>JADMNL010000029.1:192862500-197727500 GCA_016271365.2 Neoceratodus forsteri
GAGATAGAGACAGAGATAGAAAGAGATAGAGAGTTATAGAGAGAGATTGAGATAGAGATAGAGAGATAGAGCTAGAGAGAGATTCAGATAGAGAGATAGAGATAGAGGTAGAGGGAGATAGACTTAGAGATAGAGGTAGAGAGAGCAATAGAGATAGAGAGAGAGATAGACAAGGATAGAGAGTTAGGGAGAGGCAGACTGATAGACAGAGAGACAGAGAAAGAGAGGGATAGATAGAGATAGAAATAGAGAGAGATAGAGATAGAGAGAGATAGAGAAAGAGAGATATATAGAGATAGAGAGATAGAGATAGAGACTGCGAAAGAGAGAGATAGAGAGTCATAGAGATAGAGAGAGATAGAGAGATAGAGATAGAGGGAGATAGATAAAAATAGAGAGAGATAGAGATAGAGACATGGAGGTAGAGGCAGAGAGAGAGAGAGGTAGATGTAGAGAGAGTTCTAGAGATAGAGAGCGAGAGAGATAGAGATAGAGAGAGAGATACATAGAGATAGAGAGAGAGATATACAGATAGAGAGAGAGATAGAGATAGACAGAGAGAGATAGAGATAGAGAAAGAGAGATAGACTGAGGTAGATATAGAGAGAGAGAGATAGAGAGATAGAGATAGTGGGAGATAGAGAGATACAGAGAGATAGAGACAGAGATGGAGAGAGAGGTAGAGATATAGAGAGATAGAGAGAGATAGAGATAGAAATAGAGCGATAGTGATAGAGAGATAGAGAGAGACAGAAAGAGATAGAGAGATAGACATAGAGAGATACAGAGAGATAGAGATAGCGAGAGATAGAGAGTTAGAGAGCGACAGAGAGATAGAGAGAGAAAGCTAGATAGAGAGAGAGAGAGTGAGGTAGAGACAGAGAGATGGAGGTAGAGAGAGATAGATAGAGATAGAGAGATGAATAGAGAGATAGAGAGAGAGATAGAGGTAGAGATAGAGAGAGACAGAGAGAGATAAAGAGATAGAGAGAGAGATATAGACAGAGAGATATAGACAGAGAGATAGAGAAAGAGATATAGACAGAGAGAGATAGAGTCAGAGAGAGATAGAGTTTGAGAGAGGGGTAGAGGGAGAGCTAGAGATAGATGGAGATAGAGAGATAGAGATAGTGATAAAGATAGAGATAGAGATAGAGATAGATAGATATAGAGAGAGATAGAAATAAAGATAGAGAAATATATAGAGAGATAGATAGAGATAGAGAGAGAGATAGTGATAGAGAGAGAGATAGAGAGACATAGAGAGATGGAGAGAGATAGAGAGATAGAGAGATAGAGATAGAGATATACAGAGAGAGATACAGAGAGATAGTTAGAGATAGAGAGAGAGAGATATAGGGAGAGATAGAGAGAGTGATAGAGAGAGATACATAGATACATACATAGATACATAGTGTTGGCAGATAAGGGCCTATGGCCCACCCAGTCTGCCCATTTAAGTTTGTAAGTTCAGTTTATGTTTTCCAGGAAGTCTGTTGCCCCTTACCCCTGACCTCCAGAATTCCTTTATGTCTATCCCATGCATTCTTAAATCCCGTGATTGTTTCAGCCCCCACCACTTCCTCTGGCAGGGTGTCTCCACTTGTCCACCACCCGTTCTGTGAAGAAATTCTTCCTCACGCTTCCTCTGAATCGCCCTCCTCCAACTTCATCCCATGCCCCTAGTCCTGGAACATATTTTTTGTCAAAAATAGTGCATTCTGCACCTCTGTTCCTCCCTGTAAGATACTTTGTATGTCTCTAACATATCCCTCCCTCCCTCTCCTCCAGGGAGTACATGTTCAGTGCCTTCAACCTGTCCTCATAGGACTTGTGATGCAACCATGCACCATCTTTGTTGCCCTCCTCTGAACCTTCTACCCTGTCTATGTCCTTACTGAGGTAAGGTCTCCAGAACTGCACACGTACCCAGGTGCGGTCTCACTAGTGTCTTGTAGTAGTGGAATTATAACTCCTTTTCCCTGCTGGTGATGCCCCTGCCTATGCATCCCAGCATCCTATTTGCTTTACCTGCTGCCTTGTCACACTGTTTCTACCTTGAGGTCATCAGTGATGATAACTCAAGATCCTTTCCTGCTTGGTATGCTATATCTCACCCCCAACTGACATATTGTGCCAGGGTTTTGTGCCCCATGCGCATTATCTTGCACTTCCTTGCATTTAATTTCAACTGCCAAACCCCTGACCATTCTTCAAGTTTCTGCAGGTCCTTCATTCTGTCTACACCTCTGGTGTGTCTACCTGTTACAGAGCTTTGTGTCATCAGCTAACAGTGAAATTCTGCCTCTAGGTCCCGCGTAATGTCACTGATAAAGATATTGAATAGTACCGGTCCCAGCACTGATCCCTGTGGTACCCCACTGGTCACTCTTCCCTCTGTGGAGTGACAGCCATTTACCACCACCCTCTGTGTCCTGCTGCCCAGCCAGTTACCTACCCACCGCACTACTGTCCTGCCCACACCCATATTCCCCAGTTTGTGCAATAGTCTTCTATGTGGCACTGTGTCAAAGATAGAGCAAGATAGAGTATAGAGATAGAGAGAGATGGATATAGAGTGAGGTAGAGGTAGAGAGAGAGATAGAGAGAGAGCTAGACAGAGAGATACAGAGAGTTACAGAGAGATAGAGATAGAGATAGAGAGAGAGATAGAGAGTGGTAGAGAGAGAGATTGAGATAGAGATAGAGGAAAGAGATAGAGAGATCGAAATAGAGAGATAGAGAGAGACAGAGAGAGATAGAGAGATAGAGATAGTGAGAGAGATATAAACAGAGAGAGATAGAGAGAGATAGAGATTGAGAGAAAGAGATAGTGATAGAGAGAGATAGAGATAGATAGAGATATAGAGATAGAGAGATACAGAGAGATAGAGATAGAGAGAGAGAGATATATATAGAGAGAGATAGAGAGAGATAGAGATATAAATAAAGATAGATTGAGAGAGAGAGAGCTAGGGATAGAAAGATAGAGAGAGAGAGAAATAGAGATAGAGAGAGACAGAGTTAGACATAGAGAGAGAGATTGAGATAGAGAGGGAGAGAGAGATTGAGATATATAGAGATAGAGAGAAAGAGAGATAGAGAGAAATTGAGATTGAGAGATAGAGAGAGATATACAGAGAGAGATAGAGGAAGTGATAGAGATATATAGAGATAGAGAGAGAGAGAGACAGTAATAGAGAGATAGAGAGTTATAGAGAGAGATAGAGAGAGAGAGATAGCGATAGAGAGAGATACTGATAAAGAGCTAGAGATAGAGGTAGAGAAAGAGATAGACTTAGAGATAGAGGTAGAGAGATAGAGAGATAGAGATAGAGAGTTATAGAGAGAAAGAGAGAGTTATATAGAGAGAGAGCGCTAGAGAGAAAGATATACAGATAGAAATAGAGAGAGAGATAGAGAGAGAGATACAGATAGAGATAGAGAGATAGAGGTAGAGAGATAGAGATAGAGAGACAGATGCAGAGAGATACAAATAGATAGACAGAGAAAGAGATAGAGAGAGAGATAGAGATATACAGAGATAGAGAGATAGAGAGAGAGAGATATAGACAGAGAGAGAGAGATATAGAGAGATAGAGATTGAGAGAGAGATAGAGCTAGAGATAGATAGAGAGATAGAAAGATAGAGATATATAGAGAGAGATAGAGAGAGATATAGAGAGAGATAGAGATAGAGATAGAAATAAATATAGATAGAGAGAGATAGTGAGATAGACAGAGATAGAGAGATAGAGATAAAGATATATATAGAGAGATACAAAGAGAGACATAGTTTGAGATAGAGATAGAGTGAGATAGAGAGAGGTAGAGATATAGATAGAGATAGAGAGAGATAGAGAGTTATAGAGAGAGATAGAGAGTTACAGAAGAGATAGACAGAGATAGAGAGAGATAGAGATAGACAGAGAGAGATAGAGATAGATAGAGATAGAGGTAGAGAGAGAGAGAGATAGAGGTAGAGGTAGAGAGAGCAGTAGAGATAGAGAGAGAGAAAGAGAAAGAGAGATACCAGATAGAGAGATAGAGATAGAGTGAGGTAGAGATAGAGATAGAGAGATAGAGGTAGAGAGAGATAGATAGAGAGAGATAGAGAGTTATAGAGAGAGATAGAGATAGAGAGATAGAGAGATAGAGATAGGTAGATAGAGAGATTGAGATAGAGATAGGACAGAGAGAGAGAGATGAGACAGAGAGATAGAGATAGAGTAGAGAGAGATAGTAGACAGACAGAGCAGAGATAGAGAGATAGAGATAGAGTGAGGTAGAGATAGAGAGAGAGATTGAGAGAGAGGTAGAGATAGAGAGAGATTGATAGAGATAGAGGGAGATAGAGAGAGAGCTAGACAGAGAGATACAAAGAGTTACAGAGAGATAGACAGATAGAGAGAAAGATAGAGAGTGGTAGAGCGAGAGATAGAGATAGAGAGAGAGATAGAGAGATAGAAATAGAGAGAGATAGAGAGAGACAGAGAGAGATAGAGATAGTGAGAGAGAGATTGACAGAGAGAGATAGAGATAAAGAGAGATAGAGATTGAGAGAAAGAGATAGAGAGAGATAGATAGAGATATATATAGAGAGATACAGAGAGAGGGATAGTTAGAGATAGAGATAGAGATATAGGGGAGATAGTGAGAGAGATAGAGAGAGTGATAGAGAGGTAGATAGAGATGTAGAGAGATAGAGAGATAGAGAGAGAGATAGAGATAGTTAGATAGGAGAGAGAGATAGAGAGAGAGCTAGAGATAGAGAGAGATAGAGATAGAGGTAGAGAGTGAGAGAGATAGAGAGAGGGATTGAGATATAGAGATAGAGACAGATAGAGAGATAGAGATAGAGAGATAGAAAGAGAGATAAAAGAGACAGAGAGAGAGAGAGAGATAGAGAGATAGAGAGAAAGAGATAGAGATATGGAGAGATAGAAATAGAGAGTGAGAGAGAGATAGAGAGAGAGATCGAGAGATAGAGAGAGATATATATATAGAGAGAGAGAAATAGTGAGAGAGATATAGAGAGATAGAGATAGAGAGAACTAGAGAGGGATAGAGAGAGTGAGATAGAGATAGAGTGAGATAGACATAGAGAGAGAAATATAGAGATAGTGATTGAGATAGAGATAGAGAGATATAGAGATAGAGAGATAGAGAGAGATAGAAATAGAGAGATCGAGAGAGATGGAGAGATAGAGAGAGATAGAGATAGATAGTGAGATAGATAGAGATAGAGATAGAGATAGATAGAGAGATAGAGATATATATATAGGGAGAGATAGAAACAGAGAGAGATAGAGATATAGATAGAGAGATATGGAGATAGAGAGAGATAAAGATATAGAGATAGAGAGAGAGAGAGATAAAGAGAGAGAGATAGCTAGAGAGAGAAAGAAAGGGATAGAGGGATAGAGAGAGAGAGAGAGAGAGAGAGAGAGATTGAAAGAAATAGAGAGATATAGATAGAGATAGAAAGAGAGAGAGATAGAGATAGGAGATAGATGGAGAGAGAGAGAGATAGAGGATATATGTCTCTGTCCCAAGAATCTGCTGTCTTGACTTTAGTCGAGGTTGCACGGTACCCCCCCCCGTCATGTCAGCCAGCCAAGATGCAGGACGACGATCCAGTTGAAATTATAAAAAAGTCGACCCCATCAACCAGTCATTACTGGATGAGGCAGATAACTCCTTTTTCAGGAGCCTCGTTCTGCCTGGACCCACTGAAGAGGAGACCCAGTCCACTGGGAGCCTCTTCATGGTCCCGGACCCTGACCTGGAAGAGCCCCAGTTTTCCCTGGCTCCTCCCAAATGACCCAGTCAGTCCCCCGCTTGGTGGTCTAAGTGGTGTTCTCAGACCCTTGACCGACAGGCAGAAGAAAGCACAAGCTCGCCGGCCAAAAGCAGCTTATCATTCTTCCTTGTCCTCTTTCAGAAAGGAGGCCTCAATGCATGCTGCGTTGAAGCTACGAGGATTTGATGTGGCAGCAGCTGATTATGACTGGCCAGAAGTAGACTTCAGCTTCTACTCCAGCCATCACTTGGTTGTTGCCCTCCAGGCTGACAGTCATCTCCACCTGTGCAGCTGGTCAAGACCCTCCCGGCTCAGCCAAAACCGGCCCCTCCACCAATTTGGGTGGAACTGCCACCTAAATGGCCTACCTCTGAGGCTCCTGCCAAGGGGTCTTGGCCAGTTATGGGCCTTCTGCACAGGCTGTGTGTCACCCTCACTCCCGACTGTCCTAGGTGGGTGGAAGGCAACTCTGGTGGCCAGTTGATCCAGACTCCTGGGAGTCAGAGAACTGACCTGCATTCTCATCCCTTGGATGACTAATCCATAGGGAGTCTTTAGACAGAAGAGGGCCTCACTTCCTTCATGGGTATCCTCAGTCTGATCTCCGAATCCATAGGGCCTGTTCAGAAATGGGCTGAATGCCCCCTCATGGATATCCCCAAATGAGGGGATTCTCAGACAGAGGACTTCCAGTGGCCAAGGCCATTATTGGTCCGGCCGTGGAGCTGTGGCAACACCCTGCTTCCTGCCCTGCACAGTCAGCTCGGATGGCCAGCAGGTACGCGGGCCCCATTGACTCCCTTTCGGGTTTCACAGTGCACCCATTGGCTGAGGGGTTGGTGACCAAATCTGTTTAGATGCTCTGGAAATGCGGGAGACACAGATAGACCCCCAGACAAAGTCAGAGAAACTGGACCATTCAGCCCAAACAGTGTATGCTGCCTCTTCACTTGGCCCTAGTCAGGCAAGCTCGGCCATCATCATGGCACATTTTCCCCCCATGACCTCCTGGCCACTCTGGATGAGGTCCTTCCTCATCTCTCTGCAGACCTCCAGACCAGTCAAGCAGGTCCATGACCAGGGCCTGGCAGTTGTGAAGCAGCAACTCCAGATGTCTCTAGACATCTGGGACTCATGCGTCGCAGGGCCTGGTTGAGGGTCTCCCATTTTCATGGCAGACACTCAGCACAAATTGATGGATGTCCTTTTCCTGAGTGCAGAGATCTTTTTGTCCCAGGAGTGGATGGTCACCTGCAGTGCGTAGAGAAGTCCAATGCCACCTCTGTGATTTCTGCTCAGAAGGAATCCCAGGGCTCCAAAAAGCAGAAAAGAAAGCCTTTTCAGCCTTCTGCCCCTGTAGCCAAGCAGTCTCATTTTCAACTGGGGAAAAGAACAGCAGCAGGCTCAAGCTTGGCACCCTCAGCCCAAGTTTGGGTCTCTGGTGACCCATAAACCTGGAGGAAAGGGTCCCGGTGGTCCCCAAACTGGATCCTCCTCCTCCAAGCCTGCACAGTGATGGGATAGGGTTGCCCACCCAATACCAGTCACACCAGCTCTGGGTCCTCCCATGGGAGGGGGCCGGCTCTGCCACTTCCTTTCTGCCTGGTCCACTGTTACAGCAGACAGGTGGGTTTTGGAAGTGGTAAGCCAGGGGCTGCCTCTGGAATTAGAGTATTACCCACCGAGCCCATGCCCCACGGGAGGAGATGTGTCCGTGCACTCGGTCAGCTGTCCAAGACATTGCCCAACTCATCTGCAAGCAGGTAGTGGACAGAGTCATGAATCTCCATCAGCCCAGGGTTAGTTTCCAGGTACTTCCTAGTCCCAAGAGGGATGTGGGGTTGACACCCCATTCTAGATCCCCACAACCTGAACCAATTTCTCAGGTCTCGAACGTTCAGGATGGTAACTGTCTCAGATCATACCATCTCTGTAGCATAACATGTGGTTCTGCTCACTGAATCTCCAGGACGCATTCTTTCACGTCCCAATCTGTCCATCTCACCAAAGGTTCCTCCACTTAGGAGCAGAGGGAGCCCTCTTTGAGTTCAAAGCCATGCCATTTGGCCAGTCATAGGCTCCCCGGGTCTTCACCAAATGCATTGCAGTGGTAGCGGCCCACCTTTGGCATCAGGGGGGTGTCAGAGTGTACCCCTATCTCGATGACTGGCTCATAAAAGGTCTCTTCAGACAGGAGGTGGAGAAATCCAGGGATCTGGCGCTCCAGACTGCATCAGACTTGGTCTCCTGGTCAACGAGACCAAGTCAGGATGTGCACCTTTGCAGGTGATCTGCTCTATCGGGGTAGAGCTAGACTCTTGCTGAGCCAGAGCCAGGCTCTCGGACAGGGTGGAGGTTCTCTCCTCCTTTGCCCGATCATTTCTGGTTGGGCACTTGCGCCCTGCTCAGGACTTCCTGTGCCTTCTATGCTACATGGTGGCATGCACTACCATGGTCTGATGGGCCTGGTGGCATATACGCGCCCTCCAATGGGAGCTGGCCAGCCAGTGGACTCAGCGACACTGTCACTTCGACCAGTTGGTCTCTTTGACCCAGAAGATGTGGAATGCTCTCCAATGGTGGACCATCCTAGAACACCTGCAGGAAGGGATACAGTTTGTCCATCCTGAGCAGATGTTCATTCTGACAATCGATGCCTCTCATGGGCTGGGGTGTCCACATGGGGAATCAAAGTCCATGGACTCTGGTCGCCCAAAGAATCCCAATGTCATATCAACCTGCTGGAGCTCCAAGCAGTTTGTCTGACACCGACTGCATTTGCTCCATTCCTTTGGGGTCAAGTGGTGCAGGTCCAGATGGACAATGCCACGACCATGTACTATCTCATCAAGCTGGGAGGCACACACTCCCAACCTGTGCAGGAAGTGCTCCACATCTGGACCCTTGTGAGCCAACTGGAGGCAGATCTCCTAGCTATCCATGTGACAGGAGCCTTGAATCAACTGGCAGATGCCCTCAGCTGTGTGGGTGAGGCATCCCACGAGTGGTAGCTTCACCCAGTGGTAGTACACTGTGTTCTTCCACTGGGGCAGACCTCCGGTGGACCCGTTTGCCTTCAGGGAGCATGCAAAGCTGAGGCTGTTTCATGTCCTCCTCCCAACCTCAGCAGGGCTTGCTGTAGTGGGATTCCTTCTGGAGGCCATGGACCCCAGGCCTCATCTATGCCTTCCCTCCACTTTCCTTTGTTTACAAGGTGCTCCTCAGAGTCAGGAGGGACAAGGTGCAGGTGATCCTGGTAGCCCCAGACTGGCCTTGCCAGTTCTAATATCCAGATCTCCTCAGCCTCAGCAGCAGGCTACTGAGGAGTCTTCCAGCATGCCCAGACCTGCTCTTGATCAATCAGGAGAATGTGTTCCATCTGGACCTTCAAATCTGCACCAGATAGCCTGGTTCCTGAGCTGCTACTGCTCCAGGCTTTGGGTCTCTTGAAAGAAGTACTCACCATTGTGGAGGCATCTATGAAGGAATCGACCAGGAGGTGCTATGCCTTCAAATGGAAGAGATGTTTAATTTGGTGTCAGGGCAAGGGCTTGGACCCTTTGTCCTGTTCGGTGGCTAGCATCCTGTACTGCCTTTGGTCTTTCTCCAAAGGGGGTCTTCAGTACATGACCCTTAAGGTGCATCTGGCAGCCATCTCTGCTTATTGGGTGCAGGCCAGTCAACAGACAGTGGCACAGGAGAAGGTGGTCTGGCATTTCTTTAAGGGCCTTGACCATGTTTCGCCTCTGGTGCATGAACCACCACTAACACCACCACCACCACCACCACCGTGGGATCCACTGCTGGTACTGGCAAAGCTCATGGGCAAGCCATTCGAACCAGTGCACAGGTGTGAAAGGTCATCAGTCATAGAAGACCACCTTTCTGGTGGCTATCACATCAGCCAGAAGGACTGGGGAGCTACAGGCGATGTGTCATGTCTGCTTACCTGGTCTTCCACAGGGACAAGGTTGTCCTGCACCCCCACCTGAAATTCCTTCCAAAGATGGTGTCAGAGTTTCACCTCAACCAGATGTTGACTCTGCCAGTGTACTTTCACAGTTGTACCTTGGAGGCAGAGTACAGGCTCCAGACTTTGGACCAGAGACGAGCGCTCTTATTACAAAAGGTGCATGGCTGGAATTCAGGGAGAGGTTTGCCAGCTGTTTTGTCACCTAAGCTGAAGCCACACCTGGCAGACCTGCAGCAAAGTGGACAATTGGCAGATGGATAACATCCTGCACTGATCTCTGCTACTGGATGGCAGGCAGGGAGCCTCCCATAGGGATAAGAGCCCATTCCACCTGCCATATTGCTGCATCAGTGGCCACTTCTAGGGATGTCCCTATCCAGGATAGCTGCAGGGCTGCTACCTGGAAGTCAGCAAACACCTTCACTTCCCACTACCACATCGACCTAGTGTCATGCCAGGATGCTGGTTTTGGGGCCTCAGTTCTCCATTCTGTGTTCCCCCAGTAGGGGGTGTGTGCCTTGCCTCCCTCATCCTGGAGAATTGCTAGGAGTCTGCCAACAAGTGTAGATAGATCATCTTATCCATGAGCCTAGAAAAACGGGTCACTCACCTATAACAGTAGTTCTAGGAGTGGTATATGTTCATCCACACGAACCCACCTGACCTCCCCTGCTTAGACGCACAACCCTCTGCTTCCAGCGGGCAAGATCTGATGTCAAGGGGCGGAGCCAAGGGATATACCACATGGGTGGGAGAAGCCAGCTTTCAGACCTTCTGGCAAGATTCTTAAAGGGAAAGGACATGCCAACAAGTGTGGATGAACATATACCACTCCTAGAAAGATCAGTTACGCAAAGACTTTTGTCATAACAGTAGATCTAGGAAAGTCTCTTTCAGTAAGTCATTACTTCTGTGAGTTCCCGATAGGCGGCACTCTAACACTGAAGTTTCTTCTAGCAATCTCCATACCAGGGACCACCCACACAACCTCACTTCCTGGGCTGTGCCTATAAAAGTGGGTGGTCCCTGGTAGTCTCTGTTCCCCACCAGTTTCAGCTCGGGAAAGCGAGGAACAGAGGGGAACAGAGGTACCAAAGCCTCCCAACCCTATATAGTTTTCCCTGTTACAGAATGGCGGGGGGCAGAGAGAGAGAAGCTACTTACTGCAAGAGACATTCCTAGAAGATCTACTGTTATGCATAACTGATCTGTCTTCCACGGAATGGTCTCTTGCAGTAAGTCATTACTTCTGGGAGATTCCCAAGCAGTTATATAGCAGTGAGATGGCCAGATATGGCATTCTGCTGTACATATAGTGTGGTCTTAGGACAGATAGGTGCTGAGAGTAGTGTATCAGCATATAGAGAAAGTTTTGTATTAGTTATAGGGTTATGGCTGAAAGTTGAGCCAGACTGGATATTATTGAAGCAGATGTCAACCCGATTAGGGGTTGCAAATAAGATCCTGTGATAGATCAGAAGGATTTCAGCCACGTAATGGAGTAATTAGTTGGTCTCAATGGCATGCACTGGAAAAGACAGTATATTTCAAAGTCTATTGGGTTCAGAGTTTTGAATAGTAACCCAAATGATACAATGTTATTTTGTAGTGCTACAAGGTAGCAAGTTAGTATATTTTTGTTTTGTCTGTCAAGTTATTATGAAATGTATTCATTTTGGCAAAATAGGCTACATAAGTAGCAAATGATGTGAAATGAAACAATGTATCCATTTCATAATGGAATCCAGTGAGTGTTAGAGTCAGTAATATTGTTAGTCAATCTTGTACTCTTAAGATAAAGACCTGGGGTGGGATATTCAAAAGGGTTGCGCCATGCGCAATAGGGTTGCACCTGCGCAAGACCAAAAGTGCGCCATTCTGCGATATTCAGCAGGAGGCAGTTGCCCCGAAAACATGCTGAGCAACAGCGCCGAAATGCAAAGGCATGCGCAACCGGCGTGGGTGGAGCCATGCATATGGCCTGTCTGAAGGTGAAAGACTTGGCGATTGGCGCAAGAGCGGAACTGCCAGAAATTGCGCACTAGCGGAAATGAGCCAAAATAAAAAGGCTCAAGGAAGCGGCGCAAGAACGCTACAAGGATGCCAAGTGGGGTAGAGAGAGAGAGAGAGAGAGACAGACAGACAGACAGTGACAGGCTAGGGCAGGCAAGGCAAGCATTGTGAGCCATAGCTGCAGAGGCCAGCGGGGGGTGCCCGGTGCAGTGGAAGTAGCAGTCAGGACAGCGGGGGTAACACAGCAACACCAGCCGGGGGGGCAGAAGCCAGGGAGATGGGCGGTGCCAGCTCACATGGAAGCTGTAATGAGGGGTGAGAATGCAAGCTGCAGGGGACGAGGCCGTGGAAGGGCCCGTCAGCAGTACGCCCCAACAGGCAGTACCGCGCCTCATCAGCTATGAGCTGTATACAGATGTAGAGATCGTGGGCCGGTACCGCCTGAACAGGGCAATACTGAGGCGGCTTTGTGAGCTGTGCAGTGATGTGATGCAGGCACCCTCACGACGGAGTCACGCTCTGTCAGTGGAGACCAAGGTGACAGCCTGCATGTGCCTGCTCGCCACGGGCACCTTCCAGAGGCTGACAGGGGACACCACAGGCATCACACAGTCGGCCACGTCATGCATCCTCACCCAATTCCTCAGCGCACTGCTGCCACATGCTGCGGAGCACATCCATTTCCCCAGCACCGCAGCAGAGCGTACAGCAAACATGCAGGAGTTCCACAGGGTAGCACGTATGCCTGGCGTGCTAGGGGCCATAGACTGCACCCATGTGGCCATTGCGCCCACCTGGCCCCAATGGGGCAGCGTATAGGAACCAAAAGGGCTACTCCAGTGTCAACTGCCAGGTGGTGTGTGATGCCACTGGCCGAATAATCAATGTCTGTGCCACACACCCTGGCTGAGCACATGATGCCTTCATATGGCATCAGTCCGCACTGTGCCATCGATTTGAGAGTGGGGACATCCCCACAGGCCATCTAGTGGGTGAGTACGCATGTATGGAATGCAAACTTGGGGCAAGGGTGGGAATGCCACAGGTGCCATGGTAGTGGCACACAGGGATATGGGCAAAATGGACCTGAACATGACACTGATCTCCACTATCTCCACACAGGTGACAGCGGGTACCCACTCTGTCCCTGGCTGCTCACACCGTACCAGCGCCCCATGACCCCATCGCAGCAACGCTATAATGAGGCACATGCTGCCACACGCAACATCATAGAGCGGGTGTTTGGGATGCTCAAGGCATGCTTCTGATGCCTAGACACCTCCGGCGGTGCCCTACAGTACAGCCCCCCAAAGGCCTGTGGGATATTCCTGGCCTGTTGCATCCTGCACAACATGGCCAAGGACTGTGGGATAGCCGTACAGGTTAAAGAGGGGGACAGCGATGGGGACGCCAGTGGTGCCGATGCTGATGTTGATGAGCAGCACCCCCTAGGACGGCGGGAACCCCGACTGATCCGGCAGGCCCAGCTGCACCGGGACACCATCACAGAGGAGCACTATGCACAACACAGGTAAGTCAAGGGGACATGTGCAACCAACACTGTCCATGCGCAAACCACAGGCACACAGGGTAACACACCAGGGGTGCATGACGGCCAGGGGAGTGGAAGGGTCCAGGCATACAAACACACCATCAGGGAGGGGTGAGCACTCATATGGACACACACACACCAGGCACAGAGCGTACATGGGCAGATGCACAGCACAGCAGAACCGACATTGCTAACACACAGCACCACCGACCACCCCCGCCACCTGTACTGTCCAAGTATTGTGTCAGATGCTGGGCACCCTTGCACCTTGGTGTACAGTACAATGCAGGCATCATCATGCACACGCACCTGTGGGCAACAGTTGGGAGGTGTGCAGGTGGTCCGTGTGTCGGCGTGTTGAGCAGAGCACCCAGCAGTGCACTGCCCACCATGACACACATTGCACACAGGGCAGCACCAGACAGGGCCCGCACTGGGAGACAGGTCAGTCATGTAGCACTGTCCCATGGCCACCGCGGATGCGTGGGCGGCCCCGCCGTGACCCAACAGCACTGGCAGGCTGAGCAGGGGCCACATGGGGTGGCACTGTTGGACCACCAGGGGTCCCACTGCGTGAACGTGACCTTGCCCGCACAGGGGTCTGCAGCATGCCGAACACACCTGCACCAGGGGTGCTTGGGTTGCCCACAGCAGAACGCGGCGTCGACAGGCCTGGTGTCGCACAACACCGGGAACGGGGAGTGGAGCATGAACTATGTGGGGTGTGCGGTACAGGGTCACCTGACTGTGTGCCCAATGCATCCACGACAGAGACCACTGCCTGGGTCAGCCTGTCAATGGCGGCGGTCACATACATCCGCATGTGGACCATCTCTGCATGGTCCAGAACACACTCCCTGCTGTGCCGCTCCACAGCCACACACAGTGCCTCCACGGACATTGCAACCCGCCTCTGCTGCTGTACTGATTCCCGCAGCAGATGGGTGTGCTCGTCCAATGGGCACTCTGCCACAACGGCAGCCTGTCCCCCAGGGTGTTGAAGGTCCTGATGCACAACACCTCTTGAGGGTGGGCGCTGTTCACCAGGACCAGGAATGGGCGTATCACGGGGCGGCGGGCATGTGCCACCGCTGGACACTGTACCCCCATACCTGGTGGGTGACTGCTGCTGCTGCGCCCCCAACCGCTGTGCCACAGAGTCCACTTGTTCCACCGCTGTGGCCGCAACAGTGCCAGACACCTGCACAGCCACCGGTGCTGCCCCAACGGTGCTGACAGGCTAAGCCTGGGACTGTGCCGACATGCTGGCGCACAAGTTGGAACCAGCAAGGCCCAGGGGCACGTGATGGCCTGCTGTGTGTCCGTCATGGGACACACATGTCACTGCCCATTGCAGTCCTTGCATCATCAATGGTGCAGGTACGTGCTACAGCCACAGTCACAGCGTGATGGCATGCTTGCATGCCAGACTGCTGAGACACAGGCTGTGCACCCCCCACACCCGAATCACCGACACCAGAGTTGACAGCCCTGCGTGCATGCTGGTGCAGTGCATGCTGGCTGGTGACAGAGGTGGATGGACCCTCCTCCATGTCCAGCAGGTCATCCTCACTGCCTGGTCCCACCACCACCATTTCCTGGAGATGAACAGGATCTGCAACAGAAAGAGAGGACATGTGAGTGCATGTGACCAACCTTCCTCCCCCCCAACACCACCACCATGTCATACCGTGCAGTGATGGGCTTCCACCTGTCTGGAATCCACCTCCTGGTATGCCCTCAATAGCACTGCACTGCATAGTTGCAGCCAGTCAGTCCTCAGCCGGGGTCAGCTCCACCACCGCTGGCTGGCCCCTGCCAGTGCCAGCGCGTGCCGCCCTGAGGGCCGCCACCTTCTCCTTCACTCTCCTGCGGTCTGTCCCAATCTTTTTCTTGCATTCCTGCATGGAGCACTGGTGGCTTCCGTGCAGGTTCACTGCCTGGGCTACCCCCTCCCATGCAGCCACACGGGCCTGAGAGGTGCCCCGGCTTCCACGCAGTAGTGCCTTATCCTCCAGGTAGGCCTGGAAGAGAGCCTCAGTCTCTGCCGTGGTGAAGTTGGGCCTCCTCCTTCGCCCACCATCCTCACCCTCACCTTGTCTCTGCTCGGTCATGGCGATCTGTATGGGTGTAAGTGGACACCTGTCACTGTGCAGTCTACAGCATTATCCATGCCCATTGTCCAGAACATCCCACAGCATGCAACTCACCTCTCACCTGCAGTAACCGACTCTGTCCAGCACAGCCCACTGTCACACTTTTATAGCGCAATGCATGCAAATTAGGAGAGGAACAACTGTAATGAGATGCAAATCGCGCCACTGCGCCTTTGAATGGCTGATCAGATGATTTGCATGTGTCGGCTGAATATCGCGCCATTGCGCTTTTCGCAAGATGGTTGATCCGGCTGAGCCAATAGCGCAGATCTGTGACTGTGCGGTACACTGCATTGCGCATGCCCAGGTAGCTTACGCAGGCGTCTGCCGCGCTGATGACGTGCTATGCACGATCGGCAATTCAGGCCATGGCCACCATTGTGCCAGTGGCGCTACAGCACTGGGCACTATATGGCGCTGTGACACTACTGCGCAATAGTCCACTGTGGCACTGGTACGCACGTGGTCGGTTGCGCAGGATGCGTATACGTCAGATGGCGCTGTGCGTGGCCTTGCGTCATAGACCCCTGACCTGGTGTCCGACCTTTGCCCCCTGGCGCTGTTCGGCTGCCATGTGTATGGCCCTATTGCGCTGTCTGGTGACAGCGCTATGTGAACTGACGGCACTGTTCGAACAGCGTGATTGGAACCTATGGTGGTCTATTGCACAACATCTCCACGTGGGGTTACGGCGCAGCGGGGCGCCATATTGCCTGCTGTAAAGTTGGTAGCATGGCACGCAGGAAGGCAGTGCAATGGAGCCCCGTGGAAGTGGCCAACTTGGTGGCCCTGGTGGAGCCCCACTATGGGGCACTGTGTGGTGAGGTGCCCCTCACCATGGCTAGGACCCAGGTCTGGCAGCAAGTGGCCAGTGACCTGTGGGGTCACTGGCAGCACCCGTTCTGCTGAGCAGTGCCGCACAGATACAGTGACCTCCGCGAGGAGGGAGCCTGGGCTGCATGAGCGACTACGTTCACGTGCCAGGAGGGGCGTGGTGCCTAGGCCAGGTGGGTGTACCGTCTGTGCACCTGTATTCTCTGTAGGGGTGTGAGTGTGTTTTGGTGGATGTGCATAGGTGATGGCTGTGACATGGTTGGCTGTGTCAGTGTGTGCAGGTGTGAGATGCATGGGGCTGGCTGTGTGGGCAGGCACTCTCACTGGGGCAGGGGGGCAGTCAGCTTTGGAGTCACATTGATGTTTTTCTCAACATATGTCTCCCACAGGCCGGGATGTGAGGATGCAGGAACATGCTGAGGAGGGCCGTGACAGAGCCCTGGTGCCAGTCAGTGGTGCAGCAGGAGGTGGGCCACAACAACAGCGGCAGCAGCAGCAGCAGCAGCAGCAGACACACCTTCTTGCGGAATGTGAGTATCATTACATCATGGATGCTATTGCATGCTGGAGGGGGGGTGGGCATGACCACCAGCCATGGACAACACAACCATGCACGACACAGCGACATTCATCACTGTCCAGTGTCACTGCATGTCTGTGTGTGCATCACTGGTGGTCCATGCATGCACTGGGCACATGGCTGTGTAACTGGCATCGCACCACATTGCCACGTCACTTGACAGCTTTGTTTGTGCTGTGATGGACATGGGCAGTGTGTGTGTGTGTGTGCAGTGGTGCACATAGCTGGTGCCGCCTGTTTGTGATGGCCATGTGCATGTTCACTGTGGGTGGGTGCATGCCATCACAGGTGCGGGACATTGGGCTATATGGCTTGCAGGTTGGGTGGTGTTCAGGGTTGTGGTCAGTCACAGCTATTGCCTGTGTTCCCATTTTCCTAGGCCTCAGTGTTCTCAGGAGGATACAGCGGGAACTGCATGGGCTGACGCAAGTGTCCTTGGACAACCAGGCCATCCTCAGGGACATCCAGCGACATGGCCTGCGGAGGAGGCATCGCCAGGCACAGCGGCACCAGGCAGAGGAGGACCAGCCTGCTGGGCCTTAGGCCAGATTCCCCTTCCCACTTCACCCATCCCTCCCACCCTGCCTTCCCTCTCCAAGTTGTTCATCCCTACCCTTACCCACCCCTACCTTGTACCCCTACCCCCTTGTAAATAGTTATGGTGTTTATTGTTTTGTGATTTACATTTTTATAATACATTTATATTTTGTTATGAATACTGTGTTGGTCTCTGATTTGCAGCTGGCTATGGGTGCTCAGTTGCAGTGGTGTGCATGCCATCTGGGGTGGTATGGTCCTGGGTGTGTGTGTGTGTGTGTGTGTGTGTGTGCATGGGGAGGTATCTCCAGCATGGCAGTGACTTTCTGTTGGTCTTGCTGTCTGCTGCCACCCACTGCTGGGTGCACAGGGTGGGTCTGGCTTGTATGCTTCTCTGCTGCACGGGGTTGACGTGTGCGGGGGATACATGGTGTTTCCTGCAGTGCCAGTCACTGCTCATGGGTGGTGTCTTGGGGTCACGGTGCAGGGTGTGCTGTGCGTACGGGGGCTGATGTGCACTGTGGTTGTCAACCCCCTGTGTGTGGCACTCTCAGCCTGCCAGTGGTTGTGCTGGGGCGTCATGGCTCTGCTGTGCTTTGTTGGCTTGTCCCCATGAGCCAGTAGATCATCCGTCCCACCCCCAGTGATGCTGTGCTTGGGGTGTGCAGGTGTCTTGTTGGTTCTGCAGTGTGTTCCTGTGCCCATGTGTGGCATGGCTGGCGGTGGGCCCCAGCCTGCCTCCCTGGTTGTGCACTTCCATTGCTCTGCTGGGGGGGCACTGTGCTTGCGCTATGGCACCTCTGGACTGCTCTGCTGGGCTGCCCTTGTTGCGTTATGGCGCAACCTTACTGCTCAGCTTCCCCTTCCTGGTTGCGCTATGGCGCAGTTAGTGCGATATTCAGACGTTGGCTGCTTGCGCAATTTGTTCTGCTCCATGTTTGAATATCGCGTCTATTCCGCATATGCACAATTGATTTGTGCTTGCTCCTGCTGTTGTGCACATTTTGAGCGCAGTTTGAATATCTGGCCCCTGGAATGCAACCGTGTGATGTTGTCAGGTCCATCGTGCATTAGTAATATAATTTGCAAGGGGGTCCCATTTATGTCAGGGCCTGTGGCCTTGTTGGGAGTAAACCTGAAAGGTTAGTATGTTTATAATATGTACTCACCCTCGTTTCTGTGGCCTTTATCTATGGCCAGGTAAGACTGCATGTAGCAGTGGAAGTTTGGTAAGAATATTATGATCCATATTATATCAGAATATGTCAATCATTTCTCAGCATGCAGGTAGTAGCAGGCCCTGTTCGTGGGAGGGACACAAGGGTCTGGTGCACAACAGGCCTAGAGGCATCCTGATGGAATGACCGTAATGGTCTATAACAGCGATACCTCAAAAAGTGGCTAGATGTATAAAGCCTCATGGGAAAGGCCTCAGTATAATTTCGAATCAAAGCCCCAGAAAAAGGGCTGTGAGGCATAGAAGAGGAGACTGGGGCGTAGTCAGAAGTTTTTTTTTTTAATGAGAGGAAGAAGTACTTGGCCGTCCCGAGGGGCGGCCACAGGTCGGTTTAGATGTGTTCCTTGTCATTGGTTCTTTGCCTCTAAAGTTTGCTTTGGTTATAGTAATTTCCAGTTTTGGATGAATAATTATTTATTATTTTTTATTTATTTAACCAGGTATAGCACACTAAGCTGAAAGCTTTTTTACAGGAGCGACCTGGGAGCACAAGGAGGTTAAGTGACTTGCTTAGGGTCACACAGTGTGCAAGTGGAAGCTGTGGGATTCAAACCCAGGTCTGGTCTGCTGGATGTCACCAGATTTGCAGCTCAGAGCCTTAGACCACTGCGCTATACTGCCTCCTTAAATGCTGAATAATTATACTAAGGGCGTGGTTTGTGGTACATACATTGTATTGTTTTTAGTTGTCTGCCTGAGGCTTGTAGCTTGTCCAGTATTGTTTGTGCTCCTGGGCCAAAGAGATGGTCTCCAGAAAAAGGGGCATTAGCCACTTTGTTGAATATCAGGTGCTAGCCCTGAGAGTTGGAGCCAAGCCTGACAGCGTATAAGAATACCGACTGCAGAGGCTCTAGCCGAAGGATCGGCAATGTCGTATCCTGATCTTAAACGTTGAGAGAGGGAAGCAAGTGTGTTTATTATTGATGTGAGTTGCTCTTTTTCAGGGGATGTAGGTAGTTTACTTATAATGTCCCCAGCAGAGGTGCCCACTATACGCTGGTATTTCAGCATATGTCCCATGTATTTAAGTATTCTAATATTTAATGTATTTAGAGCAAACACTTTCTTCCCCATATAATCAAAACGTTTAGAGTCTTTTTCAGGAAGTACTGTACTTGTATTTTTGGGCTTGCCAGTGTGGTTGTGAGCAGCTGGAATAACCAGAGTCTGCAGAAGGAATATGTGTTTAATACTGATAATCGAGAGGAGCCTAATAAAGCCTGTGCACTTTTCTAGGTAGCTCCTGTGCCACTATGGGTTGACTCCATGCTTCAGTAATCGCGGTTCTGAATCTTGGTATAAAAGGAGGGACTACCCGGATAGGTTCTTCTGGGATGTCAAGATATTCAGCCATATCTTAACTTAATTTATCTTGTTCTGTTGTGGTAAACCCCATTGTTTTTTGTATTTGCAACATCCTTTCTGGGAATGATGGGTCATCCGGTGGGGAAATTACCTTTAATGGTTGTAATGCTTCTTCATCCCAGTATGAGGACACAGAATATGGGGACTCATACCCTCTTGTAGTATGGGAACCATCATAATTTGTGTCTTTGGAATGTTCCAAAATTATGAGAATCTGACAAAATATTCCTCAGAATATTCACGAGGAGGCAGATATGGTGAGCGTTCTGGCTCTGTGCGTGCCTATTTTGATGGAGGCAGAGATACAGTCTGATTGAGGGTTTCTTACTGGAGTGGGCGTATAGTCAACTCATAGAATTTAGCACTTTATTTACAATTTCTTCTATGTTTGGCACTTGTGAGGATGGAATTGCCATGTAAGCAGGTTCTGACCTTGCGTGAATGGCACTGGGGGATCAATTTGTGCCTCCCGATAAAGTGATCCGGTACATCTTTGAAGTTTTTGTTCCTAACGGATTGGTGTCCAAGCACTGTGCAGGAGTGCAAATGAGGCTGTTTTCCTCTGCATTCTGTGGTATATGATCCTTTGTTTTGTGGAGATGCAGCCCCATAAGTATCTTTTGATACTGTTTTATAAGAAAGTTCATGGTTTTTCATGGTTAAATTTTTATGAGGGTCTTCTCTAAATGCATTATATGCTGGAAAAGGTGCTGTTCATTGATGCAGGAGCTGCTCCGTCAATGGTGGGATCAGGCTCGTCGATGGAGAAATAAAAGCATGCCCTGTTGACGTTGTAATTTGTCTTTATGGATAAGTGAATACATGCTCTGTCAATGGTGGAATACTCCTAGTCAACAATGGGGAAGTCGTTGCATGCTCAATCGATGGTGGGCTGCTCTTCGTTGACTATGGAACAATTGGCATATGCTCCATTGATGACTGAGTGTGTTGTCGATAAGGCAAAAGCATGCTCCATCGATGGTGGCAGGCTTCTTGTAAATGATGGAGGTAGCCCTGTCGACGATGAAGCATGTAGAGTGTGATCAGTTGGAGGAGGTGTTTTCATCGATGGGGATGTCTTGTGGAGTCCTCTCATTGACAGGGGAGTGTGCCCTGTCGACGATGAATGTAGCAGGACCTCTGTCAATGGCGCATGTTGTTTCATCGACGGGGGAGCCAAGGAATGATGTCCTGTCAACGATGAATGTTCCTTTCTATGTGAAGTTGAACTTCTATGTTCTTTTGATGAAGTGCCTGCCATCGATGGGGGGATAAGGCCTGTAGATGAAGTATGTTTTCTTGATGATACATGTTCAGGAGATGACAGTTGAAAAGCGGTCAGGCAGGACTTTAGGTGAAGTTATTTCCTTCCCTATTTTGCTTCTTGAAGGACTCTGAAGTTTTACAGCCCTTTGATCCAGTACCCAGAGTCTGTAACAGGGAAACATCCATTGTAAAGCTCTTTTAGCACAGGAATATGGTGTCGTGTATGAAGCCCAGGCACCCCAAGCTATGGGTTCAAGCCACATCGTAGACTGCTGGCAGAAGAATAAGTTGCTGTCAGAGCTGAAGTTGGTGGGAAAATGAATGGAGACCACCAGGAACCACCCACTTTTATAGGCACAGCCCAGAAGTGAGGTCATGTGGGTGGTCCCTGGTATGGAGACTGCTAGAAGAAACTTCCGTGCTAGAGCGCCACCTTTCGGGAACTCCCAGAAGTAATGACTTACTGCAAGAGACCATTCCGTGGAAACTCTACCGTTACAGGTGAGTAGCCCATTTTCTTTCTCCCCAGGACACCACTGGAGACTAGCTGTTTTTTGTAGGCTTTTCCTGGTTAAAACTTCTAATAATGAAAAAAGCCAAGGCAGACCTGAACAAGAACTGCCATCTCCAAGGGGGTGAACAGAAAGTGAAGAAAGGAAAAAACTACAGTGCTTACACATTGCCCAGTGTTATGAAATTGCAAGCCTTGTTCAGGGGGTCAGGATCCTTGTCCGTTGCTGTAACCTTCAAGTGGCATGCAATATAAACCTGGAAGCAGAGAGCAAATTCCCGGTTACTTCATTTCATTGGATGGGGAGAGAAGAATTGGCAGGTGGATGTTAGAATGACTTACCACATTGGTGACTTGGTGGTAAAACCTGAAGGCTGAGAGAGCAAATTGCAGTTTATCCTGCTGAAGTCTTGGGCGGTAGGAAGCAAAGGAGTTTGCATTTTTACTCTCAACCAAGCACCTTGAAAGTGGTTTAAAATGAGAGTTAAGACAGCTAAATACAAATCCCATTCTTTGGCAGTCCCAGACAGTATTGTCCACTCAATCAAAACCTTCCACTCCCAGAGTCCCAAAGGTAACTCCCCCAAGAGGTGGACAGGGGCCAGACTATTATAGGCAGTTAATCTGGACTTCAGCAAGACCTTGGACACTGTGGTGCCCGACATGTTTTTAGGCACAGCACATCAGTGCAGTATTCATGAGGCATATAGGATGTGGCTTGGAAATGTACTTGGGGAAAGGAATTTGTAGATGAGCATTGTGATAGATACAAGTACCTCATGGGGGTGAACAGGGTACAGGAGGTGAGTCACTTTCAAATGACAACATGTACCAGGAGCAGAGGGCATGCAATGAAGCTGGGGGTTTAGAGGGTTGTGAGGAAATACTACTTCACTGACAGAGTGGTGGACACCTGGAACAGACTGCAGAGGTAGTGAGGCCAAAACAGTGGGGGACTTCAAGCATGTATGGGATAGGCATGAGGGATACAGGTAATAGGTGGGGGGGGGGGGTTACCAGAGACCAGGAATGGTCTGTAGAGATAGAATAGGCAGGAAACATCTGGGCAGACTGGCTGGGCCAAGAGGTCTTTTTCTGTCAACAAATTCTATGTTCTCAGCAAGTCAAGTTCTGAGGCTACTGCAATTTTTTTTTTTTTTAAATCAAGATTTTTCTCATCCCCTGGCCCAACCCTCTTCTAAATGGCATCCTTGTGTCCAGTCAGACTGTCTCATGGACTTAGCCACCACTTGCCCATGAGCACTATGGTGGTGGGTGCCCTGCTGTTTTGGTTAAATGTAGACGCTGGTGTCACTGTCTGCGGATGAGAGCTTTTCCTCCCATTTGCTCTGCAAGGGCGCTGGCATGCGAGGACATGCATGCACACTGCGGTACACTTTCACGTAGTCTCCAATCTGGTGGTGGACCCCTTCCCTCTGTGAAAGCCCATGTGGCAGGCAAGGCCTCCACCAGGAGGCACGCAAATGGCAGACCACTGCATCCTCCTCCTCCCCCCTGAGGGAGCGGATCTTTCCCTCGGGATGCCCGATCCTCCCTCTGCCGATGAGCATACAAGTGACCAGTGTCCGTTCCCAAACCTGGGTCACAGACATAGCGAGCAGTGGTGCTACAGGGACAGCTTTACTGTTTCAACTCAGCAGTCTGGAAACTGGCTGCTTAAGTTTGCAGATGACACCAAGCTGGCCAGGTTAGTGGGCTCATGTGACAAAGTGGCTGGGGGACCGGTTGGACTTCACATGTCAGATTCAGTGTAGTCAAATCCATGCTAGGACTCTCTTGTTGCTGTGGAGGAGGAAAAGGACCTGGGTGTCAGACAGGGACCTACCTGCAGCACAACTAGCTGTGCGTTACTGTGGTCAAGGGCCTGCAGAATGCTGGAGTGCATTAAGGGGCATGATCAGCAGGGCAAATATATTCATTTCACTGAAAGTTACCATGAAATGTCAGAGTCGTAAGAGCTCATTTCCAGAGGGAAATGAAGTACTCTTGCCCCTTAACAAGGTCCAAGTCGGACCTCTCCTGGAGTACTACGTGCATTTCTTGGGAAGCCAAGGGGAAACATGGTCTCAATGTTCCATATACTCAAAGGAACTGCAGTAGGCAAGGAAATTTCAGTAAATGAGTACATTTGCACAGCAGCGGGGGGGCAGACATGAAGTCCACGAGTCCCGGTTGACTGGGAGTCGAGTGGGGACGTCTTTCACACAAGGCGTTAAACCAAGGAGTTGTCTGCCTGTTCTGGTGGACAGTAAAGATCCCATGGCACTTTTCAAAAGAGTAGGGTGAATTTCCCCTGTATCCTGGCCACATCCTCCTTCTCCCAATCCACTAGCAGACTAAGGTAGTTCAGTACGTCAGTACTACCTCCTGTATTCCCTCCTCCCCTGAAGGAAGACTCAACATGAAGGCATCTCCAGGTAGCTCACCTGGGGCCAGTGACCATCACATGGTATGGTTCAGTTTGGCCACTAGAACTAAATCATCCCATTCCAAGGCAAAAATATGGGACTTCAGAGGAACAGACTTTGATAAGATGGCCAACAGATTTAAGCTAGCCCTGGCAAGAAGAAATATAGGTGAGTGGATATAGGCAAAGTGGGCAGGCATTATGGATGCAATACTTAAAGCAACATCCCATTGTGTTAGGGAGAAAAACAAGAGCAAAAGGAGTAAACCACTTTGGTTCTCAAAAACAGTAGCAGAAAAGATCAGAGCCAAAAGAGAGTAAAAATAGGAGTGGTGTATAGACCCCCTGCGTTGGTAGAGGAGCTGGAAGAGAGTCTGGTGGCAGATGTTGGGAGACACTGCAGATTGGGCAGGGGAAGGGTGGTAGTGTTGGGAGACTTAAACATGCCAGGAACAGACTGGGAGACTGACATCCTCAGTGGCCAGGGAACAGAGGTTGTTGGATGTCTTTCAGGATGAGTTCCTAACTCAGCAGGTGGGGGAACTGACCAGGGAGGCATGGGTACTGGATGTGGTCCTGGCAGACAGTGACCAGATTGGGGGCCTGGAGGTAAGAGACCCATTGGCGGGGAGCGACCATGCCATGGTCTGGTTCTGCCTGGACCTAGGAGGGGTAGAAGGCTGCACAAAGATGGAGGTAACTGGCTTCGGGGGGTGGATTTTAAGGAAATAGGAAGGATCCTTAAGGAGCATTTGGATGTGATTGGGCCAGACATGGACGTTGACAGGTGGGAAATCAGGAGAGGGGTGCAGAATGCTACCAGCACCTGTGCAAGAGGAAGACAAAAATGCAGTAGGGCTCAAAAACCCTGCTGGTGGACCAGAGAGGTCCAGGAGGTGGTGAGGGGAAAGAAGGCAGCCTATAGGCAATTCAAGTGCTCAAGGAGTGAAAGGGATCAAGGGGAGTACGGGCTGATGGCTAGAAGGGCCACTAGGGTGGTGAGGGCAGCTAAGGCAAGGAAGGAGCAGAACTTGGCCAGGGAAATTAGGAGAGGGAACAAGGGGTTCTTTAGATATATTGGGGAAAAATGATAGGTGAAGGGGCAGATTGGCAGGATTAAAACAGGGGAGAGATGGGCAGAAGATCCAGGGGAACAGGCTGAGGTACTAAACGAGTACTTCACCTCAGTTTTCACCAAGGAAAATGGGGATGCTGCATCATACATGGGAGGAGACAGTGATACTGAGGAGGGGGGACCCTTACTGATCGGCGGGTCTGAGGAGAGGGGAGGGGAAGGCATCACTGGCAGGAAGGGGGAAGGCTAAGCAGGTGGATGAGGTAGCAGAGGTGGAAATCACAGCAGAGAGAGTAAGGGGAAGCCCTCAGGTCCCTTAAGATGGAGGAAGCACCAGGGCTGGATAAATTACATCCCAGAGTGCTGAAGGAACTGGCAGTTGTCCTGGTGAAACCCCTGGCAGAGCTTTTCACCATCTGTCCGAGGACAGGGTGAGTGCCCCAGGACTGGAAGGTGGTGCATATAGTGCCTGTCCACAAGGGGGGATCAAGGGAGGTGGCAGGGAATTACAGGCCCATCAGCCTGACATCGGTGGTGGGCAAGGTGATGGAGGGCATTGTCAAGGAGAGGCTGGGGGGGCCCTGGAAAAGTCAGGGTACCTGGATGATAGACAGCATGGATTAGTCCCAGGGAAATCATGTCAGACAAACCTTGTGGAGTTCTATGACTGGGTGACAAGTGTCTTGGACATGGGTAGACCAGTGGACATCCTCTTTCTGGACTTCAGCAAGGCATTTGACTCTGTTCCTCACATGGACCTGTTGGATAAGCTGGGAGAAATGGGGGTGAGGAACCAGATGATCAGATGGATAGGCTGTTGGCTCCAGGACCAGACCCAGAGGGTCATAGTTGGTGAGATAGTACCATCCCCAAGGAGGGTCATTAGTGGGGTCCCACAGGATTAGTCCTTGGGACCCTCCTGTTCAACGCCTATGTCTCTGACATAAGGACAGGTATCAGGAGTGAGAGGAGTCTTTTTGCGGATGACTCAAAACCGGGGCCAGTGGTGGATGGGGAGGAGGGGAGGATGGCCCTACAGGGGGACCTGGAGGCTCTGGAAAGATGGTCTAGAAAGTGGAAGCTGAGGTTCAATGCAGGGAAATGCAAGGTGCTGCACCTGGGGGCCAGAAATCCGGGCCAAGTGTACACCGGGGTGGGGGAATGCTACAAGTCTAGATGGCTGAGAGGGACCTGGAGGTGGTGGTGGATGTCAAGATGAACAACTCTGAGACTTGTAGGAGGGCAGCGGCCAAGGCCAACAGGATGCTGGGATGCATCGCTAGGGGGATCACCTCCAGAAGGAGGGAAGTGATACTCCCTCTGTATAACTGCTTGGTGAGGCCACACCTTGAGTACTGCAGGCAGTTTTGGAGGCCACACTTAAAGAGGGACATTGAACTCCTGGAGAAGGTCCAGAGGAGGGCAACCAAAATGATCTGGGGCTTGGGGAACAGGACCTATGGGGAGAGGCTCGAAGAGTTAAATATGTACACATTGGAAGGAGAGAAGGGACGGGGGCATGATAGAGGTCTTCAGGTACATGAAGGGGGTAAATAGGGGAGGAGCAGTCAGGATGCTTCGAAGGAAGGAGGGGGCAACTAGAGGGCATGGGTGGAAGCTGGAGGGAGAGATTCAGGGGAGAAAGGAGGAGGTGCTACTTCACTGAGAGGGTGGTGGAGCCATGGAATGCACTGCTCAGGGGACTGGTGGAGGCAGAGACAGTGGAAAGGTTCAAGAAGGGGTGGGACAGGAACAGAGGAAGGGTTCTGGAAGCAAAATCCAGTGCAGCGAGAATATCCAGAGCTGGGAAGGGAGAAGCCAGAGTGGGCGAGGGGGGCCGCAGGGTCAACTCTCAGGGTGGGGGTTGACCAAATGAGCAGACATGAAAGACCATTAGCCTTTTCTGCTGGCATTTTAGTATGTTAGTAAAAGGCTGGCCTTCAGGAAATAAGGGAACGCAGTGTGACGAAGATAGGGAGGCATACCAAACTTCCCTAAGGGGAGCAGGAAAGGCAGTAAGGCAGGCAAAGGCCCAAACTGAAAAAACACTAGCATAAACAGTAAAAGGGGATAAGACTGTCTATACATACATTAGTGAAAGGAGAAACTCCAGAGGGGGTATTGCTAAGATCAAAGGGAATAAGGAAGAGTGTGTGGCGGACCACCAAGGAAAAGCATTTATCCTAAATAGATACTTCTGCTCAGTATTTACTGAGATGGTAGGGTAGGACCCACAGCTCATCACCATGGACACAGGGGAGGGAGGTGTGCGCAAGTTTCTTCACAAAAGGAAGGGTCCTACAAGAGCTCGCTAAGCTCAGGGTGGACAAGGCAATAGGACCAGATGGTATACATCCCAGGGTACTAAAGAAGCCAAGGATGGAACTAGCAGAGCCATTATCAGAATGGTTTAGTGAGTCTGGGCACAGGAGAGGTCCCAGAAGACTTGAGAAGGGCTCATGTGATCCCACTCCACAAGAGCGGTAGCAGGGAGGAGGCAGCAACTACAGACAAGTCTTACCACAGTAGTGGGCAAGATTATGGAGGCACTCCTTAAGGAAAGGATAGTGCAACACCTGGAATCTATAGGAGTACAGGATCCAAGACATCATGGGTTTACAACAGGAAGGTCCTGTCAAACAAATCTCAGATTTTTTTGATAGGGTAACCAGAGTGGTGGACCAAGGGGGGTATGGTTGATGTCACCTACCTTGACTTCAGCAAAGCTCTCAATACTGTTCCACATAGAAGATTAACAGGCTGGGTAGGCTCAGGGTGAGTCAGCAGTTGGTCAACTGGGTGGCAAACTAATTGGTGGGCAGAAAACAGAGTGGTGGTAAATGGTATCCCATCAGAAGAGATGCAAGCCACAAGTGGGGTACCTCAGGGATCAGTCCTGGGGCCAGTCCTCTTCAGTATCTTCAGTGACATTGCAGATGGACTGGAGGGTAAGGTTTGTCTGTTTGCAGAGGAGACCAAGATCTGCAGCAGAGTAGATGATACAGATGGAGGTGGCAGAATGAGAAGAGATTTGGATAAACTGCAAAATGGTCGGAAGACTGGCAACTGATGTTCAACGAAAAGAAATGCAAAATCATGCACATAGGGAAGACAAACCCTGAAGTCACCCATAGGTTGGGAGGGGAGTTGCTGGTAGTCACAAGGGAAGAAAGTTCCTCCTCCTCCTCCTCTGTAGGCAAGGCTACAGGGATGTTGGGGTGTATTAGTAGGGGTATCACAAGTCAGAGGGAGGTAATAATCCCTCTTTACAAGATGCTGGTTAGGCCCCATCTGGAATACTGCGTGCATTACTGGAGGCCACACCTGCACAAGGACATTAACAAAATGGAGGCAGTCCAGAGAAAGGCAACCAAAATGGTGCAGGGACTACATTAGAAAACATGTGAGGACAGATTAACGGAGCTCAATATGTATACCCTAGAGCAAACGAGGGGGAGAGAGGTGATATGATCAAAACATTCAAACACCTTAAGGGCATTAACAAGGTGAAAGAGTTTAACACAGCTCAGTGTACCTTTCCTGGTCAGGTTAAACATTACATATAGAATAAAGTATGGGGTGATGTGTGTAATGAGAAGTGTACACACACACACAAGGAGTTAGATGCTACATAAATGCTGAGAGCAAAGCTTGAGGGATTTGTGATAGCATCTAACACCAAGGGTGTGTATAAACTTTGAGTTTAAACACCACCCCATATTTTATTTAATATAATTGCTGGGTTTTCCTTTTTTGCCATAGTAATTATATAAAACAAAGAGACATTCAAATGCAGCCGCTGTCACATATCTGGAATGTGTAGTATAGTATGAACCAATGGGCGTACAGTCCTACCGATGGTGTCAGTCGGTAGTGGCAGGCGACGAGGCGGGTGGTCTGACCGCCTGCCGGCTGACAAGAATATGAGGTGGTGGGGCACAGTGGGCCGATGGGGAGGGGAACCTAGACCACCAGGGATATAGGACTTGTTCCTTTTTTTACAGATGCCAGCGATCGGGCAGATAGCGGTCTACTGGACCACTTGGGATCTAGGACTTATTCCTTTTTTTGTACAAATGCCTATGATTGGGCAGATAGTGATCCACTGGACCACCAGGGATAGAGGACTTATTCCTTTTTTTTTTACAAATGCCCACGATCAGGCAGATAGCGGTCCACTGGATCACTAGGGATATTGGACGGACATTCCTTTTGTTTTACAGATGCCCACAATCGGGCAGGCAGCGGTCCACTGGACCACCAAGGACATTGGGAATATTTCTTTTTAGATACAGATGCCTGCAATCGGGCAGTAGGGGGTGTTGGTCCCCGATGGCTGCTGCCTGGCAGGTCACCAGGCACAAGTCGTCGGGGATCGGCGCACCTGCATGCAAATGGGGCCATAATGACATGCAAATGGCCCCATGTGCACCTTGCATACATTATGGCCCCATTTGCATGTCAAGTTTTGAATATCATGGTTGCTGTGCATAGCACAACGGAACTTGAGCTAGCACATCTCCATGCTCCAATCTGGCCACTTGCGGTGGTGCAGTGCCACTGTGCCATGCACACTGGGGAGTGGCCAGAGATGCGATATTCAGGTAGCTACAGGCCATGGCTGACTCCATTGAATATCACCCAGTCCACACCCTGTGCAACCAAGTTGAGCTGTGCCCAAGCTTACGCCATAGCCGGGCGGAGTTTGAATATCTGGGCCTCAGTGTTTAATGACGACCACCTATGGTCATCATGTATTTGGGGGGGTGAGGATCTGGAACCGTTATGTTTCCAGTGTTTGGGGTGTTTAGGACAGAGGGTTGTGGGGTAGGTACACTTGGTGATAATAAAAAGATGAATAAAAAAACTAATTTTCTAAAGATGTAGAATAAAAAAAACTTTATTGGGCTTATTTGGTATAATTGGCAAGAGTGACAGGGGGGCCGGGGGACACTCAGTTAATACTGAAAAAAAAAAAATGAGTAACTCTGTCTGGAAGTTGTCCTGGAATGTAAAAGGTCTGAAAAACAAAATGAAAATGATACATATAAAAAATGTATGTGAAAACAGAAAATAGATATAGCAATGCTACAGGAGACACATTTTTGGGGTAAAGAATCATCATGGTTTATGAATAGATGGGGGAATGGTATATTACACAATGTCAAGAAAAAATCCTGGACTCTGATTGGTCAGTTTTGGGCTGGACCTGTGATGTTATCCCAGCACAACATCAGGGGTCTACTCTCAGCCTTACTGTGAACCTGGAGATGAGCTTGACTACATAGAGCACATGCTTGATTGTTTCATCTGCACTTAAAAAACTAAAATATTTTTCCACACAAAAGCATCTTTAAAATGATTTTTTTAATTCTGTATAACAACGAGCCATTGTATAATAGCAATAATGCCCTCCAGGGTGTGTGTCATTTGGGATAACGCCATGCCTCAACTGTTGGATGTACTCGGCCTGCGGCCTCGTGCCCAACCACCTGAGGCATAACATTATCCCATCACGACACACACCCTGTCGGGCATTATTGCTTAATTATCTAATTATAGTAATAATTCAAGGGGTGTTGCCATACTGTTTAGTAAAGTAAATCAATACCCAAAGATTATTAAATCAGACATTAATGATCAAGGAAGGTGGGTTATAGTAGAATTAAAAAAACATTTTTTAAAACAATGATGGCAACCATTTATGTACCAAATGAGAATAGCCCTAACTTTTATACACAGTTTTTTTACACTCTACATTTCCACCTCCATACATAATAGCAGGAGACTTTAATTTAGTATTGTATGCACAAGATAAAATGTCTAAGCTAGATGAAATGCATAGATCCACACCAATGATTATTAAAAAATATATGAATGAGCTGGGGCTTGTGGATCATTGGAATAGTAAATATCCAGAGGCAAATATTTTTCTTACTACTCATCCACACAGCATTCATATTCTACAATCGATTTTTATCTTATAACAGAAACTAATCTTTTTTTGGTTGCTGACGTAAAATATACAGGTATAATGATTTCAGATCATTCACCTTGTTTATTAAATATAAAAAAACAATAAACCACAGATAGGTTTTTGGCATTGGAAATTAAATTATTCACTTATATGTATTTCGAGTATTTCTCAGAAATTACGTGTGGAAATTCAGGAATTTTTTAAGAATAATCTGGAATCTGATATATCAATTAATACAATATGAGATACATTTAAGGTATGGTTAAGAGGACAGGTAATTGATTTGGAACATATTAAGAAAAAAAGCATATTTAATAGTTAATAAGTTACAAAAAGAAATATAATCTCTTCAATATATACATACTCAAACTTTAGATGAGAGTCCTTTTTTTCTTTCAGTTTTTGTTGACCGGGTAAGTGCAGTAGACAAATCCTGCCTATTTTCAGGCACGACCCAGGGTAGGGGGATACAGATGAATGCCAACTGACCTTGAACCAGATTAAGCTTGTTGGTGGTATTTTTAATGAATGGGGGGAAATTTGGCCAGGGCACCGAGGAAATTCCCCTAGTCTTTCACCAGAGGGCCCTTCTTCCTGTGAGCAGGAATGGACGAGCCCATTTTGGAGCCGGACAGAGGAGGAGGAAGTGCTGAGCTGCCAACAGAGAAGGAAAGTGAGGAGGACTTTGTAAAAACTTCCTCTCATAGTGCAACTTTTGCATCTTTCTGTGGAACACAGAATGGCTTAAATGCTTTAGAGACTGTATTTACTGATGGGCTAGAGGTAACGTCTGGTTTAAGCACAGAAACCAATTTAGAGCGCAAAGCTGGAAATGTTTTTTTTGCATCAAATTGTACTGAGCAAATGATGTTGAAGCAAACAAAAATGGAATTCTTAACTGAAGAAAGAGAAAAGCATTTGAGGAGGCTGAGAGAGCTTGAGGAAGCGCTCTCCTCCCTGCGGCATTCCCAGACAGCAACTGAAACTCCGACTGACGCTATCAGTGAAACTGAGACAGCATCTACTGGCATGTCTCCCTCCTCAGGCATGCAAGGGAGGCCTGGGGAATCGACATCTGTAACAGAAATGAAGAAAGCAGGACAGACAGAGGCTGGCAGTTTGAACAGAGAGCCGTCTGTGTGCCGACAGCCTCTCGGTTGTGAGGAGCAAGAGAAACTGCAGAGGCCCCTACAACAACGCTTATGGCATGGATCAGTTGCTCACACACATGCCAGGACTAGGCAGGAGTCGCCCATAAGTGCGACAGAGCAAGGTACAGAACAAACCTTTCCTTTTGAAGATAGGCCCTGTCAGAAAGACTTGGGGGACAGTATCGAAACAGAATTGGAGGCAATAAATTGGTCTCCCACAGTTGCTTTGGAGCGTGCGGGCTGGGAACAGGACTCTGCAGGAAAATGGTCTCCCGACCCAAATGACTCTTCCTACCAGGAACTATTATTGAATTCTGTGGCCACCATCGAAAGGCAACATGAGAGCTCCACCATACCCTGGGGTAAAGTATCAAAAGACACTGTACTTGTTGGGGGGCATGTTGACACTTAATATACCCATATAGGATATTGATAAAGCAATAAGTGACACTGTTGATATGAGAGCTGATGTAGAGGAAACTGTAACAGGGGGAATTGATACTACACAACAAACAGAAGGTGAGAGGCAGGTAGAGAATGAAATACCTGCTCCAGTCCTCAAGATGTCTGACCTATTTGCTACCAGGGGAGAGCCAGCCCCCAGGCGCAATGCGGTCAGGCTTCTATACAAGGGAGGACTGGAGGAACCACCTAGTAGAGTGTATTTAGAAACCTATTGAAAACATCCATGAAATATTTTTAATCTGAAATTTTTGCCCTGATAAGTATAGGGAATGGGAACAACGACATCAGTTTTAAGAGTGTGGCGAATTTAGAACGGTTTTGGGCCCAATACCAGACACTTAGAAATACCCTTGCTTGGATTCCCTTCCACACCATAGCATTAACAAAGCCACAACTAAAAACAATTACTGTGATGTTTAAAAATGAAGGTGTCCACATAGGACATTTTGTTTTGGGTATGGCAGCGCTGTGACATTAAGGGGAAAGCCACACCCACACTAGACTCAGAGCAAATATGGGATGGGGATGGCAAATAAAGATTAAACTGCATTCATCAGACACAGGTCCCATGCATTTGCCTAGTTCCTTTTTTTGGGGGAAAAGACCGGGGGTCAATTTTTTACAACGGTCAGCCTAGGTCATGCTTCAAGTGTGGCTCGAGGGCCCATCTTAGCTCAGCCTGTGACTCCCCTCATTGTAGCCACTGCTTAGGGTTCAGGCATGCCTCCTCTGCATGCTTGAACTGTTTAAATGCAACCTGTGTGAACGGACAGGGCACGCCTATGGGAGATGCCCATGGGCGTCTCACAACAGAGAAGATTGTCCATCACAGGAAGGGATAATAAATGGGGCCCAACATCAGCAAGCTAAAAGGGTGGCTACACAGACCTTACAAAGTAATATAACACTCACAGATCAGACCCAGGAAGGCACAATGAACACAGAATGAATGGACATTTGGGCCACAGAACGGGTCGTGAGGGTGGCCAAGCCCTCCCCTGGACGCTCCTGCTCGTCAACCCCAACCCCCGGAACACCCAGACAAAGACGTTTGGGCCACAGAATGAGTCGTGAGGGTGGCCAAGCCCTCCCCTGGACGCTCCTGCTCGTCGACCCCAACCCCCGGAGCACCCAGACAAAGACGTTTGGGCCACAGAATGAGTCGTGAGGGTGGCCAAGCCCTCCCCTGGACGCTCCTGCTCGTCGACCCCAACCCCCGGAGCACCCAGACAAAGACGTTTGGGGCCACAGAACGGGTCGTGAGGGTGGCCAAGCCCTCCCTGGATGCTCTTGCTGGTCAACCTCAACCCCGAAGCACCCAGCAGACAAGAGGCGTTTGGGCCACAGAATGGAGTCGTGAGGGTGGCCAAGCCCCTCCCTGGGCGGCTCCTGCTGCGTTGACCCCAACCCTAGAGCACCCAGGTAAATCAGGCTAACAGAGAATAAGACAAAGGCGTTTGGGCCACAGAGGCGAGGTCGTGAGGGTGGCCAAGCCCTCCCCTGGACTCTCCTGCTCGTCGACCCCAACCCCCGAAGCACCCAGACAAAGACGTTTGGGCCACAGAATGGGTCGTGAGGGTGGCCAAGCCCTCCCCTGGATGCTCCTGCTCATCGACCCCCACCCCGAAGCACCCAGACAAAGACGTTTGGGCCACAGAACGGGTCGTGAGGGTGGCCAAGCCCTTCCCTGGATGCTCCTGCTGGTCAACCCCAACCCCCAAAGCACCCAGCAGACAAAGACGTTTGGGCCACAGAACGGGTCGTGAGGGTGGCCAAGCCCTCCCCTGGACACTCCTGCTCATTGACCCCAACCCCAGAGCACCCAGGTAAATCCAGACAGACAAAGACGTTTGGGCCACAGAACGGGTCGTGAGGGTGGCCAAGCCCTCCCCTGGACGCTCCTGCTCGTTGACCCCCACCCTCGAAGCACCCAGACAAAGACGTTTGGGCCACAGAATGGGTCATGAGGGTGGCCAAGTCCTCCCTGGATGCTCCTGCTCATCAATCCCAACCCCCGAAGCACCCAGGTAAATCAGAAGCAACAGAGAATAAGGAAAGCCATTTTTCTGGCGCCATTTTTGAATCCCAAAAGAACTCCTGCCACAGAAAAGTCTGCACAGTGTTTCTCTGTGTCTCTGAGCTTCCTTTTTCTGTCGGCACATGAGTGGAGACTGTTTTTAATTCAGGGCATTTTTTCTACTGTATAGCCTGTATCTATTGCCCACTGAAGTAGTGCCTTAATAAGTTGTAAAATTTAGTAGTGCTTAATCACTGTAGGGTCTCGTGAGCCCATTGAAATAGTAACGTTAAAGGTACCTGCATAAACTGTCTGATAAAAGTATTTTTGTTATAAACCACAGAAATAGTAACCTCTTAGGACCTGCTTTGTGCCTGACTGAAAGTACTTGCCTGTAAGACACCCTTTATTTACCTGAAAAATAACTGCTGCATTTGTTTTGCCCTCTATCAGAATCTGCCCAAATTGCAAGTACTTGTATTTGCCTTTTCAATATTTGTGCCTAAAGCTTGGAAGTAGTTTCTCTCACACTTGCCCTGTCTTATAGCTGTAAAGTCCTGCTAAGTTTAGATTGTGCACCTGGGTAGAGTGAATCAGGGTCCCGATTTCAAATATACCAATCGCCAGTTTCGAGAGTGTTTCTCTCTTTTCCCCCACGCTGCCATCATTTCTCAGGCGCCATTTTACAGCCTCTCGACCCACAAGCAAGTAAAAAAAAAAAAAAAAAAAAACATTTTCTTTCACGTGCGCTAAGGCACTGCTGAAACTTGTAAAGTGCACCTGTAACTTACGGGAGCGTTTTCACTCCCATGCTGCAAACACTTCTCAGGCACTGCACTGCTGAATCTGTAAAAGTGGCCCCGTTGTGAAATTAAATTGCACCGGAGCAGAAAGGCGTTTCCTGGACTACCCCACAGCCGATAGCTTTTATCATTAAATCCCAACACAGCTAGTCTATGCTCTGCCCTGTTTCTAGGGGAAGTTTCAGGAAACTATTTAAAATCTGCTGCTAAGGAAAAGTGTGTCTCAGGCTGCAAACCACAAACAGTTGCGCACAATACAGCTACGCAGCTGGACTTTTGGTTGGCACTCCTCCCACCTACCTGGCTATAAAGGTGCTTTTCTTCTCTCTCCCTGCAGACAAAGATGTTTGGGCCACAGAACGGGTCGTGAGGGTAGCCAAGCCCTCCCCTGGATGCTCCTGCTCATCGACCCCAACCCCCGAAGCACCCAGGTAAATCGGAAGCAACAGAGAATAAGGAAAGCCGTTTTTCTGGTGCCATTTTTGGATCCCAAAAGAACTCCTGCCACAGAAAAGTCTACACAGTGTTTTTCTGTGTCTCTGAGCTTCTGCCCTGCTGGCGCTGTGCGCCGCCTCCCCACCACCGCCCTTGGTGAGCTCCTCTTTTTATAGGCTGAGGTCACATGATTGTTAAAACCTATCAGCCAATTTCTCCATTTGCAGCTTATCAGCTACCACCACCAGAGGGCTCAACTCTAAACATTACAGATACCCATAGGAATTTAGGCAAAGATGCTGCTGTTATCATCCTTATTTCATCTCTCACCGGCCACTCTTTCCTCCCTACCCCCCGCCACCCTCCCAAACAGAGAACCCCCACTGCCCCTACCCCCTTGGCTTACCCCCCAGCCATGCCACCCTAAATCCTCACATGCACCTGCTCATGTCCTGGCCCAAAACCATTACGAAAGTATTAGTGCCAGCATCATTCCACCATCTTTTCACCAGGGGCATGCGGTTTTGCACACCCCAACCCGTTGCTGCCCCCTATCTTTCTCAAACACCCGGTCCTCCACATCCTACCCATACCTCTCTCGGACAAAAATAAAGCATCTCATCTACATACTTCTACTCCTGTCAGGGGACATAGAGGTAAACCCTGGTCTAAACCACACAATTTCCCACTCCCCTTTCTCCTTTCCCAAAGGCCTCCGCATGTTACACCTAAACACCTGCAGTCTTTTATCCAAAATCTCTATACTACAACCTATTGCTCTAACACAACACCCTGACATCCTGGTCATCTCTGAAACCTGGTTAAAACCCCATCACTCAGACGCTGAAGTCTCCATACCAGGCTACACTATAATCAGACATGATCGACCAGGCAAAAAGCGTGGTGGTGGCACGGCAATGTATATCAACAACAGCCTCCTTTTCTCCATAGTGGACATCCCCATAACCCCTGCAAACATAAACTCTATTCTCATTAAACTATCTCTCCCCTGTTCCTCCCCCATATATGTGGCAGGTTCATACTGCCCCCCTTGCACATCCCCTGTAGACATCCTCTCCCACCTAAGCTCCCTTCAATCCCTAGCTGCCGGGTGCGAGCTATACGCCACTGGCGATTTTAACACAAACTGGTTAGATACAGATAAAGCCCATTTGAAGACCAAAATAAAGGCTCTGAACCTAACACAACTCATTTCTGATCCCACAAGACTAAACCACAAGACCCAGAACCATTCTCTTCTAGATTGGGCTCTCACCTCCCACCCCACAGGATCCTAAGCGCAGGCCTACTACCCGATTATATAAGTGATCACATGATCTACCTGATTAGGAAGGTGTATAGCCCCCCAGCCCCCCTCAAAGACTCTGCACACCAGGTCCTACAACTCACTCATCTTAGCATCTCTTCTGTCAGACTTAGGACATGAAATTGGTCCTTCATGCAGGTCTCCCTCCATTGGCGCAGCTTATGCAGGTTTCAAAATATGCTTCCTAAAAATCTGGGACAGACACGCCCCACTACGGACAAAGAGAGTTAGAGGAGCGCATCTCCCCTGGATCTCAGCCGACATAATCAGGAATTGCCACACCAGAGACCGAGCATGGAAACATTATAAGAGAACAGGAACACAGGCAACCCTCTCCACTTATAGAAAACTCCGAAATGCATGCACAAACTCCATCTGCCAAGCAAAAAAGGCATACTTTCTGTCAGCTTTTAGCAAGAACATTAACCACCTGACTGATTTCTGGAAATCACTCAAATCCCTGCTCTCCCCCACCATGCCCCCATCCCCTACACTATCAGACCAGGGCTACCACATCTCCGACCCCATCTGTGTAGCTGAAGCCTTTAATACATACTTCTCCAGTTCGTGCCAAACTCTTATCCTCCCTCCGAATCCACTCCCCCAGCCCCCTCCATAGCTCATGCCCCCAAAACCTAACCCCCAGTCCTGCCATTCTCTTTCCGTCCAGTAACCCATGCTGAAGTACTCCACTTACTACGGGCCCTAAACACAAACAAAGGCAAGTGCCCTACATCCCTGGACACAAAGATGCTCTTCCTGTCTGCACCGGCCATAGCTGCCCCTCTCACTGCCCTTTTCAACCTCTCTTTCTCTCTGGGCAAGTTACCCCCAGCCTGGAAAATGGCTACAGTCATACCCCTACCAAAGGCGGAGACCCCTCCTCCCCAGAAAACTACAGACCCATCTCCCTGCTCCCAATTTTGGCCAAATTACAGGAACAGCTAGTCATGTCCCAGCTCCTCCCTACCAAAAGCCTCCTCCTTTTACCCCTGTTCCAATCAAGGTTCCATAAATCCCACTCCACCACCACCTCCTGCTCCGTGTCACTGGTGACATTCTCACGGGCATGGACAAAGGACACGTCACCTCGGCCATCTTCATAGACCTAGCAAAGGCTTTTGATACCGTCTCTCATTCACTACTCCTCTCAAAACTCTCCAGTGCAGGGATCTCTGAGTCAGCCATTGGGTGGTTCCATGACTATCTAGCAGAAAGGAAACAAGCAGTCAAACTAGCCTCTCACACCTCAAACCCCCTGCCAGTCACTACTGGTGTCCCACAAGGATCTGTCCTAGGCCCACTACTTTTTTCCATTTTTTTAAACGACCTCCCATCAGCATGTTCCCACTCATCTATCCAAATGTATGTGGACAACACTGTCCTGTATGCCTCCGGTCCTACCGCGAAAAGCATAGCAACCCTACTCCAAGAGGATTTCTATGCTATCCAGTGCTGGCTGAGGACAAACCAGCTATTCCTAAACCCCAAAAAACAGTATCTCAAACATTTGGATCCCGACAAAGACTCTCACGCCAAACCCCCTGCCTCCCTTTCAAAACCACGGACGGGACCCCCCCCTGGACAATTGTACTTCTTTCAGATATCTAGGCGTCTGGCTAGACCAGCACCTAGATTTTACCGTTCATATCGACTCACTACACAAGAGACTACTCCCCAAACTAGGTGCTCTATTCCGCAACAAAAAATGCCTCCCTACACAAACTAGGCATGTCCAAAAAATGATTCTCCCTGTTTTCGACTACGGCGGCATAGTCTACTCCATTGCCCCCGCGTCCGTTCTGGCCAGCCTAGACACCATGTTCCACTCTTTCTGCTGGTTCATTCTAGACTGTCCGCAATCCACTCACCGTTGCAACCTATACAGTTCTACTACCCTGCCGCCCCTCCATGATCATAGACAAATAAACTGCGCTAGGTTCACTGCCAAATTCTGGTCCCACTCCCTCTCCCCTTATCTGGCCTCTACCCTCTCCCAACAATCCCCTCCTGCGTACTCCCTCAGGAATACGGACCCCAGACTGCTGCATGTCCCGTTTATGCGTACTACCAAAGGCCAGGCCATCTTTAGTTACCGAATCCCACAGTTTTGGAATGCACTGCCAGCCTCCATAAGACATGCACAGAACACCTACCAACGTAACCCTCTACTTTGAACCCACTTTACTTCCAGCTGCTCCTGTTATGATTAACCTCTCAAATTATTATGCTTGTTGTACTACAAGAGTATGTGTAATGAATTTGACCTTCTCGCTTTGTACAATGGACATATGAACCCCTGTCTGTTTTCTCTAAATCAAATGTTTAGAGGAAAGCCTTGGCTTCCCAAAATGTCCTGCTTATTGTATATATCCCATGTATTGCTATTGTCATATATCCCATGTATTGCTATTGGGTCTCGGCCCCCAGGTCACATCTGGAATTGAGCTTTTAGCTCAGTATGCTCTCCTGGTAAATCTCGTAAATAAATAAATAAATAAATAAGGCCTAGAGACATCTCAGATAGCAGGAAACCCCCAAGGCCCCCTGTATTAAGGCCTCAAGAAAGTGTGGATGTGGAAAAAAAAGGGAAATGCCCCCTCCCCCAGTGGACAAGGAAGGGGCATTCCAAACAGTCTCCCTCAAGAAGAGACCAAGAGCAGGTCAGTCAGGAACCCTGAAAGCCAGACAAAATGTACCCAAGGTGGGACAGGGAGCAGGGTCTTGGAAAGCAGGAAAGAAATATGTCACATTATCTAAGGAGGGTATTGACAGAGATTCAGATGGAGAGGAATCAGATTCCTCCTCTATTGCATCCAATACAGACACAGAAGGGAGTGGGGAGAGATCCATTGCTAAATGGACCAGGCAACGTAGGGCCTCTAAAACCTCATAGGATTCACTCAGGGCATAAATGAATTTCCTGATGGACAGACTTTCCATCTGCACTATTAACATCAACAGCATAAAAAATGAGAGAAAGTGTTTAGGAGTCCTATTATGTTTAAAGAGAGTACAGTGTGACATTATTTGTGTACTAGATACTCGGCTGAAAACTAATCATGAATTATAGCAGGCCTCTAAGGTGTGGCCACTAGGTCCCTCCTTCTGGTCATCAGGTACAGAGGCATGTGATGGGGTGGGTATTTTATTTTCAAACTATCGTTTCAAGGTGTCTCGGCTTGTGGACATTCACCCTGGGAGGGCCTTGATTTTGGACTTTTCCTTTGAATCTTGTAGGGGCAGGATTATAGCCATTTATGCCCCACAAACCAAAGCTCAAAGGGTAGCCTTATTCAGAGAGGTTCAGCCCTTTTTACATACTTCCAGATTGGTGTATTGGCTAGGGGACTTTAATTGCAGCCTCTCTAGGGCAGACAGAGGTATGCAAACAGAGAAAATATTTTCTGACTCTAATGCCTTGAACACCATCCTGAATCATGCTGGACTCATTGATGCCTATAAGGGGATACACCCCAAAGGGGGCTTCACCTTTCACAAGGTAGTGTAAAAAACAAGGATCGATTTTATATTTCTTTCATCAGGACAGAAGGTGCAAGAGGGTGAGGCACAGGTCATAGCATGTGAGTTCTCTGACCACATGATTGTGAAAATAAGTATACAAGCAGGGACTTCCCCACAATGCAAACAACAATATTTAAGCAATAAGGCATGACCAGAGGTTATGTTAATGGTCTGTTAATCACCCTCTAGGGGTGTAATGTGGCACGAGGCATAGCCAAGAGCTACATGCCCCTAGAGGGTGATTAACTGACCATTAACATAACCCCTGGGAGTGCCTTATTGCTATTATAATAAAATTTTTTTTCAATTAGTGTTAAACCTTGTTCAGCATATGATTAATCTGTACATGTATGTTAATCAAAGATTAACATAGGGCTGATAGAATGTTTACAACCAATTAGAAAGCTCTATTTCTCAGACCCTTTTCATAATGTAAGCTGAATGAATCAGTGCTAACTGATCCATGAGTGAAGAAAGCATGGGAAAGGGTATCAGTGGTTGAGTGCTACTCTGAACTTGTAGACTGGCGGGAGGACTCAAAGAAGACATGAGGCTCCTTTTTCCAGCAAAGGGCACGGGTTAGATCTACATCTGATTACCTGACTTATCTGTAGCTTAGGCAACAGTCGCAAAGGGTTATTTCTTTGATGGACTCAACAGGGCAGGATTTAAGTGAGCAGGTTAGTAATCAGAAAAGCCAAATGAAAAACCTGCAGTATGATAAGAAGAAGACCTTACAGCAAGAACCAAGATTTGGGACACAGGTGACAAAAGGTGGTCTTGATCCGTATAAAGAGAACAAAAAGGGAATTGAGGGCAGGGTAATGACTCATCTACTGTCCTCCTCAGGAGAACTAGTTACTTCTCCTTTGGACTTGCTAGGAGTAGTGGAGGAACAGGTCACCCAAACCTTTGGTTACCCCCCGAACCAGAGGTTCAAGAAATCTTGGAATCTCTTGGGTTTCCAAACGTTCAAGCTGAGGATGCTCAGGAGTTGATTGTAGAAATTACAGTAGAGGAAGTTAAGGATGCCATTTCACAGTTGTCAACAAATACAGCCCCAGGATCTGATGGTTTGGGAAGAGGGTTTTATAGAACATTCATGGATAGTCTCGCACCTGCATTAGTGGTTCTGTATAATCATATGTTGCAGACTTTTATATATTCATCCTCCGTGATGGGTGCTGTATTAGTGCTCATTCACAAGAAAGGTGCAAGGGAAGACATTGGAAATTGGAGACCTTTAAGCCTATTAAATTCTGACTTAAAAATCTTAAGTAAAATACTGTTGGCAAGATTGAATAAAGTAGCCCACCTTGTGATAAATCCTTTTCAAACATGTGCTGTTCAGAATAGGAAGCAACAGGACAACTTGGTTATGCAATGAGAAACTTTCTATACAGGGAATTTGGAAGGAGATGTAGGTTATGTGTTAAATTTGGATCAGGAAAAGGCCTTTGACAGGCTGTCCCATCACTTTTTATTTTCAACACTAGTAGGGTTTGGAATTCCAGGTACTTTTGTTAACTGGGTTAAAGGGATGTATGCTGCCTCCTGTCTCTGGCCTAATGTAAATGGCTGATTCTGGAGGAAGGTGAAATTTCGCAGGGGTGTCAAGCAAGGGTGTCCCCTGAGCCCACTTCTATATGCTTTTGGGATAGATGTTTTAATTAGATTAATATGGACAAATGCTGACCTGGTGGGCATATCTCCAGTTGACTCTCTTCAATTCAAAATATTGGCCTATGCTGATGATTTGGTGGTGGTACTTTCTGGTACTTCTTTAGAGATGGCATTAATAGCTGTGCTATTATAATTCTCTTATCTGTCAGGATCTAAAATCAATTTTGGGAAAAGCAAGGGAGTAATTTTGGGTAACACCCCATTACCACTGACAGGCAGGTGGGCTGGGATTAATATAATTTCGGACCCCATTTCTATCCTAGGGGTTCAGTTTGGTCCAGAGAATATGGCCTTGTTGAATTGGTCAGTTAAAATTGAGCAAGCGAATAGGCTTGTGAACAGTTGGAAAGGGCAACAGTTATCTAAGAAGAGGAGGGTCCTCTTAATAAAAACATTATTGATCCCTCAGTTTCTGTACATTAGTTACATATCCCCCCCAGTCCATTTTCACTAGCTTATATGGGGTATTCTTTCAAGCCTTTTGGGGTGCCCGTTTAAATCCCTTTAAGAGGGAATTTGCATACTTACCAGTGCAGGAGGGCGGTGTAGGAATGATACACCCTGTTGCCTTCTTCTACAGTCTGTTTGTGAATTATAATGTTCACCCAGCACTCTGCCCTAACATGAAGGTGTGGGCCCCCCTGATTTTGAAATGGTTGGACCCTTGTAGGCCCGCATGGGAGGGTAGGAAGATAAGGTCTATTCCCACAAGGACGCCAGAGTATGGGAAAGACTACATTAAGCAGATGGTGAGGTGGCAGATTACTCCAGTACAGTTATTAACCATGGACAGAAAGGGCATATATAGAGCAATATTAATGAGTGAGAAGACATCTGCAGTAGAATTTCCTGGTTGTACAAGTACCAAGCAAGTTTGTGTGTTTAAAATAATTGTCTAATCCTAGACTTCCATCCTTTGTCTGGGATTGTGTCTGGCTCAGCAATTACAGCAGACTAGGAGTAAAGGGGAATAATAGACATAAGCAGGTAACAGAAAGGTATTGCCCCAGTCTGACATGTCCATTCATATTGGAAACGCAGGAACACCTATTCTTAGGGTGCCCCTACACCATCTCCTTTAGGACTTACCTGTCGCAAGCCTGGTCTGATAATCAATTGTAAACACCTTCATACCTAGAAATTATGTATGGACCAGATGAAAATAGGTTTAGTAAGTGTCATTGTGATACAGTATATATAACTTTTGCACTAATTAAATTTTATCTCTGGCAGTCAAGATGCATGTTAGTAATGCAACAAAGATTGATTACCTACCAGGAGCTCCTGAATAATATAGAATTGTCTTTACAAAGTGTGCAGAAAGCTGATGTAAATAGATTTTTGGTAGAAAAGGCACAGCATTTATGGTTGAATTGTTTAGTTTGGTTGAGTTAAAAACAAAGTACAATAGTAATACTAATAATTATATGAGATATAGATATTTGAATGTATGGTAAGAACAATGTATGTATTGTAATTTCTTTTGTGTAATGAAGTCCAGTTATAATAAAATTCCCCTACTGTTTTCGAGAGGTGCCATGGGATCGTTAACATCCACCTGAACTACCACCAGAACAGGCAGATGGGGCCTCAGTTTAATGTCTCATCTGAAAGACGGCACCTCAGGAGTGTACCACCCTCCTCATGCAGCACTACAGTGTCAGTATTGGGATATTAACCCAAGTGCCTGGTGTAGGGATAGAACCCACAACCTTCTGATCTCCCGGCCTCAGAGGCGAGTGTGCTACCTGCTAAGCCACTGACACTTTATACTTAAATAAGTAAGTAAAATTAAATACTTAATAAGTTAATCCAAAAGAAAGATCAGCTGAATAATATTTAATTAGACCAAATGAGTCAACAAATAATGCAAACAAAATCAAACTATTTATATTTGTCTAATAAGCCTCAGAAACTATTGGCGTGGCAAACAAGCAGAGAACAACAAAAACATTATATAGTATCAATAAAAGATCAACAGGGTACGCTAATTGATGATCCAGATAAGATTAATGGTTGCTTCCTTGATTATTATCAAGACCTATATAAGTCAGAATGTTCCAACTATACAATAGATCAAATTAAGCAATATTTACAGGAATTACTTCCACCATCTATACCTATTAAATTTCAAAATCAATTATCGGTAGGTATTACATATGAAGAAATTGAAGCCGCTATTGAACAACTGCCTGCAAATAAGTCTCCTGGCCCTGATGGGTTAATAATTGAAATGTATAGGCAAGTTAAGGATTTATTGATTCCAGCAATGCTTATATTATTTAATTAATTTAATCAATCCAAGGCAATACCCAATTATTTTTGCGAAGCAATCATTCATGTTTTTTTAAAGAAAGATAAGGACCCGCTGAGCTGCTCCTCATACCACCCCATCTTCCTGTTGAATGTAGATTATAAAATCTTTACAAAATTCATAGTGAAAAGATTAGAAATTATTTTGCCAATAATTATAAATACAGATCAAAATGGATTTATAAAGGGTAGAACAATTAGAGAAAATATCAGGCAAACCATTAATATACTGTTGCTAGTTAAGGATGAAGAGGCAATTTTTTTAGCTTTAGATGCAGAAAAAACATTCGATCGGGTACAGTGAAAATATTTGCTAAGTGTGATAGAGGTGATGGGGAGGGGGAGCAGCTCAGTGGGTAGCTTCAATTAATATATAAAAATTCAATGGCTATAGTTAAAACCAATAATAACTATTCACAACCTTTTAAGCTTTTTCGGGGCACAAGACAAGGATGCTCACTTTCTCCAATATTATTTACAATGGTTATTGACACATTAGCGGATACAATAAGGGCAAACTCAGTTATTCAAGGAATAATGATAAATAATATTATGTATAAATTAAGTATGTATGCAGATGACATATTACTTTATATATCCTCACCGGAAACATCTATCCCAGAAATTATGGAAACATCTAAACAATTTGGTTTATTATCGTGTTATAGAATTAATTGGGATAAAACAGTAATGATGCCATTGGTCCCAAGTAATGAAATAACATATCCGGAAATTTATCAAATACAAAGGGACACAGAGATTAAATATTTAGGTATTAGAATCACATATAATCATAAACAAACAATAACATTTAATTATGAACCCTTAAGATCACAAATATCAGAAGAATTAAACCACTGGACATTTCTTCCTTTAACATTGATTGGTCAGGTAAATATAATAAAAAGGAAGATTTTGCCTAAATATATTTTTCTTTTTAGTCTTTACCATTAATGCCATCCCAAACATATTTTCATCAACTAAAGAAAATAATAAAATTTATATGGAATAAGAAACCATCTAGGATTGCTTATTCTTATTTAATACACGATAAAGCTAATGGAGTATTAGCTTTACCATACATGTTGAAATACTTTTTGGTGACACAAATAGTCCTGGCATGGGAATGGATACATGAGAGTAAAAATTTATCTAAATCGACATTATTTGAACTTAAAACACACTCATATATGGATATGATGCAATTGTACTCAGATTATAATAAAAAAGGGAAAAATAGAGACCTGAGTTGGGCTACTGAAACTACAATAGTTGCATGGAATAAAGTTCATAGCCTACTTAAAGAAAATAATATAATTTCCCCATATGCACCTATTATGTTAAATTATAAATTTGAACCCTCACTTATAGATCAAACTTTCCAATGCTGGTATGTGAGAGGCATTAAGCAATTGAAACAGATTATAGATAAAGAACAGATAAAGACATATGCAATTCTTCAACAAGAATTTAATTTACCAAATACACATTATTTCCAATATTTGCAATTACGAAATTTTGTACGAGCATCTTATAAAAAACAAGATAAAAAATGGTTGTCATCTTTACTTAATGTTTTATTGGATAGAAAGGAAAAAAAATTATTACAATTATATATAAAGCATTAGCCGAAACTTTTCAGAAAGAACAACAGAAAATAATTAAAAAATGGGAAAGGGACTTTGGTATTTATTTTTTTTTATTTATTCAATCTTGGATTACAATACCTTTGAGTGGGAGACCACTCTTTTACAAAGGTTTGACATTGTAAAGGGTGGGTATACATACATTGTGGGTTTAGGTGTATCTAGCTAGGTGAGTAAACATAGACAAAAATACATTGTAAATAGGAAACAGAGATGGTTTTAACACTAGGATAATTCAGGTAACAGTAGCAGCCTAGGTGGCATTGTCAGGTAAAAGACAGTAAGCAGATATCCAGAAAGGAGAGTAGGGAGCACTGAGTGGAGGGGGGGGCATCATGACTATTTAGGGAGAGGTGGGAGAGTGCAGGGTATGCAGGGCAAAAATGGGGACAATTCAGGGTAGAAGGACAAAGTAGGAGTAGCGAGGAGATGGTAATAACCTGAAAGGTGAATAAGACCGGGGTCAGAAGTGGGTGTGTGTGGAGTAATTAGAAAGTACAGTCACAGGAGCTTTTCTTCAGTAGGTGCTCTCTTAGCTTGGTCTTGAAAAGCTCCAATCTCTGCATGGCGTTATGTTCAGTGCCGAGGTTATTGAGACAAAGATGTGCCCGGTAGGCATATGACCTCTGCCCTTGGGAGGTTCTGCAGCAAGGGATGGTGAGAACCTGATGGTCAGAGTTCCTGGTGTAGTGTGGGCCTGTGAATAAGCTTAATAGGCTTGTGACTCCAGGAGGCTGAAGTCCGAGTAGTGATTTTTTAGCTAAGAGGCAGGTTTGGTATTGTATCCTGTTTTCAAGCTGTAGCCACCCGGCTTGCTCATAAAGGTCAGATGTGTGCATTAGTTGGGGGGAATTGGTGAGCAGTCTGCAGGCTTTGTTTAGGGCTACTGCTATCCTATGTAGTGAGGTGGGAGTGGCTGAGCTGTATATGACCAATCCATAGTCGATGACAGAGACAACTGTGCTATGGATTGCGGTTTGGAGTGCTTCAGGTGTTAGGCATTTCTTGTGCCTGTGCAGCAGCCCAATTCTTATGTTGACTGTTTTGGCCACATTCTCAATGTGTTCTGCATAGGAGAGGGAACAGTCAAGCGTAACCCCCAGGTATTTGAGTTGCTCCACTTGTTCAAGTGAAACCCCAGCGCAGTTAGTGATGTTAAGGGATGCTGCTTTGTGTTTGCTTCTAGCACCTCTAAAAAGCACTACTTTTGTCTTTTTATAGTTCAGAACCATCTTGTGGGCTCTGAACCAGTCTTCAGTTTGTTTAAAAGCATGTTGTAGCTGATAGTTTAGGGTGTGAGGGTCATGTTGAGAAGTAAAAATAACAGCATCATCTGCATAGAAGTATCCGTTGGTCACATGATCGAGGTAGGCTATTTAGAAAGATGCCGAAAAGGAGGGGTCCTAGGATTGACCCCTTGGGGACCCCACAATGAACTGGCAGGGGCCCAGATGTGATGTTTCCAATCTTTACCTGTTGGTAATGATCAGCCAGATAGCTTTTGAACCAGTTAGTAGTGGGGTTAGAGAGGCCTATCGAGGTGAGTTGTTGAAGTAGTAGGGAGTGACTGACCATATCATAGGCCTTTGTTAGATCGATAAAGGCCACGCCAACAAGGTTATCCTGGTCCAGTGAACTGTGTATGCAGCTGGTGAACTCCAGAAGAGCTGTGGAGGTGCTGTGCAGATCCCATATGGCAAAATGCAATAAAATCGTACACATATTTTGTAAAAGCTAGTAAGCTTCAACAGATTCAAATAAATACATTCTTTAGAACTTACTATACCCCATCTAGATTAAATCATTTTAATGCAACTATCATGGAAAGATGTCCCAGATGTACCATAACCACTGGAACATTGATCCATATGTTGTATGCATGTCCATGCATTTCAAACTTTTGGCACAAAGTTACGTGGAATATTCAAAAAACATTAAATAAGGATATAGCCAATACAGCACAACTGGCATTGCTAATGATACCATCTATTCCACTAGATGAAAAAGAGAGTATCTTCACTTCAATATCAACAATAATTGCAAAAAAATGCATATTACTTAAAGTGGAAAGATGGAAATCCTCTAAAAATTCAAACTTGGCTTGACTTTATGATAGAAATTATGAATTTGGAAAAAAAAAATTATATTAAAGCTGGACAGGAAAGAAAATATGATAAAATGTGGGCCTCATTTAGGGACAACATAGGATTGAGTAATGTTGTTTAATAGGAATATAAAAATCAGATAATTTTTGAAGTATGGGCTCCCTTCCTCCTTTATCCCCCCCATCACTCTTTCTTTTCCCCCTCAATTATGATGATTAATTATGTCCTGCTTATGATAATCATAATGATAAGTGAGATGGGCTAAAGATCTGAATTGTCGGAAAACAAACAAACAAAAAAAAACAAGTGTTAGGCCCTATAATTGCATTGTGTATCTTTAAGGGGAGTTGCAATATTAATGAGAGGGGAGGATGAAGATTACCTAGGGGTGGTGCCGTGGGGGGGGGGAGTATTTAATAAAGGCTGGGGGTGGCCAAAAAAATTCAAGCAGGAAGCAGAGAAAGTGAAGCAGAGAAAGGGAAACAAAAATGTGATTATTTGCAGGGCATAGCTTACAACTGTGGCACAAATGAAACCTGCTCTACACAGAGAAGTGTAATACTTTAAAACCTAAAAAAACTGCACTCTAAAGGGTCCTGCACTTCAAACAACCCTTGAAGTGCAAAATTGCTGTAAACAGGCTTAGAGTCACAGGACAGTTTGGAGAAACTTAACCAGTACTAGAATCAGTAAATAAAATTAACTTAAAGTCCAAAAGGAGTAGCAAAGAATTTAAAAAGTGGAGCAGCCAATCAGCAGGCAGAGCTGATGGTTCTGGGCAGTCGGTGTGGAGATGCCAGAAGTTTCAGCAATGTACCTTTGGTCTGGTGATCAGCGGGAAGTACAGAGAGGAGGAAGCCGGCGGACAGAGGGGACCCGCCAGGCTACTTGCAGCAGCAGAGGCACCCGTGTAAAGGGTGAAGCTTTGGTCTGGTGATCGGCAGGCAGTACAGCGAGGAGGCAGCTGGCGGACAGAGGGGATCCGCCGGGCTGCTTACAGCAGCAGAGGCACCCGTGTCAAGGGTGAAGCTTCGGTCTGGTGATCAGCGGGCAGTATAGCGAGGAGGCAGCTGGCAGACAGAGGGGACCCGCCGGGCTGCTTGCAGCAGCAGAGACACCCGTGTCAAGATTGAAGCTAAAGTTTAATAATTCCCTGGTAGTCTAGTGGAACCCCCCACCCCTCCTGTAGCTGCGACTGCTGAAAAAGAAATGTTTCATAATTCCCTGGTAGTCTAGTGGGAACCCCCACCCCTCCCGTAGCTTCGATTGCCAAAAAAATGTTTCATAATTCCCTAGTAGTCTGGTGGAGACCCCCCTCCCTCTAACTGTGATTGCCCTTAAAACTGATGGCAAGACATCCCTGGTGGTCAGTGGCACCCTCCACCCATGGGACCCCTGCCCACCCAGCTCCCCGTCATCTGCGGGCAGCAACAAACCCACCCGCATACCTCTGCATTGCCCGCTGAATGACAGCTTACAGTAGCAGCTGTTTGGATCAGTGGGCTTGCAGCTGTTACCGTAGGCTGTCATTTGGTGGGCAGCCGCAGAGGTATGCGAGTGGGTTTGCTGCTGGCTGCCAATTACGAGGGGGATGCTGGGTGGGCAAGGGGTCCTGCATGGGTAGGGGGTGTCACTGGACCACCAGGGATGTCTTCCCATCGGTTTTATGGGTGATCGCAGCTACGGAAGGGGTGGGGGGTTTCACTAGACTACCAGGGAATTATTAAACATTTCTTTGGCAATCGCAGCTATGGGAGGGTGAGGGTGCCACTAGACTACAGGGGAGTATAGAGAACATTAATTTTCAGTGATCAGGGCTACAGGAGGGAGGGGGAGTGCCACTAGACTACCAGGAAAGTATGAAACATTTATTTCTTGGCAATCGCAACTACTGGGAGGGAGGGGGGTACCACTAGACTACCAGGAAAGTATGAAACATTTATTTCTCAGTGATTGCGGCTATTGGGAGGGAAGGGGGTACCACTAGACTACCAGGGACATTGTAGGGTGCTTGTGCACAGTGTACTGGGGGGGGCATCAATGGCTGGTGGCTGCTATGATGCGCTTTGCATTACGGCAGTTCGCCTGTGGGTGGCCACCATTTGAGCCATATTTTTTTAGGCTCAACCTTGTGCTCTGGTATGCGGCACATCTCAGGGTTGTGCCAACACATGTGCTGCACATCCCGGGCTGAATATCGGGATGTGCGCGCCCACGTGTGCCGCCCATGAGGATGTGCATACATTATCTTTGTGCCCCAGCGCATGGAAAATTGCTCCGGGGCACATTTCTAGGGTTACACTGGCGCAACTCAGTTGTTCCAGGTGCATCCCCTTTGAATATCTAGGCCCATGTTTCATTAGAATCTACATCCAAGCTGTATATCTGTCATACAATTTGGCTCTGCTTCCACTTATGTGATGGAGAGTATAACTCTTGAAATCTAGTTTCAATAACAATTTTGTTAGTACAACACAAGGTATCACCTGCAACATATTTTTTTTTCCAAAATCAGGGACACACTGTCAAAGAGATGTAGCGGGGCACAGTCAACACTAACTGCACCACACCTAAGAGTGGGGCATGTCCCAATTTGCACTTTGTGTCCAAAAATGTTTTTTTTTACTTACTGTTACTGCACTATAATAAATTGTATCAGACTGACTGGAAGTAAGCAAAATTAGTCTAATACAATCTACTATACTGTAGTAAACAGTAAGTAAAAAAAGGTTTTCTGCACAAAGTGCAAATGGGGACCAGACCCACACTTGCGTGTAGGGCCCTTGGTGCCGACTGTTCCCCTTTAATTGGGATAGAGGGGTGTGAGAATAGGCCGGTGAACGAGTATTCAAATAGGTCATTAAAGAGTTAATGAAACAAACGCAAGATGAGACCTTCATTAAGCTAGTGAACAGCTGAGGTAGCTTTCACGTCTTCTAACATCTTTTATTTATGTATGTATGTATTTATTTTAAATTTATTTGGTTCACTGGGTAGGTTCACTAAAGATCAGTTTCAACTGTCTTTTAAGATTTATGCAATATATTTGTTTATAGTAATAATAATAAGCTTTATTTATAAAGCACCTTTCCCAGGATCAAAGCGCTGAACACATTCTAGTAAAACATATATAGATAAAACAACATATACAAATTATTACATAAAATCAATAAATAAAATCAGACATTCCAATATTAATGAGAATTTTTTATCAGCTGGCACTGTCAGGGAAAGCTAACTTAAATAAGTGTGTCTTGAGGGCTGACTTAAAACTCTGGATGGTCAGGGACTCCCTGACAAGATGAGGTAGAGAATTCCACAGGGTAGGGGCTGCATATGCGAAGGAACGGTCCCCAGATGTCTTCAAAAGCACCCTGGGAATCTCTAGCAATCCCTCATTGGTGGATCAAAGTGGTCAGAAGAGGCAGTAGGGGTGAAGGAGATCTTTCAGGTAGTGGGGTTCTTGCTCATGTAGGGCTTTGTAGGTCAGCAAGCCGACCTTGAAGATGATCTGCCACTGTAGAGGCAGCCAGTGCCATCCACGGAGCACAAGTGTAATGTGACTGGCCCTAGAAGTACCAGTCACTAACCTGGCCGACACATTCTGCACTAGCTGCAAATGGCGGATATCACTCCCGGTAGCCCTAGTTATAGGGCATTGCAGTAGTCAAGGCGGGTGGTCACAAAGGCGTGGACCAGGGTGGAGAGATCATTGGGAGGAACCAGGTATTTCACCCGGGCGATATTCCTCAGATGGTAAAATGAGGTCTTGACAACAGCCGACACCTGAGATTTCAGAGTCAGCTCATTGTCAAAAATAATGCCCAGATTACACACCTGATATGAGGTGGTTAGCTGAGCATCCCCGAGCCGAAGCCCAGATGACTGTCCAGCTGACACACCCTCCGCTCCATGATCTGGGTCCACCACCAACACCTCAGTCTTATCTGGATTCAGCTTCAGCCAGCTGGCACTCATCCAGTTCTGGATCTCGGAGAGATAATTATTAAATACCAAGACTGCATCCTCCTGCCCGGGCACAAAGGACAGGTACAGTTGAGTATCATCTGTGTAGCAGTGAAAACTCAAACCATACCAGCTAACAATGTCTCCCAATGGCAGCATATACACTGCAAACAACATGGGTGACAAAATGGAGCCCTGCAACACCCCGCAGGATAGAGGGAGAGTGTCAGAGGAACAGATCCCAGTGACAAATCTCTGAGTTCTACCATCGAGGGAAGATCTAAACCATCTGAGAACCATACCAGGCAGTCCACAGATGAACCACAGGCACTCCAGTAGCACACCATGGTCCACAGTGTGAAATGCTGCAGAGAGATCAGGGAGGACCAAGATGGAACGAGTCCTCCGATCCCTCGCTTTTAGGAGATCATTGAGTACCCGGACAAGGGCCGTCTCAGTACTATGTCTCTTCCTAAATCCAGGCTGGAGAGAATCATAAACATTGTGGGTAGTAAGATGGTCATCCAGCTGCAGTGCAACCGCCTTCTCAATAACCTTGCCCACAAAAGGCAGGTTAGAGACAGGTAGTTAGCCGGACAGTCCAGATCAAGGGAGGGTTTTTTTCAGGCGCGGTCGCATGACCGTCTCCTTTAGGGGATCAGGAAAGATCCCCCTCTCCAATGAACTCCAGACTCTCTCGGCAAGGATTGGGCCAATCTCATCCATGCAACCCACAAGGACTTGCGTGGGGCCCTGATCCAAACTACAGCTGGTTGGCCGCAGAGTCTGGATGACTCTCACGATGTCAGTGAATTCCAGTTGGCTAGAATTTAAGTTTAATCCTAAATAAAAACTATTATGGAAAAAAAAAGATTGAGTCAGAGCATGCTTAATTTATACAATTAATTAAACAGCAATCACATCCAGACCTCATAATCAAGCACTCTGAGTCTGGTCTCAAACTCAGTTCAAGATTTGATGCACCTTATGTGAAGGGGCAAGGAGTTCCACATTCTGGTTGCTCTGTATCTGAATACCTTGAGGCCTATGGAGGTCTTTGGACATACAAAACTTGTAGCAAATTTGCATTTTAAGGGATCTGATGTTCTGATTGCTGGTGTGAGGTATCAGGCTGTCCACAAGACATCCAGGAATACTCTTCAGTCTTTTCCCAAGGTGTGTTTCTAGAAAGCTGGAATTCATACCTCTGAGCTTCTCAGCATTAAACATCATAGCACTGGCCTTGCCACGCTAACCCGATATTAAAACCAAACAAAGACTCGACCACCCCCACGGCATATCGTCCAATTTCCATTCTAAATAACGACTATAAGATTTTTACCAGCATATGGGCCACCAGACTGGAAAAGCTCCTTCCAAATATTATCAACCCAGATCAATCTGGATATATTTTAGGCAGGACCACCTCTGACAATATTTGCAAAACCTTAATCCTCCAGGAATACACCCTAAAACAACAAATCCCAACAGCCTTTATCAGTCTAGACGCCGAAAAGGCTTTCGACAGGGTGTCCTGGTCTTTTCTTTGAGACACCCTCTGAGTTTTTCAGTTCCCTGCCTCTTTTATATCATGCCTCCAGAAACTATACACCTCACCCAGGGCTTATTTGAGAGTAAACGGTGGAATTTTGACCCCAATACAGGTAGGCCATGGCACCCGTCAGGGTTGCCCCCCTTTCTCCAGGCTTGTTTGCCCTCTACATGGAGCCATTGGCCCAGGCACTTAGAGGGACTCGAGAGGTTGAGGGTATACCAGTAGCCCAACAAGAGTACAAAATAAGCTTATTTGCAGATGGCATATTTTTATCCTTAACCTCACCAGACACTTGGATACCCTCTGCCTGGAAGATCTTAAAACAATTTGAGCAACTATCTGGTTTCAAGCTAAACGACTCTAAAACAGAAATTCTGATACATAACTTTACCACCCCCCCACCCACACAACCTTGAAGAGGGCGTACCCATTTAAATGGCTTACAATGAAAATAAAATACCTAGGTATAAACATCCCCCTTAATCTGGAGGTTCTGGAGTTAGTGAACTACAAACCTCTGACTGTTAACATTCAATCGGATTTAGCCAGATGGTCACCGTTACTTTTTACTTTTCATCAAAGAATAGCTACAGTTAAAATGAACATTTTTCCCAGACTTCTCTACCTCATTCAAAACATACCCAATTTCCCCTCAACCTTTTATTTTAAATCCTGGGACAAGTTAATTTCTACCTTTATCTGGGGTCAAGGACACCCGCGAATTAGATTATCAGTTCTGAAACTATCTTTAGCTCAGGGGGGTTAGTCTTCTGGATTTCGCCTTATACGCAAAAGCAATGTTTCTCCGTACAATTTTGATGTGGTTGGTGGAGGACTACCGAACCCCTTGGAAACTTTTAGAATTTAATATCAATGACCTATACGATATAACCAAGATACTTTTCTCTTCTGATGGGTGATCCCCACCCCCAAGGGCTTTTTCAAAAATAACAGCCAACACATACCAAATATGGAGGAAATTGAGAAGAACGAGGGCCATTCGCCCCACCTATGAAAATTGTAAACTGATATCAGAAGATGAAACTTTCCTTCCTATAGCGTCGGATCTCTCCTTCAGAGGATGGACGCGACTGGGTCTGTCTCACTTCTTCCAATTCCTATCACCCCAGGGCATAAGCCCCTTTGATACACTAATGTCGAAATTTAACCTACCTCATTCTGACCAATTCCGTTACTTTCAAGTCCGCAACCACTTTTTAAGAAGCTCACATATTCAACCGCTTTTACCAACCCCAGCACCTGGATTATTAAACATTTTTATGACAGCAATACAGGGGAGGTTAGATAGTCATCTGATTGGGAATTTACATAAAGCTCTTGGGGGGGGGGCTTAGAAACTACAACATCAACTCTGACCGAATAGAATAAAGATCATGACTTAGAGATCCCATGGGATTCCTGGGTGGAGACAAACTTGATGGCCATAAAGATCACTTCTTCTCCCACGTGGCGGGAGTTTGCTTGGAAGTATAGGATGAGATACTTTTGCTCTCCCGAGATCCTCAGCACTTCAATGGGCCATATTTTTTAGTACTGCCCATATTTGATGCTCTTTTGGCTAGCACTTCTTGCAGAACTCTCAAAATGCCTAACTGAAGCTATCGAATTAACAGCAGAGCAGGTTTTCATGGCCATTTATCCCGATCATTCTCCACCCTGGAAAAATACTCTTCTCCCAGCATTTCTTTTGGCAGCTAAGAAAGCTCTCACCAGACATTGGATGACAAACTCAATACCATCAATTACAGACTGGAGGTCAATTATGAAACAAATATATTACACTGAAAACCTCAACTCCAGAATCCAGCCTAGGGGACTAAATTATATGAGGAAATGGTAGATCTGGTCTATATATCGGGCATCAGTTGACCCAGATTTTTCTTCTTAAACAGGGCAGACACATTTGAGTATAATAGTCACAAAATAATTTCTTAATTCTTTCCTATAGAAGGGGTGGGGAGACAGGAAACACAGATAAAGAACATGGTAATCATGACTCCTGTGTGGCAGGACTCCTGGAGTTGAGGATATTATAATTGTGAAGAGTATGGTATGCAAACTTAACGGCCAGAACTATTTATACTATGGTAATACCTTGGGTAAGAGATTTAGGCTTAAGTTAAATGCAAGTTTATGATATATGTAATGTATGAATTATGCAGAACTGTGTGTGTAAAAACCAACAATAAAAACTAAATAAAATAAAAAAACATCATAGCACTGGCCTTTGAAATTCAGAGCAAATGACCAGAATGTGTAGCACTTTCTTATTTTAAAGAACAATATGTCTACAAATAGTGAGCCCCATATATTTAGTGTTAAGGAATATTTCTATCAAGTTAGTTCAATAATTTAATAGTTTGTGTGTCCAGAAATAGCTCTAACATAAAGAACATCATTAAACCTTTGCAGAGCAAGGGTAAATCTGAGTGTAAAAATCATAACGCTATGCAGAATTCATAGCAGTTGAGAGGTATGCTGAAATTCCTCTTATTGGGGTTTGAATTAAAGATCTGTACAGTACTGTGTTACAAGTTCCAAGAGGACAGACAGGATCACTACTTCACAGACACACAAGTCTGGGTTGAGGGAGTGAGGTGTAATTAAGGCAGCACTAAAAAGGATATTGAAAGGGGAAACTAAACAAAAAAAATTGAGTGTGTGTGTGTCTGTGTGCGTAGGGGGCAGACAACACAGATTCATAAACAAATGGCTTATGTACACAAATGTTTCAGAATGCCAGAATCTCTTCATCAGGCATGTTTTCAGAATTGGAGCAGAAATTCCCTTTTATTGGGGTTTGGGTTAAACAGATGTAGTACTTTATGCCAGTCCACTGACGCAGTGGTAGAGCTAGCACTTGTGACGTCAGCAATGCAGGTTCGGTGCCGAGCCTGAGTTGTCAAAAGACTGGCAGGGAAGAGAATCAAGGATGCTGTCACCGGAAATTATAACCCATGACTGGGTGTGCAGTAATGCTAAATCAATGCATGCTCCAGGCTGATGCATTTATGCCCAGTGCCTTTATACCCCCCCCACCCGAGTAGCATATCGATTTAGAATTGGGGCACACACTGCAGTCGGTTACTGCATTGGTAAAAAATGTATCTTTATTGCTTAGTAAACAGGCTTTTTGGCTATAAAACAGAGACCTGAAATGTGACCGTGGATCCTTGTAAAATCACTGCACTGTCATGTGATCAATCTCGGCCAGTCAGGTTGATTTTTTTATCTTTTCAGTGCCATTTTGATAACTACTTATGAAGCGTGAGTGAGGCAGACACAAGGGATCTAGAGTCCTTTTGGACCTTATAGTGTTACTATAGGAGGCAGTATAGTGCTGTGGTTAAGGGCACTGAGCTGCTATCATTGGGCTAAGCAAAATTACTGTTTGACACTGTGTTTTATTTTATTCTTGTTTGTTGAAAAGGTTTGTTGTCTCAGAGGTGTTTCAGTCTCCTTCTCACATTGAAGGAGCTAATTGCTTTTCCTCCCACAGCTCTTCCAAAGGATTAGGTGTGTATGTGGGGGAGTGGAGCTGGCAAACTGTCAGTAATTTCCAACAGAAAGAAGGGTTAAAAGTCAGGTTAGTTGATATCTTGGAGGTAGAAGACTTGGTTTGCTGGCCAAGGCACCTAGCTTCACCTGAGCTCTTTCCTTCTAAGACTGCTTGAAAGGCAGAGTAGAAAACTTACCAGAGCAAGGAAAAGATTAAGACTTAATTTGGCTAAGCAGATTTACTGTGTGGTGGTGTTTTATTTTTTACTCACAGGGATTGCTACTGTTTGTTGCTAACATTTCATTGCTTTATTTTTCTCTGATTCAAATTGTTGTTGCTGGTATACCTTCTTCTGCATTATTACAAGGTGTACCTACAGGTGTGTGCTAACAGATTACTCCTGTAATCTTCTGATTCAAATTGTCTTTGCAAGGTATATCTTCTGTTACTGCTTTATTTTCTCTGGAGCAAAGTGTTTCTTACAGCGTATATCTTCTCTGAAATTATTACAGGTGGTGCTTTACAGGTTTTACAGTTTTATCTAACATTAGGATAAGCTTTCAGGGTTACTGCATTTGTTGTTGACTGATTGTTTCTGCTCTTACCTCCTTGTTCTTTCGTCCGTGGTTCTTCTTTTTAGGCAGGGGAAGGGCCCAGCCACCCACCCCCATCCCCAACCACCCCACGCTACACTCCTTTTATAGGGTACCACAGTTGTGACATTTCCTGTGGCAGAGCAGGAAGGGGCGGATCAGTGGGGCCTCCACAAGGTGATCTCATTTACAGGGCACTAGTAATTTAACTTGTTATAACAAGTTAAACAAAGCACAATTAAACCATTACTTGCATTTTTTTCCTTCTAATTACTCTGACTAGGTTACAAACCCAGCAGCTTATTTGGAATGGATTTCATTAACTGCAGGTACTGTGGAACAATTTTCAGAAGGACAGTCTTACAGGATTTAGGACACTGTCCTACATGCTGGGCCTTGGAGATCTTGGGCTCAGCTCCGGCAGCATGGGCAGAGATTGCACGCCTCAAATTTCATATTGAAGAGGAAATACATTATAAGAACCACCGCCATTTCCCCAGCATCCAACAGAAAAACCTCGACCGCAGAGGGTAGTTGGTCCAGGAGGTTGGCAGGTGGTTAGGAGGAGCAAATCAGGTGCCCCATCACTCTCTGCTCTCCAACATATTACCTCCAAAAACCATATAAACACTACAAACAGGTATCTGCCCCTATCTCTGAAATCAAACAAAGAGGCAGAAGACACTGCAGAGCAGGACACTGCAGCACAGGAGCTAGCACAACAAAACTCACCCAAATCAGGAACCAAAACAAAACAAGCACAAAATCCAAAAACTTCTGATCATAGGAGACTCCATGATTCGGGAGTTGATACCCATCTCAGCCAGGGGTGATGGTCAGATGTCTCCCAGGTACATCAGCATGGAGAGACACTGACCGCATTACTAAATTGTTCACAAAGCAGGAGAAAACATTGATGTCCTAGTACACATAGGGACTAATGATCTCACCAGCAGTCCAGTTGTGGAGACCAAGGAACACCTGACTAGGCTGGGTGACAAACTATCATCTATTTCGTTCGGCATCTCCTTCTCTGAGATCCTGCCAGTCTGGGAGGGGAGCAGATGGACGGAAGGTCAGAGAAGGGGAGATAGGGGAGCTAAACACGTGGCTCAGGGCTGGTGCCAGGAAAAGGACACAGATTTGTAGAACTGGCAACAGTTCTGGGAGCCGAGGTTCTTTAAATTTGATGGACTGCATCTGACTAAAGAGGAGTCAGTGCATTGGGGCAGAAGTTTGACGTCTTTGCAGAATATTTAAACTAGCAAATGGGGAGGGGTGCAGCACCCCATCGTCGAATGGGAAGAACACCCTCCCCCTCAGCTAGTGGTCAAACAGGAATTCAGCATGTTTGCGTTCATTTGCATCACCAGGTAAGAAAAAGGTTTGTCTCCCCATACGGCACAGGGGTAATGCAAACTTCACCCAACAACTAACACACCAAAATCTGGCCAATGGAAAATCATGTACACAAATGCTCACAGCCTGGGAAATAAGATCCCAGTCCTGCAGGCAATAATGTCAGAGGCTAAACTGGACATAGTAGCAATTAGTGAGACGTGGTTTACCAGTAACCACACTTGGGAGACTTCAGTACCTGGCTATGTATTGTTCAGAAGAGACCGAGGTGCAAGGGGAGGAGTGGCCCTGTATGTTAATGAAAATATCAAAGCTACAGAAATTCAGAATACACATATGGAGCCAGAAGAACTGTGGGTCACCCTGGAAACAGGAAATGGGACAGCCATAAGAACTGGGGTTGTCTACAGGCCCCCAGACCAGAGGGAGGACATAGACACATTACTGTTAGAAGATATACAAAACATGACAGCTAAAGGGGAGGTTCTGATAATGGGAGACTTCAACATGCCAGATACAGATTGGTCAATACCAGCAGGAACAGCTGCCAGAACTAGACTCATAGTGGATTCCCTGCAGGGGGAGGGCCTCAAACAACTGGTACAGCAACCCACAAGAGACAGGGCTATCCTAGATCTAGTACTGACTAACAGGGAAGGGATCACAGATCTCCAGGTAGAAGGTCACCTGGGGGCCAGTGACCATCACATGGTATGGTTCAATTTGGCTACTACATCTAAATCATCCCATTCCAAGGCAAAAATATGGGACTTCAGAGGAGCTGACTTTGATAAGATGGCCAACAGAGTTAAGTTAGCCCTGGCAAAAAGAAACACAGGTGAGGGGGTACAGGCAAAGTGGGCAAGCATTAAGGATGCAATACTTGAAGCAACATCCCATTGTGTTAGACAGAAAAGGAAGTACAAAAGAAGAAGGAAACCACTTTGGTTCTCAAATACAGTAGCAGAAAAGGTCAGAGCCAAAAGGCTGGCCTTCAGGAAATATAAGGGAACACAGCGGGATGAAGATAGGGAGGCATACCAAACTGCCCTAAGGGGAAGCAGGTAAGGCAGTAAGGCAGGCAAAGTCCCAAACTGAGGAAACACTAGCACGAACAGTAAAAGAAGGTGACAAGACTTTCTATAGATACATTAGTGAAAGGAGAAAGTCCAGAGGGGTATTGCTAAGCTTAATGGAGAAAAGGGAGCATGTGAGGAGGAGGACCCTGTAAAGGCATCTATCCTAAATAGATACTTTTGTTCAGTATTTACTGAAGAGAAGGTAGGGCAGGGCCCACAGCTCAGCATCATGGACACGGGGAGGTGAGCACTACTCTCTTCACAAAGAAAGGGTCCTACAAGAGCATGCTAAGCTCAGGGTGGATAAGGCAATGGGACCTGATGGCATACATCCCAGGGTACTAAAGGAGCTAAAGGAGGAACTAGCAGAGCCATTAGCAGAATTGTTTAGTGAGTCTCTGAGCACAGGGTGGTCCCAGAAGACTGGAGAAGGGCTCATGTGATCCCGCTCCACAAGAGTGGTAGCAGGGAGGAGGCGGGGAACTACAGACCGGTCAGTCTTACCTCAGTAGTGGGCAAGATTATGGAGGCACTCCTTAAGGAAAGGATAGTGCAATACCTGGAATCCATAGGGCACAGGATCCAAGACAGCATGGGTTTACAAAGGAAGGTCCTGTCAAACTAATCTCATAGATTTCTTTGACTGGTAAGCAGAGTGGTGGACCAAGGGGCAGTTGATGTCGCCTACCTTGACTTCAGCAAAGCTTTTGACACTGTTCCACATAGAAGATTGATAAATAAGCTGGGTAGGCTCGGGGTGGGTCAGAAGTTGGTCAACTGGGTGGCAAACTGGTTGACGGGCAGAAAACAGAGAGTGGTGGTAAATGGTATACAGTCAGAAGAGATGCAAGTCACAAGTGGGTTACCTCAGGGATCAGTCCTGGGGCCAGTCCTCTTCAACATCTTCATTAGTGACCTTGCAGATGGACTAGAGAGTAAGGCTTGTCTGTTTGCAGATGACACCAAGATCTGCAACAGAGTAGATGATCCAGATGGGGTGGGCAGAATGAGAAGAGATCTGGATAAACTAGCAGAATGGTCAGAAGAGTGGCAACTGGGATTTAATGCAAGAAGTGCAAAATCATGCACATAGGGAGAGAAACCCTGAAGCCACCTATAGGCTGGGAGGAGTTGCTAGCAGTCTACAAAGGAAGAAAAGAGACTTGGGCATCATCATCACTGATGACCTGAAATCATCAAGCAGACCTCTAAAGCAGTAGGTAAGGCTAGGGGGTGTTAGGGTGTATTAATAGAGGTATCACAAGTCGTAAGAGGAGGTAATAATCCCTCTGTACAAGACACTGGTTAGGCCCCATCTGGAGTACTGCGTGCAGTATTGGAGCCACACCTCACAGGACATTAACCAAATTGAGGCAGTCCAGAGAAGGGCAACCAAAATGGTGCAGGGACTGCATCAGAAGACGATGAGGACAGATTAACGCAGCTCAATATGTATACCCTTGAGCAAAGAAGGGAGAGAGGTGATATGATCGAGGCATTCAAACACCTTAAGGGCATAAACAAGGTGAAAGAGTCTAACATGTTTAAATATAAGAAAAATAGCAGGACAAGAGGACACAGCATGAGATTAGTGGGAGGCCGATTAAGGGGGAATGTGAGGAAATTCTTTTTCACAGAAAGGGTGGTGGATGCATGGAATGGCTTACCACAAGAAGTGGTGGCTATGAATACAGTGCAGGGCTTCAAACAGGCATGGGATAGGCATAAGGGAGCAATACAAATGACTATGAATAGATAGGCCACTGACAGAGCAAAAGTCGATGGCACATTTATAAGGTAGAAAAAGAAATGGGCAGACTGGATGGGCCTTGCGGTCCTTATCTGCCGTCAACTTCTATGTTTCTATGTTTCAAACCTGGAGACTTGGGTTTGAATCCCATCATCCCCCACTTGCATACTGTGTGACCCTGAGCAAATAACTTAACTTCCTTGTGTTCCCAGGTCACACCTGGAAACAAGCTCCGGCTTGGTGTGCCTTTCCTGGTTAAACAATTTCTCCTTTCTGTTTCTTATGTTGATCCATTCCCTATGTGTACTGCAGATAAATAAGCTTACAATTGCTGTAATACTCCTTTTGGCCACTGGGTGTCAGCGTTGGATCAGGGCTTGGTAAATTTAGAGCAGCAGTGCAACTTATGGAGAACATTCTACGCCTAGACCTTTTTATATACTATTTTAGAGTATTCTTATCTTCCTGTCTTGTAACGTGAGTTATCTTTTTGATTCAATCCTGTGTTTTTATGCGTCATACTACCTTGTGGCCCCAATCTGACCAACCCCAGCCTCCTTTGTTCCGCTGTGGTGTGACCCCCCTGGCAGGGTCCTGGGGGGAGCACAACTTCTCCGAATGGCTCAGGATCTGGTTGGGGAGAAGGGTGCCTGGTTGGTGGACTTGCAAGGCCTGCAGAAGGTCTGCCGATGTCCTGCCATTTTCTCCATTGGGGCTTGCCGATGTGTAAAGATCAATCAATCAGTTGAAGCTTTATTTGTACAGCGCAGATTTCAGGGAATCAAAGCACTTTACATATTATTTACACTTAAAATCTATAAAATAATTTAACAAACAATCTTAAATAGCAGCTACAGTATTAAAATCTTTAACTTAGCCGGCCCGGTGGCGCTGAGGGTTGAGGCGCTGGATGCCACACCTTGCTCCACGCCGGCGACCCAGGTTCGAGACAAGCTTGGGCGCCGGGGTTGGCGGGGGAGATAGGCTGGGCGTCCGACGAAGGCTCGCCTTCTCCAGGGGAGGGAGGGTTCTCTATCCCGGCAAGTGGCGACCTCTGGCAGAGGCTGGGGGTGCGACAGCAAGTCGGGGTCCTAGGAGCTGGATTGTTTGAGGACGTAGGTCAGCAACCAATCAGCTTCAAAACTAAAGGGAGAGGGGAGGGACGTTGCCGACATCAGCGTTCGCGCCTTGATGTACAGGGCCTGCATCGTCCCGCAGGGAGAAAATTGGAAATACCCCCACTGGAGCCAAGAAGATTGAGCACCGAGTTGGGGTCTTTATGTGCTGGAGCCAAGCCTGCAGCCCCGCGGACCCTGACACTTGCAAGATTCGGGGGATTGCCCCCACCCTGACCCCGCCCGGGGAGTATCTGAGGCAGAATGGAGGGACCTGGGACCGACAGGTAAGGCTCCGGCAGAGACCAGGCTTAATGGGCAACTCCTGATGATGCGGGTCCAGTGGGTAGTAGGCGGGGATAAATTTTGGGATAAAAAAAAAATCTTTAACTTATCCCCATCAGGGAAGGCCTGGCTAAATAACAACATCTTCAGTTCGATTTTAAAACAGTTCATGGTCTGGCATTCTCTGATCTGATGAGGTGGAGAATTCCACAGGGTTGGGGCTGCAAAAGCAGATGTACATGATCTAGATGCCTTCAGTTTGACCCTGGGACGCTCTAGCAATCCCTCATCAATGGAGAGGAGTGTAGCCTACATGCGTGCAGTGGCGCTCAAGCATGCATTAGCATCCAACAGCAACCCCTGTAACCCTGTGTCAGTCTCCGATTGCACTACCACCCAGCCTCCACTTGGTGGCAGTCAAACAGCAGAGGATGTAATCTATCCCCCCTCCCCCGAAGTAGAGCTTTCCAGCAGGATACTCCTCACTCCTTCCCCAGTCATCCCCCTGAAATCCATAGATACATAGGCAGCGGTGGCAGAAAAAGACCAATAACCCATCCAGTCTGCCCGTGGCACCCTATCTCACCCTGGGACCTATTGTCCATCCAGGGATTCTAGCCTTCCCCATCCACCCCCATTACCCTCCGAGTCACCTTCCTTGTGAATAAGGTGAACAAGCTTGCAAAAGACACTGCTCACTCCCCATGTAGGCTAACGGGTGTTTAAAAACAGCAGAGAATAGTAAAGGGAGCTGGGGATAACTGGATTTAGATGCGTGCTTCATTTAATGTCCTTCAGCACTAACCTCTACCAATTCTTGTTGGACAGAATGCATTGTAAACTGTTCCTAAATTGATTCTCTTACCTGCTCAATGCGATTCCTGATTGTACTGTTGTATACCTGATTCTCCTACCTGTGCAATCTGATACCTGATTGTACTATTGTAACTTGCCTGCTCCTGTGTCTTTACTAATGTTTCTCCTGTGTTCCTTGTTCTAAACTGGTCACTTGCGAAAACAGGCTGTCTAGTGCACCTTCTTTTCCATTACAATAAATAAAAAATAAATTAAATTGCATAGGAACAGTTAAACAGGCAGAAAAAGAGCCACGGTCCATCGCGTCAGCTTGGTTCCTGCCTTCATCTCCACCAGTTTACTACTGATGGAGCCCATGCAGTGCTCCTAACCTACAGCTCCGCTTTGCATTATTATAGTTTAAATGTAAAAAAAACAAAAACAAAATGCTAACACAGATTTAAAATGTGGAAGAAAGCCAGCCCAGTAGCATAGAGGGCTGAGAAGCTGGTGCCTTCCTCTTCCCATGCCGGTGATATGGTTTCAGGAATGAGCATGGGTCACTGGGGCTGGAGGGCGAGGAGTTGGATTGAGCTCCTGCCAGGCAGCTCTCCTCTCCTGGGGAAGGACGTGGGGTTTCCCCAGTGCCACCAGGTGGAGTCTAGATGGCAGCACCAAGCCCAGGGGGGGAAGACCTGGCACTAGGCTAGGTGGGAGGATGAGGTCGTCGCAGGAACCTTGGAGTTCATGCATGCTTCCACGCGCATACGTGTCTGTGTACTGGGGTCTGGGGATAACAAGGAGAAAAACTGAAAAGGGAGCACCAGGGCAGGTAGGATGATGCCGTGAGCTAGGGGGTGGAATGAGTCCTTTCGAGGAGAGGACCTGGATGGAACCTGCCCAGTGCCCCAAAGGGAGAAAAATTTATATGGGGAAAAATGGCAGAAAAAGGGGCATCTTACAAGACTGGTGGGGAAAAAAGCAACCTAAACAGGCATTAAAAAGGTAGGCTAGCAAGCCTGTTGGAACAGTGGGCAGTAGCACTACCTCTGGTGATGCGGGCGACTCAGGTTCCTGAATGAGTCTAGGTCAAAGGTCTGACAAACATAATAGTGGTGACAGAGGTGGAATTAATATACCATTGACTGGGGTCGAGCAATAATATATTAAAATTTAAAAAAAACTTACAGACTAACATTTTTAAAAATCTTCCCGAGTGTGTCCGTTTGCAAGGCAGCTGCACGTGAGACACTCTTCACAGAATATGAGCCTCTCACGCACAGAGGAATGGAGTGCTCCGATTGGTCATGAGTCCATCCTAAATCTATAATGATATCACAAGCAGAAAGCTATGATCAATGTACACAAGCAGACAGAGCAGATGAGATCAGTCAGCAGTGATTATCGTTCTTTCATGTTACTCAGCACAGTCATTTTTTTGTTACATTTTTTAGTTTAAAAAATATATATTATAACCAATATAATATTTCTCATGTAGTACATCACTGGATGTTAACTTGCAGAGTTATAAAAAGTGGAATATTAAGACAACAGGAAATATTAAATATAAGCTGAAATTTGCCTAAAAATGATGTTTCTTTCAAAAGTTTCATCTGTGATGCTCAAGGTTCTTTAGAGACCTTGATCACAGTAGTGCAACATTTGAAAAATGTAATACTTAGACACTATTCAACTTATGTTTCATAATTTTACTGTACTTCTTGCCATTTTTTTTATTACTAAAGACATTTGCATGAAAACAGACTCTCTGCCCTTTCTGATCTGGCTGCTCGCTTACACCTGACATCACACTTCTGTTTATGACATCACAATCTGTTGCTATGGAGATAATTATGATTTCATGAATGGGAGTATGATGTCAGGTGTAGACAAGCTGCCAGAGCAAAATCTAGGAACAGTAATCCTGTTCTCTTTGTTAAAGTACTTAACAGTGTGAAACGCGTTGGGCGTAGCTGGCCTGTCAGCACAGCGGTAACACTACTTCTTGTGGTGCTGGCGACCCATGTTCAGGAATGAGCGAAGGTTGTTTGGGGGGGCTCGAGCATCCCAGAGGACGCTCTCCTGCTCTGGGCAGGGAGGGCAGCCTGCTCTGATGCATGATAGCCACCTGGGTGACCACAGGTGGCAGTGCAGTTGGGAGTGGCTGCATGGGAGGCAAGACATTGGCGCATGATGCGCACCACGCTTGTGTCATTTCCCATGCCGGCGTCTCAGGGGCAGGGAGAAAAGGAGGAGAAGCAGGGGGCCAGGTGCTGAATGATGGACCGACCCCTTGCAGGTCCCACACTGGTGACATTGCAGCTTTCCCTCCCCCATCCAGAATTTGTTCAGCGGCATTTGGGAGTCCTGCCGCACCCTGCCATGGGATGCAGTTCCATGATAAGTCCGTGAAAACAAATGCAGCACAGAGAAAACACTGACACGGAAACCATGCTTCACAAATAGCGCAAACACCAGTGACAGTGTGGTGATTCTGTATTACCACTCCAGAGGTGGAAGGCAACTCAGGGGAGGGTCGATTTTACTATTACTGTTCCACTCCGGAGGTTACCATTACCACTTTGAGAGGGAGGCAACTTGGGGGGGGGTGATTTACTGTTGCCACTCTGGAGGAGGGGAGACAATTGGTGGGGTGAGGTGATTTACTATTACCACTCCAGGGGAAGGCAACTGGGGGGGAACCAATCACCCCAGTGCACAATTCACACACACTGTTGTGTCCATGTAGCTGTTGTCACGCATGCTGTTTCCCCAGCATGGATTTCACTGTGCTATTATTGAAATGCTGTGCTGTCGGTATACCATGGGATGCAAGCCATACCTCTCAACACTCTCCAGTTATGAGGGATGTCCCTCATTTTACCCCTCAGAACTGTTCTGTCTCTGATCTGTCCCTCATGGGAAAGGTGCTGCCCACACCAAGAATGTGCTGTCAATTTAGACTTAATATCAGAAATTCATAATATTCTAATATACTAAATCCACAGTGTTCTGGATATGTATCTCAATGTTTGATACTGTGTCCCTCATTTTAAGGGACAGTGCCCATCACTGTCCCTCATTTTGAGAGTCCGCGTCCCTCATTCCAGTAACAAAAGGTTGATAGGCATGGTGCAAGTTGTGGGGGCAGATAGGGGGAAAATGCGATAATTCATGAGAAGCTGAGTGACAGGGCTGGAGGGGATGGTCCTGGGGGGCAGCACATGACTACCAGAAGGAAGCCAAAAAAAGAAAAAAAACGCGTCATGCATTTGTATATGAGGGCCTTTTGATAGTTTTCCTACAAACTGACACCTCAGTAATGTACTTTTGCACAAAAAAGCTGTTGTGCTGTGGCATTTATCATGCTCCCATGTCAGTGCGGCAAGCCAGCCTAGGGAATTTGGGGACAGTTTTCAGGTCACTGCCGACATCAGCCAGTTTCAGTGGCAAGACATCACTGTGACGATCTACAATGATCATATCATCTATGCTGAAAAAGTGGTGGAGAAAGATGGTACCGTCTCAAACTCCTATGCAACTCTCCTCAGCAATAAAGAAAAAAATTGGGACACAGTTCCAGAAAATACATGAACTGTGAACTAAGTTGTGTCTAAATCTTACACTTTTTTCAAAGTTTTCCCGACGACGTCAGGGGCTCTTTAATGCTGCGGTACTGACAGGTTGCTCTCATTAGACCTGCCCTCTGCACAGATGCATCTCCTGTCCTGACAACTGCCACAAAGCATCAATCCCCTGCCTTTCATGACCACTCAAAGGTCTTAAAATGAAAGCCTGAGCCTCTTTACTCTAGCGCATGAGGGAGCTGGCTAAGCACTTCCCAAAGTGACAGCCACACTCTGTAAACAGCAAGAAGACACAGAGAGAGCAGGGTCAGGTCCTTGGCCCTCTCTCTGCTGCTAATTGTGTTGCCATGTCAGGCTCGAATGTAGGGATTTCCCAGCAGAGTAACTGTCACAGCCCGGCCAAGCAAAACAAGCTTGACTGTTATTAATTTTGTTCTCAGCTCCATGACCTCCCTGGCACAGAGAGACCCATTCCTTGAACATACTGTGTGACCAGTGTGGGTTTGTTCTCTTTAAGGTGTAGAAAATCTTCCAGATTGGTGACTATGAGGCCAGTAGTGGACAAAGTCCCTGTAACAGTGGCCTTTTCACGCAACTGTACTGGGTAGGTACCCGAAATCTAGTGGTTATGTGACCACTGAAGCATCCTTTTTAGTGACCACTGAGGGTTTCTTAAGTGGCTACTGGCCACCAGGCCACTGATAGCCTAATTCTCTTGCTGGTCTACTTGTGAGGTGTTCTGGGAAATTGCCGTGTTAGGACTGTGAGGCAACAGAGCTTGTCTGAATTCAATTGGAGGGTGAGTTGTTCAGTTCTGGGGGGGATCTAAATATGTGTCAATTGGACTTTGATGATTACTTCTGGGCAACCAGGTTGTGGGTTCTAGTCTTTTACTGGTGCATGTGGCATCATATCAGAAACTGATACTTTTTTGAGGTACTAGGCATCCAGTGTTATTTTATTGGGACACTGCCAACATGCCCCCCCACCTCCACCACTGAGCAGTGTTACCCCTTTCTTGTCCACAAAGGATTCTGTCCCCAAGTCAGCCAGCCTGTGTTTCATGTACTTACCTGAAATTTCTCAGTTCCCTGAAACTCACATTGACTCCTGTGGTTCCCCCCTTGAGTGAGGACATCTCCCCCCTCCTGAGTGGAGCTCAATCTCGTTTGTGGAGCCAGGGAGATCAGAGTATGGATGGCTCATCCACGGAGGCCGCCATGTTATTCTGCCCTGTTTTCTTTCTTTTTTTTTTTTTTTATAAGCACTTTATCCTCTTGCCCCTCCCTGCCTTCCCCATTCTGCTGTCGACCACTGGCCCTGTCACCCCACCTCCAGGACGTACCCCCTCTAATTCTTGCCTCATTGGGTGAATGGGTGGCATGGATGATGGTGGTGTGGTGCCTGCAGGGTTGCAGCATCATCATGCCAATGAGGGTTCTTTTTCTCCCTTTGCTCCCCTGAGTCAGAGACAGTGGTGTGCAATGGTGCACACATACGATGTAAAGACGTTGCATGCTCTCAATGCCCACCTCCGGCTTGCGGTTTTGGTGACCACCGCTGCGCCACCTAGCCTTCGTTAGGTTGCAGCCCAGCAGTAGTGCACACTGTCCTGCTCCCCAAAGGAGGGTACCATCAATAGACACTCAATCCTCCTGCCCCGAGTAACCCTGGTTCACTGCCAAACCCAGGTGGCTGGCATGGCGGCAGGTGACGTTCCCTCTACACCAGTGGGCCTTTTCTGCCATTTTCTCCCATGCCTTCCTCCTTCCAGGCAATGAACATGGCCACCCAGCGGTATGCAGACGCATGCAGCTGACCCTTCTGTAAGGGATCAGGCCCCCCATCCAAAGTAGTGGGTCGCTGGTGTACTGGAGCTCTGTGCCAACCCCCCCCCAGCCAAGATGACCCGCCAGTGGCAGCAAAAGTTCAGCCTGAGTCACTTCAGAGCCAGCTACCCAAATTAATTTACAAAACTCTGGTCATGGGCTTTGTAACACAACCCCTGTACCATCGTGAGGCCATCAGTATTGTCCGTTTTTAACTAAAAGTATGAGTAGACTGTCTCAAGCACAGAACCCTGTTTTGTTTAAAACCTCAGTACAACAGAAAAATATTTTTCCAAAAAGCTAGTTTCCAGTTAGCTAATGAAAAATGTTAGCATATTTTAGAGGGCAGGAGATCAGGATATGTGACCTTGTCTTGGCTGGATTGGGACGTGTTGCAGGAGATAAACAGCTATGGTTGATGGTGGGGGAGGAAGAGAATGGAAAGAGTATAATTTAGTGATGTTCGTTTAATTTATACAGTTGTAATATTTGACCAGGAAATGCAGCATCTCGTTCCAGGGTGCGTTCGGGGTGTATGTGTTTGTGTCTGCGTATTGCAGGGACTTGTACCACTTTGGTTTTCACTCTATATTTATGCCCCTTTCCACCATTGCTAGAACTCCCTCAGGAGCCACAAGAAGCCTGGCTCTGCTTTATCCTATCCCTCCACTAGATACCTACCTTCATCCTGCCTCGGATGGGGCTATGCTCCTCAGACTGCTCTGTCTTCATCAGGTGTCGAGCCATGGGGTTTCGGATCAGTCCCTCTTTGGTCCACCAGGCCCGTCGTCTTTCGAGCAATAGGGCCATTTTCCTTAGTTTTCTCACCAGCCCTGCAGGTGCACTAAGGAGGTTCTAGGCATGTACATGGCAAGTGTACTGCCGCACCATACCTCCGGCCTGCGTCCATCCCTCTCTCTGGCACCCTCAACTGCACTGCCACCTGTGGTCACCCAGGTGGCAGTATTGCAGTCAGGATGATGACCTACTCTCCCCAGGGGAGTAGAGCATTCTTGGGGATGCTCAATCCTTCTCCCTCGACCGGTTCCTGACGATCTGGGCTTGTTTGACTTGTATCACTTTTGAGTTTTTCAGAATGTTATCAGCAGAATATTCAACTCTGGATGTGCATCAGGGCTGCAGTGACCTCATTTCCTTGATAGTTGAGGACCCTTGGTTACACCTCATGCCTCCCGCCTCCCAGGGCATTCAGTTATTGTAATATTGCTGCACACCTGACCATCAGTTTTGTTCCTCACCATTTGAGGAAAAGCCCCCATCTCTTATTATATGTGCCATGGGATCTTTTCTGTTTTGTAAATGTTTTTGTCCCCTGTTCCAGACGGCCCCTTTCGTGCTAGTCACTCCAGCCCTGTCACCTCACCCCCCCTGGTGGGGTTCCCAACCCCCACTGGACACACGGATCTGGGTTTGCGGTATGCCTAGGTCCACGGGTGCTGGATCTGTGAGTGACTGGAGTCATCCTGCCGGCCAGGATTTCCCAGTGTTCCACCCCTTGGAAGAACATGCGTGCAGTGTTGCCATAACATATCTCGACAGCTATTGCTCCCCCCCATGCTGGTGGTCCACAGCTGCCTTTCCCCAGTCGCTGCTAGGGGCCATGCTTATGCCAGGCTCCACTACTCACCCTCCCAGAAGGAGAGCTGCCCAGCAGATGCGCGACCCTCCTCCCATGTCCTGAACTTACTCCGAAACTTGAGTTGTCACCGCTACAAGAGGTAGCTCTACCTCTGTGCCAGCGTGCCACGGTATCTTTAACTTTCACCTGGAAAGCCACCAGAGGTGGGCAGAAAGGACCTTGGTTTAGCATCTCATCCGAAGGATAGCGCCTCAATAGTGCAGCACCCCCCCATACAGCATTATTGTACTGCTGTGGCTATTAGCCCTAGTACCTGGTGTGGGGCTAGAACCTACAACCTTTTGATCTTCCAGCCCCAGAAGTGAGGGTGCAAACTACGGAGTTACTGACACTATAAATTACTGGGGCCTCTGCATGGTGTCTCTTATAAGACACCCAAGTGTAAGATTTAGGTGAGAGGACCATGAAGCAGAGCTGAGCAGTTCTGGCTGCACAAACCTCATGTTCGGTAGTCTTTGATTATACCACAAGAGGCACCAGGTGGAGGTTATATGAAAAGTTTAAAGTCTTTTTTTTTGTTTGTTTGTTATTATTTCAAAAGTTAAATAAAGCCTGCCCTTCCGTCCCCCCCAGCTCTGAAGTAGAACACTCTGCTCCTAACATTCCTGCGTGAGAGACCACTATATGCAGGATAAGAGATAGAGTAACCTAGTGTGTTGATTGGCTGAAATTACATAAGTGATGTAAAACACAGTGCATGGCACTCTGTGTTCATCAGGGGATCAGTACTGTATATAAATGTATCTTAAATTTGCATCCACTAGATGGCGCCGTGACTCCATGCAAGACCATATTTCATTTTCATGTGTTGTTCCCCCTTGATACGAGGGGGTATAAAAACTGCTTGATTTATTTATTTAGTTTTTTGTTTACCGGGTAGGTACACTAGACAAGTTTTATGCCTATTTTCAGGAACGACCCGGGAGAGTACAATAGGGTATAACAGGTACAACAGTACAGCAATAGGGTATAACAAGTACATCAATACAATTTATAGAACAGTACGAGAGGTGCATCCCATATTGTACTTTAGGAACTGCGGAGAGCATAAAAATACAGCTGCACTCGGTTGTAAGTATTCAGCATTCAGTTTAATTTAAACATCATTAAACAGAGTACAATAATAGAAACATAGAAACATTGATTTTCTCAACAGAAAAGGACCTTTAGGCCCATCTGTTCTGCTCCTCATCCCTGCCTGTTCCGTCTTCACTGACCCTAGCTGGTCATAGATGTCACTCCCTCCCCTGTTCCTCTGTCTAATATTCCCCTGTGCCTATCCCACACATGCTTGAAGCACTGTTCCTGCCACCCATCACTCTTTCCGTGAAGAAGCATTTCTGCACATCTCTCCTAAACTTTCCTCTTCTTAGCTTGTTTTCATGCCCCCTTGTTCTAGTGCCTTCTTTTCTCTGAAATAGACCCTCCGCTTGCACCTTGTTCACTCCTGTCAGTGACTTGTAAGTTTCAATCATGTCCCCTTTTACTCACCTCTTTTCCAGGGAGTACATGTTGAGCCTTTCCTCAAATGGCTTCTCTCCCAATAATCATATTGAAACATCAGTAACGGTGGCTGTCTGGCAGTAGGAGGAAGCAAAATCCATGGCACAGGCCCTGAATGCCACCCCCTTTCCAGTGAACTTGTAAACTGTGGCTTACATGGCATATGCCTCCTACACTCACTAGACTGACAGAGATGCTGGTGTTTTACAGGAAAATGGAGTCTTTTACAGGTAAATGGTTACCCAATAATAACTGGAAGAGTCTGATATAGATTAAATAATTTTTTTATTGAGTTAAGCAAGCAGCTCTGTTCCAGGTATATGCTGACAGTAGTTCCATAAACATACATATCAACTAATACACTATGGGCTAGATATTTAAAAGTGCACCTGGCAATGGTGCAAGTGGTTGCTCCGCACAACTGAGTTGCGCTGGAGCAACAAAAGGATATATTCAAAAGAGATGTGCCATGGCGCATCTCATCTGAATATATTAAAAAAATGCCTGCGGCACAAATAAAATGTGCCGCTGCATCCCCAGACAGGTCTGAATACCAGGAATGGGAACTGCGCCAGCGCATCACAGATAACGCCAGGTGCAAATTCCTGATATTTGGACCCAGATATGCAAATGGGGCCATAATACATGCAAGGTGCAGGCGGGGCTATTTGCATGTCATTATGGCCCCATTTGCATGAGCTGTGCAGGGCCGGCCAGCGAAATGCACCTGGCGCCCTGCACAGCAGGTGGTCCCTGTTCCAGGAACCGCAGTAGTATCCCCTCCCTGATCTGTACCTCGATCCCCGTAATGAATAAAGTTATTTCCCTGGTGGTCCAGTGGTACTCGCTCCCATCCCGTATCTTGATCCCCATAATGAATAAATATCTATTTCCCTGGTAGTCCAGTGGTAAACTCCTCCCCGCCCATAACCCCGATCGCCCGAAAACCGCATACCCCCATCTGTGATAGTCTAGTGGTCCCCAGCCCCCACCCACACAGGACCCCATCCCATCCTGCTCCCCTATGTCATCGGCGGGCAGCAGACCACCCAATACCTCCACGGCTGCCTGCTGAATGACAGCTTACAGTACATGCTGCAAGCTCATTGGTCCACACTGACGACCAATGGGCTTGCAGTGTGTACTGTACCAGTCATTCATCACCGCCGATGACATGGGGAAGCGGGCTGGGTTGGGGTCCTGTATGGTGGGGGCTGGGGACCACTAGGCTACTATGGATGTGGGATGCAGTCATGATCAGGGTTACAGGCGGGAGGGGGGGTACCACTGACCACCAGGAAATAGATACTTATTCATTACGGGACTGAGGTACGGATGGGAGGGGGTTACCACTAGACTACCAGGAATAATGTGGGTGCTTGTATATGTTGTTCTGGGGGGGACCACCCATGGCTGGCAGCTGCTGTGTTGTGCCTTCCGTTACAGCAGCTTGCCTGTGGGTGGCTTCCACTTGAGCATGATTTTTCCATGCTCAACTTTGTGCCCATGTATGCGGCACATCTCCAGGATGTGCCGATAGATGCGCCGCACATCTCCGCTGAATATCGAGATGTGCCACATATGCATGGGCATGCCCCCTGGAGATGCAGCGTTTGTGCTGCAGCACATGAGGAATTGCACAGTGCAATTTCCCCCATTTGAATATAGCCCCGGGGTGCATTTCTGGGGTTGCGCCAGGCACAACTCCTTTGAATATCTAGGCCTATGTCTATTATTATGCAAACAAACTGCTGAATCTTGTAATCAAGACTTGCCTAAATAGAGGTAGGGTCTGAAATCAACCAGAAATCTGACCTTACATTCTCCACATCAACCAGGTATGACGTCACACCACATTGGTACAAAGAAAGCCACAGCTAATCAATCACTTGAGCAGGAAACAGTTACGCTGTCACACTAACTGAAAAACAGCTGTGACTGTGTTGGTTTATGTGTGTATTTTTTTTTTCTTTTTTTTTTTATATACATGCTCACTTGCTAACTCATAGTTCTGGTATCAGAACCTAACAGATATTATAAAAAATAAAATATGAGTGACTGTGTGATTACTTTGTTTTTTTAAAGACCCCCCCCACACACACACACACTGTGTTTTGCCTTTCAAAAACACTTTGGCTTCAGTCTTGTGGTTTATGTGGCAAAACACACCTTAGATGTGTATAAAAAATTATATCACACAGTCACCCATGCATTATTCTATATGTTCTGCACTATAAATGAAGCACATTTTGTAACCCTGCTGTACCATGGGAGACCCCAAGAAAACATACTAACATACTAAGTTGCCAACAGGTTAGGCCTAACGGTCTATCATGTCTGCCCGAGATGCAGCTTACAGTTATGTCTCTGCTGCTACCCCCTCCCCTTTTCCTTCCCTTGCTCCCCGGTTCCTCCCCCAGAGCACCCCTGCTGTTCACTTCCCTTCCTAACTGCACCTTGCCCATGAACCTGTCCCAACCCCCCTCTTAAATCCTCCTACTGATTCCACTTGCATCAGCTCCTCTGATAGCGCGTTCCAAGGTTCCACCACCCTCTCCGTGAAGTAGTGTCTCCTCCCCTCTGTACTTCCCCCTACCAGTTTTAGGCTGTGACCCCTTGTAGTCCCTTCCCCTTTCAATTTGAGCAAATCCTCCATGCTTACCCTGTTGATCCCCTTCAGATATTTAAAGGCATCGATCATGTCCCTCCTGACTCTTCTATCTTCCAGGGAGTACATGTTCAGCTCCTTAAGCCTCTCTTCATAGGACTTTTCCCCAGTCCATGAATCATCTGCGACACTCTCCTTAGGACTCTCTCCAGTAGAAAAATGTCCCTTTTTAAGTGAGAGCACCAGAACTGCACACAGCATTCCAGGTGTGGCCTCACCAAGGAATTGTACAGGGGCAGTAGAACCTCCCTCCTCCATAATGTTAACCCCCTAGCAATACAGCCAAGCTGGGACATTGTTTCTTATAGGATCATTCCACCATCTGTTTGATGCAAATTTTAAAATAAATTAATTAGGGCTAGCCTATAGGTAGTGCTGTTACTAATGACACAGGAGACCTGAGGTCAGAAATGAGCTTGAACTGTCAGAGGCTGGCCGGGAGGTGCAGAGGATCAAGTGTTCCAGAGGATGCTCTCTTCATCCAAGGAGATAGGGATCTTACTACTACTGCTGCTGCTATACTATCAAAACAGAAAACCGTAGTGCATTGGAGACCGTGTTCCCCAGAGCTGTGGTCCATATACTTTACAACCAACAGACAAAAAATGGACGCACACACTGAGACTGGCACTGAGAGAGCGAATTTACTTCACAAGTTACAGAGAAATTACCCCATGTGGATCCACCCTCTGCAGGGCTCCATTGGGGGGTCGCAGGTGGCAGCGCAGCTGGCAGTGAGTGGGGGGGGATGTCAGCAGGGGTCTACACAAAGCACACATCATGCTTCCGATTGGGCCTCCCATCATGCTGGTTAGGAGCTAAGGGAGTGGAACATAAGTCTGAAATACCTACCCTGAGCACAATGACCTGGGCATGCTCGAACCCTGGCCTTGACCACTGCCAGCTTCGAGGAGAAACCAGGGAACCTCCACCTCCATGTCCTGTAGGATGCTGAGTGTAGGAATTAGGCTGGCTGGACCCTCCTCCCTTGAGGAGGGAAACTTTTAGTTTGCAAGTGACAGGGATGGGGGGGGGCTCAACCTGTAGATGGGGCACTGGGGTGAGATAAAATGTAAATGATAAAACAGATGAATTTTATTTAGAATAATATGCACAGCCACTTTAAAAATCATTCAACCAGGCACTCCCTGTTTTGTACCCAAATGCAGTGATCAGAACTTCTTTTATGGCTTGGTCAAAGCTCCCTGCAAATTCCCAAGAACAAACAACTGTTTAATTCCGCAGTTTTCCCTTTTCAAGGACATTCTCCTAAATCCAGCCACCACAAATCAAGCTGTTTAAGTTGCTAGAAAAGACAAGAAAGGGGTATTAGTCTCAAAAGAGGGCTCTGAGTGTGTGGGGGGGGTGACTCTATGATTATGGCCCTTCCCCAAACACCCCTTCAAGCTGTCATACAAATTCCCAGGCACTGCTAATGGGATTAGAGGCTTGTCTTTTGCTGCCAGTGGAAATTCCATTAGCGGAATCTGTTTGAGACACTTGCTCTCACCGGGGCAGAGTGTTAATCCGGCAGTGCCAGAGTGAAAGACAGAGAGCGAATGAGATTGGGAGGGATGACCAGGGGCAGCGTACTAGCAACAGGATGTCTGAGGAAGAGGACAGCATTGTTTTATTGAGGGTGGTGGAGGGCAGATAGCATGGGCTGCCTTACTCATCTTCTTTCATAGTCCAGCAAAGCAATCGACTCACCCATGCAAACAAGAAGCCAGAGAAAGAGCCGACCCCTTTCAGGCAGCGTGACTTAGTGCAGTATCTCCTCAAATGAAGTCACCATTGCTGCATTTGGCCACCAGCCCTGTTTTTTTTTTTTTTTTTTTTGTGTGGCCTCAGAGCTATTTGGAGCCCCCAGTTAAAAAGGTTATGGAACTAACAATTTCTTATCTTTATAGAGAGTAAGGAGGCAGCTAACTAAGACAGCTAGAACATTTCTGCTAGAATATTTCAATTAGAAGTTTAAGGTTCATCATAAGGATTAGTATAGGAATGAGGTTTGGCAGGGAGTAAGTCAGTTGCAAGGACTGTGGGGCGCTCTTCTCCAGGGTTACGCTCTGGGGGAGGGGACACTGCCTCTTCTGCAGGACCTTTGCAGAGCTCCATGCTCAGCTTGTAGAAGCGAGGGAAGCGATATCTCTCCTATGGCACTGGCTCAACTGGAGCCCACACTCACACTCCCCCAGAGGCCCACTGGTCCAGGGGGGGCGGAGAGTGCTGGGAAGGGGGAAGGGGAAGGGTGGCAGGGGCAGCCACAAGGAGGTCAACCAACCCCACACCATCTTGAAGCCAAATTGCTTTGCACCCCTGGAGGAAATGCTGGTACCTGACTCCACTGGGGGGCTCTGGTCTGCCTGGGGAAATAGGAGTGGCAACCTGGTGGCATCCAGGGGTGACAGTAAGAAGAAGGCAGCTAGGAGAGTCTTAGTGGTTGGGGATTCTGTGATCAGGGGTGTAGAGAGGGTGGTGGGTGGGGATGGTCAGGTGCCTTGCTGGGGCATCCGCCATCTAGGACATAGGATAGGGAGGATAGCAGACAGAGGAGGAGGAGCTGGAAGGGTCCTGGTACACTTGGGTACCAATGATCTGGTGACCCAGCCTGTGGAGCAAGTGAAGTGGAATTTTCAGAGGCTGGTGGAAGAGATTGCTGGCACACTCTGTCTCCCTGGCCTTTTCTGAGGTCCTCCCAGTGTGGAGGAGGGAGGGAGGGAGGGAAAGACAGAGTGAGGAGGGAAGAGCTAGAGGAATTAAAGGGGTGGTTAAAGGGATTGTGTCAGGAGAATGGGCACCGCTTTGTGGGGAACTGGGGGGACTTCTGGGATAGGAGGCTCTTCAAAGGCCACGACCTTCAACCTGACAAGAGGGGACAAGCATGCTGGGGCAGATGTTTGACGTCTACGTTATACAGTTAAACTGACTGTGGGAGACACTGAGGGCAAAAGGAGTGAGAGTGAGGAACCTAGCTAGTGTTCCCCCATACTGGGGACTGTTAGCAGTAAGGTGGGTAAAAATAATGTTGAGATTTAAAAAGGAGTAGTGGGAGAAGCAAAGGGGGAGGCGCTCGGGGTCACAAGCAATAGGAAAAATAAGAAGGAAAGGAGAATGGGAAGGAATGCAGGTGTAAGATCACAAAACATCGAAAGAGGATCTGGAGCTAGTTGGAAGGGGTCTGCATTAATGCCAGGAGTCTGGATAATAAAATCAATGTGTTCCAGGCGCTGGTAGTAGTCACTGAGGCACACCTCATAGGTATCACAGAAACCTGAGCCACAGAGAATAATGACTGGAACTTGTCAGTCCCAGGTTACAGCGTTGTGTAGGATAGAAGGAAAAGCAGGGGGAGGCATAGCCTTATATGTTAGGGAGGGCACAGAGGCAGTGGCGGGACAGACACTTCAGGGGAGGCAAAGGGGAAACTGAGTCACTGTGGGTTCATCTCACGGTGCCCTAAGCCAAGAAAATACAGGTAATTGTGATCTGTAGACCACCAGGGCAAGAGGGAGGTGGGGAGCTTGGAAGGGCTGGCAAGGGGAGTGAAGGGGTAAGTGGTGGCAGTGGACGATCCAAACTTGCCGGATATCGACTAGGACATTCTAGTGCCTATCTGCACCTGCAGTCAGGCCATGTTGGATACATTGCAGGACTGCCTGCTGGTGCAGCTGGGTAAGTAAGCTACTAGACGGGCATCCAGTCTCGATTTGGTGTTCAACAACTCGGAGGTGATGGGTAAAGTGCGAGTGGGAGAGCCACTGGGGTCCAGCGACCCATAACTCCATTTGGTTCAGGCTGGTCCTCAGGACCAGAATACCCCCTATCAAAAGCTGAAGTCCTAGATTTCAGAAGAGCAGACTTCAACCGGATGAGGGAACTGGTCTGAGACCAACTGACCGGGATGGACGGCATTGGAGGCGTAGAGGAAAGCTGGAGGGGCAACTGAGGGGACATCGCTTGAGGCAACAGTCATACACGAGAACTGTTACAAAATGAAATGGGTACATGACATCAATATGGTTCTTGACAAGGGTTCGAGAAGCAGTGAGGGCCAAGAAAAAGGCTTTTCACCAGGCGCAAGGAAAAGCAGGGGAAGGAGGAATGGGGAGAGTACCAAAAAAAATAGGGGTGCAAAGAGCACAGTCAGGAAGGCAAAGGCAGACACGGAACTGCACATTGAGGAGGAGGTCAAGGGTAGGGAAAACAATTTTTCAGATATATTAAGAAAAAGAGGAAGAAGGGAGGGGGGTATTGTTAAGCTACGGGGGGTACTAGAGGAAGATAAAAAGCAGCCATCGTTAGCAATTATGTCTGCGCTGGCTTTACAAGGGAAGACAGTGGGCCCCCTGCCTGAACGTGGCATCAAGGAGACTGTCAGGAGCATTCCTGAAATGAGGCAGTCAGCATTTACCAGATAAAGGGTCCAGAAGGGGCTTCAAGCTCTAAAAGTTGATAAAAGCGCCGTGTCCAGATGGGATGCATACAAGGGTACTCAAAGAACTGGCTGTGGAACTGGCTGAACCCTAAGTAGGGCTATTCATTAGCACAGTACAGAGAGACGCAGTTCCAAAAGACTGTAGAGTAGCCGACGTAGTCCTGCTGTAGAAGGGGGAGGGGGTTGGGGAGAGATAAGCAGCATGACAGACCTGTCAGCCTTACATCTGTAGTGGGTAAACTGATGGAGTACACAGAACAACAAAATGGGCTCCACGTTTGACCATTTAAAACAAAACAGTCTTTTTCATGCATAAATACTTTAACAAAGATAAAAAACCTACAGAGCAGTACAGCAGGGTTCGATACCCGACGTTTCAATCCCTCAACCAGCTCTTAATCATGGGTTCTCCCACTGGGTATTGACTCCTGCTGTGCTGCTTTGTAAGTTTATCTTTATTAAAGTGTTTGTGCTTATAATTCAGTCAGAGCAAGGCTTTTGTTTTAAATAGTCAAATGCAGTTTGATGTGTTTATATTGGAGTACAGAGAGCCACGGTACTAGGAGCGGTCCCTTTCTGCTTTGCTAAACCGATGGCGTCACTGATCAAAGAGACCTTGTGGATCATCCAGAGAGCAATGGTCTACAGGGTAGTAAACAGCATGGGTTTTTGGTAGGGAGGTCTGATCAGACAAATCTGATAGTTTTCATTCATTGGGTTACAAAGGTAGTATATCAAGGCCACACTCTGGATTTACTCTACTTCGATTTTGGCAAGACTTTTGACTCAGTGCCACACAGAAGATTGCTGAAGAGGCTGGAGGACCTGCGTGCGGCTAGTGACATAGTTAGATGGGTAGGAAACTGGCTAAAGGAGAGACAGCCGAGGGTGGTGGTGAACTGGGTCAAATCAAAAGAGAGGGAGGTCACGAGTGGGTACCGCAGGGATCTGTCCTGGGTCCCGTCCACTTCAGCATGTTCAGCAGCAAGATTGGAGTGGGCATCCGGGGCAAGCTGTGTCTCTTAGCAGATGACATGAAGCTCTGCGATAGGGTAGGTAGTGACGGAGGGATCAGGAAGATATAGAGGGATCTACAAAGGTTAGCAAGGTGGTCTAAGATTGGACAGTTGAAACTCAACATAAAAAAAAAATGCAGTGTTATGCACCTAGGGGAGAAAATCCCCAGGACAGAGTACACCGTGGGAGGAATTAAACTGAGCACCATGGCAGAGGAAGGGGACTTGGGAGTCCTCATTCGTGATTCCCTCAAACAATCAAGCCAGTGTAAGAAGGCCTATAGTAAGGCTAATAGGATGCCGGGGTATATCGGAAGGGGTACTGGCAGCAGAAAAGGAGGTACTACTGTCTCTGTAAAGGTCACTGGTGAGGCCGCATCTGGAATACTGTGCTCAGTTCTGGAGTCCTCACCTAAGGAAGGACAGGGACAGGCTGGAGATAGTGCAACGCAGGGTGACAAGTTGACTCAGGGCCAACAGGGCAGATCTCATGAAGATTGTCTCAAGGCACTGAACTAGTACTCCATGGACACCAGATGAGAGAGGGGGAATAAGATCGAGACCTTCAAGTTCCCGAAGGGAATAAACAAGGTGAACTGGTGGGAAATATTTAGCTGGAGTACAGAGTCAAGAACCCAAGGTCATGACTGGAAACTGGCAGGGGGAAAGCTTAAGAGGGATATGAGAAAGTTCTAATTTATGAAAAGTGTGGTGGAGTCAAGGAACAGTCTGTCAGCAGAGGTGGTGGGCGCCAAGACCATAAATGGTTTCAAGCATGGCTTGGACAGAGTGAAGGGTTTAGTGGTTGCTCGGGTCAATAGCAATAGGAAGGGGAGCAGGGTGTTGGAAAGGGAGGATAAAACCCTGTGTGGACAATTAGTCCCAGGACAGATAAGGATCTCCAGGCAGACTAGATGGACCTGTGTTCTTTTTCTGCCAACATTGTCTGTTTCTATGTTGTTTTATGTATATTTTATATCACAGACAGCTATCAGTCTTGCAGGAATATACCCTGGTCAGGCCATGGGAATCCTGGCCATGTTATAAATGGCGGTCACGTTTTTTCTCCCTCCCTCCTTAGGCATAAGCCAATGTCTACATTGGCCTTGCCACTCAGTGTCCCACAGCATCAGGAGCAAGCTCTGTGGCCCAGTTGCAGGGGTTGCTGTGGTTGTAGAACCTACCACAGGCCCTCCTTGACCTAGATGTACTGCCATGCAACAGCTGTCTCGACCTGGGCTGACCCCACCGTCCAGTGCACGGAGTGAGTCACCGAACTTGGGCCATCTGCATGGCAGTGCAATGCCCTGGGCCAATGGGGTGGCACACAGTTTTCATCTTTCAAGACATCGGGAACTGCTGCCTTATGGTCCAGTGGCAGGGGTATCACAAACCGGGTTTACGAGGAGATTCGGGGAGCCATCTTGTTGGCCAGGAGATGGCTGGGGCAGCATTTCTGGATGATTTATGATGGCCATACTGGGGTATAACATGTTTAAAAAGGATAGGGAAGGAAGAAAAGGGGGGTGGGGATGGTCATATGTAAAGGAAGGTATTAAGGCCACAGAAATACAAGATCACAGCTGGGAGAAGGAGGGGCTGGAGGCTCTTTGGATTGGCTTGAACACTGTGTCAGGGGCCTTTATACATGTAGGGTTGGTGTACAGACCATCAACATCGATGGGGGGAGTGATATGGACAGGGCTTGGGGGGAGGCCGTAGGCAAAATGGCAAACAAAAAGGAAATAATAATTATGGGTGACTTTTTAATCTACCGGATATGAACTGGAATATCCAAGCGGCAGCTACAACTAGGAGCAGGATCATCCTGGACTCCCTGCAAGGGGCATTTCTCAGGCAGCTGATTACAGATCCCACTAGGGATGGGGAGGTGCTGGATCTGGTACTTACGTTCAGAGACAGCATTGCAGATGTCACAGTGGGCAGCCCCCTGGGTTTAAGCGATCTGTGTGGCTTGACATACCTGATTGGGGAGGAGAAAACAACACACGAGGATGAAGGTCCTGGACTTCAGGAGAGCAGACTTTAAAGAAGTGGGAGACTGCCTCAGGAAATACCTTGAAGGTGGCATAGCGGGGGGGGGGGACTGGTGGAGGCACAATGGAATAAAATAAAGCAGAGAATAACTAGGACAACGGCAAGCTCTTTGAAGGTAATAAGCAAGGGAAGGAGGAAAAAGGAGGCCACTGTGGTTCTCGAAGGAGGTGGCTAAGGTTGTAAAAGAGAAAAAAACAGCCGGCCCAGTGGCGTACAGGTGATATATCTAACAAAGGGAGGCAGACAGTTGATATATCTAACAAACGGAGGCAGACAGGTGATATATCTAACAAAGGGAGGCAGGAAGGAGGTAAGGGCAGCATACGCTCAAACTGAGGCAAAGACTGCCCAGGAGGTCAAAATGGGGTACAGTGGCATCCCCCAGGATGAAACCCAATGCTGCAGCATTTTTGCAGCACTCTGCAGAATGCTGCAGCAGACCTGCTGAATAAAGCAATGCAATTTCAATGGGAATTAGTCCCTTTTGTCATTCAGAAAAATGTGACACTGCCAGGATGAAGTGAATGCCACAGTTTCCTGCATGACAAAAGGGACTAATTGCCATTGAAATTACATTGCTTTATTCAGTAGGTCTGCTGCAGCATACTGCAGAGTGCATTAAAAGTGGGTTTCATACTGGTGGACGCCACTGTATGACTTTCTTCAGATACATGAGCAAAAAAGAGAAAGGCAAGGGGTGGTATGCTGAAGATCAGTAGACTGGAGGGGAGAGTGCAGATGAAGACTTAAAGGAAAACTGTACAAATCAGGCTGCTCCTTCCCCCCTAAGGCTTACCCTCCAGTTTAGCTTTAGCCCACAAAAGTGGAATTTTTCTTGCGCCGCAACAGAGTTTATTATATTTTCTAAAAGTCTGCGAACTGGAAGTATGGTGGACGCTGGGAGGCCCCATTAACTGTAATGGTGCACACCACTCGCTTGTATTGAAGTGAGCAGAGCAGCACTGCACCATTACAGTTAATGGAGCGCCCCCCTAGCATCCGCCATACTTCCGGTTCGCAGACTTTTAGAAAATATAATAAACTCTGTTGTGACGCAAGAAAAATGCTGCTTTTGTGGGCTAAAGCTAAACTGGAGGGTAAGCCTTACGGAGGAAGGAGCAGCCCGGTTTGGTAGGCTAGTTTTCCTTGAACAAAATGCTGTAAAATTTTAAATGAATATTTCTGCTCTGCATTCACGGGGGGAGGTTGTCATGCATTAACAAACACCTGGGGGATTGGACACAAGTCTATTTACGGAAGAGAGAGCTTGCCAGGGGGTTGGAAGCTCTTAAGGAAAACAAGGCTATGGGGGAAAGACTGGATTCACCCAGGAGTATTTAAGGAACTGAGCATGGTGCTAGCCATCCCTCTGGCAATGCTGTTTAGCACCTCTTTGGAGAAGGTGGTGGTTCCAGAGGAATGGTGGGGGGCTGATATGGTCCATCTGCTCAAAAATGGCAGCAGGGCGGAGGCCAGTAATTACAGACCAGTCAGTCTCGCATCAGTGGTGGGGAAATTAATGGAGTCCCTGCTGAAGGAGAGACTGGTGGAGTACCTGGAGACACATGGACTGTGGGACCACTGGCAGCATGGCTTCACGGGATGGGGGGTTCATGTCAAACACATCTCATAGATTTCTTTGACTGGGTAACTAGGGAGGTGAGTCGGGGGTGTAGTGGACGAGTCCTATCTGGACTTCAGTAAGGCCTTTGACACTGTCCCACACAGAAAGCTGATAAAAAAACTTAGTAAGCTAGGGGTGGGGGAAAAGATGGTGTGCTGGGCATCTAACTGGTTGAAAGATAGGAGGCAGAGGGTGGTGGTAAACGGCTGTCACTCGGAGGATGGGAGAGTAGCCAGTGGGGTACCACAGGGATCAGTACTGGTCCCTGTCCTCTTCAACATCTTCATCAGTGATATTGCGGAGGAACTGGCGGGGAAGGTGTCTCTCTTTGTAGATGACACAAAAATCTGCAACAGGGTGGACACCCAGGAGGGGGTTGAGAGAATGCAAAGAAATCTGGGGAAACTAGGGGAGTGGTCTAGGGAGCGATAGCTGGGTTTTGATGCCAAATGATGCAAAGTCATGCAACTAGGGCAGGGAAACCCAGGGCCTGGGGTGAGGGGGGCATACATACATTTACCAACCAAGAAAGGGACCTTGGAGTGATCATATCTAATGATCTCAAGGTGGCACTGCAGTGCAACAGGGCAGCAGATGGGGTGAGCAGGATGTTGGGGTGCATAGAGAGGGGGATCTCTAGCAGGAGAGGTAAGGTGGCGTTGCCCCTGTGTCGCTCACCTGTGAGACCCCACCTGGAGTACTATGTCCAGTTCTGGAAGCTGTACCTCCACAAGGACATTGATAGGGTGGAATCGGTCCAGAGGAGGGCTACTAAAATAGTGTGGGAGTTGCACAAGAAACCATTTGATGAGAGGCTCTGGGAGCTCAACATGTACTCCCTGGAGGAAAGCGAGAGGGACATGATTGAGACCCACGAGTACCTCATGGGGGTGAACAAGGTGCAGGACAGGAGTCTTAAATAGGAGGAGGAGGAGCACTAGAACATGGGAGCATGCCATGAAACTTGGGGGAGAGTTTAAGAGGGATGTAAGGAAATACTACGTCACAGAAGGGGGTTGGGCATCCCAGAGGAGGTAGTGAGGTCAAAGACAGTGGGGAGCTTCAAGCATGCATGGGATCGGCACATGGTATAATAAAAAGAGGCAATGGAGGGACGCCTGTGACCAAATAGGGTCCAGAGTGTCGTGTTAGGCAGGGAAAATAGGGCAGACTATATGGGTCTACTGGTCCTTTTGTGCCAACAAATTCTATGTTTCTATGCAGAGGGGCGGTGCTGTTATGGCATCGGGAGGTGGGAAGATGTAAAAACCGGAACAATCTGGGCACCATGAGGGTGACAGTGGCACACTATGACCCCAGTCAGTGTTGACCTCCCACCAGTGGTCGGCAGTAGGGGTGGTGGCAGGTGCAGCTGGGGTGTTGCCATGGATATCCTCTGTAGATCTGAGGACTGGGTGGATGGTGACTATGGTGAAAAATCTGTATAAAAACTAGGGAAACCCATCTGCTAACAGCGGTTCAACTGCTTATACACAAGCAGGCTATCAAACCCATCCCTTTGCAAGAAAGAAACAAAGGGTTCTATTACAGATACTACCTGGTTTTCAAGTGGACAGAACATCTGCATCCTATACTGGATCTGAGAGACCTAAACCTGTTCATCAAATACAAAAGGTTTCGGATGGCATTGCTTCAGGCAGGCCTATTGCAAAAGGGCATTGGTTCCGTGCCCTGGACGTGAAGGATGCTTATCTTTAAAAATTCACAAGTGATACAGACAGTACATCCACTTCATGCAGGAGGGCAGCTATTATCAGTTTCAGGTCTTGCACTTTGGCTTATCCTCAGCACCATGGGTATTTACTAAATGCTTAGTGACTGTGGCAGCAGCCCTCTGGAGAAATGGGCTTTATATCTTCCCATATTTGGACACTGACTCCTGAAGGCCCAGTCCAGGCCAGCGATTCTTTACACGTTGTCCAGAACAAGACAGTTGTTTGAGGAACTGAGTGTCATGGTGAACATACTGAAATCTATATTCCTTCCCTGTTGGTGCCTCCAAGATATTAGTGCGGTGGTGGACATGATGAGGGGCAGTGCCTTTCTGTCTGAAGACAGGATGGAGGCCCTTGTTGCCCAGGCTCAGCTGATGCACAGTAGCCATTATGTGTCTGCTTGGATGATGTTACATTTGCTGATGCTGATGGCTGCAGCCGTGGTTACAGTTCCTTTTGGCTGTCTCCGCATACGCATATGCATACTGCGCTGGACTCTCCAGGTACAATAGGATCAGCTGACAGTTGAGTTGGGTCCTTCACATCTCCTCTCCACCATGCTATAGTACGTTGGATGGAATACTAGCATCTGTTACAGGGCATTCCATTCTTCTCCCCAACTCCTGTACAGATCCTGGGAGTCTGGCTGGGGTGCATGCCCATACTGGATCCTATTGGGTCCTGGACCAATCTGGAGTAGGATCTCCATATTAATGTTGTGGAGATGAGGACTGTTCTGCTTGGTCTCAAGGCTTTCAGGAGCATCTCAGCCCTGGTCCCTTGCTGATTCGGACAGACAATGTCAGTGTCATGCATTTACATAAACAAGTGGGGGGTGGGGGGCAATCACTCCTATCCCCTCCCCATGCGGGGAAGCAGTGACAGTGGGATACTGGACCAAGTCTCATTGCTGTCGGACATGTTTCTCCCAAGTGTTCAAAATGTCTTGGCAGACAGGCTAAGCATATCGTAGTCCCTGGTATAGGAATGGGAGCTGCTAACCTCCATGTTAAACGACCTCTACGCAAGGTAGAGTTGTCCAGAAGTGGACCTTTTTGCATCCCCACACAACACAAAACTGCTGTGTTTCTGCTTACTTGCTCCAGAGCCTTGAAATTTTTGGTGAGATGTGTTGTCCCTCTCTTGGAAAGGGAGGTTCCTACACCTGTCCTCCAATCCCTCTCATACAGAGGGTTCTGCTTAAACTAAGGGAAGAGCATGCCACCCTAATACTGGTAGCTCCCCTCTGGCCTCCTCAGATTTGGTTTCCACTTCTGCAGCTTCTGACAGTGGAACCTCATGTTCAGCTCCCCCTCTGTTGGGGCCTGCTGTCATAGGACCAAGGGTTCCTGGTCCATCCAGAGCTGTGGTCCCTGCATCTGCATGCCTGGCTCCTGAAGACATAGCTGTTGTCCATTTTGGAGTTTCCCCTTATGAGGATGATGTCTTACTTGTGGTTCAAAAGCCTTCTACAAGATATGCATGTTCTTTGAAATGGAAGAGCTTCTCCATCTGGTGTGCTTCCCATTCCATGGATTCATTTATGTGTTCTGTCAGTATCGTACTAGACTACTCTCTGCCTCTGTCTGACTTCAGTCTCCAGTACTCATCCAGTACTCATCCATTAAGGTGCACTTGCCTTCTGTTTTGACTTTCCAGTCCCTTACTGATGGGAGAACGTTGGTATAACTACAAGTATCCCATACATTTCTAAAGGGTATTCTGCACGTGTCCCCCAATTTGTAAACCAGTTCTGCCTTGGGACCTGAAATTCATTCTGGAAAAACTGACTTTGGCGCCATTTGAGCTTGCTGTGACCTGTGAGATGTTTTTCCTTTCATGAAAAATGTTGTTTTTGGTACCATAACTTCTCGTAGGATTTCCGAACTTCAGGCTCTGATACATGAGCCTCATTATTTGATGTTTCTAAAAGGGCAGGGCGTCATTGTGGATCAGTCCTCATTTTCTATCTACGGTGGTATCTGATTCCACATTGACTCAGACTATACATCTTCCTGTGTATTATCCAGCATATGCTAACAAAGGTGAGGCATTGCTCCATCCGTGATGTACATAGAACAATACATTTCTATGATGATCGCAGTAAGGACTGCAGAAAATCCTATTAGCTTTTTGTTTCCTTTGCCCTTGGGAAAGAGGACTCCCTTATGTCTACACAGTGCCTGTCTAAATGGCTGGTTAACTATATTGTGTTTTGTTATAGGAAGTACAGTAAGGAACTTCCTGGTGCGGTGCGTGGCCACTCTACACATAGTATGGCCACTTCTGTTGCTAGCTGACATATGTGCTGCTGCCACATGGGGGGCACTATACATACTTTCACTAAACACTACACTCTAGACGTTGTCTCTTGTAGACATGCTGGCTTTGGTCATGCGATGTTGCAAGGCCTTCTGTTCTTCTGTCATATCAGACTTTGTCATCTGCTCTGGTTGCCTTGAGTGCTGCTTGGGAATCATTACAAAGGTGTGGCTCAAAGGGAGATATCCTTGATGAAGACAGAACAGCTACTCACCACAACAGTAGATCTTCAAGGTGTTCTCCTCCATTGGGCCACAGCGCACCCACCTTTCTTCCCCCTTTCTGAGGTATAAGCTGACAGCTTTATCCACTGCCTTATTTGGAGAGGTCCATAAGTATCTTATTTGCTATGTTTCTGATCCCATGCCTCTCCTTGTGGGCCTAACACTAGTTTGGTCTCTTGGTTCCTCATGGTAAGAGGCCCACTAAGTTTCTCTCCAGCAGGGAACTGAGGAGCAGTGGGGCCACGCACGATTATATAGGTGCTGACATTGCATGTCATTGTTGGCAGTTTCACCCACGATTATATAGGTGCTGACATTGCACATCATTGTTGGCGGTTTCACCCACGATTATATAGGTGCTGACATTGCACATCATTGTTGGCGATTTCACCCACGATTATATAGATGCTGATGTTGCACATCATTGTTGGCGGTTTCACCCACAATAGGTGCTGACATTGCACATCATTGTTGGTGGTTTGCTAGCTAGTGAAAGTTTCCAAATGGTCCTGATGCCAACAGCTCACAGTTCCAAAGGTGTGGCCCAATAGAGGAGATTCTCTTGAAGGTTTACCATTACGATAAATAACTGTTCTTTCTGGCACACAAAGGACTTGAGAAGAAACTCTAAGAACCATAAGAGGCACATGAACCATACATATAAACATACTATAAATCATGTTAAAGAGCTATCTTTGACCTCCTCCCCCCAAAAAGCACAAATAACCCTTACCCACCCCCAAATCAAATTCTTCTAAAAGCTTCTTTACTGAGTTCCCCAATTTAGGAAGGGATCGTATTTTTGCTCCACGGAGCTGTGCCGCGCCGATCTCTTCCACTTCTTTGTACCTCTGCCGACTGTGATCCACCCCGATCCACCCCTGCATTACTACATTTTGTGACATCACTATATGAGGAGCACAGGGCGAGCATCCATTGACATGAATGGGGCTGTGTTTAAAAGTTACATTTTAGTAGCTTAGATGGCCAGTCAGAATAAATCATGGCCATGATTTATTTTGACTGGCCATCTAAACTACTAACATTTAACTTTTAAATACAGCCCCATTCATGTCAATGGACACTCACCCTCGCACACCTCATGTAGTGATGTCACAAAATGTAGTAACACGGGGGGTGGATCAGGGGAAGATCACAGTCGGCAGAGGTACAAGGAAGTGGAAGGGATTGGCGCGGCGCAGCTCCACGGAGTAAAAATACGATCCCTTCCCTTCCTAAATTGGGGAACCCAGTAAAGAAGCTTTTAGAAGAATTTGATTTGGGGGCAGGTAAGGGTTCTTTGTGCTTCTCGGGAGATTTGATAAAGAGCACAATAGTTGCTCTTTAAAGACTTCTGTTTGAAAAAGATTTGAATTTGAACATAAACCTCAAATTGCTTTACTCTGCAGAATATTAGACAATCCCCTTTGTGGGAAAAAGACTAGCCCAACTGAACTTAGAACTTCAGATTTTAACAACTGTGTGTGTGAGACTCCCTCATATGGGGGGGGGAGTACCTGGAATGTTTAGAAATAAACAGTCCTGACTGGCTAAGAATGATGTCATGATTTATAATTATAACTGCTTATGGAGCGGGGAAGGGGTCAGACCTGATGAACCTAGAGTCCCTTCTGAACTTAAATTACTATGCTATAAGAATGTTTGAATTTTTTAGCAATGAAGAATCCTGATTGGCTAAAAATGATGTACTGTTTGATATAATGATTAACAGAAACCACAAGGAGCCCTCTTGCATAGGTTCTGGATGAGTGGATTGCTCCCTTTCTTTTTCAAGAGAGGAATTTGTTTTTTATTTTAATTTTTTTACTTAAAATATGCTAATTTGTAAGGTAGTATTAATATGGTCACTGAGTAGAGCTGTGTGGAATGTGAAATTCTGCCAGCAAAGTTTGTGTGGAATGGCAGTTCCTCTTCCTTTGGGAATTTCTTTTTTAATTCCACAGAATTCCGTAAAGCATTTCTATGTACACTGTGGAACAGTACTCTGTGATCATGGAATCCACGGACTTCAGAAAATGAATCTGCGGGTTACATAAACTGGAGTATGATTCTGCAGTTAACATTCCACTTTCAGAATTTTAGGATTCTGCTTCTGATGGAATTCTGCAGAATTTTCGGTGGGAACCAAATTTGAAAATTCTGCTCAGTTCTGACACTGACGCATCTTGACACTCTTGCAGAGTGTTCCCTTTTGCCTCCTTTTGATGTCTGAACAACACTCCCCTTGGGTTTGCGATCCTCTGACCCAAAGGACATGTGACTAGGGTACACAGTGCCAAGATACCTCGGCATCTGATTTCACTAATTCAAGAACCTCTTGACCTCTTTTCCAGTTTTTCCCCAGGTTTAGACTGAAGAATCTGAACCCAAGCTGGAAAAAAAATCTTCTATTTCCAGCATTTACTCAAGTGATTTTACCAATTGACATACCACATAAGCACCACCTGGGGGCACCAATGTACTGGTCTGTTGCTCTGGGATTGGGTGCCCTCAAAATAAAATTGCCTTGTCTAATGCGTTGTTGTTCTTATTCTAGTCCTTCACCGATCTTGGTCCTGTGACAATCCCCATTGCCCCACTACATTTCTGCGCCACCCCAGTCAAACTGTTTTACTCAGTTCCACTGGGGTTAGAGAGGTATGCAGCCAGCTGTTTGGGGGCCGGAAAGTGTCTGTGCATAGCAAAGTGCTCATTTGCACGCCGGCCATCACCTCCTTCCTTGCACTGGTGCTTGTGAGCCATGTGTGTGTGTGTGTGTGTGTGTCACAAAGGGGGGGCAAGTTAGAACGGTGGCACAGGTGGGCCCACCCATTGGAGAGATCATGGGCTGGAGCAGCTGCTGTGCGGTAGTGCACTCCACCCAGGGAGGACTGATGGTCAGTTCCATCGCCACAGTGACACCTGAGGAAGAGCCAGGGAGCTTGCCCCCCCCAACACACGCACATACACACACAGTGCACTGTGAACACACTGTCAAAATGGCAGTTGCTCACACCAGAAGGGCAGAGGAAGGGATGGAAGAAAGAAACACAGTGAGAAAACGGACAGCTACATTCCAAATAATGGGTCCAGCCTGATGCAGGGTTTATCTTTGGAAGGTAGGCAGCTAGGTCAGTATAAAAATCTATATGTCAGAACAGTGGGCAAAGTCATTGTTGAGACCACTTTGCATCAGTAAACTGCACCAGTATCATGCCCTGCTGTTTCCACCAAGAGAACTGTAACAAACATTTTTCATAAAAAGACAATACAAACCAGATTTCCACATTTCAATTTTACACAGTGGAGTTAAATTACGCTATAAAGTATTACAGGGTGTGTGTTGTTGTGGGATAATGGCACACCTCTTGAAGTGAGGCACAGGGCAATACCGAGTGCCTTATGCACCTGAGCAGCAGAATAATCCCACATGTACGCAGACCCAGGAGTACTGTATTGCATTTATTGTTTTTTTTTTTCTAAATGAGTAATGATGTTCAGAAAGTTAAGTATTTCTGGCTTGTTTTGCGGTGCTTGAATAATAATTGGACTGATCACAGGTCTTGGTTTCTCTTACCCATTTTATAGTATGGATCATTTGCTGATCTGACTATATATTTTTATTTATTTATTTATTTTTATATATTTATTTCTGATCTTGGCTTAACCATTGAGCTCAGAGCTCTTTACATAGGTTCCACATTAGTACATTTAGAACAAGTAGGTGATTATACAGAGGATTGAGACAAACAAGGCAATAGAATTAGAATCAGACCATTTAGGTACATTTGGTCTTTGAACAAAGGAATGCAAAAAGTACTGCGAAAACTAAAACTGGAATAGGTAAACACAGTCAGATACATACTGGAACAAACTAAATAACTGTGACCAACAGGGAGCCTATTAGAACAAGGGGGTTAGCGCATAGAAGTGCTTTAGACACGGGGTGGAGGGTTGAGCCCCAAATGCAGGGTGTCGAAGAGAGAGAGAGAGAGAGGTCTGTTTGGCAGAAGGGCAGATGGTAGGAGATGCCATTGCTAGGTGCTAGCGATGGCAGACACATTGAGATTCCTGTATTAAATGGTTCTTTAGGTTCTCTTTGAAGGTCCACAGAGTGGGCAGGCTAAAAATGCTCTCATGGAGGGAGCTGAACCACAACGGTGCCCGATAGGCAAAGGACCTTTGTCCTTGAGATGTCTGACATTTTGGAGTCAGGAAGGACTGCAGTTCTGAATTTCGGGGTGGGCCTGGGATTAGTGCTGGGAACTAGGAGTTGTTGGACCCCAGTCGGGAGCTGACCAAGGCAGATCTTTTTGGCCAGGAGGCAGGATTGATATTTTAAGCGACCAAAGAGCATTAGCCAGTGAGCCACTGCATAGAGATCGCAGGTGTGGGTTAGTTGGTGTGCCCTTAAGGTGAGCCTGCAGGCATTGTTAAGGGCAGTTTTTATACGTCGGAGGGCAGTATCTGTGGCAGAGTCATATATCGGTAGTCCGTAGTCCATTAGGGAACCCATTGAACTGAAAGAGGAACAGAAGCAAGAGGAAAACTACGGTCAGGTTTGCCACAGAAGTAGATTGTTTGGTTATTCTCAGGTGGCCTTCATCCTGTGGATTGACAAAGAAATGTGGTTGCCACATTGGTACCCAGAAAAAAAAGCTCCAGAAAAAAGGTCTCTGGAAAGAATAGCACATAGAAAGTACGGAACCTGGAGTGAAGGGCATGGGTGAAACAAAAAAGGCTCTGATACCTTGTGAAGCGGGATAGGTGAAGTGGTCTCATTTGGCAAGAAAGTGCTATGTGTTGTGTCCTGTGTCTTCCTTTTACTAATATTCTGGGTGTCACTGTTGCCAGATGGCCAAATATTCTTTCCTATCGAGTTTTGTTCTATTTCAGTGGATATTTATATATATAAATTTATGAAGGGGGGGTGGTGTGGGGGCAGAGCCCCCCCCCGCAATATTAATGTGAAATGTTGTGCACTATATTTTGTGAACCGCAAAGTGTATACTGTGGTGGTGATTTTTTTTTGCCCGAGTGTTTCTTTTTACATATGTTTACTTGTAGGTAGTGCTTGAACAGTTAGGAGCGTTGGTTTGTGTGGGAGCTGTTTTTCTGCTTCTGCATTTGGTGCCCTTTTTTTCTGAATGCCGATTTTCCTTGTGCTGTTTTTTTCCAATGCTTTTTTTTTTCTGGAGCCGTTTTTTCATAGAACCATTCACGTTAGTCCAGTTAATGATGTGGAAGGGAAAAAAAAAAACACCAAATATGTTGAAGGTGATACCTTTTTATCAGAGTAACAGTTTTGTTAGCAAAATATATCACCTGCAGCATATTTTTTATTAAATGAACTATTCATGGCCGGCACGGTGGCACGGAGGGTTGAGGCACTGGATGCCACACCTTACGCCATGCCGGTGACCCGGGTTCGGGAACGGACCCGGGCAGCCGAGGTCAGTGGGGGGTGAGAGATTGAGTGTCCGAAGGACTGCGCTCTCTTCCCTTGGGAGGGCTAGGGCAATGACTGCTCAATGAGCGACCTCTGGCGGAGGCTGGGGGGTAGCCGAAAGCAGTGCCGTGGCGTATGCCAGGGGGGTGGAGCCACAGCAGTGCATTGCCTTGGCAGCCAGGCTCCACAGGGGTGTAAAAACATGTAAAAAAAAAAAAACCTCACCGCCGATAGGCAAAGGCGTCTCCCTCCATAGCCCACACTCCCAGATACGGACTCGGCTCCCTAGGCTGTTCCCCCTCCTCTCTAGCCCGGTGTCTCAACACTATAAAGAAAGAGCACCCTGGGCGGGGGCGGCCATCCCCAGAGGGTAGACCCGGGGGATGCCCAGTGCCGGAGGGGAGCTAATGGGGTCAAAGCCGAGCCACGTAGGGAGGTGGAGACTGCTGTTCCAGGAGGTCGCTGTAGAGAGTTCGGAGGTAGGGGTGAAAAATAGAATTGAAAAAAAAAAATGAACTATTCATAAAAGTTTGAAGGTTTAGTACAACCTATACATGGTTTAAGGGGATGAATTAAGCAATAAAGCACAACAAGGTGTGTGTTATCATGTAATAACGTCACTGCTGGGGTGGGTTGAAGCACGAGGTGAAGCAGAGTGCTTCCACCACCCAGGAGTGACGTTATTACATGATAACAGACACCTTGGAGTGCCTATTGCAATTATTTAATGGCTCGATGTTACACAAAATAAAAAAAGATTTTTAAATGTTTTTAGTAGATTTTTATAATGTAAAAAGTATCTCTAGTGGAATATCAATACAGTGATGTTATTGTGTAATAACATCACTGTTTCAGGCACACACTGACCAATCAGAGTCCAGGATTCTTTCTTGCCATTGTACAATATGGTATAACAACATCATGCACTCTATAGAAGAATTATTATACAATGGCAAGAAAGAATCCTGACTTCTCATTGGTCAGTTGGCCACCACAGCAGGGATGTTATCCTGGCATAACATCCCAGCCGATTGTTTGGAGCTTCTTTAGCTTCCTCTCTTAAGAAACAAAAATATATTTACACACAAACAATATTCTTTAAAATTATTTTTTTATTCTACATGCAACAACAAGCCATTGTATAATAGGAATAATGCCCTCCAGAGTGGGAGTTATGCTGGGATAACATTCCTTCTTGGGTGTTGGATGCCTGCGGCCTCGGACCCAACCACCCAAGTCAGTATGTTATCCCAGCATAACACCCACCCTGTTGGGCATTATTCCTTTATTAGTTTCCCTGCTCATGGCAGTAGTAGCTGTGTACTTAACATACTTTACAAAAACATTTATGTAATCAATTTAGTTTTATTAAAAGTTGATAGTTCAGTGCTGGCTCGGTGGCGTTAGGGTTGAGGCAGTGAATGCCACACCTCGTGCCATGCTGGCGACGTGAGTTTGGGAGCAAGCTCGGACCGCCAAGGGTCGGACGGGGAGGGGGTGGGGAAGCTGGGTTGAGCTGCCGTAGGGCAGCTCTCCTCTCCGGGGTAAGACGTGAGGGTTCCCCGGCTCTTGGCTGCCACCTAGTGGAGGCTAGGTGGTAGCACCAAGTCATAGGGAGCCCTAGCATCAGACTGTGTGGTTGGAAGGGGTTGTCACTGGGGCGCCGGAGCGTTACGCCCTCCACCGCTGTGCTGGACAAGCGATCCTCGGGTAATGGGGAGAAAAAAGCAGAAACTCATGTCTCCCTAATTGCCAAGAAGGTGCAGTTGGTAACAGGGGAGCAAAAAGCTATATGGAAAAAAAAGGTTGACAAATCAGATTCATAACTTGCAACCCCCCACATGATGTAACGAGTTTTGGGGACATTTAGATCCCTTACTGTAACAATAATGGAATGTCAGTTTTTACTGTGCTATGATGTATGCCTGCCTGAAGGAGTCATTGTATGCACTGTTATGCATTAAATTTAATAAAATGCAAGTTAAAATCTACATCCCATGGATTCAAACTGATGAAGATAATTAAACCCAGGTATCTATATGCTTCTCCTATAGCTGGACGCCAGTTCAAAATGAAACCAGTGGTTAAATCTGGCATCCCGTAAAGGCACCACCATAGAACATTACAAATAAATGCAAAATCACACAACATTTTTCATTACAGCACTTTTTAAGCATCTCTCATTGGGAGTTCTGCAAATTTTTGACTTCCACCCAACACATTATATATATATTTATATATATATAAACTAGACTCCCTGGTGCCATCTGTCAGTTACGAAGGCCTTTTTAACCAACACTTGAGTCGTGGCCGGAACGCGCAATGGGACAGCTCTCACTGTTTCAATTAGTTTCTTGGGGTGGCACTTGACAGCTGAAGTGTTATTGAGAAGATGGATGGTGTACTCTGCCTGTCCGGCTTTGAGGGGGAATGAGGGAGGGGGAGGGGGACTATATTGTCATATTGTCCTGACCCCATAAGGTTGCAGCTAGGTTACTGTTAACCCTGATGGCACCAGTCAGCAGTGCTGATAAACAAGGACCCCCTGCTGGGAGTGTGAGATTGACTTAAGATTGTAAATGGTGGGGGGTGGGGTGCTGGGGACATACCATGTCACTCAAGGACTAGCCCTCATTGCCTTGGGTTAGGTTTGAGAGAACAATAAAGGATTTGTCCCTGCCTTCACCCTCCGCTTTGGTTTGAGGTGGAAAATAGTATTGGAATAGTGTTTTTTGAACATGCTGCCCTGTGTCAGACAAGTGTAATGGGGCTTAGCCATATGCTCCTGCACCAAAATTGCTTTTTCTATATTTAGTTCCCCTCCATCTCAATTTGGAGGGGAAGGAATTCCTTAAGTTGAAAATAGAGGGGTTCAGGGGCCAGAGGCACCTCCGGTCACTGGTAGAAGGCACTAGGAGCTGTGCTGCTGCTGTCCCTTGCAGTGTTCCTGCTGTGCCCTCCCCATGCTTTGCACCTGAGTGTCCATTTCCCTCTTCTCATGTCTGTGGGGCACCATGGGGTCTGGCAGCGCACACCGGAGCTGATGACTCGCAGTATTACTGCCCGCAATGTTTTTGCCATGCAGTGTCTATGCCCACAATGTCCTGACCACGATATTGTGTCCTGCTTTATTTTGTGGGCAATATTAACACCCGTATACCCCACACATTGCTGAGCCTGCAACATAAGAGAAATGATACTGTGTCATCTCCCATGATGGCTGTCCAAACCCTGCTCCCATGTCACAGCAGGGGGCACTTACACAGTTCCCACAGAGCACTCTGCTCTTCCTTCAGCCAAATGATGTCCCCTACCCATGGCGTCTCTGTATAGATTTACCCATGCTGCCTGTGATTTGCCGGTGGCCCCTGAACCCTGAGAAATGATCTCAACAAAGTAAGCAGTCCTCAAATCCAAATCCAGTAGGAAGAGAGGTTAATGCACAAGCAGTCAGGCATCCCATCTGAGAAGGGAGGATGTGGGAGACCTGGCCCAGACAGACAAAGCATCCCAGTGGGGGTGGGTAGTGAGATCGCAGGCAGAAATGGTGTCCCAACAGGGTGGGGGGCACAAAGTCATATCATTCCACACTTCCCCCTGATATTTCTTACGTTTCATTCCTCATCTAGAGATGCTGAGATGTGAGAAGTCATAATATCAGTGCTAACTTGTTGGCCTGCTCAGTGTTCCCTTCCACCCCTCATTAGTATCGCTATCCCTGTGTTGGTCAGCATAGCAAACTGTTTGCACTTATGTAGAATCTGCCATGCAAACATCTCAACTAGAACTGTCCGGAATGCAGAATTCTGTCGGCAGAAGCCATTCCACTTCTGAAATACTTTTCAAAAATGTTTTGCCAGATTCCACAGAATTTTAAAAGTATGTTAATTTAAACCACTGATTAGTTAGTTTTACATAGTTTCCGGAAACCTAAATCACGGAACACTAATCCACAGTTTATGTAAACCATGAATTGCTGACCCACAGTTGAAATAAAAAGGCACAAACTGCTCTCAGAATTTTGGAATTCTGCTTCAGAAAAAAATATGTGGAATTAGGCAGAATTTCTGGGAAATTCCATCAGAAGTGGAATTAAAAAAAAGGCCTGCACAGCGCTAATCTCAAAGTACTTTACGATCAACACAGCTCTATGCTGAAGATTGCTGATGTGCAGCCATTTCAGGGGGCCAGCCATTACATAATTGTACTTACACTCCCAGACCCAGATGTGAAACTGAATGATATCAAACCAGGTTTATCTGCTGGTGGAGGGTGAACGGATGAATGTGGGAATTTGGCTAGGACAGCAGGGAAATTTCCCATCTTGTTTCAAGAAGAGCATTATATGGGATATTATAACACTGAGTAGAACAGGCAGATGGGATCTCGGTGTAATGGCCCATCTGAAAGACTTTCTGCTCCAACACTTGTAGGAAATGAGTTCAGAGCAAACTCATGAAGACAAATCTCATATGTGTTTAATTTGTTGGCTGGGTGTAGCACAGAGGACATGCTCTCAACCTGACATGGGGAAACAGAAGGAGTTTCTACACAGACTGTGGCTAGCAGGTAGAATAGCCTACCTGGTGAGATTGTGGAAGCTAGCACCATTCAGACTTTTGGAGCACGACTGGACTGATTCCTGAAGGAGGATGGCACTGAGGGCTACACAGCATGTGTAGGGGTAACACAGGAGTAGACAGTGGCTGCATTGTTTAGGGGTATTCTTAATGTCGAGAAGTATGCAGTAAGAGTAGATCAAGGATTTGAAACAAAACATGGCTGGGTATAATTACACTGTTGTCATGCATTTCAGTTCTACTAAGAAATGAATCAGATAAAACAACCAGCAACACCAACGAATTTTAGAGAAAGTAAGCTATCATAAAATGTGTTTTTTTTTCCAGCTAGAAATAATATGATGCAAAAAAAGTTGATAGTGTCCTTTTTAAGGAAAAAGTAACTCACTTCATTCTGTAAATCTGGTTGACTATGTCTGTTCAGATCTCTACAAATGGAAACTGTGGAGTCTACCTTATATGCCTTGCCCTGCACCCTACAGGATAACATTACCTTGTATGCTGTGCCCTGCACCCTGCACCCTGCACCCTACAGGATGACATATTCCTTGTATGCCTAGCCCTGCACCCTACAGGATAACATATACCTTCTATGCCTTGTCCTGCACCCTACAGGATAACATATACCTTGTATGCCTTGCCCTGTGCCCGACAGGATAACATATGCCTTGTATTCCATGCCCTGCACCCTACAGGATAACATACACCTTGTATGCCTTGCCCTGCATCCTACAGGATAACATAAATGCCTTGTATGCCATACCCTGCACCCTACAGGATAACATACGCCTTGTATGCCTTGCCCTGCACCCTACAGGATAACATACACCTTGTATGCCTTGCCCTGTGCCCGACAGGATAACATATGCCTTGTATTCCATGCCCTGCACCCTACAGGATAACATACACCTTGTATGCCTTGCCCTGCACCCTACAGGATAACATACACCTTGTATGCCTTGCCCTGCACCCTACAGGATAACATATACCTTATATGCCTTGCCCTGCACCCTACAGGATAACATACACCTTGTATGCCTTGCCCTGTACCCTACAGGATAACATATGCCTTGTATGCCTTGCTCTGCACCCTACAAGATAACATATGCCTTGTATGCCTTGCTCTGCACCCTACAGGATAACATAGCAGCAGATTCAGCTTTGCTGTAAGAATTATTGACCACCCTAGCATCTCGGCCATGTTTTGTTCAGGTAAACATACTTTTTGACTCTTGGTGAGGGCTGGGAGGAAGGTATCCCTTGCCAGCTTCCCAAGAATGTTTTCCTTTCTAAACACCATTGATGAGTTCTGTATGGTACTTGACGAGTAACTCTTGGCATTGGTGCCAGAACATGAGGAAAAGTCGGGGTGCTGAAGTTCAAAAGTGCACAGGGTAAAAACAAAGGTAGATTTTGTGAGCAAATGGGCACTTTAAATACTCATGGGCAAAAGTGTGTGTGTGTGTGGGGGGGGAGGGGGAGGATGCAGCACCCCTGGAGGCAGTATAGTGTAGTGGTTAAGGGCAGTGAGCTTCAAACCTGAAGACCTGGGTTTGAATCCCATCAGTCCGCACTTGCATACTGTGTGACCATGAGCAAGTCACTTAACTTCCTTCTGCTCCCAAGTCACACCTGGAAACAAGCTCCAGCTTAGTGTGCCTTTCCTGGTTAAACAGTTCCCCCATCCCCTTCGCCCACAGGTTCTGTCACCTATGTCTGGGAGTTGACAGAATTAAATAGAACCATAGTGAAGAAAGAAATATGGAACAAAGAGAAATTGATGCCACAGCCGTCATGTGAGATCGCAAACCTTTCATTAAAAATCCCTGAGATTAATAAAAAAAAAAGTTGATATAACTAGACACATAGTCCCTCATTTGAAGTGATTGAGAAGTTAGCGATCAAACAGAGCTTTGAGGGAGCTCTCCAGAGTCCGATGTCTGCTCTTGGGCAAGTAGGCTGCAATGGTAATTAAAACAAAAGGATTCTGCAGCACCAGTCTTCGATTCTTCTGAACACAGTAAGTCCCCCTCCCCCCCACACACACACACTTTTGATTGTACAAAATGCTTGTGAGGCCCTCTGAGGTCTCTGGCTTAAAAGCAGCGCTAAGCTGACATCTTCCAACATCAATAGTTCTTAATGCTCTGTCGATAGCTTTGAAGACGGTGCCCTTTATTAATTTTACTATCTGGGCAAAAGCAAGAAGCATTTTTCTTCCATTAAAAATGCAGGACGTTTCCTCACTGAAGGACAAGAAGGGAACCAACGCTGCAACAAGAATAAGATGTAAATCCATTTTGAAAATTGGCTTCCCCTTTCCCCTTTCTCTCTTTCCCTTGCCCCTGCCTACCTACCTACAATTTTTCTTCCACAAACGGGGTGATCCCAACCCTCCACTGCTGGCAATTTCCAGCCTATCTCCCTCCTCCCATCTCTTGTGAAGCCGCAGGAGAAATTAGCATACTCATGGCTTGCAGACTTCCTCCACTCCTCCAGCCTCCTCTCCCCATCCAGTCTGGCTTTAGGAAGGTTCATTTCACCACCTTCTCCCTACTTAGGGTCACTGACTCCATCCTCTCAGCGATGGATTGGGGAACATCACAGTGGCCATTTTCATCTATCTGGCCAACACCTTTGGTTCGGTGTCCCACTCTCTCCTCCAGGATAAGCTGAGCTCTGCCAGGCTCTCAGCCCCCACTGTTGACTGGTTCAGTTCCTTCCTCTTGGACTATCAGCGGTGAGTACAGGTATGAGATGTCATCTCCCCACCCCTCCCTATCCATGCCAGGGTCCCACAGGGCTCCATTTTTGGTCCAGTCCTCTTCTCCATCTTCCTACATGACCTCCCCTCTAACTGTGCCAACTCATATAGTGCACATGAGACAGCTCTCTGCACCTCAGGAGCCTCGACTGCATCTCTGGAAGTCTCGCTTCAGCAAGACTTTCACAATGTTCTGCGCTGGTACCAGTCCAACCAACTTTGGATCAGCATAAAAAAAATGGCGTCTGTGACCTTTGGTACCAGCCAGAAGTTGGCTCAGCTCGCCCCCTCCCCATCTTCTCCACACTGGATGGCACACTGCTTGAAGTAGTCCCAGCTTTTAAGTACCTCGGTGTGTGGCTAGACAGCAGGCTTGACTTCTCTACTTCTCTGCCCACATTGATGCCATCTGTGCCAAACTCCGTCCTAAACTCCGTGCCCTGTACTGCAGTAAGGACTGCCTTTCTCCCCAGGTCCACCGGGAGCTTGTATGGTTCTCCCAGTTTTCACCTCTGTGGATGTGGCTTATGGTGCTACACTCTCCACCTCCTTTGTCAGACTGGCCAGCCTCTGCAATGCCTTCTGCTGCTTTGCTACCAGCTCATTCTCTTGTACTCACCACTGCGCCCTTTGTTCCTCCCTGTCCATCCTCCCCCTCTCCTCACGTCACCAGTACCGCTGTGCTTCTTTCATCTCTAAATATTGGTTTGTGTCCCTTCCCTCACACCTATACCATCTCCTCTTCCCCATCCCCTCCTCCTCATACTCCCTGCACTCAAGAGACCCGCGCATATTCTCCCTTCCCCACCCACACTCTTCAGCCAGGAAATCAGCTTTCTCATACCACCTTCCCTCCCTCTGGAACCAGCTACCCTCCTCCATCTGTCTCTCTCCCCCCACCTTCCTCCATTAGATGCCGGCTAACCCCCTCCGCCCTTGCCAACCCACTTCCTGAACCCTTCCTTACCCCCCTCCTGGCATTTGACCACCCCTTGCCTCCCCCCCCAACCTTATAGTTCCTAGTACGAAGAGGTAGTACTTGATTCCTACTTTCAGCACCAGCTCAGCCTCCCTTCACTCTGCCACTATGCACTTTGAGTCTGCCCAGTTTACACAGATGATTTGTATTCTAATTCATTTGTGCTCCATCTGCAGGGTTTTGCCATTTTGTCTGTACAACACTCAGCTTATGCTCTTCATGTCATCCTCTCTATAACCCCATCACCTGACTGGCTGCATTTTGTTTATAATTGTGCTTCTCCCCTTCCCTTCCCCCAGGTCGCGCATGGAACCAAGCCTCCGCTCAGTGTGCCATTCCCAGTTACCAATTTTAAATGCATAAATAAACAATACTGCCAGGAACTCGCTCTGACAACCATACTGCAAGTTTCATTATTGCACTTGTGTCAGTGACTCGGAATGTAGTACACTCTCTCCTCTGGGCTCTGAAAATTGGAAGGTCATGGGTTCTAACAACATGAATGTAACTTGGGAATTCTAACTTGTGCATCATTCCTGCACCAGCGTAATACCCTGGAACCTTGGTGATTTTGAGAGATGTGCTCTGCTCTTTAGGTCTTTAGTGTCCACAGAAGAGCGTGATCACCCATGATCTCTGCTCCACTGCAAGTTGACAGCCAAGTTATTATTTGAAATTATAAGCCAGCTCAGTGGTGTGGTGGGTTCAGATACTGGATGCCACAGCACTAGCCACAATGGCGACCTTGGTTCGGGAGCAGACCAGGGTCGCTCGGGGAAGGGTGCTGGCTAGCTGGGAGAGGGACTGAATGTCCATCGACAGCTCTCCTCCCTTGTGGTGGGGGGTTCTTTGGTCCTGCCACTTGACAGTCATCCAGCGGATGCTGGATGGCAGTGATGACTAGAACAGTTAAGAGGGGAAGGCATCTACAGAGTTGGAACATCTGCATGCCTCACAGCTGAGTGCACATGCATCATAGCGTTCAGGACACCCTGGGGACAACTGTGAGAAATACCCCTGGCTCACCCAGCATCCCCTGCAGGTGCATCGTGACCCTACGGGGCAGGATACCTGGGTGGTTAACCTGTAAGTCCCTGAGATGGGTCTGTGGCGGGGGTCGGGGGAGGGGGGACACCACTGGGACCAGGAGGAAGAAAAAGGCAGAGAAAATGTATACAAAGGAAAAAAGATTTACTTTCTTGTTTAAACCAGGGACTCTTGCTTCCAGTACTGGGTTGTTTTGGTTCTGGGCATCATGCAGGCTTATGAATGACTCATAACTTAGAATTCTAACTCACACCCACTTGTAGAAATCCTGTTGCTACAGACAGCTTTTTCCTAGTCCCACTTCAAGAACCTGGACTAGTTCCAAATCATGACACAGTTGGTGGGGAGGGGAGTTGGGGAGTGCTGCACTGCTGAGGTGCTATCCTTTGGATGAGACATTAAACCAAGGTCCCTTCTGCTCATCTCTGATCACTGTCCAGGTGGACCTTAAAGATCCCATGGCACTGAGGGCTAGTGGGTGGGGGGTGGGGAAGATCGAGCATCTAGGGACAGCTCTCTTCCTTCAAGGTCGGGCGACAGCGCTTTCTGCATCATGCATCTGCGTCCTTCAGATGAGACATTAAACTGACGTCCCTTCTGCCCATCTCTGGTCACTGTCCAGATGGAAGTAAAAGATCCTATGGCACTTACTGATGAAGAGCAGGGGAGTTTTTAGTTACATAAAGAAAAACCAAAGCAAAGTACACAACACAAAAAAATGTACACATAAACAGAAAAATTCTACAGTTTCTACAAGCAAGACAATCCAGGTTCACACCACCTTACAGAAACCTCCTTTCCATTAAGGAGTTTTTATTATTATTTTTTTTTTCTGTTAATTCTTTTGTAACCTGGTAAGACCCATTAGACACAAGTGCCTGTTTTCTGGGGTGACCCAGGAGCACTGGGGAGGTTAAACGACTTGCTCAGAGTCACACAGTATGCAAGTGGAGGTTGCAGGAAATGAAACCCAGGTCTGCTGGATGTACCAAGCTCTTTCACAGCTTGTTACTCTAACCTTTAGGCTATACTGCCAGCCCTGGCAAGGCACCCCTGTATAATGGCCAATATAGTCACCAGAAAGACACAGTTCTACTTCTACATCTGCTTAATATTCATATATATTTTACTCCTCTGGTGGAGCTGGCAGGCGGCTACAGACCCCCTGGAGTGGATTTGTCTTTCTGGCGAGGCTTTCCCCGCACCCACCTCAACCAGCCATCCCCCATAGGTCACCCCCATGACAGGGCGGTGGCGGGCGCTGGCATCCCCACCCCAGGAGCCAACATCTAGGTTGCGGGGGGGAGCCGCAACCTTCCATCATGGCATTACTTAGAATGGCAGCCCCTGTAGTTGCCCTTTACTAAACGACCTTTTTAAACTTTCCCTGGAAGCAGGCGCTTATCCACTAGCATGGAAACAGGCTGAAGTAATACTAATTTTAAGGGTGGCCAGAAGAGTAACATGGGGAATTATAGGCCCATATCTCTGCTTCCAGTTATTTCTAAGATTTTCAAAATAATTGTAGTATTGCAATTAAATAGTTACTCGGAAACCCAGAATATTTACAACAGTTACCAATCGGGATTTGCAGCACAGCACTACTACAGCATTAATCAAAGTCATGTCAGATATTCATATAGCCATGAACAATAGCCTCCTGGTTGGGGCTGTATTTATAGATCCATTGAAAGCTTTTGACACCCTGAATCACGATAGGATGCTTGAACATTTAAGGCCTCAACCAGGATGCACTTGTCTGGTTCCAAGGCTATCTGACTGGGAGACAGCAGCGAGTTATACTGAATAATGATTATAAATCTAAATACTTGTACATCAAATCAGGGGTACTCCAAGGGTCGTTACTGGGACCCGTGCTGTTCAACGTGTATACGAATGGTGCTGGACACCTACTGAGTGGTGTCTGGCACCATTTGTATGCGGATGACACAATTCTCTATATAGAAGGCGAGTCTGTTAGTCAAATGCAAGAAAAATTGCAGAAAGACTTTAATAAATTGCAGAACCACTTTCAGGATCTTGGGTTAGTTTTAAACTCCTCAAAGTCACAAGTTATGCTTTTTTCAAATAAACAATTACAAAATCAATCAACCTTGAATATATAAACTCTCAATGATAGTAGTCTAACCCTTGTTGATTCCTATAAATATTTGGGAGTCTGTATAGACTCTCATTGTAAATGGAATACACAGGTTGACCTACTGACTAGGAAGGTAATTCCACTGTTTGACTATGGGGGTGTTGTTTTTGGGGGCGCAGCTGGAGGTGTTCTACACTGGCTTGATGTGCTTTATAACAGATTTGCGCGTTATGTTCTGGATGCACCCTTGCAGGTACACCACTGTTCCCTCTATAGAGCCCTGGATTGGATAGCACTGACAGAATAACATAAACTACTTATACTACATTTGATGTATTGCTGTCAGACACAAAAAATGCCTAACTGTGTGCTAGATTTAATTAAGAAATGGAACATTAGGGAGGCTTTACGTGCAGCAGGGGCAATAGAGTACACTGTGCCAGTGGTTAAAAACTGTGAGGGGTAACTCTAGTTTTGTGCATACGGGCCTGAGGCTCTGGAATAGTTTGCCAGGACATTTGAGGCGAAGTAATAGTATCTTATCTTGGAATGTTATAAAATCTCGGTTTACTGATGCTGCCAAATCTCATAATATGTGCCGTGGCTGAGCTATGTTTGTTATTTATTGTTAAATATGTGTTTTTGCTATATTTGCACTGTCTGTATGTTCTGTAAATTGTACTGTGGAATTGCTATTTTTGTACAATGTTACTCCATTGAAAATTAACATCGGCTAAACTGGGTTATCCCTTTTTGATGTGTCTCAGAATATCATTTTTACTACTACAACTACTCATGGAGCTTGCCAGCTCCGATTCTTTTTCCGTTTTCTCCCCAGACCCATGTACGTGCAATGGGCGGGCAACTGTCTCCACCTTTGTGGAGGCAGTCTTACACCCTGTGTGTGGGTACACCCCTTTCTAACATTGCGCCTGTGGTGACCCCCAGCCTCTGCTGGGTGTCTGTCTACAGTGCAATGTTGAGTCCCCTCATCCTGAGGAAGGAGAGCTGTCATCGGAGGCTCAATCCTTACTTGCCCTGAGTGATCCGAGTCCATTCACGAACCCGGGTTGCCTGTGTGGCCCGTGTTAGGGCGTACACTGCATCAGCCCTCTGCGCTACCGGGATGGCCCCTACATCTGCTATTATTCGAATATCACTTCAGGAAAACATCTCCATAAAGTAGTGAACTAAAGGGTCTGAAGAAGGGGGCAATCTTTTTGAGACACCATCCATATTGCATTTTTAACAGAGGTATTGAGTTCAGTGTAAGTCACCTGTTTCTGCTGTATGGATAAAGCACACCTAACCTGCCATATGTAGTACTTCAGTATGGAAATGATAAAGAGCAAGGGAGTTTCCCCTACTGTCATGACTAACATTCCCCTGCTAATAAAATAGGTCCCCCTGCTAATAAAATAGGTCCATGTAACCCCCCCCCCGAAGCAGCTGGAAACAAGCTATAATAATTTAGTATGCTGTTCCTGGTCAAAATGTACAAATAAATAAATAAACATGACTGCCACCTCACTGAAGCTGGTAGGTAGCACAGCCGGAGACACACAGCTAGTGGAAGCATACCTAGATGCCATCACGACTGGTCATGCGCATGGCAGCGTGCGTCATTGCATTCCTGCTGCCCTGGGGGTAAAAACTAATGGCAGCATTCCCAGGCAGAGGCAGGATGATCCCATCAACCTGCAGGCCCCCTGTACAGACCAAGGACCCCAACACACACAAGAAGGAGAAGTGGCAGAAGAGGGCGAGTCAGGGCATACTCAGAGAGGAAAACCTATATGGAAAATTATAAATCAGTAATGCGATTTCAGTTAATCACCACTCGGAACCACTGTACCTCTTATTCTGAGTACAGTGTGCTGTCGTGCAAGAGTACTAAGAGGGAGCATTCCACTTTGGTGCCGGGGGGAGAATGGCACAATAAAATTAAAAAAAACACTCTAAACTTATTATAAATCACTCAAGCTAAACTCAAGTGATTTATGTAAGTAAAAAGCCACGTCAAGGTGTGCATTATTGAGTTTTAATGCCCACCCCAGGGGTGAAGTAAGGCTTGAGGCCAAAGGTTGAGTGTCCTTACACCCCAGGGAAGTGCATTAAAATACATGATGCACACCCTGGAGGGATTTATTACACTTATAAAATGGCTCTAAGTAGATTTTTTTTGGGGTGATGAAAATAATTTAGCACCTGACTGTGCATTTATAGAAATTCAGTCACAGTCAGGTGACCGCTCTCGGATAATGACATTTCTAGACTTTTTCTTGCCATTTTATAATATGAGACAGTAGGGCCTCTGAAGGATGTTTCTTATGTAAGGAATAAGACATGACAAGGTGTTGTTTATGGATTGATAAGAGCCCACCTCAGGTCTGTAATGAGGCACGAGGCGCTTGTGCCTACCGAGTGCCCTTAGCATCTGGGAATCAACTCATGAACTACACCTCAGAGTGTTTTATTCCACTTATAAAATGGATCCCCCCATAAACCCCCAATAAAAAAAAATCTGCTAGAAAGTGTTTAGCAATACAAAACATAGAAACATTTTCATCTGTAGTTCAGAGTTGCAGATTATATATAACATCCATCCACTATCAATCAATCAGTCAGTCAGTCAGATCTTTATTTTACCGGGTGAAGCACCATTAAGAAAGAATTCATTTGCAAGGTGGACCTGGAAAGGTCAAGACAAATCACAAGGCAGTACACAATAAGCAAGTAATAGAATACACAATACATATTTGAGTTTACATATTTACACATGACGTAATTGCAGGTAGGCACAGTAGGATACAATAGTCACTGCATATGGAGAACTAAGCATACTTTATAGATACAGTCATGTGCAATTTGCAATGCAGCAGCCAAGGGTTGATAATATGTATGTATGCACAAGTGTGAACAGTACATACACATGCTCCTATATACGTACACATGTACACATAAATACTCACATACCTACTCTCATATATCTACACATAGACAGACAGACAGACATAAAAGTTATAGAGTGGACCAGTGGTTATATAGGTAGCAAGTGGTTCAGGGTGAAAAAGCAGTGCAGGAGATTGGTGCACATAGGGAGTAAGTGGAGAGGAGATGAGGAGAAGAGCTTGCACTTTGCACGCTGTTTGTTCAGCAAGGGGCCTCAATGAAGGCATTTGCACGTCTCTTTGACATCGCTGTTGAGTAGGGTTTTAAGGAGGGGACAGCCAAACAGACACCACTAGAGGGTGTGGTGCTTGTTTGTCTGTCTCTTTGTTCCCAGCTCTGTCTCGACCCCAACACACACAAACACTTCATTTTTTTAATTTAGTTAATTTGGTTTCCTTCATTTGTTTATGCTTTGTTTTTAAGTTGCAGGGGGGTTGCAAGTGAGCTTGTCCATTGCAAGCTGCTGTACATACATGGCGGTTAATCAGCACATCTGGCTGAGTGACCATGGTTTTTAAAGGCAAGCTGCAGGGCAGGAGAGTGGCCGTTTTCGAGCTGGATTGTGTGGGCATGTCAGCATGGATCTAATAAACAAGCCGCTAGTGATGACAGCGACTCAGCTTTCAGTCACAGTTGGTGTGTGTGTGTGTGGGGGCACACTCGGGGAGGACCGCAGAGTTGAAGCAGTCCACAGACTAGCGCTGCAGTGGAGTGTGGACATGCTGCAGAGGTGCAACTGACAACATTCAGTGGGAGAGCCATGGATGAGCGGCCTACGGGAAACTTTTCTGAACAGGAATGAAAATACAGGTCAGAATGGGATTTGAAGTGTCTGTGAATGAAATTGGGACTTTGCTGGTTTATTGTACTGCCTTTGAGCATTTCCTTGGTAGTAAAATTATATGTTTCACTGTTAGGGCAAGTATTGTGTGTACAGTACTAACATGGCTGCCAGAAGATTTCAGAACTTTTTTTCTGGCAGGCAGTGATCTCTGGCTGTATGCGCTATGTACTGATTGGCATAAGAAGTACCAATTGGCACATGTGATGATATGGACGGATAGGATGCTGAAAGCTCCTGACCCATTTTATAAGGTATCATAAATCATGACATCATTCTTAGCCAGTTAGGGTTGCTTATTTCTAAACATTCCAGGTACTCGTATAACAATAAGACAGTGTCTCCTGCACATAGTTCCAAAATTCTAAGGTCATATGTTCAGTTGGCAGTGGCACAGTCCATTTCCACACAAAGGGGATTCTCTAATATTTTGCAAAGTAAACAGTTTTAAATTTTAAATTCAGTATTTGTAAACGGAGGGCTTTACCATGATTTATAATATGTTTATATGTAGAGTTCCTGTGTCTCTTATGGTTATAAGAGTTTCTTCTCAAGTCCTGGTGTGCCAGAAGTACTCAGCTTTTCTTCACAGTTCTCTCACCCAAAGAACTCGAAAATACAGTCTGATAACCATAGGAGGCACAGCAATTGTACATATAAAGTTATATAAGAGACTTCTCTCATGAGGGCTGGGCAGACAGAATCACTCAGGCCCTGTCCACACTGAGCACGGTTTTGTTGTAACGTTTTAAAAAATGGTTCAGGGCTTATCGTGCTGTCGCATCCGCACGGCAGCTGAATTGTTTTTAAAAATGGTTGACGTCTGACACTGGAGGGAGATTCTATGTCAGGGAAACACGGTTTCTGAACCGTGCCGGTGGACCAACAATGGCTGTCTCCAGTGAACACGATACTGACTCCCATCCACATTGGTCAGGTAACCTTATTCAGTTTCAAACTGTTTTGAAAACTGTGCTAAAGACCTGTCACAATCAGGGTTTAAAAACGATTTTCTAACACGGTTCGAAAAATGTAACCAGTTTGGATGTGAACCGTGTTTAGGGTCTGCTGTAGTGGTTTCGTATGCCTATAATGTTAAAGGAGCCCTAGTGTGGACAGGACCTCAGTTCTGTGGTCCTCTCGCCCATACCTCACACTCTGAGTCTCTTTTACCATAGGAGACATTCCTCAGGGGCTCCAGCAACATATAAAAAAAGATGCCATAGCACTTCATTATCAGAGCTGGGGAGTTTTTTTTTTTTTTTTTTTAAAGAGAATCAGTCAAACAAAACAAAGTTACAAGAAATGAGATCCATATCACAGGAAATGCAACATTATGAATTTAACAAAAAAGAAAGAAATGGGGAACAAAAAAAAATAACCACATTTTGTTACAGAAAGTGTGAGATTACTAACTTTTTGGCAGAAACTCCAGTCCTGCTCTGTTTACATTGATACCAGTAATGCTGAACTCCTCCAAACAGAATCTAGTTTCTCAGAAGATAGCATGGTCTTATCTCTGGCATGTGCCTTAGGCAGCATAGACATAACTAAAGTCAAAATGTCCTTATACTGCGATCTCTTTTACTGAAATGAAAACACGTCTTGCCTGCCAAATATAGAATTTGAGAACTGCAAAAATTACAGCTAGAGTTCCGTTGTCATAGTTCCTTCATTCTGGCGGAAGGATCCCCAGTACCAAGACCTCACCCTAAGAGTAGTGGATTTCCACCGGAGTCATGACCTACATTCACCCTGTCAACAAAATAGGTCCATTTAACCCCCAGCATACCTAGAAAGAAGCTGTCTGGTGTGTACACCTCAGCAAATGGAATGGCCATATCTCCTGATTCCACACCCAGGAGTGTGTTATTGCAATTTTAAAATGTTCTGGTGTTAAAAAATGTTATGCAGACCCGATTGTATGTGAAGGCGTGAGTGAATGAGTATGGCCAAGGCAGGAGACCTTGTTCATCTAATCAGAACGCAGTATTTGCAGCGGTCATCTTGACCTATTTATTCAATATAGTGAATATATTTTTTAAAGAAACTCTGTGTCAGTTTCCAGTTAAACCAACCCACCTATCACCAGTTTGGGGCCGTTCAAGTTTTTATGATTCTTTGGGGAGGGGGAAGGGGAAGGGTGAAAAGGATGAAATTCAGAGAAATCAGCCCAGATGGAGCCAAAGGAATTTCCCACTGGAGAAGACTCTGTCATTTTCCCGGATTATAAGAAATTACAGGACAGGGATGATGGCAGAACACCCAGTGGGTTCCTGAATGGCTTCTCTGTGGTCTCCATGTTCATGCTGTCACTGAGTTTTGTATACCAAATGGGGGGCAAGGGACAGAGAATAGCATCTTTCTTTCTTTTATATATTATGACAAAGTTGTTTACCACTATCCCTACACCAGCTTTGGGTTGCCCCCAAGCCACATTCCAGATGTTTTCCCCTTCATTAGTTGAAACCCAGATCATTGTGGTCAGGTAATTTCTAGTCAAGCTTCTGAAGAAAAACAAAATTGTCTCACTGCATTTTATTAAATGGGTTCCAAAAATCCCACAGTCTAGCTGATCAGTCACATGACCATGAGATATTAGAGCACAACCTACAGTAAGGGACCTTTTTGGTTCCTGAGGAACTTTTCTTCTCTTTATTAATTTATATTATTGAAAACAAACAGAAAAAAAGAAACAGAACAAAACCATTTTGGGGTGGCCCACTGGCGCAGCGGTAGCACTGTCCCTCGTAATGCCAACTAGGACTCGGGAACAAGCCTGAATCATCAGAGAGCTGGCCAGAGGAGGTGTGCTCGGTATCCCAGAGGACATTCTCCACCCCAGAGAGGAAGGGAGTTCACTCTCCACTTCACTTCTGCCATCTGGGTGACCTCAGAGGGTGGTGGAAGTGGACCTGAGGAACTGGGTGGGAAGGAGGACAATGTGCTCTGATGCAAAACACACACATGCATGCATGCACAAACAGCTGCAGTAGGACATCTGCCCCTTTTATAAGTGCAATAATGCACATGAGAGGATGTGACCTGTGGTCTACTAACCCACTCTATGAGGCCTCATGGCTAAGGAATGGGGGGGGGGGTAGCAGGGCCTGGCCTGTTATTTTTTTGTAATCATGTTTAATGTATTACTAGTAAGCACCGTGCCTTTAAACTGCAGCATATGCAGTGAACAGTTTTACTAACTAATCGTTCCATTTGCGACTTTCTAGTAGTCAGCAGAAATTTGGGAAGTAAAGGCCTGAGAATTGTGAATGGTGGTGGGCTGATTTCGTGACTTGCTGAGCGAAGGCACAGTGGTCAAACTTTAAAAATGAAAAGGAAGGGTCAGGCCTTTGGGGGGCAGCATCATTAAACAACACAGAGGGAACTGCTATCAGCCAATGGATGGGGGGTGTCACTCCACAGATTACAAATTTGGTCAAGAAAAAACTGAGGGTGTGGGAGAACCCACTCAATGGGGGGGGGAGCGAACCCCTTACACCTTGGCTCTACCACTTTTCAGACCCTCCTGCCACCTATGGCTATGTAGAGAGAGTTAAGTAAGTAATAAGCCATGACAGGGTGTGCATTGTAAGATTTTAATGCCCACTCTAGGGGTGTAGTAAAGCACAAGGCCGAAGACCAAGTGTCCTTATGCCCCTTGGAAGTACAATAAATCCTTAAGAAAATGGGGAAATTACATACTGTATTATGATTGGCTGTTGCCTTTCCATTGGCATATGTTTATGTGCCAGAACCCCTCCGTAAAAAAAAAAAAAAAAAAAGTCCAACATGAGATCTGGAATTTAGACACATCACATACAGAATTCATAAGCCTCGTCCGCCAGTCTTAATTTCCATCACAAACATGTCTGCCACCTTTACGCTTACATAAAAAGCTTCCACTAGGTCCTAAAAATAAAACTCCCTTTAAATTAACAAAAAGAAAAAATAAATAAATGATTGAATGTTTTTTTCTATTCATGATCCCTTTCTTATACTCATAACCAAATTTTAAAAATCGAGCACTGTTCAGATTTTTATTTCTGATGTTTCTTTGACCATGAAAATCCCCCTCATCACCTAGAGATTGACAGGGCAATCTCTGCTGTTTACCCTGCCCTAGATAAAATTGAGCCTCGGGCTCAATATGAGGCCTGTGTGTCTATTTATTTATTTATTGAAGATATTGGATAACATACCTACGTGTATGTGAGTATATGCCAGTGGAATTTTGTAGAATTTTGAATTCATGCATTCCATGTTTTTTTGGGGGGGGTAGGGTTGAGCATTCTATTATAGAAATACTGCAGAATATTGAATCTTATAAACAAACAGAGCTACTGAATGTGTAGAAAGACAAATGACTGACAGGTAGAAACCATCTGTGGAGGGAATATTTACATTTTCTAATCAATATTTTATTATATTTTTTTCTCATTAAATTTGTTCAACCCTTTTTTTAAGTGTGATAAAATGTTTCAGGGTGTGGGTTGTTGGTGGAGACCCACATATCAGGGTTTGTAAGGCCGTCTGCCAGTGGCGTCAGTCATCATCACGCTCCTGGGCATGTGAGTATCCACCAATACCCCACACACTGTCAGGGCCTTATTGCTTACTTGAAGCACATCCTGGAGGGGCTTGTTACACTTATGAAATGGCTCTAAGTAGGTGTTTTGGGGGAAGAAAATTAGATTTGGCATCTGACTGTGTATTTATAGAGATTTAATGCATGGTCAGGTGACGTCTCTTGGCCAATGATACTTCTAGAATTTTTCTTGCCATTTTATAATGCAGAACAACCGCCATCTCTCTGGTGTGTTCTTTTTTTACGGTAGAAATGAATACTAGCATTAGACAAAAAAATTAATACAAATCAACATGTACCCAAACAATTGTATCAGGCAAAAAGTCTATGTATTAAGTAGAATGCTAATAATAAACAAATATTGACTTGAGGTAAGGGTAATAGTGGGAAAATATTGACCCCTGAAGGATGAACTTTTCCCTGACAATACTTATATTGCCTGAAATGGAAGGCTGAGGACAATATGACTATTGCACATCAATACTTCATCCAAAGGGGTCTATACATTTTCCCACTATATCCTGAAAAAACTCTGGTCAATATCTGTTTTATTCAACCTTGCTCAAGTTTCAAGGATTAGAGCGGGCAGTAGTTGAAAACACTATTGCACAATTCCAACGAACTGTTGCCTGGTTGCTATGAACTGTTGCCTGGTTGCTATGAACTGTTGTCTGATTCTAAAGAACCATTGCCTTATTTGTTATGAAACAGGCAATCGTGCAAAAACCTTGTATGTCATGTGACTTGCTCTGGTCCAATCAGACCAGAATTTTTGCCTAAGGTTTAAGAGAAAGTATTGTAATGGGCTCTGTTTATACGTAATTAATGCTTCCCTTGTTATTACTGTGTTGTGTATTACTATGCATGCTTAGAGTGTTAATGGGACCCTTTATGCATCACATTCTTTCTAAATGAAACATCACATTTTATGATTCCTTGCCTTCTCTAATATTTATTGAAGTTGCTGGTTGTTCTGTCTGCTTCTTTTCTTAGTAGAACTAAAATACATGCTAATGGTGTATTTATATCTAACCGTCTTTTGTTTAAAATCCTTGATCTACTGTTATTGCATACTCCCTGAAAATTAGGAACACAGCCAAACAGTGCAGTCATTATGCAATAGTGTCCTCTTCTCCCACTGCATCCTAGACTGTGTTGGGGGGTCTCTAGTCCACTAAAGATGCCCTGAAAACTGGTAATGGATTGGAGACACTTTGAGGCCTAAAGGGGTTGACAGTGTCCTTTAAGTGTGTGTGTGTGTGTGTGTGTGTGTGTGTGTGTGTGTGTGTTTGCATATTATTTCAGATCCCTGATACTGTGAGATGGCCATGGTGCCGGGCCTCTAAGCACCTTCAGGAAAAGTGTCAATATTCGGTATGACACCCAATCCATTCATACCCACACCCCTCCTCTCTCCTGTTCTTTCCTTTCTCCTGCCTCCTCTCTAGGTCTCTTCCCCCATCCCTCCCGACGCCCCTATTCCCATCATTCCTAATTATGTTTGTTCCCTCCGTAACTCTGTCTAACTGAATGTCACCAGCTTAGGCAAGTTATCACCACTATTGCTCTACGGTCATTGTTATTGCATCGGTCGAAGACACTGCATCCTCCATGCCTGCTAGCCATCAGGTATTACTACCTAGCATCGTGGATTCTTGTGTTTTTGTAGACACTGTGTATACTGCACATTACATGTATTCTTTGGATATATTTAATGTTTCTTTATTTCTTACATGTGTACTTTGTTGTTACTGCATTTTTTGAATTGTCCAGGCCCGCTTTGTAAATGAGTTCTTCTCAACAGTGTTCCACCTGGTTAAATAAAGATGAATGATTGATTGATTCATTTCCTGTGGGGAAGCACCCTGGCAGCTTCTAATAAAGGTATCCCCACAGGTGGAGGCACCACACCACCAAATTGTCCCACTACTACCCCAAACCCAGCTGCAATTCACCAGAAGGTTTAACGATGTTACCATTTTATGCCAACGTCCCGGCTGGTCACGCACTTTGCGGATAGGGGTGGTTACAGTAAAGGTAAGAAACTGTCAGCTCCACAGCATTATAACGGAGTGAGAAAGAGGTGTGTGGCCACCTGGAAGTGTTCTGATGACAGCATGTAGCAACAGTTGACTCCTTTGAGAAAAGCTGGTCTAAAAACACCAAAATTCCCTATTACTTTACCCATCAGTTCCTTCAACTTTTGAACTTTTCCTGCTTGCTAGTGAAATCTGAGTTTCTGCTTTCCTTACTGCTGATCCCATGCTATTTTTGTAGATTAGCTCACTCAGATTTTTAGATATATAAGGAGATAGCTGCTGGCTTCAGTCTGCTACAGTACATCTTGGTTAAAAGGTTAAAGACCCTCTTTGTTTAGAAAACTAAAAGCCGACTGGCCTAGAATAACATTTTTACAATGGCAGAGGTTGTCAAGACAGAAAAACAAAGAACACACTGAGGGCGTTAAGATAACCGAGCAAGATGCAGCTAGGCAGTAGTAGGGAGAGGATCATTTGTAGGGGCTGTGTTGTAGTTGGGGAGGGGTTACTTTTGCATTTTTTTAATTCTCTTTTTTGCGCCAATGTCTGTCTGGGTGAATGTACTGCCTTTTTGGCCATCGGAGCATGACGGAGGGGACTTACCTCTTAGTTGCCCCCTGCTGCAAGTCCCCACCCTGGGGGATACTGACTCCAAGAGAGCTGTCCCACCATGAGCTCTGCAGAGTCCCCCCTCCATCTTTTTGCTCCTGCCTACTGCACTACTGACTTTTCCAGTTTTTTTTTATTTTATTTATTATGCTTTTTTGTGCCACGTGCCGCCCGGCATTTTGCCCAGTCATGACCTCTGCCCACTCTCATATTGTCCGGGCGACTCCTGAGACCCCTGGCTTAACCCCCAGGGTGGGGTTGTAGCACCGGCCCTATAGTGCTGCATCCAACGGGATAGGTCAGGGAGCCAGCCTGACAGCTAATTGAAGCCGAGGGCGGGCTTCATCAAGGGCAGCTGGCAGTGTTTTTTCTAGGCTGCCCCAGGGGCAGGGACATGCAATGATGTCCAGCATCCTCCCCGCCCCTCTACGTGCTGGCACCGGTCGCCTGTGGTTCCCCCAGCCTCCGCCAGGGGTCCATCAGGTGCCAGATACTCTACCACTCTCTCCCCCTGGAGAAGGAGAGCAGTCCGTGGGATGCTCAATCCTTCTCCCCCGGCTAGCCCTCTGACTCCCTGGGTCTGTTCCCAAACCCGGGTCCCCGGCGTCACAAATGGAAATCCAGCCGCTGTGTGGGTGGGCTGGTGACTTTTCCGGTTCTGATGGGTTGTGCTGGGTCAGAACCAGAACCAAATAATACAAGTAAATAGCAAAATAAAATGGTGCCACTAGTTAAAAAAAGCAGACTTGGGTTATACGGCAGCTGTAGATGTACTGCTCTCATAAGGCCATTGTGAACCATTGGCTTCACTTTCTACCCCTTCTGTTACCCCCACATTAGCCAGCTTATGTGGACTCCCTCCTCCCACTCCTGAGATGAGGCTCTATGAATCTGGAGACTTAGGTTTAAATAGAAAATATTTGGTAGGGGGGCTTTTGATGGCTGCCCCTCTTACTGGGTGGGGGGTGATGGCCTCATTACTACCCAACTGGCTGCAACTGGCCATTGCAAGTTTAACATGAGTCCTGGTTGGTTCTGCGTGATTAATAGCCACCCTCCCAAATCCAAGGTAGCTGAACAAACACTGGTATGAGGTAGGGAGGGGAAGGACCCCCAATAATATATGGCACTTGGAGTAGCAGAAGAGTATTGATTGCATGGGACCTGGGTTCCAATTAAACCGTCTAGTGCAAGCACTGGTAGGTTTTGGAACTTCTGGGTAGCTGGCCATCACAAGCTCCCCCCAATGAAATATAAATGGGGTTCAGCAGCAGGGTACCTCTGGATTTGGGGGGACCTAGCAAAGGCCCCAATTATAAGGCTGTTGCAGTGGGGAGGGCAAGGTAGTGGTGAATGGCAGTTGCACAACTGGAATATGGCATTACAGAGGTGCCAACATGCCCCCTTGGGGTCCCTTGGACACAAGGTGGGGAGACCCATGCACCCCCTCCTTAAGACTGGCAACAAAATACCTCTCTTTTTCTTTTATTTCTCTTTTGGCTTCTTTCCCTATGGCAGTTTTTCCTGACCATATGACCTCTCAACCCCATCCCACATTCCCTGTCACTTGACCCCGCTACCTCTTACCACTGACTTTCCTCTTTGTGGGAGGGCTGTTGGGAGCCCAACAACCCCACAGGACCACCAAGTTTTGGTGGGTGCCATGGGCAGTGGTCTTTGTGGGACCCAAGAGTGCTGGTGTCATGCTACTGTACTCTTTGTTTTTTTTCTTTTTCTCCTGTACCCTCGGGACACTGTCTTTGAGGGCTCGGGGGTACATGAGCATGTGTGCCTTGCATGCAGGAGCATGTCGGTGTCCCTCCTCCCTCTCTACTGTTCCAGCTGCACAGACAACTGTGGTCTCCCATGTGGCGGTAAAGCAGTGAATACAGGCCTCCTCCTGCCCCAAGGAGAGCAGTCCCTGGGATTCTCTAGCCTCCCCCCCAGCTGTCTCCCAGTGCCCCTAGCTCACTACTGATCCTGGGTCACCGGCATCATAGACTGGCTCCTCCTCCTACTTCCTCCTTTGCAAACCAACTTCCCAACCTTTTTGTAATACTTTCTTTTCTAGCACCTCTGTGCTTAACCGAGGAACTCTCTTCCCCTCACCCTCAGTGTCCCATTTTCCCAGCTGTGGAACTCCTGGGGTCTGACACTCCATTCCTGCCTTTGCTCACTTCCAACTCTGGCCCCTGGAAGGTAACCTGTGGCTTGTCCCCTGCATGTGGGATTTTGGAGGGGGACAAGGCTACTTCAGAAGCCCGGGATACCCAAGGGAGAAGCTAGCATGGAGGAGGTGAACCTGGCAGCTCAGCTGGGCACTTTGAAACAAGGGGAATTCATTTGTCCCAAGTCTACTCCTTATTTTCCACTGGTAGTCCCGCCCCTTATCCCACAAAATGTTGTGTTCCTGTGAAGCGACCCAGCCTTGCGTCTATCTGAGCCATTGGAGAGATGGGCGAGCCCCTCCCCTCCTTTGGAATTTCCCTGCCAATCGACTCTGGGAATGTGATGTCTGTCTACACCTCACACACCAAGCGAGTGAGTGTGTGCCAACCCCACTCTGGACATGTGATGCCTACGCTTCACATGTCAAGTGAGTGAGTGTGTGCCAACCCCACTGTAGGCATGTGACACCTAAGCCTCATGTGCCAAGGGAGTGAGTGTGTGCCAACTCCACAAGTGGGCCAGTGTGTGTTGATGTAAGACCACTCTATAATGGAGCACTTTTTCTTCCTTCCTGCATGAAATCCCCCTCCACTGTCCCTCTGGGCCTCGAGGGGGGTCATGCAATTGAAGGAGGATGCCTTTTCTCCATGAGGCAGGAGGCATCAGAGGCAGACTCCGGAATCCTGCCTTGCTGGTCCTCACCAGACATCCCCGGCTTGGGGTGTGAACCCCAGGTTGTCTGGATGGCAGGTGGGAGTGCCACTGCTGTGCTAGTCAGTGGCTAACCAACTCCTCATCCTAGCCTCCCTTTCCCTGCCCCTTACTAGAAAACTTGATACCTTCTGGCAGTGTGTGCCCTAATCCCCTCACCCTGTGTCCAAGTCTGTTGGGGGGGGCACCTGCAACATCACGGGACGTCACTGACTTTGAATGCAGTTTGGAAAAAAAAACATTTGGGAACCACTCTTGGGAGGGCAATGGTGTGTGCTCTCTTATCCTGTGATATGGACAAGTAGCAAGTGGGCATCTGCCGAAATGGCGACCCACTTACTGCTACTGCCCCAATGGCGAGGGTGTGGGGTTGGCAAACGGATGGGGTGGGGTGCGAAAAGGCGCACAGGGAGGGGGTGGGGGGAGCGAGCCCACCGAACATGGGGCGGGAGGATTTGTGAGGGGTGGTGCCGTGGGCTGCCAGTGAGCTGGTGTCATGGCATGGTGGGCTGGGTGCTGGCCTGGGGTGGCGGGGATGCAGGGTTCGGGACCGGGTGCCGGTAGTTTTTGTTGCACCTGGCAGAGACAGTGTTTTTTTTTTGTTTGTTTGATATGCACACTTCGACATGAACCCCTGGAGTTGAGAATCTTAATTTAGGGGATGTGAGGGCAAAACCCCCAGAGCACAACCTCTGCATAAAACAATAAAACCAAGTTATTTGCTCAGCTTTCATTTTGCGCGGGATTCCACATAAATGAGAAATTGAATTTTGGCAATGGGTGGGCGATAAGGGCATTCGACATTCTGAATTTGCCCTTATCACATGGAACCGTGTGCCCTGATCGTCTGTTACCCCCAATGTGCTTAGCTGCTTCCATGATGCCATGTTATGTCAGGAGTAGTGCAGTAGCCAGCTCAAGGAAGGGGTGGGGGGATGTATTTTGGAAGGCAGACCATCACTGATAATGCGGTCTGGGGTGGTTGATGTAAGAACATCTTCTGTAATTGCAAAACGAGCATAACGTGACTACCTTTTACAGCTTGATTTGCATGAGAATTTACATACCCATCATACCTTGCTCTAGCATGGCGGCTTTAGAGTACGCAAGTGTGGTTTGGAGAGATGTGGAAAATGTATTTAGTGTTTTCTGTGTACGTTTGTTTGGTTAGCTACCCATGGCGTGTACCATCTGCAAGCTGTTTCTGTTATATTCCTCCTACAAGCTACCGGCCACGGAGGACTATCTATATGGAGAAACAAATCACGCATATTACTTCTGTCTGTGGAGCTTACTTGTTATATTGAATGTTGAATTAATGAAATTAAAGTTTAATTAGAAAAACACTACAGAAAACCCAAACAACTTGCCTACAGTTACAACTGACTCCAATGAGGCTCCTTGATCATCCGGTAATGGGGAAGAGGGTGGGGGGACATGAATGCTGGGTTGTCCCATATGCTCCTTTTTGCAGGAGCCACGCACTTCATCTCAGTGATCACCCGGCCCCAAGCTGACCGTTGTATGGGATTTGGGAGTTTGCCCATGAACTCTGGTTACTGAGGAGGCAGCCTTCTGTGCGCCACTGTGCGGGCCCAGCACCCTGATTTGAAAACTGCATTATTATTAGTGTTTGCGCTGAACAGGCCTGGGACAGAACAAATAACAGGGGAGTGCCCCCTCCCAAACCTGTTCAGTTGCTTCCCGCTACACTACTGTCAACTGGGTGACCGCGGGTGGTGGTACAGGGGTTCAGCAACTAACAGGGAGGGGCCCTGGGACCGAGCACGTGGATTAGCTGTGTTAGTCTCTGTCATCAACCAATCTCATCGCATGCTCCTAGAGGGGTGAGCAGGACACAGAAAATGGGAAAATAGAGGTGCAAGCCTGGGAGGATAACACTTCAGCCTGCTCATCACAGCCACCACCGCAACTGAGCCACTTTCTGCCGGGGAAACTGCCAGTCTTCGCTTCTGCTCTGGGTGGCCAGATGGACTGCAGGGAAGAAATGCTGAAGGAGCTGAAGGTGTACCTGGGTCGGGGGGGGAGCACAGTGGTGTTGTGGGTGGGCTGGTGGTCCTGACTGGATAGGTGGTAGGTTCTACATAGGACAGTATACAGGCATCTGGCTAAAGGTGGAAGGAGGTCCATGCCTGGCCCGGAGTGGTGGATATTGTGGTGGGTTGCAGTTAGCTGGTAATGGGGTGGGATTTTTAGTGGGAGCAGTTGTGGTATTGAAACTCAAGTCTAAAAAGTAGGAATTTCATGGAGTAGCTACTCTGGGCACATAAAAAAATGACAGATATGCATTTCTCTTTTATTTTAAACCACTATTATGTCATCCATATGCGTAGCAGTCTTGTCTCTGTATTCTGTCTTCTCCTATGGAAAAATCAATGAAAAGTGAAATATAAAAACGAAAACGTTTGCCCACCAAACCAGCATCAGGAGGAAATAAGTATATTACTTTTAGATGTATGTCAATGGAGCCCAAAAGAGCGTTGCTGTTAAAAAGCAAACAGCAGTTCTGCAGCTTCTCCGATCTACATGGAAACCTGTTCATCACATTCATTTTTCGTCCTTCATATTATCAAAGTTCTTAATGTTTCTGTGTGAAGAACAGATTCATGAAAACTTCAGCAAAACACGCTAATCATCTGTTATAAACTAAATATGCAATTGTCTGACTCAAAATACACAGTTATCATCAAATGCGAGGGGACAGGACTTTCATAACTGTCCCATGGCTCTGCCACTCAGAATTATGGTACTACCCCTCATACTAGAAGATAAATTGCAGTGTGTGTGTGTATGTGAGTGATAGCCTCAAATAGGGAGGCAGTATAGCGCAGAGGTTTAGGGCTCTGAGCTGCAAACCTGGGCTTGAATCCCACAGCCCCCACTTGCATACTGTGGGGCCCTGAGCAAGTCACTTAACCTTCTTGTGCTCCCAGGTCGCACCCGGAAACAAGCTTCAGCTTAATGTACCTTTCCTGGTTAAACAAGTTCCCCTTTCCCACTTTCCTTTATCATACATTGGTAAAATTGCTGTGTTAGCCTGTCCAACAAAACAAGCACAGACAGTGTTGTGCAATTACATGATAGGTGCTTCAGACCAATCAGGATACACAAAGGAAAGCACAACAGAAGAAATGTACACTCCAGGGAACATTATTAGCAGTAGGTTGACATTTATTGTAGTGATATCAACAGACCCATGTTTGGGATCTGTCGATATTACTACAATAAGTTTCAGCACATTGCTTAAAATTCCCTGGAGCATGCAATTCTTTTTTTTTTTTTTTTCAGCCTGTCCATCTCCTGAGGCAGACAGACAGGCAGACACTGAGTTAATAAAACTCTTAAGTATTGCAGTGAGCTTTACTGCAAGGGTTTGGCCCAGCCGGTGGCGCCTCTCTCCAAGCAAAGGAAGTTTGAGATAAAAGTGAGTTTGCTTGACCTGTCACCCTACAAAGCACTAAAAAAATGTTTTTCATTTCCTGTACCTTTCAGAGGGCTGAGGGCATAAATCTCTGCCCTTGTGTGTCGATTTCCTCTCTGCCCTGCTGCATGTGGTTACTGTGTAGCACCAGACGTACAAAGAAGGTGGGTGGAGACTGATCTTTTCTGGTTTCAAATTTGGACTCATAAGGGATCAAGGATCCACATGTTGTCAATTATTCAGCCATCTGCGCAGTATGCATTCTAATTATATGATAATTACAAACGAATTGATCACCCACGTTTTTGAAACAACTTTGGAGGAAAACTGCACTCATTAATAATTGGTAAAAACCCTCCTCCCAAAGGCTAACCTCCCAATTAACCTTTGTCCATCTTTTTTCTTTTTTTTTCAATTCTCTTTATGGTGACTGGAACTCTCTCAGGCTACCAGCTCACCTGCCACTCTACTGCCCACTGAGACCCCCAACCTCCTCAAAGTTGTTAGCTCTCCCCATGGGACTACCGGCCCCTAGGTCTGCAGGGAGTTGAAGGGGCAGAGGCGGAGTTCCAGTTACGGACGTGTGGCGGTCAGGCACTGTGGAGCCGTTGCCTATCCAGCCAGCGGGGGGGGTTCTAGGTACTTCCCCAACCCCCGAGCATGGTGTGCAATGACGCCATGGTGCATGGCAACCCTGCTGGCGTCCGCCACGCTCAACCCACGCAGTTGTCTGGACCGCTATCCTGCAGTGCCCCTGGTCTCCACCAGGGGTTGCTGGGACACCGGCCATGTCCAATACCCTCCCCTGGGAAAGGAGAGCCATCCTGAGGATGCTCAATCCATTATCTCTCTGCCGACCCCCAGCACCAGAGCTTGCTCACGAACTTGGGTCGCCAGTGTGGCATGAGTTGTGGCATCCAGCGCCTTAACCCTCAGCGCCACCGGGACGGTTCAACCTTTGTACATCTTAAAACATTGTTTTACCACCATGGTCCTGTGTAGTGCTATTTTAATTGAGAGCTCCTTACCAGAGCATATCTCGTGGCCCCTGCCACCGTCACAGGGTTGTAAAGTGTGGTTCAACCTGAGCAAAAAGGCATGCACTCCAAAACACCAAGAGATGCCATGCCCCCTGAGGAAGAGGTTTTCACTTCGAAATGCAGTGGTCGCCAACCTGTTTTGTGAGATTCGCACTGAGTGCTGAAAGTCTGCATCGACTTGTCTGTTTTGGGGCTTTTATTTGGAGTGCATGCATTTTTGCTTGGGTTGGACTTTGGTTTGCGAGTACTGGATCTCTAGTGGGAGCATGCTCGGCTTCTTGTTGTCCTGCAAAGTGTGGTTCCACAGCAAGCTGTATGTAATATTTGGAATGCCACAGTATGAAATTCTGATGGCAGTATAGCCTAGAAGTTAGAGTAACACGCTGTAAATGAGCTTGGTACATTCAGCAGACCTGGGTTTGAGTCCCACAACCTCCACTTGCATACTGTGTGACTCTGAGCAAGTCACTTAACCACTCAGTGCTCCCAAGTCGCCCCTGAAAACAGACACTTGTGCCTAGTGGGCCTTACCTGATTACCAAAGACTAAAATAGTAAATAAATAAATGGTCCGGTGGCACTGAGGTTGAGGCGCTGGATGCCACACTTTGCACCATGCTGGTGATCCATGTTCGGGAATGAGTACGGGCCACTGGGGGTCGGCAGGGGAGGGAGAGGATCGAGGGTCTGGAGAACAGCTCTCCTCTCCCAGGGAAGGAGGACTGACACTCCCGCTGAATGACTGCCCCCAGGTGGAGGCCAGAGGGTAGTTCAGGTCTGAAGGGCCAGAAAGAAGGGAAGGTGCTGTGGGACTTCTGCGGGTGTGCGCACGCCTCCACATATGTGCATCCTGCATGTGCACCCCAGCAATGAGGAAGGAAGAAAAATGGAGGAAAAAACACCTCTGGCTGAGGATGAAGACCGACCCCTCGCAGGCACTGCACCCGGCGACCAGGAAGAGGTAAGTCCTGGTGATACCAGGGTGACGGGGCTGAGGGGATCGGTCAGAAGGGGGCAGCTGGGGGCCAACAAGGAGCATAAATTACATGTAAAAAAAACAAAACAGATGGGATATTCAAAGGTGGAAATAGCGCTCGCAAAAATGTTACTCCAGGAGCACATTAGTGGCTGCAGCAAACCCCAGGTATACTGGAACATACTCAAAGCACATTGGGGCAGATTGCCTACATGCTACATAAAAGAGGCACATAGGCAACCCTACGTGGGAAAGCCGCGGAAGTCACCACAGGCACACCTGCATGGCCTTGCCTCAGATGTGGTCCTGGGGCTTGCCTGCACTCTGCACCATTCATGAAGGCATGGCGTGCCAGGGTGCAGGGCACCACAGCCACTAGGACTGCATGCAAGGCATTGTCATTGCGTGCCCCCAATGAATGGCTTGTACCGGCCAGCATGGCAGGACTGAGGGTCGCCCCGGTGGAGCCCCAGGCCACTGAGCAGATGAGGAGGGCTGGGGGCAGCCGTTTGGGTGAGTGCTCATACCTTGCTTAATGTCTGGCCTGTGCCCTCCCACAATCTCCTGCTCCCCCGCGTGAGCAGAGGATCCACTCTGGAACCCTGTACGGACATCTGATTGGATGCCTGCGTGGGTCTATTGCTCTGCACCCATCCTTCCCCCACATTCCTACATGCTGGGGGGTGGGTCTGTAGACAGGTGGCCAGTAATGGTGAATACCAGCCAGCATGCGCCTGTCCATGGGTGCGGGGAAGGTACCTGCCTTTCACACATACCTCCAGCCCGTTTATGAATAGCAGCCATTGTGAGTGCTAAAGGCACATTCAGATCTACTGACTGAAGGATGCAGGCACTAGCTCATTTTGCTCCTCATAAACTACAGCCCCCTACTGGCAATGTGAGATATGTGTCCTATTTGGGAGATGTAGGGATGCCAGGTGTAAAGGGGCTGGTAGTGCTTGGAAAACGTGATTGTTCCTGCAGAGTGATCGGCCATATTTGAACCTTGCAATGAAAAATGATCCCGTAGCACAGACAAGGTACTCTGGGGACACTGCTTCCCATTATGGTCATACTGTAGACCAAGGAAAAAACAGGTGCTCCATGGATCACGCCCCCCCCCCCACACACAATCACTGTTCCAATGTAATCAGACTCATTCCCTGGTAGTCTAGTGGCCCCCCCATATCTCTCTGTGTCAGTGTATGCAGAATCATTCCCTGATAGTCTAGTGGCCCCCCACCACTGTATTGATGTATGCAGAATCATTCCCTGATAGTCTAGTGACCCCCCATCACTGTGTCGATGTATTCACAGTCATTCCCTGGTAATCAAGTGCCCACCCCTGATCGCTGTTCCGATTTAATAGTAATTATTCCTTGACAGTCTAGTCGCCCCCCACCTCCCGATTCCCATACCCTCTCTCCCTTCTGGTGTGACACCAAGACAGTGGCTGGCACTTACTGACATCTCACAGCCATCAGTCGATAATGTCTGCTGCACACAGTCTCTGTGAAATTGAGTAAATGTAAATGTGGACCTACCACACATACACACGGACTCAGAAATTATACTAACATACTAAAATGCCAGCAGAATAGGCCTAATAGTCTCTCGAGTCTGCTCGATTTTCAGCACCCGCATTGAGTGCCGATTTTGGTGTCTTCCCTCCCCATTGGGTTATACTGTCCTCAGTCCCAGATGTTCCACCTGTATTGGGCCTGGTCAGATTTACCCTCCCCCGTACCTGTCCCAGCCCCTCCTAAACCCGTCCACAGTCTCCACCTCTACCAGTTCCCTGGGCAGTGCATTCCATGGCTCAACCACCATTTCAGTGAAATAACGTCTCCTCCTCTCCCCTCTGAGCCTACCCCCTTCCAGCTTACACCCGTGACCTCTCGTTGCCCCACCCTCCTTCTTTTGGAGCACCCTGACTGGGCCTCCCTTACTGATCCCTTTCATGTACTTAAAGACCTCTATCATGTCCCCCCATCCCTTCTCTCCTCCAGGGTGTACATGTTGAGCTCCTTGAGCCTCTCCTCATAGGTCCTCTCCCCCAGGCCCCAGGTCATTTTGGTTGCCCTCCTTTGGACCCTCTCTAGGAGTGTAATGTCCCTCTTTAAATGTGGTCTCCAAAGCTGCACACAATACTCGAGGTGTGGCCTAACCAAGCAGTTGTATAGTGGAAGGATCACTTATACCAGCACACAAGTGTACCAGGCATGTCTGTGGCACAGTATGACAGCATGGCATGGCGCAAACCTGTTTTTTTGTTTCCTAGATACCACTCGCCTCATGCTGGAGAATGCCCTTTAAATATTGATGGAGGGGCGGGACATGTAGCCTGCTGCTCCCATTGAACCACATGCATAGTTTTTTAAAATTCTGTACTTTCTCAACCCTTAGTGGGCCCAGCAACAGATGAGACCTTTGCTAAGCTGGTCAGAGGAGGGCACACAATTAATCAGATATTTGAATAGGTATGGAGCACGCAGCTGCTCGGACATCGGAATTTGGGCTGGACATGCTGTGGAATGCACAGCCTCGAATTGCTTCTGATCTGAACCCCAAAAAAAAAAAGATTTGAAAAGGTTTGAGTTTGTCAGTATGTTTTTGAATTAGCATACGTTTCACATGTAATTACTCAGCAAAATGAATTGGCAGTAGTAGAAGTAGTAGCAAATGGGTCTGTAACTGGCCCTTGCATATTCCCAAAAAAAGTGAAGTGGAAGGAATCCAGTTAACCGCCACTAGGTGGCGTTGTTCCCTCAGTCCCAAACATGATAGCAGACACTTTTAAATATTACTTACATTCGAGTGGGTCCTTCTTGCCATCGTTTTCAGTCTTTTCATATGCTTTGGAACCTTTTTCCCTTCAACAAATTGTCTGTATTACTTTTGTTCTTTCTACAGAGGAGTGCACTGCAGTTAATTATTTGCACCATCTATTTTTAGGGTTCCCAGACAGTGTACGATGTCACTTTACACTGTTCCACAGTGTTAACTAATCCTTGTGGAACAGTGGGGGACTGACATGATCGAATGTCCAGGGAACACTGGAACAGTATAGACAGCAAAGGGTATGAAACGAAGAACCAATAGGCAGCTTGAAAGTACTACAGATTTTTTTTCTGAACAAAAAAAAAGTATTTATTTTTATTTATGTGTAGTTTTTTTTTGTAAATATAGTTTTTATTAAATGTTTAAGATGGTCTGCATGGTACCCAAAGATAACAATAACGTTTGATTCACAATCTGCGTCAGGTCATTTCTTCACATTATTGCATACTGGACACTTACACATTCAGTGTCGCTACATCCCTACCTCCCTCTGAGGTACAGCGCAAGGGAAGTGGCAAGGGCTGCTCTGTAAGCAGCAAGTATCATCTGTTTAGTAAGTTAGCAAAGGCACACTGTACTGTGACAGCTTGTTTCCAGATCTAGCTGGGGGAGTTATAGACCTTTTTGTTAACAGAAGGACTGTTGGCCAGGATGGTGAGGACTACTCTACTCTTGCAGTAAGTGCCACGGGAATTTTAACTTCCACTTCGATAGCATATTTGGTATCTGTGCATTTCCCCAAACCATACACATACTCTCTGAAGCAATACTGCAAGCAACATAAACTCAGGCACTCAGCACAATAACAAAAGTCTCAGTTCAAGCAGCAATCTGTGTAAATATTGTGTAATTTACTTGGGTGCAGGAATACTCCACAGGCTGGAGCCCAAACTCAGTGTTTCAATCCTCCTAGAGGGAAATGGGCAGGGGGACCTTGGTGGCATCTGGGGGATGAGCAGGAGGAAGTCAGCAAGGAGAGTCTTAGTGACTGGGGACTCATGTATTAAGGAAGTAGAGCAGGTGATGTGTAGGTGGGAGTGAAATGGTCAGATGCCTTCCTGGTGCATCAGTCGTCTGAGATATAGACAGGATAGGATGGGATAAGATAGGATAGGATAGGATAGGGAGGATGGCAGAGGAGGGGGAGCTGGGGGTGTTGATACACTTGGGTATCAGTGATCTGGTGAACCAGCCTGTGGAGGCAGTGAAGCAGAACGTTAAGAGACTGGGGGCAGATTAAAGGCACATTCGGCTTCCCTGGCCTTTTCTGAGGTCCTCCCTGTTTGGAATATGGGAAATGGGAATGATACAGTAAGGAAGGAAAAGACTTAGGAGTTTAATGGGTGACTGACGGGATGGTGTCAGGAGGAGTTCACCATTTTGTGGGGAAAGGGGGGATTCTGGGGCAGGAGGCTCTTCAAAGGTGAATACCTTCAACTTATGAGAGAGAGGAGGCCAGTGCTCTGGGGCAGAAGTTTGACATCTACCTTGGGCAGTTAAACTGACTGCAAGGGAGATGGAAGCTAGAGAAACCACTGAGAAGGAAGAGCAGGTGGGGAACCTAGCTAGGGCTCCCCCTGAACGGGGAACTAGTCGCAGCAAGGTGATCAACAGTAAGGTTGAAGTTTGAATTAGGTTAGGGGAAGAGGCCAATGAGGGAGGTTTGATGAAGCCTACATTCAGTATAAAAAATAAAAAAAATTAAGGAGACCTAGGGAAGAGTAAGAGAGAAGGAATAAGGAAAAGCAAGAGGGGATCAGGAGAAATATGGAACGGGGTCTGACTTAATGCCAGTAGTCTAAAAAATAAAATTAGTGAGCTCCAGGTCATGGTGGCGGACACTGAGATGGACCTAACAGTCACCGCAGAAACTTGAGCAACAAAGAATAATGATTGGGACCTGACAGTCCCAGGCTGCACTATGTTTAGATAGGATAGAGGAAAAGGTAAAGGAGCAGGCATAGCCCTAGATGTCGAGGAAAGCCAGAAGCAGTGGAAGATGGATACATCAGGGGAAGTCATAGGGAAATAGAATCACTGTGGGTTCGGCTCATGGCAGCCTCAAACAAGAAACTATAGCTGGGGGTGAGCCATAGACCTCCAGAATAGAAGGAAGAGAGATAATAAGCTAGGGGCAGAGCTGAAAAGGGGTGGCAAAGGGGGGAGGTGGTAGTGGCGGGACAGCTAAATCTGCCAGATTCTGACTGGGTCATTCGGTGGCCCGGAGCTCCAGAAGTTGGGCCCTGCTGGATACATTGCAAGACTGCCTGCTAGTGCAGCTGGTTGAGGATCCCAGGTGCAGGTTGCCATTCTCAATGTGGCGTTCAGCAACTCGGACGTGGTAGGAGGAGTGAGGGTAAGGGATCAACTAGGGTCCAGTGACCATAACTCTGTATGCTTTCGACCTGACCCTTGGGACAAGTCAACTCTCATCAAAGGCTGAAGTCCTAGATTTCACAAGGGCAGACTTCAACTGGATGAGGGAGCTGGTCTGGGACAGGTTAGTGTGGAGAGCATCAAGGGTGTGGAGGAAAGATGGGGGGGGGTTATCAAGGGGGACCATTCTTGAGGCAACAAAGTCTTGCATGAGAATGGTAATCAAAAGAAATGGGTACAAGAGAAAGCTATGGTTCTCTGAAAGGCCTTCACCAGGTACAAGGGAAAAACAAGGGGAGGAAGAATGGGGGGAGTATCAAATGAGAACATGGGAAACCAAGAAGGAGATCAGAAAAACAAGGGCAGACACAGAGCTGCTTATTGCAGAGAGGTCAAAGGAAGGGAAAATGGTTCTTTAGATATGTTAGTGGAACAAAGAAAGAAAGAAGGAGGAATTGTTAGGCTAACTAAGGGAGGCATGGTAATTGAGGAGGATGAGCAGAAGGCAACCGTTCTTAACAACTACTTCTGTGCTGTAGTCACAAGGGAAGGCAGAGGGTCTCTACCAGGGAGTGGCATAATGTAGCTCTGAGGGGGAATCCCTGAAATGAAGCAGCAAGTATTTACTAGTGAAAGGGTCTGGAAAGGGTTAGCAGCCCTAAAGATAGGTAAGGCTCCGGGGCCAGATGGGATGTATCCAAGGGTGCTCAAGGCGTTGACAGCGGAGCTAACTGAACCCCTGGTAGGGCTATTCAGTAGCTCAGTTGAGACGGGTATACATATAGCGACAGGATGTCACTATTCCTGTATTTACCCCCCTGTCCAGTAGCCCTGTGAACAGGCGCCGCTATGGGGTCACCCTTTTTGTAACCGCTCAATAGCGGATGCCCTTATCACAGGATACCAGTTGGAAGGGAGACTGCAGAAGGTTGTAGTTAATAGAGTAATATCAGAGGAGAGGGAGGTCACCAGTGGGGTGACACAAGGGTCGGTCCTTGGTCTAATCTTTTTCATTAGGTTTATCAGCAACATAGGAGAAGGAATCCAGGGCAAGATATATTTCTTCGCAGATGACACTGATCTCTGTGACTGCTGGCTGCATAGACAGTGAGGAGGAGTTGGGGAGATGCAGAAAGAGCTGCAAAAGCTAGAGAGGTGCTCAGAGGTTTAGTAGTGGAAATTCAGTGTTAAAAAGTGCAAGGTGATGTATGTAGGGAACTGGAATCGCAGGACAGAGTATTGGATGGGGGTGGGGAAGGGGGGGTGAAGCTGGGCATGATCTTTGAGGAAAGAAACCCAAGAGTCATTATCAGTGACTCCCTAAAACAATTAAGCCAGTGTAACAAGGTTTACAGTAAGGCAAACAGGATACCGGGGTGTGTAGGAACGGGTACGTGACAGCAGAAGGAAGGAGGTATTACTACCATCCTATAGATCACTGGTGATGCCCTCCCAGAGTACTGTGGATTTACTATGAAAGACCGACTTTCACAATACCGAGTGTCAGGATCCCAAGACTGACTGCCCAAAACTCTGAATCCCAGCACTCTGTAATTGCCAGCGGCAGATGTTTTCTCCATGTTTTGGGGGGCTTCACCCCAGCACCCCCCAATGCAGGAGGCTTTGCCCCTCCCCCCTTCCTACTTTATATAACAAACTTCACCACGGTCAGTTACTGAGTGTCGGGATTCTGAGTTTTGGGCAGTCAGTCTCGGGATTCTGACACTCAGTATTGTGCAAGTCGGTCTTTCGTAATACTCCTGTACTGTGCACAATCCTGGATCCCTCCCCTTAGGAAAGATAAGGACAGACTGGAGACAGTGTCAGAAGGATTTAGGGGCCCACAGGACAGATCTTACGAGGACTGGCTTAAGGCACTGAAGATGTACTCGCTGGAGGCCAGACGACAGAGGGGGGGATATGATAGAGACCTTCAGGTTCCTGAAAGGAATGAACAGTGTAAACTTCGAGGAACTATTTAGCATAAGTGGAGGATCAAAAACATGGAGTCACAAGTGGAACTTGACAGGGGGGAGGGTTCAAGAGGGAAATGAATAAGTTTTATTTTACTAAAAGGGTGGTGGAGCCATGGAATGATCTGCCAGCTGCTGTGGTGTGCACCAGAACCATCAATGGTTTCAAACACAGATGGGACAGAGTGAAAGGCTTAGTGGATGCTCACGGAAACATAGAAACACAGAATTTGACGGCAGATAAGGACCGCTTGGCCCACCTAGTCTGCCCATTTTCCTACCTAACGAATAAGCTGCAGATCCTAGTTAACCAACAGCATACTTCCTCCTACCCCCCACTAGAATTGCCTTATGTCTGTCCCATGCATTCTTGAATTCCCCCACTGTTTTTGACTCTACAACCTCCTCAGGAAGGCTGTTCCATGTATCCACAACCCTCTCTGCGAAGAAATACTTCCTCACATTATCTCTGAGCCGTCCCTCTATCTTCAAATTGTGCCCTTTGTTTTTGCACATCTCTTTTCTGAAAGATGCTACCCTCTTGGACTTTGTCGATTCCCTTGAGGTATTTGAACGCTTTATCATGTCCCCCCTCTCCCTCCTTTCCTCGAGGCTATACATCTTTAGTTCCTTTAGTCTTTCTTCATTTGTCTTCTGATGTAGACCCTGCATCATTTTGGTTGCCCTCCTCTGGACAGCCTCCACCCTGTCTATGTCTTTGCGGAGATGGGGTCTCCAGAACTGTACACAGTACTCCAGATGGGGTCTTTCCAACTGTCTGTACAGAGAGCCAACAACTTCCTGTTTTCTACTGGTGATGCCTCTCCCTTTGCCTCCCAGTATCCCCCGAGCTCTCCTTACTGCCTTCTCACATTGCTGGTCCACCTTTATGTCATCTGATATGACTACCCCCAGGTCCCTTTCCGTTTTTGTTGTTGTCAGTATCTCACCCCCCATTGTGTACTCTTCCCCTGGGTTTTTGTTTCCCAGGTGCAGATGCTCAGTGTAACAGTGGCGGGGTGGGGAGCATGGGGGTGGACAGTGTGGGCTAGAACCCTGTATGGACTAAAGGTCCCAGTTTGCTAGGGTTTATGGGCAAACTGGATGGACCAATGGTCTTTTTCTGCCATCATTGTCTATGTCTCTGTGTTTCTATTTACAGTCACAAATCCAGCAATACTTGCAACCTTTCTGAAGTTAGTTGGTGACTCAAAAATGCTCTGCATTCATTTCAGGAAGGCCGTGGGGCGCAATGATAAGCTGAAGCACTGAACGGTAAAAGTGCAGATTGCAGATTCGAATCCCAATACAGCCACTGCCTCACTGTGCGACCCTGAGCAAGTCACTTCCCCCTTCCCCCGTGCCTGCTTTCCTTTCAGCTGCAAAACTAGGTTATAAGCAGGGCCCCACTGTAAGTGAGATTCTGCATCTCTGTAGGGCTATCCTGGGTGAAAGATTTGTTAAATAAACTATATTTTAAGTCTAATTTAATTATTTATGAGTCAGACATGTGCTCTGATTAGTTTCTGTACTGGGCGTTAACCCTTAGAAATGTCCAGTACTTCTCAGAGCAGCACACACGTATTAAAAAAAAAAAATACTGCGATTTTAGAGTTATAATAACAATAAGGACTTGAAGCCTGTCATTTTCTGGAGATTGATGACTGGCTAGAGGGGGCTGGCCCTCAGCTGTGCCACAGAGCACACCCCTCCCCCCTTGCTGGTTGGTAATCCACAGGAAATAACTATCTGTTCAGTCATTATTACTTAAAACTGGTAGCTGCGCTGATGGCACAGCGCAGCACGTTATGGAGCTGTGCGGACTACCTGGGTTAGGGAATGAGCTCGGCGTGTCATGTCACACGGCTCAGGCCAGGCTGAGAAAGCTGCTGTGAGGCAGTGCATCTCGGATGGAGAGGACTGGCTGCTGGTTCTGCCACCACAGTGATCCCTGCAGTGGGGCAAAGGAGCTTTCTCATGCTGCAGTGGGACACCGGGCATGAGTGAGGCCAACACAGGCATGGGGGGGGGGGGGTCGTGGGAGAACAAATGTCTGTATGACATCCAGGATCCTCTCAGCTGACTTGGTTGTGTATCCCTGAGAACAGGGTACATTGTTGTAGACTGACAGTAGGCCAGGACATAAAATATTATATATTCAGATATCTAAGGAAGAATGGGACGAAATCTGGAGCATGACACTTAAAGCTTGTAGGGAAGCAAAAGGGCATGTAACTCCATGTAAGATTATTCATAGGTGGTACTATACCGCTAGTAAAATGGTTAGTCTAGGATTGTCAGCAGATGATACATGCTGGGGATGCTTAGCTGACAGAGGCACTTTGTCACATATTCTGTGGTCATGTTCTGAGACTTCATCTTTTTGGAAAGACATCAAACAAGTTTGTCTGTGGGTAACAGGATGTAAAATGCATCATACTGTTGAATTTGCAGTCCTGGGGATGTGTTCAGACTTAGATCTATTATCCCACTTTCAAAAATATTGGTTGATTGAGGCCTTTATTACTGCAAAAAATGTTTTACTAAGACATTGGAATATTACAATATGTCCTTCTGTAGGAGAATGGTTACAGGATCTGTATACCAGGGCTAGTTATGAGAGGGTATCGTATGTGAATATGCATCGTCTGGCTAAAGTTATAGAAATATGGTATCCCTTTCTAAAATATACAGCCATTTAAATGATAATTAGATTACTAGGATTTATTCCTCAGATATGAACTAATATATTTGTTTATGTGAAATTTTTAGGTATATTATTTAAACTGCTTCAGAAATACTGTTACAGAGCTGTATTTCTTGTATTTACAGGGTATCATACTGTTCAATTAGTTGAATACATATTGGTATTGATTGCTTTATCTATGGCATATGTTGGTATAAAATGTAAAATATTATTAAGATAAGATGTTTTGTTTAATAGAATCATTATAATTTGTGGATTCTAAATAATATATATTTACATGTACAAAATCTGACGATTTATTTGTTAAAATGTTTTAATATATAACCAATAAAATTTGAATTTTAAAATATGTTTGTATTTATTTAACCAAGAAAAAAGCTCCATTGAGCATTGCTCATTTACAAGGAGGTCCTGGTTAGGACTGGTAACATAGCAAAATAAGAAGGCAAGTGGCGTAATGCAGGAAATAATAAACAGTGGCTACACTACTTACATACTGTATAAAATAAGGATTTTATGTCCTGGCCTCCTGGCGGTCTGCAGCAGTGCAGTGGAGGACCCAGCCGCCACTCCTCCACATGGCTTTTACTTTCCTTTCCCCACCACAGACAATTGCCTGTGGGTGGGAAATGATGGTTAAAACAGGTTTTTATGCTGAAAGGTTCTGAAAGTTCAAATAAGGCTCCTGTAACTATCAGAACTTTTTGAGGCTTATCAGAACCTTTCAGAACTTTCAAGCATGTGGTTCTGACATCCCTACTGTATACATAGCAGCACAACAGAAAATAAGTTTATTTATGTCAAAGAATTGCCAACAGCTGCCCCTAATCCATTGTCCCAAATGCCTTTCCATGTCCTTTACCCCCTTCCCCAGGAGAAACCATATTTGCTGACAGGGAGCTCTGATTGGGAGAACAAAGTTCTGAGTTTGTGTAGGAGGAGGCATTCTCTCAAGCTGTAGTGTTGGATTCAATAGGAGGACAATCTCCTTTGATTGAGGGTGGTACAGGCAGAGAGAGGAAGACAATCACAGGAATAGAAGCAGCAGTTGGACAATGCCAGAATGCGGAGAGTGTTGGCAGGAGGAATGCATCATGTTTTATAGGGTCAGCTGTGGTCTTGGGGGGGGGAGCCTTCTGTCACCTAATCCTTCCCCACGCCCACCCCTACTCCGCTGACCTGTCGGGAGATGCATGATGTTTCAAAACAATGGAGAAAACAATTAAACCTCTTCAGAAACCCTTTATTTAAAATGCAAAACCAAAAACAGGCAAGTGAGTGTAGGCCCTGTGTCCTACGCCATCCATGGCAAGGAGGGCTAGGCACGAGCCAGCATTTTGTGAAGGAGGTGCATCCAGACCCAATTAACAGTCGTGAGGGAGGGGGGATGAATTAGGATTTACAACAGGTCCCATCTGCTGTAGTATCCATCTGCATGCCAAATGGCTGCCATGCACGAGAAGCTTCATGCACGTCATTGACCATGCCCATGCTGGTCGACTTTGAGATTGTCATGGGGGCCTCCCTGTCCCTAAGCAAAGCAGCTCATACCACCATAAACATGTTTACTTGCTATGTTAAATAAAAAAAAAACAGTCAAAAGGACGAATTAGTGTACTCTAACTAAACAAAGAATAGCCCCCCCCCCTTTTCTTTATCAGTATTGTCTGCTCCTGGCTGCCAGCCTGTCCCCCATCTGGACTGGTCCCCCCCAGCCTTGACACCTGACATCTCCTGTGACCTACCTGCTCTGGCTACTTCCACAGCTTGCCCCCTGTGGTGGCCAACCTCCCTCCCTCCAGAGCAGAAATGTCGGGGGTGCTGAATTGCCAGTGCTGGACCTACAGGGCTTGTCATCCAACCGTAGTTGGTGTTTTTTCTCCCATGTTTTCTTCCTATGGGGGCACAAGCATGCAGTGTCGCAATGTACATGTTCTGCCTCAGCGTAGATGCCCCCCTCCAGATTTCCAGGTGGCAGCTGACCCACAGGACACGCTACTTCTCCTTCTCCTCCTCCCCCCCGAGGGATGAGAGCTGCCCAAGGGATGATCAATCCTTTCTTCCATGGCCAGTCCCCAAGCAACTAGAGTTCATCCTCGAACCCGGGTCTCTAGCATAGCGAGCAGTTGCATTACCGCTGTACTACTGAGGTGGCAGAATTGGTTCCCTTTAAGATAATTCCCTGTGTAATGGCACAGAACAGAAACCAGTTTAATGCACTGCACGAACAAATCTATTTACTTGAAAATGTCCTGGAAAGAATATACAGAGCTGAGAAGATCACCTGTCCTGGTGTGTCCTGGGTGAAGGGCATATGACATTAACAAAGCAAAATACAAAAAAAAGTACTTAAATGGTTAAAGCAGTGTAAAAGAAAAGTAAAATCAGAGAGTTTGTGCACACAACTAAAGAACAGATACAAAAAACATCTACAAAATGAGCACAAAAGAGAGTGAAGAAAATAACCTTGTCCGGGGGTGTGGGAAGTGGATCCTGAGGATTGCAGGGGCAGCAGGACAGGAGGGAGAACTGGATGTCATTGTCCACCCAAGGACTAACAACCTGGCTAGGGATGGGGATGGGATAGTGCGGGGGAGTTTAGGGAGCTGGAGAGGGGCCTTTGACAGGTAGTGTGCTCAGTGACTTTTGCTGAGGTGCTGCCTGTCTATGACAAGGGGGAGGAGAGAGATCTTCACACCAGGAGCTTCAACTCATGGGTGAAGGAATGCTGCAGAGAGGAGGTGTTCGACTACATTGGGGACTGGGGACCCACCTGGGAGGATAAGGACCTATACAGGGGTGATGGCCAGCATCCATCCGGGAGGGGAACCACAGTCCTCAGTGGATGGTTTAAATGTTACTTCGATGAACATTTAAACTAGCCGAGAGGGGTGGTGGAAGGAATCAGGAAGGAAGAACCTGCCCCCCACCGCCCACACAGGCTGAAGTAGAGAGTAGGGATAATCCAAGAGGAGAGGAATCCCCCAGGGTGCAATGAAGGGGAAAGGGAACAGGAGCATTAAAAAGAGGGGGAAGAGAGCAAAAAAGACAAAAGGGGGCAACTGGCAGAGTGGAAACAAAGTCTGGAAGGGCATGTGTGCGAATGTTAGAAGTCTAGGCAATAAGATTCTGGACCTAGAGGCCATCATGGCAGAAGCCAGCCTGGATATTGTGGCCACTACCGAGTCATGGTGCACAGGAAACCATGACTGGGACTTGTTCATACCAAGCTATACTCTGTTCAGTAAGGACCGGGTGGGAAGGAAAGGAGGGGGTATGCTGCTTTATGTGAGGGAAAGCATGAAAGCAATGGAGACACGGAGAATACAGGGGGAGGCAGAGGTACTGTGGGTCACCCTAGAGATGGGGAATGGAGCCTGTATTCGCACTGGTGTGATCCAAAGGTAAGGTAATCTTTATTTATATAGCGCTCCTCAACGAATATCAGAGCGCTTCACAATAAAACCACCACAACAATAAAATTCAACATACAGAGATTAAAACCACAAAGCAGAAATAATTAATCGATATAGTACATCACCAAATGCCAGCTGAAATAAATATGTTTTCAAGGCAGTCTTAAAGCTCTCTGTGACAGGGAGCTCCTGCCACTCTTGAGGACCGAGCCTTTTCTTAAATCTGTTGCAACAGTTCTTCTATTTCTTAGTCTTTTCTATCATTTACAATTTCTAGTCCATAAGTTTGGCCACCTATGGGCACCCCCTTCCCTTTCTTGACTATGCTATAGTGTCCTCTTTAATTTTTCTTTTTCCTTTCAGGTCCTCTGCAGGGAGGTTATTGTTGTAACCGCCAAGCGCATGTAAAACAGGTTGTGTTTATCGTTGTTTGATTTAGTATGTAATAGCACTATGTCATAATATATCTTATGTTTATGAAACCTATAAATGTTGAAAATACCATGGCACTAGATGTTTTTGGTAATGGTAAAAAGTACTAGGTGACTAATATAGAAAATAAGTTAGTTGTGCTGTTTAAAATGCATCTAAATTGCTTCAAACTGAACAAGTCTGAAAAGTCATGGTGATTTGTATATATACCATGATGCTCTGCATTATGGAAGTATGTATGATGATGTATTTCTTTGAAACTTGATTTGTTGCCAATACCCTTTGGGGTAACCATTTTTTCAGTGTTTCTGCACTGAGGTTCTTTGTTTTTAGCTTGTTTTCTTTTTTTTCTTTTTGAACCACCGCTACCCAAGCAAACAGGGCCAACATAGGGATGAAGGGTTTTCACTGAAAAAAACATTAGATCAGAGATTAGTGTCAGTAAATGCAGAGGAAGAACATACATAGTCTGTTGCTGCAAACTGATGTACTGAAAAAGGAATATGCCATTGCTAAAGGTTATTTCTTGTATTTTGAATAAATATCTCAGAGAGATTGTGTGTTGAACTTGAAGTTCAGTGGCTGGTCCATTTGTTATCCCACACCAGAACCCCTCCACACTTTCCGCTGTCAGGCATTCCCGAACCCGATGAGGCAGAGAATTCCTCAGGTAGGAGACATACATGAAAAAGCTCTAGCTCCTGATGTTTTAAGCCATTCCCTGGGAATTTCCAGCAATCCCTCGTCGGTCAAGCGGAGAGGCTGGGGAGGGCAGTAGAGGCACAGGAGATCTTGCAGGTAGTTTGGTCCCTGTCCGCGTAGGGCTTTATGGGTTAATAAAATGACCTGGAAGGTGATCCGCCACTGAACAGGCAGCCAGTGCAGTTTGCGCAGCACAGGCGTAATATGACCGGACCATGAAGATCCAGACAATAGCCACGCCACCGCATTCTGCACCAGCTGGAAGCAGTGGCTATCAAACCCAGGAAGCCCTAGGAGGAGAGAGTTACAGTAGTTAAGGTATGAAGTTACAAAGGCGTGGATCAAAGAAGGCAGGTCCCTAGATGGGACCAGGTGCTTAATCCGGGCAATAACGATGGCTGACACCTGAGAATGAAGTGTCAAGCCATCATCAAGTAATATTCCCAGATTCCACACCCAAACAGAGGTCAGTAACTGGGATCCTCCAAGCCAAAGCCCAGATGGGCCCCCTGCCCCCCTCCTTCCGGTGACCCAGGTCCAATACCAGCACCTCAGTCTTATCTGGATTAAGCCTCAACCAGCTAGAATTCATCCAGTCCTGGATTTCAGCCAGGCAGTTGTTAAAAACCGAGACCGCACTATCCTGATCGGGAGCAAAAGACAGGTAGAGCTGTGTGTCATCTGCATAAGTGAAACCCCAGCCCATGCCATCTCACAGTGTCTCCTAATGACAGCATATACACCGCGAACAACATGGGGGACAGCACGGAGCCCTATGGTACCCCACAAGGGAGAGGGAAACCACAGAGGAATACACCCCCGAGATCACCCTCTGAGATCTACTAGTGAGAAATGATCAAAACCATCTGAGGACCTTACCAGATAGCCCACAGATAGCATACCGTCTCAGTACTATGCCTTTTATGAAATCCAGACTGGAGAGGATCGTAAATGTCATGGATGGTACGATGGTTCTCCAACTGTAGTGCCACAACCTTCTCAGTGACCTTCCCCACGAAGGGAAGATTAGAGTTCAGATGGTAGTTAGTGGGGCAGTCTGGGTCAAGGGAAGGTTTCTTAAAAAGGGGATTCACCACTGCTTCCTTTAGGGAGCAGGGAAACTCACCTATCTCCAATGAGCACCAGACTGTCTCCGCAAGGACCGGGTCAATAACATCAAGACAGCCTAATAAAAGGTGTATAGGGCCCGTATCCAAACTACAACTGGTTGGGCGCATCTCCCTGAGAATCCTTATGAAATCCTCAATCGCTAACCGGTCAGACTCTGCCCAGGAAGGCCAGGGGAGCAATAGTCAGCCGACCAGTCCCCCCAAAGAAAGCACTGAACAGATCGCTGATCTGATGTAGCAACCTTATCAGCAAAGAATCGAGCAAACTCCTCACTTTTTTCGTGAGAAAAAGCTATCTGACCTTGTAGACAGGCTGGACTGCACAGTCTGTCCACAGTTCGGAAAAGCTAGGCTGGTCGATTCTGAGCTGCAGCAGTCCCCCTAGACAGGAATTCTGCCTTCTTACGGGTGATTGCAGACTGATAGTCTTTAAGATGGGCCATCAGTCTAAGTCTGTTGGCAACAAGGCCGGCTCTCCACCAGATACGTTCTAACCTTCACTCTATTCGTCTCAACACCTTCAAGGCCTCATCAAACCAAGGGGACCAAGGGCGGCGGGTGAGAGGGTGAGCACAGACAGGAGCTAAGGAATCAAGAGCACCCCCCACAGTCCAGTTATAGACTTGAAGAAAGTTCTCCTGGCCCTCGCTAGTACCTGGCAATCCCAAGAGGTCCAATTCTGCCAGAAAACAGGGAGGCAGTATAGTGCAGTGGTTTAAGGCTCTGAGCTGCAAATCTGGAGACCTGGGTTTGAATCCCACAGCCTCCACTTGCATACTGTGTGATCCTGAGCAAATCACTTAACTTCCACGTGCTCCCAGGTTGCACCTGTAAACAAGCTTTCAGCTTAGTGTGTCTCACCTGGTTAAACAATTGTAAACAAACAAAAAAAAAAGGACCATCTGGGGGCAATCCCCACAAAGGCGGTATTGAACTGTCTCCATGGAGGTAGGTCTCTAAGGGGGAGCAAAGAAATTGAACCTTATGGAGTGATGATCAGACCAACTGACTGGTTCCACTACCAGACTGGCGGTCTCGATCCCCAGGAGGAAAATCAGATCCAACACGTGGCCTTTAATGTGGGTCGCAGAGGTAACTACCTGTGTGAGGCCCACTGATTACATAAATTACATAAATTGGAGGAAGTCTTGACCAAAAGGTGAGAGTTCATCTTCAACCCAGGCATCCAACACAGAGGGAGGAGTTAGATAAAGTGCTACTGGTGGGGGACTTCAACCTGATAGATGTAGATTGGAGCCTCCCAGCAGTGGCTTCAGCTAGAGGCAGGGACATCCTGGACTCTCTGCGGGGGTCGTTCCTCAGACAACTAGTCAGTGAACCCACTCATGATGAGACAATACTGGACCTGGTACTTGCCAACAGGGAAGTGTTGCAGACGTCAAGGTGAGAGGCTACCTGGGGACCAGTGATCACTATACACAGTAATTCAGTATAAGGACAACTGCGGAACTGAAGCACACGAGGACGAGGGTTCTGGACTTCAGGAGGGCAGATTTTACAAAGATGAATGCCTCTGGGATGGCCTGGGTGGAGCAATAATTTGGGTGGGGTGGAGGAACAATGTGTGAAATTAAAAGAGAGCATACTAAAGGCAACAAACATCTGTGACAAGTGAACAAAAGCAAGAGGAAAATGGACCGCTACGGTTCTCAAAAGAGGTGGCTGAAAATGTAAAAGCTAAAAGGGTAGCAGTCAGAAGGTATAAGGAGACGCAGAGTGGGGAGGATAGGGAGGTGTACCAGGAGAATCAGAGAGATGCAGGAAAAGCAGTACGGAGCACAGAGACACAAACTGAAGAGAGAATAGCCCAGCTAGGAGGCAACGAAAGGGGACAAGACATGTGTTACTTATGCATGTGAAAAAAGGAAGACCAGGGGTGGGATTGTAAGGCTAAAAAGGGAAGGAGGGGACTGTGCAGAGGGGGATGAAGAAAAGGCAGACATCCTGAACAAAATTACCTTTATTTTGTGTTCACAGAAGACGGAGAAAGGGAAGGACCACAAAAAAGTAATAGAAGCTTTGGAGGGAGGAAGGTAGACACCAGTTATTTTTCATAGGAGAGAGTCCTGAAGGGATACAAAGCAATGGTCCAGACGGGGTGCATCCAAGGGTATTGAAGGAGCTCAGGGAGGTACTGAGTGCATTTCTGATAGTCCTACTTAACAGCTCACTGGAAATAAGAGTGGTTCCAGAGGAGTGCAGATGTAGTCCCACTACACAAAAGTGGTAGCAGGGAGGAGGCTGGCAATTTTAGGCCAGTCAGCCTGACATTGGTGGTGGGAATGGAATCACTGCTGAAGGAAAGGATTGTGGAATATCTTGAATCCAATGGGTTACAAGACCTCTGGCAGTACTGGTTCACAGGGTGGGTTGGGTGGGGTCATGTCAAACAAATCTGATCAATTTATTTAACTAGCGACAAATGAATTAGATCAGCATGAAGTGGTGGACGTGTCCTACCTAGATTTCAGTAAGGCTTGTGACACTGTTCCACATTTGACACTAATAAGCAAGCTGGCTAGCTTAGGAGTGGGTCCAAAGGTGGTAAACTGGGTAAGAAATTGGTTAGAGGATAAGCAACGGAGGGTGGTGGTGAATGGAGTTCACTTGGAAGAGGGCAGAGTGACCAGCAGGTTGCCTTGAGGATCAGTGCTTGGACCAGACCTCTTTAATATCTTTATAAATGACATTGCAGGGGAGCTGAAAGGGAAGCTCTGCCTTTTTGCAGATGACATCAAAATCTACAAGAGGGTGGACGGGACACTCCAGGGGGTGAAAAGGATGAGCAGAGACCTGAGAAAACTAGAGGAGTGGTCAAGGGTATGGCAGCTGGGTTTCAGTGTGAAAAAGTACAGCATAATGCGCTTAGGGCACAGAAACCCAAGGCAGACTAACAACGTGGGTAGAGTGGTATTGATGACTAGCAGGAAGGAGACATGAGGGTAATCATATCTAATGATCTAAAGGTGGCCAGGCAGTGCAACAAGGCAGTCTAGAGTGAGAGTAGGATGCTGGGGTGTGTAGGGAGGGGTATCACCAGAAAAAAGAGGGAGGTGGTGTTGCCGCTGTATAGATAAAACCCCGGCCACCCAGAGCACCGTATGCAGTTCTGGAGACCGTATCTCCTGAAGGGCAAAGACAGGGTGAAGGCAGTCCAGAGGAGGACAACTAAAATGGTGCAGGGTCTGCATCAAAAGCCCTATAAGGAGAGACTAAAGGGCCTCAGTATGTACACCCTGGAAGAGAGAAGGGATATGACAGAGACCTTTAAATACCCCATGGGGGTAAGTAGAATACAGCAGGGAATTGTTTGTGAGGAAAAAGCTGTTCTATAACAAAGGGACATGCTATGAAGCTGGAGGGGGTAAATTCCGGAGAAATGTAAGGAAGGAATTCTGCACAGAAAGAGTGGTGGATTCCTGGAACAGCCTTCCAGCGGAGGTGGTGGGGTTCAAGAATGCCGCAGACAGGCATAAGGGAATCTTAGTGGTGAGGACTGTGGGGAGGGAGAAAGAGCTGTAGATCAAATAGGTACCGCAGTGATAATGTAGGTAGGGAAAAATGGACAGACTAGGTGGGCCAAGCGGTCCTTATCTGCTGTCAAAGTCTGTGTTTGTATGTTTCTGTTTTATCACTAATGTGCATAACCTGTAATAATAAGTAAAAATATTTTGCATGTTGCAATTAATTGGTTGGAGAGGAACCCATGTAAAGGAACACAGAGACACACAGTAAGAATGGGGAGGCAATTGGTAGTGGAAATCAAAAACATTCATGGGTCGAAATTTGTAAGTCATTATTCTTAAAGAAACCAGCGTATGGAAGTTAATGTAAAATTTTGCTGGCAAAATGCCCCTTCCTGTCAGGAAGCTAACATCTGCCATTCCTGACTACCGTGCCTGCCAAATTGCATTTCACAGAATTTTCTTTTTCCCCTTTTTGGAAGTCAGGTACTTTCTCCCTTTTGAAAGTTGCATACCATCGAAATGGAGCTTAACTGAGCCCCAGCAACAATGTGTGTAATTAAAAAGTACATTTAGAAGAAGAATTTTGCATTTATAGGGAGTTTTTGTTTTTTTTTCACAGTGTATCCCAAAGCGCTTTACAAACAATGAATGAGAGACTGATAGTGAAGTGCCTGTAAATGTGTCGTGGCAGACATTCCAATCATCAACACCCACACACAGCCTTGGACGACTGCCTGAACTGGCTTTAGGGGAAGGGAGATCTTGGCAAGGACACTGGGGAAATGTCTTCTATCCGGATACCCACCAGGACAGCAACAGAGATGGTTAGAAGGGACCTCACTCTGCCTCACCGGTGCGGCACTAGAGCGACTGTGTGCAGCGCTGATTGCCCTTGTGTGGGAGTGAACTCATGGTCATTGCAGGACCAAACCGGGGTTAGCATGTCAATTCAGTGAGCACATTAGTGCAAGTACTAGTGAATATTTCAGCTATCGCATTAGCACCTGCATATGGGGTGAACACCAAATACAGCAAATAATTCATTCTCCCGAGGTGCTGCGACCTCAGAGTTGGTTATCTTAGTAAGGGGGGTGCGGGGGGCAAAGCCCCCCACAAAACAAGCATGTGCTGTTTCTAGTGTTCGTCCATATTGTACGGGTGCTGTAATTGCATTCGCCGAAATGACTTTGCTGAAATTGCTGTCACTGTGATTTCTTCACTGAATTGACATGGAACCGCCGGGGGGTGGAGGATGAGTGTTCCAAGCGCTGCTCTCTCCCTCTGGGGAGGCAGGGTTCTGGCGCCTGGTAGACACTGACCCCTGGCAATGACTGGGGTGGGTACACCTGGGAACAGCGCTGTGGCGAGGGATTGATGAAATGGCGGATGTCTGCACATTGGGTGTCAGAGCATCCCTGACATGTGCTGATGTCACTGCATTCTGCTTCCACCAAGGTTAGCTACTCCAAAGGAAAAAAAACTCACAATGCAAAGAATGAAGCCAGGACACCACTGCAGACCGCCTCCCTGAATGATGCCCAGTCTAGCTCATTGGTGGGGGGAAGGGGAAGAAAGCACAAAGGTTGATCTCATTCTGTCTCCCCCAGCACCCACTGAGGGTTAAGTAATGCATCTCCCCATGCAGGCAGACTGGGGGGATGCTGAGCATGGGGGGAGTCATAGAGGGCTGAGCGGCGGAAATTGGGTATATCCCTGCCACCAGTAAAGAGATAATAGAATTTACAAAAAAACCCACAAAAAACAGAAGAGACCCCGATTAATCTCTCATCTGAAGGATGGTGTACCCCAACAGTATAGCACCTGCTGCTACTGCATTGAAGTGCTACTGTTTTATGAGTCCAAATCCCAATGTGGGACTAGAACCCACAACCGTCTGAGCCCAGTGGAGGAGATCCTACAAACTGTGCCATGCTGACACTCTTAATAAACTGACCCTGACTTTTAACAAAACCCAGGCTATATTGTTTAGGTCTAATCCTTAACTTTCTGACTGTTCTGATCCTTTAATGGTCTCTTCCTTCGATGGCTCCCAGCTGGAGATGGTCATACAATTCCAGTACCTTGGGGTCACTTTGGACCCCAGCCCTAGCCTTTTTACATCATACTACAGTAAATCTGTTAACTTCACGCTGTACTTCGCCTTCCTTGTCTCTGACTTCTAAAGCCCGCTTAGCAATTGTGCAAGGCATTTTCCTTCCCAAACTGTCCCATGGCATTTTCTCTGACTCTAACGCTTCCAAGACTTTATTAGCCAAATGGGATATAACTTGCAATATGTGCTGTTTTGCCCTGGCCTTATCCTGTCTTATCCATCACTGCCTACTTTACTCTGCCTTGGGCTGGCAATCCCCTCCCACCTTATGCACATTTTAGTTAGTTATTCTTTGACTGGGTAAGCACACTGGCACCAGGCACTTTTTTGAGGTACGACCCGGGTACTACAAGTAACACAGAAAACATATTATAGATCAAGGGAGTGCTCCCGACCAATTGGAGCACTCCTTTCCCCTGCACATGAGACACTGTTATTCTTTGAAGAGTATCTCACGCGCAGATGCCCTGTAAACAGGCATGTTCTAGCAACCGTTTAAGAAAAATACATATTATTGATGATGCTCAATTCACGCTCGATCAATAATATATTAATATGTCCCACATTGCCACTCGTTGCTATATGAGTGGTTTCACTTGACTTCAGCTTGATCTAGAACAGCTCAGCTTCGCTTTGTTGTTCTCGCTCAAGCCGAATGTGCGGGAAACCACTCTTATATAACAACAAGTGGCTCCAGGGGATACATTAACATATAGACAATAATAGCAGAAAAAGATCAACGATCCATCAAGTCCACCCATGGGTCCTTATCCAACCCTGCGACCTAACGTCGATAAGGGTTTTTAGCCCTTCCCAATACAATGTGAAAAACGGCAAAAATGTGGTACAGTACATGATGTGGTATCAGAACAATGTGAATTGGACACAGCAGAGGTACAAAAAAGTACCACAATTGTGCAAATTTAACACAGTGCAAATAGACATAAATGTGACAGCAAATGTGACAACATGGAAATATAACAAAAAGAACAGGGATGAAATTGTGCTAGTTAAAAAGCAAAGCGCATCTTGAGCCATGTTAACACAGTGAGCCTAGCTCCAACTTTGGGCGTTGCACACCTTCGCCCGACTGACACCTTGGCTAAGTGTCTGCACAGCCCCACTCAGTGCCAATGTAAGACACGTTGGAGAGGGCTGGGAGTCGGGGCAGTCTGCTGATGGATACGCCCACAAGCAGGAGCGAGCGGTGCAGCCTGTCAACACAGCCACTTAAACTGCGTGCTCCTGAACACATCCCCAGACTTTCTGGGACTGTGGAGCAGTCAGCAGCTTACTGCAATTCAGTAAGTGTCCACACGGCGGCATTTGCACTGCAGCAACCCGAGCGCTCGTGTTGCTGCAGTGCAAATGCTGCCATGTAAACACGGCTTTGGATTACTTCATAGGTAAAACCTTATGCTCCTGGAGCTGGCTTGTTGGCACAGCAGCAGTGCTAACACATGACAGTGATGACCCAGGTTCTGAAACTGGCCCCGGTCATTGGAGGACCACCTGGGGGGAGGAGGAGGATTGAGCATCCAATAGGATGCTCTCCTCCGGGAGGGAGGGCTCCCACTACCGCTGAGCGACAACCACCTGGGTGTTCTCAGTAGCAGGGAGGGTGGGAGGCACCGACTGGCAGGAGTGGGGCTGCTGACACACTCCGCGCTCACACCTGCTCTCAGCCTTGCGTCTTTATGGGGGTGGGAGAAAACAGAAAGTAGGAACTGCAGCTAGATGATGGCCCTGCATGCACTTGCTGACCCCACACCCTGCCTAAGGGACTTGGGGCAGACCAAGGGCCCCACCATGGGGGCAAGCCATGGAAGCAACACGGGGGACAAAGGTAAGTCCCAGTAGATGGCAAGGGTGACAGGGTTGGGATACCAGAGGGTTCCGGGAAGGACATCTGGGTCAGCCGAAGGGAAGGAGCATTTAAACAACCCCTCCCCCCAAAAAAAACCTTATGCTCCCAAACACCTATTGTCTTTGGCTGCCTGTCTCGTCTAATTATTCCCTCCGATCCATGGTCCACCATTGTTGCTGGTATCCAAGTGCACATCAAAAATGGGTGAATCTGTCTTCTCCTGTTGCATTCTTTCTTAAAACTGTAACCTCATGAGCCAGCCCAGTGGTGCTGAGGGCTGAGGCACTGGAAGCCTTACCTCGCGCTATGCCGGCGACCCATGTTTGGGAACGAGCATGGGCCGCCGGTGGGGTTGGCAGGGTTGGAGAAGGATTGAGTGTCCGAGGGACTGCTGTCCTCCCGGGAAGGGGATGCCAGTGGTCGGCATTTGACTGGCCCCTAGTGGAGGCTGGGGGCAGTGCGCTGACACTGCAGAAGACAGGTGGAGATGGGGCAGACGCCTGGAGGAGCACATGCAGACGCATGCGCGCACCGTCCGCTGGCGTCACTGCATGCCCTTCTCCGCAAATACAGGAGAGAAAATGGAAAAATAGGAGTACTCGCCATGGATGACACCTGTCTCCCTCACAGTGCCACTGGGAGGGCACCTCCCCCGAACTGGATCCAGTCTGGTGGGTTGAGGGTCTCCCCATCCCCCACCATGAGGGGTAAGTCGTGGGGGCTGAAGGGGAAGGGGTCTGATACCTGGTTGGCACATGGGGGGGTGGTCAGATGGCAGGTGGGGACTCCAGGAGAAACAGCACCAACAAAAAAAAACACTGTAACCTCATCCCTTTGTGTACAGGCAGTGCCTTTCACATTAGTTGGTTTAAAAAAAAAGGTGCTGAAAAGAACTCCTTTGGCCACATCTGCCTAACAGAATATCCTCTTGATGATTTATGGTGGTTCATTTGTTTGCTTTGAATGTTACTCATCATTTATAAAATGGTAAGAGAAAATCCTGAAATCTGATTGGCTGTTGTTCATGAAGCAATTATGTTCCACGCATGGAAAATAAAAAGTGTTGCCAAATGTGCACTGATCACCACTGGAATCATTACTCTAATAGAATGTTAAGAACTCAACTGGCAGCCATTGTTTTTTGCCCAGTAACTGTAAGCATCACATTTACTTACACTGGACCCTAAAAATAAAACTACCCTAAATACAAAATAAAACAAATTAATAAATGTTGTTTCCCTGATCATCACATTCTCCTTACACGCATAAACAAATTAGAAACATTAAGTATTGTTTATAGTTATCATTACAACTGCTTCTTTACTGACAATGAAAAATCCCCCTTCTATCTTTACCTGCTCATCAGTGAAATCTCTTCTCCTTGCCCTGACAGTGAGATAATTGAGTCTCTGGCTGTAACAGAGGTCTTTGTTGTGTGTGTGTGTGTGTGTGTGTGTGTGTGTGTGTGTGTGTGTGTGTGTGTGTATAGTATGTTAGGAGAGTAACATTCTACCAGTGGAACTGAGCAGAATTTTGAATCCATGTATTCCATGTTAAACATTCCATATCTTGAATGTGGGGAAAATAGAGAAAAAAACAGGAAGAAGAAGAAAGTAGGCAGCAATACAATGACATCATCAATGACATCATTTGTAGTGGGTGAAAGGACTATTTGATCATAAATACATACAAGTAAATCTATTGTTTCTACATATAAACATGCTCTCCCCAACTGTAAAAAGTTAAAAAAAAAACAGCCCATTTTATAAGTGCAATAAGGCACTCCGGGATGTGCGTGGAACACATTTTACTGCACAGCCAGTGTCTAAAGTCAATCGGCCTTTGGCCTCGTGCCTTATTACACCCCTGGCCATGCGGTAAAATGTGTTCCACACACACCTCATCATGCCTTATTGCTTACATGCAACAGTGTTCAATTCTCTTTAATGGATTCTTTGCTGCCTGTGTGTCTGCAACCCCTCCTTCGGATGGCACAGTGACCGACCTGCATCACTGCCATGGCTGGGGGCAGGCACAGCCCAGGGAACTCCTGTGTCTAGAAGAACATGATAGTTTGCTCACTAGAAGCCCCTCATGGGTTGCTTGCAGTGTGGTTGTTAGACCGATGGTGGCAACTTACTGTATGTTGCCAGGCAGGGTCATACCTCAGGTTGCCTCCTGTGCACTGGGCCCGACTTGTGTGGCCAGCCACTTAAAGGGCAATAGTGAGTGTCCACCCTTGTTGAGAATGCAGGAGTACCCTTGACAACCCTGTACCCTGCTGTCAGTGCCTAGGTACCCCTCTTCACTGGCACCTGTACCTAAGGTGGCACAGATAAGGCACCTACCAGGTGAAAGCCCCTGTAGCTTCAACCTTCCCTCCCACCTCCAAGACCTAAGACTAACTTTGCTCTAATGCAGACTGACTTAAAGAGCCCCTGATGCAGTTTGGAAAACTTAGCAAAAATGTAATATTTAGACAGTTTGTCTTCTATTGCTGTGGAGACAGTTATGATGTCATAAATGGGGCATTATGATATCAAATGTGGACAAGCAGCCAGAGCAGGTAAAATCGGGGGAAGGGATCTTGTTCTCATGCAACAGTCCTCAGCAAAAGAAAAATGGAGAAATAATAACACAGAATATATGAAATATAAACTGAATTTTGTCTAAAGCTTTCATTTTTCAAAGTTTTCACAATGGTGTCAGGGGCTCTTTAAAGACCAAGACTAAAACTAAGAGTAAGATTGACTGCCAGCACGAGGGCACCCTATATATACTGCCTGCAGCCCCCCTTCCCCAACAGAGCTGTATCTACAGAGGATGGTGCCAAGGGACATGTCTAGTAACAGGCACCTCCCCCTCCTGTAAGGAGGGGGTTGTTACATGTGTACTGCTCCTTTTGTCTATTGTTGTACGCTACTCTGTGTACTTAACTGTCTTTACTGCGCTTTGTATTGTTACCATATTGTTTTTCCAAATTGCAACCTCCTGGGTCATGCCTAAAAATAGGCAGCCTCTGCTTTGTGCTCTTAACCTGGCAAACAAGAAAATAAGCAGCAAATAAATCATTTGTTTATTTTGAACCATGTCCAGTAGAAGTGTCGCCCTCTGGTGGGACAATCCTATTACAGCAGGTGCTCTGTAATTCCCTTCTAACTCTAGAAATGCACACCGTCTCCTATTACTGGATATGCACAGAATCCCAGCCTCCATCCCAGTACTGAAAGGGCCAATTTATGTTAGAATTTACTTACTTATTAACCATGTGTTTTTTTTTTCTTCAATCTAAATTTTTTTTATCCCAGTCATCTAACCATGGATTTACCGTGTTGGGCTTTTTTTTTCTTTCTTTTTGTTGCCTCATCAGGGATACACTCTGTCCAGGCTTGACAGGGAGGTTTTCTCCCCTTACATCCTCCTTCCTCCCCTAACGTGAGCAGTGCCATGATGGTCTCGCATGCCCAGCGAACCCCTGTGGGAACAGCGAGCTCCCTGGCCCACCTGCATGAGTTGCTAGTGTGTTGGAACCCACTGTCGGCCCTCCCCAGCACAGGTACACTGCCTTTCAGCAGCCACCTACAGCCTGACCTGCTACTGATGCATCAAACGACATCAGCTCTCAAACACCGGCTGCCTGTATGGCATTACAATGCACTGCTGCCACGCCATCGTGGAGGCCCGCCGATTAACCATATTTTTATATTATGATTTTGCCCCAGTTTTTTGCCTAGTTCCATGTGTCCCCCACAGTGATGTCTGAGGTCATGACAGCGGAATCCCTCCACCAACTGGGAGGACAGTTGAGCACCTGCATTCATAACTGACACCAACACTGTTCCTTTTGCACCTGTGTGGCAGGTGGGGGGCATGATTGCTGGGTGGCCTGTGCTCTCCCTCCTCACAAGTCAAGTGCCTCACCTCTGAGCTGCAGCTCACCACCAGTGTGAAATTCTGAGACTCACTTGCAAACCCCTAGTCACTCAGGAGTTGGTACAGTGTGTTGCCATTATGCCATGGAGGTGACCTTTAATTACCCTTCCTTTTATTTCGTTACATCCCATATGGAAATTACACTTTGGCAAGGTACAGCTGGCTGAGATGTAGGGTTAAACGTATGGAAGCAATATAGCATACATCCTTAAATCAGTGGACTGGGCCCCTGTGACTGTTACTTGCCGGCCAAATAGCTTGGAAAATAAAGTGTTCCAATTCTGACACAGTCCAAAGTAATCACTGCTGTCATCTTCAGATCTCCCACCCATGTTGCTCATAACTTTGAACATTTTTTTTTTACCTAACCATGTTTTTCTCGCTAGAAGGGCTCCACTGTCAGCCACTGGTTACACCTAAGCCCCGTCACCCCACTTCTCAGCATCTAACAATGCGGGGTTGGGGGGGCATAGAAGCCAGGAGTTCCAGCACTTCACCATGTCAATCATGCCCTGGTTTTAGGCCAGTTATGTTCTCACTGCCCACTACAACTGGCATCATCAGACAGTGCCATCTCCAGCCTCGTGTGCACACAGCGCCCCCTGCAACTGGAAGGGGAACCTTTTTGAGCCCTACAGTAGGGGTTGCTGTGACTGCGGGAATGTGACACCTCCCTCCCTCCCTGGTTGGGGACACATTGCTATTGGCTCAGCAGCATGCCTCAGTTACGCCTGCCAGATTCCCAACGCCCTGGGCTTGCGTCTGAGCATGGTCCTCAACAGGACGGTCTGACAAGTAGAACTCTGCAGAATTTTCAAATTCCACTTCTACCAGAATTCAGCAGAATTTTGGTTGTTTGACCTAATTCTGCAGAATTCTGTTGGAAGCAGAATTCCGAAATTCTGAAAGCGGAATTTAAAAAAAATACTGCAGATTAGTAATCCGTGGTTTACATTAACTGCAGATTCATTTTCCGCAAACCCGTGGAATTGCATAAACAGTGGAAAATGCTTTTCAGAATTCTGTGGAATTTAGGAAGAAATTCCGAACAATATTTTGGAATTACCATTCTGCACGAATTCCGCAGGTGGAATTCCACATTCTTCCCCACTCTAATGATAAGTTATCACGGGATAATCCAGTGGCCCCTACCACATTAAATTCATGATGATTGGAGTGGTTGTGCCACTTGCCCCACACCCTGGATAGCCAGACTGGACTGTTATAGGTAGCTTGATATGACTGCCTAATAAGGATCGGAGTGCTTTTTCTGACGGATTGGGTGTGGGGACAGTACAAAAGCTGATGCCCATATGCAGGAAGTGTGCAGGCGTGCCAGTAGCATATGCATTTGAGGGTCCCAAAAAAATTTGCAGAGCTGCAGACATCTTGATGGGGGACTTTGGAAAAACACATTATTTATACTTAATGGGTTCTGAAAATCCTTGCTTCTGTTTGGCTAATTGTAGTCTGATGCTATGGCTTTGTGTGCCAACACTGCCCTGTATAAGAAAAACGGGGGAGCAAGGTCTGGTACCAGGCTGCCTTTGTTACCTTTAAGATCCATGTGCCCTGATTTGAAATCTTAACTTCGGAATCGTTCGCCATTTTTTCCCTATGCTGCAAGCTGGGTGATTCACTGACAGAGAGACAGAGCCATTACGAGTGAGCCATGTAGAAACAAATGAGAGCCGGATGAACAGACTAGGACATTTGAGCCAACAGGAAATGGATGAGACTTGGTGGGGTAGCGCATGTGAAAGTGCCAGCCGTCAAGTCACCCTTGCACTTGCATGCCCGGCATCACCTGCAGCAGCAAAGGGGCAATTTTAAACAATACAAAAATATATTTTTTAATATTTTAAAAACAAAACAAAATGAAGCTGTCTTTTTTCATCAGTTTTTTTTTCATCCTCTAGGAGGGGGCGGTCAGCCCTGCCCGCCTGTTGATCCCACAGCTGTCTCCTCAGAAGTCACCTGATCTTATAGTTCCCCCATGGATTTTCCCACATGGTAGTGCCAGAGGGAATGAGGGTCTCCCCCCCAATGTATACATCTAGAGCGGACCAGTGGCTCCTGGGCAATGGCGTGGAATCTGGGACAGGTGGACAAGTCTTCATGAGGCCCCCAACTCCCATTTTTTTCATGTCTCCTTCCCTGCCCTGCCACAGGACATCAATGCTTGCATGTGGAGGCATGCACGCATGACTTTCCCATGGCCCCTCCCTTGGTGCCGCCTGAAGCTGCACTACCACCAGATCTCCGGGTAGTGACAGTCTGAGGCTGGGCTGACGTCCCTTCCTTCCACGGCAGAGGAGAGCAGTCCCTCGGATGCTCAATCCTCTTCCACCCCTGCTAACCCCCGGTCACCTGAATCTGTTCCTGAGCCCGGGTCGCTGTCATGATGGGGGGTAGTGCGCACAGCATTTCCCTATTTTCTAAGTGCAGTGAGACACTCCAGGTTGGGTTGTGTTGGGCTACACTTGCACTTCCAAGAGCTGTAAGGCCTTCTGCCTGTGTGTTGGGCCTCGCTGTGCCCCTTGCTGTGTGGGTACAGTCCAACAGCCCACCCTGTTATGTCTTATTGCTTACATTTTATCTGTTTATGGTATCAAATGTCCTCTTTTCCTATATAATATTTTAATACGGGTTTTTCTGCCCCCTCCTTCTGTTGCCCAGGGATATACCTTGTTCAGGCAATTCACCGTCATTTAGATAGTAAGGGGGATTTTTCTTTCCACATTTTCTCCCACGTTTCTCTGTCTTCCCCAGGTGTGGGCTGTGCCCTTTCAGCCTCATCACTCCAGTGAACACCTGTGGAAGGAGTAAGCTCCCTGGCCTGCCTGCAAGGGTTGCTGCACCCTGGCCTTCCTGCAAGGGTTGCTGCACCCTGTGACCTGCTGCCAGCTCTCCCTGGCCTGCCCGCAGGGGTCGCTGCACCCCGTGACCTGCTGCCTGCTCTCCCTGGCCTGCCCGCAGGGGTCGCTGCACCCCGTGACCTGCTGCCTGCTCTCCCTGGCCTGCCCGCAGCGGTCGCTGCACCCCGTGACCTGCTGCCAGCTCTCTCTGGCCTGCCCGCAGCGGTCGCTGCACCCCGTGACCTGCTGCTTGCTCTCCCTGGTCTGCCCGCAGGGGTCGCTGCACCCCGTGACCTACTGCCTGCTGTCCCTGGCCTGCCCGCAGCGGTCAATGCACCCCGTGACCTGCTGCCTGCTGTCCCTGGCCTGCCCGCAGCGGTCAATGCACCCCGTGACCTGCTGCCTGCTGTGTGACCTGCTGCCTGCTCTCCCTGGCCTGCCCGCAGCAGTCGCTGCACCCTGTGACCTGCTGCCAGCTCTCCCTGGCCGAGGCATGCTGCCCTCCCACGCAGCCCATGGCCTGGCCTGCCTCCAGACATGGAGAATGGAGTCTGCTTTCAAACATCAGTTGTCCGCATGACAGCATGACGCGATGCTGCTAGACCAATGCAGGGGCTCCTTCCGCTGTACAATTATGCATCCAGTAGGGAATCGGGAGCCTTGATAAGCACATGAATATTTAATTAGACTTTTATAATTATGCATATTTCAGAGCTTCATGATGGCCCTGTGGGATTGCAGTATGCTACCATGTGGGCAGTCCAAGTGTGGGAGTAAACCTAGGACATCCCAATAGTGGGAGACGTCAACCTTCATAAGGTAGACTGAAATGTACCAGCCACGAGTTGTAGTAGGAGTCAGGTGTGAGATGTGAGGCAGCATGGGAGCATGGGTTTATGCGGGGGAGGTTGTGTCAAATGAATCTGATTGACTTCATTGAGTGGGTCACTAAAACAGTGGGCAGAGGCCAAGCAGTGGACATCCCTTACCTGGACTTCAATAAGGCCTTTGACTCTGTACCCCACAAAAAGTTGATCGGGAAGTTGACAGATCTGAGGGTTGGAGAGAAGTTGATCAGATGAGTGGAAAACTGGTTATGGGGCAGGAACCAGAGAGTGGTGACAGGGGTGAGCTATTTTGCACCAGGGAGCTCTCCAATGGGGTCCCACAGGGCTTGGTGTTAGGATCAGTGCTGTTCGGTGTCTTCAGAAATTATATTGGGGATGGCATTAAGGGCAAAATGTGCCTGTTTGCAGACAACATCAAGCTCTGCGGGAAGGTGGACACAGCAGAAGGGATACAGGACCTAAAGGAAGATCTGGAAAAACTAGTGAGATGCCCACGGTCTGGGATTTGGCAGCTCAGCTTCAATGCAAAGAAATGCAAAGTTATGTACATTGGATCCAGGAACCCCAGGACTGAGTACAGCCTGGGAGGGGGCTGAGTATCTGCTTCAGAGTAGGAGAAAGATCTGGGAGTGATGATCACTAGTGACCTGAAACACTCACGCAGCATAGGAAGCAGCAGTACAGGCAAATAAAATGTTGGGCTGCATTGGCAGAGGGATCAGCAGCAGGTGAGAGGAGGCAATACTGCCCTCATACAGGTCATTGGTGAGGCCATGTCTGGAGTACAATACTGGTGCCCATACCTTAAAAAGGACATAAATCTGCTGGAGACGGTCCAAAGGAGGGCAACAAAGATGATCATGAGCTAGCAAGGTAGAACATATATGGGGAGGATATAGGCCCTGAACATATCCTCCCTGGAGGAGAGGAGACGAGACAAGAGAGGGGAGATATGATTAAGACCTTCAAGTAGTTGAAAGGAATAAATAAGGTGGATAAGGAGGGTCTCTTTAAGCTGAGTGGAAAGTGAAACACAAAGGGGTACAGTCTCAAACTGGGGGGAGGTTTAGGAGAGAGGCTAGGAGGCACTTCTTCACGGAGAGGGTGGTGGCAAGTTGGAATGTGCTTCCAGAAGAGGTAGTTTCATAGAAGGTGGTGGGCAGCTTCAAGAGAGGCGGGGATAGATTTAGGGGGAAAATAAGGGTCAAGGGAGGGAAGGATGGAGGGAAAGGGTGAATTGGGGAGGGGGAGCAGGGTTAATAGCTTCAACTGAGGACCCTGAATAGAAGCAGACTAGATAGACTAAATTGCCTTTTTCCTGCTGGCTTCTTTGTATGTTTGTATATCTGCAATGTTGACAGTGGCTGAGAAATGGTGGTGGGCCGGGCTGTGCCCTGCGGCCGCATTGACCCCTGTGGCTGACCAGGGAGCTTGCTTCTCCCACAGGGTTTAGCTGCGTACCAATGAGGCTGATACTACAGCTGTATGTGGCATCATGTGAAAGGTGGGAGGAGCCAAGACACAACAGGTAATGTCCACTCCCCGCTCCTGTCTCCATGGCTTGTTGTAGGCATGCCAGTCCCATTAACAGGCTGAGTGAGGGCATACCCAGGAGGGGGTGGACGTGTGCACTGGAGTGGTACATTTCTGTTTTTTTTTTAAATGACGAAACAACATAAAATTTTGTGTTTGTCAGGGTCTGGGTTCTATGTGTGTGTGGGTGGTGGGGGTGAGGGTAAAATGACAGGTGGCATGAGTTTCCATACTAATTAAAAAAAAAAAGTTGTTCTACCACAGAAGGATACAGCAGCATTCTACAATCTTTGATTTGTGGCACAACAGCTTTTTATTTAGGATAAAAATCTGTGGACAACAAGGGATAACCATATACTATAAGCCAGTACGTGCAGTGGGATTCGAGCCTGGGTTCTTTCCAAGTCAGTGTTCTGCACTAACTGCTATAACAAAAGGCTTTCTTATCAGCCCCCCCAACCCAAATTTAGTAGGGCTGTCTTGTACATTTTCCTCCAAACTCCAGCACCTTAAACCAGGAGTGGGTTGGCTTCCGTCCCCCTCATCCATCAGCACCTCCACTGACAGGAAATATCAGAATGCAAACTGAGAAGGGGAGCCCAGGGTGCTAGGTGACAGGACCAGGCGGGAGAGACATGCGATTCCACTCTGTGGAGGGTGCAGTCATAACAAGCCGCTCCTGCTGGGCCTGTGGCCTACCTCCTAATTGAAGTTGGTTTATACACATCTCCGCTCCATTAAAACCAATTATCAGGGTATTAAGGGAGAGGATGTTTTCACTGCAATTTAAAGTCCTGTGTTTGTGTGTGCAGTGCTGCGAGGGCCCTTTTAACTCCCCCACTCAGAGATTCACAGTAAAAAAAGGCACGCTTGTCTGATGAAAAGGATTTAGAGCAGTCCTTCAGCACTGGGACAATAAACCTTAAAAAAGATAATACATTACTTCAAACAAAAACCCATTTGTCGGTAATAAATTAAGTGTCTGCATTTTCCCTTCTGATTGCTGCCAGTTACTGAAGGAATTCTACTTATGCCATTTGCCCCAGGCCCTCTGCTACTCCTCTGGAGCTGACTGATTCCTATTCTCGCCCTTCCCACTACAGTATCCAGTGGCTTGCTTCGCCCATCCCCCTTGAAGCTGGGACCACTGTGCTCTCACCAGACAAGTGAAATCTATTGAGTGCATTTGCACTGATAAAAAGGGCTCCGGAAGCCTTCAGAATCCTAGCAACTTCATCGGTCTAAAATAGATCACCTGACCATTCATTAATCTCTGTTACACCAACAGTTCAAAACTAACCTTCTTTAATCTGCCTAGCAACAACCTAACTAAATGAAAATAAAACATTTTTCTAGTAATATAAAAGCCTTTCTTCTTTTGAAATACAAAAAAACCAAAACAGGGCTGAGGTTTCTTCAAAATAAATGCACTTTCCGGTTTCATTCATAGGCACGCAGCCTTTGTTACCAAACTCACATATGCTGCCTAGCAACAACCAGGGCCTGGGTTTCTTGAGAATTAATACACTTCCTGGGTACATTGAAGGTCACTCAGCCGTTGGCCTCATGCCTTCCAATTCACTGGGGTATGCATTAATTCTCTGGAAGCACATGCCCTGAGCTGGCCCAGTGGTGCTGGAGGTTGAGGCGCTGGTCGCTATACTTTGCACCATGCCGGAGACCCGGCTTCAGGAACGAGCTCAGGCCACTGGGGGTCGGAAGAGGCGAGAGAGGATCAAGCATCCGGAGGACTGCTGTTCTCTCTTGGGGAGGGAGGGATTGTCGTCCCGTTCGCTGACTGCCCTGTGGCGGGGTCGGAGGCAGTACAGGTTGGGAGGGCACTTGCCAACATCCTTACGTTGGTGGGAAGTGTGGACAGGAGAAAAAGGAAAAAGCAGGCTCCATGATGGCTGCACTAGGACCCCAACCGACCCCCCAATGTCTGAATTTTGCTCTGGGGGTGGGGGTAAAGCCAGTGCCCCTTCACGGTGTACCATCACCGCAGCAAAACCCCGATGGCGAACACCACCATAGCAGCAGGAATCCGGCAAAATCCACCCATCGCTGTGGTGGTCAGTGTGCTGATCGGGACTGCCTCACTGGGTGATCCCCCAACCCCCGGTCCAACTCTGACTCGGAGTTAGAATCCTAGAGACCGGGTGTGGGGTGGAGCCCCGATTATGGCGAGGCCAACATCTCGAGCTGCAAAGCTGATAGTCAGCATTGTAGCTGTCGCTAACATGCTGCCGAAGCGCCAGTCAAATCGCTACAGGTAAACCCCCTCATCCCGGACCTGCCAATGGGGGCCTTTGGGGAAATTAGGGGTTTTGGCAGGAATGGTGCAGCCAGAGACCGAGTCCCTCTGAGGGAGGGACTGGAGCTGCCTACTGGTCCCAAATGCCATAAAAAGCTATGTGGGGGTCAAAAAAGAATCACATGCCTGTTGTGGGTTATTGGTTACATGCTTTATTTATTGAATTTTGTTAACTGGGTTGCCTTACTGAGACAAGAGTCCCTTTTTCTGGAGTGACTCGGACGGAAATAGTTACATTTAATAAGAGAGAACATTTTTACAGGTATGTACGGTACAACAGTCAGTCAGTGCAACGTAAACATGGAAGTAATGGATTCCATATATTTAGAACTGTATGCCAAGCTGGAACTCGTATGAAATCACATAGCGGCTGTAACACAGGTCAGAGTTCCAGTAAGACACTGGTTAAGAGCGTAGAAAGGAATCAAAAGGGCAGCAGCTGTCATGCAGCACTCAGCGGGTACAGTACAAACATTCTTAAGCAACCCTTTGAAAGACAGTAGCGAGGGGCTTTCCAGAATAGTAGGGGGAGGGAGTTCGTCACAGAGGTAAGAGGCTATGTATGAAAAGGATTGCTGACCAGCAGCTGTCAGGGCTCTAGGAACTGCCAGGAGAGGCTGAGTGGAGGAACGAAGGTGCCTCCTGTGGGGTCTCTGAAACCATTTTAATAGTACATGGTTACTCTTTGTTGTACTGTGCCCTAGACTCGACATGGGGTCTGACCACTTGATCTGTACAGGGGAATTAATGCACTCTCTTCATCTGCTTTCCCATAGTTCCTCCCCAGGTAACTCCATCTGGGCTCCAGTCAACCGACCCCCGTCCTGCTACGGTTTTCCCCTGGGAGGGGAGCAGACAGACCCCTCTGAAGTCCCCTCCAGTCCTTAAGTGTGCATTGGGTGGTCTGCCCAGGCTGTTCATGAAGCCTAGTTATGGATTGTCTCAGGCAGCCTGATCCCATCTCCAGGCATCCGATGTTTTTTTTTCTGCTTTTCTGGTGCTACCCCATAGGACGCTAGCATGCCAGGGGACCTAGGGGCGGAGCACGTTGAAATGTGCAGTCGCTCCAGCTCCCGGCTGACGTCCTCCCAACTGTTTCATGCTGTCCCACTGCACCTCCACCCATGTGGTGGTAGAGCAGCAGGACAGGCATCCCATCCTCCCCAGATAAGAAGAGCAGCCAGTGGGTGCTCGATCCTCCTCCCCCTGGCCAGCCTCCCAGCAACCCGAGTCCGTTCCCAAACCCGGATCACTGGCGTTGCAAGCAGTAGCTTTACAGCTGCGCTGGTGGGCCAGCCTTATAGTTTCTCTTGCTGCAGTGGCTGCACACCATAAATTTGTAGTTCCCTAGTTGCTCCCTATCCCCAATCCCCCCCCCCATGAAGTGGTACAATGTCTGCCATTCTCCAGTCCCTGGGAACTTCCTTGGACCTAAGTGAGCTGTTGAACAGCCCAGCCAGTGGTTTAGCCAGTTCTGCTGCTCATTCCGTAAGTATCCTCAGATGCAACCCATCTTGTTCTGTGTCCTCGCCTATCTCAAGGGCTGCCAGCCCTTTCAGGACCCTCTTGCTAGTAGGTATTGACTGCCTCATTTCTGAGACTCCCTTAACAGTCACTTTGATGCTGCTTTCTGGCATGGACCCATAGTCCTTAGTAAATACTGAGCAAAAGTAGTTATTCAGGGCTATGGCCTTTTGCTCATCCTCCTCTTATCACCTACCCTACCCCTCAACTAGCCATGCACCTCAGTTATGCATGGTTCACATATATCTGGGAGTCCTTTGGAGATCATGCCCTAAGTGTCCTGTCATTTATTCATTGCTGAGTTTTTGCCCTGTACTGTTGTCAATAACTGCACTCTTACCATATGTGTTTGTATATCCCACTTACTGATCTGTAATCTCTACTGCTTGTCATTTGTATTTCCTCTGCTTCCCCCCTCCTCCCAGGTTGCACCTGGAAATGAGTTTTGGCTCAGTGCACCTTTCCCAGTCACCAGTTTATAAATAGTAGTAAGTAAGTAAGTAGTAAGTAAGTTAGTAGTTAGTAAGTAAGTAGTAAGTAAATTAGTAGTTAGTAAGTAAGTTAGTAAGTAGTAAGTAAGTAAGTAAGTAGTAAAGAAGTTAGTAGTTAGTAAGTAAGTAGTAAGTAAGTTAGTAGTTAGTAAGTAAGTTAGTAAGTAGTAAGTAAGTTAGTAGTTAGTAAGTAAGTAAGAAGTAAGTAAGTTAGTAGTTAGTAAGTAAGTAGTAAGTAAGTAAGCCTTTCGTTATAGAGCACCCATTCCCTGGGGCTCAGACTGCTGTACATAGTTCAAGAAAACTCACCATCAAATTAGTTCAAAACAGAAATTAAACTCATGGTAAGTATCACTGAACTAAAAATACAAATTTAAATAATAGATTAAAATCAAATAAATAGTAATAAATATTAATAAAACGCATTCAGAGAAACAGCCAGTGACTCAGGGGACATTGCCTATAGACCAAAGGCGATTTCTCGCCCTCAAGGAGCTTGGAAGCGAGTTCCACAACTTAACAGATAATGTCACGTCGTTTGGGTGATGAGACCACAACATTGAGCAGTTCTGCCAGCCCAAACATAATGACGCTACCCCCTTATTCTGTAAGTGATATCTCTTGCAGCCATATGAGCGTATCACAAAGGAAGTGTCTACCGTCCTAGCAGATATGGTTGTAGTTTTTGTAGCACGGACACTACTGTCCCAGCAGAGCTGTATCTGCCGGGATACTTTATCCAGCACAAGACACTGCTGTCTCACCTGATGCTGGGGCACTTGCCTTCACCACAGGCACTACTGTCCAAGCAGATCACATCATGTGCTGTCACAGCAGTATATGAGCCAACGTTGGTGGCCAGTAGATGCTGATCTGTTGTTTATTTATTTATATAGATTCGGATAGCAACCTTTGAGCCAGGGGCTCGTTTGCAAAGGTTCCTCATCACAGAGAGGACATACAATGTTACAAATTTACAAAAATCAAACATACAGAGTGATATTGAGTTACATAGTAGTAGTCATACAGTTAGCAATTTGGAGCATTTCCGACTTATAGATTTAGTACAGTTGTGTACCTACAGAGGGGGTGGGGCCAGGAGGGAGTGGAGGGGGAGGGCGTGAGGTGGGGGTTCAGCCCAGAAGGCTTTGTCAGGTGCATAGAGTAAGTAGCAGGGCATCTGTTAAAGACAGTTGCAGCTGCGGTTGTTAAACAGTAAGCTTCGAAGGGTGGTTTTGAAGGAGGCAATTTTTGGTGCACTGGAGACTGCTGCAGGGAAGGAGTTAAACCAGGATGGGGCTCTGTAGCAGAATGATCTGTGTACCCGAGTGGTCCTAGTTCTGGATACAAGAAGAGTGGCCTTGACTGAGGATCGGGTAGAGACTGTGCCTGCAGTAACAGAGCTCTTCTAGTATCTGCTGGGACAGTAGTGCCTTATGGTCAAGAAAAGTGTCCCAGCACATGTGCTGTGACAGTAGTGTCAGATGTAAGTGTCCCAGCAGATACAATTCTGCGGGGAAAGTAGTTCCTGTGGTAATGCAACTCTGCCAGCATCTGCTGGGACACTAGTGTGTGTGTGGTGAAGGGCAGTGTTCCGCCGTCTGCTGGGGCAGTAGTACTTGCAGACAATAACATACTGTAACTCTACCAGCATCTTCTGGGACACTTGTGCCGATGGTGAAGGGAAGTATTCCAGCATGTGCTGTTATAGTTGTCATAGATAAGTTAAACTGTCCCAGCAGATGCAGATCTGCTGGGGTAGTAGTGCCTGTGATAATAGAACTCTGCCAGCATCTGCTGGGACCCTAGTTCCTGTGCTGAAGGAAAGTGTCCCAGCATGTGCTGGGACAGTAGTGTCTGTGCTAGGTAAAGTATCCCAGCAGATGAAGATCCCCTGGTACAGTAGTACATGGGGGATCAGAACTCTGCCTACATCCACTGGCACAGTAGTGCCTGGGCCTGCAGTAACATAACTACGCTAGCATCTGCTGGGACACTAGTGTATGTGGTAAATGGAAGTGTCCCAGTATCTACTGGGACAGTAGTGTCTGTGCTACAGAAACTACAACTGAATGTGCTGGGACAGTAGTCTCAACCTATTATATATCACTCAAGTTTCTTACAGTGATTTATATATTTTTTTTAATTGATGTATTTTAAAATCTGTATGCAATGCTCCTCCTCTGCACTGCTGAAGTGAAATCTTCCTCTTCAAGCTCCTGCATGAGATGTCAAACTGTTCCAAGGATAAGAAGATCCCACGGTTCTTGATGCTGATTGGCTGAAATCACATAAGCGAGCAATAATACCTGACAGGGTGCACTGTACTGGGCAATACTGGACCGGCCAGGGACATAATGAGGCACGGCACTGCTGGCAGAGGGCTTTAGAGCCCATGGAAGGTCCGGTACTGTCCACCCTGGAGAGTATTAATGCACTAAGAAAATGGGCTACATGTGTCATTTTTATAGGATTATAAAAAATAAAATAATACTATAAAAAATTATTACAAATTAATTTTACTACTTTTTTGGTAAAGTAGTCTCTCTACTGCTGTATTATCCAGTAGAGGGCACTGCAGTGTTTGCTAGTTTTTTATTTTTATTTTGTTTCATTTGGCGTTTCAACCTTGGTCCCCGAAAATGTTCTTTTTTGTTTCCTATTTTGGTTTGTTTTGAGTTGTGAAGCCCATCCACCCCTTAAGTTTCTTTGTTGTGTCCTCACCCCGACATCCGTGCTGAGTTTCTGTACCACTGTCTCGATGATGAGACCAGTGGTATTTTTCTGAATTCTGCACCCGAAGATGCTAATGCACTGCTAGCTTGCGGCGGAAAGGAGAGGGGGTGGGTGGCTGGAAGATGCCAACAGCATTTTGGAAGCTGAAGAAGACTGAAGGGGCGGGTGGCCGTAGGATGGAGATGGCCCTGTTAATGTGAAGGATTTAATTTTTTTACCTTTTTTTTAAAAAAAAGCAGGAATACTTTCATTGCTTGGGTGGATGTAGGAAGACTTGGGACCAGGTATATTACTGCAGTGCTCAGCACGCAACATGCTAGCACTACAAGTTTGAAAGTAAAAAAAAAAAATGGTTGCCATTTTTTTTTCTTTCTCCAGTTCAGTCTTGGCGCAGTGATTTCTGTTTTGTGGTGCCACAGTGGGCTGGCACTTGTTTGCCAGGCTCTATTAGTACTTAATGTACAATGGTGGTGAGCCAGACAGATAGCTGGACATCTTCAGCCCATTTGCGAAGTGATTTATAGTACCAGTCCAGATGAGATGTATCTTAGTGCGCCTGTTGGCTTGTATTCACTCCTACGCTGATCACTGCTTTAGCAATGGAGGCTGGGTATATCAGCTGATTTACACGGTGCTGACATAAAAATAGCAGAGTTTTCACGCTGTTGATATTTGGTCACAGAAAGGGAGGATGGAGTCCAGAAAAAATACACTTTAGACAAATGGCTTCAGCACTCTGGTAATCCACACAGTCAGGTCTTTTAGGGGGTTCCAAATGAATGTTTTTTTTAAAAAGTACTTTAGAAACTTTTCATGGTGAATGTTAACCACAGCTGCAATGATATGTCAATACCACGTAACCAAGCACACTGCTGAGGATATTGGCCAGTATTTATTTATTTTTACAATTTTAGGCCAGGAAAGACATATTAAGTCAAGGTTTGTCTCCATGTGTATCCTGGGAGCACAGGGAAGTCAAGTGACTTGCTCATGATCATGCAGTTCGCAAGTTGTCGCTGTGGGATTCAAACCCAGTTCTCCAGGTTTGTAGCTCAGTGCTGTTAACCACTACGCTAAACTGCCTTCCTTTATCATTATCACCATGGGTGAGAGTATGAGCTGGATTTCTGAATCCCTGCATCTATCTAATAGCTTGGGCTGCTTTCAAAAGGGCTGGGGTGGACCTGACATGCTGGCCTGGGTAGCATCTTCATAGGTGGATGCAGTCATGTATAAGAACCCTCTGGTCCATTGCAGAATGGACAGGGAAGTGACTTTTGTCCACAACTCCTTCCCCCATGCTGTGTAAGCACTTACCCTTCCTGTGGCCGTTAACACTGCTCCAGTTCTAAGGGGGGGTTCTGCACTGTGATGCACCTTCCTCGGTGGCATTAGAGTGCTTCAGGGACTTTAGGGGGGTGTGATTACCCTCTTCTCCCCCCCCTGGCTGCATCCCGTTAAAAATGTGTCTAAGTCAACCTAGACTATGACTTTTTTTCTTTGTAATATGTATTTTTCTCATCTTTCCTCATCTTTAAGCCATCCAGTCAAACCTCCTTCCACTGTCATCATTCTTCTACACACAGAGGGTAACTGGAATAGGGAACATGCTATTTAGTGGTGCAGTGGTAGCATCTGGCACATTCAATACTTTGCACAGCACAAACAAACATTTCTGCACCATCCACCACCTCGCTGAAATAAGCAGACAAGCACCAAACTAGGGTGTGTTCAAAAAAGTAGTATTTATTGTAAGAGCCCAAAAAAGTCAGTGAACTCACCACACCTCACATCAGGAACACCAGCAGATGCCCTCAACACCAAAACTCACATTCAATTCTTGGACAGATTCATGGGGGAGGTAACCTGACAGAATATTACCACAGAGTGTGGGGGACAGTCTTTTTTTTGTTCTTTTTCCAGTGCTGTGTTTCTGTGCCTTTGACTCCTGGCCCTGCAGCAACCCACCCAGTCCCATCACCGACCTTCTCACAGACTTACCCAGTATCACACATGATGATGGATAACCTACGATGTCAGTTGTGCTTGGGCCTGCTGGGGGTGCCAAATCAGACCGGGGTGGTTTTCCTCCAGTTTTTCTCCCCAGGGCACCATCATGCAATGAAACATATGCTTGTGGGTGGTCTTTCATTTATATCAAAGGTTGCTGAAACATACATAAAGCTGTTTTCAAAATTGGCCCCATAGACTTCAATAAGGCACGCCCTCATACTCTCCCTGGTTGGATGTCACAAAATGTCTGAATGTGGAGGCAGGGCCAGTAGGCTGGGAAGTGGAAGGGATAGGCTGGCCATCTGTTCAGCTCAATTTATGATCCCTCCCTCCCCTGAACAGAACAATTAAAAAAAAAAAAAATAATAGTGCAGAAGAATTTTGCCAGCAGGGTAATGATCTGTGGCATTAAAAAAGCCCATATCTGAATCTTGGAAATTCTCTTGAAAAATATCCATTGGGACAACAGGAACAACATGTAGGATAATGGACAGGCAACCGTGAACAACAACGCTGTGTTTGCTTTGAGAGTTTGTCATGACAACCATTAGATCTCAAAAGCAAAGCTTGAGAGGTCTCTGGTTGTCTTGACAACCTTGAAGTGAACTCAGCATTGTTGTTCACTGTTGCCCATCCATTGACTTCTATAGCATATGGACAACTTTGAACAACAATGGCGAGCGTAACTGTTTGTAGTACTCTGCTATTGTACTTTACTTGGTAGCCGAAAATGTGTCCTGTTTCGAAGCTATGTCGATGAGCCTAATCAGTCTCAGTCCAATATGCAGATCACACGGCATGGACAGAATTACTTATGCCTTAAAACTGAATATTTTTAAATCGGTCTCAGTTTTCCTTTTTTTGCGTCGATTCTCTTGTTTTTGTATGAACTGTAGGCAACCACTACTACCAGGTTTTAGGAAACACTACGGAAGTCATCTCCGATTGCTTGTTTTTCTCATTACAAATTACATCTGAAACTGACAAGAGAAAAAAAACACGCGATCAGCGATGCTGAAAGGGAAGTGAAAGTTACGGGCATTCTATGTTGTTGTACCCTAGTAGTGACATACTCAAGATGATACAACAGTTTGACATCATTACCTGGGTACAACACTAGGAATTCAGAGACTTTGATATACAATAGTCCTTACCCATACACTATAATATTTTGTGATATGTTGCTGTTTCTCATGTCACTAGCTAAGATATCTTTTTTTTATCTTGTCATTTTTACCTCCACTCTTGTTTTATATGAAGGCATACCATAGTTTGAACTTGTGTACTGGGACAATACTGGACAGGGCTCATTCTCTCAGTCCCAATATCAGCACAAAACATTGAATAGTAAGAGGTATTAGAAAGCTAGTACACTTATTTAATCTGAGCGTAGAAAAAATAGGGGCTAGTCTATGGGGAAGCTTGCACACTCTATATTTGCTTCAAATGGGAGTAACCCCCTCCTGATCTGGCACTATGAGCCGGGAATGCTCAAACATATGGAAAGTTTGCTTGTATGATGCCCCTGGACTGGATATGCCTCGGATTGTACTAGCAAGGCTGGGGGTGTTAGGGAAAGGGAAGGGATGAGAAGGGAAGGACTTGAGGGAGGTAAGAGAGGGGAAGAGGCTGGTTAATTTCCAATGTAATTGTTTCCTTTTATGTCTAGGTAGCGAGGTCTAAAACTGTGGGAGAATTCAAGAATGCATGGGACAAACATAAGACAATTTTTGTGGGTGGTAGGAAGAAATAGGCAGTTGGTTAAATAGGATCTGCAGCTTATCCTCTAGGTAGGGAAATGGGCAGACTAGGTGGGCCAAGCGGTTCTTATCTGCCGTCAAATTCTGTTTCTATGAGCCGCTTCTTCCTCTGTAACTTGAAAATAAAAAAAAAGAAAGCTAGTACACTTCTTGAAATGAATTTTAAAGAACTAGTAGCACCACTAAATAGCACACAGAAAATGTTATCATTTTTATTATAGAGCAGTCTCAGATTTTTGTCCAATCAGAGTTGAGAACCACTGTATCTCTTACTGAGCGGGCAGATGCTGCCTAACACACCACGCTCAACTTTCCTTTAGCTGTCTCCTACTGTCAGCTGTGGCTTACTGCTCACCATTGTGCTCTGCATTTACCTGCCTCTAATATATGCCAGTTGGTTTCCAAGATACTTAAAATAAATTTCAAAAAAGGCCTCCCTAAATTTTTTTTTTCAATTCTGAAACAAACAGCAGGAAACTTAGTTTCATCAGCTGCTGCCCACTACCATGTCAGAGCGGCGTAAAGACAGTACCACTTGTCAGCATTACTAGAGGGGAGATGGAAAAACTACAAACAAATAAAAATGCTTTTTAAACAGTTATGGTGACAATTTTATGTTGACTGAAAGTCTTTGACTACTTCATAATATATTAATATGAATGCTTGTGTGTGTTTCTTACTGCATTAGTATGTTGTGCGGTTTGGGCTGACAGAACCTCTCAGCAGCTTTGCTTTGAGGTCCTCTTGCCCAAACAGTTCAAGATAACATTCTTATGCAGTAAGAAACACACACACACACACACACACACACACACACACACACACACACACACACAAACACAAGTATACATATTAATATATAAAAGTAGTCAGTTCTTACTTTTTGTTTCTGAAATACTTGTCTTCTTCCTTTTGCCTGTCAGAAAATTTGCTACATGACAGCACTGGGTGTGCTGTGTAGAACATAGAGAATAATGGATGGGTAGGCAGTTATAACAAGGATTTTACACCCCTCGAGGGTGGATGCCACATAAACCCGGAGCGAGCTCGAAGGGTTTGATAGCATCCTTACCCGAGGGGGTGTGTAAAATCCGAGTTTTACACACCTACCCATCCTTTATTTTGTATAATTGCTGGGGGCCATTTTTTGGCCACAGCAATTATACAAAATAACTCTATTTTGGTACGGAGTCAAGTCGCAGACCATTGGAGTTTTAGCGAAGTCCATAGTGGCTGGCTCGTAAACTGAAGCAGCTTTTTTTTCTAACTTGGAGCCAATTAGGTAGTTGTTGTTTTTTTGTGTGCCCAGTAGTATTGTGTTAAAATAAAAGAAGAACTTACCGCCAACTTCTGTCGGCAAGTTGAGAACACTGAAGAGCGGGAACAGACCGCGCAGAGAGCAGGAAGTTTGCGGCAGGTGCATGCACTAAAGTAGGGAAACCGAGCACATGAATGTCATTATAACCAGCTGGTTATAACGCTAGGATTATAATCCGGTTTTCCTATGACAAAAAACAGTAACCAGTTATTATAATGCTTTACCTGGCAGCTGACCCATTCAGTTTTACACACCTCACTTGCACTGTGACCTCACTCACTGTCACATCATCAGTGACCAGTCTGGCAGCTGCTGAGTGGCTCTTTGCGAGAGGCTATGATGTCACAGTCAGCGAGATAAGAATACTGATGAGGTATAGACATGTCAGCCTCCAAGCAGAGTGATAATTCACACATTACACCTAGAACTGTCAGGTAGAAAATACTCCAATTAACATAGGGAAAAGAAAACCGATCTTGGATACACAAAGTAGTAGTTGTGCACTTTTAAAAATCAATATTAAATTCAGGCTTTATGCGAGCGCTTTAACTTTTATTATAAATTATGACATCATTCTTAGCCAATCATGATTATTTCTAAACATTCTAGGTTCTTTTATAACCATAAGAGGGTGTCTCATGCACATAGTTCTAAATTTCTGAAGATTTAAGTTCAGTTGACACAGTCCATTTCACCACAAATGGGATCTCTAATATTCAGCAAAATAAAACATTTCGATTTTAAGTTAAAATTACATTTTTTAAATCAAGGTGTTCAACATGATTTATAGTATGTTTATATGTACAGTTCCTGTGTCTCTTTTGGTTATAAGAGTTTCTTCTCAAATCCTTTAGTGTGCCAGAACTGCTCAGTTGCACTTTGCAATTCTCTCACTCAAAGAACTCGAGAATGCACTCTTAGAACCATAAGAGAGACAGTAAACTACATATGCAGCCCATGATGATTTTGTATTTCTTTGAAACTTGGCTTTCCGGCCAAATGCCCTTTGGGGTAACCATTGCCTCAGTGCTTGCGCAAAGAGGTTCTTTGTCTTTTAAATTGTTTTTTGTTTTAATTGGGTTCACCACAACATAACCCAGATAGACCATCTTAGGGTAGCTGGTTCATTCCACTGGGGTGTCAAGCAGACGAGGCATACTGATGAGTCCTGGTAGGATGAAACATGTGTCTATGTCTTCTGTTGGCACCCTTTGCAAACTGTGTGAGAGGCCTTTCGGCACCATGCAATTCTGCTTAAAGTTGAACCTGATAAGAGCACACCCCAGGTGCGTTATGAGGTATGAGACGCTTGTGCTGAGTGCCTTTAGCACCTGTGAAGTGCACTTATCAGGCAATAACCCACACCTCAGAGTGTCTTTTTGTGCTTATAAAATGGACTCCCCAGTAAAGTAGTTAACTAAAAAAAATGCATAAAAAGTGTACATAAAAAACTGAAAAATATTATATCAGTAAAAAACAAGAAGAAGTAGAACTTGTTTTTGTCTTGGAATGCAGAGTCAGTACAGAAGGTTGCTGTGTGTGTGTGTGTCTACTACCCACCCACTCATCACACATGCTCAAAGAGATGTTTCTCCTTTTTTTGGCTTTGTTTCTTTTTTGGTTTCTTTAATATTTCTTAATTTCTGATGATCTTTCCGATATAGCCAGCAGGAGCCCGTATGTCCATATCTGCTGAACTGTGGTCCCCCTCCCCCATATGCAGGAAGCATTTATTTTTGTATTAGGCATCCTTTTAGTTTACTACCTCTATGCTCTTAAATAATCTTTTGCTTTGTTTTATTTCAAATGGCTCGCTGACTGGGAGCAAGCATGTCCCTCAGTGGCCGCTGTACCTAGTTACTTCCTGGTTGGTGTATCTTGTCCCCCCAACCCAAGTAAAAAAAAAAAAAAAAGAAAGTTTGTTCTTCTGTACTGAGAGTAAAATGTCATTCAAATGAGAGTAGTAATAACCACAATCCACGTTTTTCTTTTAAAGTGCATCGCAATTTGCTATCGAAGGAGCACAGCTGAATGCATAACAATATTTTAAACCCACGGCTTGCGCTTTTCTCAGTTCATCGCGATTGGATGTAACAAGAACACAGGTCAGACTGTACTTTACAAAACAAAGTATGACTGAAATTGTATCTAGCTAGTAACAGGTCTCTCTGGGGGTGGGCAGTAGTGTTGTCCACCTGCTGCAGGCTGCTGAAATATGCTGAGGATACTAGTTTGGGTGAGCATGGTAAGAGCTGCAGTGGGACAGTGGATTGATTTCCCTGTGTACTGCACCTTGGTTAACACATAAAGTGCCCATTGTAACATTATGTCCTGATAAGGACATGGCTGGAAAGGGCTTCCAGCCAATCAGCATTCACAATTTTCTTTGTCCATTTTATAAATATAAGTAGTCTACTATTACTTTTTTTTACCTGAAAGCCGCAGTGCAATGAAAAATGTTTTTCCAAAAAGCTAGTTTCAGCTACAATTAATAAAAATATTAGCAAACGAATCAGATCTACTTTTCTAGGCACCTCCTATGTTGCGCACCACAAGTTTTTTTATTTTTTATTTTCTTGATCCTAACCCTTCTATAATTATATTTCTAGGCCAAATGTGGCAACCGTCTTTTCTTCCTGAGAAAAAACTAAGTTAAATAATTTACAAAATACTAAAATGTTGGTGTAACTGAAAATGTCACCACCATATAAAGCAGGGCAGAGAAGAAGAATGGGGATGAGGCGAGGTGGGGGCACGGGACGGGAACAGAGGGAGGAGGATGGGGTGAGGTGGGGATGGGTGGGGAAGGGACAGAGGGTGGCAGAGGAGAGGACCAGTGTCGGCGGACAAGGAAACCACAGGGGATGCAAAATGTAAAAAAAAAACCAAAAACCTAATCAAATAGAAAAAAAAAAAAGAAACAGAACTGTCTCATTGTGAAAGGGACCTGAAAATGCATGGAGAGGTAGCATTTCATACATGCTGCCTTTACATCTCTTGGAAGAATAAAGGGAATGAAAACCTGTTTAGCACCCTGTAGTAACTTAGCCAGCCAAGGTCTCCAGTCATGCATTGCTAAAGCAGTGAAGAAAAGCACCCCAGTTACAAGGCATGCCTAAGTACAGCAGGTGTGAAGGCCGTGACCTGGAAGTGAACCATGAAGGCGGGATGGGGGGGTGAGCCTTAAGGATTTTGTGAAGAAAAGCCTTTACTTTGGTATGAGAATGCTCTTTAGTGTCGGAAGACTTCGATGGAGAGGGTACAAGAGGTGATGGAAAACGTCAGAAGAAATTAGCAAGAAGTGTGAAGATAAATCCCTCAAAGGCCCCAGCCGTGTGGCCCGAATTGCAATTAGTTTCTTTTAGCAAAATCCCTTTTTTCCCCTTTTCTGAGCTACCAACTCCAGTTCCCTTCTCATTACAACAGGCAGGGAATGTTAATCAGTGTCAGACACCTGCTATCCAGCACAGGAAAGTAATGGCAGTTGGGCACTGGGGATTTATTTACACAGAAGGTTGTGAGTGGTAAAATGAGGGACGTTCCTCCTAATATGGGACAGTTGTGGTGCAGACAGAGGGTCTGTGAGGGGTGAAATGAGGGATGTTCTGCCTAATGTGGGACAGTTGAGAGTTGCAGATATAGGGATTCTAAGAGGTCAAATGAGGGACATCCCTGCTAATGTGGGACAGTTGAAGGCTAGATAAGGGGGCTGTGAGAGGTAAAATGTGGGATGTCCTTTCTAAGATGGGACATTTGAGGTGTGGACAGAGGGGCTGTGAGGGGTTAAATGAGGGACATCCCTCCTAATGTGGGACAGTTGAAGGATGGACAGAGGGGCTGTGAGGGGTGAAATGAGGGACATCCCACCTAATGTGGGATAGTTGAAGGGTGGACAGAGGGGATGTGAGGGGTATAATGAGAGATGTTCCTTCTAATGTGGGACAGTTAAAGGATGGACAGAGGGCCTGTGAGGGGTAAAATGAGGGATGTCCTGCCTAATGTGGGACAGTTGAGAGGTGTGGGCAGGGGGGTTGTGAGGGATACAATTAGGGACATCCCTTCTAATGTGGGACAGTTAAGAAATGTGGATAGAGGGGCTGTGAGGGGTAAAATGAGGGTCGTACTTTCTAATGTGGGACAGTTGAGAGGTGTGGACAGAGGGACTGTGGGGGTTAAATGAGGGATGTCCCTCTTAATATGGGACAGTTGAGAGATGTGGATAGAGGGGATGTGAGGGGTAAAATGAGGGACATCGCTTCCAATATGGGACAGTTGAGAAGTGTAGATAGATAAAATCTTTGAATTTTAAGGTGAACTGTGTTTTTTCCCCTTGTTATAATTATCTGAGATTTATAAGTTAATATTGGCACTGCAGTGTGTTCTCTTTGGTATAAGAGACCATCGCACATGAGATTGGATACTTGAAACCCCTCTGCTTTGCTTTCCAGTCTTTGTGCCCAAATGGGCATATGATGGCCCTCTTATACCACAAGTGACACATCTCAGACCCCCGTGTGAAGGGCCCAGCAGAACTGTATTATTGGTTTCGGATGTGGGGTCTGGAGGTAGGGGCAGAGGAAGCACCATCAGCAGCAATGTGAGTGTCCTAGCCGGGGGGGGGGGAGGTGGCACCACAGATCATACCTGCACCCCCCCCCCGTGGTGGGCTGGGGAGCTTGTGCCGCTGTAGATGCTTGCTGTGATGTGTGAGGATGATAACTAGTATATACGGTGCCCAAGGGATGGTGGGAGGGGAAAAAAAACATGGAGAGAGAAAAAAGGAACACTGGTAAGGTGGGGGGGGGGCCAGTGGGCCCATTCCCCCAAATTCCAGAAAACTTTAAACAATGTATTGGGGGATTGTATTCTGAGGGAGGTAGTCAGAAATGGGTATTTTTTTTCTCATCTTGGGGGGGCCTCCAAAATGTTATTGTGTGTGTGTCACTGCTCCACTGAATCCCCCATGTCTGCACTGGATGACTATAAGTGGGTTTCTGGAGCCGATGAGGGAAGCTGGAAAAAGCTTGATTGGGGTGGGGGCACATCCATGCACTTATTGACTTATATAATTAAAAAAGCCTGCCCACTGTTGGTGCTGGGCAAAAAAGTACATTTTGGGTAGTTTTGGGGGGCCTGAGGTGTTTGAGGCAGGGAAGTTGCGGAGAAAACAACAAACTTAAAGATGAAAAAGAATTACAAAGAGAAAAGAAGAAAGAAAAAAAAGAGTGTCAGTTTCCAATGCTGCCCCCCCAATCCCTACAAGCTGGTAAATGTGCTTAAAAGCAACGGATTGGGAAGGTAATGGTGATTGTGACAGTGGAAGCTGGACTAAACGGGATTGTGTCGGATTTACAGCGGCTTAGGAGGAGATTAATGAACCCTTTCTGCTTTTCGAGTCACATGATCCACCATGCCCTGTTCAGCTTGAAGGAACTTTTAATGTTCCAGCTTTCTCCCCCACACACATTTCTCACTTCAGGCTGCAAATAATAAGCTGCTTTCTCTAAACTTTTCTGTGTGCTTTGATCAGGGTGATGTGATGGAGGGTGAATAACTAGGAGGGGGTGGGAGCAATTGATTTAGACACAGAGAGCTTGTGGCATCTTTGGGAAAACTTTAAAATAAATATTATTTTGAAGTATACACAGTTCTGCTAGGGATTGGAGGACCAGCTCTGTGTCAGATCAGGCTCACCCCGGACCTGCCTGCCCCCACTCAACTTTGGAAGTCAGAGTCATTTGGGACTTGACTCTGATTTAACCCAGTCTGGTCCTTTGACCAGGTTTGGATCTTCCAAAGACCTGGTTCTGACCCGATGCCAGATAACAAACGTGATTTTGAAATGTAATTCTTGTTAAAAAGTGAAAAACTTTGGAAATGACCCCAAATAACTATTTTAAGAATTAAATGACATAAAGGGAAGGTTTATTAAGGGGGACATCGGCAAACTGGTTCTGTCATTCTGATCATTCAGAAACAAACACAAAAAAGCACTGTTTCTGCATAAGGACTATTTTACATATAAAACTTATTTACATTTTTTCTTTTTTTTAAAATGTTGTTACTGCAAAAGCCCATTTTCTAAGCATGATAAGACCCTTCAGGGTGTGTGAGGTGTTGAGGGATACCCACAGTTCCAGGGGCTATAAGGCCCTCCGTCTGCAGCGTCAGGCTGATTACGCCCTGGGTATGTGAGTGTCCCCCATCACCCCACACCCTGTCGGGTGTTATTACTTATTTGTTGACCTTTACCTGATGCCGTTTATTGCACTACTGCTCTTCAGATGCTCCGTCAGCACATCTTTTTCAGTTTGTTACTACTAAATTGTGTAACTTGTTTTTTTGTAACCTATTTGTTGTAACTTATTGCTGCCCCCCCCCCCCTTTTCAGCCCCTCTGGACGAATCTGGAAGTGAGCTGTACCGGCTTACAATGTCTTCCCTCGTAAAACTTTTATAATCAATCAGTCAATAATGCTTGCGTAACCTTTGCTCCAAATATGTACTTTTTATGTAAGTACTGAGACACAACAGGGTGTTTGTGGTGTCACAACTGCACACCCAGGGGTGTAGTAAGCCATGAAACCACAGGCCGAGTGCCTTCAGCCCTGGAATTGTGGTTGTGACACCACAACCAACACCCTGGAGTGTCTTATTGTGCTTATAAAAAAATTGATATTTGGTAAAAATTTGAGAACCAAAAAAAAAAGTAAAAAATGGTAAAATAATTCCTCTGCACATTAAATGTGGCTGTATTAGCAAAACTGCCAGTAGAGGGCACTGTAATAATAGCTGATGAGTAGGAGAGTTTTAGAAGGTTCTGAGAGTGTACACCGATACTTTTGGAATTGAGGTAGGCTGGTACTGGAACTTGTTCATATCCATCAGTTGTGGTCTCCCAATCCAATGGGTACTAACAAGTTTTAGTCAATTACAATGCAGGATTTCCCTTACCCAGTTTATAAATATAATTGGTTGATTGATTGATATGCAGACCTGGTTTATGTTAACCTGCCTCTGCATCTCTCCACCTTATACTTATTGAAATCATTGTTTTGTACCTCACACGATGTATACAGTTTTTCATACCTGTTCTGCTCTTCGTGAATCTGTGATTGTATTCTCCTGGGTCGTGCCCGAAAATAGTCATTTGATTGTCTAGTGCACCAACCCAGTAAATATAAAAACTAAATAAAACATGATTTCAGCCAATCATTGTGTAGTGCACCTACCCGGTAATTAAAAACTAAACAAACACCTCTTGAGGAGAGGTATGTATGTTCCTGATTCCAGCCTGTCTCTAACCGTAACCGATCCACCCCCCCCCCAAAAAAAAGTTTTTATTCTCCCATGCAGGATGGGTGACTATCAGTCCTGTTCCCATGACCTGCAGCTATCTCAGCCTCTGCCAGCAAGCTAGTTCCCCCTGTGGATCCCACCCCCCATGGTGGGGCCAAGGGAGGGAGGGCTGTCCTTCATCCTGGGCACACATATCTGGAGTGCCCCCAGCTTGGAGGCAGAATGGGCCACAACTGCACAGACAGGGCTTCGCAAAGCCTGCCCTTCTGTTTTTCCTCCCAATTTTCTCGCTTTCTGTTGCTGGGGCACGCACTTCGGCGCATGCATGTTCCACAGACATGCCGCAGCTCCCCTCCCATTCTTGCTGCTCCTAACCATCCTACCACCAGGCTTTCACCTCATGGCAGTCACATGGTGGAGCCAGCAGTCCTCCCTCCCTCCCTCCCCAGAAGAGGAGAGCAGTTCATCGAGCGCTCGATCTTCTCCCACCCCAACCCCTCCCCACCGGCCGGCCCCCAGCAACCTGAGATCACTCCTGATCCCAAGTTGCTGGCATGATGGACGGTAGCACAACTGCCATGCCACCTCTGGCCTCCTTAACCAATTTTCAAACTGACGCTCTAGCCTTTTATCTCCCCCCCATACTAAAACTAACATTCCAGTCTCTTAGGTGTATTTTACATTAGAGCTGTAAATTTAGTAAGAAGTGGTAATGGAAATATTTCTTTATAGTCCAAAACATATATGGAGTACTTAAGAAACTACTGTACTTGCTGTTAAGCACATTCATTCTGTTATTGTCCCCCCAGGGCCCCTTCGAAATTAATTGTGCCACCTGAATGAGGCTATCCTATTGCATGAAAATTCCCAAATAAAACAGAATCCTGTGTAGTCCTGCCAAAACTCACCATTTGAAATTTCCATGGGTTTGTGTCTTTGGTTCCTTTAGACCAACTGAGGCCTCACCAGTGATCTGTACAGTTTCATCACCACTTTTATATATATATATATATATATATATATATATATATATATATATATATAAATTGTGCCACGCAGGGCTCAGGACAACGAAGCAAGCTGCAGTAAAATGCAGGTCAAGTCCGAGACAGCTGCCACTCGGCACTACGTCGTGGCCTGGGAGTGTTGGCAGTGGGTCCCTCCACCACAGCAACCCATGCAGCTGAGCCAGGAGCTTGTTTCTGTTGGGGAGGGGCTGCGGTTATGCTAGGCCTACAAAGGCATTGCCCCCACCAGGGCAACGGGGGGGGGGCATGAGAGAAAAACCCGGTAGCCATCTGAATGTCTGGGTTAGGGCTGATAAGGGAATATCTCTGTGATGAGTTACTGACCTGGGGAAACACAAAACCTTCTATAGGAAATAAACAAGGAGCAATAAAGGGGCCAGCATTTGGGGCAAGTATAAGGCTACCACTTGCCAAACTGGCATCTTGAGTTTGGGAACAAGACTGGGAAGTCCATAGCCAGCCAGGGGGCTAAGAACAAAGCATGTCAGAGGATGCTTTCTCCTCTTCTGGGGAAAGGAAGGCTGCAGGCTCAACTCTGATACTGCCACCTAGGTGACCAGAAGTGATAGTGCAGGCAGAGAGGCTTGTGGGGGGTTGGGGCTCTGCCAGTCACCCCCAGCCAAAATAAAATGAGCATCCCTGAGTGCTGGGTATTAGCCCAAGTGCATAGAGCTGGCCCTGGACTTCAAAGTCTGATCATGATGTCCCAGCCTGAGGTGAGTGTGTGCTTGCTAGCAAGTGAACCAAGGACACTGACAATTAGAATGTCTTTGAAAGTTGTTTTTTGTTTTACTTCAGTTAAAACCGAGGATCCACGATAGTGCGGGCAGTTAATTAGGTGTGAGAGGACGATGTTTGACAGGACTTGAAATTAACGGTGGACACTAATTAGTGGCGAACAGTAATTAGTGTAGCTAATCATCCAACGTTGGACCCGTATGGAAAATTTTAAGGAACTTTTGTAATTTCCTGTGGGGCATGCCAGAGACGGTGAGAAAGTGCCGGAAAGGAAAGGGATGGGTTATCCAGACAATAGTTGGCAGCAAAAACGAAAAGAAAACTGAATCCTCCAAAGTGCTGTTAATAACAGAGATGAGCGAATGACCTCAGCGGGGGTCACATGATAGGATATGCACTGTGTGCAGTGAATTCTGAGCTGCTTTTACATAGTAACACAGTAATTTTAAAGCAGCAGTGCAACAAATATTAAGAATATGGAGAGTACCAGAACACGAGGCATACAATAAAGCTTGGGGGGCGGGGGTTGATAAGGTCCTTGCTAACCTAAGTTATGCACTACCGTATTAAGTATTACCTTTTCTCCTGAGTGCAACACTGTTACCATTAACTTTTTATGTAATTGTCTTCTCCTGTAACTAATTTTTGGCACAATGTCAGCACTGTTCATTCATGTACTTGAACTATCCCTTTTGTTATGATGTACTGTGTCCTTGTTCCTTTATTGTACTTGTATCCTTCTGTAACTAATTCCGAGTCACCCCAGAGAAAGGGACCTTCGGGGCTTAGTGGGCCTACCCGGTGACCAAAATTTAATGAATAAATAAATAAGAGGGATGTGAGGAAACAAGGGTGGTGGGGACTTGGAACAGCCTGCTGCAGGAATGGCAGGGGTGAAGACAGCGGGCAGCTTCAAGCATGCATGGGATAGGCATGTGGGCATGACAGACAGAGCAAAGGGAGGCCCAAAGGGCACCTGTGTCCAGTGGTGTAGAAATAGGCTCATCTAGTCTGTTGTATTTTCCCAGCCTATTAGTCCTTTCCTGCCAACAAATTCTATGTTTCTATGAAATATGTTTTTCCCAAAAAACTAGTTTCAGCTACAGGTAATAAAAATATCAGCGCACCTGTCGAATCTACTTTTCCAGGTACCAGCTATGCTGTGTGTCATAGTTTGTTTTTTCTCAGTCCTAATCCTTACCAGGTTAAACAGTGGTATTTCTAAGCTAAATGTGGTGACCATCTTTTTTTCTTGAGGAAAAAAAAATAACTTAAAACATTTATAAAATTCTTGCATTTTGGTGGAACTAATAAATTTTACTACCAAATAAAACTGGAAGATACCTGGAATCTTTTATAGTGGAAGAAAAGTAGGGTCCTTCTTTTCATTGTATTTCACCCCTGAAATGAGAAACGGGGATTTAAAGTTTTAAAAGTCTCTGCCTTCTGACCATGCCCACGAGGAATAAATTACACATTTTGGTGTGGTGCTGTGCTTTTTACCATCAGAAATATGAGCTAGTACCTTCCTAATGCATCCACAGTACGAACCCGGGCATGCAAAGTCCAAGTGTAACAGCAAGAGAAGGGATTTCTAAAAATCGCTAGGGGCGGCCATCTTTAATGACTTATTTTTAAAATTAGTAATAAAGCAGTTTTAAAGCATCAGAGAGAAATAAAAATATACTGATGAGTAATCTAATGGCAAAAATAAATTTTTGCTACAAAAAATATATATATTGTGTTCAAGAAAATACAAAATCACACATGCCCACACAATGCTGCGAGGTTTGCTGTGTGCGGAGCAGTAATATATGTTGTGTTGCTGACTAACTAGTCTGCTGCTTTATGGTCTGTAGAGACTCGAGAGCCATCAGATCTGCCTAATGTTTTATTTGTTTTTTGTTACCAAGTAAGTGCACAACCCTGCAGTCCTTAGATACTCCACCTGAACACTGAACAACCAGCACAGCGGGCAGCTGGGACCTTGGTTTAACATTTGATCCGAAAAGACTGGCCCCTCACAACAGCGCAGTAATGTTCCCCAAACACCATCCTCAGCCATCTTTATGGTTACTTATACCCAAAGGGAGCGCGCCCCCTACAGAGATACCAGCACCACTTCCTGCGATGTCTAGTAGGTCTCCCACCTGACTACTGACCAGACCAGACCAGATGCTGCTTAGCTTCCAAGATCTAATGGGACGAGGCTCCAAGGTGATCATGCTGCAGGCTTGACTGTCGGAGGCAGCTGCGAGGCATGCTGTGTGCGGAGCAGGAACATACCTGTCAGGCAGGTGGCCCATGGCCTCTGTTTGTTTGCGTTAATGTAATAGTTCTTAGGTTTGTTTGGCTATCAATGTGAGACAGAAAGAGAGAGTTAATCCTGTTGTTCATCCCCCCCCTTTTACTGCATAGCATGGATGCCTGGATTGGCTTCTGTAACAAGAGCGAGGGGAGACAGCTTAAGAAAACTGCAACTGATGCTTAATGTACACATTGGTGGCGGAACGGGGATAAGAAAGGATTTTATTTTTAGAGGATTACTCAGGGATTTACTTTGGAATCTCCCCAAGATGGAAGTCTAAATGCACGGGCAAACATGATTAACGATTGAAAGGGCTTGAAAAATGCACGGAAATCCATGCAGACTCACACACACACACACCAGTGTCAACACATAGATCATAGTTCTGAGAGCTCTACACAGGTGTAGCCATGAATTCTGAAAGACAGTGTCGAGGCGGCCATTAATAACAGCAAAATGTGTTGGAGAAACAGAAGAGCCCAAGTCAGAATAACTTCAGTCTGTTTATACATGTCCTCGTCAGTCAAGCAGTTGATTGCTCAGGGTATGTGTGTAATGTTTGAGAAGTGTCCATACCCAAAATGAGTATCCAGGACAGCTATAAGCATGTTACTCTTACCCTGGTGGATAAAAACAGTCTCTGACAGAGAACACCATGTGCAAGGTTTGAAAAAGATTTTCTCACCTTGTCTACAGGGGGAATTTTTTGTTGCATTTCTGTTAAATTTTTAAAAATTGTTTTTAACGTTTATCTATATTTTATCAACTGGATGATTTACAAAATATAGGATAGTGTATGGTAGCCCATAAACAACAATGCTGTTCTTACACCGAGTGGTTACCATGATGCCAAGGACCTCGAGAGCGAAGCTTGGGAGAGGAGAGAAGTCCTTCAGATGCTCAGTCCTTCCCCGCCTGGCAACCCATGCTCAAGAGGGTGTGGAGCGAGGTGTGGTGTCTAGCACCTTAACCCACAGCGCACCTGGCTGGCCTCCTTGAATGTCTTTAATTGAAGATGGGGGTACTTATTGCATTTATGAGGAAAGCTTGAGAGACCTCATCATGTATACCCTGGAGATGAGGAGGGAGAATGGGGACATGACAAAAATGTATAAATATGGTCGGCCAGTCGGTGCAGCGGTAGCGCTACTGCGCGAGACACCGATGGGAGGGTGGGACATGATAGAAATGTATGAATATATCCATGGGGTAAACTGGGTAACTGGAGTAAGTTATTCACACTAAGTGCAAGCGCACGGGGTTGCCCACTGCAGTTGGCTGGGTGCAAGTTCAAGAGGGACGTATAAAAGTACTTCACACAGAGAGCAGTGGGCAGGAAGAACAAACTGCCAGGTGAGATTGTATGCATTAAATACCCTCATCACATCTAAATGCGAATATCGCAGTGCTTTTTACCTAGGGTTATCATTGAGGTTGGTGTGTTGCCTGCAACTGGTCCAGAATGTGGCAACATGGGTGATTGCTAGAACACCTCGGTTTGAGCATATCACGTTGGTTCTCTGTGCACTGCACAGGTTGCCTGTTCACTGGTGCATTGGTTTCAGGGTATGCTTGTTGGCATACAGGGCACTGCATGATCTGGGCCCTGGTTACCTAAAAGATCTCTTGATACCATACACTCCTGGCTGCCCACTTTCTTCGGCTGAGGAGGGTCTCCTTTCTGTGCGTAGATCCTGATTAAAGTGTTCAGGAGATCAAGCGTTCAGTGTTGCTGTCCCAGTGCTTTGGAAAAAAAATCCGGGTATCACTCATGCTCATGGTGCAGGCACTATGGTACATCCTGGGTCACCAACTAACTGAAGTTCAAAACAAGAAAAGGATGTACTTGCACCCAGTGGCGAGGACTGTCAAAGCATTAAGGCGCAGACACAAAGCTCTTGGTGACTTTTTTATTTTCAGTCAACCATCACGTGCATACGTAGTGCAGTGCATGTTTTAAGGATTATACCTCTGAATCTCTCCTACTGCTCCCCCCTGCATTTCATTCCCAAACCTTTGTCAAGGGGGCCTCAAAGTGTTTCTAGTTTAAAAAATGTATGTCATGATTGGTCACATTTTGTAGAGGTTGCTGATGTAGCTAGTAGTTTGATTCTGATTCTGTTTTCTTTTCAAAAGTGAAAAACAGACTGCCCCCCCATACCGGTGTTACCAATCAAAAATGTGTTTACCTTCCTTGATCAACTCCCACTGCATCCTTCCTGGTTATGGGAACCCTCCCACACAGTCTAGCCAATCATGATGCAGGGGGAGGAGAGGAAACTATTGTGTCATGAGTGGCTGCACTGTTTGGGGGTGTTCCTAATGTTCATGAAGTATGCAGAATGAGTAGATCAGGGATTTGAAACAAAACAAGGTTGGGTATAATTTTACCATTAGCATGCATTTCGGTTCTACTGAGAAAGGAGGCAGATAAAACAACCAGCAGCATCAATGAATTTTTGAAAAGGTAAACAACTATAAAGTGTAGGTTTTCAACTAGAAATAATATGATGCTGGCCGGCTTAGTGACACTGAGCGGTGGGGTGCCCGCTTGACCACGTGGGTGACCTGGGTTTATCACCCGAACCTGGGGTGACTGGAGTGGAGACTCACCAGGACAGTGAGGAGTGTCCGCGTGGACAGTCTCCTCCCCGGGAAAGAGGGTACTGCTTACACCACTCTTGAGCACTTCTGATGGTGGTTCAGCAAAAGTGCACTTGGCGGCAGGGGTGACCACAAACTGTCATGTGTTCCTCCCAGGATGCCACAGATGTGCAGCCCTGATGTGGGAGGATGCACGGAGGGAAGGGAGAAAGCAGAAAAATGGCCACCCTGCAGTGCCAGATGACGGTCTCTGGCAACTCCCACCCCATGCTACTCGACCTCCCAATGCACTATTCCTACCCCTCGACCAGCAACCCCAGTATTAGAGGTGCTTCCTCCCCAGGAGCCACCCGGGGGGGCCCTCAGCAGGGATAAGCCGGACCATATGAGGTATTGGAGATCTCAGAGGAACCTGGAAGGAGGTACAGCCGTGAGAGTTGATTCCGACGGGCAGAGCGCCAGTGAGCCGAAGAACGGGGAGCTGCGGGGGAGGGGGAGCAGAGAAAAAAAAGATGACATAATACGATGCAAAAAGGGTTGACAGCCCCCCATTGAGTGAAAACGGATTTCTGTAGCAGTTTAGCTTTATCGGATATAAAGTTTAATATCATATGTTATTAACTGAGATGTGTAGAGGAAACCAAGGGGCTATGCCGTGGTGGGTGTGGAATGAGTTAGCGCTGTGTACAGGTGTGAATCCTTAGTGATAAGGAAGAATGTGTTCTGTGCTGAGGGCAGCTTACTGAGTGATGCCACCATTAAAAGAAAGCCTGCACCATCTCTCCTTGTAGTGGGAGTATGGGGCAGCTGTTTCCACATACCATGGCCCCAGTCCCCTTCCCCCACCTTTACCACCGGACCATGATCAGGTCCAGACAGGCCTGAGAAACATGACCGCTGGTATGTTAGAAAATGCCACATTGCAAGCTGACAGCGGGGACGACAAACTGGAATTTAATAGTTTAGAACGACTTTAGGGATGTTTTGACATTTGCATCAAAACACAACACACATTGTAGCAAATGTGCAATGTAGCGATGACAGTAGTGCTGTGACAGCAAGCGGGTTCACTTGTCTCTTTAAATTTTGTTTCCTTTTGTCTTTTTTTATCTGATTTATGTATGCCCCCCCCCCCCGCCACTGCCTATGGGGTTTCCTTGTAGCAGAGGAAGGGACTGGAACAGCTGTAAGTTTTCCCCATAGCCATTTCTCCTACACCACTGCCTAAAGTGACTCCTGCTGAGAGAGGCCAGGACAGCATAGGCTGTGAGCTCCCCACAGCCCATGCTCCTACACCACTGTCTACAGAGACTCCTGCTGAGTGGGATTAGACAGCAGAGGCTCTGAGCTCCCCCACAGCCCGTGCTACTACACCACAGCCTACAGAGACTTCTACTCAGAGTGACTAGGACAGCAAAGGCTGTGAGCTCCCCCACAGATCGTGCTCCTACACCACAGCCTACAGAAATTCCTGTTGAGAGAGACTGGGACAGCACAGGTTGTGAGCTCCCCGACAGCGCATGTTTCCAAATACACTATTGTCTACAGGGACTCCTGCTGGGACAGCCTGGGACTGTAGTTGCTGTGAGCTCCCCCCCAACCCCACAGCCTGTGCTCCTACACCACTATCTATTGGGACTTATGCTGAGAGGCTGGGACAGCAAAGGCTGTGAGATCCCCCACAGCCCTTGCTCCAACACCATTGTCTAGAGGGACTCCCACTGGCAATGCAGTAGCTGTGATTTCCACCACATCCAATGCTGATATACCAACAAAGGCCGTGAACTGCTCCCTTTCAGTCAATGCTCCTACATGACTGCCTATAGTGACTCCTGCTGGTAAAGGCTAGGACAGCAAAGGCTGTTAGCTCCCCCACTCCTACACCACTGCCTACAATGACTCCTGCCTACAGTGACTCCTGTAGGGAGAGCCTGGGACTGCAGTTGCTGTGACTCCCCCCCCACAGCCTGTGCTCCTACACCATTGTCTAGAGGGACTCCTACTGGGATTGCAGTAGCTGTGATTTCCACCACAGCCAGTGCTCATACACCAGCAAAGACTGTGAATGGTATCCAGTGAAAACGGTGACTGAGATTGAGCGACTCAGATTTAAGTGACTCAGTCTCAGTGCCTGTAGTGTCAGCGACCCTGAAAGGGCAGCGACGGGGAAGGACAGAGCGAAGGGAAGAGCGACAGGCATACCGGAAGAGGAGGGAATGTATGTAAGGGGTGGTGAAGTGGGGCACCACCGAGGGCTGGCTGCGTGGTGTGGTGGTGAGGGTGGCTGGCTACAATGGGGAGGGTGCAGGGTTTGGGGCTGGGGAGGAGCACAATATTTTGTGCTTTTTTTGGCGTGCGTGTTAAGTTTTTTTTTTGGATGGTTCTCCCCCTCCCTGACATGCCCCCAGGAGTTTGTTATTAGAGAGGGAGGTGCGGGGGAAGGGGAGAAGCCTCCCACAGAAATACTAAAAGCAAGTTGCCTCGATGTGAGTGTACATCGCTGTTTTTATTTTTGGTGATGTACACTCGCCCTAACAGCGATCGCGGTTTTGCAATCACCATTATCACACAGAACCACTGTGAACTGCTCCCAGCATTCTGATATCACTACTGTGGTACAACATTCTTTGTTTTCTCAATTAGATTTTATAAAAAGGTCTCAAGTTAGAACAATAAATTGCAACAAATATTAAATACAATCTCTTAAATAGTAATACAGAGAAAAAAATAACAAATATGTTGCAGGTGATACCTTTTACTGGACTAACAAAAATAATTTTGTTAGTCCATTATCAACTGCAACATATTAGGTTTTTTTTTTTTCCCCTCTCTGTATTCTTGACTGGACTAACATGGCTACCTCATTTTCTTTTTTTTAAATAATAATGCAATTATAGCAAAAGAAAACAAAGAATACAAATGATCAGCATTAAATAATTATCTATGAATCATCTATAAATAACTAAAAACTACCATTTGACATTACATATTTGCCATTATTTAAAACACACACAAAAGTTTGTACAGTAAAAAAAGCACTTTGTACTATATATAAATTATTTGTGTAAATAATTACCAAATAATAATGTTTTCCCCTTTTTTATTGTGGAACTAGATCCGATAATGGACAACACAGAACAAGAAAAGCGAAGAAGGGAGGGAAGGATAAGAAAGGAAGAAAATGTTTGTATTCAATGGACATTTCTGAATACCAACTCGAGGTCACGTTGACATGAATGGAAATTAACAGGAGGTAGGTTCAGGAGAGATGTGAGGAAGCACTACTTTACGGAAAGGGTGGTGGAACCTTGGAACAGTCTGTCGGCTGAATTGGTGGGTGCAAAAACAGTCAGGGGATTCAAGCAGGGATGGGGCATAATGAAGGGAATAGTGGTTACCAGGGGCAACAGGACCAGGGAGGAGAATAGAGAGGATGGGGACTGGGAGGGTAAGTACCCTGGAGGTACAGTCGGTTCCAGGGATTATAGGGAACTTGGGCAGACTGGAGGGACCGCTGGTGTTTTTCTGCTGTCATTGTCTATGTTTCTTTTTCTCTTAAATTGGAACCGACTATTGCCATACAAGGCATGGTTGCTAATACTTGTCCACTACTCATCAATGGAATAATTTATTGCAGCTTGTGGAGTTGTAATCTTATTACTTTATTTCGGAATGGTATTAGGTTGTTCTAATTTGACCTGTAAACAAGTGGTATATAGAACCAGATTTACCTTTAAATATCTTTAGTTGACCTAAGAGGGCATGAGCTATACGCTCCATTCTAATTATAGCATTTCTATACATTCTTGCCTCCATTCGTTAAATGTGATGTGAGAGTTTTGTTAGTTATTTAAAGTCCTAATGTTATGTTTCTGACTGATGTCCCTAGTGATAAAGTGGAGTATTTTTGTTGTTTGGTTCAGGTTAATCTTTCATCAAAGTGCCTGATGATGCAGGTTCCAAGATTCAGTCTACCGGTTAACCTAGGTATACCTTTTATAAAATCTTTAACTGTCTCCTCTAAGTTATTAACTAGACTACAGTCCCAATACATGTGAATAAGGTTCCCTTTGTTTTCCACACACTTCAAGCAATTCGGAGTTGCTCTAAGTCCCATTTTATATAAGCAGTGAGGTGTGTAATGAAGATTATGTGATGTAACGTGCAACATTCTGACATCACTATTGAGGTACAACAGCATTCTGACGTCACTACTGTGGTACAACAACATTCTGACATCACGGCTGTGGTACAACAACATTCTGACATCACTACTGGGGTACAACAACATTCTGACATCATTACTGTGGTACAGCAACATTCTGACATCACGGCTGTGGTACAACACCATTCTGACATTATTACTGTGGTACAACAACATTCTGACATCTTGGCTGTGGTACAACACCATTCTGACATCATTACTGTGGTACAACAACATTCTGACATCACGGCTGTGGTACAACATTCTGACGTCACGGCTGTGGTACAACAACATTCTGACATCATTACTGTGGTACAACACCATTCTGACATCATTACTGTGGTACAACAACATTCTGACATCATGGCTGTGGTACAACACCATTGTGACATCATTACTGTGGTACAACAACATTCTGACATCACGGCTGTGGTACAACACCATTCTGACATCATTACTGTGGTACAACACCATTCTGACATCACGGCTGTGGTACAACAACATTCTGACATCATGGCTGTGGTACAACAACATTCTGACATCATGGCTGCAGTACAACAACATTCTTTTTTTTTTAATTTATACTTTTTGGGCCACATCCAGCGCCGGTGTCTCAGCCTGGGTCATGGTCCTCGCCGACCCTCACTACCCACATGAGCCACTACTGCCCCTCGATACCCACTGGCTTTCCCCTCAGTGCGGGGCTGCGGTCCTGGCCCTAAGTGCCGCAGACGTCGGGATAGGTCGAGGGGAGTCAGCCTGGAAGCAGTTTGGTAATGGTGAGGCGGGTGCCATCAAGGCGCTGGATGCAGCATTTTGTCTTTCCCCTGTAAGGGAGGGGTGGGAGCGTGCAATGATGCCTGCATCCGTCCCGCTCCTCAGAAACATGCTGACACCAGCTGCTGTGGCACCCCCAGCCTCCGCCAGGGGTCCCTCTAGCACTGGTCATGCACTGCACCCCCCCCGGAGAAGGAGAGCAGTCCATGGGACGCTCGATCCTTCTCCCCTGGCTGGCCAACCGATGACCTGATTCGTTCTCAAACCCGGGTCGCTGGTGTCGCAAGCAGAAATCCAGCCGCTCTGCCGACGGGCCAGCGTACAACAACATTCTGACATCACTACTGCAGTACAACACCATTCTGACATCATTACTGTGGTACAACAACATTCTGACATCACGGCTGTGGTACAACAACATTCTGACATCACGGCTGTGGTACAACAGCATTCAGACATCACTACTGCAGTACAACACCATTCTGATATAATTACTGTGGTACAACAACATTCTGACATCACGGCTGTGGTACAACACCATTCTGACATCATTACTGTGGTACAACAACACTCTGACATCACTGCTGTGGTACAATAGCATTCTGATATCACTACTGTAGTACAACTGTGTCTTGAAGTGTATTCATTTCCTTACACAGCACTGAATCATATACTATATTCTGTTAATGTACACAGTTCTCAGAAACGCTCTGGTCAGAGCCAAACCAGCTGCGAACCCATGAGTCCAATAAGGAATATAGAAGAATTACTGATTTACTCTTTTTAGGTATTGCAAAAAAGATGACAGAAACCACCCCACCACACTCATGTCAGGGGCGCATCTTCCTGTCCTCTGTATCACTCAATTGTGAGATCCCACCTGGAGTACTGTGTTCAGTTCTGGAGGCCGTACTTCTTCAAGGACATTGACAGGGTTGAAGCAGTCCAGAGAAGAGCCACTAACATGGTGTGGGGGGGGCTGCATGAGAAACCATACGAGGGGAGAGACTGTGGGAGCTCAACAAATACTTCCTGGAGGAGAGGAGAGCAAGATGGGATATGAGTGAAACTTATAAGCACTTAATGGGGGGTGAACAAGGTGCAGGAGGGGAGTTTCTTTTACAGGAGGAGGGACAACAGAACACAGGGGCATGCTACAAAGCATGGGTGGGGAGGAGGCTAAGAGGGATGTGAGGAAATACTTTTTCACAGAAAGGGTGGTTGTCATCTGGAACAGCCTGGCAGAAGAGGTGGTAAGGGTGAAGACTGGGATAGACACAAGGGTATAATAGAGGTAAGGGAGGAGGGAGGGACACCTGTGACCAAATCGGGTCCAGGGTGTAGTGATAGGCAGGGAAAATAGGATGGACTGTATGGGTCTACCAGTCCTTTTTTCTATCCCTAAATATTTTATGCTTCTTGACTGGGACAGGCTTGGCTGCCATCCACCCTTAGCCCTGCCAAACCCCACCATCCTTGAAAATCCCAGGACTTACCAAGTTGGCTCGATCTGGCTCAGGCCCCTTGCGTCCAGGTGATGATGTGGGGGTGGGATCAGTGAGCATGGCTTCATTGATGCATGCCCCATTGCCATTTTCCTCCTGTTTTCTCCCTCGGTCCCCCCTTCCCCAATGCTGGGGTACGCACATCAGCGAGTGCATGTGGAGTTGCACGCATGTCGTAGAGTCCCACAGCATCTCCCACTACTGCCGTTCCTGTCCTGCACAACCACCAGGCCTCCACCTGGTGGCAGTCTTTCAGCAGAGCAGGCAGTGCTCCTTCCCCCAGCAGAGGAGAGCAGTCCCTTGGACGCTGGATCCTCTCCCCCCTGGCTCTGGTGTCCCATGCTCATTTTCAAACATGGGCCACTGATGGAGAGAGGTGTGGCATCCAGTACCTCAACCCTGAGCATCACGGGGCCAGCTTACTGGTCCTTTTCTGCTGACATATTCTGTCTATGTTTCTATGTTTGAGATGACACTACAGTAGGAGAGGCACAGGATGGATGATAGCACTCATTGGTGTACCCCGCAAAGGTATGAAATAGGAAATGAACACGGCATATGAGGCAGGCAGCCAGAACATCACTGTGGAAAACAGCACAAGAGTTGAATGTGGTTGTGTCTGGGTACAGAGTTGCCATCCTATATTTCGAGGAGAACAGATCATTGAATGTGTGCAGTTTTAAATGGGGGGGGGGGTAATGTAGTTTTGGCTGCCTGGGAGGTGTGTGCATGGAAAGATGGGATATCCATTTACTATTCCTTCCCATTCAAGGTAACCGCCTTTGGTCCTCACCCAGTCACCACTGTGCCTCCTCTTAGGAAGCCCCAGATACCCTAGGGATGGGAGAACCAGCCATGTCAGATCAGAAACCTCCCAAAAATGGCCTGCCTTGACCCAACCCTGGAAATTCGAGTCGGTTCTGACTTGATTCTGATTTGACCCAGTTCAGTGTATTGACCAGGTTCAGATTTTCAGGTGACTTGGTTTTGACCTGTCCTGATAATTTAAGTGATTTTGACGCTTCATTACTATTAAACATGAGAAATCAGGTGAAGAAAAACATAAAATAATTATTTTAAATATTAAATTATTTAAATATTAAATTACATAAAAATGGCTGATGAGCATAAAGGGGTAACATGATTCTGTCATTTGACCCGTCCTGGATCTACCTTTGACCCAGTTCTAGACCACTCTAGAAAATTTACTTGTTTTGGCAAACCACAGTAAATCAGAACTTTCTGGAAAATGATCAGAGTCAGGATCAGAGCCTGGTCACAGCTGTGCTGCCCATTCCTGGTTTACCCATGTCCGCCAAAATACCGAATCTAGTGAGGAGAGGACGGCAGTGTCATGGCTAGGCAGTCGAGCAGCGCTAGTGGATGTGAGAGGGGGAGGGGGAGGGGAGATTGAGCTGTCAGCTACCCACAGCATTTTCTTTTTTCCCCCACCCCTCTGCATTACTAAATGGATGTGCCCAAGGACGGCTCATCTGTCCTGTGGATACCCTGGCAATGACTCAGTCCACAGACAAACCCCCTCACTTTGACTCCTAGCCTTTAGGTGGCCCCGGTGGCAGTCAGGTGGGAGAGTCAGACACCCTACTTCCCCAGGAGAGCTGAGTGTCTGAGTGGGTGCTCGATTTTCCCTCCTTGATGGTGTGCTACAGACGTCCTGTTCTCGGAACATTAACCGCTGTCACCAGAGTACCAAGCAGCCTGCTATCATACAGCACCACAGATAGAGGGGGCTTTTTGTTAAACAGCACTGGGAAGTTCGGCAGGTGCTCAAACAGCAGTATTTGGTAGTCACCACATTTTTTTTTTCACCAATAATGTGTTTCTGGCAAAAACATCAATATACATAAATACATAGACAGTGTTGGCAGATGAGGGCCTATGGCCCACCCAGTCTGCCCATTTGAGCTTGTAAGTTCAATTTATGTTTTCCTAGAAGTCTGTTGCCCCCTAACCCTGACCTCCAGAATTCCTTTATGTCTATCCCATGCATTCTTAAATCCCATGATTGTTTCAGCTCCCACCACTTCCTCTGGCAGGGTGTTCCACTTGTCCACCACCCATTCTGTGAAGAAATTCTTCCTCACGTTTCCTCTGAATCATCCTTCCTCCAACTTCACCCCATGCCCTGTAGTCCTGGAACATCTTTTTCGGTTAAAAATAGTGTATTCCTGCACCCTGTTCCTCCCTGTAAGATACTTGTATGTCTCTATCATATCCCCTCTCTCCCTCCTCTCCTCCAGGGAGTACATGTTCAGTTCCTTCAACCTGTCCTCATAGGACTTGTGATGCAATCCATGCACCATCTTTGTTGCCTCTTCTGAACCTTCTCTACCCTGTCTATGTCCTTACGTAGGTAAGGTCTCCAGAACTGTACACTGTACTCCAGGTGGGGCCTCACTAGTGTCTTGTATAGTGGAATTATGACCTCCTTTTCCTGCTGGTGATGCCCCTGCCTATACATCCCAGCATCCTATTTGCTTTACCTGCTGCCTTGTCACACTGTTTCCCTACCTTGAGGTCATCAGAGATGATAACCCCAAGATCCCTTTCCTGCTTGGTGCATACTATATCCTCACCCCCAACTGATATATTGTGCCAGAGTTTTTGTGCCCCATATGCATTATCTTGCACTTCTTTGCATTGAATTTCAACTTCCAAACCCCTGACCATTCTTCAAGTTTCTGCAGGTCCCTTCTCATTCCGTCTACACCCTCTGGTGTGTCTACTCTGTTACAGAGCTTTGTATCATCAGCAAACAGTGAAATTCTGCCTTCTAGGTCCTCCGCAATGTCACTGATGAAGGTGTTGAATAGGACCAGTCCCAGCACTGATCCCCCACTGGTCACTCTTCCCTCTGTGGAGTGACAGCCATTTACCACCACCATCTGTGTCCTGCCACCCAGCCAGTTACCTACCCACCACACTACTGTCCTGCCCACACCCATATTCCCCAGTTTGTGTAATAGTCTTCTATGTGGCACAGTGTCAAAGGCCTTGCTGAAGTCCAGATAGGCCATGTCTGCTGCCCTCCCCTGATCCACCTCCCTAGTCACCCAGTCAAAAAATTCAATGAGGTTGGTCTGACATGACCTCCCCCTGGTGAAACCATGCTGCCTTGGGTCCTGTAGTCCATTAACAACCAGATGTTCCACCAATCTTCCTTCAGTAGTGCTTCCATGATCTTCCCACTACCAAGGTGAGGCTGACTGGTCTGTAGTTCCCGCTTCCTCTTTGTTCCCACTTTTGTATAAGGGACTACATCTGCTGTCCTCCAGTCTTTGGGTACCTCCCTGTTTCCAGTGATCGGCTAAACAGGATAGCCAGAGGTTCAGCCACCACCTCTCTTAGTTCTTGAAGGACCCTGGGGTGCACCCCATCTGGCCCCTTTGCTTTATCAACTCATTACTTCCAGTTCCTTCAGAACCCTTTGTCGTGTAAAGGGACTTGTGTCCATTTCTGCACCATTCTGCACCCATTTTTTGTTCTCTTTACTCCTGCATGAAGATTCTGTATTTGTAAGTTTGTAAAAGTTTCTGCTCCAGGGCCATGCCCACCGTGAAAAAATTAAATATCTTGGTACAGTGTTGTGCTGTTTAACATAAAAAAACACACGTGGTAGCATCGCCCTAATGCAGCCACGGTATGACTCTAGTATGCACATTCAACAGGTAACCTCTGCGGAAGAGATTTTTAAAAATTGTGAGTGGCATCCATCTTTAATGATGTGAGTCCTTAATTAAAAAACTAATTATAAAAGCTGTTTTAAAAAATATCTGGTAAAGTTAAAAACACTGATGAATCTAAGGATGTCAGAAGTGCATTTATGCTAATAAAAAACAAAAAACAATATGATGGAATTTTTTTTTTTATGTCTAACAAAAAGTGCTGCTTTATTGTGATAGATTCATTAAAGGACAAGCAAAGATGAAACAACAAAGAACTAGAACCAATATTTAAAAAAAAAACTGCTTCTACAAGAAACGTGACTTACAGGTTCAGCACAGTTCCGCTTCAGATGGAGAGTCCATTTCTGTGTCTGTAACTGCAGCAAGCAAGCTATCATGAGCTTATAAGGTAAAAATTTTTTCCCAGCAAGGAATGTAAAAAGAAAAGAACAAAAAAAAAAAGCTTCTCTGATTTCCTGAAGTTATGTGAGAATGTTCATAGCACTGTAATTTGGATCAAGTTCATAAAAGTAGTTCCAGTAGGGATCCTTGTTACCACGGTGGAGGGATACTGCCCAAGCAAATTTAAAAAGTGCTCTTGTAATAACAAATCCCTTTAGATCGCTTTTCACTGAAGTGCCTGAGCCAGGCCCCCATGCATAATTAATCAGCTGGGGGTCAGTGTCTTTGATCTTCAGATCGAGGAATGTGTTTTGGTAAGAATTTACTGTAAAAACCTTTGACCTCTGCAGAATTCAAAGGCTGCAAGGAACTGGCAGATTAAGGACCCCAGTGAAAGCTGTGTGTTCAAGCTGCTTTTGTTTCATGTCTTGGGGGTTAGGTTCCTGTTTCTCTTCCTTTTTCTCTTTCTTCTCATTTTGCCTTTTCATTTTCACTTCCGTTTTCCATTCCATAATGTTTGCAATATTCTGAGAGTAAAACCAACCTGGAGTGGGAATATCTAAATTTGTATAATCCACCTTGGTTCCCTCCTCCCAGCTAGGGAGGAATGAAATCGGAAGCCCTAGCACTGACGTCTTATTGCTAGTACAGTAAATGCCAAGTAAAAGTGTTCCAGTGCTCCCATATTGATTTGCCGTTTTCCCTATAACTCCATGGCAATTTTCCTGTGTTTTCCTGTAGATTACATTATTTCCTACGGAAGTTAAATTGCTCTGTTTTCCCATATAATCTATGCAAGTCTATGGGAAGAATTTTCCTGCAAATGGTTTCATTTCCCTGTAAAATACAGGAATCCCGTAGATCTGGGAGTCCTGATGCGCTTATAACAGGTATGTTCTTATAAGAAGGCTTTCTTGAAGACAGTGAAAATCCTTGAAAAAAGTAACGAGGCCCACACCAGTTTGTAGAGAACTTATTATTTAACCAATATAAAATAGCTTGTTAAAGGAACCTTTCTTTGCCTACATGTTTAAAAGGAAATGTCCTAAATGTCCCACACCTCAGTGGGGCTCCTTCATAGGCAGTTTCACAAATAAATTGCATTTTTACACTTACTGGTATTTGTGTGTCTTATATTTTACCGGATTGGTTCTGCTGTCCTTCCTGCTAGCATTCTGAGTTAAGCACCTCTAGCAGTGCATCCTACATGCTCCAGTTGCGGGAGTGTGTTCTGCACATGCTGACGCTGCAGCAATGTTTTTATAGTGAAGTACATTGCAGCTGCAAGTCACTGTTGCCGCTGTAATGTACCTGCAGAAACCCCGGCACTGCTTTCTCCGGGGTTTCCCCTCCTCCCCGAATCAACTCTGACCTGGAGTTGATAATCTTTAGTTACTGGGGATGCAGGGGGCAGAGCCCCCTTCATGGGTGTTTGGTGGAGCAAAGCCCCCCCATCCAAAAAATAACTAGACAGTTTCCTGATAAATTTATGCCAACCGCAACTTGCTGCTGATGTAAATCTGTGACTGGAGAGTTGCGTCGGGAAAAGCTTCGCAACGCCGTGTCATGGATCCTGTGTATTGTACCTCCTTATGGATGGAGTGCACATTTCACATAATACTATACGCTATAAAAATTACACAATGAGCTGCTTTATGCACAACCAGTGTATTCTGCCACCTCAGGGTTCTGATTTCCACAGACCTCTTGAGCTTCGTTCTCGATGTCAGAGAGAAACAGAACCCCTCTGTAGCAGAACACACTGGTTGTGCATAGTTGCCCATCCAGTAATGTTTATAGGATATATATATCTATATATAGTGCAAACATTTAGGATACATAAGGCAAACAGAAAGGGTTGCATGAGTACAAATCATGGCAGAATACAAGAAGTGACAAAACATTCAAGAATTGCAAATCTAAACAAGCCAGGACATAGGGGAAGGAAGTACTGTATAATTCAGTAAATGGGGGCTGACTAAGGCATTAGGGAATCTACCTGTAATCTAATCTACTCAGTAGTGAATTTACTAGCTATTAACAGTGGTCTGTAGTCCTCCAACAATGCCCAAAGAATGACTACACCCTAAGAGCTAGGCTATACTACCCTTCCCTTTATGTAGGGCTCAGCACCTTTGTGGGTCCATAGCGACCCCCCCCCCTTTTAGTTTCCATGATGTGGTACTGAGTCTGACCATTTCATTTAAATTTGAATTCATGGGACCAACAATTTCTGAAATGACTGAGGTTTACTGCGTTTCATTTCTTTTTTCCTTTTTTCCATTTTTTTGTTGTTAACCAGGAACTGAGCTGGGCACTGCCCTTTTTCAGTCATGCCTGGCATAGAAAAACCAGCAACAATTAATACGAAACAATAATTACAACATTTAAGGCAAGTAAAATGTTAACATGAACGTTTAGCATTTTTAAAGTACAGCTTCCTTAAAAGTTGTTTAAAATGCATGATATTTCGCGTGGATGTAACCACATCAAACAAATCATTCGGGATAGTAGGACCAAACCATGAAAATGATTTTTTCCGCCAATGTAAACTTGGTTGGTTGTACTGAAAAAAGTGTAGATTAATTGCTCCTCATATTATGAACCTTAGAATGTGGGCAGAAAGAAGAAAACAGAATGTCAGGACCAGAATTTTTGTAAACAAGGAAAGCAAAAACTGCTGCATTGTAATCTCTCCTTAACTGAGAAGGCAGTATTCCCATCCCATCCCAAAATATAAATTACAGTGGTGAATCACCTTCAAGGTCGGCTTGCTGACCTATAATGCCCTACACAGACAGGGTCCACGCTACCTGCAAGAACTCCTACATCCCTGTTGCCCACTCCACTCTGCTGATGAGGGATTGCTGGAGATTCCCAGAGTCCAACTGAAGTCAACTGGTGTTAGGGCATTTGTATTTGCGGCTTCGACCCTGTGGAATTCTCTACCTCTTTTGATAAGGGAGTGCCCTACCATGGGGAGCTTCAAATCAGCTTTGAAAACTTATCTATTCAAGCTTGCCTTTTCTGAATATGGATGATAAATGATGATGTTATGGGTATACCGATGCCACAGCGACTCCCTTACTGTGAAGACCATCACAGCGACAGGGTTTATGCAAAATCCGCATGTCACTGTGATGGTCTCTGCAAGTTCAGGAGACTGCCTCACAGGGTGTTTCGTGTCCCCCCCCTCCGGTCCAACTCTGACTCGGAGTTGGAATCCTAGAGACTAGGCGGGGTGGGGGCATTCAGGGGGTGCAGCGCTCCGATAGAAACACGGAGGCATCCCTGACACCGCATTGCCGATACTCAGCACTGCAGCTGTTGTTGTCGGGGATGTCTCCTTATGGGATGTCGCTGCGGCATGGTAAAACCAATGCTATGTTGTTCTTTGTTTTAAATTGTGTGGAATGATGTTTTGTGCTGCATTTTATCTTTTGTATAAGTGCTTAGATATTTTGATTTGCGCTTTTTAAAAAAATAAAGAAGTTGAAGTGTGTTCTGTATGGTCCTTTTCAGAGTACTACCTTTTGTGGGTAAGCTTAATGTGATATTTCTGTTTTGTTTAACTCCCCCCCCCCAATTGTTTATTAGGCTTATGACAATAAGCACAGAAAGGGTGCATAACTTGTTGTGAAATGGAGCTTCAAAGGTTCATAAAACAACAACGTTCTGTCCTATGTAGGGGACTTTATGTTTCTTTGCATAACAGAGGAGGCAAACAAATCTGGAGTTTGCTGTGGGAATTTTGCTATGGCAAGACTTTCTCTTGTTGAAAGGAGCTTAAGGGGGGGGGTTGGGGTTGTTGCACAGCTGTACACCCTCATCCCTAACAGCCAGTGACAGTCAGCATGCATGTGGGAAGATTGATGACTGTGTCACCAGGGAAAAAATATACCCCCTCTTCCAATTATTTGTTTAAACAGTGGCTATAGCCGGCTGGGAGGGGTTAAACCTCTACTGATTGCTTTGTAATTTCTGTTTTGTTTCAAACGCTGCTGTAAAAAAAGGGGGGGGTGGAGTCAAGGCCAATTAACCCCTATTGTACCAGTCAGTTCTGATGATGAATGAGGTACCCCTTACTGATAATGCTGGCTGGTCCCAGCTATCACTGAGGCACAGCTGGTGGGCGGCACTGGCTGAACAAGGGCCTTGACAAGTTGACAGACAAAAACTTAAAATCAGGCTATGGTAAGAGGGTTGTTGAAATGGCACTGACAGACACCTGCCAGTCAGCAGGAGTGCCTTGAAATTTGAAAACCTGGGTGCAGGATGGGGAGGGGCGGATAATTGCTACGTACTGGGTGGGGGTAGGGGTAGGGGTAGGGTGGAGCCCTCCACTGACAAAAGCATTTTCAGCTTAACCATTGGAGAATTTGTAGTTTTGCCAGCTTTTGGCAAATTCGCCAGAACTGCATGCTTATTACAGGAGTGTTAATTCTGCAAAATCACAGGCAAACTACAACACTACCCTTGATTCCACTGATAAGTCGATTGGTCCTTTTATGAAATCTGCCTTGCATCAAACGGCCTTTTCTAATGAGTTTAAGGTATGGAATTCTGTTCCTGTTGAAATCAAAATGCATGAGTCCTGTCTTTCAAAATAAACGTAACGTTGTATTGGGCAAATTTAGCTGCAAATAATTGTTTTATGTAGTCTCTTTTTTTGCATTTGCAACCCCCCCCCCTCCGCAGCTCCTGCTGCATCAGTGTCCTGGAATGGAGGCGGGCATTGCCCATGGAGCCTTCAGTGTCTAGGGCCATCTTTCAGTCGCAGAGACTTACTTGCACTCATTACAGCTTGTTCGCTACTTGAGCCTGAAAATTCTTGAGTCACCCCCCACGAGACACTCCCTAGAGTTCTCAATAAAGCACACATATGCAGAAGCTTCTAAGGACTTGATCTTTACTGGTGAATAACTGGACATTCACTTGTGCACTCTTCATGGGTCCAAGGATTCCAGTAGCATTAGCAATATGCGTTCACCCTGTACAATCCCATAGCCAGATTCCTGTACACGTTCCCTGAACATACCACTGCTGTTCTACTTGCGTGTTCCTCCTGTTGTCCTCTGCTGCCTCCTGACCCCACCACCAGGCTGCTACACAAGCAGGACCTGGTGGTAAATGCGGTCAAATCGGAGGAAAGAGAGGTCACAAGTGGGGCACTACAGGGGTCGGTCCTGGGACCAGTCTTTTTTCGATATGTTTGTCAGTGACATTGGAGAAGGAACGCCAAGCAAGATGTGTCTCTTTGCAGATGACACTAAGCTCAGAGTCAGGGTAGACAGTGAGGAGGGTGTAAGAGATTTGTGGAGGGGATCTGCAAAGGTTAAAGAGATGTTCCAAGGTCTAGCAGTTGAAATTCAGCACCCAAAAGTGCAAGGTGATACACATAGGGAATAAGAGCCCAAGGACAGTATACTGGATGAGAGGGGTTCAGCTGGCCATGACTTCAGAGAAAAAGGACCTGAGGGTCATCAAATGTAACTCCCTAAAACAAACTAGCCAATGTAATGAGGCTTACAATAAGGCAACCAGAATGTTGGGGTGTAGTGGAAGGGGGTTTCACTAGCAGGAGGAAAGAGGTAAAACTACTTCGCTATGGACCACTGCTGAGACCCCATCTGGTGTGCTATGCCTAGTTCTAAGTCCTCACCGGAGGAAAGACAGAGACAGTCTGAAGATGGTGCAGTGCAGAGTAGCCAAAATAACAGAGCAGATCCTATGAAGATCAGCTCAGGGCACTGAACATGTACTTGCTCGAGGCTCTTAAGGGAGAGGGGCGACATGACAGAGACCTTCAATTTCCTGAAAGGAGTAAACAAGGTAAGCAGCGAGGAACTATTTTGCAGGAATGTTGGGTTGAAAACAAGGGGACATGAATGTAAGCTGGCTTGGGGGAGATTCAGGAGGGATGTGAGGAAGCGTTACTCGTGGCGAGAGCGGTTGAGCCATTGAACAGTCTGCGGCAGAGGTGCTGGGAGCAAAAAACATTATTGAGTTCAGGCATGGCTGGTACAGTGTAAAGGGCAGGGAGTGGGGTGAGGGGGAGGTGAGGGTGAAAAGCCTATCTAGACAGGAGGTCACGGAATAGGGGAAAACTGGGCCGACTGGATGGACCAGTGGTCTTCATCTGCTGACACTGTCTATTTCTATGCTAACAGCATGACCACTTCACTGTACAGTCTCCTGCTGGGACATCTGTTAACCCTGTCTCATCCTCTGCACTTCCCTTTTCATCTGAATCTTCAGATAGAAACGTAACAGTCTTTGCCCTTTATTTGCATGCTGTACAGTTTGTGTCAGATGGATGAGCCAGTCTGTGTGTCCCAGAACATAGCTCTGCTACGGCATCCCAATGCCCCTACAAGCTTGCCTTGCACTAAGCAATTACCGTGACTTGAATTCTTTGTTTTTCTCTCCTGCTCTCCCTGATGGCCCCTCTCTGCCCATCCCTGTCCCATCATCCTGGTGTCCCACAGGGCTTTTGTGGGTCCCTCCCTTGTTCCCCCAGAGCTTCTACCCCTTTGGTGGGGGGTGACAGAGGCTCCCCTTAGCTGCCATTGTGGACTGGATCCGGTTAGGGAGGGACCATGCCTGAGTAGCCAGGTGCAGGATCTGAGGACCGGGCGGCTTCATACTGCCATCAGAGAGTGTTTTCCTGGTTGTGTTCCTGAGCCCACTGGGATGTTGGCACCAAGGGTGCACCAAGCACGTCCCCATGTGAGCATGTGGCATGCCGTGCCTGCCAACATCCCCCCCCCAACTAGCCTCTCTAGCTGCACTGCCAACTGTAGTCACCCAGGTGGCAGTAGATCCAGCTGCCCTCTCTTCCCAGAGAAGGAGAACATCTGCTGGGACGCTCGATCCTTCTCCCCCCCAGTTGACCCCCTGCAGCCCGAGTTCAGGAACAAACTCAGGTTGCTGGCATGTGAGAGATAAGGTGCTAAACGCCTCAGCCCTCTGCGCCATCGGGATCGCTAGTGTTACTTGAATTCTGAAAATCCTGGAAGCATCCCTTACTTCAGCTGCCATCCCAGTTCCATTGTGATTGTATTTCACTTTATGGGCAGCAGATCCTCTGCTCTGCCTGAAGTCCATTGTCCTATTCTCAACCATACTGGGAGGGCAAATATACCAGCGCTGAGCTCAGTTCCTGCCCAGGGAAGACCACTGGGGGGTTGGTACTGTCCCCTACATGCAACCCTCTAACTCTCCATCTGTCCTAATCCACATAAGGGCCCCCTGGATTAGATGCACACACAGACATATGCGCCACCTGGCGACCATCAACCCTTCTGCTTGGATCCATCCTTTCCAGGTGGGTCAGTCTGATGGCACCACTACCGAGGGACCTGGCTTCTGATGAGCCACACTACAGGACACAGAATGGTGACTGTGTGCGGTGAGCAGGTAAGGGCAGACAAAAATATTTTATTTGCGCGGACCAAATAGCCAAGTTGCAAATGCACTCGCACGAAGTACTGACAAGCCAGCAACTGACCGCTACCCAGGTGCTTCGGCACTTCGCTCCTTCGCCCCCAGATATTTTGGTGCTAGCAGCTGGAGTATTGTGGTTTGGAACTTTAGAGGTGAGTAGCCCCGGACCAGCACTCTGCCCAGCACTGGTGAGTGCAGTATTTCCTTGTTGTCCTTGGACCTGGCTTCTTCCATCCTTCCTTATTACCTAGATATGAATCACCTGCCTTGTCTCTCTGCCTTAAATTCTGTTGCAGTGTCATCTGCGGTCTTCAGGTGTGATGACTCTGCACAGGCCAGTCTCCGTGTTCCCCCCCAGCAGGATCTCCCTCAATGTCTAAAGGCGGAACTCACCACAGGTTGGCCAGCCATTGGGTTGTTTCCCTTGAGCCCCCCCCCACACACAGCTTCCTGTTCCCTGTGAACTCCCCTTCTATGGGCAACTGCAGATGGAACCCCCAGATCCTGGGTCCCTTGTGTTCGGGTAATAATCCCTCTTTACAAGACACTGGTTAGGCCCCATCTGGAGTACTGCGTGAGGTACTGGAGGCCACACCTTCACAAGGACATTAACCAAATTGAGGCAGTCCAGAGAAGAGCAACCAAAATGATGCAGGGACTGTATCATAAAACATATGAGGACAGATTAACAGAGCTCAATATGTATACTCTAGAGCAAAGGAAGGAGAGAGGTGATATGATCGAAACATTCAAACACCTTAAGGGCATTAACAAGGTGAAAGAGTCTAACATGTTTCAATATAAGAAAAATAGCAGGACAAGAGGACACAGCATGAGATTAGAGGGAGGCCGATTAAGGGGTAATGTGAGGAAGTTATTTTTCACTGAAAGGGTGGTGAATGCATGAAACGGCCTACCTCAGGAAGTGGTGGATATGAATACAGTGCAGGGCTTCAAACAGGCATGGGATAGGCATAAGGGAGCAATACAGATGAGAATGAATAGATAGGCCATTGACAGAGCAAAGGCCTATGGCACATTCATAAGGTAGAAAAAGAAATGGGCAGACTGGATGGGCCTTGCAGTCCTTATCTGCCATCAACTTCTATGTTTCTATGTTTGAGGTCTCTCTTTTACTGCTACCAGGGTCTCGCTTGACGTCTTCTCTGATGTGGAGTCCTTGAGGTGCTCTGAACCTTGTCCACCACTATTGGATCCCTGAGAACATCTGGCACCCATCATCCTGCTCCAGCAGGAGCCTCGTCCTGGTGCCATGCATGTCCTGGTCTGCCCTCTGCACCCAGCTACTACCTAGGCTGGAGCCTGGGAACAAATTCTCCCTACAGTTGTGAGGTGAGCGTGGCACTCTGAGCACTACCACGTGCCCATTACCCTGGGCACTATCAGTTGGCATAGAAACATGGAATTTGATGGCAGATAAGGACCACCTGGCCCACCTAGTCTGCCCATGTCCCTACCTAATGGATAAGCTGCAGATCCTAGTTAACCAACAGCCTATTTCCTCCTACCCCCCACAAGAATTGCCGTATGTCTGTCCCATGCATTCTTGAATTCCTCCACTGTTTTTTGACCCCACAACCTCCTCAGGAAGGCTGTTCCGTGCATCCTTCCTCAGAACCACTGCCTAGAGTTTGCCAACTTCCTCACTTTTAGTGCCCATTCCTCCTTCCACTGGCACCCAAGGTGAGGTTGTCCCAGTCCGTCTCCCTTCGCCTTAAGAGTCTCTGACACCACAAGGGTACCCTATTTTATCAACTCCTCCCTCTGGATCATCTATCCCCTTGGGGATGATGCCACAGCATCAGTCTCCATTGGTTCACCCTGGTGAACAACCAGCTCTCCCTACTGTAAGGAGGGGGTTGTTACACCTTGTTTTGTTCTACTTAATCGGTGTTGTTACTCCAGGTCCGCATGAAAACTCACTGAGCCTTTTCCGATAATCAGTCAAATCCAATCAAAAACCCTAGTACTGTAACATAGTTATTTACGGTTGGAAAGCACATTAGGTCCATCAGATCTTCCCCCCTGCTTCATTATCAGGGGCACAAAAGTATGCTGGACAAACATGTACTAATTTAAGGATCCTGGAATGCTGCAATTCCGCGGTTGCGGAATTTTCTGCAGAATTTGCATCATGCCATAGTGTATGTATATATATATATATATATATATATATAATATGTAATAGATAACCCACTCTGAGGTGTGCGGTCGTGCTCTGATATATGCATGCCTTGGTGTGTGTTGTTATGCGTCAGTCACCCAAGGCGTGCGTATATCAGAGCGCGACCGCACACCGAAGAGTGAGTTATCTATCTTATAAAATGGCAAAATTGTTTTAGAAGGGGTAAAAGTGCAGGTGTGCGGTCGTGCTCTGATATATGTACGGTCATGTGATGTGTTTTCTACAATCAGAACATTGGATTTATATTTGTATTTGATTCCCATTTTTTTATATATATATATATATATCTTTATCTTGCTGCAAAATTCATTGTTTTTGGTGAACTTTCATTCATATAAACATTTTTTTTCCATAGTGCCCAGCTCATTTCCCCATCTTCTTTATTCGGAAGCCCCTCCTCTATGTTCTGCATGTGATGTCATCATCGATGACATCACATCATGTTTTAGCCAATGGCAGTACTGCCTTCTGCCACAGATATGAATAAATCGTGCCACAGAAATCAGAAAATGCTGCTGCAGAAGCCTAGGAGCCCTGCTGCAGAAATCAGGACAAAATGCTGCAGAGTACTAGGGGCCCCTGTACCCACTGCAACCCAGGGTACCCTATAATTCCTTGGTAAGCAGAAATGAGTCCTTGTTTCCCTTGAATGGCTGTACTCTCCATGTCCAATGTTTCTACTGGTAGGCTGTTTCATAGGATTACCACACTCTGGTAGAAGAGCTGTCTCCTTACATTTCTCCTGAATTTACCATGTTTGAGTTTCAGGGTGGGTATGTCCTGCGTCTTGCTGGAACCCACCAGGGATTTATGCACCCATCCAGTGGTCCCACTATTACTTCCCACTCTGGGGAACACATTCCATGTGACCGACAGATCCAGCAACTTGGGATTTGTATCCAGTGCCCGAGGTTCTTCCCTGGTAGTTACAAGGGTCTTAATCACTGTCAGCACAATGCCCTCAAAGCCTCGAGGTGTACAGGACCTTTGATGCTTTTGGTGTCCAGAGAGCAGCTGACACCCAACTCCTGCCATGCCTTCAGGTAGGAGTCTTCCCTTTGAGTGCCTCCTGTGTTATGGCCTGCATTGGCAGCCATCCCCCACACAGGATGAAACCTGGGCACCTACTCTTCCTGCTTCTGGAAGGTGAGAGTGGCTTGGCAGGCACTACACAGTGCCCACCCTCCTATGCACTCCAGGTAGCACCATGACACCATCACGCTTTTAACCAAGTTGTATGCTGCAAGCAATAATAAACATTTTTTTTTTTTTTTTTGCAAAAAGCACAGTGCTTTGTTGTGGTGTGGCATTCGTGACCAGTCTGTTTGCTTCTTATTGTAGGCTGGTAGCTTTTGCTGGGAGCTGGCTATCATGTTCTCTCTACAGAGAGCTGTAAACATTGCCAGCTTTTAAAGTAACCTAAGAAAAGTCGGGGTTATATCCCGTCTCTTTGCCCCCCCACCACCACTGTCTGACACATATGGAAATTGAATCATATATTTTTCTAGCCTTGAGTGCAATTATTTTAATTGCTCTTCAAATGAGGCCTACAAGAAACGACAGAGGGAAAATTCCACCGGGTGAAGGGGGGTGGGGGGGGGGATGACTGCGTGAGTCCTGCTGGCTGGTCTGCGAAATCCCAAATCTTAGCCAGCCGTAGGTCAGGAAATTGGTAATGGCAGTGTTTAATTTGGAATAATTGTCGGAGTGATTACTTGTGGTTGCTTTAACTCAAATAGAGCACTACTCCTCTCCTGCGACCCACCCTCCCAATCTGACCAAAGTTCGAATGATGGTGATAGGTGTGTGTGTGTGTGTAGGGGCGGGGGGGTCCCACAGCTGTGAGACATATGAAAGGCCCCCTCCCCTCTCCCTGCTACCCTGTACAAGGACAACAAGGCCAACCAGGAATAGATTTTTGAAATAAAACAGCAGGCTATTCTTCAATTCATGCTGTGTTTTTTCCCCTATCCGTTCTGCACTCTGTCTGCGATGTTATTTTTCTCAGTGTCCCATAAAGGAGACTGTTTTTGTAACTTCTCACTGGAATAATAGTTCCCTTCAGCATCATTTTTTTTCTTCTTCCTGGTAAAAAAACACAACCTGGTCCGCACGGCATGAATAGTTGTGCCACTGAGCCGGCACTGCGTTTTCTTAACTTGATTCTTTGCCAGTGTGTACAGTCCGAACTGGGTCTCACAGACAGAGCACAGGGCCGCTGGTCTTCAATGGGATGGGGTAGTGTGTCTCGGGAGGTTAGAGCGGTTTTAGAGGAAGTTTGGTGCAGTGGTCATATCACAGAGCTGGGAACCTGGAGACCAGGGTTTGAATCCCACAACCACCACTTGAACATAAGCATTGCAAAATGTATTGTGCTGATGTCTTTTCCTTACTTGTTTATTTACATGGCTGCATAGATACTGTCAGCAGATAAGGACCGCTAGTCCCATCCAGTCTGCCCGTTTAAGCTGCCTAACGAAGCGTCCAGTGACCCTATCTGGTCATTGGCTTTAGCTTTTTCTTCCTATCTCTATTATTCCTTTGTTTCTGTCCCATGCATGTTTGAAGCCCGCCACTGTACGGGCTGCCACCACCTCCTGGGGTAGGCTATTCCATGCATCCAGCACCCTTTCTGTAAAAAGAACTTCCTGACATTTCCCCTTATGTGACCACCCCAAAGTCTCATGTCGTGTCCTTTTGTCCTGGCAATACTATTAATCTGGAATATGTTGTCCCCTTCCACCTTGTTAATGCCCTTGAGGTACTTGAATGTTTCTATCATGCCACCTCTCTCCCTCCTTTGTTCCAGCGTGTACAAATTGAGGTCTTTCACTTTCTCCTCATAAGGCTTGCGATGTAATCCCTTCACCAGTTTGGTCACCCTCCTCTGCACCATCTCTATTTTGTCAATGTCCTTTCAAAGGTGTGGTCTCCAGAACTGTATGCCGTATTCAAGGTGAGGTCTCACTAGGGCCATGTACAGTGGAACTATCACCTCCAGCCTTCAACTTGTGATTACCCTTCCAATATACCCCAACATCCCACTGGCCTTTTCCACCCCTTTGCCATCTGCCTAGTGGCTTTCAAGTCATCTGTGATTATGACCCCCAAGTCCCTCTCCTTCTTAGTTACTGTCAGCAGCTCCCCCCCCAATCGTAGCTCACTGCAGGGTTCCTGCTCCCCACATGCACGATTTTGCACTTCTTTGCGTTAAATCTTAGCTGCCATGCCCCTGACCATCTCTCCAGGAGTTCCAGGTCTTTTTTCATCCTTTCCACCTCCTCCAGAGTATCCACCCTGTTGCAGATCTTGGTGTCATCCACAAGCAGGCAAACCTTTCCCTCCAGCCCATCTGCAATGTCACTGATGAAGCCATTGAAGAGGACTGGTCCCAGAACTGACCCCTGAGGTACCCCACTGGTCACCTACCTTTCATCAGATTAGGTCCCATTCACCACTACCATCTGTTTTCTGTCCCTTAACCAGTTTCCAGTCCATTTCACCACCTTGCATCCCAACCCAGGCTGCCTAGCTTGTTGACCAGTCTCCTATGTGGAACCATATCAAAGCCTTTGCTGAAATTGAGGTAGGCAATATCTACGCCCCCCAGTCTACTGCCTTTGTCAACCAGTCAAAGAAATCTATCAGATTAGTTTGACAGGATCGTCCTGCAGAGAACCCATGTTGCCTGGGATCCACCGTCCATTGACTTCCAGGTGTTCCACTATTCTTTCCTTAAGGAGTGCCTCCATTATCTTTCCAGCTACAGAGGTCAGACTAACTGGCCTGTAGTTCCCCGCTTCTTCTTTACTACCGCTCTTGTGAAGAGGGACGTTTGCCCTTCTCCAGTCCTCTGGGACCACTGCAGTGTCTAAGGACTCACTGAACAGGGCTGCCAGTTCAGTCCTCAGTTTCTTTAGGACCCTGGGATGTATGCCATCTGGACCCATGGCTTTTTCCACCTTTAGCTTTGTCAGTTCTTCTAGGACCCTCTCCTCTGTGAATGGACTGGTGTTTACTTCCTTATCCTTAGCTCCTTTGAAGTCCAGCTGTGGGCCCTGCCCATCCCCTTCCACAGTGAAGACTGAACAGAAATATTCATTCAGGATTGCTGCTTTTTTCCCCGTCTCCCTCCACTGTCTCCCCTGGCCCCTGTTTATTTCAAAGGTTTCACCAGGAAAGGCATACTGAGCTGAAAATAGCTTGTTTCCAGATGTGTTCTGGAAGGAAGGGGAAGAGGGGTGTAAGAACGAAATAGGGCAATAAATTACACAATAAAACATAATACAGGGATACCAATGAAATGGTGCAACGAGGTTCATCAGACAGGTCTGGAATGCATCCCCAGCTCTGCAGCAGATCCAGGAGAGGAGCGAGGATGGACTTGCCATGATCAGGTAAGTGTCTACAATATACCGTTAGGACATCGACTTAATATTGCCACCATCGTCACAGCGTCAGCGGGTTGTCGCATGGCAGCATTGCGAAGTGGGCTTTGGAGTTTTTAGCGTTTAGGGCGACTGGCTGGAGGTAAATCATCAGCTTGCAGCATCTGCGCCTCCTGTCCCTTTTTTTCCTCCTCCCTCAAACACTGTGCACCCAATAAAAAATACTCTGCACTGTCAACGTTGGTGCGACTGTGCAGTTAGTTATAATAAGTTGGGAGGTGTGGAGCCACCCCGAAACACTCGTTTTGTGTGTCTTGGTCTCTGGGGTATTCCGGGATGTGCTGGGGTGTTTGGGATCTCTGTTGGGCAGTTGTATGACATTTGCATAGTGGGCGTACTTTGTCAATGTAGTAGAGTGCACAGATTGACTGTCATCCTTTCTGCCATCAGCAGAATGCTGGTGCTGTAATTGCCGTCAGCATTCTGTTTGTCGCACCAACATGGGTGGCGCAGCGTCTGCATGGCTGGATTTGTACTGCAGCTACCCGAGAGCTGGGGTTGCTGCAGTGAAAATCCAGCAGTGTAAACAGGCTCTAAGTGTAGAACACATTTGGGAGCACTGTAAGCTGATCCATTTCAGCTGCTCTGAAACCTCTGCAGTGGTGGGGAGCTGAAACAGTGCAGGAGTTTTAAGCCCCCGTGTGAATGTTCCACACTATCTGAAGTGATACACTTGCAGTGCTGGAAGCCAGCAGAGGGACATAAGCCCTGTTTACGTGGCCACTCTTCTGTGCACCGCGGTCCATGGTGGCACACCCTTTGACCTCCTGAGCTGTTTGCTGCTCAGTTTGCGTGGCACCTCTCTGTGCCAATGCAAGACATGCTTCAGAGGAGCCCTAAGTCTGAGTAAGAGGATGTGGGGAGGCACAGGGGGATACTGAGCAGTCACTTGTGTGTCAGAGCAAGTGATACAGCCTGTTCATATGACTGCGTATACCACTTGCTCTGGAATGCATCCCCAGATTTGCTGTGGTTCAGGAAGAGGAGAAGATTGAGCATCCAGAGGACTGCTTTCTTCTCCTAGGGTGGGTTCAGGGGAACTCTGCGCTAAGCGGCGGCACCTAGAGGACGCTGGGGGCACTCACCCAGTAGCAAGGAACAACAGCAGGGGGACTGGTGATGGCAGGCTGTCTGTCGGAGGACCCACACTGATGCCATTGCACGCTGCACCAGGGGGACATAAAGAGAAATACCCCCTCCAAGCTTGATCGGCGACGGCTCCCCCACAGTGCCTGACGCCACACACCTAACACTGGGTCTCTGTCTCTGCCCTCTCTGCCTTTCCACTGATCTAGCCAGACACTCTGGATTATAGATAGAGCACCAGTAAGTGGAGGCAGCCCTACCTCAGGAGGCTGAGAACTAGGAGATAGTCTGGCTTGGGTTTGGTGGAGGACAGTAATCTCTCTGAGGGCAGGACCATGGTGGGTGGTAGAGCGATCAGGTGAATTGGGGTAGCCTGAGAGAGTTCAGGTTTGGGGGTGAAGAAACAGAGTTTGAAGAAAAAAAAAAGAATCAGGCATGAGGTGCTCCAATGTGTCCGGCACAGTGCCGGGTTTGCCACAGGGCTAGTGCAAGCCCTGCGTCACTTTGAGAATTGAGCCCTTTATGTCCATACAGTTCACCCTGAATACTCTACCTAGATTTTGTTTGTTTGTTGTTTGTTGAAGTTTGTTGACCCGGTAAGCCCACTGGGCCTAGAAGTCCCTTTTTCAGGGGCGACCAGGGGGATACAGATGGTAAGCAATTGAATTTGAACCAGATTAAGCTGTTGGTGGTATTTTTAGTGAATGAGGGAAATTTGGCCAGGACACCAGGGAAATTCCTTTACTCTTTTCGATAAGTGCCATGGGATCTTTAACATCCACCTGAACTACCACCAATCCAGGCAGGTGGTACCTCGGTTTAATGTCTCATCCGAAAGACGGCACCTCAGAAGTGCAGCATCCCTTTCATGCTGCACTACAGTGTCAGTACTGGGATATGAACCCAAGTGCCAGATGTGGGAACTGAACCCACAGCCACCTGATCTCCCGACCTCAGTGGCGAGTGTGCTACCTACTGAGCCACTGACACTGATGTAATCAGTGATTTACTCCTGCTATGGTTCCTGTCACCTGTCCCACCTTCTCCCAGTCACTCCCCACTGCCTTGTAATTGCTGTATTGTTTTAATATGTTACTTGTTATTCGATCTGTGCTTTAATTGTATAGGCACGCATTGAACTTCGGAAATGCACCTTTTAAAAATAAAAGTTTGATTAATTATCTCGCACAGCACTGCTGAAGTGGCTAATAAAATTTTGAAGCCAGAAAGGTGCATTTAGGGAGCAGATCTCTGCCTTTTTTTCAGTCTGTCCTCAGTGACACCTAGTAACAGAACTTAAAAAAGAAGCTAAGTCAAACAAATGGATTTAATTTAAAAAGGAAAAGAAAAGTGACTCTAAGAGGAAGGGGACGAGGGGATCTTGGGGGGGGGGGTTATGCTGTAGGGTCATGTCGGATCAATTTGACCATATAGAATGCAGCAAAGTTGATAATTAATCACTGAATAAATACATACTCTATAAATACCTATTTACTTCACTGCTGTCTCTGGAAAAGGGTGTGGGACTTGGCATGGGATGGGTTGTACAGTATATATTTTATTGTTATGGCTACAGTTTTGTCATGATCTTTTATCTTTTTGTAAAGCACCTTGATGGTCGAAAGGCGCTTGTGTGAAATAAAATTTATTATTATTATTATTTTGGTGAGTGAGACAGAAGGAAACCAGGGAAAAAGAATATATTAAAATATTTTATTCATAAATAATTTTTCCTGTTTCCTAATGTTCTGTATCTACCTAGTATTAATAATACACTCCCCACACCAAGTCTTTTGTTGCTACATTAAGTCTTTGTAATTTCTCTCAAAATATAGCCTTCCAACCATGGACTTCCACTCCCAACAATGGGACTACCATTTTTGGTAAGACCAGTTGTCCTGGACAAGTACTTTACTTTGAAATTTGTCGATCCCTGCAGCACACTTTACCTTGTTATACCCCTGAATTTATTTTAACGTCTATCATGTCACTCCTTTCCCTCCTGACCTCCAGGGAGTACATTCTGAGGCTCTCCAGTTTTTTCTTGTACAATAAATCGTCGCTTGTCAACCCTGTAACCTTTTTTGTCGCCATTTGCTTGTTTATTTATTTAATGCCTTACCAGGAAAGACATACTGAGTTGAAATTGCTGGTTCCCAGATGCGTCCTGGGAAAGGGGGAAATGAAGAGAGTATGGCACTACGTTACAGCAGTCGGTTACACAAATCAAAGTTCAACAATTAAGTAACATAGAAACATAGACTTTGACGGCAGATAAGGACTGCTTGGCCCATCTAGTCTGCCCATTTCCCTGCCTAGCAGCAAAATGAACAAGATAAGCTAAGCAGAACATCTGAAGAGAATTAAGTAATATAAGTGCAACTTGCAACACAAAGGAAGTATGAAAAAGGCACTGCTAGATATGGTATAAAAGTGCAGGTGGCAGCAATTTGAAGGGCGAATGAAGCCCTGTTGGCACTTCATTCAGCAGGGGAGGAAGGAGAAAATGGGGTGGGGGGGGCAGCGAGACAATTACAACAGGGGTACAGGCAGTGGGAGGGCATTGTAGGAGAGAAAAATACAGCACAGGATCAGAGACTACTGCAGGAGTGAGTAGAGAGTTTAGAGAGGAGAGATGTAAGTGATTTGACTGAGTGGGATGGGGAGGAGCAGAACGGATGGGAATGGGATTGGCTCGCGGTATAGTCTCCAACCTACCCCTGTCCTTCCTTAGGTGTGGGCTGCAGATCTGCACACTGTACTCCAGGTGTTGCCTCACTACATATCACTTAGAAGTTAATCAACAAGCTAGGGGACTAGGGGTGTAAGGGCAACCCCCTCCCTCCCCCACAAATGTTTTGAAACAAGGGTGGAGTAGCACAGGTGCAACAGACACTTTGTTACACTTACAAGGTAAGTGCCCTTTAAAGTAGCAGTATTTGTAGGTGCAAAAACATTTCAGTGTATAGTTCTTTTTAGTTACAACGTATTTCTGGCAAAAACATCAATATATTCATTTTTTATTTTCATTGTATTTCATTCCTGATATGAGAAATAGGGGTTTTGACGTTTTTAAAGTCCTTATTCTCTGGCCATGCCCACTATGATTAAATTGAACTTCCTGGTGTTGTGATGTGCTGTTTGCTGTCACAAATGTTTGCTAGCATCCTTCTGATACATCTATAGAGAAGCCTTATGGTAACCAAACATGCATAGAAAAGTGTTTAGAAACACAGAGCCATAGAATTTGTCATCAGATAAGAACTGCTTTTACCTACCCAGTCTGCCCAGATGGTCCCTGCCTAGTCTGTCTCTGCAGACCCTAAATGGTCTCTTAAGACCCTCCCTCCCCATTTCTTACTATCCCCCTATGTCTATCCCACACACGCCTAAAGCCCCCTACTGTTTTCACCTCCTCCACTTCCACTGGCAGGGTATGTACCTCCCATGGCGAAACCCCTACAGTGACATATGTCGCTGCCGACAGCAGTGCCACGTCGCTGTAGGGGATGCACCCAGGACCAGGCAACACTTCCCCCATCCTACACCCCCTTCCCAAACCAACTCTGACTCACAGTTGGTATCTATAGGAATGGGGGTTGCGGGGGGCTTTGCCCCCCATGTGGAGTGTTCAGGAGGCAAAGCCCCCCTAAGAAATAACAGTCCCTGCTGTCCGTGGCTCCCTGCCAACTGCAAATCGTGGTCAGCAGGGAGCCTGGCACTGCAATGCCGGTCAACGAGTTAGTTGTCAACTGGGCATCGTAGATCCCTGGCAGGCACAGTGAAGTAATACTTTCTCATGTGCATCCTAAATGTTCTCCCTCCAGCTTCATTGCATGCCCCTCTGATCCTGGTGCTCTTCATCAGTTGAAAGAGACTCTCCTGCACCCTGTTCACCACCCTGTGAGGTACGGTTAGGTCTCTGTCATGGCATCTCTCCATCTCCTGTCTTCAGGGGTGTATGTGTTGAGATCCCTACGTCCCTCCTTTTAGGGCTTTTGTGCAACCCCTACAACATTTTAGTTGCCCTTCTCTGGACTGCCTCCACACTCTCTGTTATCTTGCTGAGGTGCAGTCTCCAGAATTCAACACAATGCTGCAGGTGAGGTCTCACCAGCAAGTAACATAGTGGTAACAACACCTCACTCCTCCTGCTGGAGATACCGCTCCCTGTGCATCTCAGTGTCCCACTAGCCCTATCCACTGCTTTGCTAGACAGCCCTGTCACTTTGAGGTTATCAGATATGATAACACCAAGGTCTCTTTCCTGCTTAGTGACTGACAGTTCCTGCCTCCTTCATCCTATATTCAGTTCTTGGGTTCCTATGCTCTAGGTGCATGATTTTGCACTTTTTGGTATTGAACCCCAACTGCTGTGTTATTGACTGCTTCTCAAGATTCCCAAGATCCTTATGCATTCCTTCCATCCCTTCCTAACTGTCTTCCCTGTTACAGAGTTTGGTATCATTCCTGCAAAATGGCACACCTTCCCTTCCAGTTCATGTGCAATGTCACTTATGAAGCAAAGCAAACTTTATTTAGATAGCGCCTTTCTTGAAACCAAGGCAGTTTATAAGTAAAACCATAAGACATATAAATTGATAAAATTACAGATATATAAATTAATTAAAATCATCTGGGAAGGCCATCTGCAAAAGATAAGTCTTAAATTCTGACTTAGATCTCTCGATGGTCAGGCATTCTCTCAACCAACGAGGTAAAGAATTCCACAGGGTAGGGGCCGCAAAAGAAAAAGCACAAGCACCAGATGTCTTCAAACATACCCTGGGAATCTTTGGCAATCCCTTGTTGATGGATTGGAGAGGGTGGAGGAGGTGGTAGGGAGTCAAGAGATCTTGCAGGTAGCCGGGTCCCAGTTCATGTAGGGCTTTAAAGGTGAGAAGACGGACCTTAACGTTGATCTGCTGATTGGACGAGAAATAGTGAGTCCGCGCAGCACAGGCATAATATGGCTGGTCCTAGATGTACCAGTCAATAGCCTGGCTGCCACGTTCTGCACTAGCTGCAAGCGGCGGATAGCAACCCCAGGAAGCCCTAGGTAGAGGGCATTGCAGTAGTCAAGGCGGTGGTGACGAAGGCATGGACAATGAAGACATTGAAGAAGACCAGTCCCAGTACTGAGCCCTACAGCACCCTGCTGGTCGCTCTCCCCTCATTAGAATGAGTGCCATTAACCACCACCCTCTGTTGCCTATCCACTAACCAGTTTCAAACCCAATTCATCACTTTGGATCCCATTCGTAGGCTGCTTAACTTCTTTACCGGTCTCATGTGCGGCACAGTACTGAAAGCTTTCCTGAAGTCTAGATAGGCCATGTCCATGTCAGCTGCCCTCCCCTGTTCTATGTCCCTGGTCATCCAATCAAAGGATTTGTCTGGCATGATGCCCCCTCCACCCCAAACCCATGAACTCATGCTGCTTTTTGTCTTGCAGGCCATTGGATTCAATATACTGTACCAACCTGTCCTTTGACAGTGTCTCCATTACTTGCGCCACCACTGAGGTGAGGCTGACTGGCCTATAGCTACTAGCACCCACAGTATGAACCCACCATGCAGTGTCAAAAAGCAGCCTTGCGTGAATGGATTTTTAAAAATTACTGGAGGTGGTCATCTTTAATGACATGAGTCATAATTATAAAATGGGTAGTAAAAGTTATTTTGAAAACATCAGAAATAAATATATACTGGTGTTGAATGTAATTATGTCAGAATTATATTTTTGCTCAGAAAGTATAGTATGAGATGTTTTGGCAACTAAATAACAGTGCTGCTGTAACTCCTACAAAAGAAATTGCATCGTGTAGTTTTTTTTTTTTTTAGCAAAAATAAATTTCTGACATCCTTAGATTTATCCTCTGTGTATGTTAAGTTTTCTCAGATATTTTTGAAACAGCTTTTATAGCTAAATTTGTCATTAATGATGCACGTCATTAAAGATGACCACCACTCAACGCTTTTACGGACCTCTTCTGTTGAAGTTTCCTGTTGAATGTACATGCTAGATTTATACTGTGGATCTATCTGGGCTGGTGTTAGCACCTGTTTCTAATGGTAAACAGTACAGCCTTGTACCAAAATATCAAATTTTTCCATGGTGTAGCTGGGCATGGCACGGGAACGGGAACTTTTAAAAATGCTGAAATATGTTATCTTAGGTTAGGAAATGAAAGAAAACAAACAAACAAAAAAAAACACATGGTTATATTGATGCTTTTTTGCCAGGAAAACATTATTTCTGAAAAAAAAACTACATAGTGACTGTTTTTTTAAGTACCCCTTCAAAATTGAAGTTTCCCACTATAAGCTTTAAGTGCTTTTTCAAACACCCCAAACTTTTTTCCAGTGTTCCTTCTGGCATGCATTGACAGCAGTTGGAAATAGTGTACAAACAGCTACGCGCCTTGCTGCAAGGACAAGACATCTTCCTGGTAGAACCAGGCATATGAGCAGAGAGAAGGCCATTGCAGCCCCACCCTCTAATGGGTTTGTGCCCAATAAACAGGCATGTGGGGGTTGGGGGTAACTTGCACAACGAATAGGCAATGAACACTAAGTGTGGGACAACGGTGGAAAAATGGGCAATTCCACCCTCCCCGGACAATTCCATTTTTCTATTAAATTACCAATTCTGTTTTTCTGCCTGCTTTGACTGAGTGGGGGTGGGGATTATATTTGGGATTCTTTATTACCAGGTTGACTGGGGGCACCTTTCAAAATTCAGCTGTGCCCCCCCTCCATAAACGGTCAAGGATGCCAGAATATAGTAAAAGCTGAGGGGCGGAGGGGCGGAGGATTGGAAGGGCACTTATGAGGGTACAAAAGGCACTTTTTCTAAACTAGTTTTTGCCATACAAAAATAAAAAAAGAGGGGGGGCTGCTGCCCCTGCCCCCTGGTTCCTACACCTATGTAAACTGTACCCTTTCACTCATCCCTCCTCCAGTTTTTCCAGTGTTTCAGGGCCAGTCTTGAGCACCGGTTGGAGACTTCGTATGGATTTGAAATTCTTGGCTTTGTTTCTGATGGAGGAGACAGGATGTTCTCCTGGAAGAACCAGTCGTACAGTCAGAGAAACAGTCTTTGCTGCCCCACCCCCTCACTAGCTGGAACAGGATCCACAACGGCATTAGAAACCCAACCAACCTATAATTACTCTGAAATAACATTACGCAGCTTTCTGAAATCACTGTGCACCTGTCCCTCACCTGCACTGCCAGCTTTAATAATGAAGTTCTCTCATAAATGCTTCAATTTTTATGTTTAAAGTGATTTTCCAGATAAAATTCGGACAGACTTCGGCTTATATTTCATTATCTGTCAAAGAGAGATGGAAGAATTTGATTGGTTAATGCACATTCCAAGCCGTGTAATTATCTTACCGTAATTACATGGGGCAGGGACTTCCTACCCAGTCGAATAAAACTCTCCTATTTCAACCCCCCCAAACACACAGAGTCAGTGTTTTTTAAATGTATTTCTAATTGGCACAGTTGCTGGCAGAGTCCTACATGAGAGGCCAAGTACTGAATGGGCATGGAGTCTGAACTACCCTCTCACATATGTTGTGGTCCCTCCATGGCAGAGTTGAAGAGCATTGGCAGGGCAGTGTGGGGAAGATTGCAGTGTGATTGCCTGTGCTGTATCTGTCATGAGGACAAGCAGAGGACTTCAGGTCCCGGTGCTGTCAGTTCAATACCTTTCACAGTCACTACATTTACACTCAGAGGGAAAAAATATATTTCTCTACATTTATTTTAAAAAGACAATTTATAAGTGCAAAAAATTCACTTCATGGGCATGTAAGTATGGGCAATGATCGCATTTTTTGAGTGCCTTACAACAAACCGCAAGCCCCAGGCCTTGAATTACAGATCCATAATTACACGCCTGTTATGTCTTATTGTCTTATTACCTACTATAAGAGCTAGTACACTGCTTGAAATTAATGGATGTTTATTTTTATAGATTGAGGGAGCGCTTCTGAACAATTGGAGCAGGAGGGCAGGGTCAGTAGCTTAGCTATGGACCCTGCAATACGAGCAGACTAGATAGATCAAATGGCCTTATTCAGCTGACTTCCTCCCATATTCCTTTCCTTAGCATGTGAGACACTCTTATTCTGTGTAGAGTGTCTCACGCCCAGCTGCACTGGAGACGGGCACATTTGGGGAAACTGTTTTAAAACATAAGACTCGGTCCTGGGTCCGGTCAATATGTTCATTAGTGACTTGGGAGAAGGAATCCAGGGCAAGATGTGTCTCTGCAGATGGAACTAAGCTGTGGCAGGGTAGGAGGCGAGGAGGGGATTAGGGAGATGTAGGAAGACTTGCAAAAGCTAGAGGTGGTCAAAGGTTTGGCAACTGGAATTCAATGCCAAAAAGTACCAGGTGATGCATATAGGGAGCAAGAGCTTGAGGACAGAGCACTGGATTGGGGGGGGGGGGGAAATAAAACCGCCCACGACCTCTGAGGAAAGAGACCTCGGGGTCATCATCAGTGACTCCCTAAAACAATCAAACCAGTGTAACAAGGCCAGCAGTAAGGCAAACAGGATGCTGGGGTGTATTGGAAGGGGTACTGACAGCAGAAGGAAGGAGGTAGTACTACCTCTGCATAGATCACTGGTGAGGCCCCACCTGGAGTACTGTGCCCAGTTCTGGAGAACTCACCTAAGGAAAGAGAAGGACAGGCTGGAGACAGTGCAGTGTAGGGCGAGCAAAATGATTCAGGGCCAGCAGGGCAGATCTTATGAGGAGTGGCTCAAGGAACTGAACGTGTACTCACAGGAGGCCAGATGAGAGAGGGAAGATATGATACAGAGACCTTCAAGTTCATGAAAGGAATGAACAAGGTCAACTACACTGCAAGGAACTATTTAGTGTAAGTAGTGGATCAAAAACATGGAGGCACATGTGGAAACTGACAGGGGAGGTTCAAGAGGGAAGTGAGAAAGTGTTATTTTACAGAAAGGGTGGCAGAGCCATGGAACAGTCTGCCAGCTGATGTGGCAGGCGCCAGAATCCTCAATGGTTTCAAACACAGCAAGGACAGAGTGAAGGGCTTAGTGGTTACCCAAGGTGATAGCAGTAGGGTGGGGAACATGGGGGTTGAGAGTGTGGGTTAGAAGAACTCTGTATGGGCAATAGGTCCCGGGTTTGTTTGAGTTTGTGGGCAGACTGGATGGACCACTGGTATTTTTCTGCCATCATTGTCTATGTTTCTATGTAAAATTCTAATTGATTTAATTGATGAAGCCTGCTCAATAATATATTAATACTGCCATGGAGAACGCTCTTAAGGTTGTAAGATTGATCTTACTTTACATCCTTAGGGTATCAGAACTGCTCACCTTTGGTTTACAGTTCTACCCTAAGAATGCACTCAAGACCACTCTCCCATCGGTGCAGCAGTTGGATTTCTGTCTGCGATGCTGGCGACCCGGGTTGGGAACGGACTTGGGTCACTGGAGGGCTGGCTGGGGGGAGAAGGATGGAGCATCCGGGGACAGCTTTCCTTCTCGGGGGGAGGGTGGGGATGCGCACCAGCACATGCTGACTCCTGGCGGAGGCTGGGAGCACAGCATTGATGTCTGTGCTTGGTGTTCAAGGGGGAGTAACAGATGTTGGCATATGCCTTGACGTCAGGACGTCACTCCCCACAGAAAACCAGGAAAACGCTTCCTGGCTGGCCGGATGATGGTCTCTCTGTCCTCCGCTGCCGCCGATCCCATGACTGACGTAACTCAGCGGTACCCCGGGCCAATAAAGTAGCGCACTGGCCACCCCCACTGGTGCCTTCCCCCTCGGAGGAGGGGGACCCATCCGGCGAAGGGATATGCTGGGTTACCTGGGGGGACTGCCATATGAGGTTGGTAGCCAGTGTGGGAGTTGGGGCAAGCAGTCGGGAAGGGCAATGGAGACCCGAGGGAGTGGGCAGCCAGGAAGAAGGGTAGGCGCAAAAAAAAAAAAAAGACCACTCTTACAACCGTACGTGATTTCCACAGCAGTACTAACATACACCGTAGAACTTTTTTTCTCCCTCGACCACATCGTCAAGTATTCACCCTGTTCAGGCCCATTGCTCCTACATCTCTCTGTGTCTAGCTGTCCTCTGACTGCTCCCACAGCATCCCTTCTATGGGTAGGGGCTCCAGGGGGAAGGTTCATCCTCCCGCCACCCCATGGCACTCCACCAGGTGGACAGGATCCAGTATTGGTGGCACTAGGACCCGACGGAGCCAGGGACTCTAGACATCACTTAGACGGTGTGTGGATTTTACCACCTGTTTTGTCTCCTGTCCTTTCTCCTCCTCTGGTATGGGTGGAGCCTGTTGATGGCATCAGATATATAGCTTGGAATAGCTTGGCAGAAGACACCAGGAGAAAGGACTGCTGTGTGACTGAACTTCTCTGCTGGGACTAAAGTAGAAGAACTTTTGTATTTGGACCTTTAATTTAGGGTAAAAAAACTAACATACAAAACAAAAAAAAAAGTGTGTGTTTGGGTTAACTGAACTGAATGGGTAACTGAAAAGTCACCTAGGTGTAAATCTCAGGTGACTGAAAGGACTTAACTGCTGTGAGGTTTAAATTACTTGTAGAAAGATCTGGTAAGTAGGGGGAGTGGCTTAGCTAGAAGGAAGCTACATTTAAAGACTGCCTTAGAAAGATTCTGCTAATAGCTTGGCAGAAGACACCAGGAGAAAGGACTGCTGTGTGACTGAACTTCTGCTGGGACTATATTGCCCTCCTTCCCTCCCTCCACGCCCCCACCCAAAGCTTAGTTCTATTTTTATAGGCACAGGATTTGACTGACAACAGGAACTTCCTGTTTAGGGGCAGGAAGTGAGTGATCACAGGACCACCAAGGACCCACCATCCTAGAAGGGCAAGAGTAGCCTCCCCCCTCTAGCTGCTGGAGGTCTGCCTCTGAACAAGTAAGTGGTCTACTGAGAAATATAAGATATTCTTGTCTCAGAACAGGACAATCAGGAGCTTAAAGGGCACACAGGCAGAAAGTAAGGAGAGAGAGAAAAAACAGAGGAAAGAGTAAGGATTGCAAACAGTTAAGGGGCCAGAAATAAGACATGATTGGAGTGGTGAGTGCAGTGGCTGTGGAGCAGCAGTCTTCTGGGAGATGTTCTGAGGATGCGGTGTTGTCCCATCTGCAGGCACCTCTCTGGGCTGAGGGAGGAGGTTGCTCATCTCCAGGCTGAGTTGGCCAGGATTTGTGGGACCTCCTTCCATCCAGAGACCACCAGTGCCACTGCCATTGCCTCAGAGGTTGCCAAGAAAGAGGAGCGTTGGACCACAGTGGGCTCAGGGAGGGTGAAGGTGGTGGAACAGAGGCGCATCCTCCAGTTGTACCTCCACACCCTATGCCATTCTGGCAAAGTGTGGTTCTCATGGAGGCACCCACAGTGGAGACCAAGGAGGATGCTGGGAACCTCCACAAAGGAGACCCACAAGAGGGTGGCAGGGACCCTGCAGGGGAAGGAAACAACCCTGGTGGGGGACTCCATTGTTAGGAAGGTAGAACTGGGCAAGGAAGGGAGAGGGAGGTAAGGTGCCTGCCTGGCGCCATGGCTTGAGGACAGAGTTAATCCTCAGGATTGCCGGAGCAGCTGCACAGGAAGGGAGTTGACAGCCATTGTCCACCTAGGGACAAATGATCTGGCTAAGAAAGGGATTAGAGAAGTGCAGGAAGAGTTTGTGGAATTGGGAGGGCCTTAGTCAAGTAGCACGACGGTAACCTTCTTGGAGGTGCTACCCATCTATGGCATAGGAGAGCTAGGGTGTTCCATGACCATGGGATTCAATCAGTGGTTGAAAAACTGGTGTGGAGCTCTCAGGATTTGGCTTCACTGGGGACTGGGGTCCACCTGGAGTGATGTAGCTATACTGGTATGATGGGCTGCATCTGTCCGGGAGGGGAACCAGGATCCTAGGTGATAGGTTTAAATGCTTCATTGGCAAGCTTTTAAACTAGCCAAGGGGGGAGGCACTGGAAAGGAGCAGGAAAATCCTAGCCTCCCCAAACAATCACGGTAGTAAGTGTGGCAAACACCAACATGGAGGTGTCGATAGGGAGAAGGGCAGGGGTAAATAGAGAAAGTGACAAAGGCAAGAAGGACAGGGATGGGGCAAAAGGGGGTAAGGCCATCAGGAAATGGAGGGTAATGAGTACCAATGCCCATAGTCTGGGCAACAAGCTCCCTGAGCTGGTGGCCTTAATGGAAGAGGATGCCTGGATATCGTAGCAGTCACAGAAACATGGTACACAGAGAACCATGACTGGGATGTTAACATACCAGGGTACATAACCTACAGGAGAGACAGGCAGGGAGAAAGGGAGGAGTAGCTCTCATGTAAAGGAAGGGATAAAAGCAACTGAACAAAAGAGTAAACAGGAGGAGAGGAGGCACTGTGGGTCACCTTGAGACTGGAAGGGCACCAATCCGCACAGGGTTAGGTACAGACCCCCATGTCAGGGAAGGAATGGACAAGGATATGATGGAAGGCATTCTTAGAATGGCAGAGAAAGGGAGATACTGTTGATGGGAGACCTGAATATGCCAGATGTTAACTGGAGCACATTTGCTGCAGCCACATCCAAGAGCAGGGCTATCTTGATGCCCTACAGGTGGCAGGCATTAGACAGCTAGTTTCGGAACCCACTCATGAGGGAAATCTTAGACCTCGTACTCTCAAATGGGGCAGTGAGAGGATCTCAGATCTAGAAGTGGGTTGCCATCTGGGGACAAGTGACCATCAAACAGTGTGGTTCACGTTAAACTCAGCTACAGAGTCAAGCCATACAAAAGTGAGGGTACTGGACTTTAGAAGGGCTGACTTTGGCAAGATGGAGAGTGCCTCAGAAAAGCACTAGCAAACAGGCTAGAAGGAGGTGTGGAGCAACAATGGGAATTATCAAAACTGCCATCACAGAGCAACAAGCCTTTGTGTGAAGCAAATAAACAAATCAAAATGAAAGAAAAGCCACCATGGTTCTCAAGAGAGGTGGCTGTGAGTCAGGAAGAAAGATAGCATTCGAAGTATGGAAACACAGAAGGAGCAGGACAGAGAGCTGTACCAGTTAAGGCAGAAAGAAGCAGGAGGAAGTCAGAATAGCAAAGGCCCAAACTGAGGAAAAGATAGCCAACTCAGTTAAGAAGGGGGATAAACCTTTTATAGGTACATCAGCGATGTGAGAAAGACAAAGGAGGGATAGTGAGGCTGAATAGAATGAATGGTGGGTGGGCAGAGGGGACAGTGAAAAGCAGGAATACTGAACAAATATTTCTGCTCAGTATTCATAAAAGAGGAGGGGAAGTGCCAATCCAATTAACAGAAGCACTTTTGATAGGGGGTCGATCCTGTCCTTTCACAGAAGAAAGGGTTCTGCAAGAACCCTAAAACTGAAGGTGGACAAAGCAATGGGTCCTGATGGAATTCACCCCAGAATTCTAAAAGAATTAAGAAGGAACTAGTGAAACCACTGGCTACTCTTTTAGTAAATCATGGGAGGATGGTGGTACCCGAGGACTGAGGAAGGCAGAGTGATTCCCCTCTCACAAAAGTGGGACCAAGACAGAGGCAGGAAACTACAGACCTGTCAGTCTGACCTCTGTGGTAGGGAAAGTGATGGATCACTTCTGAAGGAAAGAACAGTTGAGTACCTAGAGGTCGGTGAGCACAGGATCCAAGGCAGCATGGGTTCACAGCGGGAAGGTCATGTCAGACGAATCTAATAGATTTCTTTGACTGGGTGACCAAAGTAGTAGACCAGGGAGGGGCTGTGGACATGGCCTACCTAGACTTTAGCAAGGCATTTGACACAGTCCCACACAAAAAATTATTAGTCAAATTAACCAGCCTGGGAGTGGGTCCCAGGGTGGTAGCCTGGGTAAAACATTGGCTGGACAACAGGACACAGAAGGTAATTGTAAATGGAGTCCACTCTGAAGAAAGGGCGGTTACTAGTGGGGTACCGCAGGGTTCAGTATTGGGTCCAGTCCTTTTTAATGTCTTCATCAGTGACATTGCAGAGGGACTGGAAGGAAAAGTATGCCTCTTTGCAGATGACACAAGATCTGCAACAGGGTTGATACACAAGGAGGCGTGGAAAGGGTGAAAAGGGACTTGGCAAGGTTGGAGGAATGGTCAGACATATGGCAGCTAGGATTCAATGCAAAAGTGCAAAATAATGCACCTGGGAAACAAGAACCCAGGAAGAATATACAATGGGTGGGGAGGTAGTAACAACAACAAAAAAGGAAAGGGACCTGGGGGTAATCATATCAGATGATCTTAAGGTTAGTAAGCAATGTGAGAAGGCAGTAGGGAGGGCTGGGGGTATACTGGGATGTATAGGGAGAGGCATCAGCAGCAGAAAACAGGAAGTTGTTATCCCTCTGTACAGACAGTTGGTGAGACCCCATTTGGAGTACTGTGTCCAGTTCTGGAGACCCCATCTCTGCAAGGACATAAACAGGATAGAGGTAGTCCAGAGGAGGGCAACTAAAATGGTGCAGAATCTGCAAGAGAAGCCATATGAGGAGAGACTAAAGGAGCTTAATATGTATACCCTTGTGGAAAGAAGAGAGAGGGGGGACATGATAGAAACTTTTAAGTACCTCAGTGGAATCAACAAAGTCCAAGAGGGTAGCATCTTTCAGAAAAAGAGACGTGCAAGAACAAGGGGACACAATTTAAAGATGGGGGGCAGTTCAGGGCAATGTGAGGAAGTATTATTTCACAGAGAGGGTAGTGGATGCATGGAACAGCCTTCCTGAGGAGGTTGTGGGGTCTAAAACTGTGGGAGAATTCAAGAATGCATGGGACAGACATAAGGCAATTCTTGTGGGGGGCAGGAAGATATAGGCTGTTGGTTAACTAGGATCTGCGACCTATCCTGTAGGTAGGGAAATGGGCAGACTAGATGGGCCTAGCAGTCCTTATCTGCCGTCAAAGTCTATGTTTCTATGTTTCTATGCATGCAGTGACATCCTATGGAGGGGCAAGCTGCCCTGCCTGCTCCACCACAGGAGGTGCTGCGGCATCAGGTGCCTGACATCTTCCCTTCCAACTACAACGCACTGCCGAGCATCAGCTGCAGTGGTCTGACCTGCCTTCTGACCCGGTGACTCAGGTTCACTCTCGAACCCAGGTCACCTGCAGGGCAGTGCAATCCACTGTCGCCAAGCCATTGGTGTGCCCCTTAAAATGAATAAACAATTTAAAAAATTAAAGTTTATATCTGGAGTATGTTTCTCTTACTGTATTGTTAATATAGCATATAGACAGTCTGCATTGCAGTCCTACGTGGGATGTGTGGAACAGTACTCTACCTGGAGGTTGACATAGCCTGTTCTGTTCCTCCTCCTTCACCTACATCATCTTCCCTATGATCTCACTGACTGTAATATCACAACTGACTAAGAATAGCCAATCATCCGGTGCAAGATTGGTCACTTGTGATGTCATAATAAGTGAGGTCACATTGCTGACAAGGTATGAAGGATAAAATAATTAGCTACGTCAAACCCTTGGGTAAAGTACTGCGCTTCACATCTTGCCAGCTACTGTCAGGTAGAGAACCTTCTAATGAGCAAAAGAGCAAAAGAAAAGTACGCTGGAAATAAAAAGAAACTGCTGCCTCTGTTTAAGCAATAATGCATGACAGGGTGTATGTGTGTGTGTTGTTGTGGGAGTATACAATGGGGTATGAAAATCCTGTAACCTCATTGGTCAAAACACATCACATGAATGTGATATATCCTGTTATAACCCGCAGAAGAGAAATGGCATTTATAAAAAACATACTTAAAACACATTTAAAATTTATTTTACACATGGGATCATTGTATAATTGCAATAATGCACTCCAAGATGTGGGTTATTGGGGATTTACCAACTTCTTGTGTGGTTAAGTCACTCGACTGCGCCTCGTGACACACCACACAAGGCGTGGGTAAATCCCCCAATAACCCACACCCTGTCATGCCTTATTGCTTAATTTACCCATGCCTTCTGTGGTGTGTCATGAGGCACAGTTGTCTTGCATTATATTAGCAAGCAGGGAGGAGCACATTTCTACCCTCACTGCAGGGAGGCAATGAGAGTGTTGGAATGATGCCTTGAACAGGGGATCCTGCTGCAAGTACTCGACCTGCCAGAGCTTCAGAACACTCTGGCAGACGAGCTCAGTTGAACACAAGTCGATCCTCACAAGTGGTCACTTGCACCAAATGTTGCTAGATTGCTATTTGCCAGTGGTGACATGTAACTTGAGGCTTCTAACTTGGAAAGCAGCATATCTTATCTGTATCACTCTTCCCATTCATCACCTTTGGGTATGTGGCCGAGGTCACGACCTCGTAGGGAGCTTTTTTTTCTTTTTGATGGGTGGAGTCGGACAACCGCCATCCACCAGGTCGGCACACCGCTGGCGCTCGCAGGTTGGCCGTTAGGTGTCATTGACCCCACTCTCTCGCCACTTCTTCGTCTCCCACTGTAGAGGTTGCACCTTGTGAGGAGCTACTATCAAGAGGCCTAGCCTCCGTGTCGTCGACGCCGAGAAATATTTTGACGCCGACAAATACTTTTCCTGCCGGTTCTGTTTTCGCTACCATTCAACGCTGCTGTGGTAAGACTGTTCCTTTTCTTTATTTTGTCAGCGATGTCGAGTCTTTGTTTTACTTGCTTTGCCATCAATCATGTCTCGGTCGGGGGCAAGAAATTGTTGAAGACAGGGTGGCCCCCTATGTGCCGGGGTGCCCATGCTGCTGCAAGTACTCCGTCACTGACCAGCATGATCGTTGTCTCGTGTGTCTTGGCCTGCTTCATGACATGGATTCGTGAGATGCCTGCTTCTCCATGGACCGTCGTGTCATCAAGCACGCACTCATCGGGCCAAGCCATGGTCTCTCAGCCTTTCCTCCGGGTTCCCTCCAGATTCTATATGGACCGTGGAGGAGGGGGCTTCTGCTCCTAGTAGCCTAGCCATTGCAAAAGCCCCTTCCATGGTGCAGGAGGCCCAGTCCATCCCCCCCGGGGGGCAGGCGGGAGGCATTGCTCTGGCAGTCGCCCCTTCGGGGGCGAAGGCTCCCCCGGTGTAGTTTCCTCGGGCTGGGAAGCCTGGGTTGGCACCATCCTCAATGGCATCCATTGGTACCATCTTTGGCCTTGGCGCTGTTTGCAGCACAGTGGGTCCTGATGGTGCCATGGTCGGCCCCAGTCTGCCGCTTGGTGCCGTTTCCACCTGTCGACGCCGTTCATGGCGCTGATGGTGCTGATGGCACTGTGGGAGGTTCTACGGCACCATCTTCAACTGATTCGCCTCGATGCATTACATTGGCACACGAGGCCTAGGGATAACACCGTGTCTAGCTCTGGTGCCACTTGCGGGCGCTAGCGAAGACACAGCACTGTGGAAGTTGTCACCCTCGGTGCCACTCATGGCACCGAGGGCTGTTGGTGCCATCGTCGGCACCGTCCTGACTTTAATTGCCACTCACGGTGCTGTGGGTTGGGACAGCGCCGTGGCAGGCATCGACTCCCCTTCTGCTACCGCTATCAGCGCCATGTCTTCTTCAGGCACTGTTTGCGGTGCAGTTGGAAAGTTTGTTGCTGGCTCTGGTGCAGACACTCTTACTGGTACCCCCTTTCGGTCAGGACAGCAGTGGGTGTTCGTGTTCAGTCTGGCACTGGACTTCGGTCTCTACCTCCTCGGAGACAGAGTCCGAGTATGGTTCTGACCATCTGTCTGACTCTTTGGAGTTGGCGGCCCACATGGACACCCTGGTAGTTTCCTCGGCTGTCCGGAGCCAGCCTCCCTCTGAGGGGTGGGTGGTTGCCCCCAGTCTAGGGTCAGGAGTGCTGACCAGCAGGCAGTGGTGCAGGCCACTATTGCTTTACAGCCTGGGCTCAGAGGGTTTTCTGCCCCTTCAGTTACGGTACCCCCTCAGGTGGTGTGCCTGGATCGCTCAGCTCTAGGGTCGAACAGAACACCCATGGGAGTGGAGGGTGCTACTCCCTGGGTGGTCCCCTCGGGGACTGACCAGGGTTGTCAGCTGCCTAGGCTGGTGTGCGTGAGGAGTAGGGCTTTTTCGGACTCTGAGAGGTCGAGGGGTCAGAGTTCGATGTGGTAACCCTTTTCCGGGACCCACCTGGGTTTGGGAAGGAGTCATAGCGCAGATTCCCGGCCTTCTCTCTTAGTCTTCTTGAGAGGGCCCTGGTCTTTGGAGGGTAGGAGCCATCCTTTTGGAGTTTCATGGTCCCGGTCACCTCACAGGGGGGAATCTTCAGGGCACAGCCTAGGCAGTTCCAGTATGGTTGATCAGCTGTCGGCTGTATGCTTTTCTGGAGCCCCTTCTTCTCTTGAGGCTCCTGGTGTGCTCTCTTGCCCGGCCAGAGGACTGTTGCCTTCTGCTGTTGGCCTTGCCCCCACTCCTCTGTCACCTTCTCCTGTGCTCCCAGGCATTCTTGGTCCTAGGGGACCTCTCTCCTGGGAACAATTCAGGGGTGCGGCTGCTCACTTCCCATCGTATGTCAGGGCCATGGACAGACAGGTGTTTCACCATCACCCTGAGCAGCCAACCCCTGGATCTCTGAGGTCCTCTGCTTCTTCATCCCCCTCTTCAGGGGGAGAGGAGCCCTCTGTCCACATCTCTCCTGCTGCTGATCTCGCAGAGTATCAGTGTTTCCTCGTGAGGATGATAGAGGACCTGCATGTCACCCCACCCACTCAGCACAATCCGGAGCATTCGACGCATGCCTTCCTAGGCAATTTCAGTGTGGACACCCTTGTGGTGCCCGCTGGCCCGCTCCTTTCCAGGTGGCATCATTGCGATTCTGTCAAAGACCCTTTTCAGGAGTCCCAGCCCCTAGTGATCTGCACCAGAGGTATTGTGCCCCTCCCCTTGAGTCTCCAGGTAGTTTGCCTCATCCTCAGTCAGGACTGATGCAGCTGGACACTCCTGATGGGCTTCATGCCCTTCACCGTGACTGGCCCCCGATGCAGATTCCATAAATTTTGACTTCTGGGGAGGAGGACTTTCCACTCGGCACAGTTACTTCTTTCAATAGCTGCTCATCAGGCCCACTATGCTACCTATGATAGGTTTCTGTGGTCCAGGCTAGGTCAACTCCTAGCCCCTATGCCTGATTTGGAGGTAACCAGACAAGCCATTGCACTCTCTGCATGTGGCCTGGAGCTAGCAAGGCACCAAGCAAGGGCATCTTGCAACACCAACGAGGTAGCTACCAGGGTCGTAGGCACAGTGATCTGCACTAGGCGGATGGCATGGCTGCGTCTTTCCTGGTTGTCACCCTTGGCCTGGCATAGGGTGATTTCCTCTGCGTACCTGAGAACCCATCTTTTCTCCCATAGGGTGAGATGGCGTCTGTCGGGGCAACCTACTGCCCCCTCCAGGGGGTCCCCGTCTCACTCTCCCCAGTCTCAGGTCTCATCAGACCTGTAAAGGTTCTCCCTCCCAGTGTCTCACCCACTGAGAGCTAAGGGACTTAGTCCTTTAGGGTCTAAGGCCCCCTTTGGGGGGGCTCGGTACTCACCCAAAGGTGATGAATGGTGAAGATTGACACAGATAAGATATGAAAATTATGTACCTACCATAATTCCTGATCTTTCTGTGTATCTTCACCATTCATCACAATACCACCCTCCATCCCCCGAGGCCTCAGTCTCTGAGTCCCTCTCCCTCTGTGTGCCCCTCTCCCCCCCCTTCCTTTCCGCTGGTAAGGAACGGGGTGACCTTGGGCACACAGGGGGATTTTTACTTCCTGTCAAGAGGGGAGAGGGATTGGGGGAAGGGGCACTTTCTCCTCAATGCTTCAGCTCCACCCCTTTGGGGTGAGAGTTGGTGGTTGCCCTCTCTTCTTTTCTCTCTCTCTCCTCCTCTATCCTACTCCATTCTTTGTCCTTAGGGACTCATCACTCAAATTAATTTAAGAGACTTTGTTTCTCACCTCCAGATGGGTGGTTTCAGGGGGAGTATAGCCCTGTATCCTGTCTTTCCTTCCAGAATAGCCGCTTCTGCTCATGTCGGAGTTTATTGGCAGTGATTCTGTGCCTTGAATTCTGGCAGTTCAGCCTTCTGGCTACTCCTTCTCAGTTCCTATACAATCTGGAGACAGGTCAAAGGTTCAGGGTATGTCCTCCCCTCCCTATTTCTAATTTTTCCCCTCTCTCCTTCCCTCTTTTTTCTGCTTCCAGAGATTGGGGCCCCTTCCCAATCCCCTTAGATTTCTAACTCTCCTTCTGTCATCTCCGTCATTTATTTCTCCTTTTAGTTTGTATATCTTTTCCTTTGTCTATCCCTTGGACTTCCTTGTCCCACCCTCCCAACCCTTTCTTACTCTACGGTGAATCAGAACTGGCAGGAGGGTGGGGTCGATTTCACCTAATGGCCAACCCGTGAATGCCACGCAGTGCCTCGGCCTCGAGGACGGCGTCGATGGTGCGACGACTCTGTCCATCCAAAAAAAAAAGCTCCCAGGGGGTCGTGACCTCCAGCCACATACCCAAAGGTGATGAATGAAGATACACAGAAAGATCAGGAATTACGGTAGGTACGTAATTTTCATTTCTGGTGGCTATCACCTCTGCACACAGAGTATCTGAAATCCATGCTTTGGTCACAAGCCGTGTTTACACGGCTGACTTCGCTCCTTCTGTGGAGTGTTGAAGAGCTGCCCTGATGCAGGAAGATGCTCGGCAGCTCCTCTCAGTGCTTATGCAAGATGCACTGAAGAGGGGCTGGGAGTCAGGCGGTGGTTGGCTAAAAACAGCCAAAAGTTGCCTGCATGGTCTGGTGTGTGGGAGTAAGCGGTGCAGCCTGTCTACACGGCCATGTAAACTGCTCATTGTGGAATGCATTCCCAGACTTTCTGGGACTGCGGGAGTGGAATAATGATTGACCTACCGCAATCCAGTAAGTGTCCACACTGCGGCGTTGCACTGCAGCAATCCTGAGCACTCAGGTTGCTGTGATTGTAGTGCCGCTGCTGTCTCATAGAGACTACTACTATAGATTATCTGCGTACTGTTTTCCATAAAGATAAAGTAGTGCTCTGCACTTACTCCAAGTTTTTGTCCAAGTTGGTGTTGGAGTTCCATCTGAATCAAGCCATCTTTCTGCCTACCTACTTTGCCAACTTCCAGAATGAGGGAGAAAGGACTCTCCACTAATGGGATGTTAAGAGGGACCTTAGGTTTTACCTGGACAGGACTAAGGACTTCAGACAGTCCTCACAGCTCTTTGTCTCTTTCAACCCTAATCAAAAGGGACAACCTATTACAATTAGGTGCATTTCTGCCTGGATTATAAATTGCCTTCACCACTGCTATGCTATGGCTCAGGTAAAACTAGACCAGTGTATGCACCGTCTCCACCAAAGTGGTTGTTACTACGTCCCTGGCAGAGATACACTCTGTGCCTATTGGGGAGATTTGCAGAGCTGCATCTTGGAGCACAGTGCACACCTTTACAATGCCACTTTTGGCAGGACAGTCCTGAATAGGTTACTATCCTGAGCTCCAGCCTCCCTAGGGAGGGAGGAAAAGGGCAATTGGAGGAGGGAAGGAGGGGAGGAAGGTAGTAGGGGCAGGTGAAGAGCGGGGAAGGAAGGGGGTGAGAATAAAGGAAGGGAGGGAGAGGGGCAGGGGTGTATGGTTGCTGAAACGCTGTTCTGTATATAATCACTGCACAGAATGATAGTAAGTAAGTAAGTAAGTAAAAATGTATTTATATGAGGCACCCTTCCAACGCTCAGAGTGCCTTTACAAAATTTCACATACAATATTAAAATCCACAACAATTTAAAACAAAATTTACAATTTACATTTCTGAAAATGCTTGTTTGAATAAAAAGGTCTTAAGAACTTTTTTGAACTCTTCTACAGTCAGGCTATTGCATATCTGATAGCTAGATAGGGTGCATTCAAACAAACAGCATGGTATAAGCTCGGTGAGACCATGGGTTACCAGATCTGGCAGGTAAGCAGTAATAGGTAGGGCTGTGAGGTTGAAAGGCTACGCAGGTAAGCGGAGCGGGTAGTAGAAACCCCAATGGCATCCAAGGGTTACAACAAGCTTGGGTTACAAGAGGCTGTTAATGGTGCAGTCAGTTGTCAAATCAAATCTAATCAAATCAACTTTATTTTTATAGCGCCTTTAAAAGCCAAGGCGCTGTACATTAAACAAATGCATAATAATAAAAAAGTTTCAAAACAGTATTAAAATATAACAACCATAACTAGATAAACGCCAGACTAAATTAATATGTTTTCAAACCAGTTTTAAAGCTAACGGCGGTTGGGCATTCTCTCAACCAATTAGCAAGATAATAATTAGCAAGACAAAATGCAGAGGTTAGGGTGACTCGGATAGGTTGTGTTGCTATGAAACTGGTGTTTCAGTGGCAAGGGGAGTTACAGCAACAAAACATGGAACGGAACTTGCAGTCTCAGGAGTGGTCCAGTGCAGAGTGGAAAGATGAGCAGTAGACACTGTGATAGTGAGAGAAGATCTTCACCATTGATTACCATACCAACCCACCATCCCTCAGATTCACTCTGGTAATGTTGTGTTGTGGTTTTCACCCCTTTGTAGTTGGTTTGGGCTGTGAAGACATTGTATTACTGGATTTGTAGCCCACCTTACACGGGCCACCAGGGCTATTTTTTTTTTTTTTTTAATTCTTTTGGTAATTGGTTAGGGCACACTAGGCACAAAGCCTGTTCTCAGGGGTGACCAGGGAGCACTGAGGAGGTTAAGTGACTTGCTCAGGGTCACACAGGCCCTGTTCACACTAGGGACCGATTCGAAAACATTTTTAATAACATTTTACAAACCAGTCCCTGGCACAGTTGTCAGAGTTTCCACACTGCATTCTGACAACCGTGCTTGCCCAAGCAAGTTCCCAGTCATGACTGTGGCACCAGCACAAAGCATTATGGGTGCTGCAATGCATGATGGGATCATCACGATCGGGCATCTTAAAGAATCAGGCCAAAAATTATATCAGCAGAATTGGGAGGGCACTGGGAGCACACCCATGTGAGTGATGTGCTGTTTTTGTCCACAGTTAAGACCAAAATCTCTGTTGCTGTTTTTTTCATTTATTTAAACACGGTTGCCTTAACCTGTGTTACAGCACACATCGCATACACATTGCTGTTAACATGGATTAAAGCAATCACGTTTATCTAAAACTATATGAAAGCCTACCTCCCTAGCAGGGTTTACACATGGCTTTAGAACACAGTTGTAAGTGTGTACGCAAACCGTGTTCTAAGAACTTAAAACGGTTTTAAGACAGTGAAACTGTTTTAAGTTCCCTAGTGTTTACAGGGCCACAGTATGCAACTGGAGGTTGTGGGAATCTAACCCAGGTCTGCTGGGTGTACAAAGCTTGTTCACGGCTTGTTACTCTAACTTCTAAGTTATACTGCCAGCCCATAGATTCCATGCATAGGTTACTCATGAGGTTCATGCTGCTCACCGCCTCAGTAAAAAAGGTACTGAGGCAATGAGCTGATGGCTGCTCTATACCAGTGGTAGCATATGTCGACATTTCGCATGCAAGGTACCTAACCCCTCACCCTCCCCCAGAAAAAGCTCTAGCTCCCATGGGGTCCTAGCACCTCCAGCACAGACCCACGGGTGGTAATCAATGGTGAAGATTTCTAGAAGATCAAGAATTATGGTAAGTATGTAATTTTTGATTTGCCATGGCAACATTTGATTCCAAAGGCCTAGTTACCATGATAACATGTTGTGATTTCAGAATCCATAACTAAAACATCATGATGTAATAATTCAAGAACCTGGTGGTGATACCATAGGCAGGGAAAAAATGGGCAGACTAAGAGGGCCAAGCGGTCCTTATCTGCCAGAAAATTCTGTGTTTCTATATTTAATCCTAGTTACTGTGATAACATGTTATTCCAGAACCCCCATAACTTGATGTTACTCTAGAACATTTTTGTTACCATGATAACATGATAGGATTCAAGAACTCATTACCATGATGGCATGATGTGATTCCAGAACCTGCTATATCACAGCAACATGATGTGATTCCAGAACCAGTTACCACAGCATCATGATTTGAGTATTCTAGAACCCTCTTACCATGATGTGTTATTCCAAAACCCTAGTTACCATGATAACATGATGTATTTCCAGAACTCATTACCATGACAACATGATTAAGATTCCAGAACTCTAGCCAGCCTGTCAGCGCAGCGGTTGGATTTCCGCTTGCAATGCTGGTGACCCAGGTTCGGCAATGGACCCGGGAGCCAGAGAGCTGCCGGGGGAGGAGGTCTGAGTGTCTGATGGATCGCTCAGCTCCTCTGGGGGACACACTGGCTTGGGGGTGGCCTGACCTCTGGTGACAAACCAGAGGTATCGTGGCCCCGATGCCCACAACAGGTAGGGGGAGCGTGATGGACACTGGTGGAAGCCATGGCGTCATGTAGCATGTTCTGCTTAGGAGGGCATACATCAGAAAATGACTCTCCTGGTGTGACACCGATGTGAGGACCTGATAGTGGGGCTGCAGTACCACCACGGAGACCCTGACACGGACTTGATTTCCTCTGGGGAGGAGACTTAAGGGGAGCCTCCCCACCGTGTCCCCATTTGGGGGGTAAACCAGGTCTCTATTGGGGTCTCCAGTGAGAAGAGGCATGCTGAGTTGGGTGACAGTGCTGGGAAGCTGTGGGGAAAAACAGAAAATAAAAAAAAATATTCCAGAACTCTAGTAACCATGTGACTTAGTTCCAAAAGGTTACTATTACTACTGTTAAGGTCTTGATGTAAAAGGCAGGTTCTTCAAGTTTCCCTAACTTACATCTGGGGTCAACATTTGCAAAGCATGTTTCTCTCTCTCTGTTTCTTTCTCTCTCTCTCTCTCTCTTTCATTCTCTCCCTCCGTCTTCTTCTCTCACTCTAGAACTACTGTAGCATGCCTACGATTCACTCCCTGCAGCATGGCAAGCAGGAGATGAGCGAGTGGTGTGATGGGACTGAATTTGTATTATTAACTCCCCCCCCCCCCGGAATACCTCCCTATCGACTGCTAACTATCTGTGGCACACAATTGAGATAGACAGATACAGGTCCCACAAACCTCCAGTTAATATAATTGTTGACACTTTTCCTGTAAGTGTCATTTTCCCGTGCAATTTACAACAATCACCAGCACTGGAGAAGTAGTTTTTTTCCCTTTAGGCCCTTTGCTCTGCCTGCTGCTTGCTGTAATTTATGGAAATATTACACCAATTTGGTCGGCATCGTTTCTGATCCCCCCAGAGAGAAACCGAATTCCATCCTTATGTATTCTGAGAGGGGATTTAGAAAACCTCACATTAGCTAAATAATTGAGTAATCATGCTTAAAGTTACTACATAACTGCTATATAATCGCTATTTGCCTTGTAATTACTGACAATTACTATGAAGCGGTGTGATGAGATGATATAGTAATGTGAGGAAAAGAAGTGCCCGGGCTCTCATTTTTATAGGGAAAGGAACCTCAGTGCAGTGTGCTATAGTAAGGTTTAAGTAGCAAGTGTACACGCAGGAATGTTCCCTTTGATCACAAAAAAAATAAAATGCACTGTATGTTATTTTCACTTCTGACAATTTTTGTATTCCCAACACAATATTTTTTTATTAAAATAATGTTTTATGCCTCCTCGCAGTCCCCAGATGTTCATCGGTGACTGGGGACAGGCCTTCTTTTCCTTCACCCTAAAGTTTTAAAACTCTCTGACCCTTGGTGCTCGCAGCATTCCATCCCATGGGCTATTCAACAGAGCACTATGGAAACATTTAAAGGACTTGTCCGCCGGCCTGTTGGTGCAGCGGTTGGATTTCCACTCGTGACGCCGGCGACCCGGGTTCAGGAATGGACCTGGGTCGCTGGAGGGTCGGCCAGGGGGAGATGGATGGAGTGTCCTCTGGACTGCTCTCCTTCTCCGGGGGGAAGGGGGACGAATGTCCAGTGCACTACAGACCCCTGGCGGAGGCCGGGAGTTCCGATGCAGCCAGCGTCTGGATGTTAGGAGGGGGCGGGGCGGACGCGGGACGTCATTGCATGTCCCCACCCCCCGAGGAAAAAATAATGTCCTTTCAGGGACAGAAAAATCCCAGCCTAGCGCCTCTGTGACACCCTCCTCGTCGTCTTTGATGTGCTCCCAGGCTGGCTCCCCAACCCGACATTTGCAACACAGGTAAGTTCCGCGACCCCGCCCTGGGGGTAAGCCGGGAGCATAGGGGAGTGCAGCTCATGTGGGTGCAGGAGGTGGCGGGGGACATGATCAGGGCTGAGCTCGGTGCTGGGCTGGACAAAAATCATAATATAAAAAAATAAAGGACTTGTCCACTTGTTCTTGCATATAACAGCTCTAGCATTACCTCTTGATCTGCCTTGCACCTTGATAAGCGTCCCATGTCTATTACAAGCGGGGCTCACTCGCACATGTAGTCTGGGCCTGTTAACTTCCCCTTCAGTTTTGGGAGTATTAGTCATGTAAAGTTACTCATCTGAGTTATACCATGCTTTGGTTGTTCTTGTTCTGCGCATTTGACTGCAGTGTGTATAATCCTGCGTCTCACGGCCGCAAGGCCACTGGCTTTTAGTATCATATGCACCTTGTTTGTGTACGCCTTCTGTAATCTCCTGGGTCACATAGTAAACAGGCATTAAAGAGATAGTGGAACCAAAATGGACAAACAGGAAAATGATACAAATCTTAAGTAGTCAGCTGTATCTTTTTATTGCCGAAGTATTTTTCCTTTTCCTTTTGCTCATTAGAAAGTTTTCTTTGTGATAACGTGCTGGATCTGTGGAATAGCTCTTAGCCTAGCAGCTGGCTTATCTATCTCTGTTCCCCTTTTTACATCATCAGCACTGTAACCTCACTGACAGTGACATGACAGGCAACTGAACTGAGAGCTACTGAGTGGCTGTTCCTAAGCAGCAGTGAGGTCACAGTCCGTGAGGTCACAGTGCTGATGATGTAAAGAGGGGAACAGAGCTAGACAGGTCAGCTGCCAGGCAGAGTGCTCTTCCGCACATCACACCTACCAACATTAGGTAAAAAAATCATGTAATTAACCAATGGGAAAAGAAAACAGTAGCTCAGATATGGAAGGTAATGGTCGATGGCTTTTAAACACTAATATTAGTTTCAGGCAGCACACTAGCTGTTTAATTTCAGGGAACTGGGTACACCTGAGGAGACCAGGCAGTTCAAATAGGTTGGAATATATTGTATTTAAAACATGTAAGTGACTAGAAAATAACAAGAGGTGTACAGGTAGAGGACGCCACAATTAGCAGCCCCAGAATTAATTTGCCTAATGCACCCCACTGGGTCAACAAACACATCATTTAATTAATAAATAAAATGTTTACACATGGCACTAAATTGTGTTTTCTTTTTTCTTTCATTTTTCATGTTGTGTGTTTGCTGTCTCTGCTCTGACGTCTTGGAGCTGTGACATTTTGTGGGAAAGAGTGCAGTGTCCTTTTAGTCTCAGGCACGCAGTTTGCCTCCTGCTAAAAACAGAAAAATTGAACACACTACAGACAAACAGAAAAGGAGGGCAGAAACATGGTCTAACAGTCCCTCCAATCTCCCTGAGCCCGAGTGCCCCCGTCAGTCCTCCTTACTCTACCTCCCCCAGTCTACCCCTTCACACTATTTCCATGTGCCTCTCCCATCCCCTTGTGAACCCCTTCACTGTTTTAGACTCAGTGACCTCCTCCAGAAACATGTTCCAGTCTGTCACCAGTCTTTCTGTAAAGTACTTCCTGAAATCCTTCCTGAATTCCCCCTGCCACAGCCAGTTTTAGGGACTGACCTGTTATAGTTGGTGAGGCTAGCAGTAGAGTCTAGAGGTTAGAGTAATGAGCAGTGAATGAGCTTTGTACATTCAGCAGACCTGGGTTTGATTCCCACAATTGCCACTTGCACACTGTGTGACCCTGCGCAAGTCATTTAACCTCCCAGTGATCCCAGGTCACCCCTGAAAACAGGCACTTATGCCTAGTGGGCCTTACCTGGTTACCAAAGAATAAAAAAAAAAAAAATAACACTGTTTTGCCACTCACTGTGTACTGCTCATTGCAGTTTACCTTGTTTATTCCGTGGAGGTACTTGAACATCTCAATCATGCCGCCCCTATTTCTCCTGTCCTCCAGTATGTACATGTTTAGATCCTACAAGCACTTCTCATAGGACCTGATCTATTGCCCCATATCATTTTGGTAGCTCGTCTCTGCCCCACCTCCAACCTGTATCTGTTCTTCCTCCAGTGCGGACTCCAACACTGCACATGGGCTGTATTACCTCCCTCCCTCCTACTAGTAGTGATCCCTCCCTCCCTCTGTGTACCCCAGCATTCAGTTTGCCTTGCCTCCACAGCCCTACAATGTTATGGTGATGCCTTCACATTCTCCCTTAATAACACCCCCAAGCCCCTTTCTGATAATATGCTCGCCACTAACTCTATTCATACTGTACACCATTCTCAAGTTTTTGGTCCCTATATGCATTTTCTTGCACTTTTCTGCATTAAATTTCAGCTGCCACACCCTAGACTCCCCGTCCAGATTTTTCAAACTTTCTTTATGGCCCTTATTCCGTCCTCAGTGTCCACTCTTTTACCGATCTCTGTGTCCTCTGTGACAAGCCATGTCTTTCCCTGAACTCCCTTCCCTATATCACCGAATGAATATGATAAAGAGAACTGGTCCTAGAAGTGATCCCTGGGGCACCCTGCTCATGATTTCCTTACCCCTTTGGGCAGCCCGCTCATGACTTCCCTTACCCATTTGGGCACTCTGCTCATGACTTCCCCCTTCTGGCACCCCACTCATGACTTCCCTTACCCCTGTGGGCACCCTGCTCATGACTTCCCTTACCCCTTCAGGCACTCTGCTTATGACTACCCTTACCCATTCAAGTACCCCACTCATGATTTCTCTTACCCCTTCAGGCCACCCTGCACATGACTTCCCTTACCTCTTTGGGCACCCTGCTCATGACTTCCTTTACCTCTTCGGGCACCCCACTCATGACTTCCCTTACCCCTTTGGGCACCCCACTCATGACTTCCCTTACCCCTTCAGGCCACCCTGCACATGACTTCCTTTACCCCTTTGGGCACCCCACTCATGACTTCCCTTACCCCTTCAGGCACCCCGCTCATGACTTCCCTTACCCCTTTGGGCACCCTGCTCATGACTTCCCTCCTACTAAGCCAAATTTTCACACATCCTCTAATCATGTCCCCCAACCCCAGGCTACCCAACTTCTTCATTAGTCTCCCATGTGGGAGTGACTCGAAGGCTTTGCTGAAGTCTAGGTACAAGACATGAACTTACCTGACCCCTATCCATGGCCTTTGTCACCCAATTGAAGAATTCGATCAGGTTCGTTTGGCATGGCCCATCACTGGTAAATCCGTGCTGTCTGGAATCCTACAGGACATTGGCCTCCAGGAATTCCATGATCCTTATTTGCAGACTCCAGTAATTTCTGTAATATAGACATCGACTGACTGGTCTATAGCTGCCTGACTCCTCCGAACTCCTGCTTTTATGTAGGGGGGAGCCGCATTTGCTATCCTCCAATCCTGGTCACTTCTCCAGTCTTTAAGGAGCAGCTGAAGAGTTCCATTAGTAGATCTCTCAGGGCCTGCTCCATTTCCCTTAATGCCCTTGGGCACAACCCATCTGCGCCCATCAATTTATTTGTCTTCAGAGCTTCTAGTCCCTTCAGGAGACTTTCCTCTGTTATGGGCTCCTTGTTGGCGGCTGCTAGGGATCCCCTACTGGCTGTCATCTGAAAGAGGGCCCCAGTCATCCACTGTGAATACTTACTAAAAATAATCATTCGGTCGGGGCTGGCTTTAGGGTTTTGAGGGCCCCCAGCAGCACTGGAGAAGTCCCAGGGCCCCCCTACTTGGCCAGCCTTCACCCCCATGTGTTTGACTGTCGCCCATAGGCCAGTATTTATATTTTCAGTGCATCCAGCGGTATATTTACATTTTTTAGAGGGAGACAGCAGTGAGTCCTCAGGGCTGTTCTTCCTATCCCATCTATTGCTTCCCATCTGCTTCTTATTGGCTGGACCGTAGCCTGGTGAGGCATCACAATGTCACATCAGAAGGAACTGCACAGCCCTTTGTTGCTGTTTTAAGAAGATAAAAAGATTTTAAAAAACAACATTTAAAAATAAACTGCTCAGTTTGGGGGCCCCCATATGCATGGGGCCCCCAGTAACTGCTGGGTTCGCTGGTGCTTAAAACTGGCTATGCATTCAGTAGATTCACTTTATCCTTCTCATCCTCTACCCGTTACTCCCCTTTCTTCAGCCTGATCATTCTTTCCTTATTTTTGCGTTGTTCTCATAAACAGAAAAAAAAAAGCCTTGTCGTCCTTCCTAACCCTAACCTCTTCCGCGAGTCTACATTCAGCCTCTGCCTTTGCCTGTCTCACTGCCCTGTTTGCTACTCTCATTTGTATTCCTGGTGTACCCTCCTGTCTTATTCCATTCAACTCCTTACATTTCTAATATTTAACAACTTTTTTTCTGTTACTGCCTTCGCAGTGCTCTTGGAGAACCACAGTGGTTTCCATCCTCTTCTACCCTTCCATGACAATTTTGCACAGAGATGTGTCACAGCCAGTACTCCCTTTTTAATCAGAATGCCATTTAATAGCTACTCCTACAGCCTGCTTGCTTTTTCATAATTCATCCCCCCCAACACCTCCTTCATCCAGATTTGCCCTTCTAAAGTCCACCAGGCCCTTAGAGTTGGAGTGAGCCCTCTCAGCTTTAAAGTTGACCTCAGCCCACATGGTCTTGTGATTATTTGGACCCAAGGGGTTCCCTGACTGATGATAACCTCCCCTTCGCTGTCCCTTTTAGTCAGGAGTATATCTAATATGGCCCCTTCCCTAGTGGGATACGTGACCCTCTGGCTCAGGAATGCCTCCTGTATTCTTTCCCCCTGGGCCTTGCTCTTTGAGCTTCCCGCTGCTATTCAGTAACTCCAGTCTATGTCCAACAGATGGAAATCCCCACCATTTACTGTTTCCCAAGTTCCGCCATCCTGTATATCTCATCTCCCAATTCATTGTCTGTCTCTTCCCTCCCTCACTCTGTGCATGGGGCTTGTATACCACTCCATTCCTAATTACCCTCCCCTCCCTTCCCCCACAATTGTCTGTATGCTACCTGTACTGTCTTGGTCCCTTCAGTCTTGCTTGCTTCCTGGATTTCTAAAGCAAGGATACCTTTCTTTAAGAATGACACCACTCTGCCTCATCTCCCTTTTTCCCTATCTCCTGAATAATGCATACCTGCAGATCCCACTCATGGTGCTGACCTGCCCATATCCCAGTTACTGCCATGCAAGGTTTGGGATTATTAGTGGAAAAGCTGATGGGCGGTGGGATTATCACACGGCACAATGCCCCCCGCTTTACTGCTTAATTAGGTACAGGCAGGTAAAGTTACTTAAAGCCACACACTGCATAAGTGGCAGTTGTGAGATTCAAACCTGCTTTTGCAGGTTCACAGCTCTGTGCTCTAACCACTAGGTCAAATCCCTACAGGGACATTTCTTCCAAGGCTACTTAGCAACCATAAGGTTAAAAAACATCTCAGGGAAAAACAAAACTTGCTTGGCATATTTCAAACACTGTGCCTTGAACTTGATCCCTCGGACCAGCTCCCCCATGCCCCCGCCACATTACATGACAAGCTGTGTGTTTGTTTTTCCTTACGACACAGAGTGACCCCCTGCCCCCATCAACCTCCCCGCAGCCAGGCGGATGAGTGGGCTCAGTGGACGTGAAAGGAAGAGAGAAGATTTGTGCTTCACGGCCCATTTAGGAAGAACCAGAGGGATCAAATTTAGGTTCCCTGGTCTAGCCTTTCACTGCCATCACTGTGACACAACAGCAAATAGCAGCGCAGATGGTGGGGTGGGGGCAGGGGGTAGGAGAAATATTGAACATTGGTGTGCTTAGAACAGTATGACGATATTAGGAGTAAATGGGAGGTAACTGACTAGCCAATGAAATAACCTGATGTATCCCTTATCCCCTGTATTTAGTTCTCACAGGGTTTGAACCTGTGATCGTCTGGTTCCCAAGCTGGTGCCTTAACCACTTGACCACACTGCCGCCGCCTTCATTACTGATGACATCTGCAGGAAAATCATCTCTCTGACCTTATGAATCACCTGCCCCTATGTGTTTTCATGCCCTAGCCTGAAGACATAATCAAACCAAAACAAAAATGCGCACTCTAACTGTCCCCATCAGCACAGTAGTAGGGCTGCAGCTTGCCACGTTGGCCGCCCAGATTTGGCAATGAGCATGCAGTCTCAGATGGCTGACTTGGGGGGAAGGAGGGCTGAGCTACCTAGAGGATGCTGTCAATTTCCAGGGAAGGCGGGTGCCTGGTTCCACCCTAACGTTGGCTATATTTGCATCTGTGCGCACAGATGCCAATATTTTTATTTCATTTTTGTTAACCGTGTAAGTGCACTAGCCATAAAATGACTATTTTCAGGCACGACCTGGGAGAGTACAAAACATGTAGAAACATACAGAGTAACAATTCAAAAGTGCATACATTACATGGAGTGGAGCAAAGTACAGTACAAAGACACTAGAGTAGGGAAAACATTTGACTAATAGTTGCAAAAAACCTGAAAAACAATTAACAGAAAATGTACAGTTAGGGATTGCATAGGAATACAGGTTGAGATATAGTTATGTCAGAAAAAAGCTCGAAGAGATATGCAGATTAACAACTCAGAAGTGCATACCTTTTACATCGAGTTGAGCGGAGTATAGTACAAAGACACAAGAGCAGGGAAAACATTTGACCAATCAAATGCAAGAAATCTGAGAACAATTAACAGCTTGTTTACAGGTGTGACCTGAGAGCACAGAGAAGTTAAGTGACTTGCTCAGGGTCACATAGTATGCAAGTGGGGGCTGTGGAATTCAAACCCAGGTCTCTAGATTTGCAGCTCAGAGCCTTAAACCACTGTGCTATACTGCCTCCCTTGAGTTGAATTGAGGACAAGTCTATGGACATTTAACCAGTTTTGTATATTTTTAAAGTCGTCTGATAGGTTTGTGTTAATACAGGCTACACTAGTAGAGTTAGGATAGATGACAAGATCGTCAGCATACAGAATAGCAGAGCAGGATTTGAGAGCATCACCAACATTATTAATGTACAGTGAGAACAGAAGGGGCCCAAGGATGGAGCCTTGGGGCATCCCAGTGTTGATGGTAGTACTATTAGATAGTGACGAGTTAAATTTCACCATTTGAGTCATATTAGGCAGGTAGCAACTGAACCAGTCAACAACAGAGGTGGAGAAGCATAGGTGTTGAAGCATGGAGAGGAGCAGTGGATGGTCAGCTAGGTTGAAAGCCTTTGTGAGGTCAATAAAAACAGCCCCTGTAAGATTGCCAGTATTCATTTTAGAGAGTGTGTGTCGGTGGTGAATTTAAGGAGGGCAGTGGTCATGTGGTGTCCTTTCCTGAAACCATGCTGGGTATCTGATAGCAGATTGAATTTAATTAGGTAGTTGGTAGTCTGAGTCGCAACAATTTTCTCCAGGATTTTGCTTAATACAGAAAGAATGGCTATCGGTCTGTAGTTAGTGATGACCTCAGGGTCACCTTTTTTGAATACAGGTGTAATACTGGCAGTTTTCCACAGGTCAGGGACCTTACTGTAAGAGAGTGATAGCGTGTAGATTTTTGCCAGTGGTTGGGCGAAGAGGGGAGCTGCAAGTTTCAGGAGATGAGGTTCAAGGGAATCTGAGCCAGAACTGGTGTTAGCAGAGATGGATTTCAGTAATTTCAAAACCTCCCTCCTTGACACGGCTTTGAAGTAGAATGGTGGAGCAAAAGAAGGCACATGGGACACAGTACCCTGAGTATCCAGACCAGTAGTCAATAAGGGCTGAGGGGGCCTTGAATTAGTATTGAAAGATGAGGTAAATTGTGTCAGGTCTGAAAAAAGTTGGTTAAAAGAGTTCGCTCTGGTACTAGGGTCATTACAGTGAACGTCATTAATGATCATATCCCCAGGGGTGACCGATTGGGAAGCCCCCAGAAATGTCTTAACATCTGTCCAAAATTTCCCAGGGTCCCGTGCGGAGCTGAGTAGTAGGTCTTTGCAGTATTTGCGCTTCGCAGCTCAAACTTGTTTTTTACAAGAGTTCCTTAGAGTCCTATAGGTGTTGAAATCAGCTATCAGACCAGATATCTTGTATTGCTTCCAAAGTTTATCTCTGAGGCACAGATTTTTGAGCAGTTCTTTGCTTAGCTATCTCGTTTGTTTACCCCGGACTCTCTGGGTGACCCTTGGGGCATGCTTGCATTGCACAGCAAGGAATTTACTGACAAAAATGTGTAGGGCATCCTCAGCACTGGAGGAGCGATATATCCCTGATCAGTCAGTTCTGGAAACATCATATAGAAACGCGTCTTGGTCAAGGTGAGCAAAGTTGGTAAATGTGACAAAACGCGGTGGTGGGGATGGTGGTGCACCCATTGACATAATGCAGAAAGTCAGAGAGTGGTCTGTTATGGCATTGGCGAGGATACCAGCAGTCAAGACATGCTCAATGTGGTTTACCAGCACCCAATCTAGAAGAGAACCAGAGAGTGACAATGACGTGTTTCTGGTCAGTACTGTTACCATTTGATGGAGGTTATAGCTATGGGTCAGAGATAGAAGAGAACTGAGATCTGTCCCAAGCCAGTTTAGGTTAAGGTCCCCTAATAGGACTACCTCATTATGATTGCAAATTTGAGAGGCAGACTCCAGCAGATTCTGTAGACCTGCTAACTCCCCAGTTGGGGGTTATAGGCACAGATGACAAGTAGTTTCTTGGCTCCCAGAGCAAAGGTAGCATGAATGAATTCACACAGATAGAGATACAGGGGCAGATAGAAGAGTGACGTTGAGATGGCTTTTGTAGAATAGTGCAGCACCACCACCCTATCCCTGCGAATAAAGGACTAGTTAGGCAGGGAGCAGAGGGAGTCAGATATTGCCGGTCAAGCCAAGTCTTGGTGAGGCAGAGAATATCTGGGTTGTAAAGATTGACCCAAGCCTCAAGTTCCCCAAGGTGGCAAGTTAGGCTTCTAATGTTCCTGTGGGCAATGAATAGCCCATTTTTGGAGATACCAGGTATTTCAGTTGAGGAGAAATGCACTGTTGGTAGTCCTGGGTTTAGCTCTATGTAACCCGATAAGAGAATCGCAACGATGACAAGGAACCATAGCCTCACACTATGAAAGGCAGTGGGAATGATGCGCCTCCTCCTCAGATTACTATGCACATATAAAGAGAGGTAGGTACAGCCCTTAACGTATAGAAGGAGATTGCTACTGAGTGTAGTTTTATTAGCAGCAATAAGGTTGGAGAAGGTATAGTTATGTGGCTCAGTCCAGGAGTTATTCAACTCCAACTTGTGAGCGAGAGATAGTGCAACTCTGTCTAAGCAGAGTAGTAGGAAAAGAAGTGCCAGGACCACCCCAAGATGGCAGCAAGCCAGAATTATCACGAGGTAACAGATTAGGTGTAGCCAAGAAAGTGGGGTGGTTTACCCCTGGAGGGCACCGAAGCAGAAGTGTCAGCCAACGAGAGAGGACTGCCAGGGATAGTCAAGGCAGGTTTCCTGGATGGGACGGAGTAAGAACCAGGGAGGAGAAAGTGGTGGCAAATACCAGTTGATACCAGCCAACAATCCAAGCACTGCTACCATCAACAAAAAGCCCTGGCATGGCTACCCCAAGTGAAAGACGTCAAGGAGCTTCTCTGACACACCGAGACAAATCTTAAGTGATTCTGAGTTCACAGATTTGAATCCTCGATATGTCACTCCACCTAGTGGATGAGTAGTATAAGGAGCCAATGAAGAAATGGGCACTTAGCTGGCGCTTAGCGCCAGCGGGACTATACCTTGCAGTCAGGCGGCTTTTCTGCCCACAGCTCAGGTGAGCACCTGGGGTAAAAGATGGTCCTTCTGGCCAGTGGAGGGGTCTGCTCCTTCCATGAACAGGGTTCGGAGGAGTGGCGGTAGCATCTGATTTGAATAAGCAGTGCGGTCAGCTACAAAAACAGCTGAGACCCCTGCAGGAGTCTCCGGTTTCGGCAGGGCATCCAAGGGCTTTCAGTGGAGGTCCAAGCCCCAGCGGGCGGCAGTAAACCTTGCAGTCAGGTGGCTTTTCTTCCCACAGCTCAAGTGAGCAGCCAGGGTAAAAGATGGTCCTACTGGCTGGTGGAGGGGTCTGCTCCTTCCACAAACAGGGTTCAGAGGAGCGGCGGTAGCGTCTGATTATATGGCCAGGAACTGTGTCCAGCTTAAGCAGCCATATGTTTGGAACAGAATGCCCTTTTCAATGAATTAAAAAACTGAAAGATCATGATGTCTGATAGAGACTAATAAGATTTCAAGATCACCAGCCACTGAAGAAGCCCTGTAGGGTAAAACATTGGATTAGGACAAGATGGCAACTTTACACTGTTAAATTGAGAAATGTTTAAAACAATTTGGAGTGTAACTGGGATATTCTTTGCTTTTCTTCATGGACTCAGCCCCGTGAACAACTAAACTGTCTTCTCTGAGAGGAAGGAAGCCCCCCCTTCATGTAACGCTGCCATGTGGGTGACCATAGGTAGCAGTGCACCACTGAAGCAGCATGGGCAGGGGAATGCTGATTAGTGTATCGCAGTGTGGATGATGCACACTTGTCAAAGGCGCCCGTGTCATCAGCATCCTTGGAAGATGTTTGGGGGGGGGAAGGTAAAGCACCCTGTTCACATGGATGAAGTGAGACAGTACCCTCCAGCTCTGTGCCAGCCATTACTAAGAACACCAAATTTAGAAGGTGGCCCTAAAACCCTCACCACGAGGGGCAACTCATGGGGCAGCTCAGAAGGGTAGTTGTTGCGACATTTATTTATTTATTTAGATTTTGTTAACCAGGTAAACCCCTCTGAGACCAGAGGCCCCTTTTTCAGGGGCGACCTGGGGTGAGTACACCAACCACTTTACATTAGGTACAGTAGGCAGCTTCAAAATACATATACAGTTTTGTACAAGAGGCTTGGTAACAGTAAGGCAGAGACAGAGAGCATACAGCAAGTAACAGAATCAGAGAACATGCATTGTCAGTGGGGTACATTAGCCCACAGTCTTCAAAATACATACTCAGTTTGTACAGGAGGCAAGGAGACAGTAGGCCGATGTAGGAGCAAGTTCAGTAAAAACACCAGAGCAGTGTACGTACATTGCCAGTGGGGCATATGAGCCAACATAGCTAGGAAGTTGTTGCAGCACTGAGTGGGTTAGGGGGCCCATGTAGAAAGGGGCATCAACAGTAAACACACACACGCACACACACACACACACACACACACACACACACACACACTAGATCGGACATGTTTCAAAGAATCTGGCAACCTTTTCCACATCATGTGCTATTGTTACAATGACACCAGCAGAGTGAAGCCAACACAGTGACACAACCTGTTCGACATCCGCAGTGTTGAACGGGTTGTTGGAGCGCCGTACAGATACAGCGACTCCCGGTGTGACTCCCGGTGTTGGCTGCTCTCCCCCGTAATCTGTCCCTCTCCCCAGAGTTGGTAATCTATAAATTTGAAGGGGGTGCAGAAGGCAAAGCCCCCTGCAAACAATAAATGAGCCCTACGCCGTGGCAGATGGTCGACACTTTGCTGGGCGATGTAATCACCATCGGCAAATTTGTGTCGATGTAAAGTCCATCGACAACCAAAAGACTTGGTGGAACCTTTCCTCATTACTCTGTTAACCATGGAATAATTTCTACTAGAATACGTCTGACCTTCACTCCAACTCTTATGTTTTAGTTTTTTCTGTCTTTTATGCTTTCGTAATACAAATGTGTTTCTGTTTTCATGTTATACTACTGCAATGGGTGTTGTAATCTCAACGTTGACTAACTATTGCATAATTGTACATAACATTGCAAAAATTACTTGTTGCTGTTATGATTTTTAAAATGTATTTCATTATTTATTTCCACATTTGGAATGACACCTTTGAGGACAAGTGCTCATTTACAAAGGTTCCATGTCGACAGTTACTTGCAGAGTTCAACAAGAAATGCAGGATATGACAATAATGGTTAAAAAACAACAAAAGCAATAATTGAAAACAAACCAAAAAAACAGTAATAAAAAAAGCACTCTGTCCCTGCAGTGATGATGCTGCTGCTTAGCCAAACTGTAGGGAAACAACTACAAGAAAATGATGGCATACACTGGCAGGTTAACCAAACTGGGACTGTTTATTCCACACGTGAGGAATTTTCTCAGTCCTAACCCTTGCTATGTCTACAATACCATCTCTAAGCCAGGACATCTTTCTTAAGAAATAGCGAAACTAAAACATTTCTAACATACTCAAATTGGGTTTGCCACCCTAACAGTGACATTTCTACGGCGACATGCGTCGATATAGACTACAGTGTCATGCCGCCGTAGAGGTGCCGCTGGAAGGGGGCAACCACTTCCCCCGACTTGCACCCCCTCCCCAAACTAACTCCGACCTGGAGTTAGAATCCTTTAGTTTAGAGGGTGCGGGGGCGAAGCCCCACGATGTAAATAATAGATCCGAACAGTGCGGCTCCATGCCGACTGCAACTTGCGGTCGCCATGGAGCCCGTCGCTGTTATGCCTGTCACAATCTTTTTTGTCGCGCTGGCATATACAACCCCTCAAATTTGGGTGGAACCAGAAAATTTTAGCACGATAATAAAAAAATGTATACAACTGGAAGATGTCTGGAACCTTTTCTTAGTGAAAAAAAATGTAGGGGCAAATAATTTTTTGCCCAGTTTTATTGCACTGCTGCTTTAACTACAAAAAAATATTAATAAATATGTGAAGGTAATAAACATTGCACACAGACGCCTATAGAGAAGCCTTACTATAAACAAACATGCATACAAAATTGTTTAGAAATATAGAAATATAGAATTTGTCAGCAGAAAAGGACTGCTTGGCCCACCTAGTCTGCCCGGTTTTTTCCTGCTACTTTGTCCCAGCAGACCCTAACTGGTCTTTGGTGACCCCCCCCTCCTTTCATTCATTAGCATTCTCCTATGTCTATTGCAGGCATGTTTGAAATCCAGTTTTTGCCCCTACTACCTCTTGTGGCAGGCTGTTCTAGGTGTCCACCACTCTTTCAGTGAAGTACTACTTTTTGGCATTCTTCTTAAACTTTCTTCCTTCTAGCTTCGTTTGTGACACATTTGAGGATAGGTTTACAGACTTTGTCTTTGACTCAATGCCCTTAGAAAGTTTAACCATATCACAGTGAAAGAATGGTGGAAGGGGAGGAGGGGAAGCTGGCTCTCCAGGAGGACCTGGAGATTCTGGGGAGGTGGTCACAAGCCTGGAAGCTAAAGTTTAACGCTGGGAAATGCAGGGTTCTGCACCTGGGGGCCAAAAACCCAGCTCATGTATACACCTTGGGGGGGAGGCACTGCAGGTTTCTAGGGGGGAGAAGGACCTCAGGGTGGTGGTGGATGCCAAAATGAATAACTCAGAACAGTGTAGAAGGGCGGAAGCACAAGCAAATAAAATGCTAGGATGCATAGCCAGGGGGATAACCTCAAGGAGTCGGGGGTGCTCCTTCTGCTGTACTGTTGCCTGGTTAGACCACATCTTGAATACTGCATACAGTTTTGGTGTCCCTACTTAAAGACGGACATTGCTGTATTGGAGAGGGACAGAGGAGGGTGACCAGGATGATACGGGGGCTAGGGGAAAGGCCCTATGAGGAGAGACTGGAGGAGCTCAACCTGTACTTGCTGGAGGAGAGAAGGAGCAGGGTGGATGTGATAGAGGTCTTCAAATACCACAAAGGAATGAATAGGTAAGCCCTGAGGGGGTGCTTCAGCTGAGGGAGGTAGGGGCCACCAGGGGACACTCAATGAAGCTGGACAGGTGGAGACTGAGGGGGGGAACAAGGAAACACTACTTCACTGAGAGGGTGGTGGAGCCCTGGAATGCACTGCCCAGGGAGTTGGTGGCTGCTGCAGCTGTGGAGGGGTTCAAGAAAGACTGGGAAAGGTATAGGGGAAGGTGCACCCCAGAGCCCTGGGAAGGAACTGATCATTGAGCAGACTCGATAGACCATAGGGTCAAATCTGCTGGCTTCTTAGTATGTTAGTCTGTAATCTAACTTATCCAGTGCAATATAATCAAGTTTATGGGTTTTGTCTTTGACTCAACGCCCTTAAAAAGTCTGACCATATCACAGTGAAAGAATCTCACTTATCCAGTGCAGTACAGTCAAGTCTTTCATTTTCTGCCAGCTTACCCATGTATTGGTACCAGTCTTGAAATGATGTTACTTGTGGCAACTTCCATTTTGCCATGATTAATGTCTTGACACCTAGAAAGGCTACATGAATCCAGAACTGGGAACGTCTTGGTAGATTATCTGTAAAGTTGCAGTGGCCTGGTATTTGCAACCTAGGGTCAAGCTGCATGTCAAAATTAAACAATATGTACAGAATTCCATTACCTGCTGGTGCTGTTTGTGCGTGCTGTCTCCTTCTGGAATGCTGCTCTTGTAATTCATCCTGCTAAGCATGTATAGTCTTCTGCTGTACTGTCCCGGGTCTTACGTGAAAATGGGCACTCAATTTTCCTAGTACACCTACCCAGTCAACAAAAAACGAATAAATAATGACCACGACTCCCCCCCCCTTTATTGAAATAGTCCTCAGTAATATGAAAAGGAAGGCTCTGAAATTCTAATTTTGAAAGAATTTTATGTAACTGAGTTCCGCTGTTGCCAGCTGTAAATTAATTTATGTGGATAGATTTTTATTGAAATAAGCTTGAACAGTATGTAATATAATATTACTCATCAAACAGTGTTTGAGATAAAGTATTTCACAGTGCTGTAATGAACAGAAGCAGCATTAGCAAGAGTTAAATAACCCCCATTTTAGAGAATCACAACTGTACTGCTCTTCAAACATTTCATAAAATAACAAATGGTAAAAATTTAAATATTTCCTTTTCTTTTTTTAGATCATAAAAGTAGCATCAGAAAGAAAGTCTATGGGAAAGACGGAAAGGCAGCCAGGCAGAAAAAGTAGAGGATAGTGAAGAAGAAATGTGAAGAGCAGAGCTGTGTATCAGAAACTGAAGGTAGAGTTAATACGTTGTTCCTACTGTGAATTCATTGATAGAAAACAGAAAATCTGTTTTTATTATACAGTATCCATGCAAAATGCAGGACAATGCCTTCTCCATGTGAGATACAGGGTTCCTGGAGGCTAAATGAAGGGACGCTCCTCCTAATGTGGGACCAGCAGTTGCGAGGTATGCTCCCAGGTGGTCTCGTGGAATTCCTTCTAAAGCTGATCATATATCCTTCAGCCAACACCCCCCCTCCAGTTGAATATATCAGAGAACGTGAGTGCTAGAAATAGAAACTGTATGAGCAAAGGGCTTTTTTTGTTGTTTGAAATGACAGGGAGTTGGGAGATAGGAGTAGGTGAATGAAGTTTTTATCCAGTTGAGAAAAGATATGGGGAGAGAGCTATCTTTTCCCAGCCGGGCCGAGGAACAAGTGCTTTGTTTGTGTAGAAGACAGGGATATGTGATAAAGTAGCTATTCTCCCTATCTGGGAAGAGTTTAGAAGGGTGGTGGAGGGCGGTAGAAGGGTCTGGACAGCTTCATTGGTGCATGTAATGTGGTGTCAATGGGTGTCGGAGCAGTAACTGTCCTCAATTGCTCTGGGGGGGGCTTTTTGTGTCCCTCCACCATGCCGAATTGGGGGAAGGGCACCCATTATATCTTAGACTCCTTATTCATTTATTTATTTATTTTATTTATTTATTGAAATGTTTCACTGGGGGCATACTGAGCAACAAATTGCTCATCTTCCGGTGCGACCTGGGGAAGGGGGTTACATAGGGTTGTGAAGGTTAGTCAGTTATACAATAGTATGTACTGTAGGTACTACAAACAGTACAATATTGTAAGATTATGCAGCAGTTGAAACACAAGTACAATAAACAGTAGTGGAACTTGAGTAAATTACAATACATATCCAAAAATGTACAAAAGAACCTATAAACATACAAAACAGTAATAAAGTGACAGAACCATTTATAATGCATGAGTGAATCAGGAGCAGGCTCGAGGTAGTACACAAGTGCTGTTGGAGTAAAAAGAATGGGATAGGGTGTGCTCACGGATGACCCAGAAGGGCAGGTGGAGAAGAGAGGAGAGGAAAGAAGTGAGTATGAGGAGAGGGGTAGCCATTTCCTGATTACCCCTACCAGATGTTGAGAACCCTGCCGGGGTGATTAGGGTAGGAAGGCAGACACTGGGGGTAGGTATTAAGGAGAGTTAAAGCAGGAACAGCTGAGGGAGAGGTAATTGTGTAGGACAGAGGTAAAGGAGTAGCTGGAGGAGGAGTGTCATATTTCAGAAGGGAGTGAATTCCAGATTTTAGGGAAGCGATGGGCGAAACCAGTCTAACTGATGAGGGTGGAGAGGTGAGGGACTGTCAAGGTGCAGGCGTCATTTGATCTGAGAGAGAGAGAGTGGTTGTTGGGGGGAGGAGTGGAGAGAGAGGATGAGAGATAAGTTGGGAGCACTCTGAACCAGAATTTGGAGGTTAGTTTGGCACAGTGTGAGGTGCGTCTGTGAGACAGTGGAAGGAAGGTAAGAGAGCAATAGAGTTCACAGTGATGGGAGCTGGAAGGGGAGTCGAGAGCAAAGTGGCAGAAGGAGTTAAAGAGAGTGCCCAACTTGGTCAGATAAGATTTGGGAGCAGCACCGTAGACTACGTTACAGTAGTCAAAGATGGGGAGTATCATCTTCTGGACAGTTTCCTGCCTCGCAGTCAGCGGGATGCAACTATGATTCCTGTACAGAGCAGCAAGCTTGGGGTGCAGTTTCTTCAGGATAGCATCGATATGCACAGAGAAGTTGAGGTGCTGGTCCAGCCAAACCCCCAGATATCTAAATGAGGAGGTGTCCTCCAGGATGGTCCCATCAAGGGTGTGGAAGGTGGGTAGGGCTGGGAGCCTAGAGAGTCTCTGCCTGGTGCCAAAGGTCATTGAGACTGTCTTCTTGGCATTTAGAAAAAGCTGGTGAGAAGCAAACCAGAGCTGAACTTGGTTAAAGTCATGCTTAAGCTGGTTTCCACAGCAGCAGGGTTTTTGCCGGAACTGTATAAAACAGTATCGTCAGCGTACATGTGGATAGACGAGGATGAGTAGGCTGTGGGAAGATCATTAAGGAAAATGGAGAAGAGTAGGGGGCCAAACGCTGAGCCCTGAGGGACACCAGTGTTGATGGGGAGTGGAGGGGAGATGGAATCAAAAGATTCTCACCAACTGGGTCCTGCCAGTGAGGTAGGATTTAAACCAGTTGGTGGCTGACGGAGCAAGGCCAGCTGAGGAGAGGGAATCAAGAAGCAGGGATGGGAAACAGTGTCAAAAGCCTTGGCTAGGAAGACAGAGATGGCTGAGGTGATCAGGCCGTCATCCACCCCTGAAAGGATGGAGTCAGTAAGTCTAAGGAGGGAGGTGGTTGTAGAGTGTTTCTTCCGAAAACCAGATTGGAAAGGGGTGAAGAAGGAGGAGTCGGAGAGGAAGGGTGATAGTTGAGAAACAACTAAAAGTTCTTATAAAATGGCAGGGTAACATCCTGTAATCTGATTGGCTCTTATTTATGTATAAAATATGGTTTACACATGGATATAAAAAAAAGGACTGCAAAGAATCTGGAACCCAGATGAACGGACATTTGGAACACAGGCATTCAGTTAGCCCCCTACAGCCAGAATTGATCTTCTTCCACAAACATGGCTGCTACCTTTACACTGTAAAAAAACTTCATCTGGGCCCTAAAAATGAAACTACCTAAACTACCCTAAATAAAAAATAAAACAAATTAATTAATTGTTATTTCCCTAATTATCACACTCTCCTTACATACATAAACAAATTAGAAACAATGGCCCAGATATTCAAACTGCGCCAGTTTGTGGTGCAAGCCCCTGCGCCGCTCAAAATAGTTACGCAGGGGTGTGGCCAGGGCGATATTCAACGGAGTTGCGCTATGGCGCAACTGCTTTGAATATCGCCCCCTGGCCACCCCACTGTGCATGGCACAGTGGAACTGCGCCAGCGCAAGTGGTCAGAATGGAGCATTGAGATGCGGTGGCGCAAGTTCCATTGCGCCATGCACAGCACCTGCAATATTCAAAGAGTGACATGCAAATGGGGCCATAATTTATGCAAGGCGCACGGGGGGCCATTTGCATCTGATTATGGCCCCATTTGCATGCCATTAGCATGCAGGTGCGCCGATCCCCGACGACTTGCGCCTGGCGCCCTGCCAGGCAGCGGCCGTCGGGGACCAACGCCCCCTGCAGCCCGATCGTGGGACGTCCCCTAAGGGACGATGAAATTCTCCTATCCCTGGTGGTCCAGTGGACCATGATTAGCCCAATCGTGGGCATAAGTGTAACCCTCCACCCCAGTAGCCCGATCGCGAGCATCAGACCTCCCCAAAGTCCAATATCCTGGTGGTCCAGTGGACCGCAGTAGCCCGATCACGGCATAACAGTGTTCCCCGAGTAGCCTCGAATGCGGCATATCTTACCCGCCTTCATTGCCCGATCGCGGGCATCAGATTTCCCAAAGCCTCAATATCCCTGGTGGTCCAGTGATCGAACAGAGCCCGACAGGGGCTGCATTCCTCACCCCCAGGGCATAAATCCTCGGTGATCTAGTGACTTCACCCCACCCCGCCACTGAGCCTCACCACCTGCTGCCGCCGGGCGGGAGTACCACCGCCTGTGCCCGCCACCCGCCGACTGACAGCTGGTATGGCTGCACGCCATTGGTTCAGAGCATGAGCCAATGGGCTTGCAGCCCATACCAAGCTGTCAGTCGGCGGGCGGCAGGGGTGGCAGGCGGTGGGTTGCTGCACCGCTGACGGGGAGCGGTGGGGTGCAGCCGGCTGATGGGGGAAGGGGTGGTGGGCCCAGTGGGCAGGTGGGTGAGGGTCCACTAGATCACCAGGGATTTCATACTTGGGGGTGAGGAATGCCGCCATGCATCGGGTCCATTCAGTCTACTGGACCACCAGGGATATTGGGCTTCGAGGAAGGAATCTGATGCCCGTGATTGGGCTAATGGGAGGGCGGTTGTTATGCCTGCAATTGGGCTACCCGGGAGGGGGTTGATGAAGGTATGCCCGCGATCCGCCACCGGGGACACTGTTATGCCCACAATCGGCTACTCGCAGTCCACTGGACCACCAGGGATATTGGACTTTGGGAGGTCTGATGCCCGCGATCAGGCTACTGGGGACAGTTATGCCCGTGATCAGGGCATGGGGGCACCGCCAGGCGGGTGGGACAGTCAAGGGCCACCCACAGGTGGCAGCTGCTGTGTTGCACCCTGCAATGAGGCAGCTCACCCGTGGTGGCCTCGACTTGTTCTTTTTTTTTTCGCTCAACTTTGTGCAGGCGCAGGTAGGGTTGCGCCTGCATAACTCTGCACGGCCCGGGCTGAATATTGGGCTGTGCAGTTTATGCATGGTTCCTCCCCCTTCAGTTGCGCATGCCTTCATTATCATTGCGCTGTTGCTCAGCATGATTTTGGGGGCACAACTGCCTCCTGCTGAATATCGCAGAATGGCACATTTCTGACTTGCGCAGGCGCAACCCTATTGCACATGGCTCAACACTTTTGAATTTCTGGGCCACTAAGTGTTGTTTGTAGTTTTCACTACAACTATTTCTTTACTAACAGTGAAAAATCCCCCTTCTATCTTTACCTGCTCATCAGGGAACTGTCTTCTTCTTGCCCTGACAGTGAGATAATCGAGTCTCTGGCTGTAACAAAGACCTTTATAAAATGGGCAACGGATTTCAAGCAATCTGACTGGTTGTTAACCATGCATTAGATGTATCTAATGCACAGCTAAAACTAGAAATCCCATTTAGAATACACAGACTCATTTAATAAGCGCAATAAGCCACTCTGGGGATGTGCAGTAGACAGTTCTAATGCACGGTTATGGGACTGGACGCACTCGCCTTATGGCCTCGTGCCTCACTACTTCCCCCTAGCATGCCCTGTTGTATCTTATTGCTTACTTGACATTTGGCAAGGGTAGAAAGGAGGGAAATGGGGCGATAGTTGCCAGGGGAGGATGTGTCACTACCCTTGGGGAGAGGAAGGACTACAGTGTGTTTCCAGGAAGAGGGCACTTGGGCAGAAATAAAGGAGAGGTTAAGGATTAGGGAGGCAGGATAAGCAATTGCAGGAGCAGAAAGGTAGAGAAGTTTAGGATCAAGCTCATCTGGTGAGGTGCCTTTAGAGGCGTTGAGGGATAGGAGGGCACTAAAACTTAATCAGAGGAGATAGTAGAAAGGGAAAAAGTGGGAGTGGTAGGCGCTGGCTGAGGTGAAGGGCTGAAGTTAGTAGGTGGCAAAGGAGAGAGGGAATTTAAAAGAGATGTGGCGCATGAGGTGTAGTAGGCATTAAATTCATTGGCCACAGAGCCAGGGTCGGAAACTAGGGAGTTATTTATTTTGAGAACTGGAGGAGGGTGGGGGGAATAGGCGTGAACTACCCTCCACAATTTAGATGGAGAGTTAATGTTAGACAGGAATGAGGAGTTGAAATAATCGGACTTAGCCAATCTAGTAGCTTTAGTACAGGAATTGCGTAGCATTCTGTACTTGGCATAGTCATTTGGATATTTAGTAGATTTGTGTTTTCTCCAGGTCTGGTCATGCTCCTTGAAGCAAGCCAGTAGTTCAGGGGTGATCCAGGAGAGGTGAAGCCCACGGACTCTAATCTTTCTGAACGGAGCAAAGGCATTCCAGGTCGCAATGAATTTATCCCTAAAATAGTCAAGGGCTTGATCAACAGAAATAGCAGTGGAGAGGGGGGCCCAGTCGGTGGAAGCAAGTGCAGAGCTGAGTGGGGTTAGGTCAAGGGATTGGAAGGACCGGAGCGGTATGATTTTAGGGGGAGGTTTGGGGCGATGGACCTTACGTACAGTGAAAATGGGGTTATGATCACTAAGGGCATCAGGGAAGAGACCAGGTTTAATGATGCGGTGCGGGTGGGTTGTGAGTGCCCAGTCAAGCAGGGTGTGGTTTTGTGTTTTCGGATTAGGGTATGTGGGCTCGAGGATATGTTGAGTGAGGTTTAGAGCAGTGACGTCATCTCGTAGCTTGTTTGACTTGGGAGACAATCAATTTAGATTCACATCACCCATTATAAACAGTTCACCAGATTGCGAGAGGGAGGTGATATTGGCTAACAGTTCAGTTGTGACCGAGGGTTGAATGCTCGGGCGGCAGTAGATACCAGCCACAAAGATTGGGGTTGAGAAGGGAAGGGTAATGTGGGTGACGAGGGCTTTGTAGGTAGCTGGGATGGAGGTAGAAAAGGTGGTAGTGAACTGCAGTGAGGACAGGATATACATGGCCACTCCCCCTCCGCAACCCTATCGAGCTTGTCTGGAGAGGGAATACCCAGGGATAGCAATGGCATTGTCAGGGATGCTTTTATTGAGCCATGTCTCGGTAATAATTAGGATGTCAGGGGTAATGAGAGTAGCAGATACGGGAAGGAGGGGAAAAGGGAGGAAGGGGTGGAGAGAAGGAGATAGGGAAACAAAGAAAGGCAAAGTGACTAGAAAGGGAAAATAGAGAGGCTGGAGCGTAGTAGGGAAAATGGGGTCTATTTACAAGAGGAGCTGCTGGGGTTGATTGACAGGATGAAGGAGGTATCTGGAAGGGAAGAGGAGACAGAAGTGGCAACAGGTACGAAGGGGGAGACTGGGATAAGGATAAGAACCAGGAACGGTGTGAGTAGGAGGGGTAGGGTAGTAGAGGCTTTGTACAGACTTACAGATTCAGATCACACCACTGAATGATAGGACGTAGGTAATTTGCTCCTTATGGAGCAAAATGCACACTGCTAACTATATCTTTACAAATATAACAGGAATATAAAATGTGTTGTAGTGGAATACCACATTTATCTCCACTAGTGAGTGGTAAAACTCATAATTCACGACTGGCGAAGCCACCAGTTAGTTATGAAGGTCTTACCACTCATGCGTGGAGACAAATGTGTTATTCTACTTCAACCTACTATGTATTTGATAAATACCACACTATTTGTAATGCTGTTATTAGTGTATACCTTGTTTTAGTGTATGCCTTGTTTTAGCGTAACACTGCCTTTCTCTCTGTAAGTTCTCTGTTTGGCCCATTGTTCTCTGTTCTGTTTCTGTATTCTAAGTGGAAATAACATGTTCTATGTGAAAATATTTATCACAGAATAATACAATGTATTTACTCAGCATATTTACTACTATTGTGGTATGGGGATATGTGATGGGCAGCTATGAGATATTGGGCCGGATTTTCAAAGCATGGTGCAGGGCTTACACCAAGCCCTGTGCCATAAGCACTTAGCTTCTGGCACTGTGCCAAACCCCATCACCGCAACTGCACCCAATTTTACAATCTCTTGGGCTGTTGTGACAGTTTTCACAATTTATGGCAGCTTGCACCAAATATCTGGTACAAGCTCTGTAAAAAAGACCCTAAGGACTGCCACAAGTTAGACTAGAAAAAGTTGGTCTAACTTGTGGCAACTACCGCACGGGACAGAAAATCCCATTAGAGCGCCGCATACGCTATATCATTGGCACACCCAGGACTTGCGGTGATCTAAGCTGTTTGAAAATCCTGCCCATTGTTTTTGTCTTCCTGAGTCATCAGTGACCTTTAAACTTTACTTGCAGTACCAACCGGCTTCCACCAGGTGGCAGTCAAATAGCAAGACACAGTGCCCCCCACCCCCCGAATCCGAGATTGGAGAGCTTTCCCTGGAATGCTCGATTGAGATCCTTCCTTCCTTCTCTGGCCAGCCCCCAAGAACCCAAGCTTATTCTTTTTTTTTTTTGTTACTTTATTTCCATTCTGCACTGCAGTAGCCCCTTTCTTCAGGATCCCAATGCAACCCTGCATCCTGAACTCCCCCCAAGCTCATTCTTAAACCCGGGTCACCTGCAAGCTGAGCAGTAGCCCTACTGCTGCACCGAGTGCTGATGGGACAGCTTCTAAGGTTCTCTTTGAACATTCTTCTTTAAACTGGGTGATATTTCTCTAAAAGGGTGCAGTAATGAATTACGCTTAGGGCTTGGAGTCTAAAGTTGTTCAAACAAAAATCTTGAAAGATTAAATATATTGATTGATTGATTGATTGATTTGAAAATTGGTAACTAGAAAAGGCAAACTGAGCTCAAGCTTGTTTCCAGGAGCAGCCTGGGGACAGGGAGAAGGGGATACAAAATACAGAGCCCAGACAGACTTGTGCAGTTACACATAAACTGCACTGGGAGATAAGATTAATACAGGAATAAATGCAAAATAAGCAAACAAGGCATGGGGAACAATTGAGCATTTCAGCAACAAATACACTTAAAAATAATTGCAGGCAAAATTGTCAGGGAGGGTGAAAACAGGGTCAGGGGGAGAGAAAGAAGGAGTTTCAGCTAGTGTTTAAGGAACCAGGCGAGGCAGAGAAGTGGAGGGAACATGGAAGTTGGTTTCAAAATGATGGGAAGTGATAGAAAAGGTTGAAAGTGACTGCCCAGCAGAGGAGCGGGGATGAGGAGTGGTGAAGGTGCAAGGATCCCTGGATGGGGGAGGGGGGGGACAGGTGACAGAGGGCATAAGAGAAAGAAGGGATGAGAGGTAAGAGAAAAGGGACCCCATCACACACCGTCTCAGAGATTTACCTGGGGGAAGGTTCCCCATGGGTATACCCCTGTGGCATGGTCAGAAGGGGTAGGGCAGTCCTCCCCCCAAAAAACAATCCAGATTCCGCCAGGGCCCTGTAGTGGGTGCAGGGGCTGCAGTGACCAGATGATATCTTGCGTCTGCTGCAGGAATTTCCCTTGTTCTTGTTCCCTTTGACCCCATCCTTCTCCTCCTCCATGATGTCAGGCCATGTACCGACGGACCTCGCGTGCTCTAGTGTTCTGTGGTGGGAGAGGCAAACTCCTTGACCCACCCCAGGGGTTGCTAGAGGAGCGGAACCAGGTGCCATTCCTCTCCAGCTTGGAGCATTGACACACATCCCCAGCCCTCAAGGTCACCTGACTGGCTTCCCAAGCTTCCTTCTGAACCTGGATCGCTGACGTGAGAGTGCGTAGCGCTACCCAACAGGCCATTGGGTGACTCTGCTGCATTTCTTCTTATAGTGTTATCTCCATTCACATGTTTGAAAACCAGAATCATAGTCCGGCCCAGTGGCGCTGAGGGTTGAGGTGCTGGACACCACACCTCATGCCACACCAGAGACCCGGGTTCGGGAGCAAGCTTGAGCCAATGAGGGTTGACAGGGGAGGGAAAGGATCGAGCATCAGACAATAGCTGTCCTCTCCCGGGGACGGGTGGGCACGTCATCTCGCTCCATGGCTGCCTCCTGGTGGAGGATTGGGGACAGTGCCAGACTCCGGGAGACACGAAGCGTAGCTTCATGACACATGCATGCGATCATGGCTGCAAGGGGGAGGGACCAGAAAAGGAGAGAACAATCACGAATGCAGACTCCATGATATCCCCTCCAGCATGCCAGTGCCGCTACCTCGGAACTGCCCATAATTGCTCGTTCTGGATATGGTCATGAGATGGGAGGGGGACTGCCCCCTCCCTCCCGCTCTGCCATGGAGGGTAATCTGTGGGGGAACTAGGGCATGGGGATACCTGGGAGGAGGCTACCGGGGACTAGAGGGGGACGGACTACTGCCTGAAGGCTGAAGAGGATGAAAATAATATGGAAAAAAAAAAGAAAAGCAGAATCATGTCCTCTGAGAGTCTCCGTTTTTCCACAGAAAACAGCCTCAGTACTGTTATCCAGTCCTTAAATTCCATGCTGTCTTCCAGCTTGAGTTTTCCTACTGACCTGGAGCTATTAATTAGACCCACATTAGATGAATGTTTATAGTCCAGCTGTTCTTCTGTCTCTTTGCCTCCCCACACCTCTTCCTCTAACCTTCCACCTCCCTTGGGCACCCCCCCACCCCACCATGGATTATTTATTTTGATTTAGATGTCCTGCCAGACTTTGGAACTGTCCTGAGGATTTCCGGTCACGGATCCCCCCCCATCCCATATAATAAATTATCCTCATTTCTTTATTATCTCTGCCTGGAAGCCACACTTCCTGAGCAGGAGAAATTCCCTTCCACTGACTCTAAAGATCCCTGTACTCTAGAGCAGCTATCTGGGCAGGTTATGTAATCTCTATATGGAGGCAGTGCCGATGACTTTGTTGGTAGTACTGCAGTTTAACCATTAGGCCAGGAAGATTGGATGGGGCACATGTGTGAAAGCTGGATTGCCACAACCAGACCAAACCAGATCAATAAAATTCGGACTGGCTGGACTAGCTGGATTGGGTGCAACTTGTGCAAATATTGCTGATCCAACCACTGTGACCAGATGGTCCGGTCCAGTTTTTTACCTGTCTGCTCTGGTCTGGCTCTAGGAGTCTGGTATTGACCCGGTGTCAGCGTGGCTCAGTTGGTAGCACATCTGCCTCTGGACCAGAAGGTTGTGGGTTCTCGTCCCACACAGGGATTGGATTTGCACCTACAAAATTGCTGTCATCTGAGTGCAGTATTGGGGGGTGCTGTACTGCTGGGGTGTGTCGTCCTTTGGATGAGACATTAAACCGAGGTCCCTTCTGCCAGTCCTGGTGTTGTCCTGGTGGGTGTCCAGCTGGAAGTAAAAGAAACCAGGGCACTCTTTGCAAACAGTAGGGGACATTCCTGGTGTTCTGGCCAACATTCCCCTTCCTATAAACCGGTTTATGCAATTGTCCAGGCTGTGTGTGGGTGATGATGTGTGATATGGCAGCCACCACGCATTCAGTCACTTCACTACCAGTCTAACATTGCTTGTAAAGCACTTTGGGATACACTGTGTATGACAAGCGCTATATAAATGCTGATTCTTCTTCTTCACCCAGTCTTGGGCAGGGGTGGAAACTGGACTGCCAGGACTGGATCAGATAGATAAAAGCTAGAAAGGACTGTCTGGCTAGAGGGGCCGGACCAGCAATAGCCATGTAAGTTGCACCCGGTCCAGCCAGTCAGGATTTTAATGATCTGGTGTGATCCTGGTCAGGCAGTCTGGTCTTTTACTAAGTCCGATTGGATGGTCATGGGTTCAAATCTCACACCAGGCACATGTTGTTGCTTATGTAGAGAATAATATATAGGTTGGTGTACATAAACAAAACTGTATACACATCCGTGATGTGTAATGCTGCATAAACCCTGAGAACAAAGCTTGATGGGTTACTAAAGCACCACACCTTAAAGGTGTGTACAAAATTCTGAGTTGCACACACCAACCCATGTTTGTGTTTTTTTTTTTTTTGTTGTAATTATTGGGTAGCATTTATTTGTAATTGAATTGTGAGACTATGCCAAACTGTGTGCTTGACTGATAGGTCTTGGTTACACATGGCTGGTTGTAACACATACCTACAGCAAGGTCATGTCATGTGTGTATTAAGAATGCTAACCAGCAATTGTTAAATGTCTTAATCACTGGTCATCACTTAATGCACACAAAACTGCGCTGTTATTATGTTACAACCAGCCAAGTGTAATTGAGAGTGGACAGTCACATGCACAGCTCTCAAGGCGTAAGTTGCAAACTGGGTGGGGGAGAGCAAGGGCCATACTTTCTCCCCCTCACTCAATAACACACTCTCATACTCTCACAGGCAGGCAGGCAGTGGCAGACCCCACATCCCTCTGAACACTGTTGGGCACTGTTCTCCTCCCAACTGATGCAAGCCTTCCTGACTGGATGGCCACCAAGTGACAGGTGACTGCTTTATTCAGTCAGTGGAGCCAGCAATTATATATAGAAAGATGCATGGGGAGGAGTGTATATCAAGAATTTTATACACACCTGAGGTGTATGATGCTACATAAACCCCAAGGGTGAATCGCTGGGGACTGTTTTTTTGCCAACCATATAAGTTCAAATAAATCACCTGGGGACAGCCATGTGGGTGAGCGACTGCAAGCTGTTACTTTCCATAAGGAAAACTGGCATGTTTGCTGTTGTAATCTGTGGGTCACAATGGCAAATTATTACCAGCCTTTCCTATGCACAAAAAAAACCCAGTCCCAAGTTACTACAAAAAAATAAAACATGGGTAGGTATGATCCAGAATTTTATACACACCCTCCATGTGTGATGCTTTTAAAAACTCCTTAAGCTTCACTCTAGCGGTTTATGTAGCATCCCACACCTCAGGTGTGTATTATTATTGTATTTACTTTTTTTCTCCCAGCTTTCCGCCTGTAGCCTCTTCCACTGGAGTCCCCAGCCCCATCACCCTGCAGTCCCCCAGATGTATCCAGATCCTTTGCCTTATGGCGTACCTCCCATGATGAAGCCTCCAGGGTGGGACCAGGTTGGAACCAGCTCTTGGAAATGGCCGAATCCACAAGAAGCTGTGCCAGGTTGGTGGGTGTAGTGTTTGCGGGACTCTAGCATTATTTGGCTGCCCAGCTGAAGATTTACCATGTTCCCTCCCTACCCCCGGAGTCGGTGGTGTGAATGTGCACGTGCACTCATGCAACGGGCGTGCGACTGTGCAAGCCAGCCAACTCCCCCATCTACTGCTGGCCACACAAAACTGCACCTCCTGTGCTTTGATGTTTGTACTATGGCACAGTCAACCCTTCCTCCACGGAGAGGGCAAGTGTCCTCTGGGATGCTCACACCCTCTCCCCTGCCTGGCCAGCCCTCCTGCAACCCGGGCTCGTTCCTGAACCTGGATCACTGGCGTCGCAAATGGTAACCCTACCCCTGCAGCAATGGGCCAGCCATGCACCTCATGTGTATAAAATTCTAGTTACAGACATACACCCATGTGTTACCCCCTTCTGCCAGGTCACACCAGTAAATGGGATCATTTGTATATTTCTGTATGTCTACCTGGTGAAACACTTTAAATAAATACTTTTTTTTTTTCAGTCTTTTGTAACTGGGTTAGGCCCACTAGGCACAAGTGCCTGTTTTCAGAGGTGAACTGGGAGAACTGGGGAAGTTAAGTGACTTGCTGAGAGTCACACAGTATGTGAACATACAAAAATGCCAGCAGATGCAGGCCTCACGGTCTATCGCGTCTGCTCGTCTGTGCAGTTCACAGTTCAGACAACTGCTGCTGCCCCCCTTGCCTTTCTATCCACATTGTTTCCCCAAACTGAGTTCCCTACTCTGGTTCCCCCCAACATGTATTCTGCCTTTGACACTATCCCACCCCCTTTTTAAAACTTCCCAATGATTTCAGAGAGATCACCTCTTCTGACAGTGCGTTCCATGCCGCCACCACCCTCTCCATGAAAGTGCCTTCTCATCTCCCTCCTGAACCTCCCTCCCTCCAGTTTCAGACTATGCCGTCTAGTGATCCACTCCCTCTTCAATAAAAAAATGCCCTCTGTACTAACTCTATGTATGCCCTTCAAGTACTTAAAAGTCTCAATCATATCGCCTCTGTCCCTTCTAGTATGCAAGTGGAGGTTGTGGGAATCAAACCCAGGTCTGCTAGATATACCAAGCTCATTCACTAAAAATACCACCAACAGCTTAATCTGGCTCAAGGTCAGTTGGCATTCATCTGTATCTCCCTCCTCTGGGTTGTGCCTGAAAATAGGCAGAATTTGTCTAGTGCACTTACCCAGTCAACAAAAACTAAAATAAAAAAATAAAGAAAAATTACAGCTCATTACTCTAACCTCTAGGTTATACAGCCAGCCCCCCAAAAATTATTCTTTTTATATAATTATGACTAAGGGTGATTACATCCTGAAAGCCATACTGTAATTGACTGTTACTCGCAGCTGGTTGTAATGGCAGTTGCAAGACAGTGCTAGACTTTTGTAAGATTACAGTTTTCAGTGCCTCAGAGTTATACAAAAGACCCACCAGGAAAGGAAAGGAAAAGACTCCATTTCTCAGTATAGCGCAGCATTGGAATTCTGGTGGGGTGGGGGGCTTACTGGGGCTCGATCCTTAGCTCTGAACTAGCTCCCAGTAGCTCACGCAAGCATCACTGCCACTTACTTACAGTATAATGAGAAGGGGGGGCTACATTTAAAGATGGGACCCTTATGGGCCTCCATAGTTCCCAACGCTAATAAAGTATAATTCCAACACTGGTATACCGATTATTTGAGTTGGCGCAACAAGACTAATTTTTTGCTCTGTTGCTGAGCATAAAAAACAGACTGAGAATTGCCCCCCCCTTAAATGTTCAATTTGATTTTAGTCTTGTGTATGCTTTAGTGTGTTGAACTTTAATATGGCATGGATGTGGTTTTTCCTACATCTTTGGGAAATCAGTGCTTTGAAAATTCTCTGGTAAATAAATCTGGTAATTCTTAAACATTTACTAGTAAGAGTAGCTTTACCTTCTTTTTTTTGTGGGGGGGGTCTCAGTTTCTGTTAGCTCTTACTCATTTAATCTTTTATGTGTGTGCTTACCCACAATTTAAGCACTTGTGTGGCTTTATTTGGGTGATGAGAGGCTGAGAGTGATAATTAAAAAAAGAAAATAATAATAAACATTTTCATTTGAAATGGGACTCGGAGATTTGCTGTTCGTTTGTATATTGTGCTTATGGCATGTGCTAGCGTTTAAATGATATAATTAGCTGAGAACCTCGCAAGTGGGCTGATATTTCTACCATATATTATAGCCTGCAGGGATTAATTATACCCCCGCGGTATGAGCGAAACAGACTAATTACCCTAACAAGTAATTACTGTCAGAGTTAAACAAGAAGTACTCAGTCAAGGTTTCATCGAAACACTCAAAGAGCGGTACAGTGCTAACATCTTTTAGAAAACTTGCCATGAATATGAGACAACTTTTTTCATACGGAATTTTATAGGTTTTTATTTTTCCCTTTTTTGCTCCCCAGACCTGGGACCCCTGCAGATGCGTACATGTGCGTGCATGGGGGCACACATCAGGTTGTGGCTCTGCCCCTTCTGCCCCACCCCTGGCATTTGCCACCATCCCCCACCTACGCTTCCCACTGGACTTCCACATGGTGGGAGCAGAAGTACGAGGGAAGCGGACAACCACCACAGCTGCCTAAGGCAGCTCAGTCCCTCTCCGACCCTCCCCCCCTTGTCAGCTCCCCAGCAAACCGAGGCTATTCTCAAACCTGGATCACCAGCATAGCACAAGGTAAGGCATCCAGCGCCTCAGCCCTCAGCGCCACTGAACCAATATGAGGCAATTTTGCCCATTGTTGTGCACTGTCCAGGCCACATGTGGAGACGTTGCTTGCTTTTCTGCGCACTGCAGTACAGAAAAGATACTACAGCAGTCGAGATGGGGCAGCAGTCAGCAACTTTGATTAAAGGAGCGGACAGGTCAAATTATAGATAGTGAATGTGTCAGGCAAGGCAAAAAAAAAAGGACTTTGATTTTACTTTTTGTAGCGCCTGTGAAGGAGCATTCTTTTTGCACAAAGAGTGTTAAACCGATAAAAACAAGCTCACAAAGGAAACTGTTCAAATGCAGAGAGAGAGGCAGTACAGGGCAGTGGTTTAAAGCTCTGAGCTGCAAACCTGGAGACCTAGATTTGAATCCCACAGCCCCCACTAGCATACTGTGTGTCCCAGAGCAAGTCACTTAACTTCCCTTTACTCCCAGGTTGCACCTGGAAACAAGCTTTCAGCTTAGTGTGTCTCTCCTGGTTAAAACAATTGCAACAAAAATCCCCAAAAAATCAGGATAGTCTGGCCCGTCGGCACAGCAGTAGTGTTGCCACTTGTGACGTTAGTGGCCCAGCTTCAGGAACAAGCCTCGGACATCAGTGTAACAAAACTGGGCAAAAAATATGACCCTACTCTTTTTTTCACTGTGAAAGATTCCAGGCATCTTCTAATTATGATTTGGTGATAACATTTGCTAGTTCCACAAAACTATGAATATGAATATTTATAAATGTTTTCTTTTTTTCTCCAGAAAAATGATGGCATCCGCATTTGGCTTCAAAATAACACTGTAGACCTGGCAAGGGTTAGGAAAGGAAAGGGGAAATTGTTTAACCAGTAAAGGCACACTAAGCAGATCTTGTTTCCGGGGTGCGACCTGGGAGCACAAGGAAGTTTAGTGACTTGCTCAGGGTCACACAGTATGCAAGCAGGGGCTGTGGGATTCAAACCCAGGTCTCCAGGTTTGCAGCTTAGTGCCCTAAACCACTACGCTATACTGCCTCCATCACTACGCTATACTGCTCCCTTGTTAGCACTGAGAATTAAAATATAAATATATATCTTATGCTCAGCATAGGAGGTACATAGAAAAATAGATTGGACAGGTATGTTGATATTTTTATTAATTAGCTTAAATCAGCTTTCTGAAAAACATTTTTTCGATGCACTGCTGCTTTAATTCACTGGGGAACCAAGGGTTTCTGGAGGTTTCCAATATTTCATATAATATTAAATACTACGGCTGTCTGGACAGCAGGAGAGGAGCATGAGGGATCCTACAGTATTGTTCTCATCTTGTATTTTTTGCAGAAATCTTGTGCATGCATCATATTTAGTACATAGCTTGTACTTTACACTGTTTCACCAACTTATTTACCCAGGAGAGACTAGCTAAGAGGCAACATCTTGTTTTCAGTGGGGTCCAGCTTCTATCCAGTTTTACACAGCTGCTAGGGACTGATGCTCAGGAGGGTTAAGTGAGGTATTCAGGGTTACCCAGTAAGCCAGCGGCTGTGGTGGAATTCGAACCTGGGTGCTTCTGTTTCAAAGTTCAGTGTTATACCCACTAGATGGCACCAAAGAAAATGCCCAACCTTTGCAATCACACTGACAAATGTTCCCTCATAAGTTTATATCAACAAATATAATTCTTTGTCAGTTTATAAAAGCAAAAGCTTACATACATCATTATAGACAGAGGGAGCACTCCCGACCAGTCGGAGTGCTCCTTTCCTTTGCACATGAGACATTCTTATTCTAAGACGTGTGGCTCCATCGCAGATGCCCTGGAAACTGTCATGTTCAGAGAACGTTTTATTTTATTTTAATATAGTATTGGTCATCCTCAGTCAATAATATATTAATACTGCTGCTGAGATCACTCTTAGGATTATAAGAGAGGTCCCACTTACATCCTTAGGGTATTGGAACTGTTCACCTTCAGTTCACAGTTCACGTACCCTAAGAATAAGAGTGGTCTCTGTCGTGGTATTAACATGGACAATGGATATAAAAAAAAATTAATCAGATTGGTCAGCTCGGTTGAGGACTAAAATAACTGAAACATCCCAATAAAAAAATGAAACTTGCAAGAATGCTATTCAAACAATTCAGAAGTACATGTTGAATGGCAAGAGCTTTAACATAAAATACACAGTGTACCCAAAGACAGACAGATATTTAGGTAAAGCGTCTTGAATGATACCAACTGCTGCAACTGTGGGAGCTAATTTCCTTGCTGCCATCCTGTATATATATTCCTAGTTGGACGTGACATAATAACATAAATCATTATTCTAATAATGCTTCCATATATTTAAGAATGTACTTGTGCCAGAAAACAACCTTGAAAACTTTTTCCAAAGCATCAGAAAATTGGGAATTTGAAACACCAGGGAACGTCTTTAAGAACAACATACAGCACATTTTATGCCAGACTTCAACATGTAAAATGAAAATGCATGTTATAACAGGGAAATAATAATCTAAGCACTCAGATTTTTGGATGAGGGGGTAGTCCGTAATGTCCAAGAAACCAGATTCGAGTCCCAGATAGCTGTACCCTGCAGGAGTGTGGTGGTCAGCTCAAAGAAAATACATAGTCCAAACATGAATACTAGCAACTAAGGCTGATGTCACCCCGTCCCAAACATATTGCTTAAAACAAAATGGATGACATTTCAGTGGCGTTGCAAGAACAGTGAGCCGAGGGAAAGAAAACATAAGCACATTTTTAAATTCATTGTACATGAGGGTTCACTGCATAATCGCAAACAAGGCACTCCAGGATGTGTGTAATTGTGAGTTTATCCACTTCTCATGTGGTTAAGTCACTTGGCTGCACCTCATGGCACACCACGTGAGGTGTGGGGAAATCCCCCAATAACCTATGCCCTGTCATGCCTTACTGCTTAAGTCAAGGGGATTTCCCATAAATGTAGTTCACAGGAAGCGCCATAAAGGGATAAATGAAGGGCAGCAAGCAAACGAAGCTGAGCCAAAAATGTGACCCTTCCTTTTTTCACTATAAAAGATTCCAGGCATCTTGCAGTTTTATTTGGTGCTAAAATGTTCTAATTTCGCCACAATTTGAATATTCCCTAATGTTTTATATTTTCCTCAAGAAAAAAAGATGGCTGCCACATTTAGATTAGAAGTAGTATTGTAGCTCTGGCAATGGTTAGGATCGAAAAAATAAAAAGGTAACTCATGGTGCGCAGAATAGGCAGTACCTAGAAAAGTAGATTTGACAGGTATGTTAATATATTTATCAAATGTTGCTGGAACTAACTTTGTGGAAAAACATTTTTTGTTGCACTGTTGCTTTAAGGCACAAATTGATGAATGAAGTGCCAACATTTTTTAACTCAAGCCCTTAACAGTCCTATGAGTGGCCCTTTGTTTCACTTGCACCATGAGACCACATGGCCTTCCCGGTATCCCACCCTATCTCCCTCTAATTGTCTATCGCTGAGGACAGCTGCAGGAAAACCAGATCGTTGTCTCTTCATCTGTAACTCGTAGCTCAGTCGGTAGCACTCTTCTTTGGCGCTCTGTCGAAACCATGCAAGCAAAAACCATGCTGTGTGGTCTGTGTATGCTGTTGTTACAATGACACCAGCAGAACAAATCCAACACAGCGACACAACCCATTCAACATCCACTGAGTCGAATGGGTTGTCTGAGCGCTGTACAGATACAGTGATTCCAGGTGTTGTCCGCTTTCCCCAGTAATCTGCCCCCAGTTGGTAATCTATATATCCAGGAGGTGCAGGGTGTGAACCCCCTCGCAAACAGTATATGAACCCGTGCCATGGCGGTCGGTCATCACATTTGCTGGGTGATCTGATCGACATCGGTAAATTAGTGTCATTGTAAAGTCCATTGACAACTTTGTTGGCAAGATTTGATGGAACCCTCGATATGTGTAACCTAGCATGGTCTGAAACCACACTAGATTATATAAACAAACTCTGAGACTGCAGACGCTTACGCATATGTGTGATCGGGGTTTTGACTGGTTACCCTCTTCCTCTGGGTCGGGAAGATCACACGTGGCTTCAAGTCCCACTCCAGGCACTTGTGCTAGTGTTGAGGAAGAACATTTGGTTTGTAGTGGGGCCATCACACCCCCAGGCAATGTACAGACTACTCTACTTAAAACAGTTTAAGCTTGGGAGGCAGCATAATGTAGTGGTTAACAGCACTGAGCTATAAACCTGGAGAACTGGGTTTGAATCCCACAGCCACTACTTGCTTACTGTGTAACTATATGATAATCACTTAACTTCCTTGTGCTCCCAGGATGCACCTGGAAACAGGCCTCAGCTCAGCGTGTCTTTCCTGGCCAGAAATTTTAAAATAAAATTGCTTCAACTAATTTAAGTCAGTGTAACGTGGTTTGTGTCCTCACTACAGGCAGATTTAAATGCAATTTCACAAAATGTGTCAAAACCCTGATAAGACCTAGGCTATGACATGTTTTTTTGATACAGTTTTGTACTTAAACTGTGGTACCTGATTGTGCAGAAGATCCATCATGTTCCTCTCTGAGCATTATGGGGCACCTGACTCTGAAATGCATGTTGCACAGCGTGCATCAGGCACGGTTAGCGTTCCTGGTTGGGATGCGGCAGCACGGTTTAATAACCACGCTTATACATGTTCCACGGAGGCACAGATACTGCAACATGGCAAGACTAATCAAATTTTAAAAACATTCCATTTTACCGTGTTGCAGTATGCACAAGGCCCCAGAAATGAACCGGTACCATTTTCTGTAAAAGAACCTTGTCAGAACTGTTCTTAAGGTTCTAATCATTTGAAAACATTGACTTTGGAGTCTACTATAACGCCTCCACCCCAGCAAGCCATTATCAAGAACAAAGGCTGGTGATGGAAAAATCCAGAAAGGTGGCAGGAGGTTGAGAAATGGACACTGTGACTCAGATCGGGATTATGTGGTTGTACTTGTAGTGGTGTTTCGTAAGGGGCACTAACTAGCTATAGAATGAAGCTAACTCTTACATAGGTGTTACAGAAGGAGTACTGACTAGTTATGTGACACAAATGACATATACAGTTACTACTGTAACACTCCCAGGTTGTTTAAAAGGTAATTTTACACTGCCCCATCTGGGTATCATATCAAAACTACAGCGAATGCAAGAGAGTGAATGTCTTTTTAGTGACATGGTTTTTATAGTGAGTTTTTTTCAGCGAGGCAGTTCAGCAACACAGTGATGCTCAGTAGTGAAACTGGCTGCTGTATTCTGTGCCGTTGAGCTGCTAGCATAGCCTAGTGGTTGGAGTCATCAGCTGTGGGTCTGGTAGGTTTGTCAGTTTTTTAATTTTTAAATGCTGTGCAGGGCTTTGCTTCTCCCACCATCCGCCCCCTCTCCTTTCTGTCATCCCCCCTGGAGTGGGAAGCTTGAAAAATGGTCTGAGGTGTGGCAACTGAGGTTCATTTCCAAGAAGTGCAAAATAATGCACCTGGGAAGAGGGAACCCTGGTGAGAGCTACAGGATGGGGGGCTGATGATCGCCAAGGAAGAAAGGGACCTGGGGGTTATCATTTTTGATGACCTAAAGGTGTCTAAACAGAGTACAAAGGTTGCAGGAAGGCCAGTGGCATGCTGGGGTGCATAGGCAGAAGTATCAGTAGCAGAAGGTGGGAGGTGGTGATGCCATTGTACAAAATGCTAGTGAGGGCTCACCTAGAGTACTCTCTACAGTTCTGGGGGCCGCATCTCCGTAGGGATATTGACAGGGTGGACACAGTCCAGAGAAGGGCAACTAAGATGGTACAGGGCTTGCACCAGAAACATATGAGGAGAGACGAAATGACCTCAATATGTACTCGCTGGAGGAGAGGAGGGATCAGGGGCCCATGATAGAAAAGTTCAAGTACCATAAGGGCATAAACAAGGTGCAAGGGGAGGGCATCTTCCAGTATAAAAGATGTACAAGAACGAGGGGGCATGATATGAAATTGGAAGGTGGCAGACTGAGGGGAAACGTGAGGAAGTTTTTCTTCATGGAGAGGGTGGTGGACACATGGAATAGACTGCCACAGTGGGTGGTGGAGGCGAGCCCAGTGGAGGGTTTTAAACTTGCATGGGACAGGCATAAGAGTACCTTAGAGGTGGGAAGGGGGGGTGAAAAGCCATTGACCAGTTAGGGTCAGAGGCCACAAACTAGTGTAGGGCTTTTGGGCAGACTGGATGGGCCTGGTGGTCCTTATCTGCCAACAATTTCTATGTTTCTATGTAAGTACAAAAAAATGTTTTAACTGTCTTTTCTCACCACTGTTGTCACCAAAGGAAAGAATCTAAAGTGCATTTACACTATCTTATGCGTTACAGTCTCCTCCCTTAGCTTCGCTACTCCGCCTTTCCTCCCAATTTGCACTTAGACTGCACTCATGCGCATCAGTACAGGGGAAGTTTCTGTCTTCCAGCGTTGAGGGACGCATTTTTGGGTTGGATTGGGTTTGGTTGTGGGGGGGGGTTAAGCAGTGCGGAATGTGATGGGGGTTCACTTGCACTGGAAACCATCAAATTTAATAGAGTGGCTTAAAAAAAAAGATATGAGGCACAGTTAGCTGTAGGGATGAGGAACCGTGCGGTGTGTTGTGGTGCTTCACCAATGCAGGTGGATCAGTGTGTTTACATGCCAGCAATTATCACCTGCTGCCAACCAAAACAGGGATCATTCTGCACAGTAACGGCACCACCTGCGATGCTCCTGAAGCAGTTCACGCTGCATGGCCTGCTGCACCAATGCAACTCATCTACACCTCTTGCAACCATGCAGATCAGGGGTTCCATGTCAGAAAAGGTGCAAAAAAACCCCAAACAAACAGAGAGTACAAAAACTGTGATTCAAAAATAGCATGTGCACAAACAGCAAGTGCACATAACAGTGATCTCGCTAATAGTGAAAACAGTGCCAAAAAAGACTTTCTGCAGGGGCTTCACTCCTCGCACCCCCCCCCTTACAATATATAACCGTCACCAGGTGGGACACAATTCCAGTTACCTCCTCATTCTCTCCACCTCGACTTGAACCACTTGAAGGCTCTGAAAGTTCTGCTAATGCTTGGCTAACTATCTGAATGTATTCTAGGTGCAGTACTGGAGATGAGTTGATGGGGCACTGGATTTTGCTTAACTTTTGGAACTATAGAAAGATTCTTCGGTTTTTCTTAATGTGGGAAAAAAATCAATAGAACACAGATGGTACCTAGAGATTCCTCTACAAATTAGGGCTCACCACATAAATGCAGTATTCTTCAAAACTGGTGCTCTGCAGCTCTGGTTCGTTCATCTTTTCTGTTTTCTTTTCTTCTTTCTGTCTTTCCTTCTTTCCAATTTATTTATGATGGCCCAGCTGAGTGGCATCTCATTTTCTGTGAGGTCTTGCTGCTAACCAATGGAACTGCTGTGAGAGACTAAAGCACAGGACTGTCTTGTGACTTGCACAAGCTCAGAAAGTGAGCTCCAGAGGCTGTGGTGGGAACCCGAACCTGGATCCTTTGGCTCCTAGTCCTGCACGCTAGTTATTCTAGCTGATTAAGCACATTTCACAACAACCCGAATTTCGAGCAACGGGCCCTTAGTCTTGCTCTTTTGGTGTGGAGGGATGTTGCATGGGGGGGGGGGGTCACCTGAATTTGAGCACATGAAAGCAGATACATCATGATTTATATATCTCTTTTATATTAATTTTATTCCAGTATATTTTACAATCCATGAACAGCTCGTAGCAGCCATTAGGCCTGCACAGAAGGGTTAAGTACGGGTCAGGGGGTTAGGTGCAAAGAAAGAGAACTGAGCACAGGGAGACTAAAGGGCTTGCTCAGGGTCACACAGTAAGAAAGTTGCAACTGTGGGATTCAAACCTGTGTCTCCAGTTTTACAGCTGTATGCTTTAATCAGTAAATTAGAACACAGTGTCAGGCCACCATAAGGTCAATGGCATCAGCTTTGTCTATCCTTCTGGTATTTGTAGTTCCTGTTGCACGTGACTGGACTGGGTTAAATTGCTTTGGTTCCCACTCACGTCTGCAACAAAGCCATCTAGCTAGTGTGACCATACCACTCAATCTTTTGCCTCTCACAGAGGGGCACTGGGGGAATAAAGAGACAAAACAGAGGACACAGCATCAGAGCATGGAGATGGAAGCTCAAAAGGCAGTGGAAATATGTGCTTTTGTGATCATGGAGTTTGCTGTTGCCTGAATAGCATAGAATAATCAGAATTTCTGCTTTTAAATCTTTGTGTAGAATGTGAGATGGGGTGACATGGAAAATGTGGGATGTCCCTACCAATATGAGACATTTGAGAGGTATGGAGAGAGAAGTTCTTTCCACCAGTTAATCTTTTTATTGACATATTCCCATTTTTCACAATACAGCACAGAAGCATATTTATTTATTTTCGTTTGTTTAAATCTTGCAGCATTAATACTGAATGGACAATTCCTAAAGCATTGAATTTTTGAATAATGAGAAACACAGTTCATACAGAAACCTGACCAGCAATAAAGAGCTCCTAAGTGAATGTAGGACAGAGCAATAAGTGTGCCCTTTTTAACTAATAAAACCTATTTAACCATAGCATAAACAAGGTTCTTCTGAGTGGTAAAATGATTGTGCCCCTCCTAATGTGAACAGAGGAGTTCTGAGTGATAAAATGAGGGGCCTCCCTCATAATGTGGGATAGTTGAGAGGTAGTCACAGAGTGGTTCTGAGTTGCAAAATGAGGGCTATCTTTCCTGAGGTGGAACAGTTGAGAAATATGGACTGAGGGGTTCTGAGTGGTAAAATGAGGAATGTCATGTCCTTCCTTATGTAGTAACAGTAAATCATTTTTATTCAAAGAATAATGAAAACATTCAATTGAGCAAAGCTTATTTTCAGTGAAGTTCCAGGTCAAGTAAGGTGCCAAGGTTCCACATATAACACACATACGGTATAATAAATAACAGCAACAACGACTTTACTTACACTAGGGCTATACAACAATTAAGGACTACAAGTCAGTCTTTAAAGTGCATTACAGTGATTGCAGATGCTAACATTCTTGGTCCAAGTAGTACACCACTTAAATTCTGAGACATTAAATTTGGCCCCTGGACCTCTTAAGTGCTGAGGGGGATAATTCCATAGTGAAGCTCCTTTAAAAAGAATAGAAGATCTTCCAATATTCAAATTACAGATAGGAAGACAAAAGTGTGCACCATATGAGGTCCTCAGATCCCTTCAAAACTCCCTAAGCTTAAACAACCCAGCAATATAGTCTGGAACCTTATGGCTCCAGCCCTTATCACAAAGTGCAATAAATGTACATTCCTTCTCACAAATGGTTTGTCCCAGCTCAGCTCATTAAATAAGAAACACCTATGGGTTATATACGGGACATCTAGGATAAAACGAGCCAGTCTGTGGAACATTAACTCCACTTTATTTAGCAATAGACCATTGGCTCCTCCATAGAACACGTCTCCATAACCAATAACTGGAAATAGTAAGGTATTAACCACATTCTGGCGAACCTCCCAGGACATAAATCTTTTATACCTGTAAAGAGCTCCTAACTTTTTATTCATTCCTGCTATGAGTGAGTCTATATGAAATGCCCAGCTTAAATGGGAATCAACCCAGATACCAAGATATTTATATTGGTCAACCTGTTTTATGACTGAACCACCCAATGTAGCAATTTCCAATTTCAGATCACATATACTAGTATGTTTATTTCTAAACAAAAGTACCTGAGTTTTATTTGCATTCAGGATCAAATGATGTGTCTTGCAAAATTCCTGAACCTCATTAAAGGCTTGTGGCAGATTTAGCCCAATTATATCCAGAGAAGCTCCTTCTATATACAGTATAGTATCATCTGCATACAAATGATACCAAATATCTGGAGATTGAAACTTAAGCTCGTTTACATAAATATTGAAGAGTAGAGGCCCCAAGATTGACCCCTGGGGAACGCCACTCCTCAATTCCAAAATCCCAGATTTAAAGAGGCCTACTTCCACAAACTGACTGCGTCCCATCAGGAACAAGGAAAACCATTTAATCGAAAGGGAAGACAAACCAATCTCCCTGAGTCTGGACAGGAGCACCCAATGGTTCAGGGTGTCAAAAGCCTTTGAAAGATCAATAAAAAGGCACCTACCATTAGCCTCCTGTCCAGACTCAGTTGGAAATTGCTCACCACTTTAGTTAAAGCTGTTTGAGTGCTATGCAAGGACCTGAAGCCTGATTGAAAGGGAGACAATTTATTATTGTTATCCAGAAAACTCTTTAATTGACATGAAATAATTCTCTCAAAAAGTTTTGAGACCTGTGGTAACAATGAAATGGGCGTGTAATTGCCCAAATCAGTATTATTTCCTGATTTAAATACTGGTCTGACCCTAGCTATCTTCCACTCCTCTGGAAATTCACCAGTCCTACAGGACAGATTGAAAATATGAGCCAGAGGGAACGCTAGACAAGGGGCAGCATACTTTAGAAGTTTGGAAGGAATTCCATCATGGACTATTGTCTTAAAAATATTTATAAGAGTTCCTTATGGACCTCTTCTGGGGGAATGTGTCCAAACTCAAACACAGTCATTCCTTTGGGATCAGTTTTACTACCCATTAGGTCCTGCTCTATGCCAATCTTAGTACAGTTGAGAGACATGAAAAGAGTGGATCTGAGAGGTAACATGAAGGATGTCCCCCCTTAATGTGGGACAATTGACAGGGAAGGACAGAGGGGTTGTACATAGTAAAGAGAAGAATGTCGCTTCTAATTTATTTTAATTTGCAAGAAATGCAAAGTTATGCATATTGGAGCCCAGAATCGCAGGACAGAGTACTACTTGGGTGGATTCTGAATATCTGCATCAGAGGAAGAGAGGGACCTGGGAATGATGATTACTAGTGACCTGAAACACTCTGCACAGTGTAAGAAAGCAGCAACAAAGGCAAACAAGATGCTGAGATGCATATCTAGGGGGATCAGTAGGAGAGAGGAGGTTATACTGCCCTTGTACAGGTCATTGGGAAGGCCTCAAATAGAGTATGGAGTTCAGTACTGATGCCCACATCTCAAAAAGGATATTAACCTGCTGGAGGAGGTCCAGAGGAGGGCTATAAAGATGACAGCAGGTCAGCAGGGTACAGCATATGAGGAGAGATTGAGGGCACTGAACATGTACTCCCTGGAAGACGGTGGGGGGGGCATGATTGGGACCTTCAGGTACTTGAAAGGGGTAAATAAGGTGGATAAGGAGAGTCTCTTTCAGCTGAGTGGCAACCATAACATGAGGGGACATAGTCTTAAGCTGGAGGGTGGGAGGTTTAGGCGGCAGGTCAGGAAGCACTTCTTCACAGAGAGGGCAGTGGACACTTGGAATGCGCTGCTGGAAGAGGTGATCTCATTGAAGACGGTGGGCAGCTTTAAGAGAGGCTGGGATAGGCATAGGGGAAGCTAAGGATCATAGGTAGGGAGGATGGGAGGAGTGGGGAGGGAGGGCAGGGACAATAGCTCAAGCTGTGGACCCTACAATACAAACAGACTAGATAGACCAAATGGCCTTCTTCTACTGGCTTTTTCATATGTTCATATGTAATGAGGGACATTTGAAAGGTATGGACAGAGGGGTTCCGAGTATAAAATGAGGGATGTACCTCCTAATGTGGGATAGTTGAGAGGTGTGGACAGAGGGGTTCTGAGTATGAAATGAGGGATGTCCCTCCTAATATGGGACAGTTTAGAAGGATGGACAGAGGGGTTCCGAGTATAAAATGAGGGATGTCTCTCCTAATGCAGGACAGTTGAGAGGTGTGGACAGAGGGGTTCTGAGTATAAAATGAGAGCTGTTCCTGCTAATGTGGGATAGTTCAGAGGGATGAATAGAGGGGTTCTGAGTATAAAATGAGGGATATCCCTCCTAATGTGGGACAGTTGAGAGATGTGGACAGAGGGGTTCTGAGTATAAAATGAGGGATTTCCCTTCTAATGTGGGACAGTTGACAGGGATGGACAGAGGGTATATGAATGGCAAAATGAGATGCAGTATGTCCCCTTTATGTGGGACAGTTGTGAGGGAAGGACAGAAGGGTTATAAATGGTGAAATGAGGGTTGTCTTTCTTAATGTGGGACAGTTGAGAGGTTTGGATAGAGGGGTTCAGAGGGGTAAAATGAGGGACATCCCTTCCAATGGGGAACAGTTGACAGGTATGGACTGAGGGGTTCTGGAGTGGTAAAATGAGGGATTCCCCCCTTATGTGGGACAGTTGAGAGGGAAGGATAGAGGAGTTCGAAATGGTAAAGTGAGAGATGTCTATCCTAATGTGGGACAGTTGAGAGGTAGGGACAGAGAGGTTTGGAGAGGTAAGATGAGGAGTGTACCTCATAATATGGGACAGTTTACAGGGTTGGGCGCAGGAGTTAAAAATAAGGGTCATTAGTTATCTATGTGGAGCTTGAATGGAAGATGGGGGCAACACTTGCCCCACATTTTTTTAAAGTGGATGACACAGACAGCCATGTGACATATGCCCACCCCCCGGGGGCATGAAGAGCAGCCCAGGCCACTCCCAGAGGATGGCTTGGGAGGGGCACACATGGCTGTGCCTTGCTGAAGATAACTGTGGGAAGGTAAGGGGGCAGATGCAAAAGGGGGGGAGTAGGGTATGTGACTGACTATGTGGTGGGGGACTGCTAGGGGCAGGAGATAGCAAGGGGGTGTTACCTTAGAGGTTTATGAAGACTCAGGTGTGAATCCCACCACTATCACTCACAGTGTGACCCTGAGAAAGTCACTTAACCTACCCATGCATAACATCTTTAATCTGTCTCTGTGCTGTTAGATATCCCTCTGTGCCTAATATCAGCTCCATCAGGGCTCTCAGTAGGATTTTTTCTTTTAGGGTTCTAGACTTTTTGGAAAAAAAACCGGGGCCCTCAGCTAAAATTTGAGAGTCCCCATGACATTTTTTGGGTCCCCATTGAAATGAACGGAATGAGTCTGGAAAGTGCCAGTACCATTGCATGTTTATTTTGAATGTTTTTTTTTTTTTTTACCATCAAGCATTACAATGCCAACATTTTAAACCTGATCTGTGTGTACGTTCTATAGACATTCACTCAAAGTACAATTTAAAAACAAAATTGTACTTACAGTTTTGCAGTCATTTCTACCTGGGTAACATGGTAATTCTATCTTGCTGCCCCTCTCAAGCAGACATGTGCCAACCTGGCTACAAAAGAAAAAAAAGTCAAGTCATTTGGTATACAAAAAGCATAATGTTCATTAAAATATGTGTAGTTGGTGCTGCTAAAGCACAGTCAGTGGTGACAGTCACTTATGTCTCCCAATCATCTCTCCTGCCCAATACTTCTCCTTTCTTCTCTACTGCACACATTTCGGATGCAATCATTTTACTGACTAGAACAGGTTTCACTCCCACATTACTGTCGTGGTTAAGACAGTGGCACAGTCTACATGGTGGTCTTCTCTGTGGATTTGCTTTTCTTTGTTCTTCTTTCTTCATGGTATGGCACTTCTCCTCACCTGGCATAACTTCTCCTAACGCCCTCCTGTCCATAAATATCTCCTTACTCCCTCCTGCCCATAAACTTCTCATTACTCCCTCCTGCCCATACCTTCTCTGCGCACATCTCCCCTGCCCATTTCTTGACATAAGTTCTGTTTGGTACTTGATGATAGAAGCCACTGTTGATAGACTGTGGAAAGAGCAGAATGGGGTAGTAACTTGTTAGACATTTCTCCCTTCCTCCCACCAAGAAACCAATTAAAGCGTGGTGTTGAGATAAGAGCTGAATGGGGCTATAACTTGCTATGGCTACTGCCCCCCCTTAAGATTTATAAATGGCAACAATACTTGTCTTCTGCCCTGTGCCCAGGGGTTTTAGTCAGTTGCCCACAAGTCTCTCTTTGGGTCACTAGTCTGGGTCTGAAAGTGAACAAACAAAAAATAAATTTAAAAAAAAAATCACAATTTAAGACAAATTTAAAACATTATTTTCTGTGTAGTCTAATGACTATAAATTTATTGAATGCTGGAAGAGGGTTGTAGTGTTCAACTTCAACTCCTTCTTGGGCTATCTACATGAGTTTGCTCACAGTGTCAGCCTTTAGAGAACGTCTACCATTTGTTTTTATTTTGTTTTGCACAGCAAATCCTCTTTCACGTGCCACTGATATAACAGGTGACACAAGTAAAATATTGGCCATTGTGACAAAATCAGGGAATATATCTAAATAGTTTTCAATTAAGTCTTGGCAAACATTGATGAGTAAAGTCATTCCTTTTTTTAGATTTCAGAACAAGTTTTGAAATGTCCGTAATCTTTCTCAGTCCTTTCTTTGTCAATTAGTGCTGGCAGTGTTTCTTCTTTGAAGGTTGTGTCTTGGAAATAAGTGCAAACATCCTTCAGTCCCTTATCTTGGAGTCATCAGGGAGATGTTTAGGAACTGCACTGAAGATGTCTTAAATCTTATGTGGATGTTTTCAGGCAGCTGTGCCAGATATTCCTGAGATGCCACCTGGAACTGCATACGTAGTGCTGGTCAGTCATTCACTGTTTGTTCCTGCTACATGCCAGGACGTTGGTCAAGTTCTTGAAATGTCTTTTAAAGCTCTGCTCATTCTGCTCTTTGAACTGTAGCAGTCTAGTAACAGTGGCTTCTATCATGCTGCCAGCTACTGAAATGTCAACACTGCCCCGCTGCATAACTAGAGAGAGTTTATTCACCATATAGAGGATTGTCTGCGGGGAGTCATTCACAACAAGGATATTTCGATTGAGGTATCCATGGCTAGGACCTCGGTTTGCCGCCGAGAGGTTTTCAAGTCCGCTGCTAAGCGAGACCTCGAGATCAGAGAAGATCCTTGTTTGAGAATGACTCCCCATAGACAATCTTTTATAGTGTATGGGGAGTCTATTCATGACAAAACAGCGAATGGACGCAAACATTTTTTAAATCAAGCCTTACTTGGCTTCGATGTTGTGGCTCGCTCCAGCGCTACTTGCTCTCTTGCCGATGCAGCTTCTAAATCGCGCATGCGTGAATGCATTTGATCTTGTTGTGCTGCACCGGTGACGTACCCAGTGCAGCACAACAAGATCGTGACACACTGAGGCTAGCACAACAACGCTGGTGGGAGCATGGATTTCCATGCTCAACAGCGTTCTACCATACACTATATCTAAGACATCCATGAAGAAAGAAGTGCATAAGATAAAGCAGACAGATTTTACTTTTGTGTGCAGGCCCTTTGCTTCTCAGGCACCTTTTGTTGCATCATGCTGTAATACTTGTAACTGTGCAGGGCAGGATCTGTGAATTGCTTGAACTGCACTGTGCAGTGACAGCCACCGGAAACCTGCAGGTTCTTTTAGAGATAGATATCTAATATTGTCATCATTGAGTGTTTCTGGGACGAAACACAAGACGTTGCACCACACTGCAGAGTTGCTGTTGTGCCTGTACACATTTTGTTATGGTTATTCGATAGTCATTGAAAACACTATTGTCCTCACATGCTTGTCCTGCTCACAGTGCCAGTCTCGGGGGCAACACAATGGATCTGAGTCAGCCTTGGGTTTACTTGCTGTCTTAACTGTGCACCCACCCCAGTGTGCATTCCAGTCACAGCGCTTGCACCATCACTTGTTAGTGTGATGATCTTCATCGGGTTAACTGCATTAGCAGAGCAAAGATTTAAGATTTCTGATACAATTGTCTCTGCCCTCCAATCGGTTATTGCAATGCGGTCAATGAAATGAACCTTTGACTCTGTATTGAGTATACGCTTTACATATACATTCAGTTTTTTTGTGAATGGTTGCATCAGTGGTTTCATTCACCCTTACCCAAAGAAACTGAGAACCTGTTAAGTGAGCTTTGATTTCTTCCAGTATGACTTCATTTATGGAGTCCAGCATGCCTTATCTTGCATCTCTCCCAGAGTAGGCTGTGCCACTGTCTTGCAGCCTCCCCCATTTAATTTCTGTGAATAAAAGAACAAACTCATTAGCTCTGGTTCTAATACTAGCCCCCGGCCCCATCCAAAAAAACAGATTCCCTTCCTAATTCCATGGACCATCACCTCAGTTGATATAAGTGTATCAAACTAGTTCAATGATTGACTCTGTTTGATAAGGTAATACACTGTTAGTAAATGGGCAACCTTACTATCATCTTTTGGCTCAGGATCTGCTATTTCTTTCTCAAATGCCACTAAAAGAGAAAATTGTCCTGCTTTTCTCCTTCCTGTTTGTACCAGCAAATGGTCTCTGTTTCTTTCATGTCTGTAAGAAGCAGACAACTGCAGGCTGGTTGTGCCAGCTGTGGGAAATGGGTTGCCTGTCCCATCTGCCTTACGTCAGCTACATTTCCCAACAATGTTTCCCTCTGTTTCATCCTTTACAAGCCATGGAAATTGCTTTGTCCAGCTGTCCCTCCAAAACCTTCTCTTGTTCTCAGCTGAACCTACAGACGCTGTCTGTGCTGACTGCTTATCATTGTCCATCTCATCAGTATTCAACAATCTCTTGAGATATGTTAACATCACACTCAGAAGATGATGTATCTTTTTCTTGTGCTGCTGAATCTCCTCCACCAAAATAATCATCTAGGCTTCGCTGCGACACTTTGCCACTGTCTGGTGATGACCACAAGGCATGCTGTCTCGAGTTTTCCCTCCCTCCCTCCCTCTCACTGACTCTGAAATACATGCACTGGCTAAAGCGGAGCTCTACAGGATAAAACAAATATATTTAAGCTTAACAAACCATCGTCAAAAACAGTCACGCAATGCTCTGACTGCCTACAAAGGATTACATTTCAAGTTACTTTTTACGGCTGTGTGGGCAGAGCTCTGCAGATGTTATCCCATCATATGAGCTTTGCAAGAGCACTGTGGAAGCATGTGACCGGACCACTGTCCGGTGTACTTCCAAAGTGCTCTGGCAAATGTTCAGTGGTGCTGTTTATGCGGCCCTTCCTCTCCGCGGGCTGCATAAACATACCCCCCTTCCCGGTGCACTACTTTTTCTTCTGCAACTGCAGAAGTGATGGTGGCCATGTGCAAGATGGCGGTGCTGACTTAAACTGCACATGTGCGAGTATCGTGCATGCACAGTTTTCTCATCACTGCCATCTTGCACATGGCTGACTTCAGGGCAAACTGCGTGTGTGTGAGTATTGCACGCGTGCAGTTCTGTTATCATCGCTGTCTTAGATATGGCTGACTCTGGTGCGGCAAGATCACCGCATATGCATCACTCCTGCCACTCTGAGCAGCTGTATCAGCTCTGACCAAAGCTTATTTACTGTTGCTGTGATTCTGTCGGTTGCATTTTCAGTGCACTATGTAGTCGACACTCCGACTCATCCTAGGTCAAGAGAACTGTGAATGCCTTTTTTTTGGGTGGGGGGTTAAATTATTGTAAATAAACAGCCATTGTTTGTTAAACTTGCAGACCTGCTGTGGACTCTGGTGCCTCTAAAATGGCTGCTCTACTTCCAGACAGTAGGACCGATTTTCGAAGGGCTTTGTGTGATGCAAGGGGTGACTTGTGTCAGACTTTGCGGCAAGTGCGAGTTTGCAACGAAGTTTGCTGCAACCCCTGAGGCAAGTCCCTTGTGCTAAATGCAGCAACTTAGACCAGCTCTCCCCTGGTCTACCTCTGTGTCATTGGGGGACCTAGTTCATGGGGCCTGCACCAAAACTTTGGCGCAAGCTGCTGTAAAGTGAGGAAGATGTCGCCACTGCGCCAACCCTTCTAAAATCGTGTGCTTTGCATCAAAGAGGTTTAGCACAGCTGCGCCACACACTGCAGTGGATGCAGGGCTCGATGCAAGCCCTGCATCGCCCTTCTAAAATCAGGCCCAGTGTGTCTCCAGTCCAGGCTGAACCATGTCCTTCTGGAGTAAAATTTTCAAGTTTCTTCACCGAGCACTACACTTTGCTCCCTCAGCTCCCCCCTTCAGTGCCGTGGTCCTCTCTCATCCAAATGGTGCCGAAAACACCCCAACTCCATAGCATGCTTGCAACTGGGAAGAGAAACAAATGCTATTCATGCATGCGTACTAAATTGGCCCATTGGGACTCCTGGGGCCTTACACAGTGAGCATCTCGGGGACTTTCTCTGCAAATTTTGGAGCATCCTGACATTGAAAATATGTGTAGAGGATGCGGGTACCTGCATTCCTGAGAGCCCTGCCTGTTCTCTCCCCTGCCACTCCTAGATTGTAAAGTGCTTTGGGGCACTTTGTATGAAAGTTGCTACTTAAAACATCCTCTCCTTTCCTTTAGCAGTAAATGGGGGGGGGGGGGAGTGAAAGGGTGAACACAAGTCTTAGCAGCAGGGCTACACATCTGGATGAGATGAGATTAGAACTGCCCCCTCCCATCCCCTTTAAATCGCAGCTTCTGGGTCCCCTTATAAATGCATCCAGCATCCCACTACAATAGCACAGCTTAAGATACTAGCTCTCTTGTCAGTTTATATGTGCTGTGTTAACACCACTTGTGCTCACTGGGCTATATTACCACCAGTACTGCGTTCTTACAAAACACATTGTTTATTTATTTTCAGGAACGACCCGGGTCATTCCTGAAAATAGGCATACAACTTGTCTAGTGTACTTACCTGGTTAACAAAAGCTAAATAAATAAATAAATATCTTATTTTTTATGCCATTTTAATAAGCTGGTATCCATTTTTTTACCTTGTTTTTATCTTTACTTTCAGTTACTCTTGAAAATGTATTTTTCCAGTTTTATAACCATGTTTCTCTTATCTCCACCCTTTCCTTCACCTACTTCGGCCTGGGTATTCCAGAAAAAGGATAATTTAACCAGTGTGATTAACCAGTCAACAAATAAATAAATAAATAAGAATCAAAATCTACCACGCGCACACTGCAACTGAAAGTAGTTGATTACATTGTGCATATACTGTATATAGTATTTTAAAGTACAGTAATGCTACAGTTACAGTGCCACCCTGTGGTTCTCAGTCTGTACTGCATCTGTATAGCATGTTGAGACAATCGGAGTAGGTTTTACAATAAAGTGTATTCCTAGCTTCCTGACGTACGTGCGCTGGCTCAGGAGTCTATTACACACACCCCTTATGCCTCCAGCCCCGTTAGCAGATGTCAGTTTGGAAACAAAAAAAAGTTAAAACAAAAGGGTGGTGGTGGCTATAAAACTAAATATGGGGTTTAGAGAAAAGACTAATTATTGTTTTTTATTTCTAGCGGCAAGAATGGGAGGTGGTCATATTTGTTGCGTTGAGTCACTAGTCACAAAACTAGCAATAAACCCATTTTAAAAACGTCCAAGAGAATTGAAAATATACTGACAATAAATCTAAGGAATAACTACATTATTGCTAATTAAAAAAAAAAAAGAAAAAACCCTGTATGATTGAATTTCTTGCCAGCTGACAAATACAGCTGCTTTGAGTTATCTTGACAAAGGCGGGGAGACGGGCGGCTGCTTTCAATAAAAGTTCACCCTGGACGCAAAAAAACAAAAACCACTTGTGTAAGAAAACAACAACAAAGGAAGGTTAACCATTACTGGCTGGGTTGGAAGCTTCCTTTGAAATGGTGCCTGTTTCTCGATTTTTGAAGGGTAGGCGGGATTAGTATAATATGAACCAGATTTTTGATTGTTTATTATTAATTAGGTATTTTCTCTTAGACAAGCACTCATTAAAGTCTGTAATTATGTCTCTGGCTCCATGTTACGTCCTCCTGTTGCCAGTCCGCAGCAGATGGGGCAACGCGGAGTGTGTGTGAGAGAGAGAGAGAGAGAGCGCTTCGTGAGCTGCCCCAGCCTGGAGTCAACACACAACAACATTTTAAAATGTAGACAGGTTTTGTTTGGTTGTCTGCTTGTTGGTTTGGTGTAGACTGTGGAGTCTGATTTATTGGTGATGAGGGGGCTTCCAGAGGATCATGCCCCCTCCCCCTTAATTGGAAATGAGGTACAGTAGCTTTTGCAACACAGCTGCTTACTTATGATGGGGACAGGTGGTGGGGCATTTAAAGCATTTTTTTTTTTTTAATCAGAAGATTCACAGTTGGCATAAGCAGAACTAAATTATGCACCCCACCCCCAAAGTCTGCACTTATGGGTGTTCCTTTTGGGGGGGGGGAGGTTGTATTTCTTAAGGCATTAGCTTAAACTAATTTGCTGGTTTTCTGCAACCAAATTACAGCTGGCATCAGAAGGCTTCTAATCTCCTAACATTCTAAAATAATTAGAATTTCTGGGCATTCTATTATTTGTTAGGGATGGGAGGACTGGCCTGATGTCAGATAAGGACCCAGAAGAAACTCACAGCCAGAAGTTCTGGTAGTGAGGATGATTTTGGTTTAAACTGGATTAGACAATAGTGCTAACACCAAAGCTTGAAACTCTTGAGTTCTTCCTCAGGCCCTCTTCCCTATAAGAACTCTGACAGTTAAAAGTTCATAGCACCAGGGTTAGCAAGTTGTACAGTCCAGTTTTTAAGCCACAAATCAACTCCCCAATTTTTACATAGAAACGTAGAATGTGATGGCAGATTAGGACTGCAAGGCCCATCCAGTCTGCCCATTTTTTCTACATTATGAATGTGCCATCGGCCTGTACTCTGTCAATGGCCTATCTATTCATACTCATCTGTATTGCTCCCTTATGCCTATCCCATGCCTGTTTGAAGCCCTGCACTGTATTCATATCCACCACTTCCTGAGATAGGCCGTTCCATGCGTCCATCACCCCTTCTGTGAAAAAGAACTTCCTCACATTACCCCTTAATCGGCCTCCCTCTAATCTCATGCTGTGTCCTCTTGTCCTGCCATTTTTCTTATATTGAAACATGTTAGACTCTTTCTTCTTGTTAATGACCTTAAGATGCTTGAATGTTCTGTAGCACTTTTAGCTGAAGAGTTCTTTTTTTAGGGTGCCTCTTACCCGGTGAGTTGCTTTGCACGTTGTTTCTTTAGAGCATGGCTCCTCTGTTTCATGTGCGCCTAGCCCCTATATTTTTGTACTCAGATAAGGCCCCCCCCAACCCAGACCAGCCTGCCTAAGTCAACTGTGAAAATCAGTCAGTTGTGACTCGACTGTGATTTAACCCAGGTCAGTCCATTGATCAGATTCTGATCTGCCAAAGGCCCGGTTCTGACCCAGTCCTAATAATGTAAGGGATCTTGGTCCTGTTAAAAATGAGAAAACTTGACATAAAAAAAGCCTCTAATGAGGAGTAGGGACAATCTAATTCTGTCATTTGACCCTGTTCTGATCCAGTCTGAAAACTATACCCGTTTTAGCAAACCAGAGTAAATCGGAACCATTTGGAAATAGGTCAGTGTCAGACTCCGAAATGGGGTTGCAGCTGACTCTGCCATCCCTATTATTTGTTACTAAAGACACTTGCATGAAACATCGTTCTTTGCCCCTTAGACTGCACCTGTTCCTGCTGCCTTTCCTGCTCTGACTTCATAATCCTCTCCTTGTGGCGTCAGAATTATTTCCATGGTGGACCACACCCTAAGGGCCCAGCAGTAGCACATCACGCTGCAGTACAGGCAACCCAGATTCTGGAGTGGAGTTGGACCACTCAGCTCAATTAGAAATCCAACGTTATTATTTTTTAAAAGTTTTTTTTTTATTAACAGTAATTAGTAAAATGTAGTCCCTCCCCAGCTGTCAATCATCTAACTATCCACACACTGAATAGATGGAATGTTTGTTTATCATGGAATGTAGGAATTCAAACTTCTGCAGAATTCTTCTGGCTGCATATTCACCTCTCTCCTGACACATACACACAGCAGAAGGCCTCAATAAAGCCAGGTATTTGATCTTATCTGTGGCAAGGCAAGTAGCAACACAATAACAAAAATATGTTTAAAAAATAAATCCAATTTACTAAAAAGGAACCATTTCATAATCGCAGTAACTAAGGTACTCCCTGGTAGGCAGCTAAGGATGGTGTGTGTGTGTGTGTGTGTGTGTGTGTGTGTGTGTTCAAAAACGAAGCTCCCAAAAAACCCAAACTGTGAGTGGTATTTATTTTTTTCATTTGTGCATGTGTGTAAAAGGGAGAATATGAAGAAAAATAACATTTCATCAATGTGTTTCTTTTTATTATGAGGGAGTTTTATTTTTAGGGCCTAGAATATTTTAGCGAGTAAAGGTGGCAGCCATATTTGTGATGGCAATCAGGGATTTTTGAAACAGGCATTGACATTGTTAGTGTAGTGTGCTGTGTCCTGATTGCCAGCACTTTATTTACCTATGAACTGTGCTATTCCAATACATGGGCTCTGACCAATCAGGATGCAGTATTTTTCTTAACCATTTTATAAAAAAATTATGAAATGGGTAGAAAAATGCTGGCTCCTGATTGGTTAAAAGGTACTTTCAGCTGGGCTATTATCCCAGCATAGCGGCCCAGCTGAAAGTAGCTCAACAAAAAATATGTTTCAAAAATACATCCAATTTACTAAAAAGGACCCATTTCATAATCGCAATAAGGCACTCCAGGGAGTGCATTATGGTGGGCTAGTGGCCCTTCTCAGGTGGTGGAAGCACTCTGCATTGCCTTATGCTTCAACACACCCGAGGTGGGTCATTATCCCACCATGACGCACCCCCTGTCATGCCTTATTCCATAAGTATATACCTTATGAAGGACAGTGTAATTTGCATATGCATACAATGCACATCAGAGTTAAACCTTATGAGATAATTTGTTTTAGCCACTGAAGCCTTCTAAATGAGGATAAATCATTCATCCACATTTTGGCCATATACATTTATCCTCATTTTAGATAGGTCTTAAAGGAACCCTAAACATCCCAGGGTACTTAAGGAGCTAAAGGAGGAACTAGCAGAGCCATTAGCAGAATTGTTTAGTGAGTCTCTGAGCACAGGAGAGGTCCCAGAAGACTGGAGAAGGGCTCATGTGATCCCACTCCACAAGAGTGGTAGCAGGGAGGAGGCGGGGAACTACAGACCGGTCAGTCTTACCTCAGTAGTGGGCAAGATTATGGAGGCACTCCTTAAGGAAAGGATAGTGCAACACCTGGAATCCATAGGGGCACAGGATCCAAGACAGCATGGGTTTACAAAGAAGGTCCTGTCAAACTAATCTCATAGATTTCTTTGACTGGGTAACCAGAGTGGTGGACCAAGGGGGTGCAGTTGATATAGCCTACCTTGACTTCAGCAAAGCTTTTGACACTGTTCCACATAGAAGATTGATAAATAAGCTAGGTAGGCTCGGGTGGTCGAAGTTGGTCAACTGGTGGCAAACTGGTTGACGGCAGAAAACAGAGAGTGGTGGTAAATGGTATACAGTCAGAAGAGATGCAAGTCACAAGTGGGGTACCTCAGAATCAGTCCTGGGGCCAGTCCTATTCAACATCTTCATTAGTGACCTCGCAGATGGACTAGAGGGTAAGGCTTGTCTGTTTGCAGATGACACCAAGATCTGCAACAGAGTAGATGATCCAGATGGGGTGGGCAGAATGAGAAGAGATCTGGATAAACTAGCAGAATGGTCAGAAGAGTGGCAACTGGGATTTAATGCAAAGAAGTGCAAAATCATGCATAGGGAAGAGAAACCCAAGCCACTTATAGGCTGGAGGGGAGTTGCTAGCAGTCACAAAGGAAGAAAGAGACTTGGGCATCATCATCACTGATGACCTAAAATCATCCAAGCAGACCTCTAAAGCAGTAGGTAAGGCTAGGGGGTGTTAAGGTGTATTAGTAGGGGTATCACTAAGTCATAAGAGGGAGGTAATAATCCCTCTGTACAAGACATTGGTTAGGCCCCATCTGGAGTACTGGCAGTATTGGAGGACACACCTTCACAAGGACATTAACCAAATTGAGGCAGTCCAGAGAAGGGCAACCAAAAATGGTGCAGGGACTGCATCAGAAGACATATGAGGACAGATTAACGGAGCTCAATATGTATACCCTTGAGCAAAGGAGGAGAGAGGTGATATGATCGAGACATTTAAACACCTTAAGGGCATTAACAAGGTGAAAGAGTCTAACATGTTTAAATATAAGAAAAATAGCAGGACAAGAGGACACAGCATGAGATTAGAGGAGGCGATTAAAGGGGAATGTGAGAATTCTTTTTCACAGAAAGGTGGTGGATGCATGGAATGGCTTACCACAAGAAGTGGTGGCTATGAATACAGTGCAGGGCTTCAAACAGGCATGGGATAGGCATAAGGGAGCAATACAAATGACTATGAATAGATAGGTCACTGACAGAGCAAAGGCCGATGGCACATTTATAAGGTAGAAAAAGAAATGGGCAGACTGGATGGGCCTTGCGGTCCTTATCTGCGTCAACTTCTATGTTTCTATGTTTCTATGTAAACGAATGGGAGAGCAGCTTGAACAATGCCCAGTGACATCACAGTGGCCTCTGCTACGCTCAAAACAGAGCAGTGAAATCAAACAGAAACAGTTAAATCTTCATAAAGCACTCTAATTTAAAGGTTTTACATTTTATAAAATAGTACATTGTATAAATTGAACACACAATGGTCTGACTCGGAATAAACCATTTATCAGCACTTGTGAGTTGTTGACCTGTACATGTGAAGATAACTACATTTTAGAAGCTGCGAGGTTTTGTTGAAAGGGGGGGGCTCTTTTTTAGAATCAACATGCAGTGGACTAGCAGATGGACCAGTGCTAGTGATCTGGGTTCAGTAGTGGATTTAGGTTGCTGGAACCGGGCGGTCATGCTGGGAAGAAGTGATGCCATCGTCTACATGTCCCAGTTAGTGAGGGTTGGCCCCATCACTGGCTGCACCAGTGACCCCTTGCAGCAAGCCAGGAAGCCTGCACCCTTGAGGGGGGAAGGATCATGTGCCAGGCACTGCTGTATGGGAGGCCACCAACAGGCTACGTACGGCACTGGGGAGATGGGATGGTCAGGGGTTATGGGGGAAAAACTTACTGGAATGTGTATGAGATGAAATGTAAAGGGATAAAATCTCTGGACATGCCATCTGATGACAGCTAACGTTGGGACCCTCAGGCCCTGCATAACCAAGCCTCCTCACCAGATGTTTGCTTCTCAGAAGGGTCCCACCACAAGGGGGGAAACCATGGAGGACATGGGGGGTCATTGCCTTGGGTACCAGATGACACATGTTATAGAAACCTAGAAACATAGAATTTGACATCAGAAAAGGACTGTTTGGCTCATCCAGTCTACCCAGATATTCCTGCCTATTCTGTGTTCACAGACCCTATCTGGTCTCTAGTGACCCTCTTGCCTCCCTGCCTGCTATCTAACATGCCCCTATATATTTCCCATGCATGCTTGAAGCCCCACATTCCACTGGCTGTCTATTCCAGACATCTACCAACCCTTTCAGTGAAGAAATATTTCCTCACACATCACTTAAACTTCCCCCACTCTCCAGCTTCATTGCATGCCCCCGGTTCAGTTGCTTGTTCTCATTTGAAAGACACTCCCCACCTGTACCCTGTTCAGCCCTTTGAGGTACTTGTAGGTCTCTATTATGTCGCCTCTCTTGCTCTCTCTCTCTCTCTCTCTTCTCTTCTAGGGAATACATGTTGAGATCCTTCAGTCTCGTCTCATAGGGTTTCTCATACGAACTGTGAACCATTTAGTTGCCGTCCTCTGGACTGCCTCCACCTTCTGTCCTTTCTGAGCTGTGATCTCTAAATCTGAAACACAGTACTCCAAGTGTGACCGTACCAGCCAGCAATCATGTATAACTGCAACACCACATCCCTCCTGCTGGAGACACCTCCACCTATACACTCCAGCATTCCATCAGCCCTAGCCACTGTCTTATCACACTGCCGTGCCACCTGAGGTCATCGGATATGATAACTCGAGGTCCCTTTCCTGTTATCTGTTGTTACCTGTGCAGGTAACTATAATTATCCCAGTGCAGCCTTTACATAGCTCCCACATATTTTTTGCCAAACATCCCCCCCTCTTCCACTGCACACCTCCCCCATCCAGTTTAGGTTGTGGACTGTCCCAGCATCTTCTGCTACTAGTTATCTGTGACTTCTCCTCTGCGACAGGCCCCAGTAGTTGGCCACGCATTGCTGGAGAAAGCATGCATCAGAGCTCAGGCCAGGAGGTTGAGGACAGGCTCAGCTGGGCCATCACTCCCGGCTGGGGGAGAGGGGGTGCTTTCACCTGGGTCATCACTAAGAAGGTGCTCAGTATATAGGCTTGTAAGATGGATGCAGGGTGCACTGCTAAACGCCTCCATCTCTGACTGCTTTATAGTGCATAGCTGCTGAAAGCTCCTCCTTCATGTACCTGCCTTGACTTGAAAGAGTTCAGTATCTCTAACTCTATGACCCCCCCAACCCCTTTGTCAGACTGTGGATGGGGCAATTGGAGATCACTGCAGAGGGCAGTTTGAAGGCAGCACTTCCCGCAGTGTCCTTTGAAGGGGAGCATCATAACACAGTGGCCAACGCAGTTTTGAACAGAAAATAAAAAAAGAACCAGCTTGGGCCATCCCTACAGAAAACCCATTTATGCTCACCTTGTTAGTTGGACTTGGTGCTGTTTATCTGTATTTATCTCGCACATCACTGCTGACTTGTACTGTTTGCCTGCTATGATCCTTGTGTGATTCTTGCTGTTTGTACTGACTGCCTTTACCACTGTATGTGCCAGTAACTGGCCCGTGCCATGCCTGAAAAAGATCTTCAGATCGGTGCGCCAACCCGGTTAACAAATGAATAAATAAATAATATTCTGCTCTGCACCAGCCCTGCTCTTACTAGAGCTGTCAGGACACTTTGCTGTGTGAATAAAGTGCTTCTTCCTTTAGTACTGATAACCCTTCCCCTTTCACCTGCACTAAATGTATCACCACGTAGGCAATCCAGCACAACCACCTACGCTGTACACACAGTATCTGCATTTTCTGCTGCCAGAGCTGTCAGTTCCTCACCTTTTGTGAGCAGTAAATGAATCATGGTGGGGGTAATCCAGCAAAGTGCTGTCATTTCCTCACCTTTTTGTGAGCAGTAAATTCATTACAGTATAGTGGATCTAGCACTGCATTTTGTAATCTATCTGCCCTGTGGATAAACCGAGGGCTTCTGCCTCGAGTGCTGTCAGTTCCTGTCATTCTGCGAGAAAGTAGTAAATTCATCACCATATGTGAGGCAACTTCTGCACAGACCCTGGCCACACCGTACCTCCCACTGTGGATAAGTGAAGGACTTATGTCTACCTCATTGCTGTCCATCCCTATCACCTTTCCCCAGCACTAAATTCTTCATAGTATGGGGAAGCCTAGGTTCTTTTTGAAATGAAGGAGGATAAATATTTAGACCACAACAGTGAGAATCCATTTTGCCAGATAAATGGTGTTATTTTTTGCTGACATCTCTACTATTACGATAAACGTGTCACAAGTGAAACAACAGTGGTTAGATATGTTCTAATTCTGCACTTAACCAATGGGAGAGCAGCTGAGACAATGCTTGATGACATCACAGTGGAGCTATTCAGCAATCTAACCAGAGAGAAGTCAAAATAAACAGTTGTGGTGCAGCTGCAAAAAAGGGCTCATTGGAAAGTTTCACATTTGAAAATGTGTGGTATAAACTGGACACACAATGGCCTGACTCAGATTCCATTTATCTTCATTTGTGAGGGGTGGTACCTTAATAACTCATTTGTCCTTCCCCCTCACTCATGAAGATTAAATGGCATCTGAGGCAGGCCATTGTGAATCCCATATTTATACAACTCCAGTGGAAATAAACTGGTTAAGATAAAACATGATAATTTGGGGCTGATGACATGCATGCATGTTTGTTAATCTGTACTTTTTCATCGTCCTTTAGCTAGCCTCCATCTGCTCCTGGCAAACATCCAGCTACATTGCCCATGCTCCTCCTTCCAACTTCACAGTTGCCCCCCCCTCCATGGTAGGGGTATGGGAGTTTTCCTGGTTATGGAACACAGGCAAGTAAAGGGTGACAGGAGGCTGCACTTGGCTGTGGTGTTCCAGGGGTCATTTGACCAGCTGAGTGTTTTTTCTTTCTCTTTTTAAGCAATAATAACTGAAGAACCGGTCATTTCCAAGAGATTAACTACCGGCTGGAGGGGGGAGGGTGGCCCGAGGTGCAGCTGAGGGCCACCCCCACCCAGCTGGCCATTAATCTCGAGGAAATGACTGGCTATGAGGGCATTATTGTGATTATAAGTCTAATAGCAATAATGGCTTCTTTTTAAAGACATTTATATACTTTTTCTGTGGTGGCAGTGGGAACGCAACAGCGGGAAGTGCAGAGCGGGTGCCACGTCGGTCACTTCTTAGAGATTTCGGACTGGCGCGGCAACCAATCACAGATGGCACTGCAATCATGAATAATTATTTAGACTTGTAATCTCCCTTCCAGCTCTCAGGACACTGGTGATGTGGTCTCTGTGTGTGGTGCCAGCTGATGTCCTCGCTTCCCTGGCTGCATTATGGTTTGTAAATGTCAAAAGCTGCTCCCTCATGTAGTCTTGAGTTAAGAGTTTAGTATTGCTGACTCTACAACTGCCTCTGTCAGACTGTTGCAGGTGCTCGCAGCTGTGTGAGTCTGTGTGTGAGTGTGTGTGTGTGTGTGTGTGTGTGTGTATCTCTGTCTAGAGGGACCTCTATTCCTTTCCCCAAAAGTTTGTTCCCATTGTTCTGTTTGTTGAGAGTTCTGTTCAGCTGTACTCAAGGTGATAAACTAGATAAGAAATTGGTTAGAGGATGGGAGATAGAGGGGGCTGGTAAATGGAGTTTACCCCAAGGAAGGGAGGGTGACCAGTGGAGGGGGCCTCGGGGATCAGTGCTGGGACTGGTCCTCTTTAATGTCTTTATAAATGATATTGCAGAGGAGCTAGAAGGGAAGGTTTGCCTCTTTGTGGATGACACCAAAGTCTACAATAGGGTGGACACTCCGGGGGTGTGTGTGGAAAGGATGAGCAGAGACCTGAGAAAACTAGAGGAGTTGTGAAGGGTATGGCAGCTGGTTCCAATGCGAAAAAGTTTAAAATAATGCACACAGGGCACAGAAACCCAGGGGCGGAGTACAAAATGGGTGGAGTGATATTGATGACCACGAAGCAGGAAAGAGACCTGGGGGCAATCATATCAGATGACCTAAAGGTGGCCGGGCAGTGCAGCGAGGCAATCAGGAGGGTAAGTGGGATGCTGCGGTGCATAGGGAGGGTTATCACCAGCAAAAAGAGGGAGGTGGTGTTGCCTCTGCAGAGATCACTGGTAAGATCTCATCTAGAGTACTGTGTCTAGTTCTGGAGATTGCATCTCTAGAAGTACATAGAGAGAATGGAGGCAGTCCAGAGGAGGGCAACTAAAACAGTGCTGGGTCTGGATCAAAAGAGCTATGAGGAGAGACTGAAGGACCTCAGTATGTACACCCTGGAACAGAGGAGGGAGAAGGGAGTATGACAGAAACCTTTAAATACCTCACGGGGTAAATAAGGTACAGGGGGGAAGTATTTTTCAGAATAACAGGTGCTGAAGAATAAGGGGACATGCTATGAAGCTGCATGGGGTGGTACATTTAAGAGAGATGTGAGGAAGTACTTCTTCACAGGAAGAGTGATGGATTCCTGGAACAGTCTTCAAGCAGAGATGGTGGGGGTGAAAATAGTTGGGGGGTGTTCAAGAATGCATGGGATAAGCACAAGGGAATCTTAGTGGAAAGGAAGAGGGAGAGAGAAAGAGCTGTAGATTGGGCACGGTGTGCAGTAATAGTGTAGGTAGGGAGAAATGAGCAGACTAGATGGGCCAAGTGGCCCTTATTTTCCATCCAATTATTTTTCTATCCTCCCATGGCTATACATTTTCAACCAAAAACGGAAGTTAAAGTCATTAGGGTAGTATGTGCAGAGAGGGGGAGGTATGATGACCGAGTAGCAGTCCTCAGCACCGATGGTTGTACAGTAAAGCTGTTAATCATTTAATTTGCATAACCAAACTGTGTCACCCCTTTCCCTAATAAGTCAGGGAGTCCCCCTTGATAGCCACACCCCCTCTCAGCAGCATAAGAAGACCGCTAGAAGGGTTCAAAGTCAGTTCAGGATCAGAAGTTTGGCAGAGAGCAGAGAGATCTGAAAAACCGCAGTCAAGGAGAGGCCAGAGGGGAAACCTGATGAAGAAGCCTTCGAGGGACCTGCAGTGGCAGCCCAGGGAACACTGCCACTGGAGAACCCTGCCTCCCTAGCAGCCCTTTCAGAGGCTCAAAAGCTGTATAGCCTAGCAAGGTAGTTGACTCAGGTGGCCAGAAGGGGGAGCTGGCACCATTGTGCAGCTTATCTCACAGCATTTTAGGTGTTGCAGGGATTGGTTAGCAGAGAAGGGGTGTGGCTTACCACCAGGCACCCCCAAGCATACTTGGCAAACGGGTCAGCAAGCAGCAGAAAGGATGCATTCTGCCACCGAGTGCCTCCCCTTTTTAAAGGTTCAATTGGTAATTTGGTCAGTGGTGAGGGACATGGCCTGCCACTAAGCATGCCCCCCCCCGTGAATTAGCTAGCAGGTTGGCTAGCATTCGAGGGGTGCAACCTGACACCAGGTGCCCCCTGGGACAATTGGCTGGCAACTTGATCAGTGGCAAGGGGGTGTGTCTACCCAGCAGAGTTCACTGACAGGTGATTCAGCAGCTGGGGCACTGGCCTTGCGGGGGGACCCCTATCCAGTTTGTCTGGTACATCAGCTGGTGGTGAAAAGGCAGAACCCAAGTGGGACGAGTAAGACCCTGAACTGGAAACGTGCAGCAGTTCTGGTTTGCATATTGGCCAGTGGTAGGAATGTCAGCCTACCAGAGGTGGGCCATGGGCTACGTCAGCTGGTAGATCCACCAGAAGTAAAGGGTGGCCTACCACCAGGCACCCTTGGTGAAAGCAGACTCGGCTAGCAGGTTGACAAGTGGTGAGCGGCAAGGGAGACACAGCTAGCAGGTTGAAGAGCAATAGAGGCATGGCTAGCAGGTCGGCTAGCGGTGAGGAGCAGCACAGACTTTACAAGCAGGTTGGCTAGTCCAAAAATTTATGTGTAATAAATGTATCTCAGAGTTTCGACCTAGTTCAAGTTGTCAAGTACACCATACTTGCTGTTTATAGACCCTAGTTTTTGCCTTGTTATTTAATTTTTTTTTAAAACTTAGTAGAGCCTCATTGATTCATATTTATCCTGTGTACCGATGGTTATTTATTTTTTTATAAGCACATTGGAATTACAACCGTTTGAGTTATAGACTCGTTTCCAAAGGCTCCACGTCATGATAGAAAGAGAAAAATACAGATAGTAACGAAAAACTGAAGGAACCGGTAACAAATACGATGGAGAACATTGAATACAATTAGCAGGGTGATAGTGTCATTCAGCAGATGAACTCCAGTCCTATACAAATAGTTGCTAGGCAGTTGTTAACATGCCCATTAGCAGAATGAGCTGTAGTTCTATACAAGCAGTAGCTAGGCAGTTGTTAACATGTCCATTAGCAGAATGAGCTGTAGTCCTATACAAGCAGTAGCTAGGCAGTTGTTAACTTGTTCATTAGCAGAATGAGCTGTAGTCCTATACAAGGAGTAGCTAGGCAGTTGTTATCATGTCCATTAGCAGAATGAGCTGTAGTCCTATACAATCAGTAACTAGGCAGTTGTTAACGTAGAAGCACAGTACTTAGTAGGTCTTGTTACCCTTTCTTAGTCTGTTTCTCTGGGTGGTGGCAGCAGTACTGTTTCCAGAGGAACAGTGCCTTTCATAATTAAGGCACTTTTTCAGTTCCACCATTTGCTGGCTCAACACTACGTTTGGGTTTCCAGCTGTTGGGCTGAACAACCTGACACTGTCGCCTCAGCAAGTTTAAGTCTGCTACCTGTGGCTGAGGGTGGCATTGCCAAGAATGCTGTCTTTGTGACATCACTGACACACGATCGACCATCGATCAAGTTTTTGCATTATAACTGAAGAGCTTCAGTCATAGGGCCAGTAGCATGTTGGGGTGCCTAAGAAGGGGTATCACTAGCAGAAGAAGGGAGGTGGTGATTCCACTGTACAAAACGCTGGTGAGGCTTCATCTGAGTACGGTGTACAGTTCTGGAGGCCGCATCTTTGTCAGGACATAGATAAGGTGGACGCGGTTCAGAGGAGGGCAACAAAGATGGTGCAGGGCTTGCACCAGGAGACATATGAGGAGAGATTAAAAGACCTCAATATGTATACACTGGAAGAGAGATGGGACTGGGGATATGTGATGGAAATCTTCAAGTATCTTAGGGGCATAAACAAAGTGCAAGTGGGTGACATCTTTCTGTATAGGAGGTGTACAAGGACTAGGGGGCATGATATGAGATTGGAGGGAGGTAGGATAAAGGGGAATGTGAGGATGTTTTTCTTCACAAAAAGGATGGTAGATGCATGGAATAGCCTACCATCAGGCAGTAGTGGGATCTAGCACAGTGAGAGGATTCAGACATGCTTGGGACAGGCACAAGGGAATCCTGGTAGGAAAGGCTAAAGCCAATGACTAAGCAGGGGTCAGTGACCACATAGATACATAGATACTGACGGCAGATAAGGGCCTTTGGCCCACCTAGTCTGCCCAATTGCACATGTCATTTTGCTTCTTCAAGCTTCTCTTGAACTGGATTGTCCCCCCCCCAACTGCTAGGATACCACGATGCCTATCTCATGCATTCTTAAATCCCATAAATGTTTCAGCCACCACCTCCTACTGCAACCCCCATACAAATGGGGGTTCCTAAATTGTCTTCCTGGGCTTGCCTAAATGCCCACTGCCAGGCTGGTGTTCTGTGTTCTAACCATTTAAAAGTGCTTGCATGTGAGTGGCCTATTAGCCTCCGTGCCTGTCTCTTTAAGAGGCATTATTTTCATGGGTTATAATTATTCTGGGTGGGGGCTGAGTGGTTTTAAGCTGAGTCCCACCCAGGCTGCAATACAGCCGCTTCATTCTGCCATCGCTAATTGCGCAGAGGGAGCGTTATTAGGATCTGTGATTGTTTGCTGATTATCTACTTAAATAGTAATGATATAGTGGTTTGTCTAACCTGCCTTCCTTTGCAGCATGGAATTTCTGTTTTGCACCGCCATCTTGGTTCTGGATTGCCAGTTTGGACCAGTCAGTACCTTTGGGGACCCGAAAATGGAGGCTGTCCCCAGGGGTCTTGTGGGAGTGAATTTCTGTAGGAATTGTAGTTTTTACTGTTTGGTGCCTAAATGGACCTGGAGGGGGAACCCTTGCTGTGACAGACAGATGGGTCAACAAACCGAACCTTTTGGATCACTGGGAAGTCCCAGAGCTGCCTGCAGCTGTGAGTCAGAGTGTAGCTGGAGTTGAGAGAGTGAACAGCTCGAGTAATTTGAGCAGCTGCTCCTGCATAGTAGCGTGGGGGAATCGGCAGGAAGGCTATCTGGCCTGCCTGCTACCATCTTCTCAAGTGAAGATGTCTACATTAATATCTTGGACTTTAATTGAATTTGCTGTGATTGTGACCAGAATCCTGAATTGTGACAAAGTGAAATTCGCCTGATGTGGACAGAAGATTTGCCTCAGTGCGATCGGCCTGTCAGGACCTGAGATGCAGAGCGTATGGTTTGCGCAGAGACACTGTTGATTGCAACCGGACTGTCATCCGAACTGTAGTATTTGCCTATCCTTTAATATAATTATGTTGAATGTGCAGAGTGGGTCGCGATTTGGTTCCCCACATTGCTTGAATGTGTCATGCTAAGTATCCAGCACTTTACCGGACTATATTCGAACTGTTCACCTGGTCTGGGCCTCACGATCTCGGCCTAGATTGCAGTTCATGCTGCAAAGAATCATCTGACAAAAGACCCACTTGGGGGATTCGGCTCCCTGCTGAACACCATCGAACAGGATTCGACCACCATGGTGCGTCGTTTGGGCCCTGCTTCTCCTGGCAAACCAGCAAATCATCCCGAGGTCTTCATTTCAGCCATTCGGCATCCTGGTCTGGGTAGCATGAGTAAACATCAGGGTAGCTCCCTGCAACAAAGCTCAAATCAAAGTGTGTCATCTGATTTAATTGTTTTGATTGATCATTATGAACTGAGCCCTCCAGCTCTGGAATACAAATGTGGGTTAAAGTGCATGTTGTGTTTTTTTCCTTCCTAAGGGTCCCAACAACAGCTGCAACGCTGGCCTACCCTGGGCAACGCTTCTGGCTAGCCTGCAGACCAACTGGGTACCCAGAGTGTGTCTGACTGTGTTAGAGGGACTCTCAGAGGCATGCATGCTTAGCCTGATTAAATCAGATCCAGAATCAAACACCAAATTACTGCCCCTTCCTTGTTCATGTCCCCCCCCAATAAATCAGATCTAAATCTTTTTGCATTTACACTGGCTATTGTGCACATTTGTGGTGGGGATACTGTGTTGCTATTGCCTTTCTCCATTGCAGGTCTTATTTTGCAGGAGGTCTCCAGGGCCAGTGCAGCTGATCCAGCCCTGGTGGTAAGTGTGCCAAGTGTGGGTATAACATTACATTCTGGTGTTCATTGTAACTGTCTAATTGCTGACCAGTATAGGCCACTAGAGGGGTTAGAGGGGGGCGTATCAGAGTCTCGGAGGGCTGTACCCAGAGCAGCTATGCTACTCTTAAACCAACCCTTCCGGTGGAGGCACCCATTCACAGAACTCAGGCCGCTCAACCTGCACTTAGTCACGCAGGCAGGGGTAGTATCCCTTGGGATAGCACCACCTAGGGGCTACAGTTCTTTTGCAGGGCATTCCACTTGTCAACCACCCATTCCATGAAGAAATACTTCCTCACTTTACCTGTGAACCTCCTTCCCTCCAATTTCATCCCAAGAACTCTAGTCCCGGAGCATCTGTTCCTCTGAAAGATTGTGTTTTTCTGCACCTTGTTCCTCCCCGTGAGGTATTTGTATGTCTCTATCATAACCCCCTGCCCTCTCCCTCCTCTCCTCCAGGGGGTACATATTCCAGTCCTTTAGCCTGTCCTTGTAGAACTTGTGATGCAAACCAAGTACAGTCTTGGTTATCCTTCTCTGAACTGTCTCCACCCTGTCTATATCCTTACGTAGGTAAGGCCTCCAGAACTGGACACTGTACTCCAGGTGTGGCCTCACTAATGTCTTCTACAGTGAAATTATGACCTCCCCTTTTCCTGCTGGTGATGCCCCTGCCTATGCATCCCAGGATCCTATTTGTTTTACCCACTGCCTTGTCGCATTGACTCCCAACATTTAGGTCTTCAGAGATGATAACCCCTAGGTCCCTTTCCTGCTTGGAGCATGCTGTATCCCCCCCCCACCCCCCAACTGATAAGTTGTTCCAGGCTTTTTGTGCCCCATGTGCATTATTCTTCATGTTTCTGCATTAAATCTCAACTGCCACACCCTTGACCATTCCTCAACCTTCTGCCGGTCTCTCTTCATTCTATCCACTCCCTCCGGCATGTCTACTCCTACAGAGTTTTGTGTCATCAGCAAACTGGGAAATTCTCCCCTTCTATGTTATCCGTAATGTCACTGATAAAGTTGTTGAAGAGGACAAGACCCAGCACTGATCCCTGTGGCACTCCACTGGTCACCCTTCCCTCTGTGGAGTGACAGCCATTTACCACCACCTTTTGTGTCCTGCCGTCCAGCCAATTCCCAACCCACTCCACTGTGGTCCTACCCACACCCATATTGCCCAGCTTGTTTAACAGCCTCCTATGTGGCACAGTGTCAAAGGCCTTACTGAAGTCCAGATAGGCCATATCCACTGCCCCCCCCGATCCATCTCCCTTGTCACCCAATCGAAAAGTTCAGTGAGGTTAGTCTGGCACGACTCCCCTCCCCCAGTAAAACCATGCTGCCTTAGGTCCTGTAGACCACTGGCCACAAGGTGTTCCACTAATCTCTCCTATAGTAGTGTTTCCATAATCTTCCCCATTACTGAGGTGAGGCAATTTCTGGTCTGTAGTTTCCCCGCTTCCTCTCTGTTCCCGCTCTTATATATGGGGACTACATCAGTTGTTCTACAGTCTTTGGGCACCTCACCCGTTTGCAGTGATTAGATCAACTAAACAGGGTCACCACTTCTCTGAACTCCCTCAGCACCCTGGGGTGCATCCCATCTGGGTTCATGACGTTATCACTTTACCATTGATGCAGGTAGGGAATACGGACAGACTGGGTGGGACTAACGGTCCTTATCAGCCATCAAATACTATGTTACTATGTTATGTTCCTAGTTGTTCTTTCCCTCACTATTCCCAGCACAGACTCATCACAGTGTGGGGGAAGCCTGCACTGTGCCTGCCTGTACTGTACCTGGTTCATGTATAAAAGGACAGCTTTAGTCCCTGTTTCTGTCTGTCTCTCACTTTTCCCAGCACAGACTCATCTCAGTGTGGGGGAAGCCTGCACTGTGCCTGCCTGTACTGTACCTGGTTCATGTATAAAAGGACAGCTTTAGTCCCCGTTTCTGTCTGTCCCTCAATTTTCCAAGCACAGACTCATCTCAGTGTGGGGGAAGCCTGCACTGTGCCTGCCTGTACTGTACCTGGTTCATGTATAAAAGGACAGCTTTAGTCCCCGTTTCTGTCTGTCTCTCACTTTTCCCAGCACAGACTCATCTCAGTGTGGGGGAAGCCTGCACTGTGCCTGCCTGTACTGTACCTGGTTCATGTATAAAAGGACAGCTTTAGTCCCCGTTTCTGTCTGTCTCTCACTTTTCCCAGCACAGACTCATCTCAGTGTGGGGGAAGCCTGCACTGTGCCTGCCTGTACTGTACCTGGTTCATGTATAAAAGGACAGCTTTAGTCCCCGTTTCTGTCTGTCCCTCACTTTTCCCAGCACAGACTCATCACAGTGTGGGGGAAGCCTGCACTGTGCCTGCCTGTACTGTACCTGGTTCATGTATAAAAGGACAGCTTTAGTCCCCATTTTTGTCTGTCTCTCACTTTTCCCAGCACAGACTCATCACAGTGTGGGGGAAGCCTGCACTGTGCCTGCCTGTACTGTACCTGGTTCATGTACAGTATAAAAGGACCACTTTAGTCCCCGTTTCTGTCTGTCTCTCACTTTTCCCAGCACAGACTCATCTCAGTGTGGGGAAGCCTGCACTGCGCCTGCCTGTACTGTACCTGGTTCATGTATAAAAGGACAGCTTTAGACTCCATTTCTGTCTCTCTCTCACTTTTCCCAGCACAGGCTCATCTCAGTGTGGGGGAAGCCTGCACTGTGCCTGCCTGTACTGTACCTGGTTCATGTATAAAAGGACAGCTTTAGTCCCCGTTTCTGTCTGTCTCTCACTTTTCCCAGCACAGACCCATCTCAGTGTGGGGAAGCCTGCACTGTGCCTGCCTGTACTGTACCTGGTTCATAGTATAAAGGACCGCTTAGACTCCATTTCTGTCTCTCTCTCACTTTTCCCAGCACAGACCCATCTCAGTGTGGGGGAAGCCTGCACTGTGCCTGCCTGTACTGTACCTGGTTCATGTATAAAAGGACAGCTTTAGACTCCGTTTCTGTCTGTCTGTCTCTCACTTTTCCCAGCACAGACCCATCTCAGTGTGGGGGAAGCCTGCACTGTGCCTGCCTGTACTGTACCTGGTTCATGTATAAAAGGACTGCTTTAGACTCCATTTCTGTCTCTCACTTTTCCCAGCACAGACTCATCTCAGTGTGGGGGAAGCCTGTACTGTGCCTGCCTGTACTGTACCTGGTTCATGTATAAAAGGACAGCTTTAGACTCCATTTCTGTCTCTCTCTCACTTTTCCCAGTACAGACTCATCTCAGTGTGGGAAAAGCCTGCACTGTGCCTGCCTGTACTGTACCTGGTTCATGTATAAAAGGACAGCTTTAGTCCCCGTTTCTGTCTGTCTCTCACTTTTCCCAGCACAGACCCATCTCAGTGTGGGGGAAGCCTGCACTGTGCCTGCCTGTACTATACCTGGTTCATGTATAAAAGGACCGCTTTAGTCCCCGTTTCTGTCTGTCTCTCACTTTTCCCAGCACAGACTCATCTCAGTGTGGGGAAGCCTGCACTGTGCCTGCCTGTACTGTACCTGGTTCATGTATAAAACGACAGCTTTAGACTCCATTTCTGTCTCTCTCTCACTTTTCCCAGCACAGACTCATTGGGGGAAGCCTGCACTGTGCCTGCCTGTACTGTACCTGGTTCATGTATAAAAGGACAGCTTTAGTCCCCATTTCTGTCTGCCCCTCACTTTTCCCAGCCCAGACCCATCATAGTGTGGGGAATCTGCCCTGCACTGTGCCTGCCTGTACTGTACCTGGTTCATGTATAAAAGGACAGCTTTAGTCCCCATTTCTGTCTGTCTGTCTCTCTCTCACTTTTCCCAGCCCAGACCCATCATAGTGTGGGGAATCTGCCCTGCACCTGCTCAACTGAATTTGCAGGAGTGCGTTGGCTGCTGGCGCTAGTATTTCTGCACTTTATCTTCGAAATAATGGGGTAAAGTCCCTCCGTCTGTTTGTCTGACGCTGTGACCGACTGTCTGCCTGTCTGTTGCTCTGACTGCCTGTCTGTGGAACTGTCTGTCTGTTCTGACACTCTATCTGTCTACAGACAGTATCCGTCTGTTTGTCGATCTATTTGTCTATCTATTGACAGTATCTAGCTAGCTGTCCTACATGTAAAAACTTTGCTCATAATAACCAGTTTCCAAATACAGTATAACCATTAATTGCTAACTATGTTTGTATGAAGAAAATGGCAAACTTTTCTAAAGGCAAAGCTGTCTGCAAAATTATGAAAACAACAGTTATTGTGGCCCCCCCAACAACTACCACCAAGGCATTCATAGCTTTTGAAATATGACAGTTTTTCCATTGGGCTGTTTTTTATTTGGCAGTGAAAGTCTGTGTGGAGAGACATGGCCTTCCAAATTGGGGCTGGGGGGCATGAAAGAGACACACAAACCAAAACAGTTTGCAATGCAAATAACTCCCAGAGACCGCTGAGGTCTTTGTGGGGACTCTGAGTAAATAATGGGTTTAAAACAAGAAGGATCAAAAACAAACGGAGTCATGTTTCTTCCAAGAGTTACAAATGTGTGGGTTCTTTGTGCAGGATATAGCCACTTTGGAATAGTAATTGGTTTTACTTTTTGAAGTGGTGATGATAAACACTGCGTCTGTTCATTGTCAGTCCCAGATCCCTCCCCCCCCCACACACACACAACCACAACATCACTTCTGGTGTTCTCTTTTTGTTTTCCATGTGTTTTTTATACAAGTGTGATAAAAAATGTTGGCATAGTTTCATTTTGCTCCAAAAATGGGGGAAATATCTGAGCAAATCCCAGGGTTCAGATGGTATCGACGCAAGGGAGTTCGGTGCTCCAGTCCACCCAGCAACGGAAATGGGTAGAAACAGGACCCCATTGGAAATAAGATGCTGTATCTCAGCCAGACTGTCCTGAAACGTAGAAACATAGACAGTGAAGGCAGAAAAAGACCATTGGTCCACCTATCCTGCCCTATCCTACTCTAAGACCTATTGTTTAGACCAATTTTCAAATTTTTAGCCAGACTAAAGGGTACATGTCACTGAAATTATCCAAACTGGGTCATTGCCAGGATACAGATTAATCTGAACCAGATCAGTTGGCTGGACTGGGTCAAATCTGGGTGTACTGGGTTGCCCCCAGGGCCCAGTGGCACTGCATTGTTCTGCTGCGCAGGCAGCCTGGGTTCAAGAGTGGCCTCAGTTCACCACATTGGGAGGCAGACCAGACTGGGGGAGCTGCTGCGCGGCAATGTGTCTCAGCTGGGAAGGTCTGACACTGAGCCCCGCTGCCACAGCAGCCCCTGCAGCTGAGCCAGAGAGGCTTACATCTGCCACAGAGGCATGCTGTATGTGCACGTCGGGGGGGGGGCACAAAACAGTGAGTAAATCCCATATCCATCTGTACAAGTGTCTGGGTCCTAGTGCCTGCCAACACTGGATTTTAGGCCCCATAGTGGATTGCCTCAGGGAGGGAGGCCCTTCCCTTGGAGTCCCTGTCAAGACGGGGAAGCATAGAAACATAGAATCTGACAGCAGAAAAGGACTACATGACCCACCAAGTCTGCTCAGGTGGTCCCTGCTTAGTCTGTCTCTGGGTCACCGGCATGGGAGCCCAGAGTGTTACCCACCGGGCCATTGGGTGGCACTCCAGTGAGATCTTTTTGGAGAGCCTCCCGGTACAAGGGGGTCTAGTGAGGAGCAACAATGGACTCAGCTTCACTGAGCCGCCTATGACTTGTACTGTATAATTAACTCGCAACACAATTCCTTGACAATGCCTTTGGCTTCTATTATTGTAACCTTACTTGTCTTTTTTGTGTGTGTGTAAGTTCCGTTGTAATGATCAGGTTATGTTTTGCACCTTATTGTCCTTATTGCCTTGACATGGAACCTTTGTAAAAGAGCCCTCGGCTCACAGGTGTCATCCGAAATACAAATAAATAAAAAAATAAATAAAATAAATTAGGTAATCTAAGGCTTAGCTAAGGGTCTGGTGTAAGAAGAAGGGTTTTGTGGGGGGGTTTCGGCCAGCTGGAGTTCCTTCTGGGACAAGGGACACTTGTACACTCATGATGGTCCACATCTGGACCAGAAGGGAGTAGAGGTACTGGTCAGGGGAACACAACGGGTAGTCAGGAGGATTTAAAGGGGAACAAAGAAACATAGAATTTGTTGGCAGAAAAGGATTGCTTGGCCCACCTAGTCTGTCCACATGGTCCCTGTCTTGTCTGCCTATGCATAGAAACATAGAAGTTGATGGCAAATAAGGACCGCAAGGCCCATCCAGTCTGCCCATTTCTTTTTCTACCTTATGAATGTGCCATTGGCTTTTGCTCTGTCAATGGCCTATCTATTCATACTCATCTATATTGCTCCCTTATGCCTATCCCATGCCTGTTTGAAGCCCTGCACTGTATTCATATCCACCACTTCCTGAGGTAGGCCGTTACATGCATCCACCACCCTTTCTGTGAAAAAGAACTTCCTCACATTACCCCTTAATCGGCCTCCCTCTAATCTCACGCTGTGTCCTCTTGTCCTACTATTTTTCTTATATTGAAACAGGTTAGACTCTTTCACCTTGTTAATGCCCTTAAGGTGTTTGAATGTTTCGATCATATCCCTCTCTCCCTCCTTTGCTCTAGGGTATACATATTGAGCTCCGTTAATCTGTCCTCATATGTTTTCTGATGCAGTCCCTGTGCTCATATGTTTTCTGATGCAGTCCTTGCACCATTTTGGTTGTCCTTCTCTGGACTGCCTCAATTTGGTTAATATCCTTGTGAAGGTGTGGCTTCCAGTACTGCATGCAGTACTCCAGATGGGGCCTAACCAGTGTCTTGTAAAGAGGGATTATTACCTCCCTCTTCCGACTTGTGATACCCCTTCTAATACACCCCAACATCCCCCTAGCCTTACCTACTACTTTAGTGGTCTGCTTGGTGATGATGATGCCCAAGTCTCTTTCTTCTCTTGTGACTGCCAGCAACTCCCCTCCCAGCCTATAGGTGGCTTCAGGGTTTCTCTTCCCTGTGTGCATGATCTTGCACTTCTTTGCGTTAAACCCCAGTTGCCACTCTTCCGACCATTTTGCTAGTTTATCCAAATCTCTTCCCATTCTGCCCACCTCATCTGGATCATCTACTCTGTTGCAGATCTTGGTGTCATCTGCAAACAGACAAACCTTACCCTCCAGTCCATCTGCAGTGTCACTGATGATGATTTTGAAGAGGACTGGCCCCAGGACTGATCCCTGAGGTACCCCACTTGTGACTTGCATCTCTTCTGACTGTATGCCGTTTACCACCACTCTCTGTTTTCTGCCCGACAACCAGTCTGCCACCCAGTTGACCAACTTCTGACCCACCCCGAGCCTAGCCAGCTTATTAATCAATCTTCTATGTTGAACAGTATCGAAAGCTTTGCTGAAGTCAAGGTAGGTGATATCAACTGCTCCCCCTTGGTCCACCACTCTGGTTACCCAGTCAAAGAAATCTATGAGATTAGTTTGACATGACCTTCCTTTTGTGAACCCATGCTATCTTGGATCCTGCACTCCTATGGATTTCAGGTGATGCACTATCCTTTCCTTAAGGAGTGCCTCCATAATCTTGCCCACTACTGAGGTAAGACTGACTGGTCAGTAGTTTCCTGCCTCCTCCTTGCTACCACTCTTGTGGAGTGGGATCACATGAGCCCTTCTCCAGTCTTCTGGGACCTCTCCTGTGCTCAGAGACTCACTAAGCAGTTCTGATAATGGCTCTTCTAGTTCCACCCTTAGCTCCTTTAGTACCCTGGGATGTATGCCATCAGGTCCCATTGCCTTGTCCACCCTGAGCTTATCGAGCTCTTGTAGGACCCTTTCTTTTGTGAAGGGACTAGTGCACATCTCCCTCCCCCCGTGTCCATGGTGCTGAGCTGTGGGCCCTTCAATACCTTCACTTCAGTAAATACTGAGCAAAAGTATCTATTTAAGATAGATGCTTTTACATGGTCCTCCTCCTCACATGCCCCCTTATCCCCTTTGATCTTAGCAATACCCCCTCTGGACTTTCTCCTTTCACTAATGTATCTATAGAAAGTCTTGTCACCTTCTTTTACTGTTTGTGCTAGTGTTTCCTCGGTTTGGGCCTTTGCCTGTCTTACTGCCTTCCCTGCTTCCCTTAGGGAAGTTTGGTATGCCTCCCTATCTTCATCCTGCTGTGTTCCCTTATATTTCCTGAATGCCAGCCTTTTGGTTTTGATCTTTTCTGCTACTGTTTTTGAGAACCAAAGTGGTTTCCTTCTTCTTTTGCACTTCCTTTTATCTCTAACTCAATGGGATGTTGCTTCAAGTATTGCATCCTTAATGCTTGCTCACTTTGCCTGTACCCCCTCACCTGCATTTCTTTTTGCCAGGGCTAGCTTAACTCTGTTGGCCATCTTATCAAAGTCAGCTCCTCTGAAGTCCCATATTTTTGCCTTGGAATGGGCTGATTTAGTTCTAGTGGCAAAATTGAACCATACCATTTGATGGTCACTGGCCTACAGGTGAACTTCTACCTGGAGATCTGAGATCCTTTCTTGTTAGTCAGTACTAGATCTAGGATAGCCGTGTCTCTTGTGGGTTGTTGTACCAGTTGTTTGAGGCCCTCCCCCTGCAGGAAATCCACCATGTGTCTGGTTCTGGCAGATGTTCCTGCTGGTATTGACCAATCTGTATCTGGCATGTTGAAGTCTCCCGTTATCAGAACCTCCCCTTTAGCTGTCATGTTTTGTATATCTTCTAACAGTAATGTGTCTATGTCCTCCCCCTGGTCTGGAGGCCTGTACACAACCCCAGTTTGTATGACTGTCCCATTTCCTGTTACCAGGGTGACCCACAGTTCTTCTGGCTGCTTATGTGTATACTGAATTTCTGTAGCTTTGATATTTTCATTGACATAAAGGGCCACTCCACCCCCCCCCCCATTTTGCACCTTAGTCTCTTCTGAACAGTACATAGCCAGGTACTGAAGTCTCCCAAGTGTGATTACTGGTAAACCATGTCTCACTAATGGCTACTATATCCAGTTTAGCCTCTATCATTATTGCCTGCAGGTCTGGGATCTTGTTTCCCAGACTGCGAGCATTTGTGTATATGATTTTCCATTGGCCAGATTTCAGTGTTAGTTGTTGGGCGAGGTCTGGCATTCCCCCTGTGCGTCATATGGGGAGCCAGACCTTTTCCTTACCTGGTGATGCAAATGAACTACAAACATGCTGAACTCCTGTTTGACCACTAGCTGAAGGGGGAAGGGTGTTCTTCCCATTCGACGTATGGGGTGCTGCACCCCTCTCCCCATTTTCTAGTTTAAATATTCTGCAAAGACATCAAACTTCTGCCCCAATGCACTGACTCCCTCCTTAATCAGATGCAGTCCATCAAATTTAAAGAACTTTCGCTCCCAAAACTGTTGCCAGTTCCCTATAAATTTTTGTCCTTTTTTCTGGCACCAGCCCTTCAGCCACATGTTTAGTTCCCCATCTCCCCTTCTCTGACCTTCCGTCCATCTGCCCCCCCTCTCCCAGACTGGCAGGATCTCAGAGAAGGAGATGCCGGATGAAATGGATGATAGTTTGTCACCCAGCCTGATCAGATGTTCCTTGGTCTCCACAACTGACCGGCTGGCGAGATCGTTAGTCCCTATGTGTACCAGGACATCAGTGTTTTCTCCTGCTTCCTGTACAATTTTATCAATGCAGTCAGTGTCTCACCACGCTGATGTACCTGGGAGACATCTGACCATTACCCCTGGCTGGAGATAGGTATCAACTCCCTGAATCATGGAGTCTTCTATGATCAGAAGTTTTTTGAATTTCCTTTTTTCCTTTTTGTTTTGGTTCCTGTTTTGGGTGAGTTTTGTTGTGCTAACTTCTGTGCTGCAGTGTCCTGCTCTGCAGTGTCCTCTGCCCCTTTGTTTGATTTCGGACATAGAGGCAGATACCTGTTTGTAGTTTTTATATGGTTTGTGGAGGTGATATGTTGGAGAGCACTGAGTGATGGGGCATCCGATTTGCCCCTCCTAACCACTGCCAACCTCCTGGACCAACTTCTCTCTGCAGTAGAGGTGCTTCTGTTGGATGTTGGGGAAATGGCAGGTGGTTCTTATAATATATTTCCTCTTGAATTTGCAATTTGAGGCACGCAATCTCTGCCCATGCTGCCTGGAGCTGAGCCCTTAGATCTCAAATGGCCCAGCATGTAGGACAGTGTCCTAAATCCTGTAAAACTGCCCTTCTGAAAAAGTGTTCCGCAGTACCTGCAGTTAATGATATCCATTCCAGATAAGTTGCTGGGTTTATAACCTGGTCAGAGTAATTAGAAGGAAGAAAATGAAAGCAAAAATTTGATTTTGTGTTTTGTTTGTTTGTTTTTGTATAACTTGTTATAACAAGTTAAATTACTAGTGCCCCTGTAAATGAGGTCACTGTGTGGATACCCCTCTGATCCACCCCTTCCTGCTTTGCTACAGGAAATGTCACGACTGTGGTACCCTATAAAAGGAGTGTAGTGTGGGGTGATTGGGGATGGAGGTGGGTGACTGGGCCTTTCCCCTGCCAAAAAAGAAGAACCATGGATGAAAGAAACAAGGTGGTAAGAGCCAGAAAGAATCAGCCAGCAACAAATGCAGTAGCCCTGAAAGCTTATCCTAATGATAGATAAAATGGTAAAACCTGTAAAGCACCACCTGTAATAATTTCACGGAAGATATACCCTGTAAGAAACACTTTACTACAGAAAAAAATAAAGCAGTAACAGAATATATACCTTGCAAAAGACAATCTGAATCAGAAGATTACAGTAGTAATCTGTAAGCACACACCTGTAGGCACACCCTGTAATAATGCAGCAGAAGGTATACCCAGCAACAACAATTTGAATAAGAGAAAAATAAAGCAATAAAATGTTAGCAACAAATAGTAACAACCCCTGTGAGTACAAAATAAAAACAACAACACACAGTAAATCTGCCTAGCCAAAAGAAGCCTTAATCTTTTACTTTGCTCTGGTAAGGTTCTTTGCTCTGTCCTTTCAAGCAACCTAGAAGAAAAGAGCTCAGGTGAAGCTAGGTGCCTTGGTCCGCAAACCTAGTGTTCCTCTAACTGGTTTCCAGTGACCCTCCGTCCTCCTTTCCTATTTACAAACATTCCCTTATGTCTATCCCACATGTGCTTGAAGCTTCCTGCTGTTTTTTTCCTCCACCATTTCCACTGGCAGTCTGTTTCAGGCATCCAACACTCCTTCCGTGAAGTAGTACTTCTTCACATGCATCATAAATGCCCCCTGTCCCCAGCTTCATTGCATTCCCTCTGATTCTGGTGCTTTTCCTCATTAGACTCCCCTCCTGCACCCTGTTCACCCCCGTGAGGTACTTGTAGGTCTCTATCATGGGTATCCTGTGAATATATTGAGTCAATTTGGGTGACGTGAAAATAACTACTGCAAAAAGGGGCTATGTGCTCTTAATAGTACATGGTAACTTCAGCTCTGTTGTTTATGTAAGGAGAAGTCATATTATAGATTATATAGGGCTTTGTTCGTCAGGCAAGTTCTGAGCTGGCTGTCTGGTGTAGTGGTTACAGTTACCGCCTCTGTGGCTCGTGGACCTGGGTTTGGGACTGGATGTAGGGGACATTTTTTTTTTGTGTGTCTAATATTTTCTTTTTTCCCATTGTTCAGCTCTCATTCCCCCACCTTCCCGACTTTGTTCCTCCCGCCTGCAGATTGCCCCCCCAACATTCTCCCCCTGCCAACTTCTGTGTCTCCCCATGGAGTAACCCCCCTCCCGAGTTTTCCCCTGTCCCCCATTATCATCCCCCTCCAGTGATGGTTATATTATTTATGGGTGGTGTGGGTGGTGAAGCCTCCACAAAGGGGGAAGTGTAGTGGGCATTGCCCCCCCACATAAAAAGTACCTCTGCATAGCCCCCTGCAGAGAAAGTAAGTGTTGGTCGCTGCAGAGAAAGTAAGTGCCAGTCACTGTTTCTTGCTGGTGCTGGTGCATTGCTGTTTTGCTTTTTAGCAATATGCACTCGCTGTTCTTTCTCGGCACTGTTTTGTAGGCACTATTATCACATAGAACTCTATCATGTCCCCTCCCACTCTACTGTCTTCCAGCATGTAAATGCTGAGATCCCGCAATCTCTCCTTGTAGGGCTTTTGGTGTAACCCCTGAACCATTTTAGTTGTCCTCTTCTAGACCGCCTGTACCCAGCCCATGTCCTTCTTGAGGTGCAGCCTCCAGAATAGGACAGAATACTCCCTGGTGGGGTCTCACAAGTAAGCAATAAATGGGGCAACACCACCTCCCTCCTCCTGCTGGAGATACCGCTCCTCATGCATCCCAGCATTCCACTGGCCCCACCCTGCTAGATACAAGATGGTAACTTCTGTGGACTCAGAGGAAGATTTAACCCAAAGAAATAACACAGGCAATAACTGAACCTTCTATTCCATTTAAAAAAAAAGAAAAAGGAAATGACTGGTACATTTGGTTAATAAGTAAGTCTGAGTATGACATCTTCAACTAGTGAAACAGTGATATTCTCTGAGTGTGACATCATTAACAAGTGACATTTGATCGTGACATCATCAAGTGATATCTTTTGATTGTGACATCATTAACAAGTGATATCTAGTCATGTTAAAGAGCAGCTGATGCCATTAGGACAACTTTAAAGAAATATAATGTTTAGACACAGTTCAGCTTGTATTTCACATTAGTTCTGTATTTCTCCTCCCCATTATTTATTATCGAGGCCATCTGCATGAAAATGGGATCTTTGCTCATGAAGAGTTCATCTATTCCTGTTGCTTTCTCCTTACCTGAGGTCATAATGCTCTGCTTGTGACATCACCATTACTCCAATGGCAACCACAGAGAACTATGACATGAAGTAGGGAGTAAGCTAAAGAGGCAGATGAACTCTAAGGGATATAGAGCATATTTCCATGCAAATTTCTCAGTAATGAGTAATGGGGAGGAGAAATCTGTTGAATATATATGGAATGCATGCTAAATTGTACCTAAATATTATGTTTTTCAAAGTTTTCTTAGAGGTGGAGTTGAAAATGTAGTCGCTGGAAGAGAGGAGGGACGGGGGGATATGATAGAGACCTTTAAGTATCTGAAAGGGATTAACAAGACTAACGCAGAAGGAATCTTTCTGCTGAGGAGAGGGAGGGACACAAGGGGGCATGGACTGAGAGTAGAGGGGGGAAGGTTTAGGAAGGAGGGAAGAAGACACTTTTTCACAGAGAGGGTAGTGGACAAGTGGAATACCGTACCGGAAGATCTGATGACCTGTAAGATGGAGGGCAGTTTCAAAAGGGGGTGGGACAGAGTAAGGGGAAGGGATACGGTGATGGGGGGTAGCAGGAGGGGCAGCTGCAAGATGAACTGCTAGCTGCATACTTGGGCAGACTTGATACACCATGTGGTCTGTTTCTGCTGGTGATTTTATATGTGCATATGTTCGTATGTTTATATTATCTGTGTTTTTTTATCTACACTAGTGCTGCATCTCTCTCTCTCTCTCTCTCTCTCTCTCTCTCTCTCTCTTTCAGATATGTATATAAAAAGCAGGACTGGAGTGGAGGCTGCAATGTCGGTTTAATATGGCTACTGTCAGTCTGTTGACTAGCCAGTACATTAATTACTTCCCCCCATGGGTTGTTAAGTTGAGCAATACTCCTGCTTAATACTGTGTTAATAATGTTGTTGTACTAAGATGTGGCATACAAGTATTTGCTGTGGATTATAAGAACTGTCTTACATTTAATTTAATTTATTTATTTATTGCACCAGGAAAAGCTCCATTGAGCAAGCTAATTTACAAGGAGGTCCTGGGTAGGACAGCATACATAAGACAGGAAACAATGCTATAGAATGAATACAAGGTATGTAGAAGATGTAGAGCGAATTACATACAGTAATACAGTTAAGGAATAATACACACCATTAGAAGTACATTCACGGAATTCAAACAGCTGTCAGGTATACTCAATGGGAGCAACGCCACATGAAGAGTAACCAAAATTGAGAAGGAAAAAATAAAATAAACAAAATTTACAAAGAAAAAATGACAAGATAAAAAAAGATACTCTTAGTGCCATCAGTAACTGCAACATATTAAAAAAATATTGTTGTTGCTGTTGTCACAATGGGTATCTTAAAAGGTACTGTCATCACAGTGGAATACTGAACCAATCTGAGAGCAACTTTCACAGTGCTGATGACATCACAGTATCTAGTGCAACATGGAAGCCAACTTAAAATCAAAGAAAAGCAGCAAAATCTTCAAAGAAACTGCAGAAAGATATAACTTGTTAATTACTGTTTATAGTGAATACACAATAACCTGACTCAAAACAGGCAAACTGTCATCACTTGTGAGTGGGCAGGACTTTCATAACTCACTCATGGCTCAGCTTCTCATGAGTTATGGTTCTGCCCCCTCACACTTGAATATAAATTGCATATTCTGAGTCAGCCCATATTGCAAATCCCCTGACTCATAAAACCTGTCTTAAATCTCTTACAGGGATTAGCAGCATACCTCTCAACCTCATGCCTCATAAATCAGGGACAAGGCTTAAAAAAATCATGGACAAAGGACTAAAATCAGGGACACATCTTCAGAATTGGTGACATCCACGCAGGAAGCTGGTAGAATAAGGGCCTTGGTGTAAAATACATTTCCTAAGGAAGAACAAGTCTGTAACTTTAATTTTTGACATTATTTTGTAGTTACCACTCCCGCTGTTTGGTCTTGGAAACACCATTTTTAGGAAGGACAGAGTAAAACTTTGAGGCAAAATTGGGGAGTCCCTGAAAATCAAGGACAGTTGAGGGGTATGATTAACAGAAAGAAAATCAGATGACAACCAGATGAGGATATACATATATATTATTTGCAAACAAAAAAAAAAATATTAATGCACCAGTTAGGGTCCAGTTTAATGCAACAAAAGTAGGGAAATGTGGTGTTAGGGTTTCCAACCCTGGCTGTCCACCCACAGCCCCCAAGAAGTAAAAGGAAAAAAATTAGGATTTTGAGTCTCCTGAGACTTGGCAAATCAGTGGTGGGGGTCTTCCTAGACCTAGAGGGGAAGGGTGGGCAAGTGATACCAGGAGTGGGCACCCTGCTCCACTTTAAATATTCTATAAATGTGAGGGAAGAATGAGGGAGGGCTGGCTGAGCCGGGAGGTGGAGTAAATGAATATTAATTAAAACGAAGAATAAAGAAAGATAGATAGATAGATAGATAGATAGACAGATAGATAGATAGATAGATAGCTCTCACTGCTCCAGCTGAAGCTGGCAGCACGACTCCAGCTGCACTGCAGCTTTCCAATTCAAGAAAGTCCTGCTCACAGATAATTCTTTTGTAAGATCTCACAAAAGAACAATGGTTCTTTTGAATGACCTCATGAAGAAACTATGAAAAAATTAAGTCCCACCATCTTCTTTCATGAGCTGAGACTCCTCTTTCATGACTCACGAAAGAAGTTTGGATCAAGAAAGAACTATAAAAAAAAAAAAAGTCACACCGTCTTCTTTTGTGAACCAAGATTCATCTTTTGTGAGTCAACAGTCTTCTTTTGTGAGATTCATGAAAGAAGAAGTTCCACTCAAGACAGAAGAATTGGGACCCCTAACTAAGCCTTCCAGCTAAGATTTTAGAGATGTCTCAAAACCATATTTTGGGGTCTTTTAGAAAAAAACAGAATCTAGCTAAATGGGTCCCATTTAGCTTGATTCATATGTTTGTTTTTCTCCAGGGCATAATTTTTATGGGTTTCACTTTAAAAAAAATTAAATAAAAAACAAGATGGCTGCCAAACAGAAGATTTTATTCTAATAAAAGAATTTCAGCTCACGAAAGAAGATTCTTCTTTCATGAGCCAGAAATTCTTCTTTCGTATCAGACATATGAATGAAAGACCCTACTTAACATGCTAAGGATTGAAATTTAAATCCTTATAACTCAGGAATGGCTTAATATAACACTATATTAAATAACACTAGGATGGAGGTAACGCGCAAGGAAAGGGACTGCGGGATAATAGTGGATGACAGCCTGACATTTACTACACAAAGGTCAGAGGTTATAAGGAGAACAAATTATATGATACAAAATATTAGAAAAAGCTTTATAAACAGATCTACTGTAAACATTGTCTGGTGCCACTGTACAAGGTGTATGTAATGCCTTACATGGACTACTGATCACCAGTGTGGAGTCCGTATGCGAAAGGTGAAATTAATAGACTGGAGAGAGTCCAAAGGACATTCACTAGGATGATAAAGACTGAGGAAGGAAGGAAGGAAGAGGGTATGAGGAAAGACTGGAAAGATTAAAACTGTTTAAATTAGAGGACCGAAGAAGAAGAGGGGATTTATTACAGTTTTTTAAAATGATGAAAGATCCAGAATTAATAGAAGGATTAGGAATAGCATTTGTGAAGAAACCGCAAGGACTAACAGGATATAGGTTACAAATTAAACTGGAGACAGCTAAAGAAACTCCAGATATTTCTCTTTTGTCCAGAGAACAGCTAGAATATGGAATGCTCTACCAGATTATATTGTCACCAGTAATAGCTTGGAACAGTTTAAAAGAGAAATAGATAAGTTAATATGCTCTAGGATTTAAATTAGCTCACTTTGAGGGGAATCGTGAAATGGGCCTGAGTGCCTTCTTCCATTCTACCACCCAGTATGAAACCCAATATAATATATTTTCACCAAACCAAAATAAGGCACCTTTCTAGGACAATCCACTTCTACCCTAAAAATTTCAGGACAAAATACCAAACTGTCTGGGCTGTAAGTGAGAGCAAAACAAAAACAAACAAACAAAAACAAAAAAAAGCACAAAACCCCAATTTTTCCTCTTTTTGCACTATCCCGATCTCGAAATCTGGACAACCAACCATCATGACACTTGCCATATCAAGAGACCTTGCTCCCAGAGCATGCATGCAAATTTTTTTTCTGTTGAACAGGGGTGAAGCTATTAAGGTGCAAAGTTAGGGTTTAATATTAAACACCCTATTCAACCATAACTTTAGGGGCACTACTGAGCCCCTAGAAAACCTATTCATGGCAAAAAGCTGCATTAGTTCACCAGTTAGGACTCAAGTTAATGCCACAAAAGTAGGGAAATGTGGCGTTAGGGTTTCTACCCCAACTCCCCCTCCCACCCCCAGCAGTAAAAGGAAAAGACCACACAAGCAACCACAGACAGCCATCATCAGGTAAGACAAACAACATACAAATGTTTCCAGATATCACAAATGCAGTTTCATTGATGGCACTGTCCTGTTACCAGGGCTGTGGAATCCCCTGAGGATGGGTTCAAAGTGCAGGAGCACCTGAACAAGATGGATGATCAGGTTCCTGTACTCTCAATTTCTTTTTACCTGCTCTTTATACTCCCCCCTGCCCGCAGTGCTCCCAGTCTTTGGGAGACACCTATGGCCTTGTAGTCCCCGCCGTCTTACCTGGAGCCCAGTGCAGTCCATCCCCATGTAGCCATGGCTGTGTCCCCCAGGTGGGCATGGGTTAGGGGCACCCCTTAAGCCCTTCTTGTTCTCGTCGGGATGCTGGTACTGGGTCAGGCAGGGGCGCTGGGGGTCGGGGCCTGATGCTTCGTCTACCGGGAGCACTGCGGGGTGTTTTTCCCTTTTTCTATGGGAGTGGCGTGAGCCCCAACATGAAGGCATCTCCGCTGACGTCTTCCACTCCTCTCTTTATGCTTATGCACTTGCTATGCCTCCGGCTTCCAGGCACCGAGCATGTACCCCCCCATCCTGGTAGAGGAGAGCTGTCCTTTGGAAGCTCAATCCTCTCCCTCCCCTGCCAAACTTTAATGGCCCGGGCTCGTTCCCAAACCTGGGTCACCGGCATGGCGCAAGGTGTGGCATTCAGCACCTCAATCCTCAGTGCCACCAGGCCAGCTTCAATTTTGTTTTCTATTCAGATTTTTATTCTTCCAGTTTTCCAGAGCTGGCAGGGAAGGCTCTGCCTCCTCCCCCCCATGGGGGGGGCTCACATCCACCCATCCTTGGCCTGCAACCCATCACCGGGATCACAGCCGGGGCTGTCATGGGAGCCTGCCAGCTCCATTTTTCTCCCCTTCCCCATTGTGGAGACACATATGCCCCATGGATGCACGCACACGCTGTGTTTCCACAACACCCTCCCCTCATGCTGCTCACCATCTGATACGCCCTCAGGCCACCACCTAGTGGCAGTCACACGGCGGGAGTGACAGCAGCCCTCCTCAGAAGAGGAGAGACGCCTTGCAGAAGTTCAGTCCAACTCAAGCCCACCCCTCCCTGCTGACCCACGATGACCCAGGCTTGTTCCCAAAACCTGGGTTGCCACTGTGATGCAAAGATGTGGCATCCAGTGCCTCAACCTTTAGCACCACTGGACCTGCCTGGACTCTCAAATTTAATCTAGCCAAGGCCACGGTGCACAGTTGGGGAGGAAAAACAGAGGCAGGAATCCCACACTGTATGGAGTTTCTCTGGCTGCAGTGGGCAAGGAAAAGAACCAGGGGTTACAATACACAAGGGGAGGAAGCATGAATGACAGTGTGCATTCTCTGTCAAGAGGGCCATCAGATGGCTAGAGTGCATCAGAAGGGGGGGGGGAGTGACTACTCCAGCAGGGCAGGGGATCCTGTCTCCATACAAGGCCCTGGTTAGACCTCACATGGAATTCTGCATGCAGCCCTGTGCTGCCCATTATGACAAGAACACTGAGGCAGATAAGAAGGTGCCATGCAGGTTTACTACAATGATCAGGGTTATGAGAGAAATGAAAGCTATGAGGAGAGGTGGGTGGGGAAATGGATGGTTCATTGGTCATCCGAAATACAAATAAATAAATAAATAAAAATTTGCTTGGTAACGGGTTAAGTAGCCTTTCACTGCTAGGTCACTGGTTCAAGTCTAGCACAGGTCAATAGTGACCAAAAGCCATTATCACCCAAGGGCTGTTTAGTGGCCTATGTGAAATGAGTTGTGGTGGTCTCAGTCCATTTCCCAGTGGGCAGGTGTCCACATCACCAAACTACCAACACAGTTGGCACTAACTGGTACGCTTGTTGGCAGTCTCATATTAGAGGCCAAGGATTCAATGAGCATGGGCCTGATCGACCCTCTCACATATGTGGTGGTCCCTCCATGGCAGGGTTGAAGAGCATTGGCAAAACAGGATGGGGAAGTTTGCACTGTGATTGCCTATGCTGTACCCATCATGTGGGTAATAAGACAAATTCAGGTTCCAGTGCTGTTAATCCAGCACCTTTCATCAGTCCTAAAATTCACACACAGAAAAAAAAAAAAAAAAAAAAAAAGGAGTGGCTGATAGTGTGACACGTGGACAGCCAGTTCTGAGTACACTGTAATTTTTTTTGTAATATAAAAATGTGTTATGGACTGTCTCTCATAAGAGATGCTGAGACAGCATGTGAGATCACACACACACACACCACACACACACACACACATATGTTTTAGATACAAGGTGTTACCTGGAAGGCCAGAAGCTAATTACAGACTAGAACAGGCCTTAATCAAGAATCTCCTGTTATCTAAGTTAAATATAGCTTTAACTGCTAAGAAGGAAATCAGTACCCCTTTTATGACATTTTGAAGAGGAAACCAGGTTTAGCACACTGCTGCGAAATCATAAATGCTTTGATGTCTGTGTGAGAGGGGATACTGCTCATAGATGAAAGGAAATTTACAGACTTGATTGGGGAAGTTACATGGGGAAAGGAGTTTCTGCTGATGTAACCTTAATTAACTTTCCTTCTAAAATGATAAAACTTCCTGGGTGTATGATTTTTAATAAACAGAGGAGGAGCTAGGTGACCTCACACAAAGGGGTTGGCAAATACAGTTTTTTAAAGAGTATTCTGTTTTCCTTCAGGGACACTTTTATCTACACTCTGACAAAGAAACATCTTTGAGCACTTTAAGCAAGTATACAGGTAGAGAGAGACAAAATCTAAGTACTGTAGTAGGAATTGCACTGTTAAAACCGTGTTCTTTTAAAAGATTGTATGGTTCTTGTGATATATAGTTCTGTATTTTATGTTTTACGTATTTTTAATCTATTTTAGTAAAACTCAATTTTTAGAGCCTACTTGGTCTATCTTTGAATTTCTTTTCTTTAACAAGTAAAGTATATATTGTTAAAGCAGACACTGTGCATAAGCTTGAATGGTGATACCAAACTGGAAAAAGGTAAGAGTAATTTGAGGTCTTTATTAGAGTTTTTAAGGGTTCATTTTGTACACCTGGTTAGGTGCTTGTAGGCAAAGATATCTGGCCCCCCGAAGACAGAATTATCTGAGCCTGTGCATTGGGTATGCTGGCAAGAGGTTCACAGTTTGAATCCCTTCAGAACTGAGACCAAAGGTTGATTTGAACCCACAAAACAGGCAGGAGGGTTACCCTGTTTCTGTTAACTGTTTGCAAGACTGCACTCGGAGGTTGGCACTTTGGGAGTAGAGGGCTTGACCTGCGGAGTGGGTTTGTGACAGGTAGCACATAATGTTCACATCAGAGAAAAAGAGGCTACAAGGTGCAGTGTCCTCTCCCCAGCTCTTTGTGTGGGGCATCTTCAGTAAACTTAATTAGATGTCCGAAGGAGTTAGTACCAGAACCTGGGATCAATCCTTGTATTCCTCTTCTCAAAGGCAACTGCTCTAACCATTCCCCTGAAGGGGAAGTCCTGTTAGCAAAGCTGTTAGGCTGAGCCCCTGTTCTTTGCATGCTATAATCTCAGTTTGTAACCATAACCACTGCATTGTATTACTGATTCTGTATGCACTACAGGAGGGTACAGATTTTCAGTTTTCCGTATCCTCAAATGTATTGACAAGATCAAACAGGCAGAGTCTAATGTGATTTCCTGCAGCAGGACATTGAGGATACTTCCAGAACCTCAGAAGTGGTAAATTCAAGGGTAACATTAGGAAGCACTTCTTCTCTTGGAGGGTGGAAAACCTATGAAACAGCCTACCTGCGGGGATAGTGGACATGAAGATAGTACAAGCCTTTAAGGTAAACCTAGATAAATTTCAGCTCACCAAGGGAATTGCTGGATACCCTGGGTAGTAAAGTGGGTAGGAAATCCCTTTAAAGGGAAACAGTCAGCACTAAGAGCCCCAGACCCATGCGTGGGGCTGGTCCCCTTTACACTTTGTGTGTAAAAACTTTTTTTTTTACTTACTGTTTACTGTAGTATAGTAGCTTGCATCAGGCTAATTTTGGTTACTCCCAGGCTGACATTTTCTGTAACTACAAATCCCAAAAACCTCTGCAGCTCACATCAGAGCAGAACTGCAGCAGTGGGAGACTCAATAGCCTGCAGTGCATGTTAGAGCTTTTATGAACCCTGATCAGCTGTTTGCTGGTCCTGCTCTTCTCATGGGGTTAAGTTCAGTCATCTGTGACTGTACTTACCCCCTGGAGGACAGAGGGGCCAGCAAACAATAGATCAATGCCTGTGTAAACTCTAACATGCACTGCAGGCTACTGAATCTCCCATTCTGCTCTGACATGAGCTGCAGAGGATTCTGGGATTCGTAGTTACAGAAAACGTCAGCCTGGGAGTAACCATAATTAATCTGATACAATCTACTATACAACAGTAAGCAGGAAGCATAAAAAAAAATGTTTTTGCACACAAATCACATATTGGGACCAGCCCCACACTTGGGTGTGGAGCTCTTGGTGTCAACTGTTCCCCTTTAGGGAGTACATGTTTGTACAGCACACTTATTTATATCTGCTTATAAAATGGGGTGGGCGGGGTCAAGGGGTGGACATGATAACCAAGAATCTCATCCATTCATAAATTACTCTGTTACTATGTTCTATTTTATTAAATTTTAGGTCTATCAGACTCTTATAATGTTTTCTGATTGGATTTTAAAAAGAGGCAAGAAAGGGGTTGCCCATCCATCACTAAATCTAACCTTTATTCCTGTTCACGAATCATTAAAATAACTTTTGACAATCACACAGGTGATGGTACACATTACTTTTGATTTTTTTTTGAGGGGCGTTGAATCCTTCCGTGTCTCAGACAGAAGTATGGAATCCAGACTGCTATATGTTCACTTGGTGTCACAATGTCGAAAAATATCCTTCCCATGGAAATATTTATGAGGGGGAAGAAAAAAACCTTTTCAGCACGTTTGAAAACTGCCACCACATAACAGAAAACATATGTGCCCACATGTCTTCGAAATAATCTACAAAAGCATTACTGCAGATTCTGGTTATCTTAGAAATATACTGAGCCTGGTGGCTGTGGCACAAACACCACTTATTAGAAATACGTCATACACTGGCGTGCATGCAGCACATTCCAACTGCGGTGCGGGAGATCCGGGATCAAAGGAGGAACATCGGATATTGTTAGGGACAGGCAGTGGTCATGCAGTTTACTGTGGTCCAACTCCTCAACTGTAATACACATTGGGAAACGGATCCGGGAATGCACTACTTGGATGGGGGGTGGGGTTGTTACTGGAAAGTACAGCTGAAGAAAAAGACCTGGGGTCATAATGTCTGACAACCTGAAATCTGCTGCACATAGCAACATAGAATTTGTTGGTAGAAAGTGACTGCTTGGCCCACCCTGCCTGCCCAGACGGTTCCTGCCTAGTCTGTCTCCACAGACACCAAATGGTCTCCGGTGACCCTCCCTCCTCCCTGCCCATTTACTAATAGTCTCCTGTGTCCATCCTATACATACTATAAGCCCCATACTGTTTTTACCTCCACCACTTCCACTGGCAGTCTGTTCCAGGTGTCCACCACTCTTTTGGTGAAGTAGTACTTCTTCACATCCATCTTAAACTCCCCCCTCCCATTTGCTTCATCACATGCTCTCTGGTTCCAGTGCTCTTTCTTATTTGAAAGAGGCTCTCCTTCTGTACCTTATTTACCCCCTTAAGTACTTTGTAGGTCTCCATCATAACACCTCTTTGTCTTCTCTCTTCCAGGGTGTACATGTTGAGATCCCTCAGTCTTTCCTCATAGGGCTTTTGATAAGACCCCTGCACCATTTTAGCTACCCTCCTCTGGAGTACCTCCACCCTGTATGTCCTTTCTGAAGTGTGGCCTCCAGAACTGGACACAGTACCCCAGGTGGGGTCTCACAAGTGAATGATACAGTGGTGACACCACCTCCCTGCTCCTGGTAGAGATACCTCTCCCTGAGGTACAGCTGGGGAGAACGACCTGGGTGTTATAATCTCAGATAACCTGGAATCTACAGCACACTGGAATAAGGCAGTGGGCAAGGTAGATAGGATGCTGGGGTGCAGTGGGACACGAATGAGCAACTGAAGCTTGGAGATGGTCCTCCCACTATACAGATCACTGGTATGACCACACCTGGAGTACTGCACAGGGTTCTGGAATCCACACCTACATAAGGACTGCAAGAGGGTGGAGGCAGTGCACAGAAAGGCAACCAAAATGATTTAAAGAATGGGGGGAAGGTGTATGAGGAGAACTTGCAAGACCTTGACATATACAGACTAGAGACGGGGTGGGGGTGGGCATAACAAAGACATATTACCTGCCTGGGATAAATATAGTGGATTTCAAAGGCATTTTTGCCTTAAGCAAGAACACAGGTACATGGGGAATTCCATGAAGCTGGCAGGAGGGAGATTCAAGAAAGATGTCTGCAAGTACTTTTTCGCTGAAAGAGTGCTGGATTAGTGGAATAGACTGCCCCTGGAGGTGTGGTGCAGGCTACATCAGTGTTGGGGGCGGGGCCGGTTTAAGGTTGGGTGGGACAGGCATGTAGTAAGAGGGAAGGGGACAGAAGAAAGTGGTAGGGATGGACACTTGTGCCTTTTTTTTAATTTTTTATTTATTTTGAAATTCAGATTTACAACCTTTGAGTCATGGACTCATTTACAAAGGCACCTCGTCACAGGGAGGTTAGACATGGATACAGTGTGAGGTACAACAGCGGTAACATACAGGTGCCATACAGATAACAATAAGAACGCATTTACAACAGTGGTTACGGATAAAGTTGCATACATAAAGTATGGTAGAAGACTTGGTTTGCTGGCCAAGGCACCTAGCTTCACCTGAGCTCTTTCCTTCTAAGACTGCTTGAAAGGCAGAGTAGAGAAACTTACCAGAGCAAGGGAGAAGGATTAAGACTTAGTTTGGCTAAGCAGATTTACTGTGCGGTGGTGTTTTTATTTTTTACTCACAGGGATTGCTACTGTTTGTTGCTAACATTTCATTGCTTTATTTTTTCTCTGATTCAAATTGTTGTTGCTGGTATACCTTCTTCTGCATTATTACAAGGTGTGCCTACAGGTGTGTGCTAACAGATTACTGCTGTAATCTTCTGATTCAAATTGTCTTTGCAAGGTATATCTTCTGTTACTGCTTTATTTTTCTCTGGAGCAAAGTGTTTCTTACAGGGTATATCTTCTCTGAAATTATTACAGGTGGTGCTTTACAGGTTTTACAGTTTTATCTAACATTAGGATAAGCTTTCAGGGTTACTGCATTTGTTGTTGACTGATTGTTTCTGTCTTACCTCCTTGTTCTTTCATCCGTGGTTCTTCTTTTAGGCAGGGAAGGCCAGCCACCCACCCCATCCCCAACCACCCACGCTACACTCCTTTTATAGGGTACCACAGTTGTGACATTTCCTGTGGCAGAGCAGGAAGGGCGGATCAGTGGGGCCCACAAGGTGATCTCATTTACAGGGACTAGTAATTTAACTTGTTATAACAAGTTAAACAAAGCACAATTAAACCATTACTTGCATTTTTTTCCTTCTAATTACTCTGACTAGGTTACAAACCCAGCAACTTATTTGGAATGGATTTCATTAACTGCAGGTACTGTGGAACAATTTTCAGAAGGACAGTTTACAGGATTAGGGACACTGTCCTACATGCTGGGCCTTTGGAGATCTTAGGTCTCAGCTCCGGGCAGCATGGGCAGAGATTGCACGCCTCAAATTTCATATTGAAGAGAAATACATTATAAGAACCACCTGCCATTTCCCCAGCATCCAACAGAAAACCTCGACGCAGAGGGTAGTTGGTCCAGAAGGTTGGCAGGTGGTTAGGAGGAGCAAATCAGGTGCCCCATCACCTCTGCTCTCCAACACATTACCTCCAAAACCATATAAACACTACAAACAGGTATCTGCCTCTATCTCTGAAATCAAATAAAGAGGCAGAAGACACTGAAGAGCAGGACACTGCGGCACAGGAGCTAACACAACAATACTCACCCAAATCAGAACCAAAACTAAACAAGCACAAAGGAAATCAAAAACTTCTGATCATAGGAGACTCCATGATTCGGGAGTTGATACCCATCTCAGCCAGGGTGATGGTCAGATGTCTCCAGGTACATCAGCATGGAGAGACACTGACCGCATTACTAAATTGTTCACAAAGCAGGAGAAAACATTGATGTCCTAGTACACATAGGGACTAATGATCTAGCCAGCCGGTCAGTTGTGGAGACCAAGGAACACCTGACTAGGCTGGGTGACAAACTATCATCTATTTCGTCTGGCATCTCCTTCTCTGAGATCCTGCCAGTCTGGGAGAAGGAGCAGATGGACGGAAGGTCAGAGAAGGGGAGATAGGGAGCTAAACACGGGCTCAGGGACTGGTGCCAGGAAAAGGACACAGATTTGTGAGGAACTGGCAACAGTTCTGGGAGCGAAAGTTCTTTAAATTTGATGGACTGCATCTGACTAAAGAGTCAGTGCATTAGGGCAGAAGTTTGGCGTCTTTGCAGAATATTTAAACTAGCAAATGGGGAGAGGGGTGCAGCACCCCATACGTCGAATGGGAAGAACACCCCTCCCCTCAGCTAGTGGTCAAACAGGAATTCAGCGTGTTTGCCGCTCATTTGCATCACTAGGTAAGAAAAAAGGTTTGTCTCCCCACACGATGCACAGGGTAATACCAAACTTCACCCAACAACTAACACACTAAAATCTGGCCAATGGAAAATCATGTACACAATGCTCACAGCCTGGGAAATAAGATCCCAGACCTGCAGGCAATAATGTCAGAGGCTAAACTGGACATAGTAGCAATTAGTGAGGCGTGGTTTACCAGTAACCACACTTAGGAGACTTCAGTACCTGGCTATGTATTGTTCAGAAGAGACCGAGGTGCAAAAGGGGAGGAGTGGCCCTGTATGTTAATGAAAATATCAAAGCTACAGAAATTCAGAATACACATAAGGAGCCAGAAGAACTGTGGGTCACCTTGGAAACAGGAAATGGGACAGCCATAAGAACTGGGGTTGTCTACAGGCCCCAGACCAGAGGAGGACATAGACATGTTACTGTTAGAAGATATACAAAACATGACAGCTAAAGGGAGGTTCTGATAATGGGAGACTTCAACATGCCAGATACAGATTGGTCAATACCAGCAGGAACATCTGCCAGAACTAGACTCATAGTGGATTCCCTGCAGGGGGAGGGCCTCAAACAACTGGTACAGCAACCCACAAGAGACAGGGCTATCCTAGATCTAGTACTGACAAAGAAGGGATCACAGATCTCCAGGTAGAAGGTCACCTGGGGGCCAGTGACCATCACATGGTATGGTTCAATTTGGCTACTACATCTAAATCATCCCATTCCAAGGCAAAAATATGGGACTTCAGAGGAGCTGACTTTGATAAGATGGCCAACAGAGTTAAGCTAGCCCTGGCAAAAAAACACAGGTGAGGAGGTACAGGCAAAGTGGGCAAGCATTAAGGATACAATACTTGAAGCAACATCCCATTGTGTTAGACAGAAAAGGAAGTGCAAAGAAGAAGGAAACCACTTTGGTTCTCAAATACAGTAGCAGAAAGGTCAGAGCCAAAGGCTGGCCTTCAGAAAATATAAGGGAACACAGCGGGATGAAGATAGGAGGTATACCAAACTGCCCTAAGGGAAGCAGTAAGGCAGTAAGGCAGGCAAAGTCCCAAAACTGAGAAAACACTAGCACGAACAGTAAAAGAAGGTGACAAGACTTTCTATAGATACATTAGTGAAAGGAGAAAGTCCAGAGGGGTATTGCTAAGCTTAATGGAGAAAAGGAGCATGTGAGGAGGAGGACCCTGTAAAGGCATCTATCCTAAATAGATACTTTTGCTCAGTATTTACTGAAGAGAAGGTAGGCAGGCCCACAGCTCAGCATCATGGACACAGGGGAGGGGTGAGCACTACTCCCTTCACAAAAGAAAGGGTCCTACAAGAGCTTGCTAAGCTCAGGGTGGATAAGAATGGGACCTGATGGCATACAGCCCAGGGTACTAAGGAGCTAAAGGAGGAACTAGCAGAGCCATTAGCAGAATTGTTTAGTGAGTCTCTGAGCACAGGAGAGGTCCCAGAAGACTAGAGAAGGGCTCATGTGATCCCACTCCACAAGAGTGGTAGCAGGAGGAGGCGGGAACTGACCGGCTCGGAGTCTTATCTCAGTAGTGGGCAAGATTATGAGGCACTCCTTAAGGAAAGGATAGTGCAACACCTGGAATCCATAGGGCACAGGATCCAAGACAGCATGGGTTTACAAAAGGAAGGTCCTGTCAAACTAATCTCATAGATTTCTTTGACTGGGTAACCAGAGTGGTGGACCAAGGGGAGCAGTTGATGTCACCACCTTGACTTCAGCAAAGCTTTGACACTGTTCCCATAGAAGATTGATAAATAAGCTAGGTAGGCTCAGGGTGGGTCAGTTGGTCAACTGGGTGGCAAACTGGTTGACGGGCAGAAAACAGAGAGTGGTGGTAAATGGTATACAGTCAGAAGAGATGCAAGTCACAAGTGGGGTACCTCAGGGATCAGTCCTGGGGCCAGTCCTATTCAACATCTTCATTAGTGACCTCAGAGATGGACTAGAGGGTAAGGCTTGTCTGTTTGCAGATGACACCAAGATCTGCAACAGAGTAGATGATCCAGATGGGGTGGGCAGAATGAGAAGAGATCTGGATAAACTAGCAGAATGGTCAGAAGAGTGGCAACTGGGATTTAATGCAAAGAAGTGCAAAATCATGCACATAGGGAAGAGAAACCCTGAAGCCACTTATAGGCTGGGAGGGAGTTGCTAGCAGTCACAAAGGAAGAAAGAGACTTGGGCATCATCATCACCGATGACCTAAAATCATCAAGCAGACCTCTAAAGCAGTAGGTAGAGGCTGAGGGGGTGTTAGGGTGTATTAGTAGGGGTATCACAAGTCGTAAGAGGGAGGTACTATCCTCTGTACAAGACATTGGTTAGGCCCCATCTGGAGTACTGCGGCAGTATTGGAGGCCACACCTTCACAAGGACATTAACCAAATTGAGGCAGTCCAGAGAAGGGCAACCAAATGGTGCAGGGACTGCATCAGAAGACATATGAGGACAGATTAACGAGCTCAATATGTATACCCTTGAGCAAAGGAGGAGAGAGGTGATATGATCGAGACATTTAAACACCTTAAGGGCATAAACAAGGTGAAAGAGTCTAACATGTTTAAATATAAGAAAAATAGCAGGACAAGAGGACACAGCATGAGATTAGAGGGAGGCCGATTAAGGGGGAATGTGAGGAAATTCTTTTCATAGAAAGGTGGTAGATGCATGGAATGGCTTACCACAAAGTGGTGGCTATGAATACAGTGCAGGGCTTCAAACAGGCATGGGATAGGCATAAGGGAGCAATACAAATGACTATGAATAGATAGGTCACTGACAGAGCAAAGGCCGATGGCACATTTATAAGGTAGAAAAAGAAATGGGCAGACTGGATGGGCCTTGCGGTCCTTATCTGCCGTCAACTTCTATGTTTCTATGTTTCTATGTAAGTAAGTTACAATTGAATAAAGTATTACTATAATAGAGGGTACAGCCTTGGTCAAGCCAGGGAGGAATACCTATGAGGAAGACTGGGGGGAAAAAACAGGGGAAGGGGAAAAAAGGGGAGGGGGGTTAGCTGTCCAGTAGACATTGTCAGGGTAGCTAGGTAGGGTGGGCAGACTGGATGGGCTGTAGATCCTTTTCCCTGCCATCACTTTCCCCCATTCCCCCAGAGCTGCTAAGCCTTGCTGTTCACTGGTGCATGCTCTCACTGGACATCCACCAATATTATGTTTTTCAAAGTTCTTCTGGAGGTGTCAATTGCTCTTTAACACAGCAATGCATGTTCGCAGTGACAAGTGTCACCTATACTTTTTTTCTTCCATTTTAGATTGATCCTTGTCTCCTAACTTGGATGATATTGAGGCAGGTGGCATGGGGGAGAAAGCCCTACACACACAGCAAGAGGGTAAAGAGGACAAACATACAGGAAAGGAGGAGAGAGGGGCATGGAGGGTTATGTGTGCGAATGCCAGAAGTCTGGGTAGAAAGATCCCTGATCTAACAGCAAAAATGGCAGAGGAGGGCCTTGACATAGCGGGGTTAACAGAAACGTGGTGCCACCAGGAACAGGGATGGGAAATGGAGATACCAGGTACAAATTGTTCAGGAAGGACAGGGAGGGAAAGAGGGGGGTTGCACTCTATGTAAAGGAGGGTATCAGAGCATCAGAGTTGCAGGGTAAGTGAGTAGAGGCAGAAGGACTCTGGGTCTCGCTGGCGGTGGGGAAGGGGGAGTCAGTGCATATGGGAGTGGTGTATAGACCCCCAGCGCAGCACGAATCTGCAGATAGAAGTATGGCCGACGAGTTTATGAAAATGGCAACAAGGGGGGAGGTGGTGCTGATGGGGGATCTAAACCTACCAGATGTAGACTGGAACACCCTTTCGGCTGCTTCAACCAGCAGCAGGGAAATATTGGACTCCCTGCAGTTGGCCCTCCTAAATCAACTGGTCAGGGAGTCAACCAGGGCAGGAGCTACTCTTGATCTAGTCCTGACAAATGGGGAAAGGGTGGAAGAGCTATCGGTGGGGGAACATCTCGGTACAAGTGACCACAACAAGGTCAGGTTTAAAATGAGAAACACTGCAGAGGTTCACCAGTCTAAGTTAAAGGTCCTGGATTTCAGGAGGATGGACTTCAGGAGAATGGGGGAAATAGTGGAGAGGGCATTGCAGGGGATGGGGGGAGTTGATGGAGGTGGAGGCAAAGTGGGGGAGGATAAAGGAAGCTATTGTAGGGGCCACTGACGTCTGTGCTGAGAGAAAGTAAAAATAAGAGGAGGAGAAAACCTCTATGGTATACGAGGGAAGTAGCAGAAAAGGTAAGGACAAAAAGGAAAGCCTTTAGGAGGTTCAAGACAACTCAGACGGAAGAACTGGGTAAAATACCAGGCGAGCCAGAGAGAAGCCAGGGTAGAGGTAAGGAGGGCAAGGCATAGACAGAGGAGCGAATAGCGAGAGGGGTCAAAAAGGGATAAGACTTTCTTCGATATGTAAATGAAAGAGGAGGACTAGGCAGGTTCTTCAGTTAAGAACAAGAGGGGGCACTACAAGGAGACAGAGAAAAGGCAAACCTACTAAACACCTATTTTTGCTCTGTGTTCAAGAGGGAGGAAGAAGGAGAAGAAGGTAGCAGAGCAGGAAATGAAATGGCTGGGGGGGTGGAGATGAGGCTGTTTCTCATGGAGGAAATATTGGAAGAACTGGGCTGCGTGAAGGTGGACAGGGCAATGGGGTCAGATGGGGTGCACCCAAGGGTGTTAAGGGAGCTAAAGGATGCATTGGCAGTACCCTTGACTGCACTCTTCAATCGGTCCCTGGAAACGGGGGTGGTGTCTGAGGACTGGAGGCAGGCAAATGTGGTCCCTCTGCATAAGGCGGGAGGGAGGGAGGGAGGAAGTGGGAAGTTACAGGCCCATGAGCTTGATATCAGTGGTAGGCAAGCTCATAGAGAAGCTAGTAAAAGGCAGGATCACCAGCTACCTGGAGACAAACGGCCTGATGAATCCAAGACAACATGGGTTTAACTAGGGGCAGATCCTGTCAAACAAATTTGATAAGAGTTTTTTGATGAGGTCACCAAGGAAATAGATCAAGGTAGAGCGGTAGATGTAGCTTATTTGGATTTCAGAAAGGCATTTAACTCAGTGCCCCATGGGAGGCTGCTGTGTAAAATGGAAGGACTGGGGATAGGGCAGAGGGTAGTCAAATGGGTGGGAAGCTGGCTGGGGAAAAGGAGTCAGAGGGTCATAATAAATGGGGTGACATCCGGGGAGGGCAAGGTCACGAACAGGGTCCCTCAGGGATCGGTGTTGGGGCCCCTACTGTTCAATATATTCGTAGGGGACATCATGGAGAGCCTTGAGGGGGGTGTGAGTATGTTTGCAGACGATATCAAAATCCACAATAGGGTGGACACGGAGGAAGGAGTGGAACAAATGCAGAGAGACTTGAGGAGACTTGAGGCATGGTCAAAAAGGTGGCAGCTTGAATTCAGTATAAAAAAATGTAAAATCATGCATCTGGGCTACAGAAATCAGAAGGCAGGGTACCATATGGGGGCAGAGATCTGGAGGAGACAGAACAAGAAAGGGACCTAGGCATCATTATATCCGGGGACCTGAAGGTGGAAGGGCAGTGCGGGAAGGCAGTGGCCAGGGGGAGTGGAATGCTGGGATGCATCGGAAGGGGGATCACCAGTAAGAATAGGGAGGTCATAGTACCCTTGTACACCCATTTAGTTACACACATTTGGAGTACGGAGTCCAGTTCTGGAGGCCATACCTCAGCAAAGATATGGGGAGGATAGAGAGGGTTCAGAGGAGAGCGACAAAAATGGTAAAAGGGTTAGGCCACCTATCCTATGAAGAAAGGTTGAGAGATCTGAACATGTACTCCCTGGAGCAGAGGAGGGAGAGGGGGAACATGATCGAGACTTTTAAGTACCTTAAGGGTATAAACAGGGTGCCAGGGGGGAGCATCTTCAAGATGAAAGGAAAACTGAGGACGAGGGGGCATGGCCTGCAGGTGGAGGGAGGGCAGTTCAGGGGTAACATTAGAAAATACTGTTACACAGAGAGAGAGAGAGTGGCAGAAAAGTGGAGCAGACTCCCAGAGGCAGTCATTGGAGAGGAAACAGTGGAGGGATTCAAAAGAGCATGGGACAACCACATGGGAGTGTTAAGGGGGGGAGGCAGAGGTCCAAGCAGATAGCTGGGCAAATGGGCAGACTTGGTGGGCCTAGTTTGGTCCTTTTCTGCTGTCACACTTCTATGAATCTATGAATCTATATTCTTCTTTACCCATACGGATTCCGCTTTAACACTTGTTTTTATAGTTCAGAAAATAAAAGGAGCACTTCTTTTATTATGGCTCGGACCAAGGGCCTGTGGGGCCCACTATCTTTGAAGGACCTGACATGCACAACTCCCTGGTGTGTAGAAAAATCTTCACACCTGCAAACTTGCTATTTTCAGCATTTTTTGCTATAACGGCTGTTTATGCTCCCAGTCCAGGGGCAGCTGGTCAGCCCTGTCCCAGTTCCCTGAGCTGACCACTGCCTGCCCCAGAACCCACCTCAGTCAGTCTTCTTCAATGAACATCCCCTCGTGGCAGGGTTGGAGGGAGTAGGGCCATCTTCCTCTCCCCTATGCACATATCCTGAGTGGACCAAGGCTCAGTCCCAGCCAGTGACGTAGGAAGGCATTTTGGTGCCCTGGGCAAGAGACAAATTTTGCGCTGCCCCCGAAGAAAAGAACCGAAGCTCTGAGGGGTTTACTTGCTCTGTGGTGAGTTTTGGGGCTTTTCTTGAAGAAAAAACATACTTTTGTTACATGTTCCCTACCCCTGATTTCAAGGAATATTGCTCCCATGGAATATAGATGTGGGAGACTCTGGCTGGCTGGCATCAGAGTGTGCAGCTACATTTGTTGTGAACAAGTGGCTGACCAACAATGCCATCAACCACCTACCCTATATGGCTGGACAACAGGACACAGAGGGTAATAGTAAACTGAGTCCTCTGCAGAAAAAGATGGGTTACTGCGCAGGGTTCAATACTGGAACCAGTCCTCTTTAATGTCTTTATAAGTGACATTGCAGAGGGACTGGAAGAAAAAGTATGCCTCTTTGCAACTGGGTTGATACACAAGAGGGGGTGGAAAGGATGAAACGGGACTTGGCAAGGTTGGAGGACTGGTCAAAAGTATGGTAGCATAGATTCAATGCAAAGAAGTGCAAAGTAATGCACCTGGGAAACAAAAACGCAGGAGAGGAGTACACAACTGGAGGGGTACTAATAACAAAAAAAAAAAAAATGGAAAAGGACCAAGGGTGAGTCATCATATCAGATGACCTAAAAGTGACAAGCAATTTGAGAAGGCAGTAAGGAGGGCTGGGGGTTCTTGAGTCAGATGCATAGGGAGAGGCATCACTAGTAGAAAACAGGAGGTTGTTATCCCTGACCCTCTGCACACATAGACAGTTGATGAGACCCCCATCTGGAGTATTGTGTGCAGTTTTGGGACCCCATCTCCACAAGGACATAGACAGAATAGAGGCAGTCCAAAGGAGGGCAACTAAATGGTGCACTAGGGTCTGCACTATAACTCATACAAGGGCAAGTCATCAAGCTAGCAGGGCAGTAGCACCAGGCAGCAGTAGTAGTGGTACTGTACTTCCTGAGTCGGGTGGGTCCCTCCTGGTTTTGTTTGGGAGGCAGAGATTCAGTAAGTGAGTCAGTAACTGGACTCCAGTTACTGACTCACTCCCTCCCAAACAAAACCATGAGGGACCCACCCGACTCGGGAAGTACAGTACCACTACTACCACTGGTGCTGCTACCCTGATGATAAACACCAGTCAGATAACTTAATTACTGGAGTCAGGTGACGCAGTCTTCACACCAGACTACTGGACTGGCTGGCTCTCTTTGGGACTGGGACGGATGGCCCGCCGTTGACAGACAATTGTGTACAGTATTTTTCTGCTGTCCACTCAGCTCCCAGAGAAGCTCCTGTTTCTTAAAGAGACAGTGTTCTTTAATAAGCCACCCCATACAGTAGGTAGTACAAGAACATAGTACTTCATGTGACATGTCCTAATTTTCCCCGTGTGCACTGTCAGCAAATTATACTGCATGACTGATGACTGCATGCCATCCTTCCAGGCCAGCAGATTGGGCCCCAGCCCCAGTCCCAGTCAGCTGGGAAGCATGCAGTCCGGCATGCAGTATAATTTGCAGACAGTGCTGCTCCTCCTGGTAAGGGTACCACAAGACATAAGGCACATAACATGGAAAATAATCTGCAAATGAATAAATTCCTTATGACAGGACAGTTGACTAGAACAACAATGCTTGACTTGATAGACACACAGACACTGTAATTTGTTGAGGTAATAAAAATGCCATTTCCCATTGTAATCCTAAATTCAAAGCCTTTGAATGTGTGTCTACAATACATTTAAACAAGAGACTCAAGGGAAAGGCATTTTTATTATCTCAACAATGAAATTACAGTGAGTGGTGGTCTGTGCTTGTGCCATGCCCCATAACCATCCGTGATAATCTTTATTTATTTGCTTGCTATTTGCTAATATTGTGCCCTAGCTAGCTAGCCCCTAGCTCTGGCTAATAGGAATAACCTATCATTCCTGATTCCTGGCTTCTTGGGTAAAGGGGTTGTTGTCTTGCACTTTGCAGTTGAGTCTTCAATCAAATTCTTTTTGGCTGGCACTTTAACTTTTTCACTAATCGGACATCACCAACAATACAACATCAGCATCAGGATTATCTCAAAGTCTCTTAGACACGAAGTGATTCAGCAGGCCATGCCAGCAGCCTTTTAAAGACTGCTGCTATGGTTGGGGTTATGCTGCCGACCCGCTGGGCCTGGCACCAGCCACCCGCATGAATAAGAAAGCAGTGCGGTTTCGCGGCCCAGGAGCCTGTGAGGGAGGGGCGGGAGTCCGAGCAAGGCAAGGAAAGAAGCAGTAGCACTGTAATTAGTAGTCGAGGGCGGGGGCGGCGCACTGCAAGTTGCAACAGAGACGGGAGAGGAGAGGAGAGAACAAATAGGTGGTCTGAATCACAATAAGTAGTACTGTATTTTTCTCGGGCGATCATGATCACAAAACCTGTGGGCACTGACTTCAGCCAGGTGGGTGGCCCCCAGACAGTAATAGCAGCCTTGCCTGCACCATGCTACAACATACACTGACCAGACTGATAATAAATATAACATTTGTAATTTTTTTTTCCAATGTGTGATGACTGATTGGATGGACCACCCCCCACTCATCATTAACAGTGATAATGAATGCTTTGCATTTTTCTTACACAATAATGAATACTCTCAATCTCCTGACCTCCTCAGTCATTCACCCTATATCTATCCTCCTCCTCCACTCCACGCTCCTTGTCTCTACTCTGTTGCTGCCTTTGCTAATTGCTTATCTTTTTTGTTTCTCTCCAACTAACTAACCTCCTTGCTCTCTCACTACAACCACATGCTCTGCAAGTTCACCCGACGACCGTACCTTTTATACTGGGACTGCGACCTCACCACATGATGTCTTTGATTGCAGACAGTGCAGACCATGTGACACCCTCTCCCACTTGCTGGTCCTTCCGTGGATGCGCCCCTGCTGTTGGCATTAGTAATTACACATAAAAAAAAATTAAAGCTACAGCACAGCTCTAGGTACCTGTGCAAGTGAGTCAGTCAGGTTTAAAAATTGCACCCCCTCAGAGGCATGTGCCTGGGGCGGGAGCACCACCCGCCCCACCCTTCCTACGGTACTGGTCCCGGCTGATGGTGTGGACCCAGGCAGATGGTATCGTGTCAAATGAGCAAATGCATTTGAGCAATTCAGTTGAGCAACGGAGGAATAGTGCATGTCATTTTAGCGAGTTGTGCTTAATAGCGAATGCAATGTCAGTGAGGGAGACTTGTGGTGGAACAGTATTTACCCGAAAGTAGCAATTAGTGCGGTCTCTGAAATGGTTATTAATAGCAAAGGGGGTGCAGGGGGCACAGCCCCCCACAGAAAATATAGTGTAGTGTTATATAAGTGTGTTAGATACTGTTATGTTTTTTTTATACTGAAGTTGCTGTTTTGACGTTCACTATTTTTGATATTCACTGTATTTGTTCATGCTCATTTGTGTTCGCTCATATGGTCAGTGCTGTTTTTTTTTTCACTCTTTTGACATGGAACCAGGCAGATCAGGCAAGGCTTCATTAAGCGCTTGACTTCCTTTTCCACTTTTCACCCCACCCCTGCCGTAGGGCGTCCAGCGCGTGCATGAGGCGCTCATGCAGAATGTTCCTTGGCTCCCTCCCTTCGTGCTGCCCACACTGCAGTACCACAGGCCTCCACCTGGTGGCAGTCATGGGCTGGTTGACATGCCATCCCTTCCCCTACCCTCCGGGAGAGGAGAGGAGAGCGGTACAGACACTCGATCCTCCCTCACCCCGGCCGATCCCCAGCAACCCAAGCTTATTCCCAAACGCGGGTCCCCAGTGTGAGAAAAGGTAGGGTGCATATGTGGCACCTCAGACCTCTTTGGCACCAGGCCGGCTGCTATTTTCAGCATTTTATGTGCAGGGGTTGGATTTCTTTTTTTTTTGCAATTGCAAAAAAAATGCTGCTCTTAACAAAGTAAGCTCAGGTGAACTGTGAAGTGCTATTTACCAGGAACAGAGACACTAGGACTTGGGGTCACGAGTGGAGGTTCAGGGGGGAAGGTTTAAAAGGGGTGTAAGGAAGTATTATTGTACAGAAAGAGTTATTGAGCCATGGAATGGTCTCCCAGCAGAAATAGTGAAGGCCAAAACCACAAGCGGCTTCAAACATGGCTGGATAGAGCCGAAGGTATAGTAGCTATTCAGAGGGACAAGGGAGGTGGAAACTCAGAGAACGGCAGGGAGACTAGGGTACGTGGAGACCTCAGAGGGACAGGAGGTCTCACGGTATGATAGGATGATACAGGCGGACTGGACAGACCAGCAATCTTTTTCTGCCGTCATAGTCTATGTTTCTGAGTAATACCAGGTGTAGCATTTTTCCACAGCTGTGTGAAAGAATACATGCAGTCTGCTCTAAATTGTGGAACATGTTGCAAAAAGGCAACAGTTTTGAAAATTGAGCACATATGGAAAAAATTGTGGTTGTGCAAGAAAACCCTCCCTTGCGCAACCTTTTTTTTCCTCTCACGTGCGCAGTTATTCTACTTTTGTAAATTTGGCGCTAGGGTTTCATCAGTATTCTCAGCAGTTTTTGTATACATCTCTTCCTTCCCACACAGTCAGGGAGTGCTGTCTGCTGCATGCTAGTTCATATTAGTCACCAGAAAAATGCATGTTAAACAGCGGGGGTTCAGATAAGGACAGTCTGGTTAATACTCTGTATAGCAGAATGTTTGTCGTATCTTGCACGTGCACTTGGCCTGATACGGGCATGCTTATTTGCACTTTAAAGTGTTCCAGGATGTAGCTGCAAATTATTTTACTTTGTATTTGTGACCGCACTTTACTTTTGTAACTTGAAATGCACTATAATTTGGTTCAGGAAGTATTTTTTCACAGAGAGGGTGGTGGATGCATGGAACAGCCTTCCTGAGGAGGTTGTGGGGTCTAAAACTGTGGGAGAATTCAAGAATGCATGGGACAGACATGAGGCAGTTCTTGTGGGGGGGGGGTAGGAAGAAACAGGCTGTTGGTTAACTAGGATCTGCGACCTATCCTGTAGGTAGGGAAATGGGCAGACTAGGTGGGCCAAGCAGTCCTTATCTGCCATCAGAGTCTATGTTTCTATGTTTCATTGTTCCTCCTGTTTTCCTCTACTGTGGGTTGCACCTGGAAATGTCTTTCCCGGTCACTGATTTTCAAATAAATAAAATACTAACCAATGAAAACATGGACTGAGCCATATTTAAAGGATCACTCCTTTTCTTGCGTTCGTTTTTTCAATACACTGGATAAATTAGTTAAATATTTGCCACCTTCATATGGTGAGTGTTGGAGGGTGTGAGGGGAAAGATGTACGAATTCACTTCATATATTTTGGCAATGCCCAGTTCTCCGGGTTTTTTGGAGTGATATACAGATCAGTTTGAATGAGTTGTTGGGTCCGGAAGTAGTTTCATCTCCGCCAGTAACATTGCTATATCTCGGACTGGATGGTTCCTTTCCATCTTCTAACAGCATGTATTATTTATTTATTACAGCCGCAAAGAAGGACATAACTCGCTTGTGGTGTAGACCTCGACCCCCTGTGCTTGCCCAGTGGCATGGAATAGTTAATGAAACTATTATCTTGAAAGAAAAGTTGCACATCATACAGGTAGATTCTCCTGCTTTGAATTAAAGTGGAGAGCGTGGGTCTTTTATATGTCTAGAGCTGATCCGACCTTTATGCCTTAAGACCCATTATATAGATCTCACTTAAAGAGATTCTGAGATTGTTCTATTGATTAGTCATCAAAACTTGTTATAGGGCTGTGTCTGGATTATCTCAGACTAACTGGTTGGTTATATAACATTCTATTTTTACATTATGTTTGTACTCTTGGAAAATCTCTGCAGACTTAAATAAAGAGTTAAAAAAAAGATTGCTCCTTTAATTAGGGGGATAGGGAAAGGGGCAATTCTTTAACCAGGAAAGGTACAGTAAGCCAAAGTGTGTTTCCAGGTGTGACCTGTGAGCACAAGGAAGTTAAATATACTGTTCATAGCCTTGGTGACTCTATGTATATATTCTTTGTTCCTATTCTGACTGTGTTTACTGACTGCTTGTGTTACGTTCATCTGGTTCTACCTGCTTCTGTGTAATGCCTAACTTGTGTCATGTTGTCCTCTGTGTGAACTTGTATTTCATTGTACTCTTCCGGGTCGTACCTGAAAATAGGCAAATGTCTTGTCTAGTGTACTTACCTGGTCAACAAAAGCCAAATAAATAAATATGTGACTTGCTGAGGGTCACACAGTTTGCAAGTGGGGACTGTGGGATTCAAACCCAGGTCTCCAGGTTTGTAGCTCAGAGCCCTAAACCACAATGCCATACTGCCTCCTACTTCAAATCTAAAAGAAAAGTGATAAAACAGACCCAAAATAGGGAACAAAAATGTATCAAACAAGACAGGAGATGAGGGGCAGGCTAAAACAGAATAAAAAAATGTAAGTCAAAAAGTATACTGTGAACATGTCTTGCTGCTTTAATTTACTCTAATATTATTTTTTAAATAGTTTTCTCAATAGTAACTGTTCTTTTCAAGCATTAAAAAACAAATTATATTGCTTGGTATGTTATGAAGAACTGCAATCTCTTTTGAAGTGGTATAACCTGACATTATAACATCATGTCTCAAAGCACAAGAGAGCCTTCCTCTCCCCCTCATATGGTGTAATCCATATGTTTCCGCTTAACCCTCACAGCCCCCTTGGACACATGTTCTTTTTCCTACATCAAGCATGCCTGGCTTTATTTTTTTCCCCGATTTTGATAGCTGATGCTTAGGTCTAGTATACTGACCCTGTTCCTCCCAGGGATTTTTGAAACTTTTATTACCTCCTGCAGGAAAGGGGCCTGTGTTTTTATCACCTTTTCTTCTCTCCTCTGAATGAATGGTGATTACTGTGCAAGTTACTAATCCCATGCTGTTATTTGCCACCCCTCTCATTAAGGACATTTTCCACTGGCGTTAGTCACCTTGGTTGCTGTCATCTTTATATACTGCCTCTGTTTCTCTTTCTTTTTTTTTTTTTCCTTTTTGTTAGTAAACTGTGTGCTAAGGATTCACTGGAGTCACTCAACAGGGGTAGGGTGTGGGGGAGTGCTCTGGAAATACCAGCAGGAAACCTCATTAATAATTCCAAAGTGGAAATAACAAAAAAACATTGGCAGGCAAACTTCCTCCAGTTAAGAACTTTAATATGAAAAAACAAGGGACGGTCAAGTCCTGACAATCCGACCCTTCTGAGATGAGAAAAAAAAATACAGTTCTGCATAGGGAGTGGAGAACCACAAACAGTTCTGATAATAAGCCATGAAAACCTCTCATAGTTCTCCAAACTTTCTCAGAACTTTCAGAACCTTTTGAAGGAGAACTGCACTGAACCTGTAGGTTATTTTTCCCAATAAAAGCCATTTTTAAGCACTGGTTAAAATTCTGTTATTGTTCCATCTATACAGGTCTTTTAGTAGCCTCGGTGGGTATTTCTGCTTTATGATCTACTGGTAAGTGTAATTTTAGATTAGTATGATGTAGTGTATCTCCCACTCAGGTCACAGAGTTCTATAGCAGAACATGGATGCATTGCGCCAACAATAGAAGAGTAGAATAGGGACATAAACTACTTCATACAGTTCTAACGTTTTTTTTTTTCCCAATTATTTAACCAGGTGAGACACACTAAGCTGAAAGCTTCTTTGAAGGTGCAACCTGGGAGCACGAGAAAGTTAAGTGACTTGCTCAGGGTCACACAGTATGCAAGTGGGGGCTGTGGGATTCAAACCCAGGTCTCCAGATTTGCAGCTCAGAGCCTTAAACCACTGCGCCATACTGCCTCTTTACCAGCAGCGTGTACATCAGCAACACCCACTAAAATAATTAAAAAGCCTGGATAGCTACAGCAATAACAGAATTTGAAACAGTATTTAAAAAACAGCTTCTAGTGGGAAAATGACTTACAGATTCAGCGCAGTTCTCCTTTATAGTACAAAAAACTGTTTTAATCATCATTTTCCGCCCATGCATTATTGTCAATGAAGGGAATCTAAAAACTTAGAGTGGTACAACAGAAAATATAACTGGTGTTGTATAGCTATAATTACTCCCTAGTGTAACACAACTGTATAGACTTAGCTGATGTGTGTGTGTGTGTGGGGGGTCCTGGGTGCCCATAAACCCTTTCTCATCTTGCTTTCTTATTACAGTATGTTTTTATAAAAATAAAAGTTTTGCACAACAGCACTAAATAATGGAATTTATTTTGTGAAACCTCCATTTCCAAATCCTGGCTGCATCCCTGTTCTGAGTCTTTGTCAGCACCAGCCTTTTTCTAGACGAAGACCTGTTGGGGGTATATTGAACTCAAACTCAGTGTCTTAAAAATGATCAACCCCCCCCAAAAAAAACTGTTGATATGGTTCTTTTACAGAAATTAGTGCAAGTTCCACTTCTGAACTGATCTGAACTGGTTCTTCCATCCCTAGAAGGCAGAAAGTGTGATCTAGTGGTTACAGTGATCAGAATTATAAATGAGTGCTCCTGTGTTTAGCTAATGTCTCAGTGGGTAACCCTGAGCAAGCCACTTGACCTCCCTGCACTGCAGTCCATCCTGGCGTGTAAAACAATACAAGAAGCAGTTGCATGCAAGTTTCCCTAGTAAGAAAAAGTGACTGAGCACTACAGTAAACATACATAAAGGGAGTTGTTTCTGAATATTACCGGTATGTTTTCAAATGTTTTTACAAAGGTGTTGGCTGTTCTTTAATTGCTGTGCCCAGTAATGTCATTCAACTTCATTCTACAAGATTCAGTGGTGTGGTAGGCTAATGCAGTAATTGTCTTACCACCTGCCAAACTGGACCCAGTTTTGGGAATGGACCAAGGTCCCTCAGGGCCTGGCTGGGGGAAGGAGGATCAAGCATTCCATGGACTACCATCCTAATTTGGGGGGGGTCAGTGGTGTCACGGCACTGTTGCCACCTAGCAGATGCCAGGTGGTGCAGCAGGTGAGTGCTGTGGGAAGGGGACTGAACACAGATGCCTGTAATGTACATTAGCATGTACACCACTGCACATGACTCGTCTCCAGGGGAACTGAAAGGGAGAAACATAGGAGGATAAACAACCGCAGCTGGGAGAATGATAGCTGAAGCCCTCCCAGGCCCTGTACTACCTACCGAGGAACTCACCCACCACATAGTGGTACTAGAAAGAGGTGGGGTAAGTCCCAGATAAGGTAGGTGATGGGGCTGGAGGTTGAGGCCAGAATGGGATGTGTGTGGGGCATCACAGGTTCAGAAACAATAGATTAAAAATAAATTTTTTTTAAAGATTCAACATTCCCCATGCACATCCCTTCATTTGAGTGCTTGTTCTGTAGGTTTACCGCTCTCTGGGTGAACAAATGCTTCCTTGTACTGCCCCGTTCCCAGTGCCCAGAAAGGGGCTTATCTGCTGTATGTGAGAGAAGTAGGTCTGGGCAAATCAGCACCATCTAGTGGTAGGAGTTGTGAATGACAAAGGTTCCTATAATAATGGGGTAACAGCAAAGAGACCTCTGGTGGTGGGCACTGACATTGCGTGGCTGGGAACGTTTTCCTGGCCTCAGATATGTGCCCCCCATCACCTATCTGCACCCGGGCAACATCCGCAGCTTCTGTCCACCATGCTCCATTGGTAGGGGGCAGGGCTGGGCAGAGCTGGGCAGGATCACAAGTATCCCATCAGATGCCCATGCCAGTTTGCTGGTGGAGCCCTCCCTGCACAGGGTGTGTGGACGATGGAATATTATAGTCCTCTAAGATTGCCATATATCCCCTGGCAAAAGTGAATTTTTAAGATTTACAAAGGCCTGCACCACTACTGCCCCCCAGCCCTCCCTAATGTGACAGGATTGTGCGCTGGTAATCTGCCCACCTATCGGGCTCCATGAGTAATTCGGTGGCTGGGCAGAGGGAGGCGCATAAGTATGCCCCCTTCACCAGCCATCAGCACCATGAAAATACCTTTGAGGATGGGGAGCATGTCTGCCCCCACCCCCCACCTGTTCTCCATTCTGGCCACCCGCGAAACCCAGCACATGGCTCAGGTTTGGGTGCGGTGAGGGCGCACATCCATATTCGTGGATGCCGCAGAGTGCCCCAATGGACTGCATCCTGTGCAAAGGGGGCACCCCATGGCTTTTCACGTGCAGGTGGGCTGGGCACTTTCTGAGGATAGGGTACTTAGCCTTCCAGCAGAGGAAAATTCCCCTTTCACTCAATTATTAGAGTTGCTGTCTTCAAGATTCAGAGTCCCAGGTTTGATTCCTAGTAAGGGCTGGCTGGGAGTGCGTTTGCCCATGGAGATGGGATAGATGTTATTGTTAGAGCATCAGCTGCTCAGCAGATGTCCTCCAGACGTGCCCGGAAATAACTACCTGTCTGGCGGTCCCAGGTGGAGTTAATGTCCTTGGGGATGAATAAAAAAGTGAATCACGGCAGCTGCAGGGAAACCTGCCTTCATTTACAGTAACTGCTTCTGTCTCTTTTAAGAGGCATGAATTTATTTCTGAGGTCAGAAGTCACAGAGTAGAAAAATGTGCTGTACTATTGAAGTGGTGTTGCTGTCATATCTTCACCTTGAAGCATCTGTCTCAGTCTCCCTTTACTCCCACTGCGGCCCTTAGTAACAGACCAATGATCAATTCTAGACAGGTGAGAGTAACTGCTCTTGTTCAAACGGCACGCCACAGCTAAATCGACAAGTAACAAGCCAGGTGCGTACCTTAGCAGTCAATTACTCGATTCACTTCAACTAACACATAAACAGCAGATGATGAAATATGTAGGCTAAGGCTGTGTGAAAGTATCCAATTCTGATGGAATGGAATTCTATGGAAAATCAGGAAATTCTGCCAAATTCCATGGAATTCCATCAGTAGTGGAATTCTGAAATTTTGATAGAGGAATATTTTTGTGGATTAGTAATTCATGGTTTACATAAACCTGTGGCTCTGTCTGTCTGTCTATCTCTATCGACAGTACCTATCTATCCATCTAGACAGTATCTATCTATCGATTTATCTGACAGTATCTATCTATCTATCTGCAGACAGTATCTATCTATCGACAGTATCTATTGACAGTATCAATCGACAGTATCTATCTGTCTGTCTACAGACTGTATCTATCTGCACACAGTATGTCTACAGATTGTATCGATCCGCATACTCTGTCTGTCTACAGACTGTATCTATCCGCACACTTTGTCTGTCTATAGACTGTATCTATCTGCACACTCTGTATGTCTACAGACTGTATCTATCCGCACACTGTCTGTCTACAGACTTATCTATCTATCTATCTATCTATCTATCTATCTATCTATCTATCTATCTATCTATCTATCTATCTATCTTCCTTCTATCGATTCATGGCTGTGAAAGGCACACTGAACCAAGGCTCATTTCCTGGTGTGATCTGGGGGAAGAACACATCATATAGTTAAAAACAAAATAACAATATAAATGTCAGGCCCTGTAAGGCGAATGCCTCTCCCAGCCAGCGAAGGGGTAAATGCACCTCTGCCTTACACCGCCACTGGGCTGCCTTTGATGTCTGAGGGGGCTCCTATTTGTTTTTTCCTCACTCAGTAGTGAGAGTGGTTTATATCCAAGAGAAAATAAATGCACAGTGCCTCCTCCTAGAGAAAGACTAAAGCAGACTAGATGGTATATCAGTGAACCCCCCTGGAATGCCACACTTACCCCCCCCCAATGTGGTCACACTTCCTTCAGATCCCACACAAATGCAACAGTTTCTCCCAATTGCCCAGCACTCCTAGTTCTCTGTGTGTCCTGATTTCTGCGGCAGGGACCCTAGTTCTCTGCAGCACTTCAGCCCTGATTTCTGTGACAGGGCTCCTAGTTCTCAGTGGCACTTCAACCCTGATTTCTGCAGCAGAGCCCCTAGTTCTCCCCGACACTTCAGTCCTGATTTCTGCAGCAGGGCCACTAGTTCTCCCTGGCACTTCAGTTCTGATTTCTGTGACAGGACCCCTAGTTCTCCACAACACTTCAGTCCTGATTTCTATGGCAGAGCCCCTAGTTCTCTGTGGCACTTCAGCCCTGATTTCTGCAGCAGGGCCCTTAGTTCCCTGCGGCACTATGACAGGACCCCTAGTTCTCCCCGGCACTTCAGTCCTGATTTCTGTGACAGGGCCCCTAGTTTTCCACAGCACTCTAGTCCTGATTTCTCTGGCAGGACCTCTAGTTCTGCATGGCACTTTAGCCCTGATTTCTGCAGCAGCGCCCCTAGTTCTCTGCAGCACTTCAGTCCTGATTTCTGTGGCAGGGCCCCTAGTTCTCTGCAGCACTTCAGTCCTGATTTCTGCAGCAGGGCCCTTAGTTCTCTGTGGCACTTCAGTCCTGATTTCTGCAGCAGGGCCCCTAGTTCTCTGCAGCACTTCAGTCCTGATTTCTGTGACAGGGCCCCTAGTTCTCTGCGGCACTTCAGTCCTGATTTCTGTGACAGGGCCCTTAGTTCACTGCAGCACTTCAGTACTGATTTCTGTGGCAGGGCCCCTAGTTCTCAGAGGCACTTCAGTAGTGAGTTCTGTGGCTGGGCCGCTAGTCCTCCGCAGCACTTCAGTCCTGATTTCTGTGACAGGGCCCTTAGTTCACTGTAGCACTTCAGTCCTGATTTCTGTGACAGGGCCCTTAGTTCACTGTGGCACTTCAGTCCTGATCTCTGCAGCAGGGCCCTTAGTTCTCTGCGGCACTTCAGTCCTGATTTCTGTGGCAGGGCCCTTAGTTCTCTGCAGCACTTCAGTCCTGATTTCTGCGGTAGGGCCCCTATTTCTCAGTGGCACTTCAGCCCTGATTTCTGTGGCAGGGCCCTTAGTTCACTGCAGCACTTCAGTCCTGATTTCTGTGGCAGGGCCCCTATTTCTCAGCGGCACTTCAGCCCTGATTTCTGTGGCAGGGCCCTTAGTTCACTGCAGCACTTCAGTCCTGATTTCTGCGGCAGGGCCCCTATTTCTCAGTGGCACTTCAGCCCTGATTTTTGTGGCAGGGCCCCTAGTTCTCAGCATCACTTCAGTCCTGATTTCTGCGGCAGGACCCCTAGTTCTCTGTGGCACTTCAGCCCTGATTTCTGCAGCTGGACCCCTAGAGCTCAGTGGCACGTCAGCCCTGATTTCTGCAGCAGGACCCCTAGTGCTCAGTGGCACTTCAGCCCTGATTTCTGCAGCAGGACCCCTAGTGCTCAGTGGTGCTTCAGCCCTGATTTCTGCAACCGGACCCCTAGTGCTCAGTGGCACTTCAGCCCTGATTTCTGCAGCTGGACCCCTAGAGCTCAGTGGCATGTCAGCCCTGATTTCTGCAGCAGGACCCCTAGTGCTCAGTGGCACTTCAGCCCTGATTTCTGCAGCAGGACCCCTAGTGCTCAGTGGCACTTCAGCCCTGATTTCTGCTGCAGGACCCCTAGTGCTCAGTGGCACTTCAGCCCTGATTTCTGCAGCTGGACCCCTAGTGGTCAGTGGCACTTCAGCCCTGATTTCTGCAGCCGGACCCCTAGTGCTCAGTGGCACTTCAGCCCTGAGTTCTGCTGCAGGAACCCTAGTGCCCAGTGGCACTTCAGCCCTGATTTCTGCCACTGGACCCCTAGTTCTCTGTAGCACTTCAGTCCTAATTACTACAAAAGCATTTGCTCATTCCTGCGCTCTCAAGGGCTACAAACATATCCCATACTAGATGCCCTTCTAGGCAGGTCCAAATATGCAGACCCTTTAATTTTTTTCCAACTAGGCCATGTCAAACCACTCTCTGTCCACGTGGTCTTGACCAGATGACAATTACTCAGGCTTCATTTAGTCAGGCCCAACAAGATGGCACTATTCCACCCGCCAAACCCCATGCAGCAAAACTACAGTACAGCTAGAGGACCCTCCTGAGGCATTCTGTCTCATTTGCTTGGTGTCCATAGTCAAGTGCTGTACTGTGCCAGCTAGGAGAGTATGCATCCCTCACCCTGTGATTAAAGAACCACTGATGCCTTGAAAAGAACTTTGAAAAACATAGTATTTGGACACAAAGCAGCTTATATTTCTCATTAGCTCTGTATTTCTTATTCCATTACTTATTACTGAGGTCATATGCATGTAAACAGGACAGTTGTTCCTGCAGGGTCCATCAGCTCCTATTGCTTCTTCCCAACCTGATGTCATAGTACTCTGCTTGTGACATCACAGTTATTCCCATGGCAACAGACTGTGATGTCACAACAGAGCATTATCATTTCAAAACAGCTGAGTAGAGCCGCACAGAGGGATGGGTGCTCTAAGACCAGACAAAATCAGAACAAGACAGTCTTGGCACACCTTTTTAGAGGACAAAAAAAACCTCTCCACACGAAGGAAGTAATAATAGTACTTAACTTTACTGATTTATGTCAAAAAACAGCAGCAGCAGACCAAAAGTGCAAGTGTAAACACAGAAAAACTTCTCACGCATGTTTCACCTGAACACAGGCTTTGTCAAAGGTAATAACCACCTAGTGATAGGTAGCTTAAATAGCACCTATCTACAATCATGTGACCTTTCTTAAAGTGTTAGTGCTACATTTATCTACCATATGTATTTACAACTTATACACATACATCACCTAGTGGTTACATTTAAAAAAAGAGAGACCACAAAAATATGTCTAAAGTCACATTTTATTATGCTATTCATTATATATATATATATATATATATATATCATATTAGCTTAGTTACATAATTTTACTCTAATTTCACTGACTAATAGACACAAATATGCGGTCTATAAAAAAACAGAAGTTCATTACATTTATATATCTTATAATAGGATCATAGATCTCCCTAAATTATTAAATATTAAAAAAAACTATACATTTATATATTTATCACACATAATTTACTTGATTTTACAACTAAATTGCTGCAGCAAAGTTTTGTAATGAAGAATCAAATAATGCAGCAATACTATCCCAAAATTTCATCGCCTCATAAATTTCATAAAATAATAAGGGGGTGGGGTGGGGAATGAAAATAGGTGGAGAAAGAGGGCAGAAAAAGGGAAAAGATATAAATCAATAAAGTTAAGTACTATTATCATTTCCTTCGTGTGGAGAGTTTTTTTGTCCTCTAAAAAGGTGTGCCAAGACTGTCTTGTTCTCATTATAATTTCAAGTAGGAAATAAACTATAGAGGCAGATGAACTCTTGAGAGAATAAGATCTTGTTTTGGTGAGAATTTCTTCAGTAATAAATAATGGAGAGAAAACACTATAGAAGATATACAGTATAAAACACAAGTTGAATTCTTTCTAAATATTGTGTTTTCCAGAGTTTTCCCAAAGGCATCAGCTGCTCTTCAAAGAGGCCAATTACTGCATAAACTGCAGTTCCAGATTGCATGCATGCCTCCGCGCCCATGTGTTGCCCATGCTGGTGTGGCTAGGGGAGGGAGAAAACAAGGGAAAACCTATGGCGAGTCAGGCATTAATGATGCTGTGCATACATGGCCTCTGCTTGCCCCCTCCCCAACCAGGGTACCTGCTGGCCACACTGGATTATGACTTTGGAGGGGGAGTGAGGACAGCCATACCCCTTCTGACCCTGCCACGGGGTTGGGATGGGATCCATAGGGGTACTGGGCCAGTCAAGGTAAGCCTAGGGGAAGTGGTGGATGGTAGAGGTCGGCGGGGCAGGGCAAATGGAAGACAAGCCTACCCCAGCCAGGGTGATAAACAGTAGATGGAAAAATAAAAGTCAATATTAATTGCAGGTGGTACATCAACTGTTTAACTTTAGCAGTCTGACTGTCAACGTCTTCAAGTTTTGTCAACATAAGAAAGCCTGTTATACCCCTTCGGCACATTATAATTAAAACTGACATTTTTCAAAACAGGAAATGTCGAGATTAATCAAGTGACAAACAGCTACATAAATGTCGAGGCACGGCTCGGCAGTATTAGTCGGCATGTCAGTGTTAATTACAAAGTGTACGAGAAGAGAGACTGGCCTGATATTGTCATTTCGAAAACATCTGCAGCTATTTTCATGTCAGCCTCAATTAGCATAGGTATTTGTGCTGAAACCTCAGGTAAAGGCGTTTAACTTTTTACCCCCCCAACCCGTGGCAATGTCGACAAGTAGCCTATGTGTAGCAGTTCATGAAAATGAATTCTGTATGTTATCTTGTGTGTCTTTTCAGCCCCCTGTTGAGTCCTGATGTTAATTTTTTGTTTCCAATACATTTGCATGGTGCCACGTTTCAATCTGCATTCACCACATGGCTTTAGCCCTGATGGTCTCCTACAACGTCAGGGGGAAGCAGTGTTTGCTGCATGCAAGTTCATCTAGCCCATAAGAAGAGTGGGTGTTAAATGATGAGGTATTCCAGTACAGCTAAGACTGTTATTGAAAATATGGGGTTGGGGGGGGGGAGAGGGTCATCATGACTTGAAAGGGCTCTCCATTTGTTATTTCAAATTTAAAACAGCAGTGCATGTTACGGTAAAAACGTTAGACCCATACCTTTTGGTACTATTTGAGATGTAAGCAAATATGCCATGATGAGCCAGCCTGTCGGCGCAGCGGTTGGATTTCTGCTTGTGATGCCAGCGACCCGGGTTCGGGAGCGGACTCGGGTCGCTGGAGGGCCAGCCAGGGGAGAATGGCTTGAGCGTCTCACGACAGCTCGCCTTCTCGGGGGGCCAATGCCCACAACTTGTCTGACCCCGAGCAGAGGCTCAGCATACAGCAAGCCCCGCTTGATGGGAAGGGCAGCCAAGACATGCAGTGGACATCGGCGTGTAGTGCACTGACGTCAGGGGCACACACTGCGTGAGGGGGAGTAAACGGGAAAATGCTTGCCGACTCCGGGAAGAAGGACCGCCTGGAGCGTGCCTCCAATGTGCCCCCGCTCACCCAGCCACTTCCGGACCAACAAAAGGTAGAATTATGGGGTGTCTGCTGCCCCACCTCATCCCCACTTGGGGGGGCAAGATGCAGCTCCATGGGGGCCAGGAGGAAGGTTTGGGTAGGGCGGGAGGCAGGAGGATAACTCCTTGGCGGCCCCGAAGGGTCGGAGTCAGCAAGATGTAGGGGGATAAATAACAATTAAAAGAAAATACATATGCCACAATGGGGTGTTTAAAGGATTAATCATGCATGGCCCAGGGGCATAGAACAGCATGAGGCTGAAGGCCAAGTGTCCTTATGCCAATAGAAGTGCATCATTAATCCTGATATGCACACCCCGGAGTGACCTATTGTACTTATAAAATGACTCATTATAGGTAATGAGATTTTCAGCCATCATAATGAGATCCAGTTTCTGATCATGCATTGTTAGTAGTTTAATGCATGGTCATGTGATGGTTGTCGTCCAATGAGGTTTCTGGATTTATCCTTCCATTTTATAATACCCCTTTTCTCCTGTCTTGTGAGGTGCCCATTCCTCCCATTTTGAGTTTGCTTTAGAGCCTTTAGATATGATGACCCCCAGGTTATGGTCAGTATTTCATATGTAATAGGGGGTGCCCGTTACTAGTGGTGCCCAGCAAGGGGGAAAGGGTGCCTTGGCATCACTATCTTGGGAGTAGTTGGAGTGGGCAGAGATCAGTCAGTATAAAGGGAGGGTGCCCTTGTGGAAATGGCAGTCTTTGAGGCAGGAGACTAGGAGTCATTAATGGAGTTTTGTAGGTGGGAGGCAGAGAGAATAAACAGGGTGGGGTTGCCACATCCCAGGCACCCTTGCTGGGCAGATGCCCTTCAGCACTGGTGAGGGATTGGCCAGGTTGCCCTGCTGCAGATGAGTGATTGTAGTATCTGGACTAGTGAACTGTGTGTTGTGCTAACGAATTTGACAAATGCTCCAGTAAACAGAGTCCGACACTTGGGGTCATCATTGTCTGTGCCTCTTGTGTTACAGTGATGGTGATCACATTTCAACAGCCCTTCCAGGGAGTCAGCAATCTGCAGTTGTGTGAGTGCAAGAGGACTGCCGGAAAGCATAACATTAGTATCCATAGACACAGGAGTTTCCCAGGGACATGTCCATCCCCATCTCAGGTGTCAACGCAGGTTTGTCCCTGCACCTCCTGAAAAGGGGGGAGGGTTACATACATATATATTTTTTTTTTTGCAGTTCTATTTATGCCACCCCGGGCTGGCTCCATCATCAGGGACTGACCTCCCCCCTTCCAACTCCGTCACCTTGGCCCCATGTGGATCTTCCATCCAACTACCATCTTCCCCACAGCTTCCCTGCTCCACTGCAAAACAGATCCTTGGATGGGAGGCACGTCATTGAGTGGGTACAAAGCCTGTGAGTGGTCAGTCCAGTCAAGCTGGCCAGGCATGTTTTCTCCTCACTGTTAACGTTCCTCAGGGATGACAGATGTGCAGTGCAGCCTAGATATGCCCCCCACACATACTCCTTCATGCGGGACGTCAGCAACTGCCACTCCTCGCACCCCTAGATTGCTGTCCTCAGGGGCCCAACCCCAAGCCATTGCTAGGGGTCAGCAATACACTGGACTCAGCAGCCCTCCCTCCCCAGAAGAGGAGGAGAGTAATCCTAGAGGCACTTCCTCCTCCCCCCGGCCAACCCTCCAACAAACCAAGTTCGCTCTTGAACCTGGGTCACCAGCACTGTATGTTCTCTTCGTCAGTGTTGGTGATGGATGTACCTGTCTTGTCAGGTCCTCCTTGGCATGGAGGCCATCATGGTGCTCTGGCATTGGGATTTACCCCTTTGTTTCCCCTTGCCCCCTTCCCTCTGAGGGTGCAGGCACAAGGACTAGGTCCAGGCTGGTGGTGTGCTCATGCACACCTTAGCCAAGCACCTAACAGCATCCTCCCCCTCCCTACACCGCTGACCCTACACTGCCACCTATGCTTCCACAGATGGCAGTGTCAGAGTGCTGTGATGACCCTCACTCCACGAAGGAGGAGAAGATCTTCTGTAATGCTCAATCCAGCTTCTCAGGGCCAGCCCCTGACAACCCAAGCTCATTCTTGAACCCAGGTTGCTGATGTCACAAGAGGTAGCGCTACCACTGCACCAACATGCCGACCGCCCAGAGAATGGTTTTAGTGAGCCTGGTATCAGCATGGTACAACCCCTGGGATGCAGTACCTCCCGCTTCCCACAATGTCACTACTTTTGGGGACCAACCCAGTGCCACAGCAATCCCCACAAGGTGTGTACTTACGACTGTAAACTAAATAGCACTCAAGAAAGGAAGTCATACAAAAGAAAAGGGATTTCATAAAGGGTCCACTCAACATCCTAAATGGAGAAAAGGAGTGGTTACTAGCAATGAGTTAGAAACATCGGGCCCGATTCTCAAAGCCATAAGATTGACGCAAGGTGCCCGCACCAAACATAGATGGCGCAAGTGGCACCTTGCGTCAAAAACTGCCCCCTGAGCTATTCTTGAAAGCAGCCTGCATCAAACGCAGGCTGCATTCACCAAAGGGGGCCTGCGCCAGCCTTGTGCCACTAAACTGGCTGTGGCATGGCGCAAGGGGGAATGCAGCTGATGCAAGCTGCCACATCCCCTAGAATGTGATTCTCAAAACTGTCCCGGGGGAGAATTTCTAAGTACCCTTAGAACAGCCAGGGCTGGTCTGAGGGTACTTAGAATATGTCCCTCTGGGACAGTTGTGCAATGTGAGTCAATGTGCCATGGCTGTACCCTCCCCGATCCCCGTTTAATCACAGCTGCCCTTCCTGGCAGTCTAATGGACACCTTCCCCAATCTTTACTTATACTAATAAGTGGATGTAGGTTGCCCTTTATTTGTCTAAGCATGTACAACTGGACAGTCTTGTACTATGGCATTGAATAACTATTAACAATGGTAAAAATTACAAGACATAAGTCCATCACATGTGATAAAATCCCCATAAGTGCACATTTAAAAAGGTTGAAATACAGCCGCCCTCCCTGGCAGTCTAGTGATCCTCCTCCCCGAATCCCATGTTGCCCAGATTAGGTAATTTTATAATCTGCCCCCCTCATGGTGGTACAGTGCCCCCATCCCCGATGCTGCTGTATTATTAATATAATAAAAGGGCATCCCTTCCCGATCCATGCCACCATGTTAATTAAGTAATAAGAGTCCTCCCTCATGATCCTGGATGCTGCCATATTATTGTACTTAATAGAATGTCCCCCTCCCTGGTCCCCAATGTTGCCATTGTCATAATATTGCAAATGGACCCCTTTTCCCTGGTGATGTAGTGGCCCCCTGCCCCCCACCCCATCAGGTACCACCCACTACCCAGTTCCTTCCCCCCCCAAACCATAACAGAGCCGGCACCGGCACAGCCCTCCTCTCATCTCTGTGGCTGACACCGACTGAACAGTGACAGCTGAGTGCTGCTGATTTCTGTCATTAATCAAGGGGGAAGGCTTTGATCCACATGAGGCATAGCCAAATGATTGAGTAACCCTCCCCCCCGAAAATTTGTGTATAGCAGAGTATATACTAGGGAAGGGAGAACCAGTTCAGATAAGTTCAGAACCACCCAGAACCTGTGGCATTTTCTGAAAAAGAACCTCATCAGAACCTTTTTTTCAGGCTCTAATAAGGTTCTGATAACTAACACTGATTTTGTCGCTTAATGTTCTCCCCCAGCAGAGTCAGGGGCTGGGGCTGGGAAAGCTGGCAGGACAGGGGCCTGGTCAGAGACAAGGGGGGCATAAATCGAATAAGGGGGGGGAAGAAGGATGATGGTGGTGGTGGTGGGTCCCTTGGACGCTCGAACCTCCTCCCCCAGCTGACCCTCCGGGATCACTTCTGAACCAGGGTTGTTGGCACTCCATGCAGTAGCGCTAGTGCTGTGCTAACAGGCCAGCTAAGAACGATACTTCATTCAACAACAATTTTTAACTTTTATATGTTTGCACTGTTGTGGTCCATCTGTATGATTTTACAATTTTGTAAAACAGTAATTGGCTTTTTTTTTTTTTTTTTTTTCGTCTTCCCAAATCAAAAGAAAAGATCACATGTTATGAAAAGTCACATATTTCCATTGCTTCTAGGTTTTGGTGGTAGAAAGCTTTATTCCGCTATAAAAATCTAAAAACACATTTGCAATTTCTCATTGAAATATACTGCCAGCCTTACCAGTAAACATTTTCTGACTTCATAATACAAGGATTCCATTTTTTTTGCTAGTAGTTGGCAAAATAAAAATAAAATGATGAAAAAAGTAAGTAAAGAAACCAATAAAAAACAAAATGATTACCCAAGCATCTCAAGGCTCCAAACCTTAATTCTTTAAAGGAAAACATTCTTTAGTTGAATAACCCCACCACCCAAAGCATAAACTCCTGATTAGGGGTAGCACTGGAAAAATAAATTATTACCTTTCCGCATCTATATTTCAATTTGTAAAAATAAACGTGTAAACGTGGCCATGCTGCACGGCACCACTTGGAATGTGAACGTGATATAGCTCATTTTTATGCATTCAGTATAAGTGAGCTGCGCTGAATCACGCTAACACTTGAAATGACCTCGCATAGTGTAGCGATTGTTTACAAAATGGGGGGGGGTCACAAATTGAATTAAAGCTGCAGAAAGGTAACAACATTTTTTTTTTGCCAATGAAACCCCTAGCTGGGGGGGGGGGTATCTGTCAGGCGTTTGGTCAATTTGAACAGTGTTTTCCTTTAAGCTATACATCCTTACTAAGCCCATGCTCTGACATGTGTCAGAGTGGCTCCGTTGGCAGCACATCTGCTTCTGGCCCAGAAGGCTGTGGGTTCTTGTCCCACACCAGGATTAGGCTCATACCTACATGCTGGCACCTGAGTGCACTACTTGGGGGTGCTGTACTGTTGGGGTGCATCGTCCTTCGGATGAGATGTTAAAGTGAGGTCCCTTCTACCCATCTCTGGTGCTGTCCAAGTGGAAGTAAAAGAACCCAAGGCACTTTTCACAAAAGTTGAGGACTTTCCCTGGTTTCCTGGCCAATAGTCTCCTTCCCATGCAACTGTCCAAGGCTGTTGGGGGGGGGGGTACTGATGTGCGAAATGGCTGCCTGCCGCTACATATTCAGTCACTTCACTATCGCTACTAGCCTAGCAATGATTGTAAAGTGCTTTGGGATACAGTGTCTATCAAAAGTGCTGTATAAATGCTGATTCTTCTTCTTCTTTAAGGTTGGGGTCTCGAGTTCAGGAATCTTGAAGCTTGTCTTATGCAGAATAAGTTGCTACTCAACCCGCACATAACTAAGGTGATGTTATTTGGCACTGCAGCTAGAACAACTGCTTAAAAGGGACACTTTGAAATACAGTCATTGGAGACCTCTATTTTACAGGTAGTTGAGAACTTCAGTTATACAGTATACATTAGTGTTATATAACTAAGATAAAAAAACACTGTCAGATGCACAGAACCCTAGCCTAACCAGATACATTTTTTATCTTGCTAGTAGGGTGTGTCATTTCATTTATCTTGCTGGTGGGGTATGTCACTGTACCCGCACTACATACCCGCACTGAGACTAGTGCTTCACGTTCTGCTGCAGGTTCTACTGTTAATAAAGCAGATTGTATAAACCAAATATCAGATAGCTGGCTCTCAGATATCATTTTTATCTTCATACGTGGTCGGTGACCTCTCAACCCTCACTTACAGCGTTGCCACTCATGAGGGTCACGAGGTCACTGACCATCAGGGAGATAAAAATGATATCTGATATGCCCTGTGTACTTGGCAAGAGTTTCTGGATGATTCCCTGACCTACAGGGCTTACCATGGCCACTTGACCAGTCAAGTAAACACAAAACTTGGGTTACTGTTCAGAATCAAGGAGATCTGGACCTGTGAGATGCCCTCTGCTATTGCTGACTGCAGTTTCCTTTCATTGCTTGACTGTGGCATTATTCTTTTTACCTCACTGGCCGATAAAGAAATGACAGGGCTCATAGTGCTGTGTTACAAAACTGGGCGTTTTGCACTTGTTGCTGACAGAAGGACAAACTAACTGCACAGTCTACACTAACCTAAACTGGCTACCACTAAATAAGTGACTGGAGTACTCTAAACGGCAATTTTATCTTTAGGATCCAGTCCGCAGCACTGGTTCCCCTGGCTGCTTGGCTACAATGCTTACGACGGATGACAGACAGCTAATGTTAAATTCCGCTGTACATAGCCAGCTGTCTGATCCTCTCTGCAAAAGCCACGTGGGATGGTGTTCATTTGTATAAGTGACCCTCAAATTCCAGAACTCTGTGCAACTGCTTGTACAAGAAGCTAAAACTTCCATGATAATTAAACATGGTTTGAAGAGTAGTATACTAGAGACTTATAAATGTACCTGTGATTCCTGGCCCCGATCTCTTTTCTCTGGATGAATTAACTGTGCTGTAACAATGTTTTCCTTCATGTTAATTCTGGTTTATTGTTTATATTTCCCTGCTGTTGTTGGTCACCGCTGTAAATGAGTGTATTCCCAGTGGGCTTACTCAGTTATTAAAGACATAACTAACTAACTAAACTAAACTAATCAATGTATTGGAATGTTTAGACAGCTTGAGTGACGCACTCTAAAAAATAGGTTTAGTTTAGTTGCTGTATCGGTCCTTGTAAGAACAAATCCAGAAGCAAATGGTTTGGTACCTTTTATTAGACCAGCATAGATGTTACAAAAAGCTTTCGAAAAAGCTTTCGAACTTGGTTGGTCCAAAAGCTTAGGTGCTTTGTTCTTTTTGTAACATCTAAGTTGGTCCAAAAAAAAGGTATTAAACCATTTGCTTCTGGATCTACACTCTAAAAAAGAGTCATATGTCACAGTTCTGACATCACAACACTGGATTAAAGGATTTTGTGATGTCACAACAATCTGTGAAGATGATGGAGAGCCAGGTGGTGGATGGCGGCTGTGGAGCGAATCCGGTGGACAGCGCGGGGTGTTCTACTACAATAACAGAAGTGTATGGGTCTAGCTGTGAATTACAAGGCCTGCTCATATTGTATAAATACACACCAATGCAGCATACACAGGTAGGACATATGCAGAGCTACGAATATGCAGCTGAAGGCACAGCATCTAATGTACTGCCTAATGATGCCCGCTTTGCAATAACTAGTTCTTTGACCCTTGCATGCTATAGTGTGCTGCCAGGGGAGTGTAAGTGCCAACCATATCAAAAAGTCCTCTTGTGTTTCCTCCACAGTGGCGAGTAGTCGGTGCTCCCTCTTTGCCCCTGCAGCCCTCATGTGGAAGCCATATGGTTCGAGTTGAAACCAGATACTGAGCCCCCCCCCCACCACTGCAGCCGTCGATAAAGCTGGGGCATTCAGATTCTGCTTGAAATCAAGAAAATGACCTTCATTAAAATGCAGCGCTGAGATCCCCAGGAAATCCAGCCGGCTTTTGGCAAAGAATGTGACATTTGAAACTGAGCTGTTTGAACATCTTTGAGTTGTTATCGGCTATTGCTTAATGTGGTTGAGTAATGGAGGGGGGGGGCATGTTTTGTACTGCATGTATGTGATTAAAATTAGTAGCAAGGATGAAAGGAACTACCAGTCCAGAAGAAAAATCCGCCCCCAGTCCTCTGGAACCAGGCTGATTAAAAGTTTCCAAACAAATTGTATCAGAAATGGTTTGCATGGCCTGCCGGTGGCATGGAAGGCTCAGGCACCAGTGCCTTAGCTCCTGCCATGCCGGTGACCTGGGTTCAGGAACGGACTTGGGTCATCAGGGGTCAGCCGGGGCAGGAGAGGATTGAGCGTCCATGGGATGCACTCCTCTCCGGGGGTTGGGAGGCATGTTTGTCCAGATTTAGACTGCCACCAGGTGGAAGCCTGATGGTGTTGCAGCGTGGGTGGTAAGTAAGGGAGGGCACTGGGGGGAATGTCGGACCGGTGCGCCCCCACGCACGAGTCTGGTGCTCCGCAGCGAGAATGGGGAGAAAAACGGAAAAAGGAACATCGAGGACTTAATGAAGCTCAGGCCCAGAAGGCCACCCAGAGCTTACCATCAGTCCTCCTTGGATTACTGCACTAGGGGAAGACAGCTCCCCCTCCTCCAGCTCTGCCATGAGTGGGAATTTGTGGGGAGAATCTGACTGCGGCGAGTCCCAGGGGAAGCGGGGCCAGGTTGGGGAGATGGGGACAGAGCTGATTAGCCCTCGGATGAAGGAGAATAAAATATATATGGAAGACAAAGAAACTGATTTGCAGTCCATCAGTACAGTGGCAGCACTACTGCTCCCAATGCCCGTGACCTGAGTTTGGGAATGAGCTGCAGTCATTAGACACTGGTTGGGGAAGCAGGATTAAGCATCCTACAGATGGATTTCCTCCTTTGGCTGTGGGAGGCTGTCATTAGCCCACATCTGACTACCACCTAATGGATGCTAACTGGCAGAGCACCTGGGCCAGCAAACTGAGGGAGGGTTGGGCCATGGCTCGTGCTGGCACAGGCTGTGCGCGCTTGGGAGCATGTCTTACGCATCATTCTGTGGCCGTGTATGTGTCCTGGGGGATGAAAAGTGGGTAAAATGACCAATGGCCGGGCAGACGACCCCCTATCTGTCCCCCACATCTATCATCAGGCATCCACTCCTGGCTCCAGGTCCACTCCGAAGCTTCACCTCTACTGTGGATGGCAGGATATGGTGGGGGGGATGAAGGAGCCACAGAAACTGAAAGGGAGGCTTCAATTCAGTTTGAAGGGGCAACATTGTAATGTGTTGTGGGGGCCAAGGAATTCCGGGATGTCCAAGTAAGATCCTTGATGGATGGGAGGTGGTGCTGGTAGAGGCTGAAGAAGGTCCTAGTTAGGTGGTCCAGGGGGAAATAGTAGAATTAACAGGAATGGTTTGCATCCTTATGGCACTTGGTAATGGGCAGCATGAAGCTGTTGAGCATGATACGGACACAGGCTTGTGCCCTATGACAAGGATGGCAGGAGCAGAGGCCAGTAGGGAGGGTTATACATAATTTGCAAGAATGCTCCCCTCTTGGAGGAGTGGGCAGAGATGTACCACTCTTGTAGTGGCTCCCACTGGAGGAGTAATGGTGGTACCCTAGTCAACGTGGATAATCATATGATGCTGGGCAACCCTCTCCGCTGTGGGAGGTATGCAGAAGTGCAAGAGGCCTGGGCACACCGGATGATGGCCGCCAAACCCCACCAAAGCCACCTGACCACCTGTCAGTGTGGCATCCATTTCCCCAACATTTGGCCACAGTATCGCATGCTTTCTTCCCTGGTAGACAGCAGGGAGAGCCCCCTGGAAAGAGAGAGACCCAGATTTGTGGTAAATGGAGACCCTGGGGCACCAGATGGGGTATGGTGGTGTCTGCAGGAGGGGGAGTCCAGTGTTCTACTGGGGTATTAGGCTAGAAGGAGTGAGGTGCTGAAAAACCAATTGTTTAGCTTGGACTGGCACGGCTGCACAGCAACCATACAGTGTGCTGTCATGTAGGAGACCTGGAACCCACATGAGGTTTGCATGGGGACTGGGCTGCATTGCTGAGTTGAGAAGCCTGGTTTCTAGTGCATTAGGAGGAAGAAAGGCGGCACTCAGGATTTATTCACTTCCTGCTGGGTGACCACAAGGCAGCATATAGCTAGGAATGCAACCGCTTGCTCTCCCGGCTAGGAGAAGGATACAGCTGTGGAGACCCTGAAAATCCAGATGGGGGTCGGGGGCAGAGGCAATAAAAGGAAAAAATGACAGGAAAAAACAAATGATTTCAGAAATATTAAAGGGGACTATCCAACCTGGCTCAGTGGCGTGGAAGGCTAAGGCAATAACACCTTGCCTCCCGCCATGCCAGTGACCCAAGTTCAGGAAGCGACTCAGGTCATTGGGAGTCGGCTAGAGTTGTAGAGGATCAAACATCTGTGGGATTGCTCTCCCTTCTGGGAAGGGGTGGCCTGTTAGCCTGGCCATAGACAGCCACCAGGTAGAGGCAGTGCTGCACGGGCATTGACATAGTGAGGGCGCTGTGGGGAATGTCTGATGGTGTGCCTCCTCACACGAGTCTGATGCTCCGCAGCAAAGGAGCAGGGAGAAAAATAGAAAAAACAAACACCGGGGGCTTAACGATGCCCAGCCTGCCTGTCCCAGAGCCCTCACCATCACATGGCGTCCCCTGCTGGTAAGCCTTAGATTACTGAACTGGGGGGGAGGACAACCCTCCCTCTACCAGCACCGCCATGAGGGTGAATTCGTAGGTGGAACCTGAGCATGGTGAGTACTGGGGGAGGTATGAGCCAGCTCAGGGATGTGGGGGCTGGGTCAGTTAGCCTTCCCTGGACGATGGAGAAGAATGCATGTAGGGAGAAAAGGGAAACGTCCATAGATGTATTGTGTGGGCTTCCTCAATGTTGCACACTGTGCGCCAAAAAATGTTTATTACTCAGTTTATTTAAACTATCTGGTTGATCTTACATCCGCCAGTCCTGCGAATATACACAAAGCCACTCAGCGATATTCCACAATCCCTCCTGACTGATGTCACAGCCAGGGATCAGTTGAGGAAGATTAAATGAGCTGTAATTAGACTTTGATCTTTAAAAATCTCAATTATTCCGGTTGCCAATCTCACTAGACTATCGAAGATGTGTACAGGCTGCATTGTTCCTCCCAAATGCTGTAATACAGTGTGATAGTGCTTAAGTTCTTCCTATCTTCCTTCCCCCCCAAATCCCTGCTGCATAGACCACTTTCTCCTATCACCCCCCCAATTTGTGGACCTCCCTCCCCTTCTTCCTCTGCTCTGCCTGTTCTCCCCCAGTATCTGAAAGCTCTACTCCATGACTTCACCACTCATGCCTGCACCTTTAACTAAAGAGGCGTGCAATTTTCAAATTTCACTTCTTCCAGAATGCCACAGAAATTCCACAAAATTCCACAGAATTCCATCAGAAGCATAATTCTGAAATTCCAAAAGTAGAACTTAAAAAAACAAAAGTTGCAGATTACAGGTAGTTTGCGTAAACCACAAATTAGTATTCCACTGTGTACAAAAACTGTGGATTCCATTTCTGCAGTTGTTCCACTGATTACGTAATCTTTAGAATAATATTCTGCAGTTTACATAAAAATGCTTTTTTTTTTTGGATTTACACGGTGTTAAAAAATGAAATTCTGAAAAACATTTTGGACATGGAATTGGCATTCTGTGCAACTTCTGCCAACAAAACCCTGCCAGACCTGCACAAATCTACACGTAACTAACATTCTGTTCTGTTCCACCCCTTTCCTGTCCAACTCTTTCTTTTCCTTTCCCCCCCTTGTTCTTCCCTCTTCCTCCTTCTTTCACACCTTCATCCGCTCTCTCCCTGCCTTCCTGGTGTTCCTCGCAGCTGCTATGCATTTTGTGCAGCACTACTCATTATTTTGTTGATGTGGTATTTCTCTGTGGTGCTGGCAGGCGCTCCTAATTCCTATCCGCTGTCCCCCAGGGCTATCACCTGAGGATCAGACCCCCTCCCTTGAGTGCCCATGACTTACCCTTCATGGCAGGGTGGTGGGGGGTGACTCAACCCACCCAACACAGATCCGACCAGGGAGATGCCATCCCGGGGGCGGCACCTGCTGGGACAGCTTCATTCAGCCCGGCCAGCACCTATTTCCATTTTTCTTGTTCCCCTGGGAGATGGGGTGTGCAGTGACACCAGTGGAGAGAGTGCACATGCGTCCGCACGTGCTTCTCCAAGCATCTGCCCCATCTCCTCCCCCTTTCTGAGCTCTCAGTGCACTTCCCCCCAGCCGCCACCAGGAGCCAGTAGAACACCGAGAGTTGGTGATCCCCCTTCCTGGAGAAGGAGAGCAGTCCATCTGACGCTCAATCCTTCTCCTCCCCTGCCGACCCCCGGTGGCCCGTGCTCGCTCTCAAGCATGGGTTGCCAGCGTGGCACAAGGTAAGGCATCCAGCGCCTCAGCCCTCAGCACCACCAGGCTGGCACTACTCATTATTTTGAACTTAATAAAAAAGGAACAAGATAATATTAAAACTATATGCAATGTAAGCTGAATTGTTTTTAAATATTTTCAGGTCTAATGTCTCTGAGACTGCAGTTGCTCTTTCAGCAAAGATAGGCTGTGAGGTAAGGGGCCCATACCATTACAAAGATGGCCGATGTCCTCCAAGATGCTCTAGCTGGCCTCCCTGCTGATCTCCCAGTGATGTCAGCCCACTGTCCTGACATTCTCCAGACCTGTCCTGAAGCTTTGCTGTGGCAGATGGGGTCACCAGGAAGAAAGAGCCCTCAGAGAATCAAAAAATTGAAATAAGAAAAAACAAACAAACGTGGCGTTAATTAGAAATGAAATCCAAAAGCCCCCTTAATACCTTGATGGCTTCTTCCTGAGTTTTATCCCCTGCAATTTCGATGAGTAAAGACCTTAATTTAGAGTTAAAAAGGGCCTGTGTTGCAAAGGGAGAAATTGATTCATTTAGCGGGGAAAGATAATTGCTTAGTTTAATAGGGGAAGGGGGATGGGTCTTAATTGGAAACATGTAAAGCATGAGAATGGTATTGTTTGAGGGAAGGGGGGTTCCTCCATAAGACAGAACATTATTCCATTTTTTATTTCTGTCTTTTGAGTGCCTTTGACTTATTATAGCTGGTCTGCAGAACAAAGCAATATTATATTTTATTTGCTGAGGTCAGGCCCTTTCTCCATTTGGTCCCCAGATCCCACAAGTCCATACTGGAGCACATATAGAGTGGGTCACAGCAGCCGGACTCCACCCCTCCCACTTCTAAGTCCTGCTCATAAAGTGCCCCCACCATGGAGATCCTATTCTAAGGCTAGCACTGCTTATTCTACTCTCTGTTAGGTTGGCTGCCCCCCAGTGGTACGCACTCCTTCCTCTTGGCCATTTTATAGACCAGGTGCTTAGATTAGGATCCTGGATGTTCTAGCTGGCCATCTGCATCTCCAACCTTATGAGGCTCTCAGGTAGGGAACCGGGGGGATCTGTTCTAAGGTCCGTGCTTTTCTCCCTCTTCAACTCCCTCCATAAGGTGTATCAGGGATGTCAAACTCTACGCCAGTGACTTGATTTCATTCCACACTGACAAATTCCCAGGTAGGACCTCCTCTACCCTCGCTGAAGAATTTGGCTTCACTCAAGGATGGTCCATAAGTAGTCGGCTTCTACTTAAAGGGACACTGTCAGGTTTTGGCTGATTTTTTTTTATACCAGATGGTAAACTGGTGCTTCTTGTCATTTATGTGCCTAGTGATGGCATGTCTGGACACGTTTTGCACATAATTGACAGCGTTTCTGTCATTTTAGCCAAAAATGTATTTGTATTTGTCCTGCGCTTATGCCTGTGGAATGCTGGTGTAGCGCGTCTGCAAATAGAAGTGGCACCAACGCACTTCTAAACTTGTGGATGAGCGAGTTGTGATTTTTTTTAAAGCACTATGTGATTAATTAAATGTTTAAGTATTTTACTCACTAACTTTGCCAAAGCCGTCGTTCTCTGAAAATGATCGTTATTCCCTACAGAAATGGCTGCTTGAAAAGTAAAGCCATGATTCCAGGCATACGCATCAGCATCAGCCCTCCTGGTGCCAGTATCCTCCATCAAGTACCTGAGTGTTACCCTTCACCCCCTCTCTGACCTTTTCCGAGCGCGTTGCACTCACAGATCTCCACTAATAATTGGTTAAGACTGAACGCAGCGTACAGTAATCTGTAGATCTGCAATAATGGCCCCATTCAGTACCCACCACTGCTCCTTATAGCAATCCCTGGGCTGGCTTGCCCCGTAGACTCACAGGGAGTACCTCCTAAGCTGTGTTTACACGGTCACATTTGCACTGGAGTAACCCACGTGCTCGAGATGCTCCAGTGCAAATGTGCTATGTGGACACATACCCGATCAGGATAAGCTGCTCGCTAAGACACTCCCAGATTCTCTGTCAAGCTGGGAGTGCCAAGAGGAGTGAGTGGCTTACAGCGGATTAAGTGGCAGTTTGGACTGCCTGCACCGCAGTAACCAACAGATGTCCGGCTCCCCCTGAGATGCATTGCCTCTCACCAGCACAGATTGCAGTGGTGCAGAGAGGAGCCATGTAGACAGACAAATCGCGAGTGGCAAATGGTTGGGACCAAGCTGCTGTGGTTTGTATTTCCAGGGCTACTGCCATGTAAACACGGCTTTAGGCTGTTTTATAGATAAATTTATGAGGGATGAAGAGTAGTCCCCTCTTGTTTAACTTCTTAGACCAAACTTGTACCACTGTAGCCTCAGGTCATCATCTCTCCTGCTTCTGGAAACACCTTCCATCCCTTTTTTGTATGGGTCAGTGGGCCTTCTCTGTTGCTGTCCCAAAACACTAGAATAATCTGCCTAGCCCTCTATGCTCTCTATCATCAAACCTTCAGTTCAAAATGCTCTACAGAGCTGCTGTACTGGACAACTCTGTCTGAAAAAGGGACGGTAATGTCTCAGCGGGCTCACACGGTTACCAAAATCCAAATAAATAATAATAGACTCTGCCTGTGAATGCTTCCCCTAAGCACAGCATCTGGCAGTCTCTCTCTCTTGCAGCAATTTTTAATGGTTATATATTTATCAGTCAATCCTAACGCTGTGTTACTTCCGATTGCTGACTATGTAATAATATTGTATTGTATGGATGTCTAGTTTGTTAACTATGTTTGCACTTCATCCTATATGTACTGCATTCCTACTGTATTTAGTATTTAGTTTCCAACATCAAAGGCAGCAGCAGGTGATGAGGGCCATAAACTATGCCTCTGGAACGGAAGTCTTAATTAATGGTTCCTCTGGTCGGTTTAATAACATCCTCACTGACACCTTGAATGTTAAAAGCCAAACTGCTAACTTGTGTGAGCCCATTTCATACACAGACCATTGATTTATAATACAAATATTATACAATAACCATAAGCAGATGGCAGCATGTCACACTGTATTTTTATTTATTTAAAATTTGGTAACCGAGAAAGGCACACTGAGCCAAGGCTCATTTCCAGGTGCGACCCAGAGAGGGGGAGAGATGGAGCAAAACGGCAACAGACAATAGTAAAAACAACATCTGAACAGACAGACGAGCAGCGTGTTACAGTAACAGAATAAACAGAGCAATTTGCGTGCATTAAACAAATGAAACAAACTGCAGTGAGCTTTAGCAGTGCATGGAATCACAAACAGTAACACGTATGGATTAAAATACAGACTTTAAGGGCAATCACAAGAAGGGTAGCAGGAGCAAGTGGGGGGGTTGAAGTTTCAGCTGGTGTTTGAAGGAGTTAAGGGATGGGAAGAGATGGAGGGAGGTGGGGGGCTTGTTCCAGAGTGAGGGGAGCCTATAGGAGAATGCAGATTGTCCAACAGAGAAGCGTGGGTCAGGAATAGCAAAAGCGCGATGGTCCCTAGAGCGGAGGGAGCATGAGGCAGGGGGATTTGGGATAGGAGCGAGGAGAGGTAGGATGGAAGGGGTGTTGAACCAACATCTGGAGATGATTGAAGCACAATGGGCCTGGCGGTGAGAGAGCAGAGGGAGGATGGATGGGGATGAATATAGCCAGCAATGATGTGTGCATGGTAGAGACTTAGATGCAAAACGGCAGAAGGAGTTGAGAGTATCCAGTCTGGGGAGGGAAGTTAAGGGGGCAGAGCTATAGACGACATCCACATAGTTGAAAACAGGGAGCACGATTTTGGTAATCGGCATGCTGCAGACATGCGGAGATAGACAGTCTTTGTAATTACAGAGCACACCAAGCTTGGGATGGAGAGTCTGAACTGTTATATTTTAACTTTGTCAGATGAGATCTCATTTTTTCCCTGTTTCTGCATTTTACTTTATTCTTGCCTGTACAGACACCCTGTTTGTTTTAATTTAATTTTATTTATTTTTTTCTTTGGTAACTGGGAAAGGCCCACTAGGCACAGGTGCCTGTTTTCAGGGGCAACCCAGGAGCACTGGGGTGGTCAAGTGACTTGCTCAGAGTTACACAAGTGTGCAAGTTGAGGTTGGGGGAATCAGACCCAGGTCTTCTGGATGTACCAAGCTCATTCACAGCTTGTTACTCTAACCTCTAGGCTATACTGCCAGCCCCAGACTACTACTGCTGTTTTTCTACTGCTCCTGCTATTATATATATTAATTATATTTATTTATTTATTATATATATTTTGCGTTGCATTAAGCCGCAGTACCCAATGTTATCATGTGTGATCTCTATTTCTATGCTTCTAGCATTTCATTGAAATTCTCTGTAAGGTCATTTCTGTGTGTATTGCACTGTAACTCATTTGGATCACGCCAGAAAATAGGCATCTGTTTGCCTAGTGCTCTTAGCTGGTTAACTAAAACAAAAAATAGATAAACTGGAGACGGGAGAACCACAAAAAGTTTCTGAGGTTCTAAAAGAATCTGCTAAGCCATAAAACGTTCTGATAGTTATTCAAGCCTTATCACAACTTTCAGAACCCTTTAGTTTAAAGTACAGAAACTGTTTCAACCCTCACTGTACAGCCTTACATTATTGTCAGTGAAGGGACAGGAACCTAAAAACAGCTTAGAGTGGTACTAGACTACCTGCAACCTCCTTTTGGGTCTTTATACCATCACCACCAGGCTTCACAGAGATAAAGACCTGCAGAGGGAGTGTGTTAAGCTCTTAAATAGTGTTTTAAAAAGTATCAGAACCTTATTAGAACTTGAAAAAAGGTTCTGATAAGGTTCTTTTACAGAAAATGGTACAGGTTCTGGGTGATTCTGAATGTATCTCAGCTGCTTCTTCCATCCTAAAAATAAATAAATAAGTTAATACATGGCTTTTCCTATGGCTGGAGGTAGGCATAAAGGCTGTCTTGAACTGGGGCAAAGAATGGAGACTCCCATAGGTCTGTTCTTGCCCCCTCCCCTTCAAATTAGTACATGTTTGCATAGATACTTTTTTTCACCCCTGCTTATGAGGCGGGGGAAGAGTTACAGAGATGACAGACCTAGAGTCCCTTCTGACCATAAATAACTATTTTACATCAGCAGTAAGGCATGATGGGGTGTGGCTTATTGGGGGATTTACTCACGCAAGTTCAAGCAACTGGGTTACTGCACTCGGTAGACAAGCTACAGCCTTCCCTTCTCAAGCTCCTTTGGTTGCACTGCCACCTGTCGTCAGCAGGTGTCAGTATTGCAGTGGGGAATGCTCCTGTGGGATGCTCACCCCCCACCCCCCACACCGCCAGACCACAATATCTCAGGCCTAGTCCTGATCTTGGGTCACCGGTATCATGAGCAGTACCCTACCACTGTGCCGACGTGCTGGCCTATTCTTATCTGGTTTCTCTTTGTTTTGTCAATGCAGACTCATTTTATACACCTGATAATACGCTCCGAGTATGTATATATGTATATACTAGGGATAGGACAACCTCAACAGGTTCTGACAATAAGCCATAAAATGCTTTGACAGTTACCCAAGCCTGATCAGAACTCTCAGAACCGTTTAGTTTAAAGTACAGAAACTGCTTTAACCATCCTTGTTCACCATTAAACTATTGTCTGTGAAGGGAAAGGAATCTAAAAACAATTTTGAGTGCTACTACACTACCTCCAGCCTCCTTTGGGGTCTTTGTACCCACCACCACCACCATCAGCCTCCCCCCCCGTTATTCGATTTATGCCCCCCTTGTCTCTGACCAGGCCCCTGTCCTGCCGGCCTTCCCAGCCCCATCACCGGGCTCTGCAGGGGGGAGAACATTACGCTCCAAAATCTGTGTTAGTTATCAGAACCTTATTAGAGAATTAAGAAAGGGTCCTGATAAGGTTATTTTTCAGAAAATGCCATAGGTTCTGGGTGGTTCTGAACTTATCTGAACTGGTTCTCCCTTCCCTAGTATATACTCTGCTATACACAAATTTTCACGGGGGTGTGGGGGGTTACTCAATCATTTGGCTATGCCTCATGTGGATCAAAGCCCCTTCCCCTTGATTAATGACAGAGATCAACAGCACTCAATAATATATCAAGTGCACATGAAACCAACTGCTGTGGCTGTCCCTGGATATATAAAGTTTTAGCACTCAATATTAATGAATTTACACATAGGAAAAAGTACTGAAAAAAAATTAAATTATGGTTAAAACCCCTAATATCTTTTTTAAAGCACTATACAAAATAATGGCCTTTTGTGCTGTTTTCCTTTAAAATGTTCTGCTTTTGCAAGCCTCTTGACCTTCTGTCTCTGACATGGAACCTTCTGTACCTGAGGTGGAACCTTTGTAAACGAGCTTTAAGCTCAAAGGTTACTTCAGATGTATTAAATAAATAAATGAATGAAATGAGGGACACAGATCACTCAGAGTGAGGGACAATGAGGCACACTGGCCCTCATAATAAGGTACACCTCCTCAGTCATGGTGTTAAATCTCAGAGCACTGTGGAAACCATTCTGTTTACATGTACAACGTTTATTTTTGACTTAGCTTGTTAGAATATTGTAAATGTATGCTTCAAAGTCTGAATTTACTGCACATTCTCTGTGTGGGCAGCACCTTTTCCACAAGGGACGGATGAGGGACAGAGCAATCTTGAGGGGTAAAATGAGGGGCATCCCTCATAATCGGGGACAGGTGAGAAGCGTGCGCTACAGACATGCAGCGTGTGGGTAATTGTGTATTTGTAGCTGTAGAATCTTGCTCTGAACTTTTTTTGTCTGACCCATGTATTGTTTCTCACCCTGTTTACAGGTACTTGGCTCAATTACCTGCTCTGTACTACAAGTGCGGTGTTCTTTGATCCTGTAAAGAGCTCTATAAATCCATTATTACTAAAAACAATTACATAAATCATTTTATTTGGCAAATCTGCAGCTGCTGCTTTGAGAAACTGGTCTTGGCTGAGTGAAGCATGCCTTGAATTACCTTAGAATGAACAAATAGGTTTTAAAAGAAACAAAACAAAGACTTAAAAAGACAGAAATAAAAAATGATGTTCGGCTGAAGCAGTCACTCACACGGCTAAAAGCATCCTCCTCCTCCCTGCCCAGTTTTTTCCTTTTATGTGCTCAACGTTTGATTCTGCCCCCGATCTTGCCCACCCTTTGTTTCTTTCCTGGGTGGGGGGAGAGGGGGGTGCCACAGGATACTTGAGGGTCTCTGAATATAATATTTCATAATGTGGCAGATACGAACACAGACTTTGTAAAAGCTATGATTGTGTCCTGCTGACAGATAGATAGACATCTGAGAATTTAAGAATGAACCCTCAGGGTGTTTAGTTTAGGCTCTGATATCCAACTCGGGTCTCTTACCTACAGGGGCGAGCTGCACTGGGTGTAACCTGTGGAGAAATTCAGTTTCAGAGTGAAACCTTTCTCTTGCTGGAACATAAAACTATTACTCTTTTTCAATATTTATTTAAACTTAGGGGATACTTTCCCCCCAGTGTCTGCATGGTTCGGTTGATAGCACATCTGTCTCTGGGCTAGAATGTCATGAGATCTAGTCCCTTGCCAGGATGTGGACTTGCATCTCCAAAAGTGCTTGAAGCTGCCTTGTACTGTTGGAATGAACTGTCTTTTAGCTGAGACCAGTTCAGGAAATTATAAAACCAGTGCAGGCAATTCTAAAACCAGTTCAGGAATTGTGAATGGGTGTGTGCAAGTGGCAATGAGCAGAGAATAGCTGCCATTGTAAACACACAGTCACTACACTACCAGTCTCTCTTTCTTTCTTTCTTTCTTTCTTTCTTTCTTTCTTTCTTTCTTTCTTTCTTTCTTTCTTTCTTTCTTTTCCACTCCACTGTGGACGAACGCTGAACAAAGTTAGCAGTTGGAAAATTTGATTTGCCTTTGATTCCAGTTTCCTGTCTTTGGTTTGGCTTTCCTTGGCACAGGGGGTCTAGCAGCAGGCTACAAATTGAGGTAAGTGACACCCCTCCGACACCATTCACCAACCCCAGTCAGTTCATCCCCTCCCACTTTCAGGAAACGACTCCTAGGACACCTGACACAGTGCCAGAAGCTGGACATTTTGTTTTTAGGGGGGAAAAAATGTCTGGGGAAAGGGGGAGGAGGGTGGGAGGTGACAGGGGTGTGGGGATGGAGTGACCATGGGACAGCCTGAGCAACCTAGGATGGGTTAGAGTGCCCTTTTCTTTGTAATATTTATTTATTGAATTTTGGTGACCGGGTAGGCCCACTGAAACCAGTGATCCCTTTTTCAAGGGCAACCCAAGATTACTTACAGGCATTCAGTACAATTACAAAGCAGACAGTCACTTACAATTAATTGGATTAATTACAGGCAAATATACAGGCAGTAAGTGTACAAGGCATACCTTTTTACATCATAAGTTGTTATTGTTTTTTAAAACAGCAAATAAATATTAACAACAAAATGTTTCTGGCAGATAAGCAACAATAAAAGTCATTATAAAAATAACACATTACAACCATAGAATACAATACAATATAAATAACACATACGGGAACTAGACTGAAGGTCTGTTAAGATAGGTCACGAGAATTACATAACATAAATTCAAATTCAAAAAGTTATACGCTAGTCTAACATATTTTGACTGATTTCAAGTTAGGATTGCCCAAAAAAGAAGACCAGATTTTGTGAAAAACTTCAGATTTTCCAAGAATGCTATAACCAAGGCATACCTTTTACAAGGGGTTGGGACAGTACAATGCGTGCAGTACATAGGGCATCGCAGATAAATTAGGCAAGGCAAGGCAAAATTTATTTAAAAGACGCCCAATCCCGGAGGCTCTGGGTGCCGTACAAATTTAAAATAGCATTTAGAAACACAAACACACAAAAATTTTTATACAAAAATAAAATAAATAACTCCAATAAAATCTCAAACTCTATAATAGCTTCTAATCTAAGCATCAAATGCTTGGGAGAATAAGAATGTCTTCAGGCGGGCTTTAAAATTATTTTTACCACACAACATACAAATACAACTGCAGCAAGTCTTAGCAGAAAAAGGAGCAAACATGTTTTAGAACGACATGAAGGATGCACTCTTGATAAAATAATTGTCTCAAGGCTGATGTGACCCGAAATGGCTGAGAAGTTCAACTGGGCTGGAAGTGCCAAGTTTCGGCACATTCACCCCAAACACAAGCTCTGCATCACCTCATCAGTCAGCTGGGCCCTCCCCTCTTACCCTCAAAGCCTTCCCTCTGTTACTGCGCTCACTCTGGGGAGACTTGATCCAGATTGTGGGGGAGGCTCTGGGTGGTGAGCAATGCAGGCTATTGAATCTCCAACTGCTGCCGTCCTGCTGCGCTAATCAGCTGCTGGGCATTCTGGGATTTCTGATTACAGCTTCATACTTAGCAGAATCGGCCTAATACAATCTACTATACTATAAAGAGTATGTTAAAAAAAATAGTTTTTGCACACAAAGTGCAAATTGGGTCCAGCTCCACAGTTGGGTGTGGGGCTCTTAGTGCTAACCATTCTCCTGTAAATCCAGTATTTTTTTTCATTATGTATTTTATGTGGGGTTTTTCCCCATTTTCACCCACCCCCAGTCCCAGACACACATGCGTGTGGTGCTACCAACGAACCTCCACCTGGCGGCAACAGAACTATGGGGGGGGGGTGACAACCACCCCAGGAGGGGAGAGCTGCCAGTAGGTGCTCGATCCTGCTGCACCCCTCCCCCCTCCCCGTGCCAGCACCCCAATGACCTGAGGTCATTCCTGAACACGGGTCGCCGGCATGGCACGAGGTGTGGCGTCCAGCGCCTCAACCCTCAGTGCCACCAGACCAGCTTAAATCAGTAGCTTTTTGGGGGATACAATTTGTATGAAAGACTCTACTAAAAAATAAAGATTTGTATTGTATTGTATTGTACTATACTGTATATTGTATTGTATTGTAATGTATTGTATTGTACTGTATTCTATTGTAGTGTAAGGGCAGTTTCATCATTAGGTGTAAGGAATTATTAAGACTGTCATTTTCTTAGTGGGAGTAAGTGTTAAGACCAAAAGTAATTTGATTAATGGGAAAGCTTTTGAAACAGCCTCCCCAAAAAAAACACACACACACACACACACAGACGTCATCTTGCACAACACTAAAGAGTATTTCAAAAGAAAAGTGGGAAAGGAAAGAAAAACTCTCAGGTGTGTGACCTGGGTCAACAGCTAACAAAAGCAGTTTGCAGGCAGGTATGAAATTTGCCACCTGAGACTCATGTATTCCTGTTACACCCACCGAACAATAGGAGCTCGCCCCCACGAACACAGGCCGCTCATTGTTTATCTTCCCTGTCTCTGCAAAGTCGCTAGGGGAAGCCACAAATCTTGGTCCCTTCCCAGGCCTTGGTGCAACTATACCTCAGCTGCAAACTTCAAACTTGAAAGGGGGCTAGTCTAAACTCCAGACCCCCTCCAACTTGTTAATTTGCTGATGGCTTGCCTAATGCCCACCTGTTCATCTCACGTAGCCACCCCTTTAATTTTTGGTCTCTGAATTTTTGGCTTCTGAATTCTTTCTATACTGCCCGTTTCCATCCTCTTTTCATTTTTTTAACTCTGCAAATTTTTTTTTTAACAATTTACTTACCTAGGATAACCAGGCTGAGATGCAGCATCTTGATTCTGGTGGGGTCCCACTTCTATTTATTTCCACAACAGGGTGGACTGGAACACAGGAAGGTTAAGTGACTTGCCCAAGGTCACACAGTGAGTATTTCACAATAGCATTGTTTTTTTCTTTTACTTCAAAGATTTTATTGTCATGATTAATTATGAAAATACGAGCAGGGAAACAGAACATTTCAATACAATAAACCCAACAATTGAACCATACCAAACAATGTTAAAACAGTCATGTAAGAAGAATATAACAGAACATGTTTGTTGCTACTATCCTGTATCCGCCCTTCCTGTTACTCCCACTTACATCTCCAATCCCTTCTCCCCTCCCCTCCATCACCACCTACTCATCTCTTTCATCACCTACCTTATCCCTCCATGCCCCCACCCCCTCGGTTTTCGCCTGTCCCCTATTACCTTATCCTTTCACCAACTACCTCTGGCCCTCTCATGCACTTGTTAGATCACCTGACAAAGCCTTTGGCAGCTCATGCATTCTGTAATGTTTTACCTGTTACTAATTATTTTGTCTTGTCTTGACAAAGCCACTGGCAGCTCATGTACTGTAATTGTATTAACTGTTATCTACCTGTCTGTTCCTGTCTATACTTGTCCATTGTCCATGTACTGTAATTGTATTAACTGTTATCTACCTGCCTGTTCTTGTCTATTCTTGTCCATTGTACATGTACTGTAATTGTATTAACTGTCATCTACCTGCCTGTTCCTGTTTATACTTGTCCATTGTCCATGTACTGTAACTGTATTAACTGTTATCTATCTGCCTGTTCTTGTCTATACTTGTCCATTGTCCATGTACTGTACTTGTATTAACTGTTATCTACCTGCCCGTTCTTCTCTATACTTGTCCATTGTCCATGTAGTGTAACTGTATTAACTGTTATCTACCTGCCTGTTCCTGTCTATACTTGTCCATTGTCCATGTACTGTACTTGTATTAACTGTTATCTACCTGCCTGTTCTTCTCTATACTTGTCCAGTGTCCATGTACTGTAACTGTATTAACTGTTATCTACTTGCCCGTTCTTCTCTATACTTGTCCATTGTCCATGTACTGTACTTGTATTAACTGTTATCTACCTGCCTGTTCTTCTCTATACTTGTCCATTGTCCATGATGTGGAACCTTTGTAAATGAGCACTGTTTGTTCAAAGGTGTTATCCAAAATAGTTATAAATAAATAAATAAAACTATAGAGTATTTAGTGTTATCGCTGCCATACGCCATATAAGTGAAGGGCAAAGGCTGTTTCAGGATCCTAAGAGGGATAAAAAAGGGGGACCAGGTTTTATTGAACACATCAAGCTTCCCAAGAAGGCCGAGAGCCAGTCTCTCATTATTTATTGCTTCACTCCTTTTATTGTACTGCTCCCTTAATGGAGGAGGAAGGAGAGATTTCCACTGAGATAAGATCTGCCTTTAGGCTCATTCACACAGCAAAATCTGATCCAGTTCTAAAGGTGTACTTCACCGGGATTGCTGCATTATGTCCTGTCTGAACGCTGGTTTTGTTTCATTTTCCATGGTGCAGTGGTGCGAGCACGATCCTCATTTTCCTGGGATCGCATGGTGGTTTAGGTGGTGTCACTGGCCATCTGACCTCCCGGCAACCACTGCACCACTCTCCCATGCTATACCCAGCCTGCATAGTGACAATGCCAGGACAGAATTGTGCACCTTCAACATTGGTGCACAAGGCTGTTGTTTGAATGTGGGTCAGTCAGTGGTTCCGAACCGGAAGAAACAAGCACTTCATGTGCAGCCCTGCCATATGAATGAGCCTTTTGACAATAGGGGAGTTTGAACCTGTGATCTGCCATCTCCTGTGTCAGGGCTCTAACCACTAGACCACACTGTCTCCAGCTGCTATTTGTAAATCTTTTCCCCCCTGGTATGCTGCACATTGGCCATTGTGTTTTTTTTATTACTGATTTGCATGTCTTGTGCTGATTGCCCCAGTACCCCTCCTCCCAAGTAGAGGGAACTGACTTTGCACCCCGGTTAAAAGATTCTTATTCTTCATGCTCTTTTTTTTATTTTTTATTTAGTTATTTAACCAGGTGAGACACACTAAGCTGAAAGCTTTTTTACAGGTGCAACCTGGGAGCACAGGGAAGTTAAGTGACTTGCTCGGGGTCACACTGTAATGCAAGTGGGGCTGTGGGATTCAAACCCAGGTCTGGTCTGCTGGATGTCACCAGATTAAATAAGATTTTTCAGATCAAGTTACCATGTTAGCCCACACAAAAGCAGGAGAAGAAACAAAAAGAGAATCATTTTGCTGGGTAAAGATAATACCTTTATTAGGCTAATAAAAACGTGAAAGGTAAAGCTTCCGAGGCCTAAAGTACAGCCTCTTCTGTGGGTGTATTCGATATACCTGAAGAAGACGCTGTACTTTATGCCTTAGCTTTAACTTTTCATTACCCTAATAAAGGTATTATCTTTACACAGCAAAATAATTCTCTGTTTTTTTCTCTCTCTTCATCCTCTTTTTTCAAATCTGGTGCTTATTAATCATTTGCACGTCAAACCGCTGAAACTGATTTATAAGGGAAAACTATGCAACAGTGTAAAAACCTCTCCCTACCCCAAAGGCTACCCCCATTAGTCTTTTTGCATCTTATAAAAATAATTTTTTCCTCACCTCAAACCTCTTTAATTTTTATTTAATTTGGGGCTCTGTAATACCTGAACAGCAGTCTACCCGTTACCGCCTCATTACTATACATTATGGTTGGATTGCTTGCTGTGTGGAAATTTGCAGTGCCTATCCGACAACCAGTAGTGCATATTTACATATAGCGATTGGTAGCAGTGTGAGGGCTGTCAACCACCCTCATCCCAAATTTCCCATCCAAGTTGTGCCTTTTGGGCTGGAAAAGCTTGCAAAGCTGTAATTTAGTGTTCCCCTTACATGAATGCTTGGTTGCGTCCTCCCCCCTCCCCCGGGCAGAAAGGGTGAGATTAAAAACCATGGGTGACTGGGCCTTTGAGGATGAGGGGCTGCTCTTGTGGAACTTATTCCTGAGAGCCTTGAGGGAGGCCCCTTTGGTGGAAGCATTTAAAAGGGGCCTCAGGACTTTCTTATTTATGCAGGCTTTTGGGGATTAAACCCATATTCCATCTTGGCACCCAGTCTCTCTGTATGTATATATGTATTTACATTTTTATCAACAGAAAAACATTTTATTAGAACTGAATTATATGGCTAGTTTAAACTAGTTAGGTTTAGTATTGATTTATATATTTATTTATTTATGTGTATTTTTATTTATTTATTTGCTTTTGGTAATCAGGTAAGTGCATTAGGCAACAGACCTGCCTATTTTCAAGCACGACCCGGAAGAATACAGTACACAGACAAGAAAGTTAGCACAAAACATGTACAAATAGTTAGCATTACAGGCATCAATAGAAAAGCACTGAAGGAAAAAGAACATTGAGGTATAGAGAGATTTATATTGTACTAACATGGCAGTGCTAAACGTGTTACTACAAAATAGTGTTACAGCAGAAGCTGTAACAGTGTTGGGTACAGTAAGTGATAGAGCACATAAACCGAATGTACCAGTTCACTTTTACTATTAAATGTTTACCGTTAATGTTTCATAGCGAATAGCTTTGTTTTGTTATGTTACTGTATGTTGGCCTGGTTGAAATGGTGTCCTGAACCTCTGGGGAAGGGCACCAATAATTACAAATAAAATCCACTACTAATACTAGTATGAATCCTAGTGTTCAAAATGTGGCTAAGTGGGGAAGGGGGCTGTAGCTGGGGGGGGGGAGTGTTTATATACTTTGGTGTAGTTTCCTTTTAAGAGGAGGTTTGTTTTGGCTCTAAGCTTTAGATCCATCTACAGGAGGTTCTCGGGGGTTCTCTTTTGGTTTCGAACCAGTGGGGCCCGACACTCACTCCATCTACCCTACTTTACACACCCCGCCACTCTTTCCCAGGCTGATCTGAGACCTTTCATGTCCCGAAGTGCTCCACAGAGTTATGAGTACCCTCAGGGCCTCTGTCTCCATACAAGACAGCCTGAACAGTAAATGAGCCACTACAGGTCAAATATTTTTAAAGCAGCAGATAAGCAGCCGCAGAAGTCATGCTCCCGATGTAAGTCATTAGTTCCAAGTAACAAAAAGAACTCAAAACACGTGGCCACTTTTTTTTTTTTTTAAACAAAACATCCCGGGCCCAGTCTGGGACATCTAGTACCTGGACTTGACACCAGATTCAGGACATTCGTTCACTCCTACTTGTCCAAAAATATACTGCAGTACAGAAATGGAATATAGGTAGCAGAAATGGAAAAGCAGTTGGAGCGTTCTACAGATTGTACAGCAGACCACATCTGGATTACTGCACGCAGTTCTGGGCACTGTATCTCAGGAGAGATGTGGTAGAAGTAGAGAAAGTCCAGAGAAAGACTTCAAAAGGTGTGGGGGAATAAGTAATATGTCTATTGAAAACAGGCTGGAGAAACTGGGCTTACAGCACCTATAGAGACCAAAAGGTTGAGGGCAGACTTGCTGCTCCTTTAGGATATAATCTTGGACCTGTTTGTAATGGAGGAACGTAACCTAAAGTTTGAAGACCCCAATTTAAGTACAGGGGATAAAATCATCAACTTTGTCAATGTCATTTTAAATGTGGCAAGAGGGAAGAAAATATATTATTTTACATAAGAAGTTTGTAGGGGTCTGGAATGGTACAACTTCAAAATCTGGTCCAAAGCAAATCAAAGAGTATTTCTAAAAGTAAAACCAATACAGTGGTCTGTGGGCATAGAGGAAGGGCTACTGCTTGCTTCACCTTCATTTTTGAAAGGAATTTGGTTTTACATACCACTGTGCCTTTCATTTACTCTGTATCCTAAAGCGCTTTGCAATACCATGAACAGCTTCAGCAGCCATTAGGTATATAAAAGGGGGCACTGAGACTGAAAGAGATTAAAGAAAGCTCAGGGAGGTTAAGTGAGATTGAGGAGGTTAAAAAAATGTCAGTGAGATTAAGAGAGAGAGATTGAGGAGGTTAAAAAAAGGTTAAAAAAGTACTACAGTCATAATCTGCAAAAACATATGTTATGCAGAGTGTTTTGATTTCTGGGTGGTCCTGGTGTGTCCTTCCCTTTGTCTGCTATTAAGAGTTTTTTCCCCTAAATTAGCTTGCTAGCTATATGGTAGTTTAATGGCCCCTGGGATCTCCATCTGAGTAAGGCTTATTGTCCTTCATTTTCCTGCAATGCCTGCTGTCCAGTCTGACAGTGATGCATCCGGGACCACTGATTCAGCAAGTACTGGAGATAAGGAGCGTAATGTTCTGTCCTCCACTATACAGCTGTAATTCAATATTTTTTGTTTTATGTGAGTGTCAGGTATGACCAGCAAGAGTAAATGTTTTGCTTTTAAAACTTTTCATTTCATCAAATTACACAGTCATAAAAAGCACACAAATTACTCCAGATCATCAGTGCTATAATTAATAAAGACTCTACCAATTTTCTTACAGAATAACCTCTTCATTTAGTCATGAAGTATTTGCTAAACTGTAAATGAAGCCATTAGTGCTTACTAGATAAGGAAAGTTACCGATTATCACAGCTCTGTTGTTGTAAGATTGACTCTAAACCAGTCCTTGTAGAATCCATGATCCCAGATACGTCACTGTCACATGGGACAGGAGGCATTGTAGGAACAAGAGCAATAAGCCATGCTAAGATGGAGATCCCCAGGGGCCATAAAACTACAGTTAAACCAGCAAGCTAATTTAGAAAAAAAATCTTAATAGCAGAGAAAGGGAAGGATACACGAGAACTATACACACAAATCAAAACACTCTGCACAGCATATGTTTTTGCAGATTATGACTGTAGTACTCCTTTAAGTGAGATTGAGGAGGTTAAAAAAATCTGATCAAGGTTAAGTGAGATTGAGGGAGGTTAATGAATGCTCATAGAGGGTATGTGAGATTGAGGGAGGGTAACAAAGTTTAGGGAGGTTAAGGGAGACTGAAAGGGGTTAAGGGGTGTTGAGGGAGGGTAATGTATACCCAGTAGCTGTGTTTGAAGTATGAACCATCCATTGCCTAACAGGATTCTCCAGGAGGTTGAGGGAGATATAAGGAGGGCAATGAAAGTTCAAGGGGGGTTGAGTGAGCTTGAGGAAGGGTAGTGAAAGCCCATGGAGGTTAAGTGAGACTGAGGGAGGTTTAAGGAAAGCTCAGGGAAGGTAAGTGAGACTGGGGAAGTTTAAAAGTTCTGAGAGGTTAAGTGTGATCAAGGGAGGAGGATGAAAGCTCAGGGAGGTTAAGGGAGCTTGAGGGAAGTTGAGGAAAGCTCTGGGAAAGTACATAAGATTGAAGGAGGTTGAGGAAAGCTCAGGGAGGGTAAGTGAGATTGAGGGAGGTTGAGGAAAGCTCAGGGAGGGTAAGTGAGATTGAGGGAGGTTAAGGAAAGCTCAGGGAAGGTACATAAGATTGAGGGAGGTTAAGGAAAGCACAGGGAGGGTAAATGAGATTGAGGGAGGTTAAGGAAAGCTCAGGGAGGGTAAGTGAGATTGAGGGAGGTTGAGGAAAGCTCAGGGAGGGTAAGTGAGATTGAGGGAGGCTGAGGAAAGCTCAGGGAGGGTAAGTGAGATTGAGGGAGGTTGTGGAAAGCTCAGGGAGGGTAAGTGAGATTGAGGGAGGTTGAGGAAAGCTCTGGGAGGGTAAGTGAGATTGAGGGAGGTTGTGGAAAGCTCAGGAGGGTAAGTGAGATTGAGGAGGTTGAGGAAGCTCTGGGAGGTAAGTGAGATTGAGGGAGGTTGTGGAAAGCTCGGGGAGGGTAAGTGAGATTGAGGGAGGTTGAGGAAAGCTCAGGGAGGGTAAGTGAGATTGAGGGAGGTTGAGGAAAGCTCTGGGAGGGTAAATGAGATTGAGGGATGTTAAGGAAAGCTCAGGGTAGGTACATAAGATTGAGGGAGGTTAAGGAAAGCTCTGGGAGGGTAAGTGAGATTGAGGGAGGTTAAGGAAAGCTCTTTGAAGGTACATAAGATTGAGGGAGGTTGAGGAAAGCTCAGGGAGGGTAAGTGAGATTGAGGGAGGTTGAGGAAAGCTCTGGGAGGGTAAGTGAGATTGAGGGATGTTAAGGAAAGCTCAGGGTAGGTACATAAGATTGAGGGAGGTTAAGGAAAGCTCAGGGAGGGTAAGTGAGATTGAGGGAGGTTAAGGAAAGCTCTTTGAAGGTACATAAGATTGAGGGAGGTTGAGGAAAGCTCAGGGAAGGTACATATGATTGAGAGAGGTTAAGGAAAGTTCAGTTAGGGTAAGTGAGATTGAGGGAGGTTAAGGAAAGCTTAGGGAGGCTAAGTGAGATTGAGGGAGGTTGAGGAAAGCTCAGAGAGGGTAAGTGAGATTGAGGGAGGTTGAGGAAAGCTCTGGGAGGGTAAGTGAGATTGAGGGAGGTTGAGGAAAGCTCTGGGAGGCTAAGTGAGATTGAGGGAGGTTATGAAAAGCTTATGGAGGGTAAGTGAGATTGAGGGAGATTGAGGAAAGCTCAGGGAGGGTAAGTGAGATTGAGGGAGGTTGTGGAAAGCTCAGGGAGGTTAAGTGAGATTGAGGGAGGTTAAGGAAAGCTCTGGGAGGGTAAGTGCAGCACTGGCCCTAGTCATCTGTGGGCCCCGTGTGGACCTCCTTGCTGTGGCCCCATATCAGAAGTCATGAAGCCACCAAGGAACATCCTCCTCCCTACCATGGCCTCCCTATATCTTCATTTTATTTATTTATTTTATTTGTTTTTGGTAATCGGGTGGGTACGCTAGACGTAGAAATGCCTATTTTCAGGCATGACCCCAGGAGGTTACAGTATGGCAATATGAGACAAAAATTATGGAATACAATACAATAGTGGTGTTTTCAGCTAGTTGTATGCCATTTTTTTCACTTTACTTGAATTAGAACATAGAGAACCAGGAGGAAAGGAGGCCTACTGGACAGCTGAGGCTTTTTTTTAGGGAGGGGGCTCTGCCCTTGCGGCCTTATCCGAATGCACAGTTCACTCCATTCTAAGGACAGCCCTGTGAGCTTGAGGGAGGTCATGCAAAACTCAGGGAGGGCAAACAGTGGGGATTAGCAAGTGTGAGAGAAGGTGGAGGGAGAGGTTAAATATCTTGCTCGCTAAACGGTCCCTGTAGTACCAGCAACTAATGGATTGCTTTGTTAGACAAGCACATTGACGTGCATCTGATGGATCAAAGAAGACACAGCATAAATCCAAACTGTACTGCATTCTGCTCTGTTGCTCGGGTTTATTGGCTTCTGTTATTTATGCATTGTCATTTGGTTCTTTTGAGGAGCCCAGCTGAGATGCATTCCACAGGATATCATAAAATGTGAAACCCAAAGCTGCTTTGAATTAAAGAGCGGGCCGAGCCCCAAATCCATTTTATTTGTTGCTCTTCAAGCTGTCTGTCAGGCCTTGACATCTTTCGGCTTCAGTGGTAGGAAAATGACATCATCTTGTATAAATTATCAAACCGGTGGAGGTGTTCAGAATCTTGACCGGCTGAATTGTGTTAAAAAAAAACAGATTTCCTATATATATATATATATATATATGTTTCTCATTTTTGAGAATAGAAGGTTTTGTTGTCTGCCGCTTCAGGACATCTGGTGCGTATGGTTTATAATGGCTGTGAAATTGCATGAAATCTCTTCCCGATTGATCTCTAAGATGTATGGGAGTGTAGCCAGTTCTGTGGCTATTAATTCCAGAGTATGCCAGCATGGTTTTTAAAAAACAATTTTTTTTTACCTCTGTCCCTACCTCCTATTTTCAGGCAAGGCCTCTTGCTGGATGGTCATCTGAATTCTGTAAAGACTTCAGCAGATAGCCTTCTTCTGTTTACGCCCAGCTTACCAGCCTCCCCTCACATTTATTTAATTATTTATTGAAATGTTTCACCAGGAGGGCACACTGAACAACAAGTTGCTCATCTCATGATGCAACCTGGGGGGAAGGGGTTACAAAGGGTTGTAAAGGATGATCAGTTACAACAGTATGTGGGCAGTACAAACAATACAACATGGTAAGATTATGCAACAGTTGGAACACAAGGTATTGTACAATAAACAGTAGTCGAACATTGGGTAAATCACAATACATGTCCAAAATCATACAAAAAGAACATATGAACGTACAAAACAGGGTTGACCCAGAAGGGCAGGTGGAGAAGAGAGGGAGAGAGGCAAGAACTAAATATGAGGAGAAGGGGTAGCCATTTCTTGATTTCCCCTTTAGAATGTTGAGAACCCTGCCGGGGGTGGGGGGGGCAGGTAGGAAGGCAGAAACTGGGGTTAGGTATTAAGGAGGGTTAAAGCTGGAACAGCTGAGGGAGAGGTAATTGTGTAGAGCAGAGGTAAGGGAGTAGTTGGAGGAGGAGTGTCGTATTTCAGGGGAGAGGGAATTCCAGATTTTAGGGAAGTGATGAGTGAAACCAGTCTGACCGATGAGGGTGGACCAGCGTGGGACTGTCAAGGTGTGGGCGTCATTAGATCTGAGAAACCTCACCCATTGGACAAACCCCGAACATTCCCACAATCCAGCTTGAGCTGTGTAAAAGTCCATATAGATGCCTTCCCGCCTGAACTCCCTTATCCACTCCACCAATGATTAGTTTTTATAAAATGGCTTGGATCAGACAAAAGATCCCATTGGTCAAAACTGGTCATGTGATCATTCATTACTTTCACATTACTGGCATGGTTCAGATTTGATGTCTTTCTTTTTTTGTTTGTCTAACTTTTAAAACCACTTTTATAAGTGCAATAACACTCTCCAGGGTGTGCAGTAATGCCATAAATTACCACACTTCACAAGTGGCTGAAGGTACTTGGCTGCACCCTGAGCCTCGTGGCCCAACTGCCATATGCTGTCATTTAGCAACAGCTCACCCCTGTCATGTGTTATTGCTAATTTAATATATAGATAAGATTTTTAAATGAAAGAAAACCCATACAAACAAATCCTGTAATGCAATATTTGTGACGTCATACTTTTTTTAATACCATCCTTGTGACATCACAACTATAGTATTATGACACAGAATGTTTTGAAAAATCCATGAGCCAACGGCAAGCTGACTGTCACTGTAACCCTTGTATACAGCAAAAGCTGACTAGCGCTGAACTGATGAACCAGGAAGTACAGGCACTGTACGTACATTTGCCTCCGCTGACACCAGAAACAGACTTCATCCTCTGATGCCCCACTGTAGTTGCCTCGTCCACCATGTGATCCCAGCCCCAGGACTGGCAGTGGGGTCAGGACTGGGACAAAAAGAAACACCAGTAGGCACATGGCATCTCCTTGATACCAGGACAGGCAGTGGGGTCAGGAGTGAAGCAGCAGCAGCGCCGTAAACCAGCTGAATCCATATATTACAAACAATAACAGGGAATTATCTTTTAGTTGGGTATAATTCCATCTTGAGGTTCTGGTGACATGGGGGACCCTCTCGAGCTTTGCTCTCGAGATTCTCCTGTTACCAGGAGCTCTTGATGGTATTGTACTCTCATAACACATAGTGTCCTATCTATTATTCTGTTTGTATGGCATACTAACATGCTGTGTGAAGAAAGGAACAACCCTCAACACCCACACCTGTCATCCTTTTACAGGGACGCTGTCAATTCTTTTCACACCATATTATTTCTAGTTTAAAACCCACATGTTATGGTTGCTTACCTTCTCTAAAATTCACTGGTGTTGCTGGTTATTTGATCTGCTTCCTTTCTCAGTAGGATTGAAATGCATACCAATGGTGTAATACTATCTAATCTTGTTTTGTTTTAAATCCTTGATCTACTCTTACTGCATACTTCCTGGACATTAGGAACACCCTAAAAAGCCACTCATGATGCAATAGTCTCTCTTCCCACTGCATCATGAGTGGCTAGACTGTGTTGGAGGTGTTCCCAAGTCCAGGAAAGATACAGTGTGAGTTGATCAAGGACTGTAGACAAGCAAATTTTTTTTGTGGTAACACCTGTATGATGGACAGTCTGTTTTTCAAAAGGAATCAGAAGCAAAGTGACCAGTTCCATCAAAAAATTTTACAGAATGTGAGAGACCATGTAATATATATATTTTTTTAACTTGGGACAATTTGAGGCATTGCAGGTTGACAGTGTCCCTTTCCCCACTGTAGGAAACACTGTCTGATTCATTCATAAATGTATTTACCCTGGATAGCCCAGTAGAAATGCAACATCTCATTTCCAGTGGGGTCCTGCTTCTACCCATTTCCACAGCTAGGTGGACTGAAGCTGTGAGAGTTCCCAAGTAACTTGCTCAAAGTCAAACAGTGAGTATTTGTCTCTAATGGGGTTTGAATCTGCAATTTTTTCATTACCAAGCCAGTGCTCTAATCATTACACCACACTACTTGTCAGTGACTTGCATCTGTGAATCCTCCTTTTGAAACTCGCAACTGTGTATCCCATTGTAGCAGGGTGCAGCACCCTGAGCACTCCTTAAACCTGCTGCAACAATGGACGCCTAGGAAAATGAGATACTGTATCTCATGGGGCCATCTGCCATCCGGATGATGCAGATTTCACATAAACAAGTACTATATTTAAATATATTTATTTCTATATAAATTTCACATAAATAAGTACTATAAATATATTTGTTTCCATTTTAAATATATTTTCATGTTATTATGCAGAAGTTGTAAAAAAAAAAAAACAACTAAATAACTCACCTAAAACTCCTGTCCATGAAAGTTACATGCCACACTTCTGCAGTTTTTAGGTTTCCCTAAGTTTAAATTCCATACAACCGTGGGGGGGAAGGGTGAGGCCCCCACAAACTCCATCAACTCTCACTGCCTCACTGACCTGACTGCACACAGGGCTACCTGGGTAGCAAGGTGAATTGGGGGATGCCAGGGAAAGGGCTACTGCACTCACAAAGCCACATACATGTGACTACCAGCAGTAGCCAGGTGGCGTATATAGTTCAAATGGGGGACCCTACCTGTTGACTGTGCACCCTCTGGTGTGATGCATTCTAGGGCCCTGCACCCCCCCCCCCAACATCCCAATCTTATGGGTACCCAGAATGCCTCCTTGTCACAAGGAAGGGCTGGGTACAGGGCTCGCAATAGACATATTTTTTTTTTTAAACTCCAGCACCCTTCTCCAGTCCAGGCCATGGACTATCATATTCCATGACCCCTGAAGCAAGGGATCCACATCCTAGCTGGATCGGGCTTCTGAAAGGAAGTCCGGGTCCTAACACAGCTCTCCTCCCTCCCCCCAACATGGGCTCCAGCTGTGCACAGAGGCAGTTGGGTGGGGCAGTCAGTGAATGTCACTGTGAGCATGACTTGTGGATAGGCTTCAGGGGTGCGGAGCTCCATGGGCCACCGATGCAGGACTCGCACATAAGCTGGCTGGCTAGTGCTGAATATGGCTTTCTTTTCATCAATCACTACATCAGATAAGCCCAAAAGCTAAGTAACTGATAATCCTTTTGGAAGTCAAATATTGTTAAAGAGACCAATTTTTTCAAGTTGATAATATGGCATATTACTTTTGAAATTTCCTTTCTGAGCATCTTTGAACGTGGAACCCTCCTCAGTAGGGTTTTATAAGCCTTGAAAGGGCTGTCAACCCCTGAAAGAGAGAGAGAGAGAGAGAGAGAGAGTCAAACTAAAACCTAAATTTTCACAAGCATTTCATACAAGTTCAATTCATTCATTCATCAGTTAAGTTCAAGCATTGCATATACACATCACTCTCCTAATTTCATCAGTTACTTTCCAGAATTTCATATATGTATCCATCTTCTCGATTCATCATTTACTTTCAAGCTTTCCACGTACACATCCATCTTCTCAATTCCTCAGTTATGTTCAGGCATTCCTTATATGTGTCCAACTCCTCAGTTCATCAGTTACGTTCAGGTAGAGGTGGGCAAGCCAGGAATTTCTCAACTAGAGCCAAGCCAGGGGTCTGGCTTGACTCTACAAGCCAAAACACAAGCTGAGCCCTGGCTACTGTAGGTGGTTCTCTGCATAGGAGTTGAACATTTTAGATACTACGCTAACTGCTCAGGCTAACAAAAAATGCATATTTTGACTATAACTGGCTCAGCTTAACCTTGATTCTGAATTGCTTATAGAGGTCAAAGAGACCCAAGCCAGACACTAAGCTTGAACCTGGCTCAAGCCTGCTCTGTCTTGCCCACCTCTACATTCAAGCATCCCTTATATGTATTAATCTCCTCAGTTCCACATATGTAGCCAGCTTCTCAGGTCATCATTTATATTCAGGCATTTCACACACTGTATGTATCCAGCTCTGCAGTTCATCAGTTATGTTCAAGCTTTCCATAGATATCCATCTCAGTTCATCAGTTTGGTTCCAGCATTCCACAGATATATCCAACTCCTCAGTTCCTCAGTTACCTTCAACAGTTCCTAGTACATATCCAACTCTTCAGTTCACCAGTTATCTTCAAGCATTCCACAGATATATCCAACTCTTCAATTCCTCAGTTACCTTCAAGCATTCCTCATACATATCCAACTCCTCAGTTCATCAGTTACCTTCAAGCATTCCACAGATATATCCAACTCCTCAGTTCATCAGTTACCTTCAAGCATTCGACAGATATATACAACTCCTCAGTTCATCAGTTACATTCAAGCATTCCTCATAAATATCCAACTCCTTAGGTCATCAGTTATGTTTATGAATTCCATAAGTATCCATTTCAGTTCATCAGTTAGGTTCAAGCATTCCTCAAAAGTATCGAATTCCTCAGTTCATCAGTTAATGTTCAAGCATTCCTCATATGTACCTATCTACTCAATTCATCAGTAACGTTCAAGCATTCCTCATACATATTCAACTCCTCAGTTTATCAGTTACATTCAAGCATTCCTCATACGTATTTATCTCCTCAATTGATTAGTTATGTTCAGACATTCCTCATGTATATCCATCTCCTCAATTCATCAGTTATGTTCAAGCATTCCTTATACGTATTTATCTCCTCAATTCATCAGTTGTGTTCAGACATTCCTCATGTATATTCACCTCCTCAGTTCATCACTTACATTCAAGCATTCCACATACATATCCAACTCCTCAAATCATCAGTTACGTTCACGCAGTCCTCATATGCATCCACCTCCTCATCAGTTATGTTCATGCATTCCTTATATGTATCCAACTCTTTAGTTTATCAGTTATGTTCACACAGCCCTCATATGTATCCAACTCCTCAATTCAGTTATGTTCAAGCATTTCCCATATGTATACAACTCCTCCATTTATCAGTTATATTCAAACATTCCACGTACGTATCCATCTCCTCGATTCATTAGTTACATTTGTGCAGTCCTCATATGTATCCATCTCCTTAATTCAGTTATATTCAGGCATTCCTCATACTTATGTATTCATCTCCTCACTCCATCAGTAACATTCAAAATTCCACACATGTATCCATGTCCTCAGTTCATCAGTTATGTTCAAACATTCCTTCAACTGGCCTGTGTGAAGTTTAAACTTTGTCGGCAAAGTTCATGTGAAGAGGTCCACCACACAGTTCACATAGCACCCAAGAATTGGCCACTTCACATTTTGCCACAGCTTGCGAAGTAATTCACCACTGTGTGAAACAAATTTGCTGTCCTCCCTTTGGGGGGGGGCACCAAGTCCTGCTACTTACCTGCCACCCAGTGGAGGCTGGGCAGCGCATTGGGACCGGAAGACATGGGCGGGAGTGTGCTGACACAACCCCTGTCAAGACACACACATGCGATTGCATCATGCACAGTACCTGGTGGACATAAAAGGAGGAAACCAATCGGCTCACTCAGCATCCCCTGAAGGCCACCCGCCAAACATGGCTCTGTGTAAGTGCCAGTTAACCCGTAAGTCCTCAAGACATGTCAGTGATGGGGCTGAGGGATTGCAGCCAGGAAAGGAGTGCTAGGAGAGAAACAGGAATAATAAAAAAAATATTCCAGTGGGAATATATGTGAGTAGCAGCATGAGTAGATTTTACCAGGAATAATCTTCTCAGATGCAACACTTGCATTCACTGCAAGTAGTCATGATTGTCAAACACAATGCATTCAGCTCTGGCAAATATGGGATGCAAATGGCGGGGCTTTGATCATGGAACATCACAAAGTGCGGAAAGTTAGACGAGATGTCTTGCAGTTGTCATGTGAATGGTACAGATGTCACTTTCTTGGTTATTGCCCCTGACTTGCATCTGTGACAGTCAAGCAAGCTTGAGGGGCCTGGGTTCATTAAACTGCTCATGTGGGGGGTTTAATTCGGATGGGGAATAAGTAGAATAGCTCTGTGCCTCCACCCAGAGAAGGAAACAGTGGGCCAACTGACCAGTAGAATACTGCCCCCTGGGATGCGGTACTCACCCACCTCCCCAACAACTTTTGTACACCACCCCAGAACATGCTAATATCAGTACCCACACTTCAATTTCAATGTCAGACACCTTTGTACCATTTAGGGTAGATCGCTAATATAATGCTCATACACCAAATTATAGAGACTAACCACAGGCTTTATTATTCAGCAGCTCTGGTCCTGTGAAGGAAATAAGGATTATACCAAAACAAGGGAAATAATAAGGGTTATACCTATGGTTACAATAGTGATTTTTGGCAGTAACATCACTATTGTTCCTGTTCAGTTTCAAATGCATCACCTCAAGCTGTGCACACTCGGATGGCTAGGCCTCTCCAAAGTGCTAGTGTACAAAGCCTCCCATCACCCACACACAAAACTGCAGCCAGGCTGTACAGTACTCCAGGGCCTCCCACTACTCTCCATAGCACATTTCCACAGATTCAAATAACTTTTCAAGCAATCAGTCTAACTGCAGGTCAGGCCTAGCTACTGGGTAGCCAGATAAATTAAATACTGTAGCTGGCCTGGGATCTTGCATTGGTGCAGTTACAGTTACGCAAGCTTGCTTTATCCCCACCTGACTGACTGTTTACTGCACTTTTGTATTAGCGAAACAAATTGTAATCCAACAGGGAATTTTAAACAGCAGCAGCAGTTTTCTGGCTGGCAAGCCAGTACTCACGTGTCCTACACCAAGGAAGACAGTCGCTGCTGCTTCAGGTTGGACGATGTCGTAGCAACAGGGAGGCAGTGGTTGTAGGCCCAGGCTAGGAGTCATAGCAACTTTTCCTCTCGAGTAGCACATGGCAATGTGACAAGTTCAGAAGGGCCAAGACTGATGAGCTACCCTGCCTCTTCCCAGTGAGCACTCACTTGATCGAGGGTACAGGTATCCCGGAGACAAGGTCCTGATCACCTGATCCCTCAAACACACCAGAGAAAGCAAAACAGCCTGTTCTCACGTCTGATATTGACAATCTGCAGATGGCTTCGGCAGAGTCAGTCTCTCACAACAATGCAGGCTTCACAGTACCCCTTCACAGCTTGGATGGGACTTCCAGCAACCGGAGTCACTCACACCAGGATCTCTGGCTTTGAGGCCTTGCTAGGCCCTCAGCTCTTCCCTTCAGCACTTCTATTCTCTCTAGCTGATTGGGAAGGACTGCTCTGAATTCCCCCTATGTTGTGGGAATGGTTCAGCTCAGCTCCCTCCTCGTTCAGATTCTAATTGGTTGTCTGGACATGTCATTCATACTCTGGCCCCCTCAGTGTTTACAAAAGGGCACCAAGCACTTTGCTGCTGTTCTTCTCAAGTGCCTGTGTTCTTTCCAGGACCCTTTGCATTGCAGTTGGTTGATTGCAGGGGTCAAGGGTCACATGATGACGAGGTCCATCTGTTTACATTCAGTTCAGGGCCTGGCTGCTGTTTCACACAGGTTAACTTGCTTCTAGCTGCCACTTTCAACTTTACAAACAGTTAATCCAACTGGGACTATAGTCTCCATTGTCCATGATGACGTCAGCTGTCGTTCCAGTTCATCTTTCAGTGCGTGACACCCCTTTCGACGGTGGCATACAACAACAGAACAAGCTGGCAACAACAGCTCTACCAGCTTCCAGCACCAGTTCCAGCCAGAGGGCACAGGTGGACCCACCTCGAGCCACTGGGGACTCGGCAGGTAAGCCCCACCTTTGGGGGAAGGGTTACACATATGCAAGAGGTTGTGGGAGATATATGAGGGATGTCCATCCCAGATGTGGAACTATTCAAAGTATAGACAAGAAGGGTTCTGAGTGGTAAAGTGAGGGATGCCAGCTGTAATGTGGGACAGTTGAGGGGTCTGGAAAGAGGGATTCAGAGTGGCAAAATGAGAGTGTCCCTCTTAATGTAGGACAGTTGAGAGGTATGGACATAAGAGATCTAAGTATTAAATGAGGGACGTTTCTAATGTGGGAGAGTTGAGAGGTAGGGACATAAGGGATCTAAGTACAGTATAAAATGAGGGACGTTTCTAATGTGGGAGAATTGAGAGATATGGACATAAGAGATCTAAGTACAGTATAAAATGAGGGATGTTTCTAATGTGGGAGAGTTGAGAGGTAGGGACATAAGGGATCTAAGTATAAAATGAGGGACATTTGTAACGTGGGAGAGTTGATGAATGTGCACAGAGTGGTTCCACGGGGTAAATATGAGGGATATACCTCCTAATGTGGGACATTTGGGAGATATGGGTCCCAGAGGATTCTGTGTGCAAAATGAGGTGACGGAGGGGATGTCCCTTTTAATGTGGGTTAGCTGTAAGGAATACTGTGCAGCACTTTTGAGGAGACATTCCAGACACAAACTTTTCTAACCCCACAGCCCTTTGATAGTAATCAGTACATTACATTTATACTACTTTATAAAGCTGCTTGACATAGTCAAAAGCCGTCTTTTAGTTTCTGCTTGGGAGCAGGTGGGCACGGCCAAAATGGGAGTGAAAGCAAATTACCCAGTGGACAGCATCTGCGGAATAAACTCAGTGGGGTGCTGACCACACAGCAAGCTTAATTAAATCCTATGTGTAACCCCCCTGTCAAAATGGGGGCTTACCTGCAGCTCAGCAGCTCCTGTTCCTGACCCCCTCAGGCGCTGCCAGGAAGTGCCTGCATTTTTTTTTTCTGTCCCCTGGTCCTGTTTCTGCCCACTGGTGCCCCAGTCATAGCCTCAACATTAATCCAAGCCCTCAGGGGCTCCAAGAAATAGAACTATGATCTCCTGCGCTGCCAAGCACTTTGGTGCGGCAGGGATTGAGCAGGCGTGAGCATCACCTTTGATCTTGGGACCGCTCGCATTGCGGTCTAAATGGAGGAAATGTTCAACAGTCCCCGTGTCCCCACCTGATCAGTGGGGCCCGGTGACCACCAGTAGGGTGAAGAGAGCCCACTTTGCTAAAAATATAAAGAGATCCACAAAGTGTTCCCATCAGGGCTCATAAATATTCATGAGTCAGAGCCCTGATCGCCTATGAATATTAATGAGGGCCTGTCTGCCCTCGAGGAAACTTTTCAGCAAGCGCCGATAAAGTAAATGGGAAAAGAAATGTGTGAAATTAAATACTGCAACTGCAATGTGTGTTTGGGGAACTTGTTGTACAAGGGGGGAAATGTTTAAATAGAAATGTTGCTCCTGGCTGCACCATTGAACTGATGGGACTCTGAAAGATAGCCTGTCTGCTGCTGCAAGGCATCCTTAAACATTGGCAGCAGCGACAGGAAAACAGACTGAGCAATTTTCTTTATTTGTGCAGCAACAGCAAGTACACCTTCAGGGCTAATGGACTGTGGGGCACTGGGGGCAAATATGTTATTAATTCTGGATGCACCAGAACTTTCATTTGGGACTGTGCCTAATCTGCTTAAAGGACAGTGGGTTACGCAGCCATTGCAAGCAGCCACAGCCAATCAGAAAGCCAGAAAAACAAAACCAGGACTTGTGGGATATTAGCCAAAGCCCATGGGAAAATACCAAGTACTCATGGGGACTTGCAGGGACTTAATTTCAGGCACCAAAACAGCAAACCAACAGTGCATCGAGTGAGGTTCATGCATAATTCATTTTCTTGATTGACAGGCCCTCCAGCCAATTGGAGGCCATGCGGCCAAAAGCTTCAGCCAGCCAGTCAGGAGCCTCAGCAAAGCCCTATAAGAGACTGTGTTTTTCAGCCTTTTGCCAGATTGAGAGGGAGATTCGAGCGGGAGCCCCCAAATTGTGGGGGCTCAAGCCCCCAGCAGAACAAATGGGTCTGGTAATCCAGCTAAGCCGCTCCACACAAGAGGGTTTTTTCTTGTTTTCTTGCAGTGTAAATTTAAAGTAATCTAGTTAATGTTGAACCTGCTAGCCTGGAGGTTGCCAGAATGTCCTCTAGGTGCTAGCCCTCCCTTCCACGTTGGGGAAAGATGTGGACCTCCAACCAGATGACATCAAGCCAGCTGTGAGAGAGCTGATTCCACCTCAGTTGTGAGAGAACCGAAGACATCAGGACCCTTGATTGCGGAGACCCGTGAGGAGCCTGAGTGAGTATTCTTGTACCCCCCCCCAGTGCAAGAAAGAAAGTAACATTGCCAAATTGGGGCAGCCTTGCCCAAGTAACTGTTTGATTGAAGATCGTTCTATGGCATGCACCCTGCCACTGCTGTGCATAATTTCAGCCCAGCGAGGGTGGACTATATTGTGGAACTTTTTCTAACCGTGACTGTTCTGGGGGTACTCATAGTGAGCCCAGGACAGAGTAGTAACTTTTGCTGACTGTAACCGTTTGGGGGGACCCAAGTGAGCCCAAGCAGTGTCTAACTATTTGGGGCACCCATGTGAGCCCAAAAGTATCATATAAATGTGTTGACATGTAACTATGCTAACTATATAGTCAAGATGTCCAGTGGACATTGTCAAGTTTCTGTATGGGAGTTCCCTTACCTAAGGTACCTACAAGTTTTAAAGTGGAATTGGTCAGACCTATTAGTAAAACTGAAATTGTAAAGCAAGAAAAGCACTTAAAAAAACAAGGCCCCAGGTCCTGATGGATATTCCTCTAATTTTTATCACAAGCTCTCAGATGACATTTCTCCACTTTTATCCAAAGTATTTGAGGAGGCCAGGGACAAAGGAAGCTTTCCTCAGGAAATGACGGAAAGCTTGATTGCACTCATTCCAAAACCTGGGAAAGATCCAGAGGAAAGTAAAAACTATAGGCCAATTTCACTTATCAACACCGATGTCAAAATATTAGGCAGACAGATTAGAACAAATAATGCCTATATTAGTTAATAATAGACAAACTGGATTCATAAAAGGAAGACTGGCAGCTGACAATACTAGAAAAATCTTTCATTTGCAGCAAATAGCAAACAAAGCAAGGGTAGATCTGGCCTTCTATCATTGGAGGCTGAAAAGGCCTTGGATAAAGTTCTTTGGCCTCACATTTTTAATACCCTTCACACTTATGGGTTTCCTGAAGAATTCTCCAAATGGGTTAGAGTATTATACCAAAACCTATCAGCTTCAGTAATAACCAATGGGACGATCTCTGATAATTTCCCACTCTTAAGAGGAACCAGACAAGGTTGTCTGTTATCCCTGTTACTTTTTCATCCCACTTTACAGCCACTTGTGAGGAGACTGGCACATGATAATGGCATTAAGGGTATCCCTATACAAAATAACATATGTTTAATTTCACTATTTCATTAAGGAAGTGGATGACCTGCTCCTTCAGCTGGATGCCAGAAAAGTGCAGGAGCAGACCTCATTGGCCCTTTTTCCCTAAAGCGCAGTCACCAAGTGCTGGCAGCTCCATTAACGCGCCTCTTTAATATGTCCCTCAGCTTGGTTAAACTCCCTTCTGTCTGGAAGACTGCCCAAGTTTTACCACTCTTCAAATCAGGAGACCCCGGAGTCCCAAATAACTACAGGCCAATCTCCTTACTCCCCACCCTATCAAAACTGCTGGAGAAATTAGTGAATTGCCAACTTAGAAACTACATTGATGCCTCAGATCTGCTAAACCCTGTCCAATCAGACTTCAGGCCATGCCATAGCACAATAGCTCTGGCTAAAGTCACAAACGACTGGCAGAGAGCCCTCGACTTAAAGAATCACGTATGCGTGGTATTCCTCGACTTAAGCAAGGCCAGAAAAAGCTTAGTTCAAACCACGTTCCTAGCTATCTTGGACTATGCAGACTTCCTGTATGGCCAAGTCCCAAAAAACGCTCTATCTAAGCTTGACACTCTTTATCATAGGTGCGGCATATAATACCCATCACTGTGTCCCACGGTAGGATGGACCTCACTTACATTCAGGAGGCAAAGGAATGCTATACCATGGACCTATAGCTCTATATCCAAGATGCTACTCTCCTACCTTTCTGACTGTCTTTCCTCCTGCACCTTCTGAAACTATGCCTTGAGAAGCTGTTCATACATCTCACTAGGTGTGCCTAGAGTCTTTTCCCATTTTGGCAGAGCCTCCTTCAGCTATGTGCTGCCCCAGCTGTGAAACAACATCCAGAAATCCTTAAAATTGGTGCATCCTATTGGTTTTGTAGAATTCAAGTCACTCTATTAGAGAGACTTCTCAGAGCACTGTCAATGCCCTTCCTGTCGCTAAACTGTAGCCAAACATTGCTATTCTTGCAGTCAACCCTCTACACTTTCTATCCTCTCATTAGCATTACCCTAAGCCGTGTTCCTGGATTCATCCTTGCTATCTACTTGCTGCTGAGCCCCCAGCTTGCACTGTCGCTAGCATTAACTCTGCGCTACTAGAGCTATCCGTGTCTGAAATCACTGGTTCGGCACATTGGTGCTGACTTGCTTCCACCTCTGTACTGTACTGTTTACTGGGATGAGGCTTCACCTTACGACTGTGCCTCATTGATTATCCTTGTACCTTGTTTTTATTGCTATGTATTGCATTACTGTGCCCATTTGTGCTATATATTGTATCGTGCTACTGTATTATTTATTGTGTACCTGCCAAGTCCTCCTTGAAAATGAGCTTGCTCAATGGAGTTTCACCTGGCTAAATAAAGATTGATTGATTCACTATATGCTGATGGTATTCTTATTTCAGTTCAAGACATCAAGAAATCTGTCCTCTGGATCTGAGATGTCCTAAGTGAGTTTGGGAAAATATCGACTACACACTAAATAAGGAAAAGTCTACTTTTCTATCATTAAATTGCTGTTGCAATAAAACAGATATAACTAGCATGGGAATAAGGTGGGAAAAGGAAGGGATAGACTATCTTGGTATAAAATTATGTAAACCCCAGAAAAAACTGTCACGGTCAACCTTCAGTCTCTTTTTTTTTGTTGTTGTTGACTTTATTTGTGCACCCTTACCTCATTGGACTTTCTCCAGCATGGTCCCTCGCTAACCAGCAGTTCGTGTCCTCCTGAAGCCTTTCCTCTCCTCCTGTAGGGCTACTCCTCACTGGTCGTGTCACTGAACCCCCCCCCCGGATCTGCATCCCCCGGGAGCAAGGACCGCCACTACGTCTCAGCGCTTTATCTACAGTGTCAGGTGGGACCAACGAGAGGGATCCAGGAGGGCTTCCAGGCCTGGAATTGAATGTGGTGCTGGCACACTCGATCTGCCTTTGCCTACCAACTGGAAGGGGGATTTTTCTTTGTTACTCCCCCACATTGGTCCGGACGTGCAATGCACACTAGTGCAATGCGTGGGCACTTCCACCCATGCCCACAGGTGTGTCGCTGCAGCCATACTCCTGCTCTGCCAGGACTCAACTGCTGCTGGGCCCCCAGTCGACGCTAGGGATCCTTTCCTCCCCTGTCAACCCCCGGCAACCCGAGTCCATTCTTGAACCAAGGTCATCGGCGTGGCGTGAGGTGTGGCGTCCAGCACCTCAACCCTCAGCACCACCTAACCTTAAGTCTCTTATGCTTAGCATTCACAGTTCTTTGGAAAAGTGGAATCGTCTGCCACTGGGTTTTTGGAGCAGGATGGAGGCAATTAAAATTAACCTATTACCTAAAGCTTTATTTATGTTTCAGATGCTTCCATTTTTTATACCTAAGAAATGTTTTTCTGATTTGCAAAGTAATGCAAATACATTTTTATGGAACAACAAAAGGAGCAGAATGGCACACAACAAAATATCTAGGCTTGAAAGCAATGGAGGTCTAAAATTCCCAGCTTTATACTTCTATTACATACAGTATCTTGCAGGCTATCCCAATTGATTAAATGGTTTAACTTATTAAATGACAAAGAAGAAATACCTGAATGGCTGAGTATTGAAAGAGGTATAACGGAGGCACAGAGTCAATGTAGCTGCTCTACTCTTTGCAAAGCCCATCAAAAGTATACAGAATAAAGTTATAATGGACAATATCAGACTGCTAATGATTAGTCAGAAACTCTTACAATTAGATATTAAACTTTCAACTTCTCAGCCCTTATGGAAAAATCCTAATATTATACATAATGGTGAGATATTATATTTTCAGGACTGGCATTCAAAGGGAATCAGTTGTATTGGAGATATGATTAAAAATAATGGTCTTAAATCTTACTTGGAGATAACTGTAACCTACAATTTGACGATTTCGGACCTGGACAAATACACATTAGTGTCTGGCAAAATACTACGCCTATACAGTAATGACCTACAAAAGTCTAACACAAATGACAGTACTAAGGCCTTCCTGGCCTATTCCCACCTGCATCCCTCTATTTCTACTTTTTACACCCTTTTTATAGAATTTGTTAGGGGAATAGACAATGATAACATTAGGTGGTGGTCACTGGAATTGGGCAAAGATTTGGACCACCTCACTTAAGACGTTCAAGACTGTTAACATGAAACTAGTCCAATTTAAATCTTTTCATAATTTATACTATTCACCCATGCACATGTTTAAAATGGGAATTTTGGGCTAATTCTGCATGTAACAAATGTGGAGAGGACAATGCTAATCTACTTCACATGTTCTGGAAGTGTAAACACTTATAGATACTATGGAGGGATGTGGCCCATTTGTTTAGAGACGTAGAATGGCTTAAAGATAAACTCATGTTGGAAACTTGTCTCGCAGGTTACTTTGATGAACGATTAACCTGGTCTAAAGAACAAAGATTTACCATACATCTTCTTTCTACTTCTGTCAAACATGCTATACTTCATAAATGGATAGAGGAAGGTGCACCTTCCATGGCAGAATGGAGGAATAAATGCATGGAGACTCTTTGTGTAGAAAGACTAGCTCATCTAATATCAGGCCAAGGCGAAAGCTTCGCTACGCACGATCTATGAAACCTTTGCTCAATTACAATCACATTGAAGACATGCATAGTATGGTATTTTCAGGATTTCTACAATACTATACATCTCTTAAATGTAACTAGATTGTGATTTTGCACATTTGGGAAAATAGGCTGACTTTATTTTTCCTATTGAAGTTGATTTTTCTATTGTCACTACTCTTTCTCCGTTTCTTTTTCCTTACAATTTTATTTGTTGCATTATCTTAAATAACCAGGGGAACTAATATTGACAATCATAACATACGGGGAGAGACCACATAGAAAAATATATAAAATCCATAGGAAACATCTTAGGTAAGGTAAAAAGTTTAAAACTTTCCTCCGTAAGTTCTGTCTCCTCTAAGAAGATCTTGTTTATTTACAGATTTTTTTTAGACTCTGTTTATTCGCCAGACTCGAGGAACTCTCTCCAGCTACTTCCATCGCCACAGCTCTACCTCCCAGTCAGAAGCTCTACCTTTGCCAGGCCAACCCAGCCTGGTGAATCTCCCAGGTCTGAGCCCCCCGAGGTGGGACCACCTTATGCCCTGGCACTCTATCTACAATCTAATGCAACGGGCTGGAGTTGGGATATGGCCCTGGAGAGAGAGACCAACAGCATGAGTGTGGCCTGTGTACACAGGAGCGCCTTCACTTATCCACAAGCCAGGGATTTTCTTGTGAATTTTTCCCCAGGAGCGCAGTCATGCACTGACACCAGCATGGCTGCCATAGATGTCTGCTGCGCTCCTCTCCTCTAATTTGCTCTTGCACTAGTAGTACACCCAGTCTCCACCGAGTGTCTCTGCTGCACCAGAGAACCCTTGGCTCCCTTCCCAGGGAGAGGAGAGCAGTCCCCCGGATGCTCGATCCTGTCCCTCCACTGCCAAGCCCCAGTGCCGAGCTCGCTCCTGAACCTGGGTCCCGGCGTCATGTGAGGTATGTCATCCAGTGCCTCAACCCTCAGTGCCACCGGGCCGGCTTCTTTATTTACGGATTACTTCTTCATAAAGCAACAAGTATACTTAAGATCATAATTTGTGTTTGGTCATGTGTATTGTACTCTGTTATGTAATATACTGCATAATATTTTAAATATGTTAAGTTAGTATCAAATGTTATGGTTAATTTGCCATTCATAGTAACATGTATGATGTCTGTCTTTATCTAAAAATTAATAAACTTTTTTTTTTTTTAAAAAAAGATGTCCAGTGGAGCCGCCAGCCATAGCCGCAAGCCACATATCAGACTGAGCCCCCAAAGTTAATTCAGATTTGCTAGGACCTGGAAAAGACAGTTTTCCACTTTCTGACCTGGAAACAAGTTTTCCACCCTACTGGATGTGTCAAGCCTATAAATGTACTGAGAGTACTAATCATTTAAATGTGCTGAATATTCAGGATGTCTAACCCAAGCTTTAGCCTTTGCAGCTAGCTGGCTACCTCCACCTGAATTGTTCAGTCTGCCACATGAAGGGCAACCCCTGCTCTACTCTAACCACAGGGCAACCCTTGCACTTCCGCTAACAGTTTAAATTTGTTAAAATGCTAAAGTTAAAAACTCTTTCCTCTCTTTTAAATCAAAGCCGGCCAACGCCACAGCTCCAATGTCCACCAGGCCTGCAACCACCCAGGGCTTTGGTAACTGGGTACCCAGGGTATAGTGTGAGATTGTTGGGTTTCATGCATGTCTGGGAACTGGTACCAGTGGTGGGGAAATTAAATGTGTAACATCTGATCATAATTCAGCAGCTAGATAGCCTGGGCTCTGGGTGTCATTCCCGTTGGTCTAATATTGTGATTATTTTTCTGCTTAACTGGTATCTACCTAACTGGAGGGTTTTCACCAGCATCAATCAATCCAATCCAGTCAATTGTACATTTTGTAAATAGAATCAATGCATAACCTCTACTCCTCCTGTTTCCCCTTTCCTAACCCCCATGCACCCAAATAAATATTGTTGTTACTGTTTTTGCAAATTATTTATTTAGGTTTTGGTAACCGGGTAAGCCCACTGAGACTGTGACAGTCCCTTTTTCAGGGGCGACTCGGAATTAGTTACGTGTACCTAGAGGGAAAGATAAGAGTTCAACACATACGATTAAGAATTATACCAGGTTGGCAAGTACACAACAAAGTATGTTAGTAGATGCAAGATATAGCCACAAGCACAAGGTTCAAATTCATGTGTCAGTCATTTAGGTACCCAAGCTGCGCTCAAACATGGGGGGACTATTCCAGGCATGAAGTTGTGTAGACAACACCCCCTAGATTCTGAGAACTGGGTCACCGATAGCAAGAACAGTTTGTCAGTTTAATCAGGTGTGACTTCAGTCCTGACTTGAAACCAGCAACAGATGCACAGTCCTACAGTTCTTCAGGGACATTATTCCAGAGTCTGGGGGGAACTGTTCTAGCAGATCTCTGTCCATGGGGAGTCCTAGCCCTGGGAAGCTGAAAAAGTTTGCGGTCAGAAAACCTGAGATCTCTGCTACCCAGTTTGAGGTTCAGTAGGTTCACCAGACTTGGGAGAGTGTCTGGCTGCTGTAGCTTGTATGCCAAACAGAGCGCTGGGTATGCTAGCTTGTCTTCTAGGGGTGGCCAGTTAATGGTACTCAGCACTTTGCAGTGATGATCCCTATGATGTGCTCCAGCGGCAAAATGACTGACTCGGTGGTATAGTGTTCGCAGACGCCGCATTTCTGTGGTCTTCTATGATTGCAGCAGCGTGGCTCCTTAAAGTAAGGTAGGAAGGGTAGTTTCATTACTGGGATAAGTGTTGATTCCTTGGCTAGGAAAGGGCTAAGCCTGTACAGGAGACCAAGTTTTTGATTGACCACTTTGGTCATGTGGTCAATGTGGCATCTAAAAGTAATTTCTGGGTCTATAAACATTCCCAGATACCTTATGCAGTCAACCACACCAATTTTTGACCCATTTGAGAGTGAGAGAGATAGCAGGTTGGAGCTGTTAGCCCCCAGGTTCTTACGGCCAAAAAGCATGGCCTTGGTATTTTTGCTGTTTAATACTAGTTTGTTATCATGGAACCATTGCTCAAGGATTAACGGATCCTGACTCAGTGATAGGTTCAGGGACGCCGAGCCACTAGAGGTTCTGTACAGCATGGCATCGTCTGCATACAGGGTGACCTTGACCCCACCACAGTTATGTGGTAAGCTGTTCATAAATAGTGAAAATAGTAAGGGGCCCAAAATGGAGCCCTGTGGAACCCTGTGAGTTATCTGGTGCTCATCAGATCTAGCACCTTGCCAATGGACAACTTGTGACCTACCGTGGAGGTAATCAGTAACCCACCGTAAAGCTACTTCATCTAGTCCCAGGGATTTCAGGTGCCCTGCAAGCAGCTAGTGGTCTACTAGGTCAGATGCCTTGGTGAGGTCAATGATGACCACAGCAAGTAGCTGACCTTGATCTAGGGACGTATACATATCAGAGGTGAAGCTTACCAGAGCTGTCTCTGTGCCTTGCTTCCTCCTGAAGCCATGTTGTTGCTGTTAACAGGCTGTTCCCCTCCAGGTATGATAGAACCTGCTGGTAGACCACCTTTTCGAGCAGTTTGCTAAGAGGACAGAGTATGGAGAATGGTAGTTGTGAGCACATTATTAGAGATGGTCTTTAATTACAAAAATGTCTGAAATGTGGGGAATGTTATTGGGTCATGTCTTGGGGTGGCAAAAGGTAATAGTGAGTGGTATGACATCCCGGGGGTTGTACCGGGTAACAGCTAGCCCACTTAAAAGCTAAACTCTGGGTGGAGGCACTGCGCATTATGTAAAACCTTGTGAAAGAACCAGTTTTTAAATTAAGTTTGGGAACCCAGACCCCTCAACCCACATCCTAAATAGTAGGCAGGGATATAACTCTAGGAGTAGCGCCACCTAGCGGTTACGTATGGATCACATATGGATTGGGAGGTTTGCATAACAGTGTGGCTTCAGTTTCCTTTCAGCCACCAAATAATTCCTCCTGCCCCCATCCAGTGTCAAAAGTCCTTGGTGTTTAGCAGTATCCCCTTGCTTTCCCGGGCCATGTCAAACATCCTTGGTGTCTAGCAGTACCCCCTTGCTTTCCAGAGCCATGCCAAATGGCCTTAGTGTCTAGCAGTGCCCCCTTGCTTTCCTGGGCCATGCCAAAACCTTGGTGCCTAGCAGTGCCCACTTGCTTTCCTAGGCCATGCCAAAAATCCTTGGTGCCTAGCAGTGCCCCCTTGCTTTCACAAGCTCATGCCAAATGTCCCTGGTATCTAGCTACTCCTTCTTTTACTCCCTTCTCCTGTGAGGAAAGTCCTGTCTGACCCCTCTCCCTGCCTCTCTCTGGTCCTATGACAGAAGTCACTGGTGCATAGTAGTACTCTCTCCCTCCCATCACTAGTTTCATGCCAGCAGTCCCTGGTGTCTAGCACCCTCCTTCGTCCCATACTGAATATCTCTAGTGCCTAGTGGCTCCTCCTCCCCCTTCCTGATTCCATACAGAACGTCCCTAGTTTCTAGTGTCTCTCTCTCTCTCGTCCTATGCTGAAGGTCTCTGGTCACTAGTTGCTATCCCCTTCCACTCCCAGGTCCCATGACGAAGGTCCCTGATGTCTAGCCGCTCCCTCTATGTCTCCCCTGTCCCAAGTTGAAAGTCCCTGCAAAGCGTCTCATATTGTGCAAATTAATTTTTTTTTGTACTTTCTGTTTATTGCTTTCATACAAAAACAATACAGAGTATTTTCTCATGCAAGATACCAGGAAACAATGTAGCAACATTTGCTAATGAAGTAAACGGATATTACATTACATCATCTACAATCTCGGCACAATGGGGTGAAGATGTAACAACAGTCCCAAAATGTCCAAGCATTGTGTTGTGTGAATTTATGTGAATATTTGGTATATTTCAGTCCTAGTCGGCATCTGAGTAATCTTCAATTAACCCCCACTTCCCCACCCCAGCACTCGTATCAGTCCCCAATCCCACCCTCCTCCCCCAGCCTCAGCCAGTTTAAACAGTTACCCCAGGATACTTGTATCAGGAGATGGCACCTGGCACAGATCCTCCTTTTATGGCCTCGGCCTGCTGCAGCCTGATTGTGAGCGTATACTTTCTCTCATTCAGGCAGCGGCTGTCTGTGGTGGTGTGAAACTGAGAGAAGGATTTGTACCAGTTGCCATATCTCCCACCATTGGTATCATATGCTTTCCTTTATTCAGATAGTGGGCAGAGGGCTGAGGTGATGAGAGGAGGGCATGTGCCGGATGTTGTCTCTGAAGTGCTCTGACTTAGATTAACTTAAAGCACTGGGGTTCAGTAACAAACTTTCTATTGCTGTACTGGGCATGGAATAAACGCTGTTGGTGTATGAAGTTACTGCGTCTGCACTGCATTTGCGTCCTGTAAAGGGTCCTGTACAGTATGTTTTTAGATACAGAAGCTTAATTCAGGCTTTGCAAAAATAAAAGGGACCCCTGATGTCTTCAAACATTTCAACATTAAAAACACACACATTTCCCACTGACCTCTGACCCCATTCCACATAAACACCAAGCCATCTGTGCATGACAGTGAAAGCAGAAACCTGGGGAATGCAGCCCCAGGCGACAAGGGAGTCAACGACGGACATTCTTTCACCCTCAGCCTGAAGTGGGGGCCTGCAAGCTAAGCTGGGTGGTTTGCACTCTGTCCCATAGAAAACAAAGGCAGGTGGGGAGGGGGGGGAGGTTACCTGGCCGCTCTCCATCCCACCTGCCTTGCAGACGACAGTGTTTTGACAGTGATCTTGTACACAACATGCCTGCTGTTGTGCATGAGAAAGGGACCTGCATATTGCAAAGAGAAAGAGATAATGTGACCTGACTAGGAATTGGCTGGGGGGGGCTTTCTGTTGTAGGAAGGCTATAAAGACCTTGGCCCTAGTTGGTTTACAATAGCCATGCCGGTCTTGCTACACTAGCCTTCTTATATTTCTTTATGCCTAATCAGGAGTGGGTTACTCTTCAAGTGTCTGTTTCAATGTAAAAAAAAATGTCTGTTGCTGTATTTGTCCTTGTACAATAGGATGCACAAAATAGGTGATTTAATACCTTTTAATGAATTGACAAAGTTTTTTTTACTTGCTCTTTATACCCCCCCCATGCTCCCTAAGCCCTGTGCCATCGGGAGTCACCTATGGTGTCTGCCCCTATGCTCTCCACCTTACCTGGAGCCTGTGAGTGATTCCCCAATGGAGCCATGGTTATATCCCCCAGCCGACTATGAGGTGGTGCCCATACACCCTGAGATCCTTCTTGTTTCGTCGGGCACCCAGCAGGACAGGCAGGAGGGAGTTGTGGGGTCTGCATCCGCACTCCATCTCCCGTGCTCAGAGAGCTGTTTTTTCCGTCGTTCTTAGAGGCGTGATGTGTTTTTTTTTTTTTCCCTTTTTTACTCCTGAACCGCCTGCCTACCTGATGCTGGCCAGTCCGCGGGCCGCACCGTTCTTGCCCCCCAACCGCCACAGCCCACCGACACCCCGGCTTGCCCCCATGGTGGGGCCTACTGCACCAGCCCTTATGCCGCAGGCATAGGATTAGGTCGGGGGCTTGGCCTGGGACACATGAGGCCGCGGCAGCGCCATTTAGGTGGCAGGCGGTTCCTCCTTTTCCTGGTTTTCTCCCCAGAGGAGGCAGGGACGTGCAATGACGCCAGCGTCCACCCCGCCTCCTCTCCCCCCCATGTCAAGCGTCGGCTGCGTGGCACTCCCGGTCTCCACCAGGGGTCCCCAATGCACCGAATGCTGCCCGCGCCCTCCCCCCGGAGTAGGAGAGCTGCCCATCGGACGCTCAATCCTACTCCCCCCGGCCGGCCCTCTGACGACCCGGATCCGCTCTTCAACCCGGTCGCCGTGTCATCAAGCAGAACCCACCACAGCTAACGGGCCGGCCCCAGGGGCGTGATGTGTGCCAAGATGTCAAGGTGCAATTGCCGATGTACGTCATGCTCCAGCTCCTTAGACTGGCTCTGGTGCCTGCTGCACCTCCGGTTTCCACCATAGGCCAGTCATGCACTGAGCTTCAATCCCCCTTCCTCCCCGGAGAAGGCAAGTGGTCCTCAGATGCTCCAGCCTCCTCACCCCCAGCCGGCCCTCCGTCTCCTTGGGCATGTTCCCGAACCCGGGCAGACAGCATTGCAAGCTGTAGCGCTACCGCTGCTCTGGCGGGCCGGCCCATGGACTGACAAAGTTTTACAGAAAGAAACTTCAAGCTTGCAAACACACAAGGTTCTTCTTCAGAAAGAAACATGTTTCTTTTTGAAGAAGAATCTTGTGGGTTCAAAAGCTTTAAGTTTCTTTCTGTAAAACCTTGTTGATCCGTTAGAAGGTAATAAATCACCTATTTTGTGCATCTTATTGTTTCAATGTATCTAATCATTAATTACATGCAACAGAGTATCTACAATTTAGTTACATGTTTGTTGCATGAAATTACATTGCAACTGCAATGCAGTTACATTTTATTAGGGGTGTTCGTTCCCTGAGGTCACTTGATGAAGTGAAGTCAGTCTGCCCCAGAAGGAGCTAAGAATTAGGGGGAAAAACAGTATCATATGCTAGCCCATCTTCATTTTTTTAATTTTCATTTATTTTTATTCATGAGATAAACAGATACTCTATTGCGTTAGGGACTCATTTACAATGGTTACCACAATGGCCACTTCCACGAGTGTCCCGGGAGCACAGGGCAGTAAAGTGTCTTGCTCAGGGTCACACAGTATGCAGGTGGCAGTTGTGGGAATCAAACACAGGACTACTGAATGCACCAAACTAATTCAAAGCTCATCACTTTAACCTGTAGATTATACTGCCAGCCATAACGCTGAACCACAGAACCTCTTTGTGGAAAGAGCATTAAGTTAACTGGTGTGATCGTATTACTCAGTCATTTCAAACTGCATTACACACTGGTGTAGAAATGCATGTTTATTTAAGTATTTCCAGTTTGCTCATTGGGAAAGGACCACTGAGCCAGGGCTTGTTTCCAGCTGTGACCCAGACATATGCTATATAAGCCATGGCTTACAATTTTTTGGGGTGGAGTGCCAGCATTTCGGGCTCTGCCTGTCGATTTTGGTTGCTCCGCTGCCTAATCCCCCAACGCAATTGGTGACCCTGTATGAATGTTGAGCTCTGTTTGATTTATTGTATTTCACTGAATATAAGTCACAGCTTCTAAATGCATTTAGCAATTTGAGTTGCAGCCACTAAATGAGTGGCCTCACGAAACAAGAATAGGGCCATATGGAAGAAGATGAGGTTTATATGAAACAAGAATCTGGACTTAGGTACAGATATTCAAAAGGGTTGCGCATGGTGCAACAGTGTTTTCAGCATACCACTGATGAGCCAGTGCAATATTCAAAAGGGGAAAGTGCACGCAAAATCCTGATGCGCTGAGTGCATCACAGTAATGTATGCAGGCACAGGTGGGGGGGTATGCCCATGCATACTCTGCACAGCCCAATATTCAGCCTGGAATGTGCAGAGCCATGCATGCAGAACCCTACCTGTGCCAGCACAAAGTTGATCCAAACAAAGGAATGGATGGCCACCCACAGGTGAGCTGCCGTGTTGCAGGGTGCAACATGGCAGCTGCCACCTGTGGGTGGCCACCCGAGCTCTGGCTGCACCTCCGTGATGGCGCCCCCCCATGCCCAATTGTGGGCATCAGTAAAAAAGATGTATCCCAAATCCCTGGTGGTCCAGTGGACCACTGCCCGCCTGATCGCGGGCTAAGTAAATAAAGATATATCCAAAATCCCTAGTGGTCCAGTGGACCTATCCATCTGATTGTGAATAAGTAAATTAATGATGATTCCAATATCCCTGGTGATCCAGTGGACCTGTGTGCCCGATTGGGGGCTAAGTAAATTAATGATAATTCCAATATCCCTGGTGGTCCAGTGGACCTGTCTGCCCAATCGCGGGCTGCAGCTGAATTAATCGAAACCTATCATCCCTGGTGGTCCAGTGGATCCCCTCCACCCGCTCCCCGCTCAGTGGCAGGCAGCAACACCACCCGCCTCCACTGCCGCCGCCACTGACTGACACCATCAGTGACTGTACGCCCTCTGGTCCACAGCGTGAGCCAATCGGTGTAGCCCATATATGTCGACTACATTCCAGATATGTGAATGGGATCCCATTCACATATCTGAATGTGTAGACGGTATAGCTGCATGCCCATTGGTTCATGCTTGTGACCAATGGGCGACAGCCCTACCAGTGGTGCTTGGGCAGTGGGCGCAGGGTGGAAGGCTGGTGGTGCTGCTGCCCCACCGCTGACTGGGGAGCGGGCAATGGGGATCAGTGGCGGGGGGAGGGGATCCACTGGACCACCAGGGATGATAGGTTTTGATTAATTCTACTGCAGTCCACGATCGGGCAGACAGGTCCACTGGACCACCAGGGATATTGGAATTATCATTAATTTACTTAGCTTGCGATCGGGCTGTGGGGCATATTGCCATGCTGCAGGGGGCATCGGTCCTGACAGCTGCTGCCTGGCAAGGTGTCAGGCGCAAGTTCTTGGGGATCGGTGGACCTGCATGCAAATGGGGCCATAATGACATGCAAATGGCTCCATTCATGCCTTGCATACATTATGGCTCCATTTGCATGTCAATCTTTGAATATCGTGGTTGCTGCACCTTGCGCAATGGAACTTGTGCTAGCGCATCCTCATGCTGCACTCTGGCCACTGGCGCTGGTACAGTGCCAGTGCGCTATGTGCAGTGCGGTGGCAGGGGTGCGATATTCAACGATGCTGAGCCATGGTGCAGCTCCGTTGAATATCACCCGGTCAACGCCCCTGTGCAGCCAAGTTGCGCTGTGCCCAGGCTTGCGCCACAGCCTGGCACAATTTGAATATCTGGGCCTTAGTGTTTTTTTCACATTCTTGTTTCGTATGAAGCAATCCTGTTTCATGAGAATGACACAATCTCACAAAAAAGGATTAGTTCATATGAAAGAATAATTTGGATTTTTTTTGCACACTAGGGCCCAGATATCAAAAGGTTGCGCCAGCGAACAGGGGTTGCATGAACTCAAAAATGCGCCATTCTGCATATTCAGAAGGGGCCAGTTGCACCACCAAAACATGCTGAGCAACAGCGCAATGGAAATGAAGGCATGCGCAACCCAAGGGGTGGGTCCATGCATAAAGTGTGCAATGCGATGATTCGAACACTTGCGCAATGCGAAGAGTGGCTCAGCCGGAAGTTGCGAGTAGCGAATTGAGCCAAAATAAAAGGTTCAAGGAAGCGCAAGAACCCTAGCAGGCCGCAAACTGGGGGAGAGACAGAGACAGAGAGAGAGAGAGAGAGAGAGAGAGAGACAGAAGCTGGAAGGGCAGATAGGGGCAGTAGGTCCAGGAGGACAGAGAGGCCAGCGGGGGTGCCCGTGCAGTGGAAGCAGCAGTGGGGGGCAGGGGTAACACAGGAACAGCAGCCGAGGGGCAGAAGCCAGGAGATGGACAGTCGCCTCTCACATGGAAGCTGTAATGAGGGTGAGACACCATGCTGCAGGGGGCGTGGCCGCTGAGGGGCCACGCTGGTATGCCCCGACAGGCTGTATCAGCCCGCGATCAGCTTCAGCTGTACAGATGTTGAGATCGTACGGGCACCCTGAACAGGGCAATACTGAGACGGCTCTGTGAGCTGTGCAGTGATGTGCTGCAGGCACCCTCACGACGGAGTCACGCTCTGTCTGTGGAGACCAAGGTGACAGCCTGCATGTGCCTGCTCACCACGGGCACCTTCCAGAGGCCGACAGGGGACACCACAGGCATCACGCAGTCGGCCACGTCACGCATCCTCACCCAATTCCTCAGCGCACTGCTGCCACATGCTGCGGAGTACATCCATTTCCCCAGCACCGCAGCAGAGTGTACAGCAAACATGCAGGAGTTCCACAGGGTAGCACGTATGCCTGGCATGCTAGGGGCCATAGACTGCACCCATGTGGCCATTCGCACACCACCTGGCCCCGACGGCCAGGCATATCGGAACCGAAAGGGGTTCTCCAGTGTCAACTGCCAGGTGGTGTGTGATGCCACTGGGCGATTATCAATGTCTGTGCCACACACCTGGCGGAGCACATGATGCCTCTATATGGCACCAGTCTGCACTGTGCCATCGATTCGAGAGTGGGACATCCCACAGGACATCTAGTGGGTGAGTACACATGTATGGAATGCAAACTCTGGGCAAGGGTGGAATGACACAGGTGCCATGGTAGTGGCACACAAGGCCATGGGCAATATGGACCTGACATGACACTGCTCTCCACTATCTCCACACAGGTGACTGTGGATACCACTCCGTCCCTGGCTGCTCACACCGTACCGGCGCCCCACGACCCCAGCGCAGCAATGCTTCAATGAGGCACATGCCGCAACATGTAACATCATAGAGCGGGTGTTTGGGATTTTTATTTTTGTTTATTTATTGTAGAGTATCAGTTTTACAACCTTTGAGTCACAGACTCGTATACAAAGGTACCTCGTCAATAAGGGGGGGAGACAACAATAAAGTGAGGTTTAGGACAATGGAATGATGAAACAGGTTAGATACATAAAAAAGTAAAATATACACTTGGAGAGAGCAGACAGCTAGGCTGCGCTGGATTAAACTTGTGGGAGGTACTAAACATAGGTAAAAGCAACAAGAGATTCAAATCGACAGCAAGTCACAGGTTAAGTAGGTAAGTAACATTGGTGAAACAATAATAGTTACAGTATTCATAAGTAAGCCTGTCAGGCTAATATGTAGGTATAAAATGACCTGTGGGTGAGGGGTTTGAAAGGGATAGCAGGGACGGCATAGGGCAGGAAGGCGAGCAGAAGGCAGCTACAGGCATTTTACAACAGCTGTCAATAATATGCTGGTGAAGGGCAATTTTGAAGGCAATACCAGGATCTTGGAGATAGTTTCGGAAGGAGTTGAAACAGGACGGGCTTGGTGATGGAAGGATCTTTGGCAGCGAGAGGTCCTTGCTCTGGGAACTATGAAAGTGGCCGTGCAGCATACTGGGTTGGTAGTGACCTAGCAGCACGCTGCAAAGGTCCAGAGACCCCAGGAGGGCAGAGTCCTGACAAGGATTTTTGGCCAGTAGGCAGGTTTGCTAATTCAGTCTTTCCTCAAGAGTGAGTATTTTAGCGGCAGAGTATAGTAAACAGGTGTGGGTTCTGCTGTGGGCACCGTAAGGAGCCTACATGCTCTATTAATAGAGGTCTGAACTTTGGATAAGGCAGAGGCATCAGCAGCAAGACAGGAGCCCATAGTCAGCCAGCGATAAAACCGATGAGGTGATGGCTAGTTTTAAGGCCGGTTCAGGGAGACAGTCTTTATGCCGATAGAGGAGACGATCCTGGAGTTTATAGCAGATGACAGTGCTTGAGGTGGGCATGGAAAGTAAGGCCGGAGTCGAAGGTGATGCCCAGGTACTTATAGGATGCAACCTGCTCCAGGAGGAGGGGCTTGCTGGTGGTGATGTGGAAGGGGAAGTTTCTGGCATTGTTTTGCCGATGGGAAAAGAGCATGGACTTTGTTTTCTTTAGGTTCAGGACTAGGCGGTGATTATCGAACCACTTTTCGGTTTGGAGGAAGGCGCTTTGCAGCATGCTTTGTAGTGAGAGTGGGTCAGGGTGTGATGCAAGGATAACGGCGTCATCTGCATAGAGTAATATTTTACTGGAGCAGGAGCTGGGGAGGGTGTTTAGGAATAGGCTGAAAAGGGTTGGGCCAAGGATGGAGCCTTGGGGGACACCCGAGAATACTGGAAGATAGGAGGAGAGGGCTCCATTTAGTTTGACTCTTTGGGACCTGTTGTGTAGGTAGCTTCCAAACCACTTCAGGGGCCCGTCATAGGGACCTAGTGTGCTGAGGAGTTAAGTAGTAGGGGTGGCACACTGTGTCGAAGGCCTTGACAGGTCTATGAAGACCGCCTGCAAGATGACCTTTGTCAAGTGCTGAGTGAATGTGGTGGGAGAATCTCAGAAGGGCAGTGGTTGTGCTATGACCAGGGCGAAACCGTGTTGTTCGGACACAGAAGGTTGTAGTTAGTAAGGTATTCTGAGAGCTGAGTGTTTACTATTTTTTCGAGGGCTTTGGATAGGGGGAAGGATGGAGATAGGCCTGTAGTTGTTAGGCAGAGTGCGTCCCCGACTTGTGGATGGGGTTACTTCTGCATGCTTCAGGCCTTAGGGAATTGGCCGAGGCATAGGGATTTGTTAATGATAAGCGTCAGCGGGTGAGCATGACATCCAGCATGAGGCGTAAGAATCCTGGAGTCAAGGGGTCATTGGTAGGGTTCTGGAGATGCGAGGGCCTTTATTAAGAAAGGTTTGGCATCGTGGGGTGAGATCACCTTGAAGTGGGAATCATGGCCTGGAAAAGGGTAGTGGAGGGTTTGTCAACTGGATCTGAAAAATGGGCTGGGAGGATGGCACTTAAGTCAGCGAAAGTTTGATTGAGGCAGTTAGTACACGGTGGGGTCAGTGAGACAGTCCCATTTATGTCAATCTGGGATGGAGGGGAGCGGGTCTTACCATTTAAATCTTTAATGTTGTCCCAGAAAGCTCTGGACAAGCCCCAGGTGGATGTCAACGGGCTCTGGTAAAATTTGGCTTTAGCCTGTTTGATTGTCCAGGAGCATTGATTATGGGCTGCCCGGTAGGCTTGCTCTGTCAGCAACCCTGCCGGAGTCATTAGCTAAGTGCCAGAGGTTATCTCTTTTTAGTTGTTGGATCAGGCTGGAGTGATCCATGCAGCAGTCTGTTTTTATCCTGTGAGTGTTTAGGGGTGCATACATGTCACAGGCGTGGTTGAAGGCCGTGGAGAGATAGGAAAAGGGCAGAATTTCGCCAGGAGCGCTGGCTAGAGGGGACCAGTCAATTTGGGCGAGGTGACGTTTGAGGTTGTTGAGACCTCCGGGAGAAACCGCGCAGGGGTCCTGCAGAAACCAGGGCTGAGGGTGGGGGAGGACCAGAAACAGATGACTGGGGAGTGGTCACTGAGTGTGTCCGCAAGGACATCAACGGAGATGACTTTATGAGGTCTATTAGAGAGGATGACGTCCAAGAGGGAGCTTGTTCCTGTTACTTTGTTTAGTCTAGTGGGCTGAGTGACCAGTTGGGACAGGTCAAGGGCTGCAAGGTCATTTTTCAGATTATCTGATGAGGAGCAGAGCCAATTTGAATTTAAGTCGCCCATAATTAGCTGTTCAGCTTTCGGGGGTAAGGTAGCCAGGTATTCAAGGAGAGAGGAGGCTGCGGAGTCTTTGCTTGACCCCGGGGGTAGATAAGCTGTAGTTAGGTAGAGTGGACCACGACCAGGGTAGTGGGTGATTTTTAGGGAAATGGCTTGCGCCCCATGGTTAAGCTCAGGGGTGGGGAGGGCAAGCCCGAGGATTGAGTTTCGCAAGTAGATAGCGCAACCTCCTCCACGCCGACCCATCCTATCGGCCCTGAAAATTGTAAAGCCAGGGAGGGAGATGGCAGAGTCAGGCGTAAGGGAGGAGAGCCAGGTTTCGCAAGCAAGAAATATCCGGGAGTGTTGGTGACCCAACATTGGAGGGCTGCACTTTTCTTGGGAGACTGCATATGTTGATGAAGGCGACAAAGCCTTTGCCAACAGTGGGCAGGGGCGAGGCAGGGTGACAGGCCCAGGGTTTGGGTTCACATTGCCGGAGAGCAGGAGCAGCAGGAGAATTAGCGCCTGTGTGGATTTACAGCTGGCGGAGGGGTTTGAAAGACGCCATGGGACCCTACCAAGGAGGAGGAGCAGGGATAGGAGGAGAGAACAGCTGAGGGCACTAGCAAGGGAGTGTCCACTCATGAGTGGAAACACAAATTGTGCGGTACAACAGTGGTTGGTGGGGGGTCGTGGTAATCCAGAGCACGGAGGGATTCGGGGAATGGGTTGAGGGATTGGTGAGTGGTGGTCCGATGGGGGCCTGGGGTTCAGGGTGGGCAGTATGTTTTGGTTGGGGGCGGGTTGATGGGGTGTGTGGATGGGCAGAGAGAGCATAGGTGCTGTAGCAGAAGGAGGGCCAGCAAAAGAAAAACCATGCTTGAGTAAGACATTTCCAGTAAAAGCAAGGAATGATGGCAGGCTCCATCTAGTGCTGGAACGATATAACCAGCAAATGGGAAAGTAGGCTGATTGGTTTTTGAGCCCATGTGGACAAGGAAAGTAAAACCCTATATAAGGGAAAGCCGAGCAAGGGTGGTGGTGGGGGCAGCGGGGTTTCTTCAGAGCAGCACCGACTGATTTTAGCAGCCCCAGCGAAAAAGGCGCCAAAACCGCAATTTCAAACGGCAGAGCCCCGAGCCAGCACAGAGTCCAACAGGTAGGCTGGCCCAGAGACTGTGTAGGGATTCACTTCTTTACTGCCAGGGGTTTTACCTTGCGATCAGCGGTGGTAGCGGGGAAGGCAAGTCCCGATTCGGCCCTCGCGACCAGTGTCTCCCGGGGTGGGGTGTCCTAGTGGTGGAAGATTTGCTTCAGGGAGGGCACTGTAGCCTCGACCTCCAGCTCCTCGGAGGGGGGATCGATCTGTAGGAGAAAAGCAAAGGTTTAAATAGTCAGGCAGGGTGGGTAGCAATTTGGGGGGCAGTGGCAGGCGGGATTAGTGGAAAGGACAGCGCGTGGCAGGGGCTGAGGATGCGATGGGTGGGTGGAGGAAAGAAATGAGCAGGATACAGGGTTACAGTGTGAGAGAGGGGGAGCGGACTGGCAAAAATTTCAGGCAGGAAAAACAGTACACAAACAGTGATAGAATCTACCAGGCAGAAACTGTGCAAAATAGCAGCAAATCCACAAACAAAATTAATCCAGTCCCAAAGAAAAAATCACCGGGGTCCCAATCATATCAGGGATTTCTTCAGAGCAGCACCGACTGATTTTAGCAGCCCCAGCGAAAAAGGCGCCAAAATCGATTTCAAACGGCAGAGCCCCTTGTGCCAGCACAGAGTCCAACAGGTAGGCTGGCCCAGAGACTGTGTAGGGATTACTTTTACTGCCAGGGGTTTTACCTTGTGATCAGCGGTAGTGGGAGGGCAAGTCCGATTCAGGCCCTCGACCAGTGTCTCCTCGGGGGTGGGGTGTCCTGGTGGTGGAAGATTTGCTCAGGAGGCACTTGCAGCCCGACCTCCAGCTCCTCGGAGGGGGATCGATCCTGGCGATCAGCAGTGGCAGCGGGAGGGCAAGTCCCACCGCCCTCATGACCAGTGTCTCCTCGGGGTGGGGGTGTCCTGGTGGTGGAAGATTTGCTTCAGGAGGGCACTTGCAGCCCTCGCGACCTCCAGCTCCTGGGGGGGGCTCGATCTTGCGATCAGCGGTGGTAGCGGGAGGGCACGTCCCGATCTCGGCCCTCGCACCAGTGTCTCCTCGGGGTGGGGTGTCCTGGTGGTGGAAGATTTGCTTCAGGAGGCACTTGCAGCCCTTGCGACCTCCAGCTCCTCGGAGGGGGTGATCGATCTGCGATCAGCGGTGGTAGCGGGGGGGCAGTCCGATTCAGCCCTCGCGACCAGTGTCTCCTCGGGGTGGGGGTGTCCTGGTGGTGGAAGATTTGCTTCAGGAGGGCACTTGCAGCCCTCGCGACCTCCAGCCCTCGGGGGAACGATCTTGCGATCAGCGGTGGTAGCGGGAGGGCAAGTCCTGGCCCTCGCGACCAGTGTCTCCTCGGGGGTGGGGGTGTCCTGGTGGTGGAAGATTTGCTTCAGGGAGGGCACTTGCAGCCCTCGCGACCTCCAGCTCCTCGGGGGGATCGATCTTGCGATCAGCGTGGTAGCGGGAGGGCAAGTCCTGATTCTGCCCCGCGACCAGTGCTCTCCTCGGGGTGGGGTGTCCTGGTGGTGGAAGATTTGCTCGGGAGGGCACTTGCAGCCCTCGCGACCTCCAGCTCCTCGGGGGGGATCGATCTAGCGATCAGCGTGGTAGCGGGAGGGCAAGTCCGATCTCGCCCTCGCGACCAGTGTCTCCTCGGGGTGGGGTGTCCTGGTGGTGGAAGATTTGCTTCAGGAGGCACTTGCAGCCCTCGCGACCTCCAGCCTCCTGGGAGGGATCGATCTTGCGATCAGTGGTGGTAGCGGGGAGGCAAGTCCCGATTCGACCCTCGCGACCAGTGTCTCCTCGGGGGTGGGGTGTCCTGGTGGTGGAAGATTTGCTTCAGGAGGCACTTGCAGCCCTCCGACCTCCAGCTCCCTCAGGAGGGATCGATCTTGCGATCAGCGGTGGTAGCGGGAGGGCAAGTCGATCAGCCCTCGCGACCGTGTCTCCTCGGGGGTGGGGGTGTCCTGGTGGTGGAAGATTTGCTTCAGGAGGGCACTGCAGCCCTCGCGACCTCCAGGCACGCCTGATGCCTAGACACCTCCGAAGGTGCCCTATAGCACAGCCCCAAAAAGGCCTGTGGATATTCCTGGCCTGTTGCATCCTGCACAACATGGCCAAAGACCATGGGATAGCCGTGACAGGTCAAGAGGGACAGCAATGGGACGCCAGTGGCGCCGGTGATGTTGGTGATGAGCAGCCCCTAGGACGGAGGGACCCCGACTGACCGGCAGGCCCAGCTGCACCGGGACACCATTGCAAAAGAGCACTACGCCCAACACAGGTAAAGTCAAGGACATGTGCAAGCCACACTGTCCATGCACAAACCACAGGCACACAGGGGAACACACCGTGCATGAAGGTCAGGGGAGTTGAAGGTTCCAGGCATACCAACACACCATCAGGGAGGGGTGAGCACTCATATGGACACACACACACACCAGGCAACGTACATGGGCAGAAGCACAGCACTGCGGAAACGACATTGCCAACACACAGCACCACCGACCACCCCCACCACCTGTACCATACAAGTGCGTGTGTCAGGACCTGGGCACCCTTGCACCTTGGTGTACAGTGCAATGCAGGCATCATCATGCACATGCACCTGTGGACAGCAGTTAGGAGAGTGTGCAGGTGGTCCGTGTGTCAGCATGGTGAGCAGAGCACCCAGCAGTGCACTGCCCACCATGACACACATTGCACACAGGGCAGCACCAGACAGGGCCCACACTGGGAGACAGCTCAGTCAGGTAGCACTGTCCCACGGCCACCACGGATGCGTGGCGGCCCCGCCGAGGCCCAGCAGCCCTGGCAGGCTGAGCAGGGGTCACATGGGGTGGCGCTGTTGCACCACCAGGGGTCCCACTCGCGTAACGCCGACCTTGCCCGCAGGGTCTGCATCATGCTAAACAAACGAGCACCAGGGGTGCTCGGATGCCCACAGCAGAACCCGGCGTCAACAGGCCTGGTGTCGCACGATGCCGGGAACGGGGAGTGGAGAGCACACTGTGTGGGGGGTGTGTGGTACAGGGGCACCTGACAGTGTGCCCAATGCATCTGCGACAGAGACCACTGCCTGGGTCAGCCTGTCAATGGCAGCGGTCACATCCGTCCGCATGAGGACCAGCTCAACTCGGTCCTGAGCACACTTCCTGCTATGCCGCTCCACGGACACAGACAGTGCCTCCACGGACCTTGCAACCCGCCCCTGCAGCTGTACTGATTTCTGCAGCAGGCGGGTGTGCGCGTCCAATGGGTACTGTGCCCCAATGGCATCGTGACCCCCAGGGTGTGGACGGTCCTGGTGCACAGCACCCCTTGAGAGTGGGCGCTGTTCGCCAGGACCAGGTATGGGCGGATCAAAGGGCGGTGGACATGTGCCACTGCTTGACACTGTACCCCAGACCTGGTGTGGGACTGCTGCTGCCGCCTCCAACTGCTGGAGCCCCCAGGTCCACCTGTTCCACCTCCGTGCTGGCAACAGTGCCAGACACCTGCACAGCCACTGGTGCTGCCTCACGGTGCTGACAGGCACAGCCTGGGACTGTGCCAGCATGCTGGTGCACAGGTGTGAACCAGGAAGGCCCAGGGGCACGTGCTGGCCTGCCAGCTGTCCGTCATGGGACACACACCCATCACTGCCCATTGCAGGGCTGCTATCATCAATGGTGCAGGTACATGCGCCACTGCCATAGGCACAGCATGCTGGCATACCTGCATGCCAGACTGCTGAGACACAGGCTGTGCACCCCCGCACCCGCATCACTGACATCAGAGTTTTGGCCCAGCGTTCATGCTGCTGTAGTGCCTGCTGGCTGGTGGCGGAGGTGGATGGTCCCTCCTCCACGTCCAGCAGGTCTGCATCACTGTCTGGACCCACCACCACCACCGTCTCCTGAAGATGAACAGGATCTGTAACAGAAAGAGAGTACATGTGAGTGCATGAACAACCACCCCCCAACACCACCACCATGTCATACCATGCAGTGATGGGCTTCCACCTGTCTGGAATCCTCCGCCTGGTACCACCAATGCACTTTCGGCTGCATGGCCGTGACCAGTGTCTCCTCTGTTGGGAGTCAGCTGCAACACCACTGGCGGCCCCACCAGTGCCAGCACGTGCCGCCTGAAGGCTGCCACCATCTCCTTCAGCCTCCTGCGGTCAGTCCCCATCTTCTTCTTGCATTCCTGCATGGAGCGCTGGTGGCTTCCGTGCAGGTTGACAGCCCGAGCTACCCCCTCCCATGCAGCTGCATGTTCCTGAGGGGTGCCCCTCCGTCCACTCAATAGTGGCTCATCCTCCAGGTAGGCCTGGAAGAGGGCCTCCGTCTCTGCAGCTGTGAAGTTCGGCCTCCTCCTAAGCCCGCCGTCCTCACCCTCACCTTGTCTCTGGTCAGTCATGGTGATCTGTATGGGTGGAAGTGGACACCTGTCACTGTGCAGTCGACAGCATTTCCCCATGAGCATAGCTGGCCGTCGGGGCAGAAGCCCCCACGTTTCTTCTCCGTATGGCAGATACTAATAGAAAAGTGCCCTTTGTCCCTTTCTATGCCCTTTTCATGCTCAGCCCCTCAGCCTTTATCATCCTCCCGCACCCCTGCCCATGAGCATTGTCCTGAGCATCACACAGCATGTAACTCACCTCTCACCTGCAGTAACCAAATCTGGCCAGCACAACCCACTGTCGCATTTTATAGCGCAACATAGCCAAATGAGGAGTGGCGCAACTTTAATGACATGCTAATCACGCCACTGCGCCTTTGAATGGCTGATCGAATGATTTGCATATGTCGGCTGAATATCGCGAATTTACGCTTTGCGTAATACGGAAGGTCTGGCTGAGTCAATAGCGCAGGTTTGTGCCTGCGTGCTACACTGCATTGTGCATGCCCAGACAGCTTACACATGCGTCTATCGCACTGCAGACCTGCTGAGCGCGATAGGCGATTCAGGCCATAGCCACCATTGTGCCAGTGGCGCTACAGCACTGGGCACTATATGGCGCTGTGGCACTACTGCGCGATGGTCCACTGTGGCACTGGTACGCAGCTTGGCAGTCGCGCAGGATGCCTATACGTCCATTGGCGCTGTGCGTAGCCTTGCGTCATTGCCGTGACCTTGTGTATGCCCTCTGCCCTCTGGCGCGGTTCACATGCCATGTGTACGTCCCTATTGCACTGTCTGGTGACAGCGCCATGTGAAGTGACGGCGCTGTTCGAACAGTGCGATTGGAGCCTGTGGTGGTCTATTGCGCAACATCTCCACGTGGGGTTACAGTGCAGCGGAGCGCCATATTGCCTGCTGTAGACTGGCTGAGATGGCTAGGAGGAGGGCAGTGAGTTGGAGCCCACTGGAGGTGGCCAACCTGGTGGCCCTGGTGGAGCCCCACTGTGAGGCACTCTATGGTGAGGCCCCCCTCACCATGCCTAGGACACACGTGTGGCAGCAAGTGGCTACTGACCTGGTGGAGGTCACTGGACGGGGCCGGTCTGCTGAGCAGTGCCGGCACCGGTACAGTGACCTCCGCCGGAGGGAGCCAGACCTTTGCGTGGCTGCGGTCGGCGTGCAGGTGGGGCGTGGTGCCTGGGCCAGGTGAGTGTACCATCTATGCACCTATATTCTCTGTGAGGTGTGTGTGCTTGGGTGGCTGTGCATAGGTGCTGCTCGGACACGGTTGGCTGTGTCAGTGTGTGCAGCTGTGCGATGGATGGTTATGGCTGTGTGGACAGGCACTCTCACTGGGGCAGGGGGCACTCTGCTTTTGAGTCACACTGATGTTTGTCTCAACATATGTCTCCCACAGGCGGAATCTGAGGACGAGGGCGAGGGTGAGGTGGGCGTGCAGGGCCCCGTGCCGGTGGGTGTTAGGCCCCAGCAGCAGCAGCTGCAGCAGCAGCAGCAGCGGCAGACCCAGCTGCTTGAGGAGTGTGAGTATCATTACTTCATGGATGCTATTGCATGCTGGGGGGGGCAAGACCACCAGCCATGCACAACACAACCATGCAGGAAAGGGGAGGTCATAATTCCACTATACAAGACACTAGTGAGGCCCCACCTGGAGTACAGTGTACAGTTCTGGAGACCATACCTACGTATGGACATGGACTGGGTAGAGAAGGTTCAGAGGAGGGCAACACGGATGGTGCATGGATTGCATCACAAGTCCTATGAAGACAGGTTGAAGGAACTGAACATGTACTCCCTGGAGGAGAGGAGGGAGAGGGGGATATGATAGGGACATACAAGTATCTTACAGGGGGGAACAGAGTGCAGGAAAACACTATCTTTAAGTGTAAAAGATGTTCCAGGACTAGAGGGCATGGGATGAAGTTGGAGGGGGGACGATTCAGAGGAAACATGAGAAAGAATTTCTTCACAGAATGGGTGGTGGACAAGTGGAACACCCTGCCAGAGGAAGTGGTGGGGGCTGACTTGGTCATGGGATTTAAGAATGCATGGGATAGACATAAAGGAATTCTGGAGGTCAGGGGTAAGGTGCAACAGACTTATAGGAAAACAGAGTGAACTTACAAGCTCAAATGGGCAGGCTGGGTGGGCCATAGGCCCTTATCTGCCGACACTGTCTATGTATCCATGTATGTAGGCACGACACAGGTGACATGCATCACTGTGCAGTATCACAGCACGTCTGTGCACGCTCACTGGTGGTCCAGGCATGCACTGGGCACATAGCTGTGTAACTGGCATCGCACTCACGTTGTCACGCCACTTGCCAGCCTAGTTTGTACTGGATTGACGTGGGCAGTGTGTGGGGTGGTGCGATAGCTGGTGCCGCCTGTTTGTGATGGCCATGTGCATGTTCACTGTGGGTGGGTGCATGCCATCAAAGGTGTGGGACATTGGGCTATGTGGCTTGCAGGTTGGGTGGTGTTCAGGGTTGTGGTCAGTCACAGCCATTGACTGTGTTCCCATTTTCCTAGGCCTCATAGTTCTCGGGAGGATACAGCGGGACATAAAGGCTGACAGAAGGGTCCCTAGAAAACCAGGCCATCCTGAGAGACATTCACAGACATGGCCTGCAGAGGAGGCATCACCGAGAACAGCAGCACCGAGCAGAGGAGGACCAGCCTGCTGGGCCTTAGACCAGATTCCCTTCCACTTCACCCATCCTCCCACCTCTGCCTTCCCTCTCCAAGTTGTTCATCCCTACCCCTTGCCCCAATCTTCTACCTTGTACCCCCTACCCCCTTGTAAATAGTTATGGTGTTTATTGTTTTGTGATTTACATTTTTATAATACATTTATATTTTGATATGAATACTGTGTTGGTCTCTGATTTGCAGCTGGCTATGGTTGTTCAGTTGCAGTGGTGTACATGCCATCTGGGGTGATATGGTCCTGGGTGTGTGTGTGTGTATGTGTGTGTGTGTGTGTGTGTGTGTGTGTGTGTGCATGGGGAGGTATCTCCAGCATGGCAGTGACTTTCTGTTGGTCTTGCCATTTGCTGCCACCCACTGCTGGGTGCACAGGGTGTGTCTGGCTTGTAGGCTTCTGTGTTGCATGGGGCTGACGAGTGCTGGGGGGACTGCATGGTTTCCTGCAGTGCCAGTCACTGCACATGGGTGGTGTCTTGAGGTCACAGTGCAGGGTGTGCTGTGCGTATGGGGGGCTGATGTGCACTGTGGTTGTCAACCCCCTGTGTGTGGCACTCTCAGCCTGCCAGTGGTTGTGCTGGGGTGTCATGGCTCTGCTATGCTTTGTTGGCTTGTTCCCATGGGCAGGTAGATCATCTGTCCCACCCCCAGTGATGCTGTTCTTGGGGTGTGCAGGTGTGGTGTGGTTCTGCAGTGTGTTCCTGTGCCCATGTGGCATGGCTGGGTGGGCCCCAGCCTGCCTCCCTGGATGTGCAGTTCCATTGCTCTGGGGGCTGTGCTTGCGCTATGGCAGCTCTGGAATGCTCAGCTGAGCTTCCCTGGTTGCTCCATAGCACAACATTTTGCTCAGCTTCTCCTTCCTGGTTGCCTGATGAGCGCGGTATGTCTGCGATATTCAGGCGTTGGTTGCTTGCGCAATTTGCTCTGCTCCATGTTTGAATATCGCACCTGTTACGCATTTGCGCAACTGGTTTGTGCTTGCTCCTGCTGTTGCGCTACTTTTGAGCGCAGTTTGAATATTTGGGCCTAGAACTTTAACAAATCATAACTCTGTCAATATTTTGAGTTAAGAGACAATCTATATTGTTCTGCCTCCTCCACACTATTTTCCTCTCTTCCCCTTACCCCATTCCCTTCCCTGTCCTCTCTCCCCTCTCTTAAATCCTCTTATATTTTGTAAATTTGTAATATTTTGAATTATGCAGTGTACTGTGTGGTAGCTCTCAACTGGACTGGAAACACATATCCTGGAACTATGGTATTCAGAAACCTCAAACGACTTCAGAGGCAAACAAATTACTGGATTAATGACACAAGACCTATATGGACTAGTTTTGGTATCTTTAGCCGGCATCTAAGACTAAGGATGTTCAGCTCAGCAAACATTGGGATACTTTTTGTGCATATAATGGCCCAGATATTCAGAAGGGTTGCGATGGCACAACACTGTTGTGCCATGCGAACCCACTGATGCACCCTGGTGTGATATTCAAACGGGGAATGTGCCTGGCACAAATCCTGATGCGCCAGAGCACATCAGTAATGTATGTGGTGCAGGTGGGGGGGGTGTGCTCAAGCATACTCCGCACATCCCAGTATTCAGCCCGGGATGTGCTGAGCCCATGCATGCACAACCCCTACTTGCACTGCACACAGGTGAGCCAAAAAAAAGGAACAATGGCTGGCCACCCACAGGTGAGCTGCTGTATTGCAGGGCCCAACACGGCAGCTGCCACCTGTGGGTGGCAACCCGAGCTCCAGCTGCACCTTCATGGCGGCACCCCCCCATGCCTGATCACGGGCAGACGTAGATGTAAATATTCGTCCTATATCCCTGGTGGTCCAGTGGACGCTTGCAGCCCAATTATGGGCTTAGTATAAAATATTCGTGCTGCCATCCCTGGTGGTCCAGTGGACCACTTGCAGCTCGATCTCAGGCTAAGTATAAACATAATCATCCCATATCTCTGTGATCCAGTGACCACTACAGCCCGGAGTCAGATGCTGCAAAGACACGTTACAGCAATTTCGCTCCCCGGTGGTTCAGCTGTGCCCCCTACCCACTTGCTCACTGATCCCACCGCCCAGCCTCCGGTCAGCGGTAGGTGGCAGCTTCTCATCCACTTGCTGCCCCATCGCCACCGACCGACACCATATGGTAGGATACGCCATTTGTCCACAGCGTGAGCTACTGGCATGCAGCCCATGTCGCATTGGTTATTTCCAGATATGTGAATGGATCCATTCACATATCTGACTGTGTAGTACGGTATACTGTATGCCCATTAGCTCAAGCTGTGGACCAATGGGCATACAGCCCTACCGACAGTGTCAGTTGGCAGGTGGCAGGACAGCAAGTGGGTGGGGAGCTGCCGCCCACCACTGACCGGCAGGGGAGCAGTGGTGGGGCTCAGTGGGTGGGTGGGTGGGGTACCACAGACCACCAGGGTTGGGTTGATGACATTACTGTTTTACTGACTGCGATTGGCTGTAAACGTCCACTGGACCACCAGGGATATGGGATGATTATTTTATACTTAAGCCTGTGATCGACTGCAAGCAGTTCACTGGACCACCAGGGATATAGGATGTGTTTTATTTTTAACAGATGCCCACGATCGGGCAGTGGGGTGCTTTTCCGTGCTGTGCAAGGGGCATTGGTCCCCGACGGCTGCAGCCTGGCAGGGCGCCAGGCACAAGTCGCCAGGGATCGGCACACTTGAATGCAAATGGGGCCATAATGACATGCAAATAGTCCCATTTGCACCTTGCAGGCATTATGGCCCCATTTGCATGTGCACCTTTGAATATCACGGTTGCGCCTAGCTCAACAGAATTTGCACTAGCGCATCCCTCTGTTCCACTCTGGCCACTTGCGCTGGCACAGTCCCACTGCACCATGTACACTGCAGGGTGGCCAGGGTGTGATATTCAGTGATGCTGTGCCATGGCGCAGCTCCATTGAATAACACCCTGTCAAACGCCCCTGCGCAGCCCATTTGTGCTGCGCCCAGGCTTGCGCCACAGCCTGGTGCAGTCTGAATATCTGGGCCACTGTCTCTAACCTCAGATTGTACTAGTTTTTTCCAAATATTTACTACCTCATGTATTCGTTGTACTTAGTAACTTCTTGTGGAATTCCTTATTCCCTGGGTCACCCCTGAAAAAGGGACAACTCTGTCTCAGTGGGCCTACCCAGTTATCAAAATTCAAAATAAAAAAATAAATATATTAAAAAAAAATTCTTAATGAGTGCTGCAAAACTAACACCCACAGGAGCCATATAAAAAGCATCATATTAAAATTGCTATAGTATAACTTTATAACTTTAAGAAGCTGTAGTTCTGTCAGTCTTTGGAGTTAAGGGAGACTTTATATATCAAAATAAATGTTTTCATCGGTGGTACAAGAGAAACACATAATAGCCCCCCCAAAGAATTCATGGGATATGCACAGCACCCCTAAATTGCTTCCCAACTTCACCATGGTGCCAAATCCACAATTATACTCCCATCCTCATCAGAGCTGCAGCAAGGGTCTATTTCCTCTTGGACTACAGACATAGTAACTTTGATACCAAAGTGACAAAAATTTACCAAGCTATGGCTAAAAAAAAAAAATAACATTTTTGACCATATACAATCAACCTCTAGGAGTTAAGAGCCACAGTTAACATATTTCTTGCTTCAAAATGGTCCCCACAAAAAGAAAATTACAGCAAAGCAGTTAAATTGCTTTTCTGGAGGAACAGAAGCACAGGACCTGCAGGGTCTTGCGCTCCCTCATCCAGATACACATGTGCTTCAATGGGGGCACGAAATGAGGATATGATTCTATTGTCTCAAAAAGTAAAGACATTCATTATAAAAAATTGTAGTAATGCACCCGTTAGAGTTTAGATCAAAGTGACAAAAGTAGGGAAATGTGGTGTTAGGGTTTCTAACCCTAACTCCCCACCCCCACCCATCCCCAAGCAGCAAAAGGAAAGCAAAATTACTGTTTTCACTGTTCTGAGTCTTGGTGGATCAGAGGTGGGGTCTTCCTTGAGGTTCTCAACCCCATTCCATCACCAAATAAGGTCGGATGTAATCTGTTTTCTTCAGCCAGGGCCTACAGGTTGTTTGCAATGTCTGGGGAGACAAAGTACTGTACGTCAGAAAATGATATCACAGTAGGGTGAGCATTAGGGTTGAGAACTTCAAGGAAGACCCTACCGCTGGTTTGCCAAGACTCAGAACAGCTAAAACCATATTTTTTTTCCTTTTGCTGCTTGGGGGTGGGCGATGGGGTGGTGAGTTAGGGTTATAAACCCTAATGCCACATTTTCCTGCTTTTGTTACTTTCATCTGAACCCTAACTGGTACATTAATGCATTTTTTTGTAAAGAATGCATAAATATACATGACATTATCCAATACAGTTTGAGCATCATGGTGTTCAACTATTGGCACGATACCAATCAAAAATATAATCTGAACAAAAGGCAGATCATGTGAGTCACTGAACCACACTGACAAAATATACTTTGCTCAAAATCACAATTATAATGGACTCTATTAAAAAACAGAGTTCTAATCAATTTCTTCATGAAGTCCATGTTTACTGTCCAACCTTTTAAAATGGCAAAGACAATAAGCCTCCCTTATTGACAAATGTTTAGCCCAATTGCCACCTCTTAGCATTTTCTTTAACCATGTCCAAGCCAAAAAGTCTGAATGTTGGCAGTGGGTGTTGGGCCTAATGCCTAGCTAGGGCTGAGGTTTCACCCCCCTCCTTTTGAGTAGTGCTCTTATGATCAGTCATGCTACTGGACTGGAACACTGGGAGATAAAGTGAATTGGTCCGAGTTATACAGTAAGTAGTTGTCTCTGGTGGGGATTAAACCTGTGATCTTCCAGCTTCCAAGGTGGTGATCTAACCATTGGACACCGCTGCCTCCTTGTCATATATTATGTGTACTGAGGACTTGCTCACCTGTCAGAATACACTCTCTTCTTTATTTCTTTTACCAGTCTGCTGTTCCACTCCAGCTGACATGACGTAAATGCTCCCACACTCTGATTTGAACTGCAGCCTTCAACTTTTACAGTGCTTTCTTAGCCTTCTCCACTGTGATATAGATGGCATTCTGCTGTGACATGGCCAGGCAAGCAGAACAGCTTGAGTGACTTGCTCAGTACAGCAGAGCAGCTGATGACACCACCCTCAACAGGAAATTCAAATATAGGATAAGAATCCATTGGATCATAACTCATATTTCCATTCTATATACTGTGAGGTTCACTTTGTTAATCAACTTCCTGTGTGAGTCTGTCTCCACCTTTCCAACCTAATGACTGCCTTTGGAGCAAGCCCAGTGCTTGTAGTCATCTCTGCCATCTGTAAAAGTCACGCCAGTAGCTTTTTATATCTTTCTGCTAGGTGTGGGATGATTGACTGTGTGTCAGATCAGGTTCACCCGGATCAGCCTGCCTCGACCCAACTCTGGAAATCAGAATCATTTAGGACTTGACTCTGATTCGACCCACACTGGCCCATTGACCAGGTTTGGATCTGCCTAAGACTCGGCTCTGTCCTAATCCAGATGATAGAAGTGATTTGGGAACTTAATTCCTGTTAAAAGTGAAAACTTTGGAAATGACATAAAATCACTATCTGCAGAAAGCTCACCCTAAACAGCAAAAAATAACCAAACAATTACATGCTCTTTAGTTCCAAGCCAAAACTCCCTGATACCCCCTCAAACCCCTCTATCACATATAAAGCTGGAGCTCCACTTGAGGTTGTCAGCACTTTCAAGTATTTAGGGGTACAGCTTGACCCCTTGCTTGATTTCTCCCTCCATGGTTCCTCAGTCTATAAAACTGTATATGCAAAATTTGTAAGAAACAAGCATTGCAAGCTCTACCCTCAGTCAGTAAAAGAAGCTCACACTATTACATGTGCAACGGAATAAATATTTTATTGCCCTTATCCCCTCATAAAAAATATATATAAAAGCCAGTGATAATCACCCCCTGCAGACCACCACCAATTCACGGTGGTTGATTATCACTGGCTTTTAAAATTTATTTTTTATGTGTGGATAAGAGCAATAAAATATTTATTCTGATGCACACATAATAGTTTGAGCTCCTTTTACTGACCGAGGGTAGAGATTGTGAGGCTTTTTTCTTACTGCTTGATAAATTGTTATTTAGTCTGATGCAACTCAAACTAGTTGGGCAATTTCCTTTTGCTGCTAAGAAATGCAAAATTGGGCGTGGCCTTTGGGGTCAAACACTGCCTATCCCCAGCTGCCCAACACTCTTTAGCACAAGGTGTACTCCTGCCAGATTTACTGTGTTTTGGCACTCCTGGGTGCAAACATAACCATCCTCTCTAGATGGGATGCAACATACATTGACGTGTGTCGCTTCTCCCTGGCCTCTCCGAAGCTCACGCATCACTGCCTCATCTACACTGGGCTGGCCTGGTCTTCCCCAGCTGGGCAATGATCTCTTGCCCTGGGATGATCTGTGGACAATCTCCTTTGAACTGGCTCCCCATCTTCCCCAGCAAGATATCTGTAGCACCTATCCCCCCATGTACTCATTAAGATCCGAGGACTTCCAACCTTTCACTGAGCGTTGGTGCACCACTGGCCTGGGGAAACTAGCTTTTACAGTCTATGCCCCTATCTACTGGAATTCCCTGTCCCCAGAATTACCTCTCTCTCCCAATCACCCAATTTTTCTCTAAGACTCTAAGGGACTCATTGTGTCTTCCCAGCCCTTGTTTCTGCAAGTAACCTCAGGACTGGCTGTCCTGGCACTATTGCACTTCCTGGTCTGTTTCTCTGATGTGTAATTATCTTTCTGTACTAAATGTTTCTGCACACTGTATTTTGTTACCTGCACCTGCAAATTTGATAATAACCGATTTTAAATAAATAACTAAAATAAAATAAGTATTATAAACATTAAGTGACCCAAAGAAAATGTTTATTCGGGGGCTTTGGCAACTTGGTCCAACTCTATCCAGATTTGCCAGTGACCTGGTTTTGGTCTGCTCTGGAAAATTAATTTATCTGTTTTGGCAAGCCGGAGAAAATGATAGCATTTTGGAAAAAGATCAGGGTAATTGGAACCAGTTTATAGATGACCCTCCCATCCTTACTTTTTGCATAAAGAGCCTCTGATGCAGTTGGGAGAACTTTGAAAAAATGTAATATTTAGACAAAATTTAGCTTCTATTTTTCCCATCATTCCTGTCCTTAACCCTTGCAGGGCCACGGACTGATATATCGGTCCAAAATACCTATACATTCTAATTCTGTTGGCAGCCTAAGAGTTAATTTCTTTAATACTATGGAAAGTTGCATGAAAACAGGATCTCTGCCCTATCTTCTATGGCTACTTTTCTACACCTGACATCACAGTTCTGTTTATGATACCACAATCTGTTGCTGTGTAGATAGTTATGATGTCATAAACAGGGCATTATGATTAGAGATGGGAGAACCAGTTCAGATAAGTTCTGCACCATCCAGAACCTATACCATTTTCTGTAAAAGAACCTTACCAGAACCTTTTTTGGGGGTCTGATAAGGTTCTGATAATGTTTAAAACCCTGATTTGGGAGTTTAATAATACTCCCCTAGCAGATCTTTATCTAGTACGGAGGCTGGTGGTGGGTACAAAGACCCAGAAAGGGGGCTGGAGGTCATGTAGTACCACTCCCAGTTGTTTTTAGAGTCCTCTCCTTTCACTGACAATAGCTTAAGGGTGGATAATGATGGTTAAAGCAGTTTTTGTACTTTAAACTGAAGTAAAAGGTTCTGAAAGTTCTGATAAGGCTCAGATAGCTATGAGAACCTTGTATAGCTCACCAGAACCTCTTAGACCTCAGAACCTTTTGTGGTTTTCACATCCCTAATTATGATATAAGTAGCCAGAGCAGGTACAATCTAGGCGGCAGTGAGCTTATTTTCATGCAACAGTCCTCAGCAAAAGGCAAAATGGAAAAGTAATAGCAAATATATGAAATATAAACTTAACCGTGTCTAAAGTTCATATTATTCAGAGTTTTCCCAATGGTGTTAGGGGCTCTTTAAAGAGTTAGGGGAACCAGAACTAGCAGATGGGAACATGCTGCAAATTTCTAAGTAGTAGCTATTTGTAATTTCTTAATTCTGAAGTAGTTTTCTCTTTCCGTTTGCCCATTAGAAAAGTTTCTCTAGTATTACGCCGGATGTGTGCAACAGCACTCTGCCTGGCAGCTGACATATCTAGTTTTGTCCCCCCCCCCCACTACATTATCAGCACTGTGACCTCATTGACAGTGACATCACAGCTGATGACCTGGCAGCTTCTGAATGACTGTTCCTGAGCAGTTGTGATGTCACAGTCAGTGAGGTCATAATGCTGATGATGTAATGGAAGGAAAAGAGCTTGATATGTCAGCTGCCAGACAGAGTGGCTCACATCACACCTTCTAATATCAGGTAAAACAAATCTAATTACCCAAAAGTAAAAGCACCCGAGATATAAAAGATAATAGCTGACTGCTTTTGAAAACAAATAATATTAGTTTAGGCAGTACGCCAGCTTTCTGATCTTTTACAGCTCCTCTAAACTACAGGCAGGGACAATGGTATGTATGACACTCACTGTCTTGTGAATTTATGGTCTAAACAGAGCCTACCTGCATCGCATGCTAGGAAGCTTGGTATGCAGGTGCCACTGTGGACTGCAAGCTGGCTGAGGGTGATAACGCAACGCAGAAACATTGGTCTGGCACGGAACTGTCACGGTAATTAGTACACCTTGTTCTGCTGCTGTTGTTGTTGTTGTTTAAATATTTTAATTTGACGGGAAAAAAAACACATTGCGGCTGTAATCTCTGCACTGATGGGAACCCGATGAGAATGATGGCATAAATCACTGTGTTTTTGTTTCGCTTTTGAAAAACTTGATGGGTTGGATGTTATGCCTAAAACAACAGCGTCGGAGACAGATCATGTGTTCCAACCATACAACAGTTCCTTAAAAGATCCTGGGGAAACAGTGAAAAATGAAATATTTAGACACAGTTCAGCTTATGTTTCATATATTGACAGTAATTATAAACAAGCATTTGTCAATGCTGAATGTTGATTGCGTTGGTGTGTTGAGCTTGTTCACTGCCCCTTTGTCACTCGCTCAGTCTGTTTCTCCCGGTGCTGCAGGCTGCTCTTTTGTACTGGGCTCCTGCCTGCATTGGCAGCTTGTTCTGCCCACTAAGAAATCAGCAGCCATCCCGAAAGAGCTCCATTGAGGTGGCTCACTCCCCCTCTCTCACTCGCTCATTCTGTTTCTCCTGGCGCTACAGGCTGCCCTTTTGCACTGGGATCCTGCCTCTGTTGGTGACTTTTTCTGCCCACAAAGAAATCTGCAGCAGTCCCGACACAGGTCTATTGAGCCTGCTGACTCCCCCTCTCTCACTCACTCATTCCGTTTCTGCTGGCGCTGCAGGCTGGCCTTTTGTACTGGGCTCATGCCTGCATTGCTGCCTTTTTCTGCCAACAAAGAAATCCTCAGCAGTCATGATAGAGCTCAACTGAGCTCGCTTACTCCCCCTCTCTCACTTGCGCATTGTATTTCTCCTGGTGCTGCATGCTGTCCTTTTGTACTGGGCTCCTGCCAGCATTGGCACCTTTTTCTGCCCACAAAGAAATCCACAGCTGTCCCAACAGAGCTCCGTTGAGGTCGGTCACTCCCACTGTGTCACTCACTCATTCTGTTTCTCTCGGCACTGCAGGCTGCTCTTTTGTACTGGCTCCTGCCTCTGTTGGCACCTTTTTCTGCCCACAAAGAAATCTGCAGCAGTCCCAACAAAGCTCTGTTGACCTCGCTCACTCCCTTCTCTCATTCACTCATTCCATTTCTGCCAGCGCTGCAGGCTGCCCTTTTCTATTGGGCTCCTGCCTGCGTTGCTGCCTTCTTCTGCCCAAAAAGAAATTTGCAGCAGTTAGATCATCCAGCATGCACCAGGACTTTTCCACGTTGCTGTTCTACCACCTGGGACACCGGCATGCACATAACCCCAAGCACATGTGCAAAACGTGTACACCATGTGGAGCCTAGACGAGCGTGTCCCTCCCTGCAGTACCTCTGCCACCCTGCCACCTGTAGTTACCCAGATGGTAATGGTAGGGCAAGAACACAACACCCCCTCCCTGGAGGACAGCATCTGCCAGGGTGTCCAGTTTTTCTTCCCCTGGCTGCCCATTGATCACCCTCGCTTTTTACCACACCTGGGCCACCAGTGTCACCAGCGGTAGCACTACCACTGTGCCAGAGGGCCAGTGGAAACTATATTTTCCATTGAAATCCTACCATTAATCTTGCAGCCTGATGCCCAATGGGTAGCACTGTGCATGCCCATGCTGGTGACCAGGATTTGGAAGTAAGTTTGGTAAACCAATTGGGCGTTCCTGAGGGCTGCGGAAGTGCTACTGCACAGCAGTGCTCCTCACCGGAAAGGGAGAGCGTCTAGTTCTGCTGCTCTAGTGACCCCTGCAGTGCACCTGGAAGTTTGCCACTCCCATAGGGGGATGCAAGCAGCATGCAAGGGCACACTGGGTATGGCCAGATGTCAGGCAGTTGGGCGGGCAAGAGAGAAAAAAAGGAAAAATCCCACTGGCAGGATGACACCAGCTGGCCCGCCGTAGGCTCTGCATCACTAACCAGCCCCTGGCTCCAAGTCTGGATTGTGTCACTGATGATGGGGAGACAGCTGTCTCTCCACTGGCCCCACCATGGAGGTAATCTGATGGGATATCCAGAGCCTGGGAAGACCCAGGATAGTGGGGTGATGGGGATTCAGTCCATGGGGCCAAAGGGTGGCGAAAGGGGGGCACAAATAAATAATAAAAAAAAGAAATTCTAGTGTTACTGGGCTTCTTTCTTGTCTCATGTTCAGTGTCTGTACTGGTGACTGCAATGCATGTTGAAGATTACAGAGAAAAAAATGTACCATGGTAACCAACATGTAGAAAAATTGTAGTGATTTGATTGGCTGAAAGCAGCTCAGAACTGTGAAATTATTGATCCATAATTACATGCCTGAACTACTTACAGCCATTCAACCCACATGACGTAAAGATTGGAATATCACTTCACTGTCACTTATACTTTGCAATGGAGTTTTCATAAGCAAAATGGCTCAAACAGAATGTAGACACTGGGTCCTGATGAGATGCCTGACGATGCTCCCACATGCTTTCCTGATCTCTCTCTCTCAAAATTGAATCCCAGGCCCAGAACGTCATCACCATATCAGACAACTCAAGACTGTAGTGGCCAGCAGAATCACCGTAATGACAGCCAAACCAAGACCACAGTGTGGCAGCGACGCTGACACTGGACACCAGACTTAAACTAAGCAAACAGCAGACAGTGCAAAAGGGCTGAAAACACAAAACTCCATTTGACTACCTGACCGGCTTTCCCTTGAGGACTCAACCAAATTTAAAATAAATAGGTTAGAAAAAAACAACACTTGTGTTGAAAATACAGAACTCCACATGTGTAGAAAAATTCTTGTGATTTGATTGGCTGAAAGCAGAGTCAAAAATACAAAACTCCACTCAAATACCTGACCAGCTTTCCCTCGACGACCCAATTGGATTTAAAATGAAAAAGGTTAGAAAAATTGACTTTACACAATGAGTTCACGTAACCTGTAAAATGAAATAACAGACTACTTTACGTCACACTGCTGAAAAGTAATATGGATATGGTACCTTTACAAGGTAGAGCAACTTACTAGCTGTCTCAGTATCCCATTATTGAAAATAATTTTTCTACACGTTACAATTGCAGGAATGTGTTATAATTAAGCAATAAGGCACGACAGGGTGTGTGTTATCGGGTAATAATGTCACTCCTGGGGTGGGTTGAAGCACGAGGCGAAGTCAAGTGCTTCCACCACCCCAGGAGTGGCGTTATTACACAATAACACACACCTTGGAGTGCCTTATTGCAATTATACAATGGCTCGATGTTATACAAAATAAAAAAAATATTTTAAAAATGTTTTAGTAGATTTTTAGTGTGGCACTATTTCGTTGTTTCTGAAAATTAAGAGGTCGACATCTGCCAAATCCATACAGTGATGTTACTGTGTAATAACATCAGTGTCTCAGGCACACACTGACCAATCAGAATCCAGGAAATTTTCTTGCCATTGTATAATAGTCAGTAATCACACTTTTCTCTTGGGTGTTTAAAGGCACTTGGTGCAAGCGCCTCGTTTCTAACAATACCCTCGAGAGGCGTGTGATTATTGCCCCATAACCACACAACTTGTAGTGCCTTGTTGCTCACATAATGTATTTCGCAGCTATGCAACTGTATAACAAAAAAAAAATACTAACCAGCGTAAACATTTTTGTAATTAGAGAAACAGAAGGAAGGAGGTTTTGTTTTCTGGTAGACATATACTTTTTTAATAAACGAAGGGTTTCAAATGCGGGATCTAAATAAACCATGACACTGATCTTGCTAGTTGGTCAGTTACAGATCTGGAGGAGTTATAGAGTGCTAGCACATTCTCAGTATTTGAAATCAAACTTTGAGGTACCTGTAAACCCCTCCCCCCGCAAAAAAATGTTACTTAAATACTGGTTCCAGTTTTTTATTATTTTATTCCCCGCTCTCCCGGTTGGCCCTCCTCCAGAGGAGCACCCCAGTCCCATCACCCCAACATCCACCGAGAAATACCTTTCTGGCTGCCCTTCACCAGGGCTTGTTCCACCTGTCAGGGCCTGCAGGGGTCTCCCAAGCCCCACCGAGGCACGGATCCAGTTCGGGACAGCGTGCCCAGCTGGCCAGATGCGGAGCCTGTGGGTGCTCCTCTTCATCCTGTCACCAGGCATTTTTCCTGTTTTCTCCATGTGGGGTACATGGCGTGTGCTGACATCAAGGTGCACATACAGATGTCCGCCATGTCCCCACCACCTCCTTTGGCTCTGGACGCCTTTCCCTTGGTGGCCAGTCGAGCACCGACCCCTTCCGGACCCTCCTCCTCAGAGGAAGAGAGTGGTCTCATAAATGCTCGATCCTCCTCCCCCATGGCCGGCCCTCCGACACCTCGGGCTCACTTCCGAACTTGGTTCGTTGGCATCTGGAGCGGTAGTGGTACCACTGCGGCTGCAGGCCAGGCACATACCAATTCCAGTTCTATTATTGTTCATCTTATTTATTGATTGATTGATTCTTGGATTAAATACTTTTGAGCTAGACAGCTCATTTACAAAGCTTCCATGTTATAGGAGTTCAGACAGTGTACAAATTCTATGACAAGACAATCAGGGCTACAGCATTTGCATTAGCACTCAAGTCAGCAGACAGACAATAAATTACAGGATTAACTCAAGATACATATTAGTCAGTTTCTAAAGGTTTCAGCGTAGTGCCGGGACTAGCCCGTATCAGATGAAGGGGCAAATAACAAAAGGGAACTTGGGTTACAAGAGGTTGGATGTTAACGGAATAGCAAGGGGCAGGAAAGAGGTGCCACCCAGAGGGTTTAGTCGAAGTAAGAGGTTTGAGGATTGGAAAAGGGTCCAGAAAGTGGATACCACTGGGACTGCAGGGGAGAGGGAAAGGTCCTGAGGTGTGGGGGTAGTGGGTGTGTAGAAGGGGTGAGAGGGTAGGAGGTTGGGAAAAGGAGCCACCCAGAGGGTTTCGTCAGTTTAGGTTAGGGGTAAAGACGGCCACTGGGGGAAGAGAGGTGGACAGTAGTGAGAAATGTAGGTCATACTTGAGTGAGTACCAGCCTTTAAGTCAAATCAGTGGGTGTGCCTGATTTACACACAGGAGGAAAGGGCCATTTTACAGCTGCACTGGTGCATTTGGTGAACCTTTTAGCCACCAAGTTCTAGAAAAACAGGTATGCCTTGTGACAACAATGTAAGAGCTTAACAAGGGCATAAAGTGCATCATACTGTTTCAAAATGGCCTTTTCACCCACTGCAAAAATCAGAAACATTCACTGCATCTGCTGGAAAAACAAGTTAAAGGGGACATAGAAACATAAGCTGCTGGCAGAGAAGGGCCCCTTAGCCCATCCTGCTTGCCAGTTCCTACCCAACTAATGTTGAAAGAGGGAGCCCAAGAGGCTCTTCACTCTACCCTTCCCATTTGGGTGTGGTCTTTACCCTTGTATCCTTGTTTCTGTTCTCCACACTCAATCCTGCATCTCTCAGAGCTGACTTTCTATTCTGCACTCTCAATCCTCAGCCTCTCAGAGCTGAGACCTTTCCATTCTCCACTCTCTCAGTCCTGGGCCTCTCAGGGCTGAGACATTTCTGTTCTCCTTACTCTCAATCCTTGGACTCTTAGAGATGGAACATTTCCATTCTACACTCTCAATCCTGGGCATCTCAGAGCTGAGATTGGGCCTCTCAGCGTTGAGGCATTTCCATTCTACACTCTCAATCCTAGGCCTCTCAGCGCTGAGGCATTTCCATTCTACACTCTCAATCCTGGGCATCTTAGAACTGAGACATTTCCATTCTACACTCTCAGTCCTGGGCATCTTAGAGCTGAGACATTTCCATTCTATACTCTCAGTCCTGGGCATCTTAGAGCTGAGACATTTCCATTCTACACTCTCAGTCCTGGGCATCTTAGAGCTGAGACATTTCCATTCTATACTCTCAGTCCTGGGCATCTTAGAGCTGAGACATTTCCATTCTACACTCTCAGTCCTGGGCATCTTAGAGCTGAGACATTTCCATTCTACACTCTCAGTCCTGGGCATCTTAGAGCTGAGACATTTCCATTCTATACTCTCAGTCCTGGGCATCTTAGAGCTGAGACATTTCCATTCTACACTCTCAGTCCTGGGCATCTTAGAGCTGAGACATTTCCATTCTATACTCTCAGTCCTGGGCATCTTAGAGCTGAGACATTTCCATCTACACTCTCAGTCCTGGGCATCTTAGAGCTGAGACATTTCCATTCTACACTCTCAGTCCTGGGCATCTTAGAGCTGAGACATTTCCATTCTATACTCTCAGTCTTGGGCATCTTAGAGCTGAGACATTTCCATTCTACACTCTCAGTCCTGGGCATCTTAGAGCTGAGACATTTCCATTCTACACTCTCAGTCCTGGGCATCTTAGAGCTGAGACATTTCCATTCTACACTCTCAGTTCTGGGCATCTTAGAGCTGAGACATTTCCATTCTACACTCTCAGTCCTGGGCATCTTAGAGCTGAGGCATTTCCATTTTCCACACTCTCTATCCTGGGCCTGTCAGAGCGGAGGTATTTCCAGTCTCCACACTCTCAGCCTTGTTTTTTCAGAGCTGACACATTACCATTCTCTCCATAATAAATCCAAGGTCTCTCAGAGCTGAGACATTTCCATTCTCCACACTCTCAGTCCTGGGCCTCTCAGAGGTGAAACGTTTCCATTCTCCACACTGTCAGTCCTGACTCTCCCAGAGCTGACACATTTCCATTCTCTCCATAATAAATCCAGGGTCTGTTAGAGGTGAAACATTTCCACTCTTCCCACTGTCAATCCTGGGCATCTCGGAGCTGAGAGATTTCCAGTCCCCACACTCTGTCCTGGCTCTCTCAGAGGTGTGGTGACACATTTCCATTCTCTCCGTAATCAGTCCAGGGTCTCTTGGAGCTAAGACATCTTTATCCCCTACACTGAATACAGGAGCATTTTAGAACAGGCACTTTTTCATTCCAATCACATTCGGTTCCTAAGCCTCTCAGAACTAAACTATCCGAATGCCTTGCCCCCCCCCCCCACCAATCAGAATTACAAGGATATTTTATGCAGCAGCTGCTGGATCAGTCTCTGCCCTTTCAGAAACCAGATCCGGACACATCAGCTGACAAGCATGTACATCAGCCCCATTAAAACAAATTTCCCATCCTCTTGAGTTGTGACTGTGGGCAACAATGCTCTTATCAGATTAGGATCAGTACAGGGCCCTGGAGCAGCGGACTGACTGATCGTGAAACATAAGCTCACTGTTTTATGGGATTAGCGCCCCATTTCAAGTCCGTCTAATTATTTGTGACACTTCAGGAGCCATTACACCTGTCACTGCATAAACTTCTTTCTTCTATCTCTGTTGCAGCTCTTGAACCAAAATAGATTTTCTCTCACCTTTGTCTGAGTTGGATCAAATACCACCCCCCCCAAAAAAAACCCCGGAATGGATATTGGAAACTTTCTAGGTTCTAATTCAAAACCAAGAATGTACTAAAATTTCTTAAGCTCACGTACCCCGCAAATACAAACCATTATGGGAAATGTATTCATATCACCAAGAAAGAAGAAAGGCTCGCTCACTTAAAGGGGAACACTCAGCACTAAGAGCCCCACACCTAAGTGTGGGGGCTGGTCCCAATTTGCACTTTGTGTCAAAAAATGTTTTTTTACAATCTACTATACTATAGTAAACAGTGTCAGACTAATTCTGTTGACTTGCAAGCTGACATTTTCTGTAACTACAAATCCCAGAATCCCCTGTAGCTGACATCAGAGGAGGGCTGCAGCAGTGATGGATTCAATAGCCTGCAGTGTATGCTAAAATATTTGTAAGCGCTGGTCTTTTGTTTGCTGGTCTTGCTTTCCTCAGTGGGCTAAGTACAGTCACAGGACAGGGAGGCAGCAGATGTGGATGCCTAAGCCTCCCTAGAGGAGTCTCCTAGTCATATACCATAACAGACACCCCGCAGGCACCCTACAACTAACTTATTATACATCACTCATGTTAGAGTGATTTACAAGTAATTGATAATAAGGTTTAAGTATTTTTTTAAGTTTGAAAAGTTAAATGAAGCTACTCTCCCCTGTCTTTGAAGTGGAACACTCCACTCCTGATGTTCCTGCATGAGAGGCCACTGTACGCAGGACGAGGTACAGTGACCGAGTACACTGATTGGCTGAAATCACATGATTCATAATAAACAACAGTGTATAGGACTCCTCCCAAATACCCTCAAATATCCCCCCCCCCCTTTTCCCTGTACCCCCTTCAAACTCCACAGTCTATGACTGGCTGTCCCCCCCCAATTAGGGCTGCTGCCCCACCTTCAAAAGTGGATCTGGGTGGCAACTGGCAGCAGGGGTGCAGGCCTTTGCCCCACCAAGCACCAAATACCCTCTCTCCCCCATCAGGGGTGTCTCTTTAGACAAGAGGATGTTACTGCTGTAGCCTCCCTCTGCATGTTTTGTCTGTAGTGTAAAGTGTTCCTATTCTTTTATCTGAAAAGTAGGAAGTCTGGTCAATGTACTAGAGAGATGCATGTGTGTATACATACATGATACTACAGTATATGGTTAGGGCATACTGTAGTTGAAAAACAGTTACTTTCCGAACCTTGTTGTAGGACAGTTCAAAGGTCCAAAAAGTTGTTGTACTATCATTCTAACATCACATCGATAGTACAACAACTTTGAAGACACGTCCTGTCATTTGATTGGTTGAATCCACGCTCTTAGGGAAAAAATTGGCAAAACATGGCGCCGCGACCTAGTGAGTACACGAGCAATGCACTGCTGTAGTTCAGACATGGTCGGGAACCCTCTCTCTTACAAAAACAAAGTAAGCCTTTTTTTGTCATTAAAAAAAAAAAATAAAGAGAGCGGCCACAAGCGTTCGTAACCACCGCACAACAATTCTTCTCTCCGACACCGTCTGAGTCTTTGCAAGCCATACCGAGTGGGCAGATTAGAGAAACTGGAGTGAGCATGAGCAACAGCATCTCCAGAAAACACTAAAGATAACAAAAAAAAGAAAGGATCTCCTCTATCTCCAGATGGCAACCATATACCATATAAAACACTAGATGGGTGACCATCCACAATGAAAGCTGTGTTTCCATCTCGGCAGTTGATGACATCATACAGACCTATCGAGCTTCGCTCTCGAGGTCTGTATGATGTTGCCAACTCCCTTGGTGGAAACACAGCCTTGTTCTGGATGGTCACCCATCCACTATTCTATATGTGTCAATAGAGATACTCTACATATCTGGCTTCAAGATATACTGTGAGAAATTGATGTATGTATCTACGTATTTGCAAATGGTAATGTCTTTTTACTGTCATATTAACTGTATAATTGCATTTCACTCTTGAATAAAATGAATTTACTGAAAAAAAAATAACAGTGTTCCAACCAATACAGATGACACACATGGTTGAAAATCTGTGGTGGCCATATTTAATGGCACACTCCTTTAATTATTTCAGATCTACAAACAATGCTAAAGCAGACTTAAGTCTAGGAAAAGGGCATCTTGGAAGACAGGCATAAAAGGGCAATTTGAAATTAAATAAAAAGGTATAATTATAAAGTGTTCCCCATAACATGAAGTGCTGGAAACAGTGGAGAGTTCCCAAACCTCCCCTGCCGCATCCCAATTAAAAATGTTAAAAATACTTCCTGATGTAGTTTCAAAGTTTATTATTTTCATCCATGGCTTCTGGTTTAAAAGAGCGTCCACAACCATCTTGTGGCTGCCACATGCATTCCACGCTTGCTCCATGCTAATACACCCTTCTGACTCTGCCATTGGTCAACAGGGTATATTAGCTGAGCCTATAGAAAGCAAGGGATGTGTACGGCATCCATTAGATGGCTGCAGACATTCTTTTAAACCGGAAGCAACGGATGAAAATAATAAACATTAAAATTACATCAGAAGGTATTGTTTAACATTTTTAATTTGAGATGATAATGCAAACTGGGGCCTTGGGATGTGGCAGGGGAAGTTTGGGAAATATCCACTGTTTTCCTTTAAACAGGGTACTGGGCAGCAGCTTTAAGCGCTTTTCACGTTCCCTCTGCTGTGTAATTAGAACTTTATTTACTATACTTTTCTTCAGCCACATTAGAACCCTTTTATGTCTGACATCTGCCCGATTTATCAATGCCACAGCAGTATGAAATGCCAAACAGTTCTCTTTAACTGCACATGCACACACCCCTTGGTCCTTTAACTGGGGGGGGGGACACAGATAAATGGGTGTTGCAGTTTGAGAGATTTAATAAAAAGAGGTTAACAAGAGGGCAAGGACAGAGCACTAACCCCTGCCCCCGACACCCCCTCCCATCATCCCCAGCCAATTAGAGATGTAAGAGGCGCGGGGGGTGGGGGTGACAAGCTGGAAACCAAACCAAACAGACAAGTAGTGAAAGTGACAAGAGCTATTACTAACTTCAGAGCAACTGGGATGGTAATTGAAATCATTCAGTAAGAAAGGCCAGAAAAGAGAGTGAGCGGGAGCTCAGGGAAAAAGGGAAAATAATCTGCAGACTTCATGCCACTAATAGCCTCCTGCTTCTGGTGCAGAAACAGTGGGGGGAAGAAATGATGGTGGGGAAGGGGCATCTTTTCATCTTTCCCACAATGTTTTTATGGTGACACTGGAGAAATAAAAAAAAATACATGGTCAAAAGTGTCAGTTGTTCAATTAGTGAAGCTCTCACCTTTTATTTTATTTTACAGTTCTTGGCCAGGAAATGACACACTAAGCTGAAACTTGTTTCCAGGTGCATCCTAGGAGCACAGTGGAAGCTAAGTGAGCTGCTCAGGGTCACCCAGTATGCAAGTGGTGGCTGTGGGACTCAAACCCAGGTCTCCAGGTTTGCAGCTCAGTGCTGGTAACCACTATGCTATACTGCCTCCCCCTCTCTGCCTCTGAGCCAGGAAGACTGGGTGGTGGGTATGGGCTCCACTCCCACATGTGGCACCTGGGAAAAAGTCCCATGCGTGGCATGTGGGCCAACACCAAACAGTACCACAGCAGTGCAGCACTAGGGTTTCAGACAAACAATGCTCATTTAGTCATTCAGAAACATTAAAAAAAAATTTCCTGAAGCGAAAACAAATTTTATTTTGGCATGAAAGTAACAGCGGTAGCGAACACTGGAGGCACATCAACCTCCCTGATGATCTGCAACTCACTTGATCTTCATCGAGGGGTGCAGTGGGCTGGGGGGGTTACACTGTTGTTCTTCAGATGCGATGCTAAACTGAGGTCCCTTCTGCCTATCTTTGGTGTCTCTCCAGGTGGAAGTTAAACATCCCACAGCACTTTTCAAAAGGGCGTCATCCTCAGTGTCCTGACATTTCATTGATGCCGGTATTAAGTGAGGACCACATTTAAACTACAAGCCTCTGTTTGCTGCTAAAACTGTGTTTCAAATATTGGGTCACAGCCCCTATTCCATCTGTACTGGCCTTTCAGAGTGCTTCTTCACCCTGTCACAGAGGACTATACCTAGCCCTGGGAGAACAGCGGGATCGGCAACATCTGATTTGTGCATATAAAAGCACTGAACTGTACTGTAGGTGCTGAATCTCCCACTGCTGCAGTCCAGCTCTGACATCATCTGCAGGGGATTCTGGGATTTGTAGTTACAGTAAACGTCGGCTTAGGAGTCAGCAGAATCAGTCTGATACAATCTAATATACTGCAGTAAACTGTAAGTAAAAACTAAAATGTTTCGTGCTTGAAGTGCGACCTGCCCCACACATGGGGGAATGGGGGGGCTCTTAGTGCTGTTTCCCTTTAAAACTGTATGATGTAGTTCACTTAAGCACTAAGAAATGACAGGATGCATGCTATTGTGGGATAATGGCATGCCTTGGGAAGTGAGGAACGTATGCCGAGTGCCTTATGCATTTGAGAAGGACCGTTATCCCACAATTGCGCTCACTCTGGAGCGCTTTATTGTAATTGTAAAATGGTTTGTGAAGTCTGCCCAGTGGTGTAGAGGGCTGAGGCGCTGGATACCTTATGTCTTACCATGCTGGTGACCCGAGTTCGGGAATGAGCTTGGTTGCTTATGATCGCCTGGGGGTGGGCTGGGAGAGGACTTAGCGGCTACTTGGCAGCTACCCTCTTCCAGATTGGGGAGGTCAGGCTTCCTGGCTCTTGGCTGCCATCAAGTGGAGGTTTGGTGGTAGCATCAAGCAAATGGTGGGCTGGCATTAGGCCAGGTGGGTGGAGCAGGGTCACCAGTTCCAGAGCGCATGCGCACCTCCACGTGCATGCGCTTTTGTGACACTAAGGCCCTGGAGCAGCAAGAGGAGAAAACTAGAAAAATATGTCTGCCGTCACCGTATATGATGACCCTTGGGGACTCTCGGGTCCCACACCTGTGTGGATCCCAGTCAGCTGGATGGCAGGAAGAGTGGATGTTGGGACAAGGGGCTCACTGGACGTGGCCCAATGAAAGGCATGAGGTGGCGACGGACAGGTAAAAAAGCTCTATGAAGAAAAAATCTGAGCAATCAAGTTCAGAACATTAAGTATTTCTGACCTGTGCTATTGTGCTGGAATAAGGCATGGTCATGTGATCACATCTGCCCAATCACAGGTCTTGGTTTCTCTTACCCATTTTATAATTCAATTTCAGTCACTGAGTTCTACAGCAGAACATGGATGCCATGTGCCAATGACCTAAGGGCTTAAAGCAGCAGTGTATGACAGCGGTGGACATTTTGACCTATACATTTTCATTCTATTTTAGATTGCCCCTTATTTCCAGACTTGTATGATAACCCCTCTGTCCCCATTTTGAGTCTGCTTTAGCACTTTTGTCATATTTAAAATAATAAAAGGAGCGCTCCTTTTAGAATGTCTCGAACCAGGTTTTCATCTATATTCATGCCTTTGTGACCCCCCACCTTGACTACTGCAACACCCTTTACCTATGGCTACCTGGGGTTGATATCCACTGCTTGCAGCTGGTGCAGAGTGCGGCAGCCAGGCTGTAGACTGGGCTTCTGGCTCTAGCCATGTCACGCCTGTGCTGCGCGGACTGCACTGGCTGCCAGTTCAGTGGTGGATCGCCTTCACGGTCGGTTTGCTGACCTATAAAGCCCTACATGGACAGGGAGCATGTTGCGTGCAAGAGCTTCTCCATCATCACTGCCCCCATACAACCACTCCGCTCCTCTGACGAGGGATTGCTAGAGCTTCTCAGCGTTTGGCTGAAGACGTCTGGGGCCCGGGCATTTGTGTTTGTGGCCCTGGAACCCTCTGCCTCGCCGGACATGTGAGTGCCTGACTTGGAGAGTTTCAAATCAGCACTAAAAACTCATTTATTTAATCTTGCCTTTCCGGATCATTGCTGAATTGCTAAATTGTTGTTATTAGCTAGTTTTAATCATTTATGGATTTTTAATCTGTTTTAGCGATTGTAAAAGCACTCTGATACTTGTGAATAATGCTTGTTTTAAATAAATATATTGATTGATTGATTCTCGGCTGATTTTGTATACCTATTGTCCCATAAGGTCAGTGAGCAGTGTCTGCTGCATGCTAGTTCATTACAGTCACAAGAAAAGTGATCTTAAAGCTGCAGTACAATGAAACAATTGTTTTTCAAGAGAGCTAGTTTCAGCTGTAATTGATACATATACTGGCATACTTGTCAAATCTTCCTTTTTAGGTAACTTTAAGCTGCGCACTATGAGATTTATTTTTTAACCATCTTAACCTCTGTCGGGTCTACATGCTATTTCCAAACTGAATGTGGTGGCCATCTTTTCTCAAGAAAAAATTTAATTAAAACATTTATTAAAATACTGAAAACTTTGGTGGAACTGGAACATTTTACCACCAAATAAAACTGGAAGATGCCTGGAATCTTTTATAGTGAAAAAAGATGCGGCCAACATGTTTTTTCCCACAGTTTCGTTGCACTGCTGTTTTAAGCAATGGGTGTTTGTTTATTGAACTTTTTCATCAAGAAGGCACACTGAACAACAAGTTGTTCATCTCCCGGTGCAACTGGGGGGGGGGGTAAAATTGGATGAAGAATTAGACATACAGTTTACCATTCAATATATCTGAGAAATGCAACATTTAATTACATTTGTCACAAGACATACAGCTAAAAAATATCATAAATAATCATACAATCACATTTGTGACATAACATACACTTCAATATATCATACCTGTGGAATATGCATTTAATTACAAGTGGCATATCTGAGGAACAAAGTACAGAAATTTAATGTAGCCTTGGAGCCAGTTCCTTGCAGGAATGGATCACAGTTTAGCAATTATTGATTAAATGAATGAGGTGCAGTGAGGGGACATGAAGGAGGGTAGAGGGGTAGGCAGGGGAAACCAGCTGGGGGAAGGAGAGGAATCAGGATAACGATGGGGGGAACATTATCGGAGCAAAGTGAGCAAAAAATCAGTTGCAGGGGGCAAAAATGTTCTGAGCCATATTAAAAGGAGTGCTGCTTTTAATTATTTAATCTGTAAAACAAGCAAGAAAAAAGTAGTAAAGCGCATTCAGATGTGGAAAACATGCTATCATACCATTCGGGATAATAGGTGGAAATCTAAAATAAAATACAGAAGTACAGATAAAAATGTTCATAGCTGTCATGCACTGCTGCTTTATCATGCCAGTTTTTCTGATGAGAGTGCAGGCAGGGCATAACCTGTATCAGAGCTGGGCATAACCTGTATCAGAGCGGAGAGCCATAGATCATATCAAGTTCATGTCACGGCAGCACACATCAGGACCACTAGGCTACTCTGTCTCCCTAACAGGTGTGAGAAACGAGAGTCTGCAGCATGTCTCTTGGATCTCCGGCTTTAACCTAAACAGCATTCCTTGTACGCATCATCTGACTGATCGTCCAGATTAGAGGCCCCGCATGTATGTGCCTCAAATATGACATAATCAACTAGACTTATCCATGCAGTGGGAGGTAATCAGCTGTTGTTTTTTTTTGTTTGTTTTTTAAATACTTATGCAGAGATGAAATGATTTCAGTACAGCTGCCAATCAGAAAGTCACTGAGGCCTGACTCGCTTTGTCTCTCTCCCCCATCGCTCTCTTCCTCTCTTTTTATGTCTCTCTCCCTCTTGCAACTCCCTCTCTCTCTTTCTCCAGCTGTGTGTGTGTGTGTATCTGTCTCTCTCTGTCTCAGTTCAATTCAAATAACTTTATTGTCATGACAAGATATACAGACAAGCTTATGTTCTGTTCCTGGTCCCCACCATAAATAGGATTTTGTACCCGATATTGTATTTTGTTTTACGTTTGCCACTTTTATCTTCCTGCTGCCTTGTTGTGTGATATTGTTGTGATGTGATTTTTGTCTTCATTGCTTCACTTTGTAACTCCCCGGTCGCACCTGAAAATAGGCATTGTGATTGCCCAGTGTGCATACTGGGTCTGTGAAAACTAAATAAAAAATTGCCAAAGTTCATTTATTAAACTATTCTTGAGATACAAACATACTACAAGGCACTTTGTAAAATGACAAGGAAAAATTCTAGAAATTTAATTGGCCAAGAGACATCACTTAACCATGCACTAAATCACTATAAACACACGGTCACATGTTGAATCTTATTTTCCTCCCCTAAAAACCTCTTAGAGCCATTTTATAAGTGTAATAAGCCCCTCCAAGGTGTGCATCATAGGCGTTTAATGCACTTCCCAAGGGCATAATGACACTTGGCCTTTGGCCTCATGCCTTACTACACCCCTGGGGTGTGCATTAAAATCCTATAATGCACACCCTGTCGTGGCTTATTACTTACTTAATACATCTATGTTGCATTTCGAGGCTAGTGACATGATGCTGTGTAGTTTGCAGCTATTTCTACGACATCATTTCTATCCCCCAGCAGTACACAGAGTTTAGTTTCATCATTCAGAAACTGGAAATCCACTATCCTTTGTAATAGTTCTAGAAAACATTGCTCTCGTATACAGTTGTATTTTGTACTGTGGAGAATGAAATGCATTTTTGCTTTAATTTTGCTGATTTCACATTGAGTAGAGAGTCTGGATTTTTTAGGTTTTCAGGTTACTTTGTGCCTGTATGTTTCTGCATGGATAGGAGGTTTAATTATTCCAGTTGTTTCAAGAAGGTAATGTCAATAATCCTATACTGTACCGGTAAGTGTACCCCCCTCCCAACAGTAAAAAATAAAATAAAAATAGCAGCCCATTTTATAAGCGCAATAACACACACCAGGGTGTGCATGGAACATATTTTACCGCACGCCAGTGACTAAAGGCACTCGGCCCTTGTTACGCCCCTGGCCGTGTGGTAAAATATGTTCCATTCACACCCTGTCGTGTCTTATTGCTTATGTATTCTCCTTCCATTATGTAATGCTTTGTTTCATGTGTTTTCCCTCCACGGTACATTGTATTACAGTGCATGCTACTGTATGTAAGTTTAGATGTAATCTCCCAGGTCACACCTGAAAGTAAGCACTGAATTCCTAGTGTGCTTACCTGGTTAACCAAAACTGACTAAATAAATGTTTAACATAAAAGCGGCAATGAAATACCAAATAACTAAATAAATGCAGCCGCCTTAACAGGGAACTACCATCAAAATTTACAAAAAAAAAAATGTGCTGAGTGTGTTGATTTGTTGGCGTAGTCCTATTGTGTTCTTCCCTTTGTTTGCGGTTTGTTTTTTGTTTTTTTTTGTCTAAATTTGCCTGCTAGTTTTATGGTTCCTGGCAATCTCCATGTTTGTATTTTCTATCGCTCTTCTTTTTACTACAGTGCCTCCTGTCCCACATAACAGTAATGTGTTTGTGATCATTCATTCCATGAGTTCTATACAAACACTGCACAACACATGTTTTTGCAGATTTTGACTGTAGTTCTCCCTTAAGGGGGTGGGGCATGTTCCAGCCCCAGCAGCCATCAAGGTACCCCACTGTAGTGCAGAACAGGACACTCACATAACTCCCTAAGGAAGACCCATAGTGTGGGGGAAGTGCTTGGACATTATTCTGGTCACTCATTATGCACTCATAAGCAGAGGTTGCTGACAGTTTGTTGTTCTTTTTCCATATAGATTTTTCTCCCTTCGGGGCACCAGGTACATTCCGCTCCAGTCCGCTCTCCCCCAACTCAGGGGCATCATCCTACCTGCCCTGGTACTCCCTTTTCTGTTTTCTCCCCTTACCCCATTACATGGACATGCATGCACTCCGAGGCTCTGGTGACAGCCTCTTCCTCCTACCCAGCCTAGCGCCAAGTCCCTCACTAGCTTGGCACTGCTGCCGAGCCTCCGCCTGATGACAGCCAAGAGCCGAGGAACCCCATGTCCCTCCCTGGGAGAGGAGAGCTACCTAGCAGCAGCTCTGTCCAACTGCTAAGCCCCCCGGGTGACCCCTGGTGACCTGTGCTTATTCCCGACCACGAGTCACTGGAATGGGAAGCGGTAAGGCGCCAGCATCTCCGTCCTCTTTGCCACTGAGTCAGCTGGTCACTTACAGTTTTCATGTAACTGGCATCTTCCATGACTACACAGAGTCAGTGTACATTCTCTTTTTCTTTTAATGTGTTTCACGAGGGGAGTCAGAACAAATGAATGCACACTAGCATGTAGGTTCAGCCAGTGGTGTATTTTTCTCTTTTTCCCATTCAGAACAATCACATGCTGCTTGCTACTCACCACCACCACAAATACCTGCGTAATTCCAGTTGGGCGGGTAGGGGTTAGGGGAAGCACCACTTGTGCTAGACACAAAATTTCCCGATGTCCCGTACAGCGATGGCACAGGACTGACACCGGTATTGTGCTGTCCCAAAAGACAGTGCTTTTTGTGAGGAGGATTCTATCCCCCACACCCCCTGCATTTAATTATAATCAAGTCGGAGTTGTTCTGAGGAGGGGGCAGAACACCGGGAGAAGCCACATCAGTGAAAACAGACCATTACAGTGACTGTCGCTGTAATGATCTGGTTTCAGGTTTCGCTGTTGGGGTGTCGGGCTAGAGTGGACCACTGGGGGTTAGGCTCCAGCAGGCATGTTCAGCAAAAGAATACGCTTGTGACAGCCCTGTCCCACCTCTGCCCACCCAACCTGGAAACAATGAGTGATGTGTTACAAGAACAGGATGGATGCTGGGGGTGGGGGGGAAGGAGGATAAGGAGCAATTCCACATAGAGAAGAGGATAATGGCAAAGGTACCTGTGCCCATTGTCTATCTGTCCCGGTTCAGGTTTTCCTATGGCTGGCCATGTTAACAAACATCACCTGTGCACGTGTGATACTACATATGACACAAAGAATACTAAGGGCCGGATATTCAGAAATGCGCCAAAGCTCGGCGCAAGTCCAGCGCAGCACAACCCAGGTGCACCATGGTAAGTGGGGGGCCATATTCAGAAGATGCACCACCCGAAACGCTGCAGTGCAAGTCAACTGAATATGGCAATGATGCACCATGGCACAACCAGAGATGCGTCGGCGCAACCATGGATGCACGGAGCAAACCTGAGCACAAACCCAATGAGCAGGGCAGGAGCCACAGGCTGCAGGTACACATATGCAAGCAAACATAGTGCAATGGCCACAGGCCCCCCCCCCAGCTGGGCGCACCCATGAACACAGAGGCATAGACCCGGAGGGCACACAGGGCACCAGGGGGAAGCGCACAGAGAACTTGAGCCCACAAACCGTGGAACATGCCCTGGTCAAAGACCTGCCATCCCCACCATGCCAATGGCAGGGACATGCAACACACACCCACCAGGCAGGGCGACAGTGCCCCTGTCACCACATGTACAAGCCCCCCACAGGCGCATGGCACAGGCATGCACCCCCCCATGAGCATGTGTGCACACCCACACACAGTGGAGGCCATGCGCCACCAGGCACACAATGCCCCAAGGTGACATGGACCCCACGGAGAGCCCTCCCTCCCCAGCCACAACCAGCAGTACAGGGCACCACACTGACAACCCAGTGACACGCCAAACATGGCTGGCCCCCAGTCAGACACGCCATGGACATGTGAAACAGGGCTGAACACAGCACGGACCCCACAGGAATACAGCCTGTGAACTGACCTACCCCTGTGGGGACACCATTCACCATGCCCACACATGTGCAGCATGGCTCCATACACCACCTGCAAAGCAGACACGGACACAGGCCTTTATCAGAACCAAAGCTTTATATAAAAGAGCATATGCAACAGGCAGATAACAAGAAGCAGGGATGGGGGAGGAGGAGGAGGAGGAGGGGGGGGACAGGGTGCAGGGGCTATACAGAGTGATGTGGGACAGTATGGGAAACAGGTGTGGGGCAGGAAAGGGGTCTGTGTACAACATGGGCCACTGTAGGTCCCTCTAGCTCCAGCCCCTGATGGCCTGCCACAGCTGCTGTATGGTCCACCTCAGTTCTGCAGTCTCTTGCCGGTGCCTCCTCTGGAGTGCAAGGAGTCGCTTCTGGAGTGCCAGTATCCTCCCTCGGTCCTGGACACGGAGGCATGCAGCCCTCCAGCAACATTCATGTGACCACCAGGGGAAGGGACGGGACAGCCAATCAGTGCAATGCCCCAAATACCCCAGCCCACCTACAGCATGCAGTGGACTGTGGGGGCACACACCACTGGGGGACCACAATGGACCCATGCCTGGAGGGCTATACCAGCCATCCACACAGCACACCACAATGGTGCAGCTAGTCAGAAAGGTAGTGCAGTGTGCCCATGTGCGCACGGGCACAAGGCACAGAACACAGGCACCAGTGTAGCACACATTGTGGAGGCTGTGTGCACATCCCCCCCACTGGTCGGCACAATGCCACCAAAGTACATCCAACATTGTCACATACAATGGGTGGTGCGCCACCCACAGTTGTGCAGACACATGGCCTTGGACACCATGCCTGGACCCACTACCAACAGCAGTACAACAGGGACACAAAACAACATAGTGGCCACACTTACCTGCCATGCCGCTCCTATCCAGTGCTGCACCCTGTGGCCTCCAGTGGCCCTTCACACCTTCCGTGGCTGCTCTGGCCCATCTGTGGTCCTCTGACCCTGTGGAAAGCATGTAGAGAGGTGGACATGAGTACACACGCATGCATGGAGAGTCCCCCCGCCACAGCACAGCCCGCATGTTGCATGGCATGTCCCCTACCGTCCCTTGGCCCCCATGCCTGCATGACTGCAACACGTGCAGCAGCCATGCATGATGCACAGCTGCTGATGGGACTGTGATGAACCCCAGCTGTGGACCGTGCAGCGCAGCCCAACACTCACCACTGATGAGCATCGGTTCATGCAAGTCCATTGCGCACACCTACCTGGCTGTGGTACCGCCTCACGCTGGATGCGTGCCTGCATCTGGTGCAGCCACTCCGCATCCCTGCCCCGCAAGTCCGCATACTGGTGGTGACATTGCTTCACACTCCTGGCCACCCCATGCATCTCTCCAGGTCTGTGACCACCTGCATCCAAACGTCTCCGCTGGCTTGTTGCAGTGGCACAAGGCTGAATAGTTGTCCCTCAAAGGGCTGCACCACTGCAACAAGATTGACCACTTCAACATCTCTCCATTTGCTGGCCCTTCGTATCCTTCACTGCGCCATGGCCGCTAACAACCCTCACTGCTGGTGTGAATGGCAGTGCAGTCATGCATGTGGTTGCAGCACATGTAGGATGAACAATTGGGAATGGAAGGATGCAACCGTGCATTACAGTGATGCACAATGCGAGTGCATTGCGCAGTCCCGGACATGCACAAAACACTCTGACCCACTGGCTACGTGGGGTATCGGGTCGTGACCCCATGCACAGTCATGCACGTGCCTGAGGATGCGCAATGCCCCACCATTTGCTGCATGCGCAATGGCATGGCACTGTGCAAGGGCAGACAGTTGCACAATGGACACATACAGTGCCGTGCGCACATGTGCACTGCAGAAATGTGCAATACACATGCGCCAGACATGTGCCACAGGTTTGCTCCAGTGCAACCCCATTGCGCATGGCACAGTTTTGCAATATTCAGCTGCGGTATGCAAATGACCTCCTCAGCCAATGCGTGGTGCAGTAGGGTGCATTAGTATATCATTACCATTGCATACAGGCTCATTTGCATACAATGCACCATATAAGCGCCAGCGAACATCTCAGGCCACAAACCGGTATTGCTCCCGTTCAGGTAGGTGGATGTTGGCTTGGTGAACTGGCGGCCTGCAACAGCACTGCCACAGAGGGCAACGTGGGCCATGCCCTCACTGACACACTGTGCTGTCCCTGTTCACAGGTGGCAGAATGTCTGGACATGAGGAGGAGCAGGAGGAACAGGGGCTTGCACGCAAGTGCAGGCCCAACTGATTTCATTTCATTTATTTATTTATTGAAATGTTCCACCGGGAGGGCACACTGAACAACAAGTTGCTCATCTCACGGTGCGACTTGGGAAGAGGGGTAACATAGGATTGTGAAGGATGATCAGTTACAATAGTATGTGGGTAGTACAAACAATACAACATTGTAAGATTGTGCAACAGTTGGAACACAAGGTATTGTACAATAAACAGTAGTGGAACATTGGGTAAACCAACTTTACACAAGATTAATCGGATGCCCTGTTCAAGGCATACCATGACAGGGAGGCCCTGTTGAGCAGTGCCATGGGCACCCCGCACGAACAGACAACAGGGTGGGATGAGGTGGTGGCCTACGTCAACCTACACGATAGGCATCAGCAGGTGGCACAGGAGTGCCACAAGAAGGTTGGGACTCACAGGCAGAGGATTAAGGAGAAGGTGGTGGCCATTTGATCCTCCCATAGTGCCACAGGTGGAGAGTCATCCACCGCACCCACCCTGTCAGCCATGGAGGAGCTAGTGGTGTCCACCATCCATCGCACTGTGGTGGAGGGTGTGCCCGGCGGGGGATTCCAGACAGGTGGCAGCCCATCACTGCATGGTACATATGTGACTCACAATGACTTGGCAGGTTTGCGCCAGGTCATGCAGGTGTGCCTGCCACTGTGCCATATGCCACATTCGCATGTGCACATTGCTGGTCATGGCACGCCACTGGCCAGCGACACTGCAGCATGCACAGGGGGCACATGGGTGCCAATGCACCACTGGCCATGTCTTCCTCTCTTGCGGCACCATCACGCCTCCATACAGGGGATGGCGTGGAGGAAGCGGCAGCCACAGCCAGTGCAGATGGACCCTCAATGCCACTGGCATCCATGACCTGGACAGGCTGCTGCTCAGCACCGTCGGGTTGGTGGATGTCTTCGGCCTGGGGTTGGGCGAGACCCTGGATGAGTTCCTGCAAGATGCCAGCCTGGATGTGCTGTGCATGGAGACTCAGCTTGGGGCGGGGTCTGGCTCCGATGATGACATCACCCTGATCCTGAACAGCATAGTAGATGATGCGGAAGACATGCCCCTGGCTGCCTCACAGGCATCATCGGGGCCCAGTGCTGTGCCCGCGGCTGCACAGCTGCCTCCCATCCACGCAGGTGCAGCTGGGTGTTGTGATATCACTGTGACCAGTGTGGATGGTGGTGCTGTTGCGGCTGTGCCGGTGCAGCAGAAACATAGAAACATAGAATTTGACGGCAGATAAGGACTGCTTGGCCAACCCAGTCTGCCCATTTCCCTACCTAATGGATAAGCTGCAGATCCTAGTTAACCATCAGCCTACTTCTTCCTACCCCCCCCCCCAGAATTGCCTTATGACTGTCCCATGCATGCTTGAATTCAACCACTGTTTTTGACTCCACAACCTCCTCCAGAAGGCCGTTCCATGCATCCACAACCCTCTCTGTGAAAAAATACTTCCTTAAATTACCTCTGAGCTGCCCCCCATCTTCAAATTGTGCCCCTTGTTCTTGCACACCTCTTTTTTTGAAAGATGCTACCCTCTTGGACTTTGTTGATTCCTTGAGGTACTTGAAAGTTTCTATCATGTCCCCTCTCCATCCTTTCCTCAAGGCTATACATATTAAGCTCCTTAAGTCTCTCTTCATATGTCTTCTGGTGCAGACCCTGCACCATTTTAGTTCCCTCTCTGGACAGCTTCCATCCTGTCTATGTCTTTGTGGAGATTGGGTCTCCAGACTGCCACATGATACTCAGATGGGGTCTCACCAGCTGTCTGTACAGAGGTATAATAACTTCCTGTTTCTACTGGTGATGCCTCTCCTTTGCATCCCAGTATACCCCCAGCCCTCCTTGCTGCCCTCTCACATTGCTTGCCCACCTTTAGGTCATCTGATATGACTATCCCCAGGTCCCTTTCCATTTTTTTTGTTGTTAGTATCTCAACCCCCATTGTGTACTCTTCCCCTGGGTTTTTGTTTCCCATGTGCATTACCTTGCACGTCTTAGCACTGAATCTAAACTGCCATACATTTGACCATTCCTCTAACCTTGCCAAGTCCCTTCTCATCCTTTCCACCCCATCCTGTGCATCAACTCTGTTGCAGATCTTTGTGTTATCTGGAAAGAGACATACTTTTCCTTCCAGTCCCTCTGCAATGTCGCTTGTAAAGACATTGAAGAGGACCGGTCCTAATGCTGAACCCTTCGGTACCCAACTAGTAACCCCCATTTCTTCTGCGTGGACTCCATTTACTATTACTCTCTGTGTCCTATTCTTCAGCCAATTCTTTACCCAGGCTGTCATCTTGGGACCCACTCCCAGGCTGGCTAACTTGTATATTAATCTTTTGTGTGGGACTGTGTCAAATGCCTTGCTAAAGTCTAGGTAGGCCATGTCCACAGCCCTCCTGATCTACTACTTTGGTCACCCAGTCAAAGAAATCTATCAGATTCATCTGGCATGACCTTCCGCTGTGAATCCATGCTGCCTAGGGTCCTGTGCCCCTCTGGCCTCTAGATACTCGACAATTCTTTCCTTCAGAAGTGATTCCATCATTTTCCCTATCACTGAGGTTAAACTAACAGGTCTGTAGTTTTCTGCTTCTGCCTTGCTCCCACTTTTGTGAAGGGGAATCACATCTGCCCTCCTCCAGTCCTTGGGTACCACCCCATCCTCCCATGATTTGTTAAAGAGGGTAGTCAGTGGTGAAGGATGGTCAGCAGCAGCAGGATGCAGGTACCACCTAGCAGCGGGACATGGGGTCTGCCGTCTGTGCACTTGATGTCACTGTACCCCCTGTGCGGCCCACTGTGCAGCATATGTGTGTTGTACCACATGCCTCCTGTGTGTGCTGGCTGTGCTGCTGGGATGTGTGGCATGGGCGTGATGAGGGCAGCTCTGCACCGAGTGTGCCTGTGTACCGGTGTCATGCATCTGACCCATGCCATGTTCCTCTGTGTGTGTGCACATGCCTATGTTGCGCGTGTGTGTGTTGCACCGCCTACACCATCCCTGCTATGCACCCCATTCCTTGCATGCATCCCACCATGCACATACATGCCTGTGTGTGGTGTATTGGTCTGTGTGACCTATGCATATGTTACACTGCACCTACCTGCGTTCTCCAAAGTGCTCTTGGGTGATTGTGTTCCAATGCCTTTGCGCCATCTGTGCCAGACGAGGGTCACATCTATTGGGGGGTGGCTGCCCACTGCCGTCCGGCCCATTGTCACCGTCATCCCTTCTACTGTCATCCTCATCAGCCTTGACAGCTATCCCATGGTCAATGGCCATGTTGTGCAGGATGCAACAGGCCTGGAATAGGCCACAGGCTTGGGATGGGCTGTATTGTAGGGGCACCGCCTGACCTGTGTAGACAACGGAATTGCGCTTTCAGCATGCCAAAGACACGCTTGATGATATTGCGCGTGCTAATGTGTGCCTTTTTGTACCTCTCCTCTGCAGGAGACAACGGTCTCCGGTAGGGGGTGAGCAGCCAGGGCCTCAGCAGATATGAACTGTCACCTGTGTTGGGAAGGACATGGTTAGCCATGCACTATGCTGTTCCACCTCCTTCACCCTGTCACCCACTGCTCATACCGCCATGCCCACCCTGCCTGTCCATCCCCACCACAATGGCAGTACCACGCATGCCCCCTGTCCCGTGTCCTACTCACCCACAAGGTGTCCCCTGGGGATGTCCCCACATTCAAACATCTGGCACAGCACAGAGCTGTGCCAGATGAATGTGTCATGTGCACTTCCGGGGTGTGGGATGCAGACACTGATGATGCGCCTCATGGCGTCGCACACCACCTGGCAGTTGATGGTTGGGTTCCCCCTTCCTGTTAATATACCCAAGGCCCTCAGGGCCAGGTGGCATGTGGATGCCCATGTGGGTGCAGTCAGTGGCCCCAATCACGCCAGGCATGTGTGCCACCCTGTGGAAATCCTGCATGTTTGCTGTACGCTCTGCCTGTGTGCTGGGGAACCGTATGAACTCTGAAGCTCGTGGCAGCAGAGCGTTGAGGAACTGTGTGAGGAGGCAGGGCATGGCTGACTGGGTGATACCCATGGTGTCCCCTGTTGGCTTTTGGAAGGTGCCCGTGGCGAGCAAGCATATCACGGCGGTCACCTTAGTTTCCACAGACATGGCATGACCTCGTGCAGTGGGTGCCTGCATGTCGTCATGGCACTGCTCACAGGGCTGTCTCAGAATGGTCCTGTTCAGGCGGTACTGGCCCACTATCTCTGTATCACTATAGTTCTCGAATGTGGTACAGGCACAGTACCACCTATGTCAGGCATACTGACACTGGGCCCTTCGTCGGCCATGTTGGTGTTTGTCCTGCCTCCTCACACCCCTCATTACTGCCTCCATTAGGAATGGGGCACTCTTCATCCCTCCATCACTGTGGGTTTCTCCCTGGGTGCCTGTGTCACTCTGTCTGTCCATCAGTCTGTCTGTCTCTCTCTCTCTCAGTGTCTCTCTCTCTCTCTCACACTCTCTTCCTCCCTCTTTCTCTGGGCACAATGTTGCACATCTGCTGTCTGTGTGTTTGAGCCAGGTTTTTATAGGAACAAGACCGGCTGGCGCATCTTGGGTTTGCTCCGGCCTTGCACCATGGGTTCCTGGTTGAATATCCCATTACACCAAATATTCATGGGTTCACCCCCTGCAGTTGGGCTGCATACATTATAGTTGTGCCATGGCACAATGCGGGTTGTGCTGCACAGCCGCGTTCTTTGAATATCGCTCGGCGGCGCATTTCAGTAGTTGTGCTGGCGCAAGTCGGTTGCGCCATATGCAACTGCTCTGAATATCTGGCCAATAAAACAGAAGACTGAACCTTTACTTTCCACATCACAAGACTCTGTGGGGAAGGCAGACAAACCTAAGCATGCAGTTGAATACTAACAGCTGCTGCCCCTTTAGCCCTCTTGGAGATCAGGCCTGACCTGCTTGCCACTGCTCTTGTCTAGAAGGACTGTATTGTGAATGAGTCTGTTTGCCACTGCTCTAGCCTGGAATGAGGCTATGCTGAATGAGTGAATTAGTGTAGTGTAAGTCATCTGTATTGGTCCAGTCACCAAGTCATAAGTAAGCAATAAGACCCAACAGGGTGTGTGGTGTTGGGATACCCACACCCCCAGGAGGATATAGTGGGGCCCAGCCAGTCCCCAAATTTGACTTTTGAATGAACTTGAGATAGTGGGGGATTAGGGTTGGTATTTACCAAATTTTTTTTATGTTGACCCTGTATGAAGCACCTTACCATTGATGTATGGCCCTGTACCTGAAGACTCTCCTTGGGTCATGAGTGCAGGGGACGTGGTAGTGTGGGTGGGAATTAGAAATAAGAACCCTAATAACGTATTTCCAGACTTTGTGGGCATTGTGTTTGCAACCCTAATGCTTTATTTCCAATCGTCGTGAGATTTGAGTTTTGTGCGGCAGCAACGCTAAAGAGCATCGACATCCTTTTTTGCCATAAATACATATCTATGAATGTATTTGTGCCGGTAAACAGCCTTGAAAATGTTTTCAGGTGCCTCAAAAAAAAATGTGAATCTGAAGCACCAGGGAATGTCTTTAAACAGAGAAAGAATTTCACAGAAAGTTTTTGTTTTTTTTTTAATCCAATACTTTCAGGGTTTCTGAGTGAAGTATTGATTTGTTTTATGTAGGGTTGGGCCTCTGAAGAATAATGGAGGGTACTGACTCTGTTATACAATGCGCCCATTATCCTGGATAATGTTAGTGGACCGATTTAAGAAGCCAGGAATGTGCTGGGTTTCAAAGAGTAGCACATGTGGACAGCAGGCCGGCTAATTCTTTCCATACACCACCGCAGAGTTTTCTTTCTTTCTTTTTTCTACTGAATTTATCCTCTGATGGGGGCCCTTACACTGTTCCCAGCAGGTATCATTGTGTGTGTGTCTGTTGGGGAGGGAAAGGGGGGGATTGCAACCAGATGTCTCATTTCACTGAACGCCTCATCATGACTGCCCCCTCTCCTCCCGTGGGGCACCATACTCACAGGCACACTGTACGTACAGGCCCACGGCTAGAAAAGTCAGAGACTTGTTTCTGTCTCATCTTCACAAACACAGCCTTTGTGGCAATCATCTGTTTACCCAGTGGAGTCCTGGGGGTTTAATTATCCTGTTATCTTTTTTTTTTATTATTTTTTATTTTTTTTATTTTGAGAGGATGGGGAGAAGTGTCAAGAAGTTATACAGATAGACAGATGAGGAGTCAGTACATGACAACCTCCACAGTTCGAAGCAGTATGCATCACAGCTGGATGGATACAGATAAATTAGACACAGGTGAACAAGCGAGTGATAGACAGCTTGCGGTAGACACACCAATGTAGCAGAATATTGTTATGAAGTAGATAGGCAGGGCAGTGTTTACTGTACACAGAATGTGGACAGGAGAGCCAGGTAGGCAGTCAGATTGTGGGCTGGCAGATGCAGTATAGCTTAGAGGCTAGAGAAGCAAGCTGTAAATGAGCTGGTACATCCAGCAGACCTGGGTTTGATTCCATCAATCTCCACTTGAATACTGAGGGGCCCATTTAACCTCCCCAGTGTTCCTGGGTCCCCCCTGAAAATTGGCACTGTGCCGAGTAGGTCTTACCTGGTTACCAAAGAATTAAAGAAATTTTAATTTTCCAAGGAGTATGGGTGAAAACCAGACTGCCGGAACCCGACTAGACTAGATCTGTAAAAGCAGGATCAGCCAGTCCAGCCAGACTGGGAATAAGCTGTACAAATCTTGCTCATGCAGCCATTTTGGCTGGTCTAGCTTTTACAGATCTGATCGGGACCATTTTTCACCATGTCCTGGATATGGGTAAAAACTGGACTGGGCCAGATCGGTAAAAGCTGGACCAGCCAGTCCAGCAAGACAGGGCACAAATTGTGTGAATTTTGCCGGACCAGCCATGTATTTACAGATCTGGTTTGGTCCAGTTTCACCAAGTCCTGGGTATGGGTAAAAACTGGTCTGGTCCACATCAGTAAAAGCCGAACCAGAAACATTTGTACAACTTGCACCCAATCAGCCATACTGGATGATCCAACTTTTACAAGCATCCTTAGTACAGTATCCCTATCTCCTGATTTTTTTTTCTGCAGTGACTTGTTCTTAGATGCTGACATCATAACCAACTTTCTGTTTTCCGTTAACTTACCTGGTGCCTGCTGTGACATCTCCTCATGTGGGGAGGGTGGACTTAGGTGGTGAGGCACTTAAACCAAAATATTTTAAAATGGCCAGCCAGGTGGCACTGATGGCTGAGGCGCTGGATGCCTTACCCCGTGCTATGCTGGCGACCTGAGTTCGGGAACAAGCACGGCCCGCCGGGGGTCGGCTGGGGAGGAGAAGGATTGAGCGTCTGATGGACTGCTCTCCTTATACTCGGGTATGAGGTCAACAGCAATCAGTGTCCTACTGGCCCTAAGCGGTAGCTGAGGTCAGTGTGTAACTCTTACAGTAAGGGAGGAGATGTGGCAGACGCTTGGAGGAGTGCGTGCGGGTGCACATGTGCTCTCCGCGGGCATCATTGCACGCCTCACCTCAAGAAGAAAATGGAAAAGGTCCTGGCCACACAGCAAGACACTGTCCCCTGCAGATGCCATCCTTCGAGAAGGCACCTCCCTGGCTGGATCTGTTTCAGGTGGGTTGAGATGCTCCCCACCACCCTGCCATGAAGGGTAAGTCATGGGAGCATAGAGAAGGGGGCCTGATCCTTGGGGGACAACACCAGGGGGGAAGCAGATGGTACTAGGAGTTCTGGCCAGGACAGGGAAGAAATACCATACTAAAATATATATGTATATATATTAAAATGTAACTATTCAACTGACACGGGAATTTCACAGTTTACTCTGGTAGTCTTCTGGAGTCCTCTGCTAGTGACATTATACTAAATAAACAGTTTTCTGTTATTTAAAACAACAAGTGAATTTAAATGGCGACAGAGACATTTTTTTCACCATCTCATTGCTTCAGTGGTGCACGTGCACTCGGTTCTAGGACATTTATATGGAGAGAGGATTCATGGGGAGACTATATCCTTCCCAGCAGTTTGCCTTCACGTCACGCAGCCCAGCCTGATGCGCTGGCATCCGAATCTATTACCAGCTGGGAATAAGATTTCAGCAATAACAACCTCAAAGCCAGTCATTTCCAAGGGATTTGAGGAAGTAGTATAGCGTAGTGGTTAGTGGCACTGAGCTGCAAACCTGGAGACCTGGGTTTGAATCCCATCAGCCCCCACATGTATACAGTATGACCCTGAGCAAGTCACTTAACTTTTTTTTTTTGCCAGCTTCTTCCCCCCTGTGGGGCAGGGGGTTCTAATCCCCCGCTCACCACCTCCCCACCCCCAGGCTTATCTCCCTGGGTGGAGCCGCCAGGCAAGCACCCCCTCCCAGGAAACACAGTACTCTAGCCCTGGCTTGCCCCCAGGGCAGGGTCATAGGAGTGGGCCCCCCCAGCAGACCATTGTCTGAGCAGGAGCGATGGCAGAAGTGGGAGCTATCATTAGAAGCAAGCATTTTTTTTCTGATGTTTTCCCTGTGGGTGGGGATGTGCAGTGATACCAGCATCCGCCTTGCCCCCCTGACATGTGGTGCTGGTCATGGTGGTACCCACAGCCTCCTTCAGAGGTCAATATTGCACCATACACTCTTCCCCTCTCCCCCAGAGAAGGAGAGCAGTCCCTGGAATGCTAAATCCTTCTCCTCCCAGCCAGCCCTCTGACTCCCAAGTCCGTCCCCAAACTTGGGATGTCAGCGCCGCAGACGGGCTGACCCTTAAGTCACTTAACTTCCTTGTGCTCCCAGGTCGCACTTGGAAACAAGTTCCGGCTTGGTGCACCTTTCCTGGTTAAACAAGGTTCCCTTTCCCCCTCCTGTCTCCTATTAAAAACTGGTTTGGGGAATGGGTGGCCTGAGGCTGTGCTTTGGGCAACCTCCCTCCAGTCAGTCATTAATCCAAAGGATTGGGACAACTGGCTATGGTCAAATGGCTCCTTGACTTGTCTTTCTGTGGTGTTAAACTAGCTGATTCTCTACCATTAAACTTGGAACAGTATTTACTTATACTACAGTTTGGTGTATTTTTACACCTCGTCACACACTGTAGCTCCTGAGTGTGATTGGTTTGTGATACTGTTGGTCAATCTGGGTTAGCAGAACCCTAAAGCCCAGTGAGCGCTGGAACATTTCTTTGAGCTGGTTTGTTCCCAGGTCGCACCTGGAAACAAGCTCCGGCTTAGTATGTCTTTCCTGGTTAAACAATTTTCCCCTTTCCCTGTTAACAACTGGTTGGGGAAATGGGTAGCCCAATGCGTGGCCTGAGGCTGCACACTGGGCCACCTCCCTCCAGCCGGTCGTTAATCCAAGGAAATGATCAGCTTTGAGACTGTTGCATTTATAAGTCTAATCACAATATCAATTTTCTTTTTTCACTGTTTATTTTTAACCTAAGGTTTTTAGCTGTGTGGCACAAGCTGTGTACAGCGTCAGTTGGCGGCTGGATCAATCATTTCTAAGATGTTAATGACCAATCCAGTAGTCAAACATGAGCTTTGCTAGGCTCATGAATAATTAATTAGACGTGTAACCAAACATTAGAGCTGTGAAGAATGCATAATTCCACCAGCAGAATCCTTATGGAATTGGGATTCCGCTTATGAATGCCTCTGGGGAATTTCTTCTTTACTTCTGAAGAGTACAAAACAGCATTTGTTTTCCTTTTTTGTTTCATATACTTTCCCCCTGTTGACTGACCAGCTCCCATCCATCCTGCCTCCCTCACGCAGCCCCATCAACTACCTTCTCTGGGACTAACCTTGACTCCAGTGCACCCTGGCTTGCCCCCCAGGGTGGGGCCATAGAGGGTGGATCCTACTCCCCGATGGAGACTGGGAAGGTACAGTTTCACAGCAAGAGCCATGGTTGGTGGTGTGTGAGGGAAACTACCTCCTGCTACAGTTGGAGATTTTTCCACTGCTCTATTCCCCGGCCCTAGGACATGGAACTGCCGACACACATGCATGCAGTGCGTGCCAATGCACTAGAGTGCATCGGCGTTCTCCCCTTCCAGTTCCTCGGCTCCAACTGCACTGCTGCCTGTGATCATCCAGGGGGCACTAGTGCAGCGGAGTATGAGCACCCTTCCTCCTCGAGGTGGCGAGTGTCCTCTCGGATACTTAGCTCACCTTTTCTGACTGGCTCTCTGACGATTCGGGCTCGTTGCCAAACCCGACTCATTAGAGTCAGGAGCAGCAGCACCACCACTGCGCCAGTGGGCCAGCACCCAAAAAGTATTTCTTTGTAAACCACAGAATAATATACTGTGAATTATGTAATCTGTGGAATATTATTCTGTGGTTTGCAAAAAGCCGCGGTTTACAGAAACTGCTGAAGGCTGTTCTGTACTTTATGTGAACTACCAGTCACTAATCTGCAGGTTTAAAGAAAATCCCACTTTCAGAATACCCGAATTTCACTAATGACAGAATTCTGCAGTATTTGACAGAATTTCCAAAATTCTGAGGAATTCTTTCAGAAGTGGAATTTAAAAATTCCATACAGCTTCACCGAAAACGCTTCTGCCATTCATAGTACCCACCTATGCCAGTCACCAAATTAGTTCTGATCTCACTGGGCCTGTCGGATGAACCAGGACATCAAAGGAGCCTTGTGCCTGATGGACTTAGATTTTGGGCAGTCAAAGGTGATGATGATAGGGGAGAGGGTTCACGCATGCCGCAGCAACAATCAATTTTGCGATGTGAAACAAAGCGCAAGCAATATTCCGACAGCAGCTACAACACTATGACAATGTGACGCTATGAGTCTGGAACTATGAGCGACCCACCTGTACCCCCCCACACCTCCCATCTAATTTATATAAATAACTCCAGGTCATGGCATGTTGGAGATAGAGTTGTGACTCCAATGCCCAAAACAAAACATGTCAAAAAATCAAAGTCGAAACTAAGTTTGCAGCAACATTCCTTTGCTAACATCACGGCGCTAATGATGAGTCATTATATTAACAGGATACCATGTAGAGGGGCTGGAATGATCGCCTGAACTGAGGTCGGGTGATCGGAGACTTACCACCTGGATTAAATCTTTAATTAGATGTGCCTCTCTCTCTCTCTCTCTGGAGCAGCCTCCAATCTCTTTCTTGAGCTCTTGTTTCTGGAAAGAGGGAGAGCCAGTGTCACTTCCTTTAAATTTCAAGTAAATCTGAGGATGTTTAGAGACTGACGGAGATGGAGGACTGACATCTGGTTGTAGATCACACACCTCAAATTCTCCAGAAGATTCGTTTTGACCAGGAGATCCTCTGACAGTTTATTCGGGGGAGTGGGCCTTTAGCAGGATATCATCCGGGTAAATTTTCAGACAAATTCCTCACAAATCCCTTAACCAGGCCACCATGGACAAAAGATATTTGTGAAGGATCTCGCTGGGCAGACACCAAACCAAACTGGAGGCATAGGAACTCCCATACATCTTCTAACCAGAGGACCCACAACCATTCTTTGTTTTCTGGGTGGACTGACACAGAACAATAAGCGTTGGTGAGATCTAGCCTCTAATGGCCACATTACGGCATGTAAATGACCTCTAGCCCTTTGCCTGCCTAGCGTGGTTATTTGCAGCTTGCCATTTGAATTTTGAACCCATGAGCAGAGGCGTTAAGCTGTTCAGGATGCTCTATCCCCCCTTACTCCTGGGTGTCTTGTTGGCAGGGGGCTGTGGTGCATTGCACATCACCATCACAGCCTGACATTGATACATGGAACACACACCAGACAGGAGACGACACTCTGTATGTACTAATATAGTTCCTTGCTGGCCATGAACAAATTAGAGTGCTTTGTTAAGCTTTGTCTGGTGTCATTTTTTGCTTTGTAAATGGGGGTCCCTTGTCCTTAAATAAAGCTACAGTTTGTGTTACTTCTTGTCTGAGCACTGTTTGTTCAATTATAAGTGCATGCTTTGTGAGGACTGTCGCTGCATTGATTTTAAGGATGGGACGGTCCACTGTGACCTGGTTCTGATTTTGACCCTGAGCTGTATCAAAAAAGTTCTGATTCACCCTGATTTACTCTGGTTTGCCAAATTATGTATATTTTCCAGACTGGTCCAGAACTGGGTCAGAGGTAGATATGGACTGGGTGAAATCACAGAATCAGGTTACCCTTTCACTGTCTTCATAAGCCCATTCTTCATGTCAGTTAATATTTAAAATAATTATTTTGTGGGATTATTTTTTCAACCTATTTTTCATTTTAAATTGGAAGGAAGCTCCAAAATCACTTACACTATCAGGGCCAGGTCAGAACTGGGTCACTTCAAATTCCCAACCTGATCAGAAAACTGAACAGGGTCAAATCAGAGTCGAGTCACAAATTAGTCTAATTTTAAGAGTTGGCGTGAGGTGGGCCATTGTGGGGTGGGGGGTTCTTTTTTTTTGTTAGTCCTTTTTACCTGTTTGGCACCTTGGGTCTGCATTCACATCCCGGCATCCGTCCTCCTCCGGCCGCTGTCCGGTCTGCCCTGGTCCCCAGTGAAGCCCCCATGGCCATTTACCCCTGCAGCTTACCCCCCCACAGTGGGGCAGCAGAGAGTCCCCCTCACTCCCCACCGAACCAGGATCCAGTATCAGTAGTGGTACCTCCAAGGCCAGGTGTCCCATAGACAGCCATCAAGCCACCACGACCGAGCACCATATTTCCTGGTTTTCTGGCCACCATGAATGGGGCATGCAGTAACACCAAGGGAGGAAGCACGCACATGTCTGCATGTGCTCCCTCCCGGTGCCATGCCCCAACATCACCCTTTTAGTGCAGTGCCAGCTCACCGCCCCCAGCCTCCGCCAGAGGTCGCAAGCGCACTGACAGCTGGTAGCCCCCCTCCCCAGAGAGGGAGAGCAGTCCCACGGATGCTTAATCCCTCTCTGTCCCTGCCAATCCCTGGTGGCCCGAGTCCGTTCCCGAACCTTTGTCGTCGGCGTGGAGCGAGGTGTGGCGTCCAGCGCCTCAACTCTCAGTGCCACTGGGCTGTGTAGGGGGGTTCGGATCTGACAGAAAACCAGTCCTTCCATCCATAATTGATTTGATTCATGGGTGGGATGACCTTGTGGGACCTGAGGGATGCTGCATCCTTGCGGGTTGTACCGTACTTACACCAGACCCACTGAAACCTTTCTTTGGTGGAGGCACGGTGCTATTTTTTTAATCTCAGACCTTGGATATGACCCTCCCCCAGCCAGGAGATGAAAGGACCTAAGCCCCTCAACTTTGTCGAGCCCACAAGGTAGGAGTAGGCAAAATAACATATACAGCAACCCGAGTGCATTGTAAAGAGGGAGTGCCTAAGACACCCCTCGGACTGGCCTTACATGGAAATTGCACCACAGTTTTGGAATTGGCCAGGTTTTTGGTGTGGGTCAGCCAGTCCTACTTTACACAAGTTTCTATTTAAATACCAAACCCTCCTGAGGTAACATTCCATAGATACGAGGGGAAGGGAAATCTTGTCGATGGAGTTCTTATGTTCATTGTGGGCAGTGCAGGGTATTTATTGACACAACTGACTGCTAATGACTGCCATACTGTAGTATTTAGTCTGGAATTGTTATTTTTCGCTCGTGTAATCTGTACTGCTAATGTACTGATATTATATTGACATTGAACACAACAGCTAGTGCAGCAGGGTTGCCCTCTGACTGCATTCCCACTGAGCTGTCCCATTTCAATAAATAGCTTAAACAAAATTAAAATAAACCACAGCTGGGCGGACATGGCCCAGGCTGTAATAACATGCTAACATTTTCTTTGTATTCTTCTGTTCTTTTGTGGAAAATGGCAGGGAGCCTTCTTTTGTTACAATTTATTTACTCTGGACAGCTCAGCTGAGATGCTACATCTTGTTTTCAGTGGGGTCATGCTTTTACCCATTTTTACAGTTGGGCCAATTTAAGCAGTGAGAGGTAAAGGGACCTGTTCAGGGTCAGGCAGCCAGTAAAGGGCTCCAGTGGGATTTGAACCTGGGTCCCCAGGTTCTCAAGCCTGGGCTGTAGTTACTAGGCTTGACTGTGTGATAAATGGGCAGACTGAATGGGCCTTGCGGTCCTTATCTGCCATCAACTTCCATGTTTCTATGTAGATCGATGTGCATACATGTGTGTGTTGGTGGTGGGGGGGTCAGTGACTCAGTCGATAGCTTTTTTGCCTCTGTGGCTGGAAGATCTGAAAGTCATAGGTTCTAGTCCCACACAAGGGACTTGAGCTAATAACCAATACTGACACAGCAGTACTATACTAGGGGGCACTGCACTGCCTAGAGGTACTACACTATGGGGTGCCACACTGTTGGAGGTACTACACTTGGCGACACTGCACTGCTGGATATACTACACCAGGGGGCACCACAGTTTATTATATATTTATTTAGAAAAGTTTCACCAGGAAAGACAACATGAGCTGTGAACAGCTCGTTTCCAGAAGCGTCCTGGGGGGAGGGGGTTACATAGAGGAGGAGAGCAAAAACCAAACAATAAGAACAGCGTACAAAACAAATACATCCATTACAAGCCATGTCACTATAACAACATAGACAATTATGAGATAAAACGCTAACAGTGAATGGATAAACTTAACACCTGCAGGGCTGCGGACTGATATATCAGTCCAAATTTCCTATACGTTCTAATTCTGTCGGCTGCCTAAAGGTCAATGTACGAACATAACTTTTAGAACACAACATATGAATTAATCAAACTTAAGAAAATATGAGCATAAATACAAGCATAACTACTTAAGTGAAGTTCGATGAGGAGTGTACAATGCTAAGTACACGAAGATTAGACAGGAAGACAGAAAAAAGAAAAATTTGCATATGAGTGCCAAGTGCTTAGAGTACAGGGAGAAAAGGATACAAGTGCTATAATGAAGTGAGAGGGAGTGAAAACAAGTAGGGTGGAAAGATAGGGGAGTGGGAGGAGAAGATAGGTAGTCAAAAAAAACTACTTCCCTTCAGGATGCTCAGAATATTCCAAGGGGACAAGGAACTGGCAAGAAGATGGAGAGAGGGAAATAGAGGAGTAAAGGTAGTGGGGGTGGGATGGAAGGAAAGTGGATGAAAGGGAAGAGTATGGAGGTAGGTGGGGGGGAGGAGGAGGAGGAGAAGAAAGGTAGCCAAGAAACCTACTCCCCTTCAGGATGCTGAGAACCCTGCAAGGGAAGGGAACTGTCAAGATGAAGGAGAGAGGGAAATAGAGGGGTAAAGGTAGTGGGGGTGAGATGGAAGGAAAGTGGATGAAAGGGAAGAGTATGGAGGTAGGTGGGGGGGGCGAAGAGGAGGAGAAGAAAGGTAGCCAAGAAACCTACTCCCCTTCAGGATGCTGAGAACCCTGCAAGGGGAAGGGGAACTGGCAAGATGAAGGAGAGAGGGAAATAGAGGGGTAGCGGTAGCAGTGGAGTGAGGGAAATTGAGTGGTAGAGCTAGCAGAGGTGGGACGGAAGGAAGGTGGGTGAAAGGGTAGAGTAAGGAGGTGAGTAGGGGAGGAGGAGGAGGAGAAGAAAGGTAGCCAAGAGCCTACCCCCCCTCAGGATGCTGGGAACCCTGCAAGGGGACCGGGAACTGCCGAGAAGATGGAGAGAGGGGAATTGGAGGAGGTTAATAGGTAGGAGGTAGATGAAAAAAGAAAGGGAGGTGCCATTTTTCAGATACGATAATCAAGGTCTCTTCTGGTGGCTGTTAATGTGGAAATTAAAGGTCCCATGGTCACTCTGACAAAGTGCAGGGGAGCTATCCACAGTGTCGTGGCCAATACTTCTCCTATCAGTAACACAGGTTCCAGTGTAGTGTGTGACTGTGTGTGTGTGTGTGTGTGTGTGTGCACTTAACAGAGATTGCATGTATATCACATGCTGTCTAGGGATTAGAGAACCACAACAAGTTCTAAGGTTCTAAGGGGTTCTATAGGCCATAAAAGGTTCTGTTAGTTACCTGAGCCTTATCAGAACTTTCAGAACCTTTTAGCTTAAAGTGAACAAAGACGGTTTAAATCAGCACCGCCCAGTCTGAAGTTATTGTCAGTGAAGGGAAAGGAATCTAAAAACAACTTGGAGTGGTGCCCAGCTTGTTCAGATCCTCCTGAAATTCTTCCGCTTCCTCAAGGGAGTTGCCCATCCTGCACAGCATGTTGCGTGAGTGGCCTGCCGGAGACCCCAGCTTCTAGTTTGTTGAGGAAGATGTTAAAGGCCAGTGACCTACAGGCCGGATCAGTGGTGCAGGCGGCTGAGGCACTGAATGCCGCACCGCCCATCACACTGGCAGCGCTGGTTCAGAAATGGACCAGGATCACAGGGGGTCAGCTGAGGGAAGGAGGATCAAATGTCCGCAGTCAGCTGTCCTCCTTTGGGGAGGGGGGCTACAGCAAGCCATTGCTGGGGCTGGGTGGCATAGCAGTAGTGGCTGCTTTCTAGAGGTTCAGGAAGCAGGCACTTAAGCACGTATGATGTCTTCATGCTGTACGCCCGTGCCATGACACGCATTCTCGACTTTGGGGACTGGGGCAAAAATTCACCAAGAAGGAGACCCCCCCGAGCTCCAGGATGCATACCTCTCAACTTTTTATCCCCAGAGATGGAATATTGCCTTCAAAATGTCAAACAAGTAGGCAAAATGTGGGAACCTTAATCAAATCTGTAACTAAGAAGCTCAGATCACAATGTATGCCTTTATGTTCACTATGTGTGCTATTAATTGAATAATATATTTTTTTCACATTGTTCACTATGGATTTGTGCTTTAAATCTTAGCATTCCGTGTCAGACAAACCCTCTTAATGTGTAATAGGGGGCTGTTGTGAAGTAAAATGAGGAACTGTTCCTCGTAATGTGGGTCAGTTGAGAGGTACGCCAGGATGAAGGCTGGCAACCCCTCTGGCTCTGCTGCACCTCCTGTGGTACCCACTCACCCACCGAGGTAAGTAAGAAAGGGTAAGACCTGGAATGGAGACGGGGCTTGGGCTTGCTGTTGGGGGGGAGGGGGAGCTGCTCAGACAGACTGGGGAACAAACAAAGGATGGAAAAAAGGGCAATGATCTCTGCATTGACCCCTGAGGGGTACCCCTGAGTACTCCGCTCCACTGGGAGTAGTGCCAGTCCACCACCTCCCTCTGCTTCCTGCCCCAAGTCAGTCACTGTTAAACATAGAAACATAGACCATGATGGCAGAAAAAGACCAGAGGTCCATCCAGTCTGCCCATATTCCCTATAATCCCAGGAACCTTCCCTGGAACCCATTTCCTCCAGGGTACTAAGCTGTGAACGAGCTTGGTACATCCAGCAGACCAGACCTTGGTTCGATTCTCACAACCTCCACTTGCATACTGTGTGACTCTGAGCAAGTCACTTAACCGCCCAGTGCTCCCAGGTCACCCCTGAAAACAGGCACTTCTGCCTAGTAGACCTTACCCGGTTACCAAAGACAAATAAAAAAAAAAAAAAAAACCTTCCTGTCCTATCCTCATTCTCTTCCGTGGTCATTGCCCCAGGTGACCACTATTCCCTTCATTCTACCCCATGCCTGCTTGAATCCCCTGACTGTGTCTGCACCCACCACTTCAGCTGACAGGCTGCTCCAATTTTCCACCACCCCTTTCGTAAAGTAGTACTTTCTCATGTCCCTCCTGTTACTTTCCACTCGTGACCACGTGACCTCGAGTTGTATTCAAAAATATAATTCCCCACAGTTTACCTTGTTGATTTCTTTAAGGAACTTGAAGATCTCTATCATACCTCCCCTCTTCCTTCCAGTTTCCAGTGAGTACATATTTTGTGCCTCGAGACACGCCTCATAGGATCTGCCCTGCTGGCCCGGAATCATTTCTGTTACTCTGCGCTGCACTGTCTCCAACCTATCCCTCTATTTATATGGCTATATTTATGTGTAGTCTATGTACTTGTTTGCAGAGTAATGCGTGCATTGTACTGATACAAAATTCAATAAATAAAATCTGAGTGAAAGAAAAAAATGTCTCATGTATCCCGCTTTGGCTTACTTTGCCCAGGAGTGTGTCATGGGCCACAGTATCAATAGCCTTTACAAAAGTTCAGATAGACTACATCTATGGCCCTGCCAGTGTCCACCTCCCTACTCACCTCTCGGAGAAGCTCATCTGGTTGGTTTAGCATTATCTTCCCCCTAGTGTTGCTTGAATAGTATTCTATCAGGTTGGGTAACCTTGCACACCTTCATTTTGGCTGGATTTCGGATGGCCTCAGATGGTATAGATATCCAACATCCTAGGATCCACCGTAAGCATCCAAGGTATCAATGGATCCAACCAGGATCTGAAAGGTTTGACCATCGGATCCAGATCTCCGACCATCAGATCCAGCTATCCAAGATTAGATCTGATGGATCTGACCTCAGATGCGCAGCTAACCTGACTCTTTTTTTTTTTTTATTCTTTATATGTATGATTTTCTGTCTATACAGCATATACATTCCAATATCTCATACAGGCAGATCGAACAATACAGACAGTAAAACTGCCCTCTTATACATTTAGGTGGAAAACAATATAATTATTCGCCTAGTATTCAGTTACAATAGGAAGTGGGGGAATCCCTATCTGTTATAAATTGCAAGCCCATCACTTTTGGATCTATGTGATAATGGTGAAAGCCTAAAGGCGATCGCCGTTATTGAGAAGTCAAGAGTGCAAAATGTATTTTCCACTCTGACACCCACGGCGCTTACAACAAAGCAGTGCTGGAGTTAGTTTTTAATGTTTTATGCGGGCTATGCCCCTGCACCCTCCTACTTAAGGTTTCTCAACTCCAGGGAGATGCATGTTGGGGGTGAAAACATTAAAAAAAAAAAGGGGTTTGCGACGTGCTCAACAAAAACGCACTAGCGCCCGGATCCGAACCCAGTGCCCTACCCACCAATGCCACCAACCCACCCACCACGCCACAGGGTCAGCTTGGCAACCCACCATGGCACCACCCCTCACATTCCCTCCTGCCCCTCGCTGTGCATGCTCGCTCCCCCCCATGCATACATATAGCGACATCCCGTCGCTATATTCACCAACCCCACCATCCGGCTGCCCTACCCTACAGTAGCCCTGCAGACATGCGCCAGGGATTGGGTCGCCATTATTGTAGGTGCCCAGTCCCCAGTGGTATTATATCATGCTACCTCACTTTCTATATAGTTGCCAGCCTCTTCAATGGCTACGTTTTTTCCTATAGGGAGAAGTAACAGAATGAGGTACACAATCGCTAAGATTGCTATTTTACCTGGTTCTATCTAGGGAGTGAAATAAAAAAAAACCTCAACTGCCTTGACTTACTCACAAGACCCCCAGATACAATCATAAAGACAATAATTGCTTATCTTTAAAAGAACACATGCATTATTTTTAAATGTAGGGTGTTAAAGGAGCAGTGCAAGGATGTTACTTTACAGGGTCAAAAATCTGTTTTCTACAATAAAATAAAGAGTACACTCCATGATGCATGTATGTGCTTTTTTTTTGTTCTAGCTTGTGTCCTCACGTCGTTATCCAACCGAAAATAAAATAAAAGACACGCGTCTCTTTTTGTGTTGCTTCAATCTGCGCATGGACGTGGGGGAGCTTAGCGAGACGTACCGTCTGTTGTTTGAACGCACACGCTGCTTGACAGCTCGATCCTGCGTGTACTTTCAGGTGCCTGTGAGCACATGCTACTCTCCTTGCACGGGATGGCGTGCAAGCAGATTGGAGAGGCAATATCACCAGTCAGTGCACATGTGTTGCTATCGCCTATAGCAGCGAATTTAAAGATGGCGGTCCCAGAGGAGGTTTGTTAGCTCCTCCGTGCAAAACAGACACCCGACGCATACAAAATAAAACAAATGCAGGAACCAAATGTATTTTTTAACATTGTACAAGGCAGGAGAGAATGCGGTGGTAAAACATGTGAGTATCGGTAAGGACACACTAGCTTTGCACTGCTGCTTTGAACATAACCTTTTTAACAATGCTCCAGCTAACAAACCTGAACTATTAATAAACATCAACAAGCGAACCTGACTCTTGAGCTGGAATCCAGCTTTGGTTTGATCATGGCTAGATTCAGAGGTGGGTACCAGCATCGGATCCGCAAAAGCACTGCCCAACACCACTATTTGCCCCTCATAAAGCCATTTGGGGAGGGGAGCAAGACCTTTGGCCTAAACCACAGGATCCATTACTTGATAATGTCCTCCAGTCTTTCATTTATTTCAAGAGTTGTACCGGGAAAGACATTCTGAGCTGCTGGAGGCTAGTTTCCAGGTACATTCTGGGTGTGGGGGGTAGGGGAGACAGTATAGTACAGTAAGTAGTACAGTAGTAGTCCATTTCTTTAGCACCCATTTCCTTGGGCTCGGAGTGCTGTACAACATGTGTAATAAATGCAAATAATCAAGCTAAATAGCTTAGACGGTAATATAAAAAGAAATGAAAATGTATAAATGTGTGCAAAATGTTACTGTAACAAAATGCAGAAAAGGAAGGAGCATGGCAGCAAAATGGTGAGCCTGCTAAACAGTGCCAGAAGTATCCTGGCAGAGAAACGACTTCAAGCCCCTTTTAAAGGCCTCCATTGAGAGGGCCTCCCTCTGAGATCTTGGAAGCCTGTTCCACAGGGCTGGGCTTGTTAGAGCGAATAATTGAACACCTGAAGATTTTAGCCTACTCCTGGGAACAGTGAGGAGGCCCACCTCAGAGGAGCAGAGGGTGCTGTGATAGGTTGTAGAAAATTAACAAACTGTGCAAAAGGCAAATAAAAACTTCAGAATAGGCATAGGCTGCCAGGGCTAGAAGAGGAGGCTGACAGAGTTTGCACTAGTCCAGGTGAATAAGTTAAATACTGAAACAGTTGTGCAAAAAAGCAAACATACTAATGGAAAAACAGAGTAAGTCGAAAACTATAATTGGTATGGGAGGTTTGGGGGGGGCAGCAGCACTAGTCAGAGTGTGTAATGTAGAGGTCAGCAATTACTGGAGGGTGTTAGACCAACAGCTTATTATTTAAGCAATAATAAATGGAGAAGCCAGACCTTTCTGCGGAACTAATTACCATTTGGGTCTACCTCCTTGCATTCGGTCATTTATCCAAGGAAATTACTTGCTTCAGAGTTGTTACTGTGATTGAGTCTAATCACACTAACAGCTTTTGGTTTTGTCCTTTTTCTTTAGTTGCATTTAGGCTTTAGCTGTGTAGTGTGAGCTGTGCGTGCCACACAGCATTAATCGGCAGCTGGACTGGTCATCCAGTAGCCAATCAGGAGCCTCACTAGGCTTATGAATTAATTAATTTGACTTGAAATACAGGATTAGGCGCAACTGCAGGAGTGGGTTAGGCGATCATGGAGGAGGATTTGAGGAATGGAGGGAAGAGGAAGAGCGGATGGTCATGGGTGGGTGGGGGAGAGGACCAGAGGTTTAGGGAAGCGGAAGGAGGAAGCAGCTTGATCCACAGCGGATTTCATTGGAGGAGGGGAGAGCGAGCGAGAGTCAGTGTTGCAAAGGGAGTAAGAGGGGGTAGGAATGATGAGAAGATTGAGGGAGGGGAAGGGGGAAGGTAGCCCAGCCAGAATTTGGAGATAAAGGAAGCACTAAGGGAGCAGTGCCTGTCATCGAGGGAGAGGAGGGTGACATAGGCGTATACGGAGCAGCAGTGGGTCTGAGGGTGAAGTGCAAAGGCAAAGCATCAGAAAGAGTGAAAATGGGGGTTTAGCCTGGCTTGGGTGGACTTGCTATATATGATGTCACCATAATCGACGACAGGGAGGGTCATCTTTGAGAAGAGTTCTCTGCTGGCAGGAAGTAAAGACCTGTCTGCATGGTTACGTTTGCACTGTAGCAAACCAACTGCTTGGTTGCTGTGGTGCAAATGCAGCTATATGGACACTTACCCACTTGTGGTAAGTCATTCTTTGAACCTCTCCTGCAGCTGCTGTATTCCTGAGAATGTGTTCTAGAGTCAGCGGTGTAAGCAGCCATACGGTCGAAGCTCACTCCGGCACACAGTGGACGCTGCTGTGAGCAGGCTGCGCATCCTCCCGCCTGACCACTGGTCTCATGGCCCCTCTTCAGCTCGTCTTGCATTGTCGCAGAAAGAGGCTGTGTAAACATGCAACAGGATTGACGTGGGAGGTCAGGGCAGCACAGGGTCAGTCTTGGAATTTAAACTGAGCCGCTCCGTAAACATGGCTTAAGATACTCACTTTATTCCTGCAAAGTACGCCAAGTTTAGAGTGGAGCGTCTGGTGAACGGCATCCACATGCAAGGAGAAATCGAGGTGACGATCCAACACTACTTCAAATAATTTAATCATTTTCTCTAAAAATTAAAACACAAACTAGCTGCAGTTGGGCTTGTTACCCTTTCCACATGTGGGGATCAGATTTTACTTCATCCATATAGTAACCGTGTCAGGGCTTAACAGAAATTTCCTTTCCCCGATGTCTGTCTGGGTTTTTACATTTTGTGAAACAAATGTGACAGGAAGCAGTTTGTACACCTCTAGAAGCCCTCCAGTTGTTGGCTATCCAGTATTCAGATATGTTTTTGACCTTTTCTTTTTTTTTTTTCTACTTTCTGTTTATCCACCTTCTCACCCTGGAGCTACGCTTTTTCGGGAGACACCAACCACCACCCCCACGACTTGCCTTACCTGATTCCCAAGGAGTTCCCCCCATGGAGCCGTGGCTATACCCCCCAGGTGGGTACGAGATGGAACCCAAACGTCCCGATGCTTCAATGTCTCATTGGGGTCCCTCAGAGGTCAGGCAAGCAGTCGCCATTAGGGTCGGTGTTCTTGGTGCTCCATCTACCCATGCTCCAGCGGTGTTTTTTCCCCTTTCTGAGGAAGTGGCTGGTGCCTTGATGTCAAGGCATTACGCCAATGACCGCCACTCCCAGCCCTCTCTTCTACATGCTCCTGCGCTTGCTGTTCCTCTGGCCTCCGCCAGAAACCAATAATAGCTTTACCGAATACCCCCTCTCCAGGGAGAAGAGCATCCCTCGGACGCTCAATCCTCCCCGACGACTCCAGGCTCATTCCTAAACCTGGTCGCTGTTGTGACACGAGGTGGCGTCCAACATCTTAACCCTCAGCGCCACTGGGCCGGCTGTTTTTGACCTTTTCTATTAAATGAATACTCTTATTTTGTTGCTTTTGTAACTACCTTGAATCCCTCTCTGCTCAACAATTAGTGCTCTCTCTTTTCATACTGGCTGGGCATTCTTTGACATCACAAACTCCCTTCCAGGCCATTCAGATGAATAGCGCGGAATGGGAGTTATTGATGTCATACAATGTCTTGGAAATATGAAAATCAAGAGCAGTAGGTAGTGGCTAGAGTGGAACTCTGTGTAGATCTGAAGGTACCCCAAAGCTAGAGTATTTATTTAACAACAAATCATCAAAGCATATCAGAATATGCAACTGGCACAGAAAGGAAGATGGAAGGGAAGTTAATTATGTGAGAATCATTTCCTGTCTTCTTTAACGAACCCCATAAAACCAACCAGGCCAGTTCTGAAAGCTAGAAGTGAGAAGAACCTCCCCATAGAATACAGTATGAGTGGCATGAAATGCAAGTAGACATTAGCTTACAATTTGGGTGATAAGTAAATATGTAAATGTAGAGAAATTACTGGGCTTGAAAAGAGGTTAAAAAAGACCCCTTATAGTTTATGGTTTGGAGTTCTGTGCAGTTCTGGTGCCCTTACTTAAAGAAGGACATTATGCTCCTGGAGGGGGTCCAGAGGAGGGTCTCTAAGATGATCCTCGGAATGGGAGTTAAGCCCTATGCAGAGAGACTTAAGGAGCAAAACATGTAGTTCTCATCGCCAAGAGCAGTAACAAGTGGGGTGCCACAGGGATCAGTACTGGGACCAGTGCTGTTTGAGGTATTTATAGCTCTATCTCACTCGGGACCCAAAGTAAGATCAGTCTGTTTGCAGACGATACCAAGGTGGGAGCTGTGGTGGATGACATCGAGGGGTGGAAGGGACTACAGTAGTGGTTGGAAATATGGCATTTGAGGTTCAATGCCAAGAAGTGCAAGGTATTGCACTTCGGAGCTAAGAACCAGAGGAGGAGCCATCAGCTGGGAGGGGGTACAGTTGGGGAGCACAGAGGAGGAAAAGGACCTGGAGGTGATTATAACAGGGAATATGAACTCGGCTCAGTGCAGGAAGGCAGCAGCAAAAGCCAACAAGATGCTGGGCTGTATAGCAAGAGGGATCTTCTCTAGAAGTAGTGAGATGATCCTTCCCCTGTACAGGTCACTGGTCAGGCCACACCTGAAATACTGCGTGCAGTACTGGCACCCATTCCTGTAGAAGGATATCAGACTGTTGGAGGGGGTGCAGTGCAGAGCAACTAAGATGATCCAGTGTTTGGAGGGGATATCCTACGAAGAAAGGTTGAACAGGCTTAACATGTATACTGTGGAGGAGAGGAGGGATAGTGGAGACATGATCAAGACCTTTAAGTATCTGAAGGGGATAAACAAGGCTAATACAGGAGAGATATTCTGGATCAGAAGGCAGAGGGATAATAGAGGGCACCAGCTGAGTTGGAAGAGGGAAAAATTCAGGAGGGGAAATCAGGAGACATTATTTCACGGAGAGGGTGGTAGCCAAGTGGAACACTAGGGGAGGAGGTGGTTTCCTGTAGGATGGTGGGTTGCTTCAAGAGAGGTTGGGACACAGTCGGGGGGGGGATTGTGGGAGGGGGGATGGGACAGCTGTAAGTTGAGGGGCTAGCTGCACAATTGAGCAGACTCGATAGACTGTGTGATCTGTTTCTGCCGGCATTTCGTATGTTCATATGTGCTTCTTTAAAGACAGAAGGGACAGAGGGAACATGATCGAGACCTTTAAATACTTGAAAGGTATTAATAGAGTAAACAGAGAGAGGGGTGTTCAGACTGATGGGGGAAGGGACCACGAGGGGTCATAGCCTGAAACTGGTTGGTGGGAAGTATAGAAGAGACCTTGGAAAGCATTGCTTCATGGAAAAGGTGGTGATGCCTTGGAATGCGCTACCTGAGGAGTTGGTATCAAGGGACTCAGTGGGAGGTTTTAAGAAGGGACGGGACAGATACATGGACAGAGTACTGGTAGGGAGGGTAGTGTCCATGGGAACTCAGAATGGAAATCAGGGAGGGCTGGGGGCGGCAGCTGTTATCAAGAAGTGAGCTGCATCTCGAGCAGACCTCATGGCCTAATCTGCTGGCATTTTTGTTATGTTCTTTGCCCATCCCTAACACACACACACACACACACACACACTCTTTTGCAGTGTGTCACTCACTCACTCTTTTATGATGCACTCAAAGCAAAGATGCACACTGCCTGCCACGCCAGCAACCCGGGTTTGGGAGTGGACCTGGGTTGCACAGGGGTTAGCTGGAAGAGTGGGGATTGAGTGTCCCAAGAATTGTTCTTTGCTAGGGGAGGTCCTACTGCTCTGCTCAGCTGCCACCTAGCGGAGGATGGTGGGAGGGTAGCGGAGTATTATGGTGGGAGGACCACCGGCAGACATGAACTGAATGCATGACTTCACATGCTCATCTGCCTGCATCACTGCATGCTTGGTGACCATGGAGAAAAGCAGAGGAAAAAACAGCTGACCAAGCTTGATGACACCTCGGTCTGCCACAGGCCCTGCGCCCACCAACTGGGCTCTTCCTACGTAGCAGTGTCTGGATTGTGCTCTGGAGGGGTTTGGCCAGCCCTGACAGCCCCACCACAAGGAGGAATTCATGGGGGATCCAGGAAGTAGGGTAGGGCCTAGGGATGGTGGAGTGAAGGGTCAGGATCTGTCCACGTGGTAGGAGAAAAAAAGCATTATTGAAAACACACCCACACACACAGTCTCACTCTCACTCACTTCCTGTCAAGAAGCTCTTGGCTTCTTTTGCCCTAACTGATGGGTAATGAGGTAATTAATTGGGAACAGCTGGTAACTGTTGGCCCCAGATTAGCTCTCTAATGGGCAAGGCATTATTAGTGCACACCCCGCGTGCAGGAGTGAATCAGTCAGAGGAAACGTTAAGTGAGGCTGGGGGTTCTAACAAGAAGGAGGGTTGTCGGTTGTCTCCCCTGGGCTAATCACTTCCTTTCGGAATGCTCTCAGTTTCTGCAGGATAGGCCTAGAAGTACACAGGCAGCCCTGCACTGTTCAGCAATATGGCAAGAAAATGGCTGCGGGAGGGAGATGGTTCCAATCTTGCCTGCTGGGCAATGCCAGTGAAGAAAAGATCTCCATTCATGGCTAGATATAGCTGTGCTAGAAGGCAGATTTGTCGCCAGGAGTACATACTGAGTGCTGATAAATAGAGGCTGCATTATTGGCTGGGGAGAAAAACCCTCTTCCCTCTGAGGCCACAGACGGAGCCCACCCTGAACCTAGTGAAGGGCAGCAGTTTGTCTGCAGTCAGAAGAATTGATTAGTGGGTTACCCCTCCATGAAAGCGTCTTGGACGTCTGACAGGTCTGTTAACAGGTGGGACCCATCAGTAAAGAAAAGAGCTATGTTTGCAGTCTGAAGGAAGAGCCTTCCTGCTGTGAAGCCACAGTGAGGCTGAAGATAAATCTAATGCAGATAGCTGTAAGCTCCGATGAAAAGAAGCGCAGTTCTGGGGGCCAGAGTAGAACAACAAAGCTACATTAAATCTTGCTGGCAATCGCCCTTGCTAACACCCACCAATTAAGTGTATCTACCTGTTCATTTTCCCCTCCTCCTCCTCCTCCACCCTGCCTGTTCGAGACCAAGGGTAAGGCTGTTAACCAGGTGGATCCATAAGCAGAGAAATGCCACTTGTATGCTTTTTGTAGCCTGAATTGAAAAGAGGCTGTGACTGATGACAAGCCCAAAGTTGGGAGTCGTGCCAAGTGACTGGGAAGAAGAGCACTACGGTTGTGGCTGGTAAGCACCCATCCCCTAAGATGTTTGCTGAAATGAGTCCCACCGGCCCAGCTGCCCACTAGCCAGCCCAAACCCACCACTGCAGACAGAAACAGCATTTGGTAGGCACAGTACGCACACTAGGTACAGTACATAGCAAACCTATCCCCTGAAAGTTATAGAGAAGCATCCAGCCCCTATAGTTACTGGGAACCCACTGGTCAAACTACACAACTCTAGGTTGCCCAACTGTAAGTGGGTCCTATAGGTATGAATTCCTAATTTATATTAAATGCAGTTAAAAAATAAGCATAATGAACTCCACTGAAAAACTGAGACCCACTTATGAATAAAAGCAAAGCTAAAAATGAAAGAGACCTACATGGACCCAGCAGAAGAACCCATATGCAGCGGACATGTTTTCTACCAGTGAAGGGCATCCTCTTCAGCAGTATAGTGGAGAACGGGCTAGGTGGGAGCTAAACATTCCATGAAAAAGCCACCTTCCACTGGTGAGGGAATGGCAACGCAGTGGGGCAGGCCAGGGTCTCCGCAAGGAGATGCAGTCTGGCACTGCAGTTCTGTCTTTCTACAGCAGCAGGAATCCAGTCAGAGAATGGCCTGATGTTCCAGACACCCATAGGACTTTGGGCCAGGTAAGTTCAGTCTGGGGAAACTGAAGTAGCCGAGGTGGGGCCAGATAGTCAAAAGTTAGTATGGGTGCTAACAGGTTTTTGTCCACACTATCCAGGTTTGCACTCATTTTTGTGGTGTAGTCTATATTCAGAGACCCCATAGTGTAAACCCATTATCGCCCGGGCACTAACCAAACACTGTACCCCCACAAATGAGGGGTTCTCTCCAGCATATGGGTGCAGTGATAATTTCAGAGATTTGCATCAGTGGTAAATGTTACACAAAGCAATGCTATTTACTGTCTCCGAAGACCTCGCCTTAACTGGGCGCAGAGCCTGTGCCCTCACCCCACTGATGGCAGGATGGCTGTACTACAGCAGCCTGTCCCCGGTCGCCCAAACCCTGCCAGTCAAGTCAGCCAGCTGATCACCCATCCCATAGATGTCCTGCATTGCTCTGGCATCCAGTGGTACCCTTACCCCCCAAACACCCATTCCAGTTCACTAACAGTGTCCCTACTGTCTAGTGGCACTCCTCACCCTCTGAAACCCAGTCCCAGTTTAGTGTCAGGTTGAAGTGCCAGGTGCCTAGAGGCACCCCCTACCCTCCAATTACACATCTCGGTAATACATGATATACTCTGGTGTCCAGTGGTACCCCCTACCCTCTGGTCACTCATCCTGGTTATTGTGAAGATTTCCCTGGTGTCTGTGGCACCCCCACCCTCCAATCACCCATTCTGGTAATACACTGTATTCCCTGGTGTCAAGTGGCACCCCCCCAATCTCCTGTTCTGTATATGAATTGTTATCCCTAGTGTCCAGTACCTCTCCTCCCAATCTCCAAGCCCAGGTAACCTAGACTATCCCTGGTGTCCAGGGGTTCTTCCACCTCCATCCCCTGAATGTCGGTCTAGAAACAGACCAGCGAATATTGGAGGTCCAGCGCCCTCCACCCCACCTGAATCCAGAATACCACCCAGGCAATCCCCCGCCTTACTTTAAAAGGCGGGGACATATGGTAAACCCCAGCTGGCAAACAGCACAACCCTCCTCTCTCCTCCTCAGCTGGCCATCTTATGAGGTGACAGTAAGCACACGTACAGTATACAGTATACCATATGCATGCTCACTGGCAGCAGATCTGGCGCTGGCGAAGGAGGTGGGAGGAGGGCTGTGCTGGTCACCACATCGGGCTTCACCCCACATCTCTGGCTTGTCCAGTAAGGGGGGAGTGGGCGATGTTCTGGGTGTGGGAAGGGAAGATAAGCAGGCTGCTAAACCACCAGTGTTCACTGGGCCATTTCTCGACCAGCATTTGGGGGGGCTGGGGTGCCACTGGACACCAGGGATGTAGCGGTACTCTACCAGATGGGTGATTGGGGGTGTAGGGGTGCCACTGGACAACAGGGCATACTTTCTATGATCCAGGATGGGTAATCAGAGGGTAGGGGGTGCCACTAGATGCCAGGGACAGCATTACATTATACGGGACAGCTGTTCAGTGGGTGGGGGGGTGCTGCTAGCCACCAGGGATGATGTGGCAGGTGTCCACAGGTTGGGCACAAATGGGCTGCCACTTCCAATGCAAATGAGCCCATAATGGGCATGCTAATGGCCCCCAGTGCCTCGCATGCCCAGTGGGCTCATTTGCATTTTGTAGCTGAATATTGCGCCATGGCTCCTGGCACTATCCAGAGTGGAAGTGCAATTCTCTAAGGACTGGATACAGCCCAGGTCCATGTCGGGGCTGTGTGACTTAGCGCTGTGCTGATGTGGGCTGATATTCAGTTGGATAGCATCGGTCCGCTATTCGACTGAAAATAGTAACCTCTCACTTGGGCACAGGCACAGTGCAAACCTTTGTGCCCTGATTTTGCCCATTTTTGAATAGCTGATCCCTGAGGTTTTACAGAATGGGTCAAATGCATTCCGTCAGTTTCTTACCCTAGAGGTAGTCCCCTTAATGGTTATGCCAGCCCAGGGTGGACATTCCATGCCATTTTAATTATTATTATTTTTTTTATTTATTAAGTACAATCACAAACATAACAATGTGCTATACATCACAAGAATACAGAATCATCAAAACAAGAAAAAGTTACAAAACTGGAATAAAACCAAACAAAATTAATAACAAATATGTTTTAACAGCACTGCGAAAGTGCAAAACACTGGGAGATTTGCAAACATGGAGGGGTAGAGAATTACAGATAATTGGTTTAGCCAATTGGGCCAACTAATTGCAATGTCCTAGGGGAGGGTACAGCATCTAAGCCATTGTACTGCTAGACCTTAGGAGGGGGTGTTGATTGGTATATGACATCATGTTGCGCACCAACACACCCCTTGTCTGTCCATGCAACAGCTGTGTGGAATGCAGAATTCCACTGGTGGCATCCAAAATGCTTTCTGGAATTTCTTTTTGAATTCTGCGGAATTCAGAAGAGCATTTCTATGTAAACCACTGAATAAGTTTCCTCGGATTTCGTAAACCACAGAATAATTTCCCCCAGATTACAGAAAAGGAATCCACAGTTTATGTACACTGTGGGTTAGTAATCCGTGAAAAAATTCCACTTTTGAAATTTCCCCTCTCCTTGTGTCTCCCAGTCTCCAAATTTAGAGCGTATTCAATCCTTCACCAGGGTTTATTTATTTGTTTGTTTATTTATTTGAGAAATATCGGAATTACAACCTTTGAGTCAGCGACTCATTTCCAAAGACTTCATGTCATAATACATGTATGATACATACAGGGGATGATGACGAAGTACATTATGTAAACAGTTGACATACAGTTTAACAAAATCAGGCATGAGTACAATAAGGCAGAGTTACAGAACCATTTGTTTGGTTACAGAAGGTAAGCAATGCTAGCAAGACATATATAGCCCAGATGGGGATGAAGACTAAGCAGGGGACATTATTCCAGGTGTAGGCCTGCTAGTACTAATTTGCAGCCCGAGGCAGGGCCTTGTCAGTACCCAGGGTCACAGAGGGGGCCCTGAGGTTGGTTGACCCTAGGACGAAGACACCTTGTTTGAGGCTTGGTTGCAGTGGTGATGCAGCATGACAGAATACACAGGATTAGAGTTGTACCGTCTTGGAGCTATACAAGACCTCGACCTAGGGCATGGGGAAAATCATTGCCCCCTTGAATATTATTTTTGTCAACCTCTTTGGCTTTTTATAATCCTTTATGATCCACAAATGTTCACAAAACAAACACATGGTTTATTTACAAAAATGCATAGGTTATTATTGACAGTGCAATCCGCTCAAGAGTAGAACAAAATACTAGGGCTGAGCAAATTGCTTTTCCTGGCTGCAGAAATAGGACTGAATTTATAATGCCGCTAACATCTTATTCCGTAGATACTATGTCAATCACACCAAGTATACATTTTACAGATTCCACTTTGTGGAAATGTTTTCACCAGCAAAATTTAAATTTTCACCATTTTCCACAATCAGTTTAGAAAAGTTGAACAAATAACTTCCGCAATGTCATTGATACAGTATTGCATGAAGCTGGGGAAATTAAAAATATTAGAACTGTGGCAGTCCCCCCCCCCATTCCTGCAAATTGTGTAGGTCATCTCAGCAGAGTCTCATGGTATTAATTTGCTGAAGTGACATCCCATAATTTTGCCCAACTGTGGTAAACTCATCTCTCCCAGACTCAGCCTGCCACTGTTACTAGCTTTCTCGAATCCTTCAGATGCCTGCAAGGGTACTTAGTAGCTGCCACCACTCAGCATAGACACTGTCTCTCTTTGGGTATCTCTAGGTCTGAATACCTTTAGAGCCACTGCCAACACAGTGCTCACAATACAGTGCTCCCTGCTCAAAGGCAATTGACCCCCCCGTCACAGCTGAGAACTCCTTACATTGGAAACAGAATATGGTAATGGTAGCCTTCTCTTCAGCGGCAAAAAACAGTTATTGTCCATTATAAATCAGTTAACTGCATATTAAAGGTAATTAAAAAATGAAGTATATAAAAAATGATATTTTAATACATTCAGATATTTACACAGATAATACCACATATTACACAAAGACTATGGGGAACAGTAATTCTACAGAGATGAAAAAGAAAATGAACAGTAGATCACACACAGAAAAACCTCTTTCTCTCTCATTCTGTAGAATAATTTAACAAACAAGACACTTTGGTGAATCAGGGCAGACTCGAACCTTAGATGGAAGCTGTTTGTTGTCCCAAAATCTGACTAATTCTTTCAGTCATCCAATATGTCACTCTGATATCATAAATTCAACATCCTTTGTGTCTTGAAAGCTGGGTCCACCTGGATGACCAGTTTGATCTGGAGTTCAGACTTCACATATACAAATACATCTGTTTGTTGTCCAGAGTCCTGTCTAGCCCAATAGGAATGACTCATACCCAAAACATAAAAGGGTTGTTTGTGCTTCCAGATCTCCCATTAATTAACCAAAAATAGATTATTACTCACCAGATCACTCTGGCATGCCGCTTGGCAATTAACTTTATCCAGCAGTTTTTAAACTCAACTGAAATACCTACAAGAGGTCTAGCTGATAATAAAAATGAAACATTGAAACATGAAAAAATTACACAAAAATTGTTACACCAACTCAATAAAATATAATGCTTTTAACAATAAAAATAAACATTCTTTTGTCTCAGTTCGATCCATATGTGTATCCTCAACAAAAGTATTTAAAGCTGCGGTATTGGTGAGATGTAAAAAATTGTATCATATCATTTTTCAGTAGTAATGGATTTCTGATATCCTTAGATTCATACTCTGTGTATTTTTAATTCCATCACATTTTTTAACTGTTTGTTACTAGTTTCACAATTAATGACTCAAGTCAATAAATGTGGCCACCAATAGCAATTTTTAAAAAATCTCTTTTGTTGAGGCTTCTTTTTTTTTTCTTCCATTAAGGTTTTATCCTACAGCACATTGCCTGCCCCCCCCGTAGCACTCTGATAATCTAGCCGCATCACCCACCTTCTCATGGACTTACTTGGACCACTTTCTTCCCTGGATTCCCCCGTGGTGGGGTTAGAAGTGGGAGAGCTGTCCTCCCCCCCAGAGACACACACACATCAGACTTGTCCAAGGCCCTGTTGGAGGTGCAGGGCCTGCAGCAACCGGAGGTTTCATCCCATTGGCTACCTTTTCCTCCTGATTTTCTCACCTGAGGCTAATGACATGCACTAATACTATTGCGAATGCATGGGGAGGCATGCACGCACTACATGGCTTGCCGCCAGCCATCCCCTCCATGTCGCTTGCTGCACCGTCACCAAGCCTCTATGAGGTTACAGTCCAGGAGTGGTGCAACTAGCCCACCTCCTTGGGAAAGGAGAGCAGTACGTCGGATGCCTGATCTACTCCCACTGCCCGGCTGACCCCTGTATGACATCAAGCCCACTCCTGAACTTGGATTGCCATGTGGTGGATGGTAGCTCTACTGCCAAGCCAGCGGGCCGGTCTCTGTTGAGGTTTCATTTTGACTGTCCAAACTAGTCATGTTGTGAACGTGTCAGGAGGATGGTGCTAGCGTGCGTTTCTGACAGTTAACAGCACAGCGCCCCCAGGCAAGTTTTTTAAATTGTGGGCAGGACCAGAGAGCAAGAACTTTTAAAATATGCAAACATATGAATAAGCCTCAGACAGAGACCTTACGATCTATGAAGTCTGCTCATAACTGCAGGTCTCTCATTGTTTACTGAGGGAACTTTCATCCCCTCGACCTTCCTCACTAACACCTCCCCCACCCCTACATATAACTTTCCCATTTGCTCTGCTCCACCCTCTGTTGAAGCCAGTCACTATCTTCAGGGAGACCCCCTCCTCCAGCAACTCATTCATTTAGCTACCACCCTCTGTGTGAAAAAATGCCTCCTTATTCCTCTCCCCCTGCCAGCTTTAGGCTGTGCCCCCTACTGGACTTGTTTCCACTAAGGCTGAAGAGGCCCTCAGTGCTCACCCTATTTATACCTTTAAGCTACTTGAAGGTCTCGATCATGTTCCCATCCCCCTTCTGTCCTCCAGGGAGTACATGTACAAAACTTCAAAACCAGTCAGGAATGAAAGGCAATGAAAAAAAAAATAGGTAGGCATATGTATTTCTTTACCAGAAATCTATTATAGGTACTACAGTAGATGATGAATCTTTAACTAAAAAGCAATACTGCTCCTTTAAAAATAGCTTGCTTTTTGACCTCCGAGAATATCCATTAGCTCAGCTCTCTTGCTTCTTCACTGGTGGAAATATAGGGAACAAATGCACTGGCTGACCTTGTGCTATAAAAGTGAGGGATCGTCTGGCTCTCCCCAGCCTTTGGCATAGTCATTTTTTTATTCATCTAAAACTTTTCCAACTACCATAACACCATGAGATGCAGCATCTGGCTTTCATGGGGGTCCTGGCGAGAACAACAGCTGACAGAGTGTAACTTGGCACAGCAAAAAAGCAGTCGCAAACAATATACAGATAGAAAAGTAGAAATGCAGTGTGAAAGCAAAGATGCAAAACATAACTGATGACAGGATGATATATGTGAAGTAATAGTACTACACAGAATAGGGTCTTGACTGGCTCTGTGGCGTCCAGCTGTGTTGCACCCACTCGGCACGCTGGTGACCTGGGGTTGAGCCACGAGCCTGGGATGACAGGAACAGAAGCTAGTAGGGAGGGTGCTGCAGTGTCTGCTGTTCTCCTGGGGAGGGTGCTGTGGAGCACCACATGGAGAGCATCTCCTGGTACTGCACGGAGCCTTAGCTGGTGTGGCTGAGCACTCTGCATGCTGCTGGAGAGAGTGGAGGGGCCTAGAAAATGAAAAAATAAGGCTTGTCCTGGCCTGCTGGATAATGGTTGCCATGTCCCCCATGCCAAGAGTTCACCAAGTGCACTGTCACTGCAACTCCAGCCCTGCATGCCTTGGAGGAACTTCCCCCGGCCATGGGAGGGGGGCCCCTTGGCAGGGATAAGCTGGACCCTCCAAGGATGCGAACATAGCATTGATCAGTAGCAGAGTGAGACTAACAGGCAGATTGGGACTCTGTGCAGACTAGAAAGAGTGGCAGGTTGGGGTGAGAGGGTGGGAAGTAACAAAAAAGATAGGGCCTTAAATGTATTATATACACCGTGACAGAGTGTGGGAGACACTGGACCAAAATAGGTACAAGGGGTCCTCGGTGGTGGGAGAGACTGGTTTGAATGCTTGTAGGCTGTGGCATCCCTAACTTGAAAGGGGGATGTATGCTGAATTGATGCCTGGCTGAGAGCAGAAACCAGCAGGCTCCACTGTGGGTTGGTGAGGTGGGGGGAGCGTGATAAGTCTGCAGAGGGTTTGAGGAGGCTTGATCTGCAGAAACTCATAATCCCTTTAAATACATGAAAGGAATAAACAAGACCGGTACAGAGGGGCTGTTCAAAGTAAGGGAGGGGAGGGCCACCAGGGGCCATGATATGAGACTGGAGCGAGGAAGGTTCAGGAGGGAGATGAGGAGACACTTTTTTACAGAGAGGGTGGTGGCTGGGTGGAATGCGTTACCTGCAGAAGTGGTATGCAGTAGAACAGTGGACTGCTTCAAATGAGGATGGGACAGGACAAGGGGGAGGGTTAATGAAGGGGAAGGGTGGAAGGGAGGGGCAGCTGCAGAATAAGGGGTGCTAGCTGCACATTCGAGCAGACTTGATAGACCTCTAGGCGTTTATCTGCTGGCAAATTTCGTATGTTCGTATAAGTGGCAGGACCACTTTCCCAGTGGCAGGATAGCCTGTATTAATCTGCACACGGGCCCGTTGTTGCCCCTGGAAGGGGGTGAATATAGAGTTTAAAAAAATGAAGGAGAATGGGCTGAACTCAAGTTTTAGTTTGCTATTTCAGGGTGCAGTCACTCCGACATTGTCTGCATGTGGGCGAATTATTATAAATATACACTGGAGGTGCACACTTGGCAGCAGAGCACAGGGAATAAGGAAGCACAGATGGGAGGGCTCCTCATTAATGCTGGAACTGTCTGGATTAAACGCTGTATTTTTGGAATTATCTTAAATCATGACAAACTGTCTGGTGTGCTCCTGTCTGAGGAACCCTTAAGAGCAGTTGGCTGGGTCTGTAGATTTGGAAGACTGCACTGTAGCACATTTCTAGATGTGGCCATGCTACCAGAGGACAGGGGTGTAGCTGGAATAAATTAATATTTATACGCCATAGGGGTGGGCACGTAGTGAATATTAATTCTTAAATACCCCTGAATAATGGGGTATTCACTACTTTATTTATTTATTGATTGATCTGAAAGTTGGTAACCGGGAGGGGCACACTGAGCCAAGGCTCGTTTCCCAGCGTGAGCCAGGGGAATGGTTACTGGGGGAAACAGAAAAACACAATACAGTACATTACATGGAACAGAATGCAAAGTGCAGACACAGAGCAAAACATTAATACATGTTTGGTACAAACTTGGAAGACATGAAAGCGTAAGCATGCTGTGCAAATACATGTGTGGGTGGAAAACTGGGAATTCGAAAGCAAAGCAGTACAGAGGTAAGCAATGCAGTGTACCCAGCAGTGTACCAGGGGTCAGTAAAGGACTGGGGGACCCAAAAACCTGAGCTACCAAAAATAACTAGAGGGGGGCGCCTACAGGAAAACAGGTGCAGGTGGGTGGTGGGAGGAGCTTCAGCTGGAGCCTAAAGGAGCCTGAGGAGGAAGAATGGTAGAGGAGAAAAGGGGAGCTGGTTCCAGAGTGTTGGCATGCAACAGGAGAAGGAAAACTGCACAGCAGGAAGAACGAGGGTGAGGAGTGGAGAAGGTTTTCTGGTCCCTGGAGGGAGAGAGAGAGAGTATTTTGATCAAAACAAGGAAGTAATTGTTTTTATTACTCATGAATAGTCACTTTGGGAGAAGACATATAAATTAGTTGAAAAAAAGATACTATCCTGCCATTGTGGCCATACCCCTCCCAAACCCCAATCAATTCCCACCCTCCATGTTTTCCCATGCAAGTTGTTTTTAAAACTCAGGATTCCTGGCACTGTGCCAGCAGCCAGCTGTCGGCAGGATATTGGAAATTCAGGAATAGCACGCATTGATCCTTGGGTCCAGGAGCAAATTAGTGGCTGGAACAACCTACAGGTATATTGAAGCCTACTCGAAGTACATTTGCTGGTGCCAAATGCATGTTCAAATACACCCTCTTGCGGATGCAGGGACTAACCCATTAGCTCCTCACAAACTGCAACCCCCTCTACTGGCCACATGAGGTATGTGCCCTATTTGGAGCAATAGTGATCTGAGGGGCAAATGAGCAGTTAGTGCCTGCAGAAGGTAACTAATCCTGTGTGGAGCAATCTACCATATTCGATTTTCCCTATGCAAATGAGTTCATAAGACAGGCAAGGCACTATGGGTCATTTGCATCTCATTATGGGCTCATTAAAAAAATGAAGAGCAAAGAATTGCTCCTTGGATATCTCCCCCTTCCCCACCTGTAGCACTCATGCAGGGATGTAAATACACACACACACATCTGGAGGCCTTGTGTTGTCATGAGGGGGGCAGCACCGTGCGCATAGATAACGCTAGATTCGTGGAGGTGTTAACTAGCAGAGCACTAACAGCTGGTTAGCGCCTCCACAAACCTTCAAACATGCCAGACCACCTAAATGCAAGGTGCAGTTCTGTGATTTGCATAGGTGCCTGGCATGCTTTAACACCCCCCAGTGCTAACAGGTTAGTGCCATGCCATGTCTTGTAACATAGCACTTTAGTGAGTCCCCTGCTTCATAGGAGCAAACCATGATTAGCGTAGCACTAACCTTGTTTGCGTTGCGCTAATTCATTCAAATATCCCACCCGTGTGTTTTGAGACATCCTCCCTGCCCCAAAGGATGATTTCTTGGTAGTGGAGTCCCGTCATCCTGATGCCCAATCCATAATTTGGGGGAAGAGGCAATAGTTTGCTCCCTCCAACTCACAGCACCCCTTTCTTGATGTATATAATTGCCAAGTGTATTAGAGCTCAGAGAGTGTTCCCAGGAGGAAAGGAGGAGGCAGGGAGGGGAGATCTGCCTCACCAATGGCATTACCGTGCAGTTAGTATGAAAAACGGGAAAACAAAATATTTGGAATTTATAGAATATGTGCAGAAATGGATCTAAGAAACTCTGTTTTTCCAGTGTTTCTTGTGTGACATCATGGGTTCTTTAACCTCTTGAGCTCGCTAGATGTTTTAGCTGTGTGTGATAGTACAGGATCACAGATACAGAGGAGGGTAGATGTGGAGGGCCATATGGGGAGGGTGTAAAGGGAAAGAAACAGCCTGTTGCTAGAGTAGTGCAGGTTTCTAATGCATTCACAAGGCAGGACTGTGCAGGCAGGATTCACTGATTTCACAAAATTTGGAGAGTATGTGAAATTCTCAGAGGGTGTGAACTGTGACTTTTGTCCGAATCCCACAAGGTTTCACTGAGGCAAATTCTGCGCTTCACCGCCTAGCAAAAAGGTCTGTTCAGGCTGACATCATCTGAAGTTCAGATTATTTAACGTTCGTCACTGGTTGGCAAAAACAAAAGTCTCATGTTGCTCGGAGGGTATCCAGTGGAATCGGATACCATAGGATACCACCAATTTTCATGGATACTGGATGGCATCACCTATCACTTAGGATTCAATAATATACAAACTACCTGATACTACTGTCTGGGATCCAAAGCAGACATTCGACTTTAGATCCCACTGTCTGACCTTGGATCTGAAATCTGAATGAGGTCAGATAAGATCTCCGATCTGGAATCAGATAGGCAGACTCTCAGTCAGATCCCATTAGGAAAGTAAAAAGTACTCTCCGCGCATCACTAAAAAATTCAATGTGACTTAGTCGTGCCACTGGTGCATACTGCGCTCCCATGTGGGAGACCCTGGTTTGCAGACCTGGATTCAGCCCCATGCCAATTCGGTGGAGTGCAGGTCGTGCTGTGGAGGCAGTACACTTGGGTTCTGAGTGGGTGGGAGCTGTCTACCAACTGCATTTGCATCTCCTAGTGGCAAAGAGGAGGCCTTGACATTGTTGGTGACCACACAACGTTGCCTAAATCCATACCGGTGCTGTGAGCAGATGGACACTTTTGTGTCAGGGGAGGAGGTGGGAGTAACAAAATGTGAGGATAAGATCACTGCCCAAGTACCACCGGTGATGGCCAGCCCCTGGTCATTAATCCTGGCCCCACTGCCACCTTCCCCTCAATACCTGGCACACACAGACATCTCTTCTTGGGCCAGAGTGGCTATCTGGCATGGTCCCTGCCTTAAAGGGGTAAGCTCAATGCACTCTCACAGGGTCTTGAGGGTCAAGGTTGGGGGGGAAGGGTTGTCAGGATGGCTCCATGACCTGATGGGAGAAGTGTCAGCATGAGTGGTCAGGCAGCGTGCAAGAGCCTGGTGACTAAGGTAACAAGGGATAAAAAGTTGATACTGTTATGGGGGAACCAGATGTCTCAGTGGATTGGTAGCAGGTTAAGGAGCCTTTCACCTCTTGGTTCTTGGTTCAAATCCCGCACACGCCAGTAGTGGCAAAAAAAGTTATTATCACCTGAGGTTTGTTCAGTAGTCTAGGTTAAATGAGTTGTGGTGGTCTCAATCCAGTTCCCAGTGGGCAGGTGCCCACATCACAAAACCACCAACACAGGCCACCCCATAGCCCAGTAGGTAACATTGCACGCACCCACATTGGGGACCTGGGTTCAGAAGTGAGCCCTGGAAACTGATCAGGTGATGACGAGGACTGTTGAGATGTTGCTGCATGACAGCATTCCCAGCTGGAGAGGGATGGCATCTGGTTCCACCATGCTAGCGATCCCTGTGGTGGGTCAGGGAGCCTTCCTCTCCCACGGGGGTACACTAGCATGCGCGAGGTCTGACTGGGCAGGCCTGATGTTGGGGAGAAGAGTGGGGCTAGAAAAAAAAAAAAAAAACAGGATCCCACTGGCAGGATGAAACTCCTACCTTTCGTAGGTCCCACATCACTGACAGAGCCCTGGCTTCCTATCTGGATATGGTCACTGGGGGTTGGGAGGACAGCTCTCCTTTCTCTGGCCCCGCCTGTGAGGTAATCCACAGGGGATCATCAGAGGACAGGTAAGCCCCACAGATGGTGTTGGGCCTAGGTGGGTAAGAAGCTGAAGGGGGGCCGGAGGAGAAGAACATAAACACAGGATAAAAAAAAAACGCAATTGTCATAGAAACATAGAATTTTGCTAGTAGAAGGCCTTGTGGTCTATTAAGTCTGCTTGATGTAGAGGGGAACAGGATGGTTCAGTGACTTGGTAGTGGGTTAAGGAGCCTTTCACCTCTAGATCACGGGTTCAAATTCAGCCCAGGTCAGTAGTGGTCAAAAGCCATTATCACCTGAGGGCTGTTCAGAGGCCTATGAAAAATAAGTTGTGATGATCTCAGTCCACTTCCCAGTGGGCAGGTGTCCACATCACAAAAAACACCAACACAGTTGGCACTAATTGCACCTTTGTTAGCAGTCTCGCATGAGAGGCCAAGTACTGAATGGGCACGGAGTCTGAACTACCCTCTCATGTACATGTGATCTCTCCAAGGCAGGGTTGAGGAACATTGGCGAGGCAGTGTGGGGAAGCTTGTACTGTGATCACCCATGCTGTATCTGTCATGTGGATAAAAAGAGGGCTTCAGATTCCAGTGCTTCCCCCATCCCGATCCACCTGGCTTGCCCTCTTCAACCCTCGCAGTGCCTCCAACCCCATCACCCACCATCCCTGGGACTTACCTGGGTGCCGATGAGTCCGCCACAGATTGCCATTTGTGGTGAAGCCATCAGGGGGACCCTGAACCCCCCGCTGGTGCCACGCTTAGTCCAGTGGTCTCTTTACTCAGAAGGTGGTGTGGAGTCTGCCAGGCTCAGTGCAGCGGCATTCTGCCACTGGTGTTTTCCATCGTTCTGCTTCCCGACCCACGAACGCTCCGTGGAGGTGACGGATGGACATGTGCATGTCTGAGGATGTGCTGGCGTCTCCTGTCAGGGAGTGTTTCCCACCTGGAACTGCTGCTCTAACTTGCACTGCCACCCGTGGTCACCTCAGTGGCAGTACTGCAGCAGAGCAGTCTGCCCCCTTCCCCAGAAGAGGAGGAGGAGGAGGAGAGCATCCACTGCGAAGCCTGATCCTCCTCCCCTCGGCTGACCCCTGAGTGAGCCGAGTTCATCCCCAAACTCAGATCACCGGCATGACAGCAGGTGTGGCTTGAATGCCTCTGCCCTCCGCACCACTGGGCTGCTCTTCAGGTCAGAGTGCTGTCAATCCAGCAACTTTCACAGCACTAAAATGCACGCACAGAAAAAAATTAACAAAAATGACAAATATTCTGTAAGTACTGCTGGCTTTTTTTGACAGCAAGCAGCTGGCACGGACAGGCGTCCAAATGATACATAGTTTATATTCCATAATTGGCCCTGTACCAATCAGCAAAGAGGAAAGACAGGAGAATTGGAAACCAGGTGAAACTGCATTTTGTGTTTTCTTGGTGTTAGGTTCATGACAGGCCCTGACTGCTACCTCATCTTTCTTATGGAGAACGGAATATGTGCAGCCAGGCCTAAGGAGCTGTTTCCCAGGGGAAGTACAGCTTAGTACAAATTGTAACAGTGTTTGTGCTGTTCTTTTTTTGTTCTCTTTTTTTTTTTTTCAAGTTACAGAGTTTGGAAGTTCTTCCAACTCTGAAGTGTTTCCATTTGCTCTCCGAGTCAACAGTTTACATTTTTCCCTGGTTCATGTAAATAAAGTGCTGTCAGAACTGCCCTTTAGGGGTTTTTTAGTTATTCAGAGAATAAAGGGGAGAAAATATAGACATCATTTAGAAAACATCTGGTAAATATACGCTTGGCGAGCACAGTTTGCTTAACTCCTTCAGGCAGGGCTGCTTTCCCTACTCTTCTGTGGAAGACATCCATAACAAAAATGAAACAGAGTGAACTGACATGAGCTCAGTTTCCTTCCTTCCTTCCTTCCTTCCTCTTAAATTTTTGGCTGGGAAAGGCATACTGCGCTGAAGCTTATTTCCAGATGCGTGCTGGGAGCACTGCACCCAAAAGCACACTTCTAACCCCAGGAATCCATCAGTTTATATTCACAAAGTGCATTCATTCTGCAGGATAACGATGATGCGGAGAAGGCGCTTATGCTAATTTTGGAACTTTAGAATTAGAATTAAGTACGCAATAAAACATGACGGGGTGTGCAGTAATATATAGCATTACCGCACACCCTGTCATGTGTTATTGTCTTTATAAAATGGATTTCAGAGTTTAAAAAACAGGAAAAAAGAAAGTAAAATTTGAGCTGTGTGGCAGTTGAAATTAATGCGGCCATGTGACCAGTTTTGACAAATCAGATTGCTTGTTTGATTCATGCCATTTTAAAAGGTCAGACTCTGCCCTGTTGTCTCACTTCCCAGAATCCTAATGTCAGATTTGTTTCTCCACTGAAGAGAGCAGTCATGGCTGGCCCGGTGGCGCTGAGGGTTGAGGCGTTGGACGCCACACCTCACACCATGCCAGTGACCTAGATTCGGAAACGAGCCCGGTTCGTTGGGGGTTGGCAGGGAAGGACTAGGATTGAGCATCCGCCAACAGCTCTCCTAGTCCTGGGGTGGGCTGGGGAAGCATACCGCACTGTGGCGGCCCCTGGGGAGGCCCAGGGATACCGCAGCAGCAGGTGTCAGTGCATGCACATCATTGTATGCCCGTGCTCCATCGGGGGACTTTAATGGAGAAAAATGGCTGGGCGCTAACATGCAGCCTGATAGCCGTGCCCGCCTTGCGGAGAATCCCCGGGAATCACGCTTGGGGGTCTGGGCAGATCCGGCTGTACAGGGTATGGGGAGGCCCTGCGGTGGACTGGCAATGGCCATGCCAGATCCCCCATCATGCAAGTGAGCCTAGTGCTCTCCCAGCAGGCAGGGTCGGCGGCTGGATGCCCCCACTGGTAAATTGCTGCAGCAAGGTGGAAAAAATTGTGACATGATAAAAAATGAAGAGAGCAGTCGCCCTGAAGTACAGCTCCACTTTTCTGGATGGTCTTCAGTTTATTTTTTATTTTATTTGGTTTAGTTATTCTGGGTACTTTGCATTAGTTAGGGTGTAGGTTTAATTAAACTGTTAAATTTAGTGGTTTCTCTCGTTCCCAGGAATTTGAGAAAGTCGCTGTGTAGTGCAGTTTCCACCTTCGGGGAACCACTATTTTGTTGTTACTTATACAAAGATTCTGATATAAAAACTGCTTTTCAAGTTACTTTTACCATTTTGTATTCTACTTGTTAATGCTCAGCTCTGTTTTAGAGGAAAGTAAGCCCATTTTTTCCTTCTAATTTCTATTCGAGGTAAAAAAAGTTAACGATTCCATTTTTTCCATAGAAGTATTTTTCCACCTTTGCAGGATGGGCGCTACGTCAGCCCCTGTTCCTGTCTGCTGCAGCCATCTCCACCCATCTCTGAAGTCAGGGGCTGAATCTCCTGCAGGTTACCCCCTTGTGAAGGAGGGCCATCCTCCCCTGCCGGTTATGCATCCAGCTGTGCCCTGGACCCAGAGCGGCAGAGCGGGCCGTGGCCAGACAGAGAGTGCTCCATGAAGCCCCTCCTCCACTTTTGCCACCCTTTTCTCCCTGACCAACCACGAATGTGCAATGAGCATGTTGTGCAAGCTCCACCTCTGTGGAGAAGACACCCCTGGGGCTCTGGATGTGGGGCCTTCTTACTTGATGTGACCCACTCGCACCTCCAGCTGGATTCCTCCAGGTGGCAGTTGAGCAGTGGGCCACAGAAATCCCACTCCAGCAGAGGAGAACTGCCCTCCAGACACTCAGTCCTCCCTCCCTCCCCTGGCTGACCCCTGGTAACCCGTGCACATTCCTGAATGTGGGTCACTGGCGTGGCAGGAGGTAAGGCACTTACAGTGCCTCAGACCTCCACCGGCTAGCAGTTCCATTTTAAAGGAACAAAACCACAATTCAAAACAGAATTTGTCAGCATAAAAGGGCCAGAAGGTCCATCCATTCTGAACTTTTTCCCCCCTGCCTATTCTGACACCTTGGACCCTACTTGGTCACCTGAATGCCTCCCGCCTCCTAACTAGCAATATGACACTAATTTTATTTACTCACAGTGGTGCTACACAAGGGGTTCTGACTAGCTACATGACATTCTATTTAGTCACAGTGGTGTTACACAAGGGATACTAACTAGCTATAGGACACTAATTGTATTTACTCATGGTGGTGTTACACAAGACGTGCAAACTAGTGACGCACAATAATTCTATAGTGTATGGTAGAATGTTGTGAAGCATGGAAACCCGTGCCTGGAACAGCATCGTTGTGCTGCACTTAGTGCGTCACAATGCTCTTGTGCTGCACTGAGTACGTCACCAGTGCAGCACACCAAGATCAAGCGCACTCACGCACGTGCGATGTAGAGTCGTGGCAGTGACAGCAGACCAGGAAGCAAGTGTTGCTTGAATGAGCCACGCCACAAAGGAAACAGAGCGAAAGTTATTCGATGCAAGCCCTGTGCCGACCTTCCAAAATCAGGCCCGTGAGTCAGTAGCAAGTACTATTGAGCACAACGGACTCTCTGAAGCTGATTTCTAGCGCAGCGTGCACTGAAAGCGTGGCATCGGGAGGGAAGCATACTTTGGAGCCACTCTGTGAATCTCTTAAAATACTTTTGCAGTGGCTGGAAACTTCTGATTGCAGGTTTCACACCCTGAGTGAGAAGGTAGATTATCTAGAAAGAGATGCTGTAAATACCCAGGATAAAACTGAAAGCACGGATAAACAACTTGCTCAAAACACTAAATCAGTCTTTGCATCTTCTAATAAAATGACTGTAATTGAAGCCACAAATGCCAGCTTTGTCAAAGAGAATTTTGTCATTAACAGAGAAACAGAACTTTTAGAGAATCAGATTCGATATAGAAATCTTAGGTTAGTGAGACTGCCTAATACAGTAGAGTTAGTTTCAGTTTGTCTGGGACATTTTTGTTTTTTACCAGAGAGACGCACTAAGCTGAAAGCTTGTTTACAGGTGTGACCTGGGAGCACAGGGAAGTTAAGTGACCTGCTCAGGGTCACACAGTATGCAAGTGGGAGCTGTGGGATTCAAACTCAGGTCTCCAGGTTTGCAGCTCAGAGCCTTAAACCACTGCGCTATACTGCCCCCTATTGATTATGATTTTGATCCTATGATTAAAACAGCAGTACAACAAAAATGTTTTTTCGAAACGCTAGTTTCAGCATGCCTGTCAAATTTACTATTATAGGTACCCCTGTGTGGCACACCATGAGTTTTTCCTATTCCAAGTACCAAATGGGCGCACTGATACTGACAAAGACCAAGCAGGAAAGAGGCCTAGGGGTAATCATATCAAATAACCTAAAGATGGCCAGGCAGTATTTCAATCCAGTTAGAAGGGCTAGTGGGATGCTGGGGTGCATAGGAAGGGGTATCGCCAGCAGGAAGAGGGAGGTGGTGCTGCCCCTATATAGATCGCTGGTAAGACCCCACCTCGAATACTGTGTCCAATTCTGGAGACCACATCTCAGGAAGGATATAGACAGAGAGGAGGCGATCCAGAAGAGGGCTACCAAAATGGTGCAGGTCTGCATCAAAAGCTCCATGTAGAGGCTAGAGGAGCTAAATTTGTACTCCCAGGGAGGGGATATGATAGAGACCTTTAAATACCTCACAGGGGTAAATAAGGTACTGGAGGGGGGAATTTTCAGAGAAAAAAGGTGCACTAAAACAAGGGGGCATGATATGAAGCTGGAAAGGATAAATTCAGGAGGAATGTAAGGAAGTACTTTTTCACAGAAAGGGTGGTGGATGCCTTGAACAGCCTTCCAACGGAGGTGGTGGGGGTGAAAACAAGTGGGATTCAAAAATGCCTGGGACAGGCACAAAGGAATTGTAGGGATAAGGAAGGGATGAGAAGAGATTGTACTGAAGATCAAGTAGGGTCTGCAGCAAAAAATGAAGGTTAACAAAAAATGGGCAGACTGGGTGGTTCCAGTGACCCCTATCTGCTGTCACATTCTATGTTTCCATATTCCCTCGATCCTAGTCCTTGTTAAGTCAACAATGCAGTATTGAAGCCAAATGTGGCGCCCATCTTTTTTTTTTCTTGAGAAAAAAAATTAAAACATTCATAAAATACTCAGCAGGCAGAACTAGAACATTTTACCATTAAATAAAACTAAAAGATGCCTGGAATCTTTTATAGTGGAGAAAGAGAGGGTTATATTTTTGCCCAATTTTGTTTCACTGCTGCTTTAAGGACACCTTTGTGAATGTGTACGACCTTCTGGAGGATAATCCTTCATTCATCACTGAAGCATACAGAGTGGGGGGGGAACCAGAAAACTATCAGTAACAATGAGGTTTCTGCACATTCCCTGAATATAAATCTAAGATTATGCAATTTTTTTATGTTTGAATCGGATTGTGATTTGATTGTCTGGCATTCAAGACTAAACAGTACCCTGACCGAGAAAATGTACAGGCTTTTCATTTCTCTGGACTTTGTAACCCAACAGCGCAGACGATGATTTCTTGCTCTCAGGCAATAACTGCTTGAAATGGGGGTGGAATTCCAGTTGTTGGCACCAGCAGAGCTTTGAATAAACTTCAAAAGTCAGCAGTACATTTTCTTCAACCTGAACCAGGTGACAGGGTTCATAAGGGCAGAGAGCGAGAAATAATCATCCAGGAGCGAGGATGGTGAATCACTGACCCCCTCACAGGAGATTCTTGCAGTGACAGCAAAAGTCAGAATAGACACTTGACCATTATTTATGATTATTCATTAATATCAATAGTCTTTCTTTTCCTTTCTTTTCTTTTCTTTTCTGAAAGCACATAGAAGTCCAAAAGGTAATAAGTCACTATTTTTCATTCATTATGAGAAGGTCTGTATTGGAATTATTAATTTTTATTGCAACTATTCATAATTAGGCAGTTATCAGCCTTGCAGGTATGGGAACCTTTATTGTTTTTAATTTTAATATATAAAAACAGTGGTGGGTGGGGTTCAGAAATGCCTGGGATAGGCACAAGAGAATCATAGAGGTGGGGTGGAGGAAGAGCTATAGGTCTATGGCAAGAATGAAGGCAAAAAAAAAAAAGCAAACAATTGACTGACTGGGTGAGCTAGGCGGTCCTTATCTGCGGTCAGATTGTATGTTTCCATGTTTCTGTTTAAGGCATACATGGTGGAATATTTGTACAGTAGTTAGTTATAGGATTAAGTAAAAAAGTGCTGGAATAATGAATATTATGCATCGTATGCCCTGATTATTACTTCTTTTATTTCAGGTATTTATTTTTTCACCTTATCTTAGTTCTTCTCCATGCTCTGGACTAATTCTATTTTATATATATATATATATATATATATATATATATATATATACATACATACATATAATATGTATATGTGTGTGTGTATATATATATATATATATATATATATATATGATATGTATGTATATGTGTGTGTGTGTGTGTATATATATATATATATATATATTCAGGCAAATCCATCATACAGTGGCAAAGTTATTAAGATGCAAAATTTCACACTTTACAACCTTAAATGGGGAACTCAACCTAACTATAGTGGCACTACCGTGCCACTATAATATATATATGTAACCCCTAGGTGGCGCTCTCCCAAGGGCTACTACCCCCTGCCTGCTTGGCTAGTAACAGGTTAAGGGGTCTGGGTACTGAAACGGGTGCCTCCAGCCAGAGGTCAGGGTTGTTAGTGGTCAAGCTAACCTGGGCACAGCCCTCCGGGACCCTGTAACCCAACTCTTTCCCTTCTAGTGCCCTGAACAATACACAATAATCACTTTCACAATGACCCTTATTCACCATGCAATTACCCACATTATTTGCACTTACCACCAGGGCTGGTTCCTCTAGCTCGAGCCTGGGGCCCCCTGTAAAACAAGGTTATGCACAGCAAATAGCAACAGTACAGTACTATTGGCACAAACTGGAACCACAGTCAGGTTAAATGCAAAAAGAGTTAGATCTGATTTATTCAGGGGACTTGAACAAGGGAGGGGTGTAATCAGGTTGATTTGCTTAAAGGCTATATCAATCAGACAGTTATGCATGCACTTCAAAGTCCCTACACAGTCACACACTCTGGGTACCTAGGTAGGAAGACAGTGAGCTAGCCAGGAACATTGCCGGAGTTAGGCCGGCGTTGCAGCTGGTTGGGGCCCTGTGATGGAAGAAAGCAACATGCACAATGCACACTATTTGTAATCCATAGTCAGAGGGCTCAGTTTGTGACAGAAAAGACAACAAAGCAATCAGATGACAACACTTTAGATTTAGCTGTTGTTGCAGGGAGCTACCCTGATGTTTACTCATGATACCCAATACAAGACACAGGCAGGACAAAATTGAGACAGCAGGTTGTTGAGCTGGAGTGCCAGGAGAAGCAAGTCCCACATGACTCGCCAAGGCATTGTTCCTGTTCAAGGCATTGAGCAGGGGGCTTATCCCCAGGCAGGTCTCTCATCAATGACTTTCTCTGTGTAGCGGGTATTCTGGCTGGGCCAGTGTGGCAAGACCCAGGCCAAATGGAGATGAATATGGATTCAGTCTGTGGAGCTGGATGCAGCCTCCAGCAAGCAAAACACAGTTCAAACACACAGTGGGGAACCAAATCACGACCCACTGTCAGCACACAGCACATTCACATGTAAGGAAATTCCACTGTACCAGGTAAATGGCTATCCGGTCACAATTACAGAGTCTCTGCACAATCCAGGAGTTCAGAGGTGGCTGGAAGTCCTTACAGGCTGATCGCATTCAGCAAATCTTCGGTCTTCTTCAGGTAGGAGCCTGGTCACAATTCAACGGCTTAACTCGCTCTCCAAATTCAGATTCAGTCCGATAAAGGCACAGGTTCCCTCTCAGGGACAGCAGGCAGGTACGCAGGCCAAAACTCAGGCCTCTCCACAGTTCTCCTGCGTGAAACTATGCAGGTCTGCTGCACGACTATATCGAGCTGTTACTCCTTCTCTTCCCAACTCAGATCTGACTCAAACTGCTCGCCATGCTCATTACTCAGAGCACAATGAAATGGCACGGAGACATGGTCCAAAGTAAAGCTTCTCTTATCTCCCCATGCGGGAGAGCTGAAGGCAGGCAGGCCAGATCCAGCCTTCCCACCAAGTCCCCACGCTACCCTGCGGGCAGCAGCTCCACAAGCTGGAGCTGCTCACTCTTTCAGCTCTAGCTCACTTCTGCTTTTGCTGCAGGCAGCCTGGGAATTTCCCTCAGATTCAAAAGGTTCAGTTGGCTGATTCTTCTGTCAGTCACCACAAGGGCTCCCCCTCCAGGTTAATTTAGGCACCAAAATCCCAAAGCTACAATTCCTACAGAATTTTGCTCCCACAAAGCCCTTGGGGACAGGCTCCATTTTAGAGACCCCAAAGGCACTGATTGGTCCAATCTGGCAGTTCCAGACCAAGATGGTGAAGATAAATAGAAATGTCCATGCTGCAAAGAAGGCAGGTTAGACAAACTACAATATTTTTACTCTTCTAATAAATGATCAGCAAACAAGTACATCTTATAACAGAGCTCCCTCTGTGCAAATAGCGATGGCAGAACGAAGTGATTATCTGGCAGCCCGGGCAGGACTCTAGCAAAAAAACACTCAGCCCCCTACCAGATTAATTATAATTGCATTCCAGGCAGCTCTTAAAGAGACAGTACACAGAGGCTATACAGGCACTCTCTTGCAATACATTTAAACTGCTAAAATGCAGGACACCATCCTGGCAGTGAGCATTTAGGCAAGCTCAAGGAAGACATTTCTGGAACCCCCATTTGCAGGGAGGTTACATATATAAATTTAAAAATACTTACTGGTACTATGATAAATGTATTTCACCATTGGTGTATATATAAAAAAAAAAACAAATTCAGTAAAGTGTAAGTAAAAAAAAAAATTTCCTCACGGTGGTGTTACACAAGTACTAACTGTCACAAACTCACTCAGCAGGTCAGCTCTCTACTCCCAAAGTGCCAACCTCTGAGCGTAGGATCTGTGGACAGTTAACAGTACAAGGTAACCCTCTTGTCTGTTTTGTGGGTTCGAGTCACCTTAGTCTCAAGTTCTGGAGGGATTCAAACTGATAACCTATTGTTAGCATACCCAGTTATCAGGCTCAGATAATTCTGTCTTCGGGGGGGCCAGATATCTTTGCCTACGGGCACCTAACCAGGTATTACAAAATGAACCCTTAGAACTCTATGCAAGACCTTAGAGAACTCTATCCATTTCCCAGTTTGGTATCACAATAAGCTCATACACAGTGTCAACTATAACCTTCAAAGCTTCACTTATGAAAAGAAATTTCAAGGCACACCAGGCAGTTTCTGTTTTTAAAATATATATCTTTACTTTAAAATAGATAAAATAGGAAAACAGTAAAATTACAGAACAAAATATCCCAACACATACAGCCTTAAAACAAACAGGTTTAAAAGTGCAGATTCCTACAAATAATAACACTCAGACTGGTCTCATATAATGTATGCTTACTTAATCTTTCAGTGCTTTGATGTTCTTCCTTCTCAGTCAGAAAATGAAAAAGTGTCTTCTAAGATTTGCTCAGTAGGTTTAAAAACAGTCTTGCACCGACCTGCTCTCTGAGGTCACCTAACTCCACCTTGGAGTATTAAACTTTATATTCCATAACTCAGGATGTCCAAACAAGATATTTGAAAATATAATAGGTGACATCAATGAATTTCCTCTTTTTCTGTGACCTTTCAAACTGGTCTGTGATCTACAGACATCAAAGGCTCTTTGATGTAATGCTGGCTTCCCTCTGACGCCACCCCCCACACATGCATATTGGACTACAATGCAGTCTGGTACCTGTACATCAAAGGTCTCTATGATGAAGTGAGCTGGCTTCCTGGGAGACACCCAAAACACATGCATGCTCTTTCCATTGTGACACCTAGTGCAAAATCAAAGGATTTCCCTGAAAACGTCATGAATGGCTATTTTTATTTCCTGGGATCAAAGCAAATTGACCAGGTAATTGCATTTTAGAAATCTGTGGTTTAAAATACCTCCTGTCCTTTGAACTTATCCCTGGGGGGTTTTGTGTCAACTTCAGCAAGACAGTGGTTTCTCTTGACACAGTCTTTTATATTTACAAAAAATGATACAGGGATTAGAACCAGCTGTCCAAGTGTGACACTAACTAGCTACATGACATTAACGTATTTACTCTAACAGTGGTGTTATACAAGGGGTACTAACTGCCTAAATGCTGGTAATTAATTATATTTGTGTGTTGGTGGCTATGGGCAGTCAGGTGGCATAGGCTGTCCTCGCCGCTAGCTAACACTGTAGTACCATTTCGAGTTGTCTTCATGTTCTGTTGCCATCACTGGCAATAGCTTATGGATGGAAAAATTGTGAAAAACAGTTTTTGTATTTATATTAAAAGCTTCTGAAAGTTCTGATAAAGATGGCTACCTATCAGAGCTTTGCTTAGCTTATTTAAATCTTTTAGGACCTCTGTGAGTCCCCTGTCCCTAGCATTTTCCCTATTACAGTGCCCTCTCATTTATCTACCCCCACCCTCCACTATCCACACCCTTTGCTTACCGCTGGCTGATTCATCAGCACCATTTACTGGCTATACTATTGCCCCCTAGTACTCCCCAAACCTGATTATCTATTACCTTCGATTCTCCACTCCGTTCTGTCTTGTACGAAAGTGGGTGCATAATCAGAGGTGCACTGTGCTATGCTCAGAGTCACAGCTTCAGTTTTCAAATAGTAGCTTAACCGGGTCAGAGCGCTCATTTTCCAGAGAGTGTCGCTTTGCCGAAATCAAGAGAGGGACTAGTATCGGGCATAGTATTTATCTCGTATACTTACAAAAGTTACAGACTTGTTCATGAATGAGTTTACCCATGGATCTAGGCGGCATTATCCTTGTGGACATGTGAGAGCATTGGCTGGCAGTCTTCAAGGCGGGTCGCTTTAATTTTGATTTTTGACCAAACAAATCACTAAATGGCAGTACTGTGTAAATCCCGTGGCATATATGCACTCTCTGGACCTGGTAATGCCAGCAGGACAACTGCTACAGTACACTTAGGAAATTCAAAAAAAATCTGACAATTTCCCTTTAAGAAAAAAGTAATGACTGACTACTTTTAAATAAGTATTACATTTTCTGTTTGCTATTTGTGGTGCTAGTAACTCTTTAAACATCACTTTCCCATATCTAACCAAGGCCAGGTGGCTGCTATGAATTGCTTTCTGGTTGCCAGTCAGCAGGGAGGCAGTTTGGCTAGTAGGGAGACAATGTGGCTAGTAGACAGCCTGTTCAACAGCGGGGGTCAATAAGTCATTGAAAAAACATGGTCCACAGTCTAAACCAGAATTTTTTATTTATTCATCATTTTTGACCTGGAAATGCTCACTTTGTTTCCAGGTACATCCTGAGGGGTGCGATACGTGGACCTGTTTTACTGACGGAGGGGAAGAAGGTTGACAAGAACAGCAGGCAAAGACCCCTACTCTTTCAAACTGGGATCTTTTAATTTCTATCTGGAGAAGCAAAAGAGATGGGCTGAAGGAACCTTAGTTTAACACTTGATCCGAAAGGATGGCACAGCAACAGTGCAGTGCCCCCTTGTGCTGCCCCACAGTTTCTGTATTTGGGATTAGCACAAGTTCATGATATGAGACTAAAATGCACGCCCTTCAAGTTTACCAGGTATTACCACTGTAATGTGTAAGTGTGTGTGTGTGTGTGTGTGTGTGTGTGTGTGTGTGTGTGGGTGGGGAGAACTCCCTACACACACACACCTAATTACCTACAATGTCTAACTAGTCTTCCATCCTATTTTGTATGTATATTTTGGACTAGTCCGTAATGTTGTGTCCTATCGTGTCGCACAGATTAGTTACCATCCCATAGCTGGTTAGAATTTACTGTGCTAGTATTTCTGGGATAGTACGCGATTTCAGGTCCCACAGTGCTTTGCTAATGAGTCGACTGATGGCAGAGAAATGCCCGTGGGCCCCTGAATCTACCCATTATCAACCTGCAGCCACATCCAGCCTAATGCCGGACTGGAGTTAGTCTCCTGGCAATGGTCCTGGCTGTATTTAGACACTCCCCTCCCTAGTCTGCTCATCCTCTTACCTTGACTGCCTACCCTCTCTCCTTCCTCTTGTTTGGACAACTCCCCTGTGCCTATACCACCAGTGTTTGAAGTCAGCAATGGATGGATGGACAGACAAACGGAATGGGATCAACTGAGCACATCTTCCATTCAAATCAATGGCCAAACTTCTTTTACATTTGGGAGTGAGGAAGTGTACTATAGCTTCTAAAAGCTGTGAGTGAGAAATGCACTGGGGTGTGAGTGGTGGTGGTGGTGTGTTATTGGGGAGGGGTGGGCAGAGGGCACCACACAAGGCCTTAAAATGCTAACAAAAAAATTGGCTTGTCACTGTCTTGTCACAGACGACGCAGTGTGCCCTTTTCCCTCCGTATATAGGAATTATAATGTGAACCCTGCTGAGGACTCCAGAAGTAGGCAGAGGCCTCTTTGGAGCGGTGGGTTAAGGCTCTGAGCTGCAGATCTGAAGACCTGGGTTTGAATCCCACAGTCACATAGGTGCATACTGTGTGATCCTGAGCAAGTCACTTAACTTCCTTGTGCTCCCAGGTCGCATCTGGAAACAAGCTTCAGCTTAGTGTGCTACTTCTGGTTAAACAATGTTCCCCTTTCCCTTTCCTTTTTTGGTATTCAAATATTTAGACAGAGTTGTGCTTTGATCATCCCTGCATGTTTATAAAGAGGTCCCGTCTCTTGGGGTGGACTGTACCAAAAAACCAAGAGGGGGAGGTCACAATAAATAATCCCTTCAGCTGGGGTTTGATCATGATATAATTGTATCTTTATTCATGTCAGTCCATACTGAAAAATAACTGTACTTTCCATATATGGCAAAAAATGTATTTCAAATATACAAAATGTGGCCCCTTTTTGGTAGATGTAGAATAATAGATCGGGGACAGTGTAGATAGGGGACTGTGTATTATGAGGCTACAATACCATTGAGAGGTGCTAGTGGCCTGTGAACCTCGACAGCAACACTCAAGAGGTTCCAACCTGTCACAAGATGTTTGATATTTTCACAGTGGGTATTGCAAAGGAGAAAGAACTTGTAAAAAACTCCAGAAGCACACATCCCAGTTCAGGAATGAAAGGAAAAGAAAAAGTGGCGCAGTGGTGGTGTTTATGCCACAAATACATTATTACTAACAACAACAACAAAAGTCCCATGATGACTAACCAATATTCCTGATTTAAAGCGGTAGTGCAAGGAAACTGGGCAAAACATTTGACCCTACCTTTTCTCACTATAAAAGATTCCCAGGCATCTTCCAATTCTATTGCTGATAACATTTTCTAGTTCTACCAAAATGTGAGTATTATATCAATGTCTTAATTCATTTTTTTTCTCAACAAAAAATATGGCCACCACTTATATCTTAGAAATAGCACTGAGGTGGCTCTGTGGCACCAGGCGATCGCCTGGCATGCCAACGACCCAGGTTCATGCCCAATCCAGAGACTACAGGAGCGGAGGCTAGCAGGGAGGGTTCAGAGCATCCAGCAGGATGCTTCCCTCTGGGGGGGGGGCATGAGACTGCATGGTTCTGGAGCGGCTCCTGGCATCCCGATGGGGCAATGCACATTGTGGCATAGGTGACCACATGCCACTATGCATCATGCCATGGATGCTGCAGGTGTGCAGCCACACCGTGAGTGAAAGGTGGGCAGGTGGAAAAAAACACACAGAATATGGGCCAGCTGGATGGCTACTGCTGGCCCCTGTGCACCATGAAGCCTGGAGGTGTCCGCGCTGTACCCCCGCCAAGCCTGGCATAGATGGAAGTGCCTGCTGGGCCAGTCTCCTCTCCCGGTGGCACCCCCAAAGAAGGGATATGTTGAGTCAACCAGGCTGCAGCAACAGATGGGGCATCGAGATGTCAATGGGGAGGGGGGTCTGATGACGGGGGCCCTTGGCAGCCTGAAGGAAAGACTGGTAAGGAGGGCTGGGGGCAACAAAAAAAAAATAGCATTGTAGACCTCACAATGGTTAGCATCAAGGAAAAAAAAAGAAACTCATGGTGCACTGCAGAGAGAGTACCTAGAAACATAGATTTGACTGGCATGCTAATATTTTTAACTGTAGTTGCAGCTAGCTTTTTGAAGAAAAAAACGTTTTGTTGCACTGCTGCTTTGAGAAGGCATGCTATGATCATTTGTAATCAGTGTGGGAACCAGGATTTTAAAAAAGGTCCAGCGGCAGCAATGAAAGGGGACAGAGTTAAAGAGATTTTGCTGCCAGAAAGAAGATGGGATGCTTCTGTGTGTTATCTTGTACTGAACATTACAACTCTGGGTAGTAAGCCATGATAAAGTGAATTTTTATTGTCTTAGAAATAAATCACTGTATATATATGCTGGATTGCCGCAGGATCATTAATAATGCTCGATCCGCCACTGCTTGTAACCCTTTATGATGGCACACTCTGCTCATTTGCGTATATATAGCCACTAACCAATGCCTGATGACATCACAGTCTAGCTGTGCCACACTCAGAATGAAACAAACTCGAACTGAAGCAGTTGAGCAAGCAACACAAACTATGTTTAATGGTGACAGGAAACAGTTTCTTTACACCTCTAGATGATATAGAGGATAATGTATGGTCCTTTGTTGGTAACCAGTCTGTTAACTGTCGAAAGGTTGCCAGGCGACCATGTAAACCTCGAGAGCAAAGCTCGAGAGGTTTACGTCACCATGGCAACCTCGAGACGGTTAACAGTGACCGGTTGCTGATAGAGGGGACCATACATTATTTTTTATTGTGTATGGTCCCACATAAAAAGTAAAATGGCTGCTTACTGTTTGACACATAGTCACCGCCACAGCTGTTCAGTCCTTTCCTAACCACTGCAATCATCCGTTGGTTCGCCGTTTTAAAAAAAAAGGTGCGCACATGCGCAGACCGATCGCTATTGTTAATCTATCGATGTGACGTAGCATCGATAGGTTAACAACATTGCTACATCACATCGATAGGTTTACAACCTTAGGAAATGATAATTTCCTAAGGTTAACAGCGTTCCTACCATACATTATATGCTGTATATTGCCCTCACTTTTCATATACTACCTACACATTCTATGACATCAGTAATGCCAGTTCAGGCCATTCTAATGAATGGCATGGAACACTGTAACTGACGTCATGGACTGTCTTTGAAATATAAAAAGAATGAGCAGTAGTGTATAGTAGAGCATTGCATATAGAAATCCGCCCTTTTTAAAATGCTGTTGTACCACAGTTCAAAGGTCATGGAATGTGATTGCACCCTTCTGTGGTACAGCAGCATTTTAAACCCCCCAGAGACTGAACAAGTTAGTTTCACTGTGAAAGAGAAAGAACCACAATGCACACATTTCACATAATACTATACACTATAAAAAAATACAGGATGAGCAACTTTATGCATAACCAGTGTGTTCTGCCACCTCGGGGTTCTGGTTCCTATGGACCTCTCGAGCAGAACGCACTGGGTGTGCATAGTTGCTCATGCAGGTTTCTGTATGTAGCTGGTGAGTTCTGTGGAACTCTTTAGCTCCAAGAGCACGCTAAATATAGATATATCTATTAAAACTTGGTGAAAGCATATCCGATTACATAACTGGCATGGAAAGGACAACGGGAGGGCAGTTAACTATGTAAAAATCATTTGTCACCTTTAAGCAGTTTGTAGGGGCTTTTCCCTGATCGATTCATTTTATAAGCAGGATGAGACACTCCAGGAGGTGTTGATGTGGCACTGTATGCAACTGTGCTTAAAGGAACACTACTGACTCTCCTATCCAAGCAAGTACTGAATAGATTGAGGCTTCAGAAACAGGACTGACTGTGCACACTGAATCTTCAGAAAGTATATTTCCAGGTGGAGCCCTTGTAAAACATGCAGCTAAAGATCTGGCAGGTAGGCATTTCATGCTGTGTATGTGCTTGCCCCCAAGACTGTGCCAAACAAGAGCAGTAATACCACGTTATGATGATAATGCATGGTTGCCCCTTCTATCTCACAGTCCTATGCATGCAGATTTTACATGCTTTGTGTCTCCCTCTGTTTGCCAAAACTAAGCTTAAATGCCATTTGTTTTGTGTTTTATTTATTTATCTCCCATGTGTCTCCATTTGCTACTCCTTTGGGCCAATTGCCCAAGGACTCTCACCTCTCTGCCGCTGATCCCGAACGCACATCGCAGCTACCTCAGGGTAACCCGACGTAACCCTTCATTAGGTGGGTTCTCCTATTCTGAGGAGAAAGAGCCTGGCAGCCAACTGCATTGGCCCTGGGTGCAGCTGAAGCCGGGTCAGCTGTCACAGTGTTCCGAGGAAGCACTGGTCCAGGCGGCCTTCATCTGGTAAGTGGAGACGCCATTTTCTGTGTTTTCCTCCGATTCCCCTATTCGCGCTGCATCTGAGCTTCCCCTGGTCTCCACTGGGGGCCACTACAGAGCAACACCTCTGCTCAGCCCACCCCCGGAGAGGACAGCAGTCCTCCTGATGCTCGATCCTTCTCCTTCCCCTGCCGACCCTCTGGCGCCCAAGTCCATTCCTGAACCCAAGTCACTGGTGTGGTGTGAGGTAAGGTGCCAGTGCCTCAACCCTCTATGCCACCAGACCAGCACTAAATGCCATTTTAATTATAAGCATAAACTTGCCTGCCACTGTCTCAAGCACGTGGGCCCACTCTGGCCAGTCGTGGAATGGAGCTTGACACCAACAGGTGCTTAAGTTCCTCTGGCTCCAGAACTCTCAAGCCATGCTCACCCAAAAGAAGTAAACTCCTTTTGGCAGGACCAGGTCCTCCCCTTTGATAAGCCTCAGGCAGGTGGACAGAAAAAACTGGGAAACGTGCTGGACCAATGAATACACTTGGCACAGGGACAGCAGAAAGTTGCAATAACAGAAAACAAACATTTTCATTTCAGAACAGGCTAAGCAGTTAAACCTGTAGCAGAAATGAATATGGAATCGAAAGACACCTAGTAACCCTTTGTTTAAGTGAATACCCCCTATGTCCAGTTCTCAGTTGCTTGGTTCTGTCCTGTTCACTGTATGTTATTATATGCGCTAGGGCTTAACTGTAATATAATATTTTGTTTATTCGTCTCAATTTTTCTACAGTTCTCATGACCTTATTCATCTTGCACCTTGTTGATTGTTCAATGACTCTGTATCCCTCATGTTTCCCTCCTTTAGGTTGCACCCAGAAACAATCTTTAGCTCAGTGTGCCTTTCCCAGTTACCGGTTTACAAACAAATAGAAACATTTATATAATCACAGAGTTCCCAAACTTCGTCCCTGCAACCATTGATCCAGGCTTTAGACGATGGCCAGGACAGGCCTCAGATTTGTCTCGCAGTTCTGTCACTGTGGGACCCTGAGGTCCTTCATGGATAAGCAAAGGAAATTCAGTCTACCACAGACGGATCTTTTTAGGTACTTTCGGGTACGCCCCGTTTTGAATCCGGTGGGAAGAAGGCAAAGTGTCCTTATGGATCAACCAAAGATGTTTAATTTACTAAGGACACGGGCATCTAAGGACAACCTACGTAAGGACATACACAGGGTGGAGAAGGTTCAGAAGAGGGCAGCAAAGATGGTACAGGGATTGCATCACAAGTCCTATGAGGACAGGCTGAAGGACTTGAATATGTACTCCCTGGAGGAGAGGAGGGAGAGAGGGGATATGATGGAGACATACAAATACCTTACAGGGAAGAACAGGGTGCAGGAATACACTATTTTTTCAGCAAAAAAAATGTTCCAGGACTAGAGGGTATGGGATGAAGTTGGAGGAAGGGCGATTCAGAGGAAATGTGAAGAAGAATTTCTTCACAGAAAGGGTGGTGGAGAAGTGGAACACCCTGCCAGAGGAAGTGGTGGGGACTGAAACAATCACAGGATTTAAGAATGCATGGGATAGACAGACTGGAATTCTGGAGGTCAGGGGGTAAGGGGCAACAGACTTCTAGAAAAACATAAAGGGAACTTACAAGCTCAAGTGGGCAGACTGGGTGGGCTGTAGGCCCTTATCTGCCGACAGTGTCTACATATCTTTGTAACCCCGAGGGGCTGATCTCAACGCTATACAGGGGCATGGTAAGACACTTGGGAGGGGCTGGGATTGAGTGGATACAAGCAGGCTGGGGGAGAGAGAGGCCAGGAAATAGGAAGGTGACCCCCATGGGCAGGAAAATAATCTGGCAGAATATACACAAGACAGCTGCATCCCCCTGTTGGAGGGAGCTACGGTAGAAAGTGGCAGTTAGGTATTCTGTTAAACTTGATAAGTCAAGACATTTCCTCAATACCAACTCTGACTGGTGGTGGAGTAGGTGTGGGGCACACCTCTCAACTATCCCTGATTTTCAGGGATGTTCCTGATCTTGCCTCAGAATTTTCCTCTGTCCCTCGTAAAATATGTGTTTTCATGACTGGGCAGTGGAGATTGTAGGTATGGAATAATGTCAGACATTGAAGTTACAGATTTGTTGTTCTTCAGAAAATGCTTATTATACCTACTTATTCTATCAGCTCTCTGGGTGAATACTGCCAATCTTTAAGATGTGTCCCTGATTTGGGATCTTTGTCCCTGGTTTATAAGGCAGGCAGTTGAGAGGTATGGTGTGGGGTACAAAGGGACACTGTGGCATATTTTCTGGGACTGCCAGAATATCAGGCTGATATGGGAACAGTTAGTTCTGCACATACTGAAGCTTGAGGGTGAGCTTAGGTTTTATCATTTAGTACTAGGGCAGACCCCAAAATTTGTTAAATCAATGTATAAATGTTACCTCTTTAAAATTTTATTGGTGGCAGCTGGCATAACCATCATAAAAAAATTGGTTATCCCAGGAATGCCATACAGAGATGGTCTGGGAGGACATACATAAATGGATCCGTCTCGTGAAGGGTATTACTACTATGATACAGCTAGTGACTTGAAAATTTAACTCGAGATGGCGCCCCTATTGGAAATAGGCTAAAACCCAGGGAGGGCCATTAGCTGTAGGTCAACTATTATAAAAAGCATTGTGTGTCATACTCATGGGTAGTTTATATGCTGGATATGTGGCAAGCACAGAGTAGGACTAAAAACAGTTCAATGGACTTGCTTAAGAGAGTGAGCAAGGCAGTGCACTTTAGGTCACTGACTCAGAAACACTGCGCAAGTTTAGGGCTCGTGTTCCAGGGCTAGTTTATTCAAAAAAATTTCTATCCATTCTATTTTAGACTTTGAAATGCAAATCTATTTTTATGTCAATTTGTGTGATTAATTTTGTTGAAATGTAAACTGTATTTTGACCATGTTATCTATATATGCATGCCAGTGGCTGGCCAAGAGGTATGTACTGTTGCATTGTACTTCGCAAGCATGCAAGAGAGCTGGGTATCCTCCACGGGCCCTGATCTCCACATGCCTGTCATCAGGGGTGGCATTGCCTAAACTCACTGCTTCTAACAGGCTTTGGTGTGTGTGTGTGTGTGTGTGCGCGTGTCTGCAAGTGTACATGTGTGTATATGTCCCAACTGAGGTTCAAATTCAGTTTTATTTTAATCTTTCTTTTTCAGTTTTTTTAGGGTGGGGACGGTCTGTAGCTGGCATTGGAATTACACTGTATGAGCTGCAGGGCCACAAGAACCTTGAGCTAAATTTTCAAAGCTCTTGTAACTCTTCCAGCTGCAGGAAAAAAACTGGCACAAGTGGGTCTCCACCTCCCGAGTTGCAGTTTTTCCCGCAGCTACAGTATTTTAAAAGTGGAACAGGTTTGCAACTGGGTCCATGATTTACAGATGCTTGTGGCGCTGTTTTTCAGTGCAGCTGTGGGGACAAGTTACACCTAGTGGGACCAAGCGTAACATCCCCCGCAACTGTGCCAGCTGAAAATACCAACCTCTGCAGCTGCAGAGATTTTAGACCACAACTACAGTTGCGGTCTGGGACTTAGTCCCGCATCGTGTTGAAAATCTGGCACACTAGCTTTAAATTGAACCCCACCCACTTATACATCAGTGGCTGTAATGCATGAGCTACCGGGGCTCATTTCAGAGCTAGGGAGACTGAGCCCTGGCAAGCCTCCCCCCTCCCAATAATTCCACACTGGCTGTGGCTCTTCAAAATCCACCATCAAAAGAATGTTAATTTACATTCTCAATAATCATGTTCTCTCTCTCTCTCTCTCGCTCGCTCTCTGTTTTGAAAAAACTAAAATTAAGAAAATACAGTTTGTTCAGAGAAAGATGATTCATATCCAGCAAGACCATATAAAGTCTGGGTGAGAGGACAGAGGGTGACAGGGCCACTTCAAAGCAGAACATTAAATCTCGCAGAACGCTGCCTTGCTGGACACTTGTTTTCTTTGTTTTTTGTTTCTTTTTAGGCCATTTGACAGTTTTCCCAGATCCACAAGCAACCACTCTTGAGTTCAAAGAGAATATCAGCCCAACAGTTCATAAACATTGCAATCATTTTTTTGTTGTGATTATTATGGAAAAAGAAATGGAAGCATCTCTGGTTATTATCCCCACCGCACAGTTGTCATTTTTTTGTACAAAATGTTTTGTTTCTTGGGTCAGCATCCCTTTACTTTTTTTTCCCTTAAAGCAGCAGGATCTGTTATTTGACAAAACGTTTCATTGTATATTTATTTAGATCGTGAAGACTTTCTGATACCCTTATATTTATCATCTGTGTATTTTAATGCCCTTTGATACATTTAAAAAAAGTTACTTTTAAAGCAGCAGTGCAACAATTTTTTTTGCAAAAAACTAGTTTCATCTACAGTTTATAAAAATATTAGCATACCTGTAAAATCTGATCTTCTAGGTACCTCCTATGCTGCACGTCATAAGTTTTTTTTACTTATTTTTTTATTTTATTTTCTTGATCCTGACCCTTGCTAGGGCTACAATAATATTTCTAAGCCAAATGTGCTAGCCATCTTTTTGCTTGAGAAAAAAATGGACTCCGTTATAGTGGGGGGTATAAGGTTATTTTGCTTCACTGTTGTTTTTATTTATTTATTTTTTTATTCTTTGGTTACCACGTAAAGCCTACTGGGCACAAGGTTCATTTACAAGGCATGACCCTGGGAGCAGTAGCTCATGGTCACACAGTATGCATGTAGAAGCTGTGGGAATCAAACCCAGGTCTACTGGATATACCAAGCTTGTTCACGGCTTGCTGCTCTAACTGCTAAGGGCTGCCTTTTATGACTATTTTTGTAAAGAATGACTCAGATCAATAAATATGGCCACCACTAGCAAGTTTTAGAAGTCAGTAATAGTCCACGGAGGTTATGTTTTGACTGTCCTGTTGTGGCTATGAGGATGGTACCAGCGCCTGTTTCTGAGGATAAACAACACAGCACTATACCAAGCTGTTTCATTTTTTCATTGGGTGTGGTGGCAAGAATCATAGAATCATAGAAATCTGTTGACAGAAAAGGACCCCATGGCCCATCCAGTCTGTCCAACCCCCCCCCAGGAGGACCTTATCCTCCATTCTCAGCCTGCCCCATGTCGGTTACGCCCATGTATGTATCCCAAGCTCCTTTGAATTTGTCTACTGCATCTATCCCCACCACCCATTCTGGCAGTCTGTTCCATGGCCCCACCACCCCCTCAGTAAAGAATTTCCCCCCGGTGTCTCCTCTGAATTTTCCCCCTTCCAGTTTGAATGCATGCCCCCAGTGGAGTTGTCAGAGCTTTTAAAAAATTTCAAAACAACACATGTAGTATGGGTGGAAGCACCACTGGAGGGCGACGATAAATTGCCGACCTCCAGCACATCAATGGCACAGTACCGACAGCAGTATTGTGCCATCCCAAAAAGAAGTGTTTTTTTTGTGGGGAACACTTGGATTTTTATATAATCAACTCCAGGTCAGAGTTATTTCAGGGAGGGGGGCAGAACACTGGGAGAAAAGCATCACCCAAAAACAGAACATTACAGCTACTGTCGTTGTAATGGTCTATTTTTGGGTTTCACTGTTGGGGTATTGCACTGGGAGGGGTACCTGGTATGGATACATTGATGTTTTTGGCAGAAATAAATTATTACTAAAAAGAATACCATATGTGATGGTAGTGACCAGGTTCAGAAACCTGCCAGGGTTGTTGTGGGCCAGCTGTGGAGGAGGATCAAGTGTCACAGGGAATGCTCTCTTCCAGGCAGGAGTGTCACTGCCTCCGCTGCACTGCTGCCACCTAGGTGACCAGTGGGTGGAAGTGCAACAGAGGCAGAGCGGGAGGGTGGCTATTGGTCAGGTTCAAGGACACTGCGTCATCATGCATGTGTTCCAGTCTTCCTATGTCCCATCTGTACAGACATCCTACTTGCGGGAGCAACTAGGAAAACCGTCCGGACAGAAGGGAGTCTCCCTCTGCAGGCTCCACACCATCACCTGAGGCCCCCACCTCTGGAAGCTGGCTGGAGATGTCATGAGGGGCCTTGGGGCAGGTCTTGATGACCTAAGAGCACCACTGGTACCATTTACCTTGCATTTTCTCCGTTAGCTTGACCTACACTGGATTCCCTGTTGCGTTCCCTGTATGATCCATGCTGTTCTCTCACTGTATTTTATGCTGTTTGTGCCAGTTTCTGGCCCGGGCCATGCCTGAAAAAGGTCTTTGGATCAGTGCACCAACCCAGTCACCAAATAAATAAATAAATAAATCCTTCCACAGTGATGATACAGTTCTCAAAGGTTCACTGCTCCAAAAAAGGAAAACACATGGCAACAGTCACTTTTAAGCTAGATTTTGATGCTGACGGTTTTGGCAAACTGACTGAAGAGAAGACCTTTTTAGCTTGTGCTCAATACACAGTTAACTGCCTGGCTAAACCACTTTATATGCGACAGCAGAGAGAAGCACTCTTTAGTCAAACCCAATCAGATTCAACTTAATTCAAATTTTAAAATATCTGATCCTTGTTTCTTTGTGACAAAAACGTTGATGTCATGATTTATACTCAGATAAATGGTCCCATTGTTGATTCTCACTGTAGAAAATTGTCATCATGTGGGGGCTGGGTTGCCAGAACCCCTCAGCTTCTCTCTGCAGTCTTCTCATCCAAACCTCATGTGGTGACTCTTATGCAGTAAGAGTCACCTCTGAAAGGCGCTATTAAATTATATGAGAGTGTTTAGGTCACAGCACTCTCACCTAAAGCTCATGCAATGACACTCTTTTACAGTAAGAGACATCCCTGATAGTACAGTATCATCGCGTGAGGTATGGGTCACGGCACTCTCACCTAAAGCTCATGCAATGACACTCTTGTACAGTAAGAGACATCCCTGATAGTACAGTATCATCGCGTGAGGTATGGGTCACAGCGCTGTTACCTAAAGCTCATGCAGTGAGACTCGTGTATAGCAAGAGACACCCTTGACAGGACCTATTAACATGCTGAACGTCCCATGCACTGTATGTAGCTCTGGCTAACGCTGAAAAGTGGCATTGCTGTTTTGTTTTGCTTTACCATGGCATGTGCAATTTTACTATAATGCTACTAAAACTACAGCACAGGTGGCAGCGATGCAATCTCCACCCCTCACACCCCACTACCCTGCCAATGTGCATCAGCTAGGGCTGGGCGGAATGCAGAATTTTGCCATTGGAATGGCAGTTCCACTTCCGAAACTGCTTTTGGAATTTCTTTTTAAATTCCACGGAATTCTGAGAAGCATTTCTGCGTAAACCGCAGAATCATTTCCCGTGGCTCACATAAGCCACGCAGTAAGTTTCTGTGCACTGCAGAAAAAGAATCTGTGGTTTCTGTAAACTGCGGATTATTAATCCATGAAAAGCGTTCTGCATACAGAATGGCGGAATTCCACTAGTGACAGAATTCCACGGAATTTTGTAAAATTCTGTGAAATTCTGTTCCACTTGAATTTCAACATTCAGTACAGTCCTTGCATCCTCCCTCTCACAGGGGGACACCATTAATGGGTGTCAGTAGTTCAGAGCCCACGTCTAGTCGGTCCTTTGGCCTCTCATGTGAGACTGCTAGTGAGGAGGTGAGTTAGTGCCAATGGTGATTGCTGTTTTGCAGTGTGGACACCTGTTCTCTGGGAACTGGACTGAGACCCAGCACAATTCATGTCAGACAGACAGCCGATGTGCCATCAGTAGAGCTGTGCAGAATGTGGAATTCAAGCTGGCATGCTGGTGCAGTGGTAGCGTTACTGCTTGCAATGCCGATGAGCTGGGATCAGAAGCAATCTTTTGAGTCAGAGGGCCAGTGGGGGGGAAGGGAAGCCACCAATGCAGTACTTTCCCCTTACGGCAGCAAGAGGTCTGATTGCCAGGGCTGGATGTAGTTGGGGGGCGTGCCACATGTACAGCATATGCATCTCCTACATCACTGCGTGCCATGCCCCCCCAGAAGAACAGGAAGAAAAGGCTGGACCAGCACAGGATGCTTCCTGTCATGCTCCGCAGGCCCTGCACTGTCGACCGTGGTGCTCCCCTGGTCAACTGAGCATGAGACCTGATGGAGGTACAGGGCAGCCTCTTAAGGCCCTACCCTGGGGGTTAAGCCAGGAAGGAACAGCCAGGGAAGAGGTAAGCCCCGGGACGATGGGTGATTGTGCTGGGTGCACGGGCGGGCCGATGGAAGCTGGGCTGGAGAGGCGGGGGAAAAAAAAAAGAATGCAGAATTATGCCGGAATGGCAATTCTGCTTCCAAAATTATTTTCAGAATTTTCTTTGTGAATTTCACAGCATTCTGAAAAGCATTTCCATGTAATTTATGGAATAACTTTCTGTGGATTATCTAAACTGCAGAAAATGTTTCCACCCGTTGCAGAAATCGAATCCACAGTTTATGTAAACTGTACATTACTGATGCATGAAAAACATTCCCTTAACAATTTCAGAATTCCGTAGAATTCTGTTCTGTCAGAATAAGTTCTGCACAGCACTAGCCATCAGCTGATAATGGCTTCTGTCCACTGCTGACCTGGGCCAGATTTGAACTGGTTACCTAGAGGTGAAAAGCTCCTTAACCAATTGCCAATCCATGGTGCCATCCCCTCCAATAAAGAGAGAAAGGGGAAATTGTTTAACAAGGAGAGACACACTAAGCTGGAGCTTGTTTCCAGGTGTGACCTGGGAGCACAAGGAAGTTAAGTGACTTGCTCAGGGTCACACAGTATGCCCAGGTTTGCAGCTCAGTGCCCTAAACCATAGCACTATACTGCTATGTATACTCCAATATATGCACTGTCTATAAAAAAAAATAGTTTAGGCTTTATTCTGTTTTTTTATGCTTGAGCAAAGCTGCCTAAGACACTGGTTGATCCTGACAGCAGGCACACTGTATCGATAAGCCTAAGGCTAGAAATAACCCAACACGTAATCTGCCAGCATCCTCCGGCCCTGATAGTGTTGAAGTGCGATCCGTCATGTCACTTTCTGAGACTGACAAGCCTGTATGTTTTGTATCTCTGATATGGTTACATCAGCGCACTAGCATGTTACTTAAGGGGCTAGGCATGTTCAACAGGGGTGTTGGTTATCACCATGTAATCACCCCTTCTCCCTCCCACAGGATGGCTAATGTTCCCTGGCTGGGGGTAATACAATGCCCCACCCAAGTGCAAAGCAATGGTATGGACTGTTTCTAGATAGGCAGTGTAGCGTAGTGGTTAAGGGCACTGAGCTGCAAACCTGAAGACCTGGGTTTGAATCTCACGGCCCCCACTTGCATACTGTGTGTCCCTGAGCAAGTCATTTATTTTGTTGTGCTCCCAGGTTGCCCCTGCAAACAAGATCCAGCTTAGTGTGTCTCTCCTGGTTAAGCCCCCTCCCTAATTAAAGGTGGGTAATCCATTTTTCATTATCAAAGGGTCCTTCTAACTTTAAATGCATTTTCATATTATTATGTTAACTGTATGCACATTTCTCATTTTAACTTCTAACCACTGAAAGTGTTCTTGTAAACTGAAAATTTTATTGAGTCTACATTTCAGAGGCAGTCAGAATCGTATTACTTATTATCAATGAAAATTTGATTCAAATCATACCTATCAAGTAGGGCTGTACAAATATATTTTTTTGAATATTCGGTATTTGGTGCCGAAATATTCGGTATTCAGTATTCATTATTCATTATTCATGGAGGGTTGCTTAAAAATAAAAAAGCCTTTCCCCTCCTCCTGGCCAACATTAAAACAAATCTTGATCCCTGGTGTCTAGTGGTCCCACCCCCCTGACCGATCGCCGGCCCATTATGAAGGACCCCCCCCCAGCTGAGATTCACACCGGTCCACAAATTTAAAAAATAAAAATTTCCCTGGTGTCTAGTGGCCCCCGCCCTGTCAGGTAGTGCCCCCACCCCACTCCCACCCATCCACGACCTGAGCGGGCCACCAGTGCAGCCCTCCACTCACCTCCACGGCCGACAGCCCGAATGAGCTTTCAGTGAATGTGCCATGCTTATAAAAAACCAAAAAAAGCATTTTTATGTTTGCTTTCACGCATGTGCAAGAAACACAGTACCACCATATGAGAATTCGTAGGTGTGCCTCCCCCACTTCCAATGCCCTGCTGCCTTTCGCAGGTGCAGCCGCACCGTGTCAATGAATGTAGGAGCTGTCTATGACAGCTGTTCAGATGCAGTGGCATACAGTTGAAAGCAAAAAAATGCACAGTCAGCGATGGTAACATGGGCACTTTGCATACTGCTGTCAGCATTGTGTAAGTACTACGTCGGCACTGACACTGAAACAGCTGTCATAGACCGCCCATCCCCCACAACAAGTAGCACGCTGGGAGCCCACCCAGCATGCTCATGCGCCTCCCACATATACTGTATGGTCGATAGGGATGCCCAATCCCCTGTCAGCTCTGCTGCACTCACTCCCCAACAGAGTTCCAGGTGCCACGCCGGGAGCCCACCCCTGCATGGCAACAGTCCATAAGGGCGATGGGGGTGCCAATCCCTGTCAGCTCCACTGTATCCCCCCAACAGACTTTCAGGTGCCACGCTGGGAGTCCACCCCAGCATGTTCATGCGCTCCCCCCCACACACACACACACTGTATGGCTGATGGGGGGTGCCCAATCCCCTGTCGGCTCTGCTGCACTTCCGCCCCAACAGAGTTCCAGTTGCCACACTGGGAGCCCACCCAGCATTGCAACAGTCCATATGGCTGATGGGGGTGCCCAATCTCCTGTTGGCTCCACTGTCCCCCCCAAACAGCCTTCCGGCTGCCATGCTGGGAGCCCACCCCAGCGTGGCAAAATTCCTGCATTGTCTTTTAAAAAAAAAAATGCCCTGTAAGAAAAAACAGTCCCTCGCTAACTGTCTTGACTCCTGCCCCCACCCGCGCCCACCCTCTGCGCACCCTGCCTCCCCAAACCCCACCTCACCCCATACTTACCTCCGGAGTCTGGTGCGACGATCTTCGGTGGACCGGGAACATGTCTGCACTCTTCAAAGTCGACCACGAACTGAGGATATGCCAGTAAGCTGTATAATGGAATAAATAGGGTTTTTTCAACTTTGATGCATATCTCAGGCATTTTGGGGAATTAACATAGGGTTCTTGGGGCCCCACCTCATGAATTCTGGCACTGTCATTTTGTTATTCAATTCCAAAAGACTGTTTTACGAATGTGCGTTGTGCAGTTTCTACGCATGCTTGTAAGTTAGCAAATTTTTAGTATTTTCACTCCAGATTTTCAACATTGCCATTTTACCACACCTCCTTATGAGCAGTACAGCTGTCATTTTTCACATCTCGCCCAAAATGTGTTTCTGCACATGTAGCGCACAATGGCGCAGTCAGTGTACAAAATCAATGTTTGGGACAGATTAAGAAAATCACAGTGACACTACTCATGAACAGAGGTCTTAAAATGGCTATGTTAAAAATCTGGTAAGAAAAGTCCATAAAATGACTGTGTTACGAGCGAGCATTGCGCAGTTTCCACACACCCTCATAAGTTCATGAATTTGTAATATTTTCAGTCCAGATTGTCATCACTGGCATTTTCCCACACTTCCTTATGAATAGTACAGCTGTCATTTTTCACACCGTGGTCGAAATGTGTTTTCACACTTCCAGTGCAGAAATAAGTGGTCGCTCTGGGAAATCACTGTTTGGGACAGATTAAGAAAATCACAGTGACACTGTTCATGAGTGGAGGTCCCAAAATGCCTGTGTTGGCAATCTGCTGTAAAAAATTCCCCAAACTAATTACATTACAGGTGTGCGTTCCACAGTTTCTACGCACGCTCGTGACTTCACCAGTTTTTTTAACATTTTCTCTGCAGATTTTCAGCATTGCCATTTTTTACACCTCCCCATGAACAGTACAGCTGTCATTTTTCACAATCTGTTTGAAATGTGTTTTCGCACCTGTGGTGCCAAATGGCATAGTCACTGTGCAAAATCAGCTTTCGGCTAACGAACAGATATTGCCACTGTTCATAAGGTGGGGGTCACAAAAAACCCACGTTGAAAATTTGAAATGAAAATACCAATGAACGCCTGAGGTGTTAGGGTTTCCGACCATAACGCCCCACCCTGTAGAGACTGACAGCATTAGGGATGTGACTTGGGATCGTCGCCTGTAATGTTCATACCATTCCACCCCCACCCACACCCTGCAACCAGTGAGAGGCATCGAGGTGTGTCTTGGACTCTTCGGCCCCAAAGTTCACCCCATTCTCCTATACTGCACCCATCACACTGTATTTCCTGATGGAATGGGGTGAGCATAAGGGCCAAAGACCCCGAGACACACTGTGACACTTGTCAGAGTCTGCAGGGCAGGGTGTGGTGAAATGGCGTGGCCGTTATGCCTGATGACCCAAAGGCACACCCCAATGCCTGTCAGTCTCTGCAGGGTGGTGGTGGGGTTGGCTTCAGTTCAATACTTCACTGCCATTCCTATTATGCAGCTCTTTAACTCCTACACTACCAATGCCAATGCCAGCAAGCAAACATTCGGCATTGACAAATGCTTGTTTGAAAGCAGGGGTGATGGCCTGCATCCATTTGGGATAGAAACCACAGTCCTCAGTGGATAGTTTAAATGTTACATCGAAGAACATTTAAACTAGCTGAGGGAGGTGGTGGAAGAAATAGTGGAGGCAGAAACTGCCCCCCCAGGCTAAAGTGGGAAGTAGGGAGAGAAGTACCTCAGGTTGTAAATTAACAAAGGAAGTAGGGTGAGAGAAATGAAGAGGGATGGAAACAGGAGCGGTAAAAACAGAGGGCGGGAAGAGGGCAAAAAGGAAAAAAAGAGTGGTAACAGTCATGTGGTAATAAAATCTGGAAGGCCGTGTATGTGAATACTAGAAGTCTAGGATATGAGTCTGGACCTAGAGGCCATTATGGCAAAGGCCGACCTGGATATTGTGGCTGTTACCGAGTCATGGTGCACTGAAAGCCGTGACTGGGACATGGTCACAGCAGGCATACTCGGTAAAGTAAGGACAGGGTAGGAAGAAACGGAAGGTATGTGGCGCTTTATCTGAAGGAAGCAGTAAAGAGACATTGATACAGGGAATACGGGAGGGGGGAAGGGGACAGAACGAAGTACTGTGGGTCATCCTGGAGAAAGGGAACGGTGCCACTATGTGCACTGCTGTGACCTACAGGCCTCCGTCACAGGGGGAGGAGTTAGATAAGGTACTGGTCGAAGCCACTGGCAAGATAGCAGAAAAGGGGGCGGTGCTGCTGGTGAGGGACTTCAGTCTGCTGACGGTAGATTGGAGCCTTCCAACTGTGGCTTCAACTAGAAACCAGGACATCCTGGATGTTTCTCTGTTTCTACTTTATTCCATGGTTCAAGGCATGGCATCTCACATTTGGGTGCTGAAAGCTTGAGAGATTGCTGCTTCCCACCTCTTGAAATTGTTTACTGCTGTGACAGTGAAGATAAATGTTTGTGACATTCCATTCTTTCACTGAGACTAGGGATGGGCAAAGTGTTTTTTGTGTTTTTTTTAAACAATGAATGCAACCTCCTCCCCTCAATCCCACAAACCAAACATTTGTTCACATTTTGGAAAATTATGAACCTGTTCCAGCCTAAAACAGGTCAGACTGTTTGAAATGTAAATTAGCATTGTTGATTATTTAATTGCTGAAAATTGGTAACCGTGAAAGGCACACTGAGCCAAGGCTCCTTCCCAGGTGGGACGCCAGGAAAAGGATTACAATAAATCACATACAGCAGTAAAGAAGCATTCCAAAAATTGAAGTGCAATAGTGGACAATTCAACATGGTACAGTGCAACTAACAATAAAGGGTTAACAGAGGCTGGTTCTGTGAGCAACACCAATGCTCAATTAAATTAATAAAAGCAGGTTAAAACAATTCAGTGGAGCAGTTGTAGTGGTAGTATAACTTAGTGGTTAAGAAAGTGGTTAAGTGGTTAAGATCACTGAGCTACAAACCTGGAGATCTGGGTTTGAATCCCACAGCCCCCACTTGCGTATTATGTGACCCTGAGCAAATCACTTAACTTCCTTGTGCTCCCAGGTCGTACCTGGAAACAAGCTCTGGCTTAGTGTGCCTTTCCTGGTTAAACAATTTCCCTTCTCCCTAGTGACATGAACAGACATCTCGGGAAGGGGCGACCAGATCAGTTTGCCATATAGAGAACGGTGCACACTAAAACCACACATCAGAGACCACACGGGTGGGAATAATGACAGGGTGCAAAACTGCTAAAGGATCTATGCGCAGCTGTGCACCCTGTCTCTTTCCCTTGCAGAGGATAAGTCCTCTGATTGGAGGAGAGTCCACTGAGCAGCTGCCATGGCTGAATGGGATGAGGTGTGGGCAGCAATGGAGGTGGTGTGTCTGTGGACCGGGTGTTGAATCCCAGTCCCAGACGCACATAATTTTTCTCTTATTTGCACTTTGTGCGAATTATGTGTCCAATCCCCCTCCCCCCAGAGTTGCTTATTTTAGTTGGAAGGGGTTCGGGGGCACAGCCCCCTGTATCGAAAGGTGCAGGGGCAGAGCCCCCACAAACCACAGATTTATGCCACTGGCAATATATCATGCCATACTGGCAGTGCAGCATGTTGCTTTGGCGTAATGTCTTGCAACATTTTGACCCCGTGCCGGGGGGCGCGATAGGAGGGATGGACAGGGCACCATGGGTATGTCAGGTAGGGAGCTGGCAGGAGGGGAGGGGAGGATCTTTAGTGTGTGCCTAAGGGAAATGGGGAGGGTAAGAGAAGGAGGGCAGTTTGGCTGCAGCATGTTTACTGCATATATTCCCCACACTACCAGTATACAACTCATTAAAACAGTGCGGAATATTCAAATTCCGCTTCTGCCAGAATTGCATGGAATCAAGGAAATTTCCACTAATTCTGCAGAACTCTCTTCAAAGTGGAATTCCATAATTCTGAAAATGGAATGTTAACCGTGGAATCATATTCCACAGTTTATGTAAACGTGGGAATCTGTGAAAATATAATTCCACAGTTAAACATTGAAATGCTTTTTAAAATTCTGTGAAAATAAAAAAGAAATTCCAAAAAGCTTTTCAGTAGTCAAATGACCATTCAACACAAATTCCGCTGGCGAAATTCCACATTCCGCATAGCTCTACAACTCTTAGCTTTGTAAAACACTTTGAGATGTAGTATGTATGAAAGGTGCTATATAAAACCAAATTCTGTTCTAGTCAACAGTCCCTGCACTACCAGTATTTACCTCATTTCTTTATAAAGCAGTAAAGTGCAGTGGTTTAGGATTCTGAGCTGCAAACCTGGAGATGGCGGTTTGAATCCCACAACCCCCACTTCCATACTTTATGACCCAGAGCAAGTCATTTAACTTCCTTGTGCTCCCAGGTTGTACCTGGAAACAAGCTTTGGCTTAGTGTGCCTTTTCTGGTTAAACAATTTCCCTTTCTCTTCCCTAAAGCACTTTGGGATATAGTGTACATGAAAGGCACTGTATAAAACCAAATTATCTTCTATTCTACAGTCCCTGCACTACCAGCATTTAACTCATTGCTTGGTAAAGCTCCTTGGGATCCAGTGTATTTGAAAGGGGCTGGGGGAAACCAAATTATGTTTCTACTCTGTCCCAACACCAATAGGGCAGGGCAATTTTTTATTTGTATTTATTTCTGTATTTATGTTTTGTTTTGTTTTTTTTACCAGGAAAAAAGCTTCATTGAACAGTGCTCATTTACAATGAGGTATTGGGTTGGACAGGTAACATACAAAGGGTTACAGTGCATTTTCACAAATACAGCAAGAAACCTAAGGATTTCAATTATGCATTGGCTAACATGGATAATCTAGTACAAAGAAAGGAATAACAGAATATTAATAAACAGAAGATTTGGCAAGGACAATGTAAATAGAAACTTATTAGGATTGCAATCTGAGTACAAAGATTGCAACATATAATAATGCATGGTTTATTCAATGGCATTCACATTTCTCAACACAGAACTGACCAAGAAGGACCTTAAAAAAAAAAAGAGTGTCTAACAAGCGAATACATTTATAGATAGATAGATACTTTATTTATAAAGTACCCCTTCCTGGGGTCTCAGAGCGCTGTACAATTTTAAAACATCATCAAACCATTTTGAGTGAGTCTTGCAAGACATTCCAAAAAGTAGGTGCCATCCAGCTAAAAGCTGTTGTACCAAATTATGATGCCTTGGGACATCTAGCAGGATAATCCGTCTTTCGGATGAGATGTTAAACCGAGGTCCCATCTGCCTGGATTGGTGGTGGTTCAGGTGGATGTTAAAAGATCCCATGGCACTTATCGAAAAAGAGTAGGGGAATTTTTTATTGAAATCATAACAAACTAAATACAATTCAGCAGTACGTCATACAAAATCGTGAAAAGAAAAAAATCAAAACCATAAATAAGTATTAATTCATACAATACCCCTGAACATAAAAAACCTTGTAACCAACCCCCACCCCATAAAAGAATTTTTTATTTAAACCATACCAAATTATATGCAATTCAGAATTATACAAAAAGAAAAAGGGAAAAAAAAACCAAGTAAAAACATACAAAATTATTATGTTATACAAACCCTAGACCGAAAACCTTTATAACCAATCCCCCTGTACTCAGAAAATATGATGAACAAATAAATAAGACCCCCTTCCTCTCCTTCCTTAAAGCCAATCAAAATATTTCCAAGAAGTCTCCAAATCATCTAAAGAGAGCTTTAAAAACTCCCTACTTTTAAATGCTTGTAATGCCGTAAATATGATAAGATAAAGTTCCCCTCCTGAGATCTCCATTTGTTGAAGTGCCAGTTTGCATCGTCCTATCCATATGCAATAGAGAAAATGTACCATAATCATACGTAGTGTACTATGTGGAATACGTTTTTGTGAAGCCGGAATAATGCCATAAAACAATAATCTTTCATCCAGAGGAAAATCAATTTTCCAAGTTCCTAAATTAACAATCAAATCCCAAAAATGCTTAATATAAGGACAATCAAAATATAGATAAGTCATAGTCTCAATACATTGTATACAAGAGTCTCTTGGACAATATCGATCCTGGATCTGTTTATGCTTATGATTCCCTCTTACATTAACCTTACCATGAACTGCCAACCATACCATATCCCACATTTTCTCCGGAATCCTAACATCTAGAATTAAATTAGAAATTGAAAGTTGATCCCCCACTGAAAAATCTGCAAAAGGGTAATCCCTAAAACATCCCTGGATAATATCTGCATACAGAATTCGCCTAGAAAATTTTAGAACTGAATCAAATGTTACCTTCCATTGTTTTACTTTATCAAAGACTCCAGCCCACTGGCTATCCAGTCGAGGGGATCTTTTATTTTTATGCAAAAAAAATTCATGTTCCACTCCATCATTACACCTTGTAATTTCGGTAACCTCCAAAGTACCCATAATTTCGAAGAGGATTTCGTTAAATAAAGCATGTTATTATAGACAAAAATCATAAAATAAAATACCAATGGATTAAGCATATTAAGACCTCCTTCCTTAATAGATTTATAACGCACATTATGCTTAACGGGATTTAAACGACTACCCCAAATACAAGAAAAAAAACACACCAGTAACTTTGTTTCCAAAGACCTAGGTAAAGGAAAAATCGTACCAATAAACAAAAATAATGGTACTAAAAAAGATTTAATTAAATAAATTCTCTTTTTTTCCGACATTTTCCAAACATTCCATCGAGCTACCTTATCCATTCATTTATTTAAAGCCCTCTTCCAATTATCTTCAGCCAAATTCTCCTGACCAAAATAAACCCCCCAAATCTTACTGGGTTGTTTAGCAATAGGTATACCTCTGATCTCTAAGATTGGATCGGCAAAACCTTGAATAGCCAAACAAATGGATTTCTGAGGGTTCAAACATGCTCCAATTACAGACCCTATATTTTGGATTATATCATATGCCTTGAGAAGAGACACATCATCTTGTGCTAACAGACAAATATCATCTGCGTAAGCAATAACTTTAATATTCTGTTCTAATTCAAAGCCTAAACCTTTAATTAAAGGTGATCTTTGTAAGATCCGAAGCAGTGGATCAATATAAAAACATACAATAAAGGGCTTAAAGGACACCCGTGGCGTACCCCTTTCAAAATTTTGCAAGAGTTACCAATATACCCATTCTCGTATGGTCTTACAAAAGCCAGAGCATAACATAAACAAATCCATTGAATAAAGGTCTCAGGAATCCCATAAGACTGTAAACATTGCCATAAAAATTGATGTGAGACATTATCAAAGGCTTTGGCCTGTTCTAAACTAAACACAAAAGCCCCTTCTAAGCCAGAAATTGTCATACTCCTCCCACTCTCCATAATTTCCCGTAATAAGCATACCACATCTGTAAGGCTTCTACCTGGTATCTCACAAAACTGTGACAGATGTATCAAGAAATCCATCACGGCCATTAATCTATTACCCAATAATTTGGCAAATATTTTGAAATCAACGTTCAATAAAGTAATTGGACGCCAATTTGCAATATCTGACACCTGTCCTGACTTAAAAAAATCAAAAGCCTCTCATACATCTGCATTGGTAAACACACATCCCTTAACATAAAATTATAAACAGCCAAAAGTTCTACCGGCACATAATCCCACAATAATTTATATAATTCTCCAGGCAAACCATCAGAACCTGGGGAGATATTAGATTTTAGAGACATAATCACTTTTTGCAGTTCTGCTGACGAAAAAGGGGCTATTAACTTATCAGATTGTTTAACTGTTAGCTGTGGTAAATCGGCTGCCTATAATACCAGAGGCAAAGCATAAGGATCCAGCGATACCTCCCCATACATTTTAATAATAAAGGATTCCAAATATTCCATCACAGCCGCATTATCCGTAAGTAACTCTCCTTGTTCATTTACCAAATTCACAAAACCTCTTTTCTCCCTCCTATTCTGACAGTCTATGAACGGATTTGTTTGATCCACTTTCCCCAGCGTCCTGAAAGACTGTTTCTTCTGTAGGGACACTAATCTATTATACTGGTATTAGGACATTTTCGTACGAATTATACTTATTTCATGACTATAATCCAGACTACTAACAGTTTACAATTGTCTCCGAAGCTCCAAATATTTAACATTCAATGATGCAGCCTGTGTTATGGTTTTAAACTGAAAATATTGCGTCAAACAGTATTTTACATCATCCCACCACTGACTAAGCTCACCTTCATATAAGAATATAGTGGAACATTTGTCAGTAAAAATCAATCGTAAGTCATTTTTAACATCGTTTTCCAACAATAGGGATGCATTTAATCTCCAAAAACCCGGCCCGGACACTCTTGGGGATTGCAATGTGAATTCCTATCAGCATGTGATCAGAAGTTTCAATAGGTAACGTACACGTAAAACAAATTCCAGCCGTTGGCTTTACAAAGATACAATCTATTCTAGAGGATAAAGTTCCTCTATAATAAGTAGCCTTGACCTTATGACCTCCCTGTAGATGTGCATCTTGTAAACCGGCCTGCAAAACCATTTTAATCATAAAGGTCTTATCACAGTATTGTTTACTGCCAGAATGTGTCTATTGAGAATTTACATTGAAATCACCCCCCAAAAAAAGTTGCCTACTAGTATACAAAAAAGGCTGAACTTTAAGCATTAACTCTAACCATTGAGCTTTGGATTGAGGGCCATAAATGTTAATTAAACGACAGGAAAAGGACCCAATTTCTATATCTAACAAAAGTGCCCTACCCAGCTGTATATCTATTAGCCAAAATACCCGAAGATCACAATTCCTAAAAACAATACCCACATCACAACATAAATCAGGACCAATAGACCAATATGCAGGTCCCCAAACCCAGTCTTTTGTAGCCAGATGTAAATCCGACAGAGTATGAAACCGAGTGTCCTGCAAAAAGATTATATCATACTGTAAATGTTGTAGAATAGAAAAGGTAGTAGCCCGTCTGACAGGAGATTTTAAACTGTTGGCATTTAAACTAGCCAATTTAAGATTCTCAGGCTCAGGGTGGGTTCTTTTTCAGGTGAACACTAGACCTTGTCCATCTGGAGGGTAATACAGGTATGTCTGATGGTGTCTCATTAACTTGAGTATTTTCCTGCACTCCTTGTGAGGGAAGAGGTTCCGAAGCCAAATCCATTGGTTGTTCTTCCTCAACTCTCAATTTGTAATCCTAGACTTGATAAATAAAACTCTGTCACCCCAGGAGGAGAACACAGAAAAACGATTTGAAAGGGGTAATGGGGACACCGGCCCCTGATTCAAACAAGTACCCAAATCTCCATCTATAACTGCATCAGCAATGAAATTGGATTCCTCCAGATCTGAAGATGGGCATAACTTAGTGGTCTTATCAGTATCTTTAACAGAATACAAAACCAAAACATCATTAGGTTTAATTCCACAAGGCTGATTCTGATGTTCAGTGATCAATACAGTACCACCAGGGGAGGAGGGGGAAGTAGTAAAGGATTCTGGCAGAGGTTGGTAAACCTCAGAAACCCGCCGACCTTCCACCACTGCTGAGGTGGGGAAAGTAGCAATGCCAGTAGGTCAAGAGAATGGAGGAACAGGCCTCAGTATACCCCTCAGGCTTCCACCACCACCCCGTCCTCGACCTTGTCTCCTAGCAGGCATCGAAAATCAGCACCAGCTTCTTCGCTCCTAGCAAAGGAATGCCGAGCTCGAGAAAGCAAAACATCATGATCAGAGGCCTCCTCTGAGTTGCGAGCAGCCCAAGGGCATTCCTGGAAAGCATGTTCGTCATCCCCGCAAAGATTGCACACGGGGGAGGCTGAACATTGCATTGCTATATGCCCCAATGCACCACATTGAAAACACTGCACAGTATCACAATCCGTATTCAGGTGTGATAATGACCCACACCGATAGCAACTCTTCGGCTGACCAGCATAGAAAAGAATTCCTCTATCTCGACCCAGAAAAAAATAGCTTGGGAGATGTTGGATGCTATGTTCAGATTGGTTCAGCTGAACCCGAAAAGTCCACCCCCCCAGTCCAAAAACCATTATCATCCACTATGGGGCAAGGATGGTCAAATATAGTACATCATTTTTCCAGCCAGAATATAATATCCTTAATATCCACCCCCTCATTTCTAAATAATAACGTAACTGTTTTAATGGTTGGCTTGGTAATGGGTATAGCTAAGAAATCCTTGCAGCCCTCTGTATCTTTTATCTCATAATATAACTTCCAGAACCTGTCAAGGGAAGCTATAGTACAAAAGCTGACATCATACATATGATTGCCCGGAGCATGGATAAACGCATACACCTCACTGGGTGTAAAACCCATAGAATCCATTAATAACGATTTACCAACCCATAATCTGTCAGGCGTAATTGGGGCCAAACCTTTGTACTGAAGGTGTACCAAAAATCTTCTTTTAGCAGCTGTAATAGGTTTCTGAAATAGTCCTGCATAAGTTGTAGGACGTCTATTCCCCAAAGATAGTTCAGAATGAGATGCCCCTTCCAAGGCCTTACCTGCAGACTCCTGCCCTATCCCCTCATCACTCTGTTCTCCCAGCATAATGCTGCCCCACCTGAAAGAGGGCCTTAAGCAGAAACACTGCCCAGAGTGTCCTCACACACACTACACCGATACCCGGATGCACTCAAGCCTCAGCGTCTGGCGCAGCAACCAAAATCCTCTCCGGCTGTAAATCTTGCTTCAAAGGAAGAATTTCGCTAGCACTATCAGATCCCCAACAGCAGATTCCATCACAGGTATTGCAAATGTATTATTACTAGGAGCCGGGGAACCGGGGATAGGGATAGCAGGGTCAGGCAGCCAGCGATCATTAACAAACACCCAACCTGCCTGGTCAAGCGCTTTTCCTGGTATCCAATCTGAAGGAGTACCCTCGAAAACCATATCCTGGGATGCAGTCCCCTCATCCAGAGGATCGGAAGTAGTAACAAAATCTAAGGGAGGTGTTGGTTCCAGTCCCCCCACCAGGCAAACGTTTACTTACGTCCTGTTGGGGGCTAGCCATCGATCATTTTCGTTTTTTCCGTTCTTCATCTAATTGTGACTTTTCTTTTAGGAATTCCTCTTCCACCACTGACAACTTCAGCAACAACTGTTGTTTTTTCTTAAATAATTCTGCTCGTAGCAGTGCTTCATCCTCAGTGATTTCCTCCTCTGTAGTATGTACCAAAATCGGTATACCGAAGCCCGAATCCATATTTTCCATAGGCATAGGGGAGAGATCCACAGTCTCCTTCATTTCAGGCTACCTACGTCCCGCAGCATGTCCTTCTCCTTCTGTGTCCAACAGCAAAGTGGGATCCTCCATCCCTGCAGACAGACGGACAGTGCCACCTGCCTACAGAGTAGGGGAATTTCCCCGGTGTCCTGGCTAAATTTCCCTCATTCACTAAAAATACCACCAATAGCTTAATCTGGTTCAAGGTCAGTCGGCATCATCTGTATCCCCCTTCCCAGGGTCGTGCCTGAAAATAGGCAGGATTTGTCTAGTGCACTTACCCGGTCAACAAAAACTAAATAAATAATACTGTGTTTTGAACAGAGTGAAAATCATCAATATGTCATTTTGTATGAGATGGCCATTTTTTTCACAGTTTTTTTTTTCCCTCTTACTTTTTTTTAATTAGCAAAACAAAGTTGCATTTTCCAGGGAAAAAAAAACACTTGGTGGAAATGTGCAAGTCAATTTCTGCCAGCTCTACTCCCAGTAATGACATCAGTGTATGGGTTGTGGTAGGGGGCACTTTATCCTTGTGGGTAACAGCTGGCAGAAGCTCTGCAGTATCTTCTACACTGTCCATGGGCCACAAGTCAGTTACTTTACCTCCCAGAGCTCCAGTTTCTCCCAGCTATAAAACTGGGGTTTGAAACATGACCCCCCATCATACTGCCACCACCCCACCCCACCCCCACTATACTGTAAATGGGGTACTGCATTACCAGTTTTATCTGATCAAGTAATAAAAAATTAGGGATGGGAAGGAAATCTGTGACTCAGTTCTGATTTCCAATCTTTTCCCAACAGTTTCGGATTTACTCTAGTTTGCCAAAACAGATCCATTTTCCAGACCGGATTGGAACCAGGTCAGTGGCAGATCCGGACCATATCAGATGACAGAACCAGGTTGCCCAAGTCCCCCTTAATAAAACTTTTCTTTGTGTTTCTTGATGTTTAAGATAGGTATTTTATTTCATTTCCATGGTTTTCCATTTTAACAGGAATGAAGTTCCAAAATCACTTCCATTATCCAGACTGGACAGGAACCCAGTCTTTGGTAGATCTGAATTCCGAACCTGGTCAATGGACTGGACAGAGTCAAATAAGAACCGAGTCCCAAATGACTCTAATTTCCAGAGTCGGGTTGAAGCTGACTGATCCAGGGTGAACTTGATCTGACAGAGACAGCCAGTCCTATCCCTAATAAGAAGCATAAGCTTGCACCCCCTCCCTCACTCCATTCTACTAATCTGAGAACCATGAGGTCTTAGGTTCATATCCCACCACACCCACAGGCTTGCTGTGTGACCTCAAGTCTATCCCTAGAGCTTCCTGTGCCTCAGTACCACTGAGTTGCCAAACTCAGTAGCAGTAAGTCTCTTCCCCTCCCCATCCCTCCCCACTGTAGGGAGGAAGTAATTTTTTTCTGTGTGTGAATTTAGTACTTGTGAAATGTGCTGGATTGACAGCACTGCAACCTGAAATCCTCTGCTTATCCACATGACAGGTACAGCACGGGCAATCACAGTGCAAGCTTCCCCACACTGCCCCACCAAGGTGTCTCAACCCTGCCATGAAAGGACCACCACGTGGTGAGAGGGTAGTTCAGACTCCATCACCATTCAATCCTTGGCCCCTAATGTGAGACTGCCAACAAGGGTGCCACTTAGTGCCAGTTGTGTTGGTGGTTTTGTGATGTGGACACCTGCCCACTAGGAACTGGACTGAGACCACCACAACTCGTTTCACATAGGCCACTGAACAGCCCTCAGGTGATAATGGCTTCAGACACTACTGATCAGGGCTGGATTTGAACCAGTGACCTAGATGTGAAAGAGCGTTGAAACTGCTTCCCATCCACTGAGCTATCCAGTTTACAAAGAAAAGGAATTTGGTCTTAAATAGCACCTTTTTATTTCCACTGTAAACTTAATATAGGTGGGTCAACTGCCACCTGGTTATGATGGTTAGGACTGCCGACACGACTGTACTCAAAAAAATTCACCTAACCCTGAATAAAGCCTGCAGACTGATTACTGGTGCCCCCAGGCTCACACACACCTGTCAGCTGTATGATGAGGCTAAACTCCTTACCCTGGATGAACGGCTCCGCTATCAAACCTGTCTCCTCACAAAAAAAAACCCTACTCGGGCTCTCCCCCCCCCGGGGTAACGGCATCCATCCACCTGAGCCCTCCCACTATTGCAACACGGTCATCCAACAAGACCACCCTAATGGTCCCCAGATCAAGAACCAGCCGCTGGCCAGAGGTCCTTCTGCTACAGAGCCCCATCCTGGTTTAACTCTCTCCTGCCCCCATCACCAATGCCGCCACCATCTCCAAGTTCAAAACCACCCTTCGAAACCAACTCTTCAACACTCGTAGCTGCTTCTGTCTCTGAAAGTAGCCTCCACCCCGACTTCTCATGACAACGCCCACCGGGCGGCTCTCCACCTAGCTATCCCCTCCATTGCTTCCCGGTACACCGTGCCTATGTCTAACCTGGCCAGTGCCAGCTGTTTCATTGTATACCTATTAGATTGCTCAATTTTTGATACCAACTTGTGTAACACCTGTTCTCAATTACATGTATCCTGTAACCTAAATGTATTTTGTCTGACCTCAGTGTGACGTGGCGCCTCTGTTGAACGCCTATTGTGTTGCAAACCTATGCTATGTAACCTAAAACTCTATGTATGTCTTTAATGTGATGAGGTACCTTTGGAAACGAGCCTTTGGCTCAAAGGTTGTAAACTGATTTTACAAATAAATAAATAAATGATTCTGACTGATCATTTTCCAAAAGGTTTTGATTTACTGTGGTTTGCCAAAACAAGTAAAGTTTCCAGACTGGGCCAGAGCTGGGTCAGAGGCAGATCTGGATGAGGCCAAATGAGAGAATCCAGTTGCCTATACTCGCCCTTAATAAGCCCTTCCTGTGCCTCAGAAAGGGTGGAAGGGAGGGGCAGCTGCAGAATAAGGGGTGTTAGCTGCACATTCGAGCAGACTTGATAGAACTCTAGGCCTTTATCTGCTGGCAAATTTCATATGTTCGTATTTATTTATTTAAAATTTGGTAACCGGGAAAGGCACACTGAGCCGAAGCTGGTTTCCAGGTGCGACCTGGGGACAAGGTAAAAAAAAGGGTAATGATGCAACACTCAGAAGAGTAAATGGTACAGATGCAGAGTCCAAGTTCCAAAAAGAGGCTAGCAATATACAAAATTGTAAGAGACAGAGGTGCAGTGAGATAATTTACAAATTAAATTACAACAAAATAACAATAATACAGAAAAATGTACAATGTTAAATACTTAGGGTAGACAGTGAGGTGAAGCAGGGGAACATTCCACTATGTCATTAAATGTTTAAAATGGTTATTTTATTGGGGTTCCCACCATCTATTTCTCATTTTTAACACGAATAAGGTACCCACTTCACTCACATTATCAAGAGCAGGTCAGAACCAGGCTGCTGGCAGATCTGAACCCGGTCAATGTACTGGACTAGGTCAAATCACAGTTAAATCACAGACAACTCTTGTTTCCAGCATTGAGTTGAGGTGGGTCAGTCGGGGGTCCTGATCTGACAAAGAACCATTCCACCCATCCCTTCTGTAAACATGATGATGTGTTTCGGTTGGTCTGTCCTGGGTAAATTGAACAGTAAAACAAACAAAAACAAAGGAGTTCAGTCATTTACTGCTGGGAAACCACCATAAAGTCAGCAATAGATGTTTAAGCCAGTCCTAACTACTATGGTACTTTAAAGAATCTAAAACCAATTTACTAACGCTAAAATCTGTTGTAACTACTACTTTTAATGCCTGTTATAGAAGCTACTGTAGTTCTGTTGGCTAAATATACATGTATTGTCTGTGGTTAGGGGACACAGCAAAGACAGTCCTTTCCCATGGGCCACCGAACAAACCACATAAGGCGTATTCACAAAAACTAGGCACTCACCACTGCACTGTAACAAAAAAAAAACCAAAAAAAACTCCCACAGGAACAATTTATTTTTTTAGTTGTTTAACCATGTATAGCACACTAAGCTGAAAGCTTTTTTACAGGAGCGACCTGGGAGCACAAGGAGGTTAAATGACTTGCTCAGGGTCACACAGTATGCAAGTGGAAGCTGTGGGATTCAAACCCAGGTCTGGCCTGCTGGATGTCACCAAATTTGCAGCTCAGCGCCTTAGACCACTGTGCTATACTGCCTCCTTAAAAACTTCTATATCAAAACTTTCATTTTATAAGAATAAAATCAGTATTATCATCTTAGGTGTCGTGGACACACACTGCACCCGACGCATTTTGTACTAAATGCCCCTTTATCAAAAGCATTCCTCTTGTCTGTTCATTCCTTTTTATACGTAATGTGTTATGACCTCACACATCATGTCGTTCAGTATTTAAAAGAGGTATTTACACAACCATGGACATAAAACCACACCCTCTCCACCCAGAATGTAATCATCCAGTGTACATTTTATACAATAATTTATTTATTAGCTTTTGGTAACCGGGTAAGTGCACTAGGCAACAATCCTGCCTGTTTTCAGGCACGACCCGGGAGAGTACAACAAAATAATACAGTGACAACATCAACAACAAGACAGTAAAAATAATACAGTCACAACAGTATGGGAGGAACCCATAGGATATAAGCAGTTAACAGTACACACTATGCTGTAACAACTAGATGTAATAGGACATAGAAAGCTAAACAGTACACAATATATTATAACAAACAAAGCTAGTTGCAGCAAGCTAGTTAACGCCTGGACATCCTCAAGCAGGAGAAAGATGGTGGAGACTCACAGTTAGTTGCAGTTACAGGTTCCAAGTGCATAGAGGTGGGAGAAAAGTGACCTCTTAAAGGAGTGGTGGGAAGGGGAGAGTTTAACCTGGGTAGGTAGTGAGTTCCAGAAATTAGGGGCCAAATGAGCAAAGGCCTGTTCACCCATTCTAGAGGCGCATGGCCGGACTGATAGCATGGGGACCGAAGAGGACCTGAGCGAGCGGATCCGGGTGATAGGGGTAAGTAGGTTTCTCAGGGAGGACGGGCTAGGGGGTCTGGTGAGTGAGTCAATAAAGCAACCTAGAGAGTAAGAACGAAGGTCTTTAGGAGATAGCCAGTGTAGGATAATGACATAAAATTTACTATCTACTTAATTAACACTACTACAGAACTCCTTATTTTGTGTGTCATCACACGTTATATATAAAAAGGAACTAATGGACGAGAATGCAACCCCCCCCCCCCATCCTGCCAGCTCATCCTTTCACTAGTTATTTATTAGCTTTTGGTAACCGGGTAAGTGCGCTAGGCAACAGACCTGCCTATTTTCAGGCACGTCCCAGGAGAGCACAGGACATTGGTTACAATATGCAGAAATGCACAGACATAATATAGGTGTACAGGAGCAAAACAAGATATACATTGGGTAGCACAGTAATAGTTACATAAGGGTACATTTTAGGCATAGATCATAATAAGGATGTAAAATAAAGCAATTAGGGTAACCATAAGACAGCTGAGGACAGTAAAGACATCAAGGTTCATAGCCACCTAGACAAGCATATTGCATGGGAGAACATTAGTGTAGTACTCAGGGTCAGACCCGACAGCCTGCAGTGGAACAAAGCAAATTAAGAGCATTTGCATTGGCCAGAGGCTAGAAGGTGGGTGAACAGTGAGTTTTTGAATTCTCGATGGGAGGCTGAAGTTTTCACCATAAAGGGGAGTGAGTTCCAGAATTTGGGAGCAAAATGGGCAAATGCCTGTTCACCCATTTTTGTCATGCAAGGTCTAGTGGAGAGTATGGGGACAGAGGAAGACCTGAGGGCAGGGTGTGTGAGGCAGGAGTCAGGAGGTTGGCAAGATAGACAGGGCAGGGAGGTCTAGACAGGAGTCGATAAAGCAGCCCAGGAGTAGGCTCGAATATCCTTAGGTGACAGCCAATTTAAGCCAGCGTAAAGGAGACAATGATGGGTAAGACGTGGGGCAGTTAAGGCGAATCTACAGATGTTGTTGTAGACAGTGTCCCATTTGTGGAGTGTAGCAGAGTTTGCAGCAAAGAGGAGGGGCAGAGCATATTGGAGCTGGGGTAAGAAAATACCTCTCGCAACAGAAAGTCTTAACCCATTGATCAAGGCTGGGCACTTCAACTGTTTTCCCGTTGGCTGTTAGAAGTCGTTTGAAGGCGAATGCTGCTGATAGCAACCATGTGAACAGAAATTTATTTATTCCAGGAGGGAATATTTCTGTTGCAGCCAAGAATGTAAATCAGTGGCATAAAGTGTATATGTTGGCTTAAAAGCGTACAAAAAAAATCATTAATCTCCTTCTGTCTCTCCTCAACTTTTGCAAATTCCCACACCACATGCAGCAAGTCTACATGGCGCTGGAGGCAGACTAGGTGGGCCAAGCGGTCCTTATCTGCCGTCAAAGTCTATGTTTCTGTATTTCTATGAGGCATCTCCAACATTGTCCCTGAGGTCAAAAATTCATATATTCTAACCTCTTAGGGGAGTAATAGAATCTGTGAGGTATTTTACATTGAATAAGTTTACGTTGTGTTTCCCTGCTGCATCTGTAAGCATTTCTCCAGGTTGAATCCCATTCCTTGTCAGAAAGTTTCATCCCCAGCTCTTCTTCCCACTGTAATGTAGCCCCTTGTGTTAATTGGCAATTAATTACAGTTAATAAGCCATTTGTGTATATGTCTAGCACCCTTTATTGCTGAATCCAGATTAGTGGGCCCAAGGTTTTAAAGAGTTAGTAAATGGACTAAAATTAGCATTAATGCTTAAAAGTTGTCACCCCAGATTACATTTTTACAGCCTTCCTTAGCCTAACAAAGCACTACTTGGATGAGAATTTGTGAGGGGGGCTTCACGTGCACCCCCAACCCCAAAGTTTATGGGTATGACAGCCCAGGAGCCCTTCCTCTCTTGCTATAGGACGGGAAATGCAGTCTGCCCCAACAGTAATTTTTTGGTGAGGGAGAGCTACAGATCGAGAATTAGCAGATCGGAGTATGCAGGTGGATGGGAGAGGGGAGATTTGATCCCTGCTGATGCAAACTGTAATTTTTTTTGCAAAATCTGGAAAATCACTTTAATATGCTTAAAATGGGAGTCATTTCCCAGTCACAACAGGGGACCAGATAGTCATCTGTTACTGGTTTACATTCCTGGACAGGTGCCACGAGCCATCAGGAATGTCAAGTGGGTGCTCAGGGCTTCAAGCAAGCTTTGATTATAGGCCGTTGCTATGAGAAACAAGTCTTAATATGCTACTTAGGTCAGCTGAGCTCAGGGTGGGGGAGGGGAGGTGCAGTCTCTAAATTCAGGTTATTTGAAAAGCAAACACCCCCTTGGCTGTCAGCACCTGGAGGCCAGAGGAAGTCCTGCAAGGGGTCATCAAAGAGGTCGGAGAGCAGCCAGGCAGTGGGGACTCATGAATCCTGGACACAGATGATGGGGGGGGAGTTTGTTTTATGCATTAGTCCGTGAAAAGGATCCTATCCATACCGACTATGACAACACCTGTGACCATCATGACCAGAAGGCAACAGTTGTAAATCCTGAGGTTTTAAAGAGCTGCTGATGTCTCTGTGGAAACTTTGAAAAACATCCTTTTTAAGATGTGTTTACATGGACATGCTGCGGTGCTGGATCCCACAGTGCTTGCTTCTTGTTCACTGCTACACTGATGCAGAGGTGCGTACACATAGCCCTCTCAGTGCCAATGTAAGTTGCACTCCAGGGTGGCCGGAAGCAGGTGTAGGTCCCAAAGCAGATTCAGTAGTGATGCAACATGACAGGGTAAGTGTCCACACTGCCACATTTGCACCGCAGTAACAACTCTGATCCAGTCACTGCAGTGCAAATGTGGCAGTGTAAATACACCTTTAAGACTACTTTCTGCTTATGTGACCTCCAACTAGGATTTACTGCGGCCAAAACATGGTTTAAGGAGCACAGACTAATCCTTAACTACAAGAAAAGTAAGATTATGATCTACTCCAGCACCCACAGCAAACACAAGACCTGACCACTATCCATCCTGGACAACAGTGGTGACGTGGTGGACCTCGTGCAGCACTTTAAGTACCTGGGTATCACCCTTGATGCCACCCTGTCCTATGCACAGTATATAGACAACACAGCCAAGGCCATCAGTTCCAGAATCGTGATACTCCACCACCAAAAGAACAGCCTTACATATGAAGCACTTAACATGGCTATCAGTAGCTCAGTTGTTACCCTCGTTGATTACGGCCTGGCGGTTTATGGTTCTGCACCGGACTCAGCGTTCTGTCACATCTCTCTGGCCCTTAATAATGCCTGCCAACTCCTCACAGGTGCTGCAAGGCTTACACACACCTGTGAGCTCTATTAAAGGGCAGGGTGGCTCCAACTGAAGAGCAGAGTTAAGTACCGTACCTGTCTACTTGCCAAAATAATCACACTAAATCTGATGCCACCAGGAGTGCAAAATCTGCTCACGTGACATGTAAGGGCCAGGCTGACCAGAAGCATCAACAGCCAAATTTTAAATTAACTTAGATGCTGCACTGCACAGGGTCAACATGCATTCTACTACCATGCACCACACTGGATCAACGCCCTTCCTTCAACCATTTCCAATACCACAACCATTGGTGCTTTCAAGCATAAACTCAGGCAGTCCCTTGCCACAGATGACAATTGTGACTGTGCTGGCCATTCATGATGACCGAAACAATGTTCCCACATTTGGACCACCGTAAAGCAGTAGCACTTAGTGTTCCACCTAATCCTATGGTCACCTACCTTCACAGCACTTCATTGTCCCACTTCCCCATCCACCCCCTCCCCTTCCCACTGGGCTCCCATTCCCCTCTCTGTCTCACCCTCATGCTCCTGCTGTCAGCTGCTCTTCTAGCCCCATTGTCTCCAACCTTCCTTAAGTCTGTTCTTAACCCCTTATGCAAGCATACACTTCACCATGCCTGTTCTCCACTCTGTGTCTCCCCCCACAAGTATGCTTTACTCTCCGATGCAGGCACTTTCTCACCAATGCTGTAGCAGTGTCTAAATGTTATACCTTAAGCTAAATGCTATCCCAATCTTGTAATTCACACCAATTTATTGTCTACCTAGCTTGTAATGTATTGTTTTGTACCAGTGCAATTTTGTACTTGCTTGTAATGTAATGCCTTGTAATGTAATGCTACGTACCTGTTCAATTTTTTCTTGTAACTGATGTGGAACCTAAAAATGATCATCCACTCACAGGTGTTCTCCAAGATATCATTAAAATTAAAAAATTTAAAATGTGTGGTGTCAGCTTGGCTCAGTTAGTAGCCACTTTTAGACCCATTTTCCCTTACTGCTTTCAGGAATGCAGATCACTGCAGCTGCTTTGAGCACCTCCTTCAATGAACACCACATGGGCTCTTTCTTACCGGTCCCATGCAGCTGCTCCAGACACTTAGTTTATTATTATTACTTCGGAAGACACCTTTGAGCCAAGGCTCTTTTACAAAGGTTCTACGTTGGGGAAACAATACAGAACATAGTGAGGACAAGTGCTGGAGACCTCGTCTGGGGAAAAAGACCTAGGGATCATGGTGGATGCCTGTATGAATAACTCTGAGCAGTGCAGAAGAGCAGCTAGCAAATCAAACAGGATGTTGGGATGCATTGTTAGGGGGATCACCTCCAGGAGCAGGGAAGTGATTCTGCTGCTGTACAATGGGCTGGTGAGGCCACACCTTGAGTACTGTGTACAGTACTGGAGACCACACTTAAAGAGGGACATACAGCTCCTGGAGTGGGTACAGAGGAGGGCTACCAGAATGATTCAAGGACTTGAGGAGTTGATGTACGAGAACAGACTTGAGCTTGGCCTGTATACTTTGGAGTGGAGAGACAGGGGGGATATGATTGAGGTCTTCAAGTACCTCAAGGGAATATATAGGGTAAACACAGTGGAGATCTTTAGATTAAAGGAGGGAGGTATCACCAGAGGGCATGGTTTGAAGTTGGAAGGAGGCAGGATCAGGGGAATAGAGGAGGAGGTTTTTCACAGAGAGGGTGGTGGATCTTTGGAATGCGCTGCCTGGTGAGCTGGTCCAGATTTCCAAAGTGAAGGGCTTCAAGAGAGGGTGGGACAGATACAGAAAGGGGTATTGGAACATTGGGGAAGGGGCCTCGGTTCCCAACAGGGGATCTGAGATTCGAGCAGACTCGATAGACAATAAGGCCTAATCTGCTGGGAATTAGTATGTTAATATGTTATAACAATAACAAATACAGTAGTTTCAAGCAGCCATAGGCTTTGTCAGGTACATTAAAGCTTTCATATGGAATTACTGTATTATGTGCAACGATTCACAGTATGTATGTTAAGTTACAGTAATTTGTGTATTATTCAAGAACATATATACAATAAAAAAACAGTTGTAATATGGTCCACTAGAATAAATAAGAAGCTGCTAGGAGAGATGGTAGATACACATAGAGGAAGCTATGGGGAGAGAACGTAGATAATAGTGGTGAAATAAAAAGGGAGGAGATAGGAGATAGTGGGGGGGTAAAGGTGGGAGGGACTTAGAGGGGGGAAATTAGAGAGAAGGAGAGTAAGTTTAGTTAGGAGAAACATTCACATGAGGCCATTGTGACAAGGTGCTGATGCAGGTTACACTTGAAAGTGCCCAGAGTAGTGTCGTTGGTAACAGCGGGTGGAAGCGAGTTATACCAGGATGAGGCTCTGTATGTAAAGGAGCGTTGTGCTTGGGTAGTGCAGCAGTGTGGAACAGAAAAAGTAAGATATTCTGAGCTCCTGGTTAGGTGGGGGCCGCAGCTGGGGGCCAGTAAGGACTGAACCCTTGAGGGTAGGAGATTTAAGGTAGTCTTTTTTGCTAGTATACAGGTCTGGTACTTGAGTCTGATGGGGAGTTGGAGCCAGTTTGCTTGCTTGTAGATGACACAGGTATGTGAGAGGCGTGGAGCAGAGGTCAGTAGACGACATGCCTTGTTAAGGGCAATGGCTATTCATCGAAGTGCGGTGTCAGTGGCAGAGCCATACATCACAAGCCCATAGTCGATTATTGATATAACAGCTCTGAATGGCAATGTTTAGGGTTTCATTGGTGAGGCAGCTCCTATGTCTAAAGAGAAGTCCTATGCAGGTGTTCACGATCTTGGCAATGCTCTCAATGTGTTCAGAGTAAGACAAGGTGCTGTCGAGGGTAACCCCCAGGTATTTAAACAGTTGAACATGTTTGAGCAATGTCCCTTCACTGCTTGTGATAGATAGACATTTGTTTTTATGTTTGTTATGGATGTCTTGAAACATCATTGTTTTTGTTTTTCTGTGATTTAGTATGAGTTTTTGAGATTTAAACCATGTCTCCACATGCATAAAGCTTGTTTTCTGTTACAATTGTAGGAGGGAGGGGTCAGGGTAGGAGATGAAAATAACTGCATCGTCTGCATATAACGGGAGTCTATTAGGGCATGATGCAGGGAGATTGTTCAGAAAAATACTGAAAAGCAAGGAACCCAAGATGGACCCTTGGGGAACTCCAGAGCGAATCAGAAAGGAGAATGGAGATGGGTCTGTAGTTAGAGGTTAGAGTCTTATCCCCACTTTTGTGAACTGGCATCACAATAGCAGATTTCCATATTTGGGGGAACTGAAAAAGCATTAGGGATCGGTTGAGGATTTTGGTGAGCAGGGTCAGGACTTTGTCAATGGTGAGGGCAAGGAGTTTCAGGTCTAGGGAGTTGCCACTAAATCTGGACCTCCCAAGCACTTTGAGCAGTTGTTTTTTGGCTAGGGCCTCTGAGATAGTTTTAAAGTAGTAAGGTGGATGGCCTTGTGTTATTCTTGCTTTATCCAAGCCTAGAGAGTCCGGGGGGGGGGGATCAAAGAAGGTTGGAGGAAGCACATGACTAAGATTGGTGAATGCCGCATTAAAAGTGTTAGCCATGGTGACCTGGTCCAGAGTGAGGTTGCCATTTACATTCAGCATAGAGGGTGGTACTTTGGGGTTATGCCCTGTAACTTCAGAAAGATTCACCCAAAACTACTTCCCGTCTTTCCATGAGTTGGCGAGTGCGCTCCTGTAGTTTCTTGCCTTTTCATTTCGAATTGCTCTAGTACAGGCATTTCTTACTGCTTTGTAAGCCTGGGTATCAGCCTGGGTGCCAGTCAAGTTGGCCAGATGCCAAAGATGATTCCGGGACCTCAATTGTTCCAGAAGATCAGAGTTAGTCCAAGGGTCGTTGATGCCTTTAATCTTGCATTTTTTGAATGGGGCATGGACATCACAGATGCTGTTAAAGCTGTAGATAAAATATTCAAGAGCAGTGTCAATGATGGAGGCTGTGTCTATCAGAGACCAATCATGGTCTCGTAGGAGGGTTTTTAGAGACCCAAGATGTCCAGGAATAAGTCTCCTGCTGTTAATAGTTTTGGGAGGAGGCTTAGTGTATTTGTTCGACTAGGATCAAAGGATTGGGGAGTGGTCGCTTAAACTGTCAGAGAGAACTACTGTTTTCGTGATGTGATCCAGGCAGTTCGTGAGAACCCAGTCCAGAAGGGTGGTAGTGCCTGTTCTGTAATTCACCCTTGTGGGTGATTGGACCATTTGTGAGAAGTTAGCAGCAGTCAGTGCGTCCTTATATTTGTTCGCACTGGGAGAGGACCAGTTCACATTGAAGTCACCAAGCAGGATTGTTTCTGTGTTTTGATTAAATGAGTGTGTGAAGTCTAGTATGGGGTTTAGCCCTTGGTTGGTCAGCTTGGGCGGGATACAGATTGATGCCATTGTCAGGTTTTTGTTTTGAGCTGCAAGCAGTATCTTCATGGCAGGGACCTGGATGTCATTCTCAGGAAGAGGCACACTGAAAACATGACCCTTAAGAGATTCTTTTAGGTAAAGGGCACGGCCTCCACCTCTCTTGGACAGCCTGTCTTGCCTGAAGACTGTATACCCTGGGATAGATATTGCTGAGTCTAAGATCTTTGGGGAAAGCCAAGTCTCAATAACAGACAGAATATCAGGGTTGTGATGTGCTGTCCAGGCTGTGGGGGAGTCAAGTTTATTGAGGAGGCTACAGATATTGATACTTGCCAAGGAGAGTGTCTCAGCCTTGACTTGTTCTTTGGTACTAACCCATGGGGGAGAGCCAGGGTCAGTGTGTATGTTTTCTGACATAAGTAGTAGCAGCAGTATTAGACATTTTGTGAAGGTCAGCTTTGGTTGTTGGATAGATAGTCATTAGAGACAAGTACATTTAAAGTTGATTTCAATTGAAAAAGGTCCTTCATCAAGGCAATGTCCACCTTTCTAAAGTTTCTGGTCATGGGGGTGGAGATCCAGCTCGCTTTCCCTGTCACCAGGGACATGGTGATCCAGTTGTGGTCACTGCCTCCCACCAATTCCTTGAGTTTTACATTGAAGATGACCCCTTCCCCACTACTGAGAACACGGACAAGTGTGACCTCAAACCTGATACCCTGTTGGCTGGCTGCTGTAGACTGCAGTCCTTGATGGTGGACAGGAATTTGGTCTCAGCCCTGCCATTAGCCCTCTCAAGACACCAGTCTATACAGGGAAGGTCATCCAGGATCACCACTGCATCTGATTGGCTCCTCTCGTAATTTTACCTACCAGTTTGTTATCACCCTCTGCTGTTTTGAGGCTTGTTGTGCCCCCCTGATGATTCATCTGCCCCCAGTTCCCCTAGTTCGTCTCAGATGGACTGTATGACACTGGCTGTCCTCCGTGTCCTTCACATTGATGACTCCTTTTCTTGCAGAGAGTCCCTTCCCTTCCTGTCAGGCCTGTCTCTCGGCAAAAATCTGTATCCCTCCATCCTGGTGTCTCAGTTCTTTTTATCCCCCACTCCCTTCCTGTCAGGTCTATCTCTCACCAATAGTCTGTATCCCTCTGTCCTGGTGTCTTAGTCCTTTTCTTCCCCGCCTCTGTCCTGTCAGGCCTATCTTTTGTCAATAGTCTATATCCCTCTGTCTTGGTGTCTCAGTCCTTTTCACCCCCCAACCCCTTCCTGTCAGGACTATCTCTCACCAATAGTCTATATCCCTCCATCCCGGTGTCTCAGTCCTCTTCATCCCCACCTCTGTCCTGTCAGGCCTATCTCTTGCCAATAGTCTGTATCCCTCTGTCTTGGTGTCTCAGTCCTTTTCACCCCCAACCCCTTCCTGTCAGGCCTATCTCTCACCAATAGTCTGTATCAGTGAGTTCTATAATAAGGCTAGAGAGTGGACTCATGCGGTCAGCTGATGCTGCCCTTCTGCTTTATCGTGAGAGGAGGTTACACTTGCCACTGGTATCCGCATCCGTGCTTCCTGCACAGCTCAGTAATGGAAGGATCTCATTTGTTTCGTCTGAATGCAAATTGCACACGTATGCATGCCATTATACTGTACATGTATGATGCAGTGCCTATTACTGAAAAGATAGGAAAAAAGTGATTAATGTCTCACCCTCGTGTCCCAGAGTCTGTGTTGCACATCTACGTGTAGCAGTGCATCCGACATGAAAGGAGAGTTAGATTGCAGTACTTGCAGGATGTCGGTGATCCTGCATGGTGAAACCACTAGACTTCGGGCAAGGATTCCTCCTTCAAGATGGTGGACACACGGCTTCAGCCAGGCCAAATGAGTGATAGAGTAAGTCCACCTTCTAGGTCTGGTGCAGAACTCAATGGTCTGTATCCCTCTATCCCGGTGTCTCTGTCATTTCCATACACACCCACCCACCCCCTTCCTGTCAGGCCTATCACTCACCAATAGTCCGTATTCCTCTATCCTGGTGTTTAAGTCCTTTTCATCCCCCACCCCTTCCTGTCAAGCCTTTCTCTCTCTCTCTCTCTCTCTCACCAACAGTCTGTATCCTTCTACACTGCTCTCAGTCCTTTTCATCCCCCAACCCCATTACTGTCAGACATATCTTTTGCCAATAGTCTGTATCCCTCTATTATGGTGTCTCAGTCCTTTTCACCCCCTACCCCCTTCCTGTCAGGTCTATCTCTCACCAGTAGTCTGTATCCCTCTATCCTGGTGTCTCAGTCCATGTCATCCACCCACACCCACCAAGTCTCCATGTCGGTCCCTTAGTCCTGGCCCTCGAAGTGCAGTAGACCCTTGAGCTCACTCACTGTTTTTCTGTAGAGGTTTTTCTCCCTTGCAGAGCTTGCTCCCTTCCTCGTTTGGTGGTTCATCCCATCGCCCACCATCTCTGCGACTTAGTGGGCCATGGTGGGGTCAGAGGGCTCCATCCTTCTCCCCCAAAGCACAATCCAGGCATCCCCCAGGGTCCTGTAGGTGGTACAGTGACTGCAGCGACCGAGGAGTCCTCCTGCTGCAGCTGCAACATGTTTTTCCTTTTCTGTCCCTTCCCCTGCTGCAGCGTAGACATCCATGCATGCCATGTAAAGGCTCACATGTGCTGCATAAACTGCCAGACAGACTTCCCTTCCCTGGGAGAGGAGAGCAGTCCCCCTGGATGCTCAATCACCCCCAGCTGACCCCCAGCAACCCTTGTCCATTCCCGAATGCAGGTCACCAATGTGGGGGGTGGTAGCTCTACCGCTAAACCACTGGACTAGTACATGAGCTCCCTCATTTTGTTGGGTGCACTGCTCATGTTGTTTGGTTTGCACTGTGCTGTACTGCCTCCATATTGTTGCAGTGTTTCCTCAGGTGTGCGCTCCAGTACCTTGCGCGGTATTCCAGGTGCGGCCACAGCACTGATCTATACACTACACTTACACAACAGCTCTCATCCTCACTATGCCCTAATGCAAACCAATTAATGTTGTAAACATCATGCCGGGGCAATAAAGAGGATGTTGGGGGGAAGCAAGGAAGGTTGGGGGGAGGAAGGCATGGGGGGGGTCACCTCAGTAAAAACTGAGGGACCTGCACTCACAAGCAGAACTTGATAGACCATAAGGCCTTTATCTGCTGGCATGTATGTATGTTTGGTTACTTGTAAGCGTGGGGAGGAGTGCCCAGCCCCTGCAGAGCTACCAACATCACTTCAAGTTCCTGCCACACCAGGTGTTCATTGGAGGGCTGTCATGTGACTAGCGACCAGGCGTGACCCTGCGTAACTGTTGAGAACTGACGGAGTCAGGCTCCATAGCGGTTAAGACTGTACAGAAGTGACCTCGTGGCAGATTAAAGCAAATGAACTTTCAAAAACAGGGATGAAAAAAGTATGCTGTGTGACACGTGCAAATTTTTTGGGATAGAGCTGTGGGTTATGTAGAATTCCACCAGTGGAATTCAGGCAGAATGGCCGTTCTACTTCTGAAATGCTTTTTGGTATTTTTCAGTGAATTCCACAGAATTCTTACACTCTTTTATTTGAAACCGTGGATTTGTTTTCTGCATATTATGTAAACCGTGAATTATAAATCTGCAGTTTGCAGAACCCTAATCCGTGATTTATGTAAATGTCAAATTATTAATCTGCCATTTAAATTGCACTTTCAGAATTTCAGAATTTTGCTCCCAACATAATTCTACAGAATTAGGTGAAATTGTTCAACATTTTGCAGAATTCCATTCTGCTGGAATCTGAAAATTCCACATGGAACTAGGGACCCTTTACCCACTCAACTGCCTAGGATATCCCATGATTCCCATGGTATGCAAAAATGTGTCTAGGCTTACCTTGAAGGCCTGTACTGTCTTCATATTTATTGCCTCCAGTGGCAGGCTGCTCCAGAAGTTCAGTCACCACCTCTGGCAGAAGAGGTGCCTCCCCTTATGTTATCCTTGAATTTATCAACTCCGACGTTCTAGGCGTGTCCCCACTTCCTGCTGGAGGACCTCAGATCAAAGATCTCTCTCTCTCTCTCTCTCTCTCTCTTTCTCTCTCTGTTCCATCTTGCTGATATAACCTCAAGTATGTGGACGGTTGATTTCAGTGATGGTAGATTTTATGATGTGGACATCTCTGTTGAGTAGGAACTGGGCCGGGAAACCTGTGCCACTCATTTTGCAAAGTCAGGGATTCTTGGCACTTTGCTCAGCACATCATGAGGTCCTTTGGAGGAGATGTAGCTATCTGCCAAGCAGGGCCAGCCTTAGGGTATGTGACACCCCAGACAAACTTGAAAAGGGTGCCGCCCTCCCAAAAAAACATTTTTAAATCAACTCAGTTTTTGATGTTTTTAATAGCAATGTATTTTCAGCACCCCCTATTGCTGAGTTCCCTAGGCAACTAGCTAGTTTGGCTATCCTTAAGGCCAGCCCTGCTGCCAAACTTAGTTATAACAAGCACTTGGGAAAAAAAGACGTGAGCCCCTCGAGTTCTAGGGGTTCTGTTCTGTGAACTGAAGCATTCCGAGCACGGTCAAGCACCAACCCAGCCACGTGGGACCATTTTGGTCCCACCAGAGCATTCCAGTCTGGCTGATAGCCTGGACAATATATGTCCAGCAATCTGAAGCTCATTGAGATTTACTAAAAGGCCAGCAAACATGGAACAGGAACAGAATGAGGACCAGGCAGTATTTACAAAACCGCACCTCCAGGGAAAACATACTTACATTAACAGTAACAGCTTCAAACACGGTTGGGTCAGAGTTAAGGCTTAACAGTCACTTGGAGGGGATAGCAGCAAGGCAGGGAACATGGGGACAAGTGGAGTGGGCATAAACCACAGCAGACCAGACCTGGGTTTGAATCCCACAGCTTCCACTTGTGTACTGTGTGACCCTGAGCAAGGCACTTAACTTTCCTGTGCTCCCAGGTCACACCTGTAAAAAAGCTTTCAGCTTAGTGTGCTACTCCTGGTTAAATAACTAAAAAAAAATATATATATATATAGGCACTTGGTCTCAGGGGTAGCACAGGGCATTATGTGCAGACTAGCTGGACCTGGTCTTTTTCTGCTGTCCACGTCTATGTTTCTGTGTTACAGGTTCAGCGCAGTTCCCCTTTAAGATGTTGTGAAAATCAAAATGTCAAGATTTACTACCTGAGGTTTTAGAGTCAAGAGTCTGGAATGCTGCTTGGGGCAAATTGTAATATATATTTTTTGTGCATTAATATTAAAAGCAGCAGTGCATGATAGCAATGAAAATTGTAACCTATAGTGCTTTATTCTGTTTTTAATTGCCCCTTATCTCCTGTTTTGCTGATGGACAACCCCCCTTTTTAATTCCAACACAACTAGATGAAGGTAGGTGGGCCTCAGCCATCCTGTATAGAATGGTCCACCAAGCAGCATGGCTTAAGTACATAATACAAGTGGAAATGTTTCCTGAAGATGACAGATGAAGATCATTTTAGGAGAATTAAAGGCAGCTTAAACTAAGGCATGGCCCCTGGGATTTTTGTTGTGGTCTTTCAGCCAACACAGTGTCGGAACCCCCAGCCCCACTGCAGGCCAGGAATATTTCCTGATAAGGCAATCAGGGAGCTGCTGTGGTGTGAGATGGAAGCGGCCAGGCCACTCTGTCTTCCTTGTGACTGTGGAGAGCGGCTGAATGGGAGCTGCTGACAGAGAGATTCCTGCCTTATCTCATTTGTACAGGAAATGAAGACAAACACATTAGTCTGAGAAAAAGAGAAAAGAGATTGGGTGCGTGCTCAGTTACTCACCCACCAAAATAGGAGCGGTTAATTTTTAACTAACGACTAAACTAGTCCTAACAAATATTGCGCTGATCAGTGAAGGAACGCAGTTAGGCATTTTTGTTGTTGTTGTTGAGCTATGCGAGTAAAACATTCACAGGTTTTAGTTCTTCAGGGAATTGCTGGTTGTAGTTTGAGGTGACACTCCTGCCATTGGGTCAAAAACCTAATGTCAAATATCAGGCATATTTTATCAGACCTGTGCCACATTTCTATTTTTTTTATTTTTTTTTTATTTTGTTTTCAATTTATTTATGTAAAATTTTGGTAACCAGGACTGGCACGCTGAGCCAAGTCTCATTTCCAGGTGCAACCCAGGAGTGTGGGGGGCAGGGGATGGGAGTTCAGACAGAAAGGCAATACAAACATCCGAAGTGCAAAACTAGAAAGTAAAAAGTGCAAAATATATAGGCAGTCCTAGTGAGGAGCGTTAAGTAAGAAGCCCTACATGAAATAACAGTATGGAATTTTACATTGAATAGAGTGAAGTAAGTAAAAAGTCTTAAGCACCTGTAAGTACGAACATAAAGCACACTGACCAGGAGTAGTGCCAATTAGGTCGAGTTTAATAGCTGAAAGTGCAGTAACTGGCAAAATGGATGGCTTACATCCAAATAAAAACAACTAACGTTTCCCCCAGCATGCTACCAGGCTTCATCAGAGTATTATTTAACAAAGACTTTAGTGCTGTCTTTTATTTGTCATTCAACAGATCATTGTGTCATTATATCCCAGTACTGACACTGTAGTGCAGCATGAGAGGGGTGCTACACTTATGAGGTGCTGTTTTTCCGAGGAGACATTAAAAACCGAGGTCCCATCTGCCTGGATTAGTGGTAGTTCAGGTGGATGTTAAAAATCCCATGCACTTATTGAAAAGAGTATGGGAATTTCCCCAGTGTCCTGGCCAAATTTCCCTCATTCACTAATAATACCACCAACAGCGTAATCTGGTTCAAGGTCAGTTGGCATTCATCTGTATCCCCCCTCCCCCGGGTCGTGCCTGAAAATAGGCAGGATTTGTCTACTGCACTTACCTGGTCAACAAAAACTAAATAAATAAAAAATTAAAAATTATTAAACCAATCACTGTTTACACAATTAAAAATCACCACACCTCCACAATTAAAGTTCTCAGTGCTTATAATACAGGATTCTCTTGCTCACAACATGGAACAAACTTACTGAGGACTGCATTACAAGTGTACCACATGACAATATATAGAAAAGGAATATAGCAAACATCATATTTCCCTATACATTCCCAAAGTAGTGTCAGTGGTTCAGTAGGTAGCACACTCGCCTCTGAGGCCGGGAGATCAGAGGGCTGTGGGTTCAGTTCCCACATCTGGCACTTGGGTTAATATCCCAGTATTGACACTGTGGTGCAGCATGAGAGGGATGCTGCACTTCTGAGGTGCCATCTTTCACATGAGATGTTAAACTGAGGTCCCATCTGCCTGGATTGGTGGTAGTTCAGGTGGATGTTAAAGATCCCATGGCATTTATTGAAAAGAGTAGGGGAATTTCCCCTGTATCCTGGCCAAATTTCCCTCATTCACTAAAAATACCACCAACAGCTTAATCTGGTTCAAGGTCAGTTGGCATTCATCTGTATCCCCCTTCCTCGGGTCGTGCCTGAAAATAGGCAGGATTTTTCTAGTGCAGTTACCCGGTCAACTAAACATAAATATAAATAAATGGATGTGTGTAACTAAATATTGCCACCTGTTTTAGTTGCTAACTACTAACTTTTATTTTGTTTATGTTAACATACTAATTATAAAAAAAAAAATGTCAATGACTAATATTACAATTAGTGGTGCATCAATGTTAATGCTACACTCAAGGTTCCAGGCACCAACTTATTATGTCTTCACACTTAAAGTTGCCTAGGCGCCTCAGATACACAGCGCATAGGCAACCTTTCGTTAGTGCATAAGGCCCTATATGTATATAAGATCCAATATAAATAGAGGAAAAATAAGCTAAAGTCACACAAGATACAGATTTGAGACAAGAAGGGCTTAACAATTCAAGTTCTAAAAAAAAACAAGTAAAATGACATACAGCCAAAAAGATCTGACAGGGAAATAAGGAGGAGTGTTGAGGGATAAACTAAAAATACCACCAAAAGCTTAATCTGGTTCAAGGTCAGTTGGCATTCATCTGTATCCCCCTCCCCCGGGTCGTGCCTGAAAATAGGCAGGATTTGTCTAGTGCACTTACCCGGGCAACAAAAACTAAAATAAAGAAAAAAATTATTGGGAGGAACAATATTTATGATACGTAGGAGGGTGAAATAGAAAAGAGGTGACCTGTTTTGAGTGGGGATAAGTGGCCCCAGTGAGTATAAATGATTTATTCTAATTTAGAAGGCATCAGTGACTAAATCATTTATCTGTAAGGTTTAACTCTTAAATACCTGTTATTTTCAAGCAGGAAACAGATTATATTATTATTTTTTTTTATTGGAATATGTTCTACTTAGACTGTGGAAATAGAGCAAAGAGAACATTGGGCCAGATCGAGAGTTTACAACAGAAAGAAAGACATTTTTCAGGTAAACACTAACAAAACATTATAGAGCTAGGATACTGTTTAAAACTAATATGAGTGTTTTTAAAAGTAGTACGGTATTACCTTTCATATCTGAGACACTTCTTTTCTCTTTGGTTAATTAGAAGATTTTTTTTTACCTAAGGTTAGTGGGTGTGATGTGTGGTATGGTGCGTCATATCCATTAGTTTTATTGTATTTCACTCCTGAACTGAGATATGGGGTGGTTGAAGTTTTTTTTAAAAGTCCCTGACTTCGGGCCATGCCCACTATGAATAAATTAAACATTTTGGTGGGCCGCTGTGCTGTTTACCATCAGAAACGTGTGCTAGCACATTCCTAATACATGCACAATATGATCCCAGTATGTAAAGTTAGAATGTAACCTGAAAGGAAGGGATATTTAAAAATACCTAGTGGCGGCCATCTTTAATGACTTAAGTCATTAATTATAACATTAGTAACAATAGGTGTTTCAAAAATATCTGAAAGAAATACAACTATAGTGATCACGAGTCTGAGTTAGACATATATAAATGCTAAATATTTTTTTGTCGACAAACAACTGTTGCTTTAATTGGACACAATGTCATTAATACCTGTCTGACCGAGTCTACAAACTGCACTTAGACTATCCATCCATAATGGTGTATAAAAGGGATTTTTTGTTCTTAAACAAAGGATGGGCAGGTGTAGTGCTACAGAAAGGAACAAAGGAAAAGTATGAAAGGCAACAACAAAAAAAAAGGAAAGAGAAATATTTGCTAATGTGTCATTCCATTAGTATGTGTGTCTTTCATCGGCCACCTTTCTCATCCCATACCTGTACTGACAGGAACAAACAGAGGGAAAAAGCCCAGCCTTTCACCACATATTGTAGTGGGGAAAAAAAGTGGTTAAACAAAAAAAAGAGAGAGGCAGAAAACTTCAGTTAAACAGCTGCAGACGCTGAGGGGACTCTTTTAACTGACACCATATCTACAGACAATAATTGCAAACCTGTATGGATCTAGATCCCTCTCTTGACTTTGAAATCCAGGTATCACAAAGTGGCAAGTCTCTGAACTCTAAATTTGGTACAACATACAGGTTAAAGTGAAACTTAACAATGGAAGCCGGATTGGCTCTTAGATGAGATATCCTAATGTTTGGGTTTTTTTTTTTGCTTGTTTGTCATTCTTTGAGTCCACTAGGCTCACGTGCCTGTTTCCAAGGGGTGACCCGGGAGCACTAGGGAGATAAAAGTGACTTGCTCAGAGTCACACAGTATGTAAGTGGAGGTTGGGGAATCAAACCCAGGTGTGCTGGATGTCCCAAGATCATTCACAACTCGTTACTCTAACCTCTAGGCTATACTGCTATCACTTGACTGTGATCTGCTGGTGAGTCAGTAAAAAGACATCACCATCAGTCTTAAAGAGCTGGGACAAGATTTTTAAAGGGCCAGACATTTCAGTCTTAAAGAGCACCTTTCCTGGTATTAGTGCTCAAAGCCATGAAGGACCCTTACCTGCCCAGGAATTCGACAATATGAAAAAAATATTTTTATATGGTACAGTTTTCGGGAGGGAAGGGATTGTATTTTGGCTCTGAGGAGCCAAGCCACCAATCCCTTCCTCTTCCTGGTTTGGATACATGCCCCCCACATGCTGTCCAGTATTCTTACATCACAATGTGCTAGGGCAGGGGTGCACTCCATACTGCCTATGGTGGGGAGGATCAGGAGGCACCTGGGGTGAAATGGGAGTTGCAGAGGGGCCCTCCTTGTCTGATTCCCATACCCAAGGGCTCTACCTCTGCTGGTGGGCAGGTGGCTGATCCTGCAGTCTCCTCTCATCCTACTCAGGCTGTGCTTTGCAATTCCAGGTTGATAAGGAACAAGACTGCATTAATAGCAGACTTGGTTTCCTCAGTAGACCTGGCTTGCATCACAGAGACCTGGCTGGATGAAAATGCTGCTCCCATTTTGGAGGCAGTGGTGCCAGCTGGGTATTCTGTGATACACACCCTGAGGAAGGATCACAGAGGTGGGGGTGTGGCCATTTATTGTAAAGCTAGCCTGGGCTTCACAGTGCTACCAGTGGGTTCTACCAGGTCATTTAAGAGTATTGCCATGTGGGGGAGGGGCCCGGTGCAGGCTACAGGATCCTTCTGATTTACTGACCACTGAGTGGGGAGAGGGAATTCCTGTGGGAGGTCAGAGACTTTGTCACCGGCCTGATGTTGGAGTCCCCCAGATGGTTAGTTGTGGGGGACTTCAATGCTTGGGTTGACAATGGACTCTCATTCTTTGGATGTAACCTCCTGAAGAGTGTGGAAGCTCTGGGTCTGTCACAAGTTGTCACCTCAGTGACCCACTTGCACAGATACACATTGGACCTGGTGTTCATTCTGGGTCTTTGGGCATGTCGACCTCAAGATTGATCTGGTCATTTGGTTGGATCATAGTGCTGTGGGGTTCATGTTTGGGGCCCCCCCGAGAGTCCATCCTCTGTGGAGGTGGTCTGGTACCACCCTTTACGGGGATTGTTCCTAACAGGACTACAGGTGGTGCTGGACCTATCGAGTGTGGAGACTGTGTGTGTGCGACTGGGCTAGAGGAGGAGGAGGAGGAGGCAGTGGTGGTCTATAATAGGGCCATTGGTGCAGCCTTCAACTCAATTGCATCTGTCCTTGTTCAACCTTTATCTACTTTACGAAGGCCCCCCTGGTTTGACAGGGAGCTTAGGGAGTTAAAGATAAAGGGTCGGAGGTTTGAGCAGCCCTGGAGGAGATCTGGACTGATGGAGGACAAATTGGCCCTGAAGTTACATTATGGCAACTATCAGGGGGCAATCTCCCAAAAGAAGGCAGATTTTTTGTCAAGAGAAATTGCTATGGCAAGGAACAGACCAGCTCAGCTCTTCCGCACGGTGGATGGGCTATTACATCCAGCCTGTCTTTGTTTGGGAGGAGCAGGTTCAAGCACAAGGTGTGAAGAGTTTGCTCTGTTCTTTGCCGACAAAGTGTCCTCAATCAGGACTGAGATCTCTTCCACTGTTGCTCAATGGGCTTGTGAGGTTTGACCTGAGGCGTGCTGGAGCATCCCTCTTGTTTGGCCTGAGTTCGATCCAGTTGGAGTAGAGGAGGTGGCTGACGTAGTCTCAAGACTGCGACCAACATATTGTGATCTTGACCCAGGCCCAACCCAACTATTGGCTGGATGCGTGGACCTGATAGGATCTGTGGTTGCTGGGATTGTCCGGAGTTCCCTTGAGAGTGGGGTCTTTCCTATGGCACTAAAAGAGGCCTTGGTTAGACCCCTACTGAAGAAATCCTTACTGGACCCGGAGCGTCTCAGTAATCTATCTGTCTGTCTGTCTGTCTGTCTATCTATCTATCTATCTATCTACCTATCTACAGACAGTATCTATCTATCTATCTATCTACTGACAGTATTTATCTATCTATCTACAGACAGTATCTATCTATCTATATATCTAGCTACAAACAGTATCTATCTGTCTATCTACAGACAGTATCTATCTATCTATATATCTAGCTACAAACAGTATCTATCTATCTAGCTATCTATCTATCTACAGACAATATCTATCTATCTATCCATCTACAGACAGTATCTATCTATCTACAGACAGTATCTATCTATCTATCTATCTATCTATCTATCTATCTATCTGCAAACAGTATCTATCTATCTACAGACAGTATCTATCTGTCTATCTATCTATCTAGGTACAAACATTATATATCTATCTATCTATCTACAGACAGTATCTATCTATCTATCTACAGACAGTATCTATCTACCTGTCTAGCTACGAACAATATCTATCTATCTACAGACAGTATCTATCTATCTATCTATCTATCTATCTATCTATCTATCTATCTATCTATCTATCTACAGACAATATCTATCTATCTATCGATCTATCTAGGTACAAACATATCTATGTATCTATCTATCTATCTAGGTATAAACAGTATCTATCTATCTATATATCTACCTATCTACAGACAGTATCTATCTATCTATCTATCTATCTATCTATCTATCTATCTGTCTGTCTGTCTGTCTGTCTATCAGTCTGTCTATCTATCTATCTATCTATCTATCTATCTACAGACAGTATCTGTCTATCTCTCTCTCTCTATCTATCTATCTAGGTACAAACAGTATCTATATATCTATCTACAGACAGTATCTATCTATCTATCTATCTATCTATCTATCTATCTATCTACAGACAGTATCTATCTATCTACATACACTATCTATCTATCTAGCTACAAACAGTATTTATCTATCTATCTACAGACAGTATGGCCTGGATATTCAAACTGCGCCATTCTGAGGCGCAAGCCCTTGCGCTGCTCAAAATAGTTGCGCAGGGGTGTGGCCGGGGTGATATTCAAAGGAGTTGCGCTATTGCTAACTCCCTTTAATATCACTCCCAACTTCCCAACACTTAGCACTGCAAGTCACACAGTGACACCTGTTGTTACTGATCTGGGAGGGACACCAGTGTGATGCCATGGTGTTACATTGTTTACCCCAGCACTGCACAGGGTGACACTTGTTGTTATGGACATGGGAATGACACCAGTGTGATGCTATGGTGTCACATTGTTTACTCCATCACTGCACACAGTAACACCTGTTGTTTTTGACGTGGTTGCGACTCCAGTGTGATGCCATGGTGTTACATTGTTTACCCCAGCACTGCACACAGTGACACCTGTTGTTGTTGACCTGGGAGGGACACCAGTATGATGCCATGGTGTTACAGTGTTTACCTCTGCACTGCACACTGTGACACCTGCTGTTATTGACCTGGGAGGGACACCAATGTGATGCCACAATGTTACATTGTTTACCCCAGCACTGCATACAGTGACACGGTTGTTCTTGACCTCAAGGGACACCAGTGTAATGCTACAGGGTTCCGTGTTTACCCAGGCACTGCAAACAGTGACACCCATTATTGACCTGGGAGGGCACCAGTGTGATGCCAAAGTATTACATTGTTTACCCCAGCACTGCACACAGTGACACCTGTTGTTTTTGACCTGGTGGGACTTCAGTGTGATGCTATGGTGTTACATTCTTTACCCCAGCACTGCACACAGTGACACCTGTTGTTATTGACCTGGGAGGGACACCAGTGTGATGCCGTGGTGTTACATTGTTTATCACAGCACTGCACACAGTGACACTTGTTGTTATGGACAAGGAAGGAAACCAGTGCGATACCATGATGTTACATTGTTTACCCCATCACTGCACACAGTAACACCTGTTTTTTTGACCTGGGTGGGACTTCAGTGTGATGCTATGGTGTTATGTTACATTCTTTACCCCAGCACTGCACACAGTGACACCTGTTGCTATTAATCTGGGAGGGACACCAGTATGATGCTATGGTGCTACTGTGTTTACCCCAGCACTACATACAGTGATACCTGTTGTTATTGAACTGGAAGGGATGCTAATGTGATCCCATAGTGTTACAGTGTTTACCCTGCACTGCACACAGTGACACTTGTTGTTATTGACTGGGAGGCACACCAGTGTAATGCTATGGGGTTCCGGTGTTTTCCCAGGCACTGCACACAGTGTCACCTGTTATTGACCTGCGAGGGACACCAGTGTGATGCTATGGTGTAACGGTCTTTACCCCAGCACTGCACACAGTGACACATGTTCTTATTGACCAGTGAGGGACACCAGTATGATGCTACCATTTTATGATATTTACTCCAGCACTGCACACAGTGATACCTGTTGTTATTGACCTGCAAGGGATGCCAATGTGATGCTATGGTGTTTACACTTGCATTGCACACAGTGACACCTGTCGTCATTGATCTGGGAGGGATACCAATGTGATACCATGGTGTTACATTGTTCACCCCAGCACTGCACACAGTGATACCTGTTTTTTTTTACCTGGGTGGGACTCCAATGTGATGCCATGGTGTTACATTGTTTACCCCAGCACTGCGCACAGTGCCACTTGTTGTTAGGAACATGGGAAGGACACCAGTGTGATGCCATGGTGTTACATTGTTTACCCCATCACTGCACACGGTAACACCTGCTGTTTTTGACCTAGTTGGGACTCCAGTGTCATGCCATGGTGTTGCATTCTTTGCCTCAGCACTGCACACAGTGACACCTGTTGTTACTGACCTAGGAAGGACACCAGTGTTATGCCATGGTGTTACATTGTTTACTCCATCACTGCACACAGTGACATCTGTTGGTACTGACCTGGGAGGGGCACCAGTGTGATGCCACATAATTACATTGCTTACCCCAGCACTGTACACAGTGACACTTGTTGTTATGGACATGGGAAGGACACCAGTGTGATATCATGGTGTTACATTGTTTACCCCCTCACTGCACACATTAACACCTGTTGTTTTTTACCTGGGTAGGAGTACAGTGCGATGCCACAGTGTTACAGTGTTTACCCTGGCACTGCATACAGTGACACCTATTGTTATTGACCTGGGAGGGACACCACTGTTATGCTATGGTGTTACATTGTTTACCCCATCACTGCACACAATGACACTTGTTATTACTGACCTGGGAGGACATGAGTGTGATGCCATGGTGTTACATTGTTACCCCACCACTGCATACAGTGACACTTGTTATGGACATGGGAAGGACATCAGTGTGATGCCATGGTGTTGCATTGTTTACCCCATGACTGGACACAGTGACACCTGTTGTGTTTGACCTGGATGGGACTCCAGTGCGATGCTACAGTGTTTCATTCTTTACCTCAGCAATGAACACAATGACACCTGTTGTTATTGACCTGGGAGAGACACCAGTGTGATGCCATGGTGTTATATTGTTTACCCCAGCACTGTGCGCAGTGACAACTGTTGTTGTTGTTGTTTTGTTGTTTGTTGACCTGGGAGGGACACCAGTATGATGCCATGGTGTTATATTGTTTACCCCATCACTGCACACAGTGACACCTGTTGTTAATGATCTGGTAAGGACACCAATTTGATGCCTTGGTGTAACATAGTTTACCCCAGCACTGCACACAGTGACACCTGTTGTTATTGACCTGGGAGGGACACCAATGTGATGCCACGAGATTGCATTGTTTACCCCGGCACTGCATACAGGGACACCTGTTGTTGTTGACCTGCAAGGGACACCAGGGTAATGCTATGGGGTTTGGAGTTTACTCCAGCACTGCACACATTGACACCTTTTGCTACTGACCTGGGAAGGACACCAATGTTATGCCATGGTGTTACATTGTTTTCTCCATTACTGCACACAGTGACATCTGTTGGAACTGACCTGGGAGGGGCACTAGTGTGATGCCACAAAATTATATTGTTTACCCCAGCACTGCACACAGTGACCCCAGTTGTTAGTGACCTGGGAGGACACCAATGTGATGCCACAGTGTTACATTGTTTGCTCTGGCACTGCACACAGTGTCACCTGTAATTGACCTCGTGGGACACCAGTGTGATGCTGCGTGCAACAGTCTTTACCCGGCACTGCACAGTGACACATGTTCTTATTGACCAGTGAGGTACACCAGTATGATGCAACAATATTATGGTGTTTCTCCGCACTGCACACAGTGATACCTGTTGTTATTGAGCTGCGAGGGACGCCACTGTGATGCTTTGGTGTTTACACTGGCATTGCACAGAGTGACACCTGTTGTTACTGATCTGGAAGGGATCCTAAAGTGATGCCATGGTGTTACATTGTTTCCCAGCACTGCACACAGTGACACTTGTTGTTATGGACATGGGAAGGACACCGGTTTGATGCCATGGTGTTACATTGTTTACCCCCTCACTGCACACAGTAGCACCTGTTATTTTTAACCTGGGTGGGACTCCAGTGCGATGCCACGGTGTTACAGTGTTTACCCGCACTAAACACAATGACACATGTTGTTATTGACCTGGGAGGGGCATCAGTGTGATACCATGGTGTTACATTGTTTACCCCAGCACTGTACACAGTGACACCTTTTGTTTTGACATTGGTGGGACACCAGTTTGATGCTATGGTGTTACATTCTTTACCCAGCACCACAGACTGACACCTATTGTTATTGACTTGGGAGGGACATGAGTGTGATGCCATGGTGTTGCATTGTTTACCCCATCACTGGACACAGTAGAACCTGTTATTTTTGACCTGATGGGACTCAAATGTGATGCCACGGTGTTGCAGTGTTTAACCCAGCACTGCATACAGAAGCACCTGTTGTTATTGACCTGGAAGACACACCACTGTGATGCCACTGTGTTACACTGTTGACCCAGGCACTGTAGACAGTGACATCTGATGTTATTGACCTGCGAGGGACACCAGTGTAATGCTATGGTGTAACAGTATTTAAACAGGCACTGCATACAGTGACACATGTGGTTATTGACCTGCGAGGGACACCAGTGTGATGCTACGGTGTAACAGTCTTTACTCCGGCACTGCACACAGTGACACAGTGATGCCATGGTGTTACATTGTTTACTCCAGCACTGCACACAGTGACACTTTTTGTTATGGACATGGGAAGGACACCAGTTTGATGCCATGGTGTTACATTGTTTACCCTGATACTGAACACAATGACACCTATTGTTATTGACCGGGAGGGACACCAGTCTGATGCCAAAGTGTTACATTGTTTATCCCAGCACTGCACAGAGTGACACCTGTTGTTTTTGACCTGGGTGGGACTCCAGTTTGATGCTATAGTGTTACATATTTTACCCTGCACTGCACACAGTGACACCTATTGTTATTGACCTGGGAGGGACACCAGTGTTATGCCATGGTGTTACATTGTTTACCCTGTCACTGCACACAGTGACACCTGTTGTTACTGACCTGGAAGGGACACAAGTGTGATGCCTTAGTGTTACATTGTTTACCCCAGCACTGCATACAGTGACACTTGTTATGGAGATGGGAAGGACACCAGTGTGATGCCCTGGTGTTGCATTGTTTACCCCATCACTGGACACAGTAACACCTTTTGTGTTTGACCTGGGAGGGACTCCAGTGCGATGTCACTGTGTTTCATTGTTTACCTCAGCACTGAACACAACACCTGTTGTTATTGACCTGGGAGAGACACCAGTGTGATGCCATGGTGTTATATTGTTTACCCCAGCACTGTGTGCAGTGACACCTGTTGTTGTTGTTGTTTTGTTGTTTGTTGACCTGGGAGGGACACCAGTATGATGCCATGGTGTTATATTGTTTGCCCCATCACTGCACACAGTGACACCTGTTGTTAATGATCTGGTAGGGACACCAATTTGATGCCTTGGTGTAACATAGTTTACCCCAGCACTGCACACAGTGACACCTGTTGTTATTGACTTGGAGAGGAGACCAGAGTGATGCCATGGTGTTACATTGTTTGCTCATCACTGCACACAGTGACACCTGTTGTTATTGATCTGGGAGGGACACCAATTTGATGCCCTGTGTAACATAGTTTACCCCAGCACTGCACACAGTGACACCTGTTGTTATTGACCTGGAGGGACACCAATGTGATGCCACGAGATTGCATTGTTTACCCCGCACTGCATACAGGGACACCTGTTGTTGTTGACCTGCAAGGGACACCAGTGTAATGCTATGGGGTTCCGTATTTACTCCGCACTGCACACATTGACACCTTTTGCTACTGACCTGGGAAGTACACCAATGTTATGCCATGGTGTTACATTGTTTTCCATTACTGCACACAGTGACATCTGTTGAACTGACCTGTGAGGGCACTCAGTGTGATGCCACAAAATTATATTGTTTACCCCAGCACTGCACACAGTGACCCCAGTTGTTAGTGACCTGGGAGGGACACCAATGTGATGCCACAATGTTACATTGTTTGCCCTGGCACTGCACACAGTGTCACCTGTAATTGACCTCATGGGACACCAGTGTGATGCGCGCGTGCAACAGTCTTTACCCCGCACTGTACACAGTGACACATGTTCTTATTGACCAGTGAGGGACACCAGTATGATGCAACAATATTATGGTGTTTTCTCCGGCACTGCACACAGTGATACCTGTTGTTATTGAGCTGCGAGGGACGCCACTGTGATGCTTTGGTGTTTACACTGGCATTGCACAGAGTGACACCTGTTGTTACTGATCTGGAAGGGATCCTAAAGTGATGCCATGGTGTTACCTTGTTTACCCCAGCACTGCACACAGTGACACTTGTTGTTATGGACATGGGAAGGACACCGGTTTGATGCCATGGTGTTACATTGTTTACTCCCTCACTGCACACAGTAGCACCTGTTATTTTTAACCTGGGTGGGACTCCAGTGCAATGCCACGGTGTTACAGTGTTTACCCCGGCACTAAACACAATGACACATGTTGTTATTGACCTGGGAGGGGCATCAGTGTGATACCATGGTGTTACATTGTTTACCCCAGCACTGTACACAGTGACACCTTTTGTTTTGACATTGGTGGGACACCAGTTTGATGCTATGGTGTTACATTCTTTACCCCAGCACTACACAGAGTGACACCTATTGTTGTTGACCTGGGAGGGACACGAGTGTGATGCCATGGTGTTGCATTGTTTACCCCATCACTGGACACAGTAGAACCTGTTATTTTTGCCTGGATGGGACTCCAGTGATGCCACGGTGTTGCAGTGTTTAACCCAGCACTGCATACAGAAGCATCTGTTGTTATTGACCTGGAAGACAGACCACTGTGATGCCACTGTTTTACACTGTTGACCCAGGCACTGTAGACAGTGACATTTGATGTTATTGACCTGCGAGGGACACCAGTGTAATGCTACGGTGTAACAGTATTTAAACAGGCACTGCATACAGTGACACCTGTGGTTATTGACCTGCGAGGGACACCAGTGTGATGCTACGGTGCAACAGTCTTTACTCCGGCACTGCACACAGTGACACAGTGATGCCATGGTGTTACATTGTTCACTCCAGCACTGCACACAGTGACACTTTTGTTATGGACATGGAAGGACACCGGTTTGATGCCATGGTGTTACATTGTTTACCCTGATACTGAACACAATGATACCTATTGTTATTGACCGGGAGGGACACCAGTCTGATGCCAAAGTGTTACATTGTTTATCCCAGCACTGCACAGAGTGTCACCTGTTGTTTTGACCGTGGGACTCCAGTTTGATGCTATAGTGACATATTTTAGCCCTGCACTGCACACAGTGACACCTATTGTTATTGACCTGGGAGGGACACCAGTGTTATGCCATGGTGTTACATTGTTTACCCTGTCACTGCACACAGTGACACCTGTTGTTACTGACCTGGAAGGGACACAAGTGTGATGCCTTAGTGTTACATTGTTTACCCCAGCACTGCATACAGTGACACTTGTTATGGAGATGGGAAGGACACCAGTGTGATGCCCTGGTGTTGCATTGTTTACCCCATCACTGGACGCAGTAACACCTTTTGTGTTTGACCTGGGAGGGACTCCAGTGCGATGTCACTGTGTTTCATTGTTTACCTCAGCACTCAACACAACAACACCTGTTGTTATTGACCTGGGAGAGACACCAGTGTGATGCCGCGGTGTTACATTGTTTACCCCAGCACTGTACACAGTGACACCTGTTGTTGTTGACCTGGGAGGGACAGCAGTATGATGCCGTGGTGTTACACTGTTTACCCCAGCACTGCACACAGTGACACTTGCTGTTATGCACATGGGAAGGACACTGGTGTGATGCCATGGTGTTACATTGTTTACCCCTCACTGCACAGAGTAGCACCTGTTGCTTTTGGCCTGGGTGGGACTCCAGTGCAATGCCACGGTGTTACAGTGTTTACCCCGGCACTGAACACAATGACAAATGTTGTTATTGACCTTGGAGGGGCACCAGTGTGATGCCAGAGTATAACATTGTTTACCCCAGCACTGCACACAGTAACACCTGCTGTTTTTCACCTAGTTGGGACTCCAGTGTCATGCCATGGTGTTGCATTCTTTGCCTCAGCACTGCACACAGTGACACCTGTTGTTACTGACCTAGGAAGGACGCCAGTGTTATGCCATGGTGTTACATTGTTTACTCCATCACTGCACACAGTGACATCTGTTGGTGCTGACCTGGGAGGGGCACCAGTGTGATGCCACATAATTACATTGCTTACCCCAGCACTGTACACAGTGACACTTGTTGTTATGGACATGGGAAGGACACCAGTGTGATGTCATGGTGTTACATTGTTTACCCCTCACTGCACACATTAACACCTGTTGTTTTTACCTGGGTAGGAGTACAGTGCATGCCAGCAGTGTTACAGTGTTTACCCTGGCACTGCATACAGTGACACCTATTGTTATTGACCTGGGAGGGACACCACTGTTATGCTATGGTGTTACATTGTTTACCCCATCACTGCACACAATGACACTTGTTATTACTGACCTGGGAGGGACGATGAGTGTGATGCCATGGTGTTACATTGTTTACCCCACCACTGCATACAGTGACACTTGTTATGGACATGGGAAGGACATCAGTGTGATGCCATGGTGTTGCATTGTTTACCCCATGACTGGACACAGTGACACCTGTTGTGTTTGACCTGGATGGGACTCCAGTGCGATGCTACAGTGTTTCATTCTTTACCTCAGCAATGAACACAATGACACCTGTTGTTATTGACCTGGGAGAGACACCAGTGTGATGCCATGGTGTTATATTGTTTACCCAGCAGTGTGTGCAGTGACACCTGTTGTTGTTGTTGTTTGTTGTTTGTTGACCTGGGAGGGACACCAGTATGATGCCATGGTGTTATATTGTTTGCCCTATCACTGCACACAGTGACACCTGTAGTTAATGATCTGGTAGGGACACCAATTTGATGCCTTGGTGTAACATAGTTTACCCCAGCACTGCACACAGTGACACCTGTTGTTATTGACTTGGGAGGGAGACCAGAGTGATGCCATGGTGTTACATTGTTTGCTCATCACTGCACACAGTGACACCTGTTGTTATTGATCTGGGAGGGACACCAATTTGATGCCTTGGTGTAACATAGTTTACCCCAGCACTGCACACAGTGACACCTGTTGTTATTGACCTGGAGGGACACCAATGTGATGCCACAGATTGCATTGTTTACCCCGCACTGCATACAGGGACACCTGTTGTTGTTGACCTGCAAGGGACACCAGTGTAATGTTATGGGGTTCCAGTGTTTACTCCGCACTGCACACGTTGACACCTTTTGCTACTGACCTGGGAGGACACCAATGTTATGCCATGGTGTTACATTGTTTTCCATTACTGCACACAGTGACATCTGTTGGAACTGACCTGGAGGGGCACTAGTGTGATGCCACAAAATTATATTGTTTACCCCAGCACTGCACACAGTGACCCCAGTTGTTAGTGACCTGGGAGGGACACCAATGTGATGCCACAATGTTACATTGTTTGCTCTGGCACTGCACACAGTGTCACCTGTTATTGACCTCGTGGGACACCAGTGTGATGCTGCTGTGCAACATTCTTTACCCCGCACTGACACAGTGACACATGTTCTTATTGACCAGTGAGGGACACCAGTATGATGCAACAATATTATGGTTCTCCGCACTGCACACAGTGATACCTGTTGTTATTGAGCTGTGAGGGACGCCACTGTGATGCTTTGGTGTTTACACTGGCATTGCACAGAGTGACACCTGTTGTTACTGATCTGGAAGGGATCCTAAAGTGATGCCATGGTGTTACATTGTTTACCCCAGCACTGCACACAGTGACACTTGTTGTTATGGACATGGGAAGGACACCGGTTTGATGCCATGGTGTTACATTGTTTACCCCCTCACTGCACACAGTAGCACCTGTTATTTTTAACCTGGGTGGGACTTCAGTGTGATGCCACGGTGTTACAGTGTTTACCCTGGCACTAAACACAATGACACATGTTGATATTGACCTGGGAGGGGCATCAGTGTGATACCATGGTGTTACATTGTTTACCCCAGCACTGAACACAGTGACACCTTTTGTTTTGACATTGGTGGGACACCAGTTTGATGCTATGGTGTTACATTCTTACCCCAGCACTACACAGAGTGACACCTATTGTTGTTGACCTGGGAGGGACACGAGTGTGATGCCATGGTGTTGCATTGTTTACCCCATCACTGGACACAGTAGAACCTGTTATTTTTGACCTGGATGGGACTCCAGTGTGATGCCACGGTGTTGCAGTGTTTAACCCAGCACTGCATACAGAAGCACCTGTTGTTATTGACCTGGAAGACACACCACTGTGATGCCACTGTGTTACACTGTTGACCCAGGCACTGTAGACAGTGACATCTGATGTTATTGACCTGTGAGGGACACCAGTGTAATGCTCGTGTAACAGTATTTAAACAGGCACTGCATACAGTGACACCTGTGGTTATTGACCTGCGAGGGACACCAGTGTGATGCTACGGTGTAACAGTCTTTACTCCGGCACTGCATACAGTGACACAGTGATGCCATGGTGTTACATTGTTTACTCCAGCACTGCACACAGTGACACTTTTTGTTATGGACATGGGAAGGACACCAGTTTGATGCCATGGTGTTACATTGTTTACCCTGATACTGAACACAATGACACCTATTGTTATTGACCAGGGAGGGACACCAGTCTGATGCCAAAGTGTTACATTGTTTATCCCAGCACTGCACAGAGTGACACCTGTTGTTTTTGACCTGGGTGGGACTCCAGTTTGATGCTATAGTGTTACATATTTTACCCCTGCACTGCACACAGTGACACCTATTGTTATTGACCTGGGAGGGACACCAGTGTTATGCCATGGTGTTACATTGTTTACCCTGTCACTGCACACAGTGACACCTGTTGTTACTGACCTGGAAGGGACACAAGTTTGATGCCTTAGTGTTACATTGTTTACCCCAGCACTGCATACAGTGACACTTGTTATGGAGATGGGAAGGACACCAGTGTGATGCCCTGGTGTTGCATTGTTTACCCCATCACTGGACACAGTAACACCTTTGTGTTTGACCTGGGGACTCCAGTGCGATGCCACTGTGTTTCATTGTTTACCTCAGCACTGAACACAACAACACCTGTTGTTATTGACCTGGGAGAGACACCAGAGTGATGCCGCGGTGTTACATTGTTTACCCCAGCACTGTACACAGTGACACCTGTTGTTGTTGTTGACCTGGGAGGACAGCAGTATGATGCTGTGGTGTTACACTGTTTACCCCAGCACTGCACACAGTGACACTTGCTGTTATGCACATGGGAAGGACACTGGTGTGATGCCATGGTGTTACATTGTTTACCCCTCACTGCACACAGTAGCAGCTGTTGTTTTTTTCCTGGGTGGGACTCCAGTGCGATGCCACGGTGTTACAGTGTTTACCCCGGCACTGAACACAATGACAAATGTTGTTATTGACCTGGGAGGGGCACCAGTGTGATGCCAGAGTATTACATTGTTTACCCCAGCACTGCACACAGTGACACTTGTTGTTATGGACATGGGAAGGACACCGGTGTGATGCCATGGTGTTACATTGTTTACCCCAACTGCACACAGTGCACACTTGTTGTTATTGAACATGGGAGGGACACCAGTGTGATGCCAAAGTATTACATTCTTTACCCCAGCACTGCACACAGTGATACCTGTTTTTTTTTTACCTGGATGGGACTCCAATGTGATGCCATGGTGTTACATTGTTTACCCCAGCACTGCACACAGTGACAATTGTTGTTAGGGACATGGGAAGGACACCAGTGTGATGCCATGGTGTTACATTCTTTGCCCCAGCACTGCACACAGTGATACCTGTTATTATTGAGCTGGGAGGGACACCAATGTGGTGCCACAATGTTACATTGTTTACCCCGACACAGCACACAGTGACACCTGTTGTTATTGACCTATGAGAGCTAACAGTGCGATGCCATGGTGTTACAGTGTTTACCCCAGCACTGCATACAGAAGCACCTGTTGTTATTGACCTGGAAGGCACACCAGTGTGATGCCATGGTGTTACACTGTTAATCCAGGCACTGCATACAGTGACATCTGAAGTTATTGACCTGTGAGGGACACCAGTGTTATGCTGCGGCATAATGGTCTTTACCCCAGCACTGCACACAGTGACACATGTTCTTATTGACCAGTGAGGGACACCAGTATGATGCTACAATATTATGGTGTTTACTCCAGCACTGCACACAGTAATGCCTGCTGTTATAGACCTGAAAGGGGCAACAGTGTGATGCTATGGTGTTTACACTGGCATTGCACACAGAGACACCTGTTGTTACTGATCTGGGAGGGATACTAATGTGATGCCATGGTGTTACATTGTTTACCACAGCACTGAACATAGTGACACCTGTTGTTTTTGATGTGGGTGGGACACCAGTTTGATGTTATGGTGTTACATTCTTTACCCCAGCACTGCATGGAGTGACACCTATTGTTATTGACCTGGCAGGGACACGAGTGTGATGCCATGGTGTTACATTGTTTACCCCAGCACTACATACGGTGACACTTGTTATGGACATGGGAAGGACACCAGTGTGATGCCATTGTGTTGCATTGTTTACCCCATCACTGGACACAGTAGCACCTGTTGTTTTTGACCTGGGTGGGACTCCAGTGCGATGCTATGGTGTTTCATTCTTTACCCAAGCATTACACACAGTGACACCTGTTTTTTTCTGCCTTGGGAAGGACACCAGTTTTATGCCTTGGTGTTACCTTTGTTTACTCCATCACTGCATGCAGTGACACCTGTTGGTACTGACCTGGGAGGGGCACCAGTGTGATGCCACAGAATTACATTGTTTACCCCAGCACTGTACTCAGTGACACTTGTTGTTATGGACATAGGAAGGACACCAGTGTGATGTCATGGTGTTACATTGTTTACCCCATCACTGCACACATTAACACCTGTTGTTTTTTACCTTGGTAGGAGTCCAGTGCGATGCCACAGTGTTACAGTGTTTACCCTGGCACTGCATACAGTGACACCTATTGTTATTGACCTGGGAGGGACACCACTGTTATGCTATGGTGTTACATTGTTTACCGCATCACTGCACACAGACACTTGTTATTACTGACCTGGGAGGGACACGGTGTGATGCCATGGTGTTACATTGTTTACCCCAGAACTGCATACAGTGACACTTGTTATTAAGATGGGAAGGACACCAGTGTGATGCCATGGTGTTGCGTTGTTTCCCCATGACTGGACACAGTGACACCTGTTGTGTTTGACCTGGGTGGGACTCAGTGCGATACCACGGTGTTTCATTCTTTACCTCAGCAATGAACAAAATGACACCTGTTGTTATTTACCTGGGAGAGACACCAGTGTGATGCCATGGTGTTACATTGTTTACCCCAGCACTGTACACAGTGACACCTGTTGTTGTTGTTGTTTGTTGACCTGGGAGGGACACCAGTATAATGCCATGGTGTTACATTGTTTCCCCATCACTGTACACAGTGACACCTGTTGTTAATGATCTGGTAGGGACACCAATTTGATGCCTTGGGTTAACATAGTTTACCCCAGCACTGCACACAGTGACACCTGTTGTTATTGACTTGGGAGTGAGACCAGTGTGATGCCATGGTGTTGCATTGTTTACCCCATGACTGGACACAGTGACACCTGTTGTTAATGATCTGGTAGGGACACCAATTTGATGCCTTGGGGTAACATTGTTTACCTCAGCAATGAACACAATGACACCTGTTGTTATTGACCTGGGAGAGACACCAGTGTGATGCCACGGTGTTACATTGTTTACCCCAGCACTGTACGCAGTGACACCTGTTATTGTTGTTGTTGTTTGTTTACCTGGGAGGGACACCAGTATGATGCCATGGTGTTACATTGTTTACCCCAGCACTGCACACAGTGACACCTGTTGTTATTGACTTGGGAGGAGACCAGTGTGATGCCACGGTGTTACATTGTTTACTCATCACTGCACACAGTGACACGAGTTGTTATTGATCTGGAGAGGACACTAGGTGTGATGCTAGGGTGTTACCATGTTTACCCCAGCACTGCATACAGTGATAACTGTTGTTATTGACCAGTAAGGGACACTAGCGTGATGCCATGGTGTTACAGTGTTTACTCATGCACTGCACACAGTGACACCTGTTGTTAATGATCTGGTAGTGACACCAATTTGATGCCTTGGTGTAACATAGTTTACCCCAGCACTGCACACAGTGACACCTGTTGTTATTGACCTGGGAGGGACACCAATGTGATGCCACGAGATTGCATTGTTTACCCCAGCACTGCATACAGGACACCTGTTGTTGTTGACCTTCAAGGGACACCAGTGTAATGCAATGGGGTTCCGGTGTTTACCCTGGCACTGCACACATTGACACCTGTTGCTACTGACCTGGGAAGGACACCAATGTTAAGCCATGGAATTACATTGTTTTCTCTATCACTGCACACAGTGACTCCTGCTGGTACTGACCTGGGAGGGGCACCAGTTTGATGCCACAAAATTATATTGTTTACCCCAGCACTGCACACAGTGACACTTTTTGTTATGGACATGGGAAGGACACCTGTGTGATGCCATGATGTTACCTTGCTTACCCCATCACTGCACACAGTAACAGCTGTTTTCTTTTGTCCTGGGTGGGATTTCAGTGTGACGCCACAGTGTTATAGTGTTTACCCCGGCACTGAGCACAATGACACCAGCTGTTACTGACCTGGGAGGGACACCAGTGTGATGCCACGGTGTTGCAGTGTTTAACCCAGCACTGCATACAGAAGCACCTGTTGTTATTGACCTGGAAGACACACCACTGTTATGCCACTGTGTTACACTGTTGACCCAGGCACTGTAGACAGTGACATCTGATGTTATTGACCTGCGAGTGACACCAGTGTAATGCTACGGTGTAACAGTATTTAAACAGGCACTGCATACAGTAACACCTGTGGTTATTGACCTGCGAGGGACACCAGTGTGATGCTACGGTGTAACAGTCTTTACTCCGCACTGCACACAGTGACACATGTTCTTATTGACCAGTGAGGGACACCAGTATGATGCTACAATATTGTGGTGTTTCTCCGCACTGCACACAGTGATACCTGCTGTTATTGAGCTGCGAGGGACGCCAGTGTGATGCTATGGTGTTTACACTGGCATTGCACACAGTGAAACCTGTTGTTACTGATCTGGAAGGGATCCTAAGTGATGCCATGGTGTTTTACATTGTTTACCCCAGCACTGCACAGTGACACTTGTTGTTATGGACATGGGAAGGACACGGTTTGTTTGCCATGGTGTTACATTGTTTACCCGATACTGAACACAATGACACCTATTGTTATTGACTAGGAGGGACACCAGTGTGATGCCAAAGTGTTCCATTGTTTACCCAGCACTGCACAGAGTGACACCTGTTGTTTTGACCTGGGTGGGACTCAGTTTGATGCTATAGTGTTACATTTTTACCCCTGCACTGCACACAGTGACACCTATTGTTATTGACCTGGGAGGGACACCAGTGTTATGCCATGGTGTTACATTGTTTACCCGTCACTGCACACAGTGACACCTGTTGTTACTGACCTGGAAGAAACACTAGTGTGATGCCTTAGTGTTACATTGTTTACCCCAGCACTGCATACAGTGACACTTGTTATGGAGATGGGAAGGACACCAGTGTGATGCCCTGGTGTTACATTGTTTACCCCATCACTGACACACAGTGACACCTGTTGTTTATGACCTGGTTAGGGACACCAGTGTGATGCCATGGTATTACATTAGTTTACCCCAGCACTGAACACAATGACACCTGTTGTTATTAACCTGGGAGAGACACCAGTGTGATGCCGGTGTTACATTGCTTACCCAGCACTGTACACAGTGACAGCTGTTGTTGTTGACCTGGGAGGGACACCAGTATGATGCCATGGTGTTACATTGTTTACCCCAGCACTGCACACAGTGACACTTGCTGTTATGCACATGGGAAGGACACTGGTGTGATGCCATGGTGTTACATAGTTTACCCCTCATTGGACACAGTGACACCTGTTGTTATTGACCTATGAGAGCTACCACTGTGATGCCATGGTGTTACAGTGTTTACCCCGGCACTGCATACAGAAGCACCTGTTGTTATTGAACTGGAAGGCACACCAGTGTGATGCCACGGTGTTACACTGTTGATCCATGCACTGCATACAGTGACACCTAAAGTTATTGACCTGCGAGGGACCCTAGTGTTATGCTGTGGTGTAATGGTCTTTACCCCGGCACTGCACACAGTGACACATGTTCTTATTGAGCAGTGAGGGACACCAGTATGATGCTACAATAGCATGGTGTTTACTCCAGCACTGCACACAATGATACCTGTTGTTATAGACCTGCGAGGGACAACAGTGTGATGCTATGGTGTTTACACTGGCATTGCACAGAGACACCTGTTGTTACTGGTCTGGGAGGGATACTAATGTGATGCCATGGTGTTACATTGTTTACCACAGCACTGAACATAGTGACACCTGTTGTTTTGACGTGGGTGGGACACCAGTTTGATGCTATGGTGTTACATTCTTTACCCCAGCACTTCACGGGTGACACCTATTTTATTGACCTGGTAGGGACATGAGTGTGATGCCATGGTGTTACATTGTTTACCCCAGCACTACATACGGTGACACTTGTTGTGGACATGGGAAGGACACCAGTGTGATGCCATGGTGTTGCATTGTTTACCCCATCACTGGACACAGTAGCACCTGTTGTTTTTGACCTGGTGGGACTCCAGTGCGATGCCACGGTGTTTCATTGTTTACCCCAACACTGTACACAGTGACACCTGTTGATGTTGACCTGGGAGGGACACCAGTATGATGCCATGTTGTTACATTGTTTACCCCATCACTACACACAGTGACACCTGTTGTTAATCATCTATTAGGGACACCAATGTGGTGCCATGGTTTTACATAGTTTACCCCAGCACTGCACACAGTGACACCTGTTGTTGTTGACTTGGGAGGGACACCAGTATGATGCCATGGTGTTACATTGTTTACTCATCACTGCACACAGTGACACCAGTTGTTACTGATCTGGTAGGGACACCAGTGTGATGCTGTGGTGCTACCGTGTTTACCCCAGTACTGCATACAGTGATACCTGTTATTGACCTGGAAGGGACGATAGTGTGATGCCATAGTGTTACACTGTTTACCCCTACACTGCACACAGTGTCACCTGTTGTTATTGACCTGGGAGGGACCCAATGTGATGCCACAATGTTACATTGTTTACCCTGGCACTGCATACAGTGACACCTGTTGTTCTTGACCTGTGAGGGACACCAGTGTAATGCTACAGGGTTCCGGTATTTATCTAGGCACTGCACACAGTGTCACCTGTTATTGAGCTGTGAGGGACACCAGTGTGATGCTGCGGTGCAACGGTCTTTACCCCGGCACTGCACATAGTGACACATGTTCTTATTGACCAGTGAGGGATACCGTATGATGCTACAATATTATGGTGTTTCCTCCAGCACTGCACACAGTGATACCTGTTGTTATAGCTGTGAGGGACGCCAGTGTGATGCTGTGGTGTTGCATTGTTTACCCCATGACTGGACACAGTGACACCTGTTGTGTTTGACCGTGTGGGACTCCAGGGCGATGTCATGGTGTTTCATTGTTTACCTCAGCAATGAACACAATGACACCTGTTGTTATTGACCTGGGAGAGATACCAGTGTGATGCCACGGTGTTACATTGTTTACCCCAGCACTGTACACAGTGACACCTGTTGTTGTTGTTGTTTGTTTACCTGGGAGGGACACCAGTATGATGCCATGGTGTTACATTGTTTACCCCAGCACTGCACAAAGTGACACCTGTTGTTATTGACTTGGGGAGGAGACCAGTGTGATGCCACGGTGTTACATTGTTTACTCATCACTGCACACAGTGGCACGAGTTGTTATTGATCTGGGAGGGACACTATGTGATGCTAAAGTGCTACCATGTTTACCCCAGCACTGCATACAGTGATACCTGTTGATTTGACCTGTAAGGGACACTAGCATGATGCCATAGTGTTACAGTGTTTACCCCTGCACTGCACACAGTGACACCTGTTGTTAATGATCTGGTAGGGACACCAATTTGATGCCTTGGTGTAACATAGTTTACCCCAGCACTGCACACAGTGACACCTGTAGTTATTGACCTGGGAGGGACACCAATGTGATGCCACGAGATTGCATTGTTTACCCTGTCACTGCATACAGGGACACCTGTTGTTGTTGACCTGCAAGGGACACCAGTGTAATGCAATGGGGTTCCGGTGTTTACCCTGGCACTGCACACATTGACACCTGTTGCTACTGACCTGGGAAGGACACCAATGTTATGCCATGGTGTAACATTGTTTTCTCTATCACTGCACACAGTGACACCTGCTGGTACTGACCTGGGAGGGGCACCAGTATGATGCCACAAAATTATATTGTTTACCGCAGCACTGCACACAGTGACACTTTTGTTATGGACATGGGAAGGACACCTGTGTGATGCCATGATGTTACCTTGCTTACCCCCATCACTGCACACAGTAACAGCTGTTTCTTTTGTCCTGGGTGGGCTTTAGTGTGACGCCACAGTGTTATAGTGTTTACCCTGGCACTAAGCACAATGACACCAGCTGTTACTGACCTGGGAGGGACACGAGTGTGATGCCACAGTATTACGTTGTTTACCCCAGCACTGCACGCAGTGATCCCAGTTGTTAGTGACCTGGGAAGGATGCCAGTGTGGTGCCATAGTGTTACAGTGTTTACCCCTACACTGCACACAGTGACACCTTTTGTTATTGACCTAGGAGGGACACCAATGTGATGCCACAATGTTACATTGTTTGCCCCGGCACTGCATACAGTGACACCTGGTGTTATTGACATGCGAGGGACAACAGTGTAATACTATGGGGTACCAGTGTTTACCCTGGCACTGCACACAGTGACACCTGTTGTTGTTTGACCTATGAGAGCTACCAGTGCGATGCCATTGTGTTGCAGTGTTTACCCCGGCACTGTATACAGAAGCACCTGTTGTTATTGACCTGGAAGGCACACCATTGTGATGCCACGGTGTTACACTGTTGACCCATTCACTGCATACAGTGACACCTGATGTTATTGACCTGTGAGGGACACCAGTGTTATGCTGCGGTGTAATGGTCTTTACCCTAGCACTGCACACAGTCACACATGTTCTTATTGACCAGTGAGGGACACCAGTATGATGCTACAATATTATGGTGTATACTCCAGCACTGCACACAGTGATACCTGCTGTTATTGACCTTCGAGGGACAACAGTGTGATGCTATGATGTTTACACTTGCATTGCACACAGTGACACCTGTTGTTATTGATCTGGGAGGGATAGTAATGTGATGCCATGGTGTTACATTGTTTACCCAAGCACTGCACACAGTGACACCTGCTGTTTTTGACATTGGTGGGACACCAGTTTGATGCTATGGTGTTACATTGTTTATCCCAGCACTGCACAGAGTGACACCTATTGTTATTAACCTGGGAGGGACACAAGTGTGATGCCATGGTGTTACATTGTTTACCCCAGCACTGCATACGGTGACACTTGTTATGGACATGGGAAGGACACCAGTGTGATGCCATGGTGTTGCATTGTTTACCCCATCACTGGACACAGTAGAACCTGTTGTTTTTGACCTGGATGGGACTCCAGTGTGATGCCACGGTGTTTCAGTGTTTAACATAGCACTGCATACAGAAGCACCTGTTGTTATTGACCTGGAAGACACACCACTGTGATGCCACTGTGTTACACTGTTGACCCAGGCACTGTAGATAGTGACATCTGATGTTATTGACCTGTGAGGGACACCAGTGTAATGCTACAGTGTAACGGTATTTAAACAGGCACTGCATACAGTGACACCTGTGGTTATTGACCTGCGAGGGACACCAGTGTGATGCTACGGTGTAACAGTCTTCACCCCGGCACTGCACACAGTGACACATGTTCTTATTGACCAGTGAGGGACACCAGTATGATGCTACAATATAATGGTGTTTCCTCCAGCACTGCACACAGTGATACCTGTTGTTATTGAGCTGCGAGGGATGCCAGTGTGATGCTATGGTGTTTACACTGGCATTGCACACAGTGACACCTGTTGTTACTGATCTGGAAGGGATCCTAAAGTGATGCCATGGTGTTACATTGTTTACCCCAGCACTGCACACAGTGACACTTGTTGTTATGGACATGGGAAGGACACCGGTTTGATGCCATGGTGTTACATTGTTTACCCCGATACTGAACACAATGACATCTATTGTTATTGACTGGGGAGGGACACCAGTGTGATGCCAAAGTGTTCCATTGTTTACCCCAGCACTGCACAGAGTGACACCTGTTGTTTTTGACCTGGGTGGGACTCCAGTTTGATGCTATAGTGTTACATTTTTTACCCCTGCACTGCACACAGTGACACCTATTGTTATTGACCTGGGAGGGACACCAGTGTTATGCCATGGTGTTACATTGTTTACCCCATCACTGCACACAGTGACACTTGTTATGGAGATGGGAAGGACACCAGTGTGATGCCCTGGTGTTGCATTGTTTACCCCATCACTGGACACAACGACACCTGTTGTGTTTGACCTGGGTGGGACTCCAGTGTGATGCCACTGTGTTTCATTGTTTACCTCAGCACTGAACACAATGACACCTGTTGTTATTGACCTGGGAGAGACACCAGTATGATGCCATGGTGTTACATTGTTTACCCCAGCACTGCACACAGTGACACTTGCTGTTATGCATGTGGGAAGGACACTGGTGTGATGCCATGGTGTTACATAGTTTACCCCTCATTGGACACAGTGACACCTGTTGTTATTGACCTATGAGAGCTACCACTGCGATGCCATGGTGTTACAGTGTTTACCCCGGCACTGCATACAGAAGCACCTGTTGTTATTGAACTGGAAGGCACACCAGTGTGATGCCACGGTGTTACACTGTTGATCCATGCACTGCATACAGTGACACCTAAAGTTATTGACCTGCGAGGGACACTAGTGTTATGCTGCGGTGTAATGGTCTTTACCCCGGCACTGCACACAGTGACACATGTTCTTATTGAGCAGTGAGGAACACCAGTATGATGCTACAATATTATGGTGTTTACTCCAGCACTGCACACAATGATACCTGTTGTTATAGACCTGCGAGGGACAACAGTGTGATGCTATGGTGTTTACACTGGCATTGCACAAGAGACACCTGTTGTTACTGATCTGGGAGGGATACTAATGTGATGCCATGGTGTTACATTGTTACCACAGTACTGAACATAGTGACACCTGTTGTTTTTGACGTGGTGGGACACCAGTTTGATGCTATGGTGTTACATTCTTTACCCCAGCACTGCAGTGACACCGATTGTTATTGACCTGGTAGGGACATGAGTGTGATGCCATGGTGTTACATTGTTTACCCCAGCAGTACATACGGTGACACTTGTTATGGACATGGGAAGGACACCAGTGTGATGCCATGGTGTTGCATTGTTTACACCATCACTGCACACAGTAGCACCTGTTGTTTTTGACCTGGGTGGGACTCCAGTGCGATGCCATGGTGTTTCATTGTTTACCCCAACACTGTACACAGTGACACCTGTTGTTGTTGACCTGGGAGGACACCAGTATGATGCCATGTTGTTACATTGTTTACCCCATCACTACACACAGTGACACCTGTTGTTAATCATCTGTTAGGGACACCAGTGTTATGCTGCGGTGTAACGTGGTCTTTACCCCGGCACTGCACACAGTGACACATGTTCTTATTGACCAGTGAGGGACACCAGTATGATGCTACAATATTATGGTGTTTACTCCAGCACTGCACACAGTGATACCTGTTGTTATAGACCTGCGAGGGACAACAGTGTGATGCTATGGTGTTTACACTGGCATTGCACACAGAGACACCTGTTGTTACTGATCTGGGAGGGATACTAATGTGATGCTATGGTGTTACATTGTTTACCACAGCACTGAACATAGTGACACCTGTTGTTTTTGACGTGGGTGGGACACCAGTTTGATGCTATGGTGTTACATTCTTTTCTCCAGCACTGCACGGTGACACCTATTTTATTGACCTGGTAGGGACATGAGTGTGATGCCATGGTGTTACATTGTTTACCCCAGCACTACATACGGTGACACTTGTTATGGACATGGGAAGGACACCAGTGTGATGCTATGGTGTTGCATTGTTTACCCCATCACTGGACACAGTAGCACCTGTTGTTTTTGACCTGGGTGGGACTCCAGTGTGTAGCCACGGTGTTTCATTGTTTACCCCAACACTGTACACAGTGACACCTGTTGTTGACCTGGGAGGGACACCAGTATGATGCCATGTTGTTACATTGTTTACCCCATCACTACACACAGTGACACCTGTTGTTAATCATCTTTTAGGGACACCAGTGTGGTGCCATGGTATTACATAGTTTACCCCAGCACTGCACACAGTGACACCTGTTGTTGTTTACTTGGGAGGGACACCAGTGTGATGCCATGGTGTTACATTGTTTACTCATCACTGCACACAGTGACACCAGTTGTTACTGATCTGGGAGGGACACCAGTGTGATGCTGTGGTGCTACCATGTTTACCCCAGTACTGCATACAGTGATACCTGTTACTGACCTGGAAGGGACGATAGTGTGATGCCATAGTGTTACAGTGTTTACCCCTACACTGCACACAGTGTCACCTGTTGTTATTGACCTGGGAGGGACCCTAATGTGATGCCACAATGTTACATTCTTTACCCTGGCACTGCATACAGTGACACCTGTTGTTCTTGACCTGTGAGGGACACCAGTGTAATGCTACAGGGTTCCGGTATTTATCTAGGCACTGCACACAGTGTCACCTGTTATTGAGCTGCGAGGGACACCAGTGTGATGCTGCGGTGCAACGGTCTTTACCCCGGCACTGCACACAGTGACACATGTTCTTATTGACCAGTGAGGGATACCGGTATGATGCTACAATATTATGGTGTTTCCTCCAGCACTGCACACAGTGATACCTGTTGTTATTGAGCTGCGAGGATGCCGGTGTGATGCTTTGGTGTTTACACTGGCATTGCACAGAGTGACACCTGTTGTTACTGATCTGGAAGGGATCCTGAAGTGATGCCATGGTGTTACATTGTTTACCCCAGCACTGCACACAGTGACACTTGTTGTTATGGGATTGAGAAGGACACTGGTTTGATGCCATGGTGTTACATTGTTTACCCCCTCACTGCACACAGTAGCACCTGTTATTTTTGACCTGGGTGGGACTTCAGTGCGATGCCACGGTGTTACATTGTTTACCCCAGCACTGCACACTTTGACACCTGTTGTTATTGACTTGGGAGGGAGACCAGTGTGATGCCATGGTGTTACATTGTTTACTCATCACTGCACACAGTGACACCAGCTGTTATTGATCTGGGAGGGACACTGGTGTGATGCTAAGGTGCTACCATGTTTACCCCAGCACTGCATACAGTGATACCTGTTGCTATTGACCTGTAAGGGACACTAGTGTGATGCCATAGTGTTACAGTGTTTACCCCTGCACTGCACACAGTGACACCTGTTGTTAATGATCTGGTAGGGACACCAATTTGATGCCTTGGTTTAACATAGTTTACCCCAGCACTGCACACAGTGACACCTGTTGTTATTGACTTGGGAGGGAGACCAGTAGGATGCCATGGTGTTACATTGTTTACTCATCACTGCACACAGTGACACCACTTGTTATTGATCTGGGAGGGACACCAGTGTGATGCCATGGTGTTACATTGTTTCCCCCATCACTGCACACAGTAACACCTGTTGTTTCTGACCTGGATGGGACTCCAGTGTGATGCTATGGTGTTACATTGTTTATCACAGCACTGCACACAGTGACACTTGTTGTTATGGATATGGGAGGGACACCAGTGTGATGCCATGATGTTACATTGTTTACTCCATCACTGCGCACAGTAATAACACCTGTTGTTTTGGCCTGGGTGGGACTTCAGTGTGACGCCACAGTGTTACAGTGTTTACCACAGCACTGAACACAATGACACCTGTTGTTATTGACCTGTAAGGGTCACCTGTGTAATGCCACAGTATTACATTGTTTACCCCAGCATGGCACATAGTGACACCTGTTGTTAATGATCTGGGAAGGACACCAGTGTGATGCCATGGTGTTACATTGTTTATCACAGTACTGCACACAGTGACACTTGTTGTTATGGACATGGGAGGGACACCAGTGTGATGCCATGATGTTACATTGTTTACACCATCACTGCACACAGTAACACCTGTTGTTTTGACCTGGATGGGACTCCAGTGTGATGCCATGGTGTTACAGTGTTTACCCCAGCACTGCATACAGTGATACCTGTTGTTATTGTCCTGGGAGGGATGCCAGTGTGATGCCATAGTGTTACGGTGTTTACCCGGCACTGCATATAGTGACACCTGTTGTTATTTTCATGCGAAGGACACCAGTGTGATGCTATAGAGTTCAGTGTTTACTCCTGGCAGTGCACACAGTAACACTTTTTCTTATTGACCTATGAGAGATACTAGTGTGATGCCATGGTGTTACAGTGTTTACCCCAGCACTGCATTCAGAAGCACATGTTGTTATTGACCTGGAAGGCACACCAGTGTGATGCCACGGTGTTACACTGTTGACCCAGGCACCCCATACAGTGACACCTGATGTTATTTACCTGTGAGGGACACCAGTGTTATGCTGCAGTGTAACAGTCTCTACCCTGGCACTGCGCATGGTGACACCTGTTCTTATTGACCAGTGAGGGACACCAGTATGATGCTGCAATATTATGGTGTTTACTCTGGCACTGCACACAGTGATACCTGTTGTTATTGACCTGCGAGGGACACCAGTGTGATGCTATGGTGTTTACACTGGCATTGCACACAGTGACACCTGTTGGTTCTGATCTGGAGGGATACTAATGTAATGCCATGGTGTTACATTGTTTACCAGCACTGCACACAGTGACACTTGTTGTTATGGACATGGGAAGGACACCAGTGTGATGCCATGGTGTTACACTGTTTACCCCAGCTCTGCACACAGTGACACCTGTTGTTGTTGACCTGGGTGGGACTCCAGTTTGATGCTATGGTGTTACATTCTTTACCGTAGCACTGCACACATTGACTCCTGTTGTTATGGACATGTGAAGGACACCAGTGTGATGCCATAGTGTTACATTGTTTACCCCATCACTGCACACAGTAACACCTGTTGTTTTTGACCTGGGTGGGACTCCAGAGTGATGCCGTGGTGATACAGCATTACCCGCACTGAACACAATGACACCTGTTGTTATTGACCTGGGAGGGACACCAGTGTGATGCCATGGTGTTACATTGTTTACCCCAGCACTGCACACTGTGACACTTGTTGTTATGGACATCAGAAGGACACCAGTGTGATGCCATGGTGTTACATTGTTTACCCCATCACTGCACACAGTAACACCTGTTGTTTTTGACCTGGGTGGGAATCCAGAGTAATGCCATGGTGTTACAGCCTTTCCCCGGCACTGAACACAATGACACCTGCTGTTATTGACCTGGGAGGGACACCAGTGTGATGCCATGGTGTTACATTGTTTATCACAGCACTGCACACTGTGGCACTTTTGTTATGGACATGAGAAGGACACCAGTGTGATGCCATGGTGTTACGTTTTTATCCTATCACTGCACACAGTAACACCTGTTGTTTTTGACCTGGTGGGACTCAGATTGATGCCATGGTGTTACATTGCTTTCCCCTGGCACTGAACACAATGACACCTGTTGTTATGGACCTGGGAGGATACCATTGTGATGACATGGTGTTACATTGTTTACTCCAGCACTGCACACAGTGACACCTATTGTTGTTGACCAGTGAGGGACACCAGTATGATGCTTCAATGTTATGGTGTTTACTCCAGCACTGCATACAGTGATACCTGTTGTTAGTGATACCTGTTGTTATTGACCTCAAGGGACACCAGTGTGATGCTATGGTGTTTACACTGGCATTGCACACAGTGACACCTGTTGTTACTGATCTGGAGGGATACCAATGTGATGCCATCGGTTACATTGTTTACCCCAGCACTGCACACAGTGACACTTGTTGTTATAGACATGGAAAGGACACCAGTGTGATGCCATTGTGTTACATTGTTTACCCCCTCACTGCACACAGTAGCACCTGTTGTTTTTCACCTGGGTGGGACTCCAGTGTGATGCCACGGTGTGGCAGTGTTTACCCCGGCACTGAACACAATTACACCTGTTGTTATTGACCTGGGAGGGGCACCAGTGTGATGCCATGGTGTTACGTTGTTTGTCACAGCACTGCACACAGTGGCACCTGTTGTTATTGACCTGAAAGGGACACCACTGTGATGCCAAGTATTGCATTGTTTGCCCCAGCACTGCACACAGTGACCCTGTTGTTATTGACATGGGAAGACACCAGTGTGATGCCATGATGTACATTGTTTACCCCATCACTACACACAGTAACACCTGTTGTTTTGACCTGGATGGGACTTCAATGTGATGCCGCAGTGTTACAGTGTTTACCTCGGCACTGAACACAATCACACCTGTTGTTGTTACCTCGGGGACACCAGTGTGATGCCATGATGTTTCATTGTTTACCTCAGCACTGCACACAGTGACACCTGTTGTTGTTGACCTGGGAGGGACACCAGTATGATGCCATGGTGTTACATTGTTTACTCATCACTGCACACAATGACACCAGTTGTTTATTGATCTGGGAGGACACCAGTGTGATGCTATGGTGCTACAGTGTTTACCCCAGCACGCATACAGTGATACCTGCTGTTATTGACTTGGTAGGGAAGCTAGTGTGATGCCATAGTGTTACAGTGTTTACCCTGCACGGCACACAGTGACACCTTGTTATTGATCTGGGAGGACCCCAATGGTGATACCACAATGTTACATTGTTACTCCGGCACTGCATGCAGTGACACCTGATGTTATTGACCTGCGAGGGACACCAGTGTAATGCTACAGAGTTCTGGTGTTTACCCTTGCACTGCACAGTGACACCTGTTGTTATTGACCTATGAGAGATATCAGTGTGATGCCAGGATGTTACAGTGTTTACCCCAGCACTGCATACAGAAGCACCTGTTGTTATTGACCTGGAAGGCACACCCATGTGATGCCACTGTGTTACTCTGTTGACCCAGGCACTGCATACAGTGACACCTGTGGTCATTGACCTGTGAGGGATGCCAGTGTTATGCTGTGGTGTAATGGTCTTTACTCTGGCACTGCACAGTGAGGGACACCAGTGTGATGCTATGGTGTTTACACTGGCATTGCACACAGTAACACCTGTTGTTACTGATCTGGGAGGGACACCAGTGTTATGCCATGGAGCACCATTGACCTGTTTACTCCATCACTGCACACAGCGACACCTGTTGGTACTGACCTGGGAGGGGCACCAGTATGATTCCACATAATTACATTGTTTACCCCAGCACTGCACACTGTGACACTTGTTGTTATGAACATGGGAAGGATACCAGTGTGATGCCACATAATTACATTGTTTACCCCAGCACTGCACAATGTAGCACTTGTTGTTATGGACGTGGGAAGGACACCAGTGTGATGCCATGATGTTACATTGTTTACCCCATCACTACACACAGTAACACCTGTTGTTTTTGACCTGGGTGGGACTTCAGTGTGACGCCACAGTGTTACAGTGTTTACCCTGGCACTGAACACAATTACACCTGCTGTTATTGACCTGGGAGGGGCACCAGTGTGATGCCAGAGTATTACATTGTTTACCCCAGCACTGCACACAGTGACACTTGTTGTTATTGATCTGAGAGGGACACCAATGCGATGCTATGGTGCTACAGTGTTTACCCCAGCACTACATACAGTGATACCTGTTGTTATTGATCTGGAAGGGATGCTAGTGTGATGCCATAGTGATACAGTGTTTACCCCTGTCTGGACACAGTGACACCTGTTGTTATTGATCTGGGAGGGACCCCAATGGTGATGCGACAATGTTACATTGTTACCCTGACACTGCATACAGTGGCACCTGTTATTCACCTGCAAGGGACACCAGTGTGATGCCACTGTGTTACTCTGTTGGCCCAGGCACTGCATGAGTGACACCTGAAGTTATTGACCTGAGAGGACACCGGTCAAATGCTTCCGTGTAGCAGTATTAAACTGGCACTGCATACATTGACACCTGTGGTTATTGACCTGTGAGGGATGCCAGTGTTATGCTGTGGTGTAATGGTCTTTACTGTGGCACTGCACACAGTGACACCTGTTCTTATTGACCAGTGAGGGACACCAGTATGATGCTACAATATTATGGCATTTACTCCAGCACTGCACACAGTGATACCTGTTGTTATTGACCTGCAAAGGACACCATTGTGATGCTATGGTGTTTACACTGGCATTGCACACAGTGACACCTGTTGTTACTGACCTGGGAGGGACACCAGTGTTATGCCATGGTGTTACAGTGTTTACTCCATCACTGCATACAGTGACACCTGTTGGTGCTGACCTGGGAGGGGCACCAGTGTGATGCCACATAATTACATTGTTTACCCCAGCACTGCACACTGTGACACTTGTTGTTATGGACATGGGAAGGACACCAGTGTGATGCCATGATGTTACATTGCTTACTCCATCACTGCACTCAATAACATCTGTTGTTTTTGACCTGGGTGGGACTTCAGTGCGATGTCACAGTGTTAGTGTTTACCCCGACACTGAACCCAATGACACCTGTTGTTATTGACCTGGGAGGGACACCAGTGTGATGCAATGGTGTTACATTGTTTACCCCAGCACTGCACACTGTGACACTTGTTGTTATGGACATGAGATGGACACCAGTGTGATGCCATGGTGTTTCATTGTTTACCCCATCACTGCACACAGTAACACCTGTTGTTTTTGACTTGGTTGGGACTCCAGAGTGATGCCATGGTGTTACAGCATTTACCCGGCACTGAACACAATGACAGCTGTTTTATTGACCTGGTGGGACTCCAGATTGATGCCATGGTGTTACAGCATTTACCTAGCACTAAACACAATGACACCTGTTGTTATTGACCTGGGAGGGACACCAGTGTGATGCCATGGTGTTACATTGTTTACCCCAGCACTGTACACAGTAACACCTGTTGTTTTGACCTGGGTGGGACTGCAGAGTGATGCCGTGGTGTTACAGTGTTTACCCTGGCACTGAACACAATGACACCTGTTGTTATTGACCTGGGAGGGACACCAGTGTGATGCCATGGTGTTACATTGTTTACCCCAGCACTGCACACAAGTGACACCTATTGTTGTTGACCTGGGAGGGACACCGGTATGATGCCATGGTGTTACATTTTTTACTCATCACTGCACACAATGACACCTGTTGTTATTGATCTGGGAGGGCCACCAGTGTGATGCCACAATGTTACATTGTTTACCCTGGCACCGCATACAATGACACCTGTTGTTTTCGACCTGGGAGGGATACTAACATAATGCAAAGGTGTTGTAGTGTTTACCCTGGCACTGCACACAGTGACGCCTGTTGTTTTTGACCTGGGAAGGACCCCAGCATCATGCCACAGTGTTCCAGTATTTACCCTGACACTGGTACAGTGACACCTGTTGTTATTGACTGGGGAAGGACACCGGCATCCTGCCATGATGTTACAGTTTTTACACTGGCACTGCACACAATAAAACCTTTTGTTATTGGCCTGAGAGGGACACCAACATAATTCTATGGTGTTACTGAAATTACAGTGGCACTACATACAGTGTCACCTGTTGTATTGACCTGTCAAGGACACCAACAAAATACCACAGTGTCGCAGTGTTTACCCTGGAACTGCACAGTAACATCTGTTGCTGTTTGCCTGGGTGGGCCACTAACATAATGCTGTGGTGTTACAGTGTTTACCTCAGCACTGCAGACAGTGACATCTGTTGTTATTGACCTGGGAGTGACACCAACATAGTGCTGCAGTGTAACTTTTATTCACCCTGCCACTGCACACAGTAACAGCCATTGTTATTGTCCTGAAAGTGACACCAACATTGTTTATTGTTTTATACTGAAAGGCCAGTGAGCATAAATGCCCTTTTTCACTGGTGTCCAGTCAATGTCATGGTATTGAGTGTTTACCACAGCACAGTACACAATGACACCTGTTGTTATTGACCTGTAATGCTACAGTGTAACGGTATTTAAACTGGCACTGCATACAGTGACACCTATGGTTTATTGACCTGTGAGGACACCAGTGTTATGCTGTGGTGTAATGATCTTTACCCGGCACTGCCACAGTGACACCTGTTCTTATTGACCAATGAGGACACCAGTATGATGCTACAATATTATGGTGTTTACTGTAGCACTGCACACAGTGCTATCTGTTGTTATTGACCTGCGAGGGACACCAGTGTGATGCTATGATGTTTACACTGGCATTGCACACAGTGACAGCTGTTGTTACTGATCTGGGAGGGATACCAATGTGATGCCATGGTGTTACATTGTTTAGCCCAGCACTGCACACAGTGACACCTGTTGTAACTGACCTGGGAGGGACACGAGTGTGATGCCATGGTGTTGCATTGTTTACCCCATCACTGGATACAGTAACACGTGTTGTGTTTGACCTGGGTGGGACTCCAGTGCGATACCACTGTGTTTCATTTTTTACCTCAGCACTGAACACAATGACACCTGTTGTTGTTGACCTGGAAGGGACACGAGTATGATGCCATGGTGTTACATAGTTTACCCCAGCAGTGCACACAGTGACACCTGTTGTTATTGACTTGGGAGGGACACCAATGTGATGCCATGGCATTACATTGTTTACTCATCACTGCTCACAGTGACACCAGTTGTTATTGATCTGGAGGACACCAGTGTGATGCTATGGCGCTACCGTGTTTACCCCATCACTGCCTACAGTGATACCTGTTAGTGACCTGGAAGGGACGCTAGTGTGATGCCATAGTGTTACAGTGTTTACCCCTGCACTGCATACAGTGACACCTGTTGTTATTGACCTGAGAGGGACACCAATGTGATGCCACAATGTTACATTGTTTACCCCGGCACTGCATATAGTGACACCTGTTGCTCTTGACCTGCGCGGTACACCATTGTAATGCTATGGGGTTCCAGTGTTTACCCTGGCACTGTACACAGTGACACCTGTTGTTATTGACCTATGAGAGATACCAGTGTGATGCCATGGTGTTACAGTGTTTATCCTGGCACTACATACAGAAGCACCTGTTGTTATTGACCTGGATGGCACACCAGTGTGATGCCACTGAGTTACACTGTTGACCCAGGCACTGTATACAGTAACACCTGATGTTATTGACCCGAGGGACACCAGTGTAATGCTACAGTGTAACGGTCTTTACCCCTTCACTGCACACAGTGACACATGTTCTTATTGACCAGTGAGGGACACCAGTATGATGCTACAATATTATGGTGTTTACTCTGGTGCTGCACACAGTGATACCTGTTGTTATTGACCTGCGAGGGACACCAGTGTGATGCTATGGTGTTTACACTGGCATTGCACACAGTGACACCTGTTGTTACTGATCCGGGAGGGATACCAATGTGATGCCATGGTGTTACATTGTTTACCCCAGCACTGCACACAGTGACACTTGTTGTTATGGACATGGGAAGGACACCGGTGTGATGCCATTACGTTATATTGTTTATCCCCTCACTGCACACAGTAGCACCTGTTGTTTTGACCTGGGTGGGACTCCAGTGCGATGCCACAGTGGACAGTGTTTACCCTGGCACTGAACACAATTACACCTGTTGTTATTGACCTGGGAGGGGCACCAGTGTGATGCTATGGTGTTACATTCTTTGCCCCAGCACTGCACACAGTGACACCTTTTGTTATTGACCTGGGAGGGACACCAGTGTGATGCCATGGTGTTTCATTGTTTATCACAGCACTGCACACAGTGACACCTATTGTTATTGACCTGAAAGGGACATCAGTGTGATGCTGCAGTATTGCATTGTTTACCCCAGCACTGCACAATGTAACACTTGTTGTTATGGACTTGGGAAGGATACCAGTGTGATGCCATGATGTTACATTGTTTACCCCATCACTACACACAGTAACACCTGTTGTTTTTGACCTGGGTGGGACTTCAGTGTGATGCCACAGTGTTACAGTGTTCACCCGCACTGAACACAATGACACCTGTTGTTGTAGTTGACCTGCGAGGGACACCAGTGTGATGCCATGGTGTTTCATTGTTTACCTCAGCACTGCACACAGTGACACCTGTTGTTGTTGACCTGGGAGGGACACCAGTATGATGACATGGTGTTACATTGTTTACTCATCACTGCACACAATGACACCTGTTGTTATTGATCTGGGAGGCCACCAGTGTGATGCCAGAATATTACATTGTTTACCCTGGCACGCATACAATGACACCTGTTGTTTTCGACCTGGGAGGGATACTAACATAATGCAAAGGTGTTGTAGTGTTTACCCTGGCACTGCGCACAGTGACACCTGTTGTTTTGATCTGGGAAGGACCCCAGCATAATGCCACAATGTTCCAGTATTTAAACTGACACTGGTACAGTGACACCAGTTGTTATTGACTGGGGAAGGACATCAGCATCTTGCCATGATGTTACAGTTTTTACACTGGCGCTGCACAGAATAAATCCTTTTGTTATTGGCCTGGGAGGGACACCAACATAATTCTATGGTGTTACAGAAATTACAGTGGCACTGCATACAGTGACACCTGTTGTATTGACCTGGCAAGGACACCAACATAATACTACAGTGTCGCAGTGTTTACCCCGGCACTGCACACAGTGACAGCTGTTGTTATTGGCCTGAGTGACATAACATAATGTGACAGTGCAGCTGTAATCCGCCACTGCACAGTGGCAGCTGTTGTTATTGGCCTGAGTGACATAACGTAATGTGACAGTGCAGCTGTAATTGCCATGGCACTGCACACAGTGACAGCTGTTTTTGGCCTGAGTGACATAACGTAATGTGACAGTGCAGCTGTAATCACCATGGCACTGCACACAGTGACAGCTGTTCTAATTGGTCTGTGAGGGACATTTACATTATGCCATGGTGGTACTGTATTTACCCTGGCACTGCACACAGTGACAGCTGTTCTAATTGGTCTGTGAGGGACATTTACATTATGCCATGGTGATACTGTATTTACTCTGGCACTGCACACAGTGACAGCAGTTGTTATTGGTCTGTGAGGAACATTTACATTATGCCATGGTGGTACTGTATTTACCCTGGCATTACACACAGTGACAGCAGTTGTTATTGGTCTGTGAGGGACATTTACATTATGCCATGGTGGTACTGTATTTACACTGGCATTACACACAGTGACAGCAGTTGTTCATGATTCATCCACTCCCTCCCTCTGTGTGCTGTCCCTCCCGCCAGCCCACCTGGTCCAGTGCAGCCCCTCTCCCACAGAGGGCATTAGCTTTGGGAACAACCACAGCAAATGCTGCTCCTTGTTCATGCTGGAGGCATGCCACGACCTTGGTGGCAGTTGCTACATGCTCCCTGCTGCTCTGCTCTGCTCCCCTGACCTGGACTGTGGCACTACCCTGGCAGCCCTGGACTCCTGCAGCAGTGCTGGGAGTAGGTTCACAAGGCATCTTCAGCACTCTACAGCACCTGAATAGATTTTTGTGGCCAGAGACGCATGTCCTGCAAGCGTGTGTATCTGGGGTGCGTTGACCCATATCCGTGGGAGCCGGTGCACCTCAGGATCAATGATCCCTGGCTCCAGAAGCCATGCACAGAGTACCATGGAGAGGGGCTGGGTTGGATCTGGTGGAGATGCTGTTCCAGAGCCTGGCATTCAGGTGCCCAGGCTGGCCTGTTACAGGATACCTTGCCTTGCGTGGAACTAGTGCTGGTGGGATATAGCAGTCTTCCAACAACTGCTGTATCCCTGCTGGAATCACAGTGACTGCCCGTGTTTCTTTGGCCTGTGCCTATATGGCCTCAGTCCTTCATGGAGGCTCCAAGGGCTGGGGTGGATGGTCCGGCCACTAATCAGGCAGCAAAGGATGTTCTGTGGCTAGCCAGAGGTACAGACCTGGTACTGCAGCCGTTAGAATTGTGTAGCCTCTGCCCCCTCCACCAGCCCCCTGCAACACAGAACATGTCTTGAGAATGGGGGGGAGTATGCTCACCCCTGTGCCCGCTCCAACCTGACCATGTGTGTGGCAGTGCCAGCAGCAAGGAAATGGTTGTTGATGGGGCACACACACATTGGGGTGTTGGATATGTGGCAGTCTCAGTTTGCAGAGCAGGGCCTCTGTGAACCACCCAGCTGCACAAGCACCCTTCTGTGAATGTGGTTTAAATTGCAGATGGGGCCATCATTGTGCCTGGGGTGTGAGAGGAAAAAAGAATGATGAACTCACTGGATGGGGAGGGAGAAAGCTAGGATAGGTTAGTAAATAGGAGATAATGTGATCACGAGATACGATATTTTTCTTCATGAGTGGTCAGTGCTCTCTTGACCTTCACCAGTGGCAAAACCACAAGGGAGGTCAAAAGAGGTCATTGACCACCATGAAGATAAGTATTCTTATCTCATGAGCACACATCATATGTGCAGTTTATACACTACACATTAGCATTAGCGGCAGCTGCTGCATTGGTAGAGCCAGTTTAGCAAAGTAGCACAGGACCTCCTTGTGAATGAGCTTGCTCAATGGAGTTTTCCTGCAATAAACTTGAACTTGAACTTGAACTTAAGGGCTTTGAAGCACTGGCAGGTCCACATGTTTATCGGTACAGGCTGGCAGCTCATTCATGTATGTATGTATGTATATATATATATATATATATATATATATATTTTTTTTTTACTTTATTTCTTTCTCTCTGCTCCTTGTAGACCGGCCCCCTTCCTCCGGCCCCATCACCCCGGCGTCCACTAGTTCTCACCTCTGGTTTTGAGGTGCCAGCTGGCTGGGTACGGCACCTGCAGAGGGCTGGGATTATCCTACCAGTCCATGGTGTTTTCTGCCTCTAGTTTCTACTGTTTTCCTGGAGTGCGGGACTTAGTGTGAAATGACGCCAATGGCCGAGCTGCGTGCGCTTCTGCACGCAGCACACCAGGCGTCTGCTTGTCACTGCCCCCTATCTTGCCGGATTGGTGCCAGCCCAGCTGCTGCTAGGGGACAAGGCATGCACTGATCGCCAGTCCCACCACTCCCGGGAGAGGAGGCTGTCCTCCAGATGCTCAGTCCTCTCCCACCCCGGCCGACCCCGGTGACCAGCTTGCACTCATGATCTGGGTCGGCGTGGCAGGAGACAAGGCATGATGCCTCAGCCCTCCATGTCACTGGGCTGGCAGCTCATTCTTATATTGCATAGGGCACAAGTGGCATAATGAAAAGTCTGTGTGATGGGCCCAACTAGCTAGATAAATATAATGACGAACCCTACTGTGAAGTTAAAAAAATGTATCTCTCTACTTGGTGTTCTCTGCTATGGACAGTATTTTTATTTAATGGAAAAATCGCTAATGTGTATTATATAAAAGGTTTTATCCTAACAGTTAGAGGGGTCTTTTAACTGCCCCAGAATTAGAATTACTATAGACCCAGAAAAGGTTTACCGATCCCTTGACATACGATGACAGGTTTGCTTAGTATTGACCACTGTAAGTTCTAAAGCACAATTAAAATAACATTACAGTACATTTGAAACCTCTTAGAGTCCTGAATCCATACGAAGAATAACATTAGATCACTGGAGCAATTTGTCTGAAGAATATTTTTCTTGGACTCCGTCACCACATTCTGTAGCACGACAAGTAAACCCCGCTGTCAAACTTTGACTCGTGTCCACGCCACACAAACCAGCTCCGTGTTTCATGTAATATGATGGATGGGGTTACTGCAGGAAAAAAAACTGCATTATAAAAATATCTTGATATTTTGCTAATAGAAGGATATGGACCTTCCGGCATGTACGTGAAAGCAGAATGTTAATACAATTATTTCAATTCCTGGGAAACAAGCTGGACAAGGCAGTCTGTCAGTGGACCACTTGAATATCTGTTTTCTTTTAGGCGGCCGTGCAGCTAACAGATGTTTCCACGTGCTAATATGGCTGTTGTAATGGGATGGCCATGGATGGGGTATCGGGCAGTCCGCTTTGCCACATGGGAGCCCTCGGGACCAATCCTCTCACACCAAGGGGGACAGTCTGGGTTGTTTTGTTTTATGAGAAAACACAGAAAACATAATAACAATACTAATTACAATATAATAAGGAGATGTATTGCCGGCAGGAGGAGGGAGGTGGTGTTACCGCTGCATCACTGGCTAGTGAGACCCAATTGTGTCCCATTCTGGAGGCCGCACCTGAAAAGAACATAGACAGGTTGGAGGCAGTCCAGAGGAAGGCAACTAAAATGGTGTAAGGGTTGCATCACAAGCCCTACAGGGGGAGAGACTGAAGGATCACAACGTGTACACCCTGGGCGAGAGGAGACATAATAAAGACTAGGGTTGTCAGAACTTGTTCGAGAAAGATTCGAACCCTCCTCGAACCCTGGTGTTCGAGTTCTAATTTAGAACTCGAACACTAGAGGGTTCGCAAAAGGGTTCGACTTTTTCTTATTACTTAAACGTCACTGCAGTGCCACTGACTGCTGTTTCCTGGGGCGGTGAGGTTGACTCTGGACACTGACAGTCTGACACTGAGAGGGATGATGCAGGGTATAATTATGGGGGATAAGGTGGCAAAGGTGAGCACATTTGTCCTGCATGGGAGCGCAATATGCTTCCGTCATTTCACTCCCCTACTTCACTCCTGCTCCAATTCACTCCTGATCATTATGCTCTTCAGCAAATTCACTGATGTGAAATGACAGGAGTGAAATGTCTGCTCAGATTCCAATCTGCAACTGTCCACCCTACTCCTCTCTTTGACCCAGAACACCACCCCTCCATTCACCAGCAGCTCCTGTCTCTGCACCATTAGGTACGACAAAATAAAAAAAAAAAAACAAACCTGCTGCTTCAGCATGACAGTGCAGTGAAGAGTGTAGTAATATTTGTCCGATGGGAGATTTGATTTCTTTGCATCACTTTCTTGAATCATTTTATTTACGGATGCATACAGTATTTTTCCACCATCTGACACTGACACCGACAAATTGCTTAGTCAGTGACGAATCTGAAGGAACAGACCTTGAACATACATTTTTAAATTTCCCATAAGCTCGACTTTAATTTAGTGAAAGACTTAGCAAGTACTGTAGTTGGCATATTGTTTTAGACTTTGTGATATACAAAGACCACCAACTCGGGCACCAGCAAAGTCTTTATTAACAGATAAACTGAATTGGCATTCTGCTTACTGTTACTCAGTACCCATAAAGATCTCACTGGTCGGAGAGCAGAGAGGAGGGGATTGGTACAAGGATGGGGAAGGGAACAATAGTAGGTAAGCGGGAGTGAAATGCCTGTGAGTGAATCTGCATGGGGCGAAATTAGTGGGAGTGAAATGACGAGAGTGAAAGTGGCGGAGCGAAATGATGGAAATGAAATGTCAGACCTGGCATGCCCAACACTCAGCCTCTTTGCTGCTGCTGGTGCGCTAGGAGAGCCTGCCATTCCAGGGGTGCTGGGTTTCACTAGGAATACAGACTGCTGGTGGCTTGAGGTGGAGGTTGCTGCTGCAAGCAACAACTAACTGGGAGGTAGGATTGACTGGTGGTGCTGCAGTTCGGTGGGTGGGGTGAGCAGTAATTGGGGATAGCCAGCAACATCATCATGCTGCGGGGGTATACACTTACTATGCTGTATGGACAACAACAAGACAAAGTAATTAAGCAGGGGAGGTGGTGGGAGCGAGGGATTATAGTTTGCACAAGGCAGTTCTAAGCTGGCAGGTGCTACACACTAGTATTGGCCATTTGATTGCTTGCCAGTCAGGGTCAGGGAAGCGCCCAGGAAAAGAATCCTGCTGCAATCTAGGAGGCATTCTCTCTCCCTGTTGTGTCTGGAGTGGGTCCGTGGCTCTACCAGTGACCGTGACCAGCATAGTAATCAGCAAAGCAGCACAAAACTGCTCAACCTGAGCTAACATAGCTCTAGTCTGCAGGAAGGCAAGGGTAGGTGGTGTTTAATTATGTTTATTGGCGGTCTGCTCTGCTCTGCTGTGTTGATTGTGTCTACTGTACTGTCTACAGTCAGTGTCTGATTTAAAATGCTGTGCTGTCTAGTGTCTCTCCTGTGTACCACCTGAGCAAGACTACGCCTGCTTTGGTATGGGCTGCTGAGGGGGATATGGTTAGCCTAGCATGCAACTCCAGTGTTTTCCTCTGTGTTACCAAAATTAAAGTAGTTAAAAAAGAAAATAAAATCACCCTACCCTGCAGGTGGATGGAATGGCACAAGGAGTCATTGTGGAAAGGAAGGGAAGAGGAGAGAGCTATAGATCAAGTAGGCAGCACAATTTAAAAATAGGGTTCGAGTTCTAAGAAGTTCTAAAAGATTAGAACCCTAGAACTTTTCAAAGGTTCTAGACTAGAACTAGAACCCAGAACTTCAGAGGGTTCTGACAACCCTAATAGAGACCTACAAGTACCTTGTGGGGTGAACAGGGTGCAGAAGGAGGTCTCTTTAAATGAGAAAGAGCACCAGGACCAGAGGGCATGCAATGAAGCCAGGGAGGAAGATTAAGAGGGGTGTGGAGAAGTACTACTTCACTGAAAGAGTGTTGGACACCTGGAATAGACTGCCAGCAGAAGTGGTGGGTGTAAAAACAGTAGGGGACTTGAAGTATGCATGGGAGAAATGTAGGGGAATATTAGTAAATAGGCAGAGAGGAAGTAAGGTTGTCAGAGAACGGTTAGGGTCTGCGGAGGCAGACTAGGCAGGGACTATCTGGGCAGACTGAATGGGCCAAATGGTCCTTTTCTGCTGATGAATTCTATGTTTCTATAATTACTGGTGACCCCCATTAATACACCAATAATGTGTCTGATGAAACGCCGTAATAACCAGGTATGGCATCATACCCAGTTGATATGGCATGTTCTGTCGCTCAAGGCTCACTGGTCCTTTGAGTCAAACTTCAAGCAGGAAAGGCCGCTCTCATGCCACTGTCACATAAATAAACACTGACTCACTCATAGGTTTTCTCATGCTGTGCTGTGTGTGCATCAGACTCTGTCAGTTCACTCTCTTAGTCGTGGTTCATAGCTAAAGTTTAAAAGACTTCTCATTTTCATTATGTTGCATTTTTGAATGTTCCTGAATCTGCACAGATGTGAGTAGAACCACAGTAAAGCCACAACTTTTACAGCAGTGCCTTTAATCTGTTAAATTTGTTTCTGCAAAGTGCACTATTTAAGAAACTGAGTTTTCAGCATGAATTTTAAACAGTTGAAGAATTGCAAATCATTCGTGTTAAAACTCTTCTATATTAAAGTGTTACTAAAGATATTCAATTCTGTGTGCCTTTTGGTTATAAACTCCTACACCAGCTATTATAAAATAATAAAACATAAGGGACTGTGTGTCTTACAAAGAACTTTACACACCTCCAGTAAGTGATGTCCACATAAATCTCTGGAGGCACTTTGCTCTTGAGGTTAATGGGACATCACAATCCTTGGGTGTGTAAAAATACTCATAACACACCATCATCTATGCATTGTTCTTTATTTAGAAAACAGGCTGGAGGCCGGCCGCGGCATAGCGGAAATGCTTCCATCTGCAGTGCCAATGCTGGGTTCGGGAGCGGATCTCAGACGCTGGAGGGTCGGCCGGGGGGGGGGGGGCTGAGCAACCTAGGGACTGCTCACCTTCACTGGGGAGGAAAGATATTTGGTACTTAGTGCCTACAGACCCCTAGTGTTGGCAGGGGGCATGGCTACCCAAGACCATAGAGGAAATCCAGCGGGATGGGGACCCGAGACCTCTGCACGTTGGGGAAGTGGGCCTGACCATGTGGCAAGGTCATTGCACATCTGGACCTGCCTTGGCTGACTTGGGGAGGGTTGTTCCAGGGGAAAACCCTCAGCGTGAGCCCCATGATGCTGGATCCTGTGAGTATGGGGACCAAGATGATATGGGCGATCCCGGAAGTGAGCATAGGGCCAAAAACAGCACCATGATAGAAAAATGGTGGGAGATATCGAGTTCTCTGGCTGAGAGTTATGCCAACTGGTACATTAAGTACCAGTAGAACTCTAGTAAGTGCCAGCTTTGCCAGCCTCATTACCCATATCGCTGTGGCCTCCTTTCCACCATTTTTGTTTCTCTCACTTACAGAGTGAGATAAGGCCCCCCTTCCTAGTTCCCTAAAATACTGACTCTAATGATGATATGTCACTGACAAATATTAAACATTTACTTTTTAAAAACATTATGGTTTAATACTAGTACAGATCGTTGTTAGCTCTGAGCACCACTCAGTCCCTCCTCATCTGACCGCTCACCTGCTTTCTTAAATGCCACAAGTTGGAAGTGCATCTCCACCTGCAGGAGATAAAGTGAAGAAAATACCAGTCATCTCATCGTGGAGTGTATGGAACAGTCTGGCGCCGCTCTTGACCCGGCCGCTTATGGCTGCATCTTGTGAACTCTATCAGGAACAGGGAAGTTGTAAACAAAACATAGCACACACTTGTAAAAAAAATATTACCCTACCTAATTTTAGACGGCAAAAGAAACAGACATTGACAAGGAATCCTAAATTAGGAGTAAAATGCCTATCAAACAGTGCAGTGTACTCTACTGGGAGATATATCAGCAGAGGGACTACTTTACCTAAAATGACTAAGAATTGTTTTTTACTCATTTTTTAGCATTATTGTATTTTTAAAATGCTATAAAAAAATGAGACAAGTAGCCCGCTTTCTAAGCACAATAATATCCTCAGGGTGGGCAGTAAGGGCAGTACCAGACCTTCCAGGGCTATACTGCCTTCCACCTGTGGCGGCGGCCCCATTACGGCCATGGGTGGTCCAGTAATGCCCAATACCACCCTCCGCCCATCCCGCCTGGTATTACTGCTTGCATAATAACTGGTGACTTCCTTCATCAGGAAGGCAGTATAGCGTAGTGATTAAGAGTGCTGAGCTGCAAACCTGGAGATCTGGGTTTGAATCCCATCAGCCCCCACTTGCATACTGTGTGACCCTGAGCAAGTTGCTTAACTTCCTTATGCTCACCAGGTCACACCTGGGGAAAAAGCTCCAGCTTAGTGTGCTTCTCCTGGTTAAACAATTTCCTTTATCAACCTGAATTCTGTTGCTTTAAATGCTTGTAATAACTAGGTGTGATGTCACACCCAGTTATTATGGTGTTTCCTAAGTCACACTTTTCCTCTGCATTTAAGATTGTGTTCCAGTTTCACATAGCACATTTTAACACACTAACGGTGGTCACTGTGAAAAAGACACTGGCAGCACACGGTCTCCATAGGTCTGAATAAGATCCCTGAGGTGGCAGTGAAGGGCGAGTAGCAGGTTTTGTGTGATGCTGGAGGCCCAAATGAGTGGGGTGTCATTGGATGGAGTTGGAGGAAACACAGCAGGCAATGAAAACAATGTGTTAAATCTGGCCCAGTCATCTGATGGTGTGCCTCAGCCCATCACCCACGCTAGTGACACGGAATTGGAAACAGACCAGGGGTACTCCCGGGCCACCCAGGGGAAGGAGGATCGAACATCCAGTGACAGCTCTCCTCCCTCGGATTGGGAGGGTTTATGGTTCCCCATCATAAGCAGATTGGACAAAATCGACCAGATCCCTTCATGACTCCTGACACTTGACCGCCATCTGACAGAGGCTGGATTGCTGCGATGGTGGGGACAGTGAGTGGGGAGGCCATTGGCAGATGTGGCCTACTGTGCTATGTATCATTTCATGCACAATGACCTGGGACAAGGAGGAAAGCCTTGGCTTGCTTAGCATTGCCTGCAGGCCCCGCACAACACTTCAGGGCAGGTCACGTATGGGTGGTTAACCTATAAGTTCCTGAGGTGGGGTTGGTGACAGAGTTGGAGGGGGACACCATCGAGTCAGAGGATGAGCAACCAGGTGGACAAAAACTGCATACAGAAAAAAAAGAATGTTAGGGGATCCAAGTTTTTTTTTTTAGTATAGATTTTTATGTTTTTTTCTTGGGTTTTCTCCTGTACTGCCCCCCCCCAGGCCCCAGCACACAGCCATACATGCACGTGGAGGCATGCACACACACACACACTGAAAGCCAGCTCAGCCCCTTCCTCCCACTCATACTGCCACCCTGCCCACCTACATTACCCCACTGGACCTTCACCCAGTGGGGACGGGACTACGGGAGGGTTGACAACCCACCCCCACCGCCCCCAGGAGAGGAGAACAGCCTGATGGCATGCTCATTCCCGCTCCTCCCACCCCCCATGCTGGCACCCTGATGACCTGAGGTCGTTCCCAAACCTGGGTCACCGGTGTAGTGCAAGGTGTGGCATCCAGTGCCTCAACCCCCAGTGCCACTGATGGCCGGCCCTGGGATCCAAGATTTTTCTGGGCCTAGAGCTCCAGGTAACCTTAATCTGGCCTCACTGAGTAGTCTTTGTGTTTAGATTCTGAAAAAGATGGTCTTGGTCTGGCGCTGCATCCAGAGTATGCAAAATATTCAATAAACTAACATCCCAACCATCCGTTTGTGTGCAATGATCTACCTCTGAATTGGGTAAACAATGAAGAAAAGGGAGTGATTAAAATTCTTTCGGAGTTATGAAACACTAATGAAAAGCAGACTTTGTGGAGAGGGACCAAGTGGATACCATAAGTGCTGAAAGTGCTGAGAGCCAAAAGCACGCCTTTATTGTTTCTGTCCAGAAGTTTAATTTTATTCCCGCTGTTGGTATTTCAGCATCTGTGGAAAAGCTCAGAGCAAGACGGCTGCTGGTGTTCTTCAGGGAGGAAGTAGTCAAGGACCAGCAGTGAGACTTTTCCACTTCCATTGCATCATCATGGAGGGATTTTTTTCTTCCAAAAGCCTATGCAAAGGATTATGGGATCTGACACTTCTCTGTGACCCATTCATTGTTAATTTGGCAGAAATAGCCAGTAGAGCAATAAATCAGCTAATCCCCTCTTCTTTGCTTGTGAAGTCCACAGGGGCTGAACAGGGGATTATGGGAAGGACTAACTGTTGTTATCTGCATGCAAACCCTAAAACACAACTGCAAACTCCCAGCAAAATCTTTATTTATTTGTTTATTTGATTTTTTATTTGTTTGTTGACAGGGGACGTACAGTGTTCCAAGGGACCATTACCAGAAATGACCCCAGGTCTAGAAAGGCAAAGAAAGAGAAGGAGATCAGATGAGAGAAACATGGTTATAAATAAACTGTGAAATACACTTTCTAGAGTAACTGGAAGTACAGATAAAAACAAAGGAGCTCAGCTGGCCCAGTGGCTTGGAGGGCTGAGGCATCCGTGCCTTCCCTCCTGCCATGCCGGTGACCGGTGTTCGTAGTGTGAGCGGGCCACCAGGGGTCGGCGGGGGAGGGAGAGAATCAAGCATCCGGAGGACAGCTCTCCTCTCCCAGGGAGGGGTGATGATGGAGTCCGCTGCTTGCCTGGCTCCTAATGGTGGCAGGGGGCTGCGCAATGGTCCCACAGATGTAGGGGGTGAATACGGGGTACACACTGGGCGTACTGCACATGGAAGCATGCACAGCTCGGCCACTGGCGTCATTGCATGCCACCACATTTGGGGACAGGAAGAAAAAGGATGGAAAAATCCTGACCAGCGAGATGATCCTGGCCCCTCGCAGGTGCCACACCCAGCTAGCTGGCACCTCGTGGAAGCCAGAGGTGAGTCTGGTAGACACCGAGGTGACGGGGCTGGGGGAGCCAGTGGAAGGGGGCCAGTTGGGAGGGGGGGAGAGAAAGAAAGCAGCAAAAAACAAACAAAATCATTATATACAATTTCAATAAAGTGGCACAAAAAGTATGAGTTAACCAATTTGTTTTGTGAGCTCTGACTGTGTTTTGTGACAAAGTGGCGTTACATTGAGAAAACTTGTAGGAAGTGGGTTCTGTGTTTCACATCACATACTGTATATGAGCAAAAAGATCCTCGATATTATCTGTCTATAATAAGAACAATTTCAATCACACTGATAGGAATAACAGAAAACTGAGCTGCAAAACCAGGACATGTCCTTCCCATGTCTGCAGGGTCTGCATCAGAAGCTCGACCGAGGCAAGGCTTAAGGACCTGAATATGTACACCTTGGAAGAGAGGAGCGAGAGGGGAGATATTTTAGAGACCTTAAATATCTCATGGGATAAATAAGGACAGCAGGGAATTATTATTTTTTTTGAACAAAGGTGTTCAAGGACAAGGGACAAGTAAGAAGCTGGAGGAGTAGATTCAGGAGCGATGTGAGGAAGTACTTCTTCACAGAAGGAGTGGTGGATTCTTGGAACAGTTGTCCAGCAGAGGTGGTGGGGACAAAAGAGTGGTGGGTTTCAAGAATGCGGGAATAGAGCATAAAGCAATCTTAGGGAAAGGAAGAGGAGTGGGCGGATGGGCGGAGGCAAGTAAAGTCTGCAGTGATACTATAAGCAGGGAAAAGGCGGGAAGACTGGATGGGCCAAAGCGGTCCTTATCTGCCAGCAAATCCTCTGTTTCTGTGGTTCTATACTGAACAGTTATTCACTTACCTGAAGGAGTCCAAAGCAGGTAAACCTTATCTGCCCTATGTATCTGTCTGTCTGTCTATCTATCTATCTGTCTGTCTATCTATCTATCTATCTATCTATCTATCTATCTATCTATCTATCTATCTAACCATTGCAATGCTGATAACCGGTTCAGGAACAACCCCTGAGCACTGGAGGACAGATGGGGGGAGGGGAGGTTTGAGCTGCCAATGGACAGCTCATCTCTTCCAGGGAAGGTGGAAGATGGTGCCTGGTGATAGGTCTGACCCCCTAGTGGTAGCTAGGGGTTGGAAAGCCTGAGACCACTGAAGATTTGGAGGAGCGGCAGACACCTGTGCATCATGTGCAGGACCGTGCATGATGTCTGGATGTCATTGCAGATGTGCTCCCCAAGGGAATAAAACGAAGGAAACTGCCACCAGCTGGGCAGATGACACTGTACCACATCTGCTGCTGGACCTCTCCCACCTGGTCCTTTGAAATCCCAGTTCTCACCCCACCAGCAGGCAACTGGATCATGTGGGGTGTAGCTGAGGTGTAACAGGCAAGCACCTTGGGGCAACCGAGGAGAACCCCAGCAGGTGAGTCGTGGTTATAGGCTAGGAGACCAGGGACCCAGGCGGGGTGGGCTTGGGTGAACAGGAATCAGACATGAGTGTTGGCAAAAGAGGCCCCAACCAGTGGAAGGAAAGATAACAAAAAAAAAATGGCCAAAGCGTGTTGTAACACATACCTGGCATGAAAGGAAAATGAGGGCTGTTAACTATGTAAAATAATTCCTATCATATTTCTACATTAGTATGTTACTATGTAAAACATGCCAAAGCAGCTTTGAAATGGTGAGAAAATGAGCATTACAAGACAGGAGAAAATGGAAATCTAAAATAGTATAATGAGCTATAGGTTCAATATTTTCACCAAAACCGCACAGCTGCTTTAACATCAATATTTGTTTTTGTAACTCAGCTTTATTGATGGAAAGTACAGAAACACAGTCATGCATCTTACAAAATCCATACAAACCCTTGCATACTCTCAACATTTCTCCAATGCCTCAAATCCATATAGAGAATACTGGATGGGCAACTTCTCTGTAGGGTTCTGATTCCCTGCCCTCAGAGCAAAGCTCAAGAGGTCCGTGGGAATCAGAACCCCAAGGTGGCAGAACACACTGGTTATGTATAAAGTTCCTCATCCTGTATTTTTTAGTATTATGTGAAATATGTGCATTGTGTTTTTTTTTTTCTCTTTCACAATGAAACTGGCTTGTACAGTTTCTAGAGGTTCTAGAATGCTGTTCTACCATAGAAGGGTACAGTTACATTCCATGGCCTTTGAACTGTGGTACAACAGTATTTTGAAAAGGATTGATTTCTATATAGAACAATGCTCTGCTATACACTACATTAATCGTGCTTGCTATATATGCACTGTAGTACAAAAGGCCGTGTACCTATAACTGTATGTCTTATCTTCCTTGGCAAACATTTAAACTAGCCCAGGGGGGAGGCACTGGAAAGAAGCAGGGAAATCCTAGCCCCCACCCAAAAAAAAATCAAGGTAGTTAGTGAGGTAAACACCAAGATAGAGACGTCAATAGGGAGAAGGGCAGGGGTAAATGGAGAAAGTGACAAAGGCAAGAAGGACAGGGATGGGGCAAAAAGGGGTAAGGCCATCAGGAAATGGAGGGTAATGAGTACCAATGCCCATAGTCTGGGCAACAAGCTCCCTGAACTGGTGGCCTTGATGGAAGAGGGATGCCTGGACATCGTGGCAGTCACAGAAACATGGTACACAGAGAACCATGACTGGGATGATAACATACCAGGGTACACAACCTGCAGGAGGGACAGGGAGGGGAGAAGAGGGGAGGAGTAGCTCTCTATGTAAGGGAAGGGATAAAAGCAATGGAACAAAAGAGTAAATAGGGAGGGAGAGGAGGCACTGTGGGTTACCTTAGGGACTGGAAATGGCACCACAATCCGCACAGGGGTTGTATACAGACCCCCCATGTCAGGGGGAGGAAATGGACAAGGATATGATAGAAGGCATCCTTAGGATGGCAGAGAAAGGGGAGATACTGTTGATGGGGACCTGAATATGCCAGATGTTAACTGGAGCACCTTTGCTGCAGCCACATCAAAGAGCAGGGCCATTCTCGATGCCCTACAGGGGCATACCTCAGACAGCTAGTTTTGGAACCTACTCATGAGGGAGCAATCTTAGACCAGGTACCTCAAATGGGGACAGTGAGAAGATCTCAGATCTAGAAGTGGTAGCCATCTGGGAACAAGTGACCACCAAACAGTGTGGTTCACGATAACCCAGCTGCAGAGTCAAGTCATACAAAAGTGAGGGTACTGGACTTGAGGAGGGCTGACTTTGGCAAATTGGGAGCATGCCTTAGAAAAGCACTAGCAAACAGGCAAGAAGGAGGTATGCAGCAACAACGGGAAACATCAAAACTGCCATCACAGAGGCAACAAGCCTTTGTGTGAAGCAACAAATCAAAATGGGAAAAAAAAGCCACTATGGTTCTCAAAAGAGGTGGTGGGGAAGGTTAGGGAGAAAAAGATAGCATTTAGGAAGAATAAGGAAACACAGAAGGAGCAGGACTGAAAACTGTATCAGTTAAGGCAGAAGGAAGCAGGAAAGGCAGTCAGAATAGCAAAGGCCCAAACTGAGGAAAAGATAGCCAACTCTTAAGAAGGGGGATAAAACCTTTTATAGGTACATTAGGGAGCATACAAAGACAAAGGGAGGGATAGTGAGGCTGAATAGAATGGACGGTGGATGGGCAGAGAGAGACAATGAAAAAGCAGGGATACTGAATGAATACTTCTGCTCAGTATTCACAAAAGAGGAGGAGGGGGAGGTACCTAATCCAATTAACAGAATCACTCTGGATAGGGGGGTCGATCCCATTCCTTTCACAGAAGAAATGGTTCTGAAAGAACTTCTAAAACTGAAGGTGGACAAAGCAATGGGGCCTGATGGGATTTACCCAGAAATCTAAAAGAATTAAGGGGGAACTAGTGACACCACTGACTACCCTTTTTAACAATTCATGGGAGGATGGTGTGGTACCTGAGGACTGGAGGAGGGCAGATGTGATTCCCCTTCACAAAAGTGGGAGCAAGACAGAGGCAGGAAACTACAGACCTGTCAGTTTGACCTCTGTGGTAGGGAAAATGATGGAATCACTTCTGAAGGGTAGAACTGTTGAGTACCTAGAGGCCAGAGGGGTACAGGACCCAAGGCAGCATGGAGTCACAGCAGGAAGGTCATGTCAGACGAATCTAATTGATTTCTTTGACTGGGTGACCAAAGTAGTAGACCAGAGAGGGGCTGCAGACATGGCCTACCTAGACTTTAGCAAGGCATTTGACACAGTCCCACACAAAAGATTAATAAACAAATTAGTTAGCCTGGGAGTGGGTCCCAGGGTGGTAGCCTGGGTCCACTCTGAAGAAAGGGGGATTACTAGTGGGTATTGCAAGGTTCAGTACTGGGTCCAGTCCTTTAATGGCTTTATAAGTGACATTGCAGAAGGACTGGAAGGAAAAGTATGCCTCTTTGCAGATGACACAAAGATCTACAACAGGATTGATACACAAGGGGTGTGGAAAGGATGAGAAAGGACTTGGCACGTTTGGAGGAATGATCAGAAGTATGGCAGCTTGGATTCAATGCAAAGAAGTGCAAAATAATGCACCTGGAAAACAAAAACCCAGGGAAGAGTACACATTGGGAGGGAGGTAGTGAGAACAACAAAAATGGAAAGGGACCTGGGGGTAATCATATCAGATGACCTTAAGGTTGGCAAGCAACATGAGAAGGCAGTAGGGAGGGCTGGGGGGATACTGGGATGTAGAGGGAGAGGCATCACCAGCAGAAAACAGGAAGTTGTTATCCCTCTGTACAGACAGTTGGTGAGACCCCATCTGGAGTACTGCATCCAGTTCTGGCGACCCCATCTCCACAAGGACATAGACGGGATGGAGGCAGTCCAGAGGAGGGCAACTAAAATGGTGCAGGGTCTGCAAGAGAAGCCATATGAGGAAAGACTAAAGGAGCTTAATATGTATACCCTTGAGGAAAGGAGGGAGAGGGGGGACATGATAGAAACTTTCAAATACCTCAGTGGAATCAACAAAGTCTAAAAGGGTAGCATCTTTCAGAAAAAGAGATGTGCAAGAACAAGGGGACACAATTTGAAGACAGAGAGGGGGTGGCTCAGGGGCAATGTGAGGAAGTATTTTTTTCATGGAGGGTGGTGGACGCATGGAACCGCCTTCCTGAGGAGGTTGTGGGAGAATTCAAGAATGCATGGGACAGACATAAGGCAATTCTTGTTGGGGCGTAGGAAGAAACAGGCTGTTGGTTAACTAGGATCTGCAGCTTATCCAGTAGGTAGGGAAATGGGCAGACTAGGTGGGCCAAGCGGTCCTTATCTTCTGTCAAAGTCTATGTTTCTATGTTTCCCAGGAGGACTCAAAACTGTTCCTTTTCCTGGATAAAGAGACTATTATCTAATATAACAATAATGTAATAAACAATTTTAAAACTTGCAAACAACTTTCACTCTTGTCCAGACTCATTTTTATTTACTCTACACTTAGCTGAGACCACAATGTTTCCTTTGTTTAACTCCTTAGGATGGACTCACTATTGCCTGTGTTATATTTCATGGGGCTGGTACGGTGCATTACAACCAAAGGCAGTTCATCCATTTTCCTAAAGTATTTTTCGTTTAGAGCCTCAAATTGAATGTAATGTTCCTATACTTACCATCTGCTTCATGCTGCTCCTCCTCTACCGATGTCGCGGGGATAGCGGTTGTGAGCCAGTGATGAAGGATACACTTAGTGGCCACTTAGGGTTTAAAGAAGTTCCATTGCTGTCACCTTTTATTCCTGGGATCGGGAGGCCCAACACCTAATGCAGAAAGCTATGGGGATTTTTGAGGTTTCGTGTTTTCAGTTCTGCATGGAGCTGCTGCCAGAATCTTTTAATAAGCAGACAGCCCCAGAAAATGGGGTAGCGTGTACCACATTCTAAACACCCCTACAGCACATATGCGTGTTCCTGGTTGGAAATGCCTGGTAACCATCTGTGTATCAAAAATCATATTAATAGTTTCCAGCGTATTCTTTCCACCCTGGAGAGGAAGTCGCTTCATCAACTGTCCAGAATTATGTTCCAGTTTCCCCGAGAGAGGCTGCCCGAGCTCCATCCCCTATGATTGCTTGATTTTCACAAGAAAATGACACCTCTGAGCACCTTGTGTATAACAGATATGCATCTGCCAGTGGTATTCAAATGTGCCCCAGTATAGGCTATATTTTCCGTTTAGTCAGGTCCCTAGTACATTTGCAGCTGTTTATTTTATTTTATTTATTTTTATTTAAAATTTGTTTACCAGGAAAGGTACACTGAGCCAAGGCTCATTTCCAAGTGTGACCTCATGAGTATAATGCTGAACCTGTAGAAATTGGCAATGATCTGTATTAGAAAGATTATATTTGTTTTTTAAGTCAGTGGAGGAGACACATATACCACTGGAGAAAAATTACCTAAAGGTAGTCAGACCCAACTGAGTCCACCTCTGGTAAGCTGGGTCAGTTTTCCACTGCGGGAATTCAGGATTCCCTATTGTAACTGTAAGTGCATGCACCCACGTCCTCCAGAGTGTCTGTCCTCTGGTAGACCTTAGCACTTCATGGACCATTTTGTCCAAGGATTTCCGATCTGTTGTCAGAGGGCTGAAGTCCATCAGATGTAAGGTAGAGTATTTAAAGGTTCAGAAATGTGCATCTGTTCTTTCTGTAGTACATACTATTCTGAGTCTACCATCTGCTTTGCCATAGTTATAATCTGGGCTGTTTGTGCTGCCAAAGGATACCCTCAAAATCCAGAAGTCCTATTGCCCCATTGTTCTCGAGGAAGTACAGAATTAGTGACGAACGTGTGTCCTCCCATAAAACGTTGGTGTTAGCTTCACACAGTTTTGTCCAAAATACTTCAGGAGTAGTGATGGGGAAGGGCTTGAATTAGAATAAGCAGTCAGGGAAGGATGGTCATTTTTAATGCGAAGATCCTCCCTCCGACAGTCCTGGGAAGGAATGTTCATGTAGTCTGATCCTCAGCTATGTCTGCCAGTAATTTTGAGTGGTTAAGCTGGAAATGTTTGGACAAATGGGGTGTGATCCGTACCCCCAAATAACGGATGGTATTCATGGGGACCCACCTGATACCTCTGATTTAGCGTAATTAATCTTATAACCTGAACTTGATCTAAAGAGTTCTAATTGCTTGCAAAGGGCTGGAGTGGATGTTACAGGGTCTCTTTGGTAAAAATGGGAGTCGCCCACATGTTGTGCCAGTTTCTGCTCCCAATCCCCCACCTGAATCCCTCTTACATCTTGATTTTAATGTACTGCTAAGGCTAGTGGTTCAATGAAGATGGTGAATAAGAACGGGGGAGAGAGTAGATACCCCATCTGGTGGAAATTATGCCCTTCACCCAAACCATGGCCTCTGATTGTTCATAAAGGGCATCTGTACATGAGCACAACCTGGGCCCAATTTCCATTGTGGCCAGGGAATGCTGAAGGAAAACCCAGTCCACCTGGTCATATGCCTTTGGGGCATCCATGTAAATGGTAAGTTGGATTTGTCTAGCCAATTCCTGGGAGGAGAGAATATGAAGGAGGCGCTGGATATTATTGGGGAGGTTCCATCCCTTAATAAACCTTGTCTGATGGAGGACTAGGTTCCCTATTTGCAACTGTAGCCATCTGGCCTGGATGAAGGTGAACATTTTTTAGGTTCACTTGGAGGACAGAAATGAGGCAGCATGACTCGCGAATTGTGGGGTCCTCGTTAGGTTTTAAAGGGACCGATATCTGGGCCTGATGCCAAATAGTAGATCCCTTCTCCCCGCTCCAGCATCTCCCTGTAAAGTCTGAGAAGTTCTGGGCCTGATTCTTCTTTCAAATGTGTATTAGAATTCAGCCAACAGGCCATCCATGCCAGGTTTATTAGAATTTGGTCGTTAGGCTGTCCATGCCACGCTTGATAGTGGAGTAGTTCACCTTGGAGATCTGAGAGATGCCTGAAGTCACCAGAAATCCAGATCAGTGTTTTTTGTTAAACAGTGGGTGAGTAACTCTTTATAAATGAATACTGTATATTTGCAGACTGTTTTTTTTTGTTCATTTAATTTTAGGTTTTTGCCTGATATCTGTGTTACAGTGCCAGTTGTGTCTGGTGTGTATGAAGAGCAGCCACAGAAGCGTTGTATGTAATTACTTAGTAGGTAAAATTAGTAGTTACGTCTGGTGGAACTGTTCGTTATGGCCTCTGAAGATGATGACGATGTGGGGGAAAAATGCCAGCAATGTGCTGTCAACCCTAAGGATCTTTTTTCTTTTAATTATTGCTTCAACCCAACAAAAAAAAACTGTTCTCTGCAAAATGACTGATTTAGCTCCAGATAAAAGTACAGTAACAATGCAGAGACAATGGTTACGGGCACCGCCCAGAGACATACCACGTCATCTTGTCACTCACAGCGTTTACATGCAGTTTTAGGGAAACAGACATTTTTCCGGGTGCATCCCAGTAACAAATCCTGCATGTGAACAGCATAGTGGTCCCAGAACCCAATGTGAACACCTTACCATTTTAGGTTTTTCTGGAAACGTTTTATTTCCCAGCTGACTGTGTGCATGTAAACCTAGTGACTGTTCATGCTGAAAGGTGGGTTTTGCTTTTCAGATCGAATTTAAAGGGAATCTCCCTGATGAAGAACCAGAGTGATTCAAAGTGCTTGAGTGTCTTCTTTCCTTTTTGTCAACTTTGCTGTTTAATAAATTCTGCACAGCTATGTTGAAAAAAAAACCCTTTCTAAGTAGTTCTCCTTTTTCAGCTGTGAATGTGCTGCTTTATCTTTTTGTAAATTTATTTATTTGAAAATTGGTAACTAGGAGAGGCACATGGAGCTAAGGCTCATCTCAAGGTGTGATCTGGGGGCCCTAGCTGGCACCCCCCCCCACATAGGCTGTCGCACAACTGACTTAGCTGACCACCTACCCACCGGGTTCAGCATAACTGGTGGATAACTGGTAAGTCTGTTAGAAGGTTGGTGACAGAGCTGGGGAGAGGGGTGTGTTGGGCAGGGATTCAGAAGGCGAGACATGGATTAAAAAAAAAAAGGCCTTAATCAACAATTTTTTACATTATATAGAGTTTCTTGGCTAGAGGTCTACCTTTACAATCTTGGAGATACCTATACAAACATTTCATAGCAGTTCCTTTCTCCCAAGGCCTTCATTTAAATATAGTGGTTTATTCACACTTTGGTGCAGATGCATGAGAGGTTCCACAGGAATCTAAGACAACCAGCTTTAATCTTGGCAGTAAACTTACCTTTCGTCTTTGCCCATCACCCAGCCTCCTCAATCACTTTCTTCTGGAGTCTGGACTTAACCACTTCCTATGTTCCTCCTTAGAGTGGATGTGCGGGGTGGACAAGTCCACAGATGGAGTTAGAACCGGTTTGGAGACAAAGCCATGGTCAGTGGTCGTGACCTGTGCTTGATGCGGATGTCCTCTTGCTATGGTCAGGCTTTTTGTCCCGATATCTGCCCAACCCCGGGATGCCAATTGTAGCTAGTAGTAGTAGTAAATTTTATTTCTTTTGTGGTGTCCTTCCTGAGGTTCAGGGCACCATTAAAACAGACAATGATAGTAAATACATTATACAACAAATAAACCCATAATTTAAAATTAAATAACAGTTGCAGCTATATTAAAATACAGATATAAATAAATACCAACAGCTATCTAAAATCTCATGGGGAATGGGAGCTCACACTATACAGTATGTACTGATGTCAACAAGACATTGGAGACAGTGCCAGCTGGACAGTGCTAACTGTCTGAATATTGCCCCGAGCTGCCCATGTGCTGTCTGCTGTACAGCGCCCGTCTGCACTCGCGCATTGTGCCTACCTTGAAGTATAGGGGTCTTTAGTGCTTTAAAAGCTATACTATCTCACTGAGGTGCAGTGATACAACCAAAGTGTCTTGCTCTGATTACATCATCTTGCACTGATGTTGCAGCTATTTATGCCCAGCAATAGCCCGAATTTTTTTTTAGTTTTTCTTTTCTTTAGAGAATTTTTTGCCCTTTGATAGCTGGGGCAGTTTTCTGGCCTGTCCCCACCTCCTCCATCTGGCGACTGCTTCCCTGAGTACTCAACCGGTCTTGGTAGCTACCCCATGGCTTGCCCCCATGGTGAGGTTGGAGGGGAGAAAGACATCCTCCCGCTGCAAATATCAGCTCAGACCTGGGTTCCCAGGTAGCAGTGCAGGTCAGAGGAAGGAGGGCAGGGCTTCCTGAAGCCCCTGCCATCAGTTTTCCTCTTTTCTGATCCCCACTGCAGCATGCATATGTGTAGGCACATGCATCATGCACTTGACGCACTCTCCTACTGTGCCAACTGAGCTGCACAACCACGTGGCCTTCACCGCATCATGCACTTGCAGCACCTCCCTACTGTGCCACCTGAGCTGCACTGCCACATGGCCTTCACTGCATCATGCACTTGCGGCACCTCCCTACTGTGCCACCTGAGCTGCACTGCCACGTGGCCTTCACCGCATCATGCACTTGCAGCACCTCTCTACTGTGCCGCCCGAGCTGCACTGCCACGTGGCCTTCACTGCATCATGCACTTGCGGCACCTCCCTACTGTGCCGCCTGAGCTGCACTGCCATGTGGCCTTCACCGCATCATGCACTTGCGGCACCTCCCTACTGTGCCACCTGAGCTGCACTGCCACGTGGCCTTCACTGCATCATGCACTTGCGGCACCCCCCTACCGTGCCACCCGAGCTGCACTGCCACGTGGCCTTCACCGCATCATGCACTTGCGGCACCTCCCTACTGTGCCACCCAAGCTGCACTGCCATGAGGCCTCCACCTGATGGTAGTTAAGGGCTGGGAAGAAGACATGCCCTCCCACCCCAGAATAGGAAAGCAGTCCTCCAGGCACTCAATCCTCCTCTGCCCCGGCCGACCCCCAACAACCCGAGCTTGTTCTGGAACATAGGACACCGGTGTGGTAGGAAGCAAGGCGCCCAGCTTACACTAGGCCTTGTTTCGCTGGCTTGATTATTTCAGGGAGTCACTGATGATGACCCCTAGATCTCTATCCTTAGAGGTTGCGCCCAGCTTTATCCTCCCCCCATCCAGAACTCTGTCCTCGGGTTCTTGTTCCCTATATGCATCACCTTGCACTTTGTGGCACTGAATTTCAGTTGCCAGACCTTAGACCACCTCTAGCTTTCGCAAGTCTTTCTGCATCCCCCTAACTCCCTTCTCCCTGTCTACCCTACCAGAGATCTTAGTGTCATCTGCCAAGAGACACATCTTGTCCTGAATTCCTTTTCCTTGCCCCCCCCACCCATGGAGCAGGACATCTACTACCCTCCAGTCTTTTGGACCTTCCCCTACCCGTCTCAACTGTACTATTGAATAGCACCACCAGGGGTTCAGTTAGTTCTATTGCCAACTCCTTGAGCACCCGCAGATGTATCCCATCTGGCCCCAAAGCCTTATCTATCTCAAGGGCTGCTAGCCCTTTTCAAACCCTTTCATTGGTAAATGCTTGCTGTCTCATCTCAGGGATCCTTCTTACAGCTGACTTAATGCCACATCTGGCAGAGGCCCTCTGTCTTCCTTTATAAATACAGATTATAAGAAGAAGAATTAAGAATGGTTGCTTTCTGCCCGTTCCCCCCAATTACCCTACCTCCCTCTATTAGCCTAACAATTCCTCCTCCCCTTTTTTCTTTTTTCCCCAATATAGCTAAAGAGCTGTTTCCCCCACCCTTGATCCCTTCTACAGTACAGAGCGCTGTGTCTGCCTTTGCTTCTCTGACCACCCTTTTGGTTTGCCTTGTTCTCGTTTGGTACTCCCCATTCTTCCTTCCCTTGGTCTTCCTTGTACCGGCTGGTGACGCTCTTCTTTTTGGATCTGCTTCCCTGACCCTTCCAGAGAACCCTATTGATCTCCTGTACCTCTTAATTCTGATTACCATTCTCATGCAAGACTTTGTTATTTTCAAAATTTATTTATTTATTTTATTTATTTATTTGTATTTCGGATGACACCTTTGAGCCGAGGGCTCTTTTACAAAGGTTCCACGTCCAAGGCAATAAGGACAGTAAGGTACAAAACATAACATGATCCTCCTCTGCCATCTCTCTAATATATCTATCTCTACTCTATCTCTCTCTCTCTATATCTCTATCATCCTCTCACTACTCTCTCTCCTCTCCATCTCTATCTCTCTATCTCTATCTTGTTTCTCTCTCTATCTGTCACTCTCCTGCCTCCTCCCACTTCCTCCATCTCTCTCTCTCTCTGTATGTCTCTCTCTCTCAATCTCTATTTCTATCTCTTTCTCTCTATCCATCTCTATATATCTCAATCTCTCCTCTCTAGCTCTCTCTCTGTCTCTATCTCTCCCTCCTCTATCTCTATCTCTCTCTATCTCTCTCTACTTTCCATCTCTAGTTCTCTGGCTCATCTCTCACTCACTATCTCAACCTATTTCTCTATCTCTCTGTATCTCGCTCTATCTCTCTCTCTATATATATGTCTCTATATCTCTATCTCACTCTATCTCTATATATCTATCTCTCCTATCCTCTATATCTCATCTCATCTCTCTATCTCTCTCTCTATCATAACTCTCTTTATCTCTCAATCTCTCTCTATATATCTCTCTATCTCCAACTCTCTCTCTCTATTTCTATCTCGCTTTATATAACCTCCATCTCCTATCTCTCTATCTATCTCTCCATCTCCTACTCTCTATCTCTGTTTCCTCTCTAGCTCTCCTCAATCTCTATCTCTCTCTCTCTACACTATCTCTCTATCTCTCCTCTCTACCTCTATCACTCTATGTCTCTCTATCTCTCTATCTCTCTCATCTCTCTATCTCTATCTCTCTAACTCTATCTATCTATCTCTATCTCTCAATCTCTCTCTCTCACGATATCACTATCTCTATCTCTGCCTCCTCCTCTCTATCTATCTCTCTCTGTCTCCTCTCTCTATACTCTATCTCCTCTATCTCTCTATATCTCTCTAATTCTCTCTCTCTATCCTGTCGCTCTCTGCCTCATCTCTACCTCTATCTCTCTCCTCTCTCTATCTTTCTGTCTATCTCTGTCTATCTCTATCTCTCTCTATAACTATCTCTCTTATCTCTGTCTCATCTCTGTAATATCCTCTATCTCTGTCTCTATCATCTCTCTCTCTGCCAACTCTCTGTCTCTCTCTGTTTTCTATGTCTCTGTCTCTATCACTCTCTCCCCTTGTCTCTGTCTTTGTTTTCATCTCTCTCTCTCTCTAGCTTTATCTATGTCTCAATCTCTATCTCTCTCTATCTCTCTACCTCTCTCTCTCTCTCTATATACAATCTCTCTCTATATCTCTCTATATATATCTCTCTCTTTCTCTCTCCTATATCTCTCTCTATCTCTCTATCTCTCTCTAGAATTGCCTCCTCCTCTCTCTATCTCTCTCTCTCTCTATACTGTCTCTCTCTCTATCTCTATCTTTCTATCTCTACCTCACTCTACCCCATCTCTCTCTCTCTTATCTCTATCTCTATCTCTCTCTATATCTCTATCTATCCTCTCTCTAGCTCTCTCACTCTCCATCTCTGTCTCTCTATCTCTATCCTATTTCTCTCATCTCTATCTCTATCGCTCTCTCTGGCTCTACATACTCTATCCTCTCTCTGTATATATACTCTATCTCTCAATCTCTATTTCTATCTCTTTTCTCTCTATCTATCTCTATATCTCAATCTCTCCCCTCTATATCTCTCTCTCTCTGCTATCTCTGTCTCTCTATATCTATCCCTCTATCTCTACTCTCTCTCTATCTCTCTATCTTTCAATCTGGTTCTATCTCTCTATCATATCTCAATCTATTTCTCTACTCTCTTATCTCGCTCTCTCTCTCTCTATATATACATCTCTATCTCTATCTCTCTCTCTGTCGGCCTGTCCACTCTATCTCTCTCTCTCTCTCTCTCCCATCTCTATATCTCTCTCTTCATCTCTCAAGTCTTCTCTCTCTCTGTCATATATCTCTCTATCTCCAGCTCTCTCTCTATTTCTATCTCTCTGTATATCTCTATCTATATCTCTCTCTTTATCTCTCTACAGCTATCTCTATCTCTCATCTATCTATCTCTCCATCTCCTATCTCTCTATCTCCTCTGTTTATATCTATCTCAAACCTCTCAGTCTCATCTCTATCTCTCTCTATCACACTATCTCTTTATCTCTCCTCTCCACCTCCCTATATCTCTGTTTCTCTATCTCTCTCTCTCTCTGTCCTACTCACTCTAACACTATCTCTCTCTCTCTCTACCTCTATCGCCCGCTATGTATCTCTATCTTTCTCTCTCTCTCTATCTCTCTCTCCTCTCTATCACTATCTCTAACCCTGTCACTCTATCTATATCGATCTCTCACAATATATATATCTAACTCTATCTATACTCTATCAATAACTCTCTCTCTCTATCTCTCTGTCTCTAATTCTCATCCTCTCTCTCTATCTCTGGCTCTCTACCTCCATCTCTCTGTTCTCTCTCTGCCTCTCTGTCTTTCTATCTGTCTCTATGTCTATCTCTATCTCTCTCTATAACTATCTCTCTCTATCTCTGTCTCTATCTCTATAGCTCATCTCTCTGCATCTCTCTATCTCTCTATAACTCTCTACCTATCCTCCTCTCTCAACTATCTCTCTCATCTCTCTATCTACTAGCTCTATCTCTATCTCTAACTCCCATCTCTCATCTCAATCTCTATCTCTCTCTATCTCAATCTCTATGTCTATATCTCTATATATATATCTCTCTCTCTCTCGTCTGTCTCTCTCTCTATCTCTCTCTCTCTCATCTCTAGGTACCTCTCTCTCTCTCTATCTCTACCTCACTCTACTTCCATCTCTCTCTGTCTATCTCTCTCTCTCTATATCTCTATCTATCCCTCTCTCTATCTCTCTCTCACTCTCCATCTCTATCTCTATCACTATTTCTCTCTATCTCTACCTCTGTCGCTCTCTGTACCTCTATCACTTCCTCTCTCTCTCTCTCTCTGTATATGTCTCTCTATCTCTCAATCTCTATTTCTATCTCTCTTTCTATCTATCTCTATATATCTCAATCTCTCCCTCTCTATCTCTCTCTCTCTCTCTGACTATCTATCTCTCCCTCTATCTCTATAACTCTCTATCTCTATCTTGTCTGTTCTCTATCTCTCTACTCTCTCTCTATCACTGCTCTCAATCTATTCTCTATGCTTGCTTTTCATATTCTCTGCATTATCTTTGCTCTCTCTCTATATATATGTATATATATACACATCCACTATATCTCTATCTCACTCTATCGCTATATCTCTATCGCTATCCCTCTATCTCTCTATCTCACTCTCTCTCTATCTCTATATCTCTCAATCTATCTCTCTCTCTCTCTATATCTATCTCCAACTCTCTCTCTCTATTTCTATCTCTCTCGCTATATCTCTATCTCTATATCTCTCTCTATCTCTCCATCTCTATCTCTCTCCATCTCCCTATCTCTCTATCTCTATCGCTATCTCTATCTGTTTCTCTCTCTCTCTCAATCTCTATCTCCCTCTATCTCTCTATCACTATCTCTTTATCTCTCCCTCTCTACCTCTATCGCTCTCTATTTCTCTATCTATCTCTCTCTTTCAGTCTCTCTCTATCTCCGTATCTCTATCTCTATCTCTATCTCTCTGTCTCTATCGCTATCTCTATCTGTTTCTCTCTCTATCTCTAGCTCTCTCTCAATCTCTATCGCTCTCTAACTCTATCTCTATCTCTATCTCTGTATCTCTCCCTCTCTACCTCTATCGCTCTCTATTTCTCTATCTTTCTATCTCTCTCTTTCAGTCTCTGTCTCTATCTCTATCTCCGTCTCTCTCTCTCTATAAATCTCTATCTCTGTCTCTCTCTGTATCTCTCTATCGATCTCTTTATTTCTCTCTCTATCACTTTCTCTCTCTCTCTGTATATCTCTATCTCTCAATCTCTATTTCTCTCTATCTCTCTTTCTCACTATCTCTATATATCTCAATCTATGCCTCTCTATCTCTGTCTCTCTCTCTGTCTCTCTATCCCAGACTATCTCTCCCTCTCTCTCTATCTCTCTCTATGGCTATCCCTATTTATCTCTGTATCTCTATCTCTCTCTCTCGCTATCTCTCTCTATCTTTCTTTCTATATATACATCTATATATCTCTATCTCACTCCATCTCTATCCATCTGTATCCCTCTCTCTATGTCTCTCTCTCTCTCTCTATATCTGTCTCTATCGCTCTCTCCATCTCTCTATCTCTATCTCTCTATATATCTCTCTCTATCACTATCTCTATCTATCTTTCTATCTTTGTCTCTCTCCATCTTTCTATCTCCCTACCTCTTTACCTCTTTACCTCTCTGTATCTCTATATCTCTGTATCTCTATCTCTCTAGCTCTATCGCTATCTCTCTCTCTCTAGCTCTCTCTCTCTCAATCTCTATCTCTCTCTAACTCTATCTCTATCACTATTTCTCTATCTCTCCCTCTCCCTCTCTACCTCTATCGCTCTCTATTTCTCTATCTCTCTCTTTCTGTCTCTGTCTCTATCTCTGTCTCTCTATTTCCGTCTCTCTCTCTATCTCTACCACTCTCTCTATCTCGTCCTATCTATCTCTATCTCTCTCACTCTCTATCTCTCTATCTTTATCTCTCTATATCTCTATCTCTCTCTATCTCCCTATCTTTCTATCTCTATCTCTCTCCATCTCTCTATCTCTGTCTCTCTACCTCTATCTCTCTATATCTCTATCTCTCTCTCTATCTATATCTCTCTATCTCTCTCTATCTCTCTGTCTCTCTCTATCCCTCTCCCTATCTCTATCTCTCGCTACCTCTATATCACTATCTCTATCTCTATCAATCCCTCTATCTCTCTCTCTCTCTCTCTCTATCTCTATCTATAACTCTCTATCTCTATGGCTCTCTCTAATTCTCTATCTCAATCTCTCTATCTCTATCATTCTCTCTACCTCCATCTCTACCTCTATTTCTCTCTACCTCTCTCTATCTCTATCTCTCAATATCTCTATCTCTCTATATAACTATCTCTCTCTATCGCTGTCTCTATCTCTATATATCTATATCTCTCTATCTCTATCTCTCTCTCTATCAATCTATCTCTATCTCTCTATATATCTATCTCTCTATCACTCTCTCTCTACCTCTATCTCTCTCTCCATATCTCTCTATCTTTATTTCTATCTCTATCTCTCTCTCTTTATCTCTATCTCTCTCTCTGTATCTCTCTCTCTGTCTATATCTCTCTCTATCTCTATGTCTATATCTCTCTATCTCTCTCTGTCTCTATCTCTCAATCTCTATCTCTATATCTCTCTCTCTATCTCTGTCTCTCTGTACCTCTCTATCTCTCCCTATCTCTATCGCTATCTGTCTCTATCTCTCTCTACCACTATCTATCTTTAGCTCTACCTCACTCTATCTCTATCTGTCTATCTCTATACTCTATCTCTCTCTATCTCTATATATATATATCCCTCTATCTCTCTACATATATATTTCTGTCTCAGTCTGTCTCTCTCTGTCTCTCTACCTCTATATCTCTTTCTCTATCTCTCTATATATATCTCTCGCTCTATCTCTATATATATCTCTCTCTATCTCTCTCTCTATATATATATATATATCTATCTCTCTCCCCTATCTCTATTTCTCTCTCTGTCTCTATCTCTATATCTCTCTATCTGTTTCTCTGCCTCTCTCTTATCTCTCTCTCTATATATATATCTAGCTCTCTCTCTCTCTAACTCTCTATCTGTCTCTATCTCTCTCTCTCTATATATATATATATCTTTCTCTATCTCTCTCTGTCTCTCTAGCTCTAGCTCTGTCTCAATCTCTGTATCTCTATCACTATCTCTCTCGCTATCTATCTCTCTCTCTAACTCTATCTCTGTCTTTCTCTATCTCTCTCATTATCTCTGTCTCTATCTCTATCTCTCTATTTCTCTATCTCTCTCTCTATCTCTGTATCTCTATCTCTCTATCTCTATCTGTCTCTATCTCTCTCTAACTCTATCTTTCTCTATCTCTCTATCTCTCTCTATCCCTCTATCTCTCTCTATCTACCTATCTCTCTCTATCTCTCTCTCTATATATCTGTCTCTCTCGCTCTCTCTCTCTCTCTCTCTCTCTATCTCTCACTCTCTATCAATCTCTTTATCTCTCTCTATAGCTATCTCCATCTATCTCTCTATCTCTAGCTCTCTCTTTCTCTATCTCTCTATATCTATATATCTCTCTATCTCTTTCTATCTCTATCTCTCTATCTTTATCTCTATCTCTCCATTCCAAGAACGTCCTCAGCAAGACTAAGCTTCTTGTTGCTCTTTATCCTTTTTTTAGAGGAATGAGACTTGTGTGCCCTAAGGACCCTCTCATTTGGTAGGAAGGGACTGACACATCTCCTTAAAAAGCCTGAAAAGGGCAGATTGAGCAGGACAAAGACTGGTGGAGAAGAGTATTGATCAATGGCCCATGCTGCCTCCTCTTTGAAGGCCTTCATCTGCTCCAGCTGCTCGGCAGACCCTGCAGCCATGGAGACTGCCCAATGGGCCTCTTTTGGATTTGACTGGTGGGTTTAGTTTTTCTGGGCTTCCCAATTGCAGTCATGCAAGACTATCGTCCAGAACATTGGGATGGAATGCACAACACATTTAGCACACCTGGGTGTTGTGATCTTGACCCAGGCAATGGATGTACAAGGCATGTGGGTCAGTCTGATCTTTTACCCGCACGGGCAGCAGCATAAACTAGGCAAGGACTTTTCTTCCGTCACGGTCAAAATTGCAAAGCAATTTGGAGAAACTCTAATGAGTTTGAGTTTTGGTAAATCTGGAGATTTGTTCACTAGGGCCTACAGTAATGTGTGGGCGATAAGGAGGGAACATGAAATCTTCCAGTGGAAAGGAAGATCTGGTGTCAAGGAGCAGAACTGAGGGATGTATCACCCGGGTGGGTGGGTGGAGAGAGCCAGCTTTCAGACCTTCCAGCAAGATTCTTAAAGGGAAAGAACATGCCAACAAGTGTGAATAGAACAAGTCCATGATCCTAGAAGTAACAAGTATAAGTGCAAATGCAAAACTAGAAATAACTCTTGCAGTTATATTTTAAAAGTTGCATCTTTTTAGCTGACCCACTGGCTCAGTGCATCGCCATCTCCCACCAAGCCAGTGACTCCGGTTTTGGAGCTAAATCTGGTTGTACAAGGGCAGACGGTGGGGGTCAGAGAAATGAGGCATCCCTGGGACTGCTCTTTTCCCAGGCCAGCCTACTCTATACTGCCTCCTAGTGGAGGATGGGTGGAAGGACAGCAAAGATGCAAGGGAAAGGCTGCTGGCAAAGGAGTGTGTGCCTCCACAAGCACTAGCATCCTTGCACACAGGAGTACAACATTTTGCTCCTGTCATTACACTCTGTCATTAAGCTCATGAGAGTTCGTGCCAGTTAATTTCCCTCCCAGGTAAATTCACTCCCACATCATTTTACTCCGAACACTGAACTGCACCGGAATCAGAATGAATCACCCTGATGTTCATATTACAGGCATTAGGAATCAACAAGCACTATTACAACGGAATCGGCATGATGTTCTTATTACAGATTAAAGGCACTTATTTGACTGGCAGCAGCAGGAATCGAGCATTATTTTACCCAATACAGCATAAGTTAATTTGTGTGGTCTTACCTTGGCTGTCTCCCAAAAGTCATGTGATGTGTTGCCTAGCACTGCGAACTGTTGCCACGGGAATGCAGTCATGTGATGGTGTTCCAGTAATAGTAAACCAGGAAGTGTTTGCGGTGCAAGTCCAAAAGGAATAAAACTACTGTTAAAAAAACTTCTTTATTAAGGTAATTATTTTAAAATCATTAATATTTTGGAGGGGTTCAGTAATCAAAGCAGTGTGCTACTCCTCGCAGAAATTCTTCTGTTGCATGCTCCTCACATTTCAGCACTTCCTAAGATGTTATACTTAATACTGTTTATTCCACAGATGTTATACTGAGTGTTAATAGTATCATAATACTACTATAATTGAAACATAGAAACATAGACTTTGACGGCAGATAAGGACCACTTGGCCCACCCAGTCTGCCCATTTCCCTTCCTATGGATAAGCTGCAGATTCTAGTTAACAGCCTACTTCCTGCAACCCCCCACTACAATTGCTTTATGTCTGTCCCATGCATGTTTGAATTCACCCACTGTTTTAGACCCAACAACCTCCCCAGGAAGGCGGTTCCATGCATCCACCACTCTCTCCATGAAAAAAAGTTTCCTCACATTACCCCTGAGCCGTCCCCCCTCCATCTTGTAGTAGCTTGGCAGAAGACACCAGGAGAAAGGACTGCTGTGTGACTGGACTTCTCTGCTGGGACTAAAGAAGTAGAACTCTTGTACTTGGAACTTTAATTTAGGGTAAAAAAAACTAACAAACAAAACAAAAACGTGTGTGTTTGTCTGAGTTAACTGAACTGAATGGTTATCTGAACAGTTATCTAGGTGTAAATCTCAGGTGATTGAAAGGACTTAATAGCTGTGAGGTTTAAATTACTTGTAGAAAGATCTAGTAAGTAGGGGAAGTGCTTAGCTAGAAGGAAGCTACATTTAAAGACTGCCTTAGAAATATTTTGCTAGTAGCTTGGCAGAACACCAGGAGAAAGGATTGCTGTGTGACTGGACTTCTCTACTGGGACTATATTGCCTTCCTTCCCTCCCCTGACCCTCACACCCAAAGCTAATTCTACTTTTATAGGCACAGAATTTGACTGACAACAGGAACTTCCTGTTTGGGAGCAGGAAGTGAGTGATCACAGAGCCACCAAAGACCCACCATCCTAGAAGGGGAAGAGTAGCTCTCCGGCCCCCTCTAGCTGCTGGAGGTCTGCCTCTGAGCAAGTAAGGGGTCTACTGAGAAATATAGGATATTCTTGTCTCAGAACAGGACTATCAGGAGCTTAAAGGGCACACAGGCAGAAAGTAAGGAGAGAGAGAAAAAAACAGAGGAAAGAGTAAGGATTGCAAACAGTTAAGGGGCCAGAAATAAGACATGATGGGAGTGGTGCAGTGCAATGGCTGTGGAGTAGCAGTCTTCCGGGAGACATTCTGGAGGATGCGGTGTTGTCCCATCTACAGGCACCTCTCTGGGCTGAGAAAGGAGGTTGCTCATCTCCAGGCTGAGTTGGCCAGGATTTGTGGGACCTCCTCTTCCATCCAGGGACCACCAGTGCCACTGCCGTTGCCTCAGAGGTTGCCAAGAAAGAGGAGTAGTTGGACCACAGTGGGCTCAGGGAGGGTGAGGGTGGTGGAACAGAGGTGCATCCCTCCAGTTGTACCTCTTCACAATTCATATGCCATTCTGGCAAAGTGTGGTTCCTCTCTGGAGGCACCCGCAGTGGAGACCAAGGAGGATGCTGGGAACCTCCACAAAGGAGACCCACAGGAGGGTGGTAGGGGACCCCACAGGGGAAGGAAACAATTCCTGGTGGGGGACTCCATTGTTAGGAAGGTAGAACTGGGGGAGGAAGGGGAGAGGGAGGTAAGGTGCCTGCCTGGCGCCATGGCTTGGAGGGACAGGGAGCGAATCCTCAGAATTGCCGGAGCAGCTGCACAGGGGAGGGAGCTGGATGTCATTGTCCACCTAGGAACAAATGACCTGGCTAAGAAAGGGATTAGAGAAGTGTAGGAAGAGTTTGTGGAATTGGGGAGGGGCCTTAGACAAGTAGCATGCAAGGTAACCTTCTCGGAGGTGCTGCCCATCTATGGCATAGGAAAGGCTAGGGTGTTCCGCACCATGGGATTAAATCAGTGGTTGAAAAACTGGTGTGGAGCTCAGGGATTTGGCTTCATTGGGGACTGGGGGTCCACCTGGGGTGATCCAAGCCTATACTGGCATGATGGGCTGCATCTGTCCAGGAGGGCAACTAGGATCCTAGGTGATAGGTTTAAGTGCTTCATTGGCAAGCATTTAAACTAGCCAAGGGGGGAGGCACTGGAAAGGAGCAGGGAAATCCTAGCCCCCCAAAAAATCATGGTAGTAAGTGCAGCAAACACCAACATAGAGGTGTCGATAGGGAGAAGGGCAGGGGTAAATGGAGAAAGTGACAAAGGTAAGAAGGACAGGGATGGGGCAAAAAGGAGTAAGGCCATCAGGAAATGGAGGGTAATGAGTACCAATGCCTGTAGTCTGGGCAACAAGCTCCCTGAGCTGGTGGCCTTGATGGAAGAGGGATGCCTGGATATCGTAGCAGTCACAGAAACATGGTACACAGAGAACCATGACTGGGATGTTAACATACCAGGGTACATAACCTACAGGAGAGACAGGCAGTGGAAGAGGGGTGGAGTAGCTCTCTATGTAAGGAAGGATAAAAGCAACTGAACAAAAGAGTAAACAGGGAGGAGAGGAAGCACTGTGGGTCACCTTGGAGACTGGAAAGGGCACCACAATCCGCACAGGGGTTGTGTACAGACCCCCATGTCAGGGGGAGGGAATGGACAAGGATATGACGGAAGGCATTCTTAGAATGGCAGAGAAAGGGGAGATACTGTTGATGGGAGACCTGAATATGCCAGATGTTAACTGGAGCACATTTTCTGCAGCCACATCAGAGCAGGGCCATTCTTGATGCCCTACAGGTGGCAGGCCTCAGACAGCTAGTTTCGGAACCTACTCGTGATGGAGCAATCTTAGACCTTGTACTCTCAAACAGGGGCAGTAAGAGGATCTCAGACCTAGAAGTGGATTGCCATCTGGGAACAAGTGACCATCAAACAGTGTGGTTCACATTAAACTCAGCTACAGAGTCAAGCCATACAAAAGTGAGGATACTGGACTTCAGGAGGGCTGACTTTGGCAAGATGGCAGAGTGCCTCAGGAAAGCACTAGCAAACAGGCTAGAAGGAGGTGTGGAGCAACAATGGGGAATCATCAAAACTGCCATCACAGAGGAAACAAGCCTTTGTGTGAAGCAAATAAACAAATCAAAATGAAAGAAAAAGCCACTATGGTTCTCAAAAGAGGTGGCTGTGAAAGTCAGGAAGAAAAAGATAGCATTCCGGAAGTATAAGGAAACACAGAAGAAGCAGGACAGAGCACTGTACCAGTTAAGGCAGAAGGAAGCAGGAAGGGAAGTCAGAATAGTAAAGGCCCAAACTGAGGAAAAAATAGCCAACTTGGTTAAGAAGGGGGATAAAACCTTTTATAGGTACATCAGCGAGCACAGAAAGACAAAGGGAGGGACAGTGAGGCTGAATAAACGGTGGTGGGCAGAGGGGGACAGTGAAAAAGCAGGGTTACTGAACGAATATTTCTGCTCAGTATTCACAAAAGAGGAGGGAGAAGTGCCTAATCCAATTAACAGAAGCACTCTTGATAGGGAGGTCGATCCCACTCCTTTCACAGAAGAAAGGGTTCTGCAAGAACTCCTAAAACTGAAGGTGGACAAAGCAATGGTGCCTGATGGAATTCACCCCAGAATTCTAAAAGAATTAAAGGAGGAACTAGTGAAACCACTGGATACTCTTTTTAATAAATCATGGGAGGATGGTGTGGTACCCAAGGACTGGAGGAAGGCGGATGTGATTCCCCTTCACAAAAGTGGGACCAAGACAGAGTCAGGAAACTACAGACCTGTCAGTCTCACCTCTGTGGTAGGGAAAGTGATGGAGTCACTTCTGAAGGAAAGAATAGTTGAGTACCTAGAGGCCAGTGGGGCACAGGACCCAAGGCAGCATGGGTTCACAGCAGGAAGGCAGGGTTTTATTTAACTCTAGATATTGATTAGCATTTTGCTCATAAAAGTTCAAAAACATTGTAAAAATGCATAGCACTTGCCTCACTGTGGTTAGCAAACACAACACTTCTAGAAAACCTATATAAATGCTTTCTGTACATTTAGTATTGTCCCAAGAAAAAAACTGCTAATCAATTATTTAAAACCCTGGGAAGGTCATGTCAGGTGAATCTAATAGATTTCTTTGACTGGGTGACCAAAGTAGTAGACCAGGGAGGGGCTGTGGACATGGCCTACCTTGATTTTAGTAAGGCATTTGACACAGTCCCACACAAAAGATTAATAGTCAAATTAACCAGCCTGGAAGTGGGTCCCAGGGTGGTAGCCTGGAAATAAACATTGGCTTCACAACAGGACACAGAAGGTAATTGTAAATGGAGTCACTCTGAAGAAAGAGGGTTACTAGTGGGGTACCGTGAGGGTTCAGTATTGGGTCCAGTCCTTTCAATGTCTTCATAAGTGACATTGCAGAGGACTGGAAGGAAAAATGCCTCTTTGCAGATGACACAAAGATCTGCAACAGGGTTGATACACAAGGAGGCGTGGAAAGGATGAGAAGGGACTTGGCAAGGTTGGAGGAATGGCCAGAAGTATGGCAGCTAGGATTCAATGCAAAAAAGTGCAAAATAATGCACCTGGGATCCAAGAACCCAGGGAAGAATACACAATGGGGGGAGGTAGTAACAACAAAAAGGAAAGGGACCTGGGGTAATCATATCAGATGACCTTAAGGTTAAAGCAATGTGAGAAGGCAGTAGGAGGGCTGTGGGTATACTGGGATGCATAGGGAGAGGCATCAGCAGCAGAAAACAGGAAGTTGTTATCCCTCTGTACAGACAGTTGGTGAGACCCCATTTGAGTACTGTGTCCAGTTCTGGAGACCCCATCTCATGGACATAGACAGGATAGAGGCAGTCCAGAGGAGGGCAACTAAAATGGTGCAGGGTCTGCAAGAGAAACCCGTGTGAGGAGAGACTAAGGAGCTTAATATGTATACCCTTGTGGAAAGAAGAGAGGGGGACATGATAGAAACTTTAAGTACCTCAGTGGAATCAACAAAGTCCAAGAGGGTAGCATCTTTCAGAAAAAGAGACGTGCAAAAACAAGGGGACACAATTTAAAGATGGGGGGGCAGTTCAGGGGCAATGTGAGGAAGTATTATTTCACAGAGAGGGTGGTGGATGCATGGAACAGCCTTCCTGAGGAGGTTGTGGGTCTAAAACTGTGGGAGAATTCAAGAATGCATGGGAAAGACATAAGAGCAATTCTTGTGGGGGGTAGGAAGAAATAGGCTGTTGGTTAACTAGGATCTGTGGCCTATCCTGTAGGTAGGGAAATGGGCAGACTAGATGGGCCAAGTGGTCCTTATCTGCCGTCAAAGTCTATGTTTCTATGTTTCTATCTTTAAATTGTGCACCCGTATTCTTACACATCTCTTTTTCTGAAAGATGCTACCCTCCTGGACTTTGTTGATTCCCTTGAGGTACTTGAAAGTTTCTAACATGTCCCCCTGTCCCTCCTTTCATCAAGAGTATACATATTAAGCTCTCTCAGTCTCTCTTCATATGGTTTCTGATGCAGACCCCGCTCCATTTTAGTTGCCCTCCTCTGGACTGCTTCCATTCTGTCTAAGTCCTTGCATAGATGGGGTCTCCAAAACTGCACACAGTATTCCAGATGAGGTCTCACCAACTGTCAGTACTGAGGGATAACCACTTCCCTTTTTCTACTTGTGATGCCCCTTCCTATGCATTCTAGTATCCCCTTGGCTCTCCTTACTGACTTCTCACATTGCTTACCCACCTTTAAGTCATTTGAAATGGCTATCCCCAAGACCCTTTCCATTTTTGTTATTGTTAGTAGCTCCCCTGCTATTGTGTACTCTTATCCTGGGTTTTTGTTTCCCAGGTGCATTACTTTGCACTTCTTTGCATTGAATCTAAGTTGCCATATGTCTGACCATTCCTCCAACCTTGCCAAGTCTCTTCTCATACTTTCTACCCCCCCTTGTGTATCAACTCTGTTACAGATCTTTGTCATCTGCAAAGAGGCATACCTTTCCCTCCAGACCCTCTGCAATGTCACCTATAAAGATAAAGTAAAGAGGACTGGACCCAGTACTGAGCCCTGAGGTACTCCACTAGTAACCCCCCTTACTTCAGAATGTGTTCCATTGACTATTACCTTCTGTGTCCTGTTGTGCAGCCAGTTTGCTACAAAGGCTACCACTCTGGAACCCACTCCCAGGCTAGCTAACTTGATTATTAGTCTTTTGTGTGGGACTGTGTCAAATGCCTTGCTAAAGCCTAGGTAGGCCATATCCACAGCCCCTCCCTGGTCTATTACTTTGATCACCCAGTCAAAAAAATCAATTAGATTTGTCTGACATGACCTTCCTGCTGTAAATCCACGCTGCTTTGGGTCCTGTGCCCCGCCGACCTCTAGGTACTCAACAATTCTTTCTTTCAGAAGTGATTCCTTCATCTTCCCTACCACTGAGGTCAAACTTACAGGTCTGTAAGTGCAAAAAGATGCTTCATGCACTTGAACTTGTAAACAAAGCTACTAAAGCAAGTAGTCCGCTGTTATTATGCTGTGTTGTATCAGGAGTGAAGGGAGTGTAGTCGGCGGGAGTGAAATTTACTGGAGTGAAGTTAGCAGGAGCTAACTGACGTCAGGGCAAGATGCTGGGAGCGAGATCACGGAAGGAAAATGACATAGACCCCTTGCACACTTGATAGCTGGGCGTCATTGCACACTTGGCAGCTGGGGTGAAACAGTGGAGAAAAACATCTTACCTGTTAGGATGAAGGCTCTTGTCGGCCACAAGCCCCGCAACAGGCTAGGCACCCTCCTTCAGAGCAGCATCTAGAGTGGGCTCTGGAGGGGATTGGCTACCCTAGACAGCCCTGCCACTAGGGGCAATTTGTGGGGTATCACCAGAGGAGGAACAGTAAGCCCTAGAGATGGGTGGGGTGACTGGGCTGAGAGGACTACACCTTGACTGGGGCTGCTCAGTGACACTGGGATAAAAGGTTTTGAGGAGAGGGGTGGAAAAGGTGCATCTTTTTAAACTGTTATGATCATTTGGATTTCACAAAAAAAGATTCTTAACAATACATAATTGTAATTATGTAACCTCTGTAACCTGATGTACTCATGTTTTTCTAGGCATGGAACCTCCTTGTATCCATTAATATACTTGTAACCATTGTAAATTATGTTATGCTCATGTATTACAATGACGTAGAACCTCTGTAAAAGAGCCTTTGGCTCAAAGGTACTTCTTCGAAATAAATACAGTTCTTGTGATACAGGTCAATGCAATTTTAAATATAGAATTTAAAAAGATTAAACTATTTTGTTTTCATATTGTATGGAAGATGTAGCAACAAACATCCATTTGGACTACAAGCTTTCATTAAAAAAATTTACATTTCTAGTCCAAAAGGAGCCAAGGTAACCCAGTTTTAAAAATTATCTTTTTTGAAAACTGTTAGGGCTACAAAACTTGTTAAACAAAAGCTTGGAGTCTGGTTGTAGTCCAATCAATACTATTCTATAGTAAGTGATGCAATTTAAGTCTGTATTGATGTGTAAATTAAAGTGAGAACTTTTCCTAAGTTTTCAGGGGTCGAAATTATCAAAAAAAAAAAAAAAAATCTAGTGCAGGAGGCAGAATACCAAAACTGCAAATTTGGTAATCTCTCTCTCAGTATCTGGTATTCTGCCTGGGCTGTAGATTAAACTGCAGAGTGGTGCAATGAAGAAATTGTATTCCAGTTATACTAGCATGATAAAATGGTATGCCTTAAAAACTGGTATGCAGAACTGGGCAGAATACCATTAATTTGTAGCCCTGGTTTTGTTAATACTACACATTGTTTAGAAACTGTGTAGTTACGCCACTCAATTCTCTATTGTATGCCCCTAGTCTTGCTGTGAATTTCATTCTCCCTCTAGTAACTGCTACTCTTCATACCTTTGCCTGCAAAAGGGTCCGAAAATGGAGAGCAGGGGGTGTACATTGGAGCAGTGCAAATCTGGTCAGAGATCTGCATCACAGGTCTAAATGAGCCTAGGGCAAATGTACAGCAACAGCAAGAGGGTAGTCAGTGCTAAAACCATGGGAGGGGCGTTGCGCAAGGAGGAAAAAATATGTAGCAGGAAAGCAAATGAGGGAGGGAGAAGACCAGGTAGGGAGGTGTAAGGGTAGGAGCAGACATGTGAATTGAAAGAGTGTGGTAGAAACGGGAGTGGGTGGGGGAGGCTAGACCTAAGCAGAGGGAGCCGGCAGAAGGTAGACTGCCCTGCTGTGCCCTTGGTATGAGGCAGAGTCGGATTAAGAGGAAAGGAGGATATGTAGAGGTGAGGTAACTGGGAGGGGGGAATGGATCCAATCCAGAACTTGGAAATGAGGGAGAATGCAGTGAGATGCTGGGCCTTGAGAAGAGACCTAAATGCAATGAAGTGCTGGCCCCTGAGGGGAGAGCAAGATGTAGTTCGAGGTGCCAGCCCCCCAAGAGTGGAGCAAGATGCAGGGAGACATCTCCCACCCAAGGAGGGGGAGAATAGATTAACAGGCTATTGGAGAACAGGAGTGAATGGAGGTGTGGAGTCTGGCATGGGTAGATTTGGAGTGACTCACTAGATTGCTATAATCGAAGGTGAGTAACAGACTTCTCACTTTTTTGTGTGGGGGGGGCTTTGCTCCTGGGGCCCTGTGCAGATGTTAAGTTGCACTGTGGGATGGCTAGCTGGGAAATGTGGCATTATCAGAACCTCGCTGATCCCAACTGTCTGCACAGAACTGCTGGGGTTTCATTCATGGGCTCGGCCCCTTGCCTCCCTGAACAGTTTCCTTCTGTCTCCCCACATACTACTTTATAAGGCCATTTATTACTAATTCTGCCCTGCTCCTTGTGGTGGTCCTGCCAGGTAGGGATGGGTGAGGCTCTAAAGGAGGACTCTGTATGGCTCCCCACGGTCCACATGACAATTTTCACCTTTCTCCCCCCCCCCGGCTGCCCAGTGTAATGGGAGCTGAAGAGGTATTGGGAGGCAGCAGAAGAAGCTGCATGATGGTATAAAAGTGAGTGTGTGTGTGTGTGTGTGCATGTGCTGCATCAATAAATATTTATTATACTTAATACATGACATGCTATTGCTGGGACCTCGATGTGGCCCCTGTGCACATTCCATTACAGAGCAGCAGTGCCCTACATGTTGGTATGACATGCTATTGCTGGGACCTCGATGCAGCCATTGTGTATGTTCCCTTATAAAGCAGCAGTGTATGTTAAGGTGGAAACTGCATACTTGCCTGTTTTATTCTATTTTATTCAGTTATGTAAGATGCCTTTTTTTTCACCATTTACAAATCCACCTCTTAGAATGCCCCAATTGTCTTCTGTCCTTCATAAAATTGTTTACCACTGAAGAGTAAGGATTGTAAGCACAAAAATGATATGTTAGTTCTTTTTCAGAAAATACAATTCATCTTAAACCACTTGATGTCTCTTATCAGTGGCTTGAGACTCATTTTGCCAGCTAGGGGGTTCTAGTTGGCTTAAAGCACCTGAATCACACACCAGAACAGTCTTTCCAAGTTGATCATGATTAGGGGTCAGTGCTGGTGTCTGGTTTGAAGCAAGCCACTCACCTTCCTCTGAGGAAAGCAGCATCAGCCATTTGGGATGGGATGAGGGGGTAGCAAAGTATTTAAAGAGTGAAAAATGCTGGGTTACATCATGTTTCTGTTTTTTCTAATCTACCTCTTGTAAGGTGGGCTTCTGTGGATGGTAACAATGGCATATGCAGCTGTTGTGGCAGTGGAATGTGTGGTGTGGCATCTTTGCATAGGAGGTCTCTTCCTGCAAGACCTTTGTGGGACTTGAAGAGTCAAATGAGGAACGGCCCGTGAAAGGTCTAAGTAACTTCAGACTTCCCACAGAAGCTACTGTAGGCTGCAGTAAAACTGGACATGGGCAAACTATTCCTCTGTCCCAAGTTGGGAGTGGAGCCATCAAGCCAATTCTTTAAATCTTTGCATTACAGGGGAACAGTACACACTTCGAGCACCACAGTGTGGTACTGGTCCCAACTTGCATTGTATGCAAAAACAATTTTTTGTTTGTGTACCGCAGTACAATAGAGTGTATCAGACTGATTTAAGGTGACATTTTCCAGAACTATAAATCCCGGAATCTCCTGCAGCTGAAGTCTTCAAAATTAACTTGATACAATTTAGACTGTGAAATGTATTTGTGACCATCCTCCCAGCTGGTTATTGAGCTCTTGGTGCTGGCCGCTCCCCTTTAAGACGCCATGTCTATTTCAGTCCTTGGCCTCTTGTGATGAGGTGCCAACTGTCTCGCATGGATTCCTTTCTCATCAGCCAGCTGAGCTTTGTTCCCTAACGATCTTATTACAAGAATTTACAATTGTATGCATTAAATGTGATGGGGAGGGGCTCGTGTATGTGTGGAGGGAGCGGGCACTTTGTCATTGAGTCAGGGGAGTTCCTCCCATCTTGGCCTATCCATTGGAAGTGTGGGGCAAAACCACACAGCTGTACATAATGTTCAAATCCCATTGGAGAAACTAAAGTGATTTACTGAATCTGTGTCCTGGTTAGATTTGCTTGCTTTTCTTCTTAGATGATAAAGTCACAACTACAAGAGCAGCCTATGCAACGATTGGTCCCTTGGTGATCACGCAAATGCCAAGAGCTGCCTCTTTGGAGAAGAATAACTCCATGGACCTAGATGCCACCACACCCAATGGTAAGGCTTGCATTCCCCTCTGCTGCTTCCACAGATGATGAAATAATTTCAGGCACAAGACTGCTTGGTAGCAGTGTATTTCACTACCACCTGGGAAACTCTTGTTCAAAAGCAATCTGTAATCTTGTCTTTCTCAACTCTCTCCATAGAGCCACACCTTTGCAACTGTAGGCAGTCTGCATTGGGATCACTGCAAAAACTTTTGCCTAGGTGGGGACACCCTCATTGGCATGTCTGTGCCACCCATATAACGTGGATGGCCCCATATCACCTCCGTGTTTTTTCTCCTGCAAATCAAATGCTTGTCAGATTGTGGAAAATGCTTTTAATTTCTGTAGACTTGGTTTTAATTTTCTTTATTTTGATCATTATTGCATGTCATCTGTGGTTACTATGAAAAAGCTTCTGCTTTTTTCGTCTGGTGCAGCGTGAAGAAACTGGACTAGGGTCACACATGGTTTGCTGCCTGGGCCCTTTGCATGACACAAAGAATGGTGCCACATGTCTAAGGCTTTAACCAGGCCACTAGGCAAGCAGGCCAGGCCACACTACCAGGAGATCCAGCCGGAAGGCTGGTTTTCATTCAGTCTTGGCAGCTGGCATCTACTGTGCAGGTCTTCTGTCTGTACTTTCACTATACACTACAATCTGGATACAGCATGCCATAGAAGGGCTGGCTTGAGCCTTGCTGTCCTTCAGGGCCACCTCTCAACAGTCTTGTATGTCCCTACCGATTAGCATAATGCGCTGTACCTCAGGGTTGGTGGAGGTACCCTGAGATGTCTGCAACTGGCACAGAACCCTGTGGCTAGGTTGCTTACTGGTTTCCTAGGTCCTATCCTATAACTCCAATCCTGTGAACTGCACTGGCTGCCAGAGAAGGGTAGTGTTCAAGGTTGGTTTACTTGACCTACAAGGCCCTATATGGGTTGGGCCCTAGCTACCTGGTAGAACTCCTGATTTCCTGATCTGGCCCCCTCTCCACCCCACTTAGGAGGGCCTCCTTTCAGTTCAGAGGGCCAAACTTAAGCCTTCTGGAGACCAAGTAGCTAGCCCTGTCCTCTTGAACTCACTTCTGGGGTACTGCACAAGGGCCCCCTCGGTGGAGGCCTTTAAGAGGGGTCTGAAGGCAAACCTGTTTTAGACAGGCATTTGGAGAGCAGTAATTGCCTCTGCTGTAACATACTGGCTGATGCTTCTGCATTTATTTATCAATTCATTTTTATAATTCTGTGAATCAAGTTGTATCGAACTGGATGCCCTGAGCCTCTGGGGAAAGGGCATCATAAATATAAAGGTTACTACTACTACTACAGTCTGCCTTTTGTCTTGCTCTCTAGTCCTGTAGTGATTGGGAATCATTCCAAAGGCATGGTTCTGTGGAAGGAGATGTCCTTCGTGCAGATTACTTACCAGGAACAGTACATCTTCAAGAGAATCTCACAGCTCACCCTGCCGCTTACCACCTTCTGTATTTCAGGTAGCATACTCCTAAGGTGGCAGCGTGGCACAACTGGTAGCACATCTGCCTCTGGACCAGAAGGTGATGGTTCCCAGCCACACACCAGCATTGAGTTTGTACCTTAAAGGCTGGCTTGGAGTGTAGTACTGGGGGTGCTGTATGTCTGGGTGTGCCACCCTTCAGATGAGATGTTAAACCGAAGTCCCTTCTGCTCATTTCTGGTGCTGTCCTGGTGGATGTCCATGTGGAAGTAAAAGAACCCAATGAACTTTTCACAAGAGATGGGGATTTTCTCTGGGTTCCTGGCCAACATTCCCCTTCTCAAAAAAACAGTTCATGCAGTTGTCCACGGCTGCGTGTGGGTGCAGATGTGCAAAATGGCTGCCACTACACATTCAGTCACTTACCAAAGGGGTGACTCTAGGGAGGAGATTCTGAAGACTAACATTACCTTTCAGCTGCATCAATTCTGGAAGATGACATCACATGGAGCAGGTAATGAGGAATTTAAACCAGAAACTAGGTTACCTCTACCAGCAACCAGATTGCCTGACAAATGAAGCCAGGAACATATGTTTCGAGACTCCCTATTCTTGATGATCAGAGCAAGACCCTTTCAAATTCTGCGATCTGCTCTGGACACTTGTGTTTCCCCTCCCTCCACCCTGCTTGATAACTTTCCTACCTCCCCTAGACTAAACTGCTCCATATCAGCAGTTGCATCTGGGATTGTTTTTGCACCTGCACCCACCCTACTGCACTGGCATTGGGTCTTACACCTTCACAGTCTGGGTGGCAGCAATGTATCCTTTTTCTGGCTTGCTCCCAGAACTATATTGCACTAGTATTTAATTTGCACTTTTACCTACTCTTGTTTTACCCTGATTATTCATCTGTATATTGTGTATGCACAACAATTTTTTTTTACTTGGATTTGTTCATTGTGTAGGTTTTGGAGTGGTGGGTGTGTGTGTGTGTGTGTGTGTGTGTGTGTGTTAGGATTTGGGTTTGTTTTTATTCCCACTGCTCCTACAGCTTGTCACTTGCACATCTGCACTGTTTGCTTCCCTCCCCCGGACACATCTGGAAATGAGCTGTTCTTAGCTTGGTATGTCTCTCCTGGTATAACTCAGGGGTGAAGATATTTAAATAATTGATTACTGCCTTCTGACTTCATATTTCCATGGATTCATACTCTTGTAACTATTTGCACATTTCACAAACATATGAACACACAAAAATTGCAAGCAGAAATGGGCCATAATGGTCTATTAAGTCTGCTAAAGTGTGCAGCTCAGTTTAGATCCCTGGAGCTCCCCCCCCCCTTACTTGCATCCCTTCAATCTAGTTAATCCAGCTATTCCAGGCCCCAACATAACACCATTGCTCCAGTGACAGAAGCTGGAGATTCTTAAACAAGGTTTTGTGACCTGCACTTGGCTTCAGGAGTACAGCGGGACCAGTGTGTATATCTGTATACAGTCACATCCCTTAGGAATTATGGGATCTGCTGGAACAAGTAGTAATCTGCTGGCTGACCAATGAGAATCACTGGTTGTAATGCTTGCCTGTCTTCCAGCCAAAGGAAAAGTGCAGTCACGGTGAGACTGTAGCTGCAAGTTATAGACAGGGATAAAACTAAGGGAGAATGGTCAAAAAGCCAGATTTACATGCCCATTACAGAACCAATGTTTTTTTTGGGAGAAAGCAGTAAGCAGTTTTTAGCAAGTGGCGCAAATGCTACTGTGTGGTGCCAAGCGGTGCCCCCTGGGGTGCTGAGCCTGTATGGTGTCCCTCACTCCAAGGGTGGGGTCAATGTATGCACTCTGTGCAAAGGATTGCCACCATCGTCAAGAACTACAGTCAACTGAATTTGGCCAACTTATGTTCCCAGTTGCCAACTGGCATTTCGTCAACATGAATTTTTACTGTTCCCACTAACTGGATATAGTGGCTAATGAAATCCTATGTGACCAAAAATACTTGCATTTCAGCTCCAACAGCTAATATTGTTTAGACCTTGGCGCGCACCATGGCACTTAAACTTGGTCTGGAGAATACTGACGGGAGGGGGGCGGGGGAGAGAGCAGAGACTACATATAGAATTATGTATAGATGCCTACAAAGAACACGCTTGCACAGGATAAGCCATGACTCCAAAGAGGGAGTGGCTTCTACGGCCCCTGGCTTCATGAGCTAAAATGACCAGAGTTCATGTGTAATTCACTGTATTAACAGTAGGGTTTGCATTGACTGTGGAGTCACCAGGCTGCAACACTCTCCTCCATTTCTGCCAGTGGTATTCTGCAGAATACTGCAAGAATTAAGCAATAATGCCCAACGGGCTATGTTGTGCTGGGATAACATCACGCCTCAGGGGGCTGGGCATGCAGCCATAGGCCGAGTGCATCCAATACCGGAGGCATGATGTTATCCCAACACAACACACACCCTGGAGGGCATTATTGCTATTATACAATGGCTTGTTATAATACGGAATAAAAAAAGCATTTTAAAGAATGTTTTTGTTAGTGTGGAAGAATATTTTTGTCTCGAAGATGCTAAAAAAGATATCTAGCTCCAAACAACCCTCTACAGGTTCACAGTGAGGCTGAGACTAGACCCGTGATGTTGTACTGGGATAACATCATGGGTCCAGTCCCAGACTGACCAATCGGAGATAAGGATTCTTTCTTGCCATTGTATAATACAATGTTATCCAATGGCAATTGCTCCAATTTTGCCACACAGGAAAGTGTGACATGCTTATAGAACTGAATCCTGGCTGATGCCACTGTATGCAGCTTTTCCATGTGGGAATGTGTTTGAGAATGTTAATGAAGTGTGAACTAGGGTTGCTTGGAATTGCCAGAGTCCAATCTGATTGGACAGTTTGGGATGTTAGGAAATTAGGACGCCAATTTAAATCTTAAAATAATCTGAAAACTGGAATTTGATTTGGATCTGGAATCTGACATCCAGATTTCTGTCAATTTAGGAATTGGGATTTTCAGACTGCAATTCTGATGAATCATGTGTGACAAATTCCAAGCAACTCCAGTGTGAATGAGGTGCGTTGTGGTGGTAGGAATGAGTGTGTGTTTTTTTCTGCTAGTAAGCAGTTTTTTTGCTAGTAAGCAGTTATCTGCTTTTAAAAAGTGTTAGGAAAGTCTGCCCGCTAGTGCAGCAGTAGCACTGCCTCTTGCAATACCAACAACTCTAGTTCGGGAACAAGACTGTCATTGGCAGGCCAGTCAAGGATGGCTGAGCCTTCCATGGATGTGTCACTCCTGGAGAGGGGAGGGGTCTGGTCTCTGGTCTCCACTGCAACAATGCCACCTGGTTGGCCGCAGTTGGAAGTGCAGCTGGAGCCAAGGATCACGGGGAAACCCCCTACTAACACAGGATGCTGTCTGCCAAAGACCCCACCCTGCCAACTGGGTTCTCCACTTTGCTGAATTGCACTGCAACTCTGTCCAGGTGAATTAAAGGGCCCAACCCCCAGCAGCCCTACCCATGGGGGAACTGCAAGGTGGGAGGCAAGTCCAAGGCATGGCAGGTGACTGGGCTGGGTGGAGTGGCAGGGACTGATGGGGGAGCTGGTTGGGCTGCAGGAGGGAAAAAAGCATAGTAAATTCAAAAAATATGGGTTAGGAAAGTTGTGAAAGCTGATTGGCTGACAACATTCCAAAGCCATATGTTTATCAGCCAACAGAGCCCTCTTAAGCGCCAGCACTGTTCTTGAGTAAGGACTTTTTTTACATTAAAAAAAAGGTTTAAAATCCTATTTTTTTCACATTTGTTACAGTAAAAACAATTTTCTAAGTGCAATAAGACCCTTAAGGTTGTAGTGTGTTGGGAGATGCTCTCTTCCACAGGCTGTAAGGCCCTCCACCTGCGGAGCTGAGCTTCACTACACCCTAGGCATGCAGGTATCCCCAACACTCCACCCCCTGTAGGATCTACCTAGCAGTCTATAATATGAAGCCTTGCTTAAGTTTTGAGATGTTACTTGCACTCCATTATTTACTTCTAGGAGGGAATGGCTACATTTAGTGGTGGTGTCGTGGTATGATTTTGCAAGTAAGGGGTCATCTGCTGTTGGTAAGGGGAAGAAAGTGGTATACTTTGTTCTTTATTGCATGTTTCAGACAACCATTGAGTAGAGGTGCTCTTTTACAAAAAGTTCCATGTCCTATTGTACAGGCACAAAAGACAATACCAGTGGAGTGTAGCTGAATCAGGCACGGTAGCAAAATGCACACAGGAATGTGAAAAATAAGGTGGCTCATTGTTGGTCAACAGAATATGGGCAGAGGAATTTCAAAGCTAGTTTAAAAGTTAGCGGTTCTTGTTTAACCATTAACATAAAACTCCTAACGCAGTCTAGCTAACTTGATAGAAAAATGGAAGGAGTAAGGGTTTGTCAACTGAAGGTTAAGAAATCTATTGCAAAGGTACTAACTTGTGATAATGCAATAGCTTATATTTTGATGTTGCTTGCTGCTAGCAGCAAATGTTGCTTTTTTTTTGGGGGGTCACTGAATCGGTAGGTGATGGGGGGGTTCAACCATGTAAACTAATCTATAAATCTATTTTGCTTTATGCTAAAGTATTTACTTTACCTGTTTCCAGGTGAGACTCTGATGCTGTTGCTGACTGTCTTGGCTGTTGCGGTGGGGATCTGCAGAGTCTTGTCTGCTGCAATCTACTGTATGAGGAAACCAAAAATGTCTTCCCGTGTACAAGTGTCAAACTGAGTGTCCTTAATTTGTGTAATAAACAGATCTGCTCTAATCCTGCTGCTCTCCAGGCCCTTCTTTGGAAGGGGGAGGGAGGGGTTAATGGCGCACACACATGTTGCTCTTCAGTGCCTTGCATGTATCACTAAGTGCCATAGCACATCTTCTTGGGTATCTCTAACAACAGAACACAGCAGGGATGGGAGGTGGTATAGCTTAGTGTTTAAACTATAGAGCTGTGTACTTGGGGGATCCAGTAGACCTAGGTTTGACTCTCTCAGCCACAATCAGTGTTGGGTAAGTTGCTTTTCCTATTATTTTCTATAATGTTTGGAAACTTGTTCCAGGAAGCTCTGTGCAGTCACTAGCAAGGATGGATAAGTACTAGAGGAAGTAGTACACCTTACAATTATAGTTACTTATTTCTTTTCATACAAAACAATACAAAAATAACTATAAAAGATGACATTTTTGGAAAGTAACAGGTTAGTTACTAGCTACTTTCAAATAAATGTAAACAGTTACGTATTTCTTTTGTATAAAAAGACATAAGTAATTGTAACTGTAAGGTGTATTATATTTTCCAGTACTTCTCCATCCTTGCCAGTGGCTGCACAGAGCTTTCTGGGACAAGCTTCTAAAAGTTTAGAAAAAGTAACTTACCCAACACTGGCCATCACTTACATACTGTGACCCTGAGCAAGTCACTTAACATGACTTGATGCCCCCGATGAAGTGGTTTAGCACCTCAAAGCGCTGGGGCTGGTCAAGATGTGCTTCGTTTACCTGGCACAGATTTTGCACAAATGTGCATTACTGTTTCACACATTAAAAAGCTGAATTTCACTGATGCATTGGAATGCTGGAGTTCTTTTGCCTTGAAAGTCACTTAACACAGAAACACAGAATCTGTCGGCAGATAAGAACCATACGGCCCACTTAGTCTACCCATTTCCCTACTCACTGCTGCAGCCCCAGATCCTATTTGATCTGTGGCTCTCCTGCTCTGCACATCTCCATGGTACCCTTATGTCTATCCCATGCACTCTTGAACCCCCATATTGCTTTTGCACCCACCACTTCTGCTGGAAGGCTGTCCCACAGCTCTATCACCCTCTCTGTGAAAATGTACTTCCTAACATTACCCCTGAGCCTTCCACCTTTCAGTCTCATATCATGCCCCCTTAATTCTCTTCTGGGTTGCACCTGGAACAAGCACTGGCTCAATGTGCCTTACCCAGACAAATTTTATATTAAACTAAAAGTTCCGATAGTTCTGCCAGACCTACATCTACAGGTGGCAGTACTGCTTGGGGGACGTGGCTCCCCCTTCCCCTCATGAGAAGGAAAGCATCCACAGGGACGCTCTATCTTTGTCCCTCCCAGCCAGCCCCCAATGACCCTGGCTCATTTCCAAACCCGAGTTGCCAACATTGCAAGTGGTAATCATACCACTGCACTGACAGGCCGGCCTTCCCCAGCATCACAGCAAATAACAGATCCATAAACTTCACCATACGTAAGGAACTTGAACAGCCACTTGAGCAAGTGCAGGAGTTTAAATACCTTGATATTACCCTTGATTGCACAATGTCTCTCAGCTCGCATGCTCAACACATCTCAAAATCAGTCAGCTCAAGAACTGGGGTCCTCTGCCGCCACCATGTCGCGCTCTTACCAAAGAAGCTATGTGCACAGCCATAACTGCCTCAGTCCTACCCATCACTGATTACGGGCTTGTCTTCTACAGGGCTGCTGTTGATACCACCCTAAAATGGGTCAAGACAGCCCTTAGCAAATGCTGTAGACTTCTCACTGGCTCAGGGAAGCATACACATACCTGTGATCTCTACAAGCAATCTAACTGGCTCAGTCTAAATGGTAGACTTGCCTACCAGACCTGCTTACTGACTAAGAAAATTTATCTTAACCTCACACCCCCTACAACTCATGCCTTAATGTTGCCTGCAGTCACTGCACAGTTTACGCGCAGTTCCCTCAAATCAACATTTATCGTTCCATTCTGCCGTACCAACCAGGCTCAACATGCTTTCCACACCAGGGCCCCCCTGCTGCTAAACAACCTCCCCGAAACTGCAGCTGAAAACAAGCTTGGCCCATTCAAATGTAAAATGCGCCAGCACCTCATTGACCTCGGCAGTTGTGACTGCTCTGCCTAGCTAGGCTTCCGGCTTTGTTTCACCTCTCCTCCTCCTCGTCTCTCCTCCCTTGCTGCCCTCCCCACTTCTCTCAGCCCTCCATCCCCTGCTACTCCCGTCTCTTCCCATCCCCACATACCATTCTACCCCTCTCACCGCCCACCTACCATTCCACCCCCCCACTCCTGTCTCCCCTCCTATCATCTATCTCTTGTTGCTCCACCCACAGACTACTTAGCACTTACCTTTCTGTTCTTGCACTTATGTCAATGTCAAATCCTTGACTGCCTACCCCTCTTTTTTTCCCCACCCCTCTTCCTCTTATCCACCACCCCTTGCTCCACTTATGTCACCCCTAGGATGGTTTTCATTTGTATCTGTCTTGCTATATATACACCCGTATTAATTGTGCATTATTTGCCACCGTTTGCTACTGTGCTAGTCTATACACATGTACTGTCTTCTACTACTAAGTTAACCTCCTGACCTGTTCTGTATCTTACCTCTGCTTACTTCTATGTTAACCACCTGATCTTGTATTGTATCTTACCACTGTTTTGCTTGCACCCATTGCTGATGCGGAACCTTTGTAAAAGAACCCTTGGTTCAAAGGAATTTGTAATCCTAGTAATAAATAAATAAATAAAATATAAAAATTCCTATGCAACTTCACGCAGTGAGAATCTTTCTCCCATTTTTATCCTGAATGATTTTCATGCAAGTCTATATATTTCATGCAATTGAGTTTCTCGCTTGGCATGTTTTCACTTGTTCTGCATCTTTTTGTCACTCATTTGAGTTTTTTAACTTATGCCTACCTATTCTCACCAGTTGCTTTGAAGAAATGTGTATCTTTTGAAGCATCTTGCTCTTTTTTTCTTAAACTAGCATGCGTTATTTGTGTACTGATAGCACCGTGAACCTGGCACCTTTTCCATGCAATCTGGCGTCTTTCTCACACATCTTGCACTAAAGTCCTTTTTTCATGCAAGTAATGCCATGTAAATGACTACATTTTCTCACATCTTGTATTTTTCGTGCAGTTTGTGATTTTTCTTTTCTTGTAAACCTGCATTTCTTGAGCAGTGTAGTACTACAGGTGTTTTGAAGTTTCTGCTAGTTTATTTTGCACAGACCTGAGTTATTGTCTCCCATCTGATCTTTCAGTTTGCCACATCATGCCCTATTGCCTCTGCTGTGTTGCTGACTGGAGTTCTTCACCTATGGGTGTGGTTTGCCCCGTGATTGCCCTGCAGGTTCTTGGTGGGCAGTTTTCTGGCCCAGGTCACATAACCTGGGGTATGCTTTTGGTTTGGTATGACAACCCTGCTGGGTACACGTATCCCTGTCTCCATCCAGTTGCATTGCATGGGGAGTTCTTTTGGGTGGAGGGGCAAAGTACACTAGTCCACTGCTTATCTCCTGCACCTTTCTCTTTCTGGAAGCCAACTCCCTGCTTCACTTGCTGTTCCTCAGTGGTGCTGCTCACAATGGTGCCTCTTCTACAGTACTAGGTCCTCAGGACCTTGTCTAACATTATGGGTCTCTGTTCTCTGAGGCATCCTTAAGAGGGCTCCCTCTTTCTGACTGAGGACCCCTGTCTGTCACCAGTCTGCTTATTGCCTGTGGCCTCTGCATTCTGCAGCCATGGAGTCCTCATCCTTTGAGGAAAGATTTCCAAAGCATTACCTTTGGGAGGATCCTCATCGCAGCTACCCCTTTCCATGGGTTCTGCTAAGCATGTGACACATCATGCATGGTTGCATGGCTTTCTGTCATTCCCTTGTGGGGACAGCGCATCCATGGATCCCCCTTGGAGTATCCCCTCCTTGGACTTGCCTGGTTTATTTCCCAAGATACTTGGTATGTTGGTTCTTCCCCTGGATGTGCCGTATCTCCCCTCCTGTCACCCGGTTCAAGCAATTGGCCCTGGCAGCTTGCTCCATGTCTTTTTTAGGTTTTACACCTTCAGCAGTAGATCTTATTATGGTTTGCCCTTCAGGTGTTCCACCTGTTCATCTGCTCCTTGCGGGTCTGTTTGCCACTGCTGCCACACTGAGATTCCTTGGACCTTTGCTGTGATCCCAATATAGTCACCAGTGGTTCTTTGGGACCTCAGGCCTGTGGTCAGTAAATGTATTACTTTCTTGAACAACAGTATTTCCAGTGGCTGTAGCGTTCAGCTCATTGTGCCCTCCTCTCTGGCTTCAGTAGGGTAGTTTCCCTGCATGGCATACTACAAATGCTGCGTGATGTAGCTGGTTCTGCTGCAGTTATCTGATACTAGTTGTTACACACCTGCACACTTTACTTTTTTGGCAGATGGTTTCAACACTTTTCTGTTTTCTCTGCCAGACTAGTTTTTTAGTCCTTTGTTTTTTCCCTGTATGGCCCTTCACTGAGGGTTGTCCAGGCAAATACTGTATTTGTTAAGATAGTATCTAATTCCCTTTTAAGCTAGATGTTCTGGAGGACCCTCTCAAAACCTTTCTTTTAAGGTTTGGGTGCTTTCCCTTTGGGGAATTTTGTTTTCCTAGGTTATGCTAATCTTGAGTCCAGTTCTGCTCATTTTATGCTCCAGCATACTCATGTGAAGACATTCCATACTTTAGACAGTACAGATCACTGGTCAGACCTCATCTGGAGTACTGTGTCCAGTTCTGGAGCCCACATCTCAGGAAAGGCAGAATGGAAGCAGGAGAGAGAAGAGCAACTAAAATGGTGAAGGGATTGCATAAGAAGAGAGACAAAACCCCAATGTGTGTTTACTGAAGGAGAGATATGATCGAGACTTTCAAGTACCTCAAGAGTATCAATCTACAAGAGGGTAGCATCTTTCAGAGAAGAAGTTCAAGAACAAGGGGAGATGGAGAAGAAGAGAAACTCTGGGTAGTGTGCGGAAGTATTTCTTCACAAAATGCAGTGGATACATGGAACAGCCTCCCACTGAGGGAATTCCAAAATGCATGGGACAAATGTAAAGTAACACTAACAATGGGGAAGCTGCAGGTCAGGTAGAGAATGCAGTTTAAGCACTGGGTAGGAAAAATAGGCTGAGTAGAAGGGCACCGGTGGTCCATTATCTGCTGTCATATTCTATGTTTGGGTCCACCACTGTCTAGAGACACTTTGGTGCTTCTGTTTGGTCCCTACTGCTAGTTAGAAAGGGTCTCTTCTTAGTATTCACTTTTTCTCCAAAAAATCACTTCACCCAAGGGGTATAGTCTAGAAACATAGACTTTGACGGCAGATAAGGACCGCTAGGCCCATCTAGTCTGCCCATTTCCCTACCTACAGGATAGGCCGCAGATCCTAGTTAACCAACAGCCTATTTCTTCCTACCCCCCACAAGAATTGCCTTATGTCTGTCCCATGCATTTTTGAATTCTCCCACAGTTATAGACCCCACAATCTCCTCAGGAAGGCTGCTCCATGCATCCACTACCCTCTCTGTGAAATAATACTTCCTCACATTGCCCTGAACCGCCCTCCTTCTATCTTTAAATTGTGTCCCTTGTTCTTGCAAGTCTCTTTTCTGAAAATGCTACCTCTTGGACTTTGTTGATTCCACTGAGGTACTTAAAGTTTTATCATGTCCCCTCTCCTTCTTTCCTCAAGGGTATACATATTAAGCTCCTTTAGTCTCTCCTCATTGGCTTCTCTTGCAGACCCTGCACCATTTAGTTGCCCTCCTCTGGACTGCCTCTATCCTGTCTATGTCCTTGCGGAGATGGGGTCTCAGAACTGGACACAGTACTCCAGATGGGGTCTCACCAACTGTCTGTACAGAGGGATAACAACTTCCTGTTTTCTGCTGCTGATGCCTCTCCCTATATATCCTAGTATACCCCCAGCCCTCCCTACTGCCTTCTCACATTGCTTGCTAACCTTAAGGTCATCTGATATGATTACCCCCAGGTCCCTTTCCTTTTGTTGTTACTACCTCCCAACCCATTGTGTATTCTTCCCCTGGGTTCTTGTTTCCCAGGTGCATTATTTTGCACTTCTTTGCATTGAATCCTAGCTGCTATACTTCTGACCATTCCTCCAACCTTGTCAAGTCCCTTTTCATCCTTTCCACGCCTCCTTGTGTATCAACCCTGTTGCAGATTTTTGTGTCATCTGCAAAAAGGCATACTTTTCCTTCCAGTCCCTCTGCAATGTCACTGATGAAGACATTAAAAAGGACTGGACCCAATATCTGAACCCTCGGTGCCCCACTAGTAACCCCTCTTTCTTCAGAATGGACTCCATTTACAATTACCTTCTGTCCTGTTGTCCAGCCAATGTTTTACCAGGCTACCACCCTGGGTCCCACTCCCAGGCTGGTTAATTTGACTATTAATCTTTTGTGTGGGACTGTGTCAAATGCCTTGCTAAAGTCTAGGTAGGCCATGTCCACAGCCCCTCCCTGGTCTACTACTTTGGTCACCCAGTCAAAGAAATCTATTAGATTCGTCTGACATGACCTTCCCGCTGTGAACCCATGCTGCCTTGGGTCCTGTGCTCCACTGGCCTCTAAGTACTCGACTATTCTTTCCTTCAGAAGTGACTCCATCACTTTCCCTACCACAGAGGTCAGACTGACAGGTCTGTAGTTTCCTGCCTCTGTCTTGGAACCACTTTTGTGAAGGGGAATCACATCCGCCTTCCTCCAGTCCTCGGGTACCACACCATCCTCCTATGATTTATTAAAAAGAGTAGCCAGTGGTTTCACTAGTTCCTCCCTTAATTCTTTTAGAATTCTGGGGTGAATTCCATCAGGACCCATTGCTTTGTCCACCTTCAGTTTTAGGCGTTCTTGCAGAACCCTTTCATCTATGAAAGGACTGAGATCGACCTCCCTATCAAGAGTGCTTCTGTTACTTGGATTAGGCACTTCCCCCTCCTCTTTTGTGAATACTGAGCAGAAATATTCGTTCAGTATTCCTGCTTTTTCACTGTCCCCTTCTGCCCACCCACTGTTCATTCTATTCAGCCTCACTATCCCTCCCTTTGTCTTTCTACGCTCGCTGATGTACCTATAAAAGGTTTTATCCCCCTTCTTAACTGAGTTGGCTATCTTTTCCTCAGTTTGGGCCTTTGCTATTCTGACTTCCCTCCCTGCTTCCTTCTGCCTTAACTGGTACAGCTCTCTGTCCTGCTCCTTCTGTGTTTCCTTATACTTTCGGAATGCTATCCTTTTCTTCCTGACTTTCACAGCCACCTCTTTTGAGAACCATAGTGGCTTTTTCTTTCGTTTTGATTTGTTCATTTGCTTCACACAAAGGCTTGTTGCCTCTGTGATGGCAGTTTTGATAATTCCCCATTGTTGCTCCACACCTCCTTCTAGCCTGTTTGCTAGTGCTTTTCTGAGGCACTCTCCCATCTTGCCAAAGTCAGCCCTCCTAAAGTCCAGTACCCTCACTTTTGTATGGCTTGACTCTGTAGCTGAGTTTAACGTGAACCACACTGTTTGATGGTCACTTGTCCCCAGATGGCAATCCACTTCTAGATCTGAGATCCTCTCACTGCCCCGTTTGAAATCAGAGGTCTAAGATTGCTCCCTCACGAGTGGGTTCTGAAACTAACTGTCTAATGCCTGCCACCTGTAGGGCATCAAGAATGGCCCTGCTCTTGGATGTGGCTGCAGCAAATGTGCTCCAGTTAACATCTGGCATATTCAGGTCTCCCATCAACAGTATCTCCCCTTTCTCTGCCATCCTAAGAATGCCTTCTATCATATCCTTGTCCATTCTCTCCCCTGACATGAGGGTCTGTACACAACCCCTGTGCGGATTGTGGTGCCCTTTCCAGTCTCCAAGGTGACCCACAGTGCCTCCTCTCCTCCCTGTTTACTCTTTTGTTCAGTTGCTTTTATCCCTTCCTTTACATAGAAGCTACTCCTCCCCCTCTTCTCCCCTGCCTGTCTCTCCTGTAGGTTATGTACCCTGGTAGGTTAACATCCCAGTCATGGTTCTCTGTGTACCATGTTTTGGTGACTGCTCGATATCCAGGCATCCCTCTTCCATTAAGGCCATCAGCTCAGGGCTTGTTGCTTGAACTACGAGCATTGGTACTCATTACCCTCCATTTCCAGATGGCCTTACTCCCTTTTGCCCCATTTCTGTCCTTCTTGCCTTTGTCACATTCTTCTTTACCCTTCTCCCTATAGAGCACCTCTATGTTGGTGTTTGCCGCACTTACTACCGTGATTATTTGGGGGGCTAGGATTTTCCTGCTCCTTTCCAGTGCCTCCCCCCTTGGCTAGTTTAAAAGCTTGCCAATGAAGCATTTAAACCTATCATCTAGGATCCTGGTTCCCCTCCTGGACAGATACAGCCCATCATGCCAGTATAGGCTTGCATCACTCCAGATGGACCCCCAGTCCCCAATGAAGCCAAATCCCTGAGCTCCACACCAGTTTTTCAACCACTGATTGAATCCCATGGTGCGGAACACCCTAGCCTCTCCTATGCCATAGATAGGTAGCACCTCTGAGAAGGTTACCGTGTGTGCTACTTGACTAAGGCCCCTCCCCAATTCCACAAACTCTTCCTGCACTTCTCTAATCCCTTTCTTAGCCAGGTCATTTGTCTCTAGGTGGACAATGACATCCAGCTCCCTCCCCTGTGCAGCTGCTCTGGCAATCCTGAGGATTCGCTTCCTGTCCCTGCAAGCCATGGCGCCAGGCAGGCACCTTACCTCCCTCTCCCTTCCTCCCCAGTTCCTCCTTCCTAACAATGGAGTCCCCACCAGGAGTTGTTTCCTTCCTCTGCAGGGTCCCCTGCCACCCTCCTGTGGGTCTCCTTTGTGGAGGTTCCCAGCATTCTCCTTGGTCTCCACTGTGGGTGCCTCCATAGAGGAACCACACTTTGCCAGAATGACATAGGAATTGTGGAGAAATACAATGGGAGGGATGCGCCTCTGTTCCACCACCCTTATCCTCCCTGAGCCCACTGTGGTCCAACCGCTCCTCTTTCTTGGCAACCTCTGAGGCAACAGCAGTGGCACTGGTGGTCCCTGGATGGAAGAGGAGGTCCCACAAATCCTGGCCAACTCAGCCTGGAGATGAGCAACCTCCTCCCTCAGCCCAGAGAGGTGCCTGCAGATGAGACAACACCGCATCCTCCAGAACATCTCCCAGAAGACTGCTGCTCCACAGCCACTGCACTGCACCACTCCAATCATGTCTTATTTCTGGCCCCTTAACTGTCTGCAATCCTTACTCTTTCCTCTGTTTTTTTTTTCTCTCTCTCCTTACTTTCTGCCTGTGTGCCCTTTAGGCCCTGATTGTCCTGTTCTGAGACAAGAATATCCTATATTTCTGTAGTAGACCACTTACTTGCTCAGAGGCAGGGCCTCCAGCAGCTAGAGGGGGCCGGAGAGCTACTCTTGCCCTTCTAGGATGGTGGGTCCTTGGTGGTTCTGTGATCACTCACTTCCTGCCCCTAAACAGGAAGTTCCTGTTGTCAGTCAAATTCTGTGCCTATAAAAATAGAACTAGCTTTGGGTGGAGGGGAGGGAAGGAGGGCAATATAGTCCCAGCAGAGAAGTCCAGTCACACAGCAGTCCTTTCTCCTGGTGTCTTCTGCCAAGCTATTAGCAGAAACTTTCTAAGGCAGTCTTTAAATGTAGCTTCCTTCAAGCTAAGCCACTCCCCCTACTTACCAGATCTTTCTACAAGTAATTTAAACCTCACAGCAGTTAAGTCCTTTCAGTCACCTGAGATTTACACCTAGACAACTCTTCAGATACCCATTCAGTTCAGTTAACCCAAACACACACTTTTTTTTTTGTATGTTAGTTTTTTTACCCTAAATTAAAAGTCAAACACAAAAGTTCTTCTACTTTAGTCCCAGCAGAGAAGTCCAGTCACACAGCAGTCCTTTTCTCCTGGTGTCTTCTGCCAAGCTATTAGCAGAAACTTTCTAAGGCAGTCTTTAAATGTAGCTTCCTTCAAGCTAAGCCATTCCCCCTAGTCTAGGAGACTAGTGTGGGATTTCGGAGTGTTAGGCAATAAACCCAAGTGACACAGCATGAGATTAGAGGGAGGCTGATTAAGGGGTAACGTGAGGAAGTCCCTTTTCACAGAAAGGGTGGTGAACGCATGGAACGGCCTACCTCAGGAAGTGGTGGATATGAATACAGTGCAGGGCTTCAAACAGGCATGGGATAGGCATAAGGAAGTAATACAGATGAGTATGAATAGATAGGCCATTGACAGAGCAAAAGCTGATGGCACATTTATAAGGTAGAAAAAGAAATGGTCAGACTGGATGGGCCTTGCGGTCCTTATCTGCCACCAACTTCTATGTGTTTTATTTTTTGTATCAATAAAATCACATTGACTATTTCATTATCATATAAATCACTTCACAACTGAGAAACTAACAGCCCTATCTATAACTTGCCCAAAAAGTAACATCTTTAAAATAAAGACAAATTTTAAACATCACAGCATCTCTAATCAATGAATCAGCTTGGGATGGATCCCTCCTTGCTCTGCTGGATCAATTTGTGCTAGGCCATCTGTTTTATTCCTCAGAGTGATTCATTGGCTTCTCATATCCCCCTTTCGTAATCTCCTTGACATACTCTACAAGCCCTAGCCTATAAATGCCTTGTTGTCTGCTATACTCAGCTGACGGCCTGCCTCCTATGTACTAAGTTATTATCTTCCTACCACTGTCCTCTGGTGTTGCTGCATTTACCATGTTTATAACTGATGCCCTTACTTGTACCTGCTTTTATTGTCTGCCTGTTGTACCTGATTGTATCCTTGTAATCATGAATGTATCTCTGTAATCTCCCGGGTCGCACCTGAAAATAGGCACTAGGGCCCGGATATTCAAACTGCGCCCAAAATGTGCGCAACAGCAGGAGCAAGCACAAATCAATTACGCATATGCGCAACAGACGCAATATTCAAACATGGAGCAGAACAAATTGTGCTAGCAGCCAACGTCTGAATATCGCACAAACTGCGCCATAGCGCAACCAGGAAGGGGAAGCTGAGCAGAAAGGTTGCGCCATAGCGCAACCAGGAAGGAGAAGCTGAGCAGAAAGGTTGCGCTATAGCGCAACCAGGGCAGCCCAGCTGAGCAGTCCAGAGGTGCCATAGCTGCACATCCAGGGAGGCAGGCTGGGGCCCACCGCCAGCCATGCCACACATGGGCACAGGAACACACTGCAGAACCAACAAGACACCTGCACACCCCAATCACAGCATCACTGGGGTGGGAAGGATGATCTACTGGCCCATGGGGACAAGCCAAAAGCACAGCAGAGCCATGACGCCCAGCACAACCACTGGCAGGCTGAGGGTGCCACACACAGGGGTTGACAACCACAGTGCACATCAGCCCCGTGCCGCTGCGCACACCCTGCACCGTGACCTCAAGATACCACCCATGTGCAGTGACTGGCACTGCAGAAAACCATGCATCCCCCCGCACACGCCAACCCCTGCAGCAGAGAGAAGCTACAAGCCAGACACACCCTGTGCACCCAGCAGTGGTGGGCAGACGGCAAGACCAACAGAAAGTCACTGCCATGCTGGAGATACTCCCCATGCACACACACGCACACAGACACACACACACACATACCCAGGACCATACCACCCCAGATGGCATGCACACCACTGCAACTGAGCAACCATAGCCAGCTGCAAATCAGAGACCAACACAGTATTCATAACAAAATATAAATGTATTATCAAAATGTAAAGCACAAAACAATCAACCATAACTATTTACAAGGGGGTAGGGGTACAAGGTAGGGTGGGCAGGGTAGGATGAACAACTTGGAGAGGGAATGCAGGGTGGTAGGGATGGGTGAAGTGGGAAGGGTAATCTGGCCTAAGGCCCAGCAGGCTGGTCCTCCTCCACCCGGTGCCGCTGTTCCCGGCGATGCCTCCTCCGCAGGCCATGTCGCTGGATGTCCCTGAGGATGGCCTGGTTGTCCAGGGAAACTTGCATCAGCCCATGTAGCTCCCGCTGTATCCTCCTGAGAACAGTGAGGCCTAGGAAAATGGGAACACAGTCAATGGCTGTGACTGACCACGACCCTGAACACCACCCAACCTGCAAGCCATATAGCCCAATGTCCCACACCTGTGATGGCATGCACCCACCCACAGTGAACATGCACATGGCCATCACAAACAGGCGGCACCAGCTATGTGCACCACTGCACACACACACTGCCCATGTCCATCACAGCACAAACAAGGCTGTCAAGTGATGTGGCAACATGGTGCAATGCCAGTTACACAGCTATGTGCCCAGTGCATGCATGGACCACCAGTGATGCATACACAGACGTGCTGTGACACTGGACAGTGATGCATGTCGCCTGTGTCGTGCATGGTTGTGTTGTGCATGGCTGGTGGTCATGCCCCCCCCAGCATGCAATAGCATCCATGAAGTAATGATACTCACACTCCTCAAGCAGCTGTGTCTGCTGCTGCTGCTGCTGCTGGGGCGCACCACCCACAGCACCACCGACCGGCACCGGGGCCCTGGCATGGCCCTCCTCACCCCGTGCCTGCATCCTCACATCCCGGCCTGTGGGAGACATATGTTGAGAAAAACATCAGTGTGACTCCAAAGCTGACTGCCCCCTGCCCCAGTGAGAGTGCCTGCCCACACAGCCAGCCCATGCATCTCACACCTGCACACACTGACACAGCCAACCATGTCAGAGCCATCACCTATGCACATCCACCAAAACACACTCCCACACCCCTACAGAGAATACAGGTGCATAGACGGTACACCACCTGGCCTAGGCACCCACGCCTCCTGGCACGTGAACGTAGCCACCATGCAGCTCATGCTCCTTCCCGCGGAGGTCACTGTATCTGTGCCGGCACTGCTCAGCAGACCGGAGCTGCCCAGTGACCCCCACCAGGTCACTGGCCACTTGCTGCCAGACCTGGGTCCTAGCCATGGTGAGGGGCACCTTACCATACAGTGCCCCATAGTGGGGCTCCACCAGGGCCACCAAGTTGGCCACTTCCACGGGGCTCCATTGCACTGTCCTCCTGCGTGCCATGCTACCAACTTTACAGCAGGCAATATGGCGCCCCGCTGCGCTGTAACCCCACGTGGAGATGTCGTGCAATAGACCACCATAGGTTCCAATCGCGCTGTTCGAACAGCCACCATCAGTTCACATAGCTGTCACCAGACACGAGCAATAGAGCGATACATGGCAGCCGAACAGCGCCAGAGGGCAAAGGTCGGACACCAGGTCATGGGCAATGACGAAGGCCACGACCGCGCCATCTGACGATATGCATCCTGCGCGACCGACCACCCGCGCACTAGTGCCACAGTGGACTATTGCAGTAGTGCCACAGCCTACATAGTGCCCAGTGCTGTAGCGCCACTGGCACAATGGTGGCCATGGCCTGAATTGCCGATCGCGCACAGCACGTCAGCAGCACGGCAGACGCCTGCGTAAGCTATCTGGGCATGCACAATGCAGTGTACCACACAGTCACAGATCTGCGCCATTGGCTCAGCCGGCTCAACCGTATTGCACAAAGCGCAACTGCGCGATATTCAGCCGACACATGCAAATCATCTGATCAGCCATTCAAAGGCGCAGTGGCGCGATTTGCATCTCATTATAGTTGCTCCACTCCTAATTTGCATGCATTGCGCTATAAATGTGAATACTGGGCGCGCTGGCCAGATCTGGTACTGCAGGTGAGAGGTGAGTTGCATGCTGTGTGATGTTCTGGACAATGGTCATGGAAAATGCTGTAGACTGCAAAGTGACAGGTGTCCACTTCCCTATACAGATCGCCATGACCGAAGCAGAGACAAGGTGAGGTGAGGATGGTGGGCGTAGGAGGAGGCCCAACTTACCACAGCAGAGACAGAGGCCCTCTTCCAGGCCTACCTGGAGGAGGAGCCACTACTGAGTGGACGGTGGGGAACCCCTCAGTCCCGTGCGGCTGCATGGGAGGGGGTAGCTCGGGCCATGAACCTGCACAGAAACCACCAGCGCTCCGTGCAGGAATGCAAGAAGAAGATGGGGACAGACCGCAGGAGGTTGAAGGAGAAAGTGGCAGCCTTCAGGGCGGCACGTGCTGGCACTGGCGGGGGCCAGCCAGCGGTGTTGGAGCTGACCCCGGCTGAGGACAGACTGGCTGCATCAATGCAGCGGAGCGCTATTGAGGGCGTACCAGGAGGTGGATTCCAGACAGGTGGAAGCCCATCACTGCACGGTATGACATGGTGGTGGTGTGGGGGGAAGGTTGTTCACATGCACTCACATGTACTCTCTTTCTGTTACAGATCCTGTTGCGTCTTCAGGAGGCGGTGGTGGTGGGTCGCAGTGATGATGACCTGCTGGACATGGAGGAGGGTCCATCCACCTCTGTCACCAGCCAGCATGCACTGCAGCAGCATGCACGCTGGGCCGCCAACTCTGGTGTCGGTGATTCTGTGTGGGGTGCACAGCCTGTTCCAGCAGTCTGGCATGCAAGCATACCAGCACGCTGACTGTGGCTGTAGCACGCACTCTGCACCATTGATGATGCAAGGACTGCAATGGGCAGTGATATGTGTGTGTGTCCCATGACGGACACACAGCAGGCCAGCACGTGCCCCTGGGCCTTCTGGTTCCAACTTGTGTACCAGCATGTTGGCACAGTCCCAGGCTGTGCCTGTCAGCACCGTGGGGCAGCACCGTGGCAGTGCAGGTGTCTGGCACTGTTGCGGCCACAGCCGTGGAATGAGTGGACCCTGGGGCACAGCGGTTGGAGGGGCAGCAGCAGTCGTCCCACCAGGTCTGGGGGTACAGTGTCAAGCGGTGGCACATGTCCGCCGCCTTTGATCTGCCCATTCCTGGTCCTGGCAAAAGGCCACCCTCAAGGGTGTTGTGCATCAGGACCTTCCACAGCCTTGGGACAGGATGCTTGGGGCACAGTACCTATTGGACGGAGTGCCACCCACCTGCTGCAGGAATCAGTACAGCAGCAGAGGCGGGTTGCAATGTCCGTGGAGGCACTGTCTGTGGCTGTGGAGCGGCACAGCAGGGAGTGTGCTCTGGACCGTGCAGAGCTGGTTCGTATGCGGACGGATGTGACCGCCGCCATTGACAGGCTGACCCAGGCAGTGGTCTCTGTCGTGGATGCATTGGGCATACAGTCAGGTGCCCCTGTACTGCACACCCCACACAGTTCACTCTCCACTCCCCGTTCCTGGCATAGTGCGACACCAGGCCTGTCGACGCCAGGTTCTGCTGTGGGCATCCTGAGCACCCCTGGTGCAGGTTTGTTCGGCATGCTGCAGACCCCTGTGCGGGCAAGGTCGCGTTCGCGCAGTGGGACCCCTGGTGGTCCAACAGTGCCACCCCATGTGGCCCCTGCTCAGCCTGCCAGGGCTGTTGGGTCATGGCGGGCCACCCACGCATCCGCTGTGGCCGTGGGACAGTGCTACATGACTGACCTGTCTCCCAGTGCGGGCCTTTCTGGTGCTGCCCTGTGTGCAATGTGTGTCATGGTGGGCAGTGCACTGCTGGGTGCTCTGCTCAACACGCCGACATACGGACCACCTGCACACCCTCCCAACTGCTGTCCACAGGTGCGTGTGCATGATGATGCCTGCATTGTACTGTACACCAAGGTGCAAGGGTGCCCAGCATCTGACACACATACTTGGACAGTACAGGTGGTGGGGGTGGTCGGTGGTTCTGTGTGTTAGCAATGCCGGTTCTGCTGTGCTGTGCATCTGCCCATGTACACTCTGTGCCTGGTGTGTGTGAGTCCATATGAGTGTTCACCCCTCCCTGATGGTATGTTTGTATGCCTGGACCTTCCACTCCCCTGGCCATCATGCACCCCTGGTGTGTTACCCTGTGTGCCTGTGGTTTGCGCATGGACAGTGTTGGTTGCACATGTCCCCTTGACTTACCTGTGTTGTGCATAGTGCTCCTCTGTGATGGTGTCCCGGTGCAGCTGGGCCTGCGGATCAGTCGGGATCCCGCCATCCTGGGGCTGCTCATCACCATCAACACCGGCGCCACTGGCGTCCCCATCGCCCTCTTCCAACCTGTAGGGCTATCCCACAGTCTTTGGCCATGTTGTGCAGGATGCAACAGGCCAGGAATATCCCACAGGCCTTTTGGGGCTATACTGTAGGGCACCGCCGAGGTGTCTAGGCATCGGAAGCGTGCCTTGAGCATCCCAAACACCCGCTCTATGATGTTGCGTGTGGAAGCATGTGCCTCATTATAGCGTTGCTGCGATGGGGTCATGGGGCGCCGGTACGGTGTGAGCAGCCAGGGACGGAGTGGGTATCCGCTGTCACCTGTGTGGAGATAGTGGAGATCAGTATCATGTTCAGGTCCATATTGCCCATATCCCTGTGTGCCAGTACCATGGCACCTGTGGCATTCCCACCCTTGCCCCGAGTTTGCATTCCATACATGCGTACTCACCCACTAGATGGCCTGTGGGGATGTCCCCACTCTCGAATCGATGGCACAGTGCGGACTGATGCCATATGAAGGCATCATGTGCTCCACCAGGGTGTGTGGCACAGACATTGATTATGCGCCCAGTGGCATCACACACCACCTGGAAGTTGACACTGGAGTAGCCCTTTTGGTTCCTATACGCTGCCCCATTGGGGCCAGGTGGCGTGCGAATGGCCACACGGGTGCAGTCTATGGCCCCTAGCACGCCAGGCATACATGCTACCCTGTGGAACTCCTGCATGTTTTTCTGTATGCTCTGCTGCGGTGCTGGGGAAATGGATGTACTCCGCAGCATGTGGCAGCAGTGTGCTGAGGAATTGGGTGAGGATGCGTGACGTGGCTGACTGTGTGATGCCTGTGGTGTCCATGGCGAGCAGGCACATGCAGGCTGTCACCTTGGTGTCCACTGACGGAGCGTGACTCCATCGTGAGGGTGCCTGCATCACATCACTGCACAGCTCACAGAGCCGCCTCAGTATTGCCCTGTTCAGGCGGTACCGGCCCACGATCTCTACATCTGTGCACAGCTCATAGCTGATGCGGGCGCGGTACTGCCTGTTGAGGCGATCCGCCCGACGGGCCCTTCCACGGCCTCGTCCCCTGCAGCTTGCATTCTCACCTCATTACAGCTTCCATGTGGAAGCTGGCACTGTCCATCTCCTGGCTTCGACCCCCGGCTGGTGTTGCTGTGTTATCCCCGCTGTCCTGACTGCTACTTCCACTGCACCGGGCACCCCCCGCTGGCCTCTGCAGCCTATGGCCCATGCTTGCCTTGCCTGCCCTAGCCTGTCACTGTCTGTCTGTCTGTCTCTCTCTCTCTCTCTACCCCACTTGGCATCCTTGTAGCGTTCTTGCGCCGCTTCCTTGAGCCTTTTTATTTTGGCTCATTTCCGCTAGTGCGCAATTTCCGGCTGTTCAGCTGTTGCGCATTGCGCAAGTCTTTGAATATCGCATTGCGCTCTTTATGCATGGATCCACCCCCTTAGGTTGCGCGCCTTCATTTGCATTAGCGCTGTTGCTCAGCATGTTTTCGATTGGCGCAACTGCCTCCTGCTGAATATATCGCAAATGAGCGCACTTTTGGACTTGCGCATGCGCAACCCTATTGCGCATGGCGCAACCCTTTTGAATATCCGGGCCTTGGTTGTCTAGTGTGCTTACCTGGTAAACAAAAACAAATAATAACAATATGTTAAACAGTACTATACTTATTTTGTAACATTGTCCTATGGAGAACCTTGATCCCTTAAGGAGAGTTTGCTAACTATGATGCTAGATCTTCAGAAATATCTTCCATTGAGCCACACTCTCCCACCTACCATCCCCTGGACTCATGAGCCTTTACAATACACGTATTGGTTTTTCTGTCTGTGTATATGGAAGTGTTGGCCCTCAAGGAGGCATTATAATATAAAATTATCACTTCTAAAAATAGTAATTTTTTTTCATTCAGTACTGTCGTTCTCCCTTAGTAAAAGTATTGAAGCCAGCATGCACTCTTTACCATTGGGGTATGGCACAATGAGCATAATGTTGGCTAGCTCCAAGTGTACTGGTCCCACAGATCCCAGCGCCTTCAGCTCCAGCACCAGAGTGTGGCCCTCTATGGAGGAGATATTTGTGAAGGTCTAGAGTTACAGTAAGTAACTTTTCTTTGTGGGCGATTCAATCCTTAAATTACACACAAACAGTGTGCCACAGAACCCCAGAAGAGATGCTCATGTTGCTGCTTACCAGGAGTCAAAATTAATTTCAAACATTTTACCAGGAAAGTCATACAGAGCTGGAAGGGGCGGACACACAGTATAATGCTTAGAAAATGTCAATAAAATAGAAATAAGTAGATCAAAATCTATAATTCAAGAATGTTTAAAGAATAAATTGCCAAATGGAAAATTTCCATACAGTAAACTGTGGAACAGGCAAAAGTAAGCAACACAACAAAATAGGGAACGGGGATAAATGACTGACGTTAGGGGAGTGCTGGTGACAGCAGTGTGTGTGCTGCAGGTGAATAGGTAAATGTAAACCTATTACTAAAAGAACAGACAAGTTACTGGAGCTCCAACAGTAAATTAACCACTGGTGCATGTAGGGGACAAATGATATCTATTGTGAAAATGGGTAAATTATAAAGAAGGATTTTATGGACATTGCTAAGAAGATTAAAGAGAGTAGCTGTAGCCATCTTCTCTGAAGGATGCAGTACCTATCCACTTGAGAGTGAGAGATGCAAGTTCAGGATTTAAAGGTTAAATGCTTGGGTCCAGACATGCAACCGAAAGGACTGGGAAGCGGCAACAGACTAGAAACTGGAAGTGCTTGCACAGACCAACAGGCAGCCTGAGGAAAGAGATGGAAGGACTACAGAAACAGATTTCCCTTCAAGAGCCTAGATACAACAAGGACCTGGAGGGAGAAAAGTGACCTGTGGCACAAGGAGCTGAACAACTACAACCTATTTGGAAGAGGTAGAGCAGGGAAAAAGGGAGGTGGCAGCATTATATTTTGGATGCCAGCTACTTGTGATAATCTAAACATGGAAGGGATTGAAACACACTCTGGACATGGGTATCTAATGAAACTGGAGACACAATTACATTATGGAACAGATGACTTGATGAGAAGGTGATCTTTACGCATAGGAAAAACATGCCTCATTCGGACTGAGCAATAGCTAGAAGTTTCTAGTGTTTTCATAGAAGTTGATGGCAGACAAGGACCATGTGGCCCAACTAGTCTGCTCATTTTGCCTACCTATTTCAAAAACCACAGATCCTAGTTGATCTGCAGCTCACCCTTTCTTTCCTGTCTCTAGGGTTCCCTTGTCTATCCCATGCATTCTTGAATTCCCTGTTTGCCCCCACCACCTCCTTTGGGAGGCCATTCCAAGCATCCACCACTCTTTTCAATGAAAAAGTACTTCCGCAGGTTGCCCCTGAACCTCCCCCCCAACTTCATCTAGTGCCCCCTTGTTCTTGCACATCTTTTTTGAAAGCTGCTGCCCTCTTGTACCTTGTTTATACCCCTGAGGTACTTGAATGTTTTTGTCATGTCTCCCCTCCAGGTAATACATGTTGAGTTCCCCTAGCCTCCCCTTGTAGGAATTTTCATGCAGAACCTGCATCATCTTTGTAGCCCTCCTCTGGACTGCCTCTGCTCTGTCCTTCCAGGGACACGATACTCTACTGGACGTCTCACCAGCAATCCGAACAGTGGCATAACAACTGCCTTCTTTCCGCTGGTGATACCTCACCCTATGCACCCCAGTATCCCACAGCCTTTTCACATTGTTTGGTCACTTTTAGGTCGTTTTGAGTACCCCAGGTCCAGTTACTGCCTTGTGGTGGCCAGTACCTCTTCCCCCATCTTGTACTCCTCCCTTGGATTTCTGCTCCTCAAGTGCATGACCTAGCTATATGACAACTCAGCAACTCAACCTCCTCATCAAAGCCCGTTTCTCCCCACCTGTGCCTATGGCAAATGATTATGCTGATAGTGTGCCGACTCTAAGTTCCTGTTATCTTCATGTACAATTTGATTTTTGATGTATTTTGCCTATTTGTTGTCTCAATATCCTTATATTTTACAGATGTACTGAACCTAATCATTCTGTTCCTTGTATTATCATCCTGATTGTATATTTGCTTCTATCTATTTTTATCTCCACTGTTCCCTCCCCCAGGATGCACTTGGAATCAAGAAGTACTCTACTCGGTTGTGCGTTCCTGGTAAAACCGCACTTTTGCATTTTCATTTGTCACAAACGTTTCTTCTCTTTTGTTAACTTTATTTGACATATAAGTAACAAATGTAAAAAAAAAACCTACCTCTTCAATCCCTTTCATGCCCTTTGCAGCTCCTGTAGAGCTTAAACTGCTAAGAGTTATCTTGCCTTTCACAGGAGGGCCTAACTGAGACTTCCTTTGCAAGGTCCACCACTTCTTATTCTTAAGAATCTTATGCATGAAGTGTTCGCTCTTAGTAAATCTTATGCCCCCTTTTTTTCTCCTCAGTTCTTTTTCTTAGGGTGGCGGCAGCAGTACGGTTTGGGGAAACAGTGCCACCCCATTGCTGAGGCACTTTCATGATAATTGCTGCCGGTGCACCATGTTTGGGTATTCAGCTGTTGGGTCAAGCAGTCACTGCAGTCAATTTAAGTCCGCTACCTGTGGTTGATGATGGATACAAAAAGTAATTTTTCAATACAGGAGGGGCTTTCACTCTCGTGCAGCATAATGAAAAGCTGGTTGGCAAAATAGAAACAAAACTGGCACCACACTCCACTAAGCAGGTCAGTGGGTTTTTGCCAACCGATGGGTGGGTATAGCCAGTCATCTTGCACCTGTGTGAGTCCCTATAATAAAACAACTGTTACTGTTGTCTTTTTATGGGTCTAACAATGCATTTCTACTACATTCTGCTCAGGCACATAAATAAGGGCATCACAAAAATCTACCAGAATTATGTGTTTAAAATTAACTTTCTTTTTGTTTTATTTTCAATGAAAGAATATACAAACATACAACACAGTCTCACAGCTGATATCTTACAGCAATTCATGTGATCATATACTGTGCTTTATTCAGACTTATAAAATGGGTAAGAAATCTGTGAAAATCCAGTCTCCTGATTGGATAAAACAAACCAAATGACTGTACATTATTCCACAACGACTGCATGCCTGCCCTTCTTTTCATCCCCCAGGAACCTTCTGGGCATTTTATAAAACAAGTAATCCACTACAGGGCATGTGGTCATGCTCTGATGTACACATGCCATGGGTGGTTCAACGCTGTCGTCCTGTGATCTTGTGAATCATAACGCACACCAAGGCATGCTTATATCAGAGCATGACCGCATGCCCTGCAGAGTATTATCTGCTACTTATAGTATATACTGCACTTTAGCAAATAATCTTCCAACCAGGCCTAATTTTCAGGACCATAGCAAGGATACTCTACTCAATGTTACTTTTAACTATTTCACCTCATAAATACCTTTCTTCTTGGTTTGTGATATTCGTGATCACCACTATGCATCTTATATTTATCAACACACTAAATGTAAGTACCCCTACAACGCTAACTAGATCTGGGAATTTTATATGTTTTGAAGAGCAGGCATTTTTAAAAGATTTTCTTAAAGTAGATTGGTCACCTTCTTTACTCTTGCTCTGACTTGAGTACAGCATTGGATTTTTTTCAAATCATCTCTTAAGGAGCTAATAAATTACCACACACAACACAAAGCTTACAAAAAACAAAACAAAAAAAAAACAGCGTTTGCAAATGAATTGCCCCATTGTTTATAAAGTCAGTTGGCTGTGCTATCAATAAAAATCCATGGGGCCGAGCGATCGGGGTTTGCTCTGCAGATTGTCGACCCAGGTTTGTGCCTGGAACGGCAGGAGCGGAGGCCGGTGGGGAGGGCTAGAAGTGCCCATCAAATGCTCTCCTCCCTAGGGGCAGGGGGAGAGGGTGCGAGCCTGTACCGCTTTGATAGTGGCTCCTGGTGGCCCACAGTGGTGATACATTTGTGGCATAGGTGACCACATGCTGCAGTGTGTCCTTCCAGGATGCCGTGTGCATACAGCTGCAATAAGGGAGGTGGACGGGTTGTGGGAGAAAATGGGAAAAGTGCCCATCCAGCTGACTGGATGATGGTCGCCAGCTTCCCTTGTGCTACATAGCCCAGGCAAGTGCCTTCTAGGTGCTGTCCCGCTATGAGCCCAGTCTAGTGTGAATCCCAGTCTGAATCCCAGTCTCACCTCCCGTGGGGGGCCCCCGATGAAGGGATATGTTGGGCCACTTGGGGCACGGGATATGGGGGACAGTAACAATGGCTGAGAGGGATGGTGGGCAACAGGGGGTCCCTAGGCTGCCCGAAGGAGTGGCCGGTTGAGGGGCATGGGGGAGCATAAAGAAATAAAGCAAAAAAAAAAATGCTGCTTGGAAAAAGGCAAGAGTGACTAAAGATCCACTGGACTCACTTCACTTTAAAATGTTAAGAAATAAATGTACAGCTCAGGTCAGAAGAGCAAAGAATCCCTCTTTTCCTTTTATGTTAAACAACATGGAGAGGGGTGTATCCAGTATGTGTGTTCTTCCCCCTTTGTTGAATCTGGTCTCGAGCTTCAGACCTGAAATGCCTTAAGAGTTCTGCAGCTCCAAAAATAAACTAGATGGGTACCCCTAGCCTCTCCACATCTATAGCTGATACCTCGCAGATAAGTTGTGGTCCGTATCGGGGGGCGGGGACGGGGGGTAGGAGAGCTACAACTTATGAATAAACTTAATTTGAGTGTCCTTATGTTCATTACACCATAACAGACCCAGGTGGGTTTCTCATATCATAGACCAATTCACATCACTAATCTCCAGTCCCAGGTCTCACTCCCACAGCTAGCACACCCCTTTAGAGGGGCCAGGTAAGGCTTTTGTTAGCTGTCCATATGCCTTGGCCATGGGCTCCTATGTATATGATGTGGAATCCTGCAGGTATCGGAACCTGTGATGCCCTTGTAAGCCTAGGATTTCTTCCAGTTCCCCCAAGCTTCTGAGGCCATTCGGACCAAAGAGATCTCTGAAGCAGTCTGTGCCCCCATCCTTCCACTGTACAAAGCCTCTGTCATCCAACCCTGGGAGGAAGTCTGGAATATTAGTACTGGGGCTAAAAGTGACCAGTGAAGGGTCCAACCTATCCCCTTGGCCCTAAGCCGTCAGCGTGTACAGCACCAATGGGTTTGCCCCTCCTGCTTCCCAATATTTGACTACACCTCCTTTGTCTAGATAACATAATGAGGAAGGGCTCTTTGCTCCTAGCTCCAGGCTGACCCAGCTAGCTCACTGGAAAAAAGAATCTGACGGCAGATAAGGGTCACTTGTCCCATCCAGTCTGCCCATTTGGCTATCTGCATTTTTGCTGCAGACCGTACTTGATTTACAGGTCTTTCTACCCTTCCCCCCATACCTCCACGATTCCCTTGTGCCTATTCCAGACATTTTTTGAACCCCATAACTGTTTTCGCCCTCCACCACCTCAGCTGGAAGGCTGATACAGGAATCCACCACCTTTTCTGTGAAAAAGTACTTCCTTGCATCTTCTCCTCAATCTACCCCCTTCCAGCTTCATAGCATGTCCCATTATTCTACAGCACATTTTTCAGAAAACCACTAGCCTCTTTTACCTTATTTACCCCCATGAAGTATTTAAAGCTCTCTGTCATATCCCCCACTTCTTGCTTCCAAGGTGTGCATACCGAGGTCCTTTAGTCTCTACTTTTAGGGCTTTTGATGCAGATCCTGCAACATTTTAGTTGCCCTCCTTGGGACCACCTACACTCTATGTCCTTCCTGAGATGTGGTCTCCAGAACAGGACACTTTATTCAAGGTGGGGCCTTACCAGTGATCTATACAGGGGCAGCACCATCTCCCTCTTTCTGCTAATGATACCCCTTCTGTGCACCCCAGCATCCCACTAGCCTTCCCAACTGCCTTGTCAACTAGCCCTCCTGACAGCCTTTTCTCCCATCAACCACTCCCTCATGAGTCTTATCTGTGCGGCAAGGTGGTAGAGGTTCAAATCTGGATATTGGCGCCTTCCCCTAGAGGTGGGGCCCTTCAATCTAGCTAGTGCTGGCACTCTAGGCTTTTTCTCCTGCCACAGGGATTTGGAGCGTTGCGCTTTAAAGGCATAAATGGCTTTCTTATGGAGGCCCATCAGCTACATCTGAATGGGGTACAGTATGTGTGACAAGACACCCACAGCTTTGGGAATGTATACCAGGCTCACTACTTCTAGAGATCAAAAGGGGTGGGGGTGTACAAAGGCAACATATGACCAATAACCCAGGTCCTGAGCAGAGAATGTTTTGCTAGGGCTATGCTAGCTATCTATACTTCTGGAGGGGTACCCAGTAACTCCACACAGGAAGCAGTAACATGAATGTCCAAACCAGAGTTGGGGTTCTAGAGTGTGACTTTATTCCAAAAAGATGTTCTCTAAAGCAAGGCTTGACCCCTAAGGTTTACACATCATGGCACAAGGAATTGGCAGAACAAAATGACTGTATCTGACCGAAACTCTACATATTCCCATATTCGCCAGGCGCCCTTACAGAACCTGTATTCCCATCAGGGAGGCAGTATAACGCAGTGGTTTAAGGCTCTGAACTGCAAATCTGGAGACCTGGATTTGAATCCCACAGCCCCACTTGCATACTGTGTGATCCTGAGCATGTTACTTAACTTCCCTGTGCTCCCAGATCGCACCTGTAAACAAGCTTTCAGCTTAGAGTGCTACTCCTGGTTAAACAATTGCAAAAATAAATATATATATATATATATATATATATATGTACATATATACACAGTTCATAGGACTTTCTACTCCTTGCTCGGGCATTCCCATATGGCACAGGACTTTAAACACTCTCTCAGTGGCACTGGCCAAAACTGAACATTTTTTCTAGTAGCACTGGCCAAAACTGAATACACATTTCCCATAAGGCATAGGACTTACTAGACGCCCTTACGGAACCTGTAGTCCTGAACTGGTTACTCTAGATGGGGGGCTACCCACCCTTTGCTCCCAAATCCAAACCCAGCCATTCTTTCAGAGTTACACCTTAAACATCTTGAATACACTTGGGTAAATGCACCTTTGAATGAACTTTCGCATCTAGCATTTAAGAAACACTACTCTAACAGTGTGAGAAATTAAAGTCCTGAACAATGTGAATCAGTCTGCCTCTGGACCCCACAATTGCCATCCAACTTTAAACTGAGAAAAGTCTCGAATTTCAGAAAAGAACTGGTGTACCTTTTCCTTTTAACCAGAGAAACAACAAAGTACATGTACTTTCTTCAGGAAGCACAAAGTCAGATCTACTCACAGTTAGAACAGTATAGGTAGCAACAAATGGTCTTGGATCAAATAGGGCTTGCCCCTATGATTCATTCTCCAGCAGTCCTTTTCATCCAATCAGGAGTTCCTGCTGTAGACAATGGTTTCCAACACTTTTCTTGGCAGGCTGGAGAATACCAGGACTAGGGTGAGAAAGTAGAGGCCCTCTTCTCTGAGCCCACAGCTGCAGCTCTCACTCCTCCACCGACTACTCCTCTGACTACTACCAAGTCACTCTACTGACAACTGACTACTAACTACTAACTGACCCAAGATTCTAAAACTCCCCACTCACAGCCAGCTGTGGCTTATGCTGCTGTGAGAGTTCTAAATGACCTCTGTCTCATCTTCGCTGAGGCCAAGTAAACAAGAGAGTGAGTAGGTGAAAAACCCATTTAACTAGTTATTCACCAGCTGCCTCTCCATACATAGCACTGACACTGATGGGATTCTAGTAATCCCAGAGGATTGGGTGGTTACATGTACGTTTTTTAATAAATTGTAGGAGTTGTATTACTGAGCACTATAGGAGCACTAAGCACTTTAGAACTCAGTAAGTGTGTTAATGAATTAAGTACACTATGCCTTTAACTGCACTGCTCTTAAGCACACCTTGTGATTACCTGGTCATCCTGATGACGCATTAAGTGTGCGAAACTGGTAGAAGTTCCATCAGCAACCCGTGGCTTATTTCATGTGATAATTTGTTTTATTTTTTTTTTTTTATTTTATTTATCAAGTCTAGGATTACAAATACCTTTGAGCCATGGCTCTTTTACAAAGGTTCCACATCAGAGAAATACAAATTATGGGGAACATCAAGACAGGCATTACAACAATGTGGACATTGCAAACAGAGTACAGATTAATACAGTTCAAGGGTAGCATTGTAACAAGGCAGCCAGCGGCATTTGTCAGAGAAAATAGACAACAAATAAGAAGTGCCAGAGTCATAGGGAGAGGGAAGAGGGTAGGGGTGAGAAGGAATGTAGGAAGGGTGGCGAGAGGGTGAAAAGTGCAGCACTGGGTATACCAAGATGTGAGGGTAGAATCCAGTGAGGAGGGGAGGAGGGGGGGACAACTAGAGCAGAAAGGGAAGTGGAGAAACAAGGTTAAGTTGGGCAGTCACAGGAGCTGTTAGTAGTTAGATAATCCCGGAGCCTAGTTTTAAACATACCAATAGTTGGGGCAGAGGAGATGGTTGGGCTGAGGCCATTGAACCAGAGTGGTGGTCGATAAGCAAAAGAGCGTTGTCCCTGTGAAGTGTGACAGTGGGGACTTTCAGTAGCTGTAGCGTGGATCTCCTAAGGCACCATTTGTTAATTTGGTGTTGTAACAGAGTTGAGACCCCAGAAGGTGCAAGGCCAAGGTAGATTTTTTTGACCATGGAGCAGGTGAGAAACTTTATGCGGTTTGATAGTTGGAGCCAGCCGGTCTGAGTGTACAGGTCACATGTGTGGGTGAGACGGTGAGCACCAGTAATGAGCCGACATGCTTTATTTAAGGCAGTTGAGGGGTGTCTAAGGGTTGTGGTTGTGGCTGAGCCATAAATGATGAGACCATAGTCTATTACAGAGATCACAGAGCTCAGGACTGCAACCTTCAACGCTTCTGGCGTGAGGTGTGGTCTGTGTTTGTAGAGGAGACCAAGCCGTGTATTAGCGGCTCTAGCTACATTATCTACATGAAGTCCATAGGCGAGATTAGGGTCAAGCTGTATCCCTAAGTATTTGAAGGACACCACCTGATCTAGAGTGTTCCCCTGGGTGGTGGAGATAGCCAAGTGGTGTAGCTTGTGTAGGTTATGAAAGCTGCAGAAGAGCATAGATTTGGTTTTCTTGTCATTGAGGACCAGTTTATGATTAAGAAACCATGTCTCTACAGAACTGAAACCAAGTTGAAGGTTGTGTTGAAGAATTGCAGGATCTTTGTGAGTGGAGAATACAACAGTATCATCGGCATATAGTATGATCTGCTCAGAGCAGTGGTAAGGGAAGGAGTTTAAGAAAAGGCTAAAAAGGAGGGTCCCAGTATGGATCCTGTGGGACACTAAGCCGAACAGGCAGGGTGTTAGAAAGAGCGCCTGCACTTTTACTTCTCTGTGACTGGTTTCTAAGTAGCTTTTAAACCAGAGAGAAGAGTCAGGTGATAGCCCGGCATTCAGTAGTTGGTGTATTAGTAGTCCATGGTGTACTGTATCGAAGGCCTTGGAGAGGTCGACGAAAATGGCCCCTGTGAGAAGGCCGTTGTCAAGGGATTTGTGCAAAGCTCCAGTGAACTCAATAAGGGCTGTGGTGGTGCTATGACCTTTCCAGAAGCTGTGTTGTTGTGGACAAGGTATATTGTATTTATCCAAGTGGTCGGTAAGTTGATCAGCCACGATGCGCTCAAGTGCCTTAGAGAGTGGGGGCAGTATGGAGATAGGGCGATAATTTGAGTGAATCGTCTTGTCCCCACTTTTATGGATGGGTGTCACGGTGGCTGTTTTTCATAGGTCCAGGAATTTTCCACAGCTGAGAGAGAGGTTTAGGATTTTTGTTAATGGATGAATTACCTCATCGAGGGTGAGCAACAGAAGCTTAAGATCCAGGGTGTCGCTACTAGATCTAGATTTAGAGATAGCTGCAGTAATATAGCGGCGAGCTTCATTCAGCCTTACCTTCCTGAAGTAGAAGAGGGGATGGTTAGACTGAAGGGCTGAGGTATTTGGGGAGTAGGCCCTGTTTTCAAAAAAGTCATGGGGTAGAACAGCACTCAGGTCTGAAAAAGCCGTGTTAAAGATGTTTGCGATCACCTTGGGGTCAAGGGTTGAGGATCCATCAACCACTAACATGGCCAGAGAGGTTTTTGGCTGCTTCCCTGTGATATCCTTGATATTGTCCCAGAAAGCACGACCATTTCCCCATGTATTGGTGAGAGCGTCTTTGTAATAGGTGGATTTCATTAGCCATATGGCTTTTGTGCAGGCATTTCATGCTTGTTTGTCATTTTGGATGCCCAGTTGTTTGCCAGTGGCCCTGGCAACTGCCCAGAGGTGATCCCTTAGTTTCAGCTGTGAGAGAAGAGCCGCGGTGACCCATGGGTTAGAGAGAGATTTTGTTTTGCACCTTTTAGCAGGGGCAAAGAGGTCCCGGGCTTTGTTGAAAATTGAGATGAAGTGATCAAGAACCAAGTTAACATCTGTTGCTTCATAGATGGGTAGCCAGTCTTGTAGAAGCAGGTGTTGCTTGAGATGTGGAAGTTTTCCACGAGGAAGGACTCTGCTAGTGATAATTTTGGGAGGGGGCTTAAGGAATTTGTTAGACCATGCACACATGACTGGGGAGTGGTCACTGAGTGAGTCTGGGAGAATGGTCGTACGAGAAATCCTTGTGGGGTGAGTGGTGAGGACCCAATCCAAGAGGGTACTGATGCCAGTCTTGTAGTTAATCCTAGTAGGGGAGTTTACCATTTGTGTGAGGTTAGCAGCTGAGATGGAGTCTTTATAGGCACTGGCACTCGATGCTAACCAGTTTATGTTGAAATCCCCTAGTAGAATAAGTTTAGCTTCAGAAGGATGAGAGTTAATAAAGTTTAGGATGTTGTTGAGTCCATGTTTAGGGTCCCTGGGCGGGATGTATATGGAGACAATAGTCAGGGCTTTATGGTTGGGACCTAGGACGATTTTTATTGGCAGAATCTGGGCTGAGGCAGAAAGTGATGGAGTTGCTACAGGATGCCAAGACAGGGAGTCTTTGATATAGATTGCGCAACCACCGCTTTTTTTGGATATCTGGTCCAGCCTGTGGACATTGTAGCCCTGTATTGTTACTGCTGAGTCAGGAACTTTAGGTATCAGCCAAGTTTCCACCACTGCAAGGATGTCAGGGTTGTGTTGGCATATGAAGGCTTGGAGTGCATCCAGCTTTGGTAGTAGGCTGCAGATATTAATGGTTGCAAGGATAAGTGCACCTGGAGTTTGTGTGTGGCCTGAGCTCCTAGGGCCAGGATTGGGATGGACGCTGCCTGAGATGAGAAGGAGGAGGAGTAGGAGTTTTAAGGAGCAGAGTCGCAGCTCTTTGAGAGATAGTTTTGATTGTTGTTTCCTGGAGTAGAAGTTGCAAGGTCCCAGGCGGTGTCCCATATGGACTGCAAGGTGGTACAGTGTAGAGAGGTGGCCACACTTGTTGAGAGTAGTGGTCGGGTTAAGTAACCAGGAATATCCAAACGGTGCACCAAGCACAAGACTTGAGTGGAAGTGGAGAGTTCCCTTGGAGTAGCAGTGGAAACCAGAGTAGAGGGTGGTGGGGGTGGGGTGGGGTGGCTAGGACCAGGGAGAGAGAGAAGAGGGGGGCCAGGGCAAGGAGAAGGAGGAGAGCCGAGAGAAAGGCAGAGAGAGCCCAGATGGCTTATGTACTAGATAAAGAGATAGAGATAAAGATATAGCCCTCTAGTGGTGAGAGGATATAATCTGCTAATGGAAAAGTCAACAGATTAAACAAATTATTAAACCCTAGCACATAAATTCAACTAGAGACACAGAGGGAGATACAGTAGTTAGAGGTGTGTTCAGCAGGGGATAGTGTGGGCCACTTGGAAATCAGCTTCCAAATCAACTTTTTTCAATAAAGATGCCCTTTTAAAACGCAGTGGAGAAGGGCTAGTTTTGCTTGACTACTTATTCCACATGTAACCCCCCTACAAATGGTGGTTCTCAAAAAGTATTCCCTGAGATTGCTTAAATGCTCACTGCCAGGCTGGTGTCCTGCATTTTAGCAGTTTAAATGTATTGCCTGAGCGTGCCTGTATAGCCTCTGTGTACTGTCTCTTTAAGGGCTGCCTGGATTGCAGTCATAATTAATCTTGGTCCTGGACTGCTGAAATGGGCCAATCAGTACCTTCGGGGACTCTAAAATGGAGCCTGTCCCCAGGGGCTTTGTGGGAGCAAAATTCTGTAGGAATCATAGTTTTGGGCTTTTGGTGCCTAAATGAACCTGGAGGGGGAGTCCTTGTTGTGACTGACAAAGAAATCAGCCAACCGAACCTTTTGGATCCTGGGGAAAGTCCCAGGCTGTTTGCAGCTACTTTCAGTTTGAGTTGGGGAGTGAAAGAAGTAACAGCTCGAGATAGTCGAGCAGTAATCCTGCATAGATTTGCGTGGGAGAACTGTGAAAGGGCTGAGTTTTGGCCTGCCTGTCTGCCTGATGTCCCTGAGAGGGAAACTGAAATTTATTCGGACCGAATACGAATTGTGAGGATGATTTAAGCCACAGAACTGTGACCAGGCTTTGACCTGAAGAAGACCGAAGATTTGCTGAATGCGATTGGCCTGTCAGGATTTCCAGCCACCTTTGAACTACCAGTTTGTGCAGAGACTCTGTAATTGCGACCGGATAGCAATCTGCCTGGTACAGTAGAATTTCTCACATGTAAATGTGCTGTGTGCTGTTAGTGGGTCGTGATTTGGTTCCCCACTGTGTGCTGAACTGTGTTCTGCTTGCTGAAGGCTGCATCCAGCTCCCACAGACTGAATTCGTATTCATCTCCATTGGGCCTGGGCTTTGTCACACTGGCCCAGCCAGACTACCCGCTGCACAGAGAAAGACATTGATGAGAGACCTGCCTGGGGATCAGGCCCCTGCTCATGCTTTGAACAGGAATGATGCCTCAGTGATTCGTGTGGGCCCTGCTTCTCCTGGCACTCCAGTTCAACAACCTGCTGTCTCAATTTCATTCTACCTGTGTCCTGCATTGGGTATCGTAAGTAAACATCAGGGAAGCTCCCTGCAACAACAGCTAAATTTAAAGTGTTGTCATCTGATTGCTTTGTTGTCTTTTCTGTCATGAACTGAGCCCTCCGGCTCCGGATTACAAATAGTGTGTGTTGTGCATGTTGCTTTTTTCCATCACAGGGCCCCAACCAGCTGCGAGCTGGCCTACCCCGGGTAATGTTCCTGGCTAGCCCACTGTCTTCCTACCTGGGTACCCAAAGTGTGTGACTGTGTAGAGACTCTGAAGTGCATGCATAACTGTCTGATTGATATAGCCTTTAAGCAAATCAACCTGATTACACCCCTCCCTTGTTCAAGTCCCCGGAATAAAGCAGATCTAACTTTTTTGCATTTAACCTGACTGTGGTTTCAGTTTGTGCCAAGGGTACTGTACTGTTGCTATTTGCTGTGCATAACCTTGTTTTTACAGGGGTCCCCAGGGTCGAGCTTGAGCAACCAGCCCTGGTGCTAAGTGAACAGTGTGGATAACTGCATAGTGAATAAGGGTCATCGTGAAAGTGATCGTTGTATATTGTTCAGGCCACTAGAAGGGAAAGGGAGGGTTACAGTGTCTTTGAGGGCTGTGCCCAGGTTAGCTTGACCACTAACAACCCTGACCTCTGGGTGGAGGCACCCGTTTCAGTACCCAGGCCCCTTAACCTGCTACTAGCCAAGCAGGCAGGGGTAGTAGCCCTTGGGATAGCTCCACCTAGGGGTTACATCTTGGAGGCTTGTCGCTGGGCTTTTGTGTCTTCTAGTGGCCAAAATTATGAATTATTGTCAAACATAAATGGCTACCCCAACAAAAGTGGCTGTGCACCAGTTGGTGGGGTGGTGTACGGGGCAAGAGATTGACCCCCATAATGGTTTGCTAATATTGGATATACCTATGGGCATTAGTAAGGACACTGTTGAAGGGGGCACTTTCTAAAGTTGAATGTTTGAAAAAAGCTGTAGTGGTGGGTCAACAGGCTGATTTAACTGCCCAAACTCTCATGGCCTTGGTGGAGTGTAGCAACCCCCTGGACAGTTTAAAGGTGCCCCAGACTATCACTCCGGAATGGTTCCCAGCCGCCTGGAGGGTGATAACCAAAGATAGCAAGGATCCCTTAGAGGATGAGCCCCCACTGTTATCTGAATCTTTTGAGGAGAAATTTGTCAAGCTGTTACTGGAGGAGGGCAAAACTGTGGGGGAGTTAAAAAAAATTATTCCTGCCACCTGGGAGTGTCACCCCCCACTGTCCACACCCGCCCCAGCACCTGTATTTTCACCAACTTCTGTACCTGCCTCTGAGCCAGCAAGTAGTCATGGCCTTTACCTCAAGCTCAAGGTATTCTCTGGCATCCACCCTACTCCTAATTGGGAAGTCGACCTAGAGACCTGGATAGACTCTGCTACTCTTGCGGTACAAGAGTGGCGATGTTCAGAGGCCAAAAAAAGGGCCCGCCTGGGAGAAAGCCTCCAGGGACCCGCCCTATATACTTTTCGCTCCCTGAGGTCCTCTGACCCTGACGCTAAAGCCCAAGATTACATAGTCGCCCTTGAAAATGTGTTTGGGGGCATCACTAGTGTTGAGGCCTTGAAGTGGAAATTTAAATAAGCTATTAGACAACAGCCTGGGGAATTGTTATCTGTCTACATGGATTGATTAGAGGGAATCCTACAAACCATTTTTCGGAAAGGAGGCTGGGCCTCTAGTGAAGTGGACTGGTTAAGACTGGATCATATACTCTGCTCTGCCCAGCACTCCGGCTGGGTGTTGCTCAAATTGCAACTGCATCAAAGGAAATCTGGTCCCTTGCCCTTCCATGTGTTGATGAACGAGGTACGGGAAGTTGAGGAGGAGGAGGAGGGCTTTTTGGAGCCCTGCGCAGTCATAGTTAGTGCAACCCCTGCTCCAGGTGTGGGGTCAGTCACTGATGGCCTGGAATCACATGACGGTATCCGAGAATTAAATGTCAGCCCCGGGGGACCCAGTCACAGAGGGACTGCTACAGATGCTCCGCCATGGCATGAACTGCTGAGGGAGTTCCGAGAAGCAAAAAACAGTCTCTTTATGAAGGCCACCTCTGCGAGTACAGGCCCCGATCCTTACCCGACTGCATCTGCTATGGGGTTGGGGGTGCACACCCAGGCATCTCCTGCTGACAGCAGCTCAAAAATTGATATCTCGACTATGGAAGTAAGAAAATTGATGAGATGTCTTCAAATGCTCACCACACCGCAGACAGAGGTGGAACCAAGGTTTTTTGTTGGTAGTACCCCACCTCAGCTCCCAATGTGATGTCTCAGCCACACCAGACCACAGAAAGCATATTTTGCCATAATTGTGGGAAGGATGGGCACATGAAGACAGAATGCCGGTCCCCAAAAGACCTAGATAAAGTTGTATACAGACTTCAAGGGGAGCTTGGGAAAGCGAGACCATGGCTGAGGAGTGACAGAAATGACCGCAGTGCAGGACTGAGAAATTCTAACTCAAATTTCTTTATGGATAAATCATCTGTCCGGGCCTCTGCTCCTGCCTCTCCAGACTGGTCCAGAATAGTGGGCCCTTCGATGGAGACTTCTGTGACTGTCAATGGTATCCATGCTCGGGCTGTGCTCAATAGTGGGTCGCAAGTGACCAATGTACTCCAGGACTGGTATGACACACACTTATCTGATGTGCCACTACAATCTCTGGAAGGTTTGTATGTGTAAGGCCTGAGCGACAAGTCTTATCCCTACCTAGGATATGTCCGGCTCTGGTTGTCTTTCCCTGCGGCTGTAACTGGTATAGAGGAACAAGTAGAGACACTAGCACTTGTGTGCCCTCCTATGGGATTGTATGATGGGATTCCCTTGCTCAATGGAACCAACGCCCATGTTTGGAAGACTAGTGCAGCTGTGTCATGAAAAACAAGGCAAACGGACTGGGCGGGCACTGAGAATCCCAGCCCTGATAAAGAGACCCTATGATCTGCAAAAACGGACTACCGAAGCCAACGGAGATGAGCTGGTGGGGACAGTGTGGAAGAAAGATCCTGATTCTCTGGCACTCCCTCCTAATGCTCAGAACACCATTCAGGGAGAGGTTCGCATTACAGAGGAAGGGAAAAATAAATTATTAATGTTGGATGCACCAGATGATAGAAAGCTGCCAGAGGGATTATTGGTTAAACCCAGCATTTTGCCTGCCCATGCCCATGTCTATGCACGATGAGTGATGGTCCAGATTCGGAATGTGTCAGATCGGGAGGTCCAGTTGAACAGAGGGTGCACCCTAGCTAGTACACTGCACAGACACTGCTGTATTACCCAGCAACAAGTACTCTGGTGAAAAGGAAAGAGTGACCATGGACTTACTCGACTTTGGTGATTCCCCGTTGCCAGCTGAATGGAAGGGTAGAATTAGCAAGAAACTCGCCCAGATAGATCAAGTGTTTTCGTTAAAAGAATGGGATGTGGGGTGTGTCCAGGGTGCAGAGCATCACATACACCTGCATGATGACCAGCCATTTAGAGAGATATCCCGACGCCTCACCCCAGCGGACACAAATGATGTTAGGAGGCACCTGCAAGAAATGCTCGCCTCTGGCGTTACACAAGAATCAAGGAGCCTATATGCCTCTCCTATTGTGGGTGTGCATAAGAAGAATGGGTCCATGAGGATGTATGTTGATTATCGAACCCTGAACCAGTGGACCATCTCAGATCAGTACACCATGCCCCATATACAGGATGCCCTGGATTGCTTGAATAGGAGCAAATGGTTATCAGTACTGGATCTTAGCAGCGAATATTACCAGATTCCAATGGTCCTGGAGGGCCATGAGAAAACAGCCTTCATCTGTCCTTTGGGGTTCCATGAATTCCTGAGAATGCCACAAGAGATTTTGGGTGCCCCAGCCACCTTTCAGCGACTGATGGAACATGCAGTGGGAGATATGAACTTGCTGGATTGTCTAGTGTACCTAGATGACCTAGATGATGTCACTGTGTTCGGATGCGCATTAGAGGAGCACGAGACCCGACTGTTTAAAGTGCTGGACCGATTAGAAGACTTCGGCCTCAAGCTGTCCATCGACAAGTCCCAGTTTTTTCAGACCTCCGTGAAGTATGCGGGGTACACAGTATCTGCAGAAGGAATAGAGACCAATCCCAGTAACGTTGAATCACTGACTACTTGGCCCCAGCCCCATAACTTGAAAGAACTATAACATTTTCTCGGGTTCTGTAGCTACTACCGCAGGTTCATAAAAGACTATTCAAAGGTGATTTGCCTTCTCCTGAATCTTACCCAGGGTTATCCCCCTACCAACTTTAATTACAACAAAGGGTCTGTCAAAGAACCAGAGAAAGTGTACTCCCGCACAGGTGAACCTTTTGGGCCCCGCTGGACACCTGAATGTGAAGCAGCCTTCCATGAAGTCATATACCAGCTCACCCATGCTCCCATCCTCGCCTGTGCTGACCCTACCAAGCCCTATGTGCTGCACATGGACGCTAGTCTGCAGGGCCCAGGAGTTGTGCTGTATCAAGACCATGAGGATGGTTTGAGACCAGTAGCTTTCGCCAGCAGGAGTTTAACCCCATCAGAGTGAAACTATCCTGTGCACAAGCTGGAGTTCCTTGCCCTAAAATGGGCCATCGTTGATCAGTTTCATGAGTACCTCTATAGGGCAAAGATATTGATGAAGACTGACAATAACCTGTTGACCTATGTACAGACTTCAGCTAAGTTAGACACCACTGGGCACCGGTGGCTCTCTGTCATATCAACCTATATCAACCTATGATTATGCTGTCGAATACAGACCGGGACTGAATCATATTGATGCTGATGCCCTGTCACGAAGGCCCGCTTCTAAGAGTGATTGGGTCAGGCTGTCTGTACCTGACATCCAAGCATTTTGCCAAAAGTTTGACAGAGATGAACAGATGTCTGCGGACACCGTGGACTGTCTAGTAGTTTGCTTGGGCTCTCCCAATACCTGCATACCGGCTGCCTATTGCCCTTTCTCTGCTCTAGATATTAGTGCACTACCTCAACTTGACAATGACAGTATTCAGTGGGCTCAATCCCAAGATCCTATGATTCAACCCGCACATGATGCCCTGCGTGTGGGGAAAGATGTGTCTAAGTTGCATTCCCCTGACTTGCGAACTGCTCTACTGTTTAAAGAAGGCCTCAGGTTGAAGCTACTCAATCAGCTGTTACACAGAGAGACAGTGGATCTTAGTGAACAAGTAGACAAGCAACAATTGGTCCTGCCCATGGCCTTTAAACACTTGGTACTGAAGTCCCCCCACAATCACATGGGGCACCTCAGTATTGACAGGACTCTCGATCTGGTACGATCTTGATTCTACTGGCCCAAGATGGGGGCCAATGTTGAGCACCATGTAAAGACCTGTAGTCGTGGCTCCAAAGAAAAGCCCTGCCTTAGAGGGCTGTTGTCACTATCACTACCAGCGCCCCCATGGAACTGGTCTGCATACAGTTTTTGAGTTTAGAACCTGATCAATGGAATATTGGCAATGTGTTAGTGGTTACGGATCATTTCACACAGTATGCACAAGCTTTTCCAACTAAAGATCAAAAAACCTCTACCATGGCCAAGGTACTGGTGGAAAAATTCTTTATCCACTATGGTGCCACCCAGCGGATCCACTCTGACCTAGGCTGAAACTTTGAAAGTAAGCTAATCAAAGAAATGCTGTCTTTGTGGGGGTGTGGAAGTCAAGAACCACCCCTTATCACCCGCAGGGGGGCCCTCAACCAGAACGTTTTAACCACACCCTTCTAGACATGCTGGGCACCCTCCATCCAAAAGACAAGCATAAGTGGAGTCAGCAAATTAGCACCTTGGTACACACATACAACTGCAGCAAAAATTATGCTACTGCCTCATGTTTGGGAGGGAGGCCCGACTGCCAGTTTATGTCTGCTTTGGGGTCTCTCAGATGGGGGTCTGAGACGAAAACTACCTGCAGTATGTACAGAAACTGAAAGCTCAATTGGACCATACATATCAACTGGCCCAGACAATGGCCACCAAAAGAAATCTCACAAACAAAGAGAGGCATGATAAGAAAGTAAAGGTTCAAGAGCTACAGCTCGGAGACCGTGTGTTGTTATGCAATTTGGGACTACATGGTAAGCACAAAATTGCTGATAGGTGGCACCGTCTTCCTCAAGTAGTAGTTGGAAAGTTGTATGATCTACCAGTGTCAAGGTGCACCCACAGAATAACTCCAAAGCTGTCAAGACCATGTACCGTAACCACTTGCTACCTATCGGCCAAGTTATTATTGAAGCTGAGCCAGCAGACATTGCCTCCCCTAAGCCAGTGACTCATGCTGCTGCAAAAAAGAAAGAGTCAACCTACCCCAGTAGTTACAGATTTAAGGTTTCCCCCACAGCAGGCCCAGAATGATAGTAACTGTCAGTCCACCTCTGATAAAAGTGACTATGGTAACGCCTTGTATCCCTCCTATGAACTGAGTCAGTTGTCTCACGGAAATCCTATACAGAATCGTGGGGATGAAGCTGGGCCTTCTGGACTGCCTAACCCCCCAGCTTCGTCCTTGGAGCCAGTGCTCCCTGAAAGTGAAGTGTAAAGTATCAGATCTGAGGTTGCAGACTCTCTGTGTTTTGTGGAACTGTGTGAATTGCCTGAAGAGGGGGCCGATAGTCTCAGTCTCCCTAGTGACACACCAGAACCTGAAAAACAATGTGAGAGTGTTGACAGCCCCCCTTCAGTGCCACAAAGCCTAACTGTGCCAGAGCCTCCTCAAAATGAGCAACCTGGGCCTTCGTCAGAAGATAATAATGAGCAAAGTGTTGTGGGAACAGAGCATACAAAACAAGAAGCTGACAGTGCTCCCAGTTTGGACATTCCCATCTGTGCAGAGGCACCCCTCGTGAGTGACGAAAGCTCCAAAGCTAGTGCTGAAAGTACAGAGACTGTGGCTGTTCCCCCAGTAAGACTGGCCGAGCTGTCAAGCTCATATTGTGCCTCAGTTATGATGCCCCTGGAAGACCTGTGGACTTGCCTCTCAATTTGGTCCATAAAGGTGTTTACGTTTCCAAGAGCTCACTGCCCAAACTGAGCTTGACGGCCAACTCCAGGTTACTTGTTCTTCCCTCTCACCATGGTGCCCTTCCCCCGTCCAGCCCCAAGTTAGCTGATAGGGAAGGGCCCCCTCTTACACTGTTTAAAGTACAAAAAGTTATTACATTGATATAGTGATGCTCAAAGCATGTTAATCACAGTGAAATCAATATTACCTGTATGAAACATGCATAAGTATTGTCAGTACAGATATAGTATTGTAAAGTATGTTGAAATGTATAGTAATCTAACAAGTTTATGTTAACTAATGTATAAGCTAGTATTTGCATAGCATGCTAATGTCATATATATCTCGTTTATATTGCATTTTCAATAGTGTGATGGTACAGACTTGATGCGGACACCAAGTTTTCTCCAGGCAGGGAAGGGTGTAACCCCCCTACAAATAGGGATTCCAGAAAAGTCTTCCTTGAGCTTGCCTAAGTGCTCACCACCAGGCTGGTGTTCTGCATTTTAGCAGTTTAAATGTATAGCTAGAGAGTGCCTGTATAGCCTCTGTGTACTTTCTCTTTAAGAGAAGCCTGGATTGCAGTCATAATTAATCTTGGTCCTGGACTGCTGAAATGGGCCAATCAGTACCTTTGGAGACTCTAAAATGGAGCCTGTTCCCAGGAGCTTTGTGGAGGCAAAATTATGTAGGAATTGTAGTTTTGGGCTTTTAGCACCTAAATGAACCTGGAGGGGGAGCCCTTGTTGTGACTGACAGAGAAAGCAGCCAACTGAACCTTTTGAATCCTGGGAAAAGTCCCAGGCTGTCTGCAGTTACTTTCAGTTTGAGTTGGGGAGTAAAAGAAGTAACAGCTTGAGATAGTCCAGCAGTAATCCTGCATAGATTCGTATGGGAGAACTATGAAAGGGCTGAGTTTTGGCCTGCCTGTCTGCCTGCTATCCCTGAGAGAGAAATTAAAGTTTATTTGGACTGAATCTGAATTCTGAGAACAATTTAAGCCACAGAACTGTGACCAGGCTTTAACCTGAAGAATACCAAAGATTTGCTGAATGTGATCAGCCTGTCAGGATTTCCAGACACCTTTGAACTCCGGGTTTGTGCAGAGAGACTGTAATTGCGACCAGATAGCAATCTGCCTGGTACAGTAGAATTTCTCACATGTAAATGTGCTGTGTGCTGTTAGTGGGTCGTGATTTGATTCCCCACTGTGTGCTGAACTGTGTTCTGCTTGCTGGAGGCTGCATTCAGCTCCCACAGACGGAATCCATATTCATCTCCATTGGGCCTGGGCTTTGCCACACTGGCCCAGCCAGACTACCCGCTGCACAGAGAAAGTCATCGATGAGAGACCTGCCTGGTGATCAGCCCCCTGCTCACACTTTAAACAGGAACAACGCCTCGGTGACTCATGTGGGCCCAGCTTCTCCTGGCACTTCAGTTCAGCAACCTGCTGTCTCGATTTCATCCTGCCTGTGCCCTGTATTGGGTATCATGAGTAAACATCAGGGAAGCTCCTTACAACAACAGCTAAATTTAAAGTGTTGTCATCTGATTGCTTTGTTGTCTTTTCTGTCACAAACTGAGCCCTCCGGCTCCAGACTACAAATAGTGTGTGTTGTGGATGTTGCTTTCTTCCATCACAGGGCCCCAACCAGCTGTGAGCCGGCCTACCCTGGGCAACGTTCCTGGCTAGCCCACCGTATTCCTACCTGGGTACCCAGAGTGCGTGACTGTGTAGGGACTCTGAAGTGCATGCATAACTGTCTGATTGATATAGCCTTTAAGCAAATCAACCTGATTACACCCCTCCCTTGTTCAAGTCCCCTGAATAAATCACTTTTTTTGCATTTAACCTGACTGTGGTTCCAGTTTGTGCCAAGAGTACTGTACTGTTGCTATTTGCTGTGCATAACCTTGTTTTACAGGAGGGTCCCCAGGGTCGAGCTAGAGGAACCAGCCCTGGTGGTAAGTGCAAATAGTGTGTGTAATTGCATGGTGAATAAGAGTCATTGTGAAAGTGATTATTGTATATTGTTCAGGCCACTAAAAAAGAATGAGGTGGATTACAGTGTCCTGGAGGACTGTGCCCAGGTTAGCTTGACCACTAACAACCCTGACCTCTGGGTGGAGGCACCCATTTCAGTACCCAGGCCCCTTAACCTGCTACTAGCTGGGCCGGCCCAGTGGCGCTGAGGGTTGAGGCGCTGGACACCACACCTCGCACCACGCCTGCGACCCGGGTTCAGGAACGTACTCGGGTCGCCAGGTGTGGGTTGAGAATGAGTGCCCGTGTGGTGCTCTCCTCCCCGGGTAGCATGGGAGGGTTGTCCCAGTGTGCTGGTGACCCCCAGTGGAGACCGGAGGCACTACAGCAGCCAGACATGCACGTATTCAGCGTGGACGACGCCGGCAGGGTTGCCATGCACCAAGGTGTCGATGTGCACCACGCAGGGAGGGAGCAGGTGGGCTCGCAAGAACATGGGAAAACAATGGCGCTCTGGGCAGGCGATGGCACTGGTCCACCATGCCCCTCACCGGGCCTACCCCGACAGACCTTCCAGGTCCTCCATTCCCCAGCCCTACCCGAGCCACAGTCCGACTTGTAAGCTCGCCCAAAGAGGAGAGGGCAACCCACCCCAGGCGGGTTAAACCAGGGGAGGGGTACTGGCTTCGGGAAGGGGGAAGAGAGAGGAAGTGCAGATTGGGGAGGCTTCAGGCTGGGCAGAAAAGGACAGACTGCCTGAGAGAGGATCCAGGGTGCCGCAACCGGAGGGAAAAAGAATGTGGGGGGGGAAGAAAAACTGCTACTAGCCAAGTAGGCAGGGGTAGTACCCCTTGGGATAGCTCCACCTAGGGGTTACACACAAATCCACTACCCTTTCTGTTAAGAAGTACTTCCTCACACCTCTCCTGAACCTACTCCCCTCCAGGTTCCACATTAAAGTGGTGAGTGAATAAGCACTTTAATGTGGTGTATGTTCCTTTAATTAATTATGTATAAATTACCACCCTGTTTGTCAATTCTCCAGATACGCCCCCACTGGAAGGCCCACTGAAGGGTTGAGGTGGTAGGGACTACTGGTTATCTCCAAGGCTTCTTGCCAAATAAACTAGCACTGGCTGAATAATTTCAAACCACTCCACGAGTGGCAAGCTTTTTTTACCATATTGTGTGTTTTTGAGCTGGCAGCTCTGCTCGTGCACTGCCACTTCCAGTGCGCACCTGACTTTATTTTTATTTATTTAATATTTTGGAGAGACCTTTGAGCGTGAGCTCTTTTACAAAGGTTCCATGTCTGGGTGGTCAAAATATGACAATACACATATACAATTGTTACAGATGCCTGCTCATTGGCATTCCAGAGCAATTACAATGAGAGTTAAACAAACTGGAGAACAAACAGAGTAATTATTACAGAGTAGAAGCTAATTCAGAAACTTAATGTTTACACTAGTTTGCCCCCCTCCCTAGTGAAATCTGAATCCGTTGTTAGACTAAGTTGAGAAGACTGTACAGGGGTTAACACTTACACAAGATGACAGTGGGCTAGGTGTTAGTAAAACAAGAGGGCAGTATTTGAAATTACCCGCAGAGGGGAAGAGGTGAGAGGTGGGTCAGGGGCGCTGTGGGAGGAGCAGCTCCAGTGGGGCCTTGTCGAGTAGGGGGTGGTAGGGGAGAAGAGAGAGCATTATCTACGTGCTGTTAGAGCTGGTAGAATAGCTTACTTACGCTCTAGGCTGGACTGGAAAAGGAGGCAGGTTTCACTAGGTAGCCCAAATTGGGTGGTACCTAGGTTGAGAGTCAAAACTTTCAAGTAGTGCCTGAGCAGCAGGTACACTTTGCACATGACAAGATGCGATTAAGGCCTGCTTTGAATTGAGATATGCTGTTTGTTTGTAGTTTTTAAGGGAGTTCATTTATCCGGGGGCCTCAGCGAAAGCGCCGCTGCCTAGTGAGGTTGGCATGGAATGGAATAGACTGTTCCATTCTTCTTCTTCTTCCCTCTGGTGATGCGAGGTGTGGGAGAAACCTCAAGCAGGTAACCTACACAGGGTGGGGTTTTTCCAAGGAGTGCCTTCTTTGCTAGGAGGCAAATACGGTATTTGATGCTTTTAGGTTGAGCCAGTTTGTACGCTCATACAGGGTAGAAGTATGGGTGTATCGATCCGCACAGAAGGTAAGGTGGCATGCCTTATTCAGTGCGATTTTGACCCTTTTGAGTGCTGTTTTAGAGGCGGCACCATACACCACCAGACTGTAGTCAATCGTGGAGCGTATGGAGCTGGAGACAGAGGTTTGGAGTGCCTCCAGGGTGAGGGATTTTTTCTGCCTATAGAGGACCCCAATCTTTGTGTTTACCGCTCTTACAAGGGAGTGAGTCATCAATGATGACCCCAAGGTACTTAAACAAGTGTACCTGCTCAATCAGCTCACCAGCCTTATTTGTGATTTCAAGGGAAGTGTGCCTCTGCTTATGGTGAGGGCTAGACAGAAGCATGGCCTTGGTTTTCTTGTAATTCTTTCTTCTCTTTGTTCCCCTCCAGATTCATAGCATGTCCCCTTGTTCTTGTACATCTAGTTTTCTGAAAAAATAAAAATCCTTCCTTCCTGTACCTCACTGACCTCCCTGAGGTATTTAAAGGTTTCTATCATACCCCCCCCCCCCCAAAACAGTGTAAATATTGAGTTCCCATAGTCTCTATTCATAGAGCTTGTGATGCAGACCCCTCACCATTTTAGTTGCTCTCCTCTGGACCACCTCCACTCTGTCTACATCCTTTCGTGGATGTGGCTTCCAGAACTTTATACACACAGGGCTGCAGCTATGAATTTTGGGGCCCTGGACAAGTCACTTGAAATGGGCCCCCTTTCCCAAACTAGCTAATGCCAGGGTAATGCCAACTCCTCAGGTGGGCCCCGCCTGAGCTTGGGGCCCCGGACAACTTCCCCACTCCCCATTACTGCAGCCCTGTATACACAGGTAACACCACTTCCCTCTTTCTGCTGGTGGTACCTCTCACTATGCAACACAGCAGCCCACTAGCCATCCCAACTGCTTTGTTGCATTGTCTGGCCACCTTTAGGTCATCCGAAATTATCACCCCAGGCCTCTTTCCTGCATGGTAGTCATCAATAAATAATTAGGGATGGCTATTCTTCTCTACCGTTTGACATGGAAATGTCGGACACTGATACTCAAACTTGTTTATTGTCTAGCTGCACTCCTGACTGTAGTTATAGCCATTACTGACCTCGTTGGGAACCCTATAAAACATAAGGCAGCCTGCTGCTTTTTGGTAAACTCTGCCTTTTGTTTCACTGGCTCTGCTTACCTTTATTCTGCCTGTACCAATATGGCAGCCGCGGCCAACCGTGACGTCATAACCGTCGCCTCCTGATAACGCCGCCGAGCTCGCCTCACAGCAGCTTTGTCTTTGTGACGCAGTCAACGCGCGCGGCCCTTGAGAACGAGCGAAAGAGCGAGAGCGGCCGAGCCGAGGGCCGCGCTGTAAATACGGAGCGCCGAACGGCAGGCGGGCTGACGGCGACGGAATGAATGGCGGAGCAGCGAACTGACGGCAGCGGGAAGTCGGCGAGGGACTGAGCGCGCGAGACAACTGGAAAGAGAGCGGGAGAGGAACGCTGTGAGAGCGCGAGCCGCCTCTGGAGCCCGAGAACAACCGGTGAGTGAGAGAGAGGGGAGGGGGAGCGCACGAGCCCAACCGTGCGTCCGGTTCCTTGTGCCGTTCTCCGCTTTGCCGAGAAAGCGAGAGACTGGGACGGGCCGCGCATCCTGCACGGGAAGGGAAACGGTCCCTCATAGACACCGGGAAGGAAAAGATAGCCCCCAAAAAAAAAAAAAAAAAACAGAACGGGAAATGGAAACAACAATCCCCTCCCAAAAGAAAAAAAAAATCAAGCAGGAGGAAGGTAGACCCCATGCAGCTTCCTTAGTAAGGGGATGGAGAGTGGAGACACAGATGGGCAGTGGCATATCCCTCCTCCTCGCCCCTTCCCACAAGCACAGAGAAGGCAGAGCCCATACAAAAGAGAAAGGGTCTGCTTCCCCCATCAAAACGGCAATGGAAACGCCCCCTTCACGAAGCAGGATAAAGGGGAAAGCTAATGCAGTTCCCTCAACAAGGGGTTGGAGACGGTGAAGGGGGCAGCACCCACTCAAAACAGGAAAAAGGTGAAGGGAAAGCCCATAGAAAAAAGGGATAGCCTACCTCCAAAGCGAAGCATTTGAAATCTGAAAAAGAGTAGTTGTACTAAAGGGCATTTCCCTGACAACAGTTGGTAAATAAATGAAGGCAGAGCCTTTGCATCTTCCCTAGTGAGAGGATAGCATTAGGCTGATGGAGGCAGACGTGTCCCATCCTATTCTCCTTCCAAAGCAGAAAGAAGGTGAAGGCAAAGCCATGCAAACGAAAAAGGGTCAGCTTCTTGAGAGAGCAAAGACGACCCCCCAAAAAAAAAAAAAAAAGTAGGAAGATGGCAAAGCAAAAGACTCCTGACATTTTATGTGGGACACTGGAAATCTGCAGGAGGATGCACTGTTTGAAATTGTGATGCAGCTGCAAGCCAGCAGGACTAGTGACTGGGGCAAATGTAACCTTTGAGTACCTTGTATATGAACGTAACTTATAATATGTAACATTATGCAATCTAAGTGTGCGCTTTGTTCAGTGTTTTGCACCTGTGCTGTTTCCACTGTTGTAACCACACTATGTAACTTTGTCTACCCTTCCTGCGACGAGGTGTCTTTGTAAATGAGTCCATGATTCAAAGGTTGTAAATCTGACTTGTACAAATAAATAAATAAATCCACTTCCTCCACAGACCTTTCCACTGGCTCAGCTGGTACACTGATTGAAATGTTATCTACTCCAGTACAAGCCCAGAGGGCAAGTTGAAGGAATCTCACTAGCCCGAGACAAAATCTGCCAGCATTTGGCTAGTGAACTGGTGCCAATGTCAACCCCTGGGATGAGGCAGGGACTCCTCAATTGTCTCCCAGAGGCTGTGGGGAAGGGGGATGATACCCAGCGTAGTATGGTAATTGCTAAGTTTCCAGTCACAGGAGAGGGAGAGAGGGGCAGAATGGTTGAAGGGCAGTTTCCCAAGACATAGTTTCCCCATGGGGGAAGGAGGCGGAGTTTGTCCAATTGGGTTGGTCCGCCTAGTACCTTCCTGCATTCCTCCTGCTGGGGCTTCATTAATCCCCCCAAGATTAATGGGCTTGGCACTGTCAACAGGTGATGACATTTTTCATTCAATTAGAAAAACAAATTGCCCCCCCATGCCTGGCCTTCCTTTCCTCTTGCCTTTTGGTGCCTTCTCATAACGGGCACACCCCAATGTCTGCTATCACACCTTCTCCTGACTGAGCACTGTACGGGAAAGAGGATCTCATAGTGGGGCCCAATGTAGATGCCTTCAGAAGTGCCGAGCAGGAGTAGAGCTGTGCGGAATTCCACCGGTAGAATTTGTGCAGAATGGCAATTCCACTTCCAAAATGCTTTTTTTGTAACTTCTTTTTGATTATGCAGAATTCCAGAAAGCATGTTTGTGTAAACTGTTGAAAGAAATATTGTTCCACAGTTTGAGGAAATGAATTTGCAGTTTAAGAAAATTGCAGACGGCAGTTCCACTGTTAACATTCTGTTTTCAGAATTTCAAAATTCTGCTTCTGATGAAATCCCAGTAGATATGGAATTTGAAAATTTCGCACAGCTCTAATCCTTGTGAGGCGGGGGATGTGCAGAAGATAACCTTTGCTGCTGATTCGTTCATAGGGGCACAGTAATTCACTTCACCAAGGATTCCCCTTGCATAAGATGTCTGGGGATGTTAGAGGTAGCATGCTCCAACTCCTGGGGGCACACAAAGGGTAGTTTTGTTACACTGCAGGAGCATCTCTAGTGGCAGGTAGTGGAGTAGCTTGGGAATCATGGGTGACCACATGGTATCGTGTCTCCTCCACAGGTCAGGCATCGGGGAGACAGTAGAGGTGTTGAGTGGTAGGAGGGACTTCACCAGAGGAACAGTTCCTGGCGTAGAGAATGATGGCGCTCCATGCACATACATCGATTGGTTGTATAGAGTTTTGCACGCAAAAGTAGTCAACTTTTTTTTTTGCATGGCAGTTTTGCACAATGTGGGGGATTTTCATTTATCAACTGTTGCTGAGGGAATTCTTGAGCTAAAAATTGCGGCAAAGTGGGGCTTGCAGTGGAAACGAGCAAAATATGTTTTATTTAATAAATCGGAAATACCTTTGAGCCAAGGGCTCTTTTACAGAGGTTCCACGTCAGGTCACACAAATAGCAAATTACAATGGTTTCAGTAAGTAGTACAACATGAAACTAATTACATAAACAAGAACAATATGGCAAGATAAATAATGTGTCAAGTGCAGCCAGTGGCCTTGTCTGAAGGGGGGTGAAAGGCTTACAGGGGTGAATTGGGGGTTGAAGGAGCAAAATAAGAGCAACGAGGGAGAGTCCACAACTAAGCTTGAGCAGGAAGGACCCACGGGCGGGGTAGAGGGAGAGAACAAGGTGAGGAAACAGAGGAGAGAGAGAGGTGGGAGTGGAGGGGTAAAGGAAGGGGGGGATGAGGTAGGATGAAAATAGGGCAGGAATGGGAAAGGAATAAGGAAGGAAGTGCTGTGAGTGGAATAGTGCAGCAACAGCATAGGGCTATATATGGCAAATGGTAAAAGAGGGAGGTCCCAGTGCATTTAGCTGTCAGCAGAGATTAGGTATAGCAGTCACAAGATGCTCTGGAAACTAGGAATTGAACAGCTTCCGCTTAAATGGTCCCACAGTTGCAGTCGTCACACTCTCAGGAGGAAGGAAATTAAATGAATTAGCAGCTCTAACTGCAGTCGATCGCTGTCGGAACGAGGTTGGACAGTGAGGGACAGTAAAAGTTTGGCTCACAGAACTTTGTGTGCTCCAAGTGCCCCGGAAGGGAGTGAAAAGCTGAAGGGAACCTAGTGGTAGGAGACCAAAATCTGCCGCCTTAGCCAGAAGGCAGGCTTGATATTCAGTGCGAGCCTGGAGTTGAAGCCAGTTTGCTCGTTCGTAAAGGTCACAAGTGTGAGTATGATACACTGCACTAGTTAGTAGACGGCATGCCTTATTCAGAGCTGTGGTGAGCCAACATAGGGTTGTGTCTGTGGCGGAACCATAAATGACCAAACCATAGTCAATAATAGACACAATTGAACTTTGGATAGGCAATCTGAGGGCTTGGGTAGCAAGGCAGTGTTTATGCCTGTGTAGAAGGCCTAGGCGAATGTTAACTACCTTGGCAACATTTTCAACATGGTTGGAGTAGGAGAGTGTACTATCCAGAGTAACTCCTAGGTATTTAAAAGATTAAGTCTGATCAAGGATAACGCCCACACTGTAAATCAATTGTTTGGCTTTGTGCTTGCTGTGGGTACCATGGAGAAGCATGACCTTAGTTTTTTAGCGGTTAAGCACCAACTTGAGAGATGAACCAGGGCTCGGCTTCAGTAAAACTTTTCTGAAGTTGGGCCTGAAGGAGGATAGGGTCAGCAGTCTTTGTGAAAATGGCTGCATCATTGCGTAGAGGAGTACTGGTTCGGAACAGGATGCTGGAAGATTATTGCGGAAGGTGCTAAATAGAAGGGGTCCCAGTATCGATCCTTGAGGAACCCCAGAGCAGCCAGGCAGTTTAGCAGAAAGGGCAGACCCTATTCTCACCTGCTGTGTGCGGTTTGCTAGATAGCTGGTGAACCACTTTGGGGCTTCTGAAGATATACCAAGCCCAGCAAGTTGCTATATCAGCAAATGGTGATTGACCGTGTCAAATGCATTAGACAGGTCAATAAAAGTTGCACCAACAAGTTGACCCTGATCGAGAGTATGGTGACTGAAACCTGTGAATTCTATTAGGGCTGTAGATGTGCTGTGCCCTTTCCGAAAACCATGTTGTTGGACACATTGTAGGTTGTATTTTTCCAGATACCCCATTTTATTTTTTTTTTTTTGGGTCCCTTTGCTAGGGTTGTTGCTGTAACTGGATGATGATCATTTTCACTTACAATACTGACATCTTGGCCTTTTTTGTGTGTGTTGTACTGTTTTTCGTGATGGATTGTGAAAAAGTAGGAGCAGTTCAGTTTCTCTGTCTACTACTCCATGCCACCCGCCTTCCTCCTGTGGATGGAATGAACTGAGGAGGTATGGGCCGTTGAAGTTGTATAGGTGCCAGTGATATGTGTCGTCATGGACAGCCTCTGCTTGGCAGAAGTTTCCCAGCAGTCTGTCGTTGATGGTATCTGCGTTCATAGGTGTGGCTTAATGGAGGAGAGTCTCTGAAAGACCTGTGGAGACCGTCATCAAGCAGGACATTGTGGAATATGTAGAAGATGGTGGTCTTCAGGACAATAAGTGGCATTGATCCGTAACACAGATGTTATGTCAGATGAACATCACTGTCGTCTTTGATTGGGTAACAAAGAAACTGGACAAGGGCCACACAGTGGAACACCTCTATTTTGATTTTCAGTAATGCATTAGACTCAGTACCACACAATGTCTGAGGAAACTGGAAGACCTTGGTATGGCAAAGGACATAGGTGGGTGGGAAATTGGCTTGGGGGAAGTCGGCAGAGTTATGAACGGGGTGAGTTCTAAGGAAGGAGAAGTCACAAGTGGAGTATCTCGGGGATCGGTCTTGGGCCCAGTCCTCTTCAGCATATTCATTAGTAACATTTGTGAAGGAATCCAGGGCATGCTTGCCCTCTTTGCAGATGACACTAAGCTTTGCAGAAGGGTTGATGGTGAGGAGGGGGTTAGGGAACTTCAGAAGGACCTCCAAAGGCTAGAAAGCTTGTCAAAGGTGGGGCAGCTGAAGTTCAGTGCCAAGAAGTGCATGGTTAATGCATCTGGGGAAATGTAACCCAAGGACAGAGTACTGGCTAAATGGGGTGAAAATTAGTACCACCTCAGAGGAGTAGGACATAGGGAGGGTCAAGTATGACACCCTAAAGTAGTCATGCCAGTGTAATAAGGTGTACAGCAGAGTAAGTAGGATGTTGGTGTACACAGAGGAATTGATAATGGGAGCAAAGAAGGTGATCCTCTCCCTTAATAGATCCCTGGTGAGGTCACACATGGAGTACTGTGTCCTGTTCTGGAATCCTCACCTTAGAAAGGACAGAGAGACGCAAGGCTGTTCAGAGAAGAGCAACAAAAATTATTTGGGGCTTCCGGGTCCTCTCCTACGAGGACTAAACCTACTCACTTGAGACTGGGGGTGGCGGGGGAGGATATGATATGTTTCTGCAAAATGCCCTACACAAAACTTTTCAGTAGGAATGCCAGCTAAGTGACGAGGGCAGTAGTGGAAACTGTGTTGAGGGAGTTTCAGGGAGGAGCTGAGAAAATACTATTACCAAAAACAAAAAAGAGTAGAGCCATGGAACGGTCTGTCTGCCGAAGTGGTGTGTGTGTGTGTGTGTGTGTGTGTGTGTGTGTGTGTGTGTGTGGCGTGTGCTCGCAAGGACCGTGGTGAGATGAGATTTAAGGGTAGGTGGGACAGAGTAAGGGCTCAAACTAGTACTGGAGTATGGAAACATAAAAATACTGGGGGAATCCGTCCATGGATGGACACTAGGTCCTAGGTATCCATGGGTGGATTAGATGGACCCTTGGTCTCATTCTGCCATCACTATCTTTGTTGTTTTCTGATACCTCAATACTAATGGTTCATGGTGTGCAGTGGTTTTTAGGCCTTTTAATTTACAATTTTTGCATTTTCTCCCCATCCTGGACTCTTGCAAATGCGCGTGCATGGACACAAGCCGGGTACCGTCTTGGCGCCTGCCGCCCCTCCATCTCAGCTTTCCCATTGACTTCCACTCATTGGGAGGCGCAACTACAGGGGAGAGGCAGGCAACCTACTCTGGGAGAGGAGAGCTGCCGTTGGCTGCTCAATCCTGCTCTCCTCCCCCCAAAAATCCCAGCACGACACGAGTAATGTGTCCAACGCCTAAGCCCTCAGTGCCATGGGCCAGTTTTCAGGTTCTTAAGAGATGGCTGTCAATGATGGAAAAGTTCGAAAAGTGTTTACAAACCAGACTACTTCTGTATTACAGTAACCGCAGTATTACATGTGACAGTTATCAACCATCAGATTTGTGCAGCGAAGTCCCTAGTACATGCTTTTAGCACTTTGGGACACAGGAGCTGCAGTGTAGTGACTGCCCCCACTGCCACGGAATGTGCCACTGCACCAGTCGGGTTTTGGTACAGGGCCCCGGTGTTTGTTTTTATTTTTAAATTTAGGGGTAGGGGTCCCCCATCTGTGTGCAGCTACTGAGAGATATGTCCGAACTCCGACCTGGGCCGGAAGTTTCAGCATTAAGGCACGACCATCAGTTGGTTTACTGTGAGCAAATTCAACACTGGAGAGGGGGGGTCAAGATGTACAAGGTGAAGCAAAGTGTTAACTGAACCCTTGCAATGCCTTAATGCTATTTTAAATTTATGATTTAAATTTTGTTGTTGTGTTGTGTGTGTGTTTTTTTTTTTTTTTTTTTTTTTTTTTTGCCTTTTGCCACTACATAGCTCAAGACTGCGGTTTGGCCATCAGAACGCTTCATGGTTTTTTTTTTTTTTTTTATGTTTGCATGCAAACATATTGGTATCAGTTTGTTGTGAAAAGTTTTTTTTTTTTTGGCATGACCCCTTCCACCTATCACAGCTTCAGAATACCAACTCTCCTCCCTAATTCTACCCACGCTCTGTATTTCTCCTCCTTTTCTCTTTGAAGTCCTTGCCCAGTCACAATGCAGGAAAATGGAAGCTGCATGTTTTCCATGTATCTCCTGATTCTCCTTTCTCCTTGTGCTTGGTCTCAGGGCTTCTGTGCTGCTGGGATCTTCCCTCCCAGGCTTATTCCTGTGCATGAAACTTTCTCATACTTTGGTTCCTCTGCTGCTCTTTTACACGGTGACACTGACTGGGTAGTGAACCGATCTGCTTCTTGGCAAGCAGTGACAGCGCTTTTTTTTGGGGGGGGGGGTAAAACATGGGTCAGACTGGATCCACTGGTGTAAAAAGTGGGTCTAAAGAGGACTGTGGTGTGTCAAAACTAAGTGGTATTTTTTTATATGGTACACACCCCTTCCTTTAGATATTGTTAGAGTAGAGCCATCGATTTGGACCCACTGGCAAACTGAAGAGGGATCATTTCTGGGCAAGATGTAACTTTCGCCCTTTTGGTGCATGTTAGTGCTGTCCCTGTTACCAAGTAAACACTGTGGACACCAGTTGGGACACTGGCAGCTTTTTGTTCTACTTTTTTTTTTTAAATATGTAGGGAAGGGGAGTTGTTTCACCGGGAAAGGCACACTAAGCTGGAGCTTGTTTCCAGGTGCGACCTGGGACCACAGGAAAGTTAAGTGACTCTTGCTCAGGGTCACACGGTATGCAAGTGGGGGGCTGATGGGATTCAAATCCAGGTTTGCAGCTCATTGCCCTTAAGCACTACACACATAAGTGGACCTGTCGCCATTGCTATTTTCACACAATGTGTCAGTGTCCCAGAAGTAACATTACCATTTATTGATTTATTTTGTAAAGAATTCAGTTTTAAACGACTAATTTTGATGGCTATTGGCTGATGCTTCCACACGTTCAAGGCCCGATGAGCCGCGGGTAAACTTGCTCATGAGCAAGTTTGGAATTTTTTAATGCATATAAACAAAGTGCAGTTTCTGATAATGCTCGCTTTACTTACTAACATACTAAAATGCCAGCAGAGGAGGCCTAATGGTCTTTCATGTCTGCTCGATAGCCCCCATACTGGGCACCAACTTTCCTGCCCCCCCCTTTGGTTTCTCTGTCCCCAGCCCAGGATGTCCCCCTTGTATTGGACTTAGCCCTGCAAAGTGAGTTTTCTATTCAAAACAAGTGCTAGAACCTGATATTTCACGTTTCAAAAAAAAAAAAAAAATGAAGCAGTGGCCCACCATCACATGTGAAATGTAGGGCAGTGAAGATGCAAGTCCCAGAAGATGTGTGACAGAAGTGATTGGGGTGAAGCCAGGTCTGCAGGGACAATGGGAGATGTCCTGCTTTCTCCTTTGAGCTGTGTGGAGGCACCATTTCAGAAGATGGTGTTTTGTGTGTGATGTGGGTGGGTTTTTTTTTTTTTTTGCTGATGGGACACTTCAAAAGGGGTGTAAAGACAGCTGTGCTGTTGCTGGGCTACACACTTCCTTTCTTAGCGTTGGCAGTTCTTGCAAGGGCTGCACTCTATCTATGAGGAGACTGTTTTGAGAAGGATGGCTTTTTTTCTAAAAGATCAATTTTTGCACTGTAGAGTACTAGTGCTGTATCGAGTTCCCACCTCAGTTATCTGGGTGCTGTCTTACAAATGATAAGTGGGCCCACACATACATATTTCGTACCCCAGTGCCATTTTTGGAGAGAAGATTCACATTTTTCTTGTTTAAAGCATGCCATGAGGAAACCATGTCAAATGAAACTGGGCCCTCCACCTCCCAGAGTTCCTTTTGTTGCTGGTTGCATGCTCTCCTCTGAGCGAGGGTGGCAGATCAGAAGGTTGTGGGTTCTAGCCTTGTACCAGAAAACTGACCTCGTACCCAGTACTAATGATGCAATCCACTGGTTATGTACTGTCTCAGCGCTGTCCGTCAGATGAGCTGTTAAACTGAGGTCCCTTTTGGGGACTGGCACTATAGCACAGAGGTTAGAATAACGAGCTGTGAATGAGCTTGTTGCGTCCAGCAGATCTGGGTTTGATTCCCACAACCTTTACATGCAATCTGTGACCCTGAGCACATCACTTAACTTCCCTAGTGCTTCCGGGTCACCCTGAAAATGGGCCTTGTGCCTAGTGGGCCTAACCCAGTTACCAAAGAATAAAAAAAAAAAAAATATTTAATTTCCACTTTAACCTTGTATCGACACTAGGTTGCGTCGTTGTGTATGGCCCAGTGGGCAGACTTGATGGACCTTGGGTCTTTTTCAACCGTCACTGTCTTTCTGTGGTTCCTCAATAAAAACCAACCGGTTAGGCTGGAATATTCCAGGGTTTTGAATAATTGATTAGCAGTTGTTTTTTTTTGTTTTTTGTTTTTTTTTCTCTCCTTGGGACGATACTAACTGTACAGAAAGTATTTATACAGATTTTCTAAAAGTGCTGTGTTAAACACAGTGAGGCACAAAGATTTAGAACTCTTATGAGCAAAATGCTAATCAGTTTTTAGAGTTAAATAAATCCCTGCCTCCTCTGCTTAAAGGGAGAAGTTTGTGTACACTGTTTATTGGGTGATGTGGTGGTTGGCATTAAGGAAAGAAGTTTTCAGAATTCAAAATTGGGTGGTGAAATGGATAGATGACGTGAACAGTTGGAGACCTAGACAATATACCAGTGTGACTCGAAACTTGGGGCATGGTGTTTGTCATGCACATGGGAGGGAAATAACTAGCATCATCCTAATTTCATTAGATACACCAGACTCTCTGCAAGTAGCATGGAAGGAAATCTGGGTAGAATCTTGAGTACTGTAATTCAGTTGCCACAAAGACTGAGAAAAATGAGGATGCATAAAATGTGACTTTGTATCCGAAAATAGTGATAAGGCCACTGTACAGGAACTTGATGAGACCCCACCTAGATTATCCTTGATTACCCTTACCCAGATGAAAAGTAATGCGTCAGCGCAACGGCTCAAGACTGTCAATTTTCTCCAGAATCCCACCTGTCAAGACCCTACAAAACCCTGGACCTTACTTCACTTCTGAACGATCTAGCTAACGCAGACTGGTCCTCAGGCCACCCCTGTCGACTCTGCCCTTGAGCTCTTTAAAGACAACTTCCTCGCAGTCTGGAACCACTATGCCCCACTTAGAAGAGTTCAGGTACAAGGTGACCACCTGCACTGTGTTGGTAGGTGACTTACTTAGAGATGTGCGGTTGTACTTTGCTGGCAGAGTTACAGAATTTCCCTTTGGAAATAACTTTGCAGATTGCCCACTTTTCACATTCAGTTGTCCATGGGAAACAGTACTTTCTGGCAAAGTCAGGGAAGTTGAGGCAAAGTTGCAACCTTGCCAGTGAATTTTGCATAACTTCTGAAAAGCTGCCACTTCAGTTGGCCTGCTGACACAGCGGTAGCATTACAGCTTGCAACGCCAACAACCCAGCAGGGGTCGAAATTAAGTTTTGTAGCCAGCAGGGCTATTAACTGAGAAAATCCACTGACCCCACAGACGTTTCCACTGGCCCAGCTGGCATGCATACTGAAGTGTACCCTTCTCCAGTACAAGCCCACAGGGCTAGTTAAATGAAAATCTTACTAGCCTTACAAAATCTACCAGCATTTGGCTTGCAGGCAGGTGCCAATTTCAACCCCTGCCCAGGTTCGGGAACGAGCCTGGGATGTTGGAGGGTGGCTAGGGGTTTGTTTGGGATCGGGCATCCTATAGACTGCTCTTCTCCATGGGGTTGGGTGGGGAAGTCATTGGTGTTTGAGCGCCCCCCCTTGCAGCAGCCAGGCGCAATAGCCAGGACTAAGTACATCTGGCTGGTGTGACGGATATGCGGTTACCTATCTCCGTCATTGCATGCTACACACCTCCTGGTGGGGAAGCGGAAAAAGTAGGTCTGACGCTATGTGACGTTGCCACTATGCTGAGTTTAGACTGGGGGTGAGAAGTCCCAGGGTGTGTAGCGGAGCTGAGCCAGCACACACACGTGTGTGTGTGTGTGTGTGTGCGTTTTAGAACGATGGGGCCCAGCAGACAAGGAGGAGAAAAAGTATACTAAATGTAAGCAATAAGCCACTCCAGGGTGTGCGTTAGACACTTTAACACACGGCTAGGAGGTGTAGTGAGGCACGAGGCCATTGGCCGAGTGCGTCCAGCCTCCTAGCTGTGTGTTAGTGTCTAACGCACACCCTAGAGTGGCTTATTGCGCTTATGAAATGGGCTTTTAAATTATAGTAGGATGTGAAAAGCAAAAATAAATGTGAAAAAAAAAAATTGTTTGTCATTTATATGAAATGGTTCTTCCACCTTTACTTTACGGTGTTTTTGTTGAGAGGGAAGTAGCTAGTGGCTGGCAAGTCAGCTGTTGAGAGGAGGGACTGCGAGTGGCAGGGGGAATCTAAAGAGATTGTGGCAGTCTCCTGTTTTTGTGGTCGTGTACTTCACAGACGCTTAGCTAAAAGTTTATGAAATGGGCAGTAAGATGAAGAGACACTCTGACTGAAGAGGATTAGCTTTAAAATTTCGGCAGGCAGAACTGGTACAGTTGGCAAAACAAGATGGATGCTTTACTTTTTCTGAACATTCCGAGTGGGCAGCTTTACCAGTGTCCGTGCCTACTGGGCACTGATGGAGCTTTTTCCTGTACATAAGACACATCACACTGGTACTGTATGCCCAATCAGTTTGCCTCAATTGATGCCCATTTCATGAAATAGTGCCACTTCACTTGCCCAAAACATTGTGAAGTTGGCACTTGTGAATGTGGCAGACTTGGAGTAGTATTTCACAAAACGAAGCTAGCTGCCTTCACACATCTCTACTTGTGGTACTGAGGGACTGAAGCTAAAAAATATGGAAATACACGCTAGAGGGCACTCTAAGCAAGTTAAACCAAAATATGGTACTACTTTATGCAAACATTGGCAATGCCTGGAACATGCTACCAGTGGCAGTTATTGATAGCAACACTAAGACACATTAAAAAAAAAAAAAAAAAAAGTGGACTCATTAAATACATCCGGTAGCCTTTTATAAGGAATTGCCACCAAGACTGGGGGTGGGGGTGGCAAGCCAGATAAATCTCCTGTTCTTTTTCTGCCTGCCAAAACCTGAGTTGCAGAAGGTGTGGGACATCTCTTTAGTGCATTTAAAAAAAAAAAAAAATGTCCTTGCATGATATGCCTGTGTATTAACTTTTCTATTTGTTACTGCTGCTCTGACACCTCACTGTGCATGGGCAGCAACCCAGAATCCCCCACATCTGACTAGAAACATAGAATTTGACGGCAGATAAGAACCGCTTGGCCCATCCAGTCTGTCCATTTCTCCCTACCTACACTATTGCCACAGACTGTATCTGAGCTATAGCTGTTTTTTTCCCCTCCCCCTCTTCCTTTCCATTATGATTCCCTTGTGCTTATCTCATGCATTTTTGAACCCCACCACTGTGTTCACCTCCCCCCCCACCCCCACAAATGGCTGCTGGTGTCAAGAGATTCAGTGTGAGGAATGCTATAGTGAGCTTTTAAAAAAAAAAAATAATAAATAAATAAATAAATAAATAAATAAAAAAAAACCTGGGTCGCTTGGTTGTACAGGTCGCACAACAAGGGGATTGCATGTCTAGCATGGGGAAGGGAAGCAACCAGCCACCCGCAAAGCACATCCAGCTTAAGGGAGCAAAAAGACAGCCCATCCATCCCGCATAATCAATCATCAACCACCCATCACACACACTTCACAACAGAAGGGGGAAGACAACCCATGCCGCTTGGAGAAGGTGCAGTCACCCCAGCAAGGAGATGATCTAGAAGGATGCAGACTGGGGAAGGGAAGGAATGCAACCCAACCTCCTCCCCTAAAGCAGGTAAAGGGAGTGAGATCCCCCTCCTCTGCACAAGTAACCCTTGACCCACATACAGCTTTCTAGCAATCTTGTTTCTGATGAATCAAAGTCCAGACAGAAAACAAGATGCAGGCCCATTAAAACAGTATGGGGGTCTTTTGTCTTTTCTGGCACCAGACAGACATGTGAATTTTGTCTTTATTGGTGGTTGTGGTCTTTAAACAGGCTCTTGTATGCGTTTTTGTCCTTGAATCGGTACTCGCTTCCTAGGGACTGGTGCTCTCAATTTGTAATGCCACATATGGGAAAGTACCAAGGTGCTGTTAGGAGGGAGCAAACCCTGAATAGGAAAAATTAACCCAATCCAGTACTACCAACATACACAAGGTGGAGGTGCAAAATCCCATTCTCTGATCTAGAGTTGTTTTTTACATTTTGACAGAGCTTTTTTTGACATTAGCCATTGTATTAAGGGTCCCAGTACCCCTTGCTTGAGAACCTGTTATCAGAAGACCAAGTTGTACAGTGATGCATCTTTCTTTTCTCACCTTTACCCTGTTAAAATATGCTTTCCAGGCCATCTGTTCATTCCTTACAGATAAAACATTAGACATGTATATTGTGAATTGCTGAGCTATGTGTGATGTATGTGAACTGTGTAAATGATGTATGTAATTAACTTCGTTTCACGCCTGAAAAAGGGACCTCTGGTCTTAGTGGGTTCACCGGGTTACCAAAATGTAGTAGATGGATAAGCCTAACAAATTGGGGGCTCCATGAATTTTTAAAAAAGAGTTCCCTGACTCTTAGGAAATTGTCTACCAGAAGTTACCTGCAGAATCTATTTATTTTCAGACTTCTGTTATTGGACTGTTCCAGGTTCTGCAGCTTGTACTGTTTTAACCCCTTTGTTGTTTTTGCTCACCATCTGGTGCTTGCTTTTGTCTCTGATTAATCCCTGTGTGGAGTCCATCTCTTGGGACAGATGTCCAATTTTGCTTGATTTCTGATTTGTACACATTCAGCCCCTTTCAAAGTGGTTCTTGTGTGCTGTGCCGTGGAGCACCCTACCAGCAGAGGTGGTGGGCAGACAGAGCTATGGAACATCACGCCTTTTGTACATACTACCAGGAGCTGTACTTGCCAGAGCAAGTCTCCAGTGGGATGAAATCGCAGCATACCTGACCTTCCTCACATTCCCAACACTGACTCTGGACCATGGGTAGGAACCGAGAGTTTTACCACCTGTGTGGCTGGGAGGAGCCAGCTTGAAGACCTTCCGGCAACATTTAAAGCGGCAAGGTACCTGCCAAGAAGTGTGGATGAACAACATATACCATTCCTAGAACTCCTGTTACAGGTGAGTAACCTGTATATTTGTACTCACAGTACCCAAGCTGAGAACCGGATGGTGGATGATGTTCTGGATTGCCAGAAACAGGGCATGGAGAAAAGATCCTTGTGACTGGACCCCAAGGCGGTTGATAGCAAACTGATTTAGTCAGAGACAAGCTGTGTGTTTTTTGTTCCCCAACTTCAGCACACAGTACAGGGGACGGAAATGGTGATTCCTGCAAGCACTATGCACATTCATATGTAAAAGGAAAGTACTATACCAGGCAGGCTGCTCTTCGATCCCGATCGCAATTACTGCAAAATACCAGGGAGCACGCACAGCAGCTTCAGTTCCTGACCGAGCACGATTCAGCAATATCTTCAGTCTTCTACAGGGTGAGCCTGGTTTCCACTCTTCAGCCTTCCTTTTCCTCGGGAACTGATTCAGTCCGACTATTGCTTACAAAGGCAGTAGGCCGACTTCAAGGCCTCTCGCGCGAACTGTACACCGCAGAAAATACAGAGCTCCTACTCCTTTCACTGCCACTAATTATCTGGCTCTCCAGCTTCAGTCCAGGGCATTTCCTTTAGATTAAAACAGGTCCAGTTGGTGGATTCGGCTGTCGATCACTGCAGGGCTCCCTCTTTTGGTGCAAAAAGGCACCAAGGTCCAAACTGCAATTCCCATATGCACTAGCCATACATTCCCTTTGTAAGCCGGCTCCATTGAGAGTCCAAATTCTGGTTGGTCCAAGCAGTCTCCATTTTAGGGCTCCCCTAAACCCAATTGGCCCAGCACAGCAGTTCAGGTCCAAAATGGAGGGGCAACACACACGGAGTCCCAGCTGCAAGAAAAAGAAAGGTTAGACAAACTGCAATTTCACTAATGCTTTTTAAATGATTACAGGCAAACGGTTACATCTTTCGGATGGGCTTTTTGCGGTTTCAGCGACTGCAAAATGGAGTGATTGCACCGCAGCTCAGGCGGGATTCAAGCAGGGAAACACCAGTCACCCTCCATAAGCATTAATTATGTCTGCAAGTAGACAGCTCTTAAAGAGACAGTATGTGGAGGCTCTACAAGCACTCACAATGCCATTCAAACGGCTTAAATGCCGAACGCCAGCAGGCAGGGGGAACACTTAGGCAAGCTCCTAGGAGGATTTTAGGAACCCCCATTTGTAGGGGGGAGTTACATGAACATACTAAAATGCCAGCAGAGGAGGTGTCTTTGTCTTTCGTGTCTGCTCGATAGTCAACTCTGACTTTATCGTCAGTCGAAACCAATTTTCGACAAGGAATGCCTTTTCGACCCCTCCTTCCCATGCAGACGTTCACCACGGATGCTTCCCTGACAGGAGGGAGCACACACCTGAGTTCTTATCGGACACAGGGTGAGTGGATCACTTCTCCCTCAGCCTCACATCAGTCACCTAGAGCGGAGGGCATTCCGCTTAGCCCTTCTGGCATTCCAACCTCTTGACTGTTGCTGATCAATCTGACAACACTGCAGTGGTGGTCTACCTCAACAATCAAGGAGGTAATCCAGTCTTCAACCTTTTGACTAAAAATGAAAGAACCCTCTTACATCCCTACCTGAAGGCTCTACACCTTCACGATGGGCTCCTGAGGACACTTTCATAACTAGTCTACAAATGTCCTCTTCTGTTACCATTATTCTCTTGGCCTCCCATAAGGCAACAAGAACAATATACCATTTCAGTGGAAACGCTTTTCCATATGGTCTGTCTCTCGATCTTTGGACCCTTACTCTTGTCCACTGTCGAAGGTTCTGGACTACTTGGCCTCACTATCTGAGTACGGTTTGTTATTCTTCTATCAGAGTCCACTCGGCTGCTATCAATGAACCTCTGGACGACAGGTTACTGTACCAACATCATCTAGCTAAGATGTTTTCGAAAGGCAGGTTACATATTAAACTTCCTATTAGAAGACCCACTCCTTTGTGGGATCTCAAATTTATGATAGAAAAATTGACTTTTCAGCCAGCAGCCACTTGTGAACTCCTGAAATCAAGTAAGGTTCCCTTATGTGTAGGGAACCTTACATGATTTTCCACAAAGACCCAACCCTTCCTTCCTTCCTTCCTAAAGTAGTCTCAGAACATATCTGCAAGAGCTCCTGTCTCCCTACCGTCCCGGGTGACTACTCCGCCCGGCTGATGAGGGGTTACTAACATACTAAAATGCCAGCAGAATAGGCCTAACGGTCTTTCGCATCTGCTCGTTTGGTCAGCCCCCACCCTGGGTGCTGACCTTGCTGCCCCCCTCTCCTTCTCTGGCTTCTCCCTTCCCAGTTCCGGATGTTCTTGCTGCATTGGATTTTGCTTCCAGAACCCTTCCCCCTGTACCTGTCCCACCCCTCTTGAAACCCTCCACCGTCTCTGCCTCCACCAGCCCCCTAGGCAGCGCATTCCATGGCTCCACCACCCTCTTGGTGAAGTAGCACCTCCTCCTTTCACCCCTGAATCTTCCCCCCTCCAGCTTCCACCCATGCCCTCTAGTGGCCCCCTCCTCCTTCCTTTGAAGCACCCTGACTGTTCTTCCCCTATTTACTCTTCATGTACCTGAAGGCCTCTATCATGTTCCCCCGGTCCCTTCTCTCTTCTAATGTGTACATATTTAGCTCTTCGAGTCTCTCCTCATAGGCCCTGTCCCCCAAGCCCCAAATTTTTTTGGTTGCCCTCCTCTGGACCCTCTCCAGGACTTTAATGTCTCTCTAAGTGTGGCCTCCAAAACTGCACGCAGTACTCAAGGTGCGGCCTCACCAAGCAGTTATACAGAGGGAGTATCACTTCCCTCCTCCTGGAGGTGATACCCCTAACGATGCATCCCAGCATCCTGTTGGCCTTGGCTGCTGCCCTCCTACAAGTCTCCGAGTTGTTCATCTTGACATCCACCACCACCCCCAGGTCCCTCTCAGCCATCGAGACTTGTAGCATTGCGCCCCAGGTGTACACTTGGCCTGGGTTTCTGGCCCCAGGTGAGTACCTTGCATTCGTGCATTGAACCTCAGCTTCCACTTTCTAGACCATCTTTCCAGAGCCTCCAGGTCCCCCTGTAGGGCCACCTTCCCCTTCTCCCCATCCACCACCGCCCCCAGTTTTGAGTCATCCGCAAAGAGACTCATCTCACTCCTGATTCTTGTCCTTATGTCAGAGACGTAGGCGTTGAACAGGAAGGGCCCAAGGACTGATCCCTGTGGGACCCCACTAATGACCCTCCTTGGGGAGGAGACTATCCCGCCAACTATGGCCCTGTGGGTCCGGTCTTAGAGCCAATTACCTATCCATCTGATCATCTGGTTCCCCACCCCCATTTCTCCCAGCTTATCCAACAGGCCCACGTGAAGAACAGAGTCAAATGCCTTGCTGAAGTCTAGAAAGAGGACGTCCACTGGTCTACCCAGGTGCAAGGCACTCGTCACCCAGTCATAGAACTCTACAAGGTTTGTCTGACACGATTTCCCCAGGACAAATCCATGCTGTCTATCATCCAGGCACCCTGACTTTTCTAGGTTCCCCGCCTCTCCTTGACAATGCCCTCCATCACCTTGCCCACCACCGATGTCAAGCTGACAGGCCTGTAGTTCCCTGCCACCTCCCTTGATTCTCTCCCCCAATGGATAGGCACTATATGGCCACCTTCCAATCTTGGGGCACCACCCTGTCCTCTGAGAGATGGTGAAAGCTCCGCCGGGGTTGCCAGGACATCCATAAGTTCCTTCAGCACTCTGGGATGTAATTTATGAGGCCCAGTGCTTTCTCCCGTCTTAAGAGCTGAAGGCTTCCCTCACTCTCTCTACTGTGATTTCCACTCAGTACTCTTCTCCCTGCTTAGGCGCCCCCCGCCAGTGATGCCTCCCTCTCCCCAGACCCGCCGATCGGTAAGGGTCCCCCTCCTCAGTATCTCTGTCTCCTCCCATGTATAATGCAGCATCCCCATTTTCCTTGGTGAAAACTGAGGTGAAGTACTCATTTAGTACCTCAGCCTGCTCCCCCGGGTCTTGTGCCCATCTCTCCCCTAATTCCCTGATTTAATCCTGCTAATCTGCCCCTTCACCCTTCGTTTTTCCCCAATGTATCTAAAGAACCCCTTGTTCCCTCTCCTAATTTCCCTGGCCAGGTTCTGCTCCTTCCTTGCCTTAGCCACCCTCACCACCCTAGTGGCCCTTCTAGCCATCCACTCGTACTCCCCTCGATCCCTTTCACTCCTTGAGCACTTGAATTACTTATAGGCTGCCTTCTTTCCCTCGACCTCCCTCCTGACCTCCTGGTCCACCAGCAGGGTTTTCGGCCCCACCGCATTGCCTTACTCTTGCACAGGTGCTGGTAGCATCCTGCACCCCTCTCCTGATGATTTCCCACCTACTATCAGCGTCCATGTCTAACCCAATCACATCCAAATGCTCCTTAAGGATCCTTCCCATTTCCTTAATCTGTTCCTCTGAAGTCAGTTACCTCCGTCTTTGTGCAGCCTTCTAGCCCTCCTAGGTCCAGGCAGAACCAGACCGTGGCATGGTCACTCCCCACCAATGGGTCCCTTACCTCCAGGCCCCCAATCTGATCACTGTCTGCCAGGACCACATCCAGTACCCATGCCTCCCTGGTCGGTTCCCCCACCTGCTGAGTTAGGAACGCGTCTTGAAAGACATCCAACAACCTCTGTTCCCTGGTCACAGAGGATGTCATAGTCTCCCAGTCTGTTCTTGGCATGTTTAAGTCTCCCAACACCACCACCGTTCCTCTGCCCAGTCTGCAGTGTCTCCCAACATCTGCCACCAGACTCTTCTCCAGCTCCTCCGCCAGGGCAGGGGGTCTATACACCACTCCTATTTTTACTGTCTTGCCCCCCCCCCCCCTTTGTTATCAAGGTGACCCAAATCGCCTCCACGGTTCCCTCCGCCTCCTCTACTCCCCCTATGCCAATGCAGTTTTTGACTCATTGCTGCTACTCCTCCCCTTCCTTCCCCCTGTCCTTCCTGAACATAGTATAACCCTCCAGGTTCAGGTCCCAGTCGTGTCCTGCAGTGGCCCAGGTCTCGGTGACTGCTGCTACATCCACTGCTCCCTCAGTTAGCATCGCCTGGAGCTCAGGCATTTTATTGCCCAATCTCCTGGCATTTAGCAGGACTACCTGCTGAAGGATTGCCAAGGTGACCTTGAAGACATCGGTGGGGGGGGTGTGCGTTTATATATGTGGCCCCAGCCCTGTGGAATTCTCTACCCCATCAGATACGGGAGTGTGCAACCGTGGAGGGCTTTAAGGCCCTAAAAGCACATTTATGGCTAAAGACTTACCCAAACTGACTATTTTTTAGTTTTACTTACTGTTTCTGATTATGTATTTTATTGCTTTATACATTTTTATTGTTCAGCGCCTTGATATTTGAAAGGCGCTTTATAAAGTTTACCTGCTTTACTTGCTTAAATCAGTCCTTGGAGCTTCTGGTCTACTTTCCTGACTACTCCTATCAGGGTGAACATCTACATAGTTTAGATGTCCATCACTGCTATACTAATCTGACGTTCTCTATTAGAAAGACGTCTCAACTGTTTGTCACTTTTGCCCCAGGTCACGAGGGCCTCCCAGTTACTAAACGTACTCTTTCATCCTGGTTGACGCATTGTATTGCCTTTTGTTACACAAAATCCAACAAGCCTTTACCTGGACCTGTCCAAGCCCCTTCCACTAGAGTTATGGCCACTACTGCGGCTTGCTTTAAAGAGGCCTCCATTTCAGACATCTGCAGTGTGCCTACCTGGTCCACAATTCATACATTCACAAGGCTCTACAATCTGGATATTGCCTCATGACGTAGGGTGACATTTGGCCATGCAGTCCTACAAGGTTTCTTATCATAACTGACTCCCACATGGGCTTTACTGCTTGGGAATCATCCCAAAAGTATTACCTACTGCAGGAGATCACTCCGTGGAAGATAGTACAGTTATATATAAAAACTTACAGTAACTTTTTAAGGAGTATCTTTCAGTAGGTCGGTTCCCACCCTCCTTCTCTAAAAGAGCAAATTCTGTTCCAGTGACTGGGTCGGGACTCCTTTGGTACCTCTGCTTCCCATTGGTCCTCACTTTGCGAGGTGAATCCAGCAGGGGAACTGGGGATACCAGGGACCGCCCACACTTGTATAGGAAATGGGAAGCTGATATCATGTGTGGGTGGTCCCTGGAAAAGTCTGCTAGAAGAGCTGCCATGCGCCACACTGACCTCTGCTGGACACCCAAAAGTAGTATCTACTGCAAGAAATGCTCCTCAAAGATCTACTGTTACAGTAAGTTTTTTTACATAACTGTACTTTCACAGTATACCACAGTATTTGGACCTTTCAACTAATTTTTTATTTTCCAAGAAAACTATCCCTTCCACGCCAACTCTCCCTCCTGATGCAAGAGTCTGAGGCTTCTTTTTTGTGAAAAAATTACTTCTGTCATACCGTGGTGTAATGGTAACCACAGTATTGCATTTGACTGTTACACTGTCAGAATTTCATACCATCCTTACTCCTTGGTGCCACTTCAAAAGAAATTCTAGTACTTCCACATGAGCCTTGATCTCCGTGGCAGTGTGATACGTTGCCTCTACATGGCGCCACTAGGTCTGCCTAACCATTAACCTTTTCAGATAAACACAGAATTTGTTAGGAGATGAGGACCAGTTGGCCCACCCAGTCTGACCATTTTTCCCTACCTGCAGTATCACCACATACCCTACTTGATCTCCTGCTTTCTCCCCCCCCCAACCATTCTTTTCTGCTAAGATTCCCGTATGCCTGTCCCATGCTTTCTTGAACCCTGTGACAGGGTTGAATAAGCCCTGCCCCATTTGTTATGTAGAAAAAGTTAAACGCAAGCATCTGTTTTATCCTCTATTGTTCTGCCGCTTGTCTGACTACGCAAATTTTTTTTTTTGTGAGACCTAGGAACTGACCACTCTGACTGTCTCGTTACCCCCCCACCAGCTATCTCTCTGCCTTCACTTGCTGTTTCTATCTTTTTAACCCCCTTGCATATCTGAAATTATAAAATATGTGTAAATCTTTGTGAAAGTGGGATCCCTTGTGTATATGGTTGAAATGATTGCAAAACTATTTGGAGCTGAAAGGGTTAACCTGAGGTGCTGGTTTGCAAACTCTTTGCAGAGCTGTAAACAGATCAGTTCGGGGACACCATGTACTGTTTTGTTGCACCTGCAAGGAAGGAAACGGACAAGAACATTTTCTGAAAAACAGAATGTCTGCTTAATGAGTTCCCACACGAAGACTTGTAAAAAGAGCAGCAATACTTTTGCGGGAGAGAGGGAGCCTGAGAGACTGAAACTTGGAATTAGACATACCCTCAGATGAAGGACTTTGTTTTCTCTTGGTACTGCCTTTGTAAATACTTGTACTGAACAATTTTATTTTACTGTTGTTGGAGGGGGAGATAAAACCCTACTTGCTAATTTTAGACCTGCTCCTGGTCTTCTATGCTTCCTGCCCTGTGCCTCAGTGACGGACCCCACCACTGTTTTCACCCCCACTACCTTGGCTAGTAGGCTGTTCCAGGAATCCAAAACTCTTTCTGTGAAGAAGTACTTCCTCACATCTCTCCTAAATTTGCCCCCTCCAGCTTCATAACATGTCTTCTTGTTAGCACTTTTTTCTGAAAAATACTTTCCTCCTGTCCTGTGATGTATTTGAAAGTCTGTCATATCCGTCCCTTCTTCCAGGGTGTACATATTGAGTTTCTTTAGTCTCTCCTCATAGGGCTTTTGATGTAGACCTCTCATCATTTTAGTTGCCCTCCATAGGACTGCTTCCATTCTCTTTCCTGGGATGAGGCCTCCACAACTGTACACTGTGTACTAGGTGAGTTCTTAACAGCGATCTATACAGAGGTAATATCGCCTCCTTCTTCCCGCTTGTGATTCCTCTCCCTATGCACCCCAGCATCCTACTGGCCCTCCCAACTCCTTGTTGCACTGCCTGGCCACCTTTAGGTCATGAATTACCTCCCAGTCTCTCTTGCTTGGTGGACATCAGTAACACACACACACTTTGTACTCTGTGCTCCAGGTGCATTAGTTTGCATTTTTTAGCACTGAAACCGAGCTGCCATACCCTTGACCACTGAGTGAGTTTTTTTCAAACAACCTGAAGTCTTGCTGTATTCTGACAAATGCAGCGTGACCGACTGGTTCAGCTGCCCCGGAGAACAGAGTTGAACTTGATGCAAATGCATAGAACGTTGAGCTCGGGTTTTCAAACCACCATGCTTGGTACATTCTAGTAACTGATCAGATTCTTTACTCCACTCGCCAGTTAAGATGCCTCAGAGATTGCTCCTGTTTTGCTTCGGTTGAAATTTAAATTAGTTGGTTTTTCAACCATCAGTTATTTTTAGTGGTATTTCAAACCTCTGTCCTCTGTATAGCGTAGTTTTCTCAGTTGGGTAAGTTTTTTTTGTTTGTTTGTTTGTTTGATTTCCAGTCGGTTCCGTGGACTGTACGGAGACAAAATCTTCATCTCTTCCTTAGAGTCAGGTAATTTAGTGTGTTCTATAGTTTCGGATACCGGTACGAAGTTCTGACTGAAGCTGAGTTTTCTGTTTTTGTTTCCAGTGCTGAACTGTTGGTTGTCAGGACTTTGTCTTCTCTCTTCTTACCCGGCCTAACTAAGCCACCAGGGATAAATATTTATTAAAATGTTGATCTTTTATCTGGGCCTGACTAAGTCATTTGTGGATAAAATTTCAGTTTGGGCATTGCTTAACCGTCCTAACTAAGCTGTTGGGTTAAGCTTCAGATTTGAAGGGTTGTCACAGAAACCCAAGAGAAAAAACAGTCCCACTGGGTTTCTGCATTGCACCGAGTGCGGTGAGCAATTTGCCAAAGCCAACCCACACTTGGTCGGTCTGTACTGCTTGGGTTTCGACCACTTGAAAGCAAACTCTAAAATTTGCAACATCTTTAGCCAATCTACTCTTGATAGAAGGCTGAGTAAATTGAAAGAGAGGATGGAGAAATCCTCTCAGGACGTTGGGTCCAGTTCAACTGAACTGGCTGATCCGGTTACTGACCCTGCCGACCAAGGTGAGCCTTCGTCGGGTAAGACAGTCTGAGTCAACCCCAGATTCAGCGCCGTCCCAAAAGTCCAAGTCCGGTTCTGAACTGCGCAAGCAAACAGTTGCAGATCCAAGCGCTGAAGAAATCTAGGGCTATTCTCATTGTGCAGTCTCTGCAGTCCGGTTTCAGTGAACTGACTCTGCGACTGGTTAGGCAGCCACCAGTTCAGGTGCCTGCCGGTTCCACTCCTGGTCCATTAGACCCTGATGAATACGACGATGATGATGATGATGATGATGATGATGATGATGATGATGATGATGATGATGATGATGATGATGATGATGATGATGATGATGATGATGATGATGATGATGATGAAGAACTCATTGAGTCTGAGGTCTCCCCTGATCATCCACAGTACGAATCCCCTCCTCAAGTCCCTTCAGAAGCTACCTCCCATTTCTCTTTTGAGGCAGGTGGCAGAGACCCTGCAGCTGTCTGTCCAGGGGGCCAGGCAGGAGGAGGAGGACGACTACTACAGGGAGATGATGGATCTCCCTGTTTCCCCAAGGACTTTCCATTCCCATTCATAAATCCCTGAAGAGACTGACCCTAAAGGTTCTACAGACCCCCTTTTCTGTTCCTCCTCTGGATAAAAAGATGGACAGAAAGTATGTCCTGGCTTGGCAATGGTACTGAGTCTCTGTCCAGTCATTGCAGCCATGTGGGGGTTGTTTAGACTGTATCCTGTGAAAAGGCTGGCATTCCCCTAGCTTCCCATCTCCTGATAAGGACTCCAGGAAGATTGACTCTCTGGCCAAGAAAACCTACTTGCCTCCTCCCTGGGTATCAGGCAGGCCTCTTACATGGCCTATGCCTCTAGATATCAAAAGTCCCTGTGGGAATCAGTCCAACAGTTGGCTCAGAAGGCCTCCCCTGAACTAGCAACTGACCTTCAGGAGATGGCCATCAAGGGAATTCAGGCATCAAAGTCCCAGTTTTATCTGGATGTGGACACCAATGATGCAGCTTCTCGGGATATGGCATCTGCCATTTCCCTTAGACGGTTTCCTGGCTGAGATGTACCAGCCTCTACCAGATACCCAAAATAATGCTCTGGACTTTCCCTCACACAGAATTCTCTGTTTGGGGGAACAGACAGAAGCATTATATGAAGAAAATGAACAAATACAGAGTGGCATACAAAAGTGCTTCTGCAAAGGGGAAGTCTGCCACTCCTCAGAGGCAACAGGCCAGGGGGGCAGGGGTAGACCTTACCCCAGGCCCTTCCATCATACCCAGGCTTTCCCTTCTTTCCAGCAACCATGGGGGTTCTTCAGAGGAAGGGGCAGGAGAGGTGCTGGCCGAGCTGCTTCCACCTCACAGTCCTCTACTCCTGCCAAGCAGACACCCATAGGAGTCTGCTTAAGCCACCTCCCCTACCCCTGTAGGAGGCAGGCTTGCTTACTATCTTCAGACCTGGCAATCCGTCACATCACACAAATGGGTCCTGGAGATGGTAGGTCAGGGTCTTGCTCTCAACTTCACGGTTTTCCCAAAATTGGGAGCAAAGCCCTTCAAGCCTGCCAAACCTTTGGAAATGGCTTTGCTGGAGTCGGGGGTTTCCACCCTCCTTCTCTCAAAGGCAGTGGAGCCGGGGAAAGGGGTTGTGCTCCGGGTACTTACTCGCTTTAAAGAAAAATGGGGAGCAGTGGCCCATCCTAGATCTCGGATACCTGAACAGGCATCTCTCAAAGCCAAAGTTCAGAATGACTACTTTTGCCACAATCCTACCTACTCTGACAAGGGGACTGGCTGGCATCCCTAGACCTAAAGGATGCCTACTTCCACATACCCATCAGGCAGTCCCACAGAAAATACCTCTGATTTCGACTACCTTCCGGCCACTACCAGTTCAGGGCCATGCCATTCGGGCTGACCTCTGCACCAAGGGTGTTCAGAAAGTGCCTAGGAGTGGTAGTGGCATTCCTAAGAAAGAAAGCAAGGGGTCTCTGTTTATCCTTGTCTGGACGATTGGCTACTGGTAGGCCAGTCCTCCCAACAAGTAAAGAAGTCTCTGGAGCTCACACAGGTAACACTCCAGTCTCTAGGATTCTTAGTGAATTTCAAAAAGTCAGTCTTGACACCTGTCCAGGTTATAGACTTCATAGGTGAAGAGCTGACACCCTTCAGGCAAAGGCCTTTCTGCCTCCAGGAAGGGCACAGGCCCTCATTCAGCTGGCAGGGTCCTTTCACCTTCGAGTTCCTCACCCAGCAGGGTACTTCCTGGGACACATGGCCTCTACCACAGCTGTGGTTCCAGGAGCCAGGTTTCAGATGAGGGACACCCAGTTCCATTTGAGGTCCTTTTGGTCCCAGAGGAAAATTCTCTGTCCAAACGGATCCCAGTATCTTCCACCCTTCTGCAAGCTCTCAAGTGGTGGCAGGATATGGACAATCTGAGTGGGAGTCCCCATTCTCCAGCAGGCTCCCTCTCTGATGCTGACAACAGATGCTTCCCTGCTCGGCTGGGGTACTTACCTGGGAGAACACACAGCTCATGGGACTTGGCTTCCTCAGGGGAGTCTGTTGTACATCAACCTTCTGGAACTCTGGGCATTTTTCCTAGCAATCCAGGCATTTGTCAGATTGTTGCAGTGAAATGTGCAAGTCAGGACAGACATCACTGCCATGTATTACATCAACAAGCAGGGGGGGAACAAGGTCCTCACTTCTCTGCGCAAAGTCCATGAGAATTTGGAGTCTGGCCTACTCCCTGGACATCTCCCTGTCAGCGGTCCACTTTACCAGGGAAGGACAATGTCCTAGCAGTTGCTCTCAGCAGGATCAGCCAGGACCATCACGAGTGGGTCCTGAACTGACGAGTCCTCCTGTCAGTATTCAGGAGATGGATCTCTTTGCAGCCCCAGACAATCACCAGTTGCCTCTGTATTGTTGCAGGCCTCCTGTTCGAGGCTCAGTGCCACTGGAGGCTCTGCTTCTGGATTGGTCAAACGGGTTCTGGTATGCTTTTCCTCCCTTTCCCCTGATTCTCAGGGTCCTAGTCAAGCTGAGGTCTCGGCCTGCTACCATGATCCTTGTAGTCCCAGTCGGCCAGACAACCATGGTATTCAGTGCTACTGTCTCAGTGGCCAGTCCGATTTGCCTCCCCAGGAGGCACAACCTGTTGACATCCTCTCAGGGGAGGATCCTCTGCCCCAACCTCCAGTCCCTCCGCCTCTGGGCCTGGCTCTTGATGACCTAGAATATGCAGCTCTTCGCATCTCAGAAAGTGTTTTGGATATGCTAAGGGTGTCCAGAAAGCCTTCCACCAGAAAAACCTATTCCTCTAAGTGGAAAAGGTTCTCCATTTGGTGTTCCCAACAGGGTCTGGATCCGCAGCAGCCTAATCTCCCAGTGTTGCTGGATTATTTGGTACACTTAGTCACTACGTCTGCAGCCTCCTGCTTTAAAGGTGAATTTGGCAGCTGTTTCTGCCTACCTGTCAATAGGGAAGGGAAGGGCCTTTCCCTAGCTGCACATCCCATCTTCAAGAAATTCTTTAAGGGGCTGTTGTATCTCGAGCCCACTCCAGCTTGGGCTCTGTGTATGCATAGGTCAGCTTATGCAGTGCCCCCACCCCCTTTTGACTCCATGTCTTCAGCAGAACTCCAGTTTCTGACCTGGAAGACTGTATTTCTAGTGATTATTACTTCTGCTAGGAGGGATCGGTGAGCTTCAAGCCCTGTCAGTGGAGCCCAACTACATTGCCCCTCACAGGGACAGGATTGTTCTCCGGACCAATAGAAAGTTTCTTCCCAAGATGGTTTCTTAATTAGTCTGTCACACTGCCTATGTTCTTCACAGACCATTCCAGCTCAGCTGAACGCAGGCTGCACAGTCTAGATGTAAAAATGCCATTGGTTATTGCATGGACAGGACTAAGGAACATAGACAGGACTGTTTCCAACTGTTCCTTACCTATGGGGAGGTAGGCAAGGGCAAGCCAGCCACAAAAAGGACCATAGCCAGATGGATTGTGGCTTGAATTCAGTTCTGCTATGGCAAACTAGAGAAGGATCCCCCTTCAGGTCTGAGGGCCCATTCCACTAGGGGTACTGCTACCTCCGTAGCAGCGTCAGAGATATCCCCTTGCTGGATATCTGTAAAACAGCCACCTGGAAAACTCTTCACACATTCAGTAAACAGTACTGCCTGGATACCCAGGCCAGGAGTGATGTCTGCTTTGGCACAGCAATGTTGTAGAGCCCATTTCCAAAGTAGGTTCTGTACCCACCTCCAAGGGGCACTGCTTGGTAGTCTGCATTTGTTAGAATACAGCAAGACTTCATGTTTGAAGAAAACATTACCATAGTAATATTGTTTCTTCTAATGGAGTCTTGCTGTATTCTGACTTCCCACCCTGCCTCCCCTCCCGAACCTGGGGGGAAAAAAGATGGTCCTTTGCATTTTCAGTAAATTTCTTCACCCACCAGTGGGTAGGGTGTTTTTCCCTAGGCATCAGTGACTTGAGTTTTCTCCATGCCCAGTTTAATAATTGTTTGCCCCTGGTGGTGCTTAGGTCTGGTTAGAAGCTTTTTTCCTATCTTTTGCTGTTAGTAGCTTCATAAGAATCTGATCAGTTACTAAAATGTACAGAGGATGGTGGTTTAAAAACAGAGCTTGAGCTCAACGTTCTGTGCATTTACATAAAACTCTTTGTTCTCTGGGGCAGCTGAACCGGTCAGTTATACTGCATTTGTCAGAATACAGCAAGACTCCATTAGAAGAAACAATATTACTATGGTAAGTAATTTTTTCTTCAGGTATCTGTGAACTCCCTCAGTGCCCTAGGATGTACCCCGTCTGGTCCTATTGCTTTGTCACTGTCAAACTGGCGAGTCCCTTCTGGAGACTCTTCCAAAAAAGGACTAGTGTTCACCTCCCTCTGGAGTCCCTGTACTTTTTTGTGGTCTCTCCCCTTCCACTGTGAACACTGAACAAAAATTTGTTCAGGATGTTTGCTTTTTCCTGCTCCACCTTTGCACAGTCCCCACCTCATCTCTTTTTAACCTTACAATCCTTCCTCTGGTCTTCCTCTTTTCACTTACATACCTAATGAATATCTTGTCCCCTTTCATTACCACTTGGGCTATTCTCTCTCCAGTTTGCACCATTGTGTTCCTTACTGCTTTCCTCCCTCCTTTGTTTCTCCTGATATAACTCCCTGTCGGCCTCCTCCTCTGCCTGTATAGTCTGAATGCTACCCTTTTAGCTTTTACCTTTTCAGCCATTTCTTTCAGGAACCATAGTGGTCTTTCCTCTTACTTTTGCTCACTTGCTTGACACTGAAGTTTGTTGTCTTCACTATGTCACCCTTCAGCTTCACCCACTCTATCCAGGTCATCCTTGAGACATTCACCTATTTTTATAAAATATGCCTCCCGCGAAGTCCAGGACCCTTCTCTTGTGTAGTTTGATTCTGTAGCCATCCATCCTGAATCACACTGCCCAGTGATTGGTCCCCAGGTGGTCTCCACTCTTAACATTTGCAACACCATCCCTGTTGGTGAATACCAGGTCCAGCATTGCCCCATCATGAGTGGGTTCGCTGTAATGCTGCCTGTAGGGATTCCAAGATATCCCTGTGTCTAGCTGGAGCCGCACCTAGGAGGCACCAGTCTACATCCAACAGATTGAAGTCCCCCAGAACTTCCCCCATTTCTGCTATCAAGCCATATTTCTGCTTCCAGCAGTACGTTATCTAACTCCTTCCCCTGTGATGGAGTTCTGTAGCTTGCACCAGTGCAAAAAGTGGCACTGATCCCTTTCTTCAGGGTGACCCACAATAACACCCCCCGTATTCCCTGTCTTTCTATCGCTTTTATGCTTTACTTCTCAAAGTGCCACACCCCTCCTTTTCTTCCACCCTGTCCTTCCTGAAGAGAGTATAGGCTAATATGGCCATGTCCCAGACATGGTTTCCAGTGCACCATGACTCTGTAATGGCAACAATATCCAGGTCAGCCTCTGCCAGGATGGCCTCGAAGTCTGGAATCTTAGTTCCTAGACTTCTAGCATTTGCATACATGACCTTCCAGATTTTGTTCCCATGTGATTTCAACACTTTTTCCTTTTTGCTGATCTCCTTCCCCCCACTCTTTAATGCTCCCGATTCCATTTCCCTTAATTTCTACCGCCGCTGTATATGTATGAGATTGAGAGAGAGGGGGAGAGCGTGCGCTACAGATGGCTAGGGGTAGAGGTGGAGGACATTCACTGTGGGCTCAGTCTTCATGTATATTACTGCTGTAACAGTTTGGATATACTGTTGATGGAGTGGGGATGAGATTCTGGACCAACCAGCAGTCCAGTGGTGTCAGCAGCATGATTGCACTGCCACTGAGGGACTGCAGTGCATGTACAGGTCCTGGTACCCTGCATTGGAGCCATCTAGGGGCCCAGTGTTATTGAGATGAGGAGCTTGGGATCGTGGGGTTGGAGGGGGCGAGTCACCCTGGACGACCCCCCCCCCCCCCCCCCCCCCAAGCTGTCCAACCATATAGCAGCATTGCTATCAGCTGTGAAGGCTGGTGCTTGTCCCACTCTCCAAGCCGGAGGATGGGTGCTGTCATTGGGGGGGGGGGGGTGCACAGAATAAATAAGAGAAATTTAAATTGATTTAAAAAAAAAAAAAAAATTTCTGATCCCAACCTGTTCTTCTCTTGCAGATAAGATGAAAGAACGCGCTGAAGGCAAGAAGTGCTGGAAGGCCCCTACCTGGAAGTCTGACTCGAACCTTTACCCCATCCAAAAAATGGACATGCTGGGTCGGAGGGAGAAGCTGCGACTAGTCAAGGGGTGGAGCCCATATGAAGGTGTCCTCTCCAGAACGTATACCAGTACCAAGGAGATGCTAAATCAAGGCAGGTGTTTGGGAGGCGAGGAGCAGAACAGCCGGTTGAAGGATAAACAAACTACCTGTAACGAGCCTGCAGGCAAGGGTGAGAACGATGGATGGGACAGTCCCATGATGTCAGAGTTGGGCCATTGTACACAGAGTGTCCAGCATGCCAAAAAGACCATGCTTGATGGGACAAGTCCAAAGCAGGCAAACAGCTGTTGGTCCTTTACAAATGACGTCGCGGACGAGTCCCCATTTGCGAGTAATGCTCAAAGCAGCGATGAACAGGGTGAGGTGACCTTATCCAGGCCCTGTAGAACTTTAAAAGGGAAGCAAATGCTGAGGAGGAGTAGGAAGAGAAGGCTACTGCAAGGATTACTGTCATCCAAATTCTCTTTACTAACATTCCAGTGGAAGTTGCGGAGTATGATTGGGGCTCGGGGCAGGAGGCGGCAGCTGCAGAGGATGAGCTATAAGCGAGCTCATCCCTCTGTCTCACTGTCGCCAAGCTCAGAGCCAGACGATATGCTGGCATTTGACCCTCCTCTGCCAAAGAAGGCCTGCACTGGCAGCCTTCAGGATTTCAGAAGCCTGCATTCTAAAAGTGCGCTACCTGCCCTTGAGCTCACCAGCGGTATGGTCGCTGGAAAGCTGGCTCGGCCCATGAATGACATGAACATGCTCGCGCAGCGAACTGTATCAAACTGTGGCCCTCTTTCATATCCCTTAGACAGCGACAGAGGCAGCCTTGCAGGGACGCAAGGCTTGCAGTGCAGTGACAGGGGATCTAAGGTTGGCGTGAACAGATCAGAAAATACTGGCTTCAGATCTGCCACTTCTGCGCTTGCCTTGCTTGCCCAGCCTGTGAATAATGTGGACCATGTGGGCAGAGCCAGCAGGCCACCATGTTCAAGCTTGCTGGGGCCACTGATGTCAGAGGATGAGCCACAGCCTTATGCCCAGTACACTGAACTACAAAGGGTTAACTTTGAAAAGGATGGCACTGAAGATGATGATGTGAACAACTCTGCAGGTGATCTGCACACAGGATACCTGGCTGATTTGGCCCTGAAATCCAGCATGAATGAACAGACATTGGAAGGCAAGGCTTCTGGTAAGGGTTGACTTTTCTCATCTTTGTTTTAACCAGTAGTGCTACCAGAGAGGAGCACATGCAGTACTCTGCTTGCCATAGCAACCTTAGCTTTAGTTTGCCCTGTTGAAATATTCCTAGGTTGCCTTAGAGTTGTCTATTTGGGAGTTTTTTCTAAGTCTCCAAATTGTGTAGAAATGTTTCTGTAATTTTGGGACTTAGACTGCTACACCAAATAGACCCAGATGTATTGGCTACCTGAAATTTTGTTGGCTAGTGTGATTTTTCGATAAGGGGCCACCTAACAAAATCTTAAAGAGCAGCTGATGCCTCCAGAAGAACCTTGGAAAACATTTTGACTGTGTTCAACTTATATTTAACTCTGGCTCTGAATCTGTCCTTCACTATATTACTGAGGTTGCATACATGAAAACATTTTTGTCCTTTGCAAGTTCATCAGCTCCTGTTGATCTTACTTAATCCCAATTTGATGTTGTAACACTTTGCTTGTTAGATTATCTATTGCCATGACAACACGCTGTGACGTCACAAGAGGATCCAACTTCAGGTGAAGAATCATATTATTATAAAAGCTAATCAAACTGTCACAAGAGAAGAGTTCAGTCTTTGGGTTTTTCAATCATTTAAACCACTCTAGCCTTTCCAGTGAAGGAGTGGTTGGATCTCTTCCCCCCACCCCTGGTCCATGACCTGGGTGCAGGCAGGTGAGGGAGGATAGAGCGCCTGACGCCAGCTTTCCTCCCTCGAAGAGGGACACAGTTCCCACTTCAGTGACTGCCACCTGACTGGCTGCACAGCGAGTGTACACAGCGACGGCAGAGCTGATGCGGTTCCTGCTGGCGCACACGCCCTGACACTGGGATGCCAGGTTGCTGCTGCCCCTTCCCATAGGCTCTTGCATGACTGACATGACTGATGACCCACCAAATAGGGTCCTGTGTAAGTGGTGACTAACCAGTAAGTAGGTCCTTGAGAAAGGTGGGTGCTGTTGAGCAGACCCTGGCAGAAGCATAAAATACTGATTGGGGGAAAAATAATCCACTCTAGCTTTGTGTGTGTGTGTGTGTGTGTGTGTGTGTGTGTACACGTGTATAGATAACCCACTCTAGGGTGTGTGGTAGTGCTCTGATATATGTCTGAGTGCGTCAGCCACCCAGGGCGTCTGTATATCACAGTGCGACCGTACACTCTAGAGTGTTTGTTTATCTTATAAAGTGGCAGAATTGTTTTGGAGGGGCGTGAAAGCGCTGGTATGTGGTCGCACTGATACACAGTCATGTGATGTTTCAACCAATCAGCAGACATGATTTTTCCTACCCATTTTATAAAAATACAGTACTAACCACCTACAAATATTAACTGCTGTTTATTATCCTGTTTTCTTTACATTCATGTATCCCTCTTGTACCACAGGTTACATTTAAAAACTTCACGGCTGGTGGCCAAAACTTGAAGTAATACCTGAAAGCAGTAGTATTTGTCACCATATAAAATTTTTTTTTTAAACAATAGTGTTCCTGGCAAACATGTCAATATACCCATCTTTTTCCTTCTGGAGGCTACAGGTTTTTTAAGTTTTTAAAAGTTCCCATGCTGTGCCCTCCACGAAAAAATTAAATGTCTTGGTACAGTGCTGTATTCTAGGGACGTGGATATGTTGCTCAACTCACACTTACTGGCAGGTTCCTTGCCACTTTAAATCTTGCCAGAAGGTCTTCAAGCTGGCTCCTCCCACCCACCGGGGTGGTAAAACTCTCGGCTCCGCCCCATGACGCCAGATCTTCCTTACTGCTTGGATGCTCGGGTTCCCTCATTAGCGCTCTGCATTTTTTAGGCCTGGATCCACACTCTTCTGTTAATCCGAAACTCATTCTAAAGTTTAAAAGACTTTGGCCTCTTTCCCTCGCGGCTGCAATGGATAAATCGACTCCTGGATTTCGTCTGTGCCCCTGTGGGCAGAAGATGTCCCGGACCGATCCGCACTCCACGTGCATTTATTGCTTTGGAATCTGCCATGACTCACAGGCTTGTGAGTTATGCAAATCCTTTTCAGCTTCGGTCTTGGAGGACCGCACTGCCTGATTGCTCTTGGGGCAGCCTGAAAAAAGTTATCCTCCAGTCAAGTTGAAGGAGGCCCGTTGGGCGGTGTCCATGGCGGCAGGCTCGGCAGAACAGCTGGAGCAGATGATCGCCCTTGAGGAGGAGGCGGCTCAGGCCGCATCATCGTCCTCTGTCGCGGCATTTATCCCACTCTCCTTGGGCTCTTCCTGTAAAGCTTCTTTTAAGGTGCTTTGCCATTCCCTCTCCACCAAGGGAGAAGGGCCATCAGGACATTCATCTCGGTCCAAAAAGGACTCCAAAGGTAAGTCCCACCGTCGATGTGAGCAGGGAGGGTCCCCTTCCCCGGATAGTCGACACTGTACTTTGGTCGAGGTTGCGGCCGAGGCCGCTGGCTTCACGGTGTCCCCATCGGGTCAGCCAGACGAGACAACTGTCAACGCGGTTGAGGTTTTTCTCGACCCGTCGGACAGTCTGTCGACTGGAGAAGCTGACAACCCTTCTTCACCGGTTCCCCCGGTGGAAACCGAGGACTTTCCTATGCCGGAGTACCCGGTTAAGGTCCCTGAACCGAGGGAGGAGCGGGTTTCCCCGGCCCCCTCTCCGACCCACCCTTGGAATCCCCGAAGGTCTCAGACCTCTTCCAAGTCCAGCTGGTCCCGCCGACATTGGCAGTCTTTCTCAGCACCATGGAAAGCGGCGGCGTCGCCCATTCTCGTCGTCCTCTTCGGAGGATAGGCTCTGCCGCAAGTTGCGTCGGCGCTATGAGGATTTAATGTTGCAGCAGCTCTTATTGTCTGGGAATAAGCAGACTCCGTCGCCTTCTCTGGCCATTAAGTGGCAGTCACCGGAGTGGCCGAAACAACCCCTTGTAGTGGTCGAGGAGCCGAAGCCGACACCAGTTCGGCCGAAACCAGCTGCGTCACCCATTGTGGTGGAACCTCCGCCTCCACAACCAAAGACTGGGGCCCTGACCAAGGATTCTCGGTCGGGTCAGGGTTTGCCCCATAGGTTGTCGGTCACCCTCTCCCGATTGACCTCAGCAGGTGGAGGGTGGCTCAGGCACTCTGCAGCTGTTCGCAGACTCCTCCTTGTTCTTCAGGCCACTTGACTTGGAGTCCACTGGGGGTCAGTCGGTGGACGAGAGCTCATCCTCGTTCCTCAGAATGCTTCGACTCATCTCAGAATCTACTGGGATGAAGCTCGAACCTGTTTCAAAACGGGACAAGTATCCTCTGAGATACTGGACCTAGGGGATTCCCCCACGGAGGCCTTCCCGGTGGCCAAAGCCATTGTTGGCCCTGCCCTGGAGCTGTGGCAGCGGTCAGTCCAGCATCTTCGGCCAGGATGGCTCGGAAGTATGCTGTCCCTATCGGTTCACTCTCCGGTTTCTCAGAGCACCCCTCTGCGGAGGAGTTAGTGACCGACAGCGTTTTCCGGCGTTCTGGGAATGCTCGGGATGTGGACAAGCCACCCGATAAGGAGTCTCAAGAAATTGGACTACTCCGGGCGGAAAATCTATGCTGCTTCCTCCCTAGGCCTTTGTCAGGCTAGCTCAGCCATCCTGATGGCACACTTTTCACACACCCTTTTGGGCTCCCTGGATGTGGTGATTTCTCATCTCCCAGCTGACCTTCAAATGACAGTCAAGCAGGTGCTGGATCAGGGAAGGACGGTGGCCAAACAGCAGCTCCAAACTTCCTTGGACGCCATGACTCGTGTGCCGGTCAGTAGTATTACATGTCTTGGCCAAACTTGGCTGTGGATCTCCACCTTTATGGCAGATACCCAGCACAAGCTGGCAGATGTTCCCTTCCTGGGTACCGCTTGTTCAGTCCCCGGGTGGAGGGTCATCTTCAATGGATCGAGAAGTCCAACACCACCTTGGACTCTGTCACGTCTGCCCAGAAGGACAAAGGCCGCCAGCAGCAACGTAAGCCTTTTCATCCTTCAGCCCCTGCAGCACGTCCGGCCCAGCAACGCCAGCATCAGGGCCAGCAGGCTCGCACTTGGCACCCCAAAGCCAAGCCTGCTGCTTCCTCCAGTAGGAAGCCGGGAGGGAAAGGTCCAGGAGGCTCCTTGGCCGGCCCTTCCTCTAAGCCTGCCCAGTGACTGGTTGAGGGGTGTCTCCCTCAACCTCGTCATTCCTCCCCAGGTTCCCCCACTTCCTTCCCACCTGGTCCATTATCACCACGGACCGCTGGGTGTTGGAAGTGGTAGACAGGGGTCTGCCTCTGGAATTCGAGCAGTCCCCACCCTATCGAGCCGTCGCCCCATGGGGGGCTACGGGTTCTGCAGCCTCTGTCAGCTCGTCAAGCCGACATTGCCCTACTCCTCCAGAAGGAGGTGATCAAGGAGGTGGCGGATCCTCCTCCAGACCAAGGGTTTGTGTGCAGGTACTTCCTGGTCCCAAAACGGACGGGGGGCTGGCGCCCCATTCTCGACCTACACGACCTGAAGAACAAGTTCCTAAGGTCTCGCACCTTCAGGATGGTTACTCTGGCTCAGATCATTCCATCCTTGGAGCAGGCGTGTGGTTGTGTTCCCTGGACCTTCAGGATGCGTTCTTTCACGTCCCAATCCGTCCGAATCTCCTAGCGATTTTCCCGGCTTTCAGGGCAGAGGATCCTTTCTGAGGTTCCAGGCCCATGCCCTTCAGCCTCTCTCCAGCTCGCGGGGTCTTCGCCAAATGCATTGCAGTGGTGACAGCATTCCTGCGGAGCTGAAGGGTCCGGGTGTACCCTTACCTGGATGACTGGCTGATTGCAGCCCCCTCCAGATTGGAGGTGGATCTGGCCCGCCAGGTCTGCTCTCAGATTGGCCTCATCAACGAGGCCAAATCAGAACTCGTGCCATCGCAGGTGATTCAGTTCATTGGGGCAGAGCTCGACTCTCTTCAAGCCAGAGCATGGCTCCTGGCGGACAGGGCTGAGTTCCCTTCCTCCTTTGCCCAATCATTTCTGGTTGGACAATTGCGCCCTGCCCGGGACTTCCTGCGCCTTCTGGGCCTCATGGCGGCCTGCACCAGCATGGTCCATTGGGCCCGCTGGCATATGGATCCCCTGCAGTGGGGGCTGGCCCTCCAGTGGTCACAGCGCTCCAGTCCTCTGGACCAGCCAGTGACAGTGACCCAGGAGATGTGGAATGGTCTCCTGTGGTAGCTCGTTCCAGCTCATCTGCAGGAGGGTATCCCATTTGTCCGCCCCGAGCCAACGGTAACTCTGACGACAGACTCCTCTCTGATGGGTTGGGGTGCCCATCTGGGAGAGCTCGGAGCTTTCGGCCTCTGCTCTCCTCAGGAGTCTTGATGCCACATCAACCTGCTGGAGCTTCGAGTGGTCCGACTAGCCCTCACTGCCTTCGCTCTGTTTGTATGGGGTCAAGTGGTCCCGGTCCAGACAAACACCCCCACAACCATGTACTACCTAAACCGTCAGGGCGGGACGCATTCCTTGCCTCTGTGCAAGGAGGATCTCCGTACTTGGCCTCTCGTGATCCGCCTGGAGGTGGATCTCCTAGCCATCCATGTGGCAGGAGCCTCCAACACTCTTGCCGATGCCCTCAGCCAGATAGGTGCTGCATCTCACGAGTGGTGTCTCCTGCCAGAGGTAGTATAAGATCTGTTCTCCCACTGGGGCACCCCTCAGGTGGGCCTGTTTGCCTCCAGGGAGAATGCAAAGCTGAGGCGGTTTCATGCCCGCCCCCCTCAGCAGGGCTCGCTGCAGGGGGGTGCCTTCTCGAGGCCGTGGACCTCGGGCCTCTCCTACGCCTTCCCTCCATTTCCCTTGATCCGCAAGGTGCTTCTCAAGGTGAAGAGGGACATGGCGCAGGTGATTCTGGTAGCCCCAGACTGGCCCTGCCAGTTCTGGTATCCAGATCTCCTCAGCCTCAGCTGTAGGCTCCCAGCCCACCCGGACCTGATCTGAGTCAACAAGGGGAAGGTACTCCACCTGGACCTTCAATCCCTTCACTTGACGGCCTGGTTCCTGAGCAGCTAGAGTTCCAGGCCTTGGGTCTTTCCGACGAGGTCCTCAACATTGTTGAGGCATCCTGTAAAGAGTCGGCCAGAAAATGCTATCCCCTCAAATGGAAGAGATTCTCCATTTGGTGTCAGGAAAGGGGTTGGACCCTTCCTACTGTTCTTTGGCTAGCATTCTGGACTACCTGTGGTCCCTTTCTTAGCTAGGGCTTCGGTCGACGATCCTTAAGGTGCACCTGGCAGCCATCTCTGCTTACCGGGCTTGGGCCGGGAAGCAGTCAGTGGCGCAGGAGAAGGTGGTCGGGCACTTTTTCAAAGGCCTTGATCATATATCCCCTCCGGTGCAAGAACCTCCACCTCTGTGGGATCTACTGCTGGTATTGGCTAAGCTTATGGGCAAGCCATTCGAACTGATGCACAGGTGATATCTCTCACCTGTCGTGGAAGACCGCCTTCTTGGTGGCTATCACGTCAGCCAGAAAGATGGGAGAGATCCAGGTGCTTTCCATAGTCTCCTTATCTGGTCTTCCACAGGGACAAGGTTGTCCTTCGTCCCCACGCGAAATTCCTTCCGAAGGTGGTGTCAGAATTTCACCTTAACCAGGTGTTGACTCTGCCGGTGTTCTACCCCAAGGTCCCCAATCACACCTTGGAGGCCAAATATAGGTTCCGTACTCTGGACCCTAGAAGAGAGCTCTTATTATAAGGAGTGGACGGCTGAAGTTCGAGGAGAGGTTTGCCAGCTGTTTGTCACCTACGCTGAAGCTGCACGTGGCAGACCTGCAGCTACGTGGACGATTGGCAGGTGGGTCACCTCCTGCATAGATCTCTGCTGTAGGTTGGCGGGCATGGAGCCTCCCAAAGGGATAAGAGCTCATTCTACCCGCCATACCGCTGCCTTGGTGGCTGCTTCCAGGGACGTCCCTATCCAGGAAATCTGCAGGGCTGCTACCTGAAAGTCAGCACGCACCTTCATTACCCACTACCACATCGACCTTGAGTCATGCTGGGATGCTGGTTTTGGGACCTCTGTTCTCCAGCCCTTATTTCCCAAGTAGGAGGTGCGCGCCTTGCCTCCCTCCTTCTGGAGAACTGCTAGGAGTCTGTCAGTAAGTGTTGATTGAACAACATATCCACGTCCCTAGAAAGACAGGTTACTCACCTGTAACAGGAGTTCTAGGAGTGGTATATGTTCATCCACACAACCCACCTGACCTCCCCAGCGTCGCAAAACCTGGCTTCCAGCAGGCTAGATCTGGCGTCATGGGGCGGAGCCGAGAGTTTTGCCACCCGGGTGGGTGGGAGGAGCCAGCTTGAAGACCTTCTGGCAAGATTTAAAGTGGCAAGGAACCTGCCAGTAAGTGTGGATGAACAACATATACCACTCCTAGAACTCTTGTTACAGGTGAGTAACCTGTATATATTGATGTGGAGGAGGAAGGGGACCCCATTGAACCAGAGGTTTCCCCTGAACAAGAATTTGGTTCTCCAAGGGCATCGGAGGATTTTTCCTCTCATTTTACCTTTGTAAGAAAGATGGTGGATGCATTAAACATCCCACAAGTGAAGTTGAGGATGAAGAAGTTGAATACGTGAAATTGATGGGGTTAACGCCCATTAAAAAGAGTCTTCTTCTCATTAACAAATTCTTTAAAAACTATGCCCTAAAGATACTGCATACATCAAATACTGCTCCACTTCTGGATAAGAGATTGGATAAAAAGTATCAGAAAGGCAGCGTGCTGAATTTCTCACCCTGACCACCAGGGTGTGGTGCAAGTGGCAGCCTGTGACAAGGGAAGGATTCAACTAGCTTCCCATTCTCCAGACGAGGACTCAAGGAAAATTGACAGCAGGACCAAAAAGGGTTGCCTTTCTGCCTCTTGGGCTATTAGGCAGGCCAATTTCCAGGCCTATGCCGCACAATACCAAAAATCTCTCTGGCAATCGGGCATTGCTATGTCAGATAAGGTGCAGTCTCCTATTTCAGCTGACCTAGCTGAAACGCCTAGATTTGGTCTGGAAGTAGCCAAATATCAGTTTCAAATGGCTGCTGATCTGAATGACACAGCTGCCAGGTGGATGGCAAACACTGTGGTTCAGAGAAAGTTTGCTTGGCTAAGAGCCACAAACCTTACACAGTATACACAGACCAAGGCACTCAATTTTCCATTCAAGGAAAATTCCCTCTTTGGGCAAATGAGAGGCTTACATGAAAAAGGCAACTCTGCAAAAGAGAGCTTTCCCATCCACTAGACCCTATGGGAAGGGAGGCTGGGTAGAGCCTTTCAAAGCAGGCCCTTTTTTTTTATGGCCATGGCTATGACCCCATACCAGCAGTACCCACAGCAGAGATACTTCGGAGGTAGGGGTCAGGAGGGGTTCCAGGTGTGGTTCCCAATCTCAAGTCTGTACAGGCCACTTCCCTACTGCCTATAGGAGGCAGACTGGCTTACTTTTCACACCTCTGGGAAAATATCACCACAGACAAGTGGGTCCTGGGAGTAGTGAGTCAGGGACTGCCTCTAACTTTCAAATCCCTTCCTCCCTCAAGAACTCGAGTTTTCAAGCCCTCCTCAAATGTAGAGAACTCCTGGTAACAGGTTCAAAAACTGCTAGTCTCAAGCAGTGGAACCAGTGCCAACCAACTTAAAGGGAAAAGGATTTTATTCAAGATGCTTTCTTACCACAAAGAAAAGTAGGGAGTGGCAGCCCATCTTAGAGCTCAGAGTTTTAAACAGATGCCTAACAAAACCAAAGTTCAAAATGGTAACTTTGGCACTGATCTTACCGACCCTCCAAAAAGGAGACTGGTTGGCCTCACTGGACCTACAAGATGCCTATTTCCACATCCCCATAAGGGAATCTCACAGAAAATACCTCGGGTTCAGACTCCTTTCAGGTCACTATCAATTCTCAACCCTGCCATTTGGTCTCACTTCAGCACCAAGGGTGTTCACAAAGTGCATGGCAGTGTTAGTGGCACACCTTCAAAATCAGGATGTCAGTCTTCCCGTACTTGGACACCTGGCTGATGGTAGGAAAATCACCCCAGTACGTCAAGGAGCAGCTGCAACTCACTCGAGCTCTTGGAGTCTCTAGGATTCCTGATCTAAAAAATTCGGTCCTTCGGCCTGCTCAGGTATTGCAGTTCATAGGGGCCGAGTTAAATACCATGCAGGGGGCATACCTGCCCCAGACAGGGCAAGGAGGATCCAGCAGCTAGCAGGCTCATTCATCCTGAAAAAATCAAAAACTGCAAGACAGTTTCTTCAGCTGTTGGGCTACCTGGCAGCTGCCACTGGCGCAGTACTGGGATCCAGATTCCAGATGAGGGACATCCAGTTTCACCTGAGGGGTCACTGGTGCCAGAAAAGAGACCCTCTTTCAAAATTGATTCCAGTAACAGGAACTCTGTTACATGCTCTTGAATTCTGGAGAGAGGAAAGCAGTCTGAGAAGGGGGTTCCTTTTCAACAGGAGCGCCGCCATCCGTAATCCTCAACATATGTATCGCTCCTGGGATGGGGTGCCCATCTGGGAGATCACACTACCCATGGCACATGGTCAAGTGCAGAGTTGGTCCTGCACATACACCTACTGGAGCTCACAGCAGTATTGCTAGCACTGAAGGCCTTCACCCCTGCTACAGGGAAAGGTGGTACAGATCAGAACAGACAATACCACCACTATATACTTAAACAAGCAGGGAGGGACAAGGTCAAGTCTTTCTGCACAGAAACTATGAAGATATGGAGTCTAGCAAACACCTTGGGAGTTTCTCTACAGGCCATTCATCTGCCTGGCAAGGACAATACCTTGGCAGATAACGTTGAGTCTGATCAATCCGGCCCGTCACGAATGTACTATGAACAGGCAAGTGGTGCAGGTAGTTTACAGGAGGTGGGATACTACAGCGGTAGACTTGTTCGCATCCCACCAGAACCACCATCTGCCAAAATATTGTTGCAGACCACCAGAGCAGGGATCAGTCCCCTTGGAGACTCTGATTCTGGATTGGTCAGGGAAACACCTCTATGCCTTTCCTCCCTTCCTCTTGGTGTACAGGGTTTTGCACAAGCTCAGGTTCCAGTCAGCATCCATGATATTGATGGCTCCAGAATGGCCCAGACAGCCATGGTACTCCCTTCTGCTCTCCATGTCTGTGGCCAAACCGATGCACTTTCCCAGGAGGCACAACCTGTTAACCTCCAATCAGGGGAGGCTCCTGTACCCGAACAGCAAATCCCTTCGGCTCAAGGCTTGGCTTTTGAGGACCTAGAATATGCAGGCCTAAACCTTTCTGAAGGTGTCTTTGACATTTTTAGGGGTTACAGAAAGCCACCCTCTAAGAGAACCTATGCTACAAAATAGAAAAGGTTTTCTATTTGGTGTTCCACCCAAAATATTGTGCCAACACAGGCTGGGATACCAGCCATGCTGGATTATCTTATTTGCATTCTTTGGGTCTTCAGCCCAGTACCCTGTAGGTACACTTGGCTGCAGCATCTGCTTACATTTCAGCCAGGCATCGCATTTCTGTAGCCTCCGACCCTATCTTGAGGGCCCTTTCCCATTTGCACCCCCCCTCACAGGGAACCAGTGCCAGCATGGGACCTCAATGTGTGTGTAGTCGGACTCATGGGGTCCCTTTCCGAGCCCATGTCTTCAGCTCATCTAAAATATGTTGCATGGAAAAGAGTTTTCTAGTGGCAATGACCTCAGCTAGAAGGATCGGTGAGCTCTAGGCTCTTTGTAGAGGTCAGGACTACATCTCCTTCCACAAGGACAACGTGGTCCTGAGAAAAAACAGGACACTTCTCCTAAAGTGGCTTCTGATTTCCACTTGAACCAAACCATTACCTTGCCTGTCTTTTTCACTGAGTACTCCACTTCTGATGAAAGGAGGCTCCACTGTTTGGATGTTAAGAGAGCTCTTAGTTGCTATATGTCAGCCACTAAGGACCATAGGCAGGACAGAAAACAGCAGTTCCTGACTTATGGGGATGTGGGAAAGGGTAACCCAGCATCTAAAGGGTCCAATTCTCGCTGCATAGTACGGTGCATTCAGTTTGCTATTCTAAAGCTGGAAGAGAACCCCCAACAGGGTTGAGGGCCTAGTCCACCTGGGGCACAGCTGCTACCTTAGCAGCTGCCAGAAATATTCCATTAGTGGACATCTGTAAAGCAGCTGCCTGGAAAACAGTACACACCTTTACAAAGCATTACAGTTTGGACATCCTGTCCAGGAGTGATGCCAGGCTTAACACAGCAGTCCTGCAGAGTCTTGTTTCCAAAGTAGATTCTGTGCCCACCTCCAAAGGTACTGCTTCATAGTCTACAGAAGTTATGAAAACATGAGTATTACTGGGGTTAGAAGAGAAAATTACTTACCATAGTAATCTTGTTTCTTCCCGGTGATACTCGGGTATTCATAACTTCCCACCCTGTCTCCTTTCAAGAACCAGTAGCCTCTGCATTCCTGGGAATGTTTTTCAAACATGTCTTGCTATATTATGACATATGCAGTGAGTCCCAACCTTCGAACTGCTCCGGAGGTGAGAGTTAACTTTCCATGCCAGGCATGGAACGCTGAGCTCGAGCTCGGTTGAGAAAACTGTTGTTCTTCAAACTCAAACTGTCAGATTCTTTACTCCGCCTTACTGAACAGTCACTCCGGAGATTTTCTCCTTCTGTTCGGTTCATTTTGTCGGTTAAAGTATTATATTCTCGGTTTTTTGACCGAATTTAAACTGCAACCGGTCTGTTCAAGCTCTGTCTGTGGTATTGTAAGTACTAGATAGCTTTTACATTTATTTCTTCTGTGTGGAACTTGTAAACTGTTATCGGTTCGGTTTGAACCATATTAATCTGTCTTTTAGAGTGTGGTTACCGGTTCTTATCGGTTCTAAAAAAAACAGATTTTATTACGTTTTTTTCCACGACCCGTGACACGGTTGGGAACTGATGAGGGTCTTGCTTACGGATTGCCATAACCAGCAGTTTGGTTAGGACTGGCACTATGTCTGAGAAACCCAAAAGAAAAACCGGGCCCACTGGGTTTCAACACTGCAGTGTCTGTGGGGAAGCCTTTGCCAAGGCTGACCCCCACACCACCTGTGTTTATTGTCTGGGGTTTGACCACCTCAATGCAGACTGCCAGATTTGCAAAACATTTTCCTGCAGCTACCCTGGATAATAGTTGGTAGGCTCAGGGAAAGGGAGGCCAAGAAGTCCGCTGACCCAGATGGCCAGCCCGGTTCGGTTCCAGCCGAACCGGAGGAAGTGCCCTCTGACCAGGGCGAGACTTCCTCAGGCAAAAGGAGAGCCGACTTGGAGGAGTCGGTTCCAGCAAAAAGGACAAGGAAATCAGCTGGTGTGGAACCAAAACTTTCCTCTCCAACAGCTGAAGAAATAGCCAAAAGCGATTAAAATTGTCCAGTCGCGTTCCGGCTACAACAACCGGCACCATCAGGTAAGGTTGCGACGGAAACATGCCGGGTTCCACCGGGTTCAAGATTACGATTTAGAGGAATTTTATGAACCGGAGGAGGGGAAGAGGAGTAGAGGAGTGAATGTGGATTTGAAAGTCTGGATGTGCCCATTGAACCGGACATCTCCCAGACAGACCTTCAGGAGTGTCTCCTCCTAGGCTTTGAGTCCTTCTCATTTTATGTTTTATAAAAGTGGCTGAAACCTCCAGCTCCCTATGGAGGAAGCTGTGGATGACCAAGAGGAGCCTGACTATGTGGAAATGATGGATATCCAGAGTCCAGGAGACTGTATTCCTTTGCATAAATCTTTTGGGAAGCGGACAGTAAAAATTCAAAAACTCCTCACACTATACCTCCTGTGGATAAAAGAATGGACAAGAGGTACACATTGTCAGGCTCTGATACGGAGTTCCTTACACAACAATGCAGCCATGTTGAGGTAGTGCAGGCTGCAGCCTGTGACAAGGCAAATATTCCCTTGTTCACACCCCTGACAAGTGACTCCAGGAGGATTGATGCCATGGCAAAGAAGCAGTACATGGCAGCATCCTTGGGACTCAGACAGGCAAATTATATAGCTTATGTTGCTAGATACCAGAAATCCAGATGGGATAATGTCATGGTTCTAGCAAAACAGGTCCCTGGCCAGCTTGCCAGGAGCTGGAGCAGGTGGCTGCTGATGGTATTGAGGCATCTAAGGTGCAATTCCATGCTGCAGTGGACTCTAATGATGTGTCATCAGAGTCATGGCTACATCTCTGGCACTTAGCAGAATGGCTTGGTTAGATGTACTAGCCTGTCACAGGATACCCAGACTAAGGCCATGGATTTTCCTGTTGTGGGTAATTCTCTGTTTGGGAGCAGACAGAGAATTACATGAAAGAAAAATAGATGAGTATGGACCACCTATAGGGTGCACAGGCCAAGGAAGGCAGCCTTGCAGGGGCAGGCCTTTTCATAAGCCTTTGCAAGCCCAGGCCTCCTCTTCAGCTTACGCCCAGAGGGGTTCTTTTAGAGGAGGCAGACAGGGTACAAGCAGGCCTGCTTGCACCCTGATGGGGTGGCCAGGGCCGATTCTCAACTACCTGTAGGGGGCAGGCTGGCTTACTTTGTCCTGGACTGGAAGTCTGACATCAGACAAGTGGATCTTGGAAGTAGTAAGCCAGGGACTGGTTCTCGGCTTCAAAAAATTTCCAAAGATGAGAACCAGATCCTTTCCACCTGCAAATCCATCAGAGGCACTTGCCCTAGAGGCAGAAGTCTCTACCCTCCTGGCTCTCAGAGCCGTGGAAAGGGTTCCACCCCTACACCAGGGCAAAGGATTGTACTCCAGGTACTTCCTTACCCCAAAAAAGACAGGAGAATGGCGGCCCATCCTGGATCTCAGATACTTAAACAAGCCACCTTTAAAACCAAAATTCAAAATGGTGATTCTGGGAATTATTCTACCCTCTCTAAGGCCAGGGGACTGGCTAGCATCCCTGGACCTCAAGGATGCCTACTTCATATTCTCGTCAGAAGCTCCCAATAAGTACCTCAGGTTCGAGCTGCCCTCAGGCCATTGCCAGATCAGAGTAATGCCCTTGGCCTCACCTCTGCTCCAAGAGTATTCACAAAATGCCTGGCAGTAGCAGTTGCCCACCCAAGAAGGCAAAAATTGCCATCTTCCTTACCTGGACGACTGGCTCATAGTAGGCCAGTCTCCAGACCAAGTCAGAGCTACATCTTCAGATAACTCAGCAACTGCTTACCTCTCAGGTTTCCTTCTGAATCTTCCAAAGTCAGTTCTAGAGCCTGTCCAGCTCCTTACCTTCATAGGCGCAGAACTGAACACACAGGAAGCCAGAGCCTTCCTTCCTTTGGACAGGGCAAGGACCCTGGTCTCTCTGACCTCTTCATTCACCCTGCAGGTCTCTCAACCAGCAAGGCATTTTCTACAGCTCCTAGGGCACATACCTGCTTCTACAGCAGTAGTGCAAGGAGCCAGATTTCAGATGAGGGACATCCAGTTCCATTTGAGAGCCTTTTGGTCTCAAAGAAAGGACCCCTAACCAAATTGATCCCAGTGACTGAACCCTGATCCAAGCCCTACAATGGTGGCAGGATCAGAGCAATCTGAGACAGGGGTTCCCTTGTCACTCAGTCTCACTCTTTAATCCTTACTACAGATGCATCCCTCTTGGGGTGGGAGCTCACATGGCGACCTCACTACCCAGGGACTGTGGTCCCTCAGGAATCTGTGCTCCCACATCAACCTGTTGGAGCTCAGAGCAGTTTTTCTAGCACTTCAAGCTTTTTCCAAATCTGTTCAGAACAAAGTTGTACAGGTCAGAACAGACAACAACACTACAATGTGGTACATCAACAAGCAGGGAGGCACTCTGTCTATGGCCTTGTGCACCAAAGCAATGAAGTTGTGGCCTCTGGCTTATTCCCTGAACACCTCCCTTACGGCAGTTCACCTCCCAGGCAAGGACAATGTCCTGGCAGATGCTCTCAGCAGGATTTCCCAGGGCCATCACGAATGGTCACTGGATCCCCTGGTCCTGGAGGTAATATTTGCCAGGTGGGCACCCCGCAGATGGATCTTTTTGCAGCCCCAGACAATCACCAACTTCCCTTTTTGCTGCAGGCCCCAGTGTTGGGCTCCAGTCCCTCTGGATGCCTTAGTTTTTCAATTGGGAAGGGAAGTTTCTCTATGCTTTTCCCCCCTTCCCTCTCCTGTTCATAGTGTTAGTCAAAACCAGATCTCAATCCTGCAAAGTGATTCTGATTGCTCCAGATTGGACCAGACAACCCTGGTATCCACTCCTACTGTCCTTAGCAGTCCATCTTCCCCTGTGTCTTCCCAGGAATCAAAATCTGCTAACCTGTGCTCAGGGAAGGGTTTGGTACCCGAACCTCAAATCTCTCAATCTCAAGGCCTGGCTCTTGAAGAGTTAGAATTTGCTGATCTACACCTCTCCCAAGGTGTAATGGATATATTGAAGGCTTCTAGGAAGCCTTCCACCAGGGCTACTTACAATTCCAAATGAAAGAGGTTTTCCATATGGTGCTCTGGGAAGCATATTTCCCCAGAATCTGCTGATTTACCCACAGTCCTGGATTATATGGTCCATTTGAACACTTTGGGGCTCAGACCAGCTACCCTAAAGGTGCATTTGGCAGCCGTGTCTGCTTTCATTTCAGCAGGTAAACCTCTTCTTTCAGCTCATCCTGTATTCTCTAAGTTTTTAAGGATTGTTTCACACCAACCCTCCATTCAGGGACCCTGCCCCTGCCTGGGATCTTAATGTTTGCATTGCTCAGCTTATGCAACCTCCCTTTGAGCCCTTGTCTTCAGCAGAGCTTAAGTTTTTGACTTGGAAGACTGTGTTTCTGGTAGCCATCACTTCTGCCAGACGAATAAGTGAATTAAAAGCTTTGTCAGTGGAGCCTGATTTTCCCTCCTTTCATAGAGATAAGGTGGTCCTCAGGACTAACAGGAAGTTCTTGCCTAAGGTGGCTTCAGATTTCCACCTTAATCAATCTATTTCTCTTCCAGTGTACTTCACTGACCATTCCTCCTCTGGCGAGAGGAGGCTGCACAGCTTAGATGTGAAGAGAGCCCTTAGTTACTACATTGAGCGTACCAAGGGTCACAGGTTTGACTCCCTCCAACTGTTCCTCACTTATGGTGAGGTTGGTAAAGGGAAACCTGCCACTAAAAGATCCATTGCCAGGTGGATTGTCTCTTGTATCCAATTCTGTTATGAAAGCTGGGTACGGTTCCTCCCTCAAGCCTGAGGCTCACTCTACAGAGGTACAGCTGCTCCCTGGCTGCTGCCAGGGACATCCCCATTCTAGAGTTTGTCAAGCAGCTACCTGGAAAACAGTTCACACTTTTACCAAGCATTACTCTGGACACCCAGGCTAGGGTGATGCTCGGTTTAGCACAGCTGTGCTTCAGAGCCTATTTCCTAAGTAGGTTCTGTCCTCCTCCATGGGGTATTCACAGTGAAGTTCAGTATATAAAATAATATAGCAAGACTTTATGTTGTTTGAAGAAAAATTACTCACCTTAGTAATGTTGTTTCTTCTAATGGAGTCTTGCTATATTATGACCTCTCCACCCCGCCTGCCCCTCTCAGAACCTCTGTTTTGGGATGTGGGTGGGCAGTGCAGTGTTGGCACTTGGTAGATGCCCACCTTGTTTTTTCACCCCTACCTTTTGGGGTGACTGGGTGTTGTGTGTTTTCATTTTTTGGGTCTCCTGACTTGAGTCTTGGTTTTGGGACCAAAAAATGTGTTATATTTAGTAGCCAGTTGGCTAGTGTAGGTTTACAGCTTCCACACAGGACCTTAGTGAGTTTAGCTCATAAAGATCAGACAGTTTGAGTTTGAACAACAGAGTTTTCAACTGAGCTCGAGCTCAGCGTTCCATGCCTGGCATGGAAAGTTAACTCCTTCACCTCCGGAGCAGTTCGAAGGTTGGGACTCACTGCATATGTCATAATATAGCAAGACTCCATTAGAAGAAACAACATTACTAAGGTGAGTAATTTTTTCTTCTGACCTATTGTATAGGTACCACAGTCTGGCACTATTGTGTGTAATCTGGGTGGTTTTTGTTTTTCTTTAGATTCAGATGGCGAGCGAGTGGACTGGGAGACAGTTTGCGGCACTTTTTTTTTTTTTGCTTTTTTAAATGCTACATTGATTTATAAACGGAAACCCTCAGACCGAGGTCAAGTGAACAGGCAGTCAGATATATTTTTTTTTTTTTACAGTTAGGCTTGCACCACTTCTGGCAGAAACAAGATGGCTGTGTTTTCTTTTCTCAAGGTTCTGAGCGGGCAGCATCACCCACATCAATGCCAGCTTGGCACAACCTGATCTTTTTCCCATGGTGTTAGACATATTGGCACACTCATAGCAGCCAATCAGAATGCTGCTTTTCTACCACCCATTTCATAAATACTTTTTAAACCCCATTTCTCTCAAATATAAGCACTGGCTTCTAGTTAGTCATGTCAGAAAAAGCACTGTAAGTGGACCCCCACTCTGTAAATATTATCTTTATTTTATTTCTGTATTGCTGCATGGTAACGGGGAGTTGATGCATATGGGTAATGAGCACCCCTACTGGGGTAGTGGTACAGCCCCAAGCTGTCAATCAGCATAGAATCCTGGGCACGTGAACATTCTGAGATCGCCAGTTATTCCAGAGTTCAATCACCCATATGTATATACTTCCCATTGACAACATTGGAGCAAACACTTAAAAGTTGATTTTGCAATACAAACTGCTAGTCAAAACATAGTGGTCCCTCGTTATTACATTTTTTCTGTTACAGCGTCCCTGTACGTAATACCCCATTATTTTCCCTTGTTCCCCACGCACACACATTAACGCTCACTTAGCGGATGCCTTTTTTTTTTTTTTAGCTTACTCTGTCTTGAGGTAACCTCCCAGTCATCCCTCGGTCACTCAGTAAGCTCAATAAACAAAAGTAATTTGCTTCTTAATGAAGCACTCGTGCTTCTCAATCACCTTCTGTGTATCTCTACCCAAAACACGCTCCCAAGTTTTTTGATACAGGTGTTGCCCATTATTCCATTAGCCAGGTAGCTGACCTCAACATTTTTAGGCCCAGGTTACAATCTGTGTTCAAGCAGGCCCTCCCTGGCAACAGAGTCTCCAGTGATGGCTGAACCGCAGAAGAGAGGCATTGGATCTCAACAAAAAAAATAGAAATCCTCGGTCCCCTAAAGAACAGTGAATCCATTTCAAAACTAGCCACTGAGTAGGGACTGCCTAAATCCACCATCTCCGGTTTCAGAAAGCAAGAGGTGAAGGTCAAATCATTCGCCTCTAACTGCTACGAAAAACATGGTTTGCAGAGAAGAAAAATCCGTTTGGCCAGCAATACAGAGGTTGCTTCTGCACTGTGTCTCTGGTTCAAGACTCAGAGAAGCCGGAGTGCCCTTGTCTAGTGCAATACTGCAAGAGAAGGCCGATTTCTTTGCCAAACAACTGTATGTGGATGACTCCTCCTTTCACTCGTCACCAGGCTGGTTATGGAGGTTTCAAAAACGACATGGCATAAGACAGCTCAAGATTGTGGGGGAGCAGTGGTCTTCTGATGTTGCGACTATTTGATTTATGCCGAAGCTAAATAACATTTTAAGGAAAGGTGGCTGTGATCAGCTCTACAATGCCGATGAGAACCGGCTTGTTTTACAAGCGTCTCCCTGACAGGACACTGGCAGCCCGTTCCGAGACTGACGCTTCGAATGGTTATAAACTTTTCAAAGATCAAGTAACTTTCCTGGTCTGCACTAACTTTAGCAGGGAGCACAAAATTAAACCACTTTGTATTGGAAAGTTTGCAAATCCAAGGTGTTTACACAATGTTAATCAAAATGCCATGCCCATACAGTACACTTGTAGCAGAAATGCCTGGATGACTGGGGACATTTTCAGGACATGATTTCACCAAGATTTTGTGCCTGCTGTTCGCCAGTACCTCTGCAGACAGGGCAAGCCCACCAAAGCCCTCCTGTTACTGGACCAGTGCCCAGCTCATCCACCGGCTGATGAACTACAATCTTGTGATGGCAGAATTACTGTCCTCTACCTTCCAGTCAATACAACATCCTGCATGCAGCTGATGGACAAGGGGGTTATTAGCACTCTGAAAAAACTTTACAGGAAACTGCTCCCAAGAGAAATCCTTTCAAGAGACACTGCTCCTGAACTTGATTTTTCTCAACCTACACAATCAAGGATATGTGTTGCGTCGAAGCCCAAGCTTAGGAGCAGGTTACAGCTGGAAAGATTCAGAAGTGCTGGAGAGATGCTCTAGGGGGCATGTTTGCAAATGGGAGAGCCAAACCGTGTCACTGAAGACCATGAGGACGAGGAAACTAACACAGAAATTGATCTTGAAACAATAGAGATCGCTTGTGACTTGCAATTGATTGAAAATACAAAGCAGGTTGGAGATTGGCTACATGTCGACAAGTCATGCCCGGTCACTGAGCCTCTGACAGGAAGAGATTGTGGCAGAGGTTAAAAGCAAACAGCAACAGAGTAAAGAATGCGACAGGGACTCTGAGCCTGACGAGGATTACATTCAAACCCAGATTGCACCTGAGGAGGGTATTGCTGGTTTGGAAGCGGGACTAAAAAATTTTGGAGAGGCAGCCATACATCTCCTTGCTTCAACTGGGGGGAAAAAAATCTCACAAGCTAAAGCAGAGAAGAAGAAGAGTAACCTGATCCAAGCAACTTTAGATGGATTTTGGCACAAATCTTAAAGCAACACTGCAGGTTTTAAATTTTAAAGTGTAATCTGTTCTATGTTCAGTCCTCTGTGTTGTCCATGTACTTCAATATTTTACCCATTTATACTTTTAATACATTTGTATACATTTGGCAAACAAAGAATGAGATTACTTTTATAGTGCTTTGTGGTTTGTGTTTTATCCGTGATGCAAGGTGAATTGGGTTATATTGCTGAAGCCTATTTTGTTTACCTCATTGAGGTTATAAAGTACGAATTCGGTGGCACCAAGGTTGTACGTTATAACGAGGGACCACTGTACTAAGTTTTAATAGAAGTTGTGACTTCCATGCAGTGAAATGCAGTGCAGCTGAAAAGGCAGTGCCCCTTTAAATCCTGCTCCTTCGTCTCTTTCCTTTGTTTTAAGTGATATTTTTTATTTGATATTTGGCTCCCCCAGTTTCCTGCCTTACATTGTTGCTCCACTGAACACTTCTTCCAGCCTGATTGGCAAGTGGGCTGCTGCTAGGACTGTGCAGAATGTTGAATTTTGAACAGAACAGAATTCCATGGTATTTTAGAAAATTCTGCTGATTTCCATTGGTTGCGGAATTTCACCATTAAGCATGCAAGATGTTTTTTGCTGATTAATGATCTGCAGTTCATGTAAACTGGATTCTTTTTCCGCAATCTATGGAAAATTATTCAGTTTACATAAGCCACGGAAAATTATTCCGTAGTTTGCACAGAAATGCATTTTGAAATTCTGCAGAATTCAGAAATTCCGCAGCACATTTCGGAACTGGAATTGCAGTTCCGCAGCAGTTGACGGGATTTTGTATTCTGCACAGCCCTAGTGGCTGCCTTTAAATCCAGTACTAATGCCTTTCTGAGGTTGGCCAGTAGGGGGTGCTCAAATGTCTGGTGTGCCTCACTTCCAAGAGGCACCCTGCTCCTAGCTGGTTCTATCACGGGTTTCTAGAGAGCGCAAATAAACACTGGGCTGCCCGCTCTCCTGCTTACTCTTGTTGCCTGCTTGCTGTCCTCTGATCCCAACTCCACTTGAACAGCTGTCCCCAGGATGTATTTGGAAGAGTGACATGGTATTGCTGATTTGCAAGACAGATTTGTTAACACTGCTGTTGTCCTGTACCAGCACTTGTTTGCTCATCACCTCACATTGTTGTATCCTAACAGATGTGTTTTTTCCTCAGGCTCATCTGGCACACTACCAAATGGATTTTCTGGTCCACTGAACAGTGCCCTTCCTACACCGGTCAACAATGAACTTGGCCTTCTCCCCGAATCTATCAATGGCAGCATCTTGATTAGTAATGTCTGCAGCATGGGCCCCCCCTCTGAGAACAAGGGCTTCGAAAATGACGAGCAGCAGGAAGATGATGCCAGACTGGAACTGGGAAGTCAGCATGGTGAAGCATCCGAATTGCAGAATAAAGAAAAGACGAGTGAGAAGTCTGGTGCCAACATCCTCGGCTCACTTACGGAGGAACATGTTACCTGTGTACAAGGTAAGCTTGCTGAAATGTGGTATTGATCCTACACTGCAGTTCTTTGCTAAATGTCCTTGCTATCCTAGAGAGGTTTAGGACTGTAACTGAACTTTTAAAACTTACTTGTTTAGATGACTGTTATGTAATTCTTTTTAAACATGTTTCTACGCTTCCCCCAAAAAAAAAAAAAAAAACCACAGCGCATACAGCACGTAATGTACCACTTTGACCAGGGAGGGGCTGTGGATATGGCCTACCTAGACTTTAGCAAGGCATTTGACACACTCCCACACAAAAGATTAATAATCAAGTTAGCCAGCCTGGGTAGCAAACTGGCTGCACAACAGGACACAGAAGGTAATAGTGAATGGAACACATTCAGAAGAAAGGGGGTTACTAGTGGAGTACCTCAGGGCTCAGTACTGGGTCCACTCCTCTTTAACATCTTTAGGTGGCATTGCAGAGGGTTTGGAGGGAAAGGTATGCCTCTTTGCGGATGACACAAAGATCTGTAACGGTTGATACACGGGGGGGGGGTAGAAAAGATGAGATGGGACTTGGCAAGGTTGGAGGAATGGTCAGACATGTGGCAACTTAGATTCAATACAAAGAAGTGCAAAGTAATGCACCTGGAAAACAAAAACCCAGGAGAAGAGTACACAATAGCGGGGGAGGTACTAACAACAACAAAAATGGAAAGGGACCTGGGGGTAGTCATATCAGATGACCTAAAGGTGGGTAAGCAATGTGAAAAGTCGGTAAGGGAACCAGGGGGATACTGGGATGCATAGGAAGGGGCATCACAAGTAGAAAAAGGGAAGTGGTTATCCCTCTGTACAGACAGTTTGTGAGACCCCATCTGAGTACTGCGTGCAGTTTTGGAGACCTCATCTCACGAAGGACATAGACAGGATGGAAGCAGTCCAGAGGAGGGCAACTAAATTGGTGCAGGGTCTGCAGCAGAAGCCATATGAAGAGAACTGAGAGAGCTTAATATGTATACTCTTGATGAAAGGAGGGACAGGGGACATGATAGAAACATTTAAGTACCTCAGGGAATCAACAAAGTCCAGAGGGTAGCATCTTTCAGAAAGACGTAAGAACAAGGGGGCACAATTTAAAGATTGGGAACGGGTTTCAGGGGTAATGTGAGGAAATTTTTTTTCCACAGAGTGGTGGATACATGGAACAGCCTTCCTGAGGAGGTCGTTGGGTCTAAAACAGTGGGAGAATTCAAACATGCATGGGACAGACGCAAGGCAATTATAGTTGGGGGTTGCAGGAAGTAGGCTGTTGGTTAACTAGAATCTGCAGCTTATCCAGTAGGTAGGGAAATGGGCAGACTGGGTGGGCCAAGTGGTCCTTATTTGCCGTCAGTCTTATGTTTCTGTTTCTATGTCCCTCCACATTGATTTATCTTCAAAGGTGCAGCTGCCCAGCCAGGCCCAGTGTATTGAGGGAGGAACGTGCTATCAGGCAAGAGACCGGATTCGCATCTTAAACACAGTTATGACTCCGGTGGGAGGGCACTGCTCCTCTGGTAATATAGTGCCTCCAGTGGTGGTGTGTGGTGTTGCAGCATAGATGTCCTACGTGACATCATGAAGTGTCATCCTTTTTCCCCACCAGTGATCTGGCCTTGTAGAGGGGGGTGGGAGAACCGCAGCAGCACATTGTTCTCGGTTGCCCAAGTGCCAGTGACCTTCCTGCTGCTCTAGGAGTCTGCTCTGTGCTCAGTCTGTCGGGGATGATTGGCACCCTGCCTTGCTGACCACAAAGGATTGCCCATATGTGGCCATAATCAGAGGGGTGTAAAAATTCAGATCAACCTTGTTCCACTGTCTGAGCTGAAATTTGCTGTGTTCTACCACATACCTCTGAAAGACACCTTAAAATCTAAATGTTATAAATATGGTTTACGATGAAAGTAACACCCTGTAAATCGGGCCTTTTGTAATGCCTAGAGGTAAGAGTAACAAACTGTGAATGAGCCTGATATATCCAGCAGTCCTGGGTTTAAGTTCCACAGCCTCCAGTTGCGTACTGAGACTGTTATCACCTATCACCCCAGTGCTTCCAGATCACCACTGAAAACAGGCACTTGTGTCTAGTAGGCCTTACCCGATTACAATATATATATATATATATATATATATATATATTACATACACACACTATATAAAAACGCATTCCAAAACTAGTTTAGTAGTCTTGCTGGTTTTAATCCATTCCTGTTTGTCTCGAACAGTGCTTAAGCTGGAAGCCTAAACATAGATTTTTGACGGCAGGTGAGGACTGCTAGGCCCACCTAGTCTGCCCATTTTCCTACCTAACTGATAAGCTGCAGATCCTAGTTAACCAACAGCTTACTTCCTCCTACCCCCCACAAGAATTGCCTTATGTCTGTCCCATGCATTCTTGAATTCCTCCACTGTTTTTGAGTCTACGACCTCCTCAGGAAGGCTGTTCCATGTATCCACAACCCTCTCTGTGAAGAAATACTTCCTCACATTACCTCTGAGCCGTCCCCCCTCTATCTTAAAATTGTGCCCCCTTGGTTTTTGCACATCTTTCTGAAAGATGCTACCTCTTGGACTTTAATTCCTTGAGGTATTTGAAAGTTTCTATCATGTCTCTCTCCCCTTTCCTCAAGGCTATACATCTTTAGTTCCTTTAGTCTTTCTTCATATGTCTTCTGATGCAGACCCTGCATCATTTTGGTTGCCCTCCTCTGGACAGCCTCCACCCTGTCTGTCTTTGTGGAGATGGGGTCTCCAGAACTGTACACAGTAATTCAGATGTGGTCTTACCAACTGTCTGTACAGAGGGCCAACAACTTCCTGTTTTCTACTGGTGATGCCTCTCCCTATGCATCCCAGTGTCCCCCGAGCCCTCCTTACTGCCTTCTCGCATTGCTGGCCCACCTTTAGGTCATCTGATATGACTACCCCCAGGTCCCTTTCCATTTTTATTGTTGTCTGTGTCTCACCCCCATTGTGTACTCTTCCTCTGGTTTTTTGTTTCCCAGGTGCATTACTTTGCACTGAATCTAAGCTGCCATACATTTGGCCATTCCTCCAACCTTGCCAAGTCCCTTCTCATCCTTTCCACCCCACCTTGTGCATCAACCTTGTTGCAGATGTTTCATCTGCAAAGATACATACTTTCCCTTTCAGTCCCTCTGCAGTGTCATTTATAAAGACATTAAAAAGGACCGGCCCCAGTACTGAACCCTGCGGTACCCCACTAGTAACCCTCCTAAAATCCTTTTTGCCTTTAGTCATGTAAAGGTTTTAACCAAATCAATTACTTGAAACATTTTATTCTAACATGAACTGCCCTGTTGAACCTGGGCATCATCTCCTGCTGGTGCATGATGCCCCAGAACTTGGAATGTTTTTCAAAGATGCGTGCTCACTGTGCTGGTTGGCACCTCCTAGCAGCAGTTTTAAATGGTTGGTTTACTGTTTCTCCGTTTCTGAACTGTGTTAGCACAAAAGTCATTTTACACGGTTCCCAAATGGTTCCTAAACCACAAGTCACACTCTGCTCAGAGTGACTGGTTCGCAGTATGTGGTTTAGTTTAGTGGTCTGCCCATTTAAAAGGGCACTGTTTGCTTGTGATATTTTTTGTCCAGTGGGACCAGTGCGTGTCAAACTACATGCCTGCTGACTATATGCAGGTTGCGAGTTTTTCCTTGTTTTATTATTTTTAAGTCATAGCATCTTACCTTGTAGCTTGTCCGAAGTTCCACTCACCTGATGCTTTGGCACACGTCTAAGCAAGATGGCCCCTGAACTGACATGAACTCGTGCATACACGAGTTGTGCATATTTTTAATTCCATACAAGTGTTTGTTCTCCTGAGCTGCCCTTTTCACCCGGCTTCTCCGGGACTTGACATTCCTGCCGGGAAGGGTTGCGGAAGCAAAGTCCAGTGCAGCGGGAATACCCTGGACTGGGAAGGGAGAAGCCAGAGAGGGCAGGGGGCAGCAAGGTCAGCTCCCAGGGTGGGGGCGACCAAACGAGCAAACACGAAAGACCGCTAGACCTATTTTGCTGGCATTTTAGGTAGTCTGTCATCATCCTGCAGCTGGAGTTTTCCTGTGTGTGTGTTTTGTTGTTTTTTTTTTTCTTTCTCTCTCTCTCTCTCTCTCTCTGGGCCCACAGGGTGTGCAGTGGATGCAGTGTGAGAGCTGTTTCTGTAGAGACGCCCTCGGAAACCCTGAATTTGGTATTCCTTTCCTCTGTTTGGCTTGCTTGCACTGCTACCTGAAAACCTCCAGGTTGCTCAAGCAGTGAGCCACAGCAACCCGGCCCCCCCCAAGGGAGGAGAGCAGCTCAGTCCTCCCTCCTTAGTCAGCCCCTCAGTCACACACACCCCCAATCCTTTTACGGTCCAGGGCAGCTGGCATGGCAGGGGGTGAGGCACAAAGTGCCTCAACCTTTCACGTCACTGGGCCAAACCCAGTTACACATGTATTTAAGCACTCTGAGATCAACATATGGCCTGAAAGTAGGCTTTTTCCTGAACATAGCGGTGTGCTTTATATTGAAAGTCAAGTATGAGAACACACAACTATTGCTTTAAAGATCAGAACGGTAACTCTGGGCACGCACAGCATCCTATGCAGCCATCTTCTCCCCACCCTCTTCAGAGGGGTGGGACTACTAATAGTGACCTCCCGGTCCCAGAAAGTGGGGCACAACTCTAGTAAAGGCACGGGACCTGAAAGCAACAGCAGCACAGTTGCTGATGGCTGTGGCTGGGCTTTTGTCCCCTTTTTGTACCTCCTACCATAGGTACTATAGCCCACCATGTGTCCTTAGCAACCGTGTGCAGGAGGCTGGGAGTTGAATGCCTGCTGTTTTGGGGCCTGACACAAGGGTCACCACAGGAGTGGTAGGATGGTGCCCTCATATTCAGGCCTGTAAGCACTGCAGCCAGCCATCTCCCATGGGTCACCAAACTGCAGGAAGCCTCTCTTTTTGTACTTGCCCTTCAAGGAAATTTACTTGAGCCGGACAGGTGGCAATAGGATTTGCATACCCCTGGCCCAGCCTCATCAGTGATCCTCCTTATGGACCTATGGGGTATCCACTACTTGCCCTGGAGCACTGTAGTGGTGGGTGACGTGCCATTTCAGTCGTGTGAACCTGCAGGGGGTGCTGACTTCTTCCTCCATGGAATGGAGCAGTTTTCAGTTTTCCTTACCCATGGGGATGCCAGTCATTAATGACATGTATGTTGTACCATGGTACGAGCATGCCAGCTTTTGGAAACACACCCTCTCCTTTTTCAGGTGGCGAGACTTTGACACCTAGCCTTCCCTAGATGGCAGTCACTGTACTGGGTTCAGTCTCCACCACCACCCCGACCCTGAAGGAACAGTCCCTTGGATGCTCACTCCTCCTCCTCCATCCCCTGGTCGGACCACAATAACCTGAGTCTGCACCTGACCCCGGGTAGTTGACGCTGCAAAATGCAACGCTGACACTGTACCAGTAGGCTGGCTAGTTAATGATTTTTAAAGGGGAACCGTCTGCACCAGGGGCTCCACACTAGAGTGTGGGGCTGGTCCCAATGTGCACTTAGTTTGCAAAAACATTTTGGGTTTACTTAGGTTTACTTACTGTTTACTGTAGTGTAGCAGATTGTATCACACTAATTTTGCTTAGTTCTAAGCTAACATTCTGTTACTACAAATCCCAGAACCCCCTGCAGCTGACATCAGAGCAGGAGGCAGCAGTGAGGGATTCAGTAGCTTGTGATGCATGTTAGTTTATATAAATTCTGATCTTTTGTTTGCTGGTCACACAGGACTGTACTTGGCCTCTGGAGAAAAGCAGACCTGGAAAACATCTGATGGGAGATTATTAAAGCTCCAACATGCACTGCAAGCTGTAGAATCTCCCACTGCTGCCTTCTGCTCTTGTCAGCTGCAGGGGCTTCTGGATTTGTAGTAATTGAAGATACACAGATATGCTGATGTACATACCCAGAATCACGGCTTTACTTTTCAAAGCCACGTTTACACATGAAATGGCACTCAGTAAATCGTATTGCTAATATTGGCCAGTTCACAGCACATACTAGGATTTTTTTGGGGGATTACAAACATATGCCTTTATAAAATCCAACTCATTCATGAACAAGATTTCTGGCACTCCTGTGCCACATTGCTTTGGTGACCCGCAGGAGGAGCTATCCAATGGAGTTCATCACTGCAGCAAGCAGATTGGCTAGGGGTCACTGGATCTGAAAGACACCTACTTTCACATACTAATCAGGCCCAGTCACAGAAAGTACCTTGGATTTGGAGTAGGGAAATGCCATTGCCAGCTTGCAGCACTTCTCTTTAGCCAATCCGCGACACTTGAGTGTTCACAAAGTGCCTAGCTGTTGTGGCAGCACATTTGTGGAGGCATGGGGTGGTGATTTTTGCCTACCTGGACAACTGGCTAGTCTCGGGAAAGTTGCACCCTGTAGGACCAAGGTTTCCTGATAAATGCCCAAGAGTCACAAACTGAACAAGTTCAGGTCCTTGACTACACTGGTGCAGAATTCGATACTCACCAAGGGAAGACATTCCTTCTTCTTGGTGAAGGCGTAGCAAACCTGATCATACTTGCAAAATACTCCAAGGCAGCTCAGCCCAGACCTGCAAGGGATTTCCTACAGTTGCTGGGGCACATGGCTTCATCCTTTGTAGTGGTGCCAGGTGCCAGTTTCCGAATGAGACATCCAGTACCACCTGGGGAGCCATTGGTCCCAGAGGTGGGAGCCACTGTCAAAACTAGTCCTGTCAGTGTGTTAAGGGCACTGGAGTAGTGGAAGGAAGTAGGCAGCCTCAGGGAGTTCCATTACTTCAGCAGTCGCCCACAATCGTACTCATTATAGGTGCCTCCCTCGTGGGCTGGGGTGCCCGCCTGGAGGACCTCACTGTAAGCAATATGTGAAGCCCACGGGAGTCTCTGGAGCACATAAACCACCTGGAGCTTGGGCAGTGTACCTTGCAGTGAGTGCTTTTTCTAGGGGTTCAGCCATCTAGATCATGACTGACAATGCTGCTACCATGTGTAGTATAAACAGGCAAAGAAGATAATCTTCAAAACTACACAGAAGCAATGAAGATCTGAAACCTAGCATACTGCCTGGAAGTTGATCTACTGGCAGATTCCCTAATCAGAATCAGCCAGGGAAATCAAGAATGGACACTGATTAAATTGTTCGGAAAGGGGGGGCACCAGAGATGGACCTGTTTTTTTTTTTCATCTTGGGAAAACCAGGTCCCACTGTTCTGTAGTAGACCCTCCCCCGATGGGTACAGTTCCAGAGGATGCTTTCATCATCTTGCTAGGCAGGGAAGCTTCTCTGTCTTCCCACTTTCATGGAGAGTGTTGCTAAAACTGAGAAAGAAGTAAGCAACAATGAACCTCAGAGCTCCACACTGGGCCAGGCAGATTTGGTACTTGTTTCTCCTGTCCCTCTCAATCAAGCATGCAATCAGCCTTCCGCTGCGGTACACTCTACTGACTCTCTGGGCAGGATAAGCTTCCTAGATCCACAAACTATACTCCTCGGAGTATGGTACTCGAAAAGCTAGAGTTCTCCAGACTAATACAGAGTGTTTCTGGAAGTGCTCAAAGTTTCCAAGAAACCAGCAACTAGGAAAACTTGTGCCTCAGAGTGAAAAAGATTTTCTCTTTGGTGCTCCTCTAGGCAGCTCAGCCCACTTTGGGCGAGACTTCTTCAGTCCTAGATTACGTGGTCCACCTGCAGTCCCAGGGCCTTGGGCCCTAAACCCTGAAGGTGCATCTGGCAACAGTGTCGGCACATGCCTTTGCTGGCAAGTTGGTGGCCTCGCAGCCCATTTTCAAAAGGTTCTTTAGAGACCTCATGTGTACCCTCCAGTAAGGGATCCTGCCCCTCTTCCCAAATGGGACCTGAACGTGTGTATCGCTCAACTGATGGAGGCTCCTTTTGATCCTGTGACAATTGCTTCCCTGAAGTATGTTACTTGGAAAGCGGTTTTCTTGGTGGCACACAGCTGTCAAAAGTGTAAACAAGCTTCAAGCCTGTCTATAGATCCTAACTGTATCATATTCCACAGGGACAAGGCGGTCGGTGTCTGAATTTCATCTGAAGCAGTCTGTCACACTTCCAGTGTTCTTTACAGGAAAGTCCAGCCCAGGGGGAGCAAAGGCTCCACAGTCTGGATGTTACAAGAGCTCTGATGTACTACTTGGACCACACAAAGGTTGTTGGGTCCACCAGTGCTCAGTTGTTTTGTCATCTGTGATGAAGTAGGGCAAGCATCCAGGAGAACCATTTCTTGTTGCATAATTTCCTGCATTCAGTTATGTCAGAGCTGCAAGTTGCCACCTGAAGGCCTCAGGCCCACTCTGCAAGGGACACGTCTTCCTCTGTGGCAGCTTCCAGAGATGTCTCCTTACAGGAAACCTGTAAAGCAACTACCTGGAAAAACGGTACACACTTTCACAAAGCACTACTGTCTGGATGTACAGTCCAGAAGGGATACCAACTTTGGCATTGCTGTCTTGCAGAACCTTTTCCCCAAGTAGGTTTTGTACTCAGCATCCCAAAGTACTGCTGTGGAATGTGCAGTTAAGCGTAAGTGAGGGATTCCTGGGGTTTGAAGAGAAAATTATTCTCTGTACTAGTGTGTTTCTTCCAAGGGATCCCTTACTATGTTCAACAGTCTTCATCCCTACCTTCCCTTCCAGAACCTGGAAAACGTTCACACAAGAATCTGTTTTTTTTTTTCTGTTTTGCTTGAGCATTACTTGTTGCAATGATCTAATCTTTCAAGAATGTTTCACTACAGTTTTAAAGATCATTCTGTCATGCAAAACTTGGAAAACTTTAAATTGAATGTATTTTTGATAGCCTTTTAGCTAGTTCAGTGATAACTGCTCACCCTACCTTAAGAAATAAATCTGCCCTTAGAATGTAGGGGTGAGTGTGACCATACAGCAGAGATTTAAATTCCATTCTAAGATTTTCTAATTGGCATAAAATTCTAAGCTCTGGGGCAGCTCATTCCTTGTACATGATTGTAACTGTTAAGCTAGTGTTGGGTCCCTTAGAATAAACATTACTATGGTGAATAATTTGTTCTTGCTCATTTTTATTTGTCTTTTTTTACTTGCCATATTTCAAAACTAGTGAGTAAATTACTGTTGCCTGTCAATATTATCTTGGGGCACTGCTGGTCATCACTGCTCCCTAGTCCTGATCCTTTCCACAAGCCTATAACCCCTACGGTTTCCCTCCACAGCAGACCCCCATTCAGCTGAGGCATGCATTTTCGTAGGCGTACAGGAGGAGACTAAATTTGGGCAGCAGGGAGGAGGAACCCTGGGACTGTTGGTTACGCAGGGGTGGGGAGGGAGTTTCAGCAAAATTGACGTACACAGGTTGGACTTACTCCTTTAAAAGCCCTCTCACCACTGTATCTTAAGAGTGTGAAGATCCCAGTATAGGGTCAAGGAGTGTTCCTTCCTACACATGGCATGCGCTTGCCCAAAGTGGGTGGTGGCTTTTGGTTTGAAGTCCACCAATTTGCGTCTGATGTACAGTATTGCAGATGGCACTACCCGCTTCTCCCCCAGAGCTCCTGTTGGGGGCAGATTCCTCCTGTGTTTTGAAAAAAAAAATTGTAGGTTCTGGCTCTAATAAAACGCCAGGAAAACCTTGGCCCAGTACTGGTTAAACATGGACACGTCACTGATGGCACACTGGGCTAGAAACTTGCTGGATTATCAAACTTGAAAGGGCGTACAGTATAGCATAAATGGTAAAAGTGTAAACATTTCAGCAGATCTGGGGCCCCTTGTTGCAAACTGTAGAAAAAGAAACATTACCTTATTTGCGTTAACGAACTGTAGGATGTGTAAATCGCATGAATATAAATCAGTGTGCTCTGGAGTATAGCCTGTCTGTAGGGCACATGGGTAATGCCTTGGCCCAGAACCATGTCCTAATACTCCTATATATAAAACTGTGTGGATCTGTTACTTACGGCATAACTTTGAAAATCTTAAAAGAAAGTTCACAAAAAGAAAAGTATAAAGATCTGCAACCTTGCTCCTGTAAATGGGGGGAGGTTGGGTCACCTATGATGTCACTGCTGCCTCTTGTGCCCCCTGTAGGAGCTAGCCAGGCTGATCTCTCCCCTGGAAACAGTCTGCGATGTCTGTAACACACATTGAGCCACAGTGGCCCAGGAGTAGGAGTCCCGAACAAGACCCTTATCTTGGGTGTCACGCACAGCAGTGCCCCTTATCTTGGGTGTCACGCACAGCAGTGCCCCTTATCTTGGGTGTCACGCACAGCAGTGCACTATCAGATGGCGAACCGGGCTGAGCAGCCTTGTGAAGTTCTTACGGAGTTGAGTAATCAGCTTTCCAGTGACCTGCCCAAGTGTGCACCTCCTGGTTTTTTTTTTTTTTCGCAGTTCTGTTTAATTTCTGAGACATATTGTAGAGCAGGCTTCAACAGAAGAATGGATTTATAGTTAGCACTTTGATCTGCTAGGACTCTGGTCGGGACTACATATGTGCAATTTGAAGACTGCTTAATGATACTGATGGTTGTGTTTTGAGTTTTTTTATTTTTGCTTTTGGTGTTCAGGTCTCCTGGATGAGTTTTTGCAGACCTTGGGAAGTCTGATTCCTCTCAGCACAGACGAGGTTGTGGAAAATCTCGAGGATGTTTTCCAGCAGGACTTCTCCACGCCACACAGGTCTGAGACCTCTTTACTTTTCTGGAGCCAGATGTTCCTTCCCTCCCTGAATTAATTCACAGTTCTAGCTCATGGCTTACCCCAGGAAGTGCAGCTCAGCAGCCAGCCCATCGGCGCAGTTGGGCAACCACTCACAATGCCAGTGATCTGCATTTAAGAACGAGCCAGGGCCACCTATGGGATGAGCATAACGTCCTTCACCACAGCACTGCCACCTGGGTGGGTGACCACAAGTGTTGGTGTGATTTTTGGAGGGCCTGCGGGTGGGTGTGTCTTGGCTAACATCTGTGTGCCAACACACTAGGCATGCATGAACCCAAGATGTCCACACTAAGGAGGTATCCACTGATTGAGATCATCTTGGGGAAGCACTCCACTATATTACAAAAAAAAAAAAAGGTTGCATCATATGTTGGAATGCCAGGGCAGGGCTTAGCTTAGAACTGGGAGGTGGAAGGGACCTGGCTGCCAACTTCAAGGAGACACCATACACTCCTTTCCCTTCTTAACCTGCAGCACAAGAACATTTTGAAGATTAGTCAAGTTGACTTAAGGGGTAAGGCTACTTGTGACTTATGTAAATATAAGCAAAAATGGTGATCTTTAAATTTTTTAAGCACCTTTTTATAGCATCCATTAAATGAGATGTTTTCAGATTCAGTAAACTGCAACGCCCACTCTGAGTAAGCAATCCATAAACAAAGATGTAGTATTAAATGCATGTTGGAATTGAATAATTGAAACCGTCCTGAGGACAACCTGTTGTCGAAACATTTATTCTGTTTTCACAAATTGACAATAAGCCCATAGACTGGAAGCCCTGGAGAGCAGTGAGCATTGACACCCTAGGAGACTTGTATGATTTCAGCCATAGGGCTGCTGGCATCATTCGAGTTCATTTGGAACAGGGAAACCCAGACAGAAAAAAGAAAATCCTCCTTTTGCCAATACCTTCAGCTTCGAGACTTGTTGAGGACTGCTGTATCACCCACACATAGGCTGCCATCCACACCTCTGGACGGTTGGCTGGGGAAGGGAGGTGCTGTCCTCCCTCCAACACCTGACTAGTAGACTGATGAAACTTCTTACTTTTAATAAGTCTGTCCACACTATGACAGACACGGAGAAATGGGAGATGGAACTGAGGATATACATTCCACAGAAAGACTGGGAATCTGCAAACGAAGTTCAGGCAAAAACTCTAGTATAAGATACTACACACAGCATATCAGACGCCTCCTGTTGCTCTATAGGGAGGGCTTGTCAGACCATAGTGACTGTTGGAGATGCTCCTCCCCACAGGCCTCACTCACTCATATCCTCTGGTCCTGTCCAGTGCTCAATACTGGGGGATGGTTTGGACCACTTGTGCCCAGCTAGTACCAGTCCCACCAGGGACCCAGTGCTAGCATTTTGGGTCTCCCAGTCCAACAGTCTCCTCCTCACCTGATCAGCCCTACCCAGGCCCTATGGCTGAATGGGGTACTGGCAGTGGTCTGTCATTCTTTGACGTTGGAGGGACCCCCTGCCACCCATGAGTCGGGAGAGGGAGACGCTACTAACCCTGACCACAACTTCTGAGAGGACTGCACACTTGGCCCTGGGCAAGCAATCCCTTTATGAACAAGTCTGGGCACCATACCTTGAATCAGTGGCCCTAGGGAGAAAGTACACCATAACCCATAGGTGAAAATCTGGTGGCATAAGAGAGGCCAGAGTGCACCATGACTTAGGGCTGGGCTGAGCTGAGCTGCCACAGGACTTGCTGTAGGTATGCAGCCAACTGAACATAACCAAGTTAGACATACTAACCCCACAAACAGCCACGGACGTCATGGCATCACCATGCAACCAATGACCCTGTTCCTTCATATGATGCCCTTCTCATCTTACATCTAGTTCCATCTATCCTTACCTACCCCCCCCCATACCAGTAGAGTTACACCACTAGATTGGTCCACCCCTATAGAAACTGGCCACCGGTATATTACAGCAACACCCACCAAGTGACCCACTACCCCTGATGTAATCTCTTTATTAATTCTGACAGAAGCCCATAGCTAGATAGGGGACAGGTGTCCTGTACAGAATACAGCTACATTGTCCCCCTCCCCACCACACCAGGAATGGGGCAACACGCATCTCGAGAGAGGGACAGAGTACTGGGAGACCACCTAAACCAAAACCAGAGTCCTTACTCGAGAACAGCACTTCAATAAGACTTGACCTCCCAGACAGAGAGAGGCTGATCCTTGCCTCCTCCTTCTCAGGCACAACACTACATTAGCCATGACTGAATGTTTCTTGTTTACTTTTTGAGCTACCCCAGTGAGAAACTCTGCCCTGATTATCCCTAGCTGACATAGTGACTCCAGGCTGGATCAGCCACCTATCCTTACCCAACAGAATCAATACAAACGTGATAGTCTATCAGATGGCATACTAAGGTGGAGCAGGATGCTTTGGCTAGATTCAGTAGGGGTTATTAATACCACATTTCAAGTTTATTGTCCAGTGCACGTTGACTTCTTAGGTGAAATTTCCATGGTATGTTAAAGCATTACCTATATTTTGTGCACCCCTGTGATTACTTTTCACTGTTGTAAAACTGAAAATCTAATAAAAACCTTTATGGCAAAAAAGAAAATAGTTGGAATTGAATTATTAGGTCAGTCCTGAGGACAACCTGTTCACATTTATTCTGTTTCAGTGTGCATTTAATATTACCCTTTTGTTTTCAGCCCATACGCGGATGCAGCACACTTTCTTACTACTTCTGTAGCTGTGAAAGCATTAATATCCTTTTTTTTGAAGGTTACAAAAATAAACACTCAAAGCATGCACGAAGATAGACTAGGATGTGTTGTACCCCACTACCTATAATAATAGTGGTGGTGGTGCAGGGGCACAGCGTTTGTGGGATTGCTGTATGCACTTTAAATGTGTGTGTGTGTGTGTGTGTGTATAGGGTTTATAAGGTGTAGAGCACGGACAACAAAAATGGGTAGTAATGCAGTAGAGGGTGGTGATTTTTTATGTATATGTGTGTGTATGTGTGTGTGTGTGTGTGTGTGTGTGTGTGTGTGTGTGTGTGTGTGTGTGTGTGTGTGTGTGTGTATATATATATATGTATGTATGTAAAAGCTAAATGATCGTAGTGCAGAGCATTACAAACCAATTTGGTCTTGAGGTTTAATATTGTTTTGTCAGGTCTTTTAAAACTCATTCTCTCCTGGTGGTCATTTTGGGCCGGGCTCAGCAATGGATGGTTCCGACACCATATGGTGGCTATGGGACCGAAGGAGTTTTAAACCAATAAAGTAAAATGTTGTTTTTTTTCTTTCACACTTTGCTTCTGACTGACATTAAAAACTTATCCGGTCAAAAGCAGCGTGGTCAAATAAATGAACTTTGGGTGACTGCCAAATAGCTATTTTTGTTCCGCATTCACAAGGGAAGAGTAATGAAGGGGGGTATATCTGGGCTCGCTGAGGATGCAGGGGAGGGGGTTAGACGCGAGTCCATTTCGCAAAGAGGAGATCCTGAGGGAACTTAAGGAATTGAAGGCTGACAAGGCTATGGGGCCAGATGGGGTTCATCCAAGGGTTTTGAGGGAACTGAGGGATATACTGGCTGCCCCTTTGACCACCCTGTTTACCACCTCCTTGAAATCGGGGGTGGTACCGAAGGATTGGAAATGTGCGGATGTAGTACCACTTCAGTGGGAGGGGCAACTACAGGCCGGTGACCTTGACATCGGTTGGCAAGCTTGTAGAAAAACTGCTCCGGTACTGAATCAACAAATACTTGGATGCAGAAGGCCTTTGGGACCCAAGGCAACATGGGTTCACCAAGGGTAGATCCTGTTAAACGAATTTGATAGAATTCTTTAACTGGGTCACAGCGGTGGTAGATCAGGGAGGCTCGGTGGACGTAGCCTACCTCGATTTCAGAAAAGCATTCGAGACTGCCGCACGGAAGACTGTTGCACAAATTGGGCTGCCTGGAGGTAGGGGAGGTGGTAACAAGATGCTTGCAGAACTGGTTAGAGCGGAGAACACTGAGGGTATTTGTCAATGGGATGCCCTCGGAGGAGTCTAAGGTAATCAGTGGGGCACCCCAAGGGTCAGTGTTGGGCCCACTACTGTTTAATGTCTTTATAGAGGATATAGCGGAGGGTCTGAAAGGGAGGATGAATCTATTTGCAAACGACACGGTCTGCAATAGAGTGGACATGCAGGAGGGGGTGGAAATGATGCGTAGAGATCTGGGGAGATTGGAGGAGTGGTCCAAAGAGTGTCAGCTGTCCTTCAGTACAGCAAAGTGTAAGATCATGCACTTAGGCAGGAAAATGGTAAAGCGGAGTACTGGATTGTGGGTAGATCCCTGCAGGTAACAGAAGAAGAAAGGGACGTAGGTATCATCATTTCACAGGACCTGAAGGTGGCAAAGCAGTGTGAAAGGGCAGTGGCAAGAGCCAGCAGGATGTTGGGTTGCATAGGAAGGGGGATCTCCAGCAGGAGGAGGTAGGTCATAGTTCCTTTGTATACCCAGTTGATTAGGCCGCACCTGGAGTATAGGGTCCAGTTTTGGAGACAATACCTGAGGAAGGACATGGAGAAGGCGGAGAGAGTTCAAAGAAGGGTGACAAAGATGGTGAGGGGGCTCAAACACTTACCTTATGGGGGAAGGCTAAATGACCTGGGCATGTATTTGCTGGAGCAGAGGAGGGAGAGGGGTGACATGATTGAGATGTTTAAATATTTAAAGGGTGTCCATAAGGTGTCTGTGGAGAGCCTCTTCCAACAAAAAGAGCAACCTAGGGTGAGGGGACATTAATTCCTAATGGGGGGGGGGCTAATTTAGAGGTAATTTTAGGAAACACTTCTCACGGGGACAAGTGGAATGGGCTACCGAGTGGAGAATAGGCAAAATGGGCAGATTGGGTGGGCCTGGCAGTCCTTTTCTGCCATCACATTCCTATGTTCCTATGACTTTTCACAGGATTGTTCGAAAAACTTCCAGGTTTCAGTGCAGGCTTTGTTTTAGGATGATTTTAACTAACAAATGTTGCGAAAAACATTTGCAGATTCCTGGTTGTAAATTTTACTAAATTTATTTTCATGGTGCTATTTGACTGTGCTGTTTTTTGGTTTTGTGATTTTTGACGTGGAACCTACGAAAAATGGCCCCTTTGCCAACAAAGTGAGAGCACTAGAACAGGTTTTCTGTGCCCTATGGGATAGTATACAGGTATTTATAGCATGTTGCACTTTTCATGGAATTGATATAAAAATCCTGGACTTGCGTGTTAGACTGGAATTGCCATTTTTTCACCGTGTAGGTTAGGTATCCTTTAAAACAAATTTTGTGTGGTAGTAAAAATATAACCATGGAAGCTCAGCTGTTTATAATGAACGGGAAGCGCAGGGATCGAAAGAAAGGAGCAAGAGATAATCTGAATGAACAAATATTTGAAAAAGCTGTCATCTCCCGTAAGACCCTTGGGCAAGATTTCCATTGAAACAGCAACTGTTAGAGAACATCCGACAGCAGAGTGACCCTCCACCCCCCCCAAAAGGCTAACCCTGTCATTAACCTTTAGCAAAATCAAACATTTTTCTCCTACCTAATTGTTTAGCATTTTAGCTTTGTTTGAAGCGCCATATATGTAAACAAACCTGCCTTGTTCACCATTCTCAGGAGAAACCATTCTGTTCCGCTGCGCACACATGCTCTGACCACTCGCAGAATTGGCAGAACATAGGAATGGGTTGGTTTACATATACAGAGCAGTAAGCAAAGTTGAAATTCTAAGCTATTGGGTATGAAGAATTGTTCTGGTGTTGTGAAAAAACTGGGGGAGGAGATTTCCTGTCATTAGCAGTTGTGATTGTATTAATTTGGGGGGAGGATGGGGTGTGTGAAATATAATTCTAATACTTAAATCACAGTGGCATTTTCTTTTAATCTGCTTTCCTGTTTATGTCTCAGGAAAACTATTGTCGCCAACCTGATCCAGTCGTATCAGAGGATGCCAGGCAATGCCGTGGTCCGTGGATTCAGAGTCAATTACAAGCGGCACGTCCTCACGATGGATGACTTGGGGACACTGTACGGGCAGAATTGGCTTAATGACCAGGTAGGAAGGAGTTTGGGCTGCACAGTAGTTTGTGAATTTTTTTTTAAACTAGATATTGTTTTGGGACTTTACTTTTTTTATTCAAAGTGAAAAAATATGTGTATTATACGCACACCACATGCAGCTGTTGGGTGATATCTGTTGGCTCAGATGGGTGCACAACATGCCCAAACACCTGCTCTGGGCTGCTAGTCGGTGCTCTCAGATTTACGGAGGAGGTGGGAACCCCAGCACAGCTTGAGCACTTTTGCACGACCGCACAGTAACACCCCCCTCCGCCCAGTCAGGAGCCTTGTCAGGTAGGGTAGTTGAGCAGCGGGAGGAAAGCAGGGGAAGAAACTGGAGGAAAAAATCCATCCATTTGGCTAATGCCGTCACTGGGAAAAGTAGCAAGAAATGAAGGCAGCTGAGGTAAGGGGCATAGAAATAAAATAAACCAACACTTGGTGTTTCCCAGATGGCTGGCACCTCCCAGCTCTGTTGTGTTCTTTGTACAGGTGGTGCAGCAACCTTAAAGAGTAGGCTCTTACTGTGTATAGTACTATCCACCCCAAACATACAATAAACCTTACCTGGCCCCAAGTGCAGTGAAACATTTTTAATTGTCTGTATTTGATAAGAAGATAGATTGTATTTGGCTTTGTGGAGCAGACAGCCAAAGCACTACCACTCCTCGAACTGCCAGGCACGCCCCCCTCATTTTGTGATTTCATAAAATTGAGAGCACGGGGGTGTGCTCCATAGAATTGAATGGGAACAGTTTTTAATACGATTAAGTTACAGTTATAGCAAATCAAGGCCACCGCTCGACTAACAGGGTGCTTATCGGAACTCTAAATCGTAATACAGTACATTTAAAAACCATCCCCGTTCAACTCCATGGAGCGTACTCTGTGCTCTCCATTTTCTGACATTAAACGTGTTTATGAAGGGGGGGTGCCTGGCAATTTGGGAAGTGGCAGGGTTTTGTCTGCTCCACAGAGCCAAATGCAGTCTATTTTATTATCAAATATAGGTGACAGTTAATCGAAAAGAATTTCGCTGCACTCGGGGCCAGGTAAGGGTTATTGTACATTTGGGGTGGGCTCTACTTTGAACCTGCTCTTTAAAGGACAGCTGCTCTGAATCTCACTTTTCCATTAAAAGCCACTTTTAAATACTGGCTCAAATTCTAACTGCTCTAGTTTTATACGTTTTTTAGTTATCCTCGTAGGCGTTCCTGATTTACATGCTGCTGGTGAGAACTGTTTTAGAGCTGTATGATGTAGTATATCTTCCTGTTCTGCTCTTCATTTGTTGGCATCCATGTTCCACTTTGGAACTCTGGTTGTTAAGGACATAAACTACGCACAGTTCAAAAATGGTACTTAACATTGGAGTGTAAATCAAACACCCACTGAGATTACTGATCGGCCCATGTAGATGGCGCAATAACAGAATTTGAAGCAATACTTTATATTAAAAAAAAAAAAAAAAAGAGCTTCTACAGGGAAAAATGATTTGCGGTTTCAGCATAGTTCTCCTTTAATGTCTGTGACATGCCAGAGAATGGTGGAGGAATCCTGTTGTCTATGGGACACACGCATCAAGAGTTTGGCTCACAGGAAATGCTAGCAGAAAAGACCACGGGGCACCATCATGTTTATCTCTAGCAGCTGCAGCATTCAGTATCCTGTAAAATACTGGAAACCACTGGGAACCCTCCATTTCCCCAACAGATTAAATGCTGTACCCATTAATGCTACTGTCCACAAGGAGTAGATCCATTTTAAGTTTAAAAAGACTCAACACCTCCCCTGAGAGCTTGTTCCATAGGTTTACCACTCTCCAAGTGAAGAAAAATCCTTCCCCCTCATTTCCCATAATTCTGCCCCCCCCCCGCCAGATGAGTAGGGTAACCACTCCTCAAGTGAACATTTTTCTGCCCCCTCTCCCATGAGTAATTGATATGCCTTCTAGTTTTGCTGCCCTGTTCAAGGTGAGTCATGTCTCTTCTTAGATTTTTTTTCCAGATTATACCATACGTAGTCTGCTTAAGCATTCCCAATAGATAAACATTCCTAGAATCATTTTTAGTTTCTCTGTATGGCCCAAATGTATATCTGAGCTATTAGAGTTCTGACCAGCAGGTTGCCAGTCCCGCTGCCCTCTTGAAACTGAATACAGACCAGGTGACCTGGAAAGCAGCAAGAATGGCACCCATCTGATCAGAACTAATAGCCCCGATTTACATTTAGAGCTTGTTGAACATCTGGTGGTTGATCCCCACTCATTGTTTGTCCTGTGAGATTCTGGGATGATGTTTGAGTGGCTGGCAACATATCATGTCTGGGTCGGGAGATCGCAGAATGTACTGAATAAGAGAACTTTAACGTAAGTTGATAAGGCCTCCAAGGGGTATCTCTCGTGGTGTAAGACACCGAAGGAGAGAACAGTGATGCTGAGCGGTTGTCTGCCCAGACCTCACGCGACGAGAGGTGTCATACCATAAGCGACACCCCTCAGAAGCCCGCTAGTGATATATAAAGTGCAAATTGGGCGCATCGCCACCCTTGGGTATGGGGTTTAGTTACATGGATGTGTGGGCAGTAATACAGTCCAGAGTGCTGCATTAGTTAGAAGAGATGGGCACTCTGAGGGGAGGCCTGCACAAGGCCGCAGGGGGAGTGCTTCTCAAACCACACCAGGTCAGTGCCTGTAACTTTCAGTGAATGCAACACCCTGGAGAATGTTATTGCACTTATAAAATGGCCTGGTATACAATTTAAAAAATAAAAATTCAGCCAGCCCACGCTATGGGTGTGGTTTGGAGATTACCCATTCCCTAGTGATGCGGGGCATCATGGGAATGATGTGGAAATCTCCATGGAAGTATATGCAGTCTTCCCATGATGCCCTACATTGTTGGGTGTCATTTTGTATTTCTTTTGAAACTTGGCTTTATTTCCAAAGCCCTTCCCGGGCAACCCTTACCTCCGTGCTTTTGTGCTGAGGTTCTTTGTCTTTTGTGCATAAAATATAATCTGCAATGTCTAAAGATGTTGTTTTTAAGTTTCTCTCATGGAATCATGCTCTTTAAAGGTGTGAAATAGCCGTGTGGCATGTTAGAGCAGTGTGTAGCAAAATTCAGACCCATTTGCTCTGATTAAATGTTTTTAAATTCAATACATTTTGCAAAATATAATAAAATTGTGACCTGATTTTCTGTATCTGCCTGCTTACAGGTTATGAACATGTATGGCGACCTTGTCATGGATACGGTCCCTGACAAGGTAAGTGGCATATTTAACCCTTTCACATAATTTTGACACTATGACATGCCTGCTGTATTGCATTTCCAACCATTCAATTACCTCCCCCAAAACCTGACATTTTTTATAAAGCTAGTAGCGCTAAAACAGAGTAGACAGAAAATGTAAATTTTTTTCCTCATAGTTTTTCTGCCTGGGTGTGGCGGGGGCAGAATCTTCGTCCCTGCTCAACACTCCCGCCAACGCCCTGGCCATTCCCGAGACTCCCTGTGGTGGGGCCAGGAAGGAGAGAACCTCTTCCCCAGAGCACAGTCCAAATCCGGAGAGGCAGATGGCAGCATGCAGGCAGAGCAGGGTCGGGGATCTCAGAGCCCCCATCTGCCATTTTCACTTTGTCTGTGTCCCTTACGGCTCGTAGGGCATCGCGCACACACGTGGGCAAATGCCACGCCTGCCGGGTTCTTTTCTCCCTGGTTTGCATCATTCCCCCAGCCCCCACTAGAGGGCGAGCGACAACCGGGAAAACCTGCCCTACCTCCAAGAGAGACTAGCAGTCCTCTGGACACTCCATCCTCTCTCGCCCCTGCCAACCCCCGATGGCCCTGGCCCGTTCCCGAACCCGGGTCGCTGGTGTGGTGCGAGGTATGGCATTCCAGCACATGAACCCTCGGCACCATTGGGCCGGCTTATTTTTAAAAGTAAAGTGTTTTTAATTGTAAAGTGTTTTTCTTTCTGTTTATGAATTAGAAGATATTCTGTCAACAACAATGGGTGTGATGAATAAAACAGCCTGTACTTGGCAGCTGACCCAACGGTTCCCCTTCATACTGCATCAGCATTGTGACATCGCACATTGTGACATCACTGGTGGCCAGTCTAGCAGTAAATGAGAGGAACCTTTTGCGCACTTGTAAGGTCACAGTGCTGATGAGGTCTGAAGGGTGATTGAGCTAAATATGTTTACTTCCAGGTAGCGTACACATCACACCTAATGGGTAATAAAACTTTAATTACCTCGATACAAAAGTGACAAAGGTCGTGGTCTCAAATTAATATTGATTTCGTAGTATACTGGTTTTTCTAACCTTCCGTTTGAACTCCCCTTGCACCATGCCAAGCAACAGACTCTGTAGTGACTCCTAATGAGTCCCAAATTGAGCCAGTTGTCTTATGGTGGTTGCAGATCTATGAGGTAAAGGCAAGTTGTTCTGTAGATTTGTTAGATATCTAGGAGTGCTATGTACATTATTAGGCTATCTGGTGCAAAGCTTGCAACTCGTCTTGGTGCTAGTGGTGTCTGAGCAGAATGCTTGGGTCAAATTTTAAAGGGGAGGATAATTTTTAATTTTTTATTTTTTTTTCTCCCGATGTCTGTCTCTTTCCTGCAGGGGTGATTTTCACCCCATGAGCTTACCCCTTGATGGTGGGGTCCAGTCTAGTTGGATCCAATTCCCCACCACCACCGCCACCTCCTGCAGGCCACATGTTAGAGTTTGTATAAGCTCTGATCTTTTGTTTGCCAGTCCCGCTATCCTACCTGGGCTAAGTAAAGTCACAGAGGACTATACTTGGCCCCCTGAAGAAAAGCAGTCCTGGAACACATCTGATCGGAGATTATAAAAGCTCTAACATACACTGCAGGCTGTTGAATCTTCTGCTGCCTACTGCCCTGATGTCAGCGGCAGGGGATTCTGGAATTTGTAGTAAAAGATGTCAGCCTACAACTAAGCAGAATTAGTCTGATATAATCTACTACACTACAGTAAACAGTAAGTAAACCAAACTGTTTTTGCCCACAAAGTGCACATTGGGACCTGCCCCACGCTTGAGTGAGGTTTTTTTTTGTGCTGACTGTTCCCCTTTTAAAGAAAAATCTTAGTAGCCCGATATAGAATCTGCCAGCATTTGGCTAGTGGTCCTGTGCCGATTTCGACCCCTGTAGTATGTCAGCTGCAGAAGGTGAATAGGTCTTTGATCACCCCCAGCTGCTGATAGAACGCAGCAGTGGGGGGTCCTTCAGTTCATCAGGAACAAAGCGGGCCAGGTTGCTACACGTCTTACAAGCCTGACATAAAATGTTTCCTGATGGCTTATCAGTTTCCTCAAGAGGGTACCGGGGCTGAAAATACAAGAAAGCTGAAATGCTCTTCTGGTCTCTGGAGAGAGCGACCCTGTAGGACATTGATGGCTGTCAAGAGGCATTTGAGGAGCAGCTGCACTGCGCTGGTATGGACTGGACCTCGTGGGGGAGGGGTGAGTCCCCCTTGACTCACAAACACTAGAAGGTGCCCTAGGATGGAGACTCTGACATGCTTGGATGGATAAATGACATCAGTGTCCTTAAAGCAACTTGCTACCAGCACCAGGTTCATAACCCAAAGTAATGATTGCAGAAGGGAGCTGTAAATATCAGTGTGTATGTGTTTTTGTGCTTTTTCCCAGGTTCATTTTTTCAACAGCTTCTTCTATGACAAATTGAGAACGAAAGGCTACGATGGGGTGAAGAGATGGACAAAAAATGTGAGTGGCTTTATCTCCATTAAATGTTAATGTGTTTGTCGGCTCAGGTGTCCAGAGGAGGGCTACAAAGATAATGGTGGGTCAGCAGGGTAAAGCATACGAGGAGAGGGTGAGGGCACTGAACATGTACTCCCTGGAAGACAGGAGAGGGGACATAATTGGGACCTTCAAGTACTTGAAAGGGATAAATAAGATGGATAAGGAGAGTCCCTTTAAGCCGAGTGGCAACCATGAGAGGGCACAGTCTTAAGCTGGAGGGTGGGAGGTTTAGGAGGGAGGTCAGGAAGCAGTTCTTCAGAGAGGGTGATAGACACTTGGAATGCACTGCTGGAAGAGGTCATCCATTGAAGACAGTGGGCAGCTTTGAGAGACTGGGATAGGCATAGGGGGGAAGTAAGGATTGTGGGTAGTGGGGAGGGAGGGCAGGGACATTAGCTCAAGCTGTAGATCCTGCCATACGATCAGACTTGATGGACCAAGTGGCATTCTTCTGCTGGCTTCTTCATATGTTCATGTGTATCAAAAGCAGGGTTAGCTCAATGATATTGCCACTGTATGATGCTTGTGAGACCCCTTTTGGAATATGGGGTACAGTTCTAGAATCCATAACACAGGAGAGATGTAAAATTGCTTGAGTACAGACAGCAACAAAAAAATAATCATAACCTAAATTATGTAGAGGGTTGCAAACCTGGCACTGTGTACACTCTAATATCAAAGATTGAGGTAATCTCTGCCTGGTATATTGCTGCATTTAAAAATCGTGATCTCTGGGAGTGTACAGGTTCGGAAAAGAAAGTAACAAATATAAGTACTAGAGCTCACAGCCGTCAGTTAAAAGGTGACCCCTATAAAACAGAGAGGATCCTGGATTAATCAGAGTAGTGTCATCCTGGAGCAGACTTCCATCTGATAGAAATTGGATTTATACTGTGCAGCCGTGCAATTCCCATTCAGGACAACTAGGTCCTGAACGGCAAGACGACTTTGGCAAAAGGTATTGTCTTGTACTCATACTTATGAAACTTGTATAAGAAAAAGGGAGATTATGTGCTGTGCTTATGTTCCCAACTTCAGTACCTGATGTGATTCTGCTGCCGTTGTCGGACTTTTAGATCTGTTGAAGTAAAGAGCCCCATGTAAGTAATCAGTGAACCATTAAATCTGTGAGCCAGTGTTTCTAGTTTTAATGTTTCACATAAGCATCTCCTCCATTTAATGAGTGGAGTGCTTGCTCTTCAATCAGTATTTTTTATGTTCTTCGTAACTACCTGAATCATTAATACTACCGTTTATTAGTTAGTGATAGCCTTACTGGGCATTGTTTCCCCGAGAGTCTGGATGTGCTGAGTCCAAAGTAAATGTACTTCATCTACTTTTATCTGTCCTTGGTTTAACATTTACAGCAATTATTCCATTCCATCACGGAAACATGCAGGGGTGAAGTACAGATTATATTATGACCTGTATAGTATTGTTCTATGATTGTATTGATGTAAAGGTATGAATAAGAGCAGCTGACGCCTTTGGGGAAAACTTTGAAAAACATATTTAGGCACAGTTATTGTATTTCATACGTCTTCTATAGGTTTCTGCCCTTCATGTGTTATGACTGAAAACATTCCCACAAAAACAAGATCTTTTTCCTTTAGTATTCATATGCCTGTGTGCCTTATTCCCTTCTTGAAATTACAATGCCGTGCTGCGACATCAGTCTGTTGCCATGGGAATAACTGAGGTCCACAAGCAGATTATTATGACAGCTTGGGAAGAAGCAGTAAGAGCTGATGAACCTGCAAGGAACAGCTATGCTGTTTTTGTGCATGTGTCCTCAGTAATGAAGAAATACAGAGCTAATGAAAAGTATAAGCTGCTTTGTGTCCAGATATTCTCAGAGTTCTTCCTGAGGCATCAGTGGCTCTTTAAGATTTTCAAAATTTCTTCCCAGCTCCATTCAGCAGTTAATTATTGCTTGGATACGTAGACACTGTTGGCAGATAAGGGCCTATGGCTCTCCCAGTCTGCCCATTTGAGCTTTTTCTAGAAGTCTGTTGCCCCTTACCCCTGACCTCCAGAATTCCCTTATGTCTATCCTATGCATTCTTGTATCCCGTGACTGTTTCAGCCTCTACCACTTCCTCTGGCAGGGTGTTCCACTTGTCCACCACCCTTTCTGTGAAGAAAGTGTTCCTCACATTTCCTCTGAATCCCCTCTCCCTCCAGCTTTATCCTATGCACTCTAGTCCTGGAAAATAGTGTATTCTTGCACCCTGTTCCTCCCTGTAAGGTATTTGTATGTCTCTCATATACCCCTTCTCCCTCTTCTCCTCCAGGGAGTACATATTCAAGACTTTCAGGCTGTCCTCATAGGACTTGTGATGCAATCCCTGTACCATCTTTGTTGCCCTCCTCTGAAGCTTCTGTACCCTATATCATTGCATAGGTAAGGTCTCCTGAGCTGTACATTGTACTCCAGGTGGGGCCTCACTAATGTCTTGTATAATGGAATTATGACCTCCCTTTTCCTGCTGGTGATACCCCTTCCTATGCATCCCAGTATTCTATTTGCTTTACCTGCTTCCTTGTCACACTGTTTCCATACCTTGAGGTCATCAGAGATGATAACCCCAAAGTCCCCCTCTCCTGTTTGGTGCATGCTATATCTTCACCCCCCAACTGATATGTTCCAGGGTTTTTGTGCCCCATATGCATTATCTTGCAGTTCTTTGTATTGAATTTCAACTGCCAAACCCTTGACCATTCTTCAAGCTTCTGCAGGTCCCTCCTCATTCTGTTTACACCCTCTGCCGTGTCCATTCTGTTACAGAGCTTTGTGTCATCAACAAACAGGGAAATTCTGCCTTCTAGGTTTTCCAGTGTCACTGATAAAGACGTTGAATAGGATCAGTCCCAGCACTGATCCTATTGTACCTCATTGGTCACTCTTCCCTCTCTGGAGTGACGGCCATTTACCACCACCCTCTGTGTCCTGCCACCCAACCAGTTACCTGCCCACTGCACTACTGTCCTGCCCACACCCATATTCCCCAGTTTAATAGCCTTCTGTGTTGCACAGTGTCAGAGGCCTTGCTGAAGTCCAGATAGGCTATGTCCACTGCCCTCCCCTGATACCACCTTTGTTACCCAGTTGAAAAATTCAATGAGGCTGGTCTGGCATGACCGCCCCCTGGTGAAACCATGCTACCTTGGGTCCTGTAGTCCGTTGGCAACCAGATGTTCCACCAATCTCTCCTTCAATAGTGCTTCCATGATCTTCCCCACTACCGAAGTCAGTATTATCGGCCTATTTGGATCCAGTCAGTAAGTGAGAAATAATTGATACAGGGTTTTAATCTACAAATAGAAGTTGCATTGTTAAAGTCTGATTTAACTTTATTCCCACTATCTGTACAATTTTGCTATACTGTTTTTAACCATTTTATTAGTTTTTCATCTGGTTCCAAATTAAAGTATCTTTGTATATGGTTAAAAGGTTTAAAATGGACTCCAAACTTAAACACTGTTTACATTACAGATGCGCTTTTTCTTTCCATTCATTGTTCTGAACATCCGTACCATCGTTTGTAATATTGTTTATTTCCTAGATTGGTTGGTACACTGATTTAGCTAATTGTAATTTAAGAATGGAAGCGCATTGCTGCAGTTGTCTGATGGAATCTGATATTAGTACATTTGGCCTCCTCTTTCTGGGGTTGGCAAATAAGGAAGATCAATCGCATCCTAGCTCCTAGGGATGTCACAATAACACGATATGACCTATCACGATAATGTATTGTTAGAACAAAATTGTAATTATCATGCAGCATGATATATGGTAATATAGTGTGGTAAACTGGTTCAAATGGCTGCTCTGGCAGTCTCCGGATGTGACCATAATTCCTGATTCTTTGTCTCCCTCCAATAGTAACATTTCGATTCATCCTAAAATTGGAAGTGCACAGATTATTGTGACTCGTACTTTTTTTACACACATCATGATAATTTTATATCGTGACATCCCTACTAGCTCCTTTGCAGACCCTATCTCAACCTATTTGGTACGTAAGCATTCTTTCCTTTGTTCCATATCCATTTTGCCAGTTGAAATATAACTATAACCAATGACCATAACTAAAGTTAATACTTGGAAGCCTCCAATATCCTCCTCCTCCTCCTTCTGTATCCTTTGTCTTGATCAAGGAGGTCAAAGGCAGAGACTGAACTCTGGTTGCCGGGGTCTTCCTTAGCTCAGGGAGATGAGGAAACCCAAAAAGGGTATAGTGAGGTTTAAACTGGGCAAAGGATTTGGTGGAGGAGGACTAGAAGAAGGCTGTCACCCACAGTGAGTACTCTTGCACAGTCTTTGACAAAAGTAGGGGGGGTTCGCTCCCAAACTGGAGTGCAAGCTAAGGGAGTGGCAGAGGGGGATTGGAATTGGGACTGGTGCTAGAGGAAAAGGGTACTAAAGGGTCTAAGGGCGCTCAAGGCAGTAGGTTTCTGGCATCAAATGGGTTGCATCCCAGTGTGTTCAGTGAAGTCGGGGCAGGAACTTGCAGGGCCTCTGGCAGACTTGTTCAAATGCTCCCCAGAGACTGAGGTAATCCCAGTGGACTGGAGAAGGGCGGATGTAGTCCCCTGCACAAGAAGAAGCAGGTAAGACCCAGAAAAGTACAAGTTTCATAGCTTGACCACTGTAGTGTGGGAGCATCTGGAGACTGTCACTAAGCAACTGCTGGACTTTCTAGAAGGGAATGGCCTCTACCACGAGGCAGCAAGGCTTTGGGAAGGGCCTGCTAGGTCGACAATGAAGAGTTCTTCAATTCAGTAACCAGAGCTATGAACAAGGGACAGGTGATCAGTGTGCAGTACCTAGACTTACATAAGGCCTTCTACTTGATGGGGGGCCCCCCCAGCTTGTTAGACTTGGAGACCTAGGGGGCGGGAGCAAAGCTAACCAGGTGGGTAGCAAATTAGCTGGGAGAAAGAACCCGGAGGTAGCAAATGAGGAACTCTTGGAGGTCAGGGCGGTCACAGATGGGTTGCCATGGACCTGCGTACAGGGCCCAATACTGTTTACTGCATTGTATTTCATGGCCAAAAGGATAAAATCTGCTTCTTTGCAGATGACACTGAACTCTGACAGGATAGATACTGAAGAAGGGGGGATTGATGTCCCTGTTCATATCCCTAGAAATACAGGACAGGTGGTTCATGTTTTGGCAACTGTAGTTTAATGCTAAGAAGTGCAGAGTTATGCCATGCTAACCTGAGACTGGATTATTGGAGGCAGGTGCAAAAATCTGGTTGACCACAGGAAAAATGGGATTTAGGGGTCATCATTAGTGATGGTCTCAAGCCATCAGTTCAGTTCACAGGTCTCTGGGAAAACAGAATGATGGGATGTATAGGGAGGCAGTTCACCAGTATGAGAAGTTTCTGTTGCCCCCTGTGGGCTCTTGGTGAGGCAGCATCAGGATTACTGTGTCCAGTGCTGGAGCCCGCACCTGAAAAAAGGATAAGGACTGTATGAGATAACGGGATCTGCAGGGGAACACGTGTGAAGAGATGGAGTGGTGGTATGATGCAAATACCTGAAGGGAATAAACAGGGTAGAGTGTCATGACCTGTTCCAGCAGTGCAGGAGATTCACAGCAAAGGGGTACAGTCTTAAGCTGGTGAGGGAAGATTCAGTCAGGATGTGAGGAAATACTGCTTCATGGAAAGAATGGTAGATGGGCAAAGAGCCTGCCCAGAGAAATGGTAAATGCTGAGACAGTGACAGATTTCAGGACAGCGTGGGATAGCTGTAAAAGCTTGATGAAAGCAAAGGCGGGGATGTTGTTGGGGTGGGGTCCTGAACTGCTATATGAGCGTTGGCCAAGGTATGTCCAATGATGAGCTGGAATGGAAATTGATGGGCTACCAGTCAAATAAACCCGAGAGCGGAGTACAAAGTGTATTGGGGGGGGTGGTTAGTATTATCCATCACCAAACGGGAACGGGACCTGGGAGTAATTGTATCTGAAGACCAGAAAGTGGCCAGACAGTGTGACAAGGCAGTGGGGAGAGCTAGTGGGATGCTAGGGTGCAGAGGGAAGGGTATTACCAGCAAAAAGAGAGGTGGTGTTACTGCTGTATAGATCATTGGTGAGACCTCACCTAGAGTACTGTCCTGTTCTGGAGACCACATCTCCGGAAGAACGCAGTCAGGGTAGAGGCAGTCCAGAGGAGGGCAACCAAAATGGTGCAGGGTCTGCATCACAAGCCCTGTGAGAGAAGACTGAAGGACCTCAATATGTACGCCGTTGAGAAAAGGAAGAAGGGGTGATATGATAAACACTGAAATACCTCACTAGTGTAGATAAAGTTCAAGACGGAAGCATTTTCTGAAAAAAAGATGCTCAAGAACAAGGGGACATGCTGTGTAGCTGGGGGGGGGTACTCAGATGTGAGAAAGTGCTTCACAGAAGGTGTGGTGGATGCCTGGAACAGCCCCCAGCGGAGGTGGCATGTTTGGGACGGCTGCTTTCTAAGTTTCCAAGAGCTACAGTGAGAGATTGGACATACAGTAACTGATTATTCAGGGTAGAGAAAGGAGGAGGGGGGTGGTCAGCGTTCCGAATACCAAAGTGGCTAGACATAGTGGAGTTAGACACAGATGTCTGAGCTGGTTCTGTGGTCCAATGGAGACTGAGTGTACCACAGAAAATGGACTGAACTATGATAAAGAACCAGAGTCTGGATGGATTTTTTTTTTATATACAACTTCAGTATTTTTGTAAAATGTGTGCTTTGCTTAACTTTTTTGTTTAATTTTAAGTGAAGTTGAATACTCTTTACTTTATCAGGGTGGCCTACTGGATGTAGTCCCAGGACCAGTAAATCCTTCCAGAGACTGGTGCTGGACTGTATCGATAAAAACACTATTCAGCCCCTGCAGTACTTCAGTTACCGCTTTTTTATGTTTTTGACAGATTGGCCCTTTTCAAAAAAATTGTCATTACTCAAAGACGTGGGATTCTGATGCTATTACTGTGTTTTGTAGAAGCTGCAAAACAGTGTGATTTGTAAAAAGCGCTTCCACTGTAACCATGGAAACCCGCTCTGCACATTTTGTAAAAGGTGTCCTTCGCAGCTCTAGTCAGAACTGTGAACAAAACCCTGCAGAAGTAGGCCAGTTGCCTGTGTTTAGCTGTATTCGGGTTGTAAACCAATCTAGAGGCCCATAAGTTCCTTATTGATCGCTTTTGCATAAAACCCTTTAGGCAGAGCCTGTTTACAAGGGGTTGAGAGTCTGTTCATTTTTTTTATTGTTCAGTAATTACCATTACAATATACTAAAAGCATTAAAATGTACATTGACACATACAGATACATAGACATCAGTTACATCACAGTATAAATATTAAAAGTCCTTGTTACAAAATATTAATATACATAATCGGACAGAAGAATTATCTCTTTTCTTTTCTCTTTCCACACAATCCCAACCTTCCCTTTCTTAATATTTGTATAATTTTACTAATAATCAACAGGTTACTTAATTTTAATTCATTTGGGCCAATAGGCTTCAAATTTATTTCTGAGGCAGGGAGATGTTTTTCTTTATATTTCGTCACTTGGTAAAAGAACACTGAAGTTATCTTAGCGTCTTCTATTGTATGAGGGTGGAAGAGCACAAATAGAGGGTCATATTCTGCATTTGCATATTTAAGAAAATTAAGTAGTTTAAAGCACGGGATTTTATATAAAGGGCATTGTTTCGTGATAAGAAACCCCTATTACACCTACATAGGTTAGAGTTAGCAACAATAGAAAACAGCAGGTACAGGGGATGTGCATGTATACAGTACAACTCCATACAATACAGAAACAGTGCAATGTAGTAAGATTATAGTTTAGCAACAGTAAACCCTTACTGGCACAGGCAAAAAAGTTACTAGTGCAGCCATAGTATTCAGTATGCAGTAACAGTTGCAAGATGCAGATAGGGCAAGGGAGGAGAAAAGCTGGAATTTAAACAGGTTCAAAGTGCAATCAGTTTTTTTAGTGAGGGAGGTAGATTATTCCCAAACTTGGCAAATTGGCAAGAGAAGCTAGCTTGGCCAGGGGAGGTTTTTCTTTGAGGGAGTAGCAGAATGTCATGCCACACCCCTAGTTGAGTATTTTTGGTCAGCAAAGTTGAACATGGCCTGTAGACCAGAGGACAGTGAGCTGCAAGCTGCTTTTCTGCCAGTGACCAGGGTGTGATGGCGCGGTCTAGAGTCCAGGTTGAGCCAGTTTAGGCTAATATATAGCACACAAGTGTAGGTGTCATGTTTTTGGCCGAGTGCGAAGTGGCAGGCTCATTTAAGGAGACCACTGACTCTTGATAGCACAGTCGCTCGCAGAGCTGTGGACTGCTGCCCCATGGTCAGTTATGCTGGCAGTGAAGCTCTGTACCAGGGGTTTCTTGATATCTGGTATGTAATTGTTCCTCTGTCTGTAGTGGTTCTAGCCTGGAGCTCATGGTCTTAACTAGAAGGTCGACATGAGCAGCAAAGGATAAAGTGGGGTCGGGGTAACCCCAGGGTACTTAAAGATGTTCACTTGATCAAGGGGGGGTACCAGAAGATGATGTAATGGTTAATGCCGGGGGGGAGGAGGAGGACTTGTTGCGGGTGGCAAAGACCATACATTTTTTGTTTTATTGATGTTCGTTATGAGTAGGTTGGAGGTGAACTATTCCTGAATGGCATCCGTCAGACTGGAGCCTCCACTGCATTTACTCCATGCGCTTGTCACGGGAGAAAATGACTGCATCAGCATAAAGTAATACATTCGTGGACTTACAGACAGCAGGCAATTCATTTTATGAATAGGCAGAAGAGAAGGGGTCCAAGGATTGATCCCGGGAAACACCTACAGTGACAGTTCGAACATCAGAGTCCATTGTCATCTTACCACTTGGGTTCTCCCAGAAAAGGTAGCCTTTAGACCAGCTGACCACATCATATGAAAGGCCCAGGTTAAGTAGTTTCTTGCAGAGCAGGGCATAGTTTACAAGGTCAGAGGCCTTGGTTCTGCGGGAACTTTGGAAATTATGCATAATTTTAGTTTACTTTCTTAGATTTCCTGTTTTTCTTTCCCTTATTCTCCTCTACTAAAAACATTGCTATACAAACAGGATCCTTGTTCTTTGAGATGCATCTGCTACTGCTGCTTGACAAATGTGATGTCAGTCTGCTGCTTTGTGACATAATAGTTTGGCAACTAGTCATGATCTTTAAATGAAGGATTGACATCAGATGAAGTCTGAGGGCCAAAGATCCCCTTTTAAGCAGTTGGCCTAAACAGTAAAGATGCACAATAAATGTAGAACGTATGTAAACTATAAGCAGAATTAGGTGGTAAAGAAAAAGTTTTCCCAGAGATATTTCAGTTTCTTAAAACACAGGAGTGGTGCTGTCCCTTTGGCGCACTGGTGGTGCTACCACTTACGCTGCCACCAGCACAGGTTCAGGAACGGTCCCAAGTCATCAAGAGGCTAGTGGGGCCATCCTGCAGCTGGGATCATGAAATGGAAATTAAGAAAACAAAACTCGCACGTGGCTACTGAAAATTATACAAGGGGGCCAGCCCCATGGCGTGAAAGGCTGAGGCATTAGGTGCCTCATGTGCCACTGCTGTTTCGAGCTGGGTTCGGAAAAGGACCAGGGTCACTCAGGGGCTGGCCGAGGGAAGGAGAACTGAGCATCCATTGACTTCTGTCCTTCGGGGGGGGGGCGGGCAGCACGAGTTGCTGCTGTGTCACCACCTAGCGGAGGGTGGGTGGAGTAACAGCCTCCTGATTGGCTGGGGGCAGGTGCTGTGCGTGTGGTGTCTTAACGGAGCACACCATGCCATCGCATGCTTTGGGAATTGGGGGTAGTGATGTGCCATGGTTGCTGTATGACAACCCAGACCCTCTCACCCTCTCCCCATGTTGATCCCCACTGGTGCGACATCGGGAGAGTGGCAGTTTGGGGTTGGGGGCACCAGGGATGCCTAAAGAAGGCGTAGGTAGCAACTAAGAATACCAAAATGTTAGATGAAGAGAAAAATGATACAGGTGTCCATATGGTCACTAGGTTTGGGGTGCACCTCTGTGTAACTTCATGAAATTACCACCATTTCAGGAGCTTTAGACCACCCGAGATGTTGATTATAGCAGCCAGCACACGTGAACATTTTTAAATCCTTGAGCACTATCCCTCTGCACCAGCCCCTTACTTGTTTCTCTCCTGTTGTGGGTCCCTTTTCAGGTGGACATCTTTAACAAGGAGCTGCTACTGATCCCCATTCACCTGGAGGTTCACTGGTCCCTGGTCAGTGTCAACGTGAAGCAGAAAAAGCTCACCTACCTCGACTCTCAGCGCACCCTCAACAGAAGGTGTCCAAAGGTAACAAAGCTACAAACCGCCCCTCAACCTGTGCTTACTGTATATACTCTCTACAAATCTGGTGTTTGATGCTAAATATATAGGCCTCCCAAGAAGGGAGACTCTACTAATCTGTGAGGTCAACCCGTGGGAAGGGTTTACAACTATAAACAATTCTGGCAGCTGTGTGACCTAATTTTGTATTCAGTTCTGGCCACAAAGACTGATTCTTAGCCTGATGTTAGTCACAAACCATGTTTTTCCATCTAGTTTGGACAATAAAGTTTCTGTAACTTAGCCAAAATTGACAAGGTTAAAGGGGGTAGACTTATAGGTAGGGTGTGTGTGTGTGTGTGTGTGTCCGTGTATGTACATGTATACTCTAGGTATAGAGTTTATCTCGTGGAGCCAGTACCTGCTACCAGAACCATATGACCTGCTTGACGATCTGCTGTGATGCTGGGAGGGAAGGCACAACAATGGGGCATCATATGAGGCTAGATGGGGGTAGGCTCAGGGGCAACGTGAGGAAGTACTTTTTCACAGAAAGAGTAGTGGATGCTTAGAGCAGAGGTGGTGGGGGCAAAAACTGGGAATTAAAGAATGCATGGGATAGACATAAAAGTACTCTAGCAGTAGGAAAGGGAGGGTAAGCCGCAGATCAACTAGGATCTGCGGTAATGCACTAGGTAGGAAAAAGGGGCAGACTAGGTGGGCCATGAAGTCCTTATCTGCCGTCACATTGTATGTATGGTTGCATGCTGTCAGAGCTGTGTTGAGAACTGGTGGTGGGAGACGGCACAAGTTGTGTGCCATGTTTTATATATCCCCAAAGTGCTGTGGTTGTGAGTCCTGCACAGGGCTAGAGCCATGTTCGATGGCAAAGTGCCTCTATGGTGAAGGCTGCTCACACTGTGGGAGCCATGTTTGACACTGGCTGGGTGTCCCTGTAGGGAAGTCTACACATGCCATGGGAGTCATGTTTGACACTGCTGGGTGCCCTTTATTTTCAGCTTCTAGCCACATCTAAAGGATTAATGAACAACTTGGTAAGTAGCACTTTTCTCTCCTTGCCAGCCACCAATTCTTGTTTTGCCTTTGTTAGCACATCGCAAAATACCTGCAAGCAGAAGCTGTGAAGAAGGATCGGCCCGACTTCCTGGAAGGCTGGAACGGTTATTTCAAAATGGTGAGGCTTAATTTTTTTTTTATGGGATATGTCCCCCTGTTCCCAGCCCTGAACTCTTTATTTTATTTACTTATTGAAGTCTTGGATGACACATGTGAGCGAATGCTCGAGGTTCCATGTCAGATACATTAACACAAAAAAACATAATATGGTTACAGTAAATTATACAGAGTACAAAACATTCAACAGTACATCGGTTGCAATGGCAGTTACACAAATTGTGCTAAGACGTAGTACGTGGTATGTCAGCTTCCTGCGGAAGAGAGGCAGACTGTTAGGGTGAGGTAGGAAGGGACAGTGGGAGTTGTTAGGAAGGGCAGAGGGGAAAGAAAAGAGCCAAGGGGTAGGGGGTGGGAGGCAAGTGCTTGGGCAAAGGCTTAACTTGGCAGGCCAAAAGTTTGAAGTGTTGAGGTAGACTAAAGCTGCGGGCGCAGACTAGCCAGGTCACCTACAGGTGGTATTGTCGGTGAGGTGCAAAAGGAGTTTGTGCTTCAAGGAACCAAGGGTTGTGGCTCCGGCAGTGTCAGGTGGGTAGACCTTTTGACCACAGAGGGACCCGGTGAGCAAAGGATCACTGGGCCATAGTTGTGCAGCACCTGGGGACATGGAATACTTGTGTAGTTGAGTTCCTGGTGTGCCTGGCATGTATAGGTGGTGATGGAAGGCTCAGAACTCGTTAAGGAAGTAAGTTTAGTGAGACCTTTTGTGAGTAGGCAGGTTTGATAAAGTATTCTGTTCAGTTGAAGCCAGCCCAATTGTGCATAAAGCTCACAGGTGTGAGTGAGTTTTGGGGCATTAGTGAGCAGGCGGCAGGCTCTGTTTCAGGCTGTTGAGGCGTTTTGAGTGCTGTCAGTAGCAGAGCCGTAGACAGCTAGGCCATAGTCCGTCAAGGTGATGAATGAACTGTTAATTGCCAAGTTCAGAGCTTCATAGGTCAGGCAATGTCTGTGCCTGTAGAGGATACTGATCCTGGTGTTAAAGGTTTTGGCCATGATGTCATTGTGCTCTGTGTAAGATAGGGCAGTGTCCAGTATGATTCCCAGGTACTTGAAATGGGGGACTAGTTCCAGGGTGTTACCAGAGTCGTCCTGAATTGCCAGGGGATAGCCTTTTAGCTTGTTTTGGGCAGTGGTGAAGAGTATGGTCTTGGTCTTTTTGTAGCTCATGACCAGTTTTTGCTCTTTGAACCATTTTTTAACCACTGCAAAGCCACTCTGGAGGTCGTATTCCAGAAGTGTGGGGTCGAGGTTGCTAGTAAAGATCACCGCATCACCTGTGTAGAGGAGCATGCAGCTATTGCAAGCAGCCAGGGGGTTGAAAGAGGAAGAGAGGAGGCCGTTGTACAAAACAATGGGGAAGGAGGCTCACTGTATGTGATGGCACTACAATCTTTTCTTTCTTCTGGGGAGCTGGAAGCATTGTGGGAGGAGGATACATGTGCAGTAATTGGAGTATTTCTTGGTTTGCATTGTTTCCTGTATAAATGATCAAAATTTGCCATTATAATTGAGGGCTAGTGCAACTGTGACTCAATTTGTCCTGCTGGCTAGTGCAAAAAAAAGGTTAAGGTTGACCCCTGTGGTCCAACAAATTTTAGGTCCCGAGAGTCCGCACTGTGCCTTGATTTGCCGAGGAATTTTTAAAGTTATTTTCTAGCAGTGGCTTCGGAGACCAGTTTGAAACTGAAGAGTGGCTGGTTTGGTCATGCTGGGGTCTTCTCACTGACCCCTGGAGCCAGGGGTATTGAAGAAGTTCGGGAGCACACTTCTGAGATCCAAGAAGGCGAGGTTGAGAGTTAGTGATGAGCAGAGGGTCCAAGGTAGGGATGCTCTCAACATTTAGCATGGTTGGGGCTATTTTAGGGTCCTTCCCAGTGATCTCATTTAGATTTGCCCAGAATGATTTGCTGCTATTCCAGGTGTTTGTGAGCACTTCCTTGTAGAATGTGCTTTTTGCCTCACGAATTGACTTTGTGCATTCATTGCGGGCCTTTTTATACCTTTGGATGTTAGTTGGTGTGCCATGTGCCCATGCTGTTTGCCAGAGTTGGTCTCCTGCATTTCGATGCGCTAGTAGTTCCAGGGTAATCCAGGGATTTACAGGTCCTCTGCTTTTTTTCTCTCTGATGGGAGCATGTTTGTCATAGGCCGCATTGAATTTTGAGATGGAGATCTAGTGCAGTGTCCACATCTGTGGTTTCATGCAGGTCTGACAAGTCCTGCTGCTTTAGGTCATCCTTTAGCTGCAGAAGGTGGCCCTTTAGGAGTATATTTGTTTTCGAAGTCTGTTTTTCACCAGCACCCAGAGAACTCTCAGGCAGCCACTGGATCCTGCTGCTGTACCTGCGGACCTGAAACACACACACCCTCCCCACCGGCACCAGCCCGGCTATCCGCCTGAGGAAGGGCCGCCCTATCCATCCAGGGAGCTCTATCTGACAATTCGTGTCAGGCTGGGCTCTGCCCAGGAGAGGAGTGGGTCTGGTCGGTGGAGTATGGCCACAGGGGGTGGTGCAGTCACCTATCCCCAGGTACGGGGTTTTCTTGCTTGTGGGGTCCCCTGAGGAGCTTGGGTGCGCAGTGGTGGCTGAGCACAACGTGCCGCCCCCCCCACCAAGCTCCTCCCACGATGTGTGCCACCACAGCTTGCGCTGCACCAGACTGCCGCCAGGTGCTGCTACAGAGCGGTGGAACCCCCAAGCCCTCACCAGAGAAGGAGAGCCGTCCTCCAGACGCTTGATCCTTTCCCTTCCCCTGCCAACCTCTAGCAGCCCGGGCTTGTTCCCGAACCCGGGTTGCCAGCGTGACGTGAGGTGTGGCGTCCAGTGCCTCAACCCTCAGTGCCACCAGGCCAGCGGCCCTTTAGGAGTAGGTGCTTTTTTTTTTTTAAGGTTCTGGCAGGGGGTTTGTGGTAGTTATTGTTCCAGAGGAAACTGACAGGGCAGTATTCACTCAGTCATTACTTACATGTATTCCCGTATCACTTCTCTTCTTTCCACCTTGGGATTGTTCTGCCAACTCTCATTTGTTTAACTACATCTATTTCCACCCCTCACTGACCCTTTCCTTTGTTCCCCCCGCCCATAAACCTTCGGTTGTTCTCTCACTTACCCTACCTGGTATCTCTCGTCTTATTGTAACGTTGTGACCTTTTGTCTGAATAATCCCACGTCTTGAGGGAATCCTTTATATATACAGTCAATTATCAACCCGGTTAGTGTTAACCATCTGTACTCCCCAGCCCTGATTTTTGTTTCTCTGTCTTATTTGCTCCTTGTGTGTACACTGCTTATCTGGTAATTTTGCTGTATTTGTATATGTCCTACTTGTCCAGGACCATCTTGCAAATGAGCTTGCTCAAGGATGATTTTGCCTGGTTAAAGTTTGAGTCGGGGAGCACGGTAGATCTGTGATGTGGAAAGTGGTTAGAGAGAATCCAGTCCAGAAGTGTGCTGGTGCCCATCTTGTAATTGGGTCGAGTTGGCACATCCACTAGCTGGGAGAAGTGGATTTGTGGCAAGGGTATCTTTTGATGGTGTTTGCAGCAGGTGAGACCCAGTTAATATTGAAGTCTCCCAACAACATTTTCAGTGTTTAGGCTTAGCATGCTGATGTAGTCCAGTAGGTTGTTGATGCAAGGCGTGGTCTGCTTAGGTGGGATGTATATGGACAGTAGGGTGAGCACTCTGTGTGCTCCTAGCATTAGTTTGATGGCTAGTACTTGGAGATTGTCATTGCTGGGTGGTGGGGGTATGACATATCCCTGGAGTGTGTTTCTGGTGTAAATTACACATCCTCCACCTTTTTTTTTTTTTTATGAGCGCCGGTCCTGTCTGCACAGGGTGTTACGGGCAGGGATGTGGCAGTATCTGGAATTTTCGGCGAAACCCATGTTTCCACAACAGATATCGCATCAGGGTGGTGGTGAGACCCCCAGGCCTTGAGACTGTCCATTTTTTGGGAGGAGGCTTCGGATGTTTAGGGATGAGAACACAAGACTTGACGTTTTACGCTGTCTATTGTTGTGGGTCATTGGAGGGCCAGGGTTGGGATGCACATTGCCAGACATCAGGAGTAGGAGAAGCAAGAGTAGTCTTAGGGACTGTTCCAGTATGGGTTTTTTTCTGTCGTTGCCGTACTCATTTGCTGGGCGCCTGCATTTTCATTTTGTGAATATTGTCCGAAGGTAGGAGTAGTAGAAGTAGCAGCAGGCGAGTAATATGGTCCAGTAAGGGTTTATAATGTTTGGACCATTGCCTTCTGCTGGACGCAAGTACTTTTAGAGGTGGTAGCTTGGGTAAAGAATTGGCTGGACAACAGGACACAGAGGGTAATCGTAAATGGCTGTTGGTTAACTAGGATCTGCAGCTTATCCAGTAGGTAGGCAAATGGGCAGACTAGGTGGGCCAAGAGGTCCTTATCTGCCGTCAAAGTTTGTTTCTGTGTGCTAAAGTGGGCAATGAATCCAGGGATGAGCGGTACCAAGGAGGGCTCCTTTGGGTGACAGCACTGTGACCAGGTCCTGGGATACCCGTGCTGACGATTGGAGGTTGCCAAGGCTGCTCTTATTCTGTTGCTGGAAAGATAGGCAAGCAGCTGCCTTCACAATCGATCCCACTTCTTAGCTGGCCAGCCGTTAGCTTACAAATGCCAGGCAGCCAGCGCTTTAGCTCCCCCAGGAGCACAGCACCTCACATGTGACTTGCTTGGCTCCCCACAGGCTTCTGAATGGGTTTTTTTTGGATCCAGTTCAAACCCCAGCCCCTCAGATGGCAGTGCGGTGTGCTGCCACAATCTTTACAGTTCATGAGGAGCAGTGGAACCACCCACTCTCAATAATAATGAATGAGGAGCAGGTCATTTCCTGAAGATTAATGACTGGCTCTAATCACAATAATGAATTTTTGAGTTTTTTTATTTTTTCTTTTGCTGCTGGAGTGCCGTGCACAGCACTAAACCACTGTGTTGTGTCTTGAAGGTGGCCATGTGGTCTGTTTTTCCTTATCTTCTGTGTTCGAGGAGGTCGTTTAAATATTATTTATCTGCTCAAGTCTGTTGTTTTTTCACTTTTCCCTTACAAATTCATACTGTAATAGTTCATCGGTAAGTGAAATGTCCGCCACATTAATATGTGTGGCTGCGTGCCGGCCAATTCTTAGAGATTTCAGACCATCACAGCAGCAAATGAATGAGCTCCTTTAGCTCATGAATAATTAGACTTGTAATTCATGTTATAAGCAGCGTTAACATATACTAAACTTTGCAAGGGCTGCCTGATGGCCATGGGGGTAGCACTTTGCACTCCTCTGGCAATCCAGGTTCAGGAGCAGACTCTTGAGAACTCTGTCGAGCAGGCTGCACAGCAGTGCTCCCAGCTTGGGGAGGGAAGAAATCTATCTGCCACTCTGGCAACCTCTGCAGTGGGCCAGGGAGCAAGCTTCTCTCAGGTGCACATCAGCAGCATACGAGGCCCATTGTGGGCTGTACTCCATGTCAGGAAGGTGGGATGGAAAATTGAACCAGCAGATGAAGGCTGGCCCATTCACTGGCCCGCTTGCCACGCAGACCAGATGATTCTGGATGTGTATACAGGTAGTGGGAGGATGGATCTCCCCTTCTGGCCTTGCCACAGGGGCAATCCATGGGGGACTCCACCCGGTAAGTCCTGGGGGAGGTACGTGCTGGTGGGGGATGGGTTGGGGCTGAAGACAGGCCAGCTCATAGGGCAGAAAAAGCTTTGCTTGGGGGGAGCAGAATACTCCCCATGACCTCTATGGAGCATGCCCCTGTGATCTCCTGATTAGACGTTACAAGGTGAATGAGTGCAGAGGGTGGGGGTGGGTGGGGCTCACACACTAGCAACTGGAAGGATTGGCTGGCTCTCTCCCCTGGCCAGTTTATAATCCTTCTTTCCCTTGGGTCCACATAACTGGCAGTGGCACAATGTGTGAACTCCACTTCTGCAGAGACAACCCTCCTAACGCCTGCAAGTGGGGTCCCTTCCTTGCATAACTCTGCCACCTAATTTCCTTCAGGTGGCAGGCAAGCAGCAGGACAACTTAAACCCCCCCCTCCCAAGTGAGGAGAGCTGTCCTAGGGACACTTGATCCTCCCTCCCCCGCCATCCCCTTAGTGCCCTAGCTCTGTTCCCGAACTAGGGACACTGGCACAGCAGGAGGCGAGGCAGTCAATTCCTCTGCCCTCCAAGTCACTTGGCCACAGTCTGGTTCAGTTGCTTTGCATCTATATCCCACCTCAGTCCCTGGGGTGAGGCTGCAGATGGGCAATATTTTCTACCCCTGCTTTCCTGATCAACAAAAACTAAACAAATAGCTGAAGTTCTCTGAAGTGTGGCCCTCAGCCCCGCTCCCACCCTCAAACTGGACGTCACTGTGGGAGCACAAAATAGGAAAAGGTCTGCTTATGCACCAGGTGATTGCTCCACTGGGCCCCTCCTCAAGGGGAGGCAGAGTGCAATTTGAGGGTGAGGCACTCGCCTCTCTGGGTGTGAGGGTACAGACTACCAGCCACTGACACAACCCCTGGCATTTGACCATGAAGGTGGCGCAGGCCTCTGCTCTCTAGCTTTGGGGGGGGAGGTGCAGCATCAGTGGCGTTGATCAAATTGGTGGGTGATAGGGAGAGTAATGAGGAGAGTCTCACTCTTGTTTTGTTTTGAACACAGAACGTTGCCCGACAGAATAACGACAGTGACTGTGGAGCCTTTGTGTTGCAGGTAAGCTGATGCCCAGTCCAGTTTGTATTTAGCTGTGTGATGGTGAATTGGAACTCTCATAGGGGACAGCATGGAGCGGGGCAGCATCAGTAGAATTTGATGCACAATGTCACTTACCAAACCAACCCTCCTGTACAGCTGCCTCCTCAGCCACAATATCGCTGCCCAAGACTACAAGATCTGCATTGTGCAGCACAAGAAATTCAGTTGGATTAGGAAGCACTTGATGCTAAATTATACTACATTTGTATGATTCAGCAGAAGCTCAACTAAGTTTGAAAACTGACTGTCCCCTCGCCGCCTCTTTGGTGCAAACAGCAGCAGCATTGGTGGTGAGCTTGAGCTGTCTGCCAAGGTTGTCTTGAAAATAAAGCTCTGAGCAGGTCTCACCAGTCTTGTGGCATCAACCGTTTAAAAAAATAAATAAATAAATAAATCGCCTCTAAGAACAGGCCTGCCTGTGCAGCAGTAGTACTACTGCTCACGATGCTGATGACCTGGGTGCAGAAATGATCCTGGTTCATCGAGTGGCGGGGGAGATTGATCATCCCACAGGAAGTTGTCCGGGAAGGGAGGGTGTCATGCCTTGCTGCTCTTATCACTTGGGTGACCACAGGTGGTACAAAAGATATGTGGATGGAGCGCGGGACCATTGGCACGCACCCACAGGTTGGCTACATCAGGCCTTGCTGGCAGCCAGTCCTAATGCATGCTTCAGGGAGGGACAGGAAAAAGTAGATTGCACAGCACTGGGCAAAAGAAGCTCCTTCAGCAGCCTAGTGTCTCACTGGACCCTGGCTGTGACACTCCTTTGATTGATCCACGTCTTCACCTCTGCCCTGGGTGGCCAGATGACTGCTGGGAAGAAATGTCAAAGTGACTAAAGGTGAGGGCAGCACAGAGGTGTGTCACTGGTGGGTGTAGGGATCAGGGGGTGTAGAGATCGGGAGTAGTTGCAGCAGGGTCTAGGGTACAGAGGGAGGCATGCTGGAGGTAGCCGAAGGAGGGCCTAACCTGTGGCCAAGAAGGAGCATAAACCATGTTTGAAGGAAGAAAAAAAAGCTGTCCTGATGGCCCAGCAGCTGGTGACCAGGTTTGGGAGTGAACTTGAGTCACCACTTCAGGAGGCAGGCTAGACCGGGGCATCTACTACTCCGAAGTGTACCTCAGTTGGTGAGCCCTGCAGCTGGGCCAGGGAGCTTGATCTTGTTTGTGTGTGTGTGTGTGTGTGTGTGTGTGTGTGTGTGTGTGTGTGTGTATGAGACCCAATTATGAGTGTCCTCAACATTTTTTTTTATTTTTTTCCCCTTATTTTAGTACTGTAAGTGCTTAGCTCTCAGCCAGCCATTCAGTTTCACGCAGCAGGACATGCCCAAGCTGCGCCGACAAATCTACAAAGAACTCTGTCAGTGCAAGCTCATTGTGTGAGGAGGTAACAGAAAAGGGAAGGGCTCCCCAACATCCCATTTTCCAGTGACCAAGACATGAACCTGGAGCAAACAGCATCGTCCTGCCGGCCAGCCAGGCACTCAACCCTGAGTGAACAGGAAAGGCAAACCACCAAGCTAAACAAGGACAGATTCCTGTCTTAAAGAGCAACAATTCACTCTATTTGAAGAGCAGCCCTAGTCCATCCACTGTCAGCCTACATACAAAGAACTTTAAACAGTCCTTGTGTCAGAACTGCTATCTTCATTGCTTTAGTAGGAGAAAGAATTATTGAAAATCCCATTTCGAATAACTGTTGGCCAGATCCTTTCTCCTTCTTGGTACCCTGTACTGAAAGCACCACCCTTGCGCTCATGCTTTTTGTGACATATGAATTTCTAGAGTGCAGGGACATGCTGTATTGAATTCAGTGAAGGGGGGGCTGATTTTTATAATGGCTTTTTTTATATTTTTCAGTGCCACCAGGTTTAAATAAATGCCACTGATCATCTAACACAGTGGCGATGCTTTCAGTTCAGGGTACCAGGAAAGAAAAGGGATTCGACTGCTAGCTCCTTGATAAGAGGATTTTTTTTTTTTTTCCTTCCCATGTGAAAACAATGGAGATGTAAATTGTGAAACAATGACCGAGTCCTTTGTAGTTGGATTTACAGTGGGGGGGGGACTGGGGATTGAACCCAAGCTGGTGCTCTTTAGAGTCTGTAGTGTGTTCTAACTGAATATCAGGATCCATTTTTCTTGTTTCATTTTTTGTTACATTTTTTTTGTCTATTGCCATATTTGGTTTTTTGTATTTAAAAGCGCTCATGAATTAAGGAGACTGTCCTGTGTTCCCTGTGTTTTGTTTTCTACATATGAGCTGATCAAAAATGAAGAGAATCAGAGGTACAGAATTCAGATTTTTCTTTTTGTATATTTTATCTGCTCAGTTCTAGTACAGTAGTACTGCAGGCGTGTCACTGCCCTTGGGTTGGGATGGGAGGGGGGGGGGTGGCTTTCTCAGATACAGAAACAGGCCCACCCACACCTCCCTGCCTCCTACATCCAAGTGCTTTTCTGCTGCAGACAAGTTCCCACTGATGATCCCACTTTCATATTTTTTTTCTGTAAAACAAATAAAATGTTGTTTCTAAATAAACTAGATACCTCATGGCTATGTTAGCGGCTGTCTGCTTACTGTTTTGGGTATACAGGGGGACGGTATCATTTTCAGCTGCCCGATCATATTTATTTTGGCATGTTTATGCATCATAAAAAAAAAAACAAGGATTCATAGCCCCAGAAAGGTCTTATGGGGGACAAAGTGCTTTTCCCACCACCCCCTCCATTGGTGCCTAGTACAAGGGGGGGGGGCTTGCAGTTTGCCCCCATCCCTAGTGCTGCAGTCTAATACAAGGAGAGCCGAGTGCCATTCTCCATCCCTAATGCTCAAGGACAGGAGGAGTAGTCATTCTTCAAACATGAAGTCTTGCTGTATTCAGACATAATGCAGTTAGCCCTAGCACTTGAACTGCCCCGGAGAGGAAAGAGTTAACTCTATGCAGACGCTTAGAACGTTGAGCTCGAGCTCTGTTTTCAAACCTCTGTCTGTGGTACTTCTCAGTGTAACCGTCAGATTTTTTACTCCGCCTAACAGTGAAGTCGCTCCGGAGACTTCCTCTGCTCGGTTCGGTAAAAGTAAAGCGTTCGGTTTAAACTATAATTTTTTGTTACTTTTGGATCTCCAGCCTCTATCTATGGTACAGGTAGTGTGTAGATAAGTAGTGACTGTTTTATTCTGTGAAAAAGTTGGAAATTGTTCTTCGGTTTCTTTCCGGTCGGTCCAGTTGGGAACCAACCCATTCTGTTTAAATTTATTTCTGGGATTAGAGTGGTGTTCCGGTACTGAGAGAGTTCAAAAGAACCAAGGTTTTTTGCTGGTTCTTTTAAAAAGCCTGTGACACGGTTTGTAACCAATTGGTTATTGCATTACCTGGCTTGAAAGCTGCAATAGGGTAATTTGTTAGGTTGACCATGTCTGAGAAACCCAAAAAGAAAACCAGTCCCAATGGGTTTCAACACTGTACTGAGTGTGGGGAGGCCTTTGCTAAGGCTGACCCTCACCTCATCTGTTTATTGTCTGGGGTTTGACCACCTCAAGTCAGACTGCCAAATCTGTATTAAAAAAAAAAAAATAATTCAAAAATCCACTCTAGATAAGACTGAGTAGGCTGAAGGAAAAGAGGCAGAGAAGTCCGTAGATCCTGATGGCCAGCCCGGTTTGGTTGCGGCCGAACCTGAGGAGGTGCCTACTGACCTAGGCGACACCTTCTTGAGCAAAAGGAGAGCCGATCCCGAGGGGTCTGTTCCATCAAAAAAGAAATGCAATTCTGCCGTTTCGGATCCAGTATCGCGCACTCCAACCATGGACGAAATAGCCAAAGCGATTAGCATTGTTCAATTGCTTAGACCCATTCCATCCAAACTGGTACTGCTGGTTAGGCAGTCGGTTCAGTCGGATCCGTCGTCTCCGGATTATGATCCAGATGCTTTTTATGAGGAGTGGGAGGGAGACGAAGACTACCCCGACGACTACCACCACCTCCAGGGGGTTCTGGATGTGCCCATTGAACCGGACATCTCCCCAGACAGGCCCTCAGGTCTTTCCTTCCAGGCTCTGAGTCCCCTTCACATTTTTTGTTCTGCAAAAAGGTGGCAGAAACCCTGCAGCTCCCCTTGGTTGAAGCTGCAGAGGAGGATGAAGAGCCTGATTTTTGTGGAAATGATGGACATCCCAGAGTCCTAGAGACACTCTGTCCCTCTTCATAAATCCTTGGGGAAACATACACATAAGATTTTACAAACTCCTAATTCAATATCTCATGTGGATAAGAGAATGGAAAGGAGGTATTTATCAGGCTCAGCTGCAGAGTTCCTTTATAGTCATTGCAGTCATGTTGGGGTAGTGCAGGCTGCTGCCTGTGACAGGGCTAACATTCCTTTGGCTTCACACACACACACACACACACACACACACACACACACACACACACACACACACCGGATAAGGACTCCAGGAAAGTGGATGCCATGGCCAAAAACAGTATTTGGCATCCTCGTTGGGACTCAGGCAGGCTACTTATATGGCCTACACAGCCAGGTACCAGAAATCCAGATGGGATACGTTTCTGGAACTGGCTAAGCAGGCCTCTCCCCAGCTAGCCAGGGAGCTGGAGGAGGTAGCTGCTGATGGAAATGAGGAATCCAAAAAGCAATTTCATGCTGCTGTGGACTCCAGTGATGTGGCATCTAGAGTCATGGCTACATTTGTGTCTCTCAGAAGACATGCCTGGCTCAGATGTACTAGCCTTTCACAGGATACCCAGACTAAGGCTATGGATTTTCCTGTAGTAGGTAACACTGTTTGGGGAGCAGACAGAGGCTTGCATGAAGAAAATGGATGAATACAGGACCACGTACAGGAGTGCACATGCCAAAGAAAGGCAAGCCACTCCGCACAAGCAGCAGTCTAGGGGCAGGCCCTTTCAAAGGCCTTTTTACCAAGCCCAGGCCTCCTCTCCCTTCCCACAGAGGGGGTTCTTCAGAGGGACAGGCAGGAGGGGGATTAGCAGAGCTGCTTCCTCCTCCTCTCAGTCGAAGGCTCCTGCCAAGCAGACACCCTGATGTGTCAGCCCAGGTCGACTTCCCATTTCCAGTAGGAGGCAGGCTGGCTTATTACTTCCAGGCCTGGAAGTCTGTGACCTTAGAGAAGTGGGTCCTGGAAGTAGTAAGGTAGGGACTGGCCCTCAGCTTAAAAAAAATTTCCAGAAAAGAGGGCCACCTGCATCACTCTCAGAAACCATTGCCCTAGAAGCAGAGGTTTCCTCTCTTCTAGCTCTCTGAGCTATAGAGAAGGTTCCTACTCGGCACAGGGGAAAAGGACTGTACTCCAGATACTTCCTTACCCCCAAAGAAAACAGGGGAGTGGCGACCCATCCTAGACCTAAGGTATTTGAACAAACACATTTCAAAGCCCAAATTCAAAATAGTAACTCTGGGAATAATCCTTACCTCTCTAAGGCCAGGGGATTGGCTAACATCTCTGGACCTCAAGGATGCCTACTTCCATATTCCTATTCAGGTGCTCCCACAAAAATACCTCTGATTTGAGTTGCCTTCAGGCATTACAATTCAGAGCTATGCCATTCGGCCTAACATCAGCTCCAAGGGTGTTCACAAAGTGCCTTGCAGTAGTGGTGGCTTACCTCAGAAGACAGGGTATCGCCATCTTCCCATATCTGGATGACTGGCTCTTAGTGGGTCAGTCACTTTTACAGGTCAAGTCAGCTCTTCAAACTACCCAGGACCTACTGAGCTCCTTGGGGGTTTCTTCTCAGTCTTCCAAAGTCTGTCCTCAAACCAGTTCAGCTTCTCACCTTTATAGGCATAGAGTTGGACACTGTACAAGCTAAAGCCTTCCTTCCCCTGGCAAGGGTGAAGGCCCTAGTGGATCTCTCTTCCTCCTTTAGACCTCGGGTCTCCCGCCCAACAAGACAGTTCCTCCAACTCCTGGGCCACATGGCAACTTCCATGGCAGTGGCGCAGGGAGCAAGGTTCCAGATGAGGGACATTCAGTTTCATCTAAGGTCTTTTTGGTCTCAAAAGAAGGATTCACTTGCCAAACTGATCCCAGTCACTCAGACTCTGGTCCAAGCTCTCCAGTGGTGGCTGGACCAGGACAACCTCAGATAAGGGGTTCCATTTCTCCCTCAAGTCCCATCAGTAGTTCTAACTACGGATGCTTCTCTCCTAGGGTGGGGAGCCCACCTGGGAGCCATGACAGCTCAAGGAGTCTGGTCCCCACAAGAGTATCTCCTTCATATCAATCTCCTGGAACTTGGGGCAGTTTTCCTAGCCCTGCAGAGCTTCTCGGATTGTCAAGGGCAAGGTGGTCCAAGTCGGGAACGGACAACACCACCACAATGTGGTACATTAACAAGCAGTGAGGCACTCGGTCCTCGGCCTTGTGTGCAGAAGCCATGAAGCTGTGGTCTCTGGCCTGTTCTCTTCAGACTTCTCTGGTAGCAGTTCACCTTCCTGGGAAGGACAACATACTAGCAGATGCTCTGAGCAGAATATCACAAGGACACCACAAATGGTCCCTGGATCCTCGCATCTTCTCCAGGTGGGGCACTCCAGAGATCTCTTTGCAGCACCGGACAATCAACTTCCTCTCTTTTGTTGCAGACCTCCAGTCCTGGGGACGGTTCCCCAGGATGCTCTCATTTTGGACTGGAAGGGCAGGTTTCTCTATGCCTTCCCTCTGCTGTTCAGAGTTCTGATCAAGATCAGGACTCAACCCTGCACAATGATACTGGTGGCTCTAGATTGGGCCAGACAGCTGTGGTATTCTCTACTGCTGTCCTTGTCAGTGTCACGTCCCCTGTCTCTGCCCAGGACTTACAATCTCCTGTCCTCCTCCCTGGGGTGGATCTGGTACCCCAATCTCCACTCTCTCAATCTCAAGGCCTGGCTCTTGAGAGTTAGAATATGCAGCACTACATCTTTATCAGGGAGTTCTGGATATTCTGAAGGTCACTAGGAAAAACTTACAACTCCAAATGGAAAAGGTTCAGTATTTGGTTCTCTCAGAAGGGCATCCTGCCTGATTTTGCAGACAGTTCCACAACCTTAGATTATCTAGTTCATCTAAATGGTCTAGGCCTTAGGCCTGCCACTCTGAAGGTTCATCTAGCAGTTGTTTCTGCATTCCTCTCAGTAGGGAAGGGCTCTTCCCTGGCATCTCATCCTATTTCCAGAAAGATTTTCAAATGACTGGTTCACATTAACCCTCCCTTTAGGGAGCCCACTCCTCCTTGGGATCTTAATGTCTACATAGCTCAGCTTATGCAGCCACCCTTTGAACCTCTGGCTTTGGCCGAATTGAAGTGCTTAACCTGGAAAACTGTTCCTGGTAGCTATTACTTCTGCCAGGCGGATTAGTGAGTTGCAGGCTCAGTTGAACCTGACTTCATCTCTTTCCATAGGGACAAAGTGGTCCTAAGAACCAATAGGAGGTTCTTGCCCAAAGTGGTATCGGATTTTCATCTGAACCAGTCTATATCTCTCCCTGTGTTTTTCACTGATCATTCTTCAGGTGGAAGAAGGTTACACAGTCTGGATGTTAAGAGGGCCCTTAGCTACTACATTGAGCATACTAAGGCACATAGAAATGACTGTCTTCAATTGTTTCTCACTTACGGTGAAGTGGGGAAAGGTAAGCCTGCCACTAAAAGAACTATTGCCAGGTGGATTGTTTCTTGTATACAGTTCTGTTAAGTTGGGTAGAATGCCCCGCCCCCTTCAGGCCTGAGGGCTCATTCGACTAGGGGTACATCTGCTTCTCTAGCTGCGGCTAAGATGTACCTTTGTTAGAGATCTGTAAAGCAGCCACCTGGAAAACAGTACATACTTTTACCAAGCATTACTCCCTGGACATCCAGGCTAGGAATGATGCTAGGTTTGGCACAGCAGTACTGCAGAGCCTCTTCCCAAAGTAGGTTCTGCATTCCCTCCTCCATAGGGAATTGCTTGGTAGTCTGCATTATGTCTGAATACAGCAAGACTTCATGTTTGAAGAAAAAATTACTCACCATAGTAATGTTTCTTCTAATGGAGTCTTGCTGTATTCAGACTCTCCTCCCCCGCCTCCATACCTCTCAACTGTTCCTGATTTTCAGGGACATCCCTGATTTTGCCTCAGAATTTTCTGCTGTCCCTCCTAAAATTTGTGTTTTTGTGACAGAACAGTGGGGATTAAAAGCACACAATCATATCAAGCATTAAAGTTACAGACTTGTTCTTCTTCAGAAAATGCATCTTAACACAAATCAAATTATTCTGTCAGCTTTCTAAGTGAATACCGCCAGTTTTTAAGATGTGTCCCTGATTGTGGGCCTTTGTCCCTGATGTTTTTAAGCCTTGTCCCTCATTTATGAGGCAAAAGGTTGAGAGGTATGCCCGCCTCCCCTTTCAGAACCTGGTTTTTGGGAAGTGGGCTAGCAGGTACAGTGTTGCACCTCAGGGGTGTACCTTGTACCCTTCCTCTTGGGTGGGGTGGATGTTGTGTTTTATACTTAAATATTGTCACTACCTTTCCTTCTTGGGTTCTTGACTTGAGTCTTTTGGGCCCAAAAATAATTTTTTGCCCTTTGGCTATATGTTAAACAATTTTCATACTATAGTATGTTAGTGTGCTCTTAAGAATCTGACGGTTACACTGAGAAGTACCACAGACAGAGGTTTGAAAATCGAGCTCGAACTCAACGTTCTATGCTTCTGCATAGTTAACTCTTTACTCTCCGGGGCAGTTCAAGTGCTGGGGCTAACTGCATTATGTCTGAATACAAGAAGACTCCATTACAAGAAACATTACTATGGTGAGTAATTTTTTCTTCACACCCCACCCCTAGTGCCCAGTACAAGGAGAGGGGGAGTGCCCTTCTGTACCCACAACCCTAGTGCACACTACAAGATGAGAGGAATCCAGTTCTTTTCTTTATGGCTTTTCAGCCAAGCAATTTCACATTAAAGGACTTGCACCCCCTACATCTGATCAAAAAACATACCACTGGCGTCTGATTACCTCCCAGAAGCTCCAAGCACAGCTGGGGATTGGCTGCTTCGGCAGTCACTGACCTAATAGTGCCTCGCCACCAAGTGTATTCCTCAAATGAAACTCCCCAATTGCCACATGACTCACTGTGTGACCTTGTTCAAGTCTCATGTCCTTGCAATGCTCCAGCTGTAAAACTGGGTTAGAAATAGGACCCCAATGAAAACAAGATGTTGGGCCACAGTGTGTGTATATATATTAAAAAAATAAATAAATAAATAAAATAAAATAATTTTGAGAGAGGGTGGAAGATGGGGAATAGTTGGGCTAAAACAATAGTGTGTACCTTTAAGGTGGCAAGTAATATTGCAGTACAACCTCGATTATCCAAACACTCTGGGAGACTCATTTGTTGGGATGATAGTTCGGATAATCAGGAGATCTGGATAATCGGGGTTCATATGATCGAGGTTGTACTGTACAGGTTTCCAAAATTACCTCTCTACTTCATCCATTTTCATATTTAATCTAATGTGTATTTTAAAGCAGAAGTATTTGTTAGCGGACAAAATGCCCCTCCTGTCTGACCACACCCACTCTGAATAAATTAAACATTTTGGTGGGATGCTGTGCTGTTTACCATCAGAAATGTGTGCTGTCACACTCCTAATTACATGCACAATATGAATCCAGTACACAAAATTTGTAATAGCTGTTTTTAAAAACATCTGTAAGAAATCAGAATGTAGTAATGATAAATCTAATTGTCACAAATATATTAAGGCTAAAAATTATTTTGTCAGCAAATACTACTGCTTGAATTGTAACAAAATAGCCATGAAACTGCATTCTGACCTACAAGCAGTAGCCTGACTCATACAGACAGTATAAAACCATTCATGTTTAAGGCTGCAGTGTATGTTATGGGTTTTTTGTTTTTTTTGGGGGGGCGGGGTCTCTTGTGGTTGGCCCTTTTTTCTGGTCTTGTAAGATGCCCCCCATTTGAATTTGAATCTACTTCAGTGTTTGTTTTTTTAGATTTGAAATTGTTAAAGCAAAGCAATCATGACTGCCCCCTGGGCTTTCTTCAGTATTCTCGGCAGTTTATCAACTTGTATTGTGTTAAAGCAGCAGTATTTGTTAGTCATTATGTCAGATTTTTTTTTTTTTTAGTAATTTATTTCTGGCAAGAGTCTGCATTCACCTTCATGCACATTGTATCCCAAAGTGCTTTGCAAGCAGTGACAGGCTGGTAGTGAAGTGACTGTAAATGTTTAGTAGCAGCCATTTTGCACATCGACACCCCCACACAGCCTTGGACAATTGCATTAACTGGTTTTATGGGAAGGGGAATGTTGGCCAGGACACCAGGGATATCCACTAGTCTTGTGAAAAATGCCTTGGGTTCCTTTTACTTCCTTCTGGGACCACACACACGGACAGCACCAGAGATGGGTAGAAGGGACCTTGGTTTAACGTCTCCTACGAAGGACTGCACATCCTAACAGTACTACACTCTGGTGCCAGCGTTTTAGGGTATGAAGTTTTGAAACGTCCTTGCAGTGCCCATCATAAAAACATTTGGTAGGATGTAATTACATTTACCATCAGAAGAATGTGCTACTGCCATCGTAATACATCCAAAATATAAATCCAGTAGTTAGTCAATACGTACCCCCCTCCCCCCACGGAAGAGATGTTTCAGTATTGAGTGGTGCCCATCTTCAATGACTTGTCATTAATTACAAAAAGTTATAAAAGCTGTTTTTTACTGTCTGAGAAAATAGATCTAAGAATACCAGAAATGCATTTTTACTTGTATTGAAAATGTAACAAATACTGCTGCTTTAACTTTTCTTGTGACTACGATGGACCAGCATGTAACTGTTCCTTCACCATGTGGGACATGACATGTGTCTGTCTGTCTATGTATTGGTTGGGGCAGATGGCTCATATCTACTAGCTGCTTGCTCCAGGACCAAAACTAGCCACATTTTGATTTTCTTTTTTTGTTCAGGGTATAATAAGTTAAATTAATTCAATCTCACTTCCTTGTCAAGCCCGAAGCTGCCATGTGCCTACCTCAGTCCCGGCCAGAAAAGTGTTTTGATGACAGTCGGGAAGGGGCTGCAGGACTGTAGATAACATGCTACTATCAGTAGCAGCCTTTAAATACTACTGAAACTTATAAAAGGTACTCGCACATGTCTGGGCAGGGCTGTGGCGGGAACTCGGCATCTTCGGCTTGACAAGGAAATGAAATTGCTGTATTAGGAAGTTTTAATAAAGTATTTTGTTTCTTAAACATAAAATTCAAAATATGGCTAGTTTAGGTCCCGGGGCAGGCAGTTTTCCTGCCCCAGAGGTGTTAGCTACTTTTTAAAAGCATATGGATAAAGTAAGAATTGATGTATAGACCAGAGGGTTTCCTTCAGGAAAAAACCCATAGAAGGGGACGGGTAGTCATTGCTAGCTGCTGCATATGTCCTCCCTTCCGGGGATCAAAAATGGCACTGGCTCACTGGCCAAATGCTTATTGATTTAATCGGGCTAGTATGATTTTCCTTTAACTAGCCCTGCATGCTTCTACTGGTGAAGGTAGCAATAGGTACACCAGCTGGGCCAGTGGAAGAGTCTCTGGGGCTAGTTGGTTTTCCCAGTCACTACCCTGCTGGTCAGTGGCTGTAAAATTTCATCTTGACCCCTGATTTCCCATCACCGCATTGTACTGGATGGCTTATTTTTCTGCCAGCTGCTGACCCAGCAGTTTCGGGCACTAGCCCTTTTTTGTAGCTGCGCTCCTTCTGTGTTGTGAAGTGTGTGGAACAGACACATTTTCACTGCATCAAGACGGGTGCAACAGTGAAGTAAAGGGTGTATGTTACAATAAATCATAGAAGCTGTGTTTTGAAGATGGGAGAGATTCTTTCTCACTCTCCCCCACCCAGTGTACCTTGTTGGCAGCTGTGACAGCTTTTTTTTTTTTTTTTAATGGGGCTGAGGAGCCGCACCGTCTCCCTCAAAACACATCCTTACCGACAAGACTGACTCCGTACCTGCACATGCTTGTTTGGTTGCTTGTGCAAATTTACAAAATTGGGAGGGGTTCTGGTCCCCCCCGACCTGTTTGGAATTGGCACCCATTATCTTTTTTTGGGGGGGGGTGAAGAGGGGGCAGAAATTGCCTGCCTAAACTTTGTAGAGGCACCACCAGGCTAGTAAGCAGTGGTCCTTTCTCGTGATGTACTTGGAATTTCTGGTCAGTTTTCTGTTCCCCCGCACACCCCAAATCAGGTAGCCAGATGCTTTGAACATCCGTTTTTGAGCCTTTACTTCCATGATGTGCCATTCCTCTGCCAACCCCAATGTGCCCCGGTCCAGTTCCAAACTAGTCATTCCAAAGAACAGAAGTCCCCTTCCAAACCGAATAAAGCACAGCTGTGGATTACATAAGGAGTAACATGACAAGAGTGTGAGGTTAGGATCTGGCAAAGCAGAAAGCTTAAGGTTTCAAGTCACAACCGTTGGATACTGATGAGCAGTCATTCTTATGTTTGCACTCCAGGTGTCCACTTCAGCAGCTGGCCAAAAAAAACTCACAAATAAGCTTTCACATGTTCAGAACAGTTTATTTCCTGGTTTCATTTGCGAAAACTGCTTTACACTCTTGACAGTGGTTTTACGGAAGGCGTGTGAATTGGCCTTTTCCTACCATTTTTTATTTTATAACTTTATTTTTTTATTTGTTTCCAAAACACCCTTGGGACCATATCTAAGGGACCTGAAAAAGTTTTTAGTTTAAAATCCAAGCTGTTTTATGTCTAAATGTTATGCTTTCCAATTGGATTATCATTGTCAAATTTGTTCTAGAGTCATTGCACTATACTATCCAAATACTTGTACTAGTTTTAACAAAAGTTAGAAATTCCCTATGTTTCCTTAGCACTTTGTTTCTTTCTCCCTCTCTCTGGCCTGTCAGAAGACTTTTGCCGGACACCCAGGATTTTATGTTTTTACAATAGTACTTTACCCGGAGAGCAGTACATCTAATTGTATTCTCCCTTTAAGCATTATCATTAGGGGCTGTGCTTTTGAACAGAAGTCATAGGGTTTTTTTTTCTCCAGAAACTCCCATGATTGGGGACATTGTCCTTGACAACACTTTTTTTTTCTGGTACTATACTTTCTTCCCCTACATCCCAACCAGCCCTCATCAATCCAGCCACCCTACCTAACAAGATTCCTCCCTCCTCGTGGCAGTACACCACCATTTCCCTTATTCATAAAGAAGGAAAAGACCCTACACGTTGCGAATCTTACCGTCCCATGTCTTTGTTTAACCTAGATTATAAGATATCGACCTCCATTATTTCTTCTCAACTGAACCACATCTTACCAGATATAATATATCCGGACCAGACTGGATTTATCATGGGCTGTCAAGCCCCCGACAGTGTCCGCTCTACCCTGAACCAAGTGGACATAGTCAAACGTTCCCGCATCCCAACATTCTTGAGTCTCTATGCCAAAAAGGCCTTTGACAGGGTTTCCTGGGGATTCCTGTTCTCGGTTTTGGAACACGGCCGTTCCACAGTCCTTCATAAATACCATTAAGGCACTATATGTCGGGCCACAAGCCTGTGTCAGGGTGAACGGGGGAATCTCCGATAGATTCAGGTTGGGCAGGGGCAGCCGCCAGGGGTGCCCTCTTTCACCCCTTTTATTCGCCCTCTATATTGAACCACTAGCAGAGGCTGTCTGAAGAGCGGGGGTGGAGGTGGGGGGGGTGTACACAAAAAGATATCCTTGTATGCGGACGATGTGCTGCTCCTGCCTTACCCAACCCCATCAATCTATACAAGTGTGGTCCATTTTAGAGGAGTTCGGGAGACATGCGGGCTACTCCCTTAATCAATCTAAAACAGAAGATTTAAGTTTCTTTTATAGTCCTTCAGAAGAGATGCGCTCTCTTCTTCCCCTGAACTGGACAGCGAGCAAAATGAAATACCTGGGGATTTACATCACTAAACAATACTCCCAACTCTTTGAGGGTCCCTCTTAGTTAAGCGACTGCTTTAGTTTTTCTCTAGGAGTATTTAAAATGTCTAAAATCTGACTTTTAAAACAGCCCCCATAGACTTGTATGAGGGCTTGCCACCGTGCTCTCCCCTGACCACATGCCACCTAGAGAGCATGGGGGTTGGAGTTGGGGTGGAGCGGGGGTCACCAGGAAGCTGGAAGGGATCGGCTGCCCGAGGCTTCGACGCCAGTTACAATCCCTTCCCCTAATAAAAGATACTGCACTATAAATTGGAATATTTGTATTGGTGAGCTCCTAACGATATAAGGTATTGGGCTATGAAGCCCAGTACCTTATCAGAAACTTCCTTTAATAATAACTTGAAAGGGGGACAGTGTCTCTTTATGAGGCAGGGTATTCCTGTTAGGTTTGTCTTCACCATAGTTACCTTGGAATACTCTCCTTCTCTCTCCCCCCCCAAAAAAAAATCACTTATAAATAAAGTGGATGGCAGGATTGTTGACTGCGAACAGAAGCACTTGGGGAAACTCCATGAAGCTGGCAGGGGACAAATTTGTGAAGTACTTTGTCTGGAGGGGGTGGTGGAATGGTGGAGTAGGCTGCCTGAGGAAGTGATCTGCATGGAATCAGTGGTGGTGGGGGGGGGGGGGATGAGGTTCAAAAGAAGGAGGGACAGGTGCAAAGGCTTATTAAAGACCTCACCAGAAGGTGGGATGGGTAGTGAGGAGCCTCCAGAAATCGCTCATGCAGCATTAGGTTGGTGTGGACAGACACAGTGGGCCTTTTTTTGGACTATAGGTTCTAGGTTTTTACCAGGCTTTGCCTGTGCTATCAGAGGCAGGTTCATGTGCATCTTGCATCCATATCCACCCATGAAGGTGTCTCATTCCCAGTCATGCCGAGGCTGAGATATCGCAGTTTCTCCGATTTCTGTTCCCATGCACATTTATGTTCCTGCTAACCTAGATGGTTTGGGGGAGCTGTCAAATGGAAATCTGCCACCAGATTTCTCTCATCTTCCTGCTTCATGACAATATCAGGGCTTCGTACCTTTCCCTCTTTAGCCAGTGGTTAGAACTCTTGAGTTCGCATTGCCTCATTCAGTCTGGTTTAATAAGTTGGTGCAGACTGCCCTACACTTTACAAGTGCTGGTTTGGAGCCAGCCTGTCCATGCAGTGGTACTGCTCTAAGTTCATGAGCAAGCTTGAGTCGCGGGGGGCGGGGATGGGTTGGGAAGAGAGGATTGAGCTTCCCTAGGGTTACCTAGTGGAGACTGATGGTATCGTGTCCAGAACCAGCAGGGTAGGGTGCCGTGGACACACCTCAGTGTGTGCCGCATCATTGCATGATGGGCTCCTTTGGGATGAAACTGGAGAACACACGCCTCAGTCTGCTGGAATAGGCATCTTGTAAACATTAATAGGATCCTGTGTATCACTTAATGAAGTCCTATTGCTGTGCACAGGAATATGTGTACAGTGTGGAACTCTGAAGTGCGCTGCTCAACTACTGATATAAAGGTCCGCTGCAAGGGGAAGGGGGTGACCAAGGTATCCCAGAAACCGTGTAAGATTACTGAACTTGCTGTCCATCAGACCCTCCCCAAGTCCATTATTGGTGATCGGGGGGGGCTGATGCTTCAAGACTCTTGCCCCAAAAGGTACATGTGGGAGGAAGGAGAAATGGTCAGTGTGCGTCCTGAAGGATTGGAGACTGACAGGAGGCCAGCTCTACATCTCTGGGTGTGTCTGTGTGGTGGTGTGGGGGAGCTGGGCTGCCCAATAAATGCAGTGTGGTATTGTGGTCAGAACAGAGCTGTGAACCCAGATGTGTGAATCCCAGCACTGCCACTTGTGTGACCTGAGCAACTCTTATAGCTGCCCTTTGCTTAACCTTTCTGTAATCTCTCTACTGTCTGAATGTTGTACACCTAATGGCAGTATTATTCTTTCTCCTCCTTCTGAGGTTGTATGAAATGCACCATAGAGAAGTAAACTGTATTCTGTTCAACTGTCGCTGCACTACCTGCGTTCTGCTCATTGCTTGTAAAGCACTTACAGGTACTGTAAAACAGATCCTTTTCCTCTTGGAGAGGAGTTAGGAAGGGGGCTTTTATTGAACATGTTGAGTGGGAGGGGAGGAAGCCAAGTATGCTGTGGGAGAATCGAGGGAGATCTTTAACTTGGGGCTTTTGTCCCTTTAAATATTCTTAAAAATGGTGGGTTGGGGTTGCCTTGAATTTATGACCAAAATTTATGGGTGATTTGGCACAACCAAAACTGGCACCCAAACAACCCTGGTTTTGCCAACCAGCTTTGACATGGACTTGCAGTATTCCTCATTTTGTTCTTGTGGCTTTAAAACAAACTGTTAACACCTCAATCCCATTTCTGCTGAAATAATGTACCATGAGAGCAAAGCACATTGTACTTTTGTACAATAAAAGGTCAGTCGCTGAGTTTTACAGATAATTATCACTAACAGGGAAACCCCTGTATTTAAGTACTGATGCAGCATTGGTCACTACTAAGCAATTGGAACACAAATTGTAAGAGAAAGAAATGACGTGACCTAACTAGGAATTGAACCCACATCTCCAGAACACTGTCCTGATGCTGTACCACTGAGTTATTGGGAAGGCTGACATGGCAGCAACCCATCAAGCAACTGTGGTTTACTTCATAATGTTGTGGACAGCACATAACATACAGTTATAAAATTTGTTTTGTAAAGTAAAAAAAAAAAAAGTCCTCGAGAGGTGACAGAGAAGGGCTGTTTAGGTAATTACATTGCTGAGACCATTTGATAAGTCCCCAGATTAATACAGAATCACATTAGTCCTAGTGTAGGGGGAGAGAAAAGCATTCCCGGAGACAAAGTTGTATGACCAATAATGTGCCACTTATTGCAAAGGGAAACTACTGTTCCCAGTCTGGAGACCTGGGTTTGAATCCCATCAGCCCCCACTTGCATACTGTGACCCCTGAGCAAGTAGCTTAACTGCCTTGTGCTCCCAGGTCGCACCTGGAAACGAGCTTCGGCTTAGTGTGCCTTTCCTGGTTAAACAATTCCCCCGCCCCACCACCCCCCCATGTCAGAATTTTATCTCCAGATGGTCCCTAAACTTGCGTTAGAGCTGCATACAGGTCACCGGAGAACACAGGAACCACACACTTGCATACTTTTCAGGCAGTACAGTAACAGAGCTTTAGGCTGCACACAGGGGAAACTGCACTTGAGATGGGAGCAACCAAAATACACTAGTATAAATGCCAAAAGTAAAAAAAAAAAAAAGTGTGAATGCAAAACAGTAAATTTTGACCTAGTAACTTGAATGTCAGTGGTTTTGATGCCACTGACATTCGAGTTGCTAGCTTGATAAATTTACATTTTGCATTTATGCTCTCCCATTATTTTTGGCATTTTGTTTTTCCCAGTGTATCTTGTATGCTCCCACCTGGAGTGAAGTTTCTCTGTTTGTTTTCACACAGGTCACCTCCAGCTGAGTTGCTATTACATGGAGGGAGCAAATTAGGGTAATCCATGTTTTCTTGCGTGGGCCTTGCCCACCAGTCTGCTAAGAAGTCTAATTTTTTTTTTTTTTTCCCTTCAATTCTGTCTTTATGCCCCCCACCACCACGGTGCTTCCTTACCTTTGGGAGACTCCCATGGCCTTGTCGTCCCTGCTCATCTGTCCAATACCGGTGAAGTCATCCCCGAGCCTTGGATATACCCCCCAGACTGGTACGGGACGGGGCCCCCTTCCTCTCACCCCGATGTGTCTGTTTCATAAGGGATCTGTCGTCTGTACTGGCAGGGGCGTTGGGATCGGGGCCTGGAGCACCGCGGGGTTTCTCCTTTTTTTCTGGGCCCTCCCACAGGACGTCGGCAAGCTTAGGGAAGCCATGGGGCGATGCATGTCGAGATGTGTGAACGCTCCAGCTTCTGGCCGTCTCTCTCCCCTTTCTACTTGCTGTCCTGCTGCACCTTCTCATGTGGTCACCCAGGCAGCAGTAGAGCAGCGGGGACATGCAACCCACCCACCCCAGAGGAGGAGAGCAGCCTTGGGCGCTCAATCCTCCTCCAAGAAGTCTGATTTTAGTTTTGCTGAGCAGCCTAAACACAATGGGGATGTGCAGAGCTGGTTCACCCCCACCTTTACAAAGATGTACAATCCACAGCTTCCGAGAGATGATGTTAAAATGTCTGGGATCCACGCACTCGTGATGTCCGTGGGTTTCATGCAAAATGTCAGAAGCCCCTTTCCACTGAAGCACCTTTTTTGTATAAAAATAATGGTTAGGAAAGTGTACTTAAAGCAACAGTGCAATGAAAATGGCCTAAAATTTAACCCCACCTTTTTTCTTCCTAACCTATGCCAGATGTCTTCCAGTTAGTTTAGTAGCAACATTTTCAGTTTGTTTATTTTAAGACTTTTGAAAGTTTTAACATGATTTCTCAAGAAAAAAAGACGGCTGCCTAATTTTTGCATAGAAATAATACTGAGGACCTGAGGAGGGTAAGAATCCAGACAAAAATGCAAAAGTACAGTACACAGCATAGGAAGCATCCAGGAAACCAAAATCAATACTTCTGCCAAAATTTTTTATAGCCATAGCAGAAAACTATCTTTTTGGAAGAATTTTTTCATTGCACTGCTGCTTTAAAAAGTTGTTTTGAAAGGAATTGTGCATTACTCTCCTTTCTGTTCTTCTGATCTTGAGCTTTGAGGAAAATTGAGTGATTCTGGGTCCCAGTCCTCCAGATCAGCTGCATAATGGTTCTTTTATGCAAGGCATTTGAGCTGGTTACAACTACTGAACTGGGCGCCCTTCGAACAGGAATGCATCAGCAGCCCAGACATGGAAGAAAAACATGTAAAACCGTGTGTTTGATAGTTGGAGAGGTTCCAGTTGCACTGTTTGGTGAAGGGATATTTATGTGCTAGACAACGGGGCTAACACGTAAAATACTTCCCCCATATCTTAACTGTTGTATTGCTGAGGACCACACTTTGGGAGGCTAGTGGCATTATATGAGGAGGGGTGAATAGTTTGTCAAGTTTGGCTGCTCTTGCATCCTGTGATATTTTTCTCTGTATGAACTCATCCAGTCTGTACAAACTAATCTAATTATATAATTTTTTGTAATGAATTTCTGGCAAAACCATCAATATATCCCTTTTTCTTTTCATTGTATTTCATTTCTGAACTGAGAGATGGGGATTTGAAGTTTTCAGAAGACTGTTTTTAGCCCCAGGAGAACACGAGGTCTGGCAAATGTCTGATCAGAGTTTATAGAAGCTTTAACATGCATTGCAGGCTATTGAATCTCCAACTGCTGCAGCCCTGCTCTGATGTCAGCTGCAGGGGGTTCTAGGATTTGTAGTTACAGACAATATCAGCTTTCAAGTCAGCAGATTCAGTCTGATACTGCAGTATAGTAGATTGTAAGCTTAAAAAGAATGTGTGGGGCTCTTACTGCTGACTTGTTCCTCCTTTATGCTAAAAAAAGATTTTGTTTTTGCCAGCTAACCCATACTTCTGCTGTAAGGGGAGGTTGCATGGACAGTGTGGTACTAGACAGGACTTGAAACAGCCCAACCGTGCCCCAAAGTTGCAGGGAGACTTCCAAGCAGTAAGAAAAGGAGAGAGAAAAAACTGATTCAAGACCTGTTTTTTTTTTTTAAACAGCGAAAAATGTCACCATGCCCTGCTCCTATGTGTGCATTCACTACTGGCCAAAGACATCTGTACAACAGGCTTAGATTTGCCCTCCGGTCCAGTCAGAGACCAGGAAGACCTGTAGTTACTATACTGGCATTTTCAGTCACTATTTGAGGGTATCATTCCCTGATCCCACATATTCTCCAATGGCTATGACACTGATAATGGAGGGGGCAGCTTCTTTGTTTTCCAAGCCATGGGTGCAAGCCTCCTCATGCCTCGCCCCTTCTTTGTACTTCTGTCTTAGAATGGAAATGATGTCACTAGGTTGTGACTGAAAAATCTTTAAGCAGAAGTCATTGGGGGGGCAGAGTAGAACAAACCATTTTGTGAGCTGGTGGTCAGTTTGGCCACTAGCCTTAACAATCTTGTGGCCAAATCTATTATTCATTTTTAAGGGCTCAGATCATTTGCTGGGCAGGTAGTAGACTGGCAACTTAAGTCTGGTAGCCAAATCCATTTTAGTGGCCACTGGCTAGCTAATTTGACCCACCAGGAAGGGGTGATGTGCAGCTGGATAGATTAGCCATTCCACACATCCAGGGTTAAAATGCCAGAGTGATGACTTATGCTGCATGCTGTGAGCCACGGTGTGGTACTCTAGTGTGTGTGTTCCATAAATGAGGTCACCATGGCTAGCAAAGTAATGAAACCAGTGATTTATAATGTGGAGCTAAATTTAACCAAAATATATCAGAAATGGGATGTACGTTATATAAGAAACGAGGTTTATCATATTGGGGGGTGGGGCCATAAAGAGAAAAGCCACCAGTAAGTTCTGGTAGCCACACCTTGAGGCCACCTGGATTAAGGGCTTGAAAACCACTGGTTTGGCATGTCCCAAGATAGCTGCCTGTCTGTGCAAGGAGCGTGCATAGATCAGGACGATGCTTCCAACAGATCCATATTCGGCATGGACCCACTGTGAATGCTGTGGAGTACTTGCCATTTTGTCACACTTGCCATCCTGTATCTGACCCCAACAGAGCCTGCTACCTTTTCTTTTTTTTTTTTTTTTTTTTTTTTTTTGAGGGAGAGCAGGGTCACCAGCAAAGGCATCCCAGTTGGCTTGAGTCCTTAAGAGAACCTCAAGTGTGCTACATCACCACCCCTGAAACAAAATGTGCCTTTCAAGCCATTCTGTTCTGTATTACCAAAGTGTCTTGCATGAAAACAGAAGCTTTTGCCTCTTAATGCAGCAGTGCAATGAAAAATGTTTTTCAAAACGCTAGTTTCAGCTGCCATTAATAAACTTAAGCATCTGGCCAGATCCGTTTCTCTAGGTATGTTCTGTGCACCATGACTTCATATATTTTCTCAGTCCTAACCCTTGCCTGATCTACAATGCTGTTTCTAAGTAAAATGTAGTGGCCATCTTTTTTTTATTTTTCTTTTTTTTTTTGGGGGTGGGGGGTAAAAATATAAATACTCAAATTTTGATATAACCAGAACATTTTACCACCAAGTAAAACTGGAAACTGCCTGGAATCGAATTGTGAAGAAAAGGTTGTGGGACTCTTTGGTCCAGTTTCATTCTATTGCTGCTTAATTCATCTGCAGCTGAGCTTAGTCTGGAGTGAAAGTTATGTCCTGCTTGTGATGTCATTCCCACAACAATAGACTGTGATTGTCACAGAAAGTATGAGGTTATGATAAAGCTCTTGAGTAAGTATCCAGTGTAAGGAACACTACAATCAATCATACAATCAAAAAATCTTTATTTAACCAGGTGAACATCGTTGAGCAAGCTCATTTTCAAGATGGACCTGGAAAGGAGAGGTTAATACATACAAAGAAATACTCATAATTGGGTAAACAATATATACAAAATGAATTCACACTTATAGTATTTACATAGAGCAGTAATTATATACATGAGGTTTATAATATACACCGAAATAGTATTAGACAGCCTTTAAGCTAAGACCATGAAGAGTATGCAGCTAAAAAGTATAGCAACTGCAGTACAGTATACACGGGTTAAACGTAGAACTATAATTACAGTGTATTTGAAGCATCCTTGAACATAATTATTGATTGAAGGAGCTTGGTGGGGCATGGGTGGGGAGGGGGAACACAAGAGGGTGAGTAACGAGAGGTACACTGTAGCGATTGCAGGGGTGAGGGTGGCAACAGGGAGTGGAAACCAGAACACCATGATTGTGTCAAGGGGGGTAAGCTAGGAGTGTAGGTGTACAAAACGGACAGGAAAATAAATCCTGACTGATCTAGAGGCATTTCCAGCTGTGATGATATCCAAGCACAATACCACAGTCTAAAACTAAGATAAAGAACTCCGTTCACTATCCACACTTGGGCAGTCTTCCTTGATGGAAAACCTCCTGCATCGCTGTTTTACAGGTTTACTGGGAATGAGTCCCCCCCCTGTGTGATTGACTGCTCCAGGCATACTGTTGCTGCTGCAGGGTGCATTGCCATTCCTTTAATGTGTAGGGCTGCTGCCTGGGCGAATGTAAGGATTCTGATTTCACATTGCAGTATCTATTTGCTTAGTTATGATGATGCTGCGCTTGGGTCCTCAGTCCTTCAGTCCCTGTTTGCTTACTTTAGAGTGCATGCCTTGCCCCCTTCCGAAGACTGCTAGGAGTCTGCCTAAGTGTGGGTAGTGAATTAAATCTAGGTGGTTAGGAATAAAGGTTACTTGTAACTACGGTTACTAATATTCAGTTCACACCTACATGACCTCTCCCTGTGTGGCTTCCTTCAGATTCCAGTTCCAGTTCCAGCATGCAGATCTGCGTGCAAAAGGGGGCAGAGCGGATTGACCACATGGTTGGGTGGGAGGAGTTGAGCGTGACTATTCTGGTAACTGCACATGTTCAGTGGAAGACTGCTTTAGCATTGATGTAAACTGAATACCGCTAGTAGAACCATGGTTACAGGTAAGTAACCCCATGATCTATTAAATTCATTTTCTAACAGCAATGAGGCACTCCAGCATGTTACATTGTTTAATGTCACTTCTTGGGTGGTTGAAGACACTCAGCTGTGCCTTGTACCTCACAGCACACCTGAGACATGACATTCCAGCATACCATGCTCCCTGTCGTGTCCTGTTGCTCAAACGAGCCAGTTTTCATTAAAGGACAAGTATAGACTGAAATTCAGATTGTGTTCTACCAATACCAACCAGTTTTTGACTTTTTCCTTTTTGTTGTCGACTTGAGTCTTTACTTGGCTACAGGTGTCCCTTTATAACATACAGTGATTGCCAACAAAGGCTTGGCTTCCATGAGCAGTCTCGCTGGCAATGCCCACAGTGTACATTTACACACACTGTCCAAGGTGGGTGGGGGGAGGTTGCTGCTCCATATGGCAAGTATTTCAACTTTCAAATGTTGTAAACCTTTGTTTTTCCTACACAAATTCTTAGCGTGAGTTTAGATAATTTTCTTTGTGTACATTCCGGGTTGTGGCTTCAACAGGTGAAGAAAGATTGAGGTTACAGTTTGAACTGCCCTGGAAGAACATTCCAAAAGGAGTGCCGAAGGCAGGAAAATGGAAATTGAAACAAGTAGTTTTTAAATTCTGTTTGCCAGAGGGTTGTTACAGTATTCCTTGTTCTGTTATCGCAGAGCCATCCAGCCTGAACTTTGCTGTATTTTAGTGCAGTGACCAAACTGGCTTCTGTGCCCACCGCCTCTGTCGCCCCATGGTTTCCTACACTTAGATGCACAGCAGGGTGTGTGGTGCTGAGAGTCTGACATAGAAGACAGAATTCACCCCCAAAAAAGTGTTTGCATAATGCAGTAATTATGATTTATTTTGTCTTCTGCATATGACATAAAACAGTAACTAGAAAGACTGTTTAGGTTCCTTTGGCACAGAATGGGAGGCATACTTTTGAAAATGGGGTCCCAGATCTGTGTTGCAACACAAGGACAGGATGTGAGTTATCGAAGGGTAACGGCACACATCCTGGAAATGCTGCTGTCTTGCAATTGCTCACACCTTGGTGTGCCATAATGCAATTTTAAAATAGCTCCAATTATTTTTTTTTTCCCCTCTATTTTAAACCTCTGGATGTGTTATCTTCACTGCAGTCATGAAGTTTAGAAATTGAAGCAGTTTGGACCTGAACTTTTATAACGCACGGCTGTGTGGTCACATTTGACCAATCACAATTTTTGGTTGATCTTACCCACGTTACAATGGTTTCCACGTGCTGTATCTTATTGGTGTCTACACTCTGTTACAGAATGTGATGTTTCTGTTTGCATTTCTTGGGCTGACGCCACGACAGGCGATGAAATCTGTTCTGGCTGTTTTCTTAACCTCTTTTGCACCATATGTGCTTTAATGACAAATTTTCATACAAAATTGAGGTTGTATTATGTGTTTACTTATTCCATGTCTATTTTTGTTTTTGTTTTTTGCCTTTGTATCTGTGTTTCTTTAAATCATTGTAAAAATAAAACTGAAGTGAACATTGAACACAATTACTTTGGCTTCTGTCTGGGGAAGATTGATGTGTGTCTGTACAGTACAACAGAGAATATATATGAGGAATGAGGTACTCTGGAAAATGGTTTGTGGTGGCCTGTTTGGTTCCTAGTGGGCAGGAACACTATCACAGATTTGTTGAGTTCAAATTTAGTTCATTTTGAGATGTGTCCTGGAGAAAGATGTAAAAAAGGAATTATAAACACAAGCGCAACAAGACCAAATCTGTCAAGTCATTTAAGGTTGGAAGGGACTCTAGGTCCCTTCATGTCTGTCAACCAGGGATGAAGTATGCTGTGGAAACGTACCAGTCAATAGGGATCCCCTACCCACTGTGCTACCCAGGTTACCTGGTGATTCGCTACCCACTGTTCTACCTGGGTTACCCTGTGATTCCCTACCCACTCTACTACCTGGGGTACCTGGTGATTCCCTGTCTACTGTACTAACCTGGGGTACCCCGTGATTCCCTGCCCACTGTACTAACCCAGGGTACCCTGTGATTTCCTACACACTCTGGGTTACTTGGTGATTCCCTGCCCATTCTGTTACCTGGGGTACCCTGTGATTTCCTACCCGCAGTACCCTGTGATTCCCTACCCATTGTACTACCTAGGGTACCCTGTGATTTCCTACCCACTTAAGTCATTTAAGGTTGGAGGGGACTCTAGGTTCCATCATGTCTGTCAACCAGGGATGAAGTAAGTATGCTGTGGAAACATGTACCAGTCAATAGGGATTCCCTACCCACTGTACTACCCAGGGTACCTGGTGATTTCCTTCCCACTGTACTACCTGGGGTACCTGGTGATTCCCTGCCCACTGTACTACCCGGGTTACCTGATTCTCTACCCACTGTCCTACCCAAGTTACCTGGTGATTTCCTACCCATTCTATCCGGGGTACCCTGTGATTTCCTACCCACTCTACTACCTGGGTTATCTGGTGATTCCCTACCCACTGTACTAACCCGGGGTACCTGTGGATTCCCTACCCACTGTACTAACCCAGGGTATCCCATGATTTTCTACCCACCAGGGTGACGGGTGATTCCCTTGGTAAGTAGAAATGTGTCCAGGCTTACCTTTTTAAGACCTGTACTGTCTTAATGCCCATTATCTCCACTGGTAGGATGTTCATTGGGTTCAACACGCTGTAGGAGAAAATCTGTCCTGTTGCTACCCCAGAAGTTACCACACTTGATCTTCAGGGCGCATCTCCATATTCCAATGTGTGACACCAAATCTACCTATCTGTCTGTTTGATCTTGTCAATACCCTGGAGTATGCAAAAGACCAAAATCGTATTCCCCCTTGGCCTCCTTTTTTCCAGGATGAATACATCAAGTGCCTTCAGCTTCTCATAACTTTTGTTCCTATGCCGCCAATAATTTTGGTGGCCCTGCATTGGAATCTCTTGACTGGTTCAACATCCCATTTGTACTGAGACTGGTACTTCATGCAGTAGTACAGGTGAGACCTGAGCAGGGCCTTGTAAAGGAGAAGGTGTACTTTCCCTATTCTGCTGGTCCTCTCTACAGCAGTCCCACACTGTTTGTCCTGCTTTGGCCTCTTGTCTATTATGAAATCCAGGTCCTGTTCTTCGACTACAGCAGGAGGTGGTGTGATCTAGTGATTAAAGCACTGGCTTGGGAACTCCGGGGTCACCAGTTCAAACCCCCCTAGAGCCAAGTATTGTGACCTTAGAAAAGTTCCTTGAAGAGCTGCTGACAGCTTTGGGAAAACTTGGGAAAATGTGACTGACAAAGCTCAGCTTGCATTTCACGTATCCTATATACTGTAATTCCCCTCTCAGTGATTGATTTATGAGGAAATGTGCCTGGAAACGGGATCTTTATCCCTTCAGAGTTAATCTACACGCACAGTTTATGCCACACTTGAAGTCATAATCCTCTGGTGTGATGTTAGTCTGCTGCCATGGGAATAACTGATCTGACAAGCAGAATATTACGACATGAGGTTGGGAATAAGCAGTGGGAGCTGACAAACTTGCAAAGAATGAAGCTCCTGATCTTACTCCGAATGGGAGTTCTTGCAGCAGGCTGTCACTATTAGGACTATGGCCGCAGGCCTTAGGACCCACCAGAAAAAACTTAGCTAGCAGTACCCAGTGGGGACTGCCTCCTGATGTCGGTCATAGCACAAAGGGAGGACCCCATCTGGACCACTTCCACTCTTTCTGCTCTTTCCCACCACGACCCGCTCATGTTGGGAAGTTCTTAGTGATTTTTTTCACAGCAGTTCCAGCAACTTTTTCAGTTTTTTTTTTTTTCCCCTCCCTCCGATTTATTGTGTTCCTTCTCTGCATTTGTTCTTCCTGCAGTTCGTACTCTCCTCTCGTCTTCACTACCATCTCATGTTGTCTGTCTCCTCCGGTCCCAAATAAACTAAGTGCGCCTGTGGCCGCCAAATCCCATCCAAGGACAGCCATGACCAGTGTGTCTTCTGCCTGGGACCAGACCATAACCTGAAGACCTACGAGATTTGTCAAGGCTGTACTAGCAGGATGAGGATTAGGTGCCTGAAGGCCTTGAAAGCCCACCTGCTTGAAAAAGGGATGGATGTCCTGCAGTCTTCCCCTGGGACAAGGGTCAAAAGTCCCGCGACAAGGACCGTAGCCGGTCCCATCATCGCTCAAGATCCTGCTCTCCCCACGGGAAGGCCCCTTTCTCTGGCTCAGGCAGGTCCAACCACTCCAAGCATTCCAGGCATGGAGAGAAATTGAGGCCTGAAGCTCCTGCCAAAACATCAGCATTGGTCCCGTCGGGAGCTGCTTCTACTTGTAAGCTGTCCAAGTCTACGCCACTGCACATGTCCTTGGCCCCGTCAGTCTACTAAAGCCTCTTCCTCGGCACAAGCCTTGGCCCTGCCAAAGAAGGCCCCAACTGTGGCTCCACCAGATTCCGGTAAGCCGCCTAGCAAGGACTGGGACCCCAAGGCCTCCTGAGTCCCACCCTAAGTCTGCCACGTCAGATCCAGCACTGGCTGAGACACTGGTGCCGGTCACGGTGCCTGTGGCTGACGGGGCTACTGTCATGCTGGTGCTGGTCAAGGATCTGACGCCGGCCCCTTGGGCCTCTGCTCCAGAGGGCTCATCCTCGGGTTCCTCCCTGCGAACCCTTCCGGAGCCCCAACTTCTCAGATTCCCCCCCCCTCCAAAAAGAGGGTGGTGGTGGCCTGTTTCAGTAAGGAGGAGATGAGAGCATTTTTTTTTTTTTCATTTTGGTGGAGCAGGTCCACAAAGCCGTACTTCCACCTCGACCGGAGCTGGCACCGGTTCCAGACCGACTGGACAACCAGGAGCCTGGGGGTTTGCCCGTCGGCTCACCGGCAGAAACCCCTGAGGACCAACGCGCATCCTCCTTACCTCGCTCCATCTTGGCAAAACGTTCCCTGTCACAGTCCAGAGACCACAGACGGCACCACTCGAGGTCAGTCAGCCATCATCGGTCTGAGCCCAGGAGTAGATCCCACAGCTACTGCAGGTCGTCCTCAAGGCTGCCTACTCAGATAGCAGACGCCAGTCCCAGGACAGGCGTCGGTACCTGTTCTGTCATTGGTCTAGGAGCCATCATCGGTCCCAGGACCAGCATCTGTCTGAGTCACTGACGTTCTGCAGAGGGTAGTCCCTGTAAACATAGTTTAGACACCTCGGACCAGGAGCAGGTTTTCCTCTTCCTTTTCAGGAGTTGGGGGATCTCCTGATAATAGGGATCTACGCCGTTCGCCTCCAGAAGATCCCACCTTCATGGATATCATGAGCACATCCAGGCCACTAACGAATGGGAGACAGAGGACCTGGACCTGGATCCGGAGCACCGGAGACTGGCTCATTACCTGAGTCGGAAGGAGCCTAAACACCTTGTGGTGCCTCCTCTGGACGACACCTTCCAAGACCTTACCAGGACAACTTGGAAGCATCCAGCCTCAGTCCCAGCTGTCCCCAAAAAGTCAGGTTCTACAGGGCCCCGAAGGATGACTTTTTTTGGGGAGACCTTCAGGTGGATTCCAGTGATCGCAGCTGCTCATGACAAATCAAAACAGCCAAATCATCTAAACTCCCAGCCTTCCGACCAGCAGTCCTGTTTCTTGGGCCAGGTGGGCAAGAAAGTCTATTTTGCCTCCACCTGCTTCATCCGTTCCCTTACTTTCCTCACGCACATGGTCCAGTACCAAAATGCGCTCTGGGAAAAGGGACAGGAGCTTGTCAGTACTTTGCCAGATTCTGCAGAAAAGACGTAACTTCTGGACGTATTAAAATTGGGCTCGGACATAGGCACGCATGTTCTACGTGCCTCATATGACACTGCGGATACGGCGACTTGGGTGGCAGCATTGAGGTCTGCCTTCGCCGCCACGAGTGGCTAAGATGCTCAGGTTTTCAGAACGATCTGCAGTCCGGAATCGGGGACCTCCCATTCCCTGGTTTCATCCTTGTTGGGCAGGAGACCGAGGCTTTGATTTCATCTCTAGGAGTCAGTCAAGTCTATTTGGTCCATCTGCTAGATGTACAAGTGGGACCAAAGATGTTTCCAAAAATGGCCATTTCGTAAATCCTCAGGCCAACAAGCCCTTGGCAGCAACCAGGGACAGAGGTGGCTTCAAAAGAAAGGGCAGCAACCAGCAGCCTAGTGGCGCACCTTTTCGAGGCCCCAAGTCCTCCCACACCTCTCCGCCCAGTGACTCGCCACTGACTTCCCCCCTCCCACTTCCGGCAGAGGCTTCAGGGGAGGCAGTAGGGAGTCGCTTCTTCCCCCATCTGGAGGGATGGAGCTCTCACATCAGACCAGTGGGTGTTAGACAGCATAAGGAAAGCTCACACGCTGGAGTTCACCCAGATCTCTCCAGAAAATCCAAAGTCCTCATGATACTCTCCTCCTCACATTTCTCTGATAAAAGGAGAAATCAAGGCCCTCTTGCAGAAAAAGGTAATACAGCCAGTTCCTCTGCAACAGCAGGGACAGGCATATTACTCCCATTTTTTTCCTGGTTCCAAAGAAGACAAGATCTTCAGTCCTTCCTGGACTTCAGCTCGCTAAACAATTATTTAGAATACCGAAGGTTCAGGATGTTGACCCTTACAGGTCTCATTCCTCTGCTGCACCAGGGAGACTGGCTCTGTTCCCTGGACATGCAAGATGCTTACATGCACATCCAGATCTTCCTCCCCCCCCCCCCAGGAAGTTCCTGAGGTTCTGTTTTCAGGGGGAGCGTTATCAGTTCCAGTTTCTTCCATTTGGCCGCTCCTCGATTCTTCACCAAATGCTTGGCAGTGGTAGCTGCGGCTCTAAGGCACAGGGGACATTGCATCTTTCCTTACCTCAACGACTGGCTCTTAGCGGCCCCCTTGAGAAAGTGCCTTCTTTGAGCTCTCTGAGATACTTATACATTGTTCTGAGAGGTGGGGATCACCCTGAATCTACCAAAGTCTTTCCTGGAGCCCAGCTAGAGACTTATCTTTATAGGGGCGGTCCTGGATTCAATCCAGGGCATGGCTTTTCTTCCTCGAAAGAGGAGATCGCCTGAGAGCGGTGGACAGTTCAGTCCTAGTAACCCAACAGGTCCCAGCCAGGACCTTCCTCAGACTTCTGGGGCATACGGCGGCGGCCATCCTGGTAGTTCCCTTGGCCAGCCTCCACATGAGGGTCCCACAGTGGATGCTGAGGGTGCAGTGGGACCAGGGCTGTGCCGGTCTAGATCATGCTGTCCAGATCTTGGAGCAGGTCAAGAGGACCCTACATTGGTGATTGGACCCTTTGAATCTTGACAAAGGGATTCCCTTTCGACAGGAGCCCCCAGGCCGGACTTTGACAACAGATGCCTATGACTTGGGCTGGGGGGGGGGCACACTTGGGGGATCTCCCGACTCGGGGTGTCTGGACTCCAGAGGAGCGTGTCTTCCACATCAATGTTTTGGAAATGCAGGTGGTCCTCAGTACCAGGTGAAGTAGCGGGAGCCAGGGCCACAGTGGGGTGATCAGAATCATTTGAGCCCCTTGGCCTGTACCTTCAACACTCACTGAAACAGGGGAGGTGTAAAGAAACCTCCCTTTCCTTTGAACCTGCAACGGAATGTGAGCTGCGTTTCCTTTCCTGGAAGGTTTACTTTTTAGTTGCTGTTACTTCAGCTCAAAGGGTTTCCGAGCTACAGGCCCTGATGTGTAAGGAGCCTTATATTATTTTTCATCAAGAAAGAGTTTCTCTCAGAACAAATCCTAAGTTCTTACCTAAAGTCTTGAAGTTGACCCTCAACCAGTTGGTTAACCTTCCAGTTTATTTTCCTACTCCTACTAATCGGGGAGAGTCTCTCCTGCACACATTGGATGTCCACAGGGTGCTGAGGTATTACCTTAAGCGGACAGTAGCACACCACAAATTGGAGCAATTCTTTGTGGCCTTTGCACCTCAATACCTGGGCAAATCGGTGTCAAAACACACCATTTCCCAGTGGCTGGTACACTGTATAGTGTACTGCTATGACGAGTACAACAAACCTACCACGCTCGGTCAGAGGTCATTCCACTAGAGTCTCGACCTCCTTACAAAATGTCTCCCTTCGAGACATCTGTGCAGTTGCTACTTGGAATTCAGTGCACACCTTCGTGAGGCATTAGTCAGGACATTGCTTCCAGGTGCCAAGCTTGTTTCGGCCTGGCTGTTCTTTAAGGACTCTTGTCCTAGTTTGCTGATTCCAGCCATAGGCTTTACCATCTTTTTTCTGTCATCCCTCCTCCCAGGACTAGTCACCTCCTTGGTGTGGGACTGCTTGGGATTCTGTCCTAATAGTAATAGCCTGCTGCAAGAGCTCCTCTTCGAAGTAAGATAGTACAGTTACGTAAGAACTTATCATAACAGTAGATCTTGAGAGGAGCTCTTCTTAGCTATGCTGCTTCTCCCACCTCTGTCCCCAGGAGACTTTTTCGCATGTCTAGGACGGGCTTTACCCTAATTTTCTCACTGAGACCTGCTCGCAGGTCTTGGGGGAACCTGAGGTGCAGCCGGGGTCTGCCACCTTTTGTAGCATGACCGACAGGGTGGAGCAGACGTGAGGAGGTGGTCCCTGCTGGGTACTGCTAGCTACATTTTTCCTGGTGGGTCCCAACGCTTGCGGCAATAGTCCCAATAGTAACAGGCTGCTGCAAGAGCTCCTCTCGAAGATATACTGTTATGGTAAGTTCTTATGTAACTGTACTTTTTTTATGCATATGACCTCAGTAATAAATGTGGTAGAGGAATACAGAACTAATTTTAAATCTGAAAAAAAAAAATACTGTAGTAGTGTTTTTTCTTAATGGATCTCTCACTCTGTTTACACCTTATGCAGTCATCTTGGCTGTGAGTGAAACCCTGGAGATCAGAAGCTATGCAAATCTTAGCATTTAGAATGTAAGTTCAACTTCTGCACCTGCACTCCACTCTTGCTATTGTTCAGATTTGTTTCCAAGCCAGAGTGAAGTAGTGGCTAGTGAAACTAGCTGAAAAGGCTACCAGAAATGTTTTCAAGATTTTTCTAATATCATTTTAAAACACTAGACAAACTGAACGCAGACTTGAGAAAATGTTTTATAAACCATAATAAACTTCTCTCTGTCTCTAGTAGGGGGAGGAGATGTTGAGGGTATCAATCATTTGTCTGACCAATGAGGATGAGTGGTCCTCAGCGTGCCTTGGAGGAGGTTCAAAATCTTGTTTAGGTGCACCCTCCAGTTCTATGGAGGCATCTCCTTCTTGTGCACATAGTATTCATTTGCCTTCTCTGTAGGCAGATCGGTTGAAGACACAGCCTGGGAAGGAGGGGTGGCAGGTGTCTTATTCAAATTTCCCATGGCCTGCATCACCTGGAAAAATTACATTTTTGATAGGTCATGTGATGCACACATTTTATGTGTGCCATCTGCGTACTCCTTTCAGTGGGAGTGGCAGTTTTTCCTTTTTTTTTTTTGGCAGTTGTTGCCAGCGTCTGCTCTGAGGCTCTTTTATTTTTATGTACTGCACTCACTTAATTCAGGGTTCCCCTTTTGGACACCCTACTACCTGAACCCTCCTTACCAAACTTATCGGATGGCTGTGCAACTTTTTTTTGTGTTTATCCTTGTAACCTTTCACATTATTTGCTGCTATACAAGAAGAGATGGACCCTCTGATACGTGCTTTCCATCATTGTTGGGAATACCCTCAGGCTCCTTATTACTTTTAGGTGACACAAAACCAGACTGAAAAGACATGCTGCTTTTTAAATGTTCTACCCTTGAGGTTTTTTAGGGGGGAAAAAAAAAAACACACCCACACTATAACAGGACTGAACAGTTTACAAAGTCATGTTGAGAACCTAGAGACTTCAAACAAAACTCATGGCTTTCTGTACATGCCAGGAGTGGGAAATGATTTTTTTTATGATCCACAAGTGTTCTCGCATGCCAATATGTGAGAACCATAAATAATAAGAAATGATTCCCAAAAATGCTGCAGTACAAAAGCCAAACAGTAAAAACAGCTATTTACTAAGAAAAAACTGCCGAAGGTCAGGTTGTGGTTCCTGTAACAGGCCCCAACCAAGGTGAAAGGGCACAGACAGAAATTGAAAGTGCTTTACTTTCTGTAAGTTGTACAATTTTAAAATCCAAAGCTACTTGACCAATTCTGTAAAAATGGTTCAGTTAGTCAAAACAGTTGTCAAAATAAAAATGACAGCCAGTTAGGAAGGTCTGTGGTTCCTGGGAATCAAACAAGAATTAGCAAGACCATAAGTAATGAAAAAAAAAAAAAACCTAGCTAATGCAGAGTGATTGAAAAACTAAAATACGTTTTTAAAACAAATTAATCAAAGATGTTATTGTATGGTTACAAACTTTCACAATCAAGATACCAAATACATATATATTAAAAGAGGAATATAATTTTCCCCTTGGCCATATAACAATACAAAGTTAATTTATACACGCATCCATGTGCAAACTTCAGCCAGCACAGTGCATCCGAGGTGACAGCAGTTTGAAATTCTCAAAGAGCAAATCATGATCAGTATAATTGCTTTCTATATAATTTTAGACTACTAATTTTTTTATAATAGAAAAATGTGTTAACCTATCTACTGTCCAGCTATCTTCTGTATGAAGCAAGATACCAGTAAGTTCTGATTTATCAACACTATATATTATTTAAAGCAGCAGTACTACGGAAAAAAAAACGCTTTTTTGACAGTTTATTCCCTGTGCCCTACTAATCATATACCTGGTATTCTTTCTTGCTGGCATTGTACTACCGCCAAGTAATTTGCTCAGTTATCTGCTTTTGTTTACATTTCTGCCGCTAAGCATGTTGCACTGGAACCCACTCTGCTGCCAATTGCACAAGTGTATGACTTGCAGGGAATGGTCAGCAGAAGGTCCCTCTGCTGTTGTCAAAAGACATGATATGACCTGTAGAAAAAGTGCAGCTGAAAATTAGTCAGCTACCATATCTGTTGTAGTGCTACAACAATTCAAATAAATTGCAAACATCTAAAAAAACTAAAGATTACAAAAAAAAAAAATTACAGGTATGGAAACTGGAACTTTGGCTGCATGCTTACAAACAAAAATAATTTTGATAGCTCACTTACTGCTTTGGTAGTACTGCTGCTTTAAATAAGGGCCCAACCAAAACATTTGTTGCTTTTCATACCATCTACAAACCCATAAAACATGATAGAGATCCTCCTTGTCCCCACTCCCACAATACTATTCCTCTGAAAGTATACCTGTGTTTTTTTTTTTGATACCTGTAATCCAAAACTTTACTGGGAAACTGCTCAAAATTAAAAATTATAAAATTGATGTGTACTGGGGGTTGACTAAAATGTCCAGATACTTTTGTAGCCATGTTTATAATTATTTGCAGCAAACCATTTTGGGATTTTGTAATTTCTTTTGAATCATTTGTATTCCAAAAGTTACTAATTTTTTTTATTTATGTATTTAAAACTTATTTGAACACCATGTTCCACTGAATATTTTAAGTGTACTAATTTATACTTCCCCAAACTGAAATAGACCGTATTCAGCCAAAAACCAAATGAAATCCCCATTCATGCCAATCCTCTCTTTCAAGCAAGCATTTCTTGGCAACTATATTTTCATTAAAACTGGTGACCCTAATCCAGTAGTTGACCTTTCTTGATTCAGTAGCTGAGTGAATATTAATTATACCCAATTCTGATTGAATATAAAAGGAAGGACAACAATGTCCAAACCTAAGGGTCTATCTTAATGATTTATATAAAGGAATCATCAATTTGTTACTCATATTTCACAACCATATAACAACTGGGCTTCCACCTTAGTTTTCATCATTCTTAACAAAGGTCTTATCACCAGACCCCCATATTTACAATTAAACCTATATAGCCCAGCCAGGATTTTCCTCATCTTTTCTTTTACCATTTCCACATGGGAGGACCACTTACAATTTTGCTGAATCACTATTTCTAAATATACATAGCTGGACACTACTTCCACCTTATCTAATCCAATAAACCAAGTACCACCAGTCCCCCCCCCCCCGAATCATAACCTTAGTTTTACTCATTAATTTTAATTTTGTGATTCCTTACATAAAAAGTTACATTTTTTTTTGGTAAACCAAATTTAGTTGGGGGACAAAACAAGGATATCGTCCACACAGGCCAAATGGGGGACAGGAAAGTTCCCAATTTTTGGACAGTCATCTGTTGCTGCACTTTGTTTCAACATATTGTTCAGGTATAATTTTAACAAAGGGGCAAAAATGCAACTCTGCCTCACACCACAACTGCATTCAAAAACATTAGATAATTGACTCCTAGGTCCAAGTCTAATTTTAGCCCAAGTTTTAGCATATAACTGAGCAATTATACTATGTTTGGATCTATACCTCTATCCAATAAAATCTACCATAACACACTTCTGGAAACGCTGTCAAAGGCAGTGCTTTAATCTATAAAAGATAAATACAGCCTTTGACCTCTGCGTTTCACATATTTTTCTGTCATATGATTCAGGACAAAAATACTGTCCAAGGTGAACAGACCATGCCTAAATCCAATTGGGTAAGGGGCGATAATCCCTGTATTTTCGACCTCCTGTTGCAGCTAAATCAATTTTAAAATAAATCACAAATCAAACCCGACTGGAGAACCAGTAGTTACTGGAGTTCACTGCAGGGCAACTGCTCTCTTCAGGGGTAGAAACTGATCTGAGCAACGGCCAGAGTGGAGCACGGGTGCAGAGTTTGAACCTACATTTTAAATTTGCATTGATTTTAATCTCCTGTGTGTCACTGTCTGCGGAGATGACTGTATAAACAGTTACATGAGGAATTCCTATGGTTAGACATGCTGAATTGTATCCAAATATCATGTTTTAAGTTCTTCTGGAGGTGTCAGTTCTTTAACATCTCAGTGCTCCAATCCACCCAGCTGTGAAAAGGGGTAGAAGCAGGATCCCATTGAAAATTGGATATAATTGCTGACCCCTCCTATAATGATTGGATTTCCAGTCCTAATAAAATGCTGTAATGAACCGATAGTGGGTTATTATGGTGTTTTCCTCCTCGCACCCTCCCTTCACTGTATTTGTGCGAGTAGGGTGGCTGCTCAATGACCCACTCACTTGCAGAAATCCAGCTTTCAGTTTTTTCCTCTGCAGAAACTTTGCACCAGTTATAAAAAGAAAAATACCCGTGCAAAGTTTGTTTTATGAGGACTTTTTAGACACCCTTGGTGTCTGATAATCTTATAAACCTGTATTGTTGCACACCTTGAGTGTATGAAAAAGCCTCCTAACACATATCTGCACAGGCATTATTCTCTGTTACACCCCAGCTGGACTATTCTGGGTAAATAAACTGGAAAGGAGCCCTACACTGTGTGTCTAGTTCCTACCTCTTTTATCCCCCTCCTAAGTGTACCACCTTGCATTTAGCTAAATTGAACCTGAGGCTCAAGAAGTCAGGCCAGTTGACCACCGTGTTCAAGTCCTGCAGAAGATTGCCTGTATCCTCAAGGGAGTCCACCACCTTGGCCAGCTCTGTGTCATCCAGGAACGTCAGCATCCCACTGGAGATCCCGGCTTCCAGATTGTTGGATGAAGATGTTGAGAAGCTGTGACGCTAGCACTGACCACTGAATGATGTCGCTGAGTACTTCTGTCCACTCCCAGACATGCCTATCTTCTACTACCCTCTACTTCCTGCCCCCAAGCCAGTTAGTGATCCACTTGGTGTGTGGCCTATATAGTGGAGTGGTGTTCTGTATAGAATTCCATCCCTTTCAAAATGCTGTTCTTCCCTACTGTGATAGAACAGCATTCTAGAACCTATAGAGACTGCATGAGTCAGTTTCATTTTGAAAGCAAAAGAACCCATAAAGCACATTTTCCACATAATACTATACACTATAAAAAATACAGGATGAGCAACACTATGCATAACCAGTGTGTTTTGCCACCTCGGGATTCTGATTCCCATGGACCTCTCAAACTTCACTCTCACGGTCAGAGGGAATCTGAATCCCTCTGTGGCAGAACACACTGGTTCTGCATAGTTGCCCATCCAGTATTCTTTATATACAGCACTGCTTTATTTTGCGTAGAAGCCTGTCGTGTCACAATACCAAAGGTCTAACTGAAATCCAAATGCACTAGCTTCATGGCATTGCCCTTTGTCCATCTCCCTGGTCGCCCCCTTGAAGAAGGTGATCAGGCTGGTTTATTATCATCGGGGGGGGGGGGCTGGCGGCACAAACCTTGCTTCAAGCACATGCTCCATTTTGCTGTCCTTCATAATGGCTTCCAGGACCTTGCCCAGCATAGAAACATAGACTTTGATGGCAGATAAGGACCACTTGGCCCACCCAGTCTGCCCATTTCCCTACCTACTGGATAAGCTGCAGATTCTAGTTACCCAACAGCCTACTTCCTGCCACCCCCCCACTACAATTGCCTTGTGTCTGTCCCATGCATGTTTGAATTCCCCCACTGTTTTAACCCCAGCAACCTCCCCAGGAAGGTGGTTCCACGCATCCACCACTCTCTCTGTGAAAAAAGATTTCCTCACATTACCCCTGAGCCATCCCCCCTCTATCTTTAAATTGTGTCCCCTTGTTCTTACACATCTCTTTTTCTGAAAGATGCTACCCTCCTGGACTTTGTTGATTCCCTTGAGGTACTTGAACGTTTCTATCATGTCCCCCCTTTCATCAAGGGTATACATATTAAGCTCTCTGTCTCTCTTCATATGATTTCTGATGCAGACCCTGCACCATTTTAGTTGCCCTCCTCTGGACTGCTTCCATCCTGTCTATGTCCTTGCGTAGATGACGTCTCCAAACTGCACACAGTACTCCAGATGGGGTCTCACCAATTGTCTGTACAGAGGATAACCACTTCCCTTTTCTACTTGTGATGCCCCTTCCTATGCATCCCAGTATCCCCTGGCTCTCCTTACTCTCACATTGCTTACCAACCTTTAGATCATCTGATATGACTACCCCCAAGTCCCGTTCCATTTTTGTTGTTGTTAGTACCTCCCCTGCTATTGTGTACTCTTCTCCTGGGTTTTTGTTTCCCAGGTACATTACTTTGCACTTCTTTGCATTGAATCTAAGTTGCCATATGTCTGACCATTCCTCCAACCTTGCCAAGTCCCTTCTCGTCCTTCCTACCCCCTCGTGTATCAACTCTGTTAACAGATCTTTGTATCATTTGCAAAGAGGCATACCTTTCCCTCCAGACCCTCTGCAATGTCACCTATAAAGATGTTAAAGAGGACTGATTGATTTCCAACTGAGATAACCTTGGGAGATGCAGCATCTAATTTTCCGTGGGGTGCCAGGGAATATAGCAGCAATCAACTAGTTGGCATAGTCAAGCAGGAATAGTTACTGTACCTACAGGCTAAAATATACAAAGAAAAAAAATGTAAAGGTGAGTACTGATGTTAGGCTGACTAGTTTCCAGGGTCTGACCTCGTCTGCTTCTTGAAGCTGGAAGGCACCACACTTGTCGCACAAATTCCTAAAAGATTACAGAAAGTGGCACTGCTAATTGTTCCTTTAGTGCCAGTATGATCCTAGCTTGTATCCCATCTGCCCTTTGGAACTTACCTGGATTGGTCTTTGCCAGCTAGTAGGGCAGGCGTGGTGTCCACTGGCAGCACAGGGGTACTCTGATGTTCTAACCCCAGGAATCCCCTAATATTATTACTCTTTCAGTGTTCCCTTAAGCCAGCACTGCCCCAGAGAGAGAACAGAATGCTATGCTAATCATGGAATGTTTAGCTTGTGCATCAGTTTTCAAACTGCCCAGTGTCAACTGCCGACATTCTACCTCGGATTTCTTCTCTCTCTGCTGCAAAGTTCAGATGCCCTGGAGATCTCTCTCAATCAAGACAGATTTGTGTAGTGCCAAGAGTGAAAATACTTAAGTATTTTTGTTTTATTTTTCATTACTGCCTAGTGTCATTGTTCTTTAGTGTTTTATACCTCTTAAGTTTTAAATTTAAACTTGTTTATCGGTTCCTCACGGTTCCTTTGAACTGAGGAGCAACCAACCTTTTTTTCTTATTTAATCCGAACCTTTTTAGAAGGTTCCAGTTACTTTATTCTTTAATTTTAATTTTAACCACTTTTGAACCAAGGTTGATCAGTTTTCCTCAGTGGTTTCTCGGTTCCGGATCCGATCGGAACCAATAGTTTTTTTTCACTTTATCGGTTCCTGAACCGACCGTTATTCTTTGAAACTCACCACAAATATTTAAATTGTCTATTTTTTGGTCGGTTACTGGTTCCTGTTTTCTATAATGTCAGACAAGCCTAAAAAGAAAACGGGACAGTTCAAGAATTGCTTGAAGTGTGCAGAAGTGTTAGCCAAAGAAGACCTGCATGATCTTTGTTTGCTCTGCCTTGTGATATTTGTAAGTCTTTCCCTGTTAAGACAGTGGAAAAACATAAAAGAGAGGCTTAAAAGAAAACTAAAGGAGGGGTCCATGGGCTCTAACCAGTCCATCCCCTCTAAGACTGTGGCAGTTCCTTCCAGAGCCTCTAAATCCACCTGATACGGATGAGGGCTCTGGTAAGAGAGGCACTCAACCGTCTGACTCCCCAGTGCCTGCCAAAAAAATTAAAACCAAACACACCGACACCCCGGCTGAAATGCCTCAAGGGGTCCCTCAGGTGCCTATTAATGCTCCCTCTCCTGCTGAGTTGACACAGGTTTTCACCTTACTCCAAGTGCTGCAAGGTTTACTATCCCCTCAGCAGCCTGTGATTACTACTGCTGAAAAAGCAACTGTTGCTGCCCCTCTTTTGCCCACTGCTACAGTGACCTATGAGGAGAATGACCTGGAAGAAGAGGGAATTGAACCTGAGGTGTCACCAGAACAGAATTTTGGCTCCCCTCCCAGACCCTCAGAGGATTTCTCTTCCCATTTTTCTTTTAAGAAAATGGTAGAGACCCTGTATCTGCAAACAGCTGAAGAGATCCAGGATGAAGAGGAGGCACAATACATGGAGCTTATGGAGCTGACGCCCTCAGGCTCCTTCTGCCTATTTACAAATTCTTTAAGAAGGATATTTTAGAAATCCTAAAGGCTTCCAATATAGTCACATCCACAAACAAAAAGTGTAACAAGAAACAGTTAGAAAGATCTGGTGCGGAGTTTCTTTTTAGTCACCCAGACCACCAGGGTATTGTATAGCAGGCTGCCTGTGAGAAAGCCAAAACTCCCTTATCCTCTCACCCCCCTGAGAAGGATTCAAGAAAGGTGGACAGCATGGCTAAAAAGGGGTACCTTTCGGCATCCATGGCAATTCGTCAAGCCAGCTACCAGGCCTATGTAGCCCTTTATCAAAAAGCTTTCTGGCAGCCAGTAGTGGACAATGCTGAGGCTAACCCCTCTTTAACAGTGTCAGAGCTGCTAAACAGCAAAACTGGTCTTGGAGGCTTCCAAATACAGTTTCAGATGGCAGCTGACACCAGTGATACAGCTGCAAGGTGGATGGCTGGTACCATCGCTGTAAAAAGATTTGCCTGGCTGAGGGCTACTAACCTCACCCAGGGTACCCAAACTAAGGCTATGGACTTTCCTGTCGAAGGCCACTCTCTTTTTGGTGCCCAGACTGAGGCATATATGAAAAAAGTAGATGAATATAAAGCTACTTTTAGGAGCAACTCGACCAGAGACAGGCCCTCTACTTCAACTTTGTCTTATTCTAGGGGAGGCAGGGGCAGGTCCTCTTTTAGGAGGCCTTTCTTTCAGGAACGGGCTGTTTCCCAGTAGCAGTACCAACCACAGCAGACTGGATTTTTTATTTATTTTTTATTTATTTAGTTTTTGTTAACCGGGTAAGTGCGCTAGTCAGCAAGTGACTGTTTTCAGGCACGACCCGGGAGGTACAATTACAACACACAAAGAGTACAGCCAGATTATTAAGACAACGAGTACAAAAATTGCAGAGAGAAATACATATGGCAATGTAACATACATTAGTAAATTTTACAGAGCTAGAGGTAGAAGGTGTTCTCAGAGAGGATCTCAATCAGCTCAGCTTCAAGCAAAACAGAACCCCTGATTTTTTTTCCTTCAGGCTGCCTCTCCACATCCTGTAGGAGGAAGACTCACCCACTATTTCCAGGAATGGTTAAAAATAACCACAGACAAGTGGGTCTTGGAAATAGTGAGTCAGGGTCTCTTTCTTTGCTTCAAGTCCCTTTCTCCTCCAAGGTTAGATCATTCTGCACCAGCTCCCTGCTCAGAAAGAAAACTACTGGAGCAGGAGGTACAGGCCTTACTGCTGGCAAAAGCAGTGGAGCCTGTCCCCCACAATCAAAGAAGGCAAGGGATCTTACTTCGAGACACAGCTCTTGCAGCAGGTTACACCATTAGGACTGAAGCCGGCAGGCATCAGGACCCCACGGAAAAATTCTAGCTAGCTATCTTCAGCGGGGACCGTCCCCGACGTCGGTCCCACCTCCCATGTCAGACGTAGTACATAAGGCGGTCCCGCTCAGATTCCAAGTTCTTTCCGCGCATCGACTTGTATGTCTCGACCTCTTCAGGTTCCAGCTCTAGCGCGCGATGCATGGTTAAGTTCTTTCCTACGGGAAATTTGGATTTCTTCAAGTTTTTCGCTGATGTCCTCTCCGACCTCCGGTCACTCTTCCAAGTGTGCTTGTGGGAAACAGATCCCCTTCAAGGACCCCCACACGGCCTGCGTCCGGTGCCTAGGCCCAGACCACGATACCCGGGCCTGCTCCTTCTGCCAGGGGTTTAACAGTAGAACCCGGATCCGATGTCAGAAGGCCCTTCAGGCTTTCTTACTGGAAGAAAAGCTAAAGACCATGTCTTCCAAGGAGGAATCCGCTAAAAAGACCCACAAGCACGCTGAGAAACGAAGGGAGAAGGCCCCTTCCAGGTCCCCCTCCAGGGCTTCGGACTCTCGCAGCTCTGGTTCCAGGTCCGACCGCTCCCCCTCCAAGGCCAGCTCTCAGCCTCCCCCGGCTGCGGTCAGGAAGTCTTCCTCTTCTCAGGCCAAGTCCGCAAGGCCATCCTCGTCTTCGTCCTCCAGGGCCTTGGTGAAGTCTGGGGATCGCCATCATCATAAGTCGGGTTCCCGCCCTTCGGAACCCAACGTCAGGTCAGCTTCCTTGCCTCCTCGCAAGACGTTGGAGCTTACTTCTTTGAAGAGACCTCAGGATCCAACGCCGGTGCGTCCATCGTCGTCCTCTCGACATACATCCCTGGAGCCGCCATCGGCCAGGCGGCCGTCGCCCGCCAAGCCAACACCTCAGCGGACGCGGTAGGGGCGGCGCCCGCTCCTCCTGAGAAGAGAGCCCTGACGCCTCCGACCGACGTCGGTCAGGAGACCTTAACCGAGGAGGAATTGACGCAGCCTGAGGACCAGACGGGCGACCCCGGTCTTGTCGAGACACCCAGGGAACCCTCGCCGTTACCCAAGCCCCCTGTGGAGCCGACGCCGGGACCCGACGAGCGTCCACTGGCGCCCGGACCGTCGTCAGGCCTTTCTATAGCGGATGTGAAGGAACTCTTCACTTACTGGTGGGACACCATAAAGAAGGACATGGTTCCCCCTCCTCCTCCTCCTCCTCCTCCTCCTCCTCCTACACCTCCGGTTCCTGCACCCCTCGCCATCGGGGTCGGCAGACCGTTTACCTCCTCCCGGGAGTACAGAACCCCTCCCAGGGGGAGACCAGACAAACAGAGACCTCCGTCTAAATCCTCTTCTAGGTCACCCAGCCCCAAGAGACCCAGGAGACACCGACGATCGCCTTCGACGGAGGACACGGGATCAGAGTTCTCAACATCCAGATCCCCATCTCCCCTCTCCATCCCTTCTCCGGATCCATGTGAGATGCTGAAGTCTCCGGATGACCCTTCGTTCTCGGATATTATGAGACACATCCAAGAGAACATGGGATGGGATGTGGAAGAGCTAGACCCCGAAAGGATACGCCTTGCCAAATATCTTCGGCAGAAGGACCCCAAGCCTGTGGTGGTGCCACCCTTGGTTGACCCTTTCGTGAACGTCACCAAGGCAGCGTGGAAGCGTCCACATTCGCTCCTGGCGATGCCGAAGAAAGCTGATTGCTTGTACAAGGCTCCTAGAGAAGACCAGTACTTGACTCAGCAGCCTCAGGCCGACTATCTGGTCATCACAGCCTCACATGACCGGTCCCAGAGACCGCAACATCTGAGCACCCTGCCACCGGACCCAGAGTCCAAGCAGTTGGACGCTATGGGTAGGCGCACGTATGCTTCCGCTACCTGTGCCATCAGATCCCTGAATTATTTGACCCACATGGTTCAGTTCAAAATGCCTTGTGGGAACAGGGTCTGGAAGCGGCTGAAAAACTGCCGGAAGGTGAGCAGAAGGAGGAGATGCTTCAGCTCCTCCGTACGGGTTCGGACGTGGGAACCCAAGTGCTACGAGCCGCGTACGACTCCGCCGACTCTTGGTTACGCATCTCCGGCTTTACCTCGGACGTCCAGAAGAATATCATGGACGCTCCATTCGAGGGAGAAGTCTTGTTTGGTAAACCTTCAGAAGATTATTACCAGACTTCAAGAGGCGGGGAAGGTGGTGAGGTCGGTTCAGGCCATGTACCGACCCAGGCTTAGTTCCTTCGTAGGAACCAAAGCGGGTCGTGGGCGGATGCAGAGGCAGCAGTCCGGCTACGCTCCACAACAGAGGGGCTCCAGTTTTCGTAGAGCCCAGGGGAAACAGCCCACGGGCGGAAGCCAGCGTACTCCTAAGCCGGCCCAGCCAGTGGGACCCTCAGCCGCCACAGCCTGACTCCTTTCCGGCCCCTGCCCCTCAGGATCAACGGGAAATCATGGTCGGGGGTCACATTGCGAACTTCCTGCCGGGATGGCAGGTTATAACCACTGACAGGTGGGTTCTTCAGTTGGTCGGAAGAGGCCACTATATAGAATTTGCAGAAAAGCCACCCTCAAGGCCTCCTTTGCTCTCCCAGTATCCGGGTCAGCACAAATCTCTGATCTGGCAAGAAGTACTCGTGCTTTTGCAAAAGGGAGCGATAGAGTACGTCCCAGAGAACCAGAGAGGACAAGGATATTATTCCCACTTCTTCCTGGTTCCAAAGAAAACAGGGGACCTCCGTCCGATTCTGGACCTCAGTGACCTCAACGTGTCGGTCGCCTACAAGAGATTCTGCATGGTGACTCTTCCGGGTCTTATTCCCATGCTGAAACAAGACACCTTCTTAGTGTCTCTAGACATGCAGGACACATACCTGCATATCCCTATAGCTCAGGTGCACAAGAGGTTCCTTCGCTTCGAGTTCCTCGACCACCACCTTCAATTCCGAGCCCTTCCATTCGGACTGTCATCCGCACCCAGGGTCTTTACCAAGTGCATGGCAGTCGTGGCAGCATCTCTAAGGAGACAGGGCCATTATGTGTTCCCGTACCTGGACGATTGGCTTCTCATGGCCGCCTCCAGAGAGGCGTTGTTACATGCGGTCCAGAGCACCCAGGACCTGTTCCGATCTCTAGGCATCCTAATCAACCACGAGAAGTCTCTCCTGGTACCGTTGCAGAAACTGCAATTTATAGGTGCAGTACTGGACACTGTTCAGGGAAGAGCTTTTCTTCCAGATGACAGAGCGGAGCGCATCAGATCCCTCATCAGGGAGTTATCATCGAACAAGACCGTCCCTGCTAGGTCGGTCCTTCGCTTGCTCGGACACATGGCTGCGGCCATTCCTACCGTCCCTTTCGCAAGGCTCCACATGCGGGTAACTCGGTGGATGCTCAAGGTGCAATGGGACCAAAGGCAAGACCACTTGCAGCATCTGGTCAGGATCACGAACACCGTGATTCGAGACTGGCAGTAGTGGCTAGACCCAGGGTCGCTCTCCATGGGCGTCCCGTTTGTAGCGCCGTCCCCGGAGGTTATCCTCACCACAGACGCCTCAGGTCTAGGGTGGGGGGCACACCTGGATGGGGTGAAGTCCCAGGGTATGTGGACCCCGCTGGAAGCTCATCTCCATATCAACGTTCTAGAGATGAGGGTGGTTCTCTATGCCCTGCAGGCCTTTCACTCAGAAATCCCGCCGAGTACTCTTCTGCTTCAGACAGACAACACGGCGGTGATGTATTACCTCAACAAACAAGGAGGTGCACACTCTTACCCCCTTTGCAGGGAGGCCATGAGGGTGTGGGATTGGGTAATCCGACACGGTGCGAATCTGATCACTGTGCATGTTCCCGGGGTGGACAACATGATTGCAGACGGCCTGAGCCGCTCCCAGGCCAGAGTCCACAAGTGGGAATTTCTTCAAGAGGTAGCAGAGGATCTGTTTCTTCGATGGGGAACTCCAGAGTTAGACTTGTTTGCATCCCCATCCAATGCAAAACTGCCCAATTTTTGCTCGCTAGATCCAGGGCCTGGTGTTTTCTGGCGAGACGCGTTGTCCCTCTCCTGGGCGGACAGATTCCTCTATGCTTTCCCTCCTTTCCCGTTGACCCAGAGAGTTCTTCTCAAACTGCGCAGGGAGCATGCAATAATGATCCTGGTGGACCCCTTTTGGCCCAGACAGATCTGGTTCCCCTTGCTAATTCAGCTATCCCGGGAACCTCCGCTCCCGTTGCCGTTCAGCTCCCATCTCCTGTCTCAGGAGAAAGGTTCACTAGTCCACCCGGACTTACGCTCACTGAACCTGCATGCATGGCTCCTAGAGACATAGCCATCTTGCGTCACGGGGTCTCGCAAGAGGTTGCAGAAGTTCTTTCTGCAGCCAGAAAGCCGGCAACGCATGCGACGTATGCCATGAAATGGTGCAGTTTTTGTTTATGGTCGCGAGCACGCGATTTTTCCCCTTTAGGTTGCCCGGTGGGAGTGGTGTTGGATTACCTGCTCTCCCTTTTTCGTTCGGGTCTAGCCTACTCCTCTATCAAGGTGCACCTTTGTGCCATCTCTGCCTACCACCTTCGGTGGGACATCTACAGTGGCACAATTAGGCGCCTCTGGAATTTCTGAGAGGGTATTTACTAGCAAACCACCCATTAAGGACCCAGTGCCTCCATGGGATTTGCTCTTTGTCCTGGAACAACTCACGCTCCCCCTTGAACCTGCAGCGGATTGCGAGCTACGTTTTCTGTCGTGGAAAACGCTATTTTTGGTTGCTGTTACCTCAGCGAGAAGAATTTCTGAGCTTCACGCTCTCATGTGCAAAGAGCCTTATTTAGTTTTCCACCGGGACAGAGTATCCCTGAGGACGAATCCTAAATTTTTACCTAAGGTGGTCTCTTCACTCACTCTAAATCAGGACATTGACCTGCCGGTCTACTTCCCGAACTACTCGAATAGAGGAGAGGCTCTGCTCCACACCCTGGATGTTCACCGCAGCCTGAGGTATTACCTCAACAGAACTAAACCATTTCGTAGTTCTGAGCAACTTTTCATTTCCTTTTCTGAGAGGATGATGGGCCAACCTGTATCCAAACAGTCCCTGTCTCGCTGGCTTGTCCAGTGTATTTCATTCTGTTATGAGCTCAAACAGAAGCCCCTCCTGGATTCAGTCCGGGGTCATTCCACTAGGGGCATGGCCACCTCCTTTGCAGCACTCCGAAACGTCTCCACTTCTGCCATATGTGCTGCAGCCACTTGGAGCTCTGTGCATACATTTATCAGGCATTATAGCCTGGAAATCGCCTCTCGGCAAAGAGCCGGTTTCGGCCTGGCGGTGCTACAGGATCTCCTGTCCTAGATTCAGGACCTGGAATGTATTTCCTATTTTCCTCCTCCCGGAATTTTTGGCAGCGTTACTGCTTGGGAATCAGTCCTAATGGTGTAACCTGCTGCAAGAGCTGTGTCTCAGTAGATAGTACGTTACGTAGAACTTACGTAACAGTAGATCTTCGAACAGCTCTTACGCAAACATCTCCATCCCACCTTCCCTTGGAGGCATGGCTTTAGCCTTTATCAACAGGATTTTTCCCGTTTTTCTTCTAGTGGATCCTCGGTCTCCCATTCTGATGTCAGCCTGCGGCGGAAGTCTCCGTGGGAGAACTAGGGAATCTGGCGGGACCGCCCCTTATGTACTACGTCTGACGTTGGAGGCGGGACCGACGTCGGGGGCGGTCCCCGCTGAAGATAGCTAGCTAGAATTTTTCCGTGGGGTCCTGATGCCTGCCGGCTTCAGTCCTAATGGTGTAACCTGCTGCAAGAGCTGTTCTCGAAGATCTACTGTTACGGTAAGTTCTTACATAACTGTACTTCTTATTCCAGATATTTCCTAACAACAAAAAAGAATGGGAGAATGGCAGCCTATACTAGACCTCAGACTGCTAAACAAGTACCTGGTAAAGCCCAGGTTCAAAATGGTCACAATGGCCATGATTTTGCAAACTCTGCAAAAAGGGGACTGGCTATCCTCCTTAGATCTAAAGGATGCACATTTCCATATTCCCATAAGGAAGTCGCACAAAGTATCTCAGATTCAGACTCCCCTCAGGCCACTACCAGTTCTCAACATTTCCCTTCAGCCTTACCTCTGCACCAAGGGTCTTTACCAAGTGCATAGCAGTAGTAGTGGCACACCTCAGAAGACTGGGTGTCACAGGTTTTCCTTATCTGGATTGGCTAATTGTAGGGAAATACCAGCAATAGGTGTCAGACCACCTTCAGGTAACCCAGGATATGCTGCTCTCCCTGAGATTCCTTTTCAGTACCAAAAAGTCAGTCCTGACCCCTGTGCAGGTTCTGCAGTTCATAGCAGCAGAACTGAATACAGTAGTGGGAAGAGCTTTTCTCCGTCAGGAGAGGGCAGAAAGCATTCCGCTTCTGGCAGGCTCACTTGCCCTGGGCAGGTCAAAATCAGCAAAACAGTTTCTTCAACTGTTAGGGCACATGGCTGCAGCATCAGGCACAGTCATAAGAGCCAGGTTTCAGATGAGAGATATTCCATTCCACTTCAGAGCACACTGGTGCCAAAGGCAGGACCCCCCTCTCAAAGCCAGTACCAGTCACACAAATGTTACTACAGGTTCTCCAATGGTGGAGGGAACCAGAAAATTTAAGGGAAGTTGTTCCATTTCTGCAGAAGCCTCCCTCCCTGGTTCTCACAACCAATGCTTCCCTACTTGGTTGGGGTGCTCACTTAGGGGATCACACCATCCATGGTACTTAGGAGAGTGCAGACTCACTCCTGCACATAAACCTGCTGGAGTTAAGAACTGTTTATCTGGGCCTTCAGGGTTTCTCTCATCTCATACAGGGAAAGGTGGTACAAGTCAGAACAGACAATACCACAACAATGTATTACATCAACTAACAAGGGGGGGGGACAAGGTCCACTCCTCTGTGTATAGAGGCAATGAAGATATGGAGCCTCGCTTACTCTCTAAATGCCTTTCTATAGTCAGTTCATCTGCCAGGCAAGGACAACACCTTGGCAGATGCCTTGAGCAGGCTAAACCAGGCCCATCATGAATGGGCATTGAACAAGCAAGTAGTGAATGCTCTATTCATTAGGTGGGAGACCCCAGAAATAGACCTTTTTTCTTCCCACCAAAATCACCACTTACCTTTCTATTGCTGCAGGGCCCCAGTGAAGGGGACAGTTCCAATGGATGCCCTGATTCTGGATTGGACAGGTAGGTACCTCTATGCCTTTCCTCCTTTTCGTCTAATACTCAGGGTGCTCATCAAGCTCAGGTCACAACCAGCTTCGATGATTCTGGTAGTCCCGGACTGGGCAAGACAGCCTTGGTACTCCCTGCTGCTCTCAGTGTCTGTGAGCAAACCGATTTACGTCCCTCAGAGGTACAATCTACTGACTTCCTTTCAGGGGAGGGTAGTGTACCCCCAATCTCAGGTCTCTCAAGCTCAAGGCCTGGCTCTTCAGGACTTAGAATATACAGATTGCCAATTCTCTGAAGCAGTTTTAGATGTCCTTAAGGGTTACAGGAAGCATTCCACCAAGAAAACCTATGACTCAAAATGGAAAAGATTTTCCATTTGGTGCAGTGACAAGGGTATAGTCCCAGCCCAGGCCAGGATCCCAACCATTCTTGTTTATTTGTCTTATCTGCACTCCCTGGGGTTACAGCACTAATCTCTAAAGTTGCACCTGTCTTCAGTTTCAGCATACCTTTCAACTAGAAAGAATATCTCCCTGGCATCAAACCCTATATTCAAAAGATTCTTTAAAGGGCTCTCTCATTTGTTTCCCTCTCACAGGGAACCAGTGCCAGCATGGGACCTAAATATTTGCACTGCCCAGCTTATGCTTCTGTTCTTTGAGTCTATGGCATCTGCAGAGTTTAAATTTCTTACCTGGAAGGTAGTTTTTCTGGTAGCAATGACTTCTGCTAGAAGGATAAGTGGGCTACAGGCCCTCTGTGTGGAAAAAGACTATGTTTCTTTCCACAGAGACAAGGCAGTGTTGAGAACTAATAGGAAGTTCCTCCCCAATGTGGTTTCTGACTTCCATTTGAACTAGTCTATAACATTTCCAGTTTTCTTTACTGAACACTCTAGCTCAGGTGAGTGTAGGTTGCACAGCTTGGATGTAAAAACAGCACTGAGTTATTACATGACTCGTACCAAAGATCATAGGCAGGACAGACAACTGTTCCTCACCTATGGGGAAGTAGGTAGATACTCCTGCTTCAAAGAAGACCATCTCTTGATGGATAGTCCAGTGTATTCAGTTTTGCTACTCAAAGGCAGGCAAGGTTCCTCCCTCTGGTCTTAGGGCCCACTCTACACGGGGCACAGCTGCCCAAGAGGTACCTCTAATGGAAATATGTAAACCAGCTACCTGGAAGTTAGTCCACACCTTCACTAAGCATTATAGCCTGGACACCCAGTCCAGGAGTGATGTCAGATTTGGCACAGCAGTCTTGCAGAGTCTTTTTCCTAAATAAGATTCTGGCCCACCTCCTTGAGGTACTGCTGCATAGTCTGCAAGAGTAATAATATTAGTGGATTCCTGGGGTTAGAAGAAAAAATTACTCACTTGTAGTAATCTTGTTTCTTCCAAAGGTATCCACTAATATTATTACTCCCCACCCTTGCCTCCCCTTTCAGAATCGGTAACGAGAAAAATCCTCTCCACAGCTGATAAGATGTTCAGTTGGAGTGGCATGCCACCTGTTGGCACCTTCTAGTAATGTCTTAACTTGTAGGTTCTTTTCTAAAGGCATATCTGACTTCAGAAAAAAAGGGGACATTTGTTTATACTAGTCCTTTGGTTAACGTTATTTACCCAGTTGGGCATTATTTTTCTATAATTATTTAAATAGTGATTCACATGTTGTTATGGCCTCTTTGCAGGCTTCTAAGAAATCTGAGGTACAATGTAGGCAGTTGATACTGGGCAGTTTGAAAATAGATGCACAAGCTAAACATTCCATGATTAGCATAGCATTCTATTCTCTCTGGGGCAGTGCTGGCTTAAGGGAGCACTGCAAGAGTAATAATATTAGTGGATCCCATTGGAAGAAACAAGATTACTACAGGTATTTTTTTCTTGTGGGCCCTTCCAGTGACCTATGACAACTCCACTTCCCTGTTGTCCAAGCAGGGCCAGCACACAGAGAACAATAAAAATCTTGGATAACTCACTTTATTGCAAACTGCTCCTCACCTCAAAAAGCGTAAACGTTTGGTCACCACAATTATTATTGTATTGGGATTCCATTATCCATAGGATCGCTAGGGCAGCAGGAGCTGGGAAGCAGTTGGATTTTATGGTCCATCATGGGATAAATGACCTGGCATGGGAGAAGGCAAGAGTAATACAGGTAAACTTCAGAGAGCTGAGGAGGGGGCTCAAACAGGTAGTGACTTTTTCCAAGGTGCTACCTGTGTATGGCAGGGGAGAAGAACAGGCACTCTACAGCAGGGCATTTCATAACTGGTAGAAGTTGTGATGCAGGAAGGAGGGTTTGGCTACATCGGGGACTGGGAACCAGCCTGGAAGGGTCTCAATATGGGAGACTGCCTGTGTCCTTCTAGGAAAGGGACTGCAGTCCTTGGTGGGAAATTTAATTGCTACTTGGACATACAAATTTGCCAGCAGAAACAGGCTATAATGGTCTATCAAGTCTGCTTGAGTGCGCAGCTCAGTTCCTGGAGCTGCCCCCAAGTCCTCCTAGAGTCGTCTCCCACCATCCCATTCCCCTCTTCCAGCTTCTTCCCAGTAGTGCCTCCTTCAGTCCTAATCATCTTCTTCACCCTGTCCCACACCCCCTTGAAATTGGCCACCATCTTCACTGCCACCACCTGCTCCAGCAACTCATTCCACCTCTTAATTACCCTTTCAGTGAAAAAGTGGCTCATTTCCTTCCTGAATCTATTCCCCACCAGTTTCAGGTTGTGCCCCCTTGTTGTACCCTCCTTCCCCAGTTTAAAGTTGCCCTCTGTACCAACCCTGTTTATGCCCTTAAGGTACTTGAAGGTTTCAATGATATCCCCCCTCTCCCTTCTGTCCTCCAGGGAGTACATGTTTAGCTCCCTCAGCCTCTCCTCATACGATCTCCCATGCCCTGATCATTTTGGTTGCCCTCTGCTGGACCCCCTTCAGTAGTTTGATATCCTTCAGGTAAGGGCGCCAGAACTGAACATAGTATTCCAGGCGTGGTCTCACCAGTGACCTATACAGTGGCAGTGTAACTTCCTCCCTCCTCGAGGTGATTCCCCTTGTGATGCAGCCCAGCATTCCATTTGATTTGGCTGCTGCCTGTAAATGAGATCACCTTGTGGGGCCTCCACAAGGTGATCTCATTTACAGGGCACTAGTAATTTAACTTGTTATAACAAGTTAAACAAAGCACAATTAAACCATTACTTGCATTTTTTTTCCTTCTAATTACTCTGACTAGGTTACAAACCCAGCAACTTATTTGGAATGGATTTCATTAACTGCAGGTACTGTGGAACAATTTTCAGAAGGACAGTCTTACAGGATTTAGGACACTGTCCTACATGCTGGGCCTTTGGAGATCTTAGGTCTCAGCTCCGGGCAGCATGGGCAGAGATTGCACGCCTCAAATTTCATATTGAAGAGGAAATACATTATAAGAACCACCGCCATTTCCCCAGCATCCAACAGAAAACCTCGACCGCAGAGGGTAGTTGGTCCAGGAGGTTGGCAGGTGGTTAGAGGAGCAAATCAGGTGCCCCATCACTCTCTGCTCTCCAACACATTACTCCAAAACCATATAAACACTACAAACAGGTATCTGCCTCTATCTCTGAAATCAAATAAAGAGGCAGAAGACACTGCAGAGCAGGACACTGCTGCACAGGAGCTAGCAAACAATACTCACCCAAATCAGGAACCAAAACTAAACAAGCAGAAAAGGAATCCAAAACTTCTGATCATAGGAGACTCCATGATTCGGGAGTTGATACCCATCTCCAGCCAGGGTGATGGTCAGATGTCTCCCAGGTACATCAGCATGGAGAGACACTGACCGCATTACAAAATTGTTCACAAAGCAGGAGAAAACATTGATGTCCTAGTACACATAGGGACTAATGATCTCGCCAGCCGGTCAGTTGTGGAGACCAAGGAACACCTGACTAGGCTGGGTGACAAACTATCATCTATTTCGTCCGGCATCTCCTTCTCTGAGATCCTGCCAGTCTGGGAGAAGGGGCAGATGGACGGAAGGTCAGAGAAGGGAGATAGGGAGCTAAACACGTGGCTCAAGGACTGGTGCCAGGAAAAGGACACAGATTTGTAGGAACTGGCAACAGTTCTGGGAGCGAAAGTTCTTTAAATTTGATGGACTGCATCTGACTAAAGAGGGAGTCAGTGCATTGGGGCAGAAGTTTGACGTCTTTGCAGAATATTTAAACTAGCAAATGGGGAGAGGGGTGCAGCACCCCATACGTCGAATGGGAAGAACACCCCTCCCCCCTCAGCTAGTGGTCAAACAGGAATTCAGCGTGTTTGCCATTCATTTGCATCACCAGGTAAGAAAAAAGGTTTGTCTCCCCATACGATGCACAGGGGTAATGCCAAACTTCACCCAACAACCAACACACCAAAATCTGGCCAATGGAAAATCATGTACACAATGCTCACAGCCTGGGAAATAAGATCCCAGACCTGCAGGCAATAATGTCAGAGGCTAAACTGGACATAGTAGCAATTAGTGAGACGTGGTTTACCAGTAACCACACTTGGGAGACTTCAGTACCTGGATATGTATTGTTCAGAAGAGACCGAGGGCAAAAAGGGGGAGGGGTGGCCCTGTATGTTAATGAAAATATCAAAGCCAGAAATTCAGAATACACATAAGGAGCCAGAAGAACTGTGGGTCACCCTGGAAACAGGTAATGGGACAGCCATAAGAACTGGGGTTGTCTACAGGCCCCAGACCAGAGGGAGGACATAGACACATTACTGTTAGAAGATATACAAAACATGACAGCTAAAGGGAGGTTCTGATAATGGGAGACTTCAACATGCCAGATACAGATTGGTCAATACCAGCAGGAACATCTGCCAGAACTAGACTCATAGTGGATTCCTGCAGGGGGAGGGCCTCAAACAACTGGTACAGCAACCCACAAGAGACAGGGCTATCCTAGATCTAGTACTGACTAACAAAGAAGGGATCACAGATCTCCAGGTAGAAGGTCACCTGGGGGCCAGTGACCATCACATGGTATGGTTCAATTTGGCTACTACATCTAAATCATCCCATTCCAAGGCAAAAATATGGGACTTCAGAGGAGCTGACTTTGATAAGATGGCCAACAGAGTTAAGCTAGCCCTGGCAAAAAGAAACACAGGTGAGGAGGCATACAGGCAAAGTGGGCAAGCATTAAGATACAATACTTGAAGCAACATCCCATTGTGTTAGACAGAAAAGGAAGTGCAAAGAAGAAGAAACCACTTTGGTTCTCAAATATAGTAGCAGAAAGGTCAGAGCCAAAAGGCTGGCCTTCAGAAAATATAAGGGAACACAGCGGGATGAAGATAGGAGGCATACCAAACTGCCCTAAGGGAAGCAGGTAAGGCAGTAAGGCAGGCAAAGTCCCAAACTGAGGAAACACTAGCACGAACAGTAAAGAAGGTGACAAGACTTTCTATAGATACATTAGTGAAAGGAGAAAGTCCAGAGGGGTATTGCTAAGCAATGGAGAAAAGGGAGCATGTGAGGAGGAGGACCCTGTAAAGGCATCTATCCTAAATAGATACTTTTGCTCAGTATTTACTGAAGAGAAGGTAGGGCAGGGCCCACAGCTCAACATCATGGACACAGGGGAGGGAGGTGAGCACTACTCCCTTCACAAAAGAAAGGGTCCTACAAGAGCTTGCTAAGCTCAGGGTGGATAAGGCAATGGGACCTGATGGCATACATCCCAGGTACTTAAGGAGCTAAAGGAGGAACTAGCAGAGCCATTAGCAGAATTGTTTAGTGAGTCTCTGAGCACAGGAGAGGTCCCAGAAGACTGGAGAAAGGCTCATGTGATCCCACCCACAAGAGTGGTAGCAGGGAGGAGGCGGGAACTACAGACCGGCCAGTCTTACCTCAGTAGTGGGCAAGATTATGGAGGCACTCCTTAAGGAAAGGATAGTGCAACACCTGGAATCCATAGGGGCACAGGATCCAAGACAGCATGGGTTTACAAAGGAAGGTCCTGTCAAACTAATCTCATAGATTTCTTTGACTGGGTAACCAGAGTGGTGGACCAAGGGGAGCAGTTGATGTCGCTACCTTGACTTCAAGCAAAGCTTTTGACACTGTTCCACATAGAAGATTGATAAATAAGCTAGGTAGGCTCGGTTGGGTCAGAAGTTGGTCAACTGGGTGGCAAACTGGTTGACTGGCAGAAAACAGAGAGTGGTGGTAAATGGTATACAGTCAGAAGAGATGCAAGTCACAAGTGGGGTACCTCAGGGATCAGTCCTGGGGCCAGTCCTATTCAACATCTTCATTAGTGACCTCGCAGATGGACTAGAGGGTAAGGCTTGTCTGTTTGCAGATGACACCAAGATCTGCAACAGAGTAGATGATCCAGATGGGGTGGGCAGAATGAGAAGAGATCTGGATAAACTAGCAGAATGGTCAGAAGAGTGGCAACTGGGATTTAATGCAAAGAAGTGCAAAATCATGCACATAGGGAAGAGAAACCCTGAAGCCACTTATAGGCTGGGAGGGGAGTTGCTAGCAGTCACAAAGGAAGAAAGAGACTTGGGCATCATCATCACTGATGACCTAAAATCATCCAAGCAGACCTCTAAAGCAGTAGGTAAGGCTAGGGGGTGGATGATTAGTAGGGGTATCACAAGTCGTAAGAGGGAGGTAATAATCCCTCTGTACAAGACATTGGTTAGGCCCCATCTGAGTACTCGTGCAGTATTGGAGGCCACACCTTCACAAGGACATTAACCAAATTGAGGGCAGTCCAGAGAAGGGCAACCAAAATGGTGCAGGGACTGCATCAGAAGACATATAAGGACAGATTAACGGAGCTCAATATGTATACCCTTGAGCAAAGGAGGGAGAGAGGTGATATGATCGAGACATTTAAACACCTTAAGGGCATAAACAAGGTGAAAGAGTCTAACATGTTTAAATATAAGAAAAATAGCAGGACAAGAGGACACAGCATGAGATTAGAGGGAGGCCGATTAAGGGGGAATGTGAGGAAATTCTTTTTCACAGAAAGGGTGGTAGATGCATGGAATGGCTTACCACAAGAAGTGGTGGCTATGAATACAGTGCAGGGCTTCAAACAGGCATGGGATAGGTATAAGGGAGCAATACAAATGACTATGAATAGATAGGTCACTGACAGAGCAAAGGCCGATGGTACATTTATAAGGTAGAAAAAGAAATGGGCAGACTGGATGGGCCTTGCGGTCCTTATCTGCCGTCAACTTCTATGTTTCTATGTTTCTATGTTCAGCACTGTGCTGTGTGTTTCATATCACCCGTTACCATTACCCCAGTCCTTTTCTTCCTCTGATATGGTCACCTGTTCTTCTCCCAGCTAGTATCTGGCCTTTGGGTTTCTGGCTCCCATGTGCATTACCTTACACTTCTTCACATTAAAACCCAACTGCCAGATGCCTGACCATGTCTCCAGCTTAACCAGGTCCTCCCTTAAAGCCTACCTCTCCTCTGTGTCCACCCTCCCACAGAGCTTAGTATCATTTGCAAAAAGGCAGATCTTGCTATGGACTTCCTCTGCTATGTTACCAGTAAATATGTTGAACAGCACAGGTCCAAGTTCAGAGCCCTATGGGACCCCACTGGTTACAGGCCTAGGTTTGGACAGTTCTTCTCCTACCACCACTTTCTGGTTCCTGTCCCTTAGCCAGCTCTTGATCCATACCAGCATTCTGGCTCCCAATCCCAGGTCCCCCAGTTTTCTGATCAGCCTACCACGTGGCACGGAGTCGAATGCCTTGCTGAAGTCCAGGTATAGTACGTCCACCACCTGCCCCATGTCCAGACTCCTCGCAACCCAATCAAAGAAGTCTTATCATATTGGTTTGACAAGACCTCCCCTGACAAACCCATACTGCCTAACTTCCTGGAGTCCATTCTCTTCAAGGAAGGATACCAGCCTTTTCTTTTAGAATGGTTTCCATCAACGTCCCCACTATGGAGGTTAGGCTAACTGACCTATAATTTCCTGGCTTGTCCCTGGGTCCTCTCTTGTGGAGAGACACCACATGAGCTGTCATCCAGTCCTGTGGTACACACCCCTTCTGCGGCGAGGTGTTTAAATAGGTCTGTCAGTGGGGCTGCTAATACCCCTGCCAGTTCCCTCAGGACCCTTGGGTGTACCCCATCCAGGCCTGGTGCCTTGTCCACCCTCAATTCCCTTAGACCTCTTAAAACCCTGTTTACCCTAGTCTTCCCCCTTGTACTCCTCCCCCCCCTCAAGGTTCCCCCTACTCTTTCCCTGTGGCATAGGCTTGTCTGCTTCCTTAGAGAAGACTGAGCAAAAGTACTCATTTAGTGCCTCTGTTTGCTCTTCCCCCTTTTCTGCCCATCCTCCTTTCATCTTAATCCTCACTATCCCATCCTTTATGCTGCTTCTCTCCTTGATGTACCGGAAGAAGTCCTTCTCCCATTCCTTAATCCCCTGCGCCAGTCTTAGTTCTTTCTCAGCCTTGGGCGCCCGGACCTTTCTTCCAGCCTTCCGAGATTTCACAGCATATTCCTGTCTTTCCTCCTCCCTTGAGGTCCCCTTGTACTTCAGGAAGGCTGCCCTCTTTTTCTTTACCTTTACCGCCACCTTCCTGCTTTACCAGCTAGGCCTCATGGTTCTGGGGTTCTTTTTCTGAGCCCTTGTGCATGTGTTGGTGGCCTCTAATATCCCCATCTTTATGATGGTCCATTTCTGGTCCACACCCATCTGTGGACGGAGCTTTGCCAAGTGCTCCTGCGCTATGCTCCCCATCCTTTCAAAGTCTGCCCTCCTAAAGTCCACCACCTTCGTCTTTGACGTGGCTGCTTCCTTCCCCATGTAGATGGAAAACTACACTGAGCGGTGATCGCTACCTGCAAGGGGTACCCTAGCTTCCACATTCCAGACCTGCTCCCCATCTGATAGCACCAGATCTAGTATGGCCCCCCTCCCTTGTTGGTTCTGTGACTCCCTGTGTCAGGAAACTGTCCTGGATAGCATCCAGGAGGACCTGTTCCCTGCCACGGGAGGTAGCTGGGGTGCTCTAGTCTACTCCAGGTCGGCTGAAATCTCCTAGTATTATGGTGTTTCCTCTCCCCCTACTTTCCTGATCTGTCCCCCCAGCTCCCTATCCAACTCTGTTTCCTGTGAAGGTGGTCTGTACGCCACCCCCATACGTATACTTTCGGCATTATTGTGGTGTACCACCCAGAGGGCTTCAGCAGTGCCCTCCTTTCCTTCCTCCCTGTTGCACATTATCCCTTCCCTTATGTACAGTGCCACTCCACCACCCCTTTGCTCTGTCCTTCCTATGCAGTTGATATCCAGGTATCATGAGGTCCCAGTCATGGAACCGAGTTGCCCATGTCTCCGTGATGGCAGCGATGTCCATGTCCCCTTCTAACATCAGCGCCTGTAGGTCTGCTGCCTTGATAGTCAGGCTTCTTGCATTCAAGGAGACAACCTTCCATTGTGACCCCTGCCCCCCTTTGCTCCTGATCCTTTTGTGCCAATCCTCTCTCTCTATTCCTACTAACCCTTCTCCATGCACTCCCCTTTCCTTATTCCCTTCTGGGGGGGAGGCCCGGGGGGCCCCCTCACTTGGTACAGAGTTCCTTGCCCTCTGCTGCCCCCTCCTTATTTGAAGAGATAATCAGACAGCTGACCAGTGGCCCTGTGTTGGCCTATGCAGGTCCCAGAAAGCCATATGTGTTGCACACAGATGCCAGTCTCTGTGGCTTGAGAGTAGTGTTACCTCAAGAGCACCCACAAGGACTACAGCCAATCGCTTATGCTAGTCACAATTTATTGCCACCAGAAAGAAATTATCCAGTCCACAACCTGGAGTTTTTAGCACTCAAATGAGTAATTGTCGATGAGTTCTACGAGTATCTGTATGGGGCCAGTACTACTGTCTGCACTGATAACCCCCTCACCTATGTGCAAATGACAGCAAAATTGGACAGTGCAGACCATCACTGGTTGTCAGCCTTCTCGATGTATGATTACTGTGTGGTGTATCACCCCAGACGGCTCTATCATGCCAGCGCGACAAAAAATATCTCAACCAGCATTACAGCGATGGGCTCCATGTTTACTGCAAGTTACGCCTCGTCAGACTGCATACCTGTGGCCTATTGCAGTGTGTGTCTCTCAGTAAACCCACGTTGCCACAAAAGAAGGGATACATGACCTACAGGAAGATTTGGAAAAGCTGGGGAGGTGGTCCAGGATCTGGCAGCTTGGCTTCTATGTCAGGAAATGCAAAGTTATGCATATTGGAGCCAAGAATCCCAGGACAGAGTACTACCTGGGTGGAGTCCGAGTATTTTCATCAGAGGAGGAAAAGGACCTGGGAGTGATGATCACTAATGACCTGAAGCACTCCACACAGTACAAGAAAGTTGCAGCAAAAGTAAACAAGATGCTGGGGTGCATATCTAGGGGGATCAGTAGTAGGAGTGAGGCGGTTATACTGTCCTTGTACAGGTCACTGGTAAGGCCGCATCTAGATTATGGAGTTCAGTACTGGTGCCCACACCTCAAAAAGGACATTAACCTGCTGGAGAAGGTCCAGAGGGGGGCTACAAAGATGATAGCAGGTCGGCAGTGTAAGGCATATGAGGAGAGAGGTTGAGGGCACTGTTCAGTTTTATTGTACAAAAAGAGATGTATAAAATCAAATGATTTGTTACACACAAGTATATATAAAACATACAAATTTAAAAGACATACAAACTAACAAGCGCTGTTACTGTACCCCTTTTCCATCCCTCCAGAGTTGCCAAGACCCCTGTTGATAGTTTCCCATTAGTTAACTGCTGCAGGCGAAGGTTAAAACGTATTGCTTGCACAGGAGGCTCATGTATTTGTTGTAGTTCCATCGACTTCCAGTGTGAGGCATAGTGGGGGTGCTGCCACATCAACGCGATTTTCATCTGCGCAGCCGTCCAATATCCTGGAAGGTATGGGACTGCTAAACCACCTGTTCCTTTTGACAAGTATAGTACAGTCCAAGCAACCCTTGGTCTATCTGCACCCCACGCAAATGCCATCATTTGCCTTTGCCAACATAAGAGGGTTTTTTGTGGGACAATACAGGGTATGCTTTGGAACAAATACAGGAGATGGGGGAGTATATTCATTTTGGTCGATTGGACTCGTGAGTGCATAGGGAAGGGTAAAAGAGCCCATCTCCTATAATCTTGTGTTATCTCCTGTATTAAGCTGGGGTAATTGTCCTGAAAAAGGGTTGATGGGTTTGTTCCCAAAAATACACCTAAATATTTTATTTTTTCTAACCCCCACTTCATCGGGAATCTCCTCTGAATGACAGGCTGATCGCGTACAGCAAATCTTTGGTCTTCTTCAGGTTTAAATCTGGTCACTCTTAAGTGGCTTTGTGACACTCCAGTTCAGACACAGCCCGATTGCTAAGCCTTTCAAAGGATTCCCTCTCGAGGGACAGCAGGCAGACAGGCCAAACTCAGCCCTTCCACCACTCTCCCGCGTGAACTACGCAGAAGCAGCTAATTGAATCTCTCGAGCTGCTCACTCTCCAAATTCTACCTCCAGACTGACTCACTGCAGCAGGCAGCTTGGGAATTTCCCTTCCATCCAAAAGGTTCTGGTTGGCTGATCCATCAGTCTGCCAAAGTAAGGGCTCCCCCTCTAGATGTATTTAGGCGCCAAAGTCTCAAAACTACAATTCCTACAGAAATTCACTCCCACAAGACCCCTGGGGACAGACTCCATTTTAAGGTCCCCAAAAATACTGATTGGCCCATTCTAGCAGTCCAGGACCAAGATGGTGGTGATGAACAGAACTGTCCATGCTGCAAAGAAGGCAGGTTAGACAAACTACAATATCATTACTATTAGAATAGATAATCAGCAAATAAGTACAGCTTCTAACAGAGCTCCCTCTGCGCAACTACCGATGGCAGAACAGAGCGATTATCTGGCAGCATGGGCGGGACTCAAGCCTGAAACTACTCTACCCCTACCCAGATTAGTTTTACACCACAAATAGGCAGCTCTTAAAGAGACAGAGCACAGAGGCATTAAGGCACTCTCATACAAACATTTTTAAAATGCTAAGACACAGGATGCCACCCTGGCAGAGGGGATTTAGGCACACGCAAGGAAGACTTTCAGGACCCTGGTGTCATAGGAATGTTCATGGATAATTCCTTGTTCCATGCATCGAGTACAGATTGAGTGGTGTTATTTAAATAATCCCTTATGCCTTTGTAAATTTGTCCTTTCAGGTGTTGCCCTAGTAGCCCTTTGAGAGAATCCAGAATAATTTTTAAGAGAAGCGGCACTGGGTTGGGAAGTTTACTTTTTTGGGGGAGAGACTTGCAAGTGGGTGAAGGGTACCACACCCTGGGTGTCTAAAAATTGTTAGATATATGATAACCCCAGTTGATGCCATCTCTGGAAAGTGTGATCTATGCACGCCGGTAGAAAATCCGTTTCAGCGGCTAGCAAGCGAATATAGTAAAATATAGGACCTAGGGAAGGGAGGGCACGTAGCTTAAACCAGGAATGCAATGTGTCTGCCGTTCCAAATGCAAGCTCATTGACACTCTGAAGGGAAGTCGGCGGAGCAAATAAGATCCCCCCCCCCAAATCGAAAAGATCATTTAAAATATATACAGTGTATTTCCATAAGGTATTACCTGCAGAGTTAATCCACAGCATTGCCATTCTCATGATCACTGCCCAGTGGTAACCCAATAAATCAGGGAGGTTCAAGCCGCTCCTGTTGACCGGTAACTGGAGGAGTGACCATCTTAGACGGGGATGCCAACTCGCCCAAGCAAATCTTGACAAGGCCTTATGCCAAGAAGAGATAAGTAGTTGGGTTATGGGGAGTGTTTGAAACAAATATAGTAACCTGGGGAGGATATGGTGCACTCAATTTCTGGTTTTAAAGTTACGCCCATAGTAATTTCAGGTGCACCAGCTGGCTTTGGGTGCTCCTTTTATGCTAATTTACACTGCAGTGCTAATTAGCACAAAAAAAAGCACAGGCATGTGGGGGGGGGGGCCAGGAGGAGGAAGATGGAGCATCCCAGAGGAGGCTCTTCTCTGGGGAGGAAGGCCTGCATTGCTCCACTCTGTCACACTGTCAGTAGGCATACAAACAGTAATACAGCAGGTGAAAGCTGAAGAGGGGGAGAGGAGACACTGCGTATCTCATGGCAGACACCTATACACACACTTCCACTGAGACGGCTGTCCTTCTGTGGACATCCTGAGGAAGTGGGACTGGCAGGTGGGGGGCAACAAAACCCCTTCCTACAGCTATACGAGGCAGTATAGCACAGTAGTTAAGGGCACTGAGCTGCAGACCTGGAGACCTGGGTTTGACTCCCAGCTTCCCCCACTTGCATACTGAGTGACCCTGAGCAAGTCATTTTTATTTATTGAGAGATCGGAATTACAAACCTTTGAGTCAGAGACTCATTTGTAAAGGCTCCATGTCATAGAAGTACAAAAGAGAAATGGACAATACAATGAAAGATATTACAAATGAAATAACGTCCTTGTGCTCCCAGGTCACACCTGGAAACAAACTCTGGCTTAGCGTGCCTTTCCTGGTTAAACAATTCCCCCTGTCCCTTTAACATGAGGACCATTATGGTCAGAAGGTGGGACATCTAGCCACCCTGTAATGGCCTGAAGCTGTGGGAGGTCAACTGACTAGCACAAGGTCACACAGTAAAAAAAGGGCTGCTGTGGAATTAAAACTTGTGATCCCCTGTGCTCCACACTGTCAGCATTAAAACACCTGTGTGTACTGAAAAACCCACCCCATGTAGTCCTCAAACTCGGGGGCAATCAGTCACAAATCGAGATCTTGGTGGGTAACTATATTATCATCCAATCACAGATAGCAATAAAGCTGCTCACCCAATCAACTCAGACTATGTAGGCGGGCGCCAGCTAGGTTTCATGTAGGCGGTCACAATCGGACGACACGGGATTGACGGGTCAGTCAGCCAACAAAATCAACTAAACCCTGCGCGTCATGTGACCGACAGCGCCTTATACCAATCGGCCTGATCAGTTGTGGGGGGAGGGCGTGACTTGGTGACGCAGGCGCCTACCCGCGGGTTGGCGGTGGTATAAGTAAGCGCGCGCCAGCCCCTTTCGTTCTTTGTGAGAGATGTCTGCAGAATACGAGCGGAGGTAAACTAAATTGGGGGTTAATGGCCGCGCCTGCGCAGGAGGGACATAAAAAATCTAGGCCCGCGTTGCGGTCGCGAGGGCCCGCCTCATTAAAATCGAGGCGGTTGCAGTAATTAAACTTATAAGTAAGCGGCTAAGTGGGCGGCGGGTAGGGATGTATCCCGTGAAAGGGAGTCAGAGTCTAGCTAGCATTAAACCGTATCTAGAAGCCCAGGAAGACGACAGGGCGGGCCCGGTGATGTCGATGGTCGAAGAAGACTGAATCCTAATTAACAGCGCGACGGTTTCGTTCGAGCCGGCTGTACGGTGTGTCGCAGTTTCGTGGCGCCGGGTGGGTGTAGTGAGTCGGGTGGAGCGGGGCTCGGGTAATCGTGCGCGCGCACCGTTGCGGTAACTCGGAAGTGTCTTGTGCGCTGATTGGTGGGCGATGGGAGCCGATGATTGGGGGGGGGTGAAGCGGAGGAGCGCGCGGCCCCGTTTTTATCCTCCATTTTGTGCACGTGGGAGTCGGTCACGGCAATAAGACAAAGGCACGGTGTTTGGGGTTAAATTTGTCGCGGCGTGAAGGGGGAATGGAGCGAGATGCGGGGAGGTGGGCCATAATCTGTTTTATGGGATGGCGGTTTTAGAGGTTCCGGTGACGACAGCAGCCGTATCGGGAGTCCTGTGATGGTATGGGGAATGGTGGTGGTTGTTACGGGGTCGCGAGATACTGAGCTGAGGCGATCTCACGACTCCCCCGAATGCTACCAGGAAGTGTCGGATGGGGGTGGTGTCGCCTCGACTCTGATGACACGCGTGATGCGAGACATGTTTACTGCGATGCTCGTTCATAGACAAAATGGGTGGGGGGCAGGTCCCATCCGATCGCAGTCGCTTCCTGCCCCGGTTCGTTTTTCCGATCAGATTGGCGTCGGTCCTGCAGCCGTAGGCGCCGCAGTCGTGTCGTAGGCAACGTAGGAAATGGTAGACGGAAATACCAAGGGTGCATCTCATCGTGTTGGCTTCCTGCCATCCAGGCAGTCGAACCATGTATTGTGTGAATGGGGTGGAACAAATTAGATTGACCAGTAGATTTTAAAATCTAGTAGTCAAATGTGAAAAAATACTCATTTTTTCCAAGATGCGTGTTATTGGAACAGAGGTCACTCTGAGCACGCAGGTGGTCACTGTCAAGTGATTTGTTGCCATCCTGTGTGAGATGGCTCGCCTGTTTTACAGAGGGCAGTTCCACCAGGAAATTTGTAACGTGAAAATGGTGTGAATTCCAGGTGTGGAAACCTCTGGTCTCTTGTGATGTACCATGTGATAAATGCACGGTGATCTGATCATCAGTACGTAAGTGTTAACAGCCATCTTTGTTTAGGATGTGGCAGTATGGTAAGGATCGTGTTTTATGGAGGTGTCTCAAGGTTGGATAAGCCAGCTGCAGTAGTTGCCTTTTTCACAGCACGTAAGAAATGCTTGGCAAAGAACAGATTAATAGTTCTTCATGTTGGCCATCCTGACACGGAGGCAGACACGATTTGCTGTACTATTCTGTGGAAGAATTTAATCTGTTTCAGTATCATTATGCCATTTCCGGTTTTGACTATTTTATCTGGGATCTTGAATTTATTTTGTTGCTGACGAGGGCTGCTCCGTCTCAGACTTGATTGATTCACTTGATTAGACTTGGCTTAAATGAGTGTTTACTGCAGAGTTTCAGTAGTGATTAGCCCAGAAGCTCCAGGTTTGTAATTTCAAGAATATATTTTGGTGTGGAATGACTATTGAAAGTGCCATCCATAAATTGATTACTTTGGGAGGGCACCCTATTAGCTTCTTGTGTTATGAGATTTTATGGTATTACTATGCGCAGTATGGTCCTCAGATATTCATGCATCTGTGGAACTATAGTAAGGATTGGTTTTTGTGGGGAGGGGTTGGCTCTGGGAGCAGTCCTGAGATAGTAGGCTTGTAAACCCACATTTTAACACGTGAAATCCCCTTGTGGGGAAGGCATCTCTAGGAGTATAATTTTTTTCTATTTTAAGAAAGGCTTGGTTTCAAAACTGGTAGTCTGTTATGTTTATTTCAGTTTTGGAAGAATCTAGTTTTTTTCCCCTCCCAAATCGAGGACAGATGAGCATGTCTACAAAGATTTGGCTCAGAATGGAGTGATTTGCCCAAAAAGCTGGTGCAAAGTGGGGTATTTTATGACTGACTTGTGCTGGTTTAAACATCATGATCATTTTTAACCAGTTTTATTTAATTGGCATAGGAAATAATTGACCCTAGAAGGCTGTTGGCACCAAGAAAGATCCCCTCATGATGCTGTAGTAACCTGACAACACTGGCCCTATAATCCTGTGGTGGAGTGTTCACACACTTCCTGCTTTGTTGTGAGGAACACTGGTTCCCAGTAGCAAGCAGTCATTGTCTCGAGTTTGTTTGGGGGGGGGGGGTGCTGTTCACCAAGTGTCTCGCGTGCGATTTTTAATGTGACACACATGAGGATTGCTTTTCAGTTCCTGTAGTGATTCTGCACAATATCCCAACAATCTGTAATCCTCTTGCAAACAAGTCACTTGCATTCTAGAAAACTTACTTTTGTGTGTTTTGTTTTAGAACTAGAGAAAATGGCGGGCCCGAAGGGATGGAGCCTGATGGTATCATTGAGGTGAGTGCGTGCAGTATTTATTGCCCATTTAAAGATCTTGTACATAGGCAGCAAACTGTTTAAAATGAAGTTAAAGGTGGACTAGGGCAGTTCACGTCTCGCAGGCCCACGCATTCTTGAGTTATGTTCCCGCTGATTTTGGAAGGTATGGTACATCATTGGGCTCTGACTTCTCACTGTTAAAGGAGTACTCTGGCAGAAGAGAAGCCCCATCTGCTGCACATATTGGGGCACCGCCTCCAAGATTCCCCTGTACGAACTAAGTGTCTTATCTGCTTGAGAAAATAAAAAAAAAAAAAACTATTTTCCCCCAGTGCAGCCGGCATTGGCGCTGCTCATCCCCTGGGATCATGCTGGAAAGCCAATGCTATTGCGACAGCTTTGCCCCTTCCTGTTCATTGCCCATATGTACGGTGCTTCTAAAATACCTGTGTTTTCCGTGCCCAGCACTGTTTTGACATTTCCCTAAATGCCATGTATATGTCTGGCACAGACACATCATTTAGGTAAATTATGTTGAAATAGCACCTCAGCAAGAAAGATCCACTCTAGCCATAATGGCCACAGAGTGCCGGGCAGACATATCGTGCACCCCAAGCGGCTTCTGCGAAGGTTATGCTAATGAGTGCTACCAACAAATGGCAGATGTTAGTAACCCTCATTAGCATATCATTCGTGGCAGAAGCCGCATGGGATGTTCTGCCTGGGGCTCTGTGGCTGTTATAGACTGAGTGGATCTCTTTTAATAAAAATTCCAAGGCAGGTAAATCTGTTAAAAGCCCTAATCAGGTGTTTCTGTTGCACTTGCGGACTCTCTCGGAGTTTTCCTTCAAATAAAAGCGGTGATCAAGCATGGGCACTGTATTGAAAGGTTTGCACCTGTAGTTAGCGGGAAGTGCCTGGCAGTGTAGCATAAAGGCACTTCAGTAAATTGCTGTCCCTAACATATAAAGCAGAGGGTCAAATTGATATTTTTCAGACAAGTGCAACCCACTGATCAGTCCTGTTTTATGAAAAGGGGGGGTGCACTGGTTTTGGAGTCTCTAAATTGCTGTTAATATGCATGTAGTTGGGTGGTACAGTTGAGATGGTTATGTTCTGTTTGTATTGGGATTTTTTACGTACATTAGTTACAAGCACTTTGAAACCAAGGCTTGGAGTGCAACCAAAAGTGCCTGGCCAGTTAGTACTTTTGTGGTGCAAGCCTTGATTTTGAAGTGCTCTAAGGTTTTATTTGGTGCCCCGATGTGGGGGGGGGGGTGCTTTCACTAAATGGGTGTAGGAAACATTTTGCGTGAAGAGGACAGTGCAGATGAGGGGCTTGCAAAAGGGCTGTTGGTGGCCTGCACCGTAAAGTCTCCTTTCATCTTTATATCCCCCAAAAATTGCCCCCAGTAGTTGAAGCCCTGTTGCAAGAAAGGGGATCTAACCCTTCCCTTTCCCCCCCTTGCAGAGTAACTGGAATGAAATTGTGGATAGTTTCGATGACATGAACCTAACAGAGGCCCTCCTTAGAGGAATCTACGCCTATGGTTTTGAGAAACCGTCCGCCATCCAGCAACGCGCTATCATCCCTTGCATCAAGGGTAAGTAAGTTTCCTTTGAGTTTTGGAAAGAAATGGAGCGTGTCTAGCATTCTTATTCATACTTTCTGTGAGTAGCCATACTGTCGGGAGAAAATCCTGTTTTTTCCCTGTTGACTGGGCAAGGAAGCATCGTTCAGTGGTGCCAATTCTTCTATCCGGCAGGGAAATAGAAATTATCCATATTCATCCCAGCACATTCTACACAATGAGTTGTAGCTGGTTCATGCTGTGGTGACATCTTCAGGCTCAGACAGTGCCCTGATAAGTTGGCTTTTGGTGTAGCTAGGGACGTCTGGATGTTGGTGGGGGTATTAACTGATTTCAGCTGGATATTGAGCAGTGGCTGCTGAATTTCTCCTGTAGATGTAACTTTTTAATTGTGGTCCGTTTATTTCTGCATCAAGGGCTACGATGTCATTGCACAGGCCCAGTCTGGTACTGGGAAGACAGCAACCTTCGCCATTTCTATTCTCCAGCAAATCGACCTGGACATGAAGGCAACTCAGGCATTGGTGCTTGCTCCAACCAGAGAGTTGGCTCAGCAGGTGAGATTTAGTAAGGAGTGCTTTCTCCCATACTTGTAGAATTAAAATGTCTTGTTTTCAAAAGTAGACCAGATTTTAGTTCCTAATGCACTGCCCACGTATTGACAGCTTAAGATGAGCAACAGTATGCTAACATAAGTGCATCATTTTAAATTGATGGCAGCTTACAAGGCCACAATACTGGGTAACCTAGTAGCAGTGGGGACATGGGGACATTGGTGGGTTGTAGCACTGCCCCCTCTTGTAGCTTAGTAGTAGTGTAAACACAACTGAATTTGCAAGCTTGTACTGGTTCATTTGACAGAACTGAGCTGGAGTAGTCTCTCATCTTGACCAACTAGGCAGTATGATGGCAGTGCTCTTGAGAACAGGACTGCCCCTTTCAGTGGGAAGGCAAGCACTGCAGTACATGTTTGCTTATCTTCTGTTACCCAACCCCTGTACTTAGTGCATTTTTTTTTTCTGGTCTTGGCTCTGAATGTAACAAGTCCCTTGTTACGGGGTTGGGCACGACCCTGTCCCATGTGTTTCACAGTTAAAAGGAATGATCTGGTTTGTCCTCTTCCGTTCTGTCACTTGCCTGTCTGCACCAGCACATTTTCTTGCACTACTCTGGCTCCACAATTTCCCTGTTCTCTCCCTTCAGTTGCTGTTTCTATTTCCCACCTCTATGGTTTAAAAAAAAAAAAAAAAAAGTGCAACTGGAATCCCTTGGTTTGCGGATATAAGCTTGGCCCACCTAGTTGGCCCATTTCCCTACCTATTGGATAAGCTGCAGATCCTAGTTAACCAGCAACCTACTTCTTCCTACCCCCACCAGAATCGCCGTATGCCTGTCCCATGCATTCTTGAACCCCCCACACACACTGTTTGACCTCACGACCTCAGGAAGTTTGAAGTTCTTAAACACAAGTCTCTAATACCAGGGGTTGATGTCGAGATCTTGATCTCCAAGTTTGTGTACAGGAGACCAGCTCCGGGACAATGTTCAGTTTTGTTGCTGTTAAAAACTAGATGTACTCTTCAGACTGGCTTGAGGAAGGAAACTGACATGGTTTTCCTAACTTACATCAGGATGCAGAGTTTAGACTGCCAGGGAAAGACCTCTTGAGTTGAGAAATATTTTTCCAGAGGCTTCAGATGTACAATATTTTATTGCCTTTATGGAAAGCTATCCTGTACAATTCCAGATTGATAAGACACTAGAGAATTTTATTACTTCTAGTCTGCCTGTGCTTCCGGAGAGGTTATAAAATTTGCTCAAGACAAATGGGTGGGGGCGAGGTAGTCCATCTGATCAGCAGTGGCTTCCTGCCCGTTTGTTCCGATCAGATTGGTGTCGAGTCCTGCAGCTGTAGGTGCCGCATTCATTCGTGAACAGCGTAGAAAATGGTAGACATAAATACCAAGGGTCCATTTGTCGGTTGCCTAATCGAGACTGCTAATTTGCTCTGCTACTTTTCACATGCCAGTACCAGATAGCCGTCGCAATTCTTTTTGTTTAGGTTATAACACTTGCAAGTGGTGTTTCATTAAAATTGTACAGGATAGCTGTCCCTAAAGGCAGGGCAAGCAAAAAAATTTAATCAATTTGGGGGTGCATTGCTCATTGTAAAGATGTCTTTTCCTGGCAGTTTAAACTGCATCCTGATGTAAGTTGCATCTGTTGTCAAATGTACCAACGCTTTGTCAGTTTGCCGCCAATCTTGAGTACGTCTTCACAGGTGAAACACAATGGAACATTCTGTCCCAGAGCTTTTCTCCTGTTGCCAATTCTGTAAACAAGCAAATGGAGCTCAACCCCACCCCCAGTATTTGTGTTTTTATGAAAAAATGTCTTTCTGCAATCATTTCAGCAACATTGTATATCTTTGCAAACCAAGGGATCCCAGTTTCACATTTTTTTAACCGGAGAAAGAATAAACCCTAGTGAAGGAATGGAGATGATTGGAATTGTGGGACCATCAGAGTGGCCAATTCCTAGGTGCAACTAGAGAAAATGGATTGCGGAGAAAAGTGGCGGAATAAGAGTATTAAATCCTTGCTTTTAAATTCTGCATAATAAATAGGGGCCTTGCCTAACCCTGTCACACCCCTCTATTGTGCCATTTTATAGGTGCACCACTCTTGTGGCATCAGTTGCAATGTCCATGACCTCCACAGATGCCTCTCCTGGGACCGTGACCTCCACAGATGCCTCTCCTGGAAAACTGAAGGGGATGGGTCTGTCATTTAATTTTGTTGGGAGGGTGGTCCAGCAGTTGTAATAGGCTGTGCATGAACTGATTTTGAGACTCCTGAGAAAATATTTCTACACAAGATGCCAGTGACCCCACTAATTCATCCAAACAAAAACTGTGTGGCCAGCAGGGGTCTCCCTGGCTTATGAGTAAAGCATGGAGAATTTTGTATGTGTAAGTGACTTGTGTCCTCCACTTTCAGTTTAGTGTCTTCTTGGGATAAAATTCTCTGCTCCATTTGCTTTCACATCTTCGAGGCAGTCTCTTGCAGCAGGTTATTACACATGGAAATAACAGCTGCAGGTGTCGTTTCCTCCTGATAACTTCTCAGCAGTCAAGCTTGGGACCTCCCCCAGCACTGCCACGTGGTGTCTAGATTCATAGAAGTGCGACGGTAGAAAAGGACTGGACTAGGCCCACCAAGTCTGCCCCTTTGCCCGGCTATCTGCTTGACCTGTGCCGCCGCCCCTTAACACTGCCATGTGGTTGTCCCATGCCCTTTTGAATCCCTCCACTGTTTTCTCTCTGCTTCTGGGAGTCTGTTCCACTTTTCTATGACTCTCTGAGTAATAGTATTTTCTGATGTTACCCTGAACTGTCCTTCCTCCACCTGCAGGCCATGGCCCCATGTCCTCTTGACTTTCATCTTGAAGATGCCCCGGCACCCTGTTTATACCCATAAGGTACTTGAAGGTCTCATGTCCCCCTACTCCAGGGAGTACATGTTCAAATCTCTCAACGTTTCTTCATAGGATAGGTGGCTTAACCCTTTTACCATTTTTGTCCCTCTCCTCTGAACCCTCTCTATCCTCCCCACATCCTTCCTGAGGTATGGCCTCCAGAACTGGACTCCGTACTCCCAAGTGTGGTCTAAAATGGCTGTACCTGGCAGGTGTAAAAAGGGAAGTCCCAGCAACTAGGTTTTTGAACTGCGACCTGCATGCAACAAATCCTTCAGAGCTCTGCTTTCCTGTTTTAGCCTAAGAATTCTACTGGCCAAAATTTATTACAAGTTCATATACCATCTTTGGATGCCTTATTCTGAAGGTGTTCCTGTGGCCACAGAATTAAGGAAGACCTCCACGAAGTTTGTTCGTTGCCTTGGATCTGAACACGACTCCAGGTAGTGTCCTACACAACAGGTTCAACGAGGCCACAAAACATCAAAGGCTTGAGCAGCACCATGAGTTCCTGCCCTCCTGGAGCAGCAGCAACGCTCCACAACCAGGGAGTACTCGACATCCTCTTCTGGATCTCTATTCTGCGGGTGATCTTTCACTGTGATGGCACCAGGTCCTGGTAAGAAACCTGCATCAAAGAAGGCTGCCCATGTGACAGTCTCCTACACTGATGGATGTGGACAACTCTCTTCCCTAGTTGATGGCTCCTCAGGTTGTGGTGGGTCCTGCGGTCATACTGTAGCTTCCAAAGCTGCCTCCCCCTTCAGTGGTGTCTAGCCATCGTCTGTCAACGATGGCTTCAGACTTGATACTATCAATGACTGCTTGCTGTCGGTTGACGTTTCTGTTGTCTTGACTACATGGGCTTCAGGCCAGTCGACTGTTCCATGTACTGTGACCAGCTTTGCCTCACAGGGGGCGCCCTTGTCAGCTGCTCCACATTCGGTTCCACTGCCTGCCCCAGTTCAGTTAGTGGTCCCTATCCACTGTAGTCCAGTCTGCCTCGGCTACTTCCACTAGGCAGATGGCCATGATGTCCAGGCTGTAGTGGATACTGTCCTGGACTCTACTCTTACCCCGCGCCCACCTATAGATGGGTTGGCTCCGGTCTCTGCTCCTCCTCAGCCTTCGGCCCAGCGGATGGCCAGGTCTCCCCGGCTGTGTACACTCAGAACATGGTGGACCCTTTCCTGCTGGACTGGAATCTGGTTGACCTGGAGGATGAGAATGGCATGAACCATGAGGATTCCCCTTAGTCCTCTGCCACCTCCTATTCAGGGGAACCTACTCTTGAGCTCCCTTGTTCTCTGCCAGATGACACGTTTTCAGGCATTTCCAGAAAATGTTCAGTTTCCAGGGCACTGAGCTGGATGTTTCTAGGAGGAAATTGGCTCAGTTCTTGGTGTGCCAAAATGCACCACTCTCTCCTTTTGTTGGATGCCTTTTGAAGAAGCTATATTGGCTGCATGGAAGCAACCTTTCAAGATTTCCTCCAGTCCTCGTAAGCCTGATAGGATTTATCCTGCTCCGATGCATCACCCTATTTCAGGTCTCCGCCTCTGGCAGACTCTGGTGATCAATGCCACATATGATGGGTCCTCTAGGCCATGGCACATGAGTACTCTGCCTCTGGGTAAGGAGTACAAAAAAATTAAATGCTACGGGAAAAGGTGTCTTATTTTTTTTTATTTTTTTTTTTTGCTTCTGCCACCTTGACAGTACGTATATTTAATTACATGGGACACCTCTTGAAATATCGGAAATCATAAAGGCCTCCCAGTCGACAGTCCAGTCCCTCCCAGCAGCTTCTGTCCAGGAGGCGTGGACGGTGGAAAGCATCTCCGACCAGTGGCTCCTGCACTTGATCACGCCAGGGCCCGTGCTGGAGTTCATGGAGATGCCTCTTCCTTTTCCACCCAGGATCTTGCTACCCCAGACCAAGCATTGGTTTTAAGGACTGAAATTTATTTTACACTCTGACTCTCTCTCAAACTTTCATTGAACCAGTTCCCCATTCCTCAGAAGGGTGTGGAATTTTACTCCCATTTTTTTTTGGTTATCAAATGGTCTGGGGATTTGTACCCTATTTTGGATCGAAGGTGCCTCGACCTCAGTATCACATACCGGAAGCTCCAAATGGTGTCTTCCAACACTTCTCCCTTGCTGAATATGGAAGATTGGCTCTGCTTTTTTGATATGAAGGATGCATTACCTCCATATCTTGATGCATCTGGCCCACAGACAGTTTCTCGGTTTTATGTTTCAGGGTCATCACTACCAGTTCAGAGCCCTCCCTTTTGGCCTTTCCTCGGCCCAGAGGGTATTTACAACATGCCTAGCAGTAGTTGCATCAGCCTTTCGCAGGGATGGCCTCTGTCTTTTCCTACCTGAACTACTGGCTTCTGAAAGTGTTCAGCCAACAGCTGTTACACTTTCTGAAACCCTGCAGTTTGCCCAGGTGGGGAATAGCGCTAAACTATCCAAAGTCCAAAATGGACCCTGCACAGTGCCTCCAATATATAGGAGCAGTGGTCAACACCTCCAGGAGGGGTGTATGCCCATAGCTCGAGCAGATGGCCTGACTGCTTTGGCACGCAGGTGAGTGCAGCAGATTACTCTCCGCACAAGACTACCTCCGCCTCCTGGGGCATTTGGCAGCCACAATACTGTCCCTAATGCCAGGTTGAATGAGGGTCCTTCAGTGGTCCCTCAGTCCAATGGGACTAGGACTGTTTCGATGCCCCGGTCCTGATATCTTCCCTGGCTCTTTGAGCTCTACAGTGGTGGAAGTCCAGAGACTGTGTGAGGCATGCCATTCTGTTCTCCTGTCCAGTCTCATTCTGACTACACACACATCCTTGACTAGGTAGGGTGCTAATCTTCTGCATGTCCGGTCCCAGGGTTCTTGGATGCCTGCCTCCACATCAGTGTCTTGGAGCTGAGGGCAGTCCTCTGTGCCTTAAGGCATTCAAGAGACTCCCCGCCTCCACCCCCTGGTTGCTTTCAAGTGCAATCACAGTTCTACAGTGATTCACTACCTAAACAAGGAAGGAGGCACCCATTCCTACTATCGCTGCAGAGAATTAATGAGGGTGTGGTATTGGGCAATCCAGAGAAATATCAGTCTTCTGGCAGATGCCCTGAGCAGACCCACTGCCCAGGCCCATGAGTGGGAAATTTTATCCGACATTCTAAATGATGTCTTCCACCTGTGGGGCTGACTGGAATTGGACCAATTTGCTTCTGTGCAAAACTGCTGCTTTACTGCTCTCATGCAAGGTCCTAGAACTGTGTGGCGGGACACATTCTTTCCTGGACAGGAACATTTCTTTACACCTTTCCACTCGTTCAGAGTGCTACTCTTAACTGGTCCAGGACAGGGCGTCTGATTCACATACGCCATTCTGGCCAAGACGGATTTGGTTCCCTCTGCTTCTACAGCTCTTTGAACTGGATCCCATACCTCTGCCAATTTGCCGGGCTTTACTGTCCCCGGCACAAGGCTTCCTGCTACACCTGGACCTTTACTCCCTCCCTCCATTCTGCATGCCTGGCTCCTGCCACCTTTGGGGACTCCCAGAAGCACGAGAGGAGTACGTCGTCGGAAGTTCTCCAGGCTACTAGGAAGCGGTCTACTCTTGTCTTTCTATTCCATGAAGTGGAAATGCTTCTCTTTTTGGGCATCTATACTGGACTTTGATCCTTAAGAGTGTTCCCCTCCACATCTTAGATTATTTGCTTTCCTTATGAGGGTGGAATGAAATATTCCTCTGAAAGTCCACCTTTCGGCCATTGCTACATTCCATTTACCTGTGGGCAACATCTTTGTCCCACTTCAAACCTTTTTAAAATGTATTCTGCACCTACATCCCCTATCAGAGTTCCAGTCTCTGTGTGGGATTTGAATTTGGTGCTAGAAAAATTGACCTGGGTCCATTTGAGCCCACTGAATCCAGCGACCTCCTGTTTATCTTGGGGAAACTGCTTTTAGTCGCCATTACGTCAGGCAGACTTCTCTCGCGCACAAATATGCAAATCTCCATACCTACAATTTTATTTTATTGAAAATGTTTCACCAGGAGAGGCACACTGAGCAACAAGATGCTTGTCTCACAGTGTGATTGGGGGGGAGACCTGGAGGTGACCAGGTATTTATGCATGAACCTGTCGTTTTTGCCAAAGGTTGTTTCCGAATTTATCTTAAATCAGACCTTTCAATTACCAGTGTACTTTGCAGAGCCTGCTAATCCAGGGAAAGCCCTGCTTCATACTCTAAATGTGCAGAGAACATTGAGCATTTACCTTCTGAGCACTTCACAGTTGTGAAAAACTGAGCAACTTTTTGTTTTGCCATTGGTGTTTCAAAGCAGTGCTTGTCCACAGGGCTGGCCAACTGCATTACGTTTAAAGTACGAAAAACCTCACGGGTTGTGTTTCAAAAAAAAAAAAACCTATTCTACCAGAGGCATGGCTTATCTACGGTGTTTCTGCCTTGCATATTTATGAAGCCGCCACATGGCCTGCTGTACATCTTAAATTATTATAGTATAGACAGCATTAATAAGAAGTAGACTGTTTTTGTACGGGCTGTCGTTTTCTCATTGCCTTTGTCTGGAACTAATTCACCACACCCCTTCCTTTGAGGATCTGAGCTGCAGATCTGAAGACCTGGGTTTGAATCACACAGCCGCCTAGGTACAATACTGTGTGATTGATCCTGAGCAAGTCACTTCTTCACGCTTTCAGGTCACATCTGGAAACTAGCTTCGGCTTGGTGTGATACTCCTGGTTAAACAATGTTGCCTTTTCCTTTGGTAACTGGGTAAGGCCCACTGGGCAGAAGTGCCTGTTTTCAGGGGTGACCTGGGAGCATTGGCAGTTAAGTGACTTGCTCATTCGCACAGTATGCAAGTGGAGGTTGTGAGAATCACTCTGGTCTGGTTTGCTAGATGCATCGAGCTCTATCACACCTTGTTCCTCTAATCTCTAGGCTATACTGCCAGCCCTTATCCACATTACATTATAAATGTAGTAAAACAATTTGAGGAAATAAATCATGAAATTTAAATTTGAAATTGTAAACTATTGGGTAGTGCAGAAATCGAAGCGAGGAACACTTCCTGGTTGTTTAATACTGCTGTTTTAAGAGCCTCTAAACAGGAAACTGTTCAATAATTTGAGCATTTTCTTTTTTTCTAGCGACACGAGTGAACAGTTCTGTCACTTGGCTTTTCAGGCTGCTTGTCTGCCAGTGACACTTCTGACACCATAATAAGGCTTTTTGCAGCATCCAGTTGGTGTCTGAGAGCAATCGGAGTAACTGTACTAGTTTTAGTTGCCCTTGTTCGAAGCTGTTAATTTTGTTCGATATACCACTGGATTACTGTAATTCATCTTGGTTTAGGTGTTCCTGCATAATGTTGCAGCTTGGAAGGAGAAGTGTTTGGGGGGTTGTCATGGTACTTTCAGGCATGTGTTTCAGTTTTTATTTGGGGGGGGTCCAACTATTAGGTGCAAGTCCTGTATAACCCCTGTCACTGGGCAAGGAGGCATCACTCAGTGGTGCAGTTTCTTATATCTGACAGGGGAATAGAAATTGTCCATGTTCATCCCAGCACATTCTGCACAGTGAGTGGTGTTGGTTCATGCTATGGGAACATCAACTAAGATTGCAGCCTGGTCCCAGCAGATTTCCAAAGCGAAGCGGGGTTCTGTACAGCTGCATTGACCATTTGGTTACACACTGTGGGGGAGGTAGTTAAGGCTAAAATGGGAGAGCCGGTTGCACACGGTTTCATTTTGAGAGGGGTTCATGTTCTGCAGTGGTAGGAAGAAACTGCAGTATCTGACATTCCTTTTTTCTCTGATCCAGATTCAGAAAGTAGTCTTGGCACTGGGTGATTATATGGGAGCTTCCTGTCACGCCTGCATCGGTGTCACGAATGTCCGAAATGAAGTACAGAAACTGCAGGCAGAGGCACCCCACATTATCGTGGGCACCCCAGGGCGTGTGTTTGACATGTTAAACAGAAGGTATCTTTGTAAGTATGCTTAACTGTTAAAGGGGGGGGGCATGTGGAGTTGCTGGGTTTCTGTTATAAATGACATCACTGTTACATGATGATCCTCGTGCGTGTCAGCTGATCCCCATAATTCTTCAGCTTTCGGCAGCTTGCTGACGTTCTGTTGGTTGGCTGTGTGGGGTTGGAGGTTTTATGGAAACATGATCATACACCATCCATTCTGAAGACAGTGTAGACTTGATCCTCTGAGACATCTGAATTTGTAGCCTGTGTCCTCCTGATGCTGCCCTTGTGATTGCTTTATCTTGGCACATACACTAGTAGGTGGTGACTGTTCGAGGGGAAAGAGTGCCATAAGCACTAGATCCATCTGATGACTCTGACCTGTTAAGGCTGGGATCTGCTTCCGGGAGCCATATGGGTAGATGGGCTATTGAGTCTTTTTCTGCTGGCATGTGTGAAATCAAAATGGTACTAACCTACTTCGAAACCGGAAAGATTAGGCACTATGGTCTAAAGTCTGACCGATAATCTGTGCTTTCCCAGGGCACCGTTGTTAACCCAAACAAAACTGTCGGTACCAGTCTAGGAGAATGCGTTTCACCTGCTAGTGCCACACTACTCATTCAGGTTGTCCACCCTAGCAGTACAGCTAGTCAGGTCTTTATGATCTATATTACGATGGGTGTAACGGGACACCACTTCCAGTAAAAGCCACGACAGCTGCTTGTTGGACCATGTTGGGATCAACAGTAAAAAGAAACTGCACCCATGACTGTTTTCCTGCATCTTGGCAGTAGCTGCAATTGAGGGACTTCTGCAGCTGCACAATCCTTCTTGCAGCCCTGATGTGCGCAGTATCTCCGGCTTCCACCGGAGGTTTCTGCTGTCGGGCAGGCCCTGAATACCTCCCCAGCGAAAGGAAGGCATACGCTCAAATAGTTGCCACTTTTTATTCGGGCAGTTTAACCTGCATTTTCTAGTGGTATAACTTTGAATTTGTAACCTTATAAATTGATAAATTGCTGCCAGTTAGAATGCTGAGAGCACTGGTGGACATGGAGGAGGGGGGTGTCCCTCCAGCGGGATCTGGAGGTGGGGATTGAGGTTTAATGCAGGGAAGTGTAGAGTGCTGCATCTGGGAGTCAGAAACCTGGCCATACACTGGAGGGGTGTCACACTGCAAGTCTTGTAAGGCGAGAGCCACCTAGGGATGGTGGTGGACATCAAAATGAATAACAGTTGTCAAAGGTCCACAGCAAAAGCAAACGGGATACTGGGCTGCATAGCCAGGGGATTACCTCCAGGAAGAGGGAGGTGATCCTCCCTCTGTATAATGCCCTGGCCAAGCTGCATCTTGAGGACTGTGTGCAGTTCTGGAGACCACTCCTGGAGGGTCCAGGAGGCGACTGGGATGATGGGGGGGGTGGTGGTAGGCCCTATGAGGAGAGACTGGAGGAGCTCCAACTGTGCACATTGGAGAAGAGACGAGGGGGGGGGGATGATGGAGGTCTTTAAGTATGTAAAGGGAATAGACACGGGCGGAGCCGAGGAGGTGTTCAGGCGTGAGGGCACAAGTGGAAGCTGGGGGGGATTTACAGGGGTGTGCAGGAGACCCTACTTCACTGAGAGGGTGGTGGAGCCATGGAACACACTGCCCAGGAGTCTGGAAGAGGGCACAGTGGAGGGATTCAAGAGGGGGTGGGACAAGTACTGGGGGAAACCGAAGCTGGGGAAGACCCTCTTGGGGGGGAGGGGGGTTGCTGCTGAGCCGACATGATGGACCATGAGGCCTGTTCTGCTGGCTTGTAGTATGTTTATTTCTGCTCCCTTATACAGCCATGGTTAATGCAGTGTTAATACCAGACTTGAGCTTGGTATTGACTGCTAGTTGAAACAAACTGGTCATGCTGGGCCATTTATAAAAATGGGATTTTAAGGGAAAATTAAATGCAACAAGTTGGAATCTTCCCAGAATGACTGGGAATTATTTAATTGCCACATGTGCAGACTATTTTGCTGCTTAGAGGGGGAAAATGCTTTTCAAAACGTGATTAACCTCGGCAAGAAGTTACAACTGGATGTTGTGTAGGTGCAGTTTCATGATGTCTAGAGTAGAACTAGGACCCTGGGATCTTGGTTACAGTCCTAAGTCTAATTGCCATGCATTCTGGGAAAATTCCAGTGGATAAGTCCTAGCCTGCTTGGCTACTTACGGAAACAATCTTGAGAAACAAAACCTAATGCACAACCTGTTATAATTCTGCATACAGTTTTGCTTAACTGTATTCACATTGGTAGGCTTAAGCACTGCTGTAGCTTGACCTGTGAGGAGGTTGCCCTTATAGAGAACGTTTAAATTTTTAATTGTAAATTTAGATACATGTGAAGTCCATTTTCCACCAGCATAGTGGATGTCCCTGTGTTCCACTTCATTGCCATTGGTTCAAGTTTTGGATTTTGGAACTAAAACATGATTTGATTAAAAAAAAAAAGTGATGGGACAGGCAGCATTGACACTGACCCGAATAAGGGTGGATAGGACTGCTTAAAATTATGCTAGGGCGATAGACTTAACACATACCCAAATTTACAATTATGTTAAATGTAAACATTGGTACACTGCAGTGCCCAACACCTTGGGCCTTACCACCACAATATTCACACTGGCAGATGATTAATCTCCTAACTTCTCGGTTGTGTTTAAGCGCCAAGTTACATCAAGATGTTCGTATTGGATGAGGCGGACGAGATGTTGAGTCGAGGGTTTAAGGACCAGATTTACGAGATTTTCCAGAAGCTTAATACCAGCATCCAGGTTGGCATCTTCATTAATAGTTAACTTCACATGCCATTTAAGGCAGTATGGTCTAGTGTCTTGATTTCCAACATTCGGTGAAAGCTCATGAACATGCTGCAATTTTTGTAGCCTAGTTCAGATTGAGCTATATACAGAGAAATGAAAACTTGGTGTGCCCTTTAGAAACTACCATTGGCAAAGGTGAGTGAACACTTGTGGCTCTTACCTAAGCAGTGCATGATAGCAGTGAAATGATTCCCTATTTCAGGTCTCCTGACTAGTAATATGTTCTCGCCCTGACATTTTTTTCATTTTATTAGTCTGAGTACTTTTGAGCTTGAAGTTCATTTGCAAAGGTTCCACATCAAAGGGTACAACAGTAAACATTGAAAAAGAAACATTTATTGATGGAAACAATAGTAATAAGTAGGCATCTGAGGTACTAGTTGCCCAAATTATGATGATGGGTAGATTATTGTCATAGGGCATAGGTATGTTGCATTGGGTTGTGCAGTGATTAGGTCAGTGGAGGCCGAAGCAATGAAATGGAAGAGAATGGTGAGGGACGAGTGGAAGAATTCAAGGCGGGGAATCTGGTAAGCCCTAGATTCCCATTGTCTGTGAGGGAGATGTGTGGGAGGGAATTTGAATAAAGGTGAAAAAGGAGTGGGATGGGCAGAGGGAGGTGGCGAGAAATGCGGCAAGGTAGGTGAAGTAAGGTGAGATGTGGATCAGGGTAGTAGAATTGGGGAGAGGAGTGGAGAGGTTAAGTAAGGGCTGTTTGAGATGAAGAGGGCGAACACCAGGCAGAGCTTGGTTAAAGTGCAGGAGGCGTAGGTGCGTGGTCTAATCCACATGCAATTGTTACTTCGCATTTGAAATAATAAAAGGGCACTCTTGATGACATTAACTAGGTTTTTATATTGGTATTCTTGGCTGTTGGGGGTAGGGTCAAAATTTCCACTGCCGTTGTGCACTGCTGCTTTACTTGACATCCTATGGCACAAGTTTAGGTTACAGCACTGAAGTGGCAAGTCTAGTTGTTGGGACCAGGATAAGACAAATCTATTTTGACTCTGACCATTTTAACTGTTGGCTTTCAAAATTTGCTAGCTAAATTTTTTGTGGCCATTGGCTACCTGATTCATTCCACCCTGTGTTCGACCTTCAGCTAGTCTCTTAAATGCCTGGTGTAGCCTAGAGGTCAAAGCCTGTTCATGTGGGGGGTGGTTTTTTTTTTTTTTTAATGGTTTTAGTCTGGTATGTAGACATTAAGACATTCGTCTTAGCATCACCATGTTTGATACATAACAAGGCTCGAATACAAATCACACAACATAAGGATGTTGCTGTCGGCAGCTGATGAAAACATTGTGGTAATCTGAAATACTGGCCTGGGTTATGGCTGCTCCTGTGGGCAGGCAGTAAAGGAATGGGCAGTCTGTCCCTTAGTTGGGACAGATTAGTCACACGCCCTGACCCATAATCCTTCGTATATTGTATCTGTACTAGTTATCGTAAATCAGGTTGCTCAGCTTCCTCCCCATGTGTGAAATTATTTGAGGTCCTCATGCTTTTTAATTGTTTCCAGGTGGTATTGCTATCTGCCACAATGCCTGCTGATGTGCTGGAAGTAACCAAGAAGTTCATGAGGGACCCCATCCGCATCCTGGTAAAGAAGGAAGAGCTGACCCTGGAGGGTATCCGACAGTTTTACATCAATGTGGAAAGGGAGGTGAGTGGGGCAGAGGAAGAAGTGGGTTCTTGTGTAGAACAGCTGCTGAGAATTGTGGAATGCTGTTGAGCTGGCTTGTTTCTACCATTCAGGGATTGACCAGAGTTGTATCTGAACAAAAAATGAAACCTTGCACTGCATGCAAGTTGAGGTAAACAGTCCATTTGTGGGACTGGTGGTGGATTGAGAGTTCCATTGCTGTGAAATGCCTCGGCAGGCGAGGTATATGTACTGCAGCAACTCTGATTCTGTTGCATGGAAGTAAAATCTAGTCAGCCTGTAGTACCTTAAAGAGATGCTGACATAATGGCAGGCAACCCATAACGTAGAGGTGCCTTCCCTAGAAACTAGCCTATCTATATTTGGCGCTTTTTGTGCGCAGCATTAAAAGGTTATTTTCTCTAACATCTGGATTGTTAACTTATGTAACTTCAACATACTCAAAACTCCACTCCTAAATCTCACTCAAACCTGTGCCTGGTCCAGTACAAATGATGCAACAAACAAAAATGAACCGGCACCATGTTACAACTTTAAATTATTTGTTTCGCATAAAAATGCATAAAACCCATGCAAACACAGAACTCCCGACCAGGCTTCACCTCAAATGGGTTATATAAATAATTGAAAGCTGTAACCTGGTGCTGCTTCTTGTTTTTGTTCCACTTCTGTGTATGAGCTGGGCAGTCCCCTCATACAGCACACTGAAGTGTTGCCGGCGTGATCAATTCACATCGAGGGAAAACATTTGAATATAATCCAGACCTCCTGGAGGAAGATTAAGAGGAGTAAGGGATATGTCGAAAACCAGTATTTACTTGGCACCAGCTCCTCCTTATATTGAGGATTCTGTGGTGAACAATTAAAGTCCGTCCGTCTGTCTCACCCCCCCCCCCCCCGAGAATCTCTCCAGGCCATGATGCAGGCTGTGGTGTCTTCCACTTTGGATGACTCTAAAGAGAAGTTTCAGTGGGGTTCTTGGAGGTGCCATAAACGTCATCCATTGTCATTATACCCAGCTTTGGGGGATGCTACAGGTAGACCAGATGTACCTAGAAAGGCTGATAAGAGGTACCCTGCACAGTCTAATCCTTGCAATGCAAATCGTCGAGAAACTGATTCTGTGGTAATCATGTCTGCCTGTGATTGCTCCAGGGCATCTAAACATGAGCCTCCCTCCCTCACCATAAGGCATCCAGGAGGCGAGTATTGCCCTTTAGCTTATCTTGTGTGCCATGGGTCTTTACCTAATGCTTAGCAGTGGTAGCAGCAGCCCTTCGCCAGGAAGGTCTGGGTTTTTGCCTCTTCCCTACAGGCTCTTTTGAAGAACCCACCCCAGGGATCAGCTGCCGCTCACCCTGGCTCGAACCAGGAGATGCATCTTGCCGGTGTCTGATGTTAACAGACAAGTTATGCAGGTCACAGTCCAGAGTGCGTGAATGGGAACTGCTGACCTCATTAGTGGAAGACTTCTTGGTTGCCCAAAGTTGGACATTTTTGCATTCTCTACCCAACACACAAAACTGTTTTTGCTCACTTGCTCCAGGGCCTGGAGTTTCTTTGAGACTTGTCTCTCTCTCTCTCTTGGAAAAGGAAGTTTCTATAGGCCTTCCCTTCCCTCTAATACAGCGAGTACTAATCAAACTGAAGATGGAGGGGGCTGCCCTCGTACTCGTTGCTCCACTATGGCCTTTGCAGATATGGTATCCACTGCCGTTGCAAAAGTTGGCAGGGGAACTCCAAGTACCTCTACTTTGTGCCAGGGTTCTGTCACAGGACAAGGGTTCTCCGGTCCATCTGGACCTTAAGCCCCCTCCTACATATGCATGTGACTCCTGAAGACATGGCCATGGAATGATTTGGAGCATCACCCAAGGTGGCTACCAGAAAGTCTTCCATCAGACAAACTGAGTGGAGAAGTGGCTTACATTGTGGGCTGTTTCCAAGCAATTGGATTTACCAGTCTGGTCAGGGCAGTGCTTGAATACTTGCTATCTTTGTCAGGTTCTGGTCTTCAGTATTCCCATCAAGGTGTGCTTGGCTGCAGTTTTCAGCTTTTGATGCCCCTATGGATGGCTGCCCAATTAGATGTATAACTTACTTTTCTGAGGTATATTGCATATGAAACCTCCCAATTAGAAATCCCTGCTTGGTACCTGAATTTTGTTTCAGAGCAGCTTACTTTAACTCCTTGTGAGCCAGTCACAAGTTGTCGTTTACGCTTCGTTTCATGGACAGTTTTAGTTGGCTGTCACTTCTGCTTGAAGGATTTTGGAGCTGCAGGCTCTGTGTGAGCCTCTATTTTCCATAGTGTACCAATCCTAAGTTGTAAGAACTACGTGTAACATTTGCTTACAGCGTGGTGTATATGGCTGTTCATAAACTGCACACTGCTAAGTCAAGTCAATTCATAGGTCACTTGTATCTGCTCAGTCACCAGAAATAGGCCGGCCCGTTGGCCTGGATGCCACACCTCATGCCATGCCAGCAACCCAAGTTTGGGTACAAGCTCAGGCCGATGGGGGGAGGGATGAGCAGATTGCACGGCAGGCAGCTCTCCTCGGGGAAAGATGTGTGATTTCCCTGGCACTTGGCTGCTACCCAGTGGAGGATGAGTGGCAGTGCCACACCAGAGGGGGCTCTGGTAATAGGGGAGAAAAATGGGGAGGAAATCAAGGGCTGCGGCTGGATGAAGCCCCCAGGCCGGCTCAGGTGGTGTGCCAGGACATGAGCAGGGAGGATGCCTCAAAGGACCATGGAGTCAAGTACAGTTGGCCGACATGGGACCGCTGTCCACCGCAGAGGATAAAAAATGGATGGGGAAACGGTTGCCCCAGCGTACTGTCCACACCTTTTCTAAACATTAGTCTCGACACTAATGTGCAGACGAGCAGGGTTTGGCCTGGCTGTATTAGAGGGCCAGCTCTTATGAGCATCTACTAGGCAAAGCAAATTTTATTTTTCTGGCGCCCAATCCAGGAGGCTCTGGGTGCCAAACAAAATAAGTGTACATAAATGTATCTTAAAAAAAAAAAAAAAAAAACTGATGCTCAAGCAAATAAGTCTGGACTAATGTCCAAGGTTTGGGCAGACCTTAAAAACCTAGACTGTATCTGCCCAGATTCAGTTTTTGGTACTGCTTGGGACTCATTCCAAAAATGTGCTCTGATAAGATGCCCTCTAAGATAAATTGGTCACATACTTCCAGTAACTGCAGATCTTCAAGAGAACCTTTCATCAGACCATGGTGCCCCCCCCCCGAGTTTAGCAGCAGATATCCTGCATTGCTGCTTTTCATACATTCCTCCAAGCAAGCATAATCTACAGGAGGGAATGGAGAAGCAAGTTCTCTTCCTGTCTAGGAAGGTAGGGGCTTGCAGAAGTTTGTGTGGTCCTAGTGCTGTACAGGTATGATTTACTGTTGCAGTAAGTACACAGCTCTTAGTTTATGGTGCTGAGGTTCCCACAGCAACCTCAGCGGGGATAATCGTTTTAAGGTTTTTGACTCCTATGCTCGGGTACTCAACCCCCAAAGAGAACATCCCTGTCTGCCAAAGCTGTGTGTACTTCTGGTGGAATGCATCTCTTTGGTAGATGAATGGGCTGTACGTCACAGCGAGCAGCGGAACACAAGTCGCGGCACGCTACTTAACTGCAGTCAACAAGCACTCATTGGGTCATAGTCTTAGCTACCCAGAGAGAGTGTGTGTGTGTGTGTGTGTGTGTGTGTGTGTGTATGCAGTGCATGTTTATTTTGCAGGTAACCTGTTGTGAAGCAAAGTCAAATGGAAGGGGGCACTTCTCAACCCTGAACCCCCTTCTCATTTCAGATGAGTAATGTAAGGCTGATTTGGCTTGCCAGCTGTAGCTGCTTGTTCAGGTTTAACTGGCCTTTGTTTGACCTAGGAATGGAAGCTTGATACATTGTGCGATCTGTACGAGACACTGACCATCACGCAAGCAGTTATCTTCATTAATACCAGAAGAAAGGTTGACTGGCTAACTGAGAAGATGCATGCCAGGGACTTCACTGTCTCTGCTTTGGTAAGGAACATAATGGGAATGGATCTAGTCTAGTCATTGCAGTGACCCGGAGGGGGAGGAGAGACCGGGTAACGCTGGAATAACCTGGAACCCCACTTTGGGGCCAGCTAGGGTGGAATGGCAAGCTGTTCCCCAACCTTCCTAGCCAGAGGAAGAGAACTTGCAGCTGATTTTGTTTGGGTGTGGGGGCAGGAGAACCTTGAGTGTGGCACAGATGTTCCCCCACAATCAAGGATTGGTGCATGATCACCCCTAACAGCTGTATAAATTGAATTGATGGCCATGGGAGTTCTCAGATTAACTTTCCCTTTCCCCCTAATGTAGCATGGGGATATGGACCAGAAAGAAAGAGATGTTATCATGAGAGAGTTCAGATCTGGCTCCAGCCGTGTGCTCATCACTACAGATTTATTGGTAAGAATTTCTACATATATGTGAACAAGTCTATTTGTATAAATAAAAAAAACTACACAGACGTGTCTATGTAGATGCTTGTATATCTGAGATCTGTATATATTACTTTGCCAGAATTTTCAGTAATTTTGTAACACTGATATTGCCTACACCAAAGGTCCTACAAAGAGGGATTGGAGGAACTCTGTATACATACCCTGGAGGGGGAGGGGAGACATGAGTCCTTTAGGTATCTCGGATTAATAAGGTACAAGAGGGCTGCGTCTTTCAGAAAAGAAGCTGCTCTAAAACGAGGGCATGACGAGACTGGAGGGGGTAGACTAAGGGGCAGTGAGAAAGTACCATCTCACGGAAGGGTTGATGGAAGCTTGGAATGGCCCACCCCACGAGGTGGTGGAAACGAGCACAGTGGGAGGGGATTTAAACGGGCATGGGATAGGTATAAAGGAACCCTAGAGGGGGGAGAGGTGGGAAGCTGGTGACAGAAGGATCAGCAGCAGCTAATTAAGGGTAGTGTGTATGAGCAGACTAGATGGGTCCAGCGGTCCTAGTCTGCCATCACATGCGTTTCTAACCTGATACACCTTTACGCCTTAAAGGGACACTATCAACTTTGCCCCCTCAGTTCTGTCTGTAACAATTCCACAGGCACATACCTGTACCAATATTAAGAGTAGAGTGCACCTTTATAAGCAAGTTTCGGCTCACTTTTGGACTGAATGCAACCCCAGCCCATCTGAAGGAGATCCCATGGCAAGAACACGCATAATCGCGCTTAGACTACATATGCATTCTCTGCGTGGGATCTGCTTCCGGTGGGCCAGGTTTGTATTCAGTTGGAGTAAGCCAAAATAATGCTGTTTGTGTGTTTTTGGTTTTTACTAAAACAGGTAACCACTTCAGTTTTTGCATATGAAGGCACATTCTACTCTAATATTGGTACAGGTATTATCCATGGAATCATTGTTGCAAATTGAGTCAAAACCGAGGGGCAAAGCTGACCATGCCCTTTTAAAAGGAAAGTAAATGTCTGGTGTGAAAAAGCTGCTTGACTATTGCAGCAGTCTTGACCTGACTCTCGTAAGACATCTTGGAAATTTATGACTTTTGTGCTAAGCCTGTATTAGTCAGTGTTGCTGTCATCTGCAGTCCAGTTCTTGCCTTATGCAGGGCATGAAACTTGGCGTAGTAAGTGCCCTGCTGTTTTCTGTAAAGTGCATCAGGATTAGGTTAGAAAACCATGTGTTCAGAGGATACAGGAGATGTGTAACATGGGGTATAACTCCTGCTGGCTTGTGCGTATGAATCTGCTCCCGTGATGCCTTGCATGAGTGGGGTCATGACCTTTTGTATGGAGACAACCTGTCTTTTCACAACCAGGGCGAGACAGTGAAGCAGCCTCATACATATTGGGATATTGGGGATGAAGGTATACTGGGAATACTCAACTAAACAGCCCACTGATGTGCGTCCCTGGCTCCTTATCCAGGAGCACAGTATCATTATAAAATCACACATGTAGACGTCCGTCTTATTGATGAATCTCATGTACCCAGAGATGGGGTTTTCCATATGCTTGGATTTGGGAGTCTGATTTATGTCTGGCCATGGAAAATGCAAAATGTATTGAATGGGGACGGGGGGGCGCGGCGGTGACCTGGATAGGAATTAAAAGAATGCCAGTATTACAGTAGAAGCATTGCGCAGGTCCAAAGCAAACACCTCTCTGTCTAGGCTGGTCGTGCCTTTAACAGAACTGAAGGGCTTTGGTAGATGGAACAGGCTGCACTCCACAGTGGGCAGTGTAACACAACTTTCAGCCCCCTACTTTATTGCAGCCAACAAAGCTACATTTTGTTTCGCATGTGAAAGGCCTGTTTATAATATATGGTTACAGCTTCGTGTACACGGCTCTCTATAAGCTGCACACTGCTGTTATACCACAGTTCATAGGTCAGTTGTATCACTTAAATGACAACAGACAGTGCCATCTCACCGCAGCCCCTGAATAGAAACGTGGCAGTTTGGTTTATTGCAACCCCAAAACCTTGCCTGGCTGTCTAAAACCACCCTGTGTCAAAAGTGGCTGTATATACATAAAAACACTGCCCTCCTGCGCTTAAATTTCATTGTGCTCATACTGAAATATTCATAAGGCTACTACAGCATCAAATGAGCTTCAAAAGTAACACATACGATTAAACTAAGATTTCTGGTAACATTGTGGGCAACATTGCATGTGTTCATAGCTGAGTTTTGATAACATCAGGACCATTGTCGTCAGAACACCTTGATGGAAACCCAGCTCTGTTATGCAAGGTTGCCATTCCAGATAAAGGTATCTAAACCATGTGACTTTCAATTCCGCAGGCCCGAGGGATTGATGTGCAGCAGGTGTCGCTGGTAATCAATTATGACCTGCCAACCAACCGAGAGAACTACATTCACAGGTATGTGTACAGAGCTGTGATGTGCCAGACGATAGTGAAGACTGTTGAACAGGAATGTTTGATCAGCTCCCCCTCCCCACACACATAAAAATGGTCTCTTCAGGTGCAATAACCCTGTTGTCAATCCTTCTACAATCCCATAGGGTTAAAAAAAAAAAAAAACTTCCCATCTCCGATTATTGAACAAGCGGGTAGACAGGTGATTGTGGAAAAATGTTTCCCTACTGGTTCAGACCATCACCCATTTTTAGAGAGCGGGCACCATGTCCTTCCAGGTGTCCCGGGACTGGAAGTCTATATGGGTTGGGAGTTTTCCACACATTAAGTTCCAATAACTGGAAAGAATTCCGCTGTAAGATTGTAAGTGGTTTTTCTCATCCCTTCCAGAACATTACGCAAAGGGCAGCTCAGATCAGTGGAGGGGGTGCATCGCAAAGGGTGATCTATCCTATTTTCTGGGAATGTCCTCTGCTGCGGCCCTTCTGGACAATGGGGCAGACGTGTTCCAGTGGCAGGTATATCTGGAACCCTAGGTTTCGAGCATCTTGTACTTGGCAAACTCCTTAAAGGTCCAATCGGGACATTTCTGGGCATTCTCTTGGCAGCTGCTGGTAAGGTGATAAGAGTAGTATACTGCATGGGAAATCACTTGTCTGTCTGCAGACAGATGCAATGAGGGAGGTTTGGCTGCCCTTTATGGGTTTAACTGAAGAACTAGAGGACAGATCGGTCCTGTCCCAGTAGATTTTGGTGGGGGATGCTGAATTGTCCCAGGAGCACCAGCTGGGCATAAGCAGTTGGGTTATGTCAGGCAATATAAGTATTCTCAAGCTAGCCTCATTCTAGATCAGTTTTGTTTTCCTTTGTGTTATGGCTCTAGGACTCTGCCTTGTGTTAAAAATGTGCCAACAATGGACTTAATCGTACACTAGCTGGACTTCAGGCACTATACCAGAGCAGACAGGTGCTACAGTGGTCTTGGTTGGACTTGACTGACACCAGGGACTCTTTTGGGGAATTTATTTGCTGAAGACAACAGGAAGTGACATTTTCAGTTATGCTGACTACCTTTTAATAAAACTATTCTTATTGCTTTACTGCCAATCCTACCAAGTGCGTAATAAAGTTTAAAAAAAAAAAAAAAAAAAAATCCTCTCCATGAAGCACTAATGCACATCTGGACTTCTACAGAGTTGCTCTTAAAAGCGATTTTTGGGATTTTGTGGGAGGAATGGAAGCTTAATATTTGGGGAGGTCAGACTTATCACTGAACTGACTAGGCAGATTGGGGGTGGGGTTACTTGGTAATATAAATGAACACCAGAAATCCTTCACCTCACCGGCCTAGTGGTGCTGAGGTGCCGTATGCCGTGCCTCTTCCCATGTCAGTGACACAAGTTCAGGAATGAGCTTAGGTCGCCGGGGGTTGGCTTGGGGGAAGAGCCTGGAGAGGAGGATGCGGCTGCTTGGCAGATCTCTCCCAGAGTGGGAGGTGAAGCCTTCCACGCTTGTCTGCCACAGAGTGGAGGCTTGGTGGTAGTGCCATGCAGATGGGTGTTGGATGCACTCAAAGCCCTAAGAGGGGACAAGGCATTTGGCCCAGATGGGATCCACCCAAGGGAATTGACTGATACCCTGGCCACCCCTAGCAGAAATTATTTTTTAACTGCTCCCTGCAGTCTGGGTGGGTACCTCAGGACTGGAGAATGGCCCACATTGTGCCTATCCACAAGAGGTGCACAAAGAGTCTGATAATTATAGGCAGGGCTCCTAGTGTTCTGCTGCAAAATTTTCTGATTTCTGCGGCACGGCTCCTTGGCTTTTGTGGCAGCATTTTCTGATTTCTGTGGCATTTTTCTCTGGCAGAATAGTCCTGTCGTTGACTAAATGTGATGTCAACGATTACATCGCATGCTGAGCGCAGAGGAGGGGCTTCAGGATTAACAAGATGGGGAAAGAAAGCCTGGCGCTATGGAAAAACAGTATTTTAATGAAAATTCACCAGAAATGATGAATTCTGTGGCACTGTATATTGTGCGGCATGATGCAATTTCTGCGGAAAATTCCGCAATCACAGAATTCCAGGGGCCTTTCTGATGTCAGAAGTTGGCAAAGTGATGGAGAGCATCCTGAAGGAAAGGATAGAGGGGGTGCTGCGGGCTTGGCTCAGACATTCACCAAGCACGGCTTTAATGGCAGATAGTGCCGGACAAATCTGGTGGAGTTCTATGAAGGGGGGTGACAAGGGTGCTGGATCAAGGCAGGCCCGTGGATGTCCTATTTCTGGACTTCAGCAGGGCTTTTGACTCCATACCACATCATACGCTACTGAAGAAGCTGGGAGAGTATGGGGGTGGGGTGAGAATGGGCAGATAGGAAACTGGCTAGCAGGGTGGGTTGGGGAGGTCTCATCCTCAAGGTTATTCACAAGCTCTCCTTGATGGCTGGTCGGTTATTCTGCTTACTTTGCATGCTGGTCCTCTTATGCCAGGGTTTGGCATTATACTACGGTTTTCACATCCCCTTTGTGCCTAGTTGCCCCTTTTTTTTTTTTCTCCTGCCTGTCATATTGTCCTGAGCTCATCTCTGGGGAACTTAGGCATGATGGTGCTGCCTGTGTTAAGTGCAGTGACTGTGCACTTGTGGCGATGTGGGCATCCTCTGTCAAGCTTCCAGTTGGTTCAGATGCAGACTGGTGTGGCTCAGTGGAGGTGATGAGCAACCATTTTGGTGTCTGACTCCAGAGCAGGTTGGGGACTGCTCTGGTTGATGTGGGACCCCTAAACTATGCCAAATGTCCTACTAGGGAGAGTACTAGCTTTCATAGCTGCGAAGCTGCATGAGTGTATTTGATCACATTTAGGAGCACTGTCTGGGATATATACAGGAACTTATCTGAGCTGAGTAGTGTTCCATGTTTTGGGGGCAGTTCCTGCAGAGTTTGACATCCTTTTCTACTGGAATGAAAAATCTATAATTTTGCTGTATTTTGTTTGTTCCCTATCTGACCAAGCACCTCAACTTAGGAACCCCAGGCTATTGCCTCCTCCTGGTGAAGCCCCCCATGGCTCATCCTTCACATTTGGACAAGCCCCCTCTGGAGACTTAACTCAGTATTTTGGTGCCTGTGTTCATCGTACTCTGTGGCTAGCTTATTAACATTTACTGATCTTTGTACCTGACCTCTGTGGATCCCCAGGAAGCTCCGTGGGCAGCTGTGGAATGCTTGGGCCTCCACTCCCCGCTAGCCCTCTCTGGCAGCTTGGGCTTGCTCCTGACTAGAGGTTCCCTTCTGGGCTAGGAACTTGGCCACAGCAAAATTGTTTTGAAATTGGGGAGTGGCTTATGTTGGCAGAGTTGTAGAGTAGTGAAGGTTCGCACTCAAATGTCGGCAGTCTGCTCTCTAAAGGTGCAGTTCCCCACCCATCTATGCCCCCCACTCTGTCAACTAAAGTGTGCCAATAAAGTGAATTGTACTAACCCCACACAGTGTGACGGTCCTAGTTATCCTACTGCCTGGATGTGGATATCTTGTGCAGAAAGCTAGTGACATGCTGCCCTGCTGCAATGGTTTTTTTTGTGGCCTGTGGCACTACTTGGGGAGTTAAATTACCCTCTAATGTGAGTTCCACTAGAGGGTAGTTAGGTCATTGGATAGCTCTTGTTCCAGTCTGCCAGTTGTTGTTGATTCAGTTCACGGTCATACATTTTCCTGTCCAAAAGGTTTTGTAAGGCACTGATTTTCATTCTTGGCTTTTGTTTTCCATTCACAGAATTGGCAGAGGTGGCAGGTTTGGCAGAAAAGGTGTTGCCATCAACATGGTTACAGAGGACGACAAACGAACCCTGCGTGACATAGAGACGTTCTACAACACCACCGTCGAGGAGATGCCTATGAACGTAGCCGACCTTATCTGAACCCCGTGCGCATGGGAGGGGGGAGGTGGTCACGAATTTCTGCAGTAGCTTTCTGAAACCTTTAAAAAGAACTTGTATAAGTTGAATGAGAACGCAAGTTAATATTGCCCAGTTTGTTCTGTATCCTTGAAACATCGGGTAAAAATGGAACCCACTTAAACTATCTTAAAGACTTGTTAAAATTTACTGCACGCTGGTTTGTGTGCTGTAGATAATGGAACGTTGAAAAAACAAAACACCTGTTAAAGAGCAGGTATCGACAAAAATAAAAAAAGTTGAAAACCATTGTTTAAAACAATTGTATTTAATGTTAATGTTTGTGGCAGTCCATTAGTCTCTTGGAATACCTTTTCACAAACTTTTGATGCATTTCAAAAAGTCCTGTCAACCTCCCATGCTGTGGTTTGTGGCCTTCGCCTGTCTTTGGGAACAGTGTGGTGCCATAAATGAAACTCCCTGCGAGGTTGGTAGATCTTAATTGGAGTGCACTCTACAAACTTCGTGGATGTGAGCCCAGAGAAGATGGCAGAATTTTATTTTAAAAGTGAATAAATTATGTTAAGGATGCGCTATGGAGACCTGCTCTTTAAAAGTCAAGTGGAATCGAACCAGTCGGCGAGTCTGTATGCTGTGCACCATTTTCTACCAGTGCAGTGTGGAGGGTGACCCATGGTCTGCATGTCACTTGCAAAGGCTGCATTTTCTGTGAAAGCTGGTTTGTAAAATACTGCACACCCCACATAATTGGCATGTCTTTGACATTAGTCTTGCCACAGTGTGCATTTGGAGACTAGCCAAATGGGGGACCAGTAATAGCCCTAAGTCATTAGATGGTGGCTGTCCCTGAACTGTGGAATGGACTTCTATTTTTAAATGAATTTTGGGTTGGTGGCCCTATTGCCTGTGCATCAGGTCTCTGCCATGTCTTGAAAGGGGGTGGTCAGTCTCTTTACGCATCATGCATTAAAACTGCAAACGTAAGCTATAAAGAAAACTCTTGCGTAATTAGAGCATTTTGTAACCTTTCTTGCACCTGAAACATTAAAGGGGGGTGGAGATTTTACAAGTTGAGTCCAGTACCTCGGCAGTCTGTTTTTTGATTTCTCTTATTTGTGGACCAAAATGTGTTTTGGTAAAGGGAAGGGTATAGCTTTTTTTTGTCAAAATGCAGCCAATGTTATAGATTTGGACACAACTGTGTGAATGGGAATGGTACCCTTCAGTGCCAATCTGTGTAAAAAAACATTTTACTTGTATAGTATTTATTTGAAGGTATTGAATAAAGTTTTTGTAACACTAAGTGACTACTTTTGAAGGTTGGATGCCCCCAATGCAGGTGTTTGAAATTAATTGGGGAGAGACTGACCTGAACATTTCTGCAACAAGTGGAAATTTTGGCTTCAGTGACTTACTGCATGACGTATTTGGGCAGGGAGTGGCATTTCAGCTTGTCAACTGATCTGTCTGGTATGTGATAGATTGTGGGGAAGTACATAAATGCTTCCCAGCATATACTATAGCTGAGCCATCCTATATCTTGGGATTCTACATTTTAATCGCATAACTGATAACATCTGCATTTATAAACTTGTGCTTCCTCGCACAGTGCTGTTTTGAGCACTTGTTACAGAACTAAGCACTTTTGCCATAACTCGCAAAACAATGGTTATTACCCTGCACTGTAACCTATAGGAAATGTAATTTTATTTATTGAAATGTTTCACCAGGAAAATTACACTGTGCAATAACTTGCTCATCTCACGGTACGTCCTGGGGAAGAGAAGTTGGGAGTACATGAAATACAGAGTAAACACTCGGGTAACATTTTGATGTACATAAAACAGAAGTGCTAGATTACAACAATCATAAGTAATATATTTTCCAGAATTGTATAAAGAGACTTTTTGGCAGGGAGCTGGTCTTGCACTAATAAGTTTTACAGTTTACTTTCTGGGGTGATGCAGATGGAAGGTTTTAACTTCACAGGAAGCCCAGCTGAGAAATCGGCATCTTGAAAGTGGGAGCTTGGGTGACTTGAAGATTTCAGAGCCATGTTGACCCGGTCTCATCAAGTTTCCTGATGGAAATGTCAAGTGTTCAATACACAATTTGGAGGAACAAATAATGGTTTCAGTGCACTATTCTTGAGGCTAGAATAGCACAACACATCACTGAGCACATATTGTTGTGGAAGCATCCTGATGACTCCCACGTGAGTTTAGGTAACCTACTCGAGCTTTGGAATTTTCAGCAGTTATAATACTGTTTCACTTGTCACCTGACCTGCTGGGTATGTGCACTTTCAAAGTGTCCAGTCCTCTTGGGTTGTATACATAGTGGGGGCAGCTTAAAAAAAAAAAATCTGGTTCACGGTCTGTTGGCATTCATTCATCTGTATCCCCCTCCCGTGGGTCATGCCTGAAAATAGGCAGAATTTGTCTAGTGCACTTACCCGGTCAACAAAAACTAAAATTGAAAGGGGGATGGTATTGGTGAAGACCCATAACCCCCTTCCAGTGCCATATGAGATTTTTAACTCGCTTGATCTGGAAAAAAGTGAAGCGGGGGGTTAGTTTTGTAGATAAGGTGGTTTAGCAGGTGGGTTGTTGCAGAGGTGCATGGAGGTTGGTCTGGTGGTTGTGATTGGAGACGGATACTGGGGTTTGGGTTGTGATCTAGATGTAATGTGAGGCTGCTGTGCTTATATGGCAGAGTTACCTCTGGTTGTGGGGCTTGTCCAGGAGTGGGCATAGTGGTGGTGGGGGCCCTGGTCCATGTGAGGTAAGGGTAGTACACATAGTGGGAGCAAGTGGCAGGGGGAGTGGTTGTCCAGAGACTGGGAAGGATGGTGTATCCTCAAACTCCCCATTCCCCTTCCCTCATCGTCCTGGTCTAGGGCTTAGTGCGCAACCAAGACTAAATCTCTTACCCAACCAATATTCCAGTCTGTATACAGCCCAATTGCCTTGCTGATGGTCTCTGAACTGATAGGTGGGTCTGTCTGCCCAAGCAATCACTGATCCCTACACTTGGGTAAGATGCAACATTTTGTTTTCTAGAGCTGCACCCCCTTCACCAAGCAGGGATCTGCAACCCGCTAGCCTCCCAACGTATGGACCTGCAGTCCTTCCCACACGTGGGCCTGCACCACCTGTCACCACCATGGATCTCCAGCTTTCATCTCTCTACATGTGGACCTGCACCCCCACTCCTGCTTGAATAAAATAAAAAAAACAGTGACTGCCACCTAGAGTAGCAGATTTTGAGTTTGGAACAGTGAAGGATGTGCATTTTTTCCAGGCACAGAGCAGTAGTGCTGCTTGGTAATGGGCAGCAGTTCTCTGCTGAATCATTGTGCTTTTCAGCCAATCATTAAGCCAAACTTCCATAGAGGGGAACTTCCATAACAGTCCTGCTCTAAACTTGTAGATTTCCAGTTAGCATTGTTACAATTTTTATAGGTTGTAGCACACATTTGTGCAGAACCTCCCACCCCTGGTGTCTGCCTCTGCCCTTGTGTAAAATTTTTGTCCCCCACTTGTAGCCTTGTATTTGCGCTCAGAAGAGCGCACTCCCCTGCTCTGGTGACCGGCAAGCTGTTAGCTTGGGCTCCTAAGCCCCTTGCCCAACCATGACTGCAGCATGCTCCCTGCCCTGGTAAATGGCTCCATATCCGCTCCCCTCGCATTGGTATTTGGTGGCCATGGCCCTCCTACGTCCCAATTTGTCCTATGTTGCTGTGGACTATCCAGTACAGTTTGTAACTTGAACTTATCTGCATTGCAATAAGATTTGTACTTTTTGTTACTGGACTACACTAATATCTTGTATCTGTAGAGGGCAGTACCATGACCTGTGGAGGAATGCAGATTTCAGTTGTATTAATGAAGCAAACGAATCCACCCATGTTAGTCTTCCTTTTCTTGTGTTCCGAGAGTCATGTCATGGAGAGTGCTGCTGCCCTGTCAAGGTATCACAAGGCATAGATGGTGACTGAAACATGTAAAAGTAAGGAATTTGGATTTATATGTGGCACAGTGATACCAAACTACATGGTGTGGTGTGTTTTTAACACGATGTGCACTGCTGGCACTTCACTGTGGACAACATAAGCAGTGCTGACGCCATGCTATGTGCACTGCCAGGACTTTGAAGTGCTATGTGTTGTGCTGTCATTGCACTGCATACGTGGTGTGCTACTCATCCTTTCTAGTTCTCTGCTGTCCATCACAGAATTAGAAGGGAAGACCACAATGGCAACGCTTAAGTTTTGTGATCATCCCCAACCCATGGAACTGGAATAGGAAAGAGCAGAATGGCAGTGTCATGGAGCCAGTAAGGTGTGCTGTCTGAAGTGGCCCATTGACATTCACGTTTCTGGTGGCACATCCAGCCTCCCTAGGCATTATTGGCTATAACATTTGTGAACAGTTCAACAAAATGGATATATCTAGCCATATTTTGGTACTTTACAAAGTGGGGGGGGGGGGGGAGAGTAGTTCTTGGTAACTACTGCCAGAGTTTCAGCTGAAGTATGTTGTATTTTATGACAATTTCATGTACAGAGTTGAATGTTAAGACTTGCAAATGGCTTTAATATTCTCCTGAACAGAGTAGCCTAGTATGGTCATATCCCAGTGATGGTGGTTTGTGTCATGACTCCATTATGGCAAATCCAGGCTAGCAGCCTCCTTGATGGTTCTCTATATTGTACTCTTTGCCTGCGCGCTCTTCTCCCTCACTACCTCCTTGTGCTGTTCCCAAGCTCCCCAGCTGCCTGTCACCTTCTCAGTTGTGGTCTCCTCCTTTACTCCTCCCTTGCTTTACTGATTTAAAACTCCCCCAGCCCAGCAATATTTGTGTCTCTTAAAGACCTTGGTTTATATACACTTGGAAGAGATGGGGGGATGTGATCAAGACTTTCAAGAATCTTAAAGGCTTGAACAAAGTGCAAGTGGGTGACGTGACCTATTCCAGTACAAAAGTTGTGCAAGGATGAGGGGGCACAATATGAGATTTGGGGGGGGGGGGTGCAGGATAAGGGGAAATGCGAGTTTGTCTTCACAGAAAAGGTGGTAGATGCTTGTAACCCCAGCAAGTGGGGGGGTCAAACGTATAGGGGATAGACATAAGCAAACCCTAGATGTGGGGAAGAGGGGGCAAGCCAATGACATGCTGATGCAGGTGGGGAATATGGGCAGACTAGGTAGGCCTAGTGCTCCTTATCGGCCAACTATAATGTTACTATGTGTCTTCTGGAACCAGATGACTGTTCAGTGGAAGTCCATTGTAGGCTTCCATTCAACACTGGGAAAACAAGATGGTTGCATTGCTCAATCTGCTAAACACGGTCATCTGCAGCAGCTTGTTCTCATAAATGCTTTCAACTTGCCTAGTGTGTTCCACTTGTGGTTGTATACTACCCTTAAATACAGAAGTGAGATCTTCATGGTATGGTTTGTTGTAAAGGGATAATGATCTTATGATTAAGAGCAGCGAATGACGAGATGACAGCTGTTGTCAGCATTAATTGCTACAGTTTCATTATACCAGGCTGCTATTAATTTGAAGCACTTAATTAGGCAGAGACTTTTGGTTTACATTTTGATGTTGGAAATTTTTCATTGGTTCCTGTAGGCAAGCAGGACACATGGAGTCTCCATTATCAAGAGTCCACTTTAATGCATTTTTGAAATTGGCCTAGTGTGTCTCCCCCCAACCTTTGTTTAAGGCTCCTGGGTTGTCTTGCCCAGTACTGAATTGCATATCTGTTCTAGAACCAGATTTTGTTTGGCAGAAAAGGACCTTGAGGACCATCCAGTCTGCCCCTTGTCCTCTCCTGTTCCATCACCACTGACAGTTGGTCATAGGTGTCACTCCTCTACCTAATATGCCCCTGTGCCTATCCCGGGCATGCTTGGGGCTCCCCATTGTTTGCTGCCCCCCCGCCCCCAAAATCTGGCTGGCTGTTCTGTCATCCAAGACCTTTTCCTTGAAGATGTCAGTTCAGTGGAAGTGGCATTGTAGGCTTTCTTGAATTAAACGAATATTGAGAAAGGGGGAAAATGCAGCTGTAAGTAACCAAAGGGCCACTTAAAAAGAGCTCCTGCCACAGGAACAGAACTTTGAAAAAATGTAATATTCAGATGTACCTGTAGCTTATATTTTGTAATTCCTGCCCCAGGAGTCCTTTAGCATCAGTTTTTTTCCGCTGGACTAGACAGTATTGCCTCTGAGGTCTCGCAACTTTCCTTGTTGATTATCCAGATGAGCACAGGAGATTTTTCCTCAAATTATTTCCTGTAGAGTGAGGAATGAAAGTTTTATTGTTTCAATAGCGCTGTAGACATTTTTTTTTTAGCTCCACTGTGCTGTTTTTACCGCGACTATTTAGTTTAAAGCCTAATTTTATCGCACGTGTTTATTTTTGACGGTTTCCTCCATTTTGGGGCAAATTCTTACGAACATACGAAATTTGCCAGCAGATAAAGGCCTAGAGGTCTATCAAGTCTGCTCGAATGTGCAGCTAGCACCCCTTATTCTGCAGCTGCCCCTCCCTTCCACCCTTCCCCTTCATTAACCCTCCCCCTTGTCCTGTCCCATCCTCGTTTGAAGCAGTCCACTGTTCTACTGCATACCACTTTGCAGGTAACTCATTCCACCCAGCCACCACCCTCTCTGTAAAAAAGTGTCTCCTCATCTCCTCCTGAACCTTCCTCGCTCCAGTCTCATATCCATGGCCCCTGGTGGCCCTCCCCCCTCACTTTGAACAGCCCCTCTGTACCTGTCTTGTTTATTCCTTTCATGTATTTAAAGGTTTCAATCATGTCCCCCCTGTCTCTCCTCTCCTCCAGTGAGTACATGTTCAACTCCTTCAACCTCCTCATATGATAAGTCCCCCAGACCCTTGATCATCTTTGTCGCCCTGCGCTGCACTCCCTCCAGTAACTTAATGTCCCTTTTCAGATACGGACGCCAGAACTGCACGCAGTACTCCAGGTGTGGTCTAACTAATGACCTATACAGTGGCAGAATCACCTCCTCCCTCCTTGAGGATATACCCCTTGCAATACAACCCAGCATTTTGTTGGCCTTTGCAGCTGCCTTCCTACACTGTGCCGAGTTGTTCATTGACCCTGTGATGAGCACACCCAGATCCTTCTCCTCCTCTGTCTGGGCTAGCTGCACTCCCCCTAGCTGGTAAGTCCTCCTTGGGTTCTTCATCCCAAAATGCATCACCTTGCACTTTTTGGCATTAAAGCCCAGTTGCCAGGTGTCTGACCAGGTTTCAAGCTTTGCCAGATCATCCTGCCATCCCCCTAGGTCATCCACCACCGCGCCAACCTTGGTATCATCAGCAAACAGACTGATCTTGCTCTTGATGTCCCATGATATGTCTGCAATGAATATCCCAAACAACACTGGTCCCAACACCGAGCCCTGTGGGACACCGTCACTGCCCTTGGGTGTGAGAGCTCCCCACCCACCACCACCTCTGTTGCCTTCCTGCAGCCAGTTTCCTACCCATCTCACCAGCATTGCACCTGCCCCTGTGCCTACTAACTTCCTTCCCAGCCTTCCATGTGGCACTGAGTCGAATGCCTTACTGAAGTCCAGATACAGGACATCCACTGCATGTCCCCTGTCCAGTTGCCTAGTTACCCAGTCGCTAGAACCCGACCAGGTCGGGTTTGGCAGGATCTGCCACGTATGAAGCCATGCTGTCTGCTGTCCTGTAGTCCTTTGGCCTCTAAGGGCCACCAGCCTCTCCTTCAGGATAGTCTCCATTAGCTTACCCACGATGGATGTGAGGCTCACTGGTCTGTAGTTTCCGGTTCATCCTTGGGGCCACTCTTGTGGAGGGCACCACATGAGCCATCCTCCAGTCCTGAGGTACACCCCAATGTAGTGAGGCATTAAAGGTCTGCCAAGGTCCTGCAAGGACCTCTGCCAGCCTCCTTCAGTACCCTGGGATGGATGCCATCTGGGCCTGGTGCCTTGTCCACCCTCAGTGCCTTCAACCCTCTCGAACTTTGTCCTCCATGATTTCCCATCTGTCACCACTTCCCCCCTCGTCCTGCCATTTCACCCATCTTGGGTGTCACCCCTTTCTCTTTAGTAAATACTGAGCAGAAGTACTCATTTAGTGCTTCCGCCTTATCGTACCCTGCTTCCACCCAACCCCCCTCCTTCCTAATCCTTACTATGTGGTCCTTGCAGCTCCTTTTCTCCCTGATGTACTTAAAGAAGTCCTTCTCCCCCTTCTTAATGCCTTGTGCCAGCCTGAGTTCCGTAGATGCTTTGGCTCCCCTTACTGCCCTTGTCACCTCCTTCGATTCTGTCAAGTACCCTCTCTGTCCTCCCCTCCCTGTTTTCTTGTATTTCTAAAGGCAGCTCTTTTCTTCCTTACCTTTTCCATGACCTCCTTGCTCAACCAGCTCGGTTTCTTAGCTCTAGCCTTCTTGCTCTGGGCTTTGCAGCAGGTTTTGGTTGCCTCCACTATCCCCAACTTTATGAGCTCCCATCTCTGGTTAGTATCCATACTAGATTGAATTCTGGCCAGGTACCCTTTTACCACTTCCCCCATCCTCCCAAAGTCAGCCCTCCTGAAGTCCAGCACTCTTGTGCCAGATTCCACTCCTTCCTTGCCCATATCCAATGTGAGCCATACTGAGTGGTGGTCACTCCCTGACAGCGGTTCCTCCACTGTAAGTTCTCTCACATTCTTGTGGGAACCTTTGAACTAGGAACAGTTGCCTTGTTACCTCAGACCTTGTGGGGTTTACAGCAAGGTATCTGCAGTGGATTTCAAATTTAAACAGTGCCTGGGCATTTTCTCTCTAAATTGGTGAGTACGAGGAAACCTTTTATGTTATATTACTGGACCTTGGTGGTATCTGTGTCTGGACTGTAAGGGTCCAGCAGCCACCTATGCACAGTTGAGTATTACTGGGTTTCTATTAGGATTGGCACTGGTATAGATCCCAGTTCTACAACCAAAAAAAAAGGCACTGGTAATAGTTTAACTGGGGCAGGACTGGCTGGTGGCATTTTCACAGAAACCTGCGCTCCTTCATGGAGTTGCTATGGAAGATCCAGGAAGTACATAAGTGGCAATCCTTGGAGCCAGACCCCCAGCGTAAAAAAAACTCGCTGAGTATCTGGATCTGCCTGTGACAGCTCCCACTTTGGTGCCGCCCTGGATCGAGCCTCACGCTGACCTTGTTACTACTATATGGAAACAGCTGTCGGCCTTAGCCCCGCTTCCCAGGAAGTCGAACAAGCTATACCAGGCTCCCGAGGGTGTTGACTTCTTAGACTCCCACCCTCGAGCTGACTCGGTTGTGATTAGCACTGTTCATGGCCGGTCAGCTCAACCCAAACACCTTAGCTCGTCTCCACCTGACTAGGAATCCCGCCTTCTGGACCAGTATGGCAAGAATATTTTTGCTTCTTCCACTCAGGGTATTAGGGCCCTGAACTATGTCGGCCACATGGGGATTACCAGAAGGCGATTCTCAGTGAGGTGGAATCTAAATTGGACTCCCTTCCGGACTCTCGGGTCAAGCAGGAAGTGGCTGACCTTATCTGCTGTGCACGGTCAGTCTGTGGACTCCATTTATCATCCCCATCAATCGCAGCGCCGTCCCTTTTGCAGACTGAATCGGCCCAAAGTGAGACCACAGGGAAAGAGGGCCACTAAACGTCAGGCCCCCCAGCTGCCAAGCCCCCCCTCCGCCCAAAGAAAGCAGCGGGAGCTTCAGCTGCGGCGCTGCCCCACACCACCTGACTCCTTCCCTCTCCCACAGCCTCCGGGCTTCCCGGAGGAACCAGTAGGAGGTTGGTTTTCCCTCCACCTTCTGGCTGGGAGAGGATAACATCAGATTCATGGGTGCTCCAGCTAATCGCAGGAGGACACTCAATGGTTTCTGCAGAAACCACGTCGTCACCCTCCCCCAAGGTCGTCGTACTCTTGGGAACATCTTCTGGTCCAGGAAGAAATGTCAGCACTTTTACTGAAAGAGGCGATAGAACCTGTCCCCCTTCCCCTGCAAGGAACGGGCTACTATTCACACTTCTTCCTGGTCCTGAAGAAGACAGGAGATGTAAGACCTATTAGATCTCAGTTCCCTGAACATTTTCATGGAGTACAAGAGGTTCAGGATGCTGTCTCTCTGCAGAGCCTTCTGCCCCTCCTCCGCTCGGGCCAGTGGCTGTGTGCTGTGGATATGCAGGACGCTTACATGCACACATCTATCCGCCCGTCTCACTGCAATATCTTCACTTTGCTTTCCAGGGGGACCACTTCCATTTGGCCTCTCCTCGGCTCGAGTATTTACCAAATGCCTTGTGGTGGCGGCGGCCTACCTGCGTACCCAGGGGGTATAGATTTTCCTGTACCTGGACGATTGGCTTCTGGCGGCCTCGTCCAGGGAGGAACGCTTAAACACAGCCTCTCCCTCACCCAGCAGATCTTTGCCTGTCTGGGTATTACCATCAGCCATTCCAAGTCTCTCTTGATCCCATCCCAGAGGCTCCAGTTTATTGGAGCGATACTGGACACGACCCTAGGCAGGGCCTTCCTGCCACCGGACAGGGCAGCCAGATTCGGGTAAGCCTGTTGTCCGGCTGCAGGTGGGTCAGTGCAAGGTCAGTTCACCTCCTCGGGCTTATGGCGGCTGCTATCCCAACAGTCCCTCGTGCTCGGCTCCACATGAGGATCTCTCAGTGGATGCTTCGCTCTCAATGGGATCAGTTGGTGGACAACTTGGACCAGTTGGTCCTAGTCTCCTTTCCCATGATTTGAGACTTGCAGTGGTGGATGGTTCGAGAGAACCTTCGGGGAGTTCCATTCTTCCTCCCTCCCAGACTCTGACCACAGACGCCTTGGGCGAAGGTTGGGGAGCCCATCTCAGTCCACATCGGACCCAGGGCTCTTGGTCCAAACTCGAACAATCCCTGCACATCAATGTGCTTGAGCTTCGGGTAGTGCTCTACACTCTTCAGGCTCTCCACCTGCATCTTCTTCCAGGCCACCTAGCCGTCCAGATGGACAATATGTGTGTGGTATGGTACATCAACAAACGGGGTGGGACTCGGTCCTACCCTCTTTGCAGTGAAGCAATGAGAGTTTGGGACTGGGCAACACAACATGATCTTCACCTCATGGCAATTCATGTTCCGGGGGTCGAGAACTCCTTAGCAGACAAACTAAGTCGCTCGTCTGCTCAAACTCACGAGTGGGAACTGGATCAGGGGGTCCTAGACGATATCTTCCTACGTTGGGGAACACCTCAGGTGGACCTGTTCACTTCACCTCTAAACGCAAAGCATTTTCTGGAGGGACGCTCTGTCTCTGTATTGGAAGGACAGATTCATCTATGCCTCCCCCGACTCCTCTGATCCTGCGTATCTTGCAGAAACTCTGCTCAGAAGGAGCACGAATGATTCTGATCACTCCTTTCTGGCCCAGGCAAGTTTGGTTCTCCCTTCTGCAACAATACTCAGAGGAACCTCCTCTTTCTCTTCTGCTGTCACGAATTTTATTGACCCAGGATCAGGGGACCCTGGTCCATCCAGGTCTCAAGTTCCTTCAACTACATGCGTGGCTCCTGCAGACATAGCTCAAGCCCATTTTGGGGTTTCTCCCCGGGTGGCTGAGATCTTGGAGGCTAGGAAACCCTCCACTAGGTCTACTTATGCCATGAAGTGGAAACGGTTCACAGTCTGGGCCGCTTCAGAAGGCTTCGAGCCTTTCTCCTGCTCAGTTGGGCAACTGCTGGAGTACCTGCGCCATCTCTTTGACCTGGGTCTTAGTCATTCATCTCTGAAGGTATACATGGTGGCCATTTCGGCCTACCATGTTCCTTTCGCAGATAGGACGTTTGCTCAACTGGAAGTCTAAGACTTTCCTCAGAGGGGTTCTTCACTTGAGACCCCCATCTGAGTTCCCGCCCCTCCTTGGGATTTGAACCTCGTTCTTGAGAAACTTACTTTGCCTCCTTTTGAACCGACGGCCTCAGCAGACATGAAGTTCCTTTCATGGAAGACGCTCTTCCTAGTAGCCATTACCTTTGCTCGGAGGATTTCCGAGCTCCAGGCCCTGATGTGTAAAATCCCGTACTTGATTTTTCACAAGGGATGTGTGGCTCTGCGCACCAATCCTAAGTTTCTCCCCAAGGTGGTAGCGGAATCTACATTGAACCAGTTCATAGAGTTACCTGCCTTCTTTACGCAGTACTCTAATCAGGGAGTATCTACTTCCCACCATGGACGTTCATCGGATCCTGAGATACTACACTAACAGAACAAAGGATCTCAGAAAGACTGATCAACTGTTTGTCTCTTTTGCACCCAAAAGAGAAGGCAATGCTGTTTCCAAGCAATGCCTGTCTAAATGGTTGGCTCATTGCATCACCTTCTGTTATGACAAGTACAACAAGGCCCTTCCGGGGCAAGTAAGACGACACTCCACCAGAGGGGTTGCTGCCTCAGTGGCATGTTTCAAGAACGTGTCAGCGGCAGACATTTGTGCTGCCGCCACTTGGACTTCTGTCCGTACATTTACAAAACATTACAGTTTGGATATTGCCTCTCGCCGTAGAGCAGGCTTCGGGCTCACTGTTCTGCAAGGCCTCCTTTCTTAAGGCCTTCACAGCGGAGAGGATCTGCTTTGAGTAGCTTTCTTCCTCCTGTGTGCTTCTCCTTATTTCAGACTGCTTGGGACTCAGTCCTATAAGTAATTACCTACTGCAAGAGCCCTCTCGAAGTAAGATAGTACAGTTACGTAAGAACTTACCATAACAGTAGATCTTCAAGAGAGGCTCTTGCAGTAGGTAATACCTTCCTGCCCTCCATCCCCCTAAGTTTTTTCAGCTCCTTTTCCAGTGAGGGAAATATCCGCTTCTCTCTCGTCCGGCCTCTTGTGGCCTGTGGTGGAAAAGAACTGGAAGGCAGGTGTGAGGGACCGCCCCTTTATACCGACTGAGGCCGGTCACCTGACGTGGGGGGAGGTCCCTCACCAGAGACTGCTAGCTAGAAATTTTTCCGTGGGGTCCTGCCGCCTGCCGACATCAGTCCTATATGTAATTACCTACTGCAAGAGCCTCTCTCGATCTACTGTTACGGTAAGTTCTTATGTAACTGTTCTTTTAGCTCCTGCAAGGCCAGATCTCTAACTTTCAAAAGGCTTGTTTTTGACAGCTATGGTACCGCAAGGTACTCCCTTTAGCATCTCTGGAACTGCACTGTCAAGCACAGTCGTTTTGACACCATCAGTGCCAATAATAGGGGCAGTTCCATCACTAGCTTTAGTTGCCATTGCAGAGGATGATCGGGAAAACGGATACCGTGAGCAAAAACTAATGGAGTCACTTCTAAAGGAAAGACTGGTAGATTACTTGCATCTAGCAGGTTACAGGACCCGAGGCAGCATGGTTTATGGGGAGGGGGATCATGTCAAACGAGAGATTTCTATGACTGGGAGTCCAGAGAAATAGAGCAAGGGGGAATGGTGGATGTGGCGTTAGATTTAAACAAGGCCTTCAACACTGTGCTGCATAGGAGGCTCATAAAAAAAAAACTGTGAAGCTTGGGGCTGGGCATCAATATAGTACACTGGGCGCATAATTGGCTGATGGAGAGGTGACAGACAGTAGTTTACAGCACTCGGGAAGGGACAGTGACCAGTGGGGTTCCTCAGAGCTCAGTCCTGGTTCCAGTCCTCTATAATGTCTTTATAAGTGACATTGCAGAAGAACTGGAAGGGAAGGTGTGCCTCTTTGCAGATTGACACCAAGATCTGCAATAGGGTGGACACTGGGGGGGGGGGGGGTGGAGAGAATGAATAGAGACCTGAAAAAGCTTGCGGAATGGTCAGGGGTATGGTGGCTGGGTTTTAGTGCAAAAAGAAAAGTGCAAACTCGTTCACCTTGAGTACAGAAACCCAGAGTCAAGAGTATAGAAGGTGGAAGAGGTATTGACTGTCGCTAACAGGAACGGGACCTGGGGGTAATCATAATGGATGGCCTTAAGATGACAAGACAATGTGACAAAGCGGTAGGGAAAGCTGCTGGGGTGCATAGGGAGGGGTATCATCACCAGAAAGGAGGTGGTGTTGCCACTGTATAGGTCATTGGTGAGACCACATCTGGAGTACTGTATCCAGTTCTGAAGACCACACCTCTGAAAAAACAGACAAGGCAGACGCCATCCAAATAAGGGCAACAAAAATGGAGCAGGGGCTGCACCAAATGACCGATGAGATACTGAGATATCTAAACATGTACACCCTGCAAGAGAGGGAGGGTCATGATAGAGAACTTTAAATACCTAAGGTAGGGAAGGGAGCATTTTCAGAAAAGAAGGTGTACAAGAACTAGCGGCATACAATGAAGTTGGATAGGGAAAGTTTATTAGGGATGTTAGGAAGTGTATCTTCTCTGAAAGGGTGGTGGATGCCTGGAACAATCTTCTGGTGTGGGTGGTGAAGGAGAAAATGGGCTTCAAGCATGGATGGGATCGGTATAAAGGCAGACTGCTATCAAAGCGGAGGGGGAGGTGGCTGGAGACGCAGGTCTGCGGTAGCAGAATAGGCAGGGAAAAGAAGTGGAGATCAGGTGTCCTTGTCTGTCACCAAAATTCTATATTCTAGGATCGTGGATATGTTGTTCATCCACACTTAATGGCATGTCCCTTTCCCCTTTAAATCTTGCCGGAAGTCTTCAAGCTGGCTCCTGCCACCCACCCACCTGGTGTTATATATCTCAGCTCCGCCCCATGACGCCAGATCTTCCTTTCTGCTGGAAGATACAGGTTGCCTCCATCATGCTTTCGCATTTTGTAGGCCCTGGCTTTCAGTACTTCGGGTTTACTGAAATTAGAACTCGTCCAAGTTAGCAATCGCGCTTTTGCGTCCTTGATCATGGAAGAGAAACCTTCTCCAGGATTTTGCTGGTGTCCTTCCGGCCAGAAGATGTCACGCACCAATCCCCATCTCACATGCGTCTACTGCCTAAGTGTCGGCCGTGACACCTCGTCCTGCAGCTTTTGCTTGGCCTTCCATCCCAACATTCTGGACAACCGCCTAGCATGTTTAAAGCTGGGGAGACCAGAGAAAAGGAATCCTTTGATGAAGTCCAAGGAGGCTAGGTGGGCGGTTTCCGCGGCTGCAGGTTCTGCCAAGCAGCTGGAATGCATGAAGATGTTCGAAGAAGAAGACACCCGCGCTTCAGACAATCAAAGCTTTTTCGTTCCACTCAATCTAGGCTCCGCCTTTTCATGTTCCTTCAAGGAGTTGTGCCAGTCTCTTCCCCACCCGGGGAGAGGCTACCGTGGGCTCACACTCCACCCGATCTCGAAAGAGAGAGAAGGAACCGAGCATGTCTTCATCTCGGCGAAGACACTCTTGGGACCAAGAGAGGTCTCAGTCCCAGGAGCATGCAGTCTCGACCTCGGTAGAGATCACTTCTTTGGCTGCAGGCTTCACGGACCTTCCGTCCAGCCACCTGACCGATGAGGTCGAGATTGTCCTTGACCCCATCAATCCACTGTCACTGGCCCCTGTCGACGACTTCTTGGAAAGGACTCCGGTCCTTGTCTTCCCCGATTAGGAGAACCAGCCTGCTGGTGTCCTCATCGAGGACCCGGTTCCGGATCCCCGGGTATTACCGGTCCTGCTGGTGTCTTCCAAGCGACCAAGCCGGCCTTTCTGATCTCAGTCGAGATCTAGAACCCCCTCGTCCAGACAGCCGAGGAAGAGCCACAAGAGCTTGAAAAAGAGGCGATGCCACCAGTCGTCCTCAGATGAGGAGAGGCTCCAATGGAAACTCCAGTGGCACTACGAGGACCTCGTGGCAACAGCTGATTTTGTCAGGGCACAAGCTGACTTTGACTCCTACCCCGGCCATTACTTGGCTTTCACCTCCTAGGCTGAATCCGACCCCCTCGGAACCGAAGCCTTTGGTTCCTTCGCCCGCAAGGCCGGCCTGTCTTCCAGTTCAGCCTATACCGGTCTCTCCACCGATCGTGGTGGAGCCGCCGCCTAAGCAGCCTGTGGGAAGGGCTCCTTCCAAAGAGGACTGACCAGGTACCGGGCTTCCCTGATGTCTGTCGGTCATGGTCACCCCAGACCGCCGTCGGGTTGAGGGTGATTTGGGTGGCAGGCTGCTGTACCCCAACTCTTCAGACTCGGATGTCACCGGGCTTCACTCTCATCCTAGGGAAGATGAGTCATCCGTTGGCACAGGGATGGAGAAGGGACCTTCCTCCTTCCAAGGGATCCTTCGTCTCATCTCTGATTCCACAGGGAAGCCCCTGGAACCCATCCAGAAAAAGGCAGAGTACCCTCTCACGGACATCCTCAAAAGAGGGTATATCCCAACGGAGGCCTTTCCTGTGGCCGAGGCCATGGTTGGTGTGGCACTCAAACTATGGCAGCGTCCTGCCTCATATCCAGCACCGTCGGCCCGCAGTGTCACGGTGCCCGCTGAGATCATGCGGGGTTCACAGAGCTAGCACCCTTGACTGTGAGCCTGGTGACTGCCCTGTGTTGGTGTATTGGCAGATCTTACTTCGAGAAACAGCTCTTGCATCAGGTTACACCATTAGGACTGAAGCCGGCTGGTGCCAGGACCCCACGGAAATTTTCTAGCTAGCAGTATTCAGTGGGGACCGCCGCCGACGTCAGGCATAGTACATAAGGGTGCGGTCCCCCAGAATCCCCAGTTCTTTTCCTGCCGTTGACTCACCAGCATCAGCCTCTCGGTCTCTACCTAGCGCACGACGACTTAGAACTTAGAGAGTTTCTACATGACTAATGTCCTCTCCAACTCCTTCACTTGAGGGTCACCTTTCAAAGTGAGCCTGCGGAAAACAGATCCCTTTCAAGGATCCTCATTTTTCCTGCGTGCGGTGCTTAGCCCAGACCACGATGACAAGGCCTGCACCTTTGCCAGGGTTCAACAGCCGCTTCCAGGATCCGCCATCAGAAGGCACTTCAGGCTTACCTGCTAGAGGAAAAACTCAGTAGGATGGACAAAGAACCTTCCTCCAGGGGCGATTCTTCCTCCAAGGTCCACAAACACTGGGATAAGCACCAGGAGAAGGCAAGGTCCAGATCCCCGAACCGGGCCTCGGATTCGCGGAGCTCAGGCTCCACCTGATCGGACCGCTCTCCCTCCAGGGCTAGGTCTCAGCCCCCTCCGGTCAAGGTCCGGGCTTCCAGCGGTTCTTCGACTCTTCAGCCCATTAAGACCTCCAGGTCCTCAGCTTCCTCTACTCCCTCTCGGGCTTCTTCAAAGTCCTCTGAACGTCACAAGTCTTCCTCTTCCACCAGACGTCGGGACCCCAACTCCAGCTCAGTCTCTCAGCCCCCTAGGGGCCGGGATCCTCCACCCAGGAAGACGAAGGACCTGACCTCCCTCAAGCGGACGTCGGGCAAGCACCTGAAGTCGGCCAAGCGTTTGTTGGAGCTGAGAACATCGGCCAAGCAGCAGATGCCAGCCAGGTGTTCACCGGACCTGAAGTCGTCAGCCAAGCGACCGACAGCCTCACTGGGGCCGAAGACCACCCCCAAGTCACCGGTAGACACCAGTCGCAGGGACTCCAGGGAGGAGGACGCTGCATTGCCCGAAGACCAGGCGGGCGACACAGAGGATGCCGGGCTTCCGAGGGAACCTTTGCCCACCCTGGAGACACCCGAGGACCCGACGCCCGACCCCAGCGACAGACCACCGGCACCAGGCCCGTCGTCAGGCATGAACATTCAAGAAGTAAAAGAACTCTTTACTTTCTGGTGGGACACCATCCGTAAAGATGTGGTCCCAGTGAAACCTTCTCCTCCCACTCCTTCACCTCCTACAGCCCCTCCTCCACCACAGGGACCAACAGGACGACCATCAACCCCTAAGGAGCAGACTCCACCTCCTAGGGGTAGATCCCAGGATCGGAGAAGGCCTCCCTCAAGATCTCCATCAGGGTCTTCCAGCCCCAAGCGACCCAGATGGCGGTATACTCCGTTGGGGGAGGACTCCAGATCAGATACCTCGGATTACTCCAGATCTCCTTCTCCACTCAGCATCTCATCACCTAACCCACATAACCTTCCCAGGTCTCCTCTGGATAACTCCTCTTTGAGATCATGAGGCACATCCCCTCCTCTGGATCAACGGCCGCAAAAGGTCGGGGGTCGCATCGCTCGCCACTTTTCAGGGTGGCAGTCAATTACCACCGACCGGTGGGTTCTCCGATTGGTCCAGAGGGGCCATTTCATAGAATTTCTCGACCACCCACCGGTAAGACCTCCCCTGCTTTCCCGTTACTCAGGTCAGCATGCTCTGCTTATATAACAGAAGATGCTCATGCTCCTGGAAAAAGAAGCAATAGAGCACGTTCCACGGAACCAGAGGGATGCAGGATGTCATTCTCACTTCTTTCTGGTTCCCAAGAAAACAGGGGACCTCCGTCCGATACTGGACCTCGGCGACCTCAACGAGTCGGTCCTGTACAAATGCTTCTGCATGGTGACCCTCCCCGGTCTGATTCCCAAGCAGAGCACCTTTCTAACATCTTTGGACATGCAGGATACCTACCTGCATATACCCATCATTCGAGTGCACAGGAAGTTTCTGCGCTTCGAGTTCCAGGGCCACCATTATCAGTTCCAAGCCCTCTCTTTTAGACTGTCATCAGCACCTCGGGTATTCACGAAGTGTATGGCAGTCATAGCGGTGACTCTGAGGAGGCAAGGCCACTATGTGTTCCCCTACCTGGACGACTGGCTTCTCATGGCGCCCTCTCGGGAGGCCTTGATGTCCGCCATTCATTATACTCAGTCTGTGTTCGAGACACTGGACATCTTGACAAATCAAGAGAAGTCACGTCTGGTTCCATCTCAGACTGTGCAGTACATAGGCGCAGTTCTGGACACCGTCCAAGGGAAAGCTTTTCTTCCCCAGGACAGAGCGGAACACATCAGATCCCTCATCAGGGACATTTCAGCAAAGAAGACCGTTCCTGCCAGATTGGTCCTTTGCCTGCTCGGACACATGGCTGCGGCCATTGCAACAGTCCCACTTGCTCGTCTCCACATGCGGGTCACCCAGTGGATGTTACGGGTCCAATGGGATCAAAAGCAAGACCATCTGCAGCTCCCATTCTGGATCACGAAGGCCATAATCCAGGATTGGCAATGGTGGCTAGATCCGAAGAGTCTTATCGGCAGGGGTCCCCTTTGTTGCGCCGTCTCTGACTGTGACACTCTCCACAGATGCCTCAGAGCTCGGATGGGGAGCACACCTCGACGGTGTCCAGTCTCAAGGCCTGTGGACAGCCCAAGAGACTCATCTCCACATAAACATCCTAGAAATGAGAGCAGTTCTTTACGCTCTGCAGACCTTTCAGTTGGAGATTCCGCCGGGTACTCTTCTGTTACAAACAGACAATTCCACGGTGATGTATTACCTCAACAAACAAGGAGGCACCCATTCCTACCCGTTTTGCAGGGAGGCCATGAGGGTGTGGGATTGGGCTTTGCAACACGGCGCAAACCTCATTGCTGTTCATGTCCCAGGCATGGACAACGTCATTTTAGGTGGTCTGAGTCACTCTCAGGCCAGAGTCCTCGAGTGGGAACTACTCCAGGAGGTAGTAGAGGATCTGTTTCACAGATGGGGTACACCAGAGTTAGACCTTTACGCATCCCCATCCAACGCAAAACTGCCCAATTTTTGCTCGCTAGATCCAGGGCCAGGTGTTTTCTGGCGAGACTCATCCCTCTCCAGGGCGGGCAGATTCCTCTATGCCTTCCCCCCCTTTCCATTGATCCAGAGGGTTCTTCTGAAACTTCACAAAGAGCAAGCGATGCTGATACTCATCACGCCGTTCTGGCCCAGGCAGATCTGGTTCCCTCTACTACACCAGCTATCCCGGGAACCTCCGGTATCTCTGCCAATCAGCTGTCACTTGTCGTCTCAGGAGGAGGAGGGCTCCTTGGTCCATCTGGACCTTCGTTCATTGAGCCTGCATGCTTGGCTCCTAGAGACATAGTCATTTTGCGACACGGGGTCTCGCAAGAGGTAGCTGATGTCCTGGTGGCTGCGAGAAAACTGATCACTCATGCTACCTACGCCATGAAATGGCACCATTTTTGCCTATGGAGTCAAGCATGGGGGTTTTCGCCTCTAGACTGTCCAGAAAAGTTGGTCTGGGACTACCTCCTGTCTCTTTTTTCAAAGTACACCTCTGTGCCATATCAGCCTATCATTGTCCAATGCACCATATCCCAGTTGGACACGGCACGAGCCTTCTTGAGAGATATTCTCCACCTTAGACCTCTGATTAAAGATCCAATTCCACCATGGGATCTATACTTTGTCCTGGAGCAGCTTACGCTGCCACCCTTTGAACCAGCCATGGATTGCGAGCTATGTCTTCTCATTTGGAAGACGTTGATCTTACTTCGAGATACAGCTCTTGCAGCAGGTAACACCATTAGGACTAAAGCCGGCAGGCGTCAGGACCCCACGGAAATCTTCTAGCTAGCAGTCTTCAGCGGGGACCGCCTCCGATGTCGGTCCCGCCCCTGACATCAGACGTGGTACATAAGGAGGCGGTCCCTAGATTCTGAGTTCTTCCTTCACGACTTGCATGTCTCAACCCTTGGTTGCGTTTCTAGCTACCGCCTGGTTAAGTTCTTCCTTCGGAAAAGTTTGTTTTCTGCTCAGTTTCTATCTGATGTCCTCTCCAACCTCCACTGAAGGCCATCCTTCGAAGTGCGCCTGTGGGAAGCAAATCCCGTTCAAAGACCCACATTCAGTCTGTGTCCGGTGCCTAGGCCCAGACCACGACACCCAGGCCTGTTCCTTCTGCCAGGGATTCAACAGCTGGACCCGGATCCGTCGCCAGAAGGCCCTTCAGGCTTTCCTGCTCGAGGAGAAGATTAAAGCCATGGACGCAGCCTCCATGGGGGAATCTTCCGACAAGGCCCGGAGACACCTCGAGAAGCATAGGGAGAGAGTGAGATCCAGGTCCCCGTCTAGGGCCTCTAGACTCCCGTAGCTTCGGCTCCCGGTCCGACCGCTCCTCCTCCCGGGCCCGCTCTCAGCCTCCCCCTGCAGCGGTGAAGACCTCCTCGGGTTCCTCCTCTCTTTCTCAGGCCAAGACCTCCAGACCTTCTTTGTCTTCAACCACCAAGGCCCTGTCGAGGTCAGGGGACCGTCACCACCATCACAAGTCCGGTTTCCGCCATTTGGAACCCGACGCCACGTCAGTCTCTTTGCCTCCTCCTCCCCAGCGGAAGACCAAGGGCAGCTTCCCTCAAGAAGATCGCGGACCGGCCTTGGCCCCTCGGCGTCGGCCAACACCTCGCGGTCGAGCACCAGCGACCGCCCAGGCGCCCGTCGCGGTCAGACACCCGCCTCCACGGATGCGGCGGGAGGCTGGCGTCACACCCACAGAAGAGGACCGCTCGCCTCCACCGGCGTCAGTCAGGCGATCCAGGAGGAGAGCTGGCCCAGCCGAGGACCAGGCAGGTGAACCAGTCTATTGTACCCCCAGGAACCCTCGCCGAATCTGAGGCCCTGGGGAGCGGCGCCGAACCCGGCGACCCATCGGCACCCAGTCTGTCGTCGGGCCTCAGCATATCCGAGGTCAAGGAGTTGTTTACTTCCTGGTGGGACACCATAAAAAGGGATGTGGTTCCCACACCACCTCCTCCTCCTGCTACTCCACCGGCCTCCCGCGCCCACTACTTCACCCAGGGATGCGGGCCGAGTACCCTCCCCCCAGGAGCCTACGGACCCTCCTAGGGGTAGATCACAAAATAGGAGACCTCCTTCCAGATCTTCTTCAGGGTCACCCAGCCCCAAGAGACCCAGAAGGCCTTGCGCCTTCGTCTTGAACGGACGACACGGAATCGGACTTCTCGGACGGATCCAGATCCCCTCTCTGATCCAGCGTCCCTTCTCCGGACCCATGTGAGCTTCCAAGATCTCCTCCAATGACCCCATCGTTCTCCAGAGATTATGAGGCATATCCAAGAGAACATGGGCTGGGATACAGAGGAATTAGACCCTGAGAGATTCGCTTGCCAGAATACCTTTGGCAGAAAGATCCAAAGCCTGTGGTGGTGCCACCCTTGGTGGAGCACATTCGTGGGCGTCACCAGGCGGCGTGGAAAGCGTCCACACTCGCTTCGGCGATGCGAAAGCTGACCCCGCCTGTACAAGGCCTAAGGAGGACCAGTACTTGGCATCACATCCTCTGGCGATTCTCTGGTCATTACAGCCTCTCACGGCCGGTCCCAGAGGCCGCAGCATTTGAACACCCTGCCACCAGACCCAGAGTCCAAACAGCTGGGCCGCTATGGGCAGGTGCACGTATGCACTCCAGCTACCTGCACCATCAGATCCCTTAACTGCTTGACCCACATGGTACAGTTTCAAAGCGCCTTGTGGGAACAGGGACTGGATCTGCCGGAAAAGATACCAGAAGGTGAGGCAGAAGGAGGAGTTGCTGCAGCTCCTTTATGCGAGTTGGACGTGGGAACCTGGGTACTCGGAGCAGCGTGTGATTCCGCGGACTCCTCGTGGCGCAGGCAGCGCAGCTCAGGCGTATGCCTCGAGAACCTCATGGCTCCGTGTTTCGAATTCACCGGGCGTCCAGAAGAACATCCTGGACACCTCGTTTCATCGGAGAAGTTCTTTTGGTGAGTCCTCGGAGAAGGTCCTCACCAAACTTCAAGAGGCCGGAAGGCGTGCCGGTCTGTCCAGGCCATGTACAGACCAAGCTTAGTTCCTTCGTAGGAACCAAGCCGTTCGAGGCGGATGCAGAGACAGCAGTCCAGCCGTTCCTCAACAGAGGGCTCCTTCTCCCGCAGAGCCCAGGGAAGTCGTCAGCGGGCAAGTCAACGACTAGGTAAGTCGGCCCAGCCTGCTGGACCCTCAGCCGCCACAGCATGACTTCTTCCGGCCCCGCCCCTCAGGATCAATGGGACACCAAGGTTGGGGGCCGCATTGCGGACCACCTGCCAGGGTGGCAGTCCATAACCACCGACAGGTGGGTCCTTCAGTTGGTCGAAAGAGGCCACTTTATAGAATTCGTGGACAAGCCACCCACAAGGCCTCCTCTGCTCTCCCGTTACTCGGGTCAGCACAGATCACTCATCAGGCAAGAGGTACTCGCGCTCCTGCAAAAGGGAGCGGTGGAGTATGTCCCAGAGAGCCAGATAGGATCCAGATACTATTCCCACTTCTTTCTGGTTCCGAAGAAAACAGGGGACCTCCGTCCAATCCTGGACCTCAGCGACCTCAACATGTCGGTCACCTACAAACGTTTTCGCATGGTGACCCTCCAAGGACTCATTCCCATGCTGAAAAAGGACGCCTTCTTAGCGTCCCTGGACAGGCAGGATGCCTACCTGCACATCCCAGTAGCTCAAGCACACAGGAGGTTCCTGCGCTTCGAGTTTCTTGGCCACCACTTTCAGTTCCAGGCCCTTCCATTTGGACCGTCTTCGGCCCCCAGGGTCTTTACCAAGTGTATGGCAGTCGTGGCAGCATCTCTGAGGAGACAGGGCCACTACGTGTTCCTGTACCTGGACGACTGGCTTCTCATGGCCGCCTCCAAAGAGGCACTGTTGATGGCTATTCAGAGCACCCAGGACCTGTTCCAGTCTCTGGGCATTCTTATCAACTCGAAGTCTCTCTAGTACCGTCCCAGAAGCTGCAGTTTATAGGCAGTTCTGGACACCATCAAGGGAAAGCCTTTCTTCCGACGAAAAGCCAGACACATCAGATCCCTCATCAGGGATCTTTCAGCGAAAAGACCGTCCCTGCCAGGTTGGTCCTTCCTTGCTCGGACACGATGGCTGCGGCCATTCAACCGTCCTTTGGCAAGGCTCCACATGCGGGTAACTCAGTGGATGCTCAAGGTGCAGTGGGACCAAAGGCAAGACCACATGCAGCATCCGGTCAGAATCACGAACGCCGTGATTCAAGACTGGCAATGGTGACTAGACCCAGGGACACTTTCTGCGGGTGTCCCGTTTACTGCGCCATCCCTGAAGGCAATCCTCTCCACAGACACCTCAGGGCTGGGATAGGGAGCGCACCTGAACGGGGTGAGGTCCCAGGGAACATGGACCCCTCAGGAAGCTCACCTCCACATCAACATGCTGGAGATGGAGCGGTCCTTCACGCGCTGCAGGCCTTTCAGTCAGAAATACCGTCAGAGTACCCTTCTGCTCAGGACGGACAACAGCGTGATGTATTACCTCAACAAACAAGGGCGCACACTCTTACCCCTCTGCAGGAAGCTGAGGGGTGTGGGATTGGGTAATCCAACACGGTGCAAGCCTGATTGCAGTTCACGTTCCCGAGTGGACAACACAATGCAGAGCAGCCTGAGTGGTTCCCAGGCCAGAGTCCACAGTGGGAACTTCTTCAGGAGGTAGCAGAGGATCTGTTCCTTCGATGGGGCACTCCAGAGTTGGACTTATTCGCTTCCCCATCCAGCATAAACTGCCCAATTTTGCTTCGCTAGATCCAGGGCCTGGTGTTTTCTGGCGAACGGCGTTGTCCCTCTCCTGGGCGACAGATTCCTCTACCTTTCCCCTCCTTCCCATTGATCCAGAAGTTCTTCTCAAACTGCGCGGGAGCACGCAACAATGATCCTGGTAGCGCCTTTCTGGCCCAGGCAGATCTGGTTCCCCATGCTGATGCAATTGTCCGGAACCTCAGTTCCATTGCCTTTCAGCTCCCACCTATTGTCTCAGGAGGAGGGTTCACTAGTCCATCGGACTTACGCTCACTGAACCTGCATGCATGGCTCCTAGAGACATAGCCATTATACGTCTGAGGGTCTCACAAGGGTGGCGGAAGTCCTTTCTGCGGCCAGAAGCTGGCTACGCGTCACGATGTACGCCATGAAGTGGCGCCGTTTTGCTTGTAGTCGCGAGGCAGCGGCCTTTCCCCTTAGAATGCCGGTGAAGGGGTGCTGGAATACCTTCTTTCCCTATTCCATTCGGTCTCGCCTACTCCTCCATTAAAGTGCACCTCTCGCGATCTCTGCATACCACTTCCGGTGGGACAGCGCACAGTGGCACAGCTTGATGCCTCGAGACTTCCTGAGAGGGTGTTACACCTTAGGCCACCATCAAGGATCCCGTTCCTCCTTGGGACTTACTCTTTGTCCTGGAACAACTCACGCTTCCCCTTTGAACCTGCAGCGGTTGTGAGCTGCATTTTCTGTCGTGGAAAGCGTTATTTTTAGTTGCTGTCCGTCAGCAAGGAGAGTTTCGAGCTTCACGCTCTCATGTGCAAGGAGCCTTGTTTGATTTTCACCAGGACAGAGTGTCTCTGAGGCGAATCCTAAATTCCTGCCTAAGGTGGTCTCTGCCCTCGCTCTCAACCAGGACATCGACTTGCCTGTGTATTTTCCCAAGTACTCTAATAGAGGAGGCGTTGCTTCACACCCTGGATGTTCACTGCTCCTTAGGTTCTACCTGAATAGAACTAAACAGCTTATGAAATCGAAGCAACTGTTTGTTTCCTTCGCTGAGAGGATGCTGGGCCAACCATTCTCAAAGCAGACCCTTTCTCGCTGGCTTGTCCAGTGTATTTCATTTTGCTACAACAGACATAAGCCCCTCCCGGGTACAGTCCGGGGCCACTCGACAAGGGGGGGTGGCTACCTCCTTTGCAGCACTCGCAGCGTCTCCACCTCGGCCATTTGTGCTGCAGCTACTTGGAGCTCAGTGCACATTTAATGAGCACTGTAGCCTGGATATTACATCCGCGGAGGCGGTTTTGGCCTAACCGTTCTACAGGGTCTCCTGTCCTAGAGTCAGGACTTGTTCAAGATCTCTCTAATTTCCTCCTCCCAGAATGCTTTCAGGCGCTATTGCTTGGGAATCGGTCCTAATGGTGTTACCTGCTGCAAGAGCTGTATCTCGAAGTAAGATAGTACAGTTACGTAAAAACTTACCGTAACAGTAGATCTTCGAGAAAAGCTCTTGCAGCAGGTACCTTCCCGCCCACCATTCCCCCTTGGAGGAGGTACGGCCTACCAGGCCTTGGCAGGAGCTGTAGCTCTTTTTCTTCTGATGGCGGATCTTCGGTCTCCCCTTCTGATGTCATCCTGCAGCTGGGAGTCTCCGGCGGGAGAACTGGGGAATCTGGTGGGACCGCCTCCTTATGTACTACATCTGACGTCGGGGGTGGGACCAACGTTGGAGGCGGTCCCCGCTGAAGACTGCTAGCTAGAAGATTTCCGTGGGGTCCTGAAGCCTGCCGGCTTCAGTCCTAATGGTGTTACCTGCTGCAAGAGCTGTTCTCCGAAGATCTACTGTTACGGTAAGTTCTTACGTAACTGTACTTTTTTAGTTGCCGTTACTTCGGTCAAAAGAATTTCTGAACTCCACGCATTTATGTGCAAAGAGCCTTATTTGGTTTTTCACCAAGACAGGGTATCCCTACAGACTAATCCCAAATTTCTGCCTAAGGTGGTCTCAGCTCTCACCCTTAATCAAGACATCGATCTACCGGTGTACTTTCCCAACTATTCAAATCGAGGAGAGGCCCTATTGCACACCCTAGATGTGCATAGGTGTCTCCGATACTACCTGACCAGAACCAAACACCACCGAAAATCGGACCAGCTTTTTGTCTCCTTTGCCCACAGGATGATGGGAGCTCCTGTTTCCAAACAGTCGCTGTCCAGGTGGCTCATTCAGTGTATCACGTTCTGTTATCAGAAACACAACAAACCCTTACCGGGCGCGGTTAAGGGTCATTCCACAAGGGGGGGTGGCTACCTCCTTTGCGGGCCCTTAAGAATGTGTCCACCTCGGCCATCTGTGCTGCAGCTACTTGGAGCTCCGTGCACACTTTCATCAGGCATTATAGCCTGGATATTGCATCAAGGCGAAGAGCAGGTTTTGGTCTAGCAGTCCTTCAAGGACTTCTGTCCTAGGCTTTGGTTTTCATTAAAGATTTCTACCTTCCCTCCTCCCAATGGTGTGGGATTTCCATGATTGCTTGGGAATCAGTCCTAATGGTGTAACCTGCTGCAAGAGCTGTTTCTCGAGGTAAGATAGTACAGTTACGTAAGAACTTACGTAACAGTAGATCTTCGAGAACAGCTCTTGCAGCAAACCCTCCACCATCCCCGCTGGAGGTAGATTTTTGTTCCGATATCGTTCTCCTAGGATCAGGTGTTCTCAACACCACTCTGATTGTCATTTGATGGCGGATCCTCAGTCTCTTCTTCCGATGTCATCCAGCGGCCGGGAGTCTCCGGCGGGAGAACTGGGGATTCTGGGGGACCGCCCCCTTATGTACTATGCCTGACGTCGGGGGCGGTCCCCACTGAATACTGCTAGCTAGAAAATGTCCATGGGGTCCTGGCGCCTGCCGGCTTCAGTCCTAATGGTGTAACCTGCTGCAAGAGCTGTTCTCGAAGATCTGCTGTTACGGTAAGTTCTTACGTAACTGTACTTTATGCCGACACTGAGCGACCTCCTGACAAGGAGTCCAAATATTTGGACCACTCGGGGCGGAAGGTCTGTGTGGCGTCCTCCTTGGGCCTTCGTCAGGCAAGTTCGGCCGTCATTATGGCACACTTCTCCCATGCCCTTCTCAGGTCATTGGATGAAGTCCTCCCACACTTCCCCAAGGACATGCAGACCACGGTCAAGCAGGTCCGAGATCAGGACCGTGCTGTTGCCAAACAGCAGCTTCAGATGGCCCTAGACATCGGGGACTCTTGTACCCCACTCGATGGCCGCCGCAGTTGCCTCTTGCCGCAGGGCTTGGCTGAGGCTCTCCTCCTTCCCGGTGGATACTCAGCACAAGTTAGCTGATGTGCCTTTCCTTGGGACCAACTTGTTCGGCCCAGGAGTGGCCGGTCACCTACAGCGCATAGAGCAGTCCAGTGCCACCTTGGACGCCACTTCTGCCAAGAGTTCTTTGGGCAGGAGCCATCAGAAAAAGAAAAAAGCCTTTTTGGCACTCTTCCCCTGTGGTTCAGCAGTCCTCCTTCCAGGGAAGGCATCAGCTTCAGCAGAAAGCTCAAGCTTGGCACCCTCAGCCCAAGCCTGGACCCCAACAGGCCCGCAGAGGAAGCCGAGGCTCAGGTCCTGGAGCTTCCTCCTCCTCCAGGCCTACTTAGTGACTGGGTGGGGGCTGCCACCCTTATTCCCGTCATGCCAGCTCTGGGTCTTCCCGTGGGGGACCGGCTTCGCCACTTCATTTCCACCTGGTCCGCTGTCACTTCGGACAGGTGGGTTCTTGAAGTGGTCGGTCAGGGACTGTCTCTAGAATTCGAGCAGTACCCTCCCAGCCAAGCCAAGCCCCTTGGGAAGAACGGATTTCCACATGCACCCAGTCGGCTCTTCGAGACGACATCACTCAGTTCCTCCTCAAGGAGGCAGTAGCTCTTGTGGTGGATCCATATGCAGACCCAGGCTTTGTCTCCAGGTACTTCCTGGTGCCCAAGTGGATGGGGGGCTGGCGCCCCGTTCTAGATCTCCACAACCTGAATCAATATCTCAGGTCACGCACCTTTTGGATGGTCACTCTGTCCCAGATCATACCATTCTTGGAGTGAAACATGTGGTTCTGTTCACTGGATCTACAGGACGTGTTCTTTCACGTCCCCATCCGTCCGTCCCATCAGCGTTTCCTCCACTTCAGGGTTGAAGGGACCCTGTACAAGTTCCGAGCCATGCCGTTCGACCTGTCATCGGCCCGACGGGTTTTCACCAAATGCATTGCAGTGGTGGTGGCCCATCTTCGGCGTCGGGGGGGGGGTCAGAATTTACCCCTACCTTGACGATTGGCTCCTTGCAGGTTCCACCCAACAGGAGGTGGAGAGGTCCAGGGATCTGGCCCTCCAAATCTGCTCCCAACTCGGCCTCCTGATCAGTGGGTCCAAGTTGGAACTCATGCCGTCTCAGGTGATGGGCTTCATCGGGGCAGAGCTTGACTCTTGTCAAGCCAGAGCTTGGCTTCTGGCGGACAGGGCAGAGGTTCTCTCCTCCTTTGCCCAAACATTTCTGGTTGGGCACTTGGGCCCTGCCCGGGACTTTCTGCACCTTCTGGGTTACATGATGGCATGCACCTCAGTGGTCCGTTGGGCCCGTTTGCACATGCGCCCCCTCCAATGTGAGCTGGCCACCCAGTGAACTCAGCGCCATGGTCATTTCGACCAGCCGACCACTAACCCAGAAGATGTGGGACGCTCTCCAATGGTGGATCGCCCCAAACCAGTTGCAGCAAGGGATCCCGTTTGTCCTCCCTGAGCCAACGGTCATCCTCATGACCGATGCCTCTCTCATGGGCTGGGGAACCCACATGGGGGACAACAGGGCCCACGGACTCTGGACCCCCGAGGAGTCCCAATGCCACATCAACCTGTTGGAGCTCAGAGCAGTCAAACTGGCATTGTCAGCTTTCGCTCCTCAGCTCTGGGGTCAAGTGGTTCAAGTCCAAACGGACAATACCATGACCATGTACTACCTCAACAAACAGAGCGGCATGCACTCCCGTCTGCTGTTCAAGGAGGCGCTACGCATCTGGGCCCTCGTGAGCCAGTTGGAGGCAGATCTCCTAGCCATCCATGTGGTAGGAGTCTCGAACCAGCTGGCGGATGCTCTCAGCCACATAGGCCAGACATTCCATGAGTGGTCTCTCCATCTAGAGGTAGCGTACAGCCTGTTCTCTCACTGGGGCAAACCGATGGTTTACCTGTTTGTCTCCAGGGAAAACACCAAGCTGAGGCTGTATCATGCCTGCCCCCCTCAGCAGGGCTTGCTGCAGGGGGATGCCTTCTCGAGGCCGTGGACCCCAGGCCTCCTCTATGCCTTCCCTCCATTTCCCTTGATCCACAAGGTGTTACTCAAGGTGAGAAGAAACAATACAAAGGTGATTCTGGTAGCCCCAGACTGGCCGTGCCAGTTCTGGTATCCAGATCTCCTCAGCCTAAGCTGCAGGCCCCTGGAGCAGCTTTGTACACGCCCAGACCTGATATCTCCTGAACCAGGGGAAGGTCTTCCTTCCGGACCTTCAATCCCTGCACCTCACAGCCTTGTACCTGAGCAGCTAGAGTTCCAGACTTTGGGTCTTTCCGAAGATGTCTACACCGTGGTGGAGGCATCTAGAAAGGAACTGACCAGGAAATGTTCTGCCTTCAAATGGAAAAGATTTTCCATTTGGTGTCAGGGTAAGGGTCTGGACCCCTTATCCTGTTCTGTGGCTAACATTCTTGACTACCTTTGGTCTCTCTCCAAAGGGGGTCTACGGTTATCGACCCTTAGGGTGCACCTGGCAGCCATTTCTGCTTACCGGGCACGGGCCAGTTATCCGACTTGGGCACAGGAGACAGTGGTTGGGCGTTTTTTCAAAGGCCTGGGTCACATATCCCTTCCGGTACATGAACCTCCACCTCCGTGGGATCTACTGCTGGTATTGGCAAAGCTCATGGGCAAGCCATTCGAACCAATGCACAAGTGTGAGCTGTCACATTTGTGGAAGATGGCCTTCCTGGTGGCTATCACGTCTGCCAGAAGGACAGGGGAGCTCCAGGCGCTTTTAGTGGACTCCCTTATCTGGTCTTCCACAGGGTCAAAGTTGTCCTGCGCCTCCACCCAAAATTCCTTCCGAAGGTGGTGTCAGAGTTTCACCTTAACCAGATATTGACTCTGCCGGTATACTACCCTAATTACACCTCGGAGGCCGAGTACAGGCTCCATACTTTGGACCTGAGATGTGCTCCCTCTTATTACAAGTAGAGTACATCAGAAATTCGTGGAGAGGTTCGCCAGCTGTTTTTCACCTACACCGAAGCCGCTTCTGGTAGACCTGCAGCCAAACAGACCATAGCAAGATGGATTACATCATGCATAGGTCTATGCTATGAGTTGGCGGGCATGGAGCCTCCCAGAGGGATAAGAGCTCATCCTACCCGCCATACTGCTACATCGGTGGCTGCTTCCAGGGGCATCCCTATCCAGGAAATCTGTCGGGCTGCTACCTGGAAGTCAACAAACACCTTCATTACCCATTACCACATCGACCTAGAGTCACGCCGGGAGGCTGGTTTTGGGACCTCAGTTCTCCAATCTCTGTTCCCTAAGTAGGGGGTGTGCATCTTGCCTCCCTCCTCCTGGAGAACTGCTAGGAATCTGCCAATAAGTGTGGATGAACAACATATCCATGATCCTAGAAAAGCAGGTTACTCATCTGTAACAGTAATTCTAGGAGTGGTATATGTTGTTCATCCACACGGACCCTCCCAACCTCCCCGGCTATGGATGCACACAACCTGGCTTCCAGCGGGCTAAGATCTGGCGTCATGGGGTGGAGCCAAGGTATATACCACCCGGGTGGGTGGGAGGAGCCAGCTTGAAGACTTCTGGCAAGATTTAAAGGGGAAAGGGACATGCCAATAAGTGTGGATGAACAACGTATACCACTCCTAGAACTAACATAGAAACATAGAATGTGACGGCAGATGACGACCGCTTGGCCCACGTAGTCTGTCCATTTTCCTACCTAACAGATAAGCTGCAGATCCTAGTTAACCAACAGCTTACTTCCTACTACCCCCCACTAGGACTGCCTTATGTCTGTCCCATGCATTCTTGAATTTGCCCACTGTTCTTGACTCCACGACCTCCTCAAGGAGGCTGTTCCATGCATCCACAACCCTCTCTGTGAAAAAATACTTCCTCACATTACCTCTGAGCCATCCCCCCTCTATCTTCAAATTGTACCCCTTGCCTTGTTCTTGCGTCTCTTTTCTGAAAGCGCTACCCTCTGGACTTTGTTGATTCCTTGAGGTACTTGAAAGTTCCTATCATGTCCCTCTCTCCTTCTTTCCTCAAGGGTATACATATTAAGCTCCTTTAGTCTTTCTTTGTATGTCTTCTGGTGCAGACCCTGCACCATTTTAGTTGCCCTCCTCTGGACAGCCTCCACTCTGTCTATGTCTTTGGGAGGTGGGTTCTCAGAACTGCACACAGTACTCAGATGGGGTCTCACCAACTGTCTGTACAGAGGGATAACAACTTCCTGTTTTCTACTATTGATGCCTCTCCCTATGCATCCCAGTATCCCCCCAGCCTTCCTTACTGCCTTCTCACATTACTTGCCCACCTTTAGGTCATCTGATATAATTACCCCCAGGTCCCTTTCCATTTTTACTGTTGTCAGTATCTCACCCACCATTGTGTACTCTTCCCTTGGGTTTTTGTTTCCCAGGTGCATTACCTTGCACTTCTTTGCATTGAATCCGAGCTGCCATACATCTGACCATTCCTCCAACCTTGCCAAGTCCCTTCTCATCCTTTCCACTCCATCTTGTGTATCAACCCTGTTGCAGATCTTTGTGTCATCTGCAAAGAGACATACTTTTCCTTCCAGTTCCTCTGCAATGTCACTTATAAAGACATTAAAAAGGACCGGTCCTAGTACTGAACCCTGCAGTACCCCACTAGTAACCCTCCTTTCTTCACTGTGGACTCCATTTACTACTACCCTTTCGTCCTGTTGTCTAGCCAATGTTTATCAGGCTACCACCTTGGGACCCACTCCAAGGCTGGCTAACTTGTATATTAATCTTTTGTGTGGGACTGTATCAAATGCCTTGCTAAAATCTAGGTAGGCCATGTCACAGCCCCTCCCTGGTCTACTACTTTGGTCACCCAGTCAAAGAAATCTATTAGATTCGTCTGACACGACCTTCCCATCATGAATCCATGCTGCCTTGGGTCCTGTGCCCCACTGGCCTCTAGGTACTCAACAATTCTTTCCTTCAGAAGTGATTCCATCATTTTCCCTACCACTGAGGTCAAACTAACTGGTCTGTAGTTTCCTGCCTCTGTCCTGCTCCCACTTTTGTGAAGAGGAATCACATCCGCCCTCCTCCAGTCCTCAGGTACCACCCCATCCTCCCATGATTTGTTAAAGAGAGTAGTCAGCGGTGTCACTAGTTCTACCCTTAGTTCCTTTAGAATTCTTGGGTCAATCCCATCAGGCCCCATTGCTTTGTCCACCTTCAATTTTATTAGTTCTTTCAAAACCCTTTCTTCTGTAAATGGACTGGTATAGACCCCCATCTTCAGAGTGTTTCTCTTGTTTACTTTAGGTACCTCCCCCTCCTCTTCCTTTGTGAATACTGAGCAGAAATATTCGTTCAGTATCCCTGCTTTTTCACTGTCACCCTCTACCCAAATTCCCTCCCCTTTATTAAGCCTCAGTATCCCTCCTTTGGTCTTTCTTTGCTCCCTAATGTACCTATAAAAGGTCTTATCCCGCTTCTTAACAGAGTTGGCTATCCTTTCCTCAGTTTGGGCCTTTGCTACTCTGACTGCCTTCCCAGCCTCTTTCTGCTTTAACTGATAAAGTTCTCTGTCCTGCTCTTTCTGTGTTTCCTTATATTTCCTGAATGCCATTCTTTTCTCCTTAACCTTCCCTGCCACCTGTTATGAGAACCATAGTGGTTTTTTCCTTCGTTTTGTTTTATTGATTTGCTTCACACAAAGGCTTATTGCCTCTGTGATGGCTGTTTTGATTACTCCCCATTGTTCCTCCACCCCTCCTTCTTGCCCATTTGCTAGGGCTTTTCTAAGGCACTCTCTCATTTTCCCAAAGTCAGCCTTCCTAAAGTCCAATACTCTTGCTTTTGTATGGCTTGATTGTATGACTGTGTTTATCATGAACCACACTGTTTGGTGGTCGCCTGTTCCCGGATGGCTACCCATTTCTAAATCTGAGATTCTTTCTCCATCCCCATTTGAGAGTACCAGGTCTAAGATTGCTCCTTCCTGAGTGGATTCCAATGCTAGCTGTCTGAGGCATGCCCCCTGTAGGGCATCAAGAATGACCATGCTGTTGGATGTACCTGCAGCAAAGGTGCTCCAGTTAACATCTGGCATATTCAGGTCCCCCATCAACAATATCTCCCCTTTTCTGCCATTCTAAGGAAGCCTTCTATCATTTCCTTGTCCATTCCCTCCCCCTGAGATGGGGGTCTGTATACAACCCCCATGCGGATTGTGTTGCCATTTCCTGTCTCCAGGGTGACCCAGAGTGCCTCATCTGCTCCCTGTTTACTCTTTAGTTCTGTTGCTTTGATCCCTTGCTTTACATAGAGAGCTACTCCTCCTCCTCTTTTACCCTCCCTGTCCCTCCTGTAGATTGTGTATCCTGGTATGCTGACATCCCAGTCATGGTTCTCTGTGTACCATGTTTCTGTGATTGCCACAATATCCAGGCAACCCTCTTCCATCAAGGCCACTAGTTCAGGGAACTTGTTACACAGACTACGGGCATTGGTACTCATCACCCTCCACTTTTTGATGGCCTTACCCCTTTTAGCCCTATTCCTGTCCTTATTGCCTTTGCCTTTTTTTACATTTACCTCTGTCCTGCTCCCTAATGACTTCTCTACCTTGGTGTTTACCTCACTAATTACAGTGTTTTGTGGGGGGAGGCTGGGATTTCCCTGCTCCTTTTCAGTGCCTCCCCTTGGCTAGTTTAAATGCTTGCCAATGAAGCATTTAAACCTCTCACCTAGTATCCTGGTTCCCCCCCGGACAGATGCAGACCATCGCACCAGTATAGGTCTGCATCCCTCCAGGTGGCTCCCCAGTCCCCAATGAAGCCAAAACCCTGAGCTCCACACCAGTTTTTCAACCATTTATTGAATTCCGTGGTGAGGAGTACCCTAACATCACCCTTGCCATAGACAGGCAGCACCTCCGAGAAGGTTACTTATGTGCTACTTGTCTAAGGCCCCTCCCCAACTCTACAAACTCCTGGTGCACTGCTCTGATCCCATTCCTAGCCAGGTCATTTGTCCCTAGGTGGACAATGACATCCAGCTCCCTCCCTCGTGCAGCTGCTCCCACGATCCTGAGGATTCGCTTCCTGACCCTCCAAGCTGTGGCGCCAGGCAGGCACCTTACCTCCCTCTCCCCTTCATCCCCCATTTCTACCCCCCTAATGATTGAGTCCCCCACCAGGAGTTGTTTCCTTCCCATGGGGTCCCATGCCATCCTCCTGTGGGTCTCCTTTGTGAAGGTTCCCAGCATCCTCCTTGGTCTCCACTGCAGGTGCCTCATAGAGGAACCACTATCCACCAGAAGAGTGAATGAATTGTGGAGAGGTACAGCTGGAGGGATGCAACTCTGTTCCACCACCCTCTCCTCCTGAGCCCACCCTGGTCCAGCCTCTCCTCTTTCTTGGCAACCTCTGAGGTAGTGGCATTGGCCCTGGTGGTCCCTGGAGTGGGGAGGAGGTTTCATGAATCCTAGCCAGGTCAGCCTGGAGACGGGCAACCTCCTCCCTCAGACCAGAGAGGTGCCTGCAAATAGGGCAGCATCGCAGCCTCCAGAATGTCTCCCGGAACACTGCTGCCCCACAATCATTGCAGTGCACCACTCCTATCATGTCTTATTTTGTGTCCCCTCTCCTGTTTCTCTGTATGCTTACTCTCTCCTCTCCTTAAAACTCTCACCCTTCCTGTTCTGGGACAGCAACTTCCTATATTCTTCAGTAGCCTCCTTCTTCTTTGCTCAGTTTCAGACCACCACCAGCTGGGGGGGGGGCACAGGAGAGTGAGCTACTTCTTTCCTTTAGGGTTGACAAAACCAGTGTTTCTCTATGATCCTTCCCTTCCTACTGCCAAACAGGAAGTTCCTGTTGACAGTCAAATCCAGTGGCTATAAAGTAGAACTGGCTTAGGGTGGGTGGGATGGAGGGCAATTAGTAAGAAAAAAGGCTAGCAACAGGAGGTTGTAATTTGAGTCACCTGCTTTTATAGTGTCTAACCACCCCCATTAAGCTCTCTCTCTCTCCTCTTACTGGTTTAGCAAAGTAAGTTGATTCAGTACCCTTCACAGCACAGAACACACATTGACTTTCTTTCTTTTCTTTCTTTTTTTAACCCTAAATAAGACCCCTTCTACTTCTAATAAAGTATCTGTCTTGCTTAATCTCAACAGACACCGACTCCTGCTGAGATATAAGTGTTAAATTAATAAGAAAATGTAGCTTCTTTTAGTTAGCTGTTTTCTGCTCTACAAGCAAGGCTAGCAACAGGAAGTTGTAATTTGAGTCACCTGCTTTTATAGTGTCTAAGACACATCCCCAATTAAGCTCTCTCTCTCCTCCTACTGGTTTAGCAAAGTAAGTTGATACAGTACCCTTCACAGCACAGAACACACACACTGACTTTCTTTTCTTTCTTTTTTTTTAACCCTAAATAAGACCCCTTCTACTTCTAATAAAGTATCTGTCTTGCTTAATCTCAACAGACACGGACTCCTGCTGAGATATAAGTGTTAAATTAATAAGAAAATGTAGCTTCTTTTAGTTAGCTGCTTTCTGCTCTACAAGCAAGGCTAGCAACAGCTACTGTTACAGGTGAGTAGCCTGTTTTTTCTGTTTCTTTGTTGCCATTCCAGGAGCAGTATTGGCAGACTTCTCTGATTTGATGAGATGTCTGCCTGCTGTGCCGCAGTTGACACAGGTCATTCCTCTGCTGCCATCTCTTCCAGTTTTGCCAACTGGCCTTGGTGGACCTTAGGTCCCTCCTCCAAGGTCTTTGACTGCAGTGCTCCTCGGTGAAGGTTCACCTGTTGGCCATTTCAGCTTTACATGCCCCTGTCGGTGACAGGACTGTAGCTCAGCTGGATGTGGTCCACAGGTACCCTGAAGGGCCTGTTTCATGTGGCCCCTCCAGTTCACAAGCCTGTTCCAGCTGGGACCTGAACCTTGTGCTCAAATCACTGATGAAAGCCCCTTTTGGGCCCATATCTTCCTGAGACATGATGCATCTGTCCTAGGAGGCATTAATCCTCATGGCTATTATGTGGAGCAGGTGTGTCTAAGCTGCGAGCCTGGTTTCGTGAACCCCCTTTCCTGGTGTTTGACAGGGTGGAGTGGCATATCACCCTAAATTCTTGTGTAAGCTGGTGTCTGATTTCATGATAACTCAGTCTGTTTATTCACCGTGTTCTTCCCTTCCCCTCTGAACTCTGGGAAGGTGCGGTTGCACTCTTTGGACCTCTACAGAATCCTTTGATACTACCCTGGATTGTTTCCAGTCCTCCCCAACTGTCTGTTTTCTTTGGTCCTGGCACCACGGGTAATCTTGTTTCCAAACAGCCCCTCTCCAAATGGATGTTGTCCTGCATCCTGTTCTACTACAGGTAACCAGGGCAGGACCTACATGGTACTGTTTTGGGGCATGCCACCAGGGGCATGATGGCCTCTGTGGCCTATTTTAGTTCCGTTTCAACTGCTGATATTTGTGGGGCTGCTGCCTTGCCAGGAGCCATAATTATTTTGTTTTATTTAGTATGCATTTTTGGCCAGGACGGCTCCCCATCAGCCTGACATCGCACCACAGCCACCATCACCACATCACCAGGGCCAGCCACCTCCTAGTGTTCTCCCTGGCTTACCCCCACCCGGGTGGGGCCTCCAGGGTCTCCCCTTTCCCCTTCAGATGCTCTTCTGGTGTCTGGGCAGGGAGTCCCAGGTCCACTATGCAGGGCAGCGAAGGCATCATGCAGCCTGTCCAGCAAGTTTTTGTGGCTAAGCTGTGGGAGGCGTGATGTGCAGTGACACAGTGGCGCATTCATGCCAGGCATCTGACATGCCCCCTGATACCAGCAGATGTGCACCAGTAACTGGATAACCTGTGCTCAACCAGGAGCCCTGGTACGAGGACACAACCCCTCCCGGAGGTGGAAGCGATGCAAAGGCCGCTCAGTCCACCTCCTCTCCCTGGCCAGCCCTCCAACAACCCGAGTCTGCTCCCGAACCCAGGTTGCCAGCATTGCCAGCAGTGGCTCCACTGCTGTACCGATGGTCCACTGAGGATCCATACTTCTATTAAGCATTACAGTCTGGATCTGGTCTCCTAAGGAGGGCTGGGTTTTGCCTAGGTATCTTAGAAGGCCTGCTCTCCTGCAGGGTCAGTCCACTGTTATTTCAGCCATTTGATTGGGATGTGGTACTGCTCTAATCATCCAGTGTATTGTAACTTTTTCTGCAATGGCACCCTGTGCAAGCACAGTAGCCAAGTTGGCTTTATGGCAGGTGTGTAAGATTTGGAGGGACACCATGTTAGAGAGAGACCGGGCCCCTGCTCTAAGCTCATCTGAAACAGTCATGTAAAGGTCTACCCTCTGGCTGCATTGTGAAGCCAGGTCACTGGGGCTCTAACACTCAACATTTGGTCTCTGCCCCACCACCTTCAGTGACCCAGCACCAAATCCTTTTCCCATACTGAATTTCTGAACCTCCCATAATGCTGCGCCCTTCACCCACCTGTTGACAGCACAGATCTGCACCAACATGAGTATAGTTTTGTTTCACGTCTGTAGCTGAAGGGTTTCTTCTTCAACACTCCTTGCAATCAAGTTTCATTTCCTGAAATCTGGGAGGAAGTGAACAAAGAAAGAGAGAGGATTTAAGAGTTCGACATTTCACATTTAATCGCTGCACAAGAGCTGAGGTTACGTTTTCTGCCAGAATGAAGAACGGAGAATTTTGTTTGTTATTTCTGTTAGCTGCAACAGGTATGATTTCTAACTTCGGATGTATAAATATTTTACTTCTTAAATTTGGGCAAAGTTTAATTTGAGGTTCTACTTTGCAATCCTTTGTCATCTTTAGTAAGCCACCAACTAGACTTCAAGCCTCCAGCCTCTACTTCACATTGTTTAACCATACTTTTCTTGCAACTAAGAAGAACTAGCTTTCAACCAACACTACTCCCCTGACCTTTTGGGACAATGGGTGTTCGTAAATAACAGAATACTGATAAAAACCTGATGCTGGCCACACCGAAAGCAGTGTTCTTTTAATTGTTTCATAACTGTTCAAGAGTTTGCAACAGCTAACAATAGCTTCTTTTGAATTTTTTTGTTCTCAGTGAGGTCCAGCTTTTACGTACGGTTAAAAATGCATTCATGTATGATAGCCGAGCTCAGATGCAACTTCTCGTTTTCATTGGGGCCCTGGTTTCACCCATTATTACAATGGAGTCACCCAGCGTCCAGCTGATATGCATTATCTCATTTTGTAGGGGGGGGGGTACTGCTTTTATTCATTGCTATGCTGTATTTACTCAAGATATCCCCAGCTAAGATGCAGTATCTCATTTTCAGTGGGGTCCTGTGTTCACTCATTTGAATGTTGCATTTACCCTGGGTAGTATGGCAGAGATTTAAAACCTCATTTTTAGTGGGGTCCTACTAGCTTTACCCACTTCCATACTGTATTTACCCAGGATAGCCCAGCCCAGATAAAATGCGGTATCTTGTTTTTAGTGTGGTCCTGCGTTCACATATTTGTTTATGATGTATTAACTGGAGATAACATGGTGAAATGTCACATCTTGTTTTCTCTAGAATCCTGCTTTCACCCATTTACACAATATTTTCTGAGCACAGCTAAGCTGAGATATCATCTTGTTTTCAGTGGGGTCCTTCCTTTACCCATTTTTTCTATTTATTTATGGCCCTCAACTGGGGGGGGGGCGGTTGTGCCTTTGGTTCCCCCTCTCCTCTTCAGCCAGTCTTCATGGCAGCTGCAGATGCAGGCAGACCTCCTAGACCTCCCTGCCACAGCACTCCCCAGGCTGTGTCGCGGTGGTACATACCCAACCACTGCGGAGACCTGGAGGGTGGGCAGGGTGGGGCTAACTAGCGCTCATCTGTGGTGGCGCCATCGGACAACCGTCATGCTGCTAAGGTTGATTTTTTCTTGTGTTTTTCTCCCTTGCGGGGAGGGCGTGCAGGGCGCCCATGGAGGACCATGCACATGACTACTGCGCTCCTGCCCGGCGTCTCACCCTACTCCGCCCCATCTGTCAGCGTCGGTGCATTGCCCCCAGTCTCCACTGGGGGCCAGTAGAGTACTGAACACTGGTGTCCCCCCACCCCAGAGAAGGAGAGCAGTCCTTCGGACACTTGATCCTTCTTCAACCCTGCCAACCTCCGATGACCCATGCTCATTCCCGAACACAGGTCACCGGCGCAGCGCGAGGTAAAGCATCCAGCGCCTCAGCCCTCAGTGCCAATGGGCTGGCCTTTACCCATTTTGTTACTCTGTAGCTACACAGGATAACTCGACTAAGCTGCAGGATCTCATCTATAGAGGGGTCCTGATTTTGTCTATTTTAATAACTGTATTAATCAGGGATAGTGCAGCTAAGATGCAATACAGCAACATGTTCAGTGGGGTCGTGCTGTTATTCATTTTTACAATGCATTTACCCAGGATAGCTGAGCTGCAATGCAGTATTCCATATCTTGTTTTTAGTGGGGTCTGGATTTTACCAGCTTTTATAGTACATTCACCAAAGATAGCTCAGGTGAGATGCAGCATCTCATTTTCAGTGGGATTCTGCTTTCACCCATCTTTTTATACTTTGTTTAGTTTCACCTCACCCACTTCCAGGTCCTCCTTCCACCTTCTCGAACCCTTCTGCCTACCAAAGGAAACTGCCAAAAATCCAAACTGCCACCAGCCTCTGCTCAACAACCTCTTCAGACTCCTGACAGTGACCCACAGCATATCTCCTGTGGGTGGGGCGCCTAGTTCCCCAAGCCTGGAGGAGAATTCACATTCGATGGTTGAAGTCAATGGCCATAAACTCTGTGGCAGGCTGTCCTACAGCAGTACAGGAAAAAAAAAAGAGTTGTAAGGGACTGTCAGTGCCTGCTTTTCCAGCAACTGCAGGCACTACAGCTGGTGGGCTGGTGGATTGGTACTGTTCAATGTCTTTATCAACAACACTGGGGATGGCATTATGGGCAAAATCTGCCTATTCATAGATGACACCAAGCTCTGTGGGAGGGTGGACACAGCAGAAGGGATACAATACCTAAAGGAGGATCTGAAAAATCTAGAGAGGTAGCCCGGAATTTGGCAGCTTGGTTTCAGTGCAAAATTATGCACATTGGGGACAAGAACCCGAGGACTGAGCTCAGCCTGAGAGGAGTCCAGATAAATGCATCAGAGGAGGAGAAGGACCTGGGAGTGATAACAACTAGTGACCTGAAACACTCCACTCAATATAGGAAATCAGCAGGAAAGGCAAATAAAATGTTGGGCTGTATTGCCAGAGGGATGAGAAACAGGTAAGAGGAGGTAATGCTGCTATTGCACAGGTCATTACCAAGACCGCATCTAGAGCACAGTGTACAGTTCTGGTGCCCATACTTTAAAAAGGACATAAAACTGCTGGAGACAGTCCAAAGGAGGGCAGCAAAGATAATCATGGGCCAACAGGGTAGGACATACGAGAAGAGGCTGAGGGTACTGAACATGTACTCCCTGAAGGAGAGGAGGCAGAGAGGGAACATGATTGAGACCTTCAGATATTTGAAAGACACAAATAGGGTGAACAAAGAGGGTCTCTCTTCAAGCTGAGTGGGAACCGAAACATGAGGGAACACCGTCTCAAGTTGGAGGGGGAAGGTTTAGGACAGAGACTATGAAGCGCTTCTTCATTGAGAGGGTGTCGGGTTGGAATGTACTTCCGGAGGAGGCGTTTTTTTTGTTTTTACTTGCATGGGGGCATGGGGGAGAGGAGGGATACAACAAGGGGAGAAAATGTAGGAGAAAACTCCCCCTGCTGTCCAGATGACAGTGAAATCCCCTGAACTGAGTATATCCTGGATCAAAAGGGTATATCCCTGACTGATATGATATATCCTTGATCAATGGAGTATATTCCTAATCAATGGAGTATATAATCTTAATTAGTGGGATATATCCCTGATCATTTGGTTATCTCCTTAATCAGTAGGGTATATCCCTGATCAATAGGGTGTATTCCTGATCAGTGGAATATATCCTTGATAAGTAGGGTATATCCCTGATCAGTGTGGTATATCCCTGATCAATAAGGTATATCTTGGATCAATGGGGTATATCCCTGATCAATACAGTATATATCTGATTAATAGGGTGTATTCCTGATCAGTGGAATATATCCTTGATAAGTAGGGTATATCCCTGATCAGTGTGGTACATCCCTGATCATAAAGGTATATTCCTGATCAATACAGTATATCTCTGATTAATGGGGTATATCTCTGATCAAAAGGCCGTGTTTCTGATCAGTAGGGTATATCCCTGATCAGTGAAGTATGTCATTAATCAGTAAGGTATATCCCTGATCAATGGGGTATGTCCCTGATCGATACAATATATCTCAGATCAATGGGACATATCCCTGATTAATAGGGTATATCCCTGAAAAATTGGGTATGTCTCTAACCGGGTATATCCCAGAGCAACAGGACATGTCCCTGATCAGTTGGGTATATTCCTAATCAATGCAGTATATGCTTGATCAGTAGGGTATATCCCTGATCAGTGGGGTATATCCATGCTCAATAGGGTATATCCCTGATGAATGGGATAGAACCCTGATTAATAGGGAATATTCCTAATCAATATGGTGTATCCCTGATACAGAAGTGACCTAAAAGAAATGTCACATGAAAACAGGTTACTGACTTTCAAATTTCAGAGGTTAGAGAAAAGAAGGATTAAAGAGGACTTTTTGCTAATGTTCGATATTACAGCTGACAAAAATCTGTTGGATTCAGTCAGTCTTGAAATGAACAACGTTGCACATAACCTTAGCGGTCATCAGAAACAAATGTACATATTTTAGAACACACACAATTATACACAAAGAATACTGGGTATCTGGAACACCTTATCTGAAGCAGTAGTTAATTCAAAGAGAAAAAACACAATTTAAAACAAACTTAGACTTATACCTGTGTCTACATAAACAGGAGGGCTGACTCTGAGAAGCGAGGGGTAATTCAAATGGGCTACATGACTTAATGTTTTGTCAGTATCATGTCATAAGAGCAACCCAAAATGAGCGACTAGAAATATAGCGACTCATTTTGGGTGCTTTTATTGTGGGCTACCCTACAGAATAGCGAGGGTATGGGATAGCGACCAGGGGGAAGGGTGAACACAAGGGAGGAATAGCGAAGGGAAGGACAGGGAAGGGGTTTTCAGGCACTGGTATACCTGCTGCCACCGAGCTACCCATGTGGCATGGTGGTGTGGTAGACTAGCACTGGCAGAGCAGGTACTGGGTTCGAGACCGGGAGCAGGTTACATTTTGCCACAGCTGTGGGACTTAATTTTTTTCAAGATCTGGATTTTGCCCCCTCCCCAACAAGCACCACCCTGGAGTTAAGAATTCTAATTCAGGGGGGTACAGGGGGCAAAGCCCCCTAGCAAAAACACTTTCTTTTTACATCTGGAAGCCGGGTCGCCTTAAAGTGTATATCGCCGATTTGCTTTTTGGGGATATACACTCACCATAATAGCGATCGCGGTTTTCAATCGCTATCATGACATGGAACGATTTTGCCCCTAAGAACAATAGTATGAACAAAATTATGAATTAGTAGTGTAGATCTCTAATCAATAGAAACATTGAATTTGTTGGCAGATAAGAAAAAATTGCTCATCATAGTAATGTTGTTTCTTCCAAAGGGATCCCTCACTATGCTTAACAACTGCAATCACACCCCTAGAATAAACCATTCTGGAGCTTTTAGAATGTTATGCTAATTATGGAACTTAGAATGAAAATCAAACTTAGCTGTGTGGTTGCGCCCCCACACACACACACACACACTGTAATGCTAGAGTTGTTTCTAAAGCTAGGGTGACCACTGATCACTAAAACTAGGTAAATGACTACCAAAAAATATAGTAGAAATTTTGCTCTCAATTGTGGAAAATTAGTTTTAAGTACGGCAGAACAATTTTAATTGTTATGAACAAAATTAGATGGCTGAGACCTCGGAGCAACAATTGTAAAAGGTACTGTAACAAGTGAAGCTCAAGCAAATAGAACTGATTCTTGTTAGAATCATTTATCAGGTTCTGGAAGGGGAAGTAGGGATTAGGGATTGTTAAGAATATTGAGATATCCCTTTGGCAGCAACAACATTACTTTGTTGAGTAATTCTTCCTTCAAAGCCCAGAAATCCTTCACTGACATTTCACAACAGCAGACTCCATAGTAGTACCCTGGGAGGCTGGGTACAGAACCTATTCAGGGAAAAGGTTCTTCAAGACAGCAATGCCAAAGCTGGCATCCCTTCTGGACTGTATGTCCAGACAGTAGTGCTTTGTGAAAGTGTATACTGTTTCCCAAGTACAGTAGCTGCTTTACAGATTTCCTGAAGAGAAATACCTCCTGATGCTGCCATAGCGGTAGATATGCCCCTTGTGGAGTGTGCCCTAAGGTCTTTAGGTGGTAACTTGCCAGCTTTGTTATAATAGAACTGTATGCAGGAAACTATCCAGCGAGAAATGGTTCTCTTGGATGGTGGTTTCCCTTTCCCCACATCACCATAGGTGACAAATAATTAAGTGTTAGTGGACCTGACAGCCTTTGTGTGGTCCAAGTAGTTGCTCAGTGCCCCCTTTACAACCAGACTATGGAGCTTCTGTTCTCCTCTGTTGGATTTTGCTGCAAAGAAAACTGGAAGAGTAAATTGATTCTAGTGGAATTCAGACACCACTTTGGGGAAGAATTTTCTGTTAGTTCTTAGGCTTCTGAGGAAGGACTTGTTGGTCTGAAAACTAAAGCTCTTTGTTCTTTTTGTAACACCCTTGTTGGTCCAGTAAAAGGTATTAAACCATTTGTTCTCGATCTGTTAGTTCTTAGGACTGCCTTGTCCTTGTGAAAGATTATGTGGTTAGGATCCATGCAGAGGGCTTGCACCTTGCTCATTCTTTCGGGCAGATGTCACAGCCACCCGGAGATCTGCTTTCCAGGTGATTTACCTCAGTGCAGCAGTTGTCATGGGCTCAAAATGAGCCTCCATCGGCTGAGCGATGCACATATTAAAGTCCCAGGGAGGGACAGGGTCCCTCATTGGAGGGTACAGATGATTAAGGCCTTTGAAAAATCTTTTGAAAATGGGTTGTGAGGCCACTGACCTGTCTTTGCCAGCTGATGTGTAAGCTGACACTGCTGCCGAATTAACCTTCAGGGTTGAGGGCTTCTGGCCTCAGAACTGGAAATGGACTAGGTAGTCCAAGATTGTAAATACACTTGACTACAGTGGGTTGAGCTATCTAGGGGAACAGCAAAAGGAAAATAATTTTCATTTTGAAGCACAAATTTTCCTTGTTGCTGGTTTCCTGCAAACCTTCAGCACTTCCATTACTTTCTTAGAGAGATTTAGTCCACAGAACTCTAGCTCTTCAAGGACCATGGTCTGAGATGCAGAGTTATCAGATCCAGAAATGTTATCCTGTCCGGAGACAGTGTCAGCAAATTGTATCTCAGGGGCAGGTTGATAGGATGCCTGTTGGAGAGGGGCAGGAGCAAGGAGTACCAGATCTGCCTGGCCCAGTCTGGAGCTATGAGAATCATTTTTTGCTGATTTCCTTCTCAGTTTAAGCAGATACTAGCAGCAAAAGTGGGAAAGGTGGAAAGGCATACAGAATCTTTCCTGACCAACTGAGGACTGGTGCACCCTCTGGGATTGTACCCATCAATGGCGTCTGCAACAAAACAGGGGGAGCTGATTGTTCTCCCAGAAAGTAAATAGATATATTTCTGGTGTACCTCACCATCTAAACACCATTGTCAGCACCTGCAAGTTTATGGTCCATCCATGATTTCCCTAAATGATCCCGCTCCAGAAAATGGGTGAAGTGCTAAGGAGCCTTCTGGTGGGCATCAGAGCAGATATGGGGGTGGAGCAAAGGTGGTCCATCATTAAGGAAGGAATACTGGTTGCTACAGATGAGTGCATTAGGCTCAGGGGTAAGAACATGAGGGCCAAAGTGCCCAGCTGGTTCAGTTCTGGGGTTGCCCAGGCAGTAAGGGAAAAGAGGTTGGCCTATAGAAAATTCAGGAAGACCAAGAGAGAGGTGGATAGAGAAAATTACCTAAGGTTGGCTAGTGAGTCGAGTAAGGAAATCCAGAGAGCAAAGACACAGAAGGAGCTGCAGATAGCTGAAGGAATTAAGAAGGGGGAGAAGGTCTTCTTTCAATATATAAGTGAGAAAAGGGACATGAAGGAAGGGACTGTTAGGCTTAAGAAAGGGGTGGAATGGGTGGAGGATAATGGGGGAAAGCAGAGATACTAAATGAATACTGTTCCATCTTCACCAGGGAGAAGGACGGACCAGTGCCTTCAGGATGGAAAAGAGCAGGTGGGGCAGGGAAACACAGATATAGTGATAGAGGAGAACAGAGTGAGGGAGGGGCTGCTGGCGTTGAAGGTGGACAAATTACAAGGCCCAGACAGAGTATATCCAAGGATACTAATGGAACTGGCTGAGAAGCTGGCAGGGCCACTGGCAGACCTAGTTAATAGTTCACTAGAGTCAGGAGTGGTACCGCAGGAATGGAGAACAGCACATGTAGTGCACCTCCACAAAAGCGGTCCCAAGGATGACCCAGGGAATTACAGACCAGTCAGTCTGACCTCCATTGTGGGCAAGCTCATGGAGACCATACTAAAGGAAAGGTTGGTGGAATATCCAGAGGAGCATGGTCTTCAGGATGCAAGGCAGCATGGATTCATGGGGGGGAGAGCGTGTCAAACAAATCTGATTGACTTATTTGACTGTGTCACTAAGACAGTAGACAGGGGCCAAGTGGTAGACATCCTCTATCTTGATTTCAGCAAGGCCTTTGACTCTGCACCACAAAAGGTTGATCAGGAAGTTGGTGGATCTCTGGGTTGGGAAAAAGATGGCCATATGGGTGGAAAACTGGCTGAGGGACAGAACCCGGGGGGGGGGGAGTTATCTGGTACCAGAGAGGTAACCAGTGGGGTCCTGCTGGGCTCGGTGCTGGGCCAGTGTTGTTCAGTGTCTTCATCGGTGACATTGGAGATGGCATTAAGGGCAAAATGTGCCTATTCGCAGATGACACCAAGTTCTGTGGGAGAGTGGACACAGCTGAAGGGATACAGGCCCTACAGAAAGATCTGGAAAAGCTGGGGAAGTGGCCAGGATCTGGCAGCTTGGCTTCAATGCCAAGAAATGCTAAGTTATGCAAATTGGAGCCAAGAATCCCAGGACAAAGTACTACCTGGGTGGAGTCTGAGTATCTGCATCAGAGGAGGAGAAGGACCTGGGAGTGATGATCACTAGTGACCTGAAGCACTCCATGCAGTGCAAGAAAGCAGCAGCAAAGGCAAACAAGATGCTGGGATGCATATCTAGGGGGTCAGTATTAGGAGAGAGGAGGTTATACTGCACTTGTACAGGTCACTGGTAAGTCCACATCTAGAGTATGGAGTTCAGTACTGGTACCCACACCTCAAAAAGACATTAACCTGCTGGAGAAGGTCCAGAGGAGTGCTATAAAGATGATAGCAGGTCAGCAGGGTAAGGTATACGAGGAGAGATTGAGGGCACTGAACATGTACTCCCTGGAAGACAGGAGACAGAGAGAAAAAACATGATTGGGACCTTCAAGTACTTGAAAGGAATAAATAAGGTTGATAAGGAGAGTCTCTTTAAGCTGAGTGGCAACCATAACACTAGGGGATACAGCCTTAAGCTGGAGGGTGCGAGGTTTAGGAGGGAGATCAGGAAGCACTTCTTCACAGAGAGTGGTGGTCACTTGGAATGCACTGCCAGAAGAAGTCGTCTCGTTGAAGACAGAGCAGCTTTAAGAGAGGCTGGGATAGGCATGGGGGAAGGTAAGGATCATAGGTAGAGAGGATGGGAGGAGTGGTGAGGGAGGGCAGGGACAGTAGCTCAAGCTGTGCACCCTGCAATACGAGCAGACTTGATAGACCAAATGGCCTTCTTCTGCTGGCTTCTTCGTACGTTCGTATAATTTAATAGGCAGGCTGGCCCGTCAGTGCAGCAGTAGCATTACTGCTTGGGTGCACTGGTGACCCCCATTCAGGAGTAAGCCTGGGTCGTCCAAGGCCAGCGGGGTGAAGGAGGATTGTGTGTCCCAGAGGATTCTGTACGCCAAGAAGGGAGGGTCACTGCCTTGTCTGCTATGCTGCCACCTAAGTGACGTAGGTCACACTGCAGCATAGGCAGGAAGGGAAGGGACACAATCCATGGGGTGTGCAGACAGTATGCTAAGTCATCGTGTTCCCACTAGCACACCACCAGGAGAAATCTGGAACAAAGGCCCTGACAAGTGAGGCAAAGGCCCCCTGGTATATTTGGCCCCTACATATCTATCGTGTGCTGCCACCTGACAAGTCATAGAATTTATGGGTATATCCCCAACCTATGACCCCGTCTGGGGGTTAACGCCATGACTCCATGGAGGAGGCAGTTAGAAACATACAGATAGGGGTGATTCAGGGTGTGCCATTGGAGTCCGGAGAGAGCAGGGGCAGGAGATGACAGGGAGCATAAATTGTAAGTGAAAAAAAATATAAGCTTATAGGGTGATGGCTATGTGTGTCACCACTTACATTCTTCAGGGTTCAGCACTGCTCACCTTCAGCCTGCAGGTGTCTCACCCTAAGAGTGTACGTATAGACACTCTTGTATCTGTAAGAGACAGTCCCTATAAACTGATATTATGGACTACAGACAGTTTTGTATTTTTAAGTTCCTATTCTTCATCATGTGGTTATTTCTTCATCCCTCAGTGTCCTGCAGTATCTTGATGTTGTATGCCTCAGCCCTCATTCACTGTTTTAATGACAAAAAGTCTGTTTCTGTATGTGGGAAATAAAGAGGCAACTTGCGTGCTACGAAATCCAAAGCAGTTTCCACAACAGGCGTCCATCCATCTTCCCATAACTTGTGATTCATATTGACCTGGGATTTTTTTTTTCGACACACTTTAAACCCTAAGCAAAGCCAGCACAAGTCGACAGGGCAAGTGGCGCGTGTCTGGGTAACTTGTTTTATCATGTCAGTTCTGCTCTGGGTATCCTTGATAGCTCACTCATGTGTTGAGACCAGGTGTTTTTGTTATTCAATTTGCAAGCAGTTTCAAACAGAACACTCTTTGAATGGGGCGGTTCATAGACAGTTCAAAGTTCCAGTAGGCCCGTTGGCACATCGGTTGCGCTACCACTTGTGACGCCGGTGACCCGGGTTAGGGAATGAGCCTGGGGACACAGAGAGCAGACAGACTGAGCGTCCCACAAGACACTCTTCTTCTCTGGAATGGGAGGCTGCAGGATGCTGCTCTGTGAGCCACAGCTGGGTTTGCATGGGGAGAGCAGCAGGATGTGGCACATCTAGTTGTGGGGAGAATGCTGACTGGCATTGTGCACTAGCTTACCTCAGCATGCATGCGTTTGCACACTCTCAACACCGTTGTCCTGAGGGCGAGGTGGAGGGTGCCAGAAACACCTCAACCTGGCAGGATCAAGCTGGTGGCTCGCAGGCCTTGTACCATCAACATAGCAAACTCCACCAAAACTTTGGACTTTGGGGAGACTAGGGTTCCCCTGGTGAGCCTTCTGTGGGGTTAACCATCAAAAAAGGAGGTAAGGGAGTGAGCCGAGGGAAGGTGGGTGATAGGGTTGGGTCTGTCAGCCAGACGGGGTTGGGGGGACAGATCACAGAATCAGTGGACAACAATAAGAAATTAAGAAAAGCTATCAGGCTGGCTATCAGCGCAGCAGTTACATTACCATTCACGATGCTGGTGACCCAGATTTAGGCCGGCCAGGGGTGGAAGACTCAGCAGGCCAGAGGATGCTCTCTTCCTCTGTGGCGGTAGAGTCACAGCTGCCACTGCTTTCCTAATGTTTGGGTGATCACAGACGGTAGAGCAGTCAGCAACATGTGTGGGAGGACGGGTGCCAACCAGAGTCTGTGCAAGACACAAGTGGACCCCCTACATATACTGGTGTCCTAAGGGGCAGGGCCGAAAAAGCAAAAAGGCTCACACCAGTCAGAATGATTCATATGTGCTCGGATACTGAATAAAGTGACTGGCCACTTAAAGGGAACCCCAGGAACTCACGTCCCATTAGCAGGAGGGGGTGGGACATTGAACCCAGCGATGCTGGCCCCAAAATGGGGGTGGGGGGTGGGCGAACCCATGGGAGTTGGAATCCCTCAAGGTAAGTGCCAGAGATCCAGTAGGGTGGACCTGGGCATAACCTGTTCAGGGGTTAGGCCAGTGTGTGATAAAGAATAGATTTCAAAAAACAAAAAAGTTGATGGACAGCTAGGTACCTCATCATACTCAAATGCCGCCTACCTGGCTTTGGGAGTGAACTCGGGAGGTGGGTTGGGTGTTTGAGGGGGCAAGTGAGGCATTACAATGCAGCAATGCTGCAAAGCTGGGGAGGAATGGCGCTCAGTTACCACTGCAACAGCAACCCCAGCACTGGGCTTGGGAGCTTGCCTCCTCCACAGGGACATCGCTGTATGCGAGACGTGATGGGGCACCCCCTAGCGTCAGAGAGGTGGGAGGGTTTGGGGAACAGGAGAAAACCCAGAAAATTCCATACCTCCTGCGCTGCCTAAATGCTGGCTGTTAGTACTCTCAAGGTCCCACTCCCTGTGGCTCCCCACTACAGTGCTCTCAGACTAGTTCAACAGTTTCCCTGTAACTATGGGGCAATTTTTCTAGGTTTTCCTTTAGATTTAATTATTTCCTATGGAACTTGAATTGCACTGTTTTCCTGTATATCCACTGCAAGTTTGTGGGAACAATTTCCCTGTAAAATGCAGGAATCTCTAGATCTGGGAGCCCTGCCGCTGGCTGCAACAGTGGGGGGCAGCAGCAGATGGGGCTGGGAGGTCCATGGCGCAAGGGCCAGATGGCAGCAGAAGGTAGCAGTATGGGAACAGACAGCTTGATGAAAATTAAAAGGTTCAAAACTGTGCTGTCTGAGCCAGACCAATAGGGCAGAGGGCTGAGACGCTGGACGCCTTACCTTGCGCTTCACCAGTGACCTGGATTTGGGAACGACCATGGGTCATTGGGGCACTGGCATGGGGAGGGGAGGGAGGAGCAGGAGGCGAGCAGCCCTACAGCAGCTCTCCTCTCCTGGGGACATGGTCGCCTCCGTAGTCCCACCGCCACCGGGTGGAGGTCCGATGTTGGCGCAGGCGGAGGGGGCAACATGACGGGAGGGCATCTCGATGCACGGCATGCACATGCCTCCACGCGTGCAAGAGATGGGGGTGAGAGAAAACGCGGGTAAAAGCCTAAAAATATATATTGAAAAAACAAAACTGTACTTTCTCAGTGGTGCTGTGACAATGGATCTCACTGCCCCCTTTGAGACTGGGGTTCACCCATGAGCCCTTGATTCACATACCGTGGGTGGCTGATTGCTAACCACATCACAGAGGTCAGACACTCGGCTCCTAGGAGGGGGGATGGGCAGTCCAGTATTTATTGTACGTTCTGTCATCTGACTACGGAGCAGTACTGTCGGGTTGTCGGTAACCTACCGGGAGGAGGCTCAAGCATCAGGGACAGCTGTCCCCCTTAGGGTGGGGGGGACACTCGTCTCACGGAGACTGCCTCAGGTGAAGAACAGGTGGTAGCATGTCCAAGTGCATCAGAAGGGGCGCTGCCTTCGGATGCCAGCACACGCTGTGCACCATTGCGTGCATGCTTGTCATTGCACGTCAGCATTGGCACCCCCCGACAGGTACTGCGTGAGCAGCATGGCAGACCACCCAACACCATGTATGAGCCTGGGAAACTGGTGGATTGCCAGTAAGTCCATGAGAAGTTGGGTGATGGGGCTGGGGAGTTAACACAGGGTCAGGGGAAGAAGGAGCAGAAACACATCATGGGGAGGGGAAAGAATGAAACTGGAGGCGTCGATAAGATAGTGCAGTGACCATTCAGGCTATTTGGGTTTGTGTTCTGAGCCTGGAATGGTACTGTAAAGCAGCAGTAGAAGGATTTGGCCATCTCATCAGTTGCTCTTCAAGATGTGTGTTTTGGTGGGGGGTGAGTAGAAACCACCAGTGCTGCACTGTCTCCATGTACATTAGAGGTTCTGGGCAGGCAAGGAGCTTGTCTTTGACCAGGTAAGGGGAAAGGGGGGCGGGGCAAAAGGGACAAACAGGACAAAAATGGGCGGGGTCACCCAGATGATAACATGTCCATGTTTAATCCACCCCCATTAGGATTAACCAAGTCTCATGCCCCCCTCCTCCCACATGACACACACACACAATCTACATATTTCTCGTAGTTCAGGGCAGAGGCGATAACTGGGGGAGGGGGGAGGACACGTGTTCTGTTGAAAGAGCCTGAGCGAGGTTGCTTGAAATGGAATGAGTCACACATCACTGACTGTAACCGCTGCAGCAAAGAAAACGCACAAAAATGTGACTCTGTTCAACTTCTGATCTGAGCAAGCCTCAACTGGCCTTGAAGAAATCACAGTGCTTACATCCTGAATACAGAAATCCAGTCAGCAACAGTTTCCTTTCAGCCAGCCAGCTACCGACTCAGCAGGTTTGGAACCGAAACATGTGACCTCCCTAACCTGTCCCTGTTGAGTCATTCATTGTGTTGCATGTTCTCTTTTTCACCATTGCTGAATGCCAGGACAGCCCCTGCTGACTCTGTACCCTAGGCCTTGTGTAACACACTTCAGGAAGCATTTTGCTGCTAACTTTTCAGACCCACAGATTTTTTTTTTGTATCGTTCTGTGATTTTGAAAAGGGTTCTTGGTTTTTGTAAATCAGCTGACATGTGAATCAGCCTGATGATCAGCCTTATTCACATTTCAGCTGGCTTGTGAAACTAACAAGGCAGTATAGTGCAGTGGATTAAGGCTCTGAGCTGCAAATCTGGAGACCTGGGTTTGAATCCCAGAGCCCCCCCTTGCATACTGTGTGACCCTGAGCAAGTCATTTAACTTCCCTGTGCTCCCAGATCACACCTGTAAACAAGCTTTCAGCTTAGTGTGTCTCACCTGGTTAAACAATTGGGAAAAAAAAAAAAAAAAAACCCTTTTCAATTAAACGTTATAGAGATATACAAACCATGTACAACATATCAAATTCATACAAACATGAAGCGTGTCAAACAAATATAACCTTTCACCAGGCTAGCATTTTAACGAGTATATCAAAATCAAACATACACAAAAAATAAAGAGCCCCTTTTAAAGCAGCTGTGCATGTTACCATGAACATTTTGTAACATAACTGTTTCATTAACATAGAATTCGATGGCAGATACGGATCGCTTGGCCCACCCAGTCTGCCCAGTTCTCCCTACCTACACTATTACATAAGACTGTGCCTGATCTACGGCTCTTTCTCCCTCGCCTCTTCCTTTCCAATATGATTCCTTTGTACTTATCCCAAGCATTCGTCAACCCCACAACCTCCGCTGTAAGGCTGTTCCAGGAATTCACCACTCTTTCTGTGAAGAAGTACTTCCTCACATCTCTCCTGAATCTACCTCCTCCAGCTTCCTAGCAGGTCCATGTTCTTGAGCACTTTCTCTTCTGAAAAATACTCCCCTCCTGTACCTTATTTACCCCGATGAGGTACATAAAGGTCTCTAGCATATCTCACCTCTCCCTTCTCTGTTTCAGGATGTACATATTGAGATCCTCTAGTCTCTCCTCATGGGGCTTTCGATGCAGCCCCTGCACCATTGTAGTTGCCCTCCTCTGGACTACCTCCACTCTGTCTGTGTCTTCCAGAGATGTGGTCTCTAGAACTGGGCACAGAACTCTAGGTGGGGTCTTACAGCGGTCTATACAGAGGCAGCACCACCTCCCTCTTTCTGCTGGTGATGCTCCTCCCTATGCACCCTAGCAACCCACTTGCCCTCCCTACTACATTGTTGCGCTGCCTTGCCACCTTTAGGGCATCCAATATGATTACCCCCTGGTCTCGTTCCTGCTTGATGGTTAACAATACCACTCCACCCATTTTGTACTCCGCCCCTGGGTTTCTGTGCCCTAAGTGCATTATTTTGCACTTTCTTGCATTGAAACCCAGCTGCCATACCCTTGACCAATCCCCTAGTTTTCCAAGGTCTCTGCTCATCCATTATTTCCACCCTTCCTGGAGTGTCCACCCTATTGCAGATTTTGGTGTCATCTGCAAAGAGGCAGACCTTCCAGCTCCTCTACAGTGCCACTTATAAAGGCATTAAAGAGGACCGGTCCCAGCACTGGTAAAGAGCCTGCCACCAGTTCGTTCATCGTCTTTGCCATTCTACAATTTTGGACAGTCTTTGTGCAATATGGCATTACATTCTAAATTACCCCTAACATCCTGGGCTAGAGTTTTCAAGGCCTCTAAAATTCCCGCACCTGTGGGGAAAAAAACGGCGCAAGTGGGTCGCCACTTGCAGAGCTGCAGTGTCCCCTGCAGCCATAGCATTTTCAAAGGTGGAGCCAGTTTCACGACTGGCTCCATGCTTTACGGTAGCTTGTGGCTGCTTTTTTTTGGTGCAGTTGTGGGGAGAGGTGGTGGGGAAGAGTACCAAACAAGAACTTAGCAATGAGAGAGACACAGTGAACCATTCTCCTGTGCGATAATGGTGCTAGCAAGAGATCAGAATAGGGGAGACAATGGTGTGTGAGAGGAGGGGAGGGGAGGTGGTTGCAAAATGGCAAACAAATTTAGGAGTGTGTCCAGTTTGGAGAAGGATATGACTGGAGTAGAGCCATAAACCATGTTGGCATAATCAATGACCAGTAACATCATTTTGAGTGCCATCTCCCAACGGGTGGGGTGAGGGAGACTGTCTTTATGATGAAAGAGGACTGCGAGCTTGGATCGGAGTTTGGTGCAGATGGCATCTACAGAGGATTATGAAATCACATGTAATGGCTTGTTTGTTCCTACAAACATGTTGTACAAGGACTGTCCAAAATTATAGAATGGCAGGGAGGATGAACAAAATGGTGACAGGCCCTTTATCAGTGTCAGTGGCAGAGCAGGTAGCATGCTTTCCTCTTGGGATGAAAGATTGGAGAGTCGTGGGTTCTAGCTCCAAACCAGGTACTGGGGGTAATACCCATAACTGACGCTGTAGTGCAGTATGAGGGGGCTGCGGCAGTGTTGAGGTGTTGTCCTTCAGAAAAGACCTTAAACTGAGGTCCCTTCTGCCCATCTCTGGTCACTGTCGTGGTAGAAGTTAAAGATCCCATGGCAGTTATTTTGGGAAATGGTTGGAAGATATTAGTGGCTATTCTGTTTAAGAATAAACACATTCTTTTCAGGTTTTTATATTTGCTGGTCATCCATATTTAAGCAATGCATGACAGCTTGTGTCATATCATGAGCTATTGTCATGCTTGGGTGTGCTGTGAGGCCTGAGGGTAAGCCAAGTGCCATAAACCACCCAAGGAGTGACAATATCTCTTTATATAATGAGATCATGGTTGAGTCATGGAACAGCCTACAATCAGAGGGGGTAAGCACAGAGACCATTAACAGGTTCAAGCATGGCTGGGGCAAAGTAAAAGGGGGGGTTTGAATCCCACAGCCCCCACTTGCAAACTGTGTGACCCTGAGCAAGTCACTTAACTTCCTTGTGCTCCCAGGTCGCACCTGTAAACAAGTTTCAGCTTAGTGTGTCTCCTGGTTAAAGCAAACAAACAAACTTGGGGTGGCAGTAAGGTAGGGGGTAAAGGGAAGGGAGAGGAGGACGAAAACCCAACTGGACAATAGGTCATGGGGTAGAGTAGGGTAAAACTGGGCAGACTGGGTGGATCAATTATCTTTTTGTGCCAACATTGTCTTGTGAAGCCCCACCTGGAGTACTGTGCCTAGTACTGGAGGCCACAGCTGAAGAAGGGCATTGATTGGGTCGAGGTGGTACAGAGGAGGGCAACCGAGATTGTGAGGGGCATGCAACAGAAAAGCTAGAAGAAAGACTGAAGCAATTAAACATGCGCTCTCCAGAGGATGGAAGAGAAAGGTGAGACATGACAGAGACATTCAAATACCTCAAAAGTATCAATAAGGTACAGGAGGGGAGCATTTTTTGAAGAAGGAGATGCCCAAGGAGAAGAGGACATGGTGTGAGGTTGGAGGAAGGAGACTCAGAGGAAATGTCAGGAAGTACTTCTTCATGCAAAGAGTGGTAGATGCCTCGAATAAACTACTGGTAGAAGCGGTAGGTTCAAGCTCTGTGGAGAGATTTAAACACCCATGGGATAGGCACGGGGGGTTCTTAAAAATAGGAAGGGAGGGAAGAGCAGAGGAGGCTCAAGCAGGAACTGCTGTGGAAAACTAGAAAATAAAACTGGTGTTCTCTAGGGCAGACTGGATGGGCCCGAGGGTCTTTTTTGTTGACAAATACCATGATACTGTGTTTTTATATACCACACACTAGAGTATTTTATCCTTATTATAAAACAACCCCAAAGTGTTGGGATTTGACTGATCTTGGTATGCAGTTCTGACCAGACATGATATACTGAGATATCATCACAGGTCAAAGAGTGTTTCAATATTCTGCTAGTCAGCCTTTCTTCGTAAGAAAAAATTACAAACCGGAGGAAATTTTTTTTAGATGCTCTATTTTTGCACCACCAGGATGGCTACGGCAACGGCGTACTGTTGCTCCTCGAGACCAACTTGGCTGGATGGCCCATCATGTGGTGTGGTGCAGGAGGGGTTTATGCAGTCTTTCCTCCCGGTTCCCAACCCCTTGAGTACAAAGGCATGGTGTGCAATGATGCCAATGGCGGTGCACAGCATGCTTCCGTGCACAGCACGCTGGGTGTCTGTTGCAATCCTCCCCCCCATGTGTGGTTCACTGTTGACCCCCAGCCCCCACTAGAGATCAGGCATGCAGCAGATGCTGCAACCCTCCTCCAGAGGAGGAAAGTGGAGCATGGGCCACTCAGTCCTCCTCCCCCCCGGATGGCCCTCCAGCAACCCAGGCTCGCTCCCAAACCTGGGTCACCAGTTTCACAAGCGGTAATGGTACTGCTATGCCGGCAGGCTGACTCCAAACCAGAGGAAAATTAATAACATACATCAGAAGGTCATGGGTTCTAGCCTCACATCAGGTACAGGGGGTAACACCCCTAACTGATACTGTAGTACAGTATGAGGGGGCTGGCAGTACAGTTTTCTCATTATCACCAGTAGAGATGGCAATGACCCCCCGAGGAAGACTTTGTCGCTGAAGCGCTGGGGTCCCTGGTGCAGCTTTGGCTTGCCCGAATAAAGAGCACAGCATTTTGCACTTTACTTGCTTGGATATTTATTTCTGCAGGGGTGCTGGTTCTTTGAAGTTGGTTCATTTTGTGTTAGCCACCCGCTACCAGCACCCTTTTCCTGTGGCTGTGCGGCATAATTCTGGAGAGTGATTAGGGTAGGAGGTTAGAAGACTACAAATCAAACCATGCAGTGGATGCCACACTCAGACTGTATCAGACAGTCAACTTGAAATGTATGAAATGTGAAAATTCATGTGATAAATTTAGGTGTGTGTCTTGGTCTGTTATTTCTTCTGTTCAGTGCTGGACCTTTCCCTGCTGCAAAACACACACACACACACACACACCTCTTCTATACTTACGGCTCATTTGTGGGTGCAGAGGCACAGTTTGTTCTTGCAAGCTGTATTTATTGAAGTGGCAGGCATGACTCGTGATGGTGTATTCAATGAAAAGTCCCAGTCAGTACCACAGGATGCCCAGGGATGGGCCATTAAGTGTCTCTGAGTTCCAGATTTAGTCCCTTCATGCACTCGTCCAGGCCTCCCTTCCATCAGACTTGCAGCGCCACTTCCAGTATTTCTCTGCAATAAATGGAGGAGGCTGGGTTAGTCCGGGGAGTCACTGCCTAATTGCAGGTGGGCTGCGTGGAGACATATGGCGTCCATGGCACAGATGTCAACTGCCACGTCCTCCAACCTTGTCCCACCCGGATGCAATCCAGTAGAATCACAGCAAACAAGAACGATGCATATATTGGTGAAATTGTAGTTCAGTTCAGCAACTTCTTTCCATCACAGGAAGTTTTTGCTTTATCCAGTTCCCAGGAAAAAAAAGGATAGCCCCTCCAGTCTGATGGTCAAAACAGCCAATTAAGCAAGGTGAAACTCTGTTCCCTTAATTCTCAGGGTACTCATGAAAGGCATGAATGTCTTTCTCTTTACTTGTACCATTTTTGACAAGTCCTGAAAGAAGAAAATCTGGGACTCACTTGCTTCAGTTGTTCTGCCTTACAAAATGCCTGCTGTTAATCTGAGCACTACTTGTTTCGGGGGGGAGGGGCTCTCATGGAGGTTTCAGGTCAAATGCCCTGTTGACCTGGTTGACACATATTCTGCCCTTGGGGTAATCCAATTTAAGGATTTCTGTTATCCAGGTCTCCATATAGAGCAGCATGTCCAGCCATTCCATTCCCTCTGGCATGCCTCTAATTCTTATATATATATTTTTTTGGTACTTTTTTCCCCAGGCCACCCGTCTGCTTACCTCACACTTCCAGGCATCCTCCTGAGGTTTCCGGCCAATGTCCCAAGGCCCCCTGGCTCCATATTCGGGCCCGGCATGCCCCGTGGCTTGCTACGGCAGGAGGTGGCTGAGCTCCCTCGCCTGCACACCAGAACGGATCCAGTAGAGCTGCGCACCCTCGGCGCCGAGCGAGTCCCCTACGGAGACGGCCATCAAGCCGCCATGACTGGTGCCCATATTTTCCATTTTCTCCCCCATGGATGTCTGTGGCGTGCAATGACGCCAAGGGACAGGAGCGCGCACGCTACCACACGCGCCCCTTCCCGGCGTCTGCCACAGCACGTCCCCCAAATCTGCCCATGGCCTGCTGTGGCCCCCAGACACCACTAGAGGCCACTAGGCCACCGAGGCATCCCGGCCCCCTCCCCGGAGAAGGAGAGCAGTCCTACAGATGTTCAATCCTTCTCCTCCCCCTGATGACCCCTAATGACCCAGGCTCGTTCCTGAACCCGGATCGCCAGCATGTTGCGAGGTGTGGCGTCCAGTGCCTCAAACCTCCATGCCACCAGGCTGGTAATTCTTATATTGCTAAGGCGTTGGTCGTTCTCTTGAGTGTCCAAGTGTTCCCAGAGCTCTTCTCCTTCTCAAGCTTTACCACTTGGCCCAGAATGCCAGCTGCTTCATCCTCGACTGCTGAGATTCTGTTTTCAGTAGTGGCTATCCCACTGGCTCGTTTCTTATATTTTTGAGCCAGGCTGTCCAATTTAGCAGACACCGCTTTCAGCTTCAGTGCATGAGTGGCCAGGACTTGGGCTGGGACAGTCTGCTCCAACACCTCCATCACCTCTTCTGAGGCCTCCTGTGCAGCACTTGTGTCTGGCCGTTGCCCAGGCCCAGCAATCTTTGACAGCTTTTTGTGCAACCTAGGCTGCCTTTCCACTCACAGCAGCAAGGTAACTGCCCACTGTTGCCATATTTGTTATTTTGGACTGTATTTCTTCTATTTCTGCTGTGGATTACTGCCAAGTTAAAGCTTAATTGGATTACTGCCAATTTAAAGCTTAATAGCCATGGTGGAGTGAGAGCTGATGAGAGTGTATCCAGCTCTGTAGGTCACGCAAGCGCAGTGAGATCTAAATTCTAGAATTTATGAAAGGGGGTAGCAGTTTTGTCAAAGGGATTTCCTCATAAAAATGCAGAATGTTCTGTTTTAAAGATCAGATTAGGCCAACTCTACTACTGTTTGCTGGGCTGATTGGGGTAGCAGGTGCTGCTTTGGTACATAGTTGGATCCGTTACTGGTGTCCTCCAGTTAAAACTAAAGATGAGGTGGAAGCTCTACAGTTTGTAAATTCTCTGTCTACAAGCAGTAAATCTGTAAAAGAAACAAGATGGAGCTGACACAGCAGCGTGGAGGGCTGAGGTATCGAATGCCTTACCTTCTGCCACGCCGGCAACCCATTTTTGGAAATGAGCACAGGTTGCTGGGGGTTGGCCAAGTGGAGGAGAATCGAGCATCTGATGGACTGCTCTCCTCTGGGGTGGGATGGGAGTGGCAGCTGGTATTAGCCTGGCCCCTAGTGGTGGCTGGGGGTCAGACCGCTGAGGCCATGCCCAGAGAACTGCGGCATGGCGGATGTCTGGCATGTGGCATACAGAAGCATGCGCAGCTCAGCTAGTTATGTTGTTGCACACCAGCTCCTCCATACCACAGGGGAAGGAGGAAAAAGGGAAATATCCCCCTGACTGACAAGATCATTATCCTATGCCTCGCAGGCCCGCAACCACCGACCTAGGCATGGCTCCAACTGGATCCTGTTTAGTGGGTTGAGTTGGGCTGTCTGCCACCCTGCCATGGGGGGTTAAGCTGGAGTCGTTAAGTCCAGGAGATGCTGGTTGATGGGGCTGGGGAGTGGGGTTGGGGTTGGAGAGAAGGGAACCCTGCCAGGAGGGAGAAAAAGGACTAACAAAAAAATACACAAGATAACAGCTGAGGAGAGAGTAAAATCTCTTGGTGCCAGTGATGGTAAGAAATCCCACAAAGAGAAGACTCTGGTAAAAGACAGAGCAATTAAACTCCCTGCAGAGCCAAGTGTTAAAAGAGGCCTACAGTGTTAGCCTAGTGGTGTGGAGGGCAGTATCACTCCATACTAAACCAGTGACAGTTGGGAACAGACCAGGGTTCCACGGTGGCTGGCTGCGGGAAGGAGGATTGAGTGTCCAAGACCGCTCTCCTCCTTTGGGGGGGGGGGGGCAGTGGTTGTTCTTGCTTGGCTGCCACCAAGTGGAGACTGCATGACGCAGCAGTGGTTACCTGTTGGAGGGCCTGCACAAGCACCGAGTGTATGTGGCAACTTAGCACACTTGCCTCTGAGGCCAGGATATCAGAAGGCTGTGGGTTCTACCCCCACACCAAGCACTTGGGTTAATATCCCAATACTGACACTGTAGTGTAGCATGAGGGGGGTGCTGCACTCCTGAGGTGCTGTCTTTCAGAAGAGATGTTAAACCGAGATCCCATCTGCCTGTTCTGGTGTTAGTTCAGGTGGATGTTAAAGATCCCATGGCACTTCTCAAAAAGAGTAGGGGAGTTTTTTATTGAAAATAATATAGCAAAACAAAGTCTACAAAAAACAAATCAATACAGTAAACTTATAAAGTAGAACCTAAAACAAAGAAAAATAAACACAAATAAAATTATAATGCCCAATATTCAAAAACAGAAAAACTAAATGTAATACAATGAAAATAAAAGCCTTCACAGTATCTCATTTCAAGTAACCCCTTCAAAAAGAATCAAAGGAAATGTCCTCCACCAATATGCAACCAAAGCTGCAGGCAAAGACTGCTTTTCAGAGGCATATAAATACAAAATTTCTTTAGTAATAAGACATATTAAACCAGTCAATGAGGTCTGTTTTTGTTGGAGCACAAAAGGGCATCTATTTTGCCAGATGCACCATTTAAAAATGGAAAAAGGACTCTAAGAGTACCAGGATAGAAAATCTTCCAATCAGACCCAAATTTCCCATATACCAGATCAGTGCAGGTCATAGTGGCTAACACAAGTAAGGACCACTCATGAGCCAACCAAGCCCATAACGGTGCAATAAAAGGACAGTCAAAAAACAAACGTGCCATAGTTTCCACCTGACAAATACAGGAGTCTCTAATACAAAACCTTTCTTCCAGTTGTATATGGGCTTGGTTCCCTTTAACATTTAGTTTATTGTGACTGCACAGCCATAAAGTGTCCCACATTTTCAGTGGAATTCTACTATCCAATAATTGTTTTGTTAAGTAATGGCTATCTATAGGCAAATCAAAGCAGGATTCTGACAAAAAATTCTGAGCTAAAACAGAGGAATAAAGGAGTTTTCTATTTGGTAAGCCTGGCAAATGACTGGATACCTTCTATTGTCTTATTTTTTTAAATACCTCAATGATAAAGCCAGAAGTCCCTTGTGGAATTTTAGTGAAGGGGTTCCAAGTCGGTGCACTCCATTTATCTATAAAATATTGAGATCTAGAAGTCAAACTCTGTACCCCAGCCTCATGATGACCAGCCAAACGAGGGTAAACATTAGAGTGCATTAATATGGTAAAGAAAATTAGCACCGGATTCCCCATATTCAGACCCCCTTGTTTTATAGGCCAATAGGTAACTGATTGTTTAACAGGGTTCAAACGACTGCCCCATGAAAGCTGAAAACATAAATATACAGATGTGCTTCTAAATGAAGCAGGAATGGGAAAATATAACTAACCAGCAAAAAGATGGGAATAATGAAAGATTTCAACATGTAAATACGTTTTTTCCGAGACATAGGAAAATATTTCCATTTCTTAATTTTATCTTCTGCAATGGAAAGTTGAGTGATCCAATTTCGTTCTGCTGCTAAAGGATTACCAAAAGAAAGACCCAGAATCTGAATATGCTCAGACCTAATGTTTACCCCACCAATCTCATTCTGATCATCATGCAAGGGAATCTTCACAGCTGTACCAAAACTTTTCTGAGTGTTCAGAGTAGATCCAGATATTAATGAGAAAGAATGAACAATCTCAATAGCACGTAATCCTGATTCATGATCTGCTACTAATATACAGATATCATCCGCATAAGCCATAGCACTAGGAAAATCTAGGGAAGAATTGTCAGAAATATGCCTGATAGTAGAATCAGTATTCAGTCTCCTAAGGAGGGGGGGGTCTATGGAAAAAACATACAAAAGAGGGCTTAAGGGACAACCCTGGCATACCCCTCTTTTGATTCAAAAGTGAGAGCCCTTTAAACCATTCACCACTGGAGTCATGGAGGCATGATTGTATACGTTTTTAATCCAGAAGACAAACTCCAGTGGGACACCATATCTTTCCAGTACTGCAAAAAGGTAGTTATGAGGGACCCGGTCAAACACTTTTGACTGATCTAAGCTTAGCACATATCCCTGCATACCAAACCCATCAAATACCTCCCTTATCAATTTCAGGTTATTAATCATAGATCTGTTAGGAACTGCACATGTTTGTGTATGAAAAATCAAATTCCGAGCTATGTTGGAAAGTCTAACATTAATAATCTTGCACAATATTTTCCAATCTGAATTCAAAAGACTAATGGGATGCCAATTATCTAAATATTCTTTATCTTTTCCTTTATACAAATAAATTAAGTTGCTATTTGCAAAAGCCGTAGGTATTGGTAATATCCCTTGGACAATAATATTAAATACTGCAGTTAAATAGGGTAAAAGCAACAATTTTACTTTTTTATAAAATTCATTTGGAATTCCATGTGGACCTGGGGTGACAGTATTTTTCAATTGACTGATGGTAGAATCAACTTAATCAATAGTGATAGGTCGAACTAAATCTTCAGAACATTCAAGTGATATCTGAGGGATATGTATAGAATCAAAAAAGACGGTCCAATCGTTCGGCTGGAATTCTTGGCCATATAAAGTATGTGTATGATGAGAAACTACCTGCATAATTCCTGCATTATCAGCGATCCTGGAACCAGTGTGAGACACTAATGAGGGTATATATTTAGTATGAACCTGCTGGTTACTGCTATCAAAAGGGTTAACAACTTTCGCTGATCCTTTCCTACCATATTTTTGTTCTAAAAAAAGGGAGGTGGTCCTATCATATTGGTAGGTACACATTTCTGCTTTCAATTACTGAATCTGTGCAGAGTAATCTAGCCGAAATTCGGTTTGCCAAGAAAGCAATTTCTGTAATTGGCGGCGACTATTCAAATATTTAAGATAACGGCCAGAAGAAAAAGTTTTAGAAAACCGCATACAAAACTTCCTAATTTCCATTTTGGTTTCCTGCCACCAAAAAGCAGGGTTATCAAATAATTCAAACACAGACATTTTATCCTGGAGAACTGTGTGCAATTCATGCCATCCAGGTTCCTCATCCAAAACAGAAATATTCATTTTCCAAAAACTATGAGAATCTGGTTTGTTAAGTAGACGTCCCAAAGATAAAACAATCAGACAATGATCAGATGTCTCACAAGGAATAACTGAATACTGAATACCTGGTAGCCAGTTAGAAATAAAAAAATAATCAATCCTGGTGGACAGTCTCCCACGATGAAATATATGTGCAGGAGGCTGTGGTCCAAACAGAGCCCCATCTATTAGGTTTACTTTAGTATAAAGCGAATTAAGAAAATTAGAATCAGTATATAACTTCTGAGTCACCCCTGTTTTATCGGAGAAAGCTAAAATACAATTAAAGTCCCACCCAAAAACTATGGATTTAGATGAATGAAGAAAAGGCTGAATGGCTTTAAGAGTGGCTATTCTTTGTGTTTTAATCTGGGGATTATAAATATTAATTAATCTTCACTTTTGGGTTTGAATAATAACATCCAAAATGAGCACCCGCCCTTGTATCAGGTCAATAAGTCTAATAACTTGGACCTCTAAACCATTAAAAAGGATGCTTACTCCAGCACATACATCTTCTGAAAGAGACCAAAAAGACAGTCCAATCCTCCAATCACGAGATGCCTGACTAGATCCTCTAAGAGAGTGAAGTCTGGTGTCCTGTACAAAAACAACATGAAGTTTAACGGAAGTAAGCAAAGAAAAAACAGCCTGTCTCCTTTTAGGATTCTTCAGGCTATTGGCATTTAAACTGCCAAAAGACAAGACCTCCCCTATTAAACTGGAAAAAATCAGGACTTCTTTTTACCTCTCCCTTTTCCCGGTGATTTCATTTTACATCTCTTTTTCCTGAAAGTTTTAGAATCACCAGAGAGCTGATCAGTATCAGTCAACATTTCTAGCAGAGAGGAGGCCACAGAAGAGGCATCAGAATCATCCTCAGTCTCCGTAGCCTGTTTGTGTTTGTGCAAAACAGCAAATTTGTTTTTAGTAAGAAAATCAGAAACCTGATTTCCTTGAGAAGAAGGGGTTCCTTTAGAAGTAGAACTTCTTGTTTGCCTACAGGCACCCACTTGAACACAGTCAGAATCCTCAGGAGGGGGCATAACATCTTTAGGGTCACATGATTGGGTGGAGGTGCTAGGAACACTATCCATAGCAGACTGTAAAACAGTGTCTGCGGTGACAGAACAGAAGGAGGTATCACCCTTTCCACGTCAGTAGCAGGGTCGGCAAGTGACTGAGCCTCAAACGGGTTAGCCTGAGGCAAAGTAAGGGGTAAGTTTGCAGTGTGGGATAGGGGAGAGTGTAAGGAGGGAGAGGAACGCTCTAGAACAATAGGCCTAAATTGAGGCCTGGCCTGAGCATTTTGTTGTGCCTTAGAGACAGTTTCATCCTGACTCTCATGTGGCATCTCCGGGTTATTGTGAGAGGCCCAAGGACACTCTCGATAGTAGTGGGAAGAGTCCTCACATAAATTACAATAAACAGGTCGTGGACAATTAATACTGACATGACCAGAGCCCAAACACAGGGAACATTTAAGCCTATTACAAGTATTACTCAGGTGTGTTTGAGCCCAGCACCGAAAACAGGACTTAGGTTGTCCAGGGTGAAAAATAAAGCCTCTATCCCTACCTAGATAAAAGCAACTAGGCAAATGCTGGATAGAACCATTCACCAAAGGCAATTTTACTTGTAGCTTCCAGCTACCTGTCCAAAAGTGTTCCGAATCTATAATCGGATCAGGCAATCCTAACACTGTGTATTTAGAGGATAACCATCTAATGATATCAGTAATTGCAGCCCCTTCATTTTTGAACAAAACCGTAATAGATTTTATTACAGGCTTCGTAAGAGGAATAGCAAAGAAAGGGGACCATAAAGGACTATGCCTAACCTCCTGATACCTATGCCAAAATGCTTAAAGGCCTGCATATCAAAACAATTATCCCCAGAGGTATGGATAAGAGCATAGATTTCAGAAGGAGAAAACTGCAAACTGTATTTTATCAATGACTTCCCAACATAGAGACGATCACGAAATACATCGAGCCCACCCCTATATCTCAGTCTCACAGCATTTCTCCTGTTGGCCTGCTCTGGAGGAGTATGAAAGAGGCCAGCATAAGTTCTGTCCCTCTGATGTCCACTAAAGTGGTCAGGGGCCTTTTTAGTCTGCGTCTGATCCGTAGAAGAGGATTGTCCATCAGGCTGTGCCAAAACTCCTTCAGAAAGAGGGCCCTCAACCTCATGTAGTTCAATGTCTGGTATAATACCATCCCCTACCCCAGTGTGAAGGACAGTAGAGTCATCAAAATATAATAAATCAGAGGATTCTTTACTCTGCATAGTGGAAGGCGGAGGGCCTACCTCCGTAGAGACCCCCATAGCAGAACCATGCTCCCCACTACCGTCAGAGGAAGCCAGGACTTTTGCTTTAGAATCATAAATATGCTAAACAGGATTTTGTGTTAATTGAAGCCCTGAGGGAATTTCAAGTGGGTCTGAAATATCCAGTAAATCTCCTTGAGGCTCAGAACTAGGCCAAGTAGGAGAGGCCCAGGTGTCATCCATGGGAGATTTTTCCCAGCCAGCCCCTTTCAGAGCTTCTGCAAACGTAATGCCAGAAACAGACATGTTATCATCAAAATTAGTAAAGGGCTGACCCAAATCAGAAGCCAAGTCCTTCGTATAACACTGTAAATCTTGATTTATCACACCAGACCTAGGGCAAACAGTAGCAAAGTCAGAGCGAGCAGGAAAATTCACAGTTAGTTGCCGAGAAGAAGAACCAGTACCTGAATCCAGAGCGGCAGTCCGAGTGGAAGGCGAGCCCTCAAACAGCAGGGCGGGGAGACGCTGTCCGTCACCTAAGTCGGTCCGCTGTACTTGTAAAATTCCAGTCGTTGGGTCCAGGAGTAAAGGCTTCACTAACAAAGCAGAAGAACGGTCTCAAGACTCTAGGCACTCGCCAAAAGGCGAATTACAGCTGCCAGTCTCTTTAGAGACCGTTGAAACAGACGCTGCAGAAGCCTGCGAGCAGCTGCTGAAAGACTCCACAGCCCGAACTTCATCCCGCAGCTGAGCCCTGTCAGTAGACATCAGCACCTTAATGACAGGTCCACTGGAAGCTGAAGCTGCCGGTAACTGAATCCCAGTGTGTGTGCAGAAACACAACTAGGGTAAACCTTTACTGCAGAAGCAAGGCAGGAACTAGCATTAGCACCACCAGGCTCCCCCATAACATCAGTAGACTGCAAAACTGTACCGGTTCCAGAAGAAGAATCAGAAGCAGTACATAAAGAACCCTTACTGCCATTATCCATCTCGGTCTCTAGTAGAGGGGAGGTAGAGAAGGAGACCGACTCCCCTACCTCCAGCACGTCTGCTCCGTCCAACGCCGGACTCTGAGTGGCCATTCCAGAGAAACGGCCAAGCCCCTACAGTCAGAGTAGGGGAATTTTCCCAGTGTCCTGGCCAAATTTCCCCCCATTCACTAAAAATACCACCAACAGCTTAATCTGGTTCAAGGTCAGTTGGCATTCATCTCTATCCCCCTCCCCCGGGTCATGCCTGAAAATAGGCAAGAAATTGTCTAGTGCACTTACCCAGTCGACAAAAACTAAAATAAATAAATCTTTACGCCATACATCTACATCATGGCACATGTGCTGACCTTGGGGAATGGGAAAAACAGAGGAAATGGACCCTGACTAGCAGGATAAGGACGGCAACCTCAGAGGTGCTGCACCACCACCACCACCACCACCACCACCACCTGTGGCAGCCACTCACCCATGGGGGCCATTAAGTGGACGGGGTAAATCTCGGGACGGTGGGTGACAGGGCTAGGGGGAGCTGTCATAAGGAGGACGGTCAGAAGGTGCAGAAAGAGAAACACATGATAAAAAAATATGCTAACGTTGAGAAGGGCATGGCGAAAGATCCAGCAACTAAATGCTCCGTGGAGTCCCCAGCTGGACCCTTTCATCCAGATGGTGGACAGATGCCCCCCCCCCACCGGATGACTTCAGGATCATGCACATGACGCTGAGAAAATGGCAGCTTGAGTTCACAGTAGGAGTGAACTCTGTCACAAAATCCTGCTAAAAATCACTTTAAACTATTTCCGCAAACAATAATCGGTATTATTCGTTAGAATCTAGTATTGTCTAACAAAATACACCACCAGTTTAGTCGGACAACATGTTTTATTATTTTTTTTTTCCTGAACAGTTTTGTTCCTAATAGATGCAATGGACCTGACTGCAGGGAAAATTGTTGATTGCACTAAGTCGGCATTGGCTGGGTCGCAACACAGCACCACGTCCAACAAATCAGATTGTCTGACGTGCAACCTATGAAATGAGCTTGTTCTCAAAGGTGTTATCCGAAATTTCAATAAATAAATGTAAAAAAAAATATGCGGCAAAATGCCTGCAAAACCAGTAAGGATATGCAGGACCGCCTAATACAATTTAAAATTTTACATGATTGGCACTTCACCGCAGAAAAATTATGTAAATTTGGCCTGTCTACAGACGTAACTGTTGGAGGTGTGGAGTTGCTAATGCTGGACTCCTACACGTGTTATGGAGCTGTTAACATGTTAAACCTCTTTGGTTAGTTATCTGAACAGTTTGTAGTCAGGTCCTAGGTGTAACTTTCCCTTTCAAAGCAGAAATTTTCATATTAGGTAACCCCAACAGTATACCCATACTCAACTCACCCAAAAAAAATGGCTCATGCCAGCTGCCCTAGGATATAAAGGATATAGGAGGCAGTACAGTATAGTGCAGCGGTTTAAGGCTCTGAGTTGCAAACTTGGAGAGCTGGGTTTGAATCCCACAGCCCCTACTTGCATACTGTGTGACCCTGAGCAAGTCACTTAACTTCCTTGTGCTCCCAGGCTGCACCTGGAAACAAGCTTTCAGCTTAGTGTGTCTCTCCTGGTTAAAAAAAAAAAAGACACCCGATTCTTAGTCACTGGGAAGATGGTTGTACCCCTGTCTCGGATAAGTGGGCCAAACATCTTACAAACCTTGCCATTAATGAAAGGATTAGCTACCTGACTGCAGGAACACTAGGTAAATATGACATCACATGGAATCCCTTCTTTAAATGGTTGGCAGAGGGCTAAGGAAAACAAGATGCTTAGTGTGCTTGGACTATAAATGTGATATGTAAGTTACTTATACTGTAAGGTTATTCATGTAATAACGCACACTCTAGATAGTTTGTGAAACAAATAACATGGTCAACATTGAATTTAAGAATCCAGAGACAATGAGGTTACTTACAGAAGTGTTATAGCATTTCTTGCTCTGTAATATATAATACCCATACTGTATTGTTATGACTGTATTGTTGTCAATGAAACTAAATAAAATTTGTTTAAAAAAAATAAATAACCCAGCATGGGTGCCAGAATGTGGGGGAAAGTGTGTGTGTGTTGCTCTAGTGATTACAAAAGGGAAAGGGGAAATTGTTTAACCAGGAAAGGTACACTAAGCCAGAACTTAAGTGACTTGCTCAGGGTCACACAGTATGCAAGTGGAGGCTGATGGGATTCAAACCCAAGTCTCCAGGTCTGCAGCTCAGTGCCCTTAACCACTATGCATACTGCCTCCTCACCATGATTGCTTCCCTCATGACATTTCGTGCATTATGTGGACACTTTGAATGCTCATGGACAAAAGTTGGGGGGGGGGGGGCTACCGCCACCCCTCGTCCAAAGCTTCTGGCACCTATGTAACCCAGGAAACAAGATGTACGAGTCAGTTGAACATTCTAATTGTGCAGTCTCCATGTACACAGAAAAGGATGAATTGCAAAGCAATGTGAAAACCACCCCAACCCACCACGCCCCCACTTATGCCTCTACTCTGAAATTGACTCTCTTACCTCCCATTCCCAGATTTCAATATCAAAATTAATCGAAAAAGTAAACCACCTGCCTGTGGATCCTACTTGTCAGGGAGGTATCAAGCTAAACATAATCCTAGGAAGCATTCCAGGAGTCAAAGCAGAAACTGGAAATCCTCTTCTAGCTCAGGATCTACTCCAGGAAAATCTTCACCCTCCATCCCAGTACCAGCAGACGTTCCAGAAGAAATAACAGTTAGCCCCTCGGAATACAGTACGTTCAATTCCTGATTCAGGCTGCGACACTTCCAGTCTAGCATAACACAGGAACATAGGAAAGTGACATCAGAAAAGAGCCTCCAGGTCCACCTTGTCTGCCCATTTGCCTAGCAATAACATTGCTGATGAACTCATCTCTGGACTGCAAGGTTAAGCTATGTATTTAAAAGTTAATTTTTATAGATTTCTCACTAGTTCTTCACTGATTCTTCCTTACAGGGACAGCTGTATTCCTAGTGTATTTTTCGTCCCACACCCATCAATACATCACCTGGAAGCCAAAGGTTCGATCCTTGAATGAGGGTGAGTGCAACACATGAGCTACATTATATGCTTTACAAACATAGGGTTTATATATGTGAACACTGAGCTCAGCCTTCATGCACTTCGTACTGTGGTCTAGAAAACTATTTCAAACTAGTTGTTTGCAACTCTTGATTTGATGATAATCAAGCTAATACATAGAGAATAATGCATATGTAAGTGTGTGATATGCAGTTTTCTTTACACACCCAAGGTGTGTGATAATATATAAACCTCGAGAGCGAAGCTCGAGAGGCTTATCTATAGTCACACAGCGAGGGTGAGTAAAAAAACTGCAGCTCACACACCTTCATATGTGTTATTTTTTTATAATAACTGGTGCTAAGTAAACAAAGCTCAGAGTCTTTCAAGGGCTAGAGTGATACACACAACCCGGCACAAGACAGTAAAAGCCGTATCAACTCGTGGGTTGATATGACGTTGCCATATCAACTTGTGGGCTGATACGACTTTTTACAGGTCTCAAAAACAGGTTGATATTGGGGGTCACCAGTTATTATAAATCTTTTGTGTCTGCACTTGGTAGTTAAATCATTATCTTAGGGAGATCAGGACAATTCTTGACTACACTCTAAAAGTTAATATACTGTGCAAACACCTGTCTTTATATAATCTGAGACTTTGAGCCCAATGTTAAAATGACTGGGACTGGTGCAAGAGGCTTGCATCAAGAGGGAATGGTGCAACAGGCTCCTTGCACCGCACTTTTTGACAGTCCTGATTTTCTAAGGTAGCCTGTGCCACTGGGGGGGACCACCTGCACCAACTATGCTTTCGCTGTCATTTCAACAGCCGCACCGGTACGCCATGGCAGAAGGGGGGCTTGTGCCATGGCAGGGCTGTCATATCCCATAATTTGGGATTTTGGAAGCCCCCCAATGAGTGCACAGCCCCTGCCATTGGACCAGCCCAGAGCTGGTCTAACCTGCTGTGCACCACTGCTGGAGCCCTCACTGGGTGGGGGGGTGACCCTGTGCCCCCCCCTAGAAAGGTGCCCATACAGCTCCGACACCTGTCAGGCCACTGCTGGAATGGCCAGTGGTCTGTAGCAGGTCAGAGCCTGCACCCCTTCCCATGGTGGCACTGGTGTATCTTCCCTCCCACAGGGAGCTGCACTGACCCTGCAGTTGCCCTGTTGGGGGTAGTTGGCATCCCCTCCTCCCAGCCTGACCCATCCCACCCCCACTCCCCCCCCTGCAAGCCAGGGCATGCTCTGGATGACCTGCCAGCCACCAAGGCGACCAACCAGTGGGTTGCCATCGCTGGGCACTGCTGCAAACCCATCCCGTGGCTTGCAACATTCCCCTCCAGTGCACCATTTTTTCAGTGCAGCTGTTGGCTTTTGGAAAACCCAGGGACTTTGGCACCAGGACCTCACGTTTTCTAAAATCGGGCACAGGGTCCCTGGTACACCCACGTTTGCCACATTATAAAATTATATACATTTGCCACATTATAAAATGGAGCCCTTAATCTCTGAAAGAATATGGGTAGGCAGTTTGATTAATTGCAGCTGGCAGTCCTGTCTCTCATGTTACCATTCTTCAAACACTGATCATGAGTCTCAGCAAGGGCTCCTTTTTGTTTATGCTGAATAATTAATTTATTATAGAAGTCTTTCACTGCAACTTTGCATTTAATAAAGAAAAGAAAAGGTCAAGCAGCAGCCTGAAGGTGTGTTTTCTCGGAGCTCAACATTATGGGGTGACCCTGGGAAACCTCCTCAGTCTGAAATTATAAAGCATGTAGTGCAGTAATCCACAGCTACCAAGGAGATCCTACCCCTTCTCTGTTACCAAATAGAGTCGGAGACTGCAGCTGTGTTTATTATAATTTGGTTCAATTCAGTTTGGTAAGATTCCCCCAATAGTTGATTTGCCTAAATATTACATGAGGAATACATAATGGGTTGAAGTAGAATAACACATTTATCTCCACTAGTGAGTGATAAGACCCATAACACATGACTGGCGAAGCCACGAGTTAGTTACAAAGGTCTTACCACTCGTGTGGAGATAAATGTGTTATCCTACTGCAACTCATCATGTATTTGAAATATACCACACCATCTGTAATGTTTTTACTGGTGTTTTACCTTGTTGTAGCTTAAAACTGCCTTTCGTTCCATTCTCTATCTGGCCCATTGTTCTCTGTGTTCTATTTCCAGATTCCAAGTGGAAGTGATATGTTCTAGGTGAAATAAATGATGTTCTAAGTGAAAATAAATATTTGTCTCAAAATAACATGATTTATTTACCCAGTTTATTCACTAAAGGTGTGGTATATATTCTGGCTATGACAATTCTAAGTAGACAATCTGTTGGTTACCAGTACCTCTTGTGTTAGACATTAAAGCAGAAAGAAGGTTATCCTGGACAAAAGAGAGTTAACAATTGTCTCTCTTATCTTACTGTAACTACCTGTTAGAGTAAGACTTCAGCCTTGTTTACAGAGTCACATTTGCACTGGAGTAACCCGTGCACTCGCAAATGTAACTGTGTGGACATGTACCTGATCAGGGTAAGCCACTCGCTAAGATGCTCCCAGATTCTCTGACAACCTGGGAGTGCCAAGAGGAGCGAGCAGCTTACACCGGCTTAAGTGGCAGTGTGAACTGCCTGCGCCGCAGCAACCCGTCCATCGACCAGCAGATGGCTGGCTCCCCTGATGTGCGGCTCCTCACCAGCACAGACTGCAGCGGTGCAGAGAGGGGCCATGTAGACAGACAGGATGCGGATGGCAAATGGACGGGACTGCGCTGTTGCAGTATTTTATTTGTAGTGCTACTGCCATGTAAACGTGGCATTAGAGCTTGTAGATTGCTGACACCTTGGAACCGGAACATCTTTTTCCTTTCTGACGTATTCAGCTACCTTAGTTATAGGACTGAATCATTTGTTTCCTTCTTGCATTATTTCAGTCTCATACAAAGTACTGTTTAATTGTTTAAGTAGATGTTCTTGCCTTTCTGGTTTATAGTAATTTAGCTAGCTTTACTGACTTACACTTATTAGTGTGCTGTTCAGTGGCAAAGCCAGGTTTGGAAGCATTTAGGAGCTAGGGGGGCCATGCAGTCCATCACAGCTCCACAATGGGCAGTAAACACCACTATTCACGCTTGGGCAGCCAGGAGGGGGAACCGCCCCCTCTAGCTCTGCCACTGGTGCTGTTTGAATCTGTTGTGCTTTAGATCTTGTAACGTTAAGGTTATTCCCTAGAGTTTTTTTTTTTTTTTTGTATCTGTATATTAAAAGGAGCCTGCATAGAAGGAACTGTGCTGAACCTTTATGTCATCTTCCCCTGTAAATGATGCTTTTTAAATACTGGTTTCAATTTTGGTACTGTTCCAGCTCTATCATTTTTTCAGTTATCCTAGTGAGTGTTTCTGACATAGACACAAGTAGTAAGTATCATTTTAGAACTGTATGATGTCATTTATGTTCCTGTTCTACTGTTCTATTGTTGGCGGAATGCATCCATGTTCTGTTATAGAACTCTGTGGCTGGGAGAGGCATAAAGTACATTGTACAGTTCCAAAGTAGCACTTTACATCAGAGTGCAAATCAGAAACACCAGCCGTGTTTACTAAGGGGCCTGCATAGAAGGAACAATAACAGAACTGGAGCCAGTACTTCAAAACAGATGCTACTGGGGAAAATGGCTCGCAGGTTCAGCACAGTTCTCCTTTAATAGGCTTAGGACTCACTCTGATATATTCTTAGCAACATGTCTAAAATATGTAGATTTGTGTCTGGGAATGTCCAAGGATTAGGAAACCCAATTAAAAGCAAACAAGTGATGCGCTATCTATTAAAACAAAAGGCAGATGCAACCTTTCTTCAAGAAACCCATTTGATACCGGTAGAGGCAGAAAATGTATCTACAGGATGGGTTTTCATAGTAGAACATAACTGATATAACTAAAAAAAAAGAGGCACTGCTATTTTGATTAAAAAGGAACATTAACTTTACAAAACATAGTCATATTGTAGAGGGAGAAGGAAGAATGCAGATACTTGCAGGGACCCTAGAAGATAAAAAGGTAGTGTTATTTTATTATTATTTTTTTTAATTTATTTGAAAGTTTGTGAAAGGTAGCGGTGAAGTTAACTAACTTTATAGACTAAGAACCTATTCGGGGGGATGTAAAAAGTAGCGGTGAAGTTAACTAACTTTATAGACTAAGAACAAGGCCCCTGGAATTCTGCGGTTCTGCAGTTGTGGAATTTGCCACAGAATTTGCATCATGCCGCAGAATATATATAGTGCCGCAGAATTCATTGTTTTTGGTGAATTTTCATATAAATAACCTTTTTTTTCATAGTGTCAGGCTTTCTTTCCCACCTCGTTTATCCTGAAGCCCCTCCTCTATGCTCAGCATATGACGTCATCGATGACATCACATCATATTTAGCGAATGACAGGACTGCACTCTGCCAGAGAAATGAATAAATCATTCCACAGAAATCAGAAAATGCTGCCACAGAAGTCAAGGAGCCCTGCTGCAGAAATCAGAAAATTCTGCCACAGAACACCAGGGGCCCTGACTAAGAACCTATTCGGGGGGGGGGGGGTTAATGAAATGATCAATCCAGTACTAGGCAGAAGCAGTGGAAAACAAATATTGTCCCTGACCCCAGCTCCAAGCATGCAGGTCTCTGCTTAAGTTAAAAGACAATTTCAGCTTATCAGATGTCTGGCCTACAGACAAACTGGATGGGCCTAGTGGTCCTTATCTGCTGACAATGTCTATGTTTCTATGGCGTTTAGTACATCCCAAAGAGAAGAATTTTACTTTTTTTCTAATAGACACACATTTTATAGTAGGCTTGATTACTTTCTGGCATCTGCTTCCCCAAATAATTATTTATTTGCAGATAACACTCAGATTATTGTAACTTCTAACCATGCCCTGACTAGTATGGACCTAGTGTTTGGAGATTCAACGCCCAAGTCCTTTAGATGGAGGTTTAACGTTTCATTGGCTAAAGATGTTCAGTTTGTAGAAAGGATAACTAAGGAAACAACTAAATACTTTAATACCTATGACAATGGGACTTAGAAAAGAAACTGGAAAAAAACAGAAACCATTCACAAACAACAAGTGAGCTCCAGGCTTGACCTTTTAAGATGCATAATCTCACTAAAATATGAAATTTTCCAGATTTACTCTGCAAAGGTGGAATTTGCTCTTTATAGGACAAAGCAGTCATTTGGGGAGTCTGGAGAAAAATCTGGCAGACTCCTTGCATACAGACTTAAAAACCAACAGAATAACAATACAATACAAAGGATAGCAGATAAAGATGTGAAAACAGTTCTATCGAATACATATATTGACATTTTCACACAATATTACAGTGATATTTGCAAATCCCAAATGTCTAACTCCCCATTAGGTTTGGAAAACTTTCTGTCCAGAATTAATTCTCCTACACTTTCAGAACAAGACACTCTTCTATATGGACACGCCTGTTCAATTGAATGAAGTTTCAGAGGTAGTTCAAGCTTTATAAAATGGGAAAAACCCTGGGCTGAATGGCATCCATGCAGAGGTATACAAACTTTTGCATCTCAAATAACACCCTTCTTACTTAAAGTGATTCACAGAGCCCAGTCCTTACACACTTTGCATAACTCAATGACTGAAGTGTATGTTACCCTTATTCCAAAGAAAGGTAAAGACATTTTAAGCTGTAGCAACTGCAGACCAGTTTCCCTATTAAACTTAGACTATAAGTTAATTGCTAAAATATTCTCTAATAGGCTTCAAAAATCTTACCAGATATTCCAGGGGAAGAGCAAGCAGGGTTTCTTAAAGGAAAGCTGTCTTCAAATCAGGCTCCTGCCCCTGCAAGGCTTACCTCCTGGTTTAGCTTTTTATACAAAAAGCAGCATTTTTCTCATACCGCAAAGTACTTTATTTTAACAAGGAAAAGTCTGCTACCCAGAAGATATGGCCGGACCAGAGACCTCCATTTACTGTAAATGTGCAGCGCCACACTGCTCACGCCAATACAAATGTATTAAACGAGTGGTGCGCATCGCACATTTACAGTAAATGGAACCCCCGCCGCCCGCCATATTTCTGGTAGCTGACTTTTCCTTGTTAAATAAAGTACTTTATGGCATGAGAAAAATGTCACTTGAAGACAGCTTTTCTTTAAGGGCAAATTGGGAACAGACTAAGTAGACTGATAAACACAATATGGTATTCTAGCTACAAGAAAATCCCCATGGCAATAGCTTTTGACATGATGAAGGATTTCGATTTATAAAAGTGGTACTATATGAAAGCTACTTTACATTGTCTAGGCTTCAGAGATTTAAAAAAAAATGGGTTTCACTACTTTATTAAAAACCCTCTTTGGCCATAATTATGAATGGAGCCATATCACCTTTTTAAGTTATCTAGGGGCTCCAGACAAAGAAGATCCCTCTTTTCCAACTCATCTGCGATACAAGGTGTTACTCTTGGGAAATTAGAACAGAAGGCATTGGCATGTGCACATGATCTGCTAGCGACTCTTAGCAACCCCCTACAGTCTTACAAAGCACTTAAACCTCTACTCGAAAGATTTGGCAGTATTTTGGGTCTCACCATTAATTGGGAAAAGATGCAAGATTTGCCCGTATCTTGTCCAGATTTATTGAAAGAACATTTTAAATCAAAATTCCTGAAGGAACCCCTTAGTAAAGAGATTCTATATCTCGGAATATCAATATGTGTAGATGTGAATGTAGTTTCAGAAATCAACCATAACCCATTATTGCAAGGTATACGAACTGACCTACTAAGATAGGCTAAACTTAATCTGTCACTATTAGGGAGAGATTAATTATGTTAAAATGATTACTTCACCCAAAATATTCTACTTCTTTCAGAATCTCCCTATGGCCCTTGATAGTAAATTCTATAGGCAATTACAAACAATAATTAAACAGTTTCTTTGGGGAGATAACCCCCCCTCTGAATTTCTTTAAAAACTCAGAGCCCCTCTAGATTAAGGGCAATTTTCTTTACTGTGGTGGGAAAGACACCATCAGGCATTTCTTGCCAGACAAACCTTACATGTTTACAACTCTCGGGCATTAGAAACTCCTTTATGGTGTCAACTTAAATCCCAGTTTCAAAAACCACTTCAATATCAGGATTTGTTTGTACCCATACAACCTTCGGTTACAAAGAACCCAATCATTGCTGAGTGTACTAAAATTTTAAGAAAAGACAAATTAACCCCCAGGCTATACCTGTTCAAGAGATCCCCTTATGGGCAAATCCCCTTATTCAGTATGCCAACTCACCTCACAGAAAGAGTGGTGGATGCATGGAATAACCTATCCCAGGAGGTAGTGGGAGCATCAACAGTGGGAGGGTTTAAACATGCATGGGATAGGCCTAAGGGAACCCTAGAGGTGGGAAGGAGAGGCTAAAGCCGATGACCAAATAGAGACATTGGCTGCCAATTAAGGTAGGAAAATTGGGCAGACTGGATGGGTCTGGCAGCCCTTATATATCAACAGTCTCTATGTTCTTTTAAAGACCCAGGATTTTGGGAACAGACTCAGAACATCGTGGGTCAGCAGGGTAAGGAGAGATTGAGCATCTGGAGGAATGCTTTCCTCTCTTGTGGTGGGTTGGGGAGATTGCCTCACTCTGTAGCAGCCCCTGGTGGAGACCAGGAGCACAACAGGAGCAGCACAACAGTTGGGAGCCAAGAAAACCAGTGAAAATAGCATCTCAATCAACTGGATGATGGCCACCTGGACCCTTGCTGCCACGGAGCCTCCAGACAGCTGGGACTGACCTCAGCAGCACCCAGGGCCAAGAAAGGTAAGTCACAAAGCACTTTCTCTCTGGAAGGAGAGAACCCATCCAACGAAGGGATATGTCAGGTTACTCTGGGTTGGCTGCCATATGAGGCAGGAGTTGGCAATGGGGATTCCTAGGGGAGGTGAGCCAGTCCTTGATGGCCCAAAGGAGAGGCCAGTTGGATGCAGGGGAGATAAAATAGATAACAAAAAGAAAAAAAAAGACCCAGGATGAGGGAAAGTTAGAATCAGGAATGTTAAGAAACAAATATTTTTGCTCAGTATTTACAAATGAAGAGGGGGAGGTACATAAAACAAACAGTAGTAACACTTTGGATACAGAAGTTGATACCAGCCCATTTACAGAAGAAAGGGTTCTGAAAGAACTCTTAAAACTGAAGGTGGACAAAGCAATGGGGCCTGATGGGATTCATCCCAGAATTCTACAAGAACTAAGGGTAGAACTAGTGACACCACTGACTACCCTTTTTAACAAATCATGGGATGATGGGGTGGTACCCAAGGACTGGAGGATGGCAGATGTGATTCCCCTTCACAAAAGTGGGAGCAAGGCAGAAGCAGGAAACTACAGACCTGTTAGTTTAACCTCAGTAATAGGGAAAATGATGGAATCACTTCTGAAGGAAAGAATTGTCGAGTATCTAGAGGCCAGAGGGGCACAGGACCCTAGGCAGCATGGATTCACAACGGGAAGGTCATGCCAGACAAATCTGATAGATTTCTTTGACTGGGTGACCAAAGTAGTAGATCAGGGAGGGGCTGTGGACATGGCCTACCTAGACTTTAGCAAGGCATTTGACACAGTCCCACACAAAAGATTAATATACAAGTTAGCCAGCCTGGGAGTGGGTCCCAAGATGACAGCCTGGGTAAAGAATTGGCTGGAGAATAGGACACAGAGAGTAATAGTAAATGGAGTCCACTCAGAAGAAAGGAGGTTTACTAGTGGGGTACCGCAGGAGTTCAGTATGGACGGTCCTCTTCAATGTCTTTATAAGTGACATTGCGGAAGGACTGGAAGAAAGATGTCTCTTGCAGATGACACTAAGATCTGCAACAGAGTTGATGCACAGGTGGGATGGAAAGGATGAGAAGGGACTTGGCAAGGTTAGAGGAATGGTCAAATGTATGGCAGCTTAGATTCAATGCTAAGAAGTGCAAGGTAATGCACCTGGGAAACAAAAACCCAGGGGAAGAGTACACAATGGGGGGGTGAGATACTAACAACAACAAAAATGGAAAGGGACCTGGGGGTAGTCATATCAGATGACCTAAAAGTGGGCAAGCAATGTGAGAGGGCAGCAAGGAGGGCTGGGGTGTTACTGGGATGCATAGGGAGAGGCATCACCAGTAGAAAACAGGAAGTTATTATCCCTCTGTACAGACAGTTGGTGAGACCCCATCTGGAGTACTGTGTGCAGTTCTGGAGACCCAATCTCCGCAAAGACATAGGCAGGATAGAAGCTGTCCAGAGGAGGGCAACTAAAATGGAGCAGGGTCTGCACCAGAAGACATATAAAGAGAGACTTAAGGAGCTTAATATGTATAGCCTCGAGGAAAGGAGGGAGAGGGGGGACATGATAGAAACTTTCAAGTACCTCAAGGGAATCAACAAAGTCCAAGAGGGTAGTATCTTTCAAAAAAAGAGGTGTGCAAGAACAAGAGGGCACAATTTGAAGATGGGGGTGGGGGTGGCTCAGAGGTAATTTAAGGAAGTATTTTTTCACAGAGAGGGTTGTGGATGCATGGAACGGCCTTCTGGAGGAGGTTGTGGAGTCAAAATCAGTGGTGGAATTCAAGCATGCATGGGACAGTCATAAGGCAATTCTAGGGGGTGGGGGTAAGAAGAAGTAGGCTGCTGGTTAACTAGGATCTGCAGCTTATCCAGTAGGTAGGGAAATGGGCAGACTGGGTGGGCCAAGCGGTCCTTATCTGCCGTCAAATTCTATGTTTCTATGTTTCTATGTTAAGGACGTGATGGATACAAACTTTAAAATATTACTATACTTTGAGGAACTCAGGCTTACATTTGGGTTGAACAAATTCCTATCCCACTCATATCTACAGCTGAGAGAGGCCTTGGTTGATTTGCTGGACCCTGGATTGACGCTCTGTGACTTTGCTCAGTGGGCACAGTATGTCAGGGTCTCAGCCTTAAAAAAGGAGCAGGTCTGGTGTATAAATTATTTTCACAACCTGAGCTAAGTCTCACAGAAAAGTCTAAAATGACAGGGGAAGAGGAACATAATCTGTCTTTGTCCTTTGAGGGCTGGGAACAAGCACAGCAAAATGCAAAGATCTCTAGTAAAGAAACTCAAGGTAGATTGATATAATTCAAAATATTACAGTATTTTTATTTTACGCCAGTTAAAGAGCAGCTGGCACCATTAGGACAGCTTTAACAAAACAGAATATTTAGACACAGTTCAGCTTGCATTTCACATCAGTTCTGTATTTCTCCTCCTCATTATTTATTACTGAGGCCATTTGCATGAAAACGGGATATTTGCTCCTGAAGAGTTCATCTATTCCTGTTGCTTTCTCCCTACCTAAGGTCATAATGCTGTATTTGTGACATCACAATTACTCCCATGGCAACAGACTGTGATGTCACAACAGAGGACTATGACATGAAGTAGGGAGTAAGCTAGAGAGGCAGATGAACTCTGTGGGAGATACAGCATGTTTCCATGCAAATTTCTGAGAAATGAGTAATGAGGAGGAGAGATCTATCCAATACACATATAATGCAAGCTAAATTGTACCAAAATATTATGTTTTTCAAAGTTGACTTTGAGGTGTCAGCAGTTCTTTAAGCTAGAATCACTGGGCCATCGCCCCAGTGGCGAGTGTTGGAGATACAGTCACCCCCATGCTGATCTAATCAACGTACTTTGGGGGGGGGGGTGTCAGTTAGTCTCTTTTGAATATGAATTCACAAACTATGTTTTGAAGTTACTAAAACAGAATCTTCCTCTAACTCCCTCGTTATTTTTATTGGGTATCTTTCCTCAGAATACCAGTATTTCTAAAGAAAATAAGATTTGGGTCTTAGCAACTCTCCTGGGTGCTAAAAGACTTAAATTAGCCAAATGGAAATGAAATGCATCCCTTTACTGGATGATTGGTTGAAATATAGGCAAGTTACAGATGATAATAATAACTGAATTAGCTTTTTACTACTTGATAAAATGGATGTCTTTTTAAAAAATCTGGTCTGCATGGGCCAGATATTCAAAAGGGTTGCACCATACGCAATAGGGTTGCGCCTGCACAAGTCCAAAATTGCTCCATTCTGCGATATTCAGCAGGAGGCAGTTGCGCCACTGAAAATATGTTGAGCAACAGCGCAATGCAAATGAATGCGTGCTGAACTGGAGGGGGAGGAACCATGCATAAACTGCACAGCCCGATATTCAGCGGGCTGTGCAGAGTTCTAGGCGCAACCCCAACCTCGCGCTGCACAACTTTGAGCCAAAAAAAGGATCAAGTCGAGGGCCACCCACAGGTGGGCTGCCGCGTGCAGGTGCAACATAGCAGCTGCCTGTGGCTGGCCCTCAACCCACCTCCTGTGCCCCCCTGCAGCCCAATCGTGGGCAAAGGTAAAATCCCCACTACCACCCCCCACTGGCCCAATCGCTGGCATAGCTTAAATCCCCACCAGCCCAATCAGCGGGCAGCAATGTATCCCCGAACACACGGCTGGTGGTCCAGTGGACCGATAAGCCCGATCCGGGCTGGGTTATCAAACACACCCCTCTACCTCCTGAATATATCCCTGGTGGTCCAGTGGACTGAAAATCCTGATCGCGGGATTGAGTTGTCAAACACCCCGAACACATCCCTGGTGACCTAGTGTCCCCCACCCACCACCCCACGAAGCCGCACCACCCTGTCCCCCGCAGCCAGTGGGTGGCAGCATCCACCCACCTGCTGCCCCCGCCCACCGACTGGCTGCCTGGTAGGGCTGCCGCCCATTGGTGCAGAGCAAGAGCCAATAGGCGTGTAGCCCATACCATCTAAGACAGTCCAGATTTGTGAATGATACAATACATTCATTCACAAATCTGAGCACTGGCTGCGGGGAGCAGGTGGTGCGGCTTCGGGTGGGTGGGGTGGGGGACACTAGGTCACCAGGGATGTGTTCGGGGTTGGTTTGACAACTCAATCCTCACGATCGGGATTTTCGTCCACTGGACCACCAGGGATATATTCAGGAGGTGGGAGGTGTGTTTGATAACCCAATCCCGCGATCGGGATTTTCGTCCTTGGACCACCAGGGATATATTCGGGAGGAGGGGTGTGTTTGATAACTCAATCCCGCGATCGATTTTCGTCCTTTGGACCACCAGGGATATATTCGGGAGGAGGGGTGTGTTTGACAACTTGGGCTTATCGTCCACTGGACCACCAGGGATATGTTGGGGAGACACATTGCTGCCCGCAATCAGGCTGGTGGGGAGTTTAAACCATGCCTGCGATCGGGCCAGTGGGGGTGGTGGGATTTGCACTCTTTGCCCGTGGTCGGGCTGCAGGGAGCGTCGGTCCCCGATGGCTGCTGCCTGGCAGGGCGCCAGGCGCAAGTCCTCAGGGATCGGCGCACCTGCATGCTAATGGCATGCAAATGGGGCCATAATCAGATGCAAATGGCCCCCTCTGCGCCTTGCATGAATTATGGCCCCATTTGCATGTCACTTTTTGAATATTGGAAATTTGCGCATGGCTCAATGGTACTTGCACCACCTCAAGTTGACTGCACCACTCTGACCACTTGCGGTTGCACAAGTTCCACTGCGCCATACACAGTGGCTGTGGCCAGGGGGTGATTTTCAAAGGAGTTGCTCAAGGGCGCAACTCCTTTGAATATCGCTCTGGCCACACCCCTGCACAACTATTTTGTGCAGCGCAAGGGCTTGCTCCACAAAATAGTGCAGTTTGAATATCTGGCCCCTAATCTACAGTTACAGTTATAGCTAACTTTGTTGTGTCCCTGTGTAAGACGGCATCTAGGAAATATCTGTTTTTACCTTTTGTTCTAAATTATTCTAAAATTGAAGTATTATTGTGTTCGTTTTGGTGTTTATTATTACATTTGGAAACTGCGAATTTATGTAATGATGTCTGGCTAAAACATTTTTACTGCAAAAAAAGATATAACCTGATGCATTTTCAAGGGTTAGTTAATCCATCCCGCTGTACCAGAAGATTTCAAGGGATCCTGATTCTGGCACAGAGGTAGGAGTCAAGGTATCACTCCCTGAAAAACACAGATGATAAGAAAAATTGATTCTTCGCTACACATCCTGCAGGACTGCTCCTCATATTCTTTTTTTCTTGGAAGTACGTTTGGACAGGAGGAAGTAACTGTTTTCTCACAGAGAGTGGTAGGGGTATGGGATGGACTTCTGAGCTAGGTGGTAAATTCCAGGAACTTAAATGCATTTGGGGGGTTGCTTTGGGGAGAGCAACGTAACTGGATATGATGACCACAGACTGAGTGGGAGACAGGACCAATTTTATAAGTTAATAGGGTCTCTGAGGGATGTCTCTTATGGTATCACAGACTCTGACCCTACGGTTTGGGCAAGAGGACCACAGAGCAAAGTTGAGCATTTCTGTCTCCCAAACCTCAGAAGAGGAGTCTCCTGTGCCTGTCCTCCCCGCCGCCCCCCTTCTGGCATAGAAGCAGAGCGCTTTCTCCCACATGAGAGCAGACTTTACACTGGATAAGACATACAGTACCTCTGCATGCTGGTGGGCTGAAATCATGTTTTATTTCTTTCATTTCATTTTTATTTACTAGGTAGGTGCACTAGACAATCTAATGCTTATTTGCAATCACAACCTGGAAGATTACAACAAAACTGGTCAATGCAAGAACAGTGTATACAGCTAATACATAATTGTTTTTAGTAGAATATGACAGTCAAAAGGCTCAGTGTGTGAAATTAAATCACATGCATTTTTTGCAAGATACAGCATTTGAGAAGCTAAAGAAAAAGCATTACTATAATGCATAGCAGATAAAAAGGAAACTCGAGAACATAGTACAATACAATGTACCAAATGCAATGTAGGACTCAGGATATGAAACTATAAACACGTTAGCGAGCCTAAGGACGTGAGCAGTGTGTGCTTTCTTTCGAAGATACTCACAGTGCCTGTACCAAAAGGAGGCTGTTGTGGGACATGACTGAATATCAGGAGGGACTGAGTTCCACAGCATCAGTGTAGTATATGCAAATGAAGCTTCCCTGGTCTTTGTACTGCATTTGGGGACAGACAGTGCAGCATTCTCCCCAACACCTGGAACAATCTCCCAGTCAGTGTCTCTGCCCCGCCCGCCCCCCACATCAAGCAAGGCTCTGGTCAAGTCCCATTGCAAATCCCCAATGTCATGTCCCCACTGCCAAGCCCCTCCCACCTCGAGCCTGAGTAACTCATCTAGCTAATGCTTATCATATTAACCCCATGATGTACATTGTGCCAACTGCTGTGACCCTCTGCGGGACAGCTGTGGTTCTAGCCTTTATTTTTCTTTGCTTGGAGCTACCCTGTCATGTTGCTGTAATTTACTGCACCAGGACATGCTGCTTACCATGTGCTTGTTTCATTTGTTTTTGAAATGTGTAACGTAGAAATGTATGAATGCTATAAGATTCCTCACTGTCCCATTCCTCCCCTCCTCCCAGGTCACAAATGGAAACGAGCCCTGGGCGCTGTGTGCTTACCTAGTAAAACGTTTAAAATAAATAAATAAATCCTCACAGGGTCTGCGTGGATGTATGTTTCGAGCAGGTTGAAGATGTGCAGATAGGGACAGTGGTAGGCAGTTTGACAGAATGCAACAGATAGCACCCCCAAAGATATGGGGCTGGAGTTTCAGAGTCCATGAAACTCCCACATATGCAGGAAACAAACAGTGCAAGTGGGTTGCCACTTGTGGAGCTGCAGTTTTTCCCTGCAGTTGCACTGCTATGAGTTGCAGTATTTTACGACTGGCTCCACAATTTCCAGCAGCTTGCAGCTGCTTCTTTTCCCCCTCTGTAGCCGCAAAAAAATGTTATGCATGGTGGGACCCAGACGTAACATCTCCTGCAGCTGCGGCAGACTGAAAGTACAAATCTCTGCAGCTGCAGAGGTTTCAGACCGCAGCTGCAGCCGTGGAGTGGGACTTAGCCCCACATCGTGTTGAAAATCCAGCCCATGGTAGGAAGAGGAGAGCCAGCTGACTTCGGCAGTGTATGGAGTGTTTGGGAGTTAGTGATTTATAAAAGGTCTAATTGCGCCCCAAGCAGAGACACTTGCTGTGCAGTGCCCCTTCACCCCTCCTACCACTCCCCTTTCCTCCCTTCTGCCTCACCCAAATACAAAAAGTGGTAAAAAGTTTATCGATACATGGGTGACAACTAAGGGCATAAGTTTGTCATGGATGAGGTTTTAATAACTCATTGGTTGTTCATGAAATCATTAGTAAACTTTGTGGCACTGTCATCATTGCTACGTTGTGATGACAAAAGTGAAAGTCATGGAAGTCCTGAATAAAGACCAAACGTCATGGAATCCATGATGTGTGTGACCGCCATGACAAATTGACATCCCCAACATCAACAGGTAGTAGTGGTGGAGTGTGTGGGAGTTTCATATGGAACTTAATCATCTGCTGTGATGTGCCTTGCTGGAGACTGTCACATGAAGGAAGCAGCAGCCTGACTGATTGTGTAAGACAAATTGCAACATTAGCAGGATATGAGGCTGGCCTTGCTTCTGGTCATGGGATCAGGTCTCACCCATAACTGCTTGCCTTTCAGCAGATGGGACTTGTTGCTTAACTGTGGTTACGCGAGGGAAGTAGAGATGAGGACTTGGGCGGGGTAATACAAGAGAATGGGTAACTGACAAACAGTCCAGTGGACAACAGCATACAGCGTGTCCAGCTCAGAATGAGACCATGAGCATGACAATGAGCCCGTTTTCAGAGGTGATGTGGGAGCACTGGGTGTTTAAGTGACTTGCTCAGAGTTACACAGTATGCAAGTGGAGGTTGTGGGAATCAAACCCAGGTCTGCTGGATGTACCAAGCTCATTCACAGCTCATTACTCTAACCTCTAAGCTATGCTGCCAGCCCCAACTCTGGACAAATGGATGGACCATTCAGGTTTTCTTCTGTCTGTCTGTCACTTTACTTTCTATGCGAGCTAAAGTCTACAGCCGGGGCATGGCTCACATTTATTGGAAGGGGGTGGCACTCTGGGTCCTGACCATTGATTTTGGTTACTCTTACTGTCTGTTATTTTTTAAATTTACTGTTTATTTTACAGTTTTTGACCAGGAAAGACTCACTAAGTGGAGGCTTGTTTCCAGGTGTGTCCTGGGAACACAGGGAAGTTAAGTGACTTGTTCATGGTCACAAAGTATGCAGGTGGTGGCACTGGGATTCAAACCCAATTCTCTAGGTTTGCAGCTCAGTGCTCTTAACCTCTAGGCTACACCTCCCTGATAGCCACCCCTACTGCCGTTATAATATGAATGTTGCGCAGTTTGAATTAAACATCACGTAAATGCATAAAGCTAAGTGCTGCTGTAATTTCTGCTCTTGTTATCCAGTTTCTGAAGTACAGTGGAGCCTGCCAGGATACAACTCAATACTGCAGCAGAGTTACTGCAGGACACAAGGCAGTTTTTGTTGTTGTTTTTTTTTTTTTTTGTAGTTTAACCAGGAGTAGCGCACTAAGCTGGAAGCTTTTTTACAGTAGTGACCTGGGAGCACAGGGAAGTTAAGTGACTTGCTCTGGGTCAAACAGTATGCCAGTGAAAGCTGTGGGATTCAAATCCAGCACTGGGCTGCTTGATGTCACCAGATTTGCAGTTCAGAGCCTTAAACCACTGCGCTATACTATCTAGTTTCAGTTGTTTCAGTGAATCCCTTTTGTCATGCAGCAAACTGTGACACTGCATTACATCCCGGCAGGATTCCCTGTACAATATGATGAATACAAGGAGAATAGGTAGCAAATATGGACATTCTGTAGTGGAGTTGGGGTGCAAAGAGGCACTAATGGATTCTTCTAGATTACAAATTGTATATTTCTAGCTACACCACTGGATTACAATGGAAAGTCAGCTTTAAAGAGGGTCGGTCTGCCAGTCCAGTGGTGCGGAGAGCTGAGGCGCTGGATGCCACACCTTGCGCCATGCTGGTGACCTGGGTTCAGGAATGGACTCAGGCTGCCGGGGGCTGGCAGGGGAGAGGGAGGATCGAGCATTCCATGATTGCTCTCCTTCCTCTGGGGTGGGTAGTGGGGCTCTCATCGCCCTGTAGCGGCGAGTGGCAGGGGCCAGCCGCACTACAGTGTAATGCACAAAGTAGGGGGAGAGCGCGGCACGCGTCAGCACTATGTGTTCAGACGCCGTTGTACGTCCGGCTCTCCGAAAGGGGAGAAAATGTGGGAAATGGTGGAGGGCAATCTCTGTGGCTGATGGCTGCGCCTTGCACACCCAGTAGGGAATCCGAGAGAGGCACGTACCCAGGGGTGCGTGAGCAATGAAAGGCCAGCCCCTGGTGGTGCAGGTTCGTGTGGCCCGTGTGCACGACTGGGTCCGGGGGTGCAGGTGCCACCGGCTGGAGATCATAAAGGCCGCTCTGCCGAGGAGGCATAAAGAAAGAAAAAAAAAAAAGCGGGTCGGTCCAAACTTCTGTTCCTGCAGTCTAACGTGTGCTTATGTGTTTTTCCTACAGCTGTGCACTGTGATCATCAGAATGGCACCGAGCTCTGTCCTTGGAAGAAGAAAAAGGCAGCCACCTTAGTGCCAGCATTTACAGTCTCTCCAACCACTGCCCCAGTTACCAATCACACAACCATGACATCTCCACTGACCAATCACACAACTGCCACGATTGCACCAACAACCAATCACACAACTGCCACATCGGCCACAACAGCTAACCACACAACTGCCACGCCAGTCACAACCAATCACACAACTGCTACATCAGCCACAACATCCAATCACACAACTGCCACACCAGCCACAACAACCAATCACACAACTGCCACATTGGCCACAACAGCTAACCACACAACTGCCACGCCAGTCACAACCAATCACACAACTGCTACATCAGCCTCGACAGCTAATCACACAAGAGCCACGCCAGTCACAACCAATCACACAACTGCTACATCAGCCACAACAGCTAATCACACAACTGCCACGCCAGTCACAACCAATCACACAAGTGCTACATCTGCCACAACAACCAGTCACACAACTGCCACGTTAGCCACAACCACCAATCACTCAACCACCACACCAGCTACAACCAATCACACAATCACATCCCCAAAGACAGCCAATCACACAACTGCTACGCCAGCAACAACAATTCATCCCAGAACCACTCACACAACAGCCAACATAACCAACCACACAACAGCAGCACCAACAACACCTTTCGTCACCTCTGGCACCCCTACCACCCCCTCTCCAAATCCTGAGGAGGGAGACTACCATGCCTCGAACGGCAATGTGACCTTTGCTAGAGTAAAGGCAGCAATCGAGCTGTACATCATGTACCAGACAACAGAGGATAAACAGGTATCACTAGGGCTTTAGAGAACAGACCCAATGTCTTATTTAAAATTAATTTGAAGAGTTTGGTGTAAAGGATTCAAATTATTATTCACAGTCTTACACGAAATCCACTACATACAGATTGTAAAATGGTGTTGGTAAATTAACTCACTAGGTTGTCAGAACAACTGTAGTTCTAATAAGACTGTAACCCTTTTAAAGCAGCAGTTGCAACGAAAATTTTTTTTGTTGTTTTGTAATTTATGTTCATTAATTTTCTGTGTAAGCAAACAATTAACATCCATAAAAACTCATACAGGGCAAAGGAAACACATCTCACATTTACAGATTGTTGATATACACATGACTTTGCCCACGTAATCTGGTACCATCGGAGTAGGGGGTAATCCTGGACAATAAGTCCTGTAAGTTAAAGTTCCAAAACGTCTCTCAGAAATTGCCAGCCTCTTCAATGGTGTAGAGAAATAGTAACACAATCCTGAGATTGCTGTTTAAACCTGTTTCATGGCCAGGTAGTATACACAGAATAGCGATGACCCCAATGCAGTCATTCCCCACATGAACAGCAAAAAATTCTTACATACTATGGTATTAGTACAGTTAACATACATATAGAACGTATACAGCTCTTAGATAACAGCCGTCGATACTTTCTAACATACTAAAATGCCAGCAGAATAGGCCTAACGGTTTTTCATGTCTGCTTGTTTGGTCAGCCTCCACCCTGGGAGTAGGGTCGGACTGGGATACAGGGGGCCCACCTGGAAAGAGGATACAAGGACCCACCTGGAAAATTAATACAGGAGGGCCCAGGGTGACACACTCATATCAGTATTCAATTTGATACATTAGCTCTGTGATTACATCTTACATTTACCTACAATGTCCCAGATACCCCATTTAATTAGAAAAAAGATGATAAATGCAAACGTTTTCAGAGTTCAGAGGGTGACCAGGTACCCAACTGAGGAGGGCCCACCTGGACATTTCCAGGTATCCAGGTGGGCCAGTGTGACCCTGCCTGGGAGCTGACCTTGCTGCCCCCATCGCCTTCTCTGGCTTCTCCCTTCCCAGTCCTGGATATTCTTGCTGCACAGGACTTTCCTTCCAGAACCCTTCCCCTGCACCTGTCCCACCCCCTCTTGAACCCCTCCACCGTCTCTGCCTCCACCAGCCCCCTGAGCAGCACATTTCGTGGCTCCACCACCCTCTCAGTGAAGTAGCACCTCCTCCTTTCTCCCCTGAATCTCCCCCCCAGCTTCCACCCAAGCCCTCTAGTTGCCCCCTCTCCTTCCTTCAGAGCACCTTGACTGCTCCTCCCCTATTTACCCCCTTCATGTACCTGAAGACCTCTATCATGCCTCCCGTTCCCTTCTCTCTTCTAATGTGTACATATTTAGCTCTTCGAGCCTTTCCCCATAGGTGCTGTCCCCCAAGCCCCAGATCATTTTGGTTGCCCTCCTCTGGACCCTCTCCAGGAGTTCAATGTCCCTCTTTAAGTGTGGCCTCCAGAACTGCATGCAGTACTCGAGGTGCGGCCTCAGCGAGCAGTTATACAGAGGGAGTATCACGTCCCTCCTTCTGAAGGTGATCTCCCTAGCGATGCATCCCAGCATCCTGTTGGCCTTGGCCGCTGCCCTCCTACAAGTCTCAGAGTTGTTCATCTTGACATCCACTACCACCCCCAGGTCCCTCTCAGCCATTGAGACTTGTAGCATTCCCCCCCCAAGGGTGTACACTTGGCCCAGGTGCAGTACCTTGCATTTTCCTGCATTGAACCTCAGCTTCCACCTTTCCAGAGCCTCCAGATCTCCCTGTAGGGCCACCCTCCCCTCCTCCCCATCCACCACCACCCCCAGTCTTGAGCCATCCACAAAGAGACTCATCTCACTCCTGATAACCTTCCTTATGTCAGAGATGTAGGCATTGAACAGGAGGGGGCCCAAGGACCGATCCCTGAGGGACCCCACTAATAACCCTCCTAGGGGATGAGACTATCCCGCCAACCATGACCCTCTGGATCTGGTTCTGGAGCCAATTTCCTATCCATCTGATCATCTGGTTCCCCACCCCCATTTCTCCCAGCTTATCCAACAGGCCCCCGTGAGGAACAGAGTCAAACGCCTTGCTGAAGTCAAGAAAGAGGACATCCACCGGTCCACTTAGGTCCAAGGCACTCGTACCCAGTCATAGAACTCCACAAGGTTTATCTGACATGATTTCCCCAGGATGAATCCATGATGTCTATCATCCAGACACCCTGACTTTTCCAGGTCTCCCCCCAGCCTCTCCTTGACAATGCCCTCCATCACCTTGCCCACCACTGATGTGGACAGGACCTCCTTGTGAATGAGCTTGCTCAATGGAGTTTTCCTGCAATAAACTTGAACTTGAACTTGAACTTGATGTCAGGCTGACGGGCCTGTAGTTTCTTGCCACCTCCCTTGATCCCCCCTTGTGGATAGGCACTATATGTGCTACCTTCCAGTCCTGGGGCACCCACTCTGTCCTCAGAGAAATGCTGAAAAGCTCCGCCAGGGGTTTCGCCAGGACATCCGCCAGTTCCTTTAGCATTCTGGGATGTAATTTATCTGGCCCCGGTGCTTTCTCTGTCTTAAGGGACCTGAGGACTTCCCTCACTCTCTCTGCCATGATTTCCACCTCCGCTACCTCGTCCCCCTGCTTTGCCTTCCCCCTCCTGCCAGTGATGGCCCCCCATCTCCCCAGACCTGCCAATTGGTAAGGGTCCTCCCTCCTCAATTTCACCATCTCTTCCCATGTGTGATGCAGCCCCTCCATTTTCCTTGATGAAAACTGAGGTGAGGTACTCATTTTTTACCTCAGCCTGCTCCCCCGGGTCTTGTGCCCATCTCTCCCCTGTTTTAATCCTGCTAATCTGCCCCTTCACCCTTCGTTTTTCCCCAATGTATCTAAAGAACCCCTTGTTCCCTCTCCTAATTTCCCTGGCCAGGTTCTGCTCCTTCCTTGCCTTAGCCGCCCTACCACCCTAGTGGCCCTTCTGGCCATCAGCTCATACTCCCCTCGATCCCTTTCACTCCTTGAGCTCTTGAATTGCCTATAGGCTGCCTTCTTTCCCTTCACCACCTCCTGAACCTCCCTGGTCCACCAGCAGGGTTTATGGGCTCTACTGCATTTTCGTCTTACTCTTGCACAGGTGCTGGTAGCAACCTACACCCCCCTCCTGATGATTTCATACCTACTGTCAGCGTCCATGTCTGGCCCAATCCCATCCAAATGCTTCTTAAGGATCCTTCCCATTTCCTTGAAATCCGCCCCCCTGAAGTCAGTTACCTCCATCTTTGTGCAGCCTTCTACCCCTCCTAAGTCCAGGCAGAACCAGATTGTGGCATGGTCACTTCCCGCCAACGGATCCCTTACCTCCAGGCCCCCAATCTGGTCACTGTCTGCCAGGACCACATCCAGTATCCACGCCTCCCTGGTCAGTTCCCCACCTGCTGAGTTAGGAACGCATCCTGAAAGACATCCAACAACCTCTGTTGCCTGGCCACCGAGGATGTCACAGTCTCCCAGTCCATTCCTGGCATGTTTAAGTCCCCCAACACCACCACCCTTCCCCTGCCCGAACTGCAGTGTCTCCCAACATCTGCCACCAGACTCTCCTCCAGCTCCTCCACCAGCACAGGGGGTCTATACACCACTCCTATTTTTACTCTCTTGCCCCCCCTTGTTATCAAGATGACCCAAATCACCTCCACAGTTCCCTCCGCCTCCTTCACTCCTCCTATGCCAATGCAGTTTTTGACTATTATTGCTACCCCTCCTCCCCTTCCCTCCCCCCTGTCCTTCCTGAACATGGTGTAACCCTCCAGGTTCAGATCCCAGTCACACCCTGCGGTTACCCAGGTCTCAGTGACCGCTGCCACATCCACCTCTCCCTCAGTTAGCATCACCTGGAGCTCAGGCATTTTATTGCCCAAGCTCCTGGCATTTAGAAGGACTACCTTCCACCCTTTCCGTATACTTCCATTTCCCCTGCTCACGTTCCCATGGAGATTCCATCTTCCCCCAGTCAGCACCTTACTAGTCGGCCTTTTCCCACATGCCTTCAGCTCCCCGGGGGGGGGGGGCTCAAAAACATTCTGGTACATGGCACTAGATAAATGGATACTGAAATGATGGCCCCAAGACCACCTCATGGCAAAATTGCCACTTACCCAAAATATAGTTTTAATACATATTCCTCTTCATCATGCTACCCAGAGTAACAAATGAATTGGAAGGCAAACTGATCACCTCCCAATAAATCCCCAAAACCAGAACATTTGAAACAGTGAGCTTCAACAATCAAAATAAGCATTTCAGTTGCAATGTCCCGACTCAGTTTTAAACTCACTGTTCATGTGCCCGTTAAATCGAGCTGTAGCAACATGAAGCGGGCCCACCAAGCAGCGGATTCACCATTTGGCTTTTGAAGCTTTGTAACAGGTAGGGTATAGACAAGAATGGCGCGGATCCGATCGGGAAGCTCGGGACTCGACAGTACAAGCCTTGCCATGCTCCACATGGTGTAACATACCAACGACCGCAACAGTCCCTTCGCAGACCCCCAAATCCTTGGACTCTGCCATCGCAGGGCTCAGTTGGTATGTAGTCACACGTAGAACCATCCGGTTATGCGCTGCAGTGTTGGCTGCTGTACATCTACTTGGGAAGCGGTAATCCTCCATGGGAGTCGCTGCATGGTTCTGATAGCCCTTGGTCCCAAATAAGCCAGCATGTAGTTGGGAAATCCTTCCACTGCAGGTCCCTGGAGCAAGCATATTCTCCTCCCGGCTGCCAAGTATCCTCCCGATAGGCTACTTGATGCATTAGTGAAGCCCACGGCCACTTGGCACCCCAGTCTCTGCAGCGTTGTCTGTAATTTGGAGTCCATGGCCCACATGAACTCAAGGATAACCTTCCATGGTGCCTTTGGCTGGGCCGTTGGATTCTCGAGCCTGTTGGTACATGTGGGACCTGCTTTCCCAGCAATGTGTGCCATCAAATCTTTCTGCACAAGCTGCGGGCTGTCTGTGTCTCAATCCTTAACAAGTTTGGTATTATCGGGATCCAGAAGGACTACTGCACCAGGAACTGCTGTTCTTTTTTAGCTACAGTACCATTAACGAAAAATGTTTTTCCAAAAAAAGCTTGTTTCAGCTACAATGCAGTTAAAGAAAAATAATAGTATACCTGCAAAATGTACTTGTCTAGTTACCTCCTATGCTGTGCACCTTGAGTCCTTTTAAATTTTTTCAATCCTAACCCTTGCCAGGCCTGCAATGCTATTTCTATGCAAAATGGGGTGGCCATCTTTTTTTTCTTGAGAAAAAAAATTCAATTTAAACATTTATAAAATTCTCATATTCTGGTGGAATTAGAAAATTATATCACCAAATAAAAACTGGAAAATACCTGGAATCTATTACAGTTAAAAAGGTAGGGTCAAATTTTGTGCCCAATTTCATTGCACTACTGCTTTAAAACCTAGGGGTTTGAGTTGTAATTTAGAACTAGGACACCCACAGGGTCCAAGTATTAAGTGTTTTAAAGCAGCAATATTTGTTAGTTGTCAAGTTTTTTTTTTTTTTAAATAATAATGTATTTCTAGCAAAATAACCACTATACCAATTTTTCACATGGACACAAATGGACATGAACAGTAGGTATGTTCAGGAGAGATGTGAGGAGGTACTACTTTACGGAAAGGGTGATGGAACCTTGGAACAGTCTGTCGGCTGTAGTGGTGGGTGCAAAAACAGTCAGGGGATTCAAGCAGGGATGGGGCATAATGAAGGGAATAGTGGTTACCAGGGGCAACCGGACCAGGGAGGAGAATAGAGAGAGGGCAGGGAGGGTTAGTACCCTGGAGGAACAGTCGGTTCCAGGGATTACAGGGAACTTGGGCAGACTGGAGGGACCTCTGGTGTTTTTCTCCCATCATTGTCTAGGTTTCTGTGTTTCTTTCCATTTTCTTTTATTCTTGAACTGAGAGACGTGATTTTTTTTTTAATTTAACAGAGAAGTATGGTGATCTTTCTGGGCTAAAATATTAATTGGGAAAAATCTGAGAATTGTCCTTTTAATAACCTCTGCAATAAGCTATACCTTTGGGAGTAATAAACTGGCTTTATTTTTGTCTAAGGGTGAGATCAAATATTTGGGGATAAAAATTGTAAGGGTTACTAGTTTTAATGGTTAAAAAAAAAGTCTAGACCCTTTATTTGAAAGTATTAAAAATGATTTTGCAACATAGTGAAAATAGCATTTCACACTTCGAGGCAAAATAAATTTAATAAAATTGATCACAGCTCCAAATGTGTATGCTTAGTCGTTTTTCTATACATATTGAATACACTTGGTTTGTAAGAATTGATAAACTCACTCTTGATCATTTTTGTGGGGAGGTAAAAGACATAAACTGAGTTTAAAAAAGAACGACAACTATGTAATAAAAAAGGAAAAAAGGAGGTTTTAACCTAAATTATTTTAAAAAGTATCATTTAGCTTATGTGTTTAAACAATCTAGTCTGCTACTGAATAAAGTACTGTGCTACCGATATGGAGTCAGTTATGAAAGAGAGTTTCTGATTCCATATCAGTTCTCTGCTCTGCTGTTTCTTCAGATTCCGTCTATTATATGAAGTCACCCAACTATCTCTTTTGTGATCAATATTTGCAACTTTAAACTTTATGATTGGGTTAATGAAATGGGAACATCCGCCACTAAGGCAGTAAAATGAAGATCAACCTGGAACAACCCAGACATGAGATTTGGAGGAGAAATGCTAAATCTTGTAGATAGCAAAAAAAAGGCTTTTTTTTTTGAAATCACAAGTCTTTTTATCCCTCCTGCACCATGACCTGTGCTCATCCAGCTACAGCTTCTCTTCCCAGAACAGCCCGTAGGCTCGCCCACACACTGGCTGGCATTTGCTACTGTACCCTCAAAGGGGACCCCCAATCCCCGCGACAGGCCGAAAAACCATTACCTTAGTGCGACCTTGTACAACAGACTCCCAGTGGGCAAGGAAGTTGCAGCCATCAAGCTGCCCCAGTCAATTGCTGCCATTTTCTCCTCCTGAATTGTACCTCTCGAAGCACGGAAGTGTAATGACGTCTAAGGCACAACGTGTCAATGTCTGCCGTGCTTCGTTCCCCAAGTGCACTGCTCCTTGCAGTGTCCCCGATCTCCATCAGGGGCTGCTGCAGAGCAATGGGAGCCCACATCCCACCCCAGGGAAAGGAGAGCAGTCCTCTGGATGCTCAATCCTTTTCCTCCCCTGCAGACCCCTGATGGCCCGGGGATGTTCCTGAACCCAGGTCGCCAGCATAGCGTGAGGTGTGGCATCCAGTGCCTCAACCCTCAGTGCCACTGGGCCGCCCCCCCAAAAAAAGGCATTTTAATTTATTTGTTTTTTGTTTACTAGGTAGGGTACACTGCATAAATAAATGCCTATTTACAGGTACAACCCAGGAGAGTACAGAAGGCAGAAACAAACAAGTACATGGAACCAGTGGCAATGCAACAGGATCATACTCATATCACTATTACAGAGCAAATCTAGAGCAAAATGAAAATAGGATTTAAAACAGGTATATGCACCAAAAGACAAGAAAAACTCCCAACAGAGCAGGATAACATTTACATAAATATGGTTACCATCCCAGGGAGGGAAGGGGAGGGGAGTGTTCACTAGGCTAAACACAGGTGTGCAAAGAGTACAGAATAAAACCCTATACTCGAAGGCATGGAGCATCTCCATGCCACATATGTAAGGTACAGAAACACCCCACCCCATTGCGCCCACTGCATGGGATGCATGAAGGGGGCACACAGCCCCCATGCACCGAATCCCCCACCCGTGTGGACCGCAATTCACAGGGGGTGGGCAGGAGGTGCGCCATGTAGTGCTGTGCACCTGGCCACGTAAGGGGACAGCCAGTATACCTGGGAAACCCTGGGCCGTCAACTCTAGGCGCCCATGCATCCATATCCCACACCAAGGGTGGACCACCACTGACACATCCAGTGGCCACCCGGCCACCAAACCAACACCCTGCTGAGCACCCACCATCCCTGTGCATGCCAAGCCCCCCTCCACACACACACACACACATATATATATACATATGGGGGCACTGGCCCCAGGACCGCATGTACCCCCACTTGCCCGCCTGCCTCTGTGGCTCTCTGCATGCTGGGTCGTGTGGTGGGCTGGTGCAAACAACACCCTCACACACACACACATATGGTACCAACCCTTTACCTCCCTGTCCGATCGGGGGCACCTCACAGCCAGTAGCACTACCCACCTCTCACCTCCATGGCCACTGGCCATGCGAACATTCACGGGAGAGCACAGCCAACGCGCCCCTCACCATGCAAGGGATCCACTGTTGACCCTGGGACGGGCATCCACCCAGGTCTGTGACTGCGCCCCCGGCCACCTCACAGAGTGTTGCATGCCGGGGGTGGGGCATGTCCACAGACATATCATGACCATTAGGAAATACCAGTGGCATGCACCTGTCCACAGGTGCGGAGCTCCACCGGCGGGATACGCGCCTCGTGCATGTAAATCCCGCCCATTGGAGCATAGGCCCCAGTGAGTGCACAGTTTCAACTAGGAACAGATCAGGGAGGTTAAGCAAAGTGCATGGTGCAGGAGGTGTGTGGCTGATCGCTATCATCTGCAAGAGCAAATGGACAAGTCCTTTTTTATTTTACATACTGTTTATTTATTTAAGCCATATACTACAACACATTTAACAGGAGATCTATTATGTGTCAATACATAGACTTATATACACAGTCAACATGGCATACATTAACAAAGTAGAAATAAAGGAATAAACAATGAAGATATTTGAAAAAATATATAATCACATCTTGACATTCAGTTAAGGTAGAACAGAATCATATGAATGTTGAATATTTAAAGCCTGTGTAGTTATTTAGTGTCCTTTACATAGTGAATAAAGTATGGGTCGGGTTGTGTACTTGAAAGTTTACACACCGAGGGGTTAGATGCTACATAAACCTCAGCAGCTCGAGGGTTTATTAAGCATCTAACCCCTCGGGTGTGTGTAAACTTTGAGTTTACACCACACCGACCCATGTTTTATTTTATATAATTGTTGGGTTTGCCTTTTTCGCCTTAGCAATTATATAAAATGAATGCAGGTTGCTCCATGGCCCTCCCGGTTCTGAAGGAAAAAGCATCAGTGGGGGCATGCGAAGAGCGAAGGAAACCGTGCGCGTGTTTGCCATTATAAACGCTTCTTTATAACGGCAAATTATGCCATGGTTTCCCTATGGGAAAAGGGCTAAGCCAGTTATTATAGTCCAAAAAGGGATTCCAGAAGTCATGAACAACTCATGTTTATTTATGCAATAAGGCACAACAGGGTGTGGATTATTGGAGATTTACCCACGCCTTGTGTGGTGTGTCACAAGGTGCAGCTGAGTGACTTAACCACACAAGAAGTGGGTAAATCATCCAATAACTCACACCCTGGAGTGCCTTATTGCAGTTATACAATGGACCCATGTGTAAAATAAATTTTAAATGTGTTTAAGTTTGTTTTTTATAAATGCCATTCCTCAGCCATGGGTTATGCAGGAGTTACCAACTGTCATGTGACATGTTTTGACCAGTGAGGTTACAGGATTTTCACACACCATTGTATAATAATGATGTTATAGTGGATTCTCTTATTATTGGTTACAGATCCAATGGATCACATCTAGTCATTCCAGTCTCTTCAAAATGGTGTATTAGGAGATTTCCAGTTCTTTAGCAATAGAGCTCCATTTTCAGAGCTGGCAGGCCACATGTGCAAACAGGTGCACTGCGCAAAAAAACAAAGGGCCAACTGTGTAAAAGTTGCATACCCCTAATGCAGTCCCGACCCTTGGGTGTACCTAAGGAAGGGGTCTATTGCAAACGTGTAATAAAGGACTCAGCTGGAGAATTTCCCCCTTGCCTTGTCCACATTTCCCCTTTCACTGCCATTGGCATAATCTGGTTTTAGTTTCAGTTGGTTTGTGTCTGTATCCCTCCCCCTTGACTTAACCCTTTGCTTTGGTGCTTATTCTTCATTCATTAATTGACCAGCCTCACTTTTCCTTCGTTAGTGCTGCTTGTTTCTTTCTTTCTTTCAGCAGTGGGAAAAATTCAACATCAATCCCCATAACACCAACGTGTCTGGATCCTGCTGCGTGGATGACAAGGCAACGCTGAAGCTGGGTTTCCCTGAGGGACACCTCACATTTACCTTCAGAAAGGTCAGAGAACATTGCTCCTGGGATACAGTTTTATTTATTAAAAGGACAACTGTGCTGAACTGGAAAGTCATTTTTCTCAACAGGTGTTTTGTTTTTTTTAAATACTGGTTCCAGTTCTGTTATTGCTCCACCTGCACAAGCCTATGAGCAGGGTGGGACAAATTGAGTAGCCAGGTGGCCAATGACCCCTAAAAAAATTATTTGGCTACTAGATTTTGAAAGTTACTGTTCAAAAGGCTACCTGCCCACAAAGTGATTTACATAGAAACATAGAATTTGACGGCAGATAAGGACCACTTGGCCCACCTAGTCTACCCATTTCCCTACTTAATGGATAAGCTGCAGATCCTAGATAACTGACAGCCTACTTCCTCCTACCCTCCACCAGAATTGCCTTATGTCTGTCCCATGCATTCTTGAATTCCCCCACTGTCCTTGACTCCACTACCTCCTCAGGAAGGCTGTTCCATGTATTCTCAACCCTCTCCGTGAACAAATACTTCCTCACATTGCCTCTGAGCCATCCCCCCTCTATCTTCAAATGGTGCCCCCTTGTTCTTGTACATCTCTTCTGAAAGATGCTATCCTCTTGGACTTTGTTAATTCCCTTGAGGTACTTGAAAGTTTCTATCATGTCCCTCCTCTCCTCGAGGGTATACATATTAAGCTCCTTTAATCTCTCTTTGTATGTCTTCTGGTGCAGAATCTGGTGATTTTTGAACCCTAAATAAAGATGGCCACCAAAAGTATTGATTTGGCTACCAAATTTTGAAAACTAGTGGTCAAACTGAGCACCAGCTCAAAACTGGTTTGTCCCGCCCTGCCTATGAGTAACCTCAGTGAGTGTTTCTAACTTGCGCTCTGGTGCTGAGTACCATTATTAGAACTGTGTGATGCAGTTTATGTCCCCCTCAACCACTGTTTTCCAGTCCCCAGGAACATTCTATAACCTAATAGGTCCTCCAAGGGATGTTTTTTGTGGTAATAGAGACTCCGAGCATGACGTTTAGGCCAGGGGACCACAAAGTGATGCTGAGCAGCTCTGTCTGCCCAAATCTCATGAGAAACATCCCTCAGAGGCCCTGTAAACTTTTTTTTCAACTCTATTTATCTCGCCCGTGAACCAGAACTCTCTCAGGCAGTCCACTCACCTGCTGCTTCTACCACCCACTGTGACCATCTGCCCCCTCAAAGGCGTTACTGCTCCCCGTAGTATGAACTATAATACAATTATGGGGTGCTAGGAAGGCCTCTTATGGATATAAGAGTGTCGCCTCTTGTGTCCGTAGGGCACCAGAACTGTTCATCTTCGATTTGCCATTCTCATGCCCTAAGAATGCACGAGGCAACACTCTTATATCCATAAGAGGCCCTCCTAGCACCCGCATAAAATTATATAAGAGGTATCTAGGCTCTGTGTGCTGACTGGTTGAAATATAATATTCTGACAAAATTCAGCTGCTATTTCATTCCTTTTCTGTATTCAGATCCTCTCACTCTTTGCGACTGAGGAGATTTGCATGAAAACGGGATCTTTTAAACATTTTACATCATGACATCATCCTTAGCCAATCAGGATAGTTTATTTCCAAACATTCCAAGTACTTTTATAGCCACTCCAAAATTCTGAAGTTCAGTGTTCAGTCGGCATAGTACAGATCCCACATAAGGGTTTCTCTTAATTTCCCACAAAGTAAAACATTTTCATTTTAAATTCAAGCTCCACTTTTTTTTAATTAATCTTCAACGTGATTTATAAAATGTTTATATGTACAATTCCTGTCTGTCTTCAGGTTATAAGAGTCTCTTCTCAAGTCCTTTGTGTGCCAGAATGTTCAGCTATAGTGTTGCTCAGATATGGCTTTTTTTGATCCTACCACCCTCTGTCAGATAGTGCTGGTATCCTACCGAGGATCCTACCAAAGACGGATGTAGGATCCGGGGTCAGATAGCGATACATCCTAGTTAGGATCCTGGGATCTTAGGTCAGATAGTTAGGATCTGGGGTCAGATAGCAGTAGATCCTAGTTAAGATCCTGGGATCCTAGATCAGATAGTTAGGATCTGGAGTCAGATAGAGATGGACCCTAGTTAGGATCCAGGGATCCTAGGGCAGATAGTTAGGATCTGGAGTCAGATAGCGATGGACCCTAGTTAGGATCCAGGGATCCTAGGTCAGATAGTTAGGATCTGGAGTCAGATAGCAGTAGATCCTAGTTAAGATCCTGGGATCCTAGGTCAGATAGTTAGGATCTGGAGTCAGATAGAGATGGATCCTAGGTCAGATCCAGGGATCCTAGGTTAGATAGTTAGGATCTGGAGTCAGATAGCGATGGACCCTAGTTAGGATCCAGGGATCTTAGGTCAGATCCTGGGATCCTAGGTCACATAGTTAGGATCTAGTTGGAGTTGTTGGTCAGAACCATGGATCTGTTGCTAGGATCCACGACGTTTGTTGCTAGGATCCTCAACGTTTGTAGGATCCATGCACTGGATCCTAGAGTGTAGGATCCATGGTCAGATAGCACAGCTATCCTACCACAGCAACTATCTGACCAAATGGAAGGTATCTGTTGGTATCCTAGTTTCTAGGATACTATCTGAGCAGCACTACTGAGCATTGATTCATAGATGTCTCATGCAAAGAACTCACGAATCCCTGTTTAACCACAAGAGACACCGTAACTGTAGATATAAATATATATTAAGATACTACAGGGGGCTGGGTTACTTGCCGTTAGTTTAATCCTAAGGGGATTATGAGGCACGAGGTGTGGCCAAGTGTGTTATGCCCCTAGGGGTATATTAGGAGAAGGGATGAGAAGTGGAAATTGTTTAACCAGGAAAGGTACCCTAAGCCAAAGCTTGTTTCCAGGTGCAACCAGGGAGCACAAGTAAATGACTTGCTCAGGGTCACACAATATGGAGTGAGGGCTGTGGGATTCAAACCCAGATCTCTAGGTTTGCAGCTCAGTGACCTTAACCACTATACTATACTGCCTCCTTAAATTAACGTGATGACCCAACCCCTGGAGTACCGTGGGGGCTGAGCCTTTGGAGGGCTGACACCAAAAAGCACATTCAATTTAAAAAAAAAAAAGCTAAAATTTTGTCAATTGTTTTAATTGAATGTTTTAATTGTTAACATTTGTAATATATTTCATTTATTGATTTTGTTGGCCGGGAGGGCTCGCTGAGACAAAATGTCTCTTTTTTTTAAGAGTGACTCAGAATTAATTATATTCATAACCTGAGAGAACATTTGAGTTTACAAGACAAGAAACATGAGAAGTCTAACCAGATTACACCACGACGACAATAACAACGTTAGAAGGTACAACATAGGGTTGTAGCAGGATAATTCTGTTTTATTTGTACACGAGGATTTCCAGATGTTAGAATTCTGCCAGCCAATCAGAATGTTATATTGACAACTATTGTTTTTTTTTTTTAATAGTGTGTTTAGACTTCATCTCATTCTCTGACATTTCATAGAATCACAGAAATCTGACAGCAGAAAAGGACCTCAACAGCCCATTGGGTCTGCCCTCCACCCTCCCCTACTCCTCTCCACTCTTACGGGCCCTCCCCCTCCCCTCACTTCCCAATCCCATATGTCTGTCCCATGTCCTCTTAAATCCCTCTACCATTTCAGCCCCTCTACTTAAGTCAATATTTCTTCTGTTTGGGAGATCACTGTCATTTCCATGGCAACAGATTATGGTGTTGCCAGCAGAGAACCATGATCTCCATGGATGGAAAACCCGGAGAATGAGATTAAGTCAGAGACACAAAGATCCTGCTTCAATGTAAATGTCCGCAGTAATAAAGAATGGGGAAACATAAAATACAGAACAATTCTGGAATATACACAGAACTGTGTCTCAGTATTATATTTTAAAATGTTTACTTGGAAAAATAAGAGGTATATTTTAATGCCTCTGAGGACAAACAGTTGGTTCAAAACCTGTCAGGGAGTTTGTGTGATGTGTGTTATCTGGCTGTCCATGGTGGCGTGAATTAAACACAGCAGATTGTGAGTGCTGGCTTTTGGTGTTTTTCAGTATTACAGTTTGTACAGAATGTGTGTGTGTGTGTGTGTGTGCGCGTGCAGGCGCATCTGTTAAAGACTGAGTGCAAGTTCGGATGCAAATTCAGCCGCAGACGGAGCAGCAGATGCATCAGGATCTCACACTTTTAAAAATCTGACCAACTGTATTTCTAATGCCCGCTATGATAAGCAACTTTGGTCACCAGGTAGGTTGCCTTAGCAGCCACTTGGCAACCTATCATGACAAATATAGTATACTGTATATATTTTTTTGGACACCTCTGCTTCATGACGATATCATGAAACATGGTTATGAAACTCCTGCTCTTCTCTGCTTTACAGAATGAGACACAAAAGATTGTCTATCTAAGTGAGATTGATGCCCTGGTAAACCATACCTTTCCCAAAGCAAATGGTAAGTTTAAGGGTGTCTGCATCTGAATTGAAGCATTTTCTTTTAGCCACTGCAGTATTGGTCCTTTATCAGACAATTATTTGATATCTTTATGTGAACTTTACTGTTCAAGAAAAGCAAGATTCTGATAGCATTACACAACTGAGCCCCACAAATGATGACATGACAGTGGGAGAGAGAGACGTGACAGGTTTACACGGCTATGTCCCTCCCATGATGACATCACAGTGGAGGAGAGAACTGTACATACTAACATACTAAAATGCCAGCAGAATAGGCCTAACGGTCTCTCAAGTCTGCTCGAGTTTCCGCACCCGCACTGAGGGCCAGTTTTGGTGTTCCCCCTTGGGTTATACTGTCCCCAGTCCCAGATGTTCCATCCGTATTGGGCCTGGTCAGATTTACCCTCCCCCTGTACCTGTCCCATCCCCTCTTAAATCTGTCCACAGTCTCCACCTCTACCAGATCCCTGGGCAGTGCATTCCATGGCTCCACCACCCTTTCAGTGAAATAACATCTCCTCCTCTCCCCTCTGAGCCTGCCCCCTTCCAGCTTACACCCATTACCTCTTGTTGCCCCACCCTCCTTCCTTTGGAGCATCCTGATTGGGCCTCCTTTATTGATCCCTTTCATGTACCTAAAGACCTCTATCATGTACCCCCTGTCCCTCCTCTCCTCCAGGGTGTACATGTCGAGCTCCTTGAGCCTCTCCTCATAGGTCCACTCCCCCAGGCCCCAGATCATTTTGGTTATCCTCCTTTGGACCCTCTCTAGGAGTGTAAAGTACCTCTTTAAATGTGGTCTCCAAAACTGTACACAATACTCGAGGTGTGGCCTAACCAAGCAGTTGTGCAGTGGAAGGATCACTTCCACCTTTCTGGAGGTAATCCCCCTGGGGATGCATCCCAGCATCCTATTTGTCCTTGCTGCTGCCCTCCTACAGGTCTCTGAGTTGTTCATTTTGACATCTACCGCTACCCCCAGGTCCCTCTCACCCTCCGTGACTTGAATCACATCTCCTCCCAGGGTATACCCCTGGCCTGGATTTCTGACTCCCAGGTGCAGAACCTTGCACTTCCCCACATTGAATTTTAGTTTCCATTTTCCTGACCGCCTTTCCAGAGCCTCCAGGTCTTCCTGCAAGACTACCCTCCCCTCCTCCCCATCCACCACTGCACCCAGCTTTGAGTCATCTGCAAAGAGACTCATCCCACTCCTGATGTCTGAGATATAGGCGTTGAACAGGAGTGGCCCCAGCACTGATCCCTGGGGAACCACACTAGTAACTCACCTTGGGGATGAGGCTAACCCTTCAACCACCACCTTCTGAGTATGCTTAGAGAGCCAATTTCCTATCCATCTTAACAACTGTCTCCCTATCCCCATTTCCTTCAGCTTAGTCAGCAGGCCACTGTGGGGTACCAAATCAAACGCCTTGCTAAAGTCCAGAAAGAGGACGTCCGCTGGCCTACCCTGGTCCAGGGCCCTCATCATCCAATCATAGAACTCAACAAGATTTGTCTGACATGATCTTCCCATGACAAAGCCATGATGCCTATCGTCCAAGTACCCAGTTTGCTCCAGTAACCCCCCTAGCCTTTCTTTGACAATACCCTCCATCACCTTGCTGACCACTGGTGTCAGGCTAACAGGCCTGTAATTTTCCACCTTCTGTCTTGATCCCCCCTTCTGGATCGGCAAGACATGGGCCATCCTCCAGTCTTGGGGCACTCGCCCAGTCCTGAGAGAGATGTTGAAAAGCTTCGCTAGAGGGACTGCCAGGACATCCACCAGTTCCCTCAGCACCCTAGGATGTATCTCATCTGGCCCAGGTGCTTTCCCCATCCGAAGGGACCTGAGGGCTTCCCTTACTCTCTCTACTGGGATTTCAGCCTCCATGTCCTCCCCCTTTTCACCCTGCACTGCTGGGCCCCCACCTGTCTGTGGTGGCCACTCCCTTTCCCCAGACCCATCAGGGCCCCTGATCTCTACTGGTCTCACCCCTTGCTCCAGTTTTCCCCTGCTCCCCTCATAAGACATAGCCTCTCCATCCCCCCGGTAAAAAACTGAGGCAAAGTACTCATTTAGGACTTCTGCCTGCTCCCCCGCCTCCTGTGCCCAACCATTCCCTATCCTTATCTTGCTGATCTGTCCCCTTACTTTTCTTTTTTCCCCCTATGTATCTAAAGAACCCTTTGTCCCCCCTTCCGGATCCCACTTGCCAAGGAACTGTGACAGGATTACTCAGCCGAGTCCCACCCATGATGATATCACAGTGGTAGAGAGGGCTGTGATGACAGGTTTACACAGCTATGTCCCTCCCATGATGACATCACAGTGGGAGAGAGACCTGTGACAGGGTTTACACAGCTGAGCCCCACCCATGATGACATCACAGTGGGAGAGAGACCTGTGACAGGGTTTACACAGCTGAGCCCCACCCATGATGACATCACAGTGTAAGAAAGCTGTGACAGGTTTACACAGCTGTGCCCCTCCAATGATGACATCATAAGGGGGGAGGGAGAGCTGGTTTTATTATCAGTAATATTTTATGAAAAATGTTCTGAACAATACAATTAATAACCTCTTTCAATTGACATTTTTATGAAACATAACATATTAGAACAGATCATCACATTTTATAATCATCTATTACCAGTGAAATCAACTAAAACCTAAAATAAAAATCGTATTATACTATTCAAACTGTATTCTCGTAAACGAAACAATAAACTCATATAAGACCAAAATCTTGGATTTCAGGAAAGCGGACTTCAGGAAAATGGGCGAAGTTCTAAGGAGTCACCTGGCGGGCATCAGAGCAGATATGGGGTGCAACTAAACATAGAAACATAGAAGCTGATGGCAGAAAAGGACTGCAAGACCCATCCAGTCTGCCCATTTCTTTTTCTACCTTATAAATGTGCCATAGGCCTTTGATCTGTCAATGGCCTATCTATTCATACTCATCTGTATTGCTCCCTTATGCCTATCCTATGCCTGTTTGAAGCCCTGCACTGTATTCATATCCACCACTTCCTGAGGTAGGCCATTCCATGCATCCACCACCATTTCTGTGAAAAAGAACTTCCTCACATTACCCCTTAATCAGCCTCCCTCTAATCTCATGCTGTGTCCTCTTGTCCTGCTATTTTTCTTATATTGAAACATGTTAGACTCTTTCACCTTGTGATCCATTATTAAGGAAGGAATACTGGTTGCCACAGATGAGTATGTTCGGTTCAAAGGGAAGAACACAAAGGCCAAAGCGCCCAGCTGGTTCAGTTCTGGGGTTGCTCAGGCAGTAAGGGAAAAGAGGTTGGCCTATTGAAAATTCAGGAAGACCAAGTGAGAGGTGGATAGGGAAATTTACCTAAGGTTGGCTAGTGAGTCAAGTAAGGAAGTCCAGAGAGCAAAGGCACAGAAGGAGCTGCAGGTAGCTGAAGCAATTAAGAAAGGTGGAGAAGGCTTTCTTTCGCTATATAACTGAGAAAAGGGACAAGAAAAAAGAGATTGTTAGGCTTAAGAAAGGAGAGGAATGGGTGGAGGACAATGGGGGGAAGCAGATACTAAATGAATACTTCTGTTCTGTCTTCACCAGGGAGAAGGACGGACCATTGCCTTCAGGAGGGAAAAGAGGAGCATGGGGGAGGGGAACACAGATGTAGTGATAGAGGGGGATAGAGTGAGGGAGGGGCTGCTAACATTGAAGGTGAACAAATACCAGGCCTGGACAGAGTACATCCAAGGGTACTAAAGGAATTGGCTGATGAGCTGGCAGGGCACTGGCAGACCTATTTAATAGTTCACTAGAGTCAAGCATGGTACCGCAGGACTGAAGAACAGCACATGTACCGCCCCTGCACAGAAGTGGTCCCAAGGATGACCCAGGGAATGACAGACCAGTCAGTCTGACCTCCATTGTGGGCAAGCTCATGGAGACCACACTAAAGGAAAGGTTGATGGAATATCTAGAGGAGCATGGTCTCCAGGATGTGAGGCAGCATGGGTTCATGGGGGAGAGATTGTGTCAGACAAATTGGATTGACTTGTTTGACTGTGTCACTAAGACAGTAGACAGGGGCCAAATGATAGACATACTCCATCTTGATTTCAGCAGGGCCTTTGACTCTGTGCCCCATAAAATATTGATCAGGAAGTTGGTGGATGTCGGGGTTGGGGAAAAGATGGCCAGATGGGTGGAAAATTGGCTGAGGGATAGAACCCAGAGGGTGGTTGTGGGAGGAGATTTATCTTGCACCAGAGAGGTAACGAGTGGGGTCCCGCAGGGCTCCATGCTGAGGCCGGTGTTGTTCAGTGTCTTCATCAGTGACATTGGGGATGGCATTAAGGGCAAAATGTGCCTATTTGGGGATGACACCAAGCTCTGCGAGAGAGTGGATACAGCTGAAGGGATGCAGGACCTACAGCATGATCTGGAAAAGCTGGGGTGGTGGTCCAGGATCTGGCAGCTTGACTTCAATGCAAAGAAATGCAAAGTTTTGTATATTGGAGCCAAGAATTCCAGGACAGAGTACTACCTGGGTGGAGTCTGAATATCTGCATCAGAGGAGGAGAAGGACATGGGAGTGATGATAATTAGTGACCTGAAGCACTCCACGCAGTGCAAGAAAGCAGCAGCAAAGGCAAACAAGATGCTGGGATGTATATCTAGGGGGATCTGTACTATGAAAGAGGAGGTTATACTGCCCTTGTACAGGTCAGTGGTAAGGCCCCATCTAGAGTATGGCTTCAGTACTGGTTCTTACACCTCAAAAAGGACATTACCTGCTGGAGAAAGTCCAGAAGAGGGCTACAAAGATGATAGCGGGTCAGCAGGGTAAGGTATAAGAGGAGAGATTGAGGGCACTGAACATGTACTCCCTGGAAGGCAAGGCAAGGCAAATTTTATTTGAAAGATGCCCATCCCAGAGGCTCTGGACACCGTACATATTAAAAAAATATTCCATATACATACAAATATAAAAATAAATAAATAATACACTTATAAACATCAATACACATCATTAGATTTAAAATAATACCTTCAACAGCAATAATAAACTGGAAAGAAGCCAAATTTATTTTAAATATCAAATTTAGAAATCGGGTCAGGGATATACAACACAGTCCAGGAAGACCTGATTATATAAGAAGGCCTTAAGGCGGGCCTTGAACACCTCAACAGAAGGGGCCTCCCTAACAGCTGGAACATGCGAATGCCACAGGACGGGGCGGCAACACTAGACAGGAGAGAGAGAGAGAGGGGACATGATTGGGACCTTCAGGTACTTGAAAGGGATAAATAAGGTGGATAAGGAGAGTCTCTTTAAGCTGAGTGGCAACCATAACTCGAGGGGGTACAGTCTTAAGCTGGAGGGTGTGAGGTTTAGGAGGGAGGTCAGGAAGCACTTCTTCACAGAGAGGGTGGTGGACACTTGGAATGCACTGCCGGAAGAGGTAATCTCGTTGAAGACAGTGGGCAGGTAAGGATCGTGGGTAGGGAGGATGGGAGGAGTGTAGTAGTAGTAAAAATCTTTATTTTTTTACAGGAGATTGGTGGATCTACACATCATTAGGACAAAGTCCTATTTTCAAGATGGTCCTGTTAAAGTAGTTTCAAAATCATCATATAACAATACATGTAATACGATACAATTTACAGTCTTATATTACATTTACTAGAATGAAAAATCAACAGACAAATAATTGACGATACACAACATACTACAATCATAAAGTGCATAAACAATGTTTACATAAATATCCCCATATTTCAATCTACTATTAACAAAACCCAATATCCTAATTTATAGTACCCAAAAATACATTTATTTAGAGCCATTTGTCTAACCATAACACTTACAGCGGAGTGGGTAGGAAGGGCAGGGACAGTAGCTCAAGCTGTGGACCCTGCAATACGAGCAGACTTGATAGACCAAATGGTCTTCTTCTACTGGCTTCTTCGTATGTATATTTGAAAAATGACTTTTATAAACATTGCTTTTGAAGAAAAAGAATTCCAAGCCTTAACATGAATTTTCGAGGTGAAGGGATCCAGTCAACATTCTTGATGAAAAAGAATATAATTCATGTTTTGGTACCGGGGGAATCTGTGACAGGATAACACAGCTGAGACCTTCCCATGATGGTACCACAACTTCTATCTGTTCTTTCTCTTGCTTCCATTTGCTTTTCTGGACTCTCATCTTTTCATTTCAGTAAATTTAAATTGAAAAGGGGAAATTAGATTATTTATCTGTGCATTGTCTGTGAAGATGTTCAATTTTGTATAATTTGTTTATCAGTAAAGAAAAGATTTTAGGTATAAAGTAGTATTTTTTTTGTGTGTGTTATTTGTTTTATCCCCACTCCTTGCTCAGATGCTGCCACTCCTTTGGGCACCCCAAGGATCCCTTTTGCCTCTGCCATCTTGAGTCCTGTCCGCCCGCAGGTCCCAGATAGCAGCCTTCCCCATGGTATCCCGGCATTTCCCTTCACCAGGCGGGTCCCCTCCTCCAAGGGGGATTGCACCAGTAGAGGGGCGACACTAGCACCTACCTTCTAGGCCATGGGGTGCTGCTGAGACTTGCGAGGAGTGGCTCCCCGGAGGATGCAGATGTGCAGAGGATCCGGGGGCCATCATCCGGCAAGCATCCAGCCATTTTCCTCCTTGTGTTGTGAAGGGCAGCGTAGTGATGTCAAGGTGTACACCGACGTCCACTCCTCCCCCCCACCCCGTTGCCAGTCGGTCCGTGCATCCTACGCTACTCCCAGCTTCTGCTAGGAGCCAGCAGGCGCTGGGGCTACCCACACACTCACCCGGAGAAGGAGAGCTGTCACTGGGACGCTTAATCCTCCTCCCCCACAGCCAGCCCTCCAGCAGCCCAGGCCTATTCCTGAACCCAGGTCGCTGGAGTTGCAAGCAGAAATCCAACCGCTGCACCGATGGGCTGACAAACTAGTATTTTTAATATAGTACGGCAATAGTCATATGTGGCAGAATTTGTAATGATTATTACAGCTATAGTTATTTTATCATATTAACATTGGTTAATCTTTAATAAAATCTTATTGACGAAATCACATTGGGTGAGAGCTGTAACAGCATTACACATTATAGGTTGAGGGAGCCCTCTCGACTAATGAAAGCGCTTTTTTTCTTTTACGACTCTTCTGCTGTTGCTTACAAAGGCCAAGCAGATAACTAGGCAAAGTGGGCAGACTAGGTGGGCCTGGTGGTCCTTTTCTGCCTTCACATTTCTCTGTATCTGTGTAAAGGCAACAAAGGGGACTAGTCTCAATACTGAGCTCTGAGGTACCCTGCTGGAGAATCTTCCCTTATTAGCGTAAGTGCCGTTTACCACCACCCTGCCACCTGTACCCGGACTGAAGGTCACAATTTACCTTGCAGACCCTACACTGACAGAATTATCTGTTCACTTCCTCCCCTAGTTAGAAATGTTCTAGCTGCCTCAGTCAGCTGCCTCCTTGCTCTGCTAGCAAGAGATAATTCCTTGCTCCGTGGGCTATCAGAGTACCTCACCTTCAATTTGCAGTTCACATACCCTAAGAATCTGCATGAAACTACTCTTACAGCCATAAGAGTGGTCTTGGAGGATGCAGCAGCATACAGATGAATCCCTCCCATGATGACATCACAGTGCGAGAGAGCAGAGGTACCTATGTTGCTGCATATTAACTTTGACGTATTACACTGAATCTTCGTGAAGCAGAGATGGCTATTTAGAAGGCCTCCTTGTGCAGTAGCCTTAATGGCATGTTCCTATTTCCACATGTTTTACACACCTTTGCTCTTTATTTCTCAACAGAGAGCTTCAACACCAGCAATACCAGTATGCACGCATTTGAGACGAAGCTAGGATGGTCATATCAGTGCACAAAGAAGACTGTTGAAGTCAACAAGGTGTTTCATGTCTACTTCACCCAAGTACAACTTCAGGCCTTCGAGTTAAAGAAGAATGGAGACTTTGGAGAAGGTATTGCCATTTCCACACCCCCCCCGCACCCTGTGTACTTACCCACCCACATTCACGTACATGCACTGGACTTCATTAGAAATGTGATCAGTAGAGCCAACATCTGTTCTGTCTCCACTATCATTAAAGCTGGTGTGTGCGTGTGTGCTAACTTTCACTTTAAAAAAATAGACTAATACTCTTCCTGGCCACATCCACTCCCTTATGACTCTAGCTACCATGTCCTCATAAGCCCTATATGTAACAAAGGGTCTTGGCCTCTGCCCCTGGTGCCTGGAAGCACATAACACATTTGCCCGTGCACGGGCATACCAAAGGCCTTCCCTGGATAGGCTGGCCTCTTTCCAGCTGGGACCAAGTTGGGTACTTGTTAGAGTGCATTAAGGGGAAAGCATGCAAGGCACTCTCAAATGATGCTTGCCCTCTCTTCTCTCTTCCTCAATGGCAGCAGGAGCGGAGGCAGGAAGCGCTTCTTTGAAGTACCGCTGGTGTGTGGCAATAGCTGCAGCGGTTGGCTGCTTTAAATTACTTTTGGTGCACGGCAGCGGGAAGGAGGGAGGGCTGTGAAGTGCTATGCATTGGAGCTCTGAGCCCTGGGGAGGGAGCAGCAAAGTGCCCCCCCCTTAGAGTTACTCTGAGTGCTCAGTCCCAGTAAGTGAAATCCAGATGCCTTCAGAGGAGCAGCAGAGGTAAGATGAATGGGAAAGGAGAGGTCTGATAGGACTACTAATCCAGCAGACACACACCTACTTTGAGGGTGGGTCCAGAAGAGAGACTACACATATGTGCAGCCCTGATAAAAGTTCATTACCTTGAAGCAGGTGCCTTTTCCCAGTTAGGTAATAGTTGGGTGGGCAATTCAAGAGGGAAGTGAGAAAGTTTTTTTCACTGAAAGGGTGGTGAAGTCGTGGGACAATCTGCCAGCTGCTGTTGTGGGCACCAAAACTATCAATGGTTTCAAACACAGATGGGGAAGAGTGAAGGGCTTAGTGGTTGCTCAGTGTGATAGCGGTGGGGCAGGGACCATGGGGGTGGATAGTGTGGGTTAGAACCAAAAAAAAAAATCTGTCAAACAGAAATTATTGGAGGCTGGCTGATTGCAGCAACAGTAGAGCTACTGCTTACATGGCTGGTGACCCGGGTTTAGGAATGAGCTTGTGTTGTGGGGGGGCCGGGGGGGTATTGAGTGTTCCACAAGATGTTCATCTTTCCCGGGGATGGGAGATTATCCGATGCCATTTGTCTAGCACACCTGGGTGACCGAAGGTGGACTAAGTAGCAAGACGCAGCACACCTAGCAGAAGGGGAGATATGGCTGGTGTCACAAACTAGCAGGCCTTGGTGTGTGTGTGTATGCGCAAGTGCTCCCTGGTCACTGGCACCCTGAGGGCATGGGAAGACCAGAAAATGTGAATTCCCATCGACCTGGCAGGAGGAAGCCGGCAGCTTGCAGGCCCTGAATCACCAATTTGGCACACTCCTCCACCAAACTCTGAACTGGGAGGGGAGAGCGTTGAGGTCCCATTCAGTGGCACTTCCAAAGGAGTCTAACCATGGAGGAAAGAGGAAAAGGAGTAAGATCAAGAGAGGGTGGATGATGGGGTTGTGGACGCATTGCAGAAGGGGATCGTGCTAGTGAGAGATGATGGCATAAACAATCATTTAAAAAATCAAATGGGGGAGGGGGATTTTGTATAATTGAAGTGTTATGATGCCAGCTGACTTTTGTTTTATGACCAGAACCATATTTGTAAATACCACCACCAAGGTATTAATTCATTGAAAATTATTTACTGGGTTAGCAATATGGAGACTCATACAGTCTCAGTTACAGATGCGACCTGGGGGAGGGATTGAGGGAAGAGGCAGGGGTAGGAAAAAATAGGAAGAAACAGAGAGAAGCAAAATCACCAACATTAATGTACAGTAATAATGAACAGTCAATAATACACAGCAGAATAACAGTAAATAGTAAGACAACAATAAAAGCAGACTTTGTTTGGAAAACTTAAATGATTCCCGCATTTCTAGGGTCAAAACTTGCCTCCAGGAGTGCTGTTTACCAGCTGTAGTATTCACAACTTTTCTCCTCTCTTTCCAGCGGTGGTGTGCTCCGAAGACCGGAAAAATAATTACATCATTCCCATCATCGTGGCTGTGGTCCTGATCATCCTCATCCTCATTGTACTCTTGGCATATGTCATCGGACGGAGAAGAAGTCACCACGGTTATACGCCGCTATAGTGGGGCGTTCCTGTTATGTCAACAAGGGGGCATCCATCAAACAATTGGGAGTGGGAGGGGATTACGATCCAGGTGTGCACTTTTAGTAGCTGCCCTGGCTACACAAGGTCCCTCAATACCAAGGGAGCTACCAGACTGTTTGTTTTTTTGTTAAACAAATTACACATTTCTGCCCAGCAGTCTCCAGCGGCCTCAGTGTTCTAGATGCCGCAACTTGTCCCTCTAGAATGCCACTACTGTTTGACAGCTTGAGACCCGAGCCCCGGGGCTCTGTGGCCTTCTCCCACATGCAGTGCTAGTGGAATGTACCAAAAGTGAGGTAGTCAGAATTGTCTAAGCCAGGAGGCAAAGCCCCCCCCCCAATTAACACGTTTATCAAATGTTCAAACAATAAAGAACGCATATCTATTAACATCATATACAGAACAGAAGTAATCTGTGTCAACCATTAGAAAGGAATATTTCAATATCTATGCTTGAGCCTGAAAATGGGGAACTGTTTTTTTGTCTAGCACACCTACCTGGTAAATAAAAATGAAATAAACCGAGTACCACCTAATAGTCAAAGTAAATCTCGGAAAGTAGTTCAAAAGTAAGTACAGATCCATGCTGCACAAACTGCATATTTTTAACAGAACAATAGCCAGCAAGATTTTGTGTCAGTCTTCATTTGTAAAATTTTAAAAAGGAGGACCATATTTTATTAAAGGTCTCCAGCTTTCCTGCTGTAAGATAACATTTTCTTTCATGGTTTGCTACTTTACTCAAATTACTGTACTGTTCATCGCAGATGGGCGCCTGTGGGGATTTCCATTTGGCTAATAGTAGCCTCTTTAGAATGAAACAGGTAGTCACAATCCTGCTTGTTTGTAACTTGTTTAGGTGTTTGACTGGAGCAGTAATCCCTAAAATAAATTTGGTATAAAAGGGATTTTGTTCTTAATACCGGATTCACAAGTTTTTTGCACCTCTCGCCAAGCGATCTTAATAGCGAGATAACTCCATTGCACGTGCAGCAAGTTTGCATGGTGTCCCTGGCATTGACCTATGGGGGAGATAGTGCATGCTCTCTAGTCTTTGGAGATTGGGCAGTGGATAGTGATAGTGCAATGCTGGGATGCATTGGGAGAGGTATCTCCAGCAGGAGGAGGGAGCTGGTGTTGCCACTGTATTGCTCACTGGTGAGACCCCACCTATAGTATTGTGTCCTGTTCCGGAGGCTGCATCTCAGAAAGGATATAGTCAGGGTGGTGGCAGTCCAGAGGAGGGCAATTAAAATGGTGCAGGAGTTGCTCCAAAATCCCTACGAGGAGCGATGGAAGGATCGTAACATGTACACCCTGGAAAATAGGAGAGTGAGTGAGGAAATGATAGAGACTTACAAGTACCTCCCAGGAGTCAACAGGTTGCAGGAGGGGAGTCTCTTTCAAATAAGTAACAGCATCAGGACCAGAGGGCATGCAGTGAAGCAGGAAGTGGGAGGGGGGAGTTTAAGAGAGATGTGAGGAAGAACTACTTCAATGAAAGAGTGGTAGACACCTGGAAAAGACTGCCAGTGAAAGTGATGGAGGCATAAACAGTGGGGGGCTTCAAGCATGCATAGGGGGAATATTAGTAATTAGGTAAGGAGGAGGGTCATTGGAGACTAGTTGAGGTCTGCGGAGGCAGACTAGGCAGGGAGCAACTGGGCAGACTGGGTGGGTCAAGTGGTCCTTTTCTGCCTACAAATTCTGTGTTTTTGTAGGAGTAATAACAGGCAAAACTGTGCATTCCCCCTCAGCCAAGATCACTGGGAAACAGTTGCCTTTATAAATTATGCTTTAGTCAGTTTATCTGTCATTTTATAATCCTAAATAATACACAGGTATTGAAGAATAATCCATGGTTCATTGCAAGAAAATTATTCAAGAGTATAAAAGCAGAATATGGTGAGGATGGGCCAGTTTTTGAGAGTTTTGAGGAGCGAAAATGAATTCCAAATAAGAATAAGGTGCAGTCCAATCAATAGTAAAACACGATGCAATGTAGTATTTTCTTTAGATGAGAATATAAGAATCATGGGTAGGGAGGATGGGAGGAGCAGGGAGGAAGGGCAGGGACATTAGCTCAAGCTGTGGACCCTGCAATACGAGCAGACTTGATAGACCAAATGGCCTTCTTCTACTGGCTTCTTTGTATGTTCGTATGCATGTTCGTATTACCTGGGGGGCTTCTCTCTCCATAGTGAATACAAAAACTTTAAAAGCAGTTTCCTCACTGTCCTCAGAATTATAATCTGCCTCATACCTTTTAAATTAATTCTACTCTACCGATTGACGCGTGAGTGTGTGAGTGTGTGCATGTGTAGGGGGTTGTCAAAATGCACTATATGAACCCCCTAGCTCCTCTGCCTATGTCCACAAAACAGGTTCCGCCCCGATATCTGGTGCATGCTTTTCAGCCCCCAGTTGGGGGAGACAGCGAAGAAGGCTGCCTGTTCAGCAGCTCTTCAGGTTGCAACAGAAATTGTTAGCAGATAATGACCGCCTGGCCAATCTAGGCTGCCCGTAAGCCCTTGTACTGGATTACCTGCCGATCCAATTGGCAGGTCAGTATGCTGTCATAGGTGGGGTGGTCATATTTTTTTTCCTGTTTACACCCTACTACCTCCCCAGTTTCCACCTGTGCCTGTCTACATCATCATCTGTCTGGCTGGGGGTGGCCAGAGTGGCATGGTTACCCACGATGACAAGTCCGCTGCCTCTCTGCCTCAGAGGCACTCATCCAGCAGGCAGACCAGTACCCTCCCACCAGGGTCAGTGCACAGTGCTGTCACAGCTCACTCTAGACCTCAGCGGCCCATGGTAGGGGGAATCAGGAAAGAGACTTTATCACGGGTCTCCTTCTTAGTCATGCTGTTCACCACCAGGCTGGGCCCAGTCTGCTTTTTAACTGCCCAAGATGTACCGTAGCCTTTTCGGCTGGTCTGTATGCGAGTGCTGTGTACTACTGGCCCAAGATGATATGATTTTTGGGGGATTGCTGTCACTTCATCTCTTTACGGGATCCCTCTCCCAGCTCTGATTATGGTGTCATTTTCAAACAGGCCTCCCGCTCCCTGTCTCTGCTTATTCCCTCCCTTCACCCTGATCCTGGCAGTGCTATGGCTCTACAGTCACAGTGTCTAAGCAGACCCCAAACAGCAGACTGGAGCCACTATGGTTTCTGACTCATGAACAATTTTTTTTTTACTTTTAAATGGGTTTTAGAAGAAAATACAAACAAATGGCCTCACCTTCCTATTGTAATAGCTGAGGACTTCAATGCAAGAATCTCTGCAAACAAATCTAATGATAATCTGCATGAAAATTTTCTGTCATTCTTACAAATAGTAAACTCTAAAATCATAGGCCAATATTATGGGCTGTCCCACAAACTTGGATAGTAATCCAGGAAACCTGGAACTAATAAATCAGTGAGGAATCAGATGGGGTAAACATACAGCTAACAACTTTAAAGAAATACTTGAAAGTGGGGAACTATTAGAAATAAGAGAATTGTTTCTTACTGAAATAGAATACAATGAAACCCCAGACAAATGGAATAAGATGAATATGTACTGAACCTGTACTGAATGCGAAGTCCTGAACCAAAATGTTAAAGCATCTGGTAAATCATGGTTTAATAAAACTTGCAAGTTGGCCAAACGTAATCTAAATCAGAAGATAAGACAACTGAAAAAGAGGACATAGACCCAAAGGTTAGAGCTTCTAATTTAAATAAATATAGGTAAGATTACAAAGAAGTCTTAGAGAAAGAGAGAGATATAAACATAATGCAGAAAGGTGGGAAAAACTAAGGAAAGCTGTATTACAAAAGGACACTGTCAGTTTGGAAACAAGTAGCTATGGACTATGATGCCTTCTGTACAAAGGTGGAAGTCTATGTAACACCCAGCACATGGACACTATAGTTTGAAAAACTATATTTCTCCATTGAGGAACAGAACTTACGTACTCAATAGAATGCTAAAAAAGTAAACAGATATTATCCTGTTTCACTTTGTATTGATGAGGAGGAAATACATGCAGTGATTTTGTCACTTAACTCTAATAAAGCCCCTGGACCAGACACCATAATTGGTGATGTATATAAAGCCTTTCCATTCTGATGGTTCCCTATACTTAAAGCTTTATTTAATGCTATAATACATGGTCTCGTGAGACCTGAAAGTTGGTGGAGTAGCATTATTTACCCAATCTTTAAGAAAGGGGATAGTAATGACCCAAGAATATATTGCCCAATTAGCTTAATTGATATTTCCCAGAAATTATTCACCAAAATATTGTTGGAGCACCTATCCATGTGGATAGAGGAAAATTCTATTTGAAGCGAACTCCACAATGGATTCAGATCAGGGAAGTCTACCACCCAACATTGTAACATTTTGAACTGCTTTATTTGGAAAAATGTTAAGGTTAAGTCCCATAAACTTTTCTGTTGCTTTGTCAATTTCTCCTCTGCATTTGACAGTATAAGTAGGAGTATCCTATGGAGGAAACTAGAGGAATACAGATTGGATCAAGAACTGGCTAGTATTATTATCAGACAATATTCTGAGAGACATGGGCTATGATTCAATATAATCAGTATGGCCAATGACTTCTACAATCTGAACAAATCCGGGAGTTAGGCAGGGTTGTTTACTGGCACCCTCACTCATATATAATATATATATATATATATATATATATATATATATATATATATATATATATATATATATATATATTATAAGCTCACTCCTGGAAAACATAGATGGCTCAGACTTTCATTCCTCCAAGATAGGTAAAAGACCAGTACTGCTATTAGCATATGTGGATGACATTGTTCTAATCTCTACATCATTGCTGGGACTCCAGAGAAAACTGAACCTTTTTTCAAGCCTATGCAGGGATCTGAAACTAAAGATGAATAAAGAAAAAACTAAAATGATTATATTCGGAAATAAGGTCAAGAATCCTCCTTCAGTTTGGGTAGATACGGATAAACTGGAAACAGTTACATTTTATGATTACTCGGGGGTAAGATTTACATAGGATACCACTTGGAGAAAACACAAAATGTTAGTGAAAAATAAAATGAAAACCGCATCAGGTGCCTTTCAGTCCTTTAATGCAAAGTTAGAGAAGACCTCAATACCAGGTGTTATTAAAGTATTGAATGCTAAAATTAAAACATGCGCCCTTTATGCCATTGAGGTCTGGGGCATCGAAGGTATAAGAGACATAGAAGTCCTAATTAACAAGCTATATAGACACCTTTTAATGGTCTCCAAGTCAGTACCAGCAGCTGTATTACAACTTGAATTGGTCTAGTTCTTGATGGAATCACTGGTCTTGGAAAGAAGAATCTTACTTTTGTTAAAGCTCATCCTCCTTCTAGATTCATGACTTCCTTGTTGGTGCATAGAGGAGGAGTTGGAATATTTGGAGAAGGGTTTCCTCTCCCCCTCCCTGCTGCTGATAAGAAAGCAAACTTTCTCTCTAGGACTTGAAAATCTTTTAACTGATTCAACCTTGGAAAGAAATTAAAAAAAGGTGATTACAAGAATTATAGAGACATAGACATTGCAAAAAATTACTCTCGTTTGGATGAACTGAAATGCTTTAGGTGGTATAAACAATTTAAAGCCACACAGCTTCTTGAATCTTATTTGCGTATATTGACTAAACCAGAAGACAGGTGCTTGATTTCCAGATTCAGGATGGAATTATATAAATTATACTATGTTTTTTTTTAACTTTCAAAAGAGTGCTTACGTTGTTTCACCACTTTGTAAGTGTGGGAGACAACAGGAAGATGATTTAAAACATGTGGTCTTGCTTTGCCCTCTTTATAATAAAAACAGGGATAAATGGTTGAGGGAAATACTTGGTAACCTGAATTTACCACCTAATCTAAGGACATTGTAAAATTGGCTTTGGCTGGATTTCTTGGCTCAACTTATCTTTAATGAGCGTTATATTACAAGGATTTGTACACACTTTGATCTTTTTAATGAATGTATGAAATATCTAACATCTGTCTAATTTGTTTCCATAACTCTGTATTTATTTGATATCTGCTTCTATGATACAGCTTTTTAAAATGTCTATGATTGTAATGGTATTTTTATCAATCAATAAACCAAACTGAATTGAAATTGAGAGCAGGAGCTTTCTTCTCAGACACCCGTGCCTTAGCAGTGCAAGCCCTTACCCACCTAGAAGCTTTCTGACCCTTCTTTGCTGCGCCAAAAAGAAAAGAACTCTCCTATTTTCTAAACTCTGCTGTTCTTTTTAGGGAAATCCTGACTGCCCTGCGCAAATCCAGCTTGTGAAGTTCCTTCTCTTTTGCATTTGCTGGCTTGGGACAGAAGGAGGCAGCAAGATTTCCTATCTTATGTGAAAAGCTATAGGGATCTTAGGCAAATAAAGGACAGGATTGTCTTCAATACCACCTTTTCCTTATGCATGGTAAGGTAAGGCTCTTTATGTGACAGTGCCTAAAGTTCACCCATTCCTTTGGCTGATCAGACTGCAATTAAGAAACACACTTTGTAGGACACGATGTCCCAAAGGCACTGACGAAAAAGGTTCAAAAGACACCCTACACACAGCACTCAATATCAGGTTCAAGTTCCACAGGGGCACTGGAGATCAAAACAACCGCCCTAAGAAAACAGATAACATCCAAGTTGGTTCCCAGGGATAAACCCATTGATGTTCCCAGAGCTACCCTGAGTGCAGACACCTGGCCTGGCAAGGTGTTCAACGTGAGACCTTTGTCTTCCCCTGCCTGCAAGAAATCCAATATCTGTGGAACCGTAGCTTTAGAAAGTGTGATCTCTCTCTCTCTCTACGCTGGCAATCCACTAGCAATGGCACGGGTGACCACGCAGAATATCTAGCACACACGGAGGAGGGTGAAATACTTCTGGCCCTGAGCTCCACAGAACTTCACCAACCCCCAAATTGCTAGCCTGCCAGAGGAAAAAAACACACAATTTTCCAATTCAGCTAGATAAGTCAGGCACAACAGTGTGGCACTGTATATTCCTAAAGCTCAGCCTGCTGAGAGAAAACAATCAGACACTGCCTGAGAAAAGAGAAAAACAGAGGGAGGGTTCCATTACAAGTAGGATGCTAGGGAAAGAAAATACATAGACAGAGTCGGCAGCTAAGGGCCTATGGCCCACCCAGTCTGCCCATTTCAGCTTGTAAGTTCAGTTTATGTTTTCCTAGAAGTCTGTTGCCCCTTACCTCTGACCTCCAGGATTCCTTTATGTCTATCCCATGCATTCTTAAATCCCGTGATTGTTTCAGCCCCCACCACTTCCTCTGGCAGGGTGTTCCACTTGTCCACCACCCATTCTGTGAAGAAATTCTTCCTCATGTTTCCTCTGAATCGTCCTCCCTCCAGCTTCATCCCATGCCCTCTAGTCCTGGAACATCTTTTTCGCTTAAAAATAGTGTATTCCTGCACCCTGTTCCTTCCAGTAAGATACTTGTATGTCTCTATCATATCCCCTCTCTCCCTCCTCTCCTCCAGGGAGTACATATTCAGTTCCTTAAGAGAGAAAAGGGTTAACACTAATTCCACAACCTAGCTCAGTACCTGTGCCTGCCCCCCAGAAAACACAAAAACTACAGTACTTACTTGAGGCACCAGCCTAACATGAGTCGAGACCGTAGTTGCTCACACTATTAAATATGAGCAGTCAGTAGTCCTCGGTTCATTCACAGAAGGCACTGAACTGAGAATAGATTGGCAGGTTAGTTAATTTGAAAGCCACAACTTAACAGGCATGATTTTAAATTTCAGTGTGCCCCCTGTCACCAAGTAGTCCCAACTTGTCTTCCAGCTGCACAATGCTAGTGATAAAAATTTGCAGAACAGATTCTTTTCCGAGAGTTCTACTTATGCTGTCCTACCCCTCTAGTGGTACAATAAAGACTAAGGAATTAGTGACCTTGAAATGCTCACATGCCTTCTATTCTGACTGACAGCTTGTCAATCAATCATAAGCGGTATAAGATATAAGCCTATTAGGCAATCAGCTGTTCCAGCAGTCAGGGTGCAGCAAGCTCCATCGGGAGCGGAGAGTGAAGTGTTGACATTAACCTGGGACTTGTGTCTGAACTGACATCCCTCTAACTCAGACTCCTGCTGTGCTGTCTTTCTCCTCCCTCTCCCCACTGCTCCAGTGGGAGTGTAGTGTTGCTAGGGGCCATGGCTACTGGTGAAGTGAGTGGCTTTTGAAAGCTGACTGGAACTTTTATTGCAATCCTCTGAGGGTAGGGTCGGTGAACACTCGGTGCATGTCTGACTGCTGATGGAGGCTGGGGATCAGCAGCTTCTGAGGCCTCGATGGTGTGGGGGCATGCCGAACGTTTGTGCTTCGGTGCCTTACATCACTGCATGTTGTGCCCCTGTGGGGTTATAAGCAAAATGGCATCTGACATTAATGATGCCCTGGTCCTCCGGCCCCGATTGCCCACCATGGCATTCTGCAGCAACCTAGTATCGGCATCTGTCCGGTATAACCTGGCTTCACACCCCGTACTGGGGGGCAAGCCAGGGAGGCAATGCTGGTAGAGGGTCCTTGCCGGCAACCTTGTACCGGGATTGTGAGAGTCCATGTCTGCCTGATTCTGAGGGGGCAAGCCAAGGGGATCCTCAGCAGAGGTAAGTCCCAGGGGAGAGGAGGGGGTCCAGACAGAGCGGGGGCTAAGCCTATGATGGTTCACCCTATAAAGCACACTAAATAAAAAATAAAAATAAAAACAGTCACTGTAGCCTTTTCTTCAGAGGCGGAAACAGTTTTTTTTTGTCAGTTATAACCCAGTCATCTGTACCTCAAAGGACTCAGTCACAGAAACATGAAGTATATAAAAAATAATATGTTAATACTTCCAGATAGTTACACACGTAATACAGGATACTACACAAAGACTGTGGGGAACCATAATTCTACAGAAATAAAAAGAAAATGGTTTGCACACAGCAGAAAGAAAACACACAGAAAAAATCTTACTGCACTTCTTAATCTTCCCAAAGTAGAAAGGCTTACCCACACAGGACACCTTAGTGAATCAGGGCAAATTTGAACCTTGAATGTTGACTGTCCAGAGTCCCAGCCTAACTTTTTAAGACTCTGGCACTCCTCAAGACCCTTCAGCTGCCTGCCTCCCATTACACGTCATCCAGTATGTCACTCCGATATCATAGATTCAACACTTCTTTTGTGACCTGGAAAACACTCCCATCTGGATAAACTAGAATTTTAGTTTGTGGATTGCAAGGTCTATCCCTTTGCCTTCTTTCCTGTCTCACACAGCAGGAGTGACTGCTTCACTCGTCAGCCAGGGCCCTTCAGGTCTCCCATTAAATGGCCAGGGGGTCCTGTAGTACAGGTCAAAGAGATTGTGCTCACTCTCCAGAGTCATCTGGCATGCCTCTAGCCACTAACTTTATCAGATAGTTTTTATCTCAGCTGAAATACTTACAAGAGGTCTAACAGATAATAAAAGTTAAACACAGAAACATGAAAAAAAATCCATAAAAGTGTTACAGTAGCGGACATCTAGGTACTGCCTGAGGTCAGGGAGCACAATATGTGTTTGAAATTCAATGAACAGTTTCTAGATCATGCCACAATTCTACTCTGCTGTTCTGCTGTGCCCGTCAGCAGTGTTTCAGCTGAACGATTCTTCTCTCTGTACAAAGATGTATTGTGAGATGTTGGGAGATCAGTACAGAGACATTATAAATCATGACATCATGCTTAGCCAATCAGGGATGTTTACTTCTAAACATTGCAGGTACTCTTATAACCATAAAAGGCTGTCTCAGGCAAACAGTTCTAAAATTCTGAAGTTGTAAGGTCAGTTGGCACAACCAATTTCCCACAATAGGGGTTCTCTAATATTCTGCAAAATAAAACATTTTGATTTTAAATTCAAATTCCAGTTTTTTTTTTTAAACAAAGGTCTTTAACATGATTTATAATATGCTTATATGTACAGTTTCTGTGTCTCTTATGGTTATAACATTTCCTTTTCCAAGTCCTTTGTACGCCAGAACTGCTCAGCTTATCTTCATAGTTCTCGCCCAAAGAACTCGAGAACCATAAGAGACATGGGAACTACAAATAAACATATACAGTCTTGCAATGCATAGCACGTGCCTCATAAACAGTATATCCTAACTCTCTCTGCTGAACATGTATGCATTATATACCTAAAGTGATGTTTCATGTATATATTTATTTCACTAGCTAATAATCCACAGTATAGAGCACCTCTGCATATCACCCCAGCCACGGATGTATGTTGGCAAATTGCTTCGCCACAACCCTTAGAAAATAACAACTAATAAATTATCCTATTAGAATGTTGCTACCAGTGTTCTATGGAAATGTCCTGTAACTGTATTTATTGAAAATTGTTACCAGGAAAGGCACACTGAGCCAAGGCTCATTTTTAGTTGCAGCCTGGTGGAAGGCATACAGGAATAAAAATATATACAGTGAGAATGATACGGGCAGTAATTACAGCAAAAAAATGTAGTAATAACAGGTACAGGCAGAGAAGTGTTCAAAAAAAACATTGTCATATGACCCTGTTATCTTTACAGAGACCTTATGGCAATGTAATAGTAATAAAGTTTATTTAAGAGTAATATCAAATATCAAAGCGCTGTACAATCAACGAGTTCTTAAACAAGTAAACACAAATAAATAAAACTAATAAGACTATTAAATATTTAAATATCCAATTCTAAAAATCAGGGAACGCACATGCAGATAAGTATGTTTTTAAAGCAGAACTCCTTGCATGTAATTGTGTATGTACAACTTCTGAAAAATTAAAACCTAATAAATCTCTTTGTGGAAAAAAAGAATACCGGATGCAGGAGAAATTTTTTTTTTTTTTTAAATAATTCAATCCAAATTTTTCCTGGAGCATTACACTTAGTTACCCAGCTGTAATTAAAGAAGCAGTACTAGATACAAAAAAAATCAGATCTTTTGTAACATGTTGTTCCCTGTGCTCTGTTGAGCACTTACCTGGTAATTGTTCTTGGTTTCACAGTACTATCACCCTACAATTTGCTCTATTTTTCTTTGTTTTTGTTAACATTTCTCCCATCCCCCCATGTTGAACTGGAACCCTCTGCTGCCAACTGTGTATGCGGATGGCTCTCAGCACTACACAGGGATAGCAGCAACATGCAGCACAGGATCCAATGGAAGTAAACAAAAGACATGATGTAACGTGAGGGAGGAGCTTGGCTGCAGCTCCGGCACCAGCCATATTTGCTGTGGATCCACAACAATGGAAATATATTTTAAATATATAAAAAACTAAAGACCGCTGGAAAAAATATTTACAGATATGGAAACCAGATTTATGGCTGCATGCTTCCAGCCAAAAGGCACAATTTTGATAATCACTTCCTGATTATCCAGTACTGCTGCTTTATTAGCTGTAGGTTTTGCAGGAACTTAAAGAGTGGGTAACATCAGTGGGAGAGGGGGCAGAGGTTGGCTTCTTGCAGATAGCTTGCTTTGAGGCAGGCAGGCAAGCAACAGTGTGGGCTATGAGTAATGGAGTGTTGAGCGGGCTGTCAATCATCTGTTATTCACTCCTAGCAGTCATGGTAAGAGTTTTGATTGACCTGCCAGTCCTCTGTTACCCACTCTGAGGAGTGGTAGCAGTGGGTAATGGTAACTGGATGTGTCAGCAACTGAAAAAAAAACAGTGGGGTAACCCATAAACAGGATAAAAGGGAACTAGAGATAAAAAGTGTATATAAGATGCAAAGTAAAAAATGATGAGTGAGAAGAAAAGGGGAAGGGGCTGGTCAGTAGGAGATGAAAGGAAGCTGGAAAGGGAAAACAAAGGAATAGATAAGAAAGATCGGAGATCAGAGGTAGGCTGCAATGGTAGAATAGACAAGAGATGCCTAAGAAATGCATGGAAATCAAGACATAAAAGAACAAAGACCCAGATAGACAGGGTGTGAGGTAGTACCACTCGGCTGACAAACCACTTCCACCACCACGATGCCATCCCTGGCTAACTCCCTACCCCCTCTTAGGCTAGACTGACCAACTAAATAGTGAACTACAAGGCTGAACCCTATCCTCTTCAACCTTTACTTGGGTATATAAGATTTCTTTGGTATTTGAATGTCTGTGTAACCATTTTCTGTTCTTTGTAAACACTGTTATAGAAACATAGAAACATAGACTTTGACAGCAGATAAGGACCGCTTGGCCCACCCAGTCTGCCCATTTCCCTACCTACTGGATAAGCTGCAGATTCTAGTTAACATACAGCCTACTTCCTGCAACCCCCAACTATAATTGCCTTGTGTCTGTCCCATGCATGTTTGAATTCCCCCACTGTTTTAGACCCAACGACCTCCTCAGGAAGGCTGTTCCATATATCCACCCCTCTCCATGAAAAATTTCCTCACATTACCCCTGAGCCGTCCACCCTCTATCTTTAAATTGTGCCCCTTGTTCTTACACACATCTCTTTCTCTGAAAGATGCTACCTCCTGGACTTTGTTGATTCCCTTGAGGTACTTGAACGTTTCTATCATGTCCCCCTGTCCCTCCTTTCATCAAGAGTATACATATTAAGCACTCTCAGTCTCTCTTCATATGGCTTCTGCTGCAGACCCTGCACCATTTTAGTTGCCCTCCTCTGTACTGCTTCCATCCTGTCTATGTCCTTGCGTAGATGAGGTCTCCAAAACTGCACACAGTACTCCAGATGGGGTCTCACCAACTGTCTGTACAGAGGGATAATCACTTCCCTTTTTCTACTTGTGATGCCTTTTCCTATGCATCCCAGTATCCCCCTGGCTCTCCTTACTGACTTTTCACATTGCTTACCCACCTTTAGGTCATCTGATATGACTACCCCCAGGTCCCTTTCTATTTTTGTTGTTGTTAGTACCTCCCCTGCTATTGTATACTCTTCTGGGTTTTTGTTTCCCAGGTGCATTACTTTGCACTTCTTTGTATTGAATCTAAGTTGCCACATGTCTGACCATTCATCCAACCTTGCCAAGTCCCTTCTCATCTTTTCTACCCCCCTTGTGTATCAACTGTTACAGATCTTTGTGTCATCCGAAGAGGCATACCTTCCTCAGACCCTCTGCAATGTCACCTATAAAGATGTTAAAGAGGACTGGACCCAGTACTGAGCCCTGAGGTACTCCACTAGTAACCCCTTTCTTGAATGTGTTCCACTCACTATTACCTTCTGTGTCCTGTTGTGCAGCCAGTTTGCTACCCAGGCTACCACCCTGGGACCCACTCCCAGACTGGCTAACTTGATTATTAATCTTTTGTGCGGGACTGTGTCAAATGCCTTGTTAAAGTCTAGGTAGGCCATATCCACAGCCCCTCCCTGGTCTATTACTTTGGTTACCCAGTTGAAGAAATCAATTAGATTTGTCTGACATGACCTTCCTGCTGTAAATCCATGCTGCTTTGGGTCCTGTGCCCTGCTGGCCTCTAGATACTCAACAATTCTTTCTTTCAGAAGTGATTCCATCATTTTCCCTACCACTGAGGTCAAACTTACAGGTCTGTAGTTTCCTGCTTCTGCCTTGCTCCCACTTTTGTGAAGGGGAATCACATCTGCTCTCCTGCAGTCCTCAGGTACCACCCCATCCTGCCATGATCTGTTAAAAAGCATGGTCAGTGGTGTCACTAGGTCCTCCCTTAGTTCTTTTAGGATTCTGGGGTGAATCCCATCAGGCCCCATTGCTTTGTCCACCTTAAGTTTTAGGAGTTCTTTCAGGACTCTCTCTCTTCTGTGAATGGACTGGTGTCAACCCCTTACCCAGAGTGCTTCTATTGTCTGGTTTAAGTAACTCCTCCTCATCTTCTTTTGTGAATACTGAGCAAAAGTATTCATTCAGTATCTCTGCCTTTTCACTGTCTCCCTCTGCCCACCTCCCCTCTCCTTTATTAATCTTCACTGTCCCTCCCTTAACCTTTCTATGCTCCCTAATGTACCTATAAAAGGTTTTATCCCCCTTCTTAACTGAGTTGGCTATTTTTTTTTCGGTTTGGGCCTTTGCTAGTCTGACTGCCTTCCCACTTCTTTCTGCTTTAATTGATACAGTTCCCTGTCATGCTCCTTCTGTGATTCCTTATACTTTTTGAATGCAGCCTTTTTCCTTAACCTTCCTGCACCTCGTTTGAAAACCATAATGGTTTTTTACTCCGCTCCGTTTTCTTTATTTGTTTCACACAAAGGCTTGTTGCCTCTATGATGGCAGTTTTGATTTTTCTCCATTGTTCTTCCACCCCTCCTTTTTGGTCACTTGCTAGTGCATTTTGCAGGTATTCACCCATTTTGCCAAAGTCAGCTCTTCTAAAGTCAAGTATCCTTGTTTTTGTATGGCTTATCTCCATGGTTGTGCTCATTGTGAAGCACACTGTGCAGTGGTCGCCTGTTCCCAGATGTCTACTGACTTCTAAATTTGTGATCCTCTCTCCATTTCAGAGTACCAGGTCTAATATTGCTCCCTCCCGAGTGGGTTCCAACACCAGCTGTCTCCTGCATCTTGCAGGGCATCGAGAATGACCCTCGGTTTTGATGTGGCTGCAGTACCTGTTATCCAGTTAACATCTGGCATATTCAGGTCCCCATCAACAGTATCTCCTTTTTCAGCCATTTTGAGAATGTCCTCTATCATTTTGTTGTCCATTTCCTCCCTTGAGGCGGGGTCTGTATACAACCCTGTGCGGATTGTGATGCCATTCCCTGTCTCCAAGGTGACCCAGAGTGCCTCTTGTCCTCCCCCTTTACTTTTTAGTTCTGTAGCTTTGATCCCTTCCCTTATGTACAGAGCTACTCCACCTCCTCTTTTACCTTCCCTGTCCCTTCTGTAGATTGTGTACCCTGGTATGTTGACATCCCAGTCATGGTTCTCAGTGTACCATGTTTCCGTGACTGCCACAATATCCAACTGTTCATCTTCCATCAGGGCTACTAGCTCAGGAAGCTTGTTTCCCAGGCTACGGGCATTGGTACTCATTGCCCTCCATTTAATGTTGGCTTTATCCTTTTTCCCCCCATCCCTGCTCTTACTGTCCTTGTCTATTTTTCCATTTACCACTATCCTGCCCTCTGTTGAGCTCTGTACCTCAGTGTTTACCTTACTGCCTGCCATGTTTTGTGGGGGGAGGCTTGAAATTTCCTGCCTTTTATCAGCACCTCCCCCTGTGGCTAGTTTAAAAGCTTGCCAAGGAAGCATTTAAACTTATCACCTAGGAACCTGGCTCCCTTCGTGGACAGATGCAGGCCATCATGCCAGTATAGACCTTTATCTCTACAGGTGGCCCCCCAGTCCCCAATGAAGCCAAAGCCCTGTGCTCTGCACCAGTTTTGCAACCATTCATTAAACTACATGGTGTGCAGTACCCTAGCCTCACTCCTGCCATGGACTGGTAGCACCTCTGAGAAGGTTACCGTGCTTGCTACCTGAGGCCCCTCCCCAACTCCACAAATTCATTCTGCACTGCACTGATTCCATGCCTAGCTAGGTCATTTGTCCCAAGGTGAACTATGATATCTAGTTCCCTCTCCTGTGATGCTGCTTCTGCAATGCTGAGGATTCGCTTCCTGTCCCTCCAAGCCATGGCACCAGGCAGGCACCTTGCTTCCTTCTCTTCTCCCTTTCCCAGGTTTACCCCCTAACAATAGAGTCCCATATCAGAAGCTGTTTCCTTCCCCTGTGGTGTCCCTTGCCACCCTTTTGTGGGTCTCCCTTGTGGATGTCCTCAGCATTCTTCCGGGTCTCCACTGAGGGCGCCATCATAGAGGAACCTTGCTCTGCCAGAATGGCATATGATTTGTGTAGAGGTACAACTAGGGGGCTTCGCCTCTGGTCCACCACCCACACCCTCCCAGAACCCACTGTGGTCCAACTGCTCTTCATACTTGGCAATCTCTGAGGCAGTGGTTGTGGCAGTGGTGCTCTTTGGAAGGGGGAGGCCTCCTTAGTCCTTGCTAGTTCAGCCTGGAGGTGGGCAACCTCCTCCCTCAGAGCTGACAGTTGCCTGCAAATGGGACAGCAACGCAGTTTCCAGAATGTCTCCCGGAAAACTGCTGCCCCACAGCCAGTGCATTGCACCACTCCCCACATGTCCCTCTCCCTTATAATATACAATATATATATTTTTTTTATTATTTGTGGTGTGTACCTACTCTTTTTGCACTGTGCTGGGTTATTAAGGATATGACAGTTCTGTCCCAAGATCTTTTGAGGAAGTGATGTCAGAACTGTGGCTATAAAGGAAATGCCACGCCTGGGGAGGCAGGTGTGGGGTAGGGTGGGTGGGTAGTCCACAGCCACTGGTGACTGTTAGAAACAATCAAATACACAACTGCTCCACCACCTTGGTGGGTATTGCCCTTTATAGTACTTCAACTAACACCACAATTTACTAGACCACGTCTCCTGCACAAATCACTCTACTGAGTCCAGGGATAAAAATTAACTCACTCCTCAGCCAGCAGGACACTTTTAAAATGTTGCAAAAATATCCTTCCAAATCCTAGGTCTCAACCCTAACAATCAAGCAAATTCAGTTGCATCTCACTCCCTCTGGTTATAAAATTACTACACTTTTAATGGAATCCTGCAATTATCTGCTTAATGCCAATAAGGAAAAAAAAATGAAACTTTTTGTAGAAAGCATAGCTCCCTTTCTTTACAAGTATTATGCCTTATCAGGTTTCCAGGTCCTAAATGGAGTTATAGTTTGTTCTTTGCAGTGTAGCAAGGTTCTCAGTTTCCACAGACAAATCAAAGTCAGACTGACTGGCTTCTAACTGTGAAGGATGCCTAAGACAGCAGTGATGAAACCCCACCCAGAGCCAATTGATTGGCTAGTGACACCTGTGATGTAAGCAGGCCTTTCAATGTAGGCAGTCTGCTATGTCTGATTTCAATACACAAAATCTTTCAGTGAAACCAGGGATAAAAACTTAACTTCTCAGCCAGCAGGACACTTTTAAAATGTTGCAAAAATATCCTTCCAAATCCTAGGTCTCAACCCCAACAATCAAGCAAATTCAGTTGTATCTCACTCCCTCTGGTTATAAAATTACTACACTTTTAATGGAATCCTGCAATTCTCTGCTTAATGCCAATAAGGAAAAAAAAAATGAAACTTTTTGTAGAAAGCGTAGCTCCCTTTCTTTACAAGTATTATGCCTTACCAGGTTTCTAGGTCCTAAATGGAGTTATAGTTTGTTCTCTGCAGTGTAGCAATGTTCTCAGCTTCCACAGACAAATCAAAGTATTTGTAATGTTTGTTAAGCAATGACATGGAACCTTTGAAAACAAGTCCTGGACTCAAAGGTATTAATCCTAAACTGAAATAAATTGATACAAATAAAAATAAACAGTAGGTGTGAAAACAATCAGGGAGTTGGCAGAACTGAGCAGCAGAGTTTGTAGGAGAGGCAGGGAGGCTGTAAAGGTAGGAAAAAAGCATTAGGCAGGAACTCAGAAAAAAACAATAACAAGAGAAATACAGAACCTCCCTGCCCTTTTCTTCTCACTCATCATTCTTTTACTTTGCATCTTGTCTTTTGAGGGCATATACCTTATTCACCTGAACAAACTGACACAACAACGAGCTTTGGAGAAATGGCCACAGCCACGTGTTTATTAATAAACCAATTATCCATATATACATTCGCTTCAGTGTGATGTGCGCAGTTAGGTAGCCTTGGAAGGAATCTAGCTCATCATGGAGCAACTAGGTCGTTGATGGTCGACCCTCCCCACCAGGGGGAGGGCCGCCTTACCATCAACCAAGACCCTGTGAGGGCAACAACCTCCGGGGCATGAGGGATGGCTATATAACCAGTTGCGGCTAGCTCATCTCCCGTCACAGGATACACCATGCCACGGGACGCTGCCCAAAGAGGGTGCCATCCGTCAGGCCCGCCCTCCTGTCAGCCTCAGGGAGAGCTGGCTGGTCATGACACGTGATCCCGTTACCCCCTCCCACAGTGTTCCAAGACTACCAAGCAGCCACTTTCAAAGGTTCATGGCTGTGACACCTACCTATCTAGGCCCTAGCCTACTCTAAACTGGAATTACTCCCACCTTGCTGGAGAAGGCAAAAACCCTGAAAACCCAGTGGGGGAAAAAAAAGGAAATTCCTTCTCGACCCCCAAGGCGACCCCCCCTTAGTGGGACAGCAAGTTTCCTATACGCCCCATGTACCCCCCTGCTTTTACGAGGGTGAGGTTTGGGTGGGATGCGACCTGGGACAAGGAGGAACGAGGAGGAATTTCTCCTGTGCAGCCCCTCTTAAGGGCTTAGCTCTTCCCTGTCCCTGGTCGCAAGCTCCCTCTCCCTTGGGAACCCTATCCCCCCAGCCCCTTCTGGGTGGTCCTACCCTGGGTCCCTATTGTTTGTCCAGGTGTCCCAGGCCATGCCCCCAAAGCCTCACCTGCTGCAATACCTTGCAGACTCCTCCATTGTCTTTTGAGGGCATATACTTTATTCACCTGAACAAACTGACACAACAACAAGCTTTGGAGAAATGGCCACAGCCATGTGTTTATTAATAAACCAATTATCCATACAGTGCCTTCAGAAAGTATTCACCCCCCTTGGATTTTGTCACATTTTGTTGTGTTACTACCAGAATTTTTAATGCATTGAAATGATTTCCCCCCTTGATCCACACAGCATACTGAACAATTTAAAGGGGCAAAAATATTTATACTGTGTAACAAAAATCTATGAAACATTAAAAACTTAAATATTTTGTTTACTTAAGTATTCACCCCCCTCCCGAGTCAATACTTTGTAGAAGCACCTTTGGCAGCAATTACAGCTTTGAGTCTTCTTGGGTATGTCTGTATCAGCTTTGCACATCTGGATTTGGGGATTTTCGCCCATTCTTGCTTGCAGATTTGCTCAAGCTCTGTCAAGTTGGATGGGGAGCGTCGGTAAACCACAATCTTTAAGTCTTTCCACAGATTCTCAATGGGATTCAAGTCTGGGCTTTGGCTGGGCCATTCAAGGACATTCAGCTTCTTGTTCTGAAGCCACTCCAGTGTTGCTTTGGCTGTATGCTTGGAGTCGTTGTCCTGTTGGAATGTAAATCTTCGCCCCAGTCCAAGGTCTATTGCAGACTGATGCAGGTTCTCCTCAAGGATGTGCCTGTATTTGGCTCCATTCATTGTTCCCTCTGTCCTGATAAGTGCCCCAGTCCCTGCCACTGAAAAGCATCCCCATAACATGATGCTGCCACCACCATGCTTCATGGTAGGGATGGTGTTACATGGGTGATGAGCTGTGTTCGGTTTGTGCCAGGCATAGCGCTTTGCATTCAGGCCAAAGAGTTAAATTTTTGTTTCATCAGACCAGAGAATCTTTTGCCACATGGTCTCAGAATCTGTCACGTGCCTTCTTGCAAACTCCAGGCATGCTATTATGTGGCCTTTTCTCAGGAGTGGCTTCCATCTAGCCACTCTCCCATAGAGGCAACATCTGTGAAGTGCTGCAGAGATTCTTGTCCTCTGGACAGGTTCTCCCATCTCAGCCATGGAACTCTGTAGTTCTGTCAGGGTGGTCATTGGGTTCTTGGTCAGTTCCCTGACCAAGGTCCTTCTTGCCCAGTTGCTCAGTTTGGGAGGACAGCCTGCTCTAGGAAGAGTCTGGGTGGTTCCGTAATCTTTCCATTTCCTAATGATGGACTTGACTGTGCTCCTGGGAACTTTCAACACCCTAGAAATGTTTTTATACTCCTCCCCAGATCTATGCCTCCTCACAATTCTATCACAGAGTTCTACGGACAGCTCCTTTGTCTTCATGGTAGCATTTCTGCTCTGACATGCACTGTCAACAGTGGGACCTTATATAGACAGGTGTATTTCCTTTGAAATCATGTCAACCATTTGAACTGACCACAGGTGGACTCCATTCAAGTTTTAGAGTGATCTCACAAGGACATTGGATACACCTGAGCTCAATTTGGAGTGTCATAGCAAAGTGGGTGAATACTTATCAAATCAAGACATTTCAGGTTTTTATTTTAAATTACTTGTACAAAAAAATTCCAGAAGTTTCATTCCACTTTGACATTATAGAGTAATTTGTGTAGATACGTGACAAAAAAATCCAATATAAATGTATTTTATTTGAGTTTGCAACATCACAAAATGTGACAAAATCCAAGGGGGGGGGGCGAATACTTTCTGAAGGCACTGTATATACATTCACTTCCACGTGATGTGTGCAGCGGTAGCCTTGGAAGGAATCTAGCTCACCATGGAGCAACTAGATCATTGATGATCGACCCTCCCTCCCAGGGGAGGGCCGCCTCACCATCAACCAGGACCCTGCGAGGGCAACAACCTCTGGGGCATGAGGGATGACTATAAGACCGGCTGCAGCTAGCTCCTCCCCCTGTCAGAGGATCCTGGGATGCTGCCTGAAGAGGGTGCCATCCGGACTCCATCCATCAGGCCCACCCTCCTGCCATCCTCAGGGAGATCTGACTGGTCAAGACACGTGATCCTGTTACCCCCTCCCACAGCGTTCCAAGACTACCAAGCAGCCACAAGGTGAGTTCTCACCAACTCACCCCCACAAGCACCTTACGCTAATACTCTCACCACTGCCCATCATATGTCATTCAGAAACAGTTCTATTCCTTCCTCCGATAAATGTACACCATCCATTCTATACAGATCTGGCTTTTTCACTGACACTGCCAGGTGCTTTGATATGTACCCTCCCCAACGAAGTCCATAATCAGTTGCATGGCCGCATTCTGCAGCTGGCGCACCTTCTCTATTGCCCTAATGTTCCGGGTGTGCCACCACTGCACTATATCAGACCAAATTACATACACCTGGGGCCACCACTACTTCACTCTTGCCAGGTCCTGCCTGACCCTCTCTTTAAGCTCTCTCGCAGGTATAACCCCTATTTAATTTCCCCCAAATGAATTACTAAAATATTAGGCTGCGACCTCTTTTGCTTGTAGTGTTTCCAGTAGCTCGGTCCAGCACATCCCGCTCCATCCCAACCAATGCACTTCTGCCCTCTCAGGTGCCAGGAACAGATTCTCTCCTCCAGGATACTGCCCCAACCTGAGGGCCACCCAATGGATGTACGAGTGGTTACAAATCCAGATCTGCTCTGCTTGGGCCGCAACACCTGTCCAAACAAAGCAAGAGAGTTATGATATGTGTGGTCTTATACACCTTTCAAAAGCCTGCGACTTCCATCTACCCAAAGTCTGTATTGTCCTAAGTCCTTCGCCCTGGCGTGTGATGCTGCACCAATCCTAAAGGAGTGTGTGTTGTAGTGTTCTGCAGGGATGCCCAGCTGTCGTAAGGTCTTCTGCAACACGTGCCTAAACTGGTACACTGTTAGGGGGCCACCACCCCCATTATGGAAGAAGGCCCCCCCTATTGCCAGGCGGTGTGTTATATAATCCTATACCCATGCTTCCACATCCCACTGGAGCCCATGGGCTGCCGCTAATTGGCACCACCACTCGTGGGCAAGCTGGTCCGTATTGTTCCTTTCATATGTGAACAAAAACTCCAGACATTGTGACCTCCACGTCAGTCTCTGCCAATTCTAATGGTCTCCCAGTAGCCTTGCTGGGCTGCACGAGCTCTGACACCTGGATGCCCAGCAAAATGCTACCAAGTAAGCTGTCCGGAAACGCCTTGTCTCATCAGGGGATGAGCATACCTTAGCCAACTCGTCCCAGACCTGCTTGAATATGGTAGGGCTGATAGGGCGTCTGTTATCCATGCCCCTCAGGGTTCCCTACACCCAACCTCTCAGCATCTTCCAGAGGGCAAATGCCCTCGTGGAGTCGGGGAAGCCCCATGCTTTCTGAAACCATGCAATGCCAGCCATGTGTTGCTCGACTGTTGCCCGGGTGGCCCCTGCACGTTTTTTGATCAGTACGTATTCGCACAGCTGTGCCACTGGGATTGGTCATGTCACTGCCCACCCTCGTACGTACTGCACTGCCAGAAAACAGTTGACCCTCCTCTGGTACGCTATTCACGTCCTAGGTGCCAGGGCATTCTCAATCAACTCCCAGGCCTCTGGGTTATCAATTCCCATAGGAATGGTGGGACTTCCCTGGCTGCAGATCTGCCGCTGGTGCCAATTTTCGAAACCACTGCCACTGTAAATGAGAAAGAGCGTCAGTGATGCAATTTTCAATACCTGGTACGTGCACTGTCTTAAAGGTGATGTTTAACATCAGACACTTGAGGACAAACACCCGCATGAGGTTGCCCATCGGGCCCTTGCCCCCCAATTGTTTGTTTATTGCATACACCACTCCGGTGTTGTCAGACCTGAATGTGATGTGCTTGTCCTTCAGCACATCCCCCCAGATCACCAATGCCACGACAATGGGGAAGAATTCCATCACCATTATCTGCCTCGTAATGCCTTGTTTGATCCACTATGGAGGCCACTGCCCTGCACACCACTTACCTTGTAATCAAGCCCCGAAGCCAAGGCTCCCCCCCACCGAGGAATCTGAAGAGTTCCAGTTCCTTGCTGGACACTGGAACTGGCCACATCGCTACCCCATTGAAGCATTGCAGAAATGTCTGCCAAATGCCTAGGTCCGTCCGCATTGCTGCTGTGATGCAGATTCTATGGTGCGGTTTTGTACAGCCCTCCCCAACACCCGCCAGGCACCTCATGAATGTCCTGCCCATGGGCATTACCCAGCAGGCGAAGTTGAGGTGGCCCACCAGTTGCTGGAGCTCCCATAACGTGACTTTACGTGCCTTCATTAGAGTCCAGCCGGTTGCACAAGACCACCAGCTTGTCTTGGGGGAGCCGGAACACTTGTTCGCTTGTGTCGATTTCGATCTCCAGGAAGGAAAGCCTTGTGCATGGCCCCTCCATCTTATCCTGGACCAGTGGTACACCCAGCTCAGCGCACACCTCATGGAATGTGCGCATTGCCCTGAGCCGGGCTCTCCTCACAAGCAGAAAGTCATCCAAATAGTGTACCATGTGGTTGACTTTGGCTTTCTGTGCCATGGCACAGTGCAGAAATGTGCTGAACTGCTCAAAAACTGCACATGCCACAGCACACCCCATGGGCATGCAGTTGTCAATGTAGTAGTACCCATCAAATTTCATGCCCAGTAGTTCCCTATCTGCTGGGTACACTGGCAACAGGCGGAATGCTGATTCTATATCAACCTTTCCCAGCAGTGCCCCTCGGCCTGCCTGTCACACCACCTCCACTGCCCTGTCGAACGACGTGTAATACACCGCAGTGTCAACTGGGTCAATGTAGGCATTGACTGAATCCCCTTCTGGGTACGACAGGTGGTTTATCATTCGGAGCTTGCCCGACACCTTTTTGGGAACTAGGCCAATGGGAGACACCCTGAAGCGTGGGCAAGGGGGGGAGGTGAAGGGGCTGCTGATCCGACCCGCGGCCAGCTGCTTCTCTAGTTTGCCCCGCACAACCTCCAGTCGCTCCTTGACAGAATGTAGGTTGTCAACCTCTTATGCCCTCCTTGGGCCTTGGTAAGTTATACAAAACCCCTCCCTGAATCCTGCTGCCAAAGAGCGAGAGGCCACCCCGTCTGTGTAGTTGATCAACCACCCAATATTTCCAGCCTTGACCGGTGTTGGCAGCCTTTGTCCCTCCTTTCTGAAAGGGGCGAATATCGTTGGCCTTCGTGGCCCCCGCTTCTGTTGCTTTCCCACACTGTTGAAACAAGTGTGGTTTCCCGCCCGCCATGCACTCGTGCTTGTATCTACAACACTCAGTCTTGCATGATCCCTGGTTGTAGCTGAAACAACACCCTTTCCTGCCCCTTTCCCTCATTACCCTTTAATAGCCTTTCTTCGGCGATGGGGGGGGGGTGCCTCACCGGAAAACCGCTGTCCATATGTTGGACCCCTCCCAAGTCTATCGTCCACAGCAGCGGGAGGTCCAAGACCGTGCCATGTCCATCTGCTTTCTCCTCCGATACTCCTCATCATATTCTAACCACCACTACAACCTGGCTTACTAGCATACATGGTCATTATCCTATTAAAGTAGACCCACAACCCATCACCTTTCCCTGGGCTGCCCTGGGTGAGGATCCCTGCATAGATTGTGAAGCCTGCTGCCCAGTTCTCCCACGTCCACCGCACTGTTGCTTTGCACTTCTGCTCGACCCCGTCACCCCCATCCTTGTCCTTTTTGTTCATCTCCGGCTGTTTAGGTCGCTTCAGCAGAGCAAAGACGTCAATGCATTCTCTGTTGATTATCTGCTGCCTCACCTTGTCAAGCAAGTGTGCCCCAATGGGTTCTGCCAGAGACAGAAAGCTCACTACCCCTTGCTGCCCCGGTATTGGTGGTGACAGTGCTGCCACTCTAGTCCCAGTGGCCCCGGTCTCCTCTGCAGCAGGAGTCACCTGGGCTGCTCCTGGCTGGGCCCTACTCTGGGCCGTATTTCCAGCAACCAGTCTAGCTTTTGCTCTACTCCGGATTGGCCCAGGTTCCTGACCAGCACCTGCGTGCTGGCATCTCCCACCCCTAATGGTACTGACCCCGCTAAGCCTCCGGGAACTGCCATTGGCTGGGTAACGACTTTCCTGAGCTAGCTGTTGTGGGAGCCATGGCCCCCCCAACCTGTAACAGGGAGTTCTCGTATAGTGGGGTGAGCTGCTGGAGTCCCGCTGGTGCAGAGGTCACCGGGCGTGTCTAATGTGGTGCCTGCTTACCCTGTGGTAAGCCTCCTGGAAGGCCCAGGCTTAGGGATGCTGGCACAACTCTTTTTACCCTGCGGCTTATCAGCTCTTCCACAGTATCTCCCCTTCCCTGCCCCATTTCTGCCATCGCCCCCTGTTCTTTTTGGGGCACCCCCACTATGAAACAGCACCCTCAGTTCATCAGCTGGTCTAAATCAAGCATACCTGCCCCTTGATCTGCTGCCACTGCTCCCTGATTGGCTCTCTTTTTCAAAGGTGGAGGAATCACCAGTGTCTCATCCATGGTGGGGATCGATCTCTCTGGTCCTTGCCCCGGCGTGCCAGGCACCATGGTAGGGGTTCCCGGTTCAGGCGGCATGGTCAGTGGTGCCAGAATTCCCGGCTGCTTCCCTGGAATGGCATCATCTGGGGTCTGGGGTTCAGGTGGGGTTGGCAGCCCTAAAGGCCCCGACCCCCTTCCATGCCTTGATCCCTGAAAAGCGTATCCCACCACACCTTACACAGAACGAGGGCCGCTAGCTGTTGCTCTAGGTCTCCACTCATCTTATTGATATGCCGTTTGTCCTGTAAATCAAACACAGTCACGGCCACTCCCCCTTGCTGGTGCTTAAGCTGATGCTGCCACACACAACATGGGTCATTGACCATGGGAGAGTGTTAATACTGAAATCAGAGTCCCTTTTCTCTGTGCCCTCCCTGGGCTTTATGGGCCCCCATTGGCTTGGCCGTAATCTGTAGTTTTTTTTTTTTGTTTGTTTTTTTTACACTGTCCGAGGGGCCTCCCAATTATGTTTTCTCCTTCTCTGAGAGGAGACTAAGGGAACCAAACCCTAGGATCCCACCTACCTTTGGTTCCTTTACTACCCAGTCGGGACTTGAACTTCAGTTGTTGCCATATCTCACAACCTCTTGCCTCATAAATCAAAGGCAAGGCTGACATTCAGAGACAGAGAACCAAAATCGGGGACTCATCTAAATATTTGGTACTATTCACTTAGAACTTAGAATAAGGGATTAGTGTTGAGGTGCCCTCCTAAAGCACAGGGTGGTGAAGTGACTTGCTCAGGGTCACACAGTATGCAAATGGAGGCTGCAGGAGTCAAACCCATGCCTGCTGGATGTATCAAGCTCATCCACAGTTCTTTACTCTAGCCTCTGGGCTATACTGCATGCCAAATGAGGGCATGCCTGTCACTTGCCCGTGTTGTTTATGCTCTCCCTGCTCAGCCAGTGACTGAAACACAGGGTATCGAGGCAAATCCCATTTTCGCTTATTTTTTTTTTAGCATGTGTGCTTACCATCTGTCTTGGTGGCCGCCATGTGCCATTCCCAAGATGGCGGCCACGCTCATCACATGCATCCGTGAGTGCCAGATGGTGTCTGGACCCCGTCACTGCTTTTCCTGGTGGCGTGGGCCTATGACCTCCCGCCTGCATAAGGAGGAAGTAGCGAGCCCGAGAAGCCACTGAGGCGGAGCACGTTTCCTGCCTCCCCACCAGGTCCTCTGTAACTCTGGGGCACTGCAAAGTTGTGCCCTGAACCAGGGCCCCATTGGGAAGGGTGAGGGCTCAAGGAAGGGCCTTGTTTGGCCTGCGTTCACCTGAGAGAAACAAAGCGGCAGCCGCAGGTCAGTCCGTGGCTCAGGAGGCAGGTTGCAGCTCCAGTAAGCCTCCACCACAGCCGCCCCCTATCCCAGCGCTGGTCTGGCCGCAAGTTAGGCTGCCTTCAGCTGGGCCTCTCATCTTTTCCCAAGACCATGAAGCATGTTTCCTGACCCCCTCCCCCGTCGGGCCCTCCTCAACTCCGAGGCGCTGCAAACTTGTGCCTTGACCTGGGGTCGCATTGGAGGGGATGAGGGCTCAAGGAAGAGCCTTGCTTGGCCAGCATTCACCAAGAGGACTGGAGCAGCAGCCATGGGTCAGTCCACGGCTTGGGAGGCAGGATCGCAGCTCCAGTAAGCCTCCACCACGGCCCCCCCATCCCAGTGCATGTTCCGAAGCACGCCGTGGCATGCCAGCACCCGCCCCATCAATCAGGATGCCTGCCACCAGGTACACCTCATCTGTGGAAGCCCCCTACAAGCAACAAGACACAGGGATGTCCTCCTGGTGACTTTCAGGTAAGCACCACGATTCATTTTCATTTGATTGTGGGGAAGGGGGTTCAGATCTGTGCTAGCAAACCAGACTGCAGATGGCCAGGGAGTACCACCAGCTAAGAAGCATGCTCAGGGTCCCACGGCCTGCACGTGGTGGCTGTGGGAATTCAAATCCAGGTCTGTAGCCCTGAGGCCTTGACCCTATTCGTTCCTCCTCCTAAGGCCAGGCAGTCACCATGTCATGCCAGCAGGGGAACACCAACTTTGCAACCTCGTTCACAGTTCATTGCTCTAAATTCTAGCCTAAGACCCAGGAAACAGATTCAGGGCTACACCCCAGCTGTACAGCCTCTATTAGCTACACGAATAAAGCCTTGGCCTGGTCCACTGGCTCCAAGCCGTGTGGCCTGTGGGTCCTGACCCTAGCCTTACCTATAGTGCGGGTGTATCCTGGTTTCCTTCTGCGACCTGGGACAAGGAGGAATGCGGAGGAATTCCTCCTGTGCAGCCTCTCTTAAGGGCTTAGCTCCTCCCTGTCCCTGGTCGCAAGCTCCTTCCCCCAGCCCCTTCTGGGCAGTCCTACCTGGGTCCCTGTTTGTCCAGGTGTCCCAGGCCATGCCCCCAAAGCCCCTCCTGCTGTGATACCTTGCAGGCTCCTCCATTATATGGACTTTTTAGCTCTAGTCCCTTTTAATCACTTTCCTACTTCACTTCCTATTTTTCTTTTTTTAAATTGCTCCACAGTGGATATATATCCTGCTTATATTGCTCAGTTTTGCGAGTCACCTGAAGAAGGGACCTGTGAGGCCCTGAAAGTTTGTGTATTATTCCATCTTTGTACAAGACACTTGTTGATCCAATAAAAGGTATCAACCCTTCCATCATTTCCTGTTTTTCCAAGGACCACTATGGCTGGAATCTTTTTTTTAAAATACTCAAATTTTGCTAGAAATATAACATTTTACCACCAGATAAAACTGGAAGATATCTAGAATATTTTATAATAAAAAAAAGGTAGGGTCAAAATTTCTGCTCAATTTCATTGCACTGTTGCTTTAAAACTAGACTACTGTTTCTTAGTTACACACCCAGGCCGCAGCAATGTGCCCCCACAGCATGCGCAGGAAAAATGAAATCTACCGTAATTCCAAAGGAAGGGGAAATTGTTCAACCAGGAGTAGCACACTAAGCCGAAGCTTATTTCCAGGTGCGAATTGGGAGCACAAGAAAGTTAAGGGACTTGCTCAGGGTCACACTGTATGCAAGTGGAGGCTGTGGGATTCAAACCCAGGTCTTTAGGTTAGCAGCTCAGAGCCTTAAACCACTGCGTTATACTGCCTCCTAAAAGCTCCATAGCCAGAAGAGAACATTTTGACAAATGAGTGACCCTATTGTGACCTCTAAAATATAACAACTCAAATGTCGAAAATGTTCTCCAAGAGATAACAAGGACCAGCCTATCTTCCTGACCCAGTGCTGAGTACACTACTAACTGAATATGATGTCAGCTCCCACTGTCTTGCCCTGATTAGGTAATGATGAAGAACACTGAAAACTCAGTTACCCTTGTCATGCCTGGCTTTGCATCCTCATTATGGGTTTCTATACCTACTATGTAGCATATACTTTTACATAGATTAAACCTGCCTTGTATACCCTCTCAAACGTATATAAAAAATCCCATTAACCCCTCCCAGGAGGCTGGCTGTTTCGGGAATAGGGTGCATCACTGAGCCCCTATCCTATTTTATAGACTGCTTTCTGAGACCAGTGGTACCAGAAATTATGAACTACATTAGTGCTACCACAGAAATGGTGTAAATTCTGAATGACACACTGGTTTTTGGTTACCATGGATATCAGCTCCCTATACATCACTATTCCACAAGCTGATGGTTTAACAGCTATAAAAAGACAGCTATAAAACATTACTTGTTGAACAACACCAATTTTATACAAGAAGAAATTAACATGCTTGTTAATTTAACAGAGACTGTATTTAAAAATAATCTGTTTTCCCTTACCCACTGCTACCACTCCTCGGAGTGGGTAACAGAGGACTGACAAGTCTATCAGAATTCTTACCATGACTGCTAGGAGTGAATAACAGATGACTGACAGCCCACTCAACATTATGACCAACCAAATCTAATCTTTTATAGTCTAACATTAAACATGAACAGTTCATGAGAGAATGACGTTTGGTTGGTTAAGTACTAAACACAATTAGACATTAATACATTTTAATCACAGTCCTGTCACTGAAAATATTTCATGTAAATAAATAAATAAATAATAAAGAACTAAAAAACATTAAAGTTAAAACATAACTGGAGTAAATCTAGTGTTTTTAAGCGTTTTATTATAATAGAGAATTGCTCTTTAATGCACAAGTTAGGTCTACAGTACAAAACATTACAAGAAATGGCTACATCCAACAGGCTGCTTTGCCATTGGTAATACAACACAAACAAAATTGCTTGTGTAAGTAATATGACACAACGGGTTGGTGGTTTTACTGGTTTTACCACATGCCCAGAGGCATAGTAAGGAACAAGGCTGCAGGCCATGCGGCTTCAGCTGTTGGAAGCGTGGTATAACTAGTACAAATAACACCCCAAAGTGTCTTGCTGCACTTATTAAACGAGTCAATAGGCAAATAAAAAAATGAACACATTAAAGTATGACAAGACACAAAAAATATAAAATATTGCTAAAAATGTAAAATAGTCCCAACACAGATGGTTTAGACCTGTCAGCCATCTGTCTTTCTACACATGTGTATTTGTTTACCAGGGAAAACAACATTAAAAACTCTGCATTGTTTCACTGGTAGACTAATCCCCCCCACACAAATATGGAATACATGAATTTAAAATTCTACAGAATTCCGTACACACACCCCTCAAGTGAAGCCATAGTCTCAATTTTACATTTATAGGCCTGCAGTTTGGGTCAGATGGTTGCAGCACTGAGCTGTGAACCAAGAGAGCCATGGTTTTTAATCTCACCAGCCCCACTGGTCACTGTGAGCAAGGCGCGTGACCTTGGTGTGTTCCAGTTCATCCAGGGGTTAAAACTGGGGAGAGGCAACTATACCCCCAAAAAATAGATGTTACACCCTCCTAAAAACAGCTGTTTTAAAAAATAATAATATAATAAATACATTATGACCAAGGTAGAAATGCAGCCTTTACTGTAGGGTTGGTTATGCATTACAACAAAGTATATACATGGAGAAATAAGTCAAGATCTTGAAATATTGTGAGCTAACAAAAACGTCCAAACTGTGAAACTGCAACTGTATGCTTCATAACTGGGATGTTTATTGCACAAGCTTCTGATGAACAGTCCTCCTTATTATTTTGCTAATTTTCTCTCCTTATATTGCCAATTACATAGTGGGCATATAAAATCCTGTAACTTGATTGGTCAGCTAAGGTATTTACTCGTGGGTAAATCCTGCAATAATCTACAGCTGAGAACAGGCATTTATTAAAAACATAAATGTTTTAAAAAAAATGTTTACATATGGGTTCATAGTATAATCACAATATGGCACTCCAGGATGCAGGTTATTGGGGGATGACCCACTTCTTGTGTGGTTACGTCGCTCAGCCGTGCCTCATGACACACCACACTAGTCGTGCGTATGTCTCCCAATAAACCATGCTCTGTTATGCCTTATTGCTTAGTTGTTACCTCTTGATGGTCATCTGCAAAGTTGTTTGCAAATCCCCTTGGTTAAGTCCTCTAATGGTTAAAATGTTTTTGATACTACCTCTAAAAGTGGTTTTCAAGCCCCAGATCCTGGTAGTCTCAAAGTGCGGCCACCAGAACTTATTTGTGGTCTCACTCTTTGGTATTACTCAAACCCCGATATAGCAAATCTCCTTTCACACAGTATATAATAAATCAAATCCTCCGATGTGCTTTCAGTTGAAATGTATCTCTCATGTTTCTTTAAAAGTAATATTACATTGCCTGTTTCATTACCTTTATAACCGGGATTCTAAAGGGCTTTGTGGCCACAGAAATCTGTGCTGGTGGCCGCATGCGGCCAATGTGGCCTCATCTGAGAAATGATGCTCTAAAACATGGAAAGACTTATTTATTTGGCTACCGGGTAGGTACCCTGGGCCAAGTTTCTCCCTTTTCAGGAATGACCGGAGCCAGACGGGATTTTTGCACAGTATAGACATGTAGTAGAAAAACATTATAACACTGGCCGGTAGTGATTCTGTTCAAAAATGCCATACGATTTATTTGAAATTAGGTAACCGGGTGAGCCCACTGAGACAGTGCAGTCAGTTTCTACAGAGTACGTCAGAAAAAAATATAACAGCGTTATGTACACAGTAGTAGAAACCAAAAATATGTACAACATAAAAACATTGGTGCAGAATCTACAATATATACACAACTGGGAGTCCCAAGAATATGGTACTAAGGTACAACTAGACAAAGCAGGTGCAGGGCTTTAGGACGAAGTAGACGAGGAACGTTCACATTGCAGCGTATAAGACTAGCCCAAGTCAAGCAGCAATTTGCCATGACACATCAGGACTATGGAATCTCATCAAGGGTTCACGAACAAGGTAAAGCCGTTATCTGTTAATTTGGACACAAATGTTTCTTATAACAACCAATGAACTGTCAGGTATTGTATAATTTATGTCTTTATCCTCCACCTTCTCTCTCAACGCTTTTTTTTTTTTTTAATAGTGTAATTTTTTGTTTGTTTCAGAATGGTCCTGAAAACCTTTTTTTTTTTTTTATAATTCTAGTGAACTCACCTGGTAAACAAAAAAAACCCACTGTAATTATGAGCTTTGCTGCCAATGTGAGGATTGCAGTAAGTGTATCGGTACTGTATATATAATACAAACACATTGTCCCCTCACATCTCCTAAAAAAAAACAAACTGGAAAGGAGAGGGACATTTTTCACGCAACATATGCATGATACATAGAGTTTCTTTCCTTCCCTGCTCATTTAATTTTATCACAGAGGTTTCTCCCTTCACCACTTCTCCACTCTGTGGTCTCTCATGCTGTAGCTGTAACAAACTGATAGCTCTGGTGCACTAACACAGAAAAGGTGCGAACGCTAGCATTAAGGGCAGTTTCAGCTTCCAAACATAAGACAATGCCAGCCGAGTAAGGCCTTACAGTGTATCGAGTATGCTCGTATTTCAGTCCCCAACGCCAGCTACGGACTCCACTCCCCCTCCCCAACCGATACCCCCTCCTTTCTAGGTACCCCACTTCTGATCCCAGACTGTCCCCTCTCCCAAACCCTTTTGAAGCCAGCTTGCTCTCCGTTTGTGTACTGTCAGTGTTTGGAATTTCTGTGCTGATTCAGTCTGCAATAAATTATGCAGCTTATGCTAACAGTCACACCACAATGCGCTGAGGCTTTTCTTTTTCTCTGTGAGTGAACCAAACCTGACTGTACGTTCACTAGGGGTTAGCCTTTTCCTCTGGTCACCTCCCGCTGCCCTGAGTGTGTGATACTGTTTGCCATTTACTACATGTAGCTGCAACACTACTGGGACCACACTCCAATCACACTTTTATAAGTCTGAAGATTCCAGTGCTTCACTTTAATGTAAAATGGCTGCTTCAGTGCGGGAGAGACACCGGGGAAATCATGGGGACTCAAAACAAAGGACAGGGCTCCCCAATGCATAAAGGAAAACCCTGATACATACGCAAGGCTGACCCATGGCACCAAATTCTTTATTTATGCTTTCTCTCCGGTCTGGCTCACTGAATTCCTCCAGTGTCCTCCACCTACCTCTGAGTTTAAGTAGTCGTTGCTACAAGCTGTGCCCCCCCACAAAAAGGTAGTGTACGGGGGACATACCTCTGTGTGAACCATTCATCAGGCGGTTGACTGAGGCAGAGTGGCTGGTCCAGATGTACCAGGTTCTCATGGGGAACTGAGACCAGGGCTATTTTCCTTGGGCTTTCAGCCCCAAATCCCAGATAACAGCAAGAGTGGATCCCCGGGCAACATCATGTTGTCCTGCTGAGCGTCCGCTGTACTGCCACACATGGGCCCCCAGGTGGCAGTGGAGAATGTGTTTCTCCCTACCCAGAGAGCATTCCCTGTGACACTCAATCCTCCTCCCCCAACTCCTGGGGCTTGATCCCAAAGTAACCAGCGTTGTAATGTGTACTGCTACTGCTGCGCCAACGTGTCGACTCTCACAGGGAGGTTTTTTTTTTGGGCAACAGACAATAAAAAGCAACACCCCACCCCCCGGGGGTGCAGCTGCAGTAGATGACAACTGTTGGGGGGGTGAAGTGGGCATAGGGGGGAGAGGCATATGTGGGAATAAAATAAGTGTGGAGTGTTGCAAATCAACTACTTCCACTTGTCCACACCAACCTGGTATGAAAAATATGGAGGCACTGAGGGAGAACAGCATGGAGTGCTACACAGCATTAAGTCAGGGGTAGCATTCGGCTGATAAGCTTGGATGAGTGTTCATAGTCAAAGCTGTACAGCAGGAAGGGTGGACAAGATGTCCATTCCATCCCTGCAATACCATATTACACCCTTGCCTACTCGCTTGACAATTCCTACCTTGCAGAGATTTAGGGCACTTACAGTATGTTTCCTATACGGTTCATACAGAGTACACACTCATTTTCTGTGATAAATTTTATTGTAAAAAGTTCTTCTGCCGAAATAAGACGACATTCTAATGCTTCTTAGACCTTCAAAATGGCAGGCTGACCCCCCCCCCCCGATTTCATATTATTTGTTACTAGTTTTGGAAGTTGAATTAGTAGCTAGTCGAGCAGTGCACAACTGCTGCCTGATGCCTTCTGTGCTGTCCGGTTAAAACCATTACAGTACATTTTAGTTCAGTGCAAGCACATAAAGAGTGGAAAAAAAGCGGGGGCGGGGCCCGTGTCAGCATGAGAGCTTCACAAGGATGACACTATTTTGCTCAGAACTAATCTCACTGTGCCGAGGAATGTCTCTCCTCACCCCACCCATCACTGTCCTACCTATTAGCACTAGACACCCTCTCCCAATTTAAGCCGTCACTTGTCAAATAGCATTTTGCTATTCATTTTGGGATTTGGCCATTTTAAGGGGGGGCTCCAAAAGGTGATGTTGACAGCTGCTATGCGGCCGTCTAACAAAATTAACTTTGGCTATGGATTTGGAAATTTCTATACAAAATTTCAGTAGCTAGTCACCAAGAAAACTTTACATTCCCAGCTTACACCCTGTGCCCCTATATTCTGTGGATCCTGATGGGAATCTTTCTGCAATCCCTCTTGCTCATCAGCCCCAGGTGGAGTAAAGACACAAAAGCAGAGCTCATGTAACACAGTTTTGCCACTGTCAGCACTACTAAATGCTTCCAGTAATTATTATTTTTCTAAGAACCCTTCGGTGAGAAAAAAAAAAAAATCCTGGTGTCAGCCTTCTGTTCTTCAGCTCCTTTCAGAAGAGGATTCTTTTTTTTTTTAAAGGCTGACTCTGAGGTGGGGTGGGCTGTCCTACCGACACAGTCCAGGGGTGAACAAACTGGTAACTCACCTCCCCAAAGTATGGTTCAAAACTATTTTTATGATGGACTAAACATTGTTTGCACCCATTTTGCCAAGCTGGACCACTCAGTGGCTCTACAGCTGTCGCCTTTCTGCCAGGACACTGCTGGGCTATCAGAATGCAGCCACCAGCAGCGGCCCAGAGGACTACCAGGCTACAGATGGATTTATTCATCTCTGGTTCACTCTCCCAATGAAATGTCAGTATAGCTAACTGTGGAATACAGGATAATCCAGTCATTTTAAGAAAAGGTTGAAAAAAATTATCAGCCCATAAAATACAGTAATTATTTTACACCTCCACCCCCTGCCCCCTTTTCAGGTTTGCAGGGATAGCATAAGCGCATTACGTATCTCCTTGGCCGCACTGTCGTCATTAATGTACATGTCCTCTTCTGCTGCTGCCTCTGCCATGGCCTCTTCATTGTGGTTTTCCACTGGCTGTTCCAAATCTTCCTCCGATGGTTCTTCTTCGATCCAGTGTGTGTTGAAAGAGTCCCCGTGTAATTCACATATATTGTGGAGAGTACAACAAGCAGCAATCAGAGTAGGAAGGAAGGAAATGTCTGTGTCATTGCGTTTCAGCAGGCATCTCCACCTGCCCTTCAACCTGCTAAAGGCATTCTCTACGGTCATCTGGGCAGATGCCAAGCGCTCGTTAAACTTTAGCTGCTCCGGCGTCAGACCTTCATTATCAGGAAAGGGCTTCATCAGCCAAGGCAGGAGGGGATACCCTGGGTCTCCCAGAAGATGAATAGGCACATCAACTCCGCCAATGTTCCTGGTGGTGCTGGGAAACAGTGTGCCGTTGGAAGCACGCTCATAAAGTTCAGAGCTTGACAGCACCTGGGTGTCGGGTACTTTCCCGGGACAGCCAATGTTTAGGTCCCAAAAGCATAGCTGGTGATTAACTACAGCCTGCACGATAACAGAGTGCCAGCCCTTGCTGTTGAAGTAATTGTTGGTGTTTTCTGGTGGGGCTCGGATTGGAATATGCAGGACATCCACCACGCCAGCCGTCTGCGGGAAGCCAAAGCGCTCCTCGAAGTGATTCAAAATGTCCTGCAGGTCCTGTCCGGTGGGAGGGCCGATGTATTTTGGCGTCAGGATACTGACAATTGCCTCGCAAACATCTCGAATTATGATGCAGACAGTCGACTTGGAGACGCCAAAGAGCTGCTCGATCGTGCGGTACTCGCAGCACGCCCCAAGCCGCCATAACGTCATGGCCAGACGCACCTCGACAGGGATGGCCCGCCTCATGTTGGTGTCCCTCCGCTGAATTGAAGGCCGCAGCTGATCGCAGATGAAATCAAACGCTGCCTTGGTCATTCTGAAGTTCTCCATCCAGTCAAAGTTGGTGAAGGCCTTCTCGGTCACCGTGTTCCAGAAAGCGGACGACCGGTTCTTGCTCCAGAGGCGTCGCTCTCTGAAGGTCTGTGAACCAATGAGGGAACCAAAGAAGAGCATAATGAACTGGAACTTCTGCTTGGACTTCATTCTCCTATAGAGCAGGATCCTCCTCCTCCTCTCCTGCTCCCTCCTCCTCCTCTCCCGCTGAAGCCTCATGTAATACATCAAGCACAGCATCACAGTATCCTTGGCAAAGGCCATGTTGGCTGCAGTGAACAATGCAGCACAACGCCCCTCCCCCTTCAGTGTGTGTGCCACGCGGGGGCCAACGGTTGTCCGCGCTTCCTCACGGTGAGCGCGGATAGCTTCGGGGAAAGCAGAAACCGCGCGCACCACAGACAGTGCCAAGTCAGCAACTTATCCTGGTTGCTTAGGCCGCGGAGGAGTGTTTCATCCACTGCCGTTGCCGTTCCGCGTCGGCTCGCTTTCGGCGCTGTACCGGAAGCCTTCCTTCTTGTTGTAACTTCAGTCATTCAATCATTGACTCCAAGATGGCCGAGAGGGGCGAGTGGTGGAAGGAACTGCTGGTGAAGTTCCTGATCCCGGAGACATGCTACGACGAATTCTTCGTCAACTTCAACCTCCTGCACGGTGAGGGCGCGGACACTGCAGCGCGCGCGCTCTGGAAGCAAGTGGTGTGTGGCGCGCTTTTGGCGGGGTGAGGAAGGGGGGGTATTGGTGGTCGCGCTGTCGCGCGCACAGCTGTATCCGAAGTGTAAAGGACGGAATGGGTAGGTAGGCAGAATGGCCAAGGGCATGACCGCATAGCCGGTGTTGGGCATCACCAGAGGACCTTACCCATGGGGACCCATAACCACACCAGTTTACCTGAATAATTTTTTTTTTATATTTCATATTATTATGAAACTGCAACAAATGGCTGTGCAGCTCCTTCCGAATTGACATCATAATGTTACGAAATTCCTCACCAACCTATGACACAGTCACATATCTTTCAGCCTCTCGGCACACACAAACGATTAAATAATAATTGAACTGCTTTAACACTAAATATATGAGGCCCACTTTTAGATATATTATTCTTGTAGTTAGCATATTCTATTATTTGCTGTGAATTTTAAACTTTATGTTTAAACAATAAACATAAAAGTTTAAAATTCAGAGCAAAAGACTAGAATGTGTAGCACTTTCTTATTTTAAAGAATAATATGTCTACAAATAGTGGGCCTCACATATTTAATGTTAAGGTAGTTCAATGATGTAATAGTTTGTGTGTACAAAAATTGCTTTAAAGCAGCAGTACTAGATAATAAGGAAGTGAGTTATTAAAGTTCTGATTTTTGTCTGGAAGCATGCAGCCATAGTTCCAGTTTCCAGATCTGTTAAATATTTTTTTTTGGTCATCTTTAGTTTTTCAGATATTTGCAATTTATTTGAATTGTTGTGGAGCCACAATAAATATGGCGGCTGACTAATTTTCAGCTGTGCTCCCTCTTCAGGTCACATCCTGTCTTTTGCTTATTGCCGTGGGACCTTGTGCTGAACTGTTCTGATGTCTCTGTGTAGTATTGCCAGTCATACACATCTGCAGTTGACAGCAGCGGGGGTTCCGGTGGGCTGGCCTGCCAGCGCAGTGGTCGCACTGCCGCTTGCAATGCCAGTGACCCGAGTTTGGTAGCAAGCCAGGGTTGCTGAGGGCCGCGGAGGAGGATTGAGCACCCATTGGGCTGCTGTCCTTCTCTGGGAAGGGTGGGTTGCCAACCTCATTGCGATACTGCCACCTGGGGGAACTTGGGTGGAAGGTGCAGTCGAAGGCAGTAGATGTGTTGGGTGGGGCGGATGTCAGCTGAGGGCTGGAGCATAGGCATGTCTCACCATGCCGTTGTCTCATTGGCCCTCCTAGTGGTGGAAGGTGGAAGTAAAAGAACCCAGGGCACTCTTCGCAAAGAGTAGGGAACATTCCCGGTGTCCTGGCCAACATTCCCCTTCCCATAAACTGGTTCATGCAATTATCCAGGCTGTGTGTGGGTGATGATGTGCGATATGGCCGCCACCACACATTCAGTCACTTCACTCTCAGTCTAGCATTACTTGTAAAGCGCTTTGGATGTATGAAAAGCGCTATATAAATGCTGATTCTTCTTCTAGTGTGCTGACTCAGAGGGGCAGGCGAAACCAGGAAAAAATGCCACTGCAGTGGTGTCGATAGACGGGTCCCAGCGCTGGCATTTGGGAGGAACCAAGAGGACAGTGCAAGGTGCTCGCCTACTACAGGTCTGGAGGACTTGGGACCTCGCCCCAGGCGGCGAGGGGGTTATCCGAGTGCTCTGGTCCAAGAGCGGGCACCCATATGGGCTGGTGAGCCTTGGGGGAGCTCCGAAGCAGGGCCGCATTGGGGTCCCTGAAGAGAGGGGCTACAGTGAGAGAGGAAAGGGACAGAGACAAAGGTAAAAAACAAAAGGGAGGGGTTCCAGTGCAGCATGCCGGGTGGCAGACATGTAAACAAAAACAAAGGAAAACTGAGCAAATTACTCAGAGATAGTACATTGTTGGTGGGAAAAAGTACCAAGGAAATGCCCAGCAGAGCATAGGGAATAAACTGTTGAAAAAGTGCAGATTTTTTTACATTGTGCTGCTGCTTTAAAATTATTAAGAACATCAGAAAAAACCTTTATGGAGTGAGGATAAATTTGAGTGTAAAAATCATAGCGCTATGCAAAATTGATAGCAGGTGAGAGTTCTGCCCAGTCAGTAAGAGGCAGAGAGGCAGCAGTGGATGGGATGGAAGAACACCCCAAGCACTAACACTGCTGCCTCCCCTTAAAAAACATTAAATGTATCATTGGCTGTCCTGAAAGTAAAATGATAGGCATATGAGCTGCGTTCAAACACATGGGGTGAAGGTGGGCCAAGTAGGAGAGCCCCTTTAACTTCACTAATCCAGGCTGCCCGGTGGCGCTTGGAGGCTGAGGCGCTGGATGCCACCTGCACCACGCCGCAACCCGGGTTCGGGAGCGAGCTCGGATCGCCGGGGTTGGCCGGGGGAGACAGGCTGGAGCATCCGGGGACAGCCTCGCTTCTCCAGGGGAGGAGGGACTTCCATACCGCAAGCGGCACCCCTGGCAGAGACTGGGGAAGGAGCGCGGCAAGCTGAGTCTCAGGGCATGATTGGTTGCAGGCGCAGAGGCCGGCAGCCAATCAGCCACTGAGGCTGCTCCTTTGCGGAAGGAAGGGGGGAACGCTGCGGATGCCAGCAGATGCCTTGACGCTCAGGCACGTAAGGCCCCATGAGGAAACATGGGGTAAAAATCCACGGAGCCAGGATGACGGAGTGCCGAGCTGGTCCCTGAGCGTGCCGCTCTGACCTGCTAGGACCCTGACAAGATTTCAAGATTCGATTGTCCGACGCCCCGGGGGTTCCATGGCTTGATGGAGGGACCGGAGGGTGCAGGTAGGTCCTGGCAGGGGCAGGCTTCATGGGTGCCCCAGATGGAATGGCTCAGTGTGGCAGTGGGAGGAAAAAATAGAAATAAAAAAAAAAATAAAAATAACTTCACTAATCCTGCTGGGTGCCCCCAAAAGTCAGCTCTGGATGACCACTTACTTGCTTAATGTTCTCAAGTGGTGCCACTGTCGCACTCCAGTCAGATTTGACCATGGAAAATGCAATAGCTGCTGCTCATGCTGGGCATGCAAGCAAGGCACAGGGGCTGTTAAGCTAGGCACCCTATTTATATCTGGCTTGTAGGCACTGCAGCTATTAGTAGTGGTAGGAGGGGGCTGGGAGGATTTGCCCTCTAACGAACCAATTTGCTGCATGGTGGGATGCAGGGCACAGCTCCCAGATCATCTCCATTCCGTCAGCGCCCGAGATGTAAAATCTTGTTTGCCATTTTGTTTCCTCCGGCAGAAATTGCACCTGCTTCCTGAGCTAGTATCCACTTGTTTCCAGCTGCGTCCTTGGGGAAGGGGGAAGAGTAGAAAACGGAACAAACACAATGTACATAATAATACAACTAAAACAAAATTACAAGAAAACGATACAAGAATTCCACTGGCACCCAGATGGAGTTACCTCTGGTGGAACTATGGGAACACGCGTAGCCTAGGGCTCCCTGAGAATAGGGGTCTAGTGCGGTGAGTAAGGGGGCATAAAGAGTAAATATTAAAAAAAAAAAAAAAACTGATACAAGAATGAAATTGCTGTGCAGCAAATTTCAGAGCAAGCAAATAACATTAAACAGTAAGCAAGTAAATATAAGATGCACGGAGTAGTGATTGATGCTGGGGGGGAGGGCTGTGCAACTGTCAGTGCAGGGTGGTAGGCAGCTAACAGAAGGCTACCCCGCATGACCTCAGTATCAGAAGCAGCTGCAAGACTGAATAGAAAATTCATGGAGAGATTTTTAGAGTGAGAAGGGAAGGAGCAGAGCAAATGGAAGGTTAGAGAGAGAGACCCACAATTTATGGAAGCGGAAGGATAAGGCCACTTAGCAGCCAGAGCACCTACAGTATATGGGGATCACAACAGCTGGCAGCCAGAGCACCTACAGTATATAGGGATCACAACAGCTGGCAGCCAGAGCACCTACAGTATATAGGGATCACAACAGCTGGCAGCCAGAGCACCTACAGTATATAGCTGTCACAACAGCTGGCAGCCAGAGCACCTACAGTATATAGGGATCACAACAGCTGGCAGCCAGGGCACCTACAGTATATGGCTGTCACAACAGCTGGCAGCCAGAGCATCTACAGTATATAGGGATCACAACAGCTTGCAGCCAGGGCACCTACAGTATATGGCTGTCTCAACAGCTGGCAGCCAGAGCACCTACAGTATATGGCTGTCACAACAGCTGGTAGCCAAAGCACCTACAGTATATAGGGATCACAACAGCTGGCAGCCAGAGCACCTACAGTATATAGCTGTCACAACAGCTGGCAGCCAGAGCACCTACAGTATGTAGGGATCACAACAGCTGGCAGCCAGGGCACCTACAGTATATGTCTGTCATAACAGCTGGCAGCCAAGACACCTACAGTATATAAGGGTTACAACAACTGACAGCCAAGGCACCTACAGTATATGGCTGTCACAACAACTGGCAGCCAGAGCACCTACAGTATAATGGGGTCGCAACAGCTGGCAGCCAGGACACCTGTAGTATATGGGAATGACAACAGCTGGCAGCCGGGGCACCTACAATAAATGGTGTCGCAACAGCCGGCAGCTGGGACACCTGCAGTATATGAGGATCACAACAACTGGCAGCCAGGGCACCCGCAGTATATGGGAATCACAACAGCTGGCAGCCAGGGACCTACAGTATATGAGGATCACAACAGCTGGCAGCCAGCGCACCCACAGTATATAGGGGTCACAACAGCTGGCATCCAGGGCACCTATAGCATATGGAACTACAACAGCTGGCAGCCAGAGCACATACAGTATATGAGGATCACAACAACTGGCAGCCAGGGCACCTGCAATATATGGGATCACAACAGCTGGCTGCTAGGGCACCTGCAGTATATGGGATCACAACAGCTGGCAGCCAGAGCACCTACAGTATGTGGGATCACAACAGCTGACAGCTAGGGCACCTGCAGTATATAGGGATCACAACAGCTGGCAACCAGAGCACCTAAAATATATGGGAATCACAACAGCTGGCTCCCAAGGCACCTACAGTACATGGCTGTCACAACAGCTGGCAGCCAAGACGCCTACAGTATATGGGGGTCACAACAGCTGGCAACCTGGGCAGCTATACAAACTGTTCCTATTCTTGCGATGGGGAAGCACAACAGCTGGCAGCCAGGGCACCTATAACAAAGTGCACTTATTGTTACTATGTGTAGTAAAACAGCTGGCAGTCATGGCACCTATACAAAGTGCACCTATTGCTATGGGGAGAACAAAAGCTGGCAGCCAAGGCAACTATGCAAAGTGCACCAGTTGTTGCTATGGGGGAGCTCGACAGCTGGCAGCCAGGGCACCTATACAGAGTGTACCTAATTGTTGCTATGGGGGAGCATGACAGCTGGCAACCAGGGCACCTATACAGAGTGCAGTTGTTGCTGTGGGGAATCACAACTGCTGGCAGCCTGGGGACCTATACAAAATGTACCTATTGTTGCTATGGGGGAGAATAACAGCAGGCAGCGAGGGCACCCAAACAGAATTCCCCTATTGTTGCTAGGGGGAACACAACAGCTGGCATCCAGGGCACCTAAAGTGCACCCATTTGATGCTATGGGGGAGCACAGCAGTTGGTGGCCACAGCACCTATACAAAAGCCACATATTGTTGATATAGGGGGAGCTGTGCACCACATGGGGCACAGCATTTTTTTGTTGTTTTTTTTTTTTAGTAGGGCGTATCTCGTGGTATAGAGGTGCCACTGAGTGAAACCACTTTGTACTCTACTGAAATCTGGACATGTCCACTATCCAGAAATGTTTTGGGGCAGCACCATATAATGTTGGACAAAAGCAAAATCCACATCAGTGTGTGTGTGTGTGTGTGTGTGTGTATATATATATATATATATATATATATATATATATATATTTATATGTTTTTTTTTTTCAATGTATTTACCAGGATAGCCCAGTTGAGGTGCAACATTTCTACCCCTTTCCCCAACTGTGTGGGGTTGCGTACTGGGAGGTTAAGTGACCTGCCCAACATCACACAGTATTTGGCTCAAGGGAGATTGGAACCAGTGGCCTCCTGGTTCCAGGCTGGTGTGTGAACCACTAGAGCACATTGCTTTCTGCTACTTACAATGAGCAAGTAGAATTTTTAGAGAGGCCCTCATCCATTACAGATTTCTGGACCAATTAGGAACATAGGTGTTGACTCCAGTGATTCTGAGCTCCTCAAGGTGAATAGATAAAATCCATTATTTTTCTGAAACTGAGGTCCACAATTTGAATAATTCCAGAATGCAGGACTGCGGCAGGCTGAATGGTTCCAAACCCAGAATGCACCTGGAACCAGGGTTCGAGAACTGGAATTCGCCCTGGAGCAATGCTAGAATCCCCTCAATTGCAGTAACCGTCTGCATTTTGAGTGGTGCATTCCTGTTCTGGAATTCCAGTTTTGGCTGGATTCCTGATCCCCAACTGCTTTCTGATGGTCCGGTTCCGGGCATTCTGTTTTGGGTACATTCCAGGTTTTTGACAAATCTTCTGCTCAAGCACCTGCTGATGTTGAAGCAACAGTATTTTTTGGTCGACAAAAATGTCATATATTTTTTTTTTTTTTAATTAAAAACGTATTTCTGACATCCTTAGATTAATGCTAAGTGTAGATTTCTAAGATGTTGTTAAAATAGTTTTTAGAGCTAATTTTGTAATTTAATGATTCCATTTATTAAAGATGGCTGCCACTTGTAATTTTTAAAAATCTCTTCTGTTGAGGTTACCTGTTGAACGTACATACTAGATTCATAATCTGAATGTATTAGGATGATGTTACCACACATTTCTGATGGTGAACAGCACAACACTGTACCAGTATTTTTAATTTTTTTTCTTGGCGGGCATAACACAAGGGCCCCGTTAGTCAACCAGTGCCCACGTTTCATTGCCAAACGGACATTATAATATTAAAAAACGATTGTAAAGGTGTCCCCCATAGATTATATCAGCGATCCCCTGCGGCTCTCCCCCAGATCACGCCAGAAATTTGCTGAGTGTGGGGCGGCGCGGGGAGGGTGGATCTTAGAAGCGGGAAGTGCCTGTGCCCTAGTAAAGATGATTTTACAAGTGATATTTATAAAATGCAAGCACATATTTGGGGGGCAACTGCACATAAAAAGCATTTCTGGGAGGCAATGCACCGCACTGCGTGGTGCATGGGGCTAACTTGGTAACTTTCTGGGTTGTCCTTGATAGCTGGTAAACCAATTGGCGGAAGGAGTGGCTCCAGTGTTAATAAGGCTGCGGACAACTAGGTTATGATCGACAGTGTCGAACACCTTATTAAGGTCTAAGAATACAACACCTGTGGTCTCTTTAGAGTCCAAGAATGTGACCCAGTCATTGGTGACTTTGGCGAGGGTGGAGATAGTACTGTGTTTGGATTGGAACCTGGGTTACGCTTGGGGCAACTGAGCTCAGTGTTAAATCACTCGTGGCTGCGCTACGCGGAGCCACTCATGCTGATATTTCAGCTATCACATAGCTGCCCATCACGTATCCCCTTAGTACAATGTATATACGGCTGATTTTTCAATCCTGGGGGTCCATGAAAATGGGCAGTTTGCTCATGTTCTTACCAGGACTTTTAAACAGATATTCAAATTGCAAATGAAAACATAAACTAGATGAGCTAAACTAAACCAGCTGAGTTACGTGGGAGTGATGGGGTTAGGATGATACCAAAGAAAAACTAGAATGAAAATCAATTACAGAGAAGACACGGAATCTGTTTCCTCATTCCAGTTATTATCTATAGTTTATACACAATTTGTTTACCCACGATAGCCCAGCTTGGAGGCAACATCGCATTTTTCTTGAGGTCCTGTCGTTTACTCATGTGTACATCTGTCTGAACCAAAGCACTGGGATGTTAAGTGGCTTGCTCAAGGTCACACTGTGAGTAAGTGGCTGTGGTGGGAGTTGAACCCGTGTCTTGTCCTCAAGCCTGTGCTCTAGCCACTAAACCATACTGCCTCTGTTATTCATGGGACGTGATTAACCACTGATCATCTGCTCAGGTAACAGCTAATCTAATTACTGAGGGGAGAGCAATAGTACTGTATTGCAAAATGCACGGGAGGCCAGTGCTCACTGCAAGTACGGTTGCATAGCAGGAACTTACAACACTTCTTTTTGTTCAGTTAGTTCTGCTTCTTGGCCTTTTACATAATTTGTCGAATTGACCAACATAATTTATGGCCCCACACTCCTTTAATGTATTGCTCCTTCCTTGTAATACAGCTGAAAAATGTCTATTTCCTTTAATCTTTTACTGATGCTCCTCAAGCAGTTGAAAAAAAAAAATAATTTATAGAGTTTTTTTTTTTTTTGTTTGTTTGTTTTTTAAATCCTTTGCTCGCTGACCTACCCCATTTTGCTCGGGTCCACTAGTCCCATCACCCACGTTTCCTAAGACTTACCTCAAGTTGTCCGCCATGGTTTACACCCCCGGCAGGATTCAGATAACTTTCATAGGAGGCATCTAATCAGTGGCGCAGATCCTGCGGCAGACCAGAGTGCCATCCTGCTCAGTTGGGGTTTACCAGTGTATTTTCTCCGCACGCCACCTGTCGTGCAGTGAACCAGTGCACATACGTGTGGAGACACATACATATCAGCATCTGATGGCGGGCCCTCCCCTAGGGAATGCTACTGTGCTGATGTGCTGCCATCTGGTGGCAGGCAAGCAGCAGTATGACATGTCCCCCCCTCCCCCTTCTGGGGAGAGTGGAGCAGTCCTTAGGACGATTCATCCTCTGTCCTCAAGCGGCTCCCCCTACAGTCCAAGACCAGTCCTGAACCTGGGTCGCTGGCAAAGCTGGCATTAGGTTTACAGCTGCACCTACCAAGATGGTTCCCCATACAGGTTTTTTTTTTTTTGCTGCTTTTTGTCCCCCGCTGCCACCTGCTCTGTTCAGTGGGCCCTTGTCCAACTACCCCGTCCCATCTGCCGATTTCCACTGTCCAGACACGGGGGACCCACAGAATGCGGGACACGAGGATGCCGGAAGTTTGTCAGCATCGGCAGGACGATATGGGGTTTTCTTTGTTTTTCTCCTCCCTCCCCTGCTATCTAGCACACGGCCGAGCATCTTCACGATGGACCTTAAACACGCCCGAGGGGACATGCTCCCTCTGCCTACCGCAGGGGTTGTTATGACAGCAGAGCTGGGAAGCCAGTCTCCCTTGGCTAGGAGCAGTGCCACAGAGCAGCAGTACCCTAGTGCCCTCCCCCCTAGGCCACCTGACCTGACTCTTGAGTTTGCTTCCAAACCCGGGTTATTAGTGTAGGATAGCTTCTGCTGCAATTGTGGTACTTAATGTGAAAGTGCTTGCATTAAATCTTTTTAGGGTAACCACTTGTAACTTTTTCGTATTGGGTTTTATCCCCCTTCCCTTACTGTTACCCAGGATATAACCTGTTCAGGCGAGTTCACCATTATTCAGACAGCAGGGCTCCTTCCCCCGCCCAGTTTTCACCCTGATTGTCTCCTTCTCCTCTGGCATGTGCCATGCCCTACAGCCTTGGACATACAGTGTGCCCCTGCAAAACGAACAAGCTCCCTGGCCCACCCACAGGAGTCATTTTACTTTACACTGGGACCTGCTGCCTGCCTTCCCTGAGAGCTTTGTAAATGGGTAAATACGAAACTCCACTGGAAAGGAGTTGTATCTCAGCTGGGCTATCCTGGATCAGTAAATTATTATTAATGACTTAAGGCACACTGTACCATCAGTCCCTCAAGCCTCAAACCGTCCTTAGTGTACAAAACACATTTTAAGATTGCTCACCTTCTGTATAATTAAAAAACAAACACAAAAAAACCTGACTGTCCACCATACTATGTCACCATTTGTTTACAATCCTTTTCCTTTCCTTTCATAAGTTTTTATTGGCAGCATGCCTAAAATTGTCCCCTATCCTGATCAGCTATGGGTGTCGAGATATATCAATTATCATAATATGATAACCTTGAAAAAATTATCATGGTTGTCGTAGTATTACAGTATTATCGACAAACAGTTGAAGTGCGCTCAAGGAAAGGTGCTGCTGGCAAGAAATAGATCATACAAAAAGAGGCGCACTCGGACACTCACCACCCAAATAAAAGATGATTCCAGGCCAGCAGCTGAATGCAACATTTTATTTCATCTTGAACAGCAGCAAAAATTAAGCGCCCACTTGACGTGGTTTGGATCAGTGTTTCAAATGCCTTTGATAAAGGATTGGTGTGATCCAAAACGCGTCAGGTGGGTGCTTCATTTTGCTGCTGTTCAGGATGAAATAAATTGTTGTATTCAGCTGCAGGAATCATCTTTTATTTGGGTGTTGAGTGCCTCTGTTTTTGTATTACAGTATTACACATCCGGTTTGAGTTTTATGAGAAGGACGCTCCACATCCAAAGTTGTTTTTGGGGGAAAAGGGGTTAGTGGCCTGAAAAGCTAAATGTTTGATTATTTATTGAGATATAGTCTGGTATATTGTGAAAAACAGTCATTACGATATGAGAAAACAGACACATTATCTGTATCATCAGTGAATTATCTTGGTCGTCACGCACTATGATTATCGTGATATACTTAATACCATCTATTAGGGATTTACAGTAACACCATACACAAAAAGCATCAGTAACTCAGTGGAAAGGGATGTGGCAAGTTCAAGTTTATTGTAGGAAAACTCCATTGAGCAAGCTCATTCACAAGGAGTTCCTGAGACGTGTACAAACAAATGGACATTACAAGGTACAGCAAAGAATATTTACAAATTTGTGAAGGATGCACACATAATTTATGAACGGTGTTATATGGAGAAAAAGCAACGTCGTAGAGTGTATAGAAACAGAACATTTGGAACATAGTATACCAACCCCTACAAGGTAGGGTGTAGAAGCTTAATATTGATAGCTGCATTAAATAACATCATTTACAAATCATTGGCAGGAGAGACATGATATGGGGGGGCAGGGTTGGGTTGGATGAGGATATCTCAGCATAAGTATCGAGCAGGTGACGTGTAGAATAGCGGTCACGGGGGAAAAGAGAAGGAGCAGGTGAAGAAAGCTTATAATGGTAGTCATGGAATGCGATATACAAGCTAGAGGTCTGGGTACAGAAGGAACTAGTGTCAGGGAAGGTGAAAGGTACGTATCTGTTGAAGTTCGACTTAAAAGCAGTTACAAATATCTTTTATTTTATTTGTGCTTAGCACTTTAAAGAGATTAACTGGGACAATGCCAGTTAGCTTGAGAGTGGATTGGAGGTGGTTCCATATAGTAGGAAGAGTGTGCGAGATAGCTCTTTTACCAAAGGAAGTACGAGTTCTGGGAACATTGAGCAGGATGAAGTCTGATTTCCTGAGAGAATACATACTACGGGAAATGCAGATAATCGATGTAAGGTAATTCGGTAGTTTATGCAAAAGCAATTTGAGGGTCCATACCCCAGCGTGAAGCAGGCGTCTGGTGGTGAGGGATGTCCAACCACCGGCTGCGTACAAATCACAATGGTGCCTACGGTAGGGTGAGTTGATAATAAATCGCAACGCGCAGTGGTAGAGGGTGTCCAACTTGCTTAGGCTTGATGCTGTGTCGGAGGAATAGATTAAATCACCATAGTCAAGTAAGGGAAGGAAAGTGGCCTGGATGAGTCTGGTTCGACTCTCGAGGGGGAAAAGAGACCTATTTCTGAAGAAGAAACCTAACCTGATTTTGAGCCTCTTGGTTAAGTCCTCAATATGTTCATGAAAAGAGAGTGTATTATCTATCCAAATCCCAAGGTATTTAAATTTAGTAACCACTTCCAATGGCTCACTTAGGGAGGTAACAATAAAGTCTTTTGGGGGGTCCAGGGGGGTACGAGAAAAAATCATTACTTTGGTTTTCTTCGCATTAAGGAAAAGCTCAGTTTTTATTAGGTTGATTTCAAGCTGAGCAAAATCTGCTTGGAGCACGTCCCTGACTTCAGATAAAGTTGAGCCGGAGGAATACAGTACAGTATCATCGGCGAAGAAGTGCAGGTTGGAGTTAGTTATGTTAGAGTCCAGGTCATTAATGTACAAAGAGAACAAGATCGGTCCTAAAATGGAACCTTGGGGACTCCTTGGACGATCTGCAGAGAGGCAGAGAATAGACCATCCGCCTTGACTTTCTGGGTTCTCCCTGTAAGGTAGCTAGTGAGCCAATGAGTAGTGGAGGAAGTGGCACCTAAGTTAGTAAGGCTAGTGACTAGTAGGTAATGATCAACAGTGTCAAACGCTTTACTAAGATCCAAGAAGACTGCGCCAGTAATTTTCTTGGCATCCACAGCAGAGATCCAACCATTAGTTACTTTTGCCAGCGCAGAGATGGTGCTGTGATTTGCCCAGAAACCAGATTGTGATGGGTTAAGGAGAGACTAGGCTTTAATATGCATTTTTAATTGGTTATAGATCAGTTTTTCGAGAACTTTAGAAAGGATAGGCAAAATGGAGATGGGCCTATGGTTATTCAAGTCACTTGGGTCCCCTGACTTGACTAGGGGGAGAATATGGACGGATTTCCAACAGGATGGTACTATGGCGGAAGTGATGGAGAGATTAAAGATATGGAGGATGGGGGCAGTGAGATGGGCATGACCTAGTTTTAGGAAGAATGGTTCGAGACCATCCTCGCCTGCACTTTTACTGGTATCCAGGTTAAGAAGTGAATCTTCGACTTCATTAAAGCTGAGAGTATTCCAGTTGGAAGGGACAAGATGAAGTGAAGGTTGGCGGTGGGGAACTGAGTTGGTTCTTAACTTGGCTAGCATACGGTGAAGAGTCAAAAGCTAGGCCGGCAGTGACAAAGTGGGAGTTTAGTTCTTCGAGGATTGGAGGATTACTTTCCACCACCCTGCCATTGGTAATTATCTTAGTAGGAATGGAGGGGGCAGCAGGCCGTTCTTCAATAGATTTAAGTGTTTTCCATATTTTATGTGGGTTTCCGTTTGTCTGCTCAATGGTAGAGATGTAATAATTTGCTTCAGCAGTGTGAATGCTTTTTACACAGGCATTCCTGGCTGCTCTGAATGTCTGCCAGTCTGCGGGACTTTTGGAATGCCTAGCTTTAGCCCACTTCTTGTCACGGCTTGGCAGTGCTGCCTTAAGATCATGCGTAAACCAGGGGTGGAAGTTATTGCGCACTTGGACTTTGATGAAGGGGGCATGCTTATTTACCAGACTGATGAGGTGGTCATTAAGGACAGAGACAGCCTCATTAACATTTTTGGTGAGGTAAAGATCTTGCCATCTGACCTTGCCGAAGTCAGAGAGGAAATTTGCTGCAGTGAATTTGCGAAGGGACCGTTTAGTTATGAATTTGGGCAATTGGCGGGTCTTAGGTTGGGATCTTACGCATGCAACAACCCCGTGGTCACTCAAGTCATTATGGAAAACTGCTGTGTGTGAGATTTTATGCAGATGGGTGGTTGTTATAACATCTAAGAGGGTACTATTGGCAGTGTTTAAGGTATTGTTCCTTGTGGGTTCACTAACCAGTTGTACAAGGCCAAGCTCATCACAGAGAGATTTAAGGTAATGTGATTTAGGGATAAGCCAATCCAGATTGAGATCCCCCAGGAGTATTGTTTCGGTGTTAGCCGCAGAGACTAGGGATTTCAGTATGTTAAGGATTTCGGAACCGCCAGATGGAGGCCTGTAACCGCCTATAATGGTAACACATTCTGAGGAAGGGAGTTGAAGCTTCATCGATACAAGCTCAGGTTCCTTGGGAATAGTTTTACAGTTGATGTCGGTGACAGAGTATGTGGTCTTGGCATAGATAACTACACTCCCACCTCTAGATTCCCTATCTGACCTGAAGTGTTTATAACGTGGGGCAGAACGCGGAGCTTGTTTAAGAAATTGCGCAGGCTACCCTGATGGATGTTTGTTTGCTGTCTTTGAAAAACTTGTGCTTATAAAATGGAAAGGCTGTATCAGCCAATCAAAATACTAGCTCACCATGCATGAAATCTGTTTCATGCATGGCTAATAACAAGTCCTTAAAAGTGGGACCGCAGTACCAAATAAATCATCTTGCCATTAGAACATTTGAGGTTTTCTACGCTGCCATTTTTTTTTATTTCCTGAGCGAGGAGTACCGGTGGTCTACAGTGCGAGTCTCTTACTTGCTGGACCACGTGCCCACCAAACAAATACCACTCGTATCTTTCTCCACACACTTCACCACGTACTGTGAATCTCTCCGACTGTGGGATCGGGTGGACTACGGCTACCACTACACTTTCCTTCTCTCTCTCTCGCGCTCTCTTCCCCCCTCGATGGTTGTGGAAGGCGGCATGGGGCTGGTAAACAAGGTGAAGACACTGGAGCACTTTTTCTTTGCACAGTAAGCAGTGGTTTCCCTAACTGAAGCATTGGCAAAGGGAGTTGTTTTGTGTAGTTCTTTTGTTGATGGGATTACATTAATAGTTTTACTATAAATACACTGTTATTTCAGTATATTCATATATAAATGTATTTTTAACATAAAAAAAAGATTTTAAAATAAAGTAGCCCATTTTATAAGCGCAATAAGACACTCCAGGTGTGTGCATGGAACCGCATGCCAGGGGCTAAAGGCACTCGGCCAAGGCCTCGTGCCTTATTACGCCCCGGCCATGCGGTAAAATATGTTCTGTGCACACCCTGTCGTGTCTTATTGCTTACTTCATCCTATCTGAAACTTGGAAAACGCCCCAAAGAGACAGCCTAGCCACTCATGATGCAGTGGGGGGAGACTACGGCATCACAAATGGGTACATTATGTGTGGATGTACCTAACGTTCAGGGTGTATGGGCTGTAAGAAGTCAGCAAGCACTATAAACAAATGAAGTTTTGGTATGAGTACCACCAGTAGCTGGCTGTGTTTTTCAGTTTTACTAAAAAGAGGAAGTGGATTTAAAAAAAAAAAAAAAAAGGTTACATCAGCACATCATTTGGAAGGTCAGCAGTCTTAAAATGTGATTGTTATTTATTTGTAATTTGTGATCAGGAAAGGCACAGTAAGCTGTGATCGCTTGTTCCCAAGTGCATTCTGTAGAGCCAGTGATATTCTGTTTTCAGAAATGGCTAATGGCAACATCTTAAAATCAGTTTTTTACTATTTTTCCCAAAAATTGAGAGCAAATCAGTGTGTTTTTATGAAACTCAAAATGGAGGGGTTTGCCCAAAAAGTTGGCACTGAGTGTTATTAATTTTTATTTTTGCATAAAAAGTGGCGCAGATAGATTTTTTATGAATCATTGACTGCCGAGTGCTGGTTTAAAAGTGCCAAATTCCATTTTTTACCAGTGTTTTCCATTGAAGATGGAAAATCATTGGCCCTAATCCTGGGGGGTAGGTTACAGGGGTCCTTTGGAATGTTTGAAAAGGAAAGGTATACTCAGCGGTAACAGCTCATTCCCAGGTGTGTCTTGGGGGTGGGTTACATGGACCTGTTATATTGACAGGTGGAGTATTGGCCAGGGACATCACGGGAAAATTCCCAGTGCTTACAGTAAGTGCCAGATGAATTTTAACTTCCACCCGGACAGTGACCAGAGATGGGCAGAAGGGACCTTGGTTTAACGTTTTATCTGAATGAGGGCACCTCAGCTGTGCAGCCTGGTGTTGCCCTAGTGTTAGTATTGGGAATTCACCCATGTTCCTGATGCGAGACTGGAACCAGTAACCTTCCAATCTTCCAGCCTCAGAGGCAAGCGTGTAGCCTACTGAGCCACTGACATTGCAGCCAGACTAGAAATGAAGCAAGGTCAAAATGCTTGAGAATAAACAAGTTCTCTCTTTGTAGTTTCAGATGTTTCTCCAAAGTTTGCTCAGTGTGTTCTGCTCCATGTTTTGAATTCACCATTCATTTTTATTTAAATATACCATGTTTCACCTTCAGTACCGCTAACGACACTGGCAACCTGGGTGCAGGAGTGATCTTGGGACATCAGGGGCCGGTGCAATGGGGTGGGGGGGATGAGCCCCCACCAATGGAGCTCTCCTCCTGGGAGGGAGGAAGGGCTGCATAACTTCACTCTGTCATCGCCACTTGTAGAAGTACAGGCAGTGGTGCAGTAGACGGGGTGGGGAGATGTTGCAGAACACATGACAGGGCTCGCACGTGCTTCTGCTGGGACAGTCATCCTCGCAGCAGAGTCCCCACAAAGAGGAAGAGAAAGAGAAAGCAGGTGGGGGAAGCCAAGGGGTAAATTCCCTTGGTCTGTGCACTGTGATGGCCACGGGAAACTTGAGTTGGACTGTGAAGCCATGAATCACTCACTGGGATCTGCTTGGCGTGCCTTGCAGAACTGAGGTGCTTGGCTTCAAGAGTGGGAAGGTGTGGGCCATGCCACACAGCATTTATGCACTCCTCCTCATGCCAGCTGACCAAAGAACAGCATTGGTGTCAGCTGTGAAATCAGCTGCTTGACCGCCCTTCTTACAGGGTTCAGCTGCGGGGACCTGATAGTCGGGAGGCAGTGGGTGAAAAATGGGACATAATCAAAAAGAATGTCTACCACTTAATAAGCCAGCGACTAGGGTTCGGTAGTGGATGTGGGCCACTCATGGGCCAGCTGGGAGACTGAGGATCATTCAGCCCAGGGACAGCTCTGTTCCTGGGGGAGGGAGGCACTGCGCCCATTACTTGACTGCCCTCTGGTGGAGGCAAGATGACAGCACAGCGAGAGCATATTGAACGGGATGGGGCGGCCCTGATGCCAGCAGGCTTGTACACTATCGCACATGGCATGTAGTCATTGCCCCCAAATTGAGAAGAAAAATCATGGGACTTTTGTGATGGTGCAGGCACCCTCTGCAATCTCTGCACGTTGACAGAGAAGACCACCCACAACATGTCTGGTCCTAGGTAATGATTTTTAACCTGTAAGTCTATGAGAAGGTCAGTAATAAGATGGGGGGGGGGGGGCAGAATGGGGTCAGACAAAAAAAAATAGACAGGTGTCAGAGTATCTGTATGTTCATCCCCAGTATGTGAGCAAATGCAGTGCCTGCCAGTATCAAGCCCCCTTCCTGTGCCATATATTTAGTGATGCTAATAATTACTTGGCGCAGGGAGGAAGGGCACTAGATACTGCAATAAATAACATTGACAGCTGCGGTATCCCTAGTCCTGCGCTCATTCCCTTTAAAGTCTCCAGTGACTAATTTTTTTCACTGAACTTAACCATGGGGGATTGTAGAACACACGTTGAGTATAGATGACTGGGTGGGTTGGGGGTAGGTTCACAGTTATCCAGATAAACTTCAAAATTCCACAAAAGTTAGTTTAAAAATAAAATGCCAGCGCACGGTTTTCTACATTATACATTTTTGAACATTTTGTCCCGATACCCTGAAATGTTGTAGAGTTGTAATTTCAATGACAGTTTTCGTATTTTTCTTTCCTTTTTTTTTTAACCCTTTAGTTCCCTGCTTGAAGATCTTAATTAGCAAAGGCCTTGGAATTGGGATAATTGCCGGATCTGTCATGGGTAAGTCTCAGGAATCTGATGAGTCTGTGAACATAGACGCTTGCCAGTTTCAGAGGAATTCCAATTTGATGTGAGCTGGTTTTGAAACTTTTGAGCCAGCGGGCTGGAATGCCTGAGGCTGCCACATTGACACAAGATTTCAGCACTTGCCCACCGAACACCCATTTTAGGTGAGAGTAATGTGTTATAATGTGGTCGTGGGGTGCTATGTAAACTTGTTTGGTTAAAAAAAAAAAAAAAACTTGAAGTGTGCCTAAGTAGGGGAAGTAAGAGAAAACATTTGTGAAAATAAACAAAGTCCACATGCCTGCGCAGTTCCACTTATGCAGACTTAGTTTATTTTCTGACTGCAAGTCCTGCATCGATATGCAGTTTTGTACAGTGATGCAGGGATTGTGCAGGAGAGGTGGCGGCTAGCCTGGGAGGTGAGCGGTAAGTGGAGGGGGGGGAAACGGGTTGGCACTGGAGTAGGTGTGCAGGAGGCTACTGCAAATGGGGAGGAACCACTGGACACCAGGGAATAGAATTTACATGCAGACGGGGATTGGGTGAGGGTGTGTGGCGCGGTACCACTGGATACCAGGGACGAGAACTTATATGTTAGCGTGGATCAGGTGAGGTTGGGGGTACCACTGAACACCAGGGAATAGAGTTTGTGTGTCAGCATGGATCAGGCCAGGGTGCGGGTACCACTGAAAACCAGAGACTAGAGCTTTTTAGCGATAAAGATTTTTATTCTGCACATCCAAGGGTGGTTATCAGTGCTGTCCCTGTGTCCCCTAAGCCAGTTACCGCCTCCCTCCGGATGAAGTACTCTCACGAATAATCACCATGTGGCAGAGCCGGAGAAGCAGACGAGCTAAAGCTCTTGACATCTTTTTTGTCTCTTCTCCCACCCTTCACCATTGGTGCCATGCAAGTGTGTGGAAGCGCACACGCCTGACATAACCTCGGCCCCTCCCATCCTTGCGGCCCACACTGCACTGCCACCTGGCCTCAACATGCCTTCCCACCACAGGAGCGGAGAGCAGTCCCTCTGATTCTTCATCCTCTCATGCCCCCGCTGACCCCCCTGGTGACCGGAGTCCAGTCCCGAACCCAGGCCACCGGCGTGGCAAGAGGTAAGGCACCAGGATCTGAGCCCTCTACACCACAGGGTAGGCTACCAGGGAATAGAGCTCATGCATCAGCATGGATCAGGTGAAGGTTGGGGTACCTCTGGACACCAGGGAATAGAATTTACATGTCCTCAAGGATAAGGGGTGGTGAGGGGAACTTTTTTTGATTTTAGGCATGGCACCAGTACTGCTGGGGAAGGGGGTGTTCCATGTATCACTGTTAGTGTTGTTAAAAGTAAGGCTCTGGAAGCATTACATGACTTTTTTGGGAAAACTCTGGAAAATGTTACCAGTTCTAGGTATAATTCCCATATTTCCTGTTGTTTTTATCTTCCTCCTTTTCTCTGTTGTGAAGGAAATTTGCATGGAAATGGAATCCTTGCCTTTTGGGCATCATCGCCTGGGGCTGTTTTCCTACATGTGATGTCATGAACTTCTGCTTGTGACAGCATAATCATTTCCATGGCAACCAATTGCGATTCGTAAACAGTATTATGACATCACATGTAAACAGGGTCTGTCTTGTCTGTGGAACGTGGATCCTGTTGTCAGACAGCTGCCCTAAATAATAAAGAAAGAGAGGAAAATAAATACAACACATACATGAAATATTCCGACAGAGGAGATGTTAATTCAACATGAAATTAATACTGTGCTGCATTGTTATCACTTAGATAATTGTCAACTGCTCAGATTTCCGTGCCACAACATCCTGTTGTTTATTGTGCTGTAAACAATCAGAACACTTTCCTGCCCAGTCCGGGGAAAAATATGCAGAGAGGCAAAATAAAAAAGTCATGTCCTTTGTTTTTGTCCTGCCCTGTCCTGTTCTTCTGATAGCCCAGACAACCCAGCTGCTACATCTGTAACATGGCTTCCTCCGTTGTCTTACAGTGAAGCTTCCACAGATCTTCAAGATCCTGGGAGCAAAGAGTGCAGAGGGTCTGAATTTTAACTCCATCCTCCTGGAGCTGCTGGCTATCACTGGGATGATGGTGTACAGCATCGCCAACAGCTTCCCGTTCAGGTAAGTGGAGTGACTTCATTTTTTTCCTCCATTTCTGGAGCTTTTTCTTTTTAGTGGTCCACTTGTCAGCCCCACTTCTGGCCCATGCAACCACCAAGCACCTTTCTCCACATAAACCTGCTGTGATTAACCACACTGCTCTAATCTCCCCCGTAGCAGAATTCTGGAGAAGGGTGGATATCTCTTCCCCTTAATGACAAGGATCTGGTTTGACAGCAGGGGTCATGGTGTGGGTCCCGAGTGGCCCTGAGTTCTTCATTCAGATGCTGGCAAGTTCCCCCCTTCCCAAATTTATCCCTAGTCTTCCTACCACCCTTTTCCCATATGGTGGTGCTGTGCAGCTTACCAGTGGACTCGCACGTCTGCAGCATCCCCAGGGGGAGCAGGCTCCCTTGCCTGCCACAAAGGTCGCTGTGACAATGCAACATCGAACCCTCACGGGCTGAGAGGAGCTACTGTTGGCTTCTTATTCCAAGCCTTGCTGCCCGAACCTTGAATTCACACCAGAACCTGAGTTGCTGGATTCACATTGAGTGATGTTTGGTATGATTTTTAAATAAGAGGATGTCTTCGGCCAGCCCAGTAATGCAGTGGTAGGGCGACCTGTTCACTACGCTTCGACCCGAGTTCAGGGGCAAACGCAAGTCATTGGGAGGGGGGTGGCCGGGGTTGGGAGGATTGGGCATTCAAAGGACTGCTCTCATTTCACAGGTTGGGCCCATATCCCGCCATGTGCCTGAAACCTAGAGAAAACTGGGTGTCATGCAGTTTGGAGACCCACAAGGGTGTGGGATGCTGACAGATGCGCTGCGTCATTGCAATTCGGGCATCTCAGTTGAGGAAAAAAGTTAAAAAAAAAAAAAAAAATCCCCTTTCTGGGTTGGTTGGAAGATAGACCCCCTCGCAAGTCTGGCACCACTGACTGGGCACACCGGCTGGATCCTGTCTTGGAGGAGCGTGGGCAGGCTTCTCTTTTGGGATGACATATAGCCCCTTGCAGGCATGACACCACTAACTGGGCACTCCGATGGAATCCTGCTTCCATGGTCTCATTGTATGAGTTTTGACTGATGCGGCTCTAATCACTACACTGCATTTAGGGTTGACTCAGTTCCTGATACCATAGGGTGTCCTTGTTTGGTGTTTGGTGTTTGATTGACGCGGTCCTAATCCCTACATTGCATCTGGGGTTGACTCAATCCGATACTGTAGGGTGTTCTTTTTTAGACTATTGATTGATACAATCTATCTTCCCTCAGTGGACGGAGTGATGCAGTGTTCCTGATACTGTAGCTTGCCCTTGTTTAGGCTATCAATTGAGACAGTCCTAATTTGTACTCTGTATTTGAGGGTGATTCATTTTCTGATACTGTAGGGTGTCCTTGTTTAGAATGTTGACTGATGATCTATCTCCCTACAGTGGAAGGAATGACGCAGTGTTCCTGATACTGTAGGGTGTCCTTGTTTAGAATGTTGACTGATGATCTATCTCCCTGCAGTGGAAGGAATGATGCAGTGTTCCTGATACTGTAGGGTGTCCTTGTTTAGAATGTTGACTGATGATCTATCTCCCTGCAGTGGAAGGAAGGAATGACACAGTGTTCCTGGTACTGTAGGGTGTCCTTGTTTAGAATGTTGACTGATCTATCTCCCTGCAGTGGAAGGAATGATGCAGTGTTCCTGTTACTGTTGGGTTTCCTTGTTTAGAATGTTGACTGATGATCTATCTCCCTGCAGTGGAAGGAATGACGCAGTGTTCCTGATACTGTAGGGTGTCCTTGTTTAGAATGTTGACTGATGATCTATCTCCCTGCAGTGGAAGGAATGATGCAGTGTTCCTGATACTGTAGGGTGTCCTTGTTTAGAATGTTGACTGATGATCTATCTCCCTGCAGTGGAAGGAAGGAATGACACAGTGTTCCTGGTACTGTAGGGTGTCCTTGTTTAGAATGTTGACTGATCTATCTCCCTGCAGTGGAAGGAATGATGCAGTGTTCCTGTTACTGTTGGGTTTCCTTGTTTAGAATGTTGACTGATGATCTATCTCCCTGCAGTGGAAGGAATGACGCAGTGTTCCTGATACTGTAGGGTGTCCTTGTTTAGAATGTTGACTGATGATCTATCTCCCTGCAGTGGAAGGAATGACGCGGTGTTCCTGATACTGTAGGGTGTCCTTGTTCAGAATGTTGACTGATGATCTCTCTCCCTGCAGTGGAAGGAATGACGCAGTGTTCCTGATACTGTAGGGTGTCCTTGTTTAGACTATTAATTGACTCGCTCTATCTCCCCTCAGTGAATGGAGCAGTGCAGTGTTCCTGGTATCGTAGTTTTAGTTTAGTTTTAGTTTATTGTTCTAGGAATTATTACCTTTGAGCCAATGGCTCTTTTACAAAGGTTCCACATCATCAATGTACAAACAAACAAGACATGTTACATAGAATGGTCAGCAAATGATAAAGATTTCAGTAAGCCAGTATAATACAGTACATCCCAGGAAAAAACAAAACATTGGAGGAACGGTCAAGGTGGGAAGGGTAGGGGGAGATATGGGGAGGGGAGCAGACTTAGAGTAGTTAGAGGTACTCAGATGCCTTTGTCAAGAAAGGAGCAGAAGAGGAGGATGAAAAACAGTAAAAACAGCCATGAGGGAAGAATCATTAGTCAAGGCAGTCACAGGAGCTAGAGGCTGAGAGGTGAGAGTAAAGCATAGATTTGAAAGCTCCTAGTGGCGTGGAGGATGTAATGGCGAGCTCAGGGCATTGTACCAGCTGGGGCACGATAGGCAAAAGATCTTTGGCCTGTGTGCCGGCGTCTGGGGACCTGGAGGCTGGTGTTCCCGATCTTCTGGTGGGGCGGATGCTGGTATTCGGGCAAAATGGGTCTTGAACTGCAGTCGCGGCCAAGATGGATTTTTTGCCACTCAAGCATATGAGGTACCTTATGCGATGAGAGTTGCAGCCATCCTGTTTCAGTGCAGAGCTCACATGTATGAGTATCGCCTTGCGCCTAGTGGGCAGCCGACAGGTCTTTGTTTAGAGTGGTTGTGATGCGCCTTAGTGTGGTGGTAGTGGCAGAGCCATAGATAATTAAGCCATAGTCTATGATTGAGATGACAGAGCTTTGGATAGCAATCCTCAGCACAGCTTGGGTAAGGAATTGCCGGTTTCGGAACAGGATACCAGTGCGCTGGTTCACCGTTTTCACTATGTTATCAATGTGGGTCGCAAAGGTAAGACCTTGATCAAAAGTGATTCCAAGGTATTTAAATGTTGACACTTGTTCAAGGGTATTTCCTGGGTATGTTTTGATAGTAAGTGGAATTTGTCTTTTTCTGTTTTGTGGACTGGAGAAAAGCATGGATTTTGTTTTTGTGTGATTTAGGACCAGCTTGTGATCTAGGAACCACTTTTCAACATTGGAGAAAGCAAGTTGCAGGCTCTGGAGTAAGGGTTTCAGGTCCTTATGAGAGGAGAGAATCACGGCATTGTCAACATAAAGGATTATTTGTTCCGGGCAGGATTTGGGGAGAGAGTTTAGGAAAAGGCTGAAAAGGAGGGGGCCTAGGATTGACCCCTGTGGAACACCTGAGAGGACCGGGTTTGAGTCTGAGAGGACTCCTGAGATTTTTACTGATTGAGAGCGTTGGGCCAGGTAACTTTTAACCCAGGCACCTGGTCCTTCCGAGAGCCCAAGACTGTGTAGTTGTGTGATAAGTAAGCCATGGTGAACAGTATCAAACGCCTTTGTTAGGTCAATGAAAACAGCTCTTGTTTGGATATCCTTGTTTAGACTGTTGATTGGCATGATCCTAATTACACTGCATTTGGGGGTGACTCCGTTCCTGATACTACAGGGTGTCTTCATTTATACTGTTGATTGAGGAAATCCTAATCCCTACATTGCATGTGGGGGGAGGTCTCAGCTCTCTGTAGAATGTCCTTGTTTGGACTATTCGATCCCAATCCTTACACTGCATCTGGGAGTAACTCAGTTCCCGATACTGTAGGGTGTTCTTGTTTAGACTTTTGATTGACTCCGTCTGTCTCCCCCAGTGGATGGAGAAATGGAGCGTCCATAATACCGTAAGGTGACCTTGTTTAGACTTTTGATTGACGATCTGTCGCTCCTCAGTGGATGGAGCAATGCTGTGTTCCTGATACTGTAGGGTGTTCTTGTTTAGACTTTTGATTGACGATCTATCTCCCCTCAGTGGATGGAGCAATGCAGTGTTCCTGATACTGTAGGGTGCCCTTGTTTAGACTGTTGATTTACAGAGTCCTCATCCCTACAGTACTACAGGGTGTCCTTGTTTTTTACATTGTCGATTGACACAATTCTAATCCCTGCACTGCATTTATGGGCAGGGCCCCGTGTTTTTTGCGATTCTGTGGTTGCAGCAGTGGCCACATAAATCAGGGCTGACTGCAGAAATCAGTACTGGCCGCAGAAATCAGGAAAACCAGTCATATGGCCACAGAAATGCTAACTATGCTATGCGATGACACAAGGCAGGGGCATAGCTACTGATATGTTAAGTATGGCATGGCATACATACTCATTAGAAGGGGCAACAAGCTGATGCCACCCGCTACATAGCTGAAAAGTTAGTGGCCGCATGGCATCTTGACTCACGCTGGCTCTTGTTACATAACTCTGTCCAGCTACTATTATGGTGGGGAGGGGGAGACTGATGCAAGAGTAGCAGAGCTTGATTAGGTCCACGGCAGTTATGATTTGCTGTTGTGTAGGTGGGCTAGCTCAGCCATGGTAATTTTTCATTGTGAGACTGCTGACAGTGCATGCTGAATCCCTGGAAGATTAATTTGGAAAGAAGAACTGGTAGGCGAGCAGTAGTCAAGAAGTGAGAAGATTCAGTGGTGCCCATGGAGGTGGAATCGATCTCAGTGTGGTGACAGGTATCAGAGGAGGAGGCGCTGATTGCAGAAACGTGGCTGGCAGCAGACTGAGAAGAGGACTCTGTCCCTACTGATGGACATCGACCAGAGTTTTGATTTGTGGGCTGCAGGTCTGTACCTGCAAGTGTAAGATTAATTTCATGGCAGATTTGAACCTGCAGCCTAAGTGGTGGCATCAAGCTCAATTCTTAAGGAGGGTCAGGTTGTCCGGCTGCAGTAGAGTTGGGGACCAGAGTATACTAGAATTGGAGCGAGCAGGTAAGGAAAAATATCAGAATGGAGAGTTGTATTGATTGCTGATACACATACGTGAAATGAGGGTCATTGACCGAAGAACACCACAACCCCCTGAGTTGCGAGGAGAAGAGAACATGCTAACCAAGGTTACTCCAGCTTAATAAGAATGACTTGCTTGCATTTTTTAGTGTGCTCCCCAAAAGAAAAATCAGGAGTCAACAAATCATACAGACACTGCAAGCTACACCCTCCTTCACTGTTATAGGAAGACAATCCCCCCCCAACACACAGATTTTCACACTGCACTCAGCATGTTTGTTGCAAGACAGCTGGGGTATTCCTAGTTTTAAAACATTATAATCTAAAAGAACGTTGATCAAAATCAGAAAAAAAAATAAAATGGCTATTAAATTGGTGTCTCTCCTTATTTCTGCTAACTGTAAATATAAACCAGAAGAAATCCAAGCAGGTTTTGCCTTCTGTGTAGTTTTAGCAGAGTGTTTATGTCCTCCTCCAGTTATAACCTAGGAGAACAGCAAAAACCACCAGTGTCCAGATAAACAGATGAGCCTTCAAATTCGGGGTGGGAGAGAAAAGTCGTTAAAAGAGAACACTGATCCCCATGGCTGTGCCAGGTTTGGGTTATTGCAGTTTAATACCGACAACTATCTCCCCATCTCCATCCTACCCCCATCTAAAGCGCTAGAACGCGTAGTTGCCGACCAACTTACAGATCACCTTAATAAATATCACCTGCTTACCACCCAGCAACATGGCTTCCAAAAGGGTCACAGTACCACCACCGCCCTTCTTGAATTTACCTCCCATGTACGCTCTGCCTTGGACTGCAGCCACCTCTCTGGAGCCATCTTTATTGACCTATCCAAGGCATTCGACACCGTCAACCACGCCCTCCTACTAAACACTCTGGCCTACACAGGCGTCTCCAAGGACGCCATGAACTGGTTTACCAGCTACCTCTCGGATAGAATGCAGAGGGTCAAGGTTGGCACTCTCCTATTCCCCTGCCTCCCTATCCGCTCCGGTGTCCCACAAGGCTGTATACTGGTCCCCTTACTTTTCAGTCTATACCTTAACTCCTTCCCATCTGCCTGCACTGGCAACCTGCTAACTGTACGCGGACGATGCCGTCCTGTACGCCTCTGACCCAGCACCCTCCAAACTCCACGAAACTCTCCAACAGTCATTCCGAGAAATTGAACAATGGCTTACCACCCAACGTCTTACAATAAATTACAATAAAACAAAAGTCATGATTTTCTCTCATCCACAGAAGCCCCTCAAAAACCTCTGCCCCAAGTTTCTCACCTCTAAACTGACACCCCTAGAACAAGTAAGCAGCTTTAAATACTTAGGGATCCCACTTGACCCGGCCCTCAACTTTAACCTACATATCCAACACCTATCTAATGCCCTTAGCTCCAGACTAGGAGTTCTCTACCGATACAAACACTGCCTCACCCCTGAAGCACTGCAACTCACCATAAACTCCTCTATCCTCTCCCTGCTGGACTACGGCATCCTCGTCTATAGTGCAGCAGCCTCCACAGCCCTAAATCGTCTCCGGCTGGTGCTTAACAAAGCCTGCCGTCTCATCTTAGGATGTGACCACCACACACACATGCTCCTCTATAGCACAGCAACTGGCTAAACCTTGACAATAGAATTAGGTGTCACACCTGCCTCATGACCAAAAAAATTGTTCTTGGCCTCTCCCCCCCTGCCCTAAGCCAAATTATCCTCACATCATCACCTGGCAGAACAACTCGCAGCTCGAACAGACCGCTGCTATGGGTACCATGTGGCCGGACCGCCCAATTCCAGCGAACTTTCTGCTACAAAGCCCCTTCCTGGATGAATGCCCTCCCCAGCGAAATCGCGGATGAAACCAGGCTCATCCCTTTCAAAACCAGACTAAGGAATCGCCTACAAGCCTCAAACCTATGTGACTGCAGCTGACCCTCCCCCCTGTTGACACCCCCCAACTTCTCTGACCACCTATAGCATAATGGCCCAACCGTCAAAAGTTCCTTTGACAAGCAGCCTCCTCGGTAACTCTGTGCTCCGCTATGGCTGTGCGACTCTTGTGTTGAATCATACCTACCCTAGAAGGGTAGCTCACCCTCTGAAACAAATGTACCACCATGTGTAGAAAAGAAAAATTGTTTTTGCATTACTGTGCATGATCTTTGTTATATGCTAACATCCTGTAAAACATGTATTGTCCCTGCTCTTTATGTATGACGTGGAACCTTTGTAAATGAGTCTTTGACTCAAAGGTCTTTCTGCTAATCTCAAATAAATAAAATAAACAAAAAATATTTGTGATAAGAAGACTACATACTGTTAAATGGCCTGCTGTTCCACTTTTTGTGTGGTGGAGTGGTTGCACGAAGGCAGTCAAAGGGTAAACTAAGACTTAATGCCCTTGAAGGTATGCTGTTTAAACACAGTTTATCTGCCGCAGAATGGCCTCAGAATCAGCAGTTGTTCTGCCGCGAAAGTGTGAGGTCCTGCCGCAGAATGTGGGTCCACTTTGCCGCAGTAAACACGGGGCCCTGTTTATAGGTGACTCGGTTCCTGATACTGTAGGATGTCCTTGTTTAGACTGTTGATAAAGTCCTCATCCCTACACTACATCAGGAGGTGACGCCATTCCTGATGTCATAGGGTTTAGACTTTTGATTGACGATCTATCTCCCCTCAGTGGATGGAGCGATGCAGTGTTCCTGATACTGTAGAGTGTCCTTGTTTTAGCCTGTTGATTGACATAGTCCTCATCCCTACACTACATCAGTGGGTGACACTGTTCCTGATGTCGTAGGGTGTGCTTGTTTAGACTGTTGATGACTCGATCCTTCTCCACTTCTGAGTGATCTTGATGCCGACAGTTTACAGTTTTTTATTTAGCTTTTTGTTGACCGGGTAAGTGCACTAGACAAATCCTGCCTATTTTCAGGCACAACCCGGGGGAGGGGGATACAGATGAATGCCAACTGACCTTGAACCAGATTAAGCTGTTGGTGGTATTTGTAGTGAATGAGGGAAATTTGGCCAGGACACCGAGGAAATTCCCTACTCTTTTCGATAAGTGCCATGGGATCTTTAACATCCACCTGAACTACCATCAATCCAGGCAGATGGGACCTCGGTTTAACGTCTCATCCGAAAGACGGCACCTCAGAAGTGCAGCACCCCTCTCATGCTGCACTACAGTGTCAGTACTGGGATATTAACCCAAGTGCCAGATGTGAGAACTGAACCCACAGCCCTCTGATCTCCCAGCCTCAGAGGCGAGTGTGCTACCTACTGAGCCACTGACACTGACTTTAAGTATGGACCGATGGAGCAGATTCTCTTGAAGATGTACTGTTGCTTGTAAGTTACTGTTTTGTTCTGGTACCGCAGAATGCCCTTGCTTAGACTAGTGTTAACTTTATCCTTTTTCTTGCAGTGCCTGGGGCGAGGCTCTGTTCCTGATGCTTCAGACAGCGACTATTGGTTTTCTGATACAGCATTATGAAGGAAACACGAGGAAAGGTACATTGTTTCCAGATTCAACACCCTTTGTTTTTTTTGTTTTGTTTTTTTAACCTTCTTAAATAAATTGATATTGTGTCTCTGTGAGTCACTGTACCCGACTACAGCCAGTTTTTTTTTTTGGGGGGGGGGGGAGAAGGATTCTTCTGTCCACGTGTAACACTGACTAAGGTACTCTGTAAAATTGTGTTAACAAGGGGTGCCTTTCTAATAAAGTGTATTGCCAACTTTTCAATGTGCATTCCTGAGGTGAGCGATTATATGTAAAACAAGTAAACTGTATCGAACCTGATGCTGCAGTTCCCTTATTCAGTGTGGTATACAGATAAAATTAACTCTGTGCCTCCTTTTTGGGGATTGAGAGCTCTGTGGTCGTGGTCTGGTGGACTTTGCCTCCTGAACCGCAGTACAAGGATGATGTTTGTAATGTCAGGCCAGGGAGAGGGGGAGGAGCGGATTCAGCATGTACATTAGTGGCACTAGCAGCCCCAGCATCTCCTTGGGGCCCCCTATCCTGCTGCCACCTCACCATTTGGTTTCTTGGTGGTGGAAGCTTTGTGTGTTGGATGTCAACATACCCCAACTGCTGCCACTGGGTTCAAACCAAAATTGGCTGAGTTATGGGGGACAGGACGGGATGGAGACTAGAATCGCAGCAGCAATTATTATAGAATTTTCAGGTTCATTGTTACATGTTATGGGGTTGCGGACAACAGAAGCAATTGTTACAGGAATTTCAAAATCATAGTTACACATTACTGGAATCCGAGTTACATATTATTGGGTGAGGGGGCAAGAACAACAGCAGCAGTTATTACAGGAGTTTCCAAACCAAGCAGTAATACCCGAGAGGGTGGCTGATATTGGGTTATACCAGACCGGCTCAGGGGCGTAATGAGGCCCAACACTGCAGGCAGAAGGCGTTACAGCCTCTGGAAGGTCTGGTATAGCCCATACCACCCATCTCGAAGGGTATTATTGCACTTAGAAAATGTGATTTGGGCTGCATTTTAGAAAAAAAGGTTTTAAAAAATTACATAAGTTACTGCGAATAATTAATTGGAATTGATCAAAACATTTTGTGTAAAATAGTCCCTCTACTGCTGATATTGGCAGTAGAGGGCACTGTTGTAATTTATGTTTGCCAGTCTGTTAAATGTTGTGTGTGTCCGCCCCCCCCGGTTTTTCTCTCTCTCTCTCTCTCTCCCCTAATTCATTCTGTGTCCTCCATCACCTTTCTCCACGAGTATAGGTGTTACTGTTTTAAATTGTTTTTTTTTTTCCTGGTCTGAAGTGAAGAAGAATCATTAGTTTGCGCTAAGAAGTTCTTACTTTAGTTTGAACTACAACCTTGGAATACAGAGTCCATGTCTCCCAGGTGCGATTCATTGCTCTCCTGAGCAAGGTAGTATGAAAGTGGGTAAACAGGAATAGTTTTTTGTTTGTTTGTTTTTTAAGATGCCTGTCCTTGCTACATTTCCATAGCAGTCAGGATGGACATGAGTGCCTTGCAGTCAGGATGGACATGCGTGCCCTGCAGTCAGGATGGACATGCGTGCCCTGCAGTCAGGATGGACATGCGTGCCCTGCAGTCAGGATGGACATGAGTGCACTGCAGTTAGGATGGACATGCGTGCACTGCAGTCAGGATGGATATGCGTGCACTGCCAGTAGGGAGGGAGTGGGATATCAGACGAACACTGGTGATCAGCTGGCCCGTTGCTACAGTACAGCACTGAGTTACAACTTGTGTTTAGATTCGGCTTTTTAATGCAAAACGTGTGTTTTTACTTAAAACTGCGCAGACTAGCTGGGCAGGGGAAGGTGGCAAGCCGCCTTCAGTGCCTAAAAATGGCGCTGACTTCAAAAACGAGCATTGTGCCGGAGGGCTGTATCTCTCGCTAAGTGAGGGGAAAAAAATGGCGGCATGTTAAAAAGGAAAATTCTAAGGGCACAGTGATAGTTCAACTGTAATCAGGTAGCCAGAGACTGGGACTCTTTATTTTTCGGTCTCTGTTGCTTAATACTGGACCGGCTACTTAGGAAAATTAGCCAGTCAGAAACTAGATTTCTCCCCACCCACCTTCTAATCATAGTTGCACAGTACAGCGTGGGGGACATGAAGAACCGCTGTAGCCAGGCCAGTGTTATGGTGGGTTGAGGCACTAGATGCCACACAACCACCCACTCCGGTGACCTGGATTTGGAAACAGACCAGGACTGCTTTGGGGCTATCCTGGTGAGGGAATATTGCGCATCCGACAGCACCTCTCCTTCCTCAAGGTGCGGGGTTCCCGCCACTTAACTGCCATTCGGCAGAGGCTGGATGGCAGTGATGGTGGAGACAGTGCTTGGGGAGGGTGTCACAGATGTGGCACTCTGTGCAATGTCCTGCAAGATGAACACCTCGGCTCACTTAGCATCCCCCCCAGGCCCCACACAACCCTACGGGTGGTTAACCTATAAGTCCCAGAGATGAGTCAGTGATTGGGGGGGGTGCTGCTAAATCTGGGCCAAACAAAACTGGAGGGCAAAAAAATGTGTAGGGGTAAACCAGAAAAGCAGCAGTGATTGTTACATTCATTTAGAATCATAGTTGCACATTTTCTGAGAATGCGGCTCTGACATCTCACTCACCAGCCTGCCTGACTGGGATTGCAGGATAAAGCCACAAACCTGGGGCCCCTCAAACAGAGGGCAGGTTTGCACTGCTGTCTGGCTTTCCTCGGTTTGGTGCAAGTTAACCCTGCACCTCCATTGTGATGGTCTTCTGTACAAACCAGCCAAGAAAGTGAAAGTCACATGACTGAGTGCTCAAGAATTGCTGTAAAGCATTGCCCCCTACTGGGGTAATGGAGTCACTGCAGGCCCTGCACCTTGGCATTTCTGATGTATACATATATTTGGCAAGGTGGATCCGTCGGTTATAAGCAGGTCAGACCACACACACTCACACACCTGACAAAACTTCCCCCCCTAGCTTTCTCCTGTGTTTGTGAAATGCTGAAAAATATTTGGAAATTCTGCATTTTGCAACGATAGATAGATATTTTATTCATAGAGCGCCCAATTCCGTGGACTCTTGGCACTGTACAATATAATTCAGAAACTGGATACGCATAGCAGCAGTTTAACATAGACATTAAAATTCTGTCCATCCCATTTAAAATTAATCAGTCATCAAAAGTCTGCTGGAACAGATATGTTTTTAATTGTCTCTTAAAATCTTCCACCAAGGGGGCCTCCCTAAGATATCTAGAAAGGGAGTTCCACAGAGTGGGCACCGCCACTGAAAATGCCCTATCCCCAGAATGCCTCAGCCTCACTCTGGGAACTCCAAGGTGGCCCCACACCCCCGGCAGAACGGAGTGCCCGGGGCTGATGGTAGATGGGGAAGTGAACATATTTTGTGCGTGAAATTCCCATGAGAGTTAGTTTGGTGGACCTTTTTGGCACGAATGTGAACTAATGCATCCCCTTTTTCCTTGCACTAACCAGACATTAAACATGACCAAGTATCACCCAAAGTAGCAGGCTTTTCTTTTCCTGCAGATAAAAATCTGGGGGATTTATTTCCCTCAGTTTTTGGGTTTTGATGTGAAGTAAACACACAGCATGTTCTGGATATTTTCCTGTCTCTTTTCCACAAAGTCAAACTTTTCAGGAGTAAGAGAATTCACATAGCTGTAATGCACACACCTCTCAAGCTTGTGTTGTTCGGATGGGGGAACACTGGCCCTCCAACTGTGGCGAGGACACCCACAAAGGGAGGCACCGCATTAGTCCATGGAGATTTTGTCTCCGAACAGCGAGGGAGGCATTTGGATGGTAAGCGTCGAAATCATGAAACGTAGAGAGCTGACAACAGGAGAAGGCCTGATGGTCTGTCGAGGTAGGTGATACCCTTATGGTATGCTGAGACTCACTATCCCGACACTGACCCGCCCCGGGCAGTATTGCCCGACAGGTTCAATATCCAGCCAGTGAGCATTCTGACAGTAGGAAACCCAACGGACATTTACGGGGTAAGGTAACGGATGTGACGGCTTGCTACCTAACCCCTGTTCATGGGATTTAAATACTGGAGGAATCGGGAGCTGGCTGAGTTGCCCCGGTGGTGTTGAGGACTAAACCACTCGCAGCTTGGCCAGCGTGCTCTGGGTTGTGTGAATTCTATCCCGTGCTGCGTCCGGTAACATTTTAAAATGTTATACCGCATAACTAATTTTTTGTAACTCTGAGGTCCGCTGCCCCTCAGAGTTAGTTATTTTAGTTATGGAGGGTGTGGGGGGCAGAATCCCCCACATGAGGGGTTCAGGCCTGCATTTTGTATTTTTTAATCAGATGCCCGAAATCGTATTTTCGGGCATCTGATTGATTCGGGAACATGGATTTCGGGCCAGTGGGGTTGGTATCCTGAGACTCAGGATACTGAGTTTATGGATACCACAGTATATCCGTACAGGTCAGCCTTTGAGGTGGAACATTTCCCCTTAAGGGACCGTGATCATCCTCCAGCTCCCCTGTCCAGCACTAACGTCACCCTTTTTTCAGTTATTCTTTTTATTGAATTTTTGATATTAACAATACAGACAGTAAAGGATTGTTTCATACAAGTATATCAAGAAATCTCACTGTACAGTCAAGCAAACAGATAAGTTAGAACTATGTACAAGAGAACTATAAAATAATATAATGTATTACACTAGGACTTAAGTCTAATTTCACCCACTCCCTTAACCAGCCCGTTATGTCTGTCTCACTCTCACTTGAATCCGTTCACCATTTTTGCACTGACGTAATCCATGAGCAGTCTATTCCACCCATCCTCCACCCACTCCGTAAAAAAAGTAGGAACATAGACAGTGATGGCAGAAGAAAACCAATGGTCCATTCATTCTGCCCATGGTTCCCTATCCCACAGTAATCCTCTTCCCCACAGTAAAGACATAAATAATAAATACAAGGGTTGGAAAGGATGAGCTATTGGAAGGAATGGGTCCCTGAATTGACACTAGGTCCCGGGTAATTTATGGGCAGACTCCGTGGACTGTCCATCTTTTTCTGCTGTCACTTTCTGTGTTTCTGTCTAAACCCAGGACCTATTGTCCATACAGGGTTTTAGCCCTCCCTGTCCACCCCCGTATTCCCTTCCCTGTTACCTCCCCCTTTCTGTCGTTGACTCCTCCCTGTCCTGTTGGCAGCGAACTGGAATATGATCCAGAATACATGGAAGAGGAGGAGGAGGTCACCCCTCTTGGCTTAGGGTGGCTGTTTTTTCCTCTGATGTGCAACAGTCTGTAATGAATGCCCGTTTCAGGGAAAAGCAGTTGTTTGGCAGCGATGTTGAAACTACTTTAAGGGATCTGCAGTCTTATAGAATGACTGAATGTCTGAAAGTATTCTAAATCAGACACTAGACCTTCCAGTTTGCTTTTCGTCTCCCACAGATAGTGGCAAGTGTTGTTTGCATATGTTGGATGTCCATAGGATGCTGTGCCAGTATCTGGATCATACGAAGGATCGTAGAACATCCTCTCAGCTGTTTATTGCTTTTGGACCCTGAATAGTGGGCTAACCAGTTTCCAAACAAGGCCTGTCCAAATGGCTGGCCAGTTGTATCACATTTTGCTACCAGAAGCATGGTAAGCATCTTCTTGGTCCCGTTTGTGCTCATTCCATCCACGGGGTGGCTACCTCAGTGCCTTGATTTCAGAATGTGTCCGCTGCTGACATCTGTGCTGCTGCCACTCACAGTATTGTTTATACATTCATTAAACACTACAGTCTGAACATCATCTCTCGTAGACGTGCCTGCTTTAACCTCAGTGTTGTGCAGGGCCTCCTTTACTCAGGATTGTAAGGCCCTGCCGTCCTCCCCCAGCGATTGGTACTGCTTGGGACTCGTTCCACAATGTGACTCAGTGGAGGGAGTTATCCTCAGAAAAGATAAAATAGTTACCTACTGCAACAGTAGATCTTCGAGAGAATCCCTTCCATCGAGCCGCAGCTAGCTGTACCTCCTTCCCCGTTGTCGGGTGATGTGTGACTGTATTGCCTGCTCTCACAAGCTGTTTCTCCTTTGATGCCTCCTATGGCATCCATACTCAGGTTTCCATATCCTCTCCTGTGTGCCTGGTATGGTCCTGATAGCTTCGGTCCCTGCTGGTCCTGTGATCCTCCGAGCTTGTCTCTGGCATGGAACTGAGGCATGCTGGGGTCACCGATGTTACACAGGTGCCGACGTGGGCGGTGTTAGCCTGCAAAAATTTCCAGGTGGTCCTGACATTGATGGCTTACAGTTCCTTGATGTGGCTCAGTGGAGGAGATCCTCTCGAAGCTCTGCTGTTATGGTGGGTAACTATTCTTTCTGAATGGTAAAGTGAGATACTTTCCTTCTAATGTGAGACAGTTGAGAGGGACGGCTAGAGGATTTATTTGTTTAGAATGTATTTTACCAGGTAGGCAAGCAGAGCCCCGAGGCTTGTTTCCAGTTGTGACCTGGGGGCAGAGGGAAGGGGATAGTTAGGGTAGGAATGCATATACATACAAGTGCAAGGCTAAAGCTGGGTGGCAAATACATACGTGTGATTCAACACTTACAGTCATACAAGTGCAGGGCACACAGTTGTGAAGACACACATGCATCAGTTCAGTGTAGTTCAAGTCGCATGATTTCTGAGTGGTAAAATTAGACATTCCTCCGAACGTGGGGCAGCTGAGAGATATAGACAGAAGAATTATGGGCATAAAATGAGAGACTTCCCTCCTAATGTGTGATAGTTGAGAGGGATAGATGAGGGAGGGGGGTTGGTGGTTCTGATGCGCAAAATCCAAGTTCTGGAAGATTTGGAAGTTCCAGAAGATTGAAGTGTCTTGGGTCGTAGCCTCTCACCTGACACCTGGGGTAAAACTTATAACAGACACTGTAGTGCAGTATTTATCATTTGTAATGTATTTGTAATTATTTTTCTTTTTATCAGGAAAGGCACACTAGGCTGAGATGGCTTGTTTCCAGGTGTGTCCTGGGTGGGGGGAGGGTTGCATGGACCTTTTTTATTAACAGGGGAATGTTGGCCATGACACCAGGAAAACTCCCTGACTCTTCTTCGACAAGTGCCTTGGCACTTCCACCTGGACAGTGACCAGAGATGGGCAGAAGGGACCTCTGTTTAATGTCTCCTCCGTAGGATGGCAGCTCACCAGTGCCCTCATACTGCACTAAAGTGTCAGTTATGGGTATCACCCCAAGTACTGGTGTGGGTCTAGAACCATCAGCTTGTCTGACCCCAGAGGAGAGTGTGCTACCTACTGAACCACGGACATTTGGTCACCGTTCAGGTGGAAGTTAAAGAACCCGTGGCACTTATTGAAAGAGATTAGGAGGAGTTTCTCCAGTATTACCCTAGTTAGTAAATTGGGCCCATGTGACCCACCCCCCAAGATGCACCTGGAAATGAGCTTTCAACAGCTCTGTGTGCCTTTCCTGGTCAGAGATTACAAATGAATGAATGACTAAATAAATAAAATGAGGGGTGTGTCCCCTACTGTGCGACACTTGAGAGGGCTGGATACAGGAGTTTAAAACTGGGACGCGACCCTTTATGTGAGATGGTTGAGACGGATGGACACAGGAGAGTAAAATGAGGAATGTGTCTCCTAATGTGGGATGGTTGAAAGGGATGGACCAAGGAGTGGAAAATGAGGTATGCGACCCCTAATGTGGGATGGTTGAGAGGAATGAACAGCGGAGTGAAAAATGAGGGACATGCCCTCTAATGCGGGATCATTGAGAGGGATGGACAGAGGAGTGTAAAATGAGGGACATGCCCCCTAGTGTGGGATGGTTGAGAGGGATGGACAGGACAGAGGAGTGTAAAATGAGGGACGTGTTCCCTAATGTGGAATGGTTGAGAGGGATAGACAGAGGAGTGTAAAATGAGGGACACATCCCCTAATGTGGGATGGTTGAGAGGGATACAGAGGAGCGAAAATGAGGGACGCATTCTCTAATATGAGATGGTTGAGAGGGATAGACAGAGGAGTGTAAAATGAGGGACACGTCCCCTAATGTGGGATGGTTGAGAGGGATAGACAGAGGACAGTAAAATGAGGGGTGTATTCCCTAATGTGGTATGGTTGATAAGGATGGATAGAGAAGATCAGGTAGGGTCTGCGGTGACAGTATTGGCAGGCACAAACTTGACAGACTGGGTGGGCCAAGTGGGCCTTCTCTGTCGAGAAATTCTAAGTGCTTTACAAAGGGAGGGGAGAGAATGTTGAAGTTATTTTAGCCATACAGGGAGATTCAGAGATAAATTAGGGAAATTATAGAGATGTTAGGCTCAGCGAAGTAATTTGAGTTGCTTAGAATCACACAGTAAGTGGCAGTGGTGGGATTCAAACCTGGGTTCACAGCTGTGGTCCTACCTGAACTGGTAATATTGGACAGTCTCTTAACAAACTGTGTTAAAAATAAAATGTGACTTTTTCTTTTGTGTGTCTGATCTCTTTTGGTTTCCAGGTATTGGCTTCCTGGCTGTTTATTTTGCACTGCTGTCCCTGCTTCTATCGCCCCTTACCCCCATGGCAGTCGTGACCACGTTGCAGGCAACCAACATGCCAGCCGTAGTGATAAGTCGGGTGAGAAATTGTGGTTTGAGGAGGGGGGAGGTGGACGTAATAAACATTAACTGTGGTCTCTCCAGAGACCTCTTAAAAGTAGGGTGGGTCACGGCTAGGGTTGTCGCAGTGTCATATTTTGAGTATCACAGTACTGCTACCGTTCCAAATTAGTTTATACTCAATGGTCTTAACCTTGAAAAAGAAAACAAGTTGAAGCAGCAGTGCATAGTACAGTGAAAATATAATATATGATTCTTTTGTTTCACTGCTCTTTTTATTAAATGTGCTTTATTTCCTGGTATCGGCTGGCCCCTGTTAGTCCTGCCATATCACCCACCTTCTCTGAACTTACCTTTCTTGTATCTAAATGAGTGCAGCCTGGCTTCCCCCTGGGGTGGGGCCATTGGTGTGGGGGGGCGGCTACCCCCAGATGCAGACTAGGTCAGCGATCCCAGAGAGAGAGAGAGAGAGATGCCACGGTCAGTGGTGGGGGGGCTTTGGTGAGGGTGGACGTCCTGCTGCAGCAGCCAATGATTTAACCCTTTTCCTCCCTTCCCCTGGGATGCTGAGGAAGCTTCCCAACATGTGAGCACGCCGTGCATGCGCTCACGTCAGAGCGTGGCGACATCCCCACTCCCAGCTCGTCGGCTCTGATACATTGCCACCTGTGGTCTTCCAGGTGGCAGTAGAGCAGCGGAGACTGAGCACGCTCCCTGTCTGAAGTGGCGAGCATCCAGTGGGATACTCATCTCACCTCCCCTGATCCACCCTCTGACGGCTCAGGCTTGTTGTAGTCCTGAGCAGTATCACTACCACTGCGCTGTGGGCTGGCTTTCAGTGCTGTTTCCTTTTTGTTTTTTTCTATATATATTTTATTGCGTTTTTTCCCATTTTTCTCCCCAGTCCCAATCCCGTGCCTCGGATGCGCGCACAGATGGAGGCATGCGCATGCCACGTCTCAAGATGCCCTCCCTAAATGTCGCCCCCTACGCTAGCCTGGTGGTAGCAGGACTAAGGAGGAGAGCTGCCTTCCGGCTGTTCAGTCCTGCTCCTACCCTCCCCTTCCCCCCATGCTGGCACCCCGATGACCCAAGTCCGTTCCCGAACCCGGGTCACCGGCGTAGCACAAGATAAGGCGTCCAGCACCTCAGCCCTCAGTGCCACTGGGCCGGCTCAGTGCTGTTTTCTAAAAGTTGTTCCTTGCATAGAATCATGAAGAACAACTGGGAACGTGAAGAACTACTTGGAATGTTGAGCGTTAGCAGCTGTGTGACCGGCAGTTGCACGATACTGAAATCAGACAGCGAAATGGTTCAAATAAAGCTGTCCCTTATGCTGAGTCTGCTGCCTCTGTAAAAAAGATGAACAAACAAAAAGTTGTTGTTTGTAAAACAAGGTCTACTGTAAAAAAAAATAAAAAAAAAAAAAAATAGCAAACCCCAACTGTGAAGAACAACAAACTATAGTATTTCAGACACTTCATGCTGAGTGAGCGCAATAGTCTAAAAAATCTTAGCCATTGTGGCTGAAATGCACCAAATGTTTTAGCCATTAAAGGGGAACAGTCAGTACCAAGGGCCCCACACTCAAGTGTGGGGCTGGTCCCGATGTGCCCTTCGTTTGCAAAAACATTTTGGTTTACCTACTGTTTGCTGTAGTATAGCAGTGCATATCAGACTAATTTTGATTACGTGTTGGCTGACATCTTCTGTTACTACAAATCCCAGAATCCTGTGCAGCTGACATCAGAACAGTAGGCAGCAATGGGAAATTCAGTAGCCTGCAGTGTACGTTAGTTTGTATAAGCACTGATCTTTTGTTTGCTGGTCCTGCTGTCCTGCATGGAATATGTACAGTCACAGATGACTGTACTTAACCCTTGGTGAAAAGCAGACTCGGAAAACATTGGATCGGAGATTGTAAAAGCTCTAACATGCACTGCAGGCTATTGAATCTCCCGCTGCTGCCTACTGCTGTAATGTCTACTGCAGGGGATTCGGCAATGTGCACATTAGAATCAGCCCCACACTTCAGCATGGGGCCCTTTGTGGTGACTGTTCCCCTTTAACCGAAGAGTAAAAATTCATAATGCCCAAATGCCGTAGCCAAAGTGGTGACTGGAGCCACAAAAGTTGTAGGCCAGTTCTACTTACAGTAGCCATTAGTGTTGGCGGCAATCCTTGGCACACACCCAGCTTTTGGGTGCTGTGATACCGTTTAGAACATTCGAGCTTCACTGTTGTGCTACGTGACATCACAGTACCCACTCGATGTGTGAACCAGCTTGTTCTTCACAGTTGGGGGTTATTTATTCTACAGGCCCTCATTCATTTGTATTCTACTTATGGTGCCCCTTTTCTCCTATCCTAGAAGTGGGTCTGCCATCATTTGGCGGCATGGATGGCGCATTTCTTGTTTTCTCCCCTCCATCTTCTAACTGGGCTGTGGACACCGGCGCCCTGGGGCAGGGCCGTGCGAGGAGGGTGCCGAGGCTACACACCACCATGCATGTCCGCCAATCCACCCCAGGTGCAGTCGATTTCCCGCCAAGAGGAAGCGTCCAATGAAATCCTCCCTGCGGTCTCTGCTCCTGACACCCAAGCTTGGGGCATGAACCTGGGTCGCTAGCATGCCAAGTGAATCCCTTCGCTCGGTGCTATGGAGCCGGCCTTAAATGTTTCTTTAAGACTTGAAATAGTTTACAGCAGCAGTGCAATGAAAAATGTTGTTCCAAAAAGTTAGTTTTAGCTACAGATAATAAAAAGATTACCATACCTGCCAGATCTACGTTTCTAGGTACTTCCTGTGCATCATGAGTTTTTTATCATTGTCTTGATCCCAACCCGTGCTGAGTCTACAGTGCTATTTCTAGCCAAATGTGGTGGCCTTTTTTTTTTTTTTTTCTTGAGAAGAAACCCTCAAAACATTTATAAACTACTCCCATTGTAGTGGAATTAGAACACTAAGATTCACTAAGATGGGGCTGAAGGAGCAGAGAGCCATGGCCCAAATAAAGCTCCTATCTATCACCCTTAAAAAAAATCAAAGATTGTTCTGTTAACGTGTAGACATCCAGTCTATTTTTGAAAATGTTCTTTGATTCACTAATAACTATCGTGGTTGGTAATGAGTTCCAACACTGTACCACCAGAGCCGGCCCAGTGACGCAGAGGGTTGAGGCGCTGGATGCCACACCTCTCGCCACGCTGACGACCTGGGTTCAGGAAGGAGCCAGGGTTGTAGGTCAGGGTGGGGGAGGAAAAGGATGTGAGTTAAGCTGCCGGCTGGCAGCTCTCTGCCTCGGGAGGGAGTTCTCAGCTCTCTCGGAGCTTGGCTGCCCCCTGGTAGAGGCTGGAGGGATGGTGCCGCCTCGAGAAGCATCGGCGCTAGGCAGAAGGGAGGCGGAAGAGATCTGGCACTGGAGCTGCAGTGTGCATGCGCGCCTCCACACGCATGTGCCACCGCTTCCGGGGGTCTCAGGAACAGGTCACGGGGGAGAAAACAGAGGAAATACAGGGACTGTCCATGGATGAAGCCTCTGTGTCAGGCTCTGGGGATCTCCTGGGATGCGCAAGGCGCTACAAGACCCTGAGCTCCAGTAGGGTGGCAGACAGTCGGGACAGCCTGCCGTTGGGGGATAAAAATTGTTGTTAAAAAAAAAACTGTACCACCAACTAAATATAGAAGATACCTGGAATCTTTTATAGTGGAAAAAAAGGTAGCGTCCAATTTTTTGGCAATTTTGCCGCACTGCTGCTTTAAGGAGCATTCCTTTGCTACCGTGAAATGAGATGCAGTGCTTCCCAGCCCAGTTCCTCGTGGACTGGTGCTGACATTACACTGCAGCCAACACAAATGGAACTGTGTTGCTGTCAGTCTCACATGACTTCCTTCCTTTCCCTCTGTGGTCCTGCCCCCCACTTAATAGTTCCACCATAACACTTGCTGTAATTTTCAACGGCCTGCTTATGCCTTGTTTGTTCATTATGCACTTTATATGGTCTTTGTGTGCTCTGTCTTTGCACTTTTATGTTACACTGAATTTGTCTAGGGCTGTGTATTATTTTTACCCTTTGCCCCCCTCCCCCAGGTCGCACCTGGAAATGAGCCTCAGCTCAGTATGCCTTTCGCACTCACCAATTTTCAAATAAACAAAGACGAGAGGTCAAGGGTGTATTGGGTATTAGCTACCTTCTGTTGGTCCCCCTTTTCTTAATTTTTTAATATTGTTTTCTGGATTTACCAGACTTCACAGAGCTACTGGTGGGTGTGGAAGTGCCATTTATTGTTCTCGCTCTCTTTGTTTGCCATGTGTCCCCAGGCCCGGCAAGGCGCTGGCATTTGGGATATAGTCCCGACATGGTGTGCGTCAACACACTCAGGCGATACTCAGCCTGCTACGTCCCCCACCCGGTGACCGAGTGCTCTGACACCTCTATAGGTGTCAGTAGCGCTCGGAGATGTAGCTCCTTCCCCACCCGGAGAAGGTGCATCCCCATGGGCGCTTGGTCCTCCTCTTTCCTGGCCGGCCCCCCGACGACCCGGGCTCGTTTCTGAACCTGGGTCGCCAGCGTTGCGAGCCATAGCCATACCGCTGCACTAATGGGCCAGCGAGTTGGTCCCTCCATAACAAGATATGTGTGTATGTTTGTGATGGGGGGGGGGACACTTTCACTGTGACAGCATATGCTGTGCTTGTCATGTGGACAGAGGGCTGCAGTCTCCAGTGCTGTCAATCCAGCAACTTGTCATGTGATTTAGAATTCACTAAAACAGCTTCAGGAAGAAGCACAAATACTAGTACGTTCACTAACAAAGGGGGAATATTGTTTCAAAGGCTGAACATTTCCAGCCGTCTGAGATCATGAGATAACTATGTGTGGAGTATAATTCTCCCCTTTCTCTCCTCTTACAGCTGATGCAAGCGGCTACTAACTATCAGAATGGGCACACGGGCCAGCTGTCTGCTATCACCGCATTTCTACTTTTTACGGGTGCCTTGGCCAGAATATTCACCTCAATTCAGGTAAGTGTAGGGAGACCGTGTCGGCTAAGGATTTAAAGTATATGCATGCTGCAGGCTGCTGAATCTCCCACTGCTGCAGCCCTCTTCTGATGTTGGCTGCAGGGGATTCTGGGATTTGTGGTGACAGAAAATGTCAGTCTCCAAGCTGAAACGGTCTTATATGATCTACTGTACTACAGTAAACAGTAAGTAAAAAAACATTTCGCACACACAGTGCAACTTGGGACCACACACACACACAGGTGTGGGGCTTTTAATGCTGACTGTTCCCGTTTGACAACGCATTTGTCTCACTAACAAGCGACATCCTAACAGCAGCATGCTTCCATATTATGCTGACATTTGGGGTACACCTGGGCATTTGGGTGAGTGAAAACACAATTTTTAAAAACTGAAAATCAATTGAGTTTATATATAACAAAATATAATAATCTCGATAGGTTTTCATTGCGAATGTATGGATGGTGGTGGGGTTCTGTTACAGTGCCTTTGGTGTCTTAACCAGGAAGTTGGGCAAGCGGGAAACTACAGTATGAAGAATTCTTGTAGTTCGGTGAACTGTTTGTAGGGTTGGGTGGTCGGAAAAAAGGAATACAATTTGATCGGTGGCAGCTGCATGAGGAAGTAACTGGGTTTAAAATTTTGATAAGGGACAGACGACAGAGGGTGGTAGTAAATGGAGTTCATGCAGGGAGGGTGACCAACGGAGTGCCACAGGTGGCAGTACTGTGAGCAGTCTTCTTTAATGTCTTTATAAGTGACATTACAGATTAACTGGAAGGGAAGGTCTCCCTGTTTGCGGATGATACCAGAATCTGCAAGAGGTTGGGCACTCCAGAGGGGGCGGAAAGAATGAGCAGAGACCTGAGAAATTCGAGGTGTGGTCAAGGGCATGACAGCAGGGTTTCAGTACAAAAAAGTGCAAAATCGTAGCGGCCCGGGCGCTGAGGGTTGAGGCGCTGGACGCCACACCTTGCGCTGCGCCGTGACCCGGTTCGGACGGACTCAGGCCGTCGGGGCTGGTCGGGGAGGGAGGATTGAGGCGTCCCAGCGGATGCTCTCCCCTCGGGTGGGAGTGCCAGGGCGCTGTATAGCGCCTGGCGCCCCTGCAGTGGACCGCTGGAAGCACCGGCTTTCGGGGGCACGGCGGCTTCACTTGGCGGAGCTGGGAGGGGGGACGCTGTTAGGTGCTTGAGAGAGCGTGCATCTGCCTATTGCACTCTCTGCGCCAGTGTCTCAGGGGTCGGGTAACACAAGGGACCAGAGGAAAAATCCTTCACCTCTCCTAGGTGACGAGATCTCCTGCAGCAGGCGTGCCACCACCGACAAGTATCAGGGCAGACTCCGCTATGCTAGGCCCTCTCCCTGAGAACATTTCAAGGGGAACAGGTAAGGGGAGAGCCTTTCCTCGCCCCGCCCGGGGGTAATCCGGGCCATCAAGGACATGGGGGGTTGAGCTGAGGGCACTCTAGGGGCAGACCCTGAAGTCGGATAGGTCGCAACGCTTGGGGCGCTGAGAGCGCCGATTGAGTGGAGAGTGAGGGTAGAAAGTAGGAGTTGGGGGATAAAAAGAAAGTAAAAAATCGTGCACCTAGGGTACTGAAACCCAGAGGAGGAGTACAAAATGGGAGAAGAGGTATTGACAGTCACAAACAGGAAAGGGACCTGGGATTAATCATATCGGATGACTTCAAGGTGACAGAGCAGTGCGACAAGGCAGTGGGTAGGGGTGACACCAACAGAAGGAGGGGAGGTGGTGTTGCTACTGTATAGATCGCTGGCAAGATCCCACCTGGCGCACTGTAGCTGGTCCTGGAGACCACATCTCTGGAAGGACATAGAGTGGAGGCAGTCCAGAGGAGGGCAACTGAAATGGTACAGGGTTTGCATCAGAAGCCCAACAGGGAGAGACTGAAGGACCTCAATGAATGAGAGAAGGGAGAGGGGCTGATGTGATGGAGACCTGTACATACTGCACAGGGTAAATAAGGTACAGGATGGGAGTATTTCTCAGAAGAAAAGGTGCACGAGAACAAGGGGGCATGCATTGAAGCCTGAAGGGGGTAAATTCAGGACAGCTGTGAGGAAGTACTTCATGACTGAAAGAGTGGTGGATTCCTGGAACAGTCTTCCAGTGGCGGTGGTGGGGGTTAAAACAGTGGTGAGCTTCAAGCATGCATAGGGTAGACACAAAGGAATCTTAGTTGGAAAGTGTGTGTGTGTGGGGGGGGGTAGTTGGAGATTAGGTAGGGTCTCCATTGACAGTATGGGCAGACTGGGTGGGTGAAGCGGTTCTTATTTGCTGTCAAATTCTGTGTTTCTGTGTTGTTAAGTGATCTGTGTGGCTTTACAAAACAATGCTTAAAGGGAAAAAGCACTACAAGCCCCACACCCATGTATATAAAAAACATTTTTTCTACTTACTTTTTACTGCCGCATAGTAGATTTTATCAGACTGTCTTCTGACTTCCAAGCTGACATTTTGTGTAACTACAGATCCCAGAATCCTCTGCAGCTGACATCAGAGCAGTGCATGTTAGAGTTCTTATAAGCTCTGATATTTTGTTTGCTGGTCCCGCTGTCCTCCCTGGGCTAAGTACAGTCACAGAGGACTACTACATGTGGCCCCTGGAGATGAGCAGAGCCGGAAAACATCTGATCGGAGGTTATACAAGCTCTAACGTGCAGTGCAGGCTACTGAATCTCCCACTGGTACAGTCCTCCTCTGATGTCAGCTGCAGGGGATTCTGGGAGTTGTATTTATAGAAAATGTTAGCTTGCAAGTCAACAGAATTAGTCAGATACAATCTACTATAGTGCTGTAAACTTGGGTGTGGGGTTCTTAGTACTAACTGTTCCTCCTTAATGAAAACTGAATTGCAGGGGCTGGGCGGTCACAGCCTCTCCCACTTGGAGAGAATTAAATTGACAAATACCAGATATTCTAGGGGCCCCATGGTTACAAAGCACTTCAATCCCACTTACTTGGCTACATGTCGGAGGCAGTGTGGGGCAAGGGAACCTACTGTTACAAACTTAGGACTTGCCCCAAAATACGCCCCTTCCGGCAGGACATACACCTAGAATTACAAAAACCAACTACTGTACCAATCCCAAACACTTTCCAAGACATGGTCCTAGGCCCATCAACCTTTCTGCTGGGCCTCTGAAATAAATGCAAATACTTGATATGGCTACCATATCTACATAAATACATAGATACTGACAGCACATAGGGGCCTTTGGCCCCCCTAGTCTGACCAATTACGCATGTAAGTTTGACTCTTCAAGCTTCTCTTGAACTGGTTTGTCTCCTTCCCCCAGTTGCTAGGATCCCTCATGCCTATCCCATGCATTCTTGAATCCTGTAATCGTTTCAGCCCCACCACCTCCTCTGGCAGGGCGTTCCACTTGTCCACCACCCTTTCTGCGAAGAAATACTTCTCGACGTGTTACCTCTGAGCCTTCCTCCCTCCAGTTTCATCCCATGACCCCTAGTCCTGGAACATCTCTTCCTCTGAAAAATAGTGTTTTGCTGCACCTTGTTCCTCCCCGTGAGGTACTTGTATGTCTCAGTCATATCCCCCCTTCCTCCTCTCCTCCAGGGAGTACATAGTCAAGTCCTTCAGTCTGTCCTTGTACGACTTGTGATGCAAACCCTGTACCGTCTTGGCTGCCAGCGCCTCAACCCTGTCTATATCCAGTCTCTAAATATTTTGGAAGTTGGGGTTGTAACGGGGCCACAGCACGCTCCACACCTTCTGTCTCTGAGACCTTTGTCTTCCAGAGATCCAGTGTAGCGGAGTGGGAGTCAACCACTGAAGTGTGATACATGTGAGGGCTACTATCTTTAGCATCTGGATCGATTTCTGTTTATGTCTAGGGCCCCACAGGAAGGTCGGGAGGCCCAGGACCATGTCATATAAAGTGTTTGGGATTGGTACAGTGGTTCGTTTTTGTAATTCTAGGTGTATGTCCTGCCAGAAGGGCTGTATTTTGGGGCTAGCCCAAAATATGTGGTAGTGGGTTCCCCTTGCCCCACACTGTCTCCGGCATGTAGCCGAGTAACTGTGATTGAAGTGCTTTGTAACTGTGGGGGCCCCAGAGTATCTGCTAAGTATTCACCAGTTTAACTCTCTCCACGTGGGAGAGGTCAGCCCCTGCAATTTTCATCACTCTAGCTGGGTCATTACCATTTATCACACTTGAGGTTGGTCACAAGAAGCTATTAATCAACAGGAGAGCAGCTTGAACGAAGCCAGGTGACATCACAGTGACCTCTGGTGCACTCAACACAAAGCAGTGAAATCAAACAAAAGTATGTATATTTTTTTGTTAGTACTTTTTTCCCTGGCATCCAGTCTGCCTTACCTCTCTCTCGCGTCCAGGCATCCTCTCTCTAGTCTCCAGCCGCCGTCCCAAGGACTCCTCTGCTCCATTTTAGGTTTCCTCAGCTTTCCCCCCATGGTGGGGAGGTGGAGAGCCCCCCCCCCCATGCTCTGCCACCAGGACCGGATTCAGTACATGCTGTGTACCCTCGGAACCGAGCGATTCCCCCTCGGAGATGGCCATCATGCTGTCACGACTGGTGCCCTTTTTCCCTGTTCTCCCCTTGATGTGCGAGTCGTGCAATGACGCCAATGGACAGGAGCGCTCGCACTACCGCACGCACTCTTTCCCGGCGTCAGTCCAGGCACGTCCCCCAGCAGACTGCCTGTGCACTGCATTGCCTCCAGCCATCACCAGAGGCCACCAGCACACTGACCGCAGCACCCCCCCCCCCCGGAGAAGGAGAGCAGTCCCATGGACGCTCAGTCCTTCTCCTCCCCCCCTACCAACCCCTGACGACTCAGGCTCGTTCCCGAAACCGGGTCGCTGGCGTGGTGCGAGGTGTGGCGTCCAGCCCCTCAGCACCACCAGGCCAGCAACAGAAATTTGTTTTTCTTCATTAAAAGAACTCATCTGAAAGCTTTATCATTTAAAATACATTGTATAAATTGGACACGCAGTGACATTTATCATCACTTGTGAGGGGGCGGGACTTTGCTCTGCCACTCATGAGTTATGGCCCTGCCCCCTCACTCATGATGATAAATGGTATATTCTGAGTCTGGCCAGTGTGCATCCAGTGTATCTGCAATTCGACTTGTATTCCATATATGGTCTATAGATTTCTCATCCCCATTATTTATTACAGAGGTCATTTTCATAAAATTCAGACCTTTATCCCTTACAGCTCATCTACCTGCATAGCTTATTCCCTACTTCTTGTCCTGACCCTCTGTTATGACATCACAGTCTGAGCCATGTGAGTGACTCTGATGTCACAATCAGAGTATTATGACCTCAGCTGGGGAGTAAGCAACAGGAATAAATGAACTGTTCAGAGCAAAGATCCTGTTTTCGTGCAAATTAACTCAGTAATAAATAATGGGGACAGGGAATACAGATTTAGTGTCTAAATAGTGGACAAATATAATATTTCTTAACGTTTCTCTGGAAGCGTTGGCTGCTCTTTAAGAGAAGCGTCCTATTTTTTTTTTTCGTTTTGTTTCTAAATATCTGTTTGTTTTTCTAGGAGACTGGGAACCCCCTCATGGCACTTACATTTATAGTGTCGTCTACATGTAATGGGATAATTGTAGCTCAGCTTCTGTACTACTGGAACGTCACTCCTCGCAGCGTTAAGAAAACGCAATAACACTAGCCGAAGATGCACTCTACCTGACGCTCCCTGCTAACGGGCTGGGGAAGGGAAAGGAACGGAGTACATAAAATGCAAAGGAACCTTAAGACTGTTGAACAAAGTGAGGGAGGGACCAAAATTGCAAGATCCCCTCTGAACAACACCCTGTTTATCCATTCCACAATGTGAAAGACTTTCTGTTGGACCAGTAAATGTTGGAGGGCATGGGGAAAGTCTCTTCTGTTTTTTTTTTTTTCTTTTTAATAAAAAATTAATCCTTGTCTGATATTTTTTTTTTTCCCCCTGATCAGATATAACAATCGGGGGGGCTGATTTTCTGGTGATTCAGAGTGTCAAAATCTAGGATTCCACTGATGTTTGCCAGCGATTCCAGCACTTTAAGAAATCTTAGGCCCACTGGATTTATTTTTTTAAAATGCTTTCAGTTTTGCCGGTAAATACCAGTTAAAACCTCAAATTGGTACCCTTATGTGTAAAAACATATTCTTACTCATTAGTTTGTTTTAAATAAATCTAGCATTTTATTTAATTTACAATGTACTATGATATTGTGGTTATCCTGTGAGGTTGATTTTCAGAGCCATTTTGGCCACCGATGTATTTTGGTTGCCATCATGGCTTGTCAGCCAAGCCCTGTTTGCCACAGTAATGGCCAGTTTGCACTTGCCCTGGGCCGTCCAGATTTAAATGCGCCAAGTTTAACTTTGCTGAGTACCAGGTCCTGCGTGAATAAATTGAAATGTATTTTTTTCTCTCTAGTGAAAATGTCCCGTTTGTCGGGTTGTGTGTGTGTGACTGTGTGGAGATAAAAAGAACTGGATAATCTTATGATGACTGACGACAAAGATTTGCTACAAACTAGTAATCGGTTGCTCCCGAATCCAAGTAGCCAGAGACTGCTATGATTTTGCTTGGGCTACAGATATATCAGAAGCAGTGGCCCAGTTATCTTTTCATGGAAGCAAGACAGGGTGTGGCAGTACTCCTCATATAGTAGGCAAAACAGCTGTAGACGCAAAGGCGGAATACGGAGCAGGCCATTCCACAGGCAAATCCAGTTTATTGCTGAGAAATGCTGCAGTGCACAAATACAAAATGAATAAATGCCAAAATAACAAAAATGCTACAACGTGTAATGGACAATGGTGACCACACAGACCAGCACGGACCAGGTGCCCAGGTTGCCTCTGTGGTCTGCCTTTGTGCCAGTGACTGTTTTGCCTGCTGTACGAGGAATGCAGCCACAACCAGTCTGCTCGTATTTTATTTTGGGGTTGGCGCACCCCTGTGACAGCACCTAGGCCCTTCCCTTCTGAGTGCACACTTTTCCTGTCCCCCATGTTCTGTTGGGAAGCTGTTGCATCATGTGTACTCGTTCGCAAACAAAAGCAGTTGAGTCGGCAGCTGGGGCAGCAGATTTGTTTGTAAGGCTCTAACAAGCCTGCTGGTGGTACTGTTCTCCTGAAACTGAGGCTTAGGAACGATCTCTACTGGAGCAACTGGATACAGGGAATACTTTTGTGACTGCTGCATTGAGGGTGGTCCGGGGACCCCTTCTCGCCTATGTTGAAAGAACACTGTAATTATTGGGGACCTGTCTGAGACTGAGTAAACGATTAAATGCTTTTAAACCAAATTATGTGGGTTTTTGTATTTTAAATTATTGAAATGTATAGCTAAGTAAAAGTCCCAAATTGGGCCTGTCGTGGTATTGGACTGCATTTTTTGTTGATTTTACTTAAATATATGTATATTTTTTTTTTGTTGTTTGTTTTTTATTTTTCCAAGTACATAACATACAAACATTTTGTAGGATACCTCACAGTACATCAGTACATTCAATGCAGAAGCCCTTATCAACACATCCTATTTATCTTACCACCCCCAGGCTTCCAACACATGCCTGTTACAAGGGGGTGGTAGGCGTAATTGCATTAGCAACCTTCAGTGGATGTTACTATAGGCTAATAGGAAGAGCAAGAAGGAAATTACATCCTACCTGTTATGGCCTGCAGTATCATCTGTAAGGGGCTATTCTCAAAGTGCTGCTTCTGGAGTCAGTGGGGGGGGGTTATCATTCAGGATAGGCCTACATTAAATCAGATAGTAAATACACACAAAGTAACTGAAGGAAGACTGAAATTCGGTACAGTGCTATATAAGGAGTATAATAACTTGATGCATATTCAGAACAGTCAACCATTGCATGGAGTATATCTGGGGAGTCAGCCCTTTCTTAGTCTGGTGAGAGAGAGGATTTACATGTAGTTTATGATTGGAAAAGGCAGACTGGGCTGTGACAGCTGGGACCCATTAAGTTTATCCCCCACCCCAACGCCTTCACATGCACGGCGGAAGTGAACTGAGCATGCCATGCAAACATGTACTGGTTCGTAGGCATCTCCTACCCGTTCTAGCACCGAGGGTACCCTGTGATTCCCTTGGTAAGCAGAACTGTGTCCAGACTCACCTTAAAGCAGCAGGGTTTGTTAGACATAGTGTATTTTTCAGCAGTAATGTTTGTCTGTCAGAATAATCAAGACACACATTTTTCTTTTCTTTTATTCCTGAACCAAGATGTGGGATTTAGAAGTTTTAACAGCTCCGACTCCTGTGCCGTGCTTACAGTGAAAGTGTAGGATGTCTTGGCACAGTGTTGTGCTGTTTACAATCAGAAACATATATAAATATATATATATATATTTTTTTTTCTCCCCCATACAGAATGGTCCCCCTTCATCCAGGGATGGCTAATCTGCCCAGTCCCAGCCTCCCTGAGCCGGTGCCCACCTCTCCCGGTATTCACCACAGTCAGATTCTCCCCACAGATTCCTCCTCATGGAGGGGCTGGAGGAAGGAGGGCCGTCCTCCCCCTCAGTACAAAAATCCAAGGTGGACAGATGGTGAGCTCCAGGTTGCAGTGCGAGCTCAGGGACAGGTGGGCAGGATTTCATTAAACCTCCGACGTTCCTTTTCCGTTTTCTTCCTGCCCCTTGCTGTAGAGCATCAGACTTGTACATGGAGGTAAACCCGTCTGACGTTCTCCACAGCGCCCTCCCTTTCTTGCCACCTGTGCTGCACCACCAGCAGGCCTTCACCTGGTGGCAGTCTAAGACTGGACAAACATGCTTCCCCCACCCTGGGAGAGGAGAGCTGTCCCTCAGATGTTCGATCCTCTCCTGCCCCAACTGACCCTCGATGATCCGAGTCCATTCCCAAACCCAGGCTGCTGGCATGGTGAAAGGTAAGGCGCTAGTGCCTCAGCTCTCCACGTCACTGGGCCATCACTGGCGGCCATCTTTAATGACATGAGTCATTAATTGCACAATTAGCTGTAAAAGCTGTTTTAACAATATCAAAGAAAACTAAAAATACACCAAGCATGAATCTTAGGATGTCCAAAACACTTTTTTGCTAAAAACAACAAAACTATATGATGAAATTTTTTGCCGACTAACAAATAATGCTGTTTTAAAGATGAGTACTACCTTCAGATCCAGCGTCTCTACTGGTAGGCTGTTTCATAGTTTCACCACCCTCTGAGAAAAGAAATGACTCCTAATGTTACCCCTGAACTTACCATCTCCAAGTTTCTAAGTCCTTGTGTCCTACTGGTGGACACTACTAGATAAGACATCTCTGTTTGTTCGACCTTGTTGATACACTTGAATATGCAGGAAACTGAGATCAAGTTCCCGTCCTCCCAGCACCCTACCCTCAAACCACAACCTCCGATTAGTCATTTATTTATTTATGGAGTTTTGGTAACCGGGTAAGTCCACTGAGATAATTACAGTCCCTTTTTCAGGGTCGACCCAGGCGTGCAGTAACAAACAAATTAACAATACAGTACAGTGCAAAAACAACAAGGAAATTCTGTTACAGTAATTAAAACAAACATACAGCAGGTAGGGGATACGAATCATAAAACATACTGAAATATAAAACTTAACAGTATATAACAGCTATTAAATAGATATATATACACTTCAGTAATAACATATAGCATATAACAAAAGTCAGTGTCAGTGGCTCAGTAGGTAGCACACTCGCCTCTGAGGCCGGGAGATCAGAGGGCTGTGGGTTCAGTTCCCACATCTGGCACTTGGGTTAATATCCCAGTACTGACACTGTAGTGCAGCATGAGAGGGGTGCCGCACTTCTGAGGTGCCGTCTTTCGGATGAGACGTTAAACCGAGGTCCCATCTGCCTGGATTAGTGGTAGTTCAGGTGGATGTTAAAGATCCCATGGCACTTATCGAAAAGAGTAGGGGAATTTCCCCAGTGTCCTGGCCAAATGTCCCTCATTCACTATAAATACCACCAACAGCTTAATCTGGTTCAAGGTCAATTGGCATTCATCTGTATCCCCCTCCCCCGGGTCATGCCTGAAAATAGGCAGGATTTGTCTAGTGCACTTACCCGGTCAACAAAAGCTAAATAAAATATTGCGAGTCAGTTTTGGAATGAACACAAGCAGTTAAAATTTTAAGCCCAGAAAATCATTTTTAATTACTACTGTTGCTTAATTCAGACTATGCATGATGTAACAGCCATAATGTAAACGCATCCTGAGCTGTGCAGCGCTATTTCACATTCTCAGTGTGGCGTGGCGCCATGCTGTGCACTGTATAAAGTGATACAGTGAACCGTGCCGCGCTGAGAATATGAAATGGCACAGCGCAGCTCGGGATATATATTGATGGGCTGGCAGTATAGCCTAGAGGTTAGAGGAACAAGGTGTGAACGAGCTTGGTACATCCAGCAGACCAGACCCGAGTTTGATTCTCACAACCTCCACTTGCATACTGTGTGACTCTGAGCAAGTCACTTAACCGCCCAGTGCTCCCAGGTCGCCCCTAAAAACAGGCACTTGTGCCTAGTGGGCCTTACCAGCTTACCAAAGACTAAAAGAAAATATATATATATATGTTTACATTATGCCTGGTACATTGGAGTCTGTATTAAGCCACAGAGGTAATTAACATTTTCTTATTTTGGGCTTAAAAGCCTGATTGGGGTTTGGGGGTGGGATGCTGGGAGGACAGATGTTGTCCTTTAAGGGCCTACACCCTTTCATCACGGCTTTTCTCCCTTAAACCATTGATCATACTGATGGCATAGGAGAGGAGAGGAGGTTTGGACATTATCCGAAGCACGCCACCTTTTAGCTGGTTCAGCTGGCTGCTTGATTAATGGTAAACAGCGAGAGAGGGCTGGATTTTCGAAGTCCTGAGAATGCCGCAAGCTGCTGGTGCGCCAGTCATTTGGCGCATGGGGCTTGCATCATTCTCCTGGCTGGCATTCTGGATTTTCTATCCCGTACATCAGTTGCTGCAAAGTAGTCCAGCTGTTTGCTCGTCTGGCTTGCGACGATCCTGGGAACCCTTTTCACAGGGCGTGACCAGATATTTGGTGCAAGCTGCTGTAAACTGGGAAAATGGTCGTAACTGCGCCCACTGTACTAAAATCAGGCACAGTCGTGGCAAAGGTGTTCGGCAGCTGCACCAAAAAAAACAGGTTTGACGCAAGCACTATGTCATCTTTTAAAAATCCGGTCCAGAAGGCTTGGTGGTGCTGAGGGTTGAGGTGCTGGATGCCACACTTTGTGCCACGTCAGTGACCTGGGTTCAGGAACGAGCCTGGGTTGTCAGGAGTCGGGGGAGGTAGGGTGAGGATTAGGACTGAGCTGCTGTGAGGCGGCTCTTTTCTCCCGGGCAGGGATGAGGGGTTTCCCTGGTCCTTGACTGCCACCCCAGTGGAGGATGGATGGTAGGGTCAGGCTACGGGGAGCCGGGCAGTTGTCAGAGGAGGGGGGAAGGGGCTGGAACCGGTACCACGGAATGCGTGTGCTCCTCCACATGTACTGCCATGTGCTGGGGTCCTGGGACAGTAGGGAGAAAATGGGGAAAAAACAGTAAAATACAAATACAAAAAAAATAAAATACGGTCCAGAGTCTCCCTATCAGTGGAACAAACTTCTCATTTACATTCGCCCTGTGTAATTGCAACACAGCTGCAGCTCAAGAACTCATTAGCCAGCCAGCCCTGTCGGGGAGCGGTTGCACTTCTGCCCCCCCCATCAGGGACCGGGGTTCCAGCACGGACAGGGTCGCTCAGTGAGCTGCCAGGGTGAAGGAGGATCGAGCGCCCAATAGCAGCTGTCCTTCCTCAGGTGTTGGGGGGACACCAGTTCCTGCTGAAGGGACTGCCACCTGGCAGAGGCTGAGTGGCAACGCAACAGGAGTGCATGTAGCAGGAGTAGAGCTGGAGCATGATGTGCTGGTGCACGCCTTCCGACCCAGAGCACAAAATGGGAAGGGAGGTATTGTCGACTACAAGTCAGGAAAGAGACCTGGGGGTTATCATATCTGATGACCTAAAGCTGGCTAGGCAGTGTGATGAGGCAGCCGGAAGAGCTAGCGGAATGCTGGGGTGCATAGGGAGGGGTATCACCGGCAGAAAGAGGGAGGTAGTGAGACCCCTGTATAGATCACTGGTGAGACCTCACCTTCAGTACTGTGTCCAGTTCTCTGGAAGGACATAGAAAGAAGTGGAGCCGTCCGGAGAAGGGCCAAATGGTGCAGGGACTGCATCAGAAGTCCTATGAGATAAGACTAAAGGACCTCAATATGTATACCCTGGAGGAAAGGAGGGGGATGGGTGATATGATTTTGTATTCCCACCTGACAGCAACACCATTACAGCGAACATGTTGATGCCGACAACATCGACAGTTTGCTGTAATGGTCCGCTCGAGACCTCGGCATTCTGTCTCCCGGTTTGCACCCCCTCCCCGAATTAACTCCAACTCGAAGTTGATTATATTTAGTGCAGGGGCAGAGCCCCCTGCATGGGGGGTTGGGTGGGTGAAGCCCCCCAATAGAAAAACGCTCAGGGTCTCCAGTCAGATTTATGTCAGCCGCAATTTATGATCGACATAAATCCATTGCTGTAATAATGGTCGACAACATAGTTGTCAAACTGGCATCGTAGAACCGGGTGATATGATAGAGACTTTCAAATACCTCACAGGTATGAATAAGGTTCAAGAGGGAAGCATTTTTCATAGAAAAAGATGCTCAAGGACAAGAGGTCATGCTATGAAGCTGGAAGGGGGTAGACTCAGAGGCAATGTGAGGAAGTACTTCTTCATGGAGAGGGTGGTGGATGCCTGGAACAGCCTCCTAGCAGAGGTGGTTGGGGCAAAAACTAACAGGGTTCAAGAAAGCACGGGACAAGCATAAAGGAACTTTAGCGATGAGACAAGTAGGGGATGTCGGAGATCAAATAAGGTCTGTGGTGATGCAGTAGGTAGGGAAAATGGTCAGACTAGGTGAGTCAGGCGGTCCTCCTCTGCCATCAGTGTCTATGTTTCTATGCTCTGGCTCGGGGAGAAAATCTGGTGGAGAATGCCAGGCTGCTACATGCTGGCACATTCCGCAGGCTCTTGCATGACCAACACAGCTCACCACCCACCTCACTGTGGTCCTTTGTAAGTGGTGGATAACGAGTAAGTCCGTGAGAAGGTCCATGACAGGGCTGAGGGGCTTGCCATTGGGCAGACCCGGGTGATGGAGGAAAAAAATACCGATGGAAAAAACAACACATTAGCCAGATAGTATTTAAAGGCAGATAAGGAAAACAATGTATGCTTGGTATGGCAAGAGCAAGTTTAGTTACTTTTTGCACAGATTGACTGAGCAGTCAATCAGTCAAGTCTTTATTTAATCAGGCGTTCATCGTTGAGCAGAAGCTCATTTGCAAGATGGACCTGGGTGGAGCATGAACAACTGTATATACAGGTCAACACAGGTATTTACAAGGCAATACAGATAATACTCTTTACAGAGAGGAAGAAAAAGAAGATGATATGTACATAGAATTATACAGATATTATACAGATTACACGGTATTTACATACATAGAAGTGTCTATAGGAAGATAAAGCAGGTTATCTAAGGTTGCAGGAAAATGATGGAAGAAAAAATAAAATAAAATATACACGGGTAGAGGTGAAGGTGGGGGAAGAGGGAGGGAGTAGGGAGAAAGGCTAGGAGGCACGGTGCACAGAAAGGAGTTGGTAAAGCTGGATGTAGAAGGTGGCTGGAGAAAAGGAGTATGTGTGAGCCGGGATTGAATGCTATAAAGTACGGGGCATGGTAGGATGTCACAACCCAGGGTAGTGAGCTCCTATCCGAGGTTGGGAAAGGAAGAATAAGGGGATGGATGGGCCTAGTGTTGATAAGACAGGGGGATAAGAGAGAGAACAATTAGGCTGGTGAGGAGCAAGCTGGGGGGGTCAGTACTTAAAATTGGGTCTAGGCCTGGCTATATACCAGTACTGGGTCTGAGTGGGTGAAGCAGTTACATACTTCTCTGATCGTACAGAAATAAAGCATCTTGAAAGCATTTATACCGATTAGAGTGCTTAATTTGAGGGTTTTTTGTAGATCATTCCATAAGGTAGGTAGCACGAAGCTTATGGCTGCCCTGCCAAAGCGGGATTTTGCTTTGGGTACTTTAAGTATAATAGCTGAGTAACTTCTTAACGCGTATTTGCCAATTATACTCAGGGGAAGACAGCAGAAGATATAGTAAGGCAGCTTATTAGAGATGGCTCTATAGGTCCAGAGAGCTTAGAAGCAGGCTTAGAAGATAAATTTCAAAGTATTGGGCAGCAGTAACTTGGTGTACAGTATACTTTGTGAGAAGAGATTTCTTGGTATTAGGAGATGTGTGCTGAAAAAACTAAAAAACAAAACAAAAAGCTACGCTACTTGGCTCCAAATCTAAACTCTCTGCCCTTGGCCACTCTTGACAGCCTTCTGAGAGTCCAATTCCCTGGCAGCTCCTTCTTCAACACTGTTCTGTTCTTCAGCTATCTGGGCATTATCCTACTCTGACCGTATTGCCTCCCTGGTATGTCGCATAAACCAAGGCTGGGTCTCTGCTACCGCCTAATTAATCATCTCACACCTGAAGCTTGCCTTGCTATAGCCCGTGACAACCTCCTTCCCCTCCATGACTACGGGAGCCTTGTGTACTCATTCACCTCCACCACCAACCTGTCCCGGCTCGACACCACCTACAACTGGATTTGCCGCTTCGTCCTTCGTGCCCCTCTCTCCGTGCACCACTGCTTTCTCTCTCTACCAGTCCCTTCTTTGGCTACTCCCTCAAGCCCGATGCTCCTACTTACTGGCCCGGGCCATCGGGGATGCCATCCACTGCCCCTTGTACTCCCCTTTATCTAGTCTAGTCTGCCCCAAGACTCATAGCCGCAATCTCTGCCACTCGTCCCACCTCCAGCTCATCCGTCAACATATTACCACCAGGATGGGTCAAAGGGCCTTCTCCATTGCTGGGCTCTCCCTCTGGAACAACCTCCCCCCACCACCACCACCACCACTACATTCCATCGACCCCCGCTTAAATTTACCCACCCTGCAAAAAAAAACTTTCTGTCTTTCATGACTTGTTCCTGTCCCCACGCTACTGCGCAATCTATCTAGGCCTCCTTTTCCCCCTGCCATCTCCTACCTAGGGACTGGTTTGTTAGCCGCACCCTGTGCAGGTGTCAGCTGCCACTACCTGCAAATTGTAAATGTACATGGGACAGACACTGTGGGATACACAAGCAGGCCGCTAAGTAGGGGATAGGAAGCCAAGGGCAGACTTGATGGATCGTATGGTCCCCATCTGCCAACATCTATGTTTCTATGTTACTGATGCATTGTAATTGTGAATAGTATGTATATTTTTTGAATATTTTTTTTTGTTCGATACCACTCCTTACCTGTCAGTGTTAACTCTGAGCTGTGACGGTTGCTGCCAAACACTGTATAGCTACTAGAGCCACACTGCCTGCTATTTGTTACTGTACGACTCTGTATTTACTGTGACCTTTGTGTACGTGCCAGTCTCTAGCCCACGCCGTGCCTGAAAAAGGTCTTTGGATCAGTGCATCAACCCGGTTAACGAAGGAATAAATAGATAAAAAAGGTCACTGGCTACATTCTAATGGTTGCACCACAAATACCTCTCAACCTCCTGCTTCATAAATCGGACAAGGCTTAGCAAATCAGAAACAAAGGACCAAAATCAGGGACATGTCTTAGGAATTGGTGCTGTCCTCTCAGTACGCTGGTAGAATAAAGAGAGTTGCAAAAAATAAATTTTCTGAAGGACAAGAAGTCTGTAACTATTATTTTATTTATTAAAAGAATCGGAATTACAAACCTATGAGTCAGAGACTCTTTTGCAAAGGCTCCACGTCAGGGAGGTACAAAACAGTGATAGAGGAGATGCCAAACATAATTTGGTACAAATAAGACAAAACAATAATTGTACAGGATAAAAATCCAAGGTCAGTTAGACACAATTATATAATTAGTGTAAGAACGAGATTTTATAATCATTGCCAGATCAAGCGGGGACCAGGAGAAGAAATTATGTAAATAGTGCCAAACTGAGCAGAGATCAAGAGAAGGCAGAGGGTATAGCGTTAAAACTAGGGAATGGAGGGGAGGAAGAGAGGGGATGTGGGAAAGATAAAGAGGAAGAATCAAGTTTAACAATTCCTTGTGCTTACAATCCCCACTGTTCAGCCATGGAAACGCCAGTTTGGTAGTGACAAAGGAAATTTTTGATGCAAAATCAGGGATATCCCTTAATAATCGGGGACAGCTGAGAGGTATGGCACTACGTGGCCACCAGGATTTGGGAGTTGAGAACCACTGCATGTGGCGATTCCCAGGGAATTCTTCAGAGGTTTCTGGGGTTTGGCCACCAGGTGGCAGCACCGGCCCACATATGAAAGGAGTACCCAGACCTGGTGGGAGGGGACGGGAAATGTGTGCTAATTGGCAGTAGCAAGTAGTGCTCCCAGTAACAGAAATGATGTCTTTGGTGCAGTATTAACTAGTGCTTAGCAATTAAATCACAAATTGTAGTGACAACAGTAACAGAAGTGAAAGCTTTACCTTCAAGTGACCCATATTTAACTGTGCCTGAATAAACACTTGTGTGAAAAACTGGGTTTTTTAATGGTTTTCTTTTGGTGGGCAACATTCTTCACACTTTCCTTCACAGATCCAGTAATTTGGAGTTTTCACTGGGTTGCGGTTTGTGCACAGAATACTAAGCAGGAGCTTTTCAATATCAGAACCATGCCTTTGAGCAAACCGTAACCGTGACATAGTTAAAACTCCAGATCGCTGGTTCCGTGAAAAGAACTGTAACAGAATGTTGCCCATGAAAACAAATCGATGCAAAATGGAGTTTTTCACATCACTTTTTATTCAGGTACAGTTAGATATTGATCATTCAGGCTTATGGATATTTCTGTAAATTGAAACATTATCAGTAGCTGTCAAGTAAGTAATAAGCCATGACAGAGCGTGCATTATAAGATTTTAATGCACGCTCCAGGGGTGTAGTAAGGCATGAGGTCAAAGGTCGAGTGTCCTTACACCCCTGGGAAGTGCATTAAAATCCTATGATGTATACCTTGGAGGGGCTTATTACACTTATAAAATGGATCTAAGTAGTTTTAAGGGGGAGAAAAGTGAGACTGGCACCTGGCCTTGCATGTTATAGAGATTAAATGCATGGTCAGGTGATGTCTTAGCCAATTAAATTTCAAGATTTTTTCTTGCCATTTTATAATTAGAAAGCATTTCATGACCTCTTTAAAAATAACTGTTCCAAACACCTGATTTGATAATGGATATCTGACCCAGTTTGAACATCTGTAGAATAAGTCTGTTTTCTTCCAGGGTCTCCGACACACACACACACACGCACACACCAACTCTGAAGCCTCACCCCCAAACCCAGTGCAAAGCAATCAGAGTGGACAACATGGGGGAAGGGGGAGGGAAGATGATGCACTTTAGGGGGACCTACATAATTAGGGGTGTGGCCCAGAAATTAGGAACTTAGATCTCATTTGCTCATACTAGTGTCAGTTTTATTATTTATTTGTTGACTGGGTAAGTACATTGCTGTGAGGGACCTTTTTCAGGAATGATCTGAGCCTAGACAGGCAAAGAATAAGGGCTGAGAAAAAAGATAATTGGTTATGAACAGGCTGTGAAATGCATTTTGCGAAAATAACAGAAAGTACAAATAAAACAAAAGTATAACAAAGTATGGCACAAAGTACAACACGTGCTGTTAACATAGCACATTTAAATTGTCAAGACAGTAGCTAGCATCTTAAGTTGCACAATTACAGAGACTAGTATTCAGTAGGTGAGCCAAGATCAGCCCAGTCGCTTGGCGGTAGTGCTACTGCATGCCACACTGGTGACCTGGGTTTGCTAGAAAGCTCAGGTTGCAGGGCTGGTTGGGGAGAGGACTGAGTGTGCAATGCACTGCTCTTGTCTCTCAGTGAGGCATGCCGACTTGGCCCTTGGCTGCCACCAGCTGAAGATCCGGTGGTAGTGCCAGTGCATGAGCGACATCGAAGGGGAGGGCCACAGTTCTGCAGCATGTGCATGCCTTCATGCGCACATGCTTACATGATGCACTAGCAGAGGAATTGGGGAGAAAAACAGAAAAGGCCAGCGTGAGCTACATTAAGCACTGATCGGTGGCCCGCACCACTTTCTAGACTGCTGGATCCCTCATTGAATGAGATTTGCCAGGTTGGGGGAGGTCAGCCCTTCCCTTCCTGGCCCTGCCACTGGAGGAGGCAATCCATGAGGGTCTCAGATCTGGTAAGTACCGGGGCAGGTGGTTGCTGGACAGGAGCAGGGGACAGGGCTGAGAGCCTGCCTGCACTGACTGAGGAGGAGAAAAAAGCATTATGGGAAAAAGGTGATCCAAAAGCTATGATTTAATTAGGGGGTTGGGGCTGTTCTGATTGTCCATCGATTGTGTTGCCAAATTGTAACCTTCCACTTCATGTCTGAAAATGGACAATTTTTTGTCTGTTGCACTTATCTGGTTAACAAAAGTTGAAATAAAAGTGGGGAAGTGAAAAGCACTGCACCTAGAGGCACGGAAACTGGGTCACGCATACATCCTGTGTAATGCAACAGTGGTCGTAGACGGCACAACCAAGGAAAAAGGATCTAGGGGTTATTTTGGACAGTAAGCTGAAGTTAGCAGCTAGTGTGTTGCCACAAGCTCCCTGACAAACACATAGCGAATGTCAATACATTGGGGCTCAGGTAACATATGTCTAAGGCCCCATCCACACTGCACCGCTCAGACCCCGCAACGGATAGAAACCGTTACAACTGGGAGGCAGTGCAGTGTGTCCACACTGCTGCGGTGTCCATTACAGGACCGGCACCGCTGGTCCACACTTCGGGAACCGGGTGACCGTTACCGTGGCACCCGATCCCACAATGCAGCTCGCGCTGCGTAGAGGACCGTGCCACACGGCACACCACGCCTGGTAACGTTATCGAGGCGTAATCACAGATATCATCGCTGTTGAAACCACCTCATATGTGGTTTCAACAACGGTTACAAAAACGCCTTCAGTAACATTACAGGTGTAAACGCAAACCATTGCGGTAACGGTTTGGGCACTCTGTAACGTTACAGAGGGGTAGTGTGGACAGGGCCTATGGCTGGCAACGTGTCGTTGAGGCTGGTGGAGGATCTCCTCACCTGGACTGAGAAGTTTGTCACCATGGACTCATCAATGTCTGCCCAGCAGACTAAGTAGCCATCCGAGCCCAAGCAGCAGCAATGGCGGCAATAGCAACGCTACCACCTGGCTAAGTCGTGCAGTCGGGACTATCCCACAGCCTTCGGAGGGAGCTGCAGCTATCCTTAGGGAATCTCGGGCAGCAAGTAAAGCAATTCATGAAAGGTATTAAATGGTCAAGGCCGCCATTGCTGAAATATAGAGTACTCCACAATGTGAATAATGTTGTCTCATTCCCAAGCAGGCTCTTACAGTTTTCTTCTAAATGGCGATGTTGTTATGCTTGGCATCACCGGAGGACATCCAATTGTCTTTAGATACATCTAGAAGACAATGTGTCCCAGAGGGTTTCATGTTTCAGTTCAGTTTATTTGATGGGATAACAACCGTTGAGCAGGCTCATTCACAAGGTTGTCCCTTATACACAAACAACTATAAAATACAACACAGTACGTGGCAGATGGAAAAGACAAATTGAACACATTAATTGAGCAAGATATAAAACATATAATGGGTAAAAGATTTACAGTGAGAGCAAATAGTACAAAAACAAGAAAAGATACCAGTCACAGCCGGTAAACAACAGGCATACAGGAACAATAAGTGCATAAAACAGCTTTTTTTTCAGAGTTCTTTAGAGATTTAGGCAAGAGCTAAGTAGAACAATATTTGGGAATCAGTAACAGTGACAGATTTCTGGGTTAGTTTTTTCAATGAGGGACTTGAAAGCATTTAAGGATATCAGACTTTTTTAATTTAAGCGTACTCTGGAGTTTGTTCCAGGCTGAGGGGAGGCCATAACTTGTGGCTGACATTCCAGCTTGAGTACGGGTTTTAGGAACATCCAGTGAAATATAGGCACGTTTCCTTAATCCATAGGAGCTTTGTGTGCGATGCAAGGTGGTAGATATATACGGGGCTTTATATACCCATTTTACATTTGTCAGAAGAACTAAGACAGGTACATCCTCCATCGTTCCCCATCTTTTGACCAGGAATGGCACATGTGTATAATTTAAGGTTTAAAGGAGTTCAAAATGAGAATTAAGACACTTCAGATTGGTCATGATCAACTCCTGGACTCGTTTGTGAAACCTCACACTCCCATTTCCTTGAAAGCCCTCTCCCACTGGCCAGAATGGATCATGGCCCAAGCCAGGAGTCATGTATATCCTTTCGAAGCGCATTGTCAGTTCCATGTGAAAATGGCGAGCGCTAAAAGGGTGAGGATGAAAATGGCGAAGGTAAAACAGCGCGGTCACATAGAGCAAGTGAAAAACAACAGCAATTGCCAAAATGACAACAACAGTGCCACAGTGACTTTCTATGGGAGAGGGGCTTTGCCCTCCATCCCCCCTTACCAAAAATAACCAGATCCATGGGGATGCAACTTGGGGAGAGAGGAAAAGCAGTAGGTCGCTGTTTCGGCGATCGCTGTTTTTTGCCACTCGCTCTATGTGGCCATGCTATTTTCTATTGTCATTTTTATCCTTGCCCTTTTTGTGCTTGCCGTCTTGGAGTAGTGATGATGGCAACTAAAGCCGTCTTTGTGGAAGCCTGGACTGGGACCATCTTGAAAACTGCTGACTGGGTGAAGGACGCAGTGTTTAAACAATTCCACTTGAGGCTAGTCATTGAATCTCCTGTTAATGACTAGAAACGTGGAAAACTGCCTGCAAAGGAAGGCCTGATGAGCTGTCCAGTTTGAGGTTGTATCTGCCCGTGGGTGGGTCAGTGACTGTCCTTTTTCCCACTCTGTTGTTGGCATTTCTTTGAAATTGAGATTTTTCTTTCTTCCCTGTGACACTACCTATTCATTCCGCAAACAGTTTAAATACAAATGTTGATCTAGCACAAGCTTCTACTAAATATATAATGTGTTGTTGGCATACCACTCTTACCCTGAGAGGTGACTGAAAAAAGGACAATGGCTCACAAAACATTTTCACGGTAATAGCGTAAACGGGAATGCGGACACTGAGGCTACACTTTACGCGAGCGTAGATCACTGGCTTGAGAACCAGGGGAAGACAGGTTCTGTCTCCCGCCAGCCACCAACTCAGTGTGACCCTCGAGCATTGATGTTGTCCCACAAGTCATTTAATGCTGCCTCAGTCCAGCCAGCTGTGAAAAAAATGGGTAGAAACAGCTAGGGCCCCAGTGAAAGTGAGATACTGCATCTCAGGCTATCCTTGTAGAAAAATGTAAAACAAATAACAGATAATAGCAGAGACTTGCTGTTCGAAAGAAATGCACAAAGAACCCCCCTGGAAGTTATAACTCAGAGGGGGGACTGCATTTAACCAGCAAGCATGGGCCTTCAATGGAAGTCGTGTTTCAAGGGCTAGTTCACATCCTGCTACTGCTCTACCTTTATTCGTCTTTCGCTAAATCAGTGAGTGTTTCTGGTTCATACACTGGTGGTGAGTGCCATTTTAGAACTGTGATATAACTTATTCCCTTGTCGTGATCTTACATTTTTGTCACAACGCATATGTGTGGCTGGTCCGGTGGCACTGAGGGTTGAGGCGCTGGATGCCACACCTCGCACTACACTGCCGACCCGGATTCAGGAACGAGCCCAGGACATCGGGGGTCGGCAGGGGAGGACTGGGATCGAGTGTCCCTAGACTGCTCTCCTAGTCCTGGGGTGGGCTGGGGAGTTTCACCACACTGTAGCGGCCCCTGGGGACACCGGGGCACTACTAGCATCAGAGACATTAGGGGGCGCGAGCAGGCGCGCACCATGCCTGGACATCATTCGCGTCCGTGCTGCAGGAGACCATTTGGAGGAAAATGACTGGGCGCGACCGTGCAGCTTGATGGCCACGCTCCGAGCCGCACGGAGGACTTCGGCGAAGACCTGTCGGGGAGGTTCCGTGGCTGTCCTGACTGGTAGAGGCAGAGAGGAGCCCTCCAGCAGGATGGCATGACAGCCGTCCTGGATCTTCCTGGCTGCAATTTGAGCTACCCAGCTCTCCAGGTGGTCAGAGACGGTGACTGGATGCCCCACGCTGGAGTGTGCCGCAGCAGGGCGAGAAAAAAATGGAATATGATAATAAAAAAAAAACCAATGCATATATGTGTGTGTGTTTTGTTTGTTAATTCTGTTTATCCTCCTGTCCTGGTTGCCCCCCCCCCACAATGCCACCACCCAGCCCCATCAATCAGTTTCTCCTGGATTTACCCTTCCTGAGTTCCCCCATAGCTTGCCCCCCATGGTGGGATGGAGGGGAGTCCCTCGACCCACCTTGTCACAGATCCAACTTCGGGAAGTGCCTAGGTCACCGGTGCAGAGCTGGCTGAGGGTCAGTGCTTATCCTGCCACCAGGATGTGTTTCCGATTTCCATCCCATCCCCTGAGGAGTGCGCATTCAATGACGTCTAGGGTGATGTCAAGTATGCTTCCACACGCGACGAATCCGACATCTGCCATTCCTCACCCACTTGTTGTGGCTGTCAGCATCCTGTCCCCTCTACACTGCTTGGGGCCACACATGTACCAGCCAGTGCACCACGCCCTCCCTGGAGGAAGAGAGTAGTCCGCTGTTAGTTTGATCCTCCTCACCCCCTCTGGGCCGCAAGTGGTAATGCTACCGCTGTGCCTGCAGGCTCACCCCACAGTGCACATCTGTTGTAGTATAAAACTCAGTGACTGAAAGGGACATCAACTACATCATACAGTTTTATTATTTATATCATAATTCTTGGCCAGGCACACTGAGCCAAAGGGTGTTGCCAGGTGTGTCCCAGGAGCACAGGGAAGTTAACTGACTTGCTCAGGGTCACACAATTTGCAGGTGGTGGTTGTGGGTTTCAAACCCAGGTCTGCTCAGCCTTTAGATTCACAGCTTGGTGCTATAACCCTTGAGCCTATACTGCATAATCAGACAGGGTGGCAGGGGTAGCTGGTAACATTTCAAAAGGTGCTTGTCATGCATATGCCTCATCAGTCAATGAATAGAGAGGCATGCATGACAAACCAGGGACCAGTTGAGCTAATTTGCATGTTTATTTCTGCTCTCTCTGGCTGCAGTGAGCAGAAGGACCACTGCTTTCCATGTATTTACATGTAAATAGGACAGTTATGGGTTGAGTCACTCTGCCATGCTCTGTAAATGCATGTTTGTTTGATTCCTTTATTCCAGTGTAACTACCAGGGAGGGATGGGGTGGGAGGGTAGGGGTGGAATTGCACTAGAAACCAGACAGCTGGGAGGTAACAGGTGTGAACCCCTAAAAACATGCCTCTTAAACTTTTGTCACTGAAATGTAGGGCCACTGACACTAAACATGTGAGGCGCTGGCCCTCATAATATGGGGCACATCGGCAAACTTCGAGATGCAAGCTCAGAGCATGGTGCTTTTACGAACGTACGAAACATGCAAAACAGCCAGCAGAAGAAGACCTATTGGTTTATCAAGTCTGCTCGAATTGTGGAGCTCCTTCTCAGGAACTACTTTGGGCTCCACGTCCCTGCCCCCCTTTGCATCTTTCTTGCCACCCTATTGACCCTGACCCTCACTTTCATCCTGTCCCTTCCCCCCCATGAACCCATCTAGCATCACCAGAGAGACAACCTCCTCTGGGAGTACATTCCACCCCGTCAGCACTTGTTTCAAGAATTCCTGGCCGCCTTCTTGAACCTTCCCCTTTTCAGCTTATAGCAGCGCCCCCTTGTGGTCCTGTTCCCACTAAGACAAAAGAGATCCCCTGTATTCACCTCGTCGATGCCTTTTAGCTACTTGAAGGTTTCAGTCATGTGCAAAGTTTCATTGTCATTCAACATCCTGGGATACTGTGAATTTCTGCGTTTAAAGCAGCAGTATTTGTTAGTCATGAAATATATATTTTTTTCCTCAAAAATATATTTCTAGCATCCTCAGATTCATTCTCATTTTTAATTTTCTTAGATATCTTTAAGACAGCCTTTTTAGCTAATTTTGTAATTAATGACTCAGGTCATTAACGATGGCCACCACTCGCACTTTTTAACAACCTCTTACATTGAGGTTACCTTTTATATTGACTATATATGATAGATTCACGCAGTGGATGGATTGGGATGGTGGTACCACATGTTTCTGATGGTAAACGGCTCAGTGGGCCTACCCGGTCACCAAAATTTAATAAATAAATAAATATATATATATATATTTTTTTTTTTTTCATGTCAGGCATTGCACAGGAGCAGAAACTTAAAACAACTTTTAAATACCACATCTTATCTTAGGAATGAGAGGAACTGGCAAGAAAAATGGGGGATATTGATGTTTTGCCAGGAGAGAACACGTTATTGCTGAATATACTACACTGTGACGAACACTGCTACTTTAAGTCAGAGTCTGCAGCATAAGATGGAACCTTCTTTATGTGGCTGACATCTCCCTGTGGGACAGATGGGGGACAGAGCAGTTCCAAGAGGTAAAATGAGGGTCATCCCTTGTAATGTGGGGCAGTGGAGAGGTATACCCAATAAAGATGAAGGTACATGGCCAGTGGCAGATCTTGTTGGGGGGGAGGAAGAGGACAGCTGCACCCCTCCCCATGCACTGTAACTTGCTTGCTGCTGCTGCATTTCACTCTGTTAAAGACGTCTGATTTATTGATTGTAAGAAAATATACATTCAAAGCTATAGAGAACATATGTATCTTCTGTGAAAAATATAATGAAAAAGATAATAGCAGACAATATAAAGGTTTAAAGAATGTAAAAAAAAAATAATTTGCATATCAAGATGCACACCACCCCAGCACCCCGTATTGTAAAATCCCGGATCCGACATGTACATGGTACTTAGTCCTGCAGCTGAGAAGTTTTAAAAACAACATGGATTGGTGGAGGACTATAGACCACCGTAACTAGTGTAGCCAGTAAGCTGTGCTAGTTATGGTACTTAGGGTTAAGCCATATGGCTGTGATGTTTTTTTCATCATTTGTTTGAGTTAGAGGGCTCCGCCGTCTCATCTTCATTTTTTTTTTTTTCACTTAACATGGGTTATGGGGCGAAGCACCACAACCATACCACTTAACCCTAATTAGTGGAATTAGCATAGCGTACTACTTTGTTATGCAAACATTACTTATGTTGTGGTCTGTAGTCCTCCACTAGTGGCAAAAATATGCCATAGCATTATGTTTTCAGCAGTACATAGGCCTGGCCCGCCGGAGCAGCGGTTGGATTTCCGCTTGCGATGCCAGCGACCCGGGTTCGGGAACGAGCCCGGGTCACTGGAGGGCCGGCCAGGGGGAAAAGGATTGAGCGTCCGAGGGACAGCTCTCCTTCTCCGGGGGGGGGAGAGTAGGGGACTGGTCCGGTGCCTGCTGGCTCCTAGCGGAGGCTGGAAGTATCACAGGACGCACGGCCCAATACTAACTGGGGGAGGAGCGGATGTCGGCGTATTCCATGACGTCACTACGCTGTCCCCAACAGGAAGCCAGGAAAATCGCTCGCTGGCCCTCCAGAGGATGGCTCTCTGTTCCTTAGGGCCTCCAGCGCCTTCCCAGTGCCTCCTGTTCCCCAGCAGCATCCCTGGGCCCTAGAAGGATGTGCTGGGGCTATCCTCCCCCCTGGTGCCTTTCCCCCTCAGAGGAGAGGGATCTGCCCGGTGAAGGGATACACCGGGATATCCCGGGGATCGGCTGCAATCTGGGGACTAGAGGAGGGCCGTGCAAGGACAGAAAAGGTCCGGGAGGAACTTGGCAGAGCCTAAAGGAGTGGAGGACCAGTGAGCATGAGGTGGAAAAATACATAATAAAAAAAAAAAAAAGCAGCAGTACATAAACGCAGTGAAAATTTTGACCTATACTTTTTTATTCTATTTTAGACTACCCTTCATCTCCTCACTTGTTTGATGCCCTTCTTTGCCCCTTTGGAGTCTGCTTTAGCACTTTCTTTTACATTTGGAATAATAAAAGGAGGATACCTTTAAATATGACTCAGAACAGGTATTATATGCATGCTCAGTTGTTTTTGTACACCTGTTATCCCATAATGTCAGGAACTGTGTCTGCTGCGTGCTAGTTCACTATAGTCACAAAGAAAAGTGATCTTAAACAACGGGTGCACAAAACAACAGAGAATAGTGATGAAAACCTGGTCGGAGCCATATTAAAAGGAGTGCTCCTTTTGTTATAAACAGACTCAAATGGGACAAAAAGGGTGCCATGCAAGCCAGGAGCTAAGGGTCAATCTAAAATAGTATAAAAAAGTATAGGTCAAAATTTTCACCACTGTTGTCCACTGCTGCTTGACTTTTTTTTTTTATTTAACCCCCCACTCTCTCACCCTCCTTTTGCCCTGGTTCTCTGCATCTGCCACTCAACTACGGGGGTTGTCACAACTGTACTCTTCTCCCAGCTGGAAGGGCAGGCAAGCATTTACCTTTATAGCCAATGCCACCTCATGGTTGGTGCAGTGGATGTGCAAACATCAGCCAGTGCACGTACTTCCTGGGAGCTGCACACTTAACCTTCATTATGTGTTCACTGCCCAGGGGGTATCCAAAAAGTTCTTTTCTTTTTAACTTCTTATTCATGGAATATTTTGTTAAACATAGGGAATGCATAGTGGATCGCAGTGGAATAACACATTTATTTCCCCCTTGTCAGTGGTAAGACCCATAACTCATGAGTGGCGGCCAGACAATGAACAACCAAAGTCCATTCCTGAATCCGGGTCCCCAACGAACCTATGCTGAACATGAAGGGACCAAGGCGTGGATCCCACCACTGCCACTTACTTTCAGTGTGACCTTGAGCTAATTTCTTGACCCCCCCCCGTGCTTTAGTCCCTCACAGCAGCAAAATTAAGTAGAAGCAGGACCCCACTGAAAACAAGATACTACATTTTTAGCTGGGCAACCCTGGGTACATAAATTATACAAAGAAGAAAGTTGGAGGTATGGCAACTGCCACCACCAGAGGGGGCTAGCTACCTACCTATAATTCTGCAATGCCTGCCGGTCTTTTTTTTTTATGTTTCTGCTTCTCAAGTTCTCACCTCCCAGATAAGAAGACAGGCTACATGTTTCAGTACCCCACCTGAGATCCCATCTGAGATCAAGTGGGGACCGAACAGTTGCTGTAGTAGAAATCCGCCCTTTGTATATTTACACCTCCTGTCATTTTATTCGCTGTTGATTTTGGTTCCAGCAAGCATTTTCCTAGCTTATTATAGGGCAATATGTAACTGCATTTATTCTGAGTTTTTATTAGTGACTATCAGGATTGGTTGATCAGTTGTTATTTTATTGCCTGGGATTACGCCCTGCTTTCTGTCACCGGCCTGCTGTAAAGGCGCTTTGAGCCTGAGAAGGGTGCTATATGACAGAGGAGGCACTTTATAATGTTATTACTTACCTGGAGCATTGCCGTCTGACTCAGCTTCCTCCGCTCCATTCAGACTGTGGCCCTGTTCTACACACTGCAGCTGTACAGCATTCCCCGCGGCCTTCCCGTGTTTTGGGGGCATTTCTGGCAAAGGGGGTCTGTGAATGGGAGTGGCATTGGTGCAGGCTGACGCAGCAATTTGACACCTGCAAAAAATGTCTAGACTGGTGCACTCAGGTCTGCATTCACAACAAACCAGGGAATGCGCTGGGCTGCAACGTAGCACAGTGGAGTGGCTTGCAGCGCTCCAGCACCTCTGTACACTGCCAGATCTGCACCATTGCAACTCATCTGCACTGCTGGCACCGGTGCAGATCCAGTAGTGTAAAAGTCCCTTAAGACTGTCTGAAACCTTCCCACTGTGGAGTCTGATCCTGTCGGATCTCAAAAGCTAAGTTTGGTTGGGTCTGGTCTGTAGTACGATTGGAGACCTCCGATGAACACCAGGCGTTACAGGAAGTGGTGATGGCAATGGTGTTGCTCAGATAGTTTCCTAAAAACTAGGATACCTACAGTTACCTCCTATTTGGCCAGATAGTTGCTGTGGTAGGACAGTAGTGCTGTCTGACCACGGATCTGACCCTCTAGGATCCAGTGCACGGATCTGACAAATGTTGTGGAGTCTGTGGATCCTAGCAACAGATCCACGGATCTGACCAACAGATCCAGCTTGGATCCTGACTATCTGATCTAGGATCTTTGGATCTGACCTAGGATCCCTGGATCCTACCTAAAGCCGTGTTTACATGGTCACATTTACACTGGAGTAACCCGTGCGCTCGGGTTGCTCCAGTGCAAGTGTGATGTGTAGACACGTACTCGATCGGGGTAAGCCGGTCGCCAAGACGCTCCCAGATTCTCTGGTAAGCTGGGGATGTCAAGAGGAGCAAACGGCTTAAGTGGCAGTGTAAACTGCCTGCACTGCAGCAACCAGCAGATGTCTGGCTCCCCCACGATGCATGGCCCTTCACCAGCACATATTGCAGCAGTACAGAGAGGGGCTGTGTAGACAGACAAACCGCGGGTGGCAAGTGGTCCGAATGCGCTGCTGCGGTTTTGTATTTGCAGTGCTGCTGCCATGTAAACACGGCTTTAGATCCATCCGTATCTGACCTGGATCCTAACTATCCTACCTAGGATCCCTGGATCCTAACTAGGATCCATCGCTATGTGACCCCGGATCCTACATCCACCCATCTTTGGTAGGATTTCTGGTGGGATCCTAGGTAGGGTACCAGCACTATCTGATGGAGGGTGGTAGGATTCATAAAAGCACTATCTGAGCAACACTGGCTGGCAGCTCTGCAGGGGGTGCTCTACTCTTGGTTAAAAGCAGCCATCCTGCTGCCCTAGCATGGCATTTGGGGGACCCTGCCTGCTCTGGTGGTTGTTTGGGGTGGATGTTAAAAGATCTTGTGCCACTTCTTGAAAAGAGTAGTGAAATTTCCCTGGCGTCCTAACCAAATTTCCCCCATTCACTAAAAATAACCACCATCAGCTTAACCTGGTTCAGCATGCTGGTTTGCACCTGTATCCTCCCCACAAAGCTGAAAACAGGTAGCATTACTTAGTCATTCATTCCCAGTTAACAAAATACTAAATACTTTATGAAAATATGCCTGCTTAAGCAGTAGAGAAATTTGAGGAAGGCTGATTCAAGTTCCAAACAGTACGTTACACTTACTGTACCCCAGACATTATGAAAAAAATAGATTTAAATGTTAATGATTGTTGTCAGCGTGACTAAGTTGGTAGCTCATCCACCTCTGGACGTGGGTTCCCGCCCCACACCAGGATTGGACTTGCACCTAAAACACTGGCGTCCAAGTGCAGTATTAGAGGGGTGCTGTACTGCTGGGGTGTGCTGTCCTTCAGACAAGATGTTAAACCGAGGTCCCTTGTACCCATCCTGGTGCTGACCTGGTGGGTGTCCAGGTGGAAGTAAAAGAACCCAGGACACTCTTCACAAGGAGTAGGGAACATTCCCGGTGTCCTGGCCAACATTCCCCTTCTCATAAAACCGGTTCATGCAATTATCCAGGCTGTGTGTGGGTGATGATGTGCGATATGGCCGCCACCACACATTCAGTCACTCCACTACCAGTCTAGCATTGCTTGTAAAGTGCTTTGGGATACACCGTGTATGAAAAGCACTATATAAATGCTGATTCTTCTTCTAGATATGTGGAAATCAGAAAGACAGTTTATTTCACATTTTACAGCATCATCCTCATGTAAACAGTATCTGGAAACAACAAGTAATAGATTTTTGTGCTTTTGTATTGGAAACATCTCTAGTCTCACCTCAAAAGGTATTTTCATTCTAGGAGACTGTGCATCTATAAGTCTTGTTCCTAAATCCCAATAGATCTAGATTCTTGCAGCTGCCTTAGGATTTAAAAGACGAATACTGGCAAAATGGGGCAGTGCATCTACTCCTGTAGTTAGAGACTGCTTATCATAGTTATTTTGTATACTTTATTTAATAATTGGTAACCAGGAAAGGCACACTGAGCCAAAGCTTGTTTCCTGGTGTGTCCCAGGGGAGAGGGAAAATGGCCTACAGAATATAAAAATATATATATATATATATATATATATATATATATATATACACGTCAAGCAATACAGGATACACTTATGCATAAAGTGATGATAAAGGTGGATGCAGAATAAATTACAGGGTACAATTACAGAATAATGATCAAGCAGGTGCACAACACCCTAACCAAATATTCATACAAGGGTGTAGCCAGGATTTGGGAATTGGAGGTTTCCAGCAAAGAAATTCCATTATTTACTTCCAGTGTACAAAAAATGTTTTATGAAAACATAATGAGAGCAAGGTGGGATGTGGTTTTTGAGCACCTCGGTGCCCCCCTGCTATACCAATTAAAATGTGCTCACTGGGCAGCATACACAGAAGACCAGAACAATGTTAAGTGCATGGTGTCTGTAAGCGAGAAAGCGTATGAAGCATATGGGAATAAAAAATTAAGTTATTTGGCTCTTGATGAACTTTCACAGTATCAACAAGTATAGGACCCTTTTCTCAGTAAATTGTCACAACTTAATTTCCCTCAACCCATCCAGAACGTAGTATTCTAGCTGCAAAATTTAGCAATGTCTTTGATCTACAGTAACAACAGTTTACTGGTCCCCAGTAGTGCACTATTTCCTGTGGATGTGATTATTTTTCATCATTTGTCTCCTGGTGGATAAGATTATTATATTACATACTTGGGACTTACTTGCAGAGGAGCAGGGTAACTATGCAGGCCATATCAGTTTTCAGAGCGTCCAATAGGTAACCGGGGCACCAATTTTGGGACTCATGGCTGGGTCTTTTAAGGAACGAGCCCAGCTGCTCTTGGGATATTGGGACTTACACGCAGAGGAGCAGGAGGACTGCGCAGGCCGCATCGTCGGGCTGCTTCTTGGGGTCCAGAGGTCCTGTGGGACAGTGCAGGCTGCATCGGTGGTGAAAGAGCTGTTGCAGGGGCTATATCAGGAGCAAATTTGGAGCCGGACACAGCCACATTGGTGGCTAGAAGGAGTTCAGTGATCTGAGTTGGACAGCCTAGTAGAAAGCCCGGGCGCCATTTTCAGGACTCGTGGCTGGGCCTTTTAAGGGATAACCCCAGCCACTCTTGGGATGCTAGTTTGCCACCCACCCCAACCCAGCCCCGACCTCTGTTAAATGCTATGAGGAGGAGGGGCCAGGTGGAGATAGGTCACTGACTGGTTGGGTGGTTGTACTGGGGTTTTCTCCAGTTGTGACTCTGACTATTCTTGGAACTGTTAGGGGACGTAACTCTGTTTATGCTCTTTTATTCTGCTTAGTAGCTTGGTCCAAGAGCTGTGTTTTTAATTTCACGGGCTACATTGCCCCATATGGCTGGCTGTAGAGGGTTGTGGGTAGGTCTACCTGGGGGTGGGGACCTGGTCAAGGGTGAACGTCCAAGAATGTTTGGAGAGGTCCTCTGGGGGTGGCCCCCAGCCAGCAGGGCGGGCATCTTTGTCAGGATTATAGGGTGCACTGGGTGTGGGGCAGCCATGGTCCTAAACTGGGCTGGGAGGAGGGAGGTTGCCCAGTCTTTAGGCAGTTATTGCAGATCGGGGGGAACTTGACTGGGTATGGAGGAAAGTGGAGTTGTTGGGGGGTGGAATAAACATGTCTGGGAGGGCCTGTGGGGAGCAGGAGGGCAGTGATAGAGTGCGACCTGGATCCGTTTCATCAGGCAGGAGTGGAGAACCTATGGGGCATGGCTAGTAGCAAAGGGGGTAGCTACCTGGGAGGTAACCGCTAGAGGAAACAGGCTAAATCATAGGAGGCGGGGGGAACAGGTGGGTTGGGACTGACAGGGGACCTACTGGAGGAGTGGATAGCGGGAAATCAGGACAAAAAAATGTGGTTGGCTTTGAGTGCTATAATATATTTGAGTCATTGAGTAAGCTGGTTGGAGAGGACATGGCGAGGGGTGTAGAGGAGGAAAAGGAGGGTGGAGGAGAGAGGGATACAGTGAGTCGGATGAGGGTGGGCATCGGTAATTCAAATAAGTATGCTAGCAGGGAAGGGGGCAAATCAAGTGTCAAAGAAGGGGCGGAACCACCAGAGGGAAGGTGTGGAGGCTGCGAGTCAACTCGGTGAGAAAGGAGGAGAGATTGAGACGAGGGAGGGGCATCCTTCGAGGGGGGAGGATCATACCAGAGAAAGTAAGGGGGACCTGCAGGTGGGCATGGAAAGGGGCAAGGGGAAAGGAGAGGAGGTAGGAGGGGTGATAGCGATGGGAATGCCGTGTTGGGCCGGGGACTGGAGAGGTGGGAGCTGAAAGGGGGGAGGAGGTTGGGAAAAAAGCTTGACTGGGGTAGGGAGTGGGGTGGAGGCTAAACTGGTGGGAGCTGGGGTACTCAGTTATAAAAGGCGCAACAAGAGGGGTAGGGCGACTACGGGTTCTCTTGTAGAGGGTCCGGAGAGAAGCCAAGGGGAAGTGATCTCGAGGAGGAGGAGGGAGGTGATGGGGGCTGGCGGGGGAGTCCAAAAAGGAAGTGCACAAAAGATCAAGGGAGACACTAAGGTTCTGCTGCTGGGGGACTCCATGATCAGGGGTATTCATTGGGTAGAGCAGGGTGAGGGAAAACCAGTCCAATGAAGGTAGTGGGTATTTCTGGTCTGACTGTGCATAGGGCGAAGTTCATGGTGTATGAGCTGCTGAGGGACTGTGGAGGATCACCGGACTTTCTGATGCATCTGGGAACAAATGATATTGAGGGGAATAGTGTGCTGGAAATTCAAGCAAGGTTCCGAGAACTGGCCAGGGTCTGTCATGACAATGGATGCACAGTCTCCTTCTCAGAAATCCTGCCAGTGCCAAGGGCCACTGTGGAGAACAAACAGAAGATCAGGGAGATTAATGACTGGCTCCGGCAGTGGGGTGAAGCGCAGGGGATTGGGGTATTCGGGGATGGGGTTTGAGAAGACAAGGGACTGTACACCCAGGATAGGCTTCACCTAAACCCGGTAGGGAAGGAAGTTCTCAAATGGGGATGATGGATTTCATTCGGGCTAGATGGGGTTTAAACATGTGAAGGGGGCACTACCGGGCTGATCCGGCTATCCATACCACCGGTAGGACTGGCCTGCAACCCCATAGAGGGGGGGACAGATGGTACCCTAAGGGAGAAGTGTGGATGGATGGATGAAAGATCTGGGGGAGGATATGGTAAAGGGGGGTAGGGACAAAAGTTGGAGAGTGGCTTTAATTAATGCCAGGAGCCTGGGGAATAAAATGCCTGAGTTCCAGGCCATGCTGTTTGAGGGTGGGGTGGATGTAGCAGCGGTCACTGAATCTTGGGCCACCCCTGGCCATGACTGGGACCTTAATCTGAGTGGGTACCTTGTGCTAAGTAAGGACAGAAAGGTGGGCAGAGGGGGAGGAGTAGCAATGTTCATTAGGGTTAACATCGAGATTATGAGAGTGGAAGAAACTGAGGGCAACGTGGAGGCCCTATGGGTCACCTTGTGAACCCCCGTGGGAGGGAAGATCAAGTTGGGGGTAGTATATAGGCCCCCAGGACTAGGAGAGGACCTGGAGGATTGCCTGTTGGCTAACATTAAGGGGCAGTGTGGACTGGAAGGGGGAAGGAGTGGTGTTCATGGGGGACCTTAATATGCCAGCTACTGATTGAGGTACTATGACGTCCACTGTGACCAGGGAGCAGAAGCTGCTGGATAGCTTCCTGGATGCGTTCTTCAATCAGTAGGTGATGGACCCAACGAGGGAGGGTCATATCCTGGATGTGGTTTTAGCGGATGGGGATCTTGTACACGATCTGGTTGTGGAAAAACCCCTGGCTGGGAGCGACCACAACACAGTCTGGTTTTGGCTTAAACTGGGGGGAGAGGGGGATCATTCAAGGACAATGATAGTTGATTTTAGGGGGGTGGACTTTCAGTACATGGGGGAAATTCTCAAGGGGCATTTGCGGAAGATAAAACCAGGTTTGGATGTGGAAAGTAGGTGGGAGATCATAAAGTGAGGGCTACAGGAGGCCACCAGGATCTGTGCAAGAGTGAAGCACAAGGGTGGTAGGTCTCGTAAATCATGCTGGTGGACCAAGGAGGTCCAGGAGGCAGTAAGGGAGAAGTAGGCTGCCTACAGTAGGTACAAAAAAATGAGAGGAGAGAGAGATACAGAGAACTATCGCCTTGCAACCAGGAAAGTCAACAGAGTGGTGAGGCAGGCAAAGGCCTGGAAAAATCAGAGGCTGGCACAGGGGATATGGGGTGGGAAAAAGGGGTTCTATAGGTATATTGGTGAATGGCGGAAGGTCAAGGGCCAGCTCAGTAGGTTGAGGACAGCTGAGTGGTGGGTGGAAGGGGCTGGAGAGCAGGCGGAGGTACTGAATGAGTACTTCGCCTCAGTGTTCGCTAGGGAGGAGGCTGGTGAACTTCCAAAAAAGGGGTTGAAGGACACAGAAGGTGCAGCTGTCCTGGGTATTGGGCTACCTGCTGAAGAACAAGCCGCTGGGGGAGGTAGGCCAGGGGTGAGATATCAGGCTGGTTTTGCTGAATGGGGGGGGGGAGACAGATGCTGATATTCCTGTCGGCTGGGTGTGGGAAGCCCTCCAGTCCCTAAAAAAGGATAAATCTCTAGGGCCTGATGCTATTCATCCCAGAGTACTGAGGGAGTTGGCGGATGTTTTGGCTGCGCCATTGTTGGCAGATCTCTTTAACTTGTCGCTCCAGACAGGGAGGGTGCCAAGGGATTGGAAGCAGGCGCATGTTCTATCGAGAGAAGAGCCAGGAAACTATAGACCCATCAGTTTGACGTCAGTGGTGGGGAAGGTAATGGAGAACATACTTACGGAAAGGCTGGGAGGTTTCTTGGAGGAGATGGGTTACCTGGATGACCAGCAGCATGAGTTTGTGTCAGGTAGATCGTGTCAAACAAACCTTGTAGAGTTCTATGAGTGGGTGACATCAGCACTCGACAGGGGGAGACCAGTGGATGTACTGTTCCTGGACTTCAGCAAGGCATTTGATTCAGTCCCTTGCATTGGCCTAAGGGAGAAGCTGGGGGGGATGGGGGTAGGCCTATTGACAGGTGGACTGGAAATTGGCTTTCAGGTCACACTCAGCAGATAGTGGTTGGAGGGGAGGTCTCGTCTCGTAGGGAGGTCATAAGTGGGGTCCCACAGGGATCAGTCCTGGGGCCACTCCTGTTTAACGCCTATATCCCCAATATCAGGGAAGGTATTAGGTGTGAAATGAGTCTCTTTGCAGATGACTCTAAGTTGGGGGCAGTGGTGGAGAGGGAGGAGGGGAGATTGGCCCTGCAAGGGGACCTGGATACTCTGGATAGGTGGTCCTGCACCTGGAAATTGAAATTTAACTCCTCCAAGTGCAAGGTGCTACACCTAGGGCGGGAAAACCCCAACTATGTGTACACCCTGGGAGGGGGGATATGAGTTGCAGGCCACAGCAGGGGAAAGAGACCTAGGAGTCTTGGTGGATGTTAACATGAATAATTCAGAGCATGGCAGGAGGGCTGCGGTCAGGGCAAATAGGATGCTGGGATGCATCGCTAGGCGGATTACGTCAAGGAACAGGGAGGTGATTTTGCCACTGTACAACAGCCTGGTTAGACCACATCTTGAGTAGTGTGTGCAGTTCTGGAGGCCGCACCTAAGGAGAGACATCCAACTCCTGGAGAGGGTTCAGAGGAGAGCAACCAGAATGATCTGGGGCCTGGGGGATATGACATATAAGGAACGACTAGGGGAGCTCAACCTGTTCTCGCTGGAAGAGAGGAGGGACCGGGGGGACATGATTGAGGTCTTCAAGTACCTTAGGGGAGTAAATAAGGTAAGCTGAGATAGGATCTTTCGGCTGAAGGAGGGTGGAATCACCAGAGGACACAGCTGGAAGATTGAGGGTGGTGGGATTAGGGAGGAAAGGAGGAGGAGGTACTTCACAGAGAGTGGTGGAACTGTGGAATGCGCTGCCCGGGGAGCTGGTACGGGCAGCTATGGTGGAAGGATTCAAGAGAGGGTGGGACAGGTATAGGCAAGGGGTTAGGCAGAGGCTGGTTTGCCCGGGGGGGGCAGGACTGGGGGATGGAGTAACAGTGGAAGGAGACAGATAGAGGGCTATGGTACCCAATCATTGTGCTGAAGCATGAGCAGACTTGATAGACCAATAGGCCTGCTCTGCTGGCGTCTAATATGTTAGTATGTTACAACTGTCATTTTATGTAACCCTGATTGTATAATGTTGACCTTGTGCGTCTTTGTTCTCATATTCACCATATATTTGTAATGTATTGATGTTTTGTAAGTGGAAAACCTTCAATAAAAAATTTAAAGCAAAAAAAAAAACAACAAAAAAACTAAATAAATAAATCTGATTATATTCTAGTCACTGCTGGCCAGTGCATCTACAGTTCCCTCTTGTCTGACCAGGTCTTCCTTGATGCAAAATATTAGGTCCAGTGTTACTTGATTTTTTAGACAGTGGTGGCTCTATACCAGGCACACCATGGCACGCGTCTAGGTAACAAAAATGTGCCCTGGTTGTTGTCTCGTGTGGGGCAGTGTTAGCCCCACAGCAGCAATATTTGCATTTACACATACTGGCAGTATAGCCTAAAGGTTAGAACAATGAGTTGTGAACAAGCTTGGTACATCCAGCAGGCCTGGGTTTGATTCCCTCAATCTCCACTTGCATACTGTGTGACCCTGAGCAAATCACTTAACCTCCCCAGTGCTCCTGGGTTATCCCTGCAAATGGGACTTGTACCCAGTGGGCCTTATCCAGTTACCAAAATGAATTAAATAAAAATTAAAAAAAACAACTTTTTATTGGTGCCCTGGCTGCCAGCAGTTGTTCCTCTGCCGTGCCCTGGTAATCAACAGAAGCCGGAGCTGTTACCGTTTCTAGTGGTTCACTTGACACATTGTATTAGGTAACACTCAGTAAGCTCCATGAATTGTAACCTATACCTGAGCCTGGCAGTTCTCTCCTCCCAGTCTATATCTGAGAAGTTGAGAAGTTGAATTCCCCCATTAGCAACATGTTTCCCGTCAATGGAGCTTTCTTGATTTCTTATAGCTTTAGGTCCTGATTCTCCTTTTGATCTGATGCTCTGTAGCATAATGCAGTCGGAATTTTGTCTCTCCTTTCATTTGCTGCCCTTGCCCAGATCGCATCGATGCCTTCCAAGTTAAAGCAGCAGTATTTGTCGTAACCATATAGTTTTTTGCAGCAATAATGTTTGTTTGGCAGGAATATCAAGATACACATTTTTCTTTTTTTTTTCATTCCTGTATGGGATTTTGAAGTTCTTTTTTTTTATATATTTTCTGTGGTTTTGGCCCCGTTTTCTCCCCTGTTCCCCGGAGCTCCAGCACACGGGCATCATGTGTGCATGGAGGCACACGCACGCCCCATGACATCAACTCGCCCCTTCCGCCCCTCCCCGTGGCTATCGCTGGAGCTCCCTCAGGTCAGCGCCTCCATCCTTCCTCCACCAGGTGGCAGTTCCTCCCAGGAGGAAACAGCTGCCTTGTGGCGGCTTGATCTCACTCCTCGCCTTCCCCTCCGGCTGACCCCTGACTACTGGACTCGTTCCCGAACCCGGGTTGCCGGCACAGCATGAGATGTGGCATCCAGCACCTCAAACCTCAGCGCTACAGGGACGGCTCAGATTTTGAAGTTTTTAAAAGTTCCTACTCCTGTGCCACACCAGTCATGAAAAAATTATATCTTGGTACAGTGTTGTGCCGTTCACCCTCAGAAACATGTGGTAGCAGCATCCTAATCCTTTAAGCTGGCCTGCATGTAATGTACTTGTTTGACCACATTCCCCTGGAATTTGCTTTAAGTATATATATATATTACAGTATTTCGTTGAATAGATAGAAGCTGCGGCTTCTATTTTAATTTTTTACTTCGATCTGTGGCTTGTATTTGAAGGTGGCTTATATTTGAGGGTGGCTTGTATTGCAAAATCCTATTTAAAGTGTGAAAAAGAAAATATAACATATCCTGAATATGATCAAACATATTGTTATTGGTCTACTTCTTAACAAAATAAGAGCAACGAACAAGAAGAGAAATATAACAATCATATTTACAGAGATAAAAATCATAAAGAGTCCCACCTACAGAGTTTTATCTGACATGACTTCAACCCTGCACTAAGGGCAGCATGGGTCCATGAATTTATGGACTAAAGCAGCTGGAGTGGTTTTGGGGGAGCGGGCAATTGGCAGCAGCAGGAAGTCACCACTGAGCCGGCATTGGGAGAACCTGCAGCGCCACAACACACCTACACCTGCCTGAGTGTCAAGGACCCCGGCAGCTGAGCTCCAGCCCAGCTATTGTAGTAACGGTGACGAAACGGGGAGGGGAGAGCTCTCTCTCTGTAATGGCAGGACGTTTTCAGATGCAGAATCAGAATTAGGTTAACTCGATTCGATTCTGCATCTGAAAAGAGTTTGTAGGAATTCCTTTTCTTGGCCATAAATACCAAAAAAACGAAATCTTAAAAACAGATCGAAATCCGATGATTCCGAATTTGCCATCCAAAATCTGAGTCACCCTTTATTTTATAACTGTTTTAATTTATTTTTTTTCCTCAAGAAAAAGGATGGCTGCACGTTTGGATTCGAAATACTGTACCACTGTAGACCTGGTAAGGGTTAGGATCGAGAAACAAAATAAATCACGCTGCGCATCATAGGAGGTACCTAGAAAAGTACATTTGAAAGGTATGCAAATATTTTTATGAACTGTAACAGACGCTAGCTTTTTAGAGAAAACATTTTTCGTTGCACTGCTGCTTTAAGGTATAGTGCAATAGAAGGCAACTTTTTCATTACTACCGCTATACGGGCACAACTTCTGTTTGCAGGGGTTAGTTAAGTAGAGCAGTCTGTGGCGCTGCCAGTGTTACACTCTCCTCCTTCAACACCCTGTGGTATCTGCCATCAGGACCCCTTGATTTGTTCACTTACAGGGCCCCGAGCCCTTTGAGCATTCTAACCTCTAACACTATTCATACCCCTGGTACACTTTTCTCTCTGGGAGAAGTTTGCCTTCTCCTGCTGTAAATGCCAACCAGAAATATTTGTTCAGATTATCTTTTTTTTTTTTTTTTTGCTGTTGGTCTTCACCCATCTGCTTGCTTCCACATTTCAACCTGTCAATTCCCCTCTTCTGTTTTCCTCTTTTCCTTAACATAAGGAAAGAAGGCTTTCTCTCCCTCCATGACCCTGTCTGCAGTTCTCAGCACTGTCTTCCTGACTAATAGAAACTTTCAAGTACCTCAAGGGAATCAACAAATTCCAAGAGGGTAGCATCTTTCAGAAAAAGAGATGTGCAAGAACAAGAGGGCACAATTTGAAGGTGGGGGGTGTCTCAGAGGTACTGTAAGGAAGTATTTTTTCACGGAGAGGGTTGTGGATGCATGGAACAGCCTTCCGGAGGAGGTTGTGGAGTCAAAAACAGTGGGGGGAATTCAAGCATGCATGGGACAGTCATAAGGCAATTCTAGGGGGTGGGGGGTAGGAAGAAGTAGGCTGTTGGTTAACTAGGATCTGCAGCTTATCCATTAGGTAGGGAAATGGGCAGACTAGGTGGGCCAATCAGTTCTTATCTGCTGTCAAAGTCTATGTTTCTATGTCTTGTTGGCCTCCTTTAGCTTCTCTAGATATTCTCCCCTATTGCTTTCTCTCTGCTTTCTCTTGTAGTTCTGAAATGTTCTGCTCTTAGCTCCTTTCTGTACTTTATATTCTATACCCGCCTGTCTATTGCAGGTATCCTCCACTCAGATATCCCCCCTTTCCCGTCTTTACCTCTGCCAGTCTTTTCCTGAACAACTTAGCCATTGTCCCAAAATCGCTTTTTTTTTTTTTTTTTATTATTATTATTATTAATAATGTTCCTTTTTATTTTATCTCCTAGTTGCCCCGGTCGTGATGAAATCCCACCAACCCAAGTCCAGCCCCAACACCGATCCATTTCATGGACTTACAGGTTAACCCCCACTTGCACACTGCCATGTGAGGCAGGTGGCCTGCCACATAGGGTCGTGGGGGGCCTGCTGGGGATACCGAGTGAGCTGGGGCGGTTTCCTCCATTTTTGCCCCATTGGGAACTGCGTACGATACAACTGCACACGTGCATCTTGATGCACATGCAGGTTGCATCATTGCACCTCCTGCCCACGCCTGCTGGTCACGCTGTGGTGTCGCTCATCCTCTGCTGGCTGGTAGTCAAGTGGCGGGACTTAGTGTCCCCCCCCCATCCCGAGGGAGGGGAGCTGTTCTTGTGACACTCAATCCTCTCACCCCTGGCCCCCAAACGACTCTGGTCAGTTACTGAACCCGGGTCGCCGGTGTGGGTGGAGGTAAGACGCACTGCCTCAGTTCACCTACTTACCTTGGTCTCTCGAATGGTGTTTCCTGCCTGCCCTCCTGCCACTACTTGTAGTGCTAAGCCCCGCCCCCCCATTCATTTGCCCCTCTTCTGGTCTGCCTCCAGGGCTATCATGCCCATACAGTGTGGGGAGGTGGGGATTCCTATCCAAGTATTGCATTTTGTGCAGAGGAACAGCCACAGATGTGTAAATGAATGCCCTCCACTGATTTACTGTGTGCTTCCCCCACCAAATTCTAATGGCTTCACATCCCTGCTGCCTGCTAGGATTTCTACTCTCTGGCACACCACCCTGCCACAAAAGGGAAAGGGAAGGGAAAACTGTTTAACCAGGAAAGGCACTCTAAGCTGAAGCTTGTTTCCAGGTGCGACCTGAGAGCACAAGGTAGTTAAGTGACTTGCTCAGTGTCACACAGTATTCAAGTGGGGGCTGTGGGATTCAAACCCAGGTCTCTAGGTTTGAAGCTCAGAGTCTTAAATCATTGCGCTATACAGCCTCCACTGACTGGGTTTCCCTCTACTCCCTGAATGTTCTCACCAGTTGGGGGAGATTTTCCCACAAGGATGCACCTAACCACATTTCCTGAATCTGCCAGTTTAAACACCCAGAAACATATGCCTAAACATCTGCCCCAGTGTCGTTGTCCCCTCCTCCCTGTCCAGATGAAGGCTGTTCAGTTTAAATAGGCCTTTAGCATGAATATCCCATGCATTTCTGTTAATAAATCAAGGATTATTTATCAAGATGCCCGGATTATTCAGAAATATAAAAAACTAGGTTCAGTAGGTTGACTAAAGTATATTTAAGAATGCAGTTCTTTTCACGGTGCCCTGGATTAAGGTGTTCTATGCAATTCTGACCCACCACTTTTTAGTATGCTCCTCCACCACTGCCTAATGGTAGGTACCACCCACTCTTCCTGAGGCAGGAGTTGTCCAAGACAGACACTTAGCACTATCTCTGCCCCCTCCCGTGTGCTATGGCTCTGGGTAGGGGTTATAGGACCAGATGCATTAGTACTTTAGTGATAATTATAATATCCCTACATAGTTGATGGAATAAGAGGAAAGTTGAGTCTTAGGAACGTTATTGGCGGGATGTGTGTTGGGGGGAGTGGGAGGTGGCGCTACATTGTATTTCGAAATGGGGGTAAAATGCTCTTCAAAGGTCTTCTTTGTTGGTTGAAAGTGTCAGTGAGGTTATCGAGGCCCGCAGTCACATGTTCAGAAAGTAGCAAGCAAGTTCAAACCTTTTTGCATCCCACTAAAAAATTAGAACTCTTTCTCCCCAACCCCTTTAGAATTCTCTTACAGTTTCCTAGCAACAGGACTGAGTGCAGGACGCTTGAGTGATTCTCCTCAAGAAACCGCTTTCTGAATGATCTCTATTTAAGTTATTGAGGCACCCCCCCATCCCTCCATTCCTCCTGTCCCCCTGCTGTGTCAGTCTGGGTGGGCAGAAATGTCCCTGAATAGGCCTCAGACCAGGGCCCGGCCTAATGAGGATGCCCCCCGAAAAACAAAACTTCCCGGTGGGCTATCTGAGTGACATGGGAAACCCTTCGAGTGAGGAAGGGGATGGAGGGGGTTGAGGATACAGTTTCTATGTACGAGAGTATGCATGTACGCTTGGTACAGTTCACCTTTCTAAAGACGGCTGCCATACTCTGACCATTAGTTTAATAACAGGCTGTGTGCTGTTCAGATAATGATGTTACTGAAAGCTCTCTGAGAACTTCTGAGTTGGGATGGGCGGGCTATCTGTGACCCGGGTCTGATTCTGATCTTTCCTTACAATGTTCTGATTTACTCTGGTTTGCCAAAACAGATAACTTTTCCATACGGGACCAGAACCTCTACACTAACCTATCGTTTCTACACTATCTAATCACACTGTTGGTACACTTTTTCGCACTTTTCATGCTATCCTTTTGCAAACCTCACGTTCTGCTAAAAGTATGAAACTTGAGTTTGAAAAATTATGAACAAAGAAAAAAGTGTACTGTGGCTTTAACTGTGTTGGGGATAAAAACGTGAACGGTAACAGTTTTGCTACGTTCCCTCGAGAAGACCTGCGTGGGTCAAGTCGTTAGGGGCTAGTAGTATCCTCTGGCATTGTGAATAAAGCTACATCTTATTACATTTATGCAGTTTAGTTCCTGTCACTATTGTGTTACCCGTGTGCAGTTCAGTGGTGACTCTAGTACCTGCTAGGCTGGTCCCCTGTATCCCCTCAGCTTTTTCCAGAGATACACTGCAGATTGCTTTTCTTGGACCAGAACTGAGTCAAGGGCAGAGCTGGACCAGGACAAATGATAGAACTGGCATGTCCCTATTACCCTTTAATGCTCTTTTTTCTTTATGCCATGATTTCTGCTGAGCCGATATGGGCTTTGTCCACTTGGCTTGTATTTACCTATGATACCTATGATTTAATGTTTAAAATTTGGGAGGCAGCGTAGTGCAGTGGTTTAAGGCTCTGAGCTGCAAATTTGGTGACATCCAGCAGCCCAGACCTGGGTTTGAATCCCACAGCTTCCACTTGCATACTGTGTGACCCTGAGCAAGCCACTTAACTTCCCTGTGCTCCCAGGTCGCTCCTGTAAAAAAGCTTTCAGCTTAGTGTGCTACTTCTGGTTAAACAACTAAAAAAAAAATAGTTATTTAATGTGTTTTTTCCCAGTTTTCCTCATTTTAAACAGGAATAAAGCTCCACAATTATTTACATTATCCGGACAGGGTCAGAACCTGCGGACTTGAACCAGGTCAGTCGACTGGATCAGGCTAAACCAGAGGCAAGTCACAAAAAACTCTGATTTTCAGAGTTGGGTTGAGGCAAGCTAGTTGAGGGGGAGTTCCTGATCTCACACAGAAACTGTCTTCTCATCCCCTGCTACCGAGTGTCTATGACCTAACAGTTTTTCTTGGGGGGGGGGATTAACGGCCATTTGTAATAATTTTGGGCACCCCCCCCAGAGAAAAGTGTAAGGCTTTAGGATAGAGGGAAGAGCTGTGGGGAGAGGAGGGGATTAATGTTGATGATCCCTTCATAAAATGTGAAAACCAGAATTTTAAAGGATTGGTAGTTGAACTCCCTGCAGTTGAGCTACCAGTGGGAGGGCTGCAGGAACTGAACTGAAATGAGCAGGACTGGTGCTATTTAAGTGTTAAGTCTTTTTTTTAAAGAAATGTAAGAGAGATGTGAGGAAATATTTCTTCAATGAAAGGGTGGCAGACACCTGGAACAGACTAACAGCAGAGGTGGTGGAGGCAAAAACAGTGGGGAGCTTCAAGCATGCATGGGGCAGACATAGTGTTGTATCGTAAAAGATGCGGCAAGAAGTGAGGGTCTTTGGAGACAGATTAGGCAGGGAACATCTGGACAGACTGTGTGGGCCAAGCAGTCCTTTTCTGCTGACCATGTCTATATGTCTATGTGAATAAAGTCACTTAAACTGCATCCGGATATCAGCAGATGAGGAAGCCAGCGCTGCACTGCAGTTTCACGATGACGTACCGTGTCAAGTCTTTAAAGAACAGAACAAAACAGAATTTGGTTTCATACTAAATTCCAGCCATGCAGCATGTATGTCAGAGTGCCTTACAAACCGAAAAGTTAGCTACTGGTAGTGCGATGACAGCTGACAAATCAAGCAGACTGTCTACATCGAGCAATGCATGACACAGCTATAGACAATTTCCTCAGAGCCTGTTTTATTGCGCAGAATTTTTAATGTGAATGGGGGTGCATGTCCACCCCAACCCAGCAGCGTGTGTAGCGGCACTGACGGCAAGGGATCGGGTGTGGACAGGATGCACACATGGGGCCAGGGATGCACAGAGATCTCAGCATGTGCAGAGCGGGAACTCTGGGCACCAAACGGGCCACATGGGTATCACACTGTGGATGCAGTTAGATCTGTGGATCAGGCCCTTAATGATATTTATAAAAATTATTGCTTTTATATTTTTAAAATGAATGTTTTTAAAACTAACATTTGAATGGTTCTATTGTACATGAGAGTTTCTGGCCATTAACATAACCCTTTCAGAATATAGTGATCTAGTCCACCTGATGGCATAGTAGCAGTAAGCTGCGCTGACATGCAGGTGCCCCGAGTGTACGAATGAGCTCGGCTGGGAAGAGTTGGCGGCAGGCATCCGGCACTGTAGTGACCTCAGTTGTAAACATTTACAAAAGTAAGACCCCACGGAAAATAAGTTGTATCTCAGCTGTGCTATCCTGGATAAATGATTACATAAAAATTTTAAAAATAGCACAAGCTAGCCACCTCGATGGTCTGGCGGTAGCACGTCACGCTAACATACAGGCAGCTTGAGCTCAGAAGTGAGCTCAGATTACTGCGTTGGGAGGAAGGTCGGGTCAAGGAAGCTGCCACGTGGCAGTGTGCCTCAGCTGGAGATGGTCAGCAGTGAGCACCGGAGCCACAACCCTTGCGTCAGGTCCAGGAAGCCTGCACCTGCCGTTGGGTTAGCTGTGTGCAACTAACACCTAGGAGCTAGGATCTTGTAGGAGAAAGTGGGGGGGGGAGGTTGGGAACCAAAATAAAGGGAGGAAAATCCTCACTTCTGTCTAAATGATGGCCTGGGCCTTGGGGACTCCCCTGGATCCTAATGCCAGTCAGCACTTGATTCAGACAGCCTCAGGGGAAGAGGACAGTCCTCCCCCGGAGCCCCTACTGTGGAGGGCAAGTCAGAGTAATTGGTGGATTACTGGAGTCTGAGGGAGCCAGAGTTTCTGGACCTGATTGCATACATCCCTGAGATCAGGGTATATCCAGCAGGACGGAGGTGGACTGGGGAGAAAAACCTCTCTAGGGGAAAAAAAATGTACAAGCATGCGAATCCAGATACTAACAGGGTTTATGAACTAGCCTCTTGTGTGGTACAGTTTCTCATAATTTACTGAAGTCCATGATACTCAACCCCACAGGAGGCTAGTTCATAAATACTGTGAAAGTGAGCTTTTCAAGACCACTTGGAAAAACATGCTGGCCTGATAGCGCATCGGTAATGCACTGTGCTGGCAACCTGGCTTTGGGAATGGACTCGGGTTGCTTGAGTGCTGGCTGGGGGAGGGAAGATTGCATGTCCCAGGGACTGCGCTCCCCCCTCAGGCAGGGGAGGACACAGTATTTGTCTGTTTATCTGCCATCTATCAGGAAGCCAGGAGACAACATACTCAGACCACAGCAAGGAGAGGGGCAGACACCAGATGCCGGCTGTGACAGGGTTGAATAAGACTCTGTCCCATTTGTTATGCAGAAAGAGTTAAATGCAAGGATCTGTTCTGTCCTCTCCTTTTCTGTCTCTTGTCTGTTTGGTTGCGCAACCAAATGAGACCTAGGTACTGATTACTCTGACAGTCTTGCGATTCTCCACCTCTCACTGTCTCTCTTCCTTCACGTGCTGTTTCTGTCTTTTCTTCCCCCTTGCGTATCTGCGGTTATAAAATATAAGTGAACCTTCATGTGAAACTGGGATCCCTTGGTTTCATAGAATCATAAAAAGCTGTCAGCAGAAAAGGACACCAGTGGCCCATCGAGTCTGCCCTCTGCCCCCATTCACATGCCCACTCCCTCCCTGCCCCACCCCCTCTTCTCCCTGACTAATTCCTTATATCTTTCCTATGCCCTCTTGAATTCCCCCACTGTTTCAACTCCCACCACCTCCTCCGGTAGACGGTTTCAGGGGTCCACCACCCTTTCGGTGAAATAATGTGTCCTTAAACTGCCCCTGAATCTCCCCCCCCAACCTCAGACTGTGGCCCCTTGTTCTATCCATGCTTTTCCTCTTGAAGAGGCCCCCTTCAGCTGCTTTGTTTATCCCCTTCACTTACTTGAACATTTCAATCATGACCCCCCCCTCTCCCTTCTAGTCTCCAGCGAGTACAGGTCCAGCTACCTCAGCCCTTCCTCAAAGGACAGCCGATGCGTGCCCTGCACCATCTTTGTTGTCCTCCTCTGAACCCTCTCCACCCCATCTATGTCCTTTCGCAGGTGGGGTCTCCAGAACTGGACCCCATACTTCAGGTGTGGCCTCACCATGGACTTGTAGAGGGGCATAATTACCTCCCTCTTTCTGCTTGTTATACCCCTCCCTATGCATGCCAGCATTCCATTTGCCTTGCCCACTACTTTCCTGCAGTGGTTCCCCACCTTGAGGTCATCTGAAATTATAATCCCCAGATCCCTCTCCTGCCTTGATACCTTTATTCCCCAGTGTGTGTTTGACCTGCGGGTCATTATGTCCCATGTGCATCACTGTACACTTCTTAGCATTAAATCCCAGCTGCCATGCTTCCGACCACTCCTCTAACTTCTTCAGGTCCCTTCTCATTGCCCCCGTGGTGTGTGCTCCATTGCAAATCTTCGTATCTTCGGCAAACAAGCACACCTTCCCCTCCAGTCCCTCAGCTATACCTCCAATAAATATACTGAACAGTAAGGGCCCCAGCACCGACCCCTGGGGCACTCCACTTGTCACCCTCTCCTCACTCGAGTATACCCCGTTTACTACCACCCTCTGGCTTCTATCCCTCGGCCACTTTGAAATGTATATAATTAGACTGTTGAAATGAATGCAACAAGTTATTTGGAATTCAAGGGATTAAACTTGCCATGCAGCACAAATGTTTGCAGAGTTGTCAACAGGAGATTAGTTCTGGGACATCATGTTTTATTTTGCTGCACCTGCAAGGAAAGAAACTTACAAAGTTCTATTCTATTAACGAGTTCCCAGGCAAAGACTTATAAAAAGAGCAGCAATACTTTTGCTAGAGAGAGACAGAAAGACTGAAACTTGGAATTAGAAATACCCTCAGATGGAGGATTTTATTTTATCTGTTTGTTCTGCCTTTGTAAATAGTTATACTGAACAATTTTTATTTTTTATGTTGCTGTTATTGGTAATAATAAAAGGTTACCTGTGAATTTTACAACTGCTCCTGGTCTCCCTATGCTTCCTGACCTGTGCCTCGATGACACTGGTCTGTACAGCACATGTACCAAACTGTGTGCATGCACGTCAGTGCACTCCAGCAGCCTTGGAAAGAAAATTCAGAAGCTGGAGGAAAAAGCACGGGCCACTGTTGCACCAGAATCACCCACGGGCCGACACATGACAGCCATGGCAAGCCACTCACCCCTATCATTGCTCTGGACAAGCGGTGGATAGCCGGTAAGTCCACAAGATGGTTGGTGATAGAGGAGGTGTGTTTTCGCGTGAAGCACAGAGCGGGAAAAAGCTTGGAAAAAAAACAAACTTCAGTAACACAGGGTAGGATTTTCAGACGGGACTGCACTGGTGTAACTCCCAATTTTTGAGCTGCGCGTGTGGCCTTCAAGATGCGGAAAAACATCCGTGCCCTATTTTCAAAGGGCCAGATGGATTTATGACAATTGGCGCAATCGGCAGCTGCTTGCATAAATAAAAAGTCACATATGTATCACTTTTTTTCCAATTTATATTTTATATCCCTTTCCATCATCAGCACCAGCTCCTTCTGGTACCTACCCCCAACCCCCACGTACCTGCACCTGCCTGCCTCCATGGAGTCTTAGCTTTCCCATATGTGGGGAATGGAGTAGAGGGAATGTATCTCCAAATTAGCCCATTGTCAGGAGGTGGATGAAAAGGCAGGGACTGGCCTGTATTTTTTTTTTAATTCTTGGGTAACCAGGTAAGGCCCAGTGGGTCACAAGGCTCATTTACAGGGGTGACCCGGGAGCACTGGGGAGGTTAATTGACTTGCTCAGAGTCACACAGTATGCAAGCAGAGGCTACGGGAATCAAACCCATCTCTGCTGAATGTACTAGGCTCGTCCACAGCTCATTACTCTAACGTCTAGGCTAACCTCCTAGCCTGCCAGAAGATACCTGGGGGCTCCTCAAGAAGCCAGCATCGGGGGCACGTTTCCATTTTCTCCCCGGTCCCCCTTGGAAGATGCCAGCACACAAGGCGGACCAGTGTGCATGCACGTACAATGTGTGTGTACAGCGCAGGTCCCCAGTCAGCATCTCCCCCCCCTCCCACTTAGCACCCTCTGCTGCACTGTCACTCATGGTCACCTAGGTGGCAGAATAATAGTCAGGATGGTGACCCTTCCTCCCTGAAGGAGGATGTGTCCTTGAGGAACACTCAATTCTTCCCTGAACCTGGCTGGCCGTCATCTTGAGTGGTACCTGTACTGCTCTGTAGACAGGCCAGCATACGTGTCACTTTTTTTTGTTTGCACCTTCCCTCCCCCCGCCCCCAACCTGCCCCTCCTTCGGGCTGCACAGTGTCGGCCCCCGAAGCCCTGCCAGACATACCTCCTGCTGCTATCTCATCCATCCCAGGATTGTATCCCCACCCTCAGTGGTCTGGCTTATGCCTATCAGGGCCCCTCCTCCTCTGTAGAGAAGGGAGGGGAGTAGCATTCCTCAGCCAATCTGAAAGCCAGAACAATGGGGGATCCTAGCGGTGTGTTGGTAGCTGCATGGCACGGGGATCACAGGGTGACCGTCATCCGACTGGTCGGTGGGCATTTTTCTTGTTTCCATGCTGGGGACCCACCCACCTCCTCACATGCAGCTGCTCGTGGTGTCCTGGGGTGGGTACGTTCGGCAGCACGTGATCACTCATGCCACCAAGAACATCCCACAAAGCTACCACCAAGAGCCACTGTAACAGCGGACTGCAGGAACCCACCCCCCAGGAGGGAAGCATCCAAGGGACACTCTGACTCCTTCCCCTCCGTCCTCCGCTCCTGACTTCCGTGCTTGGGGCATGAACCCAGATCATCAGTGTGCCACAGCGATGCCCCATCGCTTGGCATCACGAAGCTGGCGTGTCACTTTTTTTGATGTAAGCATTATCCAAAGTGCAGCAAATTGCGACAGTTGTGCCCAAGGATTAGACCCCCTTTTAGGTGGCATAACGTTTGCATGCAGTTTGCTTTGTTGTGGCTGAAACCTATTGTATCTTGGCAGGATCATTTTGAAAGTCCCACCCATAATGTTTAGACACAAGTCACCTTATATTTAATATCGGCACAAAAGCAGTGTGGCAAGGATTGCCCAAAAAGGGCATTGGCAGCAAAGCCAAGTTTCAGAGAAATACAAAATCATGCATAACTCATAATACAAAGCATCATGGGTTATATATGCAAATCTCAGTGAACATTTAGGCAGGTTCTGCTTTAAGCAGGAATGTATGGTGCCAAAGGTCCTCTCACACAATCCTTTTTGGGTAGCCCCCTGCCTCAGTGCTTTTGTGCTGAGATTCTTTGTCTTTTTAGCTTGTTTTCTTATTTTGGGCCCCCATGACCCAAACCCATCAGACCACATTAGGGCTGGTTCATTTTCCCCTGGGGTAAGATACAGATGAGGCACGCTGATGAGTCCTGCATAGGATGAAACACGTGTCTGTGTTTTCTGTTGTCACCATTTGGCACCGTACATTCCTGCTTAAAGCAGAACAAACCTAAATGTTCATGGCAATTTGCATGTATATCCCATGATGCTTTGCATTACTGGAGTAAGTGTGATTTTGTATGTCTTATATTTCATATGTTGCCTGCATTTCCTTCCCTTTCATTTTCATTCCTTTGTTACTTCACATGGAACTGGGTTCCCTTATCCCCCAGAGGTCATTGCTTCTGCTGCTGAATTCTTTGATGAAATTGCAATCCTATGTGACATCACAGTTTGTTGCCATGGAAATGATGATGATGTCACATGCAGAGGATTGTGACCGCAGCAAAGGACTGAAGAGCAAAAGAAGATCAGTGGTAGGGGACAATCCTGTTTCCATGTAAATGAACCAAATAATAAAGAATAAATGCAATAGGAAGACAAAAAAAACTATCAAAGAAATTGTGGCCAGAGGTTCCCTTTTTTAATGTTTTCTCAAGAGTGACAAACTCACTAGTTTAGACTAGACTAGACTAGTTAAGTCTCCGAGGAAGGACTTGGTTGGTCCAAAAGCTAAGACACTGTTTTCTTTTTGTAACATCTATGTTGGTCCAATAAAAGGTATCAAACTCTTTGCTTCTTGATCTAAATTCACTGGGTAATAGTTCTCAAATACAGGTTTCCTCTATGTTCCAATACCAGCCTTCCCACTTTGAGCATTGGAGCCATTTACTTCTGTGACCCCTGCCATCTGGAGCAGCTTACCTACCAGTTCACACCAAATCATAGCTCCCTCAAGTGAAATAGCTTGCCAAGGGGTATGGTCAAGGCAGAGATGGTGAAGGCATTCATGGTAGGGTGGGACAGGTATAAGGGGCGGATAGCCGTGGAGGCAAGGGAGAAGTGTATTCCAAGCATTCTCCACTCATTCTGTGAAGCAGTTCTGCCTGATAGAAACACTGAAGCATAGACAACGACAGCAGAAAAAGACCACCGGTTCATTCAGTCTGCTCAGGTTTCCCGATCTATCCCAGGACCTAATGTCAATGCAGGGTTTTATCCCTCACTGTCCACTCCCTTTCTTTCCTCCCTACTGCTACCCACCTGAGCAACCACTAAACTGTGTCCCAGTCCTGCGTGAAGGTAGTTACAGTTTTGGCCCCCATCACCTCCGCTGGCAGACTGTTCCATGGCTCCACCATCCTTTCCATAAAATAGAACTTCCTCACGTCGCTCTTAAACCTTTCTCCCACCAGTTTCCACTCATGACCTTGGGTTCTTGACTCTGTTCTCATGCTATATAGATCCTCTCAGTTCAGCTTGTTTATTCCCTTCAGGAACTTGAATGACTCTGTCATATCCCACCTCTCTCACCTGATCTCCAGAGAGAGTACATGGTTCAGTGCCTTCAGAAGATCTTCATTATATCTGCCCTGCTGGCTTTGAATCATCTTGGTCACCCTGCATTGCACTGTCTCCAGCCTGTCCCTGTCCTTCCTTGGAAGGACTCCAGAATTGAACACAAAGGGTCCAGAGGAGGGTGACCAGAATGATGCAGGGTCTAGGAGAAAGGTCCTATGGGGAGAGACTTGAGGAGCAACTTGTACTCCTTGGAGGAGAGGAGAGGAGAGACAGAGGGAATATGATCGAGGTCTTCAAGTATCTAAAGGGGGTAAAAAAGGTAACCCTAGATAGGGTGTTCCAGCAGACGGGGGCCACCAGGGGGCACAATTTGAAGCTGGGGGGGTTAGGAGACTCAGAGGGGAGAGAAGGAGGCGTTACTTCACTGAGAGGGTGGTGGAACCATAGAATGCACTGCCTGAGGAACTGGTGGATGTGGATTCTGTAGAGGGGTTCAAGAGAGGCTAGGACAGGTATAAGAGGAGGGTGAAGCTGAGTAATGCCAAAACTGGGGGGGGACTTCAGACTGGGGGTGGGGGATCCAAGAGGGAGGTGGGGAAGGCAGCAACAGTGCCTGTCACGGGTACTGATTCTCAAGCAGACTCGATAGACCATGAGGCCTACTCTGCTGGCATTTTAGTATGTTAATATTCCAGGTGCGGCCTCACCAGGGACCTATATTAAGGTAGTAGTACCTTTTTTTTTTCCTGCTGTCAATACCTGTTCTGATACACTCCAGCATTCTATTAGCCTTACTATAGGCCTTGTTACACTGGCTTGATTCTTTTTTGTTTTTTGTGTTATTTACTTATGCTCCTCCCTGTGGCACCCTTGCTGGCTACTCCTTCAGAGCTCCGTTGCCCACCACCCCTCCACCTTGGCCCCGCACCACCATCTCCTGACCCTGTCTTGCAGTCTTACCTGGGTAACCCGACCTTTCCCTGTGTCGGGAGGGTCCCTCTCCTCTGAGAGGGGAGTGTCGTCAGGTGAACTGCGTACCTCAGGAGGCTGCCACTGGGTCGGTCCGGGCTGTCCAGGGCTTCGTAGCGGTGCAGGGTGCTCGTTATCCAGTCAGCAGGGAGCCCAGTTTTCCATTTTCTTGGCCCGTCCCCATGTACTGGCCATAAGGATGGCATCCTGAGGTGGGGACATGCAGGAGGATGTGTCAAGGCCTCACACCCTCCAAGCTTGTCCACCAATCCACATACAGGAGCCCAGACTCATCCCACCCCCCAAGGAGGGAAGTGTATAATGGGCACTTGTGAACCCCCCTCCCTTCTGGTCTCCGCTCCTGGTACCCAGGCTCGGGGTGTGAACCTGGATCACTAGCATGCTGAGCGAACCCCTTCGCTCGGCACCATGGAGCCAGCTTCTGGCTTGATTCTTTGAGGGAATCGCTCATGATATCTCCCAGGTTCCTTTACTCTGCTGTAGTGCTCAGTTTAACCCCTCCCATCCAGTACCCTGTTCTTGGGATTTTTTTTAATAGGTGCGCAACCTTTGCATTTTTTGTTGCTGATTTTCAACTGCCAACTCTTAGACCACCTATCTAGCCTTTGTAGATCCCTCTGCATCTCCCCAATCCCTTTGTCACTATCTACCTTACCGCAGAGCCTCGTGTCATCTGCAAAGAGACACAACTTGTCCTCGATGCCCTTTCCAGTGTAACCAATGCACATATTGAAGAGGACAGGACCCAGTACAGATCCATGCAGCACCCCACTCGTGACCTTCCTTTCTACTGATTGGACCTGATTTACCACCACCCTCTCTTGTCTCTCCTTCAGCCAGTTTCCTATCCATCTAACTATGTCCCTAGTCGCTCCCAGGTCCTCCAGTTTCTTCAGCAATGTTCTGTGTGGTACCAAGTCCAAAGCCTTGCTGAAATCAAAACAGAGTAGATCCACAGCATGGCCCCTATCCTACTACCTTTGTTACCAAGTCAAAGAAAACCGTCAGGTTGGACTGCTAAAACCTCCCTGCCATAAACTCATGTTTGTTTACTGTCCTGTGGACCATTGCCCTCTAGGTGGTCCACAGGGTCCTCTTTGGTCAGGGACTCCATCAATTTACCCACTACAGAGGAAAGGCTGACAGGTCTGTAATTCCCCGGTTGTTCTTTGTCTCCCCTTCTTGTGCAGTTAAACTATGTCTGCTACCCTCCAGTCTTTTAGAACTACCCCTGTCTGAGCTGGGTATTGACTAGCACTACTAGGGATTCAGCCACTTCTACAGCCAATTCCTTGAGCACTCGTGGGTGCATCCCATCTGGCCCCGGGGCTTTATCTATCTTTAGGTCTTCAAGCCTCTTCTGGGCCCTTTCTGGGGTAAATACTGGCTGTCTCATTTCAGGAATGCCCCTGACAGCCCCCTCTTGATGCCACTTTCAGGCAGGGGCTTCCTGTCTTCCCTTGTGAAGCCACTGCAGACGTGATCGTTAAGGATGGCTGCTTGTTGTTCATCTTCCTTTAGTACCCTCCGCCTCCTTGTAGACTAACAATAGCCCCTTCCTTTTCCTCTTTTCCTTAATATATCTGAAGAACTGTTGTTCCCCACCCATGACCTCCCCCCGCAATTTGCAGCTCTGTGTCAGCCTTTGCCTTCCTGATCATCCCCATTGCTTCCCTAGTTTTTATTTCACAAATTGTAGTGAGAACGGAATAACATGACCTACTGGGAATTGAATCCAGGCCTCCAGAATACCATCCTTGAGCTTAACCACTGAGCTACAGGTTGACATGGTTGGACCTGACTCTTCTTGGACAACACATCTCTGCCACAAATTTTTCCCAGCTGATTGACTCCCCAGCTAGATCCAATTACAAAACGGGGACTAAAAGCCTTTTGGACTGGGTCCTAACCAGTCATCCAGACTGCATTACTAACACCACTGTCCTCCCGGATACACTCAGTGATCATTACCCTGTCATCTGCACATGGACAAACAAATTTTGCAAACCACCACCACGGACAATTACCAGCAGAGTCTTTGCCCGGGGTCACCTGGAACCTCTTAAATCCCTCCTTAGAGTGCAAGACTGGTCTCCAATTTACAGAGCGAAGGATGTTGACACAGCACTCGAACACTTCCTCAACACCTATCATTCTGCCTGCAACTCTCACGCACCCCTAAAAAAACACAAAATCAAAGGTCCTTGCAACCCCTGGCTCTCTGTAGAACTCCTAGCGTGCATGAAAATAAGGGACCACCTCTGGCACCATGCCCAAGCCACTGGCACACAATCTGACATCCAGAACTACAAAGGAGCGTGAAATAACTGCACTAGGTTCATCTGTCTAGCAAAAATGAAACACTATCAGGAAGTGCTTACTGATACCTGGGGCAAAGGAAAAGCTTTCTGGGATAATATTAAAGAAATCACAGGTAAAACCTCGAAATTGCCACCTACCATACTGGACTTGGATGGGATCATTACCCTTGATCCTGTAACTGTTGCCAATACTTTCAATAACACATTCACAGACCTCAGCAGTGTTCTCCCACTGGACTTTTTTGATGCAGATGTCAACTTGCCCACCTCTGATAGCACTCCCACACCTACTAGCCACTCCCATCCTACTTTAAAGTTATCTCACTGCAGGAAGCCCATAAATACATCCTCAAGGCAATTGGTAAATCTAGACACAGCAGGATTCCCTCTATCTTAAACTGTTGTTCCTCACACTAGAGGAAGTACTAGTGCCTCTTACCTGGACTTTTAATCTCTCACTTAGCCTTGCCCAGTCCTCCAAGAGGTGGGAATCAGCTATGGTAACACCGGTACACAAAAGCGGTGACAGGTCTCTCCATGTGAACTACCAGCCCATCTCCATACTTCCACCCCTCTCCAAGGCACTTGAACACATTGTAGCTGACCAGCTTACAGATTATCTTGATAAACATAAGATCCAATGTACCCAACAACATAGATTCAGAAAAGGACACAGCACCTTCTTAGCTCTCATGGAATTCACTGGTTTCATACACAAATCTCTGGACCATGGACAGATAGTTGGGGCCGCATTTATCGATCTGACAAAAGCATTTGACACGGTCCATCACCCCCTACTACTGTAACAGCTAAGCAATGCTGGAATTTCCACCGACTCTAATGCCTGATTTAAAAGTTATCTGGAGAACCGCATTGAGCAAGTCAAAATTGACAATGTCATCTTGGACTCTAAACCAGTTCGTTCAGGTGTCCCACAAGGGTCCATCCTGGGCCCTCTACTATTTAGTCTCTTCTTAAACAATCTCCCAAGATCCTACCCCAAACAAATCCTACTCTACGTGGACTATGCTGTTATCTACACAAGTCACACACAGACCCCACGCCTCTTGAAAGCCAGCTGCAACTCGGATTTGCATCAGTAGAGAAATGGTTCAGTGATCACAAACTGGTGCTAAACTATAAAAATACTAAGTTCATGCTCTTCAGCAGCTCCCACAATAAACACAGGCATCATCCCCTGACTATTTCTAACTGCCTTGGGACCGCTCTTGAGCAGGTACAATATTTTAAGTATCTCGGTGTCACCATCGACAGCAACTTATCCTATGGGGTGCATATTGACAACAATGCCAAAGCAGTTAATACTTGCATCGGCCTCCTCTACAGACACAGGAACTCCCTTACACCAGAAGCCTTAAGTTTGGCTGTACAGAGCTGTGTTACCTCCATTATTGACTATGGATTGATAATCTATGGATCTGCCACTGAAACTGCCCTCCGGCGCATTTCCACTGCTCTTAACAAGGCATGTCGCCTCATCTCAGGAGTGCACCATCTCACCCACTCTTGCGACCTCTGTGCCCAAACTGGTTGGCTCCAGCTCAAAGATCGCATCAAATATCAAACATGCCTGGTGGCCAAGAAAACAACCCTAGGCCTCCTACCACCTGGAATTTAAGGGCTTCTCAGCCTCTCTCTTAATACCCGCCATACCCGTGGCTCTGAATCCCAGCTCTTTCTGGTCCCTCGCTGCTGTACCTCCCAGGGACAAAGATTGTTCGTCTACAGAGCCCCTCTTTGGATGAATGCCCTCAACTGTGACATCGCCTCCGAATCCAAATTGGGCCCTTTCAAATCCAAGCTACAGCGACTACTCTCTGCCACTCATTCCTGTGGCTGTTTCCACTAAGCCCTCTTTGGCAATCTAAAACCCTAGCACTTGATTACTGTTAAATCTCCTTAGCACCGTCTCTGACATCCTCTCGCCCCTGCTACCCTACCCCTTCACCTTTCCTTCCCTCTACCTAATGCCCTCCCTCCATCTGTTCAGACAAGGTCTGTTGGCTGATTTCAACTTACTTTATGATTTTACCAGTAACTGACAAAGCTTGTTTTGGCTGATTTTCAATTTACTGTATGCATTCCTGCGCATGAGACTGCTTAGTGTTACTTGTTTCTATTCTTTAATTCATTGTGAATGTCAACTATTGCTTTCTTTTCTTATTTACAATTATCTTACCATAACCTGTTTAGTCTGTAAACCTGTTGATCTCATTTTTCTGCGTATACTGTTTTGCCAGACTTTTTGTTCTGTTAACCTGTTGTGTTATGCTGCTGACGTAGAACCTTTGTAAAAAAGCTCTACGCTCAGAGGTATTTGTAATCCGAGATCTAAATAAATAAAAATAAAGAAAAACACTTCCTTTTTCTAGTACTACAAATCCTGCAACTAGGACAATCGAGATGACAGATGTTTTTGTTTCAATAGTGGCCACTGCTAAGCAATTTAGATCACAAATTGTAGTGAGAAATTTCGATTTGTAACAATTCTCATGCATGACTTTTTTGCCTTGAGAATTGTCCTTCCTGATGACGCCATATGGCGTCATAAAAAACATACCTTTTTTTCCTGATGATGCCGTATGGCGTCCTAAATTATGTGCTGTAGTGCCTGATGACGCCAATTGGCGTCCATGTCTTTCTCTTGGTGCAGCTCAAGCATTTGTTTACATTTAATGAATTTAGTTGTACCAGCCAATAGGGGACATCATACCCTTACTGATTTTACCTAATGTAATATGCGTTCCCATTGGCTATTTTTGAGAAAACATGCCTTAATAAATAAATAAATTTACTATTTTTTGCATGTGCTGTGAAAAATGTTTATTATGTTCGCTCTGCCATTAGTTTGTCTTATAACAACAAATCATCTTGTTTTAGTGTAACATATTAAGCTGATCAGGTTGACACTATAAATAATTTCATAACGTATATTTTTTTTTTTATTCGAGCAATCCGATTGGCCGTCACTAATTTTGGTGTATTTTTTTGATGTCTTTTAGGGTATTTTTCTACAGTAACACGTTGTCACTGATATCATGATTGTTATAACTATTAGTCCATTTATACCACCAAGTGAGCTGAATATTTCTGTATTTAAAAATTGAGCTCTGTGATTGGTCGGATTTTCTGACATCACCAATTCTGAATTTAATTGGTATAGAGGGATTGTCTTAGGTGCAGACACCATCCCCCTGATGAAGCCTTAATTGTCGAAGCACCAGGGAACCTGCACACAGATCTTTTTGTTGTGCCTTCCACTATTCTATTCAATGTGTGTGCCTGAAACGTTAGAATAAATCCTTATTTAGCATTCAAGCAAGGACTCGTATTTTTTTACAACCATCACTGGAGGGAAAGTGGCTGTCTGGGCTCTGGAGTGTACAGTGATTTTTTGATGTTTCAGTTAGGGCTCGCAGCCCTCACCTGCACCTGCCCTAGCTCTGTAGTGCGTCACCATTTAGTCATATTGATCCTCACTGTTGCCATGCCTGCTCTATGCTTATTGTACACGTCACTACTTCCATTAACCAGTCAGAGCTCACACTGGTGCAGGAAGAGCGTGGTGACTGGAAACTTAGTTTCAAGACGGAGGTGCTGCTCTCATCCTAAAATACTCACTTCAATTTGGTGCCAAAACCTCGATTTGTAATCTGTATTTACTTTTCTTGTTTTTATTTTTATTTATGATAAAAGTGTTCATAGTTGTCACTTGGTTCATTTTGGGATAATTTCTGGTCATCCTGCGTGATTGCGTCTTATGGATCTGGCAGGCATTCCTGATGGGAGAGAGTGTTTCTTGTGCATGTACTAGATGAGGTCACATGAATTCAGCGCCTTTTGTTACTTTTTAAAGAGTTTATGTTTGGATTACGGCTATGTTAAAATCTATGTGGCATGTTGCTCCCAGTGTTATGGATGATAAGTGGGTTAGGGTCAGTAGCATGTTTGTCTCATACTCTGCACTTGAGTTTTCTCCCTAATACGCAGTTGCTGATTGTTTAAAATGAAAAAATAATGGTGTTGCCTTCAACTCATCTGGCATTAGTCAAGCTCCAATCTCTGATGCACTGTAAAGGCCTAGTCAGTTTTGAATCCCTTCACAGTCACTGGTGTTGTCCATCGACTCATATGTCAGTCAGTCCAGTCCCAACCTCTGATGCACTGTAAAGTGTTCTTCAGGTTAAAATCCCTCCAAAGCCACTGGTAAGATCTATCTCCTTACCATGCATCAGTCGAGCCACAAACAGTAGTGAACAGTGAAGTGCATTTCAGGTTCAGATCCCTCCACAGCTGATGGTGTTCTCCATTGACTTACCATGTGTCAATTCAGAACAATCCCACAATGCACTGTGAAGTGCATTTCATGCTCAAAACCCTCCACATCCCCTGGTGTAGTCCATCAATTCATATGGCATCAGTTCAGCCCCAATCTCTGAAGCACTGTTAAGTATTCTTCAGGTTCAAATCCCTCTACAGCCACTTGTAAGATCTATCTCCTTATCATGCGTTAGTCAAGCCCCAAACTGTAGTGAAGAGTGAAGTGCATTTTGGGTTCAGATCCCTCCACAGCCAATGGTGTTGTCCATTGACTGATCTGGTGTCATTCCAGCCCCAACCTCTATTGCACTGTAAAGTGCTGTTCAGGTTCAAATCCCACCACAGTCACTGATTTAGTCCATCTTTTCATCAGTCTTCAGTCCAGCCTTTATCTCTGACACTCTGTGATGTGCATTACTGATATGGATCCCTCCTCAGTCACCATGGTGTAGTCCATTGTACACATCAGGATTCATTCCAACACTACCCTCAGATGCACTGTAATGTTCTATTCAAGTTTGAATCACTCCACAACCACTTGTTTAGTCCCTTGTGCTCATAATGCTTCAGACCAGGCCTTACCTCTAATGCAATGTGATGTGACCAGTGCCAATGTATGACCTATACAGTCCATTCAAATGAAACATAGTACACTTGTGTACCAATGAGCCAATGAGCATCACTCCATGGTGCAGGCATACCCACACTCCGTCCCATCCACACAGTGCGCCGTACTGAATGCTGCAACATATCGCATGTGTTTGCAGGCAACCCATGTGACACAGCACATAGTACACATCCTTTACAGGTGCCCATGTCATCACCCTGTATGTATACCCACAATGTCTCTGCATGGCATATGAACACCATTACCAGGTGCAGGCAGTCCCACCTGCTTCCCCACAGCTGAGTATACCCCAAGGGCGGGTGCCAGTTCATAACACAAAATGACTGCAGTGCCTATGAGCATCATTCCTTGCTACAGGCAGACCCACCCCCTTCCCCATGACACAGTACGGGCTGGGAGTATAGCCTAGAGGTTAGAGGAATGAGGTGTGAATAAGCTTGATACATCCAGCAGACCAGACCTAAGTTTGATTCTCACAACCTCCACTTGCATACTGTGTGACTCTGAGCAAGTCACTTAACCACCCAGTGCTCCCAGGTCACCCCTGAAAACAGGCACTTGTGCCTAGTGGGCCTTACCCGGTTACCAAAGACTAAAAATAAAAAATAAACAGTATACCCCAAATTATCAGTGTCTTTCCAGCAATTTCATCATCCTATACGTATACCCATAATGTATCTATAGTGTCTGTTAGCACCATTATTACATGCATACAGCCCCTCTCATTTCCCCAGAACATATGAAGTGGTTGAGTTCTATGACTGGGTAACTAGGCAACTGGACAGGGGCCATGCAGTGGATGTCCTGTATCTGGACTTCAGTAAGGCATTCGACTCAGTGCCACATGGAAGGCTGGGAAGGAAGTTAGTAGGCACAGGGGCGGGTCCAAAGCTGGTGAGATGGGTAGGAAACTGGCTGCAGGGAAGGCAACAGAGGGTGGTGGTGGGTGGGGAGCTCTCACACCCAAGGGCAGTGACGAGCGGTGTTCCACAGGGCTTGTGTTGGGACCAGTGTTGTTTGGGATATTCATCGAGACATATCATGGGACATCAAGAGCAAGATCAGTCTGTTTGCTGATGATACCAAGGTAGTGGCGGTGGTGGATGACCTAGGGGATGGCAGGGGTTGCAGGATGATCTGGCAAGCTTGAAACCTGGTCAGACACCTGGCAACTGGGCTTTAATGCCAAAAGTGCAAGGTGCTGCATTTTGGGATGAAGAACCCAAGGAGGAGTTACCAGCTAGGGGGAGTGCAGCTAGCCCAGACAGAGGAGGAGAAGGATCTGGGTGTGCTCATTACAGGGTCAATGAACAACTCAGCACAATGTAGGAAGGCAGCTGCAAAGGCCAACAAAATGCTGGGTTGTATTGCAAGGGGTATATCCTCGAGGAGGGAGGAGGTGATTCTGCCACTGTATAGGTCATTAGTTAGACCACATCTGGAGTACTGCGTGCAGTACTGGCGTCCGTATCTGAAGAGGCACATTAAGTTACTGGAGGGAGTGCAGGGCAGAGCGACAAAGATGATCAAGGGGCTGGGGGACTTATCATACGAGAGGAGGTTGAAGGAGTTGAACATGTACTCACTGGAGGAGAGGAGAGACAGGGGTGACATGATTGAAACCTTTAAATACATGAAAGGAATAAACAAGACAGGTACAGAGGGGCTGTTCAAAGTAAGGGAGGGGAGGGACACCAGGGGCCATGATATGAGACTGGAGCGAGGAAGGTTCAGGAGGGAGATGAGGAGACACTTTTTTACAGAGAGGGTGGTGGCTGGGTGGAATGCGTTGCCTGCTGAAATGGTATGCAGTAGAACAGTGGACTGCTTCAAACGAGGATGGGACAGGACAAGGGGGAGGGTTAATGAAGGGGAAGGGTGGAAGGAAGGGGCAGCTGCAGAATAAGGGGTGCTAGCTGCACATTCGAGCAGACTTGATAGACCTCTAGGCCTTTATCTGCTGGCAAATTTCGTATGTTCGTAAGTGCATCTGAGCATGTAGTATGGATGCAGGACCCCCCCCCCCCCCACACACACACACACACACTGCTTCATCATACAGTCATTCCCTCACCTTAAACCATCCCATAATACAACCCCACCAAAAAAACTATGCCAGGAAATTAAATAATACACACATTTATGTAACATGATGTTTACTGAAAGACTGTGAACCTTTAACATGAACACCATCATGCTTCATTTACAGTATGATAAAGCTAACAGCACAAATAAAATACAGCTTCCTATATTTATTATGAGATTTTATTACAAAAATACAATAAAACAGTTTATTTAAATGAATTGACACATTTTAACTACAGCAAATGGGCAATGAATCATAGAGAGACCTCCAGCAGTGAGACTGTCTCCATTTCCTGTGTCAGCTCACTGACCTACCCTGGAATGGTCTGCCTAGTTACGTCATGTGACCTCACAGAGCTCCTCTTTTTTTGCTGCATCACTTCCTGTTCTGGCCTTCTGAGGTAAAGTGTAAATATATTCTTACTAAACTAGGGGAAGAAAACAAAAAAACTTGATAATTAGATTCATAAACTTAAACCAGTGGGTAAAAAGACTTAAACACTGCAAAAATTCCAGTGGAGTGGAGCAAAAAACTCAAGCTGCAATAACAGGAGATTCAGACATTAATTTCTGACTAAAACAAAATGGTAAACTGCTTGCAAAATTTATATTTAGACAATGGCAGATGTTTGTTGTATATTTTTAACAATTTTAACCAACAGTTTGACAGAAATGTAATATTTCTGCATGACTAAGTAACCAGAGCATAATTATATTTAAATAAAAGCATCAGAATTTATGAAAACAACCTTGCAAAACATTAAATTCTGTTGAATAGGCATTCCCAAATCTCACTCATTTTCAAAAACATTTTGTCCTGAAAAACTTTTCTTTTTACAGTTTTAAAATTGGATGTATGGTTTTTAAGCTATGTAGGTGTAAGCACAGTGTGTTTGTATGAATGCTGCAGATCTAAAACCCCTTCAGGCACACAGGTGTTCTAGCAGCAGGCAGAGGGCACCTGAACATTCTAAGTGACAATAGGATACAATGAGTTAATTGCCCCCATCTTTCCTGTACACCTTCGATGCTGCCCACCCTGGTCAGTTTGTCTCGGACCAGTTCCCTCATCCAGTTTAAATTAGGGTTACCACCTTTTAGGAAGCCCAAAGTGGGACATTTCTTACAGAAACATGATTTTTTTTGCAGGACGATATGTAACCTTGACCAATGCAACAGACTTGTTTTCTGTAAATAATCAGAATTAAGACTAAATGTTCTAGTTTTTTAGTTGTTTCTAGTGTTTCTTATCATTTTAAGGTATTTTAGTTAAGGTAATATAGTTTTTTGCAACATTTAGAAGAAAGTCAGAAAATATTTTTTTCTACTATAATGTTAGGACATGAAGTATTTTTCATGTTTTTTGCAGGACACAACTTCCCAAATCAGTACTGTCCTGCGAAAATCAGGACAGGTGGTAACCCTAGTTTAAATCTGCTGTTCTGAAATCTAGGACTTCCGTTTCTGATTGGGGCTTTCTGGTCCCAAGGGTCAGCCAGAATCAAATGGAGTTATGGTCGCTGGGCCCCAGTGGATCCCCTACCCTGACTCCACTCACCTTCTCCGAGTTGGTGAGCACAAAATCAAGACTGGCTGCCTGCCTCGTGGGTTCCTTAACCAGCTGCACCAGCAGGCAGTCCAGCAGTGTATCCAACAGGGCCTGACTTCTGGTGCACTTGGCCACTGGAATGTCTCAGGCAGTATCTGGCAACTTCAGATCACCCATCAGCACCACTTCCACTTCTTCACTCCCCTTGCCAGCTCTTCCCTGGTTCCACCCTCTGAATGCGGCACTGTTATGGTGCCAAACCATTGGGGCACTAGTTGGCAATGTTGCCAACCCCCCTTACTTCAGATTCCAACTCCAGTGGGGGGTGGGCAGACCTCGGGGAGGGGGCGGCGAATCCTGGACTTGGCACCCTGATGGCTCAGTGCCCTTATGCCGGTGCCCTGAATGCCGGCAGTGCTCTTCCCTGAGCTCCCCATCTCTCTTTTCAACTTGCCCTGGTGGTCTACAGATCACCCCTCCCATATTTCCTTACTGGAGGGCATCGTGAGGTGAACCCATAGTAACTCTGTGCCCCTTATGCTGCCCTTGATGTGTCCATCCTACACAGCCTCTATGCTCTCTCTGACATATAGGGCTACGCCCGCTCCCCCTTGCCTATCTCTCTATCCTGTCTGAACATTGTGTAACCTGGGACTGGCATGTCCCCGTCATTATTCTCCATGGCCCAGGCTTCTGGTGATGGCTACGAGGTCCGTCTCAGTGTCTGCCACCAATACCTAGAGCGCACTGATTTGATTACCCAGACTCTAGGCATTTAGGCATACCCCCTTCCAACTAGCTCTAGCTGCTCTTTTGCTGTTTTGTGATCTCACGCCTGTGTTCCTTCCCATTCTCCTTGCCTTCTTACTCGTCCTGTTGCTTGTAGACCCTGAGAGCCTTCTACCTTTGCCGCCTCCATTATTCCTATTTGAACCTCAACCTTATTTTTACCCACTGTACTGCTACCAGTCCCCAGTATAAGGAGGAGCGCTGGCTAGGTTCCCCTCCCTCCCTTTAACATAGTTCCCCTAGCCTGAGGGTCCCCTGCAGTCAGTTTAACTGTCTAATGTTGATGTCAAACTTCTACTACAACGCACTAGTCCCCCTCTTGTCAGGTGAAGGCCAACACCTTTGAAAAGCCTCTTGTCCAAGAAGTCCCCCAAATATTGGCATCCTTTTGTTTCCCTTGACCCTTTCACCCTTCAGTGACATTAAGTGTTCCCTTGTCCTTTCATTCTTGTGCATCTCGAAGAGACACTCTTGGTCGGATGGCGCGATCCCTTGTGGATACTCTAAAGAAATAATTAAAGATTACAGATGATCAATGAAATAATATATTTTTTGTTTTGTTTTGCTCCCCTTCTCTGGCTCCGCCCGCCTTTATATTGGCTTCCCCAGCCCCATCACCCGGTTTCTTATGGGCCTCCATCTTGGCAGGGGGGGGGCAGCGGGCTAGGCCTTGTGCTGCTTGGACCAAGTCCCAGACCACAGGAGAGCCACATCACCACTGCAGGGCATACGGGAAGCCAGCATTCATTTTGTCTTGGCGGGGTCTTTCCATTTTAGGGTCCCATCCCTCGGAACACAGGGGGCGTGGGTGCACCTGCACATGCATGCAACCATGCTTAGCACGGCACCAGCCTGCGTCCCTGATGCCGCTCTGACTGCACTGCCACCTGTGGTTATCCAGGTGGCAGTAGAGCAGTGAAGCTGGCAGCCCTCCTTCCTCGGAGGAGGAGCTCCTCCTCCTCTGGGATGCTTGATCCGCCTCCCCTGGGTGGTCCCAATGACCTGTGCTCATTCCTGAATGAGAGTCACTGGCGCCATGAGCAGTGGCACTGCTGCTGCGCCGACAGGCTGGCTAAATAAATAGATAGTATTGGAACATCCCGTTTATTGGAACTTTTTTTCAAATCCCAGTTTTGCTCTGATGTTAGAACCTGTTAGCCAACTGTTCCTGTTACGTTGGTATATTTCCTTCTGCTGCTTTGCCCTTGACTACCCACCTCGCACTCACCACTGTTCCTTATACCAGTCCCTGGCTCTCCTCTCCCTCGCTGATCGCCTCCTGACTCATTGCATTAATTTTACTGGTAAGTTCCGGCTTGGCGCACTCCCTTCTTACCTCACATCCTCACTTTCCCTCCCCCTCGCCTCTCGCTCTCTTAGGAGCAGTTCTGTCTGCTCCCTCTCTATCCCTTCCAGGTCCACTTCTGCTGGTCAGGCATCCTTCTCCTACTGCTTGCCCAGGCTTTGGAACTCCTGGCCCTTCAACATTCTAAATGCTCCATCATCCTGTGCCCTCTCCTCCTTCTTGCATTCGTTCACTTCCCCCACATGGAACTGCACCCAATTTTTTCCATTATCCCCATTCTCCTCTTTCATCTTGTCCAGACATTAATCCCTCTTGCATGTATCTCCCCTAGTCCTTGTGCAATAGTATCATGCAATTGAATGATGACTGTACGAAAAAATCTGTATGTAAATCTTATGATGTAGAACGCCGGCCCGTCAGTGCAGCGGTAGCGCTACCACTCGCTATGCTGGTGACCCGGGTTCGGGAACAAGCCTGGGGAGCTGGAGGGCCAGCCAGGGGGAGAAGGCTGAGCGTCCGTGGACTGCTCGCCTTCTTCGAGGGGCAATTTGGTGCTTGACTGACCCCAGGCGGAGGCCTGGGGTACAGCAAGTGCTTGGCCATTCCAGGAGGGTCGGGCATGCCAGACGTCGGCGGAGCTCTGCCTTGACATCAGGATGCATGGCACGCCCAGGAAACAGGGAAAAACACCTCCTTCGCTCTGGGTAGATGGAGCGCCAGCAGAGACCTCAGTGGTCCCCTGCCTGTCCCACGCAGCTGCCCTGACGAAGTGCCGTTAGTTCGGGGTGCAAGGGTCCCACCTCGTCCCCGCCTAGGGGGAACTCCAAGGCTACATGGGGGGACTGCCGCAGGGCTTCAGGTATGGAAAGAACCGAGGCAGATGCCAGGCACTTCCGAAGAAGCGGAGTGCAGGGGGCACGGGAAGGCGGAAAACAGAAAGTAAAAAAAAATAAAAAATCTTATGATGTAGCACTTACTGTTCTGTATGCTATCTCTTCACTACTGTATTGTAGCACTTATTGTTCTGTATACAATCTCTTCACTGCTGTATTGTAGCACTTGCCATTGTTGTAACTATCTACTGTATTAGCCCATTCTCCAGCACACATCTGGAAACAAGCAATTCTTGCTCAGTATGTCTTCCGGGTGAAACATTTCAATAAATAAATAAATATTTTTTTCAGTCGGGTTACTAGTGTAAGATTTCTCTGATTGGAAAGAAAGCCAGAGAGCGAACAGACCATTGCAAAACTGCTGATGTGTGTACACAGATAGTGGTGGTGAGTGGGCGGGGAGGGGGTCCCAGACATGTAGAGAATGAATGGAACTCTGGTATAGCAGGGTGTGCTCGATGTGTTTTGAACACTGGCAGGTGTGATCTGATCTCTCAGATTACTTGGAAAACTACGCCTGCAGGGCTGCCACGGTCCATTGTGCCTCAATGGCTGGTGTTGCCCTTAGCTTTTCCAAAACAATCCCCACCCCCTCCGACGGCACGAAACATCAATATGAAAGTCTGGTCTGTGATTGCAGTCCACCTTCCTCTATCAGCACAAGACTGCAAATTTTCAGTTTTTTTTTTTATTTTTTGTCTTATCTGTTTATACCCCTTCTATGCACATGGACACCTCACTCCTATGGGCCTCCTATGCTCTGTCTCTCTCTCTCGCTCTCTCGCTCTTTCCTGCCTGACCCGCCCCTTGTTGCCCATCGTCAGAGGCCAGCCAGCCTTGGCTTGTCCCTGCCGAGGGTCCCCTCCATTTTTGTTAAGGAGACGACACCTGGACTCCTTCCACAACCTCCATTCAGTTTGCTGGCCTGTCCCTGCTGGGGGTCTCACCACAACTGGAATTAGGAGACACACATACCACTGACACAGGCTTGAGAAGCTCTGAGACTAGTGGGCCGAGGGTATAGAAATGACTGGAGAGGCCTTCATCAGTTTTTCCCGCACTTCGTTGCTACCTTTTCTTTCCCTGCTGTCCCAAAGACTGACCTGGGGGTGGGGTTACCTGGCAGCACATTGTCACTCATGCCATTACAGGCACTTCAGTTATGCCACCACCAGGAGGCGCTCCAGAGTGGTGTAGTGAGCTGTCCCCCAACTTCTCCGCTGAGAGGAGAACATCCGAGGGACAATCTTTTGTCTTCCCTGCCAGCCAGGTGTTGGGTTTTTTTCATAGAGGTTTTTCCGACTGATGGCTGGGGTGGGTGTTCAGCCCCATCCCTGATTCCTCTGACCGACGACTGTTTCCCCAGGTACACACCTGGTCTTCGGTTGCCCCATGGCTTTGCACCCCCTTGTGGGACCTGAGGGGGGAGGGCTGTCCTTTCCCTAATTCCTTGTATCCAGATTGGACCTGGGGTCCCCAAGTAGCAGTGCAGGCTGGGGGTAGGTGGGCAGGGCTTCATGATGCCCCCACCATCACTTTTCCTTATTCTGTTTTTTTCCTGTTCTTGCTGTAGTGTGCAGCTGTGTGTGCGTGAAGGCACTCACACATCGGGCACTTATAGCTCCTCTCTGCTTTTGCCACCGGGGTTAGCTGCCACCAGGCTTTCAACATGTGGCAATCTAGGGTCGGGCAAACAGGACTTCCCACCCCAGTAGAGGAAAGCAGTCCTTTGGACACTTGACCCTCCCCTGTCCTGGCCAAACCCTGGCTACCCGAGCTTGTTCCTGAACTCAGGTTACCGGCGTGACAGGAGGTAAGGCACCCAGTGCCTAAGCCCTCCATGCCAACTGGCTGGCTAGCCATGTCTTGGACCACGTGTTTTTAATTTTTTTCTACTTATCCTGCCTGTCCTGCCCTCTCTGTCCACTCCTTTAGACCAATCAACCCCTCAGACCACTATCATGGTGTCTGCCCCTAGAGTGCCTGGCCTCTCCATTGTACTTCTTTGATGCTCGGATATCCCCCCAGGTGGGGCGAGGAAGGGCCCTTCTTCCTCAATTTTTTTATTTTTTTTTTCTCTTCCATAGGAGAGCCTGCACACCGGGGTCTGCCCATGGATTGGTGGCTGGGAGGCACGGATCAGTTGTCATCTAGGACCAAAAAGTTTTTTTTTTGTTTTCATTTTTCTGTGTTCTCTTCCACCCCTAAAGACGCCGGCTTGGGTAGACGACGTGCTGACGCACAATGCTACCAAATGCCTAACTGCTTCCTCCCCTCCCCAACTCCAGCGCCATGGGAGCCACCAAAGCCCCGAAAGTCAGTGCTCCCACCAACTCTCAAGGACGTCAGGTGCCTGAAGCACCCCTGAAAACCCACCCCGAAGGAGGAGAGCATCCATTGGGATGCTGGATCCTCCTTCCCCCTGGCGACCCGAGTTTGTTCCCAAACCCGGGTCGCCGGTGTGGTGACCACATGTTGTTTTAAACAAGAATGTAATAACTGTTGCTTCCTAGAAATGAGCCACAGCTTACTGTGCCTTTCCTGGATGACAATTCTCAGTAAGAATAAATAATTCAATAAATCGAGAAACTCAGACTCCACACCCTTGTGCCATCAGGAATGTCCAGATGAAATGTCAAGCAAGAAAAGGCAGCATCAAGCAAGGGACCCCAAAAAGGTTAAAAAACCAATGATTATTGCAAAGTGAACAAATGAAAAGGCATAGCAGAGTGCTGGCCTGGTGGCGTGGAGGAGTGAAGTGCTGAGCACCTTACCCCCTGCCGTGCCAGCAACCTGGGTTCGAGAACGAGCTCAGGTTGCCAGGGGTCATCTTAGGTGGGAGAGGACTGAACGCCCATAAGACTGCTCTGATCTACCGGGAAGGGGAGAAATGCCTTCTCGGCCCTTAGCTGCCCCCAGGTGGAGGCCTGGTGGTACTGCAGGCATGAGAGGCAGATACAAGGGAGGGGGCCGTGGTTCTGTAGTACATGTGCACCCCCACATGCACATACTTACGTGCTGCTGTGATCAGGGGTGTGGGACTGAAAACAGAAACGAGACCTGCGGGCTACATGAAGCCCTGCGTGTCACACCTGACCCGTGCCACCAGCTGAACATTGGGACATTCTGCATATGTGACTCTAGGAGGGAGATGGCTCCCCCCCCCATCACTGCTATGGGGGTATAGCGATGGGGGAAACAGCTCCTGGTAGGTCAGGGGGAGGTGGGGACAGGGCTGATGGGCCACCTGTCAGGGTAAAAAGATGAATGAAAAGGCACAGGAGGGAGATAAAGGAAGTTACCCATATGCCTACATTTCCAAACTTATTAACAATGGAAAGAAAGGTTTATAATCCCTTTGAAAGGGGAACAGAAACTTTGCAGCATCCCCTCTTCATATTGCGTAGTCCCAGTTTTGTTTCAGTGCATTTCTGTTTTGTTTTCAACAGTGTCGCCCTCATTTTTGAAACCCAGAGCCCGATTTTCAAAGAGTGACGTGGGGGCGCGCATCAAGCCCTGCGCCATCACACTTAGAAATCGGCAGTGCACCGACCCGATTTGCTGCAGCTGTGTCCAATTTTTGTATGTCGGATGCAATTGCAGCCGTTTTCCCCGATTTACAGCAGCTTGTGCCAAATATCTGGTGCAAGCTCTGTAAAAACACCCTGGGATTGCCGCAAGTTAGACAAGAAAATGTTGGTCTAACTCACGGCAGTTGGTGCACGGGATAGAAAATCTCTATCGCTGACCAGGAAAATGCTGCAAATCCCGTGCGCCATATGTTTGGCACACTGGGACTTGCGCCATTCTTAGCCAATTGAAAATTAGGCACCAAATCTGTATGTAGCCCTCCCCCCATGGCAGCAACAGTACATTTTTTTTATTTTATTTATTCAGTCTTGGATTACAATACCTTTGAGCGGGAGACCGCTCTTCTACAAATATTTTTACGTATAGAAAACAATTCATGAGTAGTTGAATTGTTTACCACGTGGGATCACACGTACTTTATGAAACACCTCAGCAGCTGGCCCGGTGGTGCTGAGGGTTGAGGCACTGGACACCACACTGGCGACCCATGCTCGGGAATGAACACGGGCAGCCAAGGGTTGGCAGGGGAGGGAGAGGATCGAGCATCTGGAGGACAGCTCTCCTCTCCCAGGGAGGGTGGACTGGCATTCCCTCCGAATGACTGCCCCTAGATGGAGGCCTAGTGGAAGTGCGGGACTGTGGGTGCCATGGAAGGGAGGGTGCTGTGAGACTTCCGCGGATGTGCGCATGCCTCCACGTACGCATGTCCTGCGTGTGCACCCCAGCAATGGGGAAGGGACAAAAATGGAGGAAAAACATCCCCAGCTGTAGGATGATGACTGACCCCTTGCAGGCTCCACACCGCCTATTTAAAAAAAAAAAAAAGAGACACCTCAGCATTTAGGAAGCTAGCTTTTTTTTTAGTTTACCTTTTTTCCCCTCTGGATGGCTCCAGTCGTCTGGAAACCCCAGCCTTGTCATCTGAGGTCTGCCGAAACTTACCTGGCAGCTTTCTTCTCCCAGGGTTTACTACCCCTGCGGTTCCCCCAACCCCTGTAATAGAACAGGATCTGGTTCTGCAGACTGACTTGGATAGTAGGGGGGCGGGGCCTGTGAGTATCCAGCATCATCCTGTCTGCTGGCATATTCTGTTTTCTTCCCCTGATGGCGTTGAATGCAGTGTCATCATGGCTTACATCAAGTGCCGCCGCACGCTGTGTGTTGACGACTGCCATGCCCCCCCAACACTTTGGCAGTCCCGAGCTACCTTTCCTCTAGCTTTTGCTGGGGGCCAGGCATTCACCAGGCTCTGCAAAGGCTCCCACAGACAGCAGTCCTTCAGGCACTCAATGCTCTTCCCCCGGCTGACCTCTGATGCCTGGGGTTTGCTCACAGGTCATTGCAGCCGCAAGCGGTGGTACTATCACTGTGCTGGTGGGGAGGCAGATTTAGTAAATTAAACTATGCGTAAGCAGAGAATATTAAAAGAATTTGCTCAGCAGGCCGATTTCTATTCCTATAAATGCAGTAATGTAGTATCCAGAATATGTATTCAGGACACTCCTATTCAGGATAATTGGAGCATCTGCAATATAAATTTAGGGATAGGAAGATCTGTTTTGATTCAGGGACTGCATGAGATGTCCTACGGGGACAGACTGAAAGAACTGAACATGTATTCCCTGGAACTGAGAAGAGAGAGGGGTGACATGATCGAAACATTCAAGTACATTAAAGGCATTAACCATGTGCAGATAGACAATCTCTTCCAATTTAAGAAGGGCAGCAGAACCAGGGGACTTGATCTAAGGCTGCAAGGAGGGCAGTTCTCCACCAACACTGGGAAGTTTTTCTTCACAGAAAGAGTGGTGGATGCCTGGAACAGCCTGCCTGCAGAGGTGGCAGGGGCAAGCACCGTGGTAGGTTTCAAGAATGCTTGGGGCAGATACAAGGAAGCCCTCAAACCCAAGGGCAGTTAGAAGGCTAGGCTAAAAGACAATGCGCAGACTAGATGGACCTGGTGGTCTCCCTTTGTCGTCAACTTCTATGTTTCTATGCTACAGGTGTGATCAAGACATCCTTCTGAATAAACCTTTGGAACTGGGGCTGGGGTTGGTCTCACTTTTTTATAGAACATGACAGCTACCTCTAACAATGATCTTCTGATTGGTCCCGGGTTCGCTACTGAACAGGCACCAAGGCCACTGCTTTATGGCCAGTGTCTCCGGGTGTGGGGGGGTGATAGCTTGTGATGACACTTGTTGCGTTTAGGAATTAGTCCTCAGCATTTTTTGGGGGGTGGGGGAGGAGTAATGATGCTGTGAGGCAGATTTGCCAAATAAAAGACAGACCCCCCCCCTTCCCACTTAGCAATTACGCCCATGCTTACAGAAGCCATACTCCATGAGGGAGAAAAGCAGAAAGAGAAAGCAAAGAGGTGAGAGGTCAGCTCTGCTTGATTAGGCTTGCAGTCAGCTCTTTTGTGTTGAATTTATCAGGCCTGTCTGACGTAAACCTGTTTCCCTTTTGTTCGCCTTCCATTCATCTCCGCCTTCGTCGCCCTCTCCTCTTCCATTGATTCTCCCCGTAACCTAGGAAACAGTAATGGAGGTTTAGGACATTGGGCATTCATTATCCTTAAAGATGCGATATTCATTGTTGCCAGCACTGGAGAGTGAATAATACTGTACAAAAAATAAAATAAAATTGTGGTTCAAGTAATTCTGTCATTCAGATATGCTTTCAACTGCTGAACCTTGGTTTGTCGAAGGAGCGAGAGGAGATGAATACACAGAATAGAACGGGCATGAAAGGTGCCCTGGGGCAAACACCTTAGAGTGATTACTACAAAGGAACAAAAACACAGCTGAGCGTGCGGACCTTCTGTTACCCAACCAGGCAACATTAACCCTCAGAATGTGGGCAGAATGTTGGACCCAAACCCCCAGAATGTGCAGGAACTATACAAATGTTGGGCACTAAATCCTCAGAATGTGGGGGAAAGACATTAAATGTTGACAGAAACCCTCAGAATGTGGGTAGAACACCAAATGTGAACACTAACAACCACCCCCCCCCCCGAGTGTGGCAAAATACATCAAGTGTGCGACACTAAACCCTGAAAATGTGTGAGTAAGACACAAAATGTGCATACTAACACCCCAGAGCGTGGAAGAAACATACCAACTATGGACACGGAATACTTTCTTTCATCCCTACTTGTGAAGAATGGGGGATAGACACAATGGACTTGGTTTTCTCACTGACCTTAACGTATTATGTTACTAAACCTTAGAATGTGGGAGAAATATACTAAATGTTGGCATTAACCCCTGAATGTGGGATAGACACAGAACACGCGAAGCACTAACCATCAGATGTGGGAGCGAGACGTGACATGTAGGGCCCAAACCCTCAAAATGTGCAAGGTGACATTAAATACAGACATTAACTTCCAAAATGTGGGGGAACGTGGACACTAACCCCAGGAGCACTGGAGACAGACCAATATCAAATGTGGACACTTAAAACCAAAATATTTTTATTTTGTATTTATTTATTGAAGTCTTGGAATAACGACTCTTTGAGTCAAAAAACTCTTTTGCAAAGGTTCCACGTCAGATTTACAAACAGGTTACAAAAAAATTACAGGAGATTAATACAGTACATTATTCATAGGATACAAGTAATACAGTACATTATGTACCCTTGCGGGAGTCCTGTCAGCTTTCCCGAAGCTGCCTAAAAGGCTGTCTGCCTAATGGGTGTTCGGCTAGAGGCCGCTGAATGCAGGTGTTGTGAGTGCCTTTACAGCCTCCTGTACTGTCTCTTTAAAAGCTACCTGCTCGCAGGTTTGAGTGGCCTAAATGGCAGGACTGGGGTTTTTGATTGAGTCCCGCCCTGGGCTGCTGGCTGATGGCTCCGCTTCAGTAGTCGCTGAGAGTGCAGAGGGAGCCCATCTGAAAGATGTAACTATTCCTTTGGGAACCGTAGCCTTTGAGTGAAATTGCAGTTTGTCTAACCTGCCTTTATTGCAGCTGGGGTTTAGTGCTGTGCCCCTCCATCTCGGACCAGGACTGTGTAACGGGGTCCAATAGCAGCCAGGGGATGCAGCTAGTGATTCTGGGAAGTTGAGTTCTGGACCATGGCGCCTTTTTGCACCAGTGAAGGCTTTGGTAAGTGATTGGCATCTGCAGCCCTCCAGTGGGATCGGGTGGCACCCGAATGAGTTTTCCCCGGCCTCAACTGCCAAGAGCCAGAGCTGGAGAGCGAGGAAGGAGCTCTGGGGGTTCGTTGCCATTGAGTTTCGCACGGGAAGCGCGTGTGCAGCCAGAGGAAGGCATTTTTGAATCGCCAGCAGCAGTTCGGACCAAATCCGTGGGTCAGCGGTCAGAGGAGGCTGTGCAAGGGCATGGCTACCTACCAGGCTCACCCTGTAGAAGACTGGAGAATCTGTTTGAATCGTGCTCGGTCTGTCAGGAATCTGTGAAGCTGTGTCAGTTTGGCCCGATGTGTGGAAGTGCTTGCTTTCAGGAAATGCAGCAGCTGCCTGGTATGGTACCCCTCTGTTTGTTCCTATAAATGTGTGGAGAATTGTTGAAGCCCAGGCTCGGTCCTGCACATGGTGTGAGAGCATTTTGCCTCCTGGAGTCCTGAGTAGTACGTCAGGGTAGCTCCCTGTTATCTGTTCCTAGCGAGGGCATGATTTCTTGGGTGCTCTGCTGGCCATAATAACTGAGCTTCTGGCTCCCATTACTCTTCGTGGAATCTGCTTGTTTGTTTCTGTGTCAGGGCCCCAACCAGCTGCATCAAGGGACTAGCCTTTAGGGCTGGGTACCCAGAGACAGCGACTTATAGGTTAGGCCTGTGCACAGTGCCATAGATACTCCTATATTAGAGTGGTAAGCTAATTAATCTGATTCCCTCAGTCCTTGTTATCTTCCCCTGAATAAATCAGATTTATCGTTTTGCAAAGGTACAATGGCTAACTTGTGAGTTTATGGTGAAATTACTGTACAGTGATCATTGTGTAACAGCAACTTACTTTGCAGGGAGGCCCCAGAGCAAACTGACTGGTCCAAGCTGTGGGGTAAGTGTATATGGTAAGGGCACAGTGATTGATCTATGGGGGCCACTAGTGGGAAGAAAGGGGGGTTGCAGCAACCCAGAGGGCTGTGACCAAGTCATACTCGACTGCCTTAGCCCCTGTCTCTGGGTGGAGGCACCCGCCATCGGATCTAGGCCCCTCAACCTGCTACCATCGGAGCAGGCAGGGGTAGTAGCCTTTGGGATACCGCCCCTGGGGGTTACATTTTGGAGGCACTGCTGGGATTAGCGTCCCCTAGTGGCCGAGTGGTCGAAGTGCCTAAATATGGATAAATTGAAGGAAAAGCTGAAGGGGGATATTATGGCTAAGATTAAGCTGGACTCTACTAAGACGATGGTGCATAAGCTGATGGGTTGGGGTGAAGCCAAACAGTTGGATTCTCAGAGGATCGTGTTACTACTAGATGTGCCTCTGGGGACAACGAACGCTGACATTATTTCTGCAGTGGAGTGTGTTAAATGTTTAGGCAAGGCAGAGGTGAAGGTGCGTATGGCTGACCTACTAGATCAGACGCTGCAGGTGTTGCTCTTATGTAGCATAGCCATCGACCCCGAGAGGGTACCCCCAGTGATTTACCCGGAAGGAGCCCAACCGGGTTGGAGGGTCATTCACTTTCGAAGTGGGTCAGTCACCCCCAGGGGGTCTCCCTAGACTAATAGCTTTAAAGATAAACTGCTTAAGTTGTTGGCTGTGGAGGGGAGGACTACCCAAGAGTTATTGCAGGCCTTTGACCTTTCCAGTGAACCCACCCCTCAGGTTTCCCCCAGTGCCTCTCCCGGGCCCCCCAAGAGTTCTATTTTGGCTCCACCGCCTCTAGTGGTTCCCTCCATACAGCTAGATTCTTACCGTAGGCTGAAGCTGTTTTCTGGCACGGTGCCAGTGCCTTCAGGGGAGGATGGTTTGGAGGTGTGGATGGACTATGCCACCCCTTTGGTCCAGGAGTGACAGCGCTCTGAGGGGGAGAAATGAAAGAGGTTGTTGGAGAGCCTACGGGGCCCAGCTTTGGAAGCCATTAGGTTCTTACGGGCTACTAGCCCGGAAGCTACCGCAGCAGAGTACCTTTCTGCTTTAGAGGGAGTGTTTGGAAGTACAGAGACTGGGGAAGACTTATTATGGAAATTCAAGTCTGCTAAACAATGGAGGAATGATAAGTTGTCCGCCTTTGTTACTAGAGTGGAACGGGCCTTGCAGAAGGCCTATCGAGAAGGGGGGATCACAGCTACAACCTTGAACCAGGTCAGGTTGGAGCAAGTTTTGAAATGTGCTAGATTTTCCAGTGTGATATTGCTAAAACTTAAGTTACATGATAGACGGGCTGCCCCGCCCGGTACTGTCAAATTGATGAGGGAGATTCGAGAAGTGGAGACTGATGAGGAGGGGTGGGAACCCTATGTGGGGGCGGTGAACCCAGGCCAGACCCCCGAGTCTAGTGAAACCGATGAAACCCACCTTTCTCGAAGGTTCCATGTCTCTGCCTCCCCTAGAGTCGCAAGGAGGGGTTGAGGGTGCCATTTCCTCTAATCCCCAGGTAGAAAGTGAGTTGAGGGCTGAGATCAGAAATTTACGAGAACTAGTGAGGGACTTGAAGCAAACTGCTACCCACCTTGTTAAGTTCGAGGAAACAGAGATATCTAGAAACAAACGCCCTGGCTTAGGGGAGCCCCCTCGCCCTCCGGATGGCCCCCAACAGGCGAGGTATTCCACTCCCCCTAAAGACCCCCGAGACCCCAAGTTCTGTTACCATTGTGGGGAGGATGGACACTTTCAGACTTGAGTGCCAGTCGCCGGAGAATTTAAGGAAGGTCAACAGCAGGCTGATCACTTGGCACCGCAGGGCCTACACCCGACCCCCTAGGAAGAGTTTTGTGACCCGGGCCAATGCCCAAGTAGCTGCCAGCGCTGTGCCCCCCGAATGGTCTGATGTGGTGGGGCCTTCGATGGAGGCCCTGGTGCGAGTGAATGGGATCCTCACCTGGGCTGTGTTGGACAGTGGCTCTTAGGTGACAGTTATGTTCCAGGACTGGTATCAGATGCACCTGCCTGAGGTACCTCTACAACTGTTGGATGGTCTACATGTATGGAGGCTGAGTGACAAGGCCTACCTGTATTTGGGGTATATCCGGATTTGGCTGTCTTTTCCTACTTCTGTTGCTGAGGTGGACGAACAAGTGGAAACCTTGGCCTTTGTATGTCCCCCCCACTGGACTGTATGATGGGGTGCCCTTGTTGATTGGGACAAATGCTCACATGTTTGGCTGACTAGCCCAGTTGTGTTTGGAGAAGCAAGTGTCCAGGACTGGCCGAGCTTTAAGAATACCCGCCTTTGGGGGGGGGGGGGGGGGCGCTGTGGAGCCCGAGCAAGATGGAAGCCTGAAGACAGAGCTCCTTGAATATAGCTCCCTAAAACGTCTGAAAACTATGTTATTCTTGAAGAAAATCAGTGTATTTTGATAGCTTAACGTGTTAGAAAGGCTGGTGATAAGGATGGGGAACCCCCGTAAAGATAAATCATCGGGAGACGGATCTAAAGTTAAAAATCCTCCAGGACCCCAGACCACGCGGTCCACTCTAGGCCACGTCTCCGAAGCTGTTGAGGAGGGATTGGAGGAAACAATGCAGTCATTTGGTCTTAAACTTAACCGGTTTATTAAATTGGTGGCAGGTCAGTCAGATAAATTTGATAATCTAACCAATAGAGTTGTGGCCATTGAAGCTAGCGTGGAAGCTAACATTACAGCAATAGCCGAGGTTACGAAGCGGGCAGATGCAGCAATGGGAGCTGTTTCGGCAGTCCTAAAAGAAAATTCACATCTGAAGTCCAGAATTGAAACCCTCGAGAATCAAGCTCGAGCTCACAACCTGAGATTGCTCGGATTAACGGAGGGGTGTGAGGGGGATAATTTGCTGCTGTATCTACAAGAATGGCTAGTTCAGCAATTAGGCGAGGAAGCTAGCCCTGTAGTGCAAAGGTTTCAGAAGGCATATCGAATCACATCGAGAGGACGGCCTAATAATCCGGAAGCACCACGGGCTGTTGTGGTGGCAACTGACTGGGTAGGCTCCAGAGGTCATCTCCTAGCGCTGGCTCGGTGCAAGAAAACATTACTACAGGATGGCCAGGCAGTTAACATGTTCCCTGACTTAAGCTACGCCACGCGTCAAAAACGCAAGCAGTTTGATGGTGCTTGCTCAATCTTGAGAGAAGCAGGCATCTCCCACGGGTTAGTCTTCCCAGCCCGGCTAAGAATAGTGTCTTGGGGCAGAGTTTACGTTTTCTCGAATCCCACGGAGGCATTCAAGTGGTGTCGAAGAAATGCTACAGTTCACCCTCGAGATGCGGTCAGAGAGGACTTTACATCTGACGAAGAAGAAACCTGAATTACCGATAAGTAAACAGGACAATAGAAGATCTGTTTTTTTGATGGGGAGGGAAGAGGTTATTTTTGCCCAGGTTACTTATTCAGGAGGGCTTTTTGTTGCCAGTTCTAGTCAGACCTTTCTATAATTTTGGACTGGAAATGTTCCTCCCCCTCAACTTCTTATATTTTAAAGTTAATGCCGATATGCCTGAATTATATTCTAACTGCACCATTACAATAATTTTTAGTTGACACAATGTTCAATCAGTCGTGCTTCTACCTTGTTTGTTAGCTATAATGTTAATATGTGAAGCCATGCATAGTCTAAGGCTTGTAACGATTTTCTTTACAAATAAGTATGTGGAGCAAAGTTTTTTTCTTCCTGGTTAATGTTATGCTTGTCTAAAAGGAGGTTTTGCACATATTAGTGCACTAATTAAGAAAAAAGCATGGTGACATAACTTCCTCGATTTTAGGGGTCTGAATATCTGCAATTTTAAGACTTTGGACATACGCACTAAAAACCATGCAGCTCGTGGGTCTGTTTACAGCTTATAGTATGTGAACAATTTATTAAGTTCTCTATTGGTGATACTCTCCAATGTCGTATCTTTTAGCATATGCAGACCATTTGAATGTATTAAGAGGAGTGGCGCCCTCATGGTTTTATTTTGCTATCATGATTGTCATATGCTAGTGAAATGTAACTGAATGTTTGATGAATAATCAATAAACATAAAGTATAAAAAAAAACGCCTTGATCCAGAAGGCCTATGAAACTCGGAGAGAGAGGCTATCCAGGAGGAGCCTGAAGGCCCGGTGGGGGTTGTATGGAGGAAGGATCCGGAACTGTTACTACTCGCCCCAAATACCCAGTGTGTTTTGCAAGGGGAAGTCCGGATTAAAAAGGACGTCAACAATAAGCTATTGATGCTGACTGCACCCGGGGAGGAAAGATTGCATGAGGGGCTTGTGGTTAAACCCAGTATCTCGCCTGCTAGAGCCCATGCTTAAGCCAGGAGGGTGATGGTTCAAGTTCATAATGTGTCTTGTGAAGAGATTCGAGTGAATAGAGGTTGCACCCTGGCCATTGTGCAGATACTGCAGTGCTGCCCAATAGCAAGGGTTCGGGGAAGGATGACAGAGTAAAGCCCGACCTGTTTGATTTCGGTGACACTCCATTACCTGCTGAATGGAAATTGAGGATCAGTGAGAAGCTTGCCAAATGGGACCAGGTATTTTCCATAAAAGAAGGGGGTGTGGGATGTGTGCAAGGAGCTGAACATCACATCTGGCTACATGATGAGAGGCCCTTTCGAGAGAGGTCTCGGCGCCTGGCCCCTGCTGACATAGATGATGTGAGACGGCATTTGCAAGAGATGCTTGCTGCGGGTGTGATACGAGAGTCCAGGAGCCTCTATGCTTCCCCCATTGTAGTAGTGAGGAAAAAGAATGGGGCTGTTTGGATGCGTGTAGATTATCATACCTTGAATCAGCGGACCATCCCAGACCAGTATACAATGCCACACATACAGGATGCCTTGGACTGTTTAAACGGCAGTAAGTGGTTCTCCTTGTTAGACCTCCGCAGTGGGTACTATCAGATCCCGATGGCTCCGGAGGATCGAGAGAAGGCCGCGTTCATTTGCCCCCTAGGTTTCTACGAGTTTATGCGGATGCCTCAAGGGATTTCAGGTGCTCCAGCTACCTTTCAGCGCCTGATGGAATGTGCTGTGGGGGACATGAATTTCCTCGAATGTCTGGTTTATTTAGATGATGTTATAGTGTTTGGCAGCTCATTGGAAGAACATGAAAGCCGATTGTTCAAGGTCTTGGATCGGCTGAAAGACTTTGGTCTTAAGTTATCTATAGACAAGTGCCAATTCTTTCAAACATCCGTAAAATATGTGGGCCACATAGTATCCACTGAAGGCATAGAGGCTGACCCCAGCAAAGTAGAAGCTCTGACCACTTGGCCCCAACCAAAAAACCTGAAGGAGCTACAGCGGTTTCTGGGGTTCTGTGGGTATTACAGACAATTCATTAAAGACTACTCTCAGGTGATCCGCCCCCTGCTCAACCTCACGCAGAGGTACCCCCCAACCCATAAAAAGTATAAGAAGACTGTGCAAGCTGGGACGGGAAAGCCCTATTTCCACCCAAATTATGTGTTTGGCGCCCGGTGGACGGCCGATTGTGAGGAAGCTTTCTATTACATCATATATCAACTTACTCATGCCCCAGTGCTGGCCTATGCTGACCCTGCTAAACCATGTGTTCTTCATACTGATGCCAGCATGCAAGGGTTGGGTGCCGTACCGTATCAAGAACATCCGAATGGCCTGAGACCTGTAGCTTTTGCCAGCCGCAGCGGCCCTTCTGAGAAAAACTACCCAGTGCACAAACTGGAGTTCCTAGCTTTGAAGTGGGCCATTGTTGATCAGTTCCATGATATCTGTATGAGGCTAGGATACTGGTAAAGACTGATAATAATCCTTTGACATATGTTCAGACCTCAGCCAAACTGGATGCCACTGGTCATAGGTGGCTCTCTGCGTTATCCACCTACAACTACGCTGTTCAATATCGATCAGGCCTAAATCATATAGATGCTGATGCTCTTTCATGGAGGCATGTATCCCGGACTGAGTGGGTCAGGTTGTCAGAGCCTGACGTCAGAGCCCTTTGCCAGAAATTTGACAAGGAGGAACAGGTGTCCCCTGATGTGGTAGACTGCTTGGTGGATTGTTTGGGCCCATCTGAGAACTGTGTTCCTGATGCTTACTGTCATTTTTCTGCATTAGACACTAGCACGCTGCTTCAGTTCAACAGTGATAGTCTCCAGTTGGCTCAGTCCCAAGATCCCATGATACAACCTGCCTTAGAGGCACTGCGAGAAGGGGAAGGGGTGTGTCACAACTGCGTTCCTCTGACCTGAGAACTGCACTGTTGTACAAAGAAGGTCCAAAGTTAAAGCTGATCAATAGACTATTATACTGGGAGACCGTGGACAAAGAGGGGCGAGTAGACAAACAACAGTTAGCGCTGCCTACTGTCTTTAGAGAACTGGTGTTGAGGTCCCTGCCTGACCACATGGGACATCTTAGTGTAACCCCCCTGCAAATGGGGGTTCCCAAAAGACTTCCAGGAGCTTGCTTGAATGCTCCAAGCCTGAATGGTGTTTGGCATTTAAGCCATTTATCAGTGAGTGTTTTTAGAGCCTCTGGTACTGTCTCTTTAAGAGCTGTCTGCTTGCAGACATAATTAGTTTGTATGGGGGGGGACTGTGTGCTTCTTGAGTACCACTGAGCTGCTGCAATTCACTCATTTTTGCAGTCACTAGGAGTGCAAAGGAACCTCATCTGAAAGATGTAACTTGTTTGCCAGAAATTATTTAGAGTAATAATGAAATTTACAGTTTGTCTAACCTGCTTTCTTTGCAGTCAGAACTGTGTCTGCTAGTTCCCCATTCTAGTTTTGAACTGCTGAACTGGACCAATCAGTGTGGGGTAAGCTAGCTCTAAAATGGTGCCTTGACGAATCAGAACTTGACTCATAATCTGAGCCAGCCACAAGAGGATTGTAGTGGGCAGTGACTCTGGGAGATGTAGTTTAGACTTCAGTGCCTTTTTGGACCAACAGCAGCAGTCTATTGTGAGTGACAGCCAATCCAGTCAAGAACTGGGAGGAACTCAAAGGAAGTGCCCAGTTTTGTCGGTTGGAGCTTCAGTTGAGCTTTGGCAGTGAAGAAGGAAGGAGCCCTGTGCTTTTTCAGTGTGCAGTTTTAGTCAAACGTGTGCTGGCCCAGAGTTCCGTCTGCAGCTTGTGTAACAGCTTGTTAGACTGAATCGTCCCGTGAAAAGAATCAAAGGATCTCTGAAGAGTAGAAACCAGGCTCACCCTGTAGAAGACTGGAGGAATTGCTGAAAATTGCATTCGGTCTGTCAGGAACTGAATCTGCTGTGTGTTCTCCTGGGTATTGTCAGTAATGCGATGGGATACAGATGCAGCCTGCCTGGTATAGTGCTTTCTTTTATATGGATGTGTAAAGAGGTTTGTGTACTCAAGTGAGCCCTGCTGACATTGAAGGACCCTATCTTATTTGGAGGTCGTAGTACTAATTCAGGGTCAGCTCCTTGTTGAATTGCCACATTAAATCCAAATGGAATTACTTGTAACTGTTGACTGTTTAATTCCTCCTTTTCTCTTGTGTGAAAGGGCCCCTACCAGCTGCCACGGTTTGGACTAGCCACTAGGGCTTGGGTACCAGGGACAGTAACTGATAGGGATAGGCCTGTGCACGGAGCCATAGGTAGATTATTAGAGTGATAAGCTAATTAACCTGATTTCCCTGTCCTTGTTATATCCCCTCAAAATCAGAGCTGCTTGTTTCAGCAAAGTTATACTGCCTGAGTGTATTTGTCTATGTTAAAGTACTGTATTGTGATTGTTGCACTGTATCTCATTTCACAGGAGGTCCCAGTGCCGGAACCAGACCTGGGGGGTAAGTATATACTGTGAAGGTAATTCTGATATATTGTGGGCTACTAGTGGGAAGAAAGGGGTTGCAGTGTCCCAGAGGGCTGTGACCAAGTTAGTTTAACTATTGCAAACCCTGACCTCTGGGTGGAGGCATCCGCCATTGGATCCAGGCCCTCAACCTGTTAGTGGAAATCAGGCAGGGGTAGTAGCCCCTGGGATAGCGCCATCTAGGGTTACATCTTGAGGCTCACCGCTGGATTGTGTGTCCTCTAGTGGCCATATTTACGTAACCACTGTTAAGAAAAAATGGGTACCCGGCTGAGAAGTGGCTGTGCACCTGCTGGTGGAGTGGTACTGGGGAGGAGATCGACTTCTCAAATGCTAGGTTATCCTGGACATCCCCTGGTATCAATACGGACACTGTGAGTACTTTCCAAGGTGGAAGGTTTACAAACCCTGTGGTGGTGGGTCGACATGCTAATCTGCTCACCCACACTTTCCTGGCCCTAGTAGAGTTTAAGGATCCCATAGATAGCTCCAAAGTGCCACAGACCATTACCCAGAGGAGCCCTCACTGCTTGGAGAGTGATAACTAAGGACAGTAAAGACCGGGGAATCAGCCCCACCACTATCTGAAACTTTTGAGGAGAAATTTGCTGAATGGTTGCTGGGAGGGGAAAACTGTGGAGGACTTGAAGAAACTATTCTGCCACCTGGGTGTTCCTCCCCACACCCTCTCCTGCTCCAGTGCCCGTAATGGTGGCTGAACCAATGCAGACTCCTATTTCTGCACCTGCCATTAGTCACGACTCCTACCTGAAGGTTGAGGATCTTCTCTGGCACCTCCCCACCCCCAAGGGAGGATGACTGGGAGACCTGGATAGACTATGTTGCCCCCAAGTGCTAGAATGGCAATGCCTGAAGGCTGAAAAGAAAGAGGGTTAGTGAGGAGCCTCCGGGTCCAGCCTGGCTACCATCCGTTGCAAACGGCCAGTAACCCTGAAGCGACTGCACAGGCTATCTTGAGGCCTTGGAGAATAAGGGAGCCCAGATTCTGATGAGGACCTATGGTGGAGGTAGAGATGCACAACAGTACCAAGGGGAGTTGTTGTCTGTGTATGTATCTCGGCTGGAAAATTGTTGCAAGAATGCCTCAGAAAAGGTAGTTTGCCAGCTGATTGAACTGGACCGAACCAGGCTGGACAGGATCCTTAAGTCTGCCCCTTCTCAGAACTGCTGTTGCTTCAGTTACGCCTGGCAGATCGACTGGAATCCACCCCTCCATGATGAGATTAATGAGAGAAATTGAGGAGTTGAGAAAAGACGACCTCGAGGGACCTGCACCAATAGCTGCGGCTACGACCCGAGTGACTGAGGGTGACCCATCAAGTGAAGTTGCAGGGCAGAGGCTAGCAGTCACCGAGTGCTCTGAAAAGGAAAATGATATGCCACAATGGGGCTTAACTGTTGAGAGAGATCCGGAATTCAAAACAGTCCTTTATGAAGGCCACGCCTGCAAGTACGGGCCCCTGACCTATATCCGACTGCATTGCTTATGGGGGTGGGGGTGCCACCATGATCTCCTGCTGATAACAGCTCGAACTCGATTCCTTGACCATGGAAGGAGAAACTGACGAGATGTCTCCAAATGCTTATTACGTTACAGACAGAGATGGCACCAAGGTTTCCAGTTAGTAATACCCCCCCTGGCTCCCAGTGTGGTGCCTCGCTCAACTCCAGAAAGTATGTTTTGCTATAATTGTGGGAAAGATGGGCACATGAAAGGGAATGCCGGTCCCCAAAAGTCACTGACAAAGTTGCATATAGGCTAAGCGAGAGCTTGGAGAACAAATCAGTGGTTAAGAGGTGCACGAATGATCCCAGTGAGGGCACCAAAATGCTAACTCACGCCCTTTGTGGCAAGGTCAGTGCCCAGGCCCCCACTATCGCCTCCAGACTGGTCCAGAATAGTGGGTCCTCCATGGAGACCACTGTAAAGGTGAATGGAGTGTCTACAAGAGCTGTATTAGACAGTGGCTCCCAAGTGACAATTATGTTCCAGGATTGGTATCAGAAGCATTTGTCACGTACCTCTTACAACCATTAGAAGGACTGCATGTATGGGGTTAAGTGAGAAGGCTCACCCTATTCCGGGTATACCGAATTTGGTTGTCTTTCCCCACCTCCGCTGGCTGGAGTGGCTGAACAAGTAGAGACCCTAGCCTTAGTGTGTCCCCCACTGGACTGTATAGATGGTGTCCCTTTGTTGATTGGAACAAATGCTCATATGTTCGGAAGGCTGGCACAGTTGTGTTATGAAAACAGGGTCAAAGACTAGTAGAGCTTTAAGAGTTCCGCTTTAATTAAGAAGGCCTATGAGGCACAGAGAGATGCTGAAAACAGAACCAGAGGAACCGGTCGGAATTGTATGGAAGAAGGATCCTGAGTCTCGATCCTGGCGCCAAATGCCCAGTGTACCTACAGGGAGAGTCCTGATCAGAAAGGATGTTAAGAATAAAATATTAATGTTGGATGCACCAGGCGATGGAAAATTGCCAGAGGGACTGCTGGTCAAGCCTAGTATTTTGCCCGCTAGAGCCCATGCTTATGCCAGAAGGGTAATGGTCCAAGTTCATAATGTGTCTGAAAGAGACATTCGAGTAAACAGAGGTTGCATCCTGGCTAATGTGCATTGTGCAGACACTGCAGTGCTACCCAGCAGCAAGAGTTCAAGGAAGAATGACAGAGTAACGCCTGACTTGTTTGATTTCAGCGACCCCGCTGCCAGCTGAATGGAAAGTGAGGATCAGTGAGAAGCTTGCCCAGAGAGACCAGGTGTTTTCTTTAAAGAATGGGATGTAGGATGCGTGCAAGGAGCTGAGCACAATATCCGCTGCATGACGAAAGACCATTTCGTGAGAGGTCTCGACGCCTGGCACCTGCTGACATAGATGATGTGAGACGGCATCTGCAGAGATGTTAGCTGCTGGTGTAATACAAGAATCCAGAAGCCCTATGCTTCCCCATTGTGGTAGTGAGGAAAAGAATGGAACAGTAAGGATGTGTGTGGATTATCGCACCTTAAACCGCGGACTATCCTGATCAGTACACAATGCCCGCATTCAGGATGCTTTGACTGCCTAAACGGGAGCAAGTGGTTCCTGTGCTGGATCTCCGCAGTGGGTACTACCAGATCCCGATGGCCCCAGAGGACCGTGGAGAAGACGGCCTTATCTGTCCGCTTGCTTATGAATTCATGAGGATGCCTCAAGCGATTTCAGGTGCCCCAGCCACTTTTCAACGATTGATGGAGCGTGCAGTGGGGGATATGGAACTATTAGAGTGCCTGGTATACCTAGATGATGTTATTGTATTTGGCAGCTCACTGGAGGAACATGAGAGAGATTATTTAAGGTATTGGACCGACTGGAGGACTTTGGCCTAAACTGTCCATTGATAAGTGTCAATTCTTTCAAACATCAGTAAAGTATGTGGGACACATAGTATCCACCGAGGAATAGAGACCGACCTAAGTAAAGTTGAGGCCTTGACCACCTGGCCACAGCCACAAAATCTAAAAGAACTGCAAAGATTCCTGGGATTCTGTGGTTATTATCGGCTTCATCAAGGACTATTCAAGAGTGATCCGCCTTTACTTAACCTTACTCAAGGGTATCCCCCAACCCACAAAAATACCAAAAGTCAGCGTCCCTCAAGACTGAAAGAGTGTATTTTCATCCGGTGAAGTATTTGGGCCCGCTGGACTCCTGATTGTGAGACTGCTTTTCATGAGATCATATATCAACTTACCCATGCTCCAGTGCTGGCCTATGCCGATCCAAGAAAACCTCACGTCCTGCACACTGATGCTAGCTTGCAAGGGTTGGGGCTGTGTTGTACCAAGAGCACGAGAATGGCCTGAGACCAGTGGCCTTTGCCAGTAGAAGCCTGACCCCATCCGAAAAGAACTATCCTGTACATAAGTTAGAGTTCCTAGCTTTGAAGTGGGCTATTGTTGACCAATTCCATGAGTACTTGTATGGGCTAAAATACTAGTAAAACTGACAATAATCCTTTGACCTATGTGCAGACCTCAGCTAAGTTGGATGCCACTGGCCATAGGTGGCTTTCTGCATTATCTACATATGACTATGCTCTCGAATACCGAGCAGGTCTGAACCACATAGATGCTGATGCTCTCTCCCGGAGGCCTGTTCCCCGAATGATTGGGTCCGATTGGCAGAACCTGACATTCGGGCACTCTGCCGGAAGTTTGACAGGGAGGAACAAATGTCCACGGGACGCAGTGGACTGCATGGTGGATTGCTTGGAGCCTCTGAGAATTGCATACCTGCTGCTTATTGCCACTTTTCTGCAATAGACATTGGTGCACTGCCTCTGCTGGACAATGACAGTATCAGTGGCTCAACTCAGCGATCCCATGATCAAGCAGCTTTAGAAGCCCTCTATGCGGAAAAGATGTGTCCAAATTACGCCCACTGATTTGAGAACTGCACTGTTATACAAAGAAGGTCCCAAGTTGAAACTGATCAATAAACTCGTTATACAGAGAAACAGTAGACAGAGGGGACAAGTAGACAAACAACAACTAGTGCTGCCCACTGCCTTTCGAGACTCAGTACTGAGGTCCTTGCACAACCACATGGGCACCTTGGTATAGACAGAACACTTGACTTGGTGAATCTAGATTCTATTGGCCTAAGATGGGGGCTGATGTGGAGCAACACATTCGAACTCTGTAGTCGCTGCTTACAGAGGAAAGCTTTGTCCCAGAGGCTGCCCCTTGTTAACATAACCACCAGTGCACCCATGGAGCTGGTCTGTATTGATTTTCTAAGTTTGGAGTCAGATCAAAGAAATATCAGTAATGTGCTGGTGGTCACTGACCATTTCACGAGATATGCCCAAGCTTTCCCCACCAAAGACCAGAAAGCATCCACTGTAGCCAAAGTACTTGTAGAAAACTTTTTATTCACTATGGGGCTCCACAAAGAATCCATTCTGATCAAGGGAGACTTTGAGAGTGCGTCTTATCAAAGAGATGCTTTCTCTGTGAGTCAAAGTCCAGAACCACTCCTTACAACCCCAGGGACCCACAGCCTGAGCGCTTCAACCGTACTTTGCATGATATGCTAGGCACCCTGCACCCAAAGGACAAGCCTAGATGGAGCCAACAAATTAGCACCCTGGTACATGCTTATAACTGCACCAAAAGTGATGCCACTGGATTCTCCCCTACCGCCTGATGTTTGGAAGAAGCTCGACTACCAGTAGATGTGTGTTTTGGGGTCTCCTGATGGGGTTCAAGCTGACAACTATTTACAGTATGTGCAAAAGTTAAAGGCCCAGCTAACTCATGCGTACCAACTGGCTCAAACCATGGCTGCCAAAAGAAACCTGGCCAACAAAGAAAGGTATGATAAAAGGTGAAAGCATAGGAACTCCAGGAGGGAGATCGGGTATTGCTAAGAAATCTGGGATTGCATGGCAAGCACAAGATTGCTGACAGATGGCACCATCTCCCTCACATTGTAGTGGGCAAACTAGATGATCTGCCAGTGTACAAAGTAAGGCCTGAGAATAATTCAAAGATGTAAAACAATGCATAGAAATCATTTACCGCCCATTGGGCAAATCTTAATTGAGTCTGAGCCCTAGAAGATGCCCTCTGGACCAGTGACTAGAGCTGCTGCTAAGAAAGATCAAGAAAGTCTGCACCTACAGAAGCAAAGTTAAAGTGTTCCCTCCACAAGTCCCAGTTGAGCATGACTGTCAGTCCATATCGGAAGAAAGTGAGAGTGACTTTGAATACTATCCTTCTTACGAACTGAGTCAATTGTTTCGGGCAATCCCTAGTCAATACTGGAACAAAGCTGGGCCTTCTGGACTGTTTAAGCCCCAGCTTCATCCCTGGAGCCAATGCCCCAGAAAGTGAAGTGCAAAGCATCAGATCAGATGAAATGGAATCATTGTGCATGGTTGAACTGTTTGAGCTTTCAGGGAGGAAAATGATAGATTGGGGCAGACTGGTGATACACCGAACAAGAAGAGTATTTTGAGTGCCCTGACAGTCCACTGCCAGTGTCCGAAAGCTCTCCATGCAGCCAAATGTTGTGGACTCAGAAACTGTAACTCCTGGAGCTGAAAGTGCCCCAAGTTCTAGCCTCTCTACCCCATGGAGACTCCCCTGACAAGTGTGGACAATGCTGAAAATGAGGCTCAGAGTGCAGAGACTATAACAGTTCCCCTAGAAAGACTGGTCGAGCTGTAAAGCCTGTGGTGCACCTCAGTTATGATTCACTTGGGAGGCCTGTGGACTTGCCTCTCAATGTTGTCCATAAAGGAGTGTATGTGTCCCCGAGCTCATTGCCCAAACTGAGCATCAGTGCTAACTCCAAGTTACTTGTGTTGCTCCTCTAGTATGGTGCCCTGCCCCATCCATCCCCAAGGTAACTGATAGGAAGGGCCCTCTCTTCAGGTTTCATGTACAAGAGGTAATAACTTGAGTTATGGTACAATGTATGTAATACTGTAAAGAGTGACGTACTGCAATGTTTCAGAAATGTGTTCTTGGTAAAATGATATATTGACTGATGATTACATGTGCGAGCCTAATGCAAATGTATATGGTTGCAGTTGAAACTTATGGGTACTTGCTTGACGCGACGTCAAGCTTTCCCAGGCCAGGAAGGTGTAACCCCCTGCAAATGGGGTTCCCAAAGACTTCAGGAGCTTGCTTGAATGCTCCAAGCCTGAATGGTGTTTGGCATTTAAGCCATTTATCAGTGAGTGTTTTAGAGCCTCTGGTACTGTCTCTTTAAGAGCTGTCTGCTTGCAGACATAATTAGTTGTATGGGGGACTGTGTGCTTCTCTGAGTACCACTTGAGCTGCTGCCAATTCACTTCATTTTGCAGTCACTAGGAGTGCAAAGGAACCTATCTGAAAGATGTAACTGTTTGCCAGAAATTATTTAGAGTAATAATGAAATTACAGTTTGTCTAACCTGCTTTCTTTGCAGTCAGAACTGTGTCTGCTAGTTCCCCATTCTAGTTTTGAACTGCTGAACTGGACCAATCAGTGTGGGTAAGCTAGCTCTAAAATGGTGCCTTGACGAATCAGAACTTGGACTCATAATCTGAGCCAGCCACAAGAGGATTGTATGGGCAGTGACTCTGGGAGATGTAGTTTAGACTTCAGTGCCTTTTGGACCAACAGCAGCATCTATTGTGGTGACAGCCAATCCAGTCAAGAACTGGGAGGAACTCAAAGGAAGTGCCCAGTTTTGTCGGTTGGAGCTTCAGTTGAGCTTTGGCAGTGAAGAAGGAAAGCCCTGTGCTTTTCAGTGTGCAGTTTTAGTCAAAAAACGTGTGTAAGGCCCAGAGTTCCGGTCTGCAGCTTGTGTAACAGCTTGTTAGGACTGAATCCGTCCTGTGAAAAGAATCAAAGGATCTCTGAAGAGTAGAAACCAGGCTCACCCTGTAGAAGACTGGAGGAATTGCTGAAAATTGCATTCGGTCTGTCAGGAACTGAATCTGTGTGTTCTCCCGGGTATTGTGCAGTAATTGCGATCGGGATACAGATGCAGCCTGCCTGGTATAGTGCTTTCTTTTATATGGATGTGTGAAGAGGTTTGTGTACCTCAAGTGAGCCCTGCTGACATTGAAGGACCCTATCTTATTTGGAGGTCGTGAGTACTAATTCAGGGTCGCTCCCTGTTGAATTGCCACATTAAATCCAAATGGAATTACTGTACTGCTGACTGTTTAATTCTCCTTTTCTCTTGTGTGAAAGGGCCCCTACCAGCTGCCACGGTTTGGACTAGCCACTAGGGCTTGGGTACCCAGGGACAGTAACTGATAGGGATAGCTCTGCACAGAGCCATAGGTAGATTATTAGAGTGATAAGCTAATTAACCTGATTTCCCTGTCCTTGTTATATCCCCTAATAAATCAGAGCTGCTTGTTTCAGCAAAGTTATACTGCCTGAGGTATTTGTCTATGTTAAAGTACTGTATTGTGATTGTTGCACTGTATCTCATTTCACAGGAGGTCCCAGTGCCGGAACCAGACCTGGGGGTAAGTGTATACTGTGAAGGTAATTCTGATATATTGTGTGGGCCACTAGTGGGAAGAAAGGGGGGTTGCAGTGTCCCAGAGGGCTGTGACCAAGTTAGTTTAACTATTGCAAACCCTGACCTCTGGGTGGAGGCATCCGCCATTGGATCCAGGCCCCTCAACCTGTTAGTGGCAAATCAGGCAGGGGTAGTAGCCCCTGGGATAGCGCCATCTAGGGGTTACATTGGCATTGACCGAACTCTTGATTTAGTGTGGACCCGATTCCACTGGCCCAAGATGAGTGCTGACGTAGAGCATTATGTTAAGACCTGCGGCCGTTTACAAAGAAAAGCACTGCCTCAGAGAGCTGCTCCCTTGGTCAATATCACTACCAGCGCCCCTATGGAACTGGTTTGCATTGATTTCCTGAGTTTGGAACTCGATCTAAAAAATATTAGCAACATACTGGTAGTTACTGATCTTTTCACTCGTTATGCTCAGGCTTTCCCCACCAGAGATCAAAAAGCCACCACGGTAGCTAAAGTCCTTGTCGAGAATTTCTTTGTTCACTATGGGGCCCCCCCAACGAATCCATTCCGATCAGGGGAAAGATTTCGAAAGCCATCTGATTAAAGAGATGCTATCCTTGTGGGGGGTGCGAAAATCAAGAACCACCCCCTATCACCCCCAGGGTGACCCCCAACCTGAGAGGTTCAACCACACTTTGCTTGATATGTTGGGCACCTTGCACCCTAGGGACAAATCTAGATGGAGTCAGCAGATTAGTGCCTTAGTCCATGCCTATAACTGTATCAAGAGTGATGCTACTGAGTTTTCCCCCTATCGGCTGATGCTTGGGAGGGAAGCCAGACTGCCTGTAGATGTTTGTTTTGGAGTTTCCACTGACAGAGTTCAAGCAACTAGTTATCTACAGTATGTGCAGAAACTGAAGGCTCATCTCAATTATGCCTACCAACTAGCCCAGACCATGGCTGCTAAGCAGAATTTGGCCAATAAAGAACGATATGATAAGAAAGTGAAAGCAGCGGAATTGAAAGAAGGACATGGAGTGTTATTGAGAAACCTGGGATTGCATGGCAAACATAAAATTGCTGGCAGACGGCATCACCTCCCTCATATTGTTGTGGGAAAGCCGAAATACTTGCCTGTGTATAAAGTGCGGCCAGAAAATAATTCCAAAGATGTGAAAACTTTACATCGGAATCACCTGCTGACAATTGGACAAATCTTGTTGGAAGCTGAACCTCCAAATACTTCCCGCGCTGGGCCTGTAACTTGAGCTGCTGCCAAAAAGAATTCCGGACAGGTCGACTCCTCAGACCCCAACCTTCCGGGGCCTTCTCCCTTCCCCTCTGATGAAGTTAACCCTCAGTCTGCGTCTGAAGATAGTGAACCTGATGTTGAGTATTACCCTTCTTACGAACTGAGCCAAATCTTCAGGGGCAATCCCCTAGCTAACTGTGGGGACGATGTTGGGTTTCCTGGACTGTCTGAGCCCCCAGCTTTGTCCCTGGAGCCCATGCTCCCAGGGGACGAGGTGGGTAGCGCCAGGGGCGAAGGAGTGGGATCTTTGGGCCTGGCTGAATTATCTGGGCTGGCTGAGCTGTCTGACTTTTCAGAAGAGGGAAGTGAGGTGGGGGAACCCATTTGGGATGTGCCTGAGCAGGAAGTATACTTTGAGTGCCCTGACAGCATCCCCGTAGTGCCAGAAATGCCCATGGTTAAACCCAGTAGTGAGGGTCCGGATACAGAGGGTATTGTCCCCAAAAGTAGTATGGGCCCTGGGTCCCCTTCTCTTCCGGAGGTTCCCTCTACCAACCTGAGTGAGGCTGAAGTGGAATCCGGGCTTATAGTGGATTTTAATGAGACACCTAGACACACTGGGTGAGATGTCCAGCCCGTAGTGAGACTGAGTTATGAGTCCCTAGGTCAGCCTGTGAACTTGCCATTACATGTAGTCCATAAGGGGGTGTATGTGTCCCCGAGTTCCTTGCCCAAATTAGCCTTGGGGATCGATGCCAAACTGTTTGTGCTACCCTCTGAGCATGGGACTACTGCCCCGTTGGCTCTCACATAACTGATAGAGAAAGGTTACCCTTAGCCAATAGGTAATTACTTGAGTTATAGGCGAAGACAAGGCTGGCTGTGTGGGTAACATTGTATAAATAACCGTAAACCTGTGTATTGCAGTGACTAATGTATGTGAGTAAGAGTTTGATAATCTGTCAAGGTAAACTGCTTGCCTTAAAGTGATTTAAGGGTAACCACTTGACGCGGACGTCAAGTTCTTTCTAGGCCGGGAAGGGTGTAACCCCGCCTACAAGGGGGGGGGGTTCCTGACAGCTGTCCCGAAGCTGCCTAAAAGGCTCTCTGCCTAACGGGTGTTCGGCTGGAGGCCGCTGAATGCAGGTGTTGTGAGTGCCTTTACAGCCTCCTGTACTGTCTCTTTAAGAGCTACCTGCTCGCAGGTTTGAGTGGCCTAAATGGCAGGACTGGGGTTTTTGCTAGAGTCCCGCCCTGGGCTGCTGGCTGATGGCTCCGCTTCTGTAGTCACTGAGAGTGCAGAGTGAGCCAATCTGAAAGATGTAACTATTCCTTTGGGAACCGTAGCCTTTGAGTGAAATTGCAGTTTGTCTAACCTGCCTTTATTGCAGCTGGGGTTTAGTGCTGTGCCCCTCCATCTCGGACCAGGACTGTGTAACGGGGTCCAATAGCAGCCAGGGGATGCAGCTAGTGATTCTGGGAAGTTGAGTTCTGGACCATGGCGCCTTTTTGCACCAGTGAAGGCTTTGGTAAGTGACTGGCATCTGCAGCCCTCCAGTGGGATCGGGTGGCACTCGAATGAGTTTTCCCTGGCCTGAACTGCCGAGGATCAGAGCTGGAGAGCGAGGAAGGAGCTCTGGGAGTTCCTTGCCATTGAGTTTCGTACGGGAAGCACGTGTGCAGCCAGAGGAAGGCGTTTTTGAATCGCCAGCAGCAGTTTGGACCAAATCCGCAGGTCAGTGGTCAGAGGAGGCTGTGCAAGGGCATGGCTACCTACCAGGCTCACCCTGTAGAAGACTGGAGAATCTGCTTGAATTGTGCTCGGTCTGTCAGGAATCTGTGAAGCTGTGTCAGTTTGGCCCGATGTGTGGAAATGCTTGCGTTCTGGAAATGCAGCAGCTGCCTGGTATGGTACCCCTCTGTTTGTTTCTATAAATGTGTGGAGAATTGTTGAAGCCCAGGCTCGGTCCTGCACATGGTGTGAGCATTCTGCCTCCTGGAGTCGTGAGTAGTACATCGGGGTAGCTCCCTGTTATCTGTTCCTAGCGAGGGCTCGATTTCTTGGTTGCTTTGCCGGCCATAATAACTGAGCCTGTGGCTCCCATTACTCTTCGTGAATTCCGCTTGTTTGTTTCTGTGTCAGGGCCCCAACCAGCTGCATCGAGGGACTAGCCTTTAGGGCCTGGGTACCCAGAGACAGCGACTTATAGGTTAGGCCTGTGAACAGTGCCATAGATAGATAATCCTATATTAGAGTGGTAAGCTAATTAATCTGATTCCCCCAGTCCTTGCTATCTCCCCCTGAATAAATCAGATTTATCGTTTTGCAAAGGTACACTGGCTAACTTGTGAGTTTATGGTGAAATTACTGTACAGTGATCATTGTGTAACAGCAACTTACTTTGCAGGGAGGCCCAGGAGCAAACTGACTGGTCCAAGCCAGGGGGTAAGTGTATATGGTAAGGGCACAGTGATTGATCTGTGGGGGCCACTAGTAGGAAGAAAGGGGGGTTGCAGCAACCCCGAGGGCTGTGACCAAGTCATACTCGACTGCCTAAGCCCCTACCTCTGGGTGGAGACACCCACCATTGGATCTAGGCCTCTCAACCTGCTACCATCGGAGTAGGCAGGGGTAGTAGCCTTTGGTATAGCACCCCTGGAGGTTACAATTATATATAAGTGCTTCATAAATGAGGGTGGAGTGCATGGCAAAGAAACAACATGGCAAGTAGATTTAAAACAGACAGGATACGAAACATTACAGAAAATCAATACAGTACATAATACATAGGATAAGAGTATACAAGTAATGCAGTGCATTATACATAAGTGCATCATAACTGAGGGTGTAGTACATGATGATGAAACAAACATGGTGCAGGCAGTGCTAGCTAACTGTGTAAACAAATAGGAAATTAAAGAAAAGAAAGGAAGACCAGAAGGAAGTCAGTTAAGGAGAGTTGTGAGACAACTGGGAGTGGGGGTTGGGGGGAGGTAGGGAGGTGTAAGGTGTAGAGAAGGAGGAATAGGAAAGAATGCAGGTAAAGGATAAGTAAAGGGTAGGAGGGGAACAGAGTGGGAAGGGAGAAATTAGATCAAGATAAAGTGGGGATGAGCAGGGGGGAAATTGAGGGACAAACCAAGAGCAATCCCAGATTGACCAGTAAAAGTTAGGAGCAGTCACGACTATTCACAGAGAGTAGGTGCTGGCAAAGTTTAGAGTTTAGAAATATCAAATGTGGACACTTAAACCAAAATATGTGCCAAAGAGCCTGCCCGGTGGCGCTGAGGGTTGAGGCGCTGGACGCCACACCTCACGCCATGCCGGTGACCTGGGTTCGGGAGTGGGCTCGGTTCATCAGGGTTGGTGACCGATCAAGCGCCCTAGGGTTATTTTCCTTCCCGGGGCGGGGGTCACTCAGCCATGACTCTGGCAACCTCTGGCGGAGGCTGGGGGCACTGCAGAACCTGGCTGCAACATTGCAGGGGATTGGAGCTTCGGCGGATGTTCTCCTGGTGCATGTGGGAGTGCATGCATGCAGAGCTGGATGTCATTGCATGTCCAAAGCTCTGGGATGAAAACCAAGAAAAATCCCCCTGCCATCGGGTGAGGCAACAGTGAATGTCTGCAGGTCTGACCACATGCCCAGTGCCAGGTGAGTCTCCGGTTCTCCCTGGGATCTGGGGCCTCCCAATAGGGCCAGGAGAGCCTAGACCTCCCTTACCCAATGCAGTACTGGGGGATCGGTTCAGGCAGGCAGTTGAGTCAACGGACCTCAGATGGGATCCTGAGAGATGCCCCGAAGGTAGAGAGTATAAATAGAGTCTAAAAAAAGTAAAAATATGTGTCAAAGACACCAGATGTGGGGCAGTGACCCTCAGAATGTTGCAGAAGGATACCAGGTGTGAACATGGAACCCTCAGAATGTTGGAGAGAGACACCTAATGTGGGGCACTGACCCTCAGAATGTGGGAGAAGGATACCACATGTGGGACACTAAACCCTCAGAATGTTGGAGGAAGATCCCAAATGTGGAACACTGACCCACAGAATGTTGGAGTAAGATTCCAAATGGGGCACTGACCCTCAGAATGTGGGAGAAGGATATTACAGGTGGAACACTAAACCCTCAGAATGTTGGAGCAAGATCCCAAATGTGGAACACTGGCCCCCAGAATGTTGGATTAAGATTCCAAATGTGGGACTTTAAACCATTAGAACGTGGGAGAAAGATACCAAATGTGGGACACTAAACCATCAGAATGTTGGAGCAAGATCCCAAATGTGGGAAACTAGTCCTCAGAATTTTGGAGTAAGATTCCAAATGTGGGACACTAAACCCTCAGAATGTTGGAGTAAGATCCCAAATGTGGGACACTAAACCCTGAAAATGTGGGAGAAAGATTCCAAATGTGGGAGACTAAACCATTAGAATGTGGGAGAAAGATACCAAATGTGGGACATTAAGCCCTCAGAATGTGGGATGAAGATACCAGATAAAAACATAGAAACATAGAATTTGCCAGCAGATCAGTACCACTTGGCCCATCTAATCTACCACTCTTTTCCCTGCCTAGTTTGCCACCACGGACCCTACTTGGTCTCTGCCCCCCCCCCCCAACTTTGGTACCAATTTTCCTTTACACTTTATCCCATGCATGCTTGAAGCCCACCACTGTTTTTGCCCCACCACCCTGCTGGAAGACTGTTCTTGGCATCCACCACCCTCTCAGTGAAGAAATCCCCCCTCACATCCCTCCTAAACTTCTTCCTCCAGCTTCACTGCATACCTCCTATTTGTTGTACATCTTCTTTTCACAAACGTGGGACATTAAACCCTCAGAATGTTGGAGAAAGATCTGAAATGTGGGACACTAAACCCTCAGAATGTTGGAAAAAGATCCTAAATGTGGGACACTAAACCCTCAGAATGTGTGAGAAAGATACCAGATGTGGGACATAGTCTAAACCCCCAGAATGTGGGAGAACAATACCAGACATGGGACACTAAACCCTCAGAATGTGGGAGAAAGATACCAAATGTGGGACACTAAATCCTCAGAATGTGGGAGAAAGATACCAAATGTGAGACACTAAACCCTCAGAATGTGGTATAAAGATACCAGATGTTGGACACTAAACCCTCAGAATGTGGGAGAAAGATACCAAATGTGGGACACTAAACCCTCAGAATGTGGGAGAAAGATACCAAATGTGGGACACTAAACACTCAAAATGTGGGAGACAGATCTTAAATGTGGGATATTAAACCCTCAGAATATTGGAGAAAGATCCAAAATGTGAGACACTAAATCCTCAGAATGTGGGAGAAAGATACCAAATGTGGGACACTAAACCCTCAGAATGTGGGAGAACAATATCAAATGTGGGACACTAAACCCTCAGAATGTGGGAGAAAGATACCATATGTGGGACACTAAACCCTCAGAATGTGGGAGAACAATATCAAATGTGGGACACTAAACCCTCAGAATGTGGGAGAAAGATACCAAATGTGGGACACTAAACACTCAAAATGTGGGAGACAGATCTAAAATGTGGGACACTAAACCCGCAGAATGTTGTATAAAGATCCCAAATGTGGGACACTAAACCCTCAGAATGTGTGAGAAAGCTCCCAAATGTGGGGCACTAAATGCTTAAAATGTTGGAGAAAGGTACCAAATGTGGGACACTAAACCCTCAGAATGTGGGAGAACGCTCCCAGATGTGGGGCAATAAACCCTCAAAATGTGTGAGAAAGCTCCCAAATGTGGGTAACTAAACCCTCAAAATGTACGAGAAGGTTCCAAATGTGGGGCACTAAACCTTCCGAATGTTGGAGAAAGATACCGAATGTGGGATACGAAACCCTTTGAATGTCAGAGAATAGTAACAAATGTGGGACATTAAACCCTCAAAGTGTTGGAGAAAGATAACAAATGTGGGATGCTAAACCCTTCACAATGTGGGAGAAAGACATCAAATGTGGGATGCTAAATCCTTCACAATGTGGAAGAAATATGACACATGGGGCACTGACCCTCAGAATGTGGGAGAAGGATATCACATGTGGGACACTAAACCCTCAGAATGTTGGAGCAAGATCCCAAATGTGGAACACTGGCCCCCAGACTGTTGGAGTAAGATTCCAAATGTGGGACACTAAACCCTCAGAATGTTGGAGTAAGATCCCAAATGTGGGACACTAAACCCTGAAAATGTGGGAGAAAGATTACAAATGTGGGACACTAAACCATTAGAATGTGGGAGAAAGATACCAATTGTGGGACATTAAACCCTCAGAATGTGGGAAGAAGATACCAGATAAAAACTTAGAAACATAGAATTTGCCAGCAGATCAGGACCACTTGGCCCATCTAATCTACCACTCTTTTCCTTGCCTAGTTTGCTACCACGGTCCCTACTTGGTCTCTGCCCCCAATTTTCCTTTATACTTTATCCCATGCATACTTGAAGGCCACCACTGTTTTGCCCCACCACCCTGCTGGAAGACTGTTCCTGGCATCCACCACCCTCTCAATGAAGAAATATTTGGGATCTTTCTACAACATTCTGAGGGTTTAGTGTCCGACATTTAAGATCTGTCTCCCACATTTTGAGTGTTTAGTGTCCCAAATTTGGTATCTTTCTCCCACATTCTGAGGGTTTAGTGTCCCACATTTGGGAGAACAGAGTGTGGGAGATGGATACAAATGGGGGTCTCTAAACTCTCAGAAGGTTGGAGAAAGATACCAAATACTATAAGGTAGGTAGCTAGATAGACAGACAAATAGATAGCTAAATATAGATACTGTCTGTAGATATAGATAAATAGGCAGACAGGCAGAGAGACAGACAGATGCATACTGTCAGGCAGTTAGAAAGATAGATGCTGTCTATAGATAGATATCTATCAGGATAGATGGACAGACAGACAGATAGATAGATGCTGTCTGTAGATGGATACTGTCTGTAGATAGGTAGGTAGATAGATAAATATGATCTGTCTGTAGCTTGATAGATAGACAGATATAGACAGACGGGCAGACACTGTCAGTAGATAGATAGATACATAGGTACAGTAGATAGATAGATACTGCCTGTAGATAGATAGCTAGATAGACACTGTACATAGATAGAGAGATAGATCAATATTGTATAGATAGAAAGACAGCGTGATAGATTGATACTGTCACAGATAGAGAGAGAGAGAGAGAGTTTGTACATAGATACTGTCTGTAGATAGACAGATACTGTCTGTACAGAGATACTGTCTATATATAGATAGAAAGATAGACTGATAGATTGATACTGTCAGACAGACAGATAGCTATGTAGATAAACAGATTGATACTGTCGATAGATAGATGCTGTCTGTAGAGATAGATAGACAGACAGATAATTTATAAAGTGTCTTTCCAGAGAACCAGGGCTGGATTTTTAAAGGGCGATGCAAACCCTTTTTGGCGACTATCGCCAACTACCTTGGGTCAGATCTGCACCCAAGTTTCTATAGTCGGCTTAATTAAGCACCGCTTCCTCATTTCTTTATGGCAGCTTAAAGCAAATACTTAGCACAAGCCCTGTAAAGAGGTGTCCCTGAATGCCACAGGCTAGACCAGGAAAAGCTGTTCTAACTTGCAGCACTTAGTGCATGGGATTGAAAATTCCAGTTGCCGACTGGAAGCGGGGCTTGCGGTATTCTTGGGACTTTGAAAATCGTGTCCTAGGAGTTGTACAGTTAAAATAAATGATCTAACATAACCCAAACCAATAAATGGTCAACTGGCCAACGGACACAATATGATCAGTACATTCTCAGAGGGTATTTAAAGTAAATTCAACAGTCATAAGCATAGGCGTTATTCTGGGAAACCATGGAGCAACCTTCCGCGGACACAGACTGTGGAAAATGAATTGGCGATTTATGCAGATACTTTGTTTATGAAATTTTGGAATTCTGCTGCCAATGGAATACTACAGAATAAAGTGGAATTTTGTGAAATTCCATAGAATTCTGTTGCATCTGAATTAAAAATTCCACCCAGTGCTACCCTTAGCCCCTGTAACACGGACCATGCCATATGCGGTTCCATTAGGGAGGGTGGCTAACAGGTCGCAGAAGTAGAATGGACCTAATATACAGTGGTTTAGCGCCTTGAATGCAAAGAGTGAAACCTTAAAATCATTCTGGTATTTTGCTGTCAGTTACATAGAAATACAGAATTTGACAGCAGATAAGGACCGCTTGGCCCACCTAATCTGCCCATTTCCCTACCTAATGGATAAGCTACAGATCCCAGTTAACCAACAGCCAACTTCCTCCTACCCCCCCCACTAGAATTGCCTTATGTCTGTCCCATGCATTCTTGAATTCCCCCACTGTTTTTGACTCCACTACCTCCTCAGGAAGGCCGTTCCATATATCCATAACCCTCTCCATGAAAAGATACTTCCTCACATTACCTCTGAGCCATCCCCCCTCTATCTTCAAATTGCATTTAGTGCAGTTTGCAGAGTCTGGCGGTTATAAGCTTTAACCTCTGAATGCCATGCCATGGATATGGTGTATGACCTTGAGCAAGTCAGTTGGCCTCCCTGTGTTTCTTTTTCTTTCTCTTTATGCCGGCCTCCCCAGCCCTGCCATGTAGCTTCTCCTGGGCTTTGCTGCTATTACAGTTCTCCCATGGGTTACCCCCCCCATAATTGGCTTGTGGGGCATCAAGCATGTGTAGCATGGTACCGGCTTGTGTCCCCCCACCCCGATTTGCTCAGGTTTCATTGACCTCTGTGGCCTCCCAGGTGGCAGCACAGAGGTGGAACTGGCTGTCCTTCCTCTCTGGAGGAGGAAGATTGTGCCCTGGGATGCTCAGTCCGCCTCCTGCTGGCTGCCCCCGCACTCCGGGTGATCCAGGCTTGTTCCCAAACCTTTGTTGCCAGCATCATGAGTGGTAGTGCTACCACGGCACCTACAGGAAGCTGACCTCCCTATGTTTCTGTACCCTTAGCTGCAAAATTCATTAAAAACAGGACCTGCACTGAAAACAACATGTTAAAGAAGCAGTATTTGTCAGTAACAGTGTCGTTCTTTTCAGCAGTAGTGTTCATTTGGCAGAAATATCAAGATACGTGTGGGGTTTTGAAGTTTATAAAACTTCCTACTCCTGTGCCAGTCATGAAAAAAATAAATATCCTGGTGCAGCGTTGAGCTGTTTGCCATCAGAAACATGTGGCAACACCATCTTAACCCGTGCTGTGCCGCGGACTGATATATCAGTCCAGAATTCCTGTACGTTCTAATTCTGTTGGCAGTCAAACAGTTAATACATCTACAGTAGGAATCTAGCATTTACATTCACCAAGTAACTTCAGTGGAAGAAACTTAAAAAAATTGTGAATGGCGGCCATCTTTAAAGAGTTGCATCATTAATTATAAAATTAGCTGTAAAGGCTGTTTTGGTCTGAGAAAACTACAAGTACACGGAGGATGAATAGAAGGAAGTCATAAATAAATTTTTGCTAAACAACTGTATGATGACACGTTTTGCCAACTAACAAATACTGCTGCTTTAACTCCCTACCAAGTCACCTGGGGTAAATAAGGGACTCCTTCTCTACTCAACCGTCCCCCTCCCCATTAAGATGTAGTTTGCTGGATGTTTGCCTCTCTAGGGATGGGAGGACCAGCTGTTTGTCAGATCAGAACCCCTCAGAATGGCCCGTCTCACCCTGACTCTGGAACTCGGAGTCAGATGTGACTCAACTCTGATTTGATCCTGCTTAGTCTGTTGACGAGGTTTGGATTTTCAAGTGACCCCAGTTTTGACCCGGTCTAGATAAAGTAAGTGATTTGGGCTCTGCATGCCTATTAACATTGAGAAATTGGTTGACCCCCCCCATAAAATAACTATTTTAAATGTTAAATGACATAAAACCAGGAATTATGAAGAGCGAGAAGAAGTTTGGGCCTGTGTATTAAATAAAGAAAATGGCGGAGAAAGGATAATTGCTGTGTATTTGTGAATGTCAGGGAGCTGGATCAGCTGGGTTTAACTTACCCAAAAGATATTTAACTTTAAAAAGTTATCTGTGATGGGATAGTTAGAAGAGATGCCACCTAAGTTTCCTATGTGTTTGCACGTGCTCTGCTCCCATTGATATCACATGTTATTTACTACCCGTTACGTTGTACTGTTTCATTTATTTTTCAGTGAAAATTTAATTAAAAAAAAAAAAAGAACGTGAAAGAGCAACCTGATTCTGATATTTATCTTGGTCCAGATCTACCCCTGACTCCATTCTGGACCAGTTTGGAAAATTTTAGCAAACCAGAGTAAATCAGAACATTTTCAAAAAAGATGCAGTCAGAATCAGAACCAGAACCGGGTCACAGCCAACCCTCCCATTCCAATTTCCCTCCTTGAATCCCCCCTCCCCCCAATTCCATTAAGTTGCAGTTTACTGTACCTTTGCTGAGTCAGTCTGCCCCTGTTTAGTTTTGGATGGCAAGGGAACAGGTCTGGCAGCGGCATCTCAGAATACTCAGCCAAAATGTTATCTGCTCCTTCACGCTACCTGCATGACAACCATCAGCGTAGATGGCAGGCGTGTGTGGCCTCCACCTGCGATGTTTCAAGGTATGCGTTGAAACATATACGTTATACATTTTATATCTGGCTTATCAGAGGAGGCCCACATTTCCTCACGCTAGCCGTGTCATGGTGAGCTGACTTTCTTTACTGAAGCAGCGTGGGTGGCGGAATGCTCCTTTGGGTTGGTAAAACAGAGCACAATATTTAAGGTTCATAAAGAACAAGTAAGTTGGGCCCACAGAAAGAAGTCAACTTTATGGATGGATGGATTGATTTTACAGTTTATTTACCCAGGAGAGCCCAACTGAGATGCAAAATCTTGTTTTTGATTGGGTCTTATACCCAATCCCATCAGAGACAGTGACATTCAGGCAAGCCACTTTATCTCTGTCATCAAGGTTGTAAAATGTGATAAATGCAGGGCCCAACTGAAAACAAGGTATTGCATCTCAGCAGGGCTATCCTGGGTAAATAAATAGCAAAAAAAGAGTAATTTTTTGTTGGTCTTTTTGATGTGTTTTATATTGCGGTATTATGAACTGAGGATCGTAAATAGAGGAATCTGATTGGCCCAGAGCTCTTTGAAGATGTGATGATATCGGGCTACATCATCATAGCTTCAAAAAAGTTCCAGCGCCACCAGCCTCCTTGAGTGCTACTGTCTGAGAACTATTTTTCCAAAATGTACTCCTACACCATCCAAAAACTCATTCATAAAGTGTTTCAAAACCTGTTTCTTTTCTTTTTTTTATTTATAAAACTTGAAACTCAGTTCATAATAGCAATAAGTCACTCCAGGGTGTGGTATATCATGGGATATCGTCACTTCTTGGGTGGTTGGACGTACTCGGCCTGCGCCCGCGCTCCAACCACACCGAGAGACATGAAGATATCCCATGACATACCACACCTGTCGTGCTCTTTTATTGCTTAATTATGGTATTGTTCTGCTCTCTGGTAAACCAGAGCATGCTCGAGCCCAGCTCACGCCTATTGCCTGGCTCGGCGCGACTTAACCTCAATGAGTAATTGAGAGACACGGTCAAGCCAAGCCATTTATGATCAAAGAAGGCATTTTTGTCAGCCTGAGCAGTTAGTGCGGTGGCTGGACCTTTTAAATCCTCTTGTGCAACTCATGAGGGGACGTGGTCAGTATCACAGGGGACAGCCTGCAGCAGCCCTGGCACGGCTTGTGCTTTCACCCGTAGAGCCAAGCCAGACCCATGATGTGACTCTGGCTCGGCTCTAGGTGAAGTAATCCTGGCTTAACAACTTTTAGAAACAGCACCATGAATGAATTAATGCTGTTTCAGATGAGCATGCGTCATTGAGCAGCAGTGCAACGAAATATTGAAACAGAAACAGACAGTGATGGCAGCAAAAGACCAAAAGTCCATCAGTTCTGCCCATCGGTCCCTACATAACCCCATGACCTAGTGTCGCTACAGGGGTAAAGTGGAAATTAGATGCTTATTTTATTTATTGTGTTATTTATTTATTTTACTCTTTGGTAACTGGGTAAGGCCCACTAGGCACAAGGCCTGTTTTCAGGGGTGACCCGGAGCACTAGGGAGGTTAAGTGACTTGCTCAGAATCACACAGTATGCAAGTAGAGGTTGTGGGAATCAAGCCCAGATCCGTTGAATGTAACAAGCTCATTTATTTATTTATTTATTTCAGATTAGGATTAACACCTTTGAGTCAGAAACTCGGTTACAAAGGTTCCAAGTCAATTAAGGTACAAAGACAGACCGACAACACATAGTTGCAGAGTCAATACAGAACATTTGCAAGATTAGTTACAAAGTTACAGACTGTAGCGAGGAGAAATAATTGAAACTAGTCATTCAGGAAACCAACAGTACTTGAGTATACATAAGTGCGTTAAGATGGTGAGATGTGGGTACCGGGAGAGTGAGAACAAGGAGTAGGAGCGTATAGTGAGAGTAGGGAAAAGCAGAGTTCTGAAGTACTAACTAGTGGCAGACTAGAAGGGTGTAGAGGAGCAGCCAGAGTATGGCTTTGTCAGCAGAGACATAGGTGGAACGTGTAAAGGGGGGGCAGGGGAGAAACCCAGAGGCCTAGTAGAGTTTAGGAAAGGGTGCAGAAGGAGGGGTGTGGTGGGGGACAAGTTCTAGTTGAGTGGGAGAGTTTAGAGAGGTAGGGGCTGTGAGTGGAGGGGAGAGAAAAGAGGAGGGGGTAGGGACAGTAGGTGAGTGAGTGAAGGGGGGAGATAGGGGTGGACGTGAGGAGAGGTAATGGGCCAAGGAAGCAGTAGTAGGAGTGGGTTAAAGAATTAAGGAGCAGTTACAAACATTCTCCAGGACCAGGTGTGCCCATAGTCCAGACCTGAAGTGGCCAATTCTGTTGCATTCAGTCAGGACCTTAGGGAGATTGTTAAACCACCTTGGGCCATGGAAAGAGAGGGATCGCTGCACTTGGGAAGTTCTCTCGAAAGGTACCACCAACCCACCTTAGACTGCATTCTCGGTCTTTAAGTGTGGTTACGAAGAGTATAGATGTTGAACCAGGGGTGAGTCCTAGCAGGGACTTCTTTGTTAGAAGACACAACTGGTAGGCAATTCTGCTTTGTAGTGGGAGTCACCCTGTCTCCTGGTAGAGGGCACAAGGTGAGTCCAGTGCTGTACCCCCAGGACCAGACGACAGGCTTTATTAAGAAGAGCTTTGACCCTTTTGAGTATGGTGCCGGTGCTGGCACAATATATAATGAGTCCATAGTCTATGGTGGATAGGATGGAGCAGCTAGTAACCAGTTTCAGTGCTTCTGGGGTCATAGAGTGCCGGTGTCAGTAGAGGACTCCCAGTTTAGTGTTGACAGATTTAACGACGTGGTCAACATGTGCACCAAAGGAGAGTGTACTGTCCAAGATAATCCCCAGGTGTTTAAAGGTGCACACCTACTCCAAAGCGACTCCTTTGAGGCTCTGAGCTAGCAGGGGCCCATATTTCTTCGTGGTCTGAGGAACAGAGAAAAGCATGCAGTTTTTTTTTTTTTTTGTGGTTGAGCGAAAGTTTGTTGTCAGTGAACCATTTTTTGAGTCCGTGGAAATTGGCTTGAAGTTCTGAAGAGATGGATGCTGAGTTTTTCCCAGAGACAGAAATTACTGCATCATCTGCATAGAGTGCAATTTTAGAGGGGCAAGCGTTCGGTAGTGGGTTAATAAAGAGACTGAATAGAAGTGACCCTAATATGGACCCTTGGGGGACACCCAGGCAACCGTCCCTAGGCTGTGAGAGGGTCCCATTTAGTTTGACACGTTGGGTCCTGTGCATGAGGTAGCTGTTGAACCATGTCACCACATCATTAGACAGTCCCAGGGAGGACAGGTTATGTAGCAGGAGTTGATTGTTGACCGTGTTGAAAACTTTCGTAAGGTGTATAACGATAGACCCCACTACCAGACCCTCCTCAAAGGCATCTTAGATATAGGAGGTAAAGTCGACCAGCGCAGAGACAGTAGAGTGGTTCTGTCTGAACCCATGTTGCTGGAGATTGAGTAGGCTGTACTTGGCTAGATATTCAGTGAGCTGTTCAGAAACTACACATTCAAGTACTTTCAACAGCAGAGGAAGGATAGAGATTGGCCTGTAGTTAGAAAGGTTGGTAATATCTCCATTCTTGAGGATAGGTGTAACAAGGGCTTTCTTCCAACTGCCAGGGAAAATTCCTGACCTTAGAGAGGCACTGAACCCTTTAGTGACAGGTTCGGCCAGCTCACTTAGCACCAGGGCTAATAGCTTCATGTCCAAGTTGTTACCTCCCATCCTGGTCTTCCCAAGTGCCCGCTTAATATAACCTACAGTTTCCTGCTTGTGAAGCCGCCTGAAATAAAAAGTGGGAACACTAGTGGGAGAGGTGGTTGGGGACAGGTAGTCACTAGGTAGTACTGAGCTTAGGTCAGTGAATGCCTTGCTGAAGGCATTTGCTTTGTCGCTAGGGTCTTGTAAAGTCCTGGTAGGGGACAAGATTAGGTCTGGATGTGCGCTAGTCATTTTTCCTGTGAGAGATTTTACTGAATCCCAAAAATCTCTGCCACAGCCCCAGTTCCTCCTTAGGAGATCATTGTAGTAGGACGCCTTAACCAGCCGGATAAGCTTAGTGCGTTTATTCCTAGCTGTTTTGTAGGAAACAATGTCAGGAAGTTTTCCTGTGGCTTTGGCCTCATGCCACAAGTTGTCCCTTAGTCACATGAGCTCCAGGATTGGGCCCGTGAGCCATGGGTTTGAGGCACCCCTGTTTTTTTTTTGTTTTTTTTTGGTTTTGAATGGGGCAAAAATATCACAGGCCTTGTTAAACACAGTGAGGAAGTAGTTAAGGGCGGCATTGTCGTCCTGAGCATTGTCTAGTGGCGACCAGTCCAGCAGGTTAAGGTACTGCTTAAAGGAATTAAGTTGGCCCGGTCTCAGGGAGTGACTTCTTGTGATCTGGGGGTCACTTTTTTTGAATTTATTGGACCTGGTGCACATGATAGGGGAGTGGTTGCTTAAGGTGTGCGGTAAGACTGAGACCTTAGTGATATGTTCCAGGCAGGTAGAGAGGATGCAATCAATGAGCGTACTGGTCCCAGTTTTATAGTTGTATCTGGTAGGTTGGGTAATTAACGGCGAGAGGTAGAGTTCTGTGAACGGATCACGAATAGAGGCTGTGTCACTGGCCAGCCAGTTAACGTTAAAGTCACCAACAGTAACGTTCCCAGTTTTTATCAAACTGCTCCAGGTTGACGAGTACTTACTGTACCCCCATGGTCTGTGTTCTGGGTGGTATGTAGATGGTGGAGAGTAGTAACACCTTGTTCTGCTTTCCGATTGAAAGTTTTATGCTCAGGGTTTGGGCCTCCCTAGTTAGTAGTTCAGTTGGTAGTAACTGGGCACTAATACCACTTTTGATGTTGACCAGGCAGCCTCCTCCATGCTTGGAGAGCCTGTCCTGCTGGGACGAGGTGTATCCATCAAGGCCAATGGCATTATTATTTTTTATTTTTATTTTAGTCTTTGGTAACCGGGTAAGGCCCACTAGACACAGGGTCCTGTTTTCAGGGGCGACCTGGGAGCACTGGGTGGTTAAGTGACTTGCTCAGAGTCACACAGTATGCAAGTGGAGGTTATGAGAATCAAACTCGGGTCTAGTCTTCTGGGTGTATCAAGCTCGTTCACAGCTCGTTTCTCTAACCTCTAGGCTATAATGCCAGACCATTATCATTTACTTTAGGGGAGAGCCAGGTCTCCATGAGTGCAATAACGTCTGGTTTTACTAGCTCGACCCATGCCTGAAATTGTGACATTTTGGGTAGGAGGCTAGGGATGTTGAGGGACACTATTTTTAGGCATCCCAGCTTAGGAGTGTTTTTAGGCATTTGGGGATCTGGATCGGGGTGTACGTTCCCGGAGATCAGAAGGAGCAATAGCAGCAGCTTCTTTAGAAGGCGTGCCCAGTTGTGCCAACCTTTGGCTGTGTATTCAGTCTGTTGGTGTCTATGGAAACTGGTGGTAGCCACTAAGGTATTGCACAGCAGAAGGGCTGCCACAGGGATCCTCTGAGACGCTGAGGGTACATACGTTAGGTGTTTTAGTTTGCTGCAAAGCAGAGTACCTGCGTCTGTCTGAATTCCTAGTGGGTAGTGAGTCAAACTTTTTGTTGTAGGCAGGAATGTCTTGGGTAGAGGAATCATTGAGATTTGAAACCTCCCCTGTTAGGCGGAGGTTATAGAGGATGAGGAACAAGAGCAGTTCTGTTTGTAAGGGAGGGAGGGAGCCGCAGTTTCATCCAGGACAGTCTGTTGTTGTCACAGCCAATTGTGAAGGTGCAGAAGTGGGAGTGGGAAGAGGTCAGGGCCGGGTGGGTGGGCTGGACAAATTAACCCTCTAGGAGGACAGCAGGAAGTAAAAACAGAATAGTAAAAGTGCTTGAAAACGCACTTACTCTAGTCCAGAAGTTAGAATCGAGTCAACCAATCCCTGAGAGCAGCAGATGAGAGCCGCCAATCGGGTTGCAGGCAAGAATGGAGCTTACCAATCAGTGCTGCGGCTGATTCTCCAGCCGAGGACTGTACCCTAGCGAAGGAGCATGGCTTGTCTGGCTGGGATTGGAGAGCGGGCAGCTGGGGTCATTCCTCGCCGCGGCCGCTCGTCGGTGGTTGCCCCAATCAAGGGCCCTGGTTCTGAAAGGAAGAGGAGCTGAGATTAGCTACAGATAAGGGCCTGTGCCGGAGGGCTGGCACCAGGTTTAATTGGTGGGAGGGCCACCAAAACAATGGGAGGAGCAGGTGAGGAGGGGCGGTACACTACAGGAGGGACAGGTGTGGGTAGTAGAGTTTTTGCCGAGGCCTAAATGGCTGCCAAGCAAGCTAGCAGGGATTGGCCAGAGGAACGAGAAAGGAGCAGAGTATAGAGGCAATTACAGCACTTTTTAAGCAGATTGTAATGCAGTCCTTGGGCTAGCTAGCAACAACAGTCCTGTCTGCTCTAGGAAAACTTTTAGGCATATCACAGTAAAGCATTTACACAATTAGCCAACCCTGTATAGTCCCAAATTAGCCCTCTAGGAGGATGGCAGTGAAGTAAAAAACAGAAATAGTAAAAAGCGCTTGAAAAGGCACTTACTCTTAGTCCAGAAGTTAGAATCGGGAGTCAACCAATCCCTGAGAGCAGCGGAGGAGAGCTGCCAGTCGGGTTGCAGACAAGAATGGAGCTGACCAATCAGCGCTGTGGCTGATTCTCCAGCCGAGGACCATACCTTAGTGAAGGAGCATGACTTGTCTGGCCCTGTCCACCGTTCCCCCTTCATCTGCACTGACAGGAATTGACATGGAACAGGGCGTGGGAGTCTCAGGGGATGTAATTTAGACAGCTTGGCACTAGAGGCGTGTGTAATGCGGAATCCCACTGGCAGAATTTTACTGACGGAATTTGTGCTGAGTGGCGATTCCGCTTACAGAATGCTTTTTGGAATTTATTTCCTAATTCTACTGAATTCCAAAAAGCATTTCTATATAAAACACAGAATAGTGTTCTGCGGATCACTCAGTCCACAGAATAATATTCCATGGTTTGCAGAAAATTAATCTGCGGTTTACATGCACTGAGAATACAATTCCGCAGTTAACATTCTGCTTTCAGAATTACGCTTCTATTGGAATTCCATGGAATTAGGTGGAATTTCTACAATTATGCAGAATTCTGGCAGAAGCTAAGTTTCAAAATTCCACATAGCTCTCCTCAGCACACGGGTTTTCTTCTCTGTCCCCCACCTCACACCCTGTAGTAGAGGGTAGACAAGTGCCTCTGGTGACTGCTTATGCACATAGCATGTCCCTGTGAGGGAGCTGTCTCACACCAGCCCATCTCAGGGGAAGCTGTGGCAGAGGAACCTCTCCCTGTCCCTACCTGACCTGGGAGCACATCTGTGCACTAAACCCACCCCAACCACCTGTGTCCACTCTTTGAACACAGGTAGCCAGCATGGAACCACAACCCCGCTATGCAGCTGTGGCCCAGATTCAGTTCCTTGCCAGGGAATTCATGTTTGGCTCAGCAGGTTTATTTATTTATTTAAGTTTTGGTAACAGGGTAGGCCCGCTGAGACCATGACAGTCCCTTTTTCAAGGGCAACCCAGAATTAGTTACAAGTACCTAGAGGGAAGCAAAGAAGAAATACCAAGAGATCCGATTACAAACTTCACGCTATTGACAACATGCAGTAATAAACACGTGTTGGGTACATACATTTACAGCATATCATACATATCTAAGCTCATAGGAACTAATACATTGTACTGGCTTATAGATGCCAGGATAGTCCTACATCCGTTCAGGGGTAACTAGGCATCACCTGCATAAAGTTCCAGTAAGGGGTTTAGTGGTAGCAGGAACAGTTAGCCAGTCTGCTCAGGTAAGTCTTTAGTCCTTTCTTGAACCCGCCCAGTGATTTACAAACCTGAAGGTCTCTTGGGAGATTGTTCCAGAGATTAGGGAGGGCAGTTCTAGTGGATCTCTGACCCTGGGATGGTCTAGCTTTGGGGACTTCCAGGAGCATGTGATTGATAATCTGAGCTCTCTGCCATTCAGTTTTAGGGACACTTGGCTCGCCAGACTAGGGGGAGCATCCGGCTGCTGTAACTTGAAAGCCAGACAGGCTGTGGATTATACCATTCTCCCTTCCAGAGTTAGCCAGTTGATTGTACTCAGCACTTTGCCGTGGTGCTCCATGTGGTGTGCTTCGGCAGCAAAGCGACTGACTCTATGGTCTAGAGTTCTCAATCGCTGCATTTCTGTAGACCTTAATGCGTGAAGCAGAGTTGAGACGTAGGATAGAGTGATGAAGGATAGTCCCCTTGCTAATCACCAGTTTAGACTCCTTGGTTAGGAAAGGACTAAGTCTAAATAGGAGGCCAAGTTTCTGATATTCCGTTTTGGTTAGGTGGTCAGTATGATTTCTGAATGACATGTCCTGGTTTATGTACATTCCAAGGTACTTTATACATTCTACCACTTCAATCACAGACCCATTTGAGAATGAGAGTGACAAGAGGTGGGACCTATTTGTGCCAAGGTTCTTCAGGCCAAAGAACATAGCCTTGGTCTTTCTGCCATTCAGAACTAGTTTGTTAGCCTGAAACCATTTTTCAAGGGTAGCGAGATCCTGACTCAGCAATTGGTTCAGGAACTCTGGGTCACTGGAGGTTCTGTACAACACAGCATCGTCTGCATATAAGGTGACGTTAGCCCCATTGCAGTGTAGTGGTAGGCTGTTCACAAAAATTTAAAATAATAGGGGGCCCAAAATAGAGTCCTGAGGGACTCCGTCCATTACTGGGCGTTCATGGGATCTGGCACCATGCCAGTGGACGATTTGTGTCCTGCCATTAAGGTAGTCGGAGAACCAATCCAATGCTAGTGCATCCAGACCCAGGGTCTTCAAGTTTCCCATAAGGAGTCGGTGGTTCACTAGGTCAAAAGCCTTGGTGAGGTCGATGAAGACCACGCCAAGAAGTTGGCTTTGATCTAGGGCTGCATAGACATCCGAGGTGACACTTACCAAGGCTGTCTCTGTACCATGCCTCTTCCTGAAGCCATGTTGTTGCGCTGTCAGTAGATTATTCCTCCAGGTAAGTGAGAACCTGCTGGTAGACCACCTTTTCCAGCAGTTTGCTCAGGGTACAGACGATGGAGACTGGTCTGCAGTTTTCCATCTGTTTGTGTGACCCATCCTTGGGGATAGGGGTTACCAGCGCTACCTTCCATTGGTAAGATACTTTCCCTTCAAGCAGTGATTTGTTAAATAGCCAAGTTACTGGCGCCGCAATGACAGGGGCAGCAGTCTTGAGCAGCCTTGGCTCCAGACTATTGCTGCCCCGCTGAGCTGTCTGTCTTTAGGCCCCTGGGTAGTTTCAGGACTTCACCCCTGGGTACCAGTTTAAGGTGAAATTCAAGGCACTGTTGAGGGCCTGTCTTGCTCATTTTCCTCTTAGGCCTGAAGCTCGGAGGGTTGTGGGTTCTAGCCCCATACCAGGAACTTGGGGTAAAATCCCAGTACTGACACTGTAGTGCAGTAAGGTGGGGGACTGTACTGCTAAGGTGCTGCCTTTAGGATGAGCTGTCAAACCAAGGCCTGTTCTAGTGGCTGTTCAGGTGGACATTAAAGATCCCATAGTACTTCTTGAAAAGAGTAGGGAATTTTTTTATTGAATTCAAAAGAATCATATAACAAACATTAACAATACATTACACAATTCATGTAAACTCTGTATCCCCTTTATCATGATCAAGACAAAACCAAGCATAAACGAATGACAGAAAGACCTAGCATTGTACTTCATGCTAGTTACTCCCAAGGTTGCCAAAATATTACCCCATACAGTGCTTCCACAAATTATGTTGTGCTTTTTTTTGTATAATGTTTTTATTGAGTTTTAATGCAAGAATACACTTATAAGAAGCTAACAATCACAGACAGGTGCTGGAGATTATACACTCAATGATCATTTTCAGATACATTTTCACCCATCCCTTAGATGATAACAGCAACAAAGGGGGAATTAACCATTTAATATTCAAGTCCAATCCCATAGTCTACAGCACAGGGATCGCCTCAGAGGAAGAAATAACCCCAGCTGGCCCCATCAGGCCTGCTAGGGCGTGAGCTAGCACGCCAGCCCACACCTCCCCCATAAGGCAATATACCCATAGTTACATACAGCCCCGTCTTAACCATAACTCACTAGTCCTAATATTTAACAATATTCCCAGTAATTCCATTAGAATATTAAGAAAGGAATCCATGGTGTAATCCCTTTTCTAAACAGGTTTTCTACAGACCCACCACAGCCCACCAATTCAACATACTGCCCATAATATGCAATACTAATCAAAAGTTCAAAATTCCAGTCCTTTTATATTCTTTAGCCAAATTCAGAGGAAGCTGTTAAATTAGAGCAAACGATTCCATCAGGCAGCTATTTAACAAGACAAGAAAAAGAGAGGCATCCATGTCGTACAGCCCAAGTCTCTGTTCTGATGAAAACAATATTAATCTATAATAACAAAAGGGCAATGTAAGGCCCAAAGTTGTTTTTCCCAAGAAATATCAGTCCCTCCCCAGTTACCCCGGTAGTACAGGACAACCAATTCTTAAACATCCGCTAATACCGGGATATTATACAGATATCACATCATATAGAATACTTTACAGTTCGCAACATTTCCTTATGGAAGTCACTCTCCCTCCGATGCAGCTGTGTCCAGTTCCTGATCTTCCTCCTGCTGTATAAATTCCAACATCCTCTCCACCTCCGAAGGATCATTGAAAAGGTACACTTTACCCTTCCACTCCATCCGCAATCTAGCAGGGTATAGCAGCTGGTGGATAATTTTCAAGTTCCTAAGGCGACTATGAGTGCCATCGAAAGATTTCCGACACGGTCTGGTTTCATATGAAAGTTCTGGGAAAATTGAAAGGGTCGCGTCTCCATATTTAATATTTCTCCTCCTTCTTGCCGCTGCCATAATCCGGTCTCTATCCCTCACACCAGAGCTAATAATCATGAGTGTCCTAGGGCTGATCTGTCCTTGCAGTGCCCTGTGGGGAGTGAGACGAAAAACCCTCTCAAATGCAAGCTGTGGCTCGTCCTCGCCAAATCCCAGTAAATCCGGCAGAAAAGTTTGGACAAACTCCAGAGGGTCCTCCCCCTCTTCCAGCTCCAGTAATCCTAAAATACGAATATTTCGCTCCCGGGCTTGATTTTCAAGCGTCTCAATCCGTCAGTGGAGTGCTGTATTGTCTCCGATGAGCTTAGTCGTAGCGTCCACTGTTTTATTAAGATTCTGTTCCATTTTGTTCATGGACTGCTGTGTGATGTCTGCTTTCGTCTCTAAAGCCACAACCCTGGGGGTCAACGAGTCAAATTTACGGTCTAGATCTTGAACCGTTCTAACCAGCTGTTGTAGTGTTGAGTTGACCATCCCCAGAGACACCTCCTCAGGATCGTCAGGACTCTCGGCCCCTGCCTCACTACGCTGAGGAGGCCCTCCTCCTCTCTTATCTTTGGGGTGGAAAAAATCCTGTGGAGCGGCTGTAAATCCCTTGGTCTTTTCCATTATGATCCACCAGATGACTGTAGCAAACACCACAAAATAGAGGGATTAGAAAATAGCTTCTCAAATATCTAGTGTTAGCCAAAAAGTTTAGAAAAGATACGGAGCTCTAAATACTTGGATCCTCTCTTGTGGCTGCTCAACAGTGCCCCCCGTTATGTTGTGCTTTTGACAACTTCTGTTTCTCTATTTCATATAACAATAGTACTTGTTTTTTAATATAAAGAAGCACTTTTTTTTTTAGTCCAGTATTGTTAACTCGCCCATCGACATCTAGCCTGTCAGATGTAATATTTCAGTATATCACATTTAACTCTTAAAGTACTTGGGTGATATTTCTTCCATTCCCCCATGTAATTACCTAAGACCAATATTTCATATGTAACTTTCTTATACCCAGGGCACTTCAAAGCATTCACATATGTTTTCATAAGGTTTTTACATAGGGGCATTCTTAAAACAAATGATTTTGAGTTCCGCACCATTGAGTACCTTCATCCAGAAGTAACTTCTGAGACTCGAACCACAGAGTACATGGAGAGAGTACTGCTTGGTAGTAGGCTACATCATATTCAGGGGACTTTGTCCTCCTCTGCACCCCCTCATTTTCAGTCAGTAGACTTACTAAGATTACTGTTAATCCAAAATCACAATACTGTTGGGAAAAAAAATTGTCTGATTGTTGGCATCTTGAGCCTCTGGTAATAGGTCAGAGCACAAAGTATGTCAAAATCCTGGTGACGTTTCCAGGTGGGGACAAACTGCAACCTTAGTACCTGCTGTCTGAATTTGTTTTCCTCTCATCCCTCCTGCATGCAGTTTGATGCCTTTCTTCTTAAAGGGGAGGTAAACATTGCAGGGGGTCACTCAAATTATTAACATCCATGGAAATATCTTTCAGACAGTGTATTGGGCTTACCTGTGGGTGTCAGGAGTCCTGAGATATGAATATCTAAGTCACCTGTAAATTAAATCAAGGCAGCAACCATTTTGTGGAATCTTGAGACAGGAAGTGATATCACTGAGAGGCAAGCTGCTGTCAAAGCTAAGCCAGCAGTCTGGCTTGACTCTATGAGCCAAAGTCCAAACAAGGCCATGGCTGCTGCATGTTGTGCTCTGTGAAACTGACCGTGTTCTTGAGTTGCATGAGACAAGCTGAAAATCCCACTGCTGCACAAATAGGCTGACAAAAATGCTTTCTTTGATCAGAACTGCCTAGGCTTGACCTTGGCTCTCAATAACTCATAAAAGGTGAGCCAAGCCAGAGCCAAGCATCAGGCTTAAGCCTGGCTAAAGCCTGCCTTGGCTTGCCCACCACTACACCTACTGCTATCCTGGTTTCCAGACCCTCTTTGACTCCCTTAATTCTGTTTTTCCTGTATCCTCCATGCTGCTGTGTACTCTGTTGCCTGGAGACAGCCAGTATATTTCCAGCAGCTATAGACCCTCTTTTTGTGTAGCATCAGTTGCCTTGGGTCTCTGTTGAGCTGGGGGAGGAGGGCACTTCTTGGTCCTTTCCCCCATATTGCTTATTATGAACTGGACAGGAGTAATCCTGGAAGCTCATTGGTTGACAGCATTCCCTATCTGTGCTGATACTGAACCATAGAAGCACAGGTAGCTAAAAGCTCCTGCTAACAGCTCTTTTTTTGACTTAAACTACATAGTACTCTGTCCCAAGTGCCTTTACCAGCTCCTATAACAGCACCAACTACTGGCCACAGCATCATACTTTTTTCGTATGCTCCCCCAGCTCTGGGACATCCTCTTCTTCAGGCTTTCCTATGCCCTGTATGCCACACTGCCTCGGTGCAACCACCCAACACCCCATATTGCAGCCCCCTGGGTAACCCCTGGATGTAACCCTTCACGGGGTGGGTCCCTCTCCTCTGAGGGGGAAGGCATCGGTAGGGTGGCCAGTGCAGTTCTTGCCCTGGGTGTTGCTGGGATGGTTCTTGCACTGCCCGAGGTCTCACGGCAATGGGAGCTGGCGACCATTATCCGTTTAGCCTCGGGGCTCTTTTCCATTTGCTCCCTGGGGGTGTAGTGTGCCACCAACATTATTGGAAGCTTCGCTGTCATTCACCATGCCCCATTGGTTGAAGTAGGACCCGCGATTGCCATGCCCCAGCCTCCGCCCGAAGGCAGCAAGCGCTTGGTCGCTTCCCCGCCGAGAGGGCAAACAGTCATCCGACGCTCAAGCTTCTCAGGGCTGGCCTCCAGCACCAGTCCATTCCTCAACCTGTCACTGGTGTCGCAAGCAGAAACTAACTGCTGCGCTCGACGGGCCGTCTCTATCAAACATTTTTTAAGATGTAAGCCTGAACCTTAAAAAACTAACTATTAAATATATATATAAAAAAAAAAATTCCACTTTTTTTATTAATACACAAATGGATCCAGTTCATAATTGCAATAATACATTCCATGGAGAGTTTTATCGTAGGATATCGTCACTTCTTGGGGGGTGTAAGGCAGTCAGCTTCACCTTGTGCCTCACAGTACACCCGAGGTGTGATGATATTCTATGACAAAACACACCCTGTTATGTATGAAGTGGGTCTAAAAAATCCAGAAACCTGCTTGGCTGAGGAGCTCAGAACCCAGTGCTGATATCCCAGTACAATAGCCCTGGAAAAAGATCCGTGACCTCACTGGGCTGTTTACATCAAGCAGGCACAGCTGTATCAATACACGTATTTAAAAAAATGTAGCAGCTGCCATCTACTGGCAAAACAGTAAAATTACAATGGCTTAATAGGACTACTTTTTCCTTTTTCTCCTTTTTTGCCATTTTTCTTGATTTAAATAACAATTTTGTTTTTAATTATTTCTTCACTAATCCTAGTGGACCCATTTAATAATTACAGTAAGGCACTCCAGGGTGTGCTTTGTGCTGGGATAATGGTATTTCTCCGGTGGTGGAAGCACTCGACCTTTGGCCTTATGCTTCAACCCCCAAGGCGTGCCGTTATCGCAGTACAAAGCACACCCTGTCATGCCTTACTGCTTAATCGAGACCTCCACAGCTGCAAGCACTTTCTTCAACAGGCATTACCAGCAGCATGCAGCTTCTCCAGGCATTTAGCCCGCCAATCCCTTCTCTTGGCAAAATCTGCCTTTCTGAATTTCTTAGTCCTGGTGGCTGAGGTTCTGACGTCGTCTTTGTTACCAGGGAGAAGGCTACCCAGTTGTGGTCACTGTCTCTTTCTGGTTCCACGATGTTCATGTTGGAGATGACCTTATTGCCACTGCGCAGAACAAGGGCAATGATGATTTCAAACCTAGTTCCTTGTAGGACATACTGTTCAAAGGCACTGTCCTCGAAAACAGATATAAACAGTTGGAACTCATCTGGGAAGGAAGGAATGAAGGGAGGGAGGAAGGAAGATAAAGATAAATGGCAACCAGATAAAAGGGTTTATATAGTTAAATGCTATGGTAATTTGTATTCCAAAATATTTTTGGTAATAATTTACAAAATAAACATTTTAATTTTACTTTTTAATGTTTGCACATTGCTGGTGCTTCCTTGATTTTACACATGTATCCAATGTCTGACGTTCTACACCTCCCAACCCCCCACCCATTCTTGTTTGTCCTACATTTTTGAGATTGCTGCCCCACGCTGACCTGTGAAGAAGCCACAAGGAATTCATTACGCCCCAACTGTCTGGCATGCAGCGCAACAACATGAGGGTTTTCTGATAGCCAGAGTGATAGCCTACTTTTTTGTTACGCAACTGCTAGCGTGATAAGGATGACCAGGGTGTGACAATTTGCTTAGTTGAGTGAGAAAGAATAGGGGGAGGTGAGCGAGACTTTTCAAAATAATAGTTGTGCAGTATTTTCCGAGGATCAGAGGGATCTGACATTGCCTGACACCAAAGAAACTGCGTTTACCTTTGGAACACAGCTACACAATGGATAATGGTCACTTGGAGTGAGTTTGTTACTTTTGGCCAAGCAATGAAAATCATTTTTAGATATCATTCTATTTTTTTTCTATACAGGTGTTTTGCCTCTCCGGCAGCTCATCTGCGCAGGGATATACCCTTTTGTGGCCATACTCAGTCATTATTTAGATGGTTGACTGTTTTTTTTTTGTTTGTTTTGTTTTTTAACACTCAGGATTTTTGCCCATCCTCCTCCCCTGGCATGAACGATGACTTTAATGGCTTTGCATGCACACACAAACACACACACACACATATACAGCTTCTTTGCGGCAGGAGCAAGCTCCCCAGCCCAGCCACAGGGGTTGCCATGGCGGCGTGGTCCGCCACCAACCCTCTCCAGCTGAGCCGCACTGCCGAGTGACAGCTGTCCAAGCCCTGGCCTGCTTCCTGACCCAAGCCTGGGGCTCATTTCTAAACCTGGGTCTTCAGCACGCTCTTATATTTTTTGCATTTTCTATTCCTTTTATACTTTATTATTTTTTTATTTATTTTATTTATTTGGAATTTTGGATTAACACCTGTGAGCAGAAGCTCTTTTACATAGGTTCCACGTCAAGGTCCAGACAGACAAAGGAATAAAGCAAGTCAAACGATATGACTTTATTTCTAAGTTAGTTTACACAGAAGCAGGAATGTGTTTGCACAGCGTACTTATTCCGTACCTGCTTATGAAGCGGAGTGGGGTGGACATGGTGGATCTGGAGACCCTTCTGACATTAAAGTGCTACTGAAGCCTCAAATAACGTTTTTTAAAAAGCATAACAATTAGGTACAATTCTGTTTGCATTCCATTTATATTTCATGTATTTCTCCTCCCCATAATATATTACTAAGGAAATATGTATGAATATATGATTGCTGTCACTTGGAGTTTATTTTGAGTTTATTTGCCTCTGTAGCTTACTCCTTACTCTAAGTCATAATCCCCTTTTGTGACATCACTGTTTGTTGCCATGGGAGTAACGGTGAGGTCACAAGCAGTGCTCTGTGACTTCAGGTAGGGAGAAGGCAGCAGAATAGACAAATTCTTCAGGAGCAGAAATCCTGTTTTCATACAGATGACCTCAGTAATAAATAATGGGGAGGAGAGATACAGAACTAATGGGAAATACAAGCTGGACTGTGTCTAAATATTAGGTTTTGTTGAAGTTCACCTGAACATGTGACCAGCTCTTTAAATTACTATGTTGTTACAATCCTTGTCTGCTACAGGCAGAGCTGATGGAGTTCGAGTGGAACTATCCATTGCTGAGTCAGCGGGAGTGAAAATAAATTATTTCCAACCACTTCTGCTTGCTATGAAAATAAATACATTTATTGTACAATTTTTATTCTCACAGTCAATGTGTGAATATGGGATTTGCAATGTCCTGACTCAGAAATGTATTTATTCATTAAAAGAGTTTTACCAGGAAAGGCTCGATGGGCCATAATAGCTCATTTTCAGAGGTATCCTGGGGTACCATTTGTCATCGTGAGTGAAGGGGCTGGACGATAACACAGGAGTGGCAGGTCCACGAGTGAGTTATGGAAGTCCTGTCCCCTTACAAGTGAGGATAAATGGCCTATTCTGAGTCAGGCCATTGCGTACCCCATTTATACAGTGTATTTTAAATTGTAAAGCTTTTAAACAAGTTTGTCTTATGAAGATGTAACTTTTCTGTTTGATTCCACTGCTCTCTTTTGAGTGCCACAGAGGCCATTGTGATGTCATCAGGGATTGTTCAAGCTGGACTCCCATTGGTTAAGGATTCCTTTGTGACCTCCCTAAAGTGCAGATGTATGACTAAAATGAAGAAAAATTAGTTATCATCATTCAGTGGCTAAAATAAATAATTTATATGTAAGATTAGACTCTCACCTACATTGTATAAAGAGGGGATATAGGGGCCGGCCTGTTGGCACTGAGGGCTGAGGCACTGGATGCCTTACCTTGCGTTATGCCGGCGACCTGTGTTTGGGAACAAGCACGGGCCACTGGGGTTAGCAGGGGAGGAGAAGGATCGAGTGTCTGATGGACTGCTCTCCTTCTCTGAGGAGGGGGGGGATCACCAGCGGTTGGCATCTGACTGGCGCCTAGTGGCAGCTGGGGAGCAGTATGCCAGCGCTACAGAAAGGGGAGGAGATGGGGCAGACACTTGGAGGAGCACATGTGGATGCATGCGAATGCTCTCTCCAAGGGCGTCATTGCACGCCTCACCTGAGGAGAAAACCAGAAAAAGGTCCTGGCCACCAGCATGACACTGTCCCCACAGGCGCCACCCCACGAGATGGCACCTCCCTGGCTGGATCCGTTTTGGGTGAGTTGAAATGCTCCCCACCACCCTGCCATGAAGGGTAAGTTGTGGGAGCACAAGGGAGGGGGTATGATCCTTGAGGGATGGCACTGGGGGGACAGCAGATGGTAGTAGGAGTGCTGGCCAGGACGAGGGGAGAAATACCAATATTAAAAAAATAAATGGGGGTTATGTGATGGGTGTGCATGAAATATGATATTTATCTTCATGAATGCTCAGCAACCTCTTGACCTTCACGAGAGGTGAAACCACGAGTGAGGTTAGAAGAGGTCACTGACCACGGTTGGGGGGGGGGGGCAGGTTCAGGAAGGAGGCCAGGAGGCACTTCTTCATGGAGAGAGTTTTTTTGGGGGGGAGGAACAGGCTACCAGAAGAGGTGGTGAGCAAGAAAAGATGGCTTCAAGAATATGTGGGATGAAGTTAAGGGAGAGTAAGAGTGCCCAGGGAGGGGGATGGATGTAGCAACATGTAATATAGTATACATTGGGCCTGATCACAAGTGGCACCTTGCACCAGAGTTTGTGGCAATCATGATTTTTGAATGCAGGCTATGTTGAAATAGGGTTGCCTTGCACCAAAGCCACCCTGTGCCACCCTTGCATCAGAAGTGCTGGTGCGCCAGGTTGCAAGGGGGGTTGCTCCATGGTAGGGCTGCACTGTCCCTTATTTGGGATTTTTGAAGCCCTGCTGTGGTCGCAAGAGGAGGCTGAGGTTAGACCAGCAATGAGCTGGTCTAAGGGCCCTGCACCACTGCCTTGGAGGGAGGCAAGTGGTAGGGAGCCAGCAAGGTGGGTACTGGGGGGAGAAGGAGCAGTGGGGGTGCCATAGGGGATAAGGGGGCACGGCAGTATTGGCAGGGTTCTGAGGTGGCACCTAGCAGAGGTGCCATGCTCAGTCTGACAGAGCTGATTGGCCCAGGTAGATGGAGGTGCGCAGTGATGGACCCTGACCTGTGCCCCAGGTTGCAACAGCCCTGGCACCTGCCTCAGATGTGACACAGTCCCCTACATGCAGTGGGTGACAGTGACTGCAGGTTACGAGGTGCAGTTGGTGGACTGGGACATTCCTTAGTACACAGCCCACTGCGTGGAGGCAGACTGATGCCTGACTACACTGTTGGGGACCATGTCATGTCTGGGGCAGGTGCCAGGGCTGTTGTCACTTGGGGGTTCAGGTCAAGGTACATCCATGCCCACCTCCATCTACCTGGGCTGATCGGCTCTGTCCCACTGAGCATGGCACCTCTGCCGAGTGCCACTCTGAACTCTGCCACCGCCACCGTGCCCCCCTGTTGCCCCCTATGGCACCCCACTGCTTCCTCTGCCCCCAATCACCACCTTGCTGGCATATTCATGGCTCCACTAGGGTTGCACCAGGCTGGGGGACTTAATGGGACCCTCTGTCAAACTCCTCAGGTGCACCAAAAGTTTGATACAACCCTGCAGCGACTCTAAGAACTTTGGTGCAGGGATTCCCATTTTTCTAGGGTAGCCTGACATATGAGCGGTACAGTAACGGTGCACCCAGTCCCCGGTGCATGTGTCCAGGGTAGGGTGGCCAGATGGGGGAGGCGGTGAATATTGCGACAGGATGTCGCTATACATACGTGCACGGGGGGGGTGAGCACGCACAGCGAGGGGTGGGAGGGAATGTGAAGGGTGGTGCCATGGTGGGTTGCTGAGCTGACCCCGTGGTGTGGTGGGTGGGTTGGCGGTGCTGGTTGGCAGTACTGGGTTGAGTCCGGGCACTGGTGCGTTTTGTTGCGCCCAGCCCCAAACGCTCATTTTTAATGTTTTCACCCCATGCCTCCCTGGAGTTGAGAATCCACAAAGTGAGGGAGTGTGGGGGAAACTGCTTCCATAAAACATTAAAAAGTAATCTAACACCATTTGCTGTGCACTGGGACTGGGGTATCAGGTAGCAAAAAAAATTTCACCACTCTTGACTTCTCGATATTAGCGATTGCCTTTAAGCTTCTCGCCATTATCACATAAGCCCTTTGTCTAGAATACGGTGCAGGGTCCCTGATGTACCCAAAATGTGTCACAGCCATAGATCAGTGCAGCTTTTGCCAATCTAGTGGCCTGTACTACTGTTCAGAAGTTGTCATGGTACAGTTCAAAGGTAAAAAAAAAAGTTGCTGTACACTTCAAAGGTCAAATAAAGGTTGCAGTACCGTTCAACAGAACTATGAACAGAGAACTGCATCTTTAGTCATTGCTTCTTTCTCTGTTTCAGTTATGAATATAAAACATTATAGTTTAACCAAAAGTCTATCCAAACTCACCTTGTGTCACTATATGTTTCTTGAAATCCTAGAACCATACAGTATAAAAAACGAAAACAATATGCAACGGGGGACGCTGTGGATCTCCAACATGGCGGCAGCTTGAAATCGGAGATCATCTGGTTGCAGAATCAAAACAACATAAATAACCTTTAAAACTTATCAGAGCTGTTAATGTTTTACATCTACTATAATCGGAAGCCATAAGCACTAGCACGAGCCCAAAAAAGGATCTCAAAAAACAACCACACAGCCTGGATGTCTACTTATCGACTGCGACTCCTACTCTTTCCTCGGGGCCTGGTACTATTAAAGACTCTGTGGCACCTGAACTCCCTACATCGCAAATTCTGGCGATGTTAAAAAAAATTCAAGAGACAGGAGACGAGACAAATAAATGTTTGGCAGCAGTGGAAGCAAAGCTCCTAGAGAACGATCGTACCACTCAAGAGAATGTAGCAGCAATTAAAGATATTAAGGCAGCAGGAATACAATGCTGCTACAGTCAGAGATATCCACTTCGTGAAGGCAAAACTCGAAACCCTGGAAAACCAGCAGAGACAAGCCAACATACGTATCGTCTGCTTTCCCTCTAAATACTCAGGAGCCACAGACCTACAAGCAGCAGTAAACAAAATGATCTTTGTAGACTTACAATTGCTACCTCCTGACTCCGGCATACAGATAGTGAAGGCATTCACTATTCCTCAGTGGCCTAAACCACGCGGTGACTCTCAGCGGCAACCGCATACAGCAATTGCGACTCTCTCAGCGCCGGCGGCACAAATTGCCCTACTTCAGGCTGCTTGCTCCAGAGGGGAGATAAACTGGGAAGGGAAACGTCTCTCCTTTTTTCCAGACCTGGCCGCTCAGACGCAATCCCGGAAAAAGGAGCTGCAGGTGACTAAAAAGTAGTTACTGCAAACCGGGATACAAGCAAGGCTCAATTACCCGGTCCGACTTCACATTAGACATGCTGGAAAGGTGCACATCTTTGTTGACCCGGAGGCAGCTTCGCATTTCACGGAGAAATTGATAGATTCTCTACATCCAACGGTTTGTTCTTCAGATGAAGAGGGATGATAGCTATCTTTCGGAAGTAAGAGGACATAAAATTTAAATGGTGGACTTAGCGGCCCTAATACTGTAACTCGTGGTGGACTTGCTTCACTTTTCTTTATCATTTTATTTTAAAATTAAGGGCTTATTTTGGACAGTTACCAATCTGTAACCAAGGTTGTGGTGATTTTTGTGGCTAGTTATACCTGATGCCATGTTTGTACTCCAATTATTAATATCTTTCAACAAATTATTAAGAGGAAGCTGTAAATGTTGAATGTTGGTGTATTTGACACCTCTCAATTTGTGAACTGTTATACTGCCTGTTTAGTATCCTGGCCTCACAGAGCAGGCTGCCATGCTTGCAAAGGTCTGTGAGTAACCTAATCAACTTAATTGGGACCAAGCCTTCTGGTAATTTTGAAGTTTACAGTTATACTGTGTTTATTCTGCTCTCCCCCCCACTAAGTCCTTCAAGGGAACTGACCTTCTGGCTTCATAGACCTTGTCTGTAGATGGAGGTGAGAGGGTAATTGTTGTACAGCAGGAACAGTTTGTTTTGCCTGAAATCCTGAGTAGTTGGCTGGACCCCTTTGGAGCAAGTAGCCCGGTTAGCCCTGCAAGAGGGTCGACATCGAGAAGTTTGGTAGTTGTTTAATGGAGCGTCCATTACAAGTTAGCTATCAGGGAGTTCACTCTAGGAGTAAAATGATGACGATGTGGGTACCCCGGGGCTCCATCCTGGGGCCCCTGCTTTTTTCTGTATTTATAGATAATCTCCCAAATTATTTGGCATAGACTGAGATTTTGATGTACGCAGATGATATTATTCTTTATATTAGTTCGCCATCAGAGGACGAAATAAAATTAAATTTGACCTCTAGTTTTCAAGCACTAGACATGTGGTTATGCTCCTATTGCCAGTGCTTCTTAGATCAAAGTACGGGTTAAATAGATGCAATCCTTTAGAGATTGTAAGTTGTGAGGGTGTTGTTTTGGAGCAGTTTTTCAATTTAGGTACTTAGAACTCATTTTGGACCCTTGTTTATCTTATTCATTACATATTAAAACCATCTGTAGAAATATTAATCAAAGGCTGGGGGCTTTGTTTAAGATGCGTGATTTATTGTCTAGGGAAGCCAGATTTGCAATAAGTCAAAGTGTGTTGTTGTCGATTTTGAACTATAATGCATTCTTATTTGTGAATTTGGCCAAGTTTGATGTTTCATTGTTGACAACATTTCATGCTATATGCAGGTTTGCATTAAAGTTGCCATACAGAACACATCATTGTAACTTATATTTAGCAACATCTTGGCTTCCCCCATCTCTATATTCTCAATATAGCTTGAGTTGTTTAGTCTATAATACTCTTCGTTTGGGTGCAGTTTCTCCTTTTAATAATGAAGACAATGTTAAGATATCTAATAGGGATTACGATCTAATGCTTCTGTTATGTTAACTATTCCAAAAACGAAATCTAGGTTAGGTCAGCAGGCATTTTCTAACTACGCTCCAGTACATTGGAACACGATCCCATGCAATTTACAACATATTGCAGGAATTAATGCTTTTAAGGCATCAGTGAGACAACATTTCTTAAGTTTAGAGGTGTGTAATTGTTTAGATTATTGTTACATGTTAATTGTTATATTTGTATGACTGTATTGTATATGTTTTGTGTATTACATCTTGACTGTAACACAGATTATGGTCCCGGGTCACATTTGAAAAAGGGCCTTGGCTCATATTGTTTACCCGGTAAACAAAAGTTTAAATAAAAAACAAAATAAAAAAATTATATGTCCAGCTTAACGGGGTACTGGAGCCTATGGTTCAGGGTGGGCCAGTTGAGTGAGGTGAGGGCTTCACAATGGTGGGTCCTTGGATGAGGTTTCGTGACAAATCGTGCAGTTGTATGGTATAAAGTTTATAGTCTAGAGTGCTCAAGTTTTGCTATGCCCAGCAGTGTTGAGGCAGCATAGGTAAGAGTTGGGAGGAGGATACTCTGTGCGATTGCCAATCTAGTCGCAGGTATCATGTTAGCGCTTAGAGGCTGTTGGTTAGCTAGGATCTGCAGCTTATCCGTTAAGTAGAGAAATGGGTGTACTAGGTGGACCAAGTGGTCCTTATCTGCCATCAAATTCTATGTTTCTGTGTTTTTTTGGTGTATGTTTTTTGTTACTAGATTCATGTGTGGCCTTAGAGTGAGCCCCTGATTTAGTGTAAGGCCCAGGTATCTGAAGGATTGAACCACCTCGATTGTGGAGCCAGATACAGTAACAAGTGTGAGAAGGTGGGCCCAGGAAGGACCCAGGGATTTCGGACCAAACAGGAATGCTTTGGTCTTATTAGGGTTAAGGACCAGACAGTTTTCGACTAGCAAAGCTTCAGCCTTGGTAAAGTGTGACTGGAGCAGGGGCCCTAGGTCATCCAAGGGCTGTGCAGTTCTGTAGAGGATGGTGTCATCAGCGTACTGCACCACAGAGCTGCTCCCACATTAGCAGCGGAGGTCGTTGACGAACAGGGAGAACAAGAGTGGGCCCAAGATAGAACCTTGTGGTACCCTCTCGTTTAAAAGTAGTGATCCAGAGATTGCACCTCTCCACTTGACCTGTTGGGAGCAGCCCGACAGTTAGTTGCGGAACCAGTTCAGGGAGTATTAGTCATGTCCGAATTTACTCAACTTTGTTAGCAGGAGGGGGTGGTCTACCAGGTCAAAGGCCTTGGTTAGGTCAATGAAGACTGCCCCTGAGGGGGTGCCCTTGTCCAAGGCAGCTAGGACGTCAGAGGTGAACCTTATAAGGGTGGAGTCGGTCCCATGCTTTCGTCAGAAACCATGTTGGGAGGGGGCCAGGCATCGGTTAGCTTCCAGGCAATCCCTTAGTTGGCAGTACATGAGCCGCTCCTGGATCTTTGCAAGGGGGCAGAGGCTAGAGATGGATCTGTAGTGACCTGTTGTTTCCCTAGCTCCACCCTTGTGGATTGGGACCACGTGGGCCTGCTTCCATATTTTGGGGACTACTCCATCCTGCAGGGATATGTTTATGAGCAGGGCGACAGGTAAGGCTATGGCGGGGGCAGCAGCCTTGAGCAGCCGTGGGTCCAAACCATCTGGCCTCGGTGAGCCAGTGGGTTTTAAGGATAGTAGGAGGGGCAGCACTTCTTTGACACGCACAGTCCTTAGGTGGAAGTGGGAGATAGAAGGATCCTGAGTTTCACTGAGCAGGGGACCCTGAGTGGCGTGGAGGGTTGGTTCTGTAAGAGCCCAGATCGGTGAAGAAGCTGTTGAAGGCTGCAGCTGCCTCGCCAGCATCAGTTATGGTTTGTTCGTTGCAGGTTATGTTGCCCAGCTGAGGTTTATTTGGGCCTTTTATCAAGGAATTGGTGCTAGACCAGAAGGACTTAGGGTCTGTCAGGGTTTACCGCTGGAGGGTTTTGAAGTAGTCCCTTTAAGTGGTTTTTGAGGCTTTCCTGCACTGGTTCCTCAAGGACCTGTAATCAGCTAGGTCTACTGGGCTAGCAGAGCACCTGGCCTTTTTCCAGGCCTTGTCTCTGCCTTTCATTAGGGATTTCAGCTCATGTGAGATCCATCTGTGGCATTGACCTTTTGTGTGTCTTTTCCTTACCAGGACGTGGAGGTTGGCCACAGCAGAGAAAGTATACTAGAAGAACTGGGCGGCATCCTCAATATTGACTAGCAGTCTAATTGGCGTCCAGTCAACATTTCTCAAACAGCTCTGGAAGGCCTCAACAGAGAAGCTAGAGAAGTCCCTGGCTACTATGAGCCTGGGGGGGGGGGATCCTAGCTGGCCTGTTTCTCCAGATGCAAAAGGTGGGGGAATAGTCACTCGGGGCATCAGACATCACGCCAGCCGCTTGGATATTTGCTGGGTTTGAGGCTAAGATCCAATCAAGGGTGGAGTGGTTCCCTGTTTTTAGGTTTTGCCTGGTGATCTCAATGATGACCTGGGTCACATTTGCATCGAGGAGCGAGGCCTTGTGAACTTGCTCGGTAGCGGGTTCCCACCTAAGGTTGAAATCCCCTAGGACCAGCAGCTCAGCAGGAGTGGTCCCTGCCAGGGAGCGTGTTATGTTCTGAAGCCTGAGTTGCCACCGCTAGGAGGGTTGTATATGCAGCCTATAGTTAGGTGTTTTGCACGGCCCAGGACGATTATGAGGCTTATTCTTTGATTAACGGAAGTGTTAGCCTTAAAGCGGCTGTATTTATTAGTCACCATGTAGTTTTTTTCCAACCATAATGTTTTTCTGGCAAAAAGATCAAGATAAACCATTTTTCATTTCATTTTTTTTTTTCATTCCTGAACCAAGATACAGGATTTTGAAGTTTTAAAAAGTTCCCGCTCCCATACCTTGCTCACCATAAAAACATTAAATATCTTGATACAGTCCTGTACTGTTTTCAATCAGAAACATGTGGCAGCACCATCATAATACATCAAAGTATGAATCTAGTATGTTCATTCAACAGGTAACCTCAGCGGAAGAGATTTTTAAAAATTGTGAGTGCCGGCCATCTTTAATGATGTGAGTCATTATTACAACACTGGCTGTAAAAGCTGTTTTAAAAATATCTGAGAAAACTAAAAAAAAAACTGAGGATGAATCTAAGAATGCCTGAAATACATTTTGGCTAAACAACGATATGATTCATTTTTTTCGGACTAAGCCATACTGCTGTTTTAAATCTAGACCATTCTTCTGAAGTTGGATGGGCTGCATGGTTAGAAATTTTTTTTTTTTAATTATTCTGTTTATCCCCTTCTGCCTTTGCTGGCCCTCTTCACACTGACCAACCACACAACCCCTTCATGCAGCTTCTCCAGGACTTACTCTGCCCGAGTTCTCCCACAGCTTAATCTCCACCCCCCGCCGTGACAAGGTAGCAGGGAGTCCGTTGACTCGCCTTGTCACAGATCCAACTTCAGGAGGTGTGTATGTCACCGGTGCAAGGCTTCCAGAGGGTCTCTGCTCATCCTTCCAGCCACAATGTGTTTCCGATTTCTGTCCCTCTCCTTAGGACTGTGCATGCAGTGACATCCAGAGTTACATCATACTCGCTTTCGCATGTGATGTACCCAATGTTCGCTGCTCCTTGCCACATGTGTCAGCTACCAGTGTCCTGCCCCCAGCCACCTCTAGAGGCCAGGCATGCACTGGGTATCATGCCACCCCTCCCCGGAGGAGAGCAGTCCTCTGGATGCTCAGTCCTCCTCCCTTGTGCCGGACCCTCTGACACCTTGCGTTTGCGCCACTACTGGAGTCATCGGCACTGCAAGCAGTAGGGCTACTGCTGCACTGGCGGGCCCATACTTTTCGTTTTAAATGAAAGCTTTGAATAAAGTGTTTGTGGCTTTGCCATGTTGATACAGTTCTCATGCATCACTGCACATCACGTCAGGTGTCAGACTTTTAAATGGAGGCTGGCCCTGTGGTGCAGAGTGTTGAGGCCCTGTACACCACACCTCCCACCAAGCCAGTAACCCGAGGTCATAAATGGACTCAGATCACCAAGGGTCAGCCGGGCAAAGGGGGTATTGAGCATCTGCCTGACTGCTTTCCTCTCCCGGGGGGGGTACCAGCCACACCGCTGCTGTACCGCCATCATGTGGAAGTGTGGTGGCATGACAGGGGGGTGTGGCTCGAAGGGCATGGTCAGTGCCAGATGCCGTAATGTGTGTGCACCTCCATGCCCTTGCGTGCCTCGCATCATTGCGCACCATGGGTCGGGGAGGAAGAACTTGGGAAATGCCAGGGCAGGCCCCAGTGAACGCCACCTGGGAACTCCTGCCTAGACCTCTGGATGCAAATCTTTGCCCAAAAAGTTTACTTTGGACTGCCATGGAGCTGAAACAGTTAAGTGTGTGTGTGTGTTTATTGCTAATCCTCTGACTCACTGCAGGATGACCAAGCAAGTATGCCTTATTAGCAGTTCCCATCATGGGAGCGGACAGGAGAGGCCTGGCAGGGCACGCTCAGTGAGAATAACAACCTCCGCCATCACCTTGACCTGCCACATAGTGTCTGTTGTGAGATGGCAGGAGGGAAAAGGTTGAGGGATGGAGGGAGGGAGGGGAAGGACCAAAAATCCAAAACATTTTGCAAGTGCCATTTTTGTCCTCACTACTAATACACTTGTTTTTAAAAGGTTAAAATAAACCTCATTTTCATTCTTTGTAATCTAATTTTGGTAACTGCTCTTTAAGAAGCTGGTTGCGTCTCAGGTGAACCTTTTTGTTGGGAATTTCCTGCTGTCTAGATAATCTGTCTGACAGGTTTAGCCCTTTCACCTTCCTCCCTTTGTTTTAAAAATCATCAACGTAGAAAGAAGCAACAAAGATATTAAAAACAGAAACATTTATCTTCATGAATGTCAACTAGACAGAAATTGAAAGAGCTAGGTGCACCAAACAGAGCAGACAGAAAAAATGGTATTACAAGTTCAAGGGTCTGGCTGGAGGGCGTCTTACAGATAGTGTTGCCTCGAGCCGGGAGAGAGAACCGCAGAATGAAGGTGAGCAGTTTTGGTGTCCTGTGCATGCAAACGGCGACCTCTTGTATGCATGAGACCCTCCACCCAGACCCAAAAAATGATTACAGGTTTCGTATTTTTTTTTAATTACCTTTTTTTCTTGAAAATGTTGATGGCACGAGTGGCCAGTGAGAATCCCGTTAATGCGGCACACCACGTGAGACACTTTTATTGAAATAAGAGTGTCTCACGCAACTGAAAGAATCTCCTGCGATCTATAATCTTTATTAAAAGTAGTCAATTACTATTTCCAAATTCTAAAATATTGTTTTCTTTTTCCTTTTGCCAATTTGTGTTTATTTATGCCTGATACTATTAGGTGTGATACATAGTGCATGCTAAGATGTCTATTGCTGTTCCCCTTCTGGGTGTCAGTGTGACTCGGTAGCACAACCACCTCTGGGCCAGAAGGCTGTGGGTTCTAGTACCACATCAGGACTGGGCTCATACCACAAAAGTGCAGTACTAGGGAGATGCTGTACTGTCGGGGGTGTGCCACCCTTCGGGTGAGACATTAAACTGAGGTCTACTCTGTTCTGCCCATCTCTGGTGCTGCCCTGATGGGTGTCCAGGTAGAAGTAAAAGAACCCAAGGCAGTTTTCACAAGAGATGGTGATTTCCCCCCTGTCCTGGCCAACATTCCCCTTCCTGTAAAACCATTTCATGCAGTTATTCAAGGCTATGTGTGGGTGTCAATATACATTATAGAGTGATCTTCCGATGTCCCCCTCTGCACCAGCATCCACAGCTGGGAGGTGGCCGTTTAAGCAATAAGGCACAACAGGGTGTGGATTATTGGGGATTTACCCACGCCTTGTGTGGTGTGTCACGAGGTGCAGCCGAGTGACTTAACCACACAAGAAGTGGGTAAATCACCCAATAACTCACACTCTGGAGTGCCTTATTGCAATTATACAATGGACCCATGTGTAAAATAAATTTAAAATGGGTTTAATTATGTTTTTTTATAAATACCATTCCTCAGCCATGGGTTATGCAGGATTTACCCATGGTCATGTGGCATGTTTTGACCAATGAGGTTACAGGATTTTCACACACCATTGTATAATCTGGGTTACACTATGTTCTGGAAGGATAGGGTAGGGAGGAAAGGGGATGATTTTATATGTAAGGGAACGTACTAAAGCCACAGAAATGAAGGATACAGCAGGGAGGAGGAGGAGGAGTTAAAAGTTCTTTGGGTTTACCTGGAGTTGAGGTATGGGGCCTTTATATGTGTGAGGCTGGTGAACAGGCCACCAGTACAGGGGGAGAAACTGGACAGGGTTTTGGGGGAGGCCATAAGTAAAATGGCAAGTAAAGGGGAAGCAATAATTATGGGTGACTTTAATCTGACAGATGTGGACTAGAACATCCAGGCCGCAGCTAAAATTAGGAGCAGCATTATCCTAGACTCCCTGCAAGGGGCATTTCTCAGGTGGCTGTTTACAGATCCCACTGGAGATGGGGCAGTGCTAGATCTGATCTTACGAACAGGGACAGCATTGCAGACGTCACTGTGGGTAGCCCCTTGGGTACAAGCGATCATTGTGCAGTGTGATTTGTCATTTGGGTTGAGCAGCATAAAAGCTACACTCGAACAAGGGATCTGGACTTCAGGAGAGCAGATTTTAAAGAAATGGCAGACTGCTTCAGGAAATACCTTGAAAGGGGGGCAGCGGGGGGCAGGTGGAGGCACAATGGAATAGAATAAAGGAAGGAATAACGAAGGTAAAATTTTAAGTTACTGTGATTCATTATCGTACGCAGATGATCTTATAATTTACGCTCAGTCAAATCCACGTTAGAACTTTCCAGTTCTTTAGAAAGGGTCTTTGAAGATGTTTGTTCTTGGTTAACCTTTAACACTATGGTTTTAAATTCTACCAAGACAAAACTCATGCTTTTTGGTACATCATCTATTTTAGAAACTTCTCCTAAATTGGAAATATCTGATCCCCTTGGCTGTATGTTGGAACAAGTGTCATACTTTAGATATCTTGGAGTACTTCTAGATTCTGGTTTAACCCATTCACTACAGGTTCAAGTAATTGTAAAAAACGTTAACCAAAAAATAGGGCAGCTTTTCAAATTTAAATCGTATTTTATACAGGAGACTAGATTAACGATTGCCACTGGGTCTCTTCTTCCTCATTTTGAATATATATCTAGCATTTATTATATTAGGGTTAAGGAAATGCATGCTTTATCTGTTATGTGTAATAATATCTGCAGATCTGTTTTAGGCGTTTCCAGTAGAATTCATCATTCCAATCTCTATTCTTGGCTGGAATGACTTTCTCCCAGCTGTCGGATAGAATACACAGTAGGAGGTTTGATCTACAAATGCTTCCATTTTGGTTCTACCTGTCCCCTCGCTAGCCTTGTTATTAGAAAAGAACTGCTTCCTTGTCTGAGGTCAGCTGATGGTCCTCAGTATAAGGTTCCAATACACAGACTTAAGTCCAGCTCTAGAGCTTTATCTATTGCAGCCCCTAACAACTGGATTGAACTCCCAAGTAATGTTCGACTTGCTCCTTCTGTGTCAACTTTTAAATTTACGTTAAAACATTATTTAATGCAGAGATCTGTATGTAATTGTAATTTGTGAATTGTTTGAGTTATGCAAGCAATATCACACAACGAGGTGTGGGTTATTTCCTGATAAGAGTACCCAGGTGCGCTGTTAGATAGCGCCGAGTGCCTTATGCACCTGGGCGTGCTCTTATCAGGAGATAACCCACACCTCGGAGTATGTTATTGAGCTTATAAAATGGGCCCTCCAAGTAATGGGTGTTCAACTAAAACAAAAAAAATGAATAAAAAAGTGAAAAAAAGAAGTCTGAATAGATCAAAATTGTGAAAAAATAGTCCCATTTGTCAAGTGTTTCATCAGCAGTAGAGGACTAGCTATGTATTTCTTACTATATAATTCTGTTGGTTTTACTACCATTAGACTCCCCACACATACACATTATTTTTTTTCTATAGTACCTAGTGCAAGTGCTCAGAGCCTCCGTTTGCTTCAGAGTGACTGCAGGTTTTAGTGACAGGCATCCTCCTGTAACAGAGTGCTGTCAGTGCTATAATATGACGTCATGTATCATATTTAAACTAACCTGGCATGTGTTTAAGTTGTATTTTGGGTTACATTTAGTTTTTTTTTAAAGTAGGTGCTGACAGCTAAATAGCAACTTGAAGGGTACAGTTTAGAAATCATTGCAAAGCGGACTGACCGTTGTCATGGGAGAACACGCTGACGTTTGCCAGTTTTGTGACGGTGCGACTCGTTCAGTTGGAATTCTTTTAAAAAATTGTATTTTTGGTTACTTTTACTTTGTTTTGGTAAAAATAAGGTGCTGAGAGTCGAAATCGTCCAGGGCGAGAGTCCTCAGTTGAGATGTGGGTGGAAGTCCGAGTGAGCGTTGCTATGGCAACGGTCACTGACGTTTGCCGGTAATTTTTTGAAGATGTGACTCAGTAAGTTTATAATCTTCTTTCTAGTGCTGGCAGGCTTTCTTAGAAAACACAGAAGGTCAGAAAAGACAGAGTCAGAGATTGTGCAGTTTAAAACTCTTGTCGCTGTCGTTTTGAAAAGGCGTGTGATTACATGAAGGAGAATGGAAGGGGGAAAACAAAGAAACGGCAGCCCTGGAAAAGAAAAATACATGCAGGGGTACATTTGCTTTTTACTATGTTTCTTAAACACTTTTGTTGCTATTATTTTGAGATTTGTATGCAAGTGAGCACTGAGGACCAGCTTCCGGTTTTGCGGTCAGGTTGCGATAGGCTGTAGACTTTTAAGATTGCAGTCCAGTTTTATTTTCAGTGGTCAGAGGTCAGTGATATAGTGTGGTTATGTGGTCGCAGTAGGCAGATTAGTGACGGTCAGCTATGATATTCTCTGATAAGAACACTGCTCTTAAGGGCTATTAGCCAATGAGATTTCTGGATTTTTGATGCCCATTTTATAATATGTATTATTTCTTTGTTTTTTTGTCTGTGTTGGACCTGAAAAAGGACCCTCAGTCCAGTGTCCATACCCGGTTAACAAAGAATAAATGAAATGAAACGACAAGACGTGTGAAGGTAATTAGAACAGGTAAGAGGAGAAAGAGGTCTTTGTGGTTCTCAAAGAAGGTGGCTAAGGTGGAAAGGGAGAAAAAAATTACTTTCATGTGTAACCCCCCTGCAATTGGGGGTTTCTAACAAGCAGTCTAGGAGCTGTCTAAGCGTCCCTCTGGTGGTCAGCGTTCGGCGCTTAAAGCCGTTTAAGTGGCCCTGTGAGTGCTTGTAGAGCCTCCGCGCACTGTCTCTTTAAGAGCTGTCTGCTTGCAGACATATTCATTACTTATGAGGGGGGCTGTGTGTTCTCCTGCTCAAGTCCCACTTGAGCCGCTGACTAATTGCTCCGGTTCCGGCCGTCGCTGAAGGGGCAGAGTGAGCACTTTCCAGACAGTGTAATTGTTGTCTCCTGCCTTAGATGTGTTTGTGGGAATGTAATTTGTTTAACCTGCTTTTCTTGCAGCTGGACTTTGTGTGCTCTGTTCCCCCATTTTGGACCAGGATTGTGTGAAGGGTCCAATAGAGTCGGGGGGGGGGGTACCTAAAATTGAGTAACTAATGACCAACCAGGATCGGGACTCGCAGCGGAGCCTGCTGACCAATGGGAATACAGCTGGAGGTTCTGGGAAGTGAAGTTCTGGACCAGGGTGCCTTTTTTGCGCCAATGAGGGGCGAACTTAGTGGCTGGTTTCGGCAGCCTACCAATGGAAGCGTGTGGCGCATGAACTGAGTGGCTTGCCCCATACTGTGTCAGGGCAAGGCGTTGTGGCTGTGAGCAAGTAGCCTCGGGGGCTCGGTGCCGCTTGAGCGGTCGCGCAGGAAGTGCGAGGTTGAGGCCGGGCGTTGGTAAACGCCAGTGAAGTCGGACTAAATCGCTAGAATGCGGTCAGAGGAGGCCGTGGCAGGAGCGCTGCTACCTACCAGGCTCACCCTGTAGAAGACTGGAGAATCTGCTTGAATCGCGTCTGTCTGTCAGGAACAGTGAAGCTGCGTCGGTTGGGCCCAGTGTATGGCGGGCAGGTATCGAGAAGGACAGCAGCTGCCTGGTATGGTACCCCTCTGCAGTGCATATAAATGTGTGGAGAAGGGCTCGAAGTACAGGCTCGGTCCTGCAAGTGGTGCGAGAGTGTGTTTCTTTCTGGAGTCGTGAGTGCTAAATCAGGGTAGCTCCCTGTCAAATGTTCCTAGTAAGACCAAGACCATCTGGTTACTTTGCTGGCTACACTGACTGAGCCGGATGGCTCTATTTAGTCTTCGTAGGAATTAAATGCTCGTTTGTGTCAGGGCCCCAACCAGCTGCATCGAGGAACTAGCCTTTAGGGCTTGGGTACCCATAGACAGTAACTTATAGGTTAGGCCTGTGCAAAGAGCCCTAGGTAGATACTCATATATTGTGGTGGTAAGCCAATCAACTTGATTCCCCCTGGTCCTTGTTATCTCCCCTTAAATAAATCAGATTGCTTATTTTGCAACGGTACACTGGCTAGCTTGTGTATTAATGGTGAATTACTGCACCTTACTTTTCAGGAGGTCCCCCGGAGTGAGCTGAGTGGTTCGAGCCAGGGGGTAAGTGTATATGGTAAGGACACTGTAATTGAACTGTGTGGGTCACTAGTGGGAAGAAAGGGGGGGGTTGCAGCAACCCAGAGGGCTGTGACCAAGTCAACCCCGACTATTCTAACCCTGACCTCTGGGTGGAGGCACCCGCCAACAGATCTAGGCCCCTCACCCTGTTACAGTCAGAGCAGTCAGGGGTAGTAGCCCTTGGGATAGCACCCCCTGGGGGTTATATTGTGGAGGCACCACTGGGATTAGCGTCCCCTAGTGGCAGAGTGGACGAAGTACCTAACTATGGATAAATCGAAGGAAAAGCTGGAATGGGATATCATGGCTAAGATCAAGTTGGACCCCGTTAAGACAATGGTACGTAAACTGATGGGCTGGGGTGAAGCTGAAGAGTTGAACTCTCAGAGAATTGTATTACTGCTAGATGTACCTCTAGGGACCACGAACGCAGACCGTATTTCCGTAGTGGAGCGGGTTAAGTGTTTGGTAAGGTAGAGGTGAGAGGGCGTATGGCTGACCTACTCGATCAGACTTTGCAGGTGCTACTCTTATGTAGTGTAGCCATTGACCCCGAGAGGGTACCCCCAGTGATTAACCCGGAGGGTGCCCAACAGGGATGGAGGGTCGTTCACATCTGGAGTGGATCAGTTACCCTTGGGGGGTCTCCCCAGACTAATAGCTTCAAAGATAAACTGCTTAAATTGTTGGCCGTGGAGGGGAGGACTACCCAAGTGTTACTGCAGGCTTTGGATCTTTTCAGTGATCCCACCCCCCAGGTTTCCCCCGGTACCTCCCCTGGGCCCCCCAAGAGCTCTATTTTGGCCCCACCCCCTTAGTGGTTCCTTCTAGACAGCTAGATTCTTACCGTGGGTTAAAACTTTTTTCTGGCACAGTGCCCGTGCCTTCAGGGGAGGATGATTTGGAGGCGTGGATGGACTATGCCACCCCCTTTAGTTCAGGAGTGGCAATGCTCTGAGGGGGAGAAACGAAAGAGGCTGATGGAGAGCCTGCGGGGTCCAGCTTTAGAAGTCATTCGGTTTTTGCGGGCTACTTGCCCGGAAGCTACCGCAGCAGAGTATCTTTCCACTTTAGAAGGAGTGTTTGGAAGCACAGAAACTGGGGAAGACTTATTATGGAAATTCAAGTCTGCTAAGCAGTGGAGGAATGAAAAGCTCTCCGCCTTTGTTACTAGGGTGAAACGGGCTTTACAGAAGGCCTATCGAAAGGGGGGGATCACTGCCCCAGCCTTGAACCAAGTCAGGTTGGAACATGTTTTAAAATCTGCTAGATTTTCCAGTGTAATACTGTTAAAACTTAAGTTACATGATCGGCAAGCTGCCCCACCTGAATACTGTCAATTGATGAGGGAGATTAGAGAAGTAGAGACTGATGAGGAGGGGTGGGAACTCTATGTGGTGGCTGTGAATCTGTTCCAAACCCCTGAGTCTAGCAAACCTGATGAGGCCCACCCTTTGGGGGGGCCTGATGTATCCCAAGAGTTGCAAGGAGGGCTGGGGGTGCATGCTATTTCCTCTGATCCCCAAGTAGAAAGTGAGTTGAGGGCCGAGATCAGGAATTTATGAGAACTGGTGAGGGACTTGAAGCAAACCACTACCCACCCTGTTAGGGTTGGAGAACCAGAGTTACCTAGAAATAAACGCCCTAGCCCGGGGGAGTTCCCTCGCCCTCCGGATGGCTCCCAGCAGATAAAGTATTCCCCTCCCAATAGAGACCCCCGGGACCCCAAGTTCTGTTACCATTGTGGGGAGGATGGACACTTTCAGACTGAGTGCCAGTTGCCAGAGAATTTAAGGAAGGTCAACAGCAGGCTGATCACCTGGCATCGCAGGACCTACGTCCGACCCCCTAGGAAGGGCTTTGTGACCCAGGCCCATGCCCAAGCAACTGTCAACGCTGTGCCCCCCGAATGGTCTGATGTGGTAGGTCCCTCGATGGAGGCCCCGGTGCGAGTGAATGGGATTCCCACCTGAGCTGTATTGGATAGTGGCTCTCAGGTGACCATTATGTTCCAGGACTGGTATCAGACACACCTACCTGAGGTGCCACTACAACCCTTGGATGGTCTACATGTATGGGGGCTGAGTGACGAGGCTTATCCGTATTTGGGGTATATCCGGATCTGGTTGTCGTTTCCTACTTCTGTGGCTGGGGTGGACGAAGAGGTGGAAACCTTGGCCTTAGTCTGCCCCCCCTCACTGGACTGTATGATGGGGCACCCTTGTTGATTGGGACCAATGCCCACATGTTTGGTCGACTAGCACAGTTGTGTTCTGAAAAGCAAGTGTCCAGGACTGGGCGAGCTCTTAAGATACCCGCTTTGATCCAGAAGGCCTACGAGACTCAGAAAAAGGCTAGTCAGGAGGAGCCTGAAGGCCAGGTGGGTGTTGTCTGGAGGAAGGATCCGGAGCCATTGCTACTAGCCCCAAATGCCCAGTATGTTTTGCAAGGGGAGGTGCAGCTTAAAAAGGATGTCAAGAATAAACTATTGATGCTGGATGCGCCTGGGGAAGGGAAGTTGCCTGGGGGACTGCTGGTTAAACCCAGTATCTTGCCTGCTAGAGCCCATGCTTATGCCAGGAGAGTGATGGTTCAAGTTCATAATGTGTCTGACAAAGAGATTCGAGTACATAGAGGCTGCACTGCATAGTGTGCATTGTGCAGACACTGCAGTGCTCCCAATACAAGGGTTTGGGGAAGGATGACAGAGTCACACCTGACTTGTTTGATTTCGGTGACTCCCCGTAGCCTGCTGAATGGAAAGTAAGGATCAGTGAAAAGCTTGCCCAGAGAGACCAGGTATTTTCCCTAAAAGAATGGGATGTGGGATGTGTGCAGGGGGCCGAACACCACATTCGACTACATGATGAAAGGCCTTTTCGTGAGAGGTCTCTGCGTCTGGCCCCTGCTGACATAGATGATGTAAGACGGCATCTGCAAGAGATGTTGGCTGCTGGTGTGATACAAGAATCCAGGAGCCCTTATGCTTCCCCCATTGTAGTAGTGAGGAAAAAGAATGGGGCCTTTTGGATGTGTGTGGACTACCGTACCCTGAACCGGCGGACCATCCCTGACCAGTATACCATGCCACGCATACAGGACGCTTTGGACTGTCTAAATGGTAGTAAGTGGTTCTCTGTGTTAGATCTCCGCAGTGGGTACTACCAGATCCCAATGGCTCCAGACAGGGGTCAAAATTAACATACTCAGCCTGTTCCCTGTGCAAGTGGAAACAGGCTGGGTGCATGTAGTTTTTACTCCCACATGCACTGTAGTGCAGGTGGCAATTTCCATTCCGTCAAGGCTGCAATTACCAAAAAGCACATACAAGGCGCACGGAGAGTGGAGTACGCTTTTTTTTTAAGGGGCTGATGCTAAAATTGTGTACAGAGCGCACGCCGCCGTAAGGAATCATTCAGGAGTGAGCGGGAGCGAGTACTGGCTGGCCTGGACTGTCAGAGAGAGAGAGACAAAGAGACGAAGGAGGAGGTCGGAGTAGACATCAGGGAAGGCGGGAACATGTGGCCAGACATCAAGAGGAACTACAGTCTCAAAGAGGCAGGATCAAGCTGGCTAACTTCCTGGGCTGCGGCAGTGGCTGGCTGGTAGAGAAGGGATTGGGGGTGGGCGCTGGACAGAGAATGTTGCTGCTGATAGTGGCAATCATGGATGGCGGAACCGTGCTTGAAGTGCGGGGGGTTCCAGAGCATGGATTGTGATGGTAATGGCATATCTGTAATGCACTTGAATATTACTGTACCATGTGTGCCTCTTTGTCACCCACATGTTACAGTAACGGTTCAGATAGGCATCTGTGAACTCACGATTTTGGAGTTAGCTGCAGGATTAGATGCTTGGCGCCAAGCTCTGTGTATGAATTTGCAATCAGTTGTATTTTGTTGAAATACTGATAGCATTATAGATATGCAGGATCATCAGACTTTGTTTAAACAAAAAAAAGAGCAAAGCAAACAGAAAGGCAAATAGATCGAGTTGGGGTTTCTTTCACCCCTGCCCCATGGAGATTTTGAGCAGGCTTTTCTTCAGACTCTTTGGAGAGACATAAGGGCACCTGTTTAAATGCTGACCAGCAGTTGCTGTGAGAATTGATCTGCTAATATAAAGGCTGTGTGTGTATTCTGAAAACGTTGTCAGGAATGGTGGTTATATAATCTAGCCTACCACAACCTTGATTCCCCACTCGTTTGTTTTGAGGGAACTCTTGCTGAGCATTGTGTTTCTGTCTTTTGGTGGGGGCAATTTATACTAAAATCTAATGTACTACTTCATATTAACAGCACAGTGTTACTGTGACCTCCACAGTTGACAGAGCAGACAGTAGTACTTGGCACCAAAGTACCCTACCTTGCTCCAAGTCTGACCACTGTTTCTTTATTTTTGATGGGGGACTTTGTAATTTCTAATTCTTATTAGCACAATCTTAGTGACCTTGCTCGGTTGCTCCCACCCAGTCTACAACTGAAAGAGCGGTGGTGCATCCATCAGCACCAACGGTAGTTGTGCTTGTGTCTGAATTTAAAATAAAAAAAAAACTGAGCCTTAAAATCATTATTAAAAATAAATACAACTGTGGTGTAAATATCCCAATGCAAAAATAATAAAAAATCTAAGGCAGTGTGAGGTTTGGCACAGGCAGTGTGTGTACTGTCCACAGCCTGCTGTTGCCCTTTTGCTGCTGTGTGTGCCCACTGCACCCCACTACTGTTAGGCAATTATTAGTGTGAAAAAACATATATGCCTAATGTTCTTCCTGCTGGTCTTTCTGGGTGGCTCCGACTATGCCAGCGTACCTGGTGGAGACTACCTGACAGTGACACCTACATATATGTGTGTGAATGTGTGAGCAATAATGTCCTGATCTTTGATACTTATAATCAGCAGGGTAAATTTAAGCTGTTCTACTACTACCTCCTTACTGTAGTCTGCTACGTTTGCCAGACTGACCCCTTAACCCTTATTTGTGTGGGTGTGTGTGAGCTTTCAGTCAAAGAGGGTAAATCTTTATCTCTGCTGAACCTGTACTACCACAGTACGTCAGTCTAATCCCAATGTGTATGTATTATTGAGCATTCTGAATCTCAGTAAATCTGACCAACAGTAGTACTGCCCACCTGGCCCTGCCCTGGTTCAGATTAACAGTCTTGCGGATGTACTGCAGTCTATTAACTTGTCCCTCTCTTCTCTATCTGTAGCTTGAGTGTAATTTGTAAAGTTACTATTTTTTAGAGAGAGAGAAATAAAGACTACATATATTACTGACTACCTGGCCCTGGTCCAGACTAAGAAAGAGCCTTGCGGACTTACTGTAGTGCCATCTATATAACCTGTCCCTCTCTATCTGTAGCTTGAGTGCAAACTGTTATGTTACTGTTTTTGTGAAAGAGAGAAATAAATAAATACTACACTGCCTACCTGGCCCTGGTTCAGACTAAAAAATACCTTAGTTGTGGACTTACCGCAGTCTAGAGAATTAAATATAATTGTTGCAGAGGAGTTTCTCTCTGCTGTGCAGTCAGTGTGACTGTGAGCCTCTGTGTCTTTGTGTGCTATCTACTAGTAGGCACGCTACACCAACCTAGTCTGGGTTACTAATTTAGTGAGATAACTAAAAAATCCCTGCCTGATTCAGATAAGCATTGTGTACTTAGTGTAGTCTAAAGAATTTAACCTACAAAGTAATAAAAAAATACACTGACACGCTTTCTGACTGACAACAGTTTTTATTGACATTTAAAACACAAACGATGTCAAAGGCAAACTCAGTTCATTAGACATTATGGTTCAAGAAAAGAGGAAGAAAAAGGTTGGGAAAGTGATGAAGACACTGAAATATAGAACAGTATACTACAGTTCTTCCATAGGCAACTTTTTCAAGATTCAGTATGTTTTTGTCAATTTTTATCACTTTTGCCTACCTGTGCAGGTAACCATGTAACTTGTGTTGCCACATGCACCTTGGTGCAGGTACCGCAAAAAGTTAATTTCTATCCCTGGCTCCAGAGGATCGAGAGAAGACTGCGTTCATTTGCCCCCTAGGCTTCTACGAGTTTATCCGGATGCCTCAAGGGATTTCCAGTGCCCCAGCTACCCTTCAGCGCCTGACGGAGCATGCTGTGGGGGACATGAACTTGCTCGAGTGTTTGGTTTACTTAGATGATGCCATAGTGTTTGGCAGCTCGTTGGAAGAACATGAGTCGATTGTTCAAGGTCCTGGACCGGCTGGAGGATTTTGGTCTTAAGTTATCTATAGACAAATGCCAATTCTTTCAAACCTCTGTGAAATATGTAGGCCACATAGTGTCCACTGAGACTGACCCCAGCAAAGTAGAGGTTTTAACCACTTGGCCCCAACCCAGAAATTTGAAGGCGCTACAGCGGTTCCTAGGTTCTGTGGATACTACCAGACGATTTATTAGAGACTACTTCGGGTGATCCGGCCCTGCTTAATCTCCTCCAAGGGTACCCCGACCCATAAGAAATATAAGAAGGCTGCACAATCTGGGACTGAAAAGGCTTTTTTCCGCCCCAATGATGTGTTTGGTACTCGCTGGACTACTGACTGCGAGGAAGCTTTCTATAACATTATATATCAACTTACTCACACCCCAGTGCTGGCCTATGCTGATCCAGCTAAACCTTATGTTCTTCATACTGATGCCAGTCTGCAAGGATTGGGGGCCGTATTGTACCAAGAGCACTCGAACGGTCTGAGACCTGTAGCTTTTGCCAGCCACAGTTTGACTCCTTCTGAGAAGAATTATCCAGTGCACAAACTAGAGTTCCTGGCTCTAAAGTGGGCTATTGTTGATCAATTCCATGACTATTTGTATGGGGCTAAGATACTGGTGAAAACTGATGATAATCCTTTAACATATGTTCAGACCTTAGCCAAGCTAGATGCCACTGGTCATAGGTGGCTCTCTGCATTATCCACCTACAATTACGCTGCTGAATACAGAGCAGGCCTCAACCATATAGATGTTGATGCTCTCTCCCGGAGGCCTGTGTCCTGAGCCGATTGGGTCAGGTTGTCTGAACCTGACATTACAGCCCTTTGCCAAAAATTCGACAAGGAGGAACAGGTGACTCCTGATACTGTGGACTGCATGGTGGCTTGCTTGGGTCCGTCTGAGAACTGTGTGCCTGCGCTTACTGCCACTTTTCTGCATTAGACACTAGTATGCTGCCTCAGTTCGATAATGATAGCCTCCAGCTGGCTCAGTCTCGAGATCCTATGATACAACCTGTTTTAGAGGGGCTGCAAGCCGGGGGAGATGTGTCCCAACTGCGGTCCGCTGATTTGAGAACTGCCCTGTTATACAAAGAAGGCCCAAAGTTAAAGCTGAACAATAAACTGTTATATTGGGAGAACGTAGACAAAGAGGGGCAAATAGACAAACAACAACTGGTACTGCCCACCGCTTTTAGAGAACTGGTGCTGAGGTCATTGCATGACCACATGGGGCATCTTGGCATAGACCGAACTCTTGACCTGGTGTGGACCCGATTCTACTGGCCCGAGATGAGTGCCGACGTAGAGCAGTATGTTAAGACCTGTGGCCGCTGTTTGCAAAGAAAAGCCCTACCTCAGAGAGCTGCCCCCATGGTCAACATCACTACCAGCGCCCCTATGGAGTTGGTCTGCATTGATTTCCTGAGCTTAGAACCTGATATGAAAATTATCAGTAACATATTGGTAGTCACTGATCATTTCACTCGATATACCCAGGCTTTCCCCACCAAGGATCAGAAGGCAACCACGGTGGCTAAAGTCCTTGTGGAAAATTCCTTTGTTCATTATGGGGCCCCCCAGCGAATCCATTCCGATCAAGGGAGAGATTTTGAGAGCCATCTGATTAGGGAGATGCTATCCTTGTGGGGAGTGCGAAAGTCCAGAACCACCCCTTACCACCCCCAGGGGGAACCCCAGCCTGAACGTTTCAACCACACCTGGCTGGATATGCTAGGCACTCTCCCCCCAAAAGACAAGCCTAGATGGAGCCAACAAATTAGCACCCTGGTACATGCCTATAACTGCACCAAAAGTGATGCTACTGGATTCTCCCCCTACCGCCTGATGTTTAGGATGGAAGCTCGACTGCCGGTAGATGTGTGTTTTGGGGTCTCTCCTGATGGGGTTCGAGCTGATGATTATTTACAGTATGTGCAAAAGTTGAAGACCCAGCTAAATCATGCATACCAACTGGCTCAAACCATGGCTGCCAAAAGGAACCTGGCCAACAAAGAGAGGTATGACAAAAAGGTGAAGGCACAGCAACTCCAGGAGGGGGATCGGGTATTGCTAAGAAATCTGGGACTGCATGGCAAACACAAGATTGCTGATTGATGACACCATCTCCCTCACATTGTAGTGGGCAAACTAGATGATCTGCCTGTGTACAAAGTAAGGCCTGAAAACAATTCAAAAGATGTAAAAACTTTACACCAAAATCACCTGCTGCCAATTGGACAGATTTTGATAGAGTCTGCGCCTCCTAATGCCCCTCCCTCTGGGCCTATAACTAGAGCTGCTGCCAAAAAGAGATTCAGAGAGGTTGACTCCTCAGAACTAAGACCCCGGGAGCCTTCCCCTCTCCCCTCTGCTGAAATTGATCCCCTGTCTGTGGCTGAAGACAGTGAACATGATGTGGAATATTACCCCTCTTATGAACTGAGTCAACTTTTTAAGGGCAACCCCCTAGCTCACTCTGGGGATGAATTTGGGTTTTATGGACTGTCTGAGCCCCCAGCTTTGTCCCTGGAGCCCATACTCCCCGAGAATGAAGTGAGTGGCCTCAGAGCCGAAGAGGTGGTGTCTATGAGTCTGGCTGAGTTATGTGGGCTGGCTGAACTGTCTGACTTTTCAGAAGAGGAAAGTGATGTGGGGGAACCTGTTCGGGATCCGCCTGAGCAAGAAGTATACTTTGAGTGCCCTGATAGCATCCCAGTAGTGCCAGAAGTGCCCTTGACTGAACTAAGTAGTGTGGGTCCTGATATGGAGGGTCATGTCCCTGAAAGTACTATGGGCATGGGGTCCTCTTCTCATGTGGAGGTTCCCTCTACTAACCTCAGTGAGGCGGAAATGGAGATAGGGCCTGTAGCAGATTTTACTGAGACCCCTAGACGCACTGGCCGAGAAGTACGGCCTGTAATAAGGTTAAGTTATGAGTCTCTGGGTCAGCCTGTGGACCTGCCATTAAATGTAGTCCATAAGGGGGTCTATGTATCTCCAAGTTCATTGCCCAAGCTAGTTTTGGGGGACGATGCACAACTGTTAGTATTACCCTCTGAGTATAGTGCTGCTGTCCCAGTTGGCCCTTAGGTAGGGGATAGGGAAGGGCCCCCTTTATCCAAGTGTCATAGCCAGAAAGTAATGACCTGATGTACAAAAGAAAGGGGTTGTAATATGTGTACTGTTGTACAGGTAAAAAGTAAACTATGTGATGTGTGCAATCAAAAGTTTAATGTGCTGTAATTCAAACAGTTTTGCCTTAAAGTGATTTTAAGAGTAACTACTTGACGCGGACGCCAAGTTCTTTCCAGGCCAGGAAGGGTGTAACCCCCTTACAATTGGGGGTTTCTAACAAGCCGTCTAGGAGCTGTCTAAGCGTCCCTCTGATGGTCAGTGTTCGGCGCTTAAAGCCGTTTAAATGGCCCTGTGAGTGCTTGTAGAGCCTCCGCGCACTGTTTCTTTAAGAGCTGTCTGCTTGCAGACATATTCATTACTTATGAGGGGGGCTGTGTGTTCTCCTGCTCAAGTCCCACTTAAGCCGCTGACTAATTGCTCCGGTATCAGCTGTTGCTGAAGGGGCAGAGCGAGCACTTTCCGGACAGTGTAATTGTTGCCTCCTGCCTTAGATGTGTTTGTGGGAATATAATTTGTTTAACCTGCCTTTCTTGCAGCTGGACTTTGTGTGCTGTGTTCCCCCATTTTGGACCAGGATTGTGTGAAGAGTCCAATAGAGTTGGCGGGGTACCTAAAATGGAGTAACTGGCGACCAACCAGGATCGGGACTTGCAATGGAGCCCGCTGACCAATGGTAATACAGCTGGAGGTTCTGGGAAGTGAAGTTCTGGACCACGGCGCCTTTTTTACGCCAATGAGGGGCGAACTTAGTGGCTGGTTTCGGCAGCCTACCAATGGGAGCTTGTGGTGCCTGAACTGAGTGGCTTGCCCCATACTGTGTCAGGGCAGAGGCGTTGTGGCTGTGAGCAAGTAAGGAGTTCGGGGGCTCCGGTGCCGTTTGAGCGGGAAGCGCAGGAAGCGCGTGTAAGGCCAGCATCGGGCATTGGTAGACGCCAGTGAAGTCGGACTAAATCTGCTAGGAAGCGGTCAGAGGAGGCCGTGCAGGAGCGCGGCTACCTACCAGGCTCACCCTGTAGAAGACTAGAGAATCTGCTTGAATCGCGCTCGGTCTGTCAGGAACAGTGAAGCTGCGTCGGTTGGGCCCAGTGTATGGTGGGCGGGTATCAAGAAGGACAGCAGCTGCCTGGTATGGTACCCCTTTGCAGTGCATATAAATGTGTGGAGAAGGGCTCAAAGTACAGGCTTGGTCCTGCAAGTGGTGCGAGAGTGTGTTTCTTTCTGGAGTCGTGAGTACTAAATCAGGGTAGCTCCCTGTCAAATGTTCCTAGTAAGGGCAAGACCATCTGGTTACTTTGCTGGCTACACTGACTGAGCTGGATGGCTTTATTTAGTCTTCGTAGGAATTAAATGATCGTTTGTGTCAGGGCCCCAACTAGCTGCATCGAGGAACTAGCCTTTAGGGCTTGGGTACCCATAGACAGTAACTTATAGGTTAGGCCTGTGCACAGAGCCCTAGGTAGATACTCATATATTGTGGTGGTAAGCCAATCAACTTGATTTCCCCCGGTCCTTGTTATCTCCCCTTAAATAAATCAGATTGCTTGTTTTGTAACGGTACACTGGCTAGCTTGTGTATTAATGGTGAATTACTGCCCAGTGAATATTGTGTAACTGCACCTTACTTTTCAGGGGGTCCCTGGAGGAGCTGAGTGGTTCGAGCCGGGGGGTAAGTGTATATGGTAAGGACACTGTAATTAAACTGTGTGGGTCACTAGTGGGAAGAAAGGGGGGTTGCAGCAACCCAGAGGGCTGTGACCAAGTCAACCTCGACTGTTCTAACCCCGACCTCTGGGTGGAGGCACCCGCCAACGGATCTAGGCCCCTCACCCTGTTACAGTCGGAGCAGGCAGGGGTAGTAGCCCTTGGGATAGCGCCCCCTGGGGGTTACACATAAAATACATGGAGACCCAAATGGAAGCAGACAGGGAGGTATAACTAGAGAAACAGAGAGAGAGGCAGGAAGGAAGATAAGGACAGCAAAGGCTCAAACTGAGGAAAGGATTGCCCAGGAGGCCAACAATGGGGACAAGACTTTCTTCAGGTATGTAAGCAAAAAGAGGAAGGCAAGGGGTTGTATACTGAAGATTAGGAGACCGGGGAGAGACAGTAGAGTAAGACCAAGAAAAAGCTAAAATTTTAAACAAATGCTTTTGCTCGGTCTTCACAATGGAAGTGGGGGGTGGGGAGAAATGATACATTAACAGTCGCTGGGAGGAGTGCACACAAATCCACTTATGGAATAGACAGTCTGCATGAGGTTGGATGCCCTTAAGGAAAACAAGGTGAGGGAGCCAGATGGGGTTAACCCAAGGGTACTTAAGGAACTGAGCATGGTGCTAGCTGCTCCTCTGGCAACACTATTTAGCACTTTACTGGAGGTACTAGTGGTTCCAGAGGAATGGAGGATGGGTGATGTGGTCGCTCTGCACAAGAGCGGCAGCAGGGAGGAGGCTAGCAGTTACAGACCACAGTCTCACATCAGTGATGGGGAAATTAATGGAGTCCCTGCCGAAGGAGAGACTGATGGAGTACTTGGAGACATATGGGCCGCAGGACCACCAGCAGCCTGGCTTCACAGGGGAGAGGTCCTGTCCAACAAATCTCATAGATTTCTTTGCCTGGGTCACTAGGGAGGTAGATCAGGGGAGGGCTGTGGATACAACCTATCTAGATTTCAGTAAGGCCTTTGACACTGTACCACACAGGAGGTTGATAAAGAAGTTTAGCAGCTTGGGGTGGGGGGAGATAGCAGTAAGCTGGGTATCTAATAGATTGAAACATAGGAGACAGAGGGTGGTAGTAAACAGCAGCCACTCAGAGGGTGGGAGAGTGACCAGTGGAGTACCACAGGGATCGGTGCTGGGCCCTGTCCTCTTCAGTGTCTTCATACATGAGGGGAAGGTCTGTCTCATTGCAGATGACACAAAAATCTGCAACAAGGCACACACCCAGGAGGGGGTGGAGAGAATGCAAAGGGATCTATGGAAACTAGAGGAGTGGTCTGGGGAGTGGAAACCAGTTTTCAATGCAAAACATGCAAAGTCATGCACCTAGGGTGGGGAAACGCTAGGGCTGTGTATAAGACCGGGGGGGGGTTCTTACCATTGCCAAGTGGGAGAAGGACCTTGGGGTGATCCTATCTGATGGTCTCAGGGTGTCAGGGCACTGTAACAGAGCAGTGGGCAAGGTGAGCCAGATGCTGGAGTGCAAAGGGAGGTGAATATCTAGCAGGAGAAGGACGGTGGTGCTGGTGCCTCTGTATCGCTCACTTGTGAGACCCCACCTGGAGTACTGTGTCCAGTTCTGGAAGCCACACCTTCACAAGGACATCGACAGAGTGGAAGCAACCCAGAGGAGGGCTACTAAAATGGTGCGGGGGTTGCACAAGAAACCATTTGGGGAGAGACTGCAGGAGCTTAACATGTACTCCCTGGAGGAGAGGAGAGCGAGAGGGGATGTGATTGAAACCTTTCAGTACCTCTTTGGGGGGGGTTGAACATGGTGTAGGAGGGGAGTCTTCTTCACAGGAGCACTAAGACTATGCTGTGAAGCTTGGGGGGAGTTTGAGAGAGGTATGAGGAAATACTTCTTCACAGAAAGGTGAGCAGCCTGCCAGAAGAGGTGGTAGGGCCAAAGACAGCGAGGAGTTCCAGACATGTGCGAGATAGGCACCTGGGTATAGTGTACCAAGATAAGGGAGGAGGGGAAAGATACCTGTGACCAAACAGAGTCCAGGATGTAGTGTGAGGCAGGAAAAATGGAGCAGACTAGATGGGCCTACTGGTCCTTTTCTGCTGACACATTCTATGCTTCTATGAGGGGGTGCTCCCAACCAGTCAGAGCACTTCTTTCCTCTGTGTGCGAGACACACTTATTCTGTGAAGAGTGTCTCACACGCAGCTGCCCTGGAAATAGACATGTTTGGATAAGATTTCTTTTTTTTTTTGTTGCTCCTCCCATGCCCCCTGGAGCTATTCACCTTCTGACTCTACACATTCGGCAACTCTGTCTGCCAGATTCAGCGTCCGCTGCCATCACGAGCCTTCAGGTTTCCCAAGATCCTCCAACAACCCCCCCCTCCAGCTTGTCCTTGCCGAGAGGCCACCCTGCTGTCACCAGGGAGGATTCTACCTTGGGGGTGTCAGTTGCAGGGGTACGGATGGTGTGCTGGACTGTCAGGTGGCATGGAGGAACTCACACAGTAGACTGTCACCCAACGCTGTCAGGGCAGGCCATTTTCCATTTCCTCCCTTCCATGTGCCCCCGTACCATGGCTGCATGACATGTTGTCCTGCGAAGGGTGCATGGCTGCGTGTGGTCAACCACGCCACCAAGTGTTCCTCCACTGTCCTATCACCAGGAACCACTCGAGAACCAGTGCATGCCATACCCTCCCTTCCTGGGGAGGAGAGCATCTGCTCCTTTCCTTCCCCACTGGTCTCTGCTCCAGTCGCCCTGGCGTTGGGTTGTGAACCTAAGTCACCAGTGTGCTGAGCGGGAGTCTCAGCAGTCGGAGCCACACCACCGGTAAGTTAGTAGGTAAGGTTTTTTCAAATTTTAATGTATTATTGATCGAGCTGGATCAATGATATAGTAATACCGCCAGCTAACCCACTCATAAGAGTGGTCTCACTTCAATTCTTAAGGTATTAGAACTGCTCGCCTTCAGGTCACGGTTCTCATACCGTAAGAATATGCATGAGACCACTCTTAGAACCGCAAGAGTGGTCTTGGCAGTGATATTAGCATCCAAAATGACTGCCACTACAGTACATGTTTACAGTCCCTTCACTAGCAGTGCCTTTTTGCTTGTAAAGCACTTTGGGACACAATGTATGTGAAAAGCACTATATAAATGCAAATTCATTTTCTTGTTTTTCTTCATACTTCACCAGCATTGTGATCTCACTCACTGTGACATCATTAGTGATCCAGAAGGCAGAAGGTAAGTGGCTCCTCTTGGCTGGTTGGGACGTGACGGGTGTCAGTAAGGTGGAAATGCTGATGAGGGATGAAGAGAAACTGATCTAATTATAAAATGGTTAGGATAAATACAGAGACATGATTGGGTGACAGCCATCACATGACCATGCGTTAAAATACTAACAATGCAGGGTCAGAAAACAGATCTCATTACAAAGGCTGGAAAACCTTATTACTTACAATGAGCCAATTTATAAGCACAATAAGCCACTTTGGGATGTGCTTTAAAAGATTAATGATGCACTTCCCACGCACATAAAAGGACACGGCCTTCGGCCTCATGCCTCACTATGCCTCTGGGAGTGTGCATCATTAATCCTTTAATGTACACCCTATCATGGCTTATTGCTTACAGATGTTCACCTCCAGGTAAAGTACTGTCACACACATAACACCTAGTGCTGTCCAGAATAAAATCTTCTAATATGCAAAACGGAGAAAGAAAAATGACTTCAGATTAGAGATGTGTGCAATTCTCAAATTCTGGTTCTATCAGAATGCTGCAGAATTTAAAAATTCTTCCTAATTCAATAGAATTCCATAGGAAGCTAAATTCCAAAATTCTGAAAGTGAAATGTTAACTGCGGAATGGTATGTCACAGTTTATGTAAACCGCTGACTCATTTTCCACAAACCACGGAATATTATCCTGCGGATTACAGGTGTGTGGTTTACATAGAAATGCTTTTGGGAATTCTGCAGAATTAAACAAGAAATTCTGAAAAGCATTTCGGAAGTGGAATTGCCATTCCGCATGAAATTCTGCCTCTGGAATTCCGCATTCTGCTCAGGTCTATTTCAAGATACTGAAAGTAACAACTGAGTGATTTTTTTTTCTACCAGGGTTTTTCTCTCTCTCCAAATGCCTGCTCAGCCCTCCTTCAACCAGGACCCCCCAGCCCGATCACCCACCTTCCCCAGGGCTTATCCTCCAGCTTCCCTTCATGACTTACCCCTCGTGACAACTATACTGCACTGTAATATACTGAATTGTGCTTATTGTACTGTACTTTATCATACTGCTTTAAACAGTTTTGTTTTATATTGTATTTTACTGCACTGTACTGTTGTATTGTACTCCCAGACTGTAATATTTTATTGTAATGTACTAACTGTATTACACTCTTTAGTACTGTATTTAATTATTATATTGTACTGTATTATATTGCACAGTATTGCACTGTAATGTATTATAATATATTACATTGTATTGTATTGTACTGTATAGTGTATTGTACTGTATATTGTAGTGTATTGTACTGTACTGTATATTGTATTGTATTGTTCTGTACTGTATATTGTATTGTACGGTATATTGTATTGTAGTGTACTGTATATTGCATTGTATTGTACTGTACTGTATATTGTACTGTACTGTATTGTACAGCACAACATTGTGTCATATTATTCTGGGCTATACTTTATTTTACTATATTATGTGGCACTGTAATGTACTGAATTGTGCTTGTTGTACTGTACTTTAATGTACTGCTTTGAACGGTTTTGTTTTATACTGTATTGTACTGCACTGTGCTGTGCTGAATTGTATTGTATACACAGATTGTAATATTGTATTTTACTGTACTGTTTTGTATTAAACTGTATGTTTTTGTACTGGACTGCATTTACTCATTGTATTATATTCTACTGTATTAATATTGCACAATATTGTAATGTACTGAATTGCGCTTACTGTACTGTATGATATTGCTTTGAACTGCTTTGTTTTATATTATATTGTATTGAATTCTATTGTACAGCACTACACATTGTTCTGTACTGTATTTTACTGCACTGTAATGTATTGAATTGTGCTTCTTTCATTGTACTTTATTGTAGTTTAGTTTATTGTTCTAGGAATTACTACCTTTGAGCCAGAGGCTCTTTTACAAAGGTTCCACGTCAATTAGGTACAGTACAAAAGGTTACATAGATAACACAACAATTTGTGTTGTGTCAAGAGCAAGAAAACATATACAAATACATATCAAATCACTTGTGCAAAAGGACATGAGATATCAATAATCACATTATTATTACAAGAAAGAGGTCATGCCAGATTAGGAGAAACAAATAGGAAAAGTCCAGAACAGAGAGGTTAAGTGAAAGGTGGGGGAGCAGACAATAGCAGGAGAAAAGGTTTCCCAAACATGTCTTTGTCAAATAACGGAACAGGGTGGGTAGTGAGAAAATGGGAGGTTTAATCAGGGCAGTCACAGTAGCTGGAGGTGGCAAGGTGAGAAAAGCCTTGATTTGAAAATACCTAGAGAGGTGGAGGCAGTAATATGAGTGCTGAGGGCATTTAGCCAGCTGGGGGCATGATAGGCAAATGATCTTTGTCCCTGGGAAGTCCGGCATCGGGACTTGGAGAGCTGGTGTTCTGATCTTCTGGTAAAGCGGTGCTAGCGCTTGGGCATAACAGGTCTTGGATACAGGGTGGAGTGAGGCCCAGAGTGGATTTTTCGCCATCAGGCAGGTAAGTACTTATCCGGTTTGAGAGTTGCAACCAACCTGAGTCAGCATAGAGTTCACGTAGCATGGTGCGTCGATGTGCACCAGTGAGTAGCCGACAGGCCTTATTTAGGGATGTTGTAATGCGACTAAGTGCTGTAGTAGTGGCAGATCCGTATATAACTAAGCCATAGTCAACGACTGAGATGATAGACGATTGGATGGCAATCCTCAGTGCAGAATGAGTAAGAAGCTGTCGGTTCCGATACAGAATCCCAATTTGCTGATTAATAGTTTTTGCTGTACTATCAATGTGAGTTGCAAAGGTTAGGCCTTGATCAAAGTTGATTCCAAGATATTTGAAAATTGGCACTTGTTCAAGGGTATTTCCCAGGTATGTATTAATGGTGAGTGGGACTTGCCGTTTCTTGTTTTGGGGGTTAGAGAAGAGCATGGATTTAGTTTTTTTGTGGTTTAGAACCAGCTTATGTTCAAGGAGCCACATCTCAACTTTGGAAAAAGCATGCTGAAGGTTGAGGCGTAAGAGGTTCGGATCTTTATGAGTGGCAAGAATAACGGCATCATCGGCATAGAGGATTAATTGTTCAGGGCAGGATTTGGGGAGGGAGTTTAGAAAAAGGCTGAAAAGGAGGGGGCCCAGGATGAATCCTGGGAACTCCTGAGCGAACAGTTTTGAGTCTGAGAGAACTCCAGCTACTTTTACAGATTGAGAGCGCTGAGCAAGGTAATTTTACCCAGTCACCAGGACCCTGCGAGAGACCCTAGGGATGAAGTTGTTTTGATAAGTAGGCCATGGTGAACTGTATCAAATGCCTTGGTTAAGTCAATGTAGACTGCTCCAGTTAGGTTTCCTTGTCCATGGCATTGTGGATTGCTCTTGAGAATTCAAGTAGGGCAGTCGATGTGCTGTGCCCTTTCCTAAATCCATGCTGCTGAGTGCATAGGATGTTGTGCTTTTCAGGTAGTCTGAAAGTTGGTCTGCCACCAAGCGTTCAAGGGCCTTAGAGAGGTGGTAGTATTGATATCAGGCGATAGTTACCAGGCAGTCACTTATCACCACTTTTGTGCACGGGTGACAACTGCAGCCTTCCATTTCCTAGGGAATTGGCTGTAGCAGAAGGAGAGATTGAAAATTTTTGTGAGGGAGCAGTACTTCCTCCAGAGTGAGGGACAGAGTTTAGGTCAATAGTGTCGCTGCTTGCTCGGGACTTAGAAATGGCCTTCTTTACATATTTATAGACTTCATGTGCCTTTACTAATTTGAAATGGAAGGGTGGTTTGGTTGGAGAGGCAGTAGTAGAAGTAGAAATTGGAGGGTCAGCATCAGTAAAGAAATCAGATGAGAGGACACCACTAAGGTCCGTGAAGGTATCATTTAGGGTGTTTGCAGTGATCTCTGGGTCTAATGTAGTGGTTCCATCCACATTCATTATTGTAGGAGAGGATTTGGACTGCTGACCCATGATATTCTTTATGTTGTCCCAGAAGGATTTCCCTTCACCCCAGGAGTTGGAGAGGGCATTCTTGAAGTAGGAGCTTTTCATCAAGCAGATCTGTTTAGTACAGTAGTTGCGAGCCTGTTTATACTTTTGAATGTCCGACAGTGTGCCAGTAGCTCTTGCAGTGGCCCAGAGGTGATCCCTACTTTTGAGTTGTGCCAATAGCTTTGCTGTGAGCCAGGGATTTGTGAGTGCTTTGATTTTGCACTTTTTTACTGATGCATAGGTGTCACAGGCAGTGTTGAAAGTAGTATTAAAGTAATCAAGGGCTAGGTCAACATCTTGAGTTTTGTAAATCAAGGACCAGTCTATCTGCCTAAGACAGGTCTTGAGATGAGTAAGGTTGCCATAAGGTAGGACTCGGCTATAGATGGTTTTGGAGGCAGCTTACGTAAACTTATCTGTCCAGGTACATATTATTGAGAGTGATCACTGAGCGAAGTCAGGAGAACACTTACATTGGTTATAAGGGTAGGGTGGCTGGTAAGGATCCAGTCAATGAGGGTGCTGGTCCCTGATTTGTAGTTTTTCCTGGTAGGGGAGTTTACCACTTGTGTTAAATTTGCTGCTAGGATGGCATCTTTGTTTGACCCTGCATCAGGAGCAAGCCAATTTATATTAAAGTCCCCAAGGAGAAGGAGTTCAATGTCAGAAGGTTGTGTACTTACGAACTCGAGGACAGCCTGTAGGCCGGAATCAGGATATTTTGGTGGGATATAGACAGCAGCAATCGTGAGGACTTTGTTTTGGGCACCAAGTAGTATCTTGATAGGGAGGAGTTGCACTGAGGTTTCTGTGGTGGGATAAGAACCAGGAGACAGGTGGGTAGTCCTTTATGTAGATTGCATCCACCACCCTTTTGAGGTCCTATCCAGTCTGAATATCTTGTAGCCTTGTATAGAGATGGCATGATCCGGAGTATTAGGTGTCAGCCAAGTTTCGATGATGGCAAGGATATCCGGGTTGTGTTGGCTGGCAAAGATTTGAAGGGAGGCCAGTTTTGGGAGGAGACTGCAGATGTTTAAGGTAGCAATTTTGAGCCCCCTCTCCATTTTGGCAGGCTTTGTTGTACTGTAGGAGACAGGGCCAGGATTTGAGTGGACACTTCCTGATATCAAGAGTAGGAGTTTAAGAGACAGTTGCTGTACTTTGTAGTCAATTGAATTACACTTCTGAGGCTTATGCGGCTTGGACCAGTGCAGGCGTCTAGGGACCCAGAGCAAGGAGATTGTTAGTAATAGAGGATGATATGCCCATTTATCCTTGTTGTAGCTTGTCAGTTGCACCCAGTCGCCAGCAGATAGGTACCTGTGGTTAAGTCAAAAGCCAAAAGAACGATCAACAGCTGAGGTCCAGAGTCACTGAAATGTTAAAATTCCTGAAGGTGATTAACTTTGCCTGCACATATGCAGGATGTGAAATCCCTTTGTCTGTATGCTCCTTTGTCATTCAAACATGTTGCTGAAAAGCCCACATACAGATCATGGATCATTGTACTGCTTTGAATTGTTTTGTTTTATACTGTATTGTACTACATTGTACTGTACTGTGTTGCAGTGTGCTCCCAGATTGTAATATTTTATTGTACTCTACTGTTTTGTATTACATTTTATGGTTTTGTATTGTACAGTAAGTATTGTACAGAACTGTATTTAAACATATAATGCTGCATTGTGCTGTATTCTAAAGCACTACATTGTGCCATATTGTTCTGTAATAAATGGGTCTCCCTTTTTCCCATAGGGAAACCGTGGTGTAATTTGCCATTATAAAGGAGCATTTATAACAGCAAACATGTGCACTATTTCCCTTGCTGTGCACATGCTTACGCAGCAGCGCGACCAGTCGAGACTGCTCATCGCTTCCGTGTCACCCAAAACAGAACCACTACAAGAACTCAGCAGTAAGTCCTTTTCTTTTCTCCCCCATATACCCTGGAAACACAGAAAGACCTGCAAAAAAGGAAAAAAAAAACATTTTAAGATACGAAAATCTCGGCACCGGACTAAAAGGACCGACCATAGGATACACTGGGACCTGTTTATTTTATGTAATTGCTGAGGCGAAAAAGGGAAACCCAGCAATTATATAAAATAAAAAATGGGTTGGGGTGTCAAACTCGATTTTACACACACCCTCGTTGTGGGATGCTTCAAACAACATGAAGTCTTGCTATATTATGACATATGCAGTGAGTCCCAACCTTCAAACTGCTCCAGAGGTGAAAGAGTTAACTTTCCATGCCAGGCATGGAACGCTGAGCTCGAGCTCGGTTGAAAACTCTGTCTGTTGTTCTTCAAACTCAGACTGTCAGATTCTTTACTCCGCCTCACTGAACAGTCGCTCCGGAGATTTCTCCTTCTGCTCGGTTCATTTTGTCGGTTAAAGTATTATTTTCTCGTTTTTTTGACCAAATTTAAACCGCAACCGGTCGGTTCAAGCTCTGTCTGTGGTATTGTAAGTACTAGATAGCTTTTACATTTAATTCTTCTGTGTGGAACTTGTAAACAGTTATCGGTTCGGTTTGAACCGATCAGGTTGTTTTGAAATATATTAATCTGTCTTTTAGAGTGTGGTTACCGGTTCTTATCGGTTCTAAAAAACAGATTTTATTACGTTTTTTCCACGACCCGTGACACGGTTGGGAACCGATAAGAGGGTCTTGCTTGGCGGATTGCCATAAACGGGCAAGTTTGGTTAGGACTGGCACTATGTCTGAGAAACCCAAAAGAAAAACCGGGCCCACTGGGTTTCAACACTGCAGTGTCTGTGGGGAAGCCTTTGCCAAGGCTGACCCCCACACCACCTGTGTTTATTGTCTGGGGTTTGACCACCTCAATGCAGACTGCCAGATTTGCAAAAATTTTCCTGCAGCTACCCTGGAAAAGAGAGTTGGTAGGCTCAGGGAAAGGGAGGCCAAGAAGTCCGCTGACCCGGATGGCCAGCCCGGTTCGGTTTCAACCGAACCGGAGGGAGTGCCCTCTGACCAGGGCGAGACTTCCTCAGGCAAAAGGAGAGCCGACTCGGAGGAGTCGGTTCCAGCAAAAAGGACAAGGAAATCAGCTGGTGTGGAGCCAAAACTTTCCTCTCCAACCGCTGAAGAAATAGCCAAAGCGATTAAAATTGTCCAGTCGCTTTCCCGTTCCGACCGAACCAGCACCATCAGGTAAGCGTCACGGTTCGGCCGGTTCCACAGTTCAAGAGTATGATTTAGAGGAATTTTATGAACCGGAGGAGGGGGAAGAGGAGTATGAGGAGAGTGAATGTGGATTTGAAAGTCTGGATGTGCCCATTGAACCGGACATCTCCCCAGACAGACCTTCAGGAGTGTCTCCTCCTAGGCTTTCTGAGTCCCCTTCTCATTTTATGTTTTATAAAAAAGTGGCTGAAACCCTCCAGCTCCCTATGGAGGAAGTTGTGGATGATCAAGAGGAGCCTGACTATGTGGAAATGATGGATATCCCAGAGTCCAGGAGACTGTCTATTCCTTTGCATAAATCTTTTGGGAAACAGACAGTAAAAATTCTAAAAACTCCTCACACTATACCTCCTGTTGATAAGAGAACGGACAAGAGGTACACATTGTCAGGCTCTGGTACAGAGTTCCTTACACAACAATGCAGCCATGTTGGGGTAGTGCAGGCTGCAGCCTGTGACAAGGCAAATATTCCCTTGGCCTCACACCCCCCTGACAAGGACTCCAGGAGGATTGATGCCATGGCAAAGAAACTGTACATGGCAGCATCCTTGGGACTCAGACAGGCAAATTATATGGCTTATGTTGCTAGATACCAGTAATCCAGATGGGATACTGTTATGGCTCTAGCAAAACAGGTCCCTGGCCAGCTTGCCAAGGAGCTGGAGCAGGTGGCTGCTGATGGTATTGAGGCATCTAAGGTGCAATTCCATGCTGCAGTGGACTCTAATGATGTGTCATCAAGAGCCATGGCTACATCTGTGGCACTTCGCAGAATGGCTTGGCTCAGATGTACTAGCCTGTCACAGGATACCCAGACTAAGGCCATGGATTTTCCTGTTGTGGGTAATTCTCTGTTTGAGGAGCAGACAGAGAATTACATGAAGAAAATGGATGAGTATAGGACCACCTATAGGAGTGCACAGGCCAAGGAAAGGCAGGCCACTCCTCAAAGGCAGCCTTCCAGGGGCGGGGCAGGCCTTTTCATAGGCCTTTTTACCAAGCCCAGGCCTCCTCTTCAGCTTATGCCCAGAGGGGGTTCTTTAGAGGGAGAGGCAGACGGGGTACAAGCAGGCCTGCTTCCACCCCTCAGCCTAAAGCCCCTGCCAAGCAGGCACCCTGATGGGGTGGCCAGGGCCGATTCTCAATTACCTGTAGGGGCAGGCTGGCTTACTTTGTCCAGGGCTGGAAGTCTCCAACATCAGACAAGTGGGTCCTGGAAGTACTAAGCCAGGGACTGGTTCTCAGCTTCAAAAAAATTTCCAAAGATGAGAACCAGATCCTTTCCATCTGCAAATCCATCAGAGGCACTTGCCCTAGAGGAAGAAGTCTCTACCCTCCTGGCTCTCAGAGCCATGGAAAGGTTCCACCCTACACCAGGGCAAAGGATTGTACTCAGGTACTTCCTTACCCCAAAAAGACAGGAGAATGGCGCCATCCTGGATCTCAGATACTAAACAAGCACCTTTTAAAACCAAAATTCAAAATGGTGACTCTGGAATTATTCTACCCTCTTTAAGGCCAGGGGACTGGCTAGTGTCCCTGGACCTCAAGGATGCCTACTTCATATTCTCATCAGAGCTCCCATCGAAAGTACCTCAGGTTCGAGCTGCCCTCAGGCCATTACCAGTTCAGAGCAATGCCCTTTGGCCTCATCTCTGCTCCAGGGTGTTCACAAAATGCCTGGCAGTAGCGAGTTGCCTACCTAAGAAGGCAAAATTGCCATCTTCCCTTACCTGGACGACTGGCTCATAGTAGGCCAGTCTCCAGACCAAGTCAAGTTACATCTTCAGATAACTCAGCAACTGCTTACCTCTCTAGGTTTCCTTCTGAATCTTCCAAAGTCAGTTCTAGAGCCTGTCCAGCTCCTCACCTTCATAGGCGCAGAGCTGAATACAGAGGAAGCCAGAGCCTTCCTTCCTTTGGACAGGGCAAGGACCCTGGTCTCTCTGGCCTCCTCATTCACCCTGCAGGTCTCTCGACCAGCAAGGCATTTTCTACAGCTCCTAGGGCACATGGCTGCTTCTACAGCAGTAGTGCAAGGAGCCAGATTTCAGATGAGGGACATCCAGTTCCATTTGAGAGCCTTTTGGTCTCAAAGAAAGGACCCTCTAACCAAATTGATCCAGTGACTCGAACCCTGATCCAAGCCCTACAATGGTGGCAGGATCAGAGCAATCTGAGACAAGGGGTTCCCTTTGTCACTCAGTCTCACTCTTTAATCCTTACTACAGATGTATCCCTCTTGGGGTGGGGAGTTCACATGGGCGACCTCACTACCCAGGGACTGTGGTCCCCTCAGGAATCTCTGCTCCACATCAACCTGTTGGAGCTCAGAGCAGTTTTTCTAGCACTTCAAGCTTTTTCCAAATCTGGTCAGAACAGACACCACTACAGTGTGGTACATCAACAAGCAAGGAGGCACTCGGTCTACGGCCTTGTGCACTGAAGCAATGAAGTTGTGGTCTCTGGCTTACTCCCTGAACACCTCCTTTACGGCAGTTCACCTCCCAGGCAAGGACAGTGTCCTGGCAGATGCTCTCAGCAGGATTTCCCAGGGCCATCACGAATGGTCACTGGATCCCCTGGTCCTGGAGGTAATATTTGCCAGGTGGGGCACCCCGCAGATAGATCTTTTTGCAGCCCCAGACAATCACCAACTTCCCCTTTTTTGCTGCAGGCCCCCAGTGTTGGGCTCAGTCCCTCTGGATGCCTTACTTCTCAATTGGGAAGGGAAGTTTCTCTATGCTTTTCCCCCTTCCCTCTCCTGTTCAAAGTGTTAGTCAAAATCAGATCTCAATCCTGCAAAGTGATTCTGATTGCTCCAGATTGGGCCAGACAACCCTGGTATCCACTCCTACTGTCCTTAGCAGTCCATCTTCCCCCTGTGTCTTCCCAGGAATCACAATCTGTTAACCTGTGCTCAGGGAAGGGTTTGGTACCTGAACCTCAAATCTCTCAATCTCAAGGCCTGGCTCTTGAAGAGTTAGAATTTGCTGATCTACACCTCTCCCAAGGTGTAATGGATATATTGAAGGCTTCTAGGAAGCCTTCCACCAGGGCTGCTTACAATTCCAAATGGAAGAGGTTTTCCATATGGTGCTCTGGGAAGCATATTTCCCCAGAATCTGCTGATTTACCCACAGTCCTGGATTATATGGTTCATTTGAACACTTTGGGGCTCAGTCAGACCAGCTACTCTAAAGGTGCATTTGGCAGCGGTGTCTGCTTTCATTTCAGCAGGTAAACCCTCTTCTCTTTCAGCTCATCCTGTATTCTCTAAGTTTTTTAAGGGATTGCTTCACACCAACCCCTCCATTCAGGGACCCTGCCCCTGCCTGGGATCTTAATGTTTGCATTGCTCAGCTTATGCAACCTCCCTTTGAGCCCTTGTCTTCAGCAGAGCTTAAGTATTTGACTTGGAAGACTGTGTTTCTGGTAGCCATCACTTCTGCCAGACGCATAAGTGAATTACAGGCTTTGTCAGTGGAGCCTGATTTTATCTCCTTTCATAGAGATAAGGTGGTCCTCAGGACTAACAGGAAGTTCTTGCCTAAGGTGGTTTCAGATTTCCACCTTAATCAATCTATTTCTCTTCCAGTGTACTTCACTGACCATTCCTCCTCTGGTGAGAGGAGGCTGCACAGCTTAGATGTGGAGAGAGCCCTTAGTTACTACATTGAGCGTACCAAGGGTCACAGGTTTGACTCCCTCCAACTGTTTCTCACTTATGGTGAGGTTGGTAAAGGGAAACCTGCCACTAAAAGATCCATTGCCAGGTGGATTGTCTCTTGTATCCAATTCTGTTATGAAAAGCTGGGTAAGGTTCCTCCCTCAGGCCTGAGGGCTCACTCTACCAGAGGTACAGCTGCTTCCCTGGCTGCTGAGATTTGTCAAGCAGCTACCTGGAAAACAGTTCACACTTTTACCAAGCATTACTCTCTGGACACCCAGGCTAGGAGTGATGCTCGGTTTGGCACAGCTGTGCTTCAGAGCCTATTTCCTAAGTAGGTTCTGTCCCTTCTCCATGGAGGTACTGCTGTGTAGTCTGCCTGTGTCATAATATAGCAAGACTTCATGTTGTTTGAAGAAAAAATTACTCACCTTAGTAATGTTGTTTCTTCTAATGGAGTCTTGCTATATTATGACCTCCCCCCCTGCCTGCCCCTCTCAGAACCTCTATTTTTGGGATGTGAGTGGGCAGTGCAGTGTTGTCACTTAGTAGATGCCCACCTTGTTTTTTCACCCCTCCCTTTTTTGGGGTGACTGGGCGTTGTGTTTTTCGTTTTTGGGGTCTCCTGACTTGAGTCTTTGTTTTGGGACCAAAAAATGTGTTTCTTATATTTAGTAGCCAGTTGGCTAGTGTAGGTTTACAGCTTCCACACAGGACCTTAGTGAGTTTAGCTCTTAAAGGTCTGACAGTTTGAGTTTGAAGAACAACAGACAGAGTTTTCAACCGAGCTCGAGCTCAGCGTTCCATGCCTGACATGGAAAGTTAACTCTTTCACCTCCGGAGCAGTTCGAAGGTTGGGACTCACTGCATATGTCATAATATAGCAAGACTCCATTAGAAGAAACAACATTACTAAGGTGAGTAATTTTTTCTTTTCACAAACCCCTCGGGCTTCACCCTCGGGGTTTATGTAGCATCCCACAACTCGTGTGTGTGTGTGTGTGTGTGTGTGTGTGTGTGTGTGTGTGTAAAATCTCGTTACACACCCTGAACCATACTTTATTCTATATGTAATATATTTTACTGCATTATACTGCACTGTAATTTATTGAATTGTGCTTATTGTTCTGTACAGTACTGCTTCGAACTGTTTTATTTAATATTGTATTGTATTGTACAGCAGTACATTGTGTCATTGTTCTGTACTGTACTTTACTGCACCATACTGCAATGAGATGAATAAAATGACACCTGTTGAACTGTACTGTATGTCATGGTACTGCTCTGATTTGTTTTGTTTTATATTATAAAGTACTGCACTGTACTGTGTTGTATTGTACTCCCAGACCATAATATTTTATTGTACTGCACTGTTTTGTATTAAACTCTGTGCTTGTATTTACTTATTATATTCTACTGTATACTGCACATTTGTATTGTGTTGTATAGCACTGCATGTGTCATATTGTTCTGTACTGTTCTTCATTTTATTGCGGTACACTGCACTGCAATGTACTGAATTGTGCGTATTGTACTGACTTTATTGTGCTGCTTTGAACTGCTTTGTTTTATACTGTCATGTAGTGCATTATATTTACTGTACTATGTTATGTATTACAGTGTATTGTACTTTATTGTACTGTATTGTGCTATATTATAGTGTACTGTATTGTGCCGTAATGTGTTTTATAGTTACATACAGATGTTGTGTACTCTACTGTGCTGCTCTGTATTGTACTGCACTATATTGTATTTCATTTTATTTCATTACATTATAATCACTGGTCAAAAACGTCATCAGTTGGTCTGCCATTACTTTGAAACACCTTAGTACACTGGTAAGAATTATAATGCATAGAACGCTGTGTATTATGTCTTGTTTTAATATATGGTATTCTGTGCATTATCAGTATGCAAAAATGGAATCATTTGTGTCTCTCAGAATCATTCTCTTATCACCAGCGTGATATACTACATAATGCTGAACCTCATTTTCTCAACAGCAGAGCTTTGCTTCTTAACTTGTTGTTCCTTACCAAACAAAACAAAAAAACAAAACAAAAAAAACAAAATAAAGCAAAAACAAAAAAAAAACACAACAAACAAACAGAAAACTGGGATCATGGCTATTGTTTCCCTTTTCACCACTTCTGCTGTCACTGAGGGGATGTGATGACATGTTGAAGAGAGTCTGCAGCTGAGGAATCGGGGCTCGAAAGGCTGTTATGGTTAAGGTCAGAAAAGCTTATAATGATCTTTATTGTCGTCAGTGTACTTCTGCTAATCTCAGATTTCCATGTCATGTTTTCTATGTGCTTAAAGTGACTTGTAAAAAAAAAAAAAAGTTGGAGAAGTATATTCAGATCTGTACCAGGTAATGGCTAAGGGGCATTTTATGTGTGTCAGTGGGGCTCAAGAGGGTGGCACTCTCACCTCTGGGGTAGAAGATTGTGGGTTGAAGTCTCACAAGGGGGATGGGGTATGGATATCTGGGCTTTAGGGTGACAGTTTGGCCAAGCAGGCTGAAGTGCAGACTTGCGAACTTGTTAAACTCTTCCAACTGCCAGTTACTCCACCTCCTTGTGCTTGATCATGTTGCCGTCTGTGCCTGATCTGACCATTTAATGTTTGAATTTCCCTTTGCCTGAAAATGACAGCAATGCCCCTTCCTCGGCTGTCTGTTAATACCATTACTAAGACAACTCTTACAGTTAAAATGCGGTGACGGTATTCCCGCTGAGCTGGTGGGAGGGAGGAACTCGAGCCAGTGGTACTCCTTAAATATATATACATTTAATGTCTGTCTGTCTGTATGAATGCATGGACTGTAGGTATGCATGCATGTATGGACTGTTTGTGTGTAGGGGCTGTATGTATGGACTGTATGCATGTACTGTATGTATGGGGGGATGGATGTATATATGTATGTATTATGTATAGTATGTATATATGGCTATCTGGCTGTATGGATGAATGTGCATATGTATGAGTATGTGTGTATGTATGTGCATTATGGCGCCAAGTGGGAAAGTCACTATCCTCTCACCCCTGACCCTCCCTTTCTAAGGATACTAAGGGGGGGTGGCGAATCCAGTATTTACCGCCATAATGACCAGTGCTGTAATGCCATCACCCTAATGGCCGGAAAGAACATGTACTGTATGCATGGTCTGTATGTATGCACGTGTCTTTGTATGAATGTGTGTATGAATGTAAATGCAGCTGTTTCAAGAGTGGTGGTTTTAAACGTTTTATTTTCGTAGAAACTTGCTCTCCCAGGCACCCAGTGTGGCTGCAGCACTATATAGTAATGGAACATTTCAGCACCTAATCTCAGCCTGGGGCACTGCCGGTCATTACGCATGCATGCACGGGCAATCACTGGTGAGCTTTTTAAAGCAACAGTACATGTTACAGTGAAGATTTTCTGCCTATCCCTGTTCATCACATTTGGGCTTGTCTTTTTCCCACCGTTTTATAAGATACCCTTTTTACCCATTTTGAGTCTTCTTTCACAGTTGTTTTCAGATCTGAGATCATTAAAAGAGACATTAAATATGGCTGCCCCCAGTTGTCCATCACTGTTCTCAGCTGTACATGAATGCTCATTGTTTAAAGTGTTTTTCTAGTATCCAGGAAAACCTTCTAAAAATATGAGCATTCAGACACAATGAATTCGATATTTTACAAACGTTCTATATTTATGTCTGTTCCTAATTTATTACTGATGACACTCATATGAAATCATTATCGTCATCCCCACCTTCATCTTGTTTTTCTACTCCTGCTTCTCCCTCTTCACTGAAGACATAATTCTTTATTTGTGTGACATCATGCTCTAGTGCTCTGTCTCACAAACAAAGGATTATGACATCATTGGGGGGGCAGAAGGATGAGAGGTTAGACCTCTGAGCTGTGAACCTGGAGGCCCAGCAAACACTACTGCCTGCATACTGTGTGACCGTAAGCAAGTCACTTGACCTTCCTGGGCCAGATTTTACATGGGACTGGCATGACTCGGGATTAAGGCTCCGTGCGCAGCTCACCCCTCTGGGAGTATATTCCTGCACAGGTGAAAATGCTATTTTTAACACTTTACACACATGAGCATCATTTCCTGTTTTTTTTTGTGTGTGTTGTTGCAGATGTTACCCTGGTAACACCAGGCACAGCATCTGTGCTAATACAGTTTGCACAAGCTAGCATAAATGGGAACAAAGGATCGCAAAAAGGTGACCTTTTCCAAAATCATTTGCAAGCAGCAGGAAAAGTGGTTGCACAACAGAACCCTCGTGTTGCACAGTGTTTTCCTTTTTTTAATTATTTTATTTTTAAAGTGCTCCCATATCACGGTTACATATACAAATACAATCTCATGTTAATAAATCTGAAATGACTAAACATTTTATTTTATTTTTTTAATCATGAATGCTGTTTTTTGGCTCTAAGGTCGCTGCTGGGGGAAGACCACCCTCCCATGCTGGTTAGGTCATGGTACTTACCGGGATCCAACTTCATAGAGCTCACACCGAGGGAGTTTTGCCCCAAACATCCCCCCTTCCCAAGTCAGGCTAGTCATGCAGTGACTTCGGTACATAACTGGGTATGCTTCTGTCCCCAATGTGCAGAGGTCTGCCAGTCTCTGCCTCGCTGGACTTCCTGTTATAGTCCCAGTTGCTGTGCTTCCCTGCCAATGCTAGGGATCAGTAGGTGCCAAGCACCAGTGACCCTTTCCTAGAGAAGGGGAGCAGTCCCTGGGATGCTCAGCCTCCACCCAGGCCAACCCTCCGATGTCTCATGATGCTGAAAAGCTGGGTTTGGGAATGAACCTGAGTTGTCAGAGGGCCAGTCAGGGGAGGTGGGCAGAGCATCCCAGAGGACACTTTCCACCTTTGAGAGGTAGGGAAGATGGACTCCACTGTGCTACTGCCACCTAGGTGGCCACAGGTAGCAGTGCAAGCAGAGTTGTTGAATCAGGGAGTATGCTGACATGCTTTGACATGCTTCTCAGCATCCTGCAGGGGTTGGAACAGAAAACGAAGAAAGGCCAGACAGAGCAGGAGGACATCTGCCTCTCACCATGGCCACCCACTGCTGACCAAGGCACTCTCTTCTGAAGCACCAACCTACTCTCTATCAGTGTTGGGGCACCCTTCTGACAACTGGCAAGAAGGGGAAAATATTATAAAATTTAAAAAAAATTCAGTCAGGGTCAGCCTGCTGACACAGCGGTAGCCCTACCGCTCACAATGCCAGCAACCTGAGTTCAGACATGGGCTTGGGTTGTCAGAGGGCTGGCTGGAGGGAGGAGGCTTGAGCATCCTAGGACCACTCCGGGGTGGGGAGAGCCATGGCTCAGTGCATGACCAGCCTCTAGCAATGGCTGGATGATTGGCATGCCCGTGCCACATACACAGGGTGGAGCATGATGGACGCTGGCTTTTGCCTTAGCATCAGTGCACCTCACGTTTCTGGGGGGGGTGTACAAGAAAAATGCTGGCCCGGCGTGACACCAACAAGGAGGTTGCAGCATTGGCCTCTGCTTACTGGCCCATCAGCCAGAAGAAGGACCCCGACAAGGACTCAAGCTATGATTGTGGAGGGGTCTAAGTTGGGGGCCCCCCTTCACTTCTTCCCCACCTGGGGGGATAAGCCAGTGCTCCGTGGGGGTGTCCTCCTCTGGTATCGCAGGGCTTAGTGAGTTAGGTCGGGTGACAGTGCTGGGCTGGGGGGGGAAAGAAATTACAAAACAAAATCCAGTCAATGGAATATTCCTGGGGCAGACCTGGAAATGAACTTCAGTTTAGTGTGCCTTTCAAGACCAGAAAAAAAAATCCTATATTCATGTGAATGTTCTTTGTAATAAAGAATGTGAGGGACAGAAATGTGGTAAAGTGACAAGATATGCTGAATTCTATCTGAATATTTATGTAATGACATTCAGAGTCAGCAGAGTATAGGAAGGAATCATCAGCTGATGTGGGTGATTAAATGTCCAAGGCTGAAGGCCGAGGCATTTAATAAACGACAGAAGCCAGTTATTCAAAACAGACTTTGGCTGACCAAATGTTATTACTGTTACACAATGAGGAGTTTTGAAACCAGAACTTTAAATGCACTGTGTTAGTTAAACTGGACAGTCAGTAAATCCTTTTTTGTCTGTGGACTAATTATGGATAAATTATCATGGACATGTCTGAAATGTGAATAAATTAGCGTAGGTGTGTCTTAAATGTGGGTAAACTATCACAAACTGGCCAATGCAGATAACTGTAGTGTGCATGTTCAAAATATGGATAATTGACTAGGGGTGGCTGTAGTAGTTTGTGACGTAGTAAATGGCAGTTTTCCTCTATCTAATTGGCTTATAGTAGATACCTGTTGTATAATTATATATTTAAAACATGTTCCTGGATAGTGGAAACAGAATTTGGTATTTTGTTTTGGTAACTGTGGTGAACTAGCATACAACAGACACTGCTCCCTGACCTTTATTTATTTTACTATTTATTTACCCAGGATAGCCCAGTTGAGATGTAGCATCTTGTTTTCAGTGGGGTCCTGCTTCTACTTATTTCTGCAGCTGGGTGGAAAGGAGCATTTGGAGGTTAAGTGACTTTCCCAAGGTCACACAGTAATCATTTGGCTCTAGCAGGGTTTGAACTTGCAATCTCCCTGAATCCAAGACAGTGCTCAAACCATGAGACTACACTTCATTATATGAACACCATTAACATTAGGAGTAACACCGAGCCATAGTACCTAAGCTCCACCATGGTAAACATAAAGTGGAATGTGGCATCATAGAAATGGATTTGGGAACAAAAATGAACCACAGGGATGGACATCAGGGACTAAAAATTGAGGAATTGCAGGGATCAACATCAGGTATTAAAATGGAGGAACCACAGTGATCAACATCAAGGGTTAAAATAGAGGAACCACAGGGATCAACACAAAGGGTTAAAATGGAGGAAGTGCAGGCATCAACACTGAGGATTAAAATGGAGGAAGCGCAGGCATCAACACTGAGGGTTAAAAATGGAGGAACTGCAGGGATCAACATCAATGACTAAAATGGAGAAACCTCAGGGATCAACATCATGGTTGAAATGGAGGAACTGCAGGGATCAACATCATAGGTAAAAATGGAGGCACAGCGGGGATCAACACTGAGGGCTGAAAATGGAGAAACCACAGGGATCAACGTTGGGGTTTAAAAATAGAGGAACCACAGGGATCAATATCGGGGTTAAACGGAGGAACTGCAGGGATTAACATAGAGGTTTAAAATGGAGTAACTACAGGGATTAACATCAGGGGTTAAAAATGGAGGAACTGCTGGGACAAATATTGGAGGTTAAAACTGGAGAAACTGCAGAGACTAACACTGGGAGTTAAAAATTGAGGAACCATTGGGAACAGCATTGGGTGTTACAAATGAAGGAACCAACAAGGATCAACATTAGGGGTTACAAAGGGAAGAACTGCAAGGATCAACATCAGGGGTTATAAATTGAGGAACCAGAGGGATTAACATTGGGGGTTAAAATGACGGAACCACGGGGATCAAGATCAGAGATGGAAAAGGAGGATGTACAGGGATTAACATCAGGGGTGAAAAAAAAAAAACTGAGGGATCATCAGTTTTAAAAATGGAGGGACTGTAGGGATCAGCATTGAGGGTTAAAATGGAGGAACTGCAGGGCTGAACATCAGGGGTTAATAAGGAGAAAGGACAGATCATCACTGGTGTAAAAATGGTGGAACCACAGGGATTAACATTGGGGTTTAAAATGGAGAAAGCACTGGTATCATCATTGGTTGTAAAATTAAAGGAGCCACAGGGATCAACATTGGCACTGAAAAGGAGGAACCACAGGGATCAACATCAGGGGTTGAAAAGGAGGAATCGCAGGGATACACACTGGGGGTTCAAAAGGAGGAACCGCAAGGATGAACATTGGGGTTATAAAGGAAGAACCACAGGGATCAATATCAGAGGTTAAAAATGAGGGAAGGAAAGGAAGGGTAGGGATCAACATTGGTGATTAAAAGGAGGAACTGCTGGGATCAACATCAGGGTTAAAAAGGAGGCACCACAGGGGTCAACATCTGGGTTAAAAAGGAGGAACCACGGATCAACATCAGGGTTAAAAAGGAGGCGCTGCAAGGATCATCATCAGCGTTAAAAAGGAGGAACTGCAGGGATCACCAGGGTTAAAAAGGAGGAACCGCAGGGATCAACAGAGTTAAAAAGGAGGCACCGCAGGGATCAACATCAGGGTTAACAAGGAGGCACCGCAGGGATCAACATCAGGGTTAAAAAGGAGGCACCACAGGGATCAATATCAGGGTTAAAAAGGAGGCAACACAGGGATCAACATCAGGGTTAAAAAGGAGGCACCACAGGGATCAACATTGGGGTTTAAAGAGGAGGAACCACAGGGATCACCAACAGGGAATAAAAAGGAGGAACCACAGGGATCAACATTGGGGTTTAAAAAGGAGGAACCATAGGGATCAACAGGGTTAAAAAAAAAAAGGAACTGCAAGGATCAACATCAGGGTTAAAAAGGAGTAACTGCAGGGATCAACAGGGTTAAAAAGGAGGCACCGCAGGGATCAACATCAGGGTTAAAAAGGAGGAACCGCAGGGATCAACATCAGGGTTAAAAAGGAGGAACAGCAGCGATCAACAGGGTTAAAAAGGAGGAACCACAGGGATCAACATTGGGGTTTAATGAGGAAGAACCGCAGGGATCAACATCAGGGTAAAAAATGAGGAACCACAGGGATCAACATCAGGGTTAAAAAGGAGGCACTACAGGGATCAACATTGGGGTCTAAAGAGGAGGAACCACGGGGATCAACAGGGTAAAAAGGAGGAACCACAGGGGTCAACATCAGGGTTAAAAAGGAGGAACCACAGCGATCAACATCAGGGTTAAAAAGGAGGAACCACAGCGATCAACATCAGGGTTAAAAAGGAGGCACCACAGGGATCAACATTGGGGTTTAAAGAGGAGGAACCACAGGAATCAACATCAGGGTTAAAAAAGAGGTGCCACAGAGATCGACATCAGGGTTAAAAAGGAACCACAAGGATCAACATCAGGGTTAAAAAGGAGGAACCACAAGGATCAATATCAGGGTTAAAAAGGAGGAACCACAAGGATTAACGTCAGGGTTAAAAAGGAGGAACCACAGAGCTCAACATAAGGGTTAAAAAGGAGGAACCGCAAGGATCAACATCAGGGTTAAAAAGGAGGAACCGCAGGGATCAACATCGGGGTTAAAAAGGAGGCACTGCAGGGATCAACATCAGGGTTAAAAAGGAGGAACTGCAGGAATCAACAGGGTTAAAAAGGAGGCACTGCAGGGATCAACATCAGGGTTAAAAAGGAGGCACCGCAGGGATCAACATCAGGGTTAAAAAGGAGGCACCAAAGGGATCAACATCGGTTAAAAAGGAGGAACCACAGGGATCAACATCAGGTTTAAAAAGGAGGAACCACTGGGATCAACATCAGGGTTAAAAAGGAGGAACCAAAGGGATCAACATTGGGGTTTAAAGAGGAGGAACCACAGGGATCAACATCAGGGTTAAAAAGGAGGAACCACAGGGATCAACGTTGGGGTTTAAAGAGGAGGAACCACAGGGATCAACATCAGGGTTAAAAAGGAGGAACCACAGGGATCAACATCAGGTTTAAAAAGGAGGAACCACTGGGATCAACATCAGGTTAAAAAGGAGGAACCACAGGGATCAACATTGGGATTTAAAGAGGAGGAACCACAGGGATCAACATCAGGGTTAAAAAGGAGGCACCGCAGGGATCAACAGGGTTAAAAAAGAGGAACCACAGGGATCTACATCGGCGTTAAAAAGGAGCAACCGCAGGGATCAACATCGGGGTTAAAAAGGAGGCACCACAGGATCAACATCAGGGTTAAAAAGAAGGAACTGCAGGGATCAACATCAGGGTTAAAAAGGAGGAACTGCAGGGATCAACATCAGGGTTAAAAAGGAGGGACCACAGGGATCAACATCAGGGTTAAAAATGAGGCACCACAGGGGTCAACATCAGGGTTAAAAAGGAGGAACAGCAGCGATCAACATCAGGGTTAAAAAGGAGGAACCACAGGGATCAACATCAGGGTTAAAAATGAGGAACCACAGGGATCAACATCAGGGTTAAAAAGGAGGTACTACAGGGATCAACATTGGGGTCTAAAGAGGAGGAACCACGGGGATCAACATCAGGGTTTAAAAGGAGGAACCACAGGGATTAACATCAGGGTTAAAAAGGAGGAACCACAGAGATCAACATCAGGGTAAAAAGGAGGCACCACAGGGATCAACATTGGGGTTTAAAGAAGAGGAACCGAAGGGATCAACATCAGGATTAAAAATGAGGAACCACAGGGATCAACATCAGGGTTAAAAAGGAGGCACCACAGGGATCAACATTGGGGTCTAAAGAGGAGGAACCACAGGGATCAACAGGGTTAAAAGGAGGAACCACAGGGATCAACATCAGGGTTAAAAGGAGGAACCACAGAGATCAACATCAGGGTTAAAAGGAGGACCACAGGATCAACATGGGTTTAAGAGGAGGAACCAGGGATCAACATCAGGGTTAAAAGGAGGAACCATGAGGGATCAACATCAGGGTTAAAAAGGAGGAACCACAGGGATCAATATCAGGGTTAAAAGGAGGCACCACAGGATCAACACTGGGGTTTAAAGAGGAGGAACCGCGGGGATCAACATCAGGGTTAAAAGGAGGAACCACAGGGATCAACATCAGGGTTAAAAGGAACTCAGGATCAACACAGGGTAAAGAGGAACCACAGGGATCAACATTAGGGTTTAAAGAGGAGGAACCACAGGGATCAACATCAGGGTTAAGGAGGCCACAGGATCAACATCAGGGTTAAAAGGAGGAACCACAGGGATCAACATCAGGGTTAAAAAGGTGGACCCACAGGGATCAACATCAGGGTTAAAAAGGAGGCAATACATGGATCAGCATTGGGGTCTAAAGAGGAGGAACCACAGGGATCAACATCAGGGTTAAAAAGGAGGAACCACAGGGATTAACATCAGGGTTAAAAAGGAGGAACCACAGGGAGCAACAGCAGGGTTAAAACGGAGGCACTACAGGAATCAACATTGGGGTTTAAAGAGGAGGAACCACAGGGATTAACATTGGGGTTTAAAGGGGAAGAACCACAGGGATCAACATCAGGGTTAAAAGGAGGAACTACAGGATCAACATCAGGGTTAAAGGAGGAACTGCAGGGATCAACATCAGGGTTAAAAGGAGGAACCACAGGGATCAACATTGGGGTTTAAAGAGAGGAACCACAGGATCAACATCAGGTTAAAAGGAGGCACCACAGGGATCAACATTGGAGTTAAAAGGAGGAACCACAGGATCAACATTAGGTTAAAAGGAGACCGAGGATCATATCAGGGTTAAAAGGAGGAACCACAGGGATCAACATCAGGAGTTAAAAGGAGGCAACTGCAGGGATCAACATCAGGGTTAAAAGGAGGAACCACAGGGATCAACATCAGGGTTAAAAAGCAACAGAGGATCAACATCAGGGTTAAAAGGAGGAACCACAGGGATCAACATCAGGGTTAAAAGGAGGAACCGCAGGGATCAACATCAGGGTTAAAAAGGAGGCACCACAGGGATCAACATCAGGGTTAAAAAGGAGGAACTGCAGGGATCAACATCAGGGTTAAAAAGGAGGAACTGCAGGGATCAACAGGGTTAAAAAGGAGGCACCACAGGGATCAACATCAGGGTTAAAAAGGAGACACTACAGGGATCAACATCAGGGTTAAAAAGGAACTGCAGGGATCAACATCAGGGTTAAAAAGGAGGGACCACAGGGATCAACATCAGGGTGAAAAAGGAGGCACGGGTCAATATCAGGGTTAAAAGGAACTGCAGGATCAACATCAGGGTTAAAGGAGGCAAGACAGGGATCAACATCAGGGTTAAAAAGGAGGAACCACAGGGATCAACATCAGGGTTTAAAGAGGAGGAACCACAGGGATCAACATCAGGGTTTAAAGGAGGAACCACAGGGATCAACATTGGGGTTTAAAGAGGAGGAACCACAGGATCAACATCAGGGTTAAAAGGAAGAACTGCAGGAACAAATCAGGGTTAAAAGGAGGAACCGCAGGATCAACATCAGGGTTAAAAGGAGGAACAGAGGGATCAACATCAGGGTTAAAAGGAGGAACCACAGGGATCAACATCAGGGTTTAAAAGGAGGACCACAGGGATCAACATTGGGGTTTAAAGAGGAGGAACCACAGGGATCAGCACAGTTAACGAAGGACCACAGGGATCAACATCGGGGTTTAAAGGAGGAACCACAGGGATCAACATCGGGGTTTAAAGAGGAGGAACCACAGGGATCAACATCAGGGTTAAAAATGAGGAACCACAGGGATCAACATCAGGGTTAAAAAGGAGGCACCACAGGGATCAACATTGGGGTCTAAAGAGGAGGAACCACGGGGATCAACATCAGGGTTAAAGGAGGAACCACAGGGATCAACATCAGGGTTAAAAGGAGGAACCACAGGGATCAACATCAGGGTTAAAAGAACGAGGGATCAACATCAGGGTTAAGGAGGGACAGCAGGGATCAACATCAGGGTTAAAAGGAGACAATACAGGGATCAACATCAGGGTTAAAAAGGAGGAACTGCAGGGATCAACATCAGGTTAAAGGAGGACCACAGGGATCAACATCAGGGTTAAAGGAGGCACCACAGGGATCAACATCAGGGTTAAAAGGAGGAACCACAGGGATCAACATTGGGGTTTAAAGAGGAGGAACCGAGGATCAACATCAGGGTTAAAAATGAGAACCACAGGGATCAACATCAGGGTTAAAAGGAGGCACTATAAGGATCAACATTGGGGTCTAAGGAGGAACCACGGGATCAACATCAGGGTTAAAAGGAAGAACCACAGTGATCAACAGCAGGGTTAAAGGAGCACCACAGGGATCAACATTAGGGTTTAAGAGGAGGAACCACAGGGATCAACATCGGGTTAAAAGGAGGAACCACAGGGATCAACATTGGGGTTTAAAGAGGGGGAACCACACCACAGGGATCAACATCAGGGTTAAAAAGGAGGTACCACAGAGATCAACATCAGGGTTAAAAAGGAGGCACTGCAGGGATCAACATCAGGGTTAAAAAGGAGGAACTGCAGGGATCAACAGGGTTAAAAAGGAGGAAGTGCAGGGATCAACATCAGGGTTAAAAAGGAGGCACCGCAGGGATCAACATCAGGGTTAAAAAGGAGGCACCGCAGGGATCAACATCAGGGTTAAAGGAGGAACCACAGGGATCAACATCGGGTTAAAGAGAGGCACTACAGGGATCAACATCAGGTTTAAAAGGAGGAACCACAGGATCAACATCAGGGTTAAAAGGAGGAACCACAGAGATCAACATTGGGGTTTAAGAGAGGAACCAGGGATCAACATCAGGGTTAAAAAGGAGGAACCACAGGGATCAACATCAGGGTTAAAGGAGGAACCACAGGGATCAACATCAGGGTTAAAAGGAGGAACCACAGGGATCAACATCAGGGTTAAAGGAGGCACCAGGATCAACACAGGGTTAAAAAGGAGGAACCACAGGGATCAACATCAGGGTTAAAGGAGGAACCACAGGATCAACATCAGGGTTAAAAGGTGGACCCACAGGGATCAACATCAGGTTAAAAGGAGGCACTACAGGGATCAACATGGGGTTAAAGAGGAGGAACCACAGGGATCAACATCAGGATTAAGGAGGAACCACAGGGATTAACAGGGTTGAAAAGGAGGAACCACAGGGATTAACAGGGTTGAAAAGGAGGAACCACAGGGATTAACAGGGTTGAAAAGGAGGAACACAGGGATTAACATTAGGGTTAAAAGGAGGCACTGCAGGGATCAACATTGGGGTTTAAATAGGAGGAACCACAGGGATCAACATCATGGTTAAAAGGAGAACACAGGGTTCAACATCAGGTTTAAAAGGAGGAACCTGGATCAACATCAGGGTTAAAAAGGAGGAACATGAGGATCAACATCAGGGTTAAAAGGAGGAGCGGCACGAGGATCAACATCAGGGTTAAAAAGTAGGAACCACAGGGATCAACATCAGGGTTAAAAAGGAGGAACTACAGGAATCAACATCAGGGTTATAAAAGAGGATCCACAGGGATCAACATTGGGGTTTAAAGAGGAGGAACCACAGGGATCAACATCAGGGTTTAAAAGAAGGAACCACAGGGATCAACATCGGGGTTTAAAGAGGAGGAACCACAGGGATCAACATCGGGGTTTAAAGAGGAGGAACCACAGGGATCAACATCGGGGTTTAAAGAGGAGGAACCACAGGGATCAACATCAGGGTTAAAAATGAGGAACCACAGGGATCAACATCAGGGTTAAAAAGGAGGCACTACAGGGATCAACATTGGGGTCTAAAGAGGAGGAACCACGGGGATCAACATCAGGGTTAAAAAGGAGGAACCACAGGGATCAACATCAGGGTTAAAAGGAGGAACCACAAGGATCAACATCAGGGTTAAAAGGAACTGCAAGGGATCAACATCAGGGTTAAAAGAGGGACCACAGGGATCAACATCAGGGTTAAAAGGAGACACTACAGGGGTCAACATCAGGGTTAAAAGGAGGAACTGCAGGGATCAACATCAGGGTTAAAGGAGGGACACAGAGGATCAACATCAGGGTTAAAAGGAGGCACCACAGGGGTCAATATCAGGGTTAAAGGAGGAACTGCAGCGATGAACATCAGGGTTAAAGGAGGAACCACAGGGATCAACATTGGGGTTTAAAGAGGAGGAACACGAGGGGCTCAACATCAGGGTTTAAAATGAGGAACCACAGGGTTCAACATCAGGATTAAAAGGAGGCACCACAGGGATCAACATTGGGGTCTAAGGAGGAACCACGGGGATCAACATCAGGGTTAAAAAGGAGGAACCACAGTGATCAACAGCAGGGTTAAAAAGGAGGCACCACAGGGATCAACATTGGGGTTTAAAGAGGAGGAACCACAGGAATCAACATCTGGGTTAAAAAGGAGGTACCACAGGGATCAACATTGGGGTTTAAAGAGGGGGAACCACACCACAGGGATCAACATCAGGGTTAAAAAGGAGGTACCACAGAGATCAACATCAGGGTTAAAAAGGAGGCACTGCAGGGATCAACATCAGGGTTAAAAAGGAGGAACTGCAGGGATCAACAGGGTTAAAAAGGAGGAAGTGCAGGGATCAACATCAGGGTTAAAAGAGGAGCAACCGAGAGGATCAACATCAGGGTTAAAAGGAGGCACCACGAGGATCAACATCAGGGTTAAAAGGAGGAACCACAGGGATCAACATCGGGTTAAAAGGAGGCACTACAGGGATCAACATCAGGTTTAAAGGAGGAACCACAGGGATCGACATCAGGGTTCAAAAGGAGGAACCACAGAGATCAACATTGGGGTTTAAAGAGGAGGAACCACAGGGATCAACATCAGGGTTAAAAAGGAGGAACCACAGGGATCAACATCAGGGTTAAAAAGGAGGAACCACAGGGATCAACATCAGGGTTAAAAAGGAGGCACCCCCTGGATCAGCACTGGGGTTTAAAGAGGAGGAACCACGGGGATCAACATCAGGGTTAAAAAGGAGTAACCACAGGGATCAACATCAGGGCTAAAAAGGAACTGCAGGGGTCAACATCAGGGTTAAAAATGAGGAACCACAGGGATTAACATTAGGGTTTAAAGAGGAGGAACCACATGGATCAACATCCGGGTTAAAAAGGAGGGCCCACAGGGATCAACATCAGGGTTAAAAAGGAGGAACCACAGGGATCAACATCAGGGTTAAAAAGGAGGAACCACAGGGATCAACATCAGGGTTTAAAAGGAGGAACCACAGGGATCAACATCAGGATTAAAAAAGGAGAACCACAGGGATTAACAGGGTGAAAGGAGGAACCACAGGGATTAACAGGGTTGAAAGGAGGAACCACAGGGATCAACATTAGGGTTAAAAGGAGGCACTGCAGGGATCAACATTGGGGTTTAAATAGGAGGAACCACAGGATCAACATCAGGGTTAAAGGAGGAAACACAGGGATCAACATCAGGGTTAAAAGGAGGAACCTCAGGATCAACATCAGGGTTAAAAGGAGGAACTGTCAGGATCAACATCAGGGTTAAAAGGAGGAACGGCAGGGATCAACATCAGGGTTAAAAAGTAGGAACCGCAGGGATCAACATCAGGGTTAAAAAGGAGGCAACACAGGGATCAACATCAGGGTTAAAAGGAGGAACCACAGGGATCAACATCGGGGTTAAAGAGGAGGAACCACAGGGATCAACATCAGGGTTTAAAAGAGAGGAACCACAGGGATCAACATTGGGGTTTAAAGAGGAGGAACCACAGGGATCAACATCAGGGTTAAAAAGGAAGAACCGCAGGGATCAACATCAGGGTTAAAAAGGAGGCACTACAGGGATCAACATTGGGGTCTAAAGAGGAGGAACCACGGGGATCAACAGGGTAAAAAGGAGGAACCACAGGGGTCAACATCAGGGTTAAAAAGGAGGAACCACAGCGATCAACATCAGGGTTAAAAAGGAGGAACCACAGCGATCAACATCAGGGTTAAAAAGGAGGCACCACAGGGATCAACATTGGGGTTTAAAGAGGAGGAACCACAGGAATCAACATCAGGGTTAAAAGAGAGGTGCCACAGAGATCGACATCAGGGTTAAAAAGGAACCACAAGGATCAACATCAGGGTTAAAAAGGAGGAACCACAAGGATCAATATCAGGGTTAAAAAGGAGGAACCACAAGGATTAACGTCAGGGTTAAAAAGGAGGAACCACAGAGCTCAACATAAGGGTTAAAAAGGAGGAACCGCAAGGATCAACATCAGGGTTAAAAAGGAGGAACCACAGGGATCAACATCAGGGTTAAAAGGAGCACTGCAGGGATCAACATCAGGGTTAAAGAGGAACACAGGAATCAACAGGGTTAAAAGGAGAACGCAGGGATCAACATCAGGGTTAAAAGGAGGCACCGCGGGATCAACATCAGGGTTAAAAGGAGGCACCAAAGGGATCAACATCGGTTAAAAGGAGGAACCACAGGATCAACATCAGGTTTAAAAAGGAGGAACCACAGGGATCAACATCAGGGTTAAAAGGAGGAACCAAAGGGATCAACATTGGGGTTTAAAAGGAGGAACCACAGGGATCAACATCAGGGTTAAAAGGAGGAACCACAGGGATCAACATTGGGGTTTAAAGAGGAGGAACCACAGGATCAACATCAGGGTTAAAAGGAGGAACCACAGGGATCAACATCAGGTTAAAAGAGACCACTGGGATCAACATCAGGTTAAAAGGAGGAACCACAGGGATCAACATCAGGTTTAAAGGAGGAACCACAGGGATCAACATCAGGGTTAAAAGGAGGCACCGCGAGATCAACAGGGTTAAAAAGAGGAACCATGAGGGATCAACATCAGGGTTAAAGGAGCAACCGGGATCAACATCGGGTTAAAAGGAGGAACCACAGGATCAACATCAGGGTTAAAGAAGGAACTGCAGGGATCAACATCAGGGTTAAAAGGAGGAACTGCAGGGATCAACATCAGGGTTAAAAGGAGGAACCACAGGATCAACATCAGGGTTAAAAAGGAGGCACCACAGGGTCAACATCAGGGTTAAAGGAGGAACCACAGGATCAACATCAGGGTTAAAAGGAGGAACCACAGGGATCAACATCAGGGTTAAAAGGAGGAACCACAGGATCAACATCAGGGTTAAGGAGGTACTCAGGGATCAACATCAGGGTTAAAGAGGAGGAACCACGGGGATCAACATCAGGGTTTAAAAGGAGGAACCACAGGGATTAACATCAGGGTTAAAAAGGAGGAACCACAGAGATCAACATCAGGGTAAAAAGGAGGCACCACAGGGATCAACATTGGGGTTTAAAGAAGAGGAACCGCAGGGATCAACATCAGGATTAAAAATGAGGAACCACAGGGATCAACATCAGGGTTAAAAAGGAGGCACTACAGGGATCAACATTGGGGTCTAAAGAGGAGGAACCACGGGGATCAACAGGGTTAAAAAGGAGGAACCACAGGGATTAACATCAGGGTTAAAAAGGAGGAACCACAGAGATCAACATCAGGGTTAAAAAGGAGGCACCACAGGGATCAACATTGGGGTTTAAAGAGGAGGAACCGAAGGGATCAACATCAGGGTTAAAAAGGAGGAACCGCAGGGATCAACATCAGGGTTAAAAAGGAGGAACCGCAGGGATCAACATCAGGGTTAAAAAGGAGGCACCACATGGATCAACACTGGGGTTTAAAGAGGAGGAACCGTGGGGATCAACATCAGGGTTAAAAAGGAGGAACCACAGGGATCAACATCAGGGTTAAAAAGGAACTGCAGGCATCAACATCAGGGTTGAAAATGAGGAACCACAGGGATTAACATTAGGGTTTAAAGAGGAGGAACCACAGGGATCAACATCAGGGTTAAAAAGGAGGGCCCACAGGGATCAACATCAGGGTTAAAAAGGAGGGCCCACAGGGATCAACATCAGGGTTAAAAAGGTGGACCCACAGGGATCAACATCAGGGTTAAAAAGGAGGCAATACATGGATCAGCATTGGGGTCTAAAGAGGAGGAACCACAGGGATCAACATCAGGGTTAAAAAGGAGGAACCACAGGGATTAACATCAGGGTTAAAAAGGAGGAACCACAGGGAGCAACAGCAGGGTTAAAACGGAGGCACTACAGGAATCAACATTGGGGTTTAAAGAGGAGGAACCACAGGGATTAACATTGGGGTTTAAAGAGGAAGAACCACAGGGATCAACATCAGGGTTTAAAAGGAGGAACTGCAGGGATCAACATCAGGGTTAAAAAGGAGGAACTGCAGGGATCAACATCAGGGTTAAAGAGGAGGAACCACAGGGATCAGCATTGGGGTTTAAAGAGGAGGAACCACAGGGATCAACATCTAGGTTAAAAAGGAGGCACCACAGGGATCAACATTGGAGTTTAAAGAGGAGGAACCACAGGGATCAAAATTAGGGTTAAAAAGGAAGCACCGAAGGGATCGATATCAGGGTTAAAAAGGAGGAACTGCAGGGATCAACATCAGGGTTAAAAAGGAGGCACTGCAGGGATTAACATCAGGGTTAAAAAGGAGGAACCACAGGGATCAACATCAGGGTTAAAAAGCAACCGCAGGGATCAACATCAGGGTTAAAAAGGAGGAACCACAGGGATCAACATCAGGGTTAAAAAGGAGCAACCGCAGGGATCAACATCAGGGTTAAAAAGGAGGCACCACAGGGATCAACATCAGGGTTAAAAAGGAGGAACTGCAGGGATCAACATCAGGGTTAAAAAGGAGGAACTGCAGGGATCAACAGGGTTAAAAAGGAGGCACCACAGGGATCAACATCAGGGTTAAAAAGGAGACACTACAGGGGTCAATATCAGGGTTAAAAAGGAACTGCAGGGATCAACATCAGGGTTAAAAAGGAGGGACCACAGGGATCAACATCAGGGTGAAAAAGGAGGCACACGGGGTCAATATCAGGGTTAAAAAGGAGGAACTGCAGCGATCAACATCAGGGTTAAAAAGGAGGCAAGACAGGGATCAACATCAGGGTTAAAAAGGAGGAACCACAGGGATCAACATCAGGGTTTAAAGAGGAGGAACCACAGGGATCAACATCAGGGTTTAAAAGAAGGAACCACAGGGATGAACATTGGGGTTTAAAGAGGAGGAACTACAGGGATCAACATCAGGGTTAAAAAGGAAGAACTGCAGGGAACAAGATCAGGGTTAAAAAGGAGGAACCGCAGGAATCAACATCAGGGTTAAAAAGGAGGCACCGCAGGGATCAACATCAGGGTTAAAAAGGAGGAACTACAGGAATCAACATCAGGGTTATAAAAGAGGATCCACAGGGATCAACATTGGGGTTTAAAGAGGAGGAACCACAGGGATCAGCATCAGGGTTTAAACGAAGGAACCACAGGGATCAACATCGGGGTTTAAAGAGGAGGAACCACAGGGATCAACATCGGGGTTTAAAGAGGAGGAACCACAGGGATCAACATCAGGGTTAAAAATGAGGAACCACAGGGATCAACATCAGGGTTAAAAAGGAGGCACTACAGGGATCAACATTGGGGTCTAAAGAGGAGGAACCACGGGGATCAACATCAGGGTTAAAAAGGAGGAACCACAGGGATCAACATCAGGGTTAAAAAGGAGGAACCACAGGGATCAACATCAGGGTTAAAAAGGAACTGCAGGGATCAACATCAGGGTTAAAAAGGAGGGACCACAGGGATCAACATCAGGGTTAAAAAGGAGACAATACAGGGGTCAATATCAGGGTTAAAAAGGAGGAACTGCAGGGATCAACATCAGGGTTAAAAAGGAGGGACCGCAGGGATCAACATCAGGGTTAAAAAGGAGGCACCACAGGGGTCAATATCAGGGTTAAAAAGGAGGAACCACAGGGATCAACATTGGGGTTTAAAGAGGAGGAACCGCAGGGCTCAACATCAGGGTTAAAAATGAGGAACCACAGGGTTCAACATCAGGGTTAAAAAGGAGGCACTATAGGGATCAACATTGGGGTCTAAGGAGGAACCACAGGGGATCAACATCAGGGTTAAAAGGAGGAACCAGTGAACAACAGAGGGTTAAAAGGGCACCACAGGGATCAACATTGGGGTTTAAAGAGGAGGAACCACAGGAATCAACATCTGGGTTAAAAAGGAGGTACCACAGGGATCAACATTGGGGTTTAAAGAGGGGGAACCACACCACAGGGATCAACATCAGGGTTAAAAAGGAGGTACCACAGAGATCAACATCAGGGTTAAAAAGGAGGCACTGCAGGGATCAACATCAGGGTTAAAAAGGAGGAACTGCAGGGATCAACAGGGTTAAAAAGGAGGAAGTGCAGGGATCAACATCAGGGTTAAAAAGGAGGCACCGCAGGGATCAACATCAGGGTTAAAAAGGAGGCACCGCAGGGATCAACATCAGGGTTAAAAAGGAGGAACCACAGGGATCAACATCGGTTAAAAAGGAGGCACTACAGGGATCAACATCAGGTTTAAAAAGGAGGAACCACAGGGATCGACATCAGGGTTCAAAAGGAGGAACCACAGAGATCAACATTGGGGTTTAAAGAGGAGGAACCACAGGGATCAACATCAGGGTTAAAAGGAGGAACCACAGGGATCAACATCAGGGTTAAAAGGAGGAACCACAGGGATCAACATCAGGGTTAAAAGGAGAACCACAGGGATCAACATCAGGGTTAAAAGGAGGCACCCAGGGATCAACATGGGGTTTAAAAGGAGGAACCACAGGGATCAACATCAGGGTTAAAAGGAGGAACCACAGGGATCAACATCAGGGTTAAAAGGAGGACCCACAGGGATCAACATCGGGGTTAAAAAGGAGGCACTACAGGGATCAACACTGGGGTCTAAAGAGGAGGAACCACAGGGATCAACATCAGGATTAAAAAGGAGGAACCACAGGGATTAACAGGGTTGAAAAGGAGGAACCACAGGGATTAACAGGGTTGAAAAGGAGGAACCACAGGGATTAACAGGGTTGAAAAGGAGGAACCACAGGGATTAACATTAGGGTTAAAACGGAGGCACTGCAGGGATCAACATTGGGGTTTAAATAGGAGGAACCACAGGGATCAACATCATGGTTAAAAAGGAGGAACCACAGGGTTCAACATCAGGTTTGAAAAGGAGGAACCTCGGATCAACATCAGGGTTAAAAAGGAGGAACCGCAGGGATCAATATCAGGGTTAAAAAGGAGGAACGGCAGGGATCAACATCAGGGTTAAAAAGTAGGAACCACAGGGATCAACATCAGGGTTAAAAAGGAGGAACTACAGGAATCAACATCAGGGTTATAAAAGAGGATCCACAGGGATCAACATTGGGGTTTAAAGAGGAGGAACCACAGGGATCAACATCAGGGTTTAAAAGAAGGAACCACAGGGATCAACATCGGGGTTTAAAGAGGAGGAACCACAGGGATCAACATCAGGGTTAAAAAGGAGGAACCACAGGGATCAACATCGGGGTTAAAGAGGAGGAACCACAGGGATCAACATCAGGGTTAAAAATGAGGAACCACAGGGATCAACATCAGGGTTAAAAAGGAGGCACTACAGGGATCAACATTGGGGTCTAAAGAGGAGGAACCACGGGGATCAACATCAGGGTTAAAAAGGAGGAACCACAGGGATCAACATCAGGGTTAAAAAGGAGGAACCACAAGGATCAACATCAGGGTTAAAAAGGAACTGCAGGGATCAACATCAGGGTTAAAAAGGAGGGACCACAGGGATCAACATCAGGGTTAAAAAGGAGACACTACAGGGGTCAATATCAGGGTTAAAAAGGAGGAACTGCAGGGATCAACATCAGGGTTAAAAAGGAGGGACCGCAGGGATCAACATCAGGGTTAAAAAGGAGGCACCACAGGGGTCAATATCAGGGTTAAAAAGGAGGAACTGCAGCGATGAACATCAGGGTTAAAAAGGAGGAACCACAGGGATCAACATTGGGGTTTAAAGAGGAGGAACCGCAGGGCTCAACATCAGGGTTTAAAATGAGGAACCACAGGGTTCAACATCAGGATTAAAAAGGAGGCACTATAGGGATCAACATTGGGGTCTAAGGAGGAACCACGGGGGATCAACATCAGGGTTAAAAAGGAGGAACCACAGTGATCAACAGCAGGGTTAAAAAGGAGGCACCACAGGGATCAACATTGGGGTTTAAAGAGGAGGAACCACAGGAATCAACATCTGGGTTAAAAAGGAGGTACCACAGGGATCAACATTGGGGTTTAAAGAGGGGGAACCACACCACAGGGATCAACATCAGGGTTAAAAAGGAGGTACCACAGAGATCAACATCAGGGTTAAAAAGGAGGCACTGCAGGGATCAACATCAGGGTTAAAAGGAGGAACTGAGGGATCAACAGGGTTAAAAGGAGGAAGTGCAGGGATCAACATCAGGGTTAAAAAGGAGGCACCGCAGGGATCAACATCAGGTTTAAAAAGGAGGCACCGAAGGGATCAACATCAGGGTTAAAAAGGAGGAACCACAGGGATCAACATCGGTTAAAAAGGAGGCACTACAGGGATCAACATCAGGTTTAAAAAGGAGGAACCACAGGGATCGACATCAGGGTTCAAAAGGAGGAACCACAGAGATCAACATTGGGGTTTAAAGAGGAGGAACCACAGGGATCAACATCAGGGTTAAAAAGGAGGAACCACAGGGATCAACATCAGGGTTAAAAAGGAGGAACCACAGGGATCAACATCAGGGTTAAAAAGGAGGCACCCCATGGATCAGCACTGGGGTTTAAAGAGGAGGAACCACGGGGATCAACATCAGGGTTAAAAAGGAGTAACCACAGGGATCAACATCAGGGCTAAAAAGGAACTGCAGGGGTCAACATCAGGGTTAAAAATGAGGAACCACAGGGATTAACATTAGGGTTTAAAGAGGAGGAACCACATGGATCAACATCCGGGTTAAAAAGGAGGGCCCACAGGGATCAACATCAGGGTTAAAAAGGTGGACCCACAGGGATCAACATCGGGGTTAAAAAGGAGGCACTACAGGGATCAACACTGGGGTCTAAAGAGGAGGAACCACAGGGATCAACATCAGGATTAAAAAGGAGGAACCACAGGGATTAACAGGGTTGAAAAGGAGGAACCACAGGGATTAACAGGGTTGAAAAGGAGGATCCACAGGGATCAACATTAGGGTTAAAAAGGAGGCACTGCAGGGATCAACATTGGGGTTTAAATAGGAGGAACCACAGGGATCAACATCATGGTTAAAAAGGAGGAAACACAGGGTTCAACATCAGGTTTAAAAAGGAGGAACCTCGGATCAACATCAGGGTTAAAAAGGAGGAACCGCAGGGATCAACATCAGGGTTAAAAAGGAGGAACGGCAGGGATCAACATCAGGGTTAAAAAGTAGGAACTGCAGGGATCAACATCAGGGTTAAAAAGGAGGCAAGACAGGGATCAACATCAGGGTTAAAAAGGAGGAACCACAGGGATCAACATTGGGGGTTAAAGAGGAGGAACCACAGGGATCGACATCAGGGTTTAAAAGAAGGAACCACAGGGATGAACATTGGGGTTTAAAGAGGAGGAACCACAGGGATCAACATCAGGGTTAAAAAGGAAGAACTGCAGGGATCAACATCAGGGTTAAAAAGGAGGCACCGCAGGGATCAACATTGGGGTTTAAAGAGGAGGAACCACAGGGATCAACATCAGGGTTTAAAAGAAGAAACCACAGGGATCAACATCGTGGTTTAAACAGGAGGAACCACAGGGATCAACATCAGGGTTAAAAATGAGGAACCACAGTGATCAACATCAGGGTTAAAAATGAGGAACCACAGGGATCAACATCAGGGTTAAAGAGGAGGCACTACAGGGATCAACATTGGGGTCTAAAGAGGAGGAACCACAGGGATCAACATCAGGGTTAAAAAGAAGGAACCACAGGGATCAACATCAGGGTTAAAAAGGAGGAACCACAGGGATCAACATCAGGGTTAAAAAGGAACTGCAGGGATCAACATCAGGGTTAAAAATGAGGAACCACAGGGATTAACATTAGGGTTTAAAGAGGAGGAACCACAGGGATCAACATCAAGGTTAAAAAGGAGGGCCCACAGGGATCAACATCAGGGTTAAAAAGGTGGACCCACAGGGATCAACATCAGGGTTAAAAAGGAGGCACTACAGGGATCAGCATTGGGGTCTAAAGAGGAGGAACCACAGGGATCAACATCAGGGTTAAAAAGGAGGAACCACAGGGATCAACATCAGGGTTAAAAAGGAGGAACCACAGGGAGCAACATCAGGGTTAAAACGGAGGCACTACATGGATCAACATTGGGGTTTAAAGAGGAGGAACCACAGGGATCAACATCATGGTTAAAAAGGAGGAACTGCAGGGATCAACGTCAGGGTTAAAAAGGATGAACCACAGGGATCAACATCAGGGTAAAAAAGGAGGCACCTCATGGATCAACATTGGGGTTTAAAGAGGAGGAACCACAGGGATCAACATTGGGGTTAAAAAGGAGGAACTGCAGGGATCAACATCAGGGTTAAAAAGGAGGAATCACAGGGATCAACATCAGGGTTAAAAAGGAACTGCAGGGATCAACTTCAGGGTTAAAAAGGAGGACCCACAGGGTTCAACATCAGGGTTAAAAAGGAGGAACCACAGAGATCCACAGTGGGGGGTTAAAAATAAGTTTCAATTATAGTAGGTCTGTTAATAATGTTTTAACATAAACTGTTGCCTTTGTAGACATTCCTTGGTGTTTCAGATTCTTATTTTTTCTGAGGCACCAAAATAGTGTTCAAGGCTGTGTACTGGTACAAGTACATTCATATATGTCTGAAACTAATATTAGATTAAGTATTTACCCTGTCATGGCATGTCCAGCTAAGGATCAAAGTATGATGCTATTGAAGAAAAGCAACAGTTACTGTCCATATGCAGTACATGTCTGGGTTACTTTGTTTCTTTTATAGTAAAGCCTGTAGCAATCTGTAGGTACTTTTATATTGTTTGAATGGCTTTCTGTCATATTTATATTTTAACTGGGGTTTTCACTTACTTTTGTCACTAGTCGACCAGCTCTGACGAAAAGCAGTTTGCAACCCCTAGTTTGCTTTCTTTTGCTATAGTCACAACCATATCATGCATTTATCAAAGCATTTTTTATAAAACTGACATGGGATTTACATGGTTTAGTGCACAAAAACATACATATATGTCCCACATTTTTGGGAATGTTAATGCAAGAGAGTGTCACTGTATTAGTAACATAGACTGTCTTTGCACTGGTGGAAAAAAATAATGAAAACATCACCTTGAATGCTGTGTCCGTGTTTCGTTTTTTTTTCATTCCTACCTAAGACAAGGATGTTCTAAACTATTACAAATAGTCTGTCCCCTTACTCATTCTTTTCCCAGCAGGAGTCATTAAGTCTCACAATTTAAGTCAAAAGCAAGCATGGCCTCTCATGGTTTATTTTGTGAATTTTATCTGTCTATATAACCATTATGAACTCTGAAAATAGTAAACATTTGGCATGGGATGCAGAAAGAGCAGGGGATATCCTTAAAAATGTCACAGTGGCACTGGGAAGACATTTCGAAATAGTGTCTCACTTTCAAATCACTACATGATCCCTGACTAGCTGACTTGCTGTTGAGAAAGGAATGGTCATGGGCACCGGTTACACCCTATAAGCACACCTGCGCATTTGCTGTAATCTCTCTTTCTCAACCCCTTTCTGCCCACACAGTGCAAACATGCCAGGCTGGGCTGTTTACTAGTTCTCACGCAAAATCCCCCAAGCGAGTGATTACTTCAGTGGGGAAGGAATGCGGACCGTTCTGTGCACTTACTGGCTCTCTCCTTCTCCCTCAGGCTGAAGGGGAAGGCAAAACTCTCTAGTATCATCCTGAGAAAGAAAAAAATTAGTAATAGTTATTTGTACATACAGCAAATAATGGGTTGCAGTGGAATAATACATTTATCTCTACTAGTGTTTGGTAAGACTCATAAGTCATGAGTGGCAAAGCCACTGTTTAGTTATGAAGGTCTTATTCAGTACATGTGTGACATATAAATATTTATACAATGGCAGTGTAAATAAAAAGTAAAGACTTTCAAGGTTATGTTTGCTTGTCAGGCACCTACACGGAGAATATCATCATATGTTATAAGTTAATGGGGCCTCTGAGGGGCGTCTCTTGTGGTATAAGAGGAACAGAGCCTGAGGATTGGGTGAGAGGAACAGAAAGTGAAGTTAAGCAGTTCTCTCTGCCCAGACGTCATGAGTGGTGTGTCTTGCACCACAAGAGATACCCCTCAGAGGCTCTATTATTTACTTATTTATAGAATTTTGTTGACAGGGTAGGCTCACTGAGACTTGAAGTTCTTTTTTCAGGGGCAACCGGGGGCAGGGGAGATACAGATGGTAACCGACAGTAATTCAACCAAGTTAAGCTGTCAGCTTATTATAAATCACTCGAGTTTAGCCCAAGTGATTTACAATAGGTTAGGAGCCTTTTTTTAAATTGATTCATGCCGTCCTCCCCCCTGCACTGTAGTGGAGTGCTGTGCCCCAACGCTTCCACGTGAGAAGATCACACTGTACACAAGATAGGATGTACAGTGACTCTGTGTGCTGATTGGCTGAAATCACATCACTTTAAAATCTCTCTAGGTGAATGAGAAAGCCAATATTCTCCCTGTAGGTCCTTCAGAATAGAAGCTTTACATAATTTCATTCAGGGATGTAAACACATGTCTGATATCTTACTTGTGATCCATGACCCCGTGGCATCACTTGTGGCTTTACCCCTCATGATGTCATGGGCCACTCAGTACAAATCAGTCATGTTTTTACTAGGCCCATGTCATTTCCCATATCTATCTGGTGACGGACTCCACCTGACAAGAGAAGGGGCTGCACAGTGGGGCAGAAGTTTACTTCTATATCACATGTTTAAATTGACTGCGGGGAGCCACACCTTGTGCCATACCAGCGACCTAGGTTTGGGAATGGACTCGGGGTGCTCGGGAGTCAGCAGGTGGAGGAAGGAGTTAGCACCCATAGACAGCTCTCCTTCCTCGGGGAGGGGGGGACAGTGTGGCATGCTGCAGACTGACAGCCAGCGGCGGCGGGTTGGCAGCACAGGTGCATCACTCAGATGAGGGGAGGGCATGGTCCAGGGTGCATGGCTGTTTCTGAGGAGGTGGGGGCAGCTGCCTTGCCCATTGCATGGTTCAGGTGCCCAGGGGAGTAAAGCAGAGAAAGGCTGTTAGCCGACGAGGTCCATGATGACCCAACACATTTGGGTCTGAGCACCAATCCTCCGAGGGAGTGGCTGGAAGCCACCCGTCAGCTTCCCATGGAGGGGCACTTTAAAAAAAGTATAAACTGACTGTGGGGAAGACTGGGGCTAGGGGAACCACGGCACCAGCAGAAAAGAAGGGGATCCTAGCAAGTATTGCCCCACATCTGGGGGCTAGTAGCAGTTCATTGTGTATAAAGAGGGATGAGGTACAATCTGGGCTAGGGAAGGGGACGTTAGAGTGAGGGAGCACTAAGTGTGCAAACGCCAAGAAAAACAAGAGGCTAAGAGAACATGGGAAACACGAGGGCCATAGATAGGAGAATAAAGAAGTGGGTTCAGGGATCAGATGGAAGGGGGATGCCTAAATGCCAAGAGCCTGGGTAATAAAATCAGTGAGCCTCAGGCATTGATGGCAGACATGGAGACGGACCTAGTGGCCATTATGGAAACATGGGCTACAGAAAATAATGACTGGGACCTGATGGTTCTGCGGTACTCACTGTTCAGAAAGATTAGAGGAAAGGGTAGAGGGGAAGGAGTAGCCCTCTGTGTCAGGGACGGCATCGAGGTGGTGGAAGATGAGTGCATCGAGGGTAATAATAATGAGCCAGAGACACTGTGGGAGCAACTCACGGCAGCCTTGGGCAAGAAAGTACGTTTCAGGGTGGTGTATAGACCTCTGAGGCAAGAAGAAGAAAGGGACAGAGAGCTTGCAGAAGAACCTGAAAGGGGGGGTAGCAAAGGGGGATGTAGTGGCAGGGGTCAAAAGTAAGTTTTGCAGCTACTAGCCAGCAGGGCTAGTGACTGGGAAAATCCACTAGTTCCACAGACTTCTCCACTGGTCCAGTTGGTGTACTTATTGAAATTCTACCTTCTCCAGTATAAGCCCACAGGGCTAGTTAAAGGAAAATTGTGCTTGCTCAATGCAAAATCTGCCAGCATTTGGCTAGTGGACAGGTGCCAGTTTCGACACCTGTGTGGTAGTGGGAGATCTGAAGCTGCCGGACATCGATTGGGATGTTCTATTGGCCAGGAGCACAAGAAGTCAGGTCTTGCTGCATGCACACCAGGGCCATCTCCTGGTACAGCTAATTATGGAACCTACCAGGCAGTTTGCCATCCTCGATGCTGTGCTTACCATCACGGAGGTGGTAGGAGCTGTGAGTGTAGGGGAGACACTAGGGAACAGTGACCACAACTCCATTTGGTTTGAACTGGCCCTAGGGACAGGAAAGCCCCAAATGACTACTGAAGTCCCTGATTTCAGGATGGTGAACTTCAGTAAACTGAGGGAACTGGTCAGGGAAAAGTCAGCTGGGGTGGACATTTTAGGCAGGTGGAAGAGAGATGGGGTAATAAAAGGGGCCATTCTTGAGGCATCTAAATTATGCATGAAAATGGTGATGAAAATGAATAAGTTCAAGATACCATTATGGTTCTCAGTAAAAGTCAGGGAAGTAGGGGTGGGGGGGGCTAAGAAAAAGGTCTTCTACAAGTACAAAAACTAGGCAGTGGGAGGAATAACAGGGAGAATATATACTGAGAACTAAGGAGTCGAAGAGGGTGGTCTGGGAGGCAAAAGCATTCATGAAGCTGCGTGTTGCAGAAGGGGTCAAGGGCAGAGAAAAACATTTCTTCTGATATATTAGGGAAAAAAGAAAGTAATCATTAGGCTGTCAGAGGGGGATAGGGTTATAGAAGAAGACGGGCAAAAGGCTGCCGTCCTTAATGATTATTTTTGCTCACCTTTCTCCAGGGAGGAAGCCCGGCCCTTTCCTGAGAGTGGCATCAAAGCAGCTGATAAGGGAGTCCCGGAGATGAGACAGATAATATTTACAAGAGATGGGGTTCAGAAAGGGCTGGCAGCATTAAGGATAGATAAGGGAGGGGGACCAGATGGACTGCATCCAAGAGTACTCAGGAAACTGGGGGCAGACCTTGCTTAACCCCTGGTAAGACTATTCAACAGCTCACTATGGTGGACAGGGTAGTTCTGAAGGACATCATTCCATTCCACAATGGGGAGGCAAAGAGCAAACAGGGAACTACTGACCTGTCAGTCTGACCACCATCATAGGGAAACTGATGGAGTCACTGGTCAAAGAAGACCTCATGGACTACCTGGAGAGCAATGGTCCCCAGGTTAGCAAAACACCATGGGTTCATGGCAGGGAGGTCCTCTCAGACGAACCTGATAGTTTTCTTTGATTATTTTGTTTTTTTATTTTATTTTAATCTTTGGTAACCAGGTAAGGCCCACTAGGCACAAGTGCCTGTTTTCAGGGGCGACTTGGGAGCACTGGGCGGTTAAGTGACTTGCTCAGAGTCACACAGTATGCAAGGGGAGGTTGTGAGAATCAAACCCAGGCATGGCCTGCTGGATGTACCAAGCTTGTTCACAGCTCATTAGTCTAACCTCTAGGCTATACTGCCAGCCAGGTGACAAAGGAATTGGATAGGGGCCACACTGTGGATTTGCTCTGCTTTGACTTCAGTAAGGCTTTTGACTCCATGCCCCACAGACACTTGCTGAAGAAGGTGGAAGATCTGGGTGTGGCTAAGGACACAGTGAACTGGGTAGGAAACTGGCTAAAGGGTAAGAAACAGAGGGTCGTGGTCAGTGGGGTCAGATCAGAAGAGAGGAAGGTCACAAGTGAGGTGCTGCAGGGATTACTCCTCTTCCTCTTCAATATGTTCATCAGTGACACTGGTGAGGGTATCCGGGGCAGGACGTGTCTCTTGGCGGATGACACTAGGCTCCATGGGAGGGTGGATAGCAATGAGGGAATCAAGGAAATGCAGAAGGACATACAAAAACTAGATTGGCAGTCTAAGGTCTGGGAGTTGAAATTCAGTGCCAAACAGTGCAAGGTTATTTATTTATTTATTTATTTATTGAAATGTTTCGCCAGGAAAGCACACTGAACAACAAGTTGCTCATCTCCCAGTGCAACCTGGTGGCAAGGGGTACATAGAGTTTTACAATAATACACTCAAGGTGCATAATACATTTGAGGTGCTAGGATATGAACAGTAATACATTTAAGGTGCAGAATACAGAGTTATACAATGGTGTGTGAAAATCCTGTAACATCATTAGTCAAAACATGTCACATGACCATTGGTAAATCCTGCATAACCCACGACTGAGAAATAGCATTTATAAAAAAACATAATTAAACACATTTTAAATTTATTTTACACATGGGTCCATTGTACAAACACAATAAGGCACTCTAGAGTGCGAGTTATTGGGTGATTTACCCACTTCTTGTGAGGTTAAGTCACTTGGCTGCGCCTCGTGACACACCACACAAGGCGTGGGTAAATCCCCAATAACCCACACCCTGTTGTGCCTTATTGCTTAAGTTACATTACGCTGAACAACAACACATTGAACAACAAGTTGCTTGTCTCCCGGCGCAACCTGGAGTGAAGGGGTGCATAGAGTTTTACAATAATACATTTAAGGTGCATAATACATTTAAGGTGCTAGAATATGAACAGTAATACATTTAAGGTGCAAAGAAAAAAGTTACATTACGTTGAACAAATATTTGGCAAAAACAATTGGCAAATTAGTGGCAAGGGTGGGGAACAGGAGAGTAACACAGCCAGGTACTTAATAACGGGTAGTGAGGATAGCTATGGTAGAGGCAGAGTGGAGAAAGTAAGGTGGGGGGACAGATGCAGGGAGGAGCAAAAAGTAATTTATAAATGCATAGTTAAAGGTGATACTTAAAGAGCCTGAGAGAGGGAGGATGGGCAGTTGGAATCAAAAGCCATGGGGGGGGGGAGGAAGAGTGAATGTCGGAGCCAAGGAACTGGGGACCCCTCCAGGATGTTGAGAACCCCTGCAAGGGATAGGGACACTTAGGAATGAGGTAGAGGAGGGCCAAGGGAGGGGAATATTGGAGGGATTGGCACTAGGTGAAAATGTGATGGGAAGGAGGGGAGAGGTGGGGGAGAGAGAGCAGGGCCCACAGGATCTATTTAGGATGAGGGGAGAGGGGAACCAGAGGAGGAGGGCCGGGCTGGGGGGCACCTCCAGGATACTGAGAATTCTGGAATGGAACAGGTAAGGCTGAGAGAGAAGAAAAAGGGAGGGGGAATAATAGAGAGCCTGAGTAGAAGAGGAATTCAGCAGGTTGCATCAAAAGTGCTAGGGGCAAAAAAAGGGAGATGAGAAGGGAGGGAAGGGGTGGGAGGAGGAAGAGGGGGAAGGGAGAGCTGAGCCCACAGGGACCCCTTTAAGATGCTGAGAACCCTGCTAGGGGGGCTGCAAAGGAAGTGATGGAAAAAAAGGTTAGCTACGGGAAGGGGGTGAAGGAACAGTAAGGCAGGGGGTAGAAATATAGGTAAGGGGTGAGTCGAGACATGTATGTGGGCATAGTTAGGGAGGGTCATAGCAAGAGCAACTCAATGAGAGATAATTGTGGAGGGCAGAACTGAAGGAGTAGGAGGAGTGACGGACTTGAGGAGGGAGGGAGTTCCAAATTTTGGGGAAGTGGTGTGAGAAACCTCATTGACCGATGAGGGTGGAGTGCAGAGGGATTGCCAAAGTATGTGAGTCGGTGGCTCTAAGGGAAAGAGAGGGAGGGGGTGGGGTGATAAATGAGGAGGAGACGGAGAGGTTTAAAGAGTAAGAGCCCCAGGACAGAATACTGGATGGGTGGGGTGAGACTTAGCACTACGGCTGAGGAACGGGACCTTGGAGTTATTATCAGTGACTTCCTCAAATGATCAAGCCACTGCAACAAAGCCTATGGTAAGGCTAGTAAGACGCTGGGGTACATAGGGAGGGGTATTGATAGTAGGAGGTAATACTACCTCTTTATAGAGCTTTAGTGAGGCCACACCTCGAGTACTACACCGAGTTCTGGAGCCCCACCTCAGGAACAATGGGGACAGGTTGGAGATGGTGCAACGCAGGGTAACAAAAATGATTCGGGGCCAACAGGGCAGGTCTTACCAGGAGTGCCTCAAAGCACTAAACATGTACTCACTGGAGACCAAAGAGAGAGGGGAGATATGATAGAGACCTTCAAGATCCTGAAAGGATTTAGCAAAACTGAACAGTGAGGAACTATTTAGCTTGCTTGCTAGTTCAAGGTCACGAGGGCTTGTGTGGAAACCGACAGGAGGGAGGTTCAGGAGGAACATAAGAAAATATTATTTTACAGAAAGGGTGGTGGAGCCGTGGGAACAATCTGCCAGCCAAAGTGGTGGATATGAAAACAGTTGATGTTCTGAAGCACGGTTGGGACAGACTTCACTGGATATGCAAGGTATAAGAAAGTTTAGAAGGTGTGTGCGTCTCAGTAGATAGCTAGGCTGCCAGCTTCAAGATGCAATTTAATGTCCGGTTGCAAACCACAACTAGAACAGAACAGAAAAACAAGGCATTAGTACCACAGGAAGATATACGTTATATATATGAAATATATACAGATGTACAATAGGAGGTACTAAATATTCCAGTAGGCACAATCATTAGTCAATTACTTTAAAAAGGGGGCAAGATCGAAACCATCATTAATTTCAGGATATTTACAGTCTCCCAGGTTAAAGATCCAATATGCTTCTCATTTTTGTAGTAAACTGCCAAAGTCTACCCCTTTCTGGACTGGGAATCACTTTGTAATGGCCCTGTAATTCATGGTCTCCTGTGTTTCTGGCAGATTTAATATGGTTAGCAGTGGTGTAAGTAATGTTGCCTTTCTGAATGGCTCTCTGATGTCCCCCCACTCTCACTATAAACGGTCGCTTAGTTTTAACGACGTAAAATATTCCACATTTACATTTTGCAACATGGATTACCCCATTACTGTCACATGAAATGCATTGTCTTACAGAAAACTGTTTTCCACTGTGGGGATTAGTGAAGGTGTCACCTGGGGAGATAACAGAATGGTAAATACATTTACTACAAGTGTTTTATTTATTTTTTATTTATTTAATTATTCGGTTCCATGTCAGAATGGTCACTATTAGTACAGTCCTCTAACATATAAATAAACAACAGATGCTGTTACAGCAGAAACATTTTAAAAAAGGCAACATTGTGATGTCCTGTGTACAGGGGAAAACCCCTGGCAGGGAGGGGGGGTAGAAAAGGAGAAGAGTAATGTAAGCAGTCTCGTAGACGACCTTGTCATGAGAAAGTGGGGTGAGGGTGCATTGCTGGGAAACAGTAGGTGATTGTGATAGGGGCAGGGAAGGGGAGGGGGACAGGAGGCGGGACAAAGGGAAAAGGGCCAAGGTGAAAGGAGGTTGTAAGGAGCAAGGTAGGAAGGGGTGCAAAGAGGGGCCTCAGTAGGGTAGGGAATAGAATGGCGCAGTCAGGGGTGGGATGGGGGAGAGGGGGGTCCGAGGAGAGACGGCATAAGAGGGAAGGTTACAGGCAAGAGTACCACATCTTAGAGGGGGGAGGTCCAAGTAGCAAGGAGCTGCTTAGGGATAACTTCATGTGTAACAGCCATTTTGGCCCCTTGGTAACCATGTGATGTTCCTACTTATTTTCTGGCTGCTATGAACTAAGCTATTACGTAATGTTGGGGCCCTCCGGTATATCATGCTTTGCAGTTCCTTACTAATTTCTTTTAAACTGGGATCACCCTGTAACACCTGCCAGTTCTTTTTGATGATCCCATCATAATTGCCCTCATGCTAAAGAAGCTCCAATCTGTAGGAGCATCTGACCCAACTCTATCCTGGTTCCGCAGCTATCTTGACAATCGCACTCAGGCGGTAGCGTTTCACAAGGCCCTTTCCTCACCTGTAAACATCTCCCTTAATGTTCCACAGGGGTCCACTCTCGGACCTCTCCTCTTTTCACAGAGAGGGTTGTGGATGTATGGAACGGCCTTCCAGAGGAGGTTGTGGAGTCAAAAACAGTGGTGGAATTCAAGCATGCATGGGACAGTTATAAGGCAATTCTAGGGGGTGGGGGTAGGAAGAAGTAGGCTGCTAGTTAACTAGGATCTGCAGCTTATCCATCAGGTAGGGAAATGGGCAGACTGGGTGGGCCAAGCGGTCCTTATCTGCTGTCAAATTCTATGTTTCTATGTTTCTCCCTCTTCCTAAATAATATTCCCGCTATTTCCCAGCACAGCTGCAGTCTCATGTATGCTGATGACCTTGTTCTCTACTCTGGGTCTAAATCGGTTGAGGACATCAACTCCACTCTCTCAAATGATTTCCAAGTCCTGCAACTCTGGCTATCCAGCAACCACCAAAATCTTAACCAGGAAAAAACTTGAGCGTGCTATTCGGATCCTCTAAAACTCCCCACTGCAGGCCAGGCTCTGGTTCACTGCCTAGATGGTTCCCCTATCACAAACAGGAGTCCTTCAAATACCTTGGGTCACTTTTGATCCTTCCTTGACCTGTCTCTGCATGTGAACATGGTTTGTCGAGCCGTCAGTGCTAAAATTGGCGGTGCATATCGCGTGCGCCACTCCCTTATTCCTTCAGCCAGATTATCAGTTGCGAGGGGAATCCTTTTACTCCAGCTCCAATATGCTCTGCCTCTTCTCTTTTCTGCCAACTCTTCTATACTCAGCAAATGGGACACTGTCTATAACAACATCTGAAGATTCGCCTTAACTGCCCCTCGCCTTACTCATCACTGCCTCCACTATGCTGGTTTAAATTGGCTGTCACCTAAGGATCTTCCGGGCCTACTCCCTGGGCTGCTTTATTGACTCACTGTCCAGACCCCCTTGCCCTGACTATCTGGCTAACCTGCTGACTCCTGCCTCCCAAACCCGTACCCTCAGGTCTTCCTCTGTCCCTATGCTTTCTACCAGACCTTGCGCAACAAAAATGGGTGAACAGGCATTCTCTCACTTTGCTCCCAAATTCTGGAACTCACTCCCCCTTCAGGTTAAAAATTCTGCCTCACACTGGGTATTTAAAAATTTGCTATTCTCCCACTTCCACACCCTTGGACACTGCAAATGCTCTTAAATGTGCTGCTTCCCTCTGCAGGCCGTCGGCATGGACCCCCCTGACTAGTGTTACTAACTGTTTTCATAATGCACTGTATCTGACTCTACTGCTCTGAACCCTAATGTTGTTAATTGCTCTTACTGTCTTAAGTATACCCTGATTGTTATTATGTACAGCCATAATATGTTTTATATTCTACTGTACTATGTAACTCATGTACAACTGTAATATGTTTTATGTACTACTGTACTCTGTAACTATTGTCTTGTGCTCTCCCGGGTCGTGCCTGAAAATAGGCAGGCTTGTTGCCTAGCGCACTTACCCAGTTACCAAAAGCTAATAAAATAAATAAATAATGACTAGCATGAGCAGAATATATCTACTAGAGTTGGTAGTCTCCCTAGTAGTCCCTTGTATCACATCAACCCTATCCTTTGATCTTACAAAACTGTCTGCCTCCTCTCTCACAAGCTAACTGTAACCCTGTTCTTCAAATCTGGCTGTCATAGCATTGGACATCCTCTGGTAACTGGAGTTATCACTGCAGTTACAACGAATCCTTAAAAAATTTCCCTTGGGAATATTATGCACTGTGTGATGGGGGTGAAAGCTTGAACCCATCGACCCTGCATGACGATCTGAAATTTTTCGATATATTTCTGTGCATATATTCCCCCATCTTTGGAAATGCTCAAATCCAGAAAATTAACACTGTACCTATCCACAGTATACTGTATGTACATTTAAGACTGGGATTGGATGACTGCAGATAATCCACAAACAGGTCAAACTCGGCCAGTGCTCCTTTCCACTCTATAAAAATGTAAAGAAATCAGTGCTATGATGAGAGTTTATTATAAAATGGATGAACAGTACTGTCATGTACAACCAGTGTTTCCCACAATCCCACACAGAGATTAGCAAGGCTGGGGGAAAAGTCGTCCCCATAGCTGTGCCCTTAGTTTGTAGGTAAAACGTAATAAGAAAATATAAAGGCATTAAATCTGAGTGCAAACTCAAACAGTATAACTAACAGCTTAGTGGAAGGAACAGCATTAGTACCTCAACCATTAAGTTAGAATGCAACTATATCCAGTGCACCTTCTTGTGTTATATTTGTGTACAGGGACTCAGTATACATAGAGATGAGATAGGAGTCCCTGTCCACTTCCATATCTTCCAAAATCTGTAAGATACTCCAAGTGTGCAGCATGTATGCTGCTCACTTGTATTTCTGTAATGGTTTAACATACGACCTCAAAGAACTCACTAAAGGTCTAATGTGGTGATCTACGAATTGTGATAGTAGCTCTGTGATGGAGCCAATATAGCTGACAGTGGGTCGACCGCCTGGTAATGAAGTTAAAGACTTGTGCATTTTTGGTAGTGCATACTGTATATTGTAGGTTGAATCAATGGGTCAGTGGTTAAAATTATAGATAGATAGATAAATAGACAGAGACTATAGATAGATATTGTTATGATTTTACTGTTTAAATATTTGATGTAATTACCTATTTCTCCTAACCTACTTTGTTTTACTGTTGATATTGTTATCCCCAAAGATATTTATGTAAATTGACTTGTTTTGTTGTTATATTGTACTGTATCCTCCCAGGTCGTGCCTGAAATAGTCATGGTGATGGCTAGTGCACCTACCCGGTAAACAGTCAATAAATAAATCATGAGTATTTGCATCAATTTCACCCTTTTCCACACACTTCCCTAATAATGTCATCTATAGACCATTTTATATCCCAAGCTGGGTATTGACCTAATATTTTATAAAATCTAATGTCACTTAATTGACACACTACTTCTGAATTATAATCTTCTGTATTCAGAATAACAAATGCTACTGACTTTGTCGGCCGGCTTGATTGTCACTGTTGAGTCTTCTTTCAAGTCTTCAAGAGCACTAAAAGTCTGTTGAGATCCTGTTCACACAGTTCTTTGAATGTAGCCACTGCTGCACTCAGTTGTGGGTGGACTGTAGATTTCTTTTTAAATGTCTCCCTATGCACCCCAGCATCCAGCTTGCCTTGCCCTACTGCCCTGTCGCATAGCCCTGCCACCTTGAGATCATCAGATGTGATCACCTCAAGGTTCTTCTCTTGCTTGGTAACTGTAAGTACCTCCCCTTCCCATCTTATACACAGCCCCCAGGTTTCCCTGCCCCAGGCAGACTGCACTTTTTGTCATTAAAACACAGCTGTCACTACCTAGACTGCTTCTGTAATTTCTCCAGGTCCCTTGGCATTCTCTCTACCCCCTTCTAGGCATCTACTGTGTTGTACAGTTTTGTGTCATCTACAAAGAGACACAACTTCCTCTCCAATTCTTTAGCAATGTCACTTATGAAGACATTGAAGAGGACAGGGCCCAGTATAAATCCCTGTGTCCACTGCTCACTATCCTGGCCTACAAATGACTGCTGTTTACCAGCACTTTCTGCTTCCTATCTTTTAACCAGTTTGAAATCTGTCTACAGACAGTATCTCTTTGTCTCTCTCTCTCTCTCTCTCTCTCTCTCTGTCTGTGTCTGTCTGTCTGCCTATCTATCTACAGTATCCATCTAGCTATCTATCTATCTACAGACAGTATATATCAGTCTATCTCCCTGTCTCTCTATCTGTGCCTCTGTCCCTGTCTATCTGTCTATCTATCTATCTAGCTATCTATCTATAGTATCTGTCTATAGTCTCTATCTATAGTATGTCTATCTATATTATCTATAGTATCTGGCTATCTAACTATAGTATCTATCTGTCTTTCTAGTATCTGTCTTTCTAGTATCTGTCTATCTATAGTATCTGTCTGTTTATCTATAGTGTCTGTCTGTCTGTCGGTCTGTCTTTCTGTCCATCCATCCATGCTATATCATCTATCTGCATTGTCTTTTTTAGTGGTTTCCTTTTGAAGATCAGGCAGTACTGTCTCCTGGGATTGTAAATCCTTTGCAGCTACTAGAGGCAACTAAAGAACTTCATGCCATCAGGAGCAGGATTGGAAGCTTTGTGGAATAGCGCATCTCTTCCTCTGTGGTGTAAATACACCAGGGGATAGCCAAAGGACAAGTGATTCCAGAGACTTTACTGTACTTCGGTCATTTCAAATCCACATTTTATGATTGCATATCTTGTCTAAAATTCATTAATGTTTCTGGTTGCTTTTATCTGCTTCCTTTCTTAGCAGAACTAAAATGCATGCTAATGGTGTAATTGAACCCAACCCTGTTTTGTTTCAAATCATTGATCTACACTAATTGCATACTTCCTGAACACTAGGAACACCCCCAGTCAGTGCAGCCAGTCATGACGCAATAGTCTCCTCTTCTCCTACTGCATCACTGAGTGGATAGACTGTGCTGGGTATATTCCCAAGTCCTTGAAAGATGCAGTGGAGGTTTACAAAGGACTGTATACAGTATGGTACCACCAGTACGGAGGGCAGTCTGTTTTTCACTTTAAAAAAGAAACAAGCATTTGTCAATGCCGAATGTTGTCTTGCTGACATTGGCACTGGTAGTGCAGGAGTTAGAGAGATGCATAATAGGAATGGCAGTGAAGTATGGAACTGACGCCAACCCCACCCCACCCTGCAGAGACTGACAGGCATTGAGGTGTGCCTTAGGGTCATCGGCCATAACGCTCTTGCCATTTCACCTCACTCTACCCTGCAGACTCCGACAAGTGTCGTGTTGTGCCTTGGGGTCGCCGGGCCTTATGCTCACCCCATTTCATAAGGAAATATGTTGAAATGGGTGCAGTATAGGAGAATGGGGTGAACTTTGGGGCCGAAGAGTCCAAGGCACACCTTGATGCCTGTCACTGGCTGCAGGGTGGGGGTGGGGGTGGAATGGCGTGAGTTTTACAGCCGATAATCCAAAATCACACCCCTGATGCCTGTCAGTCTCTACAGGGTGGGATGTTACAATTAGAAACCCTAAAGCCCCAGGCATTTGTTGGTGTTTGCACTCCAAATTTTCAACATGGACTTTTTGTGACCCCACCTCATGAAAGCATTTGGGACCTCTGCTCATGAACGGTGGCACAGTGATTTTGTTATTCTGTACTGAACGTTGATTTCCCACAGCAACTGCAACATTCTGCGCCAGATAAGCGAAAACACATTTCGAGCAGGATGTAAAAAAATGATAGCTGTACCATTCATAAGGAGGTGTGACAAAATGGCAGTGTTGAAAATCTGGAGTGAAAATAATAAAATGATCAAATTCTGGCGTGTGTGGAAACTGCATGTGCTCGTAACAGTCATTTTTTTGAATTTTTTCACCACATGAACAGTGTCACTGCGATTTTCTTAATCTGTCCCAAACATTGATTTCCCACAGAGACCACGCCATTGTGCACCAGACGTGCGAAAACACGTTTTGGGCAGGATGTGAAAAATGACAGCTATACTGTTCATAAGGAGGTGTGAAAAAAATGGCAATATTAAAAATCTGGCGTGAAAATATTAAAAATTCTTGAATTTTCGAGCGTGTGTGGAAACTGCACAATGCATTCTCGTAACATAGTCAATTTTTGGAATTTTTTAACCAAATTTACAACATAGGCTTTTGGGGAGCCCACCTCATACACATTGACACTGTTGTTTTGTTAATTGGCCCCGAAAGGTGATTCCATGCAGTGACCGCCAAATCACCTTTTGGGACCGAATAACGAAATGACAGTGACTGATTTCATGAGGTGGAGTCCCAAAAACCCCAAGTTGAAAATTTGGAGCCAAAAGTCAAAAAAATGGGCGAGATAGCCACCCAAGTGGAACCTCCCCCCATTGATGCCATTATACAGCTTACCGGCATTTTTTCAGTTTGTGGTTGGCTTTGAAGACTGCAGACATGTTCCCGCTCCAGCGAAGATCGGGCGCCAGACCTCCAGAGGTAAGTGTGGGGTGAGGGGTGTGTGGGGAGGTGGGGTGCAGAGGGTGGGTGGGGTGGGGGAGGTGGTGCTCCGGACTCAATGGTGGACCGTTTTCCTTTTTTTCAGGAACGGACATCGCAGGAAAGTTTTCTTTAGTTACAGGTGAAATAAAACAACTGTTGGGCACACAGGGGTGGGCTTCCAGTGTGCCTCATGACTTGGGGGGGAGTTATGTTGGCCACACTGGAGTGGGCTTCCAGTGTGGCACACAATGGGAGTGAGATGGGTGGGGGCAGGAACATGCTGACACGGTCGGCTTCAGAACACACGAAGCACACTGGGATGGGCTCCCACTGTGCCACACAATCTTGAGGGGGATTATAAACATGCCAACAGGGGGATTGGGCATCCCCATAGTCAGCTTTCTAAGGATTGTGAGAGGTGGACAGTGACAGCCGCCGCCATGTTTTTTGAAATGTTTCTGCAGGCAAGGCATGCCCTGCAATGATGAGGCACTCCTTCATTGCAATGGCGAATTTCTTTCAAGTTGGTGGCATGCTCCTCAACTGCTGTCATAGACAGCATGCTCATTCATTGGTGCCACAGAGACAAGCCCAAAAAAGCAGTGGTGGCATTGGCCACAACCCTGCCGCACCTCCACAACCTGCTGCTCCAGCAAGCTGCCACAAAATGTTGCTTGCGCTGTGCATGCAAGACAACATAAAAAGGAATCAGAATCACATAACCAGTTTCATCAGCAATTTCTGCAGAAAGTGACCGATCATTGCATACGTTTTTTTCAACTGGAAACACTTTGAAGCTAAGGTGGTTGACAGGGTCACACGTGTTTGCACCTTGACTGGCAAATTGGCATTATCCTATAGGCTTCCTTCTCTCTGGAACAGCATAACCCCCCAAACCCATCTTACCCCCTTCTTTCCTGCCTTCAAGCGTTTACTGAGGTCTACCCCTACCACATCCTACACCTGTCCCTCTCTCTAATGTGCGTTCTCACTTGTCATTACCTGCTTCTCCTGATCTGTGCCTACTGGCCCCCACTGGGTCCAGACCCCCTTACCTTTTACCCACCTACTATCTGCAGTCATTTATTCCTATGCATCCTAAACTTGTAGGAACATACGAACATACGAAATTTGCCAGCAGATAAAGGCCTAGAGGTCTATCAAGTCTGCTCGAATGTGCAGCTAGCACCCCTTATTCTGCAGCTGCCCTTCCCTTCCACCCTTCCCCTTCATTAACCCTCCCCCTTGTCCTGTCCCATCCTCGTTTGAAGCAGTCCACTGTTCTACTGCATACCACTTCTGCAGGTAACGCATTCCACCCAGCCACCACCCTCTCTGTAAAAAGTGTCTCCTCATCTCCCTCCTGAACCTTCCTGCTCCAGTCTCATATCATGGCCCCTGGTGGCCCTCCCTCCTACTTTGAACAGCCCTCTGTACCTGTCTTGTTTATTCCTTTCATGTATTTAAGGTTTCAATCATGTCCCCTGTCTCTCCTCTCCTCCAGTGAGTACATGTTCAACTCCTTCAACCTCCCTCATATGATAAGTCCCCAGCCCTTGATCATCTTTGTCGCTCTGCGCTGCACTCCCTCCAGTAACTTAATGTCCCTTTTCAGATACGGACGCCAGAACTGCACGCAGTACCCAGGTGTGGTCTAACCAATGACCTATACAGTGGCAGAATCACCTCCTCCCTCCTTGAGGATATACCCTTGCAATACAACCCAGCATTTTGTTGGCCTTTGCAGCTGCCTTCCTACACTGTGCCGAGTTGTTCATTGACCCTGTGATGAGCACACCCAGATCCTTCTCCTCCTCTGTCTGGGCTAGCTGCACTCCCCTAGCTGGTAAGTCCTCCTTGGGTTCTTCATCCAAAATGCATCACCTTGCACTTTTTGGCATTAAAGCCCAGTTGCCAGGTGTCTGACCAGGTTTCAAGCTTTGCCAGATCATCCTGCAACCCCTGCCATCCCCTAGGTCATCCACCACCGCGCCAACCTTGGTATCATCAGCAAACAGACTGATCTTGCTCTTGATGTCCCATGATATGTCTGCAATGAATATCCCAAACAACACTGGTCCCAACACCGAGGCCCTGTGGGACACCACTCGTCACTGCCCTTGGGTGAGAGCTCCCACCCACCACCACCCTCTGTTGCCTTCCCTGCAGCCAGTTTCCTACCCATCTCACCAGCATTGCACCTGCCCCTGTGCCTACTAACTTCCTTCCCAGCCTTCCATGTGGCACTGAGTCAGAATGCCTTACTGGAAGTCCAGATACAGGACATCCACTGCATGTCCCCCGTCCAGTTGCCTAGTTACCCAGTCATAGAACCCGACCAGGTTGGTTTGGCAGGATCGGCCACGTATGAAGCCATGCTGTCTGCTGTCCTGTAGTCCTTTGGCCTCTAAGAGGCCACCAGCCTCTCCTTCAGGATGGTCTCCATTAGCTTACCCACGATGGATGTGAGGCTCACTGGTCTGTAGTTTCCTGGTTCATCCTTGGGGCCACTCTTGTGGAGGGGCACCACATGAGCCATCCTCCGTCCTGAGGCAGTACACACTCAATGTAGTGAGGCATTAAATAGGTCTGCCAAAGGTCCTGCAAGACCTCTGCCAGCTCCTTCAGTGCCCTGGGTGGATGCCATCTGGGCCTGGTGCCTGTCCACCCTCAGTGCCTTCAAACCCTCTGAACTCTGTCCTCCATGAGTTCCCATCTGTCACCACTTTCCCCCTCGTCTGCCATTTCACCCATCTTGGGTGTCACCCCCTCTTCTCTTTAGTAAATACTGAGCAGAAGTACTCATTTAGTGCTTCCCCTTATCATACCCTGCTTCACCAACCCCCTCCTTCCTAATCCTTACTATGTGGTCCTTACAGCTCTTTTTCTCCCTGATGTACTTAAAGAAGTCCTTCTCCCCCTTCTTAATGCCTTGTGCCAGCCTGAGTTCCGTAGATGCTTTGGCTCCCCTTACTGCCCTTGTCACCTCCTTCGATTCTGTCAAGTACTCCTCTCTGTCCTCCCCCCTCCCTGTTTTCTTGTATTTCCTAAAGGCAGCTCTTTTCTTCCTTACCTTTTGCATGACCTCCTTGCTCAACCAGCTCGGTTTCTTAGCTCTAGCCTTCTTGCTCTGGGCTTTGCAGCAGGTTTTTGGTTGCCTCCACTATCCCCAACTTTATGAGCTCCCATCTCTGGTTAGTATCCATACTAGATTGAATTCTGGCCAGGTACCCTTTTACCACTTCCCCCATCCTCCCAAAGTCAGCCCTCCTGAAGTCCAGCACTCTTGTGCCAGATTCCACTCCTTCCTTGCCCATATCCAATGTGAGCCATACTGAGTGGTGGTCACCCCTGACAGCGGTTCCTCCACTGTAAGTTCTCTCACAAAGTCCCCATTTGCCAGCACAAGGTCAAGGGTATTCCCTAACCTGGTTGGTTCACTGACCATTTGCAGCAGGAAGCTGTCCTGGAAGGCATCCAGCAGTACCTGCTCCTTCTGTTCCTGGTTGTTGGGGTGCTCCAGTCCACTTCTGGCATGTTGAAGTCCCCACAATCACCACACTACCCTTCTCGCAGGTCCTCCTGATCTGTCCCGCTAGTTCCTGTCTAACTCCTCCATCTGAGATGGTGGCCTGTACACCACTCCCATTCTAAGACTCCTATTCTTGGAATCCTGGATTTGCACCCAAAGTGACTCTGTACTGCCCTCCTCCCCTTCCTCCCTTACACACTTCAGTCCTTCCTTCACATATAGTGCCACCCCCCCTCCTTTCCCAGTCACCCTGTCCCTACGAAATAACCTGTACCCTGGTACAGACAGGTCCCAGTCATTATATTGGGTGGCCCATGAATGTATATATATAATTATGTTTTAATACTTATTTCATTGTATATTATGTAAATATCCACTGCTCATTACATGATACGTTTGTTGTGCATATTTTGTTATATTTTAATGCTCAGCATATAAAATTGTACTTATTTTTATCTTCTGTCATATGTAACCCCTTCCCCGGGTCACACCTGGAAACGATTCTCAGCTCATGGTGCCTTTCCCGGTTATCAAATTTTAAATAAATAAAACATATACTATGTGAAAATAAATTCATTATATCAGTGAGTTTGGGGTCTAACATCATGTTTGGGTTAAACAAAATAAGGAGGGAGACCATCATATGGTTCTGCTGGCCACACTTCGAGGCCACCAGGATTATGGGCTTGAGAACCAAATTCAGTAGAAAGCTCGGGAGAAAGAACAATTAATTGCAAAAAAAAAAGTATTTCCTCACCCTAAGAACATGAGTGGCAATGAGAACTACTGTGTCCAGTTCTGGAAACCACAGGACGGATTTTCAGAGGTGAATGCAGGGCTTGCATCAGGCCCCGTGTCCACCACAATGTTTGGCCCAGCTGCACCAAACAGTTTGCTGCAACCTGCACCTGATGTTAGCGCATCGGGCGCAGTTGCGACATTTTATACCGTTTACGCCAGCTTGGCGCAAAGCACTGGGCACAAGCCCTGTAAAAGGGGTCCCAGTCAGCACAAAGTTAGACCGGGGGAGCTGATCTAATTTTTGCCCCTAGGCGCCTGGGGACTGACAGTTGCATTCCGTATCAGGCTGATGCTGCAAGCCCCTTACGCCATTTGCTTGGTGCACCAGGGGCTTACAGCATCTGCAGCCAGTTTGAAAATCCGGCCCCACATCTCCGGAAGGACTTAGACTGGAAGTGGTCCAGAGGAGGGCAACTAAAATGGCTCAGGGTCTGCATCAAAAGCCCTACGAGGAGAGGCTGAAGAAGCCTATGTACATCCTGGAACAAAGGAGGGAGAGGGGATATGATAAGAGATCTTTAAATACCTCAAGGGGTAAATAAGGTACAAGAGGGAAGTATTTTTCAGAAAAAAATGGTGCTCAAGAACAAGGGGACATGCCATGAAGCTAGAGGGGGGTAGATTCAGGAGACATGTGAGGAAGTACGTCACAGAAAGAGTCATGGATTCCTGGAACAATCTTCCATCAGAGGTGACGGGGGTCGAAAACAGTGCTGGGGTGCAAGAATGCATGGGATAGGCACAAGAGAATCATAGTGGAAAGGAGGGCAGAGGAGGGGGAAAGGGCTGTAGACCACATAGGATCTGTGGTGATACTGCAAGCAGGGAAAAAATGGGCAGACTGGGTGGGCCAAGTAGTCCTTATCTACCTTCAAATTCTATGTTTCCATCGAGGCTGAATTACTTAGTATATAGCAGAATTGTCAAAAGCAATGATTTGTAATATTTTAATTGTAAATGATTCCTGAGTATGTTAGTTTTGTCAACGGTATATTTAAAGACAGCGGTAAATTCCTCTACCTCATTAACAATGTCGACCAAAACAGCTGTTTTGGTTGTGAGTACTTCAATGCTCAGTTTAAGATCGCTTAGGTCTTTTCCACTTTATTGACTGTCTCTAATGGACTTTAACTTTATTTTGTCAACAAACTACACACACCATCCATACCAAGGATTGGATACTGTCCAGAAATAGTTAGCCTCTGGCACTTCCTTCTTAGAAGCCCTGTGCCCTGCCTCCCCCCTCCCCACTTCCCTAGTAGTAGGTCTACCTGTATTTGTGCATGCGTGAGTATGTGTTCATGTGTGTGCATACAGAACTGGCACAATTTTCAAAAGACTTTTCTTATAGTCAAAGGATGGGAGAAACTTCTGAAAAAAGGGACATGTGTGTGTGTGTGTGGGTATGTGTGTTTGTGTAAATATGTACAGTTTGTGGGTGAGTGAGTGTGTGTGTGTGTACATGTGAGTGCATCTGTATGTGTGTGCAGTATGTTTTTGTGTGAATCTGTATAGTTTTGTGTTTGTGTTTATGTACAGTATAGCCTAGAGGTTAGAGTAATGAGCTATGAATGAGCTTGGTGCATCCAGCAGACTAGACCTGGGTTTGATTCTCACAACCTGCACTTGCATACTGTGTGACTCTGAGCAAGTCACTTAACTGTGCAGTGCTCCCAGGTAACCCCTGAAAACAGGCACCTGTGCCTAGTGGGCATTACCCAGTTACCAAAGACTAAAATAAATAAATAGTTATTGAGTCAACATTTGACTTCTAATGGCAGTAATGCCCTCCCAATCAGGTATTTCCTGCAGATTAACACCCCCCTGATCTGTGGTTAATCACCTTCAGCATTAACACTTCCCAACAGGGCATTAATCCATGGAAAATCCCTGCTGTTCTGGTGTTATTAATGACGTAAACACCAGTACAAGTTACACAATAAAACATATTATCATAAAAACACTGCATGCAATTCGTACTCACAAAAAGCAGTGGCAAGAAGACCTTTAGTACAGACAAGTCATTTCGTTATCTGTAAAAATGCTTGGATTGTTAGTTAAAACTAATTTAATTTTTTTCATTTTAGTTTATGCTCCCTCAGTCTCTAGTAGCCCCCTTCCTTAACAACCCCCAGCTCCGTCACCCTCCGTCCCCAGGGCACCCCACTGCTTATTACCTCATTGGGTGAGTGGGTCCTGGTAGGTGGTGTGGAACCTGCGAAGTCAGTGGGCTCATCCTGCTGCTTTTCTCTCCCCCTCTTTCCTCTTGTTTGGCTGTGAGCGCTTGCAGTGATGTGCACACACAGCAAGAAGACACTGTACACCTCAGTGTCTATATTCTGGCTGACATGAGCAACCACTTGCTGTTGTCACCTGACTTTTGCTGGGTGGCAGTCAAGCCATGGCACACATAGTCACCCCAAAGGACAGCAGTCTCTGGATGCCCAGACCAGCTCCTGAGTGACCCTTATCTGTTCCCAAACCCAGGTCACCAGCACAGTAGAGCCTGGGAGGTGTGGTGCTACAGCACCTTGGCCCCCCTACACCACTGGGCCCGCAAGTTAAACATAATTAATTTGCATGAAAACTTAGTATTGAAGCACCAGTTGCTGCAAAGATTCATTTACCAAAGGTTGGTTTTATAATTATTTAATTTGCATTTGGTCTGAATAGAAAAACTTAGGCTCTAATAATTATGACTTATTTCTAGTTAAGTTAACCAAATCACAAGGAGTTCCAGAAGTAACTATTCTTTGTAAAAACATTTAAAAAATACCGTTAATGTGTTCACATGAAGGCAGTGTTCTCATATTTTTGTAAAAAGGGTTACAGACTACAGTTTGGTGGGATTCTTCCTTTAGATTAACATGAAAGAACCCTTCAATGATAATGGATAAGTGCTTATGACTGTTAACATTCAGCTACTGGATCTGCATTTAACTTCATCCTTGATCTATTATTCAGCTATTAGGTAGAGGGTTGATATTGCTTATTGAGTTTATAAATTGTTTGAGTAAATTTGTGTCTTTCCAAAAAGGGATAGCTAGCTAGCTAGATAGATAGATACTGTCTGTAGATAGATTGATAGTGTCTGTAGACAGACAGACAGGCACTATCTTTAGATAGCTAGATAGATAGACATGTAGATAGATACTGCAGATAGATATAGAGAGATAGAAACTGCAGATAAATACATAGATAGATAGCCAGATAGATGATAGATAGATAGATAGATAGATAGATAGATAGATAGATAAATAGATAGAGCTATACACTGTCTGTAGATAGATACTGTAGCTAGATAGAGAGAGATAGATAGATACTGTCTGTAGAGAGACATATACTGTCTGTAGATAGATAGATACTGTCTGTAGATAGATAGATGGATACATAGATATATACTGTCTGTAGATAGACAGATATATATTGTCTGTAGATAGACAGATATTGTCTGTAGATACAGATATATATTGTCCTTAGATAGACAGACGGACACTGTCTGTAGATAGACAGACGGACACTGTCTGTAGATAGACAAACAGACACTGTCTTCAGATAGCTAGCTAGACATACATATACATAGGAACTGTCTGTAGCTAGATAGATAGATATATACTGTCTGTAAATAGACAGATACTATCTGTAGATATAGAGAGAGATAGACATCTAGAGAGATAGATATTGTCTGTAGATATAGACATAGATAGATACTGTCTGTAGATACAGAGATAGACAGACAGAAAGACAGACAGATACTGTAGATAGATGGACAGATAGGTACGGTAGATAGCTAAATAGATAGATAAATACTGTCTGTAGATAGATAAATACTGTCTGTAGATAGACAGACACAGAGATAGATATAGATGGATAGGCAGATAAATACAGTATATAGATAGATAGATACTGTAGATAGATACAGAACATTTAAAAATGTCTTTCTAAAAACCAAAGCACTTTACTTACTTTAGATAGATAGATACTGTCTGTAGATAGATAGATAGATAGAGAAATAGCTAGAGAGATAAATATATTGATAGACAGATACTGTGTGTAGATATAGACATAGATAGATGGATAGATAGATACTGTCTGTAGATAGATAGAGATAGATAATTTCTGTAGATAGGTGGATAGACAGACAGCTAGAGAGAGAGAGAGAGAGATAGATTGATAGACATATACTGTCTGTAGATATAGACATAGATGGATAGATAGATACTGTCTGTAGATAGATACCATCTATAGATAGGTGGATGGATAGATAGAATAGATACTGTCTGAAGATAGATGGATAGATAGACAGCTAGAGAGATAGATAGATTGATAGACAGATACTGTCTGTAGATATAGATATAGATAGATACTGTCTGTAGATGGATAGATAGATACTGTCTGTAGATAGATACTGTCTATAGATAGATGGATAGATAGATAGATAGATACTGTCTGTAGATAGATAGATGGATAGATAGATAGATAGACAGCTAGAAAGATAAATTGATAGAAAGATACTGTCTGTAGATACAGACATAGATAGATGGATAGATAGCTACTGTCTGTAGATAGACAGATACTGTCTGTAGATAGATATATACCGTCTGTAGATAGATGGATACATAGATACTGTCTGTAGATAGATATTGTCTGTAGATATATAGATATTGTCTGTAGATAGACAGATAGATATTGTCTGTAGATAGGCAGATAGATATTGTCTGTAGATAGATGGATACATAGATACTGTCTGTAGATAGATATTGTCTGTTGATGGATAGATATATACTGTCTGTAGATAGATAGACAGATATTGTCTGTAGCTAGACAGATAGATATTGTCTATAGATAGATATTGTCTGTAGATTGATGGATACGTAGATGTATACTGTCTGTAGATAGATAGATAGTGTCTGTAGATAGATATTGTCTGTAGATAGATATTAGTGTCTGTAGATAGATATTGTCTGTAGATAAATATTAGTGTCTGTAGATAGACAGATATTGTCTGTACATAGATAGATATTATCTGTAGATAGACAGATAGTGTCTGTAGATAGATGGATGCATAGATAACGTCTGTAGATAGATAGTGTCTGTAGATAGAGAGATACTGTCTGTAGATAGATATTGTCTGTAGACATATAGATATTGTCTGTAGATATTGTCTGTAGACAGATATTGTCTGTAGATAGATAGACAGATAGATATTGTCTGTAGATAGACAGATATTGTCTGTAGATAAATAGATACTGTCTGTAGATGGATATATAGGTAGATACTGTCTGTAGATAGGCAGATAGATATTGTATGTAGATAGATAAATATTGTCTGTAGATAGATATTGTCTGTAGATGGATATTGTCTGTATATAGATAGATAGATATTGTCTGTAGATAGATATTGTCTGTAAATAGATAGATATTGTATGTAGATAGATGGATACATAGATACTGTCTGTAGATAGATATTGTCTGTAGATAGATAGATCTTGTCTGTAGATAGATAGACAGATAGATATTGTCTCTAGATACAGATATATTGTCTGTAGATAGATAGATAGACAGGCACTGTCTGTAAATAGACAGACACTGTCTTCAGATAGCTAGCTAGACAGGCATATACTGTAGATAGAAACTGTCTGTAGCTAGATAGCTAGACAGACAGACAGACACTGTCTGTAGATAGCTAGATAGATATATACTGTCTGTAGACAGATAGATACTATCTGTAGATATAGAGACCTCTAGAGAGATAGATATATACTGTCTGTAGATACAGATAGATCTTGTCTGTAGATATAGACATAGATAGATGCTGTCTGTAGGTATAGAGATAGATAAACAGAAAGACAGACAGATACTGTAGATAGACAGACAGATACTGTAGCTAGACAGCTAGATAGATAGATAAATACTGTCTGTAGATAGATAGGTAAATACTGTCTGTAGATAGACATACATGCAGACACAGAGATATATAGATGGATAGATAGGCAGATAGATAGATACTATAGATAGATATTGTAGATAGATACCGATAATTTAAAAACATATTTCTAAAAAACAAAGCACTTTACTTACTTTAGATGGATAGATAGAGAGAGAGAGAGAGAGATAGATTGATAGACAGATAATGTCTGTAGGTATAGACATGGATAGATAGCTACTGTCTGTAGATAGATAGATAGATAGATAGATAGAGAGATACTGTCTGTAGATGGATAGATAGATACTGTCTGTAGCTAGATAGATAGAGAGACAGCTAGAGAGATAGATTGATAGGCAGATACTGTCTGTAGATATAGACATAGATGGATAGGTAGATAGATACTGTCTGTAGATATAAAGATAGATAGATACTGTCTGTAGATATATACATAGATAGCTAGATAGATAGATACTGTAGATAGACAAATACAGATAGAAAGACAGACAGATACTGTAGATAGATACTGTCTGTAGATATAGACATAGATAGATACTGTAGATAGACAGAAAGACAGACAGATACTGTAGATAGACAGATAGATACTGTCTGTAGATAGATAGATAAATGCTGTCTGTAGATAGACACCGAGAGAGATATAGCTGGACAGATAGATAAATAGAGATAGATACTGTAGATAGATAGATAGACAGATAGATAATTTAAAAAGTATTTCTAAAAACCAAAGCACTTTACTGTAAGTCAAAACATAAAGAAAAACAATTAATCATTCCAATCTGCTCACATAGGGGGTTATGAACATAACCAATAGAACGGCTGGTAAAAAGAAACCAACTGTAAATGCTATTACTCTCACAGCAAAACAATCCCAAACTGGGAAACAACTAACAAACAGATAAAAGTGCCAGCCCGTCAGCACAGTGGTAGCACTACTGCTCGCAATGCCGGTGACCCCAGTTTGGGAACAAGCTCAAGTCACTGAGTGCCAGCCAGGAGGAAAGAGCATCCCACGGGATGCTCTCCTTCCCCATGGGGAGAGGGTCCTATCAGCCGCTAGCACACTGCCCTTGGATGTAGGGGACTGAGCTGCAGAGTCCAACCAGGCGTGGGAGGAGCTGCGCTGACAGCGGATAACGCAGTGCCATGCATGTGCATGTCCTTGCAGTCCTTGCACATGGTGCTCCTGTGGGGTAAGGGAGAAACTGGAAAAAGTCTGAGCCCTGTACATGACACTGAGAAGGATCTCCCCTGGCACTGCCGAGTCCCTCATACCAGTGGTCATTGCCTCCTGATGAGAATTAGTAGTCCAGGGTATATCCCCTTCACCCGTCCCCATCTAGGGGACACACTGAGGCTCAGAGGAGGATAGCACCTTGGCTCAAGTAAGAAAGGGACTGGCAGACTGCTGCGGGGTCTGGACAGAAGCTCAGGGGCAGAGAGCAAGGGGAGAAAAAAAATAAAAAAAAACAGATAAAAGTGTAACAGAAATGGGGAAAATTAACAAACTATTTCCTAACGCTAGGGAGTCATACAGACTTAATAGTCAGTGAAGGTGTTGTAAGAATATGCGGATCTTCAGTGCCGCAGTCCTTCCTCCCCCCTTCCATTAAAGTTAATAAAAACACTAAACATCCTCTGATGGAGGAGATCAGACGACTGGAGTGTCAAGGCAAAGAAAAGGTAAACATTTAACATGAATGCAAGGAACAAAGGGGAAGGCCATATCTGAGGTTGAGAGAGTGCACTGCTGACCAGTCAGAGCGCTACATTCCCTGGTGTGTGCGACAACGTTACTCAGCAAAGACTGTCTCATACACAGCTGCCCTGGAATTGTACAGGTTCAGAGTATCTCTCTTTTTTTTTATATAACAAAAAAATAAAAATAAAAAGGCATCCCTCCTGCAACCTATAGTGTGTTAATATGTTCCAGTGGTGAGAGCCATACCTGGGTCTCAAGGTTAACAGCTCAGTGTCAGTAGCTTAGCAGGTTGTACACTCACCTCTGGGACTGGAAGATTGGAAGGTTGTGGGTTCTAGCCTCACACCAGGAACTTGGGGGAAGGGGAAATCCTAATACTGACATTATTGTGCAGCATGAGGGGGTGCTGCACTCCAGAGGTGCTATCTTTTGGATGAGATGTTAAACCGAGGTCCTGTCTGCCCATTTTGGTGGTTGTTCAAGTGGACGTTAAAGATCCCATGGCACTTCTTGAAAAGAGTAGGGCAATTTCCCTGGTTTCTGGAGGCAGTTTAGTGCTGTAGTTTAGGGCAGTGAGCTGCAAACCTGGAGATCTGGGTTTGAATCCCACAGCCCCCACTTGCATACTGTGTGATCCTGAACAAGTCACTTAACTTCCTTGTGCTCCCAGGATGCAGCTGGAAACAAGCTTCAGCTTAGTGTGCCTTTCCTGGTTAAACAATTTCTCCCTTTCCTTTCCTGGCCAGATTTCCTCCATTCACTAAAAAAAAACACTAACAGATTAATCTAGTTTGGTTTCAGTTGATTTCCATCTGTGTTTTATTTATTTAGTTTTTGTTGACCAGGTAAGTGCACTAGACAGACTCTGCCTATTTTCAGGCACGACCTGGGGAAGGGGGATACAGATGAATGCCAGCTGTCCTTGAACCAGATTAAGCTGTTGGAGGTATCGTTCTGAGGAACAAGGCTGAAAATAGGCAGGTTTGCCTAGTCCTCCTTCCTGGTCAATAAAAATAAATAAATCAAATTAATAAAGCTTTATGCTACTATGTCACCCCCAGTATGGGGGAGCAATAGTAAGTAACAAAAAAGACAGACGTTCTCTCCTAGCACACTGACAACTTGTATTAGTGGGACTCTGGGTGTATTATTCAATTTTTTTTTCTGCTGCTTAATAACTTTTGTAGAGACAAGTCAAGTCTTGTGTGCTCACATCAGTCTTTCCCTTCCTGTTTTAATTATGCCCGGAATCTGAACAGTAATTGAAGGAGGTGTGGGTTGGCTCAGCCTTGAGAACAGAGAACCATCCCATTATTTCAAGGTCAAATCAGAGCATCACAATGGAAATTCTGTAGTAGAAATCCAAAATCAATTAAAAAAAAAAAAAAAAAGGATGCCGGGATTTCTGAAAACAGTCTATGACATTTAATATTGCATGCCTGGAGTTTTTCCCCGGTATGTTACAGTCTAGTAAAATATTACAATAAGGGAAAAGGCATAATATTTGTATGCCAAACCACAGACGACTATGATGTCTCAGAGAATGCCATGGCAACAGGAAGACTGGCAGACCACGCTGTTTAGGCAGCTGCATATTTTTTTGTGTTGTGGTAGGTCAGCCTACCAGTAATGAGAAAAAGTGCAGTTAGGTCACCCGATGGTCCAGTGGTGGAGTGTTGCACTCCCGTGGATTCAGAAGCAAAGCTGGTAGTCATGTTGGGAGATAGGCTCCGCTGAGGTAACCATCGTATGGCAGCATGCCTTGGCCGGGGAGGGTTGATGGCGAGCTCCGGTGCAGTGGCAACCCCTGTGGCTGGTCCAGGTAGCTTTGCTCCTGCCACAGGGAACATGGCTGCCTGCAAGGTCAACAGAGGCTACACTCATATCAGGAAGTGGGAGTGACCAGTGGAAAAAACAGGGACAAAAATAAACCCACAGCTGTCTGAATGATGACCTGGGCTTCTAGGTTCACTGGCTCCTAGTGCCTGCCAGTACTGGCTGTTAGTCCACATAGTGGCCTGCTTTGGGGGTGGGGGATGGCCCCCTCCTGGAGCCTCTGCCATGGAAGGCAGAACCAGTGGGGGTAGCCAGTGGGCTACCGGGGCCAGGGGAGGCTAGACACGCATGCCCAAACAGGGTACATCCCTGGAATCAGGGTGTATCCCTAGACTGATGGATGTAGCCAGAGAGAAAAAACCCTATGAAGAAAACGAAAAGGATGTGGCTTTCCTTGCCAGAGTACCACTACTCTCTTTTGCATACTTGACATCAGCAATGTAAGGAATTGTCACTTTTTACATTTTGGCAAAAGATCATGAAAAATTTGCGGGGGCATTTTTGCATGATTAAGGTCATAAGGGAACGTCCTATCAATATAGTTTATCGTGCGTCAACATACATTGAAATACTTCAGTATACTTGTAAGCATAATGTTATGATTAAGAGTGTATTGATATACTGAGTATATCAACATGTATCCAACGTTATCGATACATGAAAATGGTATTAGCAGGACAATACCATGTCAACACACACTGGTAGTGAACACCAGCTTGAGCGATGGCATAACGTGATGGAAGACTGCCAACACCCGACATGGCAAAAGTTGCATTTAACTGAATACGGCTTTTGCAAATATGTTGTCGGGAGGTGGCACATGATAACAAGAGATAATGTTTGCAGATGGCGTTGGCTACCACTGTAACTGCAACTGCTTGTTTAAAACAAAATTAAGTTTCTGGCCATAGCACTCCCAAAGTCAGCCATTTGTAAATAAAGTTTCATTGAGAAGGACTAACATTTGAAATGTAAGGGCTAGAAACAAATTTTATTAAATGAAACTTAGAATCAAGGTTAACGTAAAGTTGTGTGAATACTGTTGTCATAAGTATACCACTGGAAAAGTGCACATTCTGCTTAAGTGCACAGTGGAAAAGTGCACATTCTGCTTAAGTGCACAGTGGATAAGTGCACATTCTGCTTAAGTGCATGTCTGTAAACTGCAGTATACCATTTAGCAGATTGCAGAAAATGAATCCGTGGTTTACATAAACTGCGAAATATGATTCTACAGTTAACATTCCGCTTTCAAAATTCTGGAATTCTGCTTCCGACGGAATTCTGCAGAATTTCCAAAATTCTATGGCATTCTTGCGGAAGCAGAATTTGAAAATTCCTCACAGCTTTACATCTGACCAATCATAGGTCTTGCTTTTTTCTTAGCCATTTATAATGGTCATTTTAGATTGCCTTCCGCATAGGTGTTTATCCCCATGGCTGTTCCCCATCGCTGTCTCTACCAATGGCCTCCCAGCCCCGACAGCCACAATACTGCTCATTTGTCTGGTGCGGGACCGGGGAGTACTGAGAGGGTCGTCTGTGACCTGGTTCTGATTCTGACACTGAGCTTTTTCCAAATGATTCTGATTTACTCTGGTTTGTCAAAACAGGTACATTTTCCAGATTGGGACAGAACCGGGTCACAAGTAGATCCAGATAGGGTCAAATGGCAGAATCAGTTTGTCCCTCCTCCCTCTTGTTGAATAAGCCAATTAAAATAGTTACAGTGGAGCCCACTGAAGTGCACATCGGATAAGTGCACATCCCGCTTAAATGCTCATTTTTTCCACATCCCGATTTTTTTTCCTATTGATCCAATGTTAAATGTACCTCTTACATGCACTATGTGTAAGTGCACATTTTGGTTAAATGCACTTTTTTTTTTTTTACTTTTCCTATTGATTTTCTGTCCAATCCAGCTTTTAAGTGCACATTTTGTACAGTACCACCTTAAATAGTCCATCTTAATATCTTAACTGCAGCAGCGGTGCTATCCAGCATGTCACAGTAAGAAAATTGATTTTGTCAAAAGAAAAGACTGTCTTTAGCCTTCTGTTTAATTTTGAATCATATGTTGAAACACACAAAGCAAAAGAAGATTACAGATTTTCTAAGTAGCACTGTGTTATAGAACAGTGCGGTAATGTCATTTTAACTTCAACATCAAACTTCAACTTAACATCAAAAACCTACTTGGGAGGGATGAAAAGAAGATCCCCCACTCACTCAACATTAACAACGTCAAGATTACTGACCCTCGGCACATCGTAGATTCTCTCAACACAGCGTTTACTGACCTGACTGGAGTGCTAACCCCCGACTACCTGCACCCTGCTGGGGAACAAACCAACTGCGCGCCTCAAGGGGCTCTAATCCTGTCTCTACTTCAAAAGAGTGTCAGTGAAGGAGGCTTACAAATACATAAAAAAATACTAGGCAAGACCAGAATGGGGAGTGATGGAATCGATATGAAACTCCTATCCCTAACACTGGATGTCATCATCGTGCGAGTTATAAAACTATTTAACAAATCGCTGGCTCTTGCACAGTTCCCTGGGATCTGGAAACAGGCTGTCATGATGCCAGTGCACAAGAATAGTGATGTGACATGCACCGCCAATTATAGGCCAGTATCCATCCTCTCCCCCTTATCTAAAGCCCTGGAAAAGATTGTGGCCGCCCAACTCACAAATTACCTAAACAAATACAACCTGTTATGTCCCAACCAACATGGCTTCAGGCAGAATCATAGTACCTCCACAGCTTTGCTGGACTACACTGACTACTCGCACAAGGCACTAGATGAAGGAAAGCTGGTGGGGTCAGTCTTCATAGACCTCACCAAAGCCTTCGACACTGTCAATCACCCTCTCCTCGTGACTCAACTACAGAACCTGGGTGTTGCAACCAATGCTGTCTGCTGGTTCAAGGACTACCTAACACACAGAAGCCAAAGTGTAAAAATTGGGCACACAGTATCTAGCTCCAACGAGGTATCTTTAGGGGTCCCACAGGGGTCAATACTGGGGCCCTTACTATTCAGCCTCTTCCTAAATAATCTTCCTGAAGCCTGTGACACTAAACTGATACTTTACGCAGATGAAGCTGTGCTTCTCACCAGCAGTTCATCAACAGTCGCCCTCCACTCCGAGCTGCAGACATCATTCTACAAGCTGGAAGACTGGTTCTGTAGCCATAAACTTCTATTAAACTACAAAAAAAACAAGGGGATGCTCACAGCCAGCCCACAGCACAAAAAGAAGCTCTCTCCCCTCACCATCTCCAATAAAGTCAGTGAGCTGCTGGAACAAGTTCAGACCTTCAAGTACCTGGGGGTCACCGTTGATGACTGCCTCACCTTCACCCAACACATCGACACAGTGGTAAAGGCAGTGAACACCAAGCTGGGTGTACTATATAGGCATAAAAGGTATCTCACTCCAGAGGCCCTCCATCTCTCAGTCTCCAGCTCCATCCTTTCTACCATCGACTATGGATTGGTGGTCTACGGCGCAGCAACAGACACTGCACTAAAAGGGATTCACATTGCCCTCAGCAAGGCGTGTAGGCTCACAATATCTGCAGATCGAAATACCCACACCTGCTTCTTATACAAGAAGACCAATTGGCTGCCACTAAAGAACAGGATTATATTCCAAACATGTCTCCTTGGAAAAAAGGCACTAATGGGTAAAACTGCCCCATGCATTTCAAGCATCCTAACACCAAATGCTACCAGCTTTACCACCAGAGGCAGGATGAGGGGGGCCCTATCAACACCTTTCCGTCGAACTGTGCAGGGACAGTGTGCTTTCAGCTATAGGGCCCCCCAGTGGCTCAATGAAATCCCAGTGCACATTCTATCTCGCAATTCAAAAATGGCCTAAGGCAACACCTTCTTACTAGTACAGTTTGTGACTGCCACTAGGACTCTAACACCCATAATGCCCACTCAGCCACATTCTCCTTCCCCTTCCTTTAACCCCTACTCTTCCCTCTTGCCCTATCCCTCTGTCTACCTCTCCCCCCTGTACCTTTTCTACCACTGGATCAACCTTAAAACCAACCTACTACCACTACCTCCCAACCTCCTAGACAAAGCCACTTCTTTTGGCTGCCCACTCCCCCCCCCCACCTTGACTCCTCCTTGGACTCTCACACTAGGTGTCACACCTCTTTATTCTTTCGCTACATATAAACACTGTCCTTTACCCTAGTTGAATGCTCTTGACGCTGTGCCATCACCATTGGTACTATGAATGACATTGTAACCTTATTGTATACTAGCTACCTACTATTCGAGTATTGTATGTAAACTGTTTGTTATTGCTGTCATTGTCACTGTTTGATGTGGAACCTTTGTAAAAGAGCTCTGAGCTCAAAGGTATGAATGATCCAAATCCTTAAATAAATAAATAAAATAACTTGAGAGCCTGGTATTTAATAAAGCACATTACAGAAACCGTGAAATGTGCCTGGAAGTGATTTTCTGGTTAAATGCACGGACCACTTAAGTGCACAAAAAATGTTTATCCCCGGGGTGTGCACTTAAGATTGCTCCACTATATTTCAAGTTTGTTCCACCAGTCTCATTTTGAACAGGTAGAATCGAAGCTCTAAAGGCATTTACTGTACATCCACTGGATCTGGTCTGAACTGAGTGATTGGCAGAGCCGAACCTGGCCAGTGGACTAGATTGGATCAAACTAGGGTGGGGTCATAAATGACTGATTTAAAGAGTGAAGTTGAGGCAGAGTGGGGGGTTCTGATCTGCCTAATCAAGATGAAAACCGGTTCTCTTGTCCCAAACGGGGGGGCCCGCCAGTTTGACTATTGTGGAATGTTTTCCCTCCAGTTGCTGTCTTCTGCCTCCTGTCTCACGCCACACTCATGGCTTACCTATGTCTCTGTAGCAACCCTGTAGAGAAGACAGCGATGCTTCCCTGGCACAACACCAAGCTTTTCAGCAGATGTGAAAGGATGGCACCTGCCCTCCCCAGCCCAGATTCTGTGCCATTGATGGCATCTCTGACCATGAGCCACTACAGAACAGGGATCTAGGACTCGCTCCCGAACCCAGATCCCCCACATGAAAGCGTAATGCACTGGGCCATCAGGGTGGCTAGGATTTTGAATTTTTCATTTTTTTTAACTCTACTAGTCCAGCAGAAGCACATCATCATGTTCAGTGCTGCAAATCCTCTTGATTTAGTGCTGATATTTCTGCCTCAAATGTTGTTCCTTTTATAATTTCAGATATTTTAACACTTAACTTTATGTATTGTAAATGTCATGATTTCAAGATCTGTAATGCAAATCTCATGATTTCACAATTTTATATATTGTAAATCTCACAATTTTATATACTCGGTACTCAGAATTTTACAATTTTATATATTACAGATCTCATGATTTCAAAATGTTAAATAGTGTTTATCTCACGGTTGTATGATTTATATATTACAACTCTCATGATTTAAAATATTGGTGCGGCAAAGTTAGTCAAAAAATCTCTCTCTCTCTCTCATACACCCATATCATTGGTGCAGCTCCCATCTCCTGGTTGGGTCCCACACCATCCCTTCACATCCTCAGAACTTACTTTCCTCAGTGCCCTCTGGCTTACCCCATAATGCAGCACCTGGCCACAGCCAGGCAGTCTCGTGTACCCCCTCCTGAGTTTGGGCAGCAGGAGAAGCCTGGTAAAGGAGAAACTGGTGGCAGACAGTAGGGTAACAGCATGTCATGGGTCATCCTACATGCAGCAAAGCTTTTTCTGCTTTCTGGATCCCTACTCTCGGGACATCTAGCACAAATAAGACCCCAAGCATGGCACCCCCATTCCCCTGCAGTACCTCCTCTGCACTACTCCTGTGCCCCCTCACAGGTGGTAATGTTGCAGCAGAGGCAATGACCCTCTCTTCCTAGGAGTCTGACTTGGATAAAGCTGTTATTTTTGCAAATAAATTCTATTCCTCACTTCATCCTTGTTGCCGAGCACCTGCTCTGTGCAGGTGGGTGAGTGCCATGCTCATTTTTTGGTGGACCTGATTGACGTCAAGCAACCCTGTTGCGCCACTTAGCAGCGTGGTTGTGTTCGAGACCCCCACCCCAGGTTCATCGTTTCATGTTCAAACCCCTACACCACACCACCTTCCCCAAAATTATCATTTTCAGACACAAGAGATACAGTTAGGGAGGCAGTATAGCGCAGTGGTTTAAGGCTCTGAGCTGCAAATCTGGAGACCTGGGTTTGAATCCCACAGCCCCCACTTGCATATACTGTGTGATCCTGAGCAAGTCACTTAACTTCCCTGTGCTCCCAGTTTGCACCTGTAAAAAAGCTTTCAGCTTAGTGTGTCTCACCTGTTTAAACAATTGGGGAAAACAATGGAAAACGGGTTCGCCATTTTTTTTTTCGTAAGGAAAAATAGCTTATAATTGAAGGGATTAGCCCGGGATTATGTGGGGGAAGAGCTCCTCCCCCACAACCTATTTAATTGAAGCAGCTGACTCCCGCTCTGCTTAGAGCGAGTCGCACTCACTGTAGCGTCGTTGCTTGGTCCGTGGCTGCTCCTTGTCTGCTCCCCCCCCTTGTCTCTATCTCCTCCCTCTCTCCTCCCATTCCCTGTGTTTTACGTTCATTTGTTTGCCTGTGTTTTGTCTCTTTGGGGGGGGTTCTCTGGCTCGCTCTTGAGCGCTGCTCTTTCTGCCTTCTCCCTCGCTTTGCAGCCTATCTATCTCTGTTCCTTTCCCTTGAGCAGCCTGGCTCCACGCTAGTTCGCCGCCGCTCCTCCGCCCACCCTCTGCTCGCAGCTTCCATTGGTCCCTGCTGACTGCGGGTGCCGGTTGTATGTTACGGCTGCTATTCGTAGCCTGTCCCAACTTTCCTGCTTCGGTCTGTCAGCCTCCTTTCACTGTTTGTTCTGAGCTGGTCTGCGCTACCTGGACCTCACAATAGACACTCTGTTATTCCTTTGGGGTTGCCATCGTTACTTCAGTCCAGCCTGCCTCCTCATTCGAGCAGCTCCTCTCCTCATGGCATGCACGACCAGCGGGTGAGCCTTCCTTTTGACTGCGCCGCAAATCCCCTTGCTCTTACAGTTGGTTCTTCTACCAGTTGTGCATACCCTGGATTCTTATACCTTTCTCTTTCCCTGTTCTGCTCGGAGCATATGCTGCTGCACTTCCATGTTACTTCTTCGAGGGAGCGGCCATAGTATCTGGAGTTACTGCTGCTGTCTAGCATTCATATTTGCTTCACTACTCAGACTATGACATTATCTGCAGAGTTTGTTTGCTGCCCCTGCCATTGATGGCCACCGGTATTTGCTGCCTGTAAAGGTTGTGGTCTTGCTGCCTGCTCCGTGATTGTTCTGGTGTATTTCATTAGAACCAGGTATGTATGCATACATGGGACAATTTTGGTGCTTACTTGCTTCCAGTGTTGAGTTCCTAACCACACCATCTCAGAGGGTCAGCCTACTCCCTGTTGTTTGCACTCCGCTATGTACCTTATGCACTTCCCGTACAACTCCTCATTGCTCCATTTGCACTCATACAAGTCTTTAGGCTGCCTCTACTATTGCTACTACTGACCCGTGCTGTCCCTGGCTTACAATTCCTGCTCATCCTATTCATCGCATTTCTGCCTCGCACAATTCAAGCCTGGAGGCTCCTGTTTCTGTCAGCCTGCCTTGCCCAGTTTGGGGCCTGGAGATCTGTATATTGCCTCGTCCCCTCTGCCTTTGACTATGCCTGCGCAACGTGCCTGCCTGCCTGCCCGCATTGAGTCTGAAGGTTCATACTTCTCTCAGCCTGCTTCCCAGTCTGGACCTAGGTATTCTTATACCTTTCTCTCACATCTGACCTTACTGCTGTAGCTCAGCATTGAATCCAAGTACATGTTCTCCTATCGGATTCCGATCATTTGTTCAAATGCCTCTCCTCCTGGAAGACTTCCTCCTCAGCTAGCCGTACTCCATCAGTGCAGCTTGACCTGAGTGGTTACGTGTCGCTACCTCTGGATCTGACCATTTCTCCTACTAGTCCCCCTGCATGCCGTACTTATTTTACCAACCTACTAAGGTCTGGCTTGTCTGCAAGTCACCTGGAGCCAGTCTCCTCTCTCCTTGCCTCCCCGGCTGATGGATAAGCTGCACTCGTCACCAGGACTAGCTGCCACACTCTCTTTTACCAGCAGACCTCCACGGGTCTGGCTGCACTTTCACGTTACCTGGACATAGCCGCCTCTCTACTTAACTCACCAGTTATCAGTTCAGCTGTGCACCGAGGGGCTAGTTGCCACATTCTATTCCATCTCGCCCGCCTACCTTGATGCATTACTTGCTACTTTATCTCTTATGTTACACAGTCCCCTCACTCCTACTCATTGGGCTCACCTGTCATACTTCATGAATGCTTCCTCACATCATGGATTACATACTATTCACCTGCTTCTATGCCCTGCCTTCGCCCATTGGGCTGGGAGGTTTACCTACTTCTACTCTATGCCTGCCTCGCCCGGATCAGGCCCTGGAGATTTACAGCTGCTACAACCTGCCTTCACCCTTCAGGCTACATGGTTTATCTACTTCTACTCTCTACCTGCCTCATTCAGCTCGGGGCTTAGAGATTCCCAGCTTCTTTGACCTGCCTTCGCCCATCAGGCTGGGAGGTTTACCTACTTCTGCTCTTGCCTGCTCACTCTGCTCGGGCCTGGAGAGTCACCGCTTTTACGACCTGCCCGCCTTCAGGCTGGGAGGTTTTCATGTTTCTACTCTGTCTTGCCCTGCTTAAAGCTTGGAGATCCTCACTTTATATTATGTCCTACTTGTTGCCGTGTCAGCCGACCAGAAGCTCCTTTACTGGATTACATCTGACGTTTATTCTTCATCATATGCTCTTGGATGTTTTTGCCCAGCTGCCTCAGCTATGAAATTGCTGCTGCTTCCCTTTCCGGGACACTTAGTTGGCGTCTCCTGCAGACTTTCATTATCCTGATTGTGCTCTAACGAATTTAGACTCTGTAACAACGCTACTTCATTTGATCCAGCTTCTTCAGTTCTCTACATCTGGGACTCTTTGGGTCTTGTCTGGTTTTCCTACCTCGAACTTTGCATACCTTCAGTTTAGATGTTATTCCTCTCGTCCAGTTGCCGTATCTCTGCCTAAGTCTCTTCCATGTGATCCCTGCCTTCCTTGATCTGGATACATCGGTCCTCAGCATCATTCATTCTCTATGTCTGCCTACAGCTGCAATACTATGGTGCTCAAAGATGATTCAAGATGCATCTCATGGAGGCTCTATGACACACTTATTCTATTAGCTGACCCTCGTAGGTATAGCTGCATTCATGTTACCTGGAGCTACTTGCATCTCGTACCTCTACAGCTGATGGATTGCTGTGCATCTTGCCCGAGGGACTATCTTCCATACTCGATTTCTGCCAGCAGACATTCCTGGGTCTGGCTGCGCTTCACATTCTGGAATCAGCCGCCTCTCTCCTACCTCACCAGCTATCAGTTCGGCTGCACTTTCTCAGGGGGCTGATTGCCACGTCCTCTTCCTTCTCATCTGTCTTCGTCAGTGCAATCCCTGCTCCTACTACCTCTCACTTTGGATTAGCAGTCCAACAGATTTGTTTTCCTTTTGGGCTCACCATATCCTACTACTTGGATGCTTCATACCTCGTACCAGTGTCTCCATTTATCCTCTACAGCTTGCCACTATTCCAGCTCAGCTCTACAGCCGTTGCCTTCTTATCAATTCCTAAGACTATGCTTCACTTATCAGGACTGGATTCATCAGTCGGTAGCCTGCTTACAAGCCTTCTCTCATTACACATACTATACAAGCCCTCTATTAGAATTCAGGAAGTCGTAGTACTTCTATTCAACCTGCCTCGTTGACGTCAGGTTTGGAGGCAACTATCTGTATCTGGTCTCCTGTATTGAATTCGTTAGTCATCAACTTCATCTCCACCATCACACATTTCCTGGATTACGCCTCTATCAACTGAAGTCTGGAAGAAGGTTCTTCATATATCCACTCTCCATCATTCCGAATTGTACATGGATTCTCGGACTCGGACTTTATTAGGAGGAAATTACTTCACTGGACATTTACAATTCAGTTCTTTCTTAAACTCTGTTTATCTGGATTAAATTCTACAAATTAGAATTCAGATTTAGCTGATTAATTTAGTTTAATTAGGATCTCTCTCCTTTAGTATGCCCAGAAGGACGGGCAGGTCAGTAGCCATGGGTCCTCAGAGGTTCCCCCCAAGGGGTTTTTTCCTCTCCTGAGTGCTACTGGTCACACTCTCCGGAGTTGGAGGAGGTGATCGTCTATTCTTACCATTATTAGGTGTTTCAGGCACAACTTCTTCAAGCATTCAGTTACAGATCAGTCGTTGATATTATATTCTTTTTGGGGCTTTCATAATTCTAAACCAAGCCTCCTTCCTACAGGTGGGATACAGAGAAAGGCCAAAACCATCAAATATGATCAAACGACTCAATTAAAGCATCCAAGTACTTAAGCACAAATCATTCTATACTACTACCTTGTAAACATCGTCCTCTTAATGCTGGCCTCTGTATCCAACAACCATCTTCATCATTCCACTATATATGTTACATAAGCACTGAGCTATGAACCACACATAATTGAAGGGATTAGCCCAGGATTATGTGGGGAAGAGCTCCTCCCCCACAGCCTATTTAATTGAAGCAGCTGACTCCCGCTCTGCTTAGAGCGAGTCGCACTCACCCACCATCCTCCCCGACACCTCCTCCTTCTGCGGCACTCTTATCCCACCAGGGAGACTTTCATAATTCTTAACCAAGCCTCCTTCCTACAGGTGGGATACAGAGAAAGGCCAAAACCATCAAATATTATCAAATGACTCAATTAAAGCATCCAAGTACTTAAGCACAAATCATTCTATACTACTACCTAGTAAACATCGTCCTCTTAATGCTGGCCTCTGTATCCAACAACCATCTTCATCATTCCACTATATATGTTACATAAGCACTGAACTATGAACCACACATAACAGGAGTGCAAATATTTTAAACTTTATTGATCGACCATTAGGTCATTACATATTAAAAGCTACAATAAGAAAACATTCAAAACTAGTATACATTCATTATAGACACTCCGCATTCCGGCGGGGTATATATGTCTTCATAAAAATAATTTGTTTGCAATGAACAAGTTAATACAAATACGCAGCACAATCTACAAATATTCAATACTTCTCCAAGTTTGCCTTCAGAGTAATAGTATTATTTATTTATTTACAGTACTACAGTGCAAATGCTAGATACAAAATCTCTCGATGACAGAACAATGCTCAGTAAATTTGTTAAGTAATTAAAATATTTCCGGTGCACAAAACTTGTTCTGGTTATGGGTAGGGGAGGATCTCTAACCTGAGACAGTGAACTTCATTTTTTGTTTTTCTTCTCTTCCCATCCAAGCGGTGTTTACCTGTAAATCTCATGGAACTCCATGTTCTGATGAGTTTGCTAGCCTCCATATCCCATAGGTAAAGGGCCACTAGTGTAAACAGAATGCTGGGACCAGTTCCACACATGCAGCTCTGCAACAGTTTGCAATTAAATATTTTTGGGGGCATTATTGAACTTTAAAAACCTATTTGGGAGGTAAATATATGGAGAAATGCATAAGAAGTAGTGTATTATGAGGTTATTTTACTCACCTGAGTGTGTGATATCCATAAATCTCGAGAGCGAAGCTGGGGAGAAAGAGAAAGGAGAAAGAAATGGAAGAAAGGAGGGTTACTAGTGGGGTACCGAAGGGTTCAGTATTAGGACCGGTCCTCTTCAATATCTTCATAAGCGACATTGCGGAAGGACTGGAAGGAAAAGTATGTCTCTTTGCAGATGACACTAAGATCTGCAACAGAGTTGATGCACAGGGTGGGGTGGAAAGGATGAGAAGGGACTTGGCAAGGTTAGAGAAATGGTCAAATGTATGGCAGCTTAGATTCAATGCTAAGAAGTGCAAGGTAATGCACCTGGGAAACAAAAACCCAGGGGAAGAGTACACAATGGGGGGTGAGATACTAACAACAACAAAAATGGAAAGGGACCTGGGGGTAGTCATATCAGATGACCTAAAGGTGGGCAAGCAATGTGAGAGGGCAGCAAGGAGGGCTGGGGGGATACTGGGATGCATAGGGAGAGGCATCACCAGTAGAAAACAGAAGTTATTATCCCTCTGTACAGACAGCTGGTGAGACCCCATCTGGAGTACTGTGTGCAGTTCTGGAGACCCAATCTCCATAAAGACATAGACAGGATGGAAGCTGTCAGAGGAGGGCAACTAAAATGGTGCAGGGTCTGCACCGAAGACATATGAGAGAGAGACTTAAGGAGCTTAATATGTATAGCCTCGAGGAAAGGAGGAGAGGGGGACATGATAGAAACTTTCAAGTACCTCAAGGAATCAACAAAGTCCAAGAGGTAGCATCTTTCAAAAAAAGAGGTGTGCAAGAACAAGAGGGCACAATTTGAAGATAGAGAGGCGGCTCAGAGGTAATTTAAGGAAGTATTTTTTCACAGAGAGGGTTGTGGATGCATGGAGCGCCTTCGGAGGAGGTTGTGGAGTCAAAATCAGTGGTGGAATTCAAGCATGCGTGGGACAGTCATAAGGCAATTCTGGGGGGTGAGGGTAAGAAGAAGTAGGCTGCTGGTTAACTAGGATCTGCAGCTTATCCAGTAGGTAGGGAAATGGGCAGACTGGGTGGGCCAAGCGGTCCTTATCTGCTGTCAAATTCTATGTTTCTATGTAAGCATTGCACACTAAGGGGTGAGTAAAAAAAAATAATAACTACGTCCTCATTGCTATTTTTTATAATTATTGTTTTTTATGTCCCTAATCTCATCTACACATACTGTCTCCACTCTTTAAAAAAAAAAATGGATACAAGAATTGTGCTGTGTGTGTGTGTGTGTGTGTGTGTCACCAAACCCTTTATCTCCCAAATCCCTTCATGTATTATTTATTTACTTACCTGACTGATCCTGCCAGTTATGGTCTTAGTATCCACCACCTCTGGTAGCAGACTATTCCATAGCTCCACCACCCTTTCCGTAGAATAGAAATTCCTCACATCCTCATCCCATGCCATCCCCTCCTCCTCTTCTCTCTGCTCCAGGGACCATCACACCTTCTTCCTTTCCCACCCTCACTCATCTGCTGGGCAGTCTACCTTCTCCTATCATCTCCCTCCTTCCAGAACCAGCTCCCCTCATCCATCCACCTCTTCCCCTCCTTTCCGACCTTTAAGACAGTGGCTAAGGCATCTCCTTGCTTCCTCCTGCCAACCCCCCACCTGACCCTTCCCTCCATTACTGACCTCCCGTCCTGCTAGTCCACATACTCTCCCCATGTGATTTTGGCTCCTATTGGCAGACTGAAGCTGCCTGTTATACTCATCTGTGCTGCCATTGCACGGTTCCTTTTTTACAGTCACCAAGCACTTAAGCTAGCCACTCTTTTCTTTGTACATCACCCAGCAGGCTAATTTTATGGTCCATTTGTCCTGATGTTGGACAGGGACCGTGCTACCTGCAGGAGCTTCTCCGTCCCTACTGCCCCCTTCGCCCACTCTGCTCCACCAATGAGGGATTGCTGGAGGTTCCCAGAGTCCGTTTGAAGACCTCTGGACCCCATGCATTTGCATTTCCAGCCCCAACCCTGTGCAACTCTCTACCTCGTCGGATAAGGGAGTCCCTGACCGTGGAGAGCTTTAAGTCTGCATTAAAAACACGTATTTTTAATCTTGTGTTCTTGGTATCTGTATGAAGTTATGTGTTGATACTACATTGTATTTATTGAGGAATTTTTATCTGATTTTAATTTATTTGTTTAAGCGCTTTGATACCTTGTGAATTGCACTGTAGAAATACAAATTTGACCGATTGATTGATTGTACCCTTGCTTGCTCATTAGTCTGTTATTGCATCCATATTTTATCCCTGCAACCACATTTGGTGTTGCTTGATGTGTTTTTTTATTCTGTACACACCTCGTCCCTCTACTCTGGGTTGCACCTGGAAACAAGCAGCTCAGTGTACCTTCCCCAGTTATTCATTTTTAAATAAATTAATAAAATCATCTGTCTTTCCATACATTGAATAGCTGGAATGTTTGTTTATCAAAGACTACAGGAATTCAAACTTCTGCAGAATTCCTCTAGTAGAATGTTCATGCCCTCACACACAACATAAGGCCTTATATGGAGCCTGGGTCTCAATTCTGTCTGTGGCAGGATAAGCAGCTGAGATTGCCCTAGCAAGCGGAGAAGGACATGAGGGGGATATCTCATGGTCACCAAAAAAAAACAAAAAAACACTATAGATATTAAAACTATGAATTGTACTTCATCTTTTAAATTTCTTTGTGCAAATAAGGAAGGTATCATGAGAGGAAAGAATGCTTAATTATTTATTTATATTTTAAAATGTAAAGGAGGTTTACCTTTTAAAGGGAAAGTCCCTCCATCTTTTTTTCTGTTTCCCTGTGTAGTTTGTAGGCATGCACCATGATTGTCTCTATTGCACCCTCCTAATTTAATCAGGATTTAAATGTAAATGAAGGTACTTAGTCAGGTGTGAAAACCTGCTTGACTCCATTGCAAAGATCATGACCTGACTCATTAAACCCAAGCTGGGAGCCCTTTACAGAAATCGCAGTTGTATCCCTCTCGTTGCCAGGCAAGAGCTGGTACTGAAAATGATCATGATCATGCCTGTTTTTGACTACTGCGACATTGTCTATGGTGCTGCCCCACAGTCCTCCCTAGCCAGACTGGACTCTCTCTACAACTCCTTCTGTCGCTTTGCCCTTGACGCCCCTCAGCTCACCCATCACTGTGACCTCTACCGGTCCCTAAACTTCCTCACTCTCCAAAATCAGCGTGTTCTTCATGGTGCTAAATTCATCTTTAAATTCTGGCTTGGATCTCTCCCTCCTACCTCTCCTCCTACCTTAGTAACCCCCCACCCTCCGCTATTCCCTGAGATCTGATGTCCCCAGCAGATCTACATCCTCGGGTCAAAAAGCTTTTTCATACCAGCTACCTAAGCTATGGAGTGCTCTCCCTCCACAAATCCACCACTCCTCCTCCCTGAGCTCTCTTACTTCGGTGCTTCTCAACTACCTAACCACAAACTGTACATGCTCCTGACCCCCTCCCTCTTTGCCTCTGCTCTCCCTCTCTCTCCACAACTCCTCTTCCCCTCTTCACCTATTGCACTTACCTATCTAGCACTTACCATGTGTCTTGTTCTCATGCTACCTTCCCTTACTGTGTGTGTCATCATGTACCCCCTGTATTATGCCACTGTAATTACTGTATATTGTTTGCATTGACTATCATGTATTTAATGTCTCATGTCTCTATGATGTTATTATATATATGTAACTGCTGTATGCACTGACTATCATGTATTAATGTTCATATCTCTGTAAGGTTATTGTATACATTTAATTGCTGTTTATCCCTCTCCCCCTTCCCCCAGGACGTGCCGTGAGACGAGCATTAAGTTGCTCAGTGTACCTTTCCTGGTGAAACAATTCAATAAATAAATACGCACATAAGGCATCCTGAAATGTTATGATGTTTTGGTGCTAAAGCCTACAGTAGTTATACTGTATTAGTCAGTGCTGTTGCTGTCCTCTGCAGTCCCTATGTTCTTGTCTTATGCTGGCCATGAAACTTTTCAAGGCATAGTAAGTGCCCTGCTGTTCAAAAAATGCTTTTAGAGAATACAGGGACTTCAACAGAACTGAATGAGAGTAGAACTTCTGCTGGCTTGTGCGTGTACGCATCATCAGCTCTCATGGTGCACTGCATGAGTGGGGTCAATCAATCAGTCAAAGCTTTATTTGTATAAGGCGCCCTTCCTATGCTCAGGTCACCTTTACAATACACATTAAAAAGAGAAACTCACAATATTACAGTTTAAAAACAAATAAAACATAACAGTACACACTCAATAGATTCCTGAAAATGCCTGGTTAAACAAGTGGGTCTTCAATAACTTTTTAAAACCTTCCATGGTCTGGCTCTCTCGTATCTGGCGAGTTAGAGAATTCCACAGGTTAGGTGCCATAAAGGTAAAAGATCTTCCTCCTGATGCTTTTAGGGATGCCCTGGGAATCTCTAGCAATCCCTCGCCAGAGGATCAGAGTGAACGGGTGGGCCAGTAAGGGCATAAGAGTTCTTTCAAGTAGTGGGGTCCCTGCTCAAGTAGGGCTTTAAAGGTCAGCAACCTGACCTTGAAGGTGATCCACCACTGTATTGACAGCCAGTGCAGTTCACGCAGCACAGATGTTATATGACTGGATCTAGAGGTTCCAGTCAACAACCTGGCCGTCACGTTCTGCAGCAGCTGCAAGTGGCGGATATCTACCCCCAGTAGCCCTAGGTAAAGGGCGTTGCAGTAATCAAAATGACTGGGACAAAGGCATGGACCAAGGTAGGAAGATCTTTGGGTGGGACCAGGTGCTTCACCTGGGCTATGTTCCTTAGATGGTAATAGGAAGATTTGACTACAGCCAAAACCTGCACCCTCAGGGTCAGGCCTTCATCAAATACCATGCCCAGGTTATACATCTGGCCCGAGGCAATAAGCGGGGTCCTACCAAGATTTAATCCTGAGGGTTTTCCCACCCATGCCCCTGTCATCCTGTAACCAGGGTCTACCACCAATACCTCTGTTTTTCCTGAGTTTAACCGAAGCCAACTGGCACTCATCCAGTTCTGAATCTCCAGCAGGCAGTTATTAAACACTGTAACAGAATCTAACTCCTGTTCAGGCACAAAAGACATGTACAATTGAGAGTCATTGACATAGCAATGAAAACTCAACCTGTACCGTCTTATAATGTCCCCTAATGGAAGCATGTACACCGTGAATAACATGGGGGACAGCACCGAGTCCTGTGGAACCCCACAGGGTAGCCCATGAGGGGCCGAGGATTAAATCCCCGACACCACTTTCTGGGATCTACCCTTGAGGAAAGATTGAAATTAACTGAGGACTGCCCCTCTCAGTCCACAGAAGGACCACAGGCGCTCAAGCAGTACCCCATGATCCATGGTGTCAAATGCTGCTGAGAGATCAAGGAGAACCAAGATGGAACAGGTTCTCTGATCTCTCGCCATCAGAAGGTCATTAAGTACCTGTACCAGGGCTGTTTCAGTGCTATGTCTTTTTCTGAAGCCAGACTAGAGAGAGTCATAGATAATGTGGTTGGTTACATGGTCTTCCAGCTGTAGAGTGACCACCTTCGCAATAGCTTTCCTTATAAAGGGTAAGTTCGAGATCGGTCTGTAGTTAGCTGGGCAGTCAGGGTCAAGGGAGGTTTTTTTTCAAAAGGGGCATACTAATTCCTCCTTTAAGGGATCTAGAAAGATCCCTGTCTCCAGTAAAGCCCCCACTATCCCAGGAAAGACCGGGCCGATAGCTTCTAAATACCCCACTAGTAGGCGCGTAGGACCCGGATCTAAACTACAGTAGGTTGGCCGCAAAGTCTGGATGATCCTCACTATATCCACAACTACTGGTTGACTAAAGGTGAACCAGGTCTGTCGGGCATTAGTACCACCCGATTGATCAATGCAAGGTCCAATGGGAAGGCACTGGTTGATCCCATCCCTGATGGTGGACACCTTATCAGCGAAGAACTGCGCAAACTCCTCACAGTGCACTTGTGACAATGCTCGACCAGAGTGAAGACAGGCTGGATTGCACAGTCTGTCCACAGTCTGGAAGAGCTGGGCTGGCCTGTTCCTCACAGTAGCAATTTCCCTGGACAGGAACTCCGCCTTCTTACGGGAAATTGCTGATTGATAGGTCTTATAATGAGCCATCAATCTAAATGTATCCACCTCTAGGTGAGTTTTCTGCCAGTGTCTTTCCAACCTTTGCCCTTGCCTCTTCAACTCACGGATGTCCCCATTAAACCAGGGAGCACCCGGGTGAAGAGTAAGGGGGTGAACATGATCAGGAGCAATGATATCCAAAGCCTCAGTAACAGCCCTTGACCTTTGGAATGGAGTCAAACAGGTTTTCAAACCAAGACAAAACAGAGTGAAGCAACCTCATTTATATTTAAATTAGGGTGGCATTAGGGGGATATAAGAGAGAGAATCGTTGCTCATGCTTACAAACTACACAGGTATACAGAAGATAGGCTATGGGGAGTTTCCCTTTAAGGCCTTGTTGGAGGTTTTCAGTGACTTAAGAAGGGTAGCAGCCATGTTTGTAATGGCAGCCAGGGAACAGTGAAGCAGATCATAAATTCTGTACGTGATTTGCCAAAATTCCAAATCCCATGGGTACTGCTTGTTTTTTATTGGGCATTATACTGCAGTAAATATATATTGGTGCCAGCCTGGCTCAGCCAATCAGCAGCTAGGATTTTCCCTAGCCATTTTATAATCTACTAAGAAAGGGCTGCTATATCGATCTGTATTGCTTACTTTTAGTTTTCATTTTGTCCTGCTACAGAGCTAGAAATTGATTACCAAGCCCCTCGCTGACTCTCACGTGAACACCAGCACTAATCCCCACAGGGGTACCTCCAGCTGTTCCTTCCATACATCTCTACCAGGGGTTCAGTTAATTTATTTTTAGTGGAAGTCTAAAACTTTCATGAGTCAAAATCTTGAAGTCATTCCAATTTTTTTGTAATTCAAAATACTTTCCAGATCCCACATTTTGGAAGTCAATATTTAAGAAAAGACCAATTTATGCATGTTAATATAAATATTAGTGATAAAACACAATTTCTTTCAGAAAAAAAACACACCATTTCTTGACTTCCATGCCTGCAATTTTGGAAGACTTTTTATTTCTGGTATTACCTTTGGAAGTCAATGACCTTCTTCCCTTTTATTTTGAAAGTTTCTGCACTATTTTTGGAAATAAAATACTCCCAAAATAGAATGTACGTCTTCATTTAAAATGTCAGAGAATACCTTTGAGCACAAGTGCTCTTTTACAGAGGTTTCACGTCAGTGACAGAGATTATAAGGTAACGTGACAAATACAATAAGCGAGTTCCAGTGGAATGAAGTCAGACAAGTACAATATAGTCGAACAGGTACAAACAAGTGGGTTAGATCAGTTGCATACAATTTTACAACAAGGCAGGAGAACAGAAACAGTGTAAAACAAACACAACAATGGGACATGGCCACAAAGCAAGAGTCTGACACAGTTCAAATTGTATGGGAGGGGCTAAGTTAGGATGATTAGCCATTACAGTTGCATCAAAGAGTTAACTGAATCCCTGGTCCCTACGACTTTGATACAAAACACAACAAAAAGTGGGGCTCTTAAACACATTTGCATGTCCAGTGTGGTGCCGTTAGCAAAAAACAAAGCAAAAGGGAAAGAAATTATTTAGTTATTTAGAGCATAATAATAAAGATTGAATAGTTTTTGCTTATGTGTATTATTTTTTATTGCTCAGTAAGCCAATATTGTATCGTAAAACAATGTAAATTTACATCTATAAATAAATACCGTGGAAATTGTTATAACAGATAAATAAATACACGCTTTGATACTACTATCGTAAATCAGCAGCAATCTAAGCAGCATGGACTCAAGCGTGTCGCATGACCAGCTTCTACCTCACAGCTGATGTTTCACTTCATATGCTTCACTGATAGCGTGTGTTGGTGTGTATTTATTTATCTGTTTATAGCCAGTACATTTATTTATTTATATCTGGATGTAAGTTTGCACTTGTTTTGCGATACAATGTCGAGCACTTTGAACATTAAAGAAGAATTCTGTTACACATGGTAAGCTGTTCCATGTTTTCAGTTAAGAAACATTGTTGTGCTCTGTGGTCCTCTGCATTGGCTTAGGTGGTTTTAAAAAAAAAAACTACGACTTTGATGCCACCCCCCAACCCCCCCCCACCTTCGTGGGCCTTTCCACACTCCAGGATCAAATGTGAGTGTGTGCGGTTGTGGTCCTAGAAGACACTGGTACATTACAGGTGGGAGGGAGGTGGATATAATCCAGATGTGGTCATAGCCATGGGTCATTTTCCCCTTTTTCATAGTGGTGCTAATAATTGGGTTAATGGTCAGGGAAACTAGAGGTGAAAATTAATTAATGAAGAAGAGAATTAAGGCAGGCCTGAGCAGGTCACTCAGTTGCCCCTGGCAGTGATGATGCAGGTGACCCAGATTCGAGGTGTGCGCTAGTAACCGAGCTGCCAGTGGTTGTGGGGATTAGTGGTGGTACCAGCAGTTCCTCGGAGGTAGGAGGGATGCAAAGAAAAACTCAGAGGAAAAAAAAATGGTCGGCCGGCTAAATGATGGTCAAGTTAGGTATTCTAGGCCTCGCATCACTTGGAATGGTCCTCTGAGAATGACCTGTGGTGACAAGGGCTGGTAGGTTGCCAGTGTTCAAAGAGGGAGACAAGTCACTGAGAAGGAGAGAAAAATCTATAGAACAAAACACGCCTGAGAGATTGTTCTGCCTCACATGACAAGTCTGGCATGCAGCAAGCAGAACTCATGTTTATACTTTCCAGTGGTTTGCACATTTATTCACACTCTTCACCGGGCGTGCAGATAGCTGTAAAATTAATTATTCTAATGCCATTGTATCTTTCAGTACATTTTTTTTCTCTTCGGTCAACAGAAAAGACATTTACACCCAGAAACCTCCCTCCCTCCCTCCACCTTTCCCAACCCTATTTCAGTATGTGGCAAACTGACTTACATCCCCCCAGGGTGTATGAATAGATTCAGTCTTCATCCCCTCCCCATTAATCCAAGTTGCTGCTGAGAGCCCATTCCCAGCGGGCTAGAGCTATTGTAAGTCAACAGTTTATTTACCCAAAATAGCCCGGCTCTGAATTTTGACAGCTCGGTGAATGGGAGAACTGGGAGGTAAAGTGACTTGCTCAAGGTCACACACAGAGTACTTGGCTTCAGCGGGGTTTGAACTTGTGATCTCCCAGTTTCCAAAACATTGCTCTGACCACTAGAGTATGTGGCATGTTTTCTTTTTTTTTTTTTATTTACCGTACTTTGTGTCTGCTTTTTCTCTGCTCTGCCAGCACCTTATCACCTGATGTCCCCACCAGCCCTGTCACCCACTGTCCCTAGGGCATATATGACCCACAATTTCAGTGCCCCACAGGTTACCCCATGTGGCAGATCCCCCTGGGTTCCCCAAGCTTAAGGGGAGTTTAGGTTGGATGCTGTGGCGGGGAGCCCAGTGGACAATGCAGGGCCTGCAGGGGAGCTCAGCTTTATTGTGTTATAGCTGATCAGGGTTTTTCCTGTTTTTCTATCTTTTTCCCCTTCCCCGGAGCGCCTGATGAGCATGGACTCAGTGGACACGAGTGCACAAGCATGCTCACATCCCAGCCAGGAGATGCCCACCCTTCTGCTGCAGTTCCCGCTTGCACCGCAACCTGTGGTCTTCCAGGCTGCAGTAGTGTGATGCAGAACACAGCCCTCTCTCCTCGGAAGATGAGAGCGTTCTCTGGGATGCACAGTCCTCCTCCCCCTGGCCGTCCCTGACAACTTGGGCTCACTTCCAAACTCGGGTCATCAGCATCATAAGCTATAGCGCTACCACTGCGCCGATGGCCCGGCAGCGCACTGCCTCTTATAAAATTCATAGCAATTTAACATTGGAAGTCTGCTCCCCCTCGCCACTTTTTTAAAAACTTTATTGAAAACATTTTTGTGACAGTGAGTTCACATGGTACAGTACATGGAAACCCCATAATAATTTGCAGAGGTACAGGTCAGGGCAACTGCAGGAGTATCATATGTCCATCTAGGAATGCAGACATGAGTAACAATTTAGAGTTCCCTTAACTACACTGTAGTTACAGTATTATTACGCTGTAACTGCATTGCAATTGCAATGTAGTTATACATGCACCAAACATGTAACTACAGTGTAATTACTCCTGCTGCATGTAATTAATGATTATCTACCCTGCAGTTACATTGAAACTGACACTTAACATGTGACCCAGACATCCACAGTAATTGTAGTTTATTATTTACATTCTCATCCCCTCCTGTTCCCCCATCTTTGCCTGTTCAGTCCTGACTTTAAAAGCAGGGAATAATATGTATGCTCTTAATTCATGGACTAATTTATAGGGGTTCCTTAACCCTCTACTATGCAGGCTACACTGTGATTCCTTTGGTAAGTAGAAATGTGTTGAGCTTTAACTTGAAGGCCTGTTCTGTCTTCATATTCACTATCTCTATACAGAGGCAGCATAGTACAGTGGTTTAGGGCACTGAGTTGCAAATCTGGAGACCTGGGTTTGAACCCACAGCCTCCACTTGCATACTGTGCGACCCTGAGCAAGTCACTTAACTTCCTCATGTTACCAGGTCACACCTGGAAACAAGCTTTGGCTTAGTGTGCCCTTCCTGGTTAAACAATTTCTTTCCCTTTCCTTTACATTGGTAGGCTGTTCTGCACATTCTCTGCCCTCCAGAAGACAGGCCTCCTTACATTATCTGGAATACTGTGTTCAGTTTTGGAGACCACACGTCAGAAAGGACATGGGCAGAGTGGAGGCAGTTCAGAGGCGGGCAACTAAAATGGTGCATGGTTTGCATGAGAAGCCCTATGAGGAGAGATTGTGGGATCTCAACATGTACACCCTGGAGGAAGAGGGAGAGAGAGTGAGAGAGAGGATATGGTAGAGACCTACAAATACCTAAAAGGAGCGAACAGAGTACAGGTGGAGAGTCTCTTTCGAATGAGAGCAAGCATCAGAACCAGGGGGCATGTGATGAAGCTTGAGGGGGGCAAAATCAAGATCAATGTTAGAAAATATTTCTTCACTGAAAGGGGAAGTCGATGCCTGGACCAGATTTCCGGTACAAGTGGTAGAAGCCAAAACATTGGAGAGGGGGCTGCGAGCATGCATAGGATAGACATAGGGATATGTTAGATAAGATACAGGGAGGGGGAGGGTTGATGTAGACCAGATAGTGTCTGCGAAGACAGAATAGGTAGGGAACATCTGAGCAGACCACGTGGGCTAAGCAGTCCTTTTCTGCCATCAAATTTTATGTTTCTATATTTCTAATGTAGCACCTCTGAGCCTTAGATCATGTCTGTGCTTCCTAATGGAGCACACCACACCAACCATCTGTACCTGTTCAATCTTGTTGGTACCCTTCAGTGTGTAGAAGACTGAGATGATGTCTTCTATTCTCAAGGGTGAAGAATAAGACGCTCCACCTTTTGCCCTTCATATCCCCTGATCATTTTGATGGTCCTTCAGCAGTCGGGCCATCTGGGCCTGCTGCTTTCCCTTTTTTAAGTGTGGCTACTGCTCTAGTCAACGTCGCTGTTGTTAGTGGTGCCCCCAATAAATATCTCTGTTCATCTCCCAACAGTGGCAGATCCAAATTATCTAGAAAAGTGCCAGCCTCCTGCTCCGTTGTTTGCACATTCTCCTGTATACTGTACAGTACTCTATAGTATACCATAAACTGTGCCCTACTATCCAGGCTTTTGATATAAACTTTAAGGGCAGTGACAATATCAGTATTTTTCCTACCCCTCACCAGTCTTGCCAGAAATGGGCTAGATTTATTACCCCATTCATAGTTCCTTTACTTCGCATAGAATAGGGCTTTACTGGCCCAATCCGTTATGGCATGATTTAATTGTTCTCGAGCCAATCAAAGTTGACACATATTCTCTGCAGATGGATCTCCGTAAGTTTTTTTTCTCTAGATTTTTTTACTGCGTCTTCTAGCTTTTGCAACTTGTCATGCTTCGTTTTAGCTTTTTGGGTTATGTGCAAAATAATCATTCCCTTCATATGTGCTTAACCTGCTTCCTAAAAAATCATTTTAGAGGGAGCTGTAACCTGATTTCCCCTGACATAATGTCCCCATTGTTCTTGTAGGAATTCTACAAATTGTTTCGCGGATAGCATGTAGGCTGGAAATCTCAAATTCCCTCTTTCCCTGAACCTAGTAAGAAAGGTTATCAGCATCCTGGCATGGTTCAAGACCACTATGGGTGTGATTTCAGTTTGGGTGACCCTGGAGTACAAATTTCTAGGAGCAAAAATATAGTCAGTCCTTGACCATGTGCCATGAGGGTTTGAAAAAATTTTTTTACTCCCTTGATCCAGGATTAGCCTCCCTCCATATATCAATCAGATCTAACTCTGCTAGACCTCAGCCCATCTCCGGATGCTTGCGTCTTTGTCTGCCTCCCCCCACCCCCAACCTCTCCATTGTACCAGCCAATTCACAGTTAAATTCTCCACCAAGTATTGGGTTGGGAAAGAGTTCCCGTTGCAAAAGGGCCAATGTCTCATCATAAAAGACCAGACCCTGCGGTGGAGGTGCAAATATATTGCCTAAGGTTTATGTTTCCCCCTGTATCTGACCCTGCACCAAAATATATCTTCCCCCTCTGGTATTCTTAACCACTTTTTGTTCTACAAATTGTATGCCTCTCCTTGGCAGGATAGCCACCCCTCTTCTATGGCCATTAAAAGATGCAGCAAAACAGGAGCCAACCCATTCCCTAACCAGTTTTCCATGTTTGGCATCTGTTAAATGTATTTCCTGAACCATAGCTACATCTGCCTTGTTTTTTTTTTTAAGAGTGTTAAGCACCTTTTTCTGCTTAGTGGGTGTGGAAAACCCCTGGACATACCAGGAGCATACTGTGAGGGTAAACATATCAAAAATACATCAATCGTTTACCACTCTGGGGGGAGGGGTTACCTGCCCCATCCCAGCACAGACCTGTATCCCACCCCATATTCCTCATCCCAAAGAACTTCCCACTTTACCTTTCTTGCAGCCAAGCTAAACATAACACAAACTTGTAAACAATAATATTTATCAAATAACGTGTGAATTGTAAACATTTGAACAATTAAAACAGTTGTAAGAATCCAATTTTGTTATGTAGGATACTGCCACCTCATGGGGCCCACACCCACATATTTGAAGGGGGTCACCTCCCACTGTAGGCAGTTCATATGTATCATCTCTCATGTAATACAGTACATCATTAGTTAGTACTAGTATACCTCTTCTTCTGCCCTTCCCTCCCCCCTCTCTCCTAACCGCAGTTCACCCTTTCGTTTTGTAGGGCTACACATCAGCCCCTATCTCAGACAGGGAAAAAACACATAAGTGTATGATGCAGTTGAAATTAAGCAAAGCGACCACTGGACCCCAGTTCCGTCACCCTATGTGATTCCATTATTTCCCCGCATCCCCCCGCCATAATCGTTTGCTGCTCTACAACCTTGTCTTCCCCCCACCCCTCCACTGTGATCCAAACTTGTGGTTAAAAAAACAAAACGAAGAAAAAGCAAAAGTTCTTCTTTCCCCTTTGGACTCCTCTAGTTAACCCTGACTGTGGACATACATGTAACTAGATGCCTCTCCTGCTTTACCTTACAGAGTCTCCCCCTCTCACATTTGCCAACATCATTGTTTAGTAACATTTTTGTTAGGACACAGATGAGAGGTCGAGAGTCCCAGAAACCCCCACCAGTGCCATACAGACATTTTTGTGCACCCCTTGCATCTGTGTGCATAGAAAAAGGCAGGTACTCCCCATCTTCCTTGCAAGGGATTCCTATTTTCTCACCATTAGTCTTAAGGTGTGCTGCACCACTGCCTTGGACTGCAGTGCATGAAACTGTCACAGCAGCATGTCTTTTAACCATGACTACTAACAGTACCCTAGTGAAATGGCATCTCGTGCTGTGCCCATCTCCCACATGACCAGAAGTTGTATAACTTCCACCTCGCCCAGACATTCGCAGTAATCCACTCCTTCCCCGTTCACATGCCTGAATGTCTAGAGCATGACACTTTATGCTGGTTGCTTGAACGATGCAATTATTTACTCTGCATTCCTATTATAGGATCTAAATATAGGGCTGAGGCATTTTAAGAGAGAATCTTAGAGAGCTCTCGCATTACTCACTGCGTCACCCAACCGGTACCTGTGCACGGACGTTCCAGCTGCTGATGCCATTGCCCTCCCTCATCTGCGCAGCACCTTCCCTTCCTTTTCTTGGAGCCCATGACACCTCTGTAAACTCAAAAATGGTAACTAATATTAAGTGACATTGTCCAGTGTGTCCTACAGCACAGCGAGGAATGCTCCTATAGGAAAGAAGGATAGCTGTGTCCTCTTGTCCTTCCCAAAGTCTGCTTTCTCCTTCAACCGCCCATACATACATTAACATCAGTTTGGAAATAAACTACCCCCCCCCCCCATGCACATACAGGACACATCTAGCCACTCTGAGTCCCTTTCTGTTTCTTTTGTTAAAGTGGTCGATTGTGTATTGTAAAGCACTGCTGGTCTTCGCTCCCTGCCCAAAGCTCACAGTAACAAACCATCCTCTTCCTAATTCAGAAGAGTGCCAGAGAAAGGGCCACATATCTCTTTCCAGGAGATGTACCCAGGGTGTACAGGGCTTTGTAGCCTGAATCTGCTTTAACCCGCTTTATTCTAACTGTAAGTGTTCCCCACTGCGCCGTTCCCCTAGGACACAGGTGGCCATCCACGTGTAGTTCTCCTCTCCCCCCTCCAGCCCTCCCATGATGCATTTTATTCACCAGTCCTGCATTTTAGCTTGTAGATGTCTGTTACTGCAATACAGGATAACACATTATTCCTGGAATTTCAATGTATAGTTTCTACGCCGGGGTAGAAAATGGAGAGCAGGGGGCCTCAATGATCAGTAGAATAGTCCCTATATTACTTACTGCGGCCCTCCTACATGGCATCTTCATGAGAGTCATCAGCTTGCATCGCCTCTTCACATGTCCCAGCACATCGGTGTCAGATGTTCTTCTAAATTGAAGTGGCATCCAAATGCCAGCCCGTTGAGTAATCCCAAAAGGTCCCGAGAGGGAAAGCAGAAGTGGTTGAGAAGTCTCGCAGCTTGGTGGGAAAAGGGGAGGGGAAGGGAACATTGTTTAACCATTGCTGAAGCTTGTTTCCAGATGCAATCTAGGAGCACAAGGAAGTTAAGTGGCTTAGATACATAGACACTGTCGGCAGATAAAGGCCTACAGCCAGCCCAGTCTGCCTATTTGTTTTTTTATACCAGGAGTGGCACACTAAGCTGAAAGCTTGTTTACAGGTGCGACCTGGGAGCACAAGGAAGTTAAGTGACTTGCTCAGGGTCATGCAGTATGCAAGTGGGGGTTGTGGGATTCAAACCCAGGTCTCCAGGTTTGCAGCTCAGAGCCTTAAACCACTGCACTATACTGCCTTGTGAGCTTGTAAGTTCACTTTGTTTTCCTAGAAGTCTGTTGCCTCTTACCCCTGACCTCCAGAATTCTCTTATGTCTATCCCATGCATTCTTAAATCCCCTGATTGTTTCAGCCCCCACTACTTCCTCTTGCAGGGTGTTCCACTTGTCCACCACCCATTCTGTGAAGAAATTCTTCCTCATGTTTCCTCTGAATCGCCCTCCCTCCAACTTCATCCTATGCCCTCTAGTCCTGGCTACTTTTTTCGCCGAAATAAGCAAATTCCTTCACCGGGAATCAAACCTTGGCCGCGGTGGTGAGAGCGCTGAATCCTAACCAAAAGGGAGACAGCTAGGTAGGTAGAAAAAAAGGGTTCAGGTGTTAGCTGGAAGGGGGTTTGCCTTAATGCCAGGAACCTGGGTAACAAAATCCGCAAACTCCAGGCAATGATGGCAGATACTGAGATGGATTTTGTGGCTGTCACAGAAACTTAGACCTCAGAAAATAATGACTGGGACCTGATTGTCCCTGGGTTCTCAATGTTCAGGAGAGATAGAGGAAAAGGTGTGTGTGTGTGTGTGTGTGTGTGTGTGTGTGTGTGTGTGTGTGGTGGGGGGGGGGGCTTAGCCCTTTATGTCAAGGATGGCAGTGGGGTAGTGGAAGATAGGAGCATAAGGGGTAATAAGGAGGAAAATGGAGTCCCTGCAGGTGCAACTCATGGCGGATTCAGGAAAGTAACTGCACTTGGGGGTGAGCTACACACCGCCAGGCAAGAGGAAGGGGAAGAGAGGGGCAGAGAACTCAGGGATGAACTAGAAAGGGGAGTATGAAAGGTTGAAGTAGTGGTATCGGGGAATCTGAACCTGCCGGACATTGACCGGGATATTGCAGTGATCAGAATTGCCAGAAGCCAAGTCTTGCTGGATACATTCTGGGACGGTCTACTGGTAGAGATAGTTAAGGAACCCAGCAGGCAGGATGCCACTCTCAATGTGGTGCTCACCAGCTCAGAGGTGGTAGGAGGTGTGAGAGTAGGGGAGTCACTAGGTAACAGTGACCACAACTCTATTTGGTTCTAACTGGCCCTTGGGAGCAGAAAACACCAACCAAGAGTTGAGGTCCTTGAGTTCAGAAGAGCGGACTTCAGTAGGTTGCGAGAGCTGGTTCTGGGATAAATTAGTCATGGCTGACCACATAGGAGGGGTGGAAGAGAGATGGGGACAGTCAAGGGGGGCCATTCTTGGGGCATAAAGTTATATATGAGAATAGTAACTAAAAGGAACAAGTTCAAGAGACCATTATTGTTCTCAGCAAAGGTCAGGGTTGCAGTGAGGGCCAAGAAAAAGCCATTCTACAGATACAAGGGGGAGAATGGGGCTGAGATATTTACTAAGAAATAAGGAGGCAAAAGCAGACACAGTGCTGCAAATTGCAGAGGGGTCAAGGGCAGAGAAAAACATTTCCTCCAGTATATTAGGAGGAAAAAGAAAGAAAGGATGGGGAATCATTAGGGTATCAGAGGGAGGTAGGGTGATAGAGGAGGACGGGCAAAAGGCTGCCATCCTAAATTATTACTTTTCAGCTGGCCCAGTGACACTGAGGGTTGAGGCGCTGGATGCCACACCTCGTGCCACGCCAGCGACCCAGGTTTGGGAGTGAGCCCAGGAGCTGGGGGTCGGCAGGGGAGGGAGATGGCTTGAGTGTCCATAGGACAGCTCTCCTCTCCCTGGGCAGGGATCCAGGGTATTCCTGGGGCAGTAGAGACCCTGGTGGAGACTGGAGGTACTACTAGCGGGAACAGAATCGGGATGGGCACTAGCGGGCATCTACTGGTATAACTCAAGATGTGACGCCATTGCATGGTTGCGCCAGGGGGGTGCAAACACAAGAGAAATCCCTCTAGATCACCAGTGAGATAATGGTGGCCCCAGTGGAGTGTCCACATCCCAATGGCGGCCCAAGTGCGCCCAGGTCTCTCCATGGGCCAACCTGACGACAGAAGGTAAGGCACCTCACACTTAGGAGTTGACCGCCAGGGGAGGGTGGAACCAGTCTCAGAGGTGATCCAGGGGTTGGGCCTGCCTAGCTCATTCGGGAGGAGACAGCCTGGGAGAAGCGGGGGGTTCAGGCCAGGAGTTAGAGTAGCATCCACGTGGGCACTCCTGAAGGATGCCCGGGGGTCTGGATGCATAAATAAAGTTCATAAAAAAAATGTTTTTTTTAATTATTACTTTTCTCGGTCTTCACTAAGGAGGACAGTGGGCCTTTGCCAGAGACTGGCATCAAAGCAACCACAAAGAGAGTCACAGTGGTGAGGCAGCTAGTATTCGCAAGCAAAAGGGTCCAGAAAGGGCTAGCTGCCCTAAAAATAGACAAGGCCCTAGGATCAAATGGGATACACCCAAGAATGCTCAAGGAACTGGCAGGGGAACTGACTAGACCCCTGGTAGGGCTATTCAATAGCCCATTACATACAGGGGTAGTACTGAAAGACTGGAGGGTAGCGGACATAGTTCCACTCCATGGGGGGGGGGGGACAATGAACAGGCAGGGAACTACAGACCTGTCAGTCTTACCACTGTAGTAGGGAAGCTGATGTAGTCACTGGTCAAAGAGGACCTTATAGACTACTTCGAGAGCAATGGTCTCAAGGATAGTAAACAGCAAGGGTTAGAGGCGAGGTGGGGTCTTGTCAAACTAACCCAAAAGCCTTTGATCAGTGTATGGTAATGTGAATGTGCCATGCTGTGGATTTATTTCCTACTTCCGACTTGAGCAAGGCTGTAGATTCGGTGCCTCACAGATGTTTGCTGAAGATGAAGGACCTCGGCACAGCTAGCGACATAGTGAGATGGGTAGGTAGCCAGCTAAGGGGGAGGCAGCAGAGGGTTGTGGTAAATGGGCCAGGTCAGTAGAGAGGGAGGTCACGAGCAGGGTGCTACAGGGATCTGTCCTGGGCCCGGTCCTCTTCAATATGTTCATCAACGACACTGGTGAGGGAATCTGGGGCAGTCTGTGTCTTTTCGCAAATGACACCAAGCTCTGTGGGAGGGTGGATAGTGAAAACAGAATCAGGGATATGCAGCGGGACTGGCAAAGGCTAGAAATATGTTCTAAGATTTGGCAGGTGAAATTCAACATCAGAAAGTGCAAGGTGATACACCTAGGCCTTAGGGAACAGAAATCCTAGGACAGAGTACTGGATGGATGGGGTAAGACTCTGCAATATGGCTGAAGAACAGGACGTGAGAGTTATTATCAGTGGAATCCTCTAACAATCAAGCCAGTGCAACAATGCCTGTAGTAAGGCAACCATGATGCTGGGATGTATCGAGAGCGGTATTGATAACAGAAGGAAAGAAGTCATTCTATCCCTTTATAGATCTTTGGTGAGGCCTTACTTGGAGTACTGTGCCCAGTTCAGTAATACTCACCTCAGAAAGTATAAGGACAGTCTGGAGACAATGCAGCAAAGGGTGACAAACATGATTCAGGGCCAACAGGGCAGGTCTTATGAGGAGCACCTCAAGACACTGAACAGGTACTCACTGGCGACCAGAAGGGAGAGCGGGGATATGATAGAGACCTTGAAGTTCCTGAAAGGAATGCCGGCCCACTGGCATGGAGGGCTGAGGCCCTGTAAGCGCCTTACCTCCTGCCACGCTGATGACCTGTATTTCGGGAACAGATATGGGTTGCCAGGGGTCGGCTGGGGCAGGGAAGATTGAGTGTCCTCCCTTGGGGGTGGGGGTTCTGTGGCCTGCCACTCAACTGCCACCTGGAGGAATCCAGTTGGAGGTGTGGGAGGGTCACATCAAGTGGGAAGACCCTACATCCAGAGTACTGGTGGCATCTTCATGGAGGCGGAGCTCGCACAACGTGCACATTCCATGTTTATGGTTATTCAGGGAGAAAATGGAGGAAAAAGTGGAAGACGGGCTTCATGAAGACCTGACCATGGCCCGCTCCACTGCTGTAGGTCCAGGCACATCTGGATGAGTTACTAAGGGTTGGGGGGCTGGCCTTCCTCTCCGGGCCCTGCCGCAGCGGGTATCCCACGGGGGATTTGGCACCTGACTTCAGAGGCAGCTGGAGATGGCTATGTTGGATGGGAACAGGGGCCAATGCAGCGCCCATCCTGCCCAGGAGGATAAAAACATAAACGGGAAAAAAAAGATCCTGAAAGGAATAAATAAGATGGACTGTGGAGATTTATTTAGCATGAGTAACAGTTCGAGGTCATGAGTGAAAACTGACAGGAGGGAGGCTCAGGGGGGACATGAGGAAGTATTATTTTACAGAAGGGTGGTGGAACTGTGGAACAGTTTACCATCCAAGGCGGTGGGCGCTAAAATGTTGTTAATTGTTTCAAGCACGGCAGGGACAGAGTGAAGGGTATAGTGATTGCTCAGGATGTCAGAAACTACGAGGGGGATGGGGGTGGATGGAGAAGGTTAAGACCTTGGATGAACAATAGGTCCTGAAGTTAGATAGGGTACCTTGGACAGACTAGATGGACTACCGGCCTTTTTCTGCCGTCATTGTCTATGTTTCTGTGTGGTAGGTGGGAGACTGGTTCCTCCCATTCATATGATTAGTGTTCTAGTGACTTCCTGAATGTGATTGGTGGAGAGGCTGGTTTCTTCCCTTGATGTGATTACTGGGGGCCAGGGGTCTGGTTACTCCCCTCAGTGTGATTGGTGGGGGGGCTTAGTGTGATTGATGGGGTGGCTTATTTGTTTGTTTAAGATTTTGGTAACTGGGAAAGGCCCATTGAGCCAAGGCTCATTTCCAGATGAGACCCAGTTGGGGAATGGGGCTATAGAAAGCAAGACAAAGAATACAGATGCAAAAGATACAAAGTGCACAGTGTAAAATGCATTGGCGGAGCTAGCCCGGTGGCACTGAGGGTTGAGGCGCTGGACACCACACCTCGCATTACGCCAGTGACCCGAACTCGGAGCGAACTCGGGTGCTGGTGGGTCGGCAGGGGCGGATTGAGGATGGAGTGCCCTTGTGGTGCTCTCCTCCCCAGGAGAACGGGTTGGGTTGGGTCGGCTTGGCGTGCCGCCGACCCCTGGTGGAGACCAGGGGACATCGCAGCAAGCCAGGCAGCACGAGATCAGCGTGGCCGACAGGGTTGCCATGCGCCAGAGTGTCGGGGCGTGCCCATGCAGGGTTGGGGGAACCAGCGCAGAACAAGGAAAAGACCGGCTCATGAGACAGGTGACGGCACCTGTCCCTCATGCCCTCCGCCGGGTTCTCCTCAGCTGGCCTTCCAGTTCCTCCCTCCGGGCCCACCTGCAGCCGGAGTCTGACTTACAAGAGAGCCCAAGAGGCCAGGGTTACGCTCCCCGGGCGGGTGAAACTGGGGTGCTGGCTGCGGGGGGAGGAGGCACAGACTGAGGGATCCACAGGCAGGCAGGATAAAGGACGGGATGCCCCAGAAAAGGTCCCACGAGCCGTGATCGGAGCGAAATAGATAAAAAAATGCATTGGTGGTCAAGGCCCAGACAGTCTAGATGAGGTGAATTAGAAGCCCTGTATGAAATGACATCTGTCTGACATTATACATTACTGATAAAAAAAACATAGCATGATATGACTGGTGGGTAGATGGTGAGTCTCTTGATGTGATGCCGGGGGCAAGTTTCTCCCCTCGGTCTGATTGGTGGGGGCTGGTTGCTTGCTTCAGTGTGTTTGGTGGGTTGTTGATGACACCTCCTGAAGTGATTGGTGGGGGGGGGGGTTGGTTATTCTTCTTGATGTCATTGGTGGGGAGGCTGGTAACTCCCCTCAAAGGGATTGGTTGATGACTGGTTGTTCCCCTTAATATGATATGCAGGGGCAGACTACCCCATTTGATGTGACTGGTGGGAGGCTGCTCTTCTTGATATGACTGGTGGTAAGCTGGTTACTACCCTCAGTGTAATTGGTGGGGGTGCTGGTTGCTCCTGTTGCTGTGATTGGTGGGAGCTGCTTGCTTCCTTCAATGTGTTTGGAGAGTTTCTGGTGACACCTCTTGATACGATTGATGGGGGGCTAGTTACTCCACTTGATGTGACTGGTGGAGAGCCTAGTTACTCCTTTCGATGGGACTGGTTGGGCGCAGTTGTTCCCCTTGATATGATTAGTGGGTGGCTGGTTACTCTCTATGAGGTAGTTGGTCACTGGGCTGGCTACATTTCTTGATGTGATTTATTGTTAGGCTGGTTGTTTTCTTCAGTGTGATTAGTGAGTAGGCTGGTGTGCCCCTTATTAAAGTTTTGGTTGGTGGGTGTATTGGATAATGTGATGATTGGGGCTGGTTAACTCCCTCAGTGTGATTGCTGGGAAGGGGAGCTAATGACTCTTGTCAATGTAATTGGTCAAGGCTGGTTGCTCACTTCAGTTTGTTTGGTGGGTTGCTGGTGACACCTCTCAATGTGATTGGCGGGGAGGCTCATTGCTCTCCTCAATGGCATTGGTTGGGGGGTGCTGGTTGCTCCCCTTGATGTAATTGATTGGGGGCTGGTTACTGTCCTTCATATGATGTCATTGGTGGGAGGCTGACCATTCTTCTTGATATGATTTGTGGGAAGCTGGTTACTAACCTCAATGTAACTGGTGGGGTGGGTGGGGGGCTGGTTAGTACCCTTGATGTGATTGGTTAGGGTTGATTATTCCCTTTGATGTGACTAATGGCAGGCTGGTTGCTACCGTCAATGTAATCCTTGGGTGTGGGGTGTGCAGTTATTTCTCTCAATGTAATTGATGGTTGGGGTGGTTACTTCCCTTGATGTGATTTATGACTGGGCTGGTTATTGTCTTCAGTGTGATTAGTGGGGGGCTTGGTTAATGCCTTCGTTATGATTGGTGGTTAGGTAGACAGGTGCTCCCCATGACGGCATTTTGGTTGATGGGTGTAATGGCTATTTTGATGTAATCGGTGGGTGAGCGGATTGCTTATTCCTAATGTGATTTGGTGAGTTCACCAGCTGCTCTCCTTGTTGTGATTTGTAAGTCATTGGCTGCTCTCTCCTTGATGTGATTGGTTAATGAGTTGACTGCTCTCCTTGATGTGACTGGTTAATGAGTTGACTGCTCTCCTTGAGTGATTGCTGGGTGGGCTGGCTGCTCTCTTTGATGCAATTGGTGAGTAGCCGGCTGCTCTCCTTCATGTGATTGGTGGATGGACCGGCTCCTCTCCTTGAAACGATCAGTGGGCAGGTTGGCTGCTCTTCTTGATGTGATTAGTGAGCAAGTGCTCTCCTTGATGTGAATGGTGGTGAGCTGGTTGCTTGCCTTGATGTGACTGGGCTAGTTGCTCTCTTTCATGTGATTGGTGGGTGGGTTGGTTGCTCTTCTTCATGTGATTGTTGGGAGGGTTGGTTGCTCTCCTTCATGTGATTGGTGGATGGGTTGGTTGCTCTCCTCCATGTGATTGCTGGGTGGGCTGGTTGCTGCCTCTCATGTGATTGGTGGGTGGGTTGGTTGCTCTCCTTCATGTGATTGCTGGGTGGGTTGCTCTCCTTCATCTGATTGGTGGATGGGTTGGTTGCTGTCTCTCATGTGATTGGTGGGTGGGCTGGTTGCTCCCCTTCACGTGACTGGTGGGTGGACTGATTGTTTTCATTGTTTTGGCTGGCAGAAGGACTGGTTGCTTTTCCCAGTGTGGTTAAGCTGGTTACTTTTTTGCTTTGGTGGGTGCTCATGCCCTACCCAGTGAAGTGGTGGTGGGGGCAAGGGGTAGACTGGCTGTTTACCTCAGCTTGCCTGCTGGCCTTGTTGCTTGCTGCCACAATGGATGGTCCAGTTGAGGATGGTCATTTTACCAGCAATCAATAGAAGATGGGAGTCGTGCTGTAAAGTAATTTCCACAACTTTTAATAAATCAAACTGGATTCATCATAGAGTCTGATACCACCTACTGGACAAACAAAATCACAAATTGTAGTGAGAAAGAAATCATGTGACCTACTGGGAATTGAACCCAGGCCCCCGGAATCTGTTCCAGTTCTCTAACCGCTAAGTTACAGGCTCACATGATTGGACCTGGGGTTCCTGAACATACTTCCTATTGTGTTGCATCTATGTTCAGTTTCTTTGTTGGTCCACTAAAGCAAGAGACTGGAGATGTCAGATGGACCCTCCTTGGAACTGTGTCATTTTCTACGTGACCTGCCCTTGGCAACATTTCGCCCCTGCCTTGGTCCCCCCCTGTGGTCAGTTCATGTCACTACAGCTGCTGCACTTATTTGTATCAACCTGCTTGTGTAATTTTAATTGGGTATTGGTGCTACTGTTAGAACCAACTTCTGTTCACTGTTTATTGTTATTTACAGTTGTATCTTGTTGAACTGTTCACTGTTTGTACTTTATCTTTGAAATGCATCTCTACTGCTGTTTTTGATTTACTTAAAGAGCTGATCCAGAAGCAAATGATTTGATACCTTTTAATGGACCAACATAGATGTAACAACAAGAACAAAGTGCTCTAACTTTCGGACCAACCAGTCCTTCTTCAGAAGCTCATGGCAGTTGTTAATCATCCATAGACTGTTGTCAGGGGATGGAAAAGAACCTAAAAACAGTTGGAGTGGTGCTGCAGTAAACATGTTTAGCATTATCTAGTTAGTACCTTTGTGTAACACCACTGGGTGACCACTTATTACAGATCTAGCTCACTGGGTCCTTTCTCCACCTCCAACCTTCTTTCTGGGTCTTTCCACCACCAGTAGCCATCTTTCTAGATAAAGGCCTGTTGCTGGGGCATCACTAGGAGTGGGCATTAAGGGCTGGAGCCCCAAATCTCTTCTGACCCCAGGAATGCCCCTGTCTATCTGGGGGAGTATGTTAAATAAAGGGTATCACCAACCACAACAAATCTGATATTCCCAGGACTAACAGGGACACAAACATTCCCTCTCATAAGAAATTGAACGGAAATGTTGTTCTCAAGTTTTTGCCTGTTCGTCTCCCCGCCGACGAGAACCATGGCTGCCCCTCCTGCCTGCTGGAGGCTTTGTGAGGGAGTGTCTAAATGCTGTACTTGGAACAATCACTTCTCTGTAATCATTTTGTAAACTGTCGTAATGTCATGCTGATCATGTTTTTTGTACTGTGTGCCATCTAGATGGCCCAGGTTATACCTGAAAACGGTCCTTTGGATCAGTGTACTTACCCAGTAGTGGACAGCAATGTGACCATCCAGCAGGGGGTGTATGCAAATTAGTACCATGCGGAATTATCAAATTCTGATGGAACAAAATTCTGCAGAATTTATAAACATTCTGCTGAATTCCATCAGTAGCAGTAGTTAGAAATTTCAAAAGCAGATTTTTTTTTCAGATTAATAATCTCATGGTTTACGTAAAGTATGGATTCCTTTTCCAGAATCCGAGAAAATTTATTCTGCGGTTTACATAATCCATGGAAAGTTACTCAGCGGTTTACATAGAAATGCTTTTCGTAATTGCACAGAATGCTAAAAGAAATACTTAGACACATTTCAGAAGTGGCATTGCCATTCCATATGAATTCCATCAACGGAATTCCACATTCCGCATAGCTTTAATGCAAATGAACGGCAGCCTGTGCGCTCCGTCCCCAGGCGCAGAGCTCCTGACCTCCAGGACCCGCTTGGCACTCATCCAGCTGCAAGAGTGGGATTCCAGGGCCCACGAATCAAACTGACGTTGAATTATTTCCCTATGTTATATAAAATGGTTTGGGACAATCCTGTGCTGTGATTGCTGAACTCCAATCACATGCAAAGGCAAGGCAAAGGCAAATTTATTTAAAAGACGCCCAATCCCGGAGGCTCTGGGCGCCGTACATATTTTTATAACATTCCATACAACATAAATATTTAAATTAAAATAAAACATCCAATAAATAATCAACATTAAACACCAAATGCTTGCAGAAATAGGAAAGTCTTCAGGCGGACTTTAAAGGCGTCTATAGTGGGGGCCTCCCTGACTACAGTTGGCAAAGAGTTCCAAAGAGCGGAAGCGGCAACACTAAAAGCTCGGTCGCCTGCAGATTTTAACCTCGCTCTAGGAATAGTCAGGAAGCCACCACTAGAAGAGCGGAGATGGCGGGTAGAGGAAGAAGGTACCAGGAATACTGACAGGTAACCATGCCCATGCATTAGTTTAGCACAGTATCATGGGTCCGAAACTTTCTGACTCTCATTACATGGCTGTAAAATTAAAAATCAGGGAAGCCATTTTATGATCCCAGTGAAGCATTCAAGGGTGTGCTTAACTGTGGGATAACAGCACTTCTTGGATGTGCAAGGCACTTGGCTTCACCATGTGCCTTACTTGTAGAGGCTTGATGTTATCCCACAATAACATACACCCAGTCATGCCTTATTGCTTAATTATGCAGCATCCCCAAGGGATCTGTACTGTGGGAGCAGAAGGGGTTAATCGTTTTTTGAGTTCCAGTGTTAGGTTACGCAACTGGGATGTCAAATCCTCCTACATCTGGTGTACAGGGCTACTGCAGACAGGTAGTTATCCTGCTGCTTCCCCCCACACCCACCCCACAAGCACACGCTCACCCAGTCACGGTCTGTTTAGGCTGCATACTTGGGAGCCCCTCCCTGCTTTACCAGCTTGCCATTTCTGGAAAAAAAATATTACAAGCCACCAAACTAGCTTGACAGGAACCCTGAGTGCAAGGGCAAGACCCTGAGGGGAAGGGGAGGAAGGAAACAGGTAAGCAGCATAGTACTACTAACCTAACCTGTTATGCCTAGATAATTGTAGCAGTTGTCAACTAGCCTTCCGGGAGACATCAACAAACACAGAGATGATGGCATTCATTATTGCAGCACTTGTCTGGCAAACAATGGTACAAGTACTTCGAAGCGAATGACCCCACAGACAAAGGAGATGCTAATTAGCCTCCCACCTCACCTGAAGCCTTGCAGTATTCCATAGCAAATACTTCTAGTCTGCTCTGCTAGACGTTGACAGGTGCAATGATTTGTGTGGTACACCCTTGAGGTTGCTTGTTTTGGCAACCCCCAGCCTCCTGCACCCTCTCATATATCATATTTTGTGTCACAGCAGGCAGAATGTCATCGAAAGGTCATTGTCAGTCATCTGTGCAAATAAAGGTTCTCAAAAATCATTCAGCACAATCATTGTTTTTCTTAACTCTGTCGGTTGTCAGTCTGTCATATCCCTATCCCTTCCCCATCCTGTATTCTGTATTTCCTGAAAACATAGAACTTGATGGCAGATAAGGACTGCTTGGTGCACCCAGTCTACCCATATCCCTACCTACTGTATAAGCTCCCCAGATCCTATTTTATCTGCAGCCTACCTCCTCCTTCTTCCTACTGCTAGTTTTGCCTTCTGTCTGTCCCATACATTCTTGAATTCGACAACTGCCAAGGAACAGTTAGCCGACATGCATATCAGGGGGACCAACTGCAATAACCCCTAAACTATTGCCACTACTTTTAACTGCATGTTCTCAGACCTGTCTGCTCCTCCTCCCTCCCAACTCTCTGCCCCTAAACCACTGAGTGTGCACCCCCCCTGCCAAGGTTGTCCCTGTTTACAAACAAGGCGACCCCAAAGATATTAATAACTATCACCCTATTGCCATATTCTCTGCTACCTGTAAGCTCCTTGAAAAGATAGTTGCCTCACAACTCTCCCGCTACCTTCAGGGTTATGCTGTTCTCTCCCCTGCTCAGCATGGCTTCAGAAAAGGGCACAGTACATCGACTGCACTTGCCGTGGTTACCTCTGAGATCAGGTCCGCGACTGACCAAGGCAAAATGACTGGTGCCATCTTCGTCGATCTCTCTAAGGCCTTCGATCGGGTTGACCATTCCCTCCTCTGCTCCACTCTGCATTCTCTTGGATTCTCCCACCGAGCCCTTGCCTGGTTCTCCAACTACCTTGCGGATAGGCAGCAATACACCTGCTTCAATCGCACCCTCTCTGCCCTCTCCCCAGTTAACTGCTGGGTCCCCCAGGGATCCATCCTTGGACCCATTCTGTTTTCCCTGTTCATTATTGAACTGCCTTCCGCTACAACCCACGGGCACCCAACCCTGTACGCGGATGACCTCGTCGTACTGTCCAGTTCTCAGGATATTACTATCATCAACTCCCGGCTTAACTCCGACTTCGATCTTATCCAGAACTGGCTTGAGGGCCACAAGCTTACCGTCAGCCTGAAGAAGACCCAGGCCATGCTCTTTGACTCTGTGGCCAAAACCTCTTCCTGCCCGGCGCCTCTAACTGTCTATGGAGCAAATGGCTCCCTCCTGCCGGTCATTGACTCTGTCAAGTACCTAGGAGTTACCCTTGATCCACAACTGGATCTCACCACGCATCTTCGGAATGTATGTAGAGCCACAAATGGCAAGCTCAGCCTTGCCTACAGAGCCAATGATTGCCTCACCCCGGCTGCTCGGCTTGCCATAGCCAGGGGGATACTCCTTCCCATGCTTTGTTATGGGCTCATTGCCTTTGCCCCAGTCCCGAACCCTAGCCTTGCGAAATGGGACACTGCTTATAACAATATATGCTGCTTCGCACTCTCTGCCCCTCGCCTTACGCATCGCTGTGAGCTCTACTCATGGCTGGAGTGACTCCCCCCTGAAAAGCACCGCGCCTTTGTCCTTGGCAACTTCGTAGATAACATAGTTAGAACGGCCACTCCCTCTGCACTCGCCCTTCCCCTTTAACACGTAACCCCTGCCTACCACTTAAGATCCAGTGCTGCACAGGTCCGTCTGGTTCCTAAGACCCGCACCCTCACAGGTGACTGGGCCTTCTCTGTCCACGCGCCAAGACTGTGGAACTCCCTTCCCGTCCTAGTTTGTGCCTCTCCCTCCCATCCCTGCTTCAAAACACCCCTATGGAGCTTCCTCAAAACTGCCTCTGCCTGTCTATGTTCCATATAGACCCAGCGTATTCTCTCCCTCCCCCCAATTCACTGAGGGAGCTGTCCTGTGAGCAGTTTCACCGGCCGCTGTTAAATCTCTGCTGATAACCAGCATAAGGCACTTACCGCCCTCCTGTTGGAGAGGCGATCTTGTCATATCAGTACCTGCCTCTTTTCTGCATTGTTTTTTTTCATTCTCTCTCATTATAGGCACTCATGTCATGCAAATACATACTTGTACTTTTAATAATTTTGATGTTATTCTCTTTCGTGCTGTTATTTGATGTTATCCTACCTCTCAATGTTGTTATGTAACTTGTTGCCATAATGCTTACCTGACCATTTTAAAGTCTGTTGTACCATTAGCTGTACCACTCACTTGTTGGAGCCTGTGGCTCCTGTATGTTACCTCGACTTTTTATTATGTTTCCTGTGTACTCTGTAACCCTCCCGGGTCGCACCTGAAAATAGGCACTTGGATGTCTAGAGTGCTTACCTGGTTAACAAAAGCAAATAAATAAACTGTGTTTGCACCAACAATCTCCTCCGGGAGGCTGTTCCATGCATCCACCACCCTTTCTGTGAAAAAAAGACTTCCTCACATTGCCCCTGAGTCTTCCACCTCCAACCTCATATTGTGACCACTTGTTCTTGCACATCTCCTTTTCTGAAAGATACTGCCCTCTTGAACTCTTTTGATCCCCCTGAGGTATTTGAATGTCACTATCATATCCTCCCCTCCCTCCCTCCCTCCTGTCCTCCAGAGTATACCTATTGAGTTCTCTCAATCTCTCCTCATATGGTTTCTGGTATAGCCCCTGCACCATTTTTGTTGCCCTTCTCTGGACTGCCTCCACCCTGTCGATGTCCTTTCAGAGATGAGGTCTCCAGAACTACACGCAGTACTCTTACAGTTCCCCTAGCACCTGTGGTAAGAAACCTCACTGTAACCCCACAAGGGACTGAGATACTCAAATGGCCTGCACCCGCTTCCACACCTGTGGTGGTTTGTATATACTAACGTGGTGTGCAGACTAGAGGTTCCATTCTGCACTTGATTTTAGGAGGATGTTGTGGTCCACCATGTCAAATGCCTTTGAGAGGTCCATGTACATTGCTCCAATGGAATCCCCATCTCTCAGGCCCCGCAACTTCCCCGATGAAGTCTGCGAGCATGGTGGACGTGGACCAGCCTGCTCTGATTCCTGACTGGTGAACAGTCAGTGGGCTGTATTTTTCTTGGTACGAGCTTAGTACCAGCCATACTTAGCTTTATGCATTTACGTAATGTTTAATTCAAACAGTGCTCGACATTCATATAATGACACCAGTAGGGGTGGATATCAGTGAGGCAGTACAGCATAGTGGTTAAGAGCACTGAACTGCAAACCTGGAAACCTGGGTTTAAATCCCACTGCCAACACTTGCATACTGTGTGACCATGAGCAAGTCACTTAACTTCCTTGTGCTCCCAGGACACACCAGGAAACAAGCCTCGGCTTGCAGTGGTGGCTCTACACCAGGGCACACCATGGCACATGCCCTGGTAAACAAATGTGGTACTCCAGTTGGTGCCCCATATGGTGCAGCGCTTCCACCATAGTAACAACCAATCAGTGCCCGGGCTGTCATCTGTTGTGCCTTGCCTGTGCCCTGGTAACCAATAGAGGTTAGAGCTGCTGTTGTCGGCTTGGCGTGTCTTTCCTGGCCCAAAACTAGGAGGCAGTGTAGCGCAGTGGCTTAAGGCTCTGCGTTGCAGATCTGGAGACCTGGGTTTGAATCCCACAGCTGCCTAGGTGCATACTGTGTGATCCTGAGCAAGTCACTTAACTTCCCTGTGCTCCCAGGTCGCATCTGGAAACAAGCTTCGGCTTAGTGTGCTACTCCTGGTTAAACAATGTTCCCTTTCCCTCCTTTCCCCCCAAACTGTAAAAAATAAAAAATATCTGACAGTAGAAGAAACCAAATTCAATGCTCAGGGCCCAGAATGCCACCCACTTTCCAATCAACTTGTAAGTCGTGGCTTACCTGAAGTCTGCCTTCCTATACCTATGCCTTGTCATAGTCAGTTGATAGTTGTGTAGGTGGCAGTTTCACATCGGGAAGTGTGCAGAAGTACTGGTTTGGTTAGTTTGCTAGTTTTTGGGTCATGGGCTGTGTTGTCGTCCTTCATGAATTTGACTCCATTACTGCTGCCATTGGAACCTTCAGAAACTTATCATTTTCCAGTACAAGGAGGAAGGCATACAAAGAGAGACTTAAGGAGTTTAATATGTATACCCTCGAGGAAAAGAGGGAGGGGGGATATGATAGAAACATTTAAGTACATCAAGGGAATCAATAAAGGCCAAAAGGGTAGCATCTTTCAGAAGAAGAAATGAGCAAGAATAGGGGGGCACAGTTTGAAGATGGGGGGGATGGCTCAGGGGCAACATGAGGAAGTATTGTTTCACAGAAAGTGTGGTGGATGTATGGAACAGCCTTCCTGAGGAGGTTGTGGGATCAAAAACAGTAGGGAAATTAAAGAATGCATAGGACAGACAGAAAGCAATTCTAGTGGGGGGGTAGGAAGAAGTAGGCTGTTGGTTAACTAGGATCTGCAGCTTATCTAATAGGTAGTGAAAAGGGCAGACTGAGTGGGTGAAGTGGTCCTTATCTGCCGTCAAAGTCTGTGTTTCTATTGTTTCTATGTTGGTCATGGTTTCAGTTTTGTTCCTAAAATATTTGGCCGTTGCCCTTTTGATTTTTTATTTTGCAGTCATTCCTTAGTTTTTTGAACCTGTCCCAATCGTTTATTTATTTCAAAAGTTTCACTAGTATAGACATACTGAGCCAAAAGATGCTCATTTCTAGATGCATCCGGTGGGGGGGGGGGGCGGAGTGGAGGGATATGAGTACCAATAGATAACACAATATACAAACAGGATACAGCAGATTGAACAAAAAAAGATTTGTAGGACAAATGTACAAATGGGAAGCAAAAAACAAGATAAACAGGTAGCCTGTGAAGATAAATATGTACAACTGACATTGGTAAAAGTTACAGTAGGATTCAGTAAGGAACAGAATGCAAAAAAATAAATATGAATGAATGAATACAAAAGGAAACTAAGGGGGGTGGAGAGGAGGGGAAGGAGGTAAAGGGAGGGGTGCAGCAGAGGTATCTCTTATGGCTGGCTTGTTCATCTTTCTTGTTGCCTTGTCTTTGATCATAATTTGCTTTTTTAAGCATTCTGTTACCCATGGAATGGGAGTTTTTTCTAACCCAACTTGTTTTTTTATGGGGCATACCTGTTTCAGAGTGCAGGAAATGAATGGGTGAATTATTCGGTGGCTGTGTTTATGTCTGGAATGAGGGTTGTGTGTAGTCATTACAGGCATTTGTTACTACCAGGGGTGCAGAGAGGAAAATTAAGGGGGGGAGAAAAAAAAACAGTAGCCGTCTGAATGATGACCCAGTTTGGCCTGACCAGGGTATATCCCTGATAGTAGGGTATATCCCTGCACCGACCAACTACCGGCTGGGAAGAAAAATCTCTATTACTAAAAAAAAAAAAAAAAAATTACAGAAACTCCCCTGAACATGCCAGTTTCCAGGGAAGCTGTGTGTAAGACACTCTTCACAGAATGAGTGTCTCATGTGCAGGGAATGGGAGGAGTGCTCTGATTGGATGGGAGGGCTCCCACAGCCTATAATTAAAAACATAAATCAAAATAAAACCTGGCAGCTGCCACAGTGTGATTAAAGAGTTTGGGAGACTTTGTGAGACCCAAAATGCATCCTCGAACAGAATGCCCTCAAATCCACCGTGGGGTAATTACTACATGGGACATCCTGGCAGGTGTAGTAACTACATGGGGCATTCCAGCACAAACATTAAGTGGGGTTGTGGGGGGGGGGATTCAGTTCAGTCAGATGGCACTATTCTGGACTTGGCATAAATTCTGGTTCCAGGTGCATTCTGGTTTTAAAACCAGTGCACCCCAAATCTGGAATGGTGGGCCATAAAGTGAATACATTGCACCTGCTGGAATACTCCAACGCATGTACTGCCCTTGCCCAAAATATACCCCACTCTCCCATTTACAATGATTGTCCCAGAGGCATTCTGGCAGGGGATTCGGGGGCGTTCTGGTCCCAAGTGCATTCTGGTTTCCACGTACTCCCAAGTTTGGGCAGGGCAGGTAGGTAGCAGTGTGCATTAGGCTTTCAACTGAGCATCCCCCCCAACCGACTCTCCTGGCTAATGCATTCCAGTGTCACGTTGTATATTACATAATACAAAAGACAAAGCTTGTTCACCCGAGGCAGGCTGCCTAGCTACAGGATGTGAGGAACATAGGGCCTCCATAGAAACCGGACTGTGTAAACTGTAATGGAATCTGATCCCCGAGACATAGCCCAAAGCTGGGCCAGGGAAGGCGCAGTGTTGCTTAACTCTGTGGGGTTTCTTTTTTTTTTTTTAGTTTAAATGGCCTACTGGTGAGTGAAACCCCGTCATAGAGCCATATTCTCAAGTATTCCACATTATGCATTTATTTTTTTTGACAGTTGGTAACGGGAAAAGGCACACTGAGCCAGAGATCGTTTCCAGGTGTGACTTGGAGAAAAGGGAATGGGGACACAGTAAATCAAAGGAGTAGCAGAGAAGAATTCAGCAGCAGAGAAGCATTCACACTAGGAAGGCCATCCCCTCATTCTGCCACTCAGAACCCCTCTGTCCACACCTCTCACCTGTCCCACATCAGAGAGGCAGTATAGCCTAGATGGTTAAAGTACCAAGCTGTGAACCTGAAGACCCAGCAGATCTGGGTTTGAAACCCACAACCACCACTTGCATACTGTGTGACCCTGAGCAAGTCAGCCTCCCTGTGCTCCAGGGATGCAGCTGGCAACAAGCTCAATCTCAGTGTGCCTTTCCTGGCCCACAGTTGTAAAAAAATAAAATAAAAAAAACTTTAGGAGTGGCAGTCCTTAATTTTACTACTCAGGAGCCCTCTGTCAATACCTCTCACCTGTCCCCAATAAGAAGGGACAGTCCCTCATTTTACATCTCAGAGCCCCTCTATCCAGACATTTCAGCTTTTCCATATTAGCAGGAACAGCTCTCATTTTAGCACTTAGTACCTTGATGGAGGGACCACAGCTAAGAAGAGAGCATAGTTCAGACAACATGCCATTTTTCTTTTTCCTGCCAAGCTGTTTCTCATTCTGGTCTCTTCTGGTGGTCCCCCCAGCCCTGTCACCAACCTTCTCATGGACTTACTGGTTATATATCACTTGGCTAGTTTCTACAGTGTAGTGGGTGGCTAGCCATGTCAATCGTGTGAGAGCCTGCGGGGGTATTTTTATTTATTTATTAAACTTTACGACTACAAATACCTTTGAGCAAGAATTGCTCATTTACAAAGGTTCCACGTCAAAGGATAAAAGGTTAACATACAAATAAAGGTAAATATTAATACAGTCTCAAAACAAAATACCGTATTTCAAGCGGAGAGACAGCAAAAGGATAGTAAGGCCAGATGAGCAGCCAGTAGGGGTGGGAGGGGAGGGGGTCAGGAAGGAGGGCCATTGTCTGGGGGCTGGTTGGTATGAGAAGTGCAAGGTAGAGGGGACAGAAGTCTGAAGTGCTAAAAGATGGGAGGGTGTGGGTGAGGAATGCGGGGAGGGGTAAGGTGAGAGGGAGGAAAGTGGAGGACAAGGATAATTGGCCAGAGGGAGTTTAGGGCCACACAATGCCGGGCGTGAGTATAGAGGTTGACCAATTAGAAGTAGTAGTCAGAGAGTAGTAGAGAGGTGAAGTCGTAGTTGCCTTTTAAATGGTTCGAGTGTAGTAGATGAAAGGGATTCCTTGTTGAGTGAATTAAACCACTGGGGGGGCCCTGTGGGCAAATGACATCTGGCCCATAGTGATCCAGCATCTGAGGACCTGGAAGGTTTGACTTGGCATAATTCGGGTGTGCTGGGTGCTGCAGTGGGCAGTCAGAAGCTTTTCAACCCCAGGTGACATGAAGCCAAGGAGAACCTTTTTGGTTAAGAGGCAGGCCTGGTATTTGATCCTGCTGATGAGAGGGAGCCACCCAGACTGGACATATGTGCTAGGTGGGCAGCGCCTGTAAGAAGTCTGCATGCTTTGTTGAGTGCCACAGATATCCTGCGGAGGGCTGTAGGAGAAGTGGAGCCATAGATGACGAGCCCATAGTCTATGATGGAGGTGACAGAACTGCAGATAGACAGTCTAAGGGCCTCTGTGGTCATACAGTGTTTGTGCCTGTGGAGCTGGCCAGTCCGTATGTTAGCAGCCTTGGCAACATTGTCAATGTGCTGAGCGTAGGAGAGGGAACAGTCCAGAGTAAAGCCGAGGTATCTGAACTTAGGAACCTGCTCCAGTGTAACCTCGGAATGGTTAGTGATGAAGGGTAGAGAGTTATGTTTGCTCCTTGTGTTGCAGAAAGTCATAACTTATGTCTTGCTGTAGCTCATGACAAGTTTGTGTAGCCGAACCATTCCTCAACGCGTTTGAAGTCACGCTGCAGCTGCCCTTCTAGATGCTTGGTGTCGCGATGGCTATGTAAAAGAAAAGTGTAGGGTAGTTTGTCACACTTCTCCCAATTTTCTCCCTCGCGATGCCGGTGTGCACTGATGCAGCTGTGCATGCATGTGGTGGCATGCATGTGTGACAGGTGTTTGGTGGCAACCCTTCCCCTCTGGTGTTCCCGACTGTGCTGCTGACTGGTCTCCACCAGTCAGCAGTCACACAGCAAGAACAGAGCCCTCCAGGAAGGAGAGCAGTCCCTGGGATGCTCAGTTCTTCCTCCCGGCCAGCCCAATGTGGCAGTCACTCATTCCAAAATGCGGTTCATTGGCATAACAAATGGTAGTGCTACCATTGTATTACTAGGTCAACCCCGCACCATGCCTGTTAGACCCTTGACTTCTCATGCGAGGCTGCCAACAAGGGTTCAGTTATTGCTGATCTGTAACAGTGTTTTTTGTAATGTGGACTTCTGTCCATTACAAAGTGTACTGAGAACCCCTGCAGCTCTTCACATAGGCCACCCCACATCCACCAGATTAATCTTAAAGCAGCAGTGCAGCAAAAAATGTTTTTTTTTTTTTTTTTTTTTTACAAAACACTAGTTTCAGCTACAATTAATAGAATATTAGCAAACCTGTCAAATCTACTCTTCCAGGAACCTCCTATGCTGCACAATATGAGTTTTTTTTTTTTTAAGAATTTCGATCCTAACTGTTGCCAGGTCTGCAATGCTATTTCTATGCCAAATGTGGCAGCCCCCTTTCTTTCTTGAGAAAAAAAACTAACTTAAAACATTTATAAAATACTCAAATGTTGGTGGAAGTAGATAATTTCACCACCAAAAAAAATGTATGAAGCCTGGAATCTTTCATAGTGGAAAAAAGGCAGGGTCAATTTTTTTTTTGCCGAGTTTCATTGCACTGTTGCTTTAAATTTCAAAAAGAAGTGTGGCACACCACCCTACATTTTTCTTTTACATAGTCAGCTCTTCGGGCTGATTTCCACCCTTTCAAACAGAACCTAGGAAAAAGGGAATGGATGACTGGGTTGAATGTGGGTTAAAGGAGAAGCAGATTCTGCCGTCTCACACATTTTAGAATCCATGAAAAGATCTTTCAGCTGAGGTACTGGGCTTACCTGTCAGTGTCAGGGATCCTGAGATATCCATAGCTAAATCAGCTGTAAATTAAATTAAGTCAAAGCAGTAATCATTTCATGGAACTTTTGAGACAGGAAGTGATATCACTGAGGTGTAAGCTGTATGTTGTTAATACTAGGCTTGCCCCTCAGTGACATCACTTCCTGTCCCACGATTCCATGAAATGCCTGGTCTTGATTTTATTTACAGATGATTTCGATATTTATCTCAGGACTGCTGGCCTACAGGTAAGGCCAGTACATCGTTTGAAAGATCTTTTCACAGGCTTGCTGAGGAAGCTTCAACTTGAACTTGCCGGTCCATCACATCTGTATTTTTCCAACTGTCATTTCAAAATAGAATAGAAGAGCATGGCGTTTAGGTTTTATATAACGCTTGTTGTACACACTGTATATTAAAGCTCTTGACAAAGCAACGCGCTGAATAGTGGTGGTGCGTGACCATACGCGGTACAAAAGCAGCTGCCATTGAGTGCAGATATACTGTTTACAGTCCTACTGTGTTAGAGCCTGTGTTAATGCAAGAGGGAATTCTGGCCAAAAGGAAACTGCACTTAACTCCCCATAGCTTTCAACAAGTAACGTGGGATAAACACAAAGACCCACAATGAAGTGGGATCAAGGTCAGCATCAAAAATTAAACCAGACCGACAAGGCCAATGGTAACCAAAGTTCCGGCTTTTGTTTACACATATAAAGACAGAAAGAAGGCTTACCCACACTCAGGGATGTGAGGTGTTATGAACATCCACAATATGGGTCAGGTAGATTAATGAGGAGAACTTCCATTGTAAGCTAGAAAATATTCAGAGCAGCTAGAACAATCAGGACACCTCAAAACCACCTAGACTAACACAGCTGAGTGGGCACAGTACACGCTTACGTATTGACAAGTTGAGTCATCATCAGATTCTGACTCTGATCTGTTTTCAAAAGGTTCTGACCTACTCTGGTTTGCCAAACACAGATAGCTTTTAGAGATCAGATCAGAACTGGGTCCGAGGCATATTGGGTCAAAAGACAAAATCAGATTCTCCCTACTCCGCCATTATAAACCTTTTCTTTATGCCATTTCAGGTTTAAAATAGGTCTTTTTTTGTTTTTGTTTTTTTACGATTTTTCTACCAACTTCCCATTTTTTAACAGGCATAAAGCCCCATGATCCCTTACATTATTTAGACCAGTTCAGAATCGGGTCTTTGGCAGATCGGAATCTGGTCAATAGACTGAGTAGGATCAAATCAGAGTCAAGTCACAAATGACTCTGATTTCAAGAGTCAGACTGAGGCAAGCCATTCGGGGTGGGTGGGTGGTGATGAGACACAGAGCCGGTCCTCGCATCCTAATTTCCCTGCAGACTACTCCTTTTTCCCATAAAATTCAGGAATTCCTGTGGATCTGGGAGCCAGAATCATGGAGTCATTGGCATCTACCTACTCATTGCTTTACTGTTGAAACACACATGCATACCTGAGTGGAGAGACATGTTAAATTCAATCTATACCCTGGAAAGAAACACCTTTGGGCTTAATGACAGATCAGCTGAGTGTAATAAGCTCAACCAATTCAAAGCTGGGCTCTGCTCCCACCTGGATCACGAAAATGTATGTGCCTGCTCTACCAAATACTGAACTACATGCCGCAACCCACCCCCTCTCTCCCACCACTCTGGCCCTGCTACCCCCATACACCATTCCACTTGCTGGTCCCTCCCTCTCACCCCCCTCCCGACACTTCTAACTCAGCCAACCCTTGCAGCTCCTACAACACCTCTTCCCTGTTCTTTACTCTCTTCCCCCTGCTTGCCTCTCCTCCACCCCGCTACACACCCTTGACAAAGCCTACTGTGGCGCTTTTTTCACTTCCTCTCACTAGTGAATCTACATAGATAGCACCGTGCACTTTCCTAAACGTGGTACCTCACTCATGGAGTGATGTTACTGATAGCACTTCCTTATGCTAATATGCCCCTTTTTTGTTGTCCCAGCATTACCTGTTGTTTACAGTGTAACCCTTTTAAATGGTGTCTTGTTAAGCTTTTGCTATGTCTTGTTTTGTATTGGCTGACTTGGAATTTTTGTAAACGAGCCCTTGACTCAAAGGTCTTAAATCCTAAACTGAAATAAATAAAAAACAAAATAAAAAAGACATATTCACACCAAGGTGTTATGTGTGGGTTCTCTGTGTTATGCAACTTGACCTGACATTTGTTCCCTGAAGAGGGAAGGTATGGTGAAATGGGGCAGGGGAAACAGGAGACAGATTAGAAGGGGGGGAGAGGGTGAGAAGTGTACTGTACGAGGCGATTGAATTTGGGAGGGCCTAAGACACCTATGACCTGCAGACCTTGGCCGCCCCGCTTAGCCCACAGTCTGCAGTATCTACCATCCGAGAGTTAGTCCGGGAAGGAAAAGACTGCTAGCAACACAGGGCTGTGATGCTGGTTGGAAATGTATAACCAAGATCCAACCTGAGCACTCTGTACAATGCACTGAGGAAAGCGCATTATTTGTCTGTTCAGTCGTTATGCGTAATTAAGAAAAAGTTTTTTAACAAAAAAGAATTACAAAAAAAGACACACACACACATACACACACACACCAGAATAATCTCATGACCTTGTCTTTGCCTCTACTGGCTCGGACGAGCCCAAACTCCTGAAGGAGCGCCCTTTGATGTTACGCTGCTGATGTAATTATAGCTCTTGCCTGCCACACCTGTTTCACTTGGAACCCACGCTGGTTTCAAGTGTAATCTGTCAGAAAAAAAAAAGATACAATGGGTCTTAAAGTTCATCTGCAACATAAAATTCCATTTTGTTTGGTTTTCACTTTTCAGATCCATTTTATTAGTAAAAAAATACTCTTTATCAGTGTCTGTGGCTAAGAAGGTTGCGCACTAGCCTCTGGGTCCATGTCCAGAGGGTTCTGTATTCTAAACGCTCACCAGGAAGTTAGGCTAATACCACCGTAAGACAGCACAAGAGGACACTACACTGTTGTGGTACCATCGTTATTCTACTGTACAATTTGTGGCCAGGAAAGACACACTGAAGCTTGTTTCCAGGTGCATTCTGGGAGTACAGGGAAGTTAAATAATTTGCTCATGTTTGCACTGTATGCAGGTGGTGGCTGTGGGATTCAAACCCAGTTCTCTGGGTTTGCAGCTCAACACCATGCTATATTGCTCTTAACCTTTAGCCTGTACTTCTGGGAACTACATTTTGCATGCTGGGACCGGGGAGAGCTTGTTTAATCTTAGACCACTGGTATCGTACCACTGTATGCCTGCTACTACCATTTGTAAATGTTAAATTTTCATTGTATTGTTTCACTGTTACTGCTGTTTCTCATGTTTGTTTTGTTATGCTATCTCTGCCATTCCATGTGGCCCAGTTCGTGCCTGAATATGGTCCCTTGGATCAGTGCACTTGCCATGTAAACAAAGACATAAATAAATTAACTGCAACCCACTGCCTGCCCTTAGGATGAAATGTTCAACCGAGGTCCATTCTGACCATCTCTGATGGCTTTCCAGGTGGAAGGGAAAGATTCCATTGAAACTGTTGTAAGGATAGGGGATTTTCCTCAAGGTTCTGGACGACATTTGCTCCATTGATAAAACAGGTTCATGTAACCTACCCCCTAGGATGCACCTAAAAATGAGCTTTCACAGTTCAGTGGGCTCCTCCTGGTCAAAAATTACAAACAGAATTAAATAAATGTGTATCTCATGATTTGTTTCCCTGTTTTTATTTTACAATTTACCCAGGTTGCATCTTTTTCCTGCTTTTGTACATTTGTTTGCAGCTTGGTGGACTGCAGCACTGCATGGTTATGTGATTTGCTGAAGGTCACACAGTAAGTGGCTATGGTGGGATTTGAACCCGGATCCTCTTGTTTTAAGTCTTTGCACTAGCTACTAGGCCATGCTGCCTCTGTCACTATTAGCATTTACATAAACCGTGTAATAGTATTCAGCAGTTTACATAAACTGCGGCTTCATTTTTCGCAGGATTATAGAATCCTACATAGCAATGCTTCTTGAAATCCCATGGAAGAAATTCAGAAACGTATTTGGGAACCAAACTTGCCATTCTGCACAGATTCCACCTATGGAATTTCACAATCTGCCCAGCTCTAATTTGGGGTTCAGGGTATTCTAGGTTAGACTCTTAGTGGGTTGGATTTCTAAAAAAGGGAGGGTGGATTCACCAGCTGTTTAAAAGGGTGTCTCTAGGTGCATTGGCGCAGTTGTAGAGTTACCGCTCACAGTGCCGGTGACGTGGGTTCATGCCCCAAGCCTGGGTTGTCGGTGGCTCAGCTGGGAGAAGAGGATTAAGCATCTGATGTACTGCTGTCCTCCTCCAGGGTGGCGTGGATGTGGCACCCGGTGTTAGTCTGCCCCCTCCTGTCAGCTGGGGGACAGACCGCTGGGACCACAAGCAGGGGGCGTTGGTGCAGCGCGCATCTGGCACCCTGTGTACAGAAGCATGCACTGCACTGCCATTGTCATCATTGTCTATTGGCTCCTCCGCACCATGGGGGAAGGAATGAAAATGGAAAAATCACCCTGGCTAGCAGGATGATTCTCTGACCCCCTCGCAGGCCCTGCACGGATGACCTGGCATGGCTCCAACTGGATCCTGTCAGTCTGAGCTTGGCTCTTCACCACCCCACCATGGGGGAGTTAGCAGTGGGGGCATCTGGAGCAGCTAAGTCTGGCAGATGCTGGGTGATAGTGCTGGGGGGGTAGGAGAGGAGAGGAGCCAGCCAGGGCAGGGGGACAAACATGAATAGCAACATAAAAGGGTGGCTCTAATCACCAGCAAAACACAGTGCAGCTGGCATGACCGGAACTTGATTGCAAAATCTCCCAAAAGATTAATAATTAGTGGCACTCAAATGGCGCATTGGAAGATTTGACTGTCCTTCTATGGATAGCGTTGGTATTAATCCCTGGATCTGATATAGAGGACAGGAGGGAGGACAGGGAGGAGTACTTGACAGAATCGAAGGAGGTGACAAGGGCAGTAAGGGGAGCCAAAGCATCTATGGAACTCAGGCTGGCACAAGGCATTAAGAAGGGGGAGAAGGACTTCTTTAAGTACATCAGGGAGAAAACGAGCTGTAAGGACCACTTAGTAAGGATTAGGAAGGAGGGGGGTTGGGTGGAAGCAGGGTGCGATAAGGCGGAAGCACTAAATGAGTACTTCTGCTCAGTATTTACTAAAGAGAAGAGGGGGGTGACACCCAAGGTGGGAGAAATGGCAGAAGCAGGGGGGAAGTGGTGACAGATGGGGAAATCATGGAGAGCAGAGTTCGAGAGGGTTTGAAGGCACTGAGGGTGGACAAGGCGCCAGGCCCAGATGGCATCCACCCCAGGGTACTGAAGGAGCTGGCAGAGGTCCTTGCAGGACCTTTGGCAGACCTATTTAATGCCTCACTACATTCGGGGTGTGTACCTCAGGACTGGAGGATGGCTCATGTGGTGCCCCTCCACAAGAGTGGCTCCAAGGATGAACCGGGAAACTACAGACCAGTGAGCCTCACATCCATCGTGGGTAAGCTAATGGAGACTATCCTGAAGGAGAGGCTGGTGGCCCTCTTAGAGGCCAAAGGACTACAGGACAGCAGACAGCATGGCTTTATACGAGGCAGATCCTGCCAAACTAACCTGGTCGAGTTCTATGACTGGGTAACTAGGCAACTGGACAGGGACCATGTAGTGGATGTCCTGTATCTGGACTTCAGTAAGGCATTCGACTCAGTGCCACATGGAAGGCTGGGAAGGAAGTTAGTAGGCACAGGGGCAGGTGCAAAGCTGGTGAGATGGGTAGGAAAGTGGCTGCAGGGAAGGCAACAGAGGGTGGTGGTGGTTGGGGAGCTCTCACACCCAAGGGCAGTGACGAGCGGTGTTCCACAGGGCTCAGTGTTGGGACCAGTGTTGTTTGGGATATTCATTGCAGACATATCATGGGACATCAAGAGCAAGATCAGTCTGTTTGCTGATGATACCAAGGTAGGGCGTGGTGGATGACCTAGGGGATGGCAGGTGTTGCAGGATAATCTGCAAAGCTTGAAACCTGGTCAGACACCTGGCAACTGGGCTTTTAATGCCAAAAGTGCAAGGTGCTGCATTTTGGGATGAAGAACCCATGAGGAGTTACCAGCTAGGGGAGTGCACCTAGCCCAGACAGAGGAGGAGAAGGATCTGGGTGTGCTCATTACAGGGTCAATGAACAACTCGGCACAATGTAGGAAGGCAGCTGCAAAGGCCAACAAAATGCTGGGTTGTACTGCAGGGTATATCCTCGAGGAGGGAGGAGGTGATTCTGCCACTGTATAGGTCATTAGTTAGACCACACCTGGAGTACTGCATGCAGTACTGGCATCCAGATCTAAAGAGGGACATTAAGTTACTGGAGGGGATGCAAGCTAGAGCGACAAAGATGATCAAGGGGCTGGGGACTTATCATATGAGAGGAGGTTGAAGGAGTTGAACATGTACTCACTGGAGGAGAGGAGACAGGGTAATATGATTGAAACCTTTAAATACATGAAAGGAATAAACAAGACAGGTACAGAGGGGCTGTTCAAAGTAAGGGAGGGAGGGCCACCAGGGGCCATGATATGAGACTGGGCGAGGAAGGTTCAGGAGGAGATGAGGAGACACTTTTACAGAGAAGGTGGTGGCTGGGTGGAATGCATTACCTGCTGAAGTGGTATGCAGTAGAACAGTGGACTGCTTCAAACGAGGATGGGACAGGACAAGGGGGAGGGTTAATGAAGGGGAAGGGTGGAAGGAAGGGGCAGCTGCAGAATAAGGGGTGCTAGCTGCACATTCGAGCAGACTTGATAGACCTCTAAGCCTTTATCTGCTGGCAAATTTCATATGTTCATATGTAGATTGATATAGAAAGAGGGAGGTGGTGATACCTCTATATCAATCTCTGGTGAGACCCCACCTAGAGTACTGTGTCCAGTTCTGGAGTCCTCACCTCTGAAATGACATAGACAGAGTTGAGGCAGTCCAGAGGGGGCCAACTAAAATGATGCGTGATCTGCATCAAAAGCCGTATGATGAGAGACTGAAGGACCTCAATATGTACAGACTGGAGGAAAGGCGGGAGAGAGGGGTATGATAGAGATTTTCACATACCTCAAGGGTATGAATAAGGTTCAAGAGGGAAGCCTTTTTCAGAGAAAAGAATGCACAAGAACAAGGGGTAATGCGATGAAGCTGGGTGGGTAGAATCAAGGGAAAGAGAGAAATTGTTTAACCTGGAAAGGCACACTAAGTCGAAGCTTGTTTCCAGGTGCGACCTGGGAGCGCAAGGCAGTTAAGTGACTTGCTCAGGGTCACACAGTATGCAAGTGGGGGCTGTGGGATTCAAACCTAGGTCTCCAAGTTTGCAGCTCAGAGCCGTAATCCACTGCGCTATACTGCCTCCTCAGGGGAAATATAAACAAACACTTCCTCACAGAAAGGGTGGTGGATACCTGGAACAGCCCTCCTGAGGAGGTGGTGGGAATAGAAAATATGATGGGATTTAGGAAGACATGGGATAGGTATAAGGGAACCTTAGAAGCAAGGAAAGGGGGGTAAAGCTGGATGTCAAGTAGGGTCTATGGTGTGATAGTAGGTAGGGAACATGGGCAGACACAGGGGCCAAGCTGTCCTTATCTGCCATCAAATTTTGTTTTTTAATCACATCTTTATTTCTTCTCCTCCCGCGGAGCAGATCCCTCGCGATTCCCTCGCCACCAACACCCACACCTCGGGCCCGGGTCTGGCACCCCTCAGACCGCCATTCATTGCTCACGTCGCTCTAAATGCAGGATCCTCTTGTATACCGGGGGGTGCCAGGCACGACCATCAGCCGCTGAGATCATGCTCTGCCATTTTCCACCTGGTTTTCTTTGCCCCAGAGGGCCGGACGTGCAATGGCGTGCAAGCACATGGCATGATGCCCACCACGCTCTTTCCCCCACTCTGCTGCTCGCTGCTTGTAGTGCTACTGGCCTCCACCAGTAGCCGCTGCAGTGCCCCAGCCCTCCCCAGAGAAAGGAGAGCAGTCATGGGACGCTCGATCCTTCCTCTCCCCTGCCAACCCCCAGCGGCTCGAGTCTGTTCCTGAACCCGGGTCGCTGGTGTGGCGCGAGGTGTGGCGTCCAGCGCCTCAACCCTCAGTTCCACCGGGCCAGCCTGCCATCAAATTCTGTGTTTCCATGTTTCTGTATTTTTCCAACCAAATTTGCATTTTGAATCTGAGGTCAGATTCACTGGATCTGAGGTCGGATTCTTTTGATCGAGTGTCAAATCTTGGATCTGAGGTCAGATCCACAGGCTGGATCCATAGAACTGACCATCAGACCCAATGGAACCAGGTATTCTGAGAAAGCCCACCTGTTGGCAAGAGCTGGGAACAAAAAGTGTTTCTGTTGTCTTCACATGGAGCACCTGTCCATAAGGGCCTGGGGATGTGGCTGAGTCATTGGTTACTTTGCCTGTGGGGGTTGGGGAAAGGATAGAGGGAAAAGGTACAGTTAAGCTCCTCTGTATGGGCTCCATGTCTGAGGGTCCACAGGGGGAGAGGGGGTTAAATTTGTTTATTGCAGCTGTAACTGAAATGAGGTTCTGAGTGTGCTGCTCTGTCATGAGATCCAGCCATTAACACAAATCGTGGAGCGGAAAATTAAATGCGTCCATTTTTAACACTCTTTTTTTCCCTATTCAGCTGCTTGGCCCCAGTTACCACATACTCCTGCAATCAGGCCCCTGCCACTCCCTCCGTCGTCATGGCCATCAGAGATCTGCATGGTGTGGAACCTAAGGACTGTAGCACCATCACTCTTGGTGGCTGTCCGTGCATGTGGGATTTTTCCCTGTTTTCTCCCATAGTCCCACCCTCCTCCCCAGATGTCCGATGCAACCTCTGGTGGCCTTGAATGCAGTAGCACATACTGGGCATGCGCCACCTCTCACAAGGGAGCATGTTCCCCACCTTACTGTGAGGGGCCACCACCAGGTCTGGGCCATCTCCTTCCCAGCCCGGCTTGTGCTCCCAGTAGGTGCGCTCCTCAGCCTCCCCATGCAGACTTGGGCTCGCTCCCTAACCCGGGTCACCGGTGTGGACATGCGAAGTGCTGCCACTGAGCCACTGAGCAGCCTCATTTGTATTATTTCAATACTCAAGGGACAATTTGCACAAAACTCCCCTCTGAGACCTATGATATTCGACAAAGTCTTACCTCAGACTGCACGTTATGCACTATCAGGCCTGCATTTCTGACATATTGCTAGCTTAGTTTCATCGCTTTATCGAGTATCTAGTGCATAGGCTAAATATTTTGCTCACTGTAATACAACAAATGTTTACAAATGTTATTGTAAACCTTGCACATGCATGATGCCCTTTACACTGTATCTCACTTGTATGTATTGTACTACACTGCTGCGTCTACTGTATGTCTCATATGTTTTCTGTGACGTGGAGTCTTTGGAAATGAGTCTCTGACTCAAAGGTTGTGAATTCCGAAATCTCAGATAAATAAATAAATAAAATATTTCTAGTGTCCAACACAAGTCAGCTTTCTCACCTAGACCCTGGGCTTGGTTCGTCTGCTGCTGGGTGCCCCCCAAACCCCGAGAAACAGGGTCCCACATTTATATGGTAGAACAACTGTGTAGGGTTGGGAAGACCAGCTCTCTGTCAGATCAGAACCTCTAGAATGGCCCATCATGACCCAACTCTGGAAATCAGACTCATTTGTGACTCGACTCTGATTTGACCCTGTTCAGTTGACGGACTACGCTCTGAACTGCCGTTGACCTGGTTTTGACCCCAGTCTGGATAATGTTAGTGTTTTTTGAAGCTTTATTCCTCTTAACAATGAGAAATCAGTTATGAACATATGAAATCACTTCCTTCCACCCTTCCCCTCCATTGACCCTCCCCCTTGCCCCTTATTGAAAATAAATAAATATTTTAAAATAATAAATGACATAAGCAAAGTGTTTATGAATGGCATGGAGAGGTAACCTGATTGTATCATTTGACTTGGACTGGATCTGCTTCCAACACGGTTCTGTAACAGAATGGAAAATGTACCTGTTTTAGCAAACCACAGTAAATCAAAACTTTTTAGAAAAGATCGGTGTCAGAATTCAAACTGGTTCACAGCCAGTTTTCCCATTCCCACAACTGGGTTTGGCTGCTGCCAAATGTCAGGCGTTTCCTTGTGACCGACCCCCCCACCCCTTTTTTTAACTGTAGATAGCACCCATGTGAAATGACACTGAGATCAACTCATGAACTGTGAAGAATGTACATGAATGGTTCATGATCCTCTGGCAGAGTTCACCAAGTGTTCTTTAGCTCAGTTCATGAACTATTCATCATCAGGGCAACGTTCATCAGACTGCTGAACCTTTACTAAACTTTCTGGATCCAAAATACAGTGTCAACTCTGCAAACTTTTTATGAACTTTGATGAACAATGACAATTAAAAACCAGCTGACGCCTCCAGGAAAGCTAAAAAAAAACAACATTTAGACTCAGTTTAGTTTGCATGTCTTATTAGTTATGTATTTCTCTTCCCAATTTTTTACTGCTGAGGAAATCTGCATGAAAATGGGATTTTCGCTCCTGAAGGGTTCATCTATTCCTGTTGCTGCCTCCTTACCTGAAGTCATAATGCACTGCTTGTGACATCACAGTTACTCCCATGGCAACAGACTGTGATGTCACAACAGAGGATTATGACTGGAAATAGAGAGTTCGCTATCTGCGCCTTGATTTTTGAAAGGCGCACTATAAATAAAGATTATTATTATTATTATAGAAGCAGATGAACTCTAAGGGATACAAATCATGTACTGTATTTATGCAAATTTCCTCAGTAATAAATAATGAGGAGGAGAAATCTATAGAATATATATGGAATGCAAGCTGACCACAGCCACAGCCATGGTTCTCTGACGAACCAAACCTGTCAGACTGCCACCCGCAGTCCAGGTCTGAAGCCACCAGCCCCTCATAGAAACGCAGGTAGTCTGAGAGCCACAGACGTGGTTCTCTGATGAACCTGACCTGCCAGACTGCCACCCGCAGTCCAGGTCTGAAGCCACCAGCCCCTCACAGAAACGCAGGTAGTCTGAGAGCCACAGCCGTGGTTTTCTGACTTAACCCGACCTGCCAGACTGCCACCCGCAGTCCAGGTCTGAAGCCACCAGCCCCTCACAGAAACGCAGGTAGTCTGAGAGCCACAGCCGTGGTTCTCTGACGAACCCGACCTGCCAGACTGCCACCAGCAGTCCAGGTCTGAAGCCACCAGCCCCTCACAGAAACGCAGGTAGTCTGAGAGCCACAGCCGTGGTTCTCTGATGAACCCGACCTGCCAGACTGCCACCCGCTGTCCAGGTCTGAAGCCACCAGCCCCTCACAGAAACGCAGGTAGTCTGAGAGCCACAGCCGTGGTTCTCGGATGAACGTGACCTGCCAGACTGCCACCCGCAGTCCAGGTCTGAAGCCACCAGCCCCTCACAGAAGCGCAGGTACAGACTTGCCCTCAGGGACTGATTACCTCCAGGAAGGGAGCCCTAGCTGCCAATTTTGGCTTTCTTTACATGAGGACAGTTGTCTCTGGGTTTAAATCCAGAGTCTTTTACTGCTGTGGCCCACTGGCTGCGGTCAGCCCCAGGAGCACTCCGATTGGCTCCATATAGTTCTGCACTGTTAATGTTTGATTATATTGTGCTAGAATCTAGATTATGTTTTCTGTTAAAACTGTCCTGTTTGTATTTTATAGCTGAAGTTTTCTGATTTAATGTAAATGCCTGTATTGTGTTCCTCATAATACCAGTAGCGATCTCAGCTCAGGCCTTTGAAACCCCCCCCCTTCATGTTTTTACACTAGTATTGTGTTTTAAATAGCCCTGTTATTGCTCACTCAGACTTGGAGGCACCATGCCTAACATCTTGGTCTGCAACACCTCTGCTTAAGCCAGTCTGCATTTCTTTTAGCTCCACGAGCAGCCCCCACCCCTCTGACTTTCTCATTTAATTCTCCTCTGCCTCTCCTTCCAGGTAGTCTGAGAGCCACAGCCATGGTTCTGTGACAAACCCGACCTGCCAGACTACCACCCGCAGTCCAAGTCTGAAGCCACCAGCCCCTCACAGAAACGCAGGTACGGACTTGCCCTCAGGGACTGATTACCTCCAGGAAGGGTGCCCTAGCTGCCAATTTTTTCGCCCACCCACTCAACCCCCGATCCTGATTAAATACACATAAACCCCACCCCGGCTTTCTAGTTCACTCCTCTGTAGCTCCCCCCAATCCTTATTCCACTATGTGTGTCAAATCGTGGACCCTGTTCTGGTCCTTCTTCTATCTCATATCGCATGCCCAATATATGCCCCCTCAAGCCTTTATTACTGTGGATACTAATCTGATCTGCTGTGTAACTAGTTCCTGTCCCTATGTGGATATATGCCTTTTCAACTCCCCAATTCTTCAACACTATTTTCATGTTACCTTTAATGCTGGTACACAAAATGAATTACCACCTCAGCTTATGGCTTCCGCCAACATCATAGAGGCATCACCTCTACAGATAGCAGTCAGAGTACTCGTCTCTGCCACCCTTAGTGGGAAGGGCAAAAAATGTTGGGGCGTGCAACCCCAGGACGATGGCCCACAATGACATAAAGGGGTTACCAGTACGAAGCTTACTATTGCCACTCTAAGAAAACTTTTACTCCTTCTTCTCCTGTGCTCAGGAAATGTGGAGCTCAATCTGGGGCCACCAGCTGCAATCACATCGCCCTCTGACCTTGGCACACTGAAAGGCATGAGTTTCCTCCACATTAATGTATGCAGTTTGTTAAAAAAGTTCTCCATGATCCAGGCCTGGGTCCTCCATACTTGACTAGTGGTTTCAGAAACCTGGCTTAGACCGGCCACCGGCCACCTCTGACAGGGAAGTCAATATCCCTAACTATTTACTATTTAGAGCAGACAGACACTCCAGGGGTGGAGGGGTTGCCATCTATGTCAAGGATAGGTATACGGCATCCTGTCTGAGTGCTTTATCTGTTGCACATGCTTATGAATGTCTGTCTCTTCAAGTCACCATCTTGCACACTTCAACATTATGTATCATAGGGTGCTATAGACCTCCTTCTGCCGATCTACAATTGTTACCTCATCTGAGTAATATCATCAAACAATAATCCTCAGAAATAATTATTCTTGGGGATCTTAATTTAGACTGGCTATCTAAAACCACCGCTCCTCTCATCACTTTCTGTGACACCCATGGATTATCGCAACTCATTGTCGAACCAACACAAGTAAATAAAAAGAATGTGGATAATGGCTCCCTGCTAGATGTTATCCTAGTGAATAAACCACCTCTCTTCTCCTTTGCCGGCACCTTCTTCAGTGATATCAGTGATCACTCATTTATTGCTTGCATAAGATCAAGCAACAAACCTACTACTTTGCCGAAGTTTGCTGCCAAGAGATCAAGACGGAACTTTGATCTCACTACCTACATAAACGAACTGAAACACTCCTTGTATTGGCAAGAGTTCTATTTGGCAAAAAACACGCAATCAGCATTCGACATATTCAGCAAAATTATCCTAGACGCCCTAAATAAATATGCCCCTATAGTTAAGGTGCGAATAGCAAAAAATGCATGTAGATGGTTCACACCATTAAAATCTGCATTGACTGAAAGAGATAACCTGTAGAAAAAAGCAGGCAAAACCCAGTCTGCTGTGGACTGGTGCAAGTTCAAAAGGGCATGAAACTCATGTACTAGAATGGTTAGAGATACAAAAGCTGCATACTATCATTCTGAATTACTCTCTGCCTCCAGAAATCCTACAAAATTTTGGAAAACCGTCAAGGACTTGTCTGGTCACACGTCCGGTGGCTCACTACCTGATGAAATCTCCTTAAACAATAACACCATTAGTGACAGACTGGGAGTTCTGGATGCCTTCAAAAATCACTTTGCGACTGCAGGCTTAGCCTTCGACAATTCCCTTGTGAATTTGATATGCTCTCAGGTGGATAATCAAGGTGCAGATCCTAGCGTCACAGATTCAGTCTTCTCCTTGCATCCTACTACTCTGAAAGAAGTTGAAGACCTATTGCTAAAACTGGATGTAAAAAAAAGTGCTGGTGCGGATACCCTCGACCCACAGATTTTGAAGGTGACCATCCATGTGTTAGCCATGCCCATAACCCATTTATTTAGCCTATCATTAACTCAAGGATCCATTACTTCAATATGGAAAACAGCACACATCATACCCCTGTTCAAGTCCGGAAATCCCTGTGATCTAAATAATTACAGACCAGTTTCGATTCTCCTGGTCTTGTCAAAATTACAGGAAAAAGTCGTAAGTAACCAGCTGAGGCAGTATCTAGAAGCTAATAACCTGCTTAATCCAGTCCAATCAGGGTTTAGAGCTAAACATAGCACCATCACAGCACTTGCCAAAGTGACTAATGACTGGCAAAGAGGGCTAGACAACAGGAATTACACCTGCGCCGTATTCTTGGACCTAAGCAAGGCCTTCGACACTGTCAACTATTCTCTGCTACTCTCTTCCCTGACCTCACTAGGTGCTGACCCATTATCTTTACAGTGGTTCAGCAACTACCTCTCTGATCATTTCCAGCAGGTGAAAGCAGAAGGAGATCTCTCAACTCTCAAACCTCTCCTAAGAGGTGTTCCCCAGGGTTCTATCTTAGGACCGATCTTATTTGCAATATACATCAACAATATTAATGAAAGCATAACTAAGGCCAACATTCATCTGTTTGCAGATGACACAGTTTCACGTAAGTCATCCGTCATTACAATCTGCATGTAATGACCTTCAATCTGAGTTCAACCTGCTGCAACACCAACTCCTAAACAAAAAACTATTACTTAAGGCCAAGAAACCAAAAGCAATGCTGTTTTCTCCTCTGCCCAAATGGTAAATTCAGCCCTATCAGATCCTGTGCCGCAGATTACTACAATTCTTGGCGAGAAGTTGGAATTTGTCCCTAAATTCAAATACCTGGGAGTATGGCTGGACCATAGGCTCTCCTTTATAGAGCATGTTGAAGAATTACTCAAAAAATTACGACAGAGACTTGGCTTGTTCTTTAGGATAGCCCGCTTCTTGACTAGAGATGCCAAACTGCAGCTGGTACAATCAAACTTTCTATCCTTGATAGATTATGCTGACATCCTCTACAGTCACTGTCCCATTTCCTACCTCTCCAAACTTGACACACTATATCATAGAGCTTTGAGGTTCATCACAGGCCTGCCTTATTCCACTCACCACTGCTCCCTATATCAATCAGTGGGGTGCAGTTCTCTTCAATTCAGGCGTGATAAAAATGCAGCCTTATGGACCCTGAGAGCCATCTCCAAAAAACTGCCCCAATACATTACAGACTGTCTTCCTATAAAACCAATAGGCAATTACGCCCTGAGAAGTTGCAAATCTCTCCTACTGATGGTTCCCAAAGTTAACTCTCGCTTTGGCAGGGCTGCTGTAAGCTTTACACTGTCCTTCTTGTGGAATAAATTGCAAAAAAGAAAACTGAAACTGAGGTCACCCATCGACATCTCATCTTTCAAGCTCTTATATTCACGTCTCAGAAATGATCAGTGCAATTATTTCCCATGACCATGAATTGTCATCATGCTAACCTGTACCATTTAACCATGAATAAATTACTTCTAGTGCTTGTCTCCTCCTTGGCCCTGGTCTGTCATCATGCTTTCATGTAACACCTTGATGCCTCTGTCCTCCCTTTAATACTGGTCTATCTTCCCGCTTTCTCCAGCCTTCTTTTCACAACTCTATACTGCACTCATCCACAATCTACACGCAGTCATACTATAAAAGTCCTAACTCCCCTTTCCCTCTCCCCGTAGGCCCCCACTGCTGCATCAGTTCTACCGACCTATCCTTGGGACTTCACTTCTCACAATTTTTATCCTTCGCTTACATATTACATACCCCTCCTGGTACCCCATCTGCCATTAGCTGGTGGTTCTCCAAGCCATTTTCATGGTTAGCACTAGTGACTGCCCCTGGTAAATGAACTAACTGGTAGTTCTATTCAGAGAACATGGTTTATATACAGTTGCATGGTTCAATGGTGGACCTGCCACCTTGTATTTGAATCCTCCTCTGTTATGGCTTGCCTTGTCTTCCTTTTATCATTTGACTCTCCTATTACTGCACCATTGTGTTTGTGTTTATATACTTATTTACATGTATTTATATGTTTTTATGATGACTGTTACCTGACCCTGTTCTAACCAGGTCCATCTTGTAAAAGAGCTCTGTTCAATGATGTTCGCTTGGATAAATAAAGATTTTGATTGATTGATTGATTGAATTGTACCTAAATATTATGTTTTTCAAAGTATTCTTGGAGGTGTCAGCAGCTCTTTAAAGCCCTACGTTTAACAGATTATTTTATACCATCATTTTTTGTGGTAATTCAATATTAAAGAAAACAAAGAGAACAGAAACGAATTAAGACTTGTATAATGTCTTTCACACGTAGTTAATCCTGAAGCACTTTGCAAAAGCGACGAGTTTGATACTGGTAGTGCAGGGACTGTGAGGAGTATACTTTATTGAGAATGAGGAATAGGGGATGGGGGGAGACCTTGTGGGCTGAATGGCTGTGGTGCTGCCATCTTCAGGGAAGTGCTCTGGAGGTGGAAACATTGCCCAGGGTGCGGAAGGCTAGATGAACTCTAACTAGAAGTTGCAGAAGTAAAGGCAGACTCTGATCCTTCTTTGCAGCAGCACTAAGTATGTGTGTGTGTGTGTGGGGGGGGGCAGCTAGTTGCTACTGCAGTCCCACAGCGAACACCTAGGGTCTGAAATGGGGGGTGGACAGTAGTCACAGGGGAGGGGTGTATATATGGAGGGTAGAGGGGGAACTGGTGAAAACAACTGAGAACCACTTGACTTTCTGAAGGTCTTCCTACAGGCAGAAGAAAGCTGTTGCATCACATGAGTCCAGATTTGCAAGTAAAGGAGCACCTAAGGAGGTGGGCCGTAGGCCCTTATCTACCATCAACGTCTATGTATCTATGAATAAATATTTCTAAAGATAGGATGGAGGTAGAGTTGCTTGGATAGTGTTCTTGTGGATCCGACTACCCTCTGTCGGATAGTGCTGGTATTCATCCTAGGACCCGACAAATGGATCTGAGGTTGAATCCATTGGATTCAGCCTTGGATAGTTAGATCCAATGGTCCAATCCATCAGATCCTGGTCAGACCTTGACGGTGGCCCCTGGCCTGAGTTTACCCCCCCTCGCCTGCTTCTCCACCTAAGCAGTCAATGTCAGAATTTGTTTCCAAACTGTAATACCTGTCGTGTTATGACCATCACTAAGCAATTCCTAGTATTTAATGCTTTTTACTGCTCATTGTATCTGATTGTTTGCCTTCTGCTCACTGTATATTTACTTGAACGTTTACTCACTGATCTATTGTTAGTACTGTCAGTCTGTATTCTTATCTCTGTGATGTGGCTCCTTTGTAAATGAGTCTATGACTCAAAGGTGTTTCCGAATTCCAAATAAAATAAAATAAATAAAAAATAAATATCCACAGATACCTCGGATGCTTATTGTGGATCCTAGGAGGTCGGATCCTTGGTCAGATGTCTATGCCATCTGAGGCTATCTGATATCCAACCAAAATGATGGTATCCGACCTGGTAGGATACTATCTGAGCAACACTAGATGGAGGCCAGTTATTATAGCAGCAATGGAAACATGGGCAGTGTCCAACCACGACTGGGACTTTGCTTGCCCTGTTTTTATATTTTCAGTAGGGACAGGACCACAGTGACACCATAGGTAGGGAAAAATGGGCAGACGGGGTGGGCCATGCGGTCCTTATTTGTCGACAAATTCACTGTTTCAGTGAGAATTCTGGCAGTAGGAGACTCCATAGTCATGGGGACTAAGGGGACATTCTGTGATGGGAACGAGGGAGACAGGGTGGTTAGATGTCTACCTGGGGTGTCAGTAGGGAGGGGCATAGGCAGAGTAGAAGAAACGGTTAGTGATGCAGGTTGATGGGTTAGATGCCATTGCTCACCAGGGGAAAGTGATCTTGCAGGCAGTACCACAAGGGAAGTTAAAGAGACACTGTCAGCCCCCATAGGCCTAGTGTCTCTAGTTAAAAAAAAAAAAAAAAAGTTGGTCCATTCTGCAGAGATTGCTGATGTAGCTGGTAGCTTGATTCTGATTCCATATTTATTTTTAAAAGAGAAAAACAGACTGCTCACCATACTGGTGTTACCACACAAAAACATGTTTGTTTACAGTCCTTGATCAACTCTCACTGCACTTTCCTGGACTTTGGAACACCCCAAACACAGTCTAGCAACTCATGATGCAACGGGAGGATAGGGGACTATTGCACCATGAGTGGGTGCACTGTTGGAGGGGGTTCATAATATCCATGAAGTATGTAATAAAAGTTGATCACGGGTTTGAAACAAAATAAGCATTGGGTGTCAGTACACCATTAGTATGCATTTCATTTCTAGTAAGAAATGAACCAGATAAAACAACCAGCAACATCAATGAATTTTAGAGAAGGTAAGCAATCATAAAATGTAGGGTTTCATCTCGAAATAATATGATGCATAAAAAATTATGACAGTGTCCCTTTAAGGACAGAATCAGGAAGTTGGGCAGTAGGCTTAAGTTGACAGTGGACCCTCAACACCCCCGATGATACCTCTGACACAGCTGCAGGGACAGGGAGAACTGTGGCTTACCCTCCCATGGAAGCCCCCCCAGAAAGGAACAGGGGGACCGAGATCACCGTTGAGCCCCGGCCCTGGCTTAGGCTGGTCATTGTTTGGATCAGAGAGAGTGGGAGTCCATCGGGGGCATCATTGTACACATGGAGGGGGGTTTTCTATGTCCCCCCCGGAGGCTTGGACGTTCAGTGCTGTCAGTGCGTGATGGGCATGCTCCCGTGCCTGCCCGCAGGATGTCGGCCGATGCCTCCACCAAGATCTCAGCATTCCCTGGCTGCAACACTGCCAGTCTGTGCTGGGAGTTTCTGCCAGGGATCCCCAGGAGAGGAGAGCAGTCCTCAGGATGCTTAATCCTCTCCTTCTCGAGCCGACCCCCGATGATCCGAGCTGGCTCCCGAACCCCGGGTCATCGGCGTAGCGTGAAGTAAGGTGTCCAGTGCCTCAGCCCTGAGTGCCACCAAGCTGGCTTCAAGCCAACACCTCTTTAAATAAGTTAGTCATAAGGTGCGTTTATACTACTGGATCTGCACCGTTGTGAGCAGTGCTGATGAATTACACAGATGCAGATCCAGCAGTGTAAACGGATGCCAGAGCGTTGTAAGTCGCTCCGCTGTGCTGCAAAACAATCTGTGTTTTAGAGGGTTCATGTACCGGAGTGGGCATTTTGGGCTTGCATGTAAACATACTGCTCCGACAGCAATGGTGCAGCCCCGCAATACCCAATGGCAAAAACTGATGTGGGCTATGCAATACATCCGCAGCGGAATCTGCAGCGGAAAATGCAGTGCACAGTGCTGGAAGTGCTGCATGCAGCACAGCCGGAACGTGCACCTTGGCAGATGGGCAGCTGTGTAAATGCACATAGGGAGCACAGTGGGCGGAGTGGTGGCAAAATGGAGAAGACTGCCACAGTACCCTGCAGATAGTGAAAGCAGGGTTATTAATCAGGTAGTAAACAGATTTTCTGGCTCCCTTCATGGGTACTTTCAGTGACGCCCACCAGTACAAAGCACTCTGTGTTAAAGATATCACACTTTCCTGCTTGACAAATTGAAGTGATTGCTACCGAATTACATTGAGTTCCCACAGTATCCTGCTTTATCCTGGCGGGCAACACTGTACATTCTGAACAATCTCTCCCTGTTAACACAGCAATGATCTTCTTCCATCCAGCCCCTCATGCTATGAGCGGGAGTCAAACCAACTTGATAGCCATTGTTCCGACGGTCGCACTGAGCCAACCCAAGTCCTCTAGGATTCTGCATATGGCCACCCATGAACCAGCTACAAGTTGGTTAGTTTTCATTACAATATTGCTGATTAGAAAAGGCTGTAAATTTAAGGATGTGGGGCCATATGCACTAAAGGGCAGATTGTCTATGCACCATCTATCTGTGGTGTGTAGGCAACCCTAAGATGGAATGCCATGCAGAGGGGATCCAGCAGACACATGGCAGCATTCACAGCTGGGATGCACGCCCCTTGAGCCCACAATCCCCTGGCTGATCATGCAGCTACGCACTACGGGTGGTCCGAGGGGTGTATCAGAGGTGTGCCCACAATCCGCGCCATTCACTAAGGTGTGGAGTGCTGGGCATGGGGGGGCATGAGATACCCCAAGGAGGACTGTGAAGGTGTGGGATGACAAATGCACAAATAGTAAAGAAAGTAGTTTTGCACGCTGAGCGTGATATTTATTTATTGGACCCCCCAAAAACAACAAAAAAAAAAACTTTCAAGAAAATAAACATGCTGAAACACTGCAGTACATCTAAAAACAGTATTTCTTCAATCAGTGCATCCAAAGCATAAAAATTCACTTGTCCTCTCTCCTTGCAAGTCATTATCCCTCTGACCACCAATCTCCATTACCTCAGGAAGCCTAGCTGTTCATACCCTCCCCCAGCATATCATGTGACCTGCCCCAGTTTCCAAAATCAAATATCTTTATTTCTACAGCCTTTTCCCTTTTGCAATGCTGGTAATCATTTTTATCAGGATACAACACTTTCACTAGTACTAAATAAGAGTAAGCTAGCCCCTCTGTAACAAGGTAATATATGCCTTTCCAAAACAGAGTTGCCCCTCCCCTTTTTGTGAGGTCACTACTCTCCTTTAGTATAAAGGCATTGTCACTGTGGGGCAGGCAGTCCCTGAAGAAACCTCAGAGGGAATAGGTAAGAACAAAAGACTCCTATTGTTATATTTTCATACAAGAACTGAATTAATTACAGAGCACAGGAAAAGGGCTAATGAATTACCCATATCTTAGTGTTGCAATGAGCCCCTTTTCTGTTTATCTAGGGCTTTTTAACAATATACCAAAAGAAAAATAACATTTTAACAAACAGCAAGGCCCCATTTTTGCACATTAGACCCCAATACAACCTCTAGTAGAGAATAAATAACATAATAACACTGGTATTATTCTATTCTTACTTTTTAAATGAGTCACCGCCACGGCCGTTTGGTCATTCCATCACAGCTACGTGCATCCATCGGTTCCTGAGAGAAAAAATGTGCGCACATGCGCAGACTAGCCCCAGTTGTTAACCCATCGATGTGACGTACCATCGATGGGTTAACAAGGATGAAACGTCACATTGATGGGTTAACAACACTGAGAAATGATGATTTTTGTGAGTTAACAACATTCTACCATACATTATTCTGTTCTTAACCTACATCAGACAAAGACTGCAGTGTATCATTTTAACATAAAACATGAACTTTTGTGTTTTTATCTTTTACTATGGGTTTTCCCTTTTTATGTCTGCATTTGGCTCGCTTGCACTTTCTGCTGCAGGTGTCATGGCGGACACCTTGCAGCGGAAGTGCTATGGCGGACGAGAGTCTCGTGTTACACAAGAGTACTGCTTGGGACTACTTGTGTGCTGCTCAGAACACCACGTACTGTCTGAAACTGTAAGGGTTACAGGCAGAAAGAGGTTCAGCGGCTGGCTTCGTTTAGCATAGTGGTTAGGGTAGTGGATTGAGATAGGTAGGTAGGCTAGGTAGTGCAATAGTATCAGGGTTTGCATCTTAGTGCTGGTAGCTCAACAAGCTAAAACCCCCGAGGTCACACCTGGAAAATGAAAGCAGTCTAAAAGAAGTTTTTTTTTTCTTCAATTTGGTGCGACCTCAGAGTTAATTATATTTATTTACAGGGAGTGCCCCCCGCACAAAAAAAAGTGTGTTTGCCATGGACAGACAGTGATGGCACTTGCTGTCCGCCATGACACTTGCAGCATAAACTGCAAACGCTCCCAGAATTCTCTGGGAAGGACCTGAGAAAATGGAAAAAGAAAATACAGTGGGGTTAGAAAGGTAGAGATGGGGGGGGGGGGGCTCCACAGGTGGCCAATCTGATGGGGCAAGAAGAAAAAGCAGGACAGCTTTTCAGATAAATGTATAATGCTGTTGCAACAGTCTTGTTAGTAATAAGATGATAGAAAAGAGTCCTTCCAACTATATAGGGTTCTAAACTATCACAAGGACCCTGCTGTAAATGTTATGCGTCCCCTTCAACGGGCACCTGCCTGAAACGATGGGACTGGAACATCCTCCACACTGCGGCCCCACCCACTGGACTGACAGGAAAGGGTTAGGGGGCAACTACTGTGGCACATGCCTATGGTTTTACAACTTAAGGGTTCCACACCTTCCCAGGATCCCCTGCTCATGTGCAACAGGGGATTCCCTTCAGGATCTGGAACAGGCATCCAACTCTTTTGTTTATTCATTTAATAGAGCACTCTATTTCATTGTGACTCTAGGCACAGTACAGATAGCCAAGTACTATAAAGATTAAAACATTCAATAGAAATAAAATATTAAAATAAAAAATTAAAAGGAGGGAAAGGCTCTATTAAATAAAAAGGTGGATGCCTGGCTGTGTCCCATGACCTACCCCTGCACAGCTGTGCACCAAGGGGGCGGAGCTCCAGACAGGTGGACTGTAAGTGCGTGCAGTTGTCCATACTGCACACCCTACACCTGTCCATGGGTGCATAGTTATGTGGACTGGGTACATGCAAATCATGTGTACCTGGCTTGCAGTCATGCATACATCCCACAGTGAGCAGAATCACTATAGTCAGGACCCAGTGACAGACAACAGATAATCCATCAGGAGCTAAACCAAACTAGATATGGCCACTGGGCTCAAGGCCTGTTTTCTTTCTTTTTTTTATTCCGCCTTCCTTGCTCTAGGTCAGCCACTCCTTCAGGCTGCCTAAGTCCCCGCTGGCCCCCGATGCCAGTCACCACTACCTCACATATGCAGCCCCCTGGGTAACCCGGCGTAACCCTTCACTGGGGGGGTCCCGCTCCTCTGAGAGAGATAGGTGCTGGTAGGGGCTGGCCTGCACACACTACTTGGCCCGGGTGCTGCTGAGGTGGATCTGTGTCGCATTGGGGGCTCGACGGAGCAGGAGATGGTGACAGTCATGAGGTTGGCCATAGAGCACTCTTCCGCTTTGCTCCCCGGGGGCATGGTATGCCACAACGTCAAGGCAGAAGCTGATGTTCCCCACACCCCCTCCTTAGTTAGTGGGACCCCAGCACATTGCCATACCCCCAGCTTCTGCCAGGAGTTGGCAAGTGGTGGGTCCTCATCCCACCCTCCCCCAAGAGAAGGTGAGCAGTCTCCGGATGCTCCAGTCTTCTCTCCCCTGCCGGCCTTCCAGCTCTCTGAGTGTGTTTCCAAACCCGGGTCACTGGCACCACAAGCGGAAATCCAACTGCTGTGCTGACAGGTCGGCCTCAAGGCCTGTTTTCAAGGGTAACCAGGGGGCACTTGGGAGATTAAGTAACTTGCTCAGTGTCACACAGTATGCAAGTGGAGGTTGTGGGGGAAGAACTGCAGTGCTTGGGGCAGACAATATGGTGGGCAGATTTTTTCCATAGGGTTTAGCAGTGGGCTCCTCCCCTGCACCCCATGACTATATATAACAGCACCAGGCCACCATATTTGTGACTCAAGAACTGCAGTCGAGCCATTGTGGGAATCAAACCCAGGTCTGCTGGGTGTACCAAACTCATTCACAGCTCATTACTCTAACCTCTAGGCTATACTGCCAGCCCCAAATTTTAATGTCACAGAAGCTGTGGTGACTTGTGGCACCTTTCCTAGTAAATAGGAAGTCATAAAAATGATTATTATCTGAATTAATTAAAGGAATAACATTTTCAGCCAATTTAGCCTTTAAAATCTGCTTGGATAGTACATTTGATCCACACTATATAACGGAGACCTTAATATGAGACTGCCGAAATATTACTACGGTATTTATGTATCCTCTGGCAGAACTATAAAATACTAAGGGACCTTAGACAATAGACTGTAGATTACATGTCTAATTAATTATTCATAGAAACTTAGAAACATGGAATTTGTTGGCAGAAAAGGACTGGTAGGTCCATCTAGTCTTCCCTATTCCCCTGCCTATTACTAGTCTCCAGACCCTATTTGGTCACAGATGTCCCTCCCTCCTCCCTTTCCTTTGCCTGTTATGCCCATACTAACATACTAACATACTATTTGCCAGCAGATTAGGCCTTATGGTCTATCGAGTCTGCTCGAACCTAGATCCTTAGTTGGGTGCCGAGACCCTCCCATCCCTTGTTCTCTAGAAACCCCTATCATCCATCCCCCCCCCCCCGGGACAGGCCATCATCTGATACATCCACTTTCTGTGTCTGTCCCACCCTCTCTTGAAGCTCTCTACAGTGGATCTCTGAACCAGCTCACCAGGCAGTGCATTCCAAGGGTCCACCACCCTCTCGGTGAAAAACCTCCTCCTCTTTTTCCCCCTCACCCTTCCACCTTCCAACTTCAAACCATGCCCTCTGGTGATACCTCCCTGCTTTAGTCTAAAGATCCCCTCCATGTTTACCCTATTTATTCCCTTGAGGTACTTGAAGACCTCTATCATGTCCCCCCTGTCTCTCCTCTCCTCCAATGAAAACAGGCAGAGCTCCTCAAGTCTGTCCTCATAAGTCAAATCCCCTAGCCCTCGTATCATCTTTGTTGCCCTCCTCTGTACCCTCTCCAGGAGCTGTATGTCCCTTTTCAAATGTGGTCTCCAGTACTGTACACAGTACTCAAGGTGTGGTCTAACCAGTCCATTGTACAGTGGCAGAATCACTTCCTTGCTCCTAGAGGTGATCCCCCTTACGATGCATCCCAACATCCTGTTTGCCTTGCTAGCTGCTCTCCTGCACTGCTCAGAGTTATTCATACATGTATCCACCATGACCCCTAGGTCTTTTTCCCCTATTGAGGCCTCCAGTGCCTCCCCTCCCAGTGTGTACCTGTGTTTAGGGTTTCCCCGACCAAGATGCAACACCTTGCACTTGGTGGTATTGAAATTTAATTTCCATGTGTGAGCCCAGCTTTCCAGGGTGTCCAGGTCCCCTTGTGCTGATCTCAAGCATGGTTGTAGGTCCCCACTCTGTTAGCCTCCACCACCTCTTCTGGCAGGTTGTTCCAGCCAGCCACCACCCTTCATGTGAAAAAAGTGTTTTCTCATAACCGTCTTAAACATACCCCCCTGAAGTTTCATTGCGTGTCATTGTGTTCTGGAACTCCTCTTCCTCTGAAAGAGACTCCCCTCCTGCACCTTGTTCTCAGGCTATTGAATCTCCCAATGCTGCAGCCCTGCACTGATGACAGCTGTGTGGGATTCTGGGATTTCTGGTTACAGCAAATGTCAGCCTGGAAGTAAGCACAATTAGTCTGATACAAGCTACTATGCTACAGTAAACAGTACATAAAAAATGTTTTTGCACACAAAGCAAGTGCCAATTGGGAGCAGCCCTACACTTGAGTGTGGAGCTTTTGGTGCCCACTGTTCCCCTTTAATACCATCCAATCGCAAAAAATAGAACATGCTGTATTTAGAGGTAAACAAAGATACTGGGAAGCAGGCAAAAAATGTTACCAAATTGCTAACATACAGATTAAAACAGAAACAGACAAAAAATTTAATGGGATCCAGATGAATTCAGGAATGATATGTGAGTCATTTAGTAAGTAGTAGTAAAATCTTTATTTTGTCAGGGTACCCAAAAGGCCCTAGTTTAAGTTGTCCTGTACACATATCTAAATTACACATAAGACATGTTAAACTGAGTAAAAAATACTGTGTCTATAAACAGATTTTTCCCAGTAGAGGCTATTTTTATGTACTAGTTCCAATTTTCCATTAGAAAATTGTTTTTTAATTTCCTGGTCTCTGATTGTCTGGTACCCCAGCCAGAGGATTACATTAACTTACAATAGACGACCAGGAAATAAAAAGTGCCAACCTGCCATACCTGAGTGTCAAATTGGTATCCATGTGCCAGTTTGAATTTCAAAGTTCAGTAGCCGCCATTTTTTTTCTGCTCACTTAGCGAGAGAAGCAAGCAAGTCAGCCCTCCACCATCGCAACTGAACTGTAGCATAAAGAAAAGTTAGTCATTTTAATAGAAAGCACACTTGTTTTTCCCAACCACTTCTTTCCTCTAAAAATCTTCTTTTAAATTGTCTGCACAGTTGGTGTCGCTCACACATTCAAGCTGCTCTGCCCCACTCCTCTCACTAGTTATTTACAAAGAACCCTTTAAATTCAGCAGGTCCAACAGTTCTGTAGACTATTTTAATAACTTACAGTAATCACTGGAGCCATTTTTTCCTCAAATAAAAGCTGAAACAGTATGTCTGCGTTCCATTTGGACCAGAGTGGCGACTCGCTTCACGATGTTTGTCCCAATTTAACTAGCTAACTGGACACTAAAGCACTGCTTACAGTTACTGCACTTATGGCTGGCTATTGTTCTGCATACATTACCCACAATGCACCCCATTCCCTCCTTGGTATATCGTAGTTTCTATTAAAAAAAAAAGCCCCAGTTAGTGATGTTTACTTCCCATTAAGCGGAAAACAAACATTGGGAGAGGACAGACTTCCAGCCCTAAACCTAAAGGGCAGGTACCAAACACTTCAGTGTCCTCTACTGGCAGGCATACCAGTACAGGGACTACGTTACCAAAAAAATTAACTACAAATAGATTTTTTTCCACAGTTTTATCTCATTATTTTATTATTTTGTGAATCCTATTAATACATGTAGCCCATTTTCGAAGCGCAATAATACCTTCCAAGGTGGGTGGTATTGTTCAATACTGAACCTTCTAGGGGCTATAAGGCACTCTGTCTGTGGCATCGGGCCTCATTACACCCCTGGATGGTCCTGTATTGCCCAATACTGCCCACCCTATTGGGTATTATTGCTTGCATAGTTCCATCTTTATAGGCTTTTCTTAACCTCAGTAGGTGTTTCTGATGTCCCCTCTGGTGGCCAGTGCCATTTTACAACTGTATGATGTAGTTTGTGTCCCTCACAAGCATAATCTGGGTTCAGAAATGAAGCTGATATGCTGGCAGGTGGATTAAGAAGTGCTGCCATAGAAACATAGACTTTGACGGCAGGTAAGGACCGCTTGGCCCACCTTGTCTGCCCATTTCCCTACCTACTGGATAAGCTGCAGATCCTAGTTAACCAACAGCCTATTTCTTCCTACCCCCCACAAGAATTGCCTTATGTCTGTCCCATGCATTCTTGAATTCCCCACTGTTTTTGACCCCACAACCTTCTCAGGAAGGCCGTTCTATGTGTCCACCACCCTCTCTGTGAAAAAAATACTTCCTCACATTGCCCCTGAGCCATGCCCCCCCTATCTTCAAATTGTGTCCCCTTGTTCTTGCACATCTCTTTTTCTGAAAGATGCTACCCTCTTGGACTTTGTTGATTCCTTGAGGTACTTAAAAGTTTCTATCATGTCCCCCTCTCCCTCCTTTCCTCAAGGGTATACATATTAAGCTCCTTTAGTCTCTCTTCATATGGCTTCTGTTGCAGACCCTGCACCATTTTAGTTGCCCTCCTCTGGACTGCCTCCATCCTATGTCCTTGCAGAGATGGGGGTCTCCAGAACTGCACGCAGTACTCCAGATGGGGTCTCACCAACTGTCTGTACAGAGGGATAACAACTTCCTGTTTTCTACTGGTGATGCCTCTCCCTATGCATCCCAGTATCCCCCCAGCCCTCCCTACTGCCTTCTCACATTGCTTGCCCACCTTTATTTATTTATTGAATCACATCAGAATTAAAACCTTTGAGTCAGTGAGTCCTTTACTGATATGATTACCCCCATGTCCCTTTCCATTTTGGTTGTTGTTACTACCCCCATTGTGTACTCTTCCCTTGGTTTTTGTTTTCCAGGTGCATTACTTTGCACTTCTTTGCATTGAATCCAAGCTGCCATACTTCTGGCCATGCCTAGTCCCATCTCATCCTTTCCACCCCTCTTGTGTATCAACCCTGTTGCAGATCTTTGTGTCGTCTGCAAAGAGGCATACTTTTCCTTCCAGTCCCTCTGCAATGTCACTTATAAAGACATTAAAAAGGACTGGACCCAGTACTGAACCCTGCGATACTCCACTAAGTAACCCCCCCTTTCTTCACTGTGGACTCTGTTTACTATTACTCTCTGTGTCCTGTTGTCCAGCCAGTGTTTTACCCAGGTTACCACCCTGGGACCCACTCCCGGGCTGGCTAATTTGTTCATTAATCTTTTGAGTGGGACTGTGTCAAATGCCTTGCTAAAGTCAAGGCAGGCCATGTCCACAGACCCTCTCTGGTCTACTACTTTGGTCAACCAGTCAAAGAAATCGATTAGATTCATCTGGCATGACCTTCCCGCTGTGAATCCATGCTGCCTTTATTTATTTATTTATTTATTTAGTTAAACATCAGTTTAGAAACCTTTGAGCCAGAGGCTCATTTACAAAGGTACCTCGTCACAAAGAGGACATCAGAACAGTAGTACAAGGGACACAGTACTTACAAACAAAAAGTTACAGTTCAATTACAATTTTGTTACAATAGAATACAATCTCCAATGAAGCAAAAGATAACAAAAGGTGCAAAACTTATGGTCGGGAGAGCTGGTGGGGTAGAAGGAGGGAGATAGGGAGGAGGAATTAGTAGGGAAAGGAGGGGGGGTCATCAGTGAGCATTGTCAAACAGAGTATATATATATATATATATTTTTTTTTTTTACACTAGGCTAGCGGCAGTTGCATTTATGAGAGCTAAGCAGGAAGTTTCTGAGCCTGGGCTTAAAGCAAGCTAAAGTTAGTGAGTTTGAGACACTGGCAGGAGGAGTTATACCAGTGGGGCGACGGTAGGGGAATGCCCTCTGACCTTGAGGAGGTCCTGGCTCTCGAATAACTAGGGTGCCTTGACGAGCGCGCGTGATCAGGGCTGGTGCAGTACTGCATGGAGTCTGGATAGGCCTATGGGGATAGCCAACGAGGGCTTTAAAGGTGAGCTGGCATGTCTGATACATGAGTCGCCTTCCAGGTTGAGTAGGGTAGCCAGAGTGTACAGCTCACATGTGTGAGTGAGTCTGGGAGCACCAGTGATAAGTCTGCAGGCCTTATTAACTGTGAGGTGAACCTTGTTGAGGGCAGTCTGATCTGCTGAGCCATAGACCGAAGGCCATAGTCAATGAGACATGACAGAGGAGGTGACAGCCAGGCGGAGGGCATCAGGAGGGAGGCATTTCTTGTGCCGGTAAAGAATGCCTAGCCATGAGTTGGTGACAGAATTTAGGGCAGATATATGTCCATGGAATGAAAGTGCAGGGTCAAATGTTATACCAAGATATTTATAGGACTGCACCTGGTCAATGACGAGATTGGGTGTGGAGTGGACAGCTAAGGGAAACTTGCTGTACTTATTTTGGGGGTGGGAGAAGAGCATCGTTTTTGTTTTCTTAAGGTTGATAGCAAGTCGGTGCTCAGTGAACCAGGTAGCTGCAGAGTCAAAGACTAGTTGGAGGGAGTTCTGTAGCAGCATGGGACATTGTGGGAGGCAACGAGAACAGCATCATCAGCATGAGAAGCATCTTACCCTGTACAACTGCTGGGTAGGGAGTTAAGAAAGAGTGAGAATAGTAGGGTCCAAGAATTGAGCCCTGCGGCACCCCAGAGTGAATGGGGCATGTTTCAGAGAGAGTACCGTTGACTTTACACATTGGGAGCGGGCGGAGAGATAGCTGGTGCACCAGGAACAGGTCCTGAGGCAAAGCCTATTAGGTCGAGGTGGAGAGCAAAAGAGGATGCGAAACGGTATCAATGCTTTAGACAGGTCAATGAATATAGCACCAGCCAGGGCACCAGAGTCCAAGGAGGCATGGAGGAAGTTGGAAAATTCCAGGAGTGCTGTATTGGTACTATGACCTGCTCTGAACCTGTGTTGTTCAGGGCAGAGAACATTGTACTTACAGAGGTAGTCAGAGACTTGGGACGCCACAATTTTCTAACGCCTTAGAGAGGGGGAGAGGATTGAGATGGTCGTAGTTACCTGAAGAGTCCTGTCACCAACTTTATGGACAGGGGTAACTGTGGCAATCTTCCAGGCAGAGGGAATTGTCCGAGACAGAGTGATTTGTTGAAAATGCACGTAATAGGTGAGAGGACCTGATCCAGGACCTGGACGTAAAGGCAGGGATCAAGTGAGTCATTACCGATGGTGTTACCTTTAGGGCTTTTAGCAAGTAAGGCCTAGCTTCTTGCATGGTGACACCACCAGGTGGAAAGAGGGGCGAGCAATGGGTGGTGGTACAGATGGAGGAGGTGGACTGAAAAAGTTACCAGGAAGTACTGAGCTAAGGTCGGTAAAGGAGTTATTGAGGTGGGTGGCAATGAGGGCAGGGTCAGAGGAGACGGTACCATTGATGTTGAGAAGAGAAGGAGAGGAGGACTGGGAGTGACCATTCAGTTGCTTGATGTTGTCCCAGAAGCACCTGGGGTTCCCCCAGGAGGAGGTAAGAGAGGCTTGGTAGTATTCCGCCTTTGCTTTGCGGATGGCCCAGGTGCACTGGTTGCGGGCGGCAGCATAGGACTGCCTGTCAGCTGAATGGCCAGTAGCAACAGCAAGGTGCCAAAGATTGTCGCGTTGCTTAAGTTGCCACAGTAGGGCAGGGGTGATCCAAGGGGCATGTTTCACTTTGGACCTCCCAGCAGTTATGGGAGCAAAGATATCACAGGCAAAGTTGAAAGTGCTGACAAAGAAGGCCAGGGCCAAGTCAATGTTGGTTGCCCTCGTCAGAGGGGACCAATCAGTGTGGGCAAGGAAGCGCTTAAGGCCTATGAGTCCCCCAGGCCTAAGCTGCCTTCGAGAGGTGGTTTTGACCAGGGATGAGGGCCGAGGGTTTCCCAGTTGAAAAGCACAGGGAGTGGTCACTGAGGCAGTCAGGGAGGATTTGGATGTTGTGGATGGATTGGCCTGTTGGTGAGACCACATCCAGGAGGGTGCTTGTCCCCCCTAGGTTTTCTAGTAGGCTGTGTGACCAGTTGAGTTAGGTCAATTGAATCGAAAGCCTCACGGTGGGAGGAGGACGAGGCAGAGCCAGTTTATATTCAAGTCGCCCACCAAGATTTGGTCCACGAGTTGGGTAGGGAGGTGAGGTAGTCAATTAGTGGGCCCAGGGCCTGGGATTGGTTCTTGGGGGTATGTAGGCTACGGTTAGGAATAATGGGCCTCTAGCTGGGTCAGGGGACAGCTTTAGAGTAAGTGCCTGGGCCTTATGGTCGAGGTCAGGCGGGGGGAGTGGTAGCCCCCTGAGAGAATCCTTCAAATAGAAGACACAGCCCCCACCTCTCCTGCCGACACGGTCCAACCGGTGGAGAGTGTAGCCGGGGAGAGAGACATGAGAGTTAGGAGTGGAGGGAGACAGCCAGGTTTCACCAGGGCAACAACATCAGGTTTATGAAGCGTCACCCAGCAGTGTAGAGAGTCCAGTTTTTTCAGGAGGCTACAGATGTTCATAGAAGCAATGCGCAGCCCAGGAGATTTCAGGGGGAGGACCAGTGCTGCCAGGCCTGGGATTGGGGTGGACATTGCCTGACAGGAGCAGGAGGAGGAGGGCTGATCTGGGGAGTGCACAATGGCGGATAGCTTTGACGATTGGAGAGGGGTGATGAGGGAGTGATGAGGGGGTGATCACCAAGTGAAAACAGCTACTAGAGAGCAGTAAAATGTGACAAGTGAGGTATTGGGAGCAAATTGTTCAAACTAATCAGGCTCCCTCTAGTGGCAAAACAATATAAGGAGCTAATGGAAGTTGGGTGTTAAAAAGAAAAAAAAAAAAGATCAAGCACAGGCAAAAGATTAACTTCGTTGGGGCGGGCTGGTAGTGGGTGTGGGGAGAAGAGCAAATGGGCTGTGGGCTATCAGGTACTATTGTGATTCAAAAAAGAAGGTGATTACTAGCAGGGCAAACTGAAATTCTGCACACTGGAAATGCACTTAGAAGTTAAACAGTCCCCAAATGAGTTTTTCACAGGGGTAATTCAGTTACAACTGGAAATGCACTTTACAAATTAACAAACAGTCCCCAGTGAGATTTGCACAGGGGATTTCAGATAGAACACAGGTCCTGGGCTTGCAGTGACTCTAAGCTTTAAATACAGTTACAGGCAAATGCAAATAGTTTTAGCTGGTTCGTTTAAAGTTTCAAAATCAGGCACAAAAGTAACAGTTCTGCTCCGTTTGAGCCTGGGCAGCAACTCGAGGTGCTACTCTGGCCGGGATTCATGCGCTGAGCAGGGGAGCTTGTGGCCGTTTCAGAAAAGGCACCAGATGGCCAACGATGGTGGCAGCAGCCTGGATCAAGGTAGAAATTACCTGGTGTGTCTCGGGTTCGGGGCTTGTGCCTGTGCCCCACTGGCCTCTAGGTACTCAACAATTCTAATAAACTCTTATTTCATTATTCTTTTCTTCAGAAATTCATCATCCAAAAATGAGCTGTTACAGCTCAGTATGCCTTTCCTGGCCAAAAACTACAAATCAGTCAATCAATCAATCAATTAAGCAATAAATAAATAAAACAGGTCTGTGTAACCCACCCCCAGGACACACCTGGAAATGAGCTGTCACAGCTCAGTGTGCCTGTCCTGTCAAACATGACAAATAAATAAAACAGGTCCATGTAACTGCCCCCCCCCCCCAACACCTGGAAATGAGCTGACACAGCTCAGTGTCCTTTCCTGATGAAACATTACAAACTAACCAACCAATCAACAAATAAAACAGATCCAGTGTTTCTCACCCCCAGGATGGGTGCCTGGAAATGAACTGTCCCCGCTCAGTGTAACTTTCCTGGTCAAACATTTGGTTCAGTTCATGTTTATTGAGCAGTTTCAAACCATTACAATGGCCAGGCATGAGACACAAAATCAATCAGTCGAACAGGTCCATATAATCCATTACCCAGGACACACTTGGAAACAAGTGGTCATAGCTCAGTATGCCTTTCTGGGTCAAAAATTACAAATAAGATAGATAGAATAGATAGATAGATACTGTCGATAGGTAGATAGACAGACAGACAGACCGAGAGATACTGCCAATAGATAGATAGATAATATAGATAGATAGATAGATAGATAGATAGATAGATAGATAGATAGATAGATAGATAAATAGATAGATAGATACTGTCGCTAGATAGCTAGACAGACAGACAGACATTTTATTTATTTATTTATTTCGTAATTCGGATTTACAACCTTTGAGTCAAAGACTCATTAACAAAGGCACCTCGTCGCAGGGAGGGTAGACAACAATTGGTGGTGAAGTACAACAATGGAGAACATTACAGGTGAGATACAATAAAAGAACACACAAAGCAAGTCCAGTAATACAAAGGTGTACAAAGGCTTCAGTTAGTTATATTGAAGATATTAGTTATATAGATAGGTAGATAGATGCTGTCTGTAGATAGATAGGTACTGTCTGTAGATACATAGATAATATCGATAGATAGATACTGTCTGTAGATAGAGAGATACTGCCAATAGATAGATACTGCCAATAGATAATGTCGATAGATAGATACTGTCTGTAGATAGATAGATACTGTCTGTAGATAGACAGATAGATAGAGTGATACTGCCAATAGATAGATAATGTTGATAGATAGACACTGTCTGTAGATAGAGAGATACTGGCAATAGATAGATAGATACTGTCTGTAGATAGATAGATAGATAGATAGATAGATACTGTCCATAGGTAGATAGGTAGGTAGACAGACAGACAGACAGATACTGTTTGTAGGTAGGTAGATAGACAGATAGATAGTATCTGTAGATACAGATATATTCTGCCGATAGATAGGTACATAGATAGATAGATAGATAGATAGATAGATAGATAGATAGATAGATACTGTCTGTAGTTAGGTAGGTAGATAGACAAACACTGTAGGTATGTAGATAGACAGATAGATACTGTCAGTAGGTAGGTAGACATATGATAGATAGATACTGTCTGTAGATAGACAGACTGACAGACAGATACTGCCAATAGATAGATAGATGACGTCTATAGATAGATAGATGATAGCTAGATAGACATATAAACAGACAGACACTGTCTGTATGTAGATAGATAGACAGATAGATATTATATGTAGATAGACAGAGAGATACTGCAGACAGAGAGAGAGAGATAGATACTGTTGATAGATAGATACTGTCAATAGCTAGATAGACAGACAGACAGACAGATAGTAAGTAAAATGTTTAGTTTTAATATGATGGTACAATCACACCATTAGGATGAGGCCCTATTTTCAAGGTGATCATGTTAACAAGTTAAAATACTGTAGAATAAGTCTAAATACATGTTACACATATATGTAAGTAAACCAAATATATATACACAATACTAGTATCAAATAGTCCTTTCTTTTCCTTATAATGTTTAAATAGCATCCAGTACACAGGCAGCAGACAGCCAGTTCTTGTTTTGATGCAATAACATACTGTAATGGGTGTCCCCCACCCCTGCCTTTTTACTAAAAAGACAGGTGGCATGCTGTTGGCATTTGGCAGCAATACCTGGTGGGGGACCTGGGTTCGGGGAAGGATGAGGTTACCTGGCACAAGGGACCTAGGTTTGGCTACTCTGCACAGGGGCACCCAAGTAAATCCAACTACGGGAAGCAATAACTGTAATGTCCAGAACCAGAATTGGGATTTTCAGTGTGGCTTTATTTATTAACTAACTGAACATAAACAAAGCATTGCATGGTCCCCAAAGGGCTACGTTACTGTATGTGCAGATTAGAGGTTAACACAGCGGTCCATTTGAGGAATGAACACATTACTACAGTTGTCTGGCTTTGGACCCACCAGGCACTCAGCCCGGACTTTGCATGCGCTTTGGATACATGCCCGACTGGCCCGGCTCCCCTGCCGGCCACTTGACTGACGGTCCACTTGAAGAATGAACCCAAACTTTACTTGGAAAGACATCCCATCAAACAAGGAGACTCCCAAACTGTGGCTCCCCACACCACTTGGAGTCTGCGACTCCTAGAGAGATTTGTTTTCGTACTTCCAATCGAACTCCCATCAAACAAGGAGACTCCCATCAAACAAGGAGTAATTTTCCCATCCTGTGGCTCCCCACACCACTTAGAGTCTGCGACTCCTAGAGAGATTTTCAAGTTGCGACCCATGTCTGGGTACCCACCCCATCACTGGCCAAGTGCATGAGGCAAGTAGCAAAACACAGAAGAAATCCATAGAGGTGGACCTGGTTACTAAAGATGGGGGTTTCCCCACCTCCAGCTCCCACAGCCCATACCCGCCATTTCTCTGGATACACACAGAAAACTTTAGAACTTTAAAATGTAGATTGAACGGTGGATGACCTGAAGCACCCCTCTACAGCTTAACTTTAAATCCATTTAAAACTTTAAACTGTTTGACTGCTCCATTTGTTGGTCCTAGTGTACATAGTCCTCCCAAATAGCAGTCCCCATTCATGTCCCAACTGAAGAAAACAATATGTTTGCCCTTCAAATGGAGCCAAACACTCACCCATTCGTGCAGGTGCCCCACAGGCGAAGTACTGTAACCTTTGCTGTTATACAAGAACAGACTAAAATAAAACCAGGCAGCTTCCTTCCATGGTGAGAGAAGGGGATTGCCCCTGGAACCCACAGAGAATTTTTCCTCCACTCCCCCGGAGGGAGGGGGCACTGAGACCGGGGGAGCGGTCTCCACCACTTTAAAAAAGGTAAAACACAGGAACACTTCCTTTTTCTTAGTGAGAGATCAAACAGCAGACTGATGCTTCCTGCTTGCTTAAGGACAAACGGAAGACTAACTTTGAATTTCCCAAAGTTCTAAACTCATTCCCTGAGCTGTAGATTCCAAAGTGGCTCATGCAGCTGCAACAGTTCTATAGTGATGTCATCTCTCAAGTCTCAGCTGTGACTGAGGACAGAGTGAGACAGTGTGAAACCCATTTAACTGGAGTTTCTCAAGCTGCCTTCCCTGCCTACCACTAGGTCTTACTGGGATTCTGGTAACCCCGGGTAACAAAGGGGTTACATTCACCCTTGACCAGGAAAATGACTGTCCCCAGTCATTATGCACCGACCTTAGGCCATCCCACCTTATGTGCTACCTCTGGAGGGGGGTGATCAGGGTTCTCCTACCTTGTGCGAGCACAGGTAGGCAACACCAGGGCCTAGAGGCCTATAGCTAACATATCAGCCTCTACTCTATCCACTTACTATGGACACCTAGTGGCTCTGGTAGAACCATCCAGAGCATAGCCCTGATAGATCAGCACTGTGGCTCCTACTGCAGGTCAGGGCCACAGCCTGTCCATCCCCCCTAACCCTCTAGGGAAAACCTATCTGTCTCTAACATAACATCCCAAACAAAAACAAAACCCGGGGACCTCCCTGACCTTGGGCAGCCTGCAACTACAACCATTAGCAATAATAACAAAGTACATTTAAATTCTACACCATAACCATTGACGAGGAACTCCGATGAGCCCCTCCTCCTCTTCTTGTCTTCTCTTCTGTCTTCCAGGAACACCTGTAAGAAAAGACTAAAACAAAACAAAAAAAACACATCCTAATCTGCATGCACAGTCTATCTAAACAACAACAACGACAACAACAACCCTTACCATACAGAAAAACAAAACACTGAACAATCCCAAAAAAGAAAATTATTTTTTTTTTTTTAGAAAAAGGCAGAAAAACAGTATTTACATTAAAGTACAATAATGACATTGGTAACAATACATCTTTGGGGGGAATGGAGTGCCCTAAAAGTCCCAACTAGTGACTACAAGGCCCGAAGGCCAGTCCAATAAAGAGTCTCTCCTGGGCCGGAGCCCCATGAAACATAGTTCTTTAAGGCAATAATCCCGAAGGGGAGAGTCTTTGAGAACAGTTCACACATTTTTGAAGTCTGTAGTGTAGGGTGTGTACTGCAATGTCATAAAGACAGAATAAAAAGATTTTTCCGGACTTACCAGCCTCTTGAAGTATTCGAACATCACAAACCTGGTCCCTTCCGAAGACTCTCCCTGGCAGCATTTCTTCTGATACAGCTGGGCGAACATCTTCCGGGAACCCACAGAAGTGCACATCTGGAAACAGCTGGGCTGATGTCATAACTGGAGAAGGAACCTTAGAACAGGAACAAAAAGAAAAACAGCTGGTCCGGCGTCATCCGATTACCAGGCGATGAACAGGAAACAGCTGGGATGGTGTCCTCTCTGGATCTGAAGTCATCTGGTGGTGCCAGTAGATGGTTGCTGAACAGGACAGTACACTGTGGACTGAAGAATATGGGGCACCTGATTCCTTGTTTATTCATATTGGCAGTTCAATAAAGGCACTTCACAATCTTAGTGTGGCAGTATTGACTACCACTGCTCGGCTCTCCATTTTGTAGGCACGGGCTTAATTACTGGGAGGTCCTTGCACTGAGGCCAATAGTAGAGGGGGTCAGGGGCTTGAATTATTACTCCGTCTGGATGCACATAATTCACAGTGGGAGACTTCACATCCCTCTCCGTCCACTATTCTCACTCTGTCCATAAACAGTGTCCTGCCTCTCTTCCACTGTGTATACTTTTCGTGGAACAGTCTATTCTTTACATGCTAGTTAGCCCCAGGATGCACATGTTTCATTGCTTCATCCCAGATCCAGGATTTCCTGCAGTTCTCAATCTCCTCCCAGACTCTCCGAGGAAAGGTAGGAAAGGTCATACCAAAGATTTCATTGGCCTTTCTACGAACCAGTCTCTCGTCTTTACTTGCTTTGGTCAATCTGAGACCGCTGGCCTGGCTTGGGGTGGCCAGTCCTGGTTCTGCCCGCTTCGGATCCTCAATGAAATTAAAAACGGATCCCTGACTTCTTCTTCTTCTGGTGAAGCCAGGGCAGTGGCATCACCACCTTCTTGAACACATTCCTCCGAGGCAAGATCTTGAGGCTGTGTACCCGTTCCTTTCTCACAAGGCCACATAGGTTCCCCCTCATCTTCCTCTTCACTGAGGATCTGAGCCCAGGAGTGAGCAGTAGTTCTCACCCCCGAGACTATCCATTCATCACTGGGAGCGGAGGTCGACACCTCCCATTCAGCGGCCTCCACATCTCATCTTCACCTTCGAGACTTGGGCTAGAACCCCCCACCCAGGGGTCTATTGATGCTTTATCTGAACTTGTCTTCTGAGATCCAGCATCCAATGCTTCAATTTCAGATTCAATCTCTAATTCTGCACTCTCTAACTTTGTGCCACACTCCCCCGAGGGACCTTCCTCCACAGGCTCCACCTGATGCTGTGTGCTGCCAACTGCAGATTCTTGAATTTTTGTCCATGTGGGAGCCAAACGAATTGGAGGCGCTTTATACAAGCCATATTTTTGAAGGCATCCAGCACAGTGAGGAATCATGAAGATATCCCTTCCAGCACTCAAACAAATCTGGCATACACGCACTGGATAATTAGGAATTGCCACATCAGGAGGGAATTGCCCTCTATAGCACCAATTTTCAATATCTCTCAATCTATTTACTGCTGCTGTTACTGCAACCCGGGCATGATCCGGGTAACGAGCTGGTCCTGAGGCCATAACTGCAGAAAAATAAACAAAAGTTCACTGTAACTGAAAGTCCCACTTTAATGAACACACTGTGTAGCTTTAAAATGGCTCCTCTGCTGCTGTGTTTACTTTACTACCCCACCCTGTAATGGTAGCGGCAGCACTCCTGTGCATCAACAATCAGACTCTGGGTCAAGCCACTGCGCACCCGATTTACATCAGCTACTAATAACTTTTACTCAAACTGAACAACTTGCTCTGTTCTGGCTGTTCACAGATTTACAGGATTTTCCTTGGACTTTTCACATGCTGGCAACATTCATTTAATTACAGTCCCTTAATAACTTCAGGTTTCAGCACAGGATTGCCTGCTTCTACTAGTGTTGCACTTTTTACAACCCACAGTCTCTCTCTGGCTGCAAACTTTAAACTGAGGCTACTTTCATTGCTATGCACACATTTAATGGCTTTACAGACTTGCACTTGCCAGCAGGACATCACACAATCGCTACTTGCAAAGCGACTATACAGCTGCACACACATTTTATATGGCATTACAGAAAATCACTGTTTTGAGCAGTTTTAATTATTTACTCACTGTTACTGTAGCAGATTGCTGCGGTGGGATAAAATGGCCTGCAGCCAGATTTTTGAAGGCCTCAGATTGCAAACGGGCGGGCAGTCTCCGCGATCGTCGGTTTAACCACACAATTCACTGATCCCACGATCGATTGGCGGGTTGAGCCCGATTTTTAACTAGAAAGTCACTTTTTTACTGTTTATAGCGCTTTGAACACTTCGCGAACGCTCCTCCACTGCCAGTACACGCACTATTCTCTGTCTCCCTCTCGAATGCTGAGGCAATCACAGAAGAGCTGGCTGAGTGGCGGGACTAATGGCAAACTGACCAGCCACACGACGCCATGCAAATGAGCCTCTTCTTCCTCACAAGGGCTCCTCTGCGATCGTCGAGCAGGCAAATTTAAACTGAAAAATGCACTTTTTTTTTTCCCCAACTGACTCCATGGCGGGAACCCATTTCAAACATGTAACATTGCCATTAACTCTGCAGTCTCTAGCATTGCACAGAAAGCATTTCCAACGTCCAGGGCATAATTTCTCTGTTGCTACCCCTAGTTTTCCACACTTTCCTTCACAGAAATTCATTTTAAAAGCATTTTAAACGTCCAGGGCATAATTTCTCTGTTGCTACCCCTAGTTTTCCACACTTTCCTTCACAGAAATTCATTTTAAAACTGACAAAAACGCTGTAAACAATTTTTGATGCAGGACAAGGACACACACTTTGGCTTTACAGCTCCTTGGTAAACAGTTGGCATTTTTTAAACAGCAGCAGAAGATTCACAGCACGCAGCAACACACTAGGGAAATTGCTTCAACGTTTTTGGGCTACCGACTGCCAGATAGCCAAAACGCTAGCCTACTTGCCCAAGCACCTTCCTTCCCGAACAAATCCAAAGCGGTGCCTCCATTTTTGTAACGGGTGTCCCCCACCCCTGCCTTTTTACTAAAATGACAGGTGGCATGCTGTTGGCATTTGGCAGCAATACCTGGTGGGGGACCTGGGTTCGGGGAAGGATGAGGTTACCTGGCACAAGGGACCTAGGTTTGGCTACTCTGCACAGGGCACCCAAGTAAATCCAACTACGGGAAGCAATAACTGTAATGTCCAGAACCAGAATTGGGATTTTTCAGTGTGGCTTTATTTATTAACTAACTGAACATAAACAAAGCATTGCATGGTCCCCCAAAGGGCTACGTTACTGTATGTGCAGATTAGAGGTTAACACAGCGGTCCATTTGAGGAATGAACACATTACTACAGTTGTCTGGCTTTGGACCCACCAGGCACTCAGCCCAGACTTTGCATGTGCTTTGGATACATAGCCCGACTGGCCCGGCTCCCCTGCTGGCCACTTGACTGACGGTCCACTTGAAGAATGAACCCAAACTTTACTTGGAAAGACATCCCATCAAACAAGGAGACTCCCAAACTGTGGCTCCCCACACCACTTGGAGTCTGTGACTCCTAGAGAGATTTGTTTTCGTACTTCCAATCGAACTCCCATCAAACAAGGAGACTCCCATCAAACAAGGAGTAATTTTCCATCCTGTGGCTCCCACACCACTTAGAGTCTGCGACTCCTAGAGAGATTCAAGTTGCGACCCATGTCTGGGTACCCACCCCATCACTGGCCAAGTGCATGAGGCAAGTAGCAAAACACAGAAGAAATCCGTAGAGGTGGACCTGGTTACTAAAGATGGGGGGTTTTCCCACCTCCAGCTCCCACAGCCCATACCCAGCCATTTCTCTGGATACACACAGAAAACTTTAGAACTTTAAAATGTAGATTGAACGGTGGATGACCTGAAGCACCCCCTCTACAGCGAACTTTAAATCCATTTAAAACTTTAAACTGTTTGACTGCTCCATTTGTTGGTCCTAGTGTACATAGTCCTCCCAAATAGCAGTCCCCATTCATGTCCCAACTGAAGAAAACAATATGTTTGCCCCTTCAAATGGAGCCAAACACTCACCCATTCGTTGCAGGTGCCCCACAGGCGAAGTACTGTAACCTTTGCTGTTATACAAGAACAGACTAAAATAAAACCAGGCAGCTTCCTTCCATGGTGGGAGAAGGGGATTGCCCCTGGAACCCACAGAGAATTTTCCCTCCCCCCCGGAGGGAGGCACTGAGACCGGGGGAGCGGTCTCCACCACTTTAAAAAAGGTAAAACACAGGAACACTTCCTTTTTCTTAGTGAGAGATCAAACAGCAGACTGATGCTTCCTTCTTGCTTAAGGACAAATGGAAGACTAACTTTGAATTTCCCAAAGTTCTAAACTCACTCCCTGAGCTGTAGATTCCAAAGTGGCTCATGCAGCTGCGACAGTTCTATAGTGATGTCATCTCTCAAGTCTCAGCTGTGATTGAGGACAGAGTGAGACAGTGTGAAACCCATTTAACTGGAGTTTCACAAGCTGTCTTCCCTGCCTACCACTAGGTCTTACTGGGATTCTAGTAACCCCGGGTAACAAAGGGGTTACAATACATTTTGATGTTTTAACAGAATCTTTAAGTGAATCTCTCATTTTGTTCCACATTGATGTAGCCACATACGGGAAGGTAATTTTTCCAAATTTATTTGAAGGTTTTGGCATTTTATATTCTCTAGTTCTCAAACAATATTTGTGTTCGGTTTTCACTAGTTTCAAATAAATATAGTGGTTTACATTCCTTTATTGTTTTAAAAATTTGGTTAGACTAAAGTGATAGCGATATAAGATAGATTTTTATCTTATTTATTTATAATAAATAAAATATAGCTAGACAGACATATAGATAGATACATAAATAGACAGATACTGTCGATAGATAGATTGATACTGTTGATAGATTCATAGATAGATACTGTCTGTAAGAGAGATAGATACTGTCTGTAGATAGATAGATACTGTTGATAGATAAACAGATAGATACTGTCTGTAGATAGCTAGATAGGTAGATACTGTCTGTAGATAGATAGATACTGTCTTTAGATAGATTAGATAGATGGATAGATAGATACTGTCTGTAGATAGACAGACAGACCGATGGATACTGTCTATAGATATCGAGATGGATAGATACTGTAGATAGATAATGTCTGTAGATAGATAGATAGATAGATAGATAGATAGATAGATAGATACTGTATGTAGATAGATATCCCTGGCAGAGTTCTCAACATCTTGACGGGGGAAATCAGGAAATGGCTGCCCCTTCTCCACATATTAAGTTCTTGCCTCTCCCTCTCTCTTATCCACCTGCCCTTCTGGGTCACCAGTGTGCACAACCTAACCCCATCCTTTTTACTCCAACAGCACTTGTGTACTACCTCGAGCCTGCTCCTGGTACACTCATGCACTATAAATAGTTCTGTCGCATTATTACTGATTTTTACATTTATATGTTCTTTTGTATGATTTTGGACATGTATTGTGATATAATTAATGGGTTCCATTTTTCCTATTGAAAAAAGCGTGTATTAAATACCGTAACACCTGAGTAGGTGTTATGGCATTCACACGCCTTTTTCAATTGGAAAATGCTTGATACGCAATGCAGCTCGAGACTGTCACAAACGGTGTCCCTCGTGAATTCAGTCAGCCAAACACTCACCTCCTGAGCCGCTGTGAAAGGACAAGATATTTTCTCTTTTCCCTACTACCTCAAAAAAAATTAAAACGAAGCTTTCTCGCAACTTTTTTTATCACCGCTTCCCCTCCCTCTGCAGGTTACAAGACTCCACTGCTAAGCAACACCTATCAACGCACATAGCAACCTAAAAAAAAAAAGCAACCGGGAGATTGAATCGGACTTTTTTTTTGTTTCTCTTTGCTGTTAAAGTTAGTTAAATTCCCGCTGTAACACTCTTACAAACTCCACATTTTACCAAATGAAGAAAATCCACGAGACAAGGCAAAACTGTGTGTTTCATTCATTTTCATACCTCTCAATGGAAAAACGGAACCCTTCAATTATATAAAATAAATATGGGGTGGTAGTGTGTTTTAACACACCCTCATTGTTGGATGGCTAGCATAAACCCCTCGGGCTTCGCCCTCGGGGTTTATGTGCCATCCAACAACTTGGGTGTGTGTTAAATTCTCGTAACACACTGCACCCCATACTTTATCCTATATATAATTACTGGTGCAAATTTTTATCAATGGGGAAAACCGGTTGATATTTCCCGTAATCACCAGTCAGTTGCTACGAGTTTCACGCGCACACATATCAGTACTCGCTTCAAACAGCTAGGGAACGTGGCACTCACAAAATTGTTAATTTCCACCAACCTGTAAGGTGCTCATCAGTCTAAGCGTCGAGTTAAAATATCCCGTGTCTGGACACTTTTTTAAAGAAAACGGAAACAGGAGAATTTTAACACTGTCCCTTAATTCATTTCAGGGACTTTGTCAGATGACCTCCGTAGCCATGGCGATGAACTGTTGTGCAGCAATGGATGGTGAGCACATGGAAATACAGAGGTCTCACAGCTCTGGGATTTGTTTTTTTAAGTGAAGCAAAATGCTGCATGGACTCATATTCGAAAGGGAGTAATGTTTTTTATTTTTTTTTTGCAGCAAGCAAAACAAAACGTTATTTTAATTCAGCGTTTTCTTTTTTGTAATTAATCTATGTCAGGAAAAAAAATTGCTCCAGCAATTATAGAAAATAAGACAGGGTACTGATCATTATGAAAATTTAATGCTTACCCTCAGTGAGGGATGCATTGATAAACCCCTCGAGCTTTGCTCTCAGGGTTTAATGATGCATCCCTCACCTCGGGTGAGCATTACATTTTCATAATGACCAGTACCCTATGCATTTTTCTGTATTTACCCAATGTTCCACTACTGTTTATTGTACAATACCTTGTGTTCCAACTGTTGCACAATCTTACAATGTTGTATTGTTTGTACTGCCCACATACTATTGTAACTGATCATCCTTCACAACCCTATGTAACCCCTCCTCTCAGGTCGCACCGTGAGACGAGCAACGTGTTGTTCAGTGTGCCCTCCTGGTGAAACATCTCAGTAAATAAATACTATACATAGATATATACTGTCTGTAGATAGATACTGTAGATAGATAGATACTGTCGATAGATAAATGATAGATACTGTCTGTAGATAGATATACAGATAGATAGATACTGTCGATAGATAGATACTTTCGATATATAGATAGATAGACAAACAGACAGATACTGTCTGTAGGTAGATAGATAGATAGATAGATATTATCTGTAGATCGACAGATAGATACTGCCGACAGATAGATAGATATTAAGTAAAATTTTTAGTTTTAATATGATGGTACAATTACACCATTAGGATGAGACCCTATTTTCAAGGTGATCATGTTAACAAGTTAAAATACTGTAGTATAAGTCTAAATACATGTTACACATATATGTAAGTAAACCAAATATATATACACAATACTAGTATCAAATAGTCCTTTCTTTGCAGTATCATGTTAAAATAGCATCCAGTACACAGGCAGCGGACAGCCAGTTCTTGTTTTGATGCAATAACATACATTTTGATGTTTTAACAGAATCTTTAAGTGATTCTCTCATTTTGTTCCACATTGATGTAGCCACATACGGGAAGGTAATTTCTCCAAATTTATTTGAAGGTTTAGGCATTTTATATTCTCTATTTCTACTATTTCTCAAACAATATTTGTGTTCAGTTTTCACTAGTTTCAAATAAATATAGTAGTTTACATTCCTTTATTGTTTTAAAAATTTGGTTAGCCTAAAGTGATAGTGATATAAGATAGATTTTTATTTTATTTATTTATAATAAATAAATAAAATATAGCTAGACAGGCAGATAGATGGAGAGATAGACAGATAGATACTGTCGATAGATAGATACTGTCGATAGATAAACAGATAGATACTGTCTGCAGATAGCTAGATAGATAGATACTGTCTGTAGATAGATAGATACTGTCTGTAGATAGATAGAAGACAGACAGATAGATACTGTCTGTAGATATAGAGATAGATAGATACTGTAGATAGATGCTGTCTGTAGATAGCTAGATAGATCGACAGATAGATACTGTAGATAGATACTGTAGATAGATAGATAGATACCCTGGTAGGGTTCTCAACATCCTAAAGGAGGAAATCAGGAAATGGCCACCCCTTCTCCTCATATTCAGTTCTTGCCTCTCCCCCTCTCTTCTCCACCCGCCCTTCTGGGTCACCAGTGTGCACAACCTAACCCCATCCTTTTTACTCCAACAGCACTTGTGTACTACCTCGAGCCTGCTCCTGGTACACTCATGCACTGTAAATGGTTCTATCGCATTATTACTGTTTTGTACGTTTATATGTTCTTTTGTATGATTTTGGACATGTATTGTAATTTACCCAGTGTTTCACTACTGTTTATTGTACAATACCTTGTGTTCCAACTGTGCACAATCTTACAATGTTGAATTGTTTGTACTAGCCACATACTATTGTAACAGATCATCCTTCACAACCCTATGTAACCCTTCCCCCCAGGTCGCACCGTGAGATGAGCAACTTGTTCAGTGTGCCGTCCTGGTGAAACATTTCAATAAATAAATAAAATAGATTGATAGCTACTGTCTGTAGATAGCTATATATATATACTGTCTGTAGATAGATAGATACTGTCGATAGATAGATGATAGATAGATAAATACTGTCTGTAGATAGAGAGATATACAGATAGATAGATACTGTCAATAGATACTGTCTGTAGATAGATAGATACTGTCTGTAGATAGATACATAGACTTATTTTATTTATTTAGTGATTCGGAAAAAAACTTTGAGCACAAGGTCTTTTACAAAGGTTCCACGTCATAGATTGTAAAACAAAGTACAGTAGGAGAAAGCAAAGGTACATTACAATGAACAATACAGCTTGGATTCAGAACTTACAGAATAACTCAAAACATAGCACAAGTTAAATAACAAGAAAAAACACTTTGAGGGTGATGGTGGGGGATAAGCAGCCACAAGGTGCCTTGTCAGTAGTTCAGAGGGACAGGGATAGCTGGCAGAGGGGTGAAGAAGGGAGGTACAAGAGAGAGAGGTAAGTACTGCGGTGGAGGTGAGAGGGTGGGGGAAGATGGACGATAAGGTATAGGGAGAAATGGTGTGGTGAGGGTAGGCTGAGTGGAGAGTACATGCTAGAGTAAAATGGTGGGGTGTGAGGGGCCAAGGTCAGACAGCCAGCATTAGTAGTGACTGTTTGGGAAACTCACGGGACTCTGAGTTGGGGGAGACGGGGGGTGGCAGGTGCCAAAGTAGCATGACGCAAACTGATTGTTTGGGCAAGTCATGAGAAGGGACAGAGGGAAGGGGTACCTGAGGCCTACCTAGTGCTTGCTGGGGGGCAGAGAAAGCAGGTTGGCTGGACTCAGGGGCAGGTGCACTTAGAGGGTGTTATTAGGTGCTGTTTGAGGTCAGTTTTGAATTGTGCCAGACAGTTGGTGGCCAGGAGGTTCCCAGAAGTTCATTCACCCATAGTGGGGCCCGGTAGGCAAATGCACATTGCCCAAGTGAGGTGCAATGGAAGGGGATCACCAAGGCACCTCTAGTCCTCCTTCTGGTGACCTGTAATGAGTTGGCCACCTTGATCAAACTGCCTACACAAGGTGGTGTTTTACCAAATAGAGCCTTCTTCCCTACGATGCAAGTCTGGAATTTGACCCTGTTTCTTAATGACAGCCAATTTGCATGTTCATACAGAGTACAGGTGTGAGTGCCACGCTCAGCATCCAGGGTGAGTCTGCAGGCTTTGTTGAGTGTAGTCTGAACCCTCTTGAGCGCTGTATCCTTTGCCGCCCCATAGACCACTAGTCCATAGTCAATAGTAGATAGATAGATAGATAGATAGATAGATAGATAGATAGATAGATAGATAGATAGATTGATATTTTATTTATATAGCACCCATCTCCAAAGACTCTGGGTGCTGTACAATATGACACATATAACATATACCATACATTAATACAATTCTAAAACTAACTACAACAATATACAAAATATAACTAAAAACACCAGCTTAACTAAACATCACACAATATACTATTTTTATAAAACCCTTTCAGTTAAAAGCTTGATTAAATAAATATGATTTGAGGCCCTTCTTAAAGGCTTCCACCATGGGAGCCTCCCTGAGATAACCAGGCATGGAGTTCCACAGGGTAGGCACAGCGGTTGCAAATGCCTGATCACCACAATGCTGCAGCCTAACCCTGGGAACTCCAAGGAGGCCACCCCCGGCTGAACGGAAAGGCCGGGCGGTACAGCACAAGGAGCTCTTGCAGATAGACTGGCCCCCTCAAGTGCAGGGATTTATAGGTTAACAGCCCTATCTTGAAGACAGTCCTCCACCAAACTGGCAGCCAGTGCAGTTCACGTAGCACCGGGGTGATATGTTCACATCTTTTCACCCCAACAATAATCTTGCTGCCGTGTTCTGCACCAGCTGCAGTCTGCGGAGGTTGCCTCTAGATATCCCTAGGTACAGGGCATTGTAGTAGTCTAACCTGGAAGTAATGAAAGCATGCACCAGTGTGGGCAGGTCATCAGGCGGGATCAGGGCTTGAATTTGGGCAGTATTCCTGAGATGGTAAAACCCGGTTCTCACCACGGCCGATACCTATGCTTCAAGTGTCAGTCCAGGATTTCACCCAAATTCTTCACCTGCCTAGAGAGGGCTAAAGGCACACACACACCCCCAACACAAGTTCAGGGGGTAATGTCATACCCCCCCCCCGTCCCGATTACCCAACTCCACCACCAGTATCTCAGTCCTGTCTGGGTTTAATTTAAGCCAATTGTGAGTCATTCATGTCTGGATTTCCTCAAGGCAGCTGTTAAATACAGAGTCTGACACCTGGCTATTTGGAGCACAGGACAGATACAGCAGCGTATCAACTGCATAGCAGTGAAAACCCAGCCCGTACTGCCCGATGATGTCCCCCAGTGGCAGCATATACACTGTGAACAACAGAGGTGATAAAACTGACCCCTGTGAAACACCACAGCCCAGAGGATTCAGGTTTGATGAGAAAGTTCCCATGGTCACCCTCTGCACTCTGTCTGTCAGGTATGACCTAAACCAGTTGACGACATTTCTGGACAGGCCACACCAAAACCGCAGTCGATCAAGTAACACTTTATGGTCCACGGTGTCAAACGCTGCAGAGAGGTCTAGGAGGACCAAGATGGTATGGTCCCTTCTATCCCTTGCCATCAGGAGGTCATTAAGCACCCTCACCAGGGCCATCTCTGTACTATGCCCCACTCGGAACTGAGACTGGAAAGGCTCATAGGCAGAGGAAGCAGTGAGATGTCTCTCCAGCTGAATGGCCACCACCTTTTCTACAACCTTCCCTAAAAATGGGAGGCTCGAAACAGGTCTGTAGTTGCTGAGGCAGTCCGGGTCCAAAGATGTTTTTTCCAACAGGGGTCTAACCAAAGCCTCTTTCAAGGTAGATATAGATATAATTGAGCTGTGGACTGAGAGGTGGAGGGCTCCTGGAGAGAGGTATTGCCTGTGCCTGTACAGGACACCAATCTTGGTATTGACTGTCTTGACCAGAGAGTCAATATGTTGCACAAATGTGAGGGTATCATCTGTTATGACCCCCCAGATACTTGAAACGAGTGAACTTGTTCCAGCGGCTCACTGCGTGAGTTGGAAATGATGAGGGGGTGGTTCTTATTTTTGTTGTGGTGGCTAGACATAAGCAAGGCCTTGGTCTTCTTGTAGTTTAGTAGCAACTTATGACTACAGAACCAGTCCTCGAGTTTGGAGGAGTTCTGCAGCTCAGATTGTAGGGCAGTCTGAGATATGCTGCTGCTCAGGAGCACAGCATCATCTGCATACAATATTGTATTCCCCAGAGTGTGTTAGGCACCTACACTCTAAGGAGCTATTCCCTAATTGCCCTCCAAGTTCGAAGGGTCAACACTCGTTTTGGCAAAGCTGCTCTAAGCTTCTCTTTACCCACACTGTGGAACGGTTTACAAAGGAACTTGAAGCTGAGCTGCCCTGTTAGCCTGAATATCTTCAAGGCACTCTATGATCGCAACATGAAAGCACCTTGCAAATGTTTTCCTCACCGCTAGCACACTAATTCTGCAACTCCCCCTTTTCATCCTGATGCTCGCCATGTTTCTACCCCTGGCTCTCACTCTTTCCCTATTAACTCTTCCTGCTGTACCCACCCTTCCCTGTCTGCTCCAGCCTGGCTAAAAGTCCCACCCCATCCACAGTAGAGTCCCAATTATCTACCCCTCCTCTGTCATTATCATAATAAACAAGTACATGACAGCCATCATGACTTTCTGTGGTTTTAGCCCAATTTTTCTCCAGTCGTCGATAATATATCCCTCCTCTTCTTTACCTCTCTAACCTGCCACCCCATACAGGCCCCTTTCCTCTATATGTGTAGTTGCCGGCTGCCTCACTCAAAAGATCTCTCCTTATAACCCCTGTATGCCTATGGTTGATTGTATATCTGCTGACTTCTTCAATTGTAAAATAATGCTGTTTTTTTTTTTTTTCATTTATTTCAACCTTGTACTGTACTGTATACACCTTTTCTTCCTTGTATATTATTGCTTTTTGTATACCTGCTTCTGTACTGTACTTTGATGTATTCATGACCAGGTCCATCTTGCAAATGAGCCTTGCTCAATGGTGCCCACCTGGATAAATAAAGATTTTGATTGATTGATTGATTGATGAGTTTGGTGTCGCAGGCTGTGGGAAGGTCATTTAAGAAGAGACTGAAGAGTAGGGGCCCCATTATTGATCCCTGGGGTACCCCTAATGATACCTTTCTTGTGCTGGATACTGTTTTCCCAATTTTGACACATTGATTTATCTATATCAGGTAGTCTTGGAACCAGCAAAGGGCATTGGGCGCCACACCCATGTTTCGCAGTTGGGTCAGCAACAGGGGGTGGTTGACTATATCGAAGGCTTTGGTGAGGTCAATAAAGACAGACCCCACCAGTTTACCTTCATCCAGGGCCTTATGTGTATAGTTTGTGTAGTCCTGCAGGGCAGTCGTGGTACTGTGATTTTGTCTGAAGCCATGCTGGTTGGGGCGTAGTAGATTATACTTATTGAGGTAGTTGACGAATTGACCCGCCACAGTCTTTTCCAGTGCCTTGAACAGGGGGGAGAGGATCGAGATCGGTCTGTAGTTGACTACCAGAGACTTGTCACCTCCTTTATGCACTGGCGTAACTAGGGCCTGCTTCCAAACCACTGGGAATTGGGCAAGGGACTTATTGTACAGCATGGTAATGGGCACTATAAGAACGTCCAGGGTGAGGGATAGAAATTTCATGTCTATCCCGTCAGTGCCCAGTCTAGTCTTACCTAGTATTTTCTTGACCACAGTGAGGGCCTCCTTCACTGACACCCTTTTAAAGTAGAAGGTTGGGTGAGAACACTGGGTAGATACGTTGGAGTGGTTCAAGCCAGGCTGAAAATAGGCAGGTGGTAGCACTGGGGTAAGATCGGTGAAGCCTTATTGAAGGTTTCTGCAGTAGTTAGAGGGTCTGTAGTGGGGGTGTTACTGATACTGAGCAGCTGAGGGTGTTTCTTCCCTCCTTTCCAAGGATGCTTTTGATGTTATCCCAGAATCTTTTCCTATCACCCAAGAATTGCAAAACTGGGTCTTGTGATAGTTGGCTTTGGTGAGCCGGATTAGCTTGGTGCAGCGGGTCCTGGCTGTTCTGTAGCACTGGTAGTCATGCTTGCTACCTGTGTTTCTGGCCTTCTCCCAGAGTATGTCCCTTTCTTTCAAGTGGGAGAGGAGCTCCCCATCAATCCAGCCATTTGCCTGACCCCGAATTTTTCTTTTCGTGAGCGGGGCACAGATGTTGCAGGTGGAGCTAAAGCCCTTAATGAAGTAACTGAGGGCCTGATCAAGGGTAGGCACCAGCTCAACAGGAGTCCAGTCATGCAGGGCAAGGGCTGATTTGAGGGCTCCAAGTTTACCCTTCCTCAAGACCCTGCTTTCAATGAGGATGGGTGGGCTTTTGGTAAATTTATTAGACCACAGGTAGGTGATTGGGGAGTGGTCACTTAGCGTGTCTGGGAGAACCTTGATCTCAGAGATCCAGGATGGTGAGCTTGCTAGGACCCAGTCAAGGAGGGTACTGTTTCCTGTCTTGTAGTTCTGCCTGGTGGGGCAGGTGACAAGTTGTGTCAGGTTGGAGGTGGCTATCAGATCTCTAAAAGGAGCAGCATCCTTTCCATCCCAGTTTATTTTAAAGTGACAATGACAAGCTCCATCCCCTTTGGATGGGTGCCGATAACATCCATAATTGTGGGAAAGCCTGCTGTGGCTTTCTTGGGGGGTAGGTAGATTGTGGCAAGGATGAGAGTTTTGCCATTCTGGCCAACCTGAGCCTTTATCACTATTATCTCATGGTCCTCAGCCACCCTGGTTCCAGGGAGGACAGTGCACTGCAGAGAGTCCCTGGCATAGATGAGGCATCCCCCACCTCTCTTGCCTATTCTATCAATCCTGTATGCTTGGAAGCCTTTGAGGGCAACTTCGCTATCTTTAATCATACTGGTCAACCAGGTCTCCGTTAGGCATAGGATGTCAGGGGGTATGGAGGGCCATCCATGCCTGTAGTTGGTCAAATGTTGTGGTTAAACTGCAGATGTTCAGGGAGGCTATTGTTAGGCCTCTAACCTTATGAACACCAGGGCCCATTGAAGTGAGTGGGCCTGGGTTCGAGTGAATGTTGCCAGAGAGGAGCAGGAGCATGAAGACGACTTTTCTGGAAGAAAGGTTTATGCTAAATTTGGTTCATACCTTCCATCGCCGAGGCTTCAGATGATTCAGGTGGTTGGACATTGGCTTAATTATTGGGGTATAGCTAACCATTACTACCCCTATGCGAGGGGAGGGCATGTGGCTACCCATGTTTGTGGGGTAAGGCCGAGTGAGTCGCTGCCCACAGCCAAGTGAGGCAGTCTCTGAGGGTGTGTTTGACAGCCATGCACTACCCAGTAGTGGTTCAGAGGGGGGTAGCAACGGCCCAACTAGGAATCTGGTGCCAGCTGTACCAAGCCAGGTAACAAGAAGAAGTAGATAGCACTCTTTGATGGGGAGACATGGCAGCTGGATTCAGTCATCAAGCCTGACACACTGGTGCCAAAGAGAGGCTGTACAGTTAACCACTGTACCTGGTGATTTTTAGAGAGAGCTAGAAAGAGGAGTTACACTAGATAGGGAAACTGCTTCGCAAGAGACAGTGATACTGTCACTCAAAGCTTGAGCAGCTGGCTGGAAATCTATAGGAGTGAGGCCTAGTAAGCCGGGCGGGGAGTATGAAGTGTATTTAAACAGGACGGGAAATTGGGGTGGCTGGGCGGGTCAAAAAATCAGGCAGCTATGGCTCCCTTCCTGGAGGTAATGAGTCCCTGGGTGTGAATCCGTACCTGAGCTTCTGTGAGGGGCTGGTGGCTTCAGACCTGGACTGCGGATGGCAGTCTGGCAGGTCAGGTTTGTTAGAGAACCACGGCTGTGGCTCTCAGACTAACCTAAAAGAGAAGGACAGAGAAATTAAATAAGAAGGTGGGGGTGGGGCTGCTCGTGGAGCCGAAAAGAAATGCAAAATGGCTTAAACGAAGTAAGCAGGCCCAAAATGTTAGGCAAGGTGCTGGAAGGTCTGAGAGAGCAAGAACAGGGCTATTTAAAACACAATACCAGAGTAAAATGGTGAAGGGGGGGTGCAAGACCTGAGCTGAGATCGCTACTGGGTCTTATGCGGGAACACTCTACAGGCGCTAAGATTAAATCAGCAAACTTGAAACTCTAAAATGCTAGCAAGACAGTATTAACAGAAATCTAAATCCAGTAAAATATAATTCAAGCATTAACAGTGCAGAGCTATATGGAGCCAATCGGAGTGCTCCTGGGGCTAAACTGCAGCCAGTGGGTCACAGCAGCAACAGACACTGGATTTAAATCCAGAAACAACTGTCCTCATGTAAAAAAGGAAAATCAAGCAGCTAGGGCTCCCTTCCTGGAGGTAATGAGTCCCCGGGTGCAAATCCGTACCTGAGCTTCTGTGAGGAGCTGGTGGCTTCAGACCTGGACTGTGGATGGCAGTCTGGCAGGTTAGGTTCATCAGAGAACCACGGCAGCGGCTCTTAGACTAACCTGAGCTTCTGTGAGGGGCTGGTGGCTTCAGACCTGGACTGTGAATGGCAGTCTGGCAGGTCAAGTTTGTCAGAGAACCACAGCTGTGGCTCTCAGACTAACCTGAGCTTCTGTGAGGGGCTGGTGGCTTCAGACCTGGACTGCGGATGGCAGTCTGGCAGGTTGGGTTAGTCAGAGAACCACGGCTGTGGCTCTCAGACTAACCTGAGCTTCTGTGAGGGACTGGTGGCTTCAGACCCGGACTGCGGATGGCAGTCTGGCAAGTCAGGTTCGTCAGAGAACCACGGCTGTGGCTCTCAGACTAACCTCAAGATTAACAGATGATAGATAGATAGATAGATAGATAGATACCGTCTGTAGAGAGATTAGATAGATGGATAGATACTGTCTGTAGATAGATAGATACTGTCTGTAACTAGCTAGCTAGATAGATACTGTCTGTAAGTAGATAGATACTGTCTGCAGATAGATAGATACTGTCTGTAGATAGATACTGTCTGTAGGTAGGTAGATACTGTCAATAGATAGATAATAGATAGATACTGTCTGTAGATAGATATACAGATAGATAGATAGATAGATACTGTCTGTAGATAGATATACAGATAGATAGATACTGTCTGTAGACAGATAGATACTGTCTGTAGCTAGATAGATACTGTCTGTAGGTAGATAGATACTGTCTGCAGATAGATAGATAGATACTGTCTGTAGATAGATACTGTCTGTAGGTAGGTAGATACTGTCAATAGATAGATAATAGATAGATACTATCTGTAGATAGATATACAGATAGATAGATAATGTCTGTAGATAGATATACAGATAGATAGATAGATACTGTCTATAGATAGATAGATAGATACTGTCTGTAGGTAGGTAGGTGGATAGATAGATAGATAAAATAGGTCCATGCAACCCACCCAAGGAACACACCTGGAAATCAGCTGTTAGTGTGCCTTGTCTGACCAAAAATTACAAATAAATAAAAAGTTTCCCACATTTTGTCCCATTTAACCATACACTGTCCCATGTTTGGGGGGTGATGGAAGGGTGAGAAGTATGCCTGAGGGAGGAAAAAAATGTTCTTATTTGTCTTTCAGAAGCACATCGCAGTTCCCAGCAGGCAGATGATAATTTTGTTTGTATGATTTAGTGAATAAATAGTATGTGGTAGGGCCGAAATACCAGGGAGTACACTGACTCACCCAAGAAATAATCATTGCGGTGAACAAAACCCCAAGCCAAGACAAACACTCAGGTACATTACATGCTGCTGACATGCTTTCACTGCATGTTTTACTCGCTTTACAAAGCAGTCAGGCCTTGTAGAGGCATGAAAGAAGCTCACAGCCAGCTGCCTCTTGGCTCCCAACCTCTCTCATAGAAATATAGAATTTGACAGCAGAAAAGGACTGCTTAGCCCACCCAGTCTGCCCAGATGGTTGCTGCCTGGTCTGTCTCCGTAGACCCTAACTTCTCCAGTGACCCCGCTCCTCCCTACCTATTTAGTAATATTCCCCTATAGCTATCCCATGCCTGCTTGAATCCCCCTGCTGTTTTCACCTCCACCACTTCTGCTGGCAGTCTGTTCCGGGCATCCACCACTCTTTCAGTGAAGTAGTATTTCCTCACATCCCTCTTAAAGTGACCCCCCCCAGCTTTATTGAATGCCCTCTTATGCTGGTGCTCTTTCTCATTTGAAGGAAACTCCCCCTCCTGCACCCTGTTCACCCCCGTGAGATACTTGTAAGTCTCTGTTATGTCTCCTCTCTTCCAAGGTGTACGTTGCGATCCTTCAGTCTGTCCTTGTAGGGCTTGTGATGCAACCCCTGAACCATTTTAATAGCCCTCCACTGGACTGCCTGCACTCTGTCTGTGTCCTTTCTGAGGTACGATCTCCAAAACTGGACACTGCACTCCAGGTGTTGTCTCACAAGCGAGCGATACAGTGACAACATCACCTCCCACCTTCTGCTGAAGATGCCTTTTCCTGTGCATTGCAGCATCCCACTGGCCCTACCTACTTCACAGTGCCCTGCAACTTTGAGGTCATCAGATACAATAACCCCAAGGTCCCTTTCCTGTTTAAAGAGTGTCAGTCCTCTGTGATCGGGACAGTGGGACCAGCAAACAAAAGATCAGAGCTTATAAAAACTCTTAACATGCATTACAGGCTATTGACTCTCCCACTGCTGCAGTCGTGCTCTGATGTCATCTGCAGAGGGTTCTGGGATTTGTAGTTACAGAAAATGTCAGCTTGCAAGGCAGCAGAAACAGCCTGATACAGTCTAATATACTGCTGTAAACAGTAAGTAAAAAAAGAAAAACACATTTTTTTATTTATTTATAGAAGAATCAGAATTACAAACCTTTGAGTCAGAGACTCCTTTGCAAAGTCTCCACATCAATATAACAATAAAACAAAGAGTAGACAGTCACGTACAACAGGGTGAACACTATTGGATACAGCAAAGTCTGATGGTAGTGGAAGTAGCTGGTCTACCAGGAAAACACAGTTATACAGAATTATAATATACAATGTAGTACTGAGAGTAAAACAATATTGGTAATATTTTTACAGAGAAAATGCTAATACAGACCAGACCCACACTTGGGTGTGGGGCTATTAGTGATGACTGTTCCCCTTTAAATTATGGGCTCCAAAACTGCACACAGTACTCAAAGTGTGACCTTACCACAAATCTGTAGAGTGGTAGGATCACCTCCTGTCACCTACTAGTGACGTCCCTGGTGAATGAGGAAACTGAATTTAACCTAGTCTATTTAAATCTACATTATAGGGTTACCACCTGTCCCGATTTTCGCAGGACAGTTCTGATTTAGGCAGCTGTGTCCTGAAAAAAAAACATGAAAAATACTACATGTCCTGATATTATAGCAGAAAAAAATATTTTCTGATTTTCCTCTAAATGTTGCAAAAAACTATAATACCTTAACTAAAATACCTTACAATGATAAGACACACTAGAAACAACTAAAAAACTGCAACTCTTAGTCTTAATTCTGATAATTTAGAGAAAACAAGTCAGTTGCATTGGTCAAGGTTACATATTGTCCTGCGAAAAATCATGTTTCAGTAAGAAATGTCCCACTTTGGGCTTCTGATAAGGTGGTAACCCTATACATAATTATAATTATTTATTGAAATATAACTATTTATTTAGATAAATTGCAAGGGGATTGTATTGGCATTCATTTGTTTATTTACTGTTGCCACTGTGCTTCATTCACCCTGAGCCTCCTGAATGGGGCACCCAATAAATAAAATTGCCTAACAGCGCCTTGCTTAGTCGTATATATCTAGTCCAGTAGCCACTACCCTCATCATCTCCTTGACATGCTTGGCTCACAGCTGGCCCGAACTGTGGGATGCATGCCTGAACCCTCCCCGGCAATGCTGCAGCTGCTACACTACTGAGCCAGTCACAGAAATATCGCAATATGTATCTCAATCTTTGATCATTGTTAGCATATTCTTGAAATACTTTAATGCCATGGTTAAAGGATTCTTAAAAGGATTAACTGTATACACAAGAATGGAGGGGGGTATAAGCTGTTTCTGTGCTACTCTATGCAGCATACTTTACAGAGATACTCACACCTTTTAGGTAGGTTCCCTCATGGGATAGCCTCCCACCTTCTTTCCCCATGTTGTCACGGCAACCCTGAACTTAACAGCCCGACTGGGCTGACCATTCCTAGAGTCACTCTCTTTAAAAAAAATTCTTTTTTTTTTTTTTTGCAAACAGAAGCAGAAGAAGATGGGCCGCACCCTAGCTGCACGGTATGCTAGGTAAACACAGGCCAGGTGCACTTACTGACCCACCCCCTGTAGCAGCAACAGCCCCCCCACCACCACCATGCAGTTCATCAGATTCATTTTCTATTTGTATTTAAATATTTTACTAGGGAAAAAGCTCCACTGAGCAGAGCTCATTTACAAGAAGGTCCTGGTTAGGACAGATACACACACTGAGTAACAGGCACATTCACATAATACAGGAAGTTGAAAAATAACCTAAAGTAAAGATGAAAATTGTCCCTGTTATTTCACCAATTAATCGATCAAAATCTTTATTTATCCAGGCGGGCACCATTGAGCAGGGCTCATTTGCAAGATGGACCTGGTCATACAAAAATCATAGTACAGTAACATGGTAAAACATAGTGCAATATTATACAAAGAAGAAAAATATACATATGTACATCAACATTTGAGTGAGAGGGTCTTTACAACAGATAGGCTCATAACTGGGTACAGCCGGAATGTTCACTTAAAAGGAGAGAGAAAGGCAAGAAGAGGGATACCAGCTTAGGAAGAAATGATGGGGTTGGAATAGTTAACTGGCATACTTCAGGGAGGGGGGGTGGAACTTGGCCATGGCTAAAGAGAAGCAGAGAAGCTGGTATTTTGGTAGGGAGAGAGAGGCAGGGGCAGAGGCAGGGTGGGAGGCAGGATGGGCAGGAGGGGAAACTGGAAAACAGGTGATCTAGCAATGTGGAAAGCATTTGCAGGATTCCTTCACGGAGCGGTTATAGAGCGACTTGAAAATATTCAGGCTAACAGGACAGCTCAACTTCAAGTTTTTTTGCATATTGTTCCACAAGGAAGGCAACGGGAAACTTATGGCAGCTCTGCCAAAACGAGATTTGACCTTAGGTAATTGCAAGGTAATTAGGGAATAGCTTCTTAGAGCATAGGCACCTATCACACTCAGGGGAATACAATCAGAGAAGTATAGGGGGGAGCTTGTTGGTAACCGCTTTGAAAGCCCATACAGCGGCATTTCTATTTCTCCTATAATGAAGGGAAGTCCAGCCCACTGCAGTGTACAAGGAGCAATGGTGTGTGGAAAGTGGAAGGCCTGTTATGAACCTGATTGCTGTGTGGTATAGGGTGTCCAACTTAGCCAGGGCAGAGGCAATACAATGGCTATAGAGAAGGTCAGCGTAATCTATTAATGAAAGGAACGTGGCTTGAACCAACCGCTGCTTGACATCCCTAGTAAGGAAGTGGTTAATTCTGTAGAACAGTCCTAGTTTTTGTCTTAGTTTCTTCTGTAGTTCTTCGAGATGTCCAGAGAAGGAGAGTTTGTGAACGAGCCATACACCCAAATATTTGAATTTTAGCACATACTCCAGATTTTCTCCAAGTACTGTGGTAATCTGAGGGATAGCCCCAACGCAAGCGGGTTCGCCGCATAGGAGGAAGGGTTAAAGAACATCGCTTTTGTTTTTTTCGCATTAAGCAGAAGCTTTTTGCTTATGAGCTGGTATTGCAATAGGTTAAATTCAGCTTGGACGTCTTCACAGGCTGCTTCTGGCGTAGGATGACACAAATAAAGTACTGTGTCATCAGTGAACAAGTGAATATTGGCCTTATTGATGTTGTCATCGATGTTGTTAATGTAAACCGCAAACAACAGGGGACCAAGGATAGACCCCTGAGGCACACCTCTCTGTAGGGGTTTAAGTGGCGAAAGATCACCTTCAGCTTTAACCTGCTGTTTCCGATCTGCGAGGTAGTCAGCAAACCAGCACATAGAGTTAGGATCCAGACCTAGGTTACATAGGGGGGAAAGAAGCAGGCTATGGTAGACTGTGTCGAAGGCCTTACTTAGATCCAAAAAAAATGGCACAGACAAAATTCCTATTGTCAAAGTCAAGGAGCCAGTCATTAGTCACTTTTGCTAGGGCAGTTATGGCGCTGTGTCTTGCTCTGAATCCAGACTGCACTGGGTTTAACAGACTCCTGGATTCAAGGTTTGCCCTTAGCTGACCACTCACTATCTTTTCCAATAATTTAGACAGGATGGGGAGGAGGGAGATTGGTCTCTAATTATTAAGGTCTAAATGTGAACCAGAAGGAAATACTTTTGTTCCCCAACTAAATGTACTGTATTATCTTATTTATGTATGTATTTGGTAACCAGGTAAGTACTTTCGTCCCAGGGGCCATTTACAGGCACGACCCGGGCCATATAGACGGCACATACAGACAGTTACATCATAATACAGAAACAAAAAAATACGGTTTACAGTAGTGTCAATGATACATGGTTACAATAGATTTGAAAGCTTGAAAAGCCAGGCAGGGTCATTGAGATGGTAGAATCACAAATACTTCACAGAGAACACAAAGTACAGTCAGTAATTGTCCCTTTGAAAGGACCTGGGTGAACAACAAGATAATGCTTCATGAATACGTCATGACTGGTGCCTATGCCAGCAGTCACAGGCTGATGTTGATCTAAGTGTGTCCCTTAAATACTTTTTGAAGGTCAGGGTGGGGGGGAGTCAAGATTTTGGAGCTTATCCAGAAGGGCATTGCAAAATTTAGGTGCTGCCCAAGAGAAGGATCTTTGTCCCGTGCAGCTGTCATCCCTAAGGATCATAAACGGGACGTGGAATTTTTTTTTTCTTTTCAGTTTGACAAGGAATCGTTTTTACCTTTGGGGGACTAGTCATGGTTTTGTTAGTGAGTAATTCAAATTCATCAGTTAGCTAAAGTAAGTAAATATTTGGGAATCTGACTACTGGGTGCCTAGCTGCCAATTCTTGCATGCTCCACACCCTGACCCCACACAGCTATGCAGCCAAATATGTTTAGAACAGTTAAAGTAAACTTAAAGGACAACTGTGCTGGAATCTGTCATTTTTTCCCCAATAGAAGTTGTTTTTTTTTTTCCTATCCTTTCCTTTCTCCACCTGCCAACCCATGGTGACCCCCTGTTGGACACCCCCCCCCAGCCCCGTCACCTGGCTCCTTTGGGACACATCTTGTTGCAGCATCCTCTGCCACCAGACTAGAGCGGGAGCCTGGCCACTGGTGTGGAGTCTGCGAAGGGCGGTTGTCACTCAGCGCTGCGGGTGGATTTTTCCACCAGTTTTCTCCCCTTACATCTCCGGAGCCCCTACATCCTTGGAGCTCCAGTGCAAGGATGTAGGTGCACATAGAGGCACACATGTCACCTTGGCCTGCAAGGCCCTGATCCCACCACTCCTGTCCTAGCACCTAGCCCCCTCTCTGTCTCCTGCACTACCACTATGCCTTCATGGTGGCTGTCAAAGGCCGGGAGAGCTTATGCACTCAATCCGGGAGAGGAAAGCTGCCAGGCAGCCACTCAGTCCTCACAAACCCTCCTCCCCCAGTCAACACCCAGCAACCCGTGCTCATCACCGAACACAGGTTGCTGGTGTGGCAGGAGGTAAGGTGTCAATGCCTCAGCCCTCCACGCCACTGGGCTGGCCGTAGAAGCTGTTTCTTAAACACTGGCTCAAATTGTTTTTTGTTTTGTTAGAAACATAGAAGTGGACAGCAGATAAGGACCGCAAGGTCCATCCAGTCTGCCGATTTCTTTTTCTACCTTATGAATGTGCCATAGGCCTGTACTCTGTCAATGGCCTATCTATTCATACTCATCTGTATTGCTCCCTTATGCCTGTCCCATGCCTGTTTGAAGCCCTGCACTGTATTCATATCCACCACTTGCTGAGGTAGGCCGTTCCATGCATCCACCACCCTTTCTGTGAAAAAGAACTTCCTCACGTTACCCCTTAATCGGCCTCCCTCTAATCTCATATTGTGTCCTCTTGTCCTGCTATGTTTCTTATATTGAAACATGTTAGACTCTTTCACCTTGTTAATGCCCTTAAGGTGTTTGAGTGTTTCGATCATATCACCTCTCTCCCTCCTTTGCTCTAGGGTATACATATATTTTTTTTGGTAACCGGGTAAAGCCCACTAAGCACAAGGTCTGTTTTTAGAGGCAACCCAGGAGCACTGGGGAGGTTAAATGACTTGCTCAGGATCACTCAGTATGCAAGTAGGTTCTGTGGGATTCAAACCCAGGTCTCCAGATTTGCAGCTCAGAGCCTTAAACCACTGCACTATACTGCCTCCCTCCCCCTGACTTGCTCAGAGTCACTCAGTATGTAAGCTAAGGTTGTGGTAATATTAATAATAGAAATAAAAAATAGCTTCTGCAGGGAAAAAGAAATACAAGTTCAGTGCAGTTCTCCTTTAAAGGTCACTTTAAAGGAGAACTGTGCAAAACTACCAGCCCACCCAGCTGATTGGTATCCCACAATAAGCATTTTAAGCCCATAAGGCAATTAAAAAAAATACTGTAAAATACTTTTTTCCAGTTTCTTAATAAGACCTCTGGAATTCTGTGGTTCCGCGGTGGTGTATGGTTCCACAAAACTTGCATCATGCCACATAATATATGTAGTGCCATAGAATTCTACTCTCTTGGTAATTGTTTTATTCATATATACAGTTTTTCCACAGGGTCTGGGTTCTGTCCCCTCCTTGTTTAGCCTGAAGACCCTCTTCTACGCTCGACAAGTGATGTCATCGGTGACATCATGTGATAGTTCAGCCAATGGCATGACTGCATTCTGCCACAGAAATGTATTTATTTATTAGTTTTTAGTAACCGGGTAAGATACACTAGGCATAAATATGCCTGTTTTCAGGCACGACCTGGGAGAGTTACAGTGTAGAGCAGACAACATGTTACAGGAGAAAATGACATACATTAGCTCGGATACACAATTTGAGATCAGGCTTTGATAATTCATGCCACAGGAATCAACCAAGGCCGCTGCAGAAGCATAGGGGCATTACCGCAGAAATCAGGGCTGAAGTGCTACAAAGAACTAGGGTCCTTGCCATAGAAATTAGGGCTGGAGTACCATTGAGAACTAGGAGCCCTGTCACAGAAATCTGGGCTGAAATGCCATAGAAAACTAGGGGCCCTGTCACAGAAATCAGGGCTGAAGTGTCACAGAGAACTAGGGTCCCTGCTGTAGAAATTAGGACTGGAGTGCCATTGAGAACTAGGAGCCCTGTCACAGAAATCAGGGCTGAAGTGATGTAGAGAATTAAGGTCTCTGTTGCAGTAATCAGGACTGAAGTGCCACAGAGAACTAGGGGCCCTGCTGCAGAAATCAGGACTGAAGTGCTGGGGGGAACTAGGGGCTTTGCTGCAGAAATCAGGGCTGAAGTGCTGGGGGGAACTAGGGGCTTTGCTGCAGAAATCAGGGCTGAAGTGCTGGGGGGAACTAGGGGTTGCTGCAGAAATCAGGCCTGAAGTGCTGGGGGGAACTAGGGGCTTTGCTGCAGAAATCAGGGCTGAAGTGCTGCAGAGAACTAAGGACCCTGCTGCAGAAATCAAGACTGAAGTGCCACAGAGAACTAGGGGCCCTGCCACAGAAATCAAGGCTGAAGTGTTGCAAAGAACTAGGGGTCCTGCTGCAGAAATCAGGACTGAAGTGCTGGGGAGAACTAGGAGCCCTAGTGCAAAAATCAGGGCTGACGTGCGGCAGAGAACTAGGGGTTCTGCTGCAGAAATCAGGACTGAAGTGCTGGGGGAACTAGGGACTTTGCTGCAAAAATCAGGGCTGAAGTGCCGCAAAGAACTAGGGGTCCTACTGCAGAAATCAGGACTAAAGTGCCAGGGGAACTAGCGGCCCTGTCACTGACATCAGGACTGAAGTGCTGTAGAGAACTAGGGGCCCTGCCACAGACGTCAGGATTGAAGTGCCGGGGAGAATGAGGGGTCATGTTGCAGACATCAGGACTGAAGTGTTGTGGAGAACTAGAGGCCCTGCCATGGAAATCAGGGCTGAAGTGCCACAGAGAACTAGGGTTCCTGCTGCAGAAATCAGGACTGAACTAGTGTTCCTGCTGCAGAAATCAGGACTGAAGTGCCGCAGAGAACTAGGGGCCCTGCCACAGATGTCAGGATTGAAGTGCCAGGGAGAATTGCAGGTATCAAGACTGAAGTGTTGTGGAGAACTAGAGGCCCTGCCATGGAAATCAGGGCTGAAGTGCCACAGAGAACTAGGGGCCCTGCTGCAGAAATCAGTGCTGAAGTGCCAGGGACAGCTAGGGGCCCTGTTTCAGAAATCAGTGCTGAAGTGCTGGGGAGAACTAGGAGTCCTGTTTCAGAAATCAGTGCTTAAGTACCAGGGAGAACTAGGAGCCTTGTTTCAGAAATCAGTGCTGAAGTACCAGGGAGAACTAGGAGCCCTGTTTCAGAAATCAGGGTTGAAGTGCCGGGGAGAACTAGGGGCCCTGCTGCAGAAATCAGGACTCAAGTGCTGCAGAGGACTAGGGACCCTGCTCATTTACCAAGGTTACCTGTTACATCATGTGAACATCCCATGTGCTTCCCCCAACTCCCTGTAATGTACATTATAAAATGGCAAGGATGAATCCAGAGACCTCACTGGCCAATAGGCATCACCTTACTGTGCATTAAAATACTAACAATGCACAGTCAGAAATCAGGTCCCATTAGGAAGGCTGAAACACCTCATTACCTACAATGAGCCATTTTATAAGTACAAAAAAACTCTCTGGGGAGTGCATTAAAGGATTAACAATGCACTTCATATGAACGTAAGGACACTTGGCCTTCGGCCTCATACCTTACTTCACCCCTGGGGCATGCAACATTAATCCTTTAATGCACACTCCATTGTGGCTTGTTGCTTGCTTACCAACACATAGCTAAGTCAACAGAATATATTACCATGGAACAAGCCAGGAAAGCAGATGGCTGCCTGCAAGACTGGCAGCCTTTGTAAATGAAAGTTCCAGAGCATCATTCAAAAACTGGGGCCAAAAAAAGCCATCCAGTTAGCCCAGCAGCAGAGCATTGTGGTGCCGAGCAGCAGACCTGGGATTGGGAGCAAACTCGAGTTGCAATGTTGGGAGAGAAGTCAGGCTGGGGTTACTGCCACATGGCAATATGCCTCAGAAGGTTTGACAGCGAGTTCTGCTATCACAGCGACCCCTACAGCTTTGGGGCGAGGGAGCTAGCTTCTGCCACATGGCCGTGTGTGCTCTGCATGTGCATGCCCACCAAGCAGGCTGCGCTCATGTCAGGGAAGGATGGAGGACACCAAAGGGAGAAAATCCCTTGTCCATCTCTATGATAGTCTGGGAGCCTCGATTCCCCTTGGTCCATATGCCTGCTGTTACTGGATGCTAGTCTGCACAGCTGGTGGCTCCTGCATTGCCCACTGAGAAGTCTTACTTTAATGCTGCCAGTCAGCATATCCTGCATTGCCCAAGCAGGCTTACTTTAAGGCCGTAATAGTAACACAGAAACATAGAATGTGTCAGCAGAAAAGGACCAGTAGGCCTAAGTAGTCTGCCCTATTTTTCCCTGCCTATACTGACACCCTGGTCACCGGTGTCTGTCCCACCTTCCTTTTCTTTGCTTATTATGCCCATGTGCCTATCCCATGCATGCTTGAGGCTCCCCACTGTCTTCGCCCCTACTGCCTCTTCTGGCAGGCTGTTCCAGGTGTCCACTACCCTTTCTGTGAAGAATTATTTCCTTACATCCCTCTGAAACTCCCCTGCTCAAGCTTCATTGCATGCTGCTGTATCCTGGTGCTCTTCCTTCTTTGAAAGAGATGCCCCACCTGCACCTTGTTTACTCCTCTGAGGTACTTGCAGATCTCGATCATGTCCCCTCTTGCTCTCCTCTCCTCTGTAATTGACTTCTGTAGTGAAGGAGACCTCTCTTAACCTCCTGGTACCTAGGGCAAGAGGCCTTTATGCCTGCTCACTACTAGTGCTAGTGCTGGGTAGTGTTCTGTATACATTTACCCCACAGTCACAGGCCCGAGCTGCTGTCCTCCAGCCAGGATGATTTCACGCCCCACGGAGAGGCAACAGTAACACATGACGTCAGAGTACCAGTCTAGCCACCAAGCCCATAAATCTGAAATGTGAGAAACAGGCTGATCTCACATCTTTGCTCCTTGCCTCAGTTCTGACCCTTCTTTGCTCCTGCTGCTCGGAACTGTAGCTGTGGAATGACTCGGACGGTACCGAAATATGATGGAGCTCTGAGGCAGCGGCTCACATTCCAGGCTTTCAAGCATCTCGAATTGAATGACGTTCTTGTCTTTGCTTTTTATGTGTGGAAGGAACGTGACATGCATCATGACCATGTTGCTAACTCCTGACCTCACCAACCTCCACTGTGCACAGAGTCGACTTGGGTACATGGAAATTTCTAGATAAGCCCCTTTATTTGGGTACCTAACCAGCTTCTGGACTCTGAAAATTTATTTATTTAAAAGTTGATAACCAGGAAAGGCACGCTGAGCCAAGGCTCGTTTCCAGGTGCAAACCAGGGAAGGGGAAAGGGTACAAAGAACACAAAATATAAATGCATTTATATAAAAACATGAGATATGCAAGAATACATGAAAATAAATAGTAGATTACAACTTGTACAAGAAGTAGGGCCTAACAGCGTACCTAACAGTGGACAATTAAATATGAGAAAATAACAGTACATGCCCTAACATAACAAGGCTAGGTGCTCTTAGGCAGATGAGAGTGCAAAGGTATTGTGCAGCCAGGAATATATACACTGAGCTAGAGCTGGCCGGAAAATTGGGGGTAGGGCCAGAATAACCGGTGGTATCTAGCAGTCAAGGAGGGTGGAAACAGTGGCAAAGAGGGAGTGGGAGGCACTTGAAGTACTTTTTGATGGATAGAGCAGTAGACAAGCTATGTACAGTAAGGGGAAGAGAGTTCCAGAGGGCAGGGAGCCGATGGGCAAAGGCTGTTTTACCAGCGAGTGAGCAGGGTGTGGCCAAGGTGAAGGAGTGATGGCCTGGTCTGTGGAACAGCCTTCCAGCGGAGGTGGTGGAAGCAAAAACAGTACAAGGATTCAAAAGTGCATGGGATATGTATAAAGGCACCCTGCTGTACAGCAGAGCGGGGGAAAGGCAGTCCAGATAAGAGTAGGGATTGCCAAACCAAATAGGGAAATAGGCAGACTAGGTGGGCTCTGTGGTCCTTATCTGCCAACAGATTCTATGTTTCTATGTCTCAAGAGGCAGGGAGTAGCCTGTACTAGGAGCTGGGGCAAATAAGGAGGAGCAGTAGGAGGAAAGGGTGTTGAACCAGAATTTAGCGATAAAGGTTGCGCAGTGTGTCAGGCAATGATCAGTGACTGACAATAAGGAGACAGATTGATAGAGGAGGCAGTGATGAGTGCAGTACGGGAGATTATGTTTTGTTTTTCAGCAAAATAAATCTCTGCATATTTCATCTATTTTCTAATTAAATTGGGTATTCTGGTCAATGCAAGTAAATGTAAGATGCAAACACAGAGCTAGAGTACCAAAAATTGAGTGGAATGTTGATATGAGTATGTCAGCCTTGGGTCCTCCCCTATTGATTTTCCAGGAGGGCCTGTAGTATCAACTTTCCCGGTGGCCCTCCTGTACCATAGTCCAACTCTGACTGTGCATCACTTTTGGGGAGTTGCTTTAAAGGGGAACAGCCAGCACTAAGAGCCCCACACCCAAGTTTGGAGCTGGTCTCAATTTGCATGTAGTACTGACAGTTCTCAGTTAATAAGTGAGTCTTCCGTTGTACATAGGACATGATGATTAGGGGTGGGTTAGATCTGCATTTCGTTAGGAAGGGCTTAGATCTGAACAACATTGTTTTGGTTTTTTTGGCATTGACCAGAAGGAGGTTGTCAGAGAACCAGTTGTGGGCTGCAGTGTAGTTTTGTGATAGGGCTGCAGAGATGAGGGTGGGAGACTTTCTGCTGGAGAAGAGCACGAGGTCATTGGCATAAAGGATTGAGTGAAAGTTGAGACTATCCACTGGAAGAGAGTTAATGAATAAGGAGAAAAGGAGGGGCCCCAGTAGTGACAGGCAGGGTGGGCGAGTGGGCTGGGCCGATGCACACAAACTGGGAGCGCCCTGTAGGGTAGCTTCCGAACCAGGTGGTGACCTCCAGAGAGCAGCCAAGGTGATGCAATTTGGAGAGGAGGAGTGAGTGATTGACCAGGTCGAAGGCTTTGGAGAAGTCAACGAAGACTGTGCCAGTTGCATTTCCATGGTCCATGTTTGTGAGGATGTGGTCAGTTAGGGGTGTGAGGGCAGTAGTGGTGGAGTGATTCTTGCAGAAGCTGAAGTACTTGATGATGATAACTTTATTTTTCAACAGAATAGAATGGTTAGGCCTTTGCAGCCCTGTTAACAAAGTTGTCCTGCTTGGATAGAAAGTTTCTTATTTACAAAAGTGGAATACAAGAGGTTTCAGACTGACATCGTACTATACATGCTGGCCCAGATATTCAAACTGCGCCATTCTGGGCATGCAGCCCTCTTCTCAAAATAGTTGCTTGCGGGGTATGTGAAGGCGATATTCAAAGGAGTTGCGCTGATTGAGCAACTCCTTTGAATATCACCCCAGCCGCAACCACTGTGCATGGCACAGTGGGAACTTGCGCCACCGCAAGTTGCCAGAGTTGAGCATTAAACGCGTGGCATCAAGTACCATTCCATCGCGAAATTTCCGATATTCAAAAGGTGACATGCAAATGGGGCCATAATTTATGCAAGGCCAGGGGCCATTTGCATCTATTTATGGCTCCATTTGCATGCCATTAGCATGTAGGTGCGCTGGATCCCCGAGGACTTGCGCCTGGCCGCCCTGCCAGGCAGCAGCCGTTGGGACCAACGCACCCTGCAGCCCGATCGCGGGCAGTATGTGTGTATACACTCCCCACCCCCACACATCTCCCAATGCCCGATCATGGGCAGAAAGTATCATGAACCGCCCCCACACATCTCCCAATGCCCGATCGCGGGCAGAAAGTATCATGAAACCCCCACACACACATCTCCCGATGCCCGATCGCGGGCAGAAAGTATCAAGAACCCCCCCACACACATCTCCCGATGCCCGATCGCGGGCAGAACGTGAAACAACCCCCCAGTGCCGATCACGGCAGAATGTAAAAGCCCCCAACCCGAATATTCGCCTGGTGGTCCAGTGACGAATGCTCGATCGCTGGGCAGAATGTCGTTACCAACCCCCAAACATCTCCCTGGTGTCTAGTGTCCCCCACCCACCCTCCCACGAAGCCCCTCCATCCCGCCCACCCCTGGCAGCCAGCGGGCTGCAGCATCCCACCGCCTGTCACCGCCCGACTGACTGTCCGGTAGGGCTGCACGCCCATTGGCTGTAGCTCTGCACCAATGGGCGGCAGCCCTACCGGAAAGTCAGTCGGCGGGTGGCGGGGCGGGTGGGATGCTGCCCCGCCAGCTGCCGGGGGCGGGTGGAGGGCTTCGTGGTGGGTGGGGGACACTAGACACCAGGGAGATGTTTGGGGGTTGTAATTTGACATTCTGCCCGCGATCGGCATTATGGTCCACTGGACCACCAGGGAGATATTCGGGTTGGGGCTTTTACATTCTGCCCGCGATCCGGCATCGGGAGATGTGTGTGGGGGTTCATGATACTTTCTGCCCGCGATCGGGCATTGGGAGATGTGGGGGTTCATGATACTTTCTGCCCGCGATCGGGCATCGGGAGATGTGGGGTGGTTGTTTTTACGTTCTGCCCGCGATCGGGCTGGTGGGGGGGCACATGGACTGAGTTGGGAGCCAGCCACGGGTGGCAGCTGCTGTGTTGTGCCCTGCAATACAGCAGCTCATCTGTGGGTGGCCCTCAACTTGATCCTTTTTTTTTTGGCTCAAAGTTGTGCAGGCGCAGGTTGGGGGTTGCGCATGCACAACTCTGCACAACCCGACTGAATATCAGGTTGCGCAGTTTATGCATGGTTCCTCCCCCTCCTGTTGAGCATGCATTCATTTGCATTGCGCTTTTGCTCAACCTGTTTTCAGTGGCGCAACTGCCTCCTGCTGAATATCGCAGAATGGCGCAATGTAGGACTTGCGCATGCGCAACCCTTTTGAATATCTGGGCCGCTAGATACAAAGTTTCTTATATACAAAGGAGGGAGCCATTTGGATACAAAGTCTCTTATATACAAAGCAGAGATCCATTTGGATACAACGTTTCTTACATACAAAGGAGGGATCCATTTGGATACAAAGTTTCTTTTTTTTTTAAATATATTTTTATTGGATTTTTTCTTCCTTTTATATCAGGAGACATTTTACAATCAGAACATTTTCTATGCTTACTTCAGATTTGTTGTGATACAGGTAGACAATGCATGAAGATCTTTTACATTTGATACAGATTAGGACTAAAACAGGTCCCTCATTTTCTGTGTTAGATTCAAACAATTCTGTGACCCCCACTCTTTTCTCGTTTCCTCTCCCCCCCGGAACCCACCCGCTATGGGCAGAAATCAGGATCAACCCTTGCCTGATAAATTGACCATCTCTGCCAGAGAGTGGCAAACCTATCAGTTTGGTTATTTAGTTTCACTGTGATGTTTTCCATCTGATATATAGAATTCACAATTTGCCTCCAATCTTGTATGCTTAGTACTACTTTGGTCATCCATTTCCTTGTTAAGGATTTTTTTGCAGCCAACAGCAGAATGGGAAGCAGGGTTTTTGTCCAAGGGGGGGGGACGATCTGGGTAGATGGCCATGAGCACCACTTCGGCCGTGAGCTCGACACACTCACCTAGGCCCTCACTGATTTCTTTTTGTATACATAACCAGAAGGGCATTAAGCGTGGACATTGCCACATTATATGTGCTAAGTCAGCTAATTCGGCTCCACACTCACTCCAACAAGCCCCGTATTCAATCGGAAGGTATTTAGTCAGACTTGCTGGTGACCTGAAAAATCTTGATCTACATTTCCAGGAGTATTCCCTCCAGACATGAGATCTGGTGATTTTGACCACTTATAGAGACGAAGAGGACCAGTCTTCTTTGGATACAACAAGGTCTAAGTCCTTATTCCAACTTGCTAGTATTGAGTTTGTTGACTCTTTAGATTGATCTCGCATCATTTTATATAAATTACCGATTAAGTGGTTCCAGTGTTGTCCCCGAGAGTGGTCAATAAATAGTTTTAAGGGGGGGAGTCAGTTTAACCTGAATAATTCTGTTATGGAGTTATCCGAAATGGTCAACATTTGGGAGGTTAAATTTGGATTTTAATTCTTCGAATGGTAGGATCCCATTTGGGCCTAAGAACTGAAATACCTGCTCCAGTCCCAATCTGTGCAAACGGGAGAAGGTTAAGTTGTTGTGGGACGGAATGAAGAGATCATCTTCTGAAATTATCTTGCAATATTCGGTGATTAATTGGAGTGGCTCTTTTCTTGCATTTTAAACCAAATTTTTAAAACCTGTGTGGTAATATCAGTAAAGTCTCTCAATGGAGGGGTCCTCCCTGGAGAGGAAAAACATATTTTTTTAATGTCATACATATCATTCAGATGGAATTCCAGTTTCTTTCATTGGGAGTCAAACTAATCAGAGAGCCACAGTAGAAGAATTTTCAAAAAGGGGGCTTCTGCATATTTTTTTAGGTCCAGAAGATTAGTACCACCCTGAGCCAATGATAGTTTTAGTATAGAAAGATGAATTTGTGGTTTCTGTTTGTTCCAAATAAACTTTGATATCATGTTATCCCATGACTTAAAATAATATTGAGATGGGAAATATGGAATATTTTGGAACAAGTACAGTAGACGGGGTAGGACGTTCATCCTAATGGTTTCAATGCGTTGGAACAAAGACAGTGGAAGGTGGGTCCATTTATCCAAATCTTTATTGATCGCTATGGAAATGGGTTCATAATTGATTAATTCAATTACATGAAGATTATGGGGAATGTGTATGCCAAGGTATTTTATTTTGGTTGAGTGCCATTTAATTGTTAAACTTCGTTTTAATGTGTTTGGCAGAATATAGTTATATAAGAGGGCCTTAGTTTTTGTGATGTTTAATTTAAAACCAGCCAATTCTTCAAATTGGGACAGATTCTCCATGTCTCTATAATCGATTCAGTAGGGGATAAAAGGGAAAGGAGTATGTCGTCTGCGAAAAGACTAATCTTGTTTTCAGATTGCTTCATTGGTATGCCCTCTACGTTTTTCGATACTCTTATTGCCCTTGCTAATGGTTCAAGATATAATACGAACAATAGAGGGGAGAGAGGACAACCTTGCCTTGTGCCCTGGCCTATTGAGATCGGGGAGGAAAGTCCCCCATTTATTCGAATATAAGCTTTTGACAAAAGGTATATTTGGGTCAGCCGGTGCAGCAATGAGTCTGGGAAGCCAAATGTTTTTAATGTATCCAATAGGAAAGGCCAATATACCTTGTCAAATGCCTTTTCGGAATCGAGGCTTAAAAAGGCTGCTGGAATCTTCCGTGTTTGGATATATTCCATGAGTATTAGGGATTTTCTAATGTTGTCCATTGTTGATCTGTTTTTTATGAAACCTGCTTGGTCTGGATGTATTATCGTTGGGAGGATTGTTTCTAATTTTTTTTCCCAAATGGCCATGAAGATTTTATAGTCTGAATTTAGTATTGAAATTGGGCAATAGGCGGAGGGGTCTAGTTTGTTTCCATTGAGTTTTGGGATAGCCACAATTGTGGCATAGTCCCAAGATGGAGGGAGTGTATTTCCCATAGCCATTTCTCTAAACAACTTTAGAAGTCTTGGGGTTAATTCTTTACTAAAAATTTTATACCATTCGTTAACATATCCATCAGGGCTGGGGCAACGACTCGAATATTGTTTGGTGACCGCGGTCTCTATTTCTTCAATTGATATAGGGGCTTGTAATTTCTGGACTTGTATTGTTGAGATTTTTGGGGGTTGTAACTGAGCTAGAAAAGCTTGTCTGTCCTCTTGAGAAGAGGTGTTGTGTGTTGTATAGAGCTGTTGGTAATAATAAGCGAAGGATTGTCTTATGTCTTCTTCTGTATGGGTTATCCTACCAGTTTGAGGGTGTTTAATTTTTAGTATTTTTTACTGTGTTTTTCCTTGCTCTCAACTTCTGCGCCATTCTGCGTGCTCCCCTGGATCCACCCTCATAATTTGTTTGTTTTAAATATATTAGGGACATTTCAATCTTTTCGTCCATTGTTTTTTGGAGAGCTGATGTAGTTGCTCTAATTTTTGTTTGTATTTCTTTATTCCCCTCTCTATAAAGCAGTTGAAGAGTTTGTAAGGTCTTGGTAAGGTCATTATATTTCCTCTCCCTTTCTTTTTTTTTCCTTGAGCCATAAGCAATGACCTCACCTCTGATGGTGGCCTTCATGGCATCCCATAATATGGCTTCAGAAACAGCCGATGATGCGTTTTCTTCAAAAAATTGTGGAAGTCTTTTTTTTATTTGGTCAGTAAATTCTTTATCTTTTAGAAGATAGGGGTTTAGTCTCCAGAGTGTTTGTTTCATTTTTTTACCCATATCAACTTTTAATAGTAGAGGGTGGTGATCAGATATTATTTTTGGACAAACAGTTATGTCTCTCACTGAGGAGAAGTGTTCACATGAGGTGAAGAAATAGTCTAGTCTAGAATATGAGTGGAATCTTCCCGAGTAATATGTAAAACCTGGGATTGAGGGAAAACATTTTCTCCAAATGTCCACTAAGCCAGGGTTTTCAAGTTGTGTTTGGAAAAACTTTACTGGGGTTGACAGACGATAGACTTTGGGGTTAGATGAATCAAGATTTGGAGTGATTGTCATATTGAAGTCTCCTGCCATTAGTAATTGCCCCTGATGGAGGTCTATTATTTTATTTAGTATATGCCAGATTAATGGTGATTTGGTCTGTGGAGGTAGATATATATTGGCTAATGTAACTTCTTGATTGTATAGGCAGCCTTGAATGATGATATAGTGTCCTAATCTAGTAGATTGTATATTGTTTATTTTAAATTGGGTGGTAGATGGGATCATTATTGCCACACCCCTTTTGCGTCCATTCAGGTGAGATGAAGAGTAAATGGTATATCGGCCTCCCCATGTTAATTTCTGGTGTTCGATGTCTGAAAGGTGGGATTCTTGTAAAAATATAACATCTGCCTTTTGTTTGTTTAAGTGTTGCATCACTCGTGATCTTTTGATGGGGTTGTGAAGGCCATTTACATTTATAGAGTAAATCCTCACCGGTTGGGAAGCCATTTGGGTTTATTGTTCTTTATTTTTCTTTTAACTGTTTTAAGTTTAATACTGATTACTTTTATTATCGTTTTAAGTTTCTGCCATTCAGTATTTCTTGGATACAGAGTTTCTTATTTACAAAAGTGGAATACAAGAGGTTTCAGACTGACATCGTACTATACATGCTAGATACAAAGTTTCTTATATACAAAGGAGATCCTCCTCATGGTGATTTGTCCAGTGTCTGTCTACGCCAGATGTGGTCAACGAGGCTACCTTGAATTCCTCCCTTATGAGACTGTTCTCTCCTTTTCCGTGCTTTCTGTCGTTTAACTACTTGCTCTCCCCCCCAACTCCCACTACTCACTGTACACTAACATCTCTTCCTTCCTCCTCAGGTGCCTCTCACTGCCTCTGTTTTCTCCCCAGATTCTGATAAGAAACCCCACAGAACATTCTGATTCTCCTCCCTCCCCTCCGTATCTATCCCCCCTTCTCTCCTCCGTCTTCCATCCTCCTATCTACTCCAATCTTCTGACGCTTGATCTTTCACTCTCCCTAGTGGCAAAACTACTGTGGGGGCAAACGGACTTCTCTTTTCCCTCTCTTATCTGGACTAATCTTCCCTCTTAGCTCTGCTGCTCCTTCTCTTACCACTAATGTAAACAGCTCCTAACAGCTCACCGTACTCCATCCTGTTCCTTCTCCAAAGCTGTGTTTACACGGCTGACCTCGCTCCTTCAGTGGAGCACTGCAGAGCTGCTCCGACTCACATGTCTACACAGCCCCCCTCAGCGCCGATGTAAGATGTGCTGGAGAGGGGCTGGGAGTCGGAGCAGTCGGCTGATGGAAGCACCCTCAAGGTGTTTAATGTGGGAGCGAGCAGTGCAGCCTGTCCACATGGCTGCTTAATCCGCTTGCTCCCGAACGCATCCCCAGACTTTCTGAGAATGCGGAGTGGAGCAAGGGAGTGGCAGGCTTACCACGATTTTGTAAGTGCCCACATGGGAAGTGCACTGCACAGCAACCCTAACGCTTGGCTTGTTGCGGTGCAAACGCTCATGTGTAAACACGGCTTTAGTTCCTCTCTGGCCATGCAGTATTTTTTTAAGGGGCTGCCGTGTTGTGCACCCCAGCAAAACAAACTAGCACTCACTCACTAACTAACCACAGATAGTCACTGACACAAAATGGTAGTACAAAAATTAAAGTGACATTTTATTAAATAACTTGGTTCAGCAGACCATGGGTTTTATATTCCCCCAACCTCCACTTGCATACTGTGTGACGTCGAGCAAGTCACTTAATCAGCCTAAAGATCCCAGATTGCCCCTGGAAACAGGCAGCTATGCCTAGTGGGCCTTACCCAGTTAACAAAAAATTAAAACAAAAAAATCTCAATGTTTCACTCTCGTAGCGCTTTATCAAGTGAATTCAAAATATGCTCAAGTGCATATCTTTATATGGTGATCACCAACAAGGATTAATTAATTAAGCAGTAAGGCATGACAGGGTGTGTGTCATGGTGGGATATCGGCCCACCTTGGAGTGGGTTGAAGCATGAGGTGTAGCCGAGGGCTTCCACCACCCGAGAAGGGCTGTTCACCTATCATAACACACCCACTGGAGTGCCTTATTGCAATTATGAAATGGGTCATTTTTAGTTAATTTTATGCATTTTTAAACATAATACTTTCAGCTGGGCCGTAGTGCTGGGATAACAGCCCAGCTGAAAGCAGCTCTCGGCCAGTCAGAATTCAGCATTCCTTCTACCCCTTTCATAATATAACTTACTGCAAATACAATAAGCTACTCAGAAGACAGGCTTATTGGATTTTTAAACTGAAGGCCACAGAAAACAAAGGGTTGAATGGGGGGGCGGAATTGTTTAACCAGGAAAGGCACATTAAGCCAGAGCTTGTTTCCAGGTGTGACCTGGGAGCACAAGGAAGTTAAGTGACTTGCTCAGGGTCACACAGTATGCAAGTGGGGACTGTGGGATTTAAACCCAGGTCTCCGGGTCTGCAGCTCAGTGCCCTTATCCACTACACTATGCTGCCTCCTCAAGAAATATAGCCTGATGCCATGTCTGGTTTGATTGACATATACGGGTTCCTTTTCAATGTAATATACATGTGATAACTTTCCTATACTGAGCTTAACACATGCAAATGTTTTTCTCTTGTTTATGATGTAATGTGTTGTTAGGGGCAAATTCATACAAGTTTTTTTCTACTGTGATTTCCTCTCATCACTTTTTGTTTGTATCTCTCTCTCTCTCGCTCTCTCTCTCTCTCAGCAGTGCAGCTGTATTTTGTGAAGTGACAGCAGTTCAGATTCTTATGCCCTTGTTCGGGTCCCACCAGGACAGCCAAGTTACTGAAAATTTCCGAGTGATGGCAGATGGTGTTGCACCGTGAAGAAGTCCAGTTACAAGTTAGATGATAATACTGCTGCTGACATTGTAGTGTCTTTATGTAGATGTTGTTATTTGATGAATTTGTTCAAACACCGTCACCTTTAATGTGACTGATTGCATTAAGAGTAGTGTTCTGCTCCTTTAATGATTTCTCTGTTTATAACATTACTTTCAGTTTTTTTTGTATAATATCCTTATTGAGTTTTAACCAGATAAAGACAATACCTACAAGGCACAGGGTCCACAAACATGGGAAAATACACAGGAGATAAAAAGAAAAACAGCATAAAAAAATCCACAGTTAATTCCGTGTACATTAAATCCATTCATCCTATAAGGCTTAGGAAGCACAACCATCATAACTATATATTGAGGGGTAGCACTAGGTTATACCACTATCTTTTGTAACTGTCTGGAAGCCAGGACCCTCGCTTGTATACCAAGAGCCAAGGATACTACAAAATGTCACTATGTGAAGCGTCGGCCTCTGCTGAAGGCAGTGAATCTGTATACTTGCCCCAACTATTATGAAAAGTTCCTCCCTCCCCTTCAGAGTATAAGTGAGCTTTCTAGGGACATGGATATGTTGTTCATCCACACTCATTGGCAGTATCCTTGCCGCTTTAAATCTTGCCGGAAGGTCTTCAAGCTTGCTCTTCCCACCCACCCGGGTGGTATAACTCTCGGCTCCGCCCCATGACGCCAGATCTTCCTTACCGCTTGGAAGCTCAGGTTCCCTCATAACGCTCTGCGTTTGTGACTGGTTCCTATTTCTCCGTTTAGGATTTAAAAAATAATATTTTGCAAAAGACTTCAGTCTTGATCCCTCGATGGCTCCGATGGATACATCCGACTCCAGTTTGGGAGATGCCCATGCGGGCAGAAGATAGTCTCGGACGGATCCACACTCCACGGTGTTACTGCTTAGGCCTTGAGCACGACTCCGCAGGCTTGCGACTTGTGCTCATCCTTTCTGCCTGTCCTCGGCAAGACCGTGCTGCCCGGTGCAACTGGGCGTCCGAGAAGCGTTTCCCTCGGTGAAGTCAAGGAGGCCCGGTTGGCGGTGTCAGCGGCGGTAATTTCGGCGGATCAGCTCGAGGCGGATGGTCGCCCTCGAAGGAGGCGGTAGCCAGACGTATCTTCCTCGACGTGACATTTATCCCGCTCTCTCTAGGTTCTTCCTACACGGCTTCGCTTTAAGGAGCTTTGTCTGTCCCTCTCCACTAAAGGAGAAGGGCCTCGTCTGCTGGACCTTTTCCGGTCAAAAAGGACAAGGGTAAATCCCCTCAGTCAACAGCTCTTAGGGCCGGAAAGATTACCTCTCCAGACGTCGACCGTCCGACGATCGACCGCTTCGGCTTGACCACTGGCCTCCACGGTGTCCCGTCAGGTCAGACGGCGAGACTCCACTGATGATCGAAGTTTTCTCGACCCATTAGACCAGACTGTCGCCTTTAGCAGCAAAATTCCCTCTCCGGTTCCCCAGGAGGAGTTGAGGATCGATGGGCTCGCCTGTGCCTCCGGTTCCGGAGCCCTCGGATGGACCTTCGAGGCGAAGGGAGTGCGGTTCCGGCCGACACCTCCCACCGACCAGGAAATTCAGGACCACCGGTCTCGGTCTCGGACCTCTGCAGCGGTCCAGCCGTTCCCACCCGTCATAAGCGGTCTCGGTCGGCACCGCAGTGGCGTCGCCGCTAGTCCTCGTCTCCTCCACCGGATGAGGAGGCTTCCGGCGTAAATTCGACGGCGATGCGAGGACCTTATGTTCAACAACTCCTCCTGGCCGGGAATAAGCCGACTCCGGCGCTTCCCGACCATTAATGAACTGTCACGGAGCAGCCGACACAACCCTCGACTTGCCGAGGAGCTATACAGGCAGGTTGTTCGGCCAAGACCAGCTTCTCCACCGATTCGCGGTGGAACCTCCGCCCTCCACAGCCACAATTGGGGCTCCGACCAAGGATTCTCGGTCGATCAGGGTTTACCCATCGGCTATCAGTTACCCTCACTCCCGACCGACCTCGGCGGGTGAAGGGTGGTTCGGCCAGAGGCAGCTCTTGAGGACTCTTCGAGGTCAAGATGATTCCTCCTTCTTCTCAAGCGACTGGACTTGGAGTCTTCAGAGATGTCAGCAATGAATGATGGCCGTCGTCCTTCCTAGGACTGCCGGCTCATCTCGGGTCTACGGGATGGGCTCGAACCCGTTTCCAAGCGGGCCAGGTATCCCCTCGAGTTCCTAGGACCCCGGGATTCTCCGACGGAGGCCTTTCCGGTGGCGAGGCCATAGTGGGTCCAGCACTGGAACTTTGGCGGCGCCCTGCTTCCTGCCCTGCGCTTCGGCCAGGATGGCCAGGAAGTATGCGGTCTACCGGTTCCTTGTCGGTTCTAGAACACCCTCTACTGAGGTGCAGTTACCGACAGCGTTTTCGGTCAGCGCCCGGTAGCGCGGGATGTGGACAAACCTCCTGACAAGAGGTCAAGAAGTGGACTATGTCGGGCGAAAAGTCCTTGCGTCCTCTCCGACGCTCGTCAGGCCAGTTCGGCCGTCCTCATGGCACATTTTTCTCATGCCCTGTTGGGCTCCTGGATAAGGTCATCCCTCATCTTCCGCCCGATCTGCAGACTACGGTTAAGCAGGTCTGGGACCAGGGAACTTGGGGCAGTGGCCAAACAGCAGCTCCAGACTGCTTTGGATGCGGGGACTCCTTGTGCCAGATCGATGTATGGCCGCCGTCCCAATTAACTATCGGCGGGCTGACAGCTGAGGATATCCACCTTTACTTCGGATACCCAGCACAAGTTGGCGGATGTTCCCTTTTGGGGACTGACCTCTTGACCCCTGGGGTGGAAGGTCACCTGCAGAGGATCGAGAAGTCCAATGCCACCTTGGACTGGTCTCTTCCGCTCAGAAGGACAAAGGCCGCCAAACCACAGCCTAAGCCCTTTCGTCCTTCTGTACTTTGACGCCAGCCCAGCAACGTCAGAGGCCAACAGGCTCGGCCTGGCATCCCAAACCCAAGCCGCCCGGCTTCCACTAACAGGAGGCAGGAGGAAAGGGCCCAGGAGGTCCCTCGGCGGGTCCCTCCTCCAAACCTGCCCAGTGGCGGGCTGAGGGTGTAAGCCCCCATCCCGTCACCCCTAAGGTCCCCGATGGGGAAGACGGCTCCGGCACTTCCGTTCCGCCTGGTCCGCTGTTACCACGGACAGGTGGGTCTTGGAGGTGGTGGAAGAGGCCTGCCTCTGGAATTCGAGCAGGCACCACCCTTCCAGGCCGTGGCCCCTCGGGGAACTTGGGATCCCCAGCCTCACTGGCGGCTCGTCAGGTCGACAGCGCTCTCCTCCTCCAGAAGGAGGTGGTAAGAGAGGTGGTGGACCCTCTTTCCGACCAGGGTTTGTGTCCAGGTACTTCCTGGTTCCGAAGAAGACGGAGGGGGCTGGCGCCCCATTCTCGACCTACGACCTAAACAAGTTCCCTAAGGTCCTCGAACCTTCAGGATGGTCCTCTGGCTCAGATAATACCATCCTGGGCAGCAGCCAGTGTGGTTCTGCTCTCTGGACTTGCAGACCCGCGTTTTTCACGTCCCTATCCGTCCGTCTCACCAGAGATTCCCTTCCGGCTTCCAGCGGAAGGATCTCTCCGAGTTCAAGCCATGCCGACGCATCTCCAGCTCCAGGGTCTTCACCAAATGCATAGCAGTGGTGACAGCATTCCCTCTGGCGCCGAGGGTCGGGTGTACCCTTACCTGGGCGACTGGCTGATAGCAGCTCCCTCAGGAAGGGCAGGAGTGGTCAGAGATCTGGCCCTCAGGTCTGCTCTCAACTGGGCCTCCTTATCCAGCGAAGGCCAGAGTCAGACTCGAGGCAAGCAGGTGATTTTATTCAGCCAGGCCGTAGCTCGACTCTCTTCGAGCCAGGCGCGGCTCCCGTGGACGGGCCGGGTTCTTTCCTCCTTTGCCCGATCATTTCTGGTTTGGCAATTCGCCCTGCCGGGACTTCCTCGCCTCCTGGTCTCATGGCGGCCTGTACCAGCGTGGTCCGTTGGGCCCGCTGGAACATCCGTCCCCTTCAGTAGGGACTGGCCAGCCAGTGGTCTGGCAGCTGCGATCCCTTGGACCAGCTTGTGTCCGGTGACACAGGGGATGTGGAGCAGCTCTCCAGTGGTGGACCGATTCAGATCTCATTTGCAGGGAGGCATCCGTTCGTCCGCCCGAGCCGACGGTCTCTCGTCGACCGATGCCTCTCTGATGGGTTGGGGTGCCCATCTGGGGAACACCGGGCTCATGGCCTCTGGTCCCAGCGGGGAGTCCGATGCCACATCAACCTGCTGGGGCTCCGGCCAGTCCGCCTAGCTCTCACCGCCTTGCTCCGTTCCTCCGGGGTCAAGTGGTCAGTCCAGGCAGGGACAATACCACGACCATGTACTATCTCCTAGACGCCAGGCGGGGCCAGCTCCATGCTTCTATGCAAGGGAAGCTCTCCGCCATTTTAGTCATAAATGCGCAGCCTGGAGGCGGATCTCCCTAGCCATTCCGTGGCAGGGCCTCCAACACCCTGGCCGATGCCCTGAGCGGATAGGGGCTGCATCCCACAGTGGTCTCTCTGCACGGAGGTAGTACAGCATCTGTTCTCCCTTTGGGGCACCTCAGGTGGACCTGTTTGCCTCCATGGAAGCTGGAAGCTGAGGTCTGTTTCATGCCGCCCCCCCCTCAGCAGGGCTCGCTGCAGAGGATGCCTTCTCGAGGCAATGGACCCTAGACCTCTTTTACGCCTTTCCCCCATTTCCCTTGATCCACAAGGTGCTTCTCAAGGCGAGGAGGGACAAGGCGCAGGTGATTCTGATAGCCCCAGACTGGCCTCGCCAATTCTGGTACCCAGATCTCCTCAGTCTCAGCTCCAGGACTCCCGCGGCTTCCAGCTCGCCCGGACCTGCTCTCAGTCAATCAGGGAAGGTGTTCCATCGGACCTTCAATCCCTGCACCTGGCGGCCTGGTTCCTGGCGGCTAGAGTTCCAGGCTTTGGGTCTTTCAGCCCAGGTCCTCCAGTATGGTTGAGGCATCCCGTGGTCGGCAGAAAATGCTATGCCTTCAAATGGAAAAGGTTTTCCATTTGGTGTCCGAGCAAGGGGAGCTTGGACCCTTCCTCCTGTTCTAGCAGCAAGCATCTTGGACTATTTATGGTCCCTTTCTAGAGTCAGGGCTTGGGTGCGACCCTAAGGGTACACCACAGCAGCCATCTCTGCTTGCCGGAAGCGGGCAGGAAGCAGGTCAGTGGCAGGAGAAGGTGGTCTGGCGCTTTTCAAGGCCTTGATCACATTTCCTCCAGTCACGAGACCCCACCTCCGTGGGATCTACTGCTGGTACTGGCAAAGCTCATGGGCAAACCATTCCGAGACCCTGCTACAGGTGTGCTCTCTCTCACCTGTCGTGGAAGCGCCCCTTCTTGGTGGCTATCCGTCAGCCAGAAGGATGGGAGAGCTCCAGGCGCTTTCCATCGAGTCTCCCTTACCTGAGGTCTTCCACCAAGGGACAAAGGTTGTCCTCGCCTTCACCAATTCCTTCGAAGGTGGTGTCGGAGATTTCACATAACCAGGTGTTGACTCTGCGGTGTTCTGCCCCAATCACCTCGAGGAGGCGGGAATATAGGCTCCATGCTCTGGACCCTAGAGGCTGCTTGTGCCAGGAGGCACCACGGCTGAAACTGCGGAGAGGTTAGCCAGCTATTTGTCACCTACGCTGAAACCGCATCTCGAGACCTGCAGCCAAGCAGACGATAAGCAGGTGGGTAACCTCCTGCATAGATCTCTACTATAAGTTGGCGGGCATGGAGGCCTCCCAGAGGATAAGGCTCATTCTACCATGACTGCTGCAGTGGCTGCTCCAGGGGCCGTCCCTATCCAGAAATCTGCAGGGCTGCTACCTGGAAGTCAGCAAACACCTTCATTACCCACTACCATCGACCTTGAGTCACGCGGGGATGCTGGTTTGGGGCCTCGGTTCTCAGTCTCTTTTCCAAAGTAAGTATATATGGGGTGTGCGTCTTGCCTCCCTCCTCCCGGAGGGAGCTACTAGGAGTCTGCCAATGAGTGTGGATGAACAACATATCCATGTCCCTAGAAATACAGGTTACTCACCTGTAACAGGAGTTCTAGGAATGGTATATATTGTTCATCCACTGATTCTCTATCTCCAGCCTAGGCTTTGCGAGCTTCCAGTGAGCCAGATCTGGCGTCATGGAGGAGCCGAGTTATACCACCCGGTGGGTGGGAGGAGCAAGCTTGAAGACCTTCCGGCAAGATTTAAAGCGGCAAGGATACTGCCAATGAGTGTGGATGAACAACATATACCATTCCTAGAACTCCTGTTACAGGTGAGTAACCTGTATTTTCTGAGCAAACTATTAGCATTATGAAAGTACATGGAAAACACCAAATTCAATTTCATATGGTGTAACCAGAAAGATGGACTTGGTTTGGAAAAAGTAGATAAAATAAAAATATATAGACACTTCACAATTCACCGCTAACATGTCCGTCAGTAGATGTCAATCACATTTGAAGAAGGCATAGTATCGAAGATAATATAATGTGCTAAATTCAAAAGAGCGCAGGGTGATAACAGTTGATTAGACAAATCCACTGTTGTCCTATATGTACAGACGTACTACTTGCAGTTCAAGCAGTCTGGAAATTGACTCCTGTTTCAGCCTCCTGGAAACACCCCATGTGAGGAAAGGCGGGCCCAAATGGGTTTATTAAATTCTGCGTGTGTATCATATGTTCAGTAATGGAAATGTGGATACAGAAATCTATGGCACTGCATTCTACCATGCTGCCAGTAGAGGGCACCTGATGACATCACTTTCCACCACTAATACAGAGCTGTGTATGTGTGGTGGTAATGATGTCATATGCTGTCGCCTACTAGTGACAGAGCATAATGCATTTTCATGCCTTTATACATTTTGATTCAATAGTAGCATGTTCAAAAAAATTGAATTAAATGTTAAATACACCATTTTTTAAATAAAAATGAAAATAATTTTAATTTTCAATTGCTTTAGCTCAGCTGGTGGTGCTCTCACCTCCAGGTTCAGGAAGATCAGATTTTCATGGGTTCAAATCCCACACCTGGCACTTGGGCTAATACCCAATGCTGATACTGTAGTGTTGCTTGGGGGGGGGGTGGTTCACTGCTAGAAGTACCATGCTTTGGATAAGAGGTTAAACCAAGGTCTCTGGTGGATGTCAAAGATACCCCAACATTTTTAAAAAGAATTGAATGCAACCCCGATGTCCTGGATAGTACTCTGCCTCTCATTAACGTAGTTTTTCTAATGCAGTCAGGAGTGTGGTATTAGTGCCCTTAATGGCTGCTGCTTGCGTACTGCATATGGTCTCAGCACTACCAGTATCTAACTCACTGCCTTATAAAGCACTTTGGGATATGGTGTATATGAAAGGCGCTTCAGGAAACAAAATGCTATTCTGTACTCCCTGCACTACTAGTGTCTAACTTGTTAATTAGTAAAGCACATTGGAATACAGTGTGTGTGAAAGGCACTATATAAATTCAAATTCTATTCTATTTATTTATTTATTAATTCATTCATTTCAAAAGTTTTACCAGGAAAAGCATACTGAGTTGGTATCAGCTTGTTTCCAGATACATCCTGAGGGGATTGGGGGGAGAGTAGAGAACAGAACAGATGCAAAGTACAGTGCACAAAATAATACAATAACATTGAAATAAGTCTAACAAAACAAATATATTACAAGAAAAATGCTTCAAGAATAAAACTGCCATGCAGTAAATTCCAGAACATATAAAAGAACATTAAACAGTGAACAACAAAACAACAACAATACGAGGAGCAGGGAGCAGTGATTGATGACTGGGGGAGAGCACTGCTAGTGTCAGTGTGGCGTGGTAGGCCGCTAACAGAGGGACACCCCAGTATCAGAAGCAGCTGCAGAAATGAACAGAGAATTCATGGAGGAGAGATTTTTAGAGTGATAAAGGTAAGGAGCAGAGCAAATGGAAAGGGGGAGCGACCCCCTAAGTTTGGGAAAGCAGAACGAGAAAGCTGCTTGGCCAGATATTGTCCCTATACTACCAGTGCCTAACTCAGTAAGTAGTAAAGCACTGTGGCATACAGTGTGTATGAAACAGACTATATCAGTTCAAATTCACTTTTCTATAGTCCCTGCACTTCCAGTTTCTAACTCTTTGACTTGTTATGCACTTTGAGATACAGTATTGTATGTGTATAAGGCATTATATAAAACCATATTCAGTTCTATTCTATAGGCACTGCATTTCCCATTTCTAACTAATTGATTTGTAGTGTATTTTGGGATACAGTGTGCATGAAAGCTGATAAATCCAAATTCAGTTATATTCTACAGTACCTGTACTACCAGTACCTGACTCATTACTTGTAAAGCACTTTGAGATTCAGTGAGAATGACAGATGCTCAAGAAAACCAGATCTGTTCTACACTATAGTGCCGACACTTCCAGCTTCAAACTCATTGATTTGTAAACTACTTTGGAATACAGAGCATGTAAAAGGCACTACAGTAAACCAAATTCTGGTCTGGTCTATAGGCACTGCACTTCCAGTTTCAGAGTGATTAATTTGTAAACTACTTTGGAATACAGAGTGTGTAAAAGGCACTACATTAAACCAAATTCTGGTCTGGTCTATAGGCACTGCACTTCCAGTTTCAGAGTAATTAATTTGTAAACTACTTTGGAATATAGAGTGTGTAAAAGGCACTACATTAAACCAAATTCTGGTCGGTCTATAGGCACTGTACTTTTAGTTTGTAACTTGTTAATTAGTAAAACACTTTGGGATACAGTGTGTGTGTGTGTGTGTATGAGAAAGACACTATATAAAACTCAAGTCTGTTCTCCTCTACAGTCCCTGCACATCTAGTTTCTAACTCATTTAAGCAGTAAGCATGCAGGGTACTTTGTGCTGGGGTAACAGTAACACTCTTTGGGTTGAAGAGTGAGGCTGATGGACGAGTCATTTAAATGGGCAGTTTTCCCCACAGTGACTGGCTCTGTTTCCCCTTCTTGTTTATCCTGAAGCCCCATCCTGTACAGTCAGCAGGTGCTGTCATCAGTGACATCAACATAATATTTCAGCCAATGGCAGGACTGCATTCTGCCACAGAAATAAGAAAGTCATGCCGCAGCAATGAACAAACAAACATTGAACAAATCTCAGGAGCCCTGCCACAGGAGAAACGCGGCCTGAAGTGCTGCTGTGAAGTACTAGCAGGCCTGGTCATATGTAAGCAATAAGGCACAGAAACCCAGAGACAGAGAATAAAATTGGGGAAAAGGTATTGACGGTCACAAAACAGGAAAGGGACCTTGGAGTAATCATATTGGATGATTTCAAGGCAGCGAAGCAGTCCAACAAGGCAGTACATAGGATCAGCAGGATGCTGAGGTGTACAGGGAGGGGTATCGCCAGCAGAAAGATGGAGGAGGTGTTACCACTGTATATGTCATTGGAGAGGCCCACTTGGAGTATTGTGTCCAGTTCTAGAGACCGCACCTCAGAAAGGACATAGACAGGGTGGAGGCATTCCAGGGGGAGAGTGACTAAAATGGTGCAGGGATTGCATCATTCAAGGCTCTTGTGGACATTGCTTCCATCCATTCTGCATCCCAAGAGTCGAGCTACTCAAGTTACTGCAAAAAGAAAAAAAAAATCCATAATTCTGCACCCCTCCCACAATTGTAGAAAAAATTTTGAATTGTGGTGATTTTTCACTGCAAATCTTCACTTTTTACCAAAAGTGTGCCCTCCAGGCTGGCCCAGGGGAACAGAGGGCTGAGGCACTGGATGCTTCACCTCGCGGCATGCCGGTGACCCAGGTTCGGGAACGAGCCTGGGTCGCCAGAGGTCAGCATGGGGGGGAGGGCGGAGCTGGATGGAGCTGCCGGCAGGAAACTCTCTTCTCCGGGGGAGGTGGAGTAGCATCCTTCGCCCAGTGGTTGCCCCCTGGTGGAGGCCAGGAGGCAGCACAGGCAGGGTGCCTGGCACTAGGCCAATGGGGTGGGCGGAAGGGGGTCAGTACTGGGGCTGTAAGGCACATGCGCGCCTCTACGTGCATGCATCCTTCTCCTGGGGCCCTCAGGAGAAAAATGGTGGAGAAAAACACTGGCGGCAGGATGATACCCAACTCCCTGCAGGCGCCACTCCCAGACCAGGTGTAAGGTAAGCCCTGGTAGTTCCAGGTGATGGGACTTGGGGAGCCGGTTAGACGGGGGCCATCTGGTGGCACAAAAATAGAAGTTAAAAAAAAAAGTGCACCCTCCAGGCTCTCAAGTCTTCTCAGGACCCCTAGTTTTTTGAAAAGGGAGTCCAGGACCCTGAAACTTAAAATCCTAGTGAGTGCCTTGGGGTTGCTTCGGCACAGAGAGGGTTAAGTTAATGGCTCAGGGCCAAGTAAGCAGCAGTTGAGGGATTCCTGTCTGTGTTTCCCGGGTCACAGCTTTGCACCCCCAACCAATAGGCTACATTGCTTCCCCACTGCCATTAATCACTCTCTGCCCACCCAAACATAAACCCCACGGTCAAGAAGAAACCCAAACTGTGTGGGTGACTGTGAAGAAACGCCAAAGTGTGATGACAGAGAGAAAATCGTCAGGCAGCACAGTGACATAAAGGGTTAAGGTGCTGGATGCCACACATCCTGCCATGCTGGTGACCCGGGTTCAGCAGTGAGCCCAGGTTACTGGGAGTCAGCAGGGGAGGAGGGGATCATGTGTCCCACAGGTCTTCTCTCCTAGTGAGGGTGGGTAAGCTGCACCACTCACAGTATTGCCACCGCACGGAGGCGCAGCAGTAGGGAAGTGGTTGCAACTCAGTAGGGGTTGGTCAGCAGCAGACGCATGGTGCATGCGCGCCTCGACACGCATCAAGCATGCACATTGGCGCTATTGCATGCAGCTGACCAAGGGGACCAGAAATGGGAAAATGGGCCGGAGCATGATGCTTGGCCCACTCTCTGACCCTCGCTGCCACCCAGGACCACCTCATTTGGATTTGGTCTCGGGGGGGGGGGACCTCCCTCTCCTGGCCCCACCACAAGATGGGGGGGGGGTAATCCATGGGGGATTGTGAAGTAGGTCCTGGGGGAGGCAAGTGTCAGCTTGGCATGGGCTGGGATTCAGCAGGGCTTGCCCTGAGGGAAAAAATGCTATATATAAAGGAAAGAGAAACTTGTCAGTGCAGCTGGCTTGGTTCCAGAGCAACTGGAAAGTTCACCAGAGAGCCAGAGTTGGCACATGCTTGGCTGTGACCTCAGTTCTGTTTGCCTAGTGCAGACATTTTTAGATGGCAATTGTTCCTACCACAAATAAAATAAACTACCTGTCAAGAAAACTAGGACTTAAAAGAGGTTATACTGTGCAGCCTGTGAAGGGCAGTCTTACACATTACGATAAGATGTAGTCATTGCAACACCCTGAGGAAGGAGTGGTATGCCTTTGTCTAAATGAGTTTGCTACTGATAGTAAGCATGACATTTAGCTCTTTGTGGCAGTTTAGGCTGAAGTCAAGGAGGTGCTGGAATAACGGGGGGTGACATTCTCCCTCCCCCAAAATCTCAGTGCTCTGCCTCTGTAGTGCACCCCACACTTACTGGGCCAGTGGAGACAGTTGGGGTCACAACACAAACTTGTATCTACCACATGGTAGAGAAACGCACTTCCCCTCCCCCGGCAACAACATGCCATGCTTGGACAGAAGCACAGGAAATGCAAGATGAAGAAAAAGACCAGGAGTCTGTCCCATTCCTCTTCTACCATCCAGGCAGCTGCAGTCCCCACCCACCATTGGGTACGTAGGAACATGCAAATTCTAGATTTAAAAAAAGACAGCTGGGTTCTACCATGTTCCTCTCCTGAAATCCAGGGAGCTGCTGCACTATACACTGGAAATTCTAGGTCAAAAAAGACAGCGTGAGTCTATTGCATTTCTCTCCTGAAATCCAGGGAACTGCAGTATCATAAATTAGGTACATCGGGACATAGGAAATCCTAGATGAACAAAGACAGCCGTGGTCTATCGTGTGCCTTTCATGCCATCCAGGCAGCCACAGCATTGAATGATAGAGATGATCGCATGCTCTGTCAACATCTCAGATACGCCCAGATCCCATGATTCTGGTCCAGAGAGAATAAATATAGAGGAGAATGGATGGGCCATTATCCATAACAAGCGTGTGTCGCCATCGAGTGGTTGTCTATGGTGACCGTTTAAACCTCGAGAGCACAGCTTGAGGAGGTTTTCGTCCACTCATGACAACAGAGTAGCTACTCTGTTATCAGATTAATAGCTATACATTGTCTTTATAGTGTGTGGGCCACTATCAGTATGAAAAAAAAAAGTTAGTTTTCCTTGCTGAGTCCTTACTCATTGTTGATTTCATCTGCGCCGCTCTCCTGCAGTACCGTTCTCACCGCCACTGCCACTTCCTATTTGGTGACTCTTAACCAAATGCGCATGCAGGTGTGTGTTCTATGTTGTTATGCTGCAGCAGTGACATAGCTAGTGCAGCATGACAGCTGTGATGACACATAGCTACTGCAGCATAACAACTCCATTCTAGTTATGGATTTCTATCCATAGCAACATTCTACCATACACTATACAGATAATATGGGCTCAGCATCGAGGTAACCGACATTTCTATTTCCAGAGCGGATACTCTCTATTATCCAGGCAAAGAGTTGGAGCATGATGTGCTGGTTCTGAGAGAAAAGCGAAGGAAAATGACGGGGCTGTTACATGCCGGCACCCTTCGCAGGCTTTAGTACGACTGATGAAGCTGGCTGCCCACCACATTGTGGTCCTGTGTATGTGGCGGATAACGTTTAAGTCCATGAGAAGGTCGTCGATAGGTCTGGGGTACCATTGGACAGTCCCAGGATGACAGGAGCATAAAATATTGATTAAAAAAGAATAATTTCCTTCTACTCCCTTGTGGCTGTTTCTTTGTCTCTGTGTCCAACAGTTTCTTGGTTTCATTGGGCCTAATTTCTGTGTTTGTAATGAAAAACAAAACTGGGTTAGGAACGTAAATTCAGACAGAGCAGTGCGAAGAAAAACAAATAGCCTGTAGACCTTACAGCCTTGGAACCCGAGCCAGTCAGATCTTAGAAGCTAAGGAGGGTCAGACCTGATCTGTAGTTGGATGGGAAACAAGAAGTGCCAAGTGCTGCAGGAAGTGGTGTTCATAGCTCTGCCAGGGGGTGCTATTCCCCAGTTAAAAGGAATTATAAAAATGGCCTCAGAAATTCTGCAATTTGATTGGCTGTCAGCATCCCAAGATCCTTACATTAATCTCTGTTACACAGTTACGTGTAGCCTTATCACCATTAATTCTTCCTGTCAGCATGATGGATTGAGGAAGCGCTCCCAACCAATCAGAGCTTTTCTTTCCCCCTGTGCGTGAGACACTCTTATTATGTAATAACTGTCTCACGCACAGCTGCCCAGGAAATGGACATGTTCGGGTAAGGTTTATTAAATAGTTAATATATTATTGCTTTATCTTGATCAATAATGTATTAATATCGCCACTGAAACCACGCTTATGGTTGTGATAGTGGTCTCACTTACATTCTCAGGGTATCAGAACTGCTCACCTTCGAGTCGTGGTCCTCATACCCTAAGAATGTGCATGAGACCACTTGTACAACCGTAAGAGTGGTCTCGTTGCCCATTTTAACATACACTCCATCCTCTAGCACTGCTGAATGACTGAAATGATGCATTCTGATTCTGAACCAGCATTCCTAAACAGTTGGTGGGTGAACTATTTTATTAAAAATCTCTCTTCCAGCAAGGAAAACATTCAGAAGGTACACTTCTGACACTTTTCTTTTGGAGTAATTTTTTTTATAAAAGCAATATAAAAGCTGCACCTCGTGCCACGTTATGCCCCTAGGGGGTGATTAGCAGACTTTTAATTAGAGTTGTCAGAACCCACTCATTTTTCTGGGTTCTAATTCTGGACTAGAATTTTGAAATAGTGCTAGGGTTCTAATCCTCTTTAGAACTTGAACTTATTTGCTTTTAGGACCGGAGAGTAAAGACAGAATGAGTTACCGAGAGGAGAAATATAATTGCAATAATGCACTCCAGGGCGTGCGTCATGCGGATAATGTCACTTCTCTGGTGTTGGATGCACTTGGCCTGCAGCCTTGTGCCCAGCCACCCGAAGTGTGACATTATCCCAGCACAACACATGCCCTGTTGTGCAGTATTGACTAATTATACTCTACTATGTGGTCCCTGATGTTAGGACGGACTCTCTCTACTTGTAAATACATATACGCCATTGTAAATACATCTACTGTTATATTTATGTGACATAATTTTTGTTCCTTGTTACTCTTTTGATTGCTGTTGCTGCTCATGTATTGCTCATTTTTGTTTCTCCTTTATACTGTTACATATTATAACATTTTATTATACCATTATACTTGTGTACTTTATTGCAGTATAGTTCTAATTAGCATTTCCATTATACTTTTTCTGCTTTGTTTTTTTAAATATTTACTTTTTAATTCTTTGGTAACCGTGTAAGGCCCACTAGGCACAAAGCTTGTTTTTCAGGAGTGACTGGGGAACACTGGGGAGGTTAAGCGACTTGCTCAGGGTCACACAGTAATGCAAGTCGAGGTTGTGGGAATCAAATTCAGGTCTGCTGGATGTCCCACACTCATTCACTGCTTATTGCTCTACCCTCTAGGCTGCACTGCCAGCCCTGTGCTTGACGTATATTGTAATCGCTGTCCTTTTCACTGTATCGTGGCATTCTCTGCTCACCGAATTCATGGTATACATCCTACGTGTGCCTGGTTTTCACGTATTCTCAGGAGTCACTTTCATAGCCAGCCATGTTTATCATGTGCTTGAGCTAATATTCCTGTAAGTTAATGACCAGTGTATACCTCTGACTGGGGGACCAAACTGTTTCACCCCATGTTATATTGTTGTAATGCTCCAGCCTGTAATACTTGCCATGTATTGTGTGTGTGTGTGTGTGTGTGTGTGTGTGTGTGTGTGTGTGTGTTTTTTATTCTGTTTCTGGCACTCCTGCCAGGGTGGGGATGAACCCCATATCAACCCAGGGTCTGTGGAACCACCCTCCAACCTGGCACTTCCCACCCAGCTGCCCAGTCCAGGAGGACTGACTTGCCCCTCACGGAGGGGCTCCCTGTAGTGAGAGACCATGTCACCCTGTGAGCCCCAACTGAGACTTAGGCCTTCAGGTTGTTTTGGTGTATAGGCAGTCGAGGGCCCCGGCTTCATGTTGCTACCTGACAAGAAGGGTTTTTCCTTGAATGTTTCCCTGGGGCTTGGCCCTGCAGTGGGGTCAGAAGCACGCCACGCATGTTCCTGTGTGTGAGCGTGCTGTCATCTGCCGAGCCCCAGCCTGCATTCACAGCAGGGTGTCAGGCGCACCAACTCCTAACCTCCACTAGGAGTCGAACTATTGCCGACTGCCTGACCCTTCCACTGCGAAGAAGGGGAGCAGTCCTCCAGATGCTCACCCTCCTCCTCACCCCGGCCAACCCTCAGACCCTCTGGGCTCGTTACTGAACCTGGGTCATTAGTGCCACAAACAGTAGTGCCACCGCTTGCACCAGTGGGCCTGCTGTCCTATGTATTGCTTTTACTGTGCTCTTCAAATGTGTACTGTTTTTTTCTATGCTACTGTGTGCCATCTTGGTGGCTGGGCTGTGCCTGAAAATGGTCACTGGGAACAGTGTATCCACCCGGTTAGTGAATAAATAAATAAAAAAATGGGAAAAAAAACACTCTATTACTCTCCCTGGTCATGCCTGAAAATGGACCTTGTATGTCTAATACACTTATCAGATAAATAAAAACTTTATACATAAATAAATACAATTTCTGCTGTGTCCTGGCCAAATTACACCTCATTCAATAATCCATCAACAGATTAACTAGGGTCAATATCAGTCTGTTTGCATCTGTATATACCCCACGCACACACACACACACACACACACACAGACGCAGATGAACACTAGAAGTATTTCCCAATCTCCTTTCCTGGTCAACAAAAAATAATCAGAACCATTCAGAACCTTTTTGACATACCACTCTACACCTCATTGCTGTGATTCCCAAAATCACTCTGGTAGGCTACCAGACAGTTCCAGACAACTCCCACCTGACACTGGCTTTGGGAGATAAAAAAAAGTGGTGGGCTTGCACTTTATTTGTAAATAAAAAGTGGTTGGAAAAAAAGAGTGAGAGAGAGAGTAAAACTTATCAACTGTCGAACTATTCCCACAGACAGAATGGGTATTGTTCTAAGTGCCCTTTGTGGGCTATAAGGTTTTATAGGAGGATGCAGGTGCAGGCAGTAATTCGGTCCCACGTGCACTCTCCCCTGGGGTTCTTTTGTTCCTCTTCTACAGGACCCCCTGCGGAGCGGAGAATTAACCTGCCATTTCGCCCTGTGAAAGGCCTCAACAGACCCTTTCAAGGGGACTTCAGTGCTCTTTCAACGAAGCCTATTTTGCTGTTATGCTGATTCTCCCTCTCCCCCCTCCCGCCCAAGTCAGCAAGAGGTGGCATTCACTGTCGTTAATGACATGCTGCCCCTTTCTCTTTTATGCGAAAGTAAAGTTCTTTTTAAGACTCTTGTATTTTTTTAAGAAAAAAAAAAAACTTGGCAAAAATCAGTGGGCCACAGTTTTTTTCCCTAAGATGCTTCTCAGATCATGAGTAGGAAGCACATAAATTAGTCATAATTAAAAGAAGCGTATCTCTGTATTTTTAAGTTGTATGCATTGCTGCTTCACAAAATGATTTCTGCAGTTTGTACTGAATCAGGTTTTTTTCTCCCCCTCTAAATTAAAGATGCATCTCCTCCTCTAAATTCCCCCCTCACCCCACTATTTCTCCCTATACCTTATCGCCCTTCTTCCCCCTCCCTTCACCTCCACCGCAGTACCTACCTCTCTCTCCTACCTCCTTTCTTCACCCCACTGCCAGCTATCCCCGTCTCTCTGAACTACTGACAAAGCACTTTGTGGCTGCTTATTCCTCCCCCACCCTCATAAAGTGTTTTTCTTGTTATTTTAACTTGTACCTATGTTTTGAGTTATTCTGTAAGTTCTGAATCCAAGCTGTATCGTTCATTGTAATGCACCTTTGCTTTCTCCTATTGTACTTTGTTTATCAATCTGTGACGCGGAACCTTTGTAAAAGCTTGAGCTCAAAGTTTTTTTCCAAATCACTAAATAAACAAATTAACGATGAAGCTGGTCTAAGCAAGAAGATGTAGGAGGCCAAGCATGATCAGGGATGCAAACCCAGGCGCAAAAATGAATGCAGACTACATACTGCACGACAGGTCAAGGAGGGGAAAAACAGTCCTGCAGGTACATAAGGGGAAAAAAAGAAGATGAGGGGGAATTGTGAGGCTGACGGGGGGGGGGGGTAGTAGAGGAGGAAAAGCAGAAGGCAGCCATTCTATACGACTACTTCTGCTCAGTATTCACAGTGTAGGATAGCAGGCCTCTGCTGTAAAGTGGCATAAAGGCTGCCACATAGGGGACCCCAGGAATGGGACAGGTAATAATTACTGGAGAAAAGGTTAGAAAAGGGCTTGCAGCCCTGAAAACAGACAAGGCTGCAGGCCCAGATGAGATGCACCCGAGGGTGCCTAGTGAATTGGCATTAGAATAAGCCGAAACCCTGACAGGGTTGATCAGCAACTCACCGCAGTCAGGGGTGGTTCTGAAAGACTGGGGGATAGTTGATGTGGTGGTGACCCATGATTTGGGCTAATGCATAATAGCAAGCCTAAATCACAGCGACGACATATCTGCGAGTACCGGAACGTCGAAACCGGTATTCCTTTTCCCCAAGGTGCTATGACCTCGGGTTAGATATAAAATAAAGAGGGTTGTGGGGGGGCAAAAGCGCCCCTTGCACTGCATGAGGCACGGTTGCGTTCAGGCCTCACTGTTGTGCCTTCGCTGACATGGGCTCGCTTATTTGTCTTTGCCCATATCACATGGCACCGACGTGGTGCCGCTTCACAAGAGAGAGGACAGGGAGGAACCTGGAAATTACAGGCCTGTCAGTTTTACCCCCATTATAGGTAAACTGATGGAGACACTAGTCATCAAAGACCTAGTGACTATCTGGACAGGAATGGGCTCTAGGATAGTAAGCAGCATGGGTTGGTGGCAGGCAAGTCTTGTCAGACCAATCTGATAGGCTTCTTTGGCTTGGTAACACGGGCAGTAAACAAGGGACAAGCAGTGGATTTACTGTGTTTTGACGTCAGCAAGGCATTTGACTCGGTGCCATGCAGAAAGTTGTTGAAGAAATTAGAGATTTTTTTTTTAACCAGGAGAGACGAACTAAGCTGAAGCTTGTTTCCAGGTGTGACCTAGGAGCACAAGGAAGTTAAGTGACTTGCTCAGGGTCACACAGTATGCAAGTGGGGGCTGTGGGATTCAAGCCCAGGTCTCCAGGCTTGCAGCTCAGAGCCTTAAACCACTGCACTATTCTGCCTTCATCTGGGAGTAGCAAAGGACCTAGTTAAATGGGTAGGCAGCTAGTTGAGGGGGGGGAGACAGCAGAGGGTGGTGGTAAATGGGATCAAATCATTGGAAAAGGGGGAAAGGGGAAATTGTTTAACCAGGAAAGGCACATTAAGCCAGAGCTTGCTTCCAGGTGCATTCTGGGAGCACAAGGAAGTTACGTGGCTTGCTCAGGGTCACGCGGTATGCAAGTGGGGGCTGATGGGATTCAAACCCAGGTGTCCAGGTTTGCAGCTCAGTGCCCTACTGCCTCCATAAAAGGAGAAGGAAAAGGAGGCCAGTCCTTTGCAATATGTTCATCAGCGACACGGGAGAAGGAATGCAGGACAAGATGTGCCTCTTCGCAGAGGACACTAAGCTCTGTGGCAGTGTAGACAGGGAGGGGGGGGGGTAAGGGAGTTGCAGAGGGACCTGCACAAGTTAGAGAGGTGGTCCAAGGTGATCCAAGAACTGGCTGTTGAAATTCAAGGCCAAAACGTGCTAGGTGACAGACACAGGGAACAAGAACCCCAGGAAGGAATAGTGAATGGGAAGGGTTAAGCTGGCCAAAGCATCGGATGAAAGGGACCCAGGGGTCATCATAAGTGACTCCCTAAAAAAAACTAGCCAGCATAACAAGGCTTACAGCAAGACAACCAGAATGTTGGGGGGGTGTTAGAAGGGGTTTCGATAGCAGCAGGAAAGAGGTAGTACTATCCCTCTACAGATTACTGGTGAGACCCCATCTGGAATGCTGTGCCCAGTTCTGGAGTCCTCAGCTCAGGAAAGACAGAGCCAGGCTGCAGCCAGTGCAGTGCAGAGTAACCCGAGTGATTCAGGACCAACAGGGCAGATCCTATGAGAATCAGTTTAGGGCCCTGAGCATGTGCTCGCTGGAAGCCAGAAGGGAGAGGGGCGACATGATTGAGACTTGCAAATTCCTGAAATTAATAAACAAGGTAAACAGTGAGGAACTATTTCGCAGGAATGGAGGGTCAAAAACAAGAGGACAGGAATGTAAGCTGGTGGGCTGGAGATTCAGGATGGATGCTAGAAAGTTTTACTTTACCGAGAGAGTGGTTGAGCCACGGAGCAGCCAGGGGTTCAGTTAATTTATTGTTAGTGGAAGTCTGAAACTTCCACGAGTCAAAATCCGGAAGTCATTCCAATTTTTTGGGAAGTGAAATTACTTCCCAGAACTAACATTTTGGAAGTCAGTGTTCTAGGAAGGACCAATTAATGGATGTTAATATAAATATTAGGGGTTGAATACAACTTTTTTCAGAAAAATCCATCATTTCTTGACTTTCATAACTGCAATTTTGGAAGTCATCTAAATTTTTTTTTTACATTTGGAAGTCAGTGACTTCCTTCCCTTTTAGTCTGGAAATGTGTTGCCTTGTATTTTTGGATGCCAAATACTCCAAAACTGGAGTTAGCTGAACCCCAGAGAGCAGCCTAGCAGCAGAGGTGGTGGATGTTAAAACCACTGATGTGTTCAAGCATGGCTGGGGACAGAGTAAAGGGCTTATTCGTTTCTCAGGGGGGTAGCAGTAAGGCAGGGGGTAATGGGAGGGGAGAGGAGGGCAAAAACCCATCTGGACAATAGGTCAAGGGCTACAGTAGGGTAAAACTGGGCAGACGATGGTCTTTTTTCTGCCGACGTTGTCCATGTTTCTATGCTTCTTTTTGTATTGTGTTTATTGCCCCTCAGACCTGGCAGGCAGCTCCAGCCCCTCTCAGAGGGCTCGTCTTCAGAGCCCAGCTGCCCTTGATTCCAGCTCTTCCATGGATCCCTACCCCCCCATGGTGGGGCCAGAAGGAGGTGTGCCGGTTACCCTCCCCCCCCCCCGGGTGCAATACAGAAGCTAGGGGAGCCAGAACTGGGATGCCACGGTCCATCCGCAGACCTACCTGCTCCCTTTTCGGTTTCTCCTCACCCTCCTGCCCTCGCAGCATGGCGGTAATAAATGCGGAGGCATGCACACACACCACATACCATGCTCCTGTACTCCCTTACTCGGTGCTGCCTTCTGACCTCCACTAGGGGGCAGCCGAGGAATGGGAGGTCACTCCTGACCCCGGGTCGCTGACGTGGTGTAAGGTGTGGCGTCCAGCGCCTCAACCCTCAGTGGTACCGGGCCACCATGTTTCTGTGTTTCTGAATGATAAAGAATTACATCACCTGCCGCCAATCAGACAGTGTGGAAAGTCAAGAGCTGCCTACCTCAAATTCTGCATTCCATTGGCGTCTCTCACTCTCAGACGTTCCTTGCCTGTGCGTTCTGGCTACTCACTCAGTGGTCGCTCACTAAAATGTCATTGTGTTACTCATTTGGTCAGCCACTCCGTCTGCTAAATTGTTATATCCACATATAGCCTGAAGTTTGTGTTGGTTTGGAAAAAAAGTTTTAAACTACTATTGCTTACTAGTTCCACTTCAGACTCTTGTGGACATGCTTCTTCTTTTAGTCACCAGTAACAAAATTCACAGTCAGGCCCCCAATTGCCCAACTTTCCAAACTGAAACTGAACTTCAAGCTATTATTTTCTTGTTATTTTAATTTTATTTATTTGTAGTTTTTAATCAGGAAAGGCACACTGAGCTGTGACAGCTTGTTTTCAGGTGCATTCTGGGGATGACCGGGTCTTCACCTGTATGTTTACCATACATGTGATATGTCCAACTTCCTTAAGAGGGAGATTTGGGTCAAATTAGGAGGGAGATTGGCCTGCTAGTAGGGAGATGCCATAACGTCGTGCGTTTGTCCTTCAATGGCGTCAAAAACATAAGAAAAAAGTCATTACAAGAATGTAATGCATTTCATTTTGTCAAGAATAAGCACTAAAAAGAATAAACAACTAGTTATATAAAGTTATCAGATATATTGTGCATCACTGATATAATTTTTATGTGTCTTTATCTGCCCAAAAAAGATGGATATTTTTGAACAGAATTTTACTTAAGCAGGAGATTTTGTTTCCCGGGAGGGAGGGAGTTCAGTCAAAAAAAACAGGAGTCTCCTGCGTAAAGAGGGAGATATCACATGTATGGTTTACTGGTATCCTAGTACAATGTTATTACCCCGTCAGACCAGGTCACATTACCGTTACTTCTTGTTTTGTTTTTTCCCCCAAAATGCTCTTTTCTCTCTTGGGCAGCTGGGCAGGATCTCAGCCCTCTCCCCATCTCTCCTGGCTGACGTTTGCCCCCTCTGACTCACTGGGGCTAAGTCCCCCATGGATTGCATCCTGTAGTGGTGCCAGGAGAGGAGGAACATACTCTCCCCTGCTGGTATACACATCCAGATGCCTCCCCCCTCAGTAGTCAGGTGTGGCATATCGGGTCTGAGAGAGGGTGGTAGGGCATCATGAAGCCAGCCTGTCCACACTTTTTCATGTTCTGGTTCCCTTCTTCTTCTGTTGCAGTGACACATAAGGACTTGCACGTGGAGGCGCACACCTACTTTAGAGCCATGGCCTCTCCCTTTGAGCCACTCACTGGCCTGTGCTACCACCTGGCCTTCAGCCAATGGCAGTCAGAGGCTGAGATGGCTTACATCTGCTCCCTGGGAGAGGAGAGAAGTCCTTGGGATGCTCAGTCCTCTCCCCTCTAGCCGACCTCCAGTGACTCAAGTCCACTCTCGAACGCAGGTAGCCAGCATGGCAGGTGGTAGTGCTACCCCCATACCACTGGACCAGCATTCTTTCTTAATTATATTGAAAAGGATCACTCTTAGCCAGTCAGAACACAGAGCTGCAAAAAATGGACAGTAGTCTCAGTAATGTACCCTATGCTAATCTCTGTGTTCTGGCTGGCTTAGACAGTTGCCATAGTGTGTCTATGAGAAACCACCTAACATTTCTGGTTGTCTCACAGACACAGTATTGCACTATACAGAGAGCAACTTCTGTGCCCTATTGTTTTTTCTCTCTCTCCCCTGTCCACCTGTTCGCCCTCGTTCCCACCAGGCTCTCCCAGCCCCATCACCCTGGCTTCCCCCAGGACTTACCTCCCGTAATCCCCCATGGCTTGCCCTCCGTGGCAGGGTGGTGGGGAGTCCCTCAACCCACCAGGACTGGACCCAGATTCTGGGAGTGCCTGAGTAGCCAGGTGCGGGGTCTGCGGAGGTCGATGGTCGTCCTGTGGGCTGGGAGACATTTCCTGGTTTTCTCCGTGGGAGACATGACGTACACTTAATGTCAAGGCATACGCGCAGACGTCTGGCATGTCCCCCAACTCGCAGGCTCAGGCTGCCTTTCCTCTGGCTCCCACCAGAGGCCAGTTGCACACCAAGCTCTACCCCCTGCCCCCGAGAAGGAATGTGGTCCTTCGGACACTCAATCCTCCTCCTCCAGCCGACCCTCTGAAGCCTCTGGCTCACTTTTGAACCCGGGTCATCAGGATCACGAGTGGCCGCACCTCTGTGGCGCTGATGGGCTGACTATGTGCCCTATTCTAAAATCGTTTTTTTTTTTTTCAAGTTTGCTTTTTTTATATAATATTGATAATAGATGAAATGGGTGTGGCCCGGGGCTTACTCAGTAATAACTGGACCATGGGGTTAATTTGGGGATTAATGTGGGGGAAGGTTCAGAAAGACATCCGTAAGCACCATTTTCTGACAGGGTGGTGGACAAGTTTTATTTATTTGTTTTATATATTTATTGAAATTTTGGATAGCACCAGTGAGCAGATGCTCATTAATTGGTTCCACGTCAGTTAACAAGTACAGAGTGATACGTAAACATTCAGATACAGAGTGGTTCGGTGGCAGATATACAAATATATGTTGCGGTACAACAATACATCCCAGGGTACTAAAGGAGCTAAGGGTGGAACTAGCAGAGCCATTATCAGAACTGTTTAGTGAATCTCTGAGCACAGGAGAGGTCCCAGAAGACTGGAGAAGGGCTCATGTGATCCCACTCCACAAGAGTGGTAGCAGGGAGGAGGTAGGGAACTACGGACCAGTCAGTCTTACCTCAGTAGAGACACTCCTTAAGGAAAGGATAGTGCAACACCTGGAATCCATAGGAGCACAGGATCCAAGACAGCATGGGTTTACAAAAGGAAGGTCTTGTCAAACTAATCTCATAGATTTCTTTGACTGGGTAACCTAGAGTGGTGGACCAAGGGGCAGCAGTTGATGTCACCTACCTTGACTTCAGCAAAGCTTTTGATACTGTTCCACATAGAAGATTGATTAATAAGCTGGGTAGGCTTGGGGTGGGTCAGAAGTTGGTCAACTGGGTGACAAACTGGTTGACGGGCAGAAAACAGAGAGTGGTGGTAAACGGTATACAGTCAGAAGAGATGCAAGTCACAGTGGGGTACCTCAGGGATCAGTCCTGGGCCAGTCCTCTTCAATATCTTCATCAGTGACATTGCAGATGGACTGGAGGGCAAGGTTTGTCTGTTTGCAGATGATACCAAGATCTGCAACAGAGTAGATGAATCCTGATGGGGTGGGCAGAATGAGAAGAGATCTGGATAAACTAGCAAAATGGTTGGAAGAGTGGCAACTGGAGTTTAACGCAAAGAAGTGCAAGATCATGCACATAGGGAAGAGAAACCCTGAAGCCACCTATAGGCTGGGAGGATAGTTGCTGGCAGTCACAAGGGAAGAAAGAGACTTGAGTATCATCATCACCGATGATCTGAAATCATCCAAGCAGACCACTAAAGCAGTAGGTAAGGCTAGGGGGATGTTTGGGTGTATTAGTAGGGGTATCACAAGTCGGAAGAGGGAGGTAATGATCTCTCTTTACAAGACACTAGTTAGGACCCATCTGGAGTACTGCGTGCAGTACTGGAGGCCACACCTTCACAAGGACATTAACCAAACTGAGGCAGTCCAGAGAAGGGCAACCAAAATGGTGCAGAGACTGCTTCAGAAAACATATGAGGACAGATTAACGGAGCTCAATACGTATACCCTAGAGCAAAGGGAAAGAGGTGATATGATCGAAACATTCAAACACCTTAAGGGCATTAACAAGATGAAAGAGTCTAACATGTTTCAATATAAGAAAAATAGCAGGACAAGAGGCCGATTAAGGGGTAATGTGAGGAAGTTCTTTTTCACAGAAAGGGTGATGGGTGCATGGAACGGCCTACTTCAGGAAGTGGTGAATATGACTACAGTGCAGGGCTTCAGACAGGCATGGGATAGGCATAAGGGAGCACTACAGATAAGTATGAATAGATAGGCCATTGACAGAGCAAAGGCCGATGGCACATTCATAAGGTAGAAAAAGAAATGGGCAGAATGAATGGGCCTTGCGGTCCTTATCTGCCATCAGCTTCTATGTTTCTATGTAATACAGATAAAGTACATGGTTACAGTATACCGAGGCATTGTACAATGTATGCCCGCATCAAGGAGAGGCAAAATCAGTAGATGGGGGGGGGGGATGGAGAGATAATGGTAAGAGGAAGGGGTGGGTGGGGGTAGTAGATGGAGGTGTAGGGAAGAGAGGTGGGGTGGGGCATGGAAGCACCATGGGCAAGGACGGCAGGTCAGTGAAGTGCAAGGTCGGGGTTACCCAGTGGAACAGTGACAAGGTTAAGAAGTGCTAGTGGGTAAGTACAGACTACGGCGATGGGATTACTGACTTGAGACGGGATTTAGTGGGGGCAGGCACAGGTACCCGCGGCGAGAAGGTGCTGACGTTTGTGTTTAAAAGAGCCAATTGTTGTTGCATCACAGTTGTCCTGAGGTAGTACATTTGTCCAGTGGGGGGGCCCGGTATGAGAAACCCCGCTGTGCCAAGGTAGTGCAGCACTTTGACACATGGAATACCTGAGAGGCGGTGCTTCTGGTTTGCTTTGTGCTCTGGGGAGGGGTCAGTAGGATCCATACTCCTGGTGGTAGAAGGTTTAACGAGGCTTTTTTGGCGAGGAGGTAGGTTTGGTATCTGATTCTTCCACTGAGCTGTAGCCAGCCAGCCATGGTATAGAGATCACAGGTATGTGTGAGTCTAGCAGCACCTGTGAGGAGACAGCAGGCTTTATTCAGTGTGGTTGAGATGCGGTGGAGGGCTGTGTCTGTTTCAGATCCATAGATCACCAGCCCATAATCAGGGCCCCTGGTGTTCTGCGGCAGAATTTTCTGATTTCTTCGGCAGGGCTCCTTGACTTCTGCGGCAGCATTTTCTGATTTCTGCAGCATGATTTATTCATTTCTCTGGCAGAATGCAGTCCTGTCATTGGCTAAATATGATGTCATGTCATCGATTACATCATATGCTGAGCATAGAGGAGGGGCTTCAGGATAAATGAGGTGGGAAAGAAAGCCTGACGCTATGGGAAAACAGTATATTTATATGAAAATTCACCAAAAACAATGAATTCTGTAGCACTATATATATTCTACGGCATGATGCAAATTATGCGGCAAATTACGCAACCGCAGAACCACAGAATTCCAGGGGCCTTGCCCATAAATTGATGAGTGAGATGACTGAGCTATTGATGGCAGTGCTCAGGGCTTCATGTGTGAGACAGTGCCTGTGCCGATACAGGATCCCAGTTCTGGTATTGATGGCCCTTGCAGTAATGTTGATGTGCTCAGCATATGATAGGGTAGAATCGATAGTGATGCCTAGGTATTTGAAATGCCTAACAAGTTTGAGAGTGGCACCCCCAAACGTTCATAATTTGAAGGGGGAAAGCTCTGTGTTTGCTTTGTGGGGTGGAAAACATCATGGTCTTTTTATAATCCAAGACCAGTCTATGGTCCTTAAACCGCTGTTCCACGGATGCAAAGCCACTTTGTAGATGCGCCTCCAGATGTTCAGGGTGTTGGCTGCTGGTGAATAAGACCACATCATCTGCATAAAGGAGCATTTGACATGAGCTAGAGGCCGGGAGGTTATTTAAGAATAAGCTGAATAGCAGTGGTCCTAATATGGATCCTTGCGGTACACCAGAGCTGACAGGTCTGCTGTCAGAGATCACATACTCAATCCTAACCTGCTGATAGCAGTTGCTCAGGTAGTGAACCAGCCCAGAGTTTCCGAGGAGAGCCCAACGTCAGCCAGTTGTTTGAGGAGGAGCCCATGATGCACCGTATCAAATGCCTTTGATAGGTCAATGAATGCGGCTCCTACCAGGAGGCCTTGGTCTAATGCATGGTGGATGTATCCTGTAAATTCTAGCAAGGCCATGGTGGTGCTGTGGCCACCCCAGAACCGTACTGTTCAGGACACATTAGTTGATGGTGGTTGAAGTACTCCATAAGTTGATTGGCCATAGTTCGCTCTATGGCCTTGGAGATTGAGGGAGTATCAAAATTGATCTATAGTTATTGTGCGGAGTCTGATCACCACTTTTATGCACCGGGGTAACTGTCACAGATTTCCAGCATTGAGGGAATTGTGAGTGACAGAGCGAGAGTTTTATAATTTGCATCAGTGGGCTAAGAACTTTCTCAAGTGCCAGGCTAACAAATTTTAGGTCTAGGGAGTCCCCGCTGCATCTTGACTTCCCTAGTACCATTTCCAGGTATTTTCTGGCATTGGCTTCAGAGACTACTTTGAAGTGAAATAGTGGTTGGTCATGGGAAGGCAGTCGTTTCACCTGTGGGTCATTTGTGGTGAGAGGACACGCTGCTTAGGTCCATGAAGGCATGATTCAGGGAACTGGCAATAAGAAGAGGGTCTAAGGACAGCACCCCATCGATTGTAAGCATAGCTAGAGTGTTTTGGGGGGCTTTCCCAATGATGTCATTGAGGTTGTCCCAAAAGGATTTGCTGCTATTCCACAAACTGGTGAGGGCTTCTTTGCAGTTGGTGCTTTTTGCATGACAGATGGTTTTCATGCAGTTATTTCATGCTTGTTTGTACATTCAATGTTCGCTGCTGAGCCATGTGCTTGTGCCACTTGCCAGTGATGATCTCTTGAGGAGAGTTGCTCTAGCAGATCCGGAGTAATCCAGGGGTTGTAGTGTCCTTTGACCGATCTTATTTTTATCGGGGCGTGCTTGTCATAGACACAATTGAATTTGGTTATGAAGAGATCAAGGACTACATCTACGTCCTTGGCTTCATACAGGTCAGGCCAATCTTGGTACTTGAGGTCTGTTTTGAGTTGTTGTAGATTGCCTTTTAGGAGGACACAGCTTGACATTTCTGGCAGAAGGTTTGCTGTAGTTATTCCAGGTGCATATGACAGAGGAGTGGTCGCTTAGAGAGTCTGGGAGCACAGTAATATTGTCGATATGTGCAGGACGGTTAGTGAGTATCCAATCCAGCAGGGTGCTGGTGCCGGTTTTGTAATTGACTCTTGTTGGAGAGTCTGTCATTTGGGAGAAGTGGATGGCAGACAAGGTGTCCTTGATGCAGGCAGATAATGGGGAGAGCCAGTTGTTGTTGAAGTCACCTAGAAGTATAATTTCTGTGTTGAGGCTCATAGGTGCCGGAACCGGGGTGGCGGGGGCGGAATGGGCGGTAGCCACTCCACTTTTTATTTCTGTATGGCAAAAACTAGTATAGAAAAAGTGCCCTTTGTACCCTCATAAGTGCCCTTTTGATTCTCAGCCCCTCAGCTTTTACCATCTTCCGGCACCCTTGTTGAGGCTGAGGGTACTGATATAGTCCAGAAGGTTGCTGGTGCCAGCTGTGGTCTTGTCTAGGTGGGATGTATACTGAGAGCAGGGTGAGCTCTCTATTGTGTGCACCTTGGATCAGTTTGACGGCCAGTGCTTGTAGGCTGTCACTCATGCTGGAGTGGGGTGGGTGGGCCATGCCCCTGCAGATAGCCTTTGGTGTATATGACACAGCCATCGCCTCTTTTTGAGAAGCAGTCCTGCCTAAACAGGGTATAGCCAGGTAGTGCGATGGTTGTATCTGGTATCTTAGGAGAAAGCCAGGATTCCACTACAGATAGCACATCCGGGTTATGTTGAGATACCCACACCTTTAGGTTGTCCATCTTGGGAAGAATGCTACAGATGTTTCTTGAGGCACCCCCTAAGCCCAGCTGATTTTTGTGGCTGTGCACTTGAACCATGGGGAGGACCCGGGTTCGGGTGTATATTACTCAATAGTAGCAGTAGGAGAAGAAGCAGTCGTGTGAGATGATCCAGAAGAAGTGGACTAAGCTACCTGAAGAGGTGGCACAGGACAAGTCGGTCAGCAGCTTCTACAGGGATGGGACAGGTAGTTGGGTTTTGTTAATAAAGGGAGGGGGCAGTAACAACAAGGGGACTGCCACTAGGACAAGGCAGAATAGCTAGATGGGGGGGGCAGACGGGGGCAAGAACCTTTTCTGCTCTCAACATCTATTTATCTGTTAATGTTGCCTGGAAAGTCCACTGTGGCTGCCACCAGCCCTGTAACAGAAAGAGAAGTGGGAGGAATCTGCACAGATATAGCCTCCCAGAAGCTTTAACAGTTATTGGGCAAGGACCCACCCGCCACTGTGTTTTATATTATTCCAAGGTAGTGTTTATTATATTTGCATGAAAAGGAAGAGGTTAGTACCACACTTAGATGCCAGTGGTTTTTTTTGCTTTACATTTTTATTGGATTTTAAAGTTTCCATTACCAAATATTTTTCGAGTAAAACATCAGTACTAGATAATCAGGAAGTGACTATCAAAATGCTATTTTATGGCTGGAAGCATGCAGCCATGGTTCAGGTTTCCATATCTGTAAATATTTTTTTCTAGCGCTCTTTAGTTTTTTTAGATATTTAAAATGGTATTTCCGTTGTTGTGGATCCACAGTAAATATGGCTGCTGCCTAATCTGCAGCCAAACTCCCCTCCCTCATGTCACATCACATCTTTTGTTTACTCCCGTGGGACCCTGCGCTGCACGTTCCTACTGTCCCTGTGTAGTGCTGCGAGTCATGCGCATGTGCGGTTGGCAGCAGAGGGTTCCGATTCAACATGGCAGATTAGAGAAATGTAAACAAAAACAAAGAAATATTAAGCAGATTACGGGGTGATAGTACAGCAAAAACAAGAAAGATTATCAGTGAGTGCTCAACAGAGCACAGGAAACAAACTGTTGCAAAAGATCCATTTTTTTATCTAGTGCTGCTGCTTTAATATTTTCAAGTTGACATTAACATATATCTAGACTCTGAATCCTGAACATATAGTCATATTATATATCAGACAGAAAAACAAGATAGTGTTGCAAGGATTTGCGTCCGACCTAAACCTGAATCATGCGATGCAGAGAGTTCAACTGGAAGTGAAGCACCTCAAGGTTACCTTCTTCAGATTCCAAAATAGAACAGGTTCATAAGGAAGACAAAAGAGAAAGTATACAGAGTAAATTAAACTTCAAATAAACTTTCAGTACTTGAACTGAGCTTGTCCTGTAATCAGTACTGAACAACACCCCAGCAATTAATCATCTTGTAAGGTAACACAAGGGGTGATCAAGTGGCATGGAATAGAGGTACATTTCCAGACAGGGTGTGGGCAATGCACTCGTTGATAATTTCACCTAATTTGGCATACCATTCCTGTTGGGGGGGGGGGGGAGGAGACAGGTGATTTCCAATTTTTTTCCCATAATGTACTTTATTGAGTTTAAGGTTGTACAGTATACATTTACAGTCGATTATAGCAACCATTTAAAGTATGACAGCATTATAAAGGTATTCAAGTCCAATAACCATAAGTGTGAATACATTTAGAAATATCATAAGCAGTTTAACAAAAAAACTTACATGAACAAACAGCAAATCAGTACGAATTGTTTCACTTATTAGATCAAGCAGGAAATAAATAGGAATTAAAACATAACAATAACCACTAGCTGCAAATCAGACCCTAAATTTTGCTCTGACCCCTTGTTACTGCTATATGTAGCACTTATCGTGGATTATGTGTTAAAACTCTACTGCACTATGATTGTATGCTTATTATGTTTTGCACGAATGTGTATTTTTCTGCCATTGTCTCTGTCATATTAGCAGTACTGTTTACGTCATAGAACATCGTGTTGATTTTTCCTTGCATGGTTGATTACCTCTGAACTATACCTGTTATATCTGCCAGTTTTGTATTGTAACCTCCCATGTTGTGTCTAAAAATAGTCATATTTTGAGGCTATGACACCTTACCCAGTAAACAAAAACTAAATAAAATAAATAAATATAAAGAAACATCGCTAAAAGCAGTTCAAATTTTATATGTAACATAAATTAAACAAATTATATCTGCACATTGGAATGACCCCTGTGGAAATAGTTAATTGGAGAAATGGTCCCCAGACGTCAAAAAATCTATTTACTCTATCAGCAATTAAATAAGAGATTTCATTGTTAGCAGTATAGCTCATCAGATTTAGCCATTCAGCTAGAGAGGGCACCTGTGGGGTTCTCCAATGTTTAAGAATTAATCTTTTGGCGCAAATAGAGGTGACTGAGATCCACAACTTCTGATTGTAAGTAAAGTCTACTTTGAGTGTGAACATTCCCAAAATAAATATAAGTGGAGAGTGTGGCAGTAAAGGGAAGCTTCACATTTCTCTTTTACTTCCAGCCAGAAATGTTTACGTTTGGGGCATTCCCACAGCATGTGCAACATGTTAGCATCATCGGAATTACATTTCCAGCAGCACGCATTTGATGTAAACTCCCATTTCAAAACGTTTTACCGATATTCTATAAAAATGATGTAAAACTTTGTATTGGGTGAGCTTACCTTGGAGGTCTTTACAATCATGGTTTGCATGGTCCCAGGTAGAGCTCCAGTCATGGTCATCTAGTTTGATTCCCAACTCCGCTTCCCACTTCCTTTTGGCACAGTAAGCAAGAGATGGTGAGGTGAGAGAGAACATGAGAGATTTATATATTAAACTGGTGCCCCTTTTGAGTGGGCCTATTTTCGCCAGTTGATCCCACTCCTTATTACTGGGTAAGGAAAGATCCACCTCCGAGAGATGATCTACTAGAGTATCTAGTAATGAAAGCGGAACCATGGAAGGTCAAATTTCTCTTTAAGTTTGATAGCAAAATTCTTTTAAAAGTAAGAGCAGTCGCCCATACCCCTATTTTCTGAAGTTTATTCATACAAATTGCCTCTGAGTCACTAGAAATTTCAGGGAGAAAGGAATTGTAATACTGAAAGCTGCTTTACAGGTCTGGTGGAATTTTTCCCATGAAGAAGTAATCTGTAGACAGTCCCAAAACATACGTAACAGGCTTGCCTGCTTCTACTGACATTTCCAGCCTGGGCCTTCAGTAAGAAGCCCATTAATTGACATCTTAGAGGTGAGTAATAATAGCATAAAATCTTGTATTGGATTGTTCTCTCCAAAATTTCTCTACTCACCAGGCTCCTAAGTACCTTCAAGAAAGTGCTAACACCCGGTCTGACATTCCTATCCATTCATACCCACACCTGACCAACAGCTGTTATTTCTTGACCTGAGCAAGGCCTTCGACTCAGTCGACCACGATCTGCTATTGACCACCCTCCAAGATACCAGTCCATTCATGCCTGCACTCCCACTCGATGCTCCTATTCCCATCTTTCCTAACTATGCCTGTTCCTGCTGCACCTCTGTCTAACTACTTGCCACGATCCCAGGTATGCTCCACTACTTCTGCTCTGTGGTCACTGTGATTGGATCGGTGGAAAACATTGTAAACTCCACGTTTGCTTATCACCTTGTATCACTACCTAGTATTGTGGACCATTAGATATTGCACAAACTGTATACAACCTTGTATTGTCGGAATGTATTTTTTGTAACATTGTCACTTTTTTTTATGTGTATTTATGTTGTCATTGCCATTTTTGTATCATCCAGGCCCACTTTGTAAGTGAGTTTTTATCAACAGTGTTTCACCTGGTTAAATAAAGATGATTGATTGATGATCCCAAGAGGAGTCCCATTCTGCATCTGGTATGGAGGTCACTAGGTCATTTTTCACATTTTTTTATTGCTGAAAGTGAGACTAGAGGTTGATACGAAGAATTTATAAGTAATTTATAGACTAGACTCGCCCCCCTTTTTTTTTTAAATGCACTACTTTGGGTATTCGGTTCCAATCAGAATTCCCCGGAAGGCACAGATTTGTGCCCAAAATAGAGTCTTGCAGGGCTTTTCTAAGTTGTCAATAATGAACAAACCGGAATCTGTCAGGGCGTCATGTGTTAGGAGGTTACCTGAAGAATTCAGTACATCATTTAAGTTGGCTATACCTAATAAGCACCATCCCGTATCCTCCAGGGGCCTACCATTATATAGTACGGTACCGTACGGTTATTCCAAATTGTTGTCACAAAAAGGAGAAGGTCTTTAATTTTTTTAAAGGATTGTATTTTTTTTAATTACTAGAATAGCCAGTAATAAAAGTGCTTTCTTTGAGATTTTGAGTCATGGAGAAAAATAAAAAGTCAGTCAGTGTATGTGGAGGGGGCTAATTTTCCACCCTTAACCATAGCGGTGAATTCTCCTCCTCTTTTGGAGTTAGATTTAGTGCTGCTTGCGTAAATCTAAAGGCTACTAGGTATTTCTCCCTGTGGGTAGGCTAGAGCCACGTTCAAACTTACTAGCTCTTAACCTGCTGAGGGATAACCTAGGAGGAGTGTCCCCTTAGAGAAATCCTCTAATCATACTGTGTAGTCTTTTAAACATTGCTCAGTTTAGTTTAAAGGAGAGGTTCTGAAAAGGGAAAAAAGTTGGGGGGCTACTATGCCAGCATTGTGATGCCCAGCCTCTTCCTCAGAGGATGCAGTTGCAGATCCAGTATGATCTGGTATATCCACATAGTATATGGTTAGGGATTACTGTATATGGAAAATCAGTGGCTGCTCAGGAGTTGGGCACGTTCTAAAAGTTGCTGGTGCATTCTGTCTTCAAGTGCACCTGTGTCCCTGCTCGCACTGATTCCTGCCTGGCACCCGCTTTCGTTGTCACTGAATGCTTACTTGTGCAGACTGCAGCCTGCCTTTGTGACCACACTAGTGGTTCATGATGCCCACCCTCAGGGTACATCAGGGGATTCCCCTCAGGGTGCGTTAGTGCTTACTAGGCAGAGCTGCTCCTTGGCTGACTCACGCACTCTTTCTGTAATGGTGTTCTCTCACTCTCTCTCTCTATTGCATTTTACATTCTTTTTTTTTTTTGCATTATTTTTTATACCTTCTCTGACGCGCCCGCTGTTGTCCTCTCCTTCAGGCAGCCAAGTCCTACCATTGTCTCCTCTAACTGATCCACCATCCAGCTGCTCTGATGCCCCTGGTTGTCCTGGATGTATCCCTTCGCTGAGAGGGGCTCTTCTATATCCTGCCAGGCCATCGGGAGGAGAGACCGGAGTGCACATAGTGCTCCCTTGCTGCTTACCGGGGCATGGAAATGCAGCCTGGAGGTATCTCGGCTGGGAGATGCAGGGAGGCGGGCCACCATCATCCAGACAGCCTGCATGCATTTCACGTTTCTGGTCCCCTTTGTCGCCCGCTTGTGGTGGTCTCACTGGGGACACTCTGAAGCGGGGCTTCCACCCAGGGAGAGGAGAGCAGTCCTCTGGATGCTCAGTCTTCCTTCCTGCCAGCCCCGGTGCCCTGAGTCTGTTTCCGAACCCGGGTCACCGGCGCGGTATGAGGTAAGGAGCCAGCGACATTCTTTTTTTTATACATAGGAAGATTTACTTGGTAGAGCCACTCCTTAGCTCACTCTCTGTCTCTGTGCTGTTGCTCAGTGCTGCTAGCTAGTTCCCTCTACGGAACCAGTCCCAGCTGACACACCGCACCCATGTGATTTAAAATGTAGTAATTATTTGTGCAGCACCGGGTTGTGCACTGGAGAAAGAATAATGTGTGCTTGGGGATGGCCCAGGATTGAGTTGCCTTGGTGGTGCAGCTGGTTAGCGCAACTGGAATGGTATTCGGGGAGGCCTGGGTTCAAGTCCTAGCTGAAGCACTTACTTCTTTTCTTTGTTTGTATGTGTTCCATAAATGTGCACACCGCACCTGTGTGATTGAAAATATAGTAATTATTTGTGCAGCACCAGGTTCTGCATTGGAGAAAGAATAATGTGTGCTTGGGCTGCCAGAACAGTGCAACAGATGGGGAGTCAGTCCTCAGTGCAGAAGGCTAAGGGTTCAAGCCTGGGTAAAGGGGCGATTCAAATGAACACCCATCAACTGGGTGGATAGGCAACAGCAGAAATGCTTACAGATAATGTGAAGCTTTCTTTGAATGCAAAGTACAAAGTAATGCACCTGGGAAACAAAAACCCAGGGGAAGAGTACACAATGGGGGGTGAGATACTGACAACAACAAAAATGGAAAGGGACCCGGGGATAGTTATATCAGATGACCTAAAGGTGGGCAAGCAATGTGAGAAGGCAGTAAGGAGGGCTGAGGGGATACTGGGATGCATAGGGAGAGGCATCACCAGTAGAAAACAGGAAGTTGTTATCCCTCTGTGCAGACAGTTGGTGAGACCTCATCTGCAGTACTGCGTGCAGTTCTGGAGACCCCATCTCCGCAAAGACATAGACAGGATGGAGGCTGTCCAGAGGAGGGCAGCCAAAATGGTGCAGGGTCTGCACCAGAAGACATACGAAGAGAGACTAAAGGAGCTTAATATGTATACCCTCGAGGAAAGGAGGAGAGGGGGACATGATAGGAACTTTCAAGTACCTAAGGAATCAACAAAGTCCAAGAGGGTAGCATCTTTCAGAAAAAGAGATGTGCAAGAACAAGGGGGCACAATCTGAAGATAGAGGGGGGACAGCTCAGAGGTAATGTGAGGAAGTATTTTTTCACAGAGAGGGTTGTGGATGCATGGAACATCCTTTCTGAGGAGGTTGTGGAGTCAAAAACAGTGGGAGAATTCAAGAATGCATAGGACAGACATAAGGCAATTCTATTGGGGGGTAGGAGGAAGTAGGCTGTTGGTTAACTAGGATCTGCAGCTTATCCATTAGATAGGGAAATGGGCAGACTAGGTGGGCCAAGTGGTCCTTATCTGCCATCAGATTCTGTGTTTCTATGTTTCTATTGGGGATGGCCCAGGACTGAGTTGCCTTGGTGGCACAGCTGGTTAGCACAACTGGAATGGTATTCCGGGAGGCCTGGGTTCAAGTCTCAGCTGAGGCACTTACTTCTTTCCCTCCTCTGTTTGTATGTGTTCCATAAATATGCACACAGCACCCATGTAATTTAAAATATGAGATTGCAAGAACCTGCAAGAGTGGATTGTGAGCTCACAGATCCTGCAGGAATGGGTTATGAGATCACAGAGCATGCAGGAGTGGGTTATGGGATCACAGAGCCTGCAGGAGTGGGTTATGAGCTCATGGGTCCTGCAAGAGTGGGTTGTGAACTCACAGAACCTGCAGGAGTGGGTTATGGGATCATAGAGCCTGCAGGAGTAGGTTATGAGCTCACAGAGCCTGCAGTAGTGGGCTATAAGCTCAGAGTCTGCAGGAGTGGATCATAGGTTCACAGAGCCTGCAGGAGTGGGTCATGAGCTCACAGAGCCTGCAGGAGTGGGTTATGAGATTACAGATCCCGCAGGAGTGGGTTATGAACTCAAAAAGCCTGCAGGAGCAGGTTGCGAGCTCACAGAGCTTGCAGGTGTGAGTCATGAGCTCACAGAGTCTGCAGGAGTGGGTTATGACATCACAGAGCCTGTAGGAGTGAGTTAAGAGATCACAGAGCCTTCAGTTGTAGGTTATGAGATCACAAGAACCTGCAAGAGTGGGTTGTGAGCTCACAGAACATGTAGGGGTGGGTTATGAACTCACAGAGCCTGCAGAAGTGGGTTATGAGCTCACAGAGCCTACAGGAGTGGGTTATGAGATCACATAGCCTGCAAGAGTGGGATGTGAGTTCAAAGAGCCTGCAACAGTGGGTTGTGAGATCACAGAGCCTGCAGAAATGGGGTGTGAGCTCACAAAGCCTGCAGGAGTGGGTTATGAGATCACAGAGCCTACATGAATTGACTGTGAGATCTCAGAGCCTGCATGAATGGACTATGAGATCACAGAACCTGCAGGAGTGGCTTATGGGGTATGAGCTCACAGAGCCTGCATTGGTTTGTGAGCTCACACAGCCTGTAGGGGTGGGTTATGAGATCACAGAGCCTGCAGGAGTGGGTTACGGGTTATGAGCTCAGAGAGCCTGCAGAAGTGGGTTGTGAGATCACAGAGTATGCAGGACTGGGTTATGAGCTCACGGAGCCTGCAGAAGATTATGAGATCACAGAACCTGCGGTAGTAGGTTATGAGCTCACGGAGCCTGCAGGAGTGGGTTATGAGCTGTATAAATATCTGCACCCTCTTAAAGGGATGAAAACCATCATAGACAGATAGATACATAGATACAGTCTGAATATATTAGATAGATAGATAGATAGATAGATAGATAGATAGATAGATAGATAGATAGATATTGACAGACTGGTAGATGAATAAATGAACAGACAGACGGATAATGTCTGTAGACAGATAGGAAGACAAATAGACACATCCCTAAAACTGCTTTAAGAGTGTGTTTTCTTTCTGAGTGCTAATCGGGGAGTGGACAGGATAAACAACAGCAGTACTACCGAGGTGCAACTCTGCAGATCTCCTGCTGCTCCCACTTTTAGTCCCTCTGATCTTTGAAAGGGAAAGTTGGAATTTAAATAACTTGCTGCCAGGCTACCTCTTCCTCCCTGGGTTACAAAAGAGTTAATGATCTGAGAAATGTGCAGCAGTCCCTTCAGGTGGCCCTTCTCTCGAAGGGTTAAACCAGCAATGGACCAGAATGAGACTTCTCTCTCTCTCTCTCTCTCTCTCTCTCTCTCGTTCTGTTTTGAATTTCAAAAGACTCAAACTCCCTCCCAATCCCAAAGTTGCACTAAAACCAGCTGACTGGGCAGGAGCCCCCCCCCAAGAAAGTCCTTCCATAAATTAGCTGGGGTAGCAGCAGGAGGGTGGGGATTTGGAGAGGGGGTTTTCTCCCAGCTTTAAACAGAGACGGTTGAATGGCAAAGAACGAATGAGCCTTCCTGATATGCTAAGGAACTGTTCAGCCCCTCTGTATTGTACCACAGAGCTTTGTTATGGGTAACCGTGTGTCTGAGTGCGCACCAGTGCCCACAGCTTTTTTTCGATCATTTTCGGGGGAGGGGGATCCTGCATTTCTGTCAACTGAAAAAAATCTCACAGTATCACATTATTACGGGAAGCAGAACTGCTGTAGTGAGCATAAACAAACAACGCTTGGAGAGGATCGAGTTATAGCAGCCGTATGTTTTTAGTCAGTAAAAATGTTTATCATGTACAATTAAACATATTAACATAGAATTTGACGGCAGGACACCAAAGTTCCATCGAACCTGCCCTTCTTATACTACCTCCCCCCCACTGACCTACTGTAGTGGTGATGGGCTGCCCCCCTCCCACACACCAGTCCCTCACCCCTCAATCCCCCCTTACCCTGTCCCAACCGTGCTTAAACCCACTTAGGGTAGCTGACCTACCACTTCTGGTGACAGTCTGTTCCATGGTTCCACCACCCTCTCAGTGTAGTAAAACTTGTTCACATTTCTCCTAAACTTACCCCCCCAACCTCCAGTCATGACCCCTAATGACTACGTCCCTGTTCCTTACATTAGGTCCTCACTATTCACCTTGTTTATACCCCCAAGAAACATATGTTTCAGTCATGTCCCCCACACCCGCTCCTAGCTGGCCTTCTACGAGTACATAGATACATAGAAGGTGACGGCAGGTAAGAACCATGTGGCCCACCTAGTCTGCTCCTTTTCCCTACCTAATGCATTACCATAGACCCTAGATAATCTGTGGCTTACCCTCTCTTCTCTATTGCCAGAGTACTCTGATGTCTATCTCATGCATACTTGAATTCCCCTACCATTTTGGCCCCCACAACCTCTGCAGGGAGGCTGTTCCAAGCGTCTACTACTCTTTCTATGAAAAAAAATACTTCCTCACTTTGCCCCTGAGACTACCCCCCTCTAGCTTCATATCATGCCCCCTGGTTCTTAGAAACATAGAAACATTGAATTTGACGGCAGATAAGGACCGCTTGGCCCACCCAGTCTGCCCATTTCCCTACCTGATGGATAAGCTGCAGATCCTAGTTAACCAGCAGCCTACTTCTTCCTACCCCCACCCTAGAATTGCCTTATGACTGTCCCATGCATGCTTGAATTCCACCACTGTTTTTGACTCCATAACCTCCTCTGGAAGGCGTTCCATACATCCACAACCTTCTCTGTGAAAATACTTTAAATTACCTCTGAGCCGCCTCTTCTGTCTTCAAATTGTGCCTCCTTGTTCTTGCACACCTCTTTTTGAAAGATGCTACCTCTTGACTTTGTTGATTCCCTTGAGGTACTTGAATGTTTCTGTCATGTCCCCCTCCCTCCTTTCTTCGAGGCTATACATATTAAGCTCCTAAGTCTCTCTCTTCATAGTCTTCCGTGCAGACCCTGCACCATTTTAGTTGCCCTCCTCTGGACAGCTTCCATCCTGTCTATGTCTTTGTGGAGATTGGGTCTCCAGAACTGCACACAGTACTCAGATGGGGTCTCACCAGCTGTCTGTACAGAGGATAATAACTCTTGTTTTCTACTGGTGATGCCTCTCCCTATGCATCCCAGTATCCCCAGCCTCCTTGCTGCCCTCTCACATTGCTTGCCCACCTTTAGGTCATCTGATATGACTACCCCCCAGGTCCCTTTCCATTTTGTTGTTGTTAGTATCTCACCCCCATTGTGTACTCTTCCCTGGGTTTTTGTTTCCCAGGTGCATTACCTTGCTCTTCCTAGCATTGACTCTAAGCTGCCATACATTTGACCATTCCTCTAACCTTGCCAAGTCCTTCTCATCCTTTCCACCCCACCTTGTGCATCAACTCTGTTGCAGATCTTTGTGTCATCTGCAAAGAGACATCTTTCTCTTCCAGTCCTCTGCAATGTCGCTATAAAGACATTGAAGAGGACCGGTCCTAATACTGAACTCGGTACCCCACTACTAACCCCCTTTTTCAGAGTGACTTCATTTACTGTTACTCTGTGTCCTATTCTCCAGCCAATTTTTACCCAGGCTGTCATCTTAGGACCCACTCCCAGGCTGGCAAACTTGTATATTAATCTTTGTGGACTGTGTCAAATGCCTTGCTAAAGTCTAAGTAGGCCATGTCCACAGCCCTCCCTGATCAACTACTTTGGTCACCCAGTCAAAGAAATCTATCAGATTTGTCTGGCATGACCTTCCCTGTGAATCCATGCTGCCTTGGGTCCTGTGCCCTCTGGCCTCTAGATACTCAACAGTTCTTTCCTTCAGAAGTGATTCCATCATTTTCCCTACCACTGAGGTTAAACTAACAGGTCTGTAGTTTCCTGCTTCTGCCTTGCTCCCACTTTTGTGAAGGGAATCACATCTGCCCTCCTCCAGTCCTCGGGTTCCACCCATCCTCCCATGATTTGTTAAAGAGGGTAGTCAGTGGTGTCACTAGTTCTACCCTTAGTTCTTTTAGAATTCTGGGATGAACCCATCAGGCCCCATTGCTTTGTCCACCTTCAGTTTTAAGTGTTCTTTCAGAACCCTTTCTTCTGTAAATGGGCTGGTATCAACTTCTGTATCCAGAGTGTTTCTACTGTTTGTTTTAGGTACCTCCCTCTTCCTTTGTAAATACTAACAAAAATATCTGTTTAGTATCTCTGCCTTTTCACAGTCACCCTCTGCCCACCGTCCCTCCCCTATTAAGCCTCACTATCCCTTCCTTGGTCTTCCTTCGCTCCTGATGTACCTATAAAGGTTTTATCCTTCTTAACTGGAGTTGGCTATCCTTTTCTCGGTTTGGGCCTTTGCTGTTCTGACTGCCTTCCCAGCTTCCTTTTGCTTTAACTGATACAGTTCTCTGTCCTGTTCCTTCTGTGATTCCTTGTACTTCCTGAATGCTTTCTTTTTCTCTTGAACCTTCACTGCCACTTCCTTTGAGAACCATAGTGGTTTCTTACCTCATTTCGTTTTGTTTACTTGCTTTACACAAAGGCTTGTTACCTCTGTGATGGCAGTTTTTATTATTCCCCATTGTTCTTCCTCCCCTCCTTCCTGCCCATTTGCTAGTGCATTCCTTAGGCACTTACCCATTTTGGCAAAGTCAGCCCTCCTAAAATCCAGTACTTTTGCCTTTGTATGGCTTGACTCTATTGCTGTGTTTATTAGAACATACTGTTCGATGGTCGCTAGTTCCCAGATGGCTACCCCTTCTACATCTGTGATCCTCTTCATCTCCATTTGAGAGAACCAGGTCTAAGATTGCTCCCTCTCGAGTGGGCTCCAATACTAGTTGTCTAAGGCATGCCACCTGTAGGGCATCTAGAATAATCCACTATTCGAGTGGCTGCTGCAACTGCACTCAGTTAACATCTGGCATATTCAGATCACCCATCAGCAATATCTCCTTTTTCTGCCATTCTAAGTATACTTTCTATCATTTCCTGTCCATTTCCTCCCTGAGAGAATCTATGCTCCTCTTCCCTGTGCGGATTGTGGTGCCATTGCCAGTCTCCAAATTTACCACAGTGCTTCTTCTTCCTCCCTGTTTACCCTTTTGTCCTGTTGCTTTGATTCCTTCCCTTATGTAAAGAGCTACTCCTCCTCCTCTTTTACCCTCCTGTCCCTCCTGTAGATAGTGTATCCTGGTATGTTTACGTCCCAGTCATGGTTTTGTGTGAACCATGTTTCTGTGACTGCCACGATATCCAGATGTTCCTCCTCCATCAAGGCCACTAATTCAGGAAGCTTGTTACTCAGACTACGGGCATTGGTATTCATTGCTCTCCATTTTTTGATGGCTTTACCTTCCATTGCAGCATCCCCACAGACCTTTCTACCTCTGTCTTTTTCTCATTTAGTACCCTGTTTTGTAGGGAGAGGCTGGGATTTTCCTGCTGCTTATCAGTGCCTCCCCTTGACTAGTTTAAAGCTTGCCAATGAAGCATTTTAAACCGATAGCTCAAAAGACTTGTTCCCTTCCTGGACAGCTGCAGACCATCCTGCCAGTATAGGCTAGTGTCCTCCAGGTGGAACCCCAGTCCCCAATGAAGCCAAACCTCTGCTCCACACCATTTTTCAACCATTCATTAAACTGCATGATTGCAAAGTACCCTTGCCTCACTCATGCCATTGACAGGCAGCACCTCTGAGAAGGATACTGTGTGTGCTACTTGTCTTAGGCCCCTCCCCAATTCTACAAAGTCATTCTGCACTGCTCTAATCTCATGATGAGACAAGTCATTTGTCCCTAGGTGGACAATGACATCCAGCTCAGACTCCCGTGCAGCTGTTCTCGTGATCCTGAGGATGCGCTTCCTGTCCCTCCAAGCCATGGCACCAGGCAGGCACCTTACTTCAGTTTTCCCTGCTCCCCCCAGTTCTATCCCCCTAATAATTGAGTCCCCCACCAGGAGCTGCTTCCTTTCCTTGTGGTGTCCTCTGTCTCCTTCCTGTGGGCCTCCCTTGTGACAGCTGTCCTCAGCCTCCTTAGTCTCCTCTGCGGGTGCATCCATAGGGGAGCTATGCTCCCCCAGAATGGTGTATGGATTGTGGAGTGGAACAACTGACTGGGTGTGCCTCTGTTCCAGCATCCTCACCCTCCCTGAGCCCACTGTGGTCCAACTGCTGTGCTTTCTTCGCAACCTCTCAGGTGGTGGTGGTGGCTGTGGTGCTCCCTGGATGGGGGAGGTTCCCTTCCTACCGTCCAGTGTGGCCTGGGGGACGGTTCCCTTACTACTGTCCAGCATGGCCTGAAGACGGGCAACTTCCTCCCTCAGGCAGAGAGTTGTCTGCAAATAGGGCAGCATCTCAGCCTCCAGAAAGACTCCCGAAGACTGCTGCCCCACAGCCATTACATTGTACTACCCCACATGTTTATCTACTTTTTCTTTGTGTGTGTGTGATTTGTTTGTTATATAGAAATATATATATATTATACAATGTGTGTGCTTATATTGTCAGTGCAGTGTGCTAGAGAGGATATGAGAGTGATATGCACTTGCACTCTTGAGAAATGATGTCAGAACCCCAGGTATAAAGGAACTATTGCTGGGGTGGGTGGGGTGAGGGGTGGGAAGGTTGGGCGCTAAACTGTGCCCTCACAAAACAGTCACTAAAAGCTCTGACCAGCAGCTACGATGGAGTGCCTTCCTGTCAGCAAGATGCCCTACACAACAATTTGACAGAGAAAATACCCTGCTAATCAAACAGAGAAAAATCCAGACATCCAAGGCAGACACAGGTAAACCTCTCCAGCCCCAAAACAGCCTGGTGATTTGTGCTCTGAAAGCAGTCAGCCCCAAAATAAGTCAGCTGTGCTTTACACTCTTCCTGCACTGAAAATCTTAAGAATTAAGCCAATTGATTTACTAGTGACACCTGTGATGTAAGCAGGCCTTTCAATGTAGGCAGTCTGCTATGTCTGATTCCAATACACAAAATCTTTCAGTGAAACCAGGGATAAAAACTTAACTTCTCAGCCAGCAGGACACTTTTAAAATGTCGCAAAAATACCCTTCCAAATCCTAGGTCTCAACCCCAACAATCAAGCAAATTCAGTTGTATCTCACTCCCTCTGGTTATAAAATTACTACACTTTTAATGGACTCCTGCAATTCTCTGCTTAATGCTAATAAGGAAAAAAAAATGAAACTTTTTGTAGAAAGCATAGCTCCCCTGCTTTGCAATATTATGCCTTACCAAGTTTCCAGCTCCTTAATGGAGTTATAGTTTGCTCTTTGCAGTGTAGCAAGGTTCTCAGCTTCCAGACAAATCTTGTACATCTTTTCTGAAAGATGCTACCCTACTGTACCTTGTTTCTACCTTGTATATATAGGAAGATGCCCTGGGGTGAAATGGGTCCAGAAAAGGGGTCCTCCCTGCCTGGTTCCCATACCCAAGGGTTCCACTTTTGATGGGCAAGTTGTGGAGTCTACCTCATCTACCCATCCTACTCGGGCGGTGTTGTGCAATGCCAGCTCTATAAAAAACAAGACAGCTATTATTGCTGATCTTGTTGATACAACTGACCTGGTTTTCATCACAGAGACATGGCTGGATGAAAATGCTGGCCCAGTATTGGAATCAGCAGTTCCAGCTTGGTACTCGGTGATGCATCTCCCGGGGGAGGATCATAGGGATGGGGAAGTGGTTATTTGTTTTAAGTCGGAACTGGGCCTTGTGGACTCCCCAGTGGGAATGACTAGATCATTTGAGTGTATTGTGGGTGCAGGTGTAGGTTGCAGGATACTTCTCATCTATCATCCACCTGGGGGTGAGAAGGAATTCCTGCAGGAAGTTGCGGACTTCATCGTCAACATGGTGTTGAAATCCCCTAGATGGTTGATTGTGGGGGAATTCAATGCCTGGGTCAACAAACTCTCACAGTTTGGCCAGGACTTCCTCCAGTTTGTGATCTTGTTGGGCCTCTCACAGGTAATTACCTCTGCTACCCATATGCACTGTCACTCCTTGGACCTGGTATTCCTACTGGGGATGGAGATCTCCAATCTGGTAGTGGAGCTAGTCAGATGGTCAGATCATCATACCGTAAGGTTCAGTTTCAAGGCTCCCCCAAATAGACCTGCTCCTAAGGAGATGTCTGGTACCACCCTTTAAGGGGTTTAACTCCAGATGGTCTTATGGTGGTGCTGGACTTATCAGGTGTATTGAGTGTAAGCAGGGAACCAGGGGATCTGCTACTGGCCTATAATGAGGCAGTGACAGTGGCCCTGGATTCCCTTGCTCCTGTCCGTGTTCGCTCTCTTACTCTTCGCCCCAAGTCCCTTTAGTTTGACGGGACTTTGAAGGAGTTGAGGCAAGACGGTCGAAGATTGGAGCGGCACTGACAGAAATCTGGCCTGATTGATGACGTACTTAGATTGATCGTCCATTATAAAGACTGTCAATTGGCAGTCTCCTGTAAGAAGGCAGAGTTCCTGTCCAGGGAGATTGCTGCTGCGCAGAATCGACCAGCTCAGCTCTTCCGGACTGTTGACAGATTGTGCAGTCCAACCTGTCTTTAGACATGGAGAGCATTTTCACAGAGTAAGTGTGATGAGTTTGCTTGGTTCTTCACAGATAAGGTTGCCACCATCAGGTCGGAGATCCGTTCAGCGCCTCTAATTGGAATCGTGGAGGTCAGCAGGAGGTTGCAAGCACCCAGTTTGGCTGGTTTGACATCAGCCATTTGGCGATCACTGACATTGTAAAGATCATCCAGGGTATGCGCCCAACCTACTGTAGTGTGGACCCGGGCCCAACACGCTTCCTTATGCGGTGTGTTGAGGTGACTGGCCCAGTCCTGGCTGAGATAGTCTGGAGTTCATTGGAGACTGGGGTGTTCCCTGACCCCCTGGAGGAGGCAGTGGTGATACCTCTCCTTACGAAATCCTCCCTCGACCCAGACTGCTTAGCAAACTACAGACCTGTCTCTAACCTGCCCTTTGTGGGTAAGGTTTTTGAAAAGGTGGTTGCGTTGCAGCTGAAGGATCATCTTACCATCCATGATGTCTATGATCCTCTCCAGGGATTTAGGAAGAAGCATAGTACCGAGATGGCACTGGTTTGGGCACTTAATGATCTCCTAAGAGCGAGAGACTGAGGGAGCCATTCAATCTTGGTTCTCTTGGCTCTCTCTGTAGCATTTTTTTTTTTTATTTACTACTTTTTGGTGCCTCCCACCGCCGGCACCATCTGCCTGGTCATGGACCCCTCGGCTGCGGCTTCTATATTAGCTGCCCTCCCAGTACTGCCTGACTTACCCCCAGGGTGGGGTCACAGCACCCAAACCCTCTGAAAGGTGCCGCAGTCGACGGGATAAGGCGGAAGTCGGCCTGGGAGCCGATTCCAGCCGGGGACCGGCATCATCAAGGCAGTGGGTGGAGGGCTTTTTCTCCCCTGCAAGTGGGGGTAGGAACATGCAATGACACCAGCATCTGTCCCGCCCCTCAGATCCTTGTTGGTGCTGGTCGCTGTGGTGCCCCCGGCCTCTGCCATGGGTCACTCGAGCACCGGTCACACACCGCATCTTCCCCTTGGAGAAGGAGAGCAGTCTGTGGGATGCTCGATCCTTCTCCCCTGACCAGCCCTCCGATGACCCAGGTCTGTTCCAGAACCCGGGTCACCGGCGTCATAAGCGAAAATCCAACTGCTGCGCCGCTCTCTGTAGCATTTGATACCATGGACCATGGAGTGTTATTAGAATGCCTGCGGATGCTCTGTGAACTGTCGGGGACAGTCCTCAGGAGGTTTCACTCTTTCCTAATGAGCAGGACTCAGAGAGTTGTGTCGGGGATTTATTCATCGGCCCCTCTCACCATGTCTTGTGGGGTCCCACAGGGTTCCATATTATCACCCATGTTGTTTGCGGTGTATATGCTGCCATTGGGAGACATTATTAGACGGTGTGGGCTGCATTTTCACTGCTATGCATTTGATACTCAGCTATACATGTCCTTTGTACCTGAGCAGGGTGGGGCTGTCTCACACTTTAATAGTTGCTTCTCTGAGATCCAGGACCGGATGAGTGCCAATTGGCTGAAGTTATACCTCAATAAAACTGAGGTGTTGGTTGTGGATCCAGGTCGTCTGGGTATGGGGCTGTCGGTTGGACAGCCGTCTGGGCTTTGGCTTGGGGGAGCCAGCTGACTACCACAGATCAGGTGTGAAATCTGGGCGTGGATTGACACTTAAATCTCAGGTATCGACTGTTGTCAAGACCTCCTTTTACCATCTGATGAATATCACCCGGATCAAACTCCTGGTCCCGCCCAATGATCTTCCTACCTTGTTCCGTGCCTTTGTGACCTCCTGCCTTGACTACTGCAATGCCCTGTACTTAGGGCTACCAGGGGTTGATATCCGCCACTTGAAGCTGGTGCAAAGGGCAGCAGCCAGGCTGTTGACTGGCTTACCAAGATCTTGTCATGTCACGCCACTGGCTGCCAGTACAGTGGCAGATCACCTTCAAAGTCGGGTTACTGACCTTTAACGCGCTACTTGGTTAGGGATCATGGTATTTGCAAGATCTTCTTTGCCCCTACCACACCCTGCGATCACTCTGCTCCTCTGATGAAGGATTGCTAGAGGTTCCCATGGTCTGACTCAAGACCACAGGGGGCCCATGCTTTTACTTTTATGGCCACTACCCTGTGGAACTCTCTACCTCATCAGGTTAGAGTGCCTGTCCATTGAGAGTTTTAAAATAGCGCTTAAAACCCATCTTTTTGGAATAGCTTTTCCTGATTTTGTTTGATCTGTTATTTGATGGTATGCCTGAAATTTTTTTAATATAATCTGGTTGTATTTTATTGGTGTTTTTATGCAAGGCCTTTGACTCTGTGCCCCACAGAAGGTTGATCAGGAAGTTGATGGATCTCGTGGTTGGGGAAAAGATGGCCAGATGGGTGGAAAACTGGCTGAGGGACAGAAGCCAGCGGTTGGTTGTGGGGGGAGAGTTATCTGGTACCAGAGAGGTAACCAGTGGGGTCCTGCAGGGCTTGGTGCTGGGGCCTGTGTTGTTCAATGTCTTCATCAATGGCATTGGGGATGGCATTAAGGGCAAAATGTGCCTATTCGCAGATGACACCAAGCTCTGCAGGAGAGTGGACACAGCTGAAGGGATTCAGAACCTACAGGAAGATCTGGAAAAGCTGGGGAGGTGGTCCAGGATCTGGCAGCTTGGCTTCAATGCCAAGAAAGCAAAGTTATGCATATTGGAGCCAAGAATCCCAGGACAGACTACTACCTGGGTGGAGTCCGAGTATATGCATCAGAGGAGGAGAAGAACCTGGGAGTTATGATCACTAATGACCTGAAACACTTCACGCAGTGCAAGAAAGCAGCAGCAAAGGCAAATAAGATGCTGGGATGCATATCTAGGGGATCAGTAGTAGGAGAGAGGAGGTTATACTGCCCTTGTACAGGTCACTGGTAGGGCCGCATCTAGAGTATGGAGTTCAGTACTGGTGCCCACATCTCAGAAAGGACATTAACCTGCTGGAGAAGGTCCAGAGGAGGGCTACAAAGATGATAGCCAGTCAGCAGGGTAAGGAATACGAGCAGAGGTTGAGGGCACTGAACATGTACTCCCTGGAAGAAAGGAGAGCAAGAGGGGACATGATTGGGACCTTCAAGTATTTGAAAGGGATACGTAAGGCTGATAAGGAGAGTCTCTTTAAGCTGAGTGGCAACCATAACACGAGGGGGCACAGTCTTAAACTAGAGGGTGGGAGGTTTAGGAGGGAGGTCAGGAAGCACTTCTTCACAGTAAGGGTGGTGGACACTTGGAATGCACTGCCGGAAGAGGTAATCTCATTGAAGACAGTGGGCAGCTTTAAGAGGGCTGGGATAGGCATAGGGGAAGGTAAAGATCATGGGTAGGGAGGGTGGGAGGAGTGGGGAGGGAGAGCCAGGGACATTAGCTCAAACTGTGGACGCTGCAATACGAGCAGACTTGATAGACCAAATGGCCTTCTGCTGGCTTCTTCGTATGTTCGTGTAACCCTCCTGCAAATGGGGGTTTCTCACAGCCATCTAGGAGCTGTCTAAGTGTCCCCCTGGTGGTCGGCATTTGGCGCTTAAAGCAGTTTAAATGGCTCTGTGAGTGCTTGTAGAGCCTCCACATACTGTTTCTTTAAGAGCTGTCTGCTTGCAGGCAATTTAATTGCTTATAAGGGGGGCTGTGTGTTCTCCTGCTCGAGTCCCACTCGAGCCGCTGGCTAATTGCTCCGGTTTCGGCCGTGCAGGTGCGCGGCTACCTAACAGGTTCACCCTGTAGAAGACTGGAGAATCTGCTTGAATCGCACTCGTCTGTCAGGAACAGTGAAGCTGCCGCGGGTTGGGCCTAGTGTATGGTGGCAGTGATCGAGAAGGACAGCAGCTGCCTGGTATGGTACTCTCTGCCTTGCATATAAATGTGTGGAGAAGTGCTTGAGTACAGGCTCGTCCTGTGAGAGAGGTGCAAGCACTGTCTGTTGGAGTCGTGAGTACTAAATCAGGGTAGCTCCCTGGCCAATGGTTCTAGTGAGAGCAAGACAGTTTGGGTTCTGTATTGGTGACACTATCTGGGCCTGCTGGCTCCACTTAATCTTCGTAAGAATTAAATGCTTGTTTGTGTCAGGGCCCCAACCAGCTGCATCGAGGAACTAGCCACTAGAGCTTGGGTACCCACAGACAGTAACTTATAGGTTAAGCCTGTGCACAGAGCCCTAGGTAGATACTCATATATTGTGGTGGTAAGCTAATTAACCTGATTCCCCCCGGTCCTTGTTATTTCCCCTTAAATAAATCAGATTGCTTGTTTTGCAAAGGTACACTGGCTAGTTTGTATGTTAATGGTGAATTGCTGCACAGTGAATATTGTGTAACTGCAACTTACTTTTCAGGGGTCCCCGGAGCAAGCGGATTGGTTCGAGCCGGGGGGTAAGTATATATGGTAAGGACACTGTAACTGAATTGCGTGGGCCACTAGTGGGAAGAAAGGGAGGTTGCAGCAACCCAGCGGGCTGTGACCAAGTCATACTCGACCGTTCTAACCCCGACCTCTGGGTGGAGGCACCCGCCAACGGATCTAGGCCCCTCACCCTGTTACAGTTAGAGCAGGCAGGGGTAGTAGCCCTTGGGATAGCGCCCCCTGAGGGTTACATTCGTATGCTCATACTTATCTGTACAAGTGCTTTGATCAAATTTATTTATTTATGTATTTATTTCAAATTCGGATTAATACCTTTGAGCCGGGGGCTCGTTTACAAAGGCTTCAAGTCAACAAGGAATACAAGACATTTACAAGTGATGAAACATTGCAGAACAGAAAGACATCAACTAACAAGTGGTATTAGTGTGCAGTTACAACATTAAGCAGGGTACAAGAAGTAAGGAGAAACAGGACCACACTTCCAGAGAAACATATTAATGCAGCACTAATTAAGTGCAGTACAGTGTTTAACAATCATGTTACAGTTCAGACGGGGTGCTTCCAGCATGCAGAAATGCATGTTTTAGCAGCCAAGGTGAGGCTTTGTCAAGGGGAGGTAGTAGGTGGTGGGAGGTGGAAGGGGGAAGTGGGCAGTTGTGGAACAGGAGGGTGGGAGTGAGAGAGGGTAGCATTTGATGGGTGTGAGAACTGCCTTCAGAGGCCATGGGTTAACAGAAACACTGGCAGTCAGATTTGCTGGCAAGAAGAGATCGAAGCCCATTTTTAAAGTAGCCAAGTCTGGGGAGTTGGCAATGTCTGCAGGCAGATCATTGAACCATTTAGGCCCACAGTAGGGAGAGGATCTTTGCCAAGGGTGGTTCGTTTGAAGGAAACAGTTAGAACAGTTCTGGAGGCTTCTTGTGCATTTAGATGGTTGTGCAGGCTCAAAGAGGGCTGAAGTAGCTAGGGCATGGACCCCATCAGGGACTTTTTCAAGGAGGCAGGCCTGGTATTGGAGTCTGTGGTGGAGTGAGCCAGCCAGTTTCCTTTGTATGGGTCACAAGAGTGAGTCATTTGTGTACTCCCAGGACCAGGCAGCAGGCCTTGTTGAAGATGGTTTTGACCCTTTTAAAGCTTGTGTCTGTGCCTGCCCCATATATGACAAGACCATAATCCACAGATGAGAGAACTGAACTGCACATAACAAGTTTCAGGGCAGCCGGTGTCATTGAGGTGCGATGTCTGTACAGGATGCCAAGCTTCATGTTGGTGGACTTTACCAGTTGCTCAGCATGGGCAGTGAAGGTGAGGGTGTCATCAAGGTGAATCCCTAAGTACTTGAATGTATTGACTTGGTCTAGTACTTCTCCTTCGCTACAAAGTATATGCAGTGAGGACCCTCGAATCTTGCTCCGTGGGGTGCTGAAGAGCATACTTTTTGTCTTTTTGTAGTTGAGTAGCAGTTTATTTCGGGTGAACCAGGATTCCAATGCACGAAAATTGTGCTGAAATTCAGAGCTAATTGATCCCAGGTATTTCCCTGGGACGGAGGTAACGGCATCATCTGCATAGAGTACGGAGTGTGCAGGACAGGTAGAAGGCATGTCATTTATGAAGAGGCTGAATGAGAGAGGACTGAGGATAGAACCTTGCGGGACCCCTAGGTTTACTTCCCTGGGCTCAGAGATTATATTGCCAGTCCTGACCCGTTGAGATCTATGGGTTAGGTAGCTATGGAACCAGGCCACAGATTCCATTGACAATCCTGTAGAGAGGAGACATTTCAGTAGCAGTTGGTGATTGACTGTGTCAAAGGCCTTGGTGAGGTCTATGAAGATAGACCCCACCACTATCCCTTTATCCAGGGCCCCATAAAGCTGAGTGGTGTACTCTACTAGCGCAGTGACAATGAAGTGGTTTTGTCGGAATCCATGTTGTTGCAAGCAGAGAAGGCTATGCTTTTCTAGGTACTCAATTAGTTGTTCTGAGACCAACCTTTCAAGTGCTTTGGAGAGGGGGTTAAAATCGAGATGGGCCGGAAGTTTGTTAAATTAGCTCTGTCTCCTGATTTAAAAACAGGTGTGACTAGAGCAATTGGAATTGCGGTTTTTAAAAATAAACTATTGATTGATTGATATACCCCTGATGTACTTGAATGTCTCTATCATATCTCCCTCTCTCCTGTCTTCCAGGGAATACATATTGAGGTCCTCTAGTCTTTCCTCATATGACTTTTGGTGTACTTCTTGCACCATTTTTGTTGCCCTTCTCTGGACTGCCTCTATTTTGTCTATGTCCTTCTGGAGATGCGGCTTCCAGAACTGGACACAGTACTCCAGATGAGGTCTCACTAGTGATCTGTACAGAGGCATAACTACCTCCTTTTCTGTGCTGGTGATACCTCTCCCTATGCACCCTAGCATCTCACTGGCTCTCCCCACAGGTTATCTTTAGGTTATCAGATATGATTTCCTCCAGGCCCCTTTCTTGATTGGTGGCCATCAGTACATATTTAGGGCTTCCATTTGATCCTATAGGATCTGCCCTACTCTTCCTGGGCCACCTTGGTGACCCTTTGCTGTGCCAATGCCAGCTGTAGTATGTCCGTGTCTTTCCTCAAGTGAGGACTCCAGAACTGGGCACAGTACTCTAAGTGAGGCCTCATCAGAAACCAGTACAGTGGCAGAATCACCTTGCTTCTCCTATAGTTAATATATTTTTAATTTCCTCAGTTATTTAAAAAAAAACAGCTTTTATAGCAATTTGTGTAATTATTGACTTACGTCATTAAAGGGACACTGTCAACCCATTTGCATCATATTATTTCTATTTGAAAACCCATATTTTATAATTGATTAATTTGTATAAAATCCATTTGATGTTGCTGGTTGTCTTATCTGCTAGAAATGCATGCTAATAATGTAATTAAACACAACCTTTTTGGGAGGGGGTGCAGAGAGCCATCTTCCTGGTGGGTAGTGCGTAAAATAAGCTCTCCGACGAAATCCAGCAAATCTCATTATTTCTCTGCACAAGTTGGAAATTTTGAGACCTAACCTGCAGACTCAAAGTCTTGAATATTAGCAGAATACGCTGATATGAAATTTGCCATGACTTGACCCAAAGGACTGCAGTTGAGAGCCTCCAAAGCCATGCCTGTCTGGCACCGTAAGGGCGCAGGTAGTGCTGGAGTTGGCAGTTCGCGCTCCACCGAAGACCTGCCATGCAGACCTTGCTGGGATCCATGTGGGATATGGATTCCAAGATACTAACATACCATCTGCCAGCAGATTAGGCCTTACGGTCTATCGAGTCTGCTCGAACCTCAGATCCCTAGTCGGGTGCCGAGGCCCTCCCTTCCCTTGTGTTCCAGAAACCCCTATCATCCATCCCCACCCCCCTGGGACAGGCCATCATCTGATACATCCACTTTCTGTGTCTGTCCCACCCTCTCTGAAGCCCTCCACTGTGGATCTCTGAACCAGCTCGCCAGGCAGTGCATTCCAAGGGTCCACCACCCTCTCAGTGAAAACCTCCTCCTCTTTTCCCTCACCCTTCCACCTTCCAACTTCAAACCATGCCCTCTGGTGATACCTCCCTGCTTTAGTCTAAAGATCCCTCCATGTTTACCTATTTATTCCCTTGAGGTACTTGAAGACCTCAATCATGTCCCCTGTCTCTCTCTCCCTCCAATGAAAACAGGCAGGAGCTCCTCAAGTCTGTCGTCATCGACCAATCCCTAGCCCTCGTATCATCTTGGTTGCCCTCCTCTGTCCTCTCCAGGAGCTGTATGTCCCTCTTCAAGTGTGGTCTCCAGTACTGCATAGTACTCAAGGTGTGGTCTAACCAGTCCATTGTACAGTGGCAGAATCACTTCCTTGCTCCTAGAGGTGATCCCCCTTACGATGCATCCCAACATCCTGTTTGCCTTTTTAGCCGCTCTCCTGCATTGCTCAGAGTTATTCATACATGCATCCACCATGACCCCTAGGTCTTTTTCCCCTATTGAGGCCTCCAGTGCCTCCCCTCCCAGGGTGTACCTGTGTTTAGGGTTTCCCCACCCAAGATGCAACACCTTGGACTTGGTGATATTGAAATTTAATTTCCATGTGTGAGCCCAGCTTTCCAGGGTGTCCAGGTCCCCTTGCAGGGCCAACCTCCCCTCTTCTCCCTCAACTACTGCTCCCATCTTGGAGTCATTAGCGAAGAGACTCATTTCACACCCTATACCCTCCCTGATGTCTGATATGTATGCATTAAACAGGATCGGACCCAGGACCGAGCCCTGCGGTACCCCACTACCAACCTCTCTAGGGTTTGAGAGCTCCCCACAAACCACTACTGTCTGGGTGCGTCCAGCTAGCCAGTTTTCAATCCATCTGACCATCAAGGGCCTACTCCTAACCCCATCAGTTTCTCCACCAGACCATTGTGGGGGACAGAGTCAAACACCTTGCTGAAGTCCAAGAATAATACATCCACAGGCTTTCCCCTGTCCAGTTCTGATGTTACCCATTCGTAGAACTCCACAAGATTGGTTTGACATGATCTACCTGGCACAAACCCATGTTGCCGACTATCCAGACCTCCCACCTCCTCCAAGTACACCCCCAATTGTTCCTTTAGTATACTCTCCATTAACTTTCCCACCACCGAGGATGGAACACACTTTGGCCCATCTTGAAGCCCATAACGCTCAGCTTAGGGATCTTTCACCATGGGTGGCCAGTATGGACAAGCACTTAATGACCACTGTGAGGCGGTGTCTGCCCTCACCCAGGAGAACACTCAGCCATGTGGCTGTATGAAGGCCCTTGAAAATGAGGTGAGGGAAGGCAACCTAAGACTTGTTGGGGTACCGGAGGGCATGGAAGGCCCTGATCTGCTTGCCTACCTCAAAAACTGGATCACAGGAACTCTACAATTACCAGACACTTTCACGCTGCAAGCCTTGAGGCAGGTATACAGGGTCAATCCTAGAGTGGCTCGGATTACTCAGAATCGGGCCAGGACTGTATTACTTCAAACTGCTGGCATAGAGGTTTAAGACTCATGCCTAGAGGGTCTTAAAAATTTACCAAAAGAATAAATGAATTAAAAAAAAGATTTCCCCAACTTAAGCGTGCCGCCCAATTGTTGATATGCTCATACGGACCAGTATATGGGACCGTTTTTTTTTAAATGTTTTATGGATTTATAGGGCGGCATACATAACAGGGCTTAGCTCTGCATGCCAATCTTGGTGCAAAGTGCACGTGCTACTTCTAACCACTGCAGTTCATTGTCCTGCACATTCTCCAAAGGTGTGCCTTTCCCCCACTGCAGATACTTAAATCCATGTAAAGCAAGGTAGTACCAGAGGAAGTTGGGGAGCCGAAGTCCATCCAGCTGTTTCTGTCCCAATAACTTAGTATGTACCCTCCTGGTGGGTTCACCCATGCTGGTGTGACAGCTATGTTGCCAACGCCGATTACGATGCAGACAACATGCCGCCCAACATTACAGTGCCAGGCATAATGTCTCCTGGGAGTTACAGCACCAAATCGCCCTCTCAGGAAACAGCTTTTGCGGGAGGGGGACTTTGCACCCCCCAGTGTGGGGGGCTTTACCACCCACACACACACAGAATTAAATATAACTTCCTCTGGGGTAGGGATGCCCTGGAGGGGCCAGAAATTGTGAGGACTCAAAGGACAGCACCAGTGAGGGCCGATCTAAAATCAAGATCGTCCCTGTCACTGTTGCTGTTGCTGCAGCACCCTAATTGCAGTGGCACATTTCAGTCTCCACGCTAATGATGTACCCTCCTGGTGATCCTTCCCCACCAGAGAAAGCCTGCCATTTTGACTGTGCAACAGCCTGAACCACTTTAGGGGCAGCACTACATAAAGTGTGCCCAAGAGGTATGTTAGTCTGGGACAAATATTCATTTAAGAATATTAATTATATGCCACAAAGAAAGAGGAAGGGGGCCTCCCTCTCTGGAGGTCTTGTCAAATCATTAAAAATGAGGGGGTCCAAGTTTTGTCGTTTTAGTTCAGATAGGTTTCTGGAGATCTAAATCCCCAGGTAGGTCAGATTCATGGTTCCCATTGTAGACCCATGTCAATTATTTATTCATTCATTTATTTATTTATTTATTTATTAAAGCATTTCACCAGGAAAGACGTACTGAGCCTTAAATTAGCTCATTTCCAGATGCATCCTAGGGAGGATGGGGAAAGGGAGTGATGCAAGAATAACATCGTATATACAAAAATTTGGAAAATCTAGAGGCAACATGAGCCTCAGGCCAGGGCAATAAACACAAACCAAGCTTGATGTACCTGAATAACTGTTTTTCCTCTCCTTGATGCTTTACTGTAAGTTTTTGAACGGTCTTTGTAAGATGTGTGGGCACTAAACGTAGAGGTCATGATTGTATGAGTGACCCAATCGAGTATGTATGCATGAGTGCTGGTGTGAATGGACTTCTGTAAGGCTGGCTACCTTGGTGTGGCACAGAGGCTTATCACAACGTATCCCAAACATTGTAACTAAAAGCCAGCCAACTTCTGTTTTATTGGTAATGTGTTAGAATAAGATAAAATAAAGGTTATGGATCTATTAAGATCAGTGGCTTACTAGATACTGTTGAATGACATGGGGGTGGGGCAATGTTTGTGTGGTGGGGCAGCACATCTTTTAGTTCATGTTTATGCAGGGAGGGCAACAGTTCTGTCAACACTGGAGTACAAGTTTAAAATTCCTGGCTACACCCCTGTTTACATGGACGGAACAATTTCCAAACCTGCCCACAAAAAGACATGGTTTACAGTCATAACAACTGACCGAAGATTGATTTTTTTGTTTCGAACAACTACATCATATACATTGACGTACTGAGATGTAAAAAAAATAGAAATAACATGAAAATGTACTTTTCATTTCTTATATTAGTTGCCATTGCCAGACTATTAAAAAAATGTAACTGAGTTACAATTATCTTTTTTCCCCCAAGACACAGTGCATAACATGTGGACTGGACAGAAAAAAAAATCTTCAATCGAAATATATTTGGTACGTATCCAGGATTGTAGAATTCACGTTCCTTTAATAGAAACCAACAATATTGTATCTGGTTGCAGCTAGTGGTCCTAATATCATATTCTGAAAATGTCATTATGATCATGCAAAGAGAAAAACGATATAAGGATTTACATATAGGGTCTAATTTTCAGCAAAATCACCAGCAGCAGGGGGTCTAAATTCGTACCACTGACCAACAGTTAAAGGGTTAAACCATTCAAGAGGGTGTGCTGAGTTTTTGACAGTTGGGGAGCTGAACCATCTCCAACTATTTAGAAATCTCCTGCTCAAGTTGTGTCGCACCTCTCCCCCAGCCATAGAATGTTTGATAAGACCTCTGATACACGGCAGCAATTTCCCTCAATTTTTCGTGCTGTGCCCCACCCCACCCCCGTCTTGCCTCAGACCCTTGATTACTCTCAGGGCTTCCTGTCATCTAAGTTTCAGGGCCGTCAGTTGTCCGACTTTTCCCCCCATGGTAAATCACCCTTTTCTCTGTAAAGTTCGGCATATATTGCTCTGAGGGAGTTCAGTTACAGTCAGGTACTCTCCGGAGTAGCAGATTTCAGTTGGTTTTTTTCTGTTTCTCTAATCTCCCTTAACAGGTCATCTGCTTGTTTCTCCCTCTCCTTCTTCAGCCTGGCAGCCAATCAGATGGCCTCTCCCCATAATGTGCATTTTGCAGCTCCCAGATAACATCCCACTTATCAGTTGATCCTGTATTTTCAGTTATAAAATGTTGAGCATTCTCCCTCAAGTTATCCATAATACTCTTACCCTTAAGGAGTTGCATGTTTAATTTCCAAGTTCTGTCTGTTTCCATACCTCCTCTGATATTGTGTTTCAGATGTACTGAAGCATGGACAGACAGAACCACAGCCTCCATCTCACATGACAGAATTCCCTGTCTGCTCTCCTGACTGATAACAAAGTAAGTCTATTCTCAAAAAGGAGCAGTGGTGCTGAGGGTTGAGGCGCTGGATGCCACACCTCGCGTCATGCTGATGACCCGAGTTCAGGAGCGAGCTCGGGGGTCGGGAGGGAGACAGATCGAGCGCCTGCTGGGCTGCTCTCCTCTCCCGGGGAGGAGGGCATGGGACTACTCCATGCACTGGCAGCCCCTGGTGGAGACCGGGGGCACCACAGAGCGCAGAGTCGCACGTAAGGGAGCATGGCTGACGCAGGCAGGGTTGCCATGTGCCAACGTCAGACGTGCACCACACATGGGGGTGGAGGGAGGGACTTCGGGCACCTAGAAAAAAGGAAGAGAAATACCCCTCCGGCACAGATAGGCGATGGCCCTGCCAGTGCCACCACCACACGCCCAATGCTGGTTCCCCGTCACTGCCCCCTGCAGTCTCCCTGGGTTGCCATCCCCCGACCTGGGGAACCGTGATGAAATTGAAGATGTAGGGGAACACAGCGGGAGGTAGAGCGAGTCGGCGAGTGCAGTGGCCCGAGAGAGTTCCGAGCTGGAGGGCCAGAAAGATAGTTGAAAAAAAAAAAAAAAAAGTTGTGTGGCCTTAAGTAGAATGAGTAACTGTGTGTACAGGGGAGAATGCCAGTTCTGTGTCACCCATGTCCTATCTCCCAAGTCATAGTCATTTCACAGTCTACCAATGCTGTGAAGATATCAATGGCTGCCCTAGCTCTGTTAGTCCACATTTGGCTCCCAGGTATGCAGTGAGCAGATACCTAGTGTTGGCCAGCTTATGTAAGCAATAAGACACAACGGGGTGTGCATTACATTGTGATAACCGCACTCCTAGGGGCATAGTTAGGCACGAGTCCGAAGGCCGAGTGATGGTCGCCCCAGGAGTGTGGTTATCACAACGTAATGCACAACCCCGGAGTGTCTTATTGCGCTTATAAAATGGCTCTTTATTTTTAGAAACAGTTGTTTTATTTGAATACACGTTTTTAAATAAGTAAAAATGTAAATTAATATGTGTTTTTTATGTAAAATAGTCCCTCCGCCAACTGGTGCTAGATTAAATTAGTGATTAAATTAGTGATAGTAATGATAATAATAACATTAATAGTGCTTACATTTAGTTTCTGTGGTTTTTGTTTTGTTTGATATGTCTGTGTGTCCTTCCCTGCCCACCCAAGCAGTAAATTATCAGGCTCATACTACTTTTGAATGACACATCTTCAAAGAAGCTCGGCACATCATGGTAACCATTGCCTGTAATTCTTGTGCAAACCTGATTTTTGATTTGGCACATAAGAATATTAAGAATTCCTGCTTTAAAATCTGAGCTTACAGAATGCCCTCTGTGTGGGCAGCACCTTTTTGTTATGAAGGACAGAGCAATTTTGACAGCTAAAATAAAGGAAGTCCCTCCTAAACAGGGACAGTTGAGAGGGGAGATTTCAGGCTACGTTTTATTTTCCTCTTTTTTTTTTTAAATCACCTGAGTGTTCTAATTTGCTCAAGTTTTTGTAGTCACGGCTCATAAACAACTGAGAAATCCAGCCGCTTGACTCCCCCTGCACTTGCCTGACTCGCTCAAATTAAGATACAGTGAGTCCGTATAATGCAATCCCCCCCAATATATTGGGAGCTTACCGGGGATCCTGCTACATTGTTTCCCAGTTCCTGCTCTTGCAGGTGGAGTCACTCACATCTTTGCTCTCCCGGAGCGCTCCTGGACTAACACTGGGGAGCACTGCAACAGTTTTTAGCGCCGTTGCCACCACAGACTAGAGCAGAGATTAGCGGTTTGAAAACCGCAAAGCAGGAAACTGGTTTGCCTGGTGGCCGATTAGGGACATGCTCGCTTCAAGTCAAGCGGGCTGATGTCTGCACATTTCATAAGAAAATTAAGAAAGAAAAACATATTTCTTCCTGATGTTTTGGGGGTGTGTGTGTGGGAGGGGGTTTCACAACTAAAATCATCAATGGGTCAGGCGAGAACTGCCGCCTGCCTGCTTGCTGAAGCTAAAGAAGAAAATGACATTTATTTTCTTATAACGTAAGCTGGCTAAAAACATGGCGACACAAAGTTTTGAGACATTCTGAATAGAATGTTTAAAATGAATATATGAGTCATCGGGTTCTGTTATCTGGCTGTTTTACCAGGCCTAGTTATTTATAGTGCAACGTCGTCTCATATTGCACTATAAATAACCAATCAGATTACTCAGTTGGGCTCTGCCATTTTATAATGTTCAGTTAGTATTATGTAAGGCAGTCCTTGCCCGTACTATCCAGCTTCCCCCATGGCCGTGACTCACCATCGTAACTGATATTTAAGTAATAAACCATGGCAGAGTGTGGGTGAGGCTGGGCTAACCCATGCCTGGTATGGTTCAGTCACGAGGCCTCTGGCAGAGTGACCAAACTATGCCTGGCATTGGTAAACCCCTGTATCACCCACACCCTGGAGTGGATTATTGTGATTATACAATGGCCCTCTAGGTTTTGTGACAAAAAAAAAAGAAAGAAAATTTTTTGTGTGTGTGTGTTTTTCATTGTTTTTCTTGGTTTCATTCCTGCAGCAAGCAAAATAGTTCTGTGTTGCTGTGGTAACAGGCTGACTGGAGCAGCAGGGTGGATGCTGGAGATGGGTAGTGGTGAGCGGGTAGGAGCGAACTGACTAAACTGCAGGGACAGAGCCGACAAAGGGAGTAAAGAGGTAGTAATTTTAGTGTACAACTCTCTGAGGTCCATTAAGTTGAAGCTCTTAGTAATTTTGTTTTGCGGTGCTTTGCCAGTGTTTTTCAGCAGTCGGGTAACATGCACTTTGCCACTGTTAGTTTGTTTTGAATTTACCACGATTTAGGCGATGATCAAGATGGCGTCTGCTGGGAGCTTTAAAATTCGATCGGACTAATTAAGCTGCTGGAAATGGGTATCGGAGGGTAGCTGGCACCTCTCTCCGTTGGTAATGCTAGGATTTACCACAGCTAGGAGGGGCCAGCTAGCCAATCAGATTAATTTAATTTTAAAGCCATTGTATAATGTACAACAAAATACGCTTGGGGAGGGCCAGTGGGATGTTGGGGTGCTTAGGAAGGGGTATCACTAGCAAAAGAAGGGAGGTGGTGATGCCATTGTACAAAATGCTGGTGAGGCCTCATCTGAAATACAGTGTTCAGTTCTGGAGGTCGCATCTTCGCAAAGACATAGACAGGGTGGAGACGGTCCAGAGAAGGGCGACCAAGATGGTGAAGAGCTTGCATCAGAAAGCATATGAGGACAGATTAAAAGACCTCAATATGTATACACTTGAGGAGAGGAGGGAACGGGGGGAGGGGGGAATATGATGGAGATCTTCAAGAGTCTTAAAGGCTTGAACAAAGTGCAGGTGGGTGAAATCTGTCAGTACAAGAGTTGTACAAGGATGAGAGGATACGATATGAGATTGGAGGGGGGCAGGATAAGGGAAATGTGAGGAAGTTTTTCTTCATGGAGAGGGTAGTGGATGCTTGGAATAGCCTACCCCAGGAAGTGGTGGGTGTTAACCCAGTGGGGGGATTCAAACATGCATGGGATAGACATAAGGGAACCCTAGACAGGGTGAAGAGAGGCGATAGCCAATGACCAAGTGGGGTCAGCAGCTGCTGATGCAAGCAGGGAATACGCGAGCAGACTAGATGAGCCTAGCGATCCTTACCTGCCATCAACTAATTTGTTACTGTGTTACTATGTTACTGTGTTACTATGTTACTCTGTTACTCTGTTATTTCAGCACTGCAGCTCGGTAAATGTAAGTGCCAGCATTCAAAACATGAGTGTGTATGGGCATGTGTGCGTGTAACTAGGTCCTTATAAACCTTCATACTGAACATGCTAGCTGGCGTCATTTATTTACAAATGGTAATGAGAAAATCAGATACCTAGAATTATATTTATTTATTTATATGAAACGTTTCACCAGGAAGTACATACTGAGTTGTATTACCTCATTTCCAGATGTGTCCGGGGAGGGGGAGAGATACAAAGGGGGGGAGCAAATAAAGAAGGGTGCAAGAATTAATGACCGAACAGCCAACCCAGTCTGTCTTTTACCTGCCTTACTCTATGTCTGAACTAGTACCTTACCAGATTTACTGAGCTGATGGCCATAACTGTGCCTCGGTAACCCCCCTCCCCAGACTGTTTATACTCCCCACTTCCCATAGACCTCCCTATGCCCTTGTCCCATCCCATGCTTTTGGAGGAGCCTGCAAGGTATCGCAGCAGGTGGGGCTTTGTCTGGGGGCAGGGTCTGAGACACCTGAACAGTAGGGACCCAGGTAGGACTGCCCAAAGGGGCTGGAGGGGGATAGGTTCTGGGGAGGGAGCTTGTGGCCAGGGACAGGGAGGAGCCAGGCTCCTTAAGAGGGGCTGCACAGGAGGAATTCTTCCTCATTCCTCTTTGTCCCAGGTTGCATCCCACCCAAACTTCACCATCGTAAAAGCAGGGGGGACCGTGAGAGGGGGTACAGGGAACTTGCTGTCCCACTAAGGGGGATCACCTTAGGGGTTGAGAAGGAATGTCCCATTTTTTTCCCACTGGGTTTTCCAGTTTTTTGCCTTCTCCAGCATGGGGGGAGTTATTCTAGTTAGAGTAGGCTAGGGAGCAGATAGGTAGGTGTCACAGTCACGAACATTGTAAGTGTGGTGGCTTGGTAGTCTTGGAACGCTGTGGAGGGGGTAACAGGCGATCATGTGTCTTGACCAGCCAGATCTCCCTGAGGCTGACAGGAGGGCGGGCCTGATGGATGGCATCCGGAGGGCACCCTCTTTGGGCAGGGTCCCACGGCATGGCGGATCCTCTGACGGGGGAGGAGCTAGCCGCAGCCGATCACAGAGCCATCCCTTATGCCCCGGAGGCTGTTGTCCCTCATGGGGTCTGGGTTGATGGTAAGGCGGCCCTCTCCTGGGAGGGAGGGAGGGTCGACCATCAATGATCTAGTCTAGTGCTCTATGGGGAGCTAGATTCCTTCCAAGGCTACCTAGCTGCGCACAGCACGCTAGCAATTGTATATATGGACAATTGGTTTTATCAATAAATACATGGCTGTGGCCATTTCTCCAAAGCCCATTGTTGCGTCAGTTTGTTGAGGTGAAGAAGGCATATGCCCTCAAAAGACAAAACCCCATCACCAACTTGGCTTCAACCACCTTCTTGGGTAAACTATTACATTTGTCCACCCTGGCTCCATGAAAGAGACCTTCCTGGCATTTCTGTCATCCCTTCTGACTCAGCCTCCCACTGACCAACTTTCATTTAAGCACAGAGGAAGGACTGTACTTCACCCTGGGAGAACAGCAGGACCGGGAAAAATCTTGTCAGAGCTTGTAAAAACTCTTAACATGCAACTAGAAAAGCTGAGCAAGGGACATAAAGTGTACCATGTGGTTCTACAATGTACTTACTACCTGTGTGTGAATTAGAAACACCCATTAATATAACAAAAAAACCTGTAGAGATGGAATAACAGAATTGGAACCAGTATTTAAAAAATCAGCTTCTCTAGGGGGAAATGACTTACAGGTTCAGTGCGGTTCTTTGTATCAGGTTTGTGCTTAGATCTGTATGTGCTTAGAAAGCAGTATAGCATAGTGGTTAGGGGCACGGAGCTGCAAACTTGGAGATCTGGGTCTGAATCCCATTATCCCCCACTTGCATACTGTGTGACCCTAAGCAAGTCACTTAACTTCCTTGTGCTCCCAGGTTGCACCTGGAAACAAGCTCCAGCTTAGTGTCTCTCTCCTGGTTAAACAACCCCCCCCTTCCCTTGATCTCACCCCTCCCACCTGCTAATTTGTTCAGAGCCCCCATTCATTGCCATCTCCTGACACACCCTTTACTTTAAGATACAGCTTGACATTTGCTTAGGAAATGCCGAATCTTTCAGAGATCTCAGCTCCTTGAGTCCTGGTGCAGATCAACCTCTTGATGAACTGTTAACGTCTCCCATTTACATATTAGTTGGGGGGATAAGCAGGGGGTAATAGCCTTTTGATGGGCTTCCCATTATACTTGAATGCCCCATTTCAAGGGGGCAACCAGCCACTGAGAGAACATAGCCAGAGGGCTGAGGATGGTCCCCATCCTCGCATACCTTACGACTGACAAAGAAATGCAAATCTTAACATCGTTTCAGGAGCCCTTAAGCTGTGTTTACACTATGCTGCTGTAGTTTGGCAGCATTTTACATTGAAACATGAATTGTAATGAGAAAGAAACAAAAGCCATGTTTACACTGCCACCTTTGCAGTGCATCAGCCCGTGTGCACGGGTTGATGCGCTGCATAGTCGACAGTGTGGACACTCACCAGAGTGTGTTAGAAGTGCTTTGGATCCATTTTCTGCATGGCACAGGAGTGGGCACGTTTATCGGAGTGAGCATATTACGCACCTGGGAAACAAAAACCCAGGGGAAGAGTACACAATGGGGGGTGAGATACTAACAACAACAAAAATGGAAAGGGACCTAGGGGTAGTCATATCAGATGACCTAAAGGTGGGCAAGCAATGTGAGAGGGCAGCAAGGAGGGCTGGGGGGATATTGGGATGCATAGGGAGAGGCATCACCAGTAGAAGACAGGAAGTTATTATCCTCTGTACAGACAGTTGGTGAGACCCTATCTGGAGTACTGGGTGCAGTTCTGGAGACCCAATCTCCGCAAAGACATAGACAGGATGGAAGCTGTCCAGAGGAGGGCAACTAAAATGGTGCAGAGTCTGCACCGGAAGACATATGAAGAGAGACTTAAGGAGCTAAATATGTATAGCCTCGAGGAAAGGAGGGAGAGGGGGACATGATAGAAACTTTCAAGTACCTCAAGGAATCAACAAAGTCAAGAGGGCACCCCATCTTTCAAAAAAGAGGTGTGCAGAACAAGGGGCACAATTTGAAGATAGAAGGCGGCTCAGAAGTAACAAGAATGTTTTCACAGGGCTGTTGGGATGCATGGGACGGCCTTCCGGAGGAGGTTGTGGAGTCAAAAACAGTGGTGGAATTCAAGCATGCATGGGACAGTCATAAGGCAATTCTAGGGGGTGGGGGTAGGAAGAAGTAGGCTGCTGGTTAACTAGGATCTGCAGCTTATCCATTAGGTAGGGAAATGGGCAGACTGGGTGGGCCAAGCGGTCCTTATCTGCCGTCAAAATCTCTGTTTCTATGTTTCTACGTGGCAGGGTAAATGCACTGCGACGCTCACTCCGATAAAAGCAGTCACTCCCAGACACGTCCACTGCTTCCAACACAGCCCCACAGCCCCTCTCCAGCACAACCTGCATTGGGGAGAGGGTGGACTGTGTAAAGGTAAAACTGTGCTGCAAACAGTGATCACATCAGGAATGGAGTGGCACAAAGGTCAGAGTGCTGCCACCATGTAAACCCAACTATCGAGTCTGCTGGCAGAAAAAGACCCAGTGGCTCATCCTACCTGTCTGTAATTGTGCCTAGCCTAACACTGGGCCAGAGGTATTTAGCCGGTAGCCCCAGTATAGTCTGGGCAGCTCTTTCCTCAGATTACCCACCCTCCTCTTTTCCCATAGTCTGAACTATTCCCTTGTGTCTGTCTCAGCTTTGCTTGAAGCCAGTCTTGGACTTTGCACTGACCGCCTCATTTGGTAATTAATTCCTCTCATCTGTCACCCTTTCCTTTAAGAGGAACAGTCAGCATAAAGGGCCCCATACTCAAGTGTGGGGCTGGTCCCAATGTACACTTTGTGCTCTCTGTGACTGTACTTAGCCCCAGGAGGACAGTGGGATGAGCAAACAAAAGATCAGATCTTATATAAACTCTAACATGAGCTGCAGGCTATGGAATCAGACTCAGAACTACATAAGAGGAACGTGATCTAGGAGTGATCATCAGTAACTCCCTTAAACAAATGAGCCAGTGCAAAAAGTCTATAGCAAGGCTAACAGGATGCTGGGATGTATCGGGAGGGGGATTGATAGCAGAAGAAAACAGGTAATACTGTCCCTGTACACATTTCTGGTGAGGCCTCACCTGGAGTACTGCGCCCAGTTCTAGTGTCCTCACCTCAGAAAGGACAGGGATAGGTTGGAGACAGTGCAGCACAGGGTAACAAAAATGATTCGGGGCCAGCAGGGCAGATCCTATGAGGAGCACCTCAAGGCACTAAATATGTACTCACTGGAGACCAGAAAGAGAAAAGGGAGCTATGATAGAGACCTTCAAGTTCCTTAAAGGAATTAACAAGGTAAACGGCCGGGAAATATTTACCCTGAATACCAACTCAAGGCCACGTGATTACAAATGGAAATGAACAGGACGGAGGTTCAGGAGGGACATGAGGAAGTACTTTTTTACGGAAAGGGTGATGAAGCCTTGGAACAGTCTGTCGGCTAAGGTGGTAAGTGGCTGCAAACACAGGGGATTCAAGCAGACATGGGATAGAATGAAGGGAATAGTGGTCGCCCGGGGTGAAAAGACCAGGAAGGAGACCAGGGATAGGATGGGGAGGGCTAGTACCCCGGAGAAACAATAGGTTCCAGGGATTATAGGGAGTATGGGCAGACTGAATGGACCTCTGGTCTTTTTCTGCCATCATGGTCTATGTTTCTATGAATCTCCCACTGCTGCAGCCTTGTTCTGATGTCAGCTGCAGGAGATTCTGGGATTTGTAGCTAAAGTCAATATCAGCTTGGAAGTCATCAAAATCAGTCTGATACAATCTACTATGCTACAGTAAACAGTAAGTAAACCAAAATGTTTTTGCACAAAAAGTGTACATTGGGAATAGCCCCACACTTGAGTGTGGGGTCATTGGTGCTGACTGTCCCCCTTTAAATAAGAATTTCCTCACATCTTCCTTGCCCCCCCACTAACTTCCATGCATGCTCTGTTGTCCCAGTGATCTCACTCATGGTGGGAGGCAGTATAGCGCAGTGGTTTAAGGCTCTGAGCTGCAAACCTGGAGACCTGGGTTTGAATCCCACAGCCCCCACTTGCATACTGTGTGACCCTGAGCAAGTCACTTAACTTCCTTGTGCTCCCAGGTTGCACCTGGGAACAAGCTTTCAGCTTAGTGTGTCTCTTCTGGTAAAAAAAAAAAGTAAACTGGTCACTGCAAGCCGCCCTGTTAATTCCCTGCAGGCGCTTGTGAGTCTCCATCATGGGTCCCCTATCTCCATCCTGGCCATCTTGAAGCACTGCAGATGTTTGGGGAGCATGCACACCGGAATGGTGCAGTGTTGCATCTGTGAATATTTCATTCCCACTTCCTCCTCAGACCTTGATCCTTGTTGCAGTGCTCCTTTGTTTTAAATCATTCCTTCCTGCTTTGTTCCCTGTGCTGGCTCCCTCTCCGTATCATTGACTGTGGCATGGTTTTAAGTGGGAGGGAGCAGCACACAAGAGATGGAAAGAGAGGCATCATTGAAGAAAGGAAGGGAGGGAGGGAGGGAGGGAAGGAAGGAAGGATGGATGGATGGATGAATGATTGAATGACTGGGCCTAGACATAAAAAAAAAAGAACAGGACTATCGCCACACCTTTTCTTTATTCTTTTATCAGCTGTTTATACTGTTACCTGTGTAACAACCTGAGCAGGTCCTCTTTCCACACCACCAATTTCTTGCCTGTCCTGGTAACCGCAGTTGTCCATTCCCCTGACTCAATCAGTGCTCATTCACAAGGCCTGCAGTTTGAACCACAAGGTGGATCCAACCAGCACGTGCATCTATGCTATCCAGGAACCAGATCTGTGAGGCCAGCCAGGGGGAAGCTGGTGACAGGTTTGGCTACCCATGGGAACGTGATAATACAGTACTAAGTAATAATGCACGACAGGGTGTGTGTTGTTGTGGGGTTTACCCACGCCTTGTGTGGTGTGTCACCAGGCCAGTACAGTGACTTTAACCACACAAGAAGTTGGTAAATCCCACTACTACACACACCCTGAACTGCATTATTGTGACTATAAAATAAATCTGTATATAAATAATTAGGTTCAAAGAACATAAACATCTGATCTGCGGGATCTTTACCACTCGTCTGTTGCAGCAGTTAGTCATGGTCATGTGACATGTTTTAACCAATGAGGCTACAGGATTTTTGTGACCCATTTTATAGCTGTTCAGTCAGATGAATCCCGCAGAGTCCCATCAGTTTTTCTTCCTGATATTCTACCTTCCGATGGTTGCATCCATGTATCTCTTCCAATGTGTGAACAGTCTGCCGGGACCCCTCACCACATGTCCTGCCTCACAGTGGCCAACCCCAGCCCCCTGAACCATAACTGGTGCAGTCAGGTGGCAGAATCAGCACTCCCCCTTAGAGGAGGTAATTATCCATGTGAGTGCTGCACACTCCATGGCTGGTCTGCTCCTGCAACCCAGGTTCTGGGGGCACACCTGGGCTATTATCATGCCAGGAAGCTCCGTTCTTTTTTCCCATATACTGTAGGTTTTTATCTTCCTGATCTGCCCCAGCTACCACACTCTGCGTGACCCTCCCCCCCACAAGCCCTGTCACCCAGATTCTCCAGGATTTACCTTCCCTCTATCATCCTGTGCCTCAGAACTGTGGGGGGCCAGTTCACTGGTGTGGGACCTGCAAGGGATCGGTTGTCACCCTGCAGTCAGGGTGGTTTTCCACTCAGTTTCCAGCCCCGGTCCACAGACATTCAAATTGGTGCAATGTGCGAGCTCCACCTCCACAGAGGTGACCCCATGCCCTGAATGTGGGATCCCTTCCCTCTACTTGTGGCTCACTTGTTCTGCCACCCAGACACCTCCAGGGGCAGACAAGCAGAGAGCCACAGCAACCCGCTCCCTGAGGGAGGCTAGCACTCTAATGGATGCTCAATCCACCCTCCGCGGGCCAGCCCCCGAGTGACCTGCATTCATTTCTGAACCCAGGTTGCTGGCGTGCCAGGAGGTGAGGCACTCATTGCTTCAGCCCTCTATGCTGCTGAGCTAGCTAGGAAGTTCCATTCCACCTGGCACAATGCAGCTGGCTCCTCGTACATGGTAATTGTTTCAGTCGCCCTAAGCAGTTTTCTGACAGTAGCATGGCTTGTTTCTCCCCTCACCATGTAGTGTACCTGGGTTTGATCCTTTTTTATTAAACTTTTTCTTGTTCCCCAACTCATGTGACAGCCCCCCCAGCTCCATCACCAACCTTCTCATGGGCTTACTGGTTACCTACCACCTTCCCAGGACTCTGATAGTGGTGGGTACCCTTTCCATGTTGGTCGTGAGTGGGCCTGCAGGGGGCACTGGATGGACCAGTGCTTTTTTCTCCAGTTCCTGGTTTTTCTCCCCAAGGGTTCTGACATGCAATAATGCACATGCATGCTGTGTTGTCTCCTGACCTCCATCAGGTGGCAGATTAACAGCAAGAATTCTGTGCCCCCCCTCCCCAAATTGGGGAAACCTGTCCCTGTGATGCTGTATCCTCCTTCCCCCAGCCAGACCATGAGTGACCCAAGTCTGTTCCTGAAACCGGGTGTCTGGCATAGCCAGGGGTAGACATACTGCTGCGTTACTGGATAGGCCACCTGGGTTTGATTCTTTTTTCTCTTTCCTCTTTTTCTGTCCCTGGGGACTCCCGCTGGCAGGTATCTTTGGTCCTTCTCCTCGAGAGGGCTCACATTCGCCTTGTAGGGGCCGTGTCACACTCTCCCAACCCCAGCCCATGTACGGTGAATCCCCCACTGATTTTCTCCCCATGGCGGGGCCAGGGAGGGAGGACCATCCTCCACCCACCCCCAAGTACAGAAGTCCAGTTTTGCCAGGTGAACTGCAGGTCGGGAGCGTGGCCCTGGCATCATATAGCCTGCCAGCATCTCCCATTTTCTTCTTTTCTGTCCTCCCGTTGCTGGGGCACAAACATAGCAAGTGTACTTGGAGGAGCACACACACTGTGTGGTCCTACAGCACCCTCCCTTCCTTTGGTGTCCCTGACCTGCACTATCCTCAGTCTCCACCCGGGGGTGAGGAGTCGTCGGCAGGGCTGCAAGTCTACCGGGAGAGGAGAGTTGTCCTCCGGATGCTCAATCCTCTGCCTCCCGAGCCAACCCCTGGTGACCTGCTCGCACCATGAACATGGGCTGCTGGCATGGCATGAGGTAAGGCACTGATGCCTCAGCCCTCCACACCACTGTGTTGGCCCTGGGTTTGATTCTTGAGACAGCTGGAGACTGTGCACAGTCTTGGGGGGAGGTGGGCTCTGCAATTAAGTATCTACTAACATATGACTTGCCTTGTGGTAGTCCTGGGGGAGAAGAGGAAGTCATGATGACAGAATGTCTTCATGTAGTAATCCCCCCACCCCCACACCCATCGGGACACAGTGCTCTTACCATTGGGTGACATGGGTAATGCAACATTCTACCACTGGTGCTGCTGACAACACCTGTGGGGGCATAAGGAAGTCTCAGAATTGGCCCAGTTATCTAGGCTTTGGGCCCAACAGCATGGGTGGGGCCTCCAAGTAAAAGCAGCAGTTCTCAGCCCAGACCACACATGGATACATGTTGGACAGATCTCTGAATTTATCGTGAAAATGTAGGACTTAAGAAAAAAAAAATGCACCCTAAACCAGTTAAAAAAGTGAATGTTTAAAAAGAACAAACTTGTGGGCCATACAGTATATGATAAAAGAGCCACACACCAGTCAGCACAAACCCATTCCTTTTTATGTTTGCTTGTGCGCGTGCCCAAGAAACATGTTGCAGCAGCTCACTGCAGAAGCAGGTTGTGTAGGTGTGGCAGTGTTGTGGCCAGAGCCCCCTGTGTCTTTTGAGGCTTGGCCCACTTTCCCCAATGTGGTGGCATGCTGCTGCTGACACTAGTTCAGCCAGCGTGCCACCACCTTGAAAGGATTTCACCACTGCAATTAGGTGCCGCCTTGTCATTGCAGCCAGCCATTCCGCTGACATGAGGAGCGATCGTCATTGCAGGGGGCGCACTTGCCCGTAATTCAGTAATTTGCCAATGGGGAGCCCACTCCCATCTGCACACTGTAACCCCTATTTGTTGCTTGCTTAGGGGTGTCCAGTCCCTCGACTTCATGCACCCCCACCAAGTCTTTCTTTGCCGATGGGGCCCAATCCCATCAGCTTCAGTTCCCCTCCTGTTAAATTTGCCGATGGGGCCCATTCTCCATCAGCTTCAGTCTCGTTAAATTTGTCGAGGGGAGCCCACTCCCCATTGGCATAATGTCCTCACCCAATCAATTTGTTGTATGCCGAGAGGGGGTGCCCAATCCCCCTCGGCTCTTCCCTCCCCCATATGTGCCGACGGGGGTACCCAATCCCCATCAGCTCTGGTCTCCCCCACCCCAAAACATGCAGGTGGCACGCTGGAAGCCCCCCCCAGCGTGCCAAAAGTACCTGCTAAAAGGAAAACCTGTTCCACAATGTCTATTGTTTTTTAAAACCCTGTAAAGAAGAAAACGGTCCTCGCTGTCTAAGCCCTCCCCAACCCATGCCCACCCTCTCACGCACCCTTCCTCCCCACACCACCCACCCCATACCTACCCTCCGAGCCCAGCACGACTCATCTCCGTGACCGGAACACACCTGTACCCTTCAAAGCTGACCATGAACTGAAGAAATGCCGTAAGCTTTATAATGGCATAAATAGGGTTTTTTCAACTTTGGTGCATATCTCAGGCATTTTTGGGAATTTTGGCACCAAATTTTCAACATGGGGTTATTGAATTCAGCCACTGTCATGGCTTTATTCGGTCCTGAAAGGTGATTTCGCGGTCACTCTGAGAATCGTCTTTCGGGACAGTGTAACACGACAGTGCCAGTGTTCATGAGGTGCTCTCAAAAAGCCTGTGTGCAAATTTGGTGGACAAAATCCCAAAAATGAGTGTTTTACGAGCGTGCATTGCGCAGTTGCTACGCACACTCGTAACTCTGCAAATTTTACAATATTTGCATTCCAGATTTTCAACATTGGCATTTTCCACACCTCCTTATGAACAGTACAGCTGTCATTTTTCACATCCTGGCCGAAAGGAGGCAGTATAGTGCAGTGGTCTAAGGCTCTGAGCTGCAAATTTGGTGACATCCAGCAGACCAGACCTGGGTTTGAATCCCACAGCTTCTACTTGCATACTGTGTGACCCTGAGCAAGTCACTTAACCTCCTTGTGCTCTCAGGTTGCTCCTGTAAAAAAGCTTTCAGCTTAGTGTGCTATACCTGGTTAAACAACTAAATAAAGAAATGTGTTTTCGCACTCCGGCGGAGAATAGCGCGGTCGCTGTGGGAAATCAGTGTTCAGGACACATTAAGAAAATCACAGTGACACTGTTCATGAGCAGAGGTCCTAAAATGACTATGTTGAAAATGTTGTGCTGAAAGTCCATAAAATGACTGTGTTACAAGCATGCGTTGCGCAGTTTCCACACACCCTTGTAACTTCCGCAAATTAGTAATATTTTCATGCCAGATTTTCAACACTGGCATTTTTTTAACCTTATGAACAGTACAGCTGTCATTTTCACATCTGGCCAAAATGGCATTTTTTCTTCCGGTAGCAGAATAGTGCAGTCGCTTTGAGAATCAGTATTTAGGACAGATTATGATCGAGCAGAGTGAGAGAGGAGGTTACGAGCTCAACTGAGCTCTGTTGGGACTGCTGCGGATTTCTTTGTGGGCAGAAAAGGCGCCAACAGGCAGGAGCCCAGGCATAAAAGGGTAGCCTGCAGCGCCCGTGAGAAACAGAACCAGCGAGTGAGGGAGGTGGAGTGAGTGAGCTCAGTGGAGCTCTGTCGGACTGCTACAGATTTCTTTGTGGGCAGAAAAAGGCATCAGTGCAGGCAGGGGCCCAGTACAAAGGGCAGCCTGCAGCGGTGGGAGAAACAGAATGAGCGGTGAGAGAGGGGGGAGTGAGTGACCTCAATGGAGCTCTGTCGGGACTGCTGTGGATTTCTTTGTGGGCAGAAAAAGGTGCCAGTGCAGGCAGGATCCCAGTACAAAAGGGCAGCCTGCAGCGCCAGAAGAAACAGAACGAGTGAGTGAGAGAGGGGGAGTGAGTGAGCTCAGAGGAGCTCTGTCAGGACTGCTGCGAATTTCTTTGTGGGGAGAAAAAGGTGCCAATGCAGGCTGGAGCCCAGTACAAAAGGGCAGCCTGCAGTGCTAGGAGAAAAGGAACGAGCAATTCAGAGAGGGGGAGTGAGCAAGCTCAGCAGAGCTCTGTCGGAACTGCTGCAGATTTCTTTGTGGGCAGAAAAGGGCGTCAGTGCAGGCAGGGGCCCAGTACAAAAGGGCAGCCTGCAGAGCTGGGAGAAACAGAACGAGCGAGTGAGAGAGAGGGAGTGAGCGAGCTCAACAGAGCTCTATCGGAACTGCTGTGGATTTCTTTGTGGACAGAAAAAGGCGCCAACGCAGGTAGCAGCCCAGTACAAATGGGCAGCCTGCAGCGCCGAGAGAAACAGAACAAGTGAGCAAGAAAGGGAGAGTGAGCGAGCTCAATAGAGCTCTGTCGGGACTGCTGTGGATTTCTTTGTGGGCAGTAAAAGGCACCAACGCAAGCAGGAGCCCAGTGCAAAAGGGCAGCCTGCAGCGCTGGGAGAAATAGTGTGAGAGAGTTGGAGTGAGCAAGCTCAATGGAGCTCTACCAGGACTTTAGAGTTGCCCACCCTCCTGCCCAGGGTCCTCTGTGGTCCTATATTACAGCAGGGTCTCTAGAGTGGAGACAAAGCAATGATTGGATTATTTTAGGATTGCTGTAATAATACATATTTATTTGTTCTGTTTATTTCTCTAACTGAGCTGAGTAATACTTGGAGTGCAATAGGATTCCTAACTGGGCTAAGTGAAACTATATGAGAGCTGAGAACAAAAAGTATGGTAGCTGAGGGGTGAAAAACGGACAAGGAGGCTTTAGGATTGCTACAGTAATACAGTATCTAATGGATGAGATTTGAGACTGAATTAACCTGGTCGGCAAGGGGGCAGTAGGGGGACTAGTGTGGGGGGGGGGAAACAGGAATTTGAGTAAACAGGGGCCTAACAGTTGTAGTAGGGTACAGAACCTGGGTATAAGAGCCCGTAACATAAGATGGGGGCCAAAGTGGGGCAGGTGCCACATGTCAATAGGGTGGCCATCTTTGGAAGGGTGGTGGGATGTACAGGGTGTAGGTCCGCCATGATCCTGGACTGGGCTTGGAGGATGGGTGGGTGTATGGTCTGTAGACGACTGGCTAGTTTGAGGGAGGAACTGTGGAGGTTAGGAAGGAGTCTAAGTGGCAGGTCAGATGAGAATGTTAGGCATCCTGGTTGGGGGAGGAATAAGGGATGGCAAAGGGGGACGGAGGAAGAACAACTAGAGAGTGAAACTGACCCCCGTATCAGAGGCACTAACAGAAAAGAGAGGAGAAGGGAGGGGGTGCCCGAGGTGAGGGGGGCCTCCTGATGGGGGAGGAAGAGACCACAAAGAGTACCAGGGTAGAGAGCAGATGGCTGCGGGTAGGGAGGGACCGGGGTGGCACAGAGGGGAGCAAATAGGAGAGAGGAACCAATAGGGGAAAGAGATGTAGGAGGGGTATCAACTAGGAATAGATTCGAACCTCTGCTATGGGAGAGAGAGGGGAAGCAGGAACATACTGGGGGGGGTGGACAAGCGGAGCACGAGAGGGATGGCAACAGGTAGGGGAAGAGATAGCGAGGATGAAAGGGTAGAATGGGGGCTAGTAAGGAAGGAGGGGTGGTGACTGGAGGAGAGAAGGCTATGGGAAGGGGTAGGATGGGAGGGGCATCACTATCGGGGTAGAAGGAAATGGGGGTTCTAAATCGACAACAGCGGGGATAGCAGAGGGGTTCAAAATCAGCAGGGGAGGAGGTGAGGTCGACATGGGAAGCCCAGTAGGAAGTAGCCAGGCTGGGAAGGTGTTCAAGGGGGATGGGAGGAATAAGGCAGAGAAAAGGGGTGAGGTGGAAGTAGGGAGGTACAGATACAGAAGTCACAGAGAAAGCAGCTGGTGGGGGTAAGGGGCAGGAAGAAAGAATACTGGGGTGGTGGAAGGGGCATTAGAAGAGAAAGGGGTAAGGAAGGGGGTACTCATCCTGGGAGATTCTATACTGAAAGGGTGAGATGAGGTGGCAGGGAAAGGCACGCCGTATTTGAGTTGAAGCTATCCCCAGGTTGACTGCAGGAGGGGCAGGACAGGCACTGCTCAAGTGTGCAGCTGAAGGGGAGGAAGAAACCTCATTTAGTGTTGCATGTGGGTACAAATGACTTGGTGGGGGGGGACTGTAGAAGTAGTGAAGGGGAGGTTCGAGTAGTTGGGCAGGCAGTGTGAGGGGTTGGGGGAGTCAATGGCATTCCCGGAGGTACTACCGGTACCATGTGCAAGCGTGGGGAGGAAGGGTAGGCTTGAGGAGGTCAACGAGTGGCTGAGGGATTGGTGCCACACCAAAAATGATGGGTTACTGACTAACTGCAGTAGGGTCTGGGGGGAATAGTGACTTGTACACGGGGGACAGGGTACACTTGAGCAGGAAGGGAAGGGGAGTATTAAAGGCAGGATTAGAAGGGTATGTCTCTACTAAGGTGGATTTAAACTAGTGGGGGGGGGGGTGGCCAAAAGACTGAGGTTGGTAGAAAGCTCCAGACAGGAGAGCCTAATGAGCTCACCCCGCTAGATATAGGTAAAGGCGGAGGCATAGTAACCCTGGGAGGGGGCAGGCAGAGTGGTCTGAGTGTAATACAGAAGGCACCACCACCTGATAAGAATAAGGAGGAGAAAGGGTGCGGACTACTGGGAGGAGGGACACAGGCCAAAGAGGAGGAGAAGAGTGACAAGAAGGAGGGGTATGGGTGGAAGGTGGTCTGACTAAATGGATAGAGAACTGGTTACAGGGGAGAGTGCAGAGGTTGGTGGTGGTGGTGGGGTAGCTCTCGGCACCAAGAGCAGTGACAAGCGGGGTGCCGCAGGGGTCAGTGCTGGGCCTGGTCCTATTTGGGCTGTATATCTATGATATAGCACACAGACTGGGGAGCAGGGTTAGTCTGCTCACACATTATACCAAATTGGGGGCGATGGTGGATGAAGAGGATGGATGGGGAAAAACTGCAGGGGGACCTAACCAAACTACGGAGACGGTCTGTGGAGTGGCAGCTAGGATTCAGTGCAAAGAAGTGTAAGGTGATGCACTTCTGGGCTAAGAACCAGAACAGGGACTATTGGTTGGGGATCACAGAGGAGGAGAAGGACCTAGGAGTGGTGGTAACTGGGAGCATGAACAACTCAGCCCAGTGCAGGAAAGCAACAGCGAAGGCAAACAGGATGCATCTCAAGGGGGTTCTCATCCAGACACAGGGATGTGATCCTACCTCTCTACAGATCATTGGTCACACCACACCTAGAGTACTGTGTGCAATACTGGAGGTTATACTGAGGAGAGATATACAGTTACTGGAGGGGGTGCAAAGGAGGGCAACAAAAATGTTAAAGGGGATAGAAAGAAAGGAATATGAAGTTAGGCTGATGGAGCTGAACATGTACACTCTGGAGGAGAGCTGAGATGGGGGGATATAATTGCAGCATTTAACTACCTGAGGGGGTAAATAAACCTAGCACCGAGGGGGTGTTTAAACTGAGGAGTGGAAGAGAGATGAGGGATCATGGACTAAGGTTGGAAGGGGGACGTTTCAAGAGGGAAATGAGGAGGCACTACTTCTCTGAGAGGGTGGTGTCTAGTTGGACTGTGCTGCCAGAGGGAGTGGTAACACGTAGGACAGTCAATAGCTTTAAGGAGGAGTGGGATAAAGCAAGAGAAAGAGTCGGGGGACCAGGGGCTGGGAAAAGCGGGGGAGAACTGAGAGGGAGGAGTTTGGGGCAGCTGCAATCTAGAGTGCTAACTGCACACTCAGGCAGACTTACATAGACCGACTGGTGTGTTCCGCTGGCAGATCCGTATGTTCGTATGTAAAATCACAGTGACGCTGTTCATGAGCAGAGGTCCTAAAACGCCGATGTTGAAAATTTGGTGACAAATGTCCATAAAATGACTGTGTTACAGTTTCCATGCACCCTCGTAACTTTGCAAATTTGTAGTATTTTCACTCCAGATTTTCAACATTGCCATTTTTCCACACCTCCTTATGAACAGTTCAGTTGTCATTTTTCACATCCTGCCCGAAATATGCGTTTACACATCTGGCACAGAATACCAAGGTTGCTGTGGGAAATCAATGTTCGGGACAGATTAAGAACATCATAGTGACAGTGTTCATGAGCAAAGGTCACAAAATGTCTATGTTGAAAATTTAGTGAAATAATTCCACTAAATGACTGTGTTACGCGCATGCTTTGTGCAGTTTCCATGTACAGTCGGAAGTTTGAGCATTTTTAATATTTTCACTACAGATTTTCAACATTGCCATCTCTTCACACCTCCTATAGAATGGTACCAGCTGTCATTCTTCACATCCTGGCCGATCTGTGTTTTAAAATTAGTCCTGGCGCTATGCTTGCGATTGCTGTGGAAACTCAAATTTCGGACTCATTGACAAAATTGCAGTGCCACTGGTCATGAGAAGAGGTCCCAAATGCTTTCATGAGGTGGGGAGCCACAAAATGGCCATGTTGAACATTCGTACTGCAAATACCAACAAATGCCGGGCGTTATGGTTCTAACCACTGCGTCCCACCCTTACAGACTGACAGACATCAGGGGTGTGCCTTTGGATTGCTGACTGTAATGCTCATGCCATTCCAACCCCTCCCCCAGCCACTGACAGGCATTGAGCTGTGCCTTTGACTCTTCTGCCCACAATTCACCCCATTCTATATTGCACCCATTTCAGCATATGTCCTTATGGAGTGGGGTGACTGTAAAGCCGAACACCCCAAGACACACCTCAACACTTGTCACTGTCTGCAGGATAGGGTGAGGTGAAATGGCATGAACGTTATGGGCGACAACACAAACCCATATCCCAATGTCTGTCCATCTCTGCAGGGTGGAGGTGGGGTTGACGTCAAGTTCAATACTTCACTGCAGTTCCTACTCTGCATCTGTCTAACTCTTGCATTTCCAATGCTAATACCAGCAAGCAAACATTCGGCATTGACAAATGCTTGTTATGTTGTTGCAACTCTTAGGGGTGCAGTTTTCGGACTGGTCCTGTTGTTTGCAGGGATGGGAGAACCAGTTTGGATAAGTTCAGAACCACCCAGAACCTATGCCATTTTCTGTAAAACAACCTTATCAGAACCTTTTTTTCTAGTTCTAGTAAGGCTCTGATAACTTACAAAACACTGAATCAGGAGCTTAATATATTCCTCCAGTAGATCTTTAGTAAGAAAGCTGGTTATAAAAAGACCCAAAAGGAGGCTGGAGGTCGTGTAGTACCACTCCAGGTTGTTTTTAGATTCATTTCTCTTCACTGACAATAGCTTAAGGGTGGACAATGATGGTTAAAATAGCATGTGTGAAAGTTCTGATAAGGCTTGGATAAATATCAGAATGTTTTATGGTTTATCAGAACCTTTTAGAACCTCAGAACCTTTTGTGCTTCTCCCATCCCTAGTTGCTTGTACACTCCAATATGTGTTACAAAATAAAACTTTTGTGAGCAACGTATTGACCTGGTGGTGATGCACTTTTATCTTAAGAAAGTGAGCAGTGTGCAGTGTTGTAATGCTAGCTGGTGTGCGGCTCTGGGGTTATACGTGACCTGCAATGGTGTTATTTTATATATGTCGTGTGTATGGATGGAGAACCACAAAAAATTCTGAGGTCTAAAAGGTTCTAATGAGCCATAAAATATTCTGATACTGATGGTTATCTGAGCCTTATTAGAACTTTCAGAACCCTTTAGTTTAAAGTATAACTGTTTTAACCATCACTGTCCAACCATAAGCTCTTGTGAGTGAGGGGAAAGGAATCTAAAAAACAATGTGGAGAGGTACTGCACTACATCCAGCTTCCTTTTAGGTCTTTCTACTGCCGTCACCAGTCTTCTTACTAGATAAAGACCTGCTGAGGAGTAGATTAGTCCAAGATTAATGATTTAAAAATTATTAGAACCTTATTAGAACCTGATAAAAGGTTCTGATAAGTTTCTTTTGCATAAAATGGTATAGGTTCTGGGTGGTCCTCAATTTATCCGAACCTGTTCTCCCATTACTAATTGAACACTTTTTAGAGCCTTGCTCTCCCAGTAAATTTCAGGAGACTGGAGACTGAGTCCTGTTTGAAGATTAAAGGATTTTTTTTTTTTTACGGCATTCCTGTTCTGTGGTTGTTAAAAAAACAGTGAGCGCTCATTGAGGTGTTTGCCTCGGGCTTTCTAACAGCAGCAGTGATGGGTTTAAAACAAAATGCTCCCTTCCCCCGCTCCGCTAAGTGATTGCTTTGCACCTGCAGAAGATCTGTGCTGCATTCTCTCAGTCAGGCCAGTCAGTCACCCAGGGTATGCCTGACTGGAAGTTCCATAGCAACCTTGGGACAGCCGAGGAACAATGCAAGTTGCAGTGTGTGTGTGTGTGTGCATGCGCACATACATGTGTGTCTGACAGCAGGAGGGGCTTTCTCCCAGAGGTCAGGAGTCCTTCATGCTCACAATGTGCAGCATAGAATTTTGGGGGGCCCCAGCAGAATAAATCATTGGGCCCTTACCCATCCCAACCCGACCACATCTTTAACTCTGTCCAATATGCATAACATTTTACAGTACTTGCAATACAACCAGTTACATATTTTGGAGGGGGAGGAGTTTAGGGGTAGTAGCAATACTAATTCTCATGAATCAGGGCTGGGGATGTTACAAAGTTTCACTTCACCAGCAAAGTTGTTGACTTGCGCATTCACAAAGCAAATGTATTGGCAGCGTGACATCACTGTATGGCTTCTGAAGGTGTGAGTGTTTTGGGGCCAATGGAGCTGGGCATTGCGAAGCTAGCAGGGGTTGAAATTATGCGTTTTAGCCACTGGCCAGCAGGGCTTGTGACTGTGAAAATCCACTAGCCCCACAGACTTTTCTATTGGCCCAGCTGACGTACTTGTTGAAATATTACTTTCTCCAGTACAAATCTGCAGGGCTACTTGAAGGAAAATGTTAGTAGCTCAACATAAAATTCTTCAGCATTGGGCTGGTGCCAATTTTAACCCCTGGGCTAGGCTGTGAAAGGGAACATTGTTTAATTAGGAGTAGCACACTGAGCTGAAGCTTGTTTCCAGAGGCATCCTGGGAGCACAAGGAAATTAAGTGACTTGCTCAGGATCACACAGGATGCACCTAGGTGGCTGTGGGATTCAAACCCATGTCTCTAGATCTGTAGCTCAGAGCCTTAACCCACTGCGCTATACTGCCTCCAGCAGTGAGCAGCCAATTGGAAGGAGGCAGTTGATAATGTTGTTCTGCTTGCTGATGGGCAGAAACTTCTTACATATGAAAGGATGAAGCACTCCTGTCACATGCATTTTTCACCCATTAGCATGTGAACAGAGTGTGATCGCTGGTCTCCCCCCCCCCCCCAACCATTGGTATCCCTCTCCTATCCAACCTACACTTTTAACATGACTGGCAGTGGGTTCCCAGCCTCGCTGCTATCTCCCTCCTGTTCAGCCTGTTGTTTGCCCCTCCCACAGTCCGACACCATTTGTCCCCCACACAGTCTGACAGCAGGGTGACCCCCTCCCCAGTGCTGGCTAACATTCTCACCAAACATGATGTGACACCAGGGTGCCTACCCATGGTACTGCCAGCAAAGTACCTGAAATGAAGGAAACCATCCCTCGTCGTCATCAGTCCCTCATCGTTTGCTATCCTTTTCTTCCCCACCCCAACCCCTCTCACCACCCACCACCCCAACCCCCACCAACACCTCTAACTGACCGATTGTGTCCTCCTTTTGACAACAGAATGCAGTGTTGGGTAAGATACTTTTCTATTACTTTCTATTTCTTTTATAAACTTGATCCAGGAAGCTCTGTGCAGTCACTAGCAAGGATGGAGAAGTACTAGAAAAAGTAATACACCTGGCAGTTACAGTTACTTATTTCTTTTTATACAAAAACAATACAAAAATAATAAAAAAAACTATAACAGATGACATGTACTTGAAAGTAATAGGTTAGTTACTAGTTACTTTCAAATAAATGTAATCAGTTACAGTTATGTATTACTTTTGTACAAAAAGACATAAGTAATTGTAACTGTAAGGTGTATTATTTTTTCCAGTACTTCTCCATCCTTGCTAGTGACTGCACAGAGCTTTCTGGAACAAGTTTCCAAAAGTAATAGAAAAAGTAACTTACCCAACACTACCAGCATGTCCTACTAAGCCAAATGGCAAATAACTGAAACAAGGTAAGTTTGGTTAATGGCTTTTTAATGCAGTTTGAACTTCTACTCATAATAGCCTCATAAACAAGGTACTGTAAGTGGAATATTTCAAAACCCCCTGAAACATATTCTTGCAGTCGCTCTGCAAAGTCACCTTCCGGGCTGGATTTTAAAAAATCCACCTATTCCACCTGTCGTGTTCATAAGGTGGGGTCATCACCGCGCCGAACATTTGGGGTCAAAAACAATGAAAGTATGAAGAAACATTAAATATTTTCAATGTTTATTCATAACTTTGTGATTTTTGCAGATTTTGACACCAGGGCCCAGATATTCAAAAGGGTTGCTCCATGCGCAACAGGGTTGCGCATGCGCAAGTCCTACATTGCGCCATTCTGCGATATTCAGCAGGAGGCAGTTGCTCCACTGGCAACAGGTTGCGCAAAAGAGCAATGCAAATGAATGCATGCTCAACAGGAGGGGGAGGAACCATGCATAACCTGCGCAACCTGATATTCAGTCGGGTTGTGCAGAGTTGTGCATGCGCAACCACCAACCTGCGCCTGCACAACCTTGAGCCAAAAAAAAAAGGATCAAGTTGAGGGCCACCCACAGGTGAGCTGCTGTATTGCAGGGCGCAACACAGCAGCTGCCACCCCTGGCTGGCCCCCAACTCGGTCCCTGTGCCCCCCCACCAGCCCGATCGCGGGCATCACAGTTACATGAAACCCCCCACACATCTCCCACAGCCAGTCACGGGCAGTACAAGCTCATGAACCCCCCACATCTCCACAGCCCGATCGCGGGCAGTACCGTACATGAACCCCCCACACACACACATCTCCCACAGCCGATCGCGGGCAGTACAAATACATGAACCCCCCACACATCTCCACAGCCCGATCGCGGGCAGTACATGACCATGAACCTCCCCACACACACATCTCCCACAGCCCGATCGCCAGGCAGAACCTGTATGAACCCCCAGTGCCCGATCGCGGGCAGAATGTAACCCTCCCCCAACCCGAATAACTCCCTGGTGGTCCAGTGGACCGTAAAGCCCGATCGCGGGCAGAATGTCACAGCACAACCCCCAAACATCTCCCTGGTGTCTAGTGTCCCACACCCACCCACGAAGCCCCTCCACCCCGCTCCCCGCGGCGTGAGGACAGCATCCACCGCCTACCGCCCGCCCGCCCGCCGACTGACTGTCGGTGGGGCTGCCGCCGATGGTGGCTGCACGCCCATTGGCTGTAGCTCTGCACCAATGGGCGGCAGCCCTCACCGACAGTCAGTCGGCGGGCGGCGGGCGGCAGGCGGGTGGATGCTGTCGCTCACCGCGGCCGGGGGAGCGGGTGAGGGGTCGTGGGTGGGTGGGGGGACACTAGACACCAGGGAGATGTTTGGGGTTATTAGAAATTCTGCCCGCGATCGGGCTTTACGGTCCACTGGACCACCAGGGAGTTATTCAAGTTGGGGGAGGGTTATATCTGCCCGCGATCGGGCACTGGGGCTATACAGGTTCTGCCCGCGATCGGGCACTGGGGGTATACAGGTTCTGCCCGCGATCGGGCACGGGGGTTACAGGTTCTGCCCGCGATCGGGCTGTGGGAGATGTGTGGGGGGCGACATGTACGTGTTCTGCCCGCGATCGGGCTGTGGGAGATGTGTGGGGGCGACATGTACGTGTTCTGCCCTCGATCGGGCTGTGGGAGATGTGTGGGGGGTGTCATGTAACTGTGATGCCCGCGATCGGGTTGCATTAGCGCCGGTCCCCGACGGCTGCTGCCTGGCAGGGTGGCCAGGAGCAAGTCCTCGGGATCGGCGCACCTACATGTATCGATGCAAATGGGGCCATAAATAGATGCAAATGGCCCCCGCTGCCTTGCATAAATTATGGCCCCATTTGCATGTCACCTTTGAATATCGGCAATTTGCGATGGCGCAATGGTACTTGCACCACCGCAAGTTTAATGCTCAACTCTGGCAACTTGCGGTAGCGTTAGTTCCACCGGGCGCCCATGCGCAAGTGTTGGCTCGTTGATATTCAGCGAGCTGCTCAACAGCGCAACTCCTTGAATATCACCCGCCACACCCTGCGCAACTATTTTGAGCAGCGCAGGGGCATGCGCCTCAGACTGGCGCAGTTTGAATATCTGGGCCCAAATGTTCAACATAGCCCTCTCGTTACCTCACCTGATGAACCACAGATGTGTCATTTTATAAATCCCCTCTAAAAGATGTTTTTGCAGTCATTCTGAAAAATTATCTTTCGGATGGGATTTAAAAAAATCCCACCTCTCTCAGTCATAAGGTGGGGTCATAAAAAGACTATGTTGAAAATCTGGGATCAAAATGTAAAAAAAATGTTATGAAGAAATGCTGAATTTTTCAAACGTTTACTCATAACTTGGTTATTTTTGCACATTTTGCCCCCATATTTTCCACTTAGCCCTTGTATTACCCCTCCTCATGAACATGACAGGTATTATTTTTGAAATCCTCTCCAACACATGTTTTTGCAGTCACTCCTCCAAATCCCCTTTTGGACGTGATTTAAAAAAATTCCACCTGTCCTGATCATGACACAGGGTCATAAAAAGACTACGTTGAAAATCTGGTATCAAAGCGTGAAAAAACAGCTATGTTCTGAAGAAACATTGAACTTCTCCATCGTTAACTCATAACTTCATTGTTGCAGATTTTGGCCCCAGATTTTCAACATATCCTTCGTGTTATCCCTCTCATGAACATGACGTGCCATTTTTCAACTCTTCTCTGAAACATGTTTTTGCAGTCACTCCACAGGAAGCTTGGTCCTATCCAAGCGAAACGTCAGTAGTCTGAGGTGGTGGCCGTGACGTCATTTTGATGCATTCGGCAGTAAGTTGCTGCTCCTAAGTAGATGTTGGATGGTAACTGCACTGTTTTGTAAACAACAAACAGTAAGCCTTTTTATATCTGAAACCGTTTCTGTGTGACTTCTTGGCTATGGGTGCTGTGTATTTGGATCATGGTCTGTTAGATCAATACCTGTTTTTAGGAAACATTTGTTGAGTATTTTGGATGCAAGTCTACATGCAGTTGTAAATAATATGCCTATTTGTATTTTATTGTCTGTATTGCATGTTGTATTGTAAATGCAGGGCGCACGTGAAAAAGGGTTATGTGAGCCGGCCTGGTGAGGCAGATGGGCTGAGGCGCTGGATGTCTTACTTCGTGCCACGCTGGCGACCCGAGTTTGGGAATGGACTCAGGTTGTCAGGGAGCCGGCATGGCGGGGTGTTAGGAGCAGGATCGAGCTGCCTAATGGCGGCTCTCCTCTCCCTGGGAGGGTGGTCGCCCTCCCGCAGTCTCACTGCCTCTGGGTGGAGGTCCGGTGGTGGTGCAGGGGGGTGATGGGTGACTGGTAGGGTGGGGCATCCCACAGTGCATGACCCGCACATGCCTCCATGTATGCGCTTATGCCAAGGACATGAGGATGGGTGAAAACGTTGGGCAAAATGGTTAAATCAAATAATTAAGAAAACGGGCAATGCAGCTCAATGAGCTTTTCCAAGACAAACGATAAAATGAAATTAAATAAGAGCAGAGAAGCTGAAAGAGATGCGGGTGTCTTACCTTTGATTGTTTCCGCTGATCAGATTTACTTGAGGCTTTTTTTTTTTGTTAATGACATTATTAAAGAGTGCCAGCTGTGCTCAGAGTAAAAGGATTTTCCCAAGTGATGGCCGGGAACCTTACCCTCCTGGTGACATATCAGATGCATGAAGGGAAATATTTATGTCCGGTGTTTTTGGAAGGGGAAAGGTTTATCTTGGGGCTCAGTGGAGACAGCGGCCCAATCCTTTGCACTTGTCAGACTGGCGGTCCCACCCACGCTGTGCCCTTGTGACATCTATGTTTAGAAAGTGTGGGAGTGCGCTACCGAAAAATAAACAAGAATGTCTTCACAGACACATTTCTTTTTTTATTTTAGAGTGCCACATCTCTCAACCTTTCAGCATTAAAATGCATAGCACTGGCCTTCAAAATTTGGAGGAAATGGCCAGAACGTGTAGCACTTTCTCATTCTAAAGAATAATATTTCTAAGAACAGTGGGCCTACGTGTATTTAGTGTTAGAGAATATTTTTATCAAGTTAGTTCACTATTTTAATAGTTTGTGTGTCCAGAAATAGCGTGAACAGTATGAGGAACAACAGTAAACCTTCACAGAGCAAGGGTAAATTTGCTTGTAAAGATCATAGCTTTATGCAAAATTCACAACAGTTGACAGGTATGTAGATCACCATCTGTGGGATTCAAACCAAGGTCTCTAGTTCACAGCTCAGTGCTCTAACCACTAGTCCAAACTTCTGCTTGCCCCCCAGAAGTTAAACTCTTGTGAAAATAGTCAAGAGTGGAGCACAGCTGTTGAGTCTATGCATAACCTAAAATTTCTAGAGAGAAGATATTAAAAGTGTTCATTTCTTTCTCTCTCTCTCGCTCTCATCTCTTTATTTTCTAACTACATGCCCTGACCCGTTGGCGGGGAGTGACAATGGCATAACCTTTTCCCCACTTCGTTCCATTCTGCTACAGGATTTCAGCAGACTGATTCTGGTAGCTTTGCCTTTTGACTTGACAAACCTCACTGGAGCTATGCAGGTGGGTAGGGGAGGGAGTTTCACTCCCAGTGTTGGGATGCGGTTGTCCCCAGGGGTTGTTAAGGCAGCACTGAGTCACTCTCATGACCTGTCTGGCTGGCTTAAAGTTCACTGCTGGATGGTTCTGGGTGGTTGGCAGCCCTTGGTTCTCATCATCCTCTTCTGGCAAAGGGCACTGATGACATAGCTTGGGGGGGGTGTGGTTGATGTAAGGGTGCGCACAGCAGCTTGTTTACACGCCTTCCTCAGTTGTCGCTGTAGGCAATGATGTTTGTGCACTTGGCTGTGGGAAGCTCACAGCTACTCCACTTCCAGTGTCCCCCTGCAGGAGTCGCTGGAGACAACAGTGTAGGAGCACTAACTTTGGAGGGGCTCATAGGCACTCCAGTTCCAGCCTCTCCCAGCAGGAGTCACTTTGCAGGCAACAGTGTAGGAGTAAAAGATGTGGGAGAGTACACAGCTCCTCCATTATGGCCTCTGTCTGCAGGAGCCACTTGTAGGAAATTATATAGAAACACTGGTTGTTGGAGGGCTCATAGCTACTCCAGTCCTGCAGGAATCCCTGCAGGCAATAAAGCAGAAACACAGGCTGCAGGTGGGCATGGAGCTCATCTACTCCAGTCCTGCAGGAACCCCTGCAGGCAATGAAGCAGCAACACAGGCTGCAGGTGGGTGTGGAGCTCATCTACTCCAGTCCTGCAGGAACCCCTGCAGGCAATGAAGCAGAAACACAGGCTGCAAGTGGGTGTGGAGCTCATCTACTCTAGTCCTAGTCCCTCCTCGCAGGAACCACAAGACAGTGGGACATTAACAGCTACCCCAGCCTCTGCCATCAGGGGCCACTGTAGGTAATGGTGTAGGAGCACAGGCTGTGTTGGTGGTGAAGCTCACAGCTACTGCACACCAGGCAGGCAGTAGATGGACCTTGCAAGTGTTGCAGTCCCTGGTAGGAGTCCCTGTAGGCAATGGAGGAGAAACTCGGGCTGTAGGGGAGCTCACAGCTTCTGCACACCAAGCAGGAGTACCTGTAGGCAGTGGAGTAGAAACATTGGCTGTGGGGAGAGCAGACAGCTACTGTACTCCCCAAAGGAGCCCCTAGGTGGTGGAGCAGAAACATAGGCTGTGGGGTAGGCTGACAGCTACTGTACTCCCCAAAGGAGCCCCTGTAGGTGGTGGAGCAGAAACATAGGCTGTGGGGAGAGCTGACAGCTACTGTATTCCCAAAAGGAGCCGCTGTAGGCGGTGGAGCAGAAACACAGGCTGTGGGGTAGGCTGACAGCTACTGTACTCCCAGAAGTAGACCCTGTTTGCAGTGGAGTAGAACATAGGCTGGGGGGGCTGACAGCTACTGTACTCCCAGAAGTAGCCCCTGTTTGCAGTGGAGTAGAACATAGGCTGTGGGGGGCTGACAGCTACTGTACTCCCAGAAGTAGCCCCTGTTTGCAGTGGAGTAGAACATAGGCTGTGGGGCAGGTTGACAGCTACTGTAATCCCAGAAGTAGCACCTGTAGGCAGTGGAACAGAAACATAGACTGTGGGGGAGGCTGACAGCTACTATAATCCCAGAAGTAGCCCGTGTAGGTGGTGGGGCAGAAACATAGACTGTGAGGGAGGCTGACAGCTACTGTACTCCCAAAAGGAGCCCCTGTAGGTGGTGGAGCAGAAACATAGGCTGTGGGGAGAGCTGACAGCTACTGTACTCCCAAAAGGAGCCCCTGTAGGCAGTGGAGCAGAAACATGGGTTGTGGGGGAGGCTGACAGCTACTGTTCTCCCAGAAGGAGCCCCTGTAGGTGGTGGAGCAGAAACGTAGGCTGTGGGGGAGGCTGACAGCTACTGTAATCCCAGAAGTAGCCCCTGTTTGCAGTGACATAGAAGCATAGGCTGTGGGGGAGGCTGACAGCCACTGCTGCCCCAACATTTCTCAGTAGGATTTACCATAGGCAATGGTGCAGAACACTGAAACACCTTGTATGACCACTAGGTCAGGCTATAGTTTGCATTTTTGACTAGAAGTTCAGTATGATCTGGGAGGAGTCAAATAGCCAAAGTTGGAACCATTCGATTCGTTCATTGAACTAGACTTGCAGCCATAGTTTAAACACAAATGATTCAAAATTAGGACAATTAAAAAAGTAACCCAAAAATTAACAAAACTGGACCAATTCCTATGAACTGCCAAATTGCAAACTATAATTCCTCGAGGATAGTGAGAGAATGTCAGCCATTTTTTGTTAAAAAAATAGGAAAAAAACAGCAGTTTTTCTGCCTCAGCATCTCAAAAACAACTAAGCTGATTGCTCACAAATTTGCATAATTGTAATTTTTGACAATGCACAAATCCTGAAAATGTTACATCCCTACTCCTGAAGCTCAACAAGAAGAAAAGCACACCACAAAAACTAAACAGATGTTACCACAACCTATCCATTGAACACAAAGGATCACTGTCGCAGATCTTCGGAAGCAAGGCAAAAGTCAAAGCTGAGTGCCTTGTACGAACATTTGAGAATAGCCAACAGAAAAAGGCCTTATGGTCTGTCTAGTCTGCTCAAATTTGCAGAGCCCCCAGTAGCTTCTGAGGAATCTTCCCCCCCCCTCCACAGTATCCGGGGACCGACTTGTATATCAGTGTGCCATTTTCCCACAATATATGCACAGCCTGGAGTGTCGTATTCATTACACCCCAGCACACAGTATGGATTATAAAACTAAAGTAACCAGGTTTCTGTGGTTTGTGAGGAGCGAGTGAATAAGTGCGGGTGCTGTTTCACAGTTTGGGAAGCTTTGAAAAACAAAAGAAAAGTACAGTGCAGTCTTTTTCCAAGGCAGTGGCTGTCATTATGCTGAGGTATGGTTGGAAGGAAAAAGGAAAAAGAGAGAGGCTTTTATGCTGTGAGATGGGGGGGCAGTCTTTTTTGTGTTCTCTAACAGGCGAAATGAAAAGTAGTGTCAGTAGGCAGGGTGGAAGCTGATGTCTAACTCAATATTATGTCTAAAGAGCCTATGACATACAGTACTTAAAATATGTATATATGTAAGATTCTATATTTATACACATAGTAGCTCTGATAAAACGTTTTTATCACATAGATTGTCTCGCCACTTGTATTGCATATATATAGATATAAATATAGACAAACTGACAGCTACATAGACAGACAGATAGATAGACACTGTCTACAGCTAGATAGATACTGTCTGTAGATAGATAGATAGATAGATAGATAGATAGATAGATAGATAGATAGATAGATAGATAGATATGTGTGTGTGTATGTAGTATATGCATTATTTTATCCACATATTTTATCCACATTACATGAGAGGGTGTGGTATGGTATGGGGCCCATCCTGTTCTCCATCTTCCTTAATGAACTCTCCACAGCTTGTGCCAACTCATGTATCCATACGCAAGCAGGTGACACAATCATCTACACCTCTGGCCCCTCCACTGCAGCCACGGAAGGTCTGTTCCAGCAAGACTTTCGCAACGTCCTGCGCCGGTTTCCATCGGAGCCACTCCAGGTCAAAAATAAAAACTGTGTCTACGACATTTGGCACCAGCCAAAAACTTGGCCAGACTTCCAACTCTGCCTGTCTGCTCCACCTTGAACGGCACTCCTCTTGACATGGTTCATTCATTCAAATGCCTGCTTGGTGTGGCGCTAGACAGCAAGCTAGACTTCTATGCCTGCATCGTCACCATCCGTGCCAAGCTCCGTCCTAAACTTGGCACCTTGTACATCGGTAAAAACCGTCTCTGCAGGTATGCTGTGAACTGTCACCAAAGTGGTGCTCCCAGTCTTTGACTATGCGAATGTGGTGTATGATGCTACTCCTCCTACCCCCCCTGGCCAGACTAGAAATTCTCTGTAACACCTTCTGTAGTTTTGCTACCAACTCTCCCTGTCATACCCACCATTGTTCACTCTACGCCTCTTTATCCATTCTTCTTTTACCTTCTTTTCACCAGAACCACTGTGCCTTAATTATATTCAAATACTGGTTTGGTCCCTTTCATCTTATCTCCCTTCCATCCCCTCTGCCTCCTGCTCCATCTGCTCCAGGGATCCTTACTCATCCCTGCTCCTCTGCTGGACAATCAGCCTTTTCCTATCATCTCCCTTCACTATGGAACCTACTTCCATCCTCCATCCGTTTCAGTACCTCCCCTCTTTCCCTCAGGTACCAACTGAAACTCCATCCCTCCCCAGCACTCCTGTTTCCCGCCCCCCACCTGACTGCCCCCTTGCATTTGCCTCCTACTCCGGTGTAGGTGTGGCTGAAATGCCTGATTTTTGCTGTTAGACATCACATTTTAATCAAGTACTCTATTCCACTTTAATGTAATTGTGAACTGTGCCGATGCTACAGTATGTATTTGCATTAACTGTGAACTGTGTCTGTGCTGTGTATTTGCCTCCCCTGTTCCCTTCCCCCTGGTCACACCTGAAAATAAGCCTTGGCTCAGTGTGCCCTTCCTGGTCACCAATTTCAAATAAATAAATATGATAGTTTTTCAGCTAAAATAACTTCACAACTGTACATTCAGTAGGCTGTGCACTGGGCTGATTTTTGATATCTGTATTTTTGTCTCTGGTATTTGTAGTTTATCTGTATGTGTATCTCTAGTATCTGTATCTGTGTTCCTGGTAACTGTATCTGTATCTCTGGTCTGTGTATCAGTACGTGTGTCTTTGGTATCTGTATTTGTATCTGTGCATGTGTCTCTGGTATCTGTATCTGTATGTGTGTCTTTGGTATCTGTATTTGTATCTGTACTCTGGTATCTCTGTCTCTACATGTGTCTCTGGTATCTGTATTTGTATCTGTACTTGTGCCTCTGGTATCTGTATCTGTACTTGTGTCTATCTGTACGTGTGTCTCTGGTATCTGTATCTGTACTTGTGTCTCTGGTATCCGTATTTGTATCTGTACTTGTGCCTCTGGTATCTGTATCTGTACTTGTGTCTCTGGTATCTGTATTTGTATCTGTACGTGTGTCTCTGGTATCTGTATCTGTACTTGTGACTCTGGTATCTGTGTGTGTCTGTATTTGTGTTCCTGGTCTTTGTATCTGTATCTGTATTTGTGTGAGTCTGTTATTTGTATCAGTACTTGTGCCTCTGGTATTTGTATCTGTATCTTTATCTGTATCTGTATTTGTGTCCCTAGTATCTGTATCTGTATTTGTGATTCTGGTATTTGCATCGTAATTGTATTGTTGTTTCTGGTATTTGTATCTGTATGTCTACTTGTATTTGCATATCAGTGTTGGAGAAATAGTTCATTTTGCATTTCGGGCTTGTTTCTGTTGTCAATGATGACACATGGCCAAGGGTTTAAGAGCTGTCAATACAATATGGATTCCTGCTGGGGCATTAAGGCAGGAGTTGGGGGACATTGGTGAAAACCCAGTCAGGACAATAGGTCACGTGTAGAGTAGGGTAAAACTGGGCAGACTGGATGGGCCAATGGTATTTTTCTGCTGACACTGTGTTTTGGTGTTATGAGCAGTAGTAGTCATATGTGTGTCATATTTAGCTTCAGCCAAGGTCTAATATTGCTTGATATGGTCTAACACACATGCAAATATTTAAGAGTGATATTTGTATTTGTAAAAAGTGCCGTATTTGTACATATCTATCCTGAATACTATTTGTTTTGCACAGCACCTTGAAAGGAACAACTGGTTCTCTAGAGTGCTGCAGCTGCAAGATGTTTACCCAAAATGATATGAATATCAGCCGACTGAAACGGATTCCAGTGTTCCTTCAGTGGTCTACCTCCCACCTTGGTTTTCTCAAATGCCATGGAGCTGTGAAACATAAACAAGGAAGTCGGGAGGAAAACTTAACCAGTGTTCACGCTAGATCTAGGCGTGCTTCGCAGGGCGCGAATGCGGGGGTGGCTGCTAATGCACACCTATGACAAGCTGTGGATGATTAATTAACTTTTTTGCATTAGGCCTTCATGGTTGTTTTCTTAGTCCATTTACCTCACCATGCCAGGCGTCAGACTCTTAACAAGTCCCTGATTATCTGGAAGGAGCACACGCTTGCTTAATTCTCTATTTCAGGGTGACTCAACTGAAGGCACATCTGCCTCTGGCCTGGAAGGTTGTAGGTTCTAATCCCACACCAGCACTAGGACTCATACCCAAATGACATACCATAGAAACATAGAAGTATAGACATCGTTGGCAGAAAAAGGCTCCACTGCCCTTTCACGATGGCCCATCCTTACCTATCTAATAATGTTTTTGTGAGGGCCCTACAGGGCCATGACTCTCCCGTTCCTCCTTCCCCATTTCCCACTGCCTTAAAGGGCCACTGACACCTTAAAAAAACTTTGAAGAACAACATAATATTTGAATACAAAGCAGCTTATATTTCTCATCCAGTCTGTATTTCTTATCCCCATTATTTATTACTGAGGTCATATGCAGGAAAATAGGATAACTGTTCCCTGAGGGTTCAATTCCTATCGCTTCTTACCAGTGTGATGTCATAATACTCTACCTGTGACATTATAGCTATGCCCATTGCAACAGACTGTGATGCCACAAAAGGGCATTTTAATTTCAAGTATGGAATAAGCTATAGAGGGAAATGAGCTCTAAGGGTTAACGATTTTGTTTCTGTGGGGATTTCTTCAGTAATAAATAATGACTAGGAGGAATCAGTAGAGGACATATGAAATACGAGCTGAATTGTATCTAAATAATATGTTTTCCTAAGTTTACCCAAAGTCATCAGCTGCTCTTTAACCAGTCCAATATGCCCCACTGGTTTCACAAAAACTACCTCCATTGGGAGCCTGTTCCACCCCTCCACCATCCTTTCTGTGAAATGTTTTCTGATGTCCCTCTTAGGGAGCCGAGATGAGTTGGACGAAGGCTAGAGTGACACTGGCAGAGATCTGCCCTTGATGCTGTCTGCCTTAGATTGATGGAACATTACCAGGTCTATCAATCAGCAATCACTCATAAGAAGGCAAAGTTCCTGTCTGGGGAGATTGCTGCAGCTTAGAATCGACCAGCTCAGCTCTTTCAAACTGTGGACAGGTTGTGCAACCCAACCTGTCTGCAAGTTCCAAGTGATTTTCACAAAACAAGTGTGATGAGTTTGCTCAATTCTTTGCTGATAAGGTGGCCAACATCAGGGCTGAGATCCGATCAGATTGCTGTGTGGGGGCTGTTGGTGGTCAGTGCTTGGTTACCTCTCCTCTGTCTTCTTGGACATCCTTTGACTGGCTGGAGATCATGGATATTGTGCGGATTGTCTAGAACATGCGGCCGGCTTGCTGTAGTTTGGACCCGGGCCCAACATGCCTCATAATGGGGTGTGTGGAATCCATCTGCCCCACCCTGGCAGAGATTGTTTGGTGCTCTTTAGAGTCAGGTGAGTTCCCAGGCTCCCTGAAGGAGGCGGTGGTGACACCCCTCCTTAAGAAAGCTTCTCTTGACCCAAACTGTCCTGCTAACTACAGGCCAATCTCTAACCTTCCCTTTGTAGGGAAGGTGATTGAGAAAGTAGTTGCACTACAGCTGAAGAACCATCGTACCATCCATGATATCTATCATCCTCTCTGGTCCAGTTTTCGGAAGAGGCATTGTGCTGAGACTGCTCTGGTTCAGGTGCTCAATGACCTCTTGATGGCAAGAGATCAGAAGCACTGCTCCATCTTGGTGCTTCTTGATCTCTCTTCAGCTTTCGACACCATTGACCATGGGGTGCTGCTTGAGCACCTGAGGGTCATCTGTGGCCTGTTTGGGACAGTCCTCAGATGGTTTCAATCTTTTCTCATTGGCAGATCTCAGAGGGTGGTGTCTGGGATGTATTCCTCCAACTCATTCTGTCTGCCTTTTGGGGTCCCTCAGGGTGCTGTGCTGTCCCCAGTGCTGTTCATGGTGTATTTGCTACCACTGGGAGCCATTGTGAGATGGTATGGACTGAGGTTTCACTGTTATGCAGATGACACCCAGCCCTACCTGTCTTTTGTGCCCGACCAGGTTAGTGTGGTCTCAGTCTTTAATAGCTGCCTCACAGAAATCCAGGGCTGGATGAAGACCAGCAGGCTGAAGTTGAATTCTGATAAGACTGAGGTGCTGGTGGTGGATCCAGGTCACCGGACACAGGGGTCTGTGGCAGAGTCACCTTCGGGGCTGTGGCTCGGGGGTAGCCAGTTGCCTTCTTCTGAATGGATGCGAAACCTGGGGGTGATTCTTGATGATGGGCTGGCATGTGCAGGTGTCGGCTGTAGTCAAGTCCTCTTTTTACCTTCTGAGGAACATCGCCTGGGTCAAGCATCTTGTTCCATCCATGCCTTTCTGACCTCGTACCTGGACTACTGCAACTTCCTCTACCTAGGGCTTCTGGGGGTTGATATCCACTGCTTGCAGCTAGTGCAGAATGCAGTGACATGGTTGTTGACAGGGCCTCCTCGTTCGAGCCACATCTCTCTTGCGCTGTGTGAACTGCACTGGCTGCCTGTACAGTGGCAGATCACCTTCAGGGTCAGTCTTCTGACCTATAAGGCCCTACATGGACAGGGTCCGGACTACCTGCAAGAGCTCCTGAATCCTTACTGCCCCAGCTGTCCACTCTGCTCAGTCGATGAGGGGTTGTTAGAGGTTCCCAGGGTATGGTTAAAGACTTCTGGGTCTCGAGCTTTTATGTACACGGCCCCCACTCTGTAGAACTCTCTACCTTGTCAGATTCATGAGTGCCAGATCATGGAGAGCTTCAAGATGGCCTCAAAGACACATCTCTTCCACCTTGCCTTTGGGAATATGATATAATATTTTATCTTATGTATATTGGTATGTATTTTGAATTCGGACTGTTTTATTTATTTTTCTTACTGTGTTTCATATTTATAAATTTTGTACAGCACTTTGATTTCTGAATTGCCCTATAGAAATAAAGATTATTATTATTATTATTAAATCCCCCCCCCCGCAGTTTCATTGTGTTCCCCCAACACTGGTGTTCCCATCAACATAAGCAACTCTCCACTATATACTTTGATAATCCCATGGAGGTATTTGTACATGTCTATCATGTTCCCCACCCCCTTGCCTCCAGCAGGTAGCTGCTGAGACTGGATAATCTCTCCGTGTGAGTCTTATCTTGCAGACCCTCAGTCATTCTGATTACCCTTCTCCGCACCGCTTCTACCCCTATCCCTGTCTTTCTTCAAATGCAGATTTCAGAACTGCACACACTGCCCTCCAGGTAAGGATGAACCAGGGACCAGTAAAACAGCAGAATTACTTCACTCCGGTGGCTGCTAATCCCCATTTCAGTATCCTGGCACTCCTATATTCCATAAATGCTGGCACGCCAATGCAGTACTGGGGGGTGCTGTACTCTCAGGGTGTGCCATCTATTAACTTCATAAATTTACGCAGAATCCTGCCTCAAATATATGGTTCTGTACACTGTGCGTTTATTGAAAACCATTTAACTATCAGGGAACAGGATTTGTTTAGGACGTTTATTGCAGAAGGTAAGAAGAAGACAGTAACTTCAGTGGCTGGTTGTTTGGGTTCTAGGACAGAAAGAACAAAGGCAATTGTACTATAAGGGTTTTATTGAAATAGAAAATTGTTTCCTTTTAGTGTAATTAACTAATAAATGTGTATGCAACTTGTGGAGAATTATTTTGTGCTCATACTAGCTTCACAGTGTCTTTTATAAGCAATGTTTCTCTTCATTATAACCAGAGAAAATTCCATTGGAGTTGATATACTTGGGTGTGCCATCTGTGGATGAGTACTCACTAGGTGGCCTGCTCCCTTCTGGGGCCAGAAGATCAGGAGGTCACTGGTTCTAATCCCGCACCAGGAACTTGGGGCTAATATCCAATACTGACACTGCAGTACAGTACAAAGGGGAGGCTGAACTGTTGAGATGTCATCCTTTGGATGAGATGTCATCCATGCCAAGCTCCGTGCTACACTTGGTGCCTTGCACCACAATGAAGATTGTTTGTCTCCGCAGGTCTGCTGAGAGATTGTTACCAAAGTGATGCTTCCGGTGTTCGGCTATGTGGTCGTGGTCTATGGCACCACCCTTTCTACCTCCCTGGACAGATTGAACACCCTCTGCAGCTCCTTTTGCCACTTTGCGACCACCCCCCCACCACCACCCCCCCGTACTCATCATGGCTCACTTTATTCCTCTTTAACCACTCTCTCCCTTCCCTCACATCACTAGATCCTCTGCATCTCCTTCATATCCAAATACAGGTCTGGGTCCCTCCCCTCTTACCTTTTGTCACTCCTCTCCCTCATTCCCTCTGCATCAGGGATCCTCGCACCTTCGCAATTCTACATCCCCATTCTTCTGCTGGGCAATTAGCCTTTTGCTGTCATCTTCCCATGCTTTAGAACAAGCTGCCCACATCCCCCTGCTTTACTGCCTCCCCTGGTTTCCCCAGGTATCAGCTGAAACTCCTCCCCCCCCTCCTGTTTTCCATCTCCCTGACATTGATATCCTACCCCGGCATAGGTGTGGCTGAGGCGCTTAACTGTTTCATCACCTAGCGTATTCATGTGCACTTTTACTTATTCCAAATGGGGTCTTTTGACTGCAAACTCCAGTGCAGGGCTGGTGCCATACCAAATAGGTAGCCAACCTGAAAGTTGAACTGGAAAATAGAAACTGAACCTCACTCTAGGAGAAAACACCCAACTCCAGGAAATAGTGTGAAAAGTACAGCTGTACTGCAGGGACATCCCAAGCTGAAGGTGCAGAACAAGCTGTAAACCACGATGCCCCAGCGCTTCGAGTATCGCACTCTTCGTCAGGGGGCGTTGTTACAGGAGACTCACATCTGTTTAAATAGTGCATCCCATAAATATTAAACATCGCTTATAGTCATGTAAAAACTTTAATAACATACAAAGATTCAAAAAAAAGTTAACATTTAAATCTGAACTCATAAATAGTGCATGTCTTACAATGTGCGTATACCTGTACTCCTTACATTATTCTGAGTGCACCTTTATTGTCACTGCAGACTGTGTCTGTGATATGTACTTTGTATTCTCTGTACCCTTTCCTGTGTCACACCTACAAATGAGCCTCAGCTCAGGATGCCTTTCCCGGTCACCAATTTTCAAATAAATAACTAAAAGTATGTTAAACTGAGATCCCTTTCTGCCCATCTCTGGTCACTGTCCAGGTGGAAGTTAAAGAACCCATAGCACTCTTTGTAAGTGTAGGGGGATCTTGCCCCACGTCCAGGCCAACATTCCCATTTTGGTGTATCAGAACCTGCTCCCACTAACATTTCTTTGTATCTCAATTTGTCTCTCCATCTACAGTAAGCATTTATCTCCAATTGTGCCCCCAAACAACTTCTTAATCACTCCCCCTTGTATCTTTACCTGTTCATCCACACTGACTACATTTCCTGAACTTTATGGTATATGTAAGCAGTGGTATACCGTTAAAAGGATGACTGAGTCGGGAACAGACTCAGGCCACCGGGAGTTGGCTGGGGGGAGAAGGATCAAGTGCCCAATGGCCTGCTCTCCTTCTCCAGGGAGGGATGCGGAGTTAACCTCGCTGCTTTACCACCACCACCTGGGGATCTCGGGGGGTGCCAGTGCAGTCAGGGACAGCAAGGGGGTTGACGCCAGCAGAGGACAGGAGCAGATGCACATCTCAATAGGCGTTGGGCTCATTGGTCCTCATTGCACGCTGACATCAAGGGAATCGGAAGGAGGAAAATTCCCTCAGATGATCCTGGTGATGATCCCCTGCTCCACTTCTACGATGCAGAGGGGCAGACTCAGCTGTGTACACACATCTCCCTGATGTGCAAGGAAGGTAAGGGGGCCTTCCTTGCCCTGCCCGGGGTTAACTGGGGGCTTGAAGTAACTTGAGGCAGCGTGCACTCTAGAGGCAGACTCCTTGGTGTGTTGGAGAGTGGATGACTTGGGGATCTGAGAGAAAGGAGGGTCTGGGGGCCATAGGAGGATAAACAAAAGAGTAAAAAAAAAAAAGGACGCCTGAGACCGATTCGATCGAGTGACTCAGATTTGAGCAGCTCAATCTCAGCACCTGTAAGGTCAGCGACCCTGAAAGGGTATGGGGTGGGCAGGGTGAAGGGAAGAACGACAGGGTACCGGAAGAGGACTTATTGTCAGATTTATGTGGTGGTAACATTTTTACAGTTTCACCACAATCTGAATGTTCTATAAATGTTTTAGTTTAGTTTTTTTTCTCAAGAAAAAAAAGATGGTCGCCAACCACATTTGGCTTAGAAATATGATTATAGTCCTGGTAATGGTTGGGTATACCATTCAAACAGTGACGGAAAAACAGCAACAACCATCACAGTGACAGAACTGGCTGTTCGCTGTAATGGTCTGCTGTTTGTCTGACACGCTGTCTCCGGAGAGTTCGCCCCCTCTCCAAAACAACTCTGACTCAGAGTTAGCAATCTATAGTGCGGAGGGGGGGGGCAAAGCCCCCCCGCAAAGAACACTTGTGTTTCCTGGTGGCACGGTGCTGGCTATCAGCATTGTGCCATCGCTGTAATACCGCTTGACAGAATTCCTGTTGATGCGGCTTGGTGGAAAAAAATGAAACAAAAAAAAACTCGTGGCAAGTAGCACAGAAGCTACAGCACCTAGAAAAGCAGATTTGACAGGTATGATAATATTTTTAATATTTGTAGCTGAAACTAGCTTTTTGGAAAAAACATTTACTGTTGCACTGCTGTCACAAGGTGTGCTTTACAATTCATTAGCATAGCTCTATAGTATAGCTTTATAATGCAGGTGGCTCAGTAGGTTGAACGCTCACCTCAGGGGCCAAAATATTGGGAAGGGCATGGGTTCTAGTCCCACATCTGGCATTTGGGCTACAATAAACCAATATTGAGATTGTACTGCAGCACTACAGAGATGATGCATTGCTTCTTTGGATGAGATGTTAAATTGAGCTTCTTTCTGCTCATCTGTTGGTTGCTCAGGTGGAAGTTAAAGGGTAAAACTTTAAGTTTCCTTAACTACACTGTAGTTACAATGTAACTACATTGCAATTGCAGTGTAGTTACATGTGACAAACATGTAATTACAGTGTAATTACCCTATTGCATGTAGTTAATGACTACCTACCCCACAGGTATAAGGAAAGTGACACTTAAAAAGTGTGCCCAATTAAGGTAACACTAGATCCCATCCCATGTGTCCTGACTCCTGGTCAACATCTTCCACCCCCGTCAATAAAGCAGGTCCATGTATTGTAAGCCTCTAGGGCACACTTGGACACAAGCTACCACAGCTCAATGTGCCTTTACTGGTCAAAAATGACAAATACAGAGCACCTCTAGAAAACAAAACTTCTAAGGTACAGTACTGTAGAGAAAAGAAACTGTAATCGCCAGTTTCATCATTACAGTGTGTAACGGGGTGGGGGGCTCCTGGCAGTTTTACTGTCAATACTTAGTGCTCTTTTTTTTCTACTTTTTATCCCTACCTCAGGCACCAGTTCCTCAACTTTTACTGGCTGCTTCCAGTTTCTCCAGAATCACTGGTTTGTACCAGACAGTCCACCAACCCTGACCCTAGAGTGCTTGGCGAGGCCCTCAGAAGTATACACCATTGTGGTAAAGCCCAGACCAGCTGACCACCCTCGCCCAGGAAGGTAAGTCGGCAGTGCCGAGCAGCAAGGGCTAATAATGTAGCACGAAGGGCTTGCTATCATTGAGGTGCCTAGGGAATGTTTTATCCCTGTTTCTTCTCCATCCCACCTACCCCCAATGAAAAGCATCTGTGCACATGCAGCATAGGCACAAGGTGGGGGGGTAGGGGAGTTAACATCCTGTTGTCACCCACATCCTCAAGGCTGCCACTTCATGCCTAAGAGACATTAACGCAGTGGAGAAACATCACCCACCAAAAGCCTGAACATGCTCAGTATCCTACTGGCTAGGGATGGGAGGTCGGGTTAACATGGAAAACCTAGTTCTGCCAGTGCAGCGGTAGAACTACCACTGGCGACACCAACGACCCGGGTTCAAGAATGAGCCTGGGCTGTTAGAGGGATAGGGGGGCAATAGCATTGAGCACCCTATCGGACACTCTCCTCCTCTGTGGAGAGGGGTTTCCACAGCCTGCTGCTCTAGCCGAGTGGGGAGTTGGGCGTGCCTGTTATCTCAAGTGCTAGGTGCCGCACCTGGTGATGCAAGTGTGTCTGGGGTGGTAGGATGGGTCGAGAAAATAAAATAGTGCAGATTAGGCAGATGAAGCCCTACCAGTCCATTGCATCCACATTGAATTCCCGTTGCTACCTACCAGGGGGCACCCGCAGTCTTCATCTCCATCGTAGGTGGTCAGTTGATTGTGGGGAAGCAACTGAAGGCATACCTACCCCTAGGCAACAAGCCGGGGGGTGCAGTAGTGAGTCGCAGATGGGCTGAAGGGTCCTGGGCGGCTGGTTGGCCAAACCTCAATGGATAGGATAAAGGCAGTGGTAGGAGGTGGAAGAAGGACACGCTTGTGGCAGGGCAAATAAACAAAGTTAGAAAGAAAAAGAAAGCACAGCAAACTTTGGTCTTCCACTGCACTCCACAGGTGTCACCAAGCTAAGCTGAGTGTTCTCTTTTTTTAAAATCCCCCCCCCCATGCAGAAGTGAAGTTTGACTCCCATACATCTGTTTTTTTTTCTCATGCAAAAGACCCAGCCCTCACCTCGCAGTGTTGTTGAGCTGCTCAGTTCCACCTGCGCTAGGACTCGTCACCGCTGTGGCGCATGAAACAAAGCAATGGAAAACCTCTGCAAGTCGTGAGTCAAGCATTAGAGTAATCTCAACATGAAATAATGTTTAGTGTAAACACCAGGGCTGAGCAAACACGGGCACAGTTTACTTTTGAAGTTAAAATGTGTATAGCATAAATTGTCTTTATTTGCTAGAACAACACACCTGTGAAAATTCAGCAGATAGAAAACCTTTTGTAAAAAAATGTTTTTTCAACTGCCCAATACAGAGAAAACCTGATGGGGAGTTCTATCTTAGTCTGTCTGTTCATACGGAAGAAAGAGATGGGGCGAGGGGGCGGAGAGAGAGAGAGGGAAAGATGGAGGGAAGGAGGGAGAGAGATGGGCACGGAGGAGGGAGAGAAAGAGGGAGAGAGAGAGAGAGAAGGAGAGGGGAGAAAGAGGGGGAGAGAAGGAGGAGAGAGGAGAAAGTGAGAGGGAGGAAGAGAGAAAGGGAGGGAGAAGGAGGGAGAGAGAGAGGGAGATGGAGGGAGAAAGAGGGAGCCAGTGGGAGAGAGAGAGGGAGGAAGAGAGGGATAAGGCAAGGCAAGTTTATTTGTAGGTGTCCTTTCCCTGAGGCCACAAAAAACAAAGTAAACCAAAAGGTAAATACAACATACAATAAAACAAAAAAATAATTCTTAAACATATAGCTCCAAGGAACAAAAAGATTACCGCTAGCTTCAGTTCAGTAAATATAATAAACGCTAATAAAAGAAGATCAGCTCTGGCAGTAAGCTAACTTAAACAAGTGGCATTTGAGGGCCTCTTTAAAGAGAGACAGAGGAAGGGAGAATAAAATCAAGGAGTAGAGGGAGTGAGAAAGAGATTCTAGAGGGAGAGAGAGCATGCCATGTGTTATTCCTGTTTTAACCTCCTCCCACCCTCCTGACAAAAATGTGTCTATTCACATGCAGTGCAGGCCTAGGGTGAGGGGGTCAACATCCCATTATCACTCACGGGCAACTCATACGAGTGCTGCAGATCCCTCTATAGAACCTCCCCCCCCCAGCTGCTTATCTTCATACAGTAAAAAATGCTTAACATGACAAATTCTAGCCAAATACAGAATCGGTGCATGGGTGTACACATTTGCAGTTGCGTCGTGGTGCAGGCTGCTCCATTCAAGTGGCAGTGATGCGACCTCCGTTCACACAGCAGCCCCCTACAGTGGTGCTGCTGACCTTCCAAAATTCTGACCAAACTTCCATGGGGCCCAGTCACGTCACCCACTGGTCCGTGGGTGCAATAGGCTCAGCCTTCAGGTGACTGCTCTGCGTGCCTCTCCCACCACAATTAGTGCGAAATAAAACAAGTGGGCACAGTAGACAAATGCACAACTTGAGCAAACATTAGGTCAAATGGGCAATAATAGAGGGAGTGCATGCATGGTGCCGTTGGAGAATATTATTTCGTTAAACGTAAGTTTACCATCAGTGATGCAATGGCAGCCAGTGGTGGTAAGGCCAGTACTAATGGACAAAGTCAGACCTCTCAGCTTTAAAAGACTAACAGTCATCAGATTAGACATTAGTGAGGTTAAAAATAACTCTGATGATTACCACCAAAACATAAAGGCTGAGATGGCTGAAAAAGTGGGAATGAATCCTGTATAGCAGTCCTGAAAGTGTCTTGCTATACGGGATTCGTTCACATCCACTTTTTCTGCCCATCTCGGCCTTTTTTGGTGTTAATCATCAGAGTCATTTCTAACCTCACTAATGTCTAATTTGATGGCAGCAATCACCTGGCACGGTTGTGAGCAGAGCCTACTGTTCAGACGGCCATGCGAAATTCCTACAACACTACACAATCCCAGGAAAAGAGGGAACCCAGTGAAACCAAACACACGCAGACACTGTAGGCTCATTCATACTGCGTCTTGCCACACTGGCCACTTTCAAATCATTCAAAAAATTTGTAAGAAATCGTCAGGGAACCGTGTTCACATGGCACCAATGTTTTTGGTACCCTTTTGCTTTCTGGTGATTTAGGTGTTGTTCCAGTCACTGTTGAGTTGGTGGGGACTTGTGTAGAGATGCAGGTGGTTTCCCTGTTCGGACGGTACAGGAAACCACCTACACCACTCCACAAACCCAAGAAAACAGGGAACATGACGGCAGCACTACGCAACGGTACACAACGGAAACCTGCCAAAACGGGAAGGTTCACACGTCAGCAGGAGCACCGATCTTGCCGTTGTGAGCCAGTGACAACGACTGTATGGGAAGCATATAAAGCTACCGTGCATACAGTATCATCAGCTATGCAGCACACAGGCACAACGAGCAAGAGGCTTAACTCTGCTCATTAGAAGCAGAGTTGGTTGGTTTGGAGACTGAGTACAAATGGCAGGAATCCCCTCCCCCCCCCAGCCCAGGACACAGTAGCACGCTTTGCCCAATGCCAGGAAGGCTGAGCTTGCACTGTTCAGACTGAAGCATGCCTTCTGGGAGGAGGGGGAAGACAAGGCAGACAAAATTCTGGCATACCGATTAAAAAAGAAACAGGCTGAAATGCTTCTACCTGGTCTCAAGGATGTAGCAGGTAAGCATCACACAGACTCCACTGCAATTTTTTTTTTTTTTTTTTTACAATTGTTTAACCAGAAGTGGCACACTAAGCTGAAAGCTTGTTTACAGGTGCGACCTGGGAACACAGTTAAGTTAAGTGACTTGCTCAGGGTCACACAGTTTGCAAGTGGGGGCTGTGGGATTCAAACCCAGGTCTCCAGATTTGCAGCTCAGAGCCTTAAACCACTGTACTATATTGCCTCCCAAAACTATTCTTAGGTGGAATTGAACCACCTTTTGATTAAGAATCCAATGCACTACCCGATTGTGCCACAGAGACAACAAGCTGTTAACTTAGTCATGCAATCCTTCTACAAACAACTGTACACCTCCGCTAACCCACCCAAACAGCAGGATATCCTAACATTCCTCCGTGGACTTCCACTGTCCAGAATCACCCATAAGGACACTGCTACTATGGTCCAACCCGTTATGCTTCAAGAGGTTCAGCGGGCCATACAATCCCAGAATAAGGGAAAGGGGAAATTGTTTAAGCAGGAAAGGCACACTAAGCTGAAGCTTGTTTCCAGGTGTGACCTGGGAGCACAAGGAAGTTAAGTGACTTGTTCAGGGTCACACAATATGCAAGTGGGGGCTGTGGGATTCAAACCCAAGTCTCCAGATTTGCAGCTGAGTGCTTTAAACCACAACGCTATACTGTTCCTGAATTAGGGGAAGGCCATGGGAGAGGATGGCTTCCTTGTGGACTTCTATCAGTTACTGCTGGAAGAAGTCAGCCCTACACTACTAGAGGTTGTTCAGGTGGCCTTACAATCCCAAACTCTACCCCCAACTATGAAAGAAGCTATCATAACAGCATTGCCCCAAAAAAGGGAAGGATGGCTCTCTACCAGGTAACTAATTTGTCAACCGTGTCAAGTGAGTCGATATGGCCTCCACAAACAGGGAGTCTGGAGGTACCTTCAGATCAAAAGTATGCTAGCCTCCAGAGTATTGCACTGCAAGGAGGAGGTGGTGTCCTCCACAGTAGAGATGGTAGACACTGGTTCTTGCTCACACACAAAGGGAAGGCCAGCTACATATACCGTACATTACAGAATGCCCAGCAAATCAATCTCTCCAGGCCAAACAGGCTAGGAACAAAAACTAGGCATCCACATCATTCTGGATGCCTGGGGAGCCTGTCTTCATAGAGTTCACCAGGCACATAGGGATGGCCAGTCACCTCATTCAAAATAAGGTGATGCTTAAGTGGTGCTGCACCCCTGTGGTGCCTCAGAAGCTGGGGACCTTCCAGGAGGACAAGTGCTGGAGATACCAGCGAACACGTCTTGTGTGTGTGCCCCAGTCATAGTCAAGTCTGAGAAGGTATCAAACAGGACAGCCGCAGTATCATAGGCTAGGAAATCAAACTAGATGGTCCACTTTTCTTGTTGGGAATCTCCAACTCACCACTACCAAAGCTTCTTCACTGTCTTTACTCAAATGGGTGACTGCTATCTGTGTTGTGGCTAAGCCTCTCCTACTGTGCAAATGGCATTCCCCAGCAGTCCCTACTGTATCTGAACGGGCTTTGGCAGTAGAGCAGCTCGCAGCTCTGGAAGAGATGTCACACAGAAATGCTGGCACTCTAGCCAAATACCACCAGATATGGGATGGCTGCTCATCATCTCCTCTGTGTCATCCATGAGGTACACATCTCCATGGGAGGGGGAACCTTAGGAATGCTACTGATTTCTACACCCTGGGATATACATCTTTCCTGTCAAGACCCCCCCAAAGTTACGTTGATGTATAATATATTTGCTTTACGTAATCTCTTATCAGTAGTTCAAGACCTTCTGTTTTATGCCTGGTTATCTATTTCAGCTACTTCACTGTAAATCTGTCATGTTCCCAGTTCCATGCCCATTACTCTACATGATGTATGGCCCAGTTGTTGAAATTTTCAATAAAAATATTAACTGAAAAAAGTGTTAACCAGAGTAAATTACACTAAACAAGGAAGTGATTATGTTCTTAACATTTTAGTGAAGAGTATGTAGAAGTGGAAGCATGTAGGTTATAGCTAGGAGGGCAGAAAGGGACACGAAATAATGTGTTTTCTGAGGTTTACCGTTGTATGAGTTATAAAGATAGTATAAGGATAGTAAAGTGACTAAAACATATAGTTGTGTTACATCATGTGATATAAACTCACATACCTTGATCAAAGTAATAGACAGAGAAAACCTTAACTGTACTTGTTTTGTTTGTTGCTTTAGTACATATTCCCCCACCCCTGCTTAAGCGGGACGTATACTGTGCAAATGTATAGGGATTCCCTACTACCCAGGGAACCCTGTGATTTTCCTGTCCACTCTACTCCCCAGGATACCCTTCGATTTCCCCATCCACTCTACTCCCTAGGGAACTCTGCAATTTCCCCACCCACTCTACTCCCCAGGGAACCCTGCGATTTCCCCACCCACCCTACTCCTCAGGGTGCCCTGCGATTCCTCACCCAACCTACTCCACAGGGTACCCTGCGATTCCCTCACCCACCCAACTACCCAGGGTACCCTGTGATCCCTCGCCCACTCAACTACCCAGGGTACCCTATGATCCTTCACCCACCCAACTACCCAGTGTACCCTGTGATTCCCCCACCCACCAACTACCCAGTGTGCCCTATGGATCCCCCACCCAACTACCCTGCGATTCCCTTGGTAAGCAGAAACCTGCCAAGGCTTATCCTGAAGGCCTGTACTGTGTTTATATCCTGCATATCTGTTGGTAGGCTGATTTGAAAGGTTTACACCCACTGGGAGAAGAACTGCTTCCCAACACTACCCTTGAATTTATCTGTGAAGCCATGGTGGGGTGGTGCACCAAGCTCCAAAACTCCTGAGAAGGACGAAACACTGTTCTATTTCTCCTATTCTCCGCCACTGAAGACTGTGTGAAAGGCCATTTGGCACCATATCCTGCTACTTAAAGCAGAACCAGTTTGAATTCTTTCATGATTTACATATATTTCTCTTGATGCTTTTCGTTATTGGAATATATGTAATTTTACATTTCTTGTTGTGTATGGTTACCCATACGTTATGCTAATTATTGCGTTCACAACCACGTTACTGCACATCCAAAGACTGGCACATCTGCTGAGGAACTAGGGGATGAAAAAGACAGACAACTCAGTCTTATCTCTTGAATTGTACATTCAATGGGTAACACTCCACTTAGGTCCAGAAATGATATGGCACACTGATGAGTCCAGATAAGATCTCCTATAGGGTGGCTGTCTCCCTCTCCCTGGGCTGAGATACAGATATGGCACACTGATGAGTCCAGATAAGATTCCCTATAGGGTGGCTGTCTCCCTCTCCCTGGGCTGAGATACAGATATGGCACACTGATGAGTCCAGATAAGATCCCCTGTAGGGTGGCTGTCTCCCCCTCCCTGGGCTGAGATACAGATATGGCACACTGATGAGTCCAGATAAGATCCCCTATAGGCTGTCTCCCTCTCCCTGGGCTGAGATACAGATATGGCACACTGATGAGTCCAGATAAGATCCCCTATAGGCTGTCTCCCTCTCCCTGGGCTGGGATACAGATATGGCACACTGATGAGTCTAGATAAGGATGAAACACGTGCCTGTCGTTCTCAGCCTTTGCTGATTGTATTGTGAGGCCTTCTGGCACCATACAATTTTGCTTAAAGTTGAGTCAGTCCAAATTAATTCATGGGCATTTGCATATGCTTCCCAAAATGCTTTGCATTATTGGGGTATGTGCAATTTGTGTTTTCTTAAAAATCTGGCTGTATGGCCAATATCCTCCGGGATAACCCATTCCCCAGTGCATTTGCTCTGGGGTTCTATTGTAGTTCACATCAGATTCTGCCTAGTAACAGTGGGGCAAAAGGAACAGTGGTGGTCAAAGGAAACGCTACAAAGACACACTGAAGGCACATCTCAAGAAAACAGATATGGACATCACGAGCTGGGAGGAGCTGGCCACCAACCGATCTCAATGGCGCCAGAACCTCCATCAAGCGGGGGCCTGCTTCGAAGAGAAATGCCTTGCCCTTGAAGCCGAAAAGAGAGAGCATAGGAAGGAAAGGGAAAGAAACCCCAGGCAGCAGGCAGCTCTCCCACATGGAAACATCTGCAGTTTCTGCGGACGGATCTGTGGCTCTAGGATTGGATTACTGAGCCACCTCAGGACCCATCAGTGAACCATAGTAGAGATCATCCTCAAATCGAGGGAATCGACGACGACAAACAGTGGGGCAGATTAGCAAGAAAGGACATGGGGGTGGCAAGTTCTAGTTTTACATGAAAATAAAGAAAAGCACAAATGGTTTAAAAAGAAAACTTTTTTTTATTATTAAATGTTAAAACATCATAACCCCAACTCTAGGGTTTTAAAATCTCAACAACTGAAGATATTAATAACTTTATACAGACCTAAAGAAATATGTATTCCACAACAAAAGGGGAAAGGCGCAAATGCATCTTAGTCAGGAAAACAGCAAACAAATTCCAACAAAATACAATATGTACAGTTCACAATGGAAATTCAATGTAAACAAGTATTTTATTTTTCCTATAAATTATTTTCTTTTGTATAAAAACCCAAGGAAATTTACTTGAACAGTGTACATAAGGCATCCTCATACATTTTGGTGCACAGCTTAAAGCCGCAGTCAGTGTTTGGCGAATTTTTGTAAACATACCAGATTGAAAGGCACAGGTTGGCGGGGGAATGTTAATGCGTTTTAAAGATAACATGGAAAATATAGGTTCTAATTTGGAAAACAAAAAATTACGACTGCTCACCAATTGAAGAATCTGCTTATGTCACTGTTTTTTTCCATCTGCGCCCTTTATTTTAGTAAAAGTGACCCCCCCCAAAACAAAAGTCTATTGGTGTAACCATATCGAAGTCTCACATGACACTCATGATACAGTAGTCTCCCACAGTACCATGCACTGATAGATAGGGAGACCCCCCCAAGCTTCAGGAAGAATGAAATGTAAAAAATACACAAATCATGACATTATTGTTAACCAATCAGGATGCTCTCCAAACATTCCTGACACTTATAACATATATATATATATATTTTTTATCCAATTGTTTAACCAGAAGTAGCACACTCAGCTGAAAGCTCGTTTACAGGTGCAACCTGGGAGCACAGGGAAGTTAAGTGACTTGCTCAGGGTCACACAGTATGCAAGTTGGGGCTGTGAGATTCAAACCCAGGTCTCTAGATTTGCAGCTCAAAGCCTTAAACCACTGTGCTATAGTGCCTCCCTTACATCAGCAAATTCTACAAAAGATAGCCAATTATCAATTTTATTTTAAGCGAGGGACAACTTGAGACATAATAAGGGGTAACCGTGTTCCTTTAAAGAAGCAGTATTTGTTAGCATACTATTTTATCAGTTTTCCCCCTAGCGATGTATTTCTGGCAGAAATATCAACATGACTTTCTTTCATTTTGTTCCCTTTTTGAGTGAAGATATGGTTTTGATTTTGTTTTTTTTTTGTTTTTAAAGTTCCCCCATCTCTCGTCACATCTGCCATTAAAAAAAATGTAAAACGTCTTGGTGCTCAGAGATGCTGCTGCTGTCTGAAATGGAGGGGACAGGGGTTGTGCTAGAGATGGTTGGATGAATGTGCTACCCTGTCCCCACATACTTTGGTCTTGCCCAAACATTGCACCTGTATGGTTATCAGTTATAAATACTAGAACAACAGTTCTGAGACAACCAATACAGAGAGACCCTAAAATCTTCAGAGTGCATTCAGCTATGCAGTTTTTCAGATCACAACTGAAGTTACTGGCTTAGGGTTCAAAACCTTTTTACAAATTGTAGGTTTTGTTTTTTTAATTTTAGGTATTAATGGCTCCTCAGTCAATTTTCACCACCTCTATTGTGCCGTCTCCCCCCTCCCCCCCCCACAGGGACTCTTGCTCTAGGGAACTTGCCCCCTCTCCAAAGGATCCAGATCTCTTAGTTTGGCAGAGAATGGAGTGCAGAGATCGGTGGTGCAGGGACTGTGAGGGGGGGCAGACATCACCCTAAATGGTGGCATTGTTGCCCTCCAGGTTTTGTTTCTCTCCGGGCTGGCAACATGCAAGGATGCACCGCATCCGACACTGGCCTAGCCCACAACTGGAGTGTCTCCTGCTGAGCTGTCACCCAGCTGTCAATCAAGCAGCAGAGTGCACAGACACTCCCCGAAGGAGGACAGCAGTCAGTCAACCACGCAATCCTCTCTTGCTCCGGCCAGCCGTCTATGACTCACATCTGCTGTCACACTCAGGTTGCAGGCATCGAGCATGGTAGCGCTACCTCGGTGCTACCACGCCAGCTTCAAAAGATGATTTCTGACCAGTCGGAAGAGCTCTCTTCCTCCTTCATATGAAGACTGGCTGCAACACATGGGCAGAACTCCTGCCGAAGAACGCCTTAATCATGCAGCGGAGGATAAATTAAATCAATTTAAAGAGCACCTTCCCCCATGATTTTCATGGAGGCCCATTGAGAATACAGTAAGAACCCTTACCTCCCTTGGAGTTCATCCATATAGTACATAAATTATACTTTTGAGTGCCATGGTTTTGGAAGGGAAGGGATCATATTTTGGCCCCATGGATCCGAACCACAGATCCCTTCCACTTCCCTTCTTGAGTGCTGCCCCAACACTAGCACTTTTTTGATGTAATTATATGGAAAACATGGGGAAAACACTCCATAGACTACTTTAGGGTGAACTTAAACCTTTTTTTTTTTGTTTGTTTTAGTAATTCAGGATTCTGATTTGGATAAGTCAAGGCCACCACTCAACTAACAAGAGCCTTGGTAGTTGAGTGGTGGCCTTGATTTATACAAATCAAAACCCTGAACTATTAAAAATAAGACACGTTAAAGACAGCCCCTGCAGCAATCTATGGCGCGCACCCCTGCACTCCCCATATAATTACGTCACAAAACATGCTAGCGCGGAGGCAGCACTCAGGACAGAAAAGTGGAAGGATCTGCAGCTCAGCTCCACAGAGCCAAAATACGATCCCTTCCCTTCCAAGAAACATGTCACTCAAAAGTATAATTAAGGTATGGACGCCCTCTGAGGGAGGGAAGGCTTCATATTGACTTGCCTTAGGTATGTCAGGAAAGGGGCTCACTAAGTCTATTTAGAAACCATTCCTAAAGATGACAAATATTCCGACTTTAGTCTCTAGTAAGAACAACAGCTGAAACCAATAATTTTTCTAGCAAACTAATACATCTTACCAAAGACTGAAATGCATTTTGCAGTGCTATACCTATATTTGACAATTTATTGATTAGTTTGAATATTCTTTTAATGTTTTTAGTTCTGTTGTAAATTTGTTTGAATTGTCAAATGCTAACATTTTACAATATACACAAGTGATTAATTATAGTCTTGTTTTATTGTAACCACTGAGAAAATGAAAATATTTATATATAGATGAAATTTTGCTGACTAACAAATACTGCAGCTTTATGTAACTTAAAATGAACATTTATATTTAGAACCCAACACCAGCATTTCATGTTCAAAAACTTCTGCTGTTTAGACTCATCATGCTGGCTACAGTCTTAGGCATGAAGTACGCCAGGAGCAATCTAAATCTCGTTTGGGGGCCTCAAAACGTCAGGGTGGGACTATAACATGTCAAAAACAAAACAATACACCGGCACGGTGGCGCAGAGGGTTGAGGTGCTGGACGCCACACCTTGCGCCGCACCAGCAACCTGGGTTTGGGAATGGGCCCAGGTTGTTGGGGGCGGTGGCAGAAGGGAGGGTGTATGGCAGGATCTAGCTGCCACAGGGGGGCTCTTCTCTCCCGGGGAAGGATGAGGGGTTTTCCTTGGCCCTTGGCTGCCACCTAGTGGAGGACAGATGGCAGTCAGGCAATGGGGGATCCCAGCCATCGCCAGGGGTGGGGCAGAAGGGACTGAGCTGGCGCCCAGAGTGTGGGTGTGCCTCCAAACTGGCAGATCTCTGACTGAAAGAGATATCACCCCCCCCCCCCAAAATGGGCCACTTGGGCAGAACTGTAAGATCAAGTGTTTTGAAAACAATCCACATGCTTCCTCACAATATTTTCAACACGTTTCAAAACAATGGAGCAAGAATATTGGTTCGTGGGGCGTTCACAAAGTTCTTTGGTCAAATTAAAACTCTGTTCATCCCTCAACCAGACACAGCTGCAGTGAAACTATCAGAACATTATCAGAACCTGAAAAACGTTCTGATAACGTTCTTTTTACAGAAAATGACACAGGTTCTTAGAGGTTCTAAACCAGCTCTTCCATCTCCAGTACCTCTATCCAGGAAATGTGTTCTCATACCCAGGCAAGGTAATGCAGGAGCAGACAGCGATAAATTGGGATTTGACAATTTTTTTATTTTTTTAATCAGGAGTGGTCTAACAAGAGGGCTTCGCTGTAGATAATATAGGTGGGAAAATCCTGAGCTGTGATTGGTGGTATCTGATCACATGACCGTGCGTTATTCCTGCACAATAGTACAAGTTAGAAATGCTTCAAATAACCTCATTACAAGATTCCAAAATTAAAAATCAGAGAGACCATTTTATAATTGCAATAAGGCACCCCGGTTAAGTGCATCATTGGAGAATACGCACAGGTGCATAAGGCTCTCAGCTTTGCCTTGTGCCTCACTCAGCAAGACATGCAATTATCTCACAATAACACACACCATGTCATCTCTTACTGCTTAAGCATCCATGTACAATAATTATATTATTACATTATTACAATAAAAAGATGTTGTCCCCCAACAAAAAGACCAAACCAGGGCAGCTGGCAGCATTTTTGTTGAGGGCCCTGGGCTCCCTGTAGAAATCATTAGGGGGCATAGGAAAACGTCTCCGACTCCCAACACTGAGGGTTCCCTTCTCAGTTTTGTTTAGTCCTTGAGTGTGCAACTGCAGTACAAAATGACTGCAATATTTAAACAGCATGCCATTAAAGCAAGCCTGGAAAACATCTGGCTTACCAAAGGAATCACCTGGCACCCTGGGTAGCAAAAGGGAGTGGGGAAACCCTAGGGTCAATTTTCCATTTTCAACAGAAAACATTGGGGGGTGGGGGACAGAATTTGGCATTTTCAAGCCATCACGTGGGAGTACATTTTTTAATGAAAAATCTGTATTTTCACCACTTTATCATGCAAACTCCTCCATTCTGAGCCAAATTTTTGTATAAAACATGCTGATTTCCCCTTAATTTAGAGGGAAAACCCCAGAAAAAAAAAATAAGATTTTGCCAAACAGAACGGCCATTTTTGAAAGCAGAAAATCACTGGCTCTAAAATCCCCATAAATCTGTATGTGTTTGCAGGTCATACTTATTTCAGTCCTGCTAGGGTGAGGCATAATGGACCTGGTACCACTTACGACATTAAATTACGTCACTACCGTATGTTACTTTCTGTTGCGGTGTGCAATGAAACATTGTTTGGGTCTGCCCCTTCCCCCTGAAAAAAGAACAAAATGGCAACTAAAAGACAGAAACAGGGTATAAGAACTTTGTTGCTAGAATTGGCATATGGGTAGTAGAGCCTGAACTGGCAGCAGCTGGTCAAGGCCCTGCAAAAAAAAGAATGATGGTGCAGCTTCAGGGCGCACACACTCTGCAATAAACCCAGAGTACACTGTATGGTGTTGGTCAGCAGAACCCCTTCCCTCACTGCAGCCCTCTCAGCCAACTCCTCTTTATTTCCCTTTCTCAATTACTTGCCAAAGACGGCTCCCAAACATGGCACATCAGAACCTTAGTAGGATGAGAGAAGACTCTCAAGATGCCTGGGGTGGCAAAACAAAATGAAGGAAAAGAGGACACAACCATCCGATTCCAGTTCTAACCTTTCGATGATCAAGGGGAGACTGGAGCGGTCCCCTGCATAGAAAAGCATTCGGTCTGCTCCTGTAGCCTGAGGTCATGTTGTGCTGGAAGAGGGCTAAAGGGTACACGAACCACAACCTCCCATCCCCCCCCCTTTATCGCCACTGCTATGGCTTAGCCAAGACTCTATATATGTGCCCCTAGAAGCTGTTTTAGGGTCGAGGGGTTATACATTTATTAAGATAACAGGGACGTTCTCAACAACCCCTCACCCAACCCAGTCCATGATGCTATACATAGTACATATCCATACAGGAGAACTTTTCCGGGTTCTTTTCCAGAAGAAATCATTTCCTTGAAATAAGGAAATATAGGATTTGTTTTTGAAGTTAAAATATTTACAACCAAAATAAAAGACTTCCTTCCTTCATTCATTCTGTACAAAAACAAAAGTTTCCCTTTTTGAAGTCCTGAGTTTTGGTGAAACAGTTAAATGTGCGTCAAAGGCATAGTCCCATTCAGGGTCAGGTTCTGGTAGTGCTGCTGGGCCGCGTGGTAGCTCCTCGAGCCCGTGGGGTCTGACGAATCTGTGCCGGGAAGGCTGTACATGCTGATCATGTCTCGGAGGTCCCCCTGTAGCCCGCTTCGGTGGTGCGTCGGGCCACCTGGAGGAGAGTGGGAAACTGGTTCCGGTTTTACCATTGACATTACTGATCCGCCTTGTTGGGTTGTTCCACCATATGACATACTGTAAGGGGGATAAAAGAATGCAAAAAAACACATGTAACAAAACAAAAATGGCACAATTCATAAAGGTACTGAAATGACAATTCTCTCTCCCTCTCCTCCTCACTCCCTCCCTTTTCATGCCCCCCCCCATTCCTCTCCATATAATCTTTCTTTCTCCCCATCTCCATTTTATTAGACCAGCACGCACTGCCTACTTTACACATCTTATCGTAACATGTTCAAGGTTTGACACCAGTGGAGACAAAAATGGCAAGATAAATGATATCTTTGTAACTTACAGCAAGATACGTTGTCAGTTGTCACATCTGATATCTTAGCGGTTACACCAATCACAGGCAGCTTTCTCAATCTTGCTGACATTACAGTTGCCTAGTGCAGCACTGAAGCCAGCAGTTGACATCAAAGAGAAACACTCTTCAAACAGCATATTTAAAAGCTATAACTAGTAAACACGTTGTTTAAATTGAATACACAATGGTCTGACTCAACATACGCAGTTTAACATCACGTGTGAGGAGGCAGGTTTTACCTAACTCACCCGTGACTCTGCACTCACGCAGTATGGTGCTGCTCACACAAACGTGAAGATAAAATGCATGTTTTGAGTCATCACCTGAGTATTTTGGCCCTAATTGGGTTTGAACCAGTGATCGTCTAGCTCCCATGCCGATGCTCTAACCTCTAGGCCACAAATTGTAGCTTACTATAAAATACTTCCGGCCACCTTGAGTGCTTTATGATAAATTAATGGCACTCTGTGAGAGGTCTGTTATAGTGTAAGTGTGACTCTACTAAGTTTGAGCTGACTGCCCGACTTCGTAGTTCTCCCATCCGAACAGTGAAAGGTTAAATCATAAAAAGACCAGTCATAGCCAACGTGGTGACATGGAGGGCTGAGGCACTGGGTGCCTTACCTCTTGCCACTCCGGTGACCCGGGGTTGGGAACAGACTCAGGTTGCTTGGGGCTCGGTGGAGAGAGAGGAAGGATCGAGTGTACCTAGACAGCTCTCCTTCCTCCAGGAGGTGGGTTAGTGTGGCGTGTTGCTTGCCTGACACCCAGCGGTGGCTGGATGCCAGCACATGCATGCCTCTATGTCAGGAAGGGATCCTACATTCATTGGAAGCAGAGCTCGGACATCATGCCCATTGCATGTCTGTGGACCCAGGTAGAAAATTGGAGGAGAAGCACCCTGGGCAGCAGGATGACAACCAACCCTCCACAGACCCTGCACTGGTGGCCGGGAACAACCACAAGTCCTGTGACAGAGGATGCTAGTGAAGGTGAGTCCCAGAGGGGCTGGGTGATGTAGCTGTTGCTGGTGGTGATGGTGGTGGGGGGTAAGTCAGAAGGGGGCTGCTGGGGAGACGAGGAGATAAAATGTATATAGAAAAAATAAAGGACCGATCATGGAGAACCAGTTTACTGTAAAGCAGTGCTGAATAAAGAAAAATGCAACACCACCCTAACCCAGTTTTAATAATAATAATCTTTATTTATAACAAGTGCAATTAACATGTATCGAAGCACTTTTACAATGTTAAAACATATTAAAAATCATAAATATTTAAAAATACAGTAACTAGACAACAGAGTTCAATTCTCAGCCTGACATCGGTGGTGGGCAAGGTGATGGAGGGCATTGTCAAGGAGAGGCTAGGGGGGGACCTGGATAAGTCAGGGTGCCTGGACGATAGACAGCATGGATTCATCCCGGGGAAATCGTGTCAGACAAACCTTGTGGAGTTCTATGACTGGGTGACGAGTGCCTTGGACCTGGGTAGACCAGTGGACGTCCTCTTTCTAGACTTCAGCAAGGCATTTGACTCTGTTCCTCACGTGGGCCTGTTGGATAAGCTGGGAGAAATGGGGGTGGGGAACCAGATGATTAGATGGATAGGCAATTGGCTCCAGGACCGGATAGTCTCATCCCAAGGAGGGTCATTAGTGGGGTCCCACAGAGATCAGTCCTTGGTCCCTTCAGTTCAACGCCTACGCCTCTGACATAAGGACAGGAATCAGGAGTGAGATGAGTCTCTTTGGATGACTCAAACTGGGGGTGGTGGTGGATGGGAGGAGGGAGGTGGCCCACAGGGGGACCTGGAGGCTCTGGAAAGATGGTCTAGAAAGTAGAAGCTGAGGTTCAATGCAGAGTACTCCACCTGGGGGCCAGAAACCCGAGCCAAGTGTACACCCTGGGGGGGGGGGGAATGCTACAAGTCTCGATGGCTGAGAGGGACCTGGGGGTGGTGGTGAATGTCAAGATGAACAACTCTGAGACTTGTAGGAGGGCAGCAGCCAAGGCCAACAGGATGCTGGGATGCATCGCTAGGGGGATCACCTCCAGAAGGAGGGGAAGTGATACTCCCTCTGTATAACTGCTTGGTGAGGCCGCACCTTGAGTACTGCGTGCAGTTTTGGAGGCCACACTTAAAGAGGGACATTAACCTCCTGGAGAGGGTCCAGAGGAGGGCAACCAAAATGATTTGGGGCTTGGGGGACAGGACCTATGAGGAGAGGCTCAAAGAGCTAAATATGTACACATTGGAAGAGAGAAGGGACCGGGGGGACATGATAGAGGTCTTCAGGTACATGAAGAGGGTAAATAGGGGAGGAACAGTCAGGGTGCTTCGAAGGAAGGAGGAGGGGCCACTAGAGGGCATCGGTGGAAGCTGGAGGGAGGATTCAGGGGAGAAAGGAGGAGGTGCTACTTCACTGAGAGGGTGGTGGAGCCATGGAATGCGCTGCCTAGGGGGCTGGTGGAGGCAGAGACAGTGGAGGGGTTCAAGAGGGGGTGGGACAGGTACAGGGGAAGGGTTCTGGAAGCAAAATCCAATGCAGCAAGAATATCCGGAACTGGGAAGGGAGAAGGCAAGGGGGGCAGCAAGGTCAGCACCCAGGGTGGGGGCTGACCAAATGAGCAGACACGAAAGAACGTTAGGCCTCTTCTGCTGGCATTTTAGTATGTTAGTATGTAATTCATCAGCTCTCAGAAAAGGCAAGTTTAAATAGATGAGTTTTCAGTGCTGACTTAAAGCTCTCTACAGTCAGGCACTCCTGTACCCAATGAGGTAGAGAATTCCACAGGATATGGGATGCAAAGGCAAATGCTCAGGCCCCAGACGTCTTCAAACGGACCCTGGGAATCTCTAGCAATCCTTCATCAGCAGAGGGGGTGGTAGGGATGTAGAAGCTCTTGCAGGTAACCCAGTCCCTGTCTGTGTAGGGTTTTATAGGTCAACAAGCCAACCTTGAAGGTGATCCGCCACTGAAATGGCAGCCAGTGCAGTCCGCGCAGCACAGGCATGACATGGCTAAATCAAGAAAGTCCAGTCAGTAGCCTGGCTGCCGCGTTCTGCACCACTACCAGGTGCCTGGACCTCACGGCTTAAGCTTTCAATGAAAAGGTAAATCGTTTTGTAGGTTTAGCTTTATTTTTACTTTTTTTGGCCAGCTGTCCTGCAAACCGGGTTCAGGAGCAGATCCCCAAGCTGGCCAGGTGGCCATGATGGCTGGACCAGTGCTGTGGCATGGTGGAATTCCTGGCTGTGGAGGGAGGGTGCTGAGTTGTGTTGCCAGAGTAACCCCTGCAGTGGACTGGGGAAGCCTGATGCTCTGCAGGGGTCAAAATTGGCACCGGCCCCCTAGCCAAATGCTGGTAGATTTTGTATCTGGCTAGTAAAATTTTCATTTAACTAGCCCTATGGGCTTGTATTGGAGAATACATGCTTCAGTATGTACACCAGCTGGGACAGTGGAAACGTCTGTGGGGGCCAGTGGATTTTCCCAGTCACTAGCCCTGCTGGCTAGTGGCTGTAAAACTTAATTTTGACCCCTGCTCTGCTGGAGGGTTATTTATTTCTTATCCATGTTCCTCTGCTGGGCAGTCTACCTTCTCCTATCATCTCCCAGTGCTCTGGACTGAGCTCCCATCTTCCCTCGACCATTCCACCTCCCCAGGCTCCTTCAGTCATTTGCTGAAACTCCCATTACCCACTGCTTGCACCCATTTTCCTTAAGAGGCTTTACCTGTTCTGACCCAGTAGTGCAGGGTCTACATTCTTCCCTTTCAACCCATTTCTGTTCCTGAGTACACCGTGTGTTTATGGTACCACTTTCTGTCGTACAATCATATGTTCTATATTATGTGGAATCTGTTTTCCCTTCCTCCAAGTCACACCTGGAAAAGAGTCTCAGCAGGCTCAGTGTGCCTGTCCCGGTCACCAATTTTCAAATAAATACATTATTTGTATTTTGTTAACCGGGTAGGGTCACCTAGACTGAAAGTCAGTTTTCCAGGAGTGATCTGGGATTAATTACTTTTATTTAAAAATGACCATTTGAATGTATCAGTACTTAATAATAAGATACAGATAGCAATGTGAAAACAGAGTACAAACAGTATTAGCAAACCATTTAAAATTGTTACTGTTATGAAGTCGAGGCACAGTGACAGGGCCCCATGTCACAATAGCGAGGGGTAAATGACAACCACCACAAAGAGCCTGGAGAGAACAGCGCGAGCACATATGACGAGAGTTCTTTTTGCCGGGAGCTGTGCCCCCCCCCATGCCCCTTGCCCCCCACATACCCATTACTATATATACCAACTCCGGGGAAGGGGGAAGAAGAACAGGTTACTCACCTGTAACAGTAGTTCTAGGAGTGGCATATGTTGTTCATCCACACTCTCTGGCATGTCCCTTTCCCCTTTAAATCTGGCTGGAAGTCTTCAAGCTGACTCCTCCCAGCCACCTGGGTGGTAAATACCTTGGCTCCATCCCATGACGCCAGATCTTAGCCCGCTGGAAGCAAGGTGGTGCGCCTAAAACCGGGGAGGTCAGGTGGGTACGTATGGATGAACAACATATACCACTCCTAGAACCACTGTTACAGGTGAGTAACCTGTTCTTCTAGGAGCGTGGATATGTTGTTCATCCACACTCTCTGGAAGACTCCAAGCAGTTCTCCGGGAGGATTGAGGCAGGGTGCACACCCCCTACTTGGGAAAAGAGATTGGAGAACCGAGGCCCCAAAACCAGCATCCCGGCGTAACTCAAGGTTGATGTGGTAGTGGGTAATGAAGGTGTTTGCCGACTTCCAGGTAGCAGCCCGACAGATTTCCTGGATAGAGATGTCCCTGGAAGTAGCCACCAATGCAGCAGTATGGCGGGTAGAATGACCTCTTATCCCTCTGGGAGTCTCCTTGCCCACCAACTCATAGCACAGACCTACACATGATGTAATCCATCTTGCTATGGTCTGTTTGGCTGCAGGTCTGCCAGAAGTGGCTTCAGCGTAGGTGACAAACAGCTGGTGAACCTCTCCCCGAATTTCCGCCATCCTCTCCTTATAATAGGAGAGAGCACGTCTGAAGTCCAGAGTATGGAGCTTGTACTCAGCGTCCGAGGTGTAGTTAGGGTAGTATACTGGCAGAGTCAACACCTGGTTGAGGTGAAACTCTGAAACCACCTTCGGAAGGAATTTTGGGTGGGGGCGCAGGACAACTTGTCCCTATGGAAGACCAGATAAGGGGAGTCCACCGAAAGTGCCTGGAGCTCCCCTGTCCTTCTGGCTGAAGTGATAGCCACCAGGAAGGTCGTCTTCCACGACAAGTATGAGAGCTCACACTTGTGCATGGGTTTGAATGGCTTGCCCATTAGCTTTGCCAAAACCAGCAAGAGATCCCACGGAGGTGGAGGTTCACGCACTGAAGGGGATATGTGATCCAGGCCTTTGAAAAAGCACCTGACCACTGTCTCCTGTGCCAATGTCAGCTGACCGGCCCGTGCCAGATAAGCAGAAATGGCTGCCAGGTGCACCCGAAGGGTCGATGACCGTAGACCCTCTTTGGACAGAGACCAAAGGTAGTCTAGAATGTTAGCCACAGGGCAGTATAAGGGGTCCAGACTCTTATCCTGACACCAAAAAACCATTGATAAGAATCCAGAGCCTACGAACTGCAGAAGTAGCACGAGGGAACCTGAATCTTACAGCAGAAAGGAAGATCTGGCATCATGGGGCGGAGCCGAGGTATTTACCACCCGGGTGGGTGGGAGGAGCCAGCCTGAAGACTTCTGGACAGATTTAAAGGGGAAAGGGACATGTCAGAGAGTGTGGATGAACAACATATCCACGCTCCTAGAAATACACCTTGGGGAGGAGGCAACTGGTTGCCATATGTACTCATACTCCTTTGTCGTCACAGTTTTCGCCATGCTGTTTTGCCCTCTGTATCTTGACAGGCTACCTATTGAAAGGCTTAAAATACCTAGACTTTAACACTGCTAAGTTAAAAAAGCATAGTAACAAGGTAACAACAAAGGAACAAGTTGTCTGTTCAAGACATAGGTTAGACCAGTGACCTAAAAGCATGTTTACACAGCTGCAGTTGCCCCACAGCAACCCAACTGTTCAGGTTGCTGCTGTGCAAATGTGGCTATGTAAACACTTACTTGATCATAGTAAGCTGTTCCCTGCACCACTCTCCGAACCGCTGCCGAGTTGGGGACATGTTCTGGAGCAAGCGATGTAAGAGGCTGTGTGGACGTGGTGCATCACTCGCTCCGGCACACAGTCTGTGGTCCCTGCATCCTCCCACCCGGCTTCTGTACTCATGGCCCCTCTCCAGCATGGCTTGCATTAGCGCCAAGAGGGGCTGTAAAGACCTTATGTAGGTTGAGGTTGGAGGTCAGGGCAGTACAGGAGCTGCCAAAAGAATCAGCATCGAACAGCCATGTAAACACAGCTTATTAGAGGCCACTGAGGGGTCTCATTTGGGACAAGTACACTGGCTAAGTACATGTAAGCCCCTGAGTGAGGATGTGAAGGACATGTGATTGGTGCAAGACTGACATCAGCCCATTAGTTATTCCGCAACCTAAGGCCCTTTTCCCAGCAGCTGTTGTGCCTCTTGGGACAGTAAGCTTTGCTGTGTGCATGAATGCCCCCTTAAGGAGGCACAGCAAGGCAACCATGTGTGGGAGGATCCAGGCAGGCAAAATAGGATTAAAAACCACAAGACCACTAGGTCGGGCTTCGTGTTAGTGACACAGTCCAGACTCCACATCACAAGGTCCTGCATAGCTGGGGGAGAACAGTGGGGGAATGCTGTACAGGACTCCGAGGTGGCCAGGGAGAAGACCCCAGCCCAAGGACTGGCCAGAAGGCCTTGGCAGAGAAAATGCTAGGTCAGTTAAAAAAAGTATATTAAAATTACAGATGGAAGAGTCAGGTATGACCCAGTTCTGATTGGACTCTGATCTTTTTCATTCCAAAGGTTCTCATTTATTTCTTTCGTACACGCACTCTCTTCCACTGCACAAAGGAAGCTGCATCTTCACTGTGCTATCCTGTTGAACTAAAAAAATGTTAAATCATTTGTGAGACCTTTTTATCTCAGGGTAGGGTGCAGCACTTCCGCTATTAAGGCATAATGTGTTTGGACAACTGACTCTGAATGCCTGGGAGGGGTTAGCTAGATACGCAGCAGAAAAAAACCCTAAACAGATGTGCAAGTAAGGCTTCCGCAGCTGAAGGCCAGGAGAGAGGGGAAAAAAACATTGGTGCCTGTTGTAACCTGCTTATGACACTGCCTCAAACGCCTTCTTTTACAGAAACCTGTTTCCAATGGAGAGGAGTACTGTGCCATTATTAATAACCTACGTAGAAACAATTATTTATTTGAAAGTTGGTAACTGGGATAGGCACAGTAAGCCAAGGTTCGTTTCCAGGTGTGACCTGGGAGAGCGGACACAAACAAGTGCCAACAGAAAAAGGCCGCTCTTGTCTATCCCGTTTGCCCTTTGAGGTGGAACATGTACCCTAGGGGTCCACAACATACGGCGGAATGCCAGATTCATGTGATGCATTGTGTAGGCAAGTTGTTCACAGGACGTGAGATGCTTGGTATTCGGGCACCCCTGCCAGGCAACAGAGTGGCAGTGGCATCTGCTGGAAACGCAGCTGCTCAAGAGCCATCCCAGTCAAGGGACGGGTACAGCTGTGACATCCTCAATCAAGGGGTGGGGTCCGGTGGCACCTTCCACATATCAAGAATTCAAAATCAAAATTATGCTGACAACATGGAGAGTTGGTACCTCTGACTGGGTAGCAATTCCCCCTCCCCGGTACTGCACTGAAGTGTAGGCATAAAATATGAGCCCACCCCCCAGTGAGGGGATCAACTCCAATTTCTAGAGCAGGAAAAAAAAAGTTGCAACCTTTTGAAATCTTATGACATCATTTACATTGGTTGGTATGGTCAATTTTAAAAGCCATGCCAAGACAGGAAGACTAGCTGACTCCTTTCACTTTTAGGCTGCAGGTTCAGAATTTGGCCCTAATCTGTGGCAGCTAGAAGACATTGCCCAGTGGCTGTTCTGTGGTCTGCAGGACACAAGGTGGGGCTCAGTTCAGTCCCAGATGGACAGCTGTTGCACAGTGCTGAGTCATACAGTGGCATAGACTGACACCCACGCTTGCAACTTCAGAGGCCAAGGGTATAGAGTGGTAGGAGTCCCCCCACCTCTACTAAAGATGAGCCCTCATTCATAGGTGGTGAAGCACATTGCTCCTGGTAACTCAGATAAGAGCGTGTACCATGCTCCCATTTGGGTGACCAAAGCTCGTGGTACAAGGTTCATCCACCACTCTGGGCCGGTGGAGTGCAGTTAAGTGCCCTGTGACTTTGCATGAAAGGAGCTTCCACACCACTAGAACACCTTCTTCCCCCACCATCACCCCCAACAGATCAAGAGTGTGGTCTGGCTGAGAGACAGGACGGTAGGCTTAAGGGGGGGGATAAGCGCTGCCAATTGTCATATGCTGTTTTAGGTCCATCCCCCCACGTGAGCCACCTTAACAAGCCACAGAACTGAAGTAAGCCAATGGGACCATGGACCTTGGGGGCGGTCATGAGTGGGGTTTCCTCCGAGGATGTGGCCCATTGGGAAGTGCTGTGCTGGAGCCACGGGGATCAGCGTTGTGCAGACAGAGATGCACAGCTGAAGACTGTGTTGCACCTGTGATCAGTTAAGAATTTTTTTTTCCTTCAAATTTCGTAAGTGTTCCTCTAGATCTGGAGCAGTTCCATAGGATGGGGAGAGTCGGTACCTGAAAATATTAATAAAAAGGGTATTTCTTTAAAAATGGTGAACAAGGGCAATCCTGATGGCCCAATGGTGCAGGTGACAATGACTTCAGCAGCGAGCTTGGGTCACCGTGTCAGGTTGCAGGCCAGGTCGCAGCAGCTGCCCCTGGGCAGTGTGTTGCAGTCGGGGTTGGAAGGAGCCTGGCACTGGTGCCATACCGCCCCCCTGCAGTGGCTCAGGGAAGCTTGCTCCCTCTGCAGGACGTTGCTGCATGCTGCTGAGGCTGAAAACAACTAGCTCACACCTGGGGTGGTGGTAAGAGCCTGGCACCAGTGCCGTACTGCCCCCCTGCAGTGGCTCAGGGAAGCTTGCTCCCTCTGCAGGACATCGCTGCATGCTGCTGAGGCTGAAAACAACTAGCTCACACCTGGGGTGGTGGTAGGAGCCTGGCACTGGTGCCGTACCGCCCCCCTGCAGTGGCTCAGGGAAGCTTGCTCTCTCTGCAGGACGTTGCTGCATGCTGCTGAGGCTGAAAACAACTAGCTCACACCTGGGGTGGTGGGTAGAAGCCTGGCACCAGTGCCGTACCGCCCCCCTGCAGTGGCTCAGGGAAGCTTGCTCCCTCTGCAGGACATCGCTGCATGCTGCTGAGGCTGAAAACAGCTAGCTCACACCTGGGGTGGTGGTAGGAACCTGGCACCGGTGCCGTACCACCCCCCTGCAGTGGCTCAGGGAAGCTGGCTCCCTCTGCAGGACATCGCTGCATGCTGCTGAGGCTGAAAACAACTAGCTCACACCTGGGTTGGTGGTAGGAGCCTGGCACTGGTGCCGTACCACCCCCCTGCAGTGGCTCAGGGAAGGTTGCTCCCTCTGCAGGACGTTGCTGCATGCTGCTGAGGCTGAAAACAACTAGCTCACATCTGGGGTGGTGGTAGGAGCCTGGCACTGGTGCCGTACAGCCCCCCTGCAATGGCTCAGGGAAGCTTGCTCCCTCTGCAGGACGTTGCTGCATGCTGCTGAGGCTGAAAACAAGTAGCTCACACCTGGGGTGGTGGGTAGAAGCCTGGCACTGGTGCCGTACCGCCCCCTGCAGTGGCTCAGGGAAGCTTGCTCCCTCTGCAGGACGTCGCTGCATGCTGCTGAGGCTGAAAACAACTAGCTCACACCTGGGGTGGTGGTAGGAGCCCTGGCAGAAACGAGGGTAAAAATCTGATGGCTGACTATATGACAGTCTAGTTTCTGTGGGATTCCTCCGAGTCCTAGCGTACACAGTGAATTGCCTTGGGGGAGATGACGGCTGGCCGCGGCATCTGCAGGGACTGATGCCTTGCTGAGTTGGGAGTCCTGATCAGGGTATGTCCCTGTGATACCCTTTATGTACCTGGGAGACAACCTGGGGTGGGGAGAAAAAGCTCTTTAGAAGAGGGGAAAAAAATGGCGGTGAAGCATGGCGGAGGGGTGTCGGACTGTGCAACTGGGCTATATCTGGAGGCTCAGCCCCCCCTGCAGGGAGGTCTGATCAAAGAGGGACCCCTAGCACTAACTGCCCAGAAAGAATTTTTCAGAAGGCACAATGCTGCAGATGCAGCAATCGGAGCTGAAGAGCACCACAAAATAATGTCATGTGCAGCTGTCCCACTGGTACAGACCCATGTCCCACACCGCCTGATCTTGTGGACACATGATGAAGACTAGCACAATCCACAGGAAGGAGGGCCCTGAGCAACCTGCCTCTATGGAAGCCTGGGAGGGAAGATGCCAGTGGTACCCCAGACCTGCGACCAGTGCTAGGAGACAGAAGGAGCTGTTACCCATCTTCTCGAAGCTCTGGGCAGGAGGAGAAACTTGGAACAGCAACTGCTAAGCGGAATCAATCCCGTTCAGTGGATCAGTGGCCTTCAGTGTTGTCAGTTCAGTACCTTTACAAAACACTATAATCCTTAACCCCCCCTCCCCCACCATTAAAAAAAAGAAAACAAGGTGTGAACACCTCACTCTTGGTATCTGGCGTGTGAATGTGTAGATAGCTAATCTTACTTTTGTCAGCCCCATCCTTCTTTCACAGAACAGCGACCGATTTTCATCCGGTGGGATGTGCCAAGAATGCACCTTTTACTTAGAAAGGGGAATGAAAAAAAAAAAACAGTGTACACGCAATGCGGAGAAAGCCAGAGGACTTCTGAAAGGAACACCTGGCAGGTCCCACACTCCTAGAGTGCTTACTTTTGCAAGAGAGAGAGAGATCTCTATCTGTTCATCTGTCCATCCATCATTTATTGGATTTTGTTAACCAGGTAGGCTGAGACTTGCGTCCCTTATTCAGAAGCGACACAGGATTAAATACATACGATGCAGCAGACAAAGTCTATTGCTAGTACAAGAAAGTATTACAGAGGTAACATTCTAGGCAGTACAACAATGTCAGTATGCCCACCTGGAATTCAAATGCACTGATGCAGAGCCATGCACAGTGGTATTTAAAGAGGGGTACCGATGGTTATCCGGAGCCCTCAGAGATCCAAGCAGTGCTGTTTTTAAATGAAGCAACAGGATTACCTGTGGCTGGACACTCGTCTGCAGGTATCCCTGACTAAATCTATGCTATACTGATCATTCTGAATTGCGGCTTTATTTTAAGCCAATCAGGATTCTTTATTTCCAAATGTTTCAGACACCCTTATAACCATTAGAGGGTCTCTCAACAAACAGTTCTCAAAAAAAGTTCTACAATCAGTTGGCATAGTCCATTTCCCCACAAAGGGCTTTCTTCTTATTTTCTATTTTTTAAAAACAGAAGTTTATAATATTATTTATACAATATACACTAGCATCTTTTTCACCAATATAAAAATGCTATCACAGGCATAACCCCCTAATTAGCTAGGTTGTTTTTTTTATCTTGCTAGTAGGGTACATCATTCCATTTATCTTGATAGCGGGGTACATCACTAGCACAGGCTGTGCCTCTCTGCACTCCCTCATGTTGCTCTAAACCATGAGACAGAGTGAATAGTGGACTCGCAGAACTGCAAGGCATCTGCGGTTCATTTAAAACTCTAATGCAGTTTTACTTCTACTTTCACCGGTCTCTTTTCAAATGGCACATTTTATAATGCAGATATATACTGTATAACCTGGACGTGTGATGTGCGTTTGTGAGATATGGTGTTTATCTTCGTTCGTGGTCCGTGACCTCTTGTTCCCTCACTCGTGGCTTCGCCACTTGTGACGGTCAAGAAGGCAAGGCAAATTTTATTTATATGGCTCCCAATCCCAGAGGCTCTGGGCACCTTACAGAAAATTACAAGAGAACAGGCAGTAACACAATTAGAATAAAATTACATAAATACAGTTTTAAATAAATAAAATATAAATCAGGTTAAAAGGGAAACTTCCAAATTACCATAACTGGGGACTGAACAAAATCACAATGGAATTCAGTAATCATTAAAAGCTAGGCTAAAGAGGTGGGCCTTCAGCCTCCGCTTAAACACCTCTACTGGGGGAGCCTCCCGGACTGCAGATGGTAGCGAGTTCCACAAGGTCGGCCCAAATATGCTAAAAGCATGATCTCCTGAAGTCTTGAGCTGAACCCTGGAAACATCCAGGAGGCCCCTCGAAGAGGAGTGAAGGGAGCGAGCAGAAGTCACTGACCACTCATGAAGATAAATTCCGGATCTCGTGAACGCACATCATATGTCCGCTATTTATACAATATACATTAGCACTTTTTTTCATCAAGATAAAAATGCCATCAAAGGCAAAGAACCACTGCCTGCCTGGTGGTGCGGAGGGTTGAGGTGCTGGACACCTTACTTCGTGCCATGCTGTCGACCCAGGTTTGTGAATGACCTCAGATCATTGGAGAGCCAGCCCCGGGGGGGGGAGCAAAACTGAGCAGCCAAAAGGTAGCTAGCTGTCTACTTCCAAAGTGGTTGTTGCCCCCCTCCCCGTAGTTCCGCTCCCACTGGGTGGAGGTCCAGTGGGTAGCGTAGGCAGGAGGGGGTGGCAGCGTAGTGGGAGGGTGCCCTGGGGCATGGTGTGTGCATGCCTCCACATGCATGCGGATGCCTGGGGTTGGGGACAGGAGAAAACGGGGAGAAAAAACTACTAAAATCTATATAGAAGGGAAAAAAAGGCAAAGAACCATAGCTAGCTAATTTTTTTAGGGTACATCATCTTGATCTTGCTACAGGGGTATGTTATGCTAGTCTGCACGCACACTGACCGTTGTGCCTCATGCTTTACTGAACCACGTGGGAACCATGGTTCCTACAAAAGCACTAATGTATGTTGTATAAACTGGACATTTGATGGATGGCTGTCAGATGTCGTTTCTATCTTCATTCATGGTATGTGACCTCTTGAACCCTCACGAGTGGCTTCCCCACTCGTGAGGGACAAGAAGTCACTGATCATCCATGAAGATAAAAATGATACCGGACAGTCGCCCAACAGATCACCCCTATTTATATAATAGGTTTACTTGTACAGTTCTTCACAATTCTCTCACCCAAAGAACTTGGGAAGGCAAGGTAATTTAACTGCTAGATGCCCATGCAAAGATCTGGGGCGCTGTACAGAATTGCAGTTAAAAGTAGGTGCATGTTACATATAGCATGCAGGAGGAAACCTTGCACCCACCCATGAAGCAGACTGTCCAGGTACATCACGGAAGAGCAATAAGGATTTCTAAAAACAAACAAAAACAAAAACTTAGCTGGAAATAACTTAGAAAACAGCTGAATATTCCATTTAGGTATTTCTACTGTGCCATTTACCATCAAGAACACGTGATAGCCATACTGTGTGACTCTGAGCAAGTCACTTAACCTCCCCAGTGTTCCTGCCAGGTTGCCCCTGAAAACAGGCACTTATGCCTAGTGGGCCTTACTTGGTTACTAAAGGGGGGGGACAGAACATGTGGTAGCACCATCCTATTACAATCACAGTATCTAGTATGTACATTCAACAGGTAATCTCAGCGGAACAGATTTTTTAAACTTGCAAGTTGCAGGCATTCTTAATGCCTTGAGTCATTAATTACAAAATTAACTGTGAAAGCCATTTTAACATTATTTGAGAAAACAAAAGTACACAGAGTATATAAATTTAAGGATAACAGAAAAAAGTTTTTGCTAACAAGACAAAAAAAAAACTATGAAGAATTGTTTTGCCCTCTAAAAACTACTGTTTTAAAGAATAATGCATCTGTGGTGGGAGTGTTGTTGAGGGGGGGGGAGGACCTTCTACTCAGTTTAAAAATGTCATACAGCAGAGATTCCACTTCTAGAAACAGTACCTTGGTTGTGCAACAACAAAAAAAGAAAGAGAAACAAACAAACCCTGACTTGATAATGGGCCTCACCTTAAGTCGTTCAAATCGGTATGGGGTTACCTGTTCCGCAGGTGCTCAGGCAGCAAATAGTAACTTAATCTGTGTGGAGTTCATTTAGCTGGGGTGGGAGGGGGTTCATGTTGCCTTGAGTTCTGGCACCTGGCAATTTGCTCCAACAATCAGACGAGAGGAGGAGAGCTTTTCAGGGCAGGTATTCGTCATGCTGTATGCTGGCACAGACACGCACCTCGCCCTTCTGATGGGCGGAAGTTCAAGCAAAATGATGAATAAAAAAGGCTAGGGCCACCTCATGGAACAGCGGCAGTGCGTTGTGCCAGCAAAAACAGATTCAGGAGTGAACTCTGGAGGATGGAGCTTGAGCGACTGGGCTGAGTGTTGCATTGCCCAAGGTGTCATGTCCCCACTTGAGTGGGGGTGGGGGGAGTGATGCTGGTGGTATGTTCCATCGTTGAAGCAACCCACGATGGTAGACAAGAGAGCTTGGTTTTCTGTATGTTGGGGGGGGGGAGGAGAAGCTACATGAATGCAAAGAATTCTATGGGGGCATGTGTGCTGTTACAGCTGGTGGGAAGATAAATGGGAGAAAACGGAGAAGAAAACCATGATGTCATCATGGTGGACATCATGGACGTTTTCTGGAGCGCTGCACTTTGAGGTGGTGGTGGGGGGTGTCCGTCACAGTACCCTAACCTGAGCAATGGGACTATAAAAAGCTATGTTAGAGGGAAAACAAAGAGAGAGAAACAAAGGTGGTTAGAGACTTGGAAAGTTAAAATAAGTTTAAATAATTACCCTTAAATATTCTGCTTCACAAATCTATCCATGTTTATGACTGCCCGAATCCGCCCTCACACTGGACCCCAATAACATCTGCCAGCCCAAGTATCTGTCCATCCAGACCAGCATCTCTGGGTCCATCACAACTGAAAGCAATTTACTAAAATCTTAATAACTCATGCCATTTTGTAATGCGAGCACCCCAAATCAGAAAAAGAAGGAAGCTATTCAAATCAGATAGAAACTAGACTAATGCATGCACCTGGCCTGACGTCACCGTGGGTGGCTCCCAGTCACACTGCCTGAGAAAGTTGCTGTGCAAGAGCACCCTCCAGCGAAAGTCCCAAGTGTCTGACCTGCTGCAAGAGATACCCACGATGATCTAGTAGTGCACAATTTTTTTTTTTATTAATTCATTTGTTCTTGGCAGGTGCTTATCTCCAACTCTGTTACCCACTTGGGACCTGTGTTGGTGCCATCTGGGTAATGACCCCATCTCTCCAGTTAAAAATCACTCTCCTGCACAATGCAGCCAGAGGAGAAGCTCCTCCCAGAGTGTGGTCTGGCTTCCCACTACTGACCAAAATGACACATTCATGTTGGGGATGGAGGGATGAGGATCCTGACGACATGTGCACCAGAGCCTTCCATCATTCATGGTATCAATGCCCCCCCCCCCAATCAAATCCCTTTTTACCACCCCAACATCTTTGCTGCCTAGGCTGACAGTGGCCTGGGAGGCTGATGCCACTGTCACCCATGGTGCTGGTTGCTCCAGTCTGCCACAGGAAGTACTTGAGTAGCAGGGAACACACCACCCTACCCAAAGTGCCACCTCCTTAAGAGCTGCGCTTGAGACATAAACCCAGATCTCTCCCATCGCATGCCTCCCCGCCCCCTCTAAGCAGTGCTCACCATTGTGTTGTTTTTTTTTTTTTTTAATACATTTTATCCCCCACTCTGGACACATCTACCCTCCTCTGGCTGGGAAAACCACCCTGTCCCATCACTCATTAGCCCAGCACCAACTGAAGGGTGTTAGGGTCCATTCTGTGGGACCCAATTGTGTCCCTCTACCATCATTCTGATGACCCCAGAGGGTTCCCCTGCCCACCCTCCCTCCCTCCACACACTAGATGGTGCTGCTGCATCTACTGTTCACCTTGAAGACCTCACTAGAGCACCTGGGCCCTCCACAGGGGTTCAGTGGATGATTGACAGTGCTGAACTCTCACTGAGCTAGGGAAACATGCTGCTGTTGGCAGCACTATCTTCCAGCCCCAGAGGCTCACCCACATCTGCCTCTGATCCCAGGTTGCCAGCATCGCGGCCTGATGAACTGCCACTGGGTCAGCGAGTGGCACCTCACAATTATCTCCGGTTCTGCTCTTCTGTCCATCGGGGAGCGATGTTCCCCCTTCTCACCATATTAGCAGTCATGGAGCCGGACAGAAGGGATTTACCCCTTAGCTGTCCCCTTCCACCCATCCTGCTAAACCTCTCCCTCATGGTGATGGGTGCCAGGACAGCAGTGCCAGTGGAAGCACATGCATCTGACATCCTCTCTCGCCACTCCATCTGCGCTACTCCTGTACTCCTACAGATGGCGGAGACCAGGCAAGGAGATGCAGCCCTCCCTCCCTCCCCAGAGAGCATCCTCTGGAATACTTGATCCTCCTTCCTTGCCCCCTGACGTCCCAGGCTCCTTCCTGCACCTGAGTCACCAGCGTCCCGAGTCTCAGCCTTGCAGCTGTGCCGACAGGCACAATTAAAGTTTTTAACCAATGTTATCATACTTTTTGTTTTGTTAAATATGAAATGAATGATACAAGGGACCCCTCCTTCCCCCACAAAAAAAAAGTAGGAAGTAAATTCCTCCAGTACCAAAGTATTCCTGTGAACTTAATCCCACACTGGAAGTTGCATGTGCCATGGAGGGGAGACAATCCACTCTGGCGGTGGAGACTGGAGGATAAAAAAAAATGACAATAAGTTTATTGGGATTCCAAAGCGGACACAGAAACATATCAAACAAGTAAATGGAAGAAAAACATACAGCTATTGCAGAGAGAGCTATTGGTAAGTTGATTTTGCATCAGTTGCCTCCCCATTTTCATGTCACTGTGTAAACACTGGACATAGCAACACAGTGGTGGGGTGGAGGAAGGGGGAATAGCACAAACATAAGCTGACAAAACATGGACACAGGACACGGCAGAATTAATTTCATGTTAAGATCTTAAAATTAAAGAAAGGCGCAGACCAACTGAAGGGTGTGACTTGTTTCACAGTTTGCAGGAACAATATTTCTGGACAGAGTTAACCCCACCAAGTTATAAATCTGAAAGTAGGGGCTACAGTATTAAAAATTTAATTAACCCCTCCTCAAACATCTGCAGATAAAGGGCTACAGTATTAAAAATGTAAGGAAAAAAATTAAGAATGCAAAATAGTTTACAATGGACATGTCCCCCATATCCGTTCATCTCTTAGTCTCAGATGTCAATGCTCCTCCTTAACTGCAGAATGCACAGGCCATTCTGTTTCTTATTAGAACCCCACTGTCAACAATTCCATGTATCTGCATAGTACGTATAGCTTATTTTCATGCAAATAACACATCTGCACTTCACACCAAACCTTATTTTGAGGGAGAAGGGTTTCATGGAGTACTCATCTGCAATTTTAAATTGAATCATTTGTGTTCCCTTTAAAAAGGAGGCCGTTCGAAGAATTGCTGTGGAGGTCATAGAATCACTGCTCACAATGCTTGTGACCAGACTTCTTAAACAAGCTTGGGTCACTGGGGATACACTGGGGGGCTGGAGGACTGAGGATCCCAAGGACTGCGCTCCTCCTTCGGGGTGGGTGGGTATCTGTGGTGTGCATCGCGATCACTATCTAGTGGAAGCTAAGTTGTATTGCAGCCAGGACTGGCACAGCAGGGCAAGGACATTGCCAGGTGACGGCGTGTCACGTGCCTCGGCGTGCACATTACTGCATGCCAGTTCCCTGCTGCAGAGTAAAAATGACTGAAAAATCAGCCCAGTCTGCTGGAGCCCCCTTCTGCTGCAGGCTTTGCACTGCTGACCTGGCACCTCACTCACTGCTTCTATAGCAAAGTCCAGGAGAAGGTAGGTGATGGGGCGAGGGGTTGCTGACCACAAGCATGTGGATTGGAGGGCTCAGGAGGATAAATTCTTATGTAAAAAAAAAAATTTCAAGATCAGTGTTTTTTCTCTCTTATGTTAGAATTTTTTTGTGCCCTTTCCCAATTTCTACAAGTGGTATGACAGCACTCATGAAAAACCACGAAAAAAGCTGGCAGCGGTTTCCCTTTCAGATGCAGGAAGGCTGGACTTGTGCAACTGAACACAATTCCAAGAAGTGTCAGAGGCGTATCCACACAACTCCGAGAAGTGTCAGAGGCGTGTCTACACAACTCCAAAAAGTGCAGGAATATGGTGGAGACACATCAGAGGCATGTTCACATACCCACCACGTTGTGGCAGTGTTTCAGTTCCCCCATGTGTGGCATGCAACATTATAGTTGTTTTAGGAACTGTGGAGTGTTGTGGGTGGGCTGGCTCCTTCCCACTCTCTCCCTTTTTTCTACCCATAATGCTAGTCCCCGTGACATTTTTATGTATATCTGTGTTCAATAACAAAAAAGATTCCACTTGCTCCCTCCACCACCTATAATGGCAATGCGCAGGCATCAGGGAATTATCCCCAGGGGATAGAAAATGCCTGCAGTGTTTCTGATCCTCACCGTCACAGCGTCTCGATGCAGCCAAAACTGGTCAGCTCTGGTGACGTGCACGCCATCTGCACCGATGAACCCATTGAGCACCACTTGTACTGGACCAGACTCTCAGTAACATTTGCCCCGGGGGTCAAGGGCTCCCAAAATGAAAAACGGGGGATCTTGAACCAAAATTTTGGAAAATCTAGCGGAGCACACTGCTACAATACAGGTGGGCCCCAGGCAGTAGACTGCATATCAGCCAGGCAGTGCACCCAGGGATGTATAGCCTAAACAAGTGAGCATCCTGATAGGCTGCTGTGCATCTCAGTGACACTGAGCCCACATCCCTGAAGGCCCTGCGGGTGCCAGGTCAGTGTCAGCACACCTCAGAAAAAAAAGCAGAAGAAGAGAAAAAAAAAAACAAACACATACTGCGTTTTCCCCAACGCTGTTTATTTAGGAGAACGGTTATTTTTCTTTCCTGGCATAACAGCATTCCACCCCAAGTCCTTAAAGAGATAGTAACACCAACACAGCTGACAGAAAATGTTAGGGATGGGAGAACCACAACAGGTTGTGAGGTTCTGAAAAGTTCTGATAAACCATAAAAGGTTCCCATAGTTATCCGAGCCTTACTGGAATGTTCAGAACCTTTTAGTTTAAAGTACAAAAACAATTTTAACCATCATTATCCCCCTTAAGCTATTGTCAGTGAAGGGACAGGAATCTAAAAACAACTTGGAGTGGCACTACATGACCTCCGACCTCCTTTTGGGTCATTCTACCAGCACCACCACCACCACCACCACCACCAGCAGCCTTCCAACTAGAAAAAGACCTGCTGGGGGAGTATATAAAGCTCCAGAATCAATGGTTTAAAAATTATCAGGACCTTATTAGAACCTGAAAAGGGGTTCTGATATATTTGGAATAGGTTCTGGGTGATTCTGGACGTCATCTGAACCGGTTCTTTCATCCCTAAAAGACAGCTAGTTCAGAAGACCTTTGAGCACAAGGACTCCTTTTCAAAGGTGCCCAAGTCGAGCAAGTTATATACATCAGGCCGACACAAATAACAGGTATTCTCGAGCATCAACACATTACAAGAAGTATGTGCAGTGTGCTAGATGACAGAAATAATGGCGGCAGAGGGCACCTATGAGGTACAGGGTACCAGGCAGTGGCGGCATGATTCAAGCTACTAGGCTGGTGCTAAGTGAGGGGCTTAATTTGGACTAAACACACATTCAGTGGAGTTTATGAAAAAAGGTGGGCTGTGACTTGGTCCTTGAAAAGGGAGAAGATGGGAGAGCAGTAACTGCCGTGGGCAGGGAGTTCTGAGTTTCAATTGCTCTAGTTACAAAAGTGCGCTGGCTAAGTGTCATTTTCCTGAGCGTCAGAGTCCCCGAGGATCAAGTTTTGCTGTTTTTGTTGATCACAGAGAAGTGGTTGCAAACACCTGGCAGCGTTTGGCTGAGAAGGGCTCTTTTACGTAGTGAGGCTTTATCCAGGGTGCATACGCCCTCCGACAATGATATGTCAACTGCAGTGTCCCCCACAGTGACTACAGTGCCACGTCGCTCTAGGGAACCCAGCACTGTCTGTTGGTAGGTCCTTCACCCCACGGAATCAGCTCTGACTCAAAGTTGAGAATCCTAAGCACAGCCCTCCATGTTGGGGGTTTGGGGGGGCAAAGCCCCCTGAAGAAAACACTTGTTGTTCTCCGAAACCAGCAGTCAGCAGCCGACTGCAAAATGCAGTCAACCTGCTGGTTTTGCTGTTGTCGACCCATCGTAGATCCGTTGAGTGTAACTCGGAGGTGGAAGGATATATAGGTCACATTGGTGGGAGTCTGGTTTCATGTTGAGTGCAAATCTGCAGGCATGGTTGAAGGCAACAGAAATTCCTTTGAAGATGGAGATATTAGCTGCTGAGAAGATTACCGCGCTATAGTCAGTAACTGAGAAGATGAGGCTGGAGGCTAGAAATGTTTAGCTTGGAGTGGAGGATGGTATTGTTTCTGCCTAGCAAGCCAAGATGCTGATGGATACTTTTGACCAATGAGTCAGCATGTAATATGAAGGACAGGGTCAAGTCCGGGTTACCAAAAACTAAAATAAAAAAATAAAAAATAAAGTCCAGATGTATACCCAGATACTTGAACACCTGGATTTGTTCAATGGGTTCCCCAGATGGCTCAAGGCAGACCTTCAGAGGAGGGGTACTCCCAAAAGTAAAGAGATTTGTCTTTGTTTTTTGGTGTTAATGGCCAACCTGTTGGTGATTAACCAGTCACAGACCCCAAGTCAGATTGCAGATTGCTTTCCCAGAATCTCCAGGTCATGGTGGGAGGTGAGATTATGGTATCATTGGCGTACAGTAGTGATATCTAGTGAACATAGACCTCCAGGACCTTGTTGACAAAAAGGCTAAATGGTAGAGGTCCTAGAATTGACCCTTGCGGAACTCCTGTGGCAGACTGGAGAACACAGCTCCACATCTGGCCCTTGAGTTCAGGTAGTCAAAGAATCACGCAGTGGCCTCAGTTGACAGGCCCGCCTCCTGGAGCTTAACGATTAGGAAGTCATAGAGTAGCAGGTCAAAGTCCTTGGAGAGATAGAGAATGGCTGCACCAACATGATGTTCTTTGTCTAAGGCTATGTGACGTCCCTCAGCTAGCTCGATTAGGGTGATGATAATACTGCGCAGTTTTCTGAAGCCATGTGGTTCAGCAGCTAAGAGATTGTGAGCCAAGATATAGTTCATCAGCTGATCACTGATGACTTTCTCTAATGCCTTTGAAAGTGGAGAAGGGACAGAGACAGGCCTGTAATTAAGAGACCATCATGCTGTCCTCATGTAGACATTGACTTGTTTCCAGACATCAGGGAGGATGCCGAACTGAAGGGAGAAGTTGAACAGTTTTTGGAAGGGTAGAGCCAGTTCATCCACAGCCTTTTTAAAGGAAACACCACTTGCCTGCAAGCACTCTCCTGTCAGTTTTTTCTAACTTCACTTAGTGAAATTTAAAAATGTAACTTTTAGTCAGTGCTCACAAACTTCTGTTTACTAAAGCTGCCAGCAGCCATCTCGTAGGAGTCACTCACTCCCTCACCCGGGATATGCTAATGTTCTCCTGCCAGCCAATGCACTGAGTCATTGGGGACTCAGCATATCCTAGGTGGGGAAGAGAGTGGCTCCCACAAGATGGCTGCTCGCAGCCTTAATAAATGGAAGCTTGCAAGCACTGATTAACTGTTAAATATCACTACCTAAGTGAGTGTATAAAGTTGTTTTCCCCCATACAGAACCACTAATCAGGGGCATAGACAGCAGCAGGAAAGCACTGGTGGGTAAGTGGCATTTTCCTTTAAGTAGCTTCATATCCACCACGTCAGGTTCAACTCTGGGTTTTGGAAGTTGAGCTTAGCAGGTATTTTGTAACCGTTTTCGTGCTTACCCCTTTATAATAGAATTTGGGTCTCATGGTGCTGAAAGGTACAGGGTGTCCTTGGGGGATAGGGACAGCAGGCGAGGTATCTGTAGGCAGGTCTTATATATTCATGAAGAAAGAATTAAAAGGACTCTGTGATAGCTTTTTGGGTCAGTGGTGTTTGAGTGGTTGACATTTAGAATGTTGGGAGGGTGAAGCAGCTTTTCCATCCCAGGACTTAGTTGATGTTTTCCCCATAATCTTCTGGGACGGATACAGAATTCTTGAAGTTCTGATTTGCAGAATTTGCTTGTAGATTTCCTTATTATATTCTTTGGTAACCAGGTAAGGCCCACTAAGCACAAGGCCTGTTTTCAGGGGCGAACCCAGAGCACTGGGGAGGTTAAGTGACTTGCTCAGAGTCCCACAGTATGCAAGTGGAGGTTGTGGGAATCAAACCCAGATCTGTCTGCTGGATGTACGAAGCTCATTCACAGCTCCTTACTCTAACCTCTAGGCTATACTGCCATCTTCCTAGCAGCAGCTTCACACCGGTTTATCAACTCTTTGTACTTCATACAGGAGCTGGTAAGAGCCCGATTCTTTGTACAAGGCCCACTGTTTGCCCCTTTCTTTGAAGAGGGCAAGGAGTTCCGAAGATGATTAGTATCTCCTCAGAATCTCTTCTTTTTTAGGGAGCAAAATGGTCACATGTAATTTGAAAAGTCTCTGAGAAGAAGTCAAAGGTGAGCTTGATGTTGGGAGTGCAGTCCTTGTATTGCCAATCAATTTGACTGCAGTGGTTTCTGAATTCAGCAAGTCTCTCTCACTTTAGGCAACAGGTGTAGACAAATTTCGGCAGGGATTTCTGTCTTCTAGTGGACCAGGAGTAATAGCTCGGAGAGTGATTGCTAATTATATCTGCAAGGACCTCCACATGTGACAGCCTATCAAGATGGGATGCCAGGATCCTTTGTTGATTTTTTTTTTTTGTTTATCGTTGATTGGAGTTGGGGACGTGACTACCTGGCTGAAGTAGAGTTCATCAGCTTTTTTTTTTGTATCGCACGGAGTGAGGAGAGAGCCAGATGATGCTAAAGTCACCTAGGATGAGCCTTCCATGGCTTTGGTTCAGACAGCCAAGATGCTCAAGAACGGAGTCAAATCCTGTCTACCATACCAGGGGGACTGTAGGTAACTGCCACAATTAGGTTTTGTTTCCATGACCGAGATCTCATCAGTATTGTGACCGCACTCACTGTGACACTACATGTGACCAAGCTGGAAGCAGGTAATTGGCGCTTTGTGATCAGATGTGCTGTCACAAGAAGTGAGGTCATAATACTGAAGACAAATAAAGGGTAACAGAACTCAATATGCCAGCCTCCTGGTTGAGTACTGCCGCACACATCACACCTAGCACTGTCGTCAGGTGGGAAATCTTCCCATGGGCAAAAGGGAAAATAAAAATTAATATAGATATGAAAAGTAGCATCTGGTGACTTTTAAAAGCCACAGAGCAACTAAAATGGTGCAGAGGTTGCATCAAAAGCCCCATGAGGAGAGACTGAGGGATCTCACGATGTGCACCCTAGAAGAGAGGGGAGCAAGAGGGGATATGATAGAGACCTACAGGTACCTCATGGGAGTGAACAGCGTGCAGTAGGGAAGTCTCTTAAATGAGGAAGTTCACCAGGACCATAGGGCATGTGATGAAGTGGGGCGAGGGGCTAAAGCAGCAGTGCAACGAAATTTGGCAAGAAATGTGACCCTACTCCCTTCCCCAATAAAATATTCTGGGCATCTTCCAGTTTTATTCAGTAGTAACATTTTCTAGTTTACCAAAATGTGAGTATTTTTTTTCAATTTGTAATTTTTTTCCTCAAGGAAAAAAAAAGATGGCTGCCACATTTGGCTAGATCACAAAAAACACTCATGATGTGTGGCATAGGAAGTACCTAGAAAAGTAGATTTGACAAATATACTTTTTTTTTTGTTGCTGGCTGTAGCTAAAATTAGCTTTCTGGAAAAAAAAACATGTTGCATTGCATTAGTGCTTTAAGAGGGCTGTGAGAAGTACTACTTCACTGAAAGAGTGGTGGATGCCTGGAACGACTGCCAGCAGAAGTGGTGCAGACAAAGACAGCAGGGGGCTTCAAGTATGCATGAGACAGACATAGAGGAGTATTAGTAAACAGGCATAGGGGTCCCCAGAGATCACTTAGGGTCTGCAAACAGACTAAGCTGGGACCATCTGGGAAGACTGGGTTGGCCAAGTGGTCCTTTTCTGCTGACAAATTTTAAATTTCTATGTTAATATCAGGTGGTGTACTAGCCCTTTTAGCACATCTCTGTGTAAAATGCAGAGGCTACTTGATACCATTACCCATTACATAAATCTAATATGAATGGTCATCATTTCCATGTATAGGGAAACAGTGATGTCCATATTTTAGAATACCATTGATATGACATTAGAAAGTCCCAGTGCCTTAGTTCCAACATCAGCTCAACAGTATTAGAGGATGGAATGTATTTAGATGAGATCACGGTTTTCTTAGAACGCAAGTAGCCATCTGTAACAAGGCTTGTAAGTCCATCTCAAACCACTCCAGCTTTGCTCTCATGGTTTAGGAGGGATGCCGTGAGGCATTATTTCCTGGAGAAGGTGGTGGAAGGGTGAAGTAGGCTGCTAGAGGAGGTAGTTACAGTGGTCGAAATTGGCACCGGCCCGCTAGCCAAATGCTGGTAGATTTTGCACCAGGCTAGTAAGATTTTCATTTAACTAGCCCTGTGGACTTGTACTGGAGAAGGCATACTCCAGTTTGTACACAAGCTGGGCCAGTGGAAACGTCTCTGTAAGGCCAGTAGATTTTCCCAGTCACTAGCCCTGCTGGCTAGTAGCTGTAAAACTTAATTTTGACCCCTGTAGTCAGTATAAAAACCATGGGGAGTGTCAAGAAGGAGTGAGATGAGATCGGGGAACTAGTAAGGGTGATCAGGGATGGGGAGCAGAAGGACAGAACAACCTAAGGTACACAGGTCTCCACACCGGGCAGACTATATAGACCACAAAGCCTTGTGCTGGTGAATTTAGAGGATGGTACCAGAATCCCTTAGTGGAATTACAACCTTTTAATTTTTAATTAATAATTCTACCTGCAGCCTCTTTTTCAGCCTTACCGCCACCGCCATCACCCTTTTTAATAGACAGTACCCGCTGGCAGAGTACATTAAGCTCCAAAAATCAGTATTTTAAAAAATTATCAGAATCTGAACCAAAGGTTCTGATAAGGTTCTTTTTAAAGAAACTGGCATAGGTTCTGGGCAGTTCTGAATCTGCTGTCCCGTCCCTACATGTCAGAGCACCTGAAATTCATGCAGTCATCACAAGCGCATCAACAGCATTATGGATGCTTAGGTGTTCAAACCCCCCCCCCCCGAAATGAAGACTTATCCTTCACATAAAAAAAGGGCAAAGAAAACAATTAGACACCGAAATTATAAAATAAATTCTTTTTTGGGGGGAGGGGGAATGCCAGCACCCCTTCCCACTCAGAGTACAGTCAACAGAGTTTTGAATTATAGACTAATCAATCAGATTACTGATGAGCAAGTCGAGAGAACGCCTCTCATCTACAACTGCAACCATCTATTAAAGTAGCAGAGTATATTACAGTGAATGTTTATGACCTATACTTTAAGTTTTGATCCTTTTTTTTTTTATAAGTATACTTTGTAAGAGTCCAGCCCAGGAGAACAACAGTAGTGCTCCTCTCACCCACTACTGGTGACCTGGTTTTGAGAATGGACTCTGGGTGCACAAGGGCCTGCTGAGGGTATGAGGATTGAGTGTCCCAAGGACTACTGTCCTCTTCCGGGGTGGGGTTGTAGTCCTGCTATGCCAGATGGCAGCACAGTGGACATGTCTACCCAGGGAAAGCCTGCCTTCAGATTCTGCAAGCGCTCCCAGATAACGGCCTCTGTGCATGGTCACCCATGCCACCTGACCTTCCATGGGATCATGCCCATCACCCAGCCCGACAGTCACAAGGTGCTTTTCCCTCCTCTTCAGTGGCCATAGTGGGGAGAGGGCTTCCCAGTGGGGCAAGATATGGAGCTTGAGTTGGGGGTACCCTAGAATCTGGTGGCCAGCAGTTTTCTGCATGGGTTGGAGTCTGGTGGGCAGAAGGAGCTACCCAGATGAGGGCCAGAAGGAAAGGACATGGGATGAAGGAGTTAAAAAAAAAAATACATATATATATATATATATATATATATATATATATATATATATATAGGAAAAATGCCTTCCTAACGAGGAAAAAAATGTAGGTACCACTTTAGTTTCTGTTTCAATGTGACTACAGGACAGTTACTCATTAATTACATGCAACAGGGTAATTACATTGTAGTTACACATTTTCTGCATCTAACTACATTACTGTTACAATGCAGTTACATTGTAGTTGCACTGTAATTACAGTGTAGTTAAGGAAACAAAATGTTACCAGAGTTTATGCCGTCTTTTTTGGAATCTGTAATATTTGTGCTTGAAGAGCCAATAATGCTGCTGGGAAAACTGAAACCCCCAGTATTTAGAAACAATTCAGTTTATATTTCCTACATCTTTCACAGCTTTCTCCTCTTTTTTTTTTTAATTATGGAGGGAATTTGCACACAGTCAGAATCTTTATTTATTAGCTCATCTTCCCTTACAGCTTATTCCCATCTTGAAGCCATAATGCTCTGTTATATCAGTCTGTTGCCAAGGGAATCACCGTGATGTCACAGCAGAGTACAGTGTATTATTATGCATCTGGGCAGACTGGGTGGGCCAAGCGGTCCTTTTCTGCCACCATATTCCATGCTTCTATACCATCAGGCAATATGCAATAGGAACGGATGAACTTTCAATAAGCCGAGATTGAGTTTTCCTGCACATGACCTCAGTAACAAATAACAGGAAGGGGAAATGTAGAGCTAATGTGAAATACAAGCTGAATTGTGCCCCGATATTATGTTTTTCAAAGTTCTCCCTGAGGCGTCGGCGGCTCTTCAAGACTTGCTGATTGTCTCATATCTATTATCCTAGTTATATTCCTGTCATCCAGTAGAATAAAAGCTGATTCTCTTTTTGGTCCTCCGCACCAGACTTCCCTTCAGGCAAGACACCACTCAGCCCAATCCTTGCTTACCTTACCTCCATGGGCCCCGTGATTTGTCCTGCTCCTATCAGGGTCTTTCAGGTAGGCAGTTCCCCCACCTGAGGAGAGGGTTTGTGGCGTGCAGCCCATGTGTACCTGGTTGTCAGGGTGACAGCATGTTGCGGATATTTATCCTGAATTTTCAAGGCTTATTGTGCATGGGAGTGCATCCTCTAACCCTCAACACTCCCTCCTCCCAGGGCGTGATAAATTACGTAGCCAGAGGTGGCCAGTGGCCACTAAAAAAATGGTTTGGCTACCAGCCAACTGGCCACCTGCCCACAAAGTGATTGAGACTTTAAAAAGAATGATCACTAAAAATATTGCTTTGGTTACCACATTTTGAAAGTTAGTGGTCAAACTGACCAGTGGCCTCCTCCCTGGCACTATGCATAGCCTGCTGTTGGTCTTGCATACAGCAGCAGCTCAAGGCATGCCCCCTCTACCTAAGCGAGGAAGCAGACAGGCTCACCAGCCCTCAGCAAGCGGTTGCCCCTACAGCGGGAGACTGCTGAAATCTGTCATCAGCATTGAAGGGTTGCAGTTTTGGGTTCAGACTCCAGTTCAAATCTGTTTCAGAGGTTTGTCTCCAACTCCAGAGCCATTCAAAAACAAAACTAAACCTTCCAGAAACTCAGCTTCTTTTCCCCACCCATTCCTGTCAGCACTAGTTTCATTCACCTCCGCTGTGGCCTGGATGCCAGGATATGTTATTTGTAGCTAAATACAGACGCACAGCAAAACGATATATGGCCTGTGGCAAGTGATTAACCAGTTTCCTGCAGAATATAGTTGGTGCACACAGGACTCAAATCTCATAACATTCCAAACAAATTTTAATTTTGATACATCCCAGTCTTTGGTGTGGAAGATATTTACATGAAAAAATGGTTCTTCTGCCCCCTTAGACTTCATCTGTTCCTGCTGCTTTCCCCGATGGGAAGTCCTAATCCTGAGCCAAGTCATAATCCTTGACTTGTAACATCAGACTTTCCTTGACAACAGGCTGTTGGGTCTGTGGAGCTGACCACAAAGTGCATCAGTTCACTTATTTCACTAAGCGGATTGTGAAATCTGTGCACCTGCGTAGTACATTTTGAAGTGGCGAATTGCATCAATTCATGCAGTGCAATTTGTTTCCATGTACTGTTTTTCCTCCTTGGCCAGGACAGACTGGATTCCTGTTCAGAGCTGTCCTGCCGACCCCCACTGACCAGCAGCTCCCCAGGACTTAGCTTGCTGGAGTACCCCCATGGATTCCCCCCTTGTGGCAGTGTCAAGGGGTAGGGCCACCCCCCCCCCCATGAAGCACACAATCCAGTTTCTGGACCAGGGTCCCAGTGATACGACAGGTGTGAGACAGCAGGCAGGCTTCATGAACACCTTGTCCTGCAATCTTCCACCAGGATTTCTCCCCTTAGCTTCCCTGAAGGCCGCAGCAGCATGGTTGTGTGCATGGATGCTGGATCCAGCAGTCCCTGCTTCGCCCACCCAGGTCCTAAGGCCTGGCCCATCTTTTTTTTTTTACCAGGAGAGACACACTAAGCTGAAAGTTTGTTTACAGGTGCAACCTGGGAGCACAAGAAAGTTAAGTGACTTGCTCAGGGTCACACAGTATGCAAGTGGGGGTTGTGGGATTCAAACCCAGGTCTCCAGGTTTGCAGCTCAGAACCTTAAACCACTGTGCTATACTGTATTGCCTCCACTGCACAGCACTACCACCAAGCCTCCACATGGTGACATCCAAAGTGTCCACTAGACAAAAACTCCATGAAGTGTGTAGTGGGTGAATTTAAATAAACCTCACACAGGCCTATGGGCTGTGATTTCATAACTAGATTATGACTTCAGAGGTAGGAACAGGCAATATGATGAGATGAAGTCTAATAGAGAGACATCCCATTTTGAAGGGCAAGTTAATATTGCCAGCTACCTCTCATTCTGAAAGCCCATGCACAAATCTTTCAAACGAGGTGCTAGTTACCAGTAGGTGTTGGCAGTCCTGCAATATCAATGTGTAATCTGCAAATTAAAATCAAGGCAGCAACCTTTTGTTGGACTCTCGAGACGGAAAGGGACGTCAATAAAGGCCAACTACAATTAACATACAGCTTGCCCTGCAGCAACATCACTCTCTGCCTCAAGATTCCACAGAATAGCTGCTGCCTTGAGCTAATTTACAGATAAGATAGATACAGTATTTAGATCTCAGGGCTGCTGAACTTACAGGTAAGCCCAACAGCTTGTTTAGGAAGATTTTTTTCCTTAGGTCTGCATTCATTACATCCAGCCATTGGTTTAGAGATCGACAGATGGACTTGTGCTTTCTGGGGGGAGGGGCACTAAGTGGTCCTCACACAACAACAAGGCATCAGTCTCTTAGTCACCCAATCCTGGTCCTTTTCCAAACACATCCCTCTGCAATCTAAGCAGTCCACTGCGCTACTGTGGATGTTGACTTTGATAGCCTAGTTCTCTCAGCTGGTGCAGCTGTGCAACCCTGAGGTCATCTGACCTCCATCCACTCCCCCACCACCATTACTGTATGGCATCTCCCATATCCAAGGTCCCTGGAATTCCGCAGTTCCATGGCCACAGACATTTTTCCACAGACTTGCGTCAGGCCACAAAATGTCTGCACATTAGTAGTAAAAATATTCAAAGGATAGGACTGTTGGAATCAAAATGACCCTAGTTCCAAAGTTGTCCTGGTGCTTATAGTTGTATTTAATCACCTGCATCACATACATCAATAAATAAATAAAAAAAAAAACATCAAAATACCTAATTTTTCAAGTTGTCATCTTCATAAAGGACATAGAGCAACAACACAGATTATTAATTTAAATCACAGAATACCATTTAAAGTTATCCTCAGCCTCCCCTCCCACTGGTGCAGGTATCACTATCGACCACATACCTTGCTTGTACAGGTGAAAAAGAAAGGGGGGTCTGGCTCTTCGGCACAAAGCGGCAGAGATCTTTATGTCACTCTGGCAACCAATTCGCACTTTGAGCCTGGGGCGTCAGGAGGGCAGGCCGGCAGGAAGGGAGGGAGGGTTCAGAGCAGAGCCCAGGCCAGCAGGGAGGGAGGGAGGGTTCTGAGCAGAACACAGGCCAGCAAGGAGGGAGGGTTCTGAGCAGAGTGCAGGCAGGCAGGAAGGAGGGTTCCGAGCAGAGCACAGGCCAGCAAGGAGGGAGGGTTCAGCGCAGAGTGCAGGCCAGCAGGGAGGAGGGAGGACAGAAGGTTCAGAGCAGAGCGCAGGCCAGCAGGGAGGCGAGGGAGGGTTCAGAGCAGAGTGCAGCACAGGCCTGGGAGGGAGGGTTCAGAGTGCATTGCAGGCCCACAAGGGAGGGAGGGAGGAGGTTCAGAGTGCAGCACAGACCCCTGAGGAGGAGTTCACAGCACAGCGCAAGCCCTCAAAGGAGTTCAGAATGCAGCGCAGGCCAGCGAGGAGTTCAGAATGTCCTCTGAAGACTCTCCTCCCTGGACATTGCACTCTACCAAGGTGTTTAGGATATAAAAAGGCTTATGCCCATAGGTGCATCTCTGCTATTAAGGGAAGGTTTCCTCCATTTAGTACACAACTGTATAACTTTTTTTTTAAATTCAGTTTTAGTTTTGCTAATGATGATGATTTCAGGTGGTAAGGGATGGGTTTGTCCAGGAGCATCCAGGACTTGATTTGCAGCGATGACCAGAGGAGGGGTGTGTGGCATGGACATTTGCCAGTCCTGCGTTTCTCCCAGGGCTAAGAAGTCCTCTATGACTGTACTTAGCCCAGGGAGGACAGCAGGACCAGCAAACAAAAAATCAGAGCTTATAAAAAACTCTAACGTGCACTGCAGGCTATTGAATCTCTCACTGCTGCAGCTTTGCTTTGATAACAGCTGCATAGAAACCGAAGGCAGAAAAGGATCACATGGTCCACCCAATCTGCCCAGATTTCCCCTGCCTATTCTGTCTCCGTAGACCGCAGACCCTACCTGGTCTCCACTGACCCTCCAAACTCCCTGCCTATTTACCAGTATTCCCTTATGCCTATCCCATGCATGTTTAAAGCCCCCTACTGTTTTCGCTCCCACTACCTGTTCCAGGCCTCCACCACTGTTTAGATGAAGTAGTGCTTCCTCACATCCCTTTTAAACTTCCCCTCCTTCCAGCTTCATTGCATGCCCTCTTGTCTTGATGCATTTCTTCATTTGTAACAGACTCCCCAGCTGTCTCTATTCACCCCCTTAAGGTACTTGTAGATCTCTGTCATGTCCCCACCAAGGTGTACGTTGAGATCTCTTAGTCTCTTCTTGTAGTGTTTTTGATGTAGCTCCAGTGCCATTTTAGTTGCCCTCCTCTGGACTGCCTCCACCCTGTCTATGTCCTTTCTGAGATGCAGCCTCCAGAATTGCACACAGTTCTCCAGGTGGAGGTCTCACTACCTCCCTCCTACTGCTAGTGATACCTCTCCCTGTGCACCCCAGCATCCCACCGACCCTGCCCACTGCCTTATCACACTGCCCTGCCACTCTGAGGTCATCAGATATGATAACCCCAAGGTCCCTTTCCTGCTTAGTGACAATCAGCACCCCCCACCCACCATTCCTATGCCCTAGGTGCATGATTTCACACTTTTTGGCACTGAACCCCCACTGCCCTGCCCTCAACCTCTCCTTGAGTTTTCTAAGGTCCCTACTCACCCTATTTACCCCCTCCTTGTTATCCACCATATTACAGCTTTTCGTGTCATCTGCAAAAAGAAACACATTCCTTTCCAGTTCTTCTGCAGTGTCACTTACGAAGACACTGAAGAGGACTGCAGGGGGTTTCTGGGATTTCTGGTTATTGCAAATAGCTTGGAGGTCAGCGGAGTCAGTCTGATACTGTTTATTGCAGTACAGTAGATTGCAAATAAAAAATGTTTTGCACACAAAGTGCAAATTGAGGACCAACCCCACACTTGGATGTGATGAGCTTAGTGCCAACTATTCCCCTTTAAACAGTCCAGTTTGTAAAATTTTCTAATTGATATTTTTAGCAGTAAAGGGATCATAACTCCTCACGGTAGAGCTTGCTGCATGATCCCTTCCCCCTTCATGGTGTCAGTTCCAAAAAGCTGAATTTTCGTGCTGCCTCTGTGCTCAGACGTTTTGTGACACACTTGTTTGTAGAGTGCTGGGGTGCGTTCTATTGATACAAATGGGAGCGCATTTTCAATGGCATTTATTTTTATATTTTGAGATGGCCACTGGGAGCCAATCAAAGCCACAGCTAAACTCATTCTAGTCTCAGTAAATATTGGTTAAAGAGCTAGTGTACTGCATAGAATTAACTTTCAAAAGTAGTGGTGAACTATTACTTCCATCTAGATTATTTTTTCTTTTCCCTTTTGACAATTACAAGATTTCCTACCTGACAGTACCTGGTGTGATACTTAACTAGCTCTGTTCCTCATACATCAGCCTATGGTCTCATGGTCTGTGACATCACAATGGACCAAGAAGTGCCAATCAGCTGCGGCAAGATCAGTCACACGTGATGTCACAGTCAAGTGAGGAGCTACGACATACTAACATACTAAAATGCCATCAGAATAGGCCTAACGGTCTTTCGTGTCTGCTCGTTTGGTCAGCCCCCCACCCTGAGTGCTGACCTTGCTGCTCCCCTCGCCTTCTCTGGCTTCTCCCTTCCCAGTTCCGGATATTCTTGCTGCATTGGATTTTGCTTCCAGAACCCTTCCCCTGTACCTGTCCCACCCCCTCTTGAACTCCTCCACTGTCTCTGTCTCCACCAGCCCCCTAGGCAGTGCATTCCATGGCTCTACAACCTTCTCAGTGAAGTAGCACCTCCTCCTTTCTCCCCTGAATCTTCCCCCCCCTCCAGCTTCCACCCATGCCCTCTAGTGGCCCCCTCCTCCTTCCTTCGAAGCACCCTGTCTGTTCCTCCCCTATTTACCCTCTTCATGTACCTGAAGACCTCTATCATGTCCCCCCGGTCCCTTCTCTCTTCCAATGTGTACATATTTAGCTCTTCGAGCCTCTCCTCATAGGTCCTGTCCCCCAAGCTCCAAATCATTTTGGTTGCCCTCCTCTGGACCCTCTCCAGGAGTTCAATGTCCCTCTTTAAGTGTGGCCTCCAAAACTGCATGCAGTACTTGAGGTGCGGCCTCACCAAGCAGTTATACAGATGGGGTATCACTTCCCTCCTTCTGGAGGCGATCCCCCTAGTGATGCATCCCAGCATCCTGTTGGCCTTGGCTGCTGCCCTCCTACAAGTCTCCGAGTTGTTCATCTTGACATCCACCACCACCCCCAGGTCCCTCTCAGCCATCGAGACTTGTAGCATTCCCCCCCCCCCCCCCAGGGTGTACACTTGGCCTGGGTTTCTGGCCCCCAGGTGGAGTACCTTGCATTTCCCTGCATTGAACCTCAGCTTCCACAGCTACAACAAGGGACAGAAAAAGGTAAGGCAGTCTCCAGCTAAAGTACTGCTCGTCGCATCACAGCTAATACTATCAGATAGGAAACCTTCTAATGACCAAATGGAAACAAGAAAAATACTTCAGAAATTAAAACAAAAGGAAACTACTGACTACTTTTACTAGTTGAAAACGTTTTCTGCTGCGTGAACTTCACTGGCTACCCATTCGGTGGCTCACCAGCTTTAAGAGATACATTGTGGCATGCAGGGTCCTGCGTGGTATAGGACCTGGCTATCTGAAAGATGTCCTGAGCCCACACACCTCTATCCTCCCCCTCTCCACTGATGTTGATAGTGCCTCGGGCAAGGCTGGGGTTGGTCTGGGGACAGAGTGCTTATGGTTGCCGCTCCTGTGCCGTGGAGTTACCTCGCTCTACACATTTGTGTGGCCAGCACAGTGGAGTCCTTTAAAGAGGCCCTGAAGTTTAATTTTTTTGAACGCATGAGCATATCATTAAGGTACACAAGGACCTGGGTTTGGGAACAGCAGGGATCGAAATTAAGTTCTGCAGCAACCAACCAGCCAGCAAGGCTAGTGACTGGGAAAATCCACTAGCCCCACAGGCTTCTCTACTGACCCAGCTGGTGTATTTATTTTTATTTTAGTCTTAGAAACATAGAATCTGTTGGCAGATAAGAACACCTAGTCTGCCCCTTTCCCTACTCACTGCTGCAGCCCCAGATCCTATTTGATCTGCGGCTCTCCTGCTCTGCACATCTCCTGGGTACCCTTATGTCTATCCCATGCACTCTTGAACCCCCGTATTGTTTTCACCCCCATCACTTCTGCTGGAAGGACTGTTCCATGGATCCACCACCCTTTCAGTGAAAAAGTACTTCCTAACATTCCCCCTGAGCCTTCCACTCTTCAGCCTCATATCATGTCCCCTTGTTCTTGTGCAGTTTTCTTTGACATATGCTTTCAACCTGTACCCTGTTAACCAGGTAAGGCTCACTAGGCAAGAGTGCCTGTTTTCAGGCAGGGGTGACCTGGGAACACTAGAAAAGTTAAGTGACAGAAACACACGGTATGCAAGTGGGGGCTGTGGGAATCAAAATCAGGTCTGCTGGATGTACCAAGCTCATTCACAGCTCATTACCCTAACTTCTAGGCTATACTGCCAGCCCTGAAATTTTACTTAAATGTTATCTTCTCCAGTACTAGCCTGCAGGGCCAGTTAAAGGAAAATTGTACCATCCCAGTACACAATCTACCAGTATTTGGCTAGTGGTTTGTGCCAGTTTCTACCCCTAGAAAAGATCTAGGTCTCCAGGGGCTTGGCAGAGAAAGGGAGAATCAAACATTCCTATGATCGCTCTCCCTCCATCAGGGAGAAAAGTTCGCAGCTCAACTGCTTAACTGACACCTAGTGGAAGTTGTGTATCAGTGCAGCGTGGCACTCCGCAACAGTGGGAGCTACCGATAGATAAGGGTGAGTCTTGCGCAGGCATGCACACATGCGCCACTGCAAAGAGCTCCAGGGAAGGAAACTGAAACAGAAAAAAAACACTCTATCTTGCTGAATAATTCTGGACCCTCACAGGCCCAGCACATCTGACCAGGATACACCAACATCTTGATCCTGCTTTCCAGTGGTATGGGCCCACTGCAGGGACCCAGTAATGAGGGATATGTTATTAAGGCAAGCTGTGGGATAAGTCTCGGGAAAGGTTGATGATCAGGCTGAGGGCGATCGTTGAACCTGGGACAAGGAGCAACACACCACCACAACGTTGTCATCTTTGAACCTGAGCACCTGCAAATATTGAAGAGTACAGTGCAACCTCCCTCAAGAGAAAAACAAAAAAACTAAGAATGACACAATATTTTCAGGCAACATATGTAGAGTCACTGTGCCAACAACACATTATGAGCAAGGTCCCTGAAATTCTGCGATTCCGAAGCCATGGAATTTTCTACAGAATTTGCATCATGCCATGGAATACATTTAGTGCAGCAGAATTCATTTTTCTCAGTGAATTTTCCTTCAAATATACATTTTTTCCATAGTGCTCGGCTCCCTTCCCCATCTCATTTATTCCGAACCCCACCCTGTATGTTCGGCATGTGACATTGTCTATGACATCACATCATATTTTAGCCAATGGCAGGACTGCATTCTACCACAGAAATGAATTATGCCGCAGAAATCAGAAAATGCTGCCGCAGAAGTCTAGGAGCCATGCTGTAGAAATGAGGACAACGTGCCACAGAGCACAAGGGGCCCTGACTATGAGTCACATTAAAAGTGCATTGATACATCATCATGCTACAAGTCTCGATGGCTGAGAGGGACCTGGGAGTGATGGTGGATGTCAAGATGAACAACTCGGAGACTTGTAGGAGGGCAGCAGCCAAGGCCAACAGGATGCTGGGATGCATCGCTAGGGGGATCACCTCCAGAAAGAGGGAAGTTATACTCCCTCTGTATAACTGCTTGGTGAGGCCGCACCTCGAGTACTGCGTGCAGTTTTGGAGGCCACACTTAAAGAGGGACATTAAACTCCTGGAGAGGGTCCAGAGAGGGCAACCGAAATGATTTGGGGCTTGGGGAACAGGACCTATAAGGAGAGGCTCAAAGAGCTAAATATGTACACACTGGAAGAGAGAAGGGACCAGGGGCACATGATAGAGGTCTTCAGGTACATGAAGGGGGTAAATAGGGGAGGAACAGTCAGGGTGCTTTGAAGGAAGGAGGAGGGGGCCACTAGAGGGCATGGGTGGAAGCTGGAGGGGGGAAGATTCAGGGGACAAATGAGGAGGTGCTACTTCACTGAGAGGGTGGTGGAGCCATGGAATGTGCTGCCTAGGGGGCTGGTGGAGTCAGAGAAAGTGGATGAGTTCAAGAGGGGTGGGACAGGTACAGGGGAAGGGTTCTGGAAGCAAAATCCAATGCAGCAAGAATATCCGGAACTGGGAAGGGAGAAGCCAGAGAAGGTGAGGGGGGCAGCAAAGGTCAGCTCCCAGGGTGGGGGCTGACCAAACGAGCAGACGCAAAAGACCGTTAGGCCTATTCTGCTGGCATTTTAGTATGTTAGTACTGCCATGCATTGTTTCAGCACAGCAGATCCCCACTATGGAGTGCAGTGCAGCAACCATTTCCAGCACATCCATGAACAGCAGCTGTGGAGTGCAGCACATGGTGTGGTCCTTCCTCGATTTCTGACCATGCACTGCACAGTACAGCTGTTGTTAGCAACAACTCACATTTAACTAATCTCCCCCTCAATATACCGTCAAATGCAATCTCTCAAAGAATAAGTCCATGCCCTCTCCCTCTGCACAGTTTCTATCCAGAACTCCCAACTCACAAACTCAGAGGAAGTATGCATTGCCGCAACTGGTGGGGAGCATCCAGACATGGATAATGCCTCCAGTATTGCCTCTACCTACCACTGCAGTGACCACAAACACCCACATCACAGGGCATCTGCACTCTTGCAGCATTCCTATACCAGTACACATTGATCAGCTGAGAGCAGATCAGCAGCCTTGCACCTTAAAGGGGAACAGTCAGCACAAAGAGGCCCACCGAGAAGTGTTGGGCTTATCCCAATGTGCATTTTTCATGCCAAAGCATTTTTGATTTACTTACCGTTTACTGTAGTATAGTTAAGCAATAATGCCCGACAGGGTGTGTGTCGTGCTGGGATAACGTCACGCCTCAGGAGGTTGGGCAAGAGGCCACAGGCCGGTCATGCCCTCCAACAACTGAGGCATGATGTTATCCTAGCACGACACACACCCTGAGGGTATTATTGCTATTACACAATGGCTCGTTGTTATATTTAAAATAAAAAATTATTTTAAAGAATGTTTTTTAGTGTGGAAAAATGTTTTTGTTTCTTAAGAGGAGATGCAAAAAAAGAGGTCATCTATCTCATCATATAGCTCATCTCCAAGTTCACAGTGAGGCTGAGACTAGAGCTGTGATGTTGTGCTGGGATAACAGCACGGGGCCAGCCCAAGACTGACAAATCAGAGTCCAGGATTTTTTCTTGCCATTGTATAATAGATTGTATCAGGCTAATTTTGCTTAGTTCTAGGCTGACAACTTATGTCACTACAAATTCCAGAATCCCTTGCAGCTGACATTAGAGTACTAGGCAGCAGTGAGAGATTTGATAGCCTACAGTGCATGTTAAAGTTTATATAAGCTCTGATCTTTTATTTGCTGGTCCTGCTGTCCTCCCTGGGTTATGTACAGTCACAGAGGACTTACCTAGTCCCTTAAGAAAAAATACCCAGAAAACATCCAAATCAGAGATTATAAAATCTCCAATGTGCACTGCATGTTATTGAGTCCCCCACTGCTGCCTACTGCTATGATGTCAGCTGCAAGGGATTCTGGGATTTGTAGTTACAGAAGATGTCAGCTTAGAACTAAACATAATTAGTCTGATACAATCTACTATACAACAGTAAACAGTAACAGAAAAAAGATGTTTGCATACAAAGTACAAATTGGGACCAGCCCCCACACTTAGTTGTGGGGCCCTTTGTGCTGCCTGACAAGTGGAGCATCTATTTTAGAGAAGGGAAGGCACTAGAACAAGGGGGTGTGCAATGAAGCTAGAGGGGGGAAGTTTAGGAGAGGATGTGTGGAAATACCTCTTCACAGAAAGGGTGGTGGATGACTGGAACAGCCTGCCAGAGGAGGCAGTTGGGGGAAAAGACTATGGGGAGCTTCAAGCATGCATGAGATAGGCACAGGGGCATATTAAATAGAAGAAGAGGGGCCGGGAGTGACACCTATGACCAACTAGGGTCAGTGCTAATGGACTAGGTGGGGACAAGGGGCAGACTGGGTGTGCCAAAGGTCCTTTTCTGCTGACAAAAGCTATGTTTCTGTGACTGTTCCCTTTTAAGCAGACATAACATGAAGCTGCACTACCTGCACGGAACGCTGACACTTTCTCCACAGCCCACACCTGTTGTGTTACCAACAACACCAAAACAATAGCAACAGTGAGCGCTTAACAATGGAACCGGGGCTTAAACGTAGATCCAAAGAACATTCCCTGAAACAGGCCGTTTTAGATGTTCAAAAAACAAATTAGAAATTTAGCGTTCCATCAATAAAAAGGGAAAGAGGGGACATGATTGAAACATTCTAGTATGTGAAGGGGATCAATAAAGTGGGGAACAGCTTATTTACAGGGAATATAGATACAAAAACTAGGGGGCATGGAATGAAAGTGAAGGGGGAAGGTTTAGGGGAAATGTTAGGAAGTATTACTTCACACAGAGAGTGGCTTAGCCCTGGAACAGACTGCCAGAGGAGATGGTGAGTGCCAGTATAGTGGAGGGATTTAAGAGGGTCTTGGACAAACACAGAGGGTTGTCAAGGGGAGGACGAGGGGAATCTTGGGGGGCGAGGGAGAGGGAGGGAATGGGCAGACTTGATGGGCCAGGATGGCCCTTTTCTGCCATCACATGTCTATGAATCTATGAATCTGAAAATGTATGCAAATAACTTGGTTCAAAAGAGGTTTGTGAAATTAGAACTGGAAAAGTGTTGCCCCACCCCAATACTAATGGACAAACTATTTAAACAAATTAGCCTCATACTGATTGCCAGCAGATTTGGCCTTATGGTCTGTCGAGTCTGCTCAAACCTCAGATCCCTTGCTGGGAACCGAGGCCCCCATGTCCAATACATCCCCTTTCTGTATCTGCCCACCCTGTCTTGAAGCTCCTCCACCGTGGGACTCTGGACCAGCTTACCAGGCAACGCCCCAAGGATCCACCACCCTCTCAGTGAAAAACCTCCTCCTCTTCCCCCCCTCATCCTGCCACCTTCCAACTTCAGACCATGCCCCCTGGTGATACCTCCCTCCTTTAGTCTAAAGATCCCCTCCATGTTCACCCTTTTTATTTCCTTAAGGTACTTGAAGACTTCGATCATGTCCCCCCATTCCTCCTCTCCTCCAATGAAAACAGGCCGAGCACCTCAAGTCTGTCCTCATACATCAACTCCCACTATTTATTATTTATTTACTATTTATTAGCCACTATTTCTTTAAAAGTAATTTTCTCTCTAAAACATCTATAAGAGATTGTTGCAACAATCACACAGGTGATTAAAGGCCGCATAAGGCCGTAGAAAGTTATCTCCTCTTGTCCAGCAAGCAATTTAATCTGGTTAGGCGACTACATTTTTGACATTATCAAGAACACATCTTGTCCATGAGAACTGCGATGTTATCCAGTATGGGATCGGAAAAGCCCACATCAACACCAGTTAGGGTTCCCCTATTTGAAGCAACAGGGCCGTTCGTACATTGTTACTTTACATTCTCTGGCTTCACCCTGGTTCTATCTATTCCAAATCTATAAAAACAAACAGAATGCAGGCAGGGGGGAGGGAGAGAGAGAGAGAGAGAGAGAGAGAGAGAGAGAGATATTTCAACAGATATGGTTTGCAATTAGGGAAACAAAATATGATAGATGGAGGTGGGACTTGGGGTAAAAGGTGAAACACAAAAAGTCTCTGCTCCGTTACCATGCTTATATTGACAAAAAACTTGTTTAAAGGCTTCCTGCACAATTACATTTTAATTGTGGTGTATTCAATCTCACCTGCCTACGGTTTCAGTGGGATGGTAACAAAAAGGTTTCACATTTTTTTTAAAAAAAAAGTGTTTACAACATTAACTCTTTGCCAGCTGGCCCTATAAACCTTGAAAGTTTTTTTTTATTTTTTTTATGTTCAGGTGTCAGGTTTTTGTTAAATCTCTTCCCAAAACTCCTTATCTGTTTGGGGCAGTCTAATTTTTGCTTTCGCTGACCCCAGGTTATGGAATGCAGGCTTGATTAGGATGTGCACTGCCCCATCAGTGGCCTGCTCCTAAAAAGGTAAGTAAAAACCAGGCTATTTAGTCAGGTATTTGCGAAAGACAAACAGTGTTAGTGGCTCAGCAGGTTGACTGCTTGCCTCTGGCGCTGTTTGTCCAAGGGTCATGGGTTCCATTTCCACATCAGGAATTTGGATGACCCCGGGGGGGGGGGCGCACTGCAGATCAGACACTAAACAGAGGTCCCATTCTGCCAATCTCTGTTAGCTGTCCAGGTGAAAGCTAACAACCACGTGGCATTTCTCTTTAAGAGAAAGGGATTTTCTCCTGTGTGCTGGCCCCAGTCAACAAAAACAGGATGAAGTGACCCCTCCGGGACACACCTGGGAACAAGCTTTTGTGAGGGTACTGCACCATTGAGCTGTCATTCAGATGAGGTGTTAAGTCAGGCTCCCTTCTGCCAGTCTATGGCTGCTGTCCAGGCAGAAATTGAAGCTCTCAAGGCACCGGTTGCTGGAGACGGGGATTCTTTCTGGTGTCCTGGCCAACATTCCTCCAGCCAATCAAACAGGTCCAAGTAAAACCGGCCTGGTGGCACTGGGGGTTAAGGCACTGGATTCCACACCTCGCGCCACGCTGACGACCCGTGTTTGGGAACAGACTTGAGTCAGCAGAGGTTGGCAGGGGAGGGAGAGGATCGAGTGTCCCATGACAGCTCTCCTCTCTCTGAGGTGGGATAAGGGGTGCGCGTCGCTCTACAGCAGCCCCTGACAGAAGTCAGGGGCTGTACAGGGGCCAGCGCATAGCAGGGGGTTGAGCATGTGGCAGACATCGGCACGCAGCCACGCTATTGCGTGTCTGGCTCCAGCAGGGAGTGATTTGGTGGGAAAATTGCGGGGTGGTCATGGCAGCTGATGGCCGTGCACAGTGCCCCAGGAGCTAGAGAGGTGCACCCCCAGGTATGGATCCAGGTCCCCCGTGGGGGGGGACACACTCCATGTGCCAGCCTGGGGGAGAGTGAGTGGCTGACCGGACCCGGGTCCTGGAGTGCTAGTGACGGTGGCCGGATGACCTGCCAGTCCACTCCGCACATAGGAGGTAAAATAATCTCATGTTAAAAAAAAGGCCCAAGTAATGCACCTGGAAACATGCAGTCACACCTCAGTGAGTCTTTTGTGGTCAACAAAAAACAAACAAATTGGTACCAGGCTAGTGGCAAGGAGGGCCAATACACTCACTGCCTCACCTCCGGTCACACTGGTGTCCCTGGTTTGGGAGTGCATTAAGGGCATTTGGGGGTCTGGCTGGGGAGGATCGAGCATGCCGTGGAGAGTTCTATTCCCTTGGGGTGTGGGTGTGTGTGTTAATGTGCTCTGCTGCTTGCATGCCGCCTAGAGGAATCTGGGTGTTGATGCAGCAGGACCATGTGGGGAAGGAACCCCATTTACAGGCCCTAGGCAAAGTCTCCACGGAGGCTGAACTTGCTCATCGTGCCACTTCACACAATGTGGGTCCAGGGGTATAGAAAAACCTAGCCGCAAGATAAAGGTTTGACCGCCCCCTGCAGGCCCTACACTGGTTACTAGCACATCCTCAAGTTCAGTGGCAGAGGACATCTGAGTGAGGTAAGCCCTGGAATAGCTAGGTGATGGGGCTGGGGGGGGCCAGAAGGTGGCGGTCAGGGCAGAGCAGCAGACAAAATATTAATTGGAGAAAAAAAAATTACAAATAATTTGGGCCGTACTACGGCCCAGTGGCAAACACATCACACTTCTAGACCAGTAGCCAGGTTTGGCTCAGGCAGATGAGGGGAGTGCAGTGGCAGAGCTGTAACGAGATGACATCACAGTTCCACAGCTGCAGACCATGTGGTGAGCCAGGAAACTTGCCTCATCCATAGTGTGAAGCTACTCGTTTCTACAGCCTGCAGCTGCACTGCCTGGTGCCAAGTGAGAGGGGGGAAAAAACTATGAGCACCACTACAAATAATAGTCATCGTATAGATCACACCTGGTAAAACTGGGGTTGGGGGGGCAGACAGTATTAAGGGGTTCCTGGTAGCAAGACCCAACTGACAATCAGTGCTGTGCAGAATTTGAAAATTTGAACTGGAACAAAATTCCACAGAACTTCAGAAAAGTCTGCCTCATGCCGTGGAATTTAGTGGTAGCAAAATTCCAAGATTTCAAAAGTGGACATTTTTTCACAGATCAGTAATTCGTGGTTTATGTAAAATAGATTCCTGTTCCGCAATTCATTTAAGATTATTCCATCGTTTACGTGATCTGCAGAAAGTTATTCCACGGTTTACAAAGAAATATTTTGAGAATTCTGCAGACTTCAAAAACCATTCTGAAAAGGATTTCCAAAGAAGAACTGCCATTACACTGGCACAATTCTGCAGCTAGCGTAGCGCTAGCAGTCCGTTGCCTTTTTGTTCCGATTTACCTGATTGTATTTTTGAGCAGCGGCTCAGTAGGTGCACTCACCTATGGGACCAGATGATTAGAAGGTCATGACTTCTAGTCCCACACCAGCCAATACCAACACTGTACTACAGCAGTGGTGGTGGGTGGGGGTGGCACTACTGATGTGCCATCCTTGAAAATTAGATATTAAACTAAGGGCACTACTGCCCCTTTCTTGTCACTGCCTAGATGGAAGCTAAGGATCCGATGGCACTAACCATTAGGGCTAAGAACCGGGTCAGACCACAAGTTCAGGCCACGCAAATAAAACACAAAAGGAAAGAAACCAAATTATGGCCTGAAAATTCTGCATACAATTTTTAGGGCTAAAACCCTAAAGGAGCCTATGTCTAGGCTGGCTGTATGTGGCAAATTAGTCTCGGTGGGGATCGGCCATGAGTGCTTAGAAGGAAAAGAAATAGGCACATGACAGGTGGATGGAATTTTGAGTGTGGGGGCACAAAGTGACGTGCCTTTATTTTACTTTTTTGTTGTTGTTTTTGTTTTGTGTATTGAGCCAAATTGGGTTAAGTGTGGCCCAACATGACAGTCGGCCCATCAGGCAAGATTTCTGGGTTCACATAACCACTACTGATCTTGAAACTGAAGGGGTGGTCTCCTTTTCCTTGGACAACTCCTCCTCCTCCCCTCAATAAACCTGGTGTTTGCAAGGACATATCCTATGAGCATTGGCTTAAGGGGGGACAGTCCACATTAATAGCCCCACATCCAAGTGTGGGGTTGGTCCCTGTGTACACTTTGTGTACAACTTTTTTTTTTTGTTAATATACTTACTGTTTACTGCAGTATAGTGGATTGTATCAGACTGATTCTGCTGACTTGCAAGCTGATATTTTCTGTACTCTACAAATCCCAGAATCCTATACAGCAGACATCAGAGCAGGGCCACAGCAGTGGGAGGTTCAATATCCTGCAGTGCATGTTAGAATTCTTATAAGGTCTAATCTTTTGCTTGCCACTCCCGCTGTCCTCCCTGAGCTAAATACAGTCACAGAGGACTGTACTTAGCCCAAGAAAAACAGTGAGACTGACAAACATCTGATCCAAGTTTGTAAAATCTCTGACATACACTGCAGGCTACTGAATCCCCCACTGCTACAGCTCAGCTCTGATGTCAGCTGCAGGGGATTCTGGGATTTGTAGTTACAGAAAATATCAGCTTGCCAGTCAGCAGAATCAGACTGATACAACATACTATACTACAGAAAACAGCAAGTGAAAAAATAAAAGAAACAATGCTTTGGTACACACAGTGCAAACTGGGACCAGCCCCACACTTGACTTTGAGGCTGTTAGTGCAGATTGTTCCCCTTTAAAGCTCTGAACATGTGCTCAATAGAGATCAGACAGGAGAGGGATGATATGACAGACACCTTCAAGTTTCCAAAAGGAATGGGTATGATTCCCTATAAGATTATTTCAACAATTGCTATAGTCATCCAGAAATTGTTTTACTAGGATGCATTTAGCAAATGACTTTAGTAAAACACTGAAAAAAATACTTTTTAAACCAGAATGTGGATGCATCCATTTTGTGGACAGGAATGGTGTTGCGATGATGTCACAACCTCAGCAGTCTTAACAGTGTGCCCTGCAATAGATGAGAACACTTGGGCTGTGCTGATTGGAGTACTATTATGCTGTGAAGAAAACCCTGTATTTTATATTTGGCATGGAGTTCTATGACTGGGTGACGAGTGCCTTGGACCTGGGTAGACCAGTGGACGTCCTCTTTCTTGACTTCAGCAAGGCATTTGACTCTGTTCCTCATGAGGGCCTGTTGCATAATCTGGGACAAATGGGGATGGGGAACCAGAGGATCAGATGGATAGGCAATTGGCTCCAGAACTGGACCCAGAGGGTCGTGGTTGGCGGGATAGTCTCATCCCCAAGGAGGGTCATTAGTGGAGTCCCTCAGGGATCGGTCCTCGGGCCCCTCCTGTTCAATGCCTACATCTCTGACATAAGGAAGGGTATCAGGAGTGAGATGAGTCTCTTTGCGGATGACTCAAAACTGGGGCCGGTGGTGGATGGGGAGGAGGGAAGGGGAGGGTGGCCCTACAGTGGGACCTGGAGGCTCTGGAAAGGTGGTAAAGAAAGCAGAAGCTGAGGTTCAATGCAGGGAAATGCAAGGTACTGCACCTGAGAGCCAGAAGCCCAGGCCAAGTGTACACCTTTGGGGGAGAAATGCTACAAGTCTCGATGGCAGACAGGGACCTGGGGGTGGTGGTGGATGTCAAGATGAACAACTCAGAGACTTGTAGGAGGGCAGTGGCAAAGGACAACAGGATGCTTGGATGCACCGCTAGGGAGCTCACCTCCAGAAGGAGGGAAGTGATACTCCCACTGTATAACTGCTTGGTGAGGCCGCACCTCGTGTACTGCATACAGTTTTGGAGGCCACATTTAAAGAGGGACATTGAACTCCTGGAGAGGGTCCAGAGGAGGGCAACCAAAATGATTTGGGGCTTGGGGGATAGGACCTATGGGGAGAGGCTCGAAGAGCTAAATATGTACACATTGGAAGAGAGAAGGGACCGGGGGGACATGATAGAGGTCTTCAGGTAAACGAAGGTAGGGGAGGAGCAGTCAGGGTGCTCCGAAGGAAGGAGAGGGGGCAACTAGAGGGCATGGGTGGAAGCTGGAGGGGGGAGAGATTCAGGGGAGAAAGGAGGAGGTGCTACTTCACTGACAGGGTGCTGGAGCTATGGAATGCACTGCCAGGGGCTAGTGGAAACAGAAACAGTGAAGGGGGTTCAAGAGGTGGTGGGACAGGTACAGGGGAAGGGTTCTGGAAGCAAAAAAACAGTGCAGCGAGAATATCCGGGACTGAGAAGGGGAAGTGGGGGGGGGCAGAAAGGTCAGCTCCCAGGGTGGGGGCTGACCAAATGAGCAGACACGAAAGACTGTTAGGCCTATTCTGCTGGCATTTTAGTGTGTTAGTATGGTGTAAGGAAAGAATCCAGGGCTTTACCTCACACTTTGGCATGATCCCTGTCTGTAGAAGCAGTTTGGTTTAGTCTGCTCCACTGCACACTGTTAGGGCTGGTGAGGCAGTGACATCATCATAACTCCCTTCCTGTCCACAAAATGGATGCCTCCACAGCCCAATCGTAGAAGCATTTTTCTGCTGTACTAAAGACATTTGCTAACTATAACCCAGCAGTCTATGTACTGGATCTATGTAGTAACTCAGGACCCTTGAGAGGAATTCCGGGCCCCAGGAAAAGTTCAGACTTTGGGGCCCCTATGCAGCTGTGTACAGTAGCATGCTGGGTGGCCCGGGCCCCTCTTTTGGTGCCAGGCTCCAGGAATTATGCCGACTCCCTCGCCCTCTCAAGGGCCCTGTAGTAACCTTTACAATAACCATATAGGGAATGGTACACATTCCCTTTAATAGGGGAAGGGGAAATTGTTTAACGAGGAGAGGCACACTAAGCCAAAGCTCGTTTCCAGGTGCGACCTCAGGAGCACATGGAAGTTAAGTGACTTGCTCAGGGTCACACAGTATCCCTTCCCTAACAAACAGACGACTGCACCACTGTGCGAAATTCATCTCTAAGTCCTGGTTTGGTACTCTCCCTCCCTATCTAAATTCCCTAATCTCCCTCCCTACTCACTCCCTCTCGACTCCTATGATCCCATGACCACAGAACTCTGACTGTCCCTTGGTGATCCACTACTAGTGGGCAGGCCTCCTTTTCCTATCGCCTCCCTAAAGTTTGGAATGTGCTTCCTTCACAAATACGCGACTCTTCCTCTCCTGGTTCCCTTAACCAAGCTCTTCACAATTTCCTCTCTGTAAACTGCACTTGCCCTAGCTAGGATTTTAAATCTAAACTTCAAATTTTAAGATACTAAATTTTACTCTACCTGCAGCTAGTTGCCTTCTTACCATTTATTGTTTACTTCAATCCATGCTTTTTATGTTATTGTATAATTATGTGTGCACTCATAGCTACTATGTAACTCCCATCAGCCTTTCCCCCAGGTCGTGCCGGGAGACGAGCAACTTGTTCAGTGTGCCTTACCTGGTGAACCTTTTCAATAAGTAAATGGGGGCTGTGGGATTCAAACCCAGGTCTCCAGGTTTGCAGTTCAGAGCCTTAAACCACTGCACTACACTGCCTCCATAAGGTAGATTGTGCAGGAATGGCAAATCAAGGACATGGGACGTGAGTGGAAGCTGGGTGGGGGGAATTCAGGGGGGCTGAGAGGAAGTTTTATTTTATAGAGTGGTTGTGCCATGGAACAGCCTATCAGCAGAGGTGGTGGGTGCCAGAGCAATCAGTGGTTTCAAACACGGCTGGGATTGAGGAAAAGGCGTAATAGTTACACACAGGGAAAGTAGCAGGGCAATAACTCTGACTAGACAATGGATACCAGAGTAGGATAGGGTAAAACAGGGCAGACTGAGTGGACCAATGGTCTTTTTCTGCCAAACTTTTCTATATTCAGTGTTGGGTAAGTTCGTTTTCTATTTCTTTCTATTACATTTGGAAACTTGTTCCAGGAAGCTCTGTGCAGTCACTAGCAAGGATGGAGAGGTACTAGAAAAAGTAATACACCTTACAATTATAGTTACTTATTTCTTTTAATACAAAAACAATACAAAAATAATAACTAAAACAGATTACATTTTTTGAAAGTAATAGATTAGTTACTAGTTACTTTCAAATAAATGTAATCAGTTACAATTACGTATTTATTTTGTATAAAAAGACATAAGTAATTGTAACTATGGGGCATATGACTTTTCAGTATCCATCATATTAATGTTCACACAAACTTCTGGAAAAATTTTCAAAGTAATAGAAAGCAATAGAGAAAGTAACTTACCCAACACTGTCTAAATTTCTGTGTAGCCCACCCTGCAGGATGCACCAGGAAACAAGTGGTCATAGCACAGATAATGAACTAAACAAAAGGTACAGTGCCTTCAACCCTACATTTCTTAAAATTATCTCTGAAGAAAAATAGAAAAGCATTGTAGCAAACTGAATGCAGAGTATTAAAAAATACTTAAATCTAAAAGTGTTTCTTAAGTTTTAAGGAGACAGGTATTGTATGTAACTTAACATAATACAGTGTCATCCTCAAACACAACAGATGCAAAACAAAAAGGGAGAAAGTTTGCTTTTAGGCAAGGCAATTTTATTTATAAAGCGCCCACTCCCATGGACTCAGGGTGCTGTACATACATTTTAGAGTTTGTCTTCTGTACAAACTGTGCTCCCAAGCGCCACCATTTAAAGCCTCACAAGGAGAATTCCAAGTAGCAGAGGTTGATTAGAGTGTGACTCAGAGGTTTAGCAACTTGCTTCGGGTCAAACAGTAAAAGTAAGTGGGGAGATGGGGGAGCGGAGAATTAAACCCGGATCCCCAGGCTCAGAGCTCCACAGCTCTAACAATTAGGCCAAAATGCCACTCAATAAATTTATAAAATTACAGATTAAAAAGTTGAGTAATCGCACAATCTAATGATATTCCAATATCCCCCCCCCCCCAAAACATTACGTGATAAAAGCCACATGTCGTGCTAGGTTACATGGACGTAAGGCACACATCTGACCAAACTGCGTTAATTCTGTTTTTGTTTGCTTACTGTGAATAACTGCATTGATGCGCAGCAAGAGATTCTTCAGCTGTTTGCATGCTACATAATTAAACCTTAACAAAATTTAAAAATAATTGAATTGTTCCAGTATGTCCTACTTGTAGCTAAATATATATATATATATATATATATATATATATATATATATATATATATATATATATATATAATTATAATAGGTTGGTCAGGACCACAGGAGCAGAGATAAGAATAATTAATTAAATAACTGCAATAAAAGAAAACTGCATAAATATCTGAAATCCTAGCCCAAAGGCTAACCTTCTGTGCCTAGCAGATCTTACCCATGTCCTGGTTACCAAAGAATAAAATAAACCATCAGGTTAGCCGGGTAGGGGTGTGGGTAAAAGTTAATATACTTTTACTCTGAAAGGAGTTTGTCACGTTTGGAAAAACTTCAAAAAATATTAATAGACAAATTCAGCTTATATTTTACATATTGCAGGCATTTCTCTTCACCAGGTACCTCATTATGGGGTGCATTTGCATAGAGACAATAACCTTGCTGTCTCCTGGAGTTCATACGGTTTTGAGACTTTAATCCCTTTGCTGAAACCACAGTATTCTGGGTCGTCACGTCAGCCTGTTGCTGCGGACAAGATTATTTTGTTACAAACAGAGGTTTGTGACTCCAGGGAAGCAGAAGCAGATCAAGGCAAGGGACAGGGATCCTGTGTCCATGTAAATGAACCCAAGTAATAAAGAATAAAAGGAACAGAAATGAAATTATGCAATAACCTGAATTGTGTCTTTATGTTTTTTAAACTTTTAACAAAAGTGACTGAGATTGCTGTCTCCTTTGCTGCATTGTACGGCAACCTGAAAACACCTCTGAATATCATAACGTGGAACAGCAGATCTCAGAGTGCGAGGAAGCAGTCAAAATGCGAGACAGTCAATGAAAACTTTGACATAATTCATAGAGCACAAATTAGTAATTTGGTGTTAAATGACTATGAACCATCACTGTAAAAATCAGGATTATCCATGCACACTGGGGGGGTGTCAGAATGGAAAAACAAGAGTCTGTGCCTCCTAATTTTATTTTATTCTTTTGGTAACTGGGTAAGGCCCACTAGGCACAGGTGCCTGTTTTACTGGGGTGACCCGGGAGCACAGGGGAGGTTAAGCGACTTGCTCAGAACCACACAGTATGCAAGTGGTGGTTGTGGGAATCATACCCAGGTCTGTCTGCTGGAGGTACCAAACTCATTCACAGTTCATTACTATAACCTCTAGGCTATACTTCCAGCCCCATGAGGGACTGCTAAGAGGTATGGACAGAGGAGTTCAGAGTGGTACACTGAAGGATGTCCCTCCTAATCTGAGACAGTGGATATTATGGGCAGTGTGGTTTTGTGGAGTAAAATGAGGGACCTAGGAAAAATGAGGGTCTGAGCCAAGTAATTTATTATCTAATGAGGGATAGTTGAGAGGTCTGGACAGAGGGTTCTGAGGGATGCCCCTCCTAATATGGGATAGATGAGAGGTATGGACGGAGGGGTTCAGAGTGGTAAAATAAAGAGGGCTATCCCTCCTAGTGTGGGACAATTAGGATTACAGGCCAAGGGGTACTGAGGGACTTCCCTACTGTCAACAGCTGAGAGGTTTGGACAGAGGGTTCTGACCGGCACAATGAAAGACATCCCTCCTAATGTGGGGACAGTTGTGAGGGACGGCCAGAGGGATTCCAAGGGGTAAAATTAGAATCTTCCCTCCTAGTGTGAGACAGTTAAGGAATTTCTAAACAGTGCCTATTCTGACCTCAACAGAACTTGTGGAACATTTGAACCATTGATTAGATATATATATATATATTTTTTTATAACAAAAATTCTTTGATCACGTCCATTGATATATTTGTTATATAATAAAAACCCTTTTACCACTATGTGTTTTAATGACAGAGTTCTGACTAGCATAGTACTAAGATGATAAAAGAATATATAAAACTCCCCATACACTGTAGCCCATACACATAAATCATAAACACAAACAAAAAGTTACAGTTATCAAATGACAATAGTAAAGCACTCGTGTGAGTTATCAGATATGACTACATTCCTTGATGTACCGTTTCTTTGCAGCCCCCCCCCCAAAAAAAATTACCAACTTTTTTTTTAGTTTAATGTTACCGTTTATATACTCAGGATGCCTAGCAGAGACGCAACCTCTTATTTTCAGTGGGTCCTACTTTTACTCATTTCTGAGCAAGGTGGACAGAAGCACTAAGAGGTTAGTGATTTACTTAGGGTCACACAGCGACTACATGGCTCTAGTAGGATTTGAACCCACACATATGTTTTTTTATGGAAACCTTGCAGCGGCCTTATATAATTATGCTCACTTTTTTTGAAATAAAAAGAAAAATGGTAAGGGAATGGCATCTCGTATAGCAGGAGTAAAAGGGCAACATAAAATGGAAGAACACGGTAAAATTACAAAAATTTGCTGTACCATGAACAACTGCTGCTTCATATGAACTCTTAACTGTTTGCTTCTCTCCCGCCTGTTCCTTCTCTTAGTTCCTCTCTGACCACCCAGTACTCTTTATAAGGGCTGTAGGGTTGGGTTTTCTATTCTGACCACCCAGTATCACCCTAGTTATGGTATCTGTCGAAACAGTCCCATGTAATGTATTTTGTAACCCTCGGGTCGCCCCTGCAAAAGGGACCTTCGGGGCCCAGTGGGCTCACCCGATTATCAAAATTTAATAAATAAATAAATAAATAAATCTTGTGATTGGTTTATTATGCAAGTTATTGTTACGTACCATTGTCCCACTGTTATTCAACCTTTTGGGCTGTATTGTTTTCCACTTGTTTAATTTGTACAGGTTTGCACGCTATTGTTTTTTATTTAATTATTCTTTGTTAACCAGGTAAGGTCCACTAGGCACAAGTGGCTGTTTTCAGTGGCAACCCGGGAGCTCTGGGTTGGTTAAGTGACTTGCTCAGAGTCACACAGTATGCAAGTGGAGGTTATGGAAATCAAACCCAGGTCTACTAGATGTACCCAGCTCATTCACAGCTCATTACTCTAACCACTCGGCTATCCTTTATATACTTTTTTTTCCCTTACTACTGGCGACCAGATAGTGTCTTAGAGGGTCCGACTGCCCTGACGGTGCCGGTATCCATTTCTGAATCCAACCAAATTCAGATTCTGGATCAAGGATCCATGAACCTAACCATCAGATCCATGGTGATCTGATCCGTTCTCAGATGTCATCGTTATTTGAGAACATTGGACATCCAATATGTTGTCTACTACCTGAGCACCACCAGTTTTTACCCATGATGTAGTCTCCCTGCCCTTGCACTCTTCTCCCTGGGTCGCAGCTGGAAAACAGCCTTGGCTTAGTATGCCTTTCCCAGTCACAAATTTGCATACAGATGTCTAACAGCAGTGGCCCCTCACCGAGCCCTAAAGGACACTGCTGAGTACCCCTTTCAACTCTGAGTAGTGCCTGTCTACCACAACCCTTTCTTATTGCCCCCAAATCAGTTAGCAATCCACTTTGTGTAAACCACACTTGTGTACTTTGCCCAGAAGCTTGCCATGTACCTGTGTGTGAATGGCCTTGCTTCCGAAGTGCAAAAAGACAGCCCGACACCCCCTCCCAAGAAGGTGACTGGGTTGGTTTGGCATGATCGGCAACTCAAATTCATGCTAACAAAGGACAAAACCTGTTAGTAGCGTGGTGTGAATTGCCCCGAGCCAGTGCAGTCAGCCCCATTCCACTCATTGCTGATTTGTGCGCTAAATGTTACGGAAGCTATACTGCTTTTCATTCCTGGGAGCAACTTGGCCACTTCCAAGAGTGGCCGGTGATGTTATTCAAATTAAACTGCATATTGACATTTTTTGTGCAGAATGTGTATTCATATCTCTGCCACCACCACCCCGCCACTCCCCATGAAGAGTCACGTGAAATCCCCAGTTGGCTGTGACTGCAGACTACTGCAAGTGTTGGTCGGCTAGTAGTTTTTATTAACTTGTTGCCGTAGTGCAAGAAAAGTTATGGTTAACCCCTGGAAAGCACCTGCAGGATAGACCCACAGGAGAGAGCCAGGGGGAAACAGGACTTTCCTCAGAAAGAAAATGTAGGACACTGTTCCTCAAAATGTGTGTGGGGGGTACATTCCAACAGATAAGCTTGGCAGACAAGGTAGGACCCTAAATAAACATCGGAGGACCAGTTCTTTGTCAGATCATGCCCCCCACCCCCATGTGGCCTGCCTCAAACCTGGATAACAGTTGTGTGACTTAATTCTGATTTGACCCAGTCAAGACCACTGACCAAGTTCGGATCTACCAGCAGCTCGTTTGGGACAATATAAGGGATTTTGGACCTTAATTCCTATCCAAAAAAATACAGAATCAAAACTGGGTTACAAATCACCCTCTAATCTAAGTCTGTACCACCACAATGCAGCAATACTAACATACAACCATGCCAACAGATAAAGGCCTTATGGTCTATCTAGTCTGCTCTAATGTGCAACTTTCTAAGTGTTTACACAGACAGTATATAACAGTGGGTTAAGGCTCTGAGCTGCAGATCTGAAGACCTGGGTTTGAGTCCCACAGCTGCCTAGGTGCATACTGTGTGATTCTGAGCAAGTCACTTAACTTCCTTGTGCTCCCAGGTCGCATCTGGAAACAAGCTTCGGCTTAGTGTGCTACTCCTGGTTAAACAATGTCCCCTTCCCCTAGGTGTTTACAAAGGAAACTGCCCCATCCCATTTCCCGTATGACCTACCTCTACTTCCCCTCTCCTCTCACTCCCTCCCCTTGTGCCTGCAGTTTTGCCATATCTTGTCTGAACCCCAAATCTCCTCAGTCCTGATCTCAAAATCTTACAGAACTCAACTGTAAGTACTGTGAGAAACAGTGGTTTGTAAAGAGAGGTTCTTTATCTCTACCCCCCCCCCCAAAAAAAATGCAAAAGTGAGACATGGTGACGTTGAACCCAGAAATCCAAAGAATTGCAGTTAAGCAACAAAAACAGCTACAAACTGGTTATCTAACTCAGATTTATATAATTGCCTGTAACAGCTATGTGTTTACTCTGTTAATGCACGTTTACTGTCAGTTTGTATTTTCATGTTTGAATGCACCGTACGTCTCTACCTATGTCTGGCCGCCCATGAAAATGGGCAGATTCTTGCTCATGGTCTCATCAGACATTAATAAATAAATAAAAATCTGTATTGGGTATTAATATATTAAAACAAGATTGTCCCAAACAAAACAAAAAATAATCAGGACAGGTGTTGGGGGACCATTTTATAGGAGATCACACGTTGCCTAGTACAACGAACCAGATGTCGCAGTGTGCAATCTGCAACACACCACACAGTGAATGGAAACTTGAAACTCAAACTTAAATTGGCTTAAAAAAGCAAAGAATGGGAAAAGGCTACATTGTAATAAAACTGCAATAAACAGGAGAAAAACTGGGGAAGAAAGTGACTGACCAATAATACCAAGTTAAGTTACATGACAAGTTTCACAAAGCAATGTGGTCAAGTCATGAAAATTTCTGACCAGGCTGACTTAATTACTCAAAAAGATCACCCCGAAACTGCTGTATACTAAATGCTTACAGTACTGGATCATTGTAAGGATTTTTTTCTTTCTTACAGAACCTGTTCAAACAGCAGATGGTGTCCCCTAACAAAACATATTTCAAATCTCTTTGCATTAATATTCTTGTTGTTATAAAGTTCCTATACTTACAAATGAACAGTAAAGTATAACTTCAGTACTAAACAAAGGGGAAGAAAACGGCAAAATAAAAATACATAAATGGAGAAACTGGAAAAAAGTTCTGAGGCAAGATGGAGAGGAGACATGTATCATCAGTGAATGGAAAATAAAGGGAAATGGGAAACCAGGAGCCAAAAACAAAATGGAACAAGAGTGTAGCTCAAATACAGTGAAGGCAAAAGTTAAAAAATAAAAGTGGAGAAAGTAACAAGTTTATAAAGTAGAAACAAAGAGGAAGAAAGGTGCACAAACTAGAAATAAAATGAAACAAAGCAAGACGTTTACAATCAATTAGAAACTGGGAAGACAAAAAGTTTAACATTGTTTTAAGAGAAACTTTTTGAAATGGGAAAGGGGAAGCCTGTCCAAGGAAATGAGTAAAAGTTTCAGAGAACAGTAAAAAAAAAAATTTAAGGGAAAAAAATAGAATAGCGAGTGGGCAAATAATCTTTAAAGAGTTTATTAAATAGTAAAAGTTTATAAACTACAAAAGGTAAAACAAAAAGTTTATAACAGAAATAGTAAAAGTTTATTTAGAAGGAAGGTAAGGTAAGGTAACAAGGGTTTATGGAAAAAGAGGAAAAGGGTGAAACCAAAGTGTATGAAGATACAGTATATAGAGGAAATAAAAAGTTTAGAAATCAGTGTTTGATCCCCATATAGTGTGTGCAAAAACGTGTGCTGCATTTCTCAGACCCACCTGTAGGCACTGCTGCTGTGGCTGTGCCCGCCGTGGCTACTGTGTCCGCCGTTGAGGTAGGGCTGAGCCGAGGGGGCGGCAGGCCCCAGCCCCGGGGGGTACTGCAGGGCGGAGAGGTCGTAGCGGTGCAGCGCCGCCTGTGGGTAGCCCAGTGCTGCTGCCGCCTCGCTCTGCTGCACAGTGTATCCCCCAGTGGCTGGCCCCCAACCGTATGCCTCCAGCCGTGGGCTGCCTCCCCCGGGTCCCTGCGCCACCGCTGCAGCCGCTAAGAGCGCCCGCTGAGCGAGCAAGTCACGTCTCCGGCGTTACTGCTGCTGCAGCTCATCTTGTTTTGCTTTGGCTATGCGCCGGGGCAGGTACTTGTAGTCCGGGTAGTCCTTCATGTGCAGAGCCCGCAGCCTCTTCGCCTCGTCTATGAAGGGTCGCTTCTCGGTGTCCCCCAGTAGCTTCCATTCTGCACCCAGCCGTTTGCTTATTTCTGAGTTGTGCATTTTGGGGTTCTCTTGGGCCATCTTGCGCCGCTGGCCCCGGGACCACACCATGAAGGCATTCATGGGCCGCTTCACTTTGTCCATGGGGTCGCTCCCAGCAGCACCTGCAGCGTTGCTACATATCTTGGATTGTTGCTGCTGCTGTTGGTGGTGGTGGCCACTTTGTGACACCCCACCACCCCCAAGCTGAGGACCTGGGGGCTTCAACTCCTGCTCCATCATGCTGTACATGGCAAGGATGTACTGGTTTTAATAGAATTAAATCAGAAATGCACCCCCCAGCCTTAACTTCTTTATAGTTGTCCAAAACTAATGCTGGCTAGTATTTGCTGCTGTGTATCTCAGGCATATAGCACATCCAAGGAGTTAGTCAAGAAAGGAGATTACAGTCTGCTTCAGAGTTTATCATCTGTGGCATTGGAGTCCTTCAGAAGTTGCAAATAATCTGATGTAGTGAAAGTGTATCTTCCTCTTAATGTTTTTTCTTCTTCTTCAGCAGAGCCAGTCACCACCAACTTCCCACACAACAGGTACATCCAGCATCATTCCAGCAAGTTATATAGCAGGGAAAACCCACCCCAGGCCAACCAATAAGATGGGCTGGTATGCTCCTCCTGGTGCTGATGTCATGGTTAAAAATAAACAGTGGGCGTGGCTTGTCTTAAAGAGAGAGAGCAAGAGAAAACTTTTAAAAATAAAAGCATGGTCCATTGAGAAGTGAATTTGCCACAAAAATAATTTGCCCTTTTGGATACATGGTAACAGAAAGTTAAATCCCTCTTTATTTTAAAACACAACTGCATCAAAAGACATAACACAATACTAAACTCAATTTAAGGGCTATCAATCATTCTTAACTTCCAAAGATTCTGATGTTTGCAAAGTTCTAAGAAACTGTTCTGAATTGACTGAAGAAAGCTTTTCATGTGAACCTGCAGATTTTTTTTCCCTGATTGTATTGCTCTTTTTACATTTTTTTTGTAAGGGCTGGGGGTGTAGTGGAATCATTCGATCATTTAGTAATTATTCTTAAGTAGCGGAATCTGAACAGATGCGACCTGCTGACACCACAGGGGAGACAGGGACCTATTCACCCACACACACACACACACATCCTTTATGTTCTTGCTACTGTAGTTCTGTGTGTGAGCATCTGCCTGTATGACACACCATGAGCACGTGAGCCAATACAAGGCAACCAATCTAAACAAACTGGTTAGTCTGGATAGGAATGAAAAAACAACCCTGAAGGGTGCAGTATCCTTGTTCAAAGCAGGCCCTGTAAAATAAAACTAGTCTAGGAAATGCATTGTTACCTCAGAACTGTCACTGGCCATCGGAAGATGTCTTTCATTTTGTAAGGGTCAGTGTTACCCGGTAGGTTTCTCACTTAACACAGAACCGTAGAATCTGTGCCATAATTAAAAGGTCCCTGATGACCTAGGGTGCTGGCCAACAATTCCTGTCTAACTGCTGTAGAGTGGGAGAGCCATAGAGGTTCTTCAGTTCCCTTCCCCCTTTTCCATTGTGGTCTCAGTTTCTAAAAACTACCCTAAAAGGGAAAGTTTCATGCAATTCAATAAAAGCATGGTTTGTGAGCGAGGCTACTCTACCAAAAAGATGCTGTACGTGTAAAGAAAAAATAAAGTTTGGGTATCCAGAAAATAGAAAATCCAAGAATACAGTTTTACCAAAATCCTATAGATTTTGACTGTTTTATTAAAGCCGCTATGGTAACGCCTCCTTTTTAGTGAATCATTCTATAAGTTATGTCAACATGCCTGTTTATATATTGTTTTGTTTTTATGATCTTATGGATCTGAAATATGCATTTAAGTACAGTGTTTTTGTATTATATTTTTATGCTGCAACTTTGTGTATGCCTGTATGAATGACGGACCCCATTTTAAACGAGCTGCGGCTCAACTGGACAACACTTTTTCTTGACCTACAAGAATGAACTATTTACTTACTTAGCTACATACTTTATCAAGCCGTTGTATCTCTGTCCGTCTCTCATTTGAATCCCCCCAATGATTTATTTTCTTTTGTTTATTTATGACTTTGTTGATCGGGTAGGGTGCACTGGCCCAGGGGACCGTTTACAGGCATGACCCTGGCCAAGTAGGCACAAAACAAGTGACAGATTACAGATAACAAAAGTATAACAACAGCACTAGGTGAGAACACAAATGTACAGAGTACACAAAGTATAGGTATGCACAAGCAGACAGTGGTAAACTTACAGGCCAATTAGATACAGACCAGTATAAGGGTACAGTACCGTTTTTGAATTCAGCACAGTGGTAGCAATAATTGGTTGCATTTAAGGCACTGATCACCTTCTCCAGTAATGTTTTTCCACCCCTCTACCATGAAATAGTATTTTCTGGTATCCATCTTAACCCCACTACCACTGCCAGCATTATGGAGCTGCCGTGCCACTTAGGTTTGTGTTCCCATGCAATCTGAACAGTTCCCTACCATTCACTTAATTTACCCGGTGCAGGTATTTGTATGTTTCAGACATGTCCCCTCTCTCCCTTCTCGCCTCAAGCGTCTACGTATTCAGATCTGCCAGCCTCTCCTCATACGTCCTTTCCTGCTGTCCCTGGAGCATTCTGGTTGCCTCCTCTGCCCCCCGCTTCAGATGTGAAGAAGAAGAAGAATCAGCATTTATATAGTGCTCTTCATACACAGTGTATCCCAAAGCACTTTACAAGCAATTCTAGACTGGTAGTGAAGTGAAGTGACTGAATGTGTAGTGGTGGCCATATCGCACATCAACACCCACACAAAGCCTGGACAATTGCATGATCCAGTTTATGGGAAGGGGCATGTTGACCAGGACACTGGGAATGTCCCCTACACTTTGTGAAGAGTGCCCTGGGTTCTTTTACTTCCACCTGGACAGCACCAGGATGGGTAGAAGGGACCTCAGCTTAATGTCTCATCTGAAAGACGGCACACCCCAGCAATACAGCACCCCCTAATACTGCACCCGGATGCCAGCATTTGTTTAGGTATGCATCCAATCCTAGTGTGGGACGAGAACCCATGACCTTCTGGTCCAGAGGCAGATGTGCTACCAACTGAGCCACATTGACACATATGAACTCCAAAACTGCGCACAGTACTCCAGGCGAGGAAGAACCTGCAGTGGAATCAGCGCCTCTTTTCTCCTGAGGGTGAGCCTCCTCCATAATTACCCAACATCCTATTTACCCCACCCACTGCCTAACTGTGTTGTGCTGCTGCCTTTAGACTGTCTGAATTTACTACTTCCAAATCCTCTTCCTCTGTAGTTCTAGTGCCTTCCACTATTACCTCCCCTGTTCTGTATTCAGTGTTTGGATTCCCCCCAATCTCGTATGTGTCACCTTGCATCTCTCACTGTTAAACTTTACTGCCACACTTTTCACCACCTTTCCCATCTATTCATGTCCTCTTTCATAGCTGTGACACCCTCATCACTATTAACCCCATGCATGCCTCCGACCCTCCCTGTGGAATCATCTGAAGCTCTCCTCAGCGTGTGGTTGTCCCAAACCTCCATAATCTCACCCGGTCCCCTGCACTGAACATCCTTCATAAGGTATAGCCTGCCTGCATGGTTTTTGTCCTGCACACAATGTATACACCCTATGTATTAGGTATTGCTCTGACTGTGCCCCCACTTTTTTGGGGTCCAATACTGTACATAATTTGTATATAATGCACTGCTCACAGCCTTGTAACTTGATGTATATGCTCAGACCATTTGTGTGTAACTACTGACTATGTGACGCTTCTGTTTTCCCTGACTCTGTGTAACTGCCTAAAGTGTATCATGCTGTCCAATGTTGTATTTCCTTGTACTCTCCCAGGTCATACCTGAAAATAGGCAAATGTCTTGTCTAGTGTACTTACCTGGTTAACAAAAAGCTAAATAAATAAATAAACCCAGCCACAGACACCCCAGTTTTGGTCCATAGCCATAAAGAGGAAACACTGGAGCAAGTACGCATATTTAAATACCTTGGTGTACACCTGGATGACACCCTCACCTTCTCCATGCATATCGACCAAGCTGTAAAATCAGCAAATGCTAAGCTTGGTGTTCTGTGCCACCACAGGCATGCAGTGACACCTGGTGCATTGAAACTGGTCATGTGCAGCTCAGAGTTTTCCACCATTGATCATGGGCTGGTGTTCTATGCGGCTGGCTCGGATGCTGCGCTTGAAAAGGGTCAAAACACTCCTTAATAAAGCCTGTAGGCTGGTACTTGGTGCTGACTATCTAACCCACGCTCGTGCACTATACAAAGAGACTGGTTGGCTCCCCCTGCATCTCAGAGTACAATACCAGACCTGCCTGCTGGGTAAAAAAAAAATCACTGTTAGGGCTTATGCCTGAATCAACCGCAAATATATTTAAAAATACACAATCCATCAGAAACACAAGAAGTGAGACCACGGGTGGATTACTGGTGCCCTTTAAGCGCACAACACTTGCTCAGCAATTCCTATCATACCGAGGACCTAAATGGTATAATGACCTCCCTACTACCGTTATTGAATGCAGCAAGATTAGTCAGTTCAAAACTGGGCTCCGCTCCCACCTAGCCCGTGAGAACATCTGCTGCTGCCCAGTGTGAACTTGGTCCACCCTAGTATTACCAGAGCTCGCTTCTCTCCCCACATCCCACCCCCTCCTTATGCAACCCTCCCCTCCACCATATACAAACCCCCTGCCTCCCCCATCCTCAATACCTTGTCCCTCTGCTTTACCCTTGACAAAGCCACCTCTGACTGCGTATACCTCTCCATCATCTACCACTGTAGCCCAGGGATTGTACTTACCTAAGTCTGAACTCTGACCTTACCAAAGTGCTGTGCCGCACTCTTGTAGTGTTGTTGTAACTTATCACTTAACTTTTGTGTCGGTAACTGTGTTACCTTCAGCATAGTATGTATTTTCTGTACTTGATGTCTTATTCTGCCAGTGTTTACCTGTAACCCATTTGTTGTATTATATTTTGCCTGACCTGGAACCTTTGTAAATGAGCCCTTGGCTCAACAATATTAATCCAAAACAGAATAAATAAATACATATCTTGGTATCATCTGCAAAATGGAATATCTTGCCCTGAATCCCTACAGCCATGTTGTCAGCAGAAAAAGGTCCCCGAGTCTGTTTTGTCTGACCAGTCCTACCTGTCTGATTTGGAAAGTGGCACCTCTTAGTTACAAGGTTGTGGGTTTGAATCCCACACTGAAAACTTGAGTGCATACCTAAAGCTGACACTGCGGAGTAAGGGAGGGGCATACTACTGGAACAGAGAGGTGTGGCTCTTCTGAAAAATGGAGCTCCTTTTTGCATGTCTCTGGGGGTTGTCCAGGTGAAAGATGAACAACACTAGCAAAACAAAAAAAGTTATAAATCACTGACATGAGCTTAGCTAATGAAAGTTGAGAACCTTAGGATGTCCTGTTCTACATACAGTTAGTGTCTTATGCAGGAGCTTTAAGTGGAAGATTCCACTTTAGTAGTGCAGGAGAGGAAGCTTGTAACTTTTTTCTTTTAAATAAAAAATAACTTTTTGTTACTTTTTTTTTTTTTTTTACATAAAAAGAACTTTAAACATATTCTAAATCACTCTGAAATTCGAAGGATTTACAATATGTTTATATGTGTAGTGTGGGTGTCTCATCGAAAAATAACATCCTTGCATGCCCTTTCGGCTGCCCGTTCTGTCAGTCAAAAGCACACAAGAGGATATTTCTTTAATAAGATGCCCCCACCCAACACACACACACATTGCACAGCTAGTTAAGCAGTAAAGCATGACAAGGTGTGCTTGATAGTGGGATAATGGCACACCTCAGGAAGTGAGGCACGAGGAAATGCTGAGTGCCTCATGCATCCAAGAAGGACCATTCTCCCACAATTACGCACACCCTGGAGTGCCTTATTGCAATTATAAAATGGTTTCACTTATTTTTATTTAAAAAAACAGAAATGATGAGGGTCAGAGAATTAAGTATTTCTGATCTGTGCTGTTGCATTGGAAAAATGCACAGTCATGTGACTGCGTCTTTGTTTTATTTTTCCGTTTTTGGCCGGGAAAGACACACTAAGCTGAGGCTTGTTTACAGGTCATCCTGGGAGCACAGGGAAGTTAAGCGACTTGCTCATTGTCACACAGTACGCAAGTGGTGGCTCTGGGATTCAAACCCAGTTCTACAATTTCCAGCTCAGTGCTCTTAACCGCTATGCTATACTGCCTCCCTTGTATTAGTCCTGCAGTGCATATAACCACTCAGAGGTCTTGGTTTCTCTTACCCATTTTATGAACATGTACAAAAGATTTGATTTAACACTTGCTGAAACTAGAGTTAGAATACACATTTAGACCATGGTTTTCTTTGGGAATTATCTAAAAAGAAGGAACAAAAAAACTAAGCAAACAGACTTATTATTATTTTGCTGGATAATTCCTGAAGAAGACCTTTTCGAAACATTGATTTTAAATTTCTAACTCTAGTTCATGTTTTCAGCAGGCTATAAATTGAAATCTTTGGTTTTATTTGCCACCCACACACTGACTCTGCTGTAGCACCATTAAACAGACAATTGACCAATTTTATAAATTGTGTTTTTTTTGTAGTGAAACACCTCATTGACTTTTCTGAAAGTACACAATCAACATCACTGCATACACATAATGTGCAGAATAAATACAGTGACGTAACGGTACATGGTTGTATTTAAAGATAGGAGCAACACAAAAAGTGAAGGCAGGGGCGTCATTTAGGGGTAGCCAGGGGTTGTGATCGAGACCCCTATGATGCCTTTCCAACCCTTATGGTGTTCATTGCAGCCCTTGGAAACTAGGACTGCGCACAAAACAAATACTATGCAAGACAGATACATACAAATATTGTCTTTTTACAAATACAAACATCAGTCTTAAATATTTGTGTTGGACCACATACAGTAGCATTAGGCCTGAGGCGAAGCTCAGTGATTGACATATTAGTCCTACTGCTCATTACATAAGCACTAATTTTATTGGTAAATCCCCCTATTTGTTTGATACCTCTTAAGCCCTTGGTCTTGTGTCATCACCACTTTTAGTTTAGTTTGTTTTTTTTATTTTTTATTTCACATTAAATCCGTTAGGTAGTACCTGTTTTCAAAGGGTTTAGAGTCAGGTAGAACAAGTTACGTAATATTTATTTATTTATTTTATTTAAACAGCAGTTTGGAAAACCTTTGAGCCATAGGCTCATTTACAAAGGTACCTTGTCACAGTAAGACAAACGAACATACACAGTATAACAGTACAACACATAAGTATAACAGTAACTTAAGACATAGATACAAACAAGCTGGTACAGGTAGGATTGATGCAAACAATACCAGAGTTATGTTGTCCTTAGCAGCTTAGTAATAAGCTTTGTCATAAAGTATTGAGTACGGCTTGACTAGTGGCAATTACAGCATCAGGTGTTAATAAGGTGGTCACGTAATGAAATTTTGAAGCACGATATAGTTGGAGCTTCGGAGATGGAGGGGAGCAGTGTGTTGAACCAGAAGGGGGCCCTAAAGCTGAAGGCTCTTTGGCCGTGAGAGGTCCTAGCTCTAGGGATAACAAGAGAGGTTTTCCCAGAGGTCCGAGTATGAACTAGTGGGACAGAGCGGCGTATGGTGGTGGTCAATCCTGGTGGGGATAGCCCAAGGAGGGTCTTTTTTGTAAGGGTACAGGTCAGATATTTGAGGCGCTCGTCAAGATCAAGTACCAGTGCTTTAGCGTACAGTAGACAGGTGTGTGTCAGCCTAGGTGCTCCAGTAATTAACCTGCAGGCCTTATTCAGAGTAGTGCGAATTTTATGGAGTGCGGTCTGATCAGCAGCACCATACACCGGCAGTCCATAGTCCACTAGGGACAGGATAGAGGAGGTGACTGCGAGTCGAAGAGCCTCCGGGGGGAGGCAGTGTTTATACGGTGTAAGATGCCCAATCGGATATTAGTGGCAGTGGCTAGGGCAGTGATGTGTCCATGGAAGGAGAGAGAGGGGTCAAAATGGATCACTAGGTATTTATAGGAGCAAACTTGTTCGAGTGGGAAAGAGGACCCAGAGTGAATGAGGAGTTTGAAGTTGCAGGACTTGTTTTGGGGATGAGTGAAGAACATGGTTTTTTTTTTTAAGATTTATCACCAATCTATGTTCCTTGAACCAGCCCTCGGCTTCAGTGAAGGACTTCTGCAGTGAGTCCTGGAGGGCAATAGGGTTACGACTTGAGGCAAAGATGACTGCATCATCAGCGTACAATAGAATGTTCCCCGAGCAAGAGCGTGGAAGGGTGTTAAGGTAAAGGGAGAATAGTAAGGGGCCCAGAATGGAGCCCTGGGGAACCCAGAAAAGATGGGACAGATGTCTGAGTAGGTCCCATTAATTTTTACACGCTGTGAGTGGTCAGATAGATAACTGGTGCACCAGGAGATAGGCCCAGCAGCAAAACCAGAGAGACTAAGGGCATCAAGAAGGAGGGGTGGAGACAGTGTCGAAAGCTTTGAGAGGTCAATGAAGACAGCACCAGCCAGAGAACCAGTGTCTAAGGAGGGTGGAGAAAGTTGGAGAACTCTAGGAGGCTGTGTTGGTACTGTGGCCCGCTCGGAAGCCATGCTGCTCAGGACAAAGGACATTGTAGGTGGAGAGGTAGTCAGAGATTTGAGAGGCCACCACTTTTTCCAAGGCCTTGGAGAGAGGAGAGAAATGGAGATCGGTCGATAGTTCCAGCCACAGTCCTATCACCACCTTTAAAGATAGGGGTGACAGTGGCGACTTTCCAGGCAGTTGGAACCTCCCCAGGCAAAGAGAGTGGTTGATGAGGCATGTGATCGGGGTAAGGACTGTGTCTAAGACCAGCCGTAGGATACCACGGATCCAGGGTGTCACTGCCTGTACTATTACTCTTGAGGCAGTGACAAGGTGTGGCCTAAGTTCTTGGGCAGACACAGCGGAGGAGAAAATAAGGCGAGAAGATTTACTGGCAGGTGCTGGGGAGGAGGGTCAAAAAATTTGTAGGAGGATAGGGCTAAGTCAGTGAATGAGGTGTTGAGGTGGTTAGCTGTGAGGGCTGGGTCTGAGGAGATCACACCATTAATGTTGATCTGGGTGGGTGGGGAGTGTGAGTCCCATTTAACTGTTTAGTGTTATCCCAGAAGGTTCTGGGGTTCCCCCATGAGGCCATGAGTGAGGACCGATAGTGCTCAGACTTGGCCTTTCTGATGGCCCGAATGCACTTGTTTCGGGCGGCAGCATATAACCGCCTGTCATTGGGCTGGCCATTCTCAATGGCACGGTGCCATAGGTTGTCCCTATGTTTGAGCTGGTGGATCAAAGCTGGGGTTACCCAGGGGGCATTCTGCCTTTTAGAATGGCGGGTCAACATTGGGGCAAAGATATCACAGGCATTATTAAAAGTTTGGGTAAAGAAGGAGAGAGCTGTGTCGATGTCAGGAGTTGCCTGTATAGGAGACCAGTCAATTTGGGACAGAAGTTCCTTAAGTTTTATCAGTCCACCAGGTATTAGACGCCGCCGGCATGTGGACTGTGCTATGGGTTTGGGGACTGAGGATGACCAGTGGAATAGGATGGGGGAGTGATCACTGCGAGAGTCTGGGAGGACTTGTACATTGGGGATCCGATTAGGGCAGTTGGTGAGTACCACATCAAGCAGGGTACTGGAGCCTCTCTTGGGGTTAGTCCTGGTAGGGTGGGTAACTAGTTAGTGGGTCTTTTGCAGAAAGAGTCTCGGGTAGAGGGAGGAGGAGGGGGCTGAGCCAGTTGACATTTAAGTCACCCACCAGAATTTGATCAGCGGAAGGAGGTAGAGGTGGGTATTCTGTAGAGAGGCAATGGCCTCGTTTGGTCCTAGAGACACGTGATGCAGTAGTCAGATAAGGGGTCCCTTTAAAGGGTCAGGGGTTAGTTTCAGCGTAAGTGCCTGGGCCCTGGAGTCAAGGGATGGGAGCGGGCAGGGCTAGTACGGGAGAGATTCCTTGACATAACAGCGAGGCCGCCGCCTGCCTCCCAACACGGTCGGATCGAAAAGGGTGAAACCAGGAAGGGAGACTAGGGAGTCGGGAGGATTTCGACAGCCAAGTCTCAACCAGGGTGATGACATCAGGGTTAATTGATGTGACCAGGCATTGTAGTGAGTCAAACTTTTTTAGGAGGCTACAGATATTAATATGATATACAGTACATTGTAACTATAGCTATACTGTGGTAACAACAACATACAGTGACAGATGCTAATCGCTGTACTGTTATTCAAGCTTAGTGACTGCTCTACTGTTATGTATTACCTGTATATAAAAAAAAAATGTATTTTAGTTTTTGTTGACCGGTTAAGTGCACTAGACAAATCCTGCCTATTTTCAGGCATGACCTGGGGGAGGGGGATACAGATGAATGTCAACTGATCTTGAATCAGATTAAGCTGTTGGTGGTATTTTTAGTGACTGTATGTATATTTATTGCTGCATTTCTCCCTTCCCCCAGGTCGCACCTGGAAACGAGCCTCGGCTCACTGTGCCCTCCTGGTAAAACATTTTTAAATAAATAAAAATACCAGAGATCCAAATACAGATACATACTGATGCAAGTAGATATATATATATCTATATATAGATATATATATATATATATATATATATATATATACAAATACCAGAGACGCAAATACAGGTACAGATATCACAAATCAGCCTCGTGTACAACCCTATGAGAAACCCCTAAAACATGGTTTCTGTAGCATTTATTTATACAAAAGGTGGTGGGTGTAGGAGCATTGCAGCCCCTGTGATTCTGGCGAAATGATGCTACAGAGTGTAGGCGACATTCTGATCCTCTATGTGAACATTTTTGCTGACTGAAAAGCCCTTTTTTAAACAAATTTGTGGCCAGGAAAGACGCACTAATCCAAAGCTTGTTTCCAGGTGTGTCCTGGGAGGACAGGGAAGTTAAGTGACTTGCTCATGGTCACACAGTACGCAAGTATTGGTTGTGGGTTTCAAACCCGGTTCTCCAGGTTTGCAGCCCATTGCTCCATTGGATAGATCACAGTTTGTCCTTTGTCCATCATATCGATGAATTTCCAAAAAATTGAAATAGACACTTGGACTCTTCTTCTGAATTAAATATCTACTTACTCTGGAAGCAAAAACTAGGATGGTTCAGACTACGTTCATGCCTCTTTTGGATTATGCTGACTTCCTGTATGGCCAAGGCCCAAAGATCTCCCTCTCTAAACTGGATACTCTCTACCATCAAGCTATTCGATTCACAACTGGTCTCCCATATGCCACCCATCACTGCGAACTTCATACCAAGGTACGATGGAGCCCACTATGTTTCAGACGACAAAAGAATGCAGTGCTCTGGACTTACGGAGCCATCACTAATATGCTACTGCATTATATTGTGAGTTGTCTGCAGTGCTGGAAAGTACACATTGAGAAGCCTCTCCCGTATCTCACGACTTATTCCCAAGGTGAGAACCAGGCATGGCAAATCTGCTATAAGTCATGCACTCCCTGTCAGTTGGAACGCTATACAGAAAACCCAAAAATTGGCAGTCCCTGTGAAACTGTGCTTCTTCAAATCCTTAGATTTAGAGGGAGGTAATAATCCCTCTTTACAAGACACTGGTTAGGCCCCATCTGGAGTACTGCGTGCAGTACTGGAGGCCACACCTTCACAAGGACATTAACCAAATTGAGGCAGTCAAGAGAAGGGCAACCAAAATGGTGCAAGGACTGCATCAGAAGACATATGAGGACAGATTAACGGAGCTCAATATGTATACCCTTGAGCAAAGGAGGGAGAGAGGTGATATGATTGAAACATTCAAACACCTTAAGGGCATAAACAAGGTGAAAGAGTCGAACATGTTTCAATATAAGAAAAATAGCAGGACAAGAGGACGCAGCATGAGACTAGAGGGAGGCTGATTAAGGGGGAATGTGAGGAAATTCTTTTTCACAGAAAGGGTGGTGGATGCATGGAACGGCCTACCTCAGGAAGTGGTGGCTATGAATACAGTGCAGGACTTCGAACAGTCATGGGATAGGCATAAGGGAGCAATACAGATGAGTATGACTAGATAGGTCACTGACAAAGCAAAGGCCGATGGCACATTTATAAGGTAGAAAAAGAAATGGGCAGACTGGATGGGCCTTGAGGTCCTTATCTGTCGTCAACTTCTATGTTTCTATCATACCAACGTTCTTTTAAAGAAACCTGGAATTGCTTCCGATAATGGCACTTTTCACGTAATTATCCTAGGAATAGGAATTCTCTAGTTAAGCTTCTCCCCTTATGTCTCTTCCATACCTTGTTTCACTATTCATCTCAGCATTTTTTTTTTTTATTTATCTTTAACCCCTGTAACTCCCTTCCCTAATGTACCAATCTTTCTCTCTCCTCCTGTGCTCCCTGCCTTCTGACACTGTCACCGGGATCCTTTATACCTCCCACTGACTATAACTGTTTCCCTTCCCCATAGCATTCACCCGTCACCTGCTTCCCTCCTCCCACCCCTACCCTGCCTTACCCTTCATCTCCCCTCTTGTAGGCACTTTCAGATTTCGGGTCACCCAATCCCTACCTACCCTGCACTCATGCTACCCATCCATCACCCTCTGACAGTGGCCCTTCAACCTGCCCACCCCTTTCATTAACCCTACTACCCTACAGTCACTGTCTGTTCTATATAATGCACCATTTGCTCTGCAATGTCTTTTTCTCATAAACTGGCTTGTGACGCATCTCCACTATGTACTTTAAACTTATAGCCTAGCCTTCGCTGTGTTAAACCTGTAACCATGGTCTACTTCTGTATGTATGTTTCCCTCCATCCTTTGACATGGAACCTTTGTAAAAGAGCAGTAATTGCTCAAAAGTATTTGTAATCCTAGAGTCTAATAAGTAAATAACTGGCTGCCATAGGTCTTGGGTCTGTTGCCCTTTAGTATGTAGTTTATTATTCAAGTATTTATGTGCACTACTCCTTGTTTGTTACTGCATTGACTGTATTGCTGTATGTACTCCTATATGTTGTAGCCCTGTGTATGTAAGTATATATATATATATATATATAGATAGATATATATATATATATATATATATATATATGCCTTGTATTCATACATGTGATTGTCCAGGACCATCTTGTAAATGAGTTCTTCTCAATGATGTTCACCTGGTTAAATAAAGATTGATTGCTTAAATAAAGATTGATTGATTGGTGGCCCTGAGCTGAATAGAGATTGCAGGGTGAAATATGACGCCCTACCCGAGTTTGTATTTTACGCAGTGAGGAGGATAGATATCTGCCCCAGGTTTTATAATAAGGTTTCATTTTTTTTTTTATCTTTCTTTCATCGGTAGCCTTCCGCCCCACAGCAGTCCTCCATGTGTTGAGAGACAAGACGTGGTTTGCTCTTGGTTTACAGTGCAAAAGCCTATTCACTTCAGTAGCACACCTAGTCCCAGAGGGGAAAAGTAGTGTGGTCTATAGCACATGGTCAACAGTCGAAAGGCAGAAGGGTGCAGTGTGCAACATGGTGCATGTCTTAACTGTGCCGTGCGAGTCCACTCTTCTGCCACTTACCTGAAGTTGCACTGGACTGGTGATCCATGGCAGCGTGGTGTTGTTACAATAAATCCGCGTGACTCCACTGTTACGTTTTTTTGTTTGTTTGTTTTTTTGTTTTTTGTGGTGATCCATGGTGGCATGGTGTAATAAATAAATCTGCTTCAGTCTGTTATCTGTGCTGTTTTGGTTTTTTCATCTGTGGTGTTTTTGTTTTTGGTGCTTTTCCAAGGCGCGGGTTTGCTTTGTGACATTTTCACTATGCTGTTTCTTGCCACGGTGTTTTTTATTTCACTCGCTTGACATGGAACCTTTGCTTCAACCCCCACCACCACCCAATTCTGGAGAGCCTCTGGTACCTCAAACTACTTGACCCCTGTGCCCCAGTGGAGATAGGGAGTCCTCTAGTGGGAGAAGAGAGCGTACCACTTCTTGCCAGGTGGCCCGCATGCCCTTCCTAAAAGACTAGATGACAGTCCCAAAATATACGCCTTAAAGCAACATTATTTGCTAGCCATCATGTAGTTTTTTTTCAGCAATAATGATTTTCTGGCATAAACATCAATACACCCAGTTTTATTGTTGCTTTCTTTAATTATTGGACTAAGCTACATAATTTTGAAGTTTGTAAAACTACTCACTCCCATGACATGTCAATTGTGAACAAAAAAAAAATTACAAATCTCGGTAGAGTGCTGTGCTATTTACCGTCAGGCAATGTTTTCCTCCTCTCCACTGTACCTGTAACGTAACTGTGTATTGTAATTGATGTGCCATCTACGTGGCCCGGGTCAAGCCTGAAAATGGTCCCTGGGATCAGCGCACCCACCCAGTAAACAAATAAAAAAATAAATAAAAAGAAACGTGATAATACCATCCTAATACATCCTCAGTATGAATCTGGTATCAACATTTAACAGGTAACTTCAACGGAAGAGATTTTTTGTTTTAAGTAGTGACTTGCGGTAATCTTTAATGACGAGTCATTAAATACAAAATTAACTATAAGAGTTTTTAAAAATATCTGAGAAAAACCAAATACACTGTGGATGAATCTAAGGATGCCAGAAATATGTTTTGGCTAAAAATACTATGCAATGAAAATTTTTGCTGACTTAAATACTGCAGTTTTAATGTGCCTTTGGCTCTGCCACACCTCTGGCAAGTGCCATCCTCTAGAACCCTACGGAATGCAGCAGCTCAGGGGTTTGGTACCACCTGCGAAGCTTCTCATTCGGCATTAATTTGCTTCTGTTTTTCCTGCAGGCTATGTGAGCTCTGAGCCAACAATTCGTTCCCTCCTGCTGAGCGAGGCAGAGCCGCAGCTCTTTCTCCCAGGCTTGTTAAGCCCCAGATAGCGTCCGAAGGGAAAGCCTCTCGACTACGATTGTGTGTTTGTACTGCTGACCTTTGGTCCCAGATTGCCAGCAGCCTAACGAAGAAAGACCAGGACAAGGAGCAGCTGTACTCACTGAAGAAGGGGGGGGCACGAATGAAGTCAGGGTTTTCCCTACCTCAGCACTATCTTGATATGGAATCTGATTCTTTTTCCTCAATTACAGGGAAAGGAAAAGGGGAAACTGTTTAACCAGGAAAGGCACACTAAGCCAGAACTTGTTTCCAGGTGTGACTCGGGAGCACAAGGAAGTTAAGTGACTTGCTCAGGGTCACACAGTATGCAAGTGGGAGCAGATGGGATTCAAACCCAGTTCTCCAGGTCTGCAGCTCAGTGCCCTTAACCACTACACTATACTGCCTCCTAATTACAAAGGACATGAAGAACACATAGTATTTATTTAGTGTGATGTTTCACCAGGAAAGGCACACTGAACAATATAAAATTGTTCGTCTCACGGAGTGTGCTGGGGGAAGGGGAACATGGGAGTACAGTAATCAAAAGCACATTTCCATGCGGTATATTTTTAAATGAGTTTAACATTGGAGCAGTTAATTCAGTTTGCTTGCCTTTAATTGCCAAACTATCCTAAGAAGCAGTTGTTTTTGTAATAAGATTGTTTCTGTTTCATTCACTAGTACTCTTGTCATTCACACATTGATTCTAGTTCGAATCCCACCACTGCCCAATATCGCTCATTATTTATAATGGCTCAGCAGTTTTTATTGTATGATGCCAGAGCATACGGGGTGTAAAATGGGAGGGGTTACATCAGGATGCCACCTCCTGAGGAAGCTCACCAGAGCAAAGCGTCGGGGCATCTGGTTACTGGCCAATGTCGTTTGCTTCTGTAAACCCCAACGAATGTTCTTGTCTTTGGCACTGAGCTGCAATAAATGAATGTGGTTCCTGACTTCATTTGTTGAATTGAATTTAATTTATTTGTTAACCAGGTAAAAAGCACTGGGCCTTCTGAAGGGGGGGCACAGTATCCTGGGGCCAAGTGTGGAAGCAAAATGCTCTGAAGTTTGAGATATTTCCAGAAATCTGTGGCTGAAAGCTCATGCTTTTGTTTTATTAATTTAAAAGAGTCCAAACATATCAAACTGCCTTGCAGGAGAGGATTGCCAGGGAGGGGTAGAGGAACAGTGGGGAAAGAGAAGGAAGGGCATACTTAAAGGAGAAGTCCACCCAGAATGTGCAAAAACATATGTTATGTAGAGTGTTTTGATATGTATATTAAGTTCTAGTGTGTCCTTCCCCCTGTCTGCTATTAGGAGTTTTTCCTAAATTAGCCTGCTAGCTGTATGGTAGTTTTACAACCCCTGGGGATCTCCATCACAAATAGGTTTATTGGCTTTCTTTCTCCTACGATGCACCCTGGTTCATGTGACAGTGATGTAGCTATGCCCCTAGATTTAGCAGGGTCTGTCACAGCTCAGCCACAAAGATACTTCTTTCAGAGAAGTCGTCACACTGCTAGATTTTGGGTGAGTGTAATCATTATTATTTTTTGATATTAGTACCTTGTCCTGCTGTGTTACAACCTATAAGGTGATGTTCAATTTTTGCTACTTAGTACTGGTGCAAAAACTGAAAGTGACAGAGAGGAACAGAGTAAACAGTGACATGATTCACACACACACACACATATGCACACACAGCAGAGCATAGCAGGACAAGGTACTGATATCAAAAAATAATGATTACACTCACCCAAAATCTAGCAGTTTGTCTTCTCTGGAAGAAGTATTTTCTCTGTGGCTGAGCTGTGACAGACCCTGTAACAAGACACTGGCTTACTGCAGGGGCAATTAGACATCACACCAAAGGGCACTCTGGGAAGACTAGAGGCCATAAAAGAAACCAGAATGACAGCCTCCAAGGCAATAAAACAGTTAGGGAAAGTTAGAAAAAACATCTCTCACAGCCAGAGGAAAAGAAAATGCTGGGACCTGGTTAGGACACAGAAAAAAGACTACTACATATCTTTTTCTGATTTTAACATGGAGTTTTCCTTTAAGGCTGCACACCTGTGTGGGAAGGAAGTGAGCAAAGGAAAAAAATACCAGTCTGGTACTCTAGGGAAGTGATCATGGTAGTGATGAAAAAAGGAGTGGCATTCAGGAGGTACAAAGAAACGCAGAGGGAGGAAAACAGGGAGGTGTACCAAGTAAAACAGAGGGAAGCAGGTACATAGAAACATAGAAGCTGACGACAGATAAGGACCGCAAGGCCCATCCAGTCTGCCCATTTCTTTTTGCTCTGTCAATGGCCTATCTATTCACACTCATGTGTATTGCTCCCTTATGCCTATCCCATGCCTGTTTGAAGCCCTGCTCTGTATTCATATCCACCACTTCCTGAGGTAGGCCATTCCATGCATCCACCACCCTTTCTGTGAAAAAGAACTTCCTCACATTATCCCTTAATCAGCCTCCCTCTAATCTCATGATGTGTCCTTTTGTACTGCTATTTTTCTTATATTGAAACATGTTAGATTCTTTCACCTTGTTAATGCCCTTAAGGTGTTTGAATGTTTCGATCATATCACCTCTCTCCCCCGTTTGCTCTAGGGTATACATATTGAGCTCCGTAAATCTGTCCTCTTATGTTTTCTGATGCAGTCCCTGCACCATTTTGGTTGCCCTTCTCTGGACTGTCTCAGTTTGGTTAATGTCCTTGTGATGGTGTGGCCTCCAGTACTGCACGCAGTACTCCAGATGGGGCCTAACCAGTGTCTTGTAAAGAGGGATTATGAACGCCCTCTTACGACTTGTGATACCCCTACTAATACACCTCAACATCCCAGCTAGCCTTACCTACTGCTTCAGTGGTCTGCTCAGATGATTTCAGGTCATCTGTGATGATGATGCCCAAGTCTCTTTCTTCCCTTGTGACTGCCAGCAACTCCCCTCCCAGCCTATAGGTGGCTTCAGGGTTTCTCTTCCCTATGTGCATGATCTTGCACTTCTTTGTGTTAAACCCCAGTTGCCACTCTTCCAACTATTTTGCCAGTTTATCCAGATCTCTTCTCATTCTGCCCACCCTATCTGGATCATCTACTATGTTCCAGATCTTGGTGTCATCTGCAAACAGACAAACCTTACCCTCCAGTCCATCTGCAATGTCACTGATGAAGATATTGAAGAGGACTGGCCTCAGGACTGATCCCTGAGGTACCCACTTGTGACTTGCATCTCTTCTGACTGTATACTATTTATCACCACTCCCTGTTTTCTGCCCGTGAACCAGTTTGCCACCCAGTTGACCAACATCTGACCCACCCCGAGCCTACCCAGCTTATCAATCAATCTTCTATGTGGAACAGTATCGAAAGCTTTGCTGAAGTCAAGGTAGGCAACATCAGCTGCCCCCTGGTCCACCACTCTGATTACCCAGTCAAAGAAATCTATGAGATTAGTTTGACAGGACCTTCCTTTTGTAAACCCATGCTGTCTTGGATCCTGTGCCCTATGGATTCCAGGTGTTGCACTATCCTTTCCTTAAGGTGTCACTATAATCTTGCCCACTACTGAGGTAAGACTGACTGGTCTGTAGTTCCATGCCTCCTCCCTGCTACCACTCTTGTGGAGTAGGATCACATGAGCCCTTCTCCAGTCTTCTGGGACCTCTCCTGTGCTCAGAGACTCACAAAACAGTTCTGATAATGGCTCTGCTAGTTCCACCCTTAGCTCCTTTAGTACCCTGGGATACATGCCATCAGGTCCCATTGCCTTGTCCACCCTGAGCTTAGCGAGCTGTTGTAGGACCCTTTCTTTTGTGAAGGGACTAGTGCACACCTCCCTCCCCTCCCCTCTGTATCCATGGTGCTGAGCTGTGGGCCCTGCCTTAGCTTCTCTTCAGTAAATACTGAGCAGAAGTATCTATTTAGGATAGATGCTTTTACATGGTCCTCCTCCTCACACGCCCCTTTATCTCTCTGATCTTAGCAATATCCCCTCTGGACTTTCTCCTTTCAATCAATCAATCAATCAATAGAAAGTCTTGTCGCCTTCTTTTATTGTTCGTGCTAGTGTTTCCTTGGTTTGGGCCTTTGCCTGCCTTGCTGTCTTCTCTGCTTCCCTTAGGGAAGTTTGGTATGCCTTCCTATCTTCTTCCCGCTACGTTCCTTTATATTTCCTGAAGGCCAGCCTTTTGGCTCTGACCTTTTCTGCTACTGTTTTTGAGAACCAAAGTGGTTTCCTTCTTCTTTTGCACTTCCTTTTCTCTCTAACACAGTGGGATGTTGCATCAAGTATTGCACCCTTAATGCTTGCCCACTTTGCCTGTACCCCTCACCTGTATTTCTTTTGCCAGGGCTAGCTTAACTCTGTTGGCCATCTTATCAAAGTCAGCTCCTCTGAAGTCCCACATTTTGCTTCGAATGGGATGATTTAGATGTAGTAGCCAAATTGAACCATACCATGTGATGGTCACTGGCCCCAGGTGACCTTCTACCTGTAGATCTGTGATCCTTTCCTGTTAGTCAGTACTAAATCTAGGATAGCCCTGTCTCTTGTGGGTTGTTGTACCAGTTGTTTGAAGCCCTCCCCTGCAGGAATCCACTATGTGTCTAGTTCTGGCAGATGTCCCTGCTGGTATTGATCAATCTGTATCTGGCATGTTGAAGTCTCCCATTATCAGAACCTCCCCTTGAGCTGTCATGTTTTGTATATCTTCTAACCGTAATGTATCTATGTCCCCGGTCTGGAGGACTGTAAACAACCCCAGTTTGTATGGCTGTCCCATTTCCTGTTTCAGGGTGGCCCACAGTTTTTTCTGGCTCTTTATGTGTATTCTGAATTTCTGTAGCTTTGATATTTGCATTGACATAAAGGGCCACTCCACCCCCACTTTTTGCACCTCGGTCTCTTCTGAACAGTACATAGCCAGGTACTGAAGTCTCCCAAGTATGGTTACTGGTAAACCAGGTCTCGCTAATGGCTACTGTGTCCAGTTTAGCCTCTGTCATTATTGCCCGCAGGTCTGGGATCTTGTTTCCCAGACTGCGAGCATTTGTGTACATGATTTTCCATTGGCCAGATTTCGGTGTGTTAGTTGTTGGGTGAGGTCTGGTGTTTCCCCTGTGCGTCGTATGGGGAGCTGGACCTTTTTCCTTACCTGGTGATGCAAATGAACTACAGACTTGCTGAACTCCTGTTTGACCACTCGCTGAGGGGGGAGGGGTGTTCTTCCCATTCGACATATCATGTGCTGCACCCCTCTCCCCATTTGCTAGTTTAAATATTCTGCAAAGATGTCAAACTTCTGCTCCAATGCACTGACTCCCTCCTTAGTCAGACGCAGTCCATCAAGTTTAAAGAAGTTTCGCTCCCAAAACTGTAGCCAGTTTCCTACAAATTTGTGTCCTTTTTCCTAGCACCAGCCCTTGAGCCACATGTTTAGCTCCCCTATCTCCCCTTCTCTGACCTTCCGTCCATCTGCCTCCTCTCCCAGGAGCTCAGAGAAGGAGATGCCGGACAAAATGGATGATAGTTTGTCACCCAGCCTGGTCAGGTGTTCCTTGGTCTCCACGACTAACCAGCTGGCGAAATCGTTAGTCCCTACGTGTGCCATGACGTCAATGTTTTCTCCTGCTTCCTTTACAGTTTTAGCAATGCGGTCAGTATCTCTCCATGCTGAGGTAAGGCAGTGAGAGGAGCAAAGGCACAGACAGAGGAAAGGATAGCCAAAGGGGTAGCTAGAGGGGATACGACTTTCTTCAGGTACATAAGTGAGAAGAGGAAAGCAAGGGAAGGGGAAGAGGATCAAGAAAAAGCAGAAACCCTAAACAGGTGCTTCTGCTCAGTCTCCACAGTGGGGGAGGAGGGGGCTGACCACCAGGGAGCAGCACGAACAGTGCTGCAGGTAGATACAGTTCCATTTCAGAGGAGAGTGTCCTGAAGGGACTTGCAGCTCTGAAAATGAACAAGGCCATGGGACCAGATGAGATACACCAAGGGGTACTAAAGAAACTTGGAGAGGTGCTTGCTGCCGCACCACTGACAGCCTTATTCAACAGCTCACTGGAAACAGACAGTCATAGTTACAGATAACTGGAGGAGAGCAGACATGGTCCTGCTGCGTAAGAGCAGCAGGGAGAAGGCTAGCAACTACAGGCCACTCAGTCTCACCTCATTGGTGAGGAAATTAATGGAAACCCTGTTAAAGGAAAGGTTAGTAGAGTATCTTGAATCCAGTGGGTTACAAGACCAAAGGCAGTACGGATTCGTGAGGGAGGTCATGCCAGACAAAACTGATTGATTTCTTTGACTGGGTGACCAGGGAAAGGGGGGACATGATAGAGACATTCAAATATCTCAGAGGTATAAATAAGGTACAGGGGAGTATAGCATCATTCAAAAAAAGGAGGGACAAGAACTAGGGACCGTGATAGGAAGCTGAAGGGAGGTAGAATCGGGGGTAATGGTGGAGGATGCTTGGAGCAGCCTCCCCACAGGGTAGTGGGGGCAAAAACAGTGGAGGAATAAAAAAATGCATAGGATAGACATAAGGGAACGCTAGAGGCAGGGAAGAAAAATAAACCATAGATCATCTACGGTCTGCAGCATACGTAATCGGTAGGAAAAATGGGCAGACTACATGGGCCAGGTGGTCCTTATCTGCTGACAAATTCTGTGTATCGGGGGCAGTGGATGTGGCCTATATTTAGCAAGGCTTCTGACTCTGTGCCACACAGGGGACTGATAACGAAATTGAGCAGCCTAGGGGTGGGCTCCAAAGTGGTGAACTGGGTAAGAGACTGGTTAATGGATAGGCGACAGAGGGTGGTGGTTAACAGCACTCACTCTAATAAGGGGAGAGTGACCGTCCAGCGAAGTGCCGCAGGGCTCAGTACTGGCACCGGTCCATGTTTAATGTCTTCATGAGTGACATCGCAGAAGAAATGGAAGGCAAGGTATGCCTTTTTGCAGATGACACCAACATCTGTAATAGGGTGGACACTCAGGAGGAGGTGGCGAGAATGCATAGAGACCTTGGGAAACTCAAGGAGTGGTAGGAGCAGTCAAGGGTATGGCAGCTGGGGTTCAATGCCAAAAAGTGTGAAATCATGCACCGAAGGCATAGAAACCCAGGAGATGAGTATAGAAAGGGGGGGGGACCTTGGAGCTTTCATGACTGATGACCTCAAAGTGGCAGGGCAGTATGACAAAGTAGCAGGTAGGGCTAGTGGGATGCTAGGATGCACAGGGAGCTGTATCACCAGCTGAGGAGGAAGGTGGTGTTACCACTGTATCACCTGCTGGTTCGCTCCCCCAATAAGTACTGTGTCTCGTTCTGGTTGGAGGCTGCATCTCACAAAGGAGATAGACAGGTGGGAGAACCAATGAAATGGTGGATCCCAGTCAATATGGGCTCTCTGCAGGACGAGCCTGTCAAACAAATCTGATACATTTCTTTGTCTGGGTGACAAAGTCAGTAGACCAGGGGGTAGTTATTGCCTCCCTCAATTTCAGCAAAGCCTTTGATACAGTCCCACATAGGAGACTGGTCAACAAGCTAGGTAGCCTGGGGTTGGGATGCAAAGTGGTGAACTGGATTGGAAACTGGTTAAGGGATAGAAGACGGAGGGTAGTGGTGAATGGAATCCAATCAGACGACAAGGAGGTTACCAGTGGAGTACCTCAGGGGTCAGTTCTGGGGCCAGTCTTCTTCAGCGTCTCCATCAATGACATTGCAGATGGGCTGGAGGGAAAGGTTTTCCTGTTTACCAAGATCTGCAACAGGGTGGATACTCTGGAGGGGGTGGAAAGCATGAGAAAAGACCTGGAACGGTTGGAGAGATGGTCGGGGCATGGCTGCTAAAGTTTAACACAAAGAAGTGCAAAATCATGCACGTGGGGAGCAAGAACCCTGGAGTGAGCTACAGGTCATGGGGGGAGCTGCTGACAGTAACAAAGGAGGAGAGGGACTTGGGGGTCATAATCACAGATGACTTGGAGGCCGCTAGGCAGATGGCAAAGGTGGTGGGAAAGGCCAGTGGGATGTTGGGGTGTATTGGAAAGGGAATCACAAGCCAAGGGAGGTACTAATTCCACTGTACAAGACGCTGGTGAGACCCCCACCTTGAATACTGTGTACAGTTCTGGAGACCACACCTTTGAAAGGACATTGATAAAATAGAGACGGTGCGGGGGGGGGGGAGCCTTACAAGGAGAGAGTGAGGGACCTCAATTTATTCACGTTGGAACAAAGGAGGGAGAGAGGTGACATGATAGAAACATTCAAGTACCTCAAGGGGATTAACAAAGTGGAAGGGGACAACATATTTCAGATTAATAGTAGTGCCACAACAAGAGGACACCACATGAGACTGAGGGGTGGCCACATAAGGGGACATGTCAGGAAGTTCTTTTTTACAGAAAAGTTGGTGGATGCATGGAATAGCCTGCCCTAGGTGGTGGTGGTGGCAGCCTGTACAGTGGCGAGCTTCAAACATGCTTGGGACAGAAACAAAGGAATAATAGAGATAGGAAGAAAAAGTTAAAGCCAATAACCAGATAGGGTCACCGGATGCTTCGTTAGGCAGCTTAAACGGGCAGACCGGATGGGCCTAGTGGTCCTTATCTGCAAACAGCATCTGTGTATCCATATGAATGAGGCAGTACAGAGGAGGGCAAGTAAAATAGTGCAGGGGCTGCATCAAAAGCCCTATGAGGAGAGACTGAGGAATCTCAACTTTTACACTCTTGAAGAGCGAGAGGGGACATGATAGAGACCAACAAGTACCTCAGGTGGGTGGGTGCACAAGGTGCAGGAGAGGGGGTCTTTTTCAAATGAGAAAGAGCACCAGCACCAGAGGTCATGTGATGAAGCTGGAAGTAGGGAGTTTAAGAGGGCTGTGAGGAAGTACTTCTCCCCTGAAAGAGTGGTAGAAGCCAGAAACAGATTGCCAGCAGAAGTGGTGGAGGCAAAACTATAAGGGGCTTCAAGCATGCATGGAATAGACACAGTGGAATATTAGTAAATGGGCAGGGATGATGAGGGTCACCAGAGACTAGTCAGAGTCTGCAGGGGCATGCTAGACAGAGGCTATCTGGGCAGGCTGACTTGGCCAAGCACTCCTTTTCTGCTAACAAATTCTTATGTTTCAGTACCTCAACTGATGAGATCCCCAACCTTCAAAATGCCCCTCTCCAGACTTCCTATTGTGTTGATTTTGTTTGATGTTTGGTAACCAAGTAGGTACGCTAGACAATCATGCCTTTTTACAGGTACGGCCCTTGTCATGGCTTATTGCTTCAGGGCAAGTTATCACGGAAGCATTCCACAAAATGAAGAGCAAACAGTGAACAGTGCAACTTCCCATGTAGGAAGGTGGCTGAGTCCCATCAGAAAGCCCTAGTCGCAAGCAAGATAAGAAAAACAACGAAGGGTGGAAAGAGTCGGAGACTTCAGTTTGTACACGCTGGAGCAAAGGAGGGAGAGAGGTGACATGATGAAAACATTCAAATACCTCAAGGACATGAACAAAGTGAAACGGAGACAACATATTCCAGTTTAAAAGTAGTGCCAGAATAAGAGGGCATGACATGAGACTGATGGGTGGCCGCATAAGGGGAAATGTCAGTAAGTTCTTTTTTACAGAAAGGGTGGTGGATGCATGGAATAGCCTGCCCCAGGAAGTGGTGACCGCCCGTACAGTGACAGGCTTCAAACATGCATGGGACGAGAATAAAGGAATAATAGAGATAGGAAGAAAAAGCTAAAGTCATTGACCAGATAGGGTCACTGGCCGCTTTGTCAGGTAGCATAAATGGGCCTGGCGGTAATGGAGATAGGAAGGGAGCAGGTTACAGAGGGAGGGAGGGAAAGGGAAGGAGATGGGAGAAGGCTGACTGTACAGAAGAGGAGTGCTAAACATGGGGAAGGAACAATTTGAACATATTACAATAGTTATACAATAAAGGCAGAACAGGTAACAATATCATCTGATATTAGAGCCCCCCACAACATCCTAAACCTTTCATTCTCCCCAGACCAGTTTTTGAAGAGCAGACCATCCTTTACATAAGTCATTAATACTAGGTTGTGTTTAACTTGGTTATGTTTAACCTCCATGTCTACCTGCAGTGTATAATCTTTAACTGGGTGCGTACACATCCAAGTATCCTATGTCTATGCAAATCTGTAGTGGTGAGGAGTAGTCTGGTGGACCAAACCACCTGACAGTCTGAGTCCCAATAAAGGCCAGGTACTGCCTTTCTAACCACGGTAACCCCCTTTGCTGTTTCCATTGGGTTCTAAATTCTAACCTGCTGCACCTGAGGGTTTTTCTGTTGATCTACAGCTTGAAATCACTTGGGGGGGGACCTATATAGGCAGGTGGCTGAGGATATATATGTAAGCTTAGACGCAGACCACAGAGGCCATATGTAAGGCCTCTATTTTACCAGTGAGGGACAGACTGAAGAGTTTTCATCATTCACGCTCATTTTGCATTTTGGTTTTTCATTTATACTTTTTAGGGTTTTTCTTGTTTACTCCCACTCCCCCCTGGGACCACGGCATACACATGTCACACGTTTACACGCCAGAATCCAGTGGCCCCTTCCACCCCTCTCCTGACTTTTGTCACCGCCCGTCGCTGCCTATGCACCCACCGGACCTTCACCCGGTGGGAGCAGGACTGTGGAGGGCGGTCATCCACCCCACTGGAGGGAAGAGCCATGGCTCAATACCACTCCAGCCCTTCCCCCCCAAGCCAGCACCCTGGCGACCCAAGGTCATTCTCGAACCCAGGTCACCAGCATAGCACGACATAAGGTACCAATGTCTCAACCCTCTGTGTCACTGGGCCAGCCCACACTAAGTTTTCAAAGTGTCCAGCAGTGGGGAGAGGTTCAGAGGGCAGATAGCAGCCAGATCCTTGGTGAGCAAGTCAGCTGCAAGGACTGGGAGCACTCTTCTCCAGGGTCACACTCTGGAGGAGGGGGTCACTGCCCCTTCTGCAGAGATCCATGCTCAGCTGGTGGCAGCAAGGGAAGAGATGTTTCTTCTGCAGCACTGGCTCATCTGAAGCCCAAAGTCCACACCCCCAATCAATCTTTATTTAACCAGGTGAAATACTGGGTTGTGTTTAACTGGATCATGTTTAAGCTCCATGTCTGCCTGCAGTGTATAGTCATTAACTAGATGTGTACACGTCCAAGTATCCTGTGTTCATACATATCCATAGCGGTGAGGCATGGTCTGGTGGACCATGGCAATATCCCCAGGCAGTCCACTGGTCTGGGGGGTGGAGAGTGGAGGGGGGGGAGGAAGGGTGGCAGAGACAGTCACAAGGAGATAAATTATCTCCACATCAGCCAGACGACAATTGTTTTACATGTTTTACATTCCTGAAGGAGACTCAGGTACTTGAATCCACTGGGGGGGGTCTGTGTCAGTTGGGTAAATGGGAGTGATGACCTGGTGGCACCTAGGGGTGACAGTAAAAAGAAGGCAGGTAGGCAAAATAGGTGGGATGGTGGAGGGTGTCATATGACTACTTTGTACCCTCTGTGTAACACCACTGTGAATAAATATAATTAGTGTCATATAGCTAGTTAGCACCCCTTATGTAACACCACTGTTAGTAAATATAATGAGTGTCATATTGCTACATAGTACCCCCTGTGTAATGCCACATTGAGTAAATATTAGTGTCATATAGACAGTTCCTCTTGTGCAACACCACTGTGAGTAAATATAATTAGTGTAATATCATTAGTTAGTATCCCTTGTGTAACACCACTGTTAGTAAATATTTGTTTCATATCTCTAGTTCTCCTTGTGTAACACCACTGTGATGAAATATAATTAGTGTTATATAGCTAATTAGTACCCCCTGAGTAATGCCAGTGTGAGTAAATATGAGTGTTACATAACTAATTAGTACCTCATGTGTAATGTCACTGTGAGTAAATACAGTGAAGCCCACCCACCAGGATGAAGTGCAGCACTGCAGAATTCTGCAGTAGAGTTACTGCAGCAAATAATGCAGTTTTAATGGGAGTTAATCCCTTTTGTCGTGCAGTAAACCTGTGACACTACACTTCATCCTGGCGGGCTTCACTGTATAGTGTCAAATGGGTAGACTAGGTGGGCCAAGCGGTCCTTATCTGCCGTCAAATTCTATGTTTCTATGTTTCTGTATAGCTAGTCAGTATCCCTTGTGTAACACACTGTTAGTAAATATAATTAGTGTCATATAGCTAGTTAGTATCCCTGTGTAATGCAGCTGTGAGTAAATATGATTACAGTAGTGTCATACTGCTAGTTAATACCCCCTTTGTAACACCACTATGAGTAAATATAATTAGTGTCATATAGCTAGTAAGTATCTCCGTGTAATGCCACTGTGAGTAAATATAATTAGTGTCATATTGCTAGTTAATATCCCTTTTGTAACACCACTATGAGTAAATATAATTAATGTCATATAGCTAGTTAGTATCCACTGTGTAACACCACAGTGAGTAAATATAATTAGTGTCATATTGCTAGATATTACCCCTTGTGCAACACAGCTGTAAGTAGGATCACTTAATACAGATCTAACTCACTTGGTTCTGTTTCCACCTTTCATTGGAGGGAGTTAGATTCAGGAGAGATGTGAGGAAGTACTTCAGAGAAAGAGTGATAGAATTCTGGAACAGTCTTCCAGTGGAGGTACGGAAGTGACGGGAAGAACAGTGGTGGGGTTCAAGAATTCATGGGATAGGCATTAGGGAATCTTAGGGAAGGAAAGGAAGGGTGAATGAGCCAGAGATCAAGCAGGATCTGTGATGATGCTACAGGCAGGGAAAATGGGCAGACTAGGTGGGCTAAGTGGCCCCCTTATCTGCCACCAAATTCCATGTTTCCGTGTTCCACCTCCAGGCTTCTTCCAGGGTCATTCCACCACTTGCAGCCTTCTTTCCAGATAAAGGTGTGTGGGGTTAGGATATTAGGCTCCAAAACAATGTTTTAAATATAGTCTGTACCTGAATAAAGTTCTGACAAGGTTCCTCCATGGAAAATAACACTGATTCTGGAAGGTATGAAAATTCTTCAAACTGGTTCTCCCATCTTTACTATTCCATTTCTGAACTCCATACTGAGCTGCAAGCCCCGCTGGCACTACGAGCTGTGAATTGCACCTTAAAGTAGCCGTGATTCTGGGAAGCCTTGCAGAATCTCAGCTACAGCACCAATTTGAGCTTCATTTGCACTGTGTGAGTGGTGCTTGTCGCACACTACCTCTTCTTATGGGGTGCAGAAAAAAAAAGATTCAGAGCCATTATGAACGAGAAAGAAGGTTGTGGTTTTCCTTAACAAAATATTGCTAGTATCTTCTGATGTACCATACATAAACACATGTGTTTGTTGCTATATAAGTGAATTCCTCTTCCTGGATTAATTGTTTTTTTATTTGTTTATTGTTTTTCACTTGATACAGTGTGAGTGTAATGTGAGTACAGTAATATTAAAAGTAATGTCCGCCTATACGAAATTGATATAGTGTAAGTAGATATATTAAAAGTATACATTTGTACCAAATCGATTAGTATAAGCATAGCAGTATATTACAAGTACTATATATTTGTGCTGAATTGATATAGCATAAGTATAACAATATATTAAAATGACTGTATCATTATACTAAATCGATATAAGTATAGCGATATATTAAAATTATTGTATCATACTAAATTGATTAGTATAAGTATAGCAGTATATTACAAGTACTATATATTTGTGCTGAATCAATATAGCATAAGTATAGCGATATATTAAAATTACTGTCATTATACTAAATCGATTAGTATGAGTATAGCAGTATATTACACGTACTATATATTTGTGCTGAATCGACATAGAATAAGTATAGCGATATATTAAAATTACTGTATCATTATACTAAATCGATATAGCATAGGTATAGCCATATACTAAAAGTACTGTATTGATACACTGAAACTACTTTCTGTCATTGTAGTGAAAGTACATTATTAGTCTTTCAATATGATAAAACCGATGCAGTATGTACAGCGAGATAGAGTGCCCCCCTCAGTCAAATGATCAAGGCCACTGCTTTTGGGGTTTTATGGGGAAAAAACAGTAAAATTATGGAATCTGGACTGCCTGCACAACAGTAAAAGCAAAGAATTTCATTGAATTTGGCAATTTAGAGTAGATGAGAAAATGTGTAGAACTTGTGTTTTTCTGATAATTGTTTGCTGTACTATTTTCTGCGTGCTTCATTAATGCTCTGCTCGTTCAGCCTGCTCTTATTCTGAGTATTTATACGCATATTAAAAGAGTGACAGTAGGGTCTCAGTAAAATCCAGAATTTAGACTAACAGTGGCCAGTGCAATGCCCGGAACTTTTTTTTTTTTCCAGTTGTTTAACCAGGAGTAGCACACTAAGCTGAAAGTTTTTTTACAGGTGTGACCTGGGAGCACAGGGAAGTTAAGTGACTTGCTCAGGATCACACAGTATGTAAGTGGAAGCTGTGGGATTCAAACCCAGGTCTGGTCTGCTGGATGTCACCAAATTTGCAGCTCACAGCCTTAAACCACTGTGCTGTACTGCCTCTTTAAATCTTGAAAACAGAATGTCATTATTTTCATCACAGTGTAAATCAGTGGCCTTGCAAATAGTGCATACTGCTCTCCTGGGTGTCAAGTATTGGTCTCACAAGCTGCCCAGATAGCTGTCTGACCTCTTCTCCCCTGCAGCAAACCCTTCCTTTCTGCTCAGATCTGAGGCAGGTTGCCCCCTCCACGTCCCACAGTACAAGCACAACCACGCAACCTAGGCCTAGTCTCCATCAGCTACAGGCTCCCTAACACCTAGAACAATCTCCCGGTCAGTGTCACTGCCCTCTTGCCTACATCAAGCAGGGCTCTGATCAGCTGCCACTACAAATCTATGACGTCATGTCCTCAATGCCAAGCCCCCGCCCCCCCGAGCCTATCTAACTCACCTAGCTACTGCCTCCTCTTGTGTCATTAATATGGTGTGTGAAAGCCTATTTTGAGTCTCCTCCTGACTTTATATGAAATAACGACAGTGCCTCCCCTGGCTGCTTTACCTCCTGCTAAATTAGTTCCTTAAACCCACAGCACTCACCATGTACCTTGGGCTGTACTAACTGCAATATGTACCTCTACATGAGATAGCTTACAATTGTAAATAGACCAATTGCTGTTATTTCTTGTATTTTTTTGTCTCTGTACGTGTGCACCCATACTCTGTAACTACCTTTCTGTGTCGTCCTCCTGTCAAGACGTGGAACCTTTGACAAAGAGCATTTTGCTCAAAGGTTATGTCCGAATGAAGAAGTAAATAAATAAAATAAAAATACTACATATCATATTAACCCCGTGATGTACATTGTGCTAACTGCTGTGATCCTCTGTGGGACAGCTGTGGTTCTAGCCTTTATTTTTCTTTGCCTGAAGCTACCCTGTCATGTTGCTGTAATTTACTGCACCAGGACATGCTGCTTACCATGTAGTTGTTTCATCTGTTTTTGAAATGTGTGATTTATGTAATGCATGAACGCTGTAAGATTCCTCACTCTCCCATTCCTCCCCCCCCCCAGATCACAACTGAAAAGTAGCCCTGGGCTCTGTGTGCGTATCTGGTAAGACATGTTTAAAATAAAATAAAATAAATAAATAATCAAAAGCCCATTTCCAGTATACTGCTACAGTGAGCATGCATCAATGTAATGCATCCATGTCAAGGTACTTTTTTTAACAAAACATGAAAAATTGGGTCATGTCAGCGTTCCTCCATTTGTCTTTCAACACTTTCCCAGGAAAAAACTATAAAAGCAAGGAAGGGTAGGGGGTTGCTGGAGGGAGCGCATAAGATATTTACAATGCAATTGATGGCATAAGATGAATAAAAATTAAGTTGCAAGCTACACAGTTTCTAACTAAATAACGGGTAGTATTACCAAAATTCACAAAACTTAAAAAAAGGTAACAATTTCTTAAACTGTCATGTAATTTTATGCATTGTTAGGAAAAAATAGTATTGATACAGCCAGATGATACAAAAACCAATATAGATATTTTATTTTTCACCATATAGGTTTTTCTTCCGTGGGCCGGCAGCCTGGCAGGCTATTCAGCCCCAACCCTGCCTCTCCCACCCGGCACCCACCTTCTCCAACACACCTCGGCCTGTGGTTTTCCCCACAGATTGCCCCCCTCCCATGGTGGTGCTGGGAATTGGAGGGTTGTCCTCCCCCCACCTGGTGACTCTCATCCAGAACTGGGGCTTGGTAGTCAGGTGGTGATGCGGGAATGGGGGCAGGAAGGCAGGGCTTCATTAAGCCAGTGCGCACCCTTTTCTGTTTTCTCCCTTGTCTCCAGCTATGGTGGCACATAAGCACGTGTGCATGGAGGCGCACACACGCTGTCGAACCACAGCCCCTCCATTCTGTGTCGCTCTGGTACTGTCACCCAGCCTCCACCAGGTTGCAGCCAAGGAGCGAGGTGGTCTGCCTCCCCACCCCCGCAGAGGAGAGCAGTCCATTGGATGCTCAGTCCTTTCTCCGCCCCCCCCCCCCGGCTGACCCACAGTGATCTGAACTCATTCCCGAACCTGGATTACCAATGTGGGAAAAGGTAAAGCACACCAGGTGCTTCAACCCTCTTCACCATTGGGCGGGTCTGTATAGATATGTTTATATGTTTATGTGTTTAATGTTTATGTGTTATGTGTTTATGAGTTTAATGTTTATGTGTTGTGTTATGTGTTTATGTGTTTAATGTTTATGTGTTTAATGTTTGTGTTTAATGTTTATATGTTTGTGTTTATGTGTTTGTGTTTATGTGTTTGTGTTTAATGTTTATATGTTTAATGTTTATATGTTTATGTGTTTGTGTTTAATGTTTATATGTTTATGTGTTTGTGTTTATGTGTTTAATATTTATATGTTTAATGTTTTTTGACCATGTTGTGTGCGTATGTTAATACCGCCGGTATGAGAACCGCAAACCGAAGGTGAGTGATTCTGATACCCTAAGAATGTAAGTGAACTGGCACAGTGGCGCTGAGGGTTGAGGCGCTGGACGCCACACCTCGCGCCATGCCGGTGACCTGGGTTCGGGTGCGAGCTCTGGCGCAGGGGAACAGCAGGGGCGGGTGAGGATTGAGTGCCCGAAGGGCCGCTCTCCTCCCTGGGGGGGGAGGTTGGTGGACTGCCCAGCATGCCAGCGGCTCCTGGTGGAGACTAGGGGCACTGTAGCATGCTCAGCTGCACGACATCAGCATGCTTTGCACCAGGTAAGTGCACACGCAAGGGAGGGGGCGAAGAGATCACCAGAACAGGGAAAATGCCAGTCTGAGAGGTGGGTGACAGCACCTGCCCCCATGCCCAAGGCCGAGTCCATCCTGCCTGGCCTTCTAGGTTCCTCCACCCAGGTCCTCTCCCATGTCAGAGTCTGACTAGTAAATGTACCCATAGAGAAGGGGCGGTCCCACCCCGGAGGGGTTAAGCCGGCGGTGCTGATCGTGGACAGAGGAGGAGGAGGAGGGAGAGAGGAGGCACAGGTGGGTGAACTTCAGGTAGGGCAGGAACAGGCAGGATGCCTGAGAGAGGCCCCCAGACCGTGACCGGGAGAAAAAATTGAAAAAAAAAGATATAAGTGAGACCACTCTTACAAGCGTGTAGATGCTCCACTGATATTATGATATTATTGATAGAGTGCGATCAATAATATGTTTCTTTGTTTTAGAAAGTGTCCCAGAATGTGCCCATTTCCAGGGCATCTGCACAGGAGATGCTTTTCACAGAATAAGTGTGTCTCATGTGCAGGGGACAGGAGCACTCGGATTAGTTGGGAGCACCCCCTTCATCTTTAATATTGATAATGTACTCAAAAAGTGGTTTGTAATAGTAGTGATATACTGTATGTAGAATAGTATCAATAGGAATGATTCTTGATGTCCTGACTCCAAACTTTCATTTAAAATAAAAACTACAGCTCTCATCCTGCAGCCACAGGCTTGTGGACTGTGGCACCTCTGGGGCAGGTGGCAGGGCTGTGTCCACCTGTGGCCAGGTTACTTTCCCTCCCCAGACCACCAGTCAATCAGCTGTCTAGCATTACAAAATGCACCCCAGCCGGGTGCCACATCACCACCCTGCTCTTCTGCCATCTCCCCCACACCCCCTAGGGCATCTCCCATGCTGCTTCTGCCCCCAGCCTCCTCCTGGCATTCACAGTCACACACACCCTACCTTCGCAGCCCCTCTAGTGTTGCACCATATGGGGCCAGATCCCTGCATCAATTCCCGCAGGTGCACCAAATGCTTTTCCTTGTTAGTTGAGCAGTGCCCTTGATTATTATTATTTTTTTTTTATTTAGTTGTTTAACCAGGTATAGCACACTAAGCTGAAAGCTTTTTTACAGGAGTGACCTGGAAGCACAAATGGGAGTGTGGGAGATTTGTTTGCGATGGCCATCTAAAATACAAAAAAACTGAATTTAAAACATGGCCCCATTCATGCTTACGGAGCGCACCTCCATACTCGCCATATAGTGACATCACAAAATGTGCCAGATCGGGGGCAGATCACAATTTCAGGAAGTACCAGGAAATGGAAGGGACTGGCACAGCTCAACTCCACAGAGCCAAAATATGATCCCTTCCCTTCCAAAACAGGGCCAACTACAGATGGAGATACTGGCACCACATTACTTGGGGGGCAGGTAAGGGTTCTTCATGCTTCTTGTTGTGAGCAACTGGTAAGTTGCTCTTTAAATCCTTATAACTCTGGAACCAATTAATATTTTTTCATGAAACCTTTGAAAGGCACTATCTTGGCACAGGGCCCTTCTACCCTGAATGTTTCAGAAAAAAATCTGTACTGTCTAGGTGAGAGCAAAAAAATATCTAATAAGTATAGGAAAATGTTAAAAAATGTATTTTAAAATGATACATCCAGATCTCAGAAACTTCATAAGCAACCATCATGTAACTTCCTATACCTCCAGAACCTGCCTCTTAGACATCGCATGGAAAATGTGGGGCAATTTAGTTACACACTGCCAGAGTTATTAAGGTACAAAATTAGGGGTTTAACATTGAGCGCTACACTCATTGCTAACTATACTGGGGCTCTGCACCAGTAATATATGTATACAATTAGTTTATAATAATAACAAATTATTTATTTGAAATGTCTCCAGTTGGGATAACCCCCATGAGATACAGCACCTCGTTTTCATAGGGGTTCCAGGGAGCACAACAGCAGGCAGCTGTATAACTTTGCATAGCGAAAGAGCAGTTATAAATCTGGCTGACATAGACAAGGTGGAGAAGGTTCAGAGGAGGGCACCAAAGATGGTACAGGGATTGCATCACAAGTCCTATGAGGACAGGCTGAAAGACTTGAATATGTACTCCCTGAAGGAGAGAAGGGAGAGAGGGGATATGATAGAGACATACAAGTACCTTACAGGGAGGAACAGGGTCCAGGAAAACACTATTTTCCAGTGAAAAAGATGTTCCAGGACTAGAGGGCATGGGATGACGTTGAAGGGAGGGTGATTCAGAGGAATTGTGAGGAAGAATTTCTTCACAGAAAGGTGGACAAGTGAAACACCCTGCAGGAGGAAGTGGGGGGGGGGTTGAAACAATCACGGGATTTAAGAATGCATGGGATAGACATAAGAGAATCCTGGAGGTCAGGGGTAAGGGGCAATAGACTTCTAGAAAAATTAAAGTGATCTTACGATCTCAAATGAGCAGACTGGGTGGGCCATAGGCCCTTATCTGCCGACAGTATCTAAGTATGTAACAATACACATCTGTAATATAGAAATACAGTGTAAAAGCACATAAAAACAAAACAGTTATTTTAGTATAGAAGGGAAGCTAGGTTTCCTCATAGCATCCGCCACACTTCATAAGCAGGGCTGAAAATAAAGAAAGAATTCTGTGCAAACGTGTACCAATTCATAATCATTCACTACCCACTCTGCTCTGAAGGTAAAGGTTGCCTTTAAGGTGCATAACTAGGTACATGGATGTCAATCTTCCCAGAGGTAACTATATAAATAATGACAAGTGTGAATTCTTTTTTTAAAAATAACCTTCAAATTGTCATTAATGGGTTTCAGCCCACGGTTTAGGCCCTCAGCCTTGCCCCAGGACATAGCTTTCCAGAAGCGCATACCTCTGAGGTCACTGTTGCCTAATTTAAAGAGACAGTACCCGATTTCCTAGAACAACCTGTGAGCAGTAAGAACTAAAGCTTGTCTAAGGAACAGCTGCAAGGGCAAAGGCTGGGTGAATTCTTTTTTTTTTCACATGTGCAAAAATCACATAAAACTCCATTTACAAAGGATTGGTATTACTGCAAACACTATAAGGATCTGGCTGTGTTTTTTGTGTGTCAGCGAAAGAGCATAAAAGTTGTCCATTTTCAAGCAACATTTATTTATTTATTTATTCAGTTCTTGTTGACTGGGAAAGGAAGGCTAGGCAGTTCTACCTATTTTCAGCCTCTTCTAGTGGTGATGGGGGGGAGATGGTGGAATACAGATGCAATCTGACTTATTGAACTAGAGTAAACTGTTGGTGGTATTTTTAGTGAATGGGAGAAATCTGGCTGGGACACCGGGGAAACTCCCCTTACTCTTTTCGAGAAGTGTCATGGGATCTTTAATGTCCACCTGAACAGCCACCAGAACAGGCAGATGGGACCTTGGTTTAACGTCTCGTCTGAAAGATGGCACCTCAGGAGTGCAGCAGCCTCCTCATGGTGCACTACAGTGTTTGCATTAAGATTTTACCCCAAGTTTCTGGCGTAGAGCTAGAACCCACAACCTTCTGATCTTCTGGCCTCAAAGTGAACCACTGACATATTATAGTGTTCATGCCCCCCTTCCCTGATCATAGTTTTTGAAATGAGAAAGCTGGCTTTGCATGGTAGTTTTTGGAGGATAATGCCCTTCACCCATCCAGTCTGGATTGACTTTTACCATCTCAGGAACATAAGCCGGATTAGATCCCTTATCCCCCAAATGACTTTGCCCTCGCTGATGTACACTTTTGTGACATTGTGGCTGGACCACTGTAATGACTTATACCTTGGGGTCAGTGGAGATGTGTTGCCGTGCCTGCCATTGTTGCAGAATGCATCTGTTAGGCCATTGACTGGCCTTTCGAGGTTGAGTCGTATCAACCCAGCATTGCATGAAGTGCACTGGCTTCCGGTTAAGTGGCATACGTCCTTTAAAGTTGGGTGACTAACTTGTAAGGCCCTACACAGGCTGTGTCCAAGTAATCTGCACAATCTCCTGTATTCTTACATGTCCTGATGCCCTCTTCTCGCCACTGAGGAGGGCCTCCTGGTTATTCCTGGGGCCAGGCTTAAAACCTCAAGAGACGGGGGGGGAGGGCACATCAATTCACTCCTGTCAGTTTGCTCCTGGACAGTTCACTCTGGATGATTCTCTCCTGGGTCAGTTCACTCCCCTGACAGTTTGTTCCAACAACAATTGTTTCCTCTGATATTTTGTTCCCACGTCAGTTGCATCCCTGACAAATTCTTGAGACCTGTCTTGCAATGCAAGTAGATCAGAGTGTATTTCTTGTTATGAAACAAAAGCATTTTCATAAAACAATGGTGAGAAGTCAGATATAACAGATATATGTTTATTTATATTCATAACATGGGTTCCACAAATACTGTCTTCTGATTCGTCCAAACAGGTCACCTGACCACTGATTAATCCCCGATATACCCATAGTTGCATGTTCGCAGGGCTTTATTTTACTATTTCTTTATGTAAAACTCACATATAACATTACCCATGTTATAAGAGGATTAACCAACGACAGGGTATGGATTTACTGACCATTAATCCATGCCTGGGTGGTTGAAGACACTCAGCTTTGCCTCATGACTCCAACCCTCCCAGGCATGGATTAATGCTCAGTAAACCCATACCCTGTCATGGGTTAATCCCTCCATATATGTATATCATGCAAGCAAATTGTCAGGGTACAAATTTGTCAGTGAACCTACTGTCATGGGAATGAACTGTCGAGGAGCAACTTGACCCAGGAGTGAACTGCCTGGAGCCAATCATGTAGGAGCGAAGTGATGTGTAGCCGGGGACCAGACCTTCGAAATCACAAGCCCGGTCCTTTGGAATTCTCTCCCAAGGGCCCAGAAGGAGGCTCCCTTGGTGGAAGCCTTAAAAGGGGGTTTTAAGACCCATTGTTTTGCCCAGGCTTACGGGAATAAGAATCCCTGCATGCCATCCCAGTATGATTTCATGTAGCTGCTAAGATCCTAAAATGTTAGTATGCTGAGATTTTATTTAAAAGTTATTACTTAGCTAATTGTGATGATGTGTTTGGTTTTATATTTACTGTCATCTCTGTTTGTTGTAATGCCGCCCTGAGCCTCTGGGGGCACCATAAGGAAATGCAATCTGCTCAAAAATGTGAGAGTTAATTTCACCCCAGCCCTCCACTAAGTGTTGGACTAGCCCACCTGGATACCCAGAAATGTTCACATGGCTCCCTCGGCCAGCTGCTGCTGACCCTATCTCTCTACAGAACCCGGGTCTATCGTATCGGTGATAGCAGATGTCTGAGTAAGTGTGGCTGCAGGAGAGGACCAGTGATCAGAGCGGAGAAGAGGTAGGAGTAGCCTCATGTAGCTGTCATGTCTGGCCAAGCCATGTAACGTTAGGAAATAAAAAGTGGCTCTGTGCAGAACAAGGGCAAATCGAGAATTTTGTTGTGGGGGTAGCATTTTCACCTTTCGGATGGGATTTTAAAAACTCCAATTGTCTTGATCATAAGGTGGGGTAATAAAAAGACTATGCTAAAAAGCTGGGGTCAGAATCTTAATAAAACAACAAAGTTATGAAGCAACATTAAAATTCTTAAACATTCTCTCAAAACATTGCTGTTTTTCTAGATTTTGTCCCCAAATTTTCAACATAGCCTTTTTTACTCCACGTCACAAACAAGGCAGGTATAATTTTTAAAACCCCCTCCAAAACATGTTTTGTCAATCACTCCGCGAAATCACCTTTCAGACAGGATTTAAAAAACTCAGTTTGTCTTGATCATAAGGTAAGGGTCATAGTACGACTATGTTGAAAATATGGGGTCAAAATCTCAAAAAATGACAAAGTTATGAAGAAATATTGAAATTCTTCAATGTTTACCCCTAGCTTTGCTATTTTATCAGATTGTGACCTCACACATTTTTTTTTTTTACTTTTTATACTTGTAAGCAGGAATAGCAAAACTGCCCGTTTTCACCAGTAACAAGTTACAAAACAGACATACACAGTTTTAAACACAATCAATAATGAACATAATACAAAAAATGAACAACAATTATTTAGCATGAACAAATATAATTTTCCATCAAAACAGCCATTTTTATACCCCACGCCACAAACATGACATGTGGCTTGCTATGTTATACCACATGTCATGAACATGACATGCCATTTTTCAAATCCTGACCAAAATGTTTTTTTCACAACTGTGCCTCAAAATGACATTTTTGGACAGGATTTCATAAATGCGAACTGTCATGTTCATAATGCGGTGCAATAAACAGACTGTGTTGAACATTTGAGGGCAAAATAAAAAAAAGTTATGAACAAATGTTAAAGTTTTTCAATGTTCACTCATAACTTTGCAACATTTTTACTTTTGAACTCACATTTTCAACATGTTCATGTTTTCTTCCACCCATCGAATGAACATAGCAGGTGTCATTGTCAAATCCCTCCTAAAGCCTGTTTTCACAGTTGTTCTACAAAGTAGTGTTTGGGGTCACATTTCATAGGTGTCCTGTTAATATAGCACATGAATAATAGCGAATGAATAATGAATGTTGAAGAGTAGAGTTTCTTGGTGTTGTTTTTGTTGTACGTGGCGCTGGTGTGTTATGTTGAAGTTGCTTATTTTTTTTCCTGTTATTTTCCCTGTTTTGACTCTTTGCTATTATTTCCATTCACTATTTTTGTTTGTGCTGCCGCTAATGTTCATTCACTATTGTTTTCTTCGCTATTTTTGTTTTCGCTGTGTTGACATAGCGCCCATTTCATAAGTGACACCTTTCGTATTCATATGATGGGGCAAAAACAAAACTAGTCTTTTGAAAATTCAAGGTCAAGGCCCAAGAAAATGACAACGTTATGTGTGAACCGCTTCATTTCCCAATCATGGAAGTTTCACTATTATTTATTTAGTCAATCATAGAAATTACAACCCTATGAGTCATAGACTGATTTACAAATGCTCCGTGTCAGCATAGTGATACATTCAGAGATAATACATTAATGGAACATCACATTTCAAGTAATTACATATAATAGCCAAGGTGGCTGAAAGTCTATACATGTAGTAGCTAGGGTATTGATATTATTACAGTGGAATAATTAACAAGTGCAGCTTCTGGGGTATTGTCGTATAGTAGTAACAGTGATCTGTACAATAGTGAGACAATAGAGTTTTAAGGAAGTATTTACATATAGTAGCCTGGGTGGCTGTTGACCTATACATTTAGTAGCTAGGGTATTGGTATTAGTACAGGAGGTATAGTCACAGTGTAGGTGCAGCCTCTAGGGCATTGTCATATAGCAGAGACAGAGATCAGCAACAGAGATGTCCTATACAATTGGTGGCAATGTCAATGGGGAGCCGCCATAGTGCAGCTCTGTGCAGGTCAGTTAGGAGGATTAGCAGCTGCACTGGCATTGGCGCAAGGAGAGAATGTGTTTTTTTAGGATGGTCTTGAAGTGTCCTAGATTGGGAATGGAGGTTATCGCTGGGGGGAACTCATTGTAGCAGGCGGGAGCTCTATAGGGGAATGATCTCTGAGCAAGGGAGGTTCTGACCCTGGGCATGGTCCACAGATGCTTGTTGGCAGAACGAGTGGTCGCAATGCGGGAACATGAGAGTAGTGAGGCTGAGACCCCCAATGGAGTTAATCCTAGGTGGATTTTTTTTGTGAGGAGACAGGATTGATATTGTAGTCTTTCCTCAAGGGTGAAGATGTTTGTAAGAGCATACAGGGTGCAAGTATGGGAGCGTTTGTCTGTGCCTAGGAGGAGTCGGCACACTTTATTAATGGCTATGTGAATTTTGTTTAGGGTGGTGTTGTCCACTGCAGAGTAGATAGGGAGCCCATAGTCAATGAGAGAGAGGGGACAGAAGAGGTGACAGCCAGGTTGAGAGCCTCTGGTATCAGGCAGATGCGGGTATTAATGGCTGAGGTCAGGATGTTAATGTGGGCATGGAAGGATAGAGAAGTGTCAGAGGTAAGGCCGAGGTATTTATAAGTAAGTACTTGTTCCAGAGGGAGGTGAGCCTGGGAGAGGATTTTTAGTTCAGTGTCCTTGGCCTTGCTCTGCCGGTTGGCAAATACCATAGTTTTTGTTTTTTTGATGTTGACCACAAGTCTGCGACTGGTGAACCAACTTTCGATCTGGTTGAACGAGTGTTGGAAGGAGGACTGTAGGTTGTCAGGGCAGGGATGTGCGGCATAGAGAACCGCATCATCAGCATATAGCAGTAGGTTACCGGAGCAGGATTTGGGTAGTGCATTTAAGTAGATACTGAAGAGTAGGGGACCCAATATGGATCCCTGGGGGACCCCCAAGCAGACAGGCAGGGTGGAAGATAGGGTGTCATTTATCTTAACACATTGGGATCTGGAGGTAAGGTAGCTATTAAACCAAGAGAGCGGTCCGCATGATAGACCAGTGTGGTGGCGTGTGTCCAGGAGGAGGGGGTAGGAGACCGTATCAAAGGCCTTAGAGAGGTCCACGAAGATGGCTCTGACCAGATGTTTTCAGTCAAGGGCAGAGTGAATGAAATTGGAGAATTCGATGAGGGCAGTGGTTGTGCTATGGCCTGATCTAAAACCATGTTGTTCACTGCATAACAAATTGTGGGCTCACATATACTTGGTGAGTTTGTCGGAAATGATTTTTTCAAGGGCTTTTGAGAGAGGAGGAAGGATGGATATGGGCCAATAGTTGTTGGGGTTGGTATTGTCTCCACTTTTTAGTACTGGGGTAATTGTTGCAGTTTTCCAGGCTGTAGGGAACTGTCCCAGGCATAGGGAGCAGTTAAGGAGGTCGGTCAGGGGTGAAAGAACAGTGTCGAGAATCTGGTAGAGGATTTTCATGTCAAAGGAGTCTTTGCAATAGTTGGAGCCAACAAGAGCTTTGGAGAGGTAGGATTTTGCTTCCTGCTTTGTAATGACCCTAAGGTAGAAAGGGAGGGGAGCACTGGAGGTTTGGTTCAGAGAAAGCTGGGATAGGGTCAAAAGAGTCGCTTGGGAGGTCTGTACTAAGATCGGAAAAGGTTGAGTTAAGGCAGTTAGCGATAGCCTGTGGGTCGGTTGAGGTGGCATTGTTGATGCAGAGCTGGGAGGGTGGGGGGAGGTGGTATTTGCCATTAAGCTCTTTAATGTTGTCCCAAACCTTTTGTGCATTCTCCCAGGAAGAAGCCAGGGTGTCTTTATAGTATTCAGCCTTGGCCTTGCGTATGGCCCAGGTGCACCTGTTGCATGCTGCTCTGTATGGTAGTCTGTTTGCTTGGGAGCCAGATTCAATGGCTCTGTGCCAGAGGTCATCCCTTTGTTTTAGTTGCTGCCATAATGTGGGCTTGATCCAAGAGACATTATGTTTTACAGTTTTCAATTTAGTCGGTGGGGGAAAATGTCACATGATTTGTTGAAAGAGCATGTGAAGAAATCAAGGGCTAGGTCATTGTTAGTGGCCTGGGTTATAGGGGCCCAGTCCCACTGGGCCAGGTAGTGTTTGATTTTTTGAAGGCCACCTGGTCGCAGGCATCTGCGGGTGGAGACACTAGGTTGGGGTTTGGGCAGGTGACATGACCAGGAGCAGAGGATAGGGGATTAGTCACTCAGAGAGTCTGGGAGGACCCACAGGTCAGAGATTCTACGTGGTCGGTTAGTTAGTAGTATGTCCAGTAGGGTCTGGGAGATGTTTGCGGTATTTACCCTGGTGGGTTGGTGGACCAATTGGGCATGATCCAGCGCTGCAAAGGTGTCTTTGATGGCAGCTGCTGACTTGGCGAGCCAGTTAACATTTAGATTCATGACCAGGATATGCTCCATTTTTGGGGGGAGGTTGGAAATATAGTTTGTGAGGGATTGTATGGCCATAGCTTGGTTGCGTGGGGGAACATATGCCGCTGTGATGGTTAGGGGAGCTCTAGTGGGGTCCAAGGTACGTTTTATGGATAAGGCTTGGGCGCTGTGGTCTAGTGAGGGGATTGGGAGAGCTTGGTTCAGTAGGGAGTCTCGAACATAGAAGGCACAACCACCACCCCGTTTTCCCACTCTGTCGGCTCTGTGTAGAGTGAAGCCCGGGAGGTTGACAAATGAAATGTTTTTTTTTTAAGGCCATGTTTCAGTGAGTGCAAGGACACCTGGCTGATGTTACTCTATCCAGCTTTGGAGAGATGCTGTTTTTTTGGGAAGGCTGCAGATATTCATGGCAGCTATGCATAGCCCTTGCATAGCTGCCATAACTCATGGTATTAATTTAATTATCGCCTTTGCAATGTCCATACCAAACACCTATACAGAAAACATTTCTTCACAAAAAGGGTGCTGGATCCCTGGAACAGCCTTCCAGCAGAGGTTGTGGGGGCAAAACAGTGGAAGGGTTCAAAAATGCGTGGGACAGGTACAAAGGAATTGTAGGGGTAAGGGAGAGAAAGAGATGGCGCCATAGATCAAGAGTCGTCTACAGCAAAAAATGAAGGAGAAAATCAAATAATTATATGGGCAGACTTGGTAGAACAAGCAGCCCTTATCTTCTGTTGCATTCTGTGTTTACAACCAAGCAAACATTCAGCATTGACAAATGCTTGTTTGAGGTTCTGATAATTTAATAAACATTGATTTTTGTAACTTAATATACTCCCCCAGCAGGTCTTTAACTAGTAAGAATGCTGGTCAATGGTTAAATTGGAAATGATTGGGTGGGGGAACTCTAAGTTTTTAGGTGGGGAACTGTCATTTCTAGGTGGTGCAACTCTTCTATAGTATTCAATGGAGAAAGATGACAGAGGTACAGGAACTCTCATACAATTGCATAAGAGGTGGTGGAACTGAGTTCCTGTGGGCTGCTGCCCAATTTAACCCCTGAGGCTGGTGGTTCTGAAAAGACCCAGGAAGAAGTCTGGAGGGGGAGAAAGGACGCAGTGAACCAGATCTGTATTAAGTAGTCAGCTTATACTCACAGTGGTGTTACACAAGGGGCACTAACTAGCTATGTGACACTAACTGTATTTACTCACAGCGGTGTTACACAAGGGGTACTAACTAGAGATATGACACTGATTATATTTACTCACAGTGGTTTTACACAAGGGGCACTAATTAGCTATGTGACACTAACTGTATTTACTCACAGTGGTGTTACACAAGGGGTACTAACCTAGAGATATGACACTAATTATATTTACTCACAGTGGTGTTACACAGTGGGTACTAACAAGCTACATAACACTAATTATTTTTACTCACAGTGGTGTTACACAAGGGGTACTAACTAGAGATATTTCACTAATTATATTTACTCACAGTGGTGTTACACAAGGGGTACTAATTAGCTACATGACACTAATTATATTTACTCATAGTGGTGTTACACATGTGGTACTAACTAAATATTTGACACTAATTGTATTTACTCACAGTGGTATTACACAAGGAGTACTAACTAGCTATGTGACACTGATTATATTTACTCACAGTGGTGTTACACGAGGGGTACTAGCTATGTGACACTAATTATATTTACTCACAGTAGTGTTACACAACAGGTACTAACTAGTAATATGACACTAATTATTTTTACTCATGGTGGTGTTACACAAGAGGTACTAACTAGCTATATGACGCTAATTATATTTACTCACGGTAGTGCTACACAAGAGGTACTAACTAGCTATATGACACTAATTATATTTACTCACAGCAGTGTTACACAAGAGGTACTAACTAGCTTTATAAAATGGGTCAGAGTTTTCTGTGTCCTGATTGGCCGAGAGATACGTGTGATCATGTCCTTATTAGGGCATATTGTGCCAAACGGCACCTCTTCAGCCAGTCAGGACTGACAACAATAGATATCACTGTGCCAAACTCTGCTGCAGTGGCCGAGCTGGAGTCCCCAGAACTCTGTGCTGGCCGAACTGCGGCACCCCAACCCCTCCAGCTCTGTAACAGTACCCAAATGAAGTGAAGGAAAACAAAACATTTATAAGCAAAAGTGTGACCTCTGCTGCCTTTGTTTGAGAAAGGCATTCATGATCTTCACTTCAGGAAGAGCCGCCTGCGATCCACTGAGCGTCCGTGCATGGTGCCAAGAAACAACTTTGAAATCAGTCAAGACCCATGCCTCCACTAGCCTTGCTGCCATTAGTATTATAATTATTTAAAACTACCACCATCAGCACAGGTGGTAAAGTAAGTTTGGGACTGCAGCCTGTTACAGAAAACCATGCTGTTCTGCTGTGATAAAGTGCTGCAAACAAGGAGCTACGGAGGCTGGTAAGGGACATGCTCACTCCCCGCTCAGTCCTACTGAAACACTAAAACTGGTCCCTCTGTTCAGTTGCTGTGGCCTGACAGTCATGGAAAAAAATGTAAACCTTGTCAAAGGTGTTTGTGTGTTGGGTATGCAGTCACAATCCCCCCACTGGTGGCTTTCTAATGAGACAGCATGTCCATTCAGATACAAGGATGAGGACTACTTTATTCATTTTTTTCTTTTTTTTCTATTTTCTATATATTAACTATTTTTTACATTTTGTATGTGAATTTTTAAATACTTTTCTTTTTTTTTATACTTTATTTTTATTGTTTTTTCATCAGTCATACTACCATAAAAGCATGTATGGCAAAAAGACCATACAAATTTTATACTTCTGAGGCCATAGGCCCATATACAAAGGAGTATCACGCATTCACCATACTAAGATACATCATTGGGAGGGGTTAGCTTATAAAAAATTCAAAACATATTCAAGATTTGCTGTTAACTAAGCCCATGAGTAGCATGGCAAATGTCCACAATGTAAGGATATTTATTTATTTATCTGTTTATTTATTTATTTGTAAATATCGGAAGACCTTTGAGCGTGAGCTCTTTTACAAAGGTTCCATGTCAGGGTGGACAAATAATACAAGACACAAATACAGTAGTTACAAGTTCAGAACAAATACAGTTGTTACAGGGATCAGCACATTAGGCAATTAAAGAGTAGTACCTGAGAATTTTAGGCAACCAGTGGAAAACAAAGCAATTGTAAGAGGATTTAGGTTATGTCTTGGATGATTCTAGGGATGGCTCAGCCCTGGAGACCACGAAAGGTCCATTGATAGACTATGGTTGGGAAGGTGGGAGAAGAGGGGGGAAGGATTGTCCAGCAATTTCACTCTAAAGAGTAGTATCCCATTCGTATGGGATAATTGGTGACCATGCATACATCTTAATTTGAAAGAAAATTACAAGACGGTCCTGCAGTTGAAATAAAAAAAAAACACAATGGCTAAATGCCAAACTTTAGGTTTAAATCCTAGGGAGCAGTGGGAAAGAGAGAAAGAAAAACAAGATTGAGGCAATAAGTGCAAACTACATAGAATCAATGACAGCTTTTCACAAAAGAAAGAAAATTCTCAAGGTACTTTAGCCCCATCAGCTTCTCATATCCCAGCGTGGCCTTAATCAATACTGCAAATTAAAATGTTCTCCAGAAACAGTGTGTCCCACTTTGATGACCCGCAGTCCAGACAGATTTATCAAATCAGCATAGCGTCTTTTTAGATAAAGCGCAATCCAAAATCAAGGGCAACAGATTCTCTTCAAGTGTCCCCTAGTTCCTCATTATCAGAGCTTCCACCCTCAGCACATTTACCTCTTGCCTCAGCCCCGCACCTGTCAGACCACTTACCCACCTCGACAGGATCCGAAAAGATGTACACTTTGCCCTGATGAGTAATTCGGAGTCGAGCCGGGTAAATGACTGTGTGAGGAACTCCTGCATCTCTCAATGCTCTCCTTACTCCATCAAATCACTTGCGTCGTTGCCTGGTGGCATAACTGATGTCCAGAAAGATGAAAACCAGATGATCATCTTGGTGTAAGAGGCTGACACTGTGGGCATAATGGAGGATTCAATCCCGGGCTCCCACTCCTGAAGTCACCGCCATCAGCATCCTGGGATCTTCAGCATTCTGTGGTCGGCCCCTGGGTGTTATACGGTAGACTTTCTGCACCTCCCAGTTAGTCTCTACATCTTCTGGGCTCAATTTAGCAGTGAGCCAGTCCTGGATGAACATCACGGGATGGTTGCCCTCAATACCTTCCGGCAGTCCAATCACTCTGATGTTAGCTAAGCGTATTTGGTTTTCTAAGGACTCCAGTCTAGTGTGAACATGTTGAGATTCTTTTACCATTAGAGCTATAGCACTCGCAGAGGTTTCCGTCTGTTTTCGGACCTCTAGTAGCAAATTATTAACCACATCTACTGTCATTTCTAGAACTACGACTCGACTATTGAAATTGTCCACCTTTTGGTTTAAGGTGGACACAGATAGGATCAAATGCTGTAACTTAGATCGTAATGTATAGCCTGTGCAACAATTTTGAGTCAGTCATGAAACAGGTATTTAAGTTTGATGGATTTTATTTCCTCTATGATATCCATTTGGCATTCTATGCAGATTTTTTGTAAGGTTTATGTAATCCTGTTATGGGGTGTAATTGCTGCTTGTGCATTTGTTTTTCTACAATTGTTAGTACCTCCTGTAATAAGTTGTTCCTTCTAAGTTGCCTTGTATGTATCTTGTATGTTTTGTACTCTCCCGGGTCGTTCCTGAAAATAGGCATATTACTTGTCTAGTGTACCTACCCGGTAAACAAAAGCTAAATAAATAAAGTTCTCATGACCGGACTTTCCAGGTCCCCAGGTGCTGGACCTCATTGGGTCAGAGATCCTTCTTGCACAGGGCTTCTCAGTGGTTCAACACTCTTAACAAAGCAACTCTTGCAACAGTAAGACTAAGCCCTTTTAAAAGGCAACTACGTCTATTCCTCCCCTCTACCACACAGTGTGACTGCCTCCCCTAAGCATTGCTCTACACCCCCTACCCTAACAGTAGCTGTAACCTGCTTTTCTGGCCTTGCTTTTCTGGCACCAGCCTCCCCCCTCTCCTCTTGCCCCCTGCTCACCCACCCATCCCCTCCTAAGGACACTCCTATCTGTGGCCACTGGCCCCTATCCCCCTCGCTCTTTCCATCCTTGTCTGACCATGGCACCTACCTGCCGGCTTCTTCCTGACTTCCTCCAACAATGATACTGTTCTACCATGAATTCTGTTAAAAGCTAGCTTATGTTGTTCTACTTCAACATATTGACTGTACTATTTAAGCCTTAGTAATCGGCATGTTAAGTTTGTAACAATTGTTCACCTTTGTGTTATGTCACCCCCCATCCTCTGACGTGGAACGTTTGTAAATGAGCAGTCCCTGCTCAAAGGTACTTGTAATCCTAGAGTTTAATAAATAAAAAAAATAAATAAAGACACCATGGTCTCTGTAGAGCCGGGATCAGTCTCAGCCTGTGTGGCAGTTTCAGGCCTGGAGGCTCTGCAGATATTTTTACTTTTTTCGGCTCCACTACTTATGTGATCCTTCCTGGGATTGCCCATTTATATGAATTCGTTGACGCTCTTTCCACTGATGTACTTCAAAGGAGAAATTAGGAATCCCAAAGTGCAGTATTTAAGTCGATTTGAATAAAGTTTACAGAGCTACATTTTTCAGCTGCTTCCTGACTCGAGCTCAACAGCGCCCCCTCTTTTAAATACTTTTCTAACCAGGGGACCAATTTTATAAGCAGTATAAGCCTCTCCGGGGTGTGGTTTATGGCCTGATAAGAGCACTTCCCAGGTGTTAAAGGCACTTGGCACAAGTGCCTCATTACACACGTGGGGCATGCTGTTATCAGGCCATAAACCACACCTCTTTGTGTCTTATTCCTTTCATATGACGCTAATTATATTTACTCGCAGTGGTGTTACATGAGTGGCACTAGCTATGTGACACTATATTTACTCACAGTGGCATTACATATGGGATACTAACTAGCAATATGGCACTAATTATATTTACTCACATTGGTGTTACACAAGAGGTACTAACTAGCTACATGACACTAATTATATTTATTCATAGTTGGGTTACACAAGGGGTACTAATTAGCTATATGGTACTAATTATATTTACTCACAGTGGTGTTGCACAAAGGGTACTAATTAACTATATGGCACTAATTATATTTACTGTAGTATCACTCCAGTATGTTTTAAGATTCCCTTCACTTGCAATGCCTTATGGGTGAAAAATAATGGTAATAACTAAAATGTTCTGAAAATTCTGATAAGTCTATAATAATAAGCAGAACATTTTGTGGATTATCATAACCTTTTAGAACTGCAGAACCTTTTGTGGGTCTCCCATCCTTACTCTGAAAGCTGCCGAAAGCTGGGAAGTAGAAGTATTTTTTGCCTGAAGGGTGTCTGATTCTGAGCATCTGAATTCCTGTTATACAGCGAGATGGAAGGGAAGAAGCTTAACCCTTTAATCAGGCTCACTGACTCGAGGACATTCCTCACACCATCAGCGGTGGCTGACTACGAGACACAGGACACCAGCTCTTACTCTGGTCTTCCATTGGTGTTTCAGTCTGACTGACTCTTTTTTTTTTTTTTTTTAGCAAGGACCTCTTTTTTTCAAAATGCAATCTGATTTTGAACACTAGTGCCATGAAAAAGTGCCAACACTAACCAAAAGTGACTTATACAGTCATTCATTTTAACAAAACTGAGACCTGATGAAATCCCATTGACTTCTATCTGACTTGGGGACAACACAACGTCATCAGGTCTAGCAGTGTAGCCCTCTGGGAACTGCAGAATGTAAAGCGAGTGCAAGCAATGGTGCACCTTATAGTGCGGGTGTCAGGAATCCATGTCAGTCTCAAGTTTTGCCAAAACCAAGAACAGTGCAAAGCACGTTTGTAAGTGACAGGGCAGTTTTATTTATTTATTTAGTTTTTGTTGACCAGTTAAGTGGACTAGACAGATTCTGCCTATTTTCAGGCGAGACCCGGGGGAGGGGAATACAGATGAATGCCAACTGACCTTGAACCAGATTAAGCTGTTGGTGGTATTTTTAGTGAATGAGGGAACATTTGGCCAGGACACTGGGGAAATTCCCCTACTCTTTTCGATAAGTGCCATGGGATCTTTAACATCCACCTGAACTACCACCAATCCAGGCAGATGGGACCTCGGTTTAACATCTCATCCAAAAGATGGCACCTCAGAAGTACAGCACCCCTCTCATGCTGCACTACAGTGTCAGTACTGGGATATTAACCCAAGTGCCAGATGTGGGAACTAAACCCACAGCCCTCTGATCTCCCGGCCTCAGAGGTGAGTGTGCTACCTACTGAGCCACTGATGTTTTAGGGGGCTAGATCTCTCCCCAATGTCCAGTTACCTTGAATAAGATATCAAATTTATTTATTTATTTGTAGATTTTACCAGGAAAGGCACACAAAGCAACAGGTTCCACAGAGCATGTGGTGTGCAGCTGCAAATGTGCCAGTCATTGGGCACAAGTTCCAATGTTGCTGCCCTCTCTGTTTGTAGGGGCTATGCCCCACACCCTTTCTAAATATTCTAACTCCGGAGGGTGGACCTCGGAAGGAACGTGAATTTGGCCATATGGTGCCCTAATGACAGGTGCTGTGACGCCGGCGCACACATGGCCAGAAGGGGGGAAATTCCCTACTCTTCTTTAAAAGAGCACAAAAAAAGAGGGTGGGTTTAATATGCTAAATCAATTGGTTTACTTTTTTTTCATGTGTTTTCTAGCTTTGATTTGTGGCCTGTTCTTTTGGGGAACTTATCTTGTGGTTTGGCACTTTCTCAGCGTAAATGTGCTAACATAATGGAAGAATGAGGGAGTAATCATTTGAGGGCTATTAGAGGGAGAGGATGCCCTTGGGAGGCAGTATAGTGTAGTGGTTAAGGGCACTGAGCTGCAGACCTGGAGACCTGGGTTTGAATTTCATCAGCACCCACTTGCATACTGTATAACCCTGAACAAGTCACGCAAGGCAAGGTAAAGTTTATTGTAGGGTGCCCAGTCCCGGAGGCTCTGGGTGCCTAACACACACAAAGGCAGGTAGAACATCAAGTAAAATAAAACAAAAGAATAGTAATTAACAGATATCAGAATTATTAAAACAGCGAATAAAGATAAAAACAGATGCAAAGGCTGGTCAAATTACGTCATCAGGAAATGCCAAGAGAATAGATGGGCCTTGAGACCACTCTTAAAACATTCGACCAATGGGGCCTCCCGAATGTGAAGAGGAAGAGTGTTCCATAAGACTGGGCCAGTGACACTAAAAGCCCGGTCACCGGCAGTTTTAAGTTGGTTCCTAGGAACCTCAAGGAGGCCGCTGGTCAAGGAGCGGAGGGATCGGACTGAGACAGCCGCTGTCAGAAGGTCAGCCAGATAGCCGGGCCTAGTTCTGTAGGTGAGTAAACTCACCTTGAAGATAACCCAACACCTGACTGACAGCCAGTGCAGAGTCCGCAAAACCGGGGTCATATGGATGGACTGAGAAACGTCAGTAACCTGGCAGCAGCATTCTGCACCTGCTGCAGCCGGCGGAGCGTGTCTCCTTGTGCTCCCAGGTCGCACCTGGAAACAGGCTTTGGATTAGTGTGCCTTTCCTGGTTAAACAGTTTCCACTTTCCCTTTAACCTGATATATTCAGGAGTATTTTTTTAAAGCGTAATGACATATATTTAACCTCTAGTCAGTTCTAATACTGGAAAGAAGCTTCATACATGGGTACTTACTACTTATTTTTGTATCCCCCATCTTTTCTAATATTTATGGGGGTGAAGAAGGGTTAATCAGGTCACAGCTTACAGATGGAAGGATTCCCAAAAAGATGTGGGATGTTACATGGCTGTCTGGTCGTGGCCACCTGAATGTTAACGATAATGCGAAACTACAAGCAGCCATCCAAAAAACTTTGTGGACGACCAGGTTGTATAAATTCTGTGGAAACAATGGAGCACCTGTTTTTTCAGTGTTCTTACATTTCCTGCCTTTGGCCTACATTGGCCAGGCTTTGGAATATACCTGAATTTGGCCAGATTACCTTTCGCACTTTAGTGTTAGGTGACAGATCTCTTCCCTGGGATAAGTGGCATTGCGGTACTTTGAATTTGAGCTGTGTATGCAGGCAAGGTGCCAATTTATGCTGCAAAAGAAAGTTACTTTCATTACCTATCTTGATTATCTATATAGAACATGAATTGCAGGAAATTAGGATAAACGCATATAAGTCATTACCTGGCACCATGTTTTGTTCTTCATAGAAACATTTAACTTGGCTACATTAAGAATTAGGAGAAAAGAAGCTGTGTGTTTCTTTCTTGTTTGTTAATTGTTTTTTATTATTTATTTGTTCATGGAGAGATGAAATTATTATTATTTTTTTCAATGTCTATTTATGCCCCCACCTCCCCGGTACTGTCACCTGACTAACCACCCTCGAGCCGGCTCAGTGAGACCCCCATCCTGCTGTGGTTTACCCCCAAGGCGGGGATGGGCCCCCCATACCTTAAATCATGTCAAGGTCTGCTCTGTGGCTGAGCTCTGAGGACGGCGAAGGCTATTCCCCGGTCGGTGCTATATTGGGATGGTGATTTTTCCATGCACTCCCCCCCCAAGGGTGTGACGTGCACATGACACAATGGCACATATGCCATCTGTCACACACCTCCCCTTGTTCAGGGGCAAGCCATGCCGTGTCTCTGGCCACCAGAGGTCAGTCATGTACCGAACCAGGCACCCCCCTGAGGAGACAAGCAGTCCTGCAGACGCTCAAGTCTCCTCCACCCGTCCAGCCCTCCGGTGACCAGAATCCATTCTCGAACCCGGGTCGCCGGCGTCACGAGCGGTAGCACTACTGCTGCACTGACAGGCTGGCTATTTTGGTATTTTGTTGTCTACAGGCTTCATACTGTTTTGTTTTGTGCTAAAGTATTTTTTTTTTGTTTTGTTTACTGTTTTGCTGTTTGTTTTTGATTATTTTAAATAAAAAACTCCCATACTCTTCTCTGATAAGTCTCATGGGATCTTTAATTTCCACTTGGACAGTGATCGGAGATGGAAAAAAGGGGCCCCCCCTCACTTTACTATCTAATCTGAAGAATGGCACCTCAGCTTAACAGCACACCCCTTCTTATTGCACTGCAGTGTCAGTTACGATTATTATCCCAAGCAGCATTTAAATTAAGCAGGAGCCTATAGGAACTCAGTTCTACCACCTCTTACAAAATTGTATGAGAGTTCCTGCACCTCTGTCTTCACTGAATGATGTAGGGGAATCTGCCACCAAGAAATCTAGATATGAGAGTTCCCGCACCTAAGCATTTCCAGTTCAACCAGTGATCCTAAGTGTCTGATGTGGGTCTAGAACCCATGATCTTCCAGTCTCCCAGCCTTCCTTGGTGGTTTAGTGTTCTCCGCCCCACCATACACCTGCACCCATCCACTGACCTGCTAGTGACCATTATGTTCTGCACACCCCCAATGCCCCAGTCACCAATTCATCATAAACAGATGGCGGCCAACACAGCCTACTGCTCACCTACTCAGTTGTCTGCTGTCTGAATCTCAATGAGCGCATTTATAGCATTTATAAGCTGTGGCTCTCAGAGTTTGAAATCCCATGAAAAATGCTTTTGAACAAGCACTGAGGCTACCTGAATACACACACACATATGTATTCCCTCACACAAACACATTGTCACACACCCAGTCACACACATTTATATAAGCCTTATACACACTGTCACACACATTCATACAAGCCTCATACACGCTGCTGCACACTCACACACATTCATATAAGCCCCATACATGCTGTCACACACTCAGTCACACACATTCTTATAAGCCCCATACCCACTGTCACAAACTCAGCTACACACACATTCATATAAGCCTCATACACACTGTTGCACACTCAGTCACAAGCACTCATATAAGCCCCATACACATTGTCGTAAACTGAGCCACACACCTTCATATAAGCCTCATTCACACTGTCGCACACCAGGTCACACACATTCATATAAGCCTCATACACACTGTCGCAAACTCAGCCACACACATTCATGTAAGCCTCATTCACACTGTCGCACACCAGGTCACACACATTCATATAAGCCTCATACACAACACACTGTTGCACACTCAGTTACACACATTCATATAAGCCCCATACACACTATCTCAAACTCAGCCACACACCTTCATATAAGCCTCATTCACACTGTCGCACACCAGGTCACACACATTCATATAAGCCTCATACACAACACACTGTTGCACACTCAGTCACACACATTCATATAAGCCCCATACACACTGTCGCACACATTCATATAAACCTCATGCACACTGTCGCACACTCAGTCACACACATTCATATAAGCCCCATACACACTATCGCACGCATTCATATAAACCTCATACACACTGTCGCACACTCAGTCACACACATTCATATAAGCCCCATACACACTGTCGCACGCATTCATATAAACCTCATGCACACTGTCGCACACTCAGTCACACACATTCATATAAGCCCCATACACACTGTCGCACACATTCATATAAACCTCACACACACTGTCGCACACAAATTCATATAAGCCCCATACACACTGTCGCACACATTCATATAAACCTCATACACACTGTTGCACACTCAGTCACACACATTCATATAAGCCTCATACACACTGTTGCACACCGGGCCACACACATTCAAATATAGCTTCACGAGGGCCATCTCAATGGCCCAGCACCAACAGGACATGTTGCCATGCAGGAGACGTGAGCTTGGGTTGCCGTGTCGGGAGGTAGGCCAGAATGCAGTAGCTCTCACTTGGCATTGCGCTGCAGATGTGGAGGGATAGCATTGGGCTCTGGTTCCCCAGCAACCCCTGCAGTGGCCCAAGGGAGCTTGCTTCCCCCGCAGGACATCGCTTCAGTTTGTCACTTCATACAGACGATTAAGAGGACTAGATTTGACTCATGGGGGGGATCCCTAGCTGTATGAGCTCTGGATTGGGGGTGACTAACTAGGAGACCACAGTATAATTGTCTGTGTTTGTGCATGCGTGTGTGTAGGGGGGAGACAAAAACTGGAGAGAAAATAAAAGATCACAAGGCACATTCCCACATCCTCTCCCCAATAAAACTGCCCAATGAGATTTAGGATCATAGTTCAGCCCCACCCTTTACCATTAAAAACCACCTGTTACAATCACCCTGCTAAACTAAAGAGAACTCCAAGGCCCTACTAGAGTTGCATACAGCCCTGCCACTCATTACTTCCTGTTCAGAAATAATTGCTTTTTCCAAAGGAGATGCAAGCTTCTATTCACTCGATGAGTGGACACTGGACACGGCCGTAAGAACTGTTGCTATATAATGTACTCATTATATAACAGACCTTGGCTGTTTTCTCTTTCTCACTCCCTCCTACTACCCCCCTTCTGTTTCATCATGTTCTGCTCCACTTTTCTTTCTTTCACATAGGTTGACATCTGAACCCGTTGTCAATGCTCCCCTCGGCTCCTCCATTCATCCCCCTTCACCAAGATCCATGGCAACTTCGAAAGAATTGTTTCTGTTTTTTTTTTTTTTTAACAATATCCCAGTCTTTCTCTTTCCCTGTTTCAAAATCCACTCTTCACTCTTGTTGCCCTCCCCCACCCTATCAACAACAACGGCTTTCCATTACAGGCCAATTAATAGAGATTTTGTTTTATTTTTTAATTTGTCCACTTGACCCAAACAAATATCTTCAATTTGCTATTTAGTTTTCCCCTCTAAAAATGTTGCAGATTTTTCTCAACGAGGCTTCACTCGGTGTCCCCACACAAAAAGCAAGCACAGAAACATATACATACAGAGTTTGTCAGCAAAAAAGGACCGCTTGGCCCACCCAGCGTGCCCAGTTTTCTTCCCTGCCTATTCTGTCCCAGAAGAGCCAAACTGGTCTTCAGTGACCCCCCTTCCTTTCCCTGGGTCCTTTCATTTCCCAGGTCACACCTGGAGATGAGCCTTGGTTCAGCATGTGCCTTTCCCGGTTACCAATTTTCAAATAAATAAATAAGCAAGTAAATATGTAAATAAATAAATAAGTGTTCTCCTGTGTCTATTCCATGCATGTTTGAAACCCCCTACAGTTTTTGTCCCTACTGCCTCTTGTGGCAGACTGTTCCTGGCATCCACCACTCTTTCAGTGAAGTAGTATTTCCTCACATCCCTCTTAAATTTCCCCCCTTCTAGCTTCATTTCATGCTGTCTTGTTCAGTTGTGCTTTTTTATTTGAAAGCAGCTCCCCTCCTGCACCCTGTTCTCTCCCGTGAGGTGTCTGTAGGGATCTCTCATGTCCCCTCTCTCCCTTTTCTCCTCCAGGGTGTACAGACTGAGATCCCTCAGTCTTTCCCCATACAGTTTCTCATGCAACCCATGTACCATTTTAGTTGCCCTTCTCTGGACTGCTTCTACCCTGTCAATGTCTTTTCTGAGGTGCGGCCTCCAGAACTGCACACAGTATTCCAGGTGTGGTCTCACCAGTGATCTATACATAGAAACATAGAATTTGACGGCAGATAAGGACCGCTTGGCCCACCCAGTCTGCCCATTTCCCTACCTACTGGATAAGCTGCAGATCCTAGTTAACCAGCAGCCTACTTCTTCTTACCCCCACCCTCCAGAATTGCCTTATGACTGTCCCATGCATGCTTGAATTCCACCACTGATTTTGACTCCACAACCTCCTCCGGAAGGCCATTCCATGCATCCACAACCCTCTCTGTGAAAAAATACTTCCTTAAATTACCTCTGAGCTGCTCCGCCCCCCCCCCCATCTTCAAATTGTGCCCTCTTGTTCTTGCACATCTCTTTTTTTGAAAGATGCTACCCTCTTGGACTTTGTTGATTCCCTTGAGGTACTTGAAAGTTTCTATTATGTCCCCCCTCCTCCTTTCCTCGAGGCTATACATATTAAGCTCCTTAAGTCTCTCTTCATATGTCTTCCGTGCAGACCCTGCACCATTTTAGTTGCCCCTCTGGACAGCCTCCATCCTGTCTATGTCTTTGCGGAGATTGGGTCTCCAGAACTGCACACTGTACTCCAGATGGGGTCTCACCAGCTGTCTGTACAGAGGATAATAACTTCCTGTTTTCTACTGGTGATGCCTCTCCCTATGCATCCCAGTATCCCCCCAGCCCTCCTTGCTGCCCTCTCACATTGCTTGCCCACCTTTAGGTCATCTGATATGACTACCCCCAGGTCCCTTTCCATTTTTGTTGTTGTTAGTATCTCACCCCCCATTGTGTACTCTTCCCCTGGGTTTTTGTTTCCCAGGTGCATTACCTTGCACTTCTTAGCATTGAATCTAAACTGCCATACATTTGACCATTCCTCTAACCTTGCCAAGTCCCTTCTCATCCTTTCCACCTCACCCTGTGCATCAACTCTGTTGCAGATCTTAGTGTCATCTGCAAAGAGACATACTTTTCCTTCCAGTCCTTCCGCAATGTCGCTTATAAAGACATTGAAGAGGACCGGTCCTAATACTGAACCCTGCGGTACCCCACTAGTAACCCTCTTTCTTCTGGAGTGGACTCCATTTACTATTACTCCTGTGTCCTATTCTCCAGCCAATTCTTTACCCAGGCTGTCATCTTGGGACCCACTCCCAGGCTGGCTAACCTGTATATTAATCTTTTGTGTGGGACTCAGATGCCTTGCTAAAGTCTAGGTAGGCCATGTCCACAGCCCCTCCCTGATCTACTACTTTGGTCACCCAGTCAAAGAAATCTATCAGATTTGTCTGGCATGACCTTCCCGCTGTGACTCCATGCTGCCTAGGGTCCTGTGCCCCTCTGGCCCCTAGATACTCGACAATTCTTTCCTTCAGAAGTGATTCCATCATTTTCCCTATCACTGAGGTTAAACTAACAGGTCTGTGGTTTCCTGCTTTTGCCTTGCTCCCACTTTTGTGAAAGGGAATCACATCTGCCCTCCTCCAGTCCTCGGGTACCACCCCATCCTCCCATGATTTGTTAAAAAGGGTAGTCAGTGGTATACAGAATTAATACCACCACCCTCTGCTTGTGATACTTCTCCCTGCACACCCAAGGAATACATTGGCCCTGCCCACTGCCTTGCCACACTGCCCAATGACTTCTCGAGGTCATCAGATATTATAACCCCTAGGTCCCTTTCCTTCTTTGTTATTGACAGTAATTCCCTATCCATTTCATACTCCGTTCCAGGGTTTCTGTTCCCAAGGCGTATGATTTTCCACCTTTTGGCATTGAACACCAACTGACATACCCTTGACCACTCCTCAAGTTTTCCAAGATCCCGTCTCATTTTCTCCACCCCCTTTCAAGTATCCATCCTGTTACAGATCTTGGTGATGTTTGCAAAAAGGCATACCTTCCCTTCAAACTCTTCTTCTGTGAGGTCACTTATGAAGATGTTGAACAGAATCGGTCCCAGTATTGAACCTTGTGGCATCCCACTCGTCACTCCTATCATTTGACTGAGTGCCCCACCCCCAATTTACCATCACTAACTGCACACTCGATGAAACTCAATAGACTGTGAGGCCTGCTTCTGCTGGCACTTTCATATGTTCGTATGTTCATATCACCCTCTGCCTCCTAACCATCAACCAATTTTTTTTTTGTTTTATCCAAATTAAAAAAAAAATTGGCTTCCCTCTTCTAGACTATCAAGTTCCTTTAACATCTCCTATGTGGTACAGTGTCAAAGGCTTTGCTGCAGTCAAAGAGGCCACATCCACTACCCTTCCCTGATCTAGTTGGAAGGCAGTACAGCGCAGTGGTTTAAGGCTCTGAGCTGCAGATCTGGAGACCTGGGTTTGAATCCCCACAGCCCCCACTTGCATACTGTGTGACCCTGAGCAAGTCACTTAACTTCCCTGTGCTCCCAGCTTGCACCTGTAAACAAGCTTGCAGCTTAGTGTGTCTCATGTGGTTAAACAATTGGAAAGAAAGGAAAAAAAAAGTTCCCTGGTCACCCAGTCAAAGAAGTCTATAAGATTTGTCTGATAGGACCTCCCCCTCATGAATCCATGTTGTCTTTGGTCTTGCAACCCTCTGAATTCAATGTATTCCACTAGCCTTTCTTTTAACAAGGTTTCCATTACTTTCTGTACCACTGATGTGAGGCTGACTACTCTATAGTTGCTAGCGTCTTCCCCGCTGTCGCTTTTATGGAGCGGAACTACAGCACACTAGCTCTCCTCCAAGCACAAACACCTCGTTAAATTGCACATTGATATTTACACAGAGAAACACAGAATTTGTTGACAAATAAAGACCGCTTGGACCACTGAGTCTGCCCAGTTTGTCACAGACCCAACCTGATCTCTGGCTGCACCCCCACCCCTGCTTTCTTACCAAGATTCCTCTGTGCTTATCGTCTGCATGCTTGATGCACCTCACTGTTTTCGCCCCCTCCACTTCCATTGGAAGACTGGCTCAGGCGTCCACCACTCTTGTGAAGAAATACTTCCTCACATGCATCCTAAATTTCCCTACTTCCAGCTTCATTGCATGACCCCTTGTTCTTGTGCACCTTCTCTTCTGAAAAATACTCCCCTCCTGCACCTTATTCACCCCCCTCTGAGGTATTTATACTGTAAGTCTCTATCATGGCCCCCCATCTACCTCCTCTCTCTCCCAGGGTGTGCATAGTGAGATCCCTGATTCTCTCCTGATGATGCTTATGATACAGTCCCTCCCTTCACCATTTTAGTTGCCCTCCTCTGGACAGCCTCTGTGCTGTCTATGTCCTTCCTGACATGTGGTCTTCAGAACTGGACACAGTACATGAGGTGGGGTCTCACGAATGATCAATACAGTGGTAACACCAACTGTCTCTGCTGATGATACCCCTCCCTGTGGATCCCAGCATCCCACTGGTCCCGCCTGCTGCCTTGCCTCGCCACCTTGAGTTCAGCATCTATAATGACACCAAGGTCCCTTGACCACTCTGAGTTTTTGAGGTCTCTACTCACTCTCTCCACTCTGGAGTGATAAAGTGCTACAGATTAACCCCACTAAGGAATAAGAGTTCCATGTGCAGTTCTGGTCATGGTCAAGTGTACTCAGGCATGGTGTGTCATGAACACTGCTATGTGTGCGAGAGGCTGTGTAAAAGGTGCGCATGACATCAGGGGAGGTGGGAGGGACTAGGAACAGGGTGCGTTAGGAGGAAACTGTAGCTCCCCAGTGTGATGGCTTCAGTAACTCCCTGGCCCTGTGTTTCCCCCACCCACAATACCAAGCAGATCCAGCCCTGGAGGGGCGAGAAGGCCCCTCAAATGGCACCACCATGCCTTGTGGAGGACCAGGCATATTATTTTATTTTTTCATGATTGGAAAGTGACCTTTGAGCAAAATGCTCTTTTTCAAAGGTTCCACATCAAGACAAGGTACATGAACAATACAACAGTAACACCAACAGATATGACTGGTTCTTAGTTAACATAGTATGAAGGTACAGAAGGATTGCATAATAAAACTATACATGTGTTTATAAATTTCAAGTGCAGGATTAACATGTCAGTTGAAGAAAAAAGAATTGGTAGGAGGATGCAGTAATGTAGAGAAACATTAAAAGTCGTGTTCATCCATAGGTCTCAGGACACATTTGTTAAACTTACTAAACCGCAGAGGTAGGGCAGCCAGAGACAGGCATTGTCATGAAATACATGAGGAGATGGAGGAAAAGAAGGCTAAGCGTAGGAGGTGTAAGCCAGTTCGAGATGGGGGCATGAGCACACAGCAGATAACCCTGAAAGACCTGGCGACCGATCAGGCTGGCTAGGTGGAGTGGAGTGCTTATTGATTGGTTTAAAATTGGTAACCAGGAAAGGCACACTGAGCCAAGGCTTGTATCACAGTGCGACCTGGGGGATGGGGAGGGGAAGGGAGTACAATAACACCATAAACATAAAAACATAGATGTTGACGGCAGATAAGGACCACAAGGCCCATGCAGTCTGCCCATTTTTTTCTACCTTATGAGTGTGCCATAGGACTTTACTCTGTCAAATGCCTATCTATTCATACTCATCTGTATTGCTCCCTTATGCCTGTCCCATGCCTGTTTGAAGCCCTGCACTGTATTCATATCCACCACTTTCTGAGATTGGCCATTCCATGCATCCACCACCCTTTCTCCTGCTATTTTTCTTATACTGAAACATGTTAGACTCTTTCACCTTGTTAATGCCCTTAAGATGTTTGAATGATTCGATCATATCACCTTTCTCCCTCCTTTGCTCTAGAATTTACATACTGAGCTCCGTTAATCTGTCCTCTTACGTTTTCTGATACAGTCCCTGCACCATTTTGGTTGCCCTTCTTTGGACTGCCGCCATTTTGTTACTGTCCTTGTGAAGGTGCAGCCTCCAGTGCTGCACGCAGTACTCCAGATGGGGCCTAACCAGTGTCTTGTAAAGAGGGATTATTACCTCCCTCTTACGACTTGTGCTACCCCTACTAATATACCCCAACATCTCCCTAGCCTTACCTACTGCTTTAGTGGTCTGCTTGGATGATTTCAGGTAATCTGTGATGACGATGCCCAAGTCTCTTTCTTCCCTTGTGACTGCCAGCAACTCCCCTCCCAACCTATAGGTGGCTTCAGGGTTTCCCTTCCCTATGTGCATGATCTTGCATCATGGCATGGCATCAATGTAGCCAAACAACTGTGCAGTGAGCAGCTTTGATATGCAATTAAAGTGACCAGAGCAGGTAGACAAATGGCAATACAGTAGTTCTTGGCAGGAGACTAATTCAGGCAGAGGTTGAACCCAGGAGGGGGCCCAACCACAGGGGTGGGAAGGGCCATGCAGGGGAGGGTCAGGTGGAGTACCAAAAACCAGAAACAGCATGGAAGTGCTTAAATTTATTGTGTCCAAATAAAAAAAAAACTCATAGCTCCACGCAGTGCCCCCTGCGAAGGTCTCAGACCAAAGCGCTGGGGAGTTTGCCAGCTTCTGCATAGACATCAGAGTTTTGTCACTGGACACAAACTGAAAAGCACCTTGTAAAAGTGTCATTTCTCAAAGTCTTTTTGTGCGTTGTTTCTGAGTTTTGGTGACTTGGAAGGTATAGCTAGTACCTACAGCAGTACCACTGCAAATTACTGGGTGAATACAGAACTCAAGCACTAGAGGGTCAGGTAGAGGGCAGCAGGGGCAGGAGGGGGCAGGGAGGAGTCATAGCTGGTGCCTAAGGGAGGGGACAGATGGAGAGAGGAGGGGAGGAGGTTCGGGGGGGGGGATGGAGGCAATAGGAGAAGGCTGACTGCACAACAGAGGAGTATGAGTGGGGAAGGAAGATTATGCAAGGACCCTGGGAGTGGAGGGAGTATAAGACAGAGGGAATGGGAGAGAGGAGCGAGCTTAGGTGAATGTGAGTTGCTGTGCTGGGAGTTTTCTATGAAACAGCCTGATGTCAGGTATCTGGAAGCAGAGGATAAAAACTTTAACTGAAAAAGTAACTTGCAGTGCTGCCGTTCTTAAGGATCGCCACAGTGACAAGCAGAAAACGTTCACTTCCTGCTCCCTTTCATTGACTATGGGGACACCATACACGCTGTGCAAACAAAACAACACTACTGCCCCTGGATCATTTTTACAAGAAGCTACACAGGTTCCTCCTCTCCTGTAGGTGGTCTACCCATCATTCCCTGCTGCAACTAGTCACATCCATCAAGCAGGCATTACTGCAGTACCCACTAGCTTTCTGTCCCAAAGTTTCACAAAAGATTTTGAGGAGCAGAAAAGGCTATGTGCCCATCAGTAGCTCCTCGATTTTATGTGTAGTAATCCAGACTACCTCTCTTTCATAAAGTTATCTAAGTTGTGTTTAAATTTGTTGAGTTACTGGTGATTACATATCCTGGGAGGTTACTCCTGGAGTTAATTATTCACTCGGTGAAGAAAAATGTTTGCTTGCCTGTCCTAAACTTCGTTTGCCCGATTTGTTGCATAAAATAAGTGATTTAAAACCTTTTATTGGACCAACTAAATTTTACAATTTAACCCTTGCTGTGCCACAGACTGCTCTATCAGTCCAGAATCCATATACGTTCTAATTCAGTCGGCAGCCTAAGGGTTGAATTTGCCAAATTTGTAATGGATGCCATCTGGTATCTAACTGAGTGTCCTTGAATGTCCGGTTAAGTTCATTGAGTAAGTGTGGGTCCTGCACAGTATCATATGTAGGTAAAATGTTACCCCATTTTCTCCTGTCCTTTATGGAGGAAGGGTCCTTTGTTGTACAGCTGCACACAAGGAAAAGCTTGATTATCTCAGCCCACCTCACACAGTCAAGCAATGTCTGCTCACTCCATTCAGCAGCAGCACTTATTTTAGCTAATTAATTAATTAATTATTGCAATCTCAGACTTGCAAACTTTGAGCTGGGAGCTCATTTACAGAGGTTCCACATCAGCTTGTACAGTACAGACAATATTTTTTATTATTATTTATTTATTTATGTATGTCTTTGGTAACCAGGTAAGTGCACTGATCCAAAGGACCATTTTCAGTCACGACCCGGGCCACAGATGTGGCTACAAAATAAGCATGATCAACAGTGACAATGTACAAAACCAGCAATAGTACAGAGTAACACATGTAATACAGGAATTGGTAACATACCTCAAGACGAGGTAACTAACGTAATGGAATCGAAGCAGTTTTGCAAGCACAAGTTTCAGCATTCAGAAGTCTTACAAAGATGACTACCTGCTGTAACAGCGGACAACAGGCTAAATTAATAGGTGCATAGAAGCTTACAAACAGCCTACAAACTATACAAGCTGACCATGATCTAGACTAATAAGGTGCAGAGAAGCTCAGACTTGCTAGAGAATTCCAAATCAGTAGATCAGCAGTACTACAAGGAGATCAGAAACAGATTGGGTGAGCAGACAGTACCATGAGGCATGATGCAGGTAGAGAAAACTAAGGGGCAACAGAGAGGCAAGTTGGAGGAGGGGGTCCCAGTGGCATAGCAGGTCCTAGCGCCATGGTAGCCCACACCCTCCGGTATTATCTTGGGGACATTGATGCCGGTAGAGAATGGTAAGGGACAACATAGTGGGAAAGGCAAAATATCCATCAGAAGACAGCTAAGTACATTCAAGTGAACAAAAATGCCAACAGTTACATTACAACACAGTGTTATGAATCAAGAGAGGAGAAACAAACAGAAAGAGAATAAGCTGGAACAGAGCTCTGCGAAGCAGAGGTAGGAACCCATTGTCATTAGGGGTGGGGTGGGGAGAGGAGGGGGTTGGGGAGGAAGTTGAGGTGAGGGAGGGTAACTTAGGTATAGGGGGTTATGACTAGGGAGAGGAGTATAGCAAGGAAGGGGGGATGATAGAAGAGAGGACGTAATGAAGGAAGTTGAAGTGAGGGAGGGAAGCTTGGGTATAAGGGGTCAAGAGTAAGGGGGGAGGGTTGCAGAGAATGAGGGGGATGATAGAAGTATGGATGTGATGAGGGGATGGGGAATAAGAGAGATGAGAGAAGAGGGGTGGATTAGTTGTGGATGTAATAAAAGGAAGAGGAATAAGAGTGGTAAGAGAAGAGGGGTGAATTGGTTGTCGTGGGGAGGATAGGAGGAAGTGCTTTTAGGGCAGTAGTGATCTTATGGGGAGTAAGCGTAGGCATTATATGAGTAGACAGTGGTCACAAGGGGGTGTTATATTGCGCAGGAACATTTCTTTATCCCTGAGAGGTAGGAGCGGAGGATGGCCTTAAATGGTCCTACTTTGGTCTCAGCAAGTATGTTCTTTGGGAGGGATGAAGCAGGAATTTGGTAGAAAGGCATTTGCATTTGCAGCACAAGACACCTGGAACAAACTCCCTCTCCAGCAGAGGAATGCTTCTAGCTTGCATCCAAGTCCGGTCTTTCCAGCCACTGTAGAACTCCCTATTTGCCTTGGTTCAGTGTCTCCATCCTATCTCCCCGGCAACAATCATGTTGTGAATGCTCATGGTCTCTGTTTGCTGCAACTCCGCTTTGCTAGCTTGCTTTGATACTTTGATATACTAACATACTAATTGCCAGTAGATTAGGCCTTACGGTCTATCGAGTCTGCTCGAACCTCAGATCCCTAGCTGGGTGCTGAGGCCCTGCCCCCGCCTTGTGTTCCAGAAACCCCTATCATCCATCCCCACCCCCCTGGGCCAGGCCATCATCTGATACATCCACTTTCTGTGTCTGTCCCACCCTCTCTTGAAGCCCTCCACTGTGGATCTCTGAACCAGCTCGCCAGGCAGTGCATTCCAAGGGTCCACCACCCTCTCAGTGAAAAACCTCCTCCTCTTTTCTCCCCATCACCCTTCCACCTTCAAACTATGCCCTCTGGTGATACCTCCCTGCTTTAGTCTAAAGATTCCCTCCATGTTTACCCTATTTATTCCCTTGAGGTACTTGAAGACCTCAATCATGTCCCCCCTGTCTCTCCTCTCCTCCAATGAAAACAGGCAGAGCTTCTCAAGTCTGTCCTCATACGTCAAATCTCCTAGTCCTCGTATCATCTTAGTTGCCCTCCTCTGTACCCTCTCCAGGAGCTGTATGTCCCTCTTCAAGTGTGGTCTCTAGTACTGTACACAGTACTCAAGGTGTGGTCTAACCAGTCCATTGTACAGCAGCAGAATCACTTCCCTGCTCCTAGAGGTGATCCCCTTTATGGTGCATCCCAACATCCTGTTTGCCTTGCTAGCCACTCTCCTGCACTGCTTAGCGTTATTCATACATGCATCCACCATGACCCCTAGGTCTTTTTCCCCCTATTGAGGCCTCCAGCACCTCCCCTCCCAGGGTGTACCTGTGTTTAGGGTTTCCCCACCCAAGATGTAACACCTTGCACTTGGTGATATTGAAATTTAACCATCTCTAATGACCTTTACAGTTTGTTTGTTTTTCCTGAGTATATTTTAGCCTGTATGTACCTGTTCCTGCTGCACTATGTTAACCTGTTAACTGCTGCTGTCCTCCCTCGGACCGCCATGAAAACGAGATGCTGCATCTCATGGGGCTATCCCAGTTGGAGTAATTTCAGATAAATAAATAATTAAAGAATAAATAAAAGGTAGGATCTCCACTAGCCAAAAATAGCTCTACTTGTGTCAGCGGCTTATTTTGCAGTATTCTCACCTCTGGGCCAGGAAGACTGGATGGTCGCAGGTTCAAATCTCCACAAGGCACTTGGGCTACTGCCTAACACTGACGTTCTGCACTGGGAGAGAGGCTGCTGCACTGTGGATATGCCATCCTTCGCATTAGATGTTAAAGAGCACTGTTCGTGCTTTTTTGCATTCCCCCCACACCAAGAACCGGGAAGTACCCTTTCCTGCCCCCCAATTCATTTGATGCCAGAGTCATAATTTTTATATGCCCTGATTTTAGAAGGGAAGCGATTATGTTGTGGAGCCCAGCTACCAGTCTCTTCCATTTCCTGATACTGAGAACCACACCAGCTCGCATGTTTTGTGATGTCATTATACGTAGCATGCAGGGGAGTGCGTCATAGTCATTAATGGGGCCATTTTTTAAGTCCACTTTTCATATTTTAGATGGACATTCAGAACAAATCAAGGTCACTGCTGAACTAATGACATCACAAAACATGCTAGCGTGGGGGCAGCTCTCTGTATCAGGAAGTGGAAGGAATTGGTAGCTGGGCTCCACAGAGCCAAAATACGATCCCTTCCCATCTAAAATCGGGACATATTTATTTATTTATTACTTAAATTTCGGATACACACCTTTGAGCCAGAGGCTCTTTTACAAAGGTTCCATGTCAGGATACATAGGTAGGTAGGTAGGACAAACTTGTTAAAATTAGCAAGGCAAGTAGTTCAGGAATCCATTCACAGTAAAGGGTAGCATAATCAAAAAATATACCATACGTATACAAATTATTGGATCACACAGACATAATATATATAGATTTATAACGCAGCCAGTACAGTATCATCAAGAAGAACTGAAGAAAGAGTTGTCTAAAACCTAGTTAGAAGTTATATCTTGGCAGGCTAGGTCTGAGGGGGGCCTGAGGGAGGAGTAGGTGGAGATGAGGGGGAGGTCAGCAAGTGGAGGGAGAGTGAATGACCAGCCAGTGAGAAGTGGTGGTGGGGAAAAGGGGAGCTAGAAGTGGGGGGAAGGGAGGTACCCAGGAAGACAGTAAGAGAGGGTCGGGGAATGGGAGACAAAGTTCCGGGGACAGCCCGTCGGTAAAATGTGGCATGCAGACAGAAATGGGTGAGGGAAGGGGAGGTGATAGTGGGTATGAAAGAATGGGTAGGGACCAGGCTAGGATGGAAAGGAAAGGGGGGGTAAAGAAGGTGAGTGGGGATGGTGGGGAGAACGGGTGGGTGGCCATCGTGGGAATTATGAGAAACATGATGATATCCACTTCCTATCTACCGCCCTCAGTGTGCGGCTCGGGCTCCTGTATCGCTTCAAACACTGTTTTACCCCAAACACAATGAGGCTTGCTGTCTCCTCCTCTGTCCTCTCCCTGCTAGACTATGGCTTACTCGTCTATGGGGCGGCGAACACCTTGGCCCTCCATAGACTTCGTATCTCCCTAAATAAAGCCTGTCGCCTCACCCTGGGCTGTGATCACCTAACTCACACATGCTCTCTATACAATGATACCAACTGGCTTAACCTTGACAACAGGATTAGGTTTCACACCTGCCTCATGGCAAAAAAATATTGCCCTAGGCCTCTGCCCCATAGGACTCACACCACTAATCCTCCCGGCCCTGACACTTAAGCAAACTCATAGCTCTGGAAAGCAACTCCTCTCTGTCCCTTACTGCCGTACCTCCCAATTCCAAAGGTCCTTTAGCTACAGAGCCCCTTCCTGGATGAACAGCCTACCCACCCCACTTGCCAATGAGATCAGACTTGGACCCTTTAAAACCTCTCTTAGAGACCTCCTACAGTCCTCAAACCACTGCGACTGCCACTGAAACACCTCACACTACCTGCCCGACTAAGACCGTTGGCCGGCTTCTTCTACCCTGCCTGCCCCAATCTGAGTCCCTCTAGCCTAGCTCTACATCTGGGTGCTATATGTATTGTGTGTTTGCACTAATTTTCCCTAGTTTTTCACTGTTAGCCTCACATTTGCTCTTGTAACAACCTGACTGTGTACTGATGTACTGCTATGTAACTGTAAGTCTCTGTATATAAATTCTGTGACGTGGAACCTTTGTAAAGGAGTCTCTGACTCAAAGGTATTTTCCGAACCTCAAATAAATAAATAAATAAAAATATATAAATCATTAATATTTTATCTCAGAAGGGTGTGTAAGCGGATCATTCTAGTTCCCCTTTCCTGTTACAAAGTGTAGGTAGAGTTCCAGTCCTTTCTGACTTGGGGCAAAAGGCCATCCCAAAACAAGGAACAATACCCACTACCATTTTCCCAAGGCAAAAAACAAGCGTGGCATTCACCTCCCTTTCTACCTACACTTTGTGACAGGAAAGGGGAAATAGAATGATCGCCTCACATACCCTTCTGAGTCAAAATGATGAAATGATGCACCATTAAATCTTCTGTGAGATGCCCAAACAACCTGCTGTACCTCGGACACCCCAACCTAGCAGCACCGCATCTCCCCCGCACAATGTAACAACTCAAGGTTTTCATAAGCCTTGTTCACACGCCCAGTTCTGCGGCATTGTTGGTGGTGCACAGCAGCGAGATTGTTGCCGCTGTGCACGTCTTAACGCTGCAGTTTTGCTGCTTCAGGTTGCGTTTTGTTGGGGCCGCGATCCCTCTTTTCTTGGGATTGGGTAGTGGTGTGGGTGTTTTGTGCCGTTTTACTGTGCCGTGTGAACCACCCGCACAATCCACAATATTGTGACAGGCTTTTCCCAGCCTGAACTTGTGGTTGTTATAGCAGCAGTCATAGTAATTTTTCTGACCCGAGTTCAGCTAAAGGTTGTTTCTGGAACTGTAAACACAGCTGAACTCAGGGAACTGGTTCTTTTTGTATACTGAGGGCTGAAAATTGAAGAAAACATGGTCTCAGAGTCGAGCCGTGACACCGGGCATGCACATATTCGCCCCCACACTCTCTCCCCCACTATAAAATAGCTACCTCCGAGGGGGGACGGGGACACATTTGGAGGAATGGGTGTGATTCAGGTGGGTGGGCAAAGTTTGCAGAAAAAGTCACCATGAACAGAACTTAGGTGGGGAGGAGAAAGAGGACACGGGGGCAAGATGGGGGGGTGGAACAGCTTGGGGAAGGGTGGACTTTTATACAGTGTATGCGGGAGGGAATACAAGGGGGGAGCCACATGGCAAGTGACTTAAGAAAAAATGACAAATAAGGCACAGTGAGAACTGAACCCGGGGACAGTCATAGGTACTGCTGCCATCCACAGCCTGTGGTTCTATCCACTAAGCCACGGTGAGGGTATGCTGGTAAGCACACATTTAGATGGTGAAAACAGCCACAGGGATAGTACTGTTATGTCTGCACTATACTTTCCCTGTCACTGTTTTCTCAAGCGCTAGTTTCTGTATGCAATTTTGTGCCACGCTATTATCTTCGCGCTAATGTAACCTGATACCTGCTTGAAGCTCACCACAGTCTTGGCCCCACTACTTCCTCTAGCAGGCTGATCCAGTCATTCACCTCCTTTTCTGTGAAGAAGTACATGTATTTCCACACATTTCTCCTAAACACCCCCCAAGCTTCGTTGCACACCCCCTTGTTCTAGTGCCTTCCTTTTAGCATTGCTCAGATAGTGCTTTTGTGGATCCTACCACTGTTTGTCAGATAGTGCTGGCATCCTACCTAGGATCCCACCAGAAATCCTACCAGAGACAGATGTAGGATCTGGGGTCAGATAGCGATGGAACTTAGTTAGGATCCAGGGATCCTAGGTCAGATCCAGGGATCCTGGGTCAGATAGTTAGGATTCAGGGTCAGATCCAGGGATCCTAGGTCAGATAGCTAGGATCCAGGGTCAGATAGCGATGGAGCCTAGGTCAGATCCAGGGATCCTAGGTCATATACTTAGGATTCGGGGTCACATAGCGATGGATCCTAGGTCAGATCCAGGGATCCTAGGTCAGATAGTTAGGATCCGAGCTGGATCTGTTGCTAGGATCCACAATGTTTGTAGGATCCATGCACTGGATCCTAGAGGGTCGAATCCGTGGTCAGATAGCACTGGTATCCTACCACAGAAACTATCTGGCCAGATGGGAGGTATCTGTTGGTATCCTAGTTTCTAGGATACTGAGCAACATTACTTCCTTTATCTGAAATAGACCCTCCACTTGCACCTTATTCACTCCTGTGAGGCACTTGCGGGTTTCAGTCATGTCCCCTCTCACTCTCCTGTCTTCCAAGGAATATATGTTGAGTTTCTGCAGCCTTTCCTCATATGGCTTCTCGTGCAAACCCTCACCATTTTGGTTGCCCTCCTCAGTACCGCCTCCACCCTTTCAATGTCCTTGTTTCCTTACTACTTGGATCGCCTGCATTTTTTAATTGGACCTATTCTAATATAATTAAATTTTTAGTCTGCTCTTCAGCATGTATTCTCTTTCAATTTGTAACAACAAGGCATTTAAAATGCAACCTATCCAATATGATATAGTGAAAAAAAATTATAAATAAAAAGTGCGGTCATATTTACCAATGACTCCCTGCCTGATCTTCTGGATAAGAAGCTATAGCTTGGTTTTACATCTGCTGAGAAATGATTTGAGGAACACAAGTTAGCGATGAACTACAAAAAAACCAAGCTGATACTCTTCGCCAATCTTCAGAGTAGGCATAAAACATACCCGCTGTTCATTAGAAACAGCAACGGCGCCTCCCTCAACCTAGTGCAGGAGTTCACATACCTGGGCATTACATTAGATTGAAACTTGTCCTACCTCCCGCACATTGCCAATACTGCGAAAGCAATTAACATGAGAATTGGCATGCTCTACCGGCATAAACACTGCCCCACACTGGAAGCCCTCAACATAGCAATCCACAGCTCAGTTTTCGCACTTGCTGACTACGGCCTGGCCATCTATGGATCAGCCACAGATGCAGCTCTATGCCGCATCATAATAGCTATGAACAAGTCTTGTCGACTTCTCACAGGAACTGAGCGTCTAACGCACACCAGTGATCTTTTACACTCAAGCCAACTGTCTTCAACTACATGACTGAATCTGCTACCAAACCTGCTTGCTAGCAAAAAAGATATGTCTTGGCTTACTACCCGTGGGTGCTGGGAACCTGTTCATCCCTTATCATCCAACTCGCAACACCAGGAGCTCAAACACTCAAGTCTTCAGTGTTCCCAGGTGCCGCACTGCCCTAGCACAGCGTGCCCTTGCCCATTGTGCCCCGCTTTGGTTCAGCTCACTCCAGCAGGATATCAGCTCAGCATCCTCACTAGGCTCATTCAAATGCAACCTGCGGCATCAGCTCACAAGTGTCACCTGTGTTTGCCACCTCTAAGACTCCCTCGAGCGTAACCTCTCAGCACTTGCACGCAACATCTGCTCTCGCCTCACCAGGTGCGTCCTCTAGCACTTTACCACTCCTGCACTTATACCCTACCCCACATACCTGCCCTCATCTCCTCCTCCTCCTCTCTATTGTCTCCTACTACATCTCCCCTCCAGCTGTCGGCTAGCCCAGCTTCCTCCACCCTCTGCCCCTCTGTTGACTGTCACCCTGTGCTTCCTGACAAAGGTACCCTATTTTCCCACTTTATGTTTCGTCTGTGTATCCATGCTTTCCCAGTTTTCTCTGATGTCCTCCAGTATCTGTTGTTTAGTGAACTAGTAAACTACCCAATGTAATTCACCTGTATACACTTACCTTCCTAACATACTAACATACTAAAATGCCAGCAGAATAGGCCTAACGGTCTTTCGTGTCTGCTCGTTTGGTCAGTCCCCAGCCTGGGTGCTGACCTTGCTGTCCCTCTCGCCTTCTCTGGCTTCTCCCTTCCCAGTTCCGGATATTCTTGCTGCATTGGATTTTGCTTCCAGAACCCTTCCCCTGTACCTGTCCCACCCCCTCTTGAACCCCTCCACTGTCTCTGCCTCCACTAGCCCCCTAGGCAGTGCATTCCATGGCTCCACCACCCTCTCAGTGAAGTAGCACCTCCTCCTTTCTCCCCTGAATCTTCCCCCCTCCAGCTTCCACCCATGCCCTCTAGTGGCCCCTTCCTCCTTCCTTCGAAGCACTGACTGTTCCTCCCCTATTTATCCTCTTCATGTACCTAAAGACCTCTATCATGTCCCACCGGTCCCTTCTCTCTTCCAATGTGTACATATTTAGCTCTTCGAGCCTCTCCTCATAGGTCCTGTCCCCCAAGCCCCAAATCATTTTGGTTGCCCTCCTCTGGACCCTCTCCAGGAGGTTAATGTCCGCTTTAACTGTGGCCTCAAAACTGCACGCAGTGCTCAAAGTCTGACCTCACCAAGCAGTTATACAGAGGAGTATCACTTCCCTCCTTCTGGAGGTGATCCCCTAGCGATGCATCCCAGCATCCTGTTGGCCCTGCTGCTGCCCTCCTACAAGTCTCAGAGTTGTTCATCTTGACATCCCACCACCCCAGGTCCTCTCAGCCATCGAGACTTGTAGCATTCTCCCCAGGGTGTACACTTGGCCTGGGTTTCTGGCCCCAGGTGGAGTACCTTGCATTTTCCTGCATTGAACCTCAGCTTCCACTTTCTAGACCATCTTTCCAGAGCCTCCAGGTCCCCTGTAGGGCCACCCTCCCTCCTCCCATCCACCACCGCCCCAGTTTCGAGTCATCTGCAAAGAGACTCATCTCCTCCTGATTCCTGTCCTTATGTCAGATCGTGGGTGTTGAACAAGCGGCCCAAGGACTGATCCCTGTGGGACCCCACTAATGGCCCTCCTTGGGGATGAGACTATCCCACCAACTCCGACCCTCTGGGTCCGGTCCTGGAGCCAATTGCCTATCCACCTGATCATCTGGTTCCCCACCCCATTTCTCCCAGCTTATCCAACAGACCCACGTGAGAACAGAGTCAAATGCCTTGCTGAAGTCTAGAAGAGGACATCCACTGGTCTACCCAGGTCCAAGGCACTTGTCACCCAGTCATAGAACTCCACCAGGTTTGTCTGACACGATTTCCCGGGATGAATCCATGCTGTCTATCGTCCAGGCACCTTGACTTATCCAGGTCCCCCTAGCCTCTCCTTGACAATGCCCTCCATCACCTTGCCCACCACACGTGTCAGGCTGACAGGCCTGTAGTTCCCTACCTCCTTGATCCCCCTTGTGGATAGGCACTATATGCGCACCTTCCAGTCTTGGGGCACCCACCCTGTCCTCAGAGATGGTGAAAAGCTCTGCCAGGGGTTTTGCCAGGACATCTGCAAGTTCCTTCAGCACTCTGGGATGTAATTTATCCGGCCTCGGTGCTTTCTGCGTCTTAAGGGGCTGAGGGCTTCCCTCACTCTCTCGCTGTGATTTCCACTTCGGTACCCTTCTCCCTGTAGCCCTCCCCCACCTGCCAGTGATGCCTCCCCTCTCCCCAGTCCTGCCCGATCGGTGGGTCCCCCTCCTCAGTATCTCTGTCTCCTCCCATGTATGATGCAGCACCCCATTTCCCTGGTGAAAACTGGGGTGAAGTACTCATTTAGTACCTCAGCCTGCTCCCGGGTCTTGTGCCCATCTCTCCCTGATTTAATCCTGCTAATCTGCCCTTCACCCTTTGTTTTTCCCCAATGTATCTAAAGAACCCCTTGTTCCTCTCCTAATTTCCCTGGCCAGGTCTGCTCCTTCCTTGCCTTAGCCGCCCTCACCACTCCTAGTGGTCCTTCAGCCATCAGCTCGTACTCCTCGATCCCTTGAACTCCTTGAGCACTTGAATTGCTTATAGGCTGCTTTCTTTCCCGCACCACCTCCTGGACCTCCTGGTCCACCAACAGAATTTTGGGCCCTACCGCATTTCCGTCTTACTCTTGCACAGGTGCTGGTAGCATCCACCACCCCTCTCATGATGATTTCCACCTACTATCAGCGTCCATGTCTGACCCAATCCCATCAAATGCTCCTTAAGGATCCTTCCCATTTCCTTAAATCTTCTCCAGAGTGAGGTTGCTTCCGTCTTTGTGCAGCCTTCTACCCTCCTAGGTCCAGGCAGAACCAGACCGTGGGCATGGTCACTCCCGCCAATGGGTCCCTTACCCAGGCCCTCAATCTGGTCACTGTCTGCCAGGACCACACCAGTACCGTGCCTCCTGGTCAGTTCCCTCACCTGCTGAGTTAGGAGCAGCGTCTTGAAAGACATCCAACAACCTCTGTTCCCTGGTCACAGAGGATGTCATAGTCTCCCAGTCTGTTCCTGGCATGTTTAAGTCCCCCAACACCACCACCGTTCCTCTGCCCAGTCTGCAGTGTCTCCCAACATCTGCCACCAGACTGTCCTCCAGCTCCTCCGCCAGGGCAGAGGGTCTATACACCACTCCTATTTTTACTCTCTTGCCCCCCCTTGTTATCAAGGTGACCCAAATCGCCTCCACTGTTCCCTCCGCCTCCTCTACTCCCCCTATGCCAATGCAGTTTTTGACTATCATTGCTACCCCTCCTCCCCTTCCCTCCCCCCTGTCCTTCCTGAACATAGTGTATCCCTCCAGGTTCAGGTCCCAGTCATATCTTGCAGTGGCCCAAGTCTCAGTGACCGCTGCCACATCCACTGCTCCCTCAGTTAGCATCACCTGGAGCTCAGGCATTGTATGGCCCAAGCTCCTGGCATTTAGCAGGACTACCTTCCACCCTTTTCTTATAGTTCCATTTCCCCTGCTCGTGTTCCCATGGGGATTCTGTTTTCCCCTGGTCTGCACTTTGCCAGTTGGCCTTTTCTGCAATCCTCCTGGTCCCCAGGGGTGGAGACAAGTCCCTCCCCTATCGGCACCCCTTGACAGCCTTTTCTCCCATCCCACCCCCTCTTCACAAGTTTAAACCCCACTTTTCACCAATGAACCCCTCTATTTTCAACTTAAGGATTCCCTCCTCCAAACTGAGATGTAGTCTATCTCTAGCATACAGCTCCTTCCTCCCAGGTCTCCCCAATCCCCATCAACACATACCCTCTGGCCTCACACCACCCCTGAGCCACTGGTTTATCTCCCTAATTTTCCTTTTGTGTTCCCCACTAGCCCTTGGCACTGGCAGGATTTCTGAGAAGGAAACTGTGCATCCTATGTTATGACAGACCTGGCTAGGCTCCTGAATCTTGCCTGTATCTCTAGCTCGCTATTTCCTCAATGTCATTTGTACCCAGGTGGACCAGTATGTCTGGGGAACCCCACAATCTTTGCCAGCTGATATACCTCGTGCTTAGCCCTGTGCACCATTAGTCCAGGGAAGCATCTTGTTCTTAACTGGCCAGGCTTCTCCTCCCTATCCCATTTGATACCCTGATCATAGAATCCCCAGCAGGAGCACTCTGCCGCTCCTTTTCCTCCATTTCCCCCTTCCATGTCCCTCATCCTTTCTACAGGCCCTCCACCCAGCTGGCTCCGTGTTCCTCCCCTTTCTGGGTGCCATGCCACCCCTTCTTATTTACCATGGCCCCCCTCCCTCAATCCTATGCCTCTCCTCCTCCTGAGTATCCTTCTGTTCCTTGCTAATTCCCCCTCACTGCTCGCAACTGGTCCTTCTCCCCATCTGCTAAACTAGCCTGGCTCGTCCTCCTTCCTTCCTGTCTCCATTTAGTCCCTCCTTGCTTGTTGTGCTCCCTGGCCTAAACCCTCAGCTCCCTTTACTGAATCCTCCTTGTACTTCTGGTCCTTCTCCTTTACCTTTCCTCCCAACTGGTCCTTCTCCTTGCTTCTCCTCCTCTTCCCCTGCCCCTCCTGCTCTGATTCACTGCTCCCCATTCTCCTGCATTCCAGGCCCCCTGTTCTTCCTGCTATCTGGCCCCTGCCTCCTGCCTCCCACTCCCACTTCCTTTCCATCTCTAACTACCCCTGTCATGGCTACATCATCCCCCTCATCCCTATATGTTCTGTTACTGTATTTTAACTGTTGGTCTGTACTAAATTATGATGTGGAACCTATGTAAAGAGCTTTGCTCAAATGTTGCATCCAAGCTAATAATAAATAAAAACAAATAAAAAAAAAAAGTAGAGCCAAAGAATTACACAAAACTAGCTGACTATAAAGATGTGGAGCATCCACCTCAGGGATGAAGACATCTCCCGAGATTACATGACTCCTAATATGGGGGCTCCAGCAACATGGACCATGGCTAAAAATTTTGGGGTGGATATAAATCTACCAAGTCTTTCACCCCAATGTCATTGGCCTATTTTACAGGGTCTAAAAAAGTTGAGGAGGACATCCCCCTGGTGGTTGCGCCCATGCCCAGCAAGGAGGTCCACACAAGGGCCCTGGGTCCCTAGGGCCAGTGCTAAGATCAAGTTATTTTTTGTTGCTGGCTCTACAGTGCAGCAGTATCACTGCCACTTAATATGCCAGCGACCGGCATTCGGAATGAGCGCAGTTTGTCATGGGCCAAGACAGGGGAGGAAGGACTCAGCATCACAGGGACTGTTTTCCTTCTTTGAGGGGGGCATCACTTCTTCTGCATGGCTGTTGACAGTTGGAGACCAGCTGACAGCACAAACAGGAGCATTAGAAGGGGAGGGGGGGGCCTCACTAAACGCCTGGCATGGATACAGGATTGCATCATTGCACACCAGCTCCCTGGGGGAGAAAACTGGAGATGGAGGAAAATGCTAGGTTGTCCTAGACAGACACAACTTGCAGGCTCTCGTGTGACTGACACAGCTGGCCACCCGGCAAGTCTAAGAAGGTCAGTGATGGGGTGGGGGCCGGTGGCAGATCCAAAATGAGAGAAAAACATAATTAAAAAAAATGTTGTTGTGTTAGAAAGAAAATTATAATATGTTAGATTGCTTATACATCATTTAAATATCGAAAAAAAGGTCCTCCAGCCATACGGTCTTCAGTAAAGATAGGTCCGCCACTGTCTGCCAGCTGGATTTGGCGTCGGCCGTGATTGGGCAGCCACTCATTTGCACCCCCAGATGAAGGAAGGTTACACTGGCGTGGATACCGCCCACCTCGCCCCCATCATTGGGGCAAGGTGTTGGGGGGGGGGGAGACACACAAAGATGGAGAAAATGGGGGGGGGGACGTGCTATGTTCATATGTTGAAGACTCCATGATGAAAGAAGCCACTGTTGGCAAAAGTTTGGCTTGCGAATTGAGAAGAAAGACTGGGGCCCTCTTTTAACTTGAGCAGCGTGTAATTTAAAAGCTCCCATCCATCTTTGATTCTGGTAATGAAGCCCCTTTAGCTGGGTAGTGCCATTCAACAAGAAAACATCCTCACCCCATTTTAGTTTAGAAGGCCTCCTCCCCACTCCCCTCACATACTCTTTCTCTCTGTCTCTCTCTCTCTCTCTCTCTCTTTCTTTCTTTCCCTCTTTGAAGATATTTGCCTGAGAGCTTAAGTATTCTTTCTCTGCACAAAAGGCCTGGAAGTCTATACAAATGCAAACTCCAATGAACTGTTTAAAAAGGGGAGGGGGAAGGGGGGTGAGAATAAGAGAGAAAGCAAACTTACAGATCTTACTGAAACCTTTCTTTAGAATGGCAGAGTTTATTGGAGACCATCTTTTCCTCTCAAACAAAAAAAAAGTGAAAGAGAAAGAAAGGAATAATTAATTGCCATGTGCGAGGGAATTATTTCCACATTACAAGTAGTTTTAAAATAAAAGAGAAGTACCCCCTTTTTTGTGTGGTGGTGGTGTTCTTGGCGAAAGCAAATAGGGCCACCGACAAAAGAAAAAAAAATCAGATCTCCTAATATTTGCATTTCCACCTTGGTAAACAGACATATAAACAAAAGAGGCGTTCTGCAAATGGATTTTAATGAACTTGGAAGTATTGAGGTCGGACTGTTGGTTTTGTGCTGCAGCATTTCTGGAGGAGGGTGTCAGGACAGGAACCACTGCCTGGCTTGTTTCACTGTGCGCGTGCTACTGTCATTGAAAATGGTTGTTAATTTAAATGTTCACATGATCGCGACCAATGTCAGATGTCATTGCACCACTGAGTAAGATGTCAGAACAAATGTGTAACAGCATCCTGACATCAGAACGACAGTACTGTACAGCAAGGTTGTGATGTCACTGTTTCCCTTTGAGAAACAAGACAAGCCAACCACTATATCATATATGTATTCACCCCCCACCTTCAGGCGGTGGTTCACCCATGACAGTGCATGGGAGATGTGGGCGCAGTAACTTAGAGCGCAGGAAAAATGTCCCCCGTCATGACTGCAGGTGACATTGCACCACCGGAAGGTTACAGCAGCAAAGGACTGTCTCCTGAAAGACTTATGTTATGCAGGGGGCTTCGCCCCCCCACTTCCCTAAACTAATGCCTCCTACACCCCCCCCCCCAAACTAAATACAGTATAGCAAACTCCGGCATGCCATGAAGAACGGGCAAATTGTGGAGACACTGAATAAGGTGTGAGTGCGGGATGCTTTAAAATCCACAACGCCCCTGTCACTCATGACCTTGTTGGGGCTCCCACATGATGGTGCCCTAATCGCAGCACCCTAACTATGGCATACCCAGGAGGTACAGTGACCAACCTGCATTACTGCCCTTGATGGGGGGGGGGCTGGCAAAGCCCAGGGCGCTGCCATCTCTTGGGGTGTAGATGGTCTTCTTGCAGGAAGCTCCCTGCACTCAACATTCAGGTTGCTTGGCTGCCTGTAGGAGATGACTGACATGGACACCTTGGGGTGTGCAAAACAAACTACATAACACCGCTGGGCATTGAGTAGTTGATTCTTTACTGAAGGGCAGTTCTGTAAAAGTTCATGTACACAGAGCACCATGTCACTGGCCCAAGGACCACAACTCATAGTTTAGGCGACAAACCTCTATGGCAAGCAAGTGAGCAAAAGCAAGAGGAAAAAGAGACCACAACGGTTCTTGAAAGAGGTGGCGGAAAAGGTAAAGGCTAAAAGGGTTGCATTCAGAAAGTATAAGGACACGCAGAGAGAGGAGGACATGAAGGAGTATCGGGGAAACAGATAAAAGCAGGGAAAGCAGTAATGAACACAAAGGCACAAACTGAAGAGAGAGTAGCCCAGGCAGTAACAAAAGAGAACAAGACATTTTTTACAGACAGTATGTAGGTGAAAAGAAAAAGGCCAGGGAGGGAATGTAAGGTTAAAAAGGCAAGGGGGGACTGTGCATGGGGGGTCAGGAAGAGGCTGACATCCTGAACAAATACTTCTGCTCAGTGTTCACAGGAGAAGGAAATAACAGAAGCTTTGGAGGGGGTGATGGACACTAGCCCTTTTTCAGAGGAGAGAGTCCTGAAGGGACTCACTAATCTGAAGGTAGACAAAACAATGCGGCCACACACAGTGCATCCAAGGGCACTGAAGGAGCTCAGGGAGGCACTGGCTGCACCTCTGACAGTCCTATTTAACAGCTCACTGGACACAAGAGTGGCTCTGGGGGACTGGAGGAGGGTGGATGTAGTCCCACTTCACAAAAGTGGTATTTATTTATTAGCTTTTGTTGACCAGGTAAGCACACTAGACAAGACAATTGCCTATTGTCAGGTACGACCCGGGAGAGTACAAATACAAAAACAATAAGATACAGTAGAACATAGCAAACACCAGGTAGAACCAGGTGGCAACTCATTACATAAATAGTAAAGAATATAACACAGCTGAGTAGGAAAGAGCATACATTGGATCACATAAGGAGAAGAACGGTGCATCAACAAATCACCGCCCGGGAGAGAGTACATTTCTGTACAAACAAGGACCACCGAACAATGCATCCGACAAAACTCTGCCTAGAGCAGAGAGCATATACAATATGATACAAACAGGACCTAAGCAAATGAAATCCACCCTCAGGGCCCGTGCAGGGGCCTCCAGACATGCAGGGACATAGTAACCCGGTGCAGGAACCATGATTGGATTATGGCGGTTTAGGACAACCAAATGCAGAAGAAAGCTTCAGATGAGTCCAGAGGGAGCTCCGGAGGCATGAGTGAGTAGCAGGGAGAAGGCTGGCAATTATCGGCCAGTCAGCCTGACATCGGTTGTGGGCAAGTTAATGAAAACACTGCAGAAGGAAAGGACTGTGGAATATCTTGAATCCAATGTGTTACAAGACCCAAGACAGTGTGAGTTCATGGTGTGTGTGTCTGTGTGTGTGTGTGGGGGGGGGGTTATGTCAAACAAATCTGACAGATTTCTTTGACTGGGTGACCAAGCACTTAGATCATGGTGGAGCAGTGAACGTTGCCTACCTAGACTTCAGTAAGGATTTCAGCACCGTTCCACATAGGAGACTAGTAAGCAAGCTGGGTAGCTTAGGAGTGGGTCTAAAGGTGGTAAACTGAGTAAGAAATTGGTTAGGGGACAGGCAGCAAAGGGTGGCAGCAAATGGAGTTCATTCCAAGGAAGGGAGGGTGACCAGCAGAGCGCCTCAAGGATCAGTGCTGGGAGGGCCAGTTCTTCTTAATGTCTTTATAAATGACATTACAGAGGAGCTGAAAGGGAAGGTCTGCCTTTTTGCAGATGACACCAAAATCTACAACTGGGCAGACACTCTGGAGAATGGAAAGGATGAGCAGAGACATGAGAAAACTCAAAGGGTGGTCAAGGGTATGGAAGCTGTGCTTCAATATGAAAAAGTGCAAAATAATGCACTTAGGATGCAGAAACACCAGAGGCGGAGTACATAATGAGTGGTACTGATGAGCACCAAGGAGGAAAGAGACCTGGGGTAATCATACCATACGAACATACGAAATTGCTGGCAGAAAAAGGCCACAGGTCTATCAAGTCTGCCCGATTGTGCAGCTCTTAGTTTCATATTACTACAGCTGCCCCAGCCACACCCAAACCCCTCCCTTCCTCTCCTTTGATGGTATTTCCCCCCTTTGTGTTCTTGTCTGTACTAATCCTGCCCTTGACTCTATCCCAACCCCACTTAAAGCTATCCACTGTCCTCAGTTCAATTAAATCCTCCAGCACTGCGTTTCAGCTCACCACCACTCCCTCTGTAAAGTAATGCCTCCTCATCTCCCTCCTGAACCTTCCCCCTTCCAACTTCAGACTATGCCCCCTAGTGACCCTTCCTCCCTTTAAGCGGAACAATCCTCCCTCTCTGACCTTGTTTATGCCTTTCAAGTACTTAAAGGTCTCTATCATGTCCCCTCTTTCCCTTCTGTCTTCCAGCGAATACATGTTGCGCTCCCTCAATCTTTCCTCATACGGGAACTCCCCCAGTCCCATAATAATTTTCATAGCCCTGCGCTGCACCCCCTCCAGTAATCTCACATCCTTTTTGAGATATGGGCACCAGTACTGCACACAGTACTCCAAGTGTTGCCTCACCAGTGATCTATACAAGGGCAGGATGACCTCCTCCTTTCTAGAGGTGATCCCTCTGGCAATGCACCCCAGCATCCTATTTGCCCTTGCTGCTGCCCTCCTACACTGTGCTGATACCTTCATGTCCCCTGTGACTATTACCCTGAGGTCCCTTTCCTCCTCTGAAGCTATTACCTGCACTCCCCCCAGCCAGTAGCTGGTCCTGGGATTTCTTGCTCCGAGGTGCATGACCTTGCACTTCTTAGCATTAAACCCCAACTGCCACTCCCTAGACCAGTGTTCAAGTTTAGCTAGATCCTCTCTGAGTGCCTGCCTCCCTTCCTGATTGTCCACTTTTGCACAAATCTTAGTGTCATCTGCGAACAGGCTGGTCTTACTCTTGACCCCCCTCTGCAATGTCTCCAATGAAGACATTGAACAAAACAGGGCCCAGCACTGAACCCTGCAGTACCTCACTTGTTACTGGCCTTGGCTTGGATGTCTCCCCCCTTCCAACTACCATCTGTTGTCTGCCCTGCAATCAGCTCTCAACCCACCCTACCAGTTTCTCCCCAACCCCCATGTCCCTCAGCTTGCTCATTAACCTCCCGTAGGGCACCAAGTCGAAAGCCTTGCTGAAGTCCAGGTACAGGACATCCACAGTGTGGCCTTTGTCAACTGTCCTAGTGACCCAGTCGAAGAAGTCAATCAGATTAGTTTGGCACAATCTTCCTGAGACAAACCCATGCTGTCTCTCATTCTGTAGACCATTACTATCAAGAAAGGTTATCAACCTCTCCTTTAGAATGGTCTCCATCAACTTCCCCACTATGGAAATCAAGCTTACCGGTCTGTAGTTGCCCGGTTGGTCCTTGGATCCATGCTTGTGAAGGGGCACCACATGAGTATCCTCCAGTCCCTGGGTACCTTCCCTGTCTCCAAGGAGGTGTTGAAGAGGTCCATCAGAGGGCCTGCCAACACCTTCGCCAGTTCCTTCAGGACCTTTGGGTGTACACCATCTGATCCTGGTGCCTTGTTCACCAGCAAGGCCTTAAGGCCCTTCAGAACTCTATCCTCTTGGATGACCCCGTCTGTTATTTTTATTTATTTTATTTTATTTATGTCTAGATTACAAGATACCTTTGAGCCAAGGCTCTTTTGCAAAGGTTTCACATCAGAAGTACAGGCAATTATCATCAGGCTGGTTACATGATTACAGACAGTAAACATAAAATAGTTTACACGGTACAGGGTATTAGACAATAACTTCGGTTGACATAATCTGATTAAGTGATGCGTTACACAAAGAACACTAGGAGGGTGAAGGCAAGAAGGGGAGAGGGCTCAGAGAAGGGTTTGGCATAGGCGCAGAGGGGCAGAGTGAGGCAGCCGAGGGGCCTTGTCAGGACAGACACGGGCTAAGTGCATTTGAAGTTGCAATGGACAGGTAAGTGCAAGAGGAGAGGGCAAAAACAGACACCAGCGGGGTCAGAGACCGCGTAGGGAACAATGATGTTATGTGGTGCAAACACAGGTGTTAGTGCCTGTTAGGGAGTGGCAGAGCTTTGTTTTGAATGCACCAAGTGTTGCTGTGGAGGAAGTGTCACTAGAGAGATCGTTCAGCCAACTTGGCGCTCAGTATGCAAACGACCTTTGGCCTTGGGAAGTCCGGCAGCGAGGGATTTGAAGGATTTGGGGCTTAGAGCTCCTGGTGTTGAGGTTGTTGATTTTGGGTTTAAGGAGGGTGCTGATTCCTGGCGGCGTCTTGCCCATAATAATTTCCTTTGCTGTGATGCAAGTTTGGTATTTGATTCGGGTGTTCAGTTGCAGCCAACCTGTTTTGGAGTATAGGTCACAGGAGTGTGTGAGACAGTGGGAACCAGTAACGAGTCAGCAGGCTTGATTGAGGGAAATTGAAAGACATCTGAGAAAGGATGTTGTGGCAGATCCATAGACAATGAGACCATAGTCAATGATGCTGATGATGGAGCTCTGGACAGCGACGGACAAAGCTTCAGGTGTTCGATGTTTCCTATGTCGGAATAGTAGGCCTATCCTGGTGTTGGCTACTTTGGCCACATTACTGATGTGTGGAACATAGGAGAGATTACAGTCAAGGATGAGGACAAGGTATTTTAAGGTATGAATTTGTTCAAGGGTGATTCCTTGCTTGGTTTTAATGGAGGGCTAATATTCTTTGTATTTGTTGTGGGAACTGCAGAAAATCATGGTCTTTGTTTTTTTTCTGGTTAAGAATAAGTTTGTGTTTTGAGAACCAGTTTTCTACTGCAGAGAAGGCCTGCTGGAGGTTTCCTTGTAGATGGACTGTGTCATGGTGGGATGCCAGGATGACAGCATCTGCGTAGAGTAGGATCTGTTCAGGGCAGGATTCTGGCAGTGAGTTCAAGAAAAGGCTGAATAGGAGGGGACCCAAGATTGAGCCCTGCGGGACACCGGACCGGACTAGCCTTGGGTCTGAGAGTGTGTCAGCAATTTTCACTCTTTGGGAGTGGTTGTCTAAGTAGCTGTTGAACCAATTCACTGAGTTGGGTGAGAGCCCTGCTAGCCGAAGTTGGGCAAGTAGAAGATGATGGCTGATGGTGTCAAAGGCTTTAGTTAAGTCGATGAAGGTGGACCCAGTAAGTTGACTTATCTAGTGAGTGACGGATTGCACCTGTGAATTCAAGTAGCAACGTGGAGGTGCTATGACCTTTTCTAAAGCCATGTTGCTCCTTGCACAGGATGTTGTGTTTGTCTAGGAAGTCAGTGAGCTGGTCTGACACAATCCGTTCCAGGGCCTTGGAGAGTGGAGGAAGGATGGAAATTGGACGGTAGTTCTCATGAGCTGTTTTGTCACCACTTTTATGAAAAGGGGTTACCACAGCGGATTTCCATATGTCCGGGAACAGGCTGAGGCTGAGGGAGAGGTTAAAGATCCTGGTCAGTGGCAGGAGTACTTCTTCAAGGGTGAGTGATAGCAGTTTGAGGTCAAGGGAGTCACTGCTGGCTCTGGAGCTGCAAATGGCTTTGGTGACATAGCTGCGGACTTGATGCACTTCTACTGCTTTAAAGTAGAAGGGAGGGTGGCTGTTGGATCCTCCTCATCGAAAAAACCCTGGGGGAGTACAGCACTGAGGTCCATGAAGGCGTCATTGAATGTATCAGCAACGAGTTTCTAGTCGAGTATAGTTACACCATTAATGTAGAGTACTGATGGGGATGATTTAGACTGCTTCCCGGTGACTTCTTTAATGTTATTCCAGAAGTCCCTACCATTGCCCCATGTGTTAGTGAGGGCATTATTGAAATAGGTGGTCTTCGTTTCCCGGATATATTTGGTGCAGTCATTTCGTGCACGTTTATAGTTAGCAATATCAGATTGTCTCCCAGTGTTTCTGGCGACCTCCCAAAGGTGGTCCTGAGCTTTTAGTCACCTAAGTAGGTCTCCGGTGAGCCAGGGGTTACATAGGGCTTTGACTTTGCTCTTCTTGAGGGGTGCAAATATGTTGCAGGCTTGATTAAAGATCCAGATGAAGTGATCAAGTGCGGTGTTCACATTAGTTGCTGTGAGGATTGGGGACCAATCCTGTTGACGAAGGAAGGTTTTGAGATGGGGTATCTTGTCTCTAGGTAGAACTCGGCTGGTAATAGTTTTGAGGGGGGGCTTAATGAATTTATTGGACCAGGAACAGTTGACCGGGGAGTGGTCACTAAGTGTGTCAGGGAGGACAGCGGTGTTTGTGATCCTAGCGGGGTGGCTTGTTAGGATCCAATCCAGAAGGGTGCTAGTACCCGATTTATAGTGTGTCCAGGTTGGACAGCTAACCATCTGAGTAAGGTTTGCCGCTGCTATCAAGTCCCTGTATGCCCCTGCCTTCGCAGCAGGCCAGTTAATATTAAAGTCACCGAGGAGGATGGTTTCTGTGGCAGGTGAGAGAGATTTGGTAAAATCCAGGACTGCGTTAAGCCCATTACCTTGCTCTTTTGGTGGAATGTGACTGTGACTACTGTGATGGCTTTATTGTGAGCACCAAGGAGGATCTTGACAGGAAGTATCTACGCTGTGGTGGTTTGGGAGTAAAGCTGATAAGGTGCCCCCGGATCGTGTCCTGAAGGTACAGGGCGCAGCCACCACCTCTTTTAGATGTTCGATCAAGCCAATAAACATTGTACCCAGGGAGGGTGATAGCATGGTCGGGAACCGAAGGTGAGAGCCAGGTTTCTACGACTGCTAGAAAGTCTGGGTTATGCTGGTAGGCAAAAGTCTGAAGGGTGTAAATTTTGTGAAGAAGACTGCATATGTTAAGTGAGATTATTGAGAGGGATCCTGGTTGATTGTTCTGAGTTGTTCCTTTAGCGGGGGCTGGGCCAGGATTTGGATGAATGTTTCCAGACAACAGCAGGAGAAGAAGTACAAGCTTTAGAGTACTGGTGTGAGATACCCGTGACTGGTGCCTATTCTTTTGGGCCAGGGAACAGCAAGATTCACCGGGGCATGTAAACGGGTGGAGGCGGGGGTATAGCGTAGCAGCAGTAGTGATGGACAGGGGGAGTACCCAACGACCAGTGGGGAGAGAGGGCCATTTCATAGTGACTGGCAATGCCCAAGGCGGGTACATGAGATTGAGAGGGAGGGTACCTTGGGGGGGTGTGAGTGCGTGAGTTAGTAGTTGTTTGTGACAGGGGTGAAGCATGTACTGTGGGGTGGAGGAGAGGGAAGAGGGGAACTAGGAAGAGGAGAAAGGGGTACAGAGTACTGGTGGAAGACATGTTCTATGTGAATGGGGGCAGGAGGAGGAGGAGAGTGGGCACGGGGGCTCGGCAGGAGGGAGGCAACAAGAGAATGTGGCAAGAGGTATACAGTAAGGTGAGGGCTCTAAGGGGCACAGGGTACTAGGCATGTGAGAGGCTGTGGCAGAATGGGCAGAGGGTGGGGAAGTGAGGAGACACAAGCGGTAGCAAAAAAGAAGGAATAGCAGAGAGGTAGTGGAAAGAGCGTTAAAAAACGTTAAATGACAGAGAGACAGGAGGTAGCAGAACCAGGTAAAGAGTACAGGAGTGAAAGAGTGTGGGAGAGCTAGGGAATGCCAAAGGGGGGATGGCCAGACATGGAGGCCAATAGAGTAAGAGGAATGGGGAGTGGCAATTCAGGGGGCATGGAACCGCCTTCCTGAGGAGGTTGTTGGGGCTAAAACAGTGGGGGAATTCAAACATGCATGGGACAGACACAAAGCAATTATAGTGGGGGGTGGCAGGAAGTAGGCTGTTGGTTAACTAGAATCTGCAACTTATCCAGTAGGTAGGGAAATGGGCAGACTAGGTGGGCCAAGTGGTCCTTATCTGCCGTCAAAGTCTATGTTTCTATGTTTCTATGTTAATTAAGGCCGGGGGTGGGGGAGAGGGGGCAGGCGTAAAAATTTGGCTGAAGCCACAGGTTTTCAATGGGCGCAGCAGCCCCAAGTCCAGAGAAAACAGCAGGCCAATCGGAGAAGAGGCAGAGGTCCAATCAGGGCATGCTGCTGCGAGCAACGGCCAATGGCGGCAGCACAGAGCAGCCCCGGTGGGACAGGCAGCCTTACCTGGCTCAAGAGGTTCCTTGGGTGGCTAGGTGGAGGGCGGCGAGGCGGCGGGCAGGTCAGACTGCCGGGCGCAGGGCCCAGTAGTCAAGGGCAGCAACTTGGAGAGAGGAGAGACAGAAATAGGGGTTAGCTGTGGATGGGAGGGAGGCACAAAGAAAACAAAGGAAAGTTAAACAGGAGGAGGAGGCACAAAGAACAAAGGAAAGTTAATCGAGGGCGGGAGGCAGGAGATTGCTGGAGAAGAGGTGGAGAGCAGAAGCGGAGGTGAGAGTGGGGTGGGCGAGGCTGCAGCCGGAAGCGGCATAGGTTTCAGGCTACACGAGTGCCCTAACTTGGCACCATGGTGGGGGGAGGTGTAGTGGCAGACTGGTGAGACTATGAGAAGATTAGGCAGGGGGTGAAGAGAGGAGATGGGGGGGCGATTAAGGCCCAGGAGATCGGAGGAGGGAGAGAAAGAGAGACGGAAGAAAGTACAAAATCACAAAAGAGCTGTAGATCACTAACAACTCCAACAGTTAACTTGGATTCAGCAAAACAGCTGCAGTTCACTAACAACTCTAACAGTTTCCTTGGATTCGGCAGTTAAACAAGCAGTTTCAGTTAAGTCCAAAATTAAACCAGGCCTGGCAGCCGTACAACAAAAATTTGGCTGAAGCCACTGGTTTTCAATGAGCGAAGCAGCCCCAAGTCCGGAGAAAACAGCAGGCCAATCGAAGAAGAGGAGAAGAGGCAGAGGTCAAATCAGGGTGTGCTGCAGTGAGCAACGGCCAATGGCGGCAGCTCAGAGCAGCCTTGGTGGGACACGTAGCCTTACCCGGCTCAGGAGGTTCCTTGGGCAGCTAGGTGGAGAGCGGCAGCGGTTGAAGTGCCATGCCGCAAGCGGGCCAGACTGCCGGCATGTGGGCCCGAGAAGTCATGGGCAGTGACCTGGGGAGAGGAAAGACAGAAATAGGGGGCTAGCTGTGGGCGGGAAGGGGAGGCACAAAGGAAAGTTAAGCGGGAGGAGGGAGGCACAAAGAAAACAAAAGAAAGTTAATCGAGGGCGGGAAGCAAAAATCGCTGGAGAGAGGAAGAGCAGAAATGGATGTGAGAGTGGGGAGGGTAGCAGCAGCCGTGAGCTGCATAGGTTTCCAGGCTACACGAGTTCCCTAGCTTGGCACCATGGTGGGGGGAGGTGTAGTGGCAGACTGGGGAGACTATGAGAAGATTAGGCAGGGGGTGAGGAGAGGAGATGGGGGGGGGGGCGATTAAGGCCCAGGAGATCGGAGGAGGGAGAGAAAGAGAGACGGAAGAAAGTACAAAATCACAAAAGAGCTGCAGATCACTAACAACTCAAACAATTTCCTCGGATTCGGCAGTTAAACAAGCAGTTTCAGTTAAGTCCAAAATTAAACTGGGCCTGGTGGCCGTACAACAAAAATTTGACCGAAGCCACTGGTATTCAAAGGGCACAGCAGCCCCAAGTCCAGAGAAAACAGCAGGCCAATCAGAGAAGAGGAGAAAAGGCTGAGGTCCAATCAAGGCGTACTGCAGCAAGCAACAGCCAATGCCGGCAACTCAAACACCCGAATGGGACAGGCAGTACCTGGCTCAAGACATTCCTCGGTCGGCTACGTGGAGGGCGGTGAGGCAGCTGGAAGTGTCGTGCTGTAAAGGGGACAGACTGCCAGTGTGTGGGACCGAGAAGTCAAGGGCAGCGACCTGGGGAGAGGAGAGACAGAAATAGGGGGTTTCCTGTGGCAGGAAGGGGAGGCACAAAGAAAACAAAGGAAAGTTAAACGGGAAGGGGAGGCACAAAGAAAACAAAGGAAAGTTAATCAAGGGGTGGGAGGCAGAAGATGCCAGAGGCGGAGGACAGAAAGGAGGTGAGAGAGGGGCAGCGCGGGAGCAGCGTGAGGTTTCAGGCTACACGAGTGCCCTAGCTTGGCGCCATGGGGGGTGGGTAGGAGTAGTGGCAGACTGGAGAGACTACAGGAGGATTAGGCGGGGGGTGAGGAGAGGAGGAGGGGGGCGATTCAGGCCCAGGAGATCGGAGGAGGGAGAGAAAAAGAGACGGGAGAAAGTACAAAATCACAAAAGAGCTGCAGTTCACTAACAACGTTAACAGTTTCCTCGGATTCGGCAAAAGAGCTGGAGTTCACTAACAACGCTAACAGTTTCTTGGATTTGGTAAAAGAGCTGGAGTTCACTAACAGTGCTAACAGTTTCCTCAGATTCGGCAAAACAGCTGCAGTTCACTAACAACTCTAACAGTTTCCTCGGATTCGGCAAAAGAGCTGGAGTTCACTAACAACGCTAACAGTTTCCTCGGATTCGGCAAAACAGCTGCAGTTCACTAACAACTCTAACAGTTTCCTCGGATTCAGCAAAAGAGCTGGAGTTCACTAAGAACGCTAACAGTTTCCTCGGATTCGGCACTTAAGCAGTTTCAGTTAAGTCCAAAATTAAACCGGGCCTGGCGGTCGTACAACAACAATTTGGCTGAAGCCACTGGTATTCAAAGGGTGCAGCAGCCCAGAGTCCAGAGAAAACAGCAGGCCAATCAGAGAAGAGGAAAAGAGGCAGTGGTCCAATCAGGGCATGCCGCAGCGAGCAACGGCCAATGGCGGCAGCTCAGAGCAGCCGCGGTGGGACAGGCAGTCCAGAGCAGCCACGGTGGGACAGGCAGCCTTACCCAGCTCAGGAGGTTCCTTGGGTGGCTAGGTGGAGGGCGGCGAGGTGGCTGGAAGTGCCGTGCCTCAAGCGGGCCAGACTGCCAGCGCATGGGCCCGAGAAGTCAAGAGCAGCGACCTGGGGAGAGAAGAGACAGAAATAGGGGGTTAGCTGTGGGCGGGGAGGGGAGGCACAAAGAAAACAAAAGAAAGTTGAATGGGAGGGGAGGGAGGGACAAAGAAAACAAAGGAAAGTTAATCGAGGCAGGAGGCAGAAGATCTGGAGAGAGGCGGAGCAGAAATGGAGGTGAGAGTTGGGGCGTGGCAACAGCCGGGAGCTGCATAGGTTTCAAACTACCGAGTGCCCTAGCTTGGCGCCGGGGGAGGTGAGGGGTACTGGCAGACTGGGAGGCTATCGGACAATTAGGCAGGGGTGAGGAGAGGAGTAGGGGGGGCGATGAAGGCCCGGGATATCGGAGGAGGGAGAGAAAGAGAGACGGGAGAAAGTACAAAATCACAAAAGAACTGCAGTTCACTAACAACTCCAACAGTTAACTCGGATTCAGCAAAAGAGCTGCAGATCACTAACAACTCCCAACAGTTTCCTCGGATTCGGCAAAAGAGCTGCAGTTCACTAACAACGCTAACAGTTTCCTCAGATTCGCCAAAAAAGCTGCAGTTCACTAACAGCTCCAACAGTTTCCTCGGATTCGGCAAAAGAGCTGCAGATCACTAACAACTCCAACAGTTTCCTCAGATTCAGCAGTTAAACAAGTAGTTTCAGTCAAGTCCAAAATTAAACCGGGCCTGGCGGCCGTACAACAAAAATTTGGCTGAAGCCAGTGGTTTTCAATGGGTGCAGCAGCCCAAAGTCCGGAGACAACAGCAGGCTGATCGGAGAAGAGGCAGAGGTCCAATCAGGGCATGCTGCTGCGAGCAGCGGCCAATGACGGCAGCTCAGAGCAGCCCCGGTGGGACAGGCAGCCTTACCCGGTTCAGGAGGTTCCTTGGGCGGCTAGGTGGAATGCGGTGAGGCGGCTGGAAGTGCGGTGCCGCAAGCGGGCCAGACTGCCGGCACATGGGCCCGAGAAGTCAAGGGCAGCGACCTGGCTCAGGAGGTTCCTTGGGCAGCTAGATGTAGAGCAGCAATGCATCTAGAAGTGCCATGCTGCAAGCGGGCAGACTGCCAGCGTGTGGGCCCAAGAAGTCAAGGGCAGCAACCCGGCTCAGGAGGTTCCGTGGGCGGCTAGGTGGAGGGCGACGAGATGGCTGGAAGTACTGTGCCGCAAGTGGGCCAGACTGCTGAAGCATGGGTCCGAGAAGTCAAGGGCAGCAACCCGGCTCAGGAGGTTCCTTGGGCGGCTAGGTGGAGGGCGGCGAGGCGGCTGGAAGTGCCGTGCCGCAAGTGGGCCATACTACCAGCGCATGGGCCCCCTTCACCTTTGCCCCCTTTCCCCCACGGTATTGGGCCATCCCTTTCTTTTGTGAACACTGAGCAGAAGTACTCATTGAGTGCCTCTGCCTGTTCTTCCCCCTTTTTCCACCCATCCCCCATCCATCTTGATTCTAACAATGTCATCTCTACAACTCCTCTTCTCCCTTATGTATTTAAAGAACCCCTTTTCCCCCCAACTCTGATCCCCTGAGCCAACTTCAGCTCCTTTGCTGCCTTGGCTGCCCTGACTGACCTGGTCACCTCCCTAGATACCTTTGTGAACACCTCTCTATCCTCCTCACGCCCCAATTTTTTGAACTTACTGAAGGCCAGTCTTTTTTCCCTCACCTTCCACTCCACTCCCTTGCTGAGCCAGCTAGGTTTTTGAACCTGGACTGCTTACTCTGAGATTTGGCACACGTGTTTGTGGCCTCATTCAGCCCCTTCCTAATGATTGCCCACTTCTGTTCAGTATCCATCACTGGGTTAATTTTAGCTAAATACCCCTCTAGGATGCTGCCCATTCTGGCAAAATCTGCCTTCCTGAAGTCCAACACTCTTGTCCTGGTCTTAGCTGACTCCTTCCCTGTGTTGAATAGGAACCACACTGAGTGGTGGTCACTTCCTGCTAGAGGGTCCTGTACTACACATTCTGGACTTGATCACCATTTGTTAGCACCAAATCCAGTATGTTCCCCTCTCTAGTAGGTTCCATCACCCCTTGCACTAGGTAGCTGTCTTGGATAGTCTCCAGCAGCACCTGTTCCCTGGTGTGGGCTGTAGTTACTGTCTGGTAGTCAACCCCAGGTAGGTTGAAGTCTCCCACTATAACTGTATTCCCTTTGCCACTGGCTTTCCTGATTTGCCCCCCAGCTCCCCATCTGCCTCCTTGCTCTGTGAGGGTGGCCTGTACACCACCCCCATCCTGAGCTTCTTACCTTTAGGGCTTTGGAGTGATATCCATATGGCTTCTGGCCTTCCCTCATCCCCCCCCTCCTCCCTGGTACACAGTATCCCCTCTCTGACATAAACAGCCACCTCTCCAGCCCTTCCCCCCTCCTAGTCCCTGCGGAACACTTTGTAACTTGGGATTGTAAGATCCCAGTCATGGTATTGGGGGGCCCAGGTCTCTGAGATGGCGGCAATATCTACCTCTCCCTCTACCATCATTGCCTGAAACTCTGCCACCTTGTTTGCTAAGCTCCTTGCATTCAAGAATAGTACAGCCCAGCTTGTGCCCCACTGCTCCTCTTCCCATCTCTCCTCCTTCCACTTTTGTTTTGGTAACTTCCCCTCATCCTCCTCCTCCCTCTCTGAGGGAAGAGGCCTTCCGGTCTCCCTGGAGGTGTCTCTTCCTGCTATCTGACTCAGCCCCCTTCCTCAGTTTAAATCTGTGTTTTTTTTAATGTACTTCTCCAGCCCCTGTCCCAATGCCCTTGTGCCCTCAATGTTAAGATGCAGCCTATCCTTGGCATAAAGCCCCTTATTGTTCCATGTCTTGCCCCTCTCCCCTACTACCCTATACCCCATTTCTGCACACCACCCCTTCAGCCACCCATTAAACTCCTGTATTCTTAGCTTCCTCACCGTGCTTGCCCTCAGTACTGGGAGTACCTCGGAGAGAGTACTTCGGAGAACGTCACTGAGCTTCCCACCCGACTGCAGATACCCCCCACTTCTCTGAACCTCTCCTGCACGTTTTCCACTGTACTGCCCTCTAGGTCATTTGTTCCTAGGTGCACAATGATATGAGGCTTCCCTCCCACCTTCTCCACACATTTCTGAATGCACTGCCCTACTCTCCTTGCTGTCATACCTGGCATACACACCACCCAGGTTCGGCTCTTCCTTGCTTCCTTACTTCCCCATCTCACCCCCCCCGAGCATAGAATCCCCTAATACAAGTACTCGCTCCCCCATCCCTTGCACATCCCCCATGGTTTGCCCTCCTACGAGCCCCTTGTCCTCAGTGTCCTGTCCTTCCATCCACTGCCCTTTTCCCCCTCCCTTTCCTTCAATTGCACCTCCACCTGCTCTCCTCCTCCTCCGTCCCTTCTGTACTCGCTATTGGATGACCTAAAAGTGGCTAAGCTTGTGTTCACCCCTTTCCACCCAATGTTCCTGCTGCTTCTATGTGGTCCGTTCCCCTCAACCTCCGCTGTGAAGACTGAGCAGAAGTATGTGTTCTGGATATCTGCTTTTTCCTGATCCTCTTCTGCACAATCTCCTCCCGCCGTTCTAAAGCTCACAGTCCCTCCCCTTGTCTTCCTCCTTTTGCTACCCCTTTGGCTATTCTTTCCTCTGTTTGTACCTTTGCACCTCTCACAACCTTCCCTGCTTCCCTCTGCTTCTGGTACACCTCCCTATTCTCCTCCCTCTGCACCTCCTTGTACCTCCTGAATGCCACCCTTTAAGTCTTTACCATTGCAGCCACTTCCCTCAAGAACCACAGTGGTCTCTCTTTCTTCTTGTTTTGGCCCACTTCTTTCATGCAGAGGTTTGTTGTTTTAACTATTGCCATCTCTTAATTTGGCCCACTATTCCCCCACCCCCACCCAGGCAATCCCCCTAGTCTTTAGATTGTCTCTGAGTCATTCACCCGTTTTTTTTTTAATCTGCCCTCCTGCAGTCCAGCATCCTCGTCCTTGTGTGGTTTGTCGCTGTTGCTGTCCTTATGTTAAACTACAGTGTACAAGTGATTGCTGGTCCACAGGTGGCATCACAGCATGAAGTCTGCATTACTGGTCCCATTTGTGAGCACCAGGTCCAGTATTTCCCCCATCTTGAGTGGGCTCTCCGATTATGTGCCTGAGAACACCCCTTCCCCCCGTGGGGAGTCTAGGATGGCCCTGCTTGCAAACAAGACTATGGCTGGGATGCTCCAGTCTACATCCGGATCAATTTACCCCCGTCTATGTGCACCACCTCTCTGTCGGGGATAGTGTCGGGCATCAGAGTGGGCAGTCATCTGGGGACCAGTGATCATCACACAGTGTGGTTTAATTAAGCAATAAGCCATGATAGGATGTGGGTTATCGGGAATAGCAGTGAAATCCAACCACACAAGGGTGAGGGTACTGGATTTCAGAAGGGCTGACTTCACAAAGATCGGAGAATACCTCTGAAAGGACCTGGCGGGGAGCAAGATGTCCTGGGTGGGGTGGAGGGCAAATGGGCCAGGCTAATAGAGGGCACACTAAAGGGAACAAACTTGTGCATCAAGCAAGTAAGAAAAAGCAGAAGGAAGAGGAGACTGTTGTGGTCCTTGAGGGAGGTGGCAGAAACTGTAGAGTAAAAAAAAATGGAAGGAAGCAAGCAAAGCAATAAGGAGGCTAGGCAGTATCAAAAGGGGACAAGACATTTTTCAAGTATGTTAGTGAGAAAAAGAAGACGGAAGGGGTGGGTGCTACACAGTTAAAGGGAGTGGACTGTATGGAGGAGGATTAAGAAAAGGTAAACATCTTAAATACTTCTGCTCAGTGTTAACAGTGGAAGAGGAAGGGGAGGGTCCACAAAAGCCCTGTTTACACAGCCACAGCGATCGAAGATCTCAACCACTCCTCACCAGCTGCGCTGTGTGTGAACAGGGCAATTCATTGTTTACACAGCCCCCTTGCTGCGTGGCAGGTCATGCCGTGGGGCTGCTCTTCCTTCAGTGGGGGCATGCTTCATGATGGCCATGTGGTCTGTGAAAGAAATGACTGCAGAGCGGATGGAGTGCTCAATTGCGTCTGCAGCATGGCCAAAGATGCTCGATCTGAAACTGAAACTGTCTCCTGCATCGATCCAAAAATGGGAACTGAAGGCATTCCAAGGCAATTCAGTGTGTGCCCACCCAGCGACATTTGCAGCACATTAACCACTGTGCATGGGTCAATGCGCTGCAAATAGGGTAGTGTAAACAGGGCTAAAGACACACCAAGAGCTTTGAGGGAAGTGGACACCAGTCTCTTCTCTGAGGAAAGGGTTAGGAAATCACTCACTAATCTGAGAGTGGGCAAGGCCATGGAACCAGACATGGTGCATACAAGAGTGCCGAAAGAACTCGGGGAGGTACCGGCTGCAGTCCTGGCAGACTTGTTCAACAGTTCACTGGAGATCGGCATGATTCCGGAGGACTTCCGGAGTCCCACTTCACAAAAGTGGTAGCAAGAGGGAGGTGGGCAATCATAGCCCTGCCAGCCCAACTTCGGTGGTAAGGAAAGTAATGGAAACGCCAATACAGGAAAGGACTGTGGAATACCTGGAATCCAACAGACTGCAGGACCCAATGCAGCATGGTTTCACAGAGGGGAGGTAATGCTAAACAAATCTGATCGATTTTTTGACTGGGTAACCAAGGTGTTGGATCAGGGAGGGGCAGTGGACATGGCCTACATAGACTTTAGCATGGCCTTCAACACCGTTCTACATAGAAGGCTGGGAAACAAGTTGGGTAGCATGACGGTGGGCAAGAAGGTGGTCTCCTGGGTAAGAAACGGGTTAGGTGGTGGTAAATGGAGTTCGCTCCAAGAAGGGGAGAGTGACCAGCAAGGTACCTCTGGGGTCAGTATTGGGAACAGTCCTCTTTAATGTCTTCAACAGTGACAAAGCGGAGGGGCAGGAAGGGAAGGTCTGCCGCTCTGTGGATGACACCAATATCTGCAACAGAGTGAACAATCGGGGGGGGTGCAAAGGATGGTAAGAGATTTAAAAAGGCTGGAGGAGTGGTTACAAGTTTGGCAGCTAAGGTTTAATGTCAAAAAGTGCAAAATAATGCACTTGGGTCACAGAAACTGGGAGGGGGGTACAGAATGGGGGAGAGATACTTGCAATGACCAAGCAGGAAAGGGACCTGGAGGTAATCATATCGGATGACCGGAAAGTGGCCAGACAATGTGACAAAGCGATCAGGAGAGTTAGTGGAATGCTGGAATGTATAGGTAGAGGTACCACCAGCAGGAAGAGGGAAGCGGTGCTGCCCCTATATAGGTGATTGGTAAGACCCCACCTGGAGTACTGTATCCAGTTTTGGAGACCACATCTCAGGAAGGACATAGAGTGCTACCATTGTTTGTGAATAATAAATAAACCTGCATTGCCTTTCATTCCTCGAACAGTCAGCCCTTAGAGCCCCCCACCCCAAGTGTGGGACTGGGCTGGTCTCAATTTGCATTTTGGACACAAAAATACATATTTTTTTTAACTCACTGTTTATTGCAGTATAGTAGACTGTATCAGGCTGATTCTGCTGACTTGCGAGCTGACATTTTCTGTAACTACAGATCCCAGAATCCTCTGCTGCTGGCATCAGAGCAGGGCTGCAGCAGTGGGAGATTCAATAGTCTGCAGTGCATGGCAGAGTTTTTATAAACTGTGATCTTTCGTTTGCTGGTCTTGCTGTTTTCTTTGGGTTAAGTACAGTTGCAGAAGGCCGTACTTAGCCACGGCAGGACCAGCAAACATCTTATCTGAGCTTATAAAAGCTCTAAAGTGCATTGCAGAATACTGAATCGCCCACTGCTGCAGCCCTCCTCTGATGTCAACTGCAGGGGATTCTGGGATTTGTAGTCACAGTACAATAAAAATGTCAGCTTGCAAGTCAGCACTCTGGTTCAATCTCAAGCTATAATACCTGTATCCCCTTCCCTCCAGGAATGAGGCTAAAAGCAGGAAAATGTTTCCTAGCACGCCTTTCCTGGTCAACAGAAACAAATAAATACAGAACATGTCATAAGACACGTGCAATAACAGGCTCCCGAATGCTATGTTAAAACAGTTTCATTAGCCAGCCCTGCCAGCACAGCAGTAGTGCTACTGCTTGTGGCCCTGACAACTTGAGGTTCGAGAACAGACTTGGGTTGTTCGAGGGTTGGCCAGGTGAGGGAGGATTGAGCATCCATAGGACTGCTCTCCTCCTTCCAGGGAGGGGGGGTTACATGACCGCTGCTTGTCTGCCACCTGGAGGTGTCCATGTAGAAGCAGTCTGGACATGCAGAAGACAGCCATGAGTAGGTGTTTAAGGACATCTCCGCAGAGGCAGAGCTTGTCCATCACACCATTGCACGTGTGTGGCTTAGAAGGAAAAACCAAGCAGGAAGATGTCCAGTCCCTTGCAGGCCCTGCACTAGTGACCAGGCACCCCACCACAGTCCTGTAAGCCGAGGACGTCGGAGAGAAGGTAAGAGCTGGGGAAGTCGGGTGATGGGGCTGGGGGGATTGGACAGAACTGGGCATGCCAGGGGCGAGCAGGGGATAAACAGAGGATGATGAAAAAGTATAAGGCTATTTATTTTTTTTCATTACACATAAACCAGTCACCACACCATTTATTCAATTCAATTTATTATTGTGGAGGCAGTACAGAGTAGTGGTTAAGAGCACTGAACTGCAAACCTGGAGACCTGGGTTTGAATCCCATCAGCTCCTACTTGCATACTCTGTGACCCTGAGCAAGTCACTTAACTTCCTTGTGCTCCCAGGTCGCACCTGGAAACCAGCTCTGGCTTAGTGTGCCTTTCCTAGTTAAACAATTTCTCCTTTTCCCTGTTAGGGCTGATCATTGAGACAAGTCTCATTTACAGTGGTGTCCATCAGTAGCTTACTCTTTAAAGTGTTACAGTGTCACATAAAATGATAATTATACCCCCCATATTTATGGCCATAAAGGAGTTGGGCTATGGGATTTTTCCCTTTCCCAGGTTTGATTTTCTCTCCTGTGCTTCACATTCCTTCGAAATCTGACCCTCCCACCCTATGCTGGTTTGATGCATTTCCATCTTTTGTCTCTGTGGGCCATTCAGATTAATGGTAATGGAGCCTTAATCACCCCCTCAACCTGTGACATTCCAGATTCCCTGAATGGGCCCAGGGGCAAGTGTGAACGAGAAAGAGGTTAAGTTGGAGTGGGAGGGAGGAGGGATAAATTATTCTGAATATTCCACTGGAATGGGGGTGATAGAAGCGATGAAATGATCAAGGCATCATCGCCTCGTTGAGCTTGTTGGCTGTCAGCACAGAAGCCTGAAGTGAGTTTCTCAAATACCAGGCAGCCCCACCCAGTGCCCCCACACCCAGCCAGCAGAAAGGTTAGGACAACAGAGACTGTCAACCAGGAACGCAAATGAGTGAACGAATGAATTATGGATTCCGCATAGTAAGCCCTTGCTAAAGTGTTAGTGAAAAATTTGTAACACTCTGAGCCTGAAGTTTGTGGGTTCCAGTCCCAAGCACAGATAGGGTGACCACCTTACAGCATAAAAATTCAACACAATGCCAAAAATTCAGGACAAGTGTGTTTATTTGTAAGTTGTTGTTGTTTTTACCAGGAAAGGCTGTCACAGTTTGTTTCCAGGTGTATCTTAAGAGGTGCATTACATGGACATGTTTTTATTGAAGTGGAAAGTTGGCCATGACACTGGGGAAAGTCCCCTGTTCTTCTTCACCAAGTCTATATGCCATATAGACCCCAGCTGAGGCACTCTCTTTCCAGTTCGACTGATAGGGGGCGATGCCCTTGCGCACTTGGTTTAACAATATGCTAGTAATTTGCACTGGGCACTTTTTCCCTGCCCACCTGTTCTTGAGGGAGTACCCGGACATATCTATGCCACTTTTCCCCAGGACTCTCTCGTGCTATTCTTTACTCCTACTGTTATCCATCAATCCTTATCCCCCCTCCCCTCGAGGGTATGGCATACCCCATATTGTTAGCTTTGCTGACATGTCTGTATTTTGTTGTTATTCTACCTATTAATCTGTTATGTATTTTGCTGTCATCTTCCTATCAACCTGTTATGCCTGAAGTCTCATGTGCTGTTATCTGCCTATCAACTTGTTATGCCGGATGCTGTTGTATATTACCTTGACTCTGCCTGATGCTTTATATGTACCTTGTAATCCTCCTGGGTCACACCTGAAAATAGGCACTTTGCTGTCTACTGTGCTTACCTGGTAAACAAAAGCAAATAAATAAATAAGTGCCGTGGGATCTTTTAGTTCCACCTGGGCTGTGACCAGAGATAGGCAGAGGGGACCTTAGTTTAACATCTCACCCAAAGGACAGCATCTCACCAGTGCAGTACCCCCTCGTACTGCTACAGTATCATTTATGGGTATTCCCCTAAGTACCTAGTGTGGGGCTAGAACCCACAACCTTCCAATCTTCCAGCACCGGAGGCAAAGGTGCTACCTATAGAGCCACTGCCAGTGACTGAGTGTGCCACCTACTGAGCCACTGACAGTGACTACCAGAGCGTGCCACCTACTGAGCCACTGATTGTGACTAACAGAGCGTGCTACCTACTGAACCACTCACACTGACTAACAGAACATGCTACCTGCTGAGCCACTGACAGTGACTAACAGAGCATGCTACGTACTGAGTCATCGACAGTGACTAACAGAGTGTGCCACCTACTGAGCCACTGACACTGAATAACAGAGTGTGCTACCTGCTGAGCCACTGACACTGAATAACAGAGCATGCCACCTACTGAGCTACTGACAGTGACTAACAGAGCATGCCACCTACTGAGTTACTGACAGTGACTAACAGAGGATGCCACCTACTAAGCCACTGACAGTGACTAACAGTACATGCTACCTATTGAGCCACTGACACTGACTAATAGGGCGTGCCACCTACTGAGCCACTGACGGTAACTAACAGAGCATGCTACCTACTGAGCCACTAATAAGTCCTGAAATGCCAGCCAGCATAACCTCAGACTTTAGGACAGGAGTAAGCCCAGTCACATTTTGGACTGAGCCGTTGGTTGCCTCACCACCTGCTGGGGGGGAGGGGGGGCTGGTCAAGGGGAAAGAGGACTGAGCATTCCATGGACTGCTCTCCTCCTTCAGGGAGGGGGATGGTAGTGCATCTTGTTGTTCTATCACCACTTAGTGGAGGCGAGGAGGTGTTATAGGTGAGCGCTGCAGGAAGTTTACCAGATGCAGACGCCTGTAACATGCACGTGTTAGCATGTGCATGCATGTCACTGCACATGACTCAGCCTGGTGGGAAACTGGAAAGGGAGAAAAATGCAGGAGGATGATGGAAGACCCTCACAGGCCCTGCACTACTGACCAATGAGGCACCCACCCACCCACCATATACTTGTACTGGAAAATGGTGGGGCAAGTCCTGGATAAGGTAGGTGGCAGCACTAGGGGTTGAGGCACTATCCAACTACATAGTGGTGCTGAAAAGTAGTGGTTTAAGTTCCAGATAAGGTAAGTGGCAGGGCTGGAGGTCAGAGCACCCACCACCACACAGTGGTACTGAAAAGACATGGGTTAAGTCCCGGATAAGATAGGCAGCAGGGTTGGGGGTCAGGACACCGATCTTCCACAGAGTGGTGCTGGAAAGTGGTGGAGTAAGTCTTGGATATGGTAAGTGGGGTACCACAGGGGTCGGTGCTGAGTCCACTCCTATTTAATGCCTATGTCATGGACATCAGAAATGGCATCAGGTGTAGGATGAGTCTCTTTGTGGATGACTCTAAACTGTGGGAGGTGGTGGATGAGGAGGAGGGAAAGTTGGACCTCCAGGAGGACCTAGAGACTCTAGGGAGGTGATCAAGAATCTGGAAACTAAAGTTTAATGCTGTGAAATGCAGGGTTCTTCACCTGGGAGCCAAAAACCTGACTCAAATACACCTTGGGGGGGAGACATTGCAGGTTTCAAGGAGGGAGAGAGAGAGAGAGAGAACTTGGGTGGTGGTGGATGCCAAAATGAACAACTCAAAGCAGTATAGAAGGGCGGAAGCACAAGCAAATAAAATGCTGGGGTGCATAGCCAGGGGGATAACCTCAAGGAGTAGTGAGGTACTCCTTCCACTGTACAATAGTCTGGTTAGACCACACCTTGAATACTGTGTGCAGTTTTGGCATCCCTACTTAAAGAAGGACATTGCATTACTGGAGAGGGTACAGAGGAGAGTGACTAGGATGGTACTGGGGAAATGTCCTATGAGGAGCGACTGAGGGAGCTCAACCTATACTCACTGGAGGAGAGAGGAGACGGGGGGGATATGATAGAAGTTTTCAAGTATCTCAAGGGGGTCAATAGAGTAAGCCTTGAGGGGGTCCTACAGCTAAGTGAACTGGGGGCCACCAGGGGACACCCCATGAAGCTGGATGGGGGGAGGTTGAGGGGGGAAACAAGGAGGTGCTACTTCACTGAGTGGTGGAGCCCTGGAATGCGTTTCCCAGAGAGCTGATGGCTGCTGCAATGCTCATGGAGTTAAAGAAGGGCTGGGATAGGTGCAGGGGGAGTGTACATCCAGGAACCTCCCTGGGAAATAGGGGACCTTGTGTGGGTGGGAGGAGGGCTCAAAATCGGTGCCCGGCATAGGCACTGACCATCGAGCAGACTCAATAGACCACAAGGCCTATTCTGCTGGCTTCATAGTATGTTAGTATGTTAGTAGGTGGCAGGGCTGGAAGGGTCGAGGTACCCTTCCGCCACACAGTGGTGCTAGAAAGAGGTATGTTAAGTCCCAGATAAGGTAGGTGATGGAACTGGGGGTGAAGGCATCCACCACATAGTGGTACTGGAAAGAGATGGGGTAAGTCCTGATACGTTAGGTGGCCGGGCTGGGGATCAAGGTACCCCCCGTGGTGGAATGAGGTGGGTTAAGTCCCAGATAATGTAGGTGATGGAACTGTGGGTCGAGGCACCCACCCACCACATAGTGGTACTGGAAAGAGATGGGGTAAGTCCTAATAAGGCATGTGATGAGGCTATGGTTCAAAGCAACAACCTACCACATAGTAGTGCTGAAAAGAGACGGGGTAAGTCCCAGATAAGGTAGGTGATGGGGCTGGAGGTTGGCACCTGAAGGGAGCTAGTGGGGTGTCACCCAACACCAGGAGGTGGGCTTATTCCCCAAACACTGGCCCTCTAGTGTAGGACCACTGTATCGCTCACTGGTGAGACCCCACTTGGAGTACTGTGTCCAGTTTAGGAGGCTGCATCTCAGAAAGGACATAGGCAGGGTGGAGGCAGTCCAGAGGAGGGCAGCAAATATGGTGCAGGGATGGCACCAGAAGCCCTATGAGGAGAGACTAGGGGATCTCAACATGTACACCCTGGAAGAGAGGAGAGCAAGAGGGAACATGAGAGACCTACAAGTGCCTCACTGGAGTGAACAAGGTTCAGGAAGAGAGTTTCTTCCAAATGAGAAAGAGCACCAGGACCAGAGGGCCAGAGAGCATGTGATGAAGCTGGGGTTAAGAGAGACATGAAGTATGTCTTCACTGAAAGAGTGGTGGATGCCTGAACAGACTGCCAGCAGAGGTGCTGGAGGTGAAAACAGTGGGGCACTTCAAGCATGCGTGGGACAGGCATAAGGGAATATTAGTAAATAGGCAGGGAGGGGGGAGGGCTGCCAGAGATCAGGCAGTGTCTGCGGAAACAAAGTAGGTAAGGACCATCTGGGCTGACAGTGGGTGGACCAAGCAGTCCTTTTCTGCTGACAAAAATTCTCTGTTTCTATATTTCTGTTTCTAGTATTAGTGGGTGCTGTACTGCAGTGGGTGCTGTAGAGCTGTTTGGAATTGGGCACTACAGAACTAAAGTTTTACTTACTTACTGTCAGGATGCACTATCCTTTGGCTGAGAAGTTAAACTAAGGTCTCTTCCACCCATCTTCGGTACTGTCCTTGTGGATGTCCAGGCAGAAGTACTAGAACCCGAGGCACTTTTTCTAGGAGTCAGGGATTTTCTCCCAGTGCTCTGCTCGACATTTCCCTTCCCATAAAACCATTTCAGGCAGTTGTCCAAGGCTGTGTGTGGGTGTTGACAAGATGAGTGGAGTGTCTGCGTCTGCATGTTTACAGTAGGGATGGGCGAGATGGTTGTGACCCAGCCCTGGTCCTGACTCTGATATTTTTCCAAACAAGTCTGGCTTACTTTAGTTTGCCTAAGCAGGTACATTATCCAGACTGGGCTGCAGCTGGGTGAGAGGGAGAGCTGAACCGGGTCAAATGACAGAACCAGGTTACACCCTTCATGTGATTCTGGATTATTACACTTATTCATAAAATGGTCAAAATGGTCATAACATCAGTTAATCTAACCTAAGGGGGTAATGAGGCCCAAGGCATAGCTGTGGGCCTGATGCCCCTTGGTTATATTAACAAAGGTAACCCAAACCCTGGAGTGCCTTAACACTATTATCAAAGCAAACTGTTTTTATTTATTTTTAAATGGATGCTTTATAGTTACAGGATAATATAATATGCTTTATAGTTACAGTTTTCATTGTGCCATTGTGCGTGAGGGTTCCTAGCCATTACTATAACCCTTTCAGAACGCAGTCAGCCAATCAGAATGCTGTGTTCCCAGCCATTGTTAGATAATGCCCATTCAGCCATTGAGTTCTATAGTAGAACACAGATACATTGTGACAACAACATAGGAGCTCAATGAACTGAAAAACATATCTACCTCCCCCAACAAATTTCTACCCTCCCAATTTGGATTTTGCAGTGTTGAAATACTTTTATATCGCCATGCTACTGCATAACCGGTATTGCAAAACGCTGCTGCCACCATCTCGCGGGCAAGAGCTGAAGTCTGCTGCTCACTCTATGCAAATGTGAGCTTCCAGGTCTGCCACTGGTTGGCAGCTCACACTGGTATAGTGTGAGCAGTGGCAGTGTGCTCTCAACCACGAGATGTGGCAGACAGCAGCAGAGAATGGGTGAAAACTGTGCCGCTGGAACCTTACCAAGCCAGATTTGTAAAAGCCAAACTGGACAGTCTGCCTGAACCAGCCAGACTGGGTGCAAGTTACATGAATCCTACTGGTGCTGCTCTTACTGATCTGGTTCTGTCCAGTTCCAGCGGTCTGGATTTCAGCCATAGCCGGGCTTGGCAACAAATGAACATGCTGAACCGTACTGTACCAGAGCAATAAAAGCTGGGTCTGCCAGACTGGGCTGGGCTGTTAAAATTCAGCACAACTCACACCTGTTCCAGCTTCTAGAGATCTGGGCTGGTCCAGTCTACACCAAGTCCCACAGTGGCATTTTGCAATACTAGTTACAGGCATATAGCCCAGGTCTATAAAGTTGTAAAAATGAAGGAAAACATTTTTTGCCACACTGCAAAAGCCTAATTTCTTTTAATTTCTACTTTTAATTTCAATCAATCAATCAATCAAAATCTTTATTTATTCAGGCGAACATCATTGAGCATAGCTCATTTACAAGATGGACCTAATTTAATTCTTATTTCTGCTTTTAATTCTGTTTTCTGCTTCATGACTTTTCTACTCCCACCTGCAAATGTCCATGACCCTCTACCTCTTGACTCCAACACACACACACACACACACACTCTCTCTCACACTCTCTACCCTGGCCATTTTGCTCCCCTCTTCCCCTGCTATACCCGCATGAGTAATTTCTCCCTACCTATCAAAACTCAGTTTTTATCCAGCACATGTAGCTATTAATTTGCCTTATAAGGTTTGTGATTATGCTCCTTGAGATTTTGTATCACTGTATATGACTACTATTTTGGCGATAGATAGACAGACAGACAGACAGACAGATAGATAGGGGACTCCATGATTAGTGAGATGGAGAGGGAGATTTCTTTGGTGTTAAGTCCAGGAGTATACCTGGCTTGACGGTGCATCAGGCTAAACATCTAGTCTATTGTCTCGTGCAGGAGCGTGGTGGGACCCCTGACAGATTAGTGCAGCTAGGTACAAATGAAATAGAGGGGAACAGTGAGCTGGAGATCCAGGCTAGATTTAGGGAGTTGGCCAGGGTCTGTCAGGATGTCAGGTGCTTGGTCTCCTTCTCAGAGATACTACCAGTGCCTATGGCCAGTGTGGAGAATAAGCAAAAATAAGGGCTGTAAATGTATGGCTCGGTAAATGGTGCAGGGCCAGGGGTATGGGTGGGTGGGGACTGGGTGCAGCTTGGGAAGATAAGGAATTGTAGTAAGGACAGGCTCCACCTTTAGCGCAGAGGGAAAAGAGGTCCCGTAGCTTAGACTGGCAGAATTCATCTGCTCCAGGTGGGGTTTAAACTTGTGAGGGAGGGAAAAGGCTCCTGGCAGGCCAAGCCAGGAAGGCCCTGACCTTCTCCCACAGGCGGGGGGGCGGTAAGGCGAACACCTGATAGTGCACAAGGGATCCTTAGGCAGGGGAGGGGGCAAGGGGCACGCTGGATGGTGGTCCTGAGAAATGCCAGGAGCATAGGAAACAAGATGCCAGAGCTTCAGGCACTCTTGGTGGGGGTGGGGTGGGGTGGATGTGACGGCTGTCACAGAGACCTGGGCCACTTTCAGAAATAATTGGGACCTAAACCTACTAGGGTACACCACATGCAGAACGGATAGGGTGGAGGAAAGGGAAGGGGGTAGCATTTATCATTAGGGATGCATTGGGATAAGCAAGGTTGAGGAAGCGGGGGATCAGTTGGAGACTCTCTGGGTCACCCTGCAGGCTCCAGAGGGCAAACGGATGAAGATGGGGGTGGTATATAGACCACCCGGGCAGGGGGAAGAACAGGAGGAAGGGCTGGTGGCTAACCTTAGGGACCACTGTGGTAGGAGAGAGGGCAATACCGTGGTGCTGGAAGACCCAAATATGCCAGGAGTGGACTGGGGAACTATGGCGTCCTCATCGGGCAGGGAGCAATGCCTGCTGGATGTATTCCAGGATGCGTTCCTTGCCCAGCTGGTGACTGATTCGATGAGGGAGGGGAGCGTCCTGGATGTGGTCCTGTCAGAAGGTAAGCGCATCAGGGATCTAGCTGTTGGGGACTCACACTGGTGGGAAGTGATCACACCATGGTTTGGTTCTCCCTTGACCTAGGGGAAGGGGTAGAACACACAAAAATGACAGTGGTGGATTTTAGAGAGGCGGACTTCAGGGGGATGGAGTGGATCCTTAGGGGCTACCTAGATGAGATCAGGCCAAGCATGGGCACGGAGGCCCGGTGGGAAATTATTAAAAAGGGGCTCCTGGAGGCTACCAAGGCCTGCACGAGGGAGAGGCACAAGTGGCACAAAGCTAAGGGGCCTAGCTGGTGGACAAGGGAGGTCCAGGATGTGGTGAGGGAAAAAAAAGCTGCTTATAGCCGATACAAACATTCTCGGGGGCTATATCCAAGGGAGAGTATGATAAGGTAGCCAGGAGGGTCACCAGGGTGGTGAGGTTGGCCAAGGTAGGGGGGCGGAGCAGAGATTGGCACAGGGATTGGGGGAGGGTCTTCAGGTATATCAGGGAAAGAAGAAAAGGGAAGGGGCAGATTAGTAGGCTGAGGATGGGGCGTGGATGGGTGGAGGAGGTGGGGGAGAAGGTGGAGGTACTAAATGACTTTTTTGCCTCGGTATTTACCAAGGAGAATGGGGGGGCGGCATGGCAAGGCAATGATGAAGTGGGGGAAATAGATGTTGAAATCCCCAACGGGAGGGTGTGGGATGCCCTCAAGGCCCTAAGAGAGGATAAAGCACCGGGCCCAGACATGATCCATCCCAGGGTGCTTCAGGAGCTGGCTGATACCCTGACGGACCTTTTTAACTCCTCCCTGCAGTCGGGATGGGTGTCTCATGACTGTAGGATGGCCCATATCGTGCCTATACACAAGGGTGGCTCGCAAGAGGGGCCGGGAAACTACAGGCCTGTTAGCCTGACATCGGTAGTGGGCAGAGTGATAGAGGTCACCCTGAAGGAGAGGCTGGAGGGGGTTCTGAAGGCACGGGGTCACCTAGATGATCGCCAGCATTGCTTTGTTAAGGGCAGATCGTGTCAGACCAGCCTGGTGGAATTTTATGAAGGAGTGATGAGTGCGCTGGATTAGAGCAGGCCAGTGGATGTCCTCTTTCTGGACTTCAGCAGGGCATTTGACTTGGTGCCACATCCCAGGCTACTGGAGAAGCTGGAAAATATGGGGTTGGGGGGGCAGATGGTCAGGTGGATAGGAAACTGGCTAGCGGGGCGTGTACAGACGGTGAGGGGGGGAGGTCTCATCCTCCAGGAGAGTCCTTAGTGGGGTCCCACAGGGGTCCGTACTGGGTCCACTCCTGTTTGATGCCTGCAGTATATCTCAGGCATCAGAAGCAGTATCAGGAGTGGGATGAGCCTCTTAACCGATGACTTGAAGCTGTGGGCGGTGGTGGAAGGGAAAGAGGAGAAGCTGGCTCTCCAGGAGGACCTGGAGACTCTGGGGAGGTGGTCATGAGCCTGGAAGCTAAAGTTTAATGCGGGGAAATGAGGGTTATGCTCCTGGGGGACGCATAGAGGGGGGACAGCTCAGAGGTAATGTGAGGAAGTATTTCTTCACAGAGAGGGTTGTGGATACATGGAACAGCCTTCCTGAGGAGGTTGTCGAGTCAAAAACAGTGGGTGAATTCAAGAATGCATGGAACAGACATAAGGCAGTTCTAGTGGTGGGTAGGAGGAAGTAGGCTGTTGGTTAACTAGGATCTGCAGCTTATCCATTAGGTTGGGAAATGGGCAGACTAGGTGGGCCAAGCGGTCCTTATCTGCCATCAGATTCTATGTTTCTGGGGGCCAAAAACCCAACTCATGTATACACCTTGGGGGGGGGGCACTGCAGGTTCTAGGGGGAGAGAAGGATCGCAGGGAGGTGGTGGATGCCAAAATGAATAACTCAGAGCAGTGTAGAAGGGCTGCGGCCCAAGGAAATAAAATGCTGGGGTGCATAGCCAGGGGATAACCTCAAGGAGTCGAAGGGTGCTCCTTCTGCTGTACAGTTGCCTGGTTAGACCACACCTTGAATACTGCATACAGTTTTAGCATTCCTACTTAAAGAGGGACATTGCTCTACTGGAAAGGGTACAGAGGAGGGCTACCAGGATGATACTAGGGCTAGGTGAAAGGCCCTATGAGAAGAGACTGGAGGAGCTCAACCTGTACTCGCTGGAGGAGAGAAGGAATGGGGGGATGTGATAGAGGTCTTCAAATATCTCAAAGGAATAAACAGGGTAAGCCTCGAGGGGGTGCTACAGCTGAGGGAGGTAAGGGCCACCAGGGGACACTCAATGAAGCTGGACGGGGGGAGGCTGAGGAGGGAAACAAGGAGACGCTACTTTACTGAGAGGGTGATGGGGTCCTGGAATGTACTGCCCAGAGAGTTGGTGGCTGCTACAGCTGTGGAGGGGTTCAAGAAAGGCTGAGATAGGTATAAGGGGAGAGTGCATCCCAGAGCCCCGCTGGGGAATGGGGGCTTGTAGGGGGGGGGGGCTGACAGCGGTGCCCTTGGAAGATACTGATCATTGAGCAGACTCGATAGACCATAGGGCCTAATCTGCTGGCTTCTTAGTATGTTAGATAGATAGAGACGAAGATACGAACATACAAAATGCCAGCAGAGACAGGTCTCATGGTCTATTGAGTATGCTCAGGTGTGTAGCTATCTATCTATCTATCTGTCTGTCTGTCTATCTGTCTGTCTGTCTGTCTGTCTATCTATCTATCTATCTATCTATCTATCTATCTGTCTGTCTGTCTGTCTATCTATCTGTCTGTCTGTCTATCTGTCTATCTATCTATCTGTCTGTCTGTCTATCTGTCTATCTGTCTGTCTCTCTATCTATCTATCTATCTGATGGATAGATAGACAGATAAGATAAATAGACAGACAGACAGATAAATACTGCCTTTAGAGAGATAGACATACACATATACTGTCTGAAGATAGATGGATAGATATATACTGTCGATAGACAGATAGACAGACAGACAGATAAACTCAAATAATTGTGAGGGTAGCTGAGGAGAGGTGAATTACTTATGCAGGTTTCCTTTAAGAAGAAGCTAATAAACTACATCATATAGTATTGCCCCTCACATTTAACTTAAACAGAAAACAGCTATACAAAAATAAAAATAATTTTTCAGAAAAGCAAATGCTTTAGTTGGAACTAAACTCTCTATTAAACTTGTCAGGACATGTAGCACCAGTACTAGAGAAAGGAATAAATCCCCCCCAGTTGGTTTGAAAATCTGGAACCAAAAACCGCCCCAGTTTGTGATTAGAAATGCAAACAACCAATTAGTGAGTACTCAGCATATAATTAGTGTGCATAAAGCAGGTGTGAATGACTTGGTATCGAAATAGGGAACTTTTTTTAAAGGGGAACTGTCAGCAACAAGAGTTCATCACTTACATGTGGGGCTGGTCCCGGTTTGCACTTCGTGCGCAAAAACACTTTTTTTTTATATGCTTACTGTTTACTGTAGATTGTATCAGACTAGTTTTGCTTACTTCCAGGCAGACATTTTCTGTATCTACAAATCCCAGAATCCCCTGCAGATGATGTCAGAACAGGACTGCGGCAGTGAGGGAGTCAATAGCTTGCAGGGCATGTTAGAGCTTTCATAAGCTCCGATCAGATGTCTGCTGGTCCCAGAGCTCTCCCAGAGCTAAGTACAGTCCTCTGTGTCTGTACATGGCCCTGGGAGGACAGCAGGACTAGCAACCAAAAGAGCAGAGCTTATAAAAACACTAATGTGCATTGCAGGCTATTAAATCACCCACTGCTACAGCCCTACTCTAATGTCAGCTGCAGAGGATTCTGGGATTTTTAGTTACAGAAACTGTCAGTCCGGAAATAAGCAGTTAGTCCAATACAATCTACTATACAGTAAACAGTAAGTAAAAAAAAATGTTTTTTTTCACACAAAGTTCATATTGGGACAAGCCCTGCATTTGGGTGTGGGGCTCTTAGTGTTGACTTTTCCCCTCTATAACAGATCTGGTTGAGGTTCAGGCTTGTCTGTCCTGATGTTCAAGACAGTGGTCATACTGTATAACATACGGACAGATCCACAGTGTGACCATCATATAGAAACGTTGAAAATGTTAGCAGAAAAAGACTATTGTTCTATCCAGTCTGCTCTGTTTTTCTCTATCCTACCCTATGACCTGTTGTCTATTTGGGGATATTGGCTTCACCCCCCCCCTTTGCCCCCTGCCCTACTAATTCCCCTGTGTAACTACTGAGCCCTTTACGTAGCCCCAGCCATGTTTGAAACCATTAAAGGTTTTTACACCTATCACCTCTGCTGGTAGGTTGTTCCACAGTTCAGCTTCTCCCTCTGTCAAGTAAAATGTTCTCACCACCCTCCTGAATCTCCTCCCTGCTAGCTTCTACTAATGTCCCCATGTTCATGACTCACCAGTCTTGCTGGATATTTCCCCACAGTATGCTGGCTCCTTACTGGCCCAGAGATACTTTCAGCTGGTCAGTTGGGGTGGCAGTATAGCCCAGAGGTTAGAGTAGTGAGCTGTGAATGAGCTTCGTACATGCAGCAGGCCTGGGTTTGATTCCTTCCTACAGCCTCCATTTGCATACTGTGTGACCCTGAGCAAGTCCCTCAACTTCCCACTGCTCTCAGGCCGTCCCTGAAAACAAGCATTGTGCTTGGTGGGCCTAACCCAGTTACCAAAGAATAAAACAAACTATATATATATATATATATATATATATGAGAGAAATACAAAATCACACATGTCCCCACAATGCAAAGCATCATGGGCTGCATATGCAAATCACCACAGAATGTTATACTGGTTCAACTTTAAGCAGAATTGCATGGTGCCGAAAGGCCTCTCACACAGTTTGCAAAGGGTGCTAACAGATGACATACACACGTGTTTCATCCTACCAGGACTCATCAGTATGCCTCGTCTGTTTGACACCCCAGTGGAATGAACCAGCCACCCTAAGATGGTCTCTCTGGGTTATATTGTGGTGAACCCAATTAAAACAAAAAACTATTTAAAAGACACACCTTGCTCATTCCTTTCAGGAACTTAAAGGTCTCTTATCAGCCCTCTGTCTCCTGGGCTTTAGCGAGTGCATGTTCCGGGCCTTAAGCCGATCCTCATAGGATCTGCCCAGCTGGTCCTGAATCATTTTGGCTACCCTAAGCTGTACCATCTCTGGCCTGTCTGTCTTTTCTCTATGCTCGAGTTATGCGCTGCTGGCCTGCTTAGCAGATGCACCCCTGGAGGATTCCACCACATGGTACAATCCCCACCCCAGGATGCCCCGATCTGCATGTGCTGCTGTGGAGCGTGCATCTGCCAGGGGGTGGAACAGGGCCAGACACTGGGAATCAAATGAGATACCAGGGTCAGTGCCAAAGTGGATCCTGTACTCTGTGTTGAACAGGTGATTGTGAAATATGGCAGCTCTGCAAGGGCTGCCGTATCCCTGTATGGGGTAGAAAAGTTTATCAAGAAACACAAAGTGGCACGTTATGCCAGCCAGCCAGCCAGCCCTCCATGAGATATCAATTCAATTTTATTCAGAATAAAAAAACGCTGAGCTGAGCTTGTTTGCAATGGGGTCCTGTTCAGGCAAAACTTCTTATGACACGCAAACATGGCACGGACATAGATCGTGCTAGAGTTTACAAGGCACTGTGTGTTTACATAGGCATAACACACAAAACTGCCAGAGGTGGCCATACTGGAGGCATATAAATCCTACTGCAGTGCCCCCACATAGCCTCTGTGCTTACCGCTCGGTCTCCATGAGTGGTGGAGGAGCGTACCACAAAGCGTGGGGGAGGGGTGTCACAATTACATAGAACACCTTAGCCCAGGGTGCTGGGAAAACAACTGCTTTCTTGAATATACTTCAGTCAAATTACCTAGTTTTTTATAATCCTGGATAATCCAGACATTTTGAGGAATAACCCATGATTATTAACAGAAATGCATGGGTTACTCATGCTAATCAAAACAGAACAGGGTCAGGAATTGGAGCTTTAGAAGAGGTTTGAGAGAAGAAAGAAAGCTAAAGATAACAATACAACTAATGAAACAGTGAAACAAAATATTCCATGGAGTTTTTCCAAAAAGCATAATTCTGGTTGCCTGGATTTTCAGGTTTTTGTTGAGTGCCTAAAGGTTTAAAAATAGCCTCCCTGCTGTCACTGGAGAAATCCCACCAGCCTCATTTTAATGGTGCTCCAATGACTGAAATGTGTGTATGGGGGGTCAAAATTCATGGTTTGACCCGTGAGCTACAAAAGTGAGGGGGCTCATGACCCCCTGGCTTGACCGCCTATGGTCTCCATAACTCAGAAATCTGTGTCTGAGTCCTGCAGATCATGACCTCATCCACTGTGCCGGACCTTGACCCCAACCCCGCCATAAAGACACATGGGTCTGGTCAGAGCAAGCCTCCGGGGGTGCAGTCCCCACTAGGGATGCACAGCAGAGCAGGATCCACATGTAGCACTCCAGGTGGTGGCCTGACTGTGGCCTTGTAAAGTGGCAGACTTATGCTGACCCGTCGGTGCAGCGGTAACACTACTGCTCACGACACAGCCCCCCTCCCTTCACTGTTTACTGCCCCAACCATGTGTCACGCTGCCTTACAAAGCCTTAGGGTCCTCATCAACGGAAGCTGGGCAAAGGTCAGATGTGGGAATGGAACGTCCTTGAAATTGGGGCCTTCAGGAGTTCCTCCCCTCCTGGGTCTGTTTGGCTTGCACGCTTCTGGTTGCGAACGGACCAAAGCCTCCAAACATGAATTAGGTTAGGCTGGCCTGTTGGTGCAGTGGTAAGGCTACGGCTCGCAACAGTGGTGACCCAGAGTCGGGAATGAACATAGGTCGCTGATGGCCAGCCTGGGGAGGGAGGATGAGTATCTCAGGGACAGCTCTACTTCTAGGGGGAGGGGCGGAGTACAGCGTCTCACTACTCGACTGCCATCTGTCAGCATCCAGATAGTATTGCAATCAAATGCCCACTGGCATGCAAGGACCTGCCATTAGACTGCAAGCATGCATGCATGTGTGCCACTGCAAGCATGAATGCATGTCATTGCACGATTGCACCCTGGGGAGAAAACCAGAGGACAACAGCCCTGGTCTGATCCGGCACCACCCACAGGCTCACGCATGGCTGTCGTGGTAGACAACCTACCACCACATGTTGTCCCGGGTAAGCGGTGGATAGCCGGTAAGTCCATGAGTGGGAGTTGAACCTGAAATCTCCTGGTACCCATGAGACGGCTGGTGATGGTGCTGGGGAGGGGGAGTGCCACAGGAGCAGGTGTCGGAAGGTGCAGAAACACATGGTGGGGAAAAAAACATAACTTACGGTGCAATGCCATATCTCTACTGACCCCTCCTGTCGCTGCAAATAATGCATCTTTCTGTGTTATACACAGAAACACAGAAGCATAAAAATTGTTGGCAGAAAAAGGACTGTCAGCCTGTCAAATCTGCGTACAAATTCTTGTATATCTATTGTGTATAACTTTTTTTTTTTTATCCTTGTCTTTTCTCCCCTGGGGCTCCTGCTGTTAGGTGAGCTTTAGCTCTCTGCATGAGACAGCTCACATCTGCCCTTGCTTGCTGCGCTGCTCTTCTCCCGACCCCAGCCTGATACCGACAAATCCCCCACAAATTTCCCTTCATGGCAAAGTTGGGATGGAATGCCGTCTTTCTACCCCTCCCCCCCCAGTACATACAAATCCAGTTTTGAATGGTCAGGGCTGCGGGTCAAGAGCACAGCTCAGGCTTCATATAGCCTGCAGTATTCCCCAATTTCGGATTTTCTTGTCCCTCCCTCTTTGCTGGGGTGTACACATCAGCGGGCGAACGCAGAGGCGTGAGCATGCTGCAGGATCCCGAAGTGCCCTCCCTTCATTGGCATCCCTGACCCACACAACCCTCAGGCCTCCACCTGGGTGGTAGTCATTCGGCATGACCACCAACCCACCCTCCCCGGGAGAGCAGAGCTGTCCTCCGGACTCTCGATCCTCTCTCTCTCCCTGCCCAATCCCCAGCAACCCGCTTGCACCACAAACATGTGTCGCTGGTATGGCAGGAGGTAAGGCCCCAGTGCCTCAACCCTCTATGCCTCTGGGCCAGTGTTTGTGTATAAGTTTTGATAATGTGTTGTTTGATTTTGTTTTTTTATTTCATTTGTTAGAATCTCTTGTTCACTTTCCCCAGGGTGTACCTAGAAATGAGTTGTTTTCCAGTCAGTGTATTTTGTTCTAGAAAAATATTTTTAATTTTCATTTTACAATTTCTGGCCAGGAAAAGACATGTTTCCAGGTGTATCCTGGGAGCACAGGGAAGTTATTAAGTGACTTGCTCATGGTCACACAGCATGCAAGTGGTGGTTGTGAGATTCAAACCCAGGTCTCCAGGTTTGCAGCTCAGTGCTCTAAACCACTACACCATACTGCCTCCTGGTATTTAAAATTTCAATCAATCAATTAATCAATTAATAAAGTGAAATAGTAAAACCAAACTATGGTGGGAGAAGAGACATAGAATCCATATCACCCACATCTGCAGGAGCACAGCAGTGATTATAACCCAGGTTGCGTACTGATGCATACATCCAAACTTAGGTTTAAGAATGCAAGCAGTATTTATTTTTTTTAACAGTTATTGTTACCCAGGATAGCCCAGCTGTGATGCACCATCTTGTTTCCAGTGGGGTCCTGCTTCCACCTATTTTCAAAGCTGGGCCGACTGGAGCACTGGGAGGTTAAGTAATTTGCACAAGGTCACACAGTATCTGGCTCTAGTGAGATTTGAACCTTCAATCTCCCAGTTCCTAAGTTGTTACTCTGACCGCTAGACCACACAGCCTGTCTTGCCATATATGGTTCTTTAAATGCAGGATGCCAGGCCTGCAAGTAAAAGAACAAAACTGTGGACATGATAGGCCCGAAGTCCCTTCCAGCCCTAAACTACTATGCTGTTACGTTCGCACTCTGCTTCCTTGTCACCCATGGAATTGCACCATGAGCACTCTCAAAAATAAAAAATAAAAATCGCAATAATTGTATGTAGTCTACCCTTGTTTCCCTAATGTAACTGTTTACTGTATTTTGCAATATTTTCCTACTGTATTGGGTCGCCCCTGTAATTGAAACTTTCACCCAGTGGCCCTTACCTGGTTACCAAATAATTCAATAAATAAATCAAAATAATTAAATATTAAAGTCACGTAACCTGCTGTTCATCACAGTAAAGCTTTTAGAGTTGCTGCACGCTGCCTGGCCCCCACCCCCCTTCACAGGATGCAAAGCCAGGAAAACTTGAATTTTGCATTTGACCTCCTAACTCTGATTATTGTCACCCGCACCTCTGTGAATGCTAGCTAGCCAGAAGCATTGGATTAGGTGGGGGTGGGGCAGGGTTGGAGAGGGGGACAGGAGGTCAGAGAGCAATCATTCCAGGAGCACTCTGTTCAAATGTAAATGTGCCCCTAATGTGCCTGTAATTTGGTGGGAAGTAGGGGGAGATGGGACCCTCTCTATATGCGGAGGAGACACACAAGAAAACAATCAGTTGCCCCATGTGTGTGTGTGTGTGGGGGGGATAGGATTTGGTAATCACTTTCCATTACTGAGCACAGATACTAAGTCATTAATGTGTAATTACACTCTAATGTGATGCTAATTAACGTGAAGTCAACATAGTTAAGTAACGACACAGATTGCTTGAGAAGTAACTCTGTAGTAATCTTTTCTCCTTGGGGCACATGTTCACAGAGAGGCAGGAATTTATTTGTAATGTTTCACCTGGAAGGGCCCACTGAGCGCTGGCAGCTCATCTCCAGGTGGTCCCTGGGGTTGCTTTAAATGGGACCTGCTTTATTTGTTTATTTGCAGTGTTTGACCAAGAAAGGCACACTGTAGCGTGATAGCTCATTTCCAGGGGAACATGTTTCATTGACAAAGGAATGTTTACCAAGACATTGGGGAGGGGGTTGGCACATAAACTCTGACAGCAGAAATGACCTGTTGGTCCATCAGGTCTGCCTATACTAACTCACCCCTGACCTAGTGTCATGGGGGAGTTGTCCCCCTTGCCCCCTCCCCAGCTGCAATGCTCTCCCCCCTAGTGGGACTATGAGTCTTCTTAATCAGTCCCATCTGTGTTTGAACCCATTATGGGTACCTGCCCCCATCACTTCCACCAGCAATGTGCTCCACAGCTCCACTACGTGTGGAGAAACCTTAGCTAATCATACACATATAGTGGGGGTCTACATCAGACACAGCGGCCATGGTTCAGCTCGTGTTTTGACTCGTAGAGTCAAGTCAAACCCCTGGCTTGGTCCCCGGTGAGAAATTCCTGGCTTGCCCACCTCTGCATACTGTCCTTTCAAAGTTATGATAAGGAGAAATAAACATGGAGGGATGGCCTTATCTTGGGACCCTGCGAGAACCCCCTCAGATCACTCAAAATGTTTTTACGAGCTCTGAGATCCTGCCAGACTTGGCACACTATAAGCCCTGGGTGCCACAAGAGGTTCTGGTAGGGCAACAGTGGCACCAGCAGAAAGTATAGTATGGCCCATATAAATTGAGGCAGCACTCCCAACCAACTGGAGCACACCTTTTCTCTGTGCATGAGATGCTCCTATTCTGTCAAGGGTGTCTCATGCTCAGCTGCCCTGGAAACGGGCATGTTCAGATAAGGTTTTTTTTTTTTAATATTTCATATATTATTAATTGAGCTACAAGTTTAAGATTGGTATCTTTGCCTGTATGAACATACATAACATACGTGAATTTAACTTTGATGGACTGCCAGTTTAATCAGTGTCAGGCCAGAGTCAGCGGTTCAGCAGGTAGCATACTCGCCTCTGAGGCCGGAGATCAGAAGGCTGTGGGTTCTATTCCCACACCAGGCACTTAGGTTAATATCCCAGTACTGACACAGTAGTGCAGCATGATGGGAGTGCTGCACTCCTGAGGTGCCATCTTTCGGATGAGACGTTAAACCGAGGCCCCATCTGCCTGTTCTGGTGGTAGTTCAGGTGGATGTTAAAGATCCCATGGCACTTCTCGAAAAGAGTATGGGAATTTCCCCGGTGCCCTGGCCAAATCTCCCCCCATTCATTAAAAATACCACCAACAGCTTAATCTGGTTCAAGGTCATTTGGTATTCATCTGTATCCCCTTCCCCTGGGTCGTGCCTGAAAATAGGCAGGATTTGTCTAGTGCACTTACCCAGTCAACAAAAACTAAATAAATAAAAATAAATTAAACACTGATGCCAGAATAACCAAGCATTTCCCAGGGATTAACACCCAGCTGGGGGGAGTTGATAACCTGAGGCACAGCCAAGGGTCATTAACCACAGCAAGGGGGTTAAACCCCTGGAAGTGCCTGGTTGTAAGGCCATATACTGCGCTTCTGTGTCTGTTTGCAATAGTAAGAGTAAAACAATATTAAAAAAAAAAAGAGTACCCAAACATGCTGCCTTGAGCTGACCGGGCATTTATAAAGCTTTAATGCCGTGCCGGCCCGCTGACACAGAGGCACAGTTGCAATCTGCGGTGCTGACGACCCCAGTTTGGAAATGGACTCGGGAGTCGGAGGGCCGCTGAAAGTATTTATTTATTTATTTAGATTTTGGTAACCGGGAAACCTACTGAGACCAGAGATCCCTTTTTCAGGGGCGACCCGGAAAAGTAGGATTGAGCATCCGGTGAACTGCTCTTCTACTCTGGGGGGCGGTGGGGTTGAGTGTCAGATGCACGACAGCCCCTGGCGCAGACCGGGAGTTCTGCGGCGGCCGGTGCCTGCACATTCGGGAGTGGGGCAGATGCGGTCCATCATTGCACATCCCCACCCCATGGGGTTTACAGCCTACAAAATGCCGGCCTCCACCAATGAGCCGGCTCCATTGTCGTCCCCTCTGGCCACCAGAATTCACCTACTGGTGGCCCCACTCGGGGGGGGGGTAATCCTGAGTATGAGGGAGGGGCAGCCAGAGCCTGGCGAGCCCATCAGCGCTTGGGGAGCTGGCACAAAAAAAGCATAATAAAAAAAAACTGTTAATGCCTAATACAGCAGCTCATGTTGTCCTCATGAATAATGAATGTGAGTTATAATGTCATTTAACGAGCAGCTGACGCCTTTGGGAAAACTTTGGAAAACATGATATTAAGACACAATTCAGCTTGTAGTTCATATATCTTACATGGATTTCTCATTTCCATTATTTATTACTGAAGAAATTCCCACAAAAAAGAGTTCTTTATCCCTTAGAGATCATCTGCGTCCATAGCTTATTCCCTACGTGAAATTATATAATGCTGTGTTGTGACATCACAGTCTGTTGCCATGGGATTGACTGTGATGTCACAAGCAGAGTATTACGACATCAGCTTGGGAAGAAGCAATAGGAGCTGATGAACCCTCAAGGAACAACTGTCCTGTTTTCATGCATATGACCTCAGTAATAAATAATGGGAATAAGGAATACAGAGCTAATGAGAAATAAAAGCTGCTTTGTGTCCAAATGTAATGTTTTTCAAAGTTTGTCTCGAGGCATTGGTGGCTCTTTGCAGTGTATACTGTGAAGTATACATCTGCTCTTTAAACCAGGGGCGGGAGAGGGGGAAGAGAGATGAATGCTGAAGCACACGGCACAAGAGTGCAGAAGAGGACATCTGGGGAAGCAGCCAAGATGAATCCGTTCCCAGTGCTGGGTGCCCAATTCTCAAAACAAAAAGAGAAAAGAAAAAGATCTCAGAGTTCTTATGCAAAAACAACAACGGGGTGGGTAGTGTGGGGGTGGGTGGCATGAAAAAAAGCCTGCAAGTTCTCAACCTACAAAGCGACAGAATGAACATATAATAATATAGCCAAGGTCAGGTAATCCAGGTCCAATCAGTGACTTCCTTTCCTTCTAGATGTCAGCAGAATCGAAACATTTCAACCCCCACCTCCTCCTCTTCCAAGGGAAAAAAAAAATGAACCCTGAGTCCTTTTCATTATTTGCGAGCTGTCTTTTTAATTGAAAAAAGGCTAGTGGCACCCTGAATGGGGCCCATTATGCCGCGAAGCAGGCGGACGCTATTCAGTGAGAAGTAAATTAGGTTGCGAGGGGACAATGGGAGCTGGGAGAGCGCAGCGAGGGACTGAATAGCAGTGAGACTCTTAGGCTGAGCTGTCAAGGGCAGCTGGAGAATGTTGTGCAGTTTCAGAGGCTTGGTGACTGGAGGACGGGAAGGGGAGTTTGTGGTGAGAGAGGGAAGGCAAGAGAGGGACTCGGGAGAGAGGGGGTAGAAAAAGATGATAGGGGTGGCGTGAGACGGTAGCAAGGGAGTGGCGTATGAAGGAGAAGGGAAGAGAGGGATTAAGAAATATGGAATGGCGGAGAGAGAGGGAAACATACACAGAAACATAAAAATTGTCAGCAGATAAGGACAGTCAGGTCTGTCTGGTCTGCCTATAAGCCCTACACTTGTTTGCGGCCTCAAGGAAGTGAGTAGGGATGGGAGCCTGAGACAAGGTGTGCTATGTGCTCAGGTGGTGCAGCGTGCAAGTGCTGTTGCGGGTTGGCTAACCCAAATAAACTGGTTCAACGAGAATCAGCCACACTCAGCTGAGAACGATCACCACAGTTTCACAACACCAGCTGAATGCTTTGAAGATACTTTTATCATCACAAATTGCAAAATACAGAATACAAAGGCCCTGCTGTCTAACGAAGCCCACCAGGGCGAAGCGCTGGGGTGCCTGAAGTGTAGCCTTAGTGCTCCTACCTGCTGCACCACTCTTTGTATTTTGCAATTTGCAATAATATAGGATAACACATGGGCATCCATACACAACAAGCCTGTGTCTGCATCAGGAGTTTTTAACAGCAGCCAGGAGCCTCGAGAGCAAAGCTCGAGAGGTTCACTGGATGCTATAGAAAGTTTGAGATAAAGTCACAGGCTTGTCTGTGTATGGATCCCCATACATTATCTTTTATAGCGTATGAGCATCCATACCCATTTCAGATGCTTAGCTCCTGTCAGTGAACTGGGGGTTGGGGGAAGGACTAATGACAAGCTCAGACTTACTGATTACATGTGCTCCAGCTTGTCTGTAAGTTCAGGTTTTAAAAAAAAACAGCTTCCAGCTCAATATGATAGAGGAAAGCAGTTGTGTGGCAGCATTCTAAGTTGACACAAATTGCACAAACCCAGCAATACAAAGCATCATGGGAAGCATATGCAAATACCCATGAATTAATTTGGACTGGCTCAATTTTAAGCAAGATTGCATGGTGCCAACGGTTCACATTCTAAGTTGTTGTACTGCGGTAGTGACATCACTACTGCAGCCCAACATAATGATGTCACTACTGCAGCGCAACATAATGATGTCATTATTGCAGCACAACAAGCATATTCCAGACATGGAATTCCATGCATAACAGGGTTTCACCATATGCTATCTTAGCTGTATTCCACCGGTGTTGTGAGACAGGTGAAATGGTGAGGTGAAAATGGTGCAGGGTCTGTATCAAAAGTCCTATGAGGAGAAACTAAAGGACCTCAATTTGTACACCCTGGAACAGAGGAGGAAGAGGGGAGATATGATAGAGACCTTACATACCTCTTGTCCCTAGAATGGTAATCCCCCAAGGTTGTCTGTTTCTTTCCACCAGTCTAGGGCCTGTAATAGTGCTTTTGTCACAGGCACCAGTTTGGCTAGATGGTGTCACTTTTGCAACCAGTGGGACCGTAAGTAGTACTGAATGTCCCCGATTTGAAACTTTGCCCCTGGGACCACTGCTTTGGTGGAGGCCATGTGCCCCAGAAGCAGAAGGAAGTATCTGGCTGACCTAGGACAAAAGAATTTGCTAGACTTGCCAGGTTTCTAGCCCTCTCAGGCTAGAAACCTGGTGACAGAGATGTGCAATTTGGGAGTGTGGCAGGAATGCACAATTTTGGAATGTAGCAGGGATGCACAGTTTCAGAATGCAGCTGGGATGCACAATGTTGGAATGTGGTGCAGATGTGATGCACAATTTTGAAACATGGTGGGTGCATACAATTTTGGAATGTGGCAGGGACCAGCAATTTCAAAATAATACAGTGTGTCCCGTCACATTCCAACAGTGTGCATCCCCACTATATTCCGAAATTGCCAGTCCCCACTAAATTCCTCGATGTGTGTCCCTGTTACATTCCGAGATTGAGTGTCCCACCACATTTTGAGATGGCACATCCCTGCCACATTCTGAGATTGCATGTCCCCCTCAACATTTTAAAATTGTGCACCACCTTGACATTCCATACCTTGGCTCAGCACTGAAACATAGAAACACAGAATTTGATGGCAGATAAAGACTGTTTGGGCCACCTAGTCTGCCCATTTCCCTACCTAATGGATAAGCTGCAGATCCTAGCTAACCAACAGCCTACTTCCTCCTACCCCCACTAGAATTGCCTTATGTCTGTCCCATGCATTCTTGAATTCCCCCACTGTTTTTGACTCCACAACCTCAGGAAGGCCGTTTCATGCAACCATAACCCTCTTTGTGAAAAAAATACTTCCTTGCATTACCTCTGAGCTGTTCCCCCTCTATCTTCAATTTGTGCCCCCTTGTTCTTGCACATCTCTTTTTCTGAAAGATGCTACCCTCTTGGACTTGTTGATTCCCTTGAGGTACTTGAATGTTTCTATCATGTCCCCCCTCTTCCCCCCATTCCTCGAGGGTGTACATATTAAGCTTCTTTAGTCTCTCTTCATATGGCTTCTGGTGCAGACCCTGCACCATTTTGGTTGCCCTCCTCTGGACAGCCTCCATCCTGTCTATGTCCTTGTGGAGATGGAGTTTCCAGAACTGCACGCAGTACTCCAGATGGGGTCTCACCAACTGTCTGTACAGAGGGATAACAACTCCCTGTTTTCTACTGGTGATGCCACTCCCTATGCATCCCAGTGTCCCCCAGCCCTCCTTACTGCCTTCTCACATTGCTTGCCCACCTTTAGGTTGTCTGATATGACTACCCCCAGGTCCCTTTCCATTTTTGTTGTTGTTAGTATCTCACCCCCATTGTGTACCCTTCCCCTAGGTTTTTGTTTCCCAGGGTCATTACTTTGCACTTCTTTGCATTTCATCTAAGCTGCCATACATTTGACCATTCCTCCAACCTTGCCAAGTCTGTTCTCATCCTTTCCACCCTACCTGGTGTATCAACCCTGTTGCAGATCTTTGTGTTGTCTGCAAAAGAGACATACTTTTCCTTCCAGTCACCTGCAATGTCACTTATAAAGACATTAAAGAGGACCGGTCCCAGTACTGAACCCTGTGGTGCCCCCCTAGTAACCCCCCTTTCTTCAGAGTGCACTCTGTTTACTATTACCCTCTGCGTCCTGTTGTCCAGCCTATTTTTCACCCTGGCTACCACCTTGGGGCCCACTCCAAAGTTGGCTAACTTGTTTATTAATCTTTGTGTGGGACTATGTCAAATTCCTTGGGAAAGTCTAGGTAGGCCATGTCCACAGCCCCTCCCTGGTCTACTACTTTGGTCACCCAGCCAAAGAAATCTGTTAGATTCATCTGACGTGACCTTCCTGCTGTGAATCCATGCTGCCTTGAGTCTGTGCCCCACTGGCCTCTAGGTACTCAACAATTCTTTTCCTTTAGAAGTGATTCCATAGTTTTCCCTACCACTGAGGTCAAACTAACAGGTCAGTAGTTTCCTGCCTCTGCCTTGCTCCCACTTTTGTGAAGTGGAATCACATCCGCCCTCCTCCAGTCCTCAGGTGCCACCCTATCCTCCCATGATTTGTTAACGAGGGTAGTCAGTGGTGTCACAAGTTCTCCCTTTAGTTCTTTTAGAGTTCTGGGGTGAATCCCATCAAGCCCCATTGCTTTGTCTACCTTCAGTTTTAAGAGTTCTTTCAGAACTCTTTATTCTGTGAATGGACTGGTATTAACCCCCTATCCAGAGTGTTTCTATTGTTTGGTTAGGCACCTCCCCCTCCTCCTCTTCTTTTGTGACTACTGAGCAGAAGTATTTGTTCAGTATCCCTGCTTTTTCACAGTCACCCTCTGCCCACATTCCCTTCCCTTTATTAAGCCTCAGTATCCATCCCTTGGTCTTTCTTCACTCCCTAATGTACCTATAAAAGGTTTTATCCCCCTTCTTAACAGAGTTGGTTCTCTTTTCCTCAGTTTGGGCCTTTGCTATTCTGACTGCCTTTCCTGCCTCCTTCTGCTTCAACTGGTATAGTTTTCTGTCCTGCGCCTTCTGTGTTTCCTTATATTTCTTGCGTGCTGTCCTTTTCTCCTTAACCTTCACTGCCACGTCTTTTGAGAACCACAGTGGCTTTTCCCTTCATTTTGTTTTGTTAATTTGCTTTACACAAAGACTTGCTGCCTCTGTGATGGTAGTTTTGATTTTTCCCCATTGTTCTTCCACTCCTCTTTCTTGCCTGTTTGCCAGTGCTTTTCTAAGGCACTCTCCCATTTTGCCAAAGTCAGCCCTCCTAAAGTCCAACACCCTTGCTTTTGTATGGCTTGACTCTACAGCAGTGTTTATTGTGAACCACACTGTTTGGGGGTCGCTTGTTCCCAGGTGGCTACCCACTTCTAAATCTGAGATCCTCTCTCCATCCCCGTTTGAGAGTATGGGGTCTAAGACTGCTACCTCCCGAGTGGGTTCCAAAACTAGCTGTCTGAGGCATGCCCCCTGTAGAGCATCAAGAATGACCCTGCTCTTGGATGCGGCTGCAGTAAACGTGCTCCAGTTAACATCTGGCATATTCAGGTCCCCCAGCAACAATATCTCTCCTTTTTCTACCATTCTAAGGATTCCTTCTATCATTTCCTTGTCCATTTCCTCCCCCTGAGTTGGGTGTCTGTAAACAACCCCTGTGCGGATTGTGGTGCCATTTTCTGTCTCCAGGGTGACCCACAGTGCCTCCTCACCTCCCTGTTTACCTTTTAGTTCTGTTGCATTGATTCCTTCCCTTATGTAGAGAGCTACTCCTCTTCCTCCTCTTTCACCCCCGTCCCTCCTGAAGATTGTGTACCCTGGTATGTTGACATCCCAGTCATGGTTCTCTGTGTACCATGTTTCTGTGGCTGCCACAATATCCAGGCATCCCTCTTTCTTCAAGGCCACTAGTTCAAGGAGCTTGTTACCCAGACTATAGGCATTGGTACTCATCGCCCTCCATTTTTTTTACGTCCTTACCCCTTTTAGGCCCATCCCTGTCCTTACTGCTTTTGCCTTTTTCTGGATTTATCCTTCTCCTGCTCCCTAACGACTTCTCTACCTTTGTGTCTGCTTCGCTAACTGCCTTGTTTTGTGTAGGGGGGGACGGAATTTCCCTGCTTCTCTTCAGTGCCTCCCCCATTGGCTAGTTTAAATGCTTACCAATGAAGCATTTAAACTCATCACCTAAGATTCTGGTTCCCCTCCTGACAGATGCAGACCATCACACCAGTATAGGTCTGTATCCCTCCAGGTGGACCCCCGTCCCCAATGAAGCCAAGTCCCTGAGCTCTGCACCAGTTTTTCAACCAGTAATTGAATCCCATAGTGCGGAGTGCCCTAGCCTCACCCATGCCATAGACAGGCAGCACATCCGAGAAAGTTACCATTTCTGCTACTTGTCTAAGGCCCCTCCCCAACTCCACAAACTCCTGCTGCGCTACTCTGATCCCATTCCCAGCCAAGTAATTTGTTCCTCGGTGGAAAATGACATCCAGCTCCCTCCCCCATGCAGTTGTTCCCACGATCCTGAAGATTAACTTCCTGTCCCTCCAAGCGTTGGTGCTGAGCAGGCACCTTACCTCCCTCTCCCAGTTCTACCCCCTTAATGACTGAGTCCCCCACCAGGAGTTGTTTCCTTTCCCTGGAGAGTCCTGTGCCACCCTCCTGTGGGTCTCCTTTGTGGAGGTTTCCAGCATCCTCCTTGATCTCCACTGCGGGTGCCTCCATAGAGGAACAACGCTCTGCCAGAATGGCAAATGAATGGCGGAGAGGCACAACTGGAGGGATGCACCTCTATTCCACCACTCTCACCCTCCCTGAGCCCACCATGGTCCAACCATTCCTCTTTTTCTGAGGCAGTGGTGGTGGCCTGGGTGGTCCCTGGGTGAGGGGAGGAGGTTTCCCAAATCCTCACCAAGTCTCAATGGAGACGGGTAACCTCCTCCCTTAGACCAGAGGTGTGCCTGCAAATAAGGGAGCAACGCAGCCACCAGAACATCTCCCTGAAGACTGCCACTCCACAGCCAGTGCATTGCACCACTCCCCACATGTCTGTCTCCTTTCCTGTTTAAGATGTTTGTTTCTTTTAGTGTGCAAGCGTGTGACTGTGTTTACCCCATATTCAGTGTGCTGTGCTGTTAAGGATATGAACAGGTGTATGTCATTTGCACATTTGGGAAGTGATGTCAGAACCTCTGCTATAAAGGAAATAATGTGCTTAGGGTGGGTGGGGTGAGAGGCAGGGTGGGTGAGACTAAGCCCATGCCCTCCAGAAACAATCAACTACAACTCTGACCCACCACCCAGGTGAGTGCCTTTCTTCCTTTCAGACACCTATTTCACAGAGTTTAAGTAACAGGTGTAGTCACAAATGACTGCAAATATTCTTCCAGCTAGATTTCCTCCCTGACAAATAAAATTTACACTAAGAAAAGTCCACCCCAAAAACAGAGAACCAAAACACTGACTTCTACTTACTTACGCAGGCCCCACAATTAGGAATTCAATTCAGTGTATTCTTATCAAATCACCTCCCTGCTTTAAGGAAGCTGTTGGCTGCTGTCTGTCTCAGCTAGAGCAGGCTACATTCCCAAACCCATTTCCTGACATGTACTAAAGTACCATACCATGCATCTAAACATTCTGGAAATGCAAGCATTGCAGCCAACTCTATGTCAGTTTTTTTTAATGATTACTACAGCTACAGTTTCTTAAACTTAGGAGAAACAGGTCCTATAAAGTTGCTGACACCGGAGGACTAGACTAAAAGTCAGGTTATGACATCATCAGTGGCTCTTCACTGAAACTGGCTTTTTTGAACAGACAGTGAAATCAGGATTACAAAATGGATCATAACTTTAGAATGAAGTAATGTAGAAACCTAATTTTTGGTATGAGAGTTATAGGGGGTATACTTATTCTAATTCTGCAGTGTTGCACTTTTGGCCAGACTCCCTCTTTAAGATCCTTTTTCCTGTAGCTCAACCTAGAGTGGTTATTTGTTCACCCAAAAGAATGTTGCTAGATATTCTGTAGTTGCCTACTAATCAGGGTCAAAGATCCTTAGGATTTCTAACTCCATCCATCTTCAATGCATTGCCTGAGGGATTGTTTGCCTATATGTCACTCACTGGATTTAAAAGTTGTCTTAAGCCTCATCTGTTAACATATGAAGTATGTTATTGTCTTGTCGAAACAAAGCGCACGTATATGTTTTTGTACTCCAAAATGTTGTAAGTTATACCTTTTACTCTTTTCTCTTTCCCTCCCTGGTCACTTATAAAAACAAACAGGCTATTGCTTGTGAGCTAACCAGGTCTATCAGTAACACTGAAATGAACATGAAAATAAAGCTAGAGGAGGCAGGGCAGTATTAGTGCACAAGGCCCAAAATGGATTCACTGTGGGAGTCATGATGGCACCCCATAAGCAAGCAGTGTGGTAGGGACTACTAGGGGGATCAGGGAAAAAAGGGCATGGCAAGGAATAAAAGTAAAGGGGGCAAAAGGAAGGACTTCTAGGAGAGGGCAGGAGGACAATGGAATGTGTTGTACACAAACGCCAGAAGTCTAAGGAGCAAGATAGATGAACTGCAGGCAGTGGTGGCACAGAGGGAATAGGCATAGTGGCCATTACCAAAGTTTGGGCCAACCTGAGCAACCGCTGTGCCCTAAATGCTCCAAGGTACAAGTGTACATGCTCTTTAGGGAGAGCAAGGACTGGAGAAAAAAGATGGGGTGGCAGTGCACAAGGGAAGATAGTGTGCGTGACAATGCATTGCGGTCGGGGGGTGCAGTCACTGTGGATACAGGTGATGGAAGGGGGAAGAAGAAGCGCAGGGTAGGAGGTAGTTTACAAGCCCCCAGATAAAATGGTCAAGATGGATGAAGCTCTGGAGACCCCCACCAACACACACAGCCAAATTCTCCCTCTGCTCAGTCATTGCTTTAATTTTGTACCACACCTCTCGTCCCTAATATATATATCACCCATGCATCCCTCCCCTGTAATTTTAATTTACTTTTTCCTGTTATTTGCGGGGACTGGGGGTTCCCTCTGGGATAATGAAGGGGCTTTCCTTGCTACCTGGCAGACCGTCTGTCCGAATACATGCCCATTTGTCGCCTTCCTTCTGGCATGGACCTGATTAAAATTGTCTGGGGAGCGGGCCTTCCGGTTTGCCACCCCCTATTGTTGTGGAACATCCTTTTCTCCTGATGTGTTTGGAGCCCCATCTATGGACGTTTTTAAAGTTTTATTAAAAACTCACTTTTCTGACACAGCTTATGGGGCTGATTAGATTTCTAGATTTTTAGTTTTTAAATATTTGAATTGATCCTAATTTTAGATAATATTACTCGGTCTTAATTTATTGCTTGGCCTGCTGACTTTTACATTTCTGTACGTTGTTATTTTACTGTACGGCACATTGCGTCACCTGGGATGGAAGTCCAACAAAGAAACTTACCTTGCCTGTTTATGGCTTTCCCTGTTACTGCTGTACCAGTGGATTTAACTTTCACTGTCGGCTTTACCCTGCGTGTAATTGTTGCACTTGTAATTTTTTTACCTGATTCATTGTCCTTGCTGTGACCCCCTCATACCCTCCTCACCTCCAGGCCAAACCTGAACATGAGATCAGTCTTGGTGTGCCTTTTTTATTTAGTTAGTTTGCATTGACTGGGAAAGGGGGGGCTAGACAATACTGCACATTTTCCATACCTGGCTCAGTCTGCTGTTCATGCTTTGAAGCAATTTATCTATTAGTAGACTCACTGTATGTTTGTTTGAGTTACAGTACTTTACTGTTTATTAGCCAAAGTCAGCCTTCCTATGTGTTTATTTACTTCAGCAGTCTGGGTTCCTATGTGGGGGCCCAACTTACTGTCACTGTTGGGCTGTTTTGTTTCTAACTTTATGACTTGTTACATACTGTGCTTGGACTGTGCTGTACATGTCACCTCGACTTGTAGGTTGCTTCTGCTGTACTGTATGTACCATGGGGTATACCCTGGGAGGACACATGATTCAAGTCACGGAGGGCTAGAGGGACCTGGGGGTAGCAGTAGATGTCAAAATGAACAACTCAGAGACCTGTAGGAGGGCAGCGGCAAGGGCAAATAGGATGCTGGGGTGCATTGCCAGGGGGATTACCTCCAGAAAGGTGGAAGTGATCCTTCCACTGTACAAATGCTTGGTTAAGCCACACCTCATTTATTGTGTACAGTTTTGGAGACCACATTTAAAGAGGGACATTACACTCCTAGAGAGGGTCCAAAGGAAGGCAACCAAAATTATCTGGGGCCTGGGGGAGAGGACCTATGAGGAGAGGCTCAAGGAGCTCAACATGTACACCCTAGAGGAGAGGAGGGACAGGGGGGACATGATAGAGGTCTTTAAGTACATGAAAGGGATTAATAAAGGAGGCCCAGTCAGGGTGCTTCAAAGGAAGGAGGGTGGGGCAACAAGAGGTCACGGGTGTAAGCTGGAAGGGGGCAGGCTCAGAGGGGAGAGGAGGAGATGTTATTTCACTGAAAGGGTGGTGGAGCCATGGAATGCACTGCCCAGGGAGCTGGTAGAGGTGGAGACTGTGGACAGGTTTAAGAAGGGATGGGACAGGTACAGGGGGAGGGTAAATCTGACCAGGCCCAATACAGGTGGAACATCTGGGACTGGGGACAGTATAACCCAAGGGGGAGGGGGGACACCAAAATCAGCCCTCAGTGCGGGTACTAAAAATCGAGCAGACTTGAGAGACCATTAGACCTATTCTGCTGGCATTTTAGTATGTTAGAGTATGTTAGTATGATTAATTCTCTTTCTTTTTTTTTTCTAAAGAGCTTTTAGGCCATGTCCATCATCCAGGGATATACCACGATCAGTGATCAGTAAACAAACCAACAGTGGCACTCTGCAGAGAATACTCAGCACAAAAGTTGTAAATCTAGACTTTAATAGATCCACAGAGAGCACTGCATGTGAGCCAAGTGCTGTGCTCTCTTTGTGGATCTATTAAAGTTTGGATTTACAACTTTTGCGCTTGAGTGCTTTCTCTGCAGAGTGCCACCGATGGCTTGTTTTCCCATTGGATTTGTGAGGCAGCACCCTTTCAGACGTGAGCACATGGTTTGGTGTTTGGATATATTTTGATCCCAAGAATATACCCTGTTCTGGCCCTTCGATCCCGCGTCTCCCCCAGGTCCAGTGCCATCTGTGATGTCCCCCATCACTTCCCCTCATGGCACAGGCACTGAGGGAAGGGGAGGGTCACCCCCCCAACTCCAAAGCAGCCCACCATTGTATGGCAGTGGAGCCAGTATTAGGCAGGCACTAGGACACAGGGGTGTTCTGGAACCCAGGCCATCATGCAGACTGCTCATTGGTTTAGTACTACCTATTTTCAGACTCGGCTCAGGGAGGTGGGGGGATACAGATGGAAACCAACTGAAACTGAACCAGATTAAGCTGTTGGTCACATTTTAGTGGTGTCTTTCCTAGATAACAAGTGAAAAATAAATCAGAAGATGGGCACTGTCCCTGGCAGCACTGAAGAAAGTCCTGGAAGCATAAACAGAGTAGGTAACAGCAGAGCTGGGGACATTACAGGATGCTGATGCAAGTATTTGCAAGGTAGGCAGGGACTCACCTAAGGAGAGCCCACCTGGAAACTTCCAGGTATCCAGGTGGACCAGTCTGGGTCTGACTTTCAGAACTGCTGTGACCCATGGCTGGGTGGAATTTGGAAAAAGTCAATCTACACATGAGAGCCGACAGCAAGTCTTCACAAGCTAAGTGTTTTAGACATGTGTGTGTGTGTGGGGGGTGCCTTCAATAAGAGAGAAATGATCCCCACTTTGCAGGGGCACTTGAACTGAGACATTAGTAAAAAGTGATCTTGGCAGGTACTGTGTATTAAGTAGGCATCTATGACTGGTGTGGACATGGAATGTGCCCATCAATGGTGGAAATTATTTTCACTCAAATGAGGGATGGAAAACAGAACTGCAACAATTCCAAAGCAGCAGGTTGAGTTAACAGTAATGTCCCAGACACAAGATCATTTGAGATTAGAAATGTTTCAATCTGATCTGGCCATCGTCCGAGCCTTTAATCTACCTGTTTACACCTATGCCAGCAAGGTGGGTGGCCTTGTTTAGTTCCTGCATCATTCTTTTCTATTTTTGTTCAGGCAAGCAAGGACCTGCCCACAGTGGCCTGATCTTTTCAGAAGTTGCCTTGGCAGAAGCCGCAGATGATGGTTTACTTACCACCTAATCACAGGCATATTGAAGGTCAGAGGTGACTAGCGCAACATGAAGGCCCAAGCTGTGGGCTGGGTCGGCTGAGTTGATATGCAACAACTAAATTGGAGGCAAGGGCCTTCAGGCTACGGCCTGGCGATTCTCCTGGCTGGGGTCTGGGTGGGCAAGGAAGAACACAGAGGGCACGGTTTGTGCCACAGATGAGATGAGAGTTTTATGCATCTGCTGAGCTTCCAAACAACTCTGTGTGTTTATGCATGCATGCATGCATGTGTGTGAAAATGTCCACGTGAGTGTGACTGCGTGTAAGAAAGAGTGAAAAATAAATAAAACAAAAGTATCATATCAAATGTACCACTGAAAGTAAACAATAAAGTTAAGCCTTCTTCCAGAATGACCTCTAAAGAAAAAAAATAAGGAGAGAGAGAGTCACTAAAGTAAGAGAGAGTAGTGTACTTGTGTCTGGGTGTGTGTTTGTGTAGGGAGGAATGTGATCATGTCTGTGTGGGGTACAGTATGTGTATGTCACTTTGTGTGTGAAAGTGTTAATATTTGTATCTGTGTTTGCCTGACAGAGAGCACATACATGTGTCTGTACGTGTGTGAGAGAGAGAGTGAGTGAGTGTTTGTGTGCATCTGGGAATGTCAGTGCCCATAATGTATGTCTTTCTCTGTATGTGTTCATTCTTACATCTGTGTGAGGGAGTGCAGTGAGTGAGTGTGTGTGTGTGTGTGTGTGTATCTGTACAAGAGAGTGCACATTATAAGTGTAAGTGTGTGCCTGTAGGAATGCACATCTGACTGAGGTATATGTCTGTACAAGAAAGTGCACGTCAATTAGTGAGCATGTGTCTCTGTGAGTTACTGCATATGTGTGTAGGAGGAGAGGGTGCACGTGTGTGTGTGTATGTGTTTACAAGACAGTGCATGTATATGAGTGTGCATGTGTATCTCTGAGTGAGCACGTGTATGAGAGCATGTATGTGCTATATGTGAGTGAGTGTGTGTGTGTGTGTGCAAGCAGGATTGATAAAATTACTTGTGAAAAGTAATCAATTACAGATTACTGATCACTGACTCAGAAAAGTAATCAATCAGACATTATTTATTACTGGCTCAGAAAAATAATCTAATACAGATTACTGATCATTGGTTCAAATGTACAGATTACTGATCCCTGGTTCAGAAAAGTAATCCAGTACAGATTACTGATCACTGGCTCAGAAAAGCACTCAGTTACAGATACTGTAAATGATCACTGGCTCTGAAGAGTAATTTGTTACAGATTACTGATCACTGGTTCAGATGAGAAATCAGTTACCCCCTCCACCCAGTCTCTGAGTGCCGTTAAATCCTGCCCTGCTCCTCAGACTGCATCAGGCCCTTGAGCTCCCCTATTTTGCTGAATATACTCCCCATAATGGCCTGTACACGAGTGAGAATAGTTACCCCTCAGCACCTCCACCCTCCTCAGGAGTCTCCTCTCCTAGCAACCCCCTCTCCTGCTGCTGTTCCCCCTGTGTTTCACTGTATCCACCTCCTGCCCTTATTAATTGCATACACGATCCCTCCTGGTCCATTGTGTCCCCCTCCCCCAGCTTCATAAGCAGGGATGAAGAAGTACGCTGTGCAAAGATGCCTTTCTTGCAATCAATATTATACTGGAAAGTAAACTGAGAATAAACTCTCCTTTACAGTTGCGCCCAAAACATAAAAACAGTTATGACATAACAGGCAGTACAATGTTTTGTATATACATTATAGTAAGTTCTTTAAAAATGATAACACTTCACCTATAACAATCACACCGACTGTTCCACAGTCTATTAATACTGGTCTTAAAGTGAGAAATTGGTAAGAAGATATTAATTTTCAGCTTTTTCTGACTTTTATCCCATGTGTGTGGCACAGATACTGCAAGGGTAAATTCTCCAAATTTTGTTCGATATCTTGGTACTGTATACTTTGATAATTCTGCTGATCTAAGATTATAGTTAGTACTCAATTTAAATTGTAAGAGGGCTTTGTACATCCAGCAGACCTGGGTTTGATTCCCACAACCTCTACTTGTATGCTGTGTGACTATAACCCTGTTGACCCCACCGGCTTTGCAGCGTATCGATAGCATCACTGTAGGTGTTCCACAGCTCCAGTTTTTAAGCAAATGAAAATGTGGGAACGTATACTGGATCGAGTGTGTTACCCACAGTGTGAATGACCGATGCCCTTGATCCACTGTGATCCCTTATGTCCAGGCTGAGGATGTCATTATTTAGAACCCTGCCCACATGTCTAAAGACACTCCTTTCAGCGCAATCTGCGGCGTGTCAGGCTCGGGAGTGTAAATGAAATTCTTCAAGAGCAAGTCACAGCACAGCTAGAAGGCAGTGGAGTAAAAGTGACGCTGCTGCTGCTGTGTAAACAGGGCTTATGCAGGGCCCCTGGTGTTCTGCGGCAGAATTTTCTGATTTCTTCGGCAGGGCTCCTTGACTTCTGCGGCAGCATTTTCTGATTTCTTCGGCATGATTTATTCATTTCTCTGGCAGAATGCAGTCCTGTCATTGGCTAAATATGATGTGATGTCATCGATGACATCATATGCTGAGCATAGAGATGGGGCTTCAGGATAAACGAGCTGGGAAAGAAAGCCCGACACTATGAAAAAACAGTATATTTATATGAAAATTCACCAAAAACAATGAATTCTGCGGCACTATATATATTCTGCGGCATGATGCAAATTCTGCGGCAAATACCGCAACTGCAGAATCGCAGAATTCCAGGGGCCTTGCTTATGAGCAAGTCCTTTAACCTCCCCAGTGCTCATAGGTTGCCTCTGAGCCTTACTGGGTTAACAGATGTACAAATGTAACAGGGTTCCCAACCCACTCTGCTACTCAAGGTGCCCTGCAACTCCCTTGTAAGCAGAAATGTGTCCAGACTAACTTTGAAGGCCTGTATATTCTTCATATCTATTGTCTCCAATGGCAGGCTGTGTCATAGGTTCACCACCCTCTGGGAGAAGATGTGTCTCCTACTGTTACCCTTGAATTGTCCGTCTCTGGGTTAGTCTTCTGTCGAACATGTTGCTCAAGGAAGCAGACCTTGAAGGCGGACAGCAACTCATTCACAGTCCCTGCCGATAGCCCTCTTAAGATACCAGTCAATGGGCGGCTGACTGAGATCCCCCAGGATCAGCACTGCATCGACTTTAGCCGCTCTCATAATTCTCCACTTGGCGGAGCGGTATGAGAAAGAAAGAGGGACAGAAGGTCGAGCTCCACAGGTAAGTTATGTGACTTGCTGAAGGATACACAGTGAGTAGGCGACAGCAGTGAGAGTCATATCAGTGGCTTCAGGTTTACAGTTTCTTTTTTTATTCTTTTGGTAACCGGGTAAGGCCCACTAGGCACAGGGGCAACCTGGGAGCACTAAGAAGGTTAAGTGACTTGCTCATAGTCACACAGTTTGCAGGCTGAGATCATGGGAATCAAACCCAGGTCTGCTGGATGTACCAAACTCATTCACAGCTCATTACTCTAACCTTTAGGCTATACTGCCAGCCCAGGGACGTAGGGTCGGCTCTGACCCAGTTCTGATTCTAACTCGGATCTGTTTCCAAAAGGTTCTGATTTACTATGGTTTGCCAAAACAGGTTAATTTTCTAGATTGGATCAGAACTGGGTCAGAGGCAAATACTTTTCTAGACTGGATCAGAACCGGGTCAGAGGCAAATCCGAACAGGATTGACCTCGGGCTCCATATCCATTAAGAATGCAAAGCTGTGAACTGCAAACTGGGTCTGGCTTACAGAGCAAAGAGCAATCTTGCTCCATCTGCTCGCCTCGCACTGGCTACAGGTGTCTTTCTTCCCTCTGTTTGCTACGGGCTCCTCCTGTTTGCTTGCACCTCCAAAGCCCACCTGTCTAGGTGGACCATAGCCTACAACAACATTTGCCGCTTTGCTCTTGCCGCCCCTTGTCTCATCCACCACTGTGCCCTATATAGCAAACTTAACTGTCTCTCCCCACCCAATTACCTAAACTTTGTCCTGGGATGTTTCACGGGCAAGGTCCTTGGCACTGGCACGGCCCCGCCCCCACGGGACTGGCGGAGCTCCTCGTACCGTGGTCTCCTCTACTTACTCCCTTAGGTCTCTGGGCCCGGCTGTTCTCATGATCCCTGCCACTCACACTCAAATGGGTGACAGAGGTTTTGCCTCGTGTGCCCCCAGATTGTGGAACTCCCTCCCTGTACAGGTTCGCTCCTCCCCCTCCCATGCCTGCCTCCAAACCACCCTGTGGAATCACTTGAACCTTTCCTCAACATGTGGTTGTCTCAAACCTCCATGATCATACCTGGCACCCTGTACTGAACCCCCACTTTCTTAAGGTGTTGCCTGCCTGCTTGTGTATGGCCCTGCACGTAAGGTTACCACCCCATGTGTGTGGCGTGACTCTGGCTGCAGTTCCCCTTGTTGGGGTCCTAAACTGTACATAATTTTATATAATGAGCTGCTCACAGCTTCGGTGACTCTATGCATATGTTTCTGTCTATTTTAACTGTGTGGACTTACTGAATAAGTTATGCTTTCCCTGGCTCTCTATAACTGCTTAAATTGTATCATGTTGTCCTAGGTACTTGGGCTGTTATTTCCTTGTACTCTCCTGGGTCGTGCCTGAAAGTAGGCAAATGTCTTGTCTAGTGTACTTACCTGGTTAACAAAAGCTAAATAAATAAATGACGGAATTAGATTGCTCCTATTCCCTCATTATAAGCGGTTTCTTATGTCATTTCAGATTTAAAATATAGTTTTCTAATGTTTTTTTCTACCAGGAATCAAGCTGCAAAATCCCTTACATTAGGGCCTTCCCAGAACTGGGTCACTGGCAGATTAGAACCTGCTCAACAGATTGCACAGGATGAAACCACAGTCAAGTCACAAATGACTCTGAGTTCAGTAATCGAGTCGAGACAAGACATTCTGGGTGGGAGTGTGTGGGGGTGTTCTGATCTTACACAGAACCTGTCCTCCCTTCCGTGTAGTTCAGTATTCAGTCTAAACCACCAGGCTGCACCACCTCCCACTGAGAAAAGTGGAACTTAGGGAAGTCACTGTAGGGAGAGTTCTAGTAATCAAGCTGGGGTGATTGTGTGGAGGTGCTTTAACTGTACAGACTGCTGCCCCCTACAAGTTAGGCAAGGAAAGGCAAATTTTATTTTTACAGCGCCCAGTCCCGGAGGCTTTGGGCACCTTATAGGAAAGGTTGTACAAACAGTAAAACAGGGTAATTAATACAGAATAAAAACATGCAAGAAATACGATTATTAAAACATTAAACTAATATTTCAGTGGTGACAAAGGTCACTAGGCTACGTTAACTTATAGTCAGCAAAAACCAGGACCAGACAGTAGTTAAACCAGGAACCCCCCAAAAAAAATCCTGGGGCAGATCTAGAATTTATGTAAGGGTAACAGTTTTGTAAAGGGGTAGCACTTAAAGGGACACTGTCAACCCCCCAGGCCTCAGAGTGTCTCTAGTTTAAAAAACACGTTATGATTGGTCACTGTCTATACAGTAGATATTGTTGATATAGCTGGCTGTTTGATTCTGATTCATTTTTTTTTCTTTTTAGAAGTGAAAAACGGACTGCCCACCACCCTGGTGTTACCACACAAAAGGGTGTTTTGTTTACAGTCCTTGATCGACTCCTACTGCATCTTTCCTAGATTTGAGAACACTCCCAACACAGTCTAGCTACTCATGATACAACAGGAGGAGAGAAGACTATTGCATCATGAGTGGCTGCACTGTTTGGATGTATTCCTAATGATCAGGAAGTATGTAATAAGAGTAGATCAAGGATTTGAAACAAGACAAGGCTAGGTACAATTACACCATTAGTACGCACTTCAGTTCTAAGAAAAGGAAGCGTATGAAACAACCAGTAACATCAATGCATTTTAGAGAAGGTACACCATAATAAAATGTTGGTTTTCAGATAGAAATAATAATGCAAAAAGGGTTGATTGTTTCCCTTTAAGATAGCAAAGTGTCCCATCCACAAAAAAACACTGGCAATGCCAGCCCAGTGGTGCTGAGGCACTGGATGCCACACCTCACACTGCGCTGGCGACCTGGGTTCGGGAATGACCTCGGGTCATGGGGATGCCAGCATGGGGGGGGCAGGAGCAGCGGGATTGAGCAAGCCGCCAGGCTGCTCTACTGTCCCGGGGTGGTGGGGGTGGGTTGTTGCCCCTCCTGTAGTTCTGTCCCCACCAGGTGGAGGTCTGGTGGGGCAACGTAGGTGGGCGGGGGCAGCAGTGTGGGTGGGAGGAAGGAGCTGAGCTGGCTTCTGGTATGCATGTGCACCTCCACGCACACGTACGGCCGTGTGCCAGGGCCCTGGGGGGGTTACTGGAAAAAAACATAAAAACCCATAAAATCTAAATAAAAAAAAAAAAAACACTGGCAGCGCAAAAACACACACTCACACACACTCTGCAGCTACACAGGCTGGGTTCAGGAGCCCGCATAACAGAAACATGAATCTTTAACTAGCAAAATGTAAAAAGTTAAATTTTAAAACTTAGATTAGCCTGAAATGACTACTGTTTCTTGTTGAAGGGGGTAGCGGCTGCTCGTTTGCTAACATAGTCAGATCTGCTAATCCCCCGACTATCTGCCATGCTCACATTCTCCGAACCCACTGAGTTCTCTCTAGTCCTGAGGCACAGGTCAGGGCGATCCCACTGCAGTGCCTACAGTGCCACACACGGAGTAAACAAATACCAGTCTGTTGAGACTGAGGGAACGGTGGCCACAGAGATGAAAGCCTTCCCAATATCTCTCTTCCACCTGGCTGGCTCTGTCAAGCACAGCTACCAGCTGCTGCTATCTACAACATCACAATGTTAACAAACTGCATGGGCTGGAGTGGCAGGCTTGCTGATCGGATCTGCTGATAGTGGGTTACCAACGGGCCTGATTTTTTTGTTTATTTGGAAACTGGCTACCTAGGAGACTGAGTGACACAGCTTATCCCCAACTGCTGCTGCTGAATCACAGAAGCACAGTCAATACTGACATCAGAAACAGGCCGATTTGGCCTATCAAGTCTGCCCAATACCTGAAAAGTAGGGCTGGGAATCGGTTCGGGCCATTCGGGTCTAGTGGAGGTTTGGTGAAACAGGCTGAATCAGATTCTACTTGAAAGAAAAAAAAAACAGAAACGTGTCCTGTAACCATTTGTAAATGGGTATGTGCTTAAAAGCCTGTTTCATGTTTTTAAAGAGGCTGGTTACAAGGGTGGGAGTTGATGATTAACAGCCCCCTCTTATAACCTAACCAATCATGCAGGGAGGTTTGTTGATGGTACCGGCAGGATGTTCAGCTGGAAGCATGCCAAGACCCCCAAAAACCTTCAATAATTTGGTGGTGAAACGGGCTTGGCTTGAAACTGGCCTGTCAGGCCAAATTTGCCAACACATGTAGAGTTTCAGCAATGGCCCTGGCTAGTGTTTAAACTGGCTGCTCAGGGGGGTGGCAGTGTGCTGCATACCAGAAGCACACCAAGAGACTAACCGGCACACTTGGGAAGGCAGGGTGGTGCAGTGAAGAAAGCTCCAAATTGTGAACTGGGGGTCTGTCAGCTACTCAGGCATCACTTTTGAGTGAGTCATTTGATCTGCATGTGTGCTTCAGCTATCCCACCTTTAAAATTGGGCAGAAGCTGGCAAGAGTGTTATGCAGAAGTCTGACAGCGCATTTAGAGCTTATACCCTATTTTTTATGCTCCTTTGGTGGTCGCCCAGATTCAGGAGGGCACCCCAGCCCCTCCCCCCCGACGTCCACCAGGACTTACCGCCATCCTTTTCTGCCCCCAGGACTTGTCCCCCCCAGTGGGCTTGGCAGGGGGTGGCTCTCGACCCCACCATACACAGGATCCGGTTCAGGCTGGTGAGCCCAGCTGGTCGTGGAGCAGGGCCTGTCAGTTCCCCTCTTCATCCAACCACCAGTATTTCCTCCATGTTTCTTCCCCCGATGCAGAGGAGGGCGTGCAAGGATGCCAATGGTGGTGCCACACATGTTATCGTACATGGCACACCGGGTGTCTGCCCCACCTCTGCCCTTCCATTGTACAGTGTCGGTGTGCCTGCCCATAGCCTCTGCTAGGGGCTAGGCTAACACTGACCACTGTTCTCCTCCCTGGAGGAGGAGAGCTGTCCTGGGAATGCTTGCTGCTCCCCCCCCGGCCGACCCCCAGCGATCTGCTTGCACCGTGAACATGGGTCGCCGGCGTGGCGGCAGGTAAGGCATTGATGATGCAGCCCTCCATGCCACTGGGCCAGCTACTCATTTAGAGCTTTTACTGGTGGGTGTTAAAAGGGTGCTAAACATTTACAAGAGGCATTTTAAAAGGTAGTTGCTATGCAAGCAATACTATCTGACAGGATGGTCAGTACTGGGTTATACCCACCTACCCAGGGGCGTAATGAGGCCTGACTCCACAGGGAGAGGGCCTTATAGCCCATGGAAGGGCATATACTATCGTAAGGGCACCGTGATTAGGGCACCGTAATATAGGTGCCATAACAAGGTCATGAGTGACAGGGGCATTCTGGATTTCATAGTGTCCCGCACTCACACCATGTTTGCATTGCCCGCCCTTCATGGCATGCCCAACCTGGAGTTCCTTCTATACAGGTTGGAGGGGTATGGAGGGCATAGCCCCCTTCAGAATATAATGCAGACACCATGCGGTCTGACTGGGGGTGACCAAATCTGTGCCACTCACCTGTCACATTGATGTTTTTCTTGCGCTCTCATTAACCAAGCACTCTGTTTGCACACTGGCATGGGTGAACCATGGAAGGGCAGGTATAGCCCAAACTGCCCACCCTGGAGGGTATTATTGCGCTTAGAAAATGGGTTTTAGGTTGTATTTTAGAAAAAATACAGATAAAAAAAGTACTGTAGCAAGTTAATTTAAATTAAAACAAATAAATAAAAAATTAAAAAACATGTAAAGCACTCCCTCTACTGCTGCTATTAGCAGTAGAGGGTATTGTGTTTTGTGTTATGCGATTGTTAATGGGAAATCTGATGTCCTGTTTTATCCTTACCACCCCCCTTGCAGTTCATTTTAAATCACTGTATGTTGTTTTAAGTACCTTGCCATGAAGCATGTTCACCGTGAGTGGCAGCGCTGTAATAGCAAGAGTGAGAGCAACAGTGCATAAGACAAGCAGTAGTTTTTTTCCTTTATTTATTTATTTATTTATTTATTAATGTAATCAGTTTACAACTTTGGTCCACCACAGATGGACGCGCTGTCAGCTTGTGGCAGTGCAGACAGTGAGGTGCGTCTGGAAGATGAGAGCAATGCTTTTAAGTAGGTGCAGGAGAATATCTAGCTACTGCAGCATTTAAAACAGTACACACTTGGTGTTTTCCTGGAAATATGTACCTGGGGCCCAGGCACGTAATTCAGGGGAGGGTAGTTGATGGCCACCTGGTGTTGTACCACAGTACAAGCAAAACAATGGCACACCGTTAACAAAGACTCATCCATTGGGGTGTGTGTGCTGAATCCAGACAAGCCACTGCCCAGGGAGCATCCACTTAGAAATGATCATGCAGCAGCAGGTGTTGGGGGGTCTAAGGCCAGGGCCTTGCTGTCATGTGCCTTAATCCAGGCCTGTTACCGGGAAATAATCGTCAGAAGAGACTGACTACTTTCTTTTGCATTACAGAGAGAGAGAGAGAGACTGAGGCCTAATAATGGGTCTCCCTCACCCTCCCCTGTGATAGAGGAACACGGCGCACTTCCTTTTGTGAAACCTCTCACCACTTGAAGCAACACGTGTATGCAGCAGCTGACTCACCTGCAAATCCTTTTGTGTGTTGTCATAATTGGTTCCAACTGAAGCATTTAATGGTTTTTAACCCTGTGTTAGCATAGCAGAGTGGTGAGGCCAGTACAATGAGCGGGGAGGGGGCACATTTATGTTGTTCCTTCCCCATTCAGTGCACAGCAGAGCAATACAGGTGACAGAGAGAGCAGGAGAAGTGGGTCCAGCTTTGAACCACTTCCCACATATAGTGAGGGTGACACGGAGAGATGGGGATACTGTTTTTCCACCACCACCTAAACAGCATAGCATCCATCACACAGCTATACACCAGAGGAGAATAGATGGCATACATAGAGGGTGGGGGAGGGGGCCATCTTTCCCTTCCTCCATCACAGTGAAGAAGCCATGTATGTTATTTATTTGTTTATTAAATTTAGTATGCTTTTCCCCCTTCTGTCAGCCAGCCCCCATCGATGCTGCTGACTCCCTAGTCCCATCACCCACCTTCCCCAGGATTTGCATCTGCTGCTAGATATATCCTGGCTTACCCCCAAGGGTGGGGCCTTTGGGAGGGGGGGCTGTACCGCTGATGGAGACTCAGTGGATGCTTTCGAAGGAGAGCACCAAGGTTGTCGGTGTGGGGCCTGCAGTGAGGGGTGGAGGTCCTCTTGCATCGGCTTGGTATTTTTCCCTTCTAATGCCCTGGATTGTAATAAATAAATAAAATGCCCAGCCCCGTAGGATGTAGAGAAGAGCTCCCAACACATGTGCACTCATGTGCGTGCATTGCACGCCAGAGTACATCAGTGTCCACCCTCCCAGCTCTGGCAGCTGCACTTGCACTGACACCTGTAGTCCCCCAGGTGGCGCTAGTGCCACGGAGTCTGACAACCCTCCCTCCCCAAAGTGGCGAGTGTCTTCTGGGTTGCTCAACTCTCCTCCCCAGGCCAACCCCCCAACTTCTCAGGCTCCTCTCCTCCCCCGGCCAGCCCTCCAACTTCTCAGGCTTGTTCCCAAACCTCAGTCATCAGCATCAGGTGCATTATCACTAACGCTGCACCAGCAGGCCAGCTTACCTATGCATTTTATAATGGCAACTGTGGGGGGGTGCACTATGGCGCCCGAACAATATGGTGGCATATAGCACATTTATTTCTCATTTTCTTTTTTTTTTGCTTAATAATTTTTATTGAATTTTAACAAGATATTTATACTGTAAATCAAAACCATATATTAGTAAATGTAGAACAACATATTACACGATGCAGTACAAACGAAAGTTGTTTCTACTATTAGATATGCATTTACTGTTTAGAATACAGATGTATATGGAGAATATTAGAGATTATATTAGTTTGGAAGTTGGGGGTACTTAGTTTTGCTCGACTGATCCATGAATTCCATGAATGGATTCCAAATGGATTTGGGAAGATGCAGTTTATCCAGTGCTTTGTAACTTAGTCTCTAGTTAAAAGCCAGTTTAAAAATATATCTGATCCAGTCATCCAGGGTAGGTACCAGGGAAGTTTTCCAATAAGAAGTATTGATTCTTTTTAATCCACACAATGCAGCAGATAATATTCAGTTCATGTTATGGTTTTGGTAGAGAAGATATTAAATGACAGTCTCCCAATATACAAGGTGCAGGATTTATTTATTTTACTTTTTATTTAGCTTTTGTTAACCGGGTAAGTTCACTAGCCATAAAATGACTATTTTCAGACACGACCCGGGAGAGTACAAACATGCAGAAACTTAACAGGATAACAATTTATAAGTGCTTTACATACAATGAGTTAAAGAGGATACAATATATCAGAACATACAAAGTAAAGTGCTTTACATACGATGAGTTAAAGTGGATACAATATATCAGAGACATACAGAGTAGACTATTCATAAGTTCATAGGTGCCTACCTATGCAATGAAGAGAGGACCTTGGACAATAAATTATAAGGTGACATGACATATATGAACAGAACAAGGTACACAAAAACAGGTAATACAAAAGGAAGAAATAACCATTGAGAGCAGGGGGTGTCATTTAAGGAAAAGATCGGTAAGTGAGGAAGAGGGGAGCAAGCCATGAAATTAGATTATGTGAGTGTATGTAAGTGTAAGGGAGATGCCTGCAGTGTAAGGGATTTGAAGGGATACATATTTTACACAGCCTTCAACAAAGGAAAGGGGAAATTGCTTAACCAGGAAAGGTACACTACGCCAGAGCTTGTTTCCAGGTGTGACCTGGGAGCACAAGGAAGTTAAGTGACTTGTTCAGGGTCACACAGTATGCAAGTGGGGGCTGATGGGATTCAAACCCAGGTCTCCAGGTTTGCAGCTCAGTGTCCTTAACCACTTTGCTATACTGCCTCCTAGCAGTCTAAAATCAAAGGTCTAGCATTTGTTTCCAGATAGGAGTTATTTTGTGACATGACCATAAAATATGAGTTAAATGAACCTTCCCTTTCCCACATCCCCAGCATTCATCAATTTCTTCTTCTGGCTTGATTTGTGCAAGAATTTGTGGGGTACAGTAGATATTATGAAGGATTTTATATTGAATAGCTCTACCTTGCAATTCTTTTGAGCTTTTTAGGGCATCTGTCAACGGGTTTTGCCAGGAATTTGGCGTCTTGGTAATTCCTAACTCTTCTTCCTGTTTTAATCTGGAGTCATTTGTCATATCTGTGCATTAATTTTTCATCAACAACTTATAAATTCTCCCAGAAGCTCCTTTTCCTGATCCTATTTTAAGGAGAAAATCCCATTCTTTGGTAATTTTTTTTTTCATAGTCATTTTTTGTTATATGTTCCGTGGCCTGTCCGAGTTGTAGATATAAATAAAAATGAAACCAGTCAAGGCCAAAAACATCTGTTTTATTTCTTGGAAAGGTTTGATTTTGTTGGTAGAGTTTAGTGTATCTTCTATTTATTTATTTTATTTTATTTATGACTTTGATAACTGGGTAGGTGCACTGATCCAAAGGACTGTTTTCAGGCATGACCTGGGGGGGGGCCAAATAGACCAGAGGTACAAGATTAAAAATACAATACAATGGATACAAAATAAAACACAGTAGATACATTCAAACACAAAATAAAACACAGTGGATACAGTCAAACACAAAATAAAATACAGTGGATACATTCAAACACAAAATAAAACACAGTGGATAGATTCAAACACAAAATAAAACACAGTGGATAGATTCAAACAAAAATAAAACAGTGGATACATTCAAACACAAAATAAAACACAGTGGATAGATTCAAACACAAAATAAAACACGGATACATTCAAACAAAAAATAAAACACAGTGGATACATTCAAACACAAAATAAAACAATGGGGATACATTCAAACACAAAATAAAACAAAACACAGTGTATCATTCAGACACAAAATAAAACACAGTGGATACATTCAAACAAAAAATAAAACACAGTGGATACATTCAAACACAAAATAAAACAGTGGATACATTCAAACACAAAATAAAACAATGTATCATTCAAACACAAAATAAAACACAATGTATCATTCAAACACAAAAAACACAGTGGATACATTCAAACAAAAAAGAAAACAGTGGATACATTCAAACACAAAATAAAACACAGTGGATACTTTCAAACACAAAATAAAACACAGTGGATACATTCAAACACAAAATAAACACAGTGGATACATTCAGATACAAAATAAAACACAGTGGATACATTCAGATACAAAATAAAACAGTGGATACAGTCAAACACAAAATAAAACAGTAGATACATTCAAATACAAAATAAAACAGTGAACATTCAAATACAGGGTTAGGTAGGTAGGTAGGGGGGCACAACAGTTCATAATGATTGTGGTATAAATACAACAGGAGAAATAAGTACACCAGTAGATACCATGATTAGTTAGCACAAGAGCAGTTCAATGATAGCTAAATAGTAGCAGGAAGGGAAGAGTGGAAGAGTTAGCCAATGTAAGGATAGGATTAGCAAGTTGGCTGGGGAGGCTGTCTAGGTGGACAGTTAATTCCTTTCAGTTTCCATTTGATCTCTCTGAAGATATGGTTTTCATATTTAAACAACGGGTTTTCCCATAGGGGTAAGAGCTTATAAGGAAGACACTCCAAATTTTTAATGTTCAGTAGTTTTTTTACAGGAATGCAAGTGCTTGTGGAATGGTTTGATGATCCAGAAGTGAAATGCATGCAAATGGTGCAATTATACCCAACCTTGTTTTGTTTCAAATTCTTGATCTACTCTTATTGCACACTTCCTGAACATTAGGAACACCCCTGAGCGCTGGACGCCATGCTGGCGACCCAGGTTCAGGAACAAGCCTGGGCCACTGGGGGTCGGCAGGGGGGAGAGAGAGGATTGAGCGTCCAGAGGACAACTCTCCTCTCTCTGGGGTGAGATTCACACATGCCCAGCATTGCAGTGGCCCCTGGTGGAGACCGGTGGTACTGCACATGCTAAGGGGCATTACATAGCGTGACGAGAGCTGCAGCAGGTGACCTGACACCACTGCACGTCCGAGCTCTTGGGGAGGGCGGGGGGACTGAGGGTGTAAACCAAGGAAAAAATCCATGCTCCCGGGATAGGCAATGGCACCACCCTCTCAGCCACACTCCAATGACCGGACTCACTCAACTCCTGGGCGAAGCCCATCCCGGCCTGAATTCTAGATAGAACGCCCTTGGCAAAAAGGGCGGCTCTACCTCAAGGGGTTGAGAGCCGGGGGGGGATAGCTGGGCTGGTGCCAGAAGAAAGAGGAGTTTCAAACCTCGAGGTAGAGCTGGGGGCAAGTGGATGCTCGCGAGAGTTCCCCGGGGTCAAGCGGAGCAGAAAAAGAGTTGGAACAAAAAAAAGGAACACCCCGAATAGTGCAGCCACTCATAATGTGATAGTCTCCTCTCCTCCCACTGCATCATGAGTAGTTAGCCTACGTTGTGGGTGTTCCCAAGTTCAGGAAAGATGCAGCGAGAGTTGGTCAAGGACTGTAAACAAATACATTTTTGTGTGGTGACACCAGCATGGTGGGCAGTCTGTTTTCACTTAAAAAACCCCAAAAAGAATCAGAATCAAACTGCCAGCTACATCAGCAGTCCCTACAGAATGTGAACAATCATAACGTGTTTTCAAACTAGGGATACTGTGAGGCCCAAGGGGATTGTGAATGTCCCTTTAATTGAATGTGAATCAAATGATAAATAATTGCATTTCAAACCACGATAACGGTTTGTTTTTTCAGGGGAATTTTTTTTCTTCTCAATTTAAAAATGGACCTGGTTCTAGAATTAGTTCAGTCGGACCTAGTTCAGATGAAGAACCTGTTCTGATGAGGTCTTGAAAAGATCCACCTGAGACTTGTTTTGCTGCACAAGTGCTGACCTGCATTCTCAAATTTCATGGATAATCTGATGTGACTCCCCGTGGTTTTCAATGTCATAGGATTAAGCACTGAAAGAGCATCTCTGCCGGTCCCATGGGAGGGACAGGACCAAGATGCCAGCACACCTGTTCAGGCAAGACCAGGTGTGAGAAATGTAACTCCTGCTTGGATTACAGAAAGGAAGGAACTGTTCATGCGACGCAATTTGCTGACTGAGACAGGCGTTAGCTCGGATAATCAGACTGAACTTTAACCCTCTCCTGTCTTCTGTACGCCCCAGAAATCAAAGCCACTCATCGGTGCACCATTACCCGGGAACCTGCGGGCACCCTTCGTGCTGCTCAGGGTCATGTGACCCAGCATTCCAAGATCGCAACCCTTAAAGAAGAACCACAACTTCCATTCAGCTAACAAAATATATATTTTTTAAAAGCTTCAGTATTTGTTAGTGGAAAAAGAATTTCATTACATAGTTTCTTTTTTCAGTAATAATAATGTCTGACAAATACATTAACATAACCATTTTCCATTTACTATACTTCACTCTTGACCTGAGACATGGGGATTTGAAGTTTTATTTAAAAGTCCCTGCTCTTTGGTCATGCCCACTGTGAATCAAGTAAACATATTTGAGTCTGCTGCTGCACTGTTTACCATCAGAAATGTATGGTAGCTCCCTCCCTTCGAATACAGCCACATTATGAATCCAGTATGGAAAGTCAAAATGTAGCTTCAAGGGAAGGGATTTTTGAAACACGCTGGTGGTGGCCATCTTTAATGACTTGAGTCATTTATTATAACATTGGTAATATATAAGTAAGCTGGTCCAGTGGTGCGGAGGGCTAAGGCACTTGCGCCTCATTTGCCACCATGCTGGCAACCTGGGTTTGAGAATGGACTTGGGTCACTGGGGGTTGGCCGTGGGGAAAGGATGGAGGGTCCCAGGGACTGCTGTCCTCTCCCAGGGAGGGGAGGTCTGGTGGTAATGCAGGAGTGAGTGTCTCGAAGGGAGGGGCCGTAGTTCCATGGTGCATGCCTGGCTTCACACACAAGTGCTAACGGTGCTGCCCTGGTGAGGGAAAGGGAAGGAAATGGGGAAAAAAAGCCAGGTAGGCCACATGAAGCCCCACCTGCTTCCTCATGATCTGTACCACTGCCAGGTCCCTAGGCATATCTGGATGTGTGCATCGGGGGGGGGGCTCCACCCGCTGGCTCTGCCATGGGGGGAAATCCATAGGGGACTTAGTCTGGAAAACCAGGGGAGGAAGACACCTGTACGGAGAAGCATGGGTGGGGTTGAGAGCCTGCATGCCTGACTGCAGGAAAAAAGCTTCATGGAGAAAAAAAAAGTTGTTGTAACCCCTGCCCCAAGTGTGGAGGCTTAGCTAAAGTCCTACTGCCCCAAGAGCTGCCTGCTATCTTCATGCTCTCTTTGACCCCTGAGACTGCAGCTTGGTGGGGGGACCCAACGGAGCACACCTCAACCACTAAGCTGCTTCCTTCTTACTGATCATGGTGCAGCTCTCCTTGCGCACGTCTGAGCAGCCACCTGCTCAAACGTGTGAGTTGCCTGCTTGCACACTGCTGTGTGTACCTGACCTGCCACTGTAACTGCCACCGCTGCAATCTGTGGCCACAAGGAGATGACCCCTCTAGTGTGCTCCTGCCCCATGGGACACCAGCAGAGCATCGGGGACATGGAAGCACTAGAAGGAGGAGAAAGTAAGGGACACGCATGTGTTTGCCGCTCCGTGCCTTTAAGGACAGAGTGGCTGCCAGCTGAACAGGGAGAAGCACTGCTTAGCATGGGGGGAGCACAATACGAGGCTCCCAACAGGACAGCGAAAATTGCTTCTGCCACAACACCCCCACCACACAACAGAGCACAGAGAGTGCTACTGACCCGGGGGGGGAGCCACAGTAAAAGCAGGGCAGGAGCCGTACGGAAAGACTTTAAAGTAAAACCACTGTTTTCTTCAGCAAATAATGCACCATCGTGCTGACCCTGGACCTCACAGCAGTCAATCCGAAGTCAGGGATCTTGGCACAGGATCCCAGGGGACTGCTGGGAGAATGACTGTGTTGCACACTTGGCGTCCTTTCCAGACAGTCCTGTGTGCCAGTCATAAGCTGCCTTCCCCAAAAAAATGTTGAAGGCCGTTACAGAAGAAGGGAGTCAGCTGTTTGTTATCAGAGAGAGAGAGAGAGAGAGAGGGGTGAGTGCTGCTAGCCAGAGCCATCCAGGGAAGCCTGCCTAGGCTTTCATAGCCAACCGTCAGGGAGTGACTCCAGAGGTTTCTGCAGCCTGTGTATATAGAAGCTGAACTGTGCGCCTACAGAAAATGTCAGGACATTTTCCTGAGAGACTGTGACCTGCCTGGAGAGAAAAGGAGGTATCCGTGTGCCACAGCAGCCAGTCCGTGGGCACCAGAGACTGCGTGAGCGAGCCTGCATGGAGAGAAATACCTGTATTGATCCAGCAGACATTCTGGAAGATGGCCAGTTAATGCTAATGCCAGGTTATGGTACTAGCTAACGCTGCACACAAGGGTTCCGAAGCCTGGACATCAGTATGAGACATGTGGCCCCTGCTCCCTCAGTCTGGCCTGTGCTGCAGAGGAGGACAAGGGAAGAGCCCGAGAGGTCCAGAAGACTGCAGATGCAGAGTGCCTGAGCCACATCCAGAGGCACCTGAAACCTGAAGCATCTTTGAGCTGTCCTTCCCCCAACTGCAACAGCTGAACCAGCAACCTGAGAGGAACTGCATGTACAGAGTAGAAGGAGCCCAGCCGACAGGGAAGTGTTACAACAGAACCATGAGTACTCTCAGGCTTGCCCTGAAACCGGGGAAGTTTGTACAAAGTTGCCACCAAATCTATAGATTTGGTCAATGGGCCAGAACTTACAAACACCTCATTTGGAGGTTCTGCTATTTAAGCAACTGCATGGCCTGTGAGGTACTGGGTTTAACTGTTCTGCTTGTTCTGAAGTGCACCACCCACCAGCCAGTGAGATGCAATGTCACTGGACCTGCAATGTTCCTATGGCTGGGTACACCGGGAGCTCCCCTTAATGTTCAAGGGTAAAAACTGGTACCGGGGGTAGTGCCCCCAATACAGGGGGGCTGGACATTCAGGAGGCAGTGCTGGGAGGGTAGGGCCATCCTCACCCCTAGAGACTCTTCTAGATATCAAGGCTGCATCCTGAAGTGGCAGTGCTGGTCAGAGGGTTGGCAGGCTGGGCTTCAGTAAGCCTACTTAACCGATTTTCTCCTTTTCTCCCCAACCTGTGCTGCAGCACAGACGTCAGCATGTCCCGTATCGAGGCACACACATGCTGCTTGAAACTGGCAGCCTTGCCTGTTCTCCTCCTCCAACCTGCACTACCACTAGGCCACCACATGGTGGCAGTTGACAGTGGAGTGGTGAACTCTCCCCATCCCTCCCTGGGGGAGGAGAGCAGTCCACTAGACACTCTATCCTCTCCTGTATAACTAACTTTTTAAATATTATTTGTCTCTCGAGCAACCTTATTTCTAGATACAGACCTGCTAAGCAGTATATTATTAAGCTCAAAAACCACTGTTTTAAAAATTATTAGAACCTTGTCAGAACCTGGGGGGAAATAGTTCTGATAAACAGAAAATGGCAGAGGTTCTGGAAGGTCCCGAACTTATCCACACTGGTTCTCCTATCCTTAACTCTGAGGCATTATGTAAGCAGCCTGGGAGTGGGTACCAAGATGACAGCCTGGGTAAAGAATTGGCTGGAGAACAGGACACAGAGAATAATAGTAAATGGAGTCCACTCTGAAAAAAGTGGGGTTAGTAGTGGGGTACCGCAGGGTTCAGTATTAGGACCGGTCCTCTTCAATGTCTTTATAAGCGACATTGCAGAGGGACTGGAAGGAAAAGTATGTGTCTCTGCAGATGACACAAAGATCTGCAACAGAGTTGATGCACAAGGTGGGGTGGAAAGGATGAGAAGGGACTTGGCAAGGTTAGAGGAATGGTCAAATGTATGGCAGCTTAGATTCAATGCTAAGAAGTGCAAGGTAATGCACCTGGGAAACAAAAACCCAGGGGAAGAGTACACAATGTGGGGTGAGATACTAACAACAACAAAAATGGAAAGGGACCTGGGGGTAGTCATATCAGATGACCTAAAGGTGGGCAAGCAATGTGAGAGGGCAGCAAGGAGGGCTGGGGAGATACTGGGATGCATAGGAGAGGCATCACCAGTAGAAAACAGGAAGTTATTATCCCTCTGTACAGATAGCTGGTGAGACCCCATCTGGAGTACTGTGTGCAGTTCTGGAGACCCAATCTCCGCAAAGACATAGACAGGATGGAAGCTGTCCAGAGGAGGGCAACTAAAATGGTGCAGGGTCTGCACCGGAAGACATATGAAGAGAGACTTAAGGAGCTTAATATGTATAGCCTCGAGGAAAGGAGGGAGGGGACATGATAGAAACTTTCAAGTACCTCAAGGGAATCAACAAAGTCCAAGAGGGTAGCATCTTTCAAAAAAAGAGGTGTGCGAGAACAAGAGGGCACAATTTGAAGATAGAAGGGGGGCAGCTCAGAGGTAATTTAAGGAAGTATTTTTTCATAGAGAGGGTGTGGATGTGGAACAGCCCCGGAGGAGGTTATGGAGTCAAAAACAGTGGTGGAATTCAAGCATGCATGGGACAGTCATAAGGCAATTCTAGGGGGTGTGGGTAGGAAGAAGTAGGCTGCTGGTTAACTAGGATCTGCAGCTTATCCATCAGGTAGGGAAATGGGCAGACTGGGTGGGCCAAGCGGTCCTTATCTGCCGTCAAATTCTATGTTTCTATGTAAGCAGGGAAGATTGTCTCAGAATAATGTTTCATTTTGTTGGTGTTTTCCAGAGCACAACATTCACCAAGTCCTCAATTGTTCCTCTTTATATAGATTGTTCCTCTTTAAACACTCAAAGTTCCCTCCATCCCACATATAGAGGGTGTGCCCCAGACCCACACTGCATTGTGGGATACCTGCTTCCCAATAGTTCCTCTTTGCATGAAAGCTTCCTGTTTTCAGCACTGACTTCCTTTTCACCAGCATGGAAAGGGCACTCCCTTCCCCAGCCAAGCACAAAGAGACTCCAAAGTGAGATCTCCCATCTTCCAGCTTATCCTTGAAAAGTCTCTGATGGGGAACGGACCATTGGCATTGCAGTAGCGATACTGCTCCTGATGCCGGCAACCTGGTTTTGGGAGTGAGCCGGGTCATCAGGGGTCAGCTGGGAGAGCATGAAGCATCCCAGAGGACGTGCTCCTGCTCCTCTGGGTTTTGAGGTCCTCCCCTCCTCGCTGCAGAAGTGCCACCTAGGTATGGCTGTGTGGTGCGAGTCAGCTGGACATGGCAGTGGGAGGGAAGGGGAGATGTATTTTGGGGGGGCCTTGCAGCACACATGCCCATTACAGGTGTTTACGACCCAGCATCTCAGGAAGGGACAGAAACCCGGTGAGAAAAGCAGCCAGGGCAAGGTAAAACCCTCACTCTCCTCGGGCAGTGCACCTCCAACTGGATAGAGGACCTCAGCACTGGATTAGATCTCCACTGGAGGTCTTCCCCAATGTCCCTGCTTGGGGGGTGGGGGGTATGGCTGCAGGGTTCTCTCAAGGTCTAAGTGAATCCCAGGGAATGTGGGTGACAAGGGTGGGAAGGAGCTGAAATACTAATTAAAAAAGTTCCTGATGGGGTAGCTCACTGGCGCAGTGATAACAGTAGTGCCTGTGATGACGATGATCTGGTTTCAGAAGTGAATCCAGGGTGTCGGAGGGCTGTCTGTGGGGGAGAGAAGAGGATGGAGCGTCCATAAGACTGCTCTCCTCCTCCTGCTCTGGGGAGGAGGGTGGGCAGAGCACGATGCTTGCGTGGCCCCTTGGTGGAAGCTGGGAGAAAGGCAGCCCAGGCTATGAAGGCCGGGAGGTGTGGAGGACGTGTTGGTGCACGTCATGCAGGAGGATGTGGCTTGCACTGTGATGTGTCTGCATGCCACACTTCCCCAGGGATGAAAATCAGAAATATCCAGCAGCAGGGTGATGAGCAGCCCCAGCCTGAAAATGGATCCGTTCTGCAGCGGGGCTTGGGGAACCCTGCCAGCCCCACCGAGGGGGCAAGCCCTTGGGGAAGACAGCTGGCAGGTAAGTCCCGACAGATGTCAGGATAATGGGGCTGGGGGTGCTCCTCAGAAGGGGGGGGTCCCTGATGAAGCGACCCAAAGAGCCCAATGTTAGTGCATTGCACAACCATACAAGTAACTTAGATTCAGGGCTGAAACTTGGATTACATTTGCACTGTGCATTTACACTGGTGTACATTTGTGTGTGTAAATTGTGCAGGTATCAAATCGGTGCGGCTTTTCCACTCTTCTCCCAGACAGACTAGCTGAACTGGTGTAGGTGGTTTCAAGTGCTTTGTAAACGGTGGCCATTTTACACCTCACTGCCTGAGGGTAATTTAGCATCACAACACACAGGGAACTCCTTGCAGGATAGGTCCCACAGTGCGGTTCCCAAGGCACCGGTGAGGAAGCAGATATCCCTAAGTGGTGTACCCCACTGGTTTCATAAATAACCAGATGCAGACAGACACTGAAGAGAGCCACACCGGCGTGTAGCAGCTTGGTTAGTGGAAACGGGGCCTATCTGTCAGCCCCTGGTTAAAGCTGTTGGTGAAGACAGTGCATCCTGACTGGAGCAGGGAAGGGGTGGCATCCCACAGCAACCCTTGCAATAGTTCTTGAGCGCCGTGCTTTGCACCAGAGCTGATGTGGGAAGGCAGGTAGAAACGTGGGATAATGTCCTTGTCAGCAGTGGTGTGACAAATTTTAGTACTCCCAGGCCCCATGCGCCATACACTTGTACTGAAGTGAGTGGTGCGGTGCTACACATTCCAGTGAAATGGAACTGGGCAGCGTTTGACATTTTGCAGAACCCCGAACTTCACAACATTAAAAAAAAGTAAGTTCCAATAAGTGAAAATAGCGTTTCACTTGCAAAGCCTACCCCCCCCCCATTACTCCAAGCACGCCATGAAAAAATGTGTTTTTTTATTTGGTTTAACCTCAGTGGTTATCATTTCCGTGATTGGCATAGAGTGGTAGGAAGTTGCAGTCGCAATGACTGGGAATGTAGCAGGTATGTAATGACGCAGCTTAAAGTACCGCTCACTGTAATGCTGCACGGAGTTGTGGCTTCTTGTTTTAAATGGTACAAAAGGATAACACAAAAAAAGAGAAATAAAAAGGAAAGTGAGCGGATTCTTCAGCAAGCACTATTGGAAACGGACAGCCAATCACTGTCCCTTCTTGGGAACTGCTCATTCAGTTTCTTGCTTGGTCATGATCATGATGTGAACATAAGTAAAACATGTTGTGTGTTTTTAGGGTGGGGACACACTGTGATATGCTGGGAGGCAGGTTTTTAACGATGAGAGCACAGAGGGGGAGTGTGAGGCTAGTGTATGTATCTGAGTTATGAGCTGCAACTCAGAAGTGGCTTGTAACGGCAGGTTAACAAGAAAAAAAAAGTGTGGTTTGGTGGTGCTTTTCGCTAGTGACTTGGTGTCCACCAAGTCATGGAATAAACAATTTATTTGTGCGGGGGGTGGTGGTTTACGAAGTGATGGCAGTTTTAGGAGGGAAGCATGTGGATAGTGGATACAGCAGTGCAGTGATTTTTTTTTTTTCTCTTTTGGTGTGATCAGGTGTGCTGGACCTTAATACAGTGATGTTATGCTTGAATAACATCACTGTTCTGGGCACAAACTTTCCAATCAGAACCCTAGAAATTGTCTTACCATTGTACAATTAAAGATTTTGTAGAGATGGAGCACTAACAGATTTGGAACTGGTATTTATAAAATCAGCTTCTACAGGTGGTAAAATGAGTTGCAGCTGGTTCAGTGTAGTTCTCCTTTAAGAGAACTGTTGTAAGTGCAGGACAGAGCTGTAGGCACCAAATGCAGTGTTTGCTGAGCCAGGCGCAGTAAAGGATCACTGATGCACCCAGCTATGTGTGTCTGGCCTAATTATTTAAGAGCCTGAATTAACCACTGCCTGAGGGCACTGCCCCTGGAATTCTGCTGGTTCCACAGCCATGGAATTTTCCCGCTGAACTGGCATCATGCCATAAAATATATGTGATGCTGCGGAATTCGGTGGAGACCAATACCCCTTCCTGCCGTGAAAACTCTGTCTGGACAGCAGGCCACGGAGTAAGGCAGGGTATCAAAATAGGACATATTGGATGGACCAGTGGTCTTTGGTTGCCAAAAAGGTCTATGGAAACATAAAAACATAGATTTTGATAGCAGATAAGGATCGCCTGGCCCAACTAGTCTGCCTATTTCCCTACATACTTAAACTCCTGATCCTGAATGATCAGCAGCTCACCCTCTCTTTCCTGTCACTAGGGTTGCCTTCTGTCTATCCCATGCATTCTTGAACTCGATTGTTTTAGCCTGTACGACCACCGCTGGGACACTGTTCCATGCATCCACCACCCTTTCTGTGAAACAATACTTCTTCACATGATCCCTAAGTCCCCCCTCTAGCCTCCCTGTTCTTGCACATCACTTTTTTTGAAAGATGCTGCCCTCCTGGACCTTGTTGAGTCCTCTGAGGTACCTGAATGTCTCTATAGATCCCTCTCCCTCCTTTCCTCCAGGGTATACATACTGAGGTCTTTCAGTTTTTCCTCATATGTTTTCTGGTGCATTCCTTTCACCGTTTTTGTTGCCCTTCTGTGGGCCATCTCCATTCTGTCAATGTCCTTCTGGAGATGCAGTCCCCAGAGCCAAACACAGTATTCTAGATGTGGCCTGACCAATTGTCTGTACAGTGGCATCACCACCTCCTGTTTTCTACTGGTGATGCCGCTCCCTATGCACCCCAGGATCCCTCTGTCCCTCCCCACTGCCTTTTCACATTGCTTGGCCACCTTCAGGTTGTCCATTATGTTTATCCCCAGGTCCCTTTCCAGTTTTGTTGTTAGTCCCCCGCCCGATTTTGTATTCCTCTCCAGTCTGTACTCCTGGTGATTTTTTTATTCAAATATACAGTTTTTCCATAATGACCGTGTCCAGTCCCCTCCTTTTTTATCCTGAGACTCCTCTTCTATGCTCAGCATGTGGTGTCATCAATGACACCACCTAATAGTGCAGCCAATGGCAGGACTGCATTCTGCCTCAGGAATGAATAAATCATGCCACAGGAATGAACAAACACTGCCACAGAACCCTAAGATCCTGCCACAGAAATCAGTATTTAAGTGCTGAAGAGAGCTAGGCACCCTGCCTCAGGGTACCAAGTTACTCCAGAGAGTAAGCCTTCAACCTGAGTCCAGGACAGCTGTGCCCTGAAGCCACTTGCAGCTGGGCATGGGTACATAGAGTCACCTGGAGAAGGCCGAATCAAAACAGAAGCTTTGGAGTGAAGATCTGGCCACAGCACAGCATTCGGTGAGTCCCCCCACTTTCAGACCCGGGATGTTTGGGAGATATAAATATTTGTGGAATGCACCCCTCCCTGAGATCAATGTGCCATCACCAGAAATCCTGTAGACCATGGAGTGGGACTTACAAATAATAAACTTTCCAGACACGCTTATAACCAAGAGACATCATAACTATATACAGGAGTCGCGGGATAATGTGATACCTTTTATTGGACCAACATATTTTTCTTAGTTTAATTTTGTTTTATTCTTTGGTAACCAGGTAAGGCCCACTAGGCACAGGTGCCTGTTTTCAGGGGCGACCTGGGAGCACTGGGGAGGTTAAGTGACTTGCTCAGAGTCACACAGTATGCAAGTGGAGGTTGTGGGAATCAAACCTAGGTCTGTCTGCTGGATGTACCAAGCTCCTTCACAGCTCCTTAAAACTCATTACTCTAGCCGCTAGGCTATACTGCCAGCCAGACCCCAGTACACAAGCTTTAAGGGCCCCAGAGGTCCTTTCTTCAGGTGAATCAGATTCACCTGCAGAAGGGACCAGTCTGGCCCTGAAAGCTTGCGTACTATTCCGTTTTTGTACAAGACATATGTTGGTCCAATAAAAGGTATCAAACTATCCGGCGACTCCTGTTTTCCAAGGACTAATACGGTTAAAATCTCTTTTCACTAAGTCACTGTATACGTAACAGAAGACGACACCCACGACAGCACAGTGTCCCCCTAATGTGCTGTGGTATTAGTGTGGTTTCTCATAGCAAGAGAGCGCCCTCACCAGCCCATTGGCACTGTGATAGGGCTACGCATTGCAACGCTGGTGACCTGGGTGTGGGAATGAGTCCAGGTCGTCGGGGGCCAGCCTGGGGGAGGAGGACTGGGCGTCCCACAGGACACGCTCCTCCTCTGGGGACAGGGCCATGTCCCACAGCACTACTACCACCTGCAGATGTACAACTGGCAGGGCAGCTTGGAAACAGAGAGGGAGGGATGCCGTACTGTGTAGCGGTGGAGTATGTGTGAGCACACTCTCAACGGGAATTTTGGTCCCATATACCAGAGTTCCTACAGGGAAAAGGGCACAAACAAGAGGGGAGAAACTAAAGTATAAACCCCTCTGTGCCACACCTCCATGAAGTCTGGTATGTCCGGCTGGAAGGCAAGGCGGTACACCTGCAATGACAGGGCAGAGGGGCACAAAGTGTAAAAAAAACAAAACAAGAGAAGGGTGCCCTTTGCTGAGCTACAAATACCACTTCCTGCACCACCTGGTGCTCAGTGGAGGTCTCCCATCTGCTACGAATTATTACCCTTGCTGTGTTATTATCCCTGCACTTACTGTATTTCATTTCATGTATTTATTTGATTCACCAAGAAAGTGGGCTGGGTCAAAAACCCATTTTCAGCCATGGCTAGGAAAGGGGAGGACAATAGGAATACAAACTTTATTATACAAAAATTTTATAAAATACAATGAAACATACAATATACAAACAGTCTCACACTGACTTAGAATATTCACAATACACAAATGTGATCTAAGTGTCGCTCTACAATGTTAATCTACTATCCTCAAGTAACACCATAGCAGCTACATACTGACTGGGCCTCCATATGATTCCTCACACTGGTTTGAAATGCATTTTTCTTTGTGTCTACCTGTATTCCCATTTTTATTAAATCATTTAGTAATTTAGGACCATAACTAGTCATTGAATGTTCTGCAATCTTTGTGTTGGCCCTATTTTCTTAAAAATATTTTGTTGATGTTCCTCGTAATAACCTCATTTTATTATTTTGTTTAAATTTGTCATGCAGTACTACCAGTGTTTTTTATCTCAAAACTTTATGCGTGAACATCAGTGTTACATTTAGTATTCTCTAGCTAGGTGGCATAACCCCAAATTTTTACACAAATTACAATGATGTTCCTGGTTTCTGAAGCCAGTTGCAAATCATATAATATTATTAAACGTAACTATATGTCTTTGTATCAATAATCCTGGTACATTTATCTGACCCCACCATACCTCTCCCACCTTTTATCGACCCTCAAAATGTGAGCCACATCATTAACTGTGGAGAGTCTAGCTTTTGTCTTTGCAAACGAGTGCTCTGGTTTAAATGTCGTTTTCTGTTTGTTTGTTTATATAGTTTTCGTTTACCAGGTACGTACAATAGATAAAATGTATCAGGTATGCCATCTATCATGCCCCAAGGTGGTGTAAGAGCTTTCAGTTCAGTACTTCAGCTGGTCTGGTTTCTCGGGCTGCTGAAACGAACTCCTGGTGCCTGACTTCACTGACAGCACTCTGCTGCCCTCTGCTGTATCCATGTTGCAGCTGCAGTTCTTGCACAACCTGCCCTGCCTACCAGGAGAGATTCATTTATGTTTATTTATATGTTTACTTTTTGTTTGCCAGGTACGTGCAGCAGGTATAAAGATGCCTAGTTTCAGGCATGCCCTGGAAGAGTACAATACCATAAAAAACAGCGGCAACATTATAATACAAAACAATAGTAATTCAGCAAAACAAGACAGAGTAACAATGTCACAGCTGATAAAATTGACAATTTACAACAAACACGAAAGCACAAGAAGCTTAGTAGCAACTGTAGTGCAATCAAGACCACCCTAGATACAACAGATGGAGCAGTTACAGCTGTTGTCATAATCAGTGTCAAAATTATAAGGGAGGGGCACAACCTGTACAGCGCTGGAGTGAGTCCCAGTAGTTCATGTCATTTATGTTAGTACTGTTTGTTTGATTGTTTGTTTATTTGTGGGATGGGAGAATCCCAAAAGATGTAGTTCTAAAAAAGCTATAAAAGTGAGAAACAATTACTCACCGTAGTAGTAGTGTTGTTTCTTCTTAGGGATTCGTCAATATAATTTACAATAAGCATCATTGTTCCTGGTAGAGTGTGATGCCCAAGAGATGGGAGATAGAATGTATGCTAATTAGAGAATTAGAATGAAGTTCAAACTCTGCACTATGGTCTAGCACCCCCTCGTGTTCTAATGTCAGATTTGTTTCTATAGCTACAGGAGCTGTGACTGCTAAAACTAGCTAAGTGACTACCTAAAACATTTTTTTTAAATGTTTTCTAAAAAAATGTTTAAAGTAAGCAAACACTTTTAAAGCATGCAACACGCTGGCCCATTGGCACAGTGGTTGGATTTCCATCTGTGATGCCGGTGACCTGGGTTCGGGAGCAAACTCGGGTCACCGGAGGCCAGCCGGGGGAGGAGGATGGAGCATCCAGAGACAGCTCTCCTTCTCTGGGGGGAAGGGGGAGGGCGGGATGCATCCCAGCACCTACTGGCCCCTAGCAGAGGCTGGAGGCATAGCAGGACGTCGGGACCCAGTACATGCAGGGGATGACAGACGTCGGCATTTGCCTTGATGTCAGTACGCCACCCCAGGGAGTAAACCAGGAAACATGCCGCCAGATGACAGCTGCCAGGTTTCTGGCACCGCCGAAGCCATCCAGTGAGCCACCCCCCCCCCAGCAGCATCCCGGGGCCTAACAGAGACGTGCCAGGTAGCCCCCACACTGGTGCATTCCCTCTCAGGGGAGAGGTGCCCACCCGGTGCAGGGCTATGCTGGAATACTCTAGGAGCAGCTACAATAGGAGGATGTGGGGGAGGGACTAGAGAGAGGCCAGTAGGGGTTAGCTGGAGCCCCAGGCAGGCCTGAAGAAGTGGAGGCACTGGAGCCGTAGGAGGAAAAATAGATTAAAAAAAAAGCGGGCAACATGAAATAATGTAACTGATCACATTTAACCAATTGCTGAAGAACTGCAACAGGAATGCTCAGTTAAGAAAAGGACTGATTCTTGAGTGAACCTATTTTCAGGTTCTGAAAGGGGAGGCAGGATTAGGGACTCTAAATCACAGTGACGGATCCCTAAGAGGAAACAACATTACTACAGTGAGTCATTTTTTCCTTGTAATGCCAGGACTCCTTCAATGGTGCTTCACAATAAATAGACACTCTCTAGCAGTAGAAACGTAGACGTTGATGGCAGATAAGGACCGCAAGGCCCATCCAGTCTGCCCATTTCTTTTTCTAACTTATAAATGTGCCACAGGCCTTTGCTCTGTCAATGGTCTATCTTCTTACTCATCTGTATTACTCCCTTATGCCTATCCCATGCCTGTTTGAAGCCCTGCACAGTATTCATAGCCACCACTTCCTGAGGTAGGCCGTTCCATGCATCCACCACCCTTTCTGAGAAAAAGAACTTCCTCACATTACCCCTTAATCGGCCTCCCTCTAATCTCATGCTGTGTCCTCTTGTCCTGCTATTTTTCTTACATTGAAACATGTTAGACTCTTTCACCTTGTTAATGCCCTTAAGGTGTTTGAATGTTTCAATCATGTCACCTCTCTCCCTCCTTTTCTCTAGGGTATACATATTGAGTTCAGTTAATCTGTCCTCATATGTTTTCTGATGCAGTCCCTGCACCATTTTGGTTCCCCTTCTCTGGACTGGCTCAATTTGGTTAATGTCCTTGTGAAGGTGTGGCCTCCAGTACTGCACGCAGTACTCCAGATGGGGCCTAACCAGTGTCTTGTAAAGAGGGATTAGTACCTCCCTCTTCCGACTTGTGATACCCCTACTAATACACCCCAGCATCCCTCTAGCCTTACCTGCTGCTTTAGAGGTCTACTTGGATGATTTCAGGTCATCGGTGATGATGACGCCCAAGTCTCTTTCTTCCCTTGTGACTGCCAGCAACTCCCCTCCCAGCCTATAGGTGGCTTCAGGGTTTCTCTTCCCTATGTGCATGATCTTGCACTTCTTTGCATTAAACCCCAGTTGCCTTGGGAGGATGGGTCCAGAACCTATTTAGGAAAAAGGTTCTGCAAGACAGCATTTCCAAAACTGGCATATCTCCTGGACTGTATGTCCAGGCAATAGTGCTATGTGAAGATGTGCACTGTTTTCCGGGTAGCTGCTTTACAAATGTCTAGAAGGGGGGGGATGCCCTTTGTTGCTGCCACAGAGACAGAGGTATCCCGTGTGGAATATGCCCTTAAGCCTCTAGGAGGTGTATAACCAGCTTTTTCATAACATAACTGTATGCAGGAAATTATCCATTGAGAGATGGTCCTCCTAGCTACTGGCTTACCTTTGCCCACTTCTCCATAGGTGACAAAAAGCTGAGTACCCTGGGACCAGACACCCCTTCTCCGGTCCATGTAGTGACCTAGTGATCTTTTTAGATCCAGACTGTGCAGTTGTTGTTCACCTGTACTGGAATGCTCAGGGTATAGCACAGGAAGGGTGACTGACTGATTCAGGTGGAATTCCAGCACCACCTTAGGTAGGAACTTCCTAGTGTTCCTAAGGACTGCCTTATCCATGTGGAAGATTATGCAGTTTGGGTCTGTATGGAAGGCTTGCAGCTCACTTACCCTCCTGGCAGATGTCATGACAATCAGGAAACTTGTTTTCCATGTGACGTATTTTAAATGAGCTGTAGCCAAAGGCTCAAAGGAAGCCTCCATCAGCTGGGCAAGACAGATAGGTCCCATGGAGGGACTGGCTCCCTTACAGGGAAACACAGGTGACAGAGACCTTTAAGGAACCTTTTAAAAACAGGATGTGAGGCCAAGGGCTTGTCACTACCTGTTGATGTGTAGGCTGACACTGCTGAAAGATGTGCCCAGGGCTGGACCAGGATAGAGGGTGCACACCTGGAAAGTTAATGCAGGGGCCCACCTGGAGAATCAATACGGAAGGGCCCAGGGTGACACATTCTTATGAATATTCCACTTATAGTACAGATAGATGGATGGCTGGATGGATGGATGCTGTCTGTAGATAGATAGATACTGTATGTAGTTAGATAGATAGAGATAGACAGATAGGTAGATACTGTCTGTAGATAGAGATAGACAGATAGATAAATACTGTCTGCAGATAGATAGTATCTGTGGATAGATAGAGAGCTAGATAGTCTGTAGATAGATACTATCTGCAGATAGATAGATAATGTCTGCAGACAGATAGTGAGATAGATAGATAAATACTGTCTGCAGATAGATAGATACTGTCTGTAGATAGATAGATAAATACTGTCTGCAGATAGACAGACAGATAGATGGAGAGACAGAGAGATAGATATATACTGTCTGTAGATAGATAGATATATACTGTCTGTAGATAGATAAATACTGTCTGCAGATAGATAAATACTGTCTGCAGATAGTGTCTGTAGATGGATAGATAGGTAGGTAGGTAAATAGATACTGTCTGTAGATAGATAGATAGATACTGTCTGTAGATAGATACTGTCTGTAGATAGATAGATAAATACTGTCTGCAGATAGATAGATAAAGACCGTCTGCAGATAGATAGAGAGATAGATAGACAGAGAGATAGAGAGAGATAGATACTGTCTGTAGATAGATACTGTCTATAGATAGATATATAGATAAATACTGTCTGCAGATATATAGACAGATATATAGATAAATACTGTCTGTAGATAGCTAGATAGATAAATACTGTCTGCAGATAGATAAATAAATACTGTCTGCAGATAGATAAATAAATACTGTCTGCAGATAGATAGATAGTGTCTGTAGATGGATAGATAGGTAGGTAGGTAGGTAGGTAAATAGATACTCTCTGTAGATAGATAGATAGATAGATAGATAGATAGATAGATACTGTAGATAAATACTTTATTTATAAAGCGCCCCATCCCAGGGGCTCGGGGAGCTGTACAATCTTTTTAAAAACATCATCATTATAAAAGGAGAATATCCACAGTTACATTTATGGAGTAAATTAAGAAATCCTAAACTATCTATCTACCCAGTAAGTAAGACATAGAAACATAGACTTTGATGGCAGATAAGGACTGCTTGGCCCACCTAGTCTGCCCATTTCCCTACATAACAGATAAGCTGCAGATCCTAGTTAACCAACAGCCTACTTCCTCCTACCCCACACTAGAATTGCTTTATGTCTGTCCCATGCATTCTTGAATTCTTCCACTGTTTTTGACTCCACAACCTCCTCAGGAAGGCTGTTCCATGCGTCCCCCACCCTCTCTGTGAAAAAATACTTCCTCACATTGCCCCAGAGCCGTACCCCCTCTATCTTCAGATTGTGTCCCCTTGTTCTTCACATGCTACCCTCTTGGACTTTGTTGATTCCCCTGAGGTACTTAAATGTTTCTATCATGTCCCTCCCCTCTCCCTCCTTTCCTCAAGAGTATACATATTAAGCTTCTTTAGTTTCTTCTCGTATGGCTTCTCTTGCAGACCCTGCACCATTTTAGTTGCCCTCCTCTGGGCTGCCTCTATCCTGTCTATGTCCTTGTGGAGATGGGGTCTCCAGAACTGGACGCAGTACTCCAGATGGGGTCTCACCAACTGTCTGTACAGAGGGATAACAACTTCCTGTTTTCTACTGGTGATGCCTCTCCCTATACATCCCAGTATCCCCCCAGCCCTCCTACTGCCTTCTCACATTGCTTGCTAACCTTAAGGTCATCTGATATGACTACCTCCAGGTCTCTTTCCATTTTTGTTGTTGTTACTACCTCCCCCCCATTGTGTAATCTTCCCCTGGGTTTTTGTTTCCCAGGTGCATTATTTTGCACTTCTTTGCATTGAATCCTTGCTGTCATACTTCTGACCATTCCTCCAACCTTGCCAAGTCCCTTTTCATCCTTTCCACGCCTCCTTGTGTATCAACCCTGTTGCATATCTTTGTGTTGTCTGCAAAGAGGCATACTTTCCCTTCCAGACCCTCTGCAATGCCACTTATAAAGACATTAAAAAGGACTGGACCCAGTACTGAACCCTGCGGTACCCCACTAGTAACCCCACTTTCTTCAGAGTGGACTCCGTTTACTATTATCTTCTGTGTCCTGCTGTCCAGCTAATGTTTTACCCACGCTGGCTAATTTGTTTATTAATCTTTTGTGTGGGACTGTGTGAAATGCCTTGCTAAAGTCTAGGTAGGTCATGTCCACAGCGCCTCCCTGGTCTACTACTTTGGTTACCCAGTCAAATAAATCAATTAGATTTGTCTGACATGACCTTTCCACTGTGAATCCATGCTGCCTTGGTCCTGTGCCCCACTGGCCTCTAAGTACTCAACAGTTCTTTCCTTCAGAATTGATTCCATCACTTTCCCTACCACTGAGGTCAAACTGACAGGTCTGTAGTTTCCTGCCTCTGTCTTACTCCCACTTTTGTGAAGGGGAGTCACATCCACCCTCCTCCAGTCCTCAGGTACCACACCATCCTCCCATGATTTGTTAAAAAGGGAAGTCAGTGGTGTCACTAGTTCTCCCCTTAGACAGTCATGAAACATACAACTTTTAGTTTACATCAAATACTTGGTTAAATAGAAATTGTTTTTAACCATTTCTTAAAGGTTTCCACCGATGGTGCCTCCTTCAGGTAACCTGGCAGTTAACTCCACAGGGCTGATGCGGTGATAGAAAAAGCCCGGTCTCCCAATTGCTGCAACCTAGCCCTGGGAACCACCATGAGGCATCCCTCGGAAGAACGAAGAGAATGAGCTGGGTAATGAGGAACCAGGAGGTCTTGCAGGTAGCCAGGTCCCCGACCGTGCAGATCTTTGTAGGTCAGTAATCTGATCTTGAAGGCAACCCTCCACCTTATTGTCAGTCAGTGCAGCCCACGGAGAACTGGACTAATATGGTCAGATCTTAATGCACCTATTAATAGCCTGGCCGCCATGTTCTGCACCATTTGATACACTATCTCTATATTTACATCTTAAATTTACTTGCAGTGCCCAAACTACCCCATTTAATTAGAAAACAGGTGATAAATGCAAAGATTTTCAGAGTTCAGAATATGGCCAAGTATCCAACACAGGTGAGCCCCCCTCCCCCTGGAAATTGCCAGGTTATCTGGGTGGGCCAGTCCAACTCTGGATGCACCTTCAGGGTCGAGGGTCTCGGACCCAAGGACTGTAAATGTACAAGATAGTGCAGAACTGTAGGCAGCCCTACCTGCGTTGGGATTATCTTTCTGGGGGCACAACAGTATAAGAATATATATTAGCTTCGTACACATATAACCGGAAGAAAAAAAACTATGTATGTTTAGAGGCCTCCCCCCCGATATCATTGTTCTGTATATAGCGTGCCTGCTGTCCCAGCCCTTACTTCATGTCATCAAATGTTATTTTTATTTGGGGGGGGGGCAGCTGCAGCACTCAGCGGCCAATTGGCTTGTACTCAGAAGTTACAAGCCAGGCATGTAAATGTAATTTGCTCTTTTATTACTGTTCAAAAAAATGTGAAAGTGGGCTTAATTAGCTCCTCGGGCAGGCAACTCCTTAGTATGGAAAGAGTGGCAGATGCCTGGAACAGCCTTCCAGCAGAGGTGGTGGGGGTGAAAACAGTGGTGGGCTTAAAGCATACATGGGATAGGCACGAGGGAATCTTAGTGTGAAGCGGGGTGGGGGGACGGAGATCAGGTAGCGTTTGTTGCGACAGCTTTGGAGAGATCAACAAAGACTGCTCCAGTTAACTAGCTCTGTTCCATGGCCACCCTAATCTCAAAAACTCAGATGTGACTTTAGTAAGGGCAGTGGAGGCGGGATGTCCCCCCCGGAAACCATGCTGCACCGATGACAGCTGGTTATGTATATACAGATATTCTGTAAGCTGGGATGCAATGATTTTCTCCAGAAGCTTGCTAAAGGCAGATAATAGCTATGGGGCGATAATTTACTATGTATTTTGGGTCCGCTTGCATAAAGACAGGGCCCATCTGAGCAACCTTCTAAATGTCAGGCACAATACCAGTAAGCCGGGACGTGTTAAATATATGTGAAACGGGTCAGGCCACAGGGGACACCGAGGCGGAGGAGCTTTGACTATAAAGTTGTGTAGCTGCCTCCTCGTTATGGAACAAGCTCTCTAAATCGTTCCTCTCGTCCGCCTCCCACTTATTCTTTGAAAGCCACTTTAATGATTGCCTACTACTGGAAGCCAAATGCCGCTGTCCATCTGTGTAAACTGGGATGATCCCCCTCCCAGCACACACAGACCTTTTGTGGAGTCTCCCTACTCTTGCGGCACCCCTTTCTCTCCAGCTTCTTTCCCACCCCTACCTGGCCCTCTCTTTCCCCTCCCTATAGTCTACTCCACTGCACTTTGCTTATTGTGGACTGCCGCACTGAATTTTGAATATCCATGTGGTTGTTACTTGATTTTGTTATTGGTGTGCCATTTTGAAATTGCACTTTATATGATTTACCTGGTAAACCTGTCACCTTACTGTATTGTTCTTCATGTTCCTGTGATGATGTATATGGACGTGTCGCTAGCCTACAACTTCACCTTGCACCTTATTGTATTCTCATTGTTGTTAATACCCTCTGTACTGTAACTCCCTGCACCTCATTGTTAAAGAGCAGGTTTCTAGTAGCTGCCTGCCCCAGTCCGTTTGATCCCTTATCGGATCAGTAGCTCACTGCTCAAGTTTGCATATAAATTCCCAATAATAGAAGTTACATCCTCGACTCTGTAAATGCAAGTGGCCCCCAAAAATGACTTCCTGAAACCGAAAATATCTCACGTCAAGCTCATTTCATTCAGTTTATACAGACAAACATATTTATAGCCTTTATGTTGATTTAGTATCTGAGCCATCGATCGCATCATCAGGGTCCATTATTAGTCGATCGATTGCTTTGATATACTAAAATCCCAGCACTAAAGGGTATAAATATGTTTGAAAATACCAGCCCCATAGAACTGAATGGGGCGTGCTCATGCAGCCTTCGTTTTGTGACATCACAAAGCAGGGCTGCATAGGCCGACGTGGAAACGTGTTTTTTGGACAGGGAAGACAGTCTTGTTTTGCCCACTATACACATTTACAAAATTACGAGGGATGTAACTTCTTCTATAGATGGAATTTTTATGCCAAACTTGAGCAGCGAGCTACTGATCCGGTAAGGGATCAAACATGCCGGGGGAGACTAGCAGCGCCGAAAGTAGGAACCTGCCCTTTAATGGCCTGCATTGTGGCCATGAAACTCCTCCTGTATTCTGTTTTGCTAAATGTACCATTGTTTATGGCCCGGGTCATGCCTGAAAACTGTCCCTTGGATCAGCGCACCTACCCGGTCACCAAAGACATAAATAAGTAAATTACATAGATGCATAAATACATATAAAACTATAAAAGCTCCACCCAGACTCTTGGAGGTATAAAGGATATAGACTTTATTGCACTTTTCTACAACTTAATGACTGCAATGACAAAATAAACAGGAGTTTTATGAGGATCCGATTTCACTGCTCACTGCCATAATCTGGATTCCTGCGACATCTGCTGCAGTCACTTGTTTTGGCTTTTTAGTGTTCCCCTACAAACAAAACAGAACTTTATTTCCAGTTACCGTATCAAGCTTGATCACCAGCACTTTATTAATTTATTGACTTCCGAGTACCTCAAGGGAATCAACAAAGTCCAAGAGGGTGGCATCTTTCAGAAAAAGAGATGTACAAGAACAAGGGGGCTCAGCTTGAAGATAGAGGAAAGGGAGGCTCAGGGGCACAGTGAGGAAGTATTTTTTCACAAAGAGGGTGGTGGACGTATGGAATGACCTTCCTGAGGAGGTTGTGGGGTCAAAAACAGTGGGGGAATTCAAGAATGCGTGGGACAGACATAAGGCAATTATAGTGGGGGGGGTAGAAGGAAGTAGGCTGTTGGTGAACTAGGATCTGCAGTTTATCCAATAGGTAGGGAAATGGGCAGACTGGGTGGGCCAAGTGGTCCTTATCTTCTGTCAAAGTCTAAGTTTCTATGACTGATTTATTCAACTCATTTGTCCTACCAGCTGTACCCATTATGTTGACTAGGCATTCCTTTATTGGTCCCCTGATGCACCAATGAATTTCAGGCTTGCTGGAGTTCAGTGGGGCAACGGGTAGCAAATGCCACATCAACGGCCTAGTGAGGAACAGTCAGCACTAAGAATCTCATGCCGAAGTGTGAAGCTAGTCCCAATGTGTACTTTGTGTACAAATATATTTTTTTACTTCCTGTTTACTACAGTATAGTAGATTGTATCAGACTGATTCTGTTGACTTGCAAGCTGACATTTTCTAAAACTACAAATCCCAGAATACCCTGCAGCTGACATCATAGCAGGGCTATAGCAAAAGCTGTAGCAGTTTCTCCTTTGAGAAAGCACCAATTTCCAGGGGCAAAATGCGTCTGGTGGGCCTTTTTTGGTGAGGTAAAAATTCCAGTTTGTACTGGCTGATTCTCTGTGCACAGTATCTTGTGCATAGTGCCTTTTGTTGTTGTTTTTTTGGGGGGGTGCTGGGTGTGGGATCTAGGGTTACCACCTTTTAAGAAGCCCAAAGTGGGACATTTCTTACTAAAACATGATTTTTTGCAGGACAGTACGTAACCTCAACTAGTGCAACAGACTTTTTTCTCTATATAATCAGAATTAAGGCTAAGTATTGTAGTTTCTTGATTGCTTCTATGGTTTCATATCATTTTAATGTATTTTAGTTAAGGTACTGTAGTTTTCTACAAGATTTAGATGAAAGTTAGAAAATATTTTTTCTATTAAAAAGTCAGGACATGTAGTATTTTTCATGTTTTTTTGCAGGACACAGCTGCCCAAATCAGGACTGTCCTGCGAAACGCAGGACAGGTGGTAACCCTAGTGGGATCCTTTTCTGCTTTGTTCTTTATTTATTTGCTTTTGGTAACTGGGTGGGTGCACTAGGCATGAGATGCCTATTTTCATTCACAACCCGGGAGGATACAAGTCAAATAGAAGAACAACAATGTGACGCAGCACATAGAATAGGTCATACAATGCAAGGGTGGTCAGAAAATTCATACAATTTTCGAGACTGTAAAATACCGGGTTGGACAAAGTAAATAATATGAACAAATACAGGGATATTCAGAAACTAAACAAGTGCAACACAAATACAGAAATTGGTACTAGTTGGTTGTTATGGACAGTGTAGAGTAAATGCCGTTAGCAAGGCCAATAAACATAGAAGGGAGGAGGGAAGGAGGGGAGAGGTAGGTAAGAGTATGTACAGGAAGGGTGGAAGTAGAATAAGATAATGCATAAGTGAGAGAATAAGCTTAAGGTGGATGGACGCAGGTGCAAGGACGTGATGCAAGTAGATGTTCACATGGAGTGTTTATTGTTTGATTATCCGGCACCAGTATCCTCAGGTGCCATCACCTCTCCTGTGGCAACCCCTGGTAATCTCTGCAGCAGGAACATACAGAATGTAAGCTAAACCTATGTTGCACAAGCCCAAACATTCAAGCAAGCCATCAAACAACTGTACTTGTTCTTGCTTCTCAGTTCTTCATGTCATGACAAACTTACTTAGACCCTAGCATCATACTTAGCACTGTGCACGACGTGGAATTTCACTGGCGGAATTTGTGCGGAATGGCAATTTTGCTTCCCAAATGCTTTTCAAAATTTCTTTTTCAATGCCACAGAATTGCAGAAACAATTCCAATTGAATAATATTCTGCTGTTTGTGGAGAATGAATCTGCAGTTTACATATGAACACATGAAATTGGCAGTAGAAACAGGCCATGATGATCTATCGAGTCTGCTCGAGTGTGCAGCTTGGTTAATACCCTGGACTTGCCCCCCACTCCTCCTGGAGTCATACTCCCCATACCAATCCTCCCATCCCCTCACAGCAGTGCCCCTTCCATCCTAATCGCCTCTTTACCTTGTCCTCCTCCTCGCAAACTGGTCGCCGTCTTAGCTGCCACTACCTCCTCCGGCAACTTGTTCCACCCCTTCATAAACTGCGGAATATGATTCTACAAATTACATTACTTTTTCAGAATTTCACTTCCGATGGAATTCCATGGAATTAGGTATATTCTGGAGAAAATGGAATTGGAAAATTGCACACAGCCCTAACCATAATCCTTCATTCCATCAACTATATCCAGTTTGTTGTCTAAGCATTCCTTCATAAGTCATCAGATGCACCAGTGAATCCCAAAGGGCACAAATCCTGATTTCATGTTCACAACCATGAAGAAAATTGGGAAGCTCCATACATAAAATAGGAATGTGAAATGAAACGAGAAGCTCCATATAAAAAATAGCAGAAATGTGAGATGAAACGGGAAGCTCCATATAGAAAATATCAGAAATGTGAGATGAAACGGGAAGCTCCATATAGAAAATATCAGAAATGTGAGATGAAACAGGAGGCTCCATACAGAAAATAGCAGAAATGTGAGATGAAACCGGAGTCTCCGTATAGAAAATATCAGAAATGTGAGATGAAACGGGAAGCTCCATATAGAAAATAGCAGAAATGTGAGATGAAACGGGAAGCTCCATATAGAAAATATCAGAAATGTGAGATGAAACAGGAAGCTCCATACAGAAAATAGCAGAAATGTGAGATGAAACAGGAAGCTCCATACAGAAAATAGCAGAAATGTGAGATGAAACAGGAGTCTCCGTATAGAAAATATCAGAAATGTGAGATGAAACGGGAAGCTCCATATAGAAAATATCAGAAATGTGAGATGAAACAGGAAGCTCCATACAGAAAATAGCAGAAATGTGAGATGAAACAGGAGTCTCTATATAGAAAATATCAGAAATGTGAGATGAAACAGGAAGCTCCATACAGAAAATAGCAGAAATGTGAGATGAAACAGGAAGCTCCATACAGAAAATAGCAGAAATGTGAGATGAAATGAGAAGTTCAGTACAGAAAATAGCAGAAATGTGAGATGAAACAGGAAGCTCCATACAGAAAATAGCAGAAATGTGAGATGAAACGGGAAGTTCAGTACAGAAAATAGCAGAAATGTGAGATGAAACAGGAAGCTCCAAATAGAAAACAGCAGAAATGTGAGATGGAACGAGAAGCTCCTGATAGAAAATAACAGAAATGTGAGATGGAACCGGGAAGTTCCATATAGTAAATAGTGGAAATGTGAGATGAAGGGCCCAATTTTGTTTTTGATTTATATTTAATCCCCCTTTACAGTGGCACCAGCTCCCCTAAACCCATAGCACCCCCCTCCACCTACCTTATTTATTTAAAAATTGCTTACCAAGAAAGGCATACTGAGACAAGGCTCATTTCCAGGTGTGTCCTGGGTTCCCAGGGGAAGGACAGAGGAGAAATAGTGAATACCACTCAGTCACATTTCTTAATAAACAATAAAGTGCAGACACATTACACTAATGAATACTACAGAATTACAGAGTGTAGTACAAGACTAGTAGAAAACAAAGTGCAGGTATGGTCCAGTATGGCCCACCTAAATAGGTGCAGAAGGGCTGCATCAAGGCACAGAAAACCAGAATTGTAATGCACTAGTGACCTAGTAGGTGGCAAGAGTGTCCTCCCCCTGTGCTAGGGAATGCCACCTGTGGCAAACAGGTGCAGGTGGAGGGGAGGAGTTTGATCTGATGCTTGAGACAGCTTGAGGAGGTGGAATGGCGGAGGCAAGAGGGGAACAGGTTCCAAAGTGTGCAAAGTCGATAGGAGAAAGTACACTGTCCAGAAGAGGAGTGGGGATGTGGAGTGGAGAAAGTTTGATGGTCTCTGGAGCAGGAGGGACTGGAAACAGGAGTGAGGAGAGGTATGAGGGAAGGGAATCAAACCAGTTTTGGAAATGAAGAAGATACAATGTGACTGTTGATGGGAAGGTAGGGGGAGGATGGATAGGGGAGAACAGATGAGCAGTAGTGTGTGTGTGTGTGTGTGTGTGTGTGTGTGTGTGTGTGTGTGTGTGTTGGGGGGGTTGTAGCAAAGTGACAAAAGGCATTCCGGAGGGTGTACAGTCTGGCTAAGGAAGTGGAGGGGGCAGTGCCATAAACCACATCAGCATAGCTGAAAACCGGAAGCACCATTTTGGTGACTAGTAAGCAGTCTTTATTGCATTACAAGGCACCCAGCTTAGGGCGGTGCTTCACATGAATGGCATCAATGTGAGCACAGAAATTGAGCTCGTTGTCCAACCACACACCGAGGTACTTGAATGACTGCACTGCTTCTGGAGACATCTCCAGAAGGGCATTGACAAAATGGAGGCAGTCCAGAGAACAGCAATGAAGATGGCACATGGACTGCACCAGAAGCCCTATGAGGAAAGACTTAAGGACCTTAAATCTATTCACTGGAGAAAAGAAGGGCGAAGGGAGATGTGATAGAGACTTTCAAGTACCTTAGGGGACTAAACAGGGTACAGATGGAAAGCATACTTCAGAGAAAACTCTGCACAAGAACAAGGGGGCATGATATGAGGCTGAAGGGTGGAAGGCTTAGGGGTAATGTTAGGAAGTGCTTTTTCACTGAAAGGGTGGTGGAGCCATGGAACAGCCTTCCAGCAGAAGTGATGAGTGCAAAAACAATAAGGGGGTTCCTGAAACACTCTACTGCTACAGAGGGCTGCATAATGCTTCTTTCACACATGTGGGGTGCTCCATAGCAGCTACGGAGTTGGAGATTTGCCCCACCACACTATCCCTTTTTGCCTGCTGCATTACACTGGAGATCAGGCCGGGTGGACACAATCCAAGATGCACTATGAAGTGCTGGCAGAGGGCACATAGGCTGCCCCAGGGTGACCCCTGTCTTAGTGCTTACATGCCCCATCCTCCCACCAGCACAGCCTCCTCGGATTGTTATGGGGCTGAATTCTGCCCCCACTTCTTGCCGTTTGCTCTCTGATATCACATGGATGGCTACTGGGTAATAGACACAGAGTGCCCATTTCTTTTCTATTTAAAAATAGTTGTCCCATGTCTGGGGATACAGTAATCCTTAGAGAACTGACACATCCCTCAATGCCTTGCCCCCATGTGGAGCATGGGATCCACTCTACCCCCGATGTCTGATCTCGCTCAACCCCCCTTCCCTGAGACATCCCCGTCTACCCATTGTGGAGCTCTACACATGTGCATTTCAGGGTGGCCAGTGGTTATGGATTCAGCAATGTGCAGAATATACATGGGGTGCGGTGCGTACCAGTAATGCATAAATTCCGAGTATTCATGTTGAAACTGTGGATCATCCCCTAACATAGAAACATAGACTTTGACAGCAGATAAGGACAGCTTGGCCCACCTAGTCTGCCCATTTCCCTACCTACTGGATAAGCTGCAGATCCTAGTTAACCAACAGCCTAGTTCTTCCTACCCCCCCCCCCAAGAATTGCCTTATGTCTGTCCCATGCATTTTTGATTTCTCCCAGTTTTAGACCCCACAACCTCCTCAGGAAGGTGGTTCCATGTGTCCACCACCCTCTCTGTGAAAAAATACTTCCTCACATTGCCCCTGAGCCATCCCCCCCATCTTCAAATTGTGTCCCCATGTTCTTGAACATCTCTTTTTCTGAAAGATGCTACCGTCTGGGACTTTGTTGATTCCACTGAGGTACTTAAAAGTTTCTATCATGTCCCCCCTCTCCCTCCTTTCCTCAAGGGTATACATATTAAGCTCCTTTAGTCTCTCCCCATATGGCTTTTCTTGCAGACCCTGCACTATTTTAGTTGCCCTCCTCTGGACTGCCTCCATCCTGTCTATGTCCTTGCAGAGAGGGGTCTCCAGAACTGGACGCAGTACTCCAGATGGGGTCTCACCAACTGTCTGTACAGAGGGATAACAGCTTCCTGTTTTCTGCTGATGTTGCCTCTCCCTATACATCCCAGTATCCTACCAGCACTCCCTACTGCCTTCCCACATTGCTTGCTAACCTTAATGTCATCTGATATGATTACCCCCAGGTCCCTCTCCATTTTTGTTGTTGTTACTACCTCCCCCCCACCCCCATTGTGTACTCTTCCCCGGGTTTTTGTTTCCCAGGTGCATTATTTTGCACTTCTTTGCATTGAATCCAAGCTGCCATACTTCTGACCATTCCTGCAACCTTGCCAAGTCCCTTCTCATCCTTTCCACCCACCCTTGTGTATCAACCCTGTTGCAGATCTTTGCGTCATCTGCAAAGAGGCATACTTTTCCTTCCAGTCCCTCTGCAATGTCACTTATAAAGACAATAAAATGGACTGGACCCAGTACTGAACCCTGCGGTACCCTACTAGTAACCCCCTTCTTCAGAGTGGACTCCGTTTACTATTACCCTCTGTGTCCTGTTGTCCAGCCAATGTTTTACCCAGGCTACCACCCTGGGACCCACTCCCATACTGGCTAATTTGTTTATTAATCTTGTGTGTGGGACTGTGTCAAATGCCTTGCTAAAGTCTAGGTAGGTCACATCCACAGCCCCTCCCTGGTCTACTACTTTGGTCTCCCAGTCAAAGAAATCTATTACATTCGTCTGACATGACCGTTCCACTGTGAATCCATGCTGTCTTGGGTCCTCTGCCCCACTGACCTCTAGGTACTCAACAATTCTTTCCTTCAGAAGTGATTCCATCATTTTCCCTACCACAGAGGTCAAACTGACAGGTCTGTAGTTTCCTGCCTCTGTCTTGCTCCCACTTTTGTGAAGGGGAATCACATCCACCCTCCTCCATTCCTCAAGTACCACACCATCCTCCCATGATTTGTTAAAAAGGGTAGTCAGTGGTGTCACTAGTTCTCCCCTTAATTCTTTTAAAATTCTGGGGTGAATCCCGTCAGGCCTCATTGCCACCTTCAGTTTTAGGAGTTTTTTTCAGAACCCTTTCTTCTGTGAAAGGACTGGATCGACCACCCTATCTAGAGTGCTTCTGTTAATTGGATTAAGTACCTCCCCCTCTTCCTCTTTTGTGAATATTGAACAGAAGTATTCGTTCAGTATCCCTACTTTTTCACTGTCCCTCTCTGCCCACCCACCGTCCATTCTATTCAGCCTCACTATCCCTCCCTTTGTCATTTTACGCTCCCTAATGTACCTATAAAAGGTTTTATCCCCCTTCTTAACTGAGTTAGCTATCTTTTCCTCAGTTTGGGCCTTTGCTATTCTGACTGCCTTCCCTGCTTCCTTCTGCCTAAACTAGTTCAGTTCTCTCTCTCTCCTGCTCCTTCTGTGTTTCCTTATACTTCCTAAATGCTATCTTTTTCTCCCTAACCTTCCCCGCCACCTCCTTTGAGAACCATAGTGGCTTTTTCTTTCATTTTGATTTGTTCATTTGCTTCACACAAAGGCTTGTCGCCTCTGTGATGGCAGTTTTGATGTTTCCCCACTGTTGCTCTACCCCTCCTTGTTGCCTGTTTGCTAGTGCTTTTCTAAGGCACTCTCCCATCTTGCCAAAGTCAGCCCTCCTGAAGTCCAGTACCTTCACTTTTGTATGGCTTGACTCTGCAGCTGAGTTTATCATGAACCACACTGTTTGGTGGTCACTTGTTCCTAGATGGCTACCCACTTCTAGATCTGAGATCCTCTCACTGTCCCCATTTTTTTTTAATTTCTTTTTCCCTCCGGTCACGGTCTGGGGGGCCCTCTCTCAGGCATCCTGCTCACTCCTGTCCTGCCTGAAGTCCTTCTACCTGTGCCTCCTCTCTCCTTCCTTCTTTGTCCATGGTCAGCACCCCCGGCTTAACCCCTCTGGGGTGGGACCGCCCCTCCTCTTGGGTGCACTTTATATTCAGACTCCGACATGGGAGAGGACCCGGGTGGAGGAACTTGGAAGGCCAGGCAGGATGGACCTGGCCATCGGCATGGGAGCAGGTGCCGTCGCCTACCCCGCAGACTGGGTTTTTCCCTTGTTCTGGTGATCTCTCCCCTCCCATGATTGTAAACATCCCTGATGCTAGGTGCACAGCAACCCCTGCCTGCATCAGGGCACGCTGATAATATGCAGCCGAGCATGCTACAGCGCCCCTGGTCTCCACCAGGAGTCACTGGCACACTGAGCAATCCCCAATCTCCTTCCTGGGGAGCAGGAGAGCAGCCTGACAGGTGCTCAATCTTCACCTGCCCCTGCTGTCCCCCAGCAGCCCAAGTTCGCTTCTGAACCCGGGTCACCGGCGTGGCATGAGGTGTGGCGTCCAGTGCCTCAACCCTCAGCACCACCGGGCTGGCCATCACTGTCCCCATTTGAGAGTACGATGTCTAAGATTTCTCCTTCCCGAGTGGGTTCCAATACTAGCTGTCTAAGGCATGCTCCCTGTAGGGCATCGAGAATGGCCCTGCTCTTGGATGTGGCTGCAGCAAAGGTGCTCCAGTTAACATCTGGTATATTCAGATCCCTCATCAACAATGTCTCCCCCTTTCTCTGCTATCCTAAGGATGCCTTCTATCACATCCTTGTCCATTCCTTCCCCCTGAGATGGGGGTCTGTATACAACCCTTGTGTGGATTGTGGTGCCATTTCCAGTCTCTAAGGTGACTCACAGTGCCTCCTCTCCTCCCTGTTTACTGTTTTGTTCCATGGCTTTTATAGAAACATAGAAGTTGACAGCAGGTAAGGACTACAAGGCCCATCCAGTCTGCCCATACATTTTAAACCTCCTCTTACATAGAAAGCTACTCCCCCTGCATCTTCCCTTTCTCTCCGTAGTTTGTGTACCCTGGTATGTGAACATCCCAGTCATGAGTCTCTCAGCACTATGTTTCTGTGAGTGCCACGATATCCAGGGATCCCTCTTCCATCAAGGCCACCAGTTCAGGGAGCTTGTTGCCCAGACTACAAGCATTAGTACTCATTACCCTCCATTTCTTGATGGCCTTACCCCTTTTTGCCCCAGCCCTGTCCTTACTGCTTTTGTTATTTTCTCCATTTACCCCTGCCCTTCTCCCCATCGACATCTTTATCTTGGTGTTTACCTCACTAACTACCATGATTTCTTTTTGGGGCGCTAGGATTTCCCTGCTCCTTTCCAGTGCCTCACCCCCCTTGTGGGATGTGTCAGTTCTCTAAGGGTTACTGTAACAAGGTACTAGACAACAAACATTTTTCTCGTAAATGAACTAATTGGCAGGATACCTTTTTTTTGGGGGGGGGGTACATTTTCTTAGTTCTCCTTTAAAGACACTAAAAATAATCAGATGTTAACTATTAAGATACCTGCTTCGATTTCTGTGTCCCCACTGGGGTGTGGAGTTTCTCCTTCCTTTATCTCTGGGTTCCCATCTCTCATGTCTCCTTGTTCCATTATTCTGGCGGCACTGGCTGTCTCCATGGCAGGAGCTGTGTCCTTTGGATACTCTTGAGAGACTCCTTGGGAAATGTTGCCTTCTTCCCCACTTTCTTCTCCTCTCCTTCTCTTGTTCACCCGTCGAATCTTCTCTTGGAGTCTCTGGATCCTGAAACAATCATTATTGGTTCTGATGAGAAGCAGTTAGCAGACACATCTGGGGAATTTGATTTTCTGAGTACTGTTTAAGTGGGAAGTGGGGGGGATGCCCATTGTAAGCCAGCCTGCACCCAGGCTAGTCAATTGATAGAGTCTGCTCAGAGGTCAAAGGAACACTGTCAACCCCCTTGGCATCAAAGTATCTTTAATTTATAAAACACATTTCATGATTAGTCACATTCTGCAGAGATTGCAGATGCAGCTGGTAGTTTGATTCTGATTCATTTTTTCTTTTTCATTTCATTTTGATTTATTGGTTACACTGGAAAGAAATGTGAGCATTGCTGCCCATTTACACAAGCGTCCAGTTACATACAACAATCATGAGATGCGACATAGGCTGAAACATTTAACTTACAGCGAGAGTTAACACCAAGGTACCTATCCAATCAGGACAGTATAGACAAAATGGCAACCAAGAACTAACCTGGGTGATTTACCAAATACAAAGGTGACATCAGCATTCTGTGAGGGTTTCACAATTATATAATAAACAGTGGGAAACAAACATTTAAGTGCAATCAAAAAAACTAGTTGAGGTGGAATAAAGTACTACAAGTGCTAGAAAGAGAGGGTAAGTGCCAGAAGTGGATAACCAGAGGGTGAGGGGAAAAGAGTGCAGTAGGGAACCAGATTAGAGCTGCAAGCAGGTGCAGGAGTGTGTGAGGGAGAAATGCCTCCTGATATTTTGTTTTAAGGCGTTTGTGGAGGGATAAAGTTTTAGTTCCAGGGGGAGAGAGAGTTGAAGAGCTTGGGTCCCATAAAGGAGAGTGTTTTCTGGCTTTGAGTGGTCCGGGAGAAAGGAACCATGAAAGAGAGAGTGGAAGACAGTCTAGCGGTCCTGGTGGTGGCAGCTGTCTGAAAGTGAGAGGTGAGGCAATCAGGGAACCCACGGGAGAGTCTGAAGAAGGTGGTGGCCATCTTGCAGTGGAGGTGGGCTTCAAGCGAGGGCCGACCGGTGAGCTGATAAAGGTCACAGTGTTGTGTGAGTTTAGGGAGGCCAGAGGCAAAATGGGTAGCATTGTGGTAGGAGCTTCGGAGTCTGGAGAAATTTTTGATGGAGAGGCGGGGGAGGGAGACAAGAGAACCATAGTCAAAGACAGGAAGTAGGAAGCTGGAGACTAGGAGGGATTTTGATTCCCAGTTAAGGTAATGCTTAGTTCTGTGGAGGATACCAAGCCGTTGGTGGACTTTTTTGATTGTGAGGCTAATGTGAGCATCGAAATGGAGGTGGCAATCCAGAAGTAAGCCAAGGCATTTGAATTCACTGACTCTTTCAATGGAGTTACCAAGGTTGTCATAGACAGAGAGGCCAAGGGGTTTGTGGGGGCTGGAGAAAACCATGAACTTAGTTTTTTTGGAGTTGAGTACTAGACCTCTGGATGTGAACCAGGTGTGAAGTTTGCTGAAATCGAACTGGAGTTTGTTAATGAGAGTGGTGGGGTTTTTGTCCTGACAGAAAAGGGCTGCATCATTGGCATACAGAATGTGTTCAGAGGAGGTGCAGATGTCAGGTAGGGAGTTAACGACCAGGAGAAGAGCAGAGGGCCCAGGATGGATCCTTGGGGAACACTGTATTTGATGGGGCACGATTCGGAGAGGACACTGCCAATAATGGTGTGATGGGATCTACCCATTAGGTAGTCCTTGAAGCAGAGGCAGACCTCTGGTGAGAAATGGAGGCCAGCCAGGGTTTGGAGGAGGATTTCATGATCAACAAGGTCAAAGGCTTTGGTGAGGTCTACAAACGCGGCACCAGTGTAGAGGCCTTCGTTGTTGGCTTTGTCAATGGAGTGGGTGAACTTGATGAGGGCAGTTTTGGTATTGTGACGAGCACAGAACCCATGCTGGGCCTCCTTGAGCAGGTTGTATTTGGAGAGGAATTCTGTGGTTTGCCTGTGGACCACTTTCTCTAAAATTTTGAAGAGGGGGCAAGGAGGGAGATGGGGCGGTAGTTGGATACTAAATCCTTGGGACCAGATTTGTGAAGCGGTTAATAATGGTGCACTTCCATGCTTTCGGGAAGGACCCCATGCAGAGGGAGTGGTTGAGGACGTTGGTGAGAGGGATGGCCAGGGAGTCACAGACAAGACGGAGAACTCTGAAGTCAACATTGTCGGTGCCCTTGGGTGGTCTTGGGTCATTTTTTTAAAAGGGAAAGAAAGGCTGTCCACCATACTGGTGTTACCACACAAAAACATGTTTGCTTACGATCCTTGATTAATTTCCACTGCACCTTTCCTGGATTTGGGAACACTCCCAGCATAGTCTAGCCACTGACGATGCAGTGGGAGGACAGGAGATTATTGCATAGTGAGTGGCTGCACTGTTTGGGATGAGGCATTTCTAACATTCAGGAAGTATTTATTTATTTAGTTTTTGTTGACTGGGTAAGTGCACTAGACAAATCCTGCCTATTTTCAGGCATGACCCGGGGGAGAAGGATACAGATGGATGTCAACTGACCTTGAACCAGATTAAGCTATTGGTGGTATTTTTAATGAATTGAGGGAAATTTGGCCAGAGCACCGGGGAAATTCCCCTACTCTTTTCAAGAAGCGCGATGGGATCTTTAACATCTACCTGAACTACCACCAGAACAGGCAGATGGGACCTCGATTTAACATCTCATCCGAAAGACGGCACCTCAGGAGTGCAGCACCCCCCCCAATGCTGCACACTGCAGTGTCAGTATTGGGATGTTAACTCACGTGCCTAGTGTGGGAGATAGAATCCACAGCCTTCTGATCTCCCGGCCTCAGAGGTGAGTGTGCTACCTGCTGACTCACTGACACTGCTAAAGTATGCAAGAAGAGAAGATCAAGGATTTGAAAAAAAACAAGTTTACGTTTATAGTTATACCATTATCATGCATTTCACTTCTACTGAGAAAGGAGGCAGATAAAACAACCAGCAACATCACTGAATTTTAGAGAAGGTAAGCAATCCTAAAATGTGAGGTTCAACTAGAAATAATAAGATGCAAAAAGGGGTTGACAGTGTTCCTTTAACACATCAAGGTATCCCACCTACAAAAAAACACTCAGCACAAAAAAAATTATATAAAAAAAATATGTATATATATATATATTATAGTGGCGCAGTAATTAGGCTTGAGTAGGCAGTTCAATGTTAAACCCTAAATTTAGCACCTTAAAAACTTTGCAACCATTAAACGGATTTGCACGAAATTTGGTATGCGCTGTCCCTGAGGGCCCTGCGCTCCCAAAACTATATACGGGTAAGATTACACTTTCTCAAAAAGTAAGGAAATTCATTGCAAAAAAGTTTATTAATGCATCAGTTAGGATTGAAGCAACAAAAGTAGGGAAATGAGGTGTTAGGGTTGAGACCCTAATCCCCCCCACCCTCCACAGACCAACATGGCATGGAGTGTGCCTTGGGTTCATCAGGCCTAACTCTCACCCCATTCTCCTATACTCTACCATGTCAGCTTTCTTGCACATTGAATGGTGTGAGAGTTACGCCACGACCCCAAGGCACACCCCATGCCCTGTTGGTCTGTGGAGGGTGGGGGTTGGGTCTCAACCCCTGACACCTCATTTCCTTACTTTTGTCGCTTCAACCCTAACTGATGCATTAACTAAGTTTTTTCAATGAATATATATATATATATATACATATACACTACACACTCTGCAGTTGCACAGGCCAGGCGTGGGAGCTTGCAGCACGCAAAGGATACATCAAAACACGTTTATTTAATGAACATATCGAGGGAGTGCTCCATCCAGTCGAAGCGCTCCTTTCCTCTGTGCGTGATGCACTCTTATTCTGTTAAGAGTGTCTCACACTCAGCTGTCATGGAAATGGGCACATATGGGAAAAACTTTTTACGACTTCAATATATTATTGATCGATTTGGATCAATAATATATCAATACTACCGCAGAGCCCTCTCGTACAGTTGTAAGAGTGGCCTCATTTACATCCTTAGGGTATCAGAATTGTTCGCCTTCGGTTCATGGTTCTTGTACCCTAAGAATGCATGTGAGACCACTCTCTTACAATCATAAGCGTGATCTCTGCAGTGGCAGTAACATACAAAGTCAATAACACATATATACAGCTGGCAACTTTGTGACAAATCCACCCATCACCTTGTGTCACTCTGACACTTCCTCAGGGGGGCAGGGCTAGTCCACATACCAGCAAAGTTTTTAATTAGGTGACTGAAAGGAACATTATCCCCATGAAGGTAGCAACAAGCTGTAAATATTAATAGTGCCGCTTACCAATAAATGGGTGCTTATATCTAATTTAAATAAATCAGGTTAAGCTTTGCTCTAATAGAAACCTAAGACATGTGCCTGTGACAAGACACTTAAAATACATGCACTAAACATCACATGTGCATACTTACGGCCAGTCTGACAGAAAAGCTGAAATACTGTATATACTCATGTATGTAGTTTTTGATGATATTATAGCTTGCAGGAGCATCCCCAACCAATTACAGAGCTTCCTTCAGTTGTGCATGAGGTATTCTTATTTATTTATTTTTTTTAGCTTATTTTTTCTCCCCTTTGCCCCCTGGTTGGCTCCTTATTCCTGGCATCCTATTCTTCTGGTCACCGTCCATCCCGCACCTTTCTCCAACACAAGTCACCACCTTGCTACCCCCATGGCTTAACCCCCCATGGCAGGGTGGCGGGGAGCCCCCTAACTCACTCACCAGAGCTGGATCCAGTACAGGTGGTGCCATCTGGAGACAGTGCGTTGTGTCGGATGGCCATCAAGCTGCTCAACCTAGGCTGCCATTTTCCATGTTTCTTTTTTCAGTGGCAGAGTGTGCAGTGCCGACAGTGGGTGTGCCACACGCAATGTGCCTGCCGGCTGCTCCACCTCCATGCTCCACTGTACTGGGCCAGGTGTGCCAACACTCAGCCTCCACTAGGTGTCTGGCAAATGCCAGCCTCTGTTCCCCACCCTCACCAGGAGTGGAGCGCTGTCCTTTGGACGCACGATCCTCTCCCATCCAGCCGGCCCCAATGAACACAGGTCACTGGTGTGGCAGGAGGTAAGGCATAGCTGCCTCAGCCCTCCACGCCACCGGGCTGGCCCGTGGGGTATTCTTATTGCCGTAAGAGAACCTCTTGCTCTGAGCACTGTAACAGGCTCCTCGATGACTGCCACTCATACCACAGAAAGGGACCACAAGAAGGTTTTTTTTTTTATATCGTGGCACAATCTGTAATAAATTTATATGGGTGCTAGGAGGGCCTCTTCCGGATATAAGAGTGTCACCTCCTCTATCCTTAGGGCACCAGAACTGCTCACCTTTGGTTTGCAGTTTTCTCGCCCTAAGAATGCGCAAGGTGATACTCTTACATTTATAAGAGGCCCTCCATGTGCCTCTATAAACTTATATAAATGGCTGCTAAGAAGGGGGACTTGTAGGCGGTCCAGTGGCGTAGAGGGCAGACCCCCTCACAGGGCTCGCCCCTTGCCCCTCTTAAAGATTCTCAACTCCAGGGGTGCATGTCGGGGGGAAAGCAGGAAAATAAAGGGTCGGGCCGGGCGCAGTAAAATCACACCGTGCCCTGGACCCAAACCGGGTACCTCCCACCGCAACCACTAGCCGCCAACCCCCAACGCCACAACGCAGCTCAGCCAGCCACCGCAGTGCCACCCCCCACAGCCTCTCCACCTCCCAGCCCGTGTCGCCCCACCGCTGCATACGCATAGCGATATCCTGTCGCCCAGTTTGCCCACAGTCTCATCCAGTTGCCCTACCCTCCCCATCACCGTGAGGGATTGCGCCGGGAAGGAGTCGCCATAACGGACGGCGCCCTTCCTCATGCTCCCACCTCACGGGTTACCGCTATTATGCCTTGTCATTCCCATCATCACCTTTTTGTTTTCCAGATTCTATCTTGCCATTTATCACTTCTTCTCCCAGAGACCCCCTTTTTCTTTCCACACTTATATATCTCTTATTTTACCTCCCCTCTATACTAACTTTGCTTTTTAATCTTTTAGACATTTCCAGAAGAAGACCCTATTTTCAGCGTGCATTTAATATTACCACAATGTTTGACCATGGTATATCCATGTTTAACCATGGTTTGGCAATGTTTGACCATGGTCTGACAATATGTGACCATGATTTATCAGTGATTTAACCATGGTTTGGCAATATTTGGCCATGATTTATCCATGTTTGACCATGGCGTATCCATGTTTAACTATGGTTTGGCAATGGATGACCATGATTTGGCAATGTTTAGCCATGGTCTGGCAATGTTTGACCATGATTTATTCATGATTTAACCATGGTTTGGCAGTGTTTGACCATGGTGTATACAAGTTTAACCCTGGTTTGGCAATGTCTGACCATGTTTAATCATGGTTTGGCAATGTTTGACCATGATGTATCCATGTTTGACCATGGTTTGGCAATGTCTGACTAAGGTGTATCCATGTTTAACCATGGTTTGGGAATGTTCAACCATGGTGTATCCATATTTAATCATGGTTTGGCAATGTTTGACCATGGTCTGACAATGTTTGACCATGATTTATCAGTGATTTAACCATGGTTTGGCAATATCTGGCCATGATTTATCCATGTTTGACCATGGCGTATCCATGTTTAACTATGGTTTGGCAATGGATGACCATGATTTGGCAACGTTTAGCCATGGTCTGGCAATGTTTGACCATGATTTATTCATGGTTTGGCAATGTTTGACCATGGTGTATACAAGTTTAACCCTGGTTTGGCAATGTCTGACCATGATTTGGCAATGTTTGACCATGGTGTATACATGTTTAACCATGGTTTGGCAATGTTTGATCATGGTGTATTCATGGTTTGGCAATGTTTGACCATAATGTATCCATGTTTGGCAATGTTTGACCAAGGTTACTCCATGTCTAACCATGGTTTGGCAATGTTTGACCAAGGTTTATCCGTGTTTAGGCAATGTTTGACCATGGTGTATCCATGTTTAACTATGATTTGGCAATGTCTGAAAAAGGTGTATTCATGTTTAACCATGGTTTGGCAATGTCTGACCAAGGTGTATCCATGTTTAACCATGGTTTGGTAATGTCTGACCATGGTTTATCCAAGTTTACCCATGTTTGGCAATGTTTGACCATGATTTATCCATGTTTGACCATGGTTTGGCAATGTCTGACCAAGGTGTATCCATGTTTAACCATGGTTTCACCAAGGTGTATCCATGGTTAACCATGGTTTGGCAATCTTTGACCAAGGTGTATCCATGTATAACCATGGTTTGGGAATGTTCAACCATGGTGTATCCATATTTAACCATGGTTTGGCAATGTCTGACCAAGGTGTATCCATGTTTAACCATGGTTTGGCAATGTTCAACCATGGTGTATCCATGTTTAAACATAGTGTGGCAATGTTTGACCATGGTGTATCCATGTTTAAGCATGGTGTGGCAATGGTTGACCATGGTTTATCCATGTTTAACCATGGTTTGGTAATGTCTGACCATGGCTTATCCATGTTTACCCATGTTTGGCAATGTCTGACCATGTTTTGGCAATGTCTGATCATGATTTGTCAGTGTTGAAACATGGTTTTATAAATGGTTGACCACTGTCTGTCTGTTCTTCACTATGGCTGGGCCATGCTGGATGATGTTTTTTATCAATGAATAACCCTGGTTTTTCTGTTACACTGTGACTCGCCCAAGACCATTAGAAGAGGCATTTGCCGGGTAAAGACTGACAACTGCCTAAAACCCTGCTAGAGTGTAGGTGTGGACCTAGGTTTTGTAATGTGGACTCAGAACTGCACTGAGACCATTTCAGAAGTGCACTGATACAATTTAACCCATTGTGAGCTGACTGTGTTAACCCCCATTCTGCCTAATGAACTATGAAAGGTCTGTTCTTCTCACCCCCCCCACCCATACTCACACAAGCCGAAAAACAACTTACCGGTGGTGAAATAAATAGATGAGTGATATGATCACATACGTTATGGTTAGAGTTGTTCCTAGAGCTATCAACTTTCCCTGGCATGCTGTATTCTGGGCTACCAAGAAAAAAGTGAAGACATGGAAAGAGGTCAACTGAATCTTCATTCTGTAAACAGCTTTTTTTGCATCTCATACACAATGCCACATTTTACAAAAAAAAGGGCTGTTCAGAAACCAGTTCTGATTAGTTAGAAACAAAGAAAGGTGTTGACAGAAAAACACTTGATTCATCAGCATCCCTACGAGTTTGGGCCTTCCAAGCCCTGGGGAAGCTCTGCGACTATCTGCCAATTATCTCAAACCTACTGGGTTCTGCCCACAGAGGAAGCCAACCCTTCCCATCATCTCAGGGTGGTGCAGGGAAGAGACCCTGAGTTTGGAGCTCTCGGCTCCATGGAAGGGTGATCACTGGATCTCTTGTTTTAGCTGATTACCTCAAACCTAGAGGTCCAACCCGAGAAGGAAGATGCCCTTGTCCAGCTGCTCGGGGAGGTACTAGGAGGCAACCCTGTGAGTTTGGGGCTCTCAGCAACTGGCTGCAGACTGTCTCACTCCTGGGTCCAGCCTGCCATCTTTTCTCCCCATTTTCCTATGCAGGCAGTACCAACCTACCCTTGGTCATGCCTTGGCTGAATGCCCAATAGCACTGTATCCCCGCTTTGCTCTCCACCTCCGTTGCTGTTTTAGTTTTCACCAACCCCTTATAGCATATGGTTGAGTGTTGTTGTGTATGAATTTCCATACACTCAAATTAATTGTTGTGCATGGGCGAAAGTTGTGCACAGTTCAAAGGTCATAAAAAGCTGGCACGCATGGTTATCTCCTGTTAAGCCCACTGTTGACATAATAATTTGTCTTTAATATCATTCTGACTATTAGCAATAGAAGACAGATGGGAGGGGAGCAAATGGGTTCGGCTTACTACTGTATATAAACTGAAATATTTCCTTTTGACACATGGTAAGACCATCTACTATAAAAAATTATAACATGGACAACCATGCCCAACTTGGCTTGTGTTTCCATCTCGATGTTGAGATGACATCATGGACCTCTTGAGGTCCATATGATATCAATTCAGCCCCTCGATGGAAACACAGCTTTGTTGTGCATGGCTGCCCATGCATAATTCTGTCATACCCATGCTTTGCTCTCGAGGTCCCTATAATGTCAACAGAACTACTCGATGGAAACACAGCGTTGTTGTGTATGGTTGCCTATAAATTATTCTCTATATAGCTGCCCCATGCTATCTTGAAACCTGTCACCATCTTAACATTTACCTCCTCCCTTGGCAAACAGTTCTTTGTATCCGCCACCCTTTCTGAGAAGCAATACTTTCTTACGTCCTTCCTGAATCTACTCCCTACCAGTTTATATTCATGTCCCCTAGCTGCTGATCCCACACTATACTTAAACAGGTAATGACACTCTACCCTGTTTATCTTTTTCAGATATTTAAAGGTTTCCATCATGTTCCCCTCCCGCTCTCCTCCTCCTGGTCTCCAGTGAGTACACATTCAGGCTGGCTAAACTATTCTCATATGATTTTCCTTGATCCTGTATCATCTTTGTAAGCCACCTCTGGACAGATTCAATATGGTTGTTTTCCATTTTCAGGCATGGGCTTCAGAACTGGACACAGTACTTCAGGTGTAGCCTTATTGGTGATCCATACAGGGGCAACAGTACTTCTTTTCTCCTACTGGGAACCCTCTCCCTATACATCCCAGCATCTTGTTTGCCTTCCCACGTGCTCTGGTGTACTGGGTCACCGACTTGAGACAACTGCTACTGATGAACCCCAGATCCCTCTCCTCAGTGCTCAAATTAATAGTTTCACCCCGAAGCCAAGAACTTTTGGGTTACCCATGCCTATTTGCCTAACTGTGCACTTCTTCAAATTACACTTTATTTGCCATTCTTCAACCTCATCCAGCCTTTTTTTGCAGCTACCGCTGTTTATGCCCCTTTCATCTCTGGTAGGCCCCCATCTGCTCGGCCACCTATGCTCCATCACTCTGGCATCTTCCAGGACTTACGTTCACCTTCGCAATTTCCCCAGAGGTTGACCCCCTCTGGCGGGGGCAGCGGAGGATCCCTCTAGCTCCGCCTCAGTATGGATCCGGTGTGGGAGGTGCTGCCTGAGTAGAAAGGGCCGGGGCCTGCAGGCAGCGGGTACCATTCTGCTGAGTGGGGCACTTTTCTGCTTTTCCGTCCTTTCCCCAGGATGCCGATGACGAGGGTGCACCAGTGCCTGCACACGCAGGAGTGCACGGTGTGGCACCAGCCAATATCCTCTCGCCGTATGAGCTGCTCCTAACTGCACTACCACGTGTGGTCACCCAAGTGGCAGTATAGCAGCAGAGCTGGCTTCCCTCCCTCTCTGGAGGAGGAGCGCGTCCCCTAGAATGTTCGATCCTCCTCTCCAGCGGCTGACCTCTGATGACCTGAGCTCATTCCTGAACTTGGGTCTCCAGCATCACGGGCAGTAGTACTACTGCTGCACCAACTGGCCAGTCCCCTCCAACTTTTCTAAGTCCCTCTTCATGTCTCTGACCACTCTTGGGAGTCTACCCTACCACAGACTTTAGTGTTATTTGCAAAGAGGCAAATGTTTCCCTTGATCCTTTCCCCTATGTTGCAGCTCAACATGTAACACAGTATTGGTCCCAGCACTGACCCTTGTGGTACCCCACCATTGACCACCATGACATCTGAATGTTTTCTTATTTGCAATCTCCCCTGGGTCCTTCCACTTAGCCAGTTTGCTACCCTTCTTGTTAGCTTTGAACCAACCCATAGATACCCCAGCTTCTTTACAAGCCATCTAGTATACAGTGTAGTGGATAAGGGCACTGAGCTGCAAACCTGGGGAGCTGGGTTCAAATCTCACAGCTACCACCTGCATAATGTGTAACCATGCGCAAATCATTTAACTTCCCTGTGCCCCCAGGACACACCTGGAAAGAAGCCTTGGCTTAGTGTCTCTCTCTCTCCTGGCCAAAAATTGTAAAACAAACTAAAATAATGAAGATATTAAGTACAGAGTCGAAGAGTTTACAAAAATCTAGCTACAGCACAATGACTGCCTGGCCCTTGTTCACTGCTCTTGCCACAGAGTCAAAGAATTCAATCAGGTTAATTGGACATGACCTTCCCTTCACAAGGTCGTGCCATCTCCTGTCTTGGAGGCCATTTACATCAAGAAATTCCACCAGATGCTCCGTGGTGATAGTTCTAATACTTTTCCAACAGTATACGTCAAACAAGCTGGCCAATAGCTTCCTGGGTCCTCAATACTTCCACTATTGTGCAAGAAACACAGAAGTTGTCAGCAGATAAGGACCACTTGGCCCACCTAGTCTGCCCCAAATTCCCTACCTACAGTGCCACCGGAGACCCTACTTGGACTCTTGCTTACACCCCCCTCTTGTTTTCAAGATTCCCTTGTGTCTATCCCATGCATTCTTAAATCCTGTGACCATTCTAGCCCCCACCACTTCCGCTGGGAGTCTGTTCTAAGTGTCTACCACCCTCTCTGTGAAGTACTTCCTCACGTTTCCTCTGAGCCTCTCCCCCCCACCCAGCTTCATATCGTGACCCCTGTCCTTGAGCATCTTTTTCTTTGGAAAATGTTCCCTTCCTATTCCTTGTTTATTCCTGTGAGGTGCAGTATCTGAATGTCTTTATCATATGCAGGGGGAGCACATCTGCCCTCTTCCAATCCATAGAGACTAAGCCAGTCTCCAGGGAGCAGTTGAACAAGACCATCAAGAGGCATGCAAGTTCCAGCACCAACTCCTTCAGCATTCTGGGGTATAACCCATCTGGCCCTGGAGACGTAGCCACCCTAAGTGCCTTGCACTCCTGGCTGTTGATGTTTCCCTGTCCACCTCTGGGAGATTAAGACTGCCCTTAAGTATCCCATTCCCTGGAGTAGTCGTCCTTCTGATTTGCTCCTCTAGCTCTTGGTCCCCATCCTCGGACTGGTTATAGTGGTCTGTAGGCCACTCCTCTCTTAGATTTTTCCCATTGAGACTACAGTGTTTATTTCCTCCCATCTCCTTGGCTTTCATCACTTTTTTATTGTCTCTAATGTAACATACAAGAAACATAGACTGTGTCAGCAGAGAAGGACACAGAGGTCCATGCAGACTGCCCATTTTCTAACCCACCTCCACGCTTGGCCTAGCGCTGGTCTGGATTTAGAGATCTGTTTTACAGCACTTTCTGTGTTCCTGTTGTATCCAAGTAATGAAGCAACAAACAAACAAAATAATAGCACAAACAGAACCTTTCTTTCAAACTCACAGATATCCGTGTGACAGACTTAGCATTTCGAGTGTGTGCGAGCAACTGCTGATGTTTTGCCCAGTGATGGGTCATCTTCGGGGCTGGAATTGTATTATTTATCATAAAATGTGATCTCAGAACACAGTGGTTGGGGTGGGGGGTTGGTGTCTGTGTGTGTATATGCATGTGTGTATGTGTCTATATGCATGAGTGTGTATACACATGCGTGCACTCATGTACGCGTGTGATTACGCCCGTGTGGGTGTGTATATGTGTGTGTACTGTACTATACTATACCAGTTTGAAGGTTGGCTCGGAGGGTATCCTGAAAATTATCAGTTTCTGGAGTCAAGATCTCGCTTGCTGGTTCTAGGAAAACAAAAGACAGAGGAATACTGCAGTTACTTCACTTGTATTAGCAGGGTTTGACCTGTCCCCACGCCCATCCCGCCTTCATATTTCTCTGTGCTGTATCTTTACTCCCCATCCTGTTGGGGGCCTTGCTTTTACCTGAGGTTTACTAGCCATTCTTTGACATCAGATGGGTTCATCTCATTTGATTGGTTAACTGACAGCTGGATGAGTTTCCCAGCGATATCGATATCTCTATCTCTATCGGAGTCAGCTGTTTTGAACTACTTCAGTGTGAGGGTTTAGCTGACATAGCAAAGGACCACAGAGCCAGAGAAAGTTACTGGTCAGACTGTGTACACAGCCATGGTCCTATGGTGCTGAGAAATGTGAAATCTGGGCTGCACAACTGGCTATGCCGTGCGCTCATAGTGGAGAAGCTTTCTGTCTCTTGCATGCCTGACAGCCACGTTTTCTACTTTGAATGGCAGCCATCTTGGACATGCTACGGCGCCATGTCATGACCCATAGTGTGCAGCAGCAGTCTGCACTCAAGCGCCAATCCATTTAGCTCTATGAAGAGGACCTTATTTATTTATTTATTTGTTAAATCCTGCCTATTTTCAGGCACGACCCGGGGAAGGGGGATACAGATGAATGCCAACTGACCTTGAACCAGATGAAGCTGTTGGTGGTATTTTTTTTAGTGAAAGAGGGAAATTTGGCCAGGACACTGGGAACATTCTCCTACTCTTTTCGATAAGTGCCATGGAATCTTTAACATCCACCTGAACTACAACCAATCCAGGCAGATGGGACCTCGGTTTAACGTCTCATCAAAAAGATGGCACCTCAGAAGTGCAGCACCCCTCTCATGCTGCACTACAGTGTCAGTACTTACTGGGATATTAACCCAAGTGCCAGATGTGGGAAGCTTTGTTGTGTCTCTGCAGCTCACAGTCATTCTGCTTGTGATAACGTCTTCCCCTTAGCATGACCGAAGGTTCGTTTCAGTTAGTTTGGGATGGGGGAGGGGTTAGAACTGGTTGCACCAAGACCTCATTATCCATGTTTCCACTGAGACCTTAAGCAAGATTATGTTCTCCTTAAACTTTATGGGCAAGCTTCTCTTTTTTTTTTTTTTTTGTTTGTTTTGCAAATTTCTTTTTGGTAGCACTTTGTTTCCTGAACTACACTGTAGTTACAGTGTAGCTACACTGTAACTGCATTGCAAGTGCAGTGTAGTTGCATACAACAAATATGTAACTACAGCATAATAACCCATGTGTGTCAAATTAATGATTACCTACCCTGCAGTTACATTGAAATTGACACTTTAAGTGTGATCACATCAAGAATTACAAAGCATCATTGCAGGGTCTGAGCATCAAATAAAAGGACTAGACAATGCTACAACATTATCTTCAGTATAGAACTTCATCAGACTTAACTTGTACTCCATAGCAGTTCTATTAATCTAATATACCAGTTAGTGTAAAATCTGAAGTAACAGTATGTTTCTACTGATACATTTACATACTAAAGCATAACAGTACTTCTATTACTCTAGTTACATGAAGGCTTGGAATCAATTATAGGGTATTCGATTGCTGTGTAACCGACTGTGAGCCTGCATGTAAATGACAGCATCGAGGACAGAAGGATCAATCTGGGAACTGATCTAAGTGCACCGAATAAGTACACCGATTCCAGGGACTTAATAGAAACACAGAATTTGACGGCAGATAAGGACAGCTGGGCCCACCCAGTCTGCTCATTTCCCTACCTAATGGATAAGCTGCAGATCCTAGTTAACCAGCAGCCTACTTCTTTCTACCCCCACCCCCTAGAATTGCCTTATGACTGTCCCATGCATGCTTGAATTCAACCACTGTTTTTGACTCCACAACCTCCTCTGGAAGGCCGTTCCATGCATCCACAACCCTCTCTGTGAAAAAATACTTCCTTACATTACCTCTGAGCCACGGCCCCTCTATCTTCAAATTGTGCCCCCTTGTTCTTGCACACCTCTTTTTTTGAAAGATGCTGCCCTCTTGGACTCTGTTGATTCCCTTGAGGTACTTGAAAGTTTCTATCATGTCCTCCCTCTCCCTCCTTTCCTCGAGGCTATACATATTAAGCTCCTTTAGTCTCTCTTCATATGTCTTCCGGTGCAGACCCTGCACCATTTTAGTTTGGACTTCAGTCTTCAAATTTCATGTAGATGTGGTTAGAGCGGAAACCGATCCAGCGCACAAGCTCAGTAAACTAGTACCCCATTTACTTGCAGGGTAAAATTCATTACATGGTAATCAATTACCTTGTAATCGAATATTACTCTACATGTACCCCTAAGTACTGGAATTCCATCCCTCAAACAATTCGCCTAGCCCCTACCCATGCTGGATTCAAGAAGCTCCACCGTGAATATCTATTGGCCTCAAATCTTTGTACCTGCTTCCATCCTCCTTAGCTCATTCATTCCTTCCTTCCATCCTCATCCAGGTCCTTCCTGCACTATCCTCCTTACCCTTCCCCTGCACGCCTTCATCCTTCCTGCCTCCTTTCTTCCTGTTTCTACTGCCCCTCCTCCTCCTCCTCTTTTTACTTCTCTACGTTTTTAACCTCGTGATGGCACTTACTGTATTTCGTACTTTCCGGTTAGTTCCTATACTGACTTGTTGGCACTTGTTCATTTTTTTTTTTTTGATTCCATGTATAAATTTTTGTCATTGTTAACACTATATATCACCCAGTTGCTAAGTTGTTGTATTTCTACCATCCCTTTGTTTACTTCCTTGTGCTGCGTCACATTGTACTGCTCATGTATTGTTTTCTCTTGTATCCTCCCGGGTCGTGCCTGAAAATAGGCATCTCTATGCCTAGTGCACCCACCAGGTCACCAAAAGCAAATAAATAAATAAATGTAAACCCGTTCTCTTCTAGGGGCATCGATTGATGCCCTTCTTGTAAGCATGAATGGAGTTGGTAATGGATTACCTAGAATTGAAGGCTAGGTAAATGATCACCAACTCATGTAAACATAGTAATTGAAGCAAATCTGGTCTCTCATGATGAGCATTACCCAGCATCTCCAAATGAGTTCAAACGTGGGATACATGTGGTTTAGATGGCTATATTTTCCAAATGGTAACCTTCTTTCATAAGGCCTTGCCACATGGCAACTGTGGGAACATTTTGGGTCAGTCATTTCTTAGTGATAGTCCTTTTGGCCAACAACAGAGAAATACACAATAACGTTTTCATATTTGGAGAGCAATATCCCACTGGTATGTTCAGAAGGAGTAGGATCTTTCTCTTTACTTGCACATCTTCTCTGAAAATATCCCTTAACACCTGTTGTAAGGCCAAAAAGAATGGGGTCATTTGGGGACTGGACCCAAGAATATGACCAAGGGTGGAAATTCGGGTGCCACAGTTCCTCCAGTAAGCAGCTCCTAGGTGTGATGCATACTTTATCTGTCTACTAGGAGTGCTAAAAACCTAATACTAGTTTTCCATGAAATCTCCTTCCATAGGTGAGAGGAGGTTATTTCATGAACATCACTAAGGCACTTAGTCCATTGTTTAATGTGAATTCCTAGGTGCTTCTCCCACGTAAGTTTAATGTGTTGGATACATGCGTGTTTACTGCAATGTACTGTACCAGTTTGAAGGTTAACTTGTAGAATATCCTGAGAATGATCAATTTCTGGAGGCATGATCCCATCTGTTGGTTCTAGGAAAACAAAAGACAGAGGAATATTGAAATTACTTCACTTATATTAGGAGGGTTCGGCCTATCCCCACCCCCATCCCTCCTTCATATCCAGTGGCAGAGCTAGAGGGGGGGCTGGGGGTTGGTTGCCCCTCCTGGCTGCCCCACCACCATCTTTATTCACTGTTTAGTGCCCATTGTGGAGCCCCTGATTGACTGAATGGCCCCCCTGGCTCCCAAACCTGGCTCCGCCACTGTTCATATCTCCCTGTGCGGCAGCTTCACTACCCATGCTGTTGGGGCCTTGCTGTGTCCTGAGGTACACTAGCCAATCACTGACATCAGATGGAATCATCCCATTTGATTGGCTAACTGACAGTTGGATGAGTTTCCTAGAAATAAATACAGTGGATTCAGGTGTTTTGAGCTACTGCTGTGTGAGGGTTTAGCTGGCATAGCAAAGGACCATAAAGCCAGAGAAACTGGTCAGACTGCATACATAGCCACGGTCCTATGGCGCTGAGGAGTCATATGCGATCCGGACAGCACGACTGGCTGTGCAGTATGCTCATAGTGGAGGAACCCTCTATCTTCTGCCCGTCTGACAGCCACATGTTTTTTGCTTTGACTGGTAGCCATCTTGGACACACTAGAGTGCCATGTCATGACTCTCAGCGTGCAGCAGCAGTCTGCACTCAAGAGCCAATCCATTTAGCTCTTTGGAGAGGACCTTGTGTCTCTTCAGCTCACAGTCATTCTGCTTGTGATAATGTCTCCCCTTAGCATGAACGAAGGTTCGTTGCAGTTAGTTTGGGATGGGTTAGAACTGGTTGCACCAAGACCTCATTATCCATGTTCCCACCGAGACCTTAAACAAGATCATTTTCTCCTTTGACTGTATGGGCAAGCTTCTCTGTTGTTTTTTTTTTGTTTGGCAAATGTCTTTCTGGTAGCACTTTAAGTTCCTTGAACGACACTGTAGTTACAGTGTAACTACACTAACTGCATTGCAAGTACAATGTAGTTGCACACAACAAACATGTAACTACAGTGTAATTACCCTTGTGCATGTCATTAATGATTACCTACCCTGCAGTCACATTGAAATTGGCACTAATTAAGTGTGATCACATCAAGAATTACAAAGTATCATTGCATGGTCTAAGCATAAAATGACTAGACAATGCTACATCATCTGCAGTATAGAACTATATCAAAAGTAACTTATGCCCCATAGCAGTCCTATGAACCTAATATACCAGTTAGTGTAAAATCTGAAGTAACAGTATGGTTCTACTAATACATTTACGTAATACAGCATAACAGTACTTCACTGAAGCAAATCTGGTCTCTCATGGTGTACATTATCCAGCATCTCCAAATGAACTCACACCTGGGATATACATGGTTTAGATGGCTATAGTTGCCATATGGTAGACTTCGTTCATAAGGTCTTGCCACATGACAATTGTAGGGACCTTTTGGGTCGGTCATTTCTTAGTAATTGTCCTTTTGGCCAACAACAGGGAAACACACAATAACGTTTTCGTATTCGGAGGGTAATGTCCCATTGGTATGTCCAGAAGGACGAGGGTCTTTTCCATTACTTGCACATCTGCTCTGAAAATGCCCCTTAACACCTGTTGTAAGGTGAAAAAGAACAGGGTCAATTGGGGACTGGACCAAAAAATATGACCAAGGGTGGAAATTGGGCTAACACAGTTCCTCCAGCAAGCAGCTCCTAGGTGTGGTGCATACTTTGTCTACTGGGAGTGCTAAAAATCTAATATTAGTTTTCCATGAAAACTCCTTCCAAAGGTGAGAGGAGGCAATTTCATGAACATCACTAAGGCAATTAGTTCATTGTTTAAAGAGCCACCGATGCCCCAAGAAGAACTTTCAAAAACATTATATTTGGATACAAAGCAGCTTATATTTCTAATCAGCTCAGTATTTGTTATCTCCATTGCGTATTACTGAAGTAATTTGCTTAAAAAATGGGATAGTTGTTTCTTGAGGGTCCATCAGCTCCTATTGCTTCTTCCCAACCTGATGTCATAATACTCTGCTTGTGATATCACAGTTATTCCCATGGCAACAGACTGTGATGTCACAACAAGGCATTATGATTTCAAGTAGGGAACAAGCTTTAGAGACAGATGGACTCTAAGGGGATAAATATCTTGTTTTGTGGGAATTTCTTCAGTAATTAATAATGGAGTGGAAAAATATGTACAAGATATATGAAATACAAGCTGAATTGTGTCCAAATATTGTGTTTTCCAAAGTTTTACCAAAGGCATCAGCTGCTCTTTAACGTGAATTCTTAGGTGCTTCTCCCACTTGAGTTTAATGTGTTGGGTACATGTGTGTGTAGTGTACTGTACTGTACCGTTTAGAGGGTTAGCTTGGAGGGTATCCTGAAAACTATCAGTTTCTGGAGGCACAGTCTGATCTGTTGGTTCTAAGAAAACAAAAGACAGAGGAATACTGAAGTTACTTCACTTGTATTAGGAGGGTTCGGCCTGTCCCCACCCCCATCCCTCCTTCATATCTCTCTGCGCTGCAGCTTCACTCCCCATCCTGTTGGGGCCTTGCTGTGACCTGAGGTTCCTAGCCAATCACTGACATCAGATGGGTTCATCCCATTTGATTGGCTAATTGACAGTTGGATGAGTTTCCCAGAAATATATACATTGGGTTTAGCTGTTCTGAACTACTGCTGTGCGAAGGTTTAGCTGGCACAGCAAAGGACCATACAGCCAGAAAAATTGGTCAGACTGCAAACATAGCCATGGTCCAATGGCACTGAGAAGTCATATGTATCTGGATAGCAGCACAACTGGCTGTGCAGGTGCTCACAGCGGAGGAACCCTCTATCCCCTGCATGCTTGACAGCCACTTGTTTTTTTTTGCTTTGACTGGTAGCCATCTTGGACATGCTAGAGTACCAAGTTATAACCTACAGCGTGCAGCAGCAGTCCACACTCAAGAATCAATCCATTTTGCTCTATGGAGAGGATCTTGTTGTGTCTATGCAACTCTCAGTCATTCTGCTTGTGCTGACGCCTTCCCCTTACTATTTATTGAAATTTGCTGACCAGGTAGGCCCACTGAGACTACAGTCCTTTTTGCAGGGGTGACCTGGAATTAGTTACAAAGTATACATACCGGATTATCAAGCTTTGCTCTTGAGGTGTAATCAGAACCCCTCTGTGGCAGCACAGGCTGGTTGTGCATGGTTGCCCAACCAGTATTCTCTATATCATAACAGCAGGATCAAGCATTTCCAGAGTCAGTTTTACAAAGGGGGGGGGGTGGGGAACTGTTACCTTGTACGAGTCTCTAGTACTGATTTATATTTTTATCTCCTCTGTGGCTGGGGGGTGTGACCTATGGTTCCCCCCCAGTCCGGCTTGACCTCACAGGCCCCACTCTATCCCAAGCCCCAAGCTCTACCCCTTCCTCTGGTCCTGCAAAGTGGTCCTTCTTGCAGTGGGTACACAACCACCACCACAGAAGCTGGGGGGTCCAGATCAGGGGGAGCATCCAGAGTTGGAGCTGGGTGGCGCCGCCAGACCAGCCATCAAGTAGCGTGCCGAGGTTTTTTCCCCCCCATAGTACCCCCCCCGGCATGGGCGTGTAATGGTGTCAATTGACACTGTAGTGCATGCTCCCATGCACCACGTCAGATGCCACCCATGCTGTCCCCATTTTTGAGCAGCCCCATTGCAACGACCCCCGGCCACCGCTAGGAGCCGGCAGAGCCGTGGATCCCCCATCTCACCCTCCCTGGAGAAGAAGAGTAGCCACTGGGACACTCAATCCTTCTTCCTTCCAGCCGACCCCCAGTGACTTGGGCTCGTTCCCGAACCGGGGTCGCCAGTGTGGCATCCAGCGCCTCAACCCTCAGTGCCACTGGGCCAGCCTAGTACTGTTTTAACACAGCAGAAGTTCTCCACTTAAAAATACAGTAATTACACTTTGAAGTCACATTCAGTATGTGACTGGTTTCATATGGGAGGCCAACTGGGTAGCAAGTGTGAATCTGAGACACATTAGGTTATACTCAATATGAGGTCATTTCATGCAGACGCAAATTTCATGTGGCTCAGATTTCCCCCACAAAGTAAGGAGCTCTCCCATGCAAAAACAGTATGGAGAGTAGCAGGTCTGGGGCATGAGAGAAGGAAGGAAGGATGGTAATCTCTGTAGAAGAGTAGGGAGAGGGGAGTTAGGATAGGAATGGGATGGGAGACATCGTCAAGAATTTACCAAAGAATATTCCTAACTCTGACCTTCTGCACCAGTTGCTTCAGCAATCTTTTTGGCTTCTTCAGCTTCTTCTTCTCCTTCTCCCCCTTGGACATCTATCATTATTAGCCCTACAAAGTGAAGAACAAAACATTATATGGGGGATAGTCTTTGGGGGGGGGGGGAGAGGATATTTAAGGTGTCTGTGGGAGAGAAGAAAAAAATGACTCGCCATAGTAATGATGTTTCTTTCAGAGGTGTATTTGAGAGTCATACAAATAGCAGCATCTCAATCCTGAAGTATTGCCCCCGAGGCAGAATTTTAGAATGTAAACGTTCATACTCTGGTGACACAGTCAGGATCCAGAGGCAAGCGATGGGCTACATGTGCCAAAGTGTGCCAGCTTATGGCCCTCACTGAGATGGCCTGTTGTAGTAGCACCACTGCTTGTGATGCTGGTGACACATGTTTGGGAAACAAACCTGAGTCGTCAGAAGTCTGGCTGGTGGGGGGAATATGGAGCATCTCAGATGACGCTCTCCTCCTTCAGGTCAGTGAGACCTCAGACTCATAGATACATAGACAGTGTTGGCAGATAAGGGCCTATGGCCCACCTAGTCTGCCCATTTGAGCTTGTAAGTTCAGTTTGTTTTCCTAGAAGTCTATTTCCCCTTACCCCTGACCTCTAGAATTCCTTTATGTCTATCCCATGCATTCTTAAATCCCGTGATTGTTTCAGCCCCCACCACTTCCTCTGGCAGGGTGTTCCACTTGTCCACCACCGTTCTGTGAAGAAATTCTTTCTCATGTTTCCTCTGAATCGTCCCTCCTCCAACTTCATCCCATGCCCTCTAGTCCTGAAACATCTTTTTCGCTTAAAAATAGTGTTTTCCTGCACCCTGTTCCTCCCTGTAAGATACTTGTATGTCTCTATCATATCCCTCTCTCCCTCCTCTCCTCCAGGAGTACATGTTCAGTTCCTTCAACCTGTCTTCATAGGACTTGTGATGCAACCCATGCACCATCTTTGTTGCCCTCCTCTGAACCTTCTCTACCCTGTCTATGTCCTACGTAGGTATGGTCTCCAGAACTGTACACTGTACTCCAGGTGGGGCCTCACTAGTGTCTTGTATGCGGAATTATGACCTCCCTTTTCCTGCTGGTGATGCCCCTGCCTATACATCCCAGCATCCTGTTTGCTTTACCTGATGCCTTGTCACACTGTTTCCCTACCTTGAGGTCATCAGAGATGACAACCCCAAGATCCCTTTCCTGCTTGGTGCATGCTATATCCTCACCCCCAACTGATATATTGTGCCAGGGTTTTGTGCCCTATATGCATTATCTTGCACTTCTTTGCATTGAATTTCAACTGCCAAACCCTTGACCATTCTTCAAGTTTCTGCAGGTCCCTTCTCATTCTGTCTACACCCTCTGGTGTGTCTACTCTGTTACAGAGCTTTGTGTCATCAGCAACAGTGAAATTCTGCCTTCTATATCCTGTGCAATGTCACTGATGAAGATGTTGAATAGGACCGGTCCCAGCACTGATCCCTGTGGTACACCACTGGTCACTCTTCCCTCTGTGGAGTGACAGCCATTTACCACCACCCTGTGTCCTGCCACCCAGCCAGTTACCTACCCACCACACTACTGTCCTGCCCACACCCATATTCCCAGTTTGTGTAATAGTCTTCTATGTGGCACAGTGTCAAAGGCCTTGCTGAAGTCCAGATAGGCCATGTCCACTGCCCTCCCCTGATCCACCTCCCTAGTCACCCAGTCAAAAAATTCAATGAGGTTGGTCTGACATGACCTCCCCCTGGTGAAACCATGCTGCCTTGGGTCCTGTAGTCCATTGACAACTAGATGTTCCACCAATCTCTCCTTCAGTAGTGCTTCCATGATCTTTCCCACTACCGAGGTGAGGCTGACTGGTCTGTAGTTCCCTGCTTCCTCTTTGTTCCCACTTTTGTATAAGGGGACTACATCTGCTGTCCTCCAGTCTTTGGGTACCTCCCCTGTTTCCAGTGATTGGCTGAACAGGATAGCCAGAGGTTCAGCCACCACCTCTCTTAGTTCTTTAAGGACCCTGGGTGCACCCCATCTGGCCCCATTGCTTTATCAGCTCTTATTACTTCCAGTTCCTTCAGGACCCTTTCTCTCGTAAAGGACTTGTGTCCATTTCTGCACCATTCTCACCCCTTGTACTCCCTTCAGACCCATTACCCCTCTTCCTTAGTAAAGACTGAGCAGAAATACCTGTTCAATATGTCAGCTTTACTGTTGTCATCCTCCACGGCTTCTTTTTTCCTTATGTACTTGTAAAGGTTTGTCCCTTTAACCACTGATTTTGCAATGTGTTCTTCTGTCTGAGCTTTGGCTTCCTTACTGACTTCCCTGCCTCCCTTTGTTTCTCCTGGTACTTCTCTATCCTTCTGCCTGTGTCTTTTTGTATTGCCTGAATGCAATCTTTTGGCTTTCACTTTCTTTGCTACCTCTTTGGAAAACCATAATGGTCTCTCTTCTTTCCTCTTGCTAACCTGCTTAATGCATAATTCTGTTGTTCTTATAATCCCATTTTAAATACTGCCCACTGTTCCTCAATCCCTGATTCCTGTCCCATTCCCTTAATGCCTCTTTCAAACATCTCCCCATTTTCCCAAAGTCTGCCCCCTAAAATCCAGGATACGTGTTTTTGTGTGGTTTGGTTCTGCTCTTTCTGTGATTTCAAACCACAATGACTGGTGGTCACTGTTACCCAGGTGCTCCCCACTGTTACCCCCATCACACTGTCCCTGTTTGTGAGCACAAGGTCCAGTATTGCCTTCTGCCAAGTTGGTTCCATGACCAGTTGCTGAGGAAGGCACCCTGAAGGGAGTCCAGGATAAATCTGCTCCTAGTTGATGCTGCTGCTGCTGGGATGCTCCAGTCATCGTCTGGTATATTGAAGTCTCCAACCAGTACTACCTCACCCTTGTCTGCCATCCTTTGGATGGCTAGCATCAGCTCCCTATCTGTTTCTTCCTCCTGGGCTGGTGGTCTATAGACCACACCTGTGCGGATGGCTGGCCCCATTTTCCTTTCCAGCTTAACCCACAGTATCTCTCCCCCATTTTGTTCCTCCTGGATCTGTGTGGCCCTTATGTCATTTTTCACATACAGTGCCACTCCTCCTCCCTTCCTGCCTGCTCTGTCTCTTCTGAATATGTTGTAGCCAGGTATGGCCATCTCCCAGTCATGGTTTTCATTACACCAGGTTTCAGTGATGGCCACAATGTCCAGGTCTGACTGTACTATGACAGCCTCAGATCTTCCATCTTGTTGCTAAGGCTCCTGGCATTTGCACATGGCTTTCCATGATTTGACCTCCTAGACTGCTTCACTGTTCTACTCCAGCCCCTTCCTTGGTTGTCATTTATCCCTGGTTCTCCTTGCTGTCTGCCCTTCTGCTGAATTTTGCCCTTTCTGCTTATCCACCTTTTGGACACTAATCTCCATCTTTTGCACACTGCTTTGCAGAGATAGCCACTCCTCTGGTTCACTGGTTCCATTACTAGCTGTGGGGGTGAGCAAGTAGGTATCATCCTTGCTGGCCTGCCACCCCCTTTGCTAGTTTAAATGCTTGTCAATGTAGCATTTAAACTTATCATTGAGTGCTTGATCTCTCCAGGGTGGATGCGTGCCGTCAGGCTTTGAACAAACCTCCATCCCTCCAGATGGGTCCCCAGTCACCAATGAATCCAAACCCTTCCTCACAGCACCAGTTCTTCAACCATGAGTTAAAGTTCCTGGTGCATGCACTCCTATGCTCTCCCTTGCCTCTCACAGGTAGTACTTGAGAAAGTGACAGAAGTAGCTACTTGCTTGAGACCCTCCCCAGTTTCCTAAACTCTTCCTGAACTTCCTTTGGCTCCCCATTTGCCAAGTCATTAGTACCTAGGTGGATAATGACATCCAGCTCACCCTCCTGTCTTGCCTTCCCAGTGATCCCCAGTATCTTCCTTCCATCCCTCCATGCCGTGGCACCTGGTAGGCACCTCACCTCCCTGTCCTCCCCCTCCTGTGTTCCTAGCTGGATCCCTCTTATGATGGAGTCCCCCACCATCCACTGTGCTACTGCCACCTGGGTGACCAGAGCTTGTGGTACAAGCTAGAGCTGGAGATCATAGAAGGGAGGATGCCAATGGGCTCTGATATGTGCTGTCACACTCTCACCTGAACCCCCCCCCAATTGTAGCAGCATGAAGCTGCCCCCACACAGCAGGTCATGCACAGCTGACAGAGGCACCAACTATACTTTAACTTAAGGGGAAACCCAGCCCACCCACGGCAGCCCTTCCTGAAGGCAAGCCTGGATGGACTAAGCGATGGAAGGCAAGTCCCAGAGAAGGTGAGTGATGGGTCTGGGAATGAGGGGTCAGGCTGAGATGGGGCCAGCTGGGGTGAAAAGGAGATAATATACAGTAAATTAATAAGAAAGGTAGCCAGACTTTTTTTTTATCTCCTGTAAGGATATATTATGTTAGACCAAAACTCGGTATGCCGACGCTCAGCATACCAAGTTTATGGTCCCAAAAACCAAAAATCCCGCGTGACTCGGATGCCCGACAGTACAATGTTGGGTATCCTGTTATGACAAACACCTCAATATGGGGGTCTTTGTCCCGTGTACCCATGGTGGGGGGCTTTGCCCCTCCCCCCATAACTAATATAACAAACTCCGAGGGCGAGCAGACCTTGGAGTAAAAATATATTAGTTATGGGGGCAAAATCCAAAAAAGTTCTGTAGCCCGGACCAGAACCTGAGCCTCCTAGGGTTAGCTGGCCAAGCTGCCGGTAGTTTAGTCCTCTACATCACCGGGGCAGCTCGGCCAGCTTCCAGATCTGACAATGCTTTCTGCAGCATCACCAGGGGTAAGGTAGCAATTCATCACATCCACTACCTTACCCCCTCCCATAACACCATCGGGCATGAAGCCAGCGGGATTTACACTGTCTGAACACTACACCTGTCGGGCAGTACTGCCCGGGCAGGTGTCGGGATAATGAGCCGCAGGATGTCATAAGGATACCCCCTGTAATGCTGGCCTCCCACAACTCCATAGCACGTACCACAGCCATTAGGGGCCTTGCCAGCATACAGCTTCCCTGCATCTGGAAGGAGAACCTTCCAGGGCACGACCACATGAGTTGCTGATGCGATGGTAGTACAGCGCTGAACCATCCAGTCAAGGACTACATGATCCTCAGCTGCCTGTTTGCCAGCATCTCGGGCTCATTCCTGATCCCGTGTCACCCAGTGTGGGAGAGCGATGGCATTACCCACTGGGACTGCAGGCAGCTGCCCAATCCCTTTTTTTCTTATAGTTTTGGTTTTCTTGAGAATAAATCTTGGGTGACCGTGCAGGTGGCCCGGGTTTGTGAGAAAACTCAAGTCACCATGTCAGGAGGCAGGCCAGGCTGGGGCAGCCATCATGTGGCAGTTTGCCTCGGTCAGGGAGGATCAATGGCAAGCTAAGACACCACAGTGACCCCTGTGGCTGGGCCAAGGGAGCTTGCTCCCACCTTGGGCATGTGCTGTGCATGCAAAGCCACCAAGAACACTGGGCTCACATCACAAGAGGTGGGAGGGACTTAATACGGGCAGAAAAACCCATGACCATCTAAATGACAGTCGGGGCCGATAGGATTCCCCTGGGTCCTAGAGTCTGCCATGACTGCATCCTAGTCCACATACTGAACTGTCTCCAGGGAGGGGGGGGTGGACCTCTCCCTGGAACCCCTTTGGAACACCCTTTCCCAAGAGGTGAGAGGTGCTCCTTCACTGGTCACATTTAAAAAGTCCCTGAATAGGCCGGCCTGTCGGCGCAGCAGTAGGTTTACTGCTCGCGGCGCCAGCGACCGGAGCTCGGGAACGAACTCGGGTAACTGGAGGGCCAGCCGGGGGGAGAAGGATAGAGTGCCCATCGGCCGCTCTCCTTCTCTGGGAAGGGGAGGTTTGCCTGTCCTGCTACTCTATTGCCACCTGGGTGATCACGGGTGCCGATGCAGCTGGGACAGTCAGTGGGGAGGGGAGGACGCAGACCGAGAGTCGAGAGGAGACTGCACGTTAATACGTGCCTCACCCATTGGCTCACCCTGTGTCTACATCCTCGGGGGGGGGGCAGGACACCAGAAAACCAGGAAATACCCCGCTGGACTCCCAGTAGATGGAGCTCCTGGCCACAATCACCAATGCCCCTACCGGCGCCAGTACCAGCATCCCCCGATGAAATACAGACACGTGGTGTAAGGCCCCTCCGTACCGCCTGGGAGTATAGCCAAAGGCTCCTTGGGGGATGGACTGCACTGGATGCTGGTTAGTAGGAGCGGGATGAATCAGGCCATTGGAGACTCCAGAAGGAGTAGGAGTTCAGCGGTGAGAGAGGGGGTATACGAAAAAAAAAAAAGTCCCTGAAAATTTATCTTTTTTACACTTTGTTTTAGGCCTGGCGCTGCCATACAAGGCTGTGAGATTGTATTTATTTTGTGTAATATATTCATTTTAACTAATTTATTGATTTTGTAGTGTAGTGCGTGAGGTGCCCAGAGCCCCTGGGATTGGGCACCATAAAAATAAAATTGCCTTGCCCTGTCATGGAGGAGAAGCTGTGGGAGTGGCCAGTGAGTTACTGGGGCCTGGGTAGTGGTCAGAGAACAAAGGAACAAGAAACACAGAAGTTGTCAGCAGATAAGGACCCCCTGGCCCACCTGATCTGCCCTATATTCTGAACCTACTTTGCCATCATAGGCCCTACTCGATCTCCGGTCCTCTCCCCCCACCCCTTGCCTTACTTCTAAGGTCCCCTTGAGTCTATCCCATGCATGCTTGAATCCTGCTACCATTTTAGCACCCACCATCTCTGCTGGGAGGCTGTCTGAGGTGTCCACCATGCTCTCCATGAAGAAGTATTTCCTCACATCTCCTCTGAGGCTGCCCCTTCCAGCTCCACAGTGTGACTTCTTGTCCTAGAGCCTCTCAGAAACATAAAATTTGACGGCACATAAGGACCGCTTGGCTCACCTAGTCTTCCCATTCTCCATACCCATCTCATATACTGCAGATCCTAAATGATCTGCAACTTACCCTCTCTTTCCTATCGCTAGAGTTCTTTTATATATGTCCCATGCGTTTTTGGATTCCTCTACCGTTTTTGCCCCTACAACCTCTGTCGGGAGGCTGTTCCATGGATCCACCACCCTTTCCATGAAAAAATACTTAAGTCTACCCCCTCTATCTTCATATCATGGCCCCTTGTTCTTGAACTTTTTTTTTTTTTAAAGATGTTACCCTCGTCTACCTTATTTACTCCCTTGAGGTATTTGAAAGTCTCCATCATATCCCCCTTCTCTCTCCTCTTCTCCAGGGAATACATACTGAGATCCTCCAGTCCCCCTCATATGACTTTTGGTGCAGCCCCTGAATCATTTTTGTTACCCTTCTCTGAACTGGGAGCTTTCTAAGGAAATTGCTACCTTATTAATGCCTGTGAGGTATTTGAACATTTCTGTCATATCCCTCCTTTCCTCTAGAAAGTACATATTTAGAACGCAGGCCTGAAAGGGGTATATCCCTCAGAACAGGGTATATCCTTCAATGATGAACGTGGCTGGGGAGAAAACCTGTATAGAAAAATAAAAAAAGAATAAATCGAGGGTCGGGTCTCTGAGTAAGAGCCCTGTTGGACAGTAAGTTAATGGGAATAGCTAGGAAAATGGGGCAGACTGAAGGGACCTTGTGCCTCTTTCTGACAGCATGTTCTATGTTTCTAAATTCTACCAGAGTGGCTTGAAGGTCTGCTGGGGGTGCTGTGCTCTTTCGTGCCAGTGACCCAGCAATGGGAGCATGCCCGGGATTCTTGTTAATGAGAAGCTGAGGTCATGGAGTATGGGACCGGCACCCAGCACATCCTCAGCCACGAGAAAGGTGTCACACTTCCACAGCATCAGTGACCACTGTGGCAGGGCCCTGGTGGGATTACCCTCCAGCTTCAGGTTGAAGCTGTTTGCCATAGAGGCCCCTCCCCCCCAGCGTCGTGACATGGCAGAAGATGGGAAATGGAGAAAATAAAACACAAGTAAAAACTCCACTGCAGTCGACATGACACTAACTCCTGTACAGTAACACATGGTGATGAAATAATTGGGAGGGTAAAAAAAAAAAAAAACATTATTGCCACCTCCCTAGAATTCATTTACCTCATTTATTATTTTTTAAAGTTTTCCTAAATTTGGGGGCGGGCACCCTGAGCCTCCCCTGTGTGTGTTCTGCATTCATGCCCCACTTAATAAACCCAGCAGCTTCACATGCAGCCCAGTAAGTGGTGGCTGAGAGAGGTCAGCACCCAAATAATTGGGGGGGGGGGCACCTCGAGGGAAAAACAGTATATCCAAAAACATATAAAGCCTTCCAATCCATTTCTATTATGATGTATTAGAAAATCCACCTGGATCCTGTAGTCACTAGCTTGTGTAGGTCTATGGTTGGGATCGAGGTTAACACAGAGATCGACAGCTGAAGGAGACTGGAAAATGACATAGAAGCCAATATAAAATTCTCTTACCTTCGGCGGGAGAGAGCTCTGTTAAAAAAGAAACAAAAATTGTCACAAATTAATTGTCAGCATATACAAGGTAGAACATTAATGTGCAGTGTGTGTGTGACTTTATTTGTGAGTAACTTAGGAAAATGGCATGGGAGCATAAAAAACATTTTATAACGCTGTAACCTCCTTTAGGCAAGTGAGGGTTAAAGCTGTGTGCAAACAAGAATAAGAGTGTCAGTTTAAGGGTGTTCTGTAACTTTTATGCAAAAAAAAAAAAAGCAAAGGATCAGGGGTATTGAGAAAAGATATGAGAGCTGGAGGTGAAAACAGTTGTTCACCATGGAGAAAGGCACACAGTCTCGGTGTTCTGCTTACTGCATGTTACCAAAAAGATCCAACAGATAGAGAGGTTTGATCTGGTGTGCTCCAGGAGGACGCAGGGACATACCCTGGGGTCGTCCTGCCCATAGTGGGGTGTGGGGATTACCATCTAAGTATTCCTTTTTTGGCTGGGAAAGAGCTGTATAAGTGTAACGTAGTGCCCTCCCATGATGCATATTTTATTGTGTGCCCCCAAAGCCAATTCTCCAGGCATGACATCCTTGCATGCTGTGAAGCTCAAAGGAGATCGATTTAGGGATAACATTAAGAGATGCTCCTTCTCCCAGAGAGTGGTGAACCTATAGACTTGCTCACAAGTGAAGACAGCACAGGCTTTCAAGGTAAACCTAGACGCATGTCTGATTACTGAAAAAATCATGGGGTACCTTGGTTAGTAAGCCGAGTGGGGAAACCCTATAAATTAGTACAGTACACGTTTTCACAGCATACTTTAAGGGCATTTCTTATAAAGCTGGATAGGGGGCGACGTGCTTGACCAAGAGAGTAATTCCTCTTTTGATGCCGGCCCAGTGGCATGGATGGCTGAGGTGCTGGATGCCTTACCTCCTTCCACGTCGGCGATCTGGGTTCGAGAACAAGCCTGGGGTGCCAGGGGCTGGTTGGGGGATGGGTGAGGGCAAGGAGCTGGATGAAGTGGCCTCAAAGCAGCTCTCCACTCTCAGGGAGGGATGTGGGGTTTCCCTGGCTCTTGTCTGCCACCCGGTGGAGGCCAGGTGGCAGCACCAAGCCATAAGGAGGCAGGCATTAGGCCAGGTGGGAAGACGGGGCTGTCACCGGAGTCACAGAGTGCATGTGCACCTCCATGCACATGAGAGACCGTGTTCTGGGGTTCCGAGATAATAGGGGAGAAAATGGAGCACAAGGGGGAGGATCAATGAAGTCCTGTGTGCAGAGTGGATTGAGATCCTCTGAGGGTGGACCACAGCATTCTGCCCCCTGAGCCCCAAAGAGAAAAAGCTATACAAAAAAAAAAATCCCTTTTGAGGCGCCCCAGAATACTTCAAGCCTAAATTAAGAAGATATAGAATACTTAACCCCCCCCCCCCAAGTGTTAAGAATGGCCTGGTTCTTAACAATGAGTGGGTTCTATGACATCATGTGAGCTCAAGAGCGAAGCACAGGACTTCCGGATGTCACCGTACCTATGAGATGATTAAGAATCAGCCTGATTGTATAGCTCCAGGGTGTGCATTCAAGAAAAAGTTGAGTACCCTTGAGAATCATCAGGTTCCAGCTGTTCTGGTAGCACAGCTGGTTGGTGCAGTGGAATGGTATTCTGAGCAGAGCTGGGTTGAAATCCCAGCTGGGACACTTATTTCTTTCTCCCTTCTAACACTGTGTTTCAGACTTGTATGCACACCATACGCCTTGATATCAAAAATGTGGGAACAGGCATAAGTCCTTAATGAGTACTTTGCCTCAGTTTTTACCAGGGGGGTGGAGGGGCTATGTCTTGCAAGGGGAATGGGGGCAAACCGGAGCAAGGGGTGGGACTGGTAGAGACCAGGGGCCCTGATGGGTCTGGGGAAAGGGAGTGGCCGCCACAGACAGGTGGGGACCCAGCAGTGCAGGGTGAAAAGGGGGAGGACGTGGAGACTGAAATCCCAGTAGAGAGAGTAAGGGAAGCCCTCAGGTCCCTTCGGACGGAGAAAGCACCTGGGCCAGGGTGCTGAGGGAACTGGCGGATGTTCTGGCAGTCCCTCTAGCAGAGATTTTCAACATCTCTCTGAGGACTGGGTGGGTGCCCCAAGACTGGAGGGTGGCTCATGTCATGCTGATCCACAAGGGGGGGATCAAGAGAGGAGGCGGGAAATTACAGGCCCGTTAGCCTGACATCGGTGGTCGGCAAGGTGATGGAGGTTATTGTCAAGGAAAGGCTAGGGGGGTTACTGGAGCAAACTGGGCACTTGGATGCTAGGCAGCATGGCTTTGTCATGGGAAGATCGTGCCAGACAAATCTTGTTGAGTTCTATGACTGGGTGATGAGGGCCCTGGACCAGGGTAGGCCAGTGGACGTCCTCTTTCTGGACTTTAGCAAGGTGTTTGATTTGGTACCTCACAGTGGCCTGCTGGCTAAGCTGAAGGAAATGGGGGTAGGAAGACAGTTGTTAAGATGGATAGGAAATTGGCTCTCTGAGCATACTCAGAAGGTGGTGGTTGGAGGATTAGCCTCATCCCCAAGGTAGTTTACTCGTGGGGTTCCCCAGGGGTCAGTGCTGGGGCCACTCCTGTTCAACGCCTATATCTCAGACATCAGGAGGGGAATCAGGAGTGAGATGAGTCTTTTTGCAGATGACTCAAAGCTGGGTGCAGTGGTGAATGGGGAGGAGGAGAGGGTGGCCTTACAGCAGGACCTGGAGGCTCTGGAAAGGTGGTTGGGAAAATGGAAACTAAAATTCAATGCGGGAAAGTGCAAGGTTCTGCACCTGGGAGTCAGAAATCCAGGCCAGGGGTATACCCTGGGAGGAGACATGATTCAAGTCACGGAGGGTGAGAGGGACCTGGGGGTAGTGGTAGATGTCAAAATGAACAACTCAGAGACCTGTAGGAGGGCAGCAGCAAGGGCAAATAGGATGCTGGGATGCATCACCAGAGGGATTACCTCCAGAAAGGCGGAAGTGATCATTCCACTGTACAACTGCTTGGTTAGGCCACGCCTTGAGTACTGTGTACAGTTTTGGAGACCACATTTAAAGGGGGACATTACATTCCTAGAGAGGGACTAAAGGAGGGCAACCAAAATGATCTGGGGCCTGGGGGAGAGGACCTATGAGGAGAGGCTCAAGGAGCTTGACATGTACACCCTGGAGGAGAGGAGGGACAGGGGGACATGATAGAGGTCTTTAAGTACATGAAAGGGATCAATAAAGGAGGCCCAGTTAAGGTGCTCCAGAGGAAGGAGGGTTGGCCAAAAAGAGGTCACGGGTGTAAGTTGGAAGGAGGCAGGCTCGGAGAGGAGGAGATGTTATTTCACTGAAAGGGTGGTGGAGCCATGGAATGCACTGCCAAGGGAGCTGGTAGAGGTGGAGACTGTGGACGGGTTTAAGAGGGGATGGGACAGGTCCAGGGGGAGGGTAAATCTGACCAGGCCCAATACAGGTGGAACATCTGGGACTGGGGACAGTATAACCCAAGAGGAAGGGGGGACACCAAAATAGGCCCTCAGTGCGGGTGCTGAAAATCGAGCAGACTCGAGAGATCATTAGGCCAATTCTGCTGGTATGTTAGCATGTGCTTTCAGTTGTGGCTTAAAATGGCAGCTGTGTTCACATGCACCGTAATGAGACTTTTGATGCACAGATTTATGGGGACATTTTTGTTCTTAATGACGTCGTTGAACTGATTGACAGACTTGGGTATAGAAAGTCATTCGTAATAGTTAGGTGTTAAAAATAACATTTTGAAACCACCAGCAAAATGAGGTAACCATGTATTATTATTCATATGTTATCAGTAAATTAAAAAATAACAAATGGAGTGCCTCAGGACTATATGATGGCCCTGTCTGGGGATCCCTTTAGTAAGCCCATTATTTTTTCCCATTGTGATCGAATATACAGGGACATCACATGTTATTTCTACAACTCCGTCACCATATGGCAAGTTATTCTGCACCATTAACATTAGGAAAGTGAAAGACAGGAAACACCAAAGTCTAGCGATGTCCCCTTTGTTTACATGTGATCTCTATAATTTTTCCTTTCCCACTGTCACTCCCTGCAGCCCATTTTATGAATTCCATCCAGAATTCCATAGTTTCACACACAAAGCTATTTATGGTTGTACTCACTCAGAAACGGAAGGACTAGGGCAATGTAGAATACTGTATTCAACGAAAGAACTCCAAATCTCATTAATAAATTTGTAAAACTTTTTTTTTTTTTTTAAAGATCTTCTCTTTCCATACGTACACAAATACAAATGCCTACTTAGTCACATCTCTTCCTTACTGGTGTTGAGAATGGTCTCAGAACCCTGGACTGTGAGGTAATCAGATGTGTGACCTCACAGTGCAGGTTGGAAGGGTCAGAGAGAAGTTTATAAACAGGGCAGTGAAGTGATTTTATCTGGTACCTTTATAGCTTTTTGTTTTACAGTTTAAATGTTTATTAAGAGGGGAAGTAGACAACTGGCACATTTATAACAGCACTAAAACACAGCTCTGCAACTAAACCAAAGCAAAAGCACAGAAGGAGCTGCAGAGAGCTGAAGGAATTAAGAAGGGGGAGAAGGCTTGGAAAAGCAGAGATACTAAATGAATACTTCTGTCTTCACTAGGGAAAAGGACAGGAGGAGCGGGGGGGGGATACAGATGTAGTGATAGAGGAGGATAGAGTGAGGAAGGGGCTGCTGGCGTTGAAGGTAAGCAAATTACCAGGCCTGGACAGAGTACATCCAAGGGTACTAAAGGAACTGACTGAGGAGCTGGCAGGGCCACTGGCAGACCTATTTAATAGTTCACTAGAGTCAGGTGTGGTACCACAGGACTGCAGAACAGCACATGTAGTGCCCCTCCACAAAAGCAGTCCCAAGGATGACCCAGGGAATTACAGATCAGTCAGTCTGACATCCATTGTGGGCAAGCTCATGGAGACCATACTAAAGGAAAGGTTGGTGGAATATCTAGAGGAGCATGGTCTCCAGGATGCGAGGCAGCATGGATTCATGGGGGAGATCGTGTCAAACGAATCTGATTGACTTCTTTGACTGTGTCACTAAGACAGTAGATGGGTCAGGCAGTAGACATCCTCTATCTTGATTTCAGCAAAGCCTTTAAATCTGTGCCCCATAAAAGGTTGATCAGAAAGTTGGTGGATCTCGGGGTTGGGGAAAAGATGGCCAGATGGATGGAAAACTGGCTGAGGGACAGAACCCAGAGGGTGGCTGTGGGGTGAGAGTTATCTGGCATCAGAGAGGTAACCATTGGGGTCCCACAGGGCTTTGGGCTGGGGCTGGTGTTGTTCAGTGTCTTCATCAGTGACGCTGGGGGGGATGGCATTAAGGGCAAAATGTGCCTATTCACGGATGACACCAAGCTCTGCGGGAGAGTGGACACAGCTGAAGGGATACAAGACCTACAGGATGATCTGGAAATGCTGAGGACGTGGTCCAGGATCTGGCAGCTTGGCTTCAATGCCAAGAAATGCAAAGTTATGCATATTGGAGTCAAGAATTCCAGGACAGAGTATTACACCTGGGTGGAGTCCGAATAGCTGCATCAGAGGAGGAGAAGGACCCGGCAGTGATGATCACTAGTGACCTGAAGCACTCCACGCAGTGCAAGAAAGCAGCAGCAAAGGCAAACGAGATGCTGGGATGCATATCTAGGGGGATCAGTAGTAGGAGAAAGGAAGTTATACTGCTCCTGTACAGGTCCCTGGTAAGGCCTCATTCTGGAGTATGGAGTTCAGTATTGGTGCCCACACCTCAAAAAGGACATTAACCTGCTGGAGAAGGTCCAGAGGAGGGCTACAAAGATGATAGCCAGTTAGCAGGGTAATGTATACAAGGAGAGGTTGAGGGCACTTAACATGTATGCCCTGGAAGACAGGAGAGGGAGAAAGAGAGGGGACATGATTAGGACCTTCAAGTCCTTGAAAGGGATAAATAAGGTGGATAAGGAGAGTCTCTTTAAGCTGAGTGGCAACCATAACTCGAGGGGACACAGTCTTAAGCTGGAGGGTGGGAGGTTTAGAAGGGAGGTCAGGAAGCACTTCTTCACAGCGAGGGTGGTGGACACTTGGAATGCACTGCCACAAGAGGTGATCTCGTTGATGACAGTGGACAGCTTTAAGAGAGGCTCGGACAGGCATAAGGGGAAGGTAGGGAGGAAGGGCAGGAACAGTAGCTCAAGCTGTGGACCCTGCAACACGAGCAGACTAGATAAACCAAATGGCCTTCTGCTGGCTTCTTCGTATGTTCACATGCATGTAGAAAAACTTTACCTATATATAAATTTACAATTTAAGCCTTATCTTGTTGAAACTATATCAAAGGCTGTCTCTTGATCTGGAATCAAACAATACCTTTTGCAATACTCTGGTTCCAGGATTTGTGAAGTTATGGTCCAAGGGAGCAAAAATGCAGGAGGAGGAGGAGGAGGTAATGGAGTATGGAACCACAGCATGGCATGAGTAAGGACCCAGTGGCAGCAGGAGGAGGAGGAGATGTTGATCCAGATCAGCCTACCACCACGGCCTTGCTAAAGGGAATGCAAACACTGGACCGAAAAGTCAAGGACTTTGCCTCGCAAACTAAAATAGTTGATACAAAGATGAGGATGTTGGAAGGCAAAACTAAAGAGGTGGCAAAAACAGCAGAGAAGACTCCCACAGTTTAACTGGGACTCACGAAATAAAATGGACTTCTAAGAAAGAGGCTAGAAAATCTGGAGAATGCCACTCAGGAAACACCTTAGACTTCTGTGATTACCAGAGAGTGCCAAAAGGGACTCACCATGAGAGTTCGTCACACAATGGCTTACAGGCAATCTGGCTCCCGAGGGAACTTTATCTTACTGAAAACCTTCCTGATTACACTGAGGTGGGAGAAGCCACCTACTCACAAGTGAGCAGTTACTATGCACTGTGCTATTAGTTCTGGGGAATGCTCTGGAGAGAGATCGCTTCCTAATTAAAGTAAGCAAAAGGGGCCTGGGGAGTGGCAAGAAACACAGATCCATTTGTTCCCGGATCTCAGTTACCTACACTACATGCCAGAGGTGCAAACGTTTCAAGGGAATTCAGACGAGGTTCGTCAATTGGTAGGACATCTGCTCCCAATGCCAGCTACTGTACAGCAGTTTATATTCATGCCTTTTATAGTTAGTGGTCCAAGCACACCCCCACATGTTCACTTCCTCTTATTTTCACTGGTGGAATACTAGTGCTGCTGTAACAGTGATCTACCTAATATTCACTGTCTCTTTATTTTCACTCCAATATGGAACCAGCAAAAGACCATGAATATTTCCTATTGTACAGTAATTCAAAACAGTATTTGAGGAACGAGCTTACCAATTTGAGGATGCATCAGAGGTGACCAAGTTACTCATAAAAATAGAATGGGAGTTCAATACTAGAAGGGAGAATTCCAGGTCGGAACTGGAGGACATGAATAAATTACACATTTTATTTTGCTTATTTATCAGGATGGAAGGAAAGAAAAAATTACTCACCTTAGTAATTGTGTATCTTCTAATGGAGTCTTGCTGTATTCTGACAATTTGCAGTTAATTGACTGGAGGCAGAGCTGAATCAGGTTTGTGGTGTTGGCTGCTTTGTCTTCTCAGAAGGAACTGGAAGGGGACAGGATCAGTTGTGTTCCAGGACAGTAGCTGCTTCTTGTTGTTTTTCACAGGGTTCTTGTGGATTTTACTTGGTAGAAGGTTATTTCCTTTCTTTCTTACTTCTAAGGGGCTAGCAGGGTATTGTTTTGGGGGCTGTTGGAGTTTGAAAACTGGTTTGGTGGCTGTAAGTGGGCTCATTTGTTGGATGTTTCACTGTGTAGCAGGCTGCACTGGTGGAGGCCTTATTTCTTCTGATTTAAACCTATTTGGTGGGATTTGCTTGGCCTGGGTATTTGGTTGCTGGGCTTGAGGGAGACACAGGGCTGATACACTCTCTCTCGAGTTGGGTGTCTGCTCAAGACCCACCCTCCCCACCTCTACCTCCCCAAGACCCACCTCCCCACCCCTACCTCCCAGAGTTCTGCTAATTTATAGGGAACACCTGCCCTGCAATTGGAGAAAAGGCTGCAGGTGCAGCTCATGTAGTTCTAGCTGCTGGGGTTGGATTTAAAGGCTGGGAGAGGAGCTTAGGAGTTGTTCATTTCCCTTATAAGTTTACATGTGTTGTATTGCACCTAGTAACAGGGTTACCGTGTACTGTGGGACTGTATCTAAGATTAGTGGGTGACCTGATTAGGCAGTAGAGGTGTATCTTGGACTGGGAGGAACCTGGTGGCTCACCCAAGGAAACCTACTTGGAAGGGGATGGAACCACACGGCATTAGGGCCGGCATCTTTGGGAGGGTGGTGGGGTGCACAGGATGTGGAGCAGCCATGATACTGGACTGGGCTTGGAAGTTTGGTGGTTGCCCAGTGTGCTACCAGCTGGCACAGCTTAGAGAGGAGGTTGTGGGGATTAGGAGACAGCTGGGGGAGGGGGAGAGGTATGGTTGGGGAAGGGGGCAGAGGATCTCCCACAGGGTTGCACCAAGCACTGGGGGCAGCGGCATAGGGAAAGGAGTGCAGGAGAATACTCAGGGGTCACATAGGGACCCTGGCAGAGGGGGTCCAAAAGGACACTACCAAGGAAGCAGGTAGGTAACTGGGGACCCTCACAAAGGAGGGACAGAGGGACAACATTCTCAGGGAAGTAGGCAGATGGCCAGGGCTGGACAGAAGGAAGCAAGGCGGGAGGTGGATCAGACCTTACACTCAGTAACCGCTCAATTCTCTTCTTCTGCTCGAGGATGAGGGGGATGTAGCCATGACAGGGGTGGTTAGAGATGAAAGGGAGTGGGGGCAGGAGGCAGGGGCCAGATAGCAGGAAGAACAGGGGGGAACCTGGAATGCAGGAAAATGGGGGGAGCAGTGAATCAGAGCCAGAGGGGCAGGGGGAAGAGGGAGGAAAGCGCAAGGAGAAGGACCAGTTGGGAGGAAAGGTAAAGGAGAAGGACCAGAAGTACAAGGAGGATTCAGTAAAGGGAGCTGAGGGTTTAGGCCAGGGGAGCACAACAAGCAAGGAGGGACTAAATGGAAACAGCAAGGAAGGGAGGACGAGCCAGGCTAGTTTAGCAGATGGGGGAGAAGGACCAGTTGCGAGCAGTGAGGGGGGAGTTAGCAAGGTACAGAAGGATACTCAGGAGGAGGAGAGGCATAGGATTGGAGGGGAGGAGGTGGCATGTGGCACCCAGATAGGGGGAGGAACAAGGAGCCGGCTGGGGAGGGGCCAGTAGAAAGGATGAGGGACATGGAAGGGGGGGAATGGAGGAAAAGGAGCTGCTGAGTTCCTATTGGGGAATTCCATGATCAGGGTATCAAATGGGATAGGAGGAGAAGCCCTGGCAGTTAGAACAAAATGCTTCCCTGGACTAACGGTGCACAGGGCTAAGCACGAGGTATATCAGCTGGCAAAGAATTGTGGGGGTTCCCTAGACATACTGGTCCACCTGGGTACAAATGACATTGAGGGAAATAGCTAGCTAGAGATACAGGCAAGATTCAGGGAGTTTGCCAGGTCTGTTATGACATAGAATGCATAGTTTCCTTCTCAGAAATCCTGCCGGTGCCAAGGGCTAGTGGGGAGCACAAAAGGAAGATTAGGGAGATAAACCAGTGGCTCAGGGAGTGGTGTGAGGCCAGAGGGTATGGGTTGATGGGGGATTGGGGGGAGACCTGGGAGGATAAGGAGCTGTATGCTAGAGATAGACTCCATCTCAATTTGGAGGGGAGGGGAATCCTTAAGTTGAAAATAGAGGGGTTCATTGGTGAAAAGTGGGGTTTAAACTTGTGAAGGGGGGAGGGATGGGAGAAAAGGCCGTCAAGGGGGTGCCGATAAAGGAGACACTCTGTCTCCACCCCCTGGGGAGCTGGAGGATTATGGGAAAAGGCCGACTGGTAAAGTGCAGACCAGGGGAAAACAGAATCCCCATGGGAACATGAGCAGGGGAAATGGAAGTATAGGGAAAGGGTGGAAGGTAGTCCTGCTAAATGCCAGGAGCTTGGCAAATAAAATGCCTGAGCTCCAGGCGATGCTAACTGAGGGAGCAGTGGATGTGGCAGCAGTCACTGAGACCTGGGCCACTGCAGGACATGACTGGGACCTGAACCTGGAGGGTTACACTATGTTCAGGAAGGACAGGGGGGAGGGAAGGGGAGGAGGGGCAGCAATGATAGTCAAAAACTGCATTGGCATAGGGGGAGTAGAGGAGGCGGAGGGAACCGTGGAAGCGATTTGGGTCACCTTAATAACAAAGGGGGCAAGAGTAAAATAGGAGTGGTGTATAGACCCCTGCCCTGGGAAGAGCTGGAGGAGAGTCTGGTGGCAGATGTTGGGAGACACTGCAGACTGGGCAGAGGAACGTGGTGGTGTTGGGGACTTAAACATGCCAGGAACAGACTGGGAGACTATGACATCTTCTGTGACCAGGGAACAGAGGTTGTTGGATGTCTTCAAGACGCTCCCAACTCAGCAGGTGGGGGAACCGACCAGGGAGTGCACGGTACTGGATGTGGTCCTGGCAGACAGTGACCAGATTAGGGCCTGGAGGTAAGGGACCCAAAGGTGGGGAGTGACCATGCCACGGTCTGGTTCTGCCTGGACCCAGGAGGCTAGAAGGCTGCACAAAGACGGAGGTAACTGACTTCAGGGAACGGATTTAAGGAAATGAGAAGGATCCTTAAGGAGCATTTGGATGGGATTGGGTCAGTCATGGACGCTTGATAGTAGGTAGGAAATCATCAGAGAGGGGTGCAAGATGCTACCAGCACCTGTGCAAGACTAAGACGAAAATGCGGTAGGGCCCAAACCCTGCTGGTGGACCAGGGAGGTCCAGGAGGTTGCGGGAAAGAAGGCAGCCTATAGGCAATTCAAGTGCTCAAGGGAGTGAAAGGGACTCGAGGAGTATGAGCTGATGGCTAGAAGGGCCACTAGGGTGGTGAGGACAGCTAAGGCAAGGGAAGGAGCAGAACCTGGCCAGGAAATTAGGAGAGGAACAAGGGGTTCTTTAGATACATTGGGGAAAACGAAGGCTAAGGGGCAGATTAGTAGGATTAAATCAGGGGAGAGATGGGCACAAGACCTAGGGAGCAGGCTGAGGTACTAAATGAGTATTTCACCTCAGTTTCCACCAAGGAAAATGGGGTGCTGCATCACACATGGGAGGAGACAGAGATATTGAGGAGGGGGGGACCTCACTGATCGGGGTGGAGGTCTGGGAGAGGAGAGGGATCACTGGCAGGAGGGGGAGGGCCAAGCAGGGAGAAGAGGTACTGGAAGTGGAAATCACAGCAGAGAGAGTGAGGAAGCCCTCAGCCCCCTTTAAGACGGAGAAAGCACGGGGCGGATAAATTACATCCCAGAGTGCTGAAGGAACTTGCGGATGTCCTGGCGAAACCCCTGGCGGAGCTTTTCACCATCTCTCTGAGGACAGGGTGGGTGCCCCAGGACTGGAAAGTGGCGCATATAGTGCCTATCCACAAGGGGATCAAGGGAGGTGGCAGGGAACTACAGGCCTGTCAGCCTGACATCGGTGGTGGGCAAGGTGATGGAGGGCATTGTCAAGGAGAGGCTAGGGGGGACCTGGAAAGTCAGGGTGCCTGGACGATAGACAGCATGGATTGGCCCCGGGAAATCGTGGTCAGACAAACCTTGTCGAAGTTCTATAGGACTGGGGTGATTTAGTGCCTTGACCTGGGGTAGACCAGTGGACGCCCTTTCTAGACTTCAGCAAGGCATTTGACTCTCTTCCTCATGTGGGTCTGTTGGATAAGCTGGGAGAAATGGGGGTGGGGAACCAGATGATCAGATGGATAGGCAATTGGCTCCAGGACCGGACCCAGAGGGTCGTAGTTGGCGGGATAGTCTCATCCCCAAAGAGGGTCATTAGTGGGGTCTCACAGGGATCAGTCCTTGGGCCCCTCCTGTTCAATGCCTATGTCTCTGACATAAGGACAGGAATCAGGAGTGAGATGAGTCTCTTTGCGGATGACTCAAAACTGGGGGCGGTGGTGGATAGGGAGGAGGGGAGGGTGGCCCTACAGGGGACCTGAGGCTCTGGAAAGATGGTCTAGAAAGTGGAAGCTGAGGTTCAATGCAGGAATCAGGTACTCCACCTTGGGGCCAGAAACCCGGCCAAGTGTAGCACTGGGGAAATGCTACAAGTCTCGATGGCTGGGGTGGTGGTGGATGTCAAGATGAACAACCTGGAGACTTGTAGGAGGGCAGCAGCCAAGGCCAACAAGATGCTGGGATGCATCGCTAGGGGACTCACTTCCAGAAGGAGGGAAGTGATACCCTCTGTATAACTGCTTGGTGAGGCCACACCTTGAGTACTGCATGCAGTTTTGGAGGCCACACTTAAAGAGGGACATTAAACTCCTGGAGAGGGTCCAGAGGAGGGCAACCAAAATGATTTGGGGCTTGGGGACAGGGACCTATGAGGAGAGGCTCAAGAGCTAAATATGTACACACTTGAAGAGAGAAGGGACCGGGGGACATGATAGAGGTCTTCAAGTACATGAAGAGGGTAAATAGGGAGGAACAGTCAGGATGCTTCAAGGAAGGAGGAGGGGCCACTAGAGGGCATGGGTGGAAGCTGGAGGGGGGAAGATTCAGGGGAGAAAGGAGGAGGTGCTACTTCACTGAGAGGGTGGTGGAGCCATGGAATGCACTGCCTAGGGGGCTGGTGGAGGCAGAGACGGTGGAGGGGTTCAAGAGGGGCTGGGACAGGTACAGGGGAAGGGTTCTGGAAGCAAAATCCAATGCAGCAAGAATATTCGGAACTGGGAAGGGAGAAGCCAGAGAAGGTGAGGGGAGCAGCAAGGTCAGCACCCAGGGTGGGGGCTGACAAATCGAGCAGACTCTAAAGACCGTTAGGCCTATTCTGCTGGCATTTTAGTATGTTAGTATGTTAGTTCACTCCAGCTCTTGAACTGTCCCGGAAAGTGAAGGGTTAAAATTCTATGCCAGGCATAGAATGTTGGGCTCGAGCTCGGTTGAAAACTCTGTCTGTGTCCTTTTGGAACCAAACCGTCAGATTCTTACGAGCTAAACTCACTGACCATATGATGTGGAAATTGTAAAAACTCCTAGTAGCCAACTGGCAACAAAGACTTTGGGTTTCCTAAAAGACTCAAGTCAGGAAGTGCAAAGAACAAAAACTAGGCAATAAGAACTAAAATCTCAAACAAATACAAAGCACCCAACACAACAGGAGTGGTCTAAAGACACCCCTGGGGTGCAACACTGTACCTGCCCACCCACTTCCCAAAACAGGTTCTGAGAGGGGAGGCAGGAAGGGAGGTCAGAATACAGCAAGGCTCCATTAGAAGAAACACAGTTACTAAGGTAAGTAATTTTTTCTTCAAACAACATGGAGTCTTGCTGTATTCTGACAATTTGCAGACTACCAAACAGTACCTCCAAGGAGGAGGGACAGAATCTACTTTGGGAATAGGCTCTAGCTACCAGGTGCCAAACCCAGCATCACTCCTAGCCTGGATATCCAGAGAGTAATGCTTGGTGAAGGTACGAACTGTTTTCCAGGTGGCTGCTTGACAGATTTCTAACAAGGGGATATCCCTAGCTGCCGCCAGAGATGCAGCTGTACCTCTAGTGGAATGAGCCCTCAGGCCTGAGGGTGCATTGTTTCCCAGTTTTTCATAGCAGAATTGAATACAGGACACAATCCACCTGGCAGTGGTTCTCTTGGTGGCAGGTTTTCCCTTACCTACTTCCCCATAAGTGAGGAACAACTGGAGGGAGTCAAACCTGTGACCCCTTGTACGTTCTATGTAGTAACCAAGGGCCCTTTTTTTTTTTATAAACTTTAAAATTTTGACAACAAACATACATCTACATAACTTATGACAACATACATGGACTATACACATACAAGGACATTTAGTTTACAATTAAATATCATTTCAAATGATTATACAGATCTTCCAACCCGTAACTCATATTCCATTTAGCACCTTTGCTCGAATTACTGGTTAGTTTTAAATTTAAACTCATCTGTTATTTGATAACTCAAATTTAAAGTATATGTCATTTCTCTAAGGAAGATTTGCAACAGATCCTACCATACACAGCTCAATTCAACCGCAAGTTAATTCAGTTTCTGAGATATTCAGTAAAAAATAAGATTTGGGAGGTCAGTGTTCAGTTTTAATTTAGGATATGTTAGGGGATAAAATCCAGAAACTCATTTGCCATATAGATTATCCATCTCCTCCATATTATTTCGAATTGGGTGAGTTTTTTTGTTAAGGGCTGCTGTCAAGGCTTCCATCCTATATATATTGATGATGATTTCATGCCACATCTGCAAATACAGGTTACTCACCTGTAACAGGAGTTCTAGGAATGGTATATGTTGTTCATTCACACTTTCTGGCAGGTATCCTTGCCGCTTTAATTCTTGCCGGAAGGTCTTCAAGCTGGCTCCTCCCACCCACCCAGGTGGTAAAACTCTCGGCTCCGCCCCATGACGCCAGATCTGGCCGCTGGAAGCTCAGGTTGTGCGCCAAGCCGAGGTTAGGTCGTAGGGATTAACAATATATACCATCCTAGAACTCCTGTTACAGGTGAGTAACCTGTATTTCTAGGGACATGGATATGTTGTTCATCCACACTTTCTTGGCAGACTCCTAGCAGTTCTCCGGGAGGAGGGAGGCAAGGCGCCCCAATACTTTCACTTGGGAAAGAGAGACTGGAGAACAGAGGCCCCAAAACCAGCATCCAGCGTGACTCGAGGTCGATGTGGTAGTGGGTAATAAAGGTATGTACACGACTTCCAGGTAGCAGCCCTGCAGATATCCTGGATAGGGACGTCCCTGGAAGCAGCTACCGATGCAGCGGTATGGCGGGTAGAATGAGCTCTTATCCCTCTGGGAGGCTCCATGCCCGCCAACCTGTTGTAGAGCTCTGTGCAGGAGATGATCCACCTGCCTATCGTCTGCTTTGCTGCAGGTCTCCAGGTGCGGCTTCAGCGTAGGTGACAAACAGCTGGCGAACCTCTCCCCGAACTTCAGCCGTCCGCTCCTTATAATAAGCCTTTTCTATAGATTAAAACCCTTCCTAAACAGAGATTCAAAGATGAGGTTAGTCCAGGCCATGTTTCTCTCAGTTGTTGACCATGCAGACTTCCTTTATAGTCACTGCCAATCTCCTACCTACACAAGCTGGATACCTTATACCATAGAACAATAAGATTCATAACAGATCTGCGATCTAATACCCATCATTGCTCTCTTTATGCTGCAGTTGGATGGGTTTCCCTACACCTCAGAAGGAACAGAAATGCAGCTCTATGGACTTACAGAGCGTTATCAAAAAACTTCCAAACTATATTCTGGACTGCTTCACCCAGACCATTCCTAGCTCCTATGTCCTAAGAAGCAACAACATCATCCTGTTCAAATTGCCCAAATTCAACACCCGGCTAGGGAGGGCAGCAATCAGCTATTCTCTAGCTATAGCATGGAACACCCTATAAAAATCCCTAAAACTGTCTAATATTATACCAATTGCATCCTTTAAACAGCTTGTACAGTTTTCTTCACAGAGAAATGCAGTTGCTACCGCTAGAGCTAGCTTTGTCATCTCACAATCTCCCTCCCAAAAATTCACCATATATGGCATAATCTTTGTTCTTCAGTTCTCCCTCCCAGGCAGACACCCCATCTTATGGCACCCAGTAATACCTTCCACCATCCTAGTATTACATTATGCTGTGTGTTTGCCATGGCCCCTCCACTGGGATATGTATACACTGTATATACTGTAAATATTAGCTTAACTTTCCTATAACCCATTTTATCATGTGAATTTTGCTGTACATCACTGTGTTTGTTTTTTTCCCCCTGTATGTATAACTGTTTATATAAGTGTATTGATGTATCTGTTGTGTATCAACTGTTGAACCTTGACCTTATTAGGTCCATCTTGTAAATGAGCCTTGCTCAATGATGCTCACCTGAATAAATAAAGATTTGATTGATTGATTAGCGAGCGCTCGTCTAGGGTCCAAAGTATGGAGCCTATACTCGGCCTCTGAGGTGTGATTGGGGTAGAACATTGGCAGAGTCAACACCTGGTTAAGGTGAAACTCCGGCACCACCTTCGAAGGAATTTCGGTGGGGGCGAGGACAACCTTGTCCCTGTGGAAGACCAGGTGAGACCTGATGGAAAGCGCCTGGAGCTTCCCATCCTTCTGGCTGACGGATAGCCACCAAGAAGGCGGTTCTTCCACGACAGGTGTGAAATATCGCACTCTGTGCATTGGTTCAATGGTTTGCCCATAAGCTTGGCCAATACCAGCAGTAGATCCCACGGAGGGAGGTTCTCGCATCGGGGGAAATGTGGTCAAGGCCTTGAAAAAGCGCCTGACCACCTTTCTCTCCTGCGCCATCGATTGCTTGCTGCCTGCGCCTGTAAGCAGAGATGGCTGCCAGGTGCACCCATAGGGTCACTTCGACTCAAGCCCTTGCTGAGAAAGGGACCACAGGTGGTCCAGAATGCTTGCCAAGGGCAGTCAGAAGGGTCCAAGCCTTCCCTGACACCAAATGGAGAATCTCTTCCATTTGAAGGCATAGCATTTCCTGGTCGACTTTACGGATGCCTAAACGACGCTGAGGACCTCGCTGGAAAGACCCAATGCCTGGAACTCTAGCTGCTCAGGAATCAGGCCAGGTGCAGGGATTGAAGGTCCAGATAGAATACCTTCCCTGATTGACTGAGATCAGGTCCGAAGCGGGCTGGAAGCCGCCGGGAGCCTGGAGCTGAGGCTGAGGAGATCTGGATACCAGAACTGGCGGGGCCAGTCTGGGGCTACCAGAATCACCCGCGCCTTGTCCCTCCTCGCCTTGAGAAGCACCTTGTGGATCAAGGGAAATGGGGGAAAGGCGTAGAAGAGGCCCGGGGTCCACAGCCTCAAGAAGGCATCCCCTGCAGCAAGCCCTGCTGAGGGGGGCGGGCATGGAACAGACTCAGCTTTGCATTTCCTCCTGAGGCAACAGGTCCACCTGAGGCGGCTCAGTGGGAGAGCAGATCTGTACTACCTCTGCAGGAGAGACCACTTGTGAGACGCAGCCCTATCCGCTTAGGGCATCGGCGGGTGTTGGAGGCCCTGCCACGTGAATGGCTAGGAGATCCGCCCAGGTGCGAGAGACGAGGGACCAAATGCGGAGAGCTCCTGCATAGCAGCATGGAGCGATCTCGCCTGGCGGTTCAGATAGTACATGGTCGTGGTGTTGTCCGCCTGGACCTGAACCACTTGACCCCGTGAGAAACGGAGCGAAGGCAGTGAGAGCTAGACGGACCGCGAGCTCCAGCAGGTTGATGTGGCATCGGACTCCCGAGGGACCAGAGGGCCGGGCTCGTGTTCCTCAATGGGCACCCAACCCATCAGAGATGCGCCGGTCGAGAGAGAGACCGCGCTCGGGCGGATTTAACGGGATGCCCTCCTGCAGATGTGCTGGAACGATCCACCATTGAGAGGCTCCACATCTCCTGGGTCACTGTCACGGGCTGGTCCAACGGACCGCAGCGTTGTGACCATTGGCTGGCCATTCCCCATTGAAGAGGACGCATGTACCAACGGGCCCAATGGACCACACTGGTGCAGGTCGCCATGAGGCTCAGGAGGCGCAGAAAGTCCCGGGCAGGGCGCAATTGCCCAACCAGAAATGATTGGGCAAAGGAGGAAAGAACCTCAGCCCTGTCCGCTGGGAGCCATGCTCTGGCTCGCAGAGAGTCGAGCTCTGCCCCGATGAACAGTATCACCTGCTTTGGCACGAGTTCTGACTTGGCCTTGTTGATGAGGAGGCCAACCTGAGAGCAAACCTGGAGGGCCAGATCTCTGGACCGCTCCACCTCCTGCCTGAAGGGGGCTGCTATCAGCCAATCGTTCAGGTAAGGGTACATCCGGACCCCTCGGTGCCGCAGGAATGCTGTCACCACTGCTATGCATTTGGTGAAGACCCTGGGAGCTAGGGAGAGGCCGAAGGGCATGGCCGGGAACTCGTAAAGGGATCCCTCTGCTCTGAAGCGGAGGAATCTCTGATGCGATGGACGGATTGGGACGTGAAAGAACGCGTCCTGGAGGTCCAGGGAGCAGAACCACATGCCTCGTTCCAAGGATGGGATTATCTGAGCCAGAGTGACCATCCTGAAGGTTCAAGACCTTAGGAACTTGTTCAGGTCGTGCAGGTCGAGAATGGGTGCCAGCCCCCCGTCCATTTTGGGACCAGGAAGTACCTGGACACAAACCCCGGGTCTGGAAGAGGATCCGCCACCTTCCTGATTACCTCTTTTTCGAGGAGCAGGGCAATATGGGCTCGGCGGGCCGACAGCGAGGCTGCGGACCCCATGGCCCCCCGAGGGGCGATGGCTCAAAGGTGGGGCCTGCTCGAACTCCAGAGACAGGCCTTTTCCTACCACCTCCAACACCCAGCGGTCTGTGGTGATAGCGGACCAGGCAGAAAGGAAGTGGCGGAGCCGTCCCCCCATGGGGAAACCCAGGGGGGAGTGACGAGGCTGGGGGCGGCACCCCTCAACCCGTCACTGGGCAGGCTTGGAGGAAGAACCGGCCAAGGGACCTCCTGGGTCTTTACCTCCTTGCTTCCTGTTGGAGGAAGCCGTCGGCTTGGGTTTGGGATGCCAAGCGTGATCGTGCTGGCCCTGTTGCTGGTGCTGCTGGCCCAGTCGAGAAGCAGGGACCGAAGGACGAAAGGACTTCTGCTGCTGACGGCGGCCTTTGTCCCTCTGGGTGGAGGTGACAGAGTCCAGGGTGGCATTGGACTTCGCGATACGCTGGAGGTGTCCCTCCACTCCAGGGCCGAAGAGGTCAGTCCCCAAAAAGGGGTCATCTACCAACTTGTGCTGGGTATCCGCCGTGAAGGTGGATATCCTCAGCCACGCCCTGCATCGCATGGCCACCGCAGCTGCTACTGACCTGGCACAGGATCACCTATGTCCAGAGCAGTCTGAGCTGCTGCGCCACCGCTGCTACCCTGGTCCCACACCTGGCGGACCGTGGTCTGCAGGTCAGGGCGGAGTTGAGGAACAACCTCATCTCAGGAGCCCATGAGGGCATGGGAGAAGGTGCCATCAGCACGCCAAGCTGGCCTGTCGGAGGCTGAGGAGGATGCAGCGTACACCTTGCGCCCGGCAAAGTCCAGCTTTTTGGACTCTTTGTCGGGGGGCTTATCCACATCCTGAGCATTACCGGAACGCCGGAAAATGCTGTTAGTAACTAACCCCTCGGCAGAGGGGTGTTCCAAGAAACAGGGCAAACAGCCGGTAGGGACCGCATACTTCCTGGCCATCCTGGCTGAGGGCGCAGGACAGGAAGCAGGCCGCTGCCAAAGCTCCAAGGCTGGGCCGACAGTGGCCTCAGCCACCAGAAAGGCCTCCGTGGGAGAATCCTCGGTCCAGAATCTCCATAGATACTTGGCCCATTTGGACACCGTGCTCGAGCTGCATCCTGTGGACTCGAGATGAGCTTAAGCAGACCCAAGAAGGACGACGCTATCGTCCACAGACTGGCTCCCTGAGGACTCCAGATCAAACTGTCTGGAGAATAGGGAGGAATCGTCGTCGGATTCTGAAGAGTCTGCAAAGAGCTGCCTCGGCCCTGAGCCACCCTCCACCTGCCAGGGACGGTCGGGAGTGAGGGTGACCGACAACCTGTGGGGCAGGCCGTGACTCGACCGAGAATTCTTGGTTGGTGCCCCCGACTTCGGTTGTGGAGTCGGAGGTTCCACCACAATTGGTGGAGCAGCTGGTTTCGGCCGAGCAACCGGCCCTGGAGTGGGCAACTCGACTGGAACGAGTGGTTGCTTCGGATGTTCAGGCGACAGCCACTTGATGGCCGGGGTCTTGGCCGGGGTCGGCTTAGGCCCAGACAACAGCAACTGCTGCCACATAAGGTCCTCGTAGCGCCGGCGCAACTTGCGCACAGCCCTCCTCACCCGAGAGGAGGACAAGGAAGAAAGGCGCGCCGCTTACTGTAACGAGGACCGAAGGTCGGTGGAAACGCTGGACCGGAAGAGGTCCGAGACCGAGACCTTGGGGGACCAAGGGTGGGTCTGGAAGGGCAGGGGACACCGCCTTCCCTCGGCTCGGCACTTTAGCCGGGACTGTGCCCAGAAGGCACAGGCAGATCCTCGCATCCACCGGGGAACCGTGAAGGAGGGTTGTCGGCTTCTCCAGTCGACAGCCGCCTAACGGATCGAGAAAATCTCGACTTCATCGACAGGAGTCTCGGCAGGCTGGCCTGACGGGGCACCGTGGAAGCCAGCGGCCTCAGCCGCAACCCCAGATCAAGTCGACAGTCCGGCTGCCCGAGAAGGGACCTTCTCCCGCCTCCCACGAACCGACGGTGGGACTTACCTTTGACTCCTTTTCTTGAGCCAAGAAGAATGTCCCGCAGGCCTCTCCTTCGTGGAAAGGACTGACAAAGCTCTTGAACGGCCGTATACGAGGAACTCAGAGAGAGCGGGATAAATGCCATGCCGAGGAGGAAGAAGATGCAGCCTGGGCCGCCTCCTCGAGGGCGATCAACTGCTCGATCTGCTCAGCCGAAAGCCACGCGCTGACACCGCCCAACGAGCCTCTTTAGATTTTATCAAGGAAACGCTTTTCGGGCGCCGAAGCCAATCAGGCAGCGCATCGGTCTGGAGAACGCTGGTTGAGAAAGAGCAGCACAACTCGCAGGCCATGTGGTCGTGATCTAGGCTCAGGCAGTAGACGCACGAGGAGTGCGGATCCGTCCTTGACATTTTCAGCCCGCAAGGGCACCTCCGAAAGCTGGGAACAGATTTGTCCATCGCAGCCGCGAGGGAAGATGAAGACCGAAGTTTAGAAAACTTCAAAACCAATTTCGGACGAACCGAAGAGTTAGGATGCAGTCTAAGATGCAGAGCGCTAAGGAGGGAACCTGAACTTCCAAGCGGTAAGGAAGATCTGGCGTCATGGGGCGGAGCTGAGTTTTACCACCCGGGTGGGTGGGAGGAGCCAGCTTGAAGACCTTCCGGCAAGAATTAAAGCGGCAAGGATACCTGCCAGAAAATGTGGATGAACAACATATCCATGTCCCTAGAAAGTAACATTTCTTTGAGACAGCCAATTATTATTATTACTTTACGTGCTGCTAGGCATGCAATTTTTAAGAATTTGCTTGTATTGGGATCCCTGCAACCTCTTGGCTATTCCATAAAAAAGTATAATGATGGGGTTATTCGTTATCCTGGGTCTACTGTGGATTGTAGGATCTGCTGCAGCTCCACAAAAAATGGTTGAATCTTTGGATAGCTCCAAAAGATATGTCCCATTGTTTGACAGATTTCAAACAATGGGACATAGTGGGGGGGGGAGGTAGTAACAACAACAAAATGGAAAGGGACCTGGGGTAATCATATCAGATAACCTTAAGGTTGGCAAGCAATGTGAGAAGGCAGTAAGGAGGGCTGGGGGGGGGATACTGGGATGTATAGGGAGAGGCATCACCAGCAGAAAACAGGAAGTTGTTATCCCCCTGTACAGACAGTTGGTGAAACCCCATCTGGAGTACTGCGTCCAGTTCTGGAGACCCCATCTCCGCAAGGACATAGACAGGATGGAGGCAGTTCAGAGGAGGGCAACTAAAATGGTGCAGGGTCTGCAAGAGAAGACATACCAGGAGAGGCTAAAGGAGCTTAATATGTATACCCTTGAGGAAAGGAGGGAGAGGGGGGACATGATAGAAACGTTTAAGTACCTCAGTGGAATCAACAAAGTCCAAGACGGTAGCATCTTTCAGAAAAAGAGATGTGCAAGAACATGGGGACACAATTTGAAGATGGGGGGGGGGAGAGAGATGGTTCAGGGCAATGTGAGGAAGTATTTTTTCACAGAGAGGGTGGTGGACACATGGAACAGCCTTCCTGAGGAGGTTGTGGAGTCTAAAACTGTGGGAGAATTCAAGAATGCATGGGACAGACATAAGGCAATTTTTGTCGGGGTAGGAAGAAATAGGCTGTTGGTTAAATAGGATCTGCAGCTTATCCTCTAGGTAGGGAAATGGGCAGACTAGGTGGGCCAAGCGGTCCTTATCTGCCATCAAAGTCTCTGTTTCTATTGTTGCTGGAGAATACCCACATTTCCTCCAGCAAGAAAAGGCTCCCTCACCCTGATATTTCCCCTGAACTGCTGGTGTTCTAAAATATCTACTAAGTATCTTCCATGCAAACTCCTTCCAGCTGATGGTTGAAATCCCCCAGTGTATTCTCTGCATTGCCCATTTCCATTGCTTATCCTGTATTTGGAGTCCCAAGTCCTCCTCCCATGTTTTCCTTATAGCTTGGGTAGAGTCTCCCTTCCAAGTAAGCAGGGCATTGTATAGAATGGAGATGATATGCTCTCTAGGCGGGTTCCCCTCTATTGCTGTTTTGAATATTTCTGCAATCTGGGGAGGAAGTGTTCTCCCAGGTGGTAGCTGTATTTGAAGAGATCTAATATAGACTCTGATCTGGAAATATCAGAATCTATCCTGCCAAGGAATCTCGTATCTGGCAACTAGGGGTTGAAAAGCCTGGATCTCCTCTTCCTCCAGGAAATGCCAGATTAAATGCAGTTTTTTTTCTCTTCCCATTTCTTAAATCCTTTATCCCATCCGGCAGGGGTAAATGTTGCTAGATAAGGTACTGACATCAGCAAATACCTCCATCCTTTGGCCCTCCTATCCGACAGGATTTTGTGCCATGTGTTTAGAGTGGCCTCTGTATATGGTTTTGTCCTCCTTTGTATGTATGTACTCCCTCTTTGTGAGTAGAGTACAATTTAGATTTGTAATGCCCTCTTCCTGCAGTTCCAGTGTTTTCCATTTGGCTGTATACAAGTATGGTCCAGCCAGTACATGACTGTTCTTAGTTGGGCTGCTTGGTGGTATGTTTTCAGGTTAGGTAATGATAGACCTTCTTCCCTCTTTGGGATCTGAAGAGCCAAGAACCGTATTCTCGACCCCACAGGAAGTGAGAGATTCTTCTGTGTAGTGCTATAATATATGTATCCGGGACAAGCAGGGGTATAGTCTGTTTTAAATACAGGTGCCTAGGGAGTAGCACCATCCTGATTGCCTCTATTCTTTGTATCAGGGGGATAGGGATCAGTGTCCATCTCTCTAGCTCTTTTTTAAGTTTTTCTAGGGTCGGTATAAAGTTAAGTGTAAAGAGCTGGTCAGCACAAAAACTAAGGTGTACCCCCTGATATTTAACATGAGTAAGATTCCACTTAAAGGGAAAAGACCCATGTATCCGCTCTGAGGGGGTATATTGATTTTTGCAGCACCTCAGTTTTAGTAGTATTTATTTTATACCCTGATAATTCACTAAATTCTGTTAAACAGTTCCATAGCGGTTCCAGGGAATGTTCCAGATCTTTAAGATAAATGAGCAGGTCGTCCGCATATAAGGCTAATTTATGTCTCTCTTCTCCAAGCTCCCAGCCCCTTACCTCCTCCTCCTGTCGTAGCCTCTGGGCTAATGGTTCCAGGTATAGGGCAAAGGGGGGGGGGAAGAGAGGGGGCAGCCCTGCCTGGTACCTCTATATAAAGATATCAGGGCCGACACACATCCATTAATTTTTGTGTAGGCCTTGGGATTTGTGTATATACTATTTATCGCTTTAATGATAGAGTCTGAGAAGCCAAATTTGCTCAGGGTCAGTTCCAGGAACTTCCATGCTACCCAGTCGAAAGCCTTCTCCGCATCTAGGCTCAGCAGCAAAAAAGGGGTCTTCAGCCGGACAGCATGGTGTAATATGTGCAGGATTCTTTTAATATTGTCCTGTGTCTGCCTTCCCGAAATAAACCCAGCCTGATCTAATGCAATTAATTTGGGTAATACAGTTTCCAGGCATCTTGCTAAGATGGATGTATATATTTTATAGTCAATATTGAAGACAGAAATAGGGTGGAACGATTTGCATTGTGTAGTATCTCTGCCTAGTTTTGGGATGCTGGAAATAACTGCAAATTTCCAGGTGTCTGGAAAAGCTTCCTCTGATTGCGCTGTTCTGCATGTCTCCAGCAGCTGGGAGTTGAGTTCTGTTTTAAAAAACTTTAAGAATTCTGAGGTGTATCTGTCTGGGCCACGGGATTTGCTTGTTTTAAGTTTTTTAATGGCAGTTTCTAGTTCTATCATCGTGATGGGTGTCTCTAAGGAGTCCCTGGTCTCCTGTGATAATCTTGGTAATCTAAGCTTCTCTAGATAATTTTGAATCTGTGGTTCACTTGAGGTTTTTTCAAGGGTGTATAGAATCTGATAAAACGCTTTAAAGCTTGACAATAATTTCTCCGGTGTTCGCACCATTCGCCCCGTGATAGGATCCCTAATCTGGGTGATAGTAGATTTTGAGGTTTGTTGCCTCAATCTGTGAGCCAAAAGGCGGGTGGCCCGTGGGCCAGTTTCATAATAGTGCTGACGCATGCTCTGTCTTAATATCAATCAGTTTCTGAATCTTTTGTTTAACCTCTTGCATGCTTGTGGAGATGGAAACATCTCCAGCTGCATGTTGTTTCTGTAAATCAAGCAGTTGGGGTTGGAGATTTTCCAACTGCTGATTTTGCTGTCTTTTAAAATATGCTGTATATTTAATACAATCTCCTCTGAACAGTTTTTATGGTATCCCAAAGGGTGACTTGTGATTTTTCAGATTATTTATTTTCCTGAATTATTTGTTCAAGTCAGGTTTTAGCTGTGTGTGTGAACTCTTTCAGGTTCAGCATATAATTATTAAATTTCCACAGGATATGCCCCTTTTTAGTACTCCACTCCATCTGCATCAGAAGTTTAGAGTGATCAGAGAGAGTAGATGGGATGTGACGGCATTCCATCACCAGGTTTTGGTGTTCCCCTGATATTAATAGGTAATCTATTCAGGCATACGAGCCATGAGGATGGGAGAAGTGCATATACTCTCTCTTCCCCGGGTTCTCACACCTCCAAGCATCCACCCAGAAGGCGTTCCTCAAGTGGTCTCTGATCAATTTTGCTGGTTGGAGTCTGCCTGAAAGCAGACATTTTAGATTTGTCTACCTGTTTCCAGATTTGATTGGGGTCTCCTCCCACAATCAACCTCCCTCTTTGGAGCTCCACAATTTTTTTGTATTAAGGGGCAAGTGACTTCTTTCGTGGATGCTGGTAGAAGATAGATTGAGGCCAGGGTGATATGTGATCCTTCCAGTGAGAACCACCAGATGACCCTCTGGGTCTGAATAAGTGGAAGTTGTTCGAAATTGAGTGCCTCAGGATATAAGAATAGCGACACCTCATCTCTTCTTTTGCCTATATGATGCTGCAACTACTTGGCTAAATCCTAGTTTCTGTAGCTTTTGGTGCCCCCCAGCATTTAAATGAGTTTTTTGTAATAATACAAATAAGGGTTTTTGTCATTTTTATATCTGTCAAGGCCTTATACCTTTTAATTGGATTATTTAATCCATTAACATTATGTCAAATTATTTTTATAATAGTTTTATCTGCCATTTAGGTGCCTAAATAGCCATTCTTGTGTTAAAACGTCATTTCCAGGTCTCAGTATTTTAATCTGCCTTCTCCATGTCCCTGTGCAATCCAGTTCTTTTGCCACAATCTGTGCATTCCACTAAAATGGTATATCATGTGTATGTCCTTAAGTCTTAGGTTCAACGAAGAACAGCAAACACAGTCTTCATTTTGAAACTGTAACTTTAAAAGCCCCTGAGGTAAAACTAACTGGACTGATAGATATCTCTTCCTCCCCCCCCCCCCCACCAAGGTAGGGGAACAAAATCCCATGTTCCCTGTAAACTCGAGTTACAGAAACCCAAGTTGGAGGACAGAAGATCAGTACCCTGACTCGTTCCTCCTGGACCCTAATTCTAGCAGGTCCTGGCCTGGTGCATTGGCCTGTCGTCACCAGTTGTACCTCCTCTATGTGGATTGTGCCTGAGAAAACCTCCACCCACCAAGGTAACTCAATAACCCTGTGTTGCTCGTAAGGAAGAGCATCAGATAAGGCAGATAAATGATTCACTATGTACATGTAGGTAACAGCTCTTCCAACTCTTCCCCAGCAGTCTCATACATAGTTAAGTAATCTCAGAACAAATTCCCATCAATTTCCCAGCCTTACAACTGCTGAGCAGCTAAATACCAAGGGAGAAGAAACACTTTTTCAGTCATGACTACTCATCCCTTTTTTTGTTAGTTGCAGCGAAGCTTAGAATCTGAATTGCTTCTGTGAATTTAGAGGGATAAATAATGATAATGTTAAGAAAAACATGCAATCCCCCTACTCTATGTTACCTTACAGTATTTCTCAACTGTTCAGTGCAGGAAGACTCAGACATCAATGTTAACGTTATTGTTAATGGTCAGGAGAGAAGGTGATATGTCGAATCCCTTTAGATGACCGAGATCTTCCCATTGCTCCCCATAAATCCCACAGGCAGTGCTTCTCCACACGATCGGGAGGTCCAAAATAAGCTTATAGGCTCTACATAGAGCCTCAACCTGCAGCAGCGCATGGCTTAGTTCAAGGAACCACGGTGGAGGAAGGGGGGTGTGAAAAGTCGTTCAGAACTCACTGCGAGTATCTCCTCTTTCAGGTGCATCCATTTCTCTCCTTTGTCTGCTCTTCACTACTCTGCGTGTGGGTGAGTTTGTGTAGCATTAGCTTGATATCTTGCAGGGTATGTGGTGCGATATCTATCCGGCTTTCTTGGTATTCCTTCTTGATGTCGACTGCCACTGTGCTTGGGTGCGTGGGGGTCGGTCTGCTTGTCTCACCGCAGGCGGGATGTCATGGCCTTTATTCTTCAGGGCTTGATACGCTTCTTCCGATGTTTGTTATATCTCGGTGCCTGATTCCCAGTAGACCGGAGGTGAGAGGGATTGGGGGGTCTGAAACCTGACTCCTAGTGCTTTCAGCTTCATGAGATAGATGCTGCTGTTGTATGACAGGTGGGTAATCTTGATCGAATAACAATCTTGCCCCGTTGTATTCTATTGTCTGTTGTCTCCACACTGTCCTCAGGATTCTTTCTTTATCACTGTAGCTAGAAAACTTTGTCACGATAGATCTGGGCCTGGCAGTCACTGAGGTACGTTTGGGTACCAGGGCCCGGTGTGCCCTTTTAAGTTTGAAACTAAAAGCCTGTGGAAAATCAAGTACATGCCGCAGAACATTTCCCAGGAAGTCACCCATGTCTCCAGTTTCAGTCACCTCTGGTAACCTGTAAATTTGCAGATTGTCTCAACAGGATCTGGCTTCAAGATCTAGATATTTAGCATTTAAAGAATCCTGTTGCTGAGCGAGAAACTCAACCACCTGAGAGGTGTATCAGGTCGTCCTCGGCGGTTGAAATTCTTTTCTCCGTTGTGGTAATTTGGGTTTCTAATTTAGTGATATCATTATGTAGTTGCTTGAATCCACGTTTTGTGTCTGACCTTGATTGCTTTATTTTTGCTAGTAGAGTTTCAAATCTTGTTTGGGAAAAGGATTCCAATTCTGTTTCCGCTCCCGCCATACTTGCAGGGGAATCTCTCCCACTGATAATTGAGCTTGCTGGGCTCAATTTGAGTGGATCGGGTTGTAATTTCGCACTTTTTTCTTGAGATCTCATCTCAGGTTTGCCTCCACTGTGCGATTTATACATTTCTCTCTTAATTTTTGTATCTTGAGGTTGTGTGGAGTCGAATCTTTGCTGAAAGGTAAGGGGAGCCTCAGTACTAGGCGGCCATATCGCTGGTGATGTCACCGGGAGTGTCACTAAGGGCCCTTTTAACATCTAAACTGTGTAGCCTCCGTTCCTCTGAGGAGGTGTGATCAGTGAAGAACACAGGAAGAGACAGATTGATTTAAGTGGAAATCAGAAACCACTTTAGGTAGGAATCTTCTATTGGTTCTAAGGATCACCTTATCTCTATGGAAAGAAATGAAGTCAGGCTCCACTGACAGGGCTTGCAATTCACCGATATGTCTGGCAGAAGTAACAGCAACCAGAAACACAGTTTTCCAAGTCAAGTACTTGAGCTCTGCTGAGGACATAGGCTCAAAGGTGGGAGTTGCATCAGCTGAGCAATACAAATATTCAAATTCCAGGCAGGAGCAGGATCCCTAAAAGGGGACTGGTATGAAGCAATCCTTTGAAAAAATTACAGAATACAGGGTGAGATGGCAGAGAGGAAGACTTCCCCACTGACAGGAAAGCAGAAATAGCTGACAAATGAACTTTGAGTGTAGTTGGTTTGAGGTCTAGGCCATTAAGGCAAACCATGTAATCCAGAACTGTAGACAACTCAGCAGTGTCTGGGGAAATGTGCTTCTTGGAACACCAAATATTGAACCTTTTCCATTTGGAGTTGTAGGTTTTTCTGGTGGCAGGCTTTCAAGAAGCCTTGAGGATATCCAGAACCCCTTGGGACAGATGTAAATCTGCATACTCTAACTCTTCAAGAGCAATGCCTTGAGATTGAGTGACTGGAGCTTGGGGTAACAAATCCTCCCGAAAGGAGGTTAGCAGATTGTAATTCCTGGGAAGATGGACTGCTAAGGACAGCAACAGTGGGTACCAAGGCTGACTGGCCCAGTCTGGAGCAATCAGAATCACTTAGCATGGTTGTGACCTAACCTTGAACAATTGAGGAAAAGGAGGGAAGGCATAAAGCAACTTCCCTTCCCAGTTCAAAATCACAGCATCCAGAGGGACTGAGCCTAAGACTGGGAGTCTGCAACAAAACAGAGGAAGTTGGTGATCGTCTGGGGCTGCAAAGAGATCCATCTCCAGAGTGCCTCACCTTGAGAAAATCACCTTCAACACCAAAGGATTCAGAGACCATTTGTGATGGCCCTGGGAAATCCTGCTGAATGCATCTGCTGTCACATTGTCCTTTCCTGGGAGGTGGATCGCTACTAGAGAGGTCGCCAGGGACCATACTTTCATGGCCTTCGTGGATCGAGTGCCTCCCTGCTTGTTGGTGTACCACATGGTGGTAGTGTTGTCCGTCCTGACCTGAACCACCTTGTTCTGTATTGACTGAGAGAAAGCTTGTAGGGCAAGAAGTACTGCCCTGAGCTCCAGGAGGTTAATGTGAAGAAGGGATTCCTGAAGGGACCACAGTCCCTAGGCCATGAGAGCCCCCAGAAAGGCTCCCCACCCCAAAAGGGAACCATCTGTGGTAAGAATCACAGAGCGAGTCTGAGACAAATGGAACACCTTGCCTTAGATTGCCAAGGTCCTGCCACCACTGAAGGGCCTGAATTAAGGACTGAGCAACAGAAACTAGCTTGGTAAGAGGATCTTTCCTTTGGGACCAGAAGGTTCTCAGATGGAACTGAATGTCCCTCATCTGAAACCTGGCCCCTTGAACCACTGCTGTGGAAGCTGCAGAAAATGTCCTGCTGGAAGAGAAACCAGAGGGAAAAAGGAAGAGGCCAGCTGAGAGATGGCTTTTGCCCTTTCCAAAGGAAGGAAGGCTCTTGCCTTGAAGGTGTCCAGCTCTGCCTCTATAAAAGTGAGGAGCTGTACTGGTTCGAGAACTGACTTGGGAAGACTGAGAAGGAACCCCAAGGAAGTGAGAACTTGCAGGGTGACCTGCAGATCTGACTTGACTTGGTCTGGAGACTGGCCCACCAGAAGCCAGTCGTCCAAGTATGGAAAAATAGAACTACTGCTAGGCACTTTGTAAACACCCTTGGAGCTGAAGTTAGACCAAAGGGCATTGCTCTGAACTGGTAATGGCCTGAGGGCAATTCGAACCGTAGGTACTTTCTGTGGGAGCACCTGATGGGAATGTGAAAATAGGCATCCTTGAGATCCAGAGAGGCTAGCCAGTCCCCTGACCTCAGAAAGGGAAGAATTGTTCCCAGAGTCACCATTTTGAATTTTGGCTTTATTAGGTGCTTGTTTAGGTATCTTAGATCTAGGATGGGTCTCCACTCCCCTGTCTTTTTTGGGGGTAAGGAAGTACTTGGAGTACAGACCTTTGCCCCTGTATGGAGTAGGAACTCTCTTTATGGCCTTGAAAGCCAATAGAGACAAAACCTCTGCCTCTAGAGCAAGGGTTTCTGAAGTATTTGCAGGTGGAAAGGATCTGGGTCTCAGTTTTGGAAAATTTTTGAAACTGAGAACCAGCCCCTGCCTTAAACTCCAGGACTCACTTGTCTGAGGTAACAGACATCCAGTCCTGGACAAAATAAGCCAGCCTGCCTCCTACTGGAATAGGGGAGTCGACCCGGGCTGACACATCAGGGTGTCTGCTTGGCAGGAGCCTTAGGCTGAGGGGTGGATGCAGCCCTGCTCATCCTCCTTCTGCCTCTCACTCTGAATAACCCCCTCTGAGAAAAGGAAGAGGCCTGTGCTTGGTAGAAAGGCCTGTGAAAAGGCCTGACCCTGCCTTGTTGCCTTTGAGGAGTTGCCTGCCTCTCCTTGGCCTGGGCACTCCTGTAAGTGGTCCTGTACTCATCCATTTTCTTCATGCAATTCTCTGTCTGCTCCCCAAACAGAGAATTAACCACCACATGGAAATCCATGGCCTTAGACTGGGTATCCTGCGAAAGGCTAGTACATCTGAGCCAAGCCATTCTCCGAAGAGCCACAAATGTAGCCATGACTCTTGATGACTCATCACTGGAGTCAACAGAAGCATGAAATTGCACCTTTGATGCCTCGATCCCATCAGAAGCCACCCCCTTCAGCTCCTTGGCTAGCTGGGAGAGGGGGGGGGAGCCTGTTTAGCCAGTGCTAGTACAGTGGCCCACCTGGACTTCTGGTACCTGGCTGTATAGGCCATATAGTTAGCCTGCCTGAGTCCCAAAGATGATGCCATGTACTGCTTCTTTGCCATGGCATCTATCTTCCTGGAGTCTTTGTCTGGGGGGTGTGAAGCCAAGGGGATGTTTGCCTTGCAGAGGCAGCAGCCTGCACTACCCCAACATGGCTGCATTGCTGATAGAAAAACTCTGTATCTGAGCCTTACAAGGTGTACCTCTTGTCCATTCTCTTGTCAACAAGAGGTACAGAGTTAGGAGACCTTAGAATTTTTTGTGTCTGTTTCCCAAAGGACTTATGGAGGGGAATAGACAGACTCTGGGATGTCCATCATCTCAACAAAATCAGGCTCCTCCTGATCCTCCACAGCCTCCTCTATAGGAAGCTGGAGGGCTTGAGCCACTTTTCTGTAAACCAGAAAGTGGGAAGGGGACTCAAAGCCTAGGAGGGGAAACACCAGAAGGTCTGTCTGGGGAGATGTCCAGTTCCACAGGCACATTCAGACTTTCACTGTCATAATCATCCTCTTCAAAATCCCCCTCCTCATCAAACTCCCGTTCGTAAAAATCTTCAGGGGAATAATCCTGAACCGGGGGAACCTACCGAACCGAACCCCTGTCAGAAGGTGCCAGATCAGTCGGAACCGGACGAAGAGATTCAACAATACGAATCGCTCTGGCTATCTCTTCGGCGGTCGGAACATTAAAGTCTGTATCTGAACCGGCTGATTTATCCTTGCGCTTTCTTTTAGTAGGAACCAATCCCTCAGGATCGACTCTCCTCTTGCCTGAAGAAGTATCACCCTGGTCTGAGGGCACTCCTTCTGGTCCGGTAGGAACTGAACCGGGCTGGACTTCCGGGTCAGCTGATTTCTCAGCCTCCTTATCCCTAAGTCTGCCTAACCTTTTATCCAAAGTAGACTTAGGGAAATTCTTGCAAATTTGGCAGTCTGAATCGAGGTGGTCAAACCCCAGATGGTAAACACAAGTGGTGTGGGGATCGGCCTTAGCAAAGACCTCCCCACACACACTGCAGTGTTGAAACCCAGTGGGCCTGGTTTTTTTCTTGGGTTTCTCAGACATGGCCAACCTAACAAAACTTACCCTTTATACGGCAACCACCAGGCAAGCCTCCCCTATCGGTTTTTCACCGTGTTACGGGTGTTGGAAAAAAAACGTTCAATTAACTTTTTTTTTTTTTTAAACTGATACGGACCGGTAACCACACACTAAACTTTCACAAAGTTCTCTCTAAAGGATTGGTTCAGCCGAACAGACCGAAAAAGCTTTACAATGTCCACACAATAACTATCCTAAGTACTTTCAGTACCACAGACAGAGTCCCGAACTGACAAACAGAACTTATGGCAGACTAAAACCGACAACTTTAACAGACTTTGAACCGAGCAGAAGGAGAAATCTCCGGAGTGACTGTTCAGTGAGGCGGAGTAAAGTATCTGATGGTTTGGTTTCAAAGTATCACAGAGTTTTCAACCAAGCTCGAGACCCATGTTCTATGCCTGGCATAGAATTTTAACCCTTCACTCTCTGGGGCAGTTAAAGTGCTAACTGCAATTGTCAGAATACAGCAAGACATCATGTTGTCTGAAAAATAAGAAGAGTTTAAGTTTTGGCAGTCGACCAAAGCAGCGGTTTCTCTATGGAGTCCAGTGAAGATCGATGGCAGGAAAAAACTGAGGGCTTGGGGCTGCCCATGTTTATGTAGGATAAGGACGCTGGCATATGACTGTCATGGGCAGCCCCAGAAACAATGCTAGCAAAAAAAGTGTCCGTGTGGTCCTACTGCCTGGTGGGCATAGTTCCATAGGTGTGACCTGATGAAAACAGATATCCTCAAAGATCTACAGTTACAGGAGAGTAACCCTCATTTCTAGGGGCGTGGATATGGTGCACTACTGACACTCTGGCAGACTCCTAGCAGTTCTCTGGGAGGTGGGGGCCAAGACGCACACTTCGGAAGAAAAAACAGTTTACCAATGACGCACTAAAAGGCCTACACCACGCACCGAGCTGCGAAGGAGGAGACCTGACTCTCAGCGGAAAGGAAGATTTGCCATCATAGGGTGGAGCAGAGTACACAACCCAGGTGGGTGGGTGGGAGGGAGGAGCGTAGCCTGAAGAGGTCCAGCAGATTTAAGGGGGACAGGAAGACTGCCAGAGTGTGGATATGCACCATATCCATGCCCCTAGAATTTTAATTTCTACAATGTTGGATGCATAGCCTGCCACAAAAGACAGCTTCACATTGTGATAGTCCCTCAGCATGGGTGTAGGCAGGCATACTCCAAGCACACCATGGTGTGCAATTTTATTTTAGGGGGTAGCAAACAGGCACTGAACTGCTTCTTTTTTCCATGAAAACTAACAAAGAAAATACTGAACCTTTTTGTAACTTTATTCATAGGAGTTGAAGGACTGGTCACTAATACACTCTTTGCATCCCAAGGACAATATAACTTTACAGGCTCTGGGTTGGTATGTGGGTGTCTTAGGGAACAATGCACGGCATTTGTATTTACCCATGCATGGCAACAACCACTGTCATGAGATACAAAAGTTGTATTTATTGTGCCAAATGAGGCAACAAACATGGTCCTGGTGTACATTTGTATACCGTCTGGCTACACCGGGGGGGGGTAGCACACCCTAGTAAGTGGGGGGTAGCAATGAGTCCACCCGGTGTGCAGATCTGAAATCCCTGGCTACACCCCTGTCCCTCAGGCATAGAGGCACATATGTCTGGGTCCCTGGCTGATAACTTCTGGCTGCAATGCACGCAGCATTTGAAATTTTTTTTCGGTCGTTCCATCCCGTAGATCACTGATGAAGCATGAGCTGGAAGACTAGATATATTTAGTAAGTTGAAAGAATCTGAAAAAGTTCTGCATTTCCCAACATCAATTTATAGCATCAGTTCTGGACTGTTTTACAGGTACCCTTTTTTAGTGGAGTGCTTGGCTGGCAGCAAGACCTTTATCATTGCATCTCTTAGAAAACTTTTTTTTTTTTTTTTTTAACTCCCCCCAGGCCCCTACCAGCCAAGACCTTCTTTCACCTCACTCCAGTGCTCTCTGTCCCCCAAGTCACATTTGAAAATGAACCCCGTCTCAGTATGCCTTTCCCTGTACCAGTTTTCAAATAATTAAAATAAACTGTCTGTTCTCTTGAGACTTTTCCCCACCCAGAGCCCCTGTACCCCCATGTCTCACCTGCAAGCTTGGCCCCCCTCAGCTTACTGCCCCTTGGTGGGGTGCCAATCTGCTCCTTTGGTGACTCGACTATACAGTCCAGTAAGCTGCAAAGTTGGAGGTCGGATTCCCAGGGTCCAGGTGGGCAGAGTCCAGCACTGGACATGGTAGGCAAGGAGGAACTTCATCTACCCAGCTGGCAGCTCTTTGGTTTTCCTATATTGCCCCTGGAAGGAGAGGATGTGCAATGGCATCATGGAGCGTCACTCGTGCTCCCATGCTTGACACACACCGTGTCCCACCTGTCTCCTGCCACAGTGAGGTTCCCATGCTCACTGCCTCCAGGAGGCTCCCTATTACTTGGTTCCATCTTCCTTCCTCCCTCTCAGGAGGTGAGGATGTTCTCCCTCTTACCCCTCCCCCCCACCAGCCCTCCAACGCTCCAAGTCTGTTCTCGAACTCGGTTCTTCAGTGTCACAAGCAGTAGTGCTACCATTGCGCCAGTGGGCCGACTCATCTCTTATTTTTTAACCTGAACCATAGAACTACAGCTTTGGTTGAGGACATCAGATCTCATAAAAATGAAAATTACGTACCTACCGTAATTGTTGATCTTTCTGTATATCTTCACCATTCATCACTATTTTTTTTTTTTTCTATGGGTGGAGTCGATGCAGGGCCGGTGCCGCCCTCGAGGCAGACGTTCTATGTGGCGCTCGCGGGTTGGCAGTTATCTGATATCTACTCTACCCCAGCCCCAGTGCTGAGATGCCGGAGAGTGTAAGGAAAGGGAGGTGGGGTGGGGCAAGGGAGCCCAAGGGACAGATAAAGGAAAGGATACATATAAAATAGAAGGAGAACTAAACAACAGAGGAGACAGAAAGGAGAAACCAGATATGGGAAATTGGGGAAAGGGGCCCCAATCTCTGGAAGGAGGAGAAAGAAAGGGGGGGGGAGAAGAGGACCGCACCCCCAAAGACTATCCTGAACCCTAGGATTCTGACAAGAGCGATAGAGACCATAATCTGGATTACCATGGTTAACAGCTGCCGGGAGGCAAACCCTGAACTACTAAGCAGCATTTGCCTGGGAGGGCCAACTTAAGAGAGGGTGTCAGGAATAGTGTGTGCTGTACTCCCCGGAAATAGGGGGAAAACTAAACTGCCAGGAGGACATTAAAGGGATCCAACTCAAGGAAATAAACCCAAGAGTTTTGAGTTCATAAAGAAAAATTGGGGCACCCAATCCTTCAACCCGCTCCCAAAGTGAAGGAAAAGACTAAAGACGGAGGAGAGAACCCCCCCCCAATAATACCTCCTACAGGAGAAAATTCCTCCCTGTGTGTCTCCAGGGTCCTCTTCCACCTAACCACGAGGGAGAGGACAGCGAGGAGAAAAACAACAGGGAGACACACAGAAAGGAGGAGGGAGCCCAGAGACTGAGGCCCAAGGGGGAAGGAGGGCAGGATTTAGCGCAACAGAAAGAAGGATCCGTGCCGAATAGAAAACCCTTCTCCCCCAAAAATTGAAGTCCGCAGAGCCAGTGTCTGGGGGTCGGTCACAGTGGGGGGTGCAGGGCCCACAGGGGATGTCCAGGGAAGTCAGGCTCGAAGAGGGATGAGGCAGAGAACCTGGAGACCCAGGAGGGGCGCAATACCGTTGGCATAGGTCCCATGAGGCTGGAACAGTGGAGAAGAGACACAGCCAAAGCCAATGTGATGCTTCCTGGAAAGGAACAGGCCAGGATGGAACCACCAGGTTAGCAGCACTGTACTCGCCTAAGAAGGCATGCATCACATGCTCAGGATTGCTGACAGGGACCGGGGAAAGGTGGAGCTCGTCCAACATCCTTGAAAGGAAGCACTGATAGGATGAAAGATCAGATGCTGGGCAGATGGAGACAGATAACTCCTCTCCCTCAGAGGAGGAAAAAGATGCAGGTGAGCTCCAAGGTTCAGGGTCTGGCTGCACAGAAGCCTGGTGGAACACCTGATGGTCCAGGGCACGGAGATAGGTAGGGAAATGCGCAGTCGAACTTCTGAACTGCTCCCAGGTGAGAGGTCCCCTAGGACCAGGAATACCTGGGATAGCCGGGGATGGAGGCAAAGGCATGGGGGACAAGCTCCTAGAAGCAGGAGAACGGCCTTTGTCAGGGCAGGAGGGCCAAGAGGAAACTCCCTGCAAGGAGGGAGATCCGAAAGACCCAGCAGCTAACAGCCACTCAACTGGATCGGAACAGTCAGAACTGTGCCCATGGGAAAAAATCCCCCCCGTGAGGTGAACGGGATCGTGTGAGTCCAGATGGATGGCCCCTGAACTCTGAAGTTGAAGTTCCTCTTGAGGACTGATCCAGGAAAGAGCAAGGGTCTGCACTGCGGCTCTTCCTAGAACCCGGCTGGGCTCCAGTTAAGGCGTGCTGCGCCACACCCTTACTCAACCTTTCAGAGTCGGAGAGGGACCTCGTCCTCACAGCAACCAGCCTAGGCAGCTGACAACTCCAGGCAGTCTCCGAGGAGTCTACCCAGGGAACAGTACCCTCCCCTTCCTGGCGTGCCCCAGGCTGTCCCAAACTTGGACTGTCCAAACACACCAGGGAAGGGAGTGCCCCAACCGGAGGAGCAGATATGCCAGTGGCTCCAGGTTTCACAGCAGTGGCCACGGGGACCACTGTTGACTGGTCAGTACCACTGACCCCAGAGCCTACCGGCAACGACGGACCCCCAAAGGGAGGCCAAGTGGGGCCCGAAGTGCTGGAAACTGAGGGATCGGAGGATTCCAAAAAATACGGGAGCCAATCCGTATCAGACTCTGAGTCTCCCTCCGAGGAGGTAGACTCAGAGGTCTGATGCCTAATCACCTCTCGATCCCCACCATTTCCTGGACCGCAAGACGGACCACCTTCCACCCCGGTACCGCACAAGGCACTGGAGTCAAGTACGGCACCAGAGTCTGGCGTGGCACTGCGCTCTCCCCCAGTCAGCGCTGCACCCATTCCCAGCACCGTTCTCCTGTCCTGTGTGCCACAAACTGCAGAAGCATTACACTTGGCGCCACGAATGGCACCGGGAGCAACAGCGGCACAGAGAGATGGCCCGGCACTGACCGCGCCAGCACCATCCAAGCCCATGGTGCTGCGAACAACACAGAGGACAGTGCCAGCCCAGACCCGGAGGGCCCAGAACATGACACTCAGGAAGCCTTCACCTCCGAAGAAGTGACAGCCACAGCGGTGCCTCCAGTCTGTCGCCCAAGAGGGACTGGGCCTCCTTCACTGCAGAAGGAGTCCCAACCGAGGCAAGGCTAAGAGGCGAAGGCCTCCTCCTCCTTCATGGTCTGTATAGGACTGGGAGGGCACCCAGTGAGAGGGCCGAGAATCCTCACCTTGACCTGTCTACTGTGAACCCGTTCCCCAAAAGTCGGCGGGACACGTCAGACTTTAAATGCACGGATCTCAAAAACTAGATGGTCCACAGAGAAACAGGCGTCGCAGTTGTCCCTGTCATGGGCTGGGCTGAGGCAGGAGAGGCAACGGTCATACTGGTCTGTCATGGGAATAGAGGCGGCCAGAGGGGCACCGACACACAGGAGGCCACCCTGCTTGACAATTTTGTGCCGGGACAAGAACACGACCGTACGGCAAAGAAAAACAGTACTCGACACTGCTTAAAAGTAATGAAACGATCTTACAGGCAGAAGCGACATCGAGCAGGGCGAAACAGAACAGAGACACACACACACAGCTGACGGACTAGGCCGCACATGCAGTTTTGCTAGCAGAGTCTCCACATGAGGTCTACACTCGATGGCGGGAGATGAAGAACTTGGGCTGAGGCAGAGTCGATGGCAGATAATGGCCAACCTGCGAGCGCCAAGTAGAATGTCAGCCTCGAGGGTGGCACCGGCCCTGTGTAGACTCTGCCCATAAAAAAAGTCTCCCACGGGGTCCTAGCTCCGGCATTATACCCACTAGTGATGAATGGTGAAGACTGACACAGATAAGACTGAGAAATGCTTGTGCAGTTTTGAATGTACCTATCTGAAAAGGGGCTGGAAACTCCATGAGCCTTGCCCTTGGTTGAAAGACTTTGCGCTCCAGAGGCTTTAACTCTGTCCCTATACATTCCATGAACTGTGCGGGTTCCAACTGGGACTTGGCCAAGTTTACCAGGAACCCCAGACCTGGCACTGCGGTGCACTGCAAGTGATCCGAATGAGGGTTCTTGATCTTTGCAGAAAGGAAAGCGATTGATCTGACCCAGTTAATCTCCCCTTGCTTTCTTGACCAGAACAGGGATAGACAGATTGATGGTCATCACACCAACTTCTTGGTCTAACACTCCAATTCCTTGGGACATCACGGAGCAGTTGGGGCAATCTGGGAAGTTCTTGGAGTGGTCTGGGCCCCGACATTCCAGGCATTTCCTGTGGCCATCATTTAATGGCAAGTGTTTATGACACTTAATACACTTCAACCCCACAAAGATACCACTGTGAGGTGGACATGACTGTGAAGGGAAGACTTTAGGAACATGAGATGCCAAAGGAACAATAAGTAAAACCTACAAAATCTCTAGCATGGTGGTGGCACAGGAACCAAACTAATATTAAGATGATGTCAGAAACGAAATGGAGTACCAAAAAAAAAAAAACTCCAAACAAAACTCAGAAGCCTACTACTGGAAGCAGAGGATGTGAAAACAGTACAAGTCTAAGTCTGTGTGGTCACAATACCCCCCCCCCCACACCGTTTTCTCATTGCAGAATTACAGCTGAAGACCCAAAGAAAGCTGTGACCACTGCTTTTATCTATATTAAGTATTCTTACCCAAGGTAAAGGATCAAGGTCCCTTTCTGGTGCACCTCCAAGGGCAGCGATCTTTCGGATACCGGGCTCCGCTGTGGCTAATCTCCCTCCCAGCTGATCTAATCTTTGCCCATAAAATTGGACCTTTTAAAACTGAACTCCAAGCTCATCTCACTAGACAAATGAAATGTACCTACCTCCTGTGACCTGCTCCCCTTGTCACCATGCTCGTCTGTACTCCTGTGTATGCATTTTCCCAGTCTTCTTCCACAAGAAAAAATAGCTCTTATGGTTCCCCGCTCCTACTTCTCCATCACCCTCCCAACTTCTCTTTATCCACACCCTTACCCTACCCTTTGGCATTTCTAGTTTTATTCTCGTCAATTCTTGGCTCTGGGCACCTTGTTCAAACCATGCTTAGACATTTATTGCTGTTAACCAATTCAGTTTATATGTAATATTCTTTGTTGTGCAAATATTGCAAGTTTAATGTTTACTGTATGTTCATTGTTCCTGACATGGAACCTTTTGTAAATGAGCTATTAGCTCAAAAGATTGTAATGCAAGACTTTCAAATAAAATAAATAAGAATGCATGTCTTGATCACGTTTCTTCCCCTTGCTTTTCCTAGGGTGCACATGTTGAAAAGGTTACAAAGCAGGCAGCGTTCAAAATGAAGAAAAACAATCAAGCACACAATTGAGCCAATCAGAAGATGGAAGATCAAACTTTATTTGAATCTACTTGCATACAAAAACATATATTGCACATCAACCAAGAAAAAAAAACTTTTTTTTTTTTTTGAAAAACAGACATACACAATCGATTTGGGGAATCCCATACTGACAGTTTTGAACAGGGACTTTTGCCCATGCTTGTATTTATGTAACCCTCAACTATTCAAACCAGGAGCGTGCATAACACAAGTGTAGGTTTGAGAAGGTTTAATTTGTTCATTTTCTTGGAGGTTGCTGGGGTGGAGTAAAACAGTAACAATATGGCACTTGTGGTATTTTGTTGGGCTGCATATACATGAACCAAGAGACAGGAGCTGCAGTTTGTTCAGGGTGGGAGTGTATAATAATAATTAAAAAAAAAAAAATTCAGCCTCGACTATTATCCCTTTTAAGTACATGGGGCCAAAATTCAACAAGTTATATTTTATATATCTGCAATGGCTGAAAGATGGGTGCCACAAAGAAATCTCCCACATGGAAAGTAATGCATTCGCCAGGTTTCTATTCCTCAAGACACGGAAACCCACTCCAAGAGATGTAATTACGCCCCCCTCCCCCACCCGTGGGGATTATATGGTATATTACTCTGTCCTCCCAACCAAGCCTTTTAACTTCACAGTCCATATATTACCATTCTCCAGCTTTCACCCAATGTAGTGGACTGTCCAGTGCTCAAACATAAATTCCAATTACAACTAAAATACTTCGTCAAAGGTCCTCACTAAGAAAGCAAGTCGAACCGCTCTATCGCCATCCTGATCTGGATCAATCATACCACAGGCCTCTACCGGGTCAAAATCTATTCCCCCTTCCTTTCTATAGAAGATCAAGACAAGACAGCCAAGTGATCAAGTAAAATTGTACCAGGACCCCCATTTCTACTCCCCCCCCTCCTTCCAAATATACACACAGTCCCAGTATTGCCAACTAAACAGATTTTGGTTTCCACACAAGCTACGTATGGAAACAGTCCCCCCTTGTAAAATAGGGCTAAGGCAGTAAACAAGTAGTTCAGGTCACTCAATTCCAAATGAACTGGTCTCTCACACACTGCGTAGCTTGCTTTGAGAAACTAACCTATGGGCTTGATGTTGAGCACAGGGCACCTTTCTCAACTGGCTCGGTTTCTGTGGGCTGATCAGCTGGTCACAGGGACTGCCAATTGAGAAAAAAAGGATCTATATATAAACTGCATATAAAAGGAGGTCAGCTTTGCTTTACTCCAGTTAGCATCTCAGCTGTGGCTGGGAGTACAGACTTGCACACAATTATCAGTCGTGTAGCTGGATAGGGTATCGTATAGCCAAACACCCGCCAATGGCCCCCACATGAAATGTTGCTGTCTTGAGCTCCGAATTATTCATTTCACTATAATGGTATCGTTGCACCACTTCAACATCCCACTTCTGTGTGGACAATACTTATCTTCCCCCTTCCCCAGATTAAAGATCTGTGATGTGGGTAGGACTGAACACTCTGTTCCAGACACTTCCCAAGAAAATGGACTGTTGGAGGGGGGGGGGACTCACCCCCCCCCACGTGAGGTAAAGTAGGATTAAGAATGTTGAATTTTGTTTTCAATGGCTCTTTAATAAACTAACCTTCTGTACTACTTGCAGAATACAGATGATAAAAGAAGCATTAAAATTCTACTGGACCTCGTCGATACTGAACATGAGAAGGGACTGGAAGTTGTTGATGCTGAGCACTTATGTATGATGGTGGATTGCACGCCCCTGATTTAAAAGAAACAGCAGCCCTATTTCCACCTCCCGTCCCCAGATCCACAGTATTCCGCTGAAGAGCGCAGTCATGTCAGAAATGCTTTTGTCGACAACAAAAGTAATTGCAGTCAACTTTCTAGGCCCCCCACGGCCTCCCAACACTGATAAAACAATATTAATGACAGTGCTGAATCAGGACCTAGAGGGTGTGGCTTTTTGGGGGGTGGGGTGGGGGGGGGCCTGTTCATGCGATAGGGGAGCGGCACCTGAAACAGTACTCAACTCACACAGAATCTCCCCAGGTCATCACCTGCAGCCCTAGCCAAGAAAAATGCAAGGTGAGGAAAAGGGGGAGGATTTTCAACCCTCCACCCACGTAAGCCCTTCAGTGGCTAAAACCCAAATATCATATACCTTGACATATTGATTATCAAAAATCAAGATCATCCACCACCCCCCCTCTTTTTTTTAATGTCATCTCATTTAAAAACCTTTCACGTAAATAAGTCCCACAGTTTTTTTTTCACAGCATTAGGACTTGAAGTCTGGAGGTCCCTTATGCAGTTAGCAGCGATATGCTTTTAGAAAAAAAAAAAATGTTTATTGGTTGGTTTGCATACAGTGCACCAACATTTCTAAGAACAAAAACCAGACACCAAAGTGGAAGAGAATTAAATCTTACATTTTTCTGAGGCTTTTTTGTGTGTGTGCCTACATGCTTTTAATTACCCACCCCAAATATAATACCAAGCCACGTGTCAAGTATGTTCTACTTAACTAAGTTAGACGAGTTCTTACCTCACTGTAGTTCCAGGGAGAAAAAAATTAAAGATACTGTTTATTTCTTTATCTTTTGTTTTATTTTAGTGTAACATGAACAGCTGAGCTTGCGTTTTATTTTAAATACTGTACAGTGAAAATAAATAAACCCTCACAGAACAGAACCACGCTGTCCGCACTGAACCTTTAGGGGGCACGCCTGTGTTGTGTGCCACCGAGCGGCGCCACCCCCCTGTTCTGTTTCCTTCTACCGCCTCGCTGCCTCCTACCCTCTTCTCCCTCGCCTCGTTCCAACAACAGTGTTCTGTACTTCAAACAGCTCTAATATTGCCTGATAACGCTTTACTCGTAGTTTTATTTTTACAGTCAGTGCAAGATTTCTGTCAATATATATACTTTTTTCAATTTTTGAAAAGTGGTTGCATACTTAGGTTTTCCTAGACAAAGTAACTTGACGCCTCTCCTTGTTTCACAGACACACTGAACCTTCCATCTTCACATTCAATCATCTAAACCCTTCTGTTTTTAAATAAATCTCCAACCTCTCCAAAGACTGCAGCCCCCCAAGAAAACAAAATTAATCCCCACTGTTTCTGTACGCTATAAGAAGGCACAACATTTTTTTGTTTTAATATGAGTACTTTTTTTCCTTTTACACTTTTTTCAAACTTTTAACGAATGTCAAAAACAGAGACACGGATAATAGTATCGCAAGAACACCTCCTGAGAACGCCCGCTCCGATGCGCGGACCCCCCCTTCAGGATGGGCAAGTGCGCTGTCAGGTCTGGTAGTCGTTTATGCAGAAGTAGAGAGTAGTTGTCGCTGGATTTTCCTATCTTTGGCAAGCTTTAAACGAGCACTATTAGAATTTTTTTTTTTTTTAACATGATGCAAGCAGGACAGATATTCAACGGTGAAATAGGGTGACCGAGTGCTGCTACACAACTCCATTCACCATGGCGGCCGGCTCGCCCAGTTCCTCCTTCGGACTATCATGTTTCCTGTTTTCCACTTTGGATGGTCCATTGGCCACACTGCTTTTGCCTTTTACCTGCTAAAAAACAAAGCAAGACATGATCACTTAAGATGACCAGGACAACAGACTCACTTCTAGGCTGTGGCACCAAAAAGTAGTTACACGTAGAAACTTACCGTAACAGTAGATCTTCCGAGAGCGGTTCCTTCAGTAGGTCATTTCACCTAGGACTGGCGTCACCTGGCATCGGGCTGCATGGCAGACTTTTCTAGCAATCCCTGATGGGGGACCACCCATCTGACATCACGTGACCGACGTCAGTGTTGCTGTATATAGTGGGCAGTCCTCATGCCCGCCCTCCAGTTCTTTCCCGCCGGAGCCAGGAAGAGGCCTGACAGCAGGAGTAAACAGGATTTGGAGTCCCTGTGTAAAAAATAAAATGAGAGGAAGGAGGGAGGGAAAAATATGATCTACTGAAAGAACATGTCTCGAAGATCTACTGTTACGGTAAGTTCCTACGTAACTGTACTATCTTACTTCAAGAGGGTTCCTTCAGTAGGTCATTACATATAGGACAGAGTCCCAACCAGTCCCTACAAAGAGAGACCGAGAGAAACAAGGGAGGAGGAGAAAATAACTCCAATGGAAACTGGGAACCAGAATGGACCCAGCCTAGGACAGAAGGCCCTGCAAGACAGCAAGGCCAAAGCCAGCCCTCTGCCTAGAAGCAATGTCCAGACTGTAGCGTTTAGTAAAAGTGTGAACAGAACTCCAAGTAGCTGTGGCGCAGATATCAGCTGCAGATATGTTCCTTCAAAAAGGCAGCGGAAGAAGCCATGCCCCTAGTAGAATGACCGCTGATGGGACCCCGGAGAGGTTTTTCGTACTTTTGGTAACAATACCGAATACAGTTGCCTAACCATTTGGAAAGGCACTGCTTCGAAACTGCTTTGCCCTTCGACCTGGGGGCAAAAGAAACAAAAAGCTGATCGCAGCTACAGAAATCCTTTGTTCGGTGTGTGTAGCACCGAAGGATCCGATGGACGTCCATGGTGTGCGGGACTGCCTCACCTCTGTTCAAAGGGGAAGGAAAGTAAACTGGAAGCTCCACTGATCGGTTCAGTGTGGCTTCTGACACCACCTTGGGTAAAAAAAAAAAAACTTAGGATTTGTCCTAAGGACCGCCCGGTCCTTGTATAAGATAAGGTAAGGCTCTTTACAAACCAGAGAGTGAAGCTCCGAAATCCTTCGAGCTGACGTAATGCCAACTAAAAATAATGTCTTCCAGGAAAGGAAGTGCAAGTCACAGCTCATGGCCGGTTCAAATGGGGGAAGAGTGAGCTTCTCCAACACAAAGTTAAAATCCCAAGGTGGGGCTGGGCGCGGATTGGGGCGGGGGAGGGTTTCAGATGGAGGATCCCTTTCAGAAAGGTTTGAGACCTCCAACTGAGCCACGGGTTTACCATCCACCAGCTTGTGGTATGCTGAAATTGCCGAAAGGTGGACCTTCAAGGAAGAATATGACAGACCCGAGTCTGACAGATGAAGGAGATATTCCATGACTTGTGGGGCAGAAGAAAAGGAGTTCCACTTCTTGGAGGTCGCCCAGATGGAAAAACATTTCCACTTCATGGCATAAGTGGAATGAGTGGAGGGTTTTCTAGCCTCTAAAAGAACCTGAGCTACTCGAGAGGAGACCCCAAAGCGAGAAATCGCTATGTCTGCGGAGCCACGCATGAAGATGCAGGGTCCTGAGCCATGGATGCACAAGGCGACCTTGATCCTGAGTCAAGAGGTCATGGGTCACTGGAAGTGGAATCGGTGGTTCCCTCAAAAGCTGTTGTAGCAGCGGGAGCCAAATTTATCTCGGCCAGAGAGGGGTGATGAGAATCATCCTTGCCTTCTCTGCCTGAAGCTTGAGAAGGACCCTCTGGAGAATGGGAAATGGAGAGAAGGCGTACAAAAATTTCCATGTCCAGGACAGAGAGAGAGAGAGAGAGAGAGCGCTGCGGGGCCAGAAAGCACCATGCCCTGGAATGAGTGAGCAAAAGGAAAATTACGTACCTACGTAATTCTTGATCTTCTCTTGTATCTTCACCATTCATTACTTACTGGGTGTAAGCGAGGAAGCGCGCTAAATCACGGAGCTTTATTTATTTATTTTTTTTTAAAGTTGCCCTACGGCCCCGCCCTCGAGAGCGACATCATGCGTCATGCGCGAGGGGCGGCCGTTAGTAGCGACCGACTCCTCCTCCAACTCAGTTCTGTGAGCCGGAGAGGCAAAAATGAAAGCAGAAAATATAGATAGCGAGGCAAGATAGCCGAGGGATAGCAAAGCAAGGAAGAATGAACTGAAAAAGGAATAAGCCGATGGAGGAAGGACAGAGGAGATAAGAACATCCCTAGCCTAGGGAGTGCAGGGCCTCCTTACCTGGGCGACTCTAGGAGGAGAGATGAGTAAGGAAATGAGAAAATAGAAGAAGAAGAAGAAAGAGAAGAGAGATGGGATGTTGAAGGGACCAGAATGCCCGGAGCATAGTTAGCTTTAGCTGAAGGCTCGACTAAAGGAAGCAAGAATCCCGGAGATGGAGGCTGAAGAGAAGGTTCACCGAACCGCTAGACAGACTCAGGAGGCATAGTCCTCATCTTCAACATGCCATTGTTCTTGACACCCACCTCGGGCTCCTGGCAGGAAGGCCTTTAACTGGAGGACAGCCGAGGAGGGAAGAATAAAACCCCAGCAGCATGAGGCGCTGCTCAGGGGTTTAGAAATGGAAAATGTAATCCTTTCAGGCTTCCAAGATAGCACGGACTCAGACTGACTGGCTAAGGCCGGCCAAGGCTTAGGCTGGCTAAGATTGGATATGGTCAGCAGAGCTCTCTACTTGAAAATTGTCCAGGAGGATACTTAAAGGGAGAAACCACTTAGCAAAACAGCGAGAAGGATAGCCTACCTTCTCATTTGCCTTCTTGTTTGATTTCTCCTATTCCTTTTTTTTTTTTTTTTTTTTACAGATAGAAAAATTTTTTTTTTTAACTAGATGCATGACCCAGATACCAAGATGCCTATAGCAGTCGGAGAGAGAGTTCCTCAGCATTTTTTTTTTTAGAGAAAGGAACAGACGTGCTAGTTCCTCTGCTCTGCAAGGCAAGAATAGAGGGGATTAGATTTCAGGGCAACTACCTGAACACGGGATTGCAGGATCAAAACTGAATAGCCTGAGCCAGGCCAAACAACCCAGAGGTATCTTGCCATAAGAATAGCAAGAGATAGTTGTGCAGTCTGATCGCCAATGCAATCCATGGATGGCCTATGAATCTTAGAGTAAATAATTTTCTGGATTTAAACCCCAAGAAGATTTTTTTTTTTTTTTTTTTTTTCGTTTTTTTTTTTTGGAAAATGAAGCAATTTTCCTATATTTTATATAATGCAGAGAGGAAGGAGGCGGAGGTGGAGAAGCCACAGGAAGAGGCCACTGAGGGATGGTGGGCGGGCGTAGGTAATGAATGGTGAAGATACAAGAAGATCAAGAATTACGGTGAGTGCGTAATTTTCCTATCTTCCCTTGTCAATCTTCACCATTCATTACTCCTGGGTGAGTGCCAAGCTCCTCTTCCCCAGGAGGGGAAGAGGCCATACCCCTGAGGAACAAGACCCCCAGCCTTCTGCTGGTGAGAAACAGAAGGAGAAGACCCTGGCTTTCAGAAAGCCTAAGTGGGAGAAGAGCTAGGAGGTGCCTCCCGAGGCGATGAGAGCGGAGGAGCCCTGTAAAGTCTCCTACCTCTGGATGAGAAAGAGCGGGTCCCCGGAGGCGGAGCGCATCACCCTCGCGGGCCAGGGTGACAACCTGGAGAGGCAAGCCATGCCGTCCGCCTGATGCAGATCGCTGTCCCGCAAGCCTGGAAGCCACCTCATTGGCGTCATAAGATGCCTTGCTTGGTGTCTTGCCAGCTCCAGGCCTACAGAGGAGAGGCAGCGGCTTGTCTGGTTTGCTCCGTGTCAGGCATAGATGCCAGCAGCTGGGACATCATCGACCACAGATGCGGTTGTAGGCAGCGTGGTGAGCCTGATGTGATGCAATACATTGCACTCGCGCGAAGAGAACACTCTTAAGCTAGCGGTCCGAACTGGAAAGTCGAATCCGGTGGCGATCGTCACGCCAGGCAACGGCGCCCAGAAGGAGTATCCAGGTATACCAAACCTGAGGACGGGTTGGAGGGAACCTGAGACTCAGAGGGCACAATACCTACGCTGGCAGTCCGCGGGGCTGGGGAAACGGCAGGGAACTGCCAGGACCGATAGACGCCTCCTGGAAGGGATAGGCAGGAAGGTACCACCAGATGCTGGGCACTGAATTCACCAAGAATTCCGCGTCACCGTTCGGTATTGTCTCTCGAGCGTAGGAAACGAAGATCCCTCACCATCTCGAGGAAACGCTGATATTCTGTGAAATCAGCATCGGAGGACAGATGAGCAGGGGTTCCTCTCCCTCAGAGGAGGAGAGCGAGGATGATGGGGAACTGGAATGTCCGAGGATTCCGCAGCGGTGGGGAGAGCTCGAAGACCACTATGTACGTAACTCAATATATGAGGGAAGGCCGCCGCAGAAACCTTGAACTGCTCCCAGGATAACGGACCCGTGAGGACTCGATAGGTGGCCTGGGCATGGGTGGTGCAAGGCAAGAGATGGAGAGGGGCACCGAGGAGGCAACTGCTTCTCTGTAGGCCTGGAATCCGGGAAGGGAGCTCTGTAGGAGGATCCCGGATATCAAACCAGGGCCGCAGAACGGAACTCCGGAAGCGGAACCTGGAAGAGCCCTGGGAGAAACTCCCTGTGACGACGCCGGACTGCATGGATCCAGAAGGCAGCACGACAAACGCCGCCAGAGGACACCCTAGAACCCTGGGGAGGGGCGGGCTCTGCGCTGCTGACCCTGCCACCCCTGAGGTGGCTAAAGAAGACCCGAGCAGCAGGACGCCTGCCCCTCAACCCCTCGGATTGCGATGGGCCCTCCTCCCGACTGCGCGTTCCCCTAACCCCAGAGGAGGTTACAGCACCGGGGTAGCTGTCACCGGACCTGCAGAGGGGAGCCTCCCCTCCGTCACCCCACGTCTGCCCCGGGACTCCGCCACCCCAGCCGAGGAACCCTCAGGAGACGAGCAAGGGGACAGAGGAGGGACCGCTCGCGCCGCCTGGTACCCCTAGCCACCGAGGACCCAGATTCCGAAGAATGGGGATGCCAGGATGGGTCCACATTGAGTCATCGGCCTCCGAGGAGGACGAGACCAGCAGGACCTCGATGCTGGCCACCCCAGGGTCCCGAGGCTGCCGGGGCCGCGAACGGCCCCGTAATCGAGTGCGGCGCCGCCGCCTCAGCACGCCGCAGCATGAAGGCTCAACTTACACCCCATGCTCCAGCAGACCCGCACCCGCACGGAGGAGGGGCGCCGACGCCGCCGCGCGCTGGGGAGGCGGCAGAGCGGGCACCGCCGGGCGGGCGCCCGCCTGAGCCCACCGGCATTCGAACGCGCCGAGGCCAAAACGGCACTAACGGCGCTACCCTGATCACCGGGCGTTGCGGAACGGGCGCTGATCCAAAGTGAGCGCGAACGGCGCTGGCCCTCGATCACCGGCACCGCGAGGCGCCGGATCTGAAACGGCGCCCGAGGACGCCGAGGTCCACCCGAGCCGGGCCCAGCCAAGGGCCTCGACACGGGGAGCCCTGCACCGGAAGAGGTGATCGCCGAGGCGTCAGCGCCATGCCCCGGAGGGGCCACACGCTTCCCCAACACCACGGAAGGGCCCTCGGCAAGAAGGAAGAGACCCCTCCTCCCTCGGATCGATAGGCCCGAGGGACCCGGGAAAGGGCCTGGTGATCTCACCCGAGATTCCGCGAGCGACGCCGGCCCCCGAAAGTCGGCGGGCCTGCCGAAGCCAGGTATCGCCGCGATTCTCGAGGACGCCGACGTCCACGGAAACAAGTCGCCGCATCTAACCATATTATGGTTGGGTCCCAGGCAACAAGACAGACGCTACGCCGGTCCGACGGAGAAATGCTGCCGCAGGAGCACCGATGGCATAGGGGCACGCCCTTTAGAAGAATGTTTCGGCCCAGAACCCGACATAACGAAATAAACAAGATCATCGGGCTGCATGGCAGACTTTCTAGCAATCCCTGATGGGGACCACCCATCTGACATCACGTGACCGGCGTCAGTGTTGCTGTATATGTGGGCAGTCCTCATGCCCGCCTCCAGTTCTTTCCGCCGGAGCCAGGAAGAGGCCTGACAGCAGGAGTAAACAGGATTTGGAGTCCCTGTGTAAAAAATAAAATGAGAGGAAGGAGGGAGGGAAAAATATGATCTACTGAAAGAACATGTCTCGAAGATCTACTGTTACGGTAAGTTCCTACGTAACTGTACTATCTTACTTCAAGAGGGTTCCTTCAGTAGGTCATTACATATAGGACAGAGTCCCAACCAGTCCCTACAAAGAGAGACCGAGAGAAACAAGGGAGGAGGAGAAAATAACTCCAATGGAAACTGGGAACCAGAATGGACCCAGCCTAGGACAGAAGGCCCTGCAAGACAGCAAGGCCAAAGCCAGCCCTCTGCCTAGAAGCAATGTCCAGACTGTAGCGTTTAGTAAAAGTGTGAACAGAACTCCAAGTAGCTGTGGCGCAGATATCAGCTGCAGATATGTTCCTTCAAAAAGGCAGCGGAAGAAGCCATGCCCCTAGTAGAATGACCGCTGATGGGACCCCGGAGAGGTTTTTCGTACTTTTGGTAACAATACCGAATACAGTTGCCTAACCATTTGGAAAGGCACTGCTTCGAAACTGCTTTGCCCTTGACCTGGGGGCAAAAGAAACAAAAAAGCTGATGTAGCTACAGAAATCCTTTATTCGGTGTGTGCTTGCAAGAAGGATCCGATGGGCGTCCATGGTGTGCGGACTGCCTACCTCTGTTCAAAGGAAGGAAAGTAAACTGGAAGCTCCACTGATCGGTTCAGTGTAGCTTCTGACACCACCTTAGGTAAAAAAAAAACTTAGGATTTGTCCCTGGAACCGCTTGATCCTTGGCAAGATAAGAGTAAGGCTCTTTACAAACCAGAGTGAAGCTCCGAAATCCTTGAGCTGACGTAATGCCAACTAAAATAATGTCTTCCAGGAAAGGAAGTGCAAGTCACAGCTCATGGCCGGTTCAAATGGGGAAGAGTGAGCTTCTCCAACACAAAGTTAAAATCCCAAGGTGGGGCTGGGCGGATTGAGGCGGGGAGGGGTTCAGATGGAGGATCCCTTTCAGAAAGGTTTTTGAGACCTCCAACTGAGCCACGGGTTTACCATCCACCAGCTTGTGGTATGCTGAAATTGCCGAAAGGTGGACCTTCAAGGAAGAATATGACAGACCCGAGTCTGACAGATGAAGGAGATATTCCATGACTTGTGGGGCAGAAGAAAAGAGTTCCACTTCTTGGAGGTGCCCAGATGGAAAAACATTTCCACTTCATGGCATAAGTGGAATGAGTGGAGGTTTTCTAGCCTCTAAAAGAACCTGAGCTACTCGAGAGGAGACCCCAAGCGAGAAATCGCTATGTCCTGCGGAGCCACGCATGAAGATGCAGGGTCCTGAGCCATGGATGCACAAGGCGACCTTGATCCTGAGTCAAGAGGTCATGGGTCACTGGAAGTGGAATCGGTGGTTCCCTCAAAGCTGTTGTAGCGGCGAGCCAAATTTATCTCGGCCAGAGAGGGGTGATGAGAATCATCCTTGCCTTCTCTGCCTGAAGCTTGAGAAGGACCCTCTGGAGAATGGGAAATGGAGAGAAGGCGTACAAAAGTTTCCATGTCCAGGACAGAGAGAGAGAGAGAGAGAGAGCGTGCGTGCGGGGCCAGAAAGCACCATGCCCTGGAATGAGTGAGCAAAAAAGGAAAATTACGTACCTACCGTAATTCTTGATCTTCTCTTGTATCTTCACCATTCATTACTTACTGGGTGTAAGCCGAAGCGGCACCAAATCACGGAAACTTTATTTATTTATTTATTTTTAAAAGTTGCCCTATGGCCCCGCCCTCGGAGAAGCGACATCATCGTCATGCGCGAGCCGTTAATGATGGACCAACTCCTCCTCCAACTCAGTTCTGTGAGCGGAGAGCAAAAATGAAAGCAGAAAATATAGATAGCGAGGCAAGATAGCCGAGGATAGCAAAAGCAGGAAGAATGAACTGAAAAGGAATAAGCCGATGGAGGAAGGACAGAGGAGATAAGAACATCCTAGCCTAGGAGTGCAGGGCCTCCTTACCTGGGCGACTCTAGGAGGAGAGATGAGTAAGGAAATGAGAAAATAGAAGAAGAAGAAAGAGAAGAAGAGATGGGATGTTGAAGGGACCAGAATGCTTAGAGCATAGTTAGCTTGTAGCTGGAGGCTCGACTAAAGGAAGCAAGAATCCCGGAGATAGAGGCTGAAGAGAAGGTTCACCGAACCCGCTGAGACAGACTCAGGAGGGCATAGTCCTCATCTTCAACATGCATTGTTCTTGACACCCACCTCGGGCTCCTGGCCGAGGAAGGCCTTTAACTGGAGGACAGCCGAGGAGGGAAGAATAAAACCCCAGCAGCATGAGAGCGCTGCTCAGGGGTTTAGAAATGGAAAATGTAATCCTTTCAGGCGTTCCAAGATAAAGCAGGACTCAGACTGACTGGCTAAGGCCGGCCAAGGCTTAGGCTGGCTAAGATTGGATATGGTCAGCAGAGCTCTACTAAAATTGTCAGGAGGACACTTAAAGGGAGAAACCACTTAGCAAAACAGCGAGAAGGATAGCCTACCTTCTCATTTGCCTTCTTGTTTGATTTCTCCTATTCCTTTTTTTTTTTTTTTTTTTTTTACAGATAGAAAAAATTTTTTTTAACTAGATGCATGACCCAGATACCAAGATGCCTATAGCAGTGGGAAGAGAGTTCCCTCAGCATTTTTTTTTTTAGAGAGAAAGGAACAGACGTACTAGTTCCTCTGCTCTGCAAGGCAAGAATAGAGGGGATTAGATTTCAGGGCAACTACCTGAACACGGATTGCAGGATCAAAACTGAATAGCCTGAGCCAGGCAACAAACACCAGAGGTATCTTGCCATAAGAATAGCAAGAGATAGTTGTGCAGTCTGATCGCCAATGCAATCCATGAGATGGCCTATGAATCTTAGAGTAAATAATTTTCTGGATTTTAAACCCCAAGAAGATTTTTTTTTTTTTTCGTTTTTTTTTTGGAAAATGAACAATTTTCCTATATTTTATATAATGCAGAGAGGAAGGAGGCGGAGGTGGAGAAGCCACAGGAAGAGGCCACTGAGGGATGGTGGGCGGGCGTAAGTAATGAATGGTGAAGATACAGAGAAGATCAAGAATTCACAGTGAGTGCGTAATTTTCCTATCTTCCTTGTCAATCTTCACCATTCATTACTCCTAGATAGTGCCAACTCCTCTTCCCCAGGAGGGAAGAGGCCATACCCTGAGGAACAAGACCCCAGCCTTCTGCTGGTGAGAAACAGAAGGAAGACCCTGGCTATTCAGAAAGCCTAAGTGGGAGAAGAGCTAGGAGGTGCCTCCCGAGGGCGAGGAGGCGGAGGAGCCCTGTAAAGTCTCCTACCTCTGGATGAGAAAAGCGGGTCCCCGGAGGCGGAGCGCATCACCCTCCGCCGGGCCAGGGGTGACAACCTGGAGAGGCAAGCCATGCCGTCCGCCTGATGCAGATCGCTGTCCCGCAACCTGGAAGCCACCTCATTGGCGTCATAAGATGCCTTGCTTGGTGTCTTGCCAGCTCCAGGCCTACCGGAGAGGGCAGCGGCTTGTCTGGTTTGCTCCGTGTCAGGCATAGATGCCAGCAGCTGGGACATCATCGACCACAGATGCGGTTGTAGGCAGCGTGGTGAGCCTGATGTGATGCAATACATGCACTCGCGCGAAGAGAACACTCTTAAGCTAGCGGTCCGAACTGGAAAGTCGAATCCGGTGGCTGATCGTCACGCCAGGTAGCGGCGCCCAGAAGGAGTATCCAGGTATACCAAACCTGAGGACGGGTTGGGAAGGAACCTAGAGACTCAGAGGGCACAATACCTACGCTGGCAGTCCGCGGGGCTGGGAAAAGCGGAGGGAACTGCCAGGACGATAGACGCCTCCTGGAAGGGATAGGCAGGAAGGTACCACCAGACGCTGGGCACTGAATTCCCAAGAATTCCGCGTCACCGTTCGGTATTGTCTCTCGAGCGTGGAAATCGAAGATCCTCACCATCCTCGGGAAAGCTGATATTCTGTGAAATCAGCATCGGAGGACAGATGAGCAGGGTTCCTCTCCCTCAGAGGAGAGGCGAGGATGATGGGAACTGGAATGTCAGAGGATTCCTGCAGCGGTGGGGAGTCGAAAGACCCGCTCATGCATGTAACTAACATATATAGGCGCCGCATGAACCCTGAACTGCTCCCAGATTGGACCCATTAGGACCGGGCGCGCCTGGGAGGCGGGGGGGTGAAGAGCAGAGAGATGGGAGAGGGCACCTCGAGGAGGCAACTGCTCTCTGCGAGGCTCTGGAATCAGGAAGGGAGCTTCTAGTAGGAGGATCCCGGATATCAAAGCCAGGACATGAGCGGAACTCTGGGAAGCGGAACCTGGAAGAGCCCTGGGAGAAACTCCCTGTGACGCCTTGGGACTGCATGGATCCAGAAGGGCAAAGCGCTAGCGCCGCCAGAGGACACCCTAGAACCCTGGGGGAGGCGGGGCTCTGCGCTGACTCCTAGCCACCCTGAGGTGGCCAAAGAAGACCGAGCAACGGGACGCCTGCCCCTCAACCCCTCACGTTCGAGAGGCCCCTCCTCCCGACTGCAGCGTTCCCCTAACCCCAGAGGAGGTAACAGCACCCGGGGTAGCTGTCACGAGACCTCCAGAGGGGCCTCCCCTCCGTCACCCCCCGTCTGCCCCGGGACTCTCGGCCACCCCAGCCGAGGAACCCTCAGGAGGCGGCAGAGGGGACAGAGGGAGGACCGCTATGCCGCCTGGTACCCCTAGCCACCGAGGACCCAGATTCGAAGAATGGGGATGCCAGGATGGGTCCACATCTAGTCATCGTCCTCCGAGGAGGCCGAGACCACTAGGACCTCGATGCTGGCCACCCAGGGGTCCCCGAGGCCAGCAGGGGCATGAGCGGCCCAGTGCAACGAATCATGACGCCGCTCGCCCCACGCCCGGCAGCATGAAGGCCAACCCACACCCCCAGCGGCTCCAGCAGACCCGGCACCGCACGGAGGAGGAAGGCTGCCGGCCTTGCGCCCGCGGCGTTGGGAGGCGGCAGCTTCGTCGGCCCAGCGCCCGCCAGGCTCGCATCGGCACCATGAGCGCGCCGAGGCCAGCAGCACCAGCGGCGCCGCCTGATCACGCGCGCGTGAGCAGCGCCGGATCAAAATGGCGCCCAGCGAGCGGCGCCCGCTCGATCACCGGCTTTGCGGGCGCGGGATCTGGAAACAGGCGCGCGAGGCGTCGGTCCCACCGAGCCGGGCCCAGCCAAGGGCCTCGACACGAGGAGCCTGCCACCTCGAAAGAGGTGACTGCCGAGGCGGTGTCAGCGCTATGCCCCGGAGAAGCTCGGACGCTCCCCAACACCACGGAAGGGCCTCCCCTCGGCAAGAAGGAAGAGGAGCCCCTCCTCCTCCGGACCGTATAGGCCGGGAGGACCGAGGGGAAAGGCCTAAGGATCTCACCCGAGATTCCCTGGCAACGCCGTCCCAGTCAGTGAGGCCTTGCCGAGAAACTTATGTGGACTTCGAGGCCTTGACGGTCCATCGAAACAAGCGTCGCTTGCGAATCCATATTATGGTTGGGTCCCAGCAAGCGAAGACAGGCGTCATGCCGGTCCGAGGCGAATCCCGACGCAGGAGCACCCGATGATAGACAGCCCGTCTTAGAAGAATGTTTCGGCTCAGAACCGGACATAGCGAAATAAACAAGATTAAACACAGTCGGAAATACACCGGCGCCGTGAAAGGAAGAAAAGGAACAGTCTTACCGTGGGCGTCGAGTGTAGAAAAAGTCGGATCGCACTTTCGGTTGCTACCGCGAACAGGTGCTGCCTCGGCGGGGGAGAAACAGAACTGAGTTGGAGGAGGTGGGTGCTACTAGGCCACCCCTCGCATGACGTCGCTCTCGGGGGCGGGGCCGTTGAGCAACAAAAAAAAAAAAAAAGCTCCCGTGACGGGTGCGCGCCTCCGGCTTACACCCAGGAAGTAATGAATGGTGAAGATTGACAAGGGAAGATCTGGGAAGTTTTGCATTGTATTAGGAGGTGAAAAGGTTGATTTCCAGATGCCCCATCTTAGGAAGAGAGATTCTGCCACTTCCCGATTTAATTCCCATTCGTGAGTTAGGGTTCGAGACCTGTTGAGACTGTCCGCCAGGACATTTTGAATGCCTGGAACATGCACGGCCACTAGGGCCAGATCGTGCTGGACCACCCAGTTCCACACTCGCATTGCCTCCCTGCACAGGGGGTACAAGAGAGTTCCTCGTTTGTTGAGGTACCAAACTACCGACATATTGTCCATTTGGACCAGCAGTGATCCCTTGGGAAGGAGGGTCTGTAAGGCCTGGAAGGCGTACAAGATCGCCCTCATCTCCAGAACGTTGATGTGTAATGATGCCTCCAAGCTGGACCACAATCCTTGAGCTTGGTGCTCCCCATCCCATATTCGATGCATCTGTAATAAGGGATGCCAAAGGAGCTGGGCTCCTGAAAGGAAGACCCAAGGAAAGGTTGCAGTGGTCCCTCCACCACAGCAATTCTTTCTGAACTGCTGATGACACCAGGACTGGATGGTCCAGGTCATCCAGGAGTTGATCCCACTGCACCCGCAAGGACCACTGAGTAACTCATGTGGAGCCTCGTCAGGGGAACAGTAGTGATGGAGGCTGCCATCAGGCCAAGAAGGCGGAGGATCTCCCGGGCCGGGATGGTCCTGGACGAAGCCACCCACGAAGCCTGAAGGATCAGGGTCTCCACTCTGATGGAGGAAGGAAGGCTCTGCACTGGACCATATCCAAAGCAGCCCCAATGAATTGTCTCTGGGACGGTGTCATGGATGACTGGGAATACTGACAGTAATCCCTAGTCTGCCAGAGGTCCAGGGTAAAGAAGAGAGCCTCCAGTAAAGAGTCCCTGGACAGGGCTGAAATCAGCTAATTGTCCAGGTAAGGGAAAACCGCAATACCCTAGCAACATAAAGAGGCCGCCACCACCGCTAGGCACTTGGTAAACACCTGAGGTGCCAAGGACAGACCAAAAGGGAACACCCGAAACTGGAAGTGCTCCCCTTGGAACTGGAACCGCAGGAAATGGCGGTGGCTGGGGAAGATCAGGATGTGCAGGTAAGCATCCTGCATGTCCAGAGCGTACAAGCAATGATTCTCCAGAAGGACTGGAAGACGACTCTGGAGCGTCAGCATCCTGAACTTTTTGTACTCAACAAAGCGACTGAGGCTGCTCAAGTTGAGAATGGGTCTGAAGTCTCCCGTCTTTTTTTTGGAACAAGGAAAAAATGGGAGCAGAACCCCCTGCCCCTTTACTGGAGGGGAACGCGTGCTATTGCTTCCCTGAGCGAGAGGCTTTGAACTTCTTCTCGAACGAGAAGAGCCTGATCCCTGAAGTAAGAAGACCTTTTTGGCAGAGATTCTGAAGGAATTTCCAGAAACTCTATAGTGTGTCCGATGGACACCAACTGCAGGACCCATGCGTCGGAGGTAATCGCCTCCCATTCCTATGCATGGCGGGCAAACCTCCCCCTCCACCTGCTCCTCATCATGAGACTGAGGAGTTAGTGGGGACAGGGAGTTAGGAAGTGGCAGGACGTTCTGGGGGAGGACCTCCTGAACGTGTCTGGTTCTTGGAGGCCGGAGGAGTGGTGGACTATGCCATGCGTTTGCCCTGGCGCCTGCTTCCTCTGCCTCCAGGTCCTTTTCCGAAAAGGGCTGTTGCTGCTGTTGAGTGCCCGATCGGTACGTGGACCTTACTGATCTTAGGGCGAGACCTCTGTCCTGGAGATCAGTAATAATGTCTTTGGTGTCATCACCAAAAAAACACGAGTCCTGGAAGGGGGCGTCCTGAATCACAGACTGTACCTCACTGTCAAGGTCAAAGGTGCGGAGCCAGGAATGCTGCCTTAAGGCGACGGCAGTTGCTGAGGCGAGAGCTACAGAATCGGAGTCGTATGTGGCTCGCAAAGCATGCCTAGAGGAGAAGCGAGAGAGGCGAAGATCCTTGGCAAGCTCCTCCTTGAGGCTCAAAGGTTCCATCGACTGGACTCTGGCCTCAAACCTGGCTACAGTAGCCTTCTGGTGTGACATCATGTGGGCCACATAGTTGAGGGATGTGAGCACACATGTGACCAAAGCACAAACTTTTCTGCCGAACTGGTCCATCTGCCTCAACTCTGTCTGGAGGAGAGGTGGTCATGTGCTTGGGTGCAGCGGAGTGATCACGAGCGGCTGAAATGACGACACAGTCCTCCTTAGGATGCGTCTTAAGAAAAGGAGCTTCCTTCGGTGCCCGGTATATCCTGTCCAACCTCTTGGGGACAGCCGGGAGAGAGTGAGGCATCTGCCAGACCGTAGAGATAAGGTCCTTGTGAAGTCCAATCCAGGGAGGAATGGGGACCAGAGACAGAGACTAAGTCCAGCAGCAGATAGGCTAGTCTCAGTTTCATGGGATTTTGATCCTCTGACTCCCAGTCGAAGAAATCTTTCATGGACCTCAGAAGATCCAAGAAGGCAGGGTTCCCCTTGGGGGGCGGGGGGGGAACTTGTGGGAAACCCTGCCTTTCGGACCTTCGGTTTCCTCCAAGGCATCCTCCACTGACTCGTCTGCATCCTTGTCAAGAAGATTACGAATGTCCGAAAGAGAAATGTCCTGACGTGCCAGCCCCGAGACATGTACCGTGGACGGAGAAGAGCTCCTCGGGGACGCGGACCTTGGACAGCGTATAAGTGGGAGTCTTGTCTCCAGGTCTGACACAAACTCCGAGCGTGCCCCCTGCCACCAAGACTGGGTTAAGGTCTTGAAGTCCGGCATAGGTGGAAGGGGTGGTGGAGGAGGTTGTGGCCGAGGAGAAGGAGGCATTACAGGTGGGGGTTGGTAATGGCACCCCTGGTAACCCTGAAAATGGTGGTAGGGGTTGTAACCAGGGTAGTACTGTCTGAAGGAACTTCACTCAGGAGAAGGACCAGCCAGGAAATGGTCCCCAGGGTACTCAAGGGGTAATGAGGGACAGTCTGGGGTCTAGTATAAATCCCTATTGTCAGGTTTGACGGAAAGGGGGGGCCCACATCAGACCCACTGTAGTGTAAACCGCCGGGGGTGGGGGTGCGCATCGGATAGCCATCAGGGGATCAATGTCGGGACTGGCACTGCCCGATCTGGCGTTGAGGCTGAAGGGGGCCTGACAGCGGGACCGGGTCTGGCGCTGGAGCCAGAGGCAGAGGCACACCACTGGACCCTGGCTGGGGGAGTCTGAGTTTCCGGCGTTGGAACTGGAATCGCTGGATCCAATGGTTGAACCGGGATATTCGTCGGGTCCGAAGGGATCCCACCTGAAGAAAGGGGAGGGGCCTCCACTGTAAGGACAGACGGCTGAGGAGGAGCCTCCTTCCCCGTGACCCCATCAGGGGAGTGTGGGACTGACCCAGAGGAATGGTCTACGATGTCGGTGGGGTTTCTGCATGGTCTTCGCCTGAGGTACCCGCCTGAGAAGGGGAGGGTATAGGTGAGGGAAAGGGGGGGAGGCAAGAGGGTCATTCTCCCCCTGGTTCTGCTAGGGTCAAGTGAGGCACTGCTAGGCCCAGATGGGAGAACCATGCCTGAGTGGCTGTCAGAGGAGCCACTAGCCAACTTATCGGCTGGTGCCTGGTGTGTCCGTGAAAGCTGGGGGTCTTACCAGCAGCCGGGCAGTCCCCAGAGGAGCCAGGGGCTGACTTAGCAGCTGTGCTGGTGCAGCCATTGGAGTAGCAGACAGTCGACTGACCCGTAGAAGATTTTTCAGTCTTGCCATCCGAAGTTGTCTTAGGCAACAGCTGAGAGACAGCCTTGCTCGTCAAGGGCTGTGAATCCTCAGGTTGGTCCATGGAGCGCTCCCAAGATTTCTCTTTGTGGTGTTTCTTGGAGGGAGAAGATTTTTCGGAAGAGGACTCTGATGTGGTCCATTTCCTTCTCTAACGAAGCTAGGTGGACTGTTTCCATTTTTTGGTGGCCTGATTAAATGTTTGGCACTCGGAGCAGGATGAGACAGGATGGTCTGGGCCCAGACAGATAACGCACTTCAGGTGACCGTCCTTACGAGGAATCTGCGTGCCACAAGATGAGCACTTCTTGGGTGAAGACATTATGCAAATGTAGAATTCGTACAGAAAAAAATTTAGTGAAGGAAAAAAAAATGCAAGAACTAACAACGATCGCTGATGGAAGTCTGCAATGCGACTGACAAAGCGACGGTGGGAAAGAACTGAAGGGCGGGTGTGGGGACCAGCCACTATATACGGCCATGCTGATGTCAGTCACGTGACATCGGGTGGGCGGTCCCCATCAGGGATTGCTAGAAAAGTCTGCCGTGCGGCCCAATGCCAGGTGGCGCTAGTCCTATATGTAATGACCTACTAAACTAACCCTTTCGAAGTAAGATCATTAAAAACTGCATTTGCAAGAAAACCATTACAATGATAAACATACATAGTAATTTAAAACTCCAAAGGGACTTGAGGTCTATCAAGCCCACTCCTAGCCCCACTTCATAAAATGCAGCAAAGGGCTCCACACTCAAGTGTGAGGTGATATACCATCATAACGGCAACTGAAAGTGAGCAACTCTAATATAAGTGACTCACTTTCAGAGCCTGTTATGTGGGCTACCCTGCAAGGGTAGCAACGGGGAATGACAGGAAGAGGAAGGAGCGTATGTAAGGGGTAATGCGGTGTGAGGCTGCCGAGCTGACGCCTTGGTGGAGTGGTGAGGGTTACTGGCTACTGTGGGGAGGTTGCAGGGTTCGGGCTGGGTAGAGATACAGAATTTTATTGTTTTTTGTTTCCCCGGTATGTTTTTCCCCAGCGTTTCACCCCGTGGGTTAGTAATCTTTAGTTTGGGGAAGTGCAACCTCAAAACATTTTCTGTTTTCACTCGTTTTTGTCACTGGAGTGTACATCACCTTTTTCAGCAATGTACACTTGCTGTAATGGCGATCGCTATTCCGTAATCGCCGTTATGACATGGAACCATGTGAGGCTGGCCCAAATATGTACCTTGTGTGCTAAAACATTTTGGTTTAGTTATTTATTGCAGTATAGTAGACTGTACCACACTGATTTTTCTTACTTTCAGGCTGACATCTTTCGTTACTACAAATTTCAAAATCCTCTGTAGCGGACATCAGAGCAGTACTGCACCAGTGGGAGATTCAATAGCCTGCAGTGCATGATAGAGTTTGTATAATCTCCGATCAAATATTTTTCAGTTCTGCTCATCTCCAGGGGCCATGTGCAGTCCTTTGTGACTACTTGATCCAGAGAGGACAGCAGGACCAACAAATAAAAGATCAGAGTGATATAAATACTAACATGCACTGCAAGCTGCTGCAGTACTGCTCCGATGTCAGCTGCAGAGAATTCTGGGATCTGTAGTTACAGAAGATATCAGCCTATGTAACAATTTGCTGTGTCTAACGGTCACTGTATTTTTTTATTTTATTCTATTCTGTCTGTATGGGTATCAGAATTTAACAGCTACAGGGACAAAGCTGACATTCTTGGGGAAAAAGTCCAGATTTTTCTTTTATCAGGGGACAGGCCAACTAGCTCCGAGAAAAATTACTATCTGTGCTGTCCTGTATCACAGCAGGAGTCCTGGGCAATTTATGGGAGAACTTAGAAAGTGTATTTTCATGTTTCATGAAGGAATCACTCCTGCTGATCTAAAACCAGACTTGGGACAAAAAGCAGATGTATTTGTATTTACAAAATCTGAAGTCATGGTCAGACTACTTTTCCTAGTGGACCCAGCTTTCACAAAAATGCTGAATCTAGTGTGGTGACATACTACATGACATGTTACAGAGGGCAGATGAAGGTTTGCTTGAGCCTAAAATAGCTTGTCACGTTTGGGAGTACAAACAGTTACCATCTACGGTTTGAGTCTACCTTGATTCACCAAGGGGTCTTGTTGGGTAAGCTATTTTAGTTTCTGAGACACACACACACACACACACACACACACACACACTGAGACAGAGGTTTTCTGTGCGTAACCTACTGTTCAAAGATTTTCTTTTTCATTTCTGTAGAATTACTGTTTCCCATAGTCCTTCTGTAGTATCCTGTATTTATACTTGACAAAAACTGTGTTTCTGCCTCTGAAGAAAAGGCTACTGCCACCATAATCTGTTTCTAAAGTTAAGGTGTTTTCAGCTGTGACAGAGAGGGGTGGGTCTTCTTCCCTTGAGCAAGGAGTGCTGCACAGTGTGAGTCATGGATCTGGAAGGATTCAGACCAAGAGACCCACCCTGAAAGAGTGTCTATAATGAGTGCTGGCAGCTACTGAAGATTTGAGAAAGCTGGTTAACAGAGAGGGCCTGACAAACTTCTCCATCTGTGATCAACCATCAGTGGACTGAGCCATACGATGCCCTTGGGAAGAAACCCCCAGGAGGTGACAGCGGAGCCGTACAACTCCCACACGGTGGCCATGGTCCCCACCAGTGACAGGACCACCTGATTCTGGGGAGAAGTTAGGCATCCGGGTATTGCTGGGGCCCTCACTGGAGCTGCCACCAGCACCAGCCAGGGGCCAGCTGCTGTCCCAGTGCCATAGCCAATCCCCTCAACAGGGTTGATGCTGCCCTCCCAGGCCAAGCCCAACATTCAAGGTGATAGCACTCTGAGTCTGCACCGGACCTGGCACTGACAATGGCACCAGAACCAGATCCAGTGCTGCGAACGACACGAACCAGCACCACAAACGGTGCTAGAAAGGGATCTGGCACTGTCCCCAGAGTCAGTCCTAGAAACAACTGCAGGGGACACTAGACTTGCAGACAGGCTTAGAAGCAGGCCCAGGAAGGCATCCATCCTCGATGGCTCCGTTCCCAGGCCAGAGATCGGAGTCCTCATCATCCCCAAAGCCACCAGGGCATACAGAGGAAGAGATTACAATGACTTCAGGGTCCAAAACAGGACTAGTACAAGAACTGTTCTCTCTCCTTGCACCATGAGCAGTGTCAGAAGAGGGTCTGGTCTTGTGGCCGGCACTGCCCCCTCACTGGTACTGGCTTTAGTACCAAGAGCTGGGGCAGCACCAGGCCACAACACTGACGTGCCTGCTGATGTACACAACACATATAGCTCTGGCCTCACTACAGGGGTGTCCACTGCCCCAAAAGGCCAACGGACTGGGGATGTGTGCTCAGCCGGACCCCAGAGGGAGCTGGCTGTCCACCCCCACAGGCCTCCAACATCTCAGCAAGGTGAGCGTGGGAAGTGTCCTGGACTTCCACAGTACCACAGGTACTAGGAAGGGCTCAAGGGAAGAGCCCAGGGACTGACTTTAGCATTTCTGATGTGACATCTGCCTCCTAAGGTGGGCGGATCACGACCCCACTTCAACGCACACTTCGGGAGCGCAGAGTCCGTGAAGAAACAAGTGTCACACCTGTCCATGTCGTGGTCAGCACCAAGGTACACCCAGCAGTCTTCATGCCAGTCCTGGATGACAGTATGACTGCCACAGGCACACAGACGCACTGGGGAGGCATTCTTAGCCTTCTTACGATCCTCAGGCCCTTACATGATGACTTGGAAACAAAACGTTAGGAAACAGTGGTGCCGAACCACAGTGAAAATAAAAAATGGTGCCAAGGGAAAAATGACATCAAACTAAGGTAGCGACAAACTGAAGACACTGAGACAGTTTCAGCAATTGAGGCTCCCATGGTGCATACTTAAGACAGTGGGAAAAAACAGACCTGATCAAGGAAGCGGGCCAGCGTCACTTACTGGCCAACTCATGAATGCAGTATCACTACATCTGCTCATGGGCAGTGCTGGGATCGACGTTGGTCATATAAATAGATACAGATATAGATAGAGATATATAGATATATAGATATATATATATATATATATATATATATATAGAGAGAGAGAGAGATACATAGTGACTAACAATTAATGTTGCTTTGAGGCCATCCAACAGTGATGCAACACCGAACATATTCAACCCCCCCCAGTGTGTTAACTCATCAAGCATTTCAGCCAGTAGTAACTATATAGCCTCTCACCGCTTGCTCAGTTTCATTGACCTCAGCAGACTTGTCCCTCTTTTCTGTCTCTGGGGCACGCTGACGACTCTGGGACTCCGCACGGGAGATATAATCAGCCACTGTCACTGTAAAAAAGAAAACATTTGATAAGAACAGCCTGCGCCAGTCACTGCTGATCCCTCAGCCTCACTAGGAGTTCCAAATTACTGTCATGAAGGCTTCTGGGAACTAGAAAAGGGGCCAGATCAAGACATGGCCACTGCCAATGAAAGTGCTTTTTGTACCCAAAAAACCTTAGCATCCTTGGACAGAGCTCTTAGCTGTCTGTGGCCTGGCTCCTCAATATTTGAGGCAAAAAGGAAACTAACTCTTGATGTTTTTACCAGAATCTCCACCATCATTCACAAAAATAAACAAACATCAACAGCTTAATATGCTTCAATCTCAGTTGGTAACCATCTGCCCCCCCCCCCCAAGGCTGAAAACAGGAAGTACTGTCTAGTCCCCATTCCTGGTCAATTAAAAAAAAAAAAAATCTAAATCTCCTCCACAGAAGTATACTTTGGCTTTCATCCGAAGGCACTAGGACCTTGTGGGAATCTGAACTTTTGGGACTGGCAAAGCTGGCGACTATATCAATGCCCACCCCAACATACAAGGGATTCTGGCCCAATCTGCATCAGTACCTCAGTCCCTCAGATGAGAGCAAAAAGCTACCAATTAAAATGTTAAATAAGAAAAATTAATAAAACACAAAATAGCAGAAGCTCGCTCACATGTCCCGGTAAGACGGGATGGAAAAAAAAATCCATCTTCACAGTCCATATACACCTGCTGGGAAGAACACAGACACACAGACAGACAGGATGAAGTCCGGGGAAAGATGGGTGGGAGAGTGTGGCTCTGCTCTATGGAGGAGATAAGAAGATTAAGAGTTAGGTTAGTAACCTTCCTATCCTTCCTAGTCCTTCTCCCCCATAAAGCCATATCCTTTGGTCAAGTAACCAGCAATATCGTGCTTTGAAATGGGGAGGTTGGAGACCCCAACAATCCTGAAGAGAAACTCCGGAATGCAGGCAACAGGCTTCCTATACTAGACATCTACAAAACAGCGTTTCTTAGAAAAGTGACTACTATTCCAGGTTGTGGTCCTACAATGGATACCACACCTGCCAAGGCCAGCATGGTAACATCTGACTCATCTCCCCACTGTTGGCCTCCATTTGAGGAGGACTGGCTGAACCAATGGGATTGGAGGAAAGGCAAAGTGAAATTGACCTGTCCACTACAGCCTGAATGCATCCTGAAAGAATGCGTCACGTTCTTTTGTGCTGTGTCGAGATAGAAACAGGTCCATCTCGGGCTCACCCCAAGTGCATCACACCCTCCATAAAGACCACTCATGAATTTGCTACTGATCAACTAAGACCATCTACCAAGACATGTTTCACTCCTGGTAGAGGAGTGTCCTGGATCAAAACACTGTTCTCCAGACCTCACTCCTAAATTCTCTTTGCTTCTCTACAAGGGACAGGAATGGGTCCCATAGAAACAGACTGACCGCAGATAAGGGCCGCTTGACCTACCTAGTCTGCCCATTTCCCTACCTATTGGATAAGCTGCAGATCCTATTTAACCAACAGCCTATTTCTTCCTCCCCCCACCAGAATTGCCTCATGTCTGTCCCATGCATTCTTGAATTCCCCAACTGTTGTTGACCCCACGACCTCCTAAGGAAGGCCATTCCATTAGTTCACCACCCTTTCCATGAAAAAATACTTCCTCACGTTGCCCCGAGCCATCCCATTATCTTCAAATTGTGCCCACTTGTTCCTGCACCTCTCTTTCTGAAAGATGCTACCCTCCTGGACTTTGTTGATTCCCTTGAGGTACTTGAAAATTTCTATCATGTCTCCCCTCTCCCTCCTTTCCTCAAGGGTGTACATATTAAGCTCCTTTAGTCTTCTCTTCGTATGGCTTCTGGTGCAGACCCTGCACCATTTTAGTTGCCTTCCTTCGGACTACCTCCATCCTGTTTATTTCCTTGTGGAGATGGGGTCTCCAGAACTGCAGGCAGTACTCCAGATGGGATCTCACCAACTGTCTGTACAGAGGAATAAGAACTTCCTGTTTTCTACTGATGATGCCTCTTCCTATACATCCCAGTATCGCCCAGCCCCCCTTACTGCCTTCTCACATTGCTTGCTTACCTTTAGGTCATCTGATAAGACTACCCCTAGGTCCCTTTCCATTTTTGTTGTTGTTAGTACTCCCCATTGTGTAATCTTCCCCTAGGTTTTTGTTTCCCAGGTGCATTACTTTGCACTGACTAAGCTGTCATAGTTTTGACCATTCCTCCAACCTTGCCAAGTCCCTTCTCATCCTTTCCACCACCCCCTTGTGTATCAACCCTGTTGCAGATCTTTGTGTCGTCCTCAAAGAGGCATACTTTTCCTTCCAGTCCCTCTGCAATGTCACTTATAAAGACAGTAAAATGGACCTGACCCAGTACTGAACCCTGCAGTACCAGGCTAGTAACCCCCCTTTCTTCAGAGTGTACTCAGTTTACTATTACCCTCTGTGTCCTGTTGTCCAGCCAATATTTTCACCCAGGCTACCACCCTGAGACCCACTCCCAGGCTGGCTAATCTGTTTATTAATCTTTTGTGTGGGACTGTGTCACATGCCTTACTAAAGTCTAGGTAGGCCATGGTCCACAGCCCCTCCCTGGTCTACTACTTTGGTCACTCAGTCAAAGAAATCTATTAGATCCGTTTGACACGACCTTCCCGCTGTGAATCCATACTGCCTTGGGTCATTTGCTCTGCTGTCCCACCCTGTTTGCTGAGATAAAACATGACATCTGTTGCCTGTATTCAGACGTACTACACTGTTGTGAACTACATTCGAAAGAGCTTGTAGATTTACAGGACTGCCCTTATCTCCAACACACTAATGTGGAGAGACTGCTCTTGGACTGACATGGTGCCCTGAATCTGGGGACCTTGGCAGTGTGCTCACTCCAACCCACACAGGATGCACCTGTGGTCACTGTTACTTCAGATTCTGGGGTTGAGAATCGGAACCCCTGAAGAGGTTCTCCTTCCTGGTACATATCAAAATTATTGAAGAGCAGTAGTCCCTCATTTAGGATGATCCAGTGGTTAGAATGCTTGAAACTACTAAGTGTGGAGCATCCATTGGGATGCCCTCATATGGAGCCTTGTGAGGGGTACTGAAAAGACTTTGGCTGCCATGTGACCCAGCCTTCCATGTATAGTGTGCACGGTTACTGGATTCTTCCAGAAGGCTTCTTCTAGAACATGCTACTTGAGGCATCAAAATGTTGTCTCAGGACCCCCACTTCTCTTGCCAGAGTGTCTCAATACAGAGCAAAGGGCGTTGCAGTAGTCAAGGTGGGAGATAAAGGCGTGGACCAATGTTGGAAGATCATCGGAAGGAACCAGATGTTTTACCCGGGGATATTCCTCAGATGGTAAAATTAGGTTTTCACAACCGCCGACACCTGAGATTTAAGGGTCAGGTGGTCATCCAAAATAACACCCAGGTTTCGCACCCAGTCTGAGGTGGTTAGCTGAACACCCCAAGCCATAGGCCAGAGGGTGTTCCTGCCAACAAACCTGCCTCCCGATGACCTGGGTCCACCATCAACACCTCATTTTTTTCTGGGTTTAACCGTAACCAACTCACACTCATCCAATCTGGATCTCCACAAGACAGTTGCAGCATGGAAAGCTACGCCGGCACCACCATGCATTGGAGGTACTGCTCTGTGAGGGCTGTCCTCCTGCCAAACCTATCCTCCAAGATCTCACCTGTAAGCAATGAGGGAGATGGAGAAACTGGACTGAATAACTTACAGGGCACCAAAGGCAAAAATCCACCACCATCGTATAAGTGACTGGCTCCTTAACAACATCCAGCACCAGTGACAGATCGAATGGCGAAAAGTGTAACAGAACCTGCAACATTATAGTTTAATGTGATCAAGAGGTTGTTCGGCCTCTGAAGCCTGATGCAAAGCATCAGCAGGGCCATTTATTTTTGTGACTCTGCTTAGAAGACTCCATATTAAGTGTGTCTGTTCTGGCCGGTCCATTCATATGTTGGCCTGGCAATTCAGACAACGTAGGATATAATGCTCTGTATTGAGACACTCTGGCAAGAGAAGTGGGGGTTCTGAGACAACATTTTCATGCCGCAAGTAGCATGTTCTAGAAGAAGCTTCACCTGATGTAACAATGACCAAGGGAAGTGGGGGGCTGTCACGGCATGAAACACTTAAGAAAAGAAAAACAAAAAACAAAACAGCGGCGATAACATTTGAAAGTGACTTAAAATGACTGAGTGTTATAAAGAGAATGAAAAACGAAAAAAGTGAAAACTAACAAGACAAACTAGACAAGAATGCTATTAGCTGAATTTCTAGTCCCTAATACGGTGTACTGGCCGGGCTGCGATGTAAGGGAAAAAAAAAAAGGAACTGAGGCAGTTAGGACTGGGAGCGCTTTACATATTGCAGGCACTCATATGGCACACACTGAGTAGTCACTGGCCCTAAAAGGTTTAGTTCCCATGGGGTGTTAGTGATTCTGGTGCCAAGACCAAACAGTGTGGCTCTGAGGAGAAGACAGACTCCAGAAAGACCTGTCTTATTCTGTAGCTCTTTATATTGTCATATGTAATCCCATCATTTGGTAAATATTTATTTTATAGCTCATTATTCCCTATGTAATCCATAAATCCTGTCTATTTTAATTTTGTGGCTCATTCTTTTCTACATAATCTCTGAATCTGGTAAATTCTTAATTTTGTAGCTCCTTATCCATCACCAAGTAATCCATAAACCCTGTATATTGTGTCACCCTTCATCTTTCCACATAATCCAAGAGTTCTTTAAATTTCAATTCAGTAAATATCCTGACATCTGATTCAGTAAATATCCTGACATCTGGTGAATGGAGCTGAACTTCCTTGGAAGTCTAATTCAGAGAGAAGAGCACCACACTCTGTGGCCAAAGACCACGGAGAGGTGCTCCACGGATCCTTGAAGATCTTCCTGTCATGTGTATAACACAGTGTTACTATCAGAATTTGGTTATGAAGTGGGGTGATGCACATGGACATTTACTGGCAATGGGACCAAATAAATACTCCGCTGACAGGCTAATATAATAGCATTTGAGCCTGTGTCTTCTGCACCACTAAAAGGGAAGGTCTAATAAATACCGTACTATGCAGCTGCCTATCTTTTACTAGTGGTCTGCATGTCAGTTAAGAAAAAATAAATACAGCTCACCCGGCTGATGGTCCCGGCTGATGGAGCCATCCACCCTGTTGCCACGGTTACGGCGTCTACGACTGCGGTTACGCCTCTGGGGCTTGGAATCATTGTCTTCTGTTGGGAAAGTAATAATATTTTTGCAATCTCAGTCTGGAGTAAAGGGTCACTTCTGTTAGGTTTTCAGGCTGAACACTTGTTTTGTGTAAACCTACGCCCCAACAACACACTGTTGTTACAATTTCTGAAACCTCTCCCTGGAGCTAGTGTTCTAGTGGAGTTCAAATCACCATTAACTGCTAATGTAGACTCCAACCCTAGCAGCGTGGCACAGCTCACCTGCAGAAACACCAGCTCTCCCTCACTGCCTAAGAAGGCACTAACAGAAGTTATCCTCCCAAACGCCACATACATCAACGCCAGCTAAGATGCAACACAGTAATGCTGCAGTACACTGCAGGGAACCATGTAATTCAATGGCAATTAAGCCCTTTCATCAAGTATTTTGTGCGATGCCTCTCACTTCGAGTTACTGCATTGCATCTCGGCTGGTGCCGTTGTACCCATCTATTTATCCTGAGGTGCTGTCTTTCGGATGAGATGTTAAACCGAGGTCTTATCTGCCTGTACTGGTGGTTGTCAGGTGGATGCTAAAGATCCCTTGGCACTTCTCGAAAAGAGCAGGAAAACTTCCCCCATGTCCTGGCCAAATATTCCCATTCACTAAAAATACCACCAACAGCCTATTCTGGTTCAAGGTCAGTTGGTTTCCATGTTTATCCCCCTCCCCCGGAACGAGGCTGAAAATATGCAGAACTGCGTAGTCCTCTTTTCCTGGTCTGCAAAAACTAGATAAAATTTAGCTGCAGCAGAGACATCGGGAGTTGAATTCATGAGTCTCCTATGCAGAGTGAGGTGAGCATACCAGTTATCAGACAGGGCCCTGTTTAATACAGAATGAAAGGTGCCAGGCAGACTGTGCTGGACAACAAAGTCCTCTATTTATCCACAAGTGGCAGGTCATGTATGGAGAAACTTCCCAAACACGACAATGATCCTCAACAATGCCAAGTAGGGAATGACCTCCAGTGAGTGACAGTTCAGGCACTCTGCACATCCAAGCCTTGGCACCTTCATGCAAGAATGCTGACAAGTGTGCCAGCTGTGATGACGATGTCTGTACTGTGCACACATATCCACTAGGAACTGAAATGAGACCCACAACTCACTCACATGGCCTACCAAACAACTATCAAATGGCACTGGCTTTTGACCACTACTGAAAGAAAAAAAAAAAGGCATTGCAGAATGTTGTCAATCTAGCCACAGGCACCTCATGGGTCAGCTTCTTTAGGAACAGCAGTTGGATCTCTGAATGAACAGCACCACTACCATCGCGAAAGGTCCAGGTAGGGGGGGCATACAGCACAAGGTCTCATTAGACCTTCTGTGTGTGTGTCACGACACCGGACCAAAGCCTTTCCTATTACAGCATCTCTAAAGGTCTATGGAGCTATGGGCACAAAGCAAAATTCTATCTCAGCAGGAGTGTTGGGGGGTGGTGCCTGCAGTTACCGGAGGAGGACATAGCTACATTAAAATACTTTGTGATTAATATTCTTTGTCAACTGAAACAAATATGAGCGTACCACCCCACCCCCACCCCCAAACCAGGTCCATAAGCTCAAAGCCGACCTAAAACACTGGAGCAGGTTGCCACTGTCTTTCAAAGGGAGGGTGAAGACACTAAAGACGTGTATATCCACCCCGGTTGTTTTATGTCCTACAAGCACTTCCTATTAAACTTCTGCTAAAGTTTTTTCAACAAATCAGTCTGTTCCATCAGTTCCTATGGAGGGGAGAAATCAACTAGGATAAAGGCCCCAATCATACATGCTTCATATGGGGAGGGAGGTCTAGCTCTCCCACATATGAAACATTACTGAGTGGCACAGCTTGCCTTTCTGACAGGGGGGGTGATGATGCAGCCCCTGGAGACAGCTCGAAGAGCAAGAATTGGAAAAGGGGGGAGAAGAGGGCACTGATGGAGAGAATCCTTAGCCCCCCCCACTGGGTAGTGATTACTGTCCCAAACTGACAAATCCATTCAGTCCAGTTATCCCTCCCGGGACAGAGATCCGTAACTATATTAAACACAAATCTGGACTATCCCTGCAGGCGGCACTGACAGAAGCCTTTAAAGGGAGAACGGAATACACAGCTTTCATCCACCAAGGACTGCTGCAACAGGGGAAAAAAAAAAGGGACTCCGCACTATTCAGGACATGATACAGAAAGGCAATACCCTAAGATTTTTTACTGAGGTGAGGAGATGGGTGGGGCCACCCACAAATACCAGTTTTGTGTATCTAAGCATCAGGGGACTGCTCACCCCAGGTGGTGGACACTTCCTAACCCCACAACTATCAGTGGTGAATCTTGTATATAAACCACCACCAGGCTTGTAAGCCCCTGTCCAGGCTATACAGACTGATAAATAATAGTACTCCCCCCAAACTGCGGGGGTCTACAGGGAGGCGTGGACTAGGGACCTAAATACAGAAATGACACAGGAACTTTGGTCCAGAGCCACAGTACGTGTTAAAGCATGTGCAAGGGCTAACAGACTGTGCCAAATATAATATCCTATACAGGGCATACCTATACCCAGCCAAGTGGCACAAAATGAAGCCCAGCACAAGTGAACACTGCTTAAAATGTGTGTGTTTGGGGTGGGGGTGGGGGGTGGGGTGCAAGTGGAAACTCATCTATATGGTGCTACAATGCCCTAAAATAATGTCCTTTTGAATGGGAGTGCACAAGATTGTGGAAAGAGACCCTGGCTGCACACTGCCTAGATCCCCTCCGGAACTACTGCTGGGGGCAGAAGTCAAAGATACAAAGTAAAAACACTGGCCCCTATGGGGAGTGGCTCTGGCTAATGCAGGGAAAAACAGTCCAGTGCTGGAATAGAGTACACACCTTGCCTGTGGCCCACTGGGTACAGAATCTTCTAGACTGCATGTGGCTAGAGAAAGACCAAATGCAAGCAAATGGGGAAAGAGGGGAAATTCAAGGAGATGTGGAAACCAACAGTAGCTGCCTTAGAATTGGGCACACTGAAGGGGTGAGGTCCTACAATATTAGGTGCGGGCCGGGGAGTTGTAGGACATGGGTAGAAGACACCACGGGGTGGCCATTGGAAGTAAGCCCTAGGAAGTCCATTGACAGGAAGTAAGCCATGGTATTAATGTCTACTTTCTCACAATTAGGAAAGTGGTTCTGTGACTGAAGAATTCATAAACTGTATGTACTACACTTTGATTGTGTTCAAGATGTTTCTGTTCACAGTTGGAAATTTGCATTTGTTCACCTTACTATGTACGGTGCATGAAATGCACTGTTTGTATGACTGCAAAAAATAAAGTTAAAAAAGTGAACTCTCCAGGAGATTACAGTCTGAGCAGCACCCACACCGTTCGTTGATTGAACATGCTGTCGGACTCCACAGCTCCATCCATCTCATGGCCAGTATCCTCGTCAGTCTGCCTTGGCGGGACCTGCGAGCGCAGCTGGTGTTCGGCTGTGACTCGCTGGCATCCGTGTCGGCAGTCTGGTCAGTTTCTGTATTGTCCAGCAGGCTGTAGGGATTACTGTCTGGATCCTTCAATACTGTGAGAGACAAAGCATTTATTCACAATAAGAAATTCTTTCAGACGTACAGCAATTTATTTTTTTTCCATCTGCTAGTGTTCCAGCTGCAGCACATGGTTCTGGATCCCATCAAAAGCCTACAAGATTCAAACTGCAAAAGCCCACAAACTGTTTAGCATCCCTTGGCTGACTTTTACTGGAACACACTCACCTGCGGGTGACGGTCATTTTGCAGCATCCCTCCAGAGTACAACTCTTGAGTGTTCTGCCTTGTGTCCGCAGTACACTGCAGGCATTATCGTGACCCTATGCAGCCAAAATGTAGCTATAAACAGTGGAGCAGCAAAGTTGTTCATTACGCAAGTCTCTTTCTAACGATCGTAGGCACACCAGTGTAATCACTGCAGGTTCCCCCTAAAAACTGATTCGTTTTCAACAAAATTAGCCACAAAAGCACAGTATCTTGTGATACGACATAAGACATGTCAAACCTAAACTGCATGTATATTTACATATGTACTACACATGCCCTGTGCAGTCTAGGCTACATCTGTCTTATATTTCACAAAATATTTGCGTTTCTGTGGTGGATTTTGTTGGGGGGTGGATAAGTCCTTTTAGGCATTTACATCCGCTTGCCTACGATCTTTCAAAATGTATTTTTGGGCTCAATGACTTGGCTGCTTGTACTTTGTGTGTAGCTATTATGGTTTGTGAACAATACATGCAAGATTTCCACAGACACAGATGCAAAAGAAATGATTTTTTTTTCCTTTTTTGTTGCTTTCTATTTTTCCCTTTTTACCCTGTCAGTAAGACTGTCCGTCAGGCCAGTCACAGGGCCTAGATCCTCCTGGGTCTAGCACTAGATATCCACAGCCTGTCACCTCGTACCCAGTCTTGGACTAAACCCTCCAGGTGGACAACCAGCGGGAACTTGCCCAACCAAAGAGGAGGGTGGCAGGGCACTTGGAAGCTCATGCACACAACTCTGTGGGGGGAGGGCAGAGTTACCATCTGCCAGAGCCCCATTGTTTTTTCCCGTATCTTTCATTCCCAAATAGCGACACCACCTGGCTATGGTCTGAGACGTGAGACCTTTCTGGCTAGTAAGCAGTGCGGTTGGCATCAGGTCCGCCCACCACACACTGAATGACACTCGCACAAGTCTGGACATATGCTGTCAAGTCCCGAAGAAGCAGAGTGAAGCCAATGGGCATACCGTTTTGAGCAGGAGTGAGCCCATCAAGTTCTGTACACAGCAGCAGCCACTGGTAATGACTGCGTTCAACAGGATAAACTAGTGCCATGACGGTTTGACCTTAAATATGTACATGTAGTGCTGGGAAGAATGCCTTAAAGAGCATGTGTTCATGTCTAATCAACAGACAATCTGGCTATTTGATTTGCCTTTGGATGTGTCATTAAGTTCTTTGTGCAGTGAATCTAGCTGGTTACTACCTTTGCTTTAAAAACTGCTTGAATAACGAATTTAACAGAATTCTGGTATTCTGAAGTAAGCAAATCCCAACTACTTACGGACCTAGTGTATTTCAATGACTAACTATAGATTTTTTTTTCAAAAGAAACACTTCTGTCAGCAACAAATTATACCTTTTATAGGTTTCTACTATTGTGATCCAGCTTTAAGATTTGACAATTTTTTTTCAGTAAATAGCTTGTTCACCTCTCCCACAGTAAAACTCTAGATAGAAATAAACTACCCCATGCTAAATCATAATGAAAGCTCATAGAACATAAAGAAGCACATGTCTGTATTAAATCCATAACATTGTAAGGAGAGAAAAGAAAAAAAATTACTTACCTTAGTAATTATGTTTTTTTCTAATGGAGTCTTGCTGTATTCTGACAATTGCAGTGATCCCCAATCTTTGAACTGCCCCAGAGAACAGAGTTAACTTTTTATGCAGGGCATACAATGCTGAGCTCAAGCTCGGTTGAAGTCCCTGTCTGGAGTGATTCAAACCTAAACCGTCAGATTCTTACGAGCCCAACTAAACCAAAAATTCTGTGTAAATTGTAAAAATTCTTACTAGCCAACTGGCTGAAAAAAGTTTTGGATTCCCAAGGAAGACACAAGTCAGGAAACCCAACAACAAAACCCAAAGTACTAAAAATAACAATAATAAATCAGCACCCAAACAAAAGGGAGGAGGGTGCAAGCCAAAAACACCCCTGGGGTGCTACACTGCACCTGCCCACCCACTTCCCAAAAACAGGTTCTGAGAGGGGAGGCAGGGAAGGAGGTCAGAATACAGCAAGATTCCATTAGAAGAAACATAATTACTAAGGTGAGTAATTTTTTCTTCAAACAACATGAAGTCTTGCTGTATTCTGACAATTGCAGACTACCAAGCAGTACCTCCCAGGAGAAGGGACAGAACCTACTTTGGGAAAAGGCTCTGAAGTACTGCTGTGCCAAACCGAGCATCACTCCTAGCCTGGACATCCAGAGAGTAATGCTTGGTAAAGGTATGGACTGTTTTCCAGGTGGCTGCTTGACAAATTTCTAAGACAGGGATATCCCTGGGCAGCAGCTGTTCCTCTTGTGGAATGAGCCCTCAGGCCTGAGGGTGGAGTTTTTCCCAGCTTTTCATAGCAGAATTGTATACAAGACACAATCCACCTGGCAACAGATGTTTTGGTAGCAGGTTTGCCCTTTCCCACTTCTCCATAAGTGAGGAATAATTGGAGGGAGTCAAACCGGTGACCCTTGGTACGCTCTATGTAGTAACTAAGGGCTCTTTTGACATCTAAACTGTGTAGCCTCCTCCTCTCTCCTGAGGAAGAATGATCAGTGAAGAAAACAGGGAGAGACAAAGACTGGTTTAAATGGAAGTCTGAAACCACTTTGGGCAAGAACCTTCTATTGCTTCTAAGGACCACTTTATCCCTGTGAAAGGAGATAAAATCAGGTTCCACTGACAGTGCTTGCAACTCACTGATACGCCTGGCAGAGGTAATGGCTACCAAGAACACAGTTTTCCAAGCCAAGTACTTAAGCTCTGCTGAAGACATAGGCTCAAAGTGGGGTTGCATAAACTGAGCAATGCAAACATTCAAATCCCAGGCAGGGGCAGGGTCTCTAAAAGTAGGATTGGTGTGAAGCAATCCTTTAAAAAATTTACAGAACACAGGATGGGAAGATAGTGAGGAAGGCTTCTCCACAGACAAAAATGCAGAAACAGTTGACAAGTGTACCTTGAGAGTAGCTGGTCTGAGGCCTAGACCATTAAGATGGATTATATAATCCAGAACCGTAGGCAATTCAGCAGTGTCTGGAGAAACATGCTTCTTAGAACACCAAATGCTGAATCTTTTCCATTTGGAGTTGTAAGTCTTTCTGGTGGAGGGCTTTCGAGAAGCCTTGAGGATATCCAGAAAACACTGGGAAAGATGCATATCTGCAAACTCTAACTCTTCAAGAGCCATGCTTTGAGATTGAGAGACTGAAGATTGGGGTACCAAATCCTTCCCTGAGAGGATGTTAACAGGCTGTAATTCCAGGGAAGAGACAGGGGAAGATGGACTGCTAGGGACAGCAACAGGGGATACCAGGGCTGTCTGGCCCAATCTGGAGCAATCAGAATCACCTTGCAAGGCTGACACCTTATTTTTACCAAAACTTTGAACAGGAGTGGGAAGGGGGGGAAAAGGCATACAGAAACTTCCCCTCCCAATTCAGGATCAGGGCGCCAGAGGGACTGAGCCCAGGACTGGAGGTCTGCAACAAAAGAGAGGGAGTTGGTGATTGTCTGGGGCTGCAAAGAGATCTATCTCTGGAGTGCCCCACCTTGAAAAAATCACTTTCAACACCTGAGGGTCCAGGGACCATTCGTGATGGCCCTGAGAAATCCTGCTCAGTGCATCTGCTAGCACATTGTCCTTGCCTGGAAGGTGAACTGCTACAAGAGACGTTTGCAGGGAACAAGCCAGGGACCACAACTTCATGGCTTCTGTGCACAAGGCCATGGACCGAGTGCCTCCCTGCTTGCTGATGTACCACATGGTGGTGGTGTCTGTTCTGACTTGAACCACCTTGTTCTGTACAGACTGTGAGAATGCTTTTAGAGCCAGAAAAACTGCCCTGCACTCTAGAAGATTGATGTGGAGAAGGGATTCTTGGGGGGAACACAGCCCCTGGGCAGTAAGGGACCCCAGGTGGGCTCCCCAGCCCAGGAGAGAAGCATCCGTGGTAAGGACCACCGAACAAGGCTGAGCAACAAAAGGAACACCTTGTCTTAAATTGCCCTGATCCTGCCACCACTGGAGGGCTTGGATCAAGATCAGAGTCACTGGGATCAGTTTGGTAAGGGAGTCCTTTCTCGAGACCAGAAAGCTCTCAGGTGGAACTGAATATCCCTCATCTGGAATCTTGCCTCTTGGACCACTGCTGTTGAAGCTGCCATGTGGCCCAAGAGCTGGAGGAAATGCCTTGCTGGTCGAGATACCCGAAGGCTGAAGGAAGAAGTTAGTTCCATAAGAACCCTTGCCCTTTCTAAATGAAGAAAGGCTCTTGCTCTGAGTGTGTCCAGTTCTGCCCCTATAAAGGTAAGAAGCTGGACTAGTTCGAGAACTGACTTGGGAAGGTTGAGAAGAAATCCTAGAGAAGTGAGCACTTGCTAGGTCACTTGCAGATGAGACTTGACTTGGTCTGCAGACTGACCCACTATTAGCCAATCATCCAGATATAGAAAAATTGAAATCTTTTGCCTTCTTAGAAAGGCAACTACTACTGCCAGGCACTTTGTGAAAACCCTTGGGGCTGAGGTTAGGCCAAAGGGCATTGCTTTGAACTGATAATGGCCTGAGGGCAACTCGAACCTGAGGTACTTTCTGTGGGAGCACCTGATGGGAATGTGAAAGTAGGTATCTTTTAGGTCCAGGGAGGCTAGCCAGTCCCCTGGCCTTAGAGAAGGAAGAATTATTCCCAGAGTTATCATCTTGAACTTTGGTTTTAAAAGATGTTTATTTAGGTATCTTTGGTCTAGGATGGGTCGCCACTCCCCTGTTTTTTTGGGGGGTCAGGAAGTACGTGGAGTACAGTCCTTTGCCCCAGTGTAGTGTAGGTACTCTCTCTCTATAGATCTTAAAGCTAGGAGAGAAGAAACCTCTCTGCCTCTAGGGCAAGGGTTTCCGAGAGATTTGCAGGTGGAAAAGATCTGGCTCTCATCTTTGGAAATTTTTTGAAGCTGAGAACCAGTCCCTGGCTGACTACTTCCAGGACCCACTTGTCTGAATGTAATAGACATCCAGTACTGGACAAAGTAAGCCAGCCTGCTCCCTACTGGGATAGGAGTCTAGACCCGGGCAGGACCATCAGGGTGTCTTGCTTGGCAGAGGCTTTAGGCTGAGGAGTGGATGCAGCCCTGCTCATGCCCCTTCTGCCTCTCCCTCTGAAGAACCCCCCCTCTGAGAAAAGGAAGAAGAGGCCTGTGCTTGGTAAAAAGGCATTTGAAAAGGCCTGTTCCTGCCCCTAGACTGCTGCCTTTGAGGTGCTGCCTGCCTTTCCTTGGCCTGAGCACTCCTGTAAGTGGTCCTATACTCATCCATTTTCTTCATATAATTCTCTGTCTGCTCCTTAAACAAAGAATTACCCACTACAGGAAAATCCATGGCCTTAGCCTGGGTGTCCTTTTTAGAGGCTAGTACATCTGAGCCAAGCCATCCTCCGAAGAGCCACAGATGTAGCCATGACTCTTGATGACATCATTAGAGTCCACAGCAGCATGAAACTGAACCTTAGATGCCTTAATCCCATCTGCAGCCACCGCCTCCAGCTCCTTGGCTAGCTGGGGGGAGGCCTGTTTATCCAGTGCCAGCACAGTGTCCCACCTGGACTTCTAGTACCTGGCTGTATAGGCCATGTAATTTGCCTGCCCGAGTGCCAAAGAAGATGCCATGGCATCGATCTTCCTGGAGTCCTTGTCAGGGGGGTGTGAAGACAAGGGAATATTTGCCTTGTCACAGGCAGCAGCCTATACTACCCCAATATGGCTGCATTGTTGATATAAGAACTCCATGTCTGAGCCTGAAAGCGTATACCTCTTGTCCATTCTTCTATCCACAGGAGGTATAGTGTTAGGAGACTAACATTTTTTGTGTCCGTTTCCCAAAAGATTTATGGAGAGGAATAGACAGTCTCCTGGACTCTGGGATGTCCATCATCTCTACGTAATGAGGCTCCTCTTGATCTTCCACAGCCTCCTCCATAGGAAGCTGGAGGGTTTCAGCCACCTTTCTGTAAAACATAAAGTGAGAAGGGCACTCAGAAAGCCTAGGAGGGGAACACCTGAAGGTCTGTCTGGGGAGATGTCCGTTTCCACAGGCACATCCAGACCCTCACTTACGTCATCATCCTCAAATTCCCTTTCCTCTTCAAATTCCGGTTCATAAAAATCTTCAAGGGTATAATCTTGAACTGGGGAACCAACCGAACCGAACCCCTGCCAAAAGGAGCCGGATCGGTCGGAATCGGACGGAGCGATTCTACAATCTGAATCGCTCTGGCTATCTCTTCGGCGGTCGGAACATGAACCTCTGGATCAGAACCAATTTGTCTTTGCGTTTTCTTTTTGTCGGAATCAATCCCTCGGAATTTGCTCTCCTTTTGGCCGAAGAAGTTTCGCCCTGGTCAGAGGGCACTCCTTCTGGTTCGGTTGAAACCGAACCAGGCTGGCCATCTGGGTCAGCAGACTTCTCGGCCTCCTTTTCCCTCAGTCCACCTAATCTCTTCTCAAGGGTACATTTGGGAAAGTTTTTACATATTTGGCAGTCTGAATTGAGGTGGTCAAACCCCAGACAATAAACACAGGTGGTGTAGGATCGGCCTTAGCAAAGACCTCCCACACTCCTGCAGTGTTGAAACCAGTGGGTCGTTGTTTTCTTAGGTTTTCTCAGACATGGCCAACATAACCAAAGCATTACCCTTTTTACAACCGCCAGGCAAGACTCCTTATCGGTTCCTAACCGTGTCACGCGTGTTGGAAAAAAACGCTTCAACACTTTTTTTTTTTTTAAGAACAGATAAGAACTGGTAACCACACACTAAGTAAAACTCACAAATTTCACTATCAAATGAGCGGTTCAGCTGAACCGAGACGCACTTTTACAAGTTCCACACAAAAAACAGAACAATTCCTATCTAGTACTCATGGCACCACAGACAGAGACTGAACCAACTATGTGGATACTTTTTCGGTTTAAAAACCGATGAAAACTGAAACTTTAACCGACTTTCAAACCGAGCTGAAGGAGTAATCTCCCGGGCGACCGTTCAGTGAGGCAGAGTAAAGAATCTGACGGTTTAGGTTTGAAACACTCCAGACAGAGACTGCAACCGAGCTCGAGCTCAGCATTCTATGCCCTGCATAGAAAGTGAACTCTCTATTCTCTGGGGCAGTTCAAAGGTTGGGAATCACTGCAATTGTCAGAATACAGCAAGACTTCATGTTGTCTTGAAATGCTTTTTACACAAACTTTTTAGATAGGCTACCGATGTGCATTATAAAACATGTAAAGGATAATTGCAAATATAGTACTGTGTCTATTGTGTTTTTCAAAATTATTCAAAGGCACAATTCACAGACTGCATTTTTACCTGAACTGATTGAGGAGTTTCCAACTTTTCCTGACCCTCGCCCACGACCAGAAGGAGTGCCACGGCCTCGTCCCACCCCACCACGCCTGCGGCCTTCTTCAGAGCGCTGCCTCGGATCCTCTTGCTCATCCCTCTTCTCGGATTCTGTCTCAGAGGCATTCGATTGCTCAGAGTTGGTACCTGAAAAGGGGAGGGGGGTACATTACTTTCTACAGATATATTACAAACAGATATGGTCTGCAAATAGAGGAATTACGACCCATCCAGTCAGCCCCAAGACCTGTCTAGTATTGGGAGCTGTCCCTAGTGGACCCCCTCCCCATACTACCCCACTCGCATCCTTCCCATGGGCCTGTCCAACCCTTTTTGAACCCCCCCTACTGTTTCAGCACATATAGTGGTAATCGTAACCAAGTTGCTCAGTACTGAGGCACTCAACTTAAAAGTCTGCACTGGCTGTAATGCGAGTCTGCCTAAGCATTACCTGGTCAACTTTTGCAGGACTCTGACTGCACAACTTTCTCAGTAAGCATGCTCCATTTTCACCACCCTTTTCATAAAGAAGCACTTCATGACATCCTTTCTTGGCCCCCCACCCAACGTCATGGAGTTCTCCTAGTGCCCAGTTTTCAGGTCAGTATGAACAACTGCCCATTTATCTAATGGAGGTACCCGAATGCCTCTATCTTTTCTCCCTTCTCCCTCTTACACGCCAAGTGTACATATCTAGGTCTCTTCCCCACCTGCTCCCAGAAAGACTCTCTCTGCTGTCTCTGGATCATTTAGGGTGCCCTCCTCTGCACCGACTGCAGCCTTACCCTGTCCTTCAAATGTGGGTTCCAAAACTGTACACAGAACTCATAAGTGCAGGCGAACCAGGGATCAGTATAGAGGCAGTATCGGCTCACTTCTCCTGCTGTTGCTCCCTATCCCTGTGCACCCCGGCATCCTATCTGCCCTGCCCAGAGCCCTTACACTGCACCAATGCTTTCAAGTTCTCCATTACTGACAAAGCCAGGTTGCCTTCTTCCACTGTCGTCTCCACCACTACCTAATACATCTTGTATTCTGTTCTTGGGCGCTTGGACCCAATTTTCATTACTTTTCATTTAAGATGCTCAGGTTCCTTTCTTCCAGTATTTTAACTTATTATCAATCAACAAAGAAGAAATTCCGTCACATTTACTGAATCTTATTTTTTTTGTCAGTTCAAACTTTGTCAGTGGGATTAATCATAACTGCTGGGTAACAGAAAAACAGCTAGAATTGTATCTGCATACAAGCCAGGCAGCTCTAGGAGTATGGACTAGTACCACCCTATAGTCGTCTCGTCTGCACTTCGCAAACTTCTAGAAAAGCTTGTATCTGCTCAACTTACTGCTTCCACAAGAATAGCCTTTTCTCCCTTGCCCAGCATTGTGTCAGGAAGGGTCATGGCGCATCAACGGCACTTATAAAACTAACCACTGATGTCAGTACTGCAGTGGACAAGGGTCAGTCGACAGTGCTGTATTTATGGACTTGACCAAGGCCTTTCACCCAGATAATCACTCCTTATTAAGTTCCAAACTACTAGCCTTAGATTTATCACCTCCACTGCAGTATCCTGGTTTAAAAGCTACCTGCGTTAACAGGATGCAACTTGTACAAAGTGATTGCTCTATTTCTTTTCTGTCAGCTGCTAAAGTTAAAGTCCCTCAAGGTTCTGTTCTTGGTCCACTGCCTTTTCCTCTTTTCATTAATAATCTAGCTCGTGGACTTCCGGTTCCGGTTTAGAGAATGGCAGCTGCATAACCCTCGAGCTCCAACACCCCTCTTCTACAATCTCTAATAATCCTCAGACCTTCTCAAAAACCTATTTCTCCCCTCAAAAGCAAGCTAAGGTGGCATCCAAGCCAGCTAGACCCAAAGGGCCAAAAGCTATACCAGCGCAAACAAAAATGAAGCAGCTTACCAATGATGAGGAACTGGAGAGTGAGGCAGCATGACCGCGCAGTCTTAGGCCAAATGCAGATTCTTCTCAAGATTCGGAAGATGAGGATTTGCCTATGTCCCATAAATCTAGCAGAACGCTACAAAAAAATCCGGCGCTCAGTTCAAAAAATAGATTCTTCTTTAGCAGACCTCAGGCAAGACGTCTGCAACATGGACGCGAAAGTCTCAGAAAACACAGTGAAGCTAACTGAAATGGCTCAGTCCCAGGACTCGAGTGAACGTCTGATACTGTACTTAAGAGATCAGGAAATTCAGGCTTGGTTAGAGGATATTGAAAATCGTGCCTGACTAAACAATTTTCGTATACATGGAATCCCCGAGGGAGCAGAAGAAGGGTACGCTTCACCTCTCGATTTTATACAGCAGCTGCTCCATTCGGTGATGGAAATCCCAGCTGATCTAGACATTACGATGGATAGGGCCCACCATTCCCTCATACCAAAGCCCACCAATCCTTTGGCGAGACCCAGGTCTTGGGTGATACGGATGGCTCTCTACCAAAGAAAAGAGTGGGTGCTTCGAGAAGCCTGGAGACTTAAAACCCTAAAATACAAGAATAGCACCCTCTTTTTTAAGCAAGACTTTTCAGCAGTGTTACAATCTGAGCGACAGAAAACAAGAGCCATTTTAAAAGAAATTCGGGGGAAAAAAAAAAAGAACTTGCACGCTCAATTTCTGTTCCCTGCACGAATCAAGCTTTATCTCGAAGAGGGCCCCAAAACTTTCAGCAGTTTACTGGACTTGTTGCTGTTGTTGCAGGAATGGAAGATCACCCCTCCGGACATGGAGATGGCGCGCCTGGAGCGAACCGTTATGTCTAATGCATGGTCAGTGGCCAAGAATAATTCTTCCAGATAGACTCCCGGAGCAATGCCGAACACCATCTCACAGGACACATCTGGGTTAATTTGTATAACGGGCAAGAGGAAAACAGACACCCAAGAAGCGCACCCCCTAACCTCTCCGAAACGCTGAGTGAATCAAGCCAACATAAAATTCATCGGTGGCGCCTGTGAATGCAGACTCACTGAGTGTTCTAAACATTTGTCCTCTGGTTTGAACCAAATGGAAAGGAGTGCGATGATAGCCTTTAAGCCCCGATTCCCTGAGCAACTTGGATTATTACCATGAGCAAAATCTAAAACTGGAACTGTACAGGATGCAGGCATTGGGATTGGGTAGACTTACGAACCCCTTAAGCATCTAATGATAAAGCTGAGCACAATCTCAGCTCTGCTTTCAAATTTGTAAAATGTTGCCCTCGAGTTGGGGGAGTTTCGCGTAATTCCTGTGTTTTCTTTCATGCTTGACGGGCAAGTATAATCATCGATAGAGATGATTAACCCTGTCTAAAAAAAAAAATAGCATTTTGGGACGCTTCTATGCTGAACTGGGGGGCAGGGGGGATATTCATAAATGGAACAGGATGAGGAACATTGTGCTTCTGCTAAATCTCTGGGGTGCGTTGTATGCGTGGGTAGCGCTACGCAAAGATGGCTCCCTAACATATCCGGATTTGAAATGTAGCCTTGTCACCTGGCTAGGACTCGCTCTGCTTAGACTCCAGGAGACCAGAGTCAGCTATTTGGGCTCCTACTTCTACCAGGGTAGAGTATGCCTCACAGCAACTCACCCGGATTTGTAGAGTGCCCTATAAATGGCACTCCTGCCTTGGAAGCAAAAGTGTAAATAGTTAATTCCCTACAGATGGCCCTCGAGATAGGAGCGCCACCTTGTGGGGATTCCTGTCTCAACTGTTTTTGTTTGTTGTCAGAGTGACAGATTACTTAGATATTTTTTATTTCTATCTTAGTACCATACATACTGAGAGAGGAAAAGTCGCGACTCGGGAGTGCTTGGAGAGTTGGGAGGCAAATCCCTCCATTAGGCGAAATGAAGATCAGCAAGGAATACCTTACGGGATGGGAGTGGGAAAAAGACTGAATTTGAATGGAGGTTTGGAAACGAGAACAACAGAAACTTATAGTTTAAGGGGCAATGGGGGACAGAGAAAAGATAGTTATTGTTTCCCATAATATCAATGGATTAAATAATCCAGTAAAAATAAAGAAGGTCCTGTCAGTCCTCAAAAAGCAGGCCCCTTTCGCTGTGCTCCTCCAGGAGATGCATCTCAACAATAAAGAGCATGTTAAGCTCCGGAAATTTGGTACCTCACATGTGGTATCCTCCTCGCATCATAAAGGGAAAAGACGTGGTACAGCCATTCTAATAGCTCGGGGCACTCAATTTAGGGTTTCCTCGACTTACTCAGACCCTGAAGGGCAAGACTGGCAGTAGCAGTGGGCATACTGGAAGACACCCCAGTTACCACAGCTTCGCTCTATGTCCCACCTGGTTCCACAGTGGTTGCAATAAGGTCCCTACTGAACAAGATTATGGAACTGCAGGTGGGGATGTTAACAGTGGGAGGGGAATTAAACCAAACCATAGAACCACTGGATTCTTCTAACTTAAAATACCTTAGGAAAACCTTGGCTAGTAAATCATTAAGAGAATATATGAAGGGGTCCCTATGGGTGGATGCCTAGAGACTCCAGCACCCCGGGCAAAGAGAGTACACGCATTATTCTCCCCCTCATGGCACTTATGCCTGAATTAACCATTTTTTACTCTCAGGGGAGCATTATCATAGAGTAGTGGATTGTAAACATATACCCTCGAGCTTGTCAGACCACTCCCAACTTTCCTTAAAATTAGATTGGGGCACCATATGGAAGCAGACCCTCTGGAAGTTTATCATCTGTTGACTGTAAAGGATTTCACAGAACTTGCCAAAAAACTTTTGCTTCAGATTATTCAGGATAATGATTCTCCGCAGGCCTCAAGTGCAACCCTTTGGGACACCATAAAAGTGGTTTGGGGGGATATAATTAAATTCGCATCTGTTTACAAGAAACAACAGAATCTGAATCTGGAAAAACTCCAGCAGCAGTTGAGGGACTTACAGACAGCCCATGCAGGAGGAGATATAACCACCAGACAGCAGATTCAAAAAATAATTGATGTAAGAGCAGAGCAGGCCCTACAGCGTATGTGCCAAAAATACTGTGAGGTGGGACTGAGAGCAACCCGACTTTTGGCCCATCGTTTTAAGCAGCAGACTGCTCGGAATACCATAGCGCAGATCAGGGACCCGGGGACTGGTCAATTAAAGGGAACCCGGATCAGATTTTAGACTCCTTTAGAGAGTATTACCGTACTCTCTACACCCTGGAACACACAGCGAGTGATTCACAAATTCAGTCCTACCTATCCAAGCTCAACCTGCCGAAACTCTCGCCAGGCCTACGGTCTCAGCTAGACAAACCGTTCTCACCAGCAGAACTTACCAGAGCCATCACTTCCTTAAAGACCAATAAGGCCCCAGGCCCAGATGGGTACACACCCGAATTTTTCAGATTCTTAAAAAAAAAAAAAAAAACACCTGTAGATTCCTTTCCTGAGGGTTTGCAAAGCCTCCCAAAAGGGGGAGAATCTACCACAATCCTGGAACTATGCTGTTATATCCAGCATACCAAAGCCAGCTAAGGATGTGACAATGCGGATCGTACCGTCCTATATCTATTCTAAATATAGATTACAAACTCTATTCCACATTAATAGCAAAACATCTAGAGGGGGTCCTTTATAAACTAATAGATTACGATCAGACGGGTTTTGTCCCTACCCGTCAGACACAAGATAATGTTAGAAGGACCCTGTCTATTATCCACCACGCCTCCCAGTTGAGTTTGCCCTTCCTTCTGCTGAGCCTAGACGTGGAGAAGGCTTTTGACCGGGTGGCGTGGAATGTCTTATCTCAAACATTAAAAGCTTTTGATTTTTCAGATGCATTCATTAAGATCATAGACCAAATCTATCTTGACCCGAAGGCCTATATTAAAATAAATGGAGGAATATCCTTCCCAATTTCATTACTCCGAGGGACTACGTAGGGATGTCCCCTTTCCTCGCTTCTGTTCGCCTTCTACCTAGAACCATTAGCACAAAGTCTAAGGCAAAAAAGGGAAGTGGAGGGCATGAACATCGGGGGGGGGGGGGATCTCATAAATTATCCCTATATGCAGATGATCCCCTGATCTTAGTAACCCAGATGAAGGACTAGTCCCACTTTGGAATACACTGGAGAAATTTAGCCAATTAGCAGGTTATAAGGTAAACACTACTAAAACTGAGGTATTGAGCATCTCATATACCCTTTAAAGAGGATTCCCCCTTCAACTGGAACAGGAGCCATCTTAAATATCTAGGGGTCCAAATTTCAACAGATCACTCCCAGATTTTTAACCTTAACTTTATCCCTGATTTGGCACAACTGCGAAGGGATTTGGAAAGATGGGCCCTTATACAGTATCTATCCCCTTGCTTCAAAGAGTAAACGCAGTTAAGATGGTTCTCCTTCCTAAATTTCTGTTTACATCAGACTTTGCCAATATATATACCAAATTCGTTCTTCACTCAGATTAACAGAGGGATTTCTCGCTTTATCTGGAACTCTAGGAGCCCTAGAGTTCGCTTCTCGGTACTTCAGATCCCAAAGAGGCGGGGAGATGTGTCTATCCCAAATCTGAAGCTGTATCATCAGGCAGCCCAACTACGCACAGTATTTTACTGGCTAGATAGAAATGATGACGCCAAGTGGAAGTCCCTTGAGGTTGGAGCAGTGGACCCATTCATCCTTTGAGGATCCCTTCTTACCAGAGTAACTCCCAGGCTATACACAAAGGAAACCCACACATAGAATCCACGCTAGTAAATTGGTACGATCTTCTAAACGACAAATTCTTAAGTAAATGGAGACCCCTCTTAAACCATATAGCATATGACCCGGCCTTTGTTCCAGCGACGTGGGATTCAGGATTTCGCAGATGGCAGGAGGGAGGCCTCTTCTTGGTGTGGCATTTCATAGGAGAGAGAGGAGTATTAGCATTTCAAGAAGTGGTGTCCCAATATGGAGTGACATGGCGGGACAGATTTAGGTATTTTCAAGCCAGGGACTATGTTCAATCCCTTGGGTTGGCCCCCTGGGAGGAGGATCCCCTTCCACATTCATGCACCTTATTAAGTTAGCCCTGGAGAATTGAGAGCCCTTGGATAAGATAACTTTGTATTTATACAGTGCTGTTCTCCAATGGAAGGAGGACACACCACAAACAATTGGAACTGCATGGTCAAAAGATTTAGATCTCCCAATACCCGATGAGATGTGGAGCGGGGCCCTGGGTACAGTGCATTGGGGAACAAATGCAACAAGCTGGAGGGAGTTTTCTTGGAAGATCTTTGTAAGATTCTTCCGAACCCCAGCAATACAGGGGAATATGGGAGGGGGATGGGCTAGGCCTTATGCTGGAGAGGTTGTGGTCACTCCCCGGCTACATTGGCTCATATATATACTTTGGGGATGCACCCACCTAACCCCCTTCCTCCAAAAGAAAAAATTACTTACCATAGTAATGTTGTTTCTTCTAATGGAGTCTTGCTGTATTCAGACATAATGCAGTTAGCCCCAGCACTTGAACTGCCCCGGAGAGGAAAGCGTTAACTCTATGCAAAAGCATAGAACGTTGAGCTTGAGCTCGGTTTTCAAACCTCTGTCTGTGGTACTTCCCAGTGTAACTGTCAGATTCTTACGAGCTAACTAACTAGTAACTAAAGTATGGAAATTGTTCAAATATAGCCAAAGGGCAAAATATATCTTCTTGGGCCCCAAAAGACTCAAGTCGAGAACCCAAGATGGAAAGGTAGTGACAATATTTAGTAAAACACCAGAAAAAAACAACAACATCATCTACCCCACCCAAGAGGGAAGGTACAAGGTACACCCCTGAGGTGCAACACTGTACCTGCCAGCCTACTTCCCAAAACCAGGTTCTGGGGCGCCTGAATACAGCAAGACTCCATTAGAAGAAACAACATTACTAAGGTGAGTAATTTTTTCTTCAAAAAAACATTAAGTCTTGCTGTATTCAGACATAATGCAGACTACCAAGTAGTTCCCTATGGAGGAGGGAATGCAGAACCTACTTTGGGGAACAGGCTCTGCAGTACTGCTGTACCAAACCTAGCATCACTCCTAGCCTGGATGTCCAGGGAGTAATGCTTGGTGAAAGTATGTACTGTTTTCCAGGTGGCTGCTTTACAGATCTCCAACAAAGGTATATCGCTGGCTGCAGCTAGAGCAGCAGCTGTACCCCTGGTCGAATGAGCCCTCAAGCCTGAAGGGGGCGTCCTACCCAATTTGTCATAACAAAATTGTATACAAGAAACAATCCACCTGGCAATAGTTCTCTTAGTGGCAGGCTTACCCTTTCCCACGTCACCATAAGTGAGAAACAATTGAAGACAGTCATTTTTATGTGCCTTAGTATGCTCAATGTAGTAGCTAAGGGCCCTCTTAATGTCCAGACTGTGTAACCTTCTTTCACCTGAAGAAGAATGGTCAGTGAAAAAACACAGGGAGAGATGCAGACTGGTTCAGATGAAAATCTGAAACCACTTTGGGAAAGAACCTCCTATTGGTTCTGAGGACTACTTTGTCCCTATGGAAGGAGATGAAGTCAGGTTCCGCTGACAGGGCCTGTAGCTCACTAATCCGCCTGGCAGAAGTAACAGCTGCCAGGAACACAGTTTTCCAGGTCAAGTACTTCAATTCGTCCAAAGCCAGAGGTTCAAAAGGCGGCTGCATTAGCTGAGCTATGTAGACATTAAGATCCCAAGGTGGAGTAGGCTCCCTAAAGGGAGAGTTAATGTGAACCAGACCTTTGAAAAACTTCTGGAAAACAGGATGAGATGCCAGGGAAGAGCCCTTCCCTGCTGAGAGGAATGCAGAGACAGCTGCCAGATGAACCTTCAGAGTGGCAGGCCTAAGGCCTAAATCATTGAGATGAACTAGATAGTCTAAGGTTGTGGAAATGTCTGCAGAATCGGGCAGGATGCCTTTCTGAGAACACCAAATACTGAACCTTTTCCATTTGGAGTTGTAAGGTTTTCTAGTGGAAGGTTTCCTAAAGACCTTCAGAATATCCAGAACTCCCTGATAAAGATGTAGAGCTGTATATTCTAACTCTTCAAGAGCCAGGCCTTGAGATGGAGAGATGGGGGTACCAGATCTGCCCCTGGGAGGAGGACAGGAGGTTGTATGTCCTGGGCAGAGACAGGGGACGTGACACTGACAAGGACAGCAGTAGAGGATACCAAGGCTGTCTGGCCCAGTCTGGAGCTACCAGTATCACTGTGCAGGGTTGAGTCCTGATCTAGATCGGAGCTCTGAACAGCAGAGGGAAGGCATAGAGAAACCTGCCCTTCCAGTCCAAAAGGAGAGCATCCTGGGGGACCATCCCTAGGACTGGAGATCTGCAACAAAACAGTGGAAGTTGATGATTGTCCGGTGCTGCAAGAGATCTATCTCTGGAGTGCCCCACCTGGAGAAGATGACCTTCAGTATGTGAGGATCCAGGGACCATTCGTGGTGACCCTGAGAAATTCTGCTCAGAGCATCTGCTAGTAAGTTGTCCTTCGCTGGAAGGTGAACTGCTACCAGGGAAGTCTGAAGGAAATAGGCCAGAGACCACAGCTTCATGGCCTCTGTGCACAAGGCAGAGGACCGAGTGCCTCCCTGCTTGTTGATGTACCACATTGTGGTGGTGTTGTCCGTTCCGACTTGGACTACTTCGCTCTTGACTGAATCCAAGAAGCTCTGAAGGGCTAAGAAAACTGCCCTGAGTTCCAGGAGATTGATATGAAGGAGAGACTCCTGTGGAGACCAGAGCCCTTGAGCTGTCAGGGCTCCCAGGTGGGCTCCCCATCCTAGGAGAGAAGCATCTGTAGTTAAAACTACTGATGGGACTTGGGGGAGAAATGGAACCCCTTGTCTGAGGTTGTCCTGGTCCAGCCACCACTGGAGAGCTTGGACCAGTGTCTGAGTCACTGGAATCAGTTTGATAAGTGAATCCTTCTTCTGAGACCAAAAAGACCTCAGATGAAACTGAATGTCCCTCATCTGGAACCTTGCTCCCTGCACCACTGCTGTGGAAGCTGCCATGTGGCCCAGGAGCTGGAATTGTACAGTGTCCAACTCTATGCCTATAAAGGTGAGAAGCTGAACTGGTTCGAGCACAGACTTTGGAAGATTGAGAAGAAAGCCCAAGGAGCTGAGTAGGTCCTGGGTAGTTTGAAGAGCTGACTTGACCTGTAAAGGAGACTGACCCACTAACAGCCAGTCATCTAGATACGGAAAAATGGTCGATACCCTGTTTTCTGAGGTAAGCCACCACTACTGCAAGGCACTCTGTGAACACCCTTGGAGCTGATGTTAGACCGAATGGCATGGCTCTGAATTGGTAATGGCCTGAAGGCAACTTGAACCCGAGGTATTTTCTGTGGGAGCACCCGATAGGAATATGGAAGTAGGCATCCTTGAGGTCCAGACATGCTAGCCAATCTCCTGGCCTTAGAGAGGGAAGGATTATTCCCAGAGTTACCAGTTTGAATTTTGGCTTAATGTGTTTGTTCAAATATCTTAGGTCTAGGATCGGTTGCCACTCCCCCATTTTCTTTGCGGTAAGGAAGTATCTGGAGTATAGTCCTTTTCCCTTGTGCTGAGTAGGAACCTTCTCTATAGCTCAGAGCTAGAAGAGAGAAAACCTCAGCCTCTAGGGCAAGGGTTTCTGAGATTGATGCGGGTGGAAAAGACTTGGCCCTCTTTTTTGGAAATTTTTTGAAGCTGAGGGCTAGTCCCTGGCTTACTACTTCTAGGACTCACTTGTCTGAGGTCACAGACTTCCAGGCCTGGAAGCAGTAAGCCAGCCTGCCTCTTACTGGAAATGGGGAGTCGACCCGGGCTGACACATCAGGGTGTCTGCTTGGCAGGAGCCTTGGACTGAGAGGAGGAGGGAGCAACCCTGCTCATCTCTCTCCCTCTGAAAAAACCCTCTGTGGGAAGGGAGAGGAGGCATGGGCTTGGTAAAAAGGCCTTTGAAAGGGCCTGCTCCTAGACTGCTGCTTGTGCGGAGTGGCTTGCCTTTCCTTGGCCTGTGCACTCCTGTACGTGGTCCTGTATTCATCCATTTTCTTCATGTAAGCCTCTGTCTGCTCCCCAAACATAGAGTTACCTACTATAGGAAAATCCGTAGTCTTAGTCTGGGTATCCTGCGAAAGGCTAGTACATCTGAGCCAAGCATTTCTCCTGACATACACAGATGTAGCCATGACTCTAGATGCCACATCATTGGAGTCCACAGCAGCATGAAATTGCATTCTGGATGCCTCAATTCCATCAGCAGCCACCTCCTCCAGTTCCTTGGCTAGCTGGGGAGAGGCCTGTTTAGCCAGTTCCAGAACTTTGTCCCATCTGGATTTCTGGTACCTGGCTGTGTAGGCCATACAAGTAGCCTGCCTGAGTCCCAAAGAGGGTGCCAAATACTGTTTTTTTGGCCATGACATCCACTTTCCTGGAGTCCTTATCCGGGGTGTGTGAAGCCAAAGGAATGTTAGCCTTGTCACAGGATGCAGCCTGCACTACCCCAACATGGCTGCAATGACTATTAAAGAGCTAGTGTACTGCTTGGAATTGATAGTGATATTCAGATGCAATCAGCTATCACTTCCAGTATCTGAAGTATTTTTTTATTTTCTGTTTGCCAATTAGAAGATGTTCCACCTTTCAGTACTGAGGTGATATGTGGAGCAGCACTCTGTCTGGAGGGAAAAAAAGTCAGTTCTGTTCCTCCTACTACATCGTCAGAAATGAGACCAAACATCTTGAGGCACCACAGTCCTTGCAACCTGAGCAGTGACTTTCACAAGCTACCGATCAAAATGCAGGAAACTGTGACATCACTAGTAACTAGGGAGAGAGAGTCCCTGCTGCTTCATGTGAAAGTGAAACCTGGCAGAGCGAAATGGTTCTCATTGGTTACTAGTGATGTCACAGTCAGTGTGGTTTCAGTGTTGATGTAGTGGGAGGAACAGAACTGACTTTTTTTCCCCCTCCAGACAGAGTGCTGCTCCACACATCACCCCAGTACTGCCAGGTGGGAAATCTTCTAATTAGCAAGCAGAAAAGAATAAATACTTGAGATATAAGAAGAGATAGCTGACTACATCTGAAAGTTATAATTAATTGCAGGCAGTTTCCAGGCAGTGTACTAGCTCTTCAAGGAACTCCGCAGCTGAGCCTGATATCGAATACCTCCTGTCCATTCTCTTGTCCACAGGAGGTATTGAATTAGGGGTTTGTAAAATTTTGTGTGTCTGTTTCCCCAAAGATTTATGAAGAGGAATAGACAGCTTTTTGGACTCTGGGATGTCCATCATCTCCACAAAATCAGGCTCTTCCTCCTCCTCTGCTGCTTCAACCAAGGGAAGCTGCAGGGTTTGTGCCACCTTTTTGTAGAACAAAAAATGTTAAGGGGACTCAGACAGCCTGGGAGGAGAGACACCTGAGGGCCTGTCTGGGGAGATATCCAGTTCAATGGGCACATCCAGACCCCCTTCACTGTCATCATCATTGTCATCACTGGGATGGTCTTCGTCTCCCTCCCACTCCTCATAATAAACATCTGGGTCATAATCTGGAGGAGACAGATCAGACCGAACCGGCGGTGTCGGTTCAGACGGAACCGGTCTACGCGATTGGACAATATTAATCGATTTGGCTATTTCATCCGTGGTTGGAAAGGGGGATACAGGATCCGAACCGGCAGACTTGTGCTTTTTCTTTGATGGAACCGACCCCTCGGGGTCGGCTCTCCTCCTGCCCGAGGTGGCATCGCCTAGGTCAGTAGGCACCTCCTCAGATTCGGCCGCAACTGAACCGGGCTGGCCATCTGGATCTATGGACTTCTCAGCCTCCCTTTCCTTCAACCTACTCAGTCTTTTATCTAGAGTGATTATAGGAAAGTTCTTACAGATTTGGCAGTCTGACTTGACATGGTCAAACCCCAGACAATAAACACAGATGAGGTGGGGGTCGGCCTTAGCAAAGGCCTCCCCACACTCAGTACAGTGCTGAAACCCAGTGGGACCAGTGTTGTTCTTAGGTTTCTCAGACATGGCCAACCTAACAATTATCCTATAGCAGCTTTCAAGCCAGGTAATGAGCAACTGATCAGTTACAAACCGTGTCACAGGCTTTTCAAAAGAACCAGCAAAAGTCCGGTTCTTTTGAAACCGATCGGTACCGGAACACCACACTAATCCCAGAAAAAAAGAGAAAAAAATTCAACAGAGTCGGTTCCGGACCGACCGGAAAGAAACCGAAGAAAGACAACTTCCACTCTTTAGCGAAATAAAACACAGTCACTACCAATCTACATACTACCTGTACCGTAGACAGAGGCTGGAAATCCGAAAATAATACACAAATGCAGTTAAAACTGAACGCTTTTAATTTTCTTTTACCGAACCTAGCAGAGGAAATCTCCGGAGTGACTTCACTGTTAGGCGGAGTAAAGAATCTGACGGTTATACTGGGAAGTACCACAGACAGAGGTTTGAAAACCGAGCTCGAGCTCAACGTTCTATACTTTTGCACAGAGTTGACTCTTTCCTGTCCGGGGCAGGTCAAGTGCTGGGGCTAACTGCATTATGTCTGAATACAGCAAGACTTCATGTAGTTTGAAGCTTCAACAAGCAATACATACCATTTTTGATTTGGACCTTACCTTGACCCCCACACTTTACTTCTTTCTGGATCTGCCCCCTGGGCACAGAGACCCGGGTTCAGCGAGACTTATGAGAATCATCCTACTGACAGCCCAGAAACTGATCACTAAAAACTGGCTCACTGCTAACAAGATTTCTACAGATCAGTGGCATGATCTCATGATTTCAGCGTACCAGATGGAGAGGCTTACAGCTTCTCTTAATAAAAAATTGACCCACTCTGAACTGCTCTGGAGGAGGTGGGTCACTTATGTTATGATTATAAGGCCTGATTTTATACCTTGAGAAAGTCAGGAGAAGAATGGTAAAAAAAAATAAAAAAAGGAAAAAACACAACAAACTTTAAGCTGATCCCCTCTTCCCTAATAGCTGAACCTGCACAAAGTAAAATGCAATTTATACGACGATATCTTTCCAAGATCTACCTTCTATGCTGCAGAAAATAGTCTGTGTACCTGTAAGTGATTACATAGTTAATATGGTCTGATCAATTGGTTCACAGATCAAATCTTCCTGATTTACTCCGTGTAACCTCTGACTACTACCTAAAAATAGTACGCAAATATGTATAGAACATATGGTACAAAGTGTAATTAACTGCTTTGTTTTTTTTTTATGTTGATTATATGTTTTGTGTAAAATGCAAAAGTGATAGTTTAAAAAAAAAAATAATAATCTAGCTCGTTACTTCCTCCTGTTGCTGCTCAATGTCTGACAATAACCTGTTTTTTAATATAGTTCCACTGTGCCACTGATTTAAACAGTTGCCTAACCTGCGACTTCCTTAGGATCCAAGGTTGACTTTCTGATAATAAATTGGGTCTTAAAGGAAAGGTCCCCTCAACCTTTTATTCTGTTTACCTGTGTAGTTTGCCGGCCTGAACAATGACTGCCTCTACTGTACCTTACTAATTTCATTAGGATTTAAATGTAAATGAAGTTACGCAAGTCTGGCATGAAAACCTGCTCGACTCCACTGCAAAGGTCATGACCCAACTCGTGTGAGGCATCCTTGAATTTTCCGATGTTTTACTGCTAAACCCTGCAGCAAGTCCTTATGTTGTCTTATGCTGGTCATGACACTTGTCAAGGTATAATCAGTGCCCTGCTGTTTTCTGCAGTTTAAAATGTATCTAAATTAGGCAAAAATGCTTCTAGAGAATATAGGGACTTAGCAAGACGTAACAGAACAGACGGAGGCTATAATATCTGCTGGCTTATGCAGGTATGCATCAACTCCCATGATGCCTTGCATGAGTGGAGATATGAAATTTGCAATGGAGTAAAACAGGTTTTCATACCAGGGTAGAGCAGACTGAAGCAAACTCATTTACATTTAAATTAGGATGATGCAAGAGATTGTTCATGCCTACAAACTACACAGCTATACAGAAAACAGGTTGATTGGACTTTCTCTTTAAATACCCAAGCTATGTAGTTTGGTTGAAGTAATAAAACTAAGTAAATTACCATCAATAACTCTCCTGCACTGATGGGTCCCATTTGGATAATGTTATGTCTTTTTATGTACTTGGGGATTACTTTAGGCAAAGTAGATTTTTTCACACTGTATTGTTATTGTATTTAACTCAGCTAACCAATGGTTGGGCCTTTGATTATAGAATCTGACATAATCTTACCCTTGACACTTCACTCACAACTGCGCAAGTAGTCCTACCACCTAGCATGAGCTATGGTCTGTCATCCTTAAAAGTAACATGGTCAAGTGGGACATTACTTATAACAACATCTGTTGCTTTGCACTAGCAACGAATTGCCTTAACCCCCCCCCAAGTCATCTGAACTCTAGTTTGCACCGGCTGTCCCCTGTTGCACAGCGATCAGCTGCCCTGGGTTGCTTCATTGATAAATTACAAAGGTATCAGGTACCTGCCTCCCTGGCTGTGGGTCTTCACTTCCCCCTGTGCACCTACTTTCTCAAATCTAGTACTAAAGAACAGTTACATACTTACCGTAACAGCAGCTCTTCAAGAGAATCTCCTCCATTAGTCCAGACCTTTGGAACTACAGCCCCGGCACTAGGATGTTCTAGATATTCTGTGATCAGCCACGACTGGATGGCATCCCACATCAGCTAGGTCACTGTGACTGGCTGGTCCAAGTGGCCTAGGTGCTGGGACCGCTGATGGCCTTACTCCCACTGCAGGTAGAGCATCCATAAGTGGGTCCAACGGACCACAGTGGTGCAGGACGCCATGCACCCCAACAGCTGCAGGAAGTCCTGGGCAGGGCGCAAGCAAAGCTCAAAGACAAAAGCTGCACTTAACCAGTCCCTCGATCAGCCTAGATGTTCCCTGCCTAATCTGTCTCCACGGACCCTAAATGGTCCCAGGCTACCCTCACCCTTGCTGCTTATTTACTAATATTCCACTATGTCTATCGAACGTATGCTTGAAGCACCCCACTGTTTTCACCTCCACCACTTCTGCTGGTAGTCTCTTTCAGATGTCTACCACCCTTTCAGTGTAGAAGTATTTATTTACATCCTTCTTAAACCCCCCTTCCCCAGCTTCATTGCTTGCCCATGGTCCTGGTGCTCTTTCTCATTTGAAAAACTCCCCTCATGCACCCTGTTCACCCATGAGGTAGTTGTCCCCCTCTCACTCGCCTCTCTTCATTGGTGTACATGCTTGAGATCCCTCAATGTCTCCTCGTACAGCTTCTCGTGCAACCCCTGCACCATTTTCACTGCCTTCCTTCTGGAATGCTCCACCATGTCTGTATGCTTACTGAGGTGCGGCCTCCAAAACTGTACACAGGTGGGGTCTCACTGGTGAGCAATACCATGGCAACACCACCATACGCCTCCTGGAAATACCCTTTCTATTCACCCTAGTATCCCACTAGCCCCACCCACTGCTCTGTCACACTGCCCTGCCACTTTGAAGTAGTCAGTTATGATAACCCTCAAGGTCCTTTTCCTGCTTAGTGACTGTCAGCATCTCCCCCCATCCTACACTCAGCTCCTGAGTTCCTATGTCCTAAGTGCATGATTCTGCATTTTTTGGCAATGAAACCTAACTGCCATGCTCTTGACCACTCCTCAAATTTCCCAAGATCCTTGCACATTCTCTTTACCCCCTCCCGAGTGTCTGCCTTATTACAGATTTCGACATCATCTGCAAAAAGACCTATCTTCCCTTCATTTACTTCTGCAAGGTCATTTATGAAGACATTAAAGAGGGGCAGTCCCAGTACTAAGCTGTGCAGCACCTCACTGGCTACTCTCCCATAATTAAAGTGAGTAGCATTAACCACCACCCTCTGTCGACTATATTAATCAAATTCTAAACCAATTTACAACTCTGGTTCCCATGCTTATGCTGCTCAGTTTCTTTACCAGTCTCCTGTGCAGCATACTGTCGAAGACCTTGCTAAAGTCCAGACAGGACATGTCCACCACCCTCTCCTGATCAATTTTCCTGGTCACCCAGTAGAAGAAATCTGATTAGACTGGCAAGACCTTCCTCTGTGAATCCATGCTGCCCATGGCCTCGTGCCCACTGGATTAAAGACACTCTACCAGCCTTTCCTTAAACAGGGTTTCCATCAACTTCTCCCACCACTGAAGTGAGACAGAGCAGACTATAGTGGCTAGCCTCCTCACTGCTGCTACGCTTCTGTACAGGGATCACATGTGCTCTTCTCCTGTCCTATGGAAACACAACTGCTTCCAGTGAACTGCTGAATAGGGTCGGTGAGGCAGCTAGTACCCTCCTGAGTTCCATCAGTACCCTTGGGCGCATCACATCTGATCCCATGGCCTTGCCCATTGTCAGAGCTGCAAGCCCCTTCAGGACTCTTTCCTCTGAAAATAAACCTGTATCCCCCTTGCACACTCCCCCTTTGTTCCTGCTACTCCCTGGTGGCTCATTCCCCCCTCCCCCACTGTAAGACTGAACAGAAAGAACAAGTTAAGTACTTACGTAACAGTAGAACTTGAGAGAATCTCATCAGGCCACACCTGTGGAACTATAGCTGCCAGGTGCTAGGACCACACAGAAACTTTTTGTAAGCAGTCCACTAGGGGCCGCCCACGACAGCATCCTGTGTCCACACTTCCCATGTAAACATGGGCGGCCCCTTCCCTTCTCGGTTCCCCACCGGAGATTATGCTCCGAAGACCGCCCTATAGGGAACCAGAAGAGAATCTACGGCTCTGCCTACCAGGTGAGGCAGGAAGCAGCAGGTAAACCTTTTTGGAGAAAGAGACAGGAATTACAGCACTCTATATCCTAAGAGGACGGAGGGTGAGATGGCATGGCCTGATGAGAGATTCTCTCGAAGACCTACTGTTACAGTAAGTTCGCAACTGTTCCAGCTTCTTTCAGGATATCTCTCATTAGGCCACACCTATGGAATGCGTACCAACCAGTACACACAATAAAACAGTCTGGGCTGCTGGAGCCTACAGGCCTAAGAAGGGTGGCCTTGAAGTACAGCCAAGTCAAAACCTGCCATTTTTTATGAGGCAATGTCCAGACTGTAGTGTTTAGTGAAGGTGTGGACAGTACCCCATGTGGCAGTTGCACAAATCTCAGCAGCAGCAGACACATTTTTAAAACAGGCAACTGAAGTGGTCATGCGTCTAGCTGAGTGGCCACAAACAACCTCAGGAAGTTCCTTACCGTACTTCCTGGAACAGAAAGTAATACAGTCAGCCAACCATTTGGACAGAAACTATTTAGGTGACAGGAGCACCCTCTTTCCCAGGGACAAATGAAACAAACTGCGAGGACTTCTGCAGTCCTTCGTATGGTGTATACAGTACCAGAGTATTCTACGTACATCTATAGTACAGATCAATGCTTCCCCTGGATTAGCACGCTCAGGAAAATGAACTGGTAGGTGAATGGTTTGATTCAGAGTAAACTCAGGCACCACCTTTGGTAGAAACTTAGGATTGGTATGCAAAGACACCCAGTCTCTGAAAAACCAAATATGGTGGCTCACACATTAGAGCCTGAATCTCTGAAATTCGAGCAGAAGTAATAGCAACTAAAAACAACACTTTCCAAGAAAGAAAGCGTAGGCTACAAGTCGCGGCTGGCTCAAAAGGAGCCAAAGTAAACTTTTCCAACACAAGATTCAGGTTCCAAGTCGGGACTGGATTGCGGATGTAAGGCTTTAAATGCAGAATGCCTCTCAGAAACGCATGGGCCACCACCAGCTGGACAACGGTGCAACCATCACTGAGCACACAGAAAGTTGACATGGCAGCCAAGTGCACTCTGACAGAGTATTGCAGGCCTGCATCTGACAAGGACAGCGAATAATACAGAACCTGATTTACCAGACAGGTAAAAGGATCCAGTTGGTGAACAGCGGCCCACAAAGCAAACCGCTTCCACTTCGTAGAATAAGTGGCTCTGGTGGAAGGTTTTCTTGCAGCCACCAAGACATCAGCCACACTTTGTGATACCCCAGACCAAGCAACGGCCATGTCTTCAGGTGCCATGCATTAAGATGGAGTGATCGGAGGTCTGGATAGACTAGGGTTCTCTGTTCCAGTGATAGCAGGCCCTGGCATAATGGCAGAGGTAGTGGTGGTTCCACTGCCAGCTGCTGCAGCAACAGGAACCAAATCTGACAAGGCCACAGGGGGGCAATGGGTATCAAGAGTTGCACCCTCCATTTGAAGCTTAGCTTGAGTAGCACTCTCTAACATGGGGGAAGGGAGGCATACAGGAACCTCCCCTTTCAAGAGAGAGATAATGTGTCTTACCAGAAAACTTAAGGCCCTGGAGTGAGCAAGCACAAAGGCGGCAATTTTTCACTGTGTGGGGATGCAAAAAAAGGTCCAACTCTGGACGACCCCACCTACTGAACAGATCTTCTGCAACAAAAGTCAGCGGTTTCCACTCATGCATTTTGGCCTGTGACTGCCAGGACATTTTGAGCCCTTGGAACATGTCCTGCTGATAGTTCTAGACAGTGTTCCTGCACAGCGGGTAGGAAGGCGTTTCCCCCAACTTGATGTAGTGCATCACACTGATGTCCGGATGTATTAACGGAGGGCCCAGGGATAAATGAGTCTGGAAGGCTTGTAGGCCATACAGAACAGCTCTCACTTTTAGACTGTTTATGTGGAGGGGCAACCTCCACTTTGGTCCACATACTCTGTTGTCTGATGGGGCCCCAGATGTGCCCCCCCAGCCCATCCTTGAGGCATCTGCAGTGAGAATCTGGTGACGAGATGGAATCAGGAAAGGAACCCCCTTCAGTAAATGACAGAGTTCCATCCACCACTGAAGTACCTTTCGGACAGGGGAGGTGACTAGGAACTTTCTCTTCTACGTCATCTGTAAGATCGTCCCACTGGACTAGCAAGTGTCCACTGCAGGATTCTCATATACAGTCTGGCCAGCAGCACTGTGACAACGGCCGCTGCCATCAGGTCTAGGAGTCTCAGGAATGTCCTGGCTGTGACATACCCGATGTAGACCATCTGGGCCTGTGCAATCAGATGCCTGGCCCCCGTCTCTGGGCAGGAAGGCTAGGTCTTGGGCTGTGTCCAGGACTGCCCCCGTGTACTGTAGACATTGGCAAGGGGGTCAGGACTGATTTTGGAATGTTGACTACATTGGCTATAATCCACAGAGCATCAAACAGATAGGTGTTTGGCAAGGTGGGACAAGTCAGTTTATAAGCTGGTCATCAGTCTGGCTACAAACTTTCAATATCAAAAAGCCAAATCAATATTTTTAGTAGACATTTATACGGGCTCAATATTCACTGTGTGCGTAGGCAGTCAGCTGAATGGTAACTTTCAAAATCTGGCAGCCAAACAAATTTCTTTAATGGCCACCGGCCATCTGGCTACCCAATTTGTTGCAGCCTGGTCTGGTGCAGTCTAGGGTGTGAAAAAGCTGCTCCTTGGAGTGAGCTTTGAGAAGCTAGTCATCTAGGTAGGGGAAGACACATAGGCCTTCCCTGTGGAGGGCTACTACCACGTCTGCTCAACATTTGGTAAAGACCTGTGGCACAGATAAGCCAAAGGGTAATACCCTGAACTGGTAGTGTTTCCCTTGAAACAGGAACCTTAGATATTTCCTGTGAGGGTGGCAGATCTTGGTATGCAGGTAGGCATCTGTAAAATTGTAATAATGTGTAAGTTTATACCGCATATGCTGTTTATATCTGTTTGTATCCCTTCCCCCAGGATGCATCTGGAAACAAGCTTTTGCTCAGTATGCCTTTCCTGGTAAAAATTTTTAACTAAATAATGAATATCCAGGGAAAAAATCCAGCCCCCTACTTGCAGCACTGAAGTAGGCCTTGCAGAGTGACCATTCTGAACTTTCCGTACTCAATGAAAAAGTACCGAGAATAGAGCCCTGTGTTCCTTTGTTCTTAGGGAACAGGTTGTACTGCTTTTTTCTGAAGTAAGGTTTGAACCTCCTCCAGAAGCAATGGTATGTGCTCTGGAGTGTAATGAGATGGCACTGGTGGACGGTCTTGAGGTAGTTTTATTTATTTATTTTTTTTATTTCAGTTAAATTACAACCTTTCAGCCAAACCGGCTCTTTTACAAAGGCTCCAAGTCAGCAGAAGAACAGACAGAACAGTACAATTTACATAATATGACGAGAACATACAATAGCCAAGTGACAGGACTATTTTACAAGCAAGATAAATGTGGAGTATAACCTCAAATACTTTTATTACAGAAATATCTCTAGTCTATAGGTCTAGTTATTAAGTGCAAGTTGCTTGTAGTTGGTAGCCAAAATCGTCTGTCATAGAAAAGGGGAGGAGAGTACTGGCATGGGTATAGAGGAGGCATATTGTATAATATTAGGGGACAGGAAAAGGGGGCATGGTTATGAGGGAGAACAAGCTGATAAGTGGTGTATGCACGGGGGAAGTGTAAACCAAGTGGAAGGGAGGGGGTGAGGACGTGGGGTGAGAAAGGTGGGGGTAAGGGTTGGAAGTCTAGGGCAGGGGACGGAACTCCTATCATTGTGCACAGCAGTTGCACTCTTGGGATTCTACCAGAAGGTGATGGAGTTCTTTTTTGAATTGGCTGAGTTTCTTCAGGTGAAAAAGGGAGGGGGTAGGTCATTCATCCAGACAGGGCCTTGATAGGAGAGGGACCTCTGGGCGAAGGAGGTTCGTTTGTAAGGTACATACAGTACCCCTCTAGCAAAGCTTTGGGTTACGTTGGAAAAGCTTCAAAGTTGATTCTGGGACCAGTCCTAGGAGGGCTTTTTTCCTAGGATACATGCCTGTTACTGGGACCTTAGAGGTAATGTGAGCCAGCTAGTTGCGGAGTAGAGACTGCAAGAGTGGGAATATCGATTAGCTCCTAGAACAAGTCGGCAGGCTTTGTTGAGCAGGAGTTTAACTCTTTTGAGAGCAGTTTCAGTGGCCGCACTATATTCAGTCAGTCCACAGTCAACGATGAACAATTTTGAGCTTTTCGTGACAAGACTGACAAGTTCCAGAGTGTGGCCTTGTGCTATTATGTGCAGGACCCAAGCATCTGATGTTACCCTACTCCCACTGGTCCAGGTGGAGGGAGAGGTGACCCCCGACAACTACCCCTGAAGGCACTGGTGGTGGGGGGGCTGGAGAAGGAGTCTGGCAGAGACTGCTGCTGCAGTGTCCCCTCTAGGGGCTTTTGAGTGGGCACCTGGGGTGGCTCCTGGTGGAGGTAGGGCTGCTGCTGCTCTACCCTTACCTTGCTGTCTGGCAGTGGAGCGGTGTCTTTTCTGGCCGGACGAAATGGCACCCACTGTTGACTCTTTGGCTGAGTATGATAAAGGGAATGGACAGAGTTCAGGGTTCCTGCCTGAAGCCTGTAAAATAGAGAGGATATCTTGCACATCTGCACAGAACAATTTTTATCCTCTGAATGGGGCACTGAGAATGAACTGCCGGACATCATTCACAAAGTCAGTCACCCTGAGCCAGGAGTACCTCCCGAGGCATATTCCCAGAGACTGCTTCCCTGGCAGAAGCATCCCACAGATCATATGTGGAACACAAGAGGTGTTTTCCTATATTTGCACCTGCTGTCAGAGCACTCAAAATCTCCTGCTTAGGTGTACCTCCTGGGAGGGCCTGGGCAGCTGCTTTGGCCTTCCTCCAGAGGGTATTTTGGCATTCAACCATATGGGCCTGGTAGTCTGCAATTCTCAGGCCCAGAGAGGCAGAGGCAACAGTTCTTTTGCCCAGGGCGCCAAGCCTCCTGGACTCCTTATCAGGAGGGAGAGAACTAAAGTATTTTGGTGTCTTAGACCTGTCATGGGCAGCATTTATTTATTTATTTTAGTCTTTGGGAACCGGGAAAGGCCCACTAGGCACAAGTGCCTGTTTTCCGGGGTGACCTGGGAGCACTGGGCGGTTAAGTGACTTGCTCAGAGTCGCACAGTATGCAAGTGGAGGTTGTGAGAATCAAACTCAGGTCTGGTCTGCTGGATGTACCAACCTCATTCCTCTAACCTCTAGGTTACACTGCCATTCCCAAAATTTATGCCCACAGTATCAGCCTCAGGCTGGCTTGTGAAAAAGGCTTGGCTGAGAGAGCCTGAAACATCTTGCCTGCCTTCGTATCATGTTGGGTCTATGCCAGGCTGCAAGGGTGGTATCCTTCAACGCAGGCAGGCAGGGAGGAATGATGATGGGTGGGGAATCAGGCAGTTTTAAGAATTTTACTAGGTTTTCTTAGTAATGTTCTGTTCCTCCAAATCAAATCCCATGCCAGATTGCAGTTCCTGCATCACAGTGATAAAGAGGGACCTTTTTGGGGGGCGCCTGTATGTATATACCACAAGATTCCTCATTCCCAGTGGACACAATGGAGCTAGTCCTTTCATAGGAGTCCACATAATCCTCTTCCTTATCTTCATCCTGCATAATAAAGTCAGGATTGTACTCCTGGTATTCATCGACATGTTCGATGGGATGCAGAGAAGGAGCAGGTGAATCCGTCCATGCCCGAGAGGGAAGCTGGCGCATCAACTTAGCAGGCATCGACGCTGGGGTTTGCCATGCAGGCCCCGAAGTGCCTCCTTGAACAGGAGGGGGGGGTAGCAGGCGGTTAAGAATGTCTTAAGGATGAGAGTACTGCCTGCACGTCGGTGCCCATGTGGTTGTCGGGAAACGCCAGATGTCGACAGGGGAGATGCAGTCCCCAACATCGACGGTGACTCACCAGCTGTAATAGGCTTGGTGGCGCTTGTAGCCTGCCAGACCTGGAGGTCAACAGTCTGGGTGGCTGGTGGCATTGCCACTGGAGCAGTTGACGGCGCTGAAGTGACTGCACTGGAGTGGATGGACAACCGTTAGCAAACCGGGGAGGCCTTATCCTAGCTGTGCTCCCTCTCCTGGTGTTTATGCTACCCCAAGTCTTCTCCTGGGACTTGGAGAAGTGAGAGCCTGAGCAGTCAGCAGACGAGGTGGTGGAGCTCCTTCTCCATCCTGGATACCTGCTGCTTCAGAAGGTGCATTTCTAAAGCCTTTTCTCGGTGTCACCGGGTAGCAGTGCTGAATTTTCTGCAGATCAGGCAGGCCTTCATGTTATGGGCCCAGCTGAGGCAGTATATGCAGACGTTGTGCGAGTTGCCCGAATATATCTTTTCACCACACACATAGTGCTTAAACAGTTTTCATGGCTCTTTAGTCGACATACACATTGCCAAAAATCAAAGTGATAGTTAACTAAAGTGAGAAAATTAGAAAACGATCAACAGTAATGCTGGCATTTCCGTGGAGGGTCCTACAAGTATGGTCGACGGCAGGAAAAAAAACTGAGGAAGGAAGGGGCTGCCTACGTTTATACAGGAAGTACCAATGTAGGACGTCGTTATGGGTGGCCCTTAGTGGACTGCTTGGAAAACGTTTCTGTGTGGTCCTGGTGCCTGTAGTTCCATAGGTATGGCCTGATGAAAGAGATATCCTCGAAGATGTACTTGTTCATCATGGCAGATTTTCTTGGTCCTCTTCTATGCAATCTCTCCCTGCCACCCTCTTAAACATCATGGTCCCTCCCCTTGCTTTCCTCCTCTCACTCATGTATATGAAGAATTCTAATTCCCTTAAGGTTCCCCAGTGGCTAGCCTTTTCTGTCTGTGCCTTTACTCTATTCACTACCTTTCCTGCTTCCCTCTGCTTTCTTGGAATGACTCCCTGTCCGCCTCTCTCTGCGTTACCTTGCACCTCCTGAATGCCATCCTTTTTTCCTTCACCATCTTGGCCACTTCCCTAGAGAACCATAATTGCCTCTTTCTCCTTTTGCTTTTACTCACTTCCTTCACACACAAGCTTTTACACCCAATTTACTACTTGTGCCTCTGGCCTTTTAGCTTTCATCCCTCCAACTACACACTGCTCCCCTTCCTCCTCCGCCTTTTCCTTCTCTCCAGTTACTCCTGCTGACACCCTAAATGCTGTCCTTGCCATAAACCCCCTTCAAGGGCAGCTCTCCCAACGGCCTTGATCCTAAGCTACTCTGCATCTCGGCTCCTGCCATTTCACGTACCGGGTCATAATGTTGCAACAATAAGCGTATGGCATTATGCAGAAACCAGACCTATGCGCTCCCGAGTTGGACCCCAGGTTGATCATCTTTATTTTGGGGCGCGCAGCCCATGCTGAGGGGGTGGAAACCCACAGAACACAGACATGATGCCTCATAGCATTAATCGCGCAGCACGATAGTGCCATGCGGCATTACGTCTTGTGACATGACGACCCTGTGCCGCCATTTCATACCAGTCTGTTCTCTTAAATCTGTCTTTCGTGACTGCTGTTGTCCCTTCAACCTGGAAGCATGCCACTGCCCTCCCCCTACCCAAGGGTGGCGACTACCTCCACAGGCAACTATCATCCTATTTCCTTGCTCCCAACCCTGGCTAAGTTGCAGGAACACCTTGTCCTATCTCAATTCTTCTTTCTTGAGGACTCCTTCACTCCTTTCCAGTCTGGTTTTAGGAAAAAACACTATACTCCCACCTCCCTACTGAGGCTCACTGACTCCATTACCTCTGAAATGGATAGTGGCCAGGTCCCATCTGCCATATTTGGCGACTTAGCAAAAGCTTTCGACACAGTCTCCCACAAAATCCTGCTGATTAATCTCTCCTCAACTGGCCTCACTTCCGCTGCCACTTGACTGGTTCAAGGTTGGCAATGTTGGAGGAATGGTCAAATATATGGCAGCTTAGATTCAATGCAAAGAAGTGCAAAGTAATGCACCTGGGAAACAAAAACCCAGGGTAAGAGTACACAATAGGGGGTGAGATAACAAAATGGAAAGGGACCTGGGGGTAGTCATATCAGATGACCTTAAGGTGGGCAAGCAATGTGAGAAGGCAGTATGGAGGGCTGGTGGGATACTGGGATGCATAGGGAGAGGCATCACCAATAGAAAACAGTAAGTTGTTATCCCTCTGTACAGACAGTTGGCGAGACCCCATCTGGAGTTCTGCATCCAGTTCTGGAGACCCCATCTCTGCAAGGACATAGACAGGATGGAGGCTGTCAGAGGAGGGCAACTAAAATGGTGCAGGGTCTGCACCAGAAGACATCGAAGAGAGTTAAAGAAGCTAATATGTAGACACTCGGGAGACATGATAGAAATTTCAAGTACATCAAGGAATCAACAGAGTCCAAGATGGTAGCATCTTTCAGAAAGCGAGATGTGCAAGAACAAAGGGGCACAATTTGAAGAGAGGGATGGCTCAAAGGTAATGTGAGGAAGTATTTTTTCCGGAGAGGGTTGTGGATACATGGAACAGCCTTCCTGAGGAGGTAGTGGACTCAAAAACAGTGGGGGAATTCAAGAATGCATGGGACAGACGTACGGCAATTCTAGTGGGGGGTTAGGAGGAAGTAGGCTGTTAATTAGTATCTGTAGCCTATGCATTAGGTAGGGAAATGGGCAGACTAGGTGGGCCAAGCGGTCCTTATCTGCCGTCAAATTCTATGTTTCTAAGGACTATCTGAGTGGCAGGTCACAATCAGTTCGCATAGCTGACTCCATCTCCCCCATCAGCACTGCAGTCCCACAGGGATCGGTGCTTGGCCGCCTCCTTCTCTATTTTTCTGAATGACCTCTCAAAGGTTTGCTTGTCTGCATGCATACATATGTATGTGGAGAATACTGTTATATACACATCTGGCAAATCTATTAGCGATGTGACCCCCAGACTCCAGCAAGGCTTCAGTAAGATCCAGCAATGGTTTGGATCACACCAGCTTTTTCTGAATGCCAAGAAGACTGGCTCCATGACCTTTGGCACTAGGCAGAGACTCAAGACTAACTGTCATGCCCACCTTCCACACCCTTGATGGGACTACTCCTGTGGACACCTCATTTCGATAACTTTGGGTATGGCTGGACCAACACCTCAACTTCTTTGTTCATATCGATGCCATTCTGAAGAAACTGCGCCCCAAGCTAGGTGCATTATAAAGAAACCGTAAGTGCATCCCGCTTATGGCAAGGCGTTTGATTATACAGAAGATGGTCCTCTATTTTTGACTACTGCGACAGTCTATAGTGCTGTTCCACACTGTCTGCCCTAACCAGACTGGACGCCCTCTTTAACTCTTTCTGTTGCTTCGCTCTTGACTCTCCCCCTCTCACTCACCACTGTGACCTCTATCGCGCCTTGTCCTTTCCCTCACTTACCAACAGGCGTATCCCTCCACTGTGCAAAATTCACCTCTAAATTCTGACTTGGTTCTCTCCCTCCCTACCTAGCTACCATTCTATTCCTACCCTTCCACCCTAATCGCTCACATAAGGTGACACAAGGTCCCTTGCAATCCCTTGCTGTAATACTGAAGCAAGACAAAATGTCTTCTCTCACCAACTCCCTAAGCTGTAGAACTCACTCTTCCCCCAGATTGGCCACTCATCCTCCACATCATCCCTAACTAACTGCCACCCTACACAACTACCTATCAACTGCTCTTGTTAGGACTACCCCGAATACTGGTTCTCTAGCTGCCTCACCCCCCTTCATCCTCCACATCATCCTTAACTGCCGCCCTACACAACTACCTATCAACTGCTCTTGTTAGTGCTACCCCGAATACTGGCTCTCTAGCTGCCTCACCCCCTCCACATCATCCCTAACTGCCGCCCTACACAACTACCCATCAACTGCTCTTGTTAGTGCCACCCCAAATACTGGCTCTCTAGCTGCCTCACCGTTCCTTCTGCCCTATCTTCTTTTCTTGACTCAGTCGTTGTGGTTTTAGCCTTCAATTACTTAGGCTCTCATGTTACTGTAATACATGTAGCATAGACTACTTGCATCCAATCGGCACTTGTACTGTTAAATCGCACTTGCTGTAAATTACCAATGTATACCCATAAATGGCTGTCTTAGTTTCATTGCTGTAATTGTCAATGTTTGCTATGCTGTACTGTACTATGTTCCCCTGTTATAGCCTTTGGATACCTGTAATTGTCTGTAAGTTTCATTTCTATAACTGTCACTGACTGTATGCTTACATGTCTATATTCCCTATCTGTACCCCCTTCCCCAGGACGTTCTGTGAGACGAGCAACTTGTTGTTTGGTGTACTTTTCCTGGTGAAACATTTCAAGAAAGAAGCTGGCTGCCTTAATTATGCTTTCCCTTACTGTTCCTCACTGTGTCTCTACCCCTCCCTGGCACCCCCCCTCCCCAGACACCCACAAGGCAGTTTCTGAGACAGTCTCTTATTTCTTAAAAATCCACCCTCCTAAAGTGCAGGACCCTCATCCTTGTATGGTTTGCCTCTGCTCCCATTTCTGTCCCGGTCTGTAAGTACCAGCTTCAGCACTACCCCATCCTTAGTGGATTATTTAACTAGCTGCCTGAGAAAAGTCCCCCTGTAAGGAGTCAAGGATGGCCGACTATCAGGAAGACACCTACTGTATCTGACCTTCACAGCATTCCCACTCTAAGCTATGATCTCAAGATTACATCACTGTTAATTCACAGATCCCTGTGGCAGACAATCGTTTCCCTATCTGGCTTCTTACACTGCAGTGGACTACCTAACTCAGCTAGGTGCTTGACTAACCACCAGGAAAGTTAAAAAAAAAAAAAAAAAGTTACTTCCATGCAGGAGATATGCCATTATTTTTAACAATAACTGTTATGCTTTGTGCATCTGTATGGCATCTGAAATACTGTTACTGCCCCAGAGCATTTTTTTTTGCCCCCTGGCCCTATGATAGATACCATATCCAGAGCCAGAGTTGGGAGCTCTGCGACCGCGTCCTCGTCCGCCATATGAGCGGGTTCCATGCAGGGAGGAAGTGCTCTCATCAGTCAGGTAGCCACGCTCCTTGTCTGTACGGCTGGACAGCGGACGGAACCCCATGCCAATCTGTCTCAGCTGTTCATCAATCTGTAGTCTCTCCATACGTAACTGCTCCACTTCCTAATCCCAAGAGAAACGAGAGAGAGGGGTTGTGCAGGAAGGGAAAAGGGAGAGAAGGGAGAAACATTAACACGGATTCAGACAAGGTGTTTACATAAAACAATGTAATTCAGAGAAAAATGAAAGTAGAACCCATATGGTATAGTTTTGTACTCTGACAATTCTAGATAGTGACTACAAAGACATGAAGCTGGGGTAGTGTAGTGCCACCAGGTAGCAAGATCAGGTGAACTCATCCTTTTGTACCTGGTAGTCCACTATGTCACAGATGGCATCTTTCTGGTATCCCACTTAAAGAGCACCTTCACTGATTAGGCTGCGAAACACATAAAGGAGCACTCCCTCCTAGTGCGTCACCTGTTGGCAGGCCACCATTTTTCCAATGCTGGGATTTCGGGAATGAAAGGATTGTATTTAGCTCTGTGAGCCGGAAGTCCTATCCCTTCTACGTTGTTTTGTGATGTAATAGTTTGAAGAGGCAGGGATGCGCTCCATAGACTTGAACAGTGAGGCATTTGCTTATACTTTTTTTTTTTTTTTTTTACATTTTAGATAGACAGTTGGGGAAGGGAGGTGTCAAAGCCAGCACTCAGGTAACAATTACGTGGAGGTAAGGCTCCTTAGTGAGTTATTTTTTTTTTTTTTTTGGGGGAGCCTACAATAACAGGATCGTTGTTCTTTAACAGAACAATGCGAATAAACTGTAACCTACTGCCCAGTGTATTGCAACAGATATACAGGAACTGAAAAGAAAAAAAAAGCTTTCCAAGAGCAGGTAAGCTACCATCTTGTACACCCTGAAGATTTTAACTGAACATGCTCCCCAAAAATACAGGGGTCTTAAAAATCTGTGTGGGGCAGGGCGGGTGAAAAGAAATGCCAATGGTCCCCGTAATCTATGTATAATTGTGGTAATTTTCATGCCTCACTACATAGTTCTGCTAGTACTGGTTTTGGTAATTCTACACCACCTTGTATCTGCTTGGCCAGTTTTTCTTTCATTACACCTTTCTCCCCATTACTTTCTCAACACGGCAACATTTTTTTTTGTTTGGCTTCATAGTACAATATATACGTTATGTATACCATATACACACACACGCTCAATCACACAGTGTGTGTGTGTATACATATATATACATACACACACACACATATACATACATACATATACATCTATATATATATATATATATATATATATATATATATATATATACACATATATATATACACACACACACACACACACACACACATATATTTACTTTTCTAACATTTGTGAGGATATTTATGGGCACATATCAATGATATTTTAACTCCCTCCAGACCTAGAGTGAGAATATCGCAAGAATTCTCACTCTAGGTTGTTATTCTCACTCTAGCCTTGTCCACACGTGCGTTCTTGTAACATTACACGCAGTCTGTAAAGTTAAAAGAACAGCAAGCATGGATCGCGTCCACACTGTAGAACAGTAAAACCATGCTAGGAACTGTGTTTAAGAAAATGTGCTAAACCCCTGATCGGAGCAGGGTTTTAGCATGGTAGGCGGCTGGGAACTCAAGCGGGCAAGCACGGTGTTGGAGCACAGTGTGGACACTCCGACAACCATGCTCAAACACAGAAACCAAAACGTTTTGAAAATGTATGTCAGTGTGGACAGAGCTTCTAGGTCCCAATATCCTCACTGTAGCTTTTGAATATTTTCATTTAGAATGTTCAACCTCAGTAGCAGTACTATAACCGTATTCAAATGCAAATAACTTTAAAATGAAAAATGATAGCATGGTACTGTGAGCACAAAATTTGTTCAGCACAAAAAGTATCTACAAAATGAGTGGTATTTCATTTATAACTACCTTTTTATTATTAGCAAAGAAACAACAGAAAATTCTATTTGTTTTTCACTTTTTCGACAAACAAATGTAAATAACTTTAAAACAAAAAATGACTGCATGGTACTGCAAGCACGAAATTTGTTCAGCACAAAAACAGCTACAAAATGAGTGGTTCATTTACAGATACCGTTTAGTTTTTTTTATAATCAACAAAAAACGGCAGGAAAATATATTTTCATTTTTTTGGAAGTATGGCATAAATGGAATATGCTACCTCCAAGTGTTGGATAAACGGAACATGCCATGGCCCCAAAGAGAAATAGCGATATTTCTCCTTGTGCGATTCAACTTTGGCGTCACTTGTGGCTTCGCCACTCGTGATGTCATAAGGTCAAACAGCACTCATAAAAAATATCACCTATACTTCTCCTGGGGGCCATGGCATATCCTCTATCTACCTACCTCAAAGGCAGTACCATAATAAATTCAATTACATCACGAAAGTACACTTACATACTGTCGTAGTAGAAAGTTCTAACACATTAGCATCCTCGTGTAAAAGGTTACAATTGGTCTCTGCTGCTGATTTTAAAAGTGGTGGCAGCAGCATCACAATTTTATTCCATGCTGAATTAATGCTATTACTTGGTTCAGAGATGGTCACCTACATTCTTCCTCCCCTCAGTGTATTTCAAACGTTATTTATCCATTTGTTATCGCTGAATGGTTCCAACGCATTCTTTTGGTGTTTATCATAGCCAAGGCAAATACTGGTTTCTGCTCTTCTGAGATTTGTAAAATTGTTTAATATCTTAACTTGCAAACTAAAAGGCATGGGCCAATTTATTAAGTTAGTTGGTGGTTATGCATACTTCCCCACCATCTGTCTACGACTGAGCATTACCACACCTGATCATACATACTGCTAATTTTACCACATCCATGCCAGCAAAGTGGGGAGTTTAAACCCCCCTTCTGAACAGCTGGATAGCGACTGCCGCTCTTATTTACTTGGCTCCATGCTTGCTTAAAGAGGGCAGGAAAGGATTTTTAATAGGCAGCTGTTTATTATATTCTCATTAACAAAAACCACAGCCATTAGCCTAAATGATCCATAGGTAATTGTGCCTGAATACAAAGCGAGGTGAAAAATTTTATTTTGTATTGTTTTGATTTTATGGGCAGCATTCTGTTACAGTTCCCTTCATGGAACCAGTCATCTGGAGTTTTAACTATGACATGGTTCGAGCAAAGAACTCTAAGCATGGTTCTGATAGGACAACAGCTCATGTTTAACATTCTGTACTCAAACTGTGACATAGTAAACACTCCAAATTACTGGTTCCATGAAAAGAACTGTGCAGAATGTTGTTCATAAAAGGAAAACAATTGAAAACACAGTTTTTTACATTTGTGTTTGTTACGGTAAAGTTGAGTATAGCTCATTTGGAGGCAAGTATATCACTTCTCATACTAAGAACATTACTAATTGCTGCCAATTAGCACACATTTCCTGTCCCCTTTAATTGACTGGGATAATTTTACCCGACCTGATTACACCAGTATCCCACACTTCCATCTTCCACCCTCCACCATGGCTCTTATTTTCTCCCTGCCCCAATCATGTTTCTCCCATCTGACTCCTCTCTTTCTTGTACACTCCTACTTGGCTTCCTCCGCAACTAACCTAACCCCAACCGGCACCCTGTTATTTTCTTTCCTAGTCTAGCCTCCTCTACCATTCCTCTTCTTCAGCACCGTTCCTCCTCCCAACCTCGCCACAAATGGAAGTTTAGGTACCTTTACTGCAGTTCGCTACTCCAACTCCACACTACCACACGTCACCACTCTGGTGAAATCTGAAGGTAAAGCTAAATTTAAAAATGTTAACACTCATGGAAGGATTCAAACCCAGATCTCCAAGCTCAGTCCTGGGCTCTAACCACCAGGCTATACTGGCTGCTGTCTGCATGGAGGTTAGGAACATGTGTAAGAGATGCATCTCCCATACAAGTACTGGCCTCAGATCAGTGCTCAAAGTACACTAATGGCAGACTGCAGTGCAAGCTTCACCACACTGCCCTGCCAATGGGAATCAACTGTGTCATGCAGGTACCACCATGAAGGTGAGAAGATAGTTCAGATTCCATACCCATTCAATCGTTGGCCTTTCATGTGACTTTATCAACAAGGGTGCCAATCAGACAGAACTGTGATGGTGGTTTTCATAAGGTGGACACCTGCCCATTTGTAACTGGACTGGGACAAATCAGTATTTTTGTAAAAATGACGTGTGTGTTTTGTGTAGGGGTCTGCTTTCTAGTTCTAGAAGTGGGCAGGACAGAGGCACAGGAAAATCAAGCATTTCACTCTAGGTCATACGAATAACCCATGGCTGTGTGTTCAAGATTCCAACCTGGAGTCTCCTGGTTCACAGCTCTCTGCACTCCAATTACCACACCACACTACACTACACTACACTGTACCCAAATCAGTGAAAGTGATGGAGTCAGAAAGGGAACCGGTTTTGAAAATGAAACCCAATATCACATTACCAATCTCTCAATATCCGGAGCACACTGGCACTCATTGGTGGACTGCACGTGCATTCTGTATTTTGAAAGGGAACATTCATGTACAGCAGCCTGTCACAATCTAAAAGCCCAAGAAAAGGTCTTGTTAAATGAGGTATTGGGACTACCTGTACCTGGGCGCAGTCCAGAGTGATCGTGGACTAGGTCTGCCGTGTATCGACACTTCATTGCCACCATTTTATGGAACACTAGGCTATCATGGAGCAACAAGCCGTGCCTAACTACAAGTAGTCAAACACAGCTTACTTGTTCCTCCATCACATCGCTAGGCTCCATACTGAAAGCTCTTTTTTTGAGTGCTTTGCCTACTATGTGGGCAACTGTACCTGAATGTTCTACTTTAAGCTAATGTGACATGAAGCTGGCACTATTTTGGTTTTAGGTCAGTGTACCGAACTGAGGAACAATTAAAAATAAAAAGTTTCAGACCACTGTAACCCTCTTACCTGTAAGTATGAGAGATGATATTCCAGCAGAGCCTGGGCGTTGCTTATGTTTTCTTTAGTGCCAACAAAAATGAAAGGAACCATCCCCTGAAGAAAGACAGACAGAACACACTTTTTTTGTCATTACGCAACAAAAGCATTTTGCACTTCCACATCATTAATACAACAATTGGTGCAATTTGATCATAGAGGAACCAAAAAGCCTTGAAAGAGCCTGAAAACTTGGTAGCATTCCAACTCACTAGCAGGAGCAGGGAAGGTGGAGACCTGTTGTTTTCAGTGAAAGAAAATATTGGAGTGCAGTGGGTGCAGAGCCCATGGACCACAAGGCTGGGTGGTAGGAGTAGTTGAGCTTGAAGACCGTTTCCACTGACTGAGCATGCTCAGTGCATGCCTGCCACGTGTGGGTAGTAAACTGAATCTAGGTAGTTTCAACCAAAAGCGCCCTCAAGAAAGGTTTTTTTGGGGGGTTACTAATGCAGCTGCAAACAAACTGAAAACCAGTTTAATGTAATTATAAAAAGGGTCTCAGAAATGCTGCAATCTGATAAGCTGTCAGCATTCTGTGAGCCATACACTAAGCAAGCGATAAGACAACAGAGTAGGCCTTATGCTAAGGTAACCGCCCACCCAGGGGTGTAGTGAGACCAGACGCCTGGAAAGAGTTGCATCTCAGCATAAGCCCACTCTGCTGTGTCTTACTGTGCTTATAAAATGGGTAGTAAGTTAATATAGTAAGAGACTGAGAAAAAGCACAGAGGATGCTCTCCTCTGAGGGGGGGAGGGGAAGAGGGCTGTTACACCGCCCCATTACTGCTGCCTGTGGATGCACAGGCGGCAGCACAGAACGTAATGGCTGTGGTGTGGGGAGAGGACGCAGTTAGGTGCTTGGCTGAGATGTGCACTAGCACGTCTACAGCCTGTATTCTAGTCCTTGTGTCAGCGTCCTCGGGGTGGAGTTTCGGGGACAACAAAAAAAAGGCAACAGATTCACATACAGAAAATCAAGCCCCCACTGCCGCACAGCATGATCGGGGGGAGACAGAGCACGGATGATCAGTATCACTGCCACTGAGCCCAGCCGCAGTGGGCAATCAAAAAAAAAGTGCAATTAAAAAAAAAAAAGGAAATTAGAAAGGACAAAAAAATGCAATATTAGTAAAGGAAAAATGACTCACCATAGTGATGTTGTTTCTTAAGGGATCCATCAGTAAGTGGGACAACTCAATCCAGTGGAATGACTGCTATTGTCAAGCTATACTGATGGATTCTGGGGAATAGAATTCTACAAAAATCGTCACACTTGGGACTTTGTTTATTGCCACTAGAGGGTGCGGTTGCACAATGTCATGCTAGTTAAAGCAACAGTACTGGATAATCAGGAAGTGATTTATCAAAATTCTGCTTTTTGGCTGCAAGCATGTGGCCATAGTGCCAGTTTCCATATCTGTAAATATTTTTTTTGCTCATCTTTACTTTTTTACATATTTACAATTAACTTGATTTGTTGTAGCGCTACAATAAATACGCCGGCTGTTTAAATTTGAGCTGCGCTCCCCCATTCTGTTGCATCAAGTCTTTTGGTTACTGCAGTGGGACCCTGTGCTGAGCATCCCGATGTCCCTGTGTAGTACTGCCAGTCATACACATGTGCAGCTGGCAGCAGAGGGGGTTCCAGTGCAACATGCTGGGTGGCAGAAATGTAAACAAAACCAAAGGAAAATGAGAAAATTACTCCGGGATAGTACAATGCCAGCAGGAAAGAGTACCAGGGAAATGCTCAGCAGAGCACAGGGAATAAACAGTTAAGTGCAGATTTTTTTCACATTGCACTGCTGCTTTAAACATGCAGCTGTACTGTTCTCATCCATGCTTAATTTTTTTACCAAATGAGTTTCTTTCTTCTTGTTTCCATAAGTGGCACTATTATGGTGGTTAAAGAGGGCAGACAAGAAAGAGGTTCCGGGTATCTGTGTGGTCGGCAGCAGTCGTGCTGTTTATGTATGCGACCCTGGCCAGCAATGGGTTGGAAACGGGAAACAAAGCAGCCGTTCGGTTGTAAGGAGGAAAGAAAAGCTTTTGTGTTAGCCAAATGCTGCTAGATTTTTGTATCAGGCTAGTAATACTTTCCTTTAAGTAGCCCTGCGGGCTTGTACTGGGAAAGGTAATATTTCAATAAGTACACCAGCAGGGCCAGCAGGAAAGTCTGTGAGACTAGAACATTTTCACACTCAGTAGCCATGCTGGCTAGTAGCTGCAAAACTTAATTTCAACACCTGTAAACTGAGCGTTTTTGTTGTCCGGTAATAAGGAAATGACTGAGATACCTGCAGGAGGGGGAAGGTGACGATTCTGAGTGTCAATAAGGGGCAAAACAATATGGCAGCAGAAAGAAAAGCTTTGTGTCCCTTCAGTGCATACTGAGTTTGGCTTGTTGCCAGGCTGGCACCACTACTTGTTATTTAGTGGGCATTAGGCTGAACTGTATGGACGCCAGCCTGCCTCAGCCAGTCAGGGAGCAGTTTTCTCCATCATACCCCTTCTCATGCCCCAGAGGGTGACTAAAATACTGTAAATCTAAACCCTGGTCATGCCTTACTGCTTAAATAACACAGTAATAGATTATTCATTCATAACCCTATACTAAAAACTAAGGCCACTTCCTGGTGTGAGCCAGTCTGCCGCATTAGCCATTTTTGTATTCCTCTATCCAGTGCAGCTGTAACCCCATCTAGCTGGCGACCACCCAACCCCATTCACCTCTCCCCTGTGGTCCTCTCGGACTTGCAACCAATAGTGGGGAGTCTTTCTTCCATAAATACTTTTAGCTCTTGGCGTCCCTGATCTTGGCAGCGTCCCTAAAGTAGAGATGTGAAGTCGGCAAACTTTGCTTTGCAAATTACTTTGAAGTTTCCCAAATTCACAAAGAGTTAAGAGCCCACTCTGCGACACTTTTGGCAGTCTGAGTGGCACCTTTTCAAGAGACATCATGCAAATTCACCAGTAACTTTGCCTGAAAAAGTGCCACTTCACCAGGAAAACTCATCGTGAAGTGGGCAATTCATAATGTTTTTCATGAATCTGAATTCTGCAACTTCACCGAGTAAAACTTCCCAACATCTTAGCCCCCCCACCGCTCTATCACCAAAGCGCTAATCAACTGCACCACAGAGACCTGCTCTCAAGATACTCCAAAAACACCACAAAGTTCCGTCCTTCTGGGTGCATGTCTCTTTAGCCTTTTCAAAAATGACTTGCCATCTGTCCTCATAGCCAAACAAGCGTATCGACCTTTATGTAGTGTATGTAAGCAACAACCCACTCCAGGGTGTGCGGTTATTGGGGATTAATCAACACCCTGGGTGTGTTGTGCGGGACAAGGCTGCAGGCTGAGTGTCCTCACAGTGCCCAGGGTGTTGATTAATTCCCCAATAACTGCACACCCTGGAGTGGGTAGTTGCACTTATAACATGGAGTCACAGCAACAAAGGACAGTGGCACAACATGGACAAACATGTGGACTATATTGTGTCCTTCCACTACAACATAACGTTGCAGTACTACACTGTATTCTGTGTTCTACCACTACAATATATAATTCCAACTACAACACAGAGTTCTATTACCACAACTGTTCTATAATAAGTTTGGTGTGCTGCTTGATTTGTGCCAGAGTCCCTTTCACCACTTACTGTGCAGAGAACACAGCCCATTCATCACTTCAGGGTTGGGAAAACAGACTGTGCGCATGGAGACTTCCCACTTGAGACAGAGAAAGAGAATAAGACTGTGCAGTACAACTCCCAATCTCCATGTCACTGTATCTCTTGCTCAGTCTCTCACAAGGCTCACTGTCAAATACTGTATCGCCCCGACTACAAACACCCAACACTGACCTGCGCAATCCACAGTTGTGGAAGACACTGTCGTGCTCTCTGTCGCCCGACTCTCTCGCTGTCTTGCCCGTGCTGGGAGGGTCTCTCTCTCTCTCTCCCCCTCTCCCCTGTTCCTGAACTCGGGGTACAAGCTGCAGGGATCCGTGGTGCTGGTGATGTGCCCCATGGGGTGCGAGCCAAGAAGCGGGCTGAATTATGTAACCCACAAGTACTGCACTAGTAAGGGAGCCCCCGCTGTATCAGACAATGCCGGCACTAACTCTCTGCTGCTGGGGACTCGAGAGAGCGCACAAGAGAGAGAATTTAAAGACACACTGAATTCAACGGGACTGCCGGGACCACCTGATGCAGTTTCTGAGCCTTTGCTGTTCTCTGTTTCATCTGTGTGTGTGTGTCTCTCTCTCACTCACTCTGTGGCAGACTGCACAACTTGGGTGTCATTTTCTCTTAGCCTCTCTCGGGATTGGACATCGGTGGTGGTGTGGGGCTGCCCTAGGGGAGCTCTGGGCTGCCTAACGGCACACAGTACTGTGCGGGTCTGGAGCTTAGCGAGAAGCACCAAGTTCAGCTAGGTGAGTGGGAATTATCGAGATCAGATGGGTCGGTGGCTGCACAGACATATAACTGTGCCAGATCACAGAACAGGCACAAGAAGACGCATTAGCACTCTGGCTACGATGAACCTTAACTCCGTCACACTTGCTTCCACCACAATTAATGGTTGCCTTACACTGTCACTGTCACCCTGCAAAAAGTTTGGGCTGCTGCTTGATTTTATTCTCTAAGACCTGTTCACCACACACTGTGCAGGTAACAGAGATTAAGCAATGGTCAGGTGACCTGTGTCTGCCAATCACATCACACATATCTAGCTGTCCATGTTATAAATTGTTATAACGGTCATCAACTGGATCCTTACCAACAGACCGGATATAATAGCCACCTCAGGTATCTACCCTGATTCACTGAGTGATCACTGACCCATCCTACGCACATGGAAGGGTAACATCAGCAACACCCCCCCCCCCCGACTTATCAAAGTCTCATTCAAACCACTGAATATGGACCTACTCAAAGCGGAGCTTCATATACCGAAGAGCAGGCTAGATTTTGACATGGACCATGAAGCTGCTTGGGCATACTCAGTTGGAGCTGAAACAAGTCCAGGACAAACTGCTCCTTGTGACAATGGTAAGAGTTTTGGGTGGTCAACACAACTGGATATTCACAGAATTCTTGGACCACTGCAGTGCGTCAGAGCATGGGCATGACACAAGGCTACTCTTGAAGACCATGACTGGGAACTGTAGAGGACTCAGGAATCAGAGTTCTGTTGACAAGGAGAGCCAGATCAATATACTACTTAGCTACTGGGAGACAACCTGCTACAAACCAAAGAACCTCCTGACTGGCATTAACACTTTGCTAGGAAAGGGTCAATCTGTCTATATCTTACCTAAATTTTGACAGCACTGCAATTATAAGCAATGCAGAAGATGCAGGACTGCTAAACCAGCATTTCATGAATTTAAACCATCCACCCAGTGTGACTCCACAACCTCGTCATTATAGCCCTCCTCCTGTGGTCCTGCAGACATCTACCATTCAACCTGCTACTTTCGCCTCTGAGGAAATCAAACAGATACACTGAAGTTGCTGCAGGAGCTTGACATCACGAAGAGTGCGGGATTCTATGGCAGTGAACTTGACTGCTCAAATGCTGCAGCATCTCATCTGGCATAGCCAATTAAAACCCTCTTTAATCTCTCCTTCAACAGTGGACATGTCCCAACAGCCTCGAAAAGTAGCCCATCATGACCCCTCTGCTCAACTAAGGCCCTCCTTCAGATCCTAATAACTATCAGCCCATCTCTGTCCTATTTGTTCTCTGTGAACGTCTGGAAAAGTTACTGCAGAAGCAATGGATGAACCACATTCTCCTCCGGAACCAGGCTTCCGGCCTCACCATTCTACCTGCACTGCACCACTGAAAGTTACAAATCCCCTACAGGGCCACCTCTGGAATTATTTTTTTTTTGCACCAGCTCTTACACTATATTTTTACCCTCCCACTTTATTTTAATTGAGAACACAAGGGACAAAATGCGACAGGGTTTCAAAGCCCATTGTTCAAATGCAGTCCAGTTTGGGAATTCTGATTCTGGGGAGCCTTTTTATAGAGATCAGCATTATATTATTTAAAGTCTGTGTGTTTAAAGAGTTTCTAATGTGTATATTGATGAAGTTTTGCTTATCAAAACTACGCTTGTAATCCGCTGTGGACAAAGGCATTGCCAGAAAAACAGAAGCAGGAATTCTCATGCAAGGAAAAACACTCTCCTCCTTCAGTGGTAAAACATTTGCATTCATCAGTAACTGTTTTGAAAAGATGTTGTTTCTTCTCTAGTAGACTTCTGAAGTGGCTGTATTCTTGTCAGTATAAGTCTTTGAAACTTGTTTGAACTGGGATGACCTGCACAAGACAAATGCTAGTACACACTGGAGAATGAAGACAAAGTAGTAGTTTCCTTATGAGAAGAACCACGAGTCACTGAATCATCGTCGTCGTCCATCGGAAAGAAATCAAAACAAGACGAAACTACTAAGATGACCTCTGGCGAGAATACATCATTTGGGCCACTCAATTTTTTTAACTCTGTCTCACTGAACCAGTTTATCTGACTGGATAAGGTGATGGATGAATGATTTAAATGCTGGCGTTACTTCTGTCCTTTGTTCATCACGGTCTCTCTGCACATTTCCGGAAAGCTAACACTCTGATTCAGCTTCCCATAGTGTGGACTCCATTAACTTTGTTATGGACATATCTGTCCCTAACTTCAAGCTCTTTTTTTAGTTAAACACTGATGGCCACCATGTGATGCATTTTACCAAAATGGAAACCTCCCCACTGAGAAGTTTGATTCATCAAGCCAAGCTGGTGGAGCACATTGTAACAACTGAGACACATACAGAAAATGGAAATCAATTTTAACAAGCCATTTGTCAGTTTTTTTTTTTTGTTTTTTTATGGCAGTAAGCACACTAATCAGACTAGAAAAATTAACAAGCAATGCAACAATTGTGCCCACAGAGGACAGCAACCTTGTGTGAAAAACCTCAGTGAATTTCTGCAGTTTCTCATTTAGTACATTCTGAATCGGAAACTTTTTTTTTGGGGGGGAGGGGGCAATGAATTTATAAATGCTGTTCAGCAATTCCTGGTATTTTGACCAGACAAGGAATGCGGTCCACAGTATCTGCAGAGATGAGTGTTATTCTGTAGGAAAGACATGACAGGAATTCCTGGACACACACTTCCTTTAACCCTAATGACCACTCCAGACTCAACCCCCGTCATGAGTGCTGCCCCATCTGCCGCAACACCACACATATTTTTAACATCAATTTGGGCCTCGTCTTTTAATACCTCTAGAAGTTGGTTCACAATCACGTCAGCAGTGGCACCAGGGAGCTGTTTCAAAGACAAAAAAATGTGTTTCAGGTAAACCAGAGCAAATACTAATAAAGCACACATTAACAATGAGATTTTGTTCCACTGCAATACTCAGATGCGTCAAGAAAAATGCTAAAGCATGGACTAGGGTTTAAATTTGTGATGCTGTCACCTTCAATAACAGAAGCAATAGTAGACTGAAAATCTCTTATTGAGGACTGGTGTCTAATCAGTGTGTGAATCAACTTTTAAAGATTTTTAGGTCGACTCAATGTTCAATGCACAGACTATCTCAAGGACTTTATTTGGAAGACAATTTTGTACAAAATAAACATATCCAACTTAATTAGTTAATACTGTATACTCACAGATTCCATTAAAGAAAAATGAATAAAAATATCCCCAAATACTATGTGCCATATTGATGAAACTAAACCAAACGACTGGGGAAAAACATTTTAAATCACTGAACAGTAAACCCTTACATTGTCTAGCAGCAGGTATTTTAGGTTACAGCTCACTAGGAAATGTAATCAAAAATTATATTTCCTGAGAAATAAGAATTGATGCCCTATATATACACACACACACCACACATTTACCATGGTACCCAAGATCAATTACTTAATACATCGACTGATAAGAGAAGCCGCCTAAAACACAATTACAACTCTTATCCTGAAGGGTACAGATTTATTAATTGGAATTTAATAGCGCTGAAATTAAAAAGAAAAAGCACAGGATACATGTTCAGAGAACTATTCACCTGATTACAAACAGACAAAGATTCAACTATGTAAAAATATCAAATATAAAATACAGATAACTTGTACATATGTCGGATACCTGTCAAAAAAGAAAATCTGTATTAGTCCATGCGAGTAAATTTTTTTCCAAGAGCAGCTTCAGTCACCTCTGTAATGACTAAAAATTCTTTATCAACACGGATGGTGAGAGGGTGGATTCATGTTCAGAATGCTGGTAGTAGGTTCTTGGATACGCTGCAAGTTGATCCACGCAGGGGAAAAAAATACGAATTTTGCCATTCTTAATTCACACTTAAATTGTGCTCCTGATACTGAAGATTTCAAATCAGATCTGTCAGGCACAGCCTCCAAATTGGTAAATCCAAACTGACTGGAGTCTTGCAGGCTGTCAGCCTCCAGGAATTCTACCATCCTCTCCTATACAAAAGATTCTACTAGTTCTCCTACTATAGATAGGATGACTTGTCTGTCTGGCCTGCCTCAACACCTTGCTAGTTAATCACTGCACTCCCAGGCTTGAGACCTCTTTCATGTGCCAAGGATGTATAAAAGATTTGGGAAGAAGGTCTTCACCTTAGTTGCCCTGACCACCTGGAATGTGCTACCAGATAAGAAATCAACAACCTACAGTCCTTCAGAATGGCCATGCACCACCCAATGGTGTGGCTGCTAGGCTTTTCACGCTAGTGCCAGTGACTCAGTAGGTAGCATGCTTGCATCTGGGGCTGGAAGATCATGGGGTGTAGCACCATACCAGGAACTTGGGCTAATATCCAACAACTGAATTATAGTGCAGCACTGGGGTGGAGGATTGGTGCTGCACTGTTGAGGTACCGTTCTTTGGGTAAGACATTAAACCAAAGTCTCACTGCCCATGTCTGACGGCTGTCCTGGTGGAAGCTAAAGATCCCATGGTACTTGTAAGATCAGATTTTCCCTGATGACCTGGGCAACATTCCCATGCTTCACAAATAAGCACTGATCGATGCCTCAAATGTCTTCAATACAACAGGTCCACGTAAACTCACACCCAAAGCATACCTGGAAATGAGCTGCATCAGTTCAATGTGCCTTTTCTGTTCCAAAATAAAAAAATAAATAAAACTCTGCTCTACCAATCCATCTCCCTCCCCTCTACTCCTCTGGGGACTCCTACAGCTGTATATGGGGTCAATTCTCATTAACTGCAACTATGCAATAATCAATGTTGTGAATTTTGTTCTTGGTAGTTTTGTAACAGCTGAGAAGAGTGTCTGACACTGTATTGGCCCCTCCAGGATCCTCTTGAAATACATGTCTCCCAAAAAGTTCCATCCTGGTGTGAAAAAGTTTAAAGAGTGTAAGACCCCAATTCTCAGTTGCTTACCTCTTCTCTGGGGATCTTTTTGTCGTTGTCTCCTTCCACACGCACTCTGACTACTCCTGATTTATCCACAATTTCTTGAATGACCTTCCCATTCTTGCCGATTACTTTACCTTGAGAATGGAACAAAGTGTAACATAAGAGACTGCAGCCTCTTAAAAAAAACAAGCACTGGTTGATGCCTCAATGTTTTCTTGCAAGTTTTGTAGTATAAATGTTTTGCTTAGTTAGTGAGGAAGTGTAAACCTGCTTTTACCCAGTTTTAGAATATAAGTACCCAGGACAGTCCAGCTGAGATGCAACATCGCATTTCCAGTAGGGTCTTGCTTCTACCTTTTTTTTGGCAGCTGGGTGGACTGGAAACATAGAAAAATGACGGTAGAAAATGACCATTAGTCCATCTAAGCTGCCCGTAGTACTGTGCCCAGTTCTGGAGTCCTCATCTCAGAAAGGACAGACACAGGTTGGAGACGGTGCAGCACAGGGTAACAATAATTATTCAGGGCCAACAAAACAGGTCCTATGAGAAGCGCCTCAAGGCACTGAACATGTATAGTGACCAGACGGAAGACTGGAGAAATCATTTGAGTCCTTTAAGTTCCTAAAATGAACTAATAAGGTGAACCATGGGGAAATATTTAGCTTGAATACTAGTTCAGTCACTTGGTCATGAGTGGAAAGTAACTGGAGGGAGGCTCAGAAGGGACAAGAGGAAGTATTATTTTACAGAAAAGGCGGTGAAGCCGTGGAAGAGTCTGCTTGTTGAAGTGGTGGGTGCCAAAACTGTAGGCGAGTTCACGCATGGCTGAACAGAATAAAGGGTATAGTGGTTGCCTGGAGCAGCAGAAGCAGGGAAAGGATGAGGAGGGTTAAGACCCTGGAGGGACAGTAGGTCTCAGGGCTAAAGAGGGAACCCGGGCAGACTGGATGAACCATTGGTCTTTTTCTGCAGTCACTGTCTACATTTCTATGTAATGCCCCATCCTTTCCCAAGACTTACTGTCTAACTGAGGTTTGTGACAATACTATCATCCCTTATTTTACCTGCCTTACTAAAACCGGTTTTCTTTTGAACACCAATCCAACCAAACCTGGTGGTCTTGACAGAGGGGACATTATTTCTGAGGTCAGTTATTGTTTGATGGCTGAATTAAGGGAAATCGGCATTTCCAAGCTATGCATAATGCAACTGTGGAAATCATTTTAGTCTTTTTGGATCCCTTAGATTTATATCCTTTGAAGACTGGGGAGGGGGGGTCCTCTATTTGCAATAACCGGCACACTCCATTTCCTACAGATCTTGGTATACTTCTCATTAGATGAATTTCAGCTGCTTACATTCAGCTGAGCTGTTTTATGTCTTTGTGGGTAATTTAGCACTTATTCTCTTGTAATACCATGGATGGTCACGTTTCCCCAGATGCAAACGGTGACATTCAAACTCTACAATACTATCGATGTGATGTCACAATGATAGCCTTACATAGGACTGAAGGTATGCAAAACCCTGCATGCAACCCCAAATCGACTGTTAATGTACCGGACACTTACAGTAAAAGCACACTTGCACATAGCACACACTCATAGTTGGGTGTATGGAACAGTTTTATGAAACATCTCAAATCCATATATTGGGGGAGGAGAAAGGACAAATAATGAACTATGTAATCTGGCTAGGACTTCAAGAGGTTCTGGAGACAAGGAACCACTTCAGCACTGCTTTTATGGTTATGTCACAAGAATGCCTTGGTGGAATTACAGCCCCGTAATACAGGTTTCCCAATCTATTTCTATCTGTGATAAATCATAGAAATTGACAGCAAAAAAGGACCCTTCTGGCCCATCTAGTCTGTCCAACACTCCCCTTTATAGAATCAAACTGTATTCAGCCCTTTATTTTCTGTCTGTGTTATATTGTTATTTTACGTCAAGGCAACTGCTAAGTTCTAAATAAAATGTCACCCATTCCCCAGTGAGCAAGGCTAGAGATGACTCCCAAACTCGGGTCTCCCAAATGGCAACACAGTACTCCAAAGCCGAGCCTCTGGACTCCATATTTTTGAAAAGGTCAAGAAATGCAAATTTCCATGAAGGAATTTAGCCTGCTTGAGCTCTCAGCAGGCAACTTACCATTCAGCAATAAATGCTAAGATTACTTTATGGGAATATGCATCTTTGCCCATTAGGCACTGTGAGGTGGGACCTTAATAGTTTTGTGCCCCTTCTCTTAACCCTTGCTGTGCTGCAGACTAATATTTGTCCAGAATTTCTATATGTTCTAATTCTGTCAGCAGTCTTAGGGTTGAAACTGCAGTATAAACTACAAGCTACCAATAATCCTCAATTTAAAGCAAAAAGCAGACTGTCTTTTTAAAGCACCGGAATTTTTCCCCCCGTTTTTTTGCAATAACGTATTTCTTACAAAAATAAGAAGAAAAAATTACTCGCCCTAGTAATACTGTTTCTTCCAGTGTATTCTTCTATATTCATAACTGTATGCAGTCTGCCTCCTAAGTAGAACTGCCTGGAAAGAAATGGAACTATATGCAAACGATAGAACCTATCACTGCTCGAGACACATTCAAACTGCTGCCCTTATCTATTGCAACGTTCCATCAACGTCTCAGATTTCAATGGCCTACAAGGCAGAAAAACTACATATCTACTCAATACTACCTATAAAATAGAAAGGAACCTACTCCTATAATCAAAACATGAGCCCTAGTAGCTATTCAATTACAATACTAAAATAAGTAAAGCTTTTATCCTGGAAACACAGGCAACCAAAGAAGAAGAAATAAATCCCAACAAAGTTAAAAATGTACTCCAGCAGTGTATACATACATATTAAAATCCAAGAAAAATCAGTAGGCATGCTGAGGCTGTGGTTCTGGTAAGGAAGGCAGAGTGGGAGAGTTATGAATATAGAAGAATACATTGGAAAAAAACAATATTACTGAGGTGAGTTTCTTCTAACCCCATGTATTCTTCTATATTCATAACTGTATGCAGACTTCAAAGCAGTACCTTTGGAGGTGGGCAGAGAACCTACTTAGGAAAGAGGCTCTGCAGGACTGTTGTTCCAAATTTGGCATCACTTCTGGACTGTATGTCTAGTGAAAGTATGTACTGTACTCCACATGGCAGCTTTGCATATGTCCAGTAGGGGGACATCCCTTGAAGCTGCTATGGAAGCAGCTATTCCTCTAGCTGAGTGGACCCCAAGTTCTGATGGGACCCGCTTGCCTGCTTTTTCATAACAAAACTGTATACAACTGACTGTCCAGCGAGAGACTGACCTCTTGGTAGCTGGTGTACATTTTTTCACATCCTCATAGGTAAGGAATAACTGTTGCTTATCCTCCCTGTGATCTTTAGTGCGAGATATGTAATAGCTCAGAGCTCTCTTCACATCAAGACTGTGGAGTCTATGCTCACCTGAAGTAGAATGCTCAGTGAAAAACACTGGTAGTGTAATGGACCAATTCAAATGAAAATCTGATACCACTTTGGGAAGGAATTTTCTATTTGTCCAGAGTACCACTTTATCATTGTGAAAAGACAAGTAATCCTTTTCTATACATGAGCCTGAAGCTCACTTATCCTTCTAGCAGAAGTTATGGCCACTAAAATACAGTTTTCCATGTAACATACTGGAGGTGAGCTGAGGACATAGGTTCGGAAGGTGGCCTCAAAAGTTGAGCAATACAAATGTTCAAGTCCCACCCAGGACAGGTTCCCTGATGGGTGGGTATGTGTGATACAGACCTTTGAAAAACTTCTTAAAAATAGGATCCGTTGCTACAGAGGTGGTTCTACCCACTGAAATGTGAGCAGAGACAGATGCAAAGTGAACTCTTAGGGAAGTATGCTTAAGGCCCTGATCATGCAAAAAAGTGAGATACTCAAGGAGAGTTGGAATTCCTGTTGAAGCAGGTTTGATGCTGTGCAAGTTGCACCAAGAGACAAACCTTTTCCATTTTGCTGAATAGGTTTTCTATACCCCTTAAGTATGTGCAAAACTGCTTGAGAGCTTCAGATTTGCAAATTCTATGTCTTCAAGAGCCGAGCTTTGAGACTGAGGGAGCTGAGGTTGGGATACCCTATTTTCCCTTAGTGGGAGGTCAACAGGTTGTGCCTCCGAGGAAGATATATCGGTCTGGATATCGACATGGATAACAGGACAGGGTACCAATGCTGTATGGCCCAGTTTGGGGCGATCAGGATCATCGAAGCAGACAGAGACCTGAGCTTGATCAGGACTGTGAGAATGAGAGGGAAGGGAGGAAAAGCATACAGGCTTCTTCCTGACCAATCCGGTGCCATGTCATCTACTGGGATTGTACCCCTGGTCGGAGGCCTGCAACAAAACAGTGGTAGTTTGTGGTTCTCTTAAGAGGCAAAAAGATCTACCTCTGGGGTACCCCACCTTCTGAACATGAAGTTTATTACCTGTCTGTCCAGGGACCACTCGTGGTGACCCTGACTGATTCTGCTGAGGGCATCTGCCAGAATATTGTCCCTCCCTGGGACATGAATAGCTTGCGGGGCTGTTTTTAGAGAGTATGCCAGATCCAACAATTTCATGGCCTCTGCGCACAGAGGATCTGATCTTGTGCCACCCTGCTTGTTTATACAGTACATTGTTGTGGTATCTGTTCTGACCTGTACCACCTTACTTGCACCAGATGAGCAAAGGCCTTTAGAGCTAGAAGTACAGCTCGCAGCTCTAAGAGATTTATGTGAAGAAGAGAGACTGCATCGGACCAAGTCCCATGAATGGTGTGTTCTCCCATATGGGCGCCCCATCCCAATACAGAAGCATCTGTTAAAATTAAAGAAGGGTTTCCCCTCTGGAAAGGGACCCCCTTGCCTTAAGCTGTCTGAATTTTTCCACCACTGTAAGGCTTGAATAACAGCCTCTGTTACTGGGATCAGTTTTGACATTTTCTCTCTTCTCTGTGGACCAATGAGACCTGAGGTGAGACTGCAAGTCTTTCATTCTGTATCTTGCCCCTGAGACAGTACACCTGTTGCTTAAGATAAGTGACCCAGAATCTGCAGATACTGTCTTGCTGGGCATGGCTGGTTTAGTTTGAAAGTAGCAGCCAGGTCAAAAATACTTTTCACCCCGTCCTGAGGGAGGAGGCTCTTCCCTGAATTGTATCCAGCTCTGCTCCTATGAACTGCAACACTTAAACTGGGGTAAGAACAGACTTTTCCTGGTTTATCAGGAATCATAGGGATTGCAGAAGATGCACTGTTGATTGCAAATGCTCAGAAACCTGCTGTGGGGACCTGCCCACAACCAGCCAATCATCCAGATAAGGGAAGACTAGAATACCAGACCTTCTTAGATGTGCCACCACTACAGCCAGGCACTTTGTGAATACCCTGAGTGCTGAGGTCAGACCAAAGGTAAGGGAAGTGAACTGGTAATGGCCTGAAAGGAGTCTGAACCAGAGATACTTTGTGAGACTGCCTTATTGGGATGCGACAATAGGCATCCTTTAAATTCAAGGCTGCCAGCCAATCCCCCTGCTGGATAACCGGTAGTATGGACGATAGGGTTGACCACCTTGAACTCTGGTTTCACTAGAAATGTGTTGAGAGATCTGAAATCCAGAATGGGTCGCCACTCCCCATTTTTCTTTTTGGTCAGAAAGTAATGGGAATAGAAACCCCTTCCCCTGAGGCTTCACTGCTTTCATGTGGAGCAATTTCTGCACCTCCTTTGCAAGAGTTTTGCCTCTATGAGGGAAGCTGGCTTGAAAATTCTCAAATTTAGAGGAGGAAGGTATCTGAAGCATAGGGACAAACCCTGACTTACCCACTTGTGTGGTGATGGAAACCCAAGTCTGGAGGGAGAAAATAAGTCAGCCTGCCACCTACTGGTACTGGGGAGGTGACCTTGACCAACTGATCAGGGGTTTTGTTTTGGAGGTGCCTGAGCTTGGGCAGATTGGGAGCCCCTTCTGGAACCCCTCCTGCCCCTACATCTGAAGTACCCAGTATGCTGTGGATAGGGCTACTGCTGGAAAGCAGCTTGGCCCTGGTAAAAAGGCCTCCCATAAGAGGACCTTCCCCTGCCTCCCCTTCCATAAGGCCTATAGGAAGGGGTCAGCCTGTCCCTGGAGGAGTTACTTCTGTAGGTGGCCTTGTATTCATCCACCTTCTTTATGTAATCCTCAGTGTGTTTGCCAAACAGGGAGTTGTTCTCCACAGGAAAATCCATGGCCTTGGCCTAGGTATCCTGGGTTAGATTAGTGGCTCTAAGCCATGCCAGTCTTTGTACAGCCACTGTCAGAGCCATCCACCTGGCAGCACTGTCACTGGCATCAGTTGCCATCTGGAACTGGTATTTAGCAGCTTCCAGACCAAATCTAGCTGTTTCTGCCAGGTCATCAGAGAGGGGCGAGGGGGCCTTCTCTGACATAGCCAATACTGATGCAGTGTTTTCTGATACTGTGTTGAATACGCCTGGTAATTAGCCTGCCTCACACCTAAGGAGGCAGCTACATAACCCTTTTTAGACATACCGTCCATTTTTCTGGAATCCTTCTCAGGAGGGTAGGGAGAGAGAGGGACTCTCGCCTTTTTACAGGCTGCTTGTTGGACTATGCCCTGGTGGTTGGGGTGAGAAGATAAGAACTCTGCCCCTTCCTTGTCCAACTTTTTTTTTTTTTTTTTTTTTTTTTAAAATCAGACTTTCTATCTATAGGAGGAACAAAATTAGGAGTCTATAAAATCTTTAATCTTTTTTAAAGAACTTGATAATCGGCAGGAATACCTTTTTTTGTGGGTGTTAAACTAATCATCTCTAAATATTCGACTTCTCCTTCTTCTCTTCCTTCTTCAGTGGGAGCCAAATCCAAGGCATCCACTATTTTTCTCACAAAAGAGAAGCGAAATGAAAAAATTCTCTGGTTGAGGAGGAGAACCGAACTCCTGCTCAGGTGAGATTTCAGGCTCTATGAGCTCATCCTGTTCAGGATCCACCTCACCATAATCTTCACATTCAGGCTCCTGTACTTCAGGAATAGGAGCTGGGGCAGGAGCCCTTAGAGGAGCAGGCTGAACAGGCAAGATACCCTGTAAAGCCTGTAAAACTTTCATAGCCTGAGCTATCTCCTCTGCAGACAGCAGGCTGAGACGCACAGCAGAAACCCCTTGAGGTGCAGGAGCCTGGGGTTCTAAGTGTTTGGTTTTCTTGGACTTTTTGGAGGGGGCCGAGGAGTCAGCCGGACCACGCCCCCTTTTCAAACTGCCAGAAGCACCCTTATCAGGGGTGGTAACAGAAGGCAAGGTGGTTTCACCCGCATGTTTGATGGCTGGTTAGAGCCTGATGAACCACTTTCCACTTTTTTCTTGAGCCTTTCCATTCTTTTCTCAATGGTTTTTTGAGGAAAGGACTTACATATGGCAGTCTACTGAAAAATGTTCAGATCCTAAGCAGACTAAACATAAATCGTGTTTGTCAGCGTTGGTAAACACTTCCCCACACTTGATACAATTTTTAAAACCTGGGGGACCAGTCTTTTTCTTTGTTTTTTCTTGTAATTCCATTTCCAGGAGAAAAACCAATAATTCTTTACTAGTATTCAAACTAACTTATTTCTTTGTTTTTTGTCGGTTCAGGAACCGGTTATGGATCAGAGAAAGAACAGATAGCTTTTTAAGCCGAACCAGATCAGCGATTCACAGAAACCGGAGTATCTGTTCAAAAGAACTGACCGCACGGTTCCACAAAATACAAATAATAAACTCAAAGATCACAGAAAATTGAATAAAATAACACTAAACTATGGCGAAAAACGCCGGAATTAAGAAAACTCCGGTTCCTCAGCAGTTATCCCAAGACATAAGGAACCGAGAAACAATACAATTTTAACCGTAAACTTAAGTAAAACTAACTTAAAATATAACTAGAATTAAATTAAACAATAAATGAAGGCAGCAGTTTAAATACAGGCATAAATATACTTAAACTGGAATCAGCACAAATAGTCAAGAGGAAGATCTTCAGGCATCTGACTTGACAGGCGGAATGAGAAATCTGACACGTTGACAGAACATTGCAATAGATAAGGGCAGCAGTTTGAATATGTCTCAAGTAATGATAAGTTCTATTATTTGCACATTGCTCCATTTCTCTCCGGGCAGTTCTTAGGAGGCAGACTGCATATAGTTATGAATATAGAAGAATACATGGGGTTAGAAAAAAACAATTTTGTGTTTCATTTTCTTTCATTCCTGAAATGAGATACAGATTTTGAAGGTTTTTTCCCCCCTAAAAATGTCCCACTTCCAGCTGGCCCAGGGGCACTGGTGAGTGTCTTCCCTAGCACCACACTGGTGACCCAGGTTCGGGAACAAACTCAGGTTGCCCGAAGTCAGTGGGGGCAGGGGGCTGGGAGTGGATGAAGCAGCAGTCAGGCAGGGGCTCAGTTCTTGGCTGACACCAGGTCGAAGACCTAGGGGTGGCACCAAACACCCAGAGTGGCAGGAGTTCTTCATGGGGTGGGGCGCCCGTAGGTTACAGAAGCGTGGAGTGTACGCCCACTGCATATGCAACTTGTGCCTCAGCTCACAGGGGAAAAAATCAGAAAAAGGGACCCACAGGTTAGATGGCACACCATGCTTCTCTTGGACCTGCACAACCACCTGATTCATGAAGCCTACTGGCTTCTGTATGAAACTTCGGGGGTTGGGGGTGAATAGCCTCCCATGTGAGGGGGCAATCTGAGAGGACTCCTGATGAAGGGGGAGAATTGAGGCCAGCTACCCAAGGGGTAAAAGTTATATGGGAGGGTGGGGGTCGCACTTCCATGCCACCCCCACCACGAAAAAATTAAATACCTTGTATGGTGCTGCACTGTATTCTATCCGAAACAAGTGGCAGGGCCATCCTAACCTAGCCTCAGTAAGCAACTAGTATGTACTAGAACAGATGACCTCAGTGACTCCCAACTGCAATAGAATACCCTACACACTGGCAAAAAAAGCCTTGCTTGGCTTTAAACCCTTGTGGTCTTGTCCCTGCTGAGCCCGGCTGACTCCAAGTATCCCACTAGAAGAGCTCAACATAACTCATTGGTGCTCCCACATACAAAAACCTCCCTTGGGCAGGCCTGTTTCTCCTTCACTTTCCCAAAACTATGGAACTCCCTTACCCAATCCCTTAGAGTCACAAATTCCCTAGCCAACTTCACCCCACCTAGTCTCCTTTGCCCCCCATGCATGTGCTTGCTACTGCTGACTTGCCCTCACTCTCCCCAACTATCCATGATCCCTGTGCCCACCTTCTCTTACACATTCTTCTCTCATATTGTACCCTCTGTTTTTAGCTTGCCTCTTAATGTTAACTTAAGTTGGTGAATACAACTCTACACAGCTCATGTCAACGTAACCGTTTTCTTCCTTTTCTGTTGTACTACATTACGCTGTAACCCATTCAGTTCTCCTGTAAATATGTAACAGTTCTGCTTCACTACTTTGTATGACTCTAGACTCTGAAAATATGCCCAGCCTAAAGGGTCTTGGGTAAAATAAATAATGGAAAAAAACTGTTCAAAACTGCAAGTGTCCGTCATTAAATTATAAACTGATCTACACAGACAATGAATCTAACAATGTCATTTACATTTTAGCTGAAAAAAAAAAAAAAACTATATGATGAATTTGTTTGCTGGATAACAAATATTGCTACTTTAATGTGTTCCCTATCTCTGGGTTGATGCGTCTCAGAGGTCACTAAGGAGTGGCGAATAAAGACTTCCCTTCAGTGTGGAGCTCTGACTTACCAACCAAGTTCCTTGGCACTTGTACAGAGTCCTCGGAGAACTCCAGATATCCTCTTGCCTGTTTTACAGCTTCTGGTGACTACAGGAAGGAAAAAAAAAAAAGATGATGTTAAAGTCAATAAGAGACACTGCAGGACGCAGAATATCATGAAGTGTGAAGCAGCAGAGGCCAGCACACAGGCTTGGGAAGCAAGAGATGCACAAGACTCTGGCCCAAATCCCACCACAGCCACTTACTCGCTGCATGACCCTAACAGAGTCACTTAACCTCCCAGTGCTTTAGCCCCTCCAACTGTTAAAATGGGAAACAGGACTCCACAGAAAATAAGAGTCTGCATCTCAGCTGGGCTAGTCTGGACCCTTATATTGTAACAACATATTTTTTTTAACATTCATTAGTTCACACTGCATCAAAGATCCCCATTAATGTGCTGGTTCAGACTGAACATTGGGTTCTTTCATGTTATCCTAGTGGTTTTAATTTATGTTTGGTTTTTTTTGGGGGGGGCCGGCGCAAAGGCTCCTATGATAAGTAGTCTTTGGTAATAAATCACCTGTTTGCTGCCAGGTGCTCGGACGGCTCTCACTCCGATAACATACACATCACTGTATCACGGCTCACAGGTATGTTTGCCAGATGGCTGCTGAATTATGGGATAATATTTAAATTCTCTGCCCACTGCCACCAAAGTTGGTGACCTTGCCAATTATACATTCACATATATAGATGTCTGTATATTCGTAAATATAACATCTATAGGTGTATGCTATATCTATTTATAAGGGATACGCAACAGGGACCTGTTGAATAAATCATTTATTTTCACACAAGCCGTTTGACCTTGGTTAACCTCACGAGTGGCATAAGTCACAAGTGAGTTGCCCAAGGTCAAACAGCTTGTGTGACGATTTATTCCTGAAGGTCCCCGTTACATATTCCATTTAAGCAATATGGATCCTTTAGGATAGTGCAGGGAGATTTGTTTTAAACGGTTTACTTTTCGTGCAAATTTGAGTGGACTTTTTGTGGTTTCCCAGTGTAGCGCTGCTTAGCATAGTGGTTGCTAGGGACGCCGCAACTTCTAAACATCCCCGACAACCACAGCGTGTGTCCCGATTGGCTGTAATGTCTACTTATGAATGATTTAGGCAGAAAAATGGTGGTGCCTCTAAGTGAGATGGGCCGGAAGCAGTTACTATTAGGCTTTCCTCAGCACTTGTGGTTTTGTTTTCAGTTTGTGTTTTGCATTCTTTTTTTATATTTATTTTAATTAAAAAAAGGATTAAACTGATCCTTGAGGAGTAAGAGTTAAGCAAGAGCAGATATTAGCCTGTGAGGAGCGAGGTAAGAAAGCGAGCAGAGGCTACTACCAGCTGAAGCTGGAAAGAAGGAACTACCAAAGTTCTGCCAAAAAAAAAAAAGATACTGTGAGTGAGGGCGCATTTATCTCAGTTCGTCAGCAGTACTGTTTTATTTAAATGTAGCTCAGTCTGTGCGTGCAAGAGTGGTGCGGCAGATTGGCTGGCAGTTGAAAAATTATAAATTTTCAGATCCTGTGAGTATTGAGGCAGCTGAAGTGTGCAGCAGGAACGAAAATGGAATTTAAAAAAGAAAACATAGTAATTTAAAATGTTTGGGATTACAGTATTTGGAGGAGTCGCTAAAAGGCAGCATTCGTCTCATGAAAGAGCCCAGACAGGCAGGTGGGGAAGAAATAAGCATGCAGTTTCAGTTCTGAGTGCGGGGGGTTGGGGGAAGATGGGAAAAACAATCCACCTGCTGCTAAGTTCATGGAATCACTGAAGGAAAGGACTGTGGATCTTGAATCCAGTGGGATACAAGACCCAAGGTAGCATGGGTTCACCGGGGGGGATGGGGACATCATGTCAAATCAATCAGATCTCTCTGTCTGGGTGACAAAGGATTTAGATCAGGCTGCAGCGGTAGATGCAGCCTTCCTACATTTCAGTAAGACTTGACACCATTCCACACAGGAGTCTAGTAAGCAAGCTGGGTAGCATAGGAGTGGGTCCAAAGGTGGTTAACTGGATAAGAAATGGGTTAGGGAACAGGCGATAGAGGGCGGTGGTAAACGGAGTTCATTCCAAGCAAAGGGACAGTGACCAGCAGAGTGCTTCAGGGATCAGTGCTGGGACCAGTCCTTGTTAGTGTCTTTATACATGACACTGCAGAGCAGCTGGAAAGGAAGGTGCGACTTTGTGGAGGACGCCAACACCTGCAACAGGGTGGACACTTGGGAGGAGACCTGAAAAAACTAGGCATGTTCAAAGGTATGACATCTGGGTTTCAATGCAAAAATGTGCCAAATAATGCACTTAGGGCAGAGAAACCCAGGGGCAGTGTACAAAATGGGTCGAGTGGTACTGACAACCAAGTAGGAAAGTGACCTGGGGTAATCATATCAGATGACCTAAACATTGGCAAGGCAGTCAGGAGGGTTGGTGGGATGCTGGGGTGCCTAAAGAGGGGTTTCACCAGCAGAAAGAGGGCGATGGTGCTGCCCCTGTATAGATCGCAGGTAAGATCCCGCCTGGAGTACTGTGTCCAGTTTTGGAGACCACATCTCTGGAAGGACATACAGTAAAGGAGGTCATGAGGAGGGCAACTAAAATAGTGCACTGTCTGCATCAAAAGCCCTACGAGGAGAGAAAAAAGGACCTCAATATGTACACCCTGGAAGAGAGGAGGGAGAAGGGGGACATGACAGACCTTTAAATATCTCACATGGGGTAAATAAGGTACAGGAGGGAAATATTTTTAAGAAGAAAATGTACACAAGAAAAAGGGGACATGCTATGAAGCTGGAGAGGGGTAGATTCAGGAGAGATGTGAGGAAGTACTTCTTTAGAAAAGAGTGATGGATTTCTGAAACAGCTTCCAGCAGAAGTGGTGGAGGCAAAAACACTGGTGGGGTTTACAATGCATGGGATAGGCACAAAGGAATCATAGTGAAAAGGAAGAGGGGAAGGAGAAAGAACTGTAGAGCAAGTGAGGTCTGCAGTAATAATGGAGGTGGGGAAAAATGTGCACACTTTGTGGGCCAAGCAGCTGTCCTTATCTGCTGTCAAATTCTAATGTTTGTGTTTATAAATCTCATAGGATTCCCGAAAACTGGAATTTCTGGATATTCCATTCTTTAACACAGAAACAGACAATGTCGGGGGACCATTGGTCCCATCCAGTCTACCCAGTTTTACCCTACTCTACACCCCTGACCATTCGTCCAGATGGGTTTCACCCTCCTCTCCCCTCCTTACACCCTACATCACTGCCCCCCCCAAAGTAACTATTAAGCTCCTGACTCTGTCTCAGCCATGCCTGAACCCATTAATGTTTTTTGCACCTACCACCTCTGCCAGTAGGCTGTTCCACAGCTTAAAGAGCCACTGACACCTCAAGATGAACTTTCAAAAACATAACATCTGGACACAAAACAGCTTATATTTCTCATCGGCTTTGTATTTCTTATCCCCATTACTTATTACTGAAGTCATTTGCCTCAAAAACAGGATACTTGTTTCTTGAGAGTTCATCAGCTCCTACTGCTTCTTCCCAACCTGATGTCATAATACTCTGCTTGGGACAACACAGTTATTCCTACGGCACCAGACAGATTTACAACAGGGCATTATGATTTCAAGTAGAGAAAGCTGCAGAGACATGTGAACTCTGAGGGAAAAATATCTTGTTTTTGTGGGAATTTCTTTAGCAATAAATAGTGAAGAGGAGAAATATATACAAGGTATATGAAATGCAAGCCGACTTGTGTCTAAATACTATGATTTCCAAAGTTTTCCCAAAGGTGTCAGCTGCTCTTCAAATATTCTTTCCGTAATGTACAACTTTCTCGCATCCCTCCTCCCTATTACTGAAGTCAGGCTCTTCGCTCCTTAGATGTCATCTGTTTCTGCTGGTTTTCCCACTTTGAAGTCATAACGCTCTTCCTGTGACCTCATAAATCACACTATAGGGTCTGCCCCCCCCCGGAAACAGTGATCATAAATGAAAATTACATACCTACCGTAATTCTTGATCTTCTCTTGTATCTTCACCATTCATTACTGATAGGGTGTAAGCTGGAGGCAGCACCTGCCAAGGGAGCCCCGAGATGAGTGCGGCACCAATGCGTGGGAGTGAAGCATTGCATGATGCGCGAGGAAGGCAGTTAGTACTGCACTCCTCCTACATCCCAGTTCTGTTAGCCGGAGAGGCGAAATAAGTACGAGAAAAAGAGAACGAGGCAAGAGAGCCAAGGGATAGAAAAAGGAAAAGATATAAACTTAAAAAGGAATAAGCCGGTAGAGGACAGGAAAAAGGATTACCTACCCTAAGGGACCGCAAGGCCTCCCTGCTGGGGTGACTCCGAGGGAGGAACAGATAAAGGAGAGAAAGAATAAGGAAGAAGAGGAAAAGAGAAAGAGGGATGTTGGGAGGAGAGAACTCTGCCAATTGAGAGACTGATTTAAAGGCTTATAAGCTTGGACCAAAAACAAGCGAGCAAGGATCCCAATTGATACAAGTGAAGAGAAGGTTCAACTGAACCGCATGCACAGTTTGGACTCAAAAGCAGATTCTCTATACCTCCCGCTATCCCCAACCCCTTAAACTCTAGGTGAGAGCTCAGACTGCCAAGGCAGAAATTCTGATCCGAAAAGGAGAGCCCAACTAGGGAAGGGAAGGTGCCTTGTTAAGTGCTAACACAGATGTGTGCAGGAAGGGGGTTTGAAGCCCTACAGAAGGCACCCCTTTACGTAAAAGAGAGTGGGAACTCAATCGGACTCCCTGAAGGAAAGGCAAAAGATCACCAGCTCAAGGTAATTGCAGTGTCAGGACAGTGTTAAATCAGTGGAAGCCGACACAACAGGAGATTGAGAATGCCATAGGGGACCTAGAAAGAGGGAACTGAGCCATTTAAAGGACAGCCTCTTTAACTGTGAATTGAACAACATGGCTAAGAATGAGCCAAGAGGTCACCCCTAGGGGCAATCAGAAAGGAGTTCCCTCAGGAGAGAGGTAAATCCTACCCGTTCCCCTTTTTCCCCTGGAAATTGGATCCATCCAGAGAAGAATGGAAAAATCAAGATTTTTTTTTGTTTTGGCTTAAAGGCCAAAGAAAAAGAGGGGAGGAACGAGCAGGGAGGAGGAGACGCCAAAGTAGGAGGCCCTTGAGGGGAAGGTGGGCGGGTATCAGTAATGAATGATGAAGATACAAGAGAAGATCAAGAATTACAGTAGGTATGTAATTTTCATATCTTCCCTTGTCAATCTTCACCATTCATTACTGATTGGGTGAGTGCCAAGCCCCCCCCCCCGAAGGGGGGACAAAAGAAACCCTGAGGGAACAAGACCTTCAGCCTCCTGCTGGTGGAAAACAGAAGGGAGACACCCTGGGCTAATTAGACGAGAAGCCTAAGGCCGAGGAGAGCTAGAAGGTGTCCCCGGAGACGAGGAGACAGAGGAAGCTCCTGCAGAAGCCTCCTAGCCCTGGTGGAAAAAAGATGGGTCCCTCGGAAGGTGGAGTGAATCACTCTATGCCGGGCCAGGGGTGACAATCTTGATAGACAAAGCCATGCCGTCTGCCTGATGCAGATCGCTGTCTCTGCAAGCCTGGAAGCCACCTCACTGGCGTCGTAAGATGCCCTTGCCTGGTGCCTTGCCAGGTCCAAGCCTATAGCAGAGAAGACAATGGTCTGTCTAGATTGCTCTCTGTCAGGCACTGATGCTAGAAGCTGAGACAGCATTGACCAAAGATGCCTGTTGTAGGCAGAATGGCGTGCCTGATGTGATGTGATACACAACATCATACGTGAGGAAGAGAACACTCTTCGGCCCAACCGGTCAAATTGTAGGGAATCTGAGTCCGGTGGTCAGTAGTGCGCCAGGTGGCGGCACCCGGAAGGAGTCTCTAGGGACACCAATCCTGAAGGCAGGTTGGGAAGAGAACCTAGGGACTCTGATGGGGGCACAATCTCTCCTGCAGTCTGCCGGGGCTGTGATAGGGTCGGCTGGAGACTGCCAGGAACGGACAGACGCCTCCTGGAAAGGAATAGGCCAGGATGCACCACCAGATGTTGGTCACTGAATTCACTGAAGAATTCACACATCTGCCGCTCAGTATCGTCTCGCCTAACATAGGATATATGGAGGTCCCCAACCATCCTCGAAAGGAAGCGCTGATATTCCATGAAACCAGCGTCAGAAAAGAGGTGAGCAGGGGGTTCCTCTCCCTCCGAGGAGGGAAACAAGGAGGATGGGGAACTAGAATGTCCAGAGGACTCCTGTGGCAGTGGGGATAGGCGAAACACCCGCTCATGCATATATCTAACATATGAGGGGAAGGCCGCCGCAGTGCCTCTGGACATCTCCCAGGATAACGGTCTGGTAGGACCGGCATGGCCTGGGAGAGAGGGAGGGTGGCTGCAGAGGAACGGGAGAGGGGCACGTACAAGTAGGTAACTGACCTCTGCTAAGGCTCTGGAATCCGGGAAACTGAGCCCGAGCTGGCAGGGTCCCGGATAACGAACCAAATCGCAGAATGGAACCCTGGGGATGCGAACCTTGGAAGAGCCAGGAAAGGGGTCCTCCCCTGTGACGTACCTGGGGCTGCAAGTATCCAGAAGGGCAGCCCACAACAACGCCACCAGAGAGGTCCCTCGAGCCTAAAAGGGAGAGGCAGAGTTCGGCACTACGGCTTCTACCTGCACCCTGAGGGGTAGCAGGAGGAACTCTGTGCGTCTCACCCCCACAGACTCGGAGGACGCCCTTCTCCTCGACGCCAGCGACAGAGCTAGTCGATCCGGGGTTCTCTCAGGGGAGCCCCCCCAAAGACAGAGCCCCCAGTCCACCCCTGAGAAAGCGCAGCAGCACCGGGGACGGCAGCTGCCACAGCTCCCTCTGGGAGAACAGACACCCCCTTCCAATCTTCATGCCGGCCCCCCCCCAGGGACCCCAGGCCACCCCCAGCCTGGGAGTCCTCAGAGGAAGACTGTTGTGGGGACTGAGGAATGGGTGCACTGGGCCGCCTGGCACCGTGTCTCACAGAAGACTCTGATCCCTAGGAACAGAAAACAGTTTCCACTTCTTGGCGTAGGTAGACCTGGTGGAAGGCTTTCTGGCTTCTACCAATTCGTCTGCTACGAGCAGGGAAACCCCGAAGCGGGCTTTAGCTACGTCTGCAGGAGCCACGCATGCAAATGAAGGGATCTGAGACCAGGATGAACAAGAGTCCCCTGATCCTGGGTCAACAAGTGTTGTGACAGAGGAAGAGGAAGCAGAGGTTCCTCTGACAACTGTTGTAGAAGACAGAACAAACTTGCCTGGGCCAGAATGGAGCGATGAGGATCATTCGTGCCCCCTCTGATTTTAGCTTGTTCAGGACCCTCGGAATTAAGGGAACAGGAGGGAAGGCATAGACGAATCTGTCCCTCCAATCAAGAGAGAGAGCGACCTGCCAAAAAATGCCTCGCCCTGGAGTGAGCGAGCAGAAGGCGGGAAGTTTTGCATTTTGAGGAGACACAAAACAGGTCTACCTGTGAGGTTCCCCATTGCAGAAAAATGTAGTCTACGACCTCCTGATCCAGTTTCCATTCGTGGGCTCTGGCTGAGGACTGACAGAGGTTGCCTGCCAGTGTTTTCCACTCCCGTGAATGGCCATCAGGTGAAGATTGTGCAGGGTAGCCCAGACCCACACTCTCATTGCTTCCCTGCACAGAGGATAGGAACAAGTTCCTCCCTGTTTGTTGAGATACCAGACTACACACATGTCTGTCTGTATGAGAAGATGACCGGGAAGTATGGAGGAGTGAAGGGCCTGTAGGGCATAAAGGACTGCTCAGAGTTTGAGCACATTTATGTGCAGCTTTTGTTCGAACAGGGACCAGCTGCCCAGAGTCCTGAGAGACCCAAGATGGGCTCCCCAGCTCTCTCCTGAGGCATCTGTTAACGTCTGGGAGGGGGGATTCAATATTGAAGTGAACTCTCTGGCAAAGATTCTCTTGTACCATCCACCACTTCAAGTCCCTGATCATGGGATCGGACACTAGTACCTCCTGGTCTAAGTCGTCCAGTGTTTGGTCCCATTGAGACCGAAGCGTCCTCTGAGAAATCCTCATAGAGCCGAAAGTGTGGGACTGTTGGAATGGCAGCTGCCATTAGTCCGAGGAGGCGAAGGACTGACCTGGCTCCGACCCTTCTGCGACTGGACAGAAGACGGGCCTGAGTCTGAAGGGAAAGGCTTTGCCGATGGTTGTGTCCAGGATTGCCCCTATAAACTGGAGGCGTTGGCAAGGGACCAAATGGGACTTTACCTGGTTGACTGATATCCTGGCTGGTGAAACCTGCAGGGTAAGGGAAAGGGACTGCAGAAGTTCCTCCCTGGATGGGGCCATCAGGAGCCAATCGTCCAGGTACAAGAATACCTGCACTCCCTGAGTGTGCAGGTGGGCCGCCACCACAGACAGGCATTTGGTAAATACTCAGGGGGCCGAGGAAAGACCAAGTGGGAGGACCTTGAATTGGTAGTGGTAGCCCTGAAAACAAAATCAAAGGAATATGCGGTGGGAAGGGCATATGGGGACATGTAGGTAAGCATCCCGCATGTCCAAAGCGCACAGCCACAGTCCTGGCCGAAAAAGAGGCAGAAGGCCCTGCAGGGAGAGCATTCTGAAGCGTTTGTACTCCATGAATGTGTTCAGGGAACGGAGATCTAAAATAGGCCTCACATCTCCCGTCGTCTTTGGAACTAGAAAGAAATGGGAATTGTAACCCATCCCCCAAAGGTGGTTGGGGACTGGTTCCATCGCTGCCTTCGAGAGAAGGGAGGTAAATTCTTCTAGGACCAGAGGAAGATGTTCTGGGGAGTAAGATGACTTGGGGGTGGTCTTTAGGGTGATTTCTGTAGAAACTCTATTGAGTGTCCGGCTGCAATCAACTGAAGCACCCAAGCATCAGACGTTATCCTCTCCCAACCCGGTAGATGGAAGGAGAACCTCACTCCTACTGGTTCCTCTGGTACCTCCAGAGGCCATGGGAGAGGAAAGGAGAGGAGAGGAGTCAGGAGGTCTGAGGCAGCGCAGCAGCAGAGGCTCCTGCTGTTTTTTTGGTAGGTGGAGTCTTGGTTGCTGGAGGGGCCTGATGCTTGTTGGCCTGTTTGCCCTTTGGTTTTGGTTTTTGTCAGTTACATCTAAAAGGGCACCGACCGCTGCACCTGATGGGGTCTGTACAAAGAGTCCATGGACTTGAGCGCAGTGCCCTTCTCTTGCAGGTCAGTAATGATGTCCTTGACATCACTGCTTAACAGCATGAACCCCTGAAGGGTGCATCCTGAGTAGCGGATTGCACTTCAGGGACCAATTTTTGACACACGGAGCCAGGCATGACACCGAAGACCTGATGATCCGGGCCTAGGCAGAAGAGGCACAGGGGAATGGCCGTCCTTATGCGGCAGCTAGGAACCGCACGAATCACACTTATTTTTATGCGATTTGGAAGGCGTTGGGGATGACATACACAGCGTATTGAGGATGAACCAGATGACGGATGAGCGTTTAACTCTACTGGAAGGAACTTTCACAAGTCGACAGCAGGAAAGAACTGGAAGGTGGGCGTGGGGAACCGCCCCTTTATACTGATGTTGCATGACGTCTGTCACCTGACGTGGGGGCGGTCCCCCGCCAGAGACTGCTAGCTAGAAATTTTTCCGTGGGGTCCTGACGCCTGGCGGGTCAGTTCTATATGTAAATACCTACTGCAAGAGCCCTCTCGAAGCAAGATTGAGTATTATAGAGAACTATCTTGGACAATTCCTTTAAAAACGGAGACACACTGGAATAGGTTCCCCAGTCTGCCAACAATCGGGGCGTTGGACATGCCGACAGGGGATTGGGTGCCCCAAAGTCGGCTTTTGGGGATTGTGTGGCAGACGGCGACAACTGCCACTGCTATGTTTATTTAACTGTTTCACCAGGAAAGGCATGTCAGGTGGTGTGTATCTGTGCCGCTGCATGACGAGCTTGTCTCTAATTGCAGCGGCACTTTTCTTACAAGTTTTGTCCACGTTACATATTCTTGTGTCAGCGGTGGCATGCTGACTTACTGGGGAATGAGGGACGCACCTACTAAAGCATGCCCTGCATTCACCTACACTGACACACCTCTGAAATGTGCTACTAGCACAAGATGTTGCTTGCGCAACCCACCATAAAAAGGACGCTAGAGCAAATTATGTAAATTACCATCCAATCAGCTTGACATCTGTCCCAGGGAAATTACTGGAGACTATAAGTAAAAATGAAAAACTCTCACCTTAAAGGTAGCTGCCAGTCTGACTATGAGCAGCATGGCTTTCAAGCTGGAAGGTCATGTGACAAATATTGTGTTTTTATGAAAAAATGTCTTCTGCATTGGATGAGGGGGAACCAGTGGACTGCATCTAGCTGGACTTTGCAAAGGCTTTTGAAAAAGTACCCCACTGCGAAATTAATAGTTTGATGGATCTGGGATTGGATGAGGGGCTGGTGGGGTGGGCGGCGGCGTGGTTCATGGACAGAACCCAGAGGGTGTGTATTAATGGATATCTCCCCCGCCCCCCGTGGCTGTGATGAGTGGGGTACTGCAGGGGTCGGTGTTGGGACCAGTGCTGTTTAAGATTTTTATATCTGGTATGAGGAAGGATGTAATAAACTAAGTAAATACGCAGATGACACTAAGCTTGCAGGAACTGCACAAGATGACGAAGGCATAGCCTCTATACAGGAGGATCTGGACAAAATATACAAGTGGGCCTCCACTAAGGGCATGAGCCTGAATGCTGACAAGTGCTGTGTTATACACCTGGATACACATAATAAAATGATTAATTATTCCCTGAACGGACAAACTAAGGCACTCAGTGGAGGAGAAGGACCTGGGTATAAAAGATAAGCTAATGTATAAAACTCAGTGTACTACTCAAAGAGATAAAGCAAATAAAATACTACGGGCAATAAGAAAAAATTACTCACCATGGTAAACTTGTTTCTTCAAAGGGATCACTCATTATGATTAAACTGATGCAGTCAGCCTCCTGTGATTAACTGCTCGGAGAGACTGAATGCTATGCAAATGATGGAACTCAGATTGGCTCATGCCAATTTCAAACTGCTGCACTTTGAGTGCTTCAGATTCTTACAGAGCCTAACTAAGTATAACACCCCCTAGCTAATCTTTACATAATAAAGAAAAAACAGCCCTCCATGATCAAAAATCCCCAAGAGACAGACCTAAAATGAGACCACAAAGAAACCAACTGGTTTAAAGGGTCTCTCTCTAACCTGGTCTATATGTAACATTAAACTCTACACTTTTTTTTTTTTTTTATTAAGGATCTAGTAGGAGAGGCAGGGTGGGTGCTTTAATCATAATGAGTGATCCCTCTGAAGAAACAAGATAACTATGGTAATTTTTTCTTCTAACCCCAGGATTCACTCATTATGATTAAACTGATGCAGACTACCAAGCAGTACCTTTGGAGGTTGGGCGGAGAACCTATTTGGGGAACAGGTTCTACAGAACTGGTGTGCCAAGCCTGGCATCACTTCTGGATTGTAGATCCAGGCTGTAGTGCTTTGTGAAAGGGTGCACTGTTTTCCATGTAGCTGCTATGCAGATTTCCAGTAGTGGGATATTTCTTGAAGCTAACACTGACGCAGCTGTACCCGTTTATCCACTTTACTGTAACAAAAGTTAATATATACCACTATCCAGCGAGCAACTGTACGTTTTGTGGCAGCCTACCTTAACCCACTTTGCCATAAGTAAGGAAAAGCTGTGTCCGTCCTGGTCTGTATGCCTTGGTTCTGTCAACGTAATGGCTCGGTGCCCTCTTGACATTGAGGCAGTGAAGTTTTCCTTTCTGGAGAACTGAAGTCCTCCGTAAAGAAAACAGAGTCAGACTGACTCAAGCGAAAAATCAGATACCACTTTGGGTAGAAATTTCCTATTGGTCCTGAGGACCACCTTATCCCTGTGAAATGAGATGTAGTCCACATATGTACACAGAGCTTGCAGCTCACTGATACTCTTGGCAGAGGTGATTGCCACCAGAAAAACAGATTTCCTGGTGACATACTAAAGGTCTGCAGTTGCCATAGGTTTGAATGGTGGCTCTATCAGCTTGGCAATGCAGATGTTTAGATTCCAGGCCGAAACGGGTTCCCTCAGAGGAGGGTGAAGGGGGTTGAGACCCTTAAAGTATTTCCTGAAAACTGGATGAGAGGCCATGGACCTCTCCTTAGCAGCTGACAAGTGAGCCAATACAGAAGCCAGGTGGACCTTCAAGGTCGAGGGCCTCAGTCCTAATGAGTGCAGGTGTGTCAGGTAATTCCAGGAGAACAGCAAGGTCAGCCCTGGAGGGGGTCAGTACCCTTAACTGAGCACCAAAAGGAGAACCTCTTCCACTTAGAGGAATATGTTTTTCTAGTGGAAGGTTTTCTGGAGACCCTTAGCATCATCAGGACTTGTTCTGACAGCTTGAGACTAACAAATTAAGTCCTCAAGAACCAGGCCTAGAGTCTTAGTAATTTGAGGTCGGGATACAGGATCCTGCCCTGAGAGGTGGTCAGTAGGTTGTGCCTCCTGGGCAAATGAACTGGGGAGGTCACTGACGGAAGAAGTGAGTACCAGTGCTGCCTCGTCCAGTCTGGTGCCACCAGTATCACTGTTGCTAGTTGGGACCTTAATTTCAGCAGGGTTCTGAATACCATTGAGAAAGGAGGGAAGGCATACACCAACATCCCTGACCAATCCAAGGGAACTGTCCGCTTGTGAGGGGGCCTGCAGCAGTACAGGGGCAACTGGTGATTTTCTGCAGAGGCAAAGAGATCCACACCTGGAGTGCCCCACCTTCTGAAAACTGAGTTGAAGATCTGAGGGTTCAGAGATCACTCGTGGTGGTCCTAACTTATCCTGCTGAGAGAGTCTGCCAGTACGCTGTCCTTCCCTGGAAGGTATATGGCTGATGGAGTTCCCTTCATGGAGTATGCCAGGGACCACAGCGTCATTGCCTCTGTGCAGAGTGGGGCTGACCCAATTTCTCCTTGCTTGTTGATATAGTACATGGTTGTAGTGTTGTCTGTCCTGACCTGCACCACCTTGTTTTGCAGGTGCAGGGCAAATGCCAACAGAGCCAGGTACACTGTCCTGAGCTCCAGCAGATTTATATGCAACAGGGACTCTTGAGGAGACCATGTGCCACTTGCTGTGTGATCCAGTATGTGTGCCCCCCAACTGAGTAGGGAAGCATCTGTTATGAGAATTAGGGAGGGCTGCTCCATTAGAAAGGGCACACCTACCCTCAGATTGTGTCCATCCAGCCACCACTGAAGTGCCTGCAGTAGGCTGTGGGTCACTGGAACCAATTTGGACAGTGGGTCTGTCCTTTGTGACCAGTACTGTTTCAAGTGAAACTGGATGTCTCATTTAGAATCTGGAACTTGGCACCACTGTGGTGGCAGCTGCCATATGACCCAGTAGCCTGAGGAATTCCCTGGCTGGCTTGGGCTTGCCCAGCATGAAGGAACTTGCAATCTGTAGGATGCTGTCCACTCTGTCCTGGGGCAGGAAAGCTCTGCCCAGGTTGGTGTCCAGCTCTGCTCCAATGAAGTCCAGCACTTGGCTGGCTCTTACTACGATTTCTGCTCATTCATGAGGAAACCTAGTGATTCCAGCATGGATTTTGAGTGCCAGTGACTGCCTTGCATGTTGCAGGGACTGTCCTACAACTAACCAGTCGTCCAAGTAGGGGAAGACAGTCGCACCTAGTTTTCTCAGGTGTTTGACCACCACTGCTAGGAATGCCCTTGGTGCAGAAGTCAGACTGAATGGGAGTGCTGCAAATTGGTAATAACCTGAGGCCAGTCTGAACCTTGGGTACTTTCTATGAGTTGATCTGACAGGGAGGTGAAAATAGGCGTCCCATAAGTCTAGGGAAGCTAACCAAGCTCCTTTTTGCAGTGTGGGCATGATTATTGATAGGGTCACCATTTTGAACTCTGGTTTCAAAATGTGCCTTTTCAGAAGCCTTAGGTCCAGGCTAGGTAGACAGTCCTCATTTTTCATTTTGGTAAGGAAGCATCTGGAGTAGAAGCCATTGTCCCTTTGGTTCAGGGGCACTGGCTCCACTGCTTTGATTGACAGGTGGCGTTTTACCTCTGCCTCCAGAAGGATGCTGTCTGCAGAGGTGACTGGGGCAAAGGTTCTTGCTCTCAGCTTCGAAAGTGATTTGAAGCTGAATGACAGCCCCTGACTCACTACCTCCAGGACCCACTTGTCTGTTGTGATGGCATGCCAAAACCTGGAGATAGTGAACCAATCTGCCACACACCGGTGGTGGTGGTGATGGTGGTGAGGGAGCTACCTGTATCAGCCCATCAGGGATTCTGTGTGGGCTGAGCCTGGGTTTGTGGTGAGGGAGAAGCCCATCTCATGGCCCTTCTACCCCTCCCTCTGAAATAGCCTCTCGGCTGCTGGTGGACCTGTGAAGCCTGTGCTTGGAAAAAAGGTCTGGGACAGGATCCCCTACCCCTGCCTCCCCTATTTTGGGCCCTTAAGAGGTGGAAGGCTTTTCTTTAGAATTACTTCTATAGATTGCCTTGTATTCCTCCACCCTTTTCATGTAGGCCTCTATTTGTCACCAAATGAGAAATTTTTCTCACATGGAAAATCCATAGCCTTAGCTTGAGTGACTAAGGTTAGGTTGGTAGATCTTAGCCAGGCAAATTTCCTGAGGGAGACAGATAAAGCCATCAGTCTGGCTGCGGTGTCATTAGCATCCACTGCCATGTGGAACTGATATCTGGTGGCATCAAGGGCAGTCATTGCCATTTCTTGCAAGTTGACTGCCACTTCACCTGGGACTTTATTAGACAGAGCAAGGACTGAATTCCATAGTGCCTTCTGATATTGGACAACATAGGCCATATAATTTGCCTGCGTAACAAGTGAGGCAGCCATATACCCCTTCTTTCACGTGGTATCCATCTTTCTTGAGTCCTTGTCAGGAGGACGGGTTGCTAAGGGAATCTTAGCCTTATCACAGGCAGCAGCCTGGACCACTCCTTCAGGATCAGGGTGAATGAACAGAAAATCAGCAGTGGTTCTATCCAGCTGATATTTCTTATCTATTTTCTTGTCCACTCCAGGTATCGAAGTTGGAGTCTGCAATATCTGCAGCACTGCCTTTTTTAAGGATTTGTGCATAGGCAACAGAAGGTGTTTTATGGGAGCTAGTCCCATCATATCCAGGAAATCTGCTTCCTCCACATCCTCCTCAGTCTCCTGGAGCAGGAGACTGAGGGTATCCACCATGTTTTTTTCAAAGGCATAATGAGAGGTGTATTTTTCTGGTCTCCTGGGAGGGGAGCCAAAGCCTTGTTCTGGGGAGACCTCTGGTTCTATAGGTTGCCCTTCATACTCCTCTTCATCCTCCTATAGATTACAATACAGAGGCTGCGGTTCCTGTGGTGCTGGAACTTGCACAGGAACTGGTGTAGCCAGTGTGGGAACCGGGACCGCAGCCTGTAAGGCTTGTAAACTCTGTAAAGCCTTTGCAATGTCCTCAGCTGAGGGCATATTTTGTTTGCTGGGAGCTCCTTAGCCTTCTCGGCCGAAGGCGCAGCAACATGTTTTTCTATGTATTTTTTTCTTAAGTGGGACAGTTTCAGCTACTGTCTCAACAGCCCTTTTAGATCTACCTTGCTCAGTCTTATCTGCCCTCTTGTCAGAATCCTTGGGCTTACACCGATCCTTATTAGGAACAGAGGGAGAGGGGTTTCCTTCTCCAGTACCAGCAGATGAAGAAACCATTTCTTCTAATTTTTTAGATCTCTTTTTAAAAGTCTTGGGACAGAAAGTTTTACAAATGTCAGTCTGAAAAAATATGACTAGTTCCTAAACAAAAACACACAAAGAGAATGCTTGTCTGCTTTTGCTATAACCTGACTACAAGACTCAGTTTTTTCGGTTTATCAACAGGGACCTCTGACACTGAGCAAAGTGCAGAAATTTAGACGTTTGTGAAAAATAATTGGTTCCCTGGAACCAACAAATTGAAATATAAATAACTGCTAGCGGTTCCTCGAACCAAGTGCTAACTGGTTGCTTGACAGGAGAGAGAACCAAAAACAAGCTAAATTTAAATAAAATTACACACAGTCGATGGATCCTAAAGGAAACAGTTGAACAGACAAGATTTAACGATAAATCTGAGGTAAAAACCTCACAGAGAACTGCGAGTCCCTTGGTTCCACGGAACTGTGAGGAAACTGCGAAAAAAACAAAATAAAACACTAGAAAACTACACTAAACTAACTTATAAGGGCAGCAATATAAAATTAATAGCTTAAAACGGTACTTATCTACCAAATTAGCATGTTTGAAGTACGCTAAAGGAGAGCTCTCTGGGACGTCGTCACTAGGCAGGCAGAGTAAAGAATCTGAAGCACTTAAAAGTGCAGCAGTTGCTACGGCAGCAGTTTGAAATTGGCACGAGCCAATCAGAGTTCCATCATTTGCATCGCATTCCATCTCTCCCGGGCAGTTCAACACAGGAGGCTGACTGCATCAGTTTAATCATAATGAGTGATTCCTGGAGTTAGAAAAACAAAATTTTAAAAGTAGAACACGAGAGGTGATTATGCCACTCTATAGAGCATAGGTGAGACCATTACTGGACTATGGTAGCCCTGTATGGGATCCTATATCGAGGGGTGGGGTGGATGGGCCTGGAGAGAGTGCAGAGAAGGGCTACTAAAATAATATATGAATTAAGGGATAAACCTTACGAGGGTAGACTCCTAGATTTAAACCTCATGACTTTAGAGAAAAAGAATTCGGGGAGACATTCTGATGTGCTAGGACATCATGCAGGACTCGTATGTTAAATCAACTGCAGTTAGAATTTGAACATAATCCGCTATGTACCAGGGGACACCTGCTTCAGCTCCAACCTAAGAAATTCAACACAAATAGAAGGAAGGCTTTCTTTACACAGACAGTGGTGTCTTCTTGGAATGGTTTGCCCCCTAGAGGTTATTATAAGTAACAGCAAACAGAAGTTCAAACAGCGACTAGATGGATACATATTGGAGGAAAATATTGTGCAGAATTACAGATGAGTGGACAGGACCCTTTAATGGGCACTCCACCTCCTTGGCTCCTAGATACCTTAGTATGAACCATAGTATAATGTCACATACCGAGGATTATGACTACACTCCAGCATAAGCAACATACACAGATGAAGAATAAGGGAAAATATGCCGTTTAATACAAATGACTTCAGAAATAAAGGATGGAAGGTCGTGGCATTCAAATTTGGGTAGCTGAGGTCTGCTGATGCCAGCATTCCAATATTTTGCTGGAAACTGGAAAATCTCTTTAAAGATTGCAGATCGAATGAAAATCAAGACTGAGGCTAAAACAAATGGCAGGATTACACAAGGAGGGTACCACTGTTCAGCAAGGTCCAGAGTGGATAAAAATTGATAGGGGCAATATTGTAGGTCATCTTGGTTCAGATAACAGGGATACAGACTGATGGCTCACCTGTCCTGTCCCACCTGTGTGTGATTATAACACAGTGAGAAAAAACTGAGCAATCTGATTGGCTGAGAGAGAAGTACAGGAGTATAATTAAGAAAGCATAATTACACTCCGGTGCTGCTTTCATAGCCAAAAGCCTAAGCACACGCAACAGCAGTAAATCAGTACACTGTACTCTACTTCTGAAGCTGACATTAGCTGTCAACGCTGGAAAGAAAAAGTATGATATGACTGAATACTTTGACTAACCAGATTTAATTTGGCAATGTAGGCAAAGGAAGTAACATCAACCAAAAGAAAACTGATTGAAACAGCTGCAGTTTCAACACAGTTAGCAGCTCCAGTCAGCAACGTAGCAAACCCTCCCACTATGAGCACCACTGCAGAAATAGCCAAGATCACTCCTGACAACGAAATCCAGCATCCGAATAACAGCACAACTACGCAGAACTGTACCTTCACTGGTGATGCTGTCTTCCACTTTTATTAATAGGACATTAAATATTTGCCTCTGTTTGCACAGTGTAGCTCCATTGAGCTCCGTTTACAGGGACTATTTAATCATAAATAACTTCAGCTTCCTTTCAGCTCTAAATTTGTTTTCAATTTATCTGTTGACCGGAATTACTTTTTTTCCCTCACTGTGTTAGAAGTGCCATAAGACACTTCAGGGATGTGTAAATATGCTGTCATAATTGCACTTGGCTCTCGTGTTTATGACGCCGGCGTAGCTCTTCGTGCGAACAACACCTCGAACCATGCAATTATGAAAGTATATTTACACACCCTGGCGTGTCTTATTGCATATGTAAAACACTTAACAGCCCCGACATGAACTGGGGCTTTTAAGATCTTGCTTAGCATGGAGCAGTGGCATTCCGATAAACTGCTGTGGCAGGAGCAGGGAAGAGCTAGGCCCACCTGATGGAAGCACCCAGGAACCCCAGTTCAGCAGGACACAGTAAGGATGCATGGGCTATTTTAAGAGTTAGTACAGCCTAACTCCATAGAAGCAGAGCAAATGGCAAGCGAGATAAGCACGAGATGACCAGGCAGTGTAGATCAGGAGCAGGAGGGGTTGTGTGTATAACCTTAGTATATAACCTTGATGTAAGGAGGAACAGAAGCCCAGCTTAAGCTTCAGAACATGAACCTGGTAGTGGGGAACAGGGTTTATACCCTGTAACAAATGGGCAAGGCAAAGGCGACCCCTTATCCCTCTTTGTATCTTATCCTCTGGGAAGACATATCTAGGAGCTTTAGGGTCATAGGAAAATAAGTCATACAAGTCTGTTATGACATCACTCACATCTATTTTGGCAACTCTAAACTTCGTTTCCATTCCACTTACCTCTCCGTAGATCCTGAAAGTGCACGTCTCCTCATCTAGTTCGATGGCAGTCACGCCGTGGACTTTCCTTGCTTGCTGAATGTTGACACCATGCGTCCCAATTGCCAGGCCCATTAGGTCCTCCCGTACACTGAACTCCTCTTGGAATGCCGCAGCCAGCTGCTTACTTGTCTGGTTGGAAGAAGGGGAAGATGCAGTTGTTAAAAGTTATCTAAACAGGGCTTTTACTGGCTGCATTGTTCCCGAAACCCTTCCATGGAAGTGTAGTGCAAAGGGAGATGTGCTAAATAATACAATTCATTACCTTAAAATGTGAAGTTTAATACAGTTTCAGCCAGTGTTTTATTTTGCTGCAATCGGGAAACATTTGAGTAGCACCATCCCAACTGGCACTTGACTGCCAGGAACTTGGAACGCGATATGCAGAAACTTGAAGAACGGTCAGGGGTTTGGCAGTTGAAATTCAATGCAAGGAAGTGCAAGATAATGCAAATGGGGCACAAAAACCCTAGCACAATATATCAGTTGGGGGGTGAGGATATAGCATGCACCAAGCAGGAAAGGGATCTTGGGGTTATCATCTCTGATGACCTCAGGGCAGGGAAACAGTGTGACAAGGCAGCAATAAAGCAAATAGGATGCTGGGATGCATAGGCAGGGCCATCATCAGCAGGAAAAGGGAGGTCATAATTCCACTATACAAGACACTAGTGAGGCCCCACCTGGAGTACAGTGTACAGTTCTGGAGACCTTACCACGAAGGACATAGACAGGGTAGAAGGTTCAGAGGAGGGCAACAAAGATGGTGCATGGATTGCATCACAAGTCCCTATGAGGACAGGCTGAAGGAACTGAACATGTACTCCCTGGAGGAGAGGAGGGAGAGGGATATGATAGAGACATACAAGTATCTTTCAGGGAGGAACAGGGTGCAGGAATACACTATTTTTAGCGAAAAAAGATGTTCCGGGACTAGGCATAGGGATGAAAGTTGGAGGAGGACGATTCAGAGGAAGCGTGAGGAAGAATTTCTTCACAGAACGGGTGGTGGACAAGTGGAACACTCTGCCAGAGGAAGTGGTGGGGGCTGAAACAATCACGGGATTTAAGAATGCATGGGATAGACATAAAGGAATTCTGAAGGTCAGGGGTAAGGGGCAACAGACTTCTTGGAAAACATAAACTGAACTTGCAAGCTCAAATGGGCAGACTGGGTGGGCCATAGACCCTTATCTGCCGACACTGTCTATGTATCTATGTATGTATCAATGTATCATCTTTAGTGAGGCATCTTGTCCGCAATACTGAATCCCTATGGTGCTTTTTATATCATGTCTGAGATTAGTGCTATATGTGACAAGAACAGTGCAACCAGTAACACCATTTAGGTATTCTTTAATAATGCAGTGGACTGTGCCTTAAGACCACTACTCCAACCCCTGAAACACGACCCCTTGCTGCTATCATTTTAAGAATGAAAATTTGAGCAAGTCAGTATCCACCATTGGACAAAAACCAAAAACAGAAAAAGAAAAAAAAAGAAAACAGGTTACTCACCTGTAACAGTAGTTCTAAGAGTGGTATATGTTGTTCATGCACACTATCTGGCAGTTACCTTGTCGCTTTAAGATATGCTGGAAGGTCTTCAAGCTGGCTCCTCCCACCCACCCATCCGGGTGGTATAACCCTTTGCTCCGCCCCATGACGCCAGGTCTAGCCCACTGGAAGCCAGGTGTGCGCATCGAAGCCGGGAGGTCGGGTGGGTCCGTGTGGATGAACAACATATACCACTCCCAGAACTACTGTTACAGGTGAGTAACCTGTTTTTCTAGGGACGTAGATATGTTGTTCAATTCACACTGTCTAGCAGACTCTTAGCAGTTCTCCGGGAGGAGGGAAGCAAGGCCTACACCCCCTACTTAGGGAACAGGGACTGGAGAACTGAGGCCTCAAAACCAGCATCCCTGTGTGACTCAAGGTCAATGTGGTAATGAGAAATGAAGGTGTGTACTGACTTCCAGGTAGCAGCCCTGCAGATTTCCTGGATAGAGACGTCCCTAGAAGCAGCCACCGAAGCAGCGGTATGATGGGTGGAATGAGCCCTAAGCCCTATGGGAGGCTCCCTACCAGCCAACCTATAGCAGAGATCAATGCAGGAAGTGATCCACCTGCCAATCGTCCGCTTTGCTGGCGGTCTGCCAGGTGTGGCTTCAGTGTAGGTGACAAACACCTGGCGAACCTCTCCCCGAACTTCTGCCGTACGCTCTTTATAGTAGGCGAGCGCTCATCTCAGGTCCAAGGTATGGAGCCTATACTTGGCCTCCGAGGTGTGTCTGGGGTAGAACACCAGCAGTCAACACCCGATTCAGGTGAAACTTTGGCACCACCTTCGGAAGAAGTTTCGGGTGGGGGCGCAAGACAACCTTGTTCCTGTGGAAGACCAGGTAGGAAGCTTCAATGGAAAGCGCCTGAGCTCTCCAATCCTTCTGGCTGGTGTGACAGCCACCAAGAAGGCGGTCTTCCACAACAGGTGAGAGATATCACACCTGTGCATCAGTTCTAATGGCTTGCCAATGAGCTTAGCCAATTTCAGCAGTAAATCCCATGGAGGTGGTGGTTCACGTAGCGGAGGGGATATGTGATTTAAGCCCTTGAAAAAGCACCAGACCACCTTCTCCTGTGCCACTGACTGCTTACCGGCCCGCGCCCGGTAAGCAGAAATGGCTGCCAGGTGCACCTTGATGGTCGTCGACTGAAGCCTCTGCTGGGAGAGGGACCACAGGTAGTCCAAATGCTAGCCAGCGGACAGGATGAGGGGGTCCAACCCCTTGCCCTGACACCAAAGAAAAAATTACTCGCCTTAATAATTATGTTTCTTTTAATTGAGTCTTGCTGTATTCTGACAATATGCAGTCAGGCCCAGCACTTGAACTGCTCCGGAGATGAGTGTTAACTCTATGCTGAGAGCATAGAACATTGAGCTTGTGCTCGGTTCAAACCTCTGTCTGCTGCACTTTCAAGTGTAACCGTCAGATTCTTACGAGCCAAAACTAACTAAGCACACCCACAGTGTGGAAATTGTAAAAAAAAAAAACACTAGCCCTAAGGCAACCAAAAGTTTTGGAATCCCAAAAGACTCAGTCGAGAACCCCAAAACAAAACACTCAGGTACTGAACTTAACATAACTTTAAAATGACAACAATGAAGATACACAATGCCCAGCTGCTCAAAAAGGAGAGGGTATCAATATACCTCTGGGGTGCAGCACTATACCTGTCAGCCCAGTTTCCCAAAAAACAGGTTCTGAGAGGGGAGGCAGGAGGGAGGTCAGAATACAGCAAGACTCCATTAGAAGAAACATAATTACTAAGGTTGAGTAATTTTTTCTTCAAACATGAAGTCTTGCTGTATTCTGACAATACGCAGACTACCAAGCAGTACCTCCCAGGAGGAGGGTACAGAACTTACTTAGGAAATAGGATCTGCAGCACTGCTGTACCAAATCTAGCATCACTCCTAGCTTGGATGTCCAGGGAGTAATGCTTGGTTAAAGTATGAACTGTTTTCCAGGTGGCTGCTTTACAGATCTCAAAAAGTGGAATACCTCTGGCCGCAGCCAGAGAAGCAGCTGTACCTCTAGTCGAATGATCCCTCAGGCCTGAGGGGAGTACCTTGCCCAGCTTTTCATAGCAGAATTATATGCAAGAGACAATCCACCTGGCAATAGTCCTTTTAGTAGCTGGTTTACCCTTTCCCACTTCAACATAAGTGAGAAACTGAGAACAGTCAAACCTAAGTTGCTTAGTGCGCTCAATGTAATAGCTAAAAGACCTTTTAACATCCAAGCTGTATAATCTCTCTCCTGAAGAAGAATGATCAGTGGGGGACCAACACAGGAAGGACATAGATTCGTTCATATGAAAATCTGAAACCACTTTGGGTAAGAACCTCCTGTTGGTTCTAAGGACCACCTTATCTCTATGAAGAGATAAAATCAGACTCCACTGACAGAGCTTGTAATTCACTGATCGCCTGGCAGAGTAATGGCTACAGGAACAGAGTTTTCCAAGTCAAGTACTTAAGTTCTGCTGAGGCCAAAGGCTCAAAGGGTGGTTGCATGAGCTGAGCAATGCAAACATTAAGATCCCAAACAGGGGTAGGATCCTTAAAAGGGGATTAGTATGAAGTAATCCCTTGAAAAACTTACAGAACGCAGGGTGGGAAGCTCAAGAAAAAGGCTTCCCTATTGACAAAAATGCACAAACAGCTGATAGATGCACCTTGATGGTAGCTGATCTGAGGCCTAAACCATTGAGATGAACTATATAGTCCAGAACTGCAGACAAGCCAGCAGAATCTGGTGATATCTGTTTACTGGAACACCACATACCAAACCTTTTCCATTTGGAGTTATAGGTTTTTCTAGTGGCAGGTTTACGAGAAGCCTTGAGAATGTCCAGAACCCCCTGAGACATATTCATATTTGCATATTCTAGCTCTTCAAGAGCCAAGCTTTGAGATTGAGACACTGAAGATTGGGATACCAAATTCTCCCCTGAGAAGAGGTTAACAGATTGTGTCTCTTGGGGTGAACCAATGGAAGATGGACCACCAGAGACAGCAAGAGAGGATACCAAGGCTGCCTGGCCCAGTCTGGCACAATCAGGATCACCCTGCAAGACTGTGACCTTATCTTGACCAGAACTCTGAACAATAGAAGAAAGGGGGGAAAGGCATACAGAAATTTCCCTGACCAATCTAACAGTAGAGCATCCTGGGGGACTGAGCCCAATACTGGGGGTCTGCAACAAAAGAGAGGAAGCTGGTGATTGTCTGGGGCTGCAAAGAGGTCTATCTGAGGAGTGCCCCATCTTAGAAATATCACTTTTAGCACTAGAAGATCCAGAGACCATTTGTGATGGCCCTGAGAAATCCTGCTCAAAGCATCTGCTAACACACTGTCCTTCCCTGGAAGATGAACTGCTACCAGGGATGTCTGTAAAGAATAGGCCAGGGACCAGACTTTCACGGCTTCTGTGCACAAGGCCGTCGACAGAGTGCCTCCCTGCTTGTTGATGTGGTGGTGGTGGTGATCTGTTCTCACCTGAACCACCTTGTTTTGTACTGCCTTTGCGAAAGCTTGTAAGGCTAAGTATACTGCCCTGAGTTCCAAAAGGTTGATATGAAGGAGAGACTCCTGAGGAGACCACACTCCTTGTGCAGTGAGGGCCCCCAGATGAGCCCCCCGCCCCAGGAGAGAAGCATCTGTGGTCAGAATCACAGAATGAGGCTGAGCAACAAAGGGGACTCCTTGTCTGAGGTTGTCCTGATCCAGCCACCACTGGAGAGCATGGATCAAGGGCTGAGTCACTGGAATCAGTTTGGTGAGAGGGTCTTTTTTCTGGGACCAAAACTCCCTCAGGTGAAACTGGCTCTCTCTCATCTGAAACCTGGCCCCTGGAATCACTGCAGTGGCAGCTGCCATGTGGCCCAGTAATTGGAGGGAATGTCTTGCTGGATGAGAGACCAGGAGATGAAATGAGGAAGCTAGGTCTGTAAGGGCCTTTACCCTTGACAAGGGAAGAAAGGCCTTTGCTTGGACAGTGTCCAACTCCACCCCTATGGAGGTGAGGAGCTGCACTGGTTCGAGAACTGACTTTGGAAGATTGAGGAGGAATCCCAAAGAAGTGAGCACTTCCTAGATCACTTGTAGATTTGACTACTTGATCTGGAGACTGCCCCACAATGAGCCAGTCGTCAAGATATGGGAAAATAAGGATGTTCTGTCCCCTTAAAAAGGCTACTACTACTGATACGCATTTTGTAAAGACCCTTGGTGCTGATGTTAGTCCAAAAGGCATTGCCCTGAACTGGTAATGACCTGAGAGCAGTTCGAATCCGAGATACTTTCTGTGGGAGCACCTGATGGGAATGTGAAAGTAGGCATCCTTGAGGTCTAGGGAAGCTAGCCAGTCCCCTGGCCTTAGAGAGGGAAGAATTGGTCCCAGAATCACCATTTTGAACTTTGGCTTCAGTAAATGCTTGTTTAAGTATCTTAGGTTTAGGATAGGCCGCCATTCCCATTTTTTTGGGGTAAGGAAGTATCTGGAGTACAGACCTTTGCCCCTGAAGGATGTAGGAACTCTCTCTATGGCTCTGAGAGCTAGCAGAGAGGAAACCTCTGCCTCTAGGGCAATAGTTTCGGAGATGTTTGCAGGTGGAAAAGACCTGACACTGAGCTTTGGGAACTTTTTGGAGCTGAGGGCCAGTCCCTGGCTTACTACCTCCAGGGCCCACTTGTCTGAGGTCACAGTCTTCCAGGCCTGGAAGTAGTAAGCCAGCCTGCCTCCTACAGGAACTGGAGAGTCAACTCGGGCCGACACCTCAGGGTGTCTGCTTGGCAGGAGCCTTAGGCTGAGAGGTGGATGCAGCCCTGCTCATCCCCCTTCTACCTCTCCCTCTAAAGAACCCCCTCTAGGAAAAAGGAGAGGAGGCCTGTGCCTGGTAGAAAGGCCTGTGAAAAGGCCTGTCCCTGCCCCTAGCCTGCTGCTTCTGAGGAGTTGACTGCCTTTACTTGGCTTGAGCACTCCTATAGGTGGTCCTGTACTCATCCATCTTCTTCATGTAGTTCTCTGTCTGCACTCCAGAGAATTACCTACAACAGGAAAAATCCATGGCCTTCGCCTGGGTATCCCACGAGAGGCTAGTACACCTGAGCCAAGCCATCCTCCAAAGAGCCACAGATGTAGCCATGACTCTGGCTCATCCAGACCTTCCCCGCCGTCTTCTTCCTCATCAAACTCTTCTTCCCATTCCGGCTCATAATATTCTTCCAAAGAATAATCAGAAACCGGGAGAACCGTCAGAACCGAGCGCCTACTGAGAGGTGCCGGATCGGTCAGAACTGAACGGAGCGATTCCACAATACTAATCACCCTGGTAATTTCCTCGGCAGTTGGAAGGTGGGGATTTGAATCCGAACTGGCAGACTTTTCCTTCTTTTTCCTTTTTGCAGGAACCGACCCCTCGAAAATCGGCTCTCCTCTTGCCCAAGGAAGTCTGGCCCTGGTCAGAGGGCACTTCCTCAGGTTCGGTCGGAGCTAAACCGGGCTGGCCATCCGGGTCAGTGGACTTCTCTGCCTCTTGCTCCTTAAGCCTGCCCAACCTTTTTTTTCCAGGGTGGTCTTAGGAACATTTTTGCAAATTTGGCAGTCTGAATCGAGGTGGTCACACCCCAGACAATAAACATAGGTGGTGTGGGATCAGCCTTAGCAAAGGCCTCCCCACACACACTACAGTGCTGAAACCCAGTGGGCCCAGTTTTTCTTTTGGGTTTCTCAGACATGGCCACAGTAAATCAGAGAAAAAATTACCTTTTACACGGCTTCAGGCCAGGTAAGAAACTTGTCGGTTCCTAACCGTGTTACGGGTATTGGAAAAAAAAAAAACATTTAACCCGGCTTTTTTTTTTTTTTTTTAAGAACCGATAAGCACCGGAATCACCACAGACCAAAGAGCGATCGGTTCAGCTGAACCGACCAAAACAATTTTAATTTTACAATTTCCACAGTATTTAATAAAGTATTCAATACGTCCACTACCACTACAACTTACTGTACCACAGACAGGGATCTGAACCGAGGAAAATATGAAAAACTTGCGGTTAAACCGACGAATTTTTACAATGCGAACCAAACGTGACAGGATAAACTCCGGAGCAACTGTTCAGTTAGGTGGAGTAAAGAATCTGACAGTTACACTTGAAAGTGCAGCACACAAAGGTTTGAACCGCGCACGAGCTCAACATTCTATGCTCTCAGCATAGATTTAACTCATCTCCGGAGCAGTTCAAGTGTTGGGGCTAACTGCATATTGTCAGAATACAGCAAGACTTCATGTTGTTTGAATGGTAAATCTCTTCCATTTGAAGGCATAGCATTTTCTGGTCGATTCCATGCGGGAAGCCTCAACAACATTGAGGACCTCGTTGCAAAGACACAAGGCCTGGAACTCTAGTCGCTCAGGAACCAGGCCATTAGGTGCAGGGATTGAAGGTCCAGGTGGAGTACCTTTCCCCTGACTGAAGAAGAGCAGGTCCAGGTGGGCTGGAAGCCGCCTCGGGAGCCTGGCGCTGAGGAGATCTGGACACCAGAACTGGCGAGGCCAGTCCAGGGCTACCAGGATCACCTGTGCTTGTCCCTCCTGATCTTGAGGAACACCTTGTAGTTCAAGGGCAGAGGAGGGAAGGCACAGAAGAGGCCTGGTGTCCACGGCCACGAGAAGGCATCCCCCTGCAGTGAACCCTGCTGGGGGGGGGGGGCGCATGGTACAGCCTCAGCTTGGCGTTTTCCCAGGAGGCGAACAGGTCCACCCGAGGGGTGCCCCAGTGGGAGAACAGATCCTGCACTACCTCCGGGAGGAGAAACCACTTGTGAGATGCATCGCCTATCCGGCTGAGGGCATCGGCCAGACTATTCGAGGCTCCTGCCACATGAATGGCTAGGAGATCCGCCTCCAGGCTGATCGAGGGACCAAATGCGAAGAGCTTCCTTGCACGGGGCAAGGAGTGCGTCCCACCCTGTCTGTTGAGACAGTACATGGTCGTGGTGTTGTCCGTCTGGACTTGGACCAATTGACCCCAAACAAACAGAGCAAAGGCGGTCAGGGTCAGCCAGACCACTTGGAGTTCCAGCAGGTTGATGTGGCGGCATCAGGACTCCAGAGGGGACCAGAGTCCATGGGATCTGTGCTCCCCCAGATGGGCAGCCCAACCCAGAGAGGCGTTGGTAGTCAGGATGACCATCGGCTCGGAGCGAACAAACTGGATCCCTTCCTGGAGGTGGGATGGGACGAGCCACCACTGGAGGCTGTCCCATATCCTCTGGGTCACAGGGACCAGCTGGTCGAGATGACCCGAGCGCTGAGACCACTGACTAGCCAGTTCCCACTGGAGAGAACGCATATGCCAGCAGGCCGCCATGTAGCCCAGAAGACGCAGGAAGTCCCGGGGGCAGAGTGCAATTGCCCAACCAGAAATGATTAGGCAAAGAAGGAGAACACCTCTGCCCTGTCTGCCGGGAGCTGAGCTCTGGCTTGGCAGGAGTCTAGCTCTGCCCCGATGAACTGGATCACCTGTGCAGGCAAGAGTTCTGACTTGGCCTCGTTGATCAGGAGGTCAAGGTCTAGGCAAGTTTGGAGGGCCAGATCCCTGGACCACTCCACCTCCAGCCTGGAGGGACCTGCTATCAAGCCAGCTGTCCAGGTAAGGGTACACCCAGACCCTTTGACACCTCATGAACGCCACCACCACTGCCATGCATTTGGTGAAGATCCTGGGGCTGAAGAAAAGGCCGAAGGGCATGGCTCAGAACTCGTAAAGGGTTCCCTCTGCCCGAAAGCGGAGGAACCGCCTGTGGGACGGACGGATCGGGACGTAGAAGAACGTGGCCTGAAGATCCAGGGAGCAGAACCACATTCCTTGCTCCAGAGATGGTATCATCTATGCCAGAGTTACCATCCGGAAGGAGTGTGGCCCTAGGAACTTGTTTAGATCGCGCAGATCTAGAATGGGGTGCCAGCCCCCCCCCCGGTCCGGTTCGGGACCAAGAAGTACCTGGAAACAAACCCTGGGTTGGGAGGAAGATCCACCACCTTGCAGATAACCCCCTTGCGGAGGAGCTGATCGATGTCATCTCGGACAGCAGACTGGGAGGCTGTGGACCCATTAGCCCCCCATGGGGCATGTCCTCAGAAGGTAGGGACCTGCTTAAATTCCAGAGACATGCCCCTACCAACCACTTCCAGCATCCAGCGGTCCGTGGTGATAGCGGACCAGGCGGAAAGGAAGTGTCTGAGCCGGCCCCCCACGAGGGGACCCTGGGGAGGTGTGACAGGGTTGGGGGAGGCACCCCACAACTAGGCAGGCTTGAAGGAGGAGGGACCGGCCGAGGAGCCGCTGGGACACTTCCCCCAGGCATCCTAACCGAGGAAGCCACGGACTTGGCTCTAGGGCGCGAAGTCTGAGCCTGCTGGTCCTGCTGGGCTGGTCTAGCCACAGAAGCGGAGGGACAAAAGGGCTTATGCTTCTGGTAGCAGGGGCCCTTGTCCTGAGCAGACGTGACAGAATCCAAGGTGGCACTGGATTTCTCAATGCGCTGGAGGTAACCCTCCACACTGGACCTGAACAGGTTGGTGGCCAGAAAAGGGACATCTGCTAGCTTGTGCTAGGTATCTGCCGTGAAGGCCGAGATCCGTGGCCAAGCCCTGCAGCGCATAGCCACTGCAGCCGCTACGGAACAGGCACATGAATCGCCAATATCCAGAGCAGTCTGGAGCTGCTGCTGCTTAGCCACTGCTCTACCCTGATCCTGGACCTGCTTAACCGTGGTTTTGAGGTCAGCCGGGAGTGAGGAAGCACCTCATCCAGGGAGCCCAACAAGGCGTGCGAGAAGTGTGCCATCATAACAGCAGAGCTAGCCTGGCGAAGGCCCAATGAGGAGGCAGCATAAACTTGTTTGCCAGAGTGGTCCAATTTCTTGTCTTGTCCACGTCCCGTTTGTTGCCGAAGCGCCAAAAAAATAGAGTCTACCACCAACCCTTCGGCCAAGGGGTACTCCGTGAAGCCCAAGAGGGAACCTGTGGGGACCACATACTTGCGGGCCATCCAGGCTGACTGCACTGGGCAAGAGGCTGGACGCTGCCATATCTCTAGTGCCAGACCGACAATGGCCTCGACAACAGGGAAAGCCTCCGTGGGGGACTCCCCTTTATCCAGTATCTCCGTCAAGGGATATCTGGCCTGCTTTTGCACGGGTTCGAGCGGCATCTTGGTGGACTCCAAGATAAGCTGAAGAATACCAAGGAATGAGAAAGGGCTCTCGTCCACGGAGACCCCCCCCCCGTACTCCAGGTCCACTGGACGGGAGTGCAACGAGGAGTCTTTGGACTCCAAAGAGTCTGCATACAGCTGGCGACTGCCCGAGCCACTCTCCACTTGCCGAGGCCAATCGGGGCGAGAGTGACCGACAGCTGATGGAGCAGACCCGAAGCCGACCGAGAAGTCTTAGACGGTGCCCCATTTTTCGGCTGAGGAGACAGCAGTTCCACCACAATGGGCGGGGGAGCTGGTTTCGGCCGAGCAGGCAGCTCTGGAACCAGATCCTCGACCGAGGAAACGGTGGCGGGAGTCGTCGTCAGCCGTTTGGGTGACAGCCACTTAATAGCTAGCATAGAAGCCAGCATCAGCTTAGAGCTGGTCAGAATGACCTGCTGCCACATTAAATCCTCATAGCGCCGACGCAACTTGCGCAGAGCCTCTCTCATCTGAGGAGGAAAAGAGGAAGAAGAAGCGTGGCTGCTTCCGCAGTCTTCGGGACTGAGACAGATGGTGGGAACTACCCGACATGGACCGAGACTAAGAGAGATCTCGACCGTCGGCAATGCCGACGGTGGACTGAGGAAGCAGCATGGGAGACCCGCTGCCCCTCTGGTTCAGGGTCCTGGGCTGGGGACTTCGGCTCAGGAGGCTGAGCTGAGTCCCCAGAAGGCACCGGAAGCACTGGTGTCTGAGACAAAGACTGGTCTGCTTCCTCGGTCGACAACCTGTCGGTGGGCTCAAGAAAAATCTTGGCTGTCTCGACAGGCGCCTCAGCCGACTGGTCTGACGGGTACACCGTGAAAGCAGCGGCCCGGGCCACAACATTGACTGAAGTCGAAAGCCGACAGTGTGGAGAATGAGATCTCTCCTGCTCCCAAGAGCGTCGACGGTGGGTCTTACCTTTTTTCGGATCTTTCTTTCGGGACAGAGGGGTGTGAGACCCAGAAGGACCCTCCCCTTTAGTCGAGAGGGACTGGCACAGCTCCGAAAAGGAAGCCACATAAGAAGACCCCAGTTGGAGCGGAATAAAGGCCTAAGCTGAAAAGGAGCTCGACGCGGTCTGGGCCGCCTCCTCCTCGATGGCCATGAGCTGTTCAAGCTGTTCCAGTTGTTCCGCACAGCCCAATGCATACACCACCCAACGGGCCTCCTTCAATTTGACCAGCGGGTACAGTTTCTCCGGTCGCCCCAGCTGGAGTCTGGCAGTGCGGTCTTTGAGCACCGGAGAAAAGGACAGACACCAATCACAAGCCTGTGGATCATGGTCATGCCCAAGGCAGTAAAAGCATGTGGCGTGGGGGTCGGTGCGAGACATCTTCTCCCTGCAAGGGCACCGACGGAACCTAGGAACAGACTTGTCTCCCATCGCAGCCGCGAGAGAAGGTGAAGACCGAACTCAGATGAGTTTAAGAGTAAGTTCTGGGAAAAATCCGAAGAGTTAAGATCCAGGGCCTGCAAAATGCGAGAGCGCCAAGGAGAGAATCGGCGCTTCCAAGAGGTAAGGAAGATATGGCATCATGGGGTGGAGCCGAGGGTTATACCACCCCGGATGGGTGGGAGGAGCCAGCTTGAAGATCTTCTGGCACATCTTAAAGTGGAAAGGTACCTGCCAGATAGTGTGGATTGAACATATCCACGTCCCTAGAAATACATTTTTAATCAAAACTGGAAATCTCAGTGAACACTGTACAATATTTTCCTGTGGTTTTACAAAAACAAAGCAAAGGGGAAAAAAATAAATAAAAGGTTACTCACCTGTAGCCATAGTTCTGGAAATTGCTGATTCGTTGGAACATCTTCAAGCTAAGCTCCTCCCACCATTGGGGCAGTATATCCCTTGGCTCTGCCCCATGATATCAAATCATGCATGTTGGAAGGAGTAATCTGTGTGCCACTTGCCAGGGGAGGTTGGCTGGGTGGTTTGGATGTGAGCGACATAATACTCCTACCACTATGGTTACAAGCGAGTAATCTAGTTTTCTAGGGGTATGGATATAGTTCACTTCCCACAGACAAGCAGACTTCTAGCAGTTCTCTGTGTGGAAGGTACAAGACTCGCACCAATATTTAGTGAACAGAGACTGCTGAACTGAAGTCCCACAGGCAGCATCCTGACGAGACTCCGGGTTGATGCTGTAATAGGAGAGGAAGATGTGTGCCGACTTCCAGGTAGCAGCCCTGCAGATCTCCTGGATAGGGATGTCCCTGGAAGCAGCCACTAAGGCAGCGGTGTCTGGTGGAATGAGCCCTATGCCATAGGGGAGGCTTCCTACCAGTTAACCCACAGCAGAGGTCAATGCAGGACGTAATCCACCTGGCAATCATCTGCTTAGCTGCTGGTCTGCCAGGCACAGCTTCAGGGTATGTCAGAAACACTTGGCAAGCCTCACCCCGAACTCCAGCTGTGCACTCCCTATAATAGGAGAGCGTCCTCTGCAGGTCCAAGGTATGGAGCCTGAGGTCAGCCTCCAAAGATGGGTTGTTGAAGTATACCAATAAGTTAATCAATCACCTGGTTAAAGTGAAACTCTAATACAACCTTTGGGAGGAACATCAGGTTGGGGAGAGGACGACCCTGTCCTTGTGGAAGACCAGGTAAGGAGACTCCTAAGAGCACAGGGCTCACTGATACTTCTGGCAGATGTAACTGCCATCAAGAAGGCAGACTTCCACGACAGGTGATATCTCACGCGTTGGTGGGGACAGGTGGTCCAGACCCTTGAAAAAGCACCAGACCACCTTCTCCTAAACCACTGTTGGCATACCAGCCCGCACTCGGTATGCAGAGATGGCTGCCAGGTGCACATTGAGGGTAGTCACTCACAGCTCCAGCTGGGAAAGGGACTAGAGGTATGAGGACATCAGGCACATGGCAGGCAAGGAGATCAAGCTCCTTGCCCTAACACCAACTGAAAAACCTTTTTTATTTAAAGATATAGAACCAGCAAGTCGACTTTCCGGGAGGCCTCCACTATGTAGAGCACAGTTTCCTAAAAACCTAAGGCCTGGAACTTCAGCCACTCAGGAACAAGGCCATGAGGTGCACGGACTGAAGGTCTGGGTACAGGGCCTTCCCCTGTTGTCTGGTGAGAGAGGAATGAATTCCATCTGAGCTAGCCGCACTGCACAGAGCTCCAGCAGGTTGATGTGGTGACGGGACTCCCTGGGTGACCAGAACCCAGGAGGTGCGCTCCCCACCAAAGTGGCGTCTCTGTCATGAGCATGACATTCAGTTCTGGGCAGACAAATGCGACTCCATCCTCCAGATGTTCGGAGATCAGCCATCACCGGATGGCATTCCACATTAGCTGGGTCACAGTGACCAGTTGGTCCAAGTGGCCTAAGCGCTGGGACCACTGACGTCCCAACTCCCACTGTAAGAGGTGCATCTTCCAGCAGGCCCACCGGACCACAATGGTGCAGGACGGTATGTACCTCAGCAGCCACAGGAAGTCCTGGGCAGGAAACAAGAGCACAACCTGAAATGATTGGGCAAAGGAGGTAAAATAAAGTAGCCAGTCCGAAGACCCAGGCCCACAGGCAGTCTAGCTCTGTTCCAATTAACTGAATCGCCTGCAAGGGGATTAGTTCGGACTTGGCTGGGTTGACCAATAGGCCCAAGTTTCTGCAGGTCTAGAGGGTCAGACCCCTGAACCACTGCATGGCACCCTTGGACGACCCGGCTATCGGTCAGTCATCCAAGTAGGGATACACTAATGCCCCTCCGCCTCGGAACAGCTGCCATCACTGCCACGCACCTGGTGAAGACCCTGCGTGCAGACAAGAGGCCAAAGGGCATGACCCAAAATTGACACCATGCCTTCTGTGTGGAACCGAAGGCACCGCCAATGGGATGGACTGACTAGGATTTGGAAGAACACATCCAGGAGGTCCAAGAAAAGAACCATGTGCCCTGTTCTAGGAAGGGTATGATCGGATTCAGGGTTACCTTCCAGAATTTGTGCTTTTGCATGTACTGACTGAGATTGTGCAGATCCAGTATGAGGTACCAGCCTCCAATCTGTTTCGGGACCAGAAGTACCCGGACAAGTACCCCTGACTGCTGCACATGATACAGCCCCTTCTGCAAGAATCTAAAAAACGTCCTCCCTTAGGGTGGACAGTGTGTCCTGAAACACCGTGGACTCATGGAGAGTGTGGGATGGGTAAGGTGGGAGAGCCTTGAAATCTAAAGGCAGCCCTCTGCCTACCACCTCTAGTACCCACTTGTGTGTAGTAATGACAGACCACTGAAGACAGAAGTAGTGCAAGACTGCCAATCGGGTGGGATCAGGGACTGGATAGGCAGGAGATGGACACTCCCTCGACCAGTCACTGGGCAACTCTGGAGGGGGGGCACAGGCTGCTGGGGCCAAAGGGGCACCACTTCCCGTATCCCAACGCTTTCTGGCCCTTGACCAGTGAACCTGGCCTTGGGGTGCCAGTCTGATACTGCACCTGCTGGCTGCTGCCATTGAAAGGACCGAAAATGAAAGGCCTTCTTTCTGGGCCTTAAGTTCCTTTTGGGATAAAGCCAGAGTGGCACGAGACTCAATTCTGGTGAGATGTCCCTCCACCCCCGGGCCAAAGAGGTTTGTGTTCAAGAAAGGGACAACGGTCAGCTTGTGCCAAGTGTCGGCCTTGAAAGTGGAAAGTCTCAGCCAGGCCTTACGATGCACTGTGATGCCTGCTGCCGTGGTACAGGTGCAGGAGTTGCCCATATCGAAGGCCATCTGGAGTTGGTGTTTAGCCAGCGTATGACCTTGGTCTTTGAACAGCTTCACTGGCAACTGTTTATCCGCAGGTAGGTGAGGGAGGACATCATCCAACACTCCTAACACGGAGTGACCAAAGTTGGCCATCATCACAGCGCAACTTGCCTGATGGAGACCAGGTGAGGAAGCAGCCGAGTGGTCAAGCTTTCTAGACTCGTCTAGGGGTCTGTCCACGTGCCCTTGGTTTCTGGACTTCTGGAAAGCAGAGTCCATGACAAGACTCTCAGCTGGGGGGTGGTCCGAAAATCCCAACAGGGACCAAGTACGGAGCACATACTTTCGTATCATGTGGGTGAAAGGCACTGGGCAGAATGCTAGATGCTGCCAAAGCTCCAGGACCGGTCCCAAAGTGGCCTCAGCTATGGTAAAGCCAACTACTGGGGATTCATCCCTATCCAGAATATCTGCAAAAGGTTATGTGGCTCCTTTCTGAACAGGCTCCAGAGGAACATTCATAGACCCATACGAGTCAGATAAGAGCCCCAAATAACACTGGCCCATGGTCGGTAGTCAAGTCCTCAATCAACATTCGGTCAAAGGTATGTGCCCACAAAGATTGCATGGACAAACCCTCAGAGTCATCTGAGGATTCTTCAATAATGACTCTCCCCTTGACCATTTGCCGCCACGGACCACATGAGAATTGTCTGACTGGGTGAGTTCTACCAACAACCGACCTGGCAAGCTGGCCGCAGCATGGCAGTTCTTGATCGATGCTTCCAAAGACTATGGTGGAGGTGGCTCCACCTGCAAGAGTGCCGATTCAGATTCCAGAGACATCTGCTGAAGAAGGAGTGGTGCGGGCATGACTGGCACTTGCCAGCTGACCACAAGTGTTGGGGGTACATCATTACCCTGCCCCACAATGGCCCACTACCACCATATGAGTTCCACGTAACATCTTGCCATAGGAGGTTGAGGAACGTTGATGGCGGTGCCTCCCGATTGAGTGGTCTCAAGAGTGCAAACAGTGCTTCAACCATTGAATCAAAGACTGAGGCGAAGCTACGAGAGGGTTGGTACAGACCACATCCCGAAGTGCATGGATAAGTACCAGCTTCGGTGGCACAACCGCCAGTGGAGGCTGTCCTGAGTAGAGCCAGCTGGGGACACCAACCAGTCCATGACCTACCAGGTAAGGACCAGGAAAACCAGGGTCTTAAGAGACTGGTTCCTCTTCAATTCCCTCAGACAACTGGTCAACAGGGTCAAGAAAAATATCGAGTACCTTATCGGCCAATGTCGAGGTTCACAAACCTGACCGGGGCACAACAGAGCTTTTGATCTGGTCCTTGACCGCAGAACGCTCGACTAGAGTTGCATACTCCCCACACACAGTGTAGTCAAGGGAGTTGAAGGAGAGGGAGGACCTTGATCTCTACTGGTCCTACGACTGGTGCTGGCGGTGCTTTTGTTTCTTACAGTTACGGGCAGGGCTCCCCCTGTAGGGCCCAGACACATCTCCTGAAAATTTTTTGGTGAAGAACCTTCTGAAGCAGACCCCAGCTGGGAGCAACGCTGAAGCAGATGTGCCCGCTGCAGCTATAGCAGCAGACTTTTCAATGGCCACAAGTGTAGCAGAAGACCCCGCTGCCGGTAGAGGCCTTCTTGCAGCCTTTCAGCTGGAGCTTCAAATCCCTGTCAGCTGGCCAAGAAAAAGACAGGGAGCATAATCTTCCAACGATGAAGGAATCATCTGACAGGCCACAGACAGAAACACTGCACTGCCCAACAAACAGTACAGGCAAGACACATGTGGGTCCATCCACATCATCTTCCATCGGCACATGACGCAGAACTTGAAGCTGGGAACTGACTTCACTTCCTTGGAGTCCATCATCTTCCGCCAATGAGATGGTAGTCAAAACAAGGAAGAGGAGAAGAAATTGAGTAAAGTTCAATAAATCTGAATAAAGAAGTAAAAATTGCCAAAGTTGCAGTTGGTAGCCTACAACACTGCAGAGCTGCGAAGGAGGAGACTGAACTCTTCCAGCAGAAAGGAAGATTTGATGGTGTGGGGCAGAGCCGAAGGATATACTGCCCAAGTGGTGGGAGGAGCTTAAAGATATTTCGATGAATCAGCACTTTCCAGCGGAACTGCCTACATTTGGCTAGTGAACTATATCCACAACACTAAAAGAAATAATTTTCCTGCAGAGATTTGCAAAAAAAAAAAAGACAACTACAATCTACTTTTTTAGTGTTTACCATTATAGTTCAGTACTGGCATTTATTAAAAAAAAAAAAAAAAAAATAGTGAAACAAAACCCAATGTGAATGGCGGCAGCATGCAACTATGACGTAAAGCTGATCTTACCACATGGAAGGCTGCCAATGAAGCATGCTTGTTTTACGAATAAAGCAGCTTATTTGTTTAATGAGAAAAGTGTCAAACAGTTTCATGTGGGCAGTAGTTGAGGACCTTTGGAACGGATCTGGAGGCAGCAAAACCTGGGTCCTGCCGCAGAACATTTGTGGCACAGCAGAATTCACCATGTATGGTGTTTTTCATTTCAAATACTAGCTTTGTCCAATTTCTGGCTCTTTTACCCTTTTTTATTTGTTCTGAAGCCCTTCCTTCCCATGCTAAAAATCCAATGTCAATGACACTGCATGATATGCTAGAAAAATGCTGGACAGCTATCCACCACAGAAGCAAAATACACCTGCGGCAGAAGCCCTGGGGCTCTGCTGCACAACTTAGGTTATGTACCCCCAGGGAACACAGGGCCGGGCAATACCCCACTCCAGGGTGTGTGGTAGGACAGATCACAACAGTTAAATTTTAAAATGCTGGGGCAGAGCCTACAGCCACCAAGATGTCTGTAGGGTTGAGCTCCCGGCTCAGCTTCTTCCTTTAGTTAATCCTTTGTGTCCCCTCTTTCTTGGTATGGTCACCATCTCGCTAACACCTCCCACCCAGTCCTACCAACCCAGGCTCCTCCTAGGGCTTACAGAGCCCTGTTCTCCCGTGGCTCCACCCCCTCCCCTGTGCTGCGGGAGCACTCTGACCTGCCGGATCAAGCATCCAGAAGGGCCATGTCCGTGTCACTGGGTGCAGGGCCTGTGAGGGTACATGATCATCCTGTCAGCCACAATGCGGTTTTCAGGCCCCCCCCCCACAGTGTGGGCGTTCAATAATGTAAATGGCAGTGCCACGCACACTCCAGTGTATGACACACCAGACCACTGTTGCTCATCCTTCTCCTCCTCCTCCTAAGTGCAGTCCCAGTGTCCAGTCCTTCAACCTCCTCTAGGGGACAGTAACTCCATGAACTGTGCCACCTGCTCCCCGGAGAGCAGTCCATCGGATGCTCGATCCTCCTCCTCCTCCCCAGGCAGACCATCCAACGTCTTCAGTTCAGGTCGTTTGCACTGCAAACAACAGGGCCACTGGTGTGCCGGCCGGCCGACTCCATGACTCAAATACTCATTTTGTTCCTCCACTGTTTTTTGTTTGTTTTTTTGCAAAAGATCCAACTATTTGCTAATACCCTCAGGTAAAGAAAACTCACCTCTAAGTGTTTGGTTGCCTCCTCGTTCCGGGTCATCAGCATCAGCTTGGTTCGAATACTGCGGAAGTGCATGTCGCTCAGCAGCGAGGCACGCTTCACTGTCGTCTCGTTCGTTGACTGAGGAAATAGATTTCAGAAACTCTTACTGAATATGAACATGGCAGGCCACACTACAATAAATCCGTTAAACTACAGCTTGCATTTTGAATACCAGTATTTTTCTCAATTTTAAAATACTGTGGAACGAACACTATGGTAATGGAATCAAATCTATTTTGGAAATCTGATTCCATCAGGAAAGAAATCTAAAAAAAGCAACTCCCTTCCTTTATCCAAGAGGAATGGGGAAACACTACTGACCTCTTGGACATGGTAATCTGGTAAACAGTCCTGCACAACAGGGAAAAAAATGCCTTTTTTTTTTTTTTTATAAACAAGGTGAATCCTGGGAGTCCTCTTTTTTTGTTCAGGCCTTCCGCTCATCTGCTGACTATATGAGTAGCAGTTTACTTGAAACAGAAATCCACAGTATCAGCATTTACTATAAGAGGGCTCAACTGGGCTAGTACGACACGAGACCGAAGCTTAAGTGATTTATCAAGGTATCCCACACTATAGAGATGTAAAAAAATCCAAGTTACCAATCTCCCCATCTTTTATTTCATGTAACAACTGGGGAAAAAAGCACTTTTAACAAAGAAATTCTGCAGACTTAGTGTTTGAGTGTGACTGGAGTTACAAACTAGACTTGGCCGGGTTTAGTTTAAAATAAATTAAAAAAACTGTCTAGTTTGACAGCACTCTGCAGAGTGGCACAAACAGAGCACTCTCTCAAGTGATGGCTGGAATGATAACAAAAACGGGTTTTACCCCCTACCAATATAATTAGTTCGTTGCTGCTAGGGTTCAGGAAAATGCAGTCCGCTCCTATGGCTTTCTTGAAGTCTTTATGTACTGCGTCATTCAAACAGCTGTGGAAATAAAGAGCACAGTCAGCAACTCCAGTCATGTGTGATGTAGTTAGATGAAGCAGTGAAGATTTCAATTGCATCATTGGTGCTGGAAACAAAACTGCCATTCTATTGATTTTTTGATGCTTCAGATTCAGGTGAACATTGCTTTCACTCCCCCCTTCATTTTCAATTTTTCTCTCCATTAGCCTGTCCACAAGTCCTGGATCCCAATTATTTTCTAGCACCCCCCTCCCCAAACTGGTAGGCCAGGCTCTCCTTCAGTCTGCCCACCACCAGCACTGGATCACAACAGGTTTCTAGTTTCTTCCCTCCTTACCTGGTGGGCAAGGCTCTTTTTCAGCCACCCACAACTCCTGTGTCCCCAACAATTTTATATCCCCTCCCCTACTCTAACCCTGTGGGCTAGACTCTAGGTTAGCCTGTCCAAAAGTCCTGGATCCCAACTTCTTCTAGTTCTTACCTCCTACCCTGCTGGGCCAGACTCACTCAGCCTGTCAAGAAGGCCTGGATCCCAGCAATTCTCCAGTTTCTTCCTTCTTAACCTGGTAAGCCAGGTTCTCCTTCAGCCGATCCTCATACTCCAGATCTTAACTATTTTCTATCCCCCCCCCCCCCCAGCCTAGTGGAGAAGACTACCTTCCAGACAATCCACAAGCTCTGGCCTGGGTCACAACTGTTTTCTAGTTTTCCCTCCTAAAGTGGTGGGCAAGGCTCTCCCTTCAACCGTCCACAACCCCAGGATCCCAACAATTTTCTAGTTTTCCCTCCTAAATAGATGGGCAAGGCTTTCCCTTCAGCCGTCCACAATTCCTGGATTCCAACAATTTTCCAGATTTCCCCCTCCTTACCTGGTGGGCCAGGCACTCCTTCAGCCTGTCCACAAGCCTAGATACTGAAGGATTTTCTAGTTTTCTCCTCTTCTCCCTCCCCCCGTCCCAATGTTGGGGGCTGTTGTAGCTTCACCTGTCCTATGACCAGGAGGTCAGGTGAGTTGCTGTATTCACAACTGAGGAACGTGCCTCTCTGTGATCGCCCGGCAAAGGGGGGGGGCATGCGAATACTGGGTGGTCTGTGCCCAAGGAGAAGGGCTCGGCCATCTGACCATAGGGTGGTATTTCATGTCTCCCAGACTGCTGCACTACGCACCGCTGCCACCACACCACTTGGCCAGCCAATGAAGAATGCTTTTCAAAGAGCAAGATGATACACAGGTGTGATATATGCCAGCCACTGACACGTCTCCCCCAACCACTTAAAACTGGCACCTGTTAATTTCAGACATTTTATGCACAGACAAGGCAAATACAACATTTACTGTAGTAGTGCAGTGTCCTACAAAGTAAATTTAATGATTAGCATTTTCCCACGTCATTGCTACTTCACAAGCTCTCGAGGTCCTCTAGTGCAATTATGGAGAATTTGTGGAAGGTGTTTTGGTAGCCACTTTGTGAGGTTGACGGGCGTAGCCTCTCCAGGGTGACAATTTCATTGTATGTTGCATCACAAGCTGCATACTTCATTACGAGAACTATTGGGGGGGGGGGGGAAGAGAAAAAACACATTTTATTTATGCATTAAAGGTTACCACAAAAGCTGAGCTGAAGACAGATGGTTTACAGAGATGTCCTGAATTACAAGGTATACTGGAGAATTTCCAGTTACAAGTAAAATAATGATAAGTGGAATTTCCAGTACACATCAATTTTCGGTAAGCAAATAAATTTAATTGGGATTTTTAGTACACATCTACACAATTTTCATTAGAATTTCCAGTGCACGTAAATTTTCAGTGGAATTTACAGCACAAGTTAAATAATTCAGTGGAATTTAGTTTAGTTTAGGTTATTAGTCTAGGAATTAATACCTTTGAGCCAGGGCTCTTTTACAAAGGTTCCACGTCACAAAGAACATTTAACAAAGCACGATACACATTACAGGTAAAACCAGACAGGAAAGTTACATCATAAATTTGCTATTAACAGTTTAAGGCAGTAACGTTTTTAAGTTTCATAGAAAAACAAGCTATAACAGGTTCAAGCGAGTAGACAATTTTGAGGTTAAGGAAACTTCCAGGGAGAGGGTGATCATTAGGCGCCAAAAGGAGGCTAGAGAGGAGGGAAAGGTGGTGAGCGGGAGAGTAAGTGAGAGGGGACAGGAAAAAAAGGGGGGGGAGTGAGTTTGGGTGGGAGACAGGAAGTAGTAGAGGTACCAGAGGGTTCATTAGTCAGGGAGGAAGAGGCCTCAGATGTGAGGATGGACATGAGGAGTAGTAGTCTTTATCTAGCGCTTATTTATGGGGCATGTCAAATAATTTTCAGTGAATTTACAATACATGTCAAATTTTCAGTGGAACTTACTGGGCATGTCAAATTTCAGTGAATTTACAGTAAAAATAAAATAATTAGGTGGAATTGACAAAAAACATCTAATTTTAAGCGAAATTCACAATACATGTAAACATTCAGTGGAATGCACAGCATTTGAGAATTTAAGTTGTATACAAAATTTTCTGTGGAATTTACAGTATAAACAAACTAGTGACATTTCCACAAGTAAACTAATTTTCAGTACATGTAAAACAATTTCAGCAGAATTTACATGCCAAGTAAAATAGTTTGCGGCGCTACAGTTACTAATTGTGCAATACAGCAGCAGTACAAATACTGTCCAGGCTAAAGAAACAGATCTGTAAACAGAGAGAATGGAAACTTACAAGTGGCAACGGATACGTTGTTAATTTTTTTTTATATAAAGACATCTACAGTAAAATGAAATCAATGTCCCTTTTACTTACAGCTGAGGGTTTTTTTCAGGAGTGAATGTCATAATCCACCTGCTTGTGAATTCAATCAGCTGCTGTGGAAATGACTGATGTCACATGCAAGGCATTTTGACTTCAGTTCATAAATAAGCCTCAGCTGTAGAGGAACACTAAGGGACAATGATCAAGTATTCACTTAAGTAATAAACAATGTCTTTTTAATTCGTCCCCCAGGGGTGATAATGTTCTAATGCTGTGATTTTTTTTGTACTGGTGACTCATTCCTTCCAATAAGCTGAAGCCAGATAACCAGTTTGATAGTAAGCAAAATACTACAAGCGTGTCGATACTACTAGAAAAATGATCCACTATTTTTTATATCTTTACTATGTACTTATCCTGGACAGCCCAGGTGAGATACAGGATCTCATTTTAGTGGGGTCCACCTGTTATCCATTTTCACAGCTGGCTGGACTGAAGCCCTGAGGTTAAATTAATTCCTAGGGGGTTAAAGTGTGGAAATGGCTGTGGTGGGATTTGTAACCCGGTCTCTGGGCTCCCAAAACCATGCTCTCTAGTCACCTACAACTCAAGAATTTTTTTTTTTTATTAGAAATGCTATTATTGTGCATGAAAATCCCTGCAAGTGCATTCTGACCTGTTACCAGTAGGTGGCAGCAGATATCAGAGGGAGAGATGTACATGAGGCAACAGTCATGTCAGGGAAGTGGCTACCTACCTGCAACAGGTTAGAATGCAGCTGCAGGGATTTTTTTTGGGTTCATTTGTTACACAGTGACAGTTTTATTCAAGCTCCTTGGTGATATCAAAAAATAATATATAAAAACAGGCAGGAATTTAGACCAACTGTGGAAGGAGCTGGAAGAAGCAATTTCAGAAAACAATGACTAAGTTCTGGAAATGTGGTCGCCAAAGTAACAGGAACTTTTTTTTTTTCGTTGTTTAACCAGGAGTAGCACACTAAGCTGAAAGCTTTTTTTACAGGTGCGACCTGGGAGCACAGGGAAGTAAACTGACTTGCTCAGGGTCACACAGTATGTAAGTGGAAGCTGTGGGATTCAAACCCAGGTCTGGTCTGCTGGATGTCAACAGATTTGCAGTTCACAGCCTTAAACTACTGCGCTGTACTGCCTCCAGTTTTTAAATTACATTTATAATTTATGGAAGACCCAAAAGTATGCACTGATCTGCATGAATGGGTCTACCACTTTCAAAGCCTTTTTTAACCCCAATATGGAGTACACTATAGCACAGAAATGGGACACAGAAAATTGCCCGTGGACTCCTACGGAACCAGAATTTTCTAGGGAAGAAACTGAAATGGCTATATCCCTCCTTTACAAGACAAAAAGCTCTGGGCCCTGTGTTCCCACTGATGTGGTTTTAAGGAAAAAAGATATATGGGTTCCTTATCTACATACTTTATTTATTCATATAAATAATACAGAGGTTGTCCTAGAATCTTGGAAAATAAATATCATTGTACCAGTAAAAAGAACGAAAAAGAGATCTGAGCTGCTACAGTCTAATAGACTGCACCCAAAAGGTATATTAAAAAATTAATAATAGATTAACAAAATGGATACAGGGAAAATAAAATTGTGGATGAAGCATAAGCTAGTTTTCGGTATGACCATTCCACTGTGGATCAATGCTTAGTAGAATCTCATCTGATTTATAAACATAAAATTATTAAAGGAAACCTACTGTCAGATTGAAGCCCCGACCGCTGCACAGATCGGGCTTCAGTAGCCAGGTCCCTTCTGCAGCCACAATACACACCAATGTATTATTTCACCTTAATACTCGCTAGAACGGAAACAAGCCCCCCACCAGCTGGCATTTTCTAACATTGTGCCACTCTCTCCCGAGATCATGTTGCTAAAACCGTGAGATGACGCAGCTTTGGCTCTCTTCCTATGGCTCTTTATGTATGGAGGTTTAATAATCTACATATCTCCCATATCCTGTTTTATTTTCACAAACAGTGCCTAAACGCCATGTGTTTGAGTCCAGGGTGGCACTGGACTTCTCTATGCAAGTGACATGTTTGTCAACACCGGGCCGGAACAGGTCGGTGCCTAAAAAGGGAACATCCACCAACTTGTGCAGAGTATTGCTTGTGAAAGTAAGATTCTCAGCCACACCCAGCGACGTGTAGCCACTGCTGTGGCCACGGACCTGGCACAGGCATCGCAATGTCCAGGGCTGTCTGGAGCTGTTTAGCCACAGCACATCCCTGATCATGGACCAGCTTGACTGGCAGCTGCAGGTCAGCCAGAAGATGAGGAATAACCTGGTCAAGCATGCCCAATACAGCATGGGCAAAGTTGGCTATCATAACGGCTGTACTGGCCTGCCGAAGGCCCAGGGACTAGGCAGCGTTGACCTGTTTGGCTCCATGGTCCAGCTTTTTGGATTCCTTGTCCAGTTGCTTATCCACATTCCCAAAATTGCCCGTGCGCCAAAAGACCGAGTTGGCGATCAGCCCTTCAGCTGAGGGATGGGCGATGAATCTGGGCAGAGACCCGGTAAACAGCATACTTGCAGACCATACATGCAAGAGGCAGGTTGCTGCCAAAGTTCCAGAGCAGGGCCAAGGATGGCCTCTGCTACAGGAAAGGCGACACCGAGGAAGTCATCCCTGTCCAAGATCTCAGTCAAGGGGTACCTGGCCCACTTTTGGACCAGTTCCATTCGGATCTTCATTGACTCAGAGATCAAACAAACAAAGCAGAGCCCCAAAGGACGTCGGCCCCGACTCCGTGGAAGGCTCCTCACAGGAGCCCCGGTCGAAGCCTGGAGTCTGAAGGGAGTGCACAGGAGTCCTCCAAGTCAGAGGACTTCTCAAACACTGCCTGGGACCCTGTCTTCCCACTAACAGTGCGGGGTTCATCGGAGTGCGTAATTTGCACCAAAAGCCTACTGAGAAGCCCGGAGTGTGCATTCTTGGATGGGGCACCGGTCGAAGACTGCGGATGCGGTGGCTCCACCCGAAAAGGTGGTGCGGCAGGTGTCAGCTCAGCCATGGCACCAGAGGCCAAGAACGCGCCAGAGTTGGTTGTGGGGCACAGCCGTGGCAGAGAAAAATCAGATTACTCACCTGTAACAGTAGTTCTAGGAGTGGTATATGTTGTTCCTCCACACTCTTTGGCATGTCCCTTTCCCCTTTAAATTTTGCCGGAAGTCTTCAAACTGGCTCCTCCCCCACCGGGTGGTAAACACTGCTGGCTCGCCCCATGACACCAGATCTTAGCCCGCTGGAAGCAAGGTGATGCGCCTAAACCGGGGAGGTCGGGTGGGTGCGTGTGGATGAACATATACCACTCCTAGAACTACTGTTACAGGTGAGAAACCTGTTTTTCTAGGCGCGTGGATATGTTGTTCATCTACACTCTTTGGCAGACTCCTAGCAGTTCTCCGGGAGGAGGGAGGCAAGGCGCACACCCCCTGCTTAGGAAACAGAGACTGGAGAACTGAGGCCCCAAAACCAGCATCCTGATGTGACTCAAGGTCGATGTGGTAATGGGTAATGAAGGTGTTTGCTGACTTCCAGGTAGCAGCCCGACAGATTTCCTGGATAGGGATGTCCCTGGAAGTAGCCACCAATGCAGCAGTATGGCAGTAGAATTAGCTCTTATCCCTCTGGGAGGCTCCTTGCCCGCCAACTCATAGCACAGACCTATGCATGATGTAATCCATCTTGCAATGGTCCGTTTGACTGCAGGTCTGCCAGAAGTGGCTTCAGCGTAGGTGACAAACAGCTGGCGAACCTCTCCCCGGATTTCCACCGTCCTCTCCTTGTAGTAGAAGAGAGCACGTCTAAGGTCCAGGGTGTGGAGCTTGTACTCGGCGTCCGAGCTGTAGTTAGGGTAATATACCAGCAGAGTCAACACCTGGTTAAGATGAAACTCTGACACCACCTTCGGAAGGAATTTCGGGTTGGGGCGCAGGACAACTTGTGTCCCTGTGAAAAACCAGATAAGGGGAGTCCACCGAGAGCACCTGGAGCTCCCCTGTCCTTCTGGCTGACGTGATAGCCACCAGGAAGGCAGTCTTCCACGACAAGTGTGAGAGCTCACACTTGTGCATGGGTTCGAATGGCTTGCCCATGAGCTTTGCCAAAACCAGCAAAAGATCCCATGGAGGTGGAGGTTCACGCACCAGAGAGGATATGTGATCCGGGCCTTTGAAAGAGCGCCCAACCACTGTCTCCTGTGCCAATGTCGACTGACCGGCCCGCGCCCGGTAAGCGGAAATGGCTGCCAGGTGCACTTTAAAGGTCGATGACCATAGACCCCCTTTGGAGAGAGACCAAAGGTAGTCTAAAATGTTAACCACAGAGCAGGATAAGGGGTCCAGACTCTTACCCGGACACCAAATGGAAAACCTTTTCCATTTGAAGGCATAACATTTCCTGGTCGATTCCTTACGAGATGCCTCCACCACGGTATAGACATCCTCAGAAAGACCCAGAGCCTGGAACTCTAGCCGCTCAGGTACCAGGCTGTGAGGTGCAGGGATTGAAGGTCCGGATGGAATACCTTCCCCTGGTTCAATGATATCGGGTCCGGGCGTGTACAAAGCCGCTCCGGGGCCCTGCAGCTGAGGCAATCTGGGGCTACCAGGATCACCTTCGCCTTGTCTCTCCTCACTTGAGTAACACCTTGTGGATCAAGGGAAATGGAGGGAAGGTGTAGAGGAGGTCTGGGGTCCACGGCCTCGAGAAGGCATCCCCCTGCAGCGAGCCCTGCTGAGGGGGGCTGGCATGATACAGCCTCAGCTTGGTGTTCTCCCTGGAGGTAAACAGGTCCACCAACGGTCTGCCCCAACAGGAGAACAGATTGTAAGCTACCTCTGGATGGAGAGACCACTTGGATGTCTGGCCTATGTGGCCGAGAGCATCCGCCAGTGGGTTCGAGACTTCTGCCACATGGATGGCAAGGAGATCCGCCTCCAACTGGTCGACGAAGGTCCAGATCTGGAGCGCCTCCTTGCACAGCAGACGGGAGTGCGTGCCGCCCTGTTTGTTGATGTAGTACATGGTCGTGGTATTGTCCGTCTGGACTTGAAGCACCTGACCCCAGAGCTGAGGAGCGAAAGCTGACAGTGCCAGTCTGACTGCTCTGAGCTCCAACAGGTTGATGCGGCATCGGGACTCCTCGGCGGTCCAGAACCCGTGGGCTCTGTGGTCCCCCATGTGGGCTTCCCAGCCCATGAGAGAGAGAGGCATCGGTCGTGAGGACAACTGTCGGCTCAGGGCAGACAAACGGGATCCCTTCCTGCAGACGACCTGGGACGGTCCACCATTGGAGAGTGTCCCACATCTTCTGGGTGACAGTGTCCAGCTGATCGAAATGACCCTGATGCTGAGTCCACTGATCGTCCAGCTCCCACTGGAGGGGGCGCATGTGTAATCTGGCCCAGCGGACCACTGAGGTGCACGCCGCCATGTAACCCAGAAGGCGCAAGAAGTCCCAGGCAGTGCACAAGTGCCCAACCAGAAATGACTGGGCAAAGGAGGAAAGAACCTCCGCCCTGTCCGCCGGGAGCCGAGCTCTGGCTTGACGAGAGTCACGCTCTGCCCCGATAAAGCCCATCACCTGAGAGGGCATGAGTTCCGACTTGGCCTCGTTGATCAGGAGGCCTAATTGGGAACAGGTTCGGAGGGCCAGGTCCCTTGACCTCTCCAACTCCTGCAGGGAGGAACCTGCCAGGAGCCAATCTTCGAGGTAGGGGTATATCCAAACCCCTTGACGCCGTAAATGGGCCGCCACCACTGCAATGCACTTGGTGAAGACCCGAGGGGCCAATGACATAGAAACAGACTTTGACAGCAGATAAGGACCGTGGGCACTGGTCGACTAACAAGGCCTTGTTAGTCGACCAGTGCCAATGTTTCATCACAAACTAACCATTATAATATAAAAAAAATGCTCGGAAAGCTGCCACTCATTCACTATAATGGAGCACGCCCCCGCGCTCTCCCTAGCATCACGTCATAACGTTGCTGAGCAAGGGTGGCTCTTCAGACTGGGAAGTCCTCCGGGACCCAGTTTAACTAAATTACGAGCGTTTTTACTACAAATATTACAGCATTTATGGACATGTGGTGCTACAAAGATTTCCCCTGAGGTAAGGCACCCATATATTGGGTGCAATGACTAAAGAATATAACTTGGTGAATCTCTAAGGAAGCTAAACCTCCTGGATGTGGCACAGTTAACAGGCGAGGCATGGGCTCATGTCTCACAGTACATCACTGTGCACTGCTGGATGGCTGCACTAGATCCGGCTTTAGAGACCCCGACATGGATGACACCAAGGAAATCAGTGCAACAGCAACAGACCTCAGTCTTGTACCAGATCAATCCCATACCAAGACAATTACTGACAACTGGCTGACACAGGACAACATTCAAACGCACAAATTGCTGATGCCGTCCTGGGAATGAATGACACTTGCAGCAACCAGGAATCGGAAGAATCAGATGCTGAAGAAGAAGAGGAGGAGCCCGTGACAAGCACAAAAGAGGCTATAAGGGGGCTTGAGCTTGGCCTGTCCTGGCTACAATGCAGGATATTGACCCACTGCGTCCGATTCTTCTAAGGCAACTTATTTTGTTTGCCAAAGATGTGTCAAAAGCAAACAAAAATAACTTGACTTATTTAACTCCCTCCTGCATGTTCTCAAGATAAAGTGTGAATGAAACACAAAGCACATGAAACAAATAAAAGTTTTTCGTTTTTAACAGTGCCCAGAAAACAAAAGAACGATAACAACAAGTACAGTACCACAAGCATGAACACAGAAAATGAAATTTTTTTTTTTTTTTTTTTTTTTTAAACAGTGCACAAACACAGAAAATGACAGATATAAACAAATAAATCACAGTTGCACAGTATGGAATCGTCACAAAACAATATCTTCCCTGCTTGCCCATATAAATGGTTACCCTGTTGCTTTTTAACCGATTTTATACTTATATTTATTGTGTTGATCATTTACTTTGTTTTGTATTTTGCGCTCTGACATTTGAAAAGCGCAGTATAAATAAAATGTGATTTGATTTAAATAAATTACCGGCAATGCTCCCCTATGAACACAACAGCGTCCCTTACTATAACTAATTACTATAACGAACCCCCCCGACATGGCTCCCAACCCATTCATTATAGCGAGGGGGCACTGTATAACATACGGACGTCCATTTCTGAAGGGGCTGAAATCCACGTACAGCCGCCTCAAATAATATACTTTTTTTTTTTCCATATATACACAACACAGTGGTCCTAACCATAAAGGTGATCTGTGAAATGTTTTAAACTTACATCGCCTTTCATCATGCGGACCCTGGCTAACCACCATCCACATGGTTCATGTTCATTTGCTCTGGAGAAAACCTACGAGAAAGAGTGAATGGAGAACAAAAAAAGTGAAAAACCAAATACCCAAACAAGTTACAAAAACAGTACTACGATCAGTTATTGACAAGGAAAACATCGCGCAACTGCTGACGTGGAAGTTCAGGTTGTGAATCACTGAGAAGGTTGAACAGTACTTTAGCATACCAGCAACTACTCACAAGAGGAGGAGTGTGAAACTTCGCACTGCACTTCAAATGCAACCCAATGGTGGAACATACAAACAGGGTTTACACTTAAAAACATTCATGAGCAGTGCCCCTTCATAGTCCGAAAGTGCATGAAAAGATCTTTTAAATGAGGTACTGGGCTTCTCTGTAGCTGGGAGAAGTCCAGAGATACTGATGATTAAAGCTGCCCCATACCAATACTAGATTGCCACCATTTTTAGAAACTTGTGATGGCACTGACAATCAAGCTGTGGCCAACACTATAGTAAAGCAAAGCCTGATCGTCGATGACAAGAATTCTAAAAATGGTGGCAGTGTAGTATCTGTATGGGGCACACAAACAATATCTCTGGACTGCTGCCAGCTACAGTGGAGCCCAATACCTTATTTAAGAGATCTTGTTCTGGATTTTCAAACCATGGTGGATGGTGTTCATAAATGTTTCCCTTTAAATTTATCTGGACCAGTCACCAGGGAAGAGAGATCAAAACTGTACTGTCCCGCCCAGATTTACAATTGCCCATAGCAAAAATGCAAACTGAAACATAAATATAACCCACATTACTTGTTTTGGCTTCAGTTATTGTGTCAAGACACTGACCCACTGATCATCTTGCATTCAAAGGACGTGCAACAGGTTCTCTCTTCCTCACTGCTGCTGTGATGCACTTTAATGGGCTGGTACCCAACACAGCCATGTAACTTGCAGTGACAGGGCTGGGGTGTTAAAAACCTGGGTCAAGTCGGACCCAGTGCTGTAAAAAAATAAATGTGGGTCACAACCAGAACTTACTGGGTCAGACACAAACCAAAAATACAAAATTTCCCTGGCACAACAGCCATGACAAAGTACTGTTTACATTTCTCCTTTTCCTTTCTTCAGATCGTGGTAAGGACATGTGCGTCACACTGGACCCACTGACTTGGGAAAGAGGGGTCATTTTCTGGCCAGGCTGTAACTTTTTCCCCTTTTAATGCAAGTTAGTGCTGTCACTGCATGTAAGCAAAATAAGTTACCCCCCACACTTGCAAGTTTAAGGCTCTTAACTATCTTGGTGCTGCCTGCGAGCTCTTAAGTCCACTCATACCAGAGCGCATCAAATTCTGCCATTTAATGGACATTTGGGGGATGTTAAGAATATGCACATTCTTGGGGACACTAGGAGCTGCCAGGCTGCATATCCAATGCACATCCAGTGCAGATGGCAACTTCTATGCCTAACACTGCCCTAAAAATGAACAGACCAAAACTGGAAAGTGGGGTTAGGAGGAGGTGCATTGTCCTGCCCATGGCAGTCTGGACAATTTCCTGGGCCAGTAAATTAATGTTGATTGCATCCTGGTACAGTCTCAAACGTGAGTCACGGAGGGGACTATCATTACTTTCAGTGGTAAAATATTAATAGTGCAAGAATTATTTCTGAAAACACGGAAAATGTCAAGGCGAAAGCATTAGGGCACGCAATACATAAATATACAGCAAGCGATGCAGCATATGTAATGTCTGCAAATTAAGTGACTTCAGACCACAGCACACCAACAGTCAAGAGCCCTCAATGCAACAAAACCCTTGCCTGTGGCTTGCTGAATTTTTTATTTTTTTTTTGCATGTTTGCAGATTATTCGTGAGGACCTTCACCATCTTAAATCCTAGGCAGACGCCAGACTAACTTTAAGGGGTGACGGGGGCATGGGGTGTTTGAAGCCCCCGAAAAATGTAATTTTTCCATCATCTTATTGTTCTGGATCAATAATGACACTTATGTGCCAAGTCCCCCTTTCCCAGTCAACTTCTTTGTGGTAAAGGAAATGTTTTATCCATGGTGCACTGTATCAAGACTATGTGTAATTATGGGCTTAAATATGAAGAAAAAAAAAAAAAAAAGAGACCCCAAGAGTCCTGATGGCTGTTTAACAAAACTACCTTCATTTTTTTTTTTGGGGGGGGTGGGGGCTGCTTATTCAAGTGTTTACCAGCATCTCCCACATTTATATCAAGAGTGCATAATCCACCAGTGGCTTGCATTTAAATTATGATGCACATACAGTTCCTAGAAAATGGAATTCGGCTGCACAACACACCTCTTCTTTAGTAGTTGGGTCTCTCTTCTGTAACTGTGGGGAGAGGAAAGGCGCGTTACTTACCAGAAACAGTAGTGTTTCGAGAGGATCTACTTCGAGCCATAATACATTGGACTGTAAACAGTCCGCATCAGGGCCACTCACGTGGATGTGCCTTACTGCACCGTCAGTGGTACACTACATCATCTATATAACGTGGGCTTGGCCTATCCACTTCAGTTTCCTGCCATCAGTTAACAGAGTCTGAAAAACATGCACCAATGACAGGATTAGGGCTGCCTCCGCCAACCATACACAGAGATGCAGGGGGAACAAACCAAACATTGTCCACTACATAGCTAGTGGAGGGACAAACGGACTCGATACACAGTGCCTCATGCCAAGCAGCTGAAGGTAAAGGTCTGTCCACACCAGCAGGGCAAGGGTGGGGAAAAGAGATGGCTCTATGGAGATCTACTCAAAGATCTGCAGTTACTGATAAGCAACAAACCTACCTTCAGTGGTATCTCCACAGAGTCAGAACATACTGGACGACTACCCTGCAGTACCAAGCACAAACAGGTGGCTGGAGTAACAGCAGATAGACTCCTTGTAGAGTAGGCCTTGTAAAACCACAAGGACAAATCCAGCTTTCCAACAAGAAATCAGATCCAGACTAATGCTTAACATAATGCAGCACTGACCTGCCTAAGTCCCAGTAACGAAGCAGCAAGGACCTTTCTCGCCCCATGGTCAAGCTTTCTGGACTCTATCGGTGTGTGTGTGCGTGTGTGTGTGTGTGGGGTTCCCAAGCACTGCCTGTACGCCTAAATACGAAGTCCATGACCAAACCTTCAGCTGAAGGATGATCAGTGAACCCGGGCAGGGACCCTGCTAGCACAGTGTACTTGCAGACCAGATGAGCCGAGGGCATTAGGCAGGATGCTGCTTTAGCTCCAAGGCTGGGCCCAGGATGGCCTCCGCCACAGGGAAGTTGACCCCAGGTAGTCATCCCGGTCCAAGATCTCTGTGAGGGGGTACTTAGCTGGCTTCTCAACGGGTTCCAGCAGGATCCCCATGGATTCAGAGATCAGATGGTGCAAGACCCCGAAGGAAGAGAGACCAAGCTCCTAAGAAATTTCTTCGCTGGACTCCCAGTCGAAACTCAGAGTCCGGGAAAAGTGCATGGAGGAGCACTCAGAGTCCGAGAACTCTTCAAGCACTGCCCACCCAGTATTCCCGCAGATGATACCAGGCTTGTCTGAGTGTGAGATTTTCACAGAGAGCCTCCCGGGGAGACCCGCAGCATGGCACGCAGTCTTGGAAGGGCATCGTGCCAGGGCTGCAAGGGTGGCAGCTCCACCCAAATGGAAGGAGTGGCAGGCATCAGCTGGGCTTGGGGTACCGGCACAAGCCGCAGTATAGGCAACCAAGGTAGCGCTGGAACCAGCTGTGGAGCATGGCCTTGGCCAAGGATCCATTGCTGACCCATGAGCTCCTCGTACAGGCGCAGCATCCTACGGTGGAGCCGTTCCTTGCCCATATACGAGGAAGTGGATGAGGAACGCTGGCATTACCTCTTGGCCGACGGTCAAGAGCGGGACTGCCGAGAACATCGGGAGTCCCAAGTTCTCAATCAAGAAAATGACCCAGACCTCAGTCTTGATCGGCAATGTGCCGGTTGACGGGAAGGAGAAGCCGAGGTAGGAGAAGGATGCCTAGAAATTCCTAAGGGTCACTCTCCCTAGGGGAGGCAACCAGCTCAGCAGGATAAACTAGCCCCTCTTGTGAGAGGGCTGCCAGAACTGAAGTCCTGGATAAGAAGTCCTTCCCCTTATCCAGAGAAAACGGGTCGACCGCGTCGAGACAAACCTCGACCGACTGGCCAATCCACGTCTCAGCCGACAAGCCTGATGGGGTTTCTGTGGGGTTAGCGGCCTTTTCCTGGGTGTGAGCATCAGCTGAAGCCGATGGCTTGACAGCCACAGAGCCCACAGAGGCATGGGAATGAGAGAAATGGGACCTCTCTTGATCCCACAACCTATGGCGGGACTTCTTGGATTTGTCCCTCGACTTGGGACACTCGGGAAGGGCCCTCCCTGAAGGTAGGAAGGGACTGATACAAGACCTGGAACATGCTTGTGAAGAAGGCGCTCAAGCTCGCCGAAGCCAAGGTGGACCAAGAAACCGAAGCTGCTGGGACCACCACCTCCTCTAAGGCAGTGAGCAGCTTGGGAGAACCAGCAGCTGCCGAGACCACCTGGTGGGCATCCTTCAACTGAACTGGAGGGTCCCATTGGTCTGGGCGACCTAAAATGAGGTGGGCGTAGTGGTCCTCCAAAGTGGGGGGGTTGAAGGGTCTGGCACTAAAGGCAAGTTAGCAGGTCGAGCTGAGCCCCTAAGCAGCAGACACATATGAAGTGCAGACTGGTGCGAGATATTGTTTTTTGGCTACAAGCTGAGCACCACTTGATGCCAGGACCGGCTTTGGAACCCTTGCATTCCACAAGCGAGTGAAGAGGCATTGAATACTTGTAAAATAAGCACCTGAAGACCGAAAAAAAAAACAAAAAACAAAAAAAAAAACCAGGGCCTACACAGATGCGATGTGGGGGAACCTGAAGCTTCCAGAGGAAAGGTAGATATGACGTCACGGGACGGTGCTGAGGAGGATACCACCAGAGCCAGCTTGAAGACCTTCCGGCTTATTCTTAAAGGGAAAGGATTTCTCCCAGAATTGTGGCTAGTTTACCATATCCACATCCACATCCCTAGAAACCTTATGCTGTAGAGACCGAAATGAAAGCTAGCATTATACAGTGAGAGTATGCTCTTGGCATCCGTCGCTACAGTGGGAGCTTAACATTGTTCATCTGTATATAGGCATTAAAGGGAAATGTCCACCAGTAATCGCGCCCCGCCTCAGTGCGAGGTGGGGTCAGTTTAGCATTTTCACAGTATTTATTTTATTCAGAGTCTGTTTAATAATTTAGATTTTTATCTGGTTGATCCAGCTATCCCTCCCACCAGCATTTTGACCAAAGCACGCCCAGTGGCGCACCCACAACCTCCTGTGGCTGTCATGAGAATGACATGTGCCAAAGAGCAGCTGCGGGAGCATGCACAGAAATCCTGTATAGAAAGAGCTATTAATAGCTTCAGATTGCAATTTACATGTCTCAGAGTCGGTACTATGAGATTTTTGCACAAAACCATGACAGGACTTGTGATCTGTAAGGTCTTGTTGTGGGCCTAAACACTTACAGCACTCGGGACCATCTGCCTTTGCCAGGAGCTGAAAACACTTTGTACAATTTTGTTTGATCTTCAACAAGGTCTCTGACATACCAATTAAAGAGAACCTTCAAATAATCAAAACGATTTGCGAAAAAAAAACAAAAAAAACAAAGCAGTACAAGAGCCCAAAAATAAAAACGGCTCTTGTACTGAAGAAACTGTGCCAAAGGTCAAATCACAGCTCCTATAACAGTAACAGATTAATGAAGGTTAAAGGGCACAGAGAAATGCCAAGTGAAAATGCTCCATTCTCTGTAAAGGGGATACCTAAAAATAGTAAACCTATAAAATTCGCAAAAAAGGAACATGGTTTACTAGCAAAAACAGTCACGGCACTCAACTAGGATATTCTCAGGTTCCTAGGAATCAAACAGGACTTCGAGAAACCAAAATTTACAGAAAACCCTAGTTAAATGCAAAGTAATAGTGAAATCTGACTAAAATACAGTTTTCTGATGCAACTACAAAACAAAAACCTAACAGGAGAACCAGCCATTACCCAAGTTCACTACGGGGTGACTGCTTCTTCAGGTGCAGAAAGATCTGAGCAGCAGCCAGAGTGCAGCAGAGACGCAGAGGCTGGAACCTAGAGTCCAAATTTTAAAATTTGCATCGTCTGTCTCTGGGGCATCACTCTCAGCAGACGTGACTGCATAAAGTGTATACATTGAGCGACTACAGCGGATAGAAGGTCCCGGTTGCGTCTTTCATTTATGCAGTAGGCTGGGACCTTGTGGTTATGTATTTTTTTTTAATTTTTATTTTAACAGGATTGGCTGCCTTTTTTTTTTTTTTAAAGTTTTGTGGGTTTCCTTGGTGAAGCAGTGCTGTTTCACCTCGGAGGACTGTTGTTGCTATGCCCGTCATCACGGATGCCACGTCACAACACTGGCGTTGACAGTGCAACGTTTGTGCTGACTGGTGAAGGAGCAGCCTGCCTGGAAAACTGTAAAATAAAATGGCAGCTCAGTTCAGCAAGCAAGCGTGTTTGTCAGAGCCAAGGAGAATACATGGGCTCCCTTCATCGGCAGTGCTGTGTGCATTAGTTATTTTCCTTTCCTTCTCGTCTGCCTCCATTCATGTGAGGGGGAGTGGTGTGGCAGAGCAGCTGGCGGTTTAGCAAGGAGGAGCTAGGACATCCTGCGAGCGGAGCGGGCAGCTGCAGAGAGCACGCCAGAAAAGAAAATAACAGTGTTTAACAACTAAAAAAGAATTGGGATTTAATGTTTACTTAAATTCTGTTATATGCCAGTGGAAGGAGCAGACAGCATAGCAGAGGGAGCAGCCACAAAGAACAAGCAGTACTGGCTTGCCAGAAATATCAGCAGAGACCTGTTCTGGAGCCAAACGTCTATTTTACAAAAGGTATTAATTTTATTTTTTATTTATTTATTTTTTTTAATAAATTTGCATTCACAGTCCAGGATGCGAAGAGCAAGAAGCAGCAAAGTCATAGTAGAATCAAGCTGGCAGGTCAGAGACTGACCGAAGGGGGGCAGGAAACCGGTAGCATGCTGTTTGAGTCGACCAAAAAAAAAAAAAAAGAAATTACGAAATTACAAAAGGACAGAAACAATGAGATTCTTTTTACAGTGATACTATAATGCTTTATAGGGTAGCGATAAGGAGCAGGATTCCATGGGTGAAAACCTATACTTGAATGGGAGGCTCAGTGTGATTCTACGGCAGACTAATGGGGGTAGACATGTCACAATGATGTGTCCACTACATGAATAAATGCCAATGAACTGTGTACATAAACCAAATAACAGCATTTAATGACTTGTGTCCACATCTATTGCGTGTGTGTGTATATGTATATGTATATATATATACACACACACACATATACATATATATATACACACATATATATATATATATATATACACACACATATATATATATACACACACACATATATATATAATACACACATATATATATATATACACATATATATATATACACACATATATATATATATATATATACACACACACACACACACACACACATATATACACACACACACATATATATATATATATATATACATATACATACATATATACATATATACACACACACACACACATATACACACACACATACACATACACACTTTTCTGAAGTGGCAATCTAATTATTCAACTGTTAGATTTATTCATGGAATTATTACATACAGTTGACTAATCTTTTCTTGCTGCTCTGCAGAATCCCATAGTTCCTTTTCCACGTGGCCAAATTTTCAAAGTCACAGTTGTACACCTCAACTATATTCCCGCCTGCCACAGACAAATGTTTTTAGCGTAAGGCTGAGATTTAGGAAGTTTCCTATAACACAGGGATGAAAATCTTCTGTTCGTACCATTTTTCGCAACTGTGTAGTATATGGTTAAAAAGGTAAATTAAACAATTTGGCAGCGTATTGGTTGTGTGGTTCATGTTTTCGCTTAGTAGCTTCAAGTTTTAGGGTCACTTTAGCCACAGTTGCTAACCTTTTCAAAGGGGGAACATATCGTAGCTATCGCCCTATGAGGCTCCAACATCTGATGGATGGCAAGACAAATGCAAAGATCAGCATTTCCACGTTACAGAGGGCACGAAGGCAGGTGCCGTAAAAATCTTCTCTCTAATTTATTGTCATTTCAATTTGATTTCTTGATGTTGGTGACTGAGGGTGTTCTTAATGTTTATACCGTACTGCATAGCAATTTCTCTGGACTGCCTACAGGGACACATTGAAACATTTACACTCCCAGCTTAATGTGCTGCTATGTTTAGCTCTTAAAGCTGCAAGCTGTACTAGTGAGCCTCTGGTCAGGGTGCATATTACCCTTGTTGTAAATAACACCAGCGATCGATGATTCCTGAAGCAGTTGCAGCCGGAAAAGAAAGAAATTCCAACAACAAATATTCTGGGACAAAAACAGCTGCCACTGGTCTGACATTCACTCTCGACAGCAAGAGGAAAAAAGCTGAGGTGGCTGGAGCCCCTGTGGACAATCAAAATGCCGGACAGGGGCCCGCCCACATTGTAAGGTTGACACTGTGCGCCGCTGATGTGCACAAAGACCCCATCGTCGTGGGAGGCCCCATCACTGCAAAAGCTTCCTGCAAAGTTACGGCGCCAAGAGCTTACAGTCCAATGTATTATGGCTCTGTGGAGATATCCTCTAAGAAAACTGAATAATAGTTATTTGTTACACAGAATTTAGCAGTACTAGGAAGGTATCCCAACCTTCTAGATGCCCAATAAATCATTGTTTCAAGTTGTAATCCTCTGAAGAGGTGTTCCTAAATAATAAGCCTTTGTAAACTCTCCTTGTATTCCTGCTCAACAACAGTAGGTATGACTATCCCCTTGAAAGCAGAACACAAAAAACTGATGCTTAAATATTCTGAACCCAAGCTTCCATTAGCCCTATACCCCTTCATCAGCACACACACACACCCAATCCCCATTTTTTCTCTACAGACTACCATGACATCCCAGCTGTGGCAAGTCACACTACCATGCAAGCAACATGGGTTCGGAAGGGAAGCCTTGGATCCTACCTGGCTGGTGGCCCATTATTGGCAGTAGCCACTGACAGGGTGAGGGTGGCACTGCATCCCAAGCCTCCTGGGGCCCACATGATGGGCCAAGGAAAGTTCTGGCTCCAAGGGAGAACCTCAAGCGTTGTACCATGGCACCAGAGGGTGGGAGGTAGGAGGACAGGCAGAAAATTGAAGGTTTTTTTTTTGGGGGCAATGCCAACTGTTACAGCAGTGTGGTGGTTACTGGTACTACTGGACCCTGCAACACACCAAGAGTAGCTGTACAGCTGTTACTGGGGATGGAAGGTTGCTGGTAGTGGCTCAGTTAGGGTAACGGCTGTGGAGAAAAGAAAAACCTATATCAAAATAAATAAATTCTATTTTTTTTTTTCGTATTTAAAAGGAATTTTTCCAGATAGACTCCTAAACTTGTGTGCCCGACCCTTGACATGTTTAGAACAATTTTCAGTGTAACTAAAAATCTAACCTATTTGCCAGTCCATTAATTGCAGCCTAAGTCGGAGGGCTGGCCGGGGGAAGGGGAACATAGTGTCCCAGAGGACACTCTTGTCCAAGGATGCAGACTCTGCTACACGACTGCCACCTGGGTAGCAGTGCAAGCCGAAGATCAAGGAGGGAGGCAGCAGACAAGGCGGTGTCATGTACCAAAGTGCACCTAGAAGCGCATGCACCACGTCCATATGCCGACATCCCTGGGGAAGGGTCAAATGAAAGCTGACAGTGTAATGCTTGCCCCACACCGTCAACCTAGGCAACCACCTCCCCGCAGAACATGGCGTTCAGCAAGGGCCCCCACACCCACACCCTGATGGCTCCATCATTGGGGAGTCAGGAGCAATGCAAGGTGGGAAGTCCTGGAAAAGGCAGGTAATGGATCTGAGGCAGTGGCACAGCAGAGGAGGGCTGGCTGAGCAATGAACTCAAGCGGGGTTAACCTATTTTTAAAAACTCAACCATTAAAAACAGCATTCACATTAACTCCCTACTGATGTCCCAGAATAGGGATTCTGAAACACAGAAATAAAAGTGCTTCAGCACTGACACTGTATATTGAAAGGTTTGAAGCTATATTGTTACTGACCCTCAACATCTGAAGCGGAAGGTCAAAGTTTGGCCGTCAAACCAACTCCCACTTTACTAGTTTTAACAAAATTACTATTCTATGCGTTTTGGCAGAATAGAAAGGTCAATTTCCTGCATTAAGGTTATCATCTGACTAGGAGGTAAATGATAAGAGTGGCCAGCCCTCTGGCACACAGGTAGTTACCTCCTGCAATGCTTATGACCCAGGTTTGGGAATGAGTCCAGAATCTCAAAGGGACAGCTGAGGAGCAGAAAGATGAACATCTGTTGGACTGTTCTCCTCCTCTGGGTGGGGGAAAGGAAGCATGGAGGCTGGGAGTTCAGCATGGAGACTTGGGAGGGAGGCGATGGCTGACATTTGGTGCACCGCGCGTGGGAGTATGCACTGCAGTGGCTGGACGTCACTGCACAGTCGCACCACAAAGGGGGCAACCAAGGAAAAAAAAACTCAGAACCACCACAGCATGAACCCCAGGGACCGCATCCTCTATCCACCCAAATGGAGCCAGCATAAGCCTCAGCTGGACCTCCCGGTGAATACTGGTCTCTCCCTTTGGGGAGCCCTACACAAGGGGTCAGTCACAGGCCACCCAGTCTGGGAAGTCGTGCAATGCTGGGTAGAGGAATGTGGAGCACGAGGGGCAAGATATAGGGTACATCCGTGCCAAGCCAGAGAGCAGAAACAGAATGGGGGTCAGGGAAGGATCCGACTGCCCATACAAGACTGCCGGCTCTCCACTAGATTGGAATTCTTTATCAAATTAAAAATATTGAGCAAGACTTGTTTTTTGTCACACTGCTGGATTCACATTTTCAAAGAAACAGATCTGCTCCTACCTCCACTTCGTCTCCTTCTGTAATGTCTTTGTGGTAGTCTGCGGGAGGGGGTAATCGAACATCGCTGAAGGGAATCTGTCTCTCTGGCTGCCAGCTGCAAGCAGGGAAACAAAAAGGTGTTAAAACTGCGAAGTTCTAATCCAGTCAAAAGCCGCAGATGGTGGTTTGTGCTATCCATGGACGGTCCAACAGTGGAGGGGTCTCAGAACTCCACAGATTTGAGCTTCCATCATAAAGCATCGCACTACAGTATCCTCTTATGTAGCGAAAAAAAAAGAAACCCTCACCAGATAGTTATGCTGGGGTGGAGAACTAGTTTGACAACCATGTCCCTGGCAGACAAGTAGAAATAGCTTGTTTCACTCATCTGTCACACTGAGTAAATATTCCAAATGATACTGGCAGAAGCAAGACTGTCAGACAAACATCAAATATGACTTACTGCCTTCAATGAACTTGGTCTCAGGCATAGATGGCCCCCCCGGCCCACTGCTACACATTGGGCTGCTTTATCTTCAGGATTACTCGGGTCAACTCCCCCGCATATAAAATGTTTATCCGTCTCAGTCACTCAAATCTATCGATGCTACCCACTCCACCATCTCCAAATGTGCTACCAGAATGGGTGCTCAGGCCTTCTCATTTGCCTCTAGGCTTTGCAGCTCCCTCCCCCTTTCAGTACACAACTCATCCACTCAGTTATCTTAAGAGTGCTCTGAGGAAATGCTTCCCTTATATCCTCAGTCTGTAACTGCTCCTAACCCATACCACTTCCCCTGTGGTACAGTTTCTCTCCCCTCCTAGCGAGCGACCTGGGTCTGCCCCCTTTATGTCACCAATTCCTCACTGTACTTTTAATTATCTGAGCTCCTATTAATTATATTCAAGTCTAAACTGTTTTGCATCTGCTTTGCCCAGTGATATTTGTTGTTCTTGCTGTAGCTCAGCATTTGCATTGTCTTACATCGTATCTGGCGTTGTTCATTAATCATATTTATTCCCAAAATTGCACTGCATCTACTGTTATGTTCACTTAACAGTTTAGCCTAAAGGTTTATTCTTGCGGCGACTCTGAATTCATGTTTTTCTTAAAATTTAATTGGCACTGTTCACTGACTAATCCAAGTACTGTACCTGCATTTGTACTCTCCCGGATCATATCTGTAAACAGGCATTTAAGTGTCCAGTGTGCTTATCCGATTAACAAAAAAAAAAAATCTCGCCAACCCTGGAAATAAATGGTGACAAATTGTGTCACAGAGGAAGACACAGTGACCCCTCCTCAACAGAAACTTAACATGCTTTTTTTAGTATCCAGGAAAACCCACAAACAAACAATCTTCAGACACAAATCTTATAGTTCATTAATTTGCTCTGTTTATCTTCCACTCTGTCTCTCAGAGCACCCTAGATGAAAACAGGGAGCCAGATTTAAAAAATGCTCCGGGACTGTCCCACACTCCAGCCACCACTGCAGAACAAAACCTCTGCACCGGCGGAGGTTTGCATTTTCAGCCTGCTGCACCAACAAAACAACCACATGATGCCGTAAATCAGGGAGCCAGTCAAACAGACTCCCGCTTTGACTATATGGCGCATGTGGGGAAAACTGCGGCTCTGCCAATGAAGCCCCACCTGTGGCTGTTTTTGTCCGTACAGATTTCGGAGAGGCATAAAATCCAACCCAGGAGCTCTGTGTCTCCAACTACGCATCCTCCTACTGCCCCACCACCAAAACCACCATTTCCACTGACCATATTCCTGTTTTCTGAGATCACAATTTCCCAGGCAACAGATTATGAAGTCACACAGAGAATTAAAACTTCAGCAGGGGGAGGAGGAAGCAGGAGGATGAGATGAAGTCTGGGAGGCAGAGAACATTTTCCTGACCATGTCCTCAGTAATAATGAGAGGCTTGGGCCCCTGTGGGAGGCCTTGGAAAAGAATGTATTTCCTGTGCATGAAGTCAGGGAGTTGTGTACCTGGGATGTCAATTCTGGGCCACAGGTGAGGAGCGTCTATGGTGAGGGGTGGTTGTAGAGTTTGGGGAGTAATTTCCGGATTACTGGTCTCTGTGTGGTTTGAATTTTGGTCTCTGTGTTTAGTATAATTATAATCTGGCTCATGTATCAGATGTTCTTTCTAGCATACCATGTTACTGTACACAGTAAACTCAATACTTTGATGTTATGCTTCACAATGTATGTTGTGTCAGAAACCTTAATTTTTTTTTTTAAACTTTATTTTAACAGTTATAAAGATCAAAATGGTAACACCCAAAATATCAAACCAAGAAAAATCCAAAATAGGTATAAATGAACATTAAATCAGAAAAGAGGTTATCATTACAAGGTTAATACAGATGAGGGGCAAGAAATACAGAAAATAAATACAAGGTGAAATGTTTCTAAATATAGTATTATATGTAAACATGTTTTCCTGAACACAAGAAAAATGCTTTAGGTTCTGAATACCTTATGGCCCAACATGGTAAGAAATGGCCTCAGATCACTATCAGGGCTGATGAACCCATTTCTTTGTTGTTGGGGATGCGGTCCCTGCCAGGTCCAAGTAAACCTTGGCACACAGTTAAGAGCCAGCCAACCAGTTGTCTGAATTACGCAGCTTATGTAGGTTCATGAAGTGTTCCCCAACCCTCCAACCCCCACCCTTGTACGTAGCCTCATGACGATAGGGGAGTGCTGTGGTTTAAAGGGCGTGAACAGCTGCGAGAGTTGGGGAGGTGCAGCTGCCTCAGCAAAGAGGTGGTGGTTTCTTGTAAACCCTAGCAGAATACGACACCGCGCCAAACTCTGAACAGAGCAGAGGCACAGCGAGGAAGTATGCCAGGAATCCAACTAGCACTTCTCCCACTTTACTGCAAACTACTACCTCAGGAGGTATTTATAGATGGTTTTATTTTCTTTTTCTTCTGCACAATCTCAGCCAAGGAGATGAAACTCAAACAGAAGGCTTAACGATATAGCACAGCCTAATGCACTATCAGCAGTTTCTACTGGCCCATCGAATATAAAAATTAAGAGTTTATAAATATACTTCAGAGGAAAAGAACACCACACTGCCACCTGGGTGACCACAGGTGGTAGTGTGGCTGCAGAGTGACAAGGAAGTAATGTAGCCTGGCACCTGCACGAAGAGTGCAAAAAGTCCAATAAGAAAACTCAAAGGTCGTCAGAAAGGACTTTGAGAAAATGAATATTTAGACATCTTTCCACCTTTACTTTACATTTAAAATATGCTTTCCCCCTGGTATTTGCAGGAAAGCAAGATTATATTCCCTATGATCTACCCGAGGTCATAATTTTGTGCCATTACAGCTACTTCCACAGCACCAGACTGAGACACACCAACAATGTCGGTAGAAAAAACACTATCCAGTCTGCCCAGTTTTACACTACCATACCCAGTGACTTACCGTCTCGACAGTTTTTTTTTTTCCCCTCCACCACCTCGCTATCTACCCGAGTAACTATTAAGCCCCTTACTCTGTCCCAGCTGTGCCTGAACCCATTAATGGTTTTTGCACCTACCGCCTCTGCCGGTGGGCTGTTCAATGGCTCAAGCCCTCTCTCTGTAAAGAGACGCATCCAAATGGAAGCTGTGGGATTCAAACCCAGGTCTAGTCTGCAGGATGTCACCAGATTTGCAGCTCAGAGCCTTAAACCACAGCGCTATACTGAAATTAATGTCCCCTTGTTTTTGACCCGCCATTCCTGCTAACTGGTCCCTCGCAGTTGACCCAGTTTATGCCTTTCAGGAACTTTAAAGTCTCTTACGTCGCCCCTCTCCATTCTGGCCTCCAGCGACAGTTAACATACTTAATAAAAATATTATCAATATGTGCACTCCTTTCCTCAGAATGACCATGTAAGATTTCCCAATTGATGCACCTTGTAAGCTAAAGTTAGCCTACTGATTTCATATTGTTTACGGTTTCCACGACAACCGGTTCTCCATAAGGAAAAAACACCCCAGATCTAGTATAACATGCATCTCTAATGAATATATGGATTTTTAATTATGGCCACGTATCATGGTCCCACAATATTTGGCAACTTAATAGAAGGGGGACCACATGTTCACTTTCAGTGGTTTCCACAATGACCTGACCAGGCCACAGGATTACATCATTATGACATAATCACGCTATTTCTGGTGCGATAACCTGCAGCCTGGCCCCTTCTGAACTTGTAGAGAAAGGTGAATCGACCCACGGCTAGCTTGGCGTCTCTGACCATGGTGGTGAGAACAGATTAGTTTAAAATAATTTGGCATGGATGCCTTAAGACAGTCACACACACTGCCAGGAAAGAAGTGTATAACACAGGAGACTGGGCAAGGCACAAGATACAGAGCAAGTCCTTTTGGCAACAAAATAAGCACATTAGAAGTCTTTATAAACTACTGTTCAAAACAATAGGACTCAAAACTACTATTTACATTGCAGGACAATTTTACAGAAATAAACTGATAGCACTAGCCACACACTGAAGTCCAATGAGGGACTCCAAGGAATAATCAAGTAACACCAAGAAATTCGCAGTTTTGTTCCCCTGCATGAATTACACGTATAAATGGACATTTATTTAATATTTGATATACATGTAAAATTTTATTTGATTTATACAATATAATTTTACTTTATAATACAGCTTTTTTTCTGAGGAAGACAGGATTGTTTCGAAATGCTAAAATAGTGGAAAATAAGAGGGAGCACAAACTGAATTATGGAATTTTGACAGAATACAGAAAATATGTTATGAAGTTCCACTGCAAGTAAAGGATTTTGGATTAATTCAAATATTGGGTTGAGTGTTTCCTTCAATAAATATTACTCCATGCTGCACCATCTCCAGCTTGTCTCAGTCTTTCCTCAGGTGAAGATCCTAGAACTGGGCACAGTACTGCAGATGGAGTCTCACCAGCGATCTATACACAGGCAGCACTACCTCTTTCCTCCTGCTATCAAACTCCTTCCAATTTTCCATAACATTCTGGTTGCCTTGTTGTAGGCCCTGCTACACTGGGTAGTTTGTTTTACGAGTTGCTTATGGTGATCGCCAGGTCCTTTTGTTCTGAAGTAGTCGCCAGCTTAGCCCCTCCCATACAGTATCCCATCCTTGGGTTCTTGTGATGCAACAAGAGGATTAATTTGGAATGAGGAATATGTAGCAGATCAGCTGCATCATTTTATTTATTTATTGAAATGTTTCACCAGGAATGGCAAACTTAACACGTTGCTTGTCTCACGGTGCGTCCTGGGGAACCATCAGGGACAAAGATCCCGTTTTCATCCAAATATACTCCATAAAAATAAAGTAAAGGAAAACTGATATGACATTTATTTGATAAGAAATTTGAGGTGAGCTTTAACTGTTATATTTTACCAAGTTTTTCCAGAAGAATCAATTGCTCTATCAAGTTTCACAACTCAGTATAAGGACACCCATATTGAGAAGAGGCTGAGGGAGCTTAACATATACTCCCTGGAGAAAAGTGCAGTGAGAGGGGACATGATTGAGACCTACAAGTATGTCAAGGGGGCCAAAAAGGTGCAGGAGGGGAGTCTTTCACAGGAGATTACCAGAACACAAGGGGATGCTACGAAGCTTGAGGGCAGAGGGACTTTAAGAGGGATGTGAGGAAATACTTTTTCACAGAAAGGGCAGTGGACTCCTGGAATAGATGGTGGGGATGAAGACAGCAGGGAGTTTCAAGCATGCATGGGATAGGCACATAGGTATAAGTAGAGGTAAGGGAGGAGGAAAGGACACCAGTAACCAAACAGGATCCAGGGTGTAGTAATATGCAGGGAAAACAGGGAAGACTAGATGGGCTATCTGTCCCTTTCTGGTACACATTCTATTTCCGTGTTTCTAACTTTACACACAACTGCAGATCACAGGACACATGTAGGCCTTTGTGAACCTCAACATTACAGAATTCCCCTCAGTGCAGTTCCACTTTGTAACAATAAGCTATCTGGCAGAGTTGCACACCAGAATGGCTCTATCCCTTCCTGGCTATTCTATTTTAGGGGTCAGCCGCCTTCTTTGTTTCTTCCTGTGGTTCACCCTCCACTCCATGTTTTGACTCATATGGGTGTTCAGATGCTCCCAGTTAAGTACCCTGTCAGCTCTCCCTTCTAAATGTTCCTCATTAGAAGAAATATACATACCCTCTGCTGCTGAAATGCAAAGATCAAAGTCCCTTCTGTGCGACGATTTGGGTGATTCTCTGTAGCAGGATGAGTCCCTGGGGTGAGGCCTGACGAAATCACCCAAGACCTGGGATTAACAACTGGTCTTGAGGAATACACTTCCTCTTGTAAGGCTGTGCAGCATACATGGTGTCAGTGAGGAAGAAGACTGCATGATTAAGCTTGACTATACTGAAGGGTGCACTGCTTCTGCTCCTCCTTAGGGAGATTGTGACCTCAACGCCAGTCTAGGCTTGATGCTTCCATTAAGTCGGTTTGACAACAAAGCTGTTGACATCCCCCACAGCGACAGATTTGTCGACACTTACCAGGTAGACTGGCAACCGTCAACAGACCACCCTGATGCCAGGGTTTTGTACAATGTTTGCCGGGGCACCCCTAGACTAATGGATTCTCAACTGGGGCGAGATCACTGGGGAGAACAGCCTCAACACCAGGAGTCGCTGTGTTGTACAGCACTCTGCCAATCCATTCCGCACTGTGGATGTCGAACGGGTTGTTTCGCTGTGTGGGTGTCACTGTTACGTCGTCGTCATAACAGTATACCAGGCTCAATGGGGACAAGATGAGGTGGTTTCATAGACTTGTCTGTTGATATACAGCATGTCGGGACTCTGTCATTACTGTATATAAACAACATACAAGCCTACTTTCCTTCCATTCAATTTATAAAGATAGTTCATCTGGGTATAGACCCTTCTGCTCTTAATTGAGTATTTATTTTTGTAGAGCAAAGTTCCGTGGAGAGTCCCAGTTAAATGCTGTGTAACACAAAAAGAGATCCAAGGGTGTTGAGTCGGAACAGCCAAGGGTCGGTGTTTCACCTTAGCCACTTATTCATCAGCCAGCTGTGGGCCTCCAATGGCTTCGAATTTTAAACCTTAGAAGGCTATGAAAAAGTGTTCTTGTTTAATAAACACTATTAATTTATAACTTTATTCTAAGTTGTCTCATTTGTTATAATTATACATTCCATCAAACTTAAACCAAAATAACCAGTACATTAAAGAGAACTAGACAGGTTAACAACCAGTTTCATATATGTAAAACAAGAGGAGAGAGAAACAAGTGAAGCGCCTTTTCAATTATTAATTTTTAAGATGCAAAGTCCAGGTCATATGCTCAAGGAAGGGTCAGTTTGAGTATTTAAATCCCAGGTCTTAGGTTTGAAGGAGCTGGTCTAGTACTAGTATAACCTGTTTGGGATTTTTATTGCAGATATCTCACATGGGATCTGGAGCAGGATCAGTCTGCTTGCAGATGAAATCAAAATAAGAGCTGTGGTTGATGATGCAGAGGGATGGAAGGGGTTGCAGGAGGTCATGACTAAGCAGCAGGAGTGGGCAGAAACATGGCAGTTGGGGTTCAAAGCAAAGGAGTGCAGGGTTCTGCACTTCGGAGCCAGGAACCAGGGGAGGGATTATCACTTGAATGGGGTACAGTTGGGGAGCTCCACAGAGGAGAAGGACCTAGGAGTGATCTTTACAGGGGACATGAACAATCTGGCTCAGTGATATCACTTGTGGCTCTTTGCTGCACACCCTTGCAAGAACAAGGGGACACGATTTGAAGATAGAGGGGGGGTGGCTCAGAGGTAATTTAAGGAAGTATTTTTTTCACAGAGAGGGTTGCGGATGCATGGAACGGCCTTCCGGAGGAGGTTGTGGAGTCAAAAACAGTGGTGGAATTCAAGCATGCATGGGACAGTCATAAGGCCATTCTAGGGAGTGGGGGTAAGAAGAAGTAGGCTGCTTGTTAACTAGGATCTGCAGCTTATCCAGTAGGTAGGGAAAACTGGCAGACTGGGTGGGCCGAGCGATCCTTATCTGCAATCAAATTCTATGTTTCTATGTAGTGCAGGAAGGCGGCATGCTGGGGTGTATTGCAAGAGGGATCTCCTCCAGAAGTAGGGAGGTTATCCTGTCCCTGCATAGTAATTGTTCAAGCCCCACCTGGAGTACTGCGTGCAGTACTGGCACCCATTCCTGAAGGGGGACAGATTGTTGGAGGGGGTGCAGCAAAGAGCCACAAAGATGATCCAGGGCTTAGAGAACAAGCCCTACGAGAACAGGCTGGGAGAGTTGAATATGTATTTGCTGGAGGAGAGGAGGGATGGGGGATATGATTGAGACGTTTAAGTATCTGTAAGGGACAAACAAGACCAATGCAGAAGAGATTTTCCAGATGAGAAAGGGAGGGACACAAGAGGGCATGGACTGAGATTGGGGGGTGAGATGAGGAGATATTTTTTCACTGAAAGAGTGGTGGACAAATGAAACACCTTACACCAGACTAGATAATGAACTGTAAGACGGCAGGGCAGTTTCAAGAGGGGTTGGGACAGGGGAAGGGATACTGAGAAGAGGGGGTTGGAGGGGCAGCTGTGAGATGAAAGATAGCTGCACACTCGAGCAGACCCGATAGACCATGAGGCCTGTTTCTGCTGGCAATTTTGTAGGTTCGTAATTTCTAAACACTGTTTTTATTTTGTCACTGCAGTAATGCGTTTCCATCTTCAGTATCTTTGAAAACGGGCTGATTTCAATTAAAACAAGGAGACCAAGAAAAAAGCATTACTAGTCTCAGCTCTCTCTGATAACAAAAATCAGTGGTTTTGTCACTTCGGGGTGGAGGAGGGGGATTGATGGCCTGAAATTATATACCATATGTAATTACTTAAATTTAATACACACAGAGACTTTCTAATCCCTACACAATTTTATTTTTATATTTATTGAAGTGTTTCACCAGGAAGGGCACACTGAACAACAAGTTGCTAGTCTCCCTCACCCTCAAGCATCCCTCCTCACTGCCTCAGCTCCTCCTCCTACCCTCCATTACTGGGTATAGGATGAATCTGTCTTTTCTTTTTCATCCCCATCTACCACATACCCAACGCAATGCCCTCCCCATTTCTCCCCTCCTCTCTCTCGCCCCCATACCACCACTCTTCTTTCTCTTTTCCCACTAACCCACTCCTAACAAAGAGTCACTGAGCCACCTATGACTTGTACTGTATAATTAACTCGCAACACAATTCCTTTGGCTGCTATTATTGTAACCTTGTCTTTTTTTGTGTGTAAGTTCCATTGTAATGATCATGTTATGTTTTGCACCTTATTGCCTTGACGTGGAACCTTTGTAAAAGAGCCCTCGGCTCAAAGGTGTCATCCGAAATACAAATAAATCAATAAGTCTCACAGTGCGTCGGGGGGGGCCCAGCATTGGGTGAACCAACATGCTTTACAATACATACATACATACATCGAGCAGCAGTACACAGTTGGTACATACCATCATGAAGTACAGATTCAACAGTGCAAACATACACTTACAATATAGACATCGAGTAGCATTAATCGTAGATACAGTTATACTTGCAATAGGAAGAGTTAACAGGTCAAACTAAAGCAAACCTGAACATTGAGTGCTGTGAATTTATGTGATCACTGCTGCTCTCTGAATGCTTGGTGTGCATTAGCGACCACCAATGACCACAGTAAATTGAACTTTGTTAGCTTTTTTAGGTTCGCAGTTGCCACTCTGGCCAAGGCATTTGGGCGTTACAAATTTTCACTGTTCAGTTAACCTGATGTAGTGGCTAACCCAGTTCACATGTGGCTAAAACAATCTGGTGCATTTCAGCCACAACAGCCAAGACATTTTAGACCTTAGTACTCACCCAGGAATGGTTCTGCATCTCACACATGACTTGCTCATCTCTGAGTTTGTCATCACACTCAGTTGATACAGTGGTGCAGACTGCTTCCTAATGTACGCTAATGTTTGCAGACTGCTTAATGTACAATGTTTGCAGAATTATAACAATGAAACTATGCAACTGTACGAGCTGAAGTGGTCAGGATTGGTTTTCTTTTTGATAGCGAATTCTTAGTGAACTCTAAATTTATCAATGTAATTCAACATTTTTATTTTGATCATGACCTAAACAAAACTGTACTAAAAGCATACCGTATACAGCATTATGCCCACCACACAGACACACCACAATAAAAAAAAACACAAACATGTTCTGTATTTATTGATCCTATTAGTGCGTGCAATTTCATCTGAGGCTGGTATGAAACACAGCGACTAAATTATATTTTCATCCAATTGCCAGATTTAAATTATGGTCATGTCAGTTTGGTTGGGAGTGGGGGATGAAAGCTACTTCTTGCATTCTGTTGCTCTCCTACTTGAAGAGGAGAACTCCAACTCTGGCTGACCTGGTAACACATCTGCTGAAGATCAGTAAGCTTTACCCTTTCGGTCTGGTATCCACTTTTCAATAGGAAGAGTAAACTAAGCCCAGCTGAAGTCCCCACCCCAGCTACAGTTTTTCTACAGCCCCTGTCCCCAATACACTTCCACTCAAAGTTTCTGGACCAGAGGTACATATAAGCAGCAGAGAGCGACACAAGGATCACCTGTTAACCACTCCCCACCCCAACAGCACTTCCACCTATTTTGTTTAGTATCATTAAACCCAAACACCACCATCTCAGTGCTCATCATCCCATCAAGTCAAACATTTTAGTAAAACAAAAATATTTTTTCAAGTCAAACACAGCACAACGTTTCTTAATCTCTCACGGTCTCCACCAGGTCCAAATGTCGGTCTCATACAAAGTACTACAGGGACAAAATTACTGGGTACACATACCTCAACTTTCTTTTCCAGTTCCTTACTGCTCAACAGCTGTGGCAGCCAGAGGAGAGGTCAGATCAATGCAAAGCACATCTGTACTATTTGTATCGGACAGTCACACAACTTCCCTGAAGTCCTTAAGGCTGGAAGTGCTGGCTTGATGCTGCTGCTGCAGAGGTACAGACTCCTAAAGATGAGGAGGCAGCATCTGCTCTTACCCCCCTGCTTCACCCCCCACCAACTCCCCAAGGAGAGCACCAGACGGTGCACCTCCTAAATCTTGGCATACAGACAGGCAGCAGGGGTTGGTCAACACCACCCAGCCCCTGCTGCTGCCACCACCTGACCCATCCCCATCCCACAAAGAATTCCCCTGTTACACTGCTACAACCTGCCCTCTCCCACCCCAAAGAAAATCCTTCCCGCTACTGCCACCACCTGATCAACTCCCAGACCCCGAAGAACGTCCCTGCCACTACTGCAGGCACCCAACTCATCCCTGGCCCCTGAAGAATTCATCTCCTAGTGCTGCTGCTACCACAACCAAACCCATCACCAGCCACCCACCCCAATAATCTCCCCATGCCACTGTAGTCACCCGACCCATCCACTACCCACAAAAGAAATTCCCTCACCAGAACAGTCAGCTACCTGACTGCTGAGCCCCAGAGTGGTGCAGTAAGACCTCAGTCAGAGCCAGCAGCACAATGCAGGCAAGAAATAAAACTGTATATGTGTAGAAGTGGGTGTACACTCAGGGTGGAAGGTGTACGTGCGCACACGTATGTGTGTGTGCTTCTACAATGAATTACTGAGGGGGTTGCCAGCATGTGACTGTTTCGCACTCTATGTACATCAGACACGCAGCATGTGCCTGCTGGGTTGGTGCGTACTGTACGTCTGACATGCAGCACGTGCATGTTGAGTTGATGCTGCATTGTACATCTGGTACATGTTGGGTTGATGCGTACTGTATGTCTGTTAACGTGAATATGCACTTTGGTTTGGTGTGTTGCGTAATATGCAGCATGTGTTTTGGGGTGTGTATACTGTACATGTTTTTGTTTGTGCATACTGCATGTCTGTACATGTAGCGTGTGTTTATGTCCCTCCCATACCCCCTGGGCCCCCAATCGTTTGAGCCCTCTGAGGCCTGCTGCCAACAGAATTACCTCCCACTGCTGCTTGTAATCTGCAGGCACCCTAGATTCTCCAGCCTCCTACTGCTGGAAGTATCCCCCCTCCAGCCAAGCAAAAATCATCTCCAAGTCCACCCTGAGCACCTCCCTCCAATCCCCAAGGAGTTTAGTTTCAATCCTGAGATGTAAGCTAACAGGGGAGCAGACTGATGCTAGGGTCATTCACTAGGTAAACTCTCCAAGGGAGGCCTAGCAAGTGCTCCCTCAGCTAGTGGGAGAAATCAGGGAACAAGGGAAAACACAAATGGAGAAAAAGAAAGGGCCTGGAATGGGGAGTGAGAACCACATTGGTTGGGGGGGGGGGGTGAGAATATGAAAAGAAACACAGGGAACAGATAAAATAGGTCCTGCCAGTATTCAGGGTAATGCCACAGAGAAAAATCCAGCCATGTCTAACCAAGGAAAGAAAGTATTTTCTTTTTTTTGTGTGTGTGTGTGTCCATGCGGACCAAGAAGTGACTAACAGCTCAGAAATGGGGAAGATGGGTGTTCAGCCCAAGGCCACAGAACAAAAATAAAAATTGCTCAGAGAAGACAATGTGTAGAGTGCCCCAGAGGTTGAACCTCCACAGCCACTAACCCTGGCTCTGCTCTCCTACAAGACAGTGAAATAGGGATGGTGGGTGGTGCTCTATGGAGAAAATTATTTCTGAAAATCTGTAGTTACAGTAAGCAACATTCCTATCTTCCTAGGATCAGTCTTGTCCAAAGCCCCAGTCTTTCTTCCAAGTTGCAAGCTTCCCACCTATCCCAGAGGAGCAGGTTCAACCTGGAGTCCACACACAACTTAGTCCTCAGCAGTGGAAAGCTGAGGAGGGGCACTCCCTCAATCATCATCGTCCAAGGTCCAAATGAGTGAGTGCAATGGTTCTAGTGGAACAAGAGGAGGAGCAGCTGGTCCCAACATCAGCTCAGCTACACCCGCTGGGGAAAAATGGGACTTCCTCCAGAATGGGGCATTAAGGGCTTTACAGCAGGTGAACAAACCTAACCAGGAGTCATAGCAAAGGCATCCATCTGAGAGACTGCTGATGCTGCAAAGCAGAAAGCCCCTTCAGAGGTGTTGCAAGAGGATTTTTTCTGGTGCCGTGTTGCTTATATAACCCTAACAGAGATTCTAGGGCCCGATCACACACTGTCACTCGTAGGCATCTCAAACAACAGGGTATGTATCTGAACCCCTAGACATCACTGAAGCTGCCATGTGGGCCTGGTGTGATGCTTATGTTAAGGAAGATAGGGCAGTAGGTAAATATTTTCTTCCCAAAGGCGATCTGTCTAGCATCCTGTAATGAGGGGTATGGCCTAGTCACTGGGATGGGTCTGCTGCTTGTCAAGGTCAAGAGAGACATCAACTCCAGCAAGGGATGAGTGCCTAAGATTTCCAGGAGACAAAGTGGGAGCATGGTATCAGATCTGGAGGCTCTTTGGAACTGGGAGAGTTAGAAATGGGCGCCTCTAGACTGAAACAATAGCCTCTCCCAGAGAAGTATGCCACAGAGAAATTGCAACGGTTTCCAGAGTAGGCAACCCCAGGAAACCCAGCAGCACAGTGCGGAGATTTCTAGCTACAAGACAGGGCCAAATCAGCAGCTCCTGTATCTCTCTCATGAATGGCTGACTGAGAATGGTTTCAGCTGTGGAGGAGAGGTAGAAAGAGGATTCATTCCCCTAAGAGGATGTCAAGGGAGTGGAGGCTGAAAAGCCCCCAGCGAATGGGGCAGAGGGAGGTGCTTGGAAAGGAGTCTGGTTTAGCTCCCTAAGACAGCACTTTATTTGCAGATGACACCACATCTGTAGAGTGGACACTCAGGAGGGGTGGACAGAATGTGTAGGGACCCTGAAAAACTTGGAGTAGCCAAGAGTGTGGCAGTTGGGGTCCAATACCAAAAAGTGCAGAATCATGCACCTAGGGCATAAGAACCCATCAGGAGAGGAATATAGGATTTGAGAAGGGGAAGAATATGAAGAGTCACTAGGCAGGAAAAAGACCTTGGAGTCATCATATCGGATTATCTCAAAATGGCAGGGCAGTGTGATAAAGCAGTGAATAGGGCCAGTGGGATGCACCGGGAGAGGTACCTCCAGCAAAAGGATGAAGGTAGTACCACTGTATAGCTCGGTTCTGAGACCACACCTGGAGTATTGTGCCCAGTTCTGGAGGCCACGCCTCAGAAAGGAAACAGGGTGGATGCAGTCCAGAGAAGGGCAACTTAAATGGTGCAGGCATTTCATCAAAAGCCTTACAAAGAGAGAGACATGTCACACCTGGGGGACATGAGACCTACAAGAGCCTCATGGGGCTCAGGCAATGTGCAGGAGAGGGGGGTCTCTTTCAAATGAGAAAGAGCACCAGGACCAGAGAGGCATGTGATGAAGCTGGAGTTTAAGAGGGATTTGAAGAACAATACTTCACAGAAAAAAGTAGTGGATGTCTAGGACAGTCTGCCAGTGAAGGCAAAAACAGTAGGGAGCTTCATGCATGGGACAGGCTTAGAGGAATAAGTAATCAAACTTTATTTAACCAGGCAAGTTACATCATTGAGCAACCTCATTTTCAAGGTGGTCCTGGACACATAGGACAAATTCAATCACAGTAACATATCAGTTCATGATACACTAGACAGTAGTACAGGAAACAACAATACAAGATCAGTAGGCATGAGCGCAGGGCTTGGTTTGTAATAAATAAGACAAGCAGTTCAACGCATGCTAGTTGAGTTCATTAGAGTATTGAGGGAGGAGGTGGCTGGAGGGGAGAGAAAAGGTAGTAAACAGGACACAATAAGTAGAGGGAGAGGGGCAGCCTAATAAGGTGGAGGCCCCAAGTAAGATAGCTCAGGAAGGGAGGAAGTAATGGGGGTAGTACCTTAGTGGGATGCTGGCCGATGGGGGAATAAGACCAGTGAGTAAACGGGAGGGACGAAGACCAGTTAAGAGTCTGTGGAGACAGTAGGCAGAACTGACTGGGTGGGCCAAGTGGTCATTTTCTGTCAACAAATTCTATGCTTCTATATTTCACATTCGTTAATCTACTGGTGTTAGTGTTGCTGGGAGAACTCGTCTGAAAGCCTTTTGAGGTGTGGAGGGGGGGGGGCACACATGTGGCCTGAGCATCCACTGTACCCGTCTCATCCTGAACCCAGTGGCTCAACTGCCTTGCCTTAGGGGAGAAGCCTCCCATCTGAGTAGCACCAGCTGCTGGTGTCCAGTGGGTGGATACTCGCGGGCGGTAGCCAGCTGAATGGCTAGCCATGCTCCCGATGGCCCTGCTGCAGGCACCAAACTAGATCCAGAGTCAACACCAGTGATAGCGCAATTGCCCATGCCAAATGTTGACATCACGAGCTGTGCCTGCACTGAGATGGACTCTCCTCAACACCCCACCAGCAACAACTGCCAAGCCGATTTTAACGAAAACATCTTTGGTAATGATCTCGAAATCCAAATTTGTGAGTTTAACTGCAGCCAACTATGAATTGTTTGCTGGAAACCAAAAGAAACAAATTGGATCAAGTCCTAAGTTATCCTTGTGAAGATCAAGATCCCCAGGACAAGGCTGTAGCAGTCCAAGAAATAGCTGCCTACCTCTTCCTGCTTGAAAAGGGAATCTCATTCTGGTTACTGGATCCCCTCTTTAAAAAGTGATGACAAAGCATTCTTTACATGTTAGCGTTGAATTTTATGGGCTTCCCTAACCCATTTTATAAACACACCTTGTACACAGGTCCTCAGTGCTCACCCTGCTTATATCTTTCGTGAGATTCCCATCATGAGAGGCAGTCTCCTGGATACCAGATCTTGAGACAACAGATGAGCTGAAGCATCAAGGGAGGAGACAGAATTTATGGGGAGAAGTTTCCATGTATCTGTGTCTCCCCCTGCTGCTGTGAGAGGCCCTCAACCCCAGTCTAGACCGTCATGGGCAATAAATATGACATGGACTAAACCTGAAAGTCCAGCTAGGCTTCTAGCAGGTGGTAACTATATAGACTGTATGTAACAAAAACTAGGGAGGACATCACGTGGGAAAACGGAGGCTTTCACACCACTATAAGCAAGTGGTCTATACAATCTCTATAAGGCTACTATGCAAATGACAGGAGTAGTCACATGATGACCCATCTTTTTGTTATATATCTCTATGGTAACAACCCAACCTGGCAAGCTGACGTAACTGGCAGTCTTTGCCTCAGAAAGGGCCACAGAGGATGAGTGAACCTGCAGAAAGAATAGCCCCTGTCAGCACCCGGGAAGGTGGTACCTTCAAGTCATTACTAAGATATGCCAGCAGAGTTGTGAGCAAACTCTCTACCTCCCTGCAGAGGTGAACAGATGGATTGTTCCTTCATAACCGAAAATTGGCACATCTGTTTCAGGAATCAGGCATTTCTGCGCTTCAGCAAAAGAAACACAGCTTTCCTGGTTTATAAAGTTGGCTGGAATTCCCCTTGCTAACCTTCATTCTCTAATTATATTCTAACTGCATTATGGGCAACGGTACATCTTGGCTCCAAGGACTTCTGACTGGGGTACATGTGACTGCCCCTCATTATCTCACTAAGCAAGCATTACTTCACACACAGAGGGTGGTCAGCATCTGGCCCCCTGTAAGTCCCGTATGTAGGGGCGTTTGTTGTTCTGCATCCTCTGCTCAAATCAAGTTTCTGCACTGAAGTAGGGAGAGTGCTCCACTTTTTTTGCTTTCATCATTGCCAGCCCTGTAAGACTGTGGAAGGTGGTACTACTCAGATTCTGGAGAGAGAATGGCACGGAGGGTTACATAGCATGATTAGGAGTAACATTCCAACAGCAAAGCCAGTGTATCTCAGCACTCACATTGGGGTACTGTCATTGCCAGAGGACAGGAAGGGCCAACATGATAGACCATACGTCCTTTCAGCAAATCTCCAGAAAGGAGCTGTAACTGTTAGGAGCTGCAGCGGGAAGCACTGCGGTCCGGAGGAGCTGGGGTGGTTGCTGGCTGCATCGGCAGCAGAGAGCACACTGGGGGCCATATCGGAGGCGGGAGGAGCCGGAGCTGCATTGGCAGCTGGCCGCACTGGCGGTGCGAGGAACCGGAGCTGCATCGGCAGCAGGAAGGGCACTGGAGTAGGCTTTCCCGATGGCTGCAGTCAGTGGCAGGCCAGGGCTGGAGGGAGCGGAGCCATTTTTGCCAGGAAGGCTGTGGACCAATCAACAGACAGGGTGCCAAGTCTGAACTAGTGGCTGGGCTACAAAGGACAGGCCCAGCCGTCTTCACTTAACCTGGCCAGAAAGGAGCTGTAATTGTTGTCCCCCACCACCCACCCCATCCCGACCTCTATTAAATGGTTGGTGGGGGTGGAGCACTGGAGGAGGATACGGGGAGATTGGGTGAGCTGGAACACTAGGAAGCTTGGACTTGTTGCTGGCTGGCGGGGGGCCGGCAAAAGGGTTATGTACACTGCTTGCTTGGGCATTGTTGACTAATACTGGGGAGGGACAAATTGATGCTGTTTGTATAATTTTGAATGTATGCTATCTACTGTTGGGGAAATCGGCAAATTGAGTCGTATCTAACTACTGATGGGGCTTGTGAACTGGCTACTGCTGGGAAGTAGGAAAATCTGCATGTCAACGGACTACTGCTGGGAAGGAGGGCAAATTGCTGTGAACTGACTACTGCTGGGGAGGGAGGAGGAGCAAACTGTTGGGTACTGCTTGTGTAATAACTGCTGGTAGAGGGCTTGTATAAGATTGACAGTGTATTATTGCTGGTAGGGGGCCATACTGCTCACAGCCAAAATGAGGGTAGACTTGGGGTTGCCAGAGCAGGCATCTTCGGTAGGGTGACTGGATGCACAGGGTGAGGGGCGGTCATAATATTAAATTGGGCATGGAGGTTCGGAGGGTGCCCAGTGCGTTTCCAGCTGGTGGGTCTTAGGGAGGAAGTCAAGGGGATCAGCAGGCAGCTGGAAGGCGGGAGGGTTTGGGAGGTATGGTGGGAAAAGGACCGTATGTGGGTAGACAAGGCCAAAATGGCATACCCCAGGGGACAGGTGGACAAGGACCATATGGTTACTCAGGAGGGGTTGGACGTGAAACAAGCAATGTACAGAAATCACTCTGTAAGGAGGGGGCTGCCCAGAAGGAGCCAGGGGAGGGGCAGGAGAGAGCAAATCGGGGGCAAGCATCACACTTAATAGATTCACCCTGCTATATCCAGGAGAGGAAGTGGAGGAGGCTGGTTGGGAGGGCGGGGAGCAGGCAGACAGAGAAGGTTTGGTCAGGAAGCTGAGGGGGGAGGGGAACACAAGAGGGAGCCAGATACGAAGGGACGGAGGGACATGAGCCCAGGTTGGGGGAGGCACGGTAGATGGGGGAGCGCAGAGAGGCCAGGGTGGAAGGGGGCAGGACTCTGGTCGGGCCAGTGTCTAGGCTGGGGGAGGCAACCAAGGAGGGAGGTGCGGTAGGGAGTTCTCTAGATAGGTCAACTTTGAGACAGGATAAAATCGGATGAGGTGGAGAGTCGGGGGGCAGGAAGAAATACAGCAGATGGGGTGGAAAGCGCAGGTCCAGAGTGGGGGAGGGAGGCAAGAAGAGATGTAGTAGAAGGATGTCTGGCTGGGTGGGGTATCTGAGGATAACAGCTCAGCAAGAGAGACCAGGGCAGATTTGGGGTAATTTGTGCCACCCTGGAGGTTGGGGGGGGTGAGGAGCAAACTGGGAGTCGCAGGCAGAAGAAAGAGGATGGTAGGGCACACACAGGCATGTGACCCCAGGCTGGGGCGGAGGAGCAAGCGGAGGGGGTCGATGACAGAAGGAGGAGCCTGGAAGGAATCAAAGGGGCTAGTAAAGTGGGGGTTGGGTGAAGGTGATTCTGCTGGGTGACTCCATGACCAGGGGTATCCAGTGGGAGGGAGAGGGTAAAAGCAGCCCAGTCAAGGCTAAATGTATCCCAGGACTATCCGTACACAAGGCCAAATTCCAGCTATACTCTGTAGTACTGGAATGCGGGATTCCTCAGACTTTCTAGTACATCTGGGAACAAACGACTTGAAAGGGAACAGTGAACTAGAAATACAGGTGAGATTCCGGGAACTGGCCAGAGTTTGCCACTCTATAGGAAGCACAATCTCCTTCTCTGAGATTCTGCCGGTACCAAGGGCGAACGGGGAGAACAAGCAGAAACTTAGAGGGGTGAAACAGTGGCTCAGGGACTGGTGCAAGGCACACAAATATGGGCTGGTGGGGGACTGGGGGGGATACACTGGAGGATAAGGGGCTATATGCCAAGGATAGGATACACTTCAACCTGGAGGGGAGGGAGGTCTTGAAACTAAAGCTTGCTGGATTCATAGGCGAGAGGTGGGGTTTAAACTTGTAAAGGAGAGAGGGTTAAGTAAAAGAAAGGCTCCAGGAGGGTTGCTACAGGGACCAGGTCTAGGGCATGAAACGAGGGCGGGGAACTGCGTTGCAAATCCATGGAGAACTGTGCAGGATAGGGACTGCGCAGGGCCGAGGACTGGAGAGGGGTCGGGGTGGTGGACGGTCCTGATCAATGCCAGGAGCATGGGTAATAAAATGGCCAAGCTCCAGGCTATGCTGGTTGAGGGAGCAGCGGATGAGGCAGCAGTTACTGAGACATTGGCCACCCAAGAGAAATGAGTGAGATCTAAACTTGCAGGGCTAAAAAATATTCAGGAAAGATAGAGGAGTGGGAAGAGGGGGAGGTGTAGTGCTGATAGTCAGAAATGACACAGTGGTTAGTGGAGTGGAGGAGACTGTAGGGGGTGTGGAGGCGATTTGGGTAACCCTGCAAGTGAGGGGAGGTAAAAGACTGAAAACGGGGGGGTGGTTTACAGGCCCCGCTCAATAGAGGTGACCACGGAGGATAAACTAGTTGAGATCATCAAGGGTCACTGTGACCTTGGAAAGGGTAGGGTGGTGATCATGGGTGACCGTAATATGCCAGGGCCAGACTGGGACACTGACATCCTCTGTGGCCAGGGAACAGAGACTGATGGACATCTTTCAGGATGCCTTCCTGGTCCAACAGGTGGGGGAACCTACTAGGGAGGGGCGGATATTGGACGTTGTCTTAGCAGACAGTGACCAGATAAGGGGGCCTGAGGTGTCATCCCACTGGCAGTTGGAGACCATGCCACGGTCTGGTTTCTGCTGTATTGGGGGGGGGGGGGAGAGATAACTGCACTAATGCAGTAGTAGTAGACTTCAAGGGAGTGGACTCGTGAGCATGGACAGGATTCTATGGGGAGCTTGGACAAGATTAGGCCGGACACTGATGCTGGAAGTTTGTGGAAGACCATTAAGAAAGGGGGCAGGAGGCCACTAGGTCCTGTACAAAAGCAGCAAGGCGGAAGCATGGTAGAGCCAGGCATTGCTGGGGACCAGAGAGGCAGGAGGTGGTGAGGGGAAAAAGGCTGCCACGCACATTTTAAGCATGGGGGGAGATAGGGAGCCAGCGGAGAGAGTATAAGCTGATGGCCAGGAGGGTCACCAGAGTGGTGAGGAGAGCCAAGGTGAGGATGGAGCAAAACCTGGCTAGGGATATCTGGAGGGGGGAAAGGGATTCTATAGATACATAGGGGAGAAGAGAAAAGCAAGGACACAGATCAGCAGGATTAGGACTGGGGGGATGGGCTCAGGAAGTGGGGGAACAGGCAGAGGCGCTAAATGAGTACTTTGCCTCGATCTTTACAGAGGGAGGCAGGGGATCCCTCCAGCCCGACGGCAGGGAAGCCAACAAAATCGAGAGGTCAGATGGAGTCCGGAGGACTGAAAAAGGCTAGGGTACAGGATGGGCCAAACCTAGAAGGGGATGGGGGGCTGGGAAGGAGAAATCACAGTGGACAGAGTGAGGGAGGCCTTTCCAAAGCTAAAACCTGATAAGGCACCGGGGCCGGATGGGCTACATCCGAGGGTTATGAAGGAACTGGCGGACAAGCTGGCTGCTCCACTGGCTGCACTCCAACACCTCTCTGCAGACAGGATGGGTGCCTCAAAACTGGAGAGTGGCTCATGTGGTGCCTATCCACAAAAGGGGGTTTAGAGTTGTTGCTAGCCTTGCCTGTAGAGCAGAAAGCAGCTAATTAAAAGAAGCTACATTTTCTTATTAATTTAACACTTATATCTCGGCAGGAGTCAGTGTCTGTTGAGATTAAGCAAGACAGATACTTCATTAGAAGTAGAAGGGGTCTTATTTAGGGTTAAAAAAAAGAAAGAAAATAAAGTCAGTGTGTGTTCTGTGCTGTGAAGGGTACTGTATCAACTTACTTTGCTAAACCAGTAGGAGGAGAGAGAGAGCTTAATTGGGGGTGTGGCTTAGACACTATAGAAGCAGGTGACTCAAATTACAACTTCCTGTTGCTTGCCCTGCTTGTAGATCAGAAAGCAGCTAACTAAAAGAAGATACATTTGCGTTTACGCGTGTCTGCTGTGTCCGCTGAAACTGCTGGCATTAGACAAACTTGGATAAGATAATTTTAGCATATCCTCTACTTAATAAATATGCACCTTTATAATGGAAAAAGAACTTAGTAAGTGTATGCAATGTTTGATGTATAGTGAGGGAAAGTATGGGAGCGAGTATGTATGTGCTAATTGCCATCTGATTACTACTCTTGAAGCAGAGCTAGCGTTTCTGCTCAATATTAAACCAGTTTCTACTGATACTAGGGAATTGGAACGTTACACTGATCTTACGGATGAACAACTTCATTCTAATGAACAACTTCCTTCACATTTAGGTAGCATTTCTATGCCTCCTGATGAGGAGACAATTGTAACGACCAGTTACTAGTATACCTGTTGCCTCTGCCCCCTCTTATAAGGTGGATGATTATCCTCCCTCTTCTCATGATAATGATGACTGGACCATTGTCACAAAGCCTCTTAAAAAAAGAGGGGTGGTCAAATACACAATAATGCTCCTATTGAAACTCTTAATAGGTTTCAGCAATTGACTGTATCAAATAATGAAGTGCTACATGATTTATCCTGTGCATCACCTTCTGTTGATAATGGTTCAAAAACACTTTTCAATCAGGAGTTAATGCTCATGAATACTTGTCCTAGTAAGTCTCAAGCTACCAAATCAATACCTATTAAGTTAATCGCTCCAGAGTGTGTTAAACAATCACCTATTTCTGATTCTTGTACCCCTACTGTCTCAAAACAAGTGTTAGTCCTGGGAGATTCAATCATTAAGCACACTTGACAGGGCGGTATGCAATAGTGACAAGAGCAACCGCACTTGTTCTAGCTCTCCGTGGGCAGGTATCTGACATTACCTCCATGATGCCTAAAATTTTACAAAATGCAGGAAAATCCACTGGTTATCATACATGCCAGTGTTAATGATACAAACAACACCCCATTTAATCAGTTACAACAAGACTATGTGGCGTTATGTAACCTGTTACTTGATAGGGGATGCGGTGTATGTATATCTGAAATTCTACCTGTCCAGAGAGCAACATCTACCATGGCGCAGAAAACCAAAGCCCTAAATGAATGGCTGAGAAGAAAAAATTACTCACCTTAGTAATGTTGTTTCTTCTAATGGAGTCTTGCTATATTATGACATATGCAGTATAACCCCAGGTTAGAACTGCTCCGGAGGTGAAAGAGTTAACTTTCCATGCCAGGCATGGAACCTTGAGTGCGAGCTCGGTTGAAAACTGTCTGTTGTTGCTCAAACTTAAACTGTCAGATCTTTACGAGCAAAACTCACTAAGGTTCTGTGTGGAAGCCGAAAACCTACACTAGCCCATTGGCTACTAACTACAAAAAAAAAACACATTTGTGTTCTTGATCCCAAAACAAAGACTCAAGTCAGGGGAATCAAGAAAGAAAATTAAAACATAACACCCAGGCACCCTAAGAAAGGGTGAAACAAAGGTGGGCATCTACGTGCTAACATTGCGCTGCCCACCCACATCCCAAAAATAGAGGTTCTGAGAGGGTCAGGCTGGGGAGTAATAATAGCAAGACTCCATTAGAAGAAACAACATTACTAAGGTGAGTAATTTTTCTTCAAACAACATGAAGTCTTGCTATATTATGACATATGCAGACTACACAGCAGTACCTCCATGGAGGAGGGACAGAACCTACTTAGGAAATAGGTTTGAAGCACGGTTGTGTTAAATCGAGCATCACTCCTAGCCTGATGTCCAGGGAGTAATGCTTAGTAAAAGTGTGAACTGTTTTCCAGGTAGCTGCTTGACATATCTCTAGGATAGGGATGTCCCTGGCAGCAGACAGAGACGCAGCTGTACCCCTGGTAGAGTGAGCCCTCAGGCCCGAGGGAGGAACCTTACCCAGTTTTTCATAGCAAAATTGGATACAAGAGACAATCCACCTGGCAATGGATCTTTTAGTGGCAGGTTTTCCTTTTCCAACCTCACCATAAGTGAGGAACAATTGGAAGGAGTCAAACCTGTGACCCTTGGTATGTTCTATGTAATAACTAACTTTGACATCCAACTGTGCAATCTCCTCTCGCCAGAGGAGGAATGGTCAGTGAAATACACAGGAAGGGACATGGATTGATTAAGGTGGAAATCTGAAACCACTTTAGGCAAAAACTTTCTGTTAGTCCTGAGAACCACCTTATCCCTGTGAAAGGAGATAAAGTCAGGTTCCACTGACAATGCTTGCAACTCACTTATGCGCCTGGCAGAAGTGATGGCTACCAAAAACACAGTTTTCCAAGTCAAGTACTTGAGCTCCGCTGAAGACAACGGCTCAAAAGGGGGTTGCATAAGCTGGGCGATGCAAATATTAAGATCCCAAGCAGGGGCAGGGTCCCTGAATGGAGGGTTGGTGAAGCAAACCTTGAAAAACTTGGAGAATACAGGGTGAGCTGAAAGAACAAGGTTTACCTGTTGATAAGAAAGCAGACACGGCTGCTAGTGCGCTTTTAGGTAGCTGTGGTCTCAGCCCCAAAGAATTCAAATGCACCAAATAATCCAGGATTGGGGCAAGTCAGCAGATTCTGGTAGAATATGCTTGCCAGAGCACCATATGGAAAATCTCTTCCATTTGGAATTATAGTGGCCCTGGTGGAAGGCTTCCTAGAGGCCTTCAAGATATCCAATACACCTTGGGAGAGGTGTAGGTCAGCAACACTAACTCTTCAAGAGCCATGCCTTGAGATTGAGAGATCTGAGGTTCGATACCAAACCTCCCCAAGCACAGGTTAACAGATTGTGATTCCTGGGGAGGTGCAGGGAGAGTGGACCTGCTAGGGACATGAGGAGGGTACCAGGGCTGTCTGGCTCAATCTGGAGCAATCAGGATCATCTTGCAGGGTTGAGATCTGATTTGACTAGCACCTTGAACAGAAGAGGAAAGGGGGAAGGCATAGAGAAACTTCCTTCCCAACTGAGAAGGAAGGCATCCAGAGGGACTGAGCCCAACACTGGGGGCCTGCAGCAAAAAGGAAAGTTGGCGATTGTCTGGGGCTGCAAAAAGATCTATCTGCGGGGTGCCCCATCTGGCAAAAACTACCTCCAGTACTAGGGGATCCAGTGCCCATTCATGATCGCCCTGGGAAATCCTGCTGAGAGCATCCGCTAGGACATTGTCCTTGCCTGGAAGGTGAACTGTCATAAGGGAGGCGTTCAGGGAATAAGCCAGAGACCACAACTTCATTGCTTCGGTGCACAAGGCCATAGACCGAGTGCCTCCTTGCTTGTTGATGTACCACATTGTAGTAGTATTGTCTGTTCTGAACTGAACAACCTTGTTCTGAACAGATGTGGAAAAGACCTGGAGTGCCAGAAAAACTGTTCTGAGCTCCAACAAATTGATGTGGAGCAGAGATTCCAGTGGGGACCACAACCCCTTGGTAGTGAGGTCGCCCATGTGAGCTCCCCACCCCAAGAGGGATGCATCTGTAGTAAGGGTCAAGGAGTGAGACTGGGGGGTTGAAGGGAACCCCCTGTCTCAGACTGCCCTGGTCCTGCCACCACTGAAGGGCCTGGATCAGGGTTCGAGTCACTGGGATCAATTTGGTTAGAGGGTCTGTCCTTTGAGACCAAAAGGCTCTCAAATGGAACTGGACATCCCTCATCTGAAATCTTGCTCCCTGCACTACTGCTGTAGAAGCAGCCATGTGCCCCAGGAGCTGTAGAAAATGCCTTGCCGGGTCGAGAGACCTGCAGGATGAAAGAGGAGGCCAGAGAGACCAAGGTCCTTGCTCTTTCCAGAGGGAGGAAGGCTCTGCCTCTTTGTGTTCAGCTCTGCGCCTATGAAGGTGAGAAGCTGGACAGTCTCTAGAACAGACTTTGAAAGACTGAGAAGGAAACCTAGAGATGTGAGCAGTTGCTGAGTTACCTGAAGGTGTAATTTGATCTGGTCTGGGACTGACCTACTATGAGCCAGTCGTCCAGATAAGGAAAGATGGCAATCTTTTTCTTCTTAAATGGGCAACTGCTACTGCCAGGCATTTTGTGAATACCCTCGGGCCGAGGTGAGGCCTAAGGGCATTGCTCTGAACTGATAATGGCCTGAGGCAGTCTCGAATCTGAGGTACTTTGATGGGAGCTCTGTTAAGAACATGGAAGTAGGCATCCTTGAGGTCCAGGGAGGCTAGCCAGTCCCCTGGCCTTAGAGAGGGTAGAATAATTCCCCAGAGTCACCATTTTGAACTTTGGTTTTAAAAGGTGCTTGTTTAGATACCCAGATCCAGGATGGGCCGCCATTCTCCTGGCTCTTTTGGGAAAGGAAGTACCTGGAGTACAACCCTTGCCCTGGTGTGGGGTGGAACCCTTCCACAGCTCTGAGAGCCAGGAGGGCAGAAACTTGTTTCTAGGCAAGTGCCTCTGAAGGATTTGAGGTGGAAAGGACCTGGCTCTCATCTTCGGAATTTTGAAGCTGAGAACCAGTCCCTGGCTTACTACTTCCAGGACCCACTTGTCTGATGTTAAAGACTTCCAATCCTGGACAAAGTAAGCCAGCCTGCCCCCACCGTAGTGGAGAATCGGGCCTGGTCACCCCATCAGGAGCCTGTTTTGCAGGGGCTTGGGTTGAGGGGTAGAAGAGGCTTCTTGAACCCCTTCTGCCCTTCCTCTCAAAGAACCCCTCTGGGCATAAGCAGAAGAGGAGGCCTGGCTTGGTAAAAGGCCTATGAAAAGGCCTGCCCCTGCCATGCTGCTTTTGAGGAGTGGCGTGCCTTTCTTTGGCTTGTGCACTTCATAAGTGGTCCTATACTCATCCATTTTCTTCATATAATTCTCTGTCTGCTCCCAAACAGAGAATTGCCCACAACAGGAAAATCCATAGCCTTAGACTGAGTATCCTGTGATAGGGCAGTACATCTGAGCCAGGCCATTCTGCGAAGAGACACAGATGTAGCCATGACTCTTGATGAAACATCATTAGAGTCTACTGCATCATGAAATTGCACTTGGTGCCTCTCACTATCCTCAGCCACCTGCTCCAGCCCCTGGCAAGCTGGTCAGGGGCCTGTTTTGCTAGGGTCAGCACAGTATCCCATCTGGATTTCTGGTACCCAGCAAGTGCTAAGCCATATAATTTGCCTGTCTGAGTCCTAAAGATGCTGCCATGTACTGTTTCTTGCCATGGCATCCATCCTCCCAGAATCCTTTTCAGGAGGGTGAGAGGTTAGAGGAATATTAGCCTTGTCACAAGCTGCAGCCTGCACTACCTCCACATGGCTACATTGCTGAGAGAGGAACCCCAGATCAGAGCCTGATAATGTACACCCTTGTCCATCCTTTTATCAACAGGAAGGATAGAGGAGGAGTTTTAGAATTTTTACTCGTCCGCTTCCTAAAGGATTTGTGCAAGGAAATAGACAGTCTCCTAGACTCTGGAATATCCATCATTTCCACATTATCAGGCTCTTCTTGTCATCAACAGCTTCCTCAACAGGAGTTGAGAGTTTCAACAACTCTTATAGAACATCAAATGAGAAGGGGACTCTGATAGCCTGGGGGAGGAACCCTGTTGGTCTGTCTGGAGATGCCCGTTCAATCGGGCACATCCAGACCTTCAAAAATCACATTCACCTCCTCATACCCTCCTCCCTTCCTCTGGTTCATAAAAATCTCAAAATCATAATCTTGAACCGTGGAACTGCCTGAACCGAAGCGCTTCCCTGATGGCGTTGGTTCGGACGGAACCGGGGAAAGAGATTGGACAATTTGAATAGCTTTAGTCATTTCCTCAGCGGTTGGAGAAAGAACTTTTGGCTCCACACTAGCTGACTTTCTAGCCCTTTTAGTTGGAACCGGCTCATCAGAGCTGGCTCTTCGTTTGCCCGAGGCACCTAGCTTCACCTGAGCTCTTTCCTTCTAAGACTGCTTGAAAGGCAGAGTAGAGAAACTTACCAGAGCAAGGGAGAAGGATTAAGACTTAGTTTGGCTAAGCAGATTTACTGTGTGGTGGTGTTTTTATTTTTTACCACAGGATTGCTACTGTTTGCTAACATTTCATTGCTTTATTTTTTCTCTGATTCAAATTGTTGTTGCTGGTATACCTTCTTCTGCATTATTACAAGGTGTGCCTACAGGTGTGCTAACAGATTAATCTGTAATCTTCGATTCAAATTGTCTTTTGCAAGGTATATCTTCTGTTACTGCTTTATTTTTCTCTGAGCAAAGTGTTTCTTACAGGGTATATCTTCTCTGAAATTATTACAGGTGGTGCTTTACAGGTTTTACAGTTTTATCTAACATTAGATAAGCTTTCTGGGTTACTGCATTTGTTGTTGACTGATTGTTTCTGCTTTACCTCCTTGTTCTTTCGTCCGTGGTTCTTCTTTAGGCAGGGAAGGCCCAGCCACCCACCCCTCATCCCCAACCACCCCACGCTACACTCCTTTTATAGGGTACTACAGTTGTGACATTTCTGTGGAGAGCAGGAAGGGGCGGATCAGTGGGGCCTCCACAAGGTGATCTCATTTACAGGGCACTAGTAATTTAACTTGTTATAACAAGTTAAACAAAGCACAATTAAACCATTACTTGCATTTTTTTTTTTCCTTCTAATTACTCTGACTAGGTTACAAACCCAGCAACTTATTTGGAATGGATTTCATTAACTGCAGGTACTGTGAACAATTTTCAGAAGGACATTCTTCAGGATTTAGGACACTGTCCCATGCTGGGCCTTTGAGATCTTAGGTCCAGCTCGGCAGCATGGGCAGAGATTGCACGCCTCAAATTTCATATTGAAGAGGAACATTATAAGAACCACCCGCCATTTCCCCAGCATCCAACAGAAAAACCTCAACCGCAGAGGGTAGTTGGTCCAGGAGGTTGGCAGGTGGTTAGGAGAAGCAAATCAGGTGCCCCATCACCTCTGCTCTCCAACACATTACCTCCAAAACCATATAAACACTATAAAACAGGTATCTGCCTCTATCTCTGAAATCAAATAAAGAGGCAGAAGACACTGCAGAGCAGGACACATGGCACAGGAGCCAGCACAACAATACTCACCCAAATCAGGAACCAAAACTAAACTAGCACAAAGGAAACTAAAAACTTTGATCATAGGAGACTCCATGATTCGGGAGTTGATACCCATCTCCAGCCAGGGTGATGGTCAGATGTCTCCCAGGTACATCAGCATGGAGAGACACTGACCGCATTGGAAAATTGTTCACAAAGCAGGAGAAAACATTGATGTCCTAGTACACATAGGGACTATCGATCTCGCCAGCCGGTCAGTTGTGAGACCATGGAACACCTGACTAGGCTGGGTGACAAACTATCATCTATTTCTTCTGCATCTCCTTCTCTGAGATCCTGCCAGTCTGGGAGAAGGGAGCAGATGGACGGAAGGTCAGAGAAGGGGAGATAGGGAGCCAAACACGGGCTCAAGGACTGGTGCCAGGAAAAGACACAGATTTGTAGGAACTGGCAACAGTTCTGGGAGCTAAAGTTCTTAAATTTGATGGACTGCATCTGACTAAAGAGGAGTCAGTGCATTGGGGCAGAAGTTTGACGCTTTTGCAGAATATTTAAACTAGCAATGGGGAGAGGGTGCAGCACTTACACGCTGAATGGGAAGAACACCTCCCCTCAGCTAGTGGTCAAACTGGAATTCAGTGTGTTTGCCATTCATTTGCATCACTTAGTAAGAAAAAGGTTTGTCTCCCCATACGATGCACAGGGTAATGCCAAACCTCACCCAACAACTAACACACCAAAATCTGGCCAATGGAAAATCATGTACACAATGCTCACAGCCTGGGAAATAAGATCCCAGACCTGCAGGCAATAATGTCAGAGGCTAAACTGGACATAGTAGCACTAGTGAGACGGGTTTACTAGTAACCACACTTGGGAGACTTCAGTACCTGGCTATGTATTGTCTAGAAGAGACCGAGGTGCAAAAGGGGGGGAGGAGGGCCTGTATGTTAATGAAAATATCAAAGCTACAGAAATTCAGAATACACATAAGGAGCCAGAAGAACTGGGGTCACCCTGAAACAGGAAATGGGACAGCTATAAGAACTGGGGTTGTCTCACAGGCCCCAGACCAGAGAGGGAGGACATAGACACATTACTGTTAGAAGATATACAAAACATGACAGCTAAAGGGAGGTTCTGATAATGGGAGACTCTCAACATGCCAGATACAGATTGGTCAATACCAGCAGAACATCTGCCAGAACTAGACTCATAGTGGGATTCTGCATGGGGAGGGGCCCCAAACAACTGGTACAGCAAACCCACAAGAGACAGGGCTATCTCTAGATCTAGTACTGACTAACAAAGAAGGGCCATGATTCTGTAGGTAGAAGGTCACTCTGGGGGCTAGTGACCATCACATGGTATGGTTCAATTGACATTACATCTAAATCATCCCATTCCAAGGCAAAAATATGGGACTTCAGAGGAGCTGACTTGATAAGATGGCCAACAGAGTTAAGCTAGCCCTGGCAAAAGAACACAGGTGAGGAGGTACAGGCAAAGTGGGCAAGCATTAAGGATACAATACTTGAAGCAACATCCCATTGTGTTAGACAGAAAAGGAATGCAAAAGAAGAAGGAAACCACTTGGTTCTCAAATACAGTAGCAGAAAAGGTCAGAGCCAAAAGGCTGGCCTCAGAAATATATAGGGAACACAGCGGATGAAGATAGGGGCATACCAAACTGCCCTAAGGGAAGCAGGTAAGCAGTAAGGCAGGCAAAGTCCCAAACTGAGGAAACACTAGCACAAACAGTAAAAGAAGGTGACAAGACTTTCTATAGATACATTAGTGAAAGGAGAAAGTCCAGAGGGGTACTGCTTAATGGAGAAAAGGGAGATGTGAGGAGGAGGACCCTGTAAAGGCATCTATCCTAAATAGATACTTTGCTCAGTATCCACTGAAGAGAAGGTAGGGCAGGGCCCACAGCTCAGCATCATGGACACAGGGGGAGGGAGGTGAGCACTACCCCTTCACAAAAGAAAGGGTCCTACAAGAGCTTGCAAGCTCAGGGTGGATAAGGCAATGGGACCTGATGGCATACATCCCAGGGTACTTAAGGGAGCTAAAGGAGGAACTAGCAGAGCCATTAGCAGAATTGTTTAGTGAGTCTCTGAGCATGAGAGGTCCCAGAAGACTGGAGAAGGGCTCATGTGATCCCACCCACAAGAGTGGTAGCAGGGAGGAGGCGGGAACTAGCAGACCGGGCCTTACCTCAGTAGTGGGCAAGATTATGGAAGCACTTAAGGAAAGGATAGTGCAACACCTGGAACTATAGGCACAGGATCCAAGACAGCATGGGTTTACAAAGGAAGGTCCTGTCAAACTAATCTCATAGATTTCTTTTGACTGGGTAACCAGAGTGGTGACCATGGGGAGCAGTTGATGTCGCCACCTTGACTTCACAAAGCTTTTGACACTGTTCCTACAGAAGATTGATAAATAAGCTAGGTAGGCTCGGGTGGCAGAAGTTGGTCAACTGGGTGGCAAACTTGTTGACTGGAGAAAACAGAGAGTGGTGGTAAATGGTATACAGTCAGAGGAGATGCAAGTCACAAGTGGGGTACTCAGGATCAGTCCTGGGGCCAGTCCTATTCAACATCTTCATTAGTGACCTCGCAGATGGACTAGAGGGTAAGGCTTGTCTGTTTGCAGATGACACCAAGATCTGCAAACAGAGTAGATGATCCAGATGGGGTGGGCAGAATGAGAAGAGATCTGGATAAACTAGCAGAATGGTCAGAAGAGTGGCAACTGGGATTTAATGCAAAGAAGTGCAAAATCATGCACATAGGGAAGAGAAACCCTGAAGCCACTTATAGGCTGGGAGGGGAGTTGCTAGTAGTCACAAAGGAAGAAAGAGACTTGGCATCATCACACTGATGACCTGAAATCATCCAAGCAGACCTCTAAAGCAGTAGGTAAGGGGTGTTAGGTGTAGTAGGGTATCACAAGTCGTGAAGAGGGAGGTAATAATCCCTCTGTACAAGACATTGGTTAGGCCCATCTGGAGGTCTGGCAGTATTGAGGCTACACCTTCACAAGGATATTAATTCAAATTGAGGCAGTCCAGAGAAGGGCAACCAAAATGGTGCAGGACTGCATCAGAAGATATATGAGGACAGATTAACGGAGCTCAATATGTATACCCTTGAGCAAAGGAGGAGAGGTGATATGATCGAGACATTTAAACACCTTAAGGGTATAAACAAGGTGAAAGAGTCTAACATGTTTAAATATAAGAAAATAGAGAGACAAGAGGACACAGCATGAGATTAGAGGGAGGCCATTAAGGGGAATGTGAGGAAATTCTTTTTCACAGAAAGGGTGGTAGATGTATGAATGGCTTACCACAAGAAGTAGTGGCTATGAATACAGTGCAGGGCTTCAAACAGGCATGGGATAGGCATAAGGGAGCAATACAAATGACTATGAATAGATAGGTCACTGACATCGCAAAGGCCGATGGCACATTTATAAGGTAGAAAAAGAAATGGGCAGACTGGATGGGCCTTGAGGTCCTTATCTGCCGTCAACTTCTATGTTTCTATGAAGTATCGCCCTGGTCAGAGGGCACTTCTCAGGTTCAGTTGAACCGACCACTGGCTATCCGGTCAGCGGACTTTTTGGCCTCCTTTCCTGGGCCTACCAACCTCTTTTCCACGGTGGCAGCAGGAAAATTCTACAAATCTGGTAGTCTGCATTGAGGTGGTCAAACCTCCAGACAATATAATAGAGGGTCAGTCCTTAGCAAAGGCTTCCTCACAGAGGCCACAGTGCTGAAATCCAGGTCCGGTTTTCTTTTGGGTTTCTACATAGTGCCAGCCTAACCAAAACTTGCCCATTAGTGGCAATCCGCAAGTAAGACTTTCTTATCGGTTCCCAACCGTGTTACTGGTCGTGGAAAAAACGTATTAAACTGCTTTTTAGAACCTATAAGAACCGGAACCGTACTCTAAAAGACTAGAAAGTTATTTTAAATCAATCTGATCGGTTCAAACCGAACCGAAAAGACGCTTACAAATTCCACACAGAAGAAAATAAACGAAGCCTATCTATTACTTACAATACCACAGACAGAGCTTGAACCGACTGAATGCGTGTTTAATTACGTTATTAAACTAAAATACAGGTTACTCACCTGTAACAGGAGTTCTAGGAATGGTGCGTTGTTCATCCACACTCATTGGCAGTATCCTTGCCGCTTTTAAATCTTGCCGAAGGTCTTCGCGTTGCTCCTCCCACCCACCCGGGAGTGGTATACTTCTCGGGTTCGCCTATGACGCCAGATCTGGTCATTGAGCCTGCTAGGGTTGTAGGCCAAGCCGGGAGAATGGGAATGTAGGATGAATAACATATACCATTCCTAGAACCCTGTTACAGGTGAGTAACCTGTATTTCTAGGACATGGATATGTTGTTCTATCCACACTCATTGGCAGACTCCAGTAGTTCTCCGGGAGGAGGGAGGCAAGACGCACACCCCATATACTTACTTGGGAAAGAGAGACTGAGAACTGAGGCCCCAAAACCAGCATCCCAAGTGACTTGGTCGATGTAGTAGTGGGTAATGAAGGTGTTTGCTGACTTCCAGGTAGCAGCCCTGCAGATTTCTTGATAGGGACGCCCTGAAGCAGCCATCGCGCAGCAGTATGGCGGTAGAATGAGCCTTATCCTCTGGGAGGCTCCATGCCCGCCAACTTATAGCAGAGATTCTATGCAGGAGGTTACCCACCTGGCTTATCGTCGCTTGGCTGCAGGTCTGCCAGATGCGCTTCAGCGTAGGGTGACAACAGCTGGCTAACCTCCTCTGACCAGCCGGCGCGCCTTATAATAAGCTAGCCGCCTCTAGGGTCCAGAGTATGGAGCCTATATTCGGCCTCCGAGGTGTGATTGGGTAGAACACCGGCAGAGTCAATAATTCTGGTTAAGGTGAACTCGGTACACCACCTTCGGAAGGAATTCCCGGGTGGGGTGCGAGGGACAACCTTGGTCCCTGTGGAAGACCAGGTAAGGAGACTCGGTGGAGCGCCTGAGCTCTCCCATCCTTCTGGCTGACGGATAGCCACCAAGAAGGCGGGTCTTCCACGACAGGTAGAGAGAGCACACCTGTGCATAGGTTCGAATGGCTTGCCCATGAGCTTGCCAGTACCAGCAGTAGATCCCACGGAGGTGGGGGTTCCTGACTGAGGAAATGTGATCAAGGCCTTTGAAAGCGCCAGACCACCTTCTCCAGCAAGCCACTGACTGCTTCTCTGCCCGCTACTGTAAGCAGAGATGGCTGCCAGGTGCACCTTAGGTCGCCGACCCAAGCCCTTGACTAAAAGGGACCATAAATAGTCCAAGATGTTGCCAAGGAACAGAGGAAGGGTCCAAGCCTTGCTCTGACACCAAATGGAAAACCTTTTCCATTTGAAAGTACAGCCTTTGGGTCGACTCTCACGGGATGCCCCCAACTGTTACTGAGGACCTCGCTGAAAGACCCAAGGCCTGGAACTCTGCAGCCAGGAACCACAGGGCCACAGGTGTAGGGATTGAAGGTCCGGATGGAACACCTTCCCTGATTGACTGAGAGCAGGTCCGAGCAGCTGAAGCTGCCGCGAGTCCTGGAGTTGAGACTGAGGAGATCTGGTACCAGAACTGGGCGAGGCCAGTCTGGGGGTTATCAGAATCACCTACTTTGTCCCTCCTCGCCTTGAGAAGCACCTTGTGGATCAAGGGAAATGGGGAAAGGCGTGAAAAGAGGCCAGGGTCCATTGCCTAGAAGGCATCCCCTGCAGCGACCCTGCTGAGGGGGGTCGGCATGGAACAGACTCAGCTGCTGCCTCCATGGAGGCAAACAGGTCCACCTGGAGGTGTGCCCCAAAGGGAGAACAGATGCTGCACTACTCCCGGGTAGGAGAGACCACTGGGATGCAGCCCTATCCGGCTCAGGGCATCGGCCAGGGTGTTGGAGGCTCCCTGCCACGGAATGGCTAGGAGATCCTACCAGGCTGCGCAGAGGAGGATTTATGACCAAACGCGAGGAGCCTTTGCATAGAAGCATGGAGCGCGCCCGCCCTGGGCGGTTTAGATAGTACATGGTCGTGGGCTGTCCGCCTGACTCGGACCACTTGACCGGAGGAACGGAGCAAAGGCGGTGAGAGCTAGGCGGACCGGCCGGAGCTCCAGCAGGCTGATGGGCATCGACTCCAGGGGACCAGAGGCCATGAGCCCGGTGTTCCCCAGATGGGCACCCAACCCATCAGAGAGGCATCGGTCGACAGAGAGACCGCCGCTCACGGATTTAACGGATGCCCTCCTGCAATGATCTGGAACGTCCACCACTGGAGAAAGGCCGCTCCACATCCCTGTGTCACTGGAGCACAAGTTGGTCCATGGACGAGCTACAGGACCACTGGCTAGCCAGTCCCCACCGAAGGGGACGATGTTCCAGCCGGCCCAACGGACCACGCCTGGTACAGGCCGCCATGAGACCCAGGAGGCGGAGTAAGTCCCGGCAGGAATCTTCCCAACCAGAAATGATCGGGCAAAGGAGGAAAGAACTCGCCCTTGTCTCGCGAGCCAGCGCCTGGCTCAAGAGAGTCGAGCTGCGCTCGATGAATAGAATCACCTGCCTGCTCGAGTCTGACTCTGGCCTCGTTGATAAGGAGGCCCAGTTGAGAGAGCAGACCTGGAGGGCCGTGATCTCTGACCACCCGTCCTTTCCTGAGGGAGCTGTCATCGCCAGTCGCCCAGGTAAGGGTACACCCGGACCTCTCGGCGCCGAGAGGAATGCTGTCACCACTGCCATGCATTTGGTGAAGACCCTGGAGCTGGAGACAAGCCAAGGGGCATGGCTTGAATCTGGAAGAGAGATCCTTCCGCTGGAAGCGAAGGAATCTCTGTGAGACGGATTTGATAGGACGGAAACGTCCTGCAAGTCCAGAGAGCAGAACCATCACCGCCGCTTCCAAGGATGGTAATATCTGAGCTAGAGACCATCCTGAAGGTTCTAGGACCTTAGGAACTTGTTTAGGCTGTGAGTTGAGAATGGGGCGCCAGCCCCCGTCTCGCTTTGGAACCAGGAAGTACCTGGACACAAACCCTGGTCTGAAGGAGGGTCCACCACTTTCTTACCACCTCTTCTGGAGGAGGAGATGGCGTCGGCTCACGGCCGCCAGTGAGGCTGGGGATCCTGCCCCGAGGCGCACGGCTCAAAGGGTGGTGCCTGCTCAATTCCAGAGTATTCTCCTTCCCACCACTCTTACACCCACCTGTCCGTGGTAACAGCGGACCGTGGTGGAACGAAGTGCTGGAGTCACCTCCACGAAAATCTCCAGGGGTGATGGGAGGAAGGCACCTCAGCCTGGTCACTGCAGGTTTGGGAGAGGGATCGCCGAGAATCTCCCTGGGCCTTTTCCCCTCCCTGCCTCCTGTTAGAGGAAGTCGTGCTTGGTTTGGGATGCTGGTTTGTAGCCTTGGCTCTTGACGTTGTTGGGCTGGCGCTGGGGCACAGAAGGACGAAGGGGGCTTAGGGCTGTGGTTGCGGCCTTGTCCTTCTGAGCGGAAGAGACCAGTCCACGTTGCATTGGACTCTCGATCCTCTGCAGGTGACCTTCCACCCCAGGGTCAAGAGGTCAGTCCTCAAAAAGTGGTAGAACATCCGCCAACTTGTGCTGGGTATCCGGCAAAGGTGATATCTTCAGCTGGCTCACGAATGATAGCCACTGCGCCGCCAATCATCTGGCACATGAGTCCCCTATATGCAAAGTAGTCTGAGCGTTGTTTGGCCACTGCCTGTTCCCTGGTCCCGCACCTGCTTAACCGTAGTCTGCAGATCGGGCGGGAAGATGAGGATGACCTCATCCAGGGAGCCCAACAGGGCATGAGAAAAGTGCTATGAGGATCGGTCAACTGGCCTGGACGAAGGCCGAGAGAGACGCAGAACAGACTTCAAGGCCCGACATAGTCCATTCTTGGCCTTTGTCAGGAGGTTTGTTCATTATCCCTGGCGTTGTCGGCCGGAAAACGTTTGTCAGTAACCAACCCTCAGCAGAGGGGTGTTCAAAACCGACAAGGAACCTGGGACCGTGATACTTTCTGGCCATCCTGGCCGGGAAGGCGCAGGGCAGGAAGCAGGGCGCTCCAAAGTTCCAGTGCCGGACCTATCATGGCCTCGGCCACCGGAAAGGCTCCGCCGGAGAACCGGTCCAGAATTCCGTGAGGGATACTTGTCTGCTTTGGAACGGGTTCAGCCCATCCCGGTAGACTCGGTGATGAGCCAAGTAGTCCTAGGAAGGACGACGGGCTATCGCCTCCATTGACTGACCTTCCTGAAGACTCCCAAGTCCAGTCGCTTGAGAAGAAGGAGGAATCATCTTCGACTCGAAGAAAGTCCTGAAGAGCTGCCTCTGGCCTGAGCTACCTTCACCCGCCGAGGTCGGTCGGGAGTGAGGCACTGACAGCCGGCATTGAAACCCTTAGCCGACCGAGAATCCTTGGTCGGAGCCCCAATTGGTGGCTGGAGGCGGAGGTTCCACCGAATCGGTGGAGTAGCGGTTTCGGCCGAACAACCGCCCGTATAGCCTCGACAAGTCGCAGGGGTTGTGTCAAGGCTCCGTGACAGTTGATGCACGGCCGGGGAAGGCGCCGAGTCGCTTATTCCCGCCAGGAGGAGTTGGTTGTAACATAAGGTCTCGCATCACCGACGTACTTGACGCTGGAAGCCTCCCTCATCCCGAGGAGGACGAGGACGAGCCGGCGACGCCGCTTTACCGCGGTGCCGCCGAGACCGAGACCGCCTATGACGGGTGGGAACGGCTGGATCATTGGCGAGGTCCAAGACCGAGACCGAGAGTCCCGGAATTTCCGGTCAGTGCGGGAGGTGTCGGCCGAACCGCACTCTTTCGCTCGAAGGTCCATCCGGGGGCTCCGGAACCGAGGCACAGACGAGCCTTACGGGATCCTCAACTTCCTCCCGGGGAACCGGGAGAGGGGAATTCGCTGCTAAAGGCGCATCAGTTCGTCTAATGGGTCGAGAAAATCTCGATCATCAGTGGAGTCTCGGTCAACTGACCTGACGGGGACACCGCGGAGGCCAGTGGCCGGGTCGACGCGGTCGATCTGGCCGGCTGGATGACGGCCCGGGGAGAGGGACCTTTCCCGCTCCCAAGAGCGTCGACGGAGGGACTTACCTTTGTCCCTCTTTTTGGACCGAGAATAAGGTCCAGCAGACGCAGGCCCTTCTCCCTTTGTGGAGAGGGATAGACAAAGTTCTTAAAAGAAGCCGCAGGAAGAACCCAGAGAGAGCTGGCGTAACGTGCAGCGTCAGGAAGGATACGCTCCGCGCCGCCTCTTCGAGGGGCGACTATCCGCCGAAGCTGATCCGCCGAAATTACCGCGACACCGCCAACCGGCCTCCTTGGACTTCACCGAGGGAACGCTTCCGGACGGCCCCAGTTGCACTGGGCAGCACGGTTCTTCGAGGACGAGAGCCGAGAAAGATGAGCACAGGTCCGCAAGCCCGCGTGGGGTCGTGCTCAAGGCCTACAGTAGACACACGTGAGTGTGGATCCGTCTGGAGACATCTTCTCTGCCCGCATGGGCATCTCCTCAAACTGGGAGTCGACGGTTCATCGCAGCCGCGAGGGATCAAGATCGAAGTCTTTTGCAAATTTTATTTCTAAATCCGCAAACGGAGAAATAGGGAATCAGTCGCAAACGCAGAGCGTTAAGGAGGGAACCTGAGTTTCAAGCGTAAGGAAGATCTGGCCATGGGGCGGCTGAGATTATACTTCACCCGGTGGGTGGGAGGAGCAAGCTTGAAGACCTTCCGCAAGATTTAAAGCGCAAGGATACTGCCAATGAGTGTGGATGAACAACATATCCATGTCCTAGAAATTACACTTTTAATCGACAAACCAAGCAGCAGACAAATCTCCGAGCAACTGTTCAGTGAGGCAGAGTAAAGAATCTGACAGTTTAAGTTTGAGCAACAACAGACAGAGTTTTCAACCGAGCTCACGCTCAAGGTTCCATGCCTGGCATGGAAAGTTAACTCTTTCACCTCCGGAGCAGTTCTAACCTGGGGTTATACTGCATATGTCATAATATAGCAAGACTTCATGTTGTTTGAAAGTGGCGTTTTAAGCAGGATATACCCTGTATTACCCACTGGGAATCATATTCAGATCGTTCTTCCTTGTTTTGCTGGGACGGTTTACTTCTCAGTCGTAGGTGTAGTACACTTATGGGGAAAAGTATCACTAAAATCATTAGTCATTGTTTAAACTAAAAACAATGGGGGAGAATGGGTCTATTCCCAAGTCTCTGAATACTTACCAAATATTATTACAACTAAATGTAAATTCCTAGTTTTGAATGCAAGATCTTTAAAGCAACTCATATTAGCAGAACTCGAAGCCAAATGTAAAACTTTAAATAGAAGTGTGGTGGGAGTAACTGAAACTTGGTGGGACGCATCCTCAATTTGGTCCAGAGAAATTCCAGGTTATAAGTTGTATCATAAAAACAGATTAGAGAAGCAAGGCGGTGGAGTTTGTATGTACATATAAAATGATATTCCTTCTTTTGAAGTGTGTTCATTTCCTTTGGAAAGTATATGGGTTAAAATCTTATTGAAGGAGCAGTCCTACATAACTACTGGTAACATCTATCGACTTCCATCTGCAAATTCAGATTACACAACTAATACGTTTCAAGATATTACACATTTTTCAGAATCTCAAGATACTGTAATATTTGGTGACTTTAACCTCCCTCATATTAACTGGGACTCATTCTCAGGACAGTCCTATGCCGAGAAAGGACTAACAGATGTGGTAGTTAGTACTGGATTACAACAACTTGTTACTGAACCCACTCAAGGTCCTAATATTTTGGATCTATTATTTACTAACAGAGCAACAAATTAGCAATTTACAAATTTGGGATCCACTTGGGACCAGTGATCGATCATCTATTCTTTTTGAAATTCAACAGTTTAAAACTACACAAAGGAAGTTATACTATACAAAAAATTGTAACAAAGCAAATTTTTCTAAAATCAATGAATAGTTACAAAACATAAACGAGGAATCTAATCATCTTAATTGTACAACACAACAAGCTTGGGACTTTTTTAAAAACGTACATTATTTGGAAAATTCCTTTATTCCATCTAAGAGGAAATGTAATAATAAAGGAAAAATTCCCCCTTGGTTCAACGAGACAATTAAAAATCAGATTAAAATAATAATTAAATTTTTTAGGAAACTTAAGAGTAGTTCTATTCCATTTAAAACTACTCTATTACATACATACAGACTATCTGTGAAAAACGTAAAAAATTCTATTAAACTGGCAAAAAATAAGCTAGAATTTAAACTAGCTCACACAAAAGACTGTCACAAATCTCTTTTCTCCTATATAAATAGTAAAAAAAGGTGCATCAAGGACTATTGGTCCCATTATAACCAACGGCTCTTCTCTATCCGATATAGAAACCTCGAATCTCTTTAATAAGTACTTTTGTTCTGTCTTCTCTCAAAAATCACTTATTAGTACATTTAAAGTTCACCACATAGATTATCATAGGTTCTATCCAATTGACATTATACAGGCTATCCAAAAACTAAAAAAACAAAAAAAAAAACCCACTAGTCCGGGCCCAGACAGTATTCATCCATGGTTTCTGATCAAAACCTCTATAAATATTTCTATAGCTTTGTCAATTATTTTCAATAAATCTTTACAAGAAAGCATTGTACCAAATGATTGGCATTCAGCAATAGTTACTCCCATATTTAAAAAAGGCAATAGAGGTTCTGTGCAAAATTATTGTCCAATTAGCCTGACCTCAGTGGCTGGTAAATTAATGGAACGAGTAATGAAGTCTCTAATAGATCAAGATTGTAAAAAATTAAGAATTTATTATTCAAATCAGCATGGGTTTACTCCCAAGTATTCCTGCACCACCAATCTGATATCTTTTTACAATAATATAAGTACTCTACTAGATGTGGGTATCCCTACTGATGTAATTCTTTTGGACTTTAGTAGAGCTTTCTATAAAGTCTCACATGAAAAACTCATTACTAAAATGCACAATCTAGGTTTGTCACCTGATATTGTCAACTGGACTTTAAACTGGTTGACAAATCGTTCTCAGAAGTCAAATTAATGATATCTTGTCTGATTCGGGTAGTGTGACAAGTGGTGTACCACAGGGGTCGGTCTCGGGACCAACACTGTTTAACCTCTTTATCAGTGATTTACAAACAGGGCCAAATAACTTCATAGTTAAATTTGCAGACGATACTAAATTGGGGGGCAAGGTTAATCAAGAAAATATTTCTGCATTAAAGAAGGATTTGGAAAAATTAACACTTTGGGCAAATGAAAATCATATGCAGTTTAATTAAGACCAGGGCCCCTGGTGTTCTGCGGCAGAATTTGCTGATTTCTACGGCAGCATTTTCTGATTTCTGTGGCATGATTTATTCATTTCTCTGGCAGAATGCAGTCCTGTCATTGGCTAAATATGCTGTGATGTCATCGATGACACTGTATGCTGAGCATAGATGAGGGGCTTCAGGATAAACGAGGTGGGAAAGAAAGCCTGACACTATGGAAAAACAGCATATTTATATGAAAATTCACCAAAAACAATGAATTCTACGGCACTATATATACTCTGCGGCACAATGCAAATTCTGTGGCAAATTCCGCAACCGCAGAATTCCAGGGGCCTTGATCAAGACAAATGTTCAGCAGTGCATTTCGGTGTAAATAATCCAAAAACGATATATCACATAAATGGACTACCACTTCACTCATCAAATTGTGAAAAAGATTTAGGGATATATGTTAATAATAAACTTACATCAAATGATCACTGTGTTAGAACCACTTGCATGACCAACAGACTTTTGAGGCAAATAAAACGCACTTTTGTTAATTGCACTGAACAATGTCTTATTTCACTGTATAGGGCATACATTACACTGTATATATACTATGGCTCCCCTTTCTGGAATCCAAAACCAAAAAAAGACATAGCAATTCTTGAACAGGTTCAAAGGAGAGTAACTAGAATGATTCCAAGATTAACAAACTTGGATTATCAGAACAGATTAAAAGCTACTGGTCTCTTCTCTCTTCAAACTAGAAGATTAAGAAGTGATATGCTTATGGTTTTTAATTTAATAAATCCACCAGATCTAATGGAAAAATGTGGTCTAACACTCTCCAAAAGGAGACATGTTCCGAGACTGCTTAATAAACAGCTTGAAGTAAATACTTATAAAACCAGCAAAAGGGGAAGCTTTTTTCCAATAAGAGCATCCATTGTATGGAACACCTTGCCACAAGAATTGGTAGAAGCAACTAGTGCCACTGTCTTTAAAAACAAATTAGATGTTTGGTTGAGGGATAATAGATAAATAATGTCCCACGTAGTGTGGGGAACAGTCTCGATGGGCTCTGGCCTTCTACTGTTCTTTCATACCAAGTAATACCAAGAGAGGAGATGGGGAATTATAGGCCCATCAGCCTAACGTCTGTAGTAGACAAAGTAATGGAGGGCATCAAAAAGAGGCTTGGGAGGCAGCTAGAAAGGTTGGGGTACCTGGATGACAAACAGTATGGTTTAGTTCCGGGGACTTCATGACAGACCAACCTTGTGGAGTTTTATGACTGGGGGACGGGGGGCCCTGGACTGACACAGGCTGATGGACGTCCTATACCCGGATTTCAGCAAGGTGTTTGAGTCGGCATCACAATGGTCTGCTAACAAAGCTGGGGGGATGGGGGGGGAGGGCAGTTGCGCAAATGGGTAGAAAATTGGCTTACGGGGCAAATACAGAGGGTAGTGGTCAGAGGGATAACCTCCTCCCCCACAAAGGTAGTCAGTGGAGTCCCCCAAGGTTCGGTACTGGGGCCACTCCTGTTCAATGCCTATGTTTCGGATATGGGGGGGGGTTAGCAGTAGGCTGAGTCTCTTTGTGGATGACTCAAAACTAGGAGTGCTGGCGGATGGGGAGGAAACAAGAGAGATAGTCCAGGGGGACCTGGATACCCTGGAGGTGTGGTCAAGGAGGTGGGAATTGAAGTTTAATGCAGGGAAATGTAAAGTGCTGCACCTGGGGGTCAAAAACTCAGGTCATGCATACACCGGGGGTCACACTGCAAGTCACATCGGGCGAGAGGGATCTAAGGGTGGTGGTAGACGTCAAAATGAATAAAACTGAAAATTGTAGAAGAACTGCAGCTAAAGCAAATAGGATACTGGGCTGCATAGCCAGGGGAATTACCTCCAGGAGGAGGGAGATGATCCTCCCTCTGAATAATGCATTGGTCAGGCCACAACTTGAGTACTGTGTGCAGTTCTGGAGACCTCATCTTAAGAAGAACATAGCACTGCTGGAGAAGGTCCAGAGGAGGGTGACCAGGATGAATCAGGACATGGGGGGGTTGGGGAGGTCCTATGAGGAGAGATTTGAAGAGCTTGGGCTGTACACACTGGAGGAGAGGAGAGACAGAGGGGACATGACAGGGGTCTTCAAATATGTAAAAGGAATAACCAAGGGTGGAACCAAGGAGATGTCCAGGCTAAAGAAGGGGGAACAACCAGGGAGCACGAGTGGAAGCTGGAGGGGAATGTAGGAGACATTACCACCAGAGAGGGAGGTGGAGCCATGGAACGCGCTGCCCAGGAGTCTGGTGGAGGAGGGCGAGATGAATGGCTTCAAGAAGGGTGGACAGGTACAAGGGAAATTGAAGACAAAGACCACCCTCTCAGGAGTTAGGGGGCGTGGGAAAACGAGCACCCAATAGGTGGCTGGCTACCGAGCAGTCATGACAGACCATAAGGCCTACTCTGCTGGCTTTTAGTATGTTAGTTACTCAAAATGGCTCAGCAAGCTTGGATTCTTCAATGATAGTTTTAGGGCAGCAGATCAACCACCAATTTTGTTTTACCACCATTTATCATTTTTAGTCACGCTTTTCTCTCGTTTTTCCAACTCTACCCTAATGCTCAGGGGTAGCAAAGGCTGTATGGGGTGGTGGGGAGACAGCTGCCTTCACAGCCAGCAAATATGCTACTCTTTGACGGGGTGCACAAACCCCCAATTGACCCTTAGCTCTTACTCCCCAAGAGCTGAGCCACTTACCTCCGGTGATGTACATCTCCCCCAACCCCTCTGTGAGGGGTCTTGAGACTCATGTGCCAAGCCTGGTTTCGCAAGAGGTAGTATAACACGCTGCCGCCCTTCCCTCGCCAGACTGCTTTACTACCATTCTGTATACATCTACTCTTGATTACAGCATTGCTCAATCACTTTACTCACTTACATGTATGTACAACGTGTAAATTAGTCCCAAGCAGCAGCATACCACACCACCAGCAAAATTCTGCATTTCCTGGTTAATTGCGAGCCCTGCAATCTGCAGCTACTTACTTGTTTTCAAACGCAATCGTCACAGTGTCTTCATGGACATCTTTAACAAAACCCTAGGAAGGAAAAGAAAAAAGAAGGAATTTTAAACCACTCTACAGCAAGCCTTTTAATTCTCTAGACTAAAGACAAGTCTTTTATACAGAGTACCTCATAAAAATCTCATCCATGGAAGTGTTACCGCACAATGCCTCTGTTTCAGCTTTGAGATGCCTTCGTTAGAATATAATAATCTAGAATGCATTTGTTTTTACTTGGGTTGGCGATGTCACAGGCTGCTGGATACTGGGTAACAAAACACAGCAAGTAAAATCTGGACCCAGGGAGAACTGTGCATCATACAAGGTGAAAAGATCAGGAACAGTATGAGCTGGCCTCGTTTTAGGTGTCCCATGAGTAATAGCAATCCTGTGTCAGCGGATTAAAATGAACTTTTGCAGTCATTAGCCAGCAGGGACAGTGACTGGGGAAATCCACTGTCCAGACTTTTCCACTAGCCAAGCTGGCGTATTTATTGAAACTGTACCTTCGAGTACAAGCCAGTAGGGCTCATTGATGGAAACTTCTATCAGCTGGTACCAAATCTACCAGTACTTGGCTAGTGGGCTGGTGCCAGTTTCAACCAGTTTGTGATGGTTTCTTTCATTATACTTTTCCTTCTTATCTGCTCTCCCCAGCCCCCAACATTCTTCTTCCCTTCTCCCCCCAAATCAACCACAGCCCCACACACGCATTTTTCCATCTCTCCTCCCTTATTGTTTCCTTCTTTGGCTCTTTGCTTTTAGCACGGATACATGGATGAAGTGTTTTTTTTTTTTATTCTTGTTTTAGCTTTTTTTTTTATTTTTTAAATACATAGTGGCTCTTGGTTCATATATTTCTCCTTAATAATAATCTCTCATCTTATAGGTCTGGTACTTCAAGGACTATACTGATCAAACTTCGCTGCCTCTATCACAGTTGCACTTTGATCTATCAAAATGATGACCGGTCCACTGGCACAGCAGTAGAGCTTCCGCTTGAGACAATATTTCTGGTTCAGGAATGGACTCAAGAATCGGAGGGTTGCTCGGCAGTGGGGGTTGGGATTGTGAGTCTTCGACGCACTACCAACCTCTGTCAGTTGCTGAAGGTAGCAGCTGCCAAAGCCAGATTCTGTCAGGGAGGCATGCCGGATGTTCATGCGTTCACGCTTCACGCCACTGCACACCACACCTCCCTAGGAACCTTTACTCAAAAACGCTGCCAGCTCCCTCCACGACTCCCTGCTTCTCCAGTTCCACAGCCCCCTTCATGATGGAATTTGGCCGGTGACCTGTGCAGGCTGCCCCACCCAGAGGGGGTAAAGTCTGGGTGGATCGTTTGCCAGGAGAGTCCCAGAGGGGGTAGTGGGGCAGGGGCCGAGCCCTGGGAGCCCGGCACCTAAAAGCATACAAAATCAAAAAAAAGATAACACGATGACAATAAATTTTCACATACATGTTCTAATTATATCTATATGTTTAGTTTGCCTTTTAATAATTTCTGCTGGAAGGTATAAAGTCATAGGGCTTTAGGGAAAAATGTTTAGATCTTTTTATGATAATCTCTTTGGAGCCCACTATGTAGATGTAGTTTTCCTTCAGATTTTCAAAACCACGTTTGCAACTCTTATACTGAGCATGTGATAAGTGTATTTCTGCACTTGTGCACTTCCCCCCCTTAGTGTTCGACTAAGTCAGTTACCACCAAGTTCACTGGACGGATTCCAGTGAACTTGAAATGAACCAACTGGAACGTACTACAATGTTTAAAGGACAGCCGGATTCCCAGGGTGGTATCCCTGAAAAAGTCCTAGTGTGGGGTGACTTTTTTTTTTTTTTTTAAATGCTGTGCTGGGTATCCCTGTATTTTCGGCACCTGTATGTCAGCATTAAAGAGACGCCATCAACCCCTTTATACTATGCCTCAAACTGTCCTAGTTTAAAAAAAAAAAGTACAGTTACGCAAGAACTTACCGTAGCAGTAGATCTTATTGAGACTCTCTTGCAGCAAGCCACACCTATGAACTATAACCATCAGGCACTAGGACCAGTCAAGCTAGCCTGTGCCCTCCTTAGTACCCCCGCTTCAGACCATCTACAGAGGATGTCCTCTGAGGGAACAGAGGAAGGGCTGAGGTTCCTGCCACTGCAGGATGAAAAACAGAAGGGTGAGCATTCCGCAGAAGGACACAGACACAGAAAGCAAGGGGTAAGGAGGGAGGGTCGGCATGGCTTGCTGCAAGGGATCTCGTGAAGATCTACTGTTACGGTAAGTTCTCTTGCAACTGCACTATCTCCACCAAGGACATCTCTTGCAGCACACCACACCAATGGAATAAGTCCCAAAGAGTTCTGACATCAAAACAATCTGGGTGATGGAAGCAACATGCCTAAGAAAGAAAAGACCTTAAAGCACAGCTAGGGCGAAACCTGCCCTTGGTTTAAAAGCAATATCTAGCCTGTAGAGTCTAGTGAAGGTGTGGACAGTACACCAAGTAGCAACTGCACGGATCTCAGAAGCAGAAACATCCCGCAAACAGACAGCAAAAGTGGCCATACCTTGAGTTGAGTGACCACGCACAGCATCAGGAAGTTCCTTACTGTACTGCCTATATCAAAAGGTAATGCAGTTGTCCAACCATCTGAACAAGCACTGCTTCAAAACTGGAACGCCCTCTTTCACAGGGGCGAAACAAACAGTGGTGAGGACTTCCTTATGTCCTCCGTACGATGGATAGAATACCTGAGAATTCTATGTACATCTTAAGTATGGAGCAATGCTTCCCCTGGATTGGCATGCTCCAGGAAATAACTAGTATGTGGATGGACTGATTTTAAGTAAACTCAGAGACCCTTGGGTAGAAACTTAGGACTGGAATGCAAAAGACACCCTGTCCTTGTGAAAATTCAAACAATAAGGCTCACACATGAAAACCTGAAGCTCGGAAATTCTTGGAGCAGAAGTAATGGCAACAAAAAAAACGCTTTCCACGACAGAAAGCGTAGCTCGCAAGTCGCGGCTGGCTCAAAATGGCACCAAAGTAAACTTCTCCAACACGAAATTTAGATCCCAAGGTGGGGCTGGATTATGAATGGGTGGCTTCAAATGAAAGATGCCCCTCAAGAATGTATGGGACACAGCCAGCTGTGCCACCGTATGGCCATTAACAGGTACATGAAAGGCCGAAATGGCAGACAGGTACACCTTAATTGAAGAGTACTGCTACCCTACATTAAACAGAGAGCACCAGTATTCCAGAATCTGATTTACTGGACAGGTGAACAGATCCAGACTATGGGAGGCAGCACTTCCGCTTCATGGAATAAGTGGCCCTGATGGATGGTTTTCTAGCAGCCACGAGGACATCAGCCATCTCCCAAGAAACTTCAAACCTCACAAAAAGCTATGTCTTCAGGAGCCATGCATGAAGGCGAAGAGACCAGAGGTCCAGATGGACTAGAGTGCCCTGCTCCTGTGACAACAAGCCAGGGCACAGGGGCATACTAACATACTAAAATGCCAGCAGAATAGGCCCAACGGTCTTTCGTGTCTGCTCGTTTGGTCAGCCCCCACCCTGGGAGCTGACTTTGCTGCTCCCCTCGCCTTCTCTGGCTTCTCCCTTCCCAGTTCCGGATATTCTCGCTGCATTGGATTTTGCTTCCAGAACCCTTCCCCTGTACCTGTCCCACCCCCTCTTGAACCCCTCCACTGTCTCTGCCTCCACCAGCCCCCGGGCAGCGCATTCCATGGCTCCACCACCCTCTCAGTGAAGTAGCACCTCCTCCTTTCTCCCCCGAATCTTCCCCCTCCACCTTCCACCCATGTCCTCTAGTTGCCCCCTCCTCCTTCCTTCGAAGCACCCTCACTGCTCCTCCTCTATTTACCCCTTCATGTACCTGAAGACCCCTATCATGTCCCCCGGTCCTTCTCTCTTCCAGTGTGTATATTTAGCTCTTTGAGCTTCTTCCCATAGGTCCTGTCCCCAAGCCCCAAATCATTTTGTTTGCTCCTCCTGCACCCTCTCCAGGAGTTTAATGTCCCTCTTTATGTGGCTCCAAAACTGCACGTAGTACTCAAGGTGTGGCCTCACCAAGCAGTTATACAAAGGGAGCATCACTTCCCTCCTTCTGGAGGTGATCCCCCTAGTGATGCATCCCAGTATCCGGTTGGCCTTGGCTGCTACCCTCCTACAAGTCTCCAAGTTGTTCATCTCAACATCCACCACCACCCCCAGGTCCCTCTCAGCCATCGAGACTTGTAGCATTTCCTCTCCCAGGGTGTACACTTGGCCCGGGTTTCTGGCCCCCAGGTGCAGTACCTTGCATTTCCCTGCATTGAACCTCAGCTTCCACTTTCTAGACCATCTTTCCAGAGCCTCCAGGTCCCCCTGTAGGGCCACCCTCACCTCCTCCCCATCCACCACCGCCCCCAGTTTTGAGTCATCCGCAAAGATACTCATCTCACTCCTGATACCTGTCCTTATGTCCAAGACGTAGGCATTGAACAGGAGGGGCCCAAGGACTGATCCCTGTGGGACCCCACTAATGACCCTCCTTGGGGATAAGACTATCCTGCCAATCCGGTCCTGGAGCCAATTGTCTAGCCATCTGATCATCTGGTTCCCCACCCCCATTTCTCCCAGCTTATCCAACAGGCCCTTGTGAGGAACAGAGTCAAATGCCTTGTCTAGAAAGAAGACGTCCACTGGCCTACCCAGGTCCAAGGCACTCATCACCCAGTCATAGAACTCCACCAGGTTTGTCTGACATGATTTCCCTGGGATGAATCCATGCTGTCTATCATCCAGGCACCCTGACTTTTCCAGGTTCCCCCAGCCTCTCCTTGACAATGCCCTCCATCACCTTGCCCACCATCTATGTCAGGCTGACAGGCCTGTACTTCCCTGCCACCTCCCTTGATCCCCCCTTGTGGTTAAGGCACTATATGCGCCACCTTCCAGTCCTGGGGCACCCACCCTGTCCTCAGAGAGATGGTGAAAGGTTTCGCCAGGACATCTGCAAGTTCCTTCAGCACTCTGGGATGTAATTTATCTGTCCCTGGTGCTTCCTCCGTCTTAAGGGACCAGAGGGCTTCCCTCACTCTCTGCTGTGATTTCCACCTCCGCTACCTCTTCTCCCTGCTTAGCCTTCCCCCCTCCTGCCAGTGATGCCTCCCCCTCTCCCCAGACCCGCTGATCGGTAAGGGTCCCCCCTTCCCAATTTCACTGTCTCCTCCCATGTATGATGCAGCACCCCCATTTTCCTTGGTGAAAACTGAGGTGAAGTACTCATTCAGTACCTTAGCCTGCTCCCCCGGGTCTTGTGCCCATCCCTCCCCTGTTTTAATCCTGCTAATCTGCCCCTTCACCCTTCGTTTTTCCCCAATGTATCTAAAGAACCCCTTGTTCCATCTCCTATTTTCCCTTGCCAGGTTCTGCTCCTTGCTTGCCTTAGCCACCCACACCACCCTAGTGGCCCTTCTAGCCATCAGTTCGTACTCCCCTCAATCCCTTCAACTTGAGCACTTGAATTGCCTATAGGATGCCTTCTTTCCCCGCACTACCTCCTGGTCCACCAGCAGGGTTTTCGGGCCCTACCGCATTTTCGTCTTACTCTGGCACAGGTGCTGGTAGCATCTTGCACCCCTCTCCTGATTATTTCTTCTGATTAGTACTACTGATTTAAATTTTGTTGCACTACCCCAGTACTCTTGTGTACTTATAGTTTTTTTTCCTGGTAGTTTTTTTTTTTTTTTTTTTTTGGGACGAGCTCAGACTGGAGAACCGAATCGGAGGGATGCTGAGCGGGGGAAAATCCAACTGGTGTCGTGCCCTACTGTTTGAATCCCGGTCCGGTAACTGTTCCTGTGGGCAGTTGAAACTCCTTGCCCGTACGGAGCTCAGGCTGAGGCCTGCTCCGTGCTGGTGGTAGTATTCGTGAAAGTAAGACAACCGGTGTGGTGTGGGAGGCACTGATTGAATCGCCCCCGTCCTTTTAGTATTTGCAGGTTTTGCTATGGTCTTTTTTTTTTTTTTTGCTAATGACTCCAAAGCTTCGATTAACCACTATGCTGCTAAAACAATGGCAGCTTTTAAAAAATGAACGTTCCATGCCTAGCTTTGAACATTCCATTTAGGGGCATTGATTTCGTTGCCTGTACTTTTTTTTATTCTGGGTGTAATACAGATATTACATTGATTTTCTAGCCAATCACCGAGCTCATTTTATCATGCCCATTTTATAAAACAAGGTAAAACCGGGGGTGCAGGAGTTGATAGGCCATGCACAGTGCAGGGTAATGCAGCCTCCCCTCCAGAGGAGGCCAGTTCAACCTAGAGAGAGCCCTGCAATGATGTTCCCTGTTGCTGGTGCCAGAAGCAAGCAAGAGATACTGTGATGAGCAAACTTTAGCCTTGATAGTTCAGACTCCTGACTGATGAAAGTAGCAGTGCTCCATAGCTAATGGCAGGCATGAGGATATTGTTAGCCCCCTTCGTGATGCAGCAGTGCAGAGAAGAAAAACAAGACAGTTTAATTTACATTGTATATATTTTCAGTACTTCTCTGCCTATGTTCCTTCTTACTAAGAAGATCTGCACGTAAACAGGACTTTAGTCCCTTAGCCTTCATCTGTTCTGGCAGCTTTTTCTCTACCAGAAGTCACAATCCTTTGCTTATGACATCACAGCCAATTACTCATCAGCATACAGTGATGCCACAAAGAGAAAATGATGACTTCAAATGGGGAATGCACAGCAAGAGAAGATGAACTCTAAAGTGCATGAACTCGACTTGCCAATATCTGTAACAATAAACAACAAGTTGAAGGCTACTATTACAAATATTTTAATTTTAAGTTATGTTTGTCTAAATTTTACGTTTCTAAATGCTTCCTTTGAGGCATCAGTTGCTCTTTAAAACCAAACACACAACAGCTACAGACACCTCCTCAGACCTGGCCTCCTTCCAACTACTTGCCTATGCAATTATTCAGAACAAAGGAGCTCTGTGACTGTGCTTGCTGTTTCCACGCAGCCCACTCGACGACAACCTACTGCCATTTTTTTCTGGCTCTATTAGATGGTCACCACAAAAGTACTGCGACAAATACATTGGTGGTAGATTGGCACTGGGAATGGCACTCTTTACTATTAACACACCGACTCCGCCCCTTCTGCGAACATGTGCATGGAAGGGGCTGAAAAGGAAAGCGTTACAATATTAGTTCACTCTCGACAAAACCGGCGTGCATGTCAGTGACACGTTGAGTGGCTACCTGCACCTGCCTACCTGCATATCTGCACTCTGAAGGACCTTATGGACTAATGGCATTTGCACGGACTCCTGTTGTCCAGCTGATTAATGCTTCAGTCTCATGCTCGGTGAGTGCACATTTTCCAATATCAATCCAAGATGCTGTTACAGTGTGTAGCTTACTGCGAATAGCATTTTCTGAATGAAAACGAGACAAACTAGTGTCTGGCACCATTTTCTGTTTCGCTTTCCTACTCTTTTTGACGGAAGTGACAAATGTAGGATGATTCGTAAGGAAATATGTACGGAACAAACCATGGAGGTCCCTGGAAAAATCAGGGACAGACAGGAGATAAGCATGGCGAGTCCTGAGGAACAGTACTAGCAGCAGAGTCGAAAGGTAGTAGCGTACAGTACCGAATGTTTTTGTGGACTTCCCTGCAGACTAGCAGGCATGTGGCGTAATTCAGTCTGGGGTGCATATGACAGAAGGACAAGCAGCAGTTAGCAGGGTTTAGTTTTCAAATGGGCTTCACATTCATTTTTTGAGATGCTCTTTCTGGCATTTCACCCAGACTGGGAAATGTTCCAGGGAGGTGAGACATCAATTAGTCACCCAGTCTGAGGGAGATGAAATGGCCACTGCCAACACTGGTCTACCTACTTACACGCAGAACAAAGGGATGCCGGGAGAAGGCCACTGCTGTGTCCTAGAAACCAAATTTCCCAACAATACACTGCTCTCTGTTGTTGGACAATGTGGTTTTAATTTACTCAGCTTTTTACAAAGGGAAATATGACAAATTCCACACTCCCCACCTCAATGCCAGTTATACTGCCTTGGTTGACAAATCAAAGAAAAAAGCAGATGGAACACAGTCGTTTTCACAGGTGCTGCTACACCACAACCACCCGCTCAGATCAGCAACTTGCCAACTGCCTTTCACTCTCAAAGAAACCCAGTCTCTAGGCCCAGTTACAAGAATAGCCCACTCCACGCAAACAGAGCCAGGGGAAAGGGCCAGGTTCTATTTCAGGCACTACAGCCTTACGAGTAAGACATTTTCCACTTCTGAGCGCCCAATCTCTGACAGGAGGAACAGGTGTGGAGAAAGAGAAATTGTCTCTCAGCCAAGCAGCTGTAGCCAACCCATAGTGTCAACTTACTCCATGAACTGAGTGAAGGGCCCTTACCTCTACCTGGTAGTTAGATGTGCAGTACAGCACAACACACACACATACCCAAAACACACACACAAAAAGGGTGGAGGGGGGCAGCATATACAGCATTCATGATTTATTGTTCAGGACCCCCAGGGGCAAACACTCCCCAGGACACAAAATACAACAATGGAACCGGTAGAGAGACAGAGCCCAACCACCCCCTCTATAAGCATGGGGGGGTGCTGTATCTGCCCTTAGCAATTTACCATTTCCAAAAATGAGCAACTCTGTTTTACAAAATCTTAAAAAATACTGCAGCAAGTAGATTTTTATTGGTCTTTTTATTAAAACTTTTCTTTGCACAGTCATATTACACAACACCAATAAAAGGAAAAAAAATTTCATCAGGGTGTGCAAACTTTGGAATTCATTACCCAACTCTTTGGTGGCCATCAGCTCTTTTGAAGTATTTAAAATGCTCTGGATAAGTATCTACTTGACTATGGGTTGCAATAAACACCCTGCAAGTGCAGGGAAGGTGGCCTCGATGGGCACTGCCTTCTTCCACCTTTAATCACAGAGTAATACAACTTCGATCACTGCAAGTCTACAGAGTCTGTGGGTTCATTTTTGGGTGTGGGGGGGTTGGAGACAATTATACTAACATACTAAAATGCCAGCACAGTATGTCTAATGGTCTTTCGTGTCTGCTCGACAGTCTGCACCCATACTGGGTGCTGACTTTGCTGTCCCCCCAACCTCCCTGGGTTTCTCCATCCCCAGTCCAAGATGTTCTTCTTGTACTGGACTTCCTCAGCTTCACCCTTCCCCTATACCTGCCCCAGCCCCTCTTGAACCTCTCTACAGTATCTGCCTCCATCAGTCCCTTGGGCAACACATTCCATGGTTCCACCACCCTTTCAGTGAAGTAACACCCCCCCCAGCTTCCATCCATGTCCTCTAGTTGCCCCCCCCTTTCCTTTGGAACACCCCAACTGAGCCTCCCTTATTAATCCCCTTTACATACTTGAAGACATCCATCGTGTCGCCCCATCCCTCCTCTCTTCCAGGGTGTACACGTTTAGCTCCTCAAGCCTCACCCTGTAGGTCATTTACCCCAAGCCCCAGATCATTTTGGTTGCCCTCCTCTGGACCCTCTCCAGGAGTGCAATGTCCCTTTTTAAATGCAGTCTCCAAAACTGCACATAGCACTCAAGGTGCAGCCTAACCAAACAGTTATACAGAGGAAGGATTACTTCCCTCCTTCTGGAGGTAATCAACTGGCATAGAGTTTTAAACTTCGGCCCACCTTTTCTTCTACCTTGGGGACAACCTGTTTACTGTTGGAGGTTTTAAACCGCAGTTTTTATGAATCTGGGCTCGGCTGAACAGCATGACCCATTATTTTTTTCATTTGACCCTAACTTTCTTTACCCAGCTGGTCAGTGCCCCACATAAATATCTGAAATGAACCCATAGGATACAGGCCAGTCAGACAGCCATAAATACATTAATAAGTAGAACTACTGTGTACAAATTATGCTTGGTCCTGAGATAATACAAATTTTTTTTTTTTTTTTTTTTTTTTTTTAACTGTATGAAAACTTTACTTGAAATGGTACCTAAAATGGCAAATATTGTTTCTACTCTTGCATTTTCCATTTTTCCTGGAAAGAGGGTGGCTTCTGAGGTCCTGTGCTTGGTGCATGAAGCCGAGCTGCCAGGATGGCAAGCAGCAATGCTGCTGCACTGGACGGTCCCAAAAGGGCTAGTTAAATGACAATTTTAGCAACCAGATTAAATAAAAAAAAAAATTTCAACCAGAATTTGGCCAGTGGGATGATTCCAATTCCAAGCACCAAGACTGGAGATTACTCCATTTAGTGCTAGCTTCCAGTACACATAGCTCAAGCCATAGTATAAACTGACATGAGTTAGTATGTGCCACCCACCTTAAAAGGGTTAAGCATAGTTTTCAAACTATTTGGTATGGCATGGTAGCCAGAGTACCCTGATCGGGCCACATCTCGAGTACTGTGCCCCGTTCTGGAATCCACACCTGAAGGGGCAGGACAGGCTGGAGGCAGTGCAGAGGACCACCACCAAGGGGGTCCTGGGACAGCAGGCCCAGACATAGGGAACATCTTGCGGAACTCAATGTGTACTTGCTGGAGGCGAGAAGGAGAGGAGCGATATGATACACACATACAAGTTTCTAAAGGGTATTTTATAAAGTGGACAGTACAGACCGGTTCAGCAGCAAAAAGAGCAGCTACAAGAGAGGACGCATTTGGACAACAGAAGGGAGGAAGGTTTTTAGAGGGACATCAGGAAGTTTATTTTCACAAGCAGTTGTAGAGCAGTGAAATAAGCTGTCTATGGGGGTTGTGGAACCAGGGACTGTACATGGGTTCAAGGGTGAGTGGGACAGATGAGGCTGATGAGGATTGGGTGGAAGGCTAATCCTGCAACACAGAAGGATACAGGATAATATGTTAAGTAACAATAATTGTAAAGCGCGGCTGACATGGTCCGGGCAGGCAACTCATGGCAAGGAGATGCTGCCTGAGGAGCTAACCGAGGCTGGTCTAGAATTTTTTTTTTTTAATAAAGTAAATAAATATTTTCCTCATAGTGCCTAGCTCGTAGTTTCCATGTACAATATGAGTCGTCAATCAGCACTGCAGCCCCACCCCTAAAGGCGCCATATAACTAGAAGGATAGTGTGAGGTGGGGGCTGTGTAAAGATATCTGATTCTACTATGTTTGAAGCAGTTCACATGTATGGACCAATATATAAAATAGCCCCATACACGTAGAACTGCCAACAAACATACGATATGCACCTCTTGACAGCCCCCAATCCTAGTACTATGAATATACAGTGCCTGTAGCCCTCCTCACTACTTAGTGTCATTAAAATTTTTTTTTTTTTTTTTTAAAAAGGGGCGACGCTGCAGTCAGCCGGGCACAGTGTGTAAAACATTTATTTGAAGTGCAACTCTGCAGTTCAACATGTGCGTTCATAAATAAGAGGTTTCATCTTTTACAATTTACCAGAAAATAAATTCTCTTCATTTTCAATGTTCCTTTCCAGTTCTTTCAGCACATCTTTGTAGCCAATATAAAACGACTGTATAGAAAAACATTTGCCTTTCCCCTGCCTTTATTTACGACACCATAGTGCTCACCATGACAGAGTGATGTCACAAACAGCAATTCTGTTAGCAGTGGACAGTCAGATATATTTTGAGGGACTCCATGAAATAATTGCTGCATTATCTACAATATTTAGTAGACCAACAGCAGGGGAAGTTAAAAAAAAGTAGAAAACAAACGTAAAACATAATGGGGGTGGGGGGGAGGAAATCGGTGACAGAATAGGTCAAGGTGATAGAGTATATAGTTGATAGGGAGTGGACAGAGTGACTAGGGCAGACTGGGTGGGCCACAAGGCCCTTATCTGCTGACACCATCTATGTTTCTATACGTGATCTAGAGTTTTTAAGCTTAATTTAAAGCTTTTTATTCTAATAGAGAGTTGATCTTCAATTACGTGCCAAAAAATTCTAAACCAGGCTCAATTAGCTCGTTGGGCAGGCAATGCAGTGTGAGTTGCCCACCCGAGACAAACACGAGGTGTCAGCTGCTCTTTAAAGAGCAGAGTAAAATGGACTGCAAGTCTTTTTCTGCCATCACCATCTATATACGTCTCTATGGTGAACCAGGTTCTGCCACTGTAAAAGGGCCATCCTCCTTAAACATCCCATGACACAAGTGGGAAAACTAAAATTCAGAAAATTCAGTTTATAGGCTTCGACACGTGCCAGACTGAGCTGTTGTCTGTGGCTCACAGCGGTCAGATGGGTGCTCCTGTCCATGTGTGAACCTTGCCATTTTGGCAGTTTTCCACTGCGTGGCATTGCTGCCACGATCCCTCTTTCCATGGGTTTGTGGAGTGGTGTAGGTGGTTTCCCGTGCTGTCTGAACAGGTAAACCACCTGCATCACTATAATTCCCCCACCAACACAAGTGACTGGAACATGCAAATCGCCGGAAAGGAAAAGGGCACCAAAAACACAGATGCCACGTGAACGCTGCTCTCAAACATTTAATTAAAATTTGTTTGAATGATTAAAACGGAGCCGCTGCGTCAAGGCGCAGTGTAAGCAAGCCTTATGTTTCATATATTTTCTGCAATTCTCACCCCCTTCATTACAGAGGACAGCTGAAAAGAAAATAGCATCACTGTCTCCTATATTTTATCTGTTCTGACTGCTAGTCTAACCTTACATCATAATCCACTTCCTATATCATCATAATTATCCCTCTCTGTAACGGACTGTGGTGTCAAACAGAACGGAGATGTCAGGTGTAGACAAGCAGCCAGAGGAAACAGGGGAGAGCTCCTGATTTTATGTAAATGTTCTTAGCAATAAAGAAATACGAATAAAAACAAGGAATAAGGGAAGAATACATGCTGAATTGTATCTAAAAATTAAATTTTTTCCAAAGTTGTCCTAGCGGTGCCGAGTGCTCTTTAGGTACATCTACTACTTCCACCATTTGGCACCGACTACCCCACATTTGAGAGTTGGCAGGGCTTCTAAATCGTATCCTTCTGCTTTTGGCGGGTATATTTTTTGTTGTATGGCTCCTTAGGGGCACCTACTATCACTACATGGAACAGATGGGAACAGGGCCAGGCAGAAATATAAAGCAGCGAGGGTGCAGTGTTTTCATTTAGGAAGTCCCTCCTCTCCCTACCGAATGCTTGCCTTGCCAAGGAGACCTGCACTTTGACATTTTAATATGCAGTCTGTTACAGTCACTACTGGCCCTCGCACTGGACTCAGCACCACTTACCCACATGTGCTGCAATGATTGGCATGAAGCCGAGGTAATGGGCATTTTACTACCTGCCACAGAAGCAAGCAGCAGTACCCCCCAACAAAAAGTAAGTAGCATGTTGCACACCCCCATGCCAGTAAAACAAACACTGGGAACAAGCCTGAGACGCTGGCAAACAGGCAGCCAAGGAGAGAAAAAAAAAAAGGGGGGGGGAGGGGGATCCACAACCAAAAAGTGGGAGTCCTTGGAAAATTTCCAGGGGTCCCCATTCAAATACATGGGAGTCGGGCCCCTGCACCAGCACTGCTTTTACTGTAGTATTCTGCAGAAAGCTCCATTAGTTTCTGTTGGAGCATTTTAATCTAATTTTTTTTTTTATGTTTCAGTGGGTATAGTCAAACAAATTACGTCCACTGCTCAACTAACAAGAGCTTTGTTTGTTGAGCAGTGGGCGTGATTTGTTACAACTCCCCCTCTGTAACATAAAAAAAAAAAAAGCCCTAAAGTGATTCCCGGGGCTTGGTGGCTGACCGTCTTGGGGACTTTTGTGCAAGAAGTCCAAGCGTCCCGATGCGCAAAACATGTGTAAAGGACGCAGGCGCCCATGTCCCGAGAACCTTGCCCGAGTCCGCCAACAGGAGCGTCCCAAAGCAGAAATCTGGACTCTTAAGGTAGCCGGTTGGAGGCCCTTGTCGAAACCCTCCTGAAGGAATTGAAGGATGGTAGGCGGAGACACAGTCATCTGGTCGAGAGGTGGCTCGTAGCCAAAACAGGAATTTTCTCCAGACCCTATAATAAACCTTGGAGGACGAAGCTAGTCTGGATTGAATCATCATTTCAATGACAGGTGCAGAGAAACCTAACTCCTTGAGAGTTTCCGCTCAATCTCTATGCCGAGAGGGACAGAACGCGTGGACTGGGGTGCAGCACCAGTCCCTGATGTAGGAGGTCTGGGCTTTCTTGGAACACCAGAGGAGGTTGTAGAGACATTCTGACTAATCGAGGAAACCATAGTCTGCGGGGCCAGCGTGGGCAAACCAGAATCATCTCTGCCTGATCTTGGGCAATCTTGTGCAGTACCCTTGATAAGATCAGAATTGGAGGAAAGGCATACAGAAGATTGAACTGTCCCCAGTTGATGGAGAAGGCGTCCTGTGCTGTGGCCCTCTCATCCTTGATGAAAGAACAGAACTGCGGAACTTTGCAATTTTGTCAGCAGTTGAAAAAATCTACCTGCGGGAGGCCCCACCGTGCCGTGATGAGTTGGAAGGCGCTCTCCTTGAGCTCCCACTCGCCTGGAAGGATGTCCTTTCGACTTAGTCAATCTGCTGTGACATTTTCCTGGCCTGGGATGTATGCAGCCCTTAGACTCCCAGGTTGTCTTCTGCCCACTGAAAGAGCAGAACAGTCTCTTGCAACATCAGAGAGCTCTTTGTGACTCCCTGGCAGCTGATGTGGACCATTGTTGTCAGACTGTCCGTGAGGATGAGAACATCCCAGTTGTAAAGCTGTGCTCTGAACTGCTGCAGTGCCAGGAGGACTGCCCGCATCGCTAGCACATTGATGCTGTAACGAGACTCCACCAGTGACCACTTGCCCTGTGCCGAGAACTGTTCCGAATGAGCCCCCCAGCTGCGGAGGCTGGCATCAGTGGAGACTCATCTGGTGAGGATGTCCCAGTTTGAAACCCCTCATGATGTTGCCATGCAGAGTCCACCATAGTAGGTGGTCTTACCTGGCACGATATCTAAATCCTCTGGTCCATTATGCCCCTTGATTGAGACTATTGCTGGAGGAGGCTTGACTGGAGCGGTCGCATATGGACTAGCGCCCAAGGGACCAAGTCTGCCAGGGAGACCATCATCTCTATGAGCTGCATGAAGGAGCGAGCTGGCAGTGATTGGGCAACTTGGAATTTGCTGATGAGTGCCCTCAGTTGCATGAATTTTGACTGTAGGAAAAACTTTGTTCTGGACTGTGTTGAAATTCACCCCTAGATGATTCAGAGACTGTGACGGTTGCAGGGAGCTCTTCTTCTTCTGGTTGATTATGAACCCCAGAGAGGAGAGGCACTGGGTGACCTCCGACACTGCCTGGACTTTTTGATTGTACAGCAGGGCTTTGATGAGAATGTCATCCAGATATGGGAAGAGCTGGATCCCTTGCATTATGAGTCGAGCGACCACTGTCACAAGGACTTTGGAGAAGACCCTGGGGGCTGTGGACAGGCCGAAGGGCAGCATCGTGAACTGAAAGTGGTGATCTTCCACTCTGAACCTGAGGAATTGCCAGTGCGCCTTCCAGATGGGGATATGCAGATAAGCATCTTGTAAATCTATTGCGGCCAAAAAATTCCGATGTATTTCTCGGATGATGGAAGGCAGGGTCTCCATCCTGAATGTCCTGTGGCGAACAAAACCATTTAGAAATTTGAGGTCTAACACTGGCCGGAAACCTCCTGAGCGTTTCGGCACTATGCAGAATAGGGAGTACACTTCTCGGTTCCTTTCTTGAACTGGAACTTGTTCGATCGCTGCTGCCTGTATAAGATCTGTAAATCACTTGCAGGGTTGCCGCTCTTTTCACTGGGTTGTTTGAGACTGGCGAGGTCACTAAGTGGGGCAAGGGGGCCTGGAGTCTAATTCAATGAAGTAACCCTCACGAATTACACCTAGCACCCACTTGTCCATGGTGGTGTGGACCCATTCCTCAAAAAAGCTGCAAAGCCTGCCCCTTATATGAGGATGGGTCTGTGAGTCCTCATTGTGGTTTTTTTGGAGTCACCCTCTGCATCTCGGGAGCGACCCCTGCCCCCTCCTGGAAACTGCATTGGTTGCGCGAGGTGAACCAGGAATGTCAGCCTGAAAAATGACATATTCTGACCCCTGGAATGATTTTGGGCACAAAAATTCTGACTGGAACCCGAAATCCATGGCCTGCCTCTTCCCCGGGATTGTGACATTCGTACTTTTGCAGTTCCCCCAGATTCCTTGACCACCTTCTTTGGAGCTGACCTGAAAAAAAGGCTTCCTTCGTAATGGGCATTTACCAAATGCATCTTTGAGGCGGCATCTGCCTGCCATACCCGTAGCCACAAGTTGCGTTGAGCTGAGGTCTGGTAAAACATAGCTCTTGCTGCACACCTGACTGCCTCCTCCGATTCGTCAGCCGAGTAGGCTGAAGCTACCCCCATTAGCTGCAGGTGCTGTAAATGGATTTATTTTTCTCTGGCTCAACAGCGAGCTGGAATGCCAGATCAGTGGCCGAGGAGAGGGCAGCCCGAGCTGAGAAGAAGTTTGACGCAGCTGCCTTGAGAGAGGTTGCGGTGGACTACAAGGCTTTCTTTAGAGAGGTGTCCACTTTCCGATCCACTGGGTCCCGCAGGGAGGCTCCACCCTCTGCTAGGATAACCGTCTTTTTAGTGACGTTTGAGATTAGAGGGTCTATCCAGAGACAGTCTAGCCATCTCTCCGACGGTTTCTTGTCGAATTTCAGTAGCTTGGTTAGGCGGCGAGGGACGGGGTAAGAATGCTCTGGGCCCTGCCATTCTTCCTAGAAGAGGTTCTCTATGGCCGGAGGGATGGGGAAAGCAGTCGTTGGCTCTGAAGCCGACGCAAGCCTGAACGCTGGCTTTGCTTGCTTGGGTTCTGGAGATGAAGAACTCAGGTGGATCTCCTCCGACACCTGTCTATATAAAAAAAAAAATCTAGGTCGTCCATATCAAAATTTCTGGCTGGGGAGGAGCCAGAGTCGGAATCAGAGTTTGGGAGTTCCCCCTCCTCAGGGGATGAAAAGCTGGACCCTGAGGGCGACCTGTCAAGTCTGTGCGTCTCATGGGTTGTGTCCCTGGATCTGGATCTACTCCTAGACCTGAGCCTCTTCCTGTCATGTTGTGAGGAGTGGGGAGCATCCTCGTCTGAGAATGGGGGAGGGGGTGCGCTAGCGGGAGGCTTTCCTATGGGTCCTGGGCTCTGGAGACTGTTGGAAGGATGTCAAAATATAAGGGGTTGAAGGTGAATGCACTGTTCAGTTTCTCTATTAGGTCTGGGGCTAGAGCCCTAGCTGAGTGGCGGCGTCCCTCTGAGGTGGAAGACTGCCCCTGACCCATGGGCTGGCTTTGTAGATCCTAAGATTCGGAAGCCTCTTCAGCCTCCTCTAAGTTTGGGGCCATTGCAATGTCGCATTTGACACACAGGGACCCCGCAAAAGTTGCCAACATGGGGGTTCTGCACTTGCAGCACTTTCTGCCTCTGGAGGGCCTGTCCAAATTTGCTGAGGACATGCTCTAGGGTCAAGGAGTTAACTCATAAAACGTTACTTCTACCTTAAGTTTATTATCTTCTCAGTCCTCCGAGAGCCTCGAAATGCTCTGTTGACTAGGGTCAAGGAGTAAGCCCAGTAATTTAATTTCATCTTGGGTTTATTTTTATTTTCTCAGTCCTCAGAGATTGTGCCCCAGGAGTCTTGAAATGCTCCGTCGACGAGCTGATCAGACTGGTATGCTCGTCGACGAGCTGCGTAGTGCTCTGCCCCTTCCCACACCGATCTGCCGCCTGCAGAAGAACGCGAACGTTCAAATGGAGTTCATGCTGTGCCATACAGCCCAAAAAGGCCAGGCAGCTCTCCGGTTAGCAGGTGTGTCGATGGCCTAAGTCTGCAGTGGCCGTTGGCAAAGAAAAAAATCTGGGTTGCCCGAAACTGTAGACGAGCCAAAAATCCTCAGAGGCTCGTAGACCTCTGCCCCCGTAAATGTATCCCTGGTGATGAGCAAGCATGCAGTCCACTGCACCATGAGTTCTTTCTGTGAGCGAGGGGTGCTGAAATAATCACAGGGCTCCACCTAAAGAACTCTTGGGAGCCCTGTGGCAGACCAACTAAGGCGACCCTGGACGAATTACCACTGATCCGCTGGTCCTGATGACGGTTGCTTGGGGGAGAGAAGAAGAGAGATCCTCCAAGCGCTGTAAGGCGTGGGGAGGGGGCAAGAGCCTGTCTGTACAGCTCACAAGGCTGAGACAGGGGTCCCTGCCTACACACTAAGAAGCACCAAGTAAAAATCCAGGAAAGTAATAAAATGCATGCACTCACAATCTGTAGTCTTCAGCTCTGTCACTCCTGTGACAGAGGTCCTGCAGAGATCCTACCTCATGACAGGCAAGAAGTAAACTGACATCTGGAGGAAACAAGCGGGACGGTATCACCGTCCTGCAGAAGTCTGTTTGCTTCCTACCTACCCGTCACGTGGTTCCAGGAAGGACCTCCCAGAAGTGATGAGCCCGGAGACCAGCTTTAGGAGAGAGAAAAGTAAATAGCAGATAAAGAATATACTTAAAAAAAAGAAAATACATCAAAAGCAATCAAAATAGCACTGAATGTTGCTCAATATAACAGCAGAGTGGGCTAGAAGAGAGGGCAGCCTGGGAGGCCTTGTCAAAACCTAGGAGAGAAAGCAATGGGGTGTAAGGTGGGGGATGGGAGGAGATGAGTTGCACAGTAGGTGGAGAGGGAAGGCACGGAGTTGCAAAGGAGGTAATGGGGATAGACAGATGAGAGGATGGTGAGGTGGAAGGAGGGAAATGGGGTGAGTGCAGGGAGAAGGGAGGAGTGCTGGTGACGTGAGGGAGAGAAAGACAAATTAATAGTTTAAGGAGAAGAGATGGTGTTTAGTCAGGAGAGGGACACTAGCCTAGCAGACCTTGTCGAAAACCCAAGAGAAAGTAATACGGGTGGGAGAGAGGTAAGAGAATCGTAGGGAGAAAGAGGGGAAGAAGTTGCAAAAGAGGTAGCATGAGATAAGAGAATGGGAGGAGGGTGGAAGAGGGACGGTGAGGAGGAGCAAGGGAAGAACTTGAAAATGCGTGAGCAGAGAAGAATCAGGGGTGAGGGGTGGAGGGGAAAAGGCTCGAGGGTAGGATGGAAATGAAGTGCCAAGAGTTAAAAGTGCCAAAAGGTATAAGTACAATGATAAAATAAGCAGAAGGCTGCCATGGGCGGCAGTCTCATATACCGTTTGCTAATACAGTCGTGGCCAAAAATATTAGCGACCTTGAAGTTTTTTCTAATAATGCACATTCCTTCCAGAAAATTGTTGAAATTAAAAAATATTTTGGTATCCACATATGTATTTCTTTGGTCTGCAGTGGAATAAAACATAAAAAGCAGTAAAATTTACTAAGCCTTAGCTTATTCCACACAGAAATCCTTAAATGGCCCGGACAAAATTATTGGCACCTGTTAGAAGTAGTTAGAAATAATTAGATTTCAAGCAGGTGATTCTCCTTCACTTTGGAACTGAACTCACCTGTGGTGAGTTGCAGGTGTCTGCAATATAAAAATCACTCATTCAACCAGTCTGAATAGAGAAAAGGACTCATCCTCCTGTTTTGTGTCACTGTGTGTAACGCAATAGAAACATAGAAGTTGACAGCAGATAAGGACCGCAAGGCCCATCCAGTCTGCCCATTTGTTTTTCTACCTTATAAATGTGCCATCGGCCTTTGCTCTGTCAGTGGCCTATCTATTCATAGTCATTTGTATTGCTCCCTTATGCCTATCCCATGACTGTTTGAAGCCCTGCACTGTATTCATAGCCACCACTTCTTGTGGTAAGCCATTCCATGCATCCACCACCCTTTCTGTGAAAAAGAATTTCCTCACATTCCCCCTTAATCGGCCCCCCTCTAATCTCCTGCTGTGTCCTCTTGTCCTGCTATTTTTCTTATATTTAAACATGTTAGACTCTTTCACCTTGTTAATGCCCTTAAGGTGCTTGAATGCCTCGGTCATATCACCTCTCCCTCCTTTGCTCAAGGGTATACATATTGAGCTCTGTTAATCTGTCCTCATATGTCTTCTGATACGTCCCTGCACCATTTTGCTGTCTTTCTGGACTGCCTCAATTTGGTTAATGTCCTTGTGAAGGTGTGGCCTCAATACTGCCGCAGTACTCCAGATGGGCCTAACCAGTGTCTTGTAAAGAGGTTATTACCTCCTGCGACTTGTGATACCTACTAATACACCCCTAACACCCCTAGCCTTACCTACTGCTTTAGAGGTCTGCTTGGATGATTTCAGGTCATCAGTGATGATGATACCCAAGTCTCTTTCTTCCTTTGTGACTGCTAGCAACTCCCCTCCCAGCCTATAGGTGGCTTCAGGGTTTCTCTTCCTTATGTGCATGATTTTGCACTTCTTTGCATTAAATCCCAGTTGCCACTCTTCTGACCATTTTGTCAGTTTATCCAGATCTCTTCTCATTCTGCCCACCCCATCTGGATCATCTACTCTGTTGCAGATCTTGGTGTCATCTGCAAACAGACAAGCCTTACCCTCTAGTACATCTGCAAGGTCACTAATGAAGATGTTGAAGAGGACTGGCCCCAGGACTGATCCCTGAGGTACCCCACTTTGACTTGCATCTCTTCTGACTGTATACCATTTACCACCACTCTCTGTTTTCTGCCCGTCAACCAGTTTGCCACCCAGTTGACCAACTTCTGGCCCACCCGAGCCTACCCAGCTTATTTATCAATCTTCTATGTGAACAGTGTGAAAAGCTTTGCTGAAGTCAAGGTAGGTGACATCAACTGCTCCCCTTGGTCCACCACTCTGCTTACCCAGTCAAAGAAATCTATGAGATTAGTTTGACAGGACCTTCCTTTGTAAATCCATGCTGTCTTGGATCCTGTGCCCCTATGGATTCCAGGTGTTGCACTATCCTTTCCTTAAGGAGTGCCTCCATAATCTTGCCCACTACTGAGGTAAGACTGACTGGTCTGTAGTTTCCCGCCTCCTCCCTGCTACCACTCTTGTGGAGCGGGATCACATGAGCCCTTCTCCAGTCTTCTGGGACCTCTTCTGTGCTCAGAAACTCACTAAACAGTTCTGCTAATGGCTCTGCTAGTTCCACCTTTAGCTCCTTAAGTACCCTGGGATGTGTGCCATCAGGTCCCATTGCCTTATCCACCCTGAGCTTAGCAAGCTCTTGCAGGACCCTTTCTTTTGTGAAGGGAGTAGTGCTCAGCTCCCTCCCCCCTGTGTCCATGATGCTGAGCTGTGGGCCCTGCCCTACCTTCTCTTCAGTAAATACTGAGCAAAAGTATCTATTTAGGATAGATGCCTTTACAGGGTCCTCCTCCTCACATGCTCCCTTTTCTCCATTAAGCTTAGCAATACCCCCTCTGACTTTCTCCTTTCACTAATGTATCTATAGAAAGTCTTGTCACCTTCTTTTACTGTTTGTACTAGTGTTTCCTCAGTTTGGGACTCTGCCTGCCTTACTGCCTTCCCTGCTTCCCTTAGGACAGTTTGGTATGCCTCCTATCTTCATCCCGCTGTGTTCCTTTATATTTCCTGAAGGCCAGCCTTTGGCTCTGACCTTTCTGCTACTGTATTTGAGAACCAAAGTGGTTTCTCTTCTTTGCACTTCCTTTCTGTCTAACACAATGTGATGTTGCTTCAAGTATTGTATCCTTAATGCTTGCCCACTTTGCCTGTACCCCCTCATCTGTGTTTCTTTTTGCCAGGGCTAGCTTGACTCTGTTGGCCATCTTATCAAAGTCAGCTCCTCTGAAGTCCCATATTTTTGCCTTGGAATGGGATGATTTAGATGTAGTAGCCAAACTGAACCATACCATGTGATGGTCACTGGCCCCCAGGTGACATTCTATCTGGAGATCTGTGATCATGGAGCAATGAGCATGGAGAAAAGAAAAAGCCAGAGAATTGTCCGAGGAGGTCAGGCAGAAGATTGTAGCCAAGCATGGACAATCTCAAGGCTACAAATCAATCTCCAGAGACCCTGATGTTCCCGTTTCCACCGTACTAAATGTTATCTGGAAGTTTAAGGCCCATGGCACTGTAGCCAACCTCCCTGGACGTGGCCGCAAGAGAAAACTTGATTGAAGATTGCAGCGTAGGATTGTTCGAATGGTGGAGAAAGCACCTCGATCAACTGCCAAACAGATTCAAGCTGACCTTCAGACACAAGGTACGACAGTTTCAACTCGCACCATCCGTTGCCAACTCAATGAAAGGGGGTTATATGGTAGGAGGCCCAGGAGGACTCCACTGCTGAGAGAGAGACATAGACTTAAGAAAGCCCGACTGGAGTTTGCCAAAACACACCTGAACAAGCCAAAATCCTTCTGGGAGAATGTTCTGTGGACAGATGAGACCAAATTAGAGCTTTTTGGTAAAGCACATCATCTCTGTGTTTACAGAAAACAAAATTAAGCCTTCGAAGAAAAGAACACTTTCCCTACAGTCAAACATGGAGGAGGTTCAGTGATGTTTTGGGGTTGCTGTGCTGCCTCTGGCACTGGGTGCCTTGAACGTGTGCATGGCATCATGAAATGTGGAGATTACCAGGCCATTTTGGAGCGCAATGTTGAACCCAGTGTCAGAAAGCTGGGTCTCCGTCGAAGGTCATGGGTCTTCCAGCAGGACAATGACCCCAAACACTTCAGAAAGCACCCAGGAATGGTTCAAGACAAGACGGTGGACTGTTCCGAAGTGGCCAGCAATGAGTCCAGATCAAAATCCCATTGAAAACCTGTGGAGAGATCTGAAAACAGCAGTTGGGAGAAGGCACCCTTCAAATCTGGGAGAACTGGAGCAGTTTGCACAAGAAGAGTGGGCCAAACTGCCAGTAGAGAGGTGCAGGAAGCTCATCCATGGCTATAGGAAGCGGTTGATTGCAGTTATTTTGACCAAAGGCTGTGCTACCAAATAGCCTAGGGTGTCAATAATTTTCTCAATGCCATTTCTTTTCATTTTCTGATTTAAAAAGATATATTAAATTCTGAATCAAAAAACAAAGGTTCTGTAATATTAAACAGAGAAATAAAGAATTGTGGAGACCAAATACTGTTATTAATTTCAACTTATGGTTAGAGGAAATTGTGAGTTATTTGAAAAAAGTGCAAGGGCGCCAATATTTTTGGCCACGACTGTAGATGTTGAAGTTTGTGTTTGAAAGGGCAGAGTTATGACTCAGCAGAGATGTCCCTACCCAGGAGTTGAGCGCGGGGCTCTATAAGCAAAAGACCTCTGACCTAAGGTGGTGCGGCATCTGGGAACAGTAAAGACCACAGTTGCCAAGCTGTGAGTATGTTGGGTACTGTGACAAGGGCTAAGGAGCTGTTAGACCCCGGGGGTAACAAACCAAGATGTGCCTTCTTGGCAAGTAAGCAGGTCTGATATTGGATCCGGCTGAATAACTGAAGCCACCCAGTCTGAGCATATAGGTCACACGTTTGTGTGAGGCAGGCAGCCCCAGTAAGTAGTCTGCATGCTTTGTTAAGAGCAACAGTGATCCTGTGAAGGGATGTAGCAGAGGCAGAGCCATAAACAACCAGCCCATAATCAATGATGGTAATAACAGAAAAAAATTGCTATTCTTAGTGCCTCGGGAGTGAGGCTATGCTTGTGCCTGTGGAGTAGGCCAATCCTTATGTTAACAGTTCGAGCTATGTTATCAATATGTTGCTAGTAGGTGAGTGAGCCATCAACAGTGACCCCTAAATATTTGAAGGAGTGGATCTGTTCAAGTGGGGTGCCAATGCAGTTTGTGATGAACAAGGGTTTGGACTTGTGTTTCTTATGGGCATTGTTGAAAAGCATCACTTTGGTCTTTTTATAGTTTAGCACCAGTTTTTGAGTGCTAAACCACTTTTCCACTTCTGAGAAACTGTGTTGAAGGTTATAGTCGAGGCTCTTAGTGTCAGGGTTACTAGAGTAGGTCACGGCATCATCTGCGTACTGCAGAATCTGTTCATGATAGGCTTGTGGGAGGTTATTCAAGTAGATACTGAAGAGAATGAGCCCCAGTATAGATCACCAAGGCACTCCAGAACGGACTGGTTTCCTTTCGGAGAGGACATTGGTTATCTTGACCTGCTGCAAACTGTCTTCTAAGTAACTTTTGAACCAGCCGACAGCATCATTCGACACCCCTGTAGGCGATAATTGCCCAAGTAGCAGTGAGTGGTTCACAGTATCAAAGGCCTTCATCAGGTCGATAAAGGCAGCCACAACCAGATGGCCTTGGTTGAGTGGGTTATGTATGAAACCAGTGAATTCTAACAGTGCAGTGGCAGTACTATGACCTTTACCAAAGCCATGCTGCTGGGGACATTGGACATTGTATCTGTCCAGGTATTCCACAAGCTGACCTGCAATTATACGCTCCAGTGCTTTCGCTAGAGAAGGTAGAATGGAGATTGGCCTGTAGTTTGTGTGCGTGGCGATCTCACAACTTTGTGCACCGAAGTTACGTCCCTATTTCCATTTTTGGGAATTGCCCAAGCCTTCTCAGAAAGGTTCAGAATCTTGGTAAGAGGTAAGAGTTTCCTGAGGGCGAGGGCAAGAAATTTGACATCTAGATTGTCCCCATGAATCTTGCTTGCCAAGTACTTTGCGTATGTACTTTCTAGCTTCATGTAGTAACCTCTCGGAAGTTTAAAAAAAAAAAAGGGGAGAGAAGCCTGCTGCTGAGCTAAACAGACTTGGGGGGGGTGGCAGGGGCAGAGACCATGAAAAAAAAATCAGGGGGGCACTGCTGAGGTCTGTAAAGGCAGTTAAAAATACTGGCTATGGCCACTGGGTCAAGAGTCGGGCTTCCATAAATGTTAAGCATGCTGGGTGCTCGAGATCTTTGCCAGTGACTTCCTTTATGTTGCTCCAGAAATGTTTACCGTCACCCCACGAGTTGGAAAGTGCCTCCCTAATGTATTGACTTTTTGCAAAACAGATGGCTCTGGTACAAACATTTCAGGATTTTTTATAAGCCTGAATATCTGCTTGCTTGCATGTGGCTTTGGCCCGGTGCCAGAGGTGGTCCCTAGTCTTCATAAGTCCCGGTAGTTCAGGTGTTATCCAAGGGCTGCACACTCCCTTAACTTTCCTCTTTTTAGTAGGGGCGAGGATATCACATGCAGCATTAAAGCGGTCGAGGAAGAAATCAAGTGCCACATTAATGTCATTAATGGAGTCCAGTGGTGACCAATCCTGGCTTCGAAGGTGTGATCTGAGTGGTTCTAGGTGTCCTAGAGTTAGGACCCTACTGAGAATAACCTTAGGTGGAGATTTGCTAAACTTGTTGGACCAACTACAAACTATAGGGGAGTGGTCGCTTAGGGTGTCAGGGAGTACAGAGACATTTGTGATTCGTTCAAGGTGACTAGACAGAACCCAATCCAGTAAGTTACTTGATCCAGTTCTATAGTTAATTCTGGTCAGGGTGTTCACTGCCTCCACAGGAGCTCTCTGAAGTTGCACCACTTGTCTCCTGTGTACTGTTAACAGTAAATCCTGGGCCTTTCTAAGCAAAATCAAGCTACAATCAGCATGCCACAAACAAATCCTAATAGCTCAAGAACCATAAGTGCTAGACACAAAGTATGAGTGGCAAAGTTATTCAGCACAAAATTACCTTTACAATGGTGGTATGCAAATAATAACATGTATTTTTTTCTCTGCTGGTTGAAACAGCAAAAAAAATATTTTTTTCACTAAAACAGGCAACATAAGCCATATACACCATACCATAAACAAATTTGAATAATTCCTAAAGTATACATGGTATACACAAAATATCAGTGGCAAAATTGTTCAGCATAAAATTACCTTTCCAACGGTGCTATGCAGTCAAAGATATACTATATTATGTTACTCTATGTATTAAAATGTTTGTGACTTCTCCAGATGTTGCAAGGGCACACTGGGAGTCAGTAGCCAACTTCTGCAGGCGTCCTCAGGACACACCAGTGTATTTTACTGACGACTACAGGCATCTGCTAGGAGACAACGAGTTAACTAGCTGGGTAAGACAAGGCGGAGATGGCATCCTTAATGTGTCCAATGTCAGATGAGAGCCAGTTTACATTGAAAGCTCCCAGTATTATGGTTTCAGTGTTCCGAGGCACACTCCGAATATATTCCATGAAGTTATGAATGCCAGAGGCAGATTCTTTGGGTGATATGTAAACAGACAGCATAGTTAATTTTTTCTTTTGGGCCCCTAGGAGTACCTTGATGGCCAGGGCCTGAGAGGAGTTTCCTACGCAGGGCAATTCAAGGGCGTGACCCATTAGAGTTTATTTTAAGTAAATAACACAGCCACCGCCTCTTTTAGTGAGCCTATCCTGCCTAAAAGTAGAGTAGCCAGGTATGGTGATAGCAGAATCGGGGATTTTGGGTTACAACCAAGTTTCTACAACAGAAAGAATATCAGGGTTGTGTTGTGTAATCCATACCTTGAGGTTGTCTAACTTACATAGAAGACTACATATATTGACAGGCACAAGGGAGAGCGTACAGGACATTTTTGTGCTGCAATGGTCCATTGCCCTAGTGGGGCCGGGGTTAGGGTGCACATTTCCAGACAGGAGCAGAAGCAATAGAATTAGTTTTAGTAGGTATGTCTTTAGTTGGTTTAAGTACGGTTTCCGTTGTCTTTTACAGGAGAAGGTACTCTTAAATTTATTGGTTATTGCTGTGAAGCTGGTAGGAGAGATGATGTTGGAAGCTAGGCGTTAATCTATCAGGGGGGTAGCAGTGGTGTACTTAGACCAGTTACTGAAACCATTTTTCCATTAATAGAGTTTGAAGCTGATGTGCCAGTGGCATAGTGCACATACCCCAAGAATACGGGATGACCTTGGGGCTGTTGCACTACCTCAAGCAGACCAGTTTGGTGCACCAGAATTAACAGGATAGGTAGGTGAAGGTATAGGAGTGAGGTAGACATCCTCATAGGGTTTATCTGAGCCAGATATTTCAGGCCTGTTGAGCTGGAGCTGATCCCCAATGTCCTCCGAGTTCCAGAGCTCTCATATAAGTAGAAATTGAGTGGACAGGAAAGGACCCACCTACTATAGTACTTCTAGTCAAAATTAGGGAGGGAAGGCGAAGCAATAGAGCATTTAATAGAGAGCGGCAGTGGGGGGTGGGGGGGGCCCAAAAAATAGCCAAAGACAAGCAGCAGCTCTTAAGAAGCTAGTACAAATTACAGTGATTAAATTCAGGTTAAGTAGCAACTCCTAGGGAGCTGGTTCAAATTTAAGGTGCTCAAATTCAGCTATTCAGGCGTGAGTGCACCAGAAAGGTGGGAAGTTCAGAAGGGAGCTCATCCCATACCTTCACTGAAGCAGGCTGGTTCCACTGGGGGGATTCGGCAGCGATCAGAGCAAGGGGGCTGGGGAGGACTAAAACCATAAACTAGCCCCAAGACCCTGTAAAAGAATGTGACAAAAGAAAATTAACCTGTGCAGTTAAGTAAGAGGGCATCAATGGCTCTAATCCTCTTTGATTTCGCGTTAACCCCCCCAACGGAGGATTCCTGACAATAAGAGGGGCTGTCTGGAAGAATGCTAAAGCCCCGATGGAACACTACTGCTGGCCCTTTAAGGAGAAAAAACTGAGCCGTTTAAACTGTTGGTTGATTAGTTAATATTTTCTTGCTCTCTTAGTGCTTGGGGGGGGGCCTGCAGTATGCGTGAGAAACTCCCGTTTATTCTTGAGCAACACTCCTTGTAAAATGCAGCACACATCGACGAGACAGCACTGGAATGTCGACAAGCAACTGAATTAGAGCTGCCGGCCCATTGACGAGTGGCTGAGTCAGGAAGCCAGTCATCGACGAGGAGAGAATCCACTCAGAGCACTGAGGTGCTAATACTGTCAGATTGCCATAAAAAAAAGCATCCTTCGATGAAATCCACAAGCCAACAAACTCCAAGGCTACAGTTAACACTGGGTTGGGCCCGGTATCATGGAAAAAACCTTTGCGGTAAAGTGGGGCCAGTCTGGGCAGTTTGCAAGGCTGAGACTAGGGCTCACACAGAAGTGCTCTAAAGTACTAAACTTCTTCAGCAAATTCAATAAGAATTAAATTTTGCGACACAGTCTGATGTCTTCAGCCCTGCCACATGGTGACAGAGCTCTGCTGCAGAGAACCTGCTAGTTGGAAGGCAGGAAGTAAACTGGTGGAATCAAGAAATGGAGAGCTGGATATCTCCAGCTGCAGAGCTTGGTTCCTCCCTGCATATCTGCATCAGTAGGTACAACCCACCTGTATGGAAGCCCGGAGACGAGCTTAGGAGAGAGAAATGTGAAGCACTTCCATGTGTGCCAACCGGGTTCAAGAGCAGACTAACACCTGCTACCTGAAAGTCAGAACTGGGGCTGTCACTGTCCACTGGAGCATATTCCAACCCAGGGAGAGTTGGGGACTGCAACCCAGCATTGCTGCAGGCTTTCACGGTGGGCAAGGAAACCCGATCACTCATGAGGGCACTCGTCCACTGCAGACACTACGGTGCCCATGGCTGTCAGAGGCTATGTGGGAAGACAGGCAGGATTCAGAACAGGAAAAATCCTACCCTGGTTAGGTTGATGGCTGGTACGCATAGCTCCACGACCATGACCCCCCCAAAAGCCCAACCAGGTGTTCTCAGAGGAGAAACCTGGGAAACCCTCAGACTCTGCCACTGTCGGGGGAAGGCAGTTGGTCACAGAGGATGAAGGCCGGGGAAGGGGGCAGCAGTGGTCACAACACTGGCTGTATAATGAAACAGGGCCAGGTCAGAGGAAAAAACTAGAAGATTGACCAAGAGTAAAACAAAACTGAAATTTAAACACCTGTACATTTTCTTTCTCAGACAGCTGGTCTCCGGGCTCATAACTAATGGGAGGTCCTTGCTGGAACCAGGTGACAGACAGGAAACAGATCTCTGCAAGGGGTCCAGATCCTCCCCTCTGCATCCTGTAGCTCAGTTCATTCCAAAGCATATCCCCTGCAGTAAAACATCACTGAGAAACAACAAGAAGAAATGTTAATATGTACTTACGGCCTGGAAGAGCAGACTTAAAACCCTCAGGCCAGATGGCCAGCGCCCATCATTCTGGGGCCAGAGACCAGCAGTCTGAGAAAGAAAACTTACAGGTATTTAAATTTAAATTTCTCTCTCCTAAGCTGGTCTCCGGGCTCATAACTAGTGGGATATACTAAAGCAGTACATCCCGGTGCTTCCTGGGTGGGAAGAATGTGAGCTGACCCTTATGGGCCCCCCAATGACTGTGGAGGGACCAGATAACCAAAGGATGCCTCAAAGGAGGCAGACACATCCATTCTGTAGAACTGAGTTAAGGAATGGATGGATGTCCAAGTGGTCATTCTGTGAAAGACTGCTAGAAAGCTTCTCTGGGTTCTGCCCAGAAGGTTGCTACTGCTCTAACTGAAGGAGCCCTCCATGGGCCCAGCATAGCAAACCACAACCTTTTGGAAGGTGCTAGCGAAGAGAACCAATTCATGTGGTCCAAGAGGCTTTAAAGGCCTTTTTTTTTTTCTTTTTTTTTTTAAACTTCGGCCCTGAAGGTGAGGGTAAATAGACTGAAGAGTCATACACGGGCTTCTGCTCTCCTGATGTAAGGTTCGAGTGAATTCCTGTAGCCCAGAAGAAGAATTTCCCCTTCCATCTCACTCTTAGGACTAGGACGTAGGGCAGGGATATTCAATTCCTGGTAGCAGAGGAAGAGAGATAACCCCTTCAGTAGAAAGGATGGATATGTCCAGAGAATCACAGAGTTCTGGGGGAACACAGTGTAAGGTTCCTTTGAAAATTGAGCCCTTTTCTGCTTACACAGGGGGCTGAAGTGAGTGCTGAAAGGCAGTGGCCTTCATTGCGGGGAGGATGACGGACGTTTCCTTAATGAGCTCCAATGGGGTCTTGGTGAGGGTTCTGAGGACCAGGTTGAGTTTCTAGTGCCCGAGGATGGCTCCACCCAATTTTAGGATGATCTTGTGCAGGAGCCTTGGGATTAGTAGAAATGGATTCTTGAGATTAGCGGAATTGTAGGAAAGTCGTACCTGAAATTGCATGGTCCCCAGTCTAGGGAGAAGGTATCCCATGCTACAGTCAGCTCGACCCTGATTAGGGAGCAGGACTGGGGAACTTTGCGGCTTCACCAGCCCATGAAGAACTACCTGCGGGAGGCCCCCCTCTACCAGGAGGAGGAGAAAGGGGCCAACCTTTAGTGACAGCCAATACTCCATGTTGTGCACCTGACCTGGTATGTCTACAGCCACCGAGCTCACCCGGTGATGCTCTGCCCACTGGAAGAGCAATAGGGGTTTCTTGTACTGTCCGAGAGCTCGTGTACCTCCCTTGTGATAGGTGCAGGCCATTGTGGTTCGTTTGACTGAGGATGAAGGCATCCTGGTTGGAGATCTGTGTTTCGAATCTTGGCATGACAGGCGGTAACTCCAGTATGCTGATGTTGTAGTGGGCCTGAACCCTCGACTACCTGCCAGTGCCGAAGGCTGGTATCGGTAGTAATTCTCCCCTGGTGAGGATGCCCCCGCTTGAGAACCTTCATGAAGTTTGAGCAACGAGTCCCCCGATACAGGGATGCTTCCTCCTGGCAATAGCCTTGAATCCGTGGGCTCGGACTGACCCTTGACTGGTCCCTTGAAGGATCAGGTTTGACTGGCCATATGTTTGAATCTGCTGGCCTGGACTGACCTTTGCCTGGAACCCTTGATGTAGTAGGTGCGACTGCCGGGGACGCACGGCAGCCAGAGCCCATGTCACGGAGACTGTCAAGGAGACCATTGTCCCCGTAAGCTGCGTGAGAGAGTGGTCCGATAGGCAACAGGCCGCTTGGTCTTTGCTGAAGAGAACCCCAAGGTCCCTAAACTTAGCCACCATAGGGAAAGACTAATTTATGAAGATCAGAAGTGTACCCCTCAATGATTCCGATGCTTGTATGGCAGAAGAGAGCTGTTTGGTGATCAGGAATCCTGTGGGTGAGGCGCATTGTGCGATCCTGGTTACTGTCTAATTTGTTTGCTTGTACTGTGGGGCATTGACCAGCATGGCCCCTGGATAGGATATGTAAAACTGCCCATGCAAATCTGCTGAGACCAACTGATTTCCCCGATGGAATTCCCCTGAAGATGGATGCCAAGGTACTCATCTGGACTGTATTGTGGTGGATGAATTCGATCATACCTTTTAGGACCCATATGTTTCTGAAAACTCCAGATCAATTTGGGACTACGATAAATAGACTGTAAATGTCCAAGTACCTTTTTGCGCAGGGCACTCACTGCTTGCTGCAGCCAGTAAGTGGTCTGAGTGTGTTGGGAGAGCCGACCTATTCTATGCAGATACCGGTGAGGGTACCACATGCAGTGGGGAGACCCTGCTTAAAAAAACTCTCCGGCACCCCCTTAATCGTGTCGATGCAAACCCTTTCCTTGAGATAACTGGAAAGCTTGTCCCCTACTTGAGGATGGGTCTGAGGCCGTCACTGAGCTTTCTGGCATCCCGTATGCTTCTTCCTCTGCTGTATGCAAGAGATGACCCAAGCTCATCTGCCAAAGGCCAATTTAAGACCGAACCCCTGTGACAAGGGTCTGTACCTGCTCCTGGATCATGGTGCTTAGGTTTTCGTCATCTCACTGGATTCTCTTACCGCCCCATTTAGAGCTGATCTGAACGGGAAATCTCCCTCGCAGGGTGCATTCCCCTAGTGTGCCTTGGCTACCTGTGCCTGCCGCCTTAGGTACGTTGAGGTGAGGTGGATTAAAGCATGGCCATTGCTGCGCATCTAGCAGCCTCCTTCTAGACCCCAGCTGAGAATGTAGAGAATAGTCCAGAGCTGTAGTTGCTGCGGGATGGGCTTGCTTATATCTGGCTCATCAGCACGCTGGAATGCCAGGTCGGTGGTCCATGGTAGTGCGGCCCATGCTGAGAACAGGCTGTCTGCAGCTGCATTAAGGGATGTTGCGGAGGACTAGAAGCATCCTCTTGAGGGGTGCATGCACTTCGAATCCCCTGGGTCCCACAGAGAAGCCCCACCCCCGGTGGGGTACCTATCTATATTCTCCATTTTGTTTGGCAGCCGATGCAAGTCTGAGCGCTGGTTGGTGGTTTGGGAGTTGACGAAAAAGACCTCAAGGGAAACTTCTCACTTAGCCGCCTAATGAATCTAGGTCGTCCAGGACTAAGTTTCTGGACAGAGAGTCATCAGAGAAAGAAACACCACCCAGTAGCCCCTCTTCCTCTGGGGGTACTAACTGACCTCAGGCGGACTTGGGGGTATGACCCGTTGGATGTTTTCCACTGTGGACATTCGACTCTGCTACTAATATGTGACCTCTTCCTCTCTTATGATGTCGAGAGGGGAGATGTCCCTCTGGTCTGAAGATTAGGAGTAGGCATATGGGTGGGCTTCCCGTGGACCCTACGATCTATGAAGAAGTGGAGGCCAGATGGTCAAGGCATGATAAGAAGGGCTGATGGGTCCGCGCTGCCCATGACTGGATCCTGTGATAGCATGATGGATGTCTCTGGACCACCTCTGACCGTGTAGGTGTCTCACTTAGACATAGCAAGCCGGAGAAGGTGACCTAAGGGGAGGGGGGAAAACGGTCTGTGGCCCTTTCCACTGAGAGAGAATCTGTGCTATGCTCTCGACAACCCCTGAAGACCTTTTGTACTGGAGGGTGCATGGGTCCCTGTTTCGAGTCCTATTAATACTGCTGCCTGGAGGGAGGGCCTATCTGTCCGCATGGGCTCGAAGATGTCGCCGAGACCAGTTAGCACAGGCTCGACCCCATGTTGTGAGCTGTGTCCTTTCCGCTGTTCGATCGCCCTTGGCAGGACATGTTGAGGGTAGCAGACAACCACAAGCTGGACTGTAAAGAGGGGGTGCTGTCGCTCTGGCCAGTTTCCCCCCATCGTGCATCCAGGGGCCTGACGGGTAGGGGACTCTGTAATAAGCCAGAGTAGACTGCCAGTGCCCTCCTGGCAGTTGAAGGACTGAGCATGGCTCTTCCTGGGCTGAAATGAAGCCTCTGTTACTGTGAAGCACTGCTGCTACCTAATGATTCCTCCGCTGATCGACAAGAGGCCAGCGAAGAGGTGCTGTAGCGTGGCTCTTCCTGAGCCGAAATGAAGCCCCGTGCTGCTGTGAAGCACTGCTGCTCCCTAATGATTCCTCCGCTGATCGACAGCGAGCCAGAGGACGGGGGGCGGGGCTCATCTACTGAAAACCGCTTCTGCTTGTGCCCTCTAATCATTGATATGGGGCTGCAGCGCGGCTCTTCCCGAGCCGAAATAAAGAGCCTGTTCCTGGTTGGTGAGACTGGCTGTAGTGCGGCTCATTACAAGCCAAAATAAAGCTCTTACTGCCGCGAGGCATTCTGGCAGCTTCCCCCTGAAATCAAATTAAGCTCCTGTTGCCAAGTGGCCTTCTAGCGGCTTCCCAGTTAGTCAACAAGCCTGCAGACCAGGGGGCTTGTTGACGGAGCGCAGTGTCAGTGGCCTGAGCAGCGAGGCCACCGAAAAGAATACAGGCGCGCTCTTGAAGCTCCTGCTGCCGCGGGGTGATCTGGCTGCTTCCCCCGGTTAGTCAGCGGGCCATTAGACCAGGGGACCCGTTGTGTCGGTGGTGCAGCAGGGCCGCCACCGAGAATACCACAAAGCTCTCTGGAGCACGTGCAGCGCGTGGGCCTGTAGAGTCCCAGAAATGACCGTTTGGGGGGGGGGGTGCGTGCCTCAGGTGCGGGAAAAGGCAGGACAGAAGGGGTCCAGTCTGTGCAGCATGCATGGCTGAGACTGGGAACCCTAGATAATCTGTGAGGCAATGCTGGAGCTCTTGCTCCTGTGAAGCTTCCCCCTTGAAAATCCTTTTCTAATGCGAAAGTAAACTGCACTTATGGTTTGATGTCTTCAGCTCTGCCATCACAGTGGCAGAGCCCCTGCCTCATGGCAGGCAGGAAGTAAACAGAGCTACAGGATGCAGAGAGGAGGATCTGGTCCCCCTGCAGAAATGTTTCCTGCCTGTCACGTGGTTCCAGGAAGGACCTCCCACTGGTCGAGCCCGAAGACCAGCTTAGGAGAGAGAAAAATTAAATTAAAAAAATGAAAAAGTGGCAAGGAAGTGACTCTCTGAGGTGAGATTGACCAAGCATTGTGGGTAGGAGGAGAGAGACCCATTAAGGTGGAAGAAATGTCTATTACAGGGCAGGAAACTGGCTGTCTCAGTGGCCCAGTGGTAGCGCATTCAGCCAGATGATAGGAGTTTGGGAGTAGACTCCAGTCGCCACATCAGGAGGCAGGACAGGCAGCTGCCAGAGGGCAGCGCGACTCGCCCAGGAAGGACTGGCGGGTGCTTCCGACATGCAGAAACCCCTGCCAACTGTCAAGGAAGTGTGCTCCTTTTGAAGGGGTATGTTGTCACGTTAAGGCTGACGGGGACAACGCCCCACACAGGAAAGAGGGAGGTCACAAAGGTGGAGGTGGGAGGTACGCTGCCATCCAAGTGACAGCGATACACTTGCCCGAATAGGATGTATCCTTGGTCACAGGGTATATGCCTGGGCAATGGCAGCAACAAAGGAGAAAAACCTTAATGAAGGAGGAGGGGGAGCGCAGACTTACCTGATCACAGGACAGTAGTGTGGTGAGGTAGTTAAGAGAATTGAACTGTGAAACAGGGAGATCCCCGTCTGAGTGAGCATGGGAAGGGGTGGGGTGGTGGGGTTTAGCCACATTCTACAAATTGCAGTAGCTGTGATGTTAATTACAAAAACCAAAAACACATACAGTACACTGCAGTATCTTCATTAGCCACACTGTATTTTACATTAACCACTGGCAACTGTGGCTGTCCATATTCACTCAAGGTCTCTGCCTCCCAGCTGCACCACAAAAGTGCGACCTTACTGAATAACATGGCTATCCTGAGGAGGTAAATCATAAAATTTAAGGAAGAGTGGCTGGCACTGCCATAGAAAAGGGTGGGGTGGTAAGGCGAGCAGCCACTAGGTTGCAGGCTTTCGAGCAGACAGGACAGACCATTTGGCCTATTCTGCTGGCTTTTAGTTTGCTAGTCAACTAACATACTAAAAGCCAGCAGAATAGGCCAAAAGGTCTCTCAATGTCTGCTCGAAAGGTATGTTAAAAGCTTATGCTAGGTGAAAGAAAAGGGATACTACAGCTTCCTCTCAGGATTTACTGCCGCAAGTGAAACCTTATGCCTACAATGATGATCCAATTTCCAGCGGACTCCGTCACCTGTGTGTCTGTTTGGCCCTCATTTGTCACCATGCGACATGAGCCCCCACCCCCACTGCACCACTACCAACACACCAAAAAGTGCAAGAGGAAATTATACCACAGATGGGTGGGGAGGGGGTGCGTGCTGGAAAGCCAAGGATAGTGACAAGACCATATTAGGAAACGGACTCTCTGGGATAGAAACGCTGATGCAGAGCTGCAGCTAGTAGTGGCCATCAAACTGAAGCACTTCACACAGCAAGACAAGAGGTGCTGCCAAAAAGCTGGCACCATCATGGAGATTTCAAAAGATGAAATCCCGCAGTAAACTGCAAAAAGAGAAGGGGACAAGGATGCATAAGTCTCAACTTTCAGGACTCTAACCATGTCTGAAGCGGAATATGTATTTGTCTTTAATGGTTTACAAATAAAGCAGCTGTTTTTGTACTAGCCCTTTAAGGAAATGTAACTGTCCTGGGCAGGGGTGGGGCAACAGGATCTGTACAGTCCTGACAGGGCAACAGTTTCAGTGAGCCCAGTGTCACAAGTCTCTGCTTTTGCCCATCATGTAACAGGTCCACAGTTAACAAGACAAAGAAAATCAATCTCACCCATTACTCCTAATGCTGAGGGCTAATCCAAAGCATTCTGGGAGATGAAACTGCCTTGAGTTGTGCTACACTGCCATTTAGTAACCAGGATGGAAACACACCTTTCAAAATCAAGATCTGTTCTGAAGCATTTTTTCTTTCTGAGAGTGGGATGTGAGGCACCAGTTGCCTGTGAGGATGTGCGTCTGTCAGAGTGATGCATCCCTTGGACTCAGTGCCAGCACTTTGGGACCCACAACCTGGTGCTCACTTGCACTGTAACGGGTGTGACAACTCTAAAGAAACACTGCTAGGCTTCCAGAATTTGATCTGGGATTCCCCATTTTTCCATTTTGTAAGTTTGGGAATTCTAGGTCTACAAGAGATAAAAAAAAAAAAAAAAAAAAGTGCACCCAGACATATTAACAAACTAAAATGCCAGCAGAATAGGCCTAACGCTCTTTCGTGTCTGCTCGTTTGGTCAGCCCCCACCCTGGAAGCTGACCTTGCTGCCCCCCTCACTTTCTCTGGCTTATCCCTTCCCAGTTCCAGATATTCTCACTGCACTGGATTTTGCTTCCAGAACCCTTCCCCTGTACCTGTCCCACCCTCTCTTGAACCCCTCCACCATCTCTGCCTCCACCAGCCCCCTGGGCAGCACATTCCATGGCTCCACCACCCTCTCAGTGAAGTAGCACCTCCTTCTTTCTCCCCTGAATCCCCCCCACCTTCCACCCATGCCCTCCAGTTGCCCCCTCCTCCTTCCTTCGAAGCACCCCGACTGCTCCTCCCCTATTTACCCTCTTCATGTACCTGAAGACCTCTAGCTAGCCACTCTCCAGTCTTGAGGCACCCATCCTGTCTGCAGAGAGGCGTTGAAAAGTGAAGCTAGCGGAGCTGCTAGTTCATCCGCTAGAGGGCATGGGTGGAAGCTTGGGGAGAAAGGAGGAGATGCAGCCATGGAATGCACTGCCCAGGGGGGCTGGTGGAGGCAGAACGTGGAGGGGTTTAAGAGGGTGGGATGGGCACAGGGGAAGGGTTCTGGAAGCAAAATCCAGTGCAGTGAGAATATCTGGGACTGGGAAGGGAAAAGCCGGGGAGGGGGCAGCAAGGTCAGCTCCTAGGGTGGGGGCTGACCAAACGAGCAGACAAGAAAGACCGTTAGGCCTACTCTGCTGGCATTTTGGTATGATAGCATCCGCCAGTTAATTCAGAACTCTCGGATGTAGCCCATCCGGTCCTGGTGCCTTATCAGTTTTCAGCACCTGAAGGGCCTCCTTCACACTGTCCTCTGTGATTTCTCCCTCAACAAAGCACCCATCCCCTTCTAGGCGTGGCCCACCTGGTGCCCCAGCCTCTTCCGGTGCTCTCGTCTCCACCTGACCTCTCTACTCAGCTGTCCCCCCCCCCTTCCAGCTGAATGGATCCCCTGTCTTCTTCCATAAGTATCGAGGCAAAGTACTTATTTAGTACTTCTGCCTGCTCCCCCGCCTCCTGAGCCCATCCCTCCCCAGTCCTAATCCTGGAGATCTGTGATCTCCCTTTTCTCTTCTCCCCCATGTATCTCTAAAATCCCTTTCCACCCCTCCGGATATCCCTAGCCAGGTATTGCTCCATCCTCACCTTAGCTCCCCTCACCACTCTGGTGACCAATGGTGCTACCATTTTTACACCTTACCCTTGTACATGAACTAGTAGCCTCCTGCACCCCTTTTTTTAAATGGTCTCCCACAAGCTACCAACATCCATACTAATATACTAAAATGCCAGCAGAATAGGCCTAACGGTCTTTCATGTCTGCTCATTTGGTCAGCCCCCACCCTGGGAGCCGACCTTGCTGCCCCCCCCCCCTCGCCCTCTCTGGCTTCTGCCTTCTAAGTCCCGGACCGGACATTCTCGCTGCACTGGTTTTTGCTTCCAGAACCTTCCCTGTACCTGTCCCACCCCTCTTGAGCCCCTCCACCAGCCCCTGGACAGTGCATTCTATGGCTCCACCCACCTCCCAGTGAAGTAGCACCTCCTCCTTTCTCCCCTGAATCTCCAGCTTCCAACCATGCCCTCTAGCTGCCCCCTTCCTTCCTTCGAAGCACCCCGACTGCTCCTCCCCTATTTACCCCCTTCATGTACCTGAAGATCTCTATCATATCCCCCCGGTCCCTTCTCTCTTTCAATGTGTACATATTTAGCTCTTAGAGTCTCTCCCCATAGGTCCTATCCCCCAAGCCCCAAATCATTTTGGTTGCCCTCCTCTGGACCCTCTTCAGGAGTTCAATGTCGCCTCAAAAACTGCACGCAGACTAGACCGAGGTGCGGCCTCACCAAGCAGTTATACAGTGGGAGCATCACTTCCTCCTTCTGGAGGTGAGCCCCTAGCGATGCATCCAAGCATCCTGTTGGCCTTTGCGCTGCCCTCCCTACAAGTCTCCGAGTTTTCATCTTGCCATCCACCCCCCAGGTCCCTCTCAGCCATCGAGACTTGTAGCATCCCCACCCCCAAGGGTGTACACTTGGCCCGGGTTTCTGGCTCCTAGGTGCAGTACCTTGCATTTTCCTGCATTGAACCTCAGTTTCCGCTTTCTAGACCACCTTTCCAGAGCCTCCAGGTCCCCCTGTAGGGCCACCCTCTCCTCCCCTCCTCCCCATCCATCACCGCCCCCAGTTTTGAGTCATCTGCAAAGAGACTCATTTCATTCCTGATACCCTTCCTTATGTCAGAGACGTAGATGTTGAACTGGAGGGGCCAAAAGACCGATTCCTGAGGGACTCCACTAATGACCCTCCTTGCGGATGAGACTATCCCTCCAACCACGACACTCTGGGTCCAGTTCTGGAGCCAATTTCCTATCCATCTGATCATCTGGTTCCCCCCCACATTTCTCCCAGATTATCCAACAGGCCCCCATAAGGAACAGAGTCAAATGCCTTGCTGAAGTCAAGAAAGAGTCAAGAATTTCCAGCCTGATAACTTTCGAGGTAAAGAGAGCCTCTTCTCTTCGTCTGGACGCCTGCAGTGGGGTGCTAGCCCAACGGTGGCCCGCGCCGCCTGCCCTACCGCCTCTAACCACCCACCCACCTAGGCGGCTGTCAATTTATGATCCACCCTGACATCACATCCGATGACATCACGCCCTGTTGCCCAGAACCTATCTCCCACTTTTCCATTTGCAGGTTACACCTGCTGGCCACTAGAGGGACCTATGCTCCGCTACTTCCTACTCCTACCTGTACAGTACTACTTCCTTGGATCTTGCTCACCACAATGTATTGGCCCTGCCTCACGCCTGCCTGTGCCTATCCCCACTAGCAGTGCACCTGCCCACTTACCCATCTTCTACTCCGCACTGTGCCCTGGCACCCCTCCCTTCCCTTGCTCCTGAACCTGCTCTCCAGCCCCTTGGAACCTCTGTGTGTCTCGGTCCTCCCTGCCCTCCCCCTAGCTTCCTCCTTACCTCAGGCACATCTGGGTGTCTTCTTATTCTTGCCTTCCCTTCCTGTACCACCCTGCCCCCCCGCTCCCTTAGCCTCCCCCCCCCATGTCAAACGCAGGAAAACCTCTCACCATCTCCCAGCCAGGGTGTTAGTCATGCTACTGCTCCTGTCAGGGAACATTTATCCAAACCCTAGCCCGGTTCCCAGGAGCTCCGCGACTAGCACCACAGGCCTATGCATGGTCTCCATGAATATCTGTAGCCTCCTAAAAAAGTTTGACTCACTACAATGCCTGGTCACGTCAATTAACCCTGATGTCATCGCTCTGGTTGAGACTTGGCTGTTGAAATCCTCCCTTCCTGGTTTCACCCTCTTCCGGTCTGACCGTGTTGGGAGACGGGGCGGCGGCTGCGCTATTTATGTCAAGGAATCTCTCCCTGTACTAGCCCTGCCTGCTCCCATCCTTGACTCCAGGGCCCAGGCGCTCACGCTGAAACTAACCCCTGACCCTTTAAAGGGACCCTTTATCCGACTACTGCATACGCGGCCCCCCAGGAACCAAACGCAGGCCATTGCCTCTTACAGAATACCTTTCTCACTACCTCCTTCCTCTGATCAAATTCTGGTGGGTGACTTAAATGTCAACTGGCTCAGCCCCTCCTCCCTCTACCCGAGACTCCTTTTCTGCAATAGACCTAACGCAACTAGTTACCCACCCTACCAGGACTAACCCCAAGAGAGGCTCCAGTACCCTGCTTGATGTGGTACTCACCAACCGTCCTAAATCGGATCCCCAATGTACAAGTCCTCCCAGACTCTCTCAGTGATCACTCCCCCATTCTATTCCACTGGTCATCCTCAGTCCCCAAACCCATAGCACAGTCCACATGCCGGTGGCGTCTAATACCTGGTGGACTGATAAAACTTAAGGAACTTCTGTCCCAAATTGATTGGTCTCCTATACAGGCAACTCCTGACATCGACACAGCTCTCTCCTTCTTTATACAAACTTTAATAATGCCTCAGATATCTTTGCCCCAATGTTGACCCTCCTGTCTCTAAAAGGCAGAATGCCCCTGGTAACCCCAGCTTTGATCCACCAACTCAAACATAGGGACAACCTATGGCACGTGCCATTGAAACTGGCTAGCCCAGTGACAGGCAGTTATATGCTGCCACCAAACAAGTGCACTCGGCCATCAGAAAGGCCAAGTCTGAGCACTACCGGCCCTCACCACTGCCTCATGGGGAACCCCAGAACCTTCTGGGATAACATTAAACAGTTAAATGGGAGTGCACACCCCCACCCACCCAGATCAACATTAATGGCATGATCTCCTCAGACCCAGCCCTCATAGCCAACCACCTCAACACCTCATTCACTGACCTTAGCCCTATCCTCCCTACAAATTTTTTTGACCCTCCCCCAGCACCACCGGCGAAATCTTTTTCACCTTATTTTCTCCTCCGCCGTGTTTCTGCCCAAGAACTTAGGCCGCACCTTGTCACTGCCCTCAAGAGTAATAGTACAGGCAGTGACACCCTGGATCCATGTATCCTATGGCTGGTCTTAGACACAGTCCTTACCCCGATCACGTGCCTCATCAACCACTCTCTGCCTGGGGAAGGTTCCAACTGCCTGGAAAGTCGCCACTGTCACCCCTATCTTTAAAGGTGGTGATAGGACTGTGGCTGGAAACTATCGGCCAATCTCCATTCTCTCTCCAAGGCCTTGGAAAAAGTGGTGGCCTCTCAAATCTCTGACTACCTCTCCACCTACAATGTCCTATGTCCTGAGCAGCATGGCTTCCAAGCGGGCCACAGTACCAACACAGCCCTCCTAGAGTTCTCCAACTTTCTCCATCCTCATAGACACTGGTTCTCTGGCTGGTGCGGTCTTCGTGTTGACTCTCTAAAGCTTTCGACACTGTCCCACCCCTCCTTCTTGATGCCCTTAGTCTCTCTGGTTTTGCTGCTGGGCCTATCTCCTGGTGCACCAGTTATCTGTCTGACCGCCACGTGTAAAATTAATGGGACCTACTCAGACAACTGTCCCATCTTTTCTGTTCCCAGGGCTCCATTCTGGGCCCCTTACTATTCTCCCTTTACCTTAACACCCTTCCACGCTCTTGCTCGGGGAACATTCTATTGTACGCTGATGATGCAGTCATCTTTGCCTCAAGTCGTAACCCTATTGCCCTCCAGGACTCGCTGCAGAAGTCCTTCGCTGAAGCCGAGGGCTGGTTCAAGGAACATAGATTGGTGATAAATCTTAAAAAAAAAAAACATGTTCTTCACTCATCCTCAAAACAAGTCCTGCAACTTCAAACTCCTCATTCACTCTGGGTCCTCTTTCCCACTCGAACAAGTCTGCTCCTATAAATACCTAGGGATCCATTTTTGTCCTCTCTCTCTCCTTCCATGAACACATTGCTGCCCTAGCCACTAATATCCGATTGGGCATCTTACATCGGTATAAACACTGCCCCCCCCCCGGAGGCTCTTCGACTTGCAGCCACCTCCTCTATCCTGTCCCTAGTGGACTATGGACTGCCGGTGTATGGTGCTGCTGATCAGACCGCACCCCATAAAATTTGCACTACTCTGAATAAGGCCTGCAGGTTAATTACTGGGGCACCTAGGCTAACACACACCTGTCTACTGTACGCTAAAGCGCTGGTACTTGATCTTGACGAGCACCTCAAATATCTGACCTGTACCCTTACAAAAAAGACCCTCCTTGGGCTATCCCTGCCAGGACTGACCACCACCATACGCCGCTCTGTCCCACTAGTTCATACTCGGGACCTCTGGGAAAACCTCTCTTGTTATCCCTAGAGCTAGGACCTCTCACAGCCAAAGAGCCTTCAGCTTTAGGGCCCCCTCCTGGTTCAACACACTGCCCCCCTCCATCTCCGAAGCTCCAACTATATCGTGCTTCAAAACTTCCTTACGTAACCACCTTATTAACACCCGGAGCTGTAATTGCCACTAGTCAAAGCCGTACTCAATACTTATGACAAAGCTTACTACTAAGCTGCTAAGGCCAACATAACTCTAGTAATGTTTGCATCAATCCTACCTGTACCAACTTGTTTGTATCTGTTTTAAGTTACTGTTATACTGTGTAGTACTGTTATACTGTGTATTTTCGTTTGTCTTCCTGTGACAAGGTACCTTTGTAAATGAGCCTATGGCTCAAAAGTTTTCCAAACTGCTGTTTAAATAAATAAAAATAAATAAAGAGGACGTCCACTGGTCTACCCAGGTCCAAGGCACTTGTCACCCCATCATAGAACTCCACAAGGTTTGTCTGACACGATTTCCCCGGGACAAATCCATGCTGTCTATCGTCCAGGCACCCCAACTTTTCCAGACCCCCCCCAGTCTCTCCTTGACAATGCCCTCCATCACCATGCCCACCACCGATGTCAGGGTGACGGGCCTGTAGTTCCCTGCCACCTCCCTTGATCCCCCCTTGTGAATAGGCACTGTATGTGCCCCCTTACAGTCCTGGGACACCCACTCTGTCCTCAGAGAGAGATGCTGAAGAGCTTCACCAGGACATCCGCCAGTTCCTTCAGCACTCTGGGATGTAATTTATCCTGCCCTGGTGCTTTCTCTGTCTTAAGGGACCTGAGGGCTTCCCCTCATTCTCTCTGCCGTGATTTCCACCTCCGCTACCTTGTCCCCCTGCTTTGCCTTCCCCCTACCTGCCAGTGACAGCCCCCCTCCCCAGACCCGCCAATCGGTAAGGGTCCCCCCGGCCTCAGTTTCACCATCTCCTCCCATGTATGATAAAGCCTCCCCATTTTCCTTGGTGAAAACTGAGGCGAAGTACTCATTTAGTACCTCAGCCTGCTCCCCTGGGTCTTGTGCCCATCCCTCCCATGTCTGGCCTAATCTTGTTCAAGCTCCCCTTAGAATCCTGCCCATGCCCACGAAGTCTGCGCCCCTGAAGTCCACTACTACTGTATTTGAGCGGCTGTCCTCCCCCCCTAGACACAGCAGAAAACAGACCATGGCATGGTCTCCACTTGCAGGTGGGCTACACACCTCCAGACCCCTTATCTGGTCGCTGTGTGCAAGGACAACGTCCAGTATCCTCCCCCCTCCCTAGAAGGTTCCCTCACCTGTTTGACCAGGAAGGCATCCTGAAACACATCCATCAGTCTCTGCTCCCTGGCCACTGCTGATACTGACATCAATGACACTGACGTCCCAGTCTGCCCATGGCATATTTAAGTCCCCCATGACCACCACCCTACCCTTTCCACGGTCACAGTGCCCCTTGATGTTCAACTAATTTTTCCTCCAGGACCTCATCCATTGCGGGGGGTCTGTACACCACCCCTACTTTCAATCTTTTGCCTCCCCTCGATTGCAGGGTTACCCAAATCGCTTCCACTCCCCCTTCAGCCTCCTCCACTCCATTAACCACTATGCCATTCTTTACCATCAGCGCCACACCCCCTCTACTACCCTCTTCTCTATCCCCCCTGAATACTGTGCAGCCTTCCAAGTTTAGTCCCAATCATTCTTCTGGGTGGCCCATGTTTCCATAATTGCCGCCACATCCGCTGATCCGTCAGCCAGCATCGCCTGGAGCTTGGGCATTTTGTTGCCCATGCTCCTGGCATTGATCAGGACCATCCTCCACCCCATCCCCCCTCCCCAACTGTCTCGGCCCTGCGCAATCCCTATTCACCCTTTCCTGCACAGCTCTTACTTTGTTTACATCGCAGTCACCTGCCCTCATTTTTCACCCTAGATCTGGAATCTCGAGCAGCCCTCCCGATTTCATTTCTTTACTTATCCCTCCCCCCTTTACAAGTTTAAACCCCACGTCTAGTCTACGAATCCAGCGAGTTTTAGTTTTAAGATCTCCTTCCCCTCTAGATTAAAATGTAACCTATCCCTACCATATAACCCCTCGCCATCCCATGTGTCCCCCAGTTCCCCACCAGCCCATACCCTTCTGCCCTGCACCAGTCCCTGAGCCACTGGTTCACCCTGCTGAATTTGCGCTTGGTCTCCCCGGAAGCCCTAAGTACTGGTAGAATTTGAGAAGGAGACCGAACTTCCTATAAAGTGGCAGACCCTGGCCAGTTCCCAAAACCTTGCCTGGATTTCCAGATCACTGTTCCCCTCCAAATCGTTTGCGCCCAGATGCAGTAGGAAATCTGGGGATCCCCCCATTCCAATGCTAATGAGTATAGCTGGAATTTGGCCTTGTGAACGGATAGGCCCAGGATACATTTAACCCTGACCGGGCTTTTTCCCTCCCCTACCCCTTCCCACTGGATGCCCCTGGTCATGGAGTCTCCCCGCAGGATCACCTTCACACCCCCCAAACTTACTGACCCTTTTGATCCCTTCCAGGCTCTTCCTTCTTTCATCGACCCCCAGATTACTCCTCCCACCCCTTCAGTCCGGGATCCCTAGTCTATGCATGTCCTACCATGTTTTTCTTCTGCTTGCTGCCCTGTTTACTCCCCCACCCTGATCTCTCCCAGGCTCCCTTGGGCCAGAATCCACAGGCCCCTGCCCAGACACCCTTATACTGCTTCCTCCCTGCCTCCAACCCCTTCCGGTCTCGTCTCCCCATCCCTTCTGGCATATTTCTCCTACCCTCCCCCACCTCAGATTTCTCCCACACCAACGCCTGACCTTTCTAGCGCACTCCCTCCTTGTCCGACTCCCAGCCTGAGTGCCTGCCAGATCCCAGTTCTCCCCCTCCCCGGCTTGCTAGTCACACCCTCGCTGCTGCCTGCCTTCCTCCCTCCTGTTCCAACCTCTCCTGCCCCCCGCTTGCTGACCAAACCCTCTGTCCGCCTGCTCCCCCCTCCCGGCATCCTCTTCCACCTCCTTTCCTGGGTACAGCATGATGCATCTATTACTAAGTGTAATGCTTGCCCTGACTCACTTTCTTCTACCCCCTCCCTCCTTTGCTCCCACTGATCAGCCCCCCTCCTGTGAAGAGTTTTCCATCTGTTGCTTGTCCTGTGCCCTACTCCTCTGGAGTTTCCATAAGGCTCATGTCTACCTGTTCCCTGGGGTATACCGTAGTGGCCTCGCCTCCTCCCATTGGACCTTTTCCACTCCATTCCTCCCCCCTCATGCCTTACAGCTCTCTTCTGATCCCCTCAACCTCCCCCCAAGTCCTGTCAGCTGAAAAACACACTGGACGCCCTCCAAACCTCCATGCCCAGTTTAAGGTTATTACTGCCCCACACCCAGTACACCCAATCACCCTACCGAAGATGCCTGCTCTGGCCAGCCCCAAATCCACTCTCATTTTAGTGTAAGCAGTACCAACTGCTCGCAGAACCAATTTCAGCAGTAGCACACAAGGACACTAGCTGTTTGTTCCCTCCCCCAGCAGAACTCAGATTACAACACTTCTCCCTCCTTCCCTTCAACAGCTAGTTTTCCAGACCCAGTTCTCAAGCAGAATTTTTGCCTACCCCACAAAGATCAGTAGCAACAAACAATTCCCAAAGTTTGACTATTCCCACAACCGAGGTCAGCATACACAGATATACAATCTGCTATAATGTGCCCCCCTCTGACAGTAGTAGACAGTGTTGGCCTTGCAACCCAGCACACAGGACCCTTGCCCTCCAGGCACAGAACTAATCAGTTTACAGTTATGTCCCGCAGCTGTATATAGCAGGTAGTCAATAGTGCCCAAGCAGGCACAGCATACAGTTCCCCTTTCCTCCAATCAGCAACAATCCAAATCACTCTCTTTCAGCTTGCCCCTTGCAGTTAGTCAATGGTGCGCACACAAGCACAGAGTACAGCTCCCTTTTCCCCCAATCAGCAGCAGTCCAGGACACCCACTCTCAGCTTGCCCCTCTCCAAGGCTCCACCCCCACTGACCATTTAAGAGAGGTAAGGGCCGATGTGGGACAAACACCAGTAGCTCTGCTGAGTTGCAACTGGGCTAATAGTCTTTATAGCCCAGTTGCACAGGCAAAGTTCGCACCCTTAGCGCTGACTGGCCCCACCGTTCCTTGCTCCTGAGTGGCGGCGGCCCTCCGATCACTCCCCCTCCGCCGATGCGGCTCCAGTCAGCCCCGGATCCACAGACACCTTCTCCGACCACCAATGTGGTCGCGTCCTTTCCCGCCGCCGACGCGGCCTCGACTCCCCACAGCAACACCAGCAGCTCTTGAACCTAACCACTGTTCTTTGCCCCCACCACCTCCACCGGAAGGCTGTTCCAAGAAAACATCACTATTTTTGTGAATAAGTACTTCCTCACATCTCTCCTGAATCTAACCCCTTCCAGTTTCATCTCATGTCCCCCTGTTCTTGAACAAAGAAAAATATTTCCCTCCTGTACCCATTTACCCTGTGACGTATTAAGGGTTTCTATCAGATCCCCCCTCCTCTCTTCCAGGGGGTACATACAGAGGTCCTTTAGTTTCTCCTCGTAGGGCTTTTGATGCAGACCTTGCACCATTTTAGTTGCCCGCCACTGGAACGCCCCACTCTATGTCCTTCCGGAGATGAGGTCTCCAGAACTAGACACATTATTTAAGGTGAGGTTTTATCAGCAATCTATACAGGGGCAACACCAACTTCCTCTTTATTTATTGTTTCGGATACAACTTTTGAGCAGGAGCTCTTTTACAAAGATTCCACGTCAGGTAACAGAGTACAAAAAAAACAACCTGGTACAAAGAACAAAAACTCAGTACATACAATACAGAATGATTTATATATCACAACAAACACATGCAGAGCACAGTTCTAGACACTTACAAAAAAAGCGATTAGCCAGGTTACTAAGAAAAAATGCGACCTTCAGAGATTGCACATGAAGAGTAATTATAAGTAGCCATCCTGGTGGCGCCGAGGGTTGAAGCGCTGGACACCTCACCTCGCTCCACGCCAGCGACCCGGGGTCAGTGGGGGGAGAGAGAGAGAGAGAGGAGTGAGCGTTCAGAGGACAGCTCTCCTCTCTCTGGGGTGGGATCCAGGTTTGCCTGGCACAGCAGTCTCTCCTCTCTCTGGGGTGGTATCCAGGCACAGCAGTGACCCCGGTGGTGACCAGAGGCACTGCGCACACCTGGGCAACATGAAGCATTGGGACAAGAGCTGAGGCAGGCACCCTAACACCACTGCACAACCGAGTTCTTGAGGGGAGGGGGATCGAGGGCGTAACGAGTAAGGGGAAAAATACCCCGCCACCGGGTGAGGCGATGGTGAACCCCGAGGCCAGGGCCCACACACCCAATGTCAGCCGCTCCTCCCGACTCTACCCTCTGGTGACTGTCTCTTCATAGGGCCGGGCGCGGGAAGAGACAAGAGTCCTGATACAGCTGTCGAGGGTCACGGTTCAGGTGGGTGGTTAGGAGCTGCAGAACTTGAGAGGGATCCTGAGATATGCCTGGTGGATAGGGAGAAAAGTTGTTAAAAAAAAAAAAAAAGAGTAATCACAAGTTGTATTTAGTTTAACAGACAGGGGAAGCAGCCTCATTGAGAGGCCTTGACCTCATGAAGAAAGGTGAAAATAAACGTGGACAAAGGCAGAAAGGTGATATGGAGCTAGAGGGAGGGAGGCAAAGTGGGGGCGGACAGGCAAGGAAGAGAATGAGGAAAGGAGTGAAGTAGGAGAGTACACGGTAGGTAGTGAAGTTGTCTAGAAAAAGGGTAGGGCAGTGAGGGGTGAGGACGGGGGGAAATTGAGCAGGCTGAAGAGTTATTATAGCGGTCATATTTAGAGATAAAAGGCAGGGGGGGGGACCTTCAGGTGCCCACTCTGCACTCACAAGACCTTCTGGACAGCAGGTGCTGTTTGAGTTCCGATTTAAAGGTAAGCTTGTTGTGTTCTGCGAGACCCCCATGATCTCTCTGAGTCACAGAGGGGCTCTACAGGAGAAGGACCTGTGTTTTTCTGCTGGCGATACCCCCTCCTACGTACCCCCTCATACCACTAGCCTTCCCGACTGCCTGCCCATTGCCTGGCCACCTGATAGGATTACACCAAGGTCTCTTTCCTGCTTGGTTGTCCTCAACACCATTCCATCCACTCTGTACTCGCTCCTGGATGTGTGTCTCCATATGCATTATTTTGCACTTTTTCCACATTGAAACCCAACTGCCACACCCCTGACCACTCCTCAAGTTCTCATATCTCTGCTCATCTTTTCCACCCTCCCCCAATGGAGTGTCCACCCTGTTGCAGATCTTGGTGTGTAATCCACGAAGAGGCAAGTCTTTCCTTCCAGCTACACTGCAATATCACTTATAACGACATTAAAGAAAAACAGTGCAAGCACTCATCCCTGAAGTACCCCACTGGTCACCCTCCCTTCCTCAAAGTGAACTCTGTTTACCACCACCACCACCACCCTCTGTTGTCTATTCCCTAACCAATTTCTTGCCTAGTTTATCACCTTTTTACCCACCGCTAAACTACCCAGCTGACTCACTAGTCTCCTACATTGAAAGCTGTTGAATGCCTTACTGAAATACAGGTCGGCCATGTCCACTGCTCCACCCTGATCCAATTCCTTGGTCACGCAGTGAAAGAAATCGATCAGATTTGTCAGACATGACCTGACCTCCCCATATGAATCCATGCTGCCTCAGGTCCTGTAACCCACAGGATTAAAGATTTTCCACAATCCTTTTCTTCAGCAGTGTTTCCATCAACTTTCCCAACACCAATGTCAGGCTGACAGACCTATAATTGCCAGCCTCTTCCCTGCTACCACTTCTGTGAAGCGGGACTACATCTGCAGTCCTCCGGTACCACCCCAGCTTCCAGTGATCTGTTAGGCCCTGTCCAGACTAGTGCTTTGGTAACGTTACTGGTGACCTGTAACGTTACCGCTTGGTCTAAAAGAAAACTGTTGCGTCCAGACCTGTAATGTTTTAAAAAGCGTTCTGTAAACTGTTTTTTAAAACCACCAAAGAGCAGGTCTTTAGCATGGTTACTGAAATGTTACCAGATGTTTCTTCATTCGGATGAGTAGTGCAGACAGGTGGACAAAGTGTTTTTCTGAAATGTGCCCTCCAGAAATCCACAATGCACTGCTTTACCTTCCCAGAGCATAGTGCGGTATTGTGGCATGTGCGCATGGTGCCTACCAAGAAGTACACGCCGTGTCAACAGCGCTGGACGGGAAAATTTAAATACCACCCTCTGTGCAGTTCAGTAGCACTATACACAGCATCGTGAGTGATCGTAGCGCAAGCTGGCCTGAAGAGGCCACTAAACTCCTGCTTGATTTTTGGTCGCAGGAGTGCGTACAAGAAAAGTTAAATAGTTTCAGGAGAAATACTGTAGTATACTAGAAGATGGCCAAGTATTTATTTGAAAATGGAATTGAGCGGTCAGCCAAACAGTGTTGAGATAAAATAAAGCAGCTAAAGGTCAGGTATCATAAGGTGAAGAACAGCAATCGCCGATCTGGCGGTCATCGGGTTGTATGTCCGTTTTGACCAGCTTGATCGCATATTGGGCACAAAACCCACATCTGATCCACTGCATGTCCTTGAAAGCAGTGAACTTGAAACAGAGGTTGACCCTCCCGACCCTGAACTTGATGTAGATGACTACCCTGTCATGGAGCTTCCAGAATCAGGTGTGTTGCCATTTGCTCTATTATGTACTGTATGCCCCCCCGCCGCCAGCATACCAACTCAGCATGTGCTAACCTGATTTATTGCAGATCAGGATCAGGCTGCCGAGTCATCCGTCAGCTTAGAGAGTGAGTTTGCTGGTGAAGGCACATCAAGCCCATGTGAACATCTGGCAGCAGCACTGCATCCTCTGATGTGAATGCTGCTCGGCACAAGCAGACATCCAACACTGAGCCACTATGCAACCTCAGAAAGAAGAAGGCGGCCAGTCGGATGTAGGAGCTTGCTGAAGTAGCCTTCGAGCCCACTAGGAAAATGCTGAATGAGCAACATAAGGAGTTGATGGCCATGGAGAGGGCAAGGGAGGAGAGGGAGATGGAAAAAAGGTTACGTAGGCAGGAGGCAGAGCAGAATGCAGAGTTTTTCAAAAATATGTTAGCACTACTGTCTGGCCATTATTGGCCTCCTAGTCTGGCAGCACAAAACGCACAAACATGTACACCTACACAGGTTGAAACGACTGCAAGTCATAGCCACAAACCCGGAATAACAGCTGGTATTGCTCCCACTCCACAGTGTGCTGGCAGTGCATTGTCCTTTCTTTATGCAGCAACTGCACCAGTACCCACTTTTTGGTAATCCCACCCCATTATCGTCAGCACAGGCATCACCGAGTACGGCTCTCATGCAGGCGGTCAGTACTGCATCAGTGAACACCATGAATGCTGCTGGTGTAGTGGCTTCACGTGTTGGACAAGCTGCCCATATATGTGATGCTATGTCACAATCTACACACAGTGACATGGGACAACATTACAGCAGTAACCATAATCGCACCGGTACTTTTTTCCATGGCAGTTTCACACAGGCCTTAATGGGTAATGATGTTATTTGGTCAACCTTGTAGGTATGGGTATCTGTCAGTACGTTAATAAGGTTCTGACCACATATGTGCCTCTGACCGCATGAGTGATATACATCACCTTCTTGTTCTGGCACTACTGACAAGTACTGCTTTTGAGCAATCAGTCAGAATAAATAACTTTCTACTGTTAATGCTAGTTACTGCGTTACTGCTGTGTGGTGTTGTCATTGCAGCACTGCAGTAATAATAACACATTTATAGGTGTTATCTATGGTTTTAATACTTATTGTGCAGTGTACATTCAGAAACAGAACCACGAGTTTCGTATTCAAAAGTTTAACGTTTAAACTACATTTTAACAGCTATGCTGTTGTATAGTACATGTTATTAAAATGCTTAATTAGTAATTCCAGTGTTAAAAACACTACCGTTTTAAAGTATAGTTGCTGTGCTATAAGGTTACATGCATTTCAAATACAGTTTAAAAGTCATGCAACATACCCGTTTCAATATTAACTGTTGAAACTATTTTTCCAATAAACTTTAGAAATTTAAACTATGTATATGTTATTACAAGCGCTTCCTTTTATGTTTCTACCCGAGTCGTTTCTCATGACAGTGGTAATAAAAAACCATGTTAACATCTACGGCTTGTTCTGCTTTAACTTCACAAATATATACTGTATAAAGTACCACTTCTATGTGGTGCTGCTTAGTGGCTCACAGATACAACTGCCAGTACTGTCTCCCACTTTAATGGTTGTTGACATATTCTGCTAGTGCATCCTGTATATTAGTGGCCTGGCGATTCATGGCTGCCACAGATAATTCACCTGGGGGAAGACAGTCTTGGTCAGCTGGTTGAGGGAACTGGCAGCATTTGGCTTCTGAGATCCAACTTGCTAGAAAAGTCTCTGACTTATCCTCACAAAGGTTGTGCAATGCACAGCAGGCTCCTATCACATAAGGGACATTTTGAATGGCATATTCATTTCTCTTGAGTAGACATCTCCAACGGCCTTTCAGTCTGCCGAAGGCACATTCCACTACCATTCGGGCCCTGCTCAGATGGTAGTTAAAATTACGGTGAAGGTCATTTCCAAAAATCAGAATAGAGCTTCATAAGCCAAGGCAGATGAGGATAGGCTGGGTCTCCCAATATCACAACTGGTACACTGACCCCGTTGATGTCTCGAGGCATAGAAGGGAACAGCTGACCACTCTGTCCCAGCTTGTATAATTTGCTATTTCTGAGCACCCAAGCATCGTGAACCTTGCCAGGCCATCCAACGTTAATGTCCAGAAAACAAAATTTATGGTCAACCAGAGCCTGCATCACTACAAAATAGTATAATTCACAGGCATTACCAGGAGGAGACAGAATTGGGAAGTGGGTCCCATCAATTGCCCCCCCACAATTGGGGAAACCCCACTCACTCTCGAACCCCTGTACAATGTCTGGCACATTATGTATTCGGATCACCTTGGGTAGTATGACACAGACAATGGCCTTGCACACATCGATAACTATCTCACCGACAGCAGATCTGCCAACCTTGAACAGGTGCCCAAGGGTTCGATATTCCACATTAGTGGCAAGGCACCACAAGGTAATGGCAACCCATCGCTGCACTTCAACAGCCTTGCGCAGTACTGTGTCGGACCGGTTTGTGTGTGGGCTCAGTTCTGTGCACAAAGCTGTAAAAGTCTGTTTAGACATGCGGAAATTACTGAGCCATTGCTCATCGGTCCAAGAAGAAAGCACTATCTGCTCCCACCAGTCAGTGGACCTTGGATGTCTCTACACTACTCTGTCGACTGTCACAGTGTTCAGTGTTATTGAGAGAAGCAGATCGCTCGCAGCAACAATAGTATGCTGCTGCATCTGTTGAAATCTATGTGCCTGCAAATGGCGTGCTACCCAGCGAAGCTGCCTCTCCCTTATCAGTAGCTGCCACTTCATGAACCAGCAATTCAGGCAGAGCAAAATAGCAGTGCTTAAAATCAGGTGCCTCCATGTCAGTGGTCTGTTTACATGGAGACGCCGCAATGCCTAATGGGACCGTGCATCACGGCGTGTAGTGCAGCGCTGATTGCTGGTATATGGGTGGTTAGGGGCAGCCTCCAGACGACTGTAACGCTTTTCAAAACGTTACCAGAAAATGGAGAAAGAACACCAATGTGGATGCAGAGTAACAGTTTAAAAACCAATTCAACTATTCAATGTGGACGCACAGAAACGTGTTGAACAGTAACGTTTCAAAAAATGTTTTTACAGCTCATTGCTAGTCTGGACAGGGCCTTAAACAGGCCTGTCCGAGGTACAGCCAGTATCTCAGAGCTCTCAATACCCATTGATATGCCCCATTGCTTTGCCCACCTTCAGATTAGCGAGTGCCTTCAGTACTCTCGCCTATAAAAAAGGACCAGTGTCCACCCCTCCCCCTTCAAAACAGCATGTTGCTCACCTGTAACAGTAGTTCTAGGAGTGGTGTATGTTGCTCATCCACACTGTTTTGCATTGTCCCCTTCTACTTTAAATCTGATGGAAGTCTTCAAGCTGGCTCCTCCCACCTAGGTGGCATATACCTCATCTCCGCCCCATGACACCAGATCTTAGCCCACTGGAAGCAAGGTTGTGTGCATCTGCAACAGGGGAGGTCAGGCAGGTCCATGTGGATGAACAACATGTATCACTCCTAGAACTACTGTTACAGACCATAACGCAAGCCAAGGCCAGATACTACCAAAGCACCCTGGCCTCATCCTGGGGCTCCACACGAGCTTTCTGGGATAATATCAAGGAGCTTAATGGGAAAACCCGCACCACCCCCAAATGCTCGTTGACTGCACTATTACCACTGAACTCCCACTTCTTGCCAACTGCCTCAACACAACCTTTTCCGACCTAAGTGCAGTCCTTCATGTCCACTTCTTCGATCCTATCCATGCCTCCAACCCCCGCTAGGAATCGACCCCCACTTCTCCTCTGGACCCTATCTCCCCGTGATGCCAAGCCACTCCTACTAAAAGCCCTCTCCAGCCGCAACCCCAGTTGTGACCCCCTTGACTCCAGGATTCTTCACCTAACGCTTGATGCCATGTTAGCCCCTCTCACTGACCTTAACTGGTCTCTATGCCTCGGCCAATTCCCAAGTGCATGGAAATCAGCTAAAATTATCCCAATTCATAAAAAAATGGAGATCGTACATTACCTAACAACTACAGACCGATCTCCATACTCTCCCCACTCTCTAGAGCCCTGGAAAAAAATAGTATCCACCCAACACACGGATCATCTATCCAAGTACAACATATTATGCCCAGAGCAGCATGGCTTCGGTCCTGGACACAGCACCACTTCAGCCCTCCTGCAGTTCTCCCACCAAATACACTCTGCACTTGACTCTGGGGAGATCGCCAAGGCAGTGTTCATTGACCTATGCAAGGCCTCTGACACTGTGCCCAAGGCCTTTGACGTGGTTTGTCACCCCCTATTGCTTGACTCCCTCCGTCATCTTGGTTTCTCCTCTGGCCCCTGGCCTAGTTCTCCAGCTACCTCCGTGACAGATCCCAACGGGTCAAAATCAACAGTATCCTATCAACTGCCCTACCTGTACGCACTGGGGTCCCTCAGGGTTCCATCCTGGGCCCCATATTGTTCAGTCTTTTTCTTAACACCCTCCCCAGCTCCTGCTCCGGCAAAATACTCCTATATGTAGACGATGCGGTCCTCATCGCCTCCCACCCTGACCCACTCACCCTCCAGAGCTCTCTGCAACTCACCTTCAGTCAAGCTGAAAATGGTTCCTCGACCATCGTCTGGTTCTGAACCACAAAACGATGAAATCTATGATTTTTACACAACCCCAAAGTAACTCCGGAAATGCCCCCTTCTCATCCTCCCCACACCCAACACCCTCTTGAACAGGTATCAGCATACAAATACCTGGCATCACCTTCGACTCTGCTCTATCCTTCCATGGCCATCTTAACTCACTGTCCTCTGCTACGAATGCCCAGATTGAACTCCTCTACCGCCACAAAGACTGCCTCCGAGTATACCCTACGGCTGGCTGTCACCTCCTCCATCCTGTCTTTGGCCGATTATGGGCTCTCTATCTGTGCAGCTGCTGACCCCACTGCCCTCACCAAAGTCCAGACCTCAATCAACAAGACCTGCAGGTTCCTGACCGGTGGCCCCAGCAGAACGCACACATGCCAGCTTTACTCCACCTCCAACCTACTCACCTTTGAAGAGCGCCTGCATTACCACACCTGTATACTAGTGAAAAAAAAAAATGCTACTTGGGCTCTCCCTTTCAGGAGTTACTACATCCCTACAACGGGCCACCCACTCAATCGCCACCCGAAATGCAACCAAAAGCCACCTTCAAGGTGCCGAGAGATAGGACCTCGCTCACCCAAAGATCTTTCCACTCCAGAGCCCCCTCCTGGTATAATTCCCTTCCCGCTCACAAACATCTCTAAAATTGGCCCCTTCAAAATCACCCTACGTAATCACCTCACCGACACCATTAGCTGCAAATTCCCATGACTGGGCCATACCTAGAGTATCCACCTGAGCCAGTCCACAGTCTTCCTGGTCCACCACTCTTCCTAGCATCTACCCTCTGCATCCCCAGGTATCCACCACCTAGTATCTCTAGGGATCTTATAGTATGTCAAGTGTACTAGTTTATTTAGATTAGCTTACTTGTAGTCTGTACACCATGAACTGAAACCTGTGTGCTCCACTGTATCGCTGAAATTGCTTGTATGTCCATTTGCTTAGCTTTGTATGCTCTTTATTGCATCTCACCTGTATTGTTCCCCACTGTTGTACTCCACCAAAGTGTTGTCTCCCCTCCCTGCGACGAGGTGCCTTTGTAAGAGTCTCTTTGGCTCAAAGGTTGTAAATCCGAAGTGTGAATAAATAAAAGTGAGTAACCTGTTGTTCTAGGAGCGTGGATATGTTGTTCATCTACACTGTTTGACAGACTCCAAGCAATTCTCTGGGAGGAAGGAGATAAGGCGCACACCCCCTACTTAGGAAACAGAGATTGGAGAACTGAAGCCCCAAAAACAGCATCCTGGTGTGACTCAAGGTCGATGTGGTAGTGGGTAATGAAGGTGTTTGCCAACTTCCAGGTAGCAGCCCGGCAGATCTCCTGGATAGGGATGTCCCTGGAAGCAGCCACCAATGCAGCAGTACGGCAGGTTGAATGAGCCCTTATCCCTCTGGCAGGCGCCTTGCCCGCTAACTCAAAGCACAGACCTATGCATGATGTAATCTATCTTGCTATGGTCCATTTGGCTGCAGGTCTGCCAGAAGTGGCTTCAGCGTAGGTGACAAACAGCTGGCGAACCTCTCCCCGAACTTCAGCCGTCCTCTCCTCACAACAGGAGAGAGCACGTCTCGGGTCCAAAGTATGGAACCTGTACTCGACGTCAGAGGTGTAATTAGGGTAGTATACCAGCAAAGTCAACACCTTGTTAAGGTGAAACTCTGACACCACCTTCAGAAGAAATTTCAGATGAGGGCACAGGACAATTTTGTTCCTGTCAAAGACCAGATAAGGGGAGTCCACCGAAAGCACCTGGAGCTCCGTCCTTCTGGCTGACGTGATAGCCACCAGGAAGACAGTCTTCCACGACAAGTGTGAGAGCTCACACTTATGCATCAGTTAGAATGGCTTGCCCATAAGCTTTGCCAAAACCAGCAACAGAACCCACAAAGGTGGAGGTTCATGCACTGGAGGGTATATGATCCAGGCCTTTGAAGAAGCACCCTACCACTGTCTCCAGCGCCAAAGTCAGCTGACCGCCAGCACCCTGTAAGCAGACATGGCAGCCAGGTGCACCCTAAGGGCCAATGACTGCAGACCCCCTTTGGAGAGAGACCAAAGGTAGTCAAGAATGTTGGCCACAGAACAAGATATGGGATCCAGACCCTTACCCTGACACCAAATGGAAAATCTCTTCCATTTGAATGCATAACATTTCCTGATAGATTCCTTTCGGAATGCCTCCACCATGGTGTAGACATCTTCGAAAAGACCCAAAGCCGGGAACTCTAGCTGCTCAGGTACCAGGCTGTGAGGTGCAGGGATTGAAGGTCTGGATGGAAGACCTTCCCCTGGTTTAAAGATATCAGGTCCGGGCATGTACAAAGCCGCTCCGGGGCCTGCACCTGAGACCAAGGAGATCTGGATACCAGAACTGGCACAGCCAGTCTGGAACTACCAGGATCACCTTCTCCTTGTTCATCCTCACCTTAACACGTTGTGGATCAAGGGAAATGGAGAGAAGATGTAGAGGAGGCCTGGGGTCCACGGCCTCGAGAAGGCATCCCCCTGCAGAGAGTCCTGCTGAGGGGGGCAGGCGTAACACAACCTCAGCTTGGTATTTTCCCTGGAGGAAAAACAGGTCCACCATCGGTTTGCCCCAACAGGAGAAGAGGCTGTAAGCTACCTCTGGATAGAGAGACCACTCATGGGATGTCTGGTCTATGCGGCTGAAAGCATCCACCAGCTGGTTCGAGGCTCCTGCCTCATGGATGGCTAGGAGATCCGCCTCCAACCGGCTCATGAGGGTCCAGATGCAGAGTGCCTCCTTGCACAGCAGACGGGAGTGTGTGCCACCCTGTTTGCTGAAGTAGTACATGGTCGTGGTATTGTCCATCTGGACTTTAACCACTTGACCCCAGAGCTGAGGAGCGAAAGCTGACAATGCCAGTCCGACTACTCTGAGCTCCAACAGGTTCATGTGGCATCGGGACTCCTCGGTGGTCCAGAACCAGAGGGCCCCGTTTTCTCCATGTGGGCTCCCCAGCCCATGAGAGAGACATCTGTCGTAAGGACGACCGTCTGCTAGGGGTGGACAAACTGGATCTCTTCCCGCAATCGGTCTGGGGTGGTCCACCACTGGAGAGCGTCCCACTTCTTCTGGGTTACAGTGATCAGCCGGTAAAAGTGACCATGGCGCCGAGTCCACTGGGTGGCCAGCTCCCATTGAAGGGAGCGCATGTGCAACCTGGCCCAATGGACCACAGAGGTGCACGCCACCATGTAACCCAAAAGACGCAGAAAGTCCAGGGCAGGGTGCAAATGCCCAACCAGAAATGATTTGACAAAGGAGAAAAGAACCTCCGCCCTGTCCGCCGGGAGCCAAGCTCTGGCTAGAGAAGAAATCGAGCTCTGCCCCGATGAAACCCATCACCTGAGAAGTCACGAGTTCTGTCTTGGCCTCACTGACCAGGAGGCCGAGTTGGGAGCAAGTCTGGAGGGACAGGTCCCTGGACTTCACCTCCTGTTGGGTGGAACCTGCCAAGAGCCAGTCTTCAACATAAGGGTAGATTCTGACTCCGATGCCAAAGGTGAGCCGCCACCACTGCAAAGCATTTGGTGAAGACCCGTGGAGCCAATGACAGTTCGAACAGCATGGCTCGGAACTCGTACAGGGTTACTTCAACTCTCAGGCGGAGGAACCGCTGATGGGGTGGATGGATTGGGACGTGAAAGAATGTGTCCTGTAGATGCAGTGAACAGAACCACATGTTTCATTCCAGGGATGGTATGATCTGGTTCAGAGTGACCATCCGAATGGTGCGAGACCTGAGAAACTGATTCAGGTCGTGGAGATCTAGAATGGGGCGCCAACCCCCCATCCGCTTGGGCACCAGCAAGTACCTAGAGACAAAGCCTGGGTCTGTTGGAGAATCCAGCACTGAAGCTATGTCGTCTCAAAGAGCCGACTGGGTGTATGTGGAAATCAGTTCCTCCCAAGGGGGGTGGGCTTGGCTGGGAGGGAATTGCTCGAATTCTAGAGGCAGTCCCCGACCAACCACTTTGAAAACCCATCTGTATGAAGTGATAGCGGACCAGGCGGAAAGGAAGTGGCGGAGCCAACCCTCCTCCTCCTGGTTCTTGCCCGAAGAACCTTTGGCAGAAGTGGCATCCAAGGTGGCATTGGACTGCTCTATGCGCTGTAGGTAACCAGCCACTCCTGGACCAAACAGGTCAGTCCCCAGGAAAGGCACATCAGCCAACTTGTGCCGAGTATCCGCTGGGGGAGGAGGAAAGCCTCAGCCAAGCCCTGTGGCAAGAGGCCACTACGGCGGCCATCGAAGGGGCACAAGAATCCCCTATGTCCAAGGCTGTCTGGAACTACTGTCTGGCAACAGCACAGCCCTGGTCACGGACCTGTTTGACCATGGTCTGCATGTCCGTGGGGAGATGAGAGAAGACTTCATCCAATGACCCAAGAAGGGCATGAGAGAAGTGTGCCACAATGATTGCCGAGCTGGCATGATGAAGGCCCATGGAGGAAGACGCACAGACCTTTCGGGCAGTGGGGACCATATTTTTGGACTCTGTTCTGAGGTCAGTCAGTGTCAGCCGAACTGCCAGTACGTCTGAATATGGAGTTGGTCACAGGCTCTCAGCTGAAGGGTGCTCCATGAACCCTGCAAGGGACGCCATGGGCACCGCTTACTTGTGGGACATGCAGGCAGACAGTGCTGGGCATGAGGCAGGGGGCTGCCAAAATTCAAGTGCCAGACCAACGGCATCGACCATTGAAAGGCCTCGGCCAAGGTATCCTCTCTTCAGAATACCTGGCGAGTATCACGCCTTTTCTGGATGTGGGTTCTAGGGCATTCCCGAGGAGTCAGAAATGAGACGGAGAATCCCTTGAAAGGAGGAAGGTCCTTCCTCCACCCCAACGGATGACTTGTCATCCCCTTGATGTGAGTGGAGCCCAGTGACATCAGAGTCCGAGGAGTCGTGATACAGCAGTCTACCGCCTAAAATCACCCTCGATCCTCCGAGGGAGGTCCGAGGTGACCGTAACTGACAGACATCAGGGAAGGCCAGTGTCTAGTCGGTCCTCTTTCAAGGGAGCTCCTCCCTTAGGCCGCTCAGGTGGCGGTTCCACCGGAATACATGGAGTCCGGGATAGGCCAAACTGAAAGAAAGGTCGGCCCCACGGGTGGAGGAACCAGGGACTTCAGTTCCGGAGGGGTTGGCTTTGGCCTGGGAGGCCAAAGCCAAGTAATGACCGAGGTAGGTAGCGGAGCCAGCTTCTGCCCAGTCAGGATCAGCTGTTGCCACACAAGATCCTCATAGCGCTGGAGTTTCCGCCAGAGTCTGTCCTTTGAGCGCTTATGTCTCTTCCTCAGTCGTTTGGCCAAGGGGGCCCCTGACCATGACCAAAACCAGGAAGGCCGACTCGGTCGATCAGGAGACACCAGTGTGATCAGTGAAACCCTAGGGTCCAGAGCCGGGTCCTTGATTGGGACACCAGCAGGCTGGGTCTCCTCAACCGGAAATACCAGGACCAGAATCCGTTCTATGGTATTCGGCACCGGCCGGCAACAAAGGGTCAATCAGGTCTAGAATAAATTTCGACCTCGTCCTCGGTCCCCTGGCCAAACGGAAGATCCGTGAAGCCGACGGCCAAGCATGAGATCTTGACAGAGGTTGAGACTGCATGTTCCTGGGACTCGTGCCTTTCTCAGTCCCAAGAACATCTTCGCCGGGATGAAGATAACTGGTCCTTATCTCTCTTCCAAGAGCAGGAGGAGTGCAAGCCCGAGGACGCCTCTTCCCGGGTGAGGAGAGACCGTCACGTCTCCTTAAAGGATCCCAAAAAGTGGAGCCCAGGTTCAGCGGGACTAAGAAGCTTTCGACTGGTCAAGCTATGCTGCTTCTTCCAACGACATTCATCTGTTACAGCTGATCGGCAGAGCCCAAGAGTCGTGGAAACTGCCCACCTAGCCTCTTTAGACTTCACCAGAGGATTCCTTTTTTCCAGTCTCTCCAGCTTCAAGCATGCCTTGCGGTCGTCCAGGACGTTGGGATAGAAGGCCAAGCAAAAGCTACATGACGAGTTGTCATGGCCAACACCTAGGCAGTAGAAACACGTGAAGTGGGGATCGGTGTGCGACACGTTCTGGCTGCAGGGACACCAGCAAAATCCTAGGGAAGATTTCTCCTCCATGATCGATGCTGCAAAATCGCGATCGCTAACTCGAACGAGTTTGAGCTTCGGTTAAAAACAGATAATTTGAAAGCCAGGGCCTACGAAATGCGACAGCACAAGGGAGGCAACCTGCATCTTCCAGCAGAAAGGAAGATCTGGTGTCATGGGGCGCAGCCGAGATATATACAACCCGGGTGTGTAGGAGGAGCCAGCTTGAAGACTTCCAGCGGATGATTCAAAGCTGGGAGCACTGGTGGATTGTGAAGAAGCAAGGGAGTTAGTCCAGCAAGAACTGGATACCCTGGAGTAGTGGTCAAGAAGGTGGGGACTGAAACTTAAATGCCGGGAAATGTAAGGCACTTCATTTGGGGAAAAAAAAAAAAAAAATCCAGGCCATGGATACACCCGGGGGTCGATCACTGCAAGCCACATTGGGAGAAAGGATTTAGGGGTGGTGGATGATATCAAAATAAATAACAGAGGATGTAGAAGAACAGTAGCCAAAGCAATCAGGATTCTGGGCTGTATAGCCAGGGGTGTTGTGTCCAGAAATAGGGAGGCGACCCTCCCTCTATATAATGTTTTGGTCAGGCCGCAACTTGAGTATTGTGTACAGTTCTGGAGACCTCACCTGAAAAAGGACATAGTGCTGGTGGAGAGGGTTCAGAGGAGAGTGACCAGGATGATTCACGGCATGGAAGGGAGGCCTTATGAGGAAAGGCTGAAAGAGCTTGGGCTTTATTCACTGGAGGACAGGAGGGATAGAGAAGACATGATAGAGGTTTTCAAGTATGTAAAAGAAATAACCAGGAGTGGAATAAAGGAACTGTTTAGGTTAAAGAAGTGGGGAGCTACTAGGGGTCACAAGTGGAAGATGGAGGTGGGAAATTACAGGGGGGAGCGTAGGAGGCATTTTTTCCCAGAGAGGGTGGTGGAGCCGTGGAATGCGCTGCCTGGGTGGTTGGTAGAAGAGGGCACTGTGGAGGGCTTCAAGAAGGGGTGGGACAGGTATAAGAGAAATCTGAATAAAAAGACCTTTGGGGGCTGGGGGGGGTGGTGGTAAGGCGAGCAGACACTAAGTTGCTGGCTTTCAAGCAGATAAGACAGACCATTTGGCCTATCCTGCTGGCTCTTTAGTATGTTAGCATGAACTGGGGGACGAACTAGCAGCTCCACTAGTTGCGCTGTTCCAACGCCTCTCTCCAGACAGGAAGGGTGCTCCAGGATTGGAGGGTGGCTCACGTGGTGCCAATCCACAAAAGGGGGTCTAGGGAGGAGATGGGAAATTACAGGCCTGTCAGCCTAACGTCGGTGGTAGGCAAACTAATGGAGGGCTTCAAAGGGATGCTCAGGAGGCAACTGGAAAGGCTGGGACACGTGGATGACAAACAGTATGGTTTCATCCCGGGGAAATCGGGCCAGACCAACCTCACAGATTTTTACGACTGGGTGACAGGGACCCTGGACAGGCAAAGACCGGTGGATGTCTTATATCTGGATTTCAGTAAGGCGTCTGACTCGGCACCCCATTTCTGGTTATTGACAAAGGTGAGGTGGGGTGGGAAGACATTTGCTTAGATAGGTAGAAAACTGGCTTACAGATAAAACACAGAGGGTGGTGGTTGGTGGGGTAGGAAGGTCTTCAGTGGGGTGCCCCAAGGTTCAGTATTGGGACCACTCCTGTTCAATGCCTATGTCTCCGATATAGAGACACGAGTTAGGAGTAGGATGAGCCTCTTCGGACGACTCAAAACTGGGAGCACTGGCTGATGGGAAGGAAGAGAGGGTGGCAGTCCAGAGGGATCTGGATATCCTGGAGGGTTGGTCAAGGAAGTGGGGGCTGAGGTTTAATCCGGGGAAGTGTAGGGTGTTGCATATGGGGGTGAGAAACCTAGATCATGTATACACCCTAGGAGTGGTCTCACTGCAAGCCATATCGGGTGAAAGGGACCTGGGGTGGTGGTAGACACCAGAATGAACAACACTGAGAACTGCAGAAGATCGGCGGCAAAGGCAAACAGGCTACTGGGCTGCATAGCCCAGGTAATAACATCCAGGAGGAGCGAGGTGATCCTACCTCTGTATAATGCCTTGGTCAGGCTGCATCTTAAGTATTGCGTGCAGTTCTGGAGACCTCACCTTAGGAAGGACATAGCACTGTTGGAGAGGGTCCAGAGGAGGGAAACCAGGATGATACGGGGCATGAGTGATAGGACCTATGAGGAAAGGCTGGAAGTCCTTAGGCTGTACATGCTGGAGGAGAGACACAGGAGACATGATTGAGGTATTCAAATATGTGAAGGGGATTAACAGGGGTGGAGCCAAAAAAATGTTCAGGCTAAAGTAAGGGGGCACAACCAGAGGGCATGAATGGAAGTTGGAGGGGGGAACCTATAGGGGAGAACGTAGAAGGCATTACTTCACTGAGAGGGTGGTGGAGCCATGGAATGCATTGCCCGGGAGTCTAGTCGAGCAAGGCACTGTGGAGGGGTTCAAGAGGGGGTGGGACAGATGCATGGGTGTACTGAAGCCAAAATTGGCTCTCTCGGAGGCCAGGGTGGAAGAGGAGCTAGCACCCAATAAGGGCTGGCTACCGAGCAGACACAAAAGTCTGCCAGGCCTATTCCACTTGCCTTTAGTATGTTAGTATATCTAAAGACCGTCTTGTCCCCTTTTGATACCACCTGGACTATTCTCTCTTTGGTTTGTGCATCTTAATGTTTTCCCTGCTCCCTCGATGCACCTCACTAGCCTCCTCCCTGAGCATTTTCTTGCATCTTGTAAATGCAACCATTTTAGCTGTTAATTTTTTCCACCACCTCTTTCGAGAACCACAGCAGTCTCTTTTTCCTCTTACTTTTGCTCTTCTTGTTTGATGCAGAGATTTACTGCCTTCACTACCCCCCCTTTTAGGTTGTCCCACAATTCCTCCACCCCACCGCAGTCATCCCCCACTGCCAGGTCATGCCCACCGCCATCATCCCCCACTGCCAGGTCATGCCCACCTCCATCATCCCCCACTGCCAGGTCATGCCCACCTCCATCATCCCCCACTGCCAGGTCATGCCCACCTCCATCATCCCCCACTGCCAGGTCATGCCCACCTCCATCATCCCCCACTGCCAGGTCATTCTTGAAGTGTTCACTTATCTTTATAAAATCTGTCCCTCTGTCCAGGACCCTCATACGTGAATGGCTCGATTTCACAGCCATCCTTATACTGAACATCGCACGGTGATCACTGGTCCCCAGGTGACCTCCCACCCTGGCATCTTCAACACCATCCCCGTTGGTGAGTACCAGGGCCAGTACTGCCCCATGACAAGTAGGCTCACTTGACTAGTTGCCCAAGGAATGCCCCCTGCTAGTAATCTAGGATGTCCTTGCTTCTAGCTGAAGCCACAGCTGGGAGGCTCCAATCTACATCCAGCAGACTGACGTTCCCCACCAGCAGCACCTCCCCCTTAGAAAAGTCAAGGAAGAAGCTTCAGTACAAGAGCTTTAATAGGCCACATGGTGATGCGAAATATACATTTATGATGTGACTGAATAATTACAGGATAGCATTATGAAGTATTGCAACAGATCTCATCTGAATGAACAGCCACCCTCCCCTGAGGAAACTCGAACGAGGTTAAATATTGGGCTTAGAGTAAGTAGCCCTGTTGGCTAGTAAAGAAAAAAAAATCTGTTTTGAAAAATTAAGCATTATTGGGTTGGTTGATTTTTATTTATTTATTGAAAATATCAAATAAAATACCTTTGAGTCAAACACTCCTTTATAAAGGTTCCTTGTTATTATATATAGAGACAGATACAATTGCAACAAATAAGGTAATAGTTACAAAAAAAACTTGTACATTAGCAAAAATGGTTACAAAAAATTGCAAAAAACAGTTACAGAGAAAAGACGGTAATCAGTTAACAGGGTACATACACTGCAGGACGGTGGCACCAGCCATGCCCTGGTCATTATTTAGTAGTCTAGACTGGACTGCAGGTGTCCATTGTCCAGGTATAAGCACGCCTTGGAGTGGCAGGACCAGGATGAGGTCCAAATACGAAGGGGGCGCATGGGTAGAGCAAAAAAAAAAATTCAAGGGCAGTCGCAGGCTGAGCCTTGAGAGATTAGGCCACGTAGTTGGGACTTGAACCGGCCAAGTCTGGGTTCTGAGAGGAAGGGGGGGCAGTATCTGGATATTGGGCCCCAATCAGTCCCAAACTTGAGTCATTACTGGACACTGAAAGATAGGGTACAGCGGAAGGCTTGCTGGTTGTATTCGAAGTCTGCAGTCAGACACAAAGAGAATGCAAAACAAATGTGTGGGGAAGGCCAGACAGGGTCCCCTTGCAGCAAGTTACCAATAAATAATCCTGCTAATGTAAAACAAAGAATAGGAAACAAAAGCCACAGAGCTTTAAAGAGCTGCAGACACCGCAAAAAAAACTTTGAAAAACATAATATTTAGATACAATTTAACTTGCATTACACATACACACAAACAATATAAATTTTTTTCCATTATTTACCAAAGAAATCTGCATGAAAATATGCTCTATCTGAAAGAGTTTTCTGCTTTAGCCAATTCTCTACTTTATGTCATAATTCTCTGTTGTGAAATCACAATCTGTTGCCATGGTAGTAACTGTTATATCACAAGCAGTGTGTTATGACCTCAGGTAGGGAGAAAGTAACAGGAATAGATATTCTGGAGCAAAGATCGTGTTTCCCTGCAAAATACCTCAGTAATAAATAATGGGGGAGGAGAAACACAGAACTAATGTGAAATACAAGCTGAACAGTCTAAATAATTTTTTATTAAATGTCTCCTAATGGTGTCAGCTGCTCTAACTCATCTCCTGCTGTACCTTGTTAAAATGCATCAACAAATGTGAGCACTACCTACAGTGCACCGTAGCGTACTATACCCAGAAACAATGGCACAAAAAGAAAATGATGAACCCACTCCGAGCTATACAATTTAACATTTATGCTGGTAGCTCAGGTTGTAGAGTGCTACTGCATTCTACTCTACCTCAGGAAACGCTATAGGAAGGTGGGTACAAAGATGGGGCAACAAGAGAGAGCACAAAGTGGGGACAGAGAGAAAGGAACGCACTTAGAGTCTATAAAGCGCATTTCATATCCAAAGTGCTTTACAATCCAGCAACACTTGTGAAGGGGGGAGGGATGGGAGAAAAGGCTGTCAAGGGGGTGCCGATAAAGGAGGGACTCTGTCTCCGCCCCCCTGGGGAGCTGGAGGATTGCGGGAAAAGGCTGACTGGCAAAGTACAGACCAGGGGAAAACAGAATCCCCATGGGAACACAAGCAGGGGAAATGGAAGTATAGGGAAAGGGTGGAAGGTAGTCCTGCTAAATGCCAGGAGCTTAGGCAATAAAATGCCTGAGCTCCAGGCGATGCTAACTGAGGGAGCAGTGGATGTGGCAGGGGTCACTGAGACTTGGGCCACTGCAGGACATGACTGGGACCTGAACCTGGAGGGTTACACTATGTTCAGGAAGGACAGGGGGGAGGGAAGGGAGGAGGGGTAGCAATGATAGTCAAAACTGCATTGGCATGGGGGAGTGAGGAGGTGGAGGAACGTGGAGGCAATTTGGGTCACCTTGATAACAAGGGGGCAAGAGAGTAAAAATAGGAGTGGTGTATAGACCCCTGCCCTGGCAGAGGAGCTGGAGGAGGTCTGGTGGAGATGTTGGGAGACACTGCAGACTGGGCAGAGGAACGGTGGTGGTGTTGGGGACTTAAACATGCCAGGAACAGACTGGGAGACTATGACATCCTCTGTGACCAGGAACAGAGGTTGTTGGATATCTTTCAAGACGCTGCTCCTAACTCAGTAGGTGGGGAACCCACCAGGAGGCGTTGGCACTGGATGTGGTCCTGGCAGACAGTGACCAGATTGGGGCCTGGAGGTAAGGGACCCATTGGCGGGAGTGACCATGCCACGGTCTGGTTCTGCCTGGACCTAGGAGGGGTAGAAGGCTGCACAAAGACGGAAGTAACCGACTTCAGGGGGGCAGATTTTAAGGAAATGGGAAGGATCCTCAAAGAGCATTTGGATGGGATTGGGTCAGACAGGGACGCTGATAGTAGGTGGGAAATCATCAGGAGTGGGGTGCAGGATGTACCAGCACCTGTGCAAGAGTAAGACAAAAATGCGGTGGGGCCCAAAAACCCTGCTGGTGGACCAGGGAGGTCCAGGAGGTGGAGGCGGGGAAGAAGGCAGCCTATAAGCAATTCAAGTGCTCAAGGGAGTGAAAGGAATCGGGGAGTAGAGCTGATGGCTAGAAGGGCCACTAGGGTGGTGAGGCGGCTAAGGCAAGGAAGGAGCAGAACCTAGCCAGGAAATTAGGAGAGGGAACAAGGGGTCTTTTTAGATACATTGGGGAAACGAAGGGTGAAGGGCAGATTAGCAGGATTAAATCAGGGGAGAGATGGGCACAAGACCCGGGGAGCAGGCTGAGGTACTAAATGAGTACTTCACCTCAGTTTTCACCAAGGAAAATGGGGTGCTGCATCATACATGGGAGGAGACAGAGATACGGGGGGACCCTACCGATTGGCAGGTCTGGGGAGAGGGGAGGCATCACTGGCAGGAGGGGAGGGCTAAGCAGGAGAAGAGGTACCAGAAGTGGAAATCACAGCAGAGAGAGAGGGAAGCCCTCAGCTCCTTAAGACGGAGAAAGCACCGGGGCCGGATAAATTACATCCCAGAGTGCTGAAGGAACTCAGGATGTCCTGGCGAAACCCCTGGCAGAGCTTTTCACCATCTCTCTGAGGACAGGGTGGGTGCCCCAGGACTGGAAGGTGGCGCATATAGTGCCTATCCACAAGGGGGGAATCAAGGGAGGTGGCAGGGAACTACAGGCCTGTCAGCCTGACATCGGTGGTGGGCAAGGTGATGGAGGGCATTGTCAAGGAGAGGCTGGGGGGACCTGGAAAAGTCAGGGTGCCTGGACGATAGACAGCATGGATTCGTCCCGGGGAAATCGTGTCAGACAAACCTTGTGGAGTTCTATGACTGGGTGACGAGTGCCTTGGACCTGGGTAGACCAGTGGACGTCCTCTTTCTAGACTTCAGCAAGGCATTTGACTCTGTTCCTCACGTGGGTCTGTTGGATAAGCTGGGAGAAATGGGGGTTGGGAACCATATGATAAGATGGATAGGCAATTGGCTCCAGGACCAGACCCAGAGGGTCGAAGTTGGCGGGATAGTCTCATCCACAAGGAGGGTCATTAGTGGGGTCCCACAGGGATCAGTCCTTGGGCCCCTTCTGTTCAACGCCTATGTCTCTGACATAGGACAGGAATCAGGAGTGAGATGAGTCTCTCATGGATGACTCAAAACTGGGGGCGGTGGAGGAGGGGAAGGTGGCCTACAGGGGACCTGGAGGCTCTGTAAAGATGGTCTAGAAAGTGGAAGCTGAGGTTCAATGCAGGGAAATGTAGGTACTCCACCTGGAGGCCAGAAACCCGGCCAAGTGTACACCCTGGGGGATGCTACAAGTCTCGATGGCTGAGAGGGACCTGGGGTGGTAGTGGATGTCAAGATGAACAACTCTGAGACTTGTAGGAGGAGCAGCCAAGGCCAACAGGATGCTGGGATGCATCGCTGGGGATCACCTCCAGAAGGAGGAAGTGATACTCCCTCTGTAACTCTTGGTGAGGCGCACCTTGAGTACTGCGTGCAGTTTTGGAGGCCACACTTAAAGAGGGACATTAAACTCCTGGAGAGGGTCCAGAGGAGGGCAACCAAAATGATTTGGGGTTTGGGGACAGGACCTATGAGGAGAGGCTTGAAGAGCTAAATATGTACACATTGGAAGAGAGAAGGGACCGGGGGGACATGATAGAGGTCTTCAGGGACATGAAGAGGGTAAATAGGGGAGGAACAGTCAGGGTGCTTCGAAGGAAGGAGGAGGGGGCCACTAGAGGGCATGGGTGGAAGCTGGAGGGGGGAAGATTCAGGGGAGAAAGGAGGAGGTGCTACTTCACTGAGAGGGTGGTGGAGCCATGGACTGCCGCTGCCTAGGGGCTGGTGGAGGCAGAGACAGTGGAGGGGTTCAAGAGGGGGTGGGACAGGTACAGGGGAAGGGTTCTGGAAGCAAAATCCAATGCAGCAAGAATATCCGGAACTGGGAAGGGAGAAGCCAGAGAAGGCGAGGGGGGCAGCAAGGTCAGCACCCAGGGTGGGGGCTGACCAAACGAGCAGACACGAAAGACCGTTAGGCCTATTCTGCTGGCATTTTAGTATGTTAGTAGCAGTTGCCAACATCCATTTGGCACACAGTGAAAGGCATAAGAAAAGTCAAGGAGGTTAGGTGCATTTATACTTTTCTTAACAGGTCCCCCCACCACCCACAAGCAACATGTTTGGTTACAGACATGCGAATCTAACTTGTTCCCACCCCCCCCCCTCAAATTCTGGGCCTTCCGGTGGGCTACAAGATAGCTTTTGGGGCACCATGCAAAGTGTGGCATGACCTTCCAGACCCTCATACTTTTACACTTGAATCTATAACTTCAAAAAGCAGAAGGTTACCATGGCAGCTTCCGTGTCCTCTGTAAGTCATAGCTCAGACAATTTACATTCACACCCTGAACCAGCCAAGGAACAAACAAAAAAGGTTAAAGAACAGCTGACACTTTCAGGAGTACTTTAACCCAACGCAACATTTAGACATAGTTCAGCTTGTATTTCACATCAGTGTTGTATTACTCCTCCTCGCTGTTTATTACTGAGATCATCTGCATGAAAACAGGATCTTTGCTCCTTAAGAGTTCATCTATTCCTGTTGCCTTTTCTCTCTACCTGAGGTCATAATGCTCTGCTTGTGACATCACAGTTACTCCCATGGTAACACACTGATGTCACAACAGACAATTACGACATTAAGTAGGGAGTAGGTTATAGAGGCAGACGAACTGTGAGGGATACATGTTAAGTTTTCATGTGAATTTCCTCAGTAATAAATAATGAAACATTTATCAAATATATAAGGAATGCAAGTTGAATATTGCCCAAATGTTTTTCCAAGTTTTCTTTGAGCAGTCAGCAGTTCTTTAACATTACTGGCTTAGTAGACAACCATTTTGGTTCCAGTTAAAGGAAGACTGCTGTCCACTTGGCACCAAAGAAAAGGCGGCAGGGTGCATGTCGACCTGTAGGTTTTGCCAGCTCTGCAACTTCACACCTGTTTCTCCCGACAGGTGTATGCACAAGGCTAGCCATCTAGACCAGAAAATGTTACTGGACACAGATCACTAGACAAGTTATAAAAAGAAAAAAAAAAAAAAACTAACATGCAATGCGAAAGCTCAGCCAATCATTTGTTCTGTTGACAGACTCCTCCGCCCGCCCCCCACCAAGACTTTTACAGGATGTTTCTAAGAGGATTTGAAATTCACAAACAAGTATCTTGAAGTAGAAAACTGTTAAAACGTTGCTACTAAACTTTTACAAGGTCTCAGGGTGTTTACTCTTTAGTTTTTCCTACGCCACCACATTGTCTCAGAGCGCCCCTCTCCTAGCTGCTTTGCCTCTGCATAACTTGCACTTTTTAAACTGCTCTTTATAAAGTATCTGCCTGTGAAATCAGAAAGTGTTGCATTTATGAGCAGTCAAATGTTTTAATCATAGATAACACAATGTTGCACTAATGTCGAAGTAAACCTGCCGGGTTTTGTGCTGCTCTGTAACATTGCTATTTGCACCCGACTGCACAGTTGGCATCACTGCAGGAGTCAAAACTGGCACCAGCCCACTAGCCAAATGCTGTCAGAGTTTGTTTCAGGCTAGTAATGGAGAAGGTAACATTTCAATAAGTACACCAGCTGGGCCACTGGAAAAAAAAAATCAATACGGCTACTGGATCTTCCCCAGTCACTAGCCCTGCTAGCAAGTGGCTGCAAAAACTTAATTTCAACCACCATATTGCTTTCTTATTTATTTCCCCTTACTCTTCCCCAGAAGGCCTGTAGACACAAGCAGTTCTTAGCTCTGTGGGCCTTTCCTGGTAAAATGTTTAATAAAATGTACTTCTTTTATTTCTACAGCAGTCATTGTCAGAGTATGCCCAACCTATGCATCACTTAACTGATTATCCAGGGCTTGTGGAGAAATGGGTCCCCAAGTCCTTTCAGTAGAGTTTCCAGTTCAGGATGTGGGTGCTTCCTCTATGTACGCCCTGGGGACTTGTCATTTCCCTGTAACTGCCATGAAAAAATAGAAAAAATGCCAAACTGGGGGGAGAATGTTTCACAATTCTGCCCCCCCCCCCCCAAACAATTGTGGTCATTCCAGCAACTGCAGTAGAAAGTTCTGAATTGTGGTCAGGTTTTCTACCACAAGTACATACTTGGGAACTCTCAGTCTTTCTCAGGGCCACTAGAATCCATGGCCTTCCAAATGAAAATCCTACAGAGAACCGCGATTTTGGCTGTTACCCATCTTCCTATCTAAGCCACGTTCTCCCCATATCCTCCATGATCATTTTTTCTACCTAGTACTGTATAACTTTTGAATACAGCATATTACTTTCTCTGCAGTTTCCTACACATTCCATCACCCTCTTCCTTGGGGACACATCTGGAAGCAAGCTGCATGCAGCCAGGTGTGCCCTCCACCTCCAGATCAACTGTTTTAAACCAACTACTGGCAGCACCTCTGAATGTACGTGTACAAAGACAGTGTGACCCCAAAAGAGCATGCTACAGGCAGCACCTCTGGATGTAAGGGTATGAAGACAGCAGGGGTCGAAATTAAGTTTTGCAGCCACTATCTAATAGGGCTACTGACTGGGAAAATCCACTGGCCCAGTTGGTGTACATACCGAAGTGTTGACTTCTTCAGTACAAGCCCACAGGGCTAGTTAAATGAAAATCTTACTAGCCCAATACAAAATCTACTAGCATCTGGCTAGCGGGCTGGTGCCAGTTTCCAACCCGAGACAGTGTGAACAGAAAAGGGCTTTCCAGTGGTAGCTATGAGGACAGTGTGAACCCTAAAAGCACGTTCTTCTGGCATCACCTCCCAGATGTAAGGGTATGAAGACAGGGTGAACCCCAAAAGGACTTTCTACTGGCAGCAGCTCCAGATGCAAGGGTATGAAAACAGGGTGAACAGAAAGGGCTGGGCTGCCTGATATCTTCTGAAGAAGGGAGGTGACGCGCTATGTGGCACAAGCAGCATACTCTGTTCGACCTCTGTCTGGCTACAAATGTCTAGTTAGTGTTACCTTGGGGAGGTTAAAACATGGGTCAAATCAGACCCACTGGCGTAAGAAAATGGGGTTCAGAAAACAAAGGGGTGAAAATCTAATCAAAAGTATAAATTCTGTCGCTACAGCAACTTTACAAGAATAAAAATACATCACTATTGTTCACTCTGCCATCATTTGGCTATTGTTATACACCGGGTGAATTGCTCTGGATCATGGGCAAATGGAAGGTGGGTCATTTTTGGGCAGGCTGCAACTCTCTACCCCCTTCCCAATGCAGTAATGTCCCTGGGCCCCACGTTATATCCCAGAGAAGTAAAAATAAATTCTCACTGTTCTGACAGTCAGTCTGACTCACCATGTAAGAACAATAAGTGCTACATAAATGCAAATTTATTTTTTCCCCCTAATGTGGTATAGACAGATTTCAGAATTGCTAAGGACCCAATGTCTGTAATGAGTCTGGGACACTGAGCTGTGCACAGACAAGGCACTTATCTAGATTAAGACTACAAAACACAAGCTACAAAAGTCAAAGCAAATACATAAAATTTCATTTAGAAATCTGTTACATTTTTATACCGTGCAGAGGACCTGTGCTACAACCTAAGTGTTCCCCCACCACTCCCTGACAAAGGCCACTGAGAATGGCCTAAGCACTGGGGAACAGATCTACCTCCAAGTTTTGTACTGATGTTTGAATAAAACGTCACAGCTTCAACTTGTGCCCCAGAGTGCCAGATTCCTTTTCTACTCCATAAGTTTTTAGGCCTGCTTGTGAGCTGCTGGGAAGCCTTTCTATCCTGCTGTGCCCGTATTCCCTGCTGGTTTAGTGAGGTCCCCACATCCCAGGCCCGCAACGTTCCCTGGCCAGCTGGAGCACTGCATGCCATTTCCGTAACAGACACCATCTTTAACAATTATTTATAGGTTCCTTACAACACAGTTTGCTATTTTACTGCTTAACATCTTGTAAAACGTCATTTCACTGAAAATGTATTCCTGTAACAAACAGCATCTGCAAAAACAAGAATGGTTTTATTTAGGTGGGTTCCCCTGTACTTTATTTTGTTCTCCCTTAGAAATACATTTGAGTTATTTATTTATAAATTAGTAACCAAGATGGGCATGCTGAGCCGAGGCTCGTTTCCAGGTGTGACCTCGGGCAGAGAGAATAAAAATAAATCAAACGAAGAATCAGAACGCAGTTACACAGACAGCAATTTCAGATGCAGGAGCAAATGTGGTGTACGGCTATGTAAACAGCAGCATGGTCCAATTGCAGATCACAAAACTAGAGAGCACAGTACCAGCTGCGGACAATGATCTAGCTATTGGCAGAAGAAAAGGAGGCAAGAGTGGGGCTGAAAGGGACAGGAGGGAGGAGCCGAGTAGGTGTCTATGGACTGGGAGTGATGGGGAGAGGCAGAGCGGAGCAGGTTCCAGAGGAAGGGGAAGCACTACAAGGCAACCTGCCCACAGAGGAATGAGGGTGGGGAATGGAGAAGGTATCGGAATCCTTGCAGCAGAGAGAACCGGAAGAGGATGGGATACAGGAGAGAAGAGACCCAAACCAGTATTTAGCAAATGAAGGAGGCACCGGGGTGGAGTAAGGAGTAGAGGGAGCAATCATGAGTATGGACTGGAGTGTTGGTAGCAAAATGACAGAAAGCACTGTAGAGGGCGTCCAGTCTGTCAAGGGAAGAGGAAGGGGCAGTGCCATAGACCACGACCACATAGTCAAAGACGAGGAGAACCATTTTGGTGACCAGTTTCCCCGGCAGACCTGGAGGGGGAGAGAGCCTTTGTTGCGACATGCGGCACTGAGCTTAGGACGCAGTCTGGCATCGATGGCGTTTACTAAAATCAGATTTTACTGAGTCATATGGTATAAGCTGGGACACACAGAGTACTCCAGTATTTATCTATAACAGTGCGTTCAGGTAACCCTACTCCAGAACTGAGGAGTCTGCACCAGCAACATAGACAAACCAAGCTTCACTATGACAGTTTAGAAAGTAAATAAAGCACGCAACAATTTAATAAAAAGCTACTGTTCAGTAAGTGTCCACTGTAAATAAGTGCACAAGGTGCACCTAAAAAATGTCAAACTGTTCAGTGTTACTATATCAAGGATATATGAATGGTCAGCCAGAATATTCACCATCAGTGCACAAACTAACTTGTGCATAAAATAAAACTCTAATAAGAGAAAAATGTCAGACACAGAAACCACAAGACTGCATGTTCTGAGTGTTCATGATCAACAACTTGTTTACAATGTTCACTATTACTACACAAAGTAACACAGAAAACAACAGTTACTATTCCTGTAACAATAGAAAATCTAGCAGAATATTCACTACCGGTGCACAAGAGAAACTGCCACAAAAACTGGTCACCATTAGAGCACGCAATAATGTACACTGACAGAACGTTCACTATGGGAACACACTGAACAGTAAGCCATAATGTTCACTATTCCTGCATAAACAAACAGCCTTGCAATGTTCACTATCGTGCCACACGGTAATCTACAAGGATAGAGCTAGTGCGCCTAGTAACCTGCAGTATAGACTGTTTACTACTGCTGCAACCAGCAAAACAGAATGTTCACTACTCGTGCACAAATAGAAACTTTCTGACAATGTGCACTATTAGTGTACAAAGTAAACAGTCAGATGGAATGTTCCCTATTTGTGCACGAAGTAGCGGAAGTAACATGTCAAAAAGATCACAACTGTTTCTATAGCTACTAGATTTCAACGGACAGTCAGAACGTTGTACATCCAGAAAGCCTAGGGTGAGATATGGGACCCCCAAACACTTAAGGAGCTCCTAAAGCTTTACGGCCTCGCTCTCCACCCCAGATCTGAGCCGGTCTTCAGTAGAACTAGGCCTACTTGCTCAGGGTTCTTACCTTGTAAAAGGCCCCGTTCGAGCCGCGCACCTCCACCGCCAGCCCGTCCATCTCCGCCGTTCCGTGCGCCCTCCCGGGAAGGGGGCTCGGCGCGCGAGTCTCTCCCGTCTTGTCCCCGCCCCCCAAACCGGCACGAGCCCAACCGCCTCGATCCAACCGACGACGGACACCAGATCGTGTGGCCCGCCCGAGCGCCTCACGCCGCGTCTGCTCCCGCGATCGGGCACCGCCACTCCCACTGCAGCCCACGTTCACCGACCGGCCGACCGACCAACACAGAGTGACTGAGCGACCCCGCGTCGCAGCCCGTGAAGCCACCTCCTCCTGTCCACCACCTCCCCCCAACAGCTGCCGCTGGACCCCGCCCAGCGCCGCCGCTACCTCCGATTAGTCATAATACCTATCGCTCAATGGGGAACTAATACACCATTGGTGGAAAAGGCGACGTTCGCTGTCGCTTTGTTTAGATGTCACGATCACCCCGCCTAGGTGTCAGGTGCGTGTTATCTGATTGGCTCACTACCACGATGCCAATCAATAGTAGCTCGGATTTATGATTGGCTAACCACTGCGTCGTTTATCTCTTTTCATCCTTACCTCGTTTCACCTATTCGCTGAAAGCCCCAATTTGATTTGTTGGGATAGGGCGGGTCATGGGATCTCACAGGGCCCGAGAAACGCCTGTCATCCCGTTAGATCCCGCCTTCTAGAATATTCTTATTTTAACTGAGGTAAAAAGCCCGTGGGTCCGGATTTGATTCGGCGTTTCGTGTGGCTTGAGGGCAAATTTGTTGCGTTTTCTTGTTGAAGTTATTTGCTGTGGAAGCAGAATTGCTCTGATATGTTTTTCTGTATAACCAGCGCAAGCCTATGGGAACAATTTCCCTGTAAATGGCCCCGTTTGTCCTGTAAAATACAGGAATCTCTGTATATCTGGGAGCCCTGTAAGTGAGCTGGTTTGGGGTTTCCACTTCAACCAGTATTTATCCAAATTAATAATTTTTATTGGTTTCCAACATTAAACAGCAAAGAAATACATTGACAAGTTATATCAGGCACTTCACATATGTATGATAAGCAAAAGGGAAAAACGAGGTACAGGTCCAGAGACTAGTGTAACGGCATACCAGGTATAGTTGTGTATAGCCTGAAGGAGCAACACCTACTTTATTAGTCATCATTTCATTTTTTAGTAATACTGTGATACATTTCTGATGAAATCATCACGGTATCAGTTTTTTTCTGTACATTCTGGAACTGAGAGGCTGATTTTTGACGTTTTTATAAGTGTTTGCTGTTCTTGCAATGTCTACCATAAAAATGAAAGGTTTTGTGCAGTACTGTTTACCACTAGAAACCTGTGTTAGCGCCATCATGATACACCCACAGTATAACTTTATTGTTATTTATTGAATATTTTGAAGATAGCCTTTGAGCACAAGTGCTCTTTATAAATGGCCTATGAGGCCGACCCAGTGGTACTGAGGGTTGAGATGCTGGACACCACACCGGCGACCCAGCTTTGGGAGTGAGCTTGGGCTGCCGGGGGGGGAGACAGACTGAGCGGCCTGACGAAGCCCGCCTTCTCCGGGAGTGTGGGGTTCCAACCCGGCAAGCGGCGACCCCTGGCAGTGGCTGGGGGCGCAACGGCAAGCTGGAGGCTCGGGGGCAGGATTGATCTCAGGCGTAGGTCAGCAACCAGTCAGCCGCTGTGGCTGCTCCTTCGAGGAAAAGGGGGAGGGATGTTGCGGACATCGGCACATGCCATGACGTATGGGCCTGCAGCGTCCCACAAGGAACATCGGAAAAACACCCCAGGGAAGACGGAGCGCCAAGCCGGGTCCCAATGTGCCAGTGCCTGCCTGCAGCCTCAGGACCCTGATGAGACTTGAAAAGATTTGGGGAGCTGCCCTTGGCGCTCTAGGGGGGGTTTCTGAGGCCGGATGGAGAGATCAAAGACTGTAAGGTAGGCACTGGTAGGGACAGGCTTCATGGGTGACTCCCGATGGTGCAGCTCTAGTAAGGCAGTAGGCGGGGGGGGGGAGAAATATAAATGTATATAAAGGGCCCATGTCAAATATGTTGTCACAGAAAACTTTACAAGTACCATAAGCAGTTTCAGAGAAAATGCACTCGAGTCAGGCTCCAAGCACTTTAAGGCAGAACAATGACATGCAGTTTTGAAGAAAAAAAATTGATACTGATCGTTGTATAAAAAGTCCCAGGTTTATGTACAGTGAGAAACTGAATAAAACTGTCAACTGTTGCAATTGTATTGGACTGCAAAGGCAGGCCGCAAGGCTCTCTTAAACTGATTAAACGTGGGGAGATTCTGCTGTTAGGCAATTTGTTTAACCAGTTAGCGGTCCTGACAGCAAAGTACCGCTTTCCCAGCAGAGTACTGTATGTCGAAAAGGGGCATTCCTGGCCATGTTCCACTGGGTGGAAGAGCCCATTGCACAGTATGGTTCCAGTTGGATATGGGCAGAGAAAGCATCCCGACCAAAACCAAAATCTTGAATTTGAGGAGGGCAAACTTCAGGAAAATGGGTGAAGTGCTAAGGAGCCACCTGGTGGGCATCAGAGCAGATACGGGGGTGGACCAAAGGTGATCAATCATTAAGGAAGGAATACTGGTTGCTACAAATGAGTGTGTTAGGCTCAGGGGGAAGAATACAAGGGCCAAAGTGCCCAGCTGGTTCAGTTCTGGGGTTGCCCAGGCAGTAAGGGAAAAGAGGTTGGCCTATAGAAAATTCAGGAAGACCAAGAATGAGTTGGATAGGGAAAATTACCTAAGGTTGGCTAGTGAGGCAAGTAAGGAAGTCCATCGAGTGAAGGCACAGAAGGAGCTGCAGATAGCTGAAGGAATTAAGAATGGGGAGAAGGCTTTCTTTCACTATATGAGTGAGAAAAGGGACAAGAAAGAAGGGATTGTTAGGCTTAAGAAAGGGGAGGAGTGGGTGAAGGATAATGGGGGAAAAGCAGAGATACTAAATGAATACTTCTGTCTTCACTAGGGTGAAGGACGGACCAGTGCCTTCAGGAGGGAAAAGAGTAGCACGGGGGAGGGGAACACAGATGTAGTGACAGAGGAGGATTGAATGAGGGAGGGGCTGCTGGCATTAAAAGTGGACAGATCACCAGGCCCGGACAGAGTACATCCAAGGGTACTAAAGGAGCTGGCAGGACTACTGGCAGACCTATTTAATAGTTCACTAGAGTCAGACGTGGTACTGAAGGACTGGAGAACAGCACATGTAGTGCCTCTCCACAAAAGCGGTACCAAAGATGACCCAGGGAATTACAGACCAGTCATTCTGACCTCTATTGTGGGCAAGCTCATGGAGACCATACTAAAAAGAAAGGTTGGTGGAATAGCTAGAGAAACATGGTCTTCAGGATGTGAGACAGCATGGGTTCATGGGGGGGGGGGATTGTGTCAAACAAATCTGATTGACTTTTTTGACTATGTCACTAAGACAGTAGACAGGGGCCAAACAGTAGACATCATCTGTCTTGATTTCAGCAAGGCCTTTGACTCTGCCGCGTGAACGGTTAATCAGGAAGTTGGTGGATCTTGGGGTTGGGTAAAACATGGCCAGATGGGTGGAAAACTAGCTAAGGGACAGAACTCAGAGAGTGGTTGTGGGGGGGGGGAGAGTTATCTGGCACCAGAGAGGTAACCAGTGGGGTCCTGCAGGGCTTGGTGCTGGGGCCGGTATTGTTCAGTGTCTTCATCAAAGACATTGGGGATGGCATTAAGGGCAAAATGTGCCTGTTTGTGGATGACACCAAGCTCTGCGGGAGAGTGGACGCAGCTGAATGGATACAGGGCCTACAGGAGGATCTGGAAACGCTGGGGAGGTGGTCCAGGATCTGGCAGCTTGGCTTCAATGCCAAGAAATGTAAAGTTATGCATATTGGAGCCAAGAATCCCAAGGCAGAGTACTACCTGGGTGAAATCCGAATATCTGCATTAGAGGAGAAGGAGAAGGACCTGGAAGTGATGATCGCTAGTGACCTGAAGAACTCCACGCAGTGCAAGAAAACAGCAGCAAAGGCAAACAATGCTGGGATGCATATCTAGGGGGGATCAGTAGTAGGAAAGAGGAGATTATATTGCCCTTGTACAGGTCCCTGGTAAGGCCTCATCTGGAGTATGGCATTCAGCACTGGTGCCCACACCTCAAAAAGGGCATTAACCTGCTGGAGAAGGTCCAGAGGAGGGCTACAAAGATGATAGTGGGTCAGCAGGGTAAGGCATATGAGTAGAGGTTGAGGGCACTGAACATGATTGGGACCTTCAAGTACTTGAAAGGGATAAATAAGGGAAATAAAAGGAGTCTCTTTAAGCTGAGTGGCAGCCATAACTCGAGGGGGCACAATCTTAAGCTGGAGGGTGGGAGGTTTAGGAGGGAGGTCAAGAAGCACTTCTTCACAAAGAGGATGGTGGACACTTGGAATGCGCTGCCGGAAGAGGTGATCTCATTGAAGACAGTGGTCAGCTTTAAGAGAGGCTGGGATAGACATAGGGGGAAGGTAAGGATCATGGGTAGGGAGGATGGGAAGTGTGGGGAGGGAGGGCAGGGACAGTAACTCAAGCTGTGTACCCTGCAGTATGAGCAGACTAGATAGACCAAATGACCTTCTGCTGACTTCTTCATATGTTCGTATGTTCCTGGTGTTGTATTGGTTGGAGATGGTACAGAAGCAGTTTGTTAAAGCAGGGAGTGTTAGTCCTAAGAGCGTCTTTTTAGCTAACAAACTGGTCTGGAGTTTTATTCTGCTTGGTAAAGGTAGTCAGTTAGTGAGTGTGTAAAGGGTAACAATATGAGTGTGGTTATCTGCACCAGGAACAGAGCAGCAGCCTGCGCCGTATGTAAGCAATAAGACCACGACAGGGTGTGTGTTGAACAGATATTACCGCATGTCCAGGGGCGAGTAAGGCACGAGGTTCCTGCCGAGTGCCTTCAGCCCCCAAAGTGCGTGTAATATCTGTTCAACACACATACCCTGGAGTGTTTTTATTGCGCTTATAAATGGTTCTTTTTTTAATATTTGTAACCTTAAAAATATTACTGAACTGAAGAAAAACTGAAATCATTGTGTTACTTTGAGATAAAATAGTCCTTCCACCTACTAGGTGATGACATCATGTCTTCTGACACATTGACATTTCTACTGTTGTTGCCCCCCAAAACCTCAGGTCCGATCAAGAGAACAAGTGTCGTTAAGAGAGGAAGTAACAGGTTCTCCCAGACAGGTTGCACCACTTTCGCAATTAAAAAAAAAAAAAAAAAAGGAATAAGGGATGCAGATTTGTTTTTGTTATTTTAGTTAAATGTACTGGGAGGGAAGCGCAGTTTACTATGAGAGGGCAGCCCGTTCTGGTCTATTTCCAGTTTCGTGCGGCAGCAAGCTTCAGTCTCACCAAACTAGAAGAATGCTTTGTGCATGATAAAAGCTGGCAAGCTGCTGCTTTCCCATTTTTACTTCTAGGGGAGACGAGGTTTGGAGGGGGACTGTCAGCATGACATTCATTCCCTCGCTTCCCGAGACTAAAAACAATGGCGGCCGTTAAAAATATTAACGTTCCACTGACACATCTGAACATTCCATTTGGGTGCATTGATTTATTTGCCTGCTCTTTTTTTTCCCTATGTGTAATACCTATTTGACACTTCCTTTCTGGCCAATCATGTTGCTTCTTTTGACATGCCCATTTTATAATACAGATTAGCTTTACTCTGTTTAGCACTGTGTCATAAGTGGCTGCATAGACAGGGAGCCGTTAGTCAATAACTGACATAATGGAGCTGGCCACAACAAGGCATCTAGTATCTCCATTGAGACTGTTTCTGTTATGGTACAAGGCACCCAGTCTTCTGTTAGCTATGGCCGTCAGGATTGTCAACATGATACGGTGTCATCCAGAGTTACTCTAAGGTATTTGAAAGTTTCCACCTGTTCAAGGCTTTGACCTTGGCCATTTTGAATGACAAAGGGTGGAACTTTCTTCATGGTCTTTTTTTTTATTATTTTTTTTTTTATTTTTGTAACTGAGGACCTGTTTGCTGTTGAAGAAGCAGCTTTCAGGTGGCTTAAAGTTACTTTGGAGAGCAGTAGTACGGCTGTCAAGGTAGGGTTTTTGGATTAGATGACAGCATCATCGGCCTAGAGGAGTACATTAAACCAAGTATTAACAGTCAGATGACACCTTTATCAGAAGAGGAAAGTCCTGAGAGTCATCATTAGTGATGCCCTCAATCAAGCCAGTGTAACATAGCCTGTAGTAAGGTCAATAGGCTGGGTTCTTTTTATTTTTATTCAATTTAATTTGTATTTCGGAAAGACCTTTGAGCGTGAGCTCTTTTACAAAGGTTCCACGTCAGGGTGGACAATAAGACAGTACACATATTCAGTGGTTACAAAAGCCTGATCATCAGGCATTAAAGAGCGATTACATGAGAATTAGACAAATAAGTCTAAGCCACCCTTGCCCTCAAGCACCCAGTTAGCGCCAGGGCTACGCTCCGCCAGCCAGCGGGCGGGCGGCGACCGCAAGGCCGACCAGGGAACCAGGAGGCCGGGAGAGACGGCAAGGAAGTCCAAGCCGCCCTTGGCCTCAAGCACCCAGTGAGCTAGGCCACGCCGCCGGCCAGCGGGCAGGCGGCGATCGCGAAGGCCGACCAGGAACCAGGAGGCCGGGAGACAGCAAGGAAGTTCAAGCCGCCTTGCCCTCGGCACCCAGTGAGCGCCGGGCTGGCGCCTCCGCCAGCCAGCGGGCGGCGGCGCACTGCAAGGCCGACTCAGGGAACCAGGAGGCCGGAGAGACAGCAAGGAAGTCCAAGCTGCCTTGCCCTCAAGCACCAGTGAGCGCGGCTCACGCTCGCCAGCCAGCGGGCGGGCGGCGGCACTGCAGGCCGACCAGGGAACCCAGGAGGCCGGGAGAGACAGCAAGGAAGTCAAGCCGCCCTTGCCCTCAAGCACCCAGTGAGCTTAGCTATGCTTGGCCAGCCAGTGGGCGGGCGGGCACCGCAAGTCCGACTAGGAACCAGGAGGCCGGGAGAGACAGCAAGGAAGTCCAAGCCGCCCTTGCCCTCAAGCACCCAGTGAGCGCCGGTGCTACGCTCCGCCAGCCAGCGGGCGGGCGGCGACCGCAAGGCCGACCAGGGAACCAGAAGGCCGGGAGAGACAGCAAGGAAGTCCAAGCCGCCCTTGCCCTCAAGCATCCAGTGAGCGCCGGGGCTACGCTCCACCAGCCAGCGGGCGGCGACCGCAAGGCCAACCAGGGAACCAGGAGGCCGGGAGAGACAGCAAGGAAGTCCAAGCCACCCTTGCCCTCAAGCACCCAGTGAGCGCCGGGGCTACGCTCCGCCAGCCAGCGGGCGGGCGGCGACCGCAAGGCCAACCAGGGAACCAGGAGGCCGGGAGAGACAGCAAGGAAGTCCAAGCCGCCCTTGCCCTCAAGCACCCAGTGAGCGCCGGGGCTACGCTCCGCCAGCCGGCGGGCGGCGACCTGCGAGCCAACCAGGGAACCAGGAGGCGGGAGAGACAACGGTCCCAGCCGCCTTGCCCTCAAGCACCCAGTGAGTGCGGGGCTACGCTTTGCCAGCCAGCGGGCGGTGGCGCATCAAGAAGGCCGACCAGGGAACCAGGAGGCCAGGAGAGACAGCAAGGAAGGTACGGAAAGCCGCAACCAATCGGAGGGCGAGCGCTTGAGCCTGGCACCGATTGGTCCGCCTACTCCATAGACTTATGTTTAATTTTTACACTGCTGAAGCTGACCGGGGACTGTGTCTTTTGAATGTAAATTTGCCTAAAAAGAGTTGTATTACTGTTTCCTTGTGTAATTCCTAAAATTCCTGTTGTATTTTATAATGTCTGGGTGATCACAGCTTTTTGTTGGGAATTGTAGTGGGCCAGACGCTAAGGTGCCAAACCCCCAGCCTTTGTGGTGTAAATCTCTATTCACACTTACTGCAGAATCATTTGATTGCTGCATTTTTAAGTTAAATTGGCTGTGCCTTCCTCTGTCTCCTTCCAGTCCAAGCTGCCCTTGCCCTCAAGCACCCAGTGAGCGCCGGGGCTACGCTCCGCCAGCCAGCGGGCGGGCGGCGACCGCAAGGCCAACCAGGAGGCCGGGAGAGACAGCAAGGAAGGTACGGGAAAGCCGCAACCAATCGGAGGGTGAGCGCTTTCTGAGCCTGGCACCCAATTGGTCCACCTACTCCATAGACTTCTGTTTAATTTTTACACTGCTGAAGCTGACCGGGGACTGTGTCTTTTGAATGTAAATTTGCCTAAAAATAGCTGTTTTACTGTTTCCTTGTGTAATTCCTAAAATTCCTGTTATATTTTATAATGTCTGGGTGATCACAGCCTTTTGTTGGGAATTGTAGTGGGCCAGACGCTAAGGCGCCAAACCCCGCCCCCCCCAGCCTTTGTGGTGTAAATCTTTATTCACACTTACTGCAGAATCATTTGATTGCTGCATTTTTAAGTTAAATTGGCTGTGCCTTCCTCTGTCTCCTTCCAGTCCAAGCCGCCCTTGCCCTCAAGCACCTAGTGAGCGCCAGGGACTCGCTCCGCCAGCCAGCGGGCAGGTGGCGACGCAAGGCCGACCAGGAACCAGGAGGCCGAGAGGCATGTAGGAAGGTAATGGAAGTCGCAACCAATTGAGGGCGAGCTTTCTGAGCCTGACCGATTGGTCCTCCTACCCATAGACTTCTGTTTAATTTTTACACTGCTGAAGCTGACCGGGGACTGTGTCTTTTGAATGTAAATTTGCCTAAAAAGAGCTGTTTTACTGTTCCCTTGTGTAATTCCTAAAATTCCTGTTATATTTTATAACGTCTGGGTGATCACAGCCTTTTGTTGGGAATTGTAGTGGGCCAGACGCTAAGGCGCCAAACCCCCCCCCCCAGCCTTTGTGGTGTAAATCTTTATTCACACTTACTGCAGAATCATTTGATTGCTGCATTTTTAAGTTAAATTGACTGTGCCTTCCTCTGTCTCCTTCCAGTCCAAGCCGCCCTTGCCCTCAAGCACCCAGTGAGCGCCGGGGCTACGCTCCGCCAGCCAGCGGTCGGGCGGTGACCGCTAGGCCGACCAGGGAACCAGGAGGCCGGGAGAGACAGCAAGGAAGGTACGGGAAAGCCGCAACATTTATGCCCACCCCCCCTCTTGGGTGTTGCTTTTATACACCTTCCCGCCTAATCTCCTACCTCCGACCATAGCAAAATTCTACCCAGTAAGCTATCAACAGTCCTCCCCTTGTCCTCACTACTATTAACCCCTTGTTACCGTTTCATTATGGGGATGCTCCTCTTACTGTTTCTCTCTCTCTCATCTATTGTATACTTTGAGGATGATGCCATACCAGTCCATACCCTATTGATCAATGCAACTTGTCAGCCTAGCCTCCCTGTCACACCTCCAGTGGATGCCTATCGGTTCCTCAAATATGCACTACCGCTGCTTCATCATAATCCATGGGGTAACCCCCAAAAAGGGTCACAACCAGTCATGTATTTCTTACGCTCCATGCTCCACTTTTGGATCTACAGTGCCCCCTTATACCTGTCCACCAAATTAACACTCTGTGACAAGTTATTAAGCCACAATCCAGAGTGGTTCATCCCTAAGCATTGGTCCCCGAGTAAGAAGAGAAGGACCTCTGACTGTTCCTTCCTCCTATCCTTCGAAGCCCTCACAAAACTATTATTCTTTCTGCTGATCTGTGCTGGTAATGTTGAAATTAATCCAGGACCCCCAGAGGGTATCACCTCCCAGCAGACCTAGCCTCCATTAAAGGATTAAGCTTCCTCCACATCAATGTATGTAGCCTCCTAAAAAAGCTTTCATTAATACAAGCCTGTGTTGCCCACACCATACCAGATTTTCTGTTAATATCTGAGACATGGCTCAAACCTGCAACAAATGATAGGAGATAAATCTACCCAACTACCAGTTATTCAGATCAGTCCGCCTGTCAAGGCGGTGGAGTAGCCATTTATGTAAAATCGAATATACCATCTTGCCTTAGTGCAACATCATTGCGTAAAGAATTAATGCTTATCCCTTAAAATATCTCTCCCCAACATGGCAGCTTTTCAACTAGTTGGCTGCTATAGGCCCCCCTCTGCCGGTCATAAGCTCCTAACCCATCTGGGAAACATAATCAAATTGGGCCCTGAAGATACCATTATTCTAGGTGACCTGAATTTAAACTGGCTCTCCAAAGCAGCTGCACCCCTAGTATCTTTTTGTGACACGTATGGGTTTACTCAACTGATAGATGAACCGACAAGAATTAACTTAAAAAACAGAAGCAACAGCACCCTACTTGACATTATGCTGGTAAACAAACCCCATCTGTTCTCACACGCTGGAGTGTTTTTCAGTGACATAAGTGATCACTGTCTTATAGCAGGGATAAGATCATCAGGCAAACCAACTAACCCTGGAAAATTCCTCCCAAGAAGGTCTAAAAAAACCCTTAATATCGAGGGATATCTCTACGATCTATGCCATTCTGCACGCTGGCAAGAGTTCTACCTTACAGGTTCTGTGGAAACAGCACTTCAGGCGTTAAACAGCATAATCATAGGTGCCCTCAATACTCATGCACCAATCACTAGTGTTAGAACAAAAAGCAAATCTTGCCGCTGGTTTTCAGCCGACCTTAAATCTGCACTGCTTGAAAGAGATAAAACTATGGAAAAGGGCAAGAAGGACCAAGGAACCAAATGACTGGCTGCTGTTCAGAAAAGCCAGAAATAGCTGCACCAAAAAAGTGAGGATGCCAAGGCTGCCTTCTATACAGCTGAACTTGATGCCTCCTACCTCAACCCAGCTAGATTCTGGGGCACCATCAAGGGGATCCTAGGGCAGGATTCTAGCACTTCTGCCATCCCAAGTGCACCTTAATAAAGTTGCTATCACTGACAAGCAGAGGTATTAGATGCATTCAACAATCATTTCACTACGGCTGGCCTTGCTTTTGATTCCTCTCCAGCTAATCTACTGCGATCACAACTTAAATTCCAATCTATTGAGGCTCAGAAGGCTGATTCCTCATTCTCATTCAAGCCAATTTACTGAAACAAGTAGAGGACCTATTGCTACTTAGACACTAATAAAAGTGCAGATGCAGACACTCTGGACCCTATTTTCTAAAATTGCAATATATGCGCTTGCAGTTCCCTTAACACATCTTTTTAATCTATCCTTATCCTCTGGTTCTATTCCTTCACTGTGGAAGACAGCACAAGTGTTTCCCCTCCTTAAATCAGGGGACCCCACGGACCTCAACAATTATAGACCCATATCCATCCTACCAGTGCTTTCTAAAATGCTAGAAAAACTAGTGAGCATCCAACTAAGAGATTACCTCGATATCAATAATCTCCTAAACCCTGCACAATCTGGGTTTAGGGCCAGGCATAGCACCATTTCTGCACTAGCAAAAGTTACAAACGACTGGCAAACTGAGTTAGACAAAAAAAACTGTGTCTGTGCTGTATTTCTGGATCTAAGCAAAGCCTTCGATACAGTGGATCATGAGCTGCTAATCTCTTCACTGCACTCCATAGGCCTAGATCCAACCTCTCTTAAGTGGTTCAAATGTTACCTCACTGATAGAATGCAGCAGGTGAAAAATGTAGGCGACCTTTCCTCATCAAAACCACTCCTAAGAGGAGTACCTCAAGGATCTATCCGGGGCCCTATCCTTTTTGCCATTTACATTAACAGTATTGATTCTAACCTCACCAAAGCTAATGTTCACCTCTTTGCAGATGACACTGTCTTATATGTCAGTAGCCCCTCACCAACAAAGGCCTGTGAGATACTATAATCAGAGTTCTCCCTGTTGCAACACCAACTACTTGAAAAAAAACTCCTATTAAATGTTAAGAAGACAAAAGCTATGCTCTTCTCCACCAATATATATACTACCACTTTCTCATCAAGCATCCCTCCCCAACTATCCACCATCCTTGGAGAAAGCCTTGACTATGTTGACAATTTCAAATACTTAGGGGTATGGATTGACAACAGCTTGATTATACTCAGCATATTGAAGAACTCCTGAAAAAACTCCGACAGAAGCTCGGCCTTTTCTTCAGAATCAAGCATTATTTAACCACAGAGTCAAAAAAGAGACTAATCCAGGCCTCATTTCTATCACTCATCGACTATGCAGATTTCCTATATGGCCAATGTACTAATTCCTACTTAAGTAAACTGGATACCTTGTACCACAGAGCTCTTAAGATTCATCACAGATCTTCCCTTCATCACTCATCGTTGCTCTCTCTATGCTGCAGTTGGTTGGACATCCTTACACCTTAGAAGGAACAAAAATGCTGCTTTATGGATTTACAAAGCTCTGTCTAACAATCTTCCATCCTATATCTTAGATTGCTTTACACTGGCTACAGCTAGGTCATATGCCCTAAGAAGCAACAGCCTCATCACTTTGAAGATACCAAAAGCCTGCGCCCGCCATGGGAGATCTGCAATCAGCTACTCTCTAGCATTTGCTTGGAATTCTCTGCAAAAGACCCTAAAGCTGACCACCTTCATACCTATAACATCTTTTAGAAAGCTATACACAAGTCTCTTCCCTGAGATATGCAACTGCTTTCACAAGGCCTAATCCAATCACACCACTTACCCCCCCGACTTCTTTTCTCTTCTTTCTTTCTAAGCAGGTTTGCTACACCATTGCGCAAACCTCTTCTACTTCTCCTGGCACTTACCCTTTACCCATTCACCAACCAGTCGATTGAGTTCCAATCCAAATACTCCACCAGGCACCATGTCTTCTTTTTCAGAGGTTACTCAACAACCACAACACTTTCCCACTTTTAAGTCATAACTGTCTTATTTAGTCTATTCTGGAGCTTGGAATCTCTGGCTACCCTGCTTGTATTTATGTTTATATTACTGCATCTGCTCATTTAGAAAGTTTTTTTGTATATGTCTGTTATTGTACCTTAATGTTGTTTCCCGACCTATCAGGTCCATCTTGTAAATGAGCTTTGCTCAATGATGTCTGCCTGAATAAATAAAGATTTTGATTGATTGATTGATTGAAGAGAAAAACAGAGCAGTTGTGATAGAATACTAAGCTATTTCTAAACGGTTGCCCCCGGTATCACACCCCTGGAAACCTCCAAATCCGTTGATAGCCTATGACAGAGTAACTGCATGGGGTTTAACACTATCCCAGATGGCGAGAGGCTGGGTGACAGTGAAACAAGGGGGATTGGGTTTGAACCTGCCACAGAGAGCGAGAAGTGGGAGGATAGTGAAACGAGGGGCTGTGATGGGGGGGAGCAGCTCTAGAGGGCTTTGTCGAGTAGGGTGTGTGTGGGGGTTTAGGAGGGCAGTACCTATGGTTCTAGGGCTATAGAACCAGAGTTCTGATCTATGGATCTCCATACCTTACATTATCTTTTTATAGTTCGTCTATGTGTCATATTTTTATCTTATTGTATAGTGTTACTTGTACTTGGTTTGACTACTGATGCTATGTGCTGTGTAAATTCATACTTGCTGCTGTATACCCAATATGCTTGGCTGCCATTGTATTGCTCTTCTTGACGTGGAACCTTAGTAAATGAGCTCTGAGCTCAAAGGCTGTATCCAAAAATTAAAATAAAAATAATAGGGTGCTGGGGTGTATTGTAAGGGGTGTTGACAGCAGGACATACTACTGCCTGTATATAGGTCACTGCTGAGGCTGCACCTGGAATACTGTGCTCAGTTCTGGAGTTCTTACCTAAGGAAAGACATGGACGGGCTGGAGATGGTGCATTACAGGGTGATAAAGATGATTCAGGACCAACAGGCCAGATCTTATGAAGATTGCCTCAAGGCACTACACATGTACTCACTGGAGACTAGGCGGGGGGTTGGGGCTATGGTAGAAACCTTCAAGTTCCTGGAGGGAATAAACAAGGTGAACTGTGGGGAACTATTTAGCAGGAGTACAGAGTCAAGAACTCGAGGTCACAAGTGGAAACTGGTGGGGGGGGAGGCATGTGAGAACGTTCTGTTTGTATGGACAGGGTTGTGAAGCCGTGGAACAGTCTGCCAGCAGAGGTGGTAGGCACCAAGACTGTAAATGGCTTCAAGCATGACTGGAACAGAGTAAAGAGTTTAATGGTTGCTCATGTCGGGAGTGGGGGGGAGTGGACCAGGAGGGCTAAAACCCATATGGACAGTAGCTCCTGAGCAGATAGGGAACTCTGGGCGGAGTTAGATGAACCTTGGGGCCCAGATATTCAAAGGGTGCGCATGGTGCAGCAGTGTTGCGCCATCGCAGCCACTGTTCCGCCCTGGTGCGATATTCAAAAGGGAAAGTCGTGGCACAATCCTATCTTGCGGGCGCATCAGTAATGTACGAGGCGCGGTGGGGTGGGTGGTGTGCCCATGCATACTCTGCACAGCCCGATATTCAGCCCGGGATGTGCAGAGCCCCTATCCCCTATCTGCGCCAGCACAAAGTTGATCCAAGAAAAAAAGGAACAACGGATGGCCACCCACAGGTGAGCTGCCGCATTGCAGGGCACAACACGGCAGCTGCCACCTGTGGGTGGCCACCTGAGCTCCGGCTGCACCTCCGTGGTGGCGCCCTCCCCATGCCCGATTGCGGGCATCAGTGAAAGATAGTATAATCCAAAATCCCTGGTGTCCAGTGGACCACTGCCTGCCCGATCGCGGGCTAAGTAAAAAAAAAAATTTCCCAAATCCCTGGTGGTCCAGTGGACCGCTGCCCGCCCGATTGCGGACTAAGTAAATAAATGAGAAATCCAATATCCCTGGTGGTCCAGTGGACCTATCCGCCCGATCGCGGGCTAAGTAAATTAATGATATTTCCAATATCCCTGGTGGTCCAGTGGACCTGTGTGCCCGATCGCAGGCTAAGTAAATTAATGATATTTCCAATATCCCTGGTGGTCCAGTGGACCTGTGTGCCTGATCGCGGGCTGCAGTAGAATTAATCGAAACCTATCATCCCTGGTAGTCCAGTGGACCCACCGCCCACTGATCCTCACCGCCTGCTTCCCCGGTCAGTGGCGGGCGGCACCCCACCCACCTGCGCCGCTGCCCTGACTACACGCATCGGTTGTAGACTGTGCCGCGCAGTTAATGGGCTCGCACCGCATCACGATTCCAGATATGTGAATGGATGAATGTGTGTTGGCTGCACCTATTGGCTCACATTGTGGACCAATGGGCGACAGCCTCACCGATGGTGTCAGTCATGGGCGGGTAGGCTGGTGGGGTGCTTCCATGGACCGGGGAAGGGTGGGGACTCAGTGAGTGGTGGGGAGGGGGGGTCCACTGGACCACCAGGGATGATATGTTTCGATTAATTCTACTGCAGCCTGTGATCGGGCACACAGGTCCACTGGACCACCAGGGATACTGGACATCTCTCTCTCTCTATCTCTATCCTCTCTCCCCTCTCTAAAGCCTTAGAGAAAATTGTTGCTAGCCAAATTTCAGATTACCTCACGAAATATGATGTTCTTTGTCCTGAACAGCATGGATTCAGAGTCGGTCATAGCACCAATACTGCTCTCCTGGAGTTTGCTAACTTCCTTCATAACTCACTTGATGCTGGCTCCCTCGCTGGTGCGGTATTTTAGACCTATCAAAAGCCTTTGATACCGTCTCACACCCTCTCCTGTTAGCTACCCTTGCCAGTGTGGGCTTTGCCTCTGGTCCAGTCTCCTGGTGCGCCAGCTACTTGACCAACCGCTCTCAACGTGTGAGGATTGGTGGCACTCTTTCCAGTACCTGCCCAATCCGCTCAGGAGTTCCCCAGGGCTCCATACTCGGGGCCCTTACTCTTCTCTCTCTTCCTTAACTCGCTGCCTAATGCATGTGCAGGAAATGACCTACTCTGTGCTGATGACACAGTACTCTTTGCCTCCGACAGTAACCCCGTCTCACTCCAGAATTCCCTTCAGCGTGCCTACACCTCAGCCGAAACCTGGTTCTCTGACCACCATCTCGTCATCAACCTTAAGAAAACTAAATCTATGCTTTTTACACACCCTCAAAATAAGTCCAGCAACTTTCCTCTCTCTGTCCACTCCGCCCATAATCACCCTATAGAACTTGTACACACTCCTATAAATACCTTGGCATAATATTCGATTCTGCTCTCTCTTTTCATAACCATATCGCTGCCCTGACCTCTGCCTCCAATGCACGGTTGGGTATCCTCTACCGGCACAAAAAATGCCTCCCCGCAAACTCCCTCTGCTTGGCTGTCACCTCCTTGGTTCTATCCCTAATTGACTACGGCCTTCCTGTATATGGCGCGGCAGACCAGACGGCCCTCCGCAAGGTACGCCTAATGCTCAACAAAGCATGTCGACTTATTACCAGTGCCCATAGACTCACCCATATCTGCCATCTTTACTCCATGTCCGCCCTACTCAACCTTGATGAGCGCCTCTTGTTCCAAACCTGCCAAGTTACCTATAAAGCTCTCCATGGTCTATCCCCGCCTGGCCTTGCTAACTCTATTCACCGATCTAACTCCTCGGCGTGCACTCGCGCCTCCAGCAAAGCTGCTCTGGTCGTTCCAAGGGCACGGACCACCCAGGGCCAAAGGGCTTTCACCTATAGAGCCCCCTCCTGTACAACTCCCTCCCAGCTGGCATCACTGATGCCCCTCACTCGCTAGCTTCAAATACAGCCTGAAAACTCACTTGCTCACTTCACACTCCTGCCACTGCCCCTGACCCCCCCACCTCCACCCCCGTGACAAAGCTTACTGAGCTGCACTTCTCCTTATCCCAGCTCTCTCCCCGCTGTGCCTCCTTTCAACTCTTCTACCCTACCTCCTAATCATTAAAAAAAAAAAAAAAAAAAAAAGGGGGATCGCTTATCCTAATTTTTTGCGGATAACAGTGTTATGTCACGCATCACCTGTAACTTGACTGTGCCTTATTGTTGAACTGTGTTGCTGATTGTCTCATGTATGTATGTCTTTGTCCTCCTTGTGACGAGGTACCTTTGTAAATGAGCCTCCGGCTCAAAGGTTGTTAAACTGATGTTAAAATAAATAAATATCATTCCTTTACTTAGCCTGTGATCAGGCTCACAGGTCCACTGGACCACTAGGGATATTGGAAATATCATTAGTTTACTTAGCCCGTGATCGGGCACACAGGTCCACTGGACCACCAGGGATATTGGAAATATCATTAATTTACTTAGCCCCCAATTGGGCACACAGGTCCACTGGACCACCAGGGATATTGGAATTATCATTACTTTACTTAGCTCGCGATCGGGCGGATAGGTCCACTGGACCACTAAGGATATTGGCTTTCTCATTTATTTACTTAGCCTGCGATCGGGCGGGCAGCGGTCCACTGGACCACCAGGGATTTGGGATTATACTATCTTTTACTGCAGCCCACGATTGGGCTGTGGGGCACATTGTCCCGCTGCAGGGGGCGTCAGTCCTCGACAGCTGCTGCCTGGCAGGCGCCAGGCGCAAGTCTCCGTGATCGGGCACACCCGCAGTAAATGGGGCCATAATGACATGCAAATGGCCCCATTTGTGCCTTGCATACATTATGGCCCCATTTGCATGTCAACCTTTGAATATCGCAGTTGCTGCACCTTGCGCAATGGAACTTGCGCTAGCGCATCCCCATGCTCCACTCTGGCCACTAGCGCTGGCACAGTGCCACTGTGCCATGCGTACTGCGGGTGGCCAGGGTGCAATATTCAATGATGCTGAGCCGTGGCGCAGCTCCGTTGAATATCAACTGGTCCCCCGCGCAGCCAAGTTGCACTGCGCCCAGGCTTGCGCCACAGCCTGGCGCAGTTTGAATATCTGGGCCTCGGTGTTTTTCTGCCATTTTTGTCTGTGTTTCTATGAGAGTTTTAAATATTAAGTCGCAGTTCTTTTTTAACGACTTGAGTCATTAATTATAAAAATAATTGTAAAAGTTTTTTTTTAAGTATTCAGTGAAATTAGGATTATGAGCCTAAGGATGTCAGTTCATGTTTGCAAACAAAAGTACATGTGTATAGTGAACATTTTTGCTAACTAGCAAATATTGTTTTAAAGAGCTGTTGATGGCTCTGGGAAAACTTCATAAAACACACTATTTAGACATAGATCAGCACGTATTTGCATATTTTCTATTTCTTCTCCCTTTTTTATTTAGTACTGAGGAATTGTACATAGAAACTGGATTTTTATGCTTTAGAGCGCATTTGTCCCTACAGCTTTTCTCCACTTGAAGTCACAGTTCTCTATTTTGATGTCGCAGTCTGTTGTCCTAGGAATAACCATAATGTCAGAGAGTATTTTGACATCAGGCAAGGAATAAGTAACAGGCGTAGAAGAACATTCTGCTGCCTCATTGGCAACATCCCTTCAGGATAAAGAGTCCTCCCCACTGTCGCCCCTCCTCAAGTCCAAGCCTGGTCCCTGTAGCCTTAGGTCCTCCTAATATGTTCTCCAAGAGTGTTCCCAGGCCCCCACCTGCATGGAACAAAAGGTCTTCTCCTAGACCGTGGAACAGCCTGCAACTTTCCTCCGCCCTCTACAATTGTTCTGTTGTTTTTTTTTTTTGTTTGTTTTTTTTCCAAATCTCACTATAGGACTGCCCATATGGCTGTCTGTGCCTATAAATACCACCCCCACAGACTGGTATTTCACTGTCTGGTTGCAACAAGTCCTGCTGGTCTCTACTGTCTCTCATGTCAGTGCCTTTGCACTGTTTTTTGCATATTTTATAAATTATGTACATTGTCATTATTTATTTCTCTCTCGTGACCTTCGTGCATAAACTGCAACCTGCACTGTTATTTCTGGATTTGTTGTCTGTGACCTTTGTACTCATTGCCTGGGTCAGTTGACTGTAGTGTATCATGCTAATAAATTTACTTGTATGGGTTTTTTACCATTCACTATTACGTGCCATCTTGATGGTCTGGGCTGTGCCTGAAAATGGTCCCTGTGACTGGTGCACCCACCCCGGTAACAAATAAAATTTAGAGGAGACATAGATCCTATTTTAAGGCCTGTAACCTCTGTAATAAAGAGGCAACAAACTTCATCACAAATGCAAAATTGTAAGCTTGATTGTGTCCAAATATGGGGCAGGATTCACTAAAGAGATGTGCCCAGCGCAAGTCAGAAATGTGCCGTAGAACGATTCTCAAACAGGGTGAATGCGCCAACACAACTGAGATGCCCTGCGCCCAATGACAAGTGCCATAGGTGCAGCGCAATGACATGCGGTGCATGTACAGGGGGCGTACCCATGCATACACAGCGCAACCCGATTCACAATGCAAATGCATGGCACATCCATGGGGCATTTCCAGCGGAAAGGCAAGATGCGCCATAGAAAGATAAGTACAAAAAAAGGAGACTTGAGTCTAGCCCACTTGCAGGGGGATGACTGAATTGCTGCAGCAGCACGACTTGATCCAGGGGGAGAGTGGAAGAGAGAGAGAGAGAGAGACAGCCAGCCAGCACAGCAAGCCAGAGAGACTGGGCCAGAGGGCCGGACTGAGTACCCTGCAGCAGAATGAAACCAGCAGCAGTGGCCATTGCAGGTGCACCGAGGAGGAGACAGGGCGGTGGAAGGCACCGTAGGCGGCTGTCCCCATGGCGGTATCGTGCCAGGCTGTCCTTCAAGCACCTGACCAAGGTGGAGACAGTAGGCCGATACCACCTGAACATGGCCATGCTGAGGCAGCTCTGTGAGCTGTGCTATGATGTGGTGCAGGCATCCACTGCACGAGGTCCTGCCATCCCTGTGGAGACCAAGGTGACAACGGTCATGTGCCTGCTCGCCACAGGAACCTTCCAGAGGCCTAATGGGGACACCACTGGCATTTCACAGGCCTCTACATCCTGCCTCCTCATACAGTTCCTCACCGCACTGCTACCGCAAGCTTCCGAATACATCCATTTCCCCAGCACACAGGTGGAGCGGACAGAAGCCATGCAGGGGTTCTACAGGGTGACACGCATGCCAGGCGTCATGGGGCCATAGACTGCACCCATGTGGCAATCCACACACCACCTGGCAAGGATGCCACCGCCTACATCAACCGGAAGGGATACCACTCCGTGAATTGCCAGGTGGTGTGCGATGCTACAGGTTGCATCACCAGTGTCTGCGCCACGCACTCTGGGAGTGCACATGATTCATTCATATGGCACCGTTCGGCACTGCGCATGAGGTTTGAAGATGGGGACATACCAAGTGGCCACCTGATACGTGCGTGTGACAGAGCCCCAACAGCACAGAAGGGCACCAAGGCCAGGACACGGGGCGGGCCGTGGGCACCCGCGCAGTGCGACGCATGCGTATGGGCCGTGGGACAGCAGGGGTGTGCAAGGGTACACAGTCGGACATAGGGAGACATGCAGTCGCTGTGCACCACACGATGGACAGGGGCATGGAGGTGCAGCTGGAGTAGGGATGCAGGACTGCCTGCAATGGGGATGTACGGGCGGTAGAGCAGAACAGGTGCACACACCGGTGAGGTCAGGGATGAGGATAGGGCGCATGGCAAGGTGTACCCAACGTACTAATGAACACTTGTCTACTCCCACAGGTGATGCCGCACATTCACTGAGACCCTGGCTCTTCACCCCCTTCCGACAACCCGGTACGGAGGCAGAGGAGCGCTACAATGAGGCACACAGCGTGACATGCGCCACCATAGAGCGTGTCTTCGGCATGCTGAAGATGCTCTTCCGGTGCCTGTGTCGGTCAGGTGGCACCCTACAGTATATCCCTGAGAAGGCCTGTGGCATATTCCTGGCCTGTTGTATGCTACACAACATGGCCCTAGACCGTGGAATACCTGTCGAGGCCAGTGAGGGCGACAGTTCCGGGGAGGTGGGGCAGAGCACCCCCAGAGGGCCAGGGCAGTGATGCCGGACTGGGATGGAGGGACCCAAGGCTAATGGCCAGAGCAAGGGACCACCGCAGGCGTGTGGTGGAGGAACACTTTGGGCCAGGCAGGTAAGTATGCAGGTATGTATGTACGTGTGCAGGGTGTATACCAAGGTGTGGAGAATGCATGCCGTGGACGCAGTGGACAATACACCGAGGTGCACACAGTCACACACATGGTGAGGGACACAGAGACGCACACACACCAGGCATTCATCAGCTGTGCACCACCCGGGCCATGCCGCAGACGTCACAGGTCAGTGTGCATAGCGGTCTACGTAAGGGCACAGCGGACACCAGAACGCACTCATCATTCCCATGACACATGACACAACAGTGGCGCACACAGTCACGTGGGTGGTCCTGCACAGGTAGCACAGAGTGATGCCAGGGCTGCAGTGGGGTGGGTTCCCACCGCACACACCGCCACTGGCATCACCTGCAGGGCGTCCGGTGCTCACAGGTGTGCGAGCCTGCTGCCGCAGGTCTGGGGCCATGGGCATCACAGGGCGGCACCCCGGCCGCCACGGACACGGTGCGGCCTCTGCCATGGCTGGCGGTGGCGGGCGTGCCACCACTGGCCAGAGGGGGTGTCACCCGAGACCCTGCAGGGGTGCTGCACCGAGACCATGTACAGGTGCCCAGTGGAGTGGCCAACCTAAGGCCACCGCCTGAGCCATGGCCGGTGGGAGTGGAGGCCAGCAGCGATGGAGTCAGCAGCAGAGGGCTCACCTGGCTCCGCCTCCGGAGTGTGTGTGACATGCTCTGAGGCGTCCGACTGGACGCATGATGTCCACAGCGTGTTGCGGTGGCAGCCACCACCTCAGCAGCAGCTGTAATCTGCTGTAGAGCTGTGGTCATGCCCACCCACATGATGCGTGCCTCTGCCAGCATCTGTGTATGCCACGCAGCCGCGGAGTCATGCTCCTTGACCATCACAGTCCTGTGGCTAGAGAACTCTGCACGTAGGGCCTCCTGCCCCTCCACAGTCGCCCGCAGTAGGGCGAGGTAGGTCCCCATGTCGGCAGTGGGTGATACTTCACAGTGGCGTTGCTGATGTGCAGGGGATGAAGCAGCCATGCACCCTGGCAGGCTGGGACATGGGCGGGGCTTGGTTGGGCAATGCCACTGAATGTCCATGGGTGGTGTCCTCCCGGGACAATGGGGCTGGTGTGTGCACTGCGGCACCCTGCCTGGATGCCACCGATGTCGCCGGCAGTGCACATGGCAGTGGCGCGGGGGCACAGCACCCACAGCTGCGGGCAGCTGTGCCATGTCCTCAGCCTTACCCCACACAGTATTGCCATCAGTGGCAACCAGGGCCACAAGTACAGGCATCCCTGTGTTGGGTGCACCTACGTCTGCCATGCCTGCGCTGGTGGTGGCGGTGCTGACCGTGGTGGCACTGAGGCCCACCCCCTTCATGCCACTGGCGAGCACAAGGAGGGCATCAGCAATGTCCACCGTGTCATCCTGGTCATTGTCAGACAACCCGGACAGGCTCCCCAGCCATGTGATGTACCCGCCGGCTGTCCTGCCAACGCCGGCAGAGGGGCCCATGGGGCTCACCTGCGCCGGGGCCATGACCGGAGTCGCCCGGGATGTGGATGGTGCAGCTGCAGGGTCATCCACGGTGGTGTCGACGGCCCCGTGAGATGGGCCCGCATCATCGCCCATTAGGGCGTCACGTCGGCTGCACCCTGGAGTCATGATGGTGCTACGGAGGGAGGAAGGGGGTACATGGTTAATTCACAGTACACATACGTCTCATTGGTGATGCACAAAATTAAATGGCTGTCCACATGGCGCCAAGGCTGCAGGCCTGATCACGGCGGTACCACGGTGTGACATGGCTAGCCACGCCATGGCACAGTCAGTCAATCAAAATTTTATTTGTAGAGCACTTTTCAATATATCAAAGCGATAATACATATCAAGAATAAAACATCAACTATAATAAATAATGACATAAAACAGTAAAAACGACCATAAGCTTATCCAAATGCTAGTGCAAATAAGTGTTTTTTCAGAGACCTCTTAAATGATTCCATGGACAGGCACTGTCTAATCTGACGAGGTAGATAATTCCACAGGGTTGGGGCCATAAAAGAAAAAGCCCTGGCCCCAGATGATTGTAGACGAACCCTGGGAATCTGTAGCAATCCCTCGCCAGAGGGCGGTAAGGACAAAGGAGATCTTGCAGGTAGCCCGGTCCCTGACCATGTAGGGTCTTATAGGTTGGCAACGCGACCTTGAAAGTGATTCTCCACTGCACTGGCAGCCAGTGCAGTGCGCGCAGCACAGGTGTGATATGGCAAGTTCTTGGTAACCCAGTCAACAACCTGGCTGCTGCGTTCTGCACCAGCTGCAGGCAACAGAGATCCACCCCCAGCAACCCTAGATATAGAGTATTACAGTAATCAAGACGAGAGGAAACAAAAGCGTGGACCAACACAGGAAGGTCATCATGCGGAACAAGGTGTTTTATCCGGGCGATATTCCTCAGATGGTAAAAGGAAGACTTGACAGTGGCCGATACCTGTGTCTTCAGCGTCAGCTCACTGTCAAAAATTACGCCCAGATTTTGCACCTGTTCAGAAGGTCTCAACTGGTTACCCCCTAATAAAAGACCAGAGGGGAACCCAGGAGTCAACTTCTCTACATGGTGACCCGGGTCCACAACCAACACCTCAGTCTTATCCGGATTTAGTTTCAACCAGTTCGCACTCATCCAGTCCTGAATCTCAGCGAGGCAGTTGTTAAAGACAGATAATGCGTCATTCTGTTCGGGTACAAAGGACATATAGAGCTGAGTATTGTCTGCATAGCAGTGAAAACTCAGCCCACAACACCTTATAATGTCTCTCAATGGCAGCATATACACCATGAACAACATGGGGGAAAGCACAGAGCCTTGCGGCACCCCGGAGGACAGAGCAAAGGGAGCAGAAGAAAAAATTCCCTGAAACTACCCTTTTACTTCTGCCTGTGAGGAAAGAGTGGAACCATCTGAGGACTGTCCCCGACAGTCTGCAGAGTAGCCGCAGGCAATCTAGCAACATCCCATGGTCCACAGTGTCAAATGCTGCAGAGAGATCAAGGAGAACCAAGATCGAACGGCTCTTCCGATCTCTCGCTATTAGGAGATCATTGAGTACCCGAACTAACGCCGTCTCGGTACTATGCCTCTTCCTGAAACCGGACTGGAGAGGATCATAGACTTCATGGGTGGTAAGAAAGTCATCGAGCTGCAAGGCATCTACTTCTCAATAACCTTGCCCAAAAAGGGCACGTTAGAGATCGGTCTGTAGTTAGTGAGACAGTCAGGGTTGAGGGGAGGTTTCTTCAAAAGGGGTGTCACAGCAGCCTCCTTTAAAGACTCCGGAAACACCCCTTGGTCCAAAGAACACCAGACTATCTTCGCAAGGACTGGTTCAATCGCATCCATGCACCCCATAAGAAGGCGCGTAGGACCATGATCCAAACTACAGCAAGTCGGTCGTAAGCCCTGGACAATCTTCATGATATCCACGATCGCTGGCTGGTCAAAATCTGTCCAGGTAGACCGAGGGCATGTAACCCCGCATCGGTCACTGCAGTGCTCATTTGAACATATGCTGCGGATCTCCGACCTGATTGATGACACTTTTTCCTCAAAGAACCGAGCAAACTCATCACACTGTATTTGTGAAAAAGCTCTCTGACCCCGCAGACAGGCTGGATTGCACAGTCTGTCGACGGTCTGGAAGAGCTGAGCAGGTCGGTTTCTTGATGCAGTTATCTCCCTGGACAGGAACTCTGCCTTCTTATGGGAGATTACTGATTGATGGTCCACATAATGGGCCATCAGTCTAAACCTGTCACCCTCCAGGCCGGATTTCCGCCAACAATGTTCCAATCTTCACCCCACTCTCCTCAGCTCCCTCAATGTCCCATCAAACCAAGGGGACCGAGGGCGAAGAGAGAGGGGGCGAACGCGGACAGGTGCTATGGAGTCCAGTGCCCTCAGCACCATGTTGTTATAGTGCACTACTAAGGCATCTGGTTCCATGCACTCCATAGGCCAACTCGATAGGTCCAGCACTCCATCAGACCCTCGGGTAACTCCCCTCAAAGGGCGATACTGGACCATCTCCAAAGGGGTGGGTCTCATAAGGGGGGCCGCGAAATTGAACCTTATGGAGTGATTGTCAGACCACCCAACTGGTTCCACCACTAGTTCCATGATCTCCATCCCCAGGGTGAACACCAGATCCAGAGAATGACCTTGAATGTGGGTAGCAGCGGTAACCACCTGTGTGAAGCCCAACAAAATCATTAGTTGGAGGAAGTCTTGACCAAAATGCGAGAGTTCATCGTCGACCCAGGCATTGAAGTCCCCCAGGACCAACCACCTGGAGGGCTCCAACACCAGGTCGACAATGAAGTCCGCGACTTCTTGCAGAAAAACTTTCTCATCACCGGGTGGACGGTAGACAAGCAGGATTCTGCAGCCCACACCTGCTCCCATGATACACTCAAAGGATCTAGGGGACACCATTGGAACCTCCACAAGGCCCGATTCCAGTTTAAAACAAACAGCGACCCCACCCCCCACCCCTACGATCCAACCTCGGGCGATGTATTACCGAGTACCCGGCTGGAACAGCTGACTCCAATATGGGACCAGCATTTTCGTCCAGCCAGGTCTCGGTAATGCAAGTCAAGTCAGATGACTCAACAAGATCAGCAATAATTGCTGTCTTGTTTTTTATAGACCTGGCATTGCATAATATCACCCAGGTTGGATGAGAGGCCTTGGAGGAGCGGGCCACTTGCCCACTCTCAGTGGAGCCCTTGAGTATGGGAACCAGGCATCGCGCTTCCCTATCCTGGGCCCATTTCGCCCCAGGGCATCTCCCTGACCCCACCACCCTTATTCGCCCATTCCCCCCCCCCCCGCAGCCCGGGAACCCCCTCCTCTCTGCTCCTCGTCAATCCCCAGGGTAGGCAACGCCTGTATACCTCGGTTGCAACGGGGGCTGTCAAAGGGCGAGGTCCCTCAGCCTAGAGGGGAATAGCGCCTGTCCATGGAAGCCCGGTCCCAACATATATTATCCAGATATTTAAAAGGCAATTTTAATCAACCACTTTAATATAAATACCATCAACACCAAAACTAATCTGAATAACTTAATCAATAAATAAAACAATAGTCCAATTCCTCTTCAGGCCGACTCCTCAGAGAGAAGTCTTTAGGCAGGTCTGGGCAGGTTTTTAAACTCCTCAGAAAAAAGAAATTTATAATGATTAGGACAAGAGTCACAGTTTCTTCCAACTTATGCTTTACTAAAAACAAGAATAATGAGAATCCCTCAGAGCTCTCACCGCTGAGGAGTCTGTCCCATAGCCTATCTCTCACATAGGCAGAATAACAGTCACACAGTAAAATCTTGAAAATAAAATGAAGCCCTCTCACTGCTTCACCAAAATGTATAAGGGGAAGAAAAGGCACAATCTGACCTAAACAATAATCAGATAGGAGTTAAATTTATAACTGTTCCATATACTTCATGTAGATAGGACAGTTGCGCCCGTCACCATCCCGTTATGCACACTGCACAGCGGTGGTGGCACATGCAACTGGATGCACAGTGGCACGTGCCCCCCTGGTGCAGTAGCATGGCGTCAGCAGCACCACGGGGCATGTCACGTTTGGTCAGGGGCGACCAATCCTATGTTGCTGTGTCTGGGTGTACAGGGGCAGGCGTGGCAGCCTTGGCACATGGGTGGTGGCCATGTCCAGGACACACGGCTACTCGCAGTGCTGCGATGGGCTGTCACTGGTCTGGAACACACCGCTGGAGACGCCCTGCACGGCTGTCTGGGACACACTGGCGGCCAGGAGGGCCTCATTAGGGCTCAGCTGTTCGGCCATGCTCGGGCCACCCCCTGTCCGCCGCAGGGAGGCGTGGATGTTGGCCACCTTCTCCTTGGCCCTCCTGTGCCCATCGTTTCAGTGCCTTCTGCACTCTACGACCGTGCGGTAATACGGTGCCACGACGTTCACCTGCCGGGCCACCTCCTCCCAGACCACACAGTCTGGCTGCCTCCCATGCCGGTGAGGATGGGCAGGCATAGGTGGCATGCCTCAGTGAGTGCCCTCTCCTCATAATGCATGAAGTTCGGTCACCGCCTTGTGGCGGCACTCGCATCCTCCAAAATTGTGGCTACTGTGGGGGGGAAGCATTCAGGTATTAGGCATGCCTGAGGCTACACATGTTCCCGCCCCACCCACCTCATTCTGTCAACCCCACCTGGACCCCTGCAGCAGGTGGTTTGGGTGGTGGTCTGCATGTGGGTGTCCTGGTATGGTGTGCGGTGCCCCACGGTACAGGGACCATTGGGACAGTGCACCTGCCATGCTTGTCCACCGGTCCACAGCTGGGGTGCCTGTGCTGCCACTCCGGGGGGGGGGCATGTGGTGCTGTTCACCATGGACTTGTCCTGGTGCCTCAGCACCGTGTGTGTGTGGCTGCAGTGTTTCCACGCCCAACCAGGGTCCCACCCATGCTGCGCCGGGGGGGGCACAGCCCGGTAGACCACAGCCATGTGGCAGCTGGCTGCAGTGTGTGGCATGGCAACACTGTCATGCTGCCTGCACAGCCGCTGCTGTGTGCCTCGGACTGGCCGGCAGCGCATGGCTGTGTCCACCACACATGGCCAGTAACACCCAGTCACATATACCTCTCCACAGTACCACTATACAGGGCACAGTACCTTTGTGTGGGTCGCAAGACCACCGTGTGCCATGGTGCATGGCCATGTCCCACTGCAAACCGTACCTGTGTACAGCAGTGCCCTATCCCATATGCTGCCATGTGTGTACCATGGTACTGTGACAGGTGGTCTGGACATGGCAGTGACCTGTCTATCAGTGTCCTGTGCATCCTGTGTACTGCACAGGTTCAGTGTTCAACATTATGGGCATTCGAACCACATTCTGTGCATGTTGGGAGGCACTGTTCCCCATGTGGTTGCCATGGACGTTCAGAAGCTTGCATGCACTTGTGCATTCCCCCAGTGCGTCCTGTAGACCATGTCAGTATAGCTGTGTACTCACTTTCAAGGCTCTGTTTTCTCTCAGTCACCTGATCTCAACCTGTAGCTTTGGGGGCATTTATGGCTCAGGGCATGCAAATGAGGCCTGAGCCTCTGGTAATATACTAACATACCAAAAGCCAGCAGAATAGGCCAAATGGTCTGTCTTGTCTGCTCGAAAGCCAGCAACCTAGTGGCTGCTCGCCTTACCACCCCCCCAGCCCCTAAGAGGGTCTTCTTTAGTTTCAGTTTCCCCTTGTACCTGTCCCACCCCTTCTTGAATCCCTCCACTGTGCCCTCCTCCACCAGCCTCCCAGGCAGTGCATTCCACGGCTCCACCACCCTCTCAGTGAAAAAATGCCTCCTACATGCCCCCCCTGTAGTTGTCCCCCTCCAGCTTCCACTCATGGCCCTTGGTTGTTCCTCCCCCCTTCTTTAGCCTAAACAGCTCCTTGGTTCCACTCCTGGTTATTCCTTTTACATACTTGAAAACCTCTATCATATCTCCCCTGTCCCTCCTCTTCTCCAGTGAGTAAAGCCCAAGTTCTTCCGGTCTCTCCTCATAAGGCTTCCCCTCCATGCCCTGAATCATCCTGGTCACTCTCCTCTGGACCCTCTCCAGCAGCGCTATGTCCTTCTTCAGATGAGGCCTCCAGAACTGTACACAGTACACGAGCTGCGGCCTGACCAAGGCGTTATACACAGGGAGGATCGCCTACCTCCTTCTAGACGTAATTCCCCTGGCTGTGCAGCCCAGTATCCTGTTTGCTTTGGATGCAGTTCTTCTACAATTAATGAGATTAATGAGTTCTTCAACATCTAATGAGATGCTAATCGGCTAAGATGCCCATGCATGTGGAATGAAGCGGTTTAGGGTGCATTGTCTGTGAATTGCATAATTGCCCCCAGCTCATCTCACTTTACAAGGAGCTTCTTCGAGATGTACCTATGACGTTATGGCGCATCTGTCGTGCATGCACGATCACCATGTGCAATGGCGCATCTTCTGATATGCGCCGCTACACTGCTTCCACTATGCGCCACTGCAGAAACGCTGGCCATTGCGCTGTGTCCTGTATCACACACCGCACACCGTACACCCACATGCGCGGGACGTGCTGCATTGGGTGGTCGTTGTGGCCATGGATCATGTGTTGTGTGCCATAGGCGGCCGTAGCGCATGCTGTGCACAACATGGTGGCTGCACGCGCATCATGCATGTGCGACCCGGCCGTGACCTCGCCACGCCTTAGCAGTTGGCATTGCGCATGCCGTGCTTCCTTTGACCTATCGCGCTTCACACACTGTGTGCGTTGTACTGCATGTGGCTCTGTGTTTCATGTGGCGCATATCGGGTCCTCAATCACGCCTCACTGCATTGCGCTGGGTGACCGTTACTGTCAGTGGGGAAATGCTTAGAGCTGGTAGACAATCCCCTAGGGCCATGAACTGGTCCCAGGTGGAGCTGTTGCATCTGGTGGCACTTGTTCTGCCGGTGGAGGGGTGGCTATTTGGGCAGGAGGACCTCTATGTGCCCAGGGCAGAGATGTGGGCCCCCAGTGCCAGGAGGCTGCTACAGCGCACTGAGCTGCCATGCACTGGGGAGCAGTGCAGGCATTGTTTCAGCGACCTCCAGAGGCAGGACCCGGAGAGACTGGGGCAGCTGTGTCACCGTGCATGCCGAAGTGTACTGCCATGGCCAAGTAGGTGTCACTTATCTGGCTGCTTTTGTGGTGTGTGCTGGGTGTGTGCGTTGAGGCCCTCATGGGGCACCCACTCGGGTCACTGTCATCCTGCACACATGGCAGTGGCTGCATCTGCCCAGTGCAGTCCTGTCATGTGTGCCATGGGGGGGCTGTGGGCAGGGCTGTGGTTGCATGCAGGCCACTGGGGCTGCACGGCTGGTCACCACTGTGTGCTGCATGCACACACGCCTGGGGGTGGCACTGTGGCAGTGCATCCTGCACAGTGGTGCTGTTTGGCTGCCGCTGCCCCCTCTGTGCATGTCGGTGTTGCTGACACTGCTGTGTTGTCTCATGGTGCTCTCTGTGTGTTGTGTTTTGCAGGCCCAGAGGCCAGGCGGAGGGCTGTGGCCGTCGCTGAGACATGGAGGAGGAGGCTCCTGGGTGCCAGGCCTGGTGCATTCTGCTGTTGCTGTGATCTGCTGCTGTGGGTTACTTCTGGGTGGGGGTGTTGTCTACGTTCAGGCCCTCAGTGTATGTTCTCTTTGTCATTGCTGTAGGTCTCCAGGGATGGCATGCTGTGGCAGGGGGTGGTGTCAAGCCTGATGGGGAGGGGTGGATCCGTGTGGCCATCCGGGCAGCACTGCGGCCTATTTCCAGGACAGTTCAGCACCTGTCAGCTGCCCTGCAGTGTTCTTTGGTGATTGCCCATATGTGGCGCTGCAGTATGGCGTATATGGTCGCCACGGAAGCGCTTAGTGGCCCCTGTTCTCTTCATGGGGCCCGTTCTGTTTGCTGTTTCTGGCCCCCGTTTCCTTGTTGTTCTGGGGTTTCTGTTGTACAGTTTTATATCTGGTTTTACTGTTTTATAAACATGTTGCTGTCAGCACCTGTGTCTGTGGGTTTCATTGTTCTAGTGTCATGGTTGCTCCCTATTGCCCTGCTGGCTTGCTCCGCTTGCTCCCTTGTGTGGCTCAGGGCATCCAGGATGCCCTGGTGCATCTCCTGTTGCGCCGGGACATCTCCAACTGCGCTGTCCTTTGTCTGGGCGATTCACAGAGGGGATGCATTTGGCACATCCCATTGCGCATGCCTCTGTGAATTGCTCTGTCTGAGCTCGGTGCATCTGACTTGCGCCGGCGCATCTTCTTTGTGAATCCTGCCCAGGATGTTTTTTTAAAGTTCTCCTGGAAGCATCCGCTGCTCTTTAAAGCCATGTTTCTACACACTGGTAGTTTGGTTTTAAAAACACATTTTAATTACACACTTACCGAGCTTGATCATGGGACAGTTTATCTAAGGTGAACAATGGTTACATTTAAACATTAGTGCTCTGGTTTGGTTTTATGCACATCTTGTCCAGAATACTGTATCTCTCCAAATGGGACACTGTCCCTATCAAGCCTCAAATAATAATAGAAAAGTGTAAATTTAATCTCCTGAAGAGGGACCACTATAGATTTTTACAGGTTAGGTATTATGTGCGCGAAGGGGAGAAGAGCTACAGATTTACAAGTGAACTGACGAAATTCAAGGATAGTCTGTACTGGATCACTCGTTTAAATGCCACATGTAGCTAAATGTCATTTTTTTTTACCAGCTGCTAAAGGATTCAAGAACGAATACTCTGGATAGAGTGAAGCAGTGCTGGGAAGCAGACATAGGTCAGCCTATTCCAGCAGCCAAATGGATGCAAATTCTGGAAAAGGATTGGAGGGTAAGTTCCTCTCCAACTTAGAAACAGTATCGCTGGAAATTTTAATTCATTTTTTCACTCACCCTCTGTAACCTCACATTTTAAGCAAGGTTAATTCGGCAATGTGCTGTTTAAGCTGACGTTCACGTGTGACTCATCACCACATTTTTCTGGAGCTGCCCATTCATCCAGGGATACAGGCAGCGGATCCAGTTGGAAGAGAGTATACAGTGGACCCAGCCTAACCCACCTAGCTTTGAAACCCTGGTCCTGGGTTTACCACTCCCAAGTCTGAGACGACAGCAACAGCATTTTTTATTTTAATACCCTCTGTTTGATGGCCACAAAATGTATTACAGGTTCAAATTTCAAGTTTATTGATCAACAATATGTCATTTCAAAGTAGACAAAAAAAATCATTACAAATATTAAATATCAGATAGAACCAGATTACAAGTGCACGTTCTATTAAAATTCTACAAAGAGCATAAAATGCATGTAAGTGACTAAGCTGTATCACAATGAATTATATAATTGCCTACTAAACAAATGTGACATAAAGATTTGTGAGCAATAGAAGTAGTCAAAGAGGGTTAGGCTTTTAGTAATCCTGCTGAATTACTGGAAAACAATAGATTGCATGATTTCGTGATAAACAGACTTGACATATGTGCTCGTAAGTAATAGAATTAGTCAAAGAAGATTAGACCTTTAGTAACCCAATTGAATAACAGGAATAAACAATAAATTGCGTAATTTCATAATATGAAGTCGTAAAATATACATTCGTGAACAATAGTAGTAAACAGGACTCCTCAGGGTTCGGGTCTGGACATCCCCATCAAAGTACTGTAGCCTGTAATTTCCAATGTTCTATAAAATAAATTTAGAACAATATAGCCATTATCGGCAAAAAAGGAATTATCCTCTTGCACACCTCAGATATAAATATAACTAGTAACATTCCAGTGTACAAAATGAAAAATAACTTCGAGATAGCATAATCAATATTCACAATTTCAACTATAACAAAAAAATGCAAGTCGATGCAGAATTAACAGGTCATGCCTGTTATACAAAATACAAATTATTTGATCCAGGGAAAGACTGAAATCGGCCAAGACTGGACCCATCCAGTAGCTTAATTTACATATATGTATGTATATGTATATATATATATATTTTGTATTTTTATTTGAGATAATCAGAAAGACCTTTGAGTTAGATACTCATTTACAAAGGTTCCACGTCATACATAGAGCGGTACAGGGGAACAGAAACATACATGTTGCTGTGTATTACATCACAGTGAGATTATAATGGTTCCATATATAGGGGATACATGATGGGCACGAGTGTGATATGGAAAATATTTTCTCTCCTCTAGAGTGACCGCTGAATCCGCACGAGTGGCGAAGCTACGAGTGAAGTTTCAGAGGTCACTGTACAGGACTGAACATATTTCCCATATCACACGAGTGCACATCATGTATCCTATTTATACAATGGGGGCCTCATTGTTGCAAAATGTACAATTTGCGCGGCTTTGCGCGACTTTGCGTGAGTTTAGCTCGGGTTTCGGGGTGTAATAAACGTCATTTATTTTAACTCTGCTGATGTCATCAGGATTTATTTCACTGCAGTGAAAATAACTTGTTTTATCTCACTGGAATATGTCTCACCCCATTGTATAAATAAGGGATACTTGATGGTCTGTAGTTGAACACACTATTTATCTTGCCAGTGCCGGTCGGCCTCGGGTTACCTCCTGATGGCTGGCTTGGCGGGCCTGCCACGGGTGAGTGTTCCCTGAGGGCAATCTGCACGGGTCATGATAAATAGTGTATTCAACAGCCAGATCATCAAGTATGCGATCTATGCAATGGGGCACAACATGCTGATTTTTTTTTTATGTTATATTGTCCCAGTGGTTTTGTGGAAGAAATGGTTGTTTTGGTGGTACTCTTTGTAAATTGCCGTTGCTCTTCCACCTTATACTCATTTTTCCTGTGACATTTTATGAATAGGCTGGCAGTTGTAAGGTCTAATTGGTTGCTGGGGTCGGTAGCATCACGGTGATTGGCTTTGTGCTTATGCGCTCTCCTATTGGCTGTTACTGCCGTCATCTGCTCTCATAGGCTGTTTTCTGGTTGTGGGCGTGACTTAGGCTGATGGCACAGTTTCTTTAGCAGTTGATGGGGAGTCGCCATGGAGTGAACATCGGCACGTGCATCTAGCGCTGGAGGACATTGGAAGCAGCCTTTTTCTGGATTCGAGGACCTCTGGGACATTGCGGAGGATCCGGCTTATGGAGTAATCCTGCAGCGGCGTGTGATCTTCGGCGTGGGCAGCTGGCAGGCGTCGTGTAGTCTTGCTTGGAGAGGTGTTTCTGGTCGGCGTTCTCCTATTTGTATTATTTTTATTTCTTTTTTTCACTTTTCATGGATTTAGCGATACAGCTGTTTTTTTTTTTTTTTTCGTTTTGCAACTCGGACTCCAAGGATTTACTGGACAACACGTTAGGAATCACAGTGAGTTTTTCAAATTTGTATTCAATGGTACACATTTCACTCAGGTACACAGTTGGGGGGGGTAGTAACTGTTAAGCATATTTGTAACATGGCTCTGGACACAGTAGTGAAATAGAGGTCACCAATTAGCGCAAACGCATTATCTGACCGACCGGCAGCAGTGATTAAGCCAGCAGTAGCACCCGCTAGATCAGTACCTCAAGTGTCCACAGGGAAACTGACAATTAATGCCCGCTTGCGTAGTACCCACAGTGTCCAGCAGCGACAGGGTGCAGCACTGGGACGGCAATCAAGAGTGTGCATAGTAAAGCAAGTGCAGTAGTGGGAGCGCGCTTCAAAGCGGTGAAAGAGAGAGAATGCCAGGCGATATACGCCAGAAATGGGAGCACTCCACAGCTCGTTGCTGGCTAGCAAAAAACCACCCGCATTGAAATAACCGGGACTGCGATTAGTGGAGAAATCGTTTACCGTGCCACCACTGTCACCGAAGATGTTTTCCGACCACTGTAAGCACTGTAAGTTAAATAAAGCGTTTTTTTACGATCGCATGGTCTCCGTGTTTATTGACGCCTAGGCTCAGCAGCTGTTACCGCAACTAACCTGTAACATAGGCTCCTCGGTCCCGCAAAGAGCCCATGTTACAAGCGCATTAATCACCTCCACCGTCGGGCTCTACCGGTGATTAATGCCCGCTGGATGGTTGGAACCCTCTGCCTTTGGCCTCATGCACCAACGCTCCCCAGCAGGGCATTAATCCACTGGTAGAGCCCTCCTCTGTCAGTGATTTATGCTTACTTACTTTCTATACTTGCTGTGCAGGCATTAGTTGGAACAACAAAAGCCATTTTTTCACTCCTAAGATGTAACTTTCACTAACTTTATAGAGGCTGAGGAACTGTGTGGAGTACTTTATGCGCATTCAGGCATATTTCTTGTCTTCTACAGGTGTTTTATTTTTTACTTGCCCCTCAGTCAGAATCTGAGTCAGAAGTTATGACTTGTGGTCTTCTTCGTTTAAGATTTATACATGTTACCCGTTTTGGGTGTAAAAAAACATCTGCTATTATTATATGCATTTACTGTTGCTTGCATGTTCTTTGTTAATTTTATTGTTACAAGCAAAAATAGTCAAAGGTTGAGGAAGTTTCATTTTGTTTTTTTTTTTCTTTTAGCTAGATTTCTTACACAGTTTTATCCTACAATTTAAAACAGCTTGTGTGTGTGTGGGGGGGGAGGTAGATTTCTTTACATTTCTAGTTTTTTTTTTTCTGAGGTTATAATGAACTATTACTGCCTTTTTTAATACATTCAGCTGAACAAAGATGCTGTAGTGCTTTATTTTATATGTAGGTTTGCTTTGTTACCTTGCACTATGTTGAATGTTATTTTTGAAGCATTGCTGGTTGGCCTGTTGAAACAAGCTCCCATTGTGTCACTCCATGTTTGTGGTAGGCTGCTGCAGGTAGCTGTTTTTGCACTGGTTGAGATGTTGATGGTATCTGAGGGCAGCTCAGTATACTGGAAATTTGGTGTTGCCTTTTTTCACTCAGTTTGGCATAGTCATTTAAGGAATGCAGTTGCTTGTGTCCAGATACCTGGATTATCTCTGTCAGTGCTAGTCCACTGTCTGTTAGCATCTGGATTAGGTGTTTTCTGACAGAATGATTAGTAAGTCGCTTGTCGGATTTTATTCCTGCTTTTGACACCATGATTTTGACCATGGAGCCTATTCTGATGATGCCCACTGGTTGATTCATATACCATGTAGTTTGGTAGTTAGACTTGGCATTTGTATTTATTGAGAGGAAAAATGGGGCATCTGCATGCAGTGCTTTTGCAGGTCGCTGACTTTGGTATAGGGTGTAGTTTGCTACTGGGCATCTTTGCGGGTCCTCTGTCTGGTATGCTCTGGGCTTTAGTGTCCTAGGCCCAGATATTCAAACTGAGCCTGGCTGTGGCGCAAGCTTGGGCGCAGCGCAACTTGACCGCGCAGGGGTGGATTGGGCATATTCAACGACGCGCCATGGCACAGCATCGTTGGAATATCGCGACCCCGCCACCCGCAGTGCATGGTGGCGGCGCCAGCCAGCCGCCAGTGGCCAGAGGAGCATGGGATGCGCCACGCAAGTTCCATTGCGCTATGCACAGCAACCGCGATATTCAAAATTGACGTGTAAATGGGGCCATAATGTATGAAGGCGCAAATGGGGCCATTGCGTGTCATTAACCCATTGCATTCAGGTCGCGCCGATCCCGACCACTTACGCCTGGCGCCCTGCCGGGCAGCAGCAATCGCCGGGACCGACTCCACCTGCAGCCGGCAATGTGCTCCACAGCCCGATCGCGGGCTGCAGTAAAAAAAGGAAAATCACAAATCCCTGGTGGTCCAGTGGACTGCTATCTGCCCGATCATGGGCATTAGTACTACATTAATCTGTCCAATATCCCTGGTGGTCCAGTGGACCGCTATCTACCCGATCGCGGGCATTAGTACTACATTAATCCGTCCAGTATCCCTGGTGGTCCAGTGGACCGCTGTCTGCCCGATCATGGGCATTTGTAATGTAATAAAGATGATTACTTTCCAATATCCCTGGTGGTCCAGTGGACTGCTATCTACCCGATCGTGGGCATTAGTACTACGATCAATGTGTCAATATCCCTGGTGGTCCAGTGGACGCTATCTACCGATAGCGGGCATTAGTACTACATTAATCCGTCCAGTATCGTGACCTAATAATAGTATTAAAACAACTTCAGAGGGATGACTAATGTACCAGAAGAAATGAATCTGCCCTCTTTCAGTTCTAAGCATTCTGTATACTTCTGATTGGAATAAATATCTGAATGCTGTGAAAATGTTCTTAAATATGATGGAATTACCCCAGTATCCCTACTGAAATACTTAATGAACTTAAAAGGCTACCTCAATGAATGAAATATTGTTGGCAGATGATAGCTTATCAATTAGGAAGGCCCCTGGACCAGAAGGAAATCCTTTGGATTTTTATACAAGGTGGAAAAATCAAATAAGTAATAATTTATTTATTGAACACTTACATTTAAGCACTGGATACTCCCTAACTCATTCCCAGAAGCCATTATTTCGCTGTTTCTGAAAAAGGGAAGAATCTGGAGTTTTGCTCATCATATAAAGCTATATCTTCGCTGAGCACAGACTATACAGTTTTAGCAAAGATATAAGCTACTCAGTTAGAACTCATTTTACCAGCTTTTATTCATCTGGATCAAATGGGATTTATTAAAGGCAGACTACTTAGCACTAAAATAAGGCGTGCATTTATATACACAGTTAGCGTGAAAACACAAATTCAGTTTTATTTAGTCTTGATTCTGTGAAGGCATTTCTTTGTGTCGAACGGGACTACATACATAGTTTGTAAGAAAAAAATTGGGCTGGGGCTGACATTCAGAAAATTGATTTCTGTGATCTACCAATGACCGTTTGCCTGCATTAAAACTAACTTGGATATGTCCCAGATGATGTTGCTACAGAGAGGCACACGTCAAGGCTGTCTACTGTGTCCAGTACCTTTTGCTCTGAGTATAAAATCCCTAGCAACTAAGATTAGACAGCTACCAAATATTTAGATTAACCTATATGCAGATGTCATAATACTGATGGTATCAGATCCTTGTACCAACCCTCTTTAAGTTGATGGATGATTTTGGTGTAGCCTCTGGTTATAAAAATCAATTGGTATCAGTCAGAAATGCTATACCTGGGCATGTTGCCTAAATTGCTGGGCCAATTTTCAAAAACTATTCAAATAGTTAATGAAATTAAATACTTAGGAGCACATTTTCCTAAAGATCTCCAAAGGATTATGAAGAAAATGCTACCTCCTTTTGAACACAATTTCTCAGCATTTATCAAAGTGGACCCCTACGTGTGGACACTGACTGTAAGGGTAAATTGAATTAACATGGTTGTGCTGCCTAAACTACTCTTTTTTTCAGTGCCTCATAGAAGTTGATGGCAAATAAGGACCGCAAGGCCCATCCAGTCTGCCCATTTCTTTTTGTACCTTATGAATGTGCTATCGGCCTTTGCTCTGTCAATGGCCTATCTATTCATACTCATCTGTATTGCTCCCTTATGCCTATCCCATGCCTGTTTGAAGCCCTGCACTGTATTCATATCAACCACTTCCTGAGGTAGGCCATTCCATGCATCCACCACCCTTTCTGTGAAAAAGAACTTCCTCACATTACCCCTTAATCGGCCTCCCTCTAATCTCATGCTGTGTCCTCTTGTCCTGCTGTTTTTCCTATATTGAAACATGTTAGACTCTTTCACCTTGTTAATGCCCTTAAGATGTTTGAATATTTCGATCATATCACCTCTCTCCCACCTTTGCTCTAAGGTATACATATTGAGCTCCGTTAATCTGTCCTCATATGTTTTCTGATGCAGTCCCTGCACCATTTTGGTTGCCTTCTCTGGACTGCGTCAATTTGGTTAATGTCCCTGTGAAGGTGTGGCCTCCAGTACTGCATGCAGTACTCCAGATGGGGCCTAACCAGTGTCTTGTAAAGAGGGAGTATTACCTCCCTCTTCCGACTTGTGATACCCCTACTAATACACCCTAACATCCCCCTAGCCTTACCTACTGCTTTAGTGGTCTGCTTGGATGATTTCAGGTCTTCAGTGATGATGATGATGATGCCCAAATCTCTTTCTTCCCTTGTGACTGCCAGCAATTCCCCTCCCAGCCTATAGGTGACTTCAGGGGTTCTCTTCCCTATGTGCATGATCTTGCACTTCTTTGTGTTAAACCTCAGTTGCCACTCTTCCAACCATTTTGCTAGTTTATCCAGATCTCTTCTCATTCTGCCCACCCCATCTGGATCATCTATTCTGTTGCAGATCTTGGTGTCATCTGCAAACAGACAAACCTTACCCTCCAATCCATCTGCAATGTCACTGATGAAGATATTGAAGAGGACTGGCCCAAGGACTGATCCCTGAGGCACCCCACTTGTGACTTGCATCTCTTCTGACTATACCGTTTACCACCACTCTCTGTTTTCTGCCTGTCAACCAGTTTGTCACCCAGTTGACCAGCTTCTGACCCACCCCGAGCCTACCCAGCTTATTAATCAATCTTCTATGTAGAACAGTATCGAAAGCTTTGCTGAAGTCAAGGTAGGTGACATCAACTGCTCCTCTTGGTCCACCACTCTGGTTACCCAGTCAAAGAAATCTATGAGATTAGTTTGACAGGACTTTCCTTTGTAAACCCATGCTGTCTTGGATTCTGTGTCTCTATGATTCCAGGTGTTGTACTATCCTTTCCTTAAAGAGTGCCTCCATAATCTTGCCTATTACTGAGGTAAGATTGACTGATCTGTTGTTCCTGCTCTCCTTCTTGTTGCCACTTCTTGTGGAGGGATCAATGAGCCTTTCTCCAGTCTTCTGGGACTTTCTTGTGTTTTAGTGATTACTAAATAGTTTTGATAATGGCTTTCTGTGTTCTACCTTTTAGCTTTCTAGTACTTGGGATGTATGCCATCAGGTCCCATTGCCTTGTCCACCCTGAGCTTATTGAGTTTCTTAGAACCCTTTCTTTTGTGAAGGAACTAGTGCACACCTCCCTTCTCCCTGTGTCCATGGTGCTGAGCTGTGGGCTCTTGCCTTACTTTCTCCCTCAGTAAATACTGAGCAGAAGTTTCTATTTAGGATAGATGCTTTACATGGCCTCCTCCTTACATGCCCCTTATCTCCTTTGATCTTAGCAATACCCCCTCTGGACTTTCTCCTTTCACTAATGTAGCTATAAAAAGTCTTGTCACCTTCTTTTACTGTTTGTGCTAGTGGTTAATATACCAGAATCTTGGTTTTCCTCTTTGAACAGAGCCATTACTAAATATTCTATAGAAAAATAAAAAAGCATGATTGGTTATGGAAGAACGGACATTTCCAAAAATCAGGGTGGACTAGGTCTTCCTAACTTTACACTATATTATCATGTGGGGCAAGTAAGCCAACTTCAAATTCAGTTTAAGAATGAAGAATTAACTTGCTATCAGTTACAACTCTCCAAAATTCCTTATTCCTCATTGCCACACCTTTTGTTTTCTACTTTTCCATACAATAAAATTACAGCTATTTTATCATCTTCAACTTCCTCAGTTCAAATTTGATCAAAAGTACATCAGTTGATTAAATGGAAAATCAACCTTCACTTTATTCTCCAATCACAGATAACTATAATTTTTCTCTCGATTAATAATGCATTATTTGAGTCTTGGCAAGAACGGGATTTGTATATAGCATGCTGCTATCAGTCTGGTACTTTAAAGACTTTTTAAGAACTTCAAAACCAGTTCAATATTCCAACTAATTACTTTTTTAGTTATCTACAGCTTAGAGATTTTGGGCAGGATTTTCAAAACGTGGTGCAGGGCTTTCATCCAGCCCTATGCCACGGCACTAAGGCTCTGGCAGTGTGCTAAACCCTTCACCACAACTGTGCCCGATTTTACAATCTTGGGTGCAGTTGTGACAGTTTCCACAAATTATGACAGCTAACACCAAATACCTGGTGCAAGCACCATAAAAACAAGCCCCCCAGGATTGCCACAAGGTAGACCAGAAAAAGCTGGTCTAACTTAGGGAGTTGCTACATGGGACAGAAAATCCTTGAGCGCCGCCAAAGTCCCATGCATCATGTCGGTAATCGCGGGCTTGTGGTGATCTAAGGTTTTTGAAAATCCTGGCCTTTATTTTCAAATCTAATAATTGGTATGGTCCACCAATTAACTCCTGTTTGGGAACTTTTAATCCCTGGTCTACATTCTAAAACAACTCATATCTACAATTTACTGTCCTCTTTAAGTAATGCTCAGAGAACAATATATTTAGAGTCTATGGAAGCTGGATGTGGGTACTCCTTACAGATGAAGTATTGCAAGATTTGATACTTAAACCGCTTTAAAGGTTTAGTATCTTCTAAACTTCAACAGATACAATATATCTTTCATTGTATGTACTACACCCCTAGTAAGCTTAATAAAATATATCTGAATATCTCTCTGCATGCTTGAGATGCAAAAATATCCAATAACACTTATACATATGTTCATTAGCTGCACCAGAAATCAAGACTTTTGGCCAGGTAGTATTAAAATAATTACAAATGTTACAGGGATCCACCTCAAAATCGATAGTGAACTGATTCTGTTTGGCCATTACAATTCAGTTTTATTCCATGTGTAGTCATTAGCTATGATTATGGCTAACAAATATATTTTGTTGAATTGGGAAAGCATTGACCTCCCTCCTGCCATTCAACATTGGCCAAACTTGATGATAGACCTGACGTAAATTAGAAAAATAAATTATTTGGTTAGAAACAGAAAATTAGAATTGGAGAAAATATGGACTCCTTCTGCTAAGTTTTATTTAGAGAAAAGCAATCTATGATTTCAGTTTACTAGCTTGTTATTCTATTAGGAAGAAGGACCCTTGACTTACACAGACATATATGTACTGTGGCTGATGTATTTTGCCAAATTTTGCTTTTAGGTTCATTATATTGGTTCCTGTCTTTAACTCCTTATTAACTTTCTCTTTGCATGAAATGCTAACTTTTTTTGCTATTTATGTATGTAATATGGAGTCTGTAACATTTATTAGCTCGAAATAAAGTCTCATAAAAAATGGCACTTATTGAATCTCCTGCAGCTGATCCCCAGTCATGACATTAGCTACTGGGGATTTTGGAATGCTGCCTGGACTTGGAGCTTTGTAAACATGTCTGACAGGGGACAGCAGGATCAAGCAGATGAGTTTAAACTTTTTTTTTAACAATGCATGACAAAATAAAATGTTCTTTGGCACTCAAAGTGGTAATCAGGGGGCTGTCCCCTACACTGTGGTGTGGGGGCTTTTCACAGTGGACTATCTCCATTAAGCAAATCAGCTCCCTATTTGTATTTTGATAAATGTCTTTTCAGATCAGCTATGGATCATCCGTTATTTTGCTTAGTGACAAGAATCAGTTCCCCTCATTCCTGAGGACCTATCCAAGTGATGACGTCCAGTCCCTCGGGCTGGCAAGGATGGTGACACATTTTGGGTGGACATGGATTGGCCTCTTAGCAGAAGACAATGACTATGGACTACAGGGGAGCCAAATCCTGAGAGAAGAACTGATGAAGACTGGCTTCTGCATTGGCTTCTTGAACGATCCCAACGGGTTCCCTCTGAGAAAAGTCTAGGCACATACTGATGTTATCAGAAAATCCGCTGCAAATGTAATAATCATCTTCTCCAATGAAGTCAGCCTCTTCCCTGTTCTAACAGAAATTGCAAGTGATAACATAAGCGGGAAAGTATGGATTGCCAGTGATGGCTGGTCTGGTTCACCATCATTCTCTGATGAACGTTTTCTAAAAATGTTGCACGGGACCCTTGGATTTGGGATCCCAAGAGGAGAAATACCAGGATTTCAGGATTTCCTTTATAAGATCAGTCCTTCTGTAACTCCAGATGACATTTTCATGCATAAATTTTGGGAAGAGACCTTTGAATGCAAATGGTCCATCAATGGCTGGACTAATGTAACAAACAATGGACAAAGGGAAATATATAAATACTGCACTGGACGTGAGGAGCTGCATGACATCAATGGTTCCTACTTTTTTGACATGAGTAATCTAAGAACTGACTACCAGCCTTATTATGCTGTGTATTCAGTGGCTTATGCACTCAATGACTTGCAAGCATGCAAACCCACAAGCGGACCATTTGCTAATGGAACCTGTGTAGACATTCAACGCTTTGAACCTTGGCAGGTGAGAAGACATTTTTCCAGCATTGGTAATCCCCAGATTGTAATTGGTAATCTGGGATTAGAGCAGTGCAACGCTTTTAAAATTCACCTTCTGCTGACATTCCATGGAAGTCTGAATTCTGCACAGTTCTGCTGAATTTCATCTGAAGTGGAAGCAGCAGACTGAAGGGAGACAGGAGACAAGATAGCAACTTGCAAGTTCATGAAAGGTTTCAAGTAGAGTGAATACAGAACATGTGTTTAACATGAGAAAAGTACATAACTCTTGGGACTGTGGCTAAAAGTTGAAAGGGGGAGTTTAAAAAATCAGAAATACTTACTTTATGGAAAGGGTGGTGGATGGGTGGACCATGCCTACAAATAAGGTGCCCCACCTGGGGCTCGCACCTTGCTGCCAGAGGAAAAGCTACAAGCCTGTCCTGGGAAGCAACCCATGATTCTACTACTGCAAATTGGCAGACCCTGAGGCTTTCTTCCCCTGTTGAAACTGCCACCTGGGATCCTCCAAACTTCAGTTCGTTGCTGGGTCCAGAAATCTATAGAAACAGTCAAAGTCAGATACCCTCAGGTGTGTTGTGCCCACCTGGGGCTTGCACCTGCCACCAGAGGAAAAGCTACAAGCCTGTCCTGGGAAGCAACCCATGATTCTGCTACTGCAAATTAGCAGACCCTGAGGCTTTCTTCCTCTTTGAAACTGCCATCCGATATCCTCCGAACTCCGATTTGTTGCAGGGCCCAGAAATCTACAGAAACAGCCAAAAAGCCGTATACCCCCTCAGGTGTGTCATGCCCACCTGGGGCTCGCACCTCACCACCAGAGGAAAAACTACAAGCCTGTCCTGGGAAGCAACCCACGATTCTGCTACTACAAATTAGCGGACCCTGAAGCTTTCTTCCCCTGTTGAAACTGCCACCTGGGATCCTCTGAACTTGTTTATTGAAGGACCCAGAAATCTACAGAAATAGCCAAAAGCCGTGTATCCCCGCAGGTACGTTGGTATTTAGTGCCTTTGGACATTCTTAATTTTCAGCGCCAACACTCTGATTGGAGGATCTCAGTCTCACTGACTTCTTCCTGCTGGTCTCCATTTTACCTTGCTTCATTAGAGACGTTTATCAGTGCTGCTGACCCTGGAACTATCCTTGTTTGTAAAGCAAGAATTTCATTTTTTTAAGTGTCTTCTTTCTCATTTGCAAATTATAATACATAGCCACTAGAGGGCTACAACAGCTGTCTTTTCTGTTAAAGAGGAAACACATTATATTTTCTACTTCCTCTTCTGCTCTTGTGGACCTGGGATACCTCTCTTTCTGAGGACCATCCCCACGGTTTTTCTGCCTGTTTCTCAGGCCGAACCATGCTCATCCACTAAGGCTGCAAGGCTTGAATGCCTGCCCCCACTCCCATTCTGTACTGGTGGAGCAGGGCCAGAAACAGAAACGAAAGCTACAGACCAATCTTGCCACATGGATTCCAACCTTGAACCACCTCACTTGCTCAGCTGCAAAGAGTTGCTCCACAGGTACATTCAGCACCAAAACTGCCTCTCAGCCAACAAAATGATTTTTTAGCCTGTGACACCTGATCGCCGATTTGTCTAGGTTTCTAGTGACTTTTACTGCCGACTGTTGTGGCATTTAGATCTACCATGGGGAGTTACAGCTAGTTCCTGGTGTGTCATTAGCTTTACTACTGCTCAGCTCAATTCTTCAGAACCTCATCCCTGCCTAAAGTGGAATGACCCTTGCACTTCTCCCTGTCCTGCATTCAACTGCTCCTTTCAGGTAGCCATTCTGGACTATTAGGCTTTAACTGTCTCTGCTTGGGAGTGGACATCTCCTGAGCTGCCTCTGCAGATTACTCCCCATCCAGACTCAAGACTTCCTACTCATGGCAAATTCCTGCCAGAACTCTAGTGGCTGCAACACTAGGCCAGTATAACACCAGGAGGGTACAGGCCTACCCATCAACACGCTCACCTATCGTCCAAAAATAGTGTTTACAAATTACAGTTTGCTGCCTTAAAAAGAATCCTGCTTCTTTTACTATTGTGCTCAGGCAATGTTGAACTCAACTCTGGACCATTAGACACCCTTGCTTCTCCATCGGACCTGGCAGGTATAAAAGGAATGTCTTTTATGCATCTTGCTGAAAAAGTTCACCCTTATCCAGGCTTGGGTGAGCCATACCCTACCTGACGTCCTAGTGATCACTGAGACCTGGCTTAGGCCAGCCACCCCAGACAATGAAACCAATATCCCAAATTATTTACTCTTCTGAGTGGAAAGGCAATCTAGAGGAGGTGGGGTGGCAATTTATGTAAAGGACAAGTACTCAGCCACATGCATAGATGCATCATCCTCCCCCAAAGAATTTGAGTGCTTGACCCTAAAGATCAAACTTTCTCCTTCCAGTGCACTCTGTGTAATAGGTGCTCAGGATTTCTTTTCTGCTGATTTCATTTCTGTTTTACTTTTGTTTCAGGATTGGGGTTTTATGTTTTGGAAATTATTGTTTTTGTGACTTGAATATTTGTATATTGGTATTAGTTTTTTGAAATTTTTTGTGACATTTAGGTTGGTGTAATTTGTTAGGGAGTTTAATGCAAATAAAAAAATTTTAATAACAGTTTTCTTAGATGTACTTTTTGTTAGTAAGCTATATTGTTTTTTCATGTTTGAAATATTTTCTGTATATTAGTATTGTTGTATAATTGCCATTATTAGATTGTGTACAAATTCTATAAAGTTTGGTAAAGTTTTCTCTTTAGAGTGTAAATGTTAATTTGATTTGTGTTGTATACATTCTAAGGATTTGAAATATTATGTATATGGTAGGAATTTTTCTTGGGCAAAATGGTCGCATAGGGTATATTATTTTTTTTATAATATTTTAGTGAGGTTTTGATAAGTATGTACCTGTATTAAAGTGGTTAGAGTAGTACTTGCTGTTGGTTCTCACTTTGAGTTTCAAAGTTTCTGTTAGAAAGGGATATTATGGAAAAAGTTTGGAAGTAAGTGGGTATGATTTCAGATTGGTGTTTTTAGTGAGTGTATGAAGTGTACTAAGTTGGTTGGGGCAGTTAAGGCTACTTACTATTGTTGGAGTTGTTTCTGCTTTGAAGAAATTTTTCAAAGTTTGGAAAATATTAAAAGATATGTTTGGATATATACTTGTAATTTATTCTAGTAAAATAAGTTCTGTGGTAGTATTATTTCTAATTAATTAAGATATTGAAGTTTTAATAAATTATTTTTGTAATGGGTGTAGTATTTGATATTTATGCTAATGACTTTCTGATACAGTTTAGGGGTTTACTCCTATGAGTTCTTTCTGGCTGAGGGAGGTTTTTTCCTGCTTGTTTCTGTGTGTGGGGTGGAAGACTTGATTGCTGTAGTTGGACATTAGGAAGGGAGTAGGTTTTGGGCTTATAGAGCTATGCTTATTTAGAAATGTGTTACTATGTGTTGGTAGTCTAATTACTTCATATATTATATGTCATTTCTAGGGTAGTTTCTCAATGGAAAATAGTCATGTTATTCTTTTGTTAAAAGTAGGCATTTTACATTTGGGGCATAATTATAGATTGATTTCTCTCTCATCTTGTTTAAATTATTAGAAATAATAGTGTGTGTGGTTAGTTAGGTATATATTAGAATCTAGAAGTTTATTAAATTTGTAGTTCAGTTTGGATTCAGAGTAAGTATAATACTATTATAGCAGTTTTAGCTTAAGTGTGACTAATGATTGGTTTTAGATTTTGACAATAAGAAGTATGTTTGTGTTATTTTTGGATTTTAGTATAGTATTCAATATAGTTGATCATAGTTTTGCTTTTTCTTCCTTAAGTACTTTAGGTTTGGACTATAAATTTATGTGTTGGTTTGTAGATTATTCTAGAGATTGAAACAGTAGGTTAAAGTGAAGGTGATTTTCTTATTAAATTTATGTTGAGGGGTATGCCTCTAGGGGTTTCTATTCTTGGTCTCTCCTCTTTGTAGTTCTATTTTATAATATTATGCCAATGGGACTTCGTATAGCTCTAGAGCTCACTAAATTCCATAAGTCCTCTCTCTGGGGACTTCCTGCAAGCGTGCAGAAGGATGAGCGGCTACTGGGCGGTCGGCGCTTCTACAGCCGTCGCTTCTGAGACTTCCGTGAGACTGACTTCTCCTGCCTGAAAGGATTTCTGCAAGCCGGCAGAAGGATTCAGTGTTACTGTTGTCTGTCGTGCTTTCACAGCCGCTCCTTGAGATCTCCGTGACTGACTCTCCTGCCTGAAAGGGACTGCCTAAGTCAGGCAGAAGGGATTTAGCGGCATGGGCGTGTCGGCGCTTTCAGCAGCCGCTTGAGACTTCGTACTGACTGACTCTCGTCCTGAAAGGTATGAGCGTAAGCTGCAGCTAATCTGAATGCAGCGCTTTTCTAGGCAGATTCTGATTGGTTGCCTTACACCTTTGTTTTTAAGCTAAAAATTGCTTAAAAGGGCTGCTTTTGCTTATAGGGGAAATTTCTGGACTTTGTAAATGTTGGTTTAATTGAAAAGTAAGATTAAATGAGGTAATTATTTGCCAGAAGTGTTATGAGTGTGTTTAAAGTCATTACAGCCTTTTCTTTTGTTTTTAGAGCAGAAGCTAGCTAGATATAGGGGCGCTTCTAGGAATGCTTCCTATTGTCCTGCAAATTTCTAGCCTGCATCACACTGCTCTGCCCGCCTCAGCCGACTGGGACTAGCACTAATAGTCCCCTTCTGTCTCCCCTTAGGACTCCTGCAAGCCGGCAGAAGGACGAGCTGCCACCGGGCGTTGGGGTGCTTACAGCCGGCTGCTAGACTTCCTCTTCGCACTGGACTCTCCTGCCTGAAAGGTACAGCGGCTGCAGCCAATCCAAACGCGAGCGCTTTCTGGCGGATTCTGATTGGCTTGCCTTATACCTTTGTTTTTAAGCTAAAACTTGCCGAAAAGGGCTGCTCTCTTGCTTATAGGGAAATTTCGGACTTTGTAAAATGTTGGTTTAATTTGAAAATAAGACTAAATGAGTGTAATTACTTGCTAGAAGTGTTATGAGGGGTGTGTTTAAAGTTATTACAGTCTCTTCTTTGTTTTTTTAGAGTAGGCTAGCTAGACATAGGGCGCCTCTGGAAATCGCTTCCTATTGTCCTGCAAATTTCTAGCTCTGTATCACACTGCTCGCCTGGCCAGCCGACTGGGACTAGTCACTAATAGTCCCCTTCTGTCTCCCTTAGGGACTCCTGCAAGCCGGCAGAAGGATCGAGCTGCCACCGGGCGGTCGGCGCTTACAGCCGGCCGCCTGAGACTCTCCGCATCGACTCTCTCTGCCTTGAAAGGTACGCGAAGCCGCAATTTTTCGCCCACCCGCCCATCCTCTCTCTGAGTGTTATTTTTATTGCCCACTAGCTCCGCCTCACAGCCCTCATTGGCCTGGCCCATATGGAATAGGCGCTCTCCTTTTTCTGCTTTAGCAGTAAAAAAAAAAAAAGTAATAAGCCTTCCACAGTAGCAATCTTTGTACAAAATTGTGATAGCATAAGAGATTCTGGTTGGCAGCTCTTGTAGTGGCTTACCCCACTTTGAGAAAACAAATATGGGCAGTATTATTTGGCTTTGGCTACTAGCTAATATCATTCTGCTACATAATATAAATGTACCTCTGACAGACCTGACTTAATTACTAGAGACATGTTCCTGCCTTCTACTGGTCCCTCTCACATACAAATCCATGTATTTACTATGCTGCCCTGTGTCTACCACTGGTTAACTCAAGTACGTTGTTATTACCAACAGTGGTACAGCAATCTACTGCCTACGACTATCCCCAAACCTCTGTGTACCTAAACAATGCACAGGTTACTACTATACTGCCTGGATCCTAGCTACGATCCATAGGGCATAGCAAGAGGTCCATCGACTCACTGGACCTATGCGCTTTAGCCTTGTAGTAAATGCAGAAAGACCTGTGACTTTTTAAAAATCTCCTTGTCTATCTGAGAAGAATTCCTCCTTCTACTACTGTGTGCAGGAGATATTGAATTTAATCCTTGGCCTCTGCGCAAAGTTGCTTTCTATCACCGTCTCAAATTACTGCTTTGAAAGGCATCAGCTTCTCTGACATGCTAATATCTGCAGCCTCCTAAAAGTTGGATTCTGTCCAGGCTTGGATCATTCACCCTCTCCAGATATTATTGTGATCTCGGAATCATGGCTCCGAGCATCTACGCCGGACAGCGAGGTTAGTTTCCCAAATTACCTACTTTTCAGAGCAGACAGAAAGGCTAGAGGTGGGGGGGTAGCAATTTATGTTAAAAATAAATTCACAGTATCCATATTAGACGCTACATCCATGGCTGGAGGATTTGAATGCCTGTCTCTCAGAATTGAAGCATCTCACTCAGTGGCCTTCCGTATAATTGGCTGCTACAGACCTCCTGCAGCAGGACCACAGCTCTTGACTCACCTGTCATCACAAATGGATGCAACACCCATGGAGACAGTCCTACTAGGTGACCTAAACTATGACTGGCTAACCAATGGATCCCTACCCTAAAGCGATTCTGTGACTCACATGGGTTCACCCAACTTATAACTGAACCAACCCGTATCAACAAAAAAAATCCTATGAGGAGCACCCTCCTGGATGTGCTTCTTGTTAACAAGCCTCAATATTTCTCACACACCGGTATCCTGCCAGCTGACGTTAGCGACCACTGTATAACAGCTGGCATCAGCACCATCACCAAGCCACTATCCACTTCAAAATTCTCTATCAAAAGATCCAAACGGAACTTCGACCCCATGGCTTATTTTAATGATCTAAAAAACTCTCTGCTTTGGCAGAGCTTCTACCTAGCCAAATCAGTGAGTGAGGCTTATGAAACTCTGCACAAATCATAGCCAGTGCCCTCAATACCCATGCTCCCTTGATCAAAACTCGGATAAAACAAGGACCTGCCGTTGGTTCACACCAGAACTAAAAACGCCTTGCTCTAAAGAGACCAGCTATGGAAAATGCCCGAAAATCACATGCTGATGCTGATTGGTGTCTCTTTAGGTCAGCTAGGAATGCCTGTACAAAATGATCAGAGAAACTAAGGCTATTTATTACCAAAAGGAATTATGCTCTGCATCCACCAACCCTACCAAATTCTGGTCCACTATAAAAGAACTATCTGGACACTCACCAAGTAGTATGCTACCATCTAAAATTATGATTGACAATGTCACTGTCACTGACAGATCTGAAATTCTCAAGCTTTTAATAACCATTTTGCCACAGCAGGCATGGCTTTTGATAATGCACCAGTAAGCAGTCTTCATCCGCTTCCAAAGCCCAGCCATATGAACCAATTAACATTAGTATGCCTTTTTCCTTTTCCACAATCAACATAAAAGAAGTCAAGACCTGTTGCTACGGTTGGACACTAGGAAAAGCAGAGGAGCTGACTTATTAGACCCATACTTTCTGAAAATAGCTTATCACATACTTGTCGCACCCATTTTGCACTTATTCAACCTATCCCTAACTCAAGGCCTTCTCCCCACAGAATGGAAAACTGCCCATGTTATTCTGCATGTTCAAAGCAGGAGACCCAGTGACCTGAACAACTATAGGCCAATCTCCCTACTACCTATACTTTCGAAAATGCTGGAAAAGTTGTGGATACACAATTGAGATCATTCCTAGACAACTCTGCATTTTTAACCCCATGCAGTCCGGATTTAGAGCTAAGCACAGTACTACTACGGCACTGGTCAACGTTACTAATGACTGGCAGCGGAACTCAATAAAAAAAATTTGTTTGTGCAGTGTTTCTAGACCTCAGCAAGGCGTTCACACCGTCGACTCACTGCCTACTTCTTTCCACGCTAAACACCATAGGTCTGGACTCTATCTCACTGAAATGGTTCCAGGACTACCTGTCTGGTAGGCAGCAACAAATCAAAGCTGAAGGAGAACTTTCTCCCGCAAACCACTAAAAGAGAGTCCCTCAGGGTTCCATATTGGGACCCCTACTGTTCAATATCTACATTAATAATCTGGACTTAGGAATCAAGAAAGCCAATATCCACCTATTTGCTGACGATACAGTGCTCTACCTAAGTCGTGACTCTCCTGGAGCTGCATGCTCAGAACTCCAAGTCGAATTCAATACGCTACAAAACCAGCTTATCAACAAAAAACTATTGCTAAATGCAAAAAAAACAAAGGCCATGCTGTTCTCTCCATCCAGCACTGGGGCCAAATCCACACTAGCTGGTACAATTCCTCCTATAACCACCCTACTAGGTGAAAATCTTGAGTTCGTGAATTAAATTCAAATACCTGGGTCTATGGCTGGATAACAAACTCTCCTTATGGAGCACATTAAAGAATTGATGAAAACTAAGGCAGAGGCTTGACTACTTTTAGAATCAGACATCTCCTGACAGTAACCGCAAAAGACAGCTAGTTCACTTACCTTCCTTTCCTTAATTGATTCGCTGACATCATATATGGACAATGCTCTGCCTCACACCTTGCAAAATTGGATGTACTGTATCATAGAGCATTAAGATTCATTACTGGCCTCCGTCCTCCACACATCACTGTTTGTTATACACTGCAGCAGGGTGGCCGTCTCTACAATACAGGCGACATAGAAATGTAGCTCTCTGGATACTCCGTGCACTTACCAACAAACTCCTAACTACATTGTTGATTGCCTCCCGTGTGTCCGCCAGTACCTATGCCATAAGAAGCCTCTCACTAACTTCACTAAAATCCCCAGAATCAATAACCACTTTGGTAGGGCAGCTATAAGCCATGCCTTGCCTACACTCTGGAGAAGGATACAAGGCTCACTGAAACTTAGCTCTCCTATCAGTATCTCCGTGTTTAGGAACCTGTATGACAGAACATTTGCCGAAATCTGCAAATGTTTCCATAGTACATAGTAGTCCTGTTGATAGCTCATGCTCTAGCCTCACCATATGCAGCTATAACCGAACCCCTCCCCGCCATACATAAACCTATTCAGCACTCAGCTGCCATGCTGACCACTAGAACCATAAACATTTTTCTCTTTTCTTTTTCCTTTTTCTCCCTCTGCCACCCAAATACGTGAACAACATGGGCTCCCCGAAGCCCTGGTCACCCCCATGCACTGAACCGCCTCCGGGCCTGTAATGCTATTAAACTTGTACCATCCTGTAAAGTCATGGACAAATATGCAACTCTAAATCCTATGTCATTAAAGGCTGTATTTAATGTCATGTAATCCTATGTGAATACTTGGAATTGTACTTATTGCACCCACCTCATGTTTGTAAGTTTATTCTTTTGCCTTCCATACATTGTTTAACTCATCTTTAAGTTATGTGTTATAACTGTCTTTTACAAATGCAGGTCCACCTTGTAAATGAGCTTGCTCAACGGTGTCCGCCTGGATAAATAAAGATTTGATTGATTGATTGATTGATTTGATTAATGACCCCATCAAAAAAGCCAACATCCACTTATTCGCGGATGACACTGTACTGTACTTGAGTCATCCCACGCTGGAAGCCACCTGTGAAGACCTCCAAGTTGAATTTAACCTTCTACAATACCAGCTCATAAACAAAAAGCTTTTGCTCAATGCAAAAAAGACAAAAGCCATGCTCTTCTCCACTCCCTGCATGCGGCAATTCTGCTGGGGCTACCCACAAATTACTGCTGTTCCTGGAGAAACACTAGAGTATGTAGCAAAATTCAAATATCTAGTAGTTTGGCTCGATCATAAACTTCTTCCATTGACCATCTCAAGAATTACAGAAGAAACTAAGGCAAAGATTAGGACTATTCTACAGAATTAACTACCTGCTCATAAAGGAGGCCAAGATTCAACTGGTTCAAGCTACCTTCCTATCTTTAATAGATTACGCGGACCTGCTCTACAGCCACTGCACTGCCTTTGCACTGGTTAAGTTGGACACCCTCTACCACAGAGCTATCAGGTTCAATACTGGCCTTCCACTTTCCACACACCACTGTTCCCTGTACTCATCGTTGGGCTGGACTTCCCTTCACTATAGAAGGAATAAAGCGCCACCGTATGGGCCTTCAAGACGTGACCAACAAGCTCCCCTCATATGTCTCAGATTGTATTCCCTGGAGTGTGTTAGGCACCTACACTCTAAAGAGCTATTCCTTAATTGCCCGCCAAGTTCCAAGGGTCAACACTCATTTTGGCAAAGCTGCTTGAAGCTTCTCTTTATCCACATTGTGGAATGGTTTACAAAGGAACTTGAAGCTGAGCTGCCCTGTTAGCCTGAATATCTTCAAGGCGCTCTACGAGCGCTACATGAAAGCACCTTGCAAATGTTTTCCTCACCGCTAGCCCACAAATTCCGCAACTCCCCATTTCTATCCTGACACTCACCATGTTTCTACCCCTGGCTCTCACTCTTTCCCTATTAACTCTTCCTGCTGCACCCACTCTTCCCTGTCTGCTCCAGCCTGGCTAAAGTCCCACCCCATCCATAGTAGTGTCCCAATTATCTACCCATCCTCCATCATTATCATAATAAACAAGTACATGACAGCCATTGTCACTTTCTGTGGTTTTAGCCCAATTGTTCCCCCAGTCATCGGTAATATAGCCCTCCTCTTCTTTACCTCTCTAACCTGCCACCCCATACACAGCCTCTTTCCACTATATGTGTAGCTGCTGGCTGCCTCACTCAAAAGATCTTTGCTTATAACCCCTGTATGCCTAAGGTTGATTGTACATCTACTGACTTCTTCAACTGTAAAATAATGCTATTTTTATTTATTTCAACCTTGTATGGTACTGTATACACTGTATATACTTTTTCTTCCTTGTATATTATTGCTTTTTGCATACCTGCTTCTGTACTGTCTTTGATGTATTCATGACCAGGTCCACCTTGCAAATGAGCCTTGCTCAATGGTGCCCACCTGGATAAAAAAGATTTCATATGGAATTCATACACAATGGCAATTCCACTTTTAAATGCTTTTTGAAATTTCTTTGTTCATTCCATAGATTTCTAAAAGCATTTCTATGTAAATTATAGAATAAAATTCTGTAGGTTACATAACCCACTGAATATTATTCCATGAATTGCAGTAAATGAATCTCTACTTAACAAAGGACAGGAAATCATTTCTAACTGGCAGCTGTTTATAAAATTCTTATTCTCAGAAAGTATATGCATTTGTGTAAATTATCTATATTTAACCGAACCTGATTAAAAAGTTATATAAAGAAGCTGTTGTTTGCATTGTCTTTTTATGGGCAGCATTCTGTTATATTTTCATGAAACCAATCATTTGGAGTATTTATTATGTCATGGTTTGTGCACATAACTCTAAACAGGGTTCTGATAGATCAACTGCTCATAATTATTATTCTGTACACAAACTGTGATGTAGTAACAACTCCACATAAGTGATTCCATGAAGTGAACTGTAATAGAATGCTGCCCATAAAAACACAAACAATGCAAACAACAGTATCACCGATCATGTTTTATTTGGGTACAGTTAAATATGAATACTTTAGGACAATGCAGGGGGTGGTGGTGGACTGAGTGTTGGGGTGGGGAGTCCACTAGACACCAGGGAATGGGGATTACTTTTTTAAGGGATTGGGGATAGGGAGGGGGGTCCACTAGACACTAGGGAATAATTTGGATGATACAGACTTTTTTATGAAGGGGAGGAATCATGGACAGAGAGGGGGTCCGCTAGACACCAGGGAATTTTAACTTTAATGGGGGCCATGATCAGTGGGTGGGGTGGAAGTGGGACCACCAGCCACCAGGAGCTTTTTTTTTAACTTAATGGGGGATCCACAGTTGGCAGGTGGGGTGGGACCACTAGCCACTAGGGAGCGTTTTGTTTTTTTTACTTAATGGGACCCACAATTGGCAGATGGGGGAATTTTTAATGTATTAAACTATGTGTGGAGGAAGCATCAGAACTGACCACTGACGGTGATCAGTTCCACAGATTCTTTTGCCACAGTTTAATTCAATAACCTGCAAGTCATACATTTATTCTGCCATTTTAAGGCAGAATTGCCAAGTAAGTTACAAAAATAATTTCTGGACTTACATGGAAGCAAAAGTTGCATTTTTACAGAAATTCTGCCAGCGGGAATTTTTTTCCACACACCTCTAATTTTGTTACAGACATCAGATTCAGTACAAGAGAATTAGACATTAGGGCATAAGTGATCAGTCAGGTAATAAATTGCAATAATGTAAACAGTTTATGGAGTATAACATATTCTGTTTAGAACATGCAGTTTTTACTTATCATGCTGACACATCGATAGAATGATGTAGAAGCAATTTCTAAGAGCCTGCATATGTACTTTAGTTGAAGAAGGCTTTTAAAATAGGACATAATAGATGGTGCATGACTGATTGATTGAGTAAAGTTTATTTTTATACAGGACTTAGACATTACAGCAAAACTCCATTTTCAAGTAAAAGCCTCTGGCAATAGTATATTACAAAATTCACAAAAGTTAGCATTGCTGTTGTCATTTTAAGGATTCTAATAAAACAGGTAAAACACAAGGGCCCAGATATTCAAACTGCGCCAGTCTGAGGCGCAAGCCCCTGCGCTGCTCAAAATAGTTGCACAGGGGTGTGGCCGGGGTGATATTCAAAGGAGTTGTGCTGTTGAGCAACTCCTTTGAATATCGCCCCCGAGCCACAACACTTTGCGCGTAAGCGCAGTGGAACTTGCGCTCACGCAAGTTGCCAGAGTTGAGCATTCAACTTGCGTGGCGTAGTACCATTGGCGCCATGCTAAATTTCTGATATTCAAAAGGTGACATGCAATGGGGCCATAATTTATGGCGGGCGCAGGGGGCCATTTGCACTTTATGGCCCCATTTGCATGCCATTTGCATGTAGGTGTGCCGATCCCCGAGGACTTGCTCCTGGCCACCCTGCCAGGCAGCAGCCGTCGGGGACCGACGACACTGCAGCCCGATCGCTGGGCATCACAGTTACATGCCCCCCACACCTCCCACAGCCCGATCGCTGGCATCACAGTTACATGCCCCCACACCTCCCACAGCCCGATCGCGGGCATCACAGTTACATGCCCCCCACACCTCCCCACAGCCCGATCGCGGGCAGAACACATACAATGTCGCCTCCCAACATCACCCACAGCCCGATCGTGGGTAGAACCTGTATAAACCCCCAGTGCCCGATCGCGGGCAGAACCTGTATAAACCCCCAGTGCCCGATCGCGGCAGAATGTAACCTCCCCCAACCCGAAGAAATCTCTGGTGGTCCAGTGGACCGTAAGCCCGATCAGCGGGCAGAATGTCACAGCAGAACCCCCCAAACATCTCCCTGGTGTCTAGTGTCCCCCACCCACCCACGAAGCCCCTCCACCCGCCTCCCCGCAGCCGAAGGGATGACAGTATCCCACTCGCTTCGCTTCTGTCATTCACGATTGACTGTCCGTAGGGCTGCACGCCCATTGGTGCAGAGCCAGCCATCGGGCGGCAGCCCATACCGTATATGACAGTCCAGATTTGTGACCGCGGGGGAGCGATCGGGCTGTGGGAGGTGTGTGAGGCATAACTGTGATGCCCGCGATCGGTTGAGCAGTCTGTAGTGAAGGGAGGAGTGCGCTGCAGTTGGCAGCCCTATAGCCCCAGCTCTGTACAGAGCTACCACAAGAAGAGGGTGTGTATTCTCACCCTAGAGAAGGACACAGAAGAATACTTGCTGAAGTGGTCGAGATTGTTCCCCAGTTTGTTCCAGTGCCCCATCCGAGAACCAGACCAGCTCTTCAGGAGCAATCCCTGGGCCTGCTGGAGGAAGAAAAGCTGTCTTATGAGAAGATTAGTGCTGAGACACCAGAAGTAATTTTTTTCCTGTGACAAGCCCTGGGCACCTGCAAACCATGGTGAGTCTGCTCTGCCAGAGAGCCTATCTTTTCACCGAGGTTGTAGTGTAAAGTAGCTGCTACTGTGGGTCAGAAAAGGACAGCCAAGTACAGTACTTTAAAGTTATATGCAAGGCCACTGATTTACAGTGATTAAAACAATGAAATTCCATTTTCAAGACTTCAGATTCCAGAATTTCACCGGTGATTGTTACTCTAATTTCTGGATTTTACCTGGATTCTGCTATCATTATTTTAGTATGTGCATAAATAAATCAGAATTAGAGAAGGCTTAATATACAGAGCACTAAATAAAGCAAACTGAAACTAGTACAGGAAGGAATTAAGAAAAATACAAGTTTTGTAGATTTACTGATCTGATAAAAAATGCCAGATTCCATGAAATCTTTGTTTTTACCGGTTTTCAGGCAGCCCTAATTCCGGAATTTTACCAGGTTTTCCGTTAAAAACTGAAAAATAGTGGCCTTGGTTATAAGTATGGCTTGAAATGCATCTAATCAGTGGGGGTCTGGGATGGACATAGCCTCTTAGAGAACGTTGCAAATCAGGACACCAGTTACCAAGACAGTAGATTATTAAATGTGATATACATTTCGAGATAGCATTCTACAAACAGAGTCTAAAAGGAAGCGTGTTGACTCCAAATGAATAGCCGGGTATGGATTTGGGGACAAGAGGTGGGAGACCTCATCTGGAGTAACCAGATTTACCTCCATGGATTCACTTTGGCACCTATAGCTTTCTCCCAAGCACTTGGCCAGTGTCTGCAGAAAGTACCCAGAAGTGGGATTAAGGATGTGCGTTATTCCCTTAGAGCTAGAAAGTGCTCATGGGTGGTAGAGGAGCCACCAACAGAAATGTCCATGCTATATGGAAAGTGCTACCAGAGCTGGCCGAGGTCATGCCAGGGAATCCAGGATAGAGTACCAGTTCTGGCTGACAGCCCAGTGTGTTCAGAACCTGAGGGTAAAAGTTGCTGTGATGATGAAGCAGATGTGTTCTGACCTCTATAGTTCTGCATAACCAGTGAGTGTAGCCTCATGGGGGTCCAACTTGGTTTTGTATTCCTGTGTGTAAGTGAATAAAAGCCCCACTTTAGAATCCCACTCCTGGTTTGGACATTCACAGTTCTTGCTTCCTGTGTCTGGAATTACTTGGGTGCCCCTGTCCAGAAGTGCAAACCTAGCTCTGATGCCGAGCGAATGTTTTCTCCCCAAGCCCAGGCTAGCCAGGTAGTGGGTTACAAAAATGGAGGCACCGGGCGCTAAATAAACACCCAACCCCTGGTTACAATAAAACAGGTTAACAGCTGCCCCCCACACAGTCCCCGTACCACCTCAGTGGGTGCACTCAGCTTCCCTCCCCCCACGGCTATAAGGACAGTGAATATCCATTGTAGTGGTACCTCACTGGCTTGCTGGTAGCCAACCAGATGATGTAATGGAGCTGCGCAATGGGGATGCAGAGGGAACTGCAATTTTAACCTGACTGCCTCCAAGGCAGGAGGGGCAGCGGGCGTCAATGTGGGGTTCACAGAGCGCGACCTGTGGTGTCGTCATGGCATCGTTATGCGTCCACTGCTCAGGAAAGCAAAAGGAAAATGAATGCCGGTGGCAGGATGGTGCTGGGACATCCACAGGCCCTGCATCCCACTAATTGGGCCTGCCGGTCAAACTACTGGATCCGGTTCATTGCAGGAATGGGAGCATGCCGACCCGCAGGGGCAAGCCCTGGGGATACTGGCCAGCAGTAAGTCTTGGTGGATGTTGAGATGATGGGGCTGGAGTATCCCAGCAGAATGAGATCACCGGTAGGGAGGAAAATAGATCAAAAGAAAAATAATTAATGAATAAAGTCATTAAAGATGGGCCACTAGCAATTTTTAAAATCCTTTGAGGTTTTGTTTTGATTTTGCATGCTGAATTCATAATGTGGATGCAGTAGGGTCCTAGTACACATTTCTGATGGTAAACAACATGGCGCCACACCAACGCCATGTCCACATTGGCGATCGGAAGTTAGCAACATTTTTAAACCGTTATTTCACTTCCCGTGATACCGCATCTACACTATGTCAGAACTGTGTTGAGACATGGCAGCCACCTGTCACACTTGGTTAAGTTTCAGTGGCCGTAAACACGCCATACCGCACGTTATCCATGCTGCAGTTACAACAGAGTAATAGTAATGGGTTTATCCTAAAAGAAGAAGTGTGCAATAAAGTCACTTCTAATAGCATGGATTTATCTAAGCCAGACACGTGCAGATTGACTCACAGAGCCAGTCCTAGAAACATCCAGCAGAATCTGTACCACATTAAGTAAAAACTTTTAACATTAAAAAAAAAAAACTTGAACCACATCAGTGGGGCCATTTGTAGCACAGAACTTTACACTTTTTCCCCCCCCCACGTTCTCCAATTCACAGCTGCAGTCACAGCATCTTTGTTTCTACAATAAATGGTATTATTTAGTCCAAAGACATAAAACAGCATCAACATAAAAATCACATTGCATGAATTACATGACTTACCATATGTGCAAACGATGATTCCTTAAAGTAAAAGCACTAAGCATAAAGTAAGCATTAGGTTACATACAGCATACTAATGAAATGAACTATACTCCGTTTAACTAGAGTCACTAAGCAGACAGTGGAACATTCAAAGTCACAGCATCTTGAGGCAGCGGTGAACTGCATTCTGGGCCCTAGGAAGACAACAAAGAGGGAGCATGGTGGCAGCTCCTATCAGCACAAGTAATTTTACCGTGCTTGGTTGAAAACCATTTTCAAACCATGCTAAAACCCTCGTTTCATCACGGTTTAAACTTAGGTTTTGAAACACAGTTTTAAAATGTTACCAATGTGGATGCGAACTGTGGTCGGCGTTCTTATGTTACAGACTAACATTATAAGAACGCCAGTGTGGACAGGGCTAAAATGTTTATTTATAGTGGGCATGGAAAGAGAGCGGTTACTTTTAAAAAAAAATAATTTCAGAACTTCATATCGCAGTTGAGGAGTGAAATAGAATTAAAAGAAAAATGGATCTACTGATAGTTTTGCCAGAAATGCATCATTACTTAAAACCTACACAATGGCATTCTTTGCCGCTAACAAACACTGCTACTTTAAGTTCACATCTCTGTACAAATAAACCTTCCTCTCCTCGGAGTACCTATTCCCTTCTACTTCCCCTTCTCCAATAACCCGACATGCCCAGTGAGCTATTTTTGAAGGATTAATCAAGGAATATTTATAAATGTTCAGGAAGTCAGACCTATCTCACAGCTCATCGGAAAAGAAAAAAAATAGATGCACCAGTGAGACCCGTGCATCTAAATCTAAACATTACCAGCGCAATCAAGACAATAACATGGATGTCTCCCAGGGACTCCTGGAGGAGTGGAGGTAATTTACTTGAGTCTGTGACAAGCTTGACTGTAGCAGAATTGTTGCTAATGGCTAATGCGGACTCCATTAGACTTGGCCATTGCATTAAATTCTCATTTTGTTCACCTTCACTTACTGGAAACGGATACCGGTGGGATCACAGGGCTGAGCCAGCAGAGGAATTGCAGGTTCCTCTAATCCATTTCAGTTTACCTCAATTATAGCAAAGGAGTTTTGACAAAGTAAATTCACTAAACACTGGGACAGGAAATGTGGTCCGGGCCACTGGTTCGGGGCCTCGGGGTTTAGGGAGGTTTTGATGAAATGGACGAATCCGGTTTCGGCGGAAAAAAGACAAAACCCAGAAGTATGGCCCATAACTATTTTTTTACATTAGAAGGAGGGAAGTGATACTCACTCTGTATAACTGCTTGGTGAGGCCGCACCTTGCGTACTGCGTGCAGTTTTGGAGGCCACACTTAAAGAGGGACATTAACCTCCTGGAGAGGGTCCAGAGGAGGGCAACCAAAATGATTTGGGGCTTGGGGGACAGGACCTATGAGGAGAGGCTCGAAGAGCTAAATATGTACACATTGGAAGAGAGAAGGGACCGGGGGGACATGATAGAGGTCTTCAGGTACATGAAGAGGGTAAATAGGGGAGGAACAGTCAGGGTGCTTAAGGAAGGAGGAGGGGCCACTAGAGGGCATGGGTGGTAGCTGGAGGGGAAGATTCAGGGGAGAAAGGAGGAGGTGCTACTTCATTGGAGAGGGTGGTGTAGCCATGGAATGCACTGTCTAGGGGCTGGTGGAGGCAGAGACAGTGGAGGGCTCAAGAGGGGTGGGACAGGTACAGGGGAAGGGTTCTGGGCAAAATCCAATGCAGCAAGAATATCTGGAACTGGGAGGGAGAAGCCTGAGAAGGCGAGGGGGGCAGCAAGGTCAGCACCCAGGGTGGGGGCTGGCCAAACGAGCAGACACGAAAGACCGTTAGGCCTATTCTGCTGCATTTTAGTACGTTAGTATTAGTAAGGGCGCAAGAGCCCTTGTTTCATGTTTTAAAGAGGCTGGTTTGGGGGTGGGTGGGGAGTTTGATGATTAAAAGCTCCCCCCCTTATAGCCTAACTAGTCATGAAGAGATGTTGCTGGTGCCGAGGTGACCCTTCTGCTGGACAATGCCATGAAAAATAACCCCCTTAACCCTTCATTTAATTGTAGTCCGAATCAGGCCAATATGGGTTTGGCCTGACCTTTTTTTGCTTTTCTAATCTCACTTATTACGGTTCCATGTCAAAAGGGTGAAAAACGGTGACCTGTCACAATAGCACCAAACCCATAGGGCAAACACTTGTCAGAAAGTATTTTCTTGTGGAGGGCTTTGCCTCCCCCCACACCCCCTTTACCTGGATCCCTACTCTGGGAGTGGCTGCAACTCAGGGATGGGGGCAAAACCAAGGTCACTTTAAAGTGTTGGCACCATTGTTCCTTCGCCCTTTCGACAGTTCGCCATCCTTGGTTCGCCCTTATGATGTGCTACCCTTATTACTGCTTTGTTCTGTGTCCCTCACATCAATGGTCATGGCCACCACCGCTGTAAAGTACAGTTACACAAGAACTTACCGCAATAGTAGATCTTCGAGAGGCGCTCTTGCAGCAGGCTATAACCATTAGGACTAACGCCACAGGCCTTGGGACCCACCGGGAAAATTCTTAGCTACCAGTACCCAGCAGGGACTGCCCCCCCACATCAGCTCCACCCCAACGTCAGACACGGGACATGGGGGGGCGGACCCAGCTCCACCCCAGTTCCCCCACTAAGACCCGCAAACGGATCCTGGCAAGAGAACTGAGTGAAGCCTAAAGACGTGCTGAACACCTCACCGGGGACGGAGGGTGGAAGCAGCGCTGCTGCAAGAGCACCTCTCAAGATCTACTGTTATGGTAAGTTCCTGCACAATTGCTACCATCTTCCGAGTTGGAGCCTTAAGTGCAGGCCATAACCATTAGGACTGAATCCCAAGCAGTCTGTGCCAAGGAGGTGCCTAGCCCCGGGAGGTGGAAGGATGGTAATAAGACTGACAACACAGCAAGTCAGAACAGAAGTCCCTGAAGGACTGCCAAGCCGAAACCGGCACAGTGTCTGGATGCAATGTCCAGGCTGTAGTGCTGCACAAAAGTGTGTACAGAGTTCCAGGTGGCTGCTGCACAGATGTCTCTTATAGAGAAATGTTTTAAGGCAGCAAAGGAAGCAGAGACTCCCCTGGTGGAGTGACCCCTAACTGGGCCCAGAAGGGGTTTATTGTACTTATCGCAACAAAACATAATACAGTGGACAAGCCACTTAGAAATAGTCTGCTTAGACACAGGTTTGCCCAGGCATTGTGGCGCCAAGGCCACAAACAGTTGCTCTAATTTACGGTGTAGCTGTGTGCTCGAGGTAGTACCTCAGCACCCTGTCGATGTCCTGTGTTGAAGGAGAGCTTCTCCCCTATTGGAAGGGAAGAAAAATAAACCGGAAGGTCAACCGACTGGTTGAGGTCAACTCGAGACCACTTTAGGAAGGAACTTAGGATTTGTTCAGAGAGAACCCTTTCCCTGTGAAAACCAAATAAGGCTCTTTACACATCAGAGCCTGAGCTCGGAAACTCTTGAGTGGAGGTAACAGCTACTAAAAACAAACCTTCCAGGAAAGGTAACGCAGCTCACAATCAACCGCTGGCTCAAAAAGGGGAGGAGAAGAGTGAGCTCCAACACAAACAGGAGGTCCCAGGGAGGGATAGGATCCCTAATGGGAGGTCTCATATGCAGAATACCCCGTAAAAGGTGCGGGCCACGTCCAGTTGGGCTAAGGTTCTATCCCCCAAGGGGACATGCTATGCAGAGATGGCCCACATGTGCACTTTATCGAAGAGTAGCTCAAGCCTTGTTAGTATAAGGAGAGGAGATACTGCAATGCTGAGTTCACTGGACAGGTAAGGGGGTCCAGACGGTGAGACGACGCCCATAAGCAGAAACACTTCCACTTCATAGCATAAGTGGAACGAGTAGAGGACTTTCTCACCGAGACGAGGACATCCGCCACCTGCTGGGAGACCCCATACCTGGATTTTGCTACATCTGCAGGAGCCAAGCATGAAGGTGCAAAGACCTGAGATCTGGATGGACCAGCTTGCCTAAATTCTGGGACAGCAACTGCGAACATATTGGTAGCGGGATTGGAGGTTCCGAGGACAACCGCTGAAGTAGTGGGAACCAAATCTGCTGAGGCCACAATGGGGCAATTGGAATCATCTGAGCCCCTCGGCCTGTATCTTTAACAGTACTCTCAGAATGAGAGGGAAGGCATAATGGAACCTCACCCCCAAGAAAGCGACAATGCATCTGGCCAGAAAGCACCAGGTGCGAGCTCTCATGAGCAGAAAGTTGGCAGTTTGGCATTGTGTGGGGACGCAAAGAGGTCCAGCTCTGAACGACCCCATGTGTCGAAGAGCTGGTCCACTACGTATTGTAGTAACTCCCACTTGTGTGCCTTGGACTGAGACCTGCTTAGGCTGTCTGCCAAGTCGTTTAGGATGGCTTGAACGTGCACTGCGGACAGAGATGTGACGCTCCAGCGCCCAGTACCAGACTCTCACCGCCTCCCTGCATAGGGGTTAGGAGTGTGTTCCCCTTGCTTGTTGATGTAAGAGATGACCACCATGTTGTCCGTCTGAACTAGGAAGAGCCTGGGACAAGGTCCTCTTGGAAGGCATGCAGTGCACTGAGGATCACTCGCATCTCCAGGACATTGATGTGGAGGTCGTGCTCTACTGAGGTCCAGACCCTTTGTGTTTGGCGGGCCCCTAGGTGAGCCCCCCAATCCCAAATCTGACACATCCATGGTTAGGATCTTATTTGGGGGCTTCTGATGGAAAAGAACCCCTTTCTCTAGATTGAGAGGGTCCAGCCACCAAAGTAGGGTCCTCTTGACTGGCTCTGCGACTTTGACCATGTGATCTAAGTCATTTGAGCATTGATCCCACTGCACCCTGGGCATCCACTGTGGGACTCATGTGGAGACAGGCCAAAGGAGTGACAGGGATGGCTGCCACCATGTGCCCCAGAAGTCTGAGGAATGTCCTGGCCTGGACCTGATGGGTTACTAGGACCGATCCAGCTATCTCCATGAGTGATCGCCTCTCTGGAGGTAGAAAAGCCATGCCCTGGATCTGAGTCAGGACGCCTATGAAGATGAGTCTTTGGCTGGGCTCTAGGAAAGACTTTGGAAGGATCAGGGTGATCCCCACCTCTTGGAACAGATTATAGGTGTCTAAGAGCCTGAAGGAGGCACATCCTTGATGGGGCTAAAACAGCCAATCATCGCGGTAAGGGAAGACATAATGCCCTAGCGCCTTGGAGCTGCAGCAGCTACCACTGCCAAGCAATTGGTGAAGACTCGAGGAGAGGGCCGAATGGAAGACCCTGAACAGATAATGCTCCCCTGGAAGTGGAACCTCAAGGTACTTCCTGTGGAGGGAAAGACCCGATGTGCATGTACGCATCTTGCATGTCTAGAGAGCAGAGCCAGTCTCCTTGGTGCAGCAGAGGAATAAGACCTGGAAGGGTCACCATCCTGAACCTTTGGTACTCTATATAGTAGTTTAAGGAGCGGAGGTCCAGGATGGGCCGAAGATCTTCGTCTTTTGGAACTAGGAAAAGTGGGAGTAATATCCCTTTCCTGCTACTGCAGAGGAACTGGTTCTATCACCCTTTTTACAAGAGGGCCTGAATTTCTCCTTCTACAAGAGGTATGTGAGAGGAGGATATCTTGAGGACCTTGGTGGAGTGTCTGGGGAATAATTCAGTGAACTCCAGCGACGCCCCTCCTTATGTCCAGGACCCACTGGTCCGCTGTAATAGAGCTCCAACCCTTCAGATGAAGGGAGAAGAAATCCCTACTGCCTCCCTGGTACCACCTCTAGAGAGAGGAGGGTCAGGAGTGAGTCATTGGTGGAGCCGGAAGTGGGCAGAGAGGCTTGGGAGGACTTGGGGCCTCGAAAAGGAGCCCTCCAGATTGCTGGTTACTGGCTTTCCTTCTGAAGCCACCTCTCTGGCCCTGTTGGTTTCTATGGGCTTGAGCACCTGAGGGCTTACTGAAATGGCCATTGTCTCACTCATTTCTGGTCCCTCAGACATCTGCCTGATAGACCAGATAGATTTGCCTGACTCCTGGAGACAAGAGATAAGAGACTCCGTCTCCTGCCCAAAGGACAGAACCCTGGAACTGAGGTCCCGGATTCCGGACTGCAAATCCGTTGAAATCCTGAGACTCTCAACCAGGCATGGCGCGGAGGAGAGACACCTGATGCCGCTGCTCTGGCCGCCGTATCTGCAGTGTCTACGAGGCACGGAGAACATGCGTGCCTATGTCCAAGCCCGATTTTAAGATGTCCAGAAGCTCAGTCTTTTGTGCGGAGTCTGGCAAGGCATTGGCTAGCTCCTGCCCTCCCTCCCATAACACATTCTAGTACTGGACCATATGCGTGAGGAAGTTGAGGGATCTAATGGTGGAGGCAGAGTAGACCTTCTTGCCCACCTGGTCCACGTAGCGGGGATTCTGGGTCAGGAGGCTGGGAGCTTAGGTGCTTAGGCTGCTTAGACTTGTTGTGAGCAGCCGTAATGACAGAGAGTCTGCCTGAGGGTTCCACCAGGAGAGGCTCATCCTCAGGGCTCTATACAGCCTATCTGACTTTTGGAACAGCCTGGACTGAGGCTGGATGCTTCAAGTTATCCTGGTGAGATCTTGGAAGGTGTCCACTAAAGGAGACACCACTAGAGGCTTGGGCTCCTTTTGTCTCAGGTAAGAGGCCAGTCGTGACATTCTGGATCCAGGTCCTCAGTCTCCATGCATTTGAGGCCTGGATGTGCCTCATGACATCCATAAAGGTTGGATCGTCAGGAGGTGAGCAGGGTTGGTCCTTCTCCCGAGGAGCCCCCACCTCAGAGAGGGAGGAAGCAGAAGAAGGAGTAGATGACCTGCTACTCGGCCTAGAACAGTCTGAGCTGCTGTGGGACTCCTTCACTCGAGCATCAGTAGCTACCAGACCGATGTTGGTCTAGGACCGGCACCGGCTGTGGGACCGGCAGCGGAACAATGACTGGCGGCCTGGGGACGGCGTCAGGAGTGAGGCAGAGCCCACCTGGGACAGCGGGTCAGCTACTGGGCCAAGACCGGACTGGATGACAGCTGCCCGATTGAGAAGGGTGCCGAGCGATGGTCCTCAGACTAGGAACAAACCTTTGAGGCGGGCAAGGCAGCAGCCGCTTGGGGGTCTTCTGCAGAGAAGGAGCGGGAAGGCCCTCTGGTTTAAGGTTGTCTGGCCGGTCAGTATGCGGCGTCGGGTCCAGCTTCGGCGGAGACTGCTCTTTTTTTCACCCGACTCCACCAGAAGGTGAAAAGCTCCTGCAGTTCCTCCTTGTTAAAAATCGTGGCTGCAGAACCGGGGAAGCCGGAGGATCTGGTAGGGCGTGGGAGAGCAAACCCCCCGCAGAACCCTGCGTAGTGGAAGACCTGGGAGTCACCAAGGTCGCCCCTGCCACAGGAGTGTCTTCCACCAGAATAGTCTCTACCGGCGTCAGTACGGTGTCCAATGTAGGCTTTGCAGGAGGCGGTGCTGGGGTAACTTTCTTGCCTGGCGGTTTGCCCACATTGGGCAAGGCCGAGACCTTCCTAGGTAGGGCCGTAGCTTGTGCCGAAGAGGCCTGGGGGATAACCCATAGCAGAGCCACCTTTGGTTTTGCCGGTTTCTCCTTCGATCTTCCCACCTTGGCTGGTGTTGGTTTCTTGGCAGAAGAGCTTGGCACTCTAGAGCCTTCCAGGTACTTGTGAAGGTTCCCAGAGCCAGAGGAAGAAGAGGCCTTCTTGGGGAGGGTGAAAGTGAGACAGGGAGTGATGATGGGACGAGCTACGGTCTTCATCGAGGAGCGCTGCGAGCCTTTTCCGGTGTTCCCGAGGTGTGCAGGACATCCATTTTCTGCTCCAAGATATGGGCTTTTAGGTCCTTCAGGCGTCTAATTCTTGTTCTGCTCATGAAACCCTTGCAGATTTTGCAGGCCACGCTGTCATGGTCTGGGCCCAGGCAAAAAACGCACTTAGTGTGGCAGTCTTTTGAAGACATCTGGCGGCCACAGTCACACTTATTCCTCTTGAGGCCAAAGGAAGAGACCGGTGACGACATGCACCAGACTGAAGTTGGAGGAGAGAAAATGATGAAAAATCGTTGAAAACCCAAAGAAGGAACAATTTCTTCTTTATTTTCTTTTTTGCTGGTTAGATTAATAGCCAGGAACTTCCCCAATGTGAGCGGGTTGCAGCGGGAAAAGAACTGGGTCCGCCCCCTTTTGTACCGTGACTGATGGGGTGGAGCAGAAGTCAGGGGGCGGTCCCTGCTGGGTACTGCTAGCTAAGAATTTTTCTGGTCGGTCCTAAGGCCTGCGGCATTAGTCCTAATGCTTATAGCCTGCTGCAAGAGCTCCCACTCGAAGTAAGATCCTTAATTCTATGGGGATGGTAGGCAAGTGGTGAACTTCACAGCTGATTGCCACTTCTTGACCAGACAGCAGGGAGTATGGAAATGCCTGGCCTGCCGAGCCCTCTTTCCATGGAGCCATGTGCCTCACCCTCCACTTCCATGGGATCCTTGTGTCTCACCTCTACATCTATGGGAGACATCAGTGGTAGTAGGAGATTCTCTCCCCCCCCCCCATTGAACAAGCCTCTCTGTCTCCCTCAGGCTGTTGTAATGCCCACTAGGACAGCTGCCTGATGATCTCCACGATCAGTCTCTGACCAGCTGATCGAATATGGAGCCACTCCACTCCTCCCATGTCGTATTGGAGAAGTTGGTTGCACACAGTGCTAAAATAAATGTAGAATAATGCACGGGAAGTGTGTATAATGAAGATTTTATGCACACCAAGGTGTGCATAAAATCCAAATTTTAAATACTTCCCATGTTTTATTTTTATATCTACTGCTTCTTTGACTATTGCATTTTTTTCATTTGTGGTACGAGGAAGCAGTTCATCGTGTGGCAGTTTCCAGGTGCAGCACGAGCGACTTGAGAGCCTGAAGCAAGGCAGCCTTGCAGCTGCTCACCTACCAAGGGAATTGTCGGCAGAACATTTGAGGAAGGTGCTTGGGCAAACTCTTATTCACTGTTCGTTATTCACACACGTGAATCACAGGATTTGCCAGCTACTGCCACCAGTTGATAACCATCATTAACCAGTAAATATAAAGGAGTTATTAACAGTCAGCCTCAAAGTCTCCAAATAATACGTCATACAGCAAGGTGACCAGGAGGCTGAGGTACATAGGCAGATGCTTCAAGCGTTGCAGAGGAGAGGTGATCTTTCCACTGTAAAAGGACCCTGGTGAGGCCTTAGCTCGAGCATGGTGCCCATTTCTAGAACCCTCACCTGAAAAAAAAGACAGGGACTGGCTAGAAGCAGTGCAGAGGAGGGCCAGTAGGATGATCCAAAGACAGTGAGGCCAGACATACGAGGAACGGCTTCCCAACATTTCATATGTACTCACTGGAGGCCAGGCGGGAGTTGGAGGACATAAAAGAGAAGCTTCTAAGGGATATAAACAAAGTGGATCATTTACCAGGAATGAGAGCGCAGTTATGAGAGGTCATGTGCGGAGACTGGGGGGAGGAAGGTTTTAAATGGAACGTTCAGCATCAAGAGTCTCACACCCAAGTGTGAGGCTGGTCCCAATTTGCACTTTGTGTCCAAAACCTTTATTGTATAGTGCAGTATAACAGATTTTTATCAGACTGATTTTGCTGGCTTCCAAGCAGCCATTTGTTGTAACCAGAAATCCCAGAATGCCCTGCAGGTGACATCAGAGACGGAATGTGGGAGATTCAATTGCTGCAGTGCATGTTAAGAGATTTTATAAGTGCAAATCAGATGTTTGCTGGTCCTGCTGTTCTCACAGGTGTAAGTACAGTCCTGTGTGACTGTACTTAACCCCAGGAGGACAGTGGGACCAACAAGCAAAAGAGCAGAGCTTATAAAAACTCTGACATGCACTGCAGCTATTTAATCTCCCACATTCCTTCTCTGATGTCACCTGCAGGGCATCCTGGGATTTCTGGTTACAGCAAATGGCAGCTTGGAAGCCAGCAAAATCAGCCTGATAAAAATCTGCTATATTGCAGTAAACCATAAGTTATAAAAATGTTTTTCAAACAACATGAAGTCTTGCTATATTATGACAGTAGTAGTTTGTCCCACCAGTAGAACTGCTCCGGAGGTGAAATGGTTAATACCATTCCAAAATAGAACTTTGAGCACGAGCTCTAAGAAGCAGCTCTATCTGTGTAATTTCAAACCTGAACTGTCAGATTCTTTACTCCGCCTCAGTGAACAGTCGCTCCGGAGATTTCTCCTACTGCTCGGTTCATTTCTCGGTTTAAACAGTGTTTTTCTCGGTTCGATTCAACGAGAATAGTTTCTATTAACCATAAAACCGTCGGTTCAAGCTCTGTCTGTGGTAATCGTAAGTAAATTAAAGGTTTTGTCTGTGTGGAACTTGTAAGTTTATCGGTTCGGTTTTGAACCGATCAGCTGGGTTTAAAACTTAACAACTTTAAAGTTTAACATTTTAGAGTGCAGTTCCTGGTTCTTATCGGTTCTAAAAAAACGGATTTTATTACGTTTTTTTCCAATATCCGTGACACGGTTAGGAACCGATAAGGGTGTCTTGCCTGGCACTGCTGTTTAAAGGGCAAGTTTTTCTGGTTAGGCTGGCATTATGTCCGAGAAACCCAAAAGAAAAACCGGGCCCACTGGGTTTCAACACTGTGATGTCTGTGGGGAAGTCTTTGCCAAGGCTGACCCACACACCACATGTGTCTATTGTCTGGGGTTTGACCACCTCCAGTCAGACTGCCAGATATGTAAGAATTTCCCTGCAGCCACCCTGGAAGAGAGATTGGGCAGGCTCAGGGAAACGAGAGGTAAAAAGTCCGCTGACCCAGATGACAGCCCGGTTCGGTGCCAACCGAACCGAGGGAGTGCCCTCTGACCAGGGCGAGACTTCCTCGGGCAAAAGAAAAGCTGGTTCTGAGGAACCAATTCCAGTAAAGAAAACAAGAAAGTCAGCAGGTTTGGAGTCCAAAACCCCTTCTCCAACTGCTGCAGAGATAGCAAAAGCCATACAAATTGTCCAGTCACTGTCTCAGGTTCCATCCGAACCGCCACTATCTGGCAAAAGGTCGGTTCGTCCGGTTCCAGTGGTTCAGGAATATGATGTTGAGGAATTTTATGAACCAGAGGAGGGGGAGGATGATTATGAACAGTATGAATGTGGCTGGGAAGGTCTGGGTGTGCCCATTGAACCGGACATTTCCCCAGACAGACCTCTAGAATCTCCCCCTATGCTATCCGAGTCCCCATCTCATTTTATGTTTTACAAAAAAGTTGCTGAAACCCTCCAGCTTCCCTTGGAAGAAGCTGTGGATGAGCAAGAGGAGCCTGATTTTGTAGAAATGATGGATATTCCAGAGTCTAGGAGATTGTCTATTCCTTTGCATAAGTCTTTTAGGAAGCAAACAATAAAAATTGTAAAAGCTCCTAATTCTGTGCCTCCTGTAGATAAAAAGATGGACAGAAGGTACACATTGTCAGGCCCTGATACAGAATTCCTTTCTCAGCAATGCAGTCATGTTGGGGTAGTTCAGGCTGCAGCCTGTGATAAAGCTAATATCCCCCTGGCTTCACATCCTCCTGACAAGGATTCCAGGAAGATTGATGCCATGGCGAAAAACAGTATATGGCAGCCTCTCTGGGACTCAGGCAAGCAAATTATATGGCTTATGTAGCTAGGTATCAGAAATCTAGATGGGATACTGTTATGGAATTAGCCAAGCAAGCCCATGGCCAGCTGGCTAGCGAACTAGAACAGGTGGCTGCTGATGGCATTGAGGCTTCTAAGGTACAGTTTCATGCTGCTGTGGATGTTAATGATGTTTCCTCTAGGGTCATGGCCACATCTGTAGCTTTTCGTAGGTTGGCCTGGCTCAGGTGTATTAGTCTGTCACAAGATACCCAGACTAAGGCTATGGATTTTCCTGTGGTGGGAAATTCTCTGTTTGGGGAGCAGACAGAGAATTACATGAAAAAGATGGATGAATATAGGACTACTTACAAAAGTGCCCAAGCTAAGGAGCAGCAAGCCACTCCTCAGAGGCATACCCCCAGGGGTAGGGGTAGGCCTTTTCACAGGCCTTTTTACCAGACTCAGGCCTCCTCTGCCTATGCTCAGAGGGGCTTCTTCAGAGGCAGAGGCAGACGAGGGGTGGGCAGGCCTGCTCCCACCCCTCAGCCTAAAGCTCCTGCTAAGCAGGCACCCTGATGGGGTGCCCAGGGCCGATTCTCCTCTACCGGTAGGGGCAGGCTGGCTTACTTCAGTCGAACTGGGCCTTTAACCTCAGACAAGTGGGTTCTGGAAGTAGCAAGCCAGGGTCTGGTTCTCAGCTTCAAAAAGTTTCCCAAGTTGAGAACTAGACTTTTTCTACCTGCAAGTGCTTCAGAGACCCTTGCTCTGGAAGCAGAGGTCTCAACCCTGTTGGCTCTCAGAGCAGTGGAAAGGGTTCCTCCCCTGCACCAGGGCGGGGGTCTGTATTCCAGATACTTCCTTACCCCAAAAAAGACAGGAGAATGGCGGCCCATATTAGACCTCAGATATCTGAACAAGCATCTTTTGAAACCAAAGTTCAAAACGGTAACTCTGGCAATGATTTTACCCTCCCTAAGGCCAGGGACTGGTTAGCCTCCTGGACCTCAAGGATGCCTATTTCCACGTCCTAATCAGAAGCTCCCATCAAAAGTACCTCAGATTCGAACTACCCTCAGGTCATTACCAGTTCAGAGCAATGCCCTTCGGCCTTACCTCTGCCCCAAGGGTATTCACAAAGTGTCTAGCAGTGGCAGTGGCTCACTTAAGGAGGCAAAGGATTGCTGTTTTTCCCTATCTAGACGATTGGCTTATTGTAGGCCAGTCCCCAGAACAGGTAAAATCTCACCTGCAAGTTACCCAGCAGCTTCTCACCTCCTGGGCTTTCTGCTAAATCTACCAAAGTCGGTTCTGGAACCAGTCCAGGTACTCACCTTTATAGGGGCAGAGTTGGACACAAAGCTAGCCAGAGCTTTTCTTCCCTTAGAAAGGGTGACGAATTTAGTGACTCTGGCCTCCTCCTTCACCCTGCAGGTCTCTCGACCAGCAAGACACTTTCTGCAGCTCCTGGGACACATGGCTGCATCCACAGCTGTTGTGCAGGGAGCAAGATTTCAGATGAGAGACATTCAGTTTCACTTGAGAACCTATTGGTCTCAGAGAAGAGACCCCCTTTCCAAGTTGGTCCCAGTGACTTGAACCTTGATCCAGGCCCTCCAGTGGTGGCAGGATCAGAGCAATGTAAGATTGGGGGTCCCCTTCATTCCCCCTGCTCACAATTTGACTCTCACTACAGATGCTTCCCTTCTGGGTTGGGGAGCCCACATGGGCGACCTTTCCACTCAGGGAGTGTGGTCCCCTGGGAATCTCTGCTCCACATCAATTTGCTGGAACTCAGAGCTGTCTTTTTAGCTCTTCAAGCATTTTCTGCATCTGTCCACAACAAGGTGATACAAGTCAGAACAGACAACACCACAACAATGTGGTACATCAACAAACAGGGGGGCACTCGGTCTTCGGCCTTGTGCACAGAGGCAATGAAGTTGTGGTCTCTGGCCTATTCCCTGAACACTTCCCTCATAGCAGTTCATCTTCCAGGGAAGGACAATGTCCTAGCGGATGCTCTCAGCAGGATTTCCCAGGGCCATCGCGAATGGTCCCTGGATCCTCAAGTGCTGGGGATAGTCTTTGCCAGATGGGGCACCCCTCAGATAGATCTTTTTGCAGCCCCAGACAATCACAAACTTCCTCTGTTCTGTTGCAGGCCTCCAGTGTTGGGCTCAGTCCCCCTGGATGCCCTTCTCCTGGATTGGGAGGGGAAGTTTCTTTATGCTTTCCCCCTTCCCTCTCCTATTCAAAGTATTAGTCAAAATCAGATCCCAGCCTTGCAGGGTGATTCTGATTGCCCCGGATTGGGCCAGGCAGCCCTGATACCCACTCCTTCTGTCACTGACAATCCATCTTCCCCTTTGCCTCCCCAGGATTCACAACCTGTTAACTTGTGCCCAGGGAAGGGTTTGGTATCCGGACCTCAAATCCCTCAACCTCAAGGCCTGGCTCTTGAGGAGTTAGAGTTGCTGATTTACACCTCTCTCAAGGTGTTCTTGAAATCCTAAAGGCTTCCAGAAAGCCTTCCACTAGGGCTACTTATAGTTCTAAATGGAAAAGGTTTTCCATTTGGTATGCGGGAAAAATATTTCCCCAGAATCTGCTGATTTGCCTCATTGTATTAGATTACATGGTCCATCTTAATTCCTTGGGTCTCAGACCAGCTACCCTGAGAGTCCATTTGGCAGCTGTATCTGCTTTTGTGTCAGCAGGAAAGTCATCCTCTTTCCACTCACCTGTGTTTTCCAAGTTTTTAAGGGGTTCCTCCATACTAATCCACCCTTTGGAACCGGCCCTGCCTGGGACCTAATGTTTGTATTGCCCAGTTAATGCAACCCCCTTTTGAACCTCTGTTTTCTGCAGAGCTTAAGTATCTAACTTGGAAAACTGTTTTTCTGGTGGCTATCACTTCTGCTAGATGCGTAAGTGAGTTGCAAGCCTTGTCAGTGGAAACTGACTATTTCTTTCCACAGGGATAAGGTAGTCCTTAGGACTAATAGGAAGTTTTTACCTAAGGTGGTTTCAGATTTCCATCTTAACCAATCTATCTCCCTTCCAGTATTTTTCACTGATCACTCCTCTTCTGGTGAGAGGAGGTTGCACAGCCTGGATGTTAAGAGAGCTCTTAGTTACTATATAGAGCGTACCAAAGGTCACAGGTTCGAATCCCTCCAACTTTTCCTTACCTATGGTGAAGTTGGGAAAGGCAAACCTGCCACTAAGAGATCAATTGCCAGGTGGATTGTCTCTTGTATCCAATTTTGTTATCAGAAACTGGGCAGAGATCCCCCCCTCTGGCTTGAGGGCTCATTCTACCAGGGGTACAGCTGCGTCTCTAGCTGCTGCCAGAGACATCCCTATATTAGAGATATGCCAGGCTGCTACTTGGAAAACGGTACACACTTTTACCAAGCATTACTCCCTGGATGTCCAGGCCAGGAGAGATGCTCGGTTTGGCACAGCTGTTCTTCAGAGCCTATTCCCTAAGTAGGTTCTGCCCCTCCTCCATGGAGGTACTGCTGTGTAGTCTGCTACTATCATAATATAGCAAGACTTCATGTTGTTTGAAGAAAAAATTACTCACCTTAGTAATGTTTCTTCTAATGGAGTCTTGCTATATTATGACCTCCCCCCCAGCCTGCCCCTCTCAGAACTTCTACTTGGGTGGGGTGCGGGCAACTTAGTGTGGGCACTATTTTATGCCCTTTAGCTTTCTCCCTTTTGGGAGTTTGGGGTGTGTGTGTTTTATTATACTGTTGTTTTATTCTCATGTTAGAATTGTGTTAGTAGTTCTGGTCCCCTGACTTGAGTCTTGGGTGTTGGGACCAGCAATGGTTGTTAATATTTAGGTAGCCATTTGGCTAGTGTAGTTACAGCTTCCACACAGACATTAGTGAGTTTTTGCTTGTAAAGATCTGACAGTTCAGGTTTGAAATTACACAGATAGAGCTGCTTCTTAGAGCTTGTGCTCAAAGTTCTATTTTGGAATGGTATTAACCATTTCACCTCCGGAGCAGTTCTAGTGGTGGGACAAACTGCTACTGTCATAATATAGCAAGACTCCATTAGAAGAAACAACATTACTAAGGTGAGTAATTTTTTCTTACACACTATTTGCAAATTGGGACCAGCCCCACACTTGGGTGGGGGCTACTGTGCAGACCATTCCGCTTCAAAGGAAAAGTCCCCTCAACCCATTTTATGTATATCTTTGTAGTTCTTAGGCATGAACAATGAGTTCCTCTCTTGGCTCTTGCATCCCCCTAATTTCACCCTGATTTAAATATAAATGAGGTTGCTTCACTGTTTTGCCCTGGTGTGAAAACCTGTTTGTCTCCATTCCAAAGGTCATGACCTCACTCATGCAAGGCATCATGGGAACTGTTACATACCTGCACAGTTCTGTTACATTTCTTGTAATGTCCCTGTATTCCCTACAAGCATTTTTTTTCTCAGATACACTTTTAAACTACAGAAAACAGGAGGGCACTTACTATGCCTTGAAAAGTTTCAATGCCAGCATAACATTTGTAACATGGCAGAAAACAGAAGACTAGAATAACATGGACTGGAAAATGTCAACAGGTGACCATTAAGCAACCATGGATTAATGCCACAGTAGAACCCTGGTTGCTTGTGTGATACCAGTATGAACCACCATAAAATACATAGCATAGTTCTCTTAATAATCCATGCTTGCTCCAGCAATTCTTTGTCAAGTGCAGTTCCCATGCAGCTCAACTGATGGCTGTCAAACAGTGCTGTGCTGCTAGCATTATTTCATAGCCATTGTAAAACAGCAGAATTCTCTGATTTTTCCACCCAGTGGATCACCATTCACAAGTGAAGCACAGAAGGAGAGCAATACATCATTTTAATGTCAGCTTGTGTGTGTGTGTGTGTGTGTGGAGTAGTGGGCATCACTACCTTGGTAAATACACACTATAGTAAAGATGAGCCTTGCACCTTCTGTAACAGAAAGCAAAAACAACAGACAGCGAGATAAACAAAGCAAGATCAAAAAAGAGGCTGCTTCTATGGGTGAAAGGAAAAATAAAATGAAACAAACAAGATAATCAAAGGAGAGTAACAATACTAGTCAAAACAAGTATTTGAAATGAGAGCAATAAATGTCATGTTGTTCTATCTTCTGCTGAGCCAGATAATTTAGAGAGGAAAAAAGTTTATCTATGATTTTGATAACCAGGTAGGTGCACCGATCCCAGGGACCATTTTCAGGCATGACCTGAGGCACGTAATGGCACAGGAGTAAACGTAAGCCAAGTGCATTGAACAGTTGTGTGATTTAACAATGTTGCAAGAGAAAAACACAATACAGGTAGTAAAACTACATACAGCATACAAATACAGGTAGTAAATCCATACAGCAAGACTAGGTGTACGTTTCCATTGCAGTCAAATAAGCAAAACACTACAAGAGTAGGTTAGACTAGCAAGAGAAGTGCAGGAGGAGAAAAACCCCAGGACCGGAAGAGGTAACCATAAGTACAGAAGAATGTTAGGGGCAGGGTGCTGGGAGGAAATGGGAATCTAACAGACAGGCCCTGGCTGCTCCCTCCCGTGACACATCACTCCTCGGGAGAGCCGCGGTGGTTGCGGGCATGCCACTCGGGACGCTGGAGTTTAAATGCCAGCACAGAGGGAGGCAGGATTAACCAAATACATTACAAATAAATACAATTGGCAGAGATAAAAACAATCTACTTTTTCTGCAAGTTCTAATCGGGCCCTGCCTCACACTCAGGTGGGGTCCATTTTTACGTGGATGTTTCCCTTTGATATGCTAATCTTTTTAATTTAGCCAGAGCTAGCGGGGAGCGCCATCTGGGTTGACCACTCTCTTCAGAGGAAACTGAAGATCTGCTGATGACATGTTGTGAGGCTGGAGACCAGTACAAATGAGAGGGCATCTTTGAGAAGATAACTCCTTCTGTACCCCCCATCCCAGCCCGGCTCTCACCCCTGTTGCTCCTCTCAGCCTCTTCGAACTCCTACAGCACTTACCCTTAGCTACCATACCCACTGTGTCCCCTTTCCCAGCTCTCTTGCTTACTCTCTTAGCTCGGCCTTCTGTTCTTTGTCTCCCAAGTATTTTACCTTACCTCTGTTCTCCACTACAGTTTTCCCAGTTCATTCTTTTAGTTCGGCTGCCATACTTGTTGAATCTCTCTTTCTCATCCTACCTCTACTCTGTCCACTCTCTGCCTAATCTTATTATTTATTACAGCCATGTCAATATACTTGCTGCCAAGTTCTTTACCTGTGTTCTCGCCACAACCTTCAAAGTACCTTCAAAGCTGGGTTCAAATCTCTCTCCTTAGCTCTAAAATGAGTTGTTCCTGCCTGCACTAATGTGATAGTACCTCACCCCCAGTTTTCCATTTATCTACCCCCCTCTACATCTTTCTGCTATATATCACTTTTTCCTTAACCCGCTCCCCTACCCCCAATTACCCGACGATGGCCTCACGTGGCTGAAAGCTCCACCTCAGATGATGCCACCTCCAGCTGACCCGCCCAATCCCCTCTTATCTAATCAGTCTGTTAATATGTACTAATTTGATGTGTATTAGTTAAAATTTTACTATTACTGCCTGTGTATATGCTTCAATGTTTTTATTTTCCTCTGTAAACCTTGTATTTTTGTAATGTTTGTTCAACACTGACGTGGAACCTTTGAAAATGAATCCTTGGCTCAAAGGTATTAATCCCAAATTGAAATAAACAAACCTGAATCCTCCATGCTTGGAATTGTATCTGTACAATGCTCTCTCTTGCCTGTAAGATTTTCCATACTGCATATTTACACTATGTTATTTATTGTATGTTAACTGTCTCAGATCAGATACTGAAAATATTTTATGTAACTATATTTTGTCCAGATGATTATGGTTTGCTGTACATGCTGTATGTTTTTATTTTTTATTTTATTTAAACAGCAGTTTGGAAAACCTTTGAGCCATAGGCTCATTTACAAAGGTACCTTGTCACAGTAAGACAAACCAAAATACACAGTATAGCAGTACAACACATAAGTATAACAGTAAATTAAGACATAGATACAAACAAGCTGGTACAGGTAGGATGGATGCAAACAATACCAGAGTTATATGTTGTCCTTAGCAGCTTAGTAATAAGCTTTGTCATAAGTATTGAGTACAGCTTTGACTAGTAGCAGTTACAGCATCGGGTGTTAATAAGGTGATTCCGTAAGGAAGTTTTGAAGCATGATATAGTTGGAGCTTCGGAGATGGAGGGGGGCAGTGTGTTGAACCAGGAGGGGGCCCTAAAGCTGAAGGCTCTTTGGCCGTGAGAGGTCCTAGCTCTAGGGACAACAAGAGAGGTTTTCCCCAGAGGTCAGAGTATGAACTAGTGGGACAGAGGCGGCATATGGTGGTGGTCAATCCTGGTGGGGATAGCCCAAGGAGGGTCTTTTTTGTAAGGGTACAGGTCAGATATTTGAGGCGCTCGTCGAGATCAAGTACCAGCGCTTTTAGCATACAGTAGACAGGTGTGTGTCATCCTAGGTGCTCCAGTAAATAACCTGCAGGCCTTATTCAGAGTAGTGCGAATTTTATGGAGTGCAGTCTGATCAGCAGCACCATACACCGGCAGTCCATAGTCCACTAGGGACAGGATAGAGGAGGTGATCTGAAGTCAAGAGCTCCGGAGGGAGGCAGTGTTTATACCGATGTAAGATGCCCAATCGGATATTAGTGGCAGTGGCTAGGGCAGTGATGTGTCCATGGAAGGAGAGAGGAGGTCAAATGGATCCCTAGGTATTTATAGGAGCAAACCTGTTCGAGGGGAAAGAGGACCCAGAGTGAATGAGAAGTTTGAAGTTGCAGGACTTATTTTGGGGATGAGTGAAGAATAGTTTTGGTTTTTTTAAGATTTATCACCAATCTATGTTCCTTGAACCAGCCCTCGGCTTCAGTGAAGGACTTCTGCAGCGAGTCCTGGAGGGCAATAGGGTTACGACTTGAGGCAAAGATGACTGCATCATCAGCGTACAATAGAATGTTCCCCGAGCAAGAGCGTGGATGGGTGTTAAGGTAAAGGGAGAATAGTAAGGGGCCCAGAATGGAGCCCTGGGGAACCCCAGAAAAGATGGGACAGATGTCTGAGTAGGTCCCATTAATTTTTACACGCTGTGAGCGGTCAGACAGATAACTGGCGCACCAGGAGATAGGCCCAGGAGCAAAACCAGAGAGACTAAGGGCATCAAGAAGGAGGGGGTGGGAGACAGTGTCTAAAGCTTTCGAGAGGTCAATGAAGACAGCACCAGCCAGAGAACCAGTGTCTAAGGAGGAGTGGAGAAAGTTGGACAACTCTAGGAGGGCTGTGTTGGTACTGTGGCCCGCTCGGAAGCCATGCTGCTCAGGACAAAGGACATTGTAAGTGGAGAGGTAGTCAGAGATTTGAGAGGTTTGCCCTTTCATGTATCAGGACCTCCTTGTGAATGAGCCTGCTCAATGCAATATTCCCTGCAATAAACTTGAACTTGAGACATAGGTGCCGGAATGGGGGGGGGGCGCCCCACTAGGGCCATGGCCGCACTCATTTTCAGTAGGGCCCTATCCAGTTTTGCAATCATGTTAATGTATTTAATAGCGGTGAATTTACCCCTTACATCCTTGGTCCTACCACTTTTTAAACCGTTCTGGCACCAATGACTTGAGAAGCATGCTATGTTCGGGGCACTGTTCCTCATGCAGAGATAATGCTTAAGTTGGACTGGCTATTTTAATCCATGCAGTTACAAACAGTTTCCTTCGAACCCCCCAACCTTGGGCCCCATTTCGCCCCGACTCTGACAATCTGGGGTGGAGACAGTTACACCCTCTGGCCAGGAGGACAGGGAAGAAGCAGCAGCCTTCACAGCTGACACCACTGCCGCCTCCCTGGTCGAACAGCTGGTACTGGCTGTGCATGCCAGGCAGACAGGATCTTCCCTCCATGGGAGCGAGCACTTCATGTGATGCACTCAGTCATTCACCCCACCCCATCCTCAGCATGGAAGTCTCGGGACCCTACACAAATCCTCGCCTTCCAGATGGCAGTGTAAGCGATGCGCTCCTAGATGGCAGTGCAATGCCCTGCCCCTGCAAAACTGGTCTGGCTCATAAAAACTGTTTATGGGTACATTTAAGTGTCAGTTTCAGTGTAACTGCAGAGGAGGTAATCATTAATTACATGCAACAGAGGTAATTACGTTGTAGTTGCATGTTTATTGCATGCAGCTGCAAGGCAGTTACAGTGTGGTTACACTGAAACTACAGTGTATTTAAGGAAAAGTAAAATGTTACAATTTATGAAATAAACAAACAGGACAGGAACATTTAAACAAACTGAAACAAAAAGTAAAGTTAATACTCACAAAAATAGTACTTGATCTATGAAAGTTTTTTTTCAGATTGGCTAAATTCAGTACATTTGGAAACTCTCAAAATTCTGGGCTGTAAAAACAGTGCTGTGCTGGTTTCACAGCCATCTGTTGGCCTGCCAAGGGAACTGCAGGAACAAAACGAAGATCTACCCTAGCACATTCTCATCATGCAGTGCAACCCATATCTTGTAATACACGCACATGAAAATCGAAGAACCTAATATAGAAAGTTAATTGCAAGTTTTTGAAAAGTTTTAAAATATGTTTTGATGTTAGGAAGCTTAAAACTTGTAATTAAAGCTATTTTTGCAAAAGTTAAACAGCAGCCACGATATTTCCAATATGTGTGTTCCAATTGTTTTGTACTGTGTGTGTGTGCGCGCGTGTATCATGTTTAAAGGAAAGCAGTACAAATTAGTGTTCTGCCCCCGCAAGGCTTATCCCCTGGTTTAGCTTTCTACAGTAAAAGTGCGTTTTTCTCTTGCTGCAACATACAGTACTTTATTTCAACTCGGAAAAGTCTGCTACCTGGAAGTATGGAGTGATGCGGGGGCTCCACTATCTGTAAAGGTGCAGTCAGCACTGCTCGCGGCCAGTACATTTACAGTGTGAAGTACTGCAGACTTCAGCACCAAAACATCATAAAATTCCAGGATGCCTTTACATGAGTCAGATCATGACCTTTGCAACTGAATCAGGTAAACAGAATAAAAGGCTTTAAGGAAAACTGTTGAAATCGAGTCCCCTCCTCCATAAGCCTTAACCTCCCCCGATTAAGCAAGGAAACACTGTTTTCACTTACTGGAACGTACTTTATTTTTGTTTTGTAAAGTCTGTGGTTCTACAAAATGTCGGAACCTATGCGGTTCAATTTCGCCAGAAAGCACAGTGCTGCAGCTTGCCTCAATACAAGTGTTTAAGTGTATCTATAATGCCTGCCCTTCCAGGGTGTACATGTTGAGATCCCTTAGTATCTCCTCGTATGGTTTCGTATGTGACTCCTGCACCATTTAGTCGCACCGCTGAATGCAGACCTCATATTTAGGGGCACTCCGCTTTAAATTTCCACACCAGCTGCTCCGCCACATTCAGAGTCGATTCTCTAGTTGTGACATCACATTCTGTTGCCATGGAAAGAATTATTATTTTGTTTTCCATTAATCCTTTTTACAGTACCTCTGGTGCAGGCAGAGACATCCTGGTCCCAACTCCCAGCCCCATAACTCAGCTTCCAAGGGGCTTAGATCCATCCTCAGTACCTCCCTTGATGGCTTACCCCCTGTGGTGAGGTTCGACTGGTCTCCCTGCCCAGTTTCGCTTGGAGAGGGCCCCGTCACTAGTGTGGGGCATGTGAGCATTGGACCCCTCATATGTGCACTGTACAGTCTTTCCCGTTTCCTTCCCGAAGTGTGTGTAGATGGCATCATCGTCGAGCATCCGTCCCCCAGGTGGCAGTATAGTACTGCAAATAACTGTTCCCCTTCCCCGGTGAAGCGCATCTTCCAAGACACTCAATCCTCCTTCCCCAGGTTGGCCCCTGATAGCTGAGGCTTATTCTTGAATCCAGGTCACTAGCATCGCAAGCGGTAGCTGTACTGTAGCGCCAGCTTGCCGGTGCCACGGTGGAAAGGATTATGAGGTGACTATGGGAGAAGGAGAGACAGAAGCAGATGAAGCAGGGAGGGACAAAGGTCCTGCAGATACCCTGATAGGGACACTGTCAACCATTTTTGCATCATATTATTTCTAGTTGAAACCCTACATTTTTAGAGAAGGTAAGCAATCATAAATTCATTGATGTTGCTAATGGTTTTATTTGCCTCCTTTTATATTATATATATATATATATATTTTTTTTTTAAAACCGTTTATTCTCCTGTGGGTGGGCTGTATCCCCTACCAGCCATAGTGGATCCCGTCAATTTCACTCCTCAGCCCCTTGAACTTAACTGCCATCCAGGAGACCATTGTTTGCCCCCAATCAGTGAGGTGCCCCCCCCGGCTCCTTTAGGGGGAGAGAGGACAGCAGATGCTAATCTGGAAGACAGGCAGCTGGGGGGCATGACGGAGTGGTGCTGTCAGCAAATCCAGTGTCATGGTGCGCTACGATGGGGGGGGGGTTCTTACAGAGTTCCCCCTTGGCAGAGTGGGCATGGAATGATATCAATGCAATGTTTAGGCATGCTCCCACTCCTGATGGGGTGACATCCGTCATCCCAACCCCCAGCTTATGCTTCGTACTTGTCGTGGTGCACTGGCCCTAGCCACTGCTAGAGGTTGGAGTGTTGCCGACCTGTATTCTCCCCAGGAGAAGAGCTGTCCATCGGACCTCTATCCTCCTGCCTCTAGGTGACCTACAACTCTCCATGTTAATTCCTAAACCGTGTCACCAGCATTGCAAGCAGTGTGGTGCTTCTGCTTGCTCCAGCAGGCCGCCTGGTCCACTTCCTTTCTTAGTAGAACTGAAATGCGTACTAATGGTATAGTTATACCCAGCCTTATTTATTTATTTACATTTTTGCATTTTCTCCCCGATTCTGGGACCCTGGTAGACATGGCTGTGTGTGCACGTGGAGGAGCACATGCATGCTAGGTACTGGCTTGGACCCTCCTGCCCCACCCCGTGGCTATCGCCGGGCTCCCTGTTGCCTGAACTGCCACCTGTCCTCCACCAAGAGGCAGCCAAGGGCTGGGTAACCCTTCATCCCTCCCCGGAGGAGAGAGATGCCTGCGGCAGCTCAATCCCGCCTCGCCTCCCTCCCCTGCCAACCCCAGACAACCCAGGTCACTGGCATAGCACGATGTGTGGCATCCAGCACCTCAGCCTTCAGTGCCACCGGCCAGCTACACAACCTTATTTTGTTTCAAATCCTTGATCTACTCTTATTGCACACTTCCTGCACTTTAGGACCCCCCACACACACAGTGCAACCACTCAAGATGCAGTAGTCTCCTCTTCTGCCCCTGCATAATGAGTTGCTAGCCTGTGTTGGGGTGTTCCCCATCTAGGAAGATGCAGTGGGAGTTGATCAGAAATGTAAACAAACATGCTTTTAAAACACCAGCATGGCGGGCACTCTATTTTTTCATTTATTAAATGAAGAAAAGAATCAGAATCTGACTACCAGCTACATCAGCAGTCTCTGCAGAGTGTGAGCAATCATAACATGTGTTTTTTTAAACTAGAGCCAGTTTGATGCCTTGGGGTTGAAGGTGCCCCTTTAATAATAAAAAGCGTGAACAAAGGAGAGAAGCAGAAAATATGAGATGAGCTATAAACTGGATGGTGCCCATAAATACTGTATCACGAATCCTTGAGTTTTGTCAGTGCAGCCAGCTGCTCATTCTGAATCGTAGGAACTGATGGATTAATGTGTGGCAGAAACATCTCAGCTCTAAAATCACCCCGGGCAATTTTGCTGTGGGGCATATTTTATTGTTCAAATTTTATCCATTAAAGCAGCACTGTGGCTTCTCACAGGAAACAGAATCCAGTCTTTCAGAACTTTTTTTTTTTTTTAAACAATAAAAGATTAAAGACCTTTTCCAATTTCATTTGCTTGTGTGATCCTCCAGTTCCACCAACATTTGCATATTCTTAAAAAGATTCTGAATTGATTTTACTCAAGAACAAGCTATTGCTGCCTTCTGCTATTTTAAGTTTTTTTTTTTTTTAATAAATTTGTTTTCCTAGGTAGTCCAGCTGAGGTAGAGATTTCTACTTCTACCCAGATGGAGGAGCCTCTGCACTCCTTCCCTACTAGGCCCAAATAGGGATGTAACCCACTGTCTTCTCTGAGGACCTACCATATCCATGATTGTAACTCACAGTTTAGTAACATTGTGTAACCTAAGTAACATACAAACTACTATATTATGTGACCTAAGTGTATCCAAGTTAAATGTTCCTTTTACTGCACCTGTGACATTATCCTCCATTTTAACCTGCACTGTAATAACCGTCGTGATGTCTGCCCTCCCTGCGACGAGGTGCCTTTGTAAAGGAGTCTCTGACTCAAAGGTTGTAAACCTGATTTGTAATGAATAAAGAATAAAGCTCATGGAGGTCAAGTAGCTTGCCCAAGGTCACACAGGGAACCACTGGCTGGGGTGGGATTTGAACCCGGGGCTCTCCCATTTTACAGGTCAGTGTTGGACTGTGCTGCCATTAGTGCCGTCTGGAATGTGGAATTCTACCTATGAATCCACAGAAACATACGCAGTGATGGCAGAACAAGACCAATGGTCCATCCAGCCTGCCCATAACACATTATCATACCTCGAAACCTTCTGTCAATACAGGGTTTTTGTTTACACTATCCACCTCCTTACTCCTGGTCTTACTACTAGTACCCCGAGTAGCTACTAGGCCGTAACTCTGTCCCAACTGTCCATGCTTGAAACACTTAATGGTTTTGGTGACTATCACCTTCACTGGAAAACTGCTCCATGACTCAACTACCCTCTCTGTAGAATAAAAGTTTCTCATGTCCTTCCTGAACCTCCAACGCCAGTGCTTCCACTCGTGTCCTCGTAATCCAGATTCACTACTCCTATTGAACAACTCCTCACAGTTCCCCTTGTTCATCCCATTTAGGATCCGTAAAGATTGATGGAAGCCACACACGGAAACTGAAGAATGCATTCAGCAGAATGCCAGTTCTGCTTCCGATATGCTTTTCGAAATTTCTTTTTGAATTCCACAGACAAGAAGCATTGGGGACCGTTTCTGCTACATCCGCTGGTCCCAGCAATAAACTTTTTTCAGTGACTCTGCAGCTTCATTCCATTTGGTCTTTCTGCTGCTGCATGACAAAGCGACAGTGTACCTATCTGTGTGGGCTGTCTTTGATGGTCCTCCGTGTTTTACAAACATACAAAGAATGGCAGCAGATGCAGGCCTGATTATCTAGTCTGCTCCAGTGTGCAGCTAGCAGTCTGTCGCACTGCAGCTGCCCCCTCCTACCTGCATATCCGATTTCATGCCTGTACTAGTCGTTATCCCTCCCCCCCCCGTGCCTCACTGGTGACCTTCCCCTGACTTTGTCCCATCCCCTCTTAAAACCACCCACCGTCTTCAAAGGATACAACCTTCTCAGGCAATGCATTCCACTCAATCACCACTCTCTCTGTGAAATAGTGCCTTCTCATGTCCCTTCTGAATCTACAACCATTCAACTTTAGAATGTGTCCCCCAGTGTCCCTCCCTCTCCTTAATCTTAAAATTCCCTCTGTACCATCTTTATTTATGCCTTTCATATATTTGAAAGTTTCTATCATGCCCTCTATCCTCTGTTCCTCCAGGAGTACATGTTGAGCTCCATCAGTCTCTCTTCACAAGGTTTGTCCTCTATACTGAGGATCATCCTGGTTGTTCTGTGTGGACCCACTCCAGCAATTTAACACCTTTCTTTAAGTAGGGCACCAGAAACTGCACGCAGTACTCCAGGGTGCGGCCCCCACCAATGACCTGTACAGTGGCAGGATGACCTCCCCTCTACTGGACGTGATTTCTCTGGCAATACACCCCAGCATCCTATTGGCCTTAGTCGCTGCTTTTCTGCACTGCGCCGAATGGTTCATCTGTCATGTTATTATCACCCCAAAATCTTTTTCCTCATCTGTAGGGGATATTGTCCCCCGCCCCAGTCTGTAATGATTCCTTGGGTTTCTTGTTTTCTAAGGTGTTTTGGTGGCACCTGGCAGTTTAAACAGTATGGCTCCATTTGTGCTCTGAAGGTAATCTAGCTGGCAAAACTATGCTGCCGCTACATATCCTGAAACAGAATAGAATTCTACCTTCTATATGTTATAACTGTTCCTGGAACAGCAGCTTACTACACATGTTTATTTGGCACAGCCTTGAGCCTGGAGAGGTAAGTAAGAGTCTGGAAAAGCACTTCTTTCATACGTGCATCTAGCTACCACATACTCAGCTGAGTGAGTGATGCGGTCGGTAGTCCTGTCCCCAATCAGAGACAATTCCTCATATTTACTCTATTCTCCTGGGATTTCAGATGGGCCGCTATTCACCTTGTTCTCCAGTCCAGATATATATAAAAAAAAATAATCCCTTTTACACAGCTCACGTAGCACCCATCCACTCTTCACCAGCCTCGGTAGTTACAAATATTACTGCTTTCTGAATTTAAAGTATGTTTTATAATATTTTAAATACACAATGAAAGAATGAGTTTAAAAATGTGTGAACCTGCATTCTGATCTGCTGCCAGTAGAAGGCCACTGAGTAACATCACCACCACTACAAACAGCCAGCTATGCATGTGGTAGTGTCACATGCAACTGCTCAGTGGTGATGAAACAGAGCAGCGCTTTCAAGCCTTTTTTTTTATGCAAGAAATAGATTTGTAAATCATTAAAAGTATTTGTGGTGTGAAAATGGAATGAAAGATTAAAATATGCCTGTTATAAATGAAGTTAACACCTCCTCTGACTCCTCCCTGTAAACCAGTGCTCATGCCTCTCTCTTCGGCCCCCTCACCTCCTCCACCCGCCCAGCCCCTCTAGCAAGCAGCTTTATACTTTTATACTACATATTCGGGGTCGTATATGCAGTGGTTTAAGGCTCCAGTTGCAAATCTGGAGACCTGGTTTGAATCCCACAGCCCCACTTGCATATTGTGTGACCCTGAGCAAGTCACTTAACTTCCCTGTGCTCCCAGGTTGCACCTGGGAACAAGCTTTAAGCTTAGTGTCTCTCACCTGGTTAAACAATTGGAGAAAAAAAAAAAGGCTTCTGCTTGCACAAACTGCTGCTTATGTATTTTCAAGATGTCCTATTCTGCGTCATTTGTATTATTTTGTTGATCTATAATTAGTGAACTGCTCAGTTTATTTCTTTAGCTTTTGTTAACCAGATAAGTACACTAGACAAAACATATGCCTATTTTTCAGTATGACCCTGGAAAGTACAGGAATTAAAAGAACATACAAAGTACAACTTGAAGCAAGTAAGGCAGATACACTGAAACCAGAAAAAGCATAACATACACAGAAGATAACTCTGGTTACAACAGTGGCACAGTTGAATATAAAATCAATACAGAGTCACTAAGACAAAGTTCAAAGCAGTATACACAGATATTTACAAATTCACACACTTAACACAGGGCCACACCCAGGCGGCAGACAACCACAGCAGGACCGGAGCCAAGGTACAGGAGATGATATGCCCAAGTACAGTTCAGGTGACCAAAGTAATCAGGGGTTTAAGACAGTCACATACTGAGGAGAGCTTCAAGTGTGTCCACAGGGAGGTTCGTAGGCATGCCTGGGAGGGAGAGGACCAGACCTGGACGGAAGGAGTTCCATAATGTGGGGGCACGTGATGCAAAATCTCTGTTCCCCATTTGGGTGAGCTTAGCAGGAACCTTAAGGACAGCGGGGCCCAGAGACCTTAGGGAGTAGACAGTGGAGGTAATAAGTACAAGGAGCTCTGCCAATCCAGGGGGGGTGCCTGAGCCCAGAATCTTACCCGTGAAGCAGCCCAAAAACAAAATTCATGTAATTAGGTGGGGAGAGCCAGTTAAGCTTAGCATACAGATCACAATGGAGAGTGAGGCGAGGGGCTGCTAGCGCAAAATGGCAAATGTTACTGTAGGCAATGATCCACCTAGTGAGGTGTACCTTGGAAGTACAGGCAAACAAAAGTAGCCCATAGCAGAGAGATGGTAGAAACACACCTCTGGCCAGTGCTAGACGAGCAATTCCAGTTAACAGCTCGACACACATTGTGGATGTGGTGACCAAGGTCAAGCTGAGGGTCAAGTGTCACCCCAAGGTATTTGACGGAGCCGGTGATGAGAATGGAGCACCATCACTACCCGAGATGCACAGAGGGACAGGGAGGCCTTTAACAGCCAGGATCCAAACAGCATAGCCTGAGTCTTTTTAAGATTTAGGACCAGCTTGTGAGAGGATATCCAGGACTGGATACTCCTGAAATCCTCACTCAATTGATGGTCAATGACCGTAATATCCCAGGAATGAGTGAGAATAACAAGGTTGTCGGTGTAAAGGATGGACCTGCAGGAGGCAGCAGAGGAAGGAAGATCATTGATGAATATGGAGAAGAGCAGGGGCCCAGGACTGACCCCTGGGGAACCCCTGAGGACACTGAGGTGGTGTCCGAGAGCACCTTACTATATTTGGTAAGTTGCTGCCTGCCCTGAAGGTATTTGGAGAACCAACTGAGCGCGCGAGGGGAGAGACCCAAGGACCTAAGTTGAGTGCAAAGTAGTGCATGGTCAACTAGGTCAAAGACCTTAGAGAGAGCAATAAAGACGGCCCCAGCGAGTCTGCCCTGGTCCATAGCAGCCCTTATCCCAGAAGTGACGGTGGCCAGGGCTGAGGTGGTACTATGCCCTTTTCGAAAGCCATGCTGTGAGGGAGACAGTAGCTCATGAGACTGAATATAATCCATGAGTTGCCCCACCACAACTTTCTCAAGAAGCTTACTGATAGACAAGATGGCAATGGCTGATAGTTATCAAGAATCCTAGGGTTGCCCTGTTTGAATACAGGAGACCACCTCGCCACCTTCCATAGGTCAGGGATAACCCCAGAGGCTAAGGATAGGTTAACTATATGGGCCACAGGAGAGGCAATGAAGGCAGCAGCAAGGTGGAGAAGAGTTAGGGTCAGAACTATGTATTTAATGTCGGCATTCATATGTATTTGTTTTCCCCAGGTCACAGCTGGAAAGCGAGCCTTGACTCAGTGTGTCTTTCCCAGTTACAACATTTTAAATAAAATAAATAATGAAAAATATATTTTTAAAATTTTTCATTGCTGGTCACCCTACTAAAGGAATTATGTTCTCTCACACGTTGGGCTTTATAGCCATAACCTAGGGCAGCAGATAGCCCTGCTGTGTAAAAATAAAATTTTTACTGAGGTCAAAGTTTGGGAAGGATCGTAATTTGTACAAACCATGAGCTATGATCCTTCTCACGTCCTAGACTGCCTCTCCACCCCTGCTCCCCGTTTTGTAACATGGTACCAGGAAGCGCGAGATGTACCTAATGCAAGTCTATGGGGCTTATTTTCAGAACCTTGTTTAATACTTTACACTACCTTTTGATTAAAAAAAAAAAAAACACTCAACTAATAGGGGCCTATTGGTTGAGTGGTCTCTTCTTTTATCAAAGGTAACAATATTTAAAAAAAAAAAGGTTCTGAAAATAAACCCTCATTTCATAAGTTGTCCCATCCTCTCCCTGGTACCACGTCACAAAAGCAGAGGCGTGAGAAGCGAAGCAAGCAATCTAGGAAGTGGGAAGGGATCGTAGCTCGCGGTTTACTGAAATTACGATCCCTTCCCAAACTTTGACCCCTCCAGTAAAAAATTTTTATTTCACAGTGGAGCTATTTCTGCCACAGGTAGTGACTATGAAGCCCAAAGTGTGATTTTAACACATCACACATTTATTTGAAGTGGAATGTGCCAAGACAGGCCTTTAAATACTTTACTTTCATCCCCAGCTGTTTTAAAGAGCTAGCAGAACCCAAATAGTAAACAGAAAATGCTACAAATAAGAAACAGTCTTGTAACTTTTTATTTCTAAAGGATCATTTTTCCCCCCTTTTGCTCATTAGAATGTTTTTTGCATGATACTGTTATGCATGTTAATATTGCAACCGAGATCACGCTTACCGTTGTAAGAGTGGTCTCACACGTATTCTTGGGGTATGTGAACTGGAGAAGGCAGTATAGTGTAGTGGTTAAGAACACTGGGCTGCACACCTGGAGAACTGGGTTTGAATCACAGCCACCACTTATATACCATGTGACTATGAGCAACACTTAACTTCCTATGCTCCCAGGATGCAACTAGAAACAAGCCTTGGTTTAGTGTATCCTTTTGGCCAAAACTGTAAATAAAAAAATTTTAAATGAAGGTGAGCTGTTCTGATACCTAATAATGTAAGTGAGAATGCTCTTACAACCGTAAGCGTGGTCTCAGTGGCTGTATTACTATATTACTGATCAAGCTCCAGCAGTAATATATTACAATTTTTAAAAACCTTACCTTAATGTGCCGGTTCCAGGGCAGCTGCCGTGGGACACTCTTGACAGAATAACGGGGTGTCACACACAGAGGAAAGAAGCGTTCCGATTGGCCAGGAGCCCTCCCTCATTCTGTAATGCTGAGATGTGTGGAACAACACTCTGCCAGGCAGCTGTCATATTTTTTTTTTTTTTTTTTAAATTTATTTAATTATTTAGTACTTTGTGTGCCAGTGAGCTGTCGTTGTCCAACCTGGTCACGGACCCCCTCGCCTCCACCTCCGTCAATTATTGCTACTCAGTCACCCTGGCTTACCCCAGAGGGTGGGGTCTTGGCACTATGGGCCTTCCAGTGCTGAGGCGTTAACTAGTCAGGGAGCCAGCGGCGGAGGCAATTCGAGGACGGGCGGGTCTTCATGGAGGCGGCGGGTACATGGAACATTTTCCCCCTGTAGGCAGGGGTGGGGCGTGCAATGGCGCCAGCGTCCGCCCCGCCCCTGATGGTTCTACTAGAGCATCGGTGCGTAGTGGAACACCCACTGCACCAAACACTCAGTCCCCGGAGAAGGAGAGCAGTCCAAGGGCGCTCTATCCATATCCCGGCCCGGCTCTCTGTGACCTGGATCCATTCCGAACCCAGGTTGCAGGCGTCGCGAGTAAATCCTACCGCTGCGCTGGCCGGTCGGCGTAGCCGACATATCTAGCTCTATGCCTCCCACAACATCAGCAGCACTGAGAATCACAGGCGACTGACCTGGCAGCTGCAGAGTGGCTCTTCTTGGCGGCTGTGATGTCTGATCAGCGAGGTCACAGTGCAGATGATGTCATGGGAGGAACAGAGCCAGATAGGTCAGCTGCCAGGCAGAGTGCTGCTCCACACATCACACCTAATAAATGACATCAGCTAACGTATCAACCCAACAATATGTATCCTGTATAAAAATAAAATTTTATCAATCAAATCAATATCTTCTAATTAACAAAAGGTAAAAGGAAAAGTACCTCAGCTATAAGCGGTAATGGCTGACTGCCTTTATAAACTAGTATTAATTTTAGGAAGTACACAAGCTCTTTAAAGTGGTGGAACAGCCAGCAGTTTTCCTGAATGTCATGGTTCTTCACGGTAGCCAGCGACAAGTTATATAAGTGAGGGACTAGATTTTACTCTAGCTGCTAACATTTGTAATTTAGTTCCCCATCCATCACTGTCTGTCTATGTATCAGCATCAGCTCAGAGAGTAATTCAGAGCCTCTTCTACACTAATTTCCTAAAGGAAAACAAAGGCCTCACCTCGATGTCAAGGATTTTTGAGCTCAGTGATGTCAAACTATTAGAGCTGCTAACTTACAAAGCCCTAGGGGCGGACTACCTTAAAGACTCTTCGCTTGGTATGCTCCTGATTGGCCCTCTGGTCCACCATCCGAGGCTCTGAAGTGAGAGCCTTTGCAGTTGTGGCCCATTGCTATGGAACTCCCTGCTGTATCATTTGAAGAGTTCGGTCTGGGTGGAAGTTTTAAAAGGGGCTGAAAACTCATGTACTGAAGTTGCCCTTTAATTTGGCTACCTAGAAAGAGCACATAACTGCCGTTTAAGAAATGTAATTAATTTATATTGTTCGTGTATGTATTTATTGCGATTAATAATGTGATGTGTTCTGAGCCGCTCAGAGGGGGCACTATATAAAACACAAGTACCTTAACCCTAAGGCCTGGAAATAATATCCCTGCACCTGGCTCTGCACTAAAGAATGGCACATGGGTTTACACTCCTCATTGGGGATCCCACTTCCCCCAACCAGTAGTGAGCCACACACGGAATCTGCCAGTCTTTCACCGTTTGCCTGCTGAAATGGGAGACATATTGGATGCTTCACAGAAAAAGAATCAGGGGGGAAAAAAAAAAAAACAAGTGAAGGATGTACTTTAGCTGCCAATCAGTTACGACCTCCCCCCCCATGGGTCCCTCAGAACATGGGAAAGCTAACAAACATGTTCCACAAGCCTGGCGAATATAACAAATTCAAACTAATGAGACTATAGGGAAAGGCTTGTTTTAGTGTACAGCTCTATACTTTCATTCTGTTCAGTCTTGGGTTGGGTTCTATAACAGCAGAACACGATTGAAACCTATGAGTACCTCACAGGGGTGAATAAGATGCAGGAGGAGTCTGTTTCAGAGGAGGACCAGAACACATGGGCATGCAATGAAGCTTGATTGGAGGGAGTTTAAGATTTAATTTTTTTTTTTTTTTACTTTCTGCTTATGCCCTGTACTCCAGCTCCCCGCTTGTCCTCGGGACCGCCAGTCACCTCCTGATCCCCTCCTACCTCCCAAGTCATAGGCACTTACTTCCAATTAAGCCTTGGATTTGCACCCAGGTGGAGTCAGGGTGGGGGGGAATGCCCCCAGACTTTGTCTTGTCAGGCGGGGCAGGTGAGATGGGGGACCTGGATATACCAGGGCTGGGGTCACAATCTTTCCCCCCTGTAGGTACCCCTTGGGATGTCACATGCAATGCTATCCAGGTGTGTGCTGGCATGCCATGTGCACCTCCCCATGCTGATGTCTGCGAAGTCTCCTCCTCCCAAGTCTGTCTGCAGCTGCACTGCCACCTGTTGTCCCCCAGGTGGCAGTCTCACAGCAGACAATGGAGCCCTGCCTCCTCGGACAGCGTCCTCTGGGACGTTCAATCCTCCTCCCCAGTTGGCTCCTGACAACCCAAACTCATTCAAACACGAACAGCAAGCGCGACTGCTGTGCCAGTGGAGCCAGCAGAGGAGATGCTTCTTCACAAAGGCGGTGGGCAGCTAGAACAGCCTGCCAGGAGAGGTGGTGGGAGCTTCAAGCATGCATGGGACAGGCATGGTAGAGGAAGGGAAGGAGGGAGGACAGCAGCAACCAGATAAGGTACAGGGTGTTGCAATAGGCTGGGGAAAAATAGGGCAGACTAGATGGGCCTACGGTCCTTTTCTGCTGACAAATTTGATGTTTTATGCAACAGTGCTGTAGCTAGGAAAATAACATTTGGAAGCCAAAACCCTTGGCGACTCTTTGCTGCCCAGCGTTTGTTACTCAGACCCTTGTACATGCCATGTTGAACTTTACAAACTGTATAATAAGAGCAGAAAAAATAAAGTAGTACTTAACTTTCTACATTTAAAAGTATTTTTAATTCAAATGGAGAACAACATCCAACACCAGTAGGGGGCAGATATTGGACAGTAGGAGTAACCAAAGTCAACACCCAGGGCCCAGAATGCTGCTCCCTTTCCGATCATTTTGTAAGCCATGGCTTACTTGGTGTATGTGTTCCTACAACACCAATATTCTAAGCGAGAGAGAGAGAGGGAGGGAGGGAGAAAAGAGAAGGATGGAGGGGAAGAGACGGAGAGAGAATAGAGAGGAGAGGGTGAGACAGGAGGAGGAGAGAGGAAGGATGGGGAGAGATACGTACCCAATCAGGGTGCTGAAGCATGACGAGACTTGATAGACCAATAGGCCTACTCTGCTGGCGCTAGTATGTATGTTAGATGGAGAGTGGGAGGCGGGATAGTGAGGTAGAAACAGGGACAGAGAGAAGGCCCTTTTACATGGAGCACACCTGGAGGTGCTGCTGCTGGAATAATCGTGCTCCGCTCTGTCTGCACTGCCGACCTTTGTTTTACATGACTTTGCCCTGCATCGCTCAGATGCCTTTTCAAGCATTTTGACAATGTTTCTAGCTGGCCGAGAGCTCGATGAGTTGTCTGTGTAGTTAGTTTGAGGGTGGGGAGAGAATCAATGTGAACACCACTGTCTGATTACATGGCTGTCAAAATGGCCAAAACACACCGCACACCCAGAAAACCAGGAAACACGTGGGGATGGGACACCCACTTCCACGGCAGTGCAGCGCTCCTTTACATTACACAAAAGGTAATGTTCTAATTGCTCTGCACCACTCACAATGGTGCAGAGCTTCTTGTGTAAAAGGCCCGCGAGAGTGAGAAATAACATGTTAGAAACATACAACTTTCTACAGGGAATAAACAAAATAAACTGCAGCAAACGTCACCCGCACTGCAAAAATGAATAGAAGAGGAAATGCAAAGAAGCTGGTGGGGGAAGACTTAGGAACTGCTCATTTTTACAGGGGGGGTGGAGGAAAAGTAGAACCAATTTGCCCAGAAAGCTAAAATTTGCAAAACAGTACTTTGGTACAAGCATAGGCATAGGGATGTGGTGGGGAGCACATTGGGGGGCGGGAGGGGAGATGAGTGACCACAAGGCAAAGTACTTTTATTTCTAAAGCACCCCTTCCTGAAGGCACATGGTGCTTCACAATCACAATAAACAATTATAGTAGTGTAACATAAAACACTCATAAAAGCATAACATACAGTTGCAATTTTGTAAAACTGCCTAAAAAGCCTGGATCGAAACAAATGATTTGATACCTTTTAATGGACCAACATAGATGTAACAACAAGAACAAAGTGCTCTAGCTTTGGACCAACCAGTCCTTCTTCGAAGCTTCAGAGCTTCTGAAGGAACTGGGTGAAATCCTTCAAGCATTCTTGTTAATATGATCAGTATCAAAATATTCTACTGATCTATTCTTACAAGGACCAATACGGCAACTACTAAATCTAGATTAAAAAGCCTGGGAAAGTTTCCTGAAATAAATACATTTTCAAAGAGGTCTTAAAGGCCCGCACTGTGCAAGCATGTCCAACATTCATTGGTAGGGTGTTCTGTAACATAGGGGCTGCCACACTGAATGCCCTGTCCCCAGATTGTCGCAGGTGTAATGTAGGGATAGAAGGTAGGTCCACATTGGAGGAGCAGAGGGGGGCAAGCTGGGTGATCAGGAACCAGGAGGTCTTTTAAGTAGTCTGGTCTCAGACCATATAGGGCCTTGAATGTCATCAAACATATACCGAAGGTGATGTGCCATCATATAGGTAGCCAGTGCAATGCACACAGAACCGATGTGATGCGGTCCCAATGTGCATGATGCGGTCCCAAGGAGAAGAGCCCACAAACAACCAGACTGGATCATTTTGGACCAGCTGCAGTCATCGTAGCAAACCTCTAGATAGCTCAAAGTATAAAGCAGTGCAATAGTGAAGCCAAGAGGTAACAAAGGCGTGAACTATTGTAGCCAAATCTGAAGGGCTAGATGTGATTGGATCCTGGCTGACGCTTGTGCAGCTGGTAAAAGTCAGCTTGGATTCATGGCAGACACTTGTTGATCAAGTGTCAGCCTGCAGAACAAGAGGACCCAAAGATTCTGAACTGCATATACATCTCTGAATGGTTGACAGCCAACGAAGGAAGAAATGCCTTATCACCCGTCATCACTGGGCCCTGCCTACCAAGCTCGAACAATCACAACCTCGGTCTTAATCTGCACTGAAACAGCCAGTTGGAGGCCATCTAGTTATTGATTTCAGACAGACAACTCACCAGCACAGAAGCTGCCAGAGTCCCATCAGGCGTGCAAGACGGGCATAGCCGAATGTCATTTGCATAACAGTGAAACTCAACACCATACGAATAATCTTGCCTAACAGCAACATGTAATCCAAAAACGCAGGGCTAGGTGCAAGGATCGAACCATGAAGAACACCACAGGAGAGTGCAGAAGCTCTGGAGATGTGATGGATCAAGAGCCACCTGCTGCATTCTCCCAGTTATGAAGGACTCAAACGAGCTCAGTACTGTGCCAGTGAGATCCATGTAATTCCTCAGGCAATCCAATAACACCCCATGATCGACAGTGTCAGATACAGACAAGAGATCCAAGAGGACCAAGACGGAACAATGTCCTCGATCCTTCACCATGAGGAGATCGTTCATCACGCTGATGAGGGCTGTCTCTGTGCTGCTGCGAGACCGAAATTCCAACTGGAGAGGTTCGTAGAGGTTTTATCCAGGCAGTCAAGTTGCTTCACAACCACCTTCTCAATAATCTTCCTCAAAAAAGGGGAGATTAGAGACAGGTCTGTAATCCCCTAGAATGTCAGGGTAGCAAGGATGTGTTTTCAGAAGGAGCCTAACTACTGCCCTTTGCAGGGCAGACAGGAAGGCACGGTCCCTCAAGGAGCACCCAACAATCTGAGAAATAACTGGTTCCAAGGTGTCCCAATAGCCTAAAAGTAGCCAGGTACTCAGACCCATGGGTTCAGTAGGGACTAGGTCAGACTGGATAGACTGACAGACTTCTGCCGATAATTCCTAGGTTTCTGTGTTTCTATATATGAAATTTGTAAATACTTTTTTTGCACCTCTGCCCGGTGCAGCAGGTATACTGCCTTCTAGCCAGATATACGGGCCGTCATAGAGCAAAGGGCAGAAGGGATTTAAACCTTAAGTTTCCCCTCTTTCTGCTATGTTCTGTCCCTGCAGGGACACTGGCACGATCGGGACGAAGTCCCAGCGAGGCGATGCCGACGCAGTCAGATACCCTTATACAACACAACACAGTATCCCTCCTTCCTGTGTCCTGAGCTGACCTGCCACTCAAATTTCTATAGGTGGCAGCAGCACTGTGGGACATGGTTCCCTCCTTGAGGAGAAGAAAGTCCTCTAGGACACCCTGATCCTCCTCCCCACCCCAGCAGGCCCCAATGACCTTGGCTTCTTCCGAAGTCTGGTAACCAGTGTTGCAAGTGGTAGCGTCACTGCTGTGCTGACAGGCCAGTTAAAGGCATACCATATTTAAATGAGCCATTTCCTGATTTTTCTTTTTTCCCCCCATATACATTTTCTACTCCTCCTCTGGAGCTGGCAGGTAGCTCAGGACCCTCCCTTGGAGGGGACTCGTCTCTCCGGTGGGCTTCCCCAAACCCACTGTAAGCGGCCATCCCCTATGGGTTGCCCCCGACAGGGCCAGTGGCAAGGGGTACCGGCCTCCTCCCACCCCAGAAGCCAAAATCTAGATTGCCAGGGGGGAGACACGGGTGTAGTCCACCATCACAGAGCCTGCCAGCTCAGAGTCTTTATCCGCTTTTCTCCCTGGACCAACGCACGTGCAATGGGGGGAGTGACTGTCTCCACCTCCATGGAGGCAGTCTTACGCTTCGTGCATGGGCCCACTCCATTCTAGTTTTGTACCTGTGCCGACACCCAGCTTCTGCTGAGCGTCAATCTACAGTGTGGCATGGAGTCCTCCAGGAAGGAAAGCTGTCCACAGATGTCAATCTTTCCTCGGCCCTGATTGACTTCTAATGACCAGAGTCCTCGCTCCTAAACCCGAGTCGCTGTGTAGCGCAAGGTAGGCATCCAGTGCCACAGCCCTCTGCACCACTGGGCCGTTATTTCCTGATATTTCTAAAGAGATCCTCTCTTGTGGTCCTGTAGCGGTACTGCTGGCAGGTATGGATTTCTATTGAGATATCACAAAAATTTCAGGAAATATCCGATGCTGCAGCAGCACACAATAATTCTGAAAGCTGATCCATCTCAGAAGAGAGAAAACTCTTCCCCGTCCAATCTAACTCTTCTTTCACGGTTTCCATTACAGAGAGAAAGTACATGCATTACAAGTTATATAGAGAATAATGTATAGATAACTGTTTCTTATGAAGTTTTTTATGTTACACACACACACACAAATGTGTAATGACCCATAATCCTGAGAGTGAATCACACCAAGATTAGCGTGCATCAAGTGCTGGGGATCAGTGCTGTCTATTTCACTGCAATAAATCTTTCTTCACCAACCACTTTGCACTGCCTGTTCACTTTTACCACTGCTTTTTATTTTGGTTCCTAATGGTATTTCTGCAGAGGTACAGAGTTTCTGTTGTGCCAGCCAGCTCCAGTGTCTTTCAGTCTCATCAAGTGTCAGTGGCTCAACAGGTTGCATACTTGCTCTGAAGCTCTAAGGTTGTGGGTTCTGCTTCACACTAGGAACTTGGGCGAAATCCCTTAATACTGACACTGTAGTGCAGCATGAAGGAGGGTGCTGCACTCCTGAGGTGCCGCCTTTGGCTGAGATGTTAAACTTAGGCCCCATGTGCCTGTCCAGGTGGATGTTAAAGATCCTATGGCACTACTCAAAAGAGTTGGGAATTTCCATCTGCCCCCATCCTGTTGTCAAGTGGCAGGATCACTTCCCCTTGCTGGTCACCACCTCTCTTCGATGTGCCCCAGCATTCTGCTTACCCTCTTTTTTCCATAAAGCTTTTTACCCCTTGGGTGGTTTATCTGCTCTTGTCTCCACCTCCCCTCAGCCAGACCTACCTGGAACGAGTCCTCCATGGATTAAACCCCCCACCCCATGGCGGGGACGGGGGGGGGGGGCTGTCCTCCACCTCCCTCCCATGAGTCCACATCCAGATGCTCTGAAGTATATGGGTGCTGGTGTGGGTCTGAGGGGATGCGCAGGGCATCATTTAGCCTGTGGGTCCCTTAAAGGGGCACTGTCAACCTTTTTTGTATCATGTTATTTCTAGGTAAAACCCCACATTTTATGATTGCTTGTGTTCTCTAAAATTCACTGGTTTGTTGTCTTATCGGATTCCTTTCTTAGTAGAACTTACATGCATGTTAATGATGTAATTATAACCTACTTATTTCAGATCCTCGATCTGCTCTTATTGCATACTTCAAGAACTTTGGGGGTGGGGTGGGAAAACAACCAGTCAAGTCACTTGTGATTCAATAGCCTTTTCTCCTCCCACTGCATCATGACATACTAGACTGTGTTATGGGTGTTCCCAAGTCCACAAAAGGTGCAGTGGGAGTTGATCAAGGGAATGTAAACAAACATTTTTGTGTGGCAACACCAGCATGGTGGGGCAGTCTCTTTTTTTTCCTTTTAAAAAGTGAAAAACAATCAGAATCAAAGCACCATTTACATAATCTCTACAGACTAATCATAAAATGTTTTTTAATTATGGCAATTTTGAGGCCTAAGTGGGTTGACAGGGTCCTTGAATTCCATTTCTTCCCAAGCTCCTGCTGCAGCATCCACGTCAGCCCACAGCCTGGAGTGTGCACATCCTGAAAATCTAGGGCACCGCCCCATGAGCTGCTCACTACCTGCACTACCACCGGCCTCCACCTGGTGGCAGCCAAGAGGCCAAGATGACTGGCCACCCCTACCTGAAAGAAGTCCCTGGGATGCTCAACCTTCTCCCACCCATGACCCCTGCATCCTGTGCTCTTTCCCAAACACGGGTGCCTGTGTGGCAGGAGGTAAAGCATTCAATGCCTTAGCCACTCCATGCCACCAGACTGGCCTCTGCTGATCCTCTGAACAATGACTCTATTATGACATCCACGTTTTCCTGTCCATCTACATCTTGCAGGACACGATCACACGAGGTTTATCATTTGCTTTGAAGTAATCTCTCCTCTCTAAAAACCATACAGCTATCCTTATTGAGTTAATCAAATATTCTCCAGAAAACTGAGTTGACACACTACTACGCTTACTGATCTGCAGTTTCCACTTTACAGTACCTCTCCAGGCATTCAAGTATATCAAAATCACATTAGCCCTCCTCCAGTCCTCTGGCACGCTGCTGCCCTAACTGAAGTATTAAATATTCCTTGGTTAATGGAAATGATTATTTGGTCTTCTAACTCCTTTAATGCTTGTGGAACTAAGCCATCCAACCCCCCCCAGGTGATTTGCTTACTTCTTGTCCCCTCTGCTCACTTCCCTGTCTTGCTCTCTGCCGATTCCTTCCGTATCCATTTTCCCCATTATCCCATTTAGTCCGATTACATCAAATGATGCCTTACTGGAAATGACAGTAATGTATTTAGCTTAAACTAATCATACTTAAAAGCATAAACGCTCTGCACATTAGAAGTCTGTCGAGTATACTCTTGCTAACACTGCTCCCTGTCGGTATTCGGTCAAATGTAAGAATTTCCACTAAAAAGACCTCTCGCATTACTTGGCTTCACAATACTTTACACAGTCTGCTACACTGAAACATAGACAATGACGGTAGCAAAAGATCAGAGGTCCATGCAGTCTGCCCAAGTTCCCTATAATCCCTGGAACCTACTGTTCCTCCAGGGTACTAACCCTCCCTGTCCTCTATTCTCCTTTTGGTCCTGTTGCTACAGTAACCACTATTCCCTTCATTATGTCTAGCCTGCTCGACTCCCCGACTGTTTCCGCACCCACCACCTTACCTGCCCAACTGTTCCAAGGTTCCACCACCCTTTCCATAAAGTAGTACTTCCTCGCATCTCTCCTGTTAATTTCCATTCGTGTCCACGTGACCGCGAATTGGTATTCAGGCTAAATGGTTCCCCGCAGTTCACTTTGTTAATTCCTTTAAGGAACTTGAAGGTCTCTATCATATCTCCCCTCTCCCTTCTGGTTTCCAGTGAGTACATATTTAGTGCCTTGAGGTGCTCCTCATAGGATCTGCCCTGCTGGCCCTGAAATCATTTTTGCTACTGTGCACTGCACTGTCTCCAGCCAATCTTTATCCTTTCTGATGTAAGGACTCCAGAATTGGGTGCAGTACTCTAGGTGAGGCCACACCAGGGATTTGTAGAGGGGCAGTATTACCTCTTTTCATCTATCAGTACCCCTCCTGATACATCCCAGCGCCCTGTTAGCCTTGCTATAGGCTACAGATTACATATTACTTGGCTGAGACAAGGGCTGACTTTTCAAACAAACATCAGCAAAATATGAAATCAATTTCTATATTTCCATGCTTCTGTGTAATGAGCCTGAGATGTTGGAGGGCTGCCTGGGAATGGGGAGGACTGTGTATTCTAGAGGGTGAAAACAGCAAAAAAGTGCCACAACTCATGGTTTGGAGGCAGTACTTGAGGCAGCTGCTCAGAACCCTGGCACTGGGACAACTGCAGTCCCTTCATCAGGGGTCACACTCCCTGATGAAGGGATCCGCTGTTGTCCCAAAGCGCCGGGGTTTTGAGCTGCATTCTTCAAGTACTGCCTTCAATCCATGAGCTGTGGCAACTTTTTGCTGTGTGTTTTCTACTTTTCTGAATGAGTGCTTTCTATGAAGCCCATGTATTATCTAGTCTTGAGTAAGCACTGGCTGACTGGGGAGGTTGGGTGCTTGTCTCTGCCACAACACTGTCACCCAGTGGTAGTACATCTGTTGGAGCACCACAGGAAGTGGGGACGCAGATCAGCACAGCTGAATGTCACACAGGCTTGTGCATGGCACCCTGGATGTCAACACCTTCAGGAGGATTAGGGAGAGAAGTACCCGGGCCCATGGATTAAGCATCGTGGTACTCTCTGGCTCTGTGAAGCCAGTCACCCCCCCCCCCACCAAGAGCACCTGATCTGCAGTTGGATGAGGGATTCTGAGGGTGGCTCTGAAGGCCCCGCTGTGAAGGGTGTCTGTGCAGATGGGTGGTCAGGATCATGGAGTCGGGAGGTCACAAAGGGGTTGAATAGGTAGGAAATTCAAGCTGAAAGGGTAAATAAATAAAATGGATTTCAAATCTTGAAAACACGGGTGGCCCGGTGGCACAGAGGGCTGAGGTGCTGAGCGCCACACCTCGGCCCACACCGCGACCGGGACACCGAGGCTGGCAGGGGAAGAAGAGGATTGAGTATCGAGGACTGCTCTCCTCTCCTGGGGTGGATGTGGGGAGCCTCACTCTGTAGTGGCCCCCAGTGGAGACCAGGAGCACTACAGGAGCAGCACAGGAGGAACAGAACAAGGAAGCAGAAAAACAAATTCAGCGTCCGGCTGGATGATGGCATATCACGCTCCACCACGGAACCTCTGGGGAGCCTGCTCCTCCACAGCAACACCAGAGTCAGTGAGAGAAAATAGTGTGCTGGGTTTCCCTGCCCCCCATTGCCTTCCCCTTGGGAGGGACCCGTCCGGCGATGGGATACGCCGAAGACGACTCAGAGGGTCAGCTGCAATATGTGGCAAGGAAAGCAGAGCTCAGGAAGAGGATGGCCAGAGGGAGTGGAGGTACATGGATGCCTGAAGGACAGGGGGAAAAGGTAAAAAAAAAAAAAAATATATACATCTTGAAAACGGAACTTGATGTCTTCATTCACCATGGCCCTAGCTATATTCAACCACCCAGTCACCTGGGGTTACTAGAATCCCATTAGTACTAGTGTTGAGCAGGTAGAAAAGGCAGCTGGTAAGGAGCTCACTTAGGGCTGCTTACATAATGACATCATTGTTTACTCAGCTCGCCTGAGGGAAGAATGATTATGTCATTTAGGATTCGCAGCAGCATAACCCTTTCTGAGTCAGCTGCTCTGAGGAAATTTAGACTGTTCGGTGAGTCCAAGTTTGGAAGCTAGAGTGACAGGAACTCTGCCAGCTGGGGCTCTGAGGGCCCTGTGTTTCTCGTCCTAGTTTGTATTACAATTTCCAGCTCTGAGTGGCGTGGTGGAGACCTTTTTCAGCAGGATTCCTTGCTGTTCACGCCAGGAGAAGTGAAAGGGACTGCTAGTTCAGTGGATCTAAGGGCAATCCTCTGAAGGTCCTTGTGTGTTTACACTGCCTTTGAGGAACTCTGTATGATATTTCCAACAAGCTACCATGAAAAGGGTGCTTTCTGGTTGTTCCCATAGAAACATAGACTTTGATGGCAGATAAGGACCACTTGGCCCACCCAGTCTGCCTCTTTCCCTACCTATTGGATAAGCAGCAGATCCTAGTTAATCAAAGCCTACTTCTTCTAAACCCCACCAGAATTGCCTTATGTCTGTCCCATGCATTCTTGAATTCCCCACTGTTTTGACCCACAACCTTCTCAGGAAGGCCGTCCCATGCATCCACCACCCTCTCCATGAAAAATACTTCCTCACATTGCCCCTAGGCCATCCCCCTCAGTCTTCAAATGTTGCCCCTTAGGGCCTAAAGGGAGGAGCAACAAATATGTGTAAAAGTGTACTTTAGGTTGTTTTCATGCCTAAAGGAAGGAACAGCTTAACTGTGAGTACAAAATGGGAGACAAGTTCTCTAATTAGGGGTTTGTTCTGGGGAGTGTGTGTGCAAAGATAAGGCTAGATCACACCTGTCAGGACTCCTGTTCACCTAAGTGTGAGAATTTGAAGTTCGGAGTCCTTAGCATTTCAGTGGGAATTAAGGTTTCTGTGGTGTAACCCTGAAGGAATGGCAGAGACTGTCGGTTGGGGCAAAGGGTAGGAGGAATGTCATCTGGAAGCTTACAAAGCAGGAGCTAACTGATTGCTGATGGGCACCAGGTTATCATAGCAAAGGCCTTTGCTGCAGGATGAGGTGGGTGATTAAGTTCACATGCATACACCTATGGGAAGGATGATGTTCTGAGTATGTGGCACAGTCCACAAGCACACACCACTGGGAAGAGAAAGGAAATGTTTTCTGTGGAGAACTGTACTGCATAGCAAAAGTTGTGGAAGGAAAATGCTCTTTGCCATGACCGACCCTTAGGGGTCCACTGATGGTTTAGTAACAACTGTGAACAAAGCCATACTGCACAATTGCAGGTGCTGCACTGGACAATCTAATCATTGCTTCTTGTGTGGAATTAATGGGCCCCCAGCAAGTAGGTCTAGCACGCCTAGCATCCTCTCCCTGGACCTGGCTGTAGTTACAATGGTTCATTTTTGGTTACTGTACCTAAACCCCTTCCTCTAGATAATGAGCCGGTATACATCCTAACACTAGGGGTGGTACCATTCTTAAATTTCTGCTAAAAGTAAATGGTATGACATATGTGGATACTAGTCCTGTTTATAGGGGTGCCAACTTGCCAAAAGTTGCATAGGGGTTACATATTTATTGTAGTTTTGAAACAAAGCTGTGTTGGACCTTTTAAAGGAAAAGCGGTCTTTAAGTTCACCCTCCACCCCAAAAGCTTTACCCCGATTAAGCTTTCACACAGGAATAACCTTTTTTGCTTCGTTTTAACCACTTTATTTTAGTTTTGCAAAATCCATGATTCCCAAAACATGGGGGACGCTGTGCGGTTCCATTTCATCTGGTGGTGCGGTGCCACACCACTCACCCCAATAAATGAATTGGGGGTGGGAGGGTGAACTTGATAATTTTCCTTTAAAATTAATCTTCTACCTTGACAAATGCCATGTAGATATTGTGACCAGATGTTACTGTACACAAGCTTTTGGGGCCAAGAAATATACAAGAAAGGCTTCCACACTACATCCTGCTAGTTTTCCCAAAGCTTTTAACTAAACAAACGATCTTAATTAGCCTTCAAAACCAGGTGTGCCATCCCTGAACCCTGACATTCTTCATTTAATCGCACCAAATCTGTGGCCAACAAAAGCCCAGGTTTCACCGTTTAACAACCTGAGTATGCAGCTTTTTTTTTTTTTCATACTTTACTTTAACATTTTATGTTATCACTGTACAATCTTGTGAGCAAATTACCATGCACAGCCTGTTACACAGTGACAAACCACATTGCACTGTAAGAGCGTAGCCTCCATTTAAAGAGATTTCCCAAGTTCTTCAAAAACAGATTTGCACCACTTGGTGTGGTGCCTTACCTCTCGGCACCCGTTTGGCTATCTTTGATAAAATTATTTTCCATATTTAAGAGTGGAAGGGATTGTAAATTTGTTCTCAACTGATCCCTTCCACTTCCCAAGTCTTAGGAGCCGACTAAAGACCTGCCCCCATGCTCAGGCATGTAATGGCGTGTGTGCCAAGGGAGGAGCAGGAGTGCACTCTAAGTCTTTAGGGGGCAACTTTTAAAACATTTTAGACATCATAATGGTCGTTTTGTCCTTACCAAGGGCACCAGGAGACTAACAAGGGTATTGTCAAATCTGTGGAGTATTCAACATTTTTAAGACCTGCAGTACCTCATAATCCCAAAATTAACCCCACATCAAAACGAGGGCTGTTATATCTGTATTCTCTCTAGGCTTGTAGACACAGCTCCTGCCTTTGCCTGGTATTGAACCTGGAACCCCGAGTCCTGAAGGCAGCAACTGTAACCATTCCACTGGAGGGAAATTCCCTCCTGAAAGGTCAGAGAGCTACTCTGGCTGGCCCACTAGTACAGTAATAGTGCAGTCAGTCATTCTCACAGTCACTGCTTCGCATCTGGAAATGAGCATGGGCCATGGGGGCCAGCTGGGGGCAGGATTGAGCACCCTGTGTTTTTTCTCCTTCCTCATGGGGAGCACTGCTTAAAACTAATTTGCACTCTGTAAGCAAAGCATTTTATTTACTACGTTTACTACAGTTTATAACATGGGTTCCTAAAATATGGTGTTCTGATTTGTCCAAACAGGTCAGCTGACTGTTGATTAATTTCTGATATACCCACAGTTGCCGTGTTCCACACGGCTTTATTTCACTATTTCTTTAGGTAAAACACTAACAAAACATTACCCATGTTATAAGATTAACCCACTCAGGGTATGGGTTTACTGAGCATTAACCCATGCCTGGGTGGCTGAAAATCACTACGGCTTTGCCTCATAGTTCCAACCCCACCCCAGGCATGGATTAATGCTCAGTAAACCCATACTGTCATGGTAATCCTCCATAATAGATTGAATCACACTAATTCTGTTGACCTGCAAGCTGATGTTTTCTGTAACTACAAATCCAGAAACCCTGCAGCTGACATCAGAGGAGGGCTGCAGCAGTTACAGATTCGATAACTGCAGTGTATTTTAGAGCTTTTATAAGCTCCGATCATATGCTTGCTGGTTCAGCTGTTCTCCTAGGACTAAGAACAGTCATCTGTGACTGTACTTAGCCGGGGAATTACAACAGGAACAACAAAGCGAATCAAGAGCTTATAAAACCTAACATGTGCTGCAGGCTACTGAATCTCACTGCTGCAGCCCTCCTCTGATGTCAGCAACTGGGGATTCTAGGATTTTAATTACAAGAAAATGTCCTTTACAAATCAACAGAAATAATGACTAAACAACTATACCAGAGTAAACGGTGATACGTTTTGACCACAAAGTGTGAGTTAGGAAGAGCCCTGCACTTGGGTGTGGGGCTCTTTGTGATGACAGTTCCCCGTTGCTCTACTCTTTCAACTGCTGCCATAATGCATCCATGTTGTACTACAGAATTCTGCGGTTGAGAAGGACATAAACTACATCATACAGTTCTAAAATGGTATTTACCACCAGAGCGTAAAGTCAGAAACAACCACTGAGATTATTAATAGGCCATGTAGAGGGAACAATAACAGAATTAGAACTAGTATTAAAATTACAGCTTCTACTGGGGAAAAATGACTGTCAGCTTAATGTAGTTCTCCTTTAAGAAGCATAAGGAAGAACACTGTTGATAAATAAGGGGCTGGCAGTATAGCCTAGAGCAACGAGCTGTGAATGAGCTTGGTGCATCCAGAAGACCTGGGTTGATTCCCACAATCTCCACTTGCATACTGTGCGACTCTGAGCAAGTCACTTAACCTCCCAGTGCTCCCTGGTCACCCCTGACAATGGGCACTTGTGCCTAGTGGGCCTTACCTGGTTACCAAAGAATAAAATAAATATAATATAATAAACCAAGAGGTGTTCTTGTCACAACATAGAGCGATGTGAGAGACCACTCTGCATGCAGTTTTTAAGTTGTCCCATAAAAGAGGGACTGGAGAGGGTTCAAGGGGCAATAAAAATAATAGGAGACTGTGTATCAGGAGAGACTGGCAGAGCTGAATTTGTTCACGCTAGAACACATGGGGGATATGATCACAGCTTATCAGATTATGCACAGAAAATTAACATTGCATTGTGAGGCTTTATGGAAAATTATGAAAAGTGGGAACACATCTCGTGGGCGTGAGATACAATTGGTATCAGAGAGGTTTAGACTGGACTTGAGGAATCATTTATTCACTAACAGAATTGTCAAGCTGTGGAAGAGACTGCCAGAACAATAAAGGCAGAAATACTGTTACTGCCAAGATGAAAATCTTCTAATTAGCAAACAGAAAAAAAAAAAAAAGACTTCAATAGTAGACTGCAGCAGAACATTATTAATTCCAAGCAGTACACTAGCTCTTTAAGTAAAATTAAAAAACTTCAGAACATGAATAAAAACAATACAAATTACACAAATTTTAAGAGTACAACAAAAGCTAAACACACTGGGAGATTTGCAAGCATAGATGGGTAGGGAAGAATCGGTGTAACCAACGAAAAAGCATGCTGCTGAAGGCAATAAAACAACGTGAAATTTTGAGGAATGAATAATAAATCCCATCAGAGGGGCAATGCAGGTAAGAAGACAGGCACCAGTGAAGGCAGAAAGCAGGGAAAATCAGACAGTACAAGAGCCAAAAAAAATCTAAAAGGCAATTTTTACATACATACGAACATACGAAATAGCCAGCAAATAAAGGCCTTACGGTCTGTCTAGTCTGCTCAAGTGTGCAGCACTTCAGCTGCCCCCTCCCCTTGCTCCCCCCTTCCGCTGTATTTCCACCTACTTCCTTCGCAGTTCACCCTCAGTTTGGACCCTCCCTTTGATCCTGTCCCACCACTTAAAGCTGCTCACCGATCCCAATGATATCACCCTCTACAGCAGTGCATTCCACCCTGTAACCACCCTTTCCGTGAAATAGTGCCTCCTCATTTCCCTCCTGAATCTTCCTCCTTCCAGGTTTAGACTGTCCCCTGGTTTCCGTCCCACCTTTTAATCTAAACATACCCTTGGTGTAAACTCTGCTCATGCTCTTTAGGTACTTGAAGGTTTCAATCATATCCTCCCTTCCCCTCTCCTCCAAGGAATACATATTGAGCTCCCGAAGTTTCTCATCATATGTTTTATCCCCCAATCCAAGGATCACTTTCGTTGCTCTACGCTCCACCCCCTCCAGTAGCTTGATGCCCTTTTTCAATTGAACCCAAGATGAAGTGGAAGCAAGTGCAAAAGATTTAAAAAAAAAAAAAGAAGAGGAGCTGTGTGCATTATGAGAAGTGCCAAATATTATGTGGATGGCTGCATTCTGAATGCACTACAAAGGTTCCAATTTCGAGGCCAGTAAACCAATTAACAGTGTTGTAATAATCAAGCCAGGAAATAACAAGGCTGTATACAATAATTTCTGTAGCCTAAGAGTCAAATATATTTCCTAATGCATAGATAGTAACTAGATAAAACCAGCAGGATTTTGTAATGGATGAGACAGCGAACTCCAAGGAAAATCCAAATCCATACAGACACCCAGGTTGGTAACAGTATACCATCGGAGAAGCTTACAGTAAACTGCTTTTTGTTAAAGAGAACATTTCCTGGCATTTCTGAAAACCGAAGACAAGTAAGAAGGAGCTCCACTTACCTCAGGGAGCTCATCTGTGGTACTGACAGTTTTTTCCCCCTCATACCCCGAAAGAAGGAAAGGGTTGTACATTGCCCTCGAGGACTAGCAGCATGAATCCCTTTCCACTTTTGTAGTTGCAGGATATGCCCCATGCTGACTTTTATGAATATTTATAGGAGAGGGTGGTGCATGCTCCTTCAAGTCTCTGGGGTGCCTCCATTCAAGTCTATGGAGCATGGTTTGCAAACAAAGTTTTTAGCCATTTAAAGTGAAGTTGTGATAGCCCACTACCTGGGCGGCAATAGCCCCTCCATGTTAAAATGATAAATTTTAATGCAACAGTTAAAGTTTGGAAGGATCGTATCGTGGCCAAACTGCATCCAGCCAATCACTTCCCACTTCCTAGTCTGCCTGCTCAGCCCCACACTCCCCTGTTTTGTTGCTGTAAACCAGGGAACCAGGAGCACAGGGATGTACCCCTACAAGTCTATGGGGCTAGTTTTCAGAATGTTTTACACACCTTAAACTAACTATTGGTAAAAATGAAAGCCACAGCTCAACTTTGAGTGGTGGCTTTCACTTTCACCAATAGTTAAAGGTTATATAAAAATGTTCTGAAAACTAGCCCCACAGACATGTATGGGGCACGTCCCCGCACCCTTCCCAGTTCCACATCACAAAATGGAGGGCGCGAGCAAGGCAGACTAGGAAGTCGGAAGGAATCAGACGGATGCAGTTGGGCCTGATATGATCCTTCCCAAACTTTAACCACTGAATTAAAATTTATCATTTTAACACAGACGACGATGCCACTATAGGGTAGCTGGCCATGGCTTCCACTACCTTATCTCCACATTTAGTAGGCCATTTGGTAAAATCAGATTCAGGGTTCAACTAATAAGCTCTTTTAAGATGAACCCTGGCTCTCATTTACCAAATGGCCAAATAATTGCTGTAAATACAGGTTACTCACCTGTAACAGGAGTTCTAGGAATGGTATATGTTGTTCATCCACACTGTCTGGCAGGTTCCTTGCCGCTTTAAATCTTGCCGGAAGGTCTTCAAGCTGGCTCCTCCCACCCACCCGGGTGGTAAAACTCTCGGCTCCGCCCCATGACGCCAGATCTAGCCCGCTGGAAGCCAGGTCGGGTGGGTCGTGTGGATGAACATATACCATTCCTAGAACTCCTGTTACAGGTGAGTAACCTGTATTTCTAGGGACATGGATATGCTGTTCATCCACACTGTCTGGCAGACTCCTAGCAGTTCTCCGGGAGGCAAAGGCGCACACCCCCTACTTAGGGAATAAAGACTGAGAACCGAGGCCCCAAAACCAGCATCCCAGCATGACTCAAGGTCGATGTGGTAGTGGGTGATGAAGGTATGTGCCGACTTCCAGGTAGCAGCCCTGCAGATTTCCTGGATAGGGACGTCCCTGGAAGCAGCTACCGATGCAGCGGTATGGTGGATAGAATGAGCTCTTATCCCTCTGGGAGGCTCCATGCCCGCCAACCTAAAGCAGAGATCTATGTAGGAGGTGACCCACCTGCCTGTCGTCCACTTGGCTGCAGGTCTGCCAGGCGCAGCTTCAGTGTAGGTGACAAACAGCTGGCGAACCTCTCCCCGAACTTCAGCCGTCCGCTCCTTATAATAAGCAGCGCTCTTCTAGGGTCCAAAGTATGGAGCCTATATTCGGCCTCCAAGGTGTGATTGGGGTAGAACACCAGCAGAGTCAACACCTGTTTAAGGTGAAACTCCGACACCACCTTCGGAAGGAATTTCGGGTGGGGGCACAGGAAAACCTTGTCCCTGTGGAAGACCAGATAAGGAGACTCGATGGAAAGCGCCTGGAGCTCTCCCATCCTTCTGGCTGATGTGATAGCCACCAAGAAGGTGGTCTTCCACGACAGGTGGGAGATATCGCACCTGTGCATTGGTTCGAATAGCCTGCCCATGAGCTTAGCCAATACCAGCAGTAGATCCCACGGAGGTGGAGGTTCTCGCACCGGAGGGGATATGTGATCAAGACCTTTGAAAGCGCCACTACCTTCTCCTGCACCACCGACTGCTTTCTGGCCCACCTGGTAGCAGGAGATGGCTGCCAGGTGCACCTTAAGGTCGCTCTGACCGAAGCCCTTGCTGAGAAAGGGACCACAGATAGTCCAGAATGCTTGCCGAGGAACAGAAGAAGGGTCCAGGCCCTTGCCTGACACCAAATGGAAAATCTCTTCCATTTGAAGGCCTAGCACTTTTGGTCGACTCCTTAAGGGACACCTCAGTGACGTTGAAGACCTCGTCAGAAAGACCCAAGGCCTGGAACTCTGCAGCTCAGGAACCAGGCTGTCAGGTGCAGGGATTGAAGGTCGGATGGAATACCTTCCCGATTGACTGAGATCAGGTCCGGGGGGCTGGAAGCCGCCTCGGGAGCCTGGAGCTGAGACTATGGAGATCTGGATACCAAAACTGACAGGGCCAGTCTGGGGCTACCAGGATTACCTGCACCTTGTCCCTCCTCGCCTTGAGAAGCACCTTGTGGATCAAGGAATGAGAAAGGCATAGAAGAGCCGGGGTCCACAGCCTCGAGAAGACATCCCCTGCAGTGAGCCCTGCTGAGGCGGGCATGAAACAGTCTCAGCCGCATTCTCCTGGAGGCAAACAGGTCCACCAGGCGTGCCCCAGTGGGAGAGAGATCTTGTACTACCTCCGGCAGGAGAGACCACTCGTGAGGCGCAGCCCCTATCCGGCTTAGGGCATCGGCCAGGGTGTTGGAGGCTCCTGCCACGTGAATGACAGGAGATCCGCCTCAAGGCTGCCAGTGACCAAATGCGGAGAGTTTCCCTGCACAGGCGCATGGAGTGCGTCCAGCCCTGGCGGTTGAGATAGTACATGGTCGTGATATTGTCCGTCTGGACCTGAACCACTTGACCCAGTAGAAATGGGCGAAGCGAGGGCTGAGACGAACCTCAAGCTCCAGCAGGTTGATATGGCATCGGGACTCCCGAGGGACCAGAGGCCATACGCTCTGTGCTCCCCAGATGGGCACCCCAACCCATCAGAGAGGCATCGGTCGAATAGAGGGACAGCTGGGGCAGACAAACTGGATGCCCTCCTGCGAGATTGCGGAGCGGTCCACCACTGGAGGCGTTCCACATCCCTGGGTCACTGTCACTAGCTGATCCAACGGATTGAAGCACTGTGACCACTGGCTGGCCAGTCCCCATTGAAGGGATGCATGTACCAGCGGGCCCAATGGACCACGCCTGGTGCAGGCCCCATGAGGCCCAGGAGGCCAGGAAGTCCCAGGCAGGGCGCGATTGCCCAACCAGAAATGATTGGGCAAAGGAGGAAAGAACCTCGGCCCTGTCCACCGGGAGCCGTGCTCTGGCTCGAAGAGAGTCGAGCTCTGCCCCGATGAAATGTATCACCTGCTTTGGCATGAGTTCCGACTTGGCCTCGTTGATGAGGAGGCCAATCTGAGAGCAAACCTGGAGGGCCAGATCTCTGGACCGCTCCACCTCCGCTCTGGAGGGGGCTGCAATCAGCCAGTCATCCAGGTAGGGGTACACCCGGACCCTTGACGCCAGAGAATGCTGTCACCACTGCCATGCATTGGTGAAGACCCTGGGAGCTAGGGAAAGGCCAAAGGCATGGCCCGGAACTTGTAAAGGATCCCTCCGCTCTGAAGTGGAGGAATCTCTGATGAGACGGACAGATTAGGGCGTGAAAGAGCAGCGTCCTGGAGATCCAGGGAACAGAACCTCGCCTCGTTCCAAGGATGGTAATCTGAGCCAAGTGACCATCCTGAAGGTCCAGACAACTAGAACCTGTTCAGGTCGTGCAGGTGAGAATGGGCGCCAGACCCCCGTCCGTTTGGGACCAGGAAATACCTGGACACAAACCCCAGGTCTGGAGGAGGAGGATCCGCCACCTTCCTGATCACCTCTTTTGAGGCAGGGCAATATAAGCTCGGCAGGCCGACAGCGGCTGCGGACCCGTAGCCCCGAGGGCGGACCTCGAAAGGGTGGGGTCTGTCGAACCCAGAGGCAGGCCCTTTCCTACCACCTCCAACACCCAGCGGTCCATGGTGATAGCGGACCAGGTGGAAAGGAAGTGCAGAGCCATCCCACGGAGGAAACCAGGGGGAGGGATGAGGCTGGGGCGACACCCTCAACCCGTCACTGGGTAGGCTGAGGGAGGGACCAGCCGAGGGACCTCCTGGGCCTTACTCCCTGCTTCCTGTTGGAGAAGCCGTGGGCTTGGGTTTGGGATGCCAAGTGCAAGCCTGCTGGCCCTGATGCTGGTGCTGTTGGGCGGACAGTCAGAGCACAGAAGGACGAAAGGGTTTGTGCTGCTGCTGCGGTGGCCTTTGTCCTTCTGGGTGGGTGACAGAGTCCAGGGTGGCATTGGACTTTTGATCCACTGGAGGTGACCTTTCACTCCAGGGCCAAGGAGTCGGTCCCAAGAAGGACATCCACCAACTTGTGCTGGGTCTCCGCCAGAAAGGTGGATATCCTCAGCCATGCTCTGCGGCGCATGGCCACTGCGGCCGCAACCGATCTGGCACAGGAATCCCCTATGTCCAGAGCTGTTTGGAGCTGCTGCTTCGCCACCACCCTACCCTGGTCCTGGACCTGCTGGACCGTGGTCTGGAGGTCGGCCGGGAGATGAGGGATCACCTCATCCAGGGGCCCATGAGGGCGTGGGAGAAGTGTGCCATCAGCACGGCCGAGCTGGCCTGGCGGAGACCAAGGGAGGACGCATGTACACCTTGTGCCCGTGTAGTCCAGCTTTTGGACTCCTTGTTGAGGGCTTGTCCATGTCCCTAGCATTCCTGGAGCCGGAAACGCTGTCAGTAACCATCCCTCGGCAGAGGTGCTCCAAACCCAGGCAAAGACCCAGTAGGGACCATACTTCCTGGCCATCCTGGCCGAGGCGCAGGACAGGAGGCAGGCACGCCAAAGCTCCAAGACTGGGCCGACAATAGCCTCAGCCACAGGAAAGGCCTCCGTGGGTGAATCCCCTCGGTCCAGTATCTCTGTCAGGGGATACTTGGCCCGTTTGGAAATGGGCTTGAGCTGCATCCCGGTGGACTCCGAGATGAGCCGAAGCAGACCCATAAAGGACGATGGGCTTTCGTCCAGTGACTGGCCCCCGGAGGACTCCAGGTCAACCTGCCTGGAGAACAGGGAGGAGTCATTGTCGGACTCCGAAGAGTCTGCGAAGAGCTGCCTAGGGTCTGAGCCACCCTCCACCTGCCGAGGACGGCTGGGAGTGAGGGTGACTGACAACCTGTGGGGCAGGCCTTGAGCTGACCGAGAGTCCTTGGTCGGTGCCCCCGATTTTGGTTGTGGAGGTGGAGGGTCCACCACAACTGATGGGGCAGCAGGTTTCAGCCGAACAACCGGCCCAGTCTTGGGCATCTCGACTGCAGTGAGAGGCTGTTTCGGCCATTCGGGTGACAGCCACTTGATGGCCAGGGAAGTCGTCGGTGTCGACTTAGCCCCGGACAAAAGTAACTGCTGCCACATCAGCTCCTCGTAGCGGTGACGCAATATGCGCCGAAGCCTCTCCTCATCCGAGGAGGAAGACTAGCAGGAGTGGCGTCGCCACTTACCTCGGTGCCGAGACCACCGATGTCGGCAGGATCAGCTGGACTGAGAAGAGGTCTGAGACTGAGATCCTCAGTGTGTCCGAGGGCGGACCTGGGAGGGAGCGGGGGACGCCTTAACTGGGGATTGCTGCACCAATGGCGCAGGCAAATCCTCGGTTTCCACGGGGAACGGTGAAGAAGGGTTATTGTAGCTTCACGAGTCGACCAACCGTCTGGATCGAGAAAAATCTGTACCCATCGACGGCTGTCTCGCCGGCTGACCCGACGGGGACGCCGTGAAGCCAGCAGCCTTAGCCGCAACCTCGACCGAAGTCGACGGTCGGCTGTCTGGGGAAGGGGACCTCTCCCGCTCCCACGAACGCCAACGATGGGACTTACCCTTGGATCCTTCTTTTTGGACCGAGAGGAATGTCCCGATGGCCCCTCTCCCTTTGTGGAAAGGGAATGGCAAAGCTCCTTGAACGAAGCAGAATCTGAGGTACCCAAAGAGGCGGGATAAATGCGCGACCGAGGAGAAAGATGTGGCCTGGGCCACCTCCTCCTCGAGGGCAATCATCTACTCGAGCTGCTCAGCCGAGCCAGCCTACCAGTAACCAGCCAGACCCTCTTTCGACTTTACGGCGGTAGCGCTCGCGCGCCTAAGCTTCAACCGGGCAGCGCGGTCCTCCAAGACATTGGCCGAGAACGAACAGCAAGACTCGCAGGCCTGCGGGTCGTGTTCTAGGCCGAGGCAGTAGACGCACGTGGAGTGCGGATCCGTCCTGGACATCTTCTGCCCACAAGGGCACTGCCGAAAACCAGGAGTTGATTTGTCCATCGCAGCCGCGAGGGAAAAGGAAGACCGAAGTCTTGAGAATTTTAAAATGAGTTTCGGACAAACCGAAGAGTTAGGATCCAGTCTAATACGCAGAGTGTTAAGGAGGGAACCTGAGCTTCCAAGCGGTGAGGAAGATCTGGCATAATGGGGTGGAGCCGAGAGTTTTACCACCCGGGTGGGTGGGAGGAGCCAGCTTGAAGACCTTCTGGCAAGATTTAAAGCGGCAAGGAACCTGCCAGACAGTGTGGATGAACAACATATCCATGTCCCTAAAAACCATGTTCCATAGATTTGGAGCGCGCCCCGCACTCTCCTTACATATACACCTCATAAAACGTCAGAGTGCGAGGGTGTGGCCAACAACTTATAAGTAGAAAGGGATCATGTGGCTAGCCCCTTGGGGGCAATTATGATCCCTTCCTTCGGGGTATGAAAAAAAAAAAATTGCTAATACCACAAATGAGCTCCCATGGAGGTAAGAGAGCTTCCCTCTTATTTGTGTGCAGCATTGAGAAAGGTGCTTTTTAAATGCCTGTACAAATAGCTATGTAGGCGTCTGATGTGGTTGACAAGGGGAAATGAGAAGGACTTCAAAGATCCCTCCCCGCTCAATATGCCTACTAGCCTCCTGATCGCCACCTTCCTCCTGTTTTGGGTGAGTTCCAGTGCCCTACCCAAACCGCCATGCCCCTGCTGTTCAGCCAATGGGATAGACATGAGGAGGGGTCCAAAGGCTCTGGTGTGCAGTCATGAATGGTGACTTGGGCACACAGAAAAACAGATTACTCACCTGTAACAGTAGTTCTAGGAGTGGTATATGTTGTTCATCCACACTGTCTGGCATTGTCCCTTTCTCCTTTAAATCTTGCCGGAAGTCTTCAAGCTGGCTCGTCCCACCCACCTGGGTGGTAAATACCTCGGCCCACCCCATGAAGCCAGATCTAGCCCGCTGGAAGCAAGGTTGTGCGCCTTAAGCCAGGGAGGTCGGGTGGGTGCGTGTGGATGAACATATACCACTCCTAGAACTACTGTTACAGGTGAGTAACCTGTTTTTCTAGGAGCGTGGATATGATGTTCATCCACACTGTCTGGCAGACTCCTAGCAGTTCTCTGGGAGAAGGGAGGCAAGGCGGACACCCCTACTTAGGAAAGAGAGATTGGAGAACCGAGGCTCCAAAACCCGCATCCCGGCGTGACTCAAGGTCGATGTGGTAATGGGTAATGAAGGTGTTTGCTGACTTCCAGGTAGCAGCCCGACAGATTTCCTGGATAGGGAGGTCCCTGGAAGCAGCCACCGATGCAGCAGTATAGCGGGTAGAATGAGCTCTTATCCCTCTGGGAGGCTCCTTTCCCACCAACTCATAACACAGACTTATGCATGATGTGATCCATCTTGCAATAGTTCGCTTGGCTGCAGGTCTGCCAGAAGCAGCTTCAGCGTCGGTGACAAACAGCTGGCAAAACTCTCCCCGAATTTCCGCCGTCCTCTCCTTACAGTAGGAGACAGCATGTCTGAGGTCCAGAGCATGGAGCCTGTACTCAGTGTCCGAGGTGTAGTTAAGGTAATATACCGGCAGAGTGAACACCTGGTTAAGGTGAAACTCTGACACCACCTTCAGAAGGAATTTCGGGTGGGGGCGCAGGACAACTTTGTCCCTGTGAAAGATCAGATAAGGGGAGTCCACTGAGTGCCTGGAGCTCCCCTGTCCTTCTGGCTGACGTGATAGCCACCAGGAAGGCAGTCTTCCACAACAAGTGCGAGAGCTCACACTTGTGCATGGGTTCGAATGGCTTGCCCATGAGCTTTGCCAAAACCAGCAAGGGATCCCACGGAGGTGGAGGTTCACACACCGGAGGGGATATGTGATCCAGGCCTTTGAAAAAGTGCCCGACCACTGTCTCCTGTGCCAACGTCGAGCAACCAGCCCGCTCGTAACCAGAGATGGCTGCCAGATGCACCTAAGGGTCGATGACAGAAGACCCTTGAAGAGGACCAAAGGTAGTCTTAGAATGTTAGCTACAGAGCAGGATAAGGGTCCAGGCTCCCCTAAAACACCAAATGGAAAACCTTTTCCATTTGAAGGCATAACATTTCCTGGTCGATTCCTTTCGAGATGCTTCCACCACGTGTGTAGACATCCTCGAAAGACCCAGAGCCTGGAATTCTAGCGCCAGGAACCAGGCTATGAGTGCAGGGATTGAAGGTCCAAGTGGAAGACCTTCCCTGGTTCAACGATATCAGGTCCGGGCATGTACAAAGCCGTTCCGGGGTCCTGCAGCTGAGGTGGAGGAGATCTGGATACCAGAACTGGCGTGGCCAATCTGGGGCTAGCAGGATCACCTTCGCCTTGTCCTTCCTCACCTTGAGCAACACCTTGTGGATCAAGGGAAATGGAGGGAAGGCATAAAGGAGGCCTGGGGTTCACGGCCTCGAGAAGGCATCCCCCCTGCAGCGAGCCCTGCTGAGGGGGGCGGGCATGGTACAGCCTCAGCTTGGTGTTCTCCCTGGAGGTGAACAGGTCCACCAACGGTTTGCCCCAATGGGAGAACAGATCGTAAGCTACCTCTGGATGGAGAGACCACTCGTGGGATGTCTGGCCTATGCGGCTGAGAGCATCCGCCAGTTGGTTCGAGACTCCTGCCACATGGATGGCCAGAAGATCCGCCTCCAGCCAGCTGAAGAAGGTCCAGATCTGGAGCGCCTCCCTGCATATCAGACGGGAGTGCGTGCCGCCCTGTTTGTTAAGGTAGTACATGGTTGTGGTGTTGTCTGTCTGGACTTGAACCACTTGACCCCGGAGCTGAGGAGCGAAAGCTGACAGTGCCAGTCTGACTGCTCTGAGCTCCAACAGGTTGATGTGGCATCGGGACTCCTCGGGGGTCCAGAACCCATGAGCTCTGCTGTCCCCAGCCCATGAGAGAGGCATCGGTCGTAAGAACGACCGTCGGCTCGGGCCGGACGAACGGGATCCCTTCCCGCAAATGACTCAGGACGGTCCACCATTGGAGAGCATCCCACATCCTCCGGGTGATAGAGACCAGCTGGTCGAAGAGACCCGGACACTGAGACCACTGGTCGGCCAGTTCCCATTGAAGGGGGCGCATGTGCAATGTGGCCCAATGGACCACTGAGGTGCACGCCACCATGTAACCCAGGAGGCACAGGAAGTCCCGGGCAGGGCGCAAGTGCCCAACCAGAAATGATTGGGCAAAGGAGGAAAGAACCTCTGCCCTGTCCGCCGGGAGCCGAGCTCTGGCTTGACGAGAGTCGAGCTCTGCCCCGATAAAGCCCATCACCTGACAGGGCATGAGTTCTGACTTGGCCTCGTTGATTAGGAGGCCCAGGTGGGAGCAGGTTCGGAGGGTCAGGTCCCTGGACCTCTCCACCTCCCGTAGGGAGGAACCCACCAGGAGCCAATCGTCTAGATAGGGGTAAATATGAACCCCTTGACGCCGTAGATGGGCTGCCACCACTGCAATGCATTTGGTGAAGACCGTGGGGCCGATGGCAGGCCGAACGGCATAGCTCTGAACTCGCATAGGGTCCCTTCAACCCTGAAGTGGAGGAACCGCTGATGGGACGGACGGATTGGGACATGGTAGAACGCTGCCCTGAAGATCCAGTGAACAGAACCACATTGCCGCTCCAGAGATGGTATGATCTGGTTCAGAGTTACCATCCGAAGGTGCAGACCTGAGATATCGATTCAGGTCGTGGAGATCTAGGATGGGGCGCCAACCCCATCCGCTTGGGCATCAGGAAATACCTGGACACGAAGCCTGGGTCTGTAGGAGGATCCGCACTGAAGCTACCGCCTCCTTTGGAGGAGCTGAGCAATGTCGTTCTGGGGCCGACTGAGTGCCAACTGAGATCCTTTTCTCCCGTGTGGGCATACAACTCTAGAGGCAGTCCCTGCCCGACCACTTCCAGAACCCACCTGTCCAAAGTGATACCGGACAAGGCGGAAAGAAAGTGGTGGAGCCAGCCACCCACGGGAGGACCCAGAACTGGCATGACGGGTGTAGGGGAGGCCACGCCTGACCTGTCACTGTGCAGGCTTGGAGGAGGCGGCGGCACCTGGACCAGCACCTCGGCATCTTTTACGGGGCTGTTGGGGACCTTGCTTGGGCCTAGGACGCCAAGCTTGAGCCTGCTGCTGTTGCTGACCTCCCTGGAAGGAGGGCTGTCTAACCGCAGGGGAAGAATGCCGAAAGGACTACTTCTTGCCCTTCGGCTGGTTCTTGCCCGAAGAACCCTTAGCAGAGGTGGCATTAGACTGCTCAATGCACTGTAGATGACCTGCCACTCCCGGACCGAAAAGGTTGGTGCCAAGGAAAGGCATGTCAGCTAGCTTGTGCCGAGTATCCGCGGGAAAAGAGGATAACCTCAGCCAAGCCCTGTGGCGAGTGGCTACTGCGGCAGCTAGTGAACAGGCACAGGAATCACCAATGCCCAGAGCCGTCTGGAGCTGCTTAGCAACAGCACGGCCCTGGTCCCGGACCTGCTTGACTGTGGTGACATGTCTGCTGGGAGATGAGGGAGGACTTCATCAAGCGACCCCAGAAGGCGAGAGAAGTGTGCCATGATCACTGCTGAGCTATCCTGATGAAGGCCTAGGGATGATGCCGCATAAACCTTCAGCCGAGTGATCCATATTTTTGGACTCCTTGTCCGGAGGGCGGTCAGTATCCACAGAGCTGCCCGTGCGCCGTAAACACTGAGGCAGTCACAAGGCTCTCGGCCGAGGGATGCTCAGTGAAGCCCGCCAAGGACCCCATGGGCACCGCGTACTTGTGGGTCATACGGGCAGACGGAGCCGGGCAAGAGGCAGGGCGCTGCCAAAGCTCCAGTGCCAGGCCAACTATGGCTTCGGCCACTGAGAAAGCCTCCATCGGGGTATCCCCCCTCTTGAGAATATCTGAGAGAGGATATTCCGCTTTTTTGTATGGGCTGCAAAGGCATACCTGTGGACTCTGAAATGAGTCGGGATGCCCTGGAAGGAAGAAGGACCTTCCTCCAGGCCTACCACTGACAGCTCATCATGTGAGTGGCAGGCCAGTAGTATCCGAATCCGAAGAATCCGGATACAGGGGTCTCCCACCTAAGTCCCCCTCAATGTGCCTAGGGCTATCAGGAGTGACTGTAATGGACAACCTATGGGGCAAACCCGTAGTTGGTCGATCCTCCTTAGAGGGAGCCCCTCCCAGAGGCTGTTTGGGTGGTGGTTCCACCAAAATTGGTGGGAAGCCCGTAACAGGCCGACCAGAAATACGTATTGGTCCCACCGGAGGGAGAACCGGAGTCCTCGGAACCGAGGGAGTCTGTGTCGGCCGAAGAAGCTGGGGCCAAGTAATGGCCGGTACAGCCGGAGTAGACTGCTTTTGACCCATCAAAAGGAGTTGCTGCCACATGAGGTCCTCATAACGTCAACGGAGTTTCCATCTAAGTCTCTCCTCATCCGAGGAGGATGAGGAACGGTGTCGGCGCCTTCCGGGAGTGTTTGTGACCCTTTCTCGGTTTTCCGACCGACGGGGTCCTACTCCTTGATAGAGACCGACTGCGTCGGCTCTGTCGGTCGGGAGAAGCCGGATTCAGTGAAAACTGAGATTCCGGCTCTTGTCCCTCGATTGGGATGCCCGAAGGACGGGTCTCCTTGTCGGGGAAGGAGAGAATGGGAGTCCTCTCCAAGGAGTTGTTGACAGGCGTCTGTGACAACGACTCGATCGGGTCAAGAGAAATCTCGGCCGGTTCTGCCGTATCCTCAGCTTCAGTGCCCTGGCCTGACGGGAGGTCCGAAAAACCGGCAGCTGAGGAAGCGATCTCGACCGTGGCCGAGACCGCCTGCTCCTGAGGGTCGGACCGCTCTCGGTCCCAGGAACGTCTTCTTCGGCTAGAAAAAGATGATTTGGGGTCCTTATCCTTTTCTTTTGATCAGAGGGGTGAGCCCGAAGGCGCCTCACCCTTGGTAGAGAGAGACTAGCACAACTCCCGGAAGGATCCTGTGAAGGTGGAGCTCAGGTTGAGTGAGATGAAGAAGCTTCGGTTGGCCAAAGCTTGGGCAGCTTCCTTTTCGGTGGCCGCCATCTGCTCGAGCTGCTTGGATCCCACAGCTGTGGAAACCACCCACCTGGCCTCCTTCGATTTCACCGGTTGATTGCGAAGCTCCAGTCTCCCCAGCCTAATGTGCGCCTTGCGGTCCTCCAGAATGGTGGGATGGATGGCCGAACAGATGGTGCAAGCCGAAGTATCATGCACGGCGCCTAGGCAGTAGACGCACGAGAGGTGGGGATCGGTGCGACATTTTTTGTCCACAAGGACACCGGCGAAACCCAGGGACGACTTGTCCTCCATATCCGAAGCATTCGGATCCGAATCGTAAACTCGGACGAGTTTTAAAGCGAGTAAGTGTGGCGAAAACCGTCGATTTGACTCCAGGGCCTATGGTACTTGCAAAGTAGCACGAGGGAACCTGTATCTTCCAGCGGAAAGGAAGATCTGGTGTCATGGGGCAGAGCTGAGGTATTTATCACCCAGGTGGGCGGGAGGAGCCAGCTTGAAGACTTCCGGCAAGATTTAAAGGGGAAAGGGACAATGCCAGACAGTGTGGATGAACATATCCACGCTCCTAGAATTATTTTTTTTTAATCCTTTGTTATCCCTTGTCCAAACCCACCCCATCCCCGATGTCAGGCCATGTCCTGACAATCTCTCGCACATCTAGCGTTGTACCCCTGCAGAAGAGGCAAGATCCCTCATCCACCATAGGGGTCGCCAGTGTGGCAAAACCCAATGCCATCTCTCCGCAGCTGGGAGCACTGCCACGCGGCAGCTCCTCCCTAGTCCACTTCCCAGTTCACCTCAAACCCGGTCACTAGCATGGGACTGCATTTCTGAATTCTCCAAATTGTATTGATAAGCAATGAGGCAAAACCTTTAGGGTAAAGTGCTTAATTAAGGAGACAAGATACAGTTTTACAATAAAAAAAAATCAGTGATGATATAGAGCTTCTTCAGGTCATAAATAGCTGAAGTCGTCAAAGCACATTTCTAATTTATATTTCTCACTGGTGTTTATTAGTACAGGATACTTTTGGTATTCATTTATAGAAGATCACCAATATATACTCAACGCCTGGTCAAGAATCTGACAAAACTTGCCTTCATTGAGAACCAATCATTTTTTTATTAGCAGGGTCTAAAAGCTTAACTCTGCAGCAGTAACAAGTGAGACAGAACTGAATAAAAAGGATTATGTACCGAATGAATCATTGCATGTACTTTTAAGAGTTAGGGTATATACGAGCAGCCATAGAGCAAGACCCCACCCTGGCAGAAGCAGGGCCATCTCAGAGGAAATGTTTGGTGCACAAATGTGTCCCTTGAGGGGGATCAATTTGTTTCAAATGCTTCAGTACAATATCCTTTGACTGTATAAATAAACAGTTACAAAATTACAGAAACGTTACTATTTCTTTTTGTCTACAAAGGTGTTTATGACTGGAGTTCTTTTATTATCCCTATGAAACGTGTTGAAAGCACTGCTTAGGGGGTCATCTGAAGCCATATTAAGCATCATTAACTTCAAATAATTCATTAATATCTATCAATCCAGTTAAATTCTGCATCCCTTAAAGGGAGCACTATGCCAGCCCAATGGCATCGAGGGCTGAGGCACCGAGCTTCTTATCTCCTGCCACACCAGCAACATGGATTTGGAAATGTGCCCCGTTACACGGGGGCAGGAGAGGAGTGGCCACCAGGCAGCCTCTTCTTCTGGATAGGGACGTTGGCTGACTGGCTTTTGTCTGCCACCAGGTGGAGGCCTGGTAGTAGCTCACAGGAGCATCAGGAGGCTGACATTTGTCAGAGGGAGAGGGAGGAGTCACAGTCTCGGGACTCATGCGCCTCCACATGCAAGCGTTCCATGAAGAATGCTGTGGCTGGGGAAGGGGGCAGAAAGCCAGGAGGAAAATGAAAAGCACGATGGGGGGCGTGTGACACCCGCCCACCACTCCCCACCAACCTAGTCATCAGAATGACCTGCGGTGACAGACTGGATTTCAGGCATTGGGGAGGGCTCTTCCACCACGTGGGGTGGAGGGGGAGATCAGTGGGGTCCTGAGCCACAAGGTAAATTCTGTAGAGACTATGGACGGTGGAGGGAGTGGTGAGGTTGACAGGGAGCCTCCCTGTCATGGCCAGGAGGATAAAAACCTATATGGAAAAGAAAAGAAAAAAAAAAAAGGAGCAGTTAAATTTCAATTGTACACCTGTTTGAGGCATCCCCAAACATTGATCCAGCTAATACTGGGGCATAGTCAGATGACAATAATACCAGTGTTTGTATAAGCTAGACCCTGAAGAATAGAGAGATTAAAAAATGATTTTATTATAACTATCATGCACATTAGATTTAAATACAATGTCTTTTTATTTTTGGGTGGACTAATCTCCATGAGTTGATTCAACTCTCAGTTTGTCAAGGGCCTTCGGAAGCCTTACAGTTACTATATTTAGCACTGGTCACTTCTAGCCAGAAAGTTATCCAGAACAGTGTTTATATCCCCGCCACTGCAATGTTACCAACTCCTAAAGACAACCATCTTGTCCACATCTACTGTACATCAACAAAATCTCAGCAATCAGAACTTAAAGCGCAAATAGTTACCGAAAGAATTTCCTGGCCCTTTGTCAGATCTTTGACCAATATGCACCTGCATTCTGAATTACAGATGATAGACTTCACAACTAGAGGATACTCCTCAGATGCAAGATGCGGACACCTCTGCTCTTTGAGTTGAACGTGCTGCCAAGGACCTCCAATTTACAGTATAGCATAGTGGTTAACAGCAGCCACCACTTGCATGCTGTTAATAAAGCTTCAATTTAGTCTCTCCTGGCACCAGCAGAGCAGGGGAAAGGCAGTCCAGGTAAGAGTAGGGCTTGCCAAACCAAGTAGGGAAATGGGCAGACTAGGTGGGCTGTATGGTCCTTATCTGCTGGCAGATTTGGTTTCTAAAAAAGTAAATCTTACCAGCCCAGGATTTTTAAAGTTTTACTGTCTCTACAGCTGCCTTTACAAATCAAGGCTATAGCCCATGGATTGTTGACAAGCAGAATGCAGGCCCACAAGAATGTCCAGGAAGGATTTAATGGTAAACACCCCCACTGGTTGTCACAAAGTACCCACGCTGTGCCCCTATGCAAGATATTCAAAGATCTCAACCCAGTTCTCCAAAAGGATTCCACAATCCCCACTCCTGGCATTCAGGCAACTTCATGTCCGGAGAAACATGTCAACAGGGATGGATCAGAGATATTCTGCTTCCAGCTAAAAGGATTTCAAACTTGTGCCCACATGCAAGCATGCGGTCCCCATCCTCCGCAAGAAACAGGACTACAGAATCCAGAGAGCATTCCAGTACAGCTCCACCAATACTGTCCATCTAACCATGTACTCCGTATGCCCCAGTACAAATCTTTATGTGGCAGAAACAGGGCAAACACCCAGAAAGGGTGACTCTCCAATGGTACAGCATCAGACACAAAATCACACACCAATGAGAAAGCATTCCTCCAGTTCGGGACATAATTCCTGAGGATGTGAAAGTAGAGGTCATTAACTGGAAGTTTTGATCACAGGCAACTAGGCCTGGGAATTCAAGCTTATAAATACTTTTAACACTAAGCCAGTGGTGTGTGTGTTTGGGGTTAAATATGAGTAAAATTCGACCCACTGGTATTAAAAAAAAATTGAGTCAAAGTGAGAAATGACTGGGTCAAAACCTAACCAAAAGAACACATTTCACCAGTAGAGAAACAAACTTGAGAAGAAAAAAATACTTTCTTACTGCTCACTTTTTATCCATCAGCTATTGTTATAGACAGAGGCCAGGATATTCAGACTGCGCCAGGCTGTGGTGCAAGCCTGGGCACAGCACAACTAGCTGCGCAGGGGCGCTGACAGGGTGATATTCAACAGAACTGTGCCATGGCACAGCTTCGTTGAATATCGCACCCTAGCCACCCATGGTACCATGGTGCAGTGGCACTGCACCAGCGCGAAGTGGCCAGAAGTAAACGAGGGATGTGCTGCGCAGTTAAGAGTTCGCTATGGCGCCATGCGCACAACCACGATATTCAGTGCATGCAAATGGGGCCATAATGTGTAAGGTGCAAATGGGGATATTTGCATGTCATTATGGTTCCATTTGCATGCAGGTGCGCCAACCCCAGCGACTTGGCGCCTGGCGCCTGCCAGGCAGCAGCCGCCAGGGACCGACACTCCTGCACAGCGCAGCAATGACCCTTTTGCCCAATCGCAGGGGCATATGTAGATTTACATAATCGTCCCATATCCCTGGTGGTCCAGTGGACCACTTGCAGCCTGATCACAGGCATATGTTAAAATAATGCAACATCCTATGTCCAGGTCCAGTGGACGCTCATAGCCCGATCAGGGGTTTCAGTATGAACAGAATATGTCCTATATCCCTGGTGGTCCAGCGGTACCCCCTCCCACCCGCCCACTGAGCCCCACCGCCCCGCTCCCCTACCCCAGTCAGCGGCGGGCGGCAGCACCCACCAGCCTGCCACCCGCTGCCTGCCGACTGACACCATATGGTAGGTGTCGCAGGCGTTAGTCCACAGCGTGAGCCAATGGGCATGTGCAGCCCGCATCACAGCTTAAGTCCAGATTCTGTGAATGGATCCATTCAGATCTGGACAGTGTAGTACGGTGTGGGCTGCACGCCCTTCGCTCACACTGTGGACCAATGGGCATACAGCCAACCGTCACGGTGTCAGTGGCAGGGGTGGCAGGTGGGGTGCTGCCACCCGCCGCTGACCGGGTAGGGGAGTGGGCGGTGGGGCTCACTGCGGGTGGGAAAGGGGATACCGCTGGACCACCAGGATATTGGATGTATTTTGTTCATACTGAAGCCCACGATTGGCTGCGAGCAGTCCACTGGACCACTAGGGATATAGGACGCTGCATTATTTCAACATATGCCCGCGATCGGGTCCACTGGACCACCAGGGATATTGGACATATTCTGTTCATACTGAAGCCCGCTGACATGCGTAGCGTCCACTGGACCACCAGGGATTTAGGACATTGCATTATTTCAACATATGCCCGTAATCGGGCTGCAAGCGGTCCACTGGACCACCAGGGGTATTGGACCACTTTTGTTTCAACAGATGCCTGCGATCGGGCGGGGTGCCGCCATGAAGGTGCAGCCAGAGCTCAGGTGGCAGCTGCCTGTCGCCTTGCAATATGGCAGCTCACCTGTAGGTGGCCAGCTGTTCCTTTTTTGGGCTCACCTGTGTACAGTGCAAGTAGGGGTTGCGCATTAATGGACTCAGCACATCTTAGGCTGAATATCGGGATGTGCGGAGTATGCATGGGGACGCCCCCCTTACCTGCGCCACATAAATTACTGATGTGCTCCGGCACATCGGGATTTGTGCCAGGCACAATCCCCCTGTTTGAATATCGCGCCGGGGCGCAACCCTTTTGAATCTCCGGGCCAGAGTGCACTGCTATGAGCCCACTGTGAAGTGAAAGGTGGGTCCTTTCTAGAAAGGCTGCAACTTTTTCAACCCCCACCCCAAGCGCAGTGCCTGCACTAAAATCTAATATTGCAGTCCCTTCCATCACAGGCACATACAGCAACAACAGGCTTTCCCTTTTTCATAGGCAATGCCACCTTCAATTCTACAGGCGCAACCTCTCATCACTCATATGACCTCCCACTAAATCGATAATTATACAATGTGGTAAATCCAATGTCCCAAATCCTGCATCTTGATTGGTTGGCTGGCACAATTACCACCGTGATAAATCCTCCAGTGTACCCACTGGAAGAAGTGCCAGCCAACCTTCTAGCCTGCTAATCCGGCCGCTTTCACTTCAAACGAAAATGCCGCGATTTGTCCCATCGCCGCTTTTCTAAAACACTGCGGTAAATTGTTTACAAAATGACCGCCTCTTTCAAAGTGTAGGGACCTCAGTGAGTTAGCACATAGTTAAAATACATTAAACAAACATTCGTCATTGTATAAAAAAATTTATCCTCCAGGGTGTGGGTACACTAGAGGACTTAGATTGGTGTGATCAAGCACCGGCCGCGCCGTGACCGAATCACACCAGTTGTGGTAAATCCTCCAGTGTACCCACACCCTGAGGGATAAATTGCTTAATTAGACAATATTGATGGTGTGTCTTATCCAGTTTCTGCTTTACATTTACCAAATTGCAGTTTGGGATACAAGAATCACTTCAGATGTCAATATCACTATACTAAAAATGCAAAAGGAGATTTTTACATTTTGGAATTCGCAAAGGTGGAATGATTCTTATAGCCACAATATATGGTCACTCCTCAATTCAGCTCCATAGTATTTTCCTGCAAGAAACAGTCCTGAGCTCACACCAAATATAAGAGAGACCTATCACTCATCTAACCTCCCAACATGCAGTATAAGCAGGTGTTGTGTATTTCAAAAATATATTAGGAGACACGGTGAAAATTGGACTGCGGGACCTGGACTAGACTAGTAAAATCTGGACTGGCTGACCTGGCCAGACCAGCTGCAAGTCGAGAGAATATTACCAGTTTGGCCACTCTGGCGAGACAGGCCAGTCCAGGATTTACCAATCTAGTCTGGTCCTGTTCTGACCCCATTTTGGGTGGGGTGAAAACCAACCAGACAGGGAAAACCTGGACTTGACAGTCCAAATTAACTGGCCGGGCTGGCCAAATCTGTTCAACTTGTGCCCCCAGTCCAGCTGGTGTGGCCTGATTGGCTAGTCCAGATTTTACTGATATGGTCCAGTTTTCACCCATACTCAGAAATAAAACTGGGCAGGAGCCCACAAGAACTCGGTTCCACCACTTGTGTCATCTTTCGGCATTCACTACTACAGGAGAGTTCGCCCACCTAAATATTACCAGTTTAACTACTATCTATACCCATCTACTGTAAAGTGCTCTCAACTACCTCTGCACATCACATCAGCAGGTAGGCTTTTGGCACAACAATGACAGATTCACTAAGTCCATTAAAAGCCAGGTCTGCTTACACATTTATCACATGGAGCCAATATTTAAAAAAAAGCTCTAACGCCTTTAACTCAGTTTGTATAGGCTACGCTTCAGTGTGTAAAATATGCTGACCTGCCTGTATACTTTTCAACACAAATTGTATGGTCTGCTACTTTATTCAATAAAAGTCAGTTTTCCCTACTCCCACGGTGAGAACTCGCTTTAAAGTAAACAAATCAACGGCTCACAGGTGTTGGGGTGCAGTCGGACGCGAAGCCGCCACAACACCCTGAGGTCCACTTACAGTGTGGTTCAAACTAGCTGTGCTACCACACTGTAACTGCTATGCTTAGTTGCTACCTTTGAATGAAGCAAAACTGGATCCTAAGCTCCGCCTCTAGCCCCACCCTTTTCATGACTCATCATGCATTGTTGTTTTAGAAAACCATTTGTTATATCAACAAAGACAAGGCTTAAAGCAACAGTTAAACACAAATGTTAAGATACTGTACTGTGCCTGTTAAAGTCACTTAACTAGAATCTTCCTAGTTATTTGTTTACTTTCTGTATTAATTTATTTACACTGGTTTACCAGATAAACAAACAGAGATAAAAGAAAACTCATTTACAGATATGAAGATGCTTACCAGCAAATGAAAGTGGAAGACTACTGGCTCTGTTATTGTTACAAAAGGTGGGGACAGCTTTGCTGCTATGCCACTTTAAGATGCAGTGGAAATGATTAGGTTAAATAAGTGCTAATGGTGTTAATGGCCATTCTTTACACCTCTCAGTTTGACTGCTTTCACAAACAAAGGGCTATACTGAAACAGAACTTGTCTGTAACCTGGACATGCAGCTGAAGCAATGCATAATACAACAAAATCCATTTCAAAAGTATGTGAGCACTCAAAATGGCTCAAAAACCTGACCAGCACAGAGGAAAACCGGATTACCTGATAGGGACCCTGAAAACCTGATCACCAGGTAAAAACCTGACAGGTGGCAACCCTAGCTACAGCAGCCGCAGCAGACCTCCGAGACCGTGAAAGGCTCGCTGGAGTCTGCGCTTCGGCGCCGTGTTTGCCCCTTGGCAGGTTGCACCGAATCACGTGCGCAAGCTTGCACGCTCAAATCACCTCCACCTGCTACTTGCAGCTAGCCTAGTAGCCACTTAGGACGCGCAGGGCGCACCTGGCCAGAAAAGGACGTCCATACCTGATCGGTGGAGTCGGGGAAAGAGCCAGAGGTGTAGCTGGAGTGGAGGATTGGGATGGGATGTGAGGAGTGTAGCTGGAAAGTCCATTGCTCAACTCTAGCCCAAATCTCAATCACACGATTAAGCAGCAAAACACTACTTCCTGACCAGATTACTACTGTAGTAAGCCAGGTAGGGCGGAATATAACCCAAGCTACCCCTCTACCCGACTTAAAACAGGGGGCTACACGACTTACCCGCAACAGCTATTTGTCGGGTAGCCCACGCTTATTCATTTGTTTTATAGGGTAAATGAAACGGGGAAAAGCAGACTTAGTTTTAGAGCAAGCCTGACCTGAACAGAAGCAGCAGACTTGCTCTTCATACATCAGTTATAAAAGTCCACGAGGCCAATTTCCCGCTTTTGGGAAGGGCCTGTCCAGTTTCCTCTGCTGCAGGTTTAGCTCTCCCCACGCATCTAGTTAATCTCACAAGAGCTTAGTTCAGTTCCCATCTGGCAACTCCCATTTTCTCTCTGCCTGCTTACTTCTGCGGACCCGCTTTCAAAGCTCCCATCATTTCTCACCCACGCCCATTCAGGGAAGTACTGCCATTTCATCCAGCTGCCACCAATAATTCAGTTAAGAGATGACTTGGCTCTTATCTGCTTAGGGTTTCCACCTGTCAGGCTTTTTACCTGGTGATCAAGTTTTCAGGTCTCTATCAAGTAATTGGGGTTTGCTCTGTGCTGGTCAGGTTTTGAGCCATTTTGAGTGCTCACATACTTTTAAAACAAATTTTGTCATCCATTGTTTCAGCTACATGTCCAGGTTACAAATAAGTTCCGTTGTCAATATAGCCCTTTGTTTGTGAAAGTAGTCAGTCTGGGAGGTGAAAGTATGGCCATTAACACCATGAGCACTTACTTAACATAATATTTTCCACTGCATCTTAAGTGGCACAGCAGCACAGCTGCCCTCACCTTTTGTAACAGTAACAGAGCCAGTTGTCTTCCACTTTCATTTGCTGGTAAACATTTTAATCTCTTAACAGAATTTAGGCATTTTAAATCTTTTAAATTATTTTGTTTTCCTCAAGAAAAAAGTATTGTCACTTCTTTGGCTTTAAAATAGTACTGGGGACATGAATAGGAAATTACAAAATCACACATGCAAACACAATGCAAAGCATCATGGGCTGCATATGCAAATCACCACAGACTGTTATGCTGGTTCAACTTTAAACAGAATTGCATGGTGCCAAAAGTCTTCTCACACAATTTGCAAAAAGTTCTACCAGGACTCACCAGTATGCCTTGTCTGTTTGACACCCCAGTGGAATGAACCAGCTACCCTAAGACGGTCTGTCTGGGTTATGTTGTGGTGAACCCATTAAAATAAAACTAAAAGACAAAGAACCTCTGTGGGCAAACACTGAGGCAAGGGTTACCCCAACGGGCATTTAGCTGGGAAGCCAATTTTCAAGAAAATATAAAATCACACATGCCCACACAATGCAAAGCATTATGGGCTGCATATGCAAATCACCACAGAATGTTATGCTCATTCAACTTTAAGCAGAATTGCATGGTGCCAAAAGTCTTCTCACACAATTTGCAAAGAGTGCTAACAGATGACAGAATGCTGTTTCGCCAATGTTGCCATGTATGTATACTGTATGTTTTGTGCTCTCCCAGGTCGCTCCTGAAAATAGGATACTCATTTGTCTAGTGTACTTACCCGTAAACAAAAGCTAAATAAAATAAATAAATAAAAGAGACACGTGTTTCGTTCCTACCAGGACTCATCAGTATGCCTCGTCTGTTTGACACCCCAGTGGAATGAACCAGCTACCCTAAGACGGTCTGTCTGGGTTATGTTGTGGTGAACAGGAAATGGAGCCAGAAAAGATATAAAGTACACATTATAGGAAACAATTTCTTTATCATGTATTATCGATACCATTTATACTGTTACATGCTATTTACAGTATTTCTCGTCCCCCCCAGATCATTTCTTTATCTCTGTATGTTTATCTGGTAAACCAATGTTAATAAATACATAAGTAAATAACTAGCGAGGAAGAACTAAGGAAAATAACTTTAACAGGTACAGCATCTTAACATTTTTGTTGAACTGCTGCCTTAAGTGTTGTCTTTTATTGATATAACAAATGGCCTTCTAGGAGGAACAATGCATGATGAGTCTTGAAAAGGGGTGGGGCTAGGGGCGGAGTTTAAGATCCAGTTTTTGCCTCACCCAAAGTGGCAACCCTAACTCTGCTACCTAGCAAGTGCACTATAGCCTTAAAGGAGAACTACTCAGACACATAAAGCAGCCAGCACTGCGTGGATCGGGGCCTCAGTACCCAGATTACCCCTGCAGGTACAATCATAATGTAAGAATGCACACAGCGGAGCCCTTGTAAAATTCTATATTCCTCTCATAGCAGGCATTTTCTGCCATGCCTGTGTCCAACCTGACACTGTACTTCAGGAGAGTGATATCAACGTCATATCATGAAGTGCCACTGCCCCTTCATGGAGATTTAATAATCTCCATTTTTCATATGCCCTGTTCGATTTTCAAAGACTATGCCTAAATGCCATGTGTATACATAGCATATACAGGACACTGATGCCTGTTGATAAAGAATTTTGTATTTGAAATGCGTCAAGGCACTTTGTGTGGCACTTCAATAAATATTGATATTGGGCACTTTATACACTTTTGGACTGCTGCGTCTCTTTGCAAGTCTGCGATAGTGAGTGTTGGACTTCTTGTTTCCTTTGAGCTGCTTTTGACATGAGCACCTCCATCCTGGTGCGTTATTTTCCTTTTTTGTGTATTACATGAAATTTAGGCATAGTCTTTGAAAATAGAGCAGGACATAGGAGATAGAAGTATTATTAACTCTCCATACAAATAGCATTATACAGGAACGGGTAGTAGCGTGTCATCATATCACACCGATTGCACTCTCATACAGTACAATCTCGGGAGATGGGCACAGGCATCTGGAATACTGTGTTCCGCTTGGAGACCACATCTCGAAGGACATAGAATGGAAGCAGTGCAGAAGGGCAATGAAAATGGTGAAAGGAATGCACCAGAAAACATAGGAGAAAAGACTGAAAGACCTCAATCTGTAACATGGCGAAAATAAGAGGAGAGAAAGAAGGAAGCTCATAGGATGAACAGCGCAGGTGGTATATGAGCAACACGGCATTATGAGATTTATAAAGCCCTGTTGCCTGTGTAGTACATAAAGCAGCCAGGGTAGGAAAAGGAGCAGTGTAGCAAAGACGAGAAGTCAAGAAATGCAAGGGAGCAAGTTGTGAAGTAGCAAGTAGACGGCGGAGGAGTAGTAGGAAAAGTGTGACGGAGGGACGAGCAGGTAAGATAGAATGAGAAAAGTGAGGAAGGTAGAGATGAAGAGAATGCAGCCAAAAATGAGCTGAAAACACAGAGATGAGGGCTTGGGACGAGAACACATTGATGGGAGAGTGAGAAACAGCGAAGCACCGAACGTGAAACGGAAATCGCTCAGAGCAGCTAAGGAGACCAGATGGGACAGACAGAGTAGAGGAACCGCAGAAGTAGTAAGGATAGTAGGTGGAATGGAGCAGAAGAGACAGGAGCACATGAAAGAGCCGAAAGGTGTTAAGTGTTAACAACTTCATGGGGTATGGCATAGTTAAATTTAATTATCCAGCTGGAAAGAGAGAGACAGAGGAGACAGCACAGAGTTCAGAAATGTGAGTAATGAAAATAACAGACTATTAGAAAGCAGCTGTTAGCAGAGAAACAATTGCAATGCAGCACGCCAAAGCACCGGAGCGCTATGCAAATGAGACACACAGCTACAGGCTCAAGCACTGAAACAGCAAGGGAGAGGTCATCCTAGCAGCAATAGTGAATGAACAGCCACTCAGAAATGAACAAAAAGGATCGCAATCGTTAACAAATGCAGATTTGTAGTAGTATGCAAAAAAAAAAAAAAAGAAACGTATGTAACACAGGTTCCTTCACAGTTCTGAAAGCAACAGTAAAAACAACTCATTAACTTTATTGGTCTCTGTGTCTGTTGTATAAGATCACCAGAAACATATCTGTGACATATACACCCATCTCCAGACCATGTTACAAGCGCATTAATCCCCTCCGAAGGTGGCATCTAATGGGGAGTTAATGCATGGTTGGACCACAACGGTCCCAACCATGCATTAACTCCCCATTAGATGCCACCTTCGTCGGTGAGTAATGCTTACATGTATACCCTTGAGGAAAGGTGGGAGAAGGAGATATGATAGAGACATTCAAGTAACTCAAGGGATAATCAGGCTTCAGGAGGGAAGCATCTTTCAGCAAAAGAGAAGGGCAAGAACAAGGGGTCACAGTATGAGGCTGGGGAGGGGAGACTCAGGGTACTATGAGGAAATATTTTTTCACAGAAAGGGTGGTGGATGCATGGAACAGCCTTGTTGTAGAGGCAAAACCAATAGGGGAAGTCAAGAATGTATGCCTGGTCAGCCCTGGAGAGATAAAAACCTTTTATGAACAAAAAACAGTGTCCAGCCACTGCAGTCACAAGACTTTAGCGTAGATTCTCCCCAGTAGCTACAGTTCCCTCAGAGATAAAAACATCTATATTAAAAAAAAAAAAAAAGTGCCGGCCACTGCAGTCACAAGATGTCTGTGCAGATTATCCCCAGTAGCTACAATTCCCTCAGATGCTTTTTTTCTTAAGACTTTATATTATGAACAAACCTGCTTAGTCCAGCCCCAGATTTTCTCATTACTGCACTCTGTACACCCACCTTGGCTGGCCTTCTTTTAACTCATCAATTACTTATTTTACCCTCATCAGTTCTACACATTTGCAAAAGGCCAGATTAGATTTTTGTTCATGGCTGACCCTCAACGCTGGCTCCCTGAGTACTGGATCTGCTCACTGTCATTTCATAAGACCCCCCAATTCTTCTCTGGGCCAACATTCTTTTATTTATATAATTATTACATTCTGGAATAATATATCTGCTTTTTTATATGTAATCAGTTTGCAGAATACATTTGAAATGATTTCAGAAAATACTGTTTGGAACTGTTTATGTGCCATTGTGATGTCAACGATTACTCATGAAATGGATATATTGACTCTTATTCTGTATCGTTGTTTTATTTCCATCTCGGTCCCTTTGAAAATGGCCATCTAATGCTATTGGGTCCTACCAAGTTAACACATTACAAAAATATAATTGAAAAAATGTCTGTTGCCGATTGGTCCTTGCACAATAAGATGCACAAAATAGGCGATTTATTTTTTGCTTTCTTTTATCCCACCTTACTGCCCCCTCGACCCACTCCTTCAGACCACTGATCAGTCCTACAGGTCCCTCCCACAGAATCTGCCCCTAGAGTGCCAGGCATGCTCCTTTATACCTCCTACCTTCTCCTACGTACTCCACAATGGGGTCTGTCCTGTGAGTCGGCGATCCTGAGGTGGATCGGTCGTCATCTTGGCCCAAGGTGTTTTTTTTTCAGTTTTTCTTCCCATAGTCCCTCCTATCCTCTGAGGATGTCGGCATGTAGGACCGACATCCAGTCGCATGGCATGCTGTTGCACGTCACTGACAAATGCCCACAACATCCTCCCCTCCCAGACTCTTGTGAAGAGTCGCCTATGCACCGGTGCCTGTGCTTCCACCAGCATAGGTGCGTCAGGTGTGCAACACACCCCAGGATCCCACCGCTGGAGGAGGAGAGCATCTGTTGGGACGCTCAGTCCTCCTTCCCCCCTCCGACCCCGCTGACTCAAGTCCATTCCTGAACCTGGGTCGCTGGCGTGGTGTGGCATCCGGCGCCTCAATCCTCAGCGCCACTGGGCCGGCTAAAATAGGTTGTTTAATATCTTTTACTGGACCGACAAAGTTTTACTGAAAAAACTTTCAGCTTTTGAACTTACATAGTTCTTCTTCACAAAGTTAATGGCAATTTTTTTTTTTGAGAAGGCCTGTCATTATCTTTCTGAAGAACTATGTAAGTTCGAAAGCTGAAAATTTTTTTTTTCCTGTAAAACTTTGTTGAGCCAATAAAAGGTATTAAATCACCTATTTTGTGCAAAAATAAAACCAAAATAATTGTCTCTGAGCCCAGAAATGACCTGGGGAACTCTGATTCCCCCAGGTGGAGGCACCTTGCATGCCAAATAACCCAGGTTGGCCCTCACAGAAGAAGGAAAAGGAGGACTTTGAGGGCTACTGCAAAAAGGCCTACCTCTGGTGCTGGGTACTTATGCCAATCTGACAGAGGTCTTACAGATTTATAACTCTACTCCCAGTGTTTGGTGCTGAATGGCACATCCTCCATGTTAGGCGGTGGTCAGGGGACAATGAAGAGTAAAAAAGGCAAGTAACAAGTGTGAATCTCTGAGTGTTGTGTTGACTAAACCCTCTCCATGTTAGATTCAGGGCATTCTGTTAAGGATAATTAGATTCCAATTTTTGGATTCAGATACATTGCAAGGTAGGCTTCCAGATTTAGGTGCTGAAATCTGAAATCCTTATCAATTAGGTTCTGATCAGATTCCTGTCAGATTCTGGTTCTGAAATCCGAAATCCAATTCTGAAATATGAAATTTAAACTTCTACTACTCCGAGGAATCAGATGTCAAACATGGATACTCAGAAAATCTGAAAGCAGGCAGATGGATCGGATTTCAAGATATGCAATCATCCCTTATTCTGAGTAGTCAAAGGAGAGGTAATAGGCATGAATTCCACTGTGCTGTGTTGACAGCACCTCTCCATATTACTGTAGATAGTGGGCAGGGGCACTGGGTACCAAAAGGGACAAGTGACAGGTATGACTCTCACAGTGTTGTGTTGCTAGCAGCCTCTTCATGTTACGTGTTCAGGAACCTCAAAGGTATAAGCAAGGTGGATCTTGGGAACCTCTTTACATTGAGAGAACAGGAACACAAGGTGTCATTGCTACAAACTGGAGGGGTGAAGGAAGGTTCAAGAGGTAGATCAGGAGACATGTCTTTATGGAGTAGCAGTGGCGGAGCTGGGGCTGGGGTGGTCGCCTCCTGGCTGCCCAGTGTGAGTAGTGGTGCACACCACCATCTTTATTCACTGTTTAATGCCCATTGTGGAGCCCGTGATTGACTGAATGGCCCTCCCTGGCTCCCAAATGCTCCCAAACCTGGCTCTGCCACTGTGGAGTGGGTAATGCCAGGGAGGAATAATCTGCCAGCAGAGAATATTAGCCAGAAGATGGTTGGAGGATTCAAGTGAGGACAGGACTAGATCAGGGGAGGTCAGAATTAAAGGGAAGTGAAGCAGGACCCACTGTAGACAATGTAATTGGGCCCACACTGAACAGTCTAAATAGATTGTAAGGCCTTCTCCTGCTGGTGAATTTGTATGTTTGGCTATTTGTACATATAAGCCCAGGTTCAAATCCCAGATGAACCCTCACGTTGTAAGCCCCCCTCCCCACATCTAGAGGTATGGTGTTGAAAGTCCGGGAGAGGGAGCACTATACAGCAGAAAGAGCCCACATACCCGGTCGGACTGACTGCCAGACCTGATGACACTGGTGTGCCCCCTGCTTCCAGGTGCAGAGTGGATGGACTGGAGACATGAAGACTCTGTTCTTCACCTGCCTGGCTTTGCCAACTTTGCCTCTGAGGCCTTTGTGGACAGTCTTCACCCAGCAGGCCCTTCGCCGTTTCCCTCAATGGTCCTCTGGTTTTTCGGCCTGGGGACAAAATAGACATAGTACCCCAGACCCCCTTTGCTGCTACCCTGGAACACACACACACTAGGAGCTGGGCTGTGGAGGCAACATCTTGTAAGCAGCAAACAATCCATCCAAAACGAATGAGGCCAACACTCAAAACTGCATGAACAGGGGATCCCATTTGATGAACAGTTAATTCAAACTGAAAACAGTCACTCCATGGAGCAATGAAACACCAACAGGTTGCTCTGGACTGAGAAGTCACATCAGGAGCTAGGAAAGTACTCTGGACCATGGAGGTCACATATGAGCACTGAGTCTAGCCAGCTACCCTTTGGCCAGGTAGCCACAGTCCAAAACCCAGGCAGCTTAACTTAAGGCCAAGTCAGACCTTTTACTGCGGGCAGCAAAACTCTCTTTCTTCCTTTTCTTCTTACTTTATGCTGTGGAGCACATACCCCTTGAGGGACGGCTGACCCAGCCCACAGCCTCCCTCATAATCGAGCCCCACATTGTACAAGGCCCAAGGGGCCTACTCTACCTGACCAGCAAAGGGCAGACATCCCAACCAGTCCCTGCCTCCAAAAGATGGACAGTCTCAACATAAGGGCTGCCTCAGACCCCCGGATCCTATTGGACCCCCCTCCTGTCACTGTCCCTTCATCCTCTCTCTCTCTCTCTCTGCGTCCTGAAGGAAACCACTTCCCTTCTTCTGATCCTTCTCTCCACCTTAGTGCAGGCAGAAAATTCCATTATGGGGGCCCCGCTCAGGAGTGCGCCTCTGGGATACCGACTGGCAGCTCACCCCCATGCTGCAGGTTCCCACAGACTCTCCTTTTTGCTCCTCCTTGGATCTGTTCTCCTGTCTGGCACAGACCTCCAGTGCTGCCCCCAAAATGGGGGGCTCTAAAAGTTATGGCCACTGCCATGTCACAGCTCTTCTCCAAACTAGACTGCCACAAAAAAAAGAAAAAAAGTCTGCAGCCTGTATGGCCGAGTTCAAACACCTCTCTCTTCTGAATCTCTCTCTCCCTTTTCTGCATGACTTCCTGTTTTATTTTCTCCCCCCATGGCACCAAAACTCACCTGCTAAACCTACAGGTCCAATCATCGACCACTTCCAAGGGTGCTAAACCTACCCAGTCCCCAAAGACCTATGGGGCATCTAGTCCTGAAATAACTATTCACAGTACGCTCCAAAAGGGCACCAGCCAGCACTGACACTACTCCCTCCTGAATTGGCCATGCATGCGTAGAGAGCGCGGACAGCCATAATATTTACAAAAACTCCACTCCCTTACTCCCGCAGTCCCAAGCCTGGCCGACCCCGAAAACCAGACTCAGGACCACCCAAATGCACCCAGAGGTGTGGAAGCAGCCTTCCTGCCTGCCAAAGGCTGAGAGACAGGATCCATGCTGCCAGAGCCACAAGCAGGGGACTGCAAGGTGCAAGTCCCACCAGAGCCGCTGACGCAAATAGCGTTGCAGGAGACCCGGAGCCATTAGCTCCCAAAGGTAAGCCTGTTTGGGGGGGCTTACATACATTCATGGCATTCTGTGTTTGAAAAAGGTCAGACAACAGGCATAAACCTCACTGGGCTGTTTGGGACAGCTGCACCCCCTCCATGTTAGATGGGTACGCTGAGTAGTAAAAAGGTAAAGTGACAGACATGAATCGCAATGTGTTGGCAAACATCCCCATCTCTATGTTGGGCAGAGGGGATTCTGAGTGGTAAAAGGGGCAGGCTAGAGGTATGAACCATAACACACACACACTAGGGTTTTAAATAACTGATTAGCAGTTTTCTTGGGACAATACTAACTGTTCAGAAAGTATTTATATGGGTTTTCCTGAAATGTTATGTTTGTTAGACCCAGTGAGGCAGGTGTTATGCATTTTCACAATGTTTTAGCACTTTTATGAGCAAAACGCTAATCAGTTTTTAGAGTTAAATAAAACCCTGCACACACACCAACCATGCGCTACCCGAGCAAAGTGTGTGCAACTGAAATATGGTAAAATAGACATTAGAACATTAAAAAAGCACATCACACAAGGCTTCAAAAAAAAAAAAAAAGTGTATTTATTACCGTATCCACAAACAATCCCCAGTGCTTTGAGGGTTGAAACCCTCTTCATCAGGAAGATCCTGATGAAGAGGGTTTGAGCCCTTGAAGCACCAGGGATTGCTTGTGGACACGGTAATAAATTCATCTGTTTTTTGAAGGCTTGTGTGGTATGCTGTTTCAACATTCTAGAGGTATGAACCCCACAGTTCTGTGTGGACTGCACACTCTCCATGTGCAACAGAAAGGGCCCCCGGTAAAATGGGAGTAACCCTTTGTAATAAAGGACAGTTCAGGATTCTTATGGGCCTGATTTTTCTTTCTACTTGCTGTGGCATGTTGCAATAACCAATCTACTGTAGAAGGAGTTATTTCCCAAACCAGGAAGAATATGGAGGATAATGTATAGGTAACCATACACAACAAGCCAGTGTCTGCATTGAGAAGTTTCTATGGTAACCAGGAACCTTGAGAGCGAAGCTCAAGAGGTTCCCTGGTTGCCATAGAAAACTCAAAACGAAGACACAGGCTTGTCTGTGAATGGCTGCCCATACATTATCTTTTAGTGTATGGGCATCCATGGCCATTTCCGACACTCCGCTTTATTTCAGTGAACTGGCAGTTGGGGTGAGGAGACAGGTGAGGGATGGTGGCTGGCTCAAATTACTGACTCAATGTGCGGCTAGTGACTGCAGCTATTTCTGTAAGTTCAGTCTTAAAAAAATAAAAAATCAGCTTCCAACTCAACTGGCGAGAGGAAAGCAGCTGTGCAGTGGCATTCTACGTTGTGCTGCAGTAGTGACATCCCTACTACAGATCAACAGCATACTGATGTCACTGCTGTGGCCAACGTTGAGGATTGTGTATAAGCAATCATACACAGAAGGCAGTGTTTGAATCGAGAGGTTTCCATGGTCTCTTGTTACCATGGAAACCTCGAGATTCAAACACAGTTTTGTATTGTATGGTTGCAATATTTTTTTTTCTTCCATGGAGCTTTTTTCCATGCAGGGTAGGCATGGGCGGGCTTCTCAGCTCTGCCCCCACCATCTCTTGTCCAGCACCCATCTCTCCCATATCTCTGGCTCCAGACCCCCTCATGGCTTGCCCACTGTGTTGGGGCCAGGAAGGGGAAGGCCGTCCTCCCCCCCCCACCCAGAGACCGCATCCAGATTTGGGCAGGAGACCGGGCGACGGCACAGGACGGAGGTAGGCAAGCAGGACTTCATGTAGCCAGTGCCTATCCAAGTTTCCGTTTTCTGGTTTCCCCCAAGCTGACTGCACTACACGCAATGGCATAGCGGCGAGCTCCACCACCATGAAAACATCCTCAAATGCCCATGATTGGTCGGTGCCCAGTATGCCCAAGCTGTGCTACCACCCAGACAACTCAAGGTGACAGGTAAGCAGCGGGTCACACTAACCCCTTCCCCCAAGGCAGAAGAGCTATCAATGGGGAGGTTCAAGCCTTCCTCCCCTGGCTGACCCCCAAGCGACCTGCTTCTGTTCCCAAACACAGGTCAACGGTGTGGTACGAGATAAGGTGTCAGCACCTCAGCCCTCCACATCACTGGGCCGGCTTTCATACGCAATCTTTTATAGTGTATGGGCAACCATAAAATTAAAAAAAATTAACCAGCCACTTCTGCCATTGCACTTTCTCTCGTTAATGCCGTCTAAAAGTGACAGTTCCACTTAACGGCAGCCTTGGCTCATGAACAGCTTAACTACATGAAAGTGTTCTAATCTGCTGCTGCAGTAGTGAGGTCGCTAGTGCAGCACTACAACATCGCAACATCACTGCTGTAGCACAAAGAGGGAATTCTAGAAATCAAATCTATACATAGCAGTGTTCTCCATACACTATATAGAGAATAATGGAAGGGCAACAGTGAACAATGCTGTGTTCACTTGAGAGGTTGTCATGACAACTAAGGAACCCTCAAGAGCAAAGCTCGGGAGGTTTATCATTGTCAGGAAACCTCGAGAAGCAAACACATTGGTGTTGTTTACTGTTGTCCATCCATTTTATAGTGTATGGCACAAGGATGTAGACAAGATACTCACTGTACACATTTGTGTACAGTTTTGTTGAGTGCCTGTCACAAACCATCTGCCTTTTGTTAACATTTTCATTCTCATCTGTAGTATTTGGTTAGTGTAAGTCACTGAGGAGTGTCTCTGTTTAAACTTCTGTTCTTTAGGAGACAGATACATGTATAAGCTCTTTAGAGATTAGAGGAATCATCTGACAGCAATCTGACTTGTTTGGAAGGGGGTGCCATTTGGAAAGGATGTGTACATTTTTTAATGGGGGGTTGTAACTGTTGGAGATTGTGTACAAAACGGAAATTTCTGGCTACACCCCTGTATGGGCAACAGTTAAACAGAGTGTGTCCTTACTTTTCTGTTTTTGTTCTGCAACGCTCTTTTTTGGGGCTCTCTCTCACTACCATGGTTCTTGAAGTGTGGAAGTTTGCGGAGACGCGCGATGCAGAAAGACATCTGATGTTGTACCATCATTGTGACATATTCAAGAGGGTACAATAACCTCTTGACGTCACAACGTTGGTACAACATCAGTAGGAATTCATTGAATTCCATCATTAATAGCCCTCTCCCAAACACTGTAAGCATATACAAAGCATGGAATTTCATCCATAACAACATTCCACCATACACTACAACAATTTACATCCCCGTGTGACTGTCTAGCTCTGAACCGATGAGAAGTATCTATTATCCCGCCTTACATCTCTTGAGTCTTTACAAAACAGACATCATCAGTCTCTCTCTCTCTTAGGGTAAATTTCATTCTAACACCATCAGCTGAATTGAAGGAATCAAACCTTTTTCCATTTGTTTTTTTCTACCAATTTATCCATCCTCCTCTGATTTGCCCTCCTCGGAGGCTGCACAGCTCTATTTCCAATTGTCAGCGGTGTTGCTTCATTTCCCTCGGGTCAAGGGGTTGCCGTAGTGTTGGCCCAATCAATAACCTTTCCAGAAAATCCAAATTACTTTGTCAATGGGTTGCAGTGATGGAGGCAACTGAAGATAAAACTGCTTAAAGAACTCTGTGGGTGGGGGTGGGGGATTCAGTGTTTGTATTTTTCGAAATGGAGATGCACTGGCAGTTACACCATCAGTAGATTTAACTGAGAAACCACCTGCTCTACCAAAAGGAAGTTAGTTAAACGGGCACACTCGGCCCCCGAGGACTCATATTGCTTCTGATTAAAAAACACATGCAAAGAAAAACACATGACAGGGCATGCGGTCATATGGCAATAATGTACACCTTGGGTGGCTGTTAGGCATGAGGCGTAGTCAAGTGCCATGACCACCCAAGAAGTGCATTATTTCCCTCATGACCACACATCCCGAAGTGTGTTATCCAACATATGAAATTAAGGAATAATGTATGACAGGGTGTGGTGTTGGGATAACATCTCGGTGGTTGGGCACAAGGTCAGGCAGAGTGCATCAAACAACCAAGAAGTGACATTATCCCACAACACATGTTCTGGAGTGCATTATTGCAGTTATAAAAGGACTTGTTTGGAAAAGGAAAAAGGGAAGAAAAATGTTTATTTAAATACATTTTAGTTGCTTTTTCAATAAACTTCATGTTGTGCTGGATAACATCACTGTTGAAGATCAGCTCTGACTAATCAGAGCCCGTGAATTTTTCTTGTAATTTTTATAATGGGCTTTTTTTGTCTTAAGTTTTGGGATGTGGTGGGTAAGGCCGAGCTAGTCTTCCCTGTCACCAGGGAGAAGGTCACTTATTTGCAGTTAGTGATGTGAGGCAAAGGACGTAATAAAAGGAGGCCTGAGAAAGTAGTGCAGAGTATGAATCAGTAGGACTACAGGAACTTTCAGCATGTCAATTTCCTGCAAATAGTTTTCAACACTTCATAATCCTCGTCCCTTCTGCCCCCCCCTTTGCCAATGCTGGAATTACAGGGGGGCTTGCCATGTCTCGCCCACCTTTAGCTTTGAAGTGCGCCAGAGTTCTGGTAGCTCATGCATCACTACCATTGACTTATAATGGGAAGGGGGTCTCAGGTCCCTCATGAGCCCCCATAACTCTAAAAGCTCATATAGTGCAATTCCAACATTGCCCCTTCCAAACTAGAGTCTTTAGCTCTGTGTATTAATTATGGAAGTAATAAGCTATGGCAAAATGTGCATGATGGGATTTTAATGCATGCTCCAGCGGTGCTGTAAGGCACGAGGCCAATGGCTGAATGTCCTTACACCCTTGGAAAGTGCATTAAAATCCTATGATGCACACCCTGGAGGAGCTTATTACATTAAATGGCTCTAAGTAAGTTTTTGGGGGAAGAAAATTAGATTTGGCACTTGACCGTGCATTTACAGAGATTTAATGCACTGTCAGGGGACATCTGTCAGCCAATGAAACATCTTGATTTTTTTTTCCATTTTATAAATGTGATTTACTCACAGTTTTTAACTGTACATAGCTTTTGGTAGTTTGCCACAATTTAGGCTTTTATAGACTTTTTTACAATTCTAACTTATTTAAATATGGTACTGCACATTTAAGGATTTGATATATAGATATATACACTGAACATGGCTGAAGACAGCCACCCTGTAGTAAAGCATTTACATGCGAAACGTGTGGGGTGTGTGGACCCGTTTTTTCTGTGTGTGCCTACTTGCACCAGAATAAAATCAGCACTTTGCACATTATTGCCATTTTGGAGGTGCCTTTGTCCTGTGGGGCGAGTGCCGATTCTGTCTTGTTCATGTTTCTGTAAGCTATCAGTGAGCACCTGACATCTTTTGCACCACTGCAACCCGCACACGAGGTTGCAGTGGTACAAAAGTGGCTGTGTGGATGCTTACCACAGTGTGATAAGTTGTCCGCTGAGCCTCACCCTGAGCTAGTGCAGGAGTAGGGATGCATTCTAGAGAGAGCGGCTTAAGCAGCCGTATGGACAGGTTGCACAACTTGCTCCAGCACACAGCGCAAGTTGACATTCCCAAGTTGTTGACTGCCCCAAGACTGATGGCCCCTCTCTCCAGCGCGGCTTGCAATGGCACTGAGATGGGCCATGCAAACACTCTGCTGGATCGTCTCAGGCAGTGCTGGAAAGAGCAGCACACGAGACATCGCATCGGCTGTGTAAGCATGCCTTACGAGGCAGTATAGTGCAGTGGTTTAAGGCTCTGAGCTGCAAACCTGGAGACCTGGGTTTGAATCCCACAGTCACCACTTGCATACTGTGTGACCCTGAGCAAGTCACTTATCTTCCTTGTGCTCCCAGGTCACACCTGGAAACAAACTCTGGCTTAGTGTGCCTCTCCTGGTTAAACAATTTCCCCTTTCCCTTTAAGAGTAATACAATTATGCAATAAGGCATAATGGGTGTGTGTTATTATGGGACAAAGGCACACCATGGGAAATGAGGCAATATCAAGTGCCTTATGCACAAGTGAAGTGCCGTTGTCCCACAAGTGTACAACCTGAGGCCTTATTGTGATTATAAAATGGAACCTCCGATTTTTATTTTAACAACTGAGTAATGACACTCAGAAAGTCAAGTAATTCTGATCTGGGCTGATGTACTGGAATAATGCACAGTCATGTGATTGCATCTCACCAATCAGAGATCTTGTTTCTCTTTTATAATCTGAGATACAGGGTGATTGAGAGAATCAATAAAATTGAAAAACTGTTTAGGTTGCTAATTACACTGAAATTAAGGAAACTGATGAGTTGACATAGTAACACAGTAATATAAGGTCAGAAAGGACTCCAGGTCCTTCATGTCCACCCCCTGCTTCATAAGCAGGCATAAATAAGTATGCTGTGTAAGCACTTACTTAAGGGGGTTCCCTCTCTACCCAATGGTATCCAATGATCATTTTAAATGGTCACCAGCCTAGTATCACAGCTTTTGTATTCCATACTTAAGCAGTACGGCATGACAGGGTGTGCTTTGTGCTGAGATAACGGCATGCCTTGGTAGGTTGAAGCACAAGGCCAAAGGCAGAGTGCTTCCACAACGGAAAAATGCCATTATCCCAGAAATGAGCACACCCTGGAGAGCCTTATTATGATAATGATATAGGTCCATTAGAATTAGTAAAGAAATCATTTGTTTAATTAAATTGATTTAAATGAGGACAAGTGAAGAAAAAAGGAGGAAAAGAAAAAGTAATCCTACTGTGATTTTGCTATTAGATAGCAGATGCTACATTTTTTTTTTTTTAATACAAGCAATGGAGGTGTACTGATACAGCTGTGCCTGCTTAATATAAACAGGTCAATCAGTTTATGGATCTTTTCAGTGCTGTTATGCTGGGATATCAGTACTGGGTTCTGAGCCCTCAGCCAATCCGGTTTCTGGATTTTTTAGATTCATTTCATAATCCTGATCATTTTAGTGGCCCAGGGTTACACCCTCAACTGCCATTTTTTGTATCGGGAGCCCAGAACTGCATGCAGTACACTGGGTGGGGTCTGCCCAGGCCCTTGTAAATCACAGGAATACTTCCCCTGACCAGGGCATTGTAATGTGGCAGGACTACCTCTCCTGATGTGGGCCTTGTAAAGTGGCTGGATTACCTCCCCTGACTAGGGCCTCGTAAAGTGGCAGGATTACCTCCCCTGACCAGGGCCTTGTAAAGTGGCAGGATTACTTCCCTGACCAGTGCCTTGTAAAGTGGCAGGATTACTTCCCCCACCAAGGGCCTTGTAAAGTGGCAGGATTACCTCCCTTTCCCAGGACCTTGTAAAGTGGCATGATTACTTCTCCTTGATCAGACCTTGTAAAGTGGCAGGAATACTTCCCCTGCCCAGAGCCTTGTAAAGTGGCAGGGTTACTTCCTCTGACCAGGGCCTTGTAAAGTGGCAGGATTACATCTCCTGTCCAGGGCCTTGTAAAGTGGCAGGATTACTTTCTCTGCCTAGGGCCTTGTAAATTGGCAGGATTATCTTCTCTGATCAAGGCCTTATAAAGTGGCAGGATTACATTTACATCCCCTGCCCAGGGCCTTGTTAAGTGGCAGGAATACTTACCCTGCTCTGCTGGTCACCCTGCTTTTGATGTACCCCATAATTCTGTCAGCCTTCTTGACAGTGGCTACACACAACTTGTCATGTTTCAGTCCCTTGTCGGTTGTGACCTCCATGTCCTTTCCCTCCTCCTCTGCAACAAGTTTTTCCTCTACAAGTGTAAAAGTAGGAAAGACTAGAACTCTTCTGGTAGGCTAAAAGAACAGCTTCCTAAGGTGCTTGTTGCATCTCATTCCACTGCCTGGGCAAGCCTACCTCCAACCCTTGTTGGGAATTGAACCTGGGACCTTGGTGTACAAAGGCAGCAGTGCCAACCAATCAGTTAAAGTGAAATTCCCCTTAGCTGGTTGTTAGAGTGCTCTTACTTTTATGCTTGCAATCTCATTGTCCACCACTAGAGGCCTCTCACTTCTCAGCAGAGCTCTGACTCTTATTCACAGAACTTGTTACTAGACAGCCTTTTCTTATCCATGCTACAAACCAGGGACATATTAAAGTTAACATGGACCCTAGCCTCCCCAAAAAAATAATCTTGGCCTCTTAGCCTGACCTTACGTCTTAGCCTAGAGACGTCAGTTGTGTTGTCCTCTTCATTTCACCATTGACTTGAGATTTTTAAATGATTGTACACACACACACACACACACACACACACACACACACACACACACTCTCTACAGGAAAATCATAAAGCAGCTGCAGCAGTGCTAAGGTCTCCCGCACCCTGGCTAGCTGGGAAATGGGGTTCCTCTCATAAGTGTTAAAAAGTTTATTATACAAATGGTTCCGAAAATACTGAAACCTGATTGGCTGACTTGCACCTTTCAGCTGTGGTAAATCCTGGCATGACCCACAGGAAAAGGTGCCAGTCAGCTGCATCTGGAATCCCCAGTTAGTGAATCAATCCGAGCCCCTGAAGATCAATTGCGAAAAAACACCATATTGACTCCCGCTAAAATGTGATGGTAAAGTGGGAGTTTCAAACGAACTACAGTTTTTAATGTAATGGACAGACCTCAAGACCACTGTACATACCACCAACCTTTTTTTTTTTTTTTTAAAAGGATTCTTTGTCCCTCTACTCTTCATCCTCTGGTACAGAAGTCACAGAACTTCAGGAGCGATGTAGATCAGCACTCCATATTTCAAATCCAGTCCCCTTGAACCAGGTCTCCACAGTTTACTTAAAACTTAAAAAAAAAGTGGAAAGAAATCCCCTGGTCACACCATATGTGTCCTGACCGCAAACTTGAGCCCGAAGCACAAGCTCTGCAATGGCAGCCCATTCAGGCTCACACCGCACACAGACAGCTACTTGTTACTAGTAGGTTATCTTTGTAAGAAACTACATAAATACCCCATGACTTGCAGGCTCTCTCCTTAAGAAAAAAGACACATCACTGCATATAACTGTATGCGTGGGCTGCATTGGGATCCATGCGCAGCAACACCACAGCCATAGCAACAGCCCTAGCAACCAAGGACTTTTTCTGGCACAGTACCAAATGCAATACAAATACATTAAAATGCCCCCAAAAAAAAACCTTTTTAATTTATTTATTATCCATCTCAAACAATAGAGGCATTGCATAATCACAATAAATCATGATAGGGTGTGGGCTATTCTGGGATTACTCACTTCTGGTGGTGGTTTACTCTTTCGGCCTGCGGCCTTGTGACCAAACCACACCAGGTGTGGCAAATCCCAGCATAACCTACACCCTATCATGATATATTGCTTAATTATGCTGAACCTGGTGCCACAGCAACTCAGGCAGTCAATCCTAATTTTTTTCCAGGAGAGACACAGGATGGGTGTGTGTCTCAGAGGTGCTAATGGCTCCATGGGTAATAGTTGCTGGAACTGTACTGCTTTGTTATAGAGATTAGGTGAAGTGTTCTAGACAGGAATGATTGCAGATTATGCTGGCTGAGCCTGCTGGCTGCCTGGATGATCCACTCAGGGTTGGGCCCCCTAGCAGGCAGGGGGCCCTAAGCCTGGTCCTTGTTGGCCTGTATCTTAATCTGGCCCAGAGTACAACAGTGCTTAGGACTCTAGGCAAGGGAAGAGGCCTTTCCTTCACCAACCCAATCCATCCCAATAAACAAGTGTTGCCAGTACTGCTACATTCTTTTTCAGCTGGGAGAGTCAAGACTCTGGGGGTCAGATTCACAGGTCCAAGCCCAGGTATGCAAAGTGGTTAGCTTCAGAGCTTTCCTCAGTCAGTCAGAGATTGAGGTTGTAGTCACAGGTTGGTGGCTCAACAGGCCAGGAAGGTTAGCTGCAGTACTTATAGATTGCATTCCTTTACAACATCCCTCGTTCCTTACAGCCTGGGTTATGTCCATCTCATAGACTGCTGATACACATGTGACTCAAGAACACTGAAACCCGATCTTACCTTCTCTCTCTCCATGCCTTCCATCTGGTTCCTCTGTTCTTACTTGTGCAGCTCGTAGACTGGAAGCACAATCTCCTCTCCTGATACCCAAGAGTAATGTTTTTTGTTCAAGGCAGGCAAGGTGGTTAGCCTCACTACTCTTCATGGAGAGAAACCGAGGTCGGATTCTGAGGGCAGCGTCTCAACAGACCTGGTAGTTAGCTACAGAACTTACTGCAAAGAGTGACCTGGCATAGGAGTCTCAGGTCAGTGTCTCATGAGGCCAGGTGGTTTGCATCAGAACCTGCTGCGATTTAAGAGTGGGGTAGGATTCCTAAATCTGTTTTCTTATTGTGGCCTCTGTGCCCATCCTCCAAATTTACTCCTTCCGACTGCTAGCCTACCTTGGTCTGAGTAATTCTGCCTTGGCCTGGTAGTTCCAATGTACCCCCTCCTCATTACCCTGTAACTGTGGGTTATATTTCACTGCACTATTAGTTATATCTTATTATGCTTCTATTACAATATATCTGCTGCCTTTGTGGGTACACTATTCATTGTACATATTGTCTTGGACTATCTGTATGGCCTGACACTTATTTTCACTATACTACTCTCTGTATCATCCTACAGTTTATTGTGCCATAGTAACTCATACTTGCCTGTAGTCGGTTTTGTTTACATTTAAGTAGAAGAGGAAGCAGAATTAGCATTTACACAGCGTTTTTCATACACACGATATCCCAAAGTGTTTTACAATCAATGTGAGACTGGTAGTGAAGTGACTGTAAATGTGTAGTGGGAGCCATTTTGCACATCAACATGCAGCCTTGGACAAGTGCATGAACTTTTTTTTATGGGACGGGACATGTTGGCCAGGACACTGGGGAAAATCTACTCTTGTGAAAGTGCCTTGAGTTCTTTCACTTCCACCAGGATACTCACCAGGACAGCACCAGAGATGGGCAGAAGGAACATCAGTTTAATGTCTCATCCAAACAATGGCACACCCCGACAGTATAGCATCCCCCTATTACTGCATTTAAGTGCCAACTTTGATGGTATGAGCCCAATCCTGGCGTGGGACAAGAACCCACAACCTTCTGGCCCAGAAGCAGATGTGCTGCAAACTGAGCCACTGATTGCAGTTGGCCGCTTGGTGTATTTATCTCCCGGTCTCCCCCCCCAAATCGCACCAGGAAACGAGCCATGGCTCAGTGTGCCTTTCCCGGTTATCCATTTTCAATAAATAACCAACCAGGCCAGATGGTTAGCTACAGAACATCCTGCAAAGAGAGACTGCACATTGATACCAGTAGGGCTAAGAATTGTAACTGGGGCAGAGAGGAGTACTTGTAGCTTTAGAGTAACCACACACAGGGTCATTATTTTCAGCACGGACATCTCCTGTTCAAAACAAAAACAAAAAAAGAAAAAAAAGGAGTAACTGGCTCCCTTGTGAGCAACCTTCCATTGTTCGACCAACACAAATCAATTGCTCTGCTCTGACAGGACTAGAGTATAGCAGTGCTGCTGCGGCGCTGTAGGCATCGTATGGAAACCAATGGGGAAATATAACTTCAGATAGTGAGGGTTGGAGGGACAGAGAAAAAAAAAAAAACACCTTAGGGAGAAGAAAAAGTCATGCTATGGAAAAGATGTACACTTTCGTGATTTCACTTTACAAAATGTGCCATGAAAATCCCGTAACCTTATTGGTCAAAACCAGTCACATGTCCACTGATTACAGTGGATGTCCCTACAGGACTGCTGTCCTGTGGTAACAGAGACTGGCCATTCTGTTGCAAAAATGCGTTGGACGGGGTAGAAATGTCACAGTAAGGCTGGTTACAACTATCAACCCAGTGATCTAAAGTGCAAGAATGTTCTGTTGGGCTGACATGGACACCGGTGCCGTGTTGCACCAGTTTCCGCCTTAATGCATCCAAGCAGTCCTGCTGCTGTTTTCAAAAGATGAATCTGTTCGCAACAAAATGTCATGATTTATAGTAAAAACAGATTATGCAAATGTAGTTTGTATCTTTTTCTGTCACAACTGCAACTTTTTTTTCACATTTAGATGCTGTTAGATCATCAAATAGATGGCACTTTAAAAATAATATATATATTTAGTTTTTTCTTGACCAAGAACATAGAGATAGAAAATACTGCTTATTTTCAGCCTTCAGCCCAGAGGCAAACTATCTGAAACTGAACCAGATTAAGTAGTTGGTGGTATTTTAGTGAATCGGGGAAATATGGCATGGACACCTGGGTGATTCCCCTACTCTTTTCAAGAAGTGCCATGGGATATTTTTTTTTAGCATTTCTTTATGCTCCCCCTGGGCTGGGCATCCTTCCGAGGTGCACTCGCAGCAAGAACTGCTACTCCCCTGCCTGAATCCTGCTAATCCGATTGGGACTCCCCTGACAACTGGGCAACCCTATCGCTCCGATTCACCCACTGGGCCTGGCCCGCTCACCCTCAGCGGCCTATCTGTAATTAGAGAGGGCTTACCTCAGCTGCCGGGTTGGCCAGGAGTCCATCAGCAATTGGGCCGGCTGTGGGATGAGAGTCCTGCCTCTGGTGCCCTCATCATCTCCACGGTCCCAGGTGGGGTTTTCCGTTATGTTTCCCCTTGGGAGTGCGGCGTGCAGTGGCGTCCACGATGGCTCACCTGCTGATGTCTGCTGCACTCCCACCCCTCTTGTTCTGCCCAGTGTGCTCGTGCTGCCCCGATCTCCATCGGGGTCACTAGGACGCCAAGCTGTCCCGGAACCTTCCCCAGAGGGAGGACAGCAGTCCTCTGGACGCTCAGTCCTCTCCCTCCCCTGCCGACACCAGGCACCCTGGGCTCATTCCCAAACCCGGGTCGCTGGCATGGTGCGAGGTGTGGTGTCCAGCGCCTCAATCCTCAGCGCCACTGGGCCAGCCTTGCCATGGGATATTTCACATCCATCTGAACAACCATCAGAAAAGGCAGACAGGACCTCATTTTAACATCTCATCTGAAGGATGGCACACCCCCAAAAGTACAGTATCCCTGAGTACTGCACTCAAGTGCCAGCATTAATGAAATGAACCCAATCCTGGTGTGGGACCAGAACCCACAACCTTCTGACCGAGAAGTGGATGTGCTACCAACTGAACTACACTGACTCACTTCCATTTTGAAAATACAGGTGGGCACAGCTCAGAAAAATTCCTTTGTAAATCCTGCCCAAGATATCTACTCACGTAAAAGCCTTGAAACTATAATATTAACAACAGTTATTTAACTTCAAGGTTTTCTACCGTCTGTTTTTTCCCCCTTTTTCTGTTTTTTTTTTTTTTTTTAAATATAGGCTTTTATGTGTTTTCTTTGTAGGTAGCTTCCCACTGAGGTCTCGGCACACCTTCCGGCTGTGCACGTGCATGTGAGGCATGCACGCACACCGTGGTGACATCTCAGCCCCTTCCATCTTCCCGTCCTTGTCATCCCCTTTGCCTAGGCTATCCCACCAGAACCCCACACTGTGGGAGCAGAACTACGGGAGGGTGACAATCCACCCCCACCACCCCCAGGAGAGGAGATTAGTCTGCCGGCTCTGCTTACTCCTGCTCCCCCCCCCCGTTCCAGCACCCTGACCCAAAGCCATTTCTGAACCCGGGTTGCTGGTGTAGTGTAAGGTAAGGCATCCAGCGCCTCAACCCTCAGTGCCACTGGACCAGTGGGTGTTGTCTTCTAAATATTTCAGATGTTGCAGTACTTGGAAACAAAGAAACAGACAGCATGATGGCACAGAAAGACTCAAGGTTCATCCGCTCTGCCCAAGATCCCTACCAAAATTTTTGGCCATCAGCCAGATAGGTAGTTATCCTATGCCCCCCCCACCCCCGCCAACTCCACATTTTCTCTCATCCTCCCCTCCATTCCCTCCCTGGAACTACCAGTCCCTTAAATTTATCTCAGCCTTTCATGAAACTGACAATAGATTCCCTCCATCACCCCCTTAGGTAATGCTTTTCATTTTTCCACCACCCTCTTTGTAAATAATACCTCTTGATATTCCTTTAAAATCCTCCCACACAAGTCTCCACCCAGGAGCCCTCGTCGCTGTGTTATCATTCCTGAAGAGAACCTCACTGTCCACCTTATTTACTCCCTTTAGCGATTTGAAGATTTCGATCATATCCTCCCTCCCTCTCTCTCTCCTGTTTTCCAGTGTATACACATTTAGTCATGTTACAAAAGCATCTGACTGTCCCCAGCTGACCTCACAATTGCTGTTTTGCAACACCACAGTCTTTTGTCATGAGTGGCACTTTTGATGTCATAAAGATATCCAAAAGCAAAAAGAGAAGACCCCCCCTCCCCCTCGGTTTGAGGTCTGCTACATCATTTGCTGTGTTATGCTGGATAAATAAATATATGTTGCCCAGTTTTCAAAGAATGGAAAAAAATGTGCACAGGCAGCACAAATAATGCACAAGGGGGCTTCCTTTGCACACCTGCACAAGGAGACAGTTCTTCACGTAAAGAGTGGTGGGCAAGTGGAACACTCTACCACAGGAGGTGGCCTGTAAAACGGTGGGCAGTTTCAAGAGGGGCTGGGACAGGGTGAGGGTAAATCTAAGGAGAGGAGGAGTGGGAGGGGCAGCTGTGAGATGAGGGGCTAGCTGCACAATTAAGCAGACTCGACAGACCATAAAGCCCATTTCTGCTGGCATTTTTATGTGTTCATATGTGCAGTTTTTGGACCAGGTGCCTTTTTGTAACTGTTCACATGATTTACGGCAGCTCGTGGCTGGATTCCATGTACAACTGTACTGCAGTGCTATGCCTGGCACTACCAGGTGTAACATTCCTCTGCTGCTTTGCCTACCATGCATTTCTGCCAGAGCAGAGATTTTTTTCTCTGCACTGGAAAGTTGCGTAGCAAGACTTTGTCTCTGGGTCATGTAAGGCTTTTTCAAAACTGCATCCCAGGTCCTTACTCTGTCTGGCTTCCCCCCTTTTGGCACTTATAACAGTTTTCTAACAATCCTGCCTTCTAAGTGTAGAGCAACTATCTCCTCATGCCTGGGTTATGAGTGCCTTCTTTTTTTGCATGTGGATTTTTATGTTTGAATGGCACCCAGAAGCGACTCATTTTCTAGTCTCTCCAGAAACAAAGATACTTGTCTGCATAGCCGGTTTTAGGTGTCAGAAAACCCTGCAGTTGCTGGGGCGCCTGTTTATGAGGGCCAGAGTACCATTTGACATAAAAATGTTTTTTAATTATTGTCAAATGTGTAAAGTAAAACAGCAATGGAGGGTGTCACTGTGGAGCCTTCTCATGTGGTGTCGAGATGTCATGAAATTTCTCGCCAAGGTACGTTCCAGCCAACCAGAGGAGCCAGAAGGACTAACATTGCTACCCTTCCTAAAAACACAAATATGTAGCTGGTTGCGCTGAAAATAAAATGTTATCTAGAATTAACCAAGTTACCCTAAAATACTTGCTCAAAGAAGTAAGTCTTTTCAAAAACACTTAAAGGTAGGCTCCCCAGGACATTACTCTTCACTTTCTTGTAAAGAGGGGGCAGAGTTATATGCAATTGCTAACATTAACGATTTGCAGATAACTCTGCTTTCCCACAAAAATACTTTAAAGTGCTGGTAATAATAGCGAACAAGCATGCCATTTACACCAGCTTCCAGCAGCTTGTTTATATGCCACAAAGCATTACCTTGCCACTGAAGGGCAAAAATAATGACATCCCATCATCCTAGCACCTCGGACATTGAAAAGGTAAAAAAGATCATTTATTTAGCTCGGTTTTTGAAGAAAAAAAATTCCCACTTTTGAGCACAAAATCTTTTCAAGGCATTTGTTTTTGCTTAAAAGCAGATTTTTTTTTTGCTAAAATGGAGCTAAATTAACTTTCTCCCCTATTCAATGTATGGGGAATTGGGACGACAGGGCATGTCAATTCTGCCCCCCCAGTGGCAGGGAATGCTTTGCAGCATGTAAACAAGCTGTTAGAAATGGGTAAATGGTGTACACTTATGCTGTTAGGATCCGCACTTTAGGAAAGCAGAGAGCACTGCAAATCACTAATGTCAGCAACAGTACATCACTTCTGTTTACAACGGTAAAGAGCAATGTGCTGGGGAGCAGGGCTGCAGCTATGAATCCTGGGGCCCCGGACAAGTCACTTGAATGGGCCCCATTTCCCAAACCAGCTAATGACAGAGGTAATGCCAGTCTTTCAGGAGGGCCCCTCCTGAGCTCGGGCCCCTGACAACTTCCACTTACCCTCATTACCGCGGCCCTGCTCGAGCCTTCCTTTAAATATTCTGTGGGAGGAGTTGCCTTAAGAGGAACAGTCAACACTAAGAACTCGAGCCCTCACCCAAGTGTGGGTTGGTTCCAGTTTACACTTTGTGTGCAAAAATTTTTTTTTTTTTATTTACTGTTTACTACAGTATACTAGATTGTATCAGGTCGATTCTGTTGACGTCTGGGAAGCTCTAGCATTAACTAGATTCCCAGAATCCCTGCAGCTGACATCAGAGCAGGGATGCAGCCATCAGGGGATTCTGGGATTTCTGGTTACAGCAAATGTCAGCTTTGGAGTCAGGCTGATTAATCTATGATACTGCAGTAAACAGTGACTAGGAAAGAGTTTTTTCAAACAAAGTGCAATCGTGGCACACCACACAAGGCGTGGGTAAATCCCCAATAACCCACACCCTGTTGTGCCTTATTGCTTAACTGTTCCCCTTTAGTACAGACATCACACTCAGTAACAGCAGGTAAAAAAAACCCTTTTATTTAATCAAACAGAAAAGAAAAAGTACCTCAGACATAAAAGGTAATAGTTGACTGCTTTAAAAATTATTTTGTTTCAGGCAGTAGAATTGCTTGAGGCAGGGACAATGGCGCATCATCAGTTCTGCCCTTCAGTGGAGGGTAATTGTTTGCAGCATGTCAACAAGCCACTGGAAGCTGGTGTAAATGGTAGCATGCGGTATTAGTACAGGCACTTAAAGCACTGTCGTGGAAGGAAATGAGAAAGGAAAAGTATGACCCACTGGGAACTGAACCCTGACCTCTAGCAATACCAGTCAAGTGTTGGGCCGGCCCGGTGGTGCTGAGGGTTGAAGCACTGGATGCCACACCTCATGCTATACTGGTGACCACCTTGGGGAGCAGGGGGTTGGCGGGGAGGGAGAGGGAGAGGATAGAGCGTCCGGAGGACATCTCTCCTCTTCCGGGGAGGGATCATGGGGTCGTTCGGTGTCCTGGCGGCCCCGAAGGAGATAGGGGGCATTACAGGAACACCAGCCAGAAGTCAGGGGCAGAGCGCGGCAGATGCCAGCAGTGCAGCCATGCGCAGGCATCACTGCACCTGCACTCTTGGGGCAACGTAAGGTGGAAAACCCCATCGATGAGGATAGGCGATGGCACCCTGCCTCGATGTGCCACACTCCAGTACCGGGCTTCTCCTCCACCTAGGCCAGGCACATTAGATTGGCAGATAGAGCACCCTGGGAGGATAGGGTGGCCCCACCTCAGGGGTGCAGAGCTGGGGGTTCTGCCTGGCCATAGCAGGAGATGGACGAAGGCTTCAGGTAGGAGGTGAAGCACTCAGGATACAGGATTGCCTGAGAGAGTTCCTCGGTGGCGGCGTAGAAACAGAGTCTACAAAAGAAAAACTATGCTGTTCCAGTGCTCTAGCCATTTAAGCTATGGGCTCACACAGCTAGAAGGCCTGACAGGCTTTCCTTTGAACACACACATTCCTTTCTCAAATATTAATTATTTAAGCACTGTTGTGGGAAACAGAGTTACTTGAAAATCACCAGTGTTAGTTGACTACATACAACTCTGTCTCTTTTATAGTGAAGTAAAGAGTAATGCCCTGGGAACCTTTCTTTAAATATTCCTTGGGGCGCTGCATTAATGTCACTAGTGAGTTCCACATGCTGTGGGCAGCTACATCAAATGCATGGTCGCCCTCCCAATTTCAAGCTTAAGAAGGGAACAGACAACAGATCCCTACCTCCACAGTGTATTGTACGTGAGGTTGCAAAATGGGTCAGGCAATGAGAAACAAGGATGGACAAAAATTGATCTTCTGCCAGTGGAATTCAGGTGATATTCAGTGAAAATTTTTTGAAACATCACCTAAACTATAATTTCAGTTATTTCCATTTAATTTACAAAGTCGTCATCCAAACTGCACCAAATATGGAACACATATTTTAACCGTTCCCCTGGAGACGTGTGGTAAGTTTCAGATTTCTTTCTTTAAAGGTGACAGTTATCAGCCTCCAAACTTTGAGAAATTTGAAAATTACATGCCACAAGTAATGTAAATTGCAGAATTTAAGCCCCCTATAACTTATAAATTAGAAAACAGAATATCACCAATTTTGTTAGCTTCATTGACCCTAAAAATGAGGCTGTGTGCGTCAGTTCTCTAATCTCTTGCTCAAAAGGCTGGTCAAGTTATAAGCAGCCAAAGATTCCAAAATAACATTAGTAACTAAAGTCAAATTTCATGAGCTTGATGAAAAATTGTGGAATTCTGCAACGATTTTGTCAAAGTCATATCCATACATCTTGCCCAACAATACACTTGCACTGCCGTTGTGGAGGAAGGAAACAGCTGGGTAGAGTGACAGTAAAGAAGCATTCATAGGAGACTCCATAGTGAAAGTATAGCGATGCCAAGCCATCAGGCCAGTATCGTGAGTGAAGAACCATATAAAAAAGTCGTGGACATTACTGTGCACTAGCCTACCTTACTGCAATACGCCAACCACTAGAGCTCGCTGACTTGATTTGTGGATAAGGGGGGCCATTTCAGCTTTCAACGGTGGGGGCAACAACTAGTCAGAGGGGTTGCCAGGGGCTGAAAAATCAACAACAATAGCCTGCAATGCGGGGGGGGGGGACTGCCCCCTAAATGGCGCTCCTGCAGCATTGTTTCTGTATCCCCTGCTGACCCTTTAGCAACCCTCTTGGTAACAATGTATATATTAAGCACTGAAAACAGTGGCACCCAATGATGTCAGAAGTTACAACTAGCTGAAGCTGAGGCCACTGTGACAGAAGTATCAGGATATCTTTAATCATGATGGAGCACAATGCTGGGTATCACTGTTGCAGGAGTGTTGGAGGGTACTGCAGGGCCTGTCAGACAGTATGTGTAGTGTAGCATCCAGATGTCTCAGCAAATCATGGGTCCCCACCTCCCGAAGTCCCTAGAGTCTCCACTGGCATGGGAAGTAGAGCCCTCTTCTCTGCCCCCACCCTGTGGAACAAGCTACCAGTGTCCCTCTGCACAACCGACTCTCACTTCACCTTCAAAGCTTGTCTGCTGATGGCAGCCAAATGCGCTTGCCCACCTGGGTAACAGGATTCCTCCTCTCAGTTGAAATCCCTTCCGTCCCTCCCTGATATACTGTTCCTCCCTGTCAGTGTACCCTATTCAGTATTGCACCCCCACGGTTGTGCTACGGCACTTATATTATTGTTAGGGTTCCACATGTCAATCTTTGCTGTTTTGTTTATCTAAACTGTGTGCCACCCTCCTCAATCCACTGTATACCTGTGCTACCCTAAAGGAATAATACATGACTGAGTGTGTGTGTGCTGGGATAATGCCATGCGGGGGCGGGGGAGTTGAGCGCGAGCTGCAGGCGAGTGTCAACTACCCAGGCATGGCGTTATCCAGCACGACACACACCCTGGAGTGCATTATTCCTATTATACAATAGCTTGTTATGTACAGAATAATAAAAAAATTTTAAGAATGTTTTTGTTAATGTGGAAAAATATTTTGTTTCTTAAGAGAAGATGCAAACAATGTAAATGCAAACAATTAGTCAAGAGGTTCACTGTGCTGAGACTAGACCAATCACAGTCCAAGATTCTTTCTTGCCATTGTATAATTATGCACAATCACTGTGTGCAATTCTTTTTTTTATTTTGAAATTGCTCTCTATTTCGTCTAACCCCAGCCTGCCACCCCAACCCATCAGGAGAGACATGGCAGACATCCCACTGCCTGCCACCCTGCCTTTTTTGTCCCCTACTCTCAGGCACTACGTGGGTCGGACGAGCAGATGCACAATGCATGCATTCCTGTCAGAGACTCCCCTCCCTTATGGCTCCGCTTGCACTATATGTGTAGTCAGTCAGGTGGCAGTGTCATGGAGACCATTGTCTCCTCTCCAAAGGGGACAGCATCCAGTCCTCCCTGCTCGACCCCAGAGCTGCCCTGCTCCGCTTCCAAGTTTATGTGTAACTGTGGAAATTAAAATCAAAGCAGAAAGACCCCCCAATATTTTATCTGCCCTGGCTTCTTGTCTATGACTATGACATCACAACTTTCTGTGATATAATCATTTTCATGGCAACTGTCTGTTATGTCTCAAGCAAAATATGAGTTGCATGATACAGCTGAAAAGGGAGGGAGCAGCATAGTCAAGCTGGCTCTGCAACAGGTAGCGTCATTTTTGAGTAAATTACACAATTTAACATAGATTGAATGGACAACAATATTGCCTTGACTTACAACTGCTATCCTGAGGGCTGCATATTGAATGGTTTATAACCACAAACTGAGTTTGTGACCTGCAAACTGGGTTTGGGAGTGCTGAGCTGGCGGTCTGTGAGGCAAGAGCAATTTTGGTAGTAGCCATTTGCAGACACAAACTGCAGCAGTTTATGCTCACTAGCAACTGTAGGCCTGCCGCATGCTAATGAGAGGAACAGTCATGAATACAAGTCCAAGGGACATACTAGAAGCCCCAGGAGCTTGTTGCCTGCGGTTTGCAGTCCCAAAGTTAAGGATTACTGAAAGCATGCTTTAAACAGCCACCAATGCCTCCAGGATAAGTTTGAAAAATGTTATATTGGGACAGAAAGCAGCCTATATATACACAAGTCCCACTGGCATACTGGAAGCCCCAAGAACTTACCGATTGCCATTTGTAGTCTTAAAGCTAAAGAGGAGCACTAAGAACCAAGAACCCCACGCCCACATATGGGACTCATCCCAGCATGAACAGCAGACTGTTGAATCTTCCATAGCTGCAGCCCAGCTCTGACAGCAGCTGCAGGAGATTCTGGATTTCTGGGTACAGCAAATGTCAACTTGCAAGTCAGCAGAAGCAGTCTGATACAACGGAACCTACCTAGTCAGTGGGAGAGGTTGGGATGTCACAGTATTCATCTGGTTCTGCAGTACACTCTGGGTGAGAGCTGAGGGGACAACATTTAAACTTTTATTCCCATCTACACTTAATAACTGCCTAGAGACTTCCAGCTCTGGACATTAAATAGTTGGACTTTAAATCTAGAACAGCCTGCTGTGCACGACTTTTCTACATATATATCTCTTTTTTTTTATAAATTTTTTTTGTTGGAGTTATTGGGGTGTATCTGATTGTGGCTGGTGTCTGTAAAGTGTGACTGAACTGTTTTTGTGTATTTTGCTTGGATGTGTGATGTACCTCCTCTAGGCTTATTGCTGTTTTTTTTTTTTGGGGGGGGGGGGCCTCAGGTGGTTTTAAGAGTGCATTTATCCTACTCTTCATGTCAGTGTGTAACCCCTAGGTGGCACTATCCCAAGGACTACTACCCCTGCCTGCTTGGCTACTGACAGGTTGAGGGGGTCTAGGTTCTATGACGGGTGCCTCCACCCAGAAGTCAGTGGTTAAACTAACTTGGGCACAGCCCTCTGGGACACTGTGACCTCTTTTGTTCCCACTAGTGGCCTACATGGTACATGGGAGTTACCTTTCCAATACTCTCACATATGAACATGTTTTACATATAGATACCACACCCCGAGGACGGATTCTGCAGCACGCCTCTGAGGACACCCTGTAAAACAAGTTAATCAACATACACAACACAGTGCAATGCTGGTTCTGTATGTACAGACAACACAGACAGTATGTAGTTCAATAACAACAAATCTGATTTATTTAGGGGACAGTAACACGAGAGGGGCATTCAGGTTGATTTGGTTTGGCAATGTTCAAATCACAGTACTGTGCATACATATAGGGTCCAAAAGTCACCCTCTGGGTACCCAGGTTGGGGGCTAGCCAGGTCCGTTGTCTGGGGTTGACCGGCTGGTACAGCCGGATGGTACAGCTGGATGGGGCCCTGTAGAAAGAAAATATGTGCACAACACAAACTTGTAATCCAGAGCCAGATGGGCTCAGTTCGAGAAAGAAACACAATAATTCAGATGGCACACTTTTGAGTTACAAGCTGTTGCAGGGGTTGCCCTGAATTGTACTCACAATACCCACACAGATTTCAAGTTGAAGGTGTTGTTTCTGGGTTGCCAGCATTCAGGAAACAACTCACAGCAGAGGACAAGTGGAATTGTGGTCCTCACAAGAACTAGACACATTTATATGTACAGGAAATTACTCTGTCAGGCAGCTGCTTCTCAGTCCCGATCGCAACACTGCAAAAACCTGGGAGCACATGCAGCACTAGCAGTCCCCGACAGGCCGATCGCTCTTCAACACAATCTTCGGTCTTCTTCAGGTTAAGCCTGGTTTCCACACTTCTGACATCCATCTCCTTCCTCCAAACTCAGATTCAGTCCGACCCCACTACAATGGCTGCAGGCCGACTTCAAGGCTTTCCACGCTTCCTGCGAGAACTACTTGCTGCAGCAGCACAGAGCTCCTTCTCCTTACTCAGTCAACTTGCATCTGTCTTGCCAGCAACAGTTCAGGGCATTTTCCTTGATCCAAAATGGTTCCAGTTGCCTGCTTCCTTCTGTCAGTCACAGCAGGCTCCTCTATTGGTGCGGAAAGTCACCAGGGTCCAAACTACACTTCCCAGAAGCACCTGCCATACATCCCTTTGTGGCAGGCTCTAGGTGAGAGTCCAAGTTCTGGCTGGCCCAAGCAGACTCCATTTTAAAGTCCCCCCCCCCACTGATTCCACCAATTTGGCAGTTCTGGTCCAAAATGGAGGGGCAAAACAGAGTCCCAGCTGCAAGAAAGGCAGGTTAGACAAACTGCATTTTCACCAACATCCTAACTGGTTTCAGGCAAAGTTACATCTTTCATTCAGGCTCTCTCTGCGGTCTTAACGACTGCAGAAACGGAGCGATTAGGCAGCAGCTCGGGCAGGATTCGAGCATGAAACACACAGTCCCCCCATACAAACTAATTGGGCCTGCGAGCAGGCAGCTCTTAAAGAGACAGTACCAGAGGCTCTAAAAGCACTCACTGCAGTGCCATGCAAATGGCTTAAGCGCTGAACACCATTCAGACTGGGAGCATTTAGCAAGCTCCTGGAAGACTTTTGGGAACCCCCATTTGCTGGGCGGTTACACGTGACTTGCACCTTGCTGTGCTGGGAGAGTTTTACTAAGTGCTGTTTAGCAGCCAGGCCCTTTTTAGTCTACTCTGTGGAGCAACTATGAGAATGGCATTCCTTTGGAGGATTCCCTTGTACTCTGCCCGAGGCTGTGATCAACCTCTGCAGGGGGTTGGAGGTCCTCTGTGGGGTCTGTTCACAATGTAGATGTGCTCCGTGGGTATATGAGGGAGCCAGGATCAGGAGTGTGGTATCTAGGAAGTGCCTGGGGTGGGGAGAGAGACCTTGTCAGCAGAGTGGTCCTCCCTGCCAGATTCCTGTTCCGCAGGCTCCTAAGTTTTCTGGCCTACGGGTAACCGCTGGGCCAACCAACCAACTCCTCCCCTTAGGACAATTCTTTGTAACAGCATGTTGGTAAGGAATAAAACAGCCATAATGGAAGCTTTCTTTGAGGAGTCTTCAGCAGATCTGGTATGTATCACGAAGACCTGGCTGGGGATGTCTCAGGCCCTGTGCTTGGGGCATACATTCTGCTGGGTATTTCCATGATGCACTGCCCGAAGGGGGGGGGGCAGGATAGCCATCTCTTTTAGATTCAGTTTGGGACTGATAGCATACCCCATGGGAGATGCTAGGTCATTTGAATGTGTGGTGGTAAAGGGTAAGGTACAAGTTGCAAGATTGTGCTCATATTCCATCCGATGGGGAATGGGTGCAAATTCTTGTAGGAGCTTGAGACTTTCATGGTTGATCTGGTGGGGAGTCACTAGACTTTTGGTCTTCGTGACTAACACTTGGGTCGATGATGAAACTTCTCATTTTAGAATGTAGTTCCTCCAGGTGATGTCTCCCTGGGCTTCTTACCAGCAGTTGCGATCGATACCCACTAGCATGGCCACACCTTGGATCTGTTTTCTCATTGGGTCTTGATATTAAGGTTGGTTTGGTCGGATCATCATTGTTGTGCAGTTCCTTTTCGGGCTGCTCATTTAACTTCCCCAATGGAGATGGTCAATTACAGCTCTTTTAGAAATTTGGAGCCTCCTGCCTTCTGACAGTACTGGACATCTCAGGTAGGGAGATGGCTTGTGCAGTGGGAGCTGAGGCAGCAATGGCCCTATGACTGCAGTCGACTCCCTAGCACCTCTCCATGTCTGCCCTTGATTTCCTGCCACAGGTCACCATGGTTTGATGGTGATCTGAGGAGACTGAAAACAAAGGGGCAGAGGTTGGAGTGCTGTTGGCAGAGGTCCCGCTTGGGAGATAAATTGGTCCTCAGAACTCATCATGATGAGTATCAGCAGGCAATCACTCTGAAAAAGTCAGTGTTCCTCTTACAAGTGATTGCTGTTGGAAGGAACCACTAGCTCAGCTCTTCAAATCTGTGGACAGACTATTAAATCCAGTCCATCTCCAGTCTCGCAGAGCCTTTTCTCTGGATAATTATGAGGAGTTTAACAAGCTCTTTCTGGACAAGGTGTCTTCCATTTGGGCTAGGATATTCACAAGCAGCCTGTCATTGGCTAACGATACATGATCTTTGATGGACAGAGGTACTCCGTTTTATGGGTAGAGTTTGAGCCAGATGATGTCCTCCTGGTGGTTTCTGGACTGCGTCCCACCTTCTACATGTTGGACCTGGGCCAAGTTGGCTTCTTTTAGAGTGCTGGGATGTGCTTGGATCCACTTTTGTACAGCTCATTAGGTATTCCCTTGGGGGTGGATTTTTCCATCTGTCTTGAAAAGGGCAGTGGTTATGCCCTTTTAAGAAACCTTCTTAGGACCCTGATGAGCTCTCCACTACAGGCCCATCTCGAACCTTCCTTTTGGGACTTTAAATGAGAAGGTAGTGGCAGTACAGCTGGACCACCACCTGGAGAAACACATTATTTATGAGCCTTTCCAATTGGGTTTCCGCCTGCCGTAGTACTGGAGACTCTCTAGTCAGGGTGGATCACGATCTCCTTCTAGCGAGGGATAGCGAAAGTTTTCCATCTTTGTCCTGCTTGACCTCTCTTCAGCCTTTGACACAGTGGATCATGGGGTGCTGTTGGCTCAATTGAGGGCACTATGCAGGACTCACAGGGATGGTGCTACAGTGTTTTGAATCCTATGTCTGGCAGGATGCAGCAGGTGGCACTTGGCTCTTTTTTCCATCAAGCAGTGCTGAATTCTGCTGTGTGTGCCTCAGGGTCGATCCTAGCTCCCATGTTATTCACCATGTACATGTTACCATTGGGGAGATAGTTAGAAGCTATGGCTTGGTTTCATTGCTATGCTGATGACATCCAGCTGTATGTATCATGTGCCCCTGATGATGGTGCAGTTGTTTTGGCACTGAGCGAGTGCCTTAGGGAAATTCAGGATTTTATAGCAGCCATCTGACTTGGATTAAACCCATTGATGAGGGAGGTGTTACTGGTGGAGCCAGGTTGGCTGGGGGTTCAGCAGCGACGAGCAGGAGCACCACCCTACCATTGCTGGATGGCGTGACACTTGGAGCTGCAGATAGGGTCAGGAATCTGAGGGTCACTGTGGACTCCAAGTTGACCTTAGACTATCAGGCATCAGCAGATGTCCACAGTGGCTTTTACCATTTGCAAAACATCTCCTGGATCAAGCCCCGTCTTGAACTGACTGACCTATTCATCTCAAGGCTGGATTACTATAATGCTCTGTACTTTGGCTTGTCTGCGGAGTTGCTCCATCATTTGCATCTAGTCCAGAATGCAGCAAGTGGCTGAATGCTGGGACCTCACAGTGTGAGCATATCACGTTGGTTCTCTGTGCTCTTCACTGCTTGCCAGTGTGGTGGTGCATCAGCTTCAAAGTGTGCTTGTTAACATACAAGCCCCAGCATGGTCTGGTTCCGGACTACCTGAAATACCTCCTGGTACCTTATGTGCCTGACCACTCCCTCCAGTTGGTGGAAGCCAACCTCTTACCCATCCCAAGACTCTGCTTGAAATCTTTGGGTGATAGGGCGCTCTGGGATGGGGGCCCAATTCTTTGTAATGCCGTTCCTCTAGAGGCGAGTGGTGTATCTTCACTGGCATTTTCAAACATCTTTCAGAAAAGAAATGTGTAAGAACAAGGGGCACAATTTAAAGTTAGAGGGGGACGTGCCTAGGGGTAATGAGGAAATTCTTTCACGGAGAGGAGTGGTGGACGATGGAACCGCCTTCCTGGAGAGGTTGTGGGGTCTAAAACAGTGGGGAATCAAACATGCATGGGACAGACATAGGGCAATTATAGTGGGGTTGCAGGAAGTAGGCTATTGGTTAACTAGAATCTGCAGCTTATCCAATAGGTAGGGAAATGGGGCAGACTGGGTGGGCCAAGTGGTCCTTATCTGCCATCAAAGTCTATGTTTCTATATTTGAAAACTCATCTTTTCACTCTGAGTTTTGGGCCTGGTGCTGCTAGTAACCTTCACTTATTTTATATTTTGTGCCTTCCTCCCTCCACTAGGGCATTTATTAAAATCCTGTTGTGGCTTATTGCTTACTTAAGTGACACAGCGCCTAGCATCATAATGGTGGCATGTCTTAGTGTTGAGGTTCTGCCATGCTGGGCTGTAGCAGAATGCAACATGGTGCTGACCCTGACTGTAAGCCATGCAAAGGTGCTTTTGGGACAGGCACTACAACCTTAAAGCAGACTCATGGGCCACTGGGTCATTCAAGTATTCAGGCTGCTATAAGCTTTCCTCGTGGTCCAGTGCTCCCACCACACCCAGACCCATGACGATCCCTGTCATCCAGTGGAACCTAAATTCCAAGCCTTGTACCCCATGCAGTTAATGCAGTGTCTGGTCCCATGGGGATCTCTGTCCCCATCAGCTAATCTGACCTCTGCTGCAGTGTTGTGTACCCCATGTCTTTTAAGTGCTAAGGGAGGGGTATTTAAAACTCTGTGGCAGATTACAGGGTTGCCATGCTTTGTGAGTGGGCCCTGTGGACTGTTTGCATGGCGACCTGCATCCACCTCCTTTGTGCTCCTAAAATAGGGATGTGCAGATCGACTCAGTGTCACATCAGGACCTCCCCTCCAACATATTCCACCTCTGCTTGACTCTGGAAATCAGAGTCATTTGAGACTCAACTTGGATTTGAGCTAGTCCAGAGTACTAACCAGGTTCTTATCTGCTAGTGACCCAGTTCTAAACTAGGTTGGAAGTGATGTTGTGCTTTATTTTTGGTTAAAATTGAGAAACTGGGGGGAAAGACATAAAAATATTTTAAAAATGAAATGACAAAGACTAGACTTACAATGAGGAAGTAGGAGTAGCCTAATTCTGTAATTTGACACAGTCTGATCTGCCTTTGACCTGGTTCTGATTCAGATCTGGAAAGATTTACCTGTTTTGGCCAACCAGAGTAAATCAGAAGCTTTTGGAAACAGATCGGAGTCAGAATCAGAACTGGGTCACAGCTGACCCCTCATCCATATCCCAAATTGCACTGAAACTGTATCAGAAAGGTTTGAAAACCTGTTGAGCATGGCTGCGGCTGCTTGTTTTGCTGCCTCTATTTACCGGATAAAAGCTCAGCAACCCTCCCTGAATATTGTCAAGAGATGTAACCAGTCTGTCATTTTCTTGCTAGGGTTAAATCTGATTATAGTGAGATCGTTTTCTCAGAGATGCTTCCCTAGTTTCCAGGAACTCTGTGCAACCTATTATTAGAATTTGTTCTATATTTTCAAGTTTTACGATCACCTCAGAGCTCAACTCATCAATGCTTGCAACTGTTTTTGTTGTGGTTTCTTCTTTAATTATTGAATTTCCACTCTTCTGACCCTGGCTCTGTCACCGACCTTCACATGGACTTACCGTTATCGATTACTTACCCAGGTCCGCCTCGCTGGTGGGTGGCCTGGCATGTCGGGTTGTGCATGGGCCTGTGGGGATGCTAGATCAGACTGGGATTTTGCCAAGAGCACTAGCGTGCAATGAGGTGGATGCACATGTGGGGGAGTTCTTACAGAAGCTCACCCAATCTCCCACAGATCAGCTCTGACCTTGATGCTGATTTCAAGCTCCTTGAATCCTGGTTAGTAAATAAACTTGTGCTAAATGTCAAAAAACACTAAAGCCCTGCTATTTGGCCTCTGATGCCTAGGCAATGACAGACAGGACTTACTCAAGCCATCCGCTCTCTCTAGACTAAAGGTGGAAGTGGTTAACTCTGTGAATACCGAGGGGTTCACACTGACCAGGACCTCACCTCAAACCGCATGTTGATGCAGTCAATAGGTCTATCCAACAAAAGACTGGTCTGCTGTATAGACTCGGTGCCTATCTCACCAAAAGAGGAGGACTGCCCATTGCCACTGGTACTCTCTTGCCTGCCTGAATGTATGGTGCTCCCCTATTTTACTCCCTGTGAGACACTGCGCTCAGCAGGTTGAGCATCCTGTACAATAGTGTTGCTCGATTTGCAGCAGGTATACACCCCAGGGATGATCACTACACAGTTCTCTTTGAATCTGAAGTGGCTTCCCTAATTAGTAGACTGGTCTACCCACTACTTTGCCTTGCTTACAAACTCTCGCAATGAATACTCCTCCATTCTTAAGGGTTTTCTAATCTAGTACCCAAAGACAGCTCCTCCACCTTGAGCTGCCCCTGCTTGAAGTGTCTAGAACCAGGTCCTGGTCTGCAGTGAGATTTGTTGTGATTTTAACCCCATCTGCCTGGAACAAACTTCCACCTAAAGTACAAAACAGCTCCCCCCTCTGGCTGTGTTTAAGTCTAACCGAGTCATGGCCCATCTACTTACACATTCCAGTGCCTCTGCAACTGCTAACCTGACTGCTCCACTCTTCACTCCTTTAGCCATGTGTCTACTAAATTAGCTGTCCTACTGGCCCAGTGGCATGGAGTGCTGAGGCACTATGCCTTACTTGCTGCCATGCCAGTGACCTGGGATTGGGTTCAATCTTGGGGTGTCGGGGAGGAGGATCGAGCATCCAATGGGCTGCTTTCCTCTTCCAGGGGAGGGTGGGTAGCACTTGGCACTTGACCGACCCTGGTGGAGGCTGGGGTGTCACAGCCAATGCTTGCAGGCTTCTGGGAGGTGAGCCAGATGTTGGCGCCAGATTCACCTCACGCTATCGCACACCACACCACCCAGCAACAAGGGGAAAACTGGTTGAGGCATGGAGAATATCCAACCCCTACACCAAGCCCCACTCAGCTGTCCAAGGCACTCTGCCACAGGATCATCACCACAGCACCATAAAGGGAGTAACGGGGTGGCTTCCTGAGCAGACCCACCCTTGGGGCAATCCAGGGTGCACTCTGGTGAGCAGTAGATAAGTCCCAGGGATGGGGCAAGGTGATAGGGACAGTGGACTGAGGGGAGCCAGCCAGGAAAACAAATAAATTAGCTGTTCTACTGCCACTGCCATAGCTCCTCTCCCTGAGGTGTATAATTAAGCAATAAGGCATGACAAGGTGTGTGTTATTAATAATAACGTCACTCCTGGGGTGGGTTGAAGCACGAGGCAAAGCCGAGTGCTTCCACCACCCCAGGAGTGACATTATTACACGATAACACACACCTTCGAGTGCCTTATTACAATTATACAATGGCTCGATGTTATAGAAAACAAAATTAAAAATGTTTTTAGTAGATTTTTAGTGAGGCAGTATATCTTGGTTTCTGGAAAAAAAAAAAAAAAAAAAAAGGTGCAAGCTCCATAAAATCCATACAGTGTGTTATTGTGTAATATCATCACTGTCTCAGGCACACACTGACCAATCAGAGTCCAGGAAATTTTCTTGCCATTGTATAATTAGCTGTTTCTCCTTTGTGGGATCCTATGAATGTTATCCTATTGTTGCTCTTACCAGTCTGTGCACGCTGCCTGTAATGCCACAAACTGTAAATATCTTATGTACTTCTGTTGTTTGGTGTCTTAATGTATACATTGTCTTATTTATGTATCCAGCTCTGTATTATTTCTTTCTTTACATTAATTTACTCGCTTGTAACAGTTTTCGTGCCAACTCATTTGCACTTAAATGTAATTAAACCTGGGTCACCCCCTGAAAAAGGGACTGTTGGTCTCAGTGGGCCTACCCGGTTACCAAGAATCACATGCATACACATATACATAAATAAATAAATGTGCGACAACATCTGCCGGCAGTTCCTTTGCCCTGCTGATGCACTTTTTTTTATGCTACCACCAGGCACCCACCAGGTGGTTGTCTTGCAGTGAGACGCAATGTCCCTGCACCTGAAGGAGGAGAGCTGTCCTGGGGCACTCGATGTTTTCTACCCGTTGACGCTGGTTTATTTTATTTATTTAGTTATTGGTAACTGGATAGGTGAGCTAGCCATAACAAGACTATTTTCAGGCACAACCCAGGAGGTTACAAAGTTGGGTGGTACAACAAGGTACAAACTTACAAAGCACGGGAATATGGTGTAAACATTTCACACATGGTTGATATGTACAACAATGGAGAATAGGTAAGCAAGAACAGGACGTCTCAATGACAATAGTGAAGGCAGAATACATACTTCTGGCAGACAAACATAGTGGAACAACAAGACTGCAGGACCAGTATGGGTCCTGTAGCAGGCAAATACATACCATGGATACTAGTTAAGAACACAGAGCAAAATTCAGCATGGAAGACATTCAAGAAATAACATGTAATGGCTATTTGGGCTACTTCCTGAACCCTGTCACTAGCGTCCACTAGTGGTACCTCTACCTGCTTCTGGGTAGGCAGCAATTGTTTCTAGTGTGTGTGTATTGCATTATGTATTTTTCATATGTATCATTAATGCATTAGTCAAATTGCTTTCTTATTTTTGTATACTCAGGAGACTCTAGCTAATGAGACTTTGGTCTCCCGTAATCTATCATGCTTTATGAAATTTTAATAACTAAATAAACAAATACATGCCAAATAAATACATTAATACAGAAATAAATAACGGCTCAAGTGGGAAGGGGGTCGCAAACAGAGAACTGTTGTTGAATGATCACTGCAGCCATGTATGGTGTTCTAGGTTTCAAATATATGCAAAGACAGGATACCATATTTAATGAAACACAGATAATAAAATATAACCCTGGCTAACATATCATCTCGTAAAGGTATATGGGGATATGTGATGCTCGGGGAATATCACGAGTGGTAGAGTGTAGCTGAGCCACAAGTGATGGTTCCTGAGCTCACTTGCCACGAAGTTCAGATATATTCTGTATCACACACCTAGCTATCACGTATGCCTTTTGTACAATAGGATTGTGTTTTGTGCTGTTTGTTTTGTTTGATGATGTCACCACAGTGTGATATCTGGAGTTATTACACTGTGATGATGTCACCACAGTGTGGTATCTGGAGTTATCACACTGCAGTGATAATGCACGTTTTATCTAATGAGTCTTCTGCTCACTCCTGTTATAGAATATTTATATGCGTAGCCATCACTTACTTACATTCTCTCTGTCTTTCTCCTCCTCCCTTATCTGGTCATTTCTGTTTAATCTAACCCCACTGTGCTTTTCACACACAGATTGGCTCCTTGCTTCAGAAATGGAATCTATGAAATTGAAACACACAAGTAGTATTTTTAAAAGTTATGACACTGTCCTAGGAAAAGCCAGTAAACTAGATGAGATTGAGAAGAAGTGCCTGAATTCTTCTTGTTGTTCGTACAGCAGATAACACGTGATTGATATAATCGCCAATTATACTTCTTGCTAGGAAATGTAAAGTTTACAATGCTGGATATACATTTAATCACTGAGGTTTGAAAACATCAATAACATTTTATTCTGAGAAAAAAAAAAAGAAATATAAAATGTTAATTTCGGGGAAATATTGCCAGCTACCAGGAAATAGGACAGGGCCCTTTAACGGCTACTTTTACAAGAAATTATTTATCTCTGCCATCAGTACAGAAGACCAATGAGGGGAAAAACTCCAGTCAGCATTTTCTGAATCGGAAAAGAGAGCAGCACAAGTTTAGGAAAAAAATAAATCTCCAGATGCATAATTATCATTATTTGCATGTGACCTCATGAGCTCACCAACTGCAACAAACACACTGTGGAGCAGCAGAGCAGAAGAGACAGAAATTTAATTAGCAATCAGCATGAAAAATAGTACACACACACACACACAGTAAATACTGCTTACATCCTCGAAGAGACCTACCCATTACCTCTTCTACCTCCTTTTCACACTCTAGTTGGCATTTCCTTTTAGCCCTGTAGTTGGAGGGAGATTTAATTGCTGCTGGCGCATCGCCAATTGTTCAGGCTCAGGATTCCGGAAAATGTCTCCCAGCTTCCTCTGAAATGGAAGAAAATAAAAATCCCATTTTTGTGTGTTTTTTTGCAGTAATAAAATAGAAGAAGTAAACTCAGCTGTGCTTACGATGTCTTATGCAAAATTACATTCTAAAGTAACAGTACATATTATAATACAATTATAAATACAATACAGAAGTTAAAATAAAAATAAATGAAATAAAAAATATATATTGCCAGCCTTCAGTGGCTTAGTAGTAGGTACACCTCCCCACCCGAGCTCGAGATTACAAGGTCTGGGTTCTTGTCCCAAACCAGGAACTTGTGCTAATAGTGTAACACTGGGAGGTGCCGTATGGTGGCGCCATCCTTGGATGCAATGTTAAACTGGGGTCCCTTGTGCCATTCTCTGGTGGCTGCCAAGGTTGAAGTTAACTTACCCATGTAATGCCATTCCTGTATCACATGTTTTTGTAAAGAGCTACTGATGCCTCAAAGAAAACTTTAAAAAACATAATAATTGGGTACAATTCTGCTTGCATTCCATTTATATTTTATGCATTTCTCCTTACCATAATTTATTACTAAAGAAATGTGTACGAATAAATGACTGCTGTTCCATATAGTTAATTTAGAGTTCATCTGCCTCTATAGCATGATCCCTGCTCAAGTCATAATCCTTTGTTGTGACATCACAGTCTGTTGCCATGGGAGTAACTGTGAGGTCACAAGCAGTGCTCTGTGACTTCAGGTAGGGAGAAAATAGCAGGAATAGATGAGTTCTACAGGAGCAAAGATTCCGTTTTCATGCAAATGACCTCACTACTAAATAATGGGAGGAAGAATACAGAACTAATGGGAAGTACAAGCTGGACAGTTCCTAAATATAATGTTTGTTAAGTTCTCTGAATGTGTCACCAGTTCTTTAAAAAAAAAAAAAAATCTCATGACACAGACTAATAGTGGGGAGTTTTCTGTAGTGCCCTGATCAACGTGCTCTCGTCCGTATAATAGGTTAATGTAACCAACTCTCAAAATGCACCCAGAAATGAGCTGTCATTCAGTGCACCTTTCCTGGTGAACAATTACATATAGGATAAAGTATGGAGTGGTGTGTGTAATGAGAATTTTACACACACCCAAGGTGTTGGATGCCACATAAACCTCGAGTGCTAAGCTTGAGGGGTTTATCTCAGCATCCAACACTGAGGGTGTGTGTAAAATTCAAGTTTACACACAAACCCATATTTTATTGTATATAATTGCTGGTTTTCACTTTCTCACCACAGCAATTATATAAAATTAGTGACATTCTGGTGCGCCGCAGTCCCGTTGATTTGTACCTGGTCTGTAGTCGCTTTGTGGCACTGAAGTTTTTGTTCCCGCACCCCCGGTCTGGTCGCAGCTATGATAAAGAGCATTTTTTTTTTTTTTTTTAAAAGTAACTTGCCACTGAGTCACAGTGGTAGTGCAGTTCGACAAGGAGGCAGGGTGGTGAGTGATTAGAATCGTGGAAGAGTTATCTCTGGCTCATGTCCAGATGAGGAAACCGGTGTGTGTTTGCCATTATAAACACTCCTTTATAAAGGCAAATTACATAATGGGTTTCCTAATACCTTTAATTGGTCCAACATGTGTTTTGTACAAAGATGGTGTACTATATAAGCTTTCAGGGCCTCACATGTCCCTTCTGCAGGTGTAAAGCATCCTAGAATTTTATGTTGTTTTGGTGCTAAAGCATGCAATAGTTAAACTGTACTAGTCAGTATTGTTGCTGACCTCAGTAGTCCCTATGTTCATGTATTATGCTGGCCATGAAACTTTTCAAGGCATAGTAAGTGCCCTACTGTTTTCTGTAGTTTAAAGTGTACCTGAGTTAAAAAAAAAATGCTTTTAGGGAATACAGGAACTTCACAAGACATGTAATAGAACTGACTCTGAGTATAACTTCTGCTGCTTTGTGCAGGTACACATCATCAACTTCCATGATACCTTGCATGAGTGGGATGATGGACTGTGCAATGGAATAAAACAGGTTTTCACACCGGGGCAGAACAGAGTGAAGCAACCTCATTAATATTTAAAAATTGGGATGAAATTAGGGGGATGCAAAAGAGGGAGTCATTCATGCCTACAAACTACACAGGTATACAGAAAATAGGTTGGGGGACCCTTCCCTTTAAAATCCTGGACCCGACATTGATCTGTCATTCCTCCTCCTCCCATTTTTTGATTATATCAGGCTAATTCTCCTGCCTCCAAAGCTGACATTTGCTGTTACCAGAAATCCCAGAATCCCATGCAGCTGACATCAAAGCAGGGCTGCAGCAGTGGGAGACTCAAGTAGCCTGCAGTGCATGTTAAGAGTTAATATAAGTTTTGATCTTTTGTTTGCCAGCCCTGCTGTGCTCCCAGGGCTACGTATAGTCACAGAGTACTGTACTTAGCCTGGGGAGAACATCAGAAACCAGCAAACACCTGATCTGAGATTGCAAAATTTCTAACATGCACTACTGGCTATTGAATCTCCCAATGCTGCGGCCCTCCTCTCATGTCAGCTGAAGGGAATTCTGGGATTTGTAGTTATAGCAAATAGCTTGGGAGTCAGCAGAATCAGCCTGATACAATCTAGTATACTGCAGAAAACAGGAAGTAAAGCATTTCTATTTTGCACACCAAGTGCAAATCGGGGCCAGATTCCACTTGGGTGTGGAGCTCTTAGTGCTGATCATTCTTCTTTAAGTCAGCAGTCATCAGGCTCAACAATCAATCAATTACCAGTGCTTAAAAAGCTAAGGAGGAAGATGTGTGGAGGAGCTAAAGGATGCTAGGAGGAGGGGAGCAATTATTAAAGCCATTTTCCGAGCTGAGCAGATAGGGGGGTTATTAAAAACACATTTAAGGCAGCAGGGCAAATATCAAGAAACTGACTGGACAGGCACAAACTCTGTGAGCCTGGCGCAATACATAGTCCACCTGACCCTTGGGCTGTCATCCTCAGAAGATTATTTCTAGCCCTGGGTGGTAAGTGCAGAGGAAGAAACAAACCTTGCTCCCCCTTTTCAGTTTACCTTCCATGAGTTTCGGTAGAAAGTGGCCTGCTGCCTTTGTCTTCTTCACCCTGTTCCCCTTCATCACCTGCCCTTCTTTGTCGATGCCCAGGAACCAGGAGCGCCCTGACTCGCGCTGCCGGTACAGCGTGGAGGAGTACATGACATAGTAATTCTCAAACACGGACTCCTTGAACTTACTCCCCGGCGTGAAGTGTTCCTGAGGCAGAAGAGATTAGAGTGAGCAAAATTAGTTCATTTGTTTTCCTTTTCTTCTTTTTTTTTTTTTTTATGTTGATTTGGGATGGAAAAAATAGTTTAAAAAACAGAAAAAACTCCAAGAACTTGGCTAGTTTTAAAATGTAGAATAAAAATAGAGACGCCTCTTAAAGCAGCACTATTTGTTAGTTATCCTGTTGGTGTTGTTTTTTATTAAATAATATGTATTCCAGGCAAAAAAGATAAATCACTATACCAATTTTTCTTTTCATTTTCAAACTGAAGTACACGATTTTGAAGTTTTTAAAAGGTTCTTGCACCCTTACAATACCCAATATGAATACATTTAACATTTTGGCCTTGTATGGTGCAATTTACTATTAGAAGCATGTGCAGGCACAATCCCGTGTAACCCCCATGTGGAGGGTATGGTTGGGAAGGATGAAGATGGGCCACCCAATCAGAGAACTGGTATCAGGCCATGACTGAATACCCTGCTCTGTGCAGTTGAGGATCATGGTATACAATGGTCTGTAGCTCAGTGGCGGAGGGTTGGGTGGGGTGACCGCTTAAACTGACACAATTTGTGTCACAGCATGCCCACATGGGAGGACAGACTGCGCTGAAAACTGGTTAAAGTCCAGCAAATGACACACAGCGACATATGCCAGCCATCCCTGATCATCGAGACAGCCAACTCAGCAACAAAATCACCCCCTGAAAAAAAGCTGATGTGCGTAAATCCACCCCGACAACAAAAGGAATGGAGGAAAAATTTTCGCATGGCCCCTTTGAAAGCTGGAGTGCTGGTTATGCAGTATAGAGTCTGTTTGGTATGCGGTAGTAGGTGTGCAAAAAAAAAATTATGCCGCAGAATTTCTGCTAAAGTGTGAATGTTGCTTCTGTAAAAGTTCAGGAATAATTTTCGCAACTTCCGCGGAAATTCCGCCTTAAAACTGCGGAATAAATATACAAACTGCGGGTTCATTTGTTAAACTGCGGGGAAAAAAATCTGCTGAACAGATTACTGCCAGTGGTCAGTTCTGAGGCCTTTTTTAACTGCAGTTTAATTCATTAATCCACCCCCACTGATCAGGGGTCCCAGTAAATAAATAAATACCTCCAATCCCTCCCTCAGACCCTCCTGGTGTCTAGTGGCCCCCCCACCCACCGACCATAGCTCCCAAAAACATTTTATTTCCCTGGTGTCTAGCGGACCCCCTCCCAATCCTGGATTCCTTAATCCATAAAAAAACAGCTGGCAGTCCACCGACACATCCCCTTCTATTTCTAGTATTCCCTGGTGTCTAGTAGACCCCATCCCTTATAAAAAATAATCCCAATTCCCTGGTGTCTAGTGGACCCCCCCCAACCTGACAGGTCATCCGCCACACCCTGCCCCCCCACCCCGCCCCTGAGCGGGCCACTGGTGCATCCCTCCTCTCTCTCCACTACCGTGGCCCACTGAATTGTCAGTGAATGACCGCATGGTTGTACAAGCATGCACTCATTCACTGACAGTTCATTAAACTGTGGCTAGAATAAATTCCACAGTTTATATGCATTTTTCCGCAGTTAACAAAAACAGTTCACGGAACTAGGTGAAAATCTGTGGAAAATCCTAGTTTCGCCAGTGGCAAAAGTTCAGAAATTTTCCGTGAAATTTCGCGGACGTTCCACGACAGTGGAATTCGCATCTTTCGCCCACCCCTATGCGGTAGTGCTGTGCTGAATTTTTCAAATGCCGATGGAATGGAATTCCATGGAATTTCAGACTTTTCTACCTAATTCTGTTAGTAGTGGAATTCCAAATTTCCAAAAGTGGGATATTTTTGTGGATTAGCAAGCCATGGTTTACATGATCCTAAATCGTGTATTGCTTTTGTACAATCCACGGACTACTTTTCCATGATTTATGTAATGCACAGAAAGTTATTCTGTGGTTTACATAGAATTGCTTTTTGGAATTCCAAGGAAGTCGCAAAGAAATTCGGAAAAGCATATCTATCAATCCGTAGAAATATATAGATATAGATATATGTGTGTGTTTTTGTATGTGTATCTATGTACGTAGATAGATAAATAGACAGACAGAATGATAGACAGAGAGAGAGAGATATAGATAGAGATAGATACTGTCTGTAAATAGATAAACATAGATAGATGGATAGATAGATAGATATACAGATAGACAGGTAGATAGATAGGCAGGAGGACAGACAGACAGATAGACAGATATGGGGTATTCAATAGTCTGACTCAAAATATGCAGTTTGTCTTCACATGTGAGGGGGCAGGACCATAACTCACAAGTGGCAGAGTCACAAGTGAGTTATGAAAGTCCTGCCCATTCACAAGTGATGATAAACTGCTCATTATGCCTCTGTGATAATAAAAACGTTCAAAATATTTATTATGACAACAGTAACACCACCATATTTTTGATATGTTGCTGTTACTGATGTCACTAGCTCAGATGTCTTTTTTTATCTTGTCATTTTTACCCCAGTCCTGTTTTATATCAATCTGTTTGCCTGTCTGTCTATCCATGTCTCTGTCTATCGACAGTATCTGTTTATCTGTCTATCTATTTATCTGCAGACAGCAGCTATCAATCAATCAATCTATCTGTCTGACAGTATCTGTCTATATATAGATCTATCCCTCTATCTGTCTATCTATATACACATAGGAATTCAGCAATGAGTGGCACTAGTGCTCAATGGCACATGCAGGATGAAATGGGAGTGTGTGTGATCAAAAAATAACCTTTTCTTGCCATCCCCCCAGAAATAATTTTCTCCAATATATTTTTAAAACTTTTCTGAAATTCAGAAGTGGGCCAGGAACCCCGAGCCACCCCAGCGTGCATCTGTGCAAGTGCTGAGTATAGCACTACAGGTAAACAGAACACTGCATGTAAGGGAGGTATGGTCCAGGCAGCTGGATGAGTGATACCCATATGTCTACAGACAGGAAAAGACCCTGGTCCATCCAGTAGTGTCCGGTGTCAGTGACTGGTGAAATCAGCCGAGCACTCACCCTTGTTGTATAATGTTGGGTAACTTCTGAAATTTCAGGAGGAGCCTTTATTTAACATCTGGCCTCATTCTGTCACAAAGTGAGGGATGCGTGTACTCACCTTCACACTCGCGTTTGCCAACACGGTTGCTGTACCTTGCCCGACTGCCTACAGGGTATTCCACAATGATGATAAAAGAGAAAGTAGGTCGAAGGAAGCAATGTTACAGTCTGCAGATAAAAAGAGTTGGAGACGCCAGCTACTATTTTTTTCTCTTGAAAGGGCTGTCCTTGATTTCCCTATGTGCCCCTCCACCAAAGTTCTGGAAACCCTCCAAACTCAAAAGTTGCAGGTGGACCCAGTTTTGGAGGTAGTTTGGCTTGGTGGTTAGAGAGATGGACTGCTAACCTGGAGATCCAGGTTTGAATCCCACCTGTGCAAGTTATTCACTGCAAGGCACTTTAGCTCCCTGTGTGTTTTGACATTTCCGAGGGATTAGTGATCGGCTGGGGGGATAGATGGTCTGAGGCTGTGCCTCGCACCACCTTCTTCCAGTCAGTCATTAATTCAAGGAAATAACTGACTCTGAGATTGTTATTGCAATTTTAAGTCTACTCATAACAGCTTTCATTTTTATCTTTTTTTTTTACTTTCTTTGGGTTTTGAGAGAAGTGGCACAAGCCATGCATGCCGCACAGTGTCTGTTGGCCGCCGGCTTGTTCATTTCTAAGACACTGAAGACCAATATAGTAGCCAATCTGGAGCCTCACTAGACTCATGAACATTTAATTAGATTGATAATTTCCATCCTTTGTTTCTGCTCCTCCATCCCCTGGTCCCTGCGGCATGCCCCGACCCATCACTGACTTTTTCATCGACATCTTGGTTATTCACCACTTACCTAAGACCACACAAGTAGTGGGTGGCCTGCCGTGTTGGTCATGTGACGTATGCTGGGGTGATGGATAGAGCTGGGAAGGGGTTTGGTCCCCCGGGTGTAGGCATGCAATGACTTACTCTTGTGCCAGCATCTATCGGTAGCCGCTTCACTTTCTAATACATTTGCATGCATTATCACTTGATCTCTGCCAGGTGGCAGTCTCGCAGCAAGACAAAGAGACCCCGCCCCGCCCTTTCCCCGTGGGTGGAAACCTCTCCTGGGACACTGAACCCTCCCGCCTTTTGCCAGGTGGCAGTCTCACAGCAAGACACAGAGCCACACCCCCACCACGAGGGAGGAAACCTCTCTGTGGGACACTCAAACCCTCCCCCCCAAGCTGGCCCTCCAGTAATTGAGCTCATTCTCAAACCCGGGTCACTGGAGTTGGGAGCAGTAGCCCCACCGCAGCACTGACGGGCCAGCTCACTTCTCTGTATTTAACCTCTCTGTGTTTAAGTTGCTGTCATAAATGTAGGCGCCGGCACAGTGCTCCAACAATCTGCCATCCGGCAGTTGTAGAGACAGGAATTGCTGGGGGCTGTGCCCCCCACTCTTGCCATTTATTTATATAACAAACTCCAGGTCGTATCCCGGTGGCAAGAAGGGTGACCCGGAGATTGACAACACTGCCGGATGGCAAAAAAACAAAATCACACAAGCTGTGTGCGACATTATTCCCCCGACAACATTCCGGTGACAATATTATGTTGGCACATTAACGGATTACCACAGATGGGAACACCAGATCTTCCATAGGATGATCTCTTGCAGCAGGCAGTACACTTGGGTCATCGCCAGAGCTTGCTGTGGTGCACGGCAGCTCTTTCTTTTCCAGGGACCGCCCACACATGACATCACCTTCCTGTTTCCTATATAAGTGTGGGTGGTCCCTGGTATCCTCAGTTCATTTTCCTGCCGTCTTCAGCTCGCACGCTGCAGCTAGTGCAACACAGTAGCAGTCATCGACGAGAATTTCGGCTTAGAAGCAGAATTCTTCCATTTCACTCTCTACATCGACGAAAAGGGACTGGCTCTGTGCCCTAGATATGAATGATGCCTACCTCCATATCCCCATCCGTCCTGCCCACCACAGGTTTCTTCATTTTCACCTGTTAGGACAACACTACCAATTTTGGGCACTTACGTTCGGTCTCTCATCCACCCTGAGAGTGTTTACCAAGTGCCTAGCGGTAGCAGCAACAGCCCTATTACGGAACGGGCACTTTGTCTTCCCATATCTGGATGACTGGCTCATCAAGGCAGAGTCCAAAAACTCTCTGCTTTCCTCCCTACAAGCAACCCTAACTCTGTTCCACTCCCTAAGGATTACAGTCAAATGGCCGAAGTCCATTCTGGCCAATACACAGTCGCTCCAATATATAGGAGCTGTTCTAGACACCATCTGTGCCAGGGCTTAACCTTCCCGGTCAACAGACAAGACAAACTACTATCTCTGACTTCTCAGATACAAGCCCAAAAAGTAGTCACAACCAGGCGTATGTTATGCCTCCTAGGGTACATGGCCACTACCATCCCTACGGTAGCATTTGCCCATCTTCACATGAGACCAGTGGACTCTCCAGAATCAATGGTCTCAAAGGACAGGAAATTCGGAGTCACTCCCAAGTTACGGTCCACCCTATTATGGTGGACCCTCCAGGCCAATCTATGTCAAGGCATGCCCTTTCATCTCCCCCCCACACACTTCGGCAGACATTGACCACAGATGCATCTCTGGAAGGGTGGGGTGCACACCTGGATCCTTACAGGACACAAGGCAAGTGGACCAGTTCTACCTCCCTTCCCCACATAAATCTTCTGGAGATTAGGGTGGTCCATTTAGCCCTCCAGGCTTTTCAACCTCACTTGTCCCCAGGACCGTTGCTGATTCAATCAGACAATACTTCAGTAGTGTTCTACCTTAACAAACAAGGAGGTACGAAATCCCGTTCTCTATGCAGAGAGATGATTGCAGTCTGGCAGGATGCCATGCGGCAACACCTTATATGCCAAAATCTCTTGGCCGACCTTCTCAGTCGCCAGTTGGCCACACACAAATGGACACTTCATCATGAAGTTCTTCAGAAATTCTTTCATTTGTGGAGGACCCCGCAACTGGATCTGTTTGCCTCCCCAGTCAATCATTGTCTCCCCAGATACTGTTCCATTATCCCAAGCAAAAAGGGACGGTCTATGTATCATGGACAGGACTCTTCTTATATGCTCCCCCCGCCTCCTGCAATGGACTCTACTCAGGTTACAACTCAAACCTGCCACCACAATTCTCATAGCCCCTCTGTGGCCTCGGCAGGTATGATTCCCTCTGCTTCAACAGTTCTCAGTGTAGGACCCCTTCCCATTACCAATAAGACCAGATCTGTTGACTCAGAATCAAGGGACCCGTCTACATCCCAACCTGAAGTTACTACACCTTCATGCTTGGCTCCTGAGGACGCTTTCATAGCACGTCTCCAAGTGTCCTCCCCGGTGGCCAATATTCTACTGGCCTCATGTAAACCAGCGACCAGGGAATCTTATAATGCTAAATGGAAACGCTTTTCCATTTGGGCTGCCTCCCGGTCATTGGATCCTTATTCTTGTCCGCTGACGAAAGTACTGGATTACCTGGCCTCGATTGCCGAGACAGGTTTAAGCTATTCCTCTATCAAAGTCCATTTAGCCTCCATTTCAGCCTTCCATGAACCCCTCAATGGCAGATTACTGTATCAACATCATCTAGCCAAAATGTTTTTAAGAGGAATGTTACATATTAAACCACCTATCAGATGACCCACTCCTCCATGAGATCTCAATTTTCTGATAGAGAAATTAACTCTTGAACCATTTGAACCGAGGCCACTTGTGATCTCAGTTTTCTCTTTCTTGGAAGACACTATTCTTAGTGGCTGTCACTACCTTGGCGTATTTCCGAGCTTCATGCCCTCATGTGTAAAGAACCTTATTTAATTTTTCATTAAGACAGAGTGGCACTTCGTACCAGTCCTTCCTTCCTACCTAAGGTGGTGTCAGAACACACCTTATTTCAATCATTGGAGTTACCAGTATATTACCCTGAACATGCCAATCGAGGAGAATACCTCCTACATACTCTAGATGTCCAGTGTATATTACGATACTATACTAATCAAACTAAATCGATTAGAAAGACCTCTCAACTTTTTGTTACCTTTGCCTCAAACAGGGAAGGTCTCCTGGTCACTAAATGGACCCTTTCCAACTGGCTAGCTCACTGTATCACATTTTGTTACACAAAATACAATGAGCCATTACCAGGGCCTGTCCAAGCCCATTCTACCAGAGCTATGGCCACCACTGTGGCCTGTTTTAAAGGGGCCTCTATCACAGATATCTGTACTGCAGCTACATGGTCTACAATTCATACTTTCATGAAGCATTACAACTTAGATATTGCTTCACGCCGTAGGATGGCCTTTGGCCAAGCTGTGCTACAAGGCCTCCTGTCATAATTCCACCCTTCTTGGGTTTACTGCTTGGGATTCATCCCAAGTATATTACCTGCTGCAAGAGATGACCCTGTGGAAGATAGTACAGTTATGTAAAAACTTACCGTAACAGTAGATCTTTGAGGGTATCTCTTAGCAGGTATGATCCCACCCTCCATTCCCTCCTCCTTCTAGGAGAACAAATTCTGTCCAATGACTTATGGGTTAGGATATCTATGGTACCTCGCTTCCCTTTCTCTCTCATGCTGAACTGTGGGAAAATTGAGGATACCAGGTACTGCCCACACTTATACAGGAAACAGGAAGGTGATGTCATGTGTGGGCAGCCCCTGGAAAAGACTGCTAGAAGAGCTGCCGTGCGCCACAGCGGCCTCTGGTGATGACCCAAGTGTATTACCTGCTGCAAGAGTTACCCTCAAAGATCTACTGTTATGGTAAGTTTTTACGTAACTGTACTTTCAGATGAGTTCAGGTCCACCCAGAACTTATGCAGTTTTCTGTAAAGCAACCTTATCAGAACCCTTTTTTTGGGGGTTCTAAAAAGGTTCTGATTATTTTTAAAACATTGATTTTGGGGCTTAATATACTCTCCCAGCAGGTCTTTGTTTAGTTAGAAGGCTGGTGGTGGTCGTGGTAGAAAGACCCAAAAGTCAGAACAGGAAAGCAAGTGGAGAGATAGTAAGGAGTAAAAGGGTGGGGGTGACTGTGCAGAAGAGGACCAAGAAAAAGCAGATGTCCTAAATGGGTACTTCTGCTCGGTCTTCCCAGTGGAGAAAGGGGAGACAGACTACCAGGGAGTAGCAGGAATGGGGGTTGGGGGACACAAGTCAATTTACAGAGAAAGAGTCTGGAAGGGGCTTGAAGCTGTGACGGTGGACAAAGCTATGGGACTGGATGGAATACACCAATAGGTTCTAAAATAACTTGAGGAGGTGCTAGCTGCCCCACTGACAGCCTTGTTCAACAGCTCACTGGAAACAAGCATGGTTCCACAGAAATGTAGAAGAGCTGACGGGGCCCTCTGCATAAGAGCAGTAGCAGGGAGGGAGACTAGCAGCTATAGGCTGCTCAGTCTTACCTCAAGTGGTGGGGAAATTAATGGAAACTCTTGACAAATTTGTCAAGCATTTAAGTTAGGGTAGGCACCCTAAGTTAGCACCTGACCACTGTAACAGATGAGCGCGCACGTTTTTTGTTTTGGAAATTAATGGAAACCCTGCTAAAAGAAAACCCATAAGAGTATCTTGAATTCAATGGGCAGCAGAACCACAGGCAGCATGGATTTTGTGGGGAGGTCATGCCAAGTAAATGTGATAGATTTCTTTGACTGGGTGACCAGGGAAATAGGTCAGGGGAGGGCAGTGGACATGACTTATATGGACGTCAGCAAGGCCTTCGACACTGTGTTATACAGGAGGCTGATAAAGAAACTGAGCAGCCTAGAAGTGGGATCCAAAGAGGTGAACTGGGTTAGAACCTGGTTAACAGCTAGGAGACAGAGGGTGGTGGTAAATGGTATTCACTCACATGGTGGAAGAGTGACCAGCGGGGTGCGAGAGGGCTCAGCACTGGGACCACTCCTCTTCATTGTCTTCAGAAGTGACATTGATGAGGGCCAGGAAGGGAATGTATGCCTTTTTGCAGATAATACTAAAATCTACAATACAGCGGACACTCAGGAGGGGGTGGAGAGAATGCACACAGATCTTGGGAAACTCGAGGAGTGGTCAAGAGCATGGCAGTTGGGGTTCAGTGCTGAAAAGTGCAAAATCCAGCACCTAGGGCATAGGAACACAGGCGCAGAGTATAGTCTGGGAGGAGGTACTGACAGTCACTAAACAGGAAAGGGACCTTCAGGTAATCATATCTGATGACTTCAAAGTGGCAGGGGAGTGTGACAAAGCAGTGGGTAGGGCTAGTGGAGTGCTGGGGTGCGTAGTGAGGGGTATCTCCAGCAGGAAGAGGGAGGTGGTGTTGTCACAGTATTGCTCACTGGTGAGACCTTACCTGGAGTACTGTGTCCAGTTTTGAAGGCTGCATCTCAGATGGGACATAGACAGGGTGGAGATAGTCCAGAGGAGGGCAACAAAAAATGGTGCAGGAGTTGCGCAAGAAGCCCCACAAGGAATGAGTGAGATATTATATCATATACAAAAACCAAAAGAGAGGACCATTCTCTTCCCTGGTGCCACAGAGGGTTGGGCTAACCCTATATTTAACTATTAAAGACAACAAGCCAGCATAAAAAAATGCAGAGAAAATAAGCTCCTCTGACGAAGGACGAAGCGCTGGAGCTATATACAGGCGGGATCTTGCTTTCTAGTGTTTGTTTCTCATTGTTTTGCAATTTGCAATAAATAAGTTGCACACAGCATACTGACATAGTCAGTTTCTTTTCTCTCTGTGTTGTTGTGCATTGGCTTCAAATCGCAACATCCACTACCTGGAAAAGAAGAGAGCGAGAGGTGACATGATAGAGACTTACAAGTACCTCGCAGGAGTGAACAGGGTGCAGGAGGGAATCTCTTTAAAATCAGGTGCACAAAGTCTGAGGGCATGCAATGAAGCTGGAGGGGGGGAAGTTTAAGAGAGATGTGAGGAAATATTTCTTCACTGAAAGGTTGGTAGACAACTGGAACAGACTGCCAGCAGAAGTGGTGGAGGCTAAAACAGTGGGGGCTTCAAAAACATGTGGGATAGGCATAGGAGTGTATTTGAAAAATGAGGAGGAGGGTTGCCAGAGACCCGTTAGGGCCTACAGAGACAACTTAGGCAGGGAACATCTAGGCAGATTAGATGGGCCGAGGCAGGAAGAAGGAAGGGTCACCAGAGACCATTTAGAGTCGGTGTAGACAGGTTAGGCAGGGAACATCTAGGCAGACTAGATGGGCCGAGACAGAGGGAAGGGAGGGTCACCAGAGACCAGTTAGTGCCTACAGAGACAGCCTAGGCACGGAACATCTAGGCAGACGAAATGGGCCGAGGCAGGGGGAAGGGAGGATCACCAGAGACCAGTTAGGGCCTACAGAGACAGCTTACGCAGGGAACATGTAGGCAGACTAGATGGGCTGAGGCAGGGGGAAGGGAAGGTCACCAGAGACCAGTTAGGGCCTACAGACACAGCTTAGGCAGGGAACATCTAGGCAGACTAGATGGGCTGAGGCAGGGAGAAGGGAGGGTCACCAGAGACCAGTTAGGGTCGGTGGAGACAGGTTAGGCAGGGAACATCTAGGCAGACTAGATGGGCCGAGACAGGGGGAAGGGAGGGTCACCAGAGACCAGTTAGGGCCTACAGAGATAGCTTAGGCAGGGAACAGCTAGACAGACTAGATGGGCCGAGACAGGGGGATGGGAGGGTCACCAGAGACCATTTAGGGTCGGTGGAGACAGGTTAGGCAGGAAACATCTAGGCAGACTAGATGGGCCGAGACAGGGGGAAGGGAGGGTCACCAGAGACTAGTTAGGGCCTACAGAAACAGCTTAGGCAGGGAACATCTAGGCAGACTAAATGGGCTGAGACAGGGGGAAGGGAGGGTCACCAGAGACCAGTTAGGGTCGGTGGAGACAGGTTAGGCAGGGAACATCTAGGCAGACTAGATGGGCCAAGGCAGGGAGAAGGGAGGGTCACCAGAGACCAGTTAGGGTCTGTGGAAACAGGTTAGGCAGGGAACATTTGGGCTGACTGGATGGGCCAAGGCGGTGGGGGGGTCGCCAGAGACCAGTCAGGGTGTGCAAAGACAGATTATGCAGGGAACATCTGGGCAGACTGGATGGACCAACCGTTCCTTTTCTGCCAGTAACTTTTATGTTCGTGGCGCCATCCCTGTGGAACTCTCTACCTCATCAGATTAGAGAGTGCAAGACCATGAAGAGCTTCAAGACCAGTTTAAAAACGTATTTGTTCAAACAAGCTTTTAATATTTGAAATATTAGGAATTCAAAGAATTTTAAATTGAATGCTGTTGTGTTATGTTTTATGTGATTTTATTGAGTGGTTTTAAGATGTTGTATGTTAAGCGTTTTTATGTTTGAATTGCACTATACAAATAAAAATATTATTATTATTTATTATTATAATTTCTATGTTTCTAGGAGGCTGGGAGTAGTGTAGTAGCACTCCAAGTTTTTAGATTCCTTTCCCTTCCCTGAAAATAGTAGTAAATCAGTCAGCTGCCCAGCCACTCAGTGTTTGTTTCTGAAATGTGTCTAATGGTATGACAAGAATGCAAAACTGCAGTCAGTGTAGCTCCGTGGTTAAAGCATGTTGCTGTGAACAAGGAGCTCTGGGATTCAATCCTACCAAATCGTTAAAATTTAAAACTGTCTTTTTCTCTTAACTGTCCCCAGAGTACTGATCTGTGATGTAAGAACAGTAAATCTACAAGAATTAATTACTCCTGGAAACCAAAGAATTCTCACAGTAAATTGATCCAAGATCAGCGGTAATACTAAAGTAACCACAGGCCAGTAGTGATAGTGAACTGATCACAGATCAGTGGTGATATTACTTTTCACAGTTCAGTGGTGATAGTTAACTGACCACAGACCTGTGGTGATAGTGAACTGACCACAGACCAGTGGTGATAGTGAATGGATCACGGATCGGTGGTGATGGTGAACTGACCACAGACCAGTGGTGATAGTGAACTGACCACAGACCGATGGTGATAGAGAACTGATCACAGATCAGGGGTGATAGTGAACAGTTCATGGATCAGTAGTGATAGTGAACTGACCACAGACCAGTGGTAATAGTAAACTGACCATGTATCAGTGGCAATAGTAAACTGACCATGTATCAGTGGCAATGGTAAGCTGAGCATGGATCAGTGGTGACAATAAACTGACCCCAGATCAGTGTCACTAGTAAAGTGACCCCAGATCAGTGGTGAGAGTAAACTGATCATAGATCAGAGGAGATAGTAAACCAACAACAGAAACGTAGCAACAGTAAGTTGACCATGTATCACTGGTTATGGTGAACTGAGCAAAATAAGACCAGTGTTTACAAGGTGTAATACCTGCAGTGTAAAAATACGGTAAAAGGTTTACAAGGTATAATATCTGCAGTGTAAAAACAAGGTAAAAGATTTACAAGAAGACAAAAAGCTAGGTACTCTGACAGGAGGAGGAGGTGGTTGTTATGATTATGAATCCCATTTCAGCTCACTCGCCACAAATAAGAACTGTGGGAGTATGAGCTAATGCTGTTTTTTTTTTTTTTTTTTTTAAACTTTCTTCGTCTGCTGCTGCAGGCCACTGCTGTCCTCCACCACCCTTACCGGACTCAGTGCCTTTTGGGAACTTACCTGCACTATGTACATCCCGGCGGAACTCCAGAGCCGACCGGAGGCTTCATTGTGCGGTGACCCCAATTTTTTCCACTGTTTTCTCCCCCGCTATCCGGGACCGTGGAAGCGGTGACACGTGCATGGAGGCGCCATGCAGCCACAGGTCCAGTCTACAGCCCTTCCACCCTTCCCTGGCCTTGCTCCCTGGCTCTTGGAGGTGGCACTGCCACCCAGCCTCCACTGGGGGCAGCCAAGCACCGAGAGCCCTCCTGAACCCTCCCGAGGTGGACAGCTGCCAGCCGGCAGCTACTCAACGTCCTCTCCCCCCCACTGACCCCCAGTGACCCGAACTCAATCCCGAACCCAGGTCACTAGCATGGTGCGAGGTGTGGCATCCAGCCCCTCAGCCCTCTGCGCCAGCGGGCTGGCTGGTGCTAATGCTGTTTAACAGTGATACTGTAAAACAAGCAAACAGGAGTATTTGGTATTCCTGACAACTATCTTCCTGAGCACTGCGGTACATTCTTCAGAGTACACTTAGGCTGTGGTGTATTGATTTCTCCTTAGTAGGTTAACAGTAGTACAAAACATGCAAAAGGTTTTTTTTTCTAGTTCAATATTTTGTGACCTGAAAGTGACCTTCCAGCATTTTAAAGGTGTGCTTTGCTGGCCAGCACTGGATAGTGCAGGACTGAATGGCATATTGGTAACCCGCCTTTGTATTCCAGACCCCAGAAGTCGAGGCTGGCAGGCAGGACTTTCTGAATGCACAGGAAAAATGAGAGTATTCTACTCCTGGTTATTAAAAAAACAATAATTTTATTTTAAAGTAAATTCCACCTCTGTACAAGCCGACATTTCGTGGGGTATCTTTCCGTACTTTATGAAGATAGCCATGGTAGGTCTCTAGGTTGAACTATCCAATAAAACTGTACTGCTGTCATGTATAGGTCCCTATGTATACTGTACAATGGTAGGATGTTTCACTATATGTGTCATCATCAACTAATGCAATCGTGCCACAGAGTAGCCTGTGTGCAGAACAAAACTTAAACAACCACTGATTGTAATAATTATATAATAACTAGTGATCGGCTTTACCACATTGATTATCAATGTAATCAAACACTGTAATAACCAGGTATAATGTCAAACCCGGTTATTACCTTTGTAGTGCTCATGTTTCACTTTCCCTTGGCTGTGTGTAGCACTTGTGCTCCACTTTCCCTTTCTGAAGTTGACTTCACTTGTATGCCTATGTCCCCGCATCAGTCAATAACAAACCGTAAGTGACTACATGTTTGTGAAGTTTTTCTAACACACCCTTAGTACGTGATGTCCACATAAACCTCAGGTGTGTAAAACAACATCATAACACACAGTTGCCTATGCATTGTTCTCTATATTATTTTCCTAATGTAATGAACACCGCAGACCAGTGCTCTCCCTCAGATGAATCTAAAAGTTATTTCTGTGCTTATGCCTAGAATCCTGTACTGTTCATGGCAAACAGTCCATTCGAGGACTCTCTTATGAAGTGAAGAAGAGTTGGAATTTATATAGTGCTTTCCATATACACTGTATCCCAAAATGTTTTACAAGCAATGAGAGACTGGCAGTGAAGTGACTGTAAATGTGTAGTGACAGACATTTCACACATCAACATCCACACACAGCCTTGGACACTTGCACGAAATGGTTTTACAAGAAGGGAAATGTGTGCCAGGACACCAGGAAAAATCCCATACTTTTGCAAAAAGTGCCTTGGACTCTTACTTCCACCTGGACACCCACTAGGATAACCCCATAGATGGGCAGAAGGAACTGAGATTTAACATCTCAGGATGGAGGATAGCACACCACAACAGTACAGCACCCCCTAGTACTGTACTTGGGTGCCATTGTTTTTATGGTATGATCTCAATCCCAGTGTGGGACTAGAACCCACGACCTTCTGGTCCAGAGGTGGATGTGCTGCCAACCAAGCCACACTGACACCTCCTTGAGGACACTCTCCTCCTGGGTTGAACAGGTGTGGATGTCCCACTGCTTCAGTGACACCTGTGGTGGGCTTGTTGTGAAACAGTTATGGGGAGATGAGACTGGGGATGGCATCTGGGGAAAGGAGGATTTAAATGCGTCAGTGGCTGTAGTCGATAGGGAAAGTGGAAATGTGTGTGTAGGGGGATTTTACTAGGCACCAGGACTGGAAGTAGCCAACTAGGTGGCCAGTCAATGGAGGCCATATTGTCTGTTTGTGAACCCCTGGTTGGGCCGGGGGCACTTTATCCCTTTACTGTCAATATGCATCAGATAGTAACCAGATAATCCAGGAATACCGGGTTTAACAGAGACAATTCTGCAAGCGAATCACCCATGCCTAGTGTTAACCTGGCAAGGATTTCCAAGGCATCCATTTTGAACATGGAAGCAACAAAAAAGCAGCATACAGGAGGCTCCAGCATCCAAATGAGTGCTCAAAATATTTTATTCAGAAATATGGATCTGGAGCAGGGAGTATAGTTATTCCCAACGCTTTGCCTCTTACTCACGAGGCTTCATAAGGGGGAGAGGATGCTGGGTATCGGGGCAGGGCCGAAGGGAGCCCAAGATGCCCTGGCCAGAGGTGCATAAACTACATATGAAAAAACACAAAATAAATACAGCATAATATAGGAGTATACTCAATAAATATAACAGTTAGGTGCAGCATAATAAGAGTATAATTATCTATGACAATAAATATCTATAACAATAGGAGTAGAATAATCAGTGTAGAAACATAGAATTTGTCGGTAGAGAAGGACCACTTGACCCACCCAGTCTGCTCATTTTTTTCCTCTTCACTTTTTGGCACTGAACCCCACTCGCCATACCCTTAACCACACCACAAATTTCCTAAGGTCAGTTCTCATTATATGCAACTCTTCAGAGTAGCCACCCTATTACAGATCTTGGTGTCATCTGCAAAAAGGCATACATTCCCTTCAGGGTCTTCTGCAGTGTCACTTAATGAAGATGTTGAACAGGACTGGCCCCAATACTAACTGTGGCACCCCGCTGGTCACTCTCCTGTTATTAGAGTTAGTGCCATTTACCACCACCCTTTGTTGCTCATCCATTAACCAGTTTTTTTACCCAATTTATAGCTTTGGTTGCCACTCTTAGACTATCCAACTTTTTTATCAGTCTCCGGTGTAAAATAGTTCAAATGCTTTGCTGAAGTCCAAATAGGCCACATCTCCAGCCCTTTCCCAATCTATTTCTCTTGTCACCCAATCAAAGAAATCGATCATATTTGTATGACATGACTTCCCCCTCATGAATCCATGCTGTCTTTGGTCTTGCAACTCCCTGGATTTAATATATTCCACTAGGCTTTTTTTTTTAAACGGTGTTTCCATTAATTTACCCACCACTGATGCGAGACTGCCTGGTCTATAGTTGCTAGCCTCCTCACTGCTGCTACTTTTATGGAGCGAAACTACATCAGCTCTCCTCCAGTCCCCTGGAACCTCTCCTATTTCCAGTGATATGCTGAATAAGGATGCCAGTGGTGCAGCCAGCTCCTCCCTGAGTTCCCTTAGCTTCCTTGGATGTATCTTGTCCAGTCTGTAAATGGTCTTGTGTTTACCTCCCCCCCTTCTGTGTTCTTGCTGTTTCTTTTTGGTCCATCACCCTCCCTCTCCACTGTGAAGACTGAACATAAATATCTGTTCAGAATGTCAGCTTTTAACTGATCATCCTCTGCGCAGTCACTATCTACCGACTTCCTTATCTCCACTATCCCTCCCCTTAACTTCCTTTTCTCGTTTATGTACCTGAAGAAAGTCATACAGCATAATACAGGAGTATAATAAATAAGTATAACAATAAATAAATACTGCTTAATATGAGTATAATAGTAAATAAGTATGACAATAAATAAGTACTACCTAATTTAGGAGCCTAATGATAATCATGAATAACGTACAGCATGATATTAGTATATTAATGAATTATTTGCAAAAAAAACAAAAACTTTGTTGATGCACCAGTTAGGTTTTATATTAAACCAACAAAATACAGAAATGTGGTAACATCCCACTCCCACCCTGCAAGCAGCAAAGGGAAAAAAACATTAAGGTTTCACCTCTCCTGTGTCTTCGCAAATCAGACTTTGGGTGTTCCTTGAGGTTGTCAGCCCTAACGCTCACCCCATTCCATCACTAAATAAGCTGCGATGTGCAGACTGTATGAGAATGGGGTGAGCATTAGGGTTAACAATCCCAAAGAACTCCCCAGGCCTGATTTGTGAAGATTCAGAAGAGGTGAAACCATAATGTTTTTCTCCTTTTGCTGCCTGCAGGGTTGGGGGTGTTAGAGTTGGGAACCCTAACGCCACATTTATCTGAACACTGACTGGTGCATTAATGACGTTTTTTTGCAAAACATTTTCTTACTTTTTGAGATAGTATAATCGTATCCTCATTCACGAAGGTCACTTCGGGATCTGCATGAACATATCCATTTACCTATGGAAGCGCAGGGCCCTCTGTGCCCTGCACTTCAATTTCCCCCAAAAAGCAATTTATTCGCTTGGTTGTATGGCTTGTTAAACTTTAAATGTTATTGCATGGGAATTTAGATTTTTTAATTTTTATGTTTTGTTTTTTTATGGCCCCGGATTTTGTTTTTTGTTTGGGTGGGTGTTATGTATTATTCTTGTAGTACTCATTAAGACCTTTGTTTTGATATATAGATTCTCCCTTAAGTGCAGATAGTGAGGGAGTTATTGCTTGAAGTTGAAATGTGGAAGACAAACTGAACTCCAAATTCTCTTTTTGTATAAAAGGATCTTTTTTCATATGACCAAGACAACCTCATGAAAAAAAGATTCCTTCATACAAAAAAAGAATATGAGAAACAATTAAGTCCAAATTCATTTTTTGTATGAAGGGATCCTTTTTCGTGAGGTTGCATTATTCATATGAAAAAGGATCCCTTCATACAAAAAAGAATATGAAAAAAAACACCAAGTCCAAATTCTTTTTTCGTATGGCCCAGTTCCATTTTTGTATGGCTATACGACAAAAGAAATTCGAGTCACAAAAAAGGAAAAGATGTAAAAATGTATAAAAAAACCTTTTCTGGGTCATTTTTCCAAAAGTAAGTCCAGAATCCGTCAAATAGGATCCCAGTTACCAAGATACATGTGTTGGTGTCTGCAGGATCTGATTTTTATGGGTTTTCACAAATTTGTTTTCAAAAAAAACAGAAACAAGATGGCGGTCATATAAAAAAATTATTTTTTTCTCATGTGAAAAGATTACCCACATACAATAAAGGATCTTTTTTATATGGACCAAATTCTTTTTTTGTTCCAAGCAGCTTTCCAAAAAAACTGTACTGAGCATGCTCAGAACTGACATTTCAAATTCTTATAACTTTGGAACAGATTAATATTTTTTCACCACACCAGAGAAAGACACCACTATGGGCCAAGCCCTTTCTACCCTGAAAATTTCAGAGCAAAATTCCAAACCATCTGGGTGCTAGGGGATAAAAAAACAGAAACAAAACTCTGATTTTTTTTTCAGTTGTTTTGCTATCCAGATTGTGGAATCCGCACAACCAACTGGAACGAAACTTGGCTCATCAAGAGATCTTGCCCCTGAGGCCACACGTGCAAACTTTTGTGCAAACCCATTGAATGGTCGCGAAGCTATTAAAGTGCAATGTTTGGGATTTAACATAAAAATGCCTACTCAGCCCTAACTACAGTGGTGCTACTGCACCACTATAATAAGCAAAACAATAAAATAAGTACAGCATAATATAGGAGTATACTTACTATACCAGTAAACAAGCACAGCGTGATATAGGAGTATACTCACTATACCAGTAAACACGCACAGCGTAATATGGGAGTATACTCACTATACCAGTAAACAAGTGCCGCGTAATATGGGAGTATACTCACTATACCAGTAAACGAGCACAGCGTAATAGAGGAGTATACTCACTATACCAATAAACAAGCACAGCGTAATATGGGAGTATACTCACTATACCAGTAAACAAAGCGCTAGCGTAATATGAGGAATATACTCATATACCAGTAAACAAAAGCAGGTAATATGGGAGTATACTCACTATACCAGTAAACAAAGCGCCGGCGTATTATGGGAGTATACTCACTATACCAGTAAACAAGCGCCAGCGATAATATGGGCGACATACTCACTATACCAGTAATCAGTGCAGCGTAATGTGGGAGCATACTCACTATACCAGTAAACAAACACAGCGTAATATGGGAGCATACTCACTATACCAGTAAACAAGCGTAGCGTATTATGAATACTCACTGTACCAGTAAACAAGCTTAGCATAATATGGGAGCATACCACTATACCAGTAAACAAGCGCAGCGTAATATAGGAGTATACTCACTATACCAGTAAACAAGCACAGCATAATATGGGTATAATAATAAAGAATAACAGGAAGTACAGCCAAGAGTATAATAATAATAAATATGTACAGAATAATATAGCAGTATAATAATAACATAAGTACAGCATAATATAGAAGTATAATATAATATAACAATAAATAAGTACAACATGATACAGGAGTATAATAATGAATAATTATAACAAATACATATAACATAATATATAATAATAAATATAACAATAAATAAGCTTCCCCTAGGATGCCTGATGCTTCCTAATATATAGGGAAAGGGGATCCATGGCCAATACGAAGAGGCCCGGTGTCAGTGACAGGGATTACCTCTGCCTGCCTTGTGCTTGTTTCCAAGAAAGAATTCTCAGAAACCACTCCATTTGTTAGTACTGCCACCTTGGGGTGACTGTGAGGGTGTGCATCCACTTTAGCTAGTAGGATCGAACACAAATTTACCAAGTACAGCAGAACCAAGTACAAATGTGAGGTACTTCCATTTAACCGCGTCAAAGGCATGTTCTGTATCCAGAGAGTGCAGTGGGTACCCCTCACCCATATTAGTATGCCAGAGTAAGTTCAGTAACTTCTCACCCTTACAGAAAACAGTGTCCCATATCTGCATGTAGCCAGCTGATATGAGCACCTCAAGGAATAACATATTTGGGCCTAAAGTACTTCCCCCGCTAGTTAAACTGAATCTGATACCACAACTTGCGAGGCTGCAGAGGGACATTAAGTAGGTGGAAACTCTTACAAATATCTTTGTGGGGAAAATGCTATGCAACTAAGGGGATTTCAGCACCTAGCCTTTTTTGTCTTTCTAATAATCTATCAATAAAAATCCCAGATAGTTATTTTATCCGACTAGACAGGATTCTAAAGTATTTCATGTGAGAAGGTAAGCTCACCAGATTGAGTGTTCACAAATGAGAGAGCCCACCGGGGGGGGGGGCTTTTGCCTACCATGGCTGGCAGTATAGCCTAGAGGTTAGAGTAATGAGCTGTGAATGAGCTTGGTACATCCAGCAGACCTGGGTTTGACTCCCATAACCCCTACTTGCATACTGTGTAACTCTGAGTAAGTCACTTAACTGCCCCAGTGCCCCCGGGTCGCTCCCTATAAATAGGTCTTGTGCCCAGTGGGCCTTACCCAGTTATCAAAAGAATAAAAAAAATGGTTTAAACTTTATCTTCTTAACACACCATTCCATAGTGTGGTTTGTAGTTGCAACATTTCAAAATGGCCCTAAATGGAGAGACCACTGGAAGGTGACATACTTAGGCTAGGTCCATCTCAGTTTACTTGGACCTCCGTCTCACCTCCAGGGATATTAACACACCCAACCACAGTGGGTACTTACCTTAGGTCTGGCAAGACCTCAGAACCATTAGGGCAGCAGCACAGACTACAGAGTTAAAACACCAAGCTGTGAATCTGGTGACCCAGCAGCCCTGGGTTTGAAATTCACAACCACCACTTCATACTGTGTGACCCTGAGCAAGACTTGTAACCTCCCTGTGCTCCTGGGATATACACCTGGAAAAGAGCCTTGGCTCAGTGGACTTTTTTGGCCACAACTTCTAAAATTAAAATACATTACCAAATGGGGTGAAGTGATAATTTATTTTTTTGCGCCTCCCCTTCTCCCTGGCTGCCCACTCCTTTGGGTCTCTAATGCCCCTCCCAACTGCCTGCCCCGACTCCCATACCGGCTATCACCTCATATGGCAGTCCCCCCGGGTAACCCGGCATAACCCTTCACCGGGCGGGTCCCCCTCCTCTGAGGGGGAAGGCACCGGTGGGGTGGCCAGCGCACTTTTCCATTGGCCGGGGGTACTGCTGAGGCGTGCTGGTCATGGGATTGGCGGCAGCAGAGGATAGAGAGACCGTCATCTGGCCAGTCAGGAAGCATTTTCCTGGTTTTCTGTGGGGAGTGACATCCTGACATCAAGGCATACACCGATGTCTGTCACTCCCCTTGAACTTCGGACCAAGCGTCACTGCTGTGCTCCCAGCCTCCACCAGGAGTCAGCATGCGCCAGTGCACACCCCCACACTCCCCCTGGAGAAGGAGAGCTGTCCCCGGACACGCCATCCTTCTCTTCCTGGCCGGCCCTCCGGTGACCCGAGTCCATTCTCGAACCCGGGTCGCCGGCGTCGCAGACGGAAATCCAACCGCTGGATAATTTTTTAATTTTTTTTTTAATCCTTTCCTTTATTTCTTCTCCTGAACTACTGGGTCCCCCCTTCCCATCTGATCAACCTCCTTGCCCTATCACCCAACATATCTCCAGGTACTTACCCTGTCCTCCAAGTTCCCCTGTGGATTACTCCTCCACTATGGGGAATTCCAGGGAGCATGCTTTTGCTGGCGGGAGCTGGATCCAGTCTGGGAGATGGGTGCCTTGTCAACAGTGCGGAGCTGCGAGGGGCTGGTTACCATCCAGCCGCCACAGAGTTTTGTCACCATTTTTGTCCCAGGGGACTATCAGCATGCAATGATGCGGCATGCACAGTTGTGCACAAGCATCCATCAGCATCCAATCCAGAGCAATCCCCACTCCTTAGACAGGCTTTGCATGCCCCACCACCTAGTCTTCCCAGTCAAACTGTGAAGGGCGAATCCCTCCCTCCCTGAAGGAGGAGATCAGTCTAGTGCAGCGCTTGTCGCTCCTTCCCCAGCTGGGCCACTGCAACCTGAGCCCATTCCCAAGCACGGGTTGTCAGAGTAGTGAGTGGGTGCCGTGCCTGTGCTACCTACCCAGCTGATAAACAGCCAGTTTGGATGTCCCCCTTTGGGATAACCCCAATTTCAGAGTAGACAGGTATTCAATGAAGGGTGATGTTTGGAAAAGGCATGGTGCACACTGGGGATTAATATTATAGCCTCCCCTCAAGAAAATCCCTTATGTCCTATGAAAAAAATTAAAGGCATGCAATCATCTTTTTGGGGGACTTCTCATTTAATATCTGATTTTGGTACCTGTTGCCATTAATATTTAGAGAGACTATATAGTGTGACCCTGATTTTCGTATGATGCTAATTTAGCAATTATTTTCTTAAAAATAGTCATTTGCACGATTCAGCTGATTGCTGGCTCTTTGTGGGGTTCTGGGGAGCAATTTGTTTTATTATATTTATTTATTAGATCATCGGTTAACAGACCTTTGAGTCAAAGACTCATTTACAAAGGCACAAATAGTGCTGTTTAAGAGTACTCTCTGTAGCTGGCCCGGTGGTGCTGAGGGTTACATAGAAACATAGAAGTTGACGGCAGATAAGGACCGCCAGTCTGCCCATTTCTTTTTCTACCTTATAAATGTGCTGTCAGCCTGTGCTCTGTCAATGGCATATCTATTCATACTCATCTGTATTGCTCCCTTATGCCTATCCCATGCCTGTTTGAAGCCCTGCACTGTATTCATATCTACCACTTCCTAAGGTAGGCCGTTCCATACATCCACCACCCTTTCTGTGAAAAAGAACTTCCTCACATTACCCCTTAATCGGCCTCCCTCTAATTTCATGCTCTGTCCTCTCGTCCTGCTATTTTTCTTAATATTGAAACATGTTAGACTCTTTCATCTTGTTTATGCCCTTAAGGTGTTTGAATGTTTCGATCATATCACCTCTCTCCCTCCTTTGCTCTAGGCTATACATATTGAGCTCCGTTAATCTGTCCTCATGTGTTTTCTGATGCAGTCCCTGCACCATTTTGGTTGCCCTTCTCTGGACTGCCTCAATTTGGTTAATGTCCTTGTGAAGGTGTGGCCTCCAGTACTGCACGTAGTACTCCAGATGGGGCCTAACCAGTGTCTTGTAAAGAGGGATTATTACCTACCTCTTATGACTTGTGATACCCCTTCTAATACACCCTAACATCCCCCTAGCCCTACCTACTGCTTTAGTGGTCTGCTTGGATGATTTCAGGTCATCGATGATGCCCAAGTCTCTTTCTTCCCTTGTGACTTCCAGCAACTCCCCTCCCAGCCTATAGGTGGCTTTAGGGTTTCTCTTCCCTTTGTGCATGATTTTGCACTTCTTTGCATTAAACCCCAGTTGCCACTTTGCTAGTTTATCCAAATCTCTTCTCATTCTGCCCACCCCATCTGGATCATCTACTCTGTTGCAGATCTTGGTGTCATCTGCAAACAGACAAACCTTACCCTCCAGTCCATCTGCAATGTCACTGATGAAGATATTGAAGAGGACTGGCCCCAGGACTGATCCCTGAGGTACCCCACTTGTGACTTGCATCTCTTCTGACTGTATACCATTTACCACCACTCTCTGTTTTCTGCCCGTCAACCAGTTTGCCACCCGGTTGACCAACTTCTGACCCACCCCGAGCCTACCCAGCTTATTAATCAATCTTCTATGTGGAACAGTATCGAAAGCTTTGCTGAAGTCAAGGTAGGCAACATCAACAACTCCCCCTTGGTCCACCACTCTGGTTACCCAGTCAAAGAAATCTATGAGATTAGTTTGACAGGACCTTCCTGTCAAAGTAATGCCACACCAGCAACCCGGGTTCGGGGACAAGCCCGGGTCATTGGGGGTCAGCAGGGGAGGGAAGAGATTGAGCGTCCGGAGGACTGCTGTCTCTTCCTGGGGAGGGCTGGGGTAAAACGCTCGCTCAGAGAACAACCTCTGGTGGTGGCTGGGGGTAGCTGACAGTAGCGACGTGGCGTATGCCTGGGGGTGGAGCCGAGGCAGCACATTGCCATGACAGCCGGGCTCCACAGGGGTTCACTTACTAAGAAACACCCCCTCCTCCCACTGATAGGCGATGACGCCTCCTACCCACAGGTCCACACTCATGGAGTCGGATTCGGCTCTTCTCCGCTAAACTCCCTCTCCAGCCTGGTGCTCAACACCATAAAGAAAGAGCGCCCGGTGGGGGGCGACGCCCCGGAGGGCAGACCCAGGGGATGCCCAGTGCTGGAGAGGAGGAGAAGTGGTCGGGTCACATGGAGGTAGAGACTGTACAAGAAGGTCGTTGGAGAGAGTTCAGTGAGTAGGTAGGGAGCAAAATACAGTTAAAAAAATACTCTCTGCATTGTAAAAGTACAGCATTTGTGTGTATTTGTCCTGAACATTATTTCTGTTGCAAAGCCCTAGTTCTCCACAATCTGACAACAAAGCAAGAAGGACTTACTGACGTGTACAGGTAGCCCTCGCTGTTCATGGCCAGGTAGAGTCCCGTCTTGTTGCCCTGGATGGCGACTATCCTCAGTCCCACAGGGATCAAGTTGAAGAGTGCTGGTGGAAAGATGAAAAAGAAGCAGAGATGAATAATTCAGAATTTTTCGCATAAAATGGGTGTGTCTGACTTTTTCCACTCAGCACAGTGCCCTCACACAAAAGGATGTGTTTTGAAACAGCAGGACACAGAAAAGATAAATCACGAGAGAGAGAGAAACTTGACATTTGCTGTTTTCAGATGGCGTTCTCTCCCACTGCCCTCCATTATGTTGAGAAAGGTTAAGCAATCCATGTTCTGGAATGGTCCTCCTTATTTTTTTTTTCAATCTATTATTTCTTTCCTGATCTGCTGGGTGGCCCACATCTAACTGCCCTGCCCCAGCCCCGTCATCTACCATCCTCTTGTACTTCCCAGTCAAAGTTCCACGTGGTTTTTCTACATGGCAGGACCCTCTGGGGGCATGCTTCCTCCATGGCAGGAGACCCTCTGGGAAGCAAGTTTCCCCCTATGGCAGGAGCCCTCTGGGGAGCACTTGCTTTCCCCATGGTGGGGCACTCTGGGGAGCATGTTTTTCCCCATGGCAGGGCACTCTGAGATGGCATGCTTCCCCGATGGCAGGGCCCTCTGGGAAGCAATCTTCCCCATGTCAGGGCCCTCTGGGAAGCAATTACACTTTCCCTTATGCGGGGGCCCTCTGGGGAGCACACATCCCCATGTAGGGCCCTCTGGGGAGCATGCTTCTCCCTATGGCAGGGTCCTCTAAGGGAACATGCTTCTCCCTATGGCAGGGTCCTCTGGGGAGCACACTTTCCCGATATGGCAGGGCCCTCTGGGGAGCATGCTTCCCCAATGGCAGGGCCCTCTGGGAAGCAACCTTCCCCCTATGGCAGGGTCCTTTGGGGAGCACATTTCTCCCTATGGCAGGGTCCTCTGGGGGGAACATGTGTCTCCCTATGGCAGGGTCCTCTGGTGAGCATGCTTTCAACCAGTGGCAGGGCCATCTGGGGAGCATGCTTCCCTCTATGGCAGGGCCCTCTGGGGAGCACACTTCCCCAATGTAGGGCCCTCTGGGGAACATGCTTCCCCCTATGGCAGTGCCTCTGGTAGCACTCTTCCCTATTGCAGGGCCCTCTGAGAGCACACTTCCTCCATGGCAGGTCCCTCTGGGGAGCACACTTCCCTATTGCAGGGCCCTCTGAGAGCATGCTTCCCTCTGTGGCAGGGCCCTCTGGGGACCAATGCTTCCTCCTATGGCAGGGCACTCAGGGGAGCACACTTCCTCTATGGTAGGGCCCTCTGAACATGTCAGGGGAGCACACTCCCCTATGGCAGATCCCTCTCCCCCTATAGCAGGGGCCTTCTGAGGAGCATACTTCCCCCTATGGCAGGGCCATCTGGCGAGCATGCTTCCCCTTATGGCAGGGCCATCTGGGAAGCATGTTTTTCCCTATGGCAGGGCACTCAGGGGAGCATGCTTTCCACCTATGGCAGGGTCCTCTGGAGAGCACACTTTGCCCTATGGCAGGGCCCTCTGGGATGTGTGAGGGGAGCACACTTTCCCCTTATGGTAGGGCCCTCTGGGGAGCAAAGGCTTTCAGCTACTGTCTGAAATTCTCATCATCTGAGCACTTTTACTCCTGTACCATTTGAGTGGCCTGGCTCATCCAACAGTCTTATTTGTCCTCCCTAGCAGGGGTGGGTTGGCACCAAGAAATGTACTTAGCCTTCTATAAGAGCTAGTCTAGTCTTAGGCCCCCGGTCTTGCTGGAGGCACAGGTAGTGCCATGGCATCATCTTTAAGCAATTTTCTCACATCCTGAACAGTGTTCACTTCTCCACTCAGGAAGGATTTATACTTTCTTTTTGAACTCAGTCAGTTCTTTGGGCAAGGTCCAGACTTTTAAGGGTCAGAATGGTCCGTGGGGAGCTGCGCCCTTCAGCAATCACTTGAGGAGGTACTTTCAATGGGTATGTGCCCTTTTGGCACTCCACAATCATGCTTTTAAATGTTTCTGGGTAGAACTATAAGTTCTCCTTCGAACACTTATTTTCCCCAAACACTTAGTGGTGCCTAACACATTGTCTGTGCATTCCCATTTGGTCCTTTTGAGGATCCCATGTACCAGACAGGCTTTGGTAGGGTTAAGATCCTTGACCTTCTAGCAGTTGAGCAACTTTTCATGATCCAGCATGGAAACAGGCAATGAGAAGAAGAAGGTACACGTAGGAACTGTCACAGTCTCTGCACCAAGGTATATCAAAATGCCCCAAAAATCCCAGCTGGTGTTTTAACTTGTAACCACCCCTTCCGACAGGTGAGCGACGTAGCCAGGTACTTGGAAGGGAGTAGCAGAGTTTTTAAGCCTTCACATGGATGGTGCCTGCTGTAGGTTTGTGGGGTTACTGGAATTTAACAATGGCACAGTGCTGCAATTTCTGGGATCCTTTTGTTAGAAGCTGCTATGGGACTGCCCCACAGGAAATTAATTTGTGTCCACCCATTGTGACAAGGAGATCATCTAATATGCACACAGCACTCCCAAATTAACCAATAACTTATATTATAAAATGGAGAGGAGAAATCCTGGAAGCTGATTAGCTGAAGCACGGTTTAACCTGTGACAATATCTCAGAATATGGTCATGATCCAAAATTGATTACCAAGAGCAGCCATTTGCTAACACTTTTGGACCATTTTATAATTGCATAATACGCTCCAGGATGTTTATTTGCTTGTCCCCCTCCCACCTGTCCTTCAAAACTAACCTAAGCGCCTGGCTCCTATCTGAATCCACATGCAATTGTGGCCTGGACAACAAGTAATGCCCACAACTGCCCCAGGTGCTATGTATCTCTGTTCTAGCCTATTTTGACCTCCTAGCTGTCTCTGGTTTCCTTTCTCCTTGACCTACAAGGTCTTCTTATCAAATCTGTCTGTTAGTCTGTCAGCCAGTTAAGGAGAAATTGATGTTTTGCTTCTAATTGTAAAGTTACTGCTTGTTATTTTTGTACCATTTATCCTCTGTAATCTGAGTTGTTACCGCTGCCTCAGCTCAGTTTACATTGTACCTCTATTGACCTCATATTGAGATTTTTGCACAGACATGTCTGACTCATGTTTTGACCTTTGTCTATTGTTCATCACTGTGTAATGGCTACTACTGTCTATGTAAATTTATGGCTGTTGAACTATGTTGGTGCCACCTTGTGGCCTGGGTCATGTCTGAAAATGGTCCATTGGATCAGCACACTTACCCACTTAACAAAGACATAAATAAATAAAGAAATATATGTATCATTGCGATATCATCACTTCTTGGGTGGTTGAAGGCTCTCGGCATTGCCTCGTGCCTCACAGTGCACCCAAGGCATGACAGTATCCCATGATATACCACACCCAGTCATGTATTATTGCTTTACTGTAGACTAGATAAGAGAAACCAAGACCTTTGATTGCTCAGCCGTGATCACATGACCATGCATAATTTCAACATGACAGTACAGGTCAGAAATGTTTACATTTCTGAAACGTTATTACTCAGTTTTTAAATTAAAATCAAGCGGAACCATTTTATAATCCCAATAAGACATTCCAGGGTGTGCATAATTGTGGAATAACAGCCCTCCTTGGTAGGTAAAGCACTCAGCATTGCCTCAAGCCTCACTTCCCAAGACTTATATTTATCCCACAATAACGCATACCTTGTCATGCCTTATTGCATAAATATGCAGTACAGTAAATGTGATGGAACACAAGAGTGGCCATTGTAGCAGTAAGTATAGTACAAACAATGAAGAAGGGCTTCATTAGAGAAACAAGCACAAGTTCCAGGAGAGGAATGATTTAGGTAAAGCAAGGCAACTATAAGCAGCCATAAAATGGCAACCTCAACACAAATTCCCACCACCTTCCAACAGTCAATATCCCACAGGCCCCCCATGCACCAAGTATTCCTATGTTTACTTATTTGTTTATTAATTAAAAGTTTCACCAGAAAAGACATGCTAAGCTTGTAACAGCTTGTTTCCAGATGCATCCTGGAGGGATGGGGGATGGGGAGTATACTGGACCAGCCTAAAATTTCATGGTGATTTGCGTATACATCCCATGATGCTTTGCATTATGGCTGAACCAGCCTAAAATGTCATGGTGATTTGCATATACATCCCATGATGCTCTGCATTATGGGGGTATGTGTGATTTTGTATTTCTTTCAAACTTGGCTTTATTGCCGGTGCCCTTTGGGGTAATCATTGCCTTGGTGCTTTTGCACTGAGGTTCTTTGTTAATACTAGATAGTAGCATATTACCATGATGACCCAGACTGCTAAGGTGTAAGAGCTAACTAAGCCAGTGCTGGAGGTAGGCTCAGGAGCAGACTATTAATTACAGGATTCATAGGAATAATACAGGTCGGTAAGTGACAGCCATTTTGACTTGCCATTTTCAATGGAATATCCAGTTATCTCCATACCAGTTAAGGATTATCCAGTGAGATTTTGAACATTTTGAACTGGCCTATGTTTGTAATATGAACTACACCACGTGGTAGACTGTTCCGAATAGCTACCACCCTTTGATTTAACCATGCTCCTCATTTGGCTTGTCCTATAATTGTCCCCTTTAGCTAGAGATCATGACCCCTAATATTTCTGCACTGCACCTTTAATTGCAAACCAATACATTCCCATATATCACAGTCCCTGAATGCCCTACAAACAAGACACAAATCTCTCTATCTCCTGTACTCCAAGGAACACATGCTCAACTCCCTGAGCCTATCCCCATAAACTTTGGGATATTTTTTACCAACTTGATGGTCCTCCTCTGAACTCCCCTCAGTCTCCAGATATTACCTTTTTTTATTGTGGGCCCATAATTGCCTGCTGTTCTCAAGATGCGGCCTCACCAGGACTCTGAACAAAAACATCACCACCAGTTCCCTGGCCATTACTACTTACATCACGGGAAACACAACCCAGTATTTTGTTTCCCTTCTTGACTGATGCCTAACAGTATTGGTCGAAAGGTAACCTGTTAGGTAGGTGTACCCCTAGATCTTTCTCTTTCTACTGTGAACATAATTTCCTTTCCATTAGGTAATTATTAAAATGTTTTATTTTTAGCTCCAAAATGCATTACAATTGCACTTTTCAGCATCAAACATAAGTTTGTTTTGCTTTGCCCAGTTTTCATAATTTGCTATTTCATTCTGTTTAAACAGATTAGATTAACTGATTTAGGCGCAGCTAGCCTAGAGGGGTAGTAGTTGCTCACACCGGGGGCAAGGTGGATATAAACAGTATGGGAGGAGGGAATGCCAGTGTCAGGGATTAGGAACAGTTGCAGGAGAGGGTTATTGCCTAATAGAAGCTCCCACAATCTTTGGTGTGCATACACTGTTGAGACAGGTTGCAGGGCTGATATGGAGTAGGTTATTGCTGGGGATCTCGGAACAGTATTTAAGAAATAATGACCGAAGCCAGACATTTCCGAGGGATTGACGACTACTTATTTATTTTATTTATTTATTGAGTATTCGATATACCTTTGAGTCAAAGACTCCTTTACAAAGGTTCCATGTCAGAGAAAGCATAACATACATGAGTAATTCAACAAGGTACATAGTCCACCATATTTACAAAACAGTGAAGGCTAACAGATGGTTACTAGTAGTAAATTATACTGGGGATGGGTGGACCAAGGCGCTCTGGGAGGGTGAGGGTGGTGGAACAGTGGCTCATTCCTCTAGTTGTACCTCTCCACAATTCATATGCCATTCTAACATACTAAAATGCCAGCAGAATAGGCCTAACGGTCTTTCGCATCTGCTCGTTTGGTCAGCCCCCAACCTGGGAACTGACCTTGCTTCCCCCCTCACCCTCTCTGGCTTCTCCCTTCCCAGTCCCGTATATTCCCACTGCACAAGACTTTGTGTCCAGAACCCTTCCCCTGTACCTGTCCCACCCCCTCTTGAACCCCTCCACCATCTCTGCCTCCGCCAGCCCCCTGGGCACCGCATTCCATGGCTCCACCACCCTCTCAGTGAAGTAGCACCTCCTCCTTTCTCTCCTGAATACCCCCCTCCAGCTTCCACCCATGCCCTCTAGTTGCCCCCCCTTCCTTCGGAGCACCTTGATTGCTGCTCCCTATTTAACCTCTTCATGTACTTGAAAACTCTCAACATGTCCCCCGGCCCCTTCTCTCTTCCAATGTGTACATATTTAGCTCTTGAGCCTCCTCCCATAGGTCCTGTCCCCAAGCCCCAGATCATTTTGTTGCCCTTCTCTGGACCCTCTCCAGGAGTTCAGTGTCCCTCTTTAAGTATGGCCTCCAAAACTGCACGCAGTACTCGAGTTGAGGCCTCACCAAGCAGTTATACTGGGGGAGTATCACTTCCCTCCTTCTGGAGGTGATCCCCCTAGCAATGCATCCCAGCATCCTGTTGGCCTTGGCCCCTTCTGGAAGAGCAAGGTTCCTCTATGATGGCACCCAATGTTGGGTAAGTTACTTTTTCTATTACTTTCTGTTACGTTTGGAAACTTGTTACAGGAAGCTCTGTGCAATCACTAGCAAGGATGGAGAAGTACTAGAAAAAGTAATACACCTTACAATTATAGTTACTTATTTCTTTTAATACAAAAACAATACAAAAATAATAAATAACTAAAACAGATCACATTTTTTGAAAGTAATAGGTTAGTTACTAGTTACTTTCAAATAAATGTAATCAGTTACAGTTATGTATTTATTTTGTATAAAAATACATAGTAATTGTAACTGTAAGGTGTATTATATCTTCAGTACTTCTCCATCCTTGCTAGTGACTGCACAGAGCTTTCGAACAAGTTTTCAAAAGTAATAGAAAGTAATAGAGAAAGTAACTTACCCAACACTGATGGCACCTCAGTGGAGACCAAGAAGGATGCTGGAAACCTCCACAAGGAGACCCACAAAAGGGTGTCAAGGAACACTCAGGGGAAGGAAACAGCTTCTTATAGGGGATTCAGTTGTTAGGGGGGTAGAACTGGGAAGGGAGAGGGAGGTAAGGTGCTTGCCCGGTGCCGTGGTTTGGAGGGACAGGAAGCGAATCCTCAGGATTGCAGGAGCAGCATCAAGGGAGAGGGAACTAGATATCATTGTCCACCTTGGGACAAATGACCTAGCAGGGCATGAGATCAATGCAGTGCAGGAGGAGTCTGTGGAGTTGGGGAGGGGCCTCAGAGAGGTAGCAAGCACGGTAACCTTCTCAGAGGTGCTGCTTGTCTATTTTATGGGCGAGGCTAGGGTACTGCACACCATGCAGTTCAAAGAATGGTTGCAAAACTGGTGCAGAGCACAGGGTTATGGCTTCACTGGGGACTGGGGTCCACCTGGAGAGATGTAGGTCTATACTGGTGCGATGGTCTGCATCTGTCCAGGAAGGGAACCAAGTTCCTAGGTGATAGGTTTCAATGCTTCATTGGCAAACTTTTAAACTAGCCAAGGGTGGAGGTGTTGATAGGAAGCAGGAAATTCCAAGCCTCCCCCCACAAAACACAGCAGTTAATAAGGTAAACACCGAGGTACAGAGTTTGACAGAGGGCAGGACAGGGGTAAATGGAAAAATAGACAAAAGCAATAAGGATAGGGATGGGGGGGAAGGATAAAGCCAACATTAAATGGAGGGCAGTGAGTACCAGCGCCCATAGTCTGGAAACGAGCTCCCTTAGCTAGTAGCCCTGATGGAAGAGGAACACCTGGATATTGTGGCAGTCACGGAAACATGGTACATGGAGAACCATGACAGGGATGTCAGCATACCAAGGTATACAATCTACAGATGGGAGAGCCGGAGAGGAAGGGTAAAAGAGGAGGAGGAGGAGTAGCTCTCTACATAAGGGAAGGGATCAAAGCTACAGAACTGAAGGGCAAAGGGGGAGGACAAGAGGCACTGTGGTTCACCTTGGAGACAGGGAGTGGCACCACAGTCTGCACAGGGGTTGTATACAGACCCCCGTCTCAGGGGGAGGAAGTGGACAAGAAAATGATAGAAGGCATTCTCAGAATAGCTGAAAAAGGGGAGATACTGTTGATGGAGGACCTGAATATGCCAGATGTTAATGGGAAGACATTTACTGCAGCCACATCCAAGAGCAGGGTCATTCTCGATGCCCTACAGGAGGCATGTCTTAGACAGCTAGTGTTGGAACCCACTCGGGAGGGAGCAATATTAGACATGATACTCTTAAATGGAGAGAGGATCACATATTTAGTAGTGGGTAGTCATCTGGGAACAAGTGACCATCACACGGTGTGGTTCACAATAAGCACAACCATGGAGACAAGCCATACAAAAACGAGGATATTGGACTTTAGAAGGACTGACTTTGGCAAAATTGGTGAATACCTAAGGAATGCACTAGCAAATGGCCAGAAAGGAGGGTGGAAGAACAATGAGAAAATCAAAACTGCCATGATGGAGCAACAAGCCTTTGTGTGAAACAAATAAACACAAACGGAGTGAAAAAACACTATGGTTCTCAAAAGAGGTGGCAGGGAAGGTTAGGGAGAAAAGATAGCATTCAAGAAGTATAAGGAATTACAGAAGGAGCATGACAGGGAACTGTATCAGTTAAAGCAGAAGAAAGTGGGGAAGGCAGTCAGAATAACAAAGGCCCAAACTGGGGAAAAGATAACCAACTCAGTTAGGAAGAGGGATAAAACATTTTATAGGTACATCAGGGAGCAAAGAAAGTTCAAGGGAGGGATAGTGAAGCTTAATAAAGGGGAATGGGGGTAGGCAGAGGGAGACAGTGAAAAGGAAGAGATACTGAATAAATACTTTTGCTCAGTATTCACAAAAGGAGAAGGAGTGGAGTTACCTAAACCAAACAATAGAAGCACTCTGGGCAGGGGGGCTGACACCAGTCCATTTACAGAAGAAAGGGTCCTGAAAGAACTCCTGAAACTCAAGGTGGATAAAGCAATGGGGCCTGTCGGGATTCACCCCAGAACTAAAAGAACTGGGGGGACCTAGTGACACCACTGACCTCCCTTTAACAAATCATGGAGGATGGGGTGGTACCTGGAGGGACTTGAGGAGGGCAGATGTGATTCCCCTTCACAACATGGGAGCAAGGGCGGAAGCAGGAAACTACAGACCTGTTAGTTTGACCCCAGTGGTAGGGAAAATGATGGAATCACTTCTGAAAGAAAGAATTGTTGAGTACCTAGAGGCCAGCGGGGCACAGGACCCAAGGCAGCATGGTTTCACAGTAGGAAGGTCATGTCAGACAAATCTAATCGATTTCTTTGACTGGGTGACCAAAGTAATAGACCAGGGAAGGGCTGTGGCTCTGGCCTACCTAGACTTTAACAAGGCATTTGACACAGTCCCACACAAAAGTTTAATAATCAAGTTAGCCAGCCTGGGGGTGGGTCCCAGGGTGGTAGCCTGGATAGCAACTTGGCTGCACAACAGGACACGGAGGGTAATAGTGAAGGAACTCATTCCAAATAAAGGGGGGTTACTAGTGGGGTACCTCAGGGTTCAGTACTCTTTAATGTCTTTATGGGAGACATTGCAGAGGGTCTGGAAGGAAAAGTATGCCTCTTTGCAGATGACACAAAGATCTGCAACAAAGTTGATACACAAGGGGGGGGAGGAAAGGATGAGAAGGGATTTGGCAAGGTTGGAGAAATGGTCAAACGTATGGCAACTTAGATTCAATGCAAAGAAGTGCAGAGTAATGCACCCAGGAAACAAAAACCCAGGAGAAGAGTACACAATGGCAGGAGAGGTACTAACAACAACAATAATGGAAAAATACCTGGGGGTAGTCATATCAGATGACCTAAAGGTGGGCAAGCAATGTGAGAAGTCAGTAAGAAGAGCTGAAGGGTATTGGGATGCATAGGGAGAGGCATCACAAGTAGAAAAGGGGAAGTGGTCATCCCTCTGTACAGACAGTTGGTGAGACCCCATCTGGAGTACTGTGTGCAGTTTTGGAGACCCCATCTCCACAAGGACATAGACAAGATGGAGGTGGTCCAGAGGAGGGCAGCTAAAATGGTGCAGGGACTGCATCAGAAACCGTGTGAAGAGAGACTGAGAGAGGTTACTATATATACCCTTGAGGAAAGGAGGGACGAGGGGACATGATAGAAACTTTCAAGTACCTCAAAGGAATCAACAAATTCCAGGAGGGTAGCATCTTTCAGAAAAAAGAGTTGTGCAAGAACAAGGGGGCACAATTCAAAGATAGAGGGGGGATGGCTCTGGGGCAACGTGAGGAAATATTTTTTCATGGAGAGAGTGGTGGACTCATGGAGCCACCTTCCTGAGGAGGTTGTGGGGTCTAAAACAGTGGGGGGAATTCAAGAATGCATGGGACAGACATAAGGCAGTTATAGTGGGGGGTAGGAGGAAGTAGACTTGGTAAACTTGAATCTTTAGCTTATCCAGTAGGTAGGGAAATGGACAGACTGGGTGGGCCAAGTGGTTGCTATCTGCCATCAAAGTCTATGTTTCTATGTTCCCTCCAGCCAATCGTTAATCCAAGGAAATGATCAACTTTACGATTGTTATTGTGATTATAAGTCTAATCGCAATAACAGCTTTCATTTTTACACTTTTTTTAGTGACTTTTATTTATTTTTAGTGCTGTGGCATGAGCTGTGCTGCACGAGAGTGTCTAACATTTAAGATGTTGTGTGCCTCAGAGTATTTAAGAGCTGGATCAGTCATTTCTAAGACAGTAATGACTGATCCAGTAGCCAGTCTGGAGTCTTGCTCTGCTCATGAATATTAAATCAGATTCATAATTAAAACAAACAACAGCTCTTAATTAGTCATGGTGCACTAAATCTCAGAGGCTGTTTTATTGTGAGCGCCAGTGGTGTGACTAATTTTCAAATTCTGACAGAACAGAATTCCACAAAAGTTTGGAAAATTCACCTATGTCATGGAATTTCATCAGTGGCAGAATTCTGAAATTTCCAAAGTGGATTTTTTTTGGGGGTGGGATTAGTAACCTCGACTTACATATAAATTGTGGATTCTTCTTCCACAATCTGCAGAAAATTATTCACAGTTTACTTAATCTACTGACAAGTTATCCATAGCTTACAGAGAAATCCTTCTGAACGCTTCACAGAATTCAAAAAGAAATTCCAGAAAGTATTTCGGACGTGGATATTATTCATTACAGATTCTGCCAGCAGAATTCTTTAACTGCACAGCTGTACTAGGTGTATTCTAGGTTCTAGCTAGGAGTAGACCCTAACTATCTAATCCACTTTCAGGGTGGGAGGTCCCTGGTAAGATTATCAGGACTGACCTCCAGTAGCTCTTGCAGTCACTCTGGAGCTTCCTACTCCTAAGTGACTCTGGCTTGTGACAGGGTTACATAGCGTCTTTTGAGACCCTCCCCTCCTCCTTTCCTTAAAGTCTGTTGCAACAGCACTCCTTTTCTCTTCCCTACTTTCCCCTTCTTGTTTCTTTTCCCCATTGGACTGGAAGGCCATCTGTCTAATGTTCTTTCTGTCACTGGCACTTATTTTCTTTGTTTCTGGTCCTCCTAGTTAAGCTATGTAAATCCTAAACAATCTCCTTCTCGATCGTATGCATACTGTCTGCACGAATGCTTGCACTACGCGTGCTCGAATGTAAATGAACGTTAAGTGTAGCGAGTCAGTGGTAAAAACAAAAAGAAGTAAAAGTACATCTAAAATTCTGTTAATTCAGAGTAGGAAATCACAGGTTAAATTGCTCTTGGGTTTTTCCGCCTATCAAGTAAGAACCCCCATTCTCAAAAAGGTAAAACCCTGTCATGCCTCTGAGCGAGAGATTAAGCTTTAGATAGCTCCAGTTTTATGAACCTCTGTGACGACTGCTACTGGAGTTTAGGAAAGATGAATTAAGCACAGATGATTAGGGTTAGATTAAAGTTGTTAATCACCCACTAGGGTGTAATGTGGCACCAGGCGCAGCCGAGTGCCATATTGCTCTTAGGTGATTAACTGACTGTTAATCTAACTCCTGGGAGTGCCTTATTACATATATAAAACACACCAAAAGAAAAGAGTTTAAAAGTATACTTTTCAATGTTTTCTCATTTAGGGAGATTTTTAATAAAATAGTTCTTTCACCAACAGTTTAAGAATGCTGGTCTGTAATCAGAATGCATCATTCACTACATTCAGCAAGGCTAGAGGATGGAATGCTGACAGAAAGAATTCATGTGCTATGGGTGATCAGGCTGTATATGACAGTATAATATGGATTAATATAAGGCTGTTGGAATCCTAACAGCCAATCAGATTGCAGCATTTCTGAGACCCTTTTATAATGTGGAATAGACACCCTTTCCTGTGGAGTCTCATGCTTAGAAAATCTGTTTATTTGATTTGAAAAGGGCTCTGTTCAGTAGCGAGTGTTTCGTTTTGTAAACCGCGCTATGTAGCGCTTCTGCCCAGCGTAAAACGCTCAGTAAGGAAACAGTTATTTCAGCAGGGTAAAGCAAGGAAGAACCATCAAGGAGACATATGGAGTGAATAATAATATTTGACAGTCTTATTCTTTCAAATTATACCTACTTAGTGTAGTTTGCTCTGTGAAAAAGGGTAGGGCGTTCTGCCTCATGCCTTCAGGATCCCCTTAGTTTCCATCTGTTCTACTTAAGAGCCAGCCGGCCGAATCAGTGCTTAATTTATTCTAAGAATAAAGGGGAGGAGCCTGTAGGAGCCTGACAGCCCACATTTCCATCAAGAAATTGTTTAAACCAAACAAAAATATGTTTAAGGATTCTCAACGTATTGAATATGTTTATTTTTAGTATCTGGTTATAAGAGAATGAAATAAAGCTTAATAAATAAAGAGTTCTTATGTAAATATTCAAGAAGGGGAGGAGTTTCCCTCATCACATGATGCTATAGCACTATAAATGAAGGGAAAGTGCTGTTATTATTCAGTTTGCTGTAGGGCTCAGCAGGGAGCTGACCCTTGTTTTACACTAGTATTTTCTAGTGGTTGTTTATCGTTTTGTGCTTTACAAAGTTACGTTCTTTGTGTTTATTTGGATGATCCAATCCTCTTTATTTCTTTGTCGAACAGTTCGTTTATAACATTTTTTGTTTTCTTTGCTGAATAAAAGCTGATTTAATTTGGTACTTCAACTGGTGTCTGAATCTGAATCCCACAATTCTACTACATGGCTGAGCAGCTGTAACAGGGCCGGCAGACTTACTGCGCTTTGGAATTAGAGTTGAGTGAGCCACACAGAACTCCTTTTCATGGAAATTGCTCAATGATCCTCTTCGCCTCTACAGGGTGCCTAATTCTTCACCTGCCTAAGGGCAGACAGTCACACAGGGCCATGGTATTGAGGCCCTCTCATACTAAGAATAGGCAATGCCTGAATACTGCCTGAAAATAGCAATGCATTTGTCTAGTGCACCCACCCGGTCAACAAAAACTAAACAAATAAGTCTCAGTCTCGTACTAAATTTTAAGGGTGGTAGAAGGGCCATTTACCCCTCATTTATTTACTGCAAAAGATTTTCTAGGAAGGGCATACTGAACCAATAACAGCTCATTTCCAGATGTATCCTGGGGGAAAGGGAAGTGGGGAAAAATGGTGCATAGAACATCCATACATCTGTAACCCCTAGGTGGCGCTATCCCAAGGGCTACTACCCCTGCCTGTATGGCTAGTGACAGGTTAAGGGACCTAGGTCCAGTGACGGGTGCCTCCACCCAGAGGTCAGGGTTGGTAGTGGTTAAACTAGCTTGGGTACAGCCCTCTGGGACACTGTGACACCCCCCTTTGTTCCCGCTAGTGGCCCACACAGTACACGGGAGTTACCTTCTCAATACCCCACATATGCAGACTTTTGCACATACAGTACCACTTACCCTCAGGACTGATTCTGCAGTCGTCCTGAGGACCCCTGTAAACAAGGTTAGGTAATGCACATAACCACAATGCAATGCTGGCACTATATGTATTGACACCACAGACAGATTATACGCAACAACAACAAATATGATTTATTTAGGGGGCAGTAACAAGGAAGGGGCAAATCAGTTTGATTGAAACATAGAAACATAGACTTTGACGGCAGATAAGGACCACTTGGCCCACCCAGTCTGCCCATTTCCCTTCCTATTGGATAAGATGCCGATTCTAGTTAACCAACAGCCTACTTCCTGCAACCCCCCACTACAATTGCCTTATGTCTGTCCCATGCATGTTTGAATTCCAACACTCTTTTAGACCCAATAACCTCCTCAGGAAGGCGGTTCCATGCATCCACCACTCTCTCCGTGAAAAAAATGTCCTCACATTACCCCTGAGCCTTCCCTCTATCTTTAAATTGTGCCCCTTGTTCTTACACATTTCTTTTCTGAAAAAATGCTACTTCTGGACTTTGTTGATTCCCTTGAGGTACTTAAAAGTTTCTATCTTTGTCCTTTTGACGGTAAACACACGAATCACAGTAATGTGAATGCACTTTAAGGTCCAAAAGTCACACTCTCTGGGTACCCAGGATGGGGGGGGGGCTAGCCAGGTCCGTTGCCCAGGGTTGGCCAGCTGGTGCAGATGGATGGGACCCTGCAAGGAGAAAATACACACACAGCACGCAATTGTAATCCGGAGCTGGATGGCTCAGTCCACAGAAAGAAAACTCAAAGCAATCAGTTGACACACTTTGATTAAATGAATGGTACAGGAGCTACCCTGATTTGTACTCACGATACCCAGAGCTGGGAAACAGGATGGAGAACATTAGGTCTGGATTGCCAGACGGCAGGAGTATGGAGACAAGACCCTCGTGACAGGGCCAACTGCATCTGATAACAGGTGAATTCAGTCCGAATCAAGCTGGGTTCTGCTTTCAGCTTCAGCACACAATTCACAGCACAGGGGAAATAAGTTTGCGATTCCCCACAAGCACCAAGCACATTCATATGTAAAGGAAATTACTATACCAGGCAGGCTGCTCCTCGATCCTGATCGCAAAACACTGCAAAAACCCAGGAGCACTCACAGCAGCTTCAGTTCCTGACAGGCCGATCGCACTTTATCAAAATCTTCAGTCTTCTACAGGTTAAGCAGGGTTCCCACACTTCTGCTGCTTCTTCCTTCTACAACGGCTTGGATTCAGTCCGATTTAGCTGTAGTAACGGCCGCAGACCGACTTGGGGGCCTACACACGCACTTCCCGCACGAACTACTCGCCGTACTAGCAACAGAACTCCTTCTTTCACAGCCACCTCGAATCTGCCTTCCCAGCAACAGTGCAGGGCATTTCCTTGAGGCTCACACAAGTTCAGTTGGTTGGTTCGACTGTCAGTCACAGCAGGGCTCCCTCTGTTGGTGCAAAAATGCACCAAGGTCCAAACTACAATTCCCAGAGGCCCTGCCATACAGCCCCATTATAGCAGGCTCCAGATGAGAGTCCAAGTTCTGATTCGCCCACAGCAGGCTCCATCTTAGAGTCCTCACACACTGATTGGTCCAACTCGGCAGTCCAGGACCAAAATGGAGAAACAGATTAGAAACAGTTCATACTGCAAAAGAAGCAGGTTAGACAAACTACATTTTCATGAATACTCTGCATTTCTCCCCAGAATTAGTTACATCTTCAAGAGTGCTCACTCTGCCCACTTAGCTAACGTTAGAAACAGAACACTTAGCCAGCAGCTCGGGCGGGACTCGGGCTTAAACACACACTGTCCCCCCAGTTAAACTAATTATGTCTGCAAGCAGACAGCTCTTAAAGAGATAGTACTTGGAGGCTTTCATAACACTCTCTGCGTCCACATTGAAACGGCATTTCGCTGAACGCCACCCAGACTTGGAGCACTCAGACAAGCTCCTGGAAGACTTTTGGGAACCCCCATTTACAGGGGGTTACACATCAATACATCGAAGAATAAGGGGAAGGGAAACATATAGGGGACATGATGTGCGTCCATGTGATATGGAATTTATCTTCATGAGTGATCCATGAATGAAGATAAATAACAAAGCTCACGGAGACACATCACATGTCCAGTTTATACAACATATACCTGCATTTTACAATTTTCTCTTTGAGAAGAGACCGCTAAAAGTAAAAGCGTATGAGGGTTTTAAAACAAATAGCGTAGTTGCCGTATTGGTCCTAGTAAGAACAGATCCAGAAGCAAATGATTTGATACCTTTTATTGGACCAACATAGATGTACAACAAAAGAACAAAGTGCTCTAGCTTTCAGACCAAGCAAGTCCTTCTTCAGAAGCTTTATAAGCTTACAAAGCTTCTGAAGAAGGACTTGGTTGATCAAACTAGCACTATTCTTTGTTAACATTATGTTGGTCCAATAAAAGGTATCAAATCATTTGCTTCTGGATCGGAGGGTTGTAAATTAACTGCAAGTGCCATGCAGTTCTGGGAGTACATTGCCTGCTCTGACTCATGGTTTAGTGCAGCGCGAGGGACAGCAGAGAGGCCAGCTTGTGCTAGCGACATACCCCACTAGCAAGATAAATAGAATGACGTACCCTGCTAGCAGGATAAACAATTTATCTAGCTAGTTAGGGTTCTATGCCTGTGACAGTGTTTTTATCTTGGTGGAAAAAAAAATTATAAGTTGAGTTCTGTCTAAAGATATTTTTCAAAGGTTTTCCTGTGGCATCAGATGCTCTTTCAGGGATGCACAAATATTTCAGTTACACATTTGTGCGGAATGTGGAATTTCACCAGTAGTACTCGTGTAGAATGGCAACCCACTTATTCCGTGGAATTCAAAAGTGTTTCTATGTAAATCTGTCAAATAATATTCCCTGGATTACATAATCATCAGACTATTATTTCGCAGTTTGCAAAAAATAAAAATCTGCACCTTTACATAAACTGCGGAATACGACTCTGTGGTTAACATTCCGCTTTTAGCAGGCATGACATAATACTGGGGCACTTATTTCTTTCTCACTTCTAAAGCTGTGTTTCAAACATATGGGCAAACCACACTCATTGATAATACAGAGGTTGTTTTAATTTGTGTTGTGCATTCAAGAAAAGTTGAGTGCCCTTGGGATCCCCAGGTTTCAGTAGTCCTGGTAGCACGGCTGGTTAGTGCAGCGGAACACTGTTCTGAGCAGACCTGGGTTCAGATGCCAGCTAGGAACTTATATCTTTCTCACTTCTAAAACTATGTTTCAAACATATATGCACTCTGCACTTTTTGATAATAAAAATGACATAATACCCACAGGTCATTACTTTCCAGCTGTCACAACATGTGACTGTACTTAGCCCAGGGTGGACAGTGGGAGCAGCAAACAAAAGATGAGAGCTTATAAAAACTAAGATGCACTGCAGGCTATTGAATCTCCCACTGCTGCAGCTGTCCTCTGATGTCAGCTGCAGGGGATTATGGGATTTGTAGTGACAGAAAATGTTGGCTTGCAAGTTAACAGAGTCAGTCTAATAAATCTACTATACTGCAGTAAACAGGAAGTAAAAAATATATTTTTGCACACAAAGTGCACATTAAGATCAGCCTGACATTTGCATGTGAGGCTCTTAGTGCTGACTGTTGTCCTTTAAAGCGCAGTTACAAGGGGACATGACTGGAAACTGGGGGTGGGAGGTTTAAGAGGGACATTAGAAAGTTTCTTTCACTGAGAGAGTGGTGAAGCAGTGAATAAGCTGCCTGAGGAGGTGATGAGGCAGGGACGATCAGTGGGGTCAAAGTCAGATGGAAATGATTCAGGAGCATGGTAAAGTGAAGGGAGTAGAAGCGGGGAGGAGAAAGGCCTGTGGGAATCATGTAAATAAAAGCAAATTTAAAGGGCAGACTGGGTGGACTTTGAGTCTTTTCTGACATAGCTTATATATCTATGTATGTATACATGAGAAGTACTAAAAATGTTAACTCTGAGGGCTCATAGTTCTACAAGGATTCCTGTATTTTCCAGGGAAATGAAGCCATCTCCAGAGCATTCGTTCCCATAGACGTACATTGGTTATATAGGAAAACAAAGCAATTCGGCTTCCACAGGAAATAATGTAATCCACAGGAAAATATGGGAACAGTTCCCTGAGGTTTCAAGGAAAATGCCAAATCAATCCGGGAGCACTGAAATCTAAGCCAAATTGTGCCTAAATATTGCATGTTTTCACTGCTGTCTCAACTGCATCAGGGGCTCTATAAATGCTGGCATTTAAAATGCGCTTGTGCCAGATGCTGTACCAGGAGGTAAGGCTCCTGTCTGTACATTTTAGAGAGATCAAACCTGGTTCTCAATGCTAACTAATTTTCTGCACTCCCACACCCCAATTATAGGAGATCCCCCCCCCCCCAAAAAGAAGCAGCCCTTTCCACCGTGGCTATCAGGTGGAGAATACAACATCCTGGTATTGTTATGAATTGAAATTCTGTGCCTAAGCGTCAATGCGGGCAATTAAACAGGATGCTGAATATTTACTTTGTTGCGCTGTTTTCTTTAATTGGCCTCCAAAATCGTTAGCAGTCACTGCAGTCCTGAGAGGCCACTCTGCTACATTTCTTATCTACGACTCCTGTATGACAATGCCAGCAGCATATCAAATAAGTAGAAGATTTATTTTGCCCAACAGGCGCCAGCTCTGAAATCCCTGACTTAATAAAACACGTCCTGCAAGCTATTTTTTTTCTAGCGCCTCTCATAACTGGTTGTTGACTTGACTGATAACAGAGATAAGGGTGCAATGTGTGTGAGTGAATGAGTGAGTGAGTGTGTGTGTGTATGTTTGTGTGTAGGATAGGGGTTATCCTAGGTGAGGAAGAAATGAAAAATTGGAAAAAAGGAAGGAATTTAGTATTTTAAAGCATATCTTTCAGAAGGAATCCCAAAGCATTTTAACAAGCCAGGAAGGGAGGAAGAAAAGGAATTTGGTTTTATATAGTGGCATCCATAGAAACATAGATGTTGATGGCAGATAAGCACGTCAAAACCCATCCAGTCTGCCCATTTTTCTACCTTATGAATGTGCCATTGGCCTTTGGTTCTGTCAATGGCCTATCTATTCATACCTCTGTATTGCTCCCTTATGCCTGTCTCATGCCTGTTTGAAGCCCTGCACTGTATTCATATCCACCACTTCCTGAGGGAGGCCGTTCCACTCTTTCTGTGAAAAAGGACTTCCTCACATTACCCCTTAATCGGCCTCCCTCTACATATACACACTGTATCCCAAAGTGTTTTACAAGTTAAAAAGGAAAAAAGTTCATTTATATTTATATGTACACACTGGATTCCAAAGCTCTTTACAAGCCCGGAAGGAAAGAAGAGGAATTTTTTTTTTTTTGTGGTGTCTTTCAGTACACACTGTATCCCAAAGCAATTTACAAGCCAGGAAGGAGAGAGGAAGAATACTTTCTTTTTTTAATATAGTGCCTTTCATAAACTCACTGGCCAGGATATTCAAAGGGGTTGCGGCTGGTGCAACTGAGTTGTGCTGGCGCAACCCCACATTGCACCCCAGCAGGATATTCAAAAGGCTGCCAGGCGCAGCACAACTCCCAACGTGCAGGGGCGCAATGTAATCCTAAGCAGCGCAGATGCAGGGGGGCATGCCCATGCATATGCAGCACAACCCGCTATATATGCTGGCGCAACCCCTTCATGCGCCGCGCACTGGTGCTCAAAGATGAGCTACAAAAAAACAGGCTCAAACACACTGGCCACCCACAGGTGGGTGGCTGTAGTGCAAGGCACAACACAGCAGCCGCCAGCCTTGGGTGGCCACCCGCCCAGCAGGAACACTGTCCACAAGCACCCTGACCCCCTGGTAGTCTAGTGCCCCCCACCCCGTACGCCTGATCGCAGGCTGTTGTACAACATGCTGATTTACCTGGTGGTGTAGTGGTAACGCCCCCTCCCATGTACACCCGATCGCGGACTGTAGTAAATAGTAAATATTCCTGGTGGTCTAGCTTAACCCCGTGACGTCATCGTGGGCCATTGTGGAAATGAAGAATTACCTGGTGGTCCAGTGGTACCCTCCTCCCCACCCACCCGTAGAGGTTCCCAGCCACCCAGCACCCCATCATCGGCAGGCGGCAGCACCTCACCCGATGTCGCCCGCGTGTGCCTTCATTGACCATACAGACAGTATGATCTGTACACTTATTGGTCCACAGTGTGGACCAATGGCTTATAGACCATACTGTACTACACAGGACCAGAAATGTGAATAGCCCACCAGGGTTCCAACCCTCGATGGGGGCAGCCTGGCAGGGCACCAGGCGCAATTCACGGGGAGCCAGTGCATCGCATGCAAATGGAGCCATAAAGACATGCAAATGGCCCCATTTGCGCCTTGCATATATTATGGCCTCATTTGCCTGCCCCCGGCTGAATATTGCGGGTGATGCCTAGCACAACTGCACTTGCACTGGCGCATCCCGTGCTCCATTTCTGCGGGCCTTGTGTTGGCGCAAGAGTGTCACTGCACCATGTGCAGTATGTGTGCTCTGCAGTGTTATATTCAACGGTGCTGGAGCCATGGTGCATCACCGCTGAATATTGCCTGGTCCTGGCCCCGGCGCAGCCCAGTTGCGCGCCCAGGCTTGCACTACTGCCCAGCGCAATCTGGAATATCTGGCCCACTGTATACAAACACACAAAGTTGCCTGCAGAAAAAGTCTATCTAATCTGCTTGTTGTGAAGCCCATAAACTTGTGTTTTCATGACACTCTGCACCCCTTCCCTGGTACTCTTACTCTCCCAGGGACTCTGTTCCTCCCCCTTTAAATTCCCCAACCATTGTCCGAATGATTTTTTCATCCAGAGGCTCACTTCACCCTGCCACCACCTTCTGTGTGAAGAATTGCCTCCTGACCTCTTTCCTGAACCTCCCACATGCCAGTCTGCAGCTGGTCCCCCCAGTGTTCTTATTCTCCCTGAATCTAAAGAGATTCCCCCCAAACTACCACTTTGTTTAAATTTTTGAGGTACCTGAGGGCCTCCATCATGTCCATTTGCTCCCTCTCTCCTCTAGCAAGTACAACTTTAGGTTCCCAGCCTTTCTCATATGAGAGACCATGTTGACTGACCATGGATTGTCTTAGTAGCCTCTCTGTACTGCTCCAGTTGGTGTATGTCCTTTTTTAGGTAGGGACTCCAATACAGCACACAGTACTCCGGGTGCAACATAAATCTGTAGAATACATACATTTATACATTTTTGTTTAACAAGGAGAGACACACTAAGCTGAAAGCTTGTTTGCAGGTGGGACCTGGGAGCACAAGGAAGTTAAGTGACTTGCTCAGGGTCACACAGTATGCAAGTGGGGGCTGTGGGATTCAAATCCAGGTCTCCAGGTTTGCAGCTCAGCGCCTTAAACCACTGCGCTATAACTGACTAACAATGGCAGTATGACCTCCTTCCTTCTGATGGTACACCCTCTAGTTATGCAACCCAGCAACCTTTTCACCCTAGCCACTGCCTTCTTGCATTGCATATATGGTTTCAGATTACTTGTGATAGCTATTCCCTGGTCCTTCTCTTCTTCTAATACTGTGACCTTCATGCCCCTTACTCTGTATTCGGACCTTAAGTGCTTGCATCCTGTGTGCATGATCTTACACTTTTTTGCCTTCATCCCCATCTGCTGTATCCCAGACTGCCTCTGTAACTTCACCAGGTCCTCTTATAGATCCCCAATGCCCTACTCTGTGTCCACCCTCCGACAGAGCTTATCTCTCACACAGTGTATCCCAAAGCATTTTAAAAGCTGGCAATTTGGCTGGCAGTATGGCCTAGAGGTTAGAGTAACAAGTTGTGAACGAGCTTTGTGCATCCAGCAGGCCTGGGTTTGATTCCCACAACCTCCACTTGCAGACTGTATGACCCTGAGCAAGTCACTTAACCTCCTCAGTGCTTCCAGGTCACCCTCAAAAACAGGCATTGTGCCTAGCGGACCTTACCCAGTTACTAAGAATTTTGTTTTCTTTTTTCAGTTGTTTAACCAGGAATGGCACACTAAGCTGAAAGCTTGTTTACAAGTGTGACCTGGGAGCACAGGGAAGTTAAGTGACTTGCTCAGGGTCACACAGTATGCAAGTGGGGGCTATGGGATTCAAACCCAGGTCTCCAGATTTGCAGCTCAGAGCCTTAAACCACTGTGCTATACTGCCTACAGAATAAAAAAAGCCAGTAAAGAAAGAAAAGTAAGTTGGTTTTATATGATGCCTTTGATACACACTTGATCCTAAAGTATTTATTCTTTCCTTTTTGTTCATTATAAGATTTTCTATCTGACCATACTTGGTCTGATGTGTGGAACAACACTCTACCTGGAGGCTGACATATCTAGTTCTGTTCCCCTTCAGACCTCATTTTCATTGCCGCCTCCTGACTGTGACATCACAACAGTCAATTAGAGCCACTCGTTTGCTGCAACATTGGTAGCTTGTGATGTCACAGTATGTGAGGCCTAATGCTGATGATGGTGAAAGGGAACAGCACTATATATGCTAGCCTCCAGATGAAGTACCCAAGGAGGAGTTACCAGTTAGGGGAGTGCAGCTAGCCCAGACAGAGGAGGAGGAGAAGGATCTGGGTGTGCTCATTACAGGGTCAATGAACAACTCAGCACAATGTAGGAAGGCAGCTGCAAAGGCCAACAAAATGCTGGGTTGTATTACAAGGGCATATCCTCGAGGAGGAGGAGGTGATTCTGCCACTGTATAGGTCATTAGTTAGACCACACCTGGAGTACTGCGTGCAGTACTGGCGTCCGTATCTGAAGAGGGACATTAAGTTACTGGAGGGGGTGCAGCGCAGAGCGACAAAGATGATCAAGGGGCTGGGGGACTTATCATACGAGAGGAGGTTGAAGGAGTTGAACATGTACTCACTGGAGGAGAGGAGAGACAGGGTGACATGATTGAAACTGACATGATTGAAGAAGCCAGAAGGGGAAGGAAGGAAACATATTCAATTCAGTGCTTTAGAGTAACTGGTAATTGCTATTTTCTTTAAACTTAGATTGGGCTTTTAGTGACACTATACTTTCTTTGTTGTCTTTACTTATAATTGTTTTGGGCTGTTGAAAATTTAAAACATAGTGGTGGTGTAATTCTGTGCTGTCTTTAATTGCTGCAAATTTTCTCCCCTCCCTCCCTTCCCCAACTCTTAATTATATGCCCTGATAAATCTGTTTGACAGGAGCTAAAACACAGGGTATAGTAAGGGGTGTGAAGTAAGAGGGGGCATATGGGGAAGAAGCCCACCTCAGCACGACAAGTGTTTTGACTCATTTATTTATTTATTGGTTTCTTTTCTTTAAAAAAAAAAAAAAAAAATTATCTGAGGATCAGTGACAGGATTTTAGTACAGTAAATTAATAAAAGGGGAACTAGGAGAGCTTCAGTAGCAGACAAGTAGTGGAATTGCAGTATAATGTGGGGGTAGTGCAATGCAGTGGCTGTGGGGCAGCCATATTCAGGCAGACCTTCTGGACACTGAGGTGCTGCCCCTATCTGCATGCATCTCTGGACTGCGGGATGAGGTAGCCAGACTAGAGCGGAAGTAAACTGGGTCAGGAGTACCATCACCCCTATCCAGGGACCACCCAGTCCAATGCAACTGCCTCAAAGGATGCCGAGAACGAGGAGCACTTGGATGACAGTGGGCTTGGGGGTTAGAGAAGTCAGGCAGAGGCACATCCCAGATCCTATTCCACTCAAGAACTCATATGCCACACTGGCAAATGAGGACAACCAAATAGAGGTACCCAGAGAAGTGGAAGGAAAGGATGTGGAGGTTAGCCAAGGAGGTGACCTCAGCGGGGAAAGCAGTGGACCCCAGAGGAGGAGGAGGAGGCAGCGAATCCTGGTGGGGGACTCCATCATAAGAGGGATCCAGCTAGGAACACAGGAGGGGAGGACAGGGGCGTGAGGTGCCTACCAGGTGCCACGGCATGGAGGGATGGAAGGAAGATCCTGGGGATCACTGGGAAGGCAAGGCGGAGATGTGCTGGATGTCATTATCCACCTAGATACTAATGACCTGGCAAATGGGAGCCAAAGGAAGTTCAGGAAGAGTTTAGGAAACTGGGAGGGGTCTCAAGCAAGTAGCTACTTCTGTCACTTTCTCAGAAGTACTACCTGTGAGAGGCAAGGAGACATAGAGTGCATGCACCAGGAACTTTAACTTATGGTTGAAGAACTGGTGCTGTGAGGAAGGGTTTGGATTCATTGGTGACTGGGGACCCACCTGGAGGGATGGAGGTTTGTTCAAGCCTGACGGCCTGCATCCATCCATCCTGGAGGGGAATCCAAGCACTCAATGATAAGTTTAAATGCTACATTGACAAGCATTTAAACTAGCAAAGGGGGGTGGCAGGCCAGCAAGGAGGGTACCTACTTGCTCACCCCCCACAGCTAGCAGTGGAACCAGTGAACCAGAGGAGTGGCTATCTCTGCAAAGCAGTGTGCAAAAGATGGAGATTAGTGCCCAAGAGGTGGATAAGCAGAAAAGTGGCAAAATTCAGCAGAAGGGCATACAGCAAGGAGAACCAGGGATAAATGACAACCAAGGAAGGGGCTGGAGTAGAACAGTGAAGCAGTCTAGGAGGTCAAATCATGAAAGCCATGTATGCAAATGCCAGGAGCCTTAGCAACAAGATGGAAGATCTGGAGGCCGTCATGGTACAGTCAGACCTGGACATTGTGGCCATCACTGAAACCTGGTGTAATGATAACCATGACTGGGAGATGGCCATACCTGGCTACAACATATTCAGAAGAGACAGAGCAGGCAGGAAGGGAGGAGGAGTGGCACTGTATGTGAAAAATGACATAAGGGCACAGAGATCCAGGAGGAACAAAATGGGGAGAGATACTGTGGGTTAGCTGGAAAGGAAAATGGGACAGCCATCCGCACAGGTGTGGTCTATAGACCACCAGCCCAGGAGGAAGAAACAGATAGGGAGTTGATGCTAGCCATCCAAAGGATGGCAGACAAGGTGAGGTAGTACTGGTTGGAGACTTTCAATATTCCAGACGTGGACTGGAGCATCCCAGCAGCAGCATCAACTAGGAGCAGATTTATCCCAGACTCCTTCAGGTGCCTTCCTCAAGCAACTGGTCATGGAACCAACTCGGCAGAAGGATACTGGACCTTGTGCTCACAAACAGGGACAGTGTGATGGGGGTAACAGTGGGGAGCACCTGGGAAACAGTGACCACCAGTCATTGTGGTTTGAAATCACAGAAAGAGCAGAACCAAACCACACAAAAACACGATCCTGGATTTTAGGGGGCAGACTTTGGGAAAATGGGAGATACTTGAAAGAGGCATTAAGGGAATGGGACAGGAATCAGGGTTGAGGAACAGTGGGCAGTATTTAAAATGGGGATTACAAGAACAACAGAATTATGCATTAAGCAGGTTAGCAAGAGGAAAGGAAGAGGAGACCATTATGGTTTTCCAAAGAGGTAGCAAAGAAAGTGAAAGCCAAAAGATTGCATTCAGGCAATACAAAAGACACAGGCAGAAGGGATAGGGTGAAGTACCAGGAGAAGCAAAGGGAGGCAGGAGGTCAGTAAGGAAGCCAAAGCTCAGACAGAAGAACACATTGCAAAATCAGTGGGTAGAGGGACAAAACCTTTACAGGTACATAAGTGCAAAAAGAAAGACAGAGGATAGTGAGACTGAAGGGGAGGATGGGAGCAGTGGAGGATGACAACAGTAAAGCTGACATATTGAACAGGTATTTCTGCTCAGTCTTTACTGAGGAAGAGGAGGGTAATGGGTCTGAAGGGAGTACAAGGGTGAGAATGGTGCAGAAATGGACACAAGTCCCTTACACGAGAAAGGGTCCTGAAGGAACTGGAAGTAATAAGAGTTGATAAAGCAATGGGGCCAGACGGGGTGCACCCCAGGGTCCTTAAAGAACTAAGAGAGGTGGTGGCTGAACCTCTGGCTATCCTGCTAAGCCGATCACTGGAAACAGGGGAGGTACCCAAAGACTGGAGGACAGCAGATGTAGTCCCCTTATACAAAAGTGGGAACAAAGAGGAAGCAGGGAACTACAGACCAGTCAGCCTCACCTCGGTAGTGGGGAAGATCATGGAAGCACTACTGAAGGAGAGATTGGTGGAACATCTGGTTATCAATGGACTACAGGACCCAAGACAGCATGGTTTCACCAGGGGGAGGTCATGTCAGACCAACCTCGTTGAATTTTTTGACTGGGTGACTAGGGAGGTGGATCAGGGGAGGGCAGTGGACATGGCCTATCTGGACTTCAGCAAGGCCTTTGACACTGTGCCACATAGAAGACTATTACACAAACTGGGGAATATGGGTGTGGGCAGGACAGTAGTGTGGTGGGTAGGTAACTGGCTGGGTGGCAGGACACAGAGGGTGGTGGTAAATGGCTGTCACTCCACAGAGGGAAGAGTGACCAGTGGGGTACCACAGGGATCAGTGCTGGAACCGGTCCTATTCAACATCTTCATCAGTGACATTGCGCAGGATCTAGAAGGCAGAATTTCACTGTTCGCTGATGACACAAAGCTCTGTAACAGAGTAGACACACCAGAGGGTGTAGACAGAATGAGAAGTGACCTGCAGAAAAACTTGAAGAATGATCAGGGGTTTGGCAGTTAAAATTCACTGCAAAGAAGTGCAAGATAATGCATATGGGGCACAAAAACCCTGGCACAATATATCAGTTGGGGGGTGAGGATATAGCATGCACCAAGCAGGAAAGGGATCTTGGGGTTGTCATCTCTGATGACCTCAAGGTAGGGAAAAAGTGTGACAAGGCAGCAGGTAAAGCAAATAGGATGCTGGGATGTATAGGTAGGGGCATCACCAGCAGGAAAAGGGAGGTCATAATTCCGCTATACAAGACACTAGTGAGGCCCCACCTGGAGTACAGTGTACAGTTCTGGAGACCATACCTACGTAAGGACATGACAGGGTAGAAAGGTTCAGAGGAGGGCAACAAAGATGGTGCATGGATTGCATCACAAGTCCTATGAAGACAGGTTGAAGGAACTGAACATGTACTCCTGGAGGAGAGGAGGGAGAGGGGATATGATAGAGACATACAAATATCTTACAGGGAGGAACAGGGTGCAGGAAAACACTATTTTTAAGCGAAAAGATGTTCCAGGACTAGAGGGCATGGGATGAAGTTGGAGGGAGGACGATTCAGAGGAAACATGAGAAAGAATTTCTTCACAGAACGGGTGGTGGACAAGTGGAACACCCTGCCAGAGGAAGTGGTGGGGGCTGAAACAATCACGGGATTTAAGAATGCATGGGATAGACATAAAGGAATTCTAGAGGTCAGGGGTAAGGGGCAACAGACTTCTAGGAAAACAAACTGAACTTACAAGCTCAAATGGGCAGACTGGGTGGGCCATAGGCCCTTATCTGCCGACACTGTCTATGTATCTATGTATCTATGAAACCTTTAAATACATGAAAGGAATAAACAAGACGAGTACAGAGGGGCTGTTCAAAGTAAGGAAGGGGAGGGCCACCAGGGGCCATGATATGAGACTGGACCGAGGAAGGTTCAGGAGGGAGATGAGGAGACACTTTTTTACAGAGAGGGTGGTGGCTGGGTGGAATGCGTTACCTGCTGAAGTGGTATGCAGTAGAACAGTGGACTGCTTCAAACGAGGATGGGACAGGACAAGGGGGAGGGTTAATGAAGGGGAAGGATGGAAGGGAGGGGCAGCTGCAGAATAAGGGGTGCTAGCTGCACATTCGAGCAGACTTGATAGACCTCTAGGCCTTCATCTGCTGGCAAATTTCGTATGTTCGTAAGTACAGGGTCCCATACACTGTTGCTCTGTAATGCTGCAAAGTTGCTGAAAGGAGCACTGTGCAGAATAGGTCACTTGCTGCATCCCTTTGTGCTGCACACAAAGGGGTCCCAAGCCTTTCTGTGTGCTGGCAAAAGGCCACTGTCCTGGCAGAGGGAAAGGGCTGGGAACGGTATACTAATAAAGTGCTGTGCTATGCACAGCCACTTTTGGCCGCTGTGCAAACTACTGTACGCCCAAAGTGTGGCATCAGTGTAAATCTACTGAAAGCTGTTCTAATGAGATGCTGAAAGTGTACAGCAGCTCTAAAAGACACCATCATGGCACAAAGGGGTGCTGATGTGGGACCAAGATCAGTGAGGGACCTATTATGTTCAACCACCACATGGGAAAGAGGGCTGTACTGTGGATGGGGGAGGTTTCACTGGATAGGCAGGGAATGATTTTACCTCTCCAGATGGTCAAAGCCACTGGCCCACCAGGGAAGAATTATGAGGGACTAAACATACCATTATTATCTTGGGTCACAAAGTACGCAGGCGGGGTATGGGACAACTGAGATGACAGCACCTCTGCCACGGACATTTGGGCATCCCAGCTACCATGCGACTGCCACATTGCCATACCCAAGAGTTGTGGGTGCTAGCAAGTTCAGTGTTTGTGTCCACGAACCTTACTTGCCCTCAAACATCTGACTGCCTACATTTGTGTTGTGACTTAGCTGCTAGTGACTTCTCCCCAATGTCTGAGATGGCCGTGCGTAAGACAGTTTTCAGGGTGGTAGTACAGCACCCTCTGTGAGACCCCTGAAGCCTCCACGAGTAATGCTGTGCTTAATTTTCTATACAGATAGAACAGAATTCCACAACATTTTGTAAATGCCTCTAGTTCTGCAGAATTTCGTTAGTAGTGGAATTCTGAAATTTCAAAAGTGGAATGTTTTTCTTGGATTAGTAATCTGTGGTTTACATGAATTGTGGATTCCTTTTCGGCAATCCTTGGAACCTTATTCTGCTGTTTACGTGATCCATGGAAAGTTATTACGTGGTTTACGTAGACATGCTTTTCAGTGTCATGCAGAATTCAGAAAGAAATTCCCAAAAGCATTTAGGAAGAGGAACTGCCATTCTGCACAAATTCCGCCAGCATAATTCCATACTCTGCACAGCTCTATCCGCCAGCAGGAGCCATGGGCAGGTCAGTGGGAGGTACTGTGCGGGACACTGGGCATCCAATCAGATGCAAAGACTAGCTCTGTGTTGGATCCCATACCCCCCATAGTGCAGGTACTGGTGGGATACGGTAGCCTTCCAAGGACTGCCGTATCCCCATCAGGAACATCCTATATTAATGTATGACCCCCAGGCCTCGGTACAGGTTCAGGGTCTGCAGGCAGGTGGAGAGGATGACGAGTGGGCCCAGGAACATCCTGTGGCCGGACTGATGGGAGTACATAAGCACTGTGGCTGCCCCTTGCACCACATAGCCTTGGCCACCTCTGCTGGCCTTGACCCAGTCACACACATTAGTGTACTGGTGGCACAGGATCTGGCGTAGAGTGGGCACGCCCCACAGGCTGTGGATCTGCACAGGTCACCACATGTGCTTAGTGGGACCTCACTGCACCAAGGACCTTAGCAAGCACCCCTCCATGGGTGCGCATTAGTATGGGGCCTACAGTAGGTGGCAGTGATGGTGGTGGTGGGATTCAAACCTGCGTCTCCAGGTTCACAACTCTGCACTTCAAATGATAGGCAACACTACTCCTCATGAGTACAGGTGTGAACATGGGGTAGGGGAGGAGGTCATCAGATTTTTTTCCCAAACCCATCACCATTCCTCTCATCCCTTTGCCAGCAAATGGTGCAACACTGGTCCTTGAGGTGACACTCAATGTCATGGAAGGGAGGAAGATTTAAAGGAAATATCAGGGGGAACTGCTTCACATGCTGAGTTGTGAAAACTCGTAACAGAATGCCAGGACTTGTGGGACCAGCTGATAACAGTAATGACCTGTAAGGTCAGACTTCACAAGTATTTTTCTCTTTTTAATTTACTATACTTTACTTGTCTGACTCCAAACGGCCTCCTTCAGCCCCTTTGCCCAGCGCAGCCCCTGTCACCTACTAACTCTGGGACTTTCTTTGCCCTTTGCACCCGTGGATGCCTTCCTATGGGAAAGGTGATGTCGAATCAAAACCACTGACAGCAAATATGTGTGGTCAAAACCGCGGGGTCATAAGAGCCATGTGGTTTCAGAGTTCATTTATGTAATTTAGCATAATTTTGGACCACGTGGTTTTGTACTGACTGCACACAACTGTCCATGCATTTTTGGACCATGCTGTTTTCTCTCTAATATAGCACAGAGAAGGGCTGTCCGGGGGCCACCCCTAACTCTCGAACACAGTTTAGTGATAGTGAAGGAGTGAGAGCCTCGGTTAGCTGTGTGGAACCTGCAGCAGAGTGGCATGCATCATCCTGCATGGCTGGGTATTTTCTCTGTTTTCTTCTCTGCCTCCAAGCACCAAGAAATGGTGCAGCTGACTCTGAGACGTCTCTGTGCTCTGGCTGTGTGGTACTGCCACCTGAGGTCACCCAGGTGGCAGTACTGTGGTGCAGACCAGGATCCCCCCCCCCCGAGCAGGCGAGCATCCATGGGACGCACAATCATTCTCCCCTGCTAGCCCTCCAGCAGCCCAGGCTTATTCCCGAACCCAGGTCACTTACGAGATGTACAAGTATTAGTTAGTCATCAGGGGTTAACTGACAGGACTGTCTTTGCCCCGGAGGATAGCAGAACCTGGTAAGCAGAAAGATTAGAGCTTATAAAATCTCTAACATGCACTATAGGCTACTGAATCTCAATCTGCTGCAGCCCAGCTCTAATGTCAGGTGCAGGAAATTCTGGGATTTCTGGAAATTAGCAAATGTCAGTTTGGACATTATGAGAATCACAGATAAAATCCTCTGTACTGCAGTAAACAATAAGTAAAAAATCATGTTGTTGCACACAGAGTGCAAAGTGGAACCAGCCCCATATTTGGGCGCAGGGCTCTCAGTGGCTGATAGTACTCCTTCAATAAACAAAAATCACCTTTTTCAGCTAAAAGGCTGAATCATGGTTCGTGCTAGTAGCTACTAACAGAATGTTCACCCCATGAACACTTGAGTGGTATCACGTTGCTACAGCAATGGGAAGACAGTGAAGACCACCACAGCAACGCGTTACCGACAGTTCGCTGTCATGGTCGCTGTATTCCCAACACTACCTCGAGGTGTTCTCCCTCCTGAACCAACTCCGACTTGGAGTTGGTTATTTAAAAGTCTGGGGGTGGGGGATGGGGAGCAAAGCCCCACAGAACACAATAGTTTTCTCCAGCGATGACACAGTACTAATTGGCGGTGTTGTGCCGTCACTGTACTGAAGGTTGCTGTTCTCTGTGTCACCGTGGCATGGTGGAACCCACTTAAGTCATTTGCTCATTCGAATATCTAGTGCCGTTTCTCCTAATTTGCATAAATGTTTTGCTTTCCCCCATTTGCATAGCTGTATTGCCTCTGTAGCCAGATAATGACAGAGCAGCTATGTGAGCTGACTGGCTAAAAGGGGGCCCTCGACATAAAATTTCTTATCTGGTTGATCCAGAATTTTCACTTCCGTGTTCCATCCCAAAAATAAAAATACTCCATAGCTGGCATAATTGAAGAATCAGCCACAGGGGATTTCAAGAACAACCGATCTGAGATGGGGATATTGCAGCAGTAAATGGTGCAGACACTGCCATTCCGTTATCCTTCCCCACGGGTGCCAGTGCTGTCAACAGCGTTAACTGCTGTTTTGGGGGGCAGACCATCATTACACTAGCAATGTGACTTAGTTACGGAGTAAGCCCATCAACCCATAATACTTCCTAGACTACAGGAGTTCATGCAAGGACACCTTGCCATGGTTTACACATCAAGTGAAATTCCTCCCTCTCCTCCACCAGCATTTAAAAGGCTGAGAAGACTGGCAGTCCCCGTTTGTATTCAGAGCAGCTGAGCATTGCATTGAGAGAGTAGTTTGAGGCAGCCGCTAGTTTGTAGAAATAAAGTGACTATCACCATGAAAGCGTGAAAAAAGTTTGCAATGCAAGACAGGTAGCATCAATCAAAGAAATTGAGTCTCACGCCACCTTTAATTCAGGCACGAGCCAGTTCAGCTCCACCATACAAAAGAGCTCAATTTCACAACTCAGCAAGAACTGAGTCTTTTTTGGTTGAATAAAGACAGAAACAAATGAGACAAAAGGAGTTGGCTGCAGCTCTCCTGAGTCTGTGACCCCACACAGCTCTGCAGACAGGGTGTGTGAGCTACTGAACTCATGTTTCACCCTTACTCTCAGTTGCAGCTAGTTTTAAAGATGAGATTGTCAGATTTAAAAAGGAGGGGGTCTGGGCAGAAGGAAGTGAAGAGAAGGTGAAGGTGCTTAACGGGTGCTTCTTCAACTTTACAAGAGAGAAGGGGGGACCGGTGTCACAAGGGAGCAGGAGGTGGGGAGAGGGAAGGGGGAAGTCAAGGAAGCCGTAATAGAGGTAGACAGGGTGCATAGGGGCCCAGAGGCTCTGAAGGCAGACAAGTCCCTAGGGCCAAATGGCGTTCACCCATGGGTCCGAGGGAACGCGAAAGTGCTGGTGGGCCCTCTGGCAGGTCTGTTTATCTGTCTGGAGTCCAGGAGTGTGCCCAGGACTGGAGAACTGCACATGTGGTGCCTCACTATAAATGTTGTCCAAGGGTGAACCAGGGAATTACAGGCTGCTCAGTCTCACCTCAATAGTGGGGAAACCGATGAGACTATCCTGAAGGAAAGAGTGGTGAGCTTTCTTGAGGAAAGCGGGCTGCAAGAAAAGAGGCAGCATGGGTTTGTGAAGGGGAGGTCCTGCCAGACTAATCTGATTGATATTTTTTCCACTGGGCAACCAGAACAGTAGACACAGGCCAAGCAGTTGATGTCCTATATCTGGACTTTAGCAAGGCCTTTAAAGGAAAGCTCTCTTTATTCCAGGTGCCCACCCCCACGAGGCTTACCCTCCGGTTAAGCCTTTTAGATATGTTGCGGCATTTTTCTCGCGCTACAATATACTTCATTTTAATTACAAAAAGTCCCGACCTGAAGTCTGGTCGGACCTTGGTGGGACTTCATTATTTGTGGGCAGGCGATCAAGACCATGCACTTCATAATAATGTATTGAAGCGTGCATGTTGCATCACCACACCTTCATAGATACTGGAGCCCCACTAGCATCCGACAGACTTCTGGGTCAAGGACTTTTGTAATTAAAAAGCATGTTGTGAAGCAAGAAAAATGCCACAACATACTTAAAAGGCTTAACCGGAGAGTAAGCCTATCGGGGGCAGGAGCCTGGAATAAAGAGAGCTTTCCTTTAACTCTGTGCCTCATAGGAGACTGGTCAGGAAGCTAGAAGAGCTGAAGTGTGGGCCAAACTTGCTGGACTGGTCAAAAACTAGTTGCAGGACAGAAGCCAAAAGGTGGTGGCCGGAAGGGAATTCTGGGAAGCTAGGCCAATTACCAGTGAGTCATAAAGGGGTCAGTACTCTGTCCGATATTTTTTAACATCTTCATTAGTGACATACCAGATGGTATCGAAGGGAAAATCTGCCTGTTTGCAGATGACACAATAGTCTGTGGGAGGCTAGATAGGGAGGAGGGGAGACAGGAATCTAGGAAAGACCTGGCTAGGTTACAGAAGTGGTCTGGCATTTGGCAACTGTGGTTCAGTGCTAAAAAGGGCAAAGTTATGCACTTGGGGTGAAGAACCCAGAAACGAAATACTGGTTGGAGGTGTACAGGTTACCAAGTAAGAGGAGGAAAAGGACCTGGAGGTAATCATCACGAGTGACCTGACGCACTCGGCACACTGCAGGAGAGCAGCAGCAAAAGCAAACTGGATGCTGTACTGCACAGCCAGGGTGATTATGAGGAAGGTGGAGGTCATACTGCTGCTGTACAGGTCACTGGTAAGACCGCATCTAGAGTACAGTGTGCAGTATTGGTGCCCTTATCTTAAGAAGGATGTTAACTTACTGGAGACAATCCAGAAAACGGAGACCAGGATGATCCAAGGACAGAAGGGAAAAACCTACAAAGAAAGGCTAAAGGGACTCAACGTGTACTCTCTTGAGAACAGAAGGGGGGGGGGATATGATCAAGACCTCCATATACCTAAAAGGCAGGGGCCGAAATTAGCACCAGCCTACTAGCTAAATGCTGGTAGATTTTGTGTTGGGCTAGTAAGATTTTCCTTTAACTAGCCCTGTGGGCTAGTACTGGAGAAGGTAGCATTTCAGAAAATACATCAGCTGGGCTAGTGGAAAACTCTGTGGGGCTAGTGGGTTTTCCAGTTACTAGCCCTGCTGGCTAGGATACAAACCTAATTTCGATTCTTGTCTGAAAGATATTAGTAGAGCAACACGGGAGGGCCTTTTCAGACTTAGTGGGGAACAAATTCACTAAGGGCATAACCTAAAGCTGGTAGGGGAAGATTCAGGAGAGAGATGAGGAGGCACTTTTTCACGAGAGAGTGGTGGCCAAGTGGAAAGAGTTGCCAGAGGAGGTGGTTTCTCTAAAAACTGGATAGCTTCAGGAGAGGATGGGACAAAATGAAGGGGAAAGTTGCTGGTGGAGAAGGGGGGACTTGAGGGGGACAGGGGGAATTTGGGGAGGTGGTCAGGTCCCTCTGTAGAAAGAGGGGGGACCTACACACTCAAGCAGGTTAGATAGATCACAAGGCCTTTATCTGCTGGCATATTTATGTGTATGTTTGTATCCGTGTAAGTGGGTCAGTAGGTGGCATGCCTGCCTCTGGGACTGGAAGATCTGAAGGTCGTGGGTTCTAGCCCCACACCAGGTACTTCAGATAATACCCATATCTGATACTATAGTACAAGAGGGGGGGTACGGATATGTGCTGCACTCTTGATGTACCTGCCTTCAGATGAGACGTTAACCTGAGGTCCCTTCTGCCCATCTCTGTCGAATCTCCAATGTGCAGGTGGAACTTAATGATCAAACAGGTAACCCATCCCCAGAGATGCACCTGGAAACAAGCAGCTCAGTATACCTTACCTTTCCTAATCAAAATTACAAATAAGTAAAGAATAAGTACACTAGAACTTGCAAACACAGGGGCACACAGCTGAAAAAACATGGAAGCAAAGTGGTTGAAATGATCACTCTGCACCAGCATCCAAAATTGTGCCCTGTGGCCTGTAGTGCTACACACATGGGACTCTCATGCAGTAGCTCAGGGAAATGGGTGGGAGCTGGGAGCTGGCGTGCAAATGTTGCTTTGTGCTATACACAGTTGCATGCTGACCCCCTGCCTGTGCACAGCTTGGTCGCACACCTGTGTGCCACCCAGCAGGTAAACTCATTGTGTCCTACGAGAAGGAGAGCTGCAGGAGTACAACACTGGGCAAGGAGTTGACAGTGCACCAAGACTGCTGAGGGACCCAAAGTAGAAATGCCCATTTTGGGGAATGGCGCTGGAGAGGGGAGGGTACCACCGGACACAGGAAGGGATCCCAATTAGAATTGCACATTGTGGGGGAACAGTACTAGAGAGGGAAGGGTATTGTACTCAGGAAGGGACCCCAATTAGAAATGCAGACTTGGTGGGGGGAACGGTGCTTGGGGGTGTACTACCAAACACAGGGACAACTTTGTGGGTGGGAGCCGGCCCGTCCGCGCAGCGGTTGGATTGGCTATGACGCCGCGACCGTGTTCGGGAACGGACTCGGGCCGCCGGAGGGCTGGCTGGGAGAAGGATCGATCGGCGTCCACTTGACTGCCTCCTTCTCTGGGGAGGGCTGGTGCAGTCGGCGCGATGGGGACCCCAGCGGAGGCTAGACCACCACGCGCCGTGCTTACGCTGGGGAGGGGAGGAGGCGGGCAGACGCCAGCGTCATTGCACGCCCCGCCTCCTCAGGGAATGGGCTAATGGGGTAAAAGCCACACCAGCGTCTATATGATGCTTGCTCCGGGATGCCTCTGATTGTGCTGAGCTGCTCCCGACCAGTTACTAGTTCCGCGGTCCGATAACCGGGGGTCGGAACCGAGGCCCCACTCTCTGGGGGGAAAGCCAGGGATGACTGGGGAGTCGGCAAATGTCCGGGTGACCGGGGATCCCAGGAGTCCGTGACCAGGCTGAGGACGGACGAGGGGTGTGGAACCAAAAGAGCAAATTTCAAAAAAAAACAAAAAAACTTTGTGGGTGGGGTCTGGGGGGCACTGTACCACCAGTCAGTGCCCAAGAGGGGCATAAAAAGTGTAATGCTGTCAGTGCAGAAGCGGGCCTAAAGATAAGGGTAGGGTGGATGGAAGTGGCAGCTAAGGCGGCAGTGCCATTTCAGCAGGGCAGTGTACAGGACACAGCCCCATGTGACTGACACTACGCGGTGCAAGCTCCTCCATGATGGTGACAGTGTACCGAGTTCTCAGCCACAAACATCCGGTGATCATCGTTCGCATCGCAGCTAGAGACGTGTGACATTTTCAGATTCTGCCTTCGACTCAACTCCACGGAGTTTCCACCAACCCACAGAATTGGAATTCCAAAATTCAAAAAGTATACATTTTTTTAAAAACTGGATTACTAATCACGGCGCACATAAATCCCAGAAATATTATCCCACAGTTTACATAAATTGTGGATTAGTTTTCCTCAAACTGTGGAATATGTAATTGGCGGAAATGTTTTTTTTCGTTAGAATTCTACAGAATTAAAAATGAAATTCTGAAATGCATTTTGGAAGCAGAAATGCCATTCCACATGAATTCAGTGGCAGAATTCAGTAGTTCAAACAGCTCTAATTGTGACTTAGTTATTAAAGAGACTCTTCCCCCCTCCCCATTACTAGCTTTGCCTTTGTGTATGGCACTTTTTGGTGGTAGCCTTATTGGGAACCTGTTGTACCCTGATTCTGCACCACTGCCAACTGTGCCTGTATGAAGGGCCCCCTGTTGGAGGCCAGATTTTCAATCAAATCAATCAATCAATCAAAATCTTTATTTATTCAGGCGAACATCATTGAGCAAAGCTCATTTACAAGATGGACCTGAGTGGTCATACAAATGAGGATACAAGTATTATTACATAGACAAGAAATAGAATAAATAGCAATACAATGGCATGAAATGATTATATACAACAATTTACATATATACAAGTAACAGTAGAACCATTTAGCCTGTAGGAAAAAAAGGACAAAGGGTATAGCAGGCATAAAATATAAATAATATGGTCTAACTAGTTTTTATGAGAATATAATAGGTGATTCGGAAGAAAGAAATTGAATTAATATAATGGATGGAAAAAGGAAGGTGGGTCAGATAGGTAGGGGATTAGGCTTTATAAAAGCAATTGCAAAGCAAAGCAATTTTGCTCTGGTGATGGCACTTTGTCAGCTGGCCAAAGCGCAATTTGTGTGTAGCTGGCTTGGTCAGCTTCACACCAGGATGCTGATCCACACTGGGTAGAATCCACACTCCCTGACCATCATGTCCATGCATACATAGCTCAGTACAGCAACACCGGGCGGTCCGGTGGCCAGAGCTGTGCCAGACACTGGGCTTCTAATAGGAAACCTGGGGTAGTGGACAAGTAAATTGCCTGCTCTGCATGAACAGGGGATTGTGGGATGTGGCACTCTGTATGGAGTGCCATATCAGTTTTTCAACAAAGTTTTTTTTTTTTTTTAATCTGGTCTTTTCCTGGCCCTGACCCTGGTACACTGATCTGTCTGGTGGCCTCCCAGGAACATCAGACGCTAGCTGCCAGCCTCAGTCCCCCACGGCCTACCCTGTGTTGTTGACAGCAGGGGCTCTCCAATCTGCCACCCCCCCCCAGGAAAGTATCTGGTTTGGCTGGGGGATACTCACCCATATAGTTGGTGCACCCACTCCAGGCTGCTTGAGAATGCTAACGTTTCTAATATTTCCCGTTGAAAGAGACTTTTGTTTATTTTTACAGTGAGGTCCATTTTTTTAAGAGCACCATCACACTACGAATCACCTGATCAGGACTGACCCACTGTCCAGTGGTGCTTTGACAAACTGGACTGCGGCATGAAAAAAACAAATAAAAAAAAAGAAAAAATTTCTTAATGAAATATGATGGATGGGTCAGGGTGGGTTTGCACAGATGGGTGAGGGGTTTTGGACTGGACTGAGAGGGGTTCAGCCACCAAAATGACCGAAAGCTTGGGGGAGCGGGAACAGTTAGAAATAATTGGATTAAGACCCAAGGGAGACATGATCACTGTAGTCCGGTACCTGAAAGGTATAAAACCGTCTAATCAACCACAGTTCCTCACAAGATACTGCACACAGATGAGAGAACAACAAGCATAAACTGACACTGAAAGGTGGAAAATGGAATGGAAACATTGAGGCACATGTTTCATGTAATTTCATTGGTGGATATGTTTAACAGACTCCCAGAGCAGGTGGTATCAGTCAGTACTAGCACTACCCTTCAACTTGGACTAAATAGGTACTCTGAAAAATAAAAATGGGTTGGGGAAGGGAATTCCCACTGAAGTGGTGGCAGAAAGAGCTCAATGGGCAATTGTTATTTTTTCCTTCTAAAATCTCATGTTTCTATTAAATCTAGAACAGAGAAAGACGAGAGATGAGAAGTATGAAGACGAAATAAAGAGGAAGTTGCGAAATGAGGAAGAGAAAAGAAGAGTAATGTAAGAGAAGTGAACATGAGAAGAAAGAGGAGAGGAAGAAAAGTGAAGAGGTAGGGGGAGAGGAGACATACCTCTCAACTATCACTGAATAACAGGTACCCCTCAAAATTGCTCTGTCCCCCATCCATCCCATACAGGGAAGCTACTGCCCACACGCAGAATGTGCTGTAAATTAAGACTTTAAAGCAGAAATTCATAATATTCGAAGATGTTAAATCAAAAATAGACTTTGTTAACAAAACAGATACATTAATGCAGACCAGTAAAGGACAGCATATGTTTTGTTCTCAAACCAATAAACTTTTAAACTAAAAAAAAGGAAATATTCAGCAAATTCAGCCCATGGGAGGCAACGTCCCAAACAACTTACAGTTACTAGCTGGCATTTGGCTTAAGAATGCTGGTGAAATACAGTATTAACTGCCTAGAGAGACTGTTAGCCAACTCTTAGCCAATTATCCAGACTCAATAGCCAGTGCAGGCTCAACCTAGCATTTGGGTAAAAGAGGAATGTGGTTAACACGGCCCTTCCTAGCTACATACAAAAATGTAAAAATATTTATAAATATACAGTAAACACAAGCTGAGTTTCTAAAACATAAAAAAAAATAGACTTTGTGTAAGACAAGGCAGTGGTTTCCACGGTGTTTTGAGCTTGCATCTTCATGTCTGACCATGTGCACCTCATTCTGAGGGTCAGTGGCTGGCAGTATATCCTAGAGGTTAAAATAACGAGCTGTGTTTGAGCTTGGTACATCTAGCAGAAAGACCTGGGTTTGATTCCTACAACCTCCACTTGCATACTGTGTGACTCTGAGCAAGCCACTTAACCTCCCAAGTACTCCCAGGTCGCCCCCGAAAACAGGCCCCTGTGCCTAGTGGATCTTGCCCTGTTACCAAAGAATAAAATAAAAATAAAAAGTGTCTGTCAATGTCCCTCATTTTGAGTACCTGTGTGTCTCATTCCAGTGACAAAAGGAGGAGAGGAGAGGAGGGAGAAGGGGGGGATGAGAAGTGAAATGGGAGAGGGACAGAACAGAAGGCTGAGGAGGGGGCATGATCATGGTATTCTAAATACTAAATGGAACAGAAAGGATGGAGCACACAGAGCTGTTTGGGTTGATGAGCGCAAACAGAATTAGAAGAGAATGCACACTTAATCTGGGGGAAGGTTGCAAGGATAAGGGGTAATATCAGCAAGTATTATTTCCCACAGAGGATGATTAACGTGTGGAATAGCCTACACAGTATGGTAACAGAAGCTAGCACTGATCAGGCTTTCAAAGTAGAACTGGACAGATTCCTGTGGAAAATGTAATTGAGGTTGCACAGCTTATGTAGGGGTAACATTCAGGTAGTTAACCTTCACAATCACTGCTGTTTGGCAGGAGGGCAAACACATTTAAGGAAAGGGCTTGATGATGGGCTGTGTGCTGGGATAATTGCGTGCCTCAGATGGGTTGAAGCACAAGACTGAAGGCCCAAGAAGTGCCACTATCCCAGCACACAGCATGCCCAGGAGTGCATTATTGCGATTATGAAATGGGTCCATTAAGATTGGAAAGAAATAAGAAAAAATATTTTTATATAAAAACTGAAAAATACAAAAAGTTAAGAAAAGAGAAAGAAAAAACAGTCTATTTGAGCCATTGTAATTTTGCTTTTGGTCAATAGATGGCAGATGCTACATTTTTAAATACAAGTGATTTGAGGTGTATTGGTACAGGTGTGCCTGGTTAACGTAAACAGGTCTGCAGTGTCACAGATCTTTTTCTAGTGCTGTTGTGCTGAGGTATCAGCGGTGAGTTCTGAGCTCCTCAGCCAATCAGGTTTTGGTATTTTTTTGCACCCATTTCATAAAGAACACTAACAACTTGATCCAGCTCAGCAGAGGGATGTGGAACGACTATGGAAGAGATCCAACCTACATATCGTTCACAGCTTCCCTAGGTCCATAGTCTGGCCCGCCTGACTTTGGGGATGCCATGCATGTGCACACCATCCAGCCCACTAGCTTACGCAGCGGGATTGGTCAGTGCAGGCCTCTCCATGGGTGCAAGGGTAGGGGTTCCTGGCTTCTGCAGAGTGTTCTGCATGTGCAGACAGGGCAATCTGTGAGTCCTTCACACCCAGGTGGGTCTTTGTTGATCGAGCCTGAAGTCCTTTCCACCATCACAATTCCTTAGCGGTAAATCGGAGGGTATATGAAGGACTAATGGTGCTGGGCACTGTAAACCAAGATCGAGGCCAGGCACAGAGGTCACCTTCCACGGTTCCCTATGCCGTTATTCCAGAGGACTGCCCCACCAGTGCCCACCATTATCGCTGTTATATCGGACCAAAAACTAGGAGACAGGTTTCTAACAGTACGACAAACAGAAAAGATGAAGCCAATTCTGTTTCACAGTTGGGTTTCTGACAACATTCATGAGATGAACATCAGACTTATTTTAATGTTTGGAATGCCTCACTGCTCATTTGCATGTTCCACATCCCTCTGCTGCCTAATTTGCATATTCCAAAAGCATTGCCTAACTTTTATGTTCCAAATGTTATAGCTGTTTCACAAACTGAGTTACAGGGCATTACTGCCACACAATCCCCCTATAAATAAGCAGTCTGATTGGCTAATGGGATGTCCCCACAATATAATATGCTACCACATTAACTTACAGAAACTGCTGTTCTCGTCTTTCGTTCCATCAATGGTGCCGTCAGGTTGAATCTGAAGGTAGAATCCCTGTCTGCAGTACAGCTTCGTCACAATCCCTTTCAACTGGGGCTCTGCAAAAGAATCCAACAATTTCCTTTTATAAAATGGCAGGAAAAAAATCTAGAAATGTCATTGCTCAAGGGACGTCACCTGACCATGCATTAAATCTCTCTAAATGCATGGTCAAGTGCCAAATCTCATTTTCCTCCACATAAACATACTTAGAGCCATTTTATAAGTGTAATAAGCCCCTCCAGGGTGTGCATTATAGGATTTTAATACACTTCCCAAGAGTGTAAGGATGCTCGGCCTTCAGTCTTGTGCCTTACTACACCCCTGGGGTGTGCTTTAAAGTCCTATAATGCACAACCTGCCATGCCTCATTGCTTACTTAGTGGTCTCTCCTCACTAGGGACACACTTTATTCTGAGCTGCATTTATGGGCGCCAGTAGCATTCATGGGCTGTGCTTGAAAAAGATTACTAAAACCCATCAGTGCACGCATAGAACAACTATATAAGTTTATAGGGATGCTAGGAGGGCCTCTTATGGATATAAGATTCTTGCTTCATACATTCTTAGGGCAAGAGAACTGTGAACTGAAGATGAACAGTTCTGGTGCCCCCAAGGATGAAAGTGGTGACACTTTTATATCCATAAGAGGCCCTCTTAGCATCCCAATAGTTATTAGAAATCCTGCAACAATTTTTTTGAATTACCTTTTTTTATCTATATAATGGATCCTTTCTGTGAGGTGCTAGCAAGAACCCCATTACTATGGCACAGTGTGTGAAATAAAGGTCTCTCATGTGCAACTGAAAGAAGCGCTATGATTGGTTGGGAGCATCACATGATGCTCCCATGATCTATATTACAGAGAAGAGGTGGCCGGCCCAGCTCAGTGGCGCAGCAACAGCACAATCTGCCACTGTTGGAGAGACCAGGGTTCATGTGCAAGCCTACCCAAATTCCACTTTGGGGTGGGCTTGGGGGCAAGTCCATCACAGGTAGGAGTGCTAGATCTGTGCGGAATTTCCGAATTCTGCTTCTGCCCAAATTCTCCAGAATTTTGGGAATTGCACCCAATTTCACAGAATTTCGTCAGAAGTGAAATTCTGAAATTCAGAAAGCAGAATTTTTTAAAAGAACCATGGATTCATTTTCCACAAACCTCAGAATAATATTCCATGGCTTACAAAATCTGCAGAATATTATTCAGTGGTTTTACACAGAAATGATTTTCAGAATTCTGCGGAATTAAAAAAAAATTCCCAAAAGTATTTCAGAAGTGGAAAAGTTGATTTTCCAGTTTCCTGAAAAAAATGACATTTTGGTATCACAGCATTATAGAAATATAAAATATGTCAGTAGAGAAAGGCCTGCTTAGTTATGGGACTGTGCCCTTGTGCGTCCTCATTTCCTCTCATCCCTCCAACTGCCCCCATGCACACTTTTTTCCATGTGCCTGTACAACCCATTTTACCCCCCCCCCGCTGCCTCAGTGCAGATGACCTCTTCTGAAAGTTTGTTCCAGTCTTCCAGTCTGCCACAACTCTTTCTGCAAGAAAGCTCCTGACATCCTTTGTGAACCTCCTTTGTCCCTTCCCCCTCTCAGGTTTCATGGAGTTTTCCCTGGTGTATGTAATGCCACTCACTGTGAATAACTCAAGTGTTGCCTACCTTGTTCCGTACACATAGGCTTTGTCAGAGGCGGTGAACTAGGGATGGGAGGACCAGTTCTGTGTCACATCAGAACCTCCCCAGAATGGCTTGCCTCATCCTGACTCTGGAAGTCAAAGTAATTTGTGACTCGACTCTTATTTGACCCTGTTCAGTCTATTGACCAGGTTCAGACTTTCAAGTGACCCGGTTCTGAGCCAGTCCTGATAATGTAAGTGCTTTTGAAGCTCCATTCCAATTAACGGTAGAAATTGGCGGCCTGGTGGCGCTGAGGTTGAGCGCTGGGCGCCACACCTCGCACCACACCAGCGACCTGGGTTTGGGAACAAGCCCGGGGGCACTGGGGGTTGGCAGGGGAGGGAGAGGATTGAGCGTCTGGAGGACTGCTTTCCTCTCCCTGGGGTGGGATACAGGGTTTCTCTGCTGCAGTGGGGACCCCCGATTGACACCGGGGGGTACAGCTAGCGAGGAGCAAAAAGTGGGAGGTGCACGGCAGACATCTATGGGCTTCCATGCAGACGTCATTGCACGTCTACGCACCTGGGGAAAACCTTACGTAGAAAATCCCCCTGTGCCTGGATAGGCAACAACTCCCTTCAGTACCAGCTGCCACACACTACAACCGGATCATGCCTCCGCCTTCTGTTCTTCCATCAGCACAACCAGCTCTGGATTATAGATAGAGTGCCGAGGAGTGGTGGCGGCCCTGCCCTGGGGGGTTCTGGTCACTGAATGATGGAGGTCAGCTTATCTGACAAGGAGACATGGGACCAGGTAAGCGGTAGAGTGGTTGATGTGCAAGTTCCAGGATCAGCAGGCTGAATAAAGTCGACAAAAAAAAAAAAATAAACAATGAGAAATTGGTTGCCCCTCCCCCCATAAAATAACTATTTTAAATATTAAATAACAAAGAAAGAGCTTATGAAGAGTGTGAAGGGGTAAACTGACTCTGTCATTTGACCTGGTACAGATCTATGTCTGATCTGGTTCTGGAGCAGCTCACAAACTGTACCTGTTTTGGCAAACCAGAGTAAATTAGAACTTTTTGGAGAAAGCTCAGAGTCAGAATCAGAACAGAGTCACAGCTGACCCTCCCATCCCTAGGTGAAACGTTAGGTCAGCTGATGCTTCTTGCACTAGTTGGTTCGTATTCAGCACTAGGCACTTTCTTAGAGTACCTTTGCACTTCATTTTCTGTATTCTGATGGAGTATGAATAAAATAGACTGGTAAGACTGAGTTTCAAGCAATGCTTTTTTTTTTGTACAGTATGAGGAGGCAACTGCCACTCTTTCTAACATTAATTTACATGTTAAGCAGAGCACCACTGAGCCATGTGCTCACACAGTTTACCGCTGTGTAACACCACTGTGAGTAAATATAATTACTGTCATAGTGCTAGTTAATAACACTTGTGTAGCAGCACTATGAGTAAATATAATTAGTGTCATGTAGCTAGTTAGTATCCCTGTGTAACGCCACCGTGAATAAACATAGTTAGTCATAGGGCTAGGTAGTACCCTTGTGTAACACCCCTGTGAGTAAATATGATAAGTGTCATGTAGCTAGTTAGTATGGCTTGTGTAACACCACAGTGAGTAAATATAATTACTGTCATAGTGCTAGTAAGTAGCCCTGTGTAACGCCAAACTGAGTAAATATACTTTGTGTCAAATTAATAGTTAGTACCCACTTCTGTAACACCACTGTGAGTATAGTACCCACTTGTGTAATACCACTGTGAGTAAATATAATTAGTGTCATATCACTAGTTATTACTTTTGTGTAACACCACACTGAGTAAATATAATTATCATGTTACTAGTTAGTACCCCTTATGTAACACCAATGGAAGTAAATATAATCAGTGTCATATAGCTGGTTAGTACCTCTTGTAACACCAACTGTGAGTAAATATAATTAGTGCCATATTTAGTTAGTACACCTTGTGTAGCACCAGTGTGAGTAAATATAATTAGTGCCATATACCTAGCTAGTACCCCGTGTGTAACACCACTGAGTAAATATAATTAGTGTCATATAGCTAGTTAGTACCCCTTGTGTAACACCACTATGAGTAAATATAATTAGTGCCATATTGCTAATTAGTACCCCTTGTGTAACACCACTGTGAGTAAATATAATTAGTGCCATATTGCATATTGCTAGTTAGTACCCCTTGTGTAACACCACTGTGAGTAAATATAATTAGTGCCATATTGCTAGTTAGTACCCCTTGTGTAACACCACTGTGAGTAAATATAATTAGTCCCATACTGCTAGTTAGTACCCCTTGTGTAGCACCACCTTGAGTAACTATTATTAGTGTCATAAACCTAGCTAGTACTCTTTGTGTAACACCACTGAGTAAATATAATCAGTGTCATATAGCTAGTTAGTACCCCTTGTGTAACACCACTGTGAGTAAATATAATTAGTGTCATATACCTAGTTAGTACCCTTGTGAGTAAATATAATTAGTGTCATATTGCTAGTTAGTACCCTCGTGGGACGGGTGCTGTGGAGCCGAGCATTATGGCTGCTGAACTTAAGGCTCTCCTATCATCAGATAAAAATTCTAAATTTACAATTAGACAACCTCTGGCTAGCACGATAAACTGTACTATTTTTAAGCTGAAACATTGCTGAGAGATATGGGCAATCCTCGTAAGATAAGCATCAGGCGACGGAGCCAGAACCAGGACAACCCCGGAAACATCCACCACGAGGACTACAGTAGGTCAAGAATCCGACTTTGAAGAAGGAACAGGAGAGGAGACAATGCAAACTCTGGGACATAAATTAAATCAACATATCGCATCGGTGGCAAGCCTATCTGCAAAATTTGATTCCCTAACAACTCGTGTGACAGCTGTCGAGTCCACACTTGAGACAGTTACTTTGGCATCATCGGCAGCCACCAAAACTGCCGACTCTGCAATGGGGGCTGTGGCCTCAGTGATAAAAAGAAAACACGCACATTATATCGCGGCTGGAAACGTTGGAGAACCAGGGGCCAGTGCTGGCAACATACGGATCCTGGGACTCACTGAAGGCTGTGAGGGGGATCATCTGATTTTATTTCTCCAGGAATGGATTGTGAGCCAACTGGGGGGAAGAAGCAACTCAAGCAGTGCAAAATATTCATAAGGCATATCGTGTTGCTTTCCGCGGTCGTCAGGATAATCCAGAAGCCTGACGCACTGTGGTAATGGTGCTAAATGGAGTGGGAGCAAGGGACTACCTTCTGGCGCTGACAAGAAGGAAGAAAACTTTGCTTCACAATGGCCAGCAAATAAAGCTGTTTCCTGACCTCTCCTATGCCACAAGACAACGGAGGAAAAGATTTGACGGGGTGAAGGCTCTCTTACGCGAGGCAGGAATACCTCATGGACTGATTTTCCCAGCCCGTATGAGGATTGTTCACCGGAATAAAGTATATCTCTTTTCGGATCCAGCAGAGGGTCTTAAATGGGCCCAGCGGAATGCCCCGACTCGACGGACAAACACTGAAGAAGATGATCCATCATCAGACGAAGAAGCTACCTGAAAAGCCCAGTTTATCTATGTGGACATTTAATCCGAACTGGTAGAAGGTCAGGGAGGGTGTATGTAATTTTGTGAGTGATGCCTTCTCCACCCATTGAGCACGTTAATCATAACTTTTAATTTTAGGCTGGATGGGCTATATAATAAAATAAGGGGTTGGGGCATTAGAAGGCTTTGATTTTGATTCTATTGCCCTTACACTATGTTCTGCCCAGTTTATTTTAGGGGATTTGTGTTAATAATCAGTTCTTGTGGAACTGATTGTTCATGTTTAACTATCAATGTTTCAGCACCTTAAATAAGTTAGGTATAACAGTAGTGCTGCCTTAGAGCCAGACAAGTTCTTTTTCCTACTAACACACTCTTAGTGTACTTACTGTGGTTAAGCATGGCTTTTTGACTCCCTATTTTAGGGAAGGATACGGGACAATTAATACTGCAGATTATAAAAGAAATTTTGCCATGCAGCTCATGGACTCTATTCAGACAAAGTATTACACATGTTGTATTTTTATTATAATGGTGATACCCTCCAAAGACGATCTTAATTCTTTTGACGGTCGAGTAGATAGTATTAAGAGGAGTGGCGTCTCATTCTGATTTACATATGTGATGTTGAAGAAAGCATATCAAATGTATGTTTGTTTTGAGAAAAGAATAAACATAAAGTTTAAAAAAAAAAAGTACCCTCGTGTAATACCTTGTGTAGGTGACTACTTAATACAGATCTGGCTCGCTGGGTCTTTTGTCCACCTCCACCATTTCTTTCGGGGTATCTTCACCGCCATGAGTCTTCTTTCTAGGTAAAGACCAGCTTGGGGAATATTGTATGCTCAGACATCAGTGTTTTAAGAATTATCAGACCCCCCGCCCCCGAAAAAAAGAGTTTAGATAATGTTCTTTTACAGAAAATGGCACAGGTTCTGAACTTTTCCAAGTTGGGAAGGTTCTGAATTTATCCAAACTGGTTCACCCATCCCTAACTTCAGGGAAGGAATAAGCAGCATGGATAGAAAAAGTCAAAGGGTAAAAGACTTCCCCACTGTCAGGTACTCCTCGTGACCCCTCTTGCCTTACTGGCAACGGGGAAGACATAGTATTTGTATTTTTCTCACCTTGTTCCTGGGACCCTGGTACGTGGTCACTCATGCGCATGGAGACGTGCATGTGTCCCGCGGCCCTGGTGATGGCCCCATCCTCCCTCCCGGCCTAACGCCTAGGTTCTCCCCAGCATCACACTGCCACCTAGCATCCACCAAGTGGCAGCCAAAAGTCAGGGAAACCTCTCATCCTTCCCCAGAGAAGAGAGCTGCCTGGTGGCTGCTCAATCGTGACTCCTCGCCTCCGCCCCCAGCTGACCCCTGGCAGCCTGAGCTCCCTCCCAAACCCGGGTTGCTGGCATGGCGCGAAGTGTGGCGCCCAGTGCCTCAAGCCTCTGCACCACTGGGCCAGCTTTTTTTTTTTCAATATTTCTGTTTCTGTTCTGTTGTCTCCCTTTTTATTCCTGTTTCTGTCCTGGTGTCCCTTTTTTTATTCCTGTTTCTGTCATGGCATCCCCTGTTCCCGCATCATCCCCACAGCCCCATCTTCAGCATGTCTCGTAGACTTATTGGTTAACCCTAACTTACACAGAGCCATGTTTGGAGGGCACCGTGCCACATTGGGTCATGTTGAGGCCGTTGAAGGATGCCGCGTGAGCCACAGCAGTTTTCTCCCTCTGTTGCTTGCCGGGTACTATGCATGACGCAACCACGTACATGCATATTGATGCCCATGCAGGTCAAGTCATCAGACTCCTGCCCACATCTGCTAGTCCTGCTGTGCTGCTGCCCAGCCTCCAATTAGTGGGACTCAGTGTCCCCCTTCCCCTAGGGAGTAGAACTGTCCTTAGGACACTCAGTGTTCCCTCCCCTGGCTGGTCCCTGAGTGACCCGGTCTGTTCCTGGATTCAGGTCATCGGTGCGGGTGGCGTAAGGCATCCAGCACCTCAGCCCCCACTCCACTGGGTGGGCCAAAGCTGTCCATAGCAAAAAAACTGGAAAGTCCTGAAATTTAAATTTAGGACAACTCTATGTAATTAGCTCTGTTGAGGCCAACTGTGAATGCTTGGCTGGAAACTGGAAAATTCTGTAATGAACCTAAACTTTCTTATTAGGATTGCAACAGTACATCCTCCCTTTCAGTGCCGTGGAGAGCATAATAACCCCTATCAACAGCGCATGTCGTTAATTTGCAACAGCTTCTGTGGTTCCTGAGTGGATGAAGACCGAGCTAGGGTCTCAGAGGGTCCAGCCTCAGGTGCAAAAACCCACCGAGCCAAATATGCATCATCCTGAACAGAAATGTACCACAGCAGACGAAATACATATATAGCAAGAAAACTGTATATAGCAGTTTTGTTTTCATCAGAAAGTCCTTCCCACTTGCCTTGGGGAATCTGTCCGATGGAGTTATTGCACTAAAATTATGAGCACCATCCATGGATATTACTGGTTTTCAATGTTATGAAAACTGGCTTGGTTAATGCAGCGGGGCCTCGCGCTTTTCGGCTGAATTTATGAGCGTGATTAGAGGAGCTCCAATTTTGTTTTTTTCCCTCTTCTTTGCCTGGGGAGAAATAACTCTACCGAGGTAGCTTAGTGTGTTTTTTTTTTTTTTTTTATTTTTTATTTCATGCCTGTTTATTTTCCACAGTGAGCAATGCTGTCTTTTTTTTTTAAAGAGGCAGCTTTTTCAATTTTTACTTTTGGAGGGGTTTCTGTTTTTCTACCACTGGTGGTGTTTGTTAAGTAATGAAAGTTTGAGTGTGCATGGGGGGAACAAATGAGCTACTTTTTCATATAGGTTTTCAGCCTCCCCTTCCACCACTGCCTCCCCATCTGTATTGTAGCCCAGAGGCCTTTGCAGGCCATTTGCCACCATACACTCCTGCTAAAAGCAGAACCAGTCTGTAGTCTTTCATGCCGATTTGCATATACTTCCCATGATGCTTTCCATTATTGGGTATGTGTCATCTTCTGTTTCTTTGAAACCTGGTTTTATTGCCTACACACCTTCGTTGGTAACACTTGCCTCTGCTTTGTACTGAGGTTCTTTGTCCTTTAGAATGTTTTCCTATTTGGGGCTTACTATGACCCAAACCCGTAAGACCATCTTTAGGGCTTGTTCTCCGTTTCTTTGTGCTGAGATACAAATGAGACACACTGATGTTCTGCGGTTCAGTGTTTAATATGCAGCATAGTGTATTTATCTCAGCAAAGATGCTAAACATAAGGGATGGGAGGACCAGCTTTGTGTCAGATCAACCCCCCCCCCCCGAATGGCCTGCCTTGACCCAGCTCTGTAATTAGAGTCATGTGGGATGCCACTCCAGTCGGACCCAGTTAAGTTGTTGACTAGGGTGGGATTTTTGTGTGACCGGGTTCTGGTGCGATCCTCAAGCCCCAACTGTTAGCTTATCAACCATGGTCTTATACAGGATAAGTTTCATCATTTTTATCTGCCTATTTTTTGTATGGGAAGAGATCATAAATTCTCATATCGAGTTGCTGGCCACCAGTAGCGGCTCTAGTCACAAATGGTTACCAGGGCACAGCTGGGGCACAACCGATGGCAGCCAGGGCACTGATATGTTGTTACTATGGGGGAAGCTTTGCACGATTTGGGGCACCAACTGGGGCAGAGCATTTTTTTACCGGGGCCGTGCCCTGGCAGTCCCTAGTGTAGAGGCGCCACTGCTGGCCACCCAATCCCTTCCCTTTCTGGTACTGTTCACACAGAGCTCCACCTCTGTGCTGCCCCTCTGCTTATACATTTTGAGATATGAGTTTGTAGAGCGGGGTGATCATTGCTTTCCATGGGGGCATATTGTAAACTGTATTTTTATATGTTAAGTGTACCACCTGATTCAAATCAATGCCCTGCTCAACTAACAAGAGCCTTGTCATTTGAGTGGTGGTGCTGATTTAAATCCGTCGGCACTCTAACATAAAAACAAAAATGCAATTTACAATGTGCCTCCCATTGAAAGCAATACAGCATGCACCCATGCTCTACAAACTCATATGCCACAAAATGTATGAGAGCAGGGGCACTGCTGTGTGTGAATGGTACCGGCAAGGGGAAGGGACCGAGTGGCCAGATCCTCGATATGAGGATTTACGATCCCTTCACCTACAAAAAAATATGCAGGTAAAAATGATGAAAATGACCCTGTTTAAGTCCTTGGCTGACAAGTTAGCAGTGGGAAGCGCTGATGAGCAATTCAGGAACTTGGTTCATGAGTCGAAGAACAGCTGGTGAAGTCTGATGGATGTTCACGAACCATTCATGAACATTCATGAGTTGATGAAATTTATTTCACCTGGGTTGGTCATCAGCACTGATGTTTAATTAGTGAGAAACTTGCAATTGGAAATGACTGGAGGCTGTCCAGAAGAGGGCAACTACCATGGTGCAGGGGCTGCATCAGAATCCCTATGAGGAGAGACTGAAGGACCTCAGTATGTACACCCTGGAAGACAGGGGGAACATGATAGAGACCTAGAAATACTGTTTGGGGGTGGTGAATAAGGTACAGGAGGGAAGTAATTTTCAGAGAGAAGATGCTCAAGGACAAGGGGACATTCAATGAAGCTGGAAAGGGGTACATTTAGGTAAGATGTGAGGAAGTCCCTCTGCACTGAAAGTGTGGTGGATGCCTGGAAACAGTCTTCCGGTGGAGGGGATGGGGGCAAAAATAGTGGTGGGGTTCAAGCTGGCAGTATAGCCTAGAGGTTAGAGGAATGAGGTGTGAACGAGCTTTGTACATCCAGCAGACCAGACCTGAGTTTGATTCTCACATCCTCCACTTGCATACTGTGTGACTCTGAGCAAGTCACTTAATCGCCCAGTGCTCCCAGGTCACCCCTGAAAACAGGCACTTCCTAGTGGGCTTACCCGGTTACCAAAGACTAAAAAAAAAGGCACGCAAGGGAGTACTAGTTGGGAAGCGGGGAGGGAGCTTGAGATCAAGTAGGGTCTGCAGTGACAGTATAGAAAGGAACAAGTGGGCAGACTGGGTGGGCCAAATGGTCCTCATCTGCCAAAGTCTAGGTTTTGATATTAACACTGTAGTATGTTACGGAGATGTCAGGGCCTTGAAATAGGAAATTTAATATACTAATGAAAATACTGTAAAATTGTGCCACAGTGAAAGCTTTTCAATGTATCTTTTGCTAAGTGGCTACACTAAGTTGTTGCTAACTTGGACAGTGTTCTAATTTTCTGTGAGGTCCCAGAAACGGACAAACAGACAGATGGACAGACTGGCAAACAAACAGAGTGGCAATTATACAGGTTTGACAAATAAACAACATGTGAACTGAACAAATATGCTTTAAAGGCCAGTTCAATGGGTACAATAAAATATTGGTTTAAGAAATGATTCCACAGCTGCTATTTCAAAGTCCCAGCGTTGGGTTATTAGCCCATGTTTTGTCCAATCTTTCTGGTCCAGCTAGGCAAGCATACCACAAACTAAACTGCATACATTAACTGTGATAATACCAGCCAGGTTTATTTCCACTCCGAAACAGGAGAGGCTGAGTCTAAGCAGTGCCCTTACGTCAAGACACAAAGCAAAAATATATACAATTTCATAAATGGCAAAGAAATCTGATTATTAGAGTTGAAGCAAGCTGTTTGGCTTTCAGTTAGTCGCTACCCCCCTCAAATGGAAATGATGTAGTCAGAAAAATTCAATTTGAAAGGCAAGAGTAAATTAGTTAATTAGTGTTGGTTCGGATGTCATAATAATAATTGAACAGATATTTCTGGTAGACGTTGCACCATCGGCAAGCCAAAATAAAGATATGTTACTAACTAGGAATAATTTTTTTTAATTTATTTATTTCTTTTTACAATTTTTGCCAGGAAAGACATACTAAGTTGAGTCTTGTCTCCAGGTGTGGCAGCACAGGAAGTTAGCGACTTGCTCGTGGTCACACAGTATGCAAGTACTGAGAGGCAGTATAGTGTAGTAGTTAACAGCACTCGCGCCGCAAAACATGGAGAACTGGGGTTGAATCCACAGCCACCACTTGCACACTGTGCAACCATGAGCAAGTCACTTGACTTCATGTGCTGTCAGGACACACCTGGAAAGAAGTCTCGGCTGAATATCTCATTCCTGGCCAAAAATTGTAAAATTAAAAAATGCAATTGGGGTTGTGGATTCAAACCCAGTACTGCAGGTCTGCAGCTCAGTGCTCTTAACCACAAGGCTAGATTGCCTCCCCATGGGAAGAATTGTACATGCACCATATGTGCTAGGGTTGTGCATACAGTACGTAGTCTGGTAATGATGAAACGATACGATGCCTCTGGTTCAAGTAGCAGTTCTTTTTTCCCCAGAAGTTTAAAAGCTGTAGTAGCAAAAACATACAGACCTTCCCCAATGCTTCTCACTTACGTGTGCTTTTTCAATCCTGACAGTCTACCTAGCATTATCAGCAATGTACAATGACCTCCCCGGCGAGCACACCACATTTATATAATCAGATGAACTATATAAAGAATAGTGCATGGGAAGGCGTGTCTGATCAGAACATAATTACTAAGGAGCATTTTTTATACACAGATTACAAGTTTGCAAAATCGTGTTACAACCACACAGTTGCAATTATGCATTGCAGCTGGGTGGTTGTAATGAATGCCTGTCAATCAAGCTTCTGCTCAAGCTACCAACACAACTGCGTGCTAATTAACATGAACGTTATCACAGGAACCCCACACCAATCAAAAAATGCTACCTAGTAACTTTAAAAGAAAAACAACAGTCGTGGTGGAGTGTGTAAACCAGAAAGTTACATACACTACGTGGGATGCTTTCGCTCTCAGGATTATAGCATCCCACACCTCAGGTGTGTGTGAAAATTCTGGTTACACACACCTACCCATGTATTATTCTCTATATAATTACTGGTGACCCCTTTATCAAACTGTTATGATGCCCTTTCAAATGCCGCAGTAACCTGAAAACTGGTTATTACGGTGTTCTCAAAATTTTATTTGGCATTTGGTGTCATTCATATGTAGCGTACACGTAATTAGCTGATACCTCTGTGTGGGTGGGCCATATAGACTAAAGAAACATGGTGGTTCCATTTTTCTTTAACTAATGAACCGCACTGATCCTTCAAGTTTCCGCCCATGAAGGTGCATTTTTATGTTTTTATTATTTATCTGGTTGATCCTGCCTTGATAAGTTAAAAATCTATCTGGTTGATCCTGTAGTTCGCAACTCGGGCGAGGGAGAAAGCAGCTGCACCAGAACAAACCACGGCTGACTAATGTTGCAGTTTGCAGTGCAATTAAAAGTAAAAATAAAGAAAAATATGTCCCTAATGAAAGGGAAACAGGCAAAGAGAGCGGGAGTGTGTGTGTGTGTGTGTGTGTGTGTGTGTGTGTGTGTGTGTGTATGTATGTATGTGTGAACTGCCCCAGTGCCTGTGGCAATCACTCCCTTGCACCAGTAATTATAAAAAAATAATGCCTGTACAGGTGTGTGTTCGCTTTGGGGTCTATGGATTATCACACACCTTGGGTGTGTGAAAATCATCATAACACACCTGCACAGGCATTATTCTCATTTTCAAAATATCTGAGAGAAAGAAAACATACTGATCACACCTACCCTCCACCCTCTGCCCCTGCATGGGGCACAGTCTAGCTGGAGGGTGGAGGTTTAGGAGGAAGGGAGGAGGAGTCAGGAAGCACTTCTTCACAGAGAGGTGGTGGACACTTGGAATTTGCTGCCAGAAGAGGTAATCTCATTGAAGACAGTGGGCAGCTTTAAAAGAGGCTGGGACAGGTATGGGGAAGGGTAAGGGTCATGGGTAGGGATGATGGGAGGAGTAGGGAGAGGGGTCAGGGACAGTAGCTCAAGCTGTGGACCCTGCAACACGAGCAGATTTGATAGACCAAATGGCCTTCTTCTGCTGGCTTCTTCGTATGTTCGTATGAAGAAAGGAGATCATGTGTGACGTTTAATCACGGAATGGGGTGGTCATTAGGGCTGACAACCTCCAAGGAAGACTCCAACACTGATTCGCCAAGACTCCGGAGACCCACAACCGTATTGCTTTTTCTTTTTGCTGCTTCGGGTGGGTTTCCCCACTTTTGTGGCATGAAGTTACCCTAACTGGTGCATTAATGCAGGTTTTTGCAAAGAATATATAATATAAATTAATTTTTTTTATTTGTTCTTTATTCGGATAATACCTTTGAGCAAAAGCTCTTTACATAGGTTCCACGTGAACAGTCAAGACAATAACAAGAACACGAACAAAGGAATGACAACAGTAGATTGTAGTACAGTGATTAGAATGACACTATTACACTGCTACAAATTTACATAAGAGCAAGAGTCATTACGTATAGTGAAAATGTACAGTGGCTTAAGGGCATTGTAAAAAGTATGTCCATTAACTAAGTGCAGTTACAGAGAGTGAGGATACTGGGTAATGACGGAGAGAGCTGTGGTGCGTGATAGATGATCTGATGCAGGGAGAAAGTAAGTCAGCACAGGGCCTTGTCAGGTTGTTAACCGCATGGGAGAGTAGACATAAGTCACAGGTCAATTTTCTGGGGTGTTGAATACCAATTCTAAAATATTTTTTGCAGTGGCTACCTTATGCAGCCATTTTGGGTCCGGTTAAGCGATGGATGGTTCTGACGCCATATGACGCTAACAGTAAGAATGGGTTAGCTTTCTAAGTACAGTTTAATTTCATTGCCTGTTACAGAATTGGGTTCAGAGCTGCACCTTTGCTGAACAACAGGCGGTCAGTGGTCCTTGATTGCACCTTCAGTCAGGTAAATTAGATTTTTACTCTGTTTCAGAGCACTATATACATGCGTTTTGTGTGGAACTCTATTTCTGGATGTTTTCAACTGATTCTGCTTACAGCAGTGAGGAGGTTGGTGGAGGACTGCAGTCATTGAAAGTTACCTGTCAGGACTTGGTTTAGTTTCTGTGCGCCAGTATGTGGAGGTTGCACCAGAGGGTTCTGTGCACAAGTATTCGATTACTGGTTCAGTTATGCTGCTTTGTTTTATTTCACAATAAGTACATTTAACATGCAATAAATGCATTTTCACAAGCAGAACTAGCAACATAAGCAGATAAATTCTTAAGTTCCTTGGGTCATAGACCCAAAGTAGCGTTTTTTTTTCCAATTGTTTAACCAGGTGAGACACACTAAGCTAAAAGCTTGTTTTCAGGTTCAACCTGGGAGCACAGGGAAGTTAAGTGACTTGCTCAAGGTCACACAGTATGCAAGTGGGGGCTGTGGGATTCAAACCCAGGTCTCCATATTTGCAGCTCAGAGCCTAAAACCACTGCGCTATACTGCCTTTTATGGACCAGATCAGAAAAAGAATACTGTTATACATCAAAATCTCAGTGTACTGTACCATAGCCACAGCTACCCCACACCACAGGCTAAAAGCTAATAATCAGCTAGCACTGGAGTAAAGCAGGGCTGTGTACAAGTCAGTCCCAGCACTTTAACTGCACATAGTCACCCAACACCTCGTAAAATGTTTGCGCTGGGATGAAGCAAAAGCCACCACACACTGCCTGCTTAACAGTCATATTTGGCCTACAATCACCAGATTAGAGGAGAGAATTAAGATGAGCAAGCTGCCGGCCCATCGGTGCAGCGGTAGGATTTCCGCCATGACGCTGGCGACCTGGGTTCAGGAACAGCTCCAGCTCTTTGGAGGGTTGGCCAGGGAGAAGGATCAAGCATCCTTGGACTGCTCTCCTTCTCCGGGGAGGGGGACTGAGTGTTCAGTGCAGTGGCGACATCCGGCGGAGGCTGGGTGTTCCACTATGCACCGACGCCAAGTAGAACCATTGGGGCGGAGCGGATGCTGGGCGCCATTGCACGCCCCACCCCTGCCTACAGGGGAAAATGTTCCATGTCCCTGGCTATCTCCATGAAGACCTGCCCCCGGTCCTTGAATTGCCTCGCCGTTGGCTCCCCGACTAGTTACTAGCATCTCGGTGCGGGAAGACCCACAGCGCCAAGACCCCAACCCTCTGGGGGGTAAGCCAGGGGTGACTGGAGAGTGCAAGCAATTGGCGGAGGTGGAGGCGAGGGGGTCCGTGACCAGGTTGGATGACGACGGCTCGGGGGCACACAAAAAGTACTAAATAAAAAATTTTTAAAAAAAAAGATGAGCAAGCTTGGTTTATAGGTGTCCATAAGAAATATCCTAACTACCTCAGCAGCCTCAGCTGTAATCTGACTTAGTCATATGTGCTCAGATCCAAAAGCAAGAACCTACTCTAAGTTCCCAGCTCATACAACACCAGTGCAGTGAAAGCTGTAACAGCAACTGCTCCAACAACCTGGAACGCCTAACCTGAAAAAGATGCTGTGACTGTCAGTGCCTTCAAGCGTGCTGTGTTTCATCACTTACACCCTGTTAGGGATGTCATGGCATCACGGTTTCACGATACACTGTTGTATGAGAAATCACGTTATTGATAGCATGATAACCATAGTCTGGGTTTGATTCCCACAACCTCCACTTGCATAATATGTGACCCTGAGCAAATCATTTAACCTCCCTAGTGCTCCCAGGCCACCATCTGTAAACAGGCCTTGTGACAAGTGGACTTTTCCCAGTTTCTGAAGAGTAAAAATAAAATAAAAACAAAAATATTCAGTGACAAGCCCGGACCGCCGGGGTCGGCTAGGGGTAGAGAGGGATTGAGCGCCCAACAGCGGCTCTCCTCTCTGGGAGGGCTCTACACCTGTCCAGTGCTATACTGCCATCTTCTGGGTGAACCTAGGCTTGGCAGTGTATACTGGGTCATGTAAGGGAGGGAGGAAGTGTTGGCTGGGAGCCCTGGAGGAGTTAAGGCCATTACACATTCCTCCAATTGGCTCCCCAGAGCGACGACGTCTGCAGAGAACAAGAACAGTGGAAAAAACAGCCCATCACTCCTAGGTGACGACCCCTCCAATACCAAGGTGCACTGGCAACCGACACAAAAAGAGCAGACTCCGCTGTAGCACTCGCTCCACCATTGTCGAGGGAAGGTAAGGGGGACCGTCTCACCCTACCTGGGGGGGCAGTCCGGGGGTATTAAGGGCTATTGAGGGAGTGACTACTCTAAGGGGCAGACTCCTGGGTCGAGAGGCCAGAGCAATGTGGTCTGAGGGTTCCAAAAGAGTGGAGGACATGGTTAGGAAGGCGAGGATAAAAATCAATGAAAAAAAATACAACTCCATGGTATAGTATCTGAGGGATGCGGCACGACATAGTCACTGTAAGTAAATTTTGTATTGCATAGTTTTGGACTTCACTTAACAGATCAGGGGTTGGGTAGGAGTAGGATGCTGTCTTGCAGTAGCTTCCTGAACATTGGGAGGAGACCAGTCACATAGTGTGTTGGGATATCACAATATCAGATGTTGACTGCATGACCACCATGACACGTAATAGCATGGTTATCACGAATATCAAGGTATTACAGAAGTAGTCCTTTTGTATAAAAAATGCCTCCTCTAACTGTTGCATGATGGAGAGTTGGCACAGAAAGGATTATTGCTCCTAAAAACAGCCCCCAAAATACGTTGAAAGGCCTGAAGACTGCAGTACACCACAAACTAGGCTGGAAAAGAAAGCAATAAATACTTTGCCACTCCTACAAAATTATCTGGACCTCATGGGGATGAGTAATCCAGAGTTCCTTCCATCCTTAAATTAGTAGGCTACTTTAATTTGGTTTTAGCTTCCATGCCCAAAATATTAACTAAAGCCCTGCTTGTGCCCAAAGTCAGCAAATTCAGAACCTTGACAAGTTGATTATAGGCTAGTTTGACCAGGCAGTGAACAGTTAAAATAAACACATCAGACATTGCCCGCTGAACGCAGCAACATGAAAACATTAGCTATGCCCTTTCTACAGTTGTTACTCTGCTTATGCTTTTAGCTGTTACAGAGCTGCTGACGCCTCAAAAAAACCTTTGAAAATATGATTTTTTAGGTACAATTCAGCTTGCATTCCATATATATTCTATAGATTTCTCCTCTCCATTATATATTACTGAGGAAATTTGCATGAATATATGATCTTTATCCCTTGGAGTTCCCTTAGAATGCATCTGACTGTTTAGCTTACTCCCTACTTAAAGTCCTAATCCTTTGCTGTGACATCACAATCTTTCGACATGGGTGTAACTGTGGTGTCACAAGCAGTGCATTATGACCCCAGGTAGGGAGCAAGCAACAGGAATAAATTAACTCTTCAGGAGCAAAGATCCTCTTTTCACACAAATTACACCAGTAACAAACAATGGGGAGGAGGAATACAGAACTAATGTGATACAAGCCAAAATGTGTCTAAATATTATATAATGTATGGTAGAACGCTGTTATAGGTAGAAATCTACCTTTTTATAACAACGTTTTACCATCGATGTGCGGTCACGATCTTGTTAACACTGATCGTACGTCACATCGATGGGTTAACAACCGGGAACAGTCTGGGCATACGCGCGAACTGGATCGGACGGCCTTGAAACGGCCGCGGCGGTGAGGGAAGAGCGGCGGTGACTGAAACAAAACTGCGGTAAGGAACTGCTTTCTTTTCTTAAAAACCTAAATGGTACCATACACTATAAAATGTAATGTATGGTACATCGATGATTAACCGTGTTTTTAACCAATCTCGAGGTTGCCGTGGCAACTTAAACCTCTCGAGCTTTGCTCTCGAGATTTACATGGTCGCCTTGGCAACCTCTCGATGGTTAACAAACCGGTTAACCATCGATGACCATACATTATCCTCTATGTTTTGTTAAAGTTCTCTTGAAGGCATCAGCTGCTCTTTAATATCTTACTGCATCCCCTGCTTTTATTTTCTAATTTTTTTCCACATCAAGCTATTTCTTCCCTAACAAGCATATATAATTTATATATATTTTCTGTTTGCTGAATGTATGGGAGCCATACTTTTTCCCCATCTAACAAGCTGTGCTCTTTGGGTTTAGAAGAACCCTTTCCACAAACAAATAAAACAACTTAATTTTTGATGGGCTTATAAAATGTTAATAGTGCAGAGCCATTAAGCACTGGGTACATTGCACACACATGTACCATAATCATTTGTGGTGGACTAAATGCTTCATCAAATATTAAACGTTCCCCTGAGGGTTGTTTCATCATTTGTTCTGTAGACGTTCACATTGTGTAGTGTTGTTATGCAGTGGCTGCAAGTGTTATGAACTGAATCAGTCAGTCAACACAACTGATACATGGTGTCCTCCTGGCGGTGTGGCCTCCAGAGGCACAGTTCCAATGTCTCTAAAGCATGAAGGGTGAAAGGATGATAGCTGAAGGCATTGCCCCAAACTCCTAAATTCATTCATGACTAGTCCAAAGCTAGTTACAGTAGTTGGAATATGCATGTAAAGCAGCAGTGCTTGTGAGTCGGCAAAGATTTTCATCATCCAGTGTTTTAGCAAAAAAATGTTCTTCCAACATCTTTAGTTTCATCTTCTGTGTACTTGTAATTTTTGTGATATTTTAAAAACCCTTTATACACCTAACTTTGCAATTAATGACTCATGTCATTAAAGATGGCTGCCACTCATAATTTTAAAAACCTCTTCCATTGAGATTACTTGTTGAATGTACATACTAGAGTCAGACTGTGTATGTATTAAGATGGTGTTATGACATGTTTCTGATAGTAAACAGCACAGCACTGTACCAAGATATTTAAAGAGCAGCTGACACCGTCAAGACAACTTTAAAAAAAATAACATTTAGACACAGTTCAGCTTGTATGTCACGTTAGTTAATTATATTCTTCCTCCACATTATTTACTACTGATGTCATTTGCATTAAAGCAAAATCTTTGTTCCTGAAGAGTTCAGCTATTCCTGTTACTTTCTCCCTACCTGAGGTCATAATGCACTGCTTGTGACATAGTTACTCACATGCTAACAGATTGTGATGTCACAACAGAGGATTATGACTTGAAGTAGGGAGTAAGCTATAGAGGCAGATGGACTCTAAGGCCCTGTCCACACTACACCGCTCCGGCCCTGTAACAGATGCAATCTGTTACGGCCGGGGAGTGGTGCAGTGTGTCCACATTGCGGCGGTGTCCGTTATGGGACCAGTACCACCGGTCCACACTAGGGGTGCCAGGTGACTGTTACGACGGCATTCGTTCCTAGGATGCAGCTTGCGCTGCGCTACGGGCCCTGCAGGGGACCGTTACCACGCGACCACACTTCACCCGGTAACGTTACCGAGGCGTAACCAGTTTCATAACTGTTGTTGAAACCACATATAAAACGCCTTCTGTAATGTTACAGATGTAAACGCAAACCGTTGCGGTAATGGTTTGGGCACTCTGTAACGTTACAGAGGCGTAGTGTGGACAGGGCCTTAAGGAGCTCAAAGGGATAAAGAGCATATATCCATGCAAATGTACTTAGTAATAAATAATGAGGAGGAGAAATATATAAGGGATATACAATGGTGAGCTGTCAGATAAATAATTTATCTACACAAGTGCTGTTTGACCTCGGGTAACCTCACTAGTGGCAGGCATGTCACGGGAGTGGAAATTTTACAAAAACTTCAAAATCCCGTATCTTAGTCCAGGAATGAAAGAAAGCAACAATAAAAGTGGGTATATTGATGTTTTTGCCAGAAAATCATTACTGCTGGAAAAAAAATTACATGATGATTAACAAACACTGTTTTAAGAGCAGATATCCCTTTTTAACATATGCAGAAGAATTATTTACCTTCATATAACCCTTTTCATATATATATTGTTGTTTCAAATATATATTGTTATACATGCTGTGAAGCTGGAGGGTAGATCCCGGAGAGATGTGAGAAAGTTCTTCTTTAGAGAAAGAGTAGTGGATTTGTGGAATAGCCTGCTAGCCAAGGTGGTGGTTCCATGTCAAGACAGCGAATACAGGAGCGATGAGGTGCAAAATGGCACTACATCATGGCGAGTTCTGTATTAGCGATCTTTCTGTGCCCCCACACTTACTTAATATAACAACTCCGGGGGTGGACCTCAGGAGGCGAACTATCATCGCCGATATGGCACTCGCTGTAATTTATGTGCCACTTTGACTCCTCACCGTTCCTTTCTTGCTGTTTTGACGGGCTACCAAGGTGGTAGGGGCAAAAACAGTGATGGGGTTCAAGAATGCATGGGATATGCATAAGGAGATCTTAGTGAAAAGAAATCGAGGGAGGGAAGAAATGCTGGAGATCAAGTAGGGTCTACGATGATACTGTAGGTCAGGAAAAATGGGCAGACTGGGTGGGCCAAGCTATCTTTATCTGCCAACAAATACCGTGTTTCCCACAACACTATAACTAAAACTAAGAGGCTGGTAGTGAAGTGACTGTAAATGTGTAGGGGGAGCTATTTCACACATCAACACCCACACTCAGCCTTGGACAGTTGCCTTAACTGGTTTCATAGGAAGGAGGGGACACCATGGGAAATCCAGTACTCTTGCGAAAAGTGCTTGGGGTTCTTTTACTTCCACTGTTGAATGTATAGACTTGTACCCAGACAGCATCAGAGGTCAGCGAAGGGACTTCAATTTAATGTCTCATCTGAAGGGCAACACACCCCAGTAGGGAACAAGCTATATTATAAAATGGTCTAGAAAAAAAGTCAGAATTCTCCAAACCTCATTGGTTAAAAATCATGATGTGGCCATTGATTAATCCCCAATAAACTCACAGTTGCCTTGCTGAACTACAAATCCTGATAGACAGCAATGTAAAGTGACCCAGTCGAGATCACTCCACCAAAGATACTAGAGATGTGCTTAATTTTGCCTGTAAAGTGTGGAATTTCGGCTGCAAATAGTGGAATTTGCCTATAGACAATGAAATTCCACTGCTTACAGGTGAAATTCTGCCATTTGCAGGTGAAATTTCACCGCTTGAGGAGCCAAATTCATCGGTTGCGGCAAAATTCACCTCATCTCTAACTACAACTTCGGCATCCTCATTAGGACAAATCCACCTAGTGGAGAACTACAACTCACGGCATCCTCAGTAGGACAACCCCATTAGGCAGAAGGAAAAATTACTCACCTTAGTAATTATGTTTCTTCTAATGGAGTCTTGCTGTATTCTGACTATTGCAGTTAGCCCCAGCACTCAAACTGCCCCAGAGAGTAGAGGGTTAATTTTCTATGCAGAGCATAGAACGTTGAGCTCGAGCTCAGTTCAGACCTCTGTCTGCTGCACTTTGAAACACAACTGTCAGATTCTTACGAGCTAATGCTAACTAACTACTGTGTGGAAATTGTAAAATTTTTACTAGCCAAATGACCACCAAATATTTTGGATCCCCAAAAGACTCAAGTCAAGAAATCCAAAATCAAAAACCAGGTAGTGAACAACTTAAGACTGTTAAATTAATAATATAACCCACCTCCCCGCTCTAAAAGGAGGGAGTACCCAAATGCACCCCTGGGGTGCAACACTGCACCTGCCAGCCCAATTCCCAAAAACAGGTTCTGAGAGTGGAGGTAGGGAGGGAGGTCAGAATACAGCAAGACTCCATTAGAAGAAACATAATTACTAAGGTGAGTAATTTTTCCTTCAAACAGCATGAAGTCTTGCTGTATTCTGGCTATTGCAGACTACCAAGCAGTACCTCCATGGAGGAGGGAATCGAACCTACCTTGGGAATAGGCTCTGCAGTACAGCTGTGCCAAACCGAGCATCACTCCTAGCCTGGATGTCCAGGGAGTAATGCTTGGTAAATGTGTGGACTGTTTTCCAGGTGGCTGCTTTACATATCTCTAGCAAAGAAATATCCCTGGCTGCAGCCAGGGAAGCAGCTGTACCTATAGTCGAATGAGCCCTCAGGCCTGAGGGAGGTATTTTGCCTAGCTTCTCATAGCAGAATTGAATACAAGAGACAGTCCACCTGGCAACAGTTCTCTTAGTGGCAGGTTTGCCCTTACCCACTTCCCCATAAGTGAGAAACAACTGAGGGAGTCAAACCTTTGAGCCTTAATGCGCTCAATGTAGTAACTAAGGGTTCTTTAACTTCGAACTGTGTAAACTTCTTTCTCCTGAAGAAGAATGATCAGTGAAGAACACAGGAGAGACATAGATTGGTTCAGACGAAACTCTGGAACTACTTTAGGTAAAAACCTCGTATTAGTTCTAAGGACCACCTTATCTCTATGGAATGAGAGAAAATCAGGCTCCACTGACAGCTTGCAATTCACTGATACGCCTGGCAGAGGTAATAGCTACCAGGAACATAGTTTTCCAAGTCAAGTACTTAAGCTCTGCTGACGACAAAGGCTCAAAAGGGGGTTGCGTAAGCTGAGCAATGCAAACATTAAGATCCCAAGCAGGGGTAGGATCCCTAAAGGGGGGATTGGTATGAAGCAATCCCTTGAAAAATTTACAGAATACAGGGTGAGATGACAGTGAGGAAGGCTTTCCCGCTGACAGAAAAGCAGAAACAGCTGATAAATGTACTTTGAGAGTAGCTGGTCTGAGACCTAGGCCATTAAGATGAACCATATAATCCAGAACTGTAAACAATTCAGCATAAAGCTACCAACAGTCCCGTTTTTAGGCTGCATGTCCCGGTGTCCCCACAGTTTAGTTAAAAATACAGAAATTTCCCGTTTTTTTAAATTTGTCCGGTTTTTGTCCCTGGGTCAGACGACTTACTTGGCCATGTTGTTGTGCTGCTGCTGCCGACATGTATGCTGCTCGGCTCGGCGCTGCTAGCTACTGTATGCGCTGCTGACAGCTGACTGGAACAACCTGGACCTTTAAATGCCAAAAAATGCCCAATGAAATGCCTGCGCGAGTTGTCTCCTCTAGGCTAGTCTAGACTCCACCCTTGTGTCTGTCTGGTAGGTCAGTCTGACTGGGGGATGAACGGAGATACGGAGTGTGTGACTGTCAGCCAGTCAGCAGCAGGGGAGGCAATAGTGGGAGGAGCAGAGACACTGCAGTAGTCACTAAATGGACTGCTTAAGCACAGGGGTGGGTTCTAATCAAAGTTCACCCCCTGAACCCAGGCCCTTCCAGACTTCCGACCTCCGACCTGTCCTCCTGCAGCCTGTGTTTGCCATGCTAATGCTGCTTTCTCGGCTCACAGTGCACTCACCCGCCGAACTTTCGTCTTTGACCACCTCCACCACCGATCACTGAGCGATAGGCGATGGCGATAATGAGTTAGTTGCAGTCAGTCTGGAGTGTCTGCCCTTTTTGGAGCGCGGCGGCGGTGAAGTGACGGGCGGGGCGGGGTCTCTGCTGCTGCTGCTGCATTGATCTCATCTCTGCCTTTCTCTATCTGCGTCTAGGAGGTCTACTGGGCAGGCCTGGGCATTTGTGACAGCAGGGTCGGGATGGGAACAGAAGAGCTGGAGGAGGAGGAGGAGGCCACCGCCAGACTAGAGATCACAGATGCAGGAACATCAGCCAGTCAGCTGCATCTGCAGCTATACTGTGCTGCTGCTGCAGCCTGGATCACCAGGCAAGTGGGTCACAGGCTGGGTCGGGTCGTCAGTCTCAGGGTCGGGAGGGTCCAGGTGGGTCAGGGGTGCCGGGGTGTGGGAACACTAGTTAAGCTGGAGCCTGGAGAGGAGTGGAGGATGGAGGAGGCCAGAGACAGACTGGAGATGGCATGGGACATCACACAGCAGCTGCATCTGAGTGCGAGTCAAGTGAAGATCGGAGTAGGACTTGGTGGTCTACCGTCTTCTCGAGGTGAGTGACTAAGAAGTCAAAGATTTAGTTCATTTTATTAACTTCACAAAAGTCTGACCAATTGTTGTTTCTGATGCAGACAGTAGTGCAGACTCTGTAATTTATTTTATCGCAGTGCTTGCGCTTGTGCGACTTGTGAGTGAGAAGGGCTGGGGGGTCACTCGATTCATCCATCCCATCCATCATGATCCGACCATCCAACCAATAGCAATACAGTCGTCCGTCCGTCGCGATGCTGTGCTTGTTTTTTTTTTTTTTAACTCTTCCTGGTCGCCTCGCCATTCCTCTCCTTTTGGGCTTACCTCAATGCCCCCAATCCTCACTAAATCTGCACCCAGATGCCCTGGTGACTCCTACCTGCCTCTTCCCTCCACGGAGCACCTTGCACAGCGAGGTCTACCCATGATTGCAGACTGGGTGGCTGGAGCGGTCGTCATCCAGGAATGCATAGGGGTTTTTCCGTTTTTCTGTTCCTCCCCTCCATCCCGCTGAGCACGCCGGCTCGGGCAGAACGTGCTTACGCTCACCTGCCTAGTGCCAGAGGGCGTCCTCCCCTCCCCAGCTCCCCCCACTGGAAGCCGCCGTTGCCCCGAGAGTCAGTGCTTCCACCAGCTCTCCCGGACGTCGGGTGTATTAAACACCCCTGGTATCCCTCCCCAAAGGAGGAGAGCATCCGTGGGGACGCTAGATCCTACTTCCCCCTGCCGACCCCCGGCAACCAGAGTCCGTTCCCAATCCTGGGTTGCCGGCGTGGTGTGAGGTGTGGCGTCCAGCGCCTCAACCCTCAGCGCTACGAGGCCGGCTAGCTGTGCTGGTTTTTTTTTTCTTTGTTTGTGTTGGGGTTTGGTTGGTAGGTTGCTGGGCTGGAAGGTCCAGGAAAAATCTTTGAAGTCTGTGGGAGCCTGGCTGGGTCGGACGGAACTGTGGAACTGTAATTTATTTTTGTGGCACTGACTGCTGTCTCCTCCTCCCTCCCTCCCACCCTTGACCTGATGTCCTGACCCCTGCTGACTGAGCTCAGTGACTTCCTGCTGCAGCTGTTCTCCCGTGTTCTTAGTAGCTCACATGGTGGATGGTGAAGCAGTCTTCTCTGCCTGCTGCTTGCTTGCTTAGCTTGCCTGGCCTTGGCTTGCTGCTGGCAAGGTGAAAGGTCGGGTCAGTCAGTGACAGTATGATTGTACTGAGGTAACTTACTTGGGGCCTTTTTAGAAGTCAAGTGCAACAGAAATCAAGGTTCTCAAGAACAGTTGTGTACAGGACAAATAGGGAAGGAAGAGAGAGAGAGAGACAGACACTAGGTTCTGCAGCCCAAGATCAGAGTAGTCTGGACTCTGGAGAGGAGGAGAGAGGTCAGAAATGGAAGACTTGCTCTGTCAATTGTTGTATGGAAAAGAATTTCAGAGAGACTAAGGGGAGTCTAAGGCACTGGCTAGAAAGTTTCTTCCAATCTGACTAGAGAGAAAGTAGAAAAGTGGGACACCAGCCTCTGCAGCCCGAGTATAAGACAGAGAGTCTAGAGAGAAGGAAGAAGAGACCATTGTTAAGAAAGAGTGTAAGTCAGATCTGACTAGAAACAAGAAAGAAAGAAAGAAAGAAAGAAAATAAAATGGGGAAAAGGAAAACTACTTTCAGTGAAGACTTGCAAAAAGAATACCCATTTCTTCAGAAAATGTCGAAGACAGATGTATTCTGCAAGCAGTGCAACTCACAGTTCTCCATCAGTCACGGAGGGAAAATGGACATAACCTGTCACCTTAAAACATCGAGGCATCAAAAGGCTGTGGGAACACACAGTTCCAGCTTTTCATTAACCAGGTTTTTTAAAACCAAACATGCCATTGACAGTGACCTTGTCCTAGCAGCAAAGGAGGGCGCTTGGGCCTACCATTGTGTTGTGCATTCACAAAGCTTCAAATCGATGGATTGCACCACAAAGTTGGCGAAGAGGATGTTTGAACCTAAGTTAGTTCCGCCCATACTAAAACCGAAACAATTGTGACTGGTGTACTGGCTCCTTTTTCTGAGGAAGAAACCAGAGCTGAGTTGACGGAGGCAACATTCCTGAGTGCTGCCATGGACACATCTAACCACAAACGCATCAAGATGGTTTGATACTTCAGTCCTGTCAGTGGCATTCAAACTAAGTTACTGGAGTTCAAAGATCTGCCAGAGGAAACAGCAGAAACACTGGTGGATTTCCTCATCACAGCACTAAGAAAGGAAAATATTGAGAAGAAGTGCATAGCCTTCTGTGCGGATAACACCAACATAAACTTTGGAGGGGCCACTCGAGGTGGAAAAGGCAATGTTTGGTACAAGATAAAAGCAATCACAGGACTAGAGATTCATGGCATTGGTTGCACTGCTCATATAGTGCACAATGCCATGCAAACTGCTGCTGACGTGTTGTCCATTGATGTGGAATGCATGGTGGTGATAATTTACAAGTATTTTTAAATATACACTGTCTGAGTGCAAGAATTAAAGGAGTTTTATATCTTCGTAGAAGTTTGCTGTAAGGATGTCTTGGGACAAAGTAACCCTCATTGGTTATCATTGCTTCCGGCTGTTGAGCATCCTGCAAATTTGAGGGGTTGAAGTCCTACTTCATGTCACAAGAAAAGTGCCCAACAACCTGCAGAAGTTCTTTGAGAGCCAGTTTCTGAACTTTGGCTGTGGTTTCTGCATGGTCAGCTGACACTGTTCAATTCAGTCACCAAGAGATTGGAACAACAAAACTACACAGCCATCGAGGCAGCTGAAGAACTGCTAACTCTCAAAAAGAAACTGCAAGAACAAAGACAAGAGCACTTCATTGGGCTAAAGGTGAAGGGAATGTTGAGGAAGTTGTCTGGCGAAGGCGTCGTGAACAAACACAGAATTCCTCAGCAGTGTGGATGTTTTTTATGACACCTGTGTGAGGTATTTTGAGAAATGGGACTCACTGAAGCAGTATGGAATTTTCTCCTGGGTCCTCTTGAAGCACACTCCAGACTGGGAATCTGTGGAGGACTGCATCCCCCTAGTCACTTCACAAACAAACCTGCCTCTTGATGATGGTGCTTTATTTGATGAAGTGTCACGTGTGAAGTCCTACACTAATACCACGGAAGTCTTTGAGTGGAACAGAAGCAACACTGAGCCGTCGTTGAGATGGTTGGAGATCTTCGAGCACTTCAGAACAAAAGAAATCTCATATAAAAACATTTTACCTGTAATTGAGTTTGCATTATGTCTACCTGGAACCAACACTCTGGTAGAGAGGGTGTTCTCTCTTGCCAACAAGTTGTGGACAGAGGACAAGACAAATCTCAAAGTGTCGACACTTAAAACAATGTTGATGCGTAAAGTGAATTTCAAAGACTCCTGTTCCAAATTCTATGACAAACTACTTCTCAACAAAACTATCCTACATAAAATACATGCCTCTGAAAAATATCATTTCAAAGAAACTCCTTCAGCTAGCACAACTGAAAGCGAGGAACCCACACCATATACATCTCAGACTCAGTGACATGTTTATTGCCCTGTTTCAATCTGTAAATATGTTTGCATTTTGCTCAGTCTGTCATGACAGGACAGTCCATGTGTTTATCATTTGACCTATTCCTTTGTTTTGGATGGATTTTTCTTGCTGGTGTTGGGCGCTGATTACAGAATAATTGAAACCTTCATGTTTACCAGCGAATTTCTTTCTGTTGGTGTTCTGGCACAGTTAGAAAATAATTTAAATCATTGTGTTCTGCATTTACCAGTGGATTTTTTCCTGTTGGTATTGGATAGCGTAGTTACTTACGTTACACTAAAAGAAGTGAACCTGTTGGCACTGGATAGAAAACAAAATAAATTTTCATGTTACGGTAAGCCACTGTCTGTGTCTAAATGTTTATATACACACATACACACAAACATTTATTTATTTATTTACTTCCAAATGGCATGTCCCAGTTTTAGGCTTCAGAAAGTTGGTAGCCTTAATTCAGCAGTGTCTGGGGATATATGCTTCTTGGAACACCAAACGCTGAATCTTCTCCATTTGGAGTTGTAAGTTTTCTGGTGGCAGGCTTTCGAGAGGCTTTGAGAATATGCAGAACCCCTTGGGACAGAAGCAAATCTGCATTCTCTAACTCTTCAAGAGCCATGCCTTGAGATTGAGAGACTGAAGATTTGGGTACCAAATTATCCCCTGAGAGGAGGTTAACAGGTTGTAATTTCTGGGAAGAGACAGGGGAAGATGGACTGCTAGGGACCTCAACGGGGGTACCAAGGCTGCCTGGCCCAGTCTGGAGCAATCAGAATCACTTTGCAAGGTCGTGACCTTACCTTGACTAGAACCTTGAACAGTAGAGGAAAGGGAAGGAAGGCATATAGAAATGTCCCTTCCCAGTTCAAAACAGAGCATCCAGAGGGACTGAACCCAATACTGGGGTCTGCAACAAAACAGAGGAAGTTGGTGTTTGTCTGGGGCTGCAAAGAGACCTATCTCTGGAGTGCCCCACCTTGAAAAAGTCACTTTCAACACCATAGGGTCCAGGGACCATTCATGATGGCTCTGGGAGATACTGCTCAATGCATCTGCTAGCACATTGTCCTTCCCTGGAAGGTGGACTGCTATCAGAGAGGTCTGCAGAGAATAAGCTAGGGACCACAATTTCATGGTTTCCGTGCACAAGGCGGTGGACCGAGTGCCTCCCTGCTTGTTGATGTACCGCATGGTGGTGGTGTTGTCTGTCCTGACCTGAACCACCTTGTTCTGCATTGACTGAGAGAAAGCTTGCAGGGCCAGAAAACTGCCCTAAGTTCCAAGAGATTGATATGAAGAAGGGATTCCTGGGGACCACAGTCCTGGGCTGTGACAGCCCCAGATGGGTTCCCACCCCAGTAGAGAAGCATCCATGGTTAGGACCACAGAGTGAGACTGAGTGATGAATGGGACTCCTTGCCTGAGTTGCCACCATTGGAGAGCCTGGGTCAGAGTCTGGGTCACTGGAACTAGTTTGGTTAGAATCTTTCTTCAGAGACCAAAAGGCCCTTAGGTGAAACTGAATGTCCCTCATCTGAAATCTGGCCCCTTGGACCACTGCTATAGAAGCTGCCATGTGGCCCAGAAGTGGAAAGGAGTTGCTTTGCTGGCCGAGAGACTGGTGGAATGAAGAAGCCAGCTCTGCAATGGCCTGCCCTTTCCAGGGAGAAAAGCTCTTTGCTGACTGTATCAACTCTGCTCCTATGAAGGTGAGGAGCTGTACAGGCTCGAGAACTGACTTGGGAAGATTGAGAAGGAATCCTAGGGAAGTGAGCACTTGCTGAGTCACTTGAAGGTCTGACTTGACTTGGTCTGGGGACTGACCCACAATGAGTCAGTCACACAGGTATGGAAATATGTTTCCTTCTTAAAAAGGCCACTACTACTGCTGCTAGGCATTTTGTGAATACCCTTGGAGCTGATTTCAGGCCGAAGGGCATAGCTTTGAACTGAAGGCAATTCGAACCTGAGGTACTTTCTGTGGGAGCACATGATGGAAATGTGAAAGCAGGCATCTTTTAAGTCCGGGGAGGCTAGCCAGTCCCCTGGCCTTAGAGAGGGAAGAATTATTTCCAGAGTCACCTTTTTGAATTTTGGTTTTAAAAGATGTTTGTTCAGGTATCTTAAGTCTAGGATGGATCGCCACTCCCCTGTCTTTTTTGGGGTAAGGAAGTACCTGGAGTACAGACCTTTGCCCCTGTGCAATGTAGGAACTCTCTCTCTACAACCTTTAGAGCCAGTAGAGATGAAATCTCAGCCTCTAGGGCAATGGTTTCGGAGATGCTTGCAGGTGGAAAAGATCTGTCCCTCAGCTTTGGATATTTCTTGAAGCTGAGAACCAGCCCCTGGCTTACCACCTCCAGGACCCACTTGTCTGAGGTAACAGACATCCAGTCCTGGATGAAGTAAGCCAGCCTGCCTCCTACAGGAATGGGGAGTCAACCGGGCTGACACATCAGGGTGTCTGCTTGGCAAGAGCCTTAGGTTGAGGGATGGATGCAGCCCTGCTCATCCCCTTCCTCTCTCCTCTGAAGAACCCCCTCTGAGGAAAGGAGAGAGGCCCGTGTTGGTAGAAAGGCCTATGAAAAGGCCTGCCCATGACCCTAGCCTGCTGCCTTTGAGGAGTTGCCTGCCTTTCCTTGGCCTGAGCACTCCTGTAAGTGGTCCTATACTCATCCATCTTTTTCATGTAATTCTCTGTCTGCTCCCCAAACAGAGAAGTACCCATCACAGGGAAATCCATGGCCTTAACCTGCTTGTCCTATGAGAGACTAGTACATCTGAGCCAAGCCATTCTCCGAAGAGCCACAGATGTAGCCATGACTCTAAAGAACACATCATTGGAGTCCACAGAAGCATGGAACTGTACCTTAGATGCCTCAATCCCATCAGCAGCCACCCTCTCCAGCTCCGAGGCTAGCTGGGGAGAGGTCTGCTTAGCCAGTGCCAGTACAGTGTCCCACCTGGACTTCTGGCACTTGGCTGCATAGGCCATATAATTAGCCTGCCTGAGTCCCAAGGCAGATGCCATGTACTATTTCTTTGCCATGGCATCCAGCTTCCTAGAATCTTTATCTGGGGGACGTGAAGCCAAGGGTATATTAGCCTTATCACAGGCTGCAGCCTGCACAACCCCAACATGGCTGCATTGTTGATACAAGTACTCTGTACCAGAATCTGATAAGGTGTACCTTTTGTCCATCCTTCTGTCGACAGGAGGTACAGAATTTGGAGTTTTTTAAATCTTTTGTGTCTGTTTCCCAAAAGACTTATGAGGGGGAATAGACAGTCTCGTGAACTCTGGGATGTCCATCATCTCCACGTAATCAGGTTCCTCTTGTTCCTCTACAGCTTCTTCCACAGGGAGCTGGAGGGTTTCTGCCACTTTCCTGTAAAACATGTAGTGGGAAGGGGACTCAGAAAACCTAGGAGGGGAAACACCAGAAGGCCTGTCTAGGGGGATGTCCAGTTCAATGGGCTCAACCAGACCTCCCACACCATCGTCATCGTCATCATCATCATAATCTTCATCCCCCTCCAAATCCGGTTCATAGAAATCTTATGGGGCTTAATCTTGAACCGGAGGAACCGACCAAACTGAGCGCCTGCCAGAAGGCGCCGGATCAGACGGAACTGGACGAAGCAATTCTACAATCCTTATCGCATTGACAATCTCTTCAGCGGTCAGAAAATGGGTCTCTGGATCTGAACCGGACTGTTTTTCTTTTCTTTTTCTTTTTATAGGAACTGATCCCTCAGGATCGGCTCTCCTCTTGCCTGAAGAAGTATTGCCCCGGTCAGAGGGCACTCCCTCAGGTTCGGTCAGAACCGTACCGGGCTGGCCATCCGGGTCAGCGGACTTCACTGCCTCCTTATCCCTAAGTCTACCTTAGAAATTTTACAGATTTGGCAGTCTGAATCGAGGTGGTCAAACCCCAGACAATAAACACAGGTGGTGTGGGGATCAGCCTCAGCAAAGACCTCCCCACACACACTGCAGTGTTGAAACCCAGTGGGCCCGGTTTTTCTTTGGGGTTTCTCAGACATAGCCATCCTAACCACAAACTTACCCTTTTTATGGCAAACAAGCAGACAAGACACCCTTATCGGTTTCTAACCGTGTCATGGGTATTGGAAAAAAACACAAGAAAATGTAGTTTTTTAAAAACTGATAAGGACCGGTAACCACACTCTAAGTTTAAAAACAAAGACAATCACTAAACGTCCGGTTCAACCGAACCGGTCAAAAAATCTATTTTACAATTTCCACAAGTTTACTATGTCTAGTTCACTACCTAGTACTGTACCACAGACAGAGATCTGAACTGAAACTTGTGAAAAATAATCGGTAAAACCAAGGGTTTAACGATTCACAAACCGTGAGCAAAGGAGAAATCTCCGGAGCGGCCGTTCAGTTAGGCGGAGTAAAGAATCTGACAGTTGCGCTTCAAAGTGTAGCAGACAGAGGTTTGAACCGAGCTCAAGCTCAACGTTCTATGCTCTGCATAGAAAATGAACCCTCTACTCTCCGGGGCAGTTTGACTGCAATAGTCAGAATACAGCAAGACTTCATTTTGTTTGAAAACTATTTTATTACAAATGCACATAGACAGTATTTTTTTTAAAATATTTATTTAGGTAAACCTCTAACATAAGGTTGCCCTTTTTATAAGTGGATTAACCCACTCCAAGGCATGGGTTTCCTGAGCACTAATCCCCACCTGGGTGGTTGAAGTCACTCGGCCTGCAGCCTCATACCTCACAAAACACACACACACACAGATTAATGGTCAGTAAACCCATGCCCTGTTGTGGGTTAATCTTTATGAAGCAGATTAATGCTACAAGATAAATATCTCATTTCTGTGGAATTTCTTCAGTAATAAATAATGGACAGGAGAAATCTATGCAACTTATATAAAATACAACCTGAATTGTGTCTAAATATGTTTTCCAACATTGTTCCAATGGCATCAACTGCTCTTTTGAAAGGATGATTTAACTTTGATCATCATCCTGAGAAACTGCAGTCACAGTTTATATACATAAATAATACTATTTGTATCTAAAGACACAAATACTTCATAAAATGCTGTTTGACTAGTAGCAGCTTGTACTGTACATGCCTTTTTCTGACAAATAAAATACATTTGTTACAGAAATACAAGTTATTAGCATGCGTACAGAAAGTGTTTTGGCTGCTGATACAGTGCAGCCATTCTGGCATTCATATTGTACACTTGTATTTCTGTAAGGATGTCCAGCTCATTAAAAGCACTTGGTTTGCAGTTTCTTTCTCTTTCTTTCTTTCTTTTTTCAATTTTTGTAATGTTTCATTTACAATGTGTAGCAAAGTCCCTCCACCTCTGCTGGGCACCGTCCAGTGTGGTAGGCGCAAAAGTTTGCTCTTTCCCAGTGCAGTCTTGACTGGGTGGGAAATGAAGAATCTTCTGGTCCTAATGATGCTAATCCGTCACCACTCTAATGAGCTGTTTGGTAAACTGGCACCGAGGAGTGATGTAAATTTAATGAGAGGACAGATTGTGGTGGAATAAAAATTTAAGGACTTGATTTTCTTCCTTTGAGGCTTTACAGCCCCTGCTGACATCTAGTGTTCCATGAAACTAGTTAACCACTGCTGGTTGCATTGTTTTAAAGCTTCACTTCTGAGGCTATGTCTGGCCCTTTTCTTCTTCATGCACCAATATTGTAAGTGTGGCGGGCGTTGGACCACTGGCGCGTATTAGGTTACACGGTAACCAGCTGAAATGCAGGCGCAGCATCCCCATCACAAAGGCGATGTCAGACAGAAATATATGGCTGTGATGAAAACAATGCTGCTTGTTCACGATATTTGTACAGTATTGTAATTCTTGTAATTGGGGGCTCTCCCATCAATAATTGAATTGACATTTCATTCAGTATGTTTATGTTTTATTAATGATATTTATACATTACTGTAATTCAGTACCACCTGCTGAAATATCATGCATTTAGTTATTGATGGAAGTCTCCGCCAGTTAAAATTACAATAATAACGTCTTACAAATATCAGCCATTTTAACACCCCGTGACAGCGACACCAGAGGGTAACACGCGGCAGGTAGCGAATACAGTAAGAACAGCAAATACAAATATTAGTTACCTCACTGCTAGTGAGGAGAAGGAGGACAATAAAAATCCACAATAATTTAACTGCCTAAAACAGAGAGGATAATGGGTGGGGTTATGAAGTTTACCACGTTGTAAACCCCTCGGCGGTTGCCAGGCGACCTTATAAACCTCAAGAGCAAAGCTCGAGAGGTTTACCATCGGCATGGCGGCGCGGAAGGGTTTTCAACGTGGTAAACTCATAACCCCAGCTATTGTCATTTACAGTGTATGGGGTTGCAACGGTAAACACTTTCAGGACAGAACTGGAAAGGCTGTTACTTGTTGGCTTCTGTTGGACAGTTTAAACCGATCGTGGTAGTACGACCAACGTTGGTGCTGAACTGGCGCACCTGACTGGATTCAATCCTGTAATCTCACCGATGTGACGAAGGCAAGCAAGGTTTATAAGCTGACGTCGGATCAGTGAGATTACAAGATTGATGACAGCAACATGCCATGCATAATAAGGGATCCCATACTTTACAGAGATACACTGATGAGTTGCGAGGTTGCCTTCTGTTGTCACTCGAAGTTAGAGAGTTCTTATGTTTTGTAATATTCCGTAATATTATTCTTTTTGTGGGTGCTCTGCCCCCCACACAGCCCAGTTAAAAAATACAACTTCATTGGTGCGGGCGGGCGCCTACAGAAAGAATAATATCAGTGAATATTACAAAACTTAAGAACAGAATGCAAGTGGAAGCAACATGAGCATGCCCACTGTGTGACTTTCACCGCAGTGTGTGGAGTTTCCAGAAAAGCGCATAACTGGTCCGTCCTCCACAAACACCCCAATATTTTATATTTAGGTTTGAGTTGTTTATTCTAGAATATATTTAACCAGAAAAGTTTACCTGAGATACAACATCTTGTTTCCAGTGGGGACCTGCTTCTAACAATTTCTGCTGCTGAGTGAGACTGCAGCACTGAAGCTTAGGACTTGACCAGCATCACCCAGTCAGCACTTGGCTTTTGCAGGGTTTGAACCAGTGATCTTTTGGTTTCCAATCCAGTGCACTGACCACTACACCACACTGCCTCTAGAGTGAAGAAACTGAATTCTGTTTTCATGCACTGTGTCATGTATAGTACATGGTCAGACAAGGTGCATAAGTCAGTGAGGTTGCTTGCTCACGTCTGGGGTGTCAGATGAGAAGGTCGTGGATTCTAGTCCCACACCAGGAAGTTGGGCTAATAAGCGATATTGCGCTATAGTGTAGCACTATATGGGTACTGCACTGACTGAATGTCATCCTTCACGTGAAATGTTAAACTGAGGTCCCTTCTGCCCATCTCTGGTGACTGTCCAGGTCGGAGGAAGGAAAGATCCCAGGGCATTTGTCATAAGGGTAGGGTATTTTTCCTGCTGTCTGGGTCAACATTCCCAGTCCAGTAAACCAGGTCCATGTAATGCACCCCCAGGACACACCTGGAGACAAACTGTCACAGTACAGTGTGTCTTTTCTGGTCAAGCATTACAAATAAATAAATAAATAAAACAGATCCCATGTCTCCCCCCATTCACCTTGAAAAAACTGCCACAGCTCAGTGTGTCTTTTCAGGTCAAACGTATAACTTGAGTTACTTAAGCAATAAGGCATGACAGGGTGTGGTATATTATGGGGTATCATCACGCCTTGGGTGGTTGGGCACGAGGCCACAGGCAGTCGTCCCAACGCAGTGACGATGTATCCCACACCTGGAGTGACTTATTGCTATTATGAACTGAGTTTCAAGTTTTATAAATAAAAAATAAAGAAACAGGTTTTAAAACGTTTTATGAATGAGTTTTTGGGTGGTGTAGGGTACATTTTGAAAATAGTTCTCAGACAGTAGAGAGCAAGGAGACTAGTGGCGCTGGAACTTTTGAAGCCATGATGATGTAGCCTGATATCATCACGGCTTCCAAGAGCTCTGGGCCAATCAGATTCCTCTATTCACGATCCTCGTTCATTATATGGTATAATACCTCCTCTCTCATGACTTGTTCCTTATATACAACGGCGGCTGCGCAAATGTTGACTCATATTGCGGTATAATGTGCAGCGCAGTGCGCCACATGCACTTGAATAGCATGTATTTTGTATTGCGACCACCACATTATACTGCAGTACCATTAAACTTTTGAGCAACTACCACTGTATAAAAGACTGAACCTCCAGCAGTGCAGCGACCCCAGGGGTTCAGTTAATTGGTTTTCTGTAGTGATAATTGAAAAAGCAGAAAACGTGTTCATATGTGATGGGGACCTCAGCCTTACATTCAATCCCCAACTAGACAGTACCTCCCAAATCCCCAGAAAAGTACACACAGTGGCAAAAAAAGTTAAAGCACTGCTCTGCGAACTAGGGATACGTCACCCAGCTCCACCCAGGGATTCGCCTGCTTCTCTCCTGTTCATAAGATGTATTTGCGCCTTGACATCTTTCTCCTGTTGAAAGAGTCTTGTATGAAAAAATGCATGGTAGGGCCTATTGCCCTGTCTGATCAAGCCCCACTAACCTTAGAAATGGATTTACAGGTACAACCAAGAGCCTCATTTGGAGGTTTAACACTTTCCTTTGCAAGCTAAAGAGATCAGAGATCAAATTCACTGCTAATATCCCAGGCAGTCCAATAAAACTCAGGTCCTGAGATCAGCCCAGGTATCTGATGGGACACAGTAAAGGCAATATTGAAGTAGACTCATTTCAATAGTGGCAGATAGAAAATAAAGTGATAGGAGAGGTAAATACAGTTGGAGTCCCAGATAGGATGCCTGGAGACTCAGCAACAGCTCAAGCTTCATGAGGGGAAGGTGATGGTGAAGCTCAGAAAGAACTTAACACTATTCTTGACCACAGAGTGGAACTAAATCTTAAATACCTAGGGAACAATATTATGAGGGGCCTGCCCCAGATTTTAAAACTGTTAGCCTGCAGATTACAGGGAGAAGGCCAGAGCACATATAGTTAAGGTTATCCATCAGCATGAAGGGTTGCAGGTGACAGTAGTAGAAGGTAACAGGGGGCATTTAAACACCATTATGAGACTTTGTATGGGACTAAGGGAAGCCCAACCCCCATGTTCAAATAGATGATTACTTACAGAGCCTTACCCTTCCACAAGTTACTCAGGAGCAGAATAAGGCCTTTGTGTACTGATCACGATGGAGGACATCTCACTGGCCACAACAAACGGTAAAATGGGAGAGTGTCCAGGTTCAGATGGGTCCCCTGCAGAATTTTATAACAGTTTCCAAAAGGAAACCATACTGTTACTGAGGGCAGCCTATACAGCACCATGGATGGAAAGAGGTTGTCTGTCACCCTCATGGAACCAAGTGGTAATCTCCATGACACCCAAGCCCAGCAAGGACCATATTCTTCGCCTCTCTTATAGGCCAATATCTATATTAAATTTTAACGTACTAACATACTACAATGCCAGCAGAATAGGCCTAAAGGTCTATCAAGTCTGCTTAAAAATCAGCACCTGGTCAGGACACCATTGCTGGCCTCCCCCCTCCCCCGTATCTCCCCCCAGCCCTATCCCCCAACAGAGCTTCACTTCCCAATCCAGCATTCCTCAGTTTTACCCTCCACTTGTATCTGTCCCAGCCCCTCTTGAATCCTTCCACTGTGTCAGCAGCCAACAGCTCTGCCAGCAGTGCATTCCATGGGTCCACCACCCTCTCAGTAAAGTAGCATCTCCTAGTCTCCCCTAAGCCTCCTGCCAACCAGTCTCATGGAATGGCCCCTGGTGGCCACCTCCTCTCTCAGATGGAAGACCCTGATTGGGCTGACCCTGTTCAATCCCTTCAGATGTTTAAAGACCTCAGTCATATCCCCTCTGTCTCTCCTCTCCTCCAAGGAGTACAAATTCAGCTCCTCGGGCCTCTTCTGATAGGTTCTCTCCCCCAGGTCCTGTTGATTATAAGTTTTTGACATCTATTTTACTAAACATTTAGAGGTTCTAATCCTGCACCTAGTTAATATGCACCGAACCTTTTTTTTTTAATGGGTCACCAGGCTGCAGGCAATGTGGAGCGCACTCTGCATGTCATTGACCATTTGACCCACACTAAATTACGGCCCTGAGTATGGATGTCGAAAGGGCTACTGAGCAGGTCAGTTGGTCCTATCTATATTGGGTCCTTGCCGGTTTGGCATTTCATCACAGTTTATAGAATATATACAGACCCTTACAATGAACCTCAAGCCTTTATGCGTGCTGTGAACACTTGACTCAGAGTCAGACTCAGAGACTTTGCCTTAGTCGGGGCATTAGGCATGGGTGTCCCCTCTCCCCAGTTTTATTTGCCCTGTATACTACACCCCTAGCCCAAAGAATACGTATGGATCAGGAAATATGAGGAGTCATGACAGGAGGGTAGGAGCACAAAATCATACTTTATGCTGATGATGTGCTGTTTGTCTCATGCAGCCAGAGCCCTCCCTTCCTTGAGTGATGTCCTGGATGGAGGAATTTTCCACCTTAGCAGAGTACAGTAAACTCCACAAAACCTGAGGTCCTCACCTTCAATCCCCCCCCCACCCCGGACACTGCAAGCTAATTTTCCCATGAAACATGCCCTCTCTAAATTAAAATACCTCAGCATTATATTATGCAACTGGAATGCACACCTTTACCAGGACAACTATTCTCCCCTCCTCCAACTACTTAGTGAGGCTATGGAAGGGTGGTCCCTCTTGCCTCCCCCTTTACATTCCAGGATACTGGCAATAAAAATGAACACACTCCCTATATACTTGTATGTTCTAGAGTATGGAGTTCAGTACTGATGCCCACACCTGAAAAAGGACATTAACCTGCTGGAGAAGGTCCAGAGGAGGGCTATAAAGATGATAGCAGGTCAGCAGGGTAAGGCATATGAGGAGAGAGAGGAGAGGTTGAGGGCACTGAACATGTGCTCCCTGGAAGACAGGAAAGAGAGAGGACATGACTGGGACCTTCAAGTACTTGAAAGGAATAAATAAGGTTGATAAGGAGAGTCTTTTTAAGCTGAGTGGCAACCATAACATGAGGGCACAGTCTTAAGCTGGAGGGTGGAAGATTTGGGAGGAGATCGGAAGCACTTCTTTATAGAGGTGGTGGACACATGGAATGCGCTGCGGAGGAGGTCGTCTCGTTGGAGACAGTGGGCAGCTTTAAGACAGGCTGGAATGAGGCAGGGGAAGGTAAGGATCATGGGTAGGGAGGATGGGAGGTGGGGAGGAGGGCAGGGACATTGCGCAAGCTGTGGACCCTGCTGTCTGAGCAGACTTGATAGACCAAATGGCCTTCTTCTGCGGCTTCTTCGTATGTTTCTGTGTTTTCAGTGTGTCCCTGTATTTTTAACTAAATGCTAGTTGGGAGAAATGCAGAAACAGACTTTCAAATTCATATTGGCAAATGCCAAACCTCGAGTCAGGTCCACCATATTCCTAGCCATAAAATCTTGTTGGGGGCACTTTCGGCCCTTGAAGAATATTGGATAGCGGCTCAGATCTGCAGGGCATTCCAATGGAACAACCTGAACTTTCAGACACACTTGGAAAATATAGAAGAAGAAACAGCAGAACTGAGACCCTTACAGCCCTCCCATATGACCAGTCCACTCTCGGGCAAAGGACAAAATCCTCTTATACAGCCCCTGAAATCACACTCAAGAGATGAGAATGGTTTCTTTGCTACCCCCAAATGACAGAATAATTATCGGAACAATCATAGAGGTATAAATGGCTAGCATGGGACCCTGATCTCCCCCCCAACAGACTGGACCCTGGTAAATTAGACAGGCATGGCAGGGCTAGAATTTCAGATCAGATGCTCACTGGAATCAATCAATCAATCAAAATCTTTATTTATTCAGGCGAGCATCATTGGCGTAGCTCATTTACAAGATGGACCTGGTGGTCATACAAAGAAAGGATACAAGTTTTGTACAAAGACATGAAAATAAAATAACACAAGTACAATCATTTAGGTGAGAGATATATACAAATATTTACAGATATACAAGGCACAGTAACAATAACTTAAAACCTGTAAAATGAAGAGGACAATCAATATAGGAGGATAATGTTCAGATAGTAGGGCTTCTGAGGCTTTTTATGCAAGTGGGATAACTGACAAGGTAGAAGAATGGAAACTAACATAGTGGATTACAGAAGGAAGGGGTGGGGAAGGAGGAGACTAGGCCTTATGGAAGCAGTTGCATAGTTCTGGGAATAGGGTGGTATATAATTTTTTGAAGGATGATAAGGGTAAGAGGGTATTCAGATTCATAGATTTTTGGAGTGAGTTCCAGATAAATGCTAGGGAATAGCTGATAGCAGCTCTCCCAAACCGGGTGCAGGTGTTGGGAATCTTTAGCATAATGAGCTTATTGATCCTTAGGGTGTATGGCCTGGATGTGATTAGGGTGAAACAGTCTGGAGATGGAGGGGAGTTTGTCTAACAAAGCTTTAAAGATCCAGATAGCAGCATTCTTTTTCTTCTGTGCTGTAGGGATGTCCAATTGACTGCATTGTAAAGAGAGCAATGATGGGTGCTGGAGGGAAGGTCTGTAATAAATCTAATGGCTCTATGATACAGGGTGTCTAGTTTATTTAAGAGGGAGAGGAGCAGTGGCCGTGGGAAGTCAGCATAGTCAATGAGGATAGGAATGATGCCAGGATTAATCTTTGTTTGGAGTCTCTGGTAAGGTAGTATTTTATTCTGTAAAATAAGCCAAGTCTTTGTCTCAGCTTTTCAGGAGCTCTTCAACTTGGACAGAGTAGTCAAGCTTGTTGTCAATCCAGACTCCAAGATATTTGAATTTGTCCACAAATTCCAGATTTTCTCAAGGATGGTGGATAATTGTGGGGTGGTGAATGATGGGATAGTGGAAGAGCAACTCTTGGTGGCAAAGAACATGGCTTTGTTTTTGGCATTTAGAAGTAGTTTTTCCAACAGGTTGTGCTGTAGGATGGAGAATTCTGACTGTAAAAGTTCACAGGCTTTTGATGGTGAGGATTACTGACATATAGTACAGTATCATCTGCAAAAGGTGAATGTTAGATTGAGAGAGGTTGGAGTCAATGTTATTGATATAAATGGCAAAGAGGATGGGGCCCAGGATAGAGCCTTGCAGTACACCTCTTAGGAATAATAGATATGACCTTTGGAGAATCCAAAGTAGAATTATATTAGTCCAACAGAGACTGCTTTTGATATTTTGAGCTGTGGAACTATATGCAAATAAGGCTCAGAGTGTCTAAAGAAGAAGCAAGACAGGCTCAGGATGATCCCATCATTAGGGCACTTAATGGCTCGATTACAGTTCTTGGGTCAGAAAAATGGTGGCCTGAAGTGGTAATATATAATCACAGGGTTGCGGGCGGCGAGGCCCCAGAAACCCACTGGGAAAACCTGTCCGTCATATTTTGCAAAACAGGTCAATACAGAAAGTTTTCAGATGAGGCGGGGAGGGACACGAGGGGCATGGACTGAGACTGGAGGGAAGATTCAAGAGGAGATGAGGAGACATGTTTTCATGGAAGAGTGGTGGATAAATGGAGCACCTTACTAGGCGTAAGGCGTTGGCAGTTTCAAGAGGGGTTGGGACAGGGTAAGGGTAAGGGATACTGGAAAGGGGGATGGGAGGGGCAGCTGCGTGATGAGGACTAGCTGCACACTCGAGCAAACTCGATAGACCATGAGGCATGTTTCTGCTGGCAGTTTCGTATGTTTGTATATTTTCTGGCCCAGAACTGCAGTCCTTCCATAATCTACACTGTGGCTCAGAAGGAAGCAGTCTCCAGGATCTGCCAATACTCCCTGCTCCCAAGAGATCTGCAGCCTCACATCTTGTGAATAAATGGAAGCAGGAAGCAGGGTTTACTTAGCAGACAGGGAATGGGCTAGGGTGTGGGAGGTTCCTTCCAAACACCCTCAGCCCCAGATAGCATGTATATACCTGGGAAATTAAAACTCTTTCCTTACGCCCAACAGAATAGTCAAGTGTAACCCAACAGTTGCACCTGTATGCTGGAGGCAATGTGGGCAAACCAGTCCTCTTACACACATTGGGATCAATTCTCAAAAGTTGACAAAGGGCTTGGACAAGCCCTGCATCAAACCTAGCGCTGCGACGAACACACTGACGCAGCTTGCACCAGATTCTCAAAGGTCATGCGCATCTGCGACACTTTACCCCTTTTACGGTTGCTTGTGTAACCCCCCTGCAAATGGGGGTTCCCAAAAGACTTCCAGGAGCTTGCTTGAATGCTCCAAGCCTGAATGGTGTTTGGCATTTAAGCCATTTATCAGTGAGTGTTTTTAGAGCCTCTGGTACTGTCTCTTTAAGAGCTGTCTGCTTGCAGACATAATTAGTTGTATGGGGGGACTGTGTGCTTCTCTGAGTACCACTCGAGCTGCTGCCAATTCACTTCATTTTGCAGTCACTAGGAGTGCAAAGGAACCTATCTGAAAGATGTAACTGTTTGCCAGAAATTATTTAGAGTAATAATGAAATTACAGTTTGTCTAACCTGCTTTCTTTGCAGTCAGAACTGTGTCTGCTAGTTCCCCATTCTAGTTTTGAACTGCTGAACTGGACCAATCAGTGTGGGGTAAGCTAGCTCTAAAATGGTGCCTTGGACGAATCAGAACTTGGACTCATAATCTGAGCCAGCCACAAGAGGATTGTATGGGCAGTGACTCTGGGAGATGTAGTTTAGACTTCAGTGCCTTTTTGGACCAACAGCAGCAGTCTTGTGAGTGACAGCCAATCCAGTCAAGAACTGGGAGGAACTCAAAGGAAGTGCCCGAGTTTTTGTCGGTTGGAGTTCAGTTGAGCTTTGGCAGTGAAGAAGGAAGGAGCCCTGTACTTTTCAGTGTGCAGTTTTAGTCAAAAACGTGTGTAAGGCCCAGAGTTCCGGTCTGCAGCTTGTTAGGACTGAATCCGTCCTGTAGAAAGAATCAAAAGGATCTCTGAAGAGTAGAAACCAGGCTCACCCTGTAGAAGACTGGAGGAATTGCTGAAAATTACACTCGGTCTGTCAGGAACTGAATCTGCTGTGTGTTCTCCGGGTATTGTGCAGTAATTGCGATCGGGATACAGATGCAGCCTGCCTGGTATAGTGCTTTCTTTTATATGGATGTGTGAAGAGGTTTGTGTACCTCAAGTGAGCCAGCTGACATTGAAGGACCCTATCTTATTTGGAGGTGAGTACTAATTCAGGGTCGCTCCTGTTGAATTGCCACATTAAATCCAAATGGAATTACTGTACTGCTGACTGTTTAATTCTCCTTTTTCTCTGTGTGAAAGGGCCTACCAGCTGCCACGGTTTGGACTAGCCACTAGGGCTTGGGAACCAGGACAGTAACTGATAGGGATAGGCCTGTGCACAGAGCCATAAATGAATTATTAGAGTGATAAGCCAATTAACCTGATTTCCTGTCCTTGTTATATCCCCTAAATAAATCAGAGCTGCTTGTTTCAGCAAAGTTATACTGCCTGAGGTATTTGTCTATGTTAAAGTACTGTTCTGTGATTGTTGCACTGTATCTCATTTCACAGGAGGTCCCAGTGCGGAACCAGACCTGGGGTAAGTGTATACTGTGAAGGTAATTCTGATATATTGTGTGGCCACTAGTGGGAAGAAAGGGGTTGCAGTGTCCCAGAGGGCTGTGACCAAGTTAGTTTAACTATTGCAAACCCTGACCTCTGGGTGGAGGCAGCCGCCATTGGATCCAGGCCCCTCAACCTGTTAGTGGGCAAATCAGGCAGGGTAGTAGCCCCTGGGATAGCGCCATCTAGGGGTTACACTTGCACCAAATAATTGCCACGTAACCCGTAAAAGGTCCCATGATTGATGCAAAGTTAGACCAGCAAAAGCTGGTCTAACTCATACATGTGGCACCCAGGATCAAGAATCCTAGCTGCCGACCAGGAGTGCCGCAAGCACCATACACCGTGTGTTCAGTACAGCTGGGCCTTGCAGCATTCTGACACTTTTGAGAATCGGGCCCCTAATCTTCTATACCTGTCCAGCCTTGACATCATTTTGGGAGAAACTTAATCGGAAATTAAAGGGCCTCTTTACTATACCGACACAACAGTGTTTCCAGAACCTGATTCTAGGACTGTACCCTGATAGCAAAGGGAGCTAGCTCTTTATACATTTGCCATATTTGCGTCACAGCAATAGGTAAGGCAGTAACCAGAAAATGGTTACAGGTGGAATCGCCGATGTTAGCAGATTCGCCTAATATAGTTGAGGACATAGCAGAAATGGAACAACTGACTTACCAGGTGCAAGACAGTACAGAAAAATATGTAGAGAGAGAGATGGGTTAGAGTGCAACTGCAGCAGGTCAGCCAGCCTTGAGGGAAGGAGAATGAATAACAAGTTAGCATGCCCTGTTTTATTTACATAACCTAGTTGAAGACAGGGATACTCTGAAGACCTACTGGTTGTTTTGCATGAAGCTGGGTTGGTCCGCCTCCCACCACCACCACTGAGAGACCAAAATGTGAATATGCTGATCCATGGGAAGTATTTTAGCCTCATAGTGTTGGTAGTTTTAGTGACAGTGTTTTTTTTGTTGTTTTATTACATTTTTAGTCTTAGGACTTGATTACCATCAGAAATATAGTGAGAATTTCCTAAGCATATACTGGTATGTACTTGTGTCTGATAGTCTCAATAAAGTATGTATACAAAAAAGTAATTCTTTGCACTGGGTGAGCAGTGGTCAGTGGTGGGACTAGAACCTGACTAAGATACTCTAACAGCCAGGTGGAGACAGCAATGACATACAAGGAGCTATAAGGGCATCCACTTGCTCTTGTGTGTGTATCTTAATACGCTGCAAAGGCCACTCTTATGGTTGTAAGTAGTCTCAAATACAATCTTAGAGATGCGAGAACCATGAACTGAAGGTGAGTGGTTCTGATACCCTAAGGATGTGAGACCACGCTTACAGCCATAAGGGTGATCTCTGTGGTGGTATTAATATATCATTGATCAAAATCGATCAATAATGTATTTGTAACCCCCCTACAAATGGGGGTTCCCAAAAAGTCCTCCTTGAGCTTGCCTAAATGCTCACTGCCAGGCTGGTGTCCTGCGTTTTAACAGTTTAAGTGTGAATGCCAGAGCCTGTATAGCCTCTTTGTACTGTCTCTTTAAGAGCTGCCTGATTGCAGCCTAAGTAATCTGAGAGGGAGCTCTGTTGAAAGATGTAACTATTTGCTGAAAATCATTTAGAGTAATAATGATAATGTAGTTTGTCTAACCTGCTTTCTTTGTAGCAAGGACTGTTTGGTTTTGTCTCCATTATCTTGGTCCTGGACTGCAAATTGGACCAATCAGTTCTGGTGAAACCTAAAATGTAGCCGGACTACAGGAGCTGTCTGAAGTCAAAATCTGTAGGAATTGTAGTTTTGAACTTTTGCTTCTTTTTGCAACTGAAGGGAGCTCTTGCCTTGAATGACAGTCAAATCAGCCAACCAAACCTTTTGGATCTTGGGGAAGTCCTGGGCTGCTTGCAGTTTTCAGTTAGTTCTGAGCTGGGAAGTGAAATGAGAAGAGCTCAAGTGTTTTTTGGGTAGCAATCCTGAGTGGATTCGCATGGGAAAACTGTGAAAGGGCTGAGTTTTTGGCTTGCATATCTGCGGCTGCTCCTGAGAGAGAGAGAGAATTATTTTGGACTAAATCCAAGTTTGTGTGACTAAAGTAAGATAATGAAGTGGGCCAGGCTCAACCTGAAGAAGACCGAAGATTTTACTGAATAGATCGGCCTGTCAGGAGTTCCAACTACCCCTAAGCTCCTGGTGTGTGCAGAGACTTTGCGATTGTGAGCGGGGAGCGCTTTGTCTGGTACAGTAGAATTCCCGTACATGTAAATGTGCTATGAGCTGCTAGTGGGTTGTGAGTTAGTTCCCCACTGTGTGAACCGTGTTCTGCTTGCTGGAAGCTGTATGCAGCCCAAAATGGACTGCATCCGAATTTGTCTCCCAGCGGTCTGGGCCTTGCCAGACTGGCCCAGCCAGCCTACCCACTGCACAGAGAAGCCATCGACGAGAGATCTGCCTGGGGATCAGCCCCCTGCTCCATGCTTGGAACAGGAACGACGCCTCTGCGACTCTTGTGGGCTCTACTTCTCCTGGCATTCCAGATCAACCACCTGCAGTCTCGATTTTCTTCCAGCCTGTGTCCAGTCTTGGGTATCATGAGTAAATACCAGGGTGGCTCCCTGCAACAACAGCTTAATCTGAGTGTGTCATCTGATTGTCTTGTTGTTTCGTTTCCTTTTCGAACTGAGTCCTCTGGCTCCGGATTACAAATATTGTGTACTGTGCATGTTGTGTTTTCCATCACTGGGCCCCAACCAGCTGCAACCCCAGGCAACAGTCCTGGCTAGCCTATCTCTTCTCCACCTGGGTACCCAGAGTTGTGACTGTGTGGGGGGACTCAAAGCGCATGCATAACTGCTTGATTGATATAACCTTTAAGCTAATTAACCTGATTTTGCCCCTTCCTTGTTAAAGTCCCCTGAATAAATCAGATCTAACTTTTTCTGCATGTAATCTGACTGTGGTTCCAGTTTGTGCTCAAAGTACTGTACTGTTGCTATTTGCTGTGCATAACTTTGTTTTACAGGGGTTGCAGGGTCGAGCCAGAGGAACCAGCCCTGGTGGTAAGTACAAACAGTGTGGGTACTTGTGTGGTGTACCAGGGTATTGTGAAGTGATTGTCGTACAGTGTTCAGGTCACTCGAGGGAAGAGGAGGTTACAGTGTCCTGGAGGGCTGTGCCCAGGTTAGCTTGACCCCTACCAACCCTGACCTCTGAGTGGAAGCACCGTTTCAGAACTCAGGCCCCTTAACCTGCTACTAGCCAAGCAGGCAGGGGTAGTAGCTATGGGATAGCCCACCTAGGGGTTACATCCTGAGGCTCACGCTGGGATTAGTGTCCCCTAGTGGCCATATTGCAGTGCCGTTAAAAATAAATAGCTACCCCAACTGAAGTGCCTGTACACCAGCTGGAGGGTGGTGTACTGGCGAGATTGACACCCAAAATGCTATACTTATCCTGGATATTCCCTGGTACCAATAAGGACACTGTATAGAGAGTTCTTTCAAGGTTGAATGTTTACAAAACCCTGTGGTTGTGGGTCGACAGGCTAATCTGCTCGCCCAAAGTTTCATAGCATTAGTAAAGTGTAAGGATCCAGGAGACAATTCAAAGTGCCACAGACTATCACCCCTGAAGGAGCCCTCACTGCCTGGAAGTGATAACTAAAGACTGTAAAGACCCCAGGAGAATGAGCCCCCACTTTCTGAGACTTTTTGAGGAGAAATTTGCTAAGTTGTTGCTGGAGGAAGGAAAACTGTGGAGGACTTAAAGAACTACTCCTGCCACCTGGGGATCTCCTCCCCAACACCCCTCCCGCCCAGCACCTGTTATTGCCTCTCCTTCTGTGCCCGTGCCAATGCTGGCCACTATGTCTGTACCTGCCATTAGTCACAACTCTTTCGAAGGTTGAGAATCTTCTCCGGCACCCTCCTCACCCCCAAGGGAGGATGATTAGAGACCTGGATAGATTGTGTTGCCCTTTGGTACCTGAATGGCAGTGTGCGGAGGCTGAGAAACAGAAAAGGATCATAGAAAGTTTGAGGGGTCCCACCCTAGAGCCCATTAAATTTCTGAGGTCCACAAACCCTGATGCATCTGCCCAGAAGTACCTATCTGCACTCGAAGGTAGTTTTGAGAGCATTGAGTCAGGGAGAACTTGATGGAAATTTCAGGTACAAAACAATGGCCAGGAAAGTTTGTCTGCATATGTTACTCGTCTGGAAGAGCACTGCAAAAGGCTTACGAAAAGGTGGGCTAGCCACCAGTGACTTAAACCATGTAAGGTTGATAAAAGAACTTGGGATGTTGAAGATGAAGAGGGGATTGTAATTTTAGGGTGGCGCAGCCAAGTGATCACAGCATCGGAAGGCCCTTCCGAGTGGGACCAATGAGGGTGTGCTGCCATGGGATGAACTGCTGAGGGAGTTCAGGAAACAAAAACAGTCTCTTTATGAGGCGCTCCTGCAAGTCCAGGCACCGATCCTTTATCCAACTGCATCTGCTATGGGGGTGCACCCAGGCATCTTTCTGCTAACAGCAGCTCGAACCTCGATGCCTTGACTATGGAAGTAAGAGAATTGGCGATGTCTCAAATGTTCACCACACAGCAGACAGAGATGGCACCAATGTTTTCAGTTGGTAGTACCACGCCCCAGCTCCCAGTGTGATGGCTCGTACCCCAAATCCCAGAAAACATATTTTGCCACAATTGTGGGAGGGTGGGCACATGAAGAGAGATAGCCAGTCCACAAAGACCTAGATAAAGTTGTATACAGGCTTCAAGGAGAGCTTCAGAGAATGAATTAGCGGTCAAGAGTGCCCAAAATGACCACAGTGAGGGTTCAAAGTAGTAACTCAAATCCCTATGTGGCTAAATCATCTGTCCAGGACCTGCTGCTGTCCTCCAGACTGGTCCAAAATATTGACTCCTTCAATGGAGACCACCATGGCTGTGAATGGTATTCCTGCTTGGGCTGTGCTGGACAGTGGTGTAAGTGACCATTGTATTTAAGGACAGGTATGACAAACACTTATCTGCTGTGCCCTTACAATCCCTGGATGGCCTACATGTGTGGGGGCTGGCGACAAGTCTTATTCCTACCTAGGATATGTCCACCTCTGGTTGTCATTTCCTGCAGCTGTAACTGGTGTAGAGGAGCAAGTCAAGGCACTGGCCTTAGTGTGTCCCCTACTGGACTGTATGATGGGGTTCCCCTGTTATTGGGACCAATGCCCATATGTTTGGGAGACTGGCACAACTCTGTAAGTGAGAAACAAGGCGATGGACTGGGAGGGCCTAAAATTCCGCTCTGATCAAGAGGGCTATGATTTGCAACAGAACCCAAAGGAGTGGACCAGGATGAACGGTAGGAGTCGTGTGGAAGAAGGATCCTGATTCAATGGTACTGGCCCATAACACCCATTGTACCATTCAAGGGGAGGTCCGCCTCTGCAAAGATGTCAAGAACAAAATACTGATGTTGGACATGCCAGGCGATGGAAAATTGCTGGAAGGATTATTGGTTAAGCCCAGCATTTTGCCAGCTCGTGCTCATGCCTGTGGACGACGAGTGATGGTCCAGATTCATAATGTGTCAGATTGGGAGATCCAGGTGAACAGAGGATGCACCCTAGCTACAGTACACTGTACAGACACTGCAGTGTTGCCCAGTAACAAGCACCCTGGCAAGACAGATAGAGTGACTCCCGACTTATTTGATTTTGGTGTCTCCCCGTTGCCAGCTGAATGGAAGACTAGAATTAGCCAGAAACTTGCCCGAGAGATCAAGTGTTTTGTTGAAGGAATGGGACGTGGGATGTGTCCAGGGTACGGAGCATCACATACGCCTGCACAATGAACAGCCATTTCAAGAGAGGTCTCGATGCCTAGCCCCTGCAGACATAGACGATGTGAGAAGACACTTGCAGGAAATGCTCGCAGCTGGTGTGATTACAATAATCCAGGAGCCCATATGCTTCTCCCATTGTGGTTGTGCATAAGAAGAATGGATCTGTGAGAATGTGTGTTGATTATCGAACTCTGAATCGGCGGTCCATCCCCGATCAATACACCATGCCCCGTATACAAGATGCTCTGGATTGTTTGAATGGGAGCAAATGGATCTTATCTGTGTCAGTCTTCACCATTCATCACTGTTGGGTACTCAGCCGGAGGTCAGGACCCCGCGGGAGCTGCTTTTTTTTTTTTAAGGTAGGTGGAGCCGACGCACCATCGGCACCGCCCTCAAGGCTGATGCACTGCGTGGCACTCGCAGGTTGGCCGTTAGGCTGCATCGACTCCGCCTGCCTGCCAGATCTTCATCTCCGCCATGAGGTCTCCTCGCGAGATGCTGTGAAGAAGATCCTAGGCCTGTTTGCAGTTTCTTGAAATCCATTCCTTGAGTGCGAAGTTCACCGGTTCCTCCTGCGGTTCTGTTTTTGCCATACCGATGTCGCCGGTGAGATCTTTCAATTTTTATATTTCTGCGACGTCAAGTCTGTTTTCGTGTTTTCTTCCCGTGGGTCATGTCTCGGTCGGGAGGCGAGAAATCTTCCAGGACAGGTCGGCCCCCATGCGGCGGTGCCCATGCAGCGGAAAATATTCCGTCACCGACCAGCCGCACTGTTGTCTTTTGTGTCTTGGCCACTTCCGACATGGATTAGTCGGCGCCTATTCTCCATGGACCGCGGGTCATCAAACAATCTTGGCGATGGAAAGTGGGGATCGCCGACTTGGGGTCAAGGCCAAGACTCGCTGGGGCTAGCCATGCTGTCTCGGCCTTTCCTCCAGGTCCCTCCAATTCTACACGGACCGAGGAGGAGGAGCCTCGGCTACTAGTAGCCTAGCGTTGTCGAGGCTCCTTCAGCGGCGCAGGAGGCCCGTCCCGCTCCTTTGGGGAGGCGGGTGGGGCGCCCGCCACGTCAATCGCCCCTTTGGGGTGAAGGCTCCCATTGTTGGACCCAGCGGTCTGCAGCGCCTGGGTCAGCACCATCTTTACGCCGCCAGTCGTGCCATTTGGCGGCGCTGTGGACCTAATGGAGCCATCATTGGCACCGACTTGTTGCGCAGTGCTGTGGCTTCTGTCGGAGCCTTCCGCGGCACCAATACTGCTAGCAGCACCGTGGGAGCTGCTAGGCGCTGTCTTTGCCTGTGTCTCGTCGGCGCCATCCGCGGTGCGAGGTTGAGCATAGTGCTGTGTCCTCAGGGCTCAGCACCATCAGACCGTTGGATTCAGCCATCGGCACTGCCTCTGCCTTCGGCGCCATTTGTGGCACTGTGGAGCTGGGTGGTGCCATCCTTGGCGCCGATGGTGCCATCAGGGCCCTCATCAGCACCGCCTCTGCCCTCGGCGCCGTTTGCAGCACCGTGGGGTCGGCCTGCACCGTCCTCAGCGCTGATAGCACTGTTGGGGCCGTTCGCAGCACCGTGGGGCTGGGCGGCACTGTCTTCGTCCTCAGTGCCGCTCGCGGCACTGTGGGGCCGGATGGCGCCGTGGCTGGTCCCAGCTCTGGAGCTCCTGTTTGGGCTGGTGCCGTGCCCCCTGTGGATTTCGCTCGTGGTGCGTTAGGGGGCACTGGCACCGGCTCAGGCATGGCTTTGGTCTCTGGTACTCCCTTTGGCAAAGATGGCAGTGGGCACCCTCCTACAGTCTGGCACAGGGCCTCGGCCTCTACCTCCTCGGAGGCGGAGTCAGGCTCTGAGTCAGATGGACAGTCTGACTCTTTGGGGTTGGCTGTTGGAGTGGGCAGCCCTGTAGTTTCCTCGACAAGATGGAGTCAGCCCCCTTCTCAGGTGGCTACCATGACTGGGGTCAGGGATGCTGACCAGTGGGCAGTGGTGCAGGCCACCATTGCTCTGCAGCCCGGTCTTGGTGGGTTCACTGACCCCCAGCAGTGTTTCTCCCACCTGTGGTGTGCCTAGATTGCCCAACTTTGGGGCTGATCAGAGCATCTATGGGAGGGGAGGGTACTGTTCCCTGGATAGCTCCTTCAGGTGCTGCCCAGAGCTGTCAGCTACCTAGGCTGACCCTCTCGAGGAGGAGGGCTCTTTCAGACTCCGAGGGGTCGAGGGGCCTGGGGTCGGCACGGCAGCCTTTTCCGGGGGTCCACCCAGGCTCTGTGAGAAGCCGTAGTGCGGATCTCCACTCTTCCTCCTCGGTCTCTTTGAGAGAGCCCCATTCTTTTGAGGTAGGGGACCATCCTTCTGGACCTATACGGCCCGGTTGCCTCACAGGGGGGATTCTTCCGGGCGCAGCCAAGGCAGTACCGAAATGGTTGTTCAGCTGTCGGCTGTGGGGTCTTCCGGGGCACATTCTTCTGCGGGTGCTCCCGGTCTGCTCCTTAGCCCAGGTGGAGGTCAGTCGACATCTTTTCTCAGCTGTGTCCCCATTCCTCTGCCACATTCTCCTGCACTCCCAGGCATCCTTGGTCCTAGCGGGCCTCTCTCCTGGGCGCAGTTCAGAGCGGTGGCAGCTCGGTTCCCAGCTTACGTTAGGGCAATGTACAGTTAGGTTTTCAACCTCCCCCAAGCAGCCACCCTCTGAACAGCTGGTGCCCTCCAGCTCTTCATCCCCTTCTTCTGGGGAGAGAACCTTCTGTCCACATCTCTCAGCTGCTGATCTCCTGAGTATCAGCGCTTCCTCCTGAGGGATGTTGGAGGACTTGCACCTCACACCTGCCACTGTTAGCAATCCTGAGCACTCGGCCTTGCGCCTTTCTAGGCGATTTTTGGCGAGCCACCCTTGTAGTGCCGCCCTGGCCTGCTGTCTTTCGGGAGGCGTCGTTGCATTCCTGGTAGAGGCCCTTCTCTGGAATTCCTGCCCCTAGGGATCTCAGCCAGAGGTATTGCACACCCAGGTCTCCAGGTTCCATGCCTCATCCGCAGTCTGGATTGGCGCAGTTGGATACTCCTGATGGGCTTGGCGCCTTCACCGTGATCGGCCCCAGATCAAGACTCCTCAGATTTTGACTTCTGGGGTGGGAGGACTTTCTACTCAATGCAGTTATTGCTTTCCATTCAAACACCATGAAGTCTTGCTTATATTAGGACTTATGCAGTATGCCCATGGCTTTGAACTGCCGGAGATGAAATAGTTAACTCCAGGTAATCTGGAGTTCCACAGCGCGAGGGCGCTATTCAAAGCTCTATCTGGGTTGTTTGAACCCAAACTGTCAGATTCTTTACTCCGCTTTCACTGAACAGACGCTCCGGAGACCAGCTCCTTCAGTTTGGTTCGTTTTGCGGTTTAAAGTAATTTTATCGGTTCATTGAACCGGGAAAGTGTTTAAATTTACCGCGGTTTTCGGTTTGAAGCTCTATCTGGTAACCGTAAGTAAAAGAAAATTAGTCTGTGTGGAAACTCATTATCGGTTCACTCTGAACCGATCGGTTTGCTTTAAAACTCATTTTCTTTGCATTTAGAGTGAGGTACCCGGTTCTTATCGGTCCTAAAAAAACCTAGTATTTTAAATTGGTTTTCCTATACCCGTGACACGGTTAGGGACCGATAAGGGTGTCTTGTCTGGCAAGGCCGGAAAAAAGGACAAGTTTGGTTAGGCTGGCATTATGTCTGAGAAACCCAAAGAAAAACCGGGCCCACTGGGTTTCAACACTGTGATGTCTGTGGGAAGCCTTTGCCAAGGCTGACCCACACCACTGTGTCTATTGTCTGGGGCTGACCACCTCTGTCAGACTGCCAGGTGTGTAAAATTTCCTGCAGCCACCCTGGAAAGAGATTGGGCAGGCTCAGGGAGCGAGAGGCCAAAAGTCCAGCTGACCCGATGGCCAGCCCGGTCCAGTCTGCTGGACCAGAGGGAGTGCCCTCTGACCAGGGCGTGACTTCCTCGGGCAAAGAAAGGCTGGTCCTGAGGAACCAGTCAAAGTAAAAGACAAAGAAATCAGCTAATGTGGAGTCCAGTTGTCTCTCCTTCTGCTGTAGAAATAGCTAAGCCATACAAATTGTCCAGTCTTTGTCTCAGGGACTTGTTAGACCCTCTCTGGTTGCAAAGGGGGTCTCGTTCAGGTCCAGTGGTTCAGGATTATGATGTTGAGGATTTTTATGAACCACAGGAGGGGGAGGATTTTGATGATTGTAATTGTGATTGGGAAGGTCTGGAAGTGCCAATAGAACAGCACATTTCTCCAGACAGACCCTTTGAGTCTCCCCTTTGTTGTCTGGGTCCCCTCTCATTTCAGATTTTATAAAAAGTAGCAGAAACTCCCAGCCCCTTAGAAGAGGCTGTGGATGAGCAAGAGGAGCCTGACTATGTGGAAATGATGGATATTCCAGAGGCTAGAAGGTTGTCTATTCCTTTGCATAAGTCATTTGGAGGCAAACCACTAAGATTTTAAAATCCTTTTCTGTCCCTCCTGTAGATAAAAAATGGACAGAAGGTATACTTTGTCAGGCCTCAATACAGACTTCCTTACTGAGCAGTGTAGTCATGTAGGTAGACTTCAAGCTGCAGCTCAGACAAGTTAATATTCCCCTGGTTTCACATCCTCCTGATAAAGATTCCAGGAAGATTGATGCCATGGCGAAAAAACAGTATGTGGCAGCTTCTTTGGGACTCAGACAAGCTAATTATATGGCTTATGTGCTGAATATCGGAAATCTAGATGGGACACTATATTGCAGTTGGCCAAGCAGGCTCAGGGCCCGCTGGCTAGTGAGTTGGAACAGGTGGCTGCTGATGGCATTGAAGCCTCTAAAGTTCAATTTCATGCTGCTGTTGATGTTTATGATGTTTCCTCTAGGGTCATGGCCACTTCTGTAGCTCTCCGTAGGTTGGCATGGCTCAGATGCACTAATCTGTCCCAAGATACCCAGTCAAAGGCTATAGATTTTCCTGTCATAGGAAATTCTCTGTTTGGAGAACAAACAGAAAGTTACATGAAAAAGATGGATGAATACAGAACTCACTACAAAAGTGCCCAAGCTAAGAGAGGCATGCCACTCCACAAAGGCATGCCTCCAGGGGTAGGGGCAGGCCTTACCATAGGCCCTTTACCAATTCCAGGCATCCTCTGCTTTTTGCAGAGAGGATTTTTCAGAGGCAGAGGCAGACGGGCACAGGCAGGCCTCTCCTCTCTCCCCAACCTAAAGCTGCTCCTGCTACAGCAGGCACTTGACGGGTGTCTGGGGCCGACTCTCCTGTACCGTGGGGGGCAGACTGGCTTTATTTCTGCCAGAACTGGTTGTCCCTAACCTCGGACAAATGGGTTCTGGAGGTGGTAAGCCAAGGCCTGGTTCTCAGCTTCAAACAGTTTCCCAAGATGAGAGCCAGACACTTTCCCCTTCAAGTCTTTTAGAAACCCTTGCACTAGAAGCGGAGGTTTCTTCTGTTTTGACTGCAAAGCAGTGGAAAGGGTCCCCTTGCCACCAGGGCAAGAGTCTTTACTCAAGGTACTTCCTGACCCCAAAAAGACAGGAGACTGGCGGCCCATCTTGGATTTAGATTTCTGAACAAGCATCTTGTAAAACCAAAGTTCAAAATGCTAACTTTGGCAATGATTTTTACCATCCTTGAGACCAGGGACTGGTTAGCTTCCTGGACCTCAAGGACGCCTATTCCATATCCTAATCAGGGCCTCTCACCAAAGTACCTCAGGTTCAAACTACCCTCCTGGCCACTACCAGTTCAGGCAATGCCCTTCAGACTCACTTCTGCTCCAGAGTTTTCACAAAATGTCTAGCTGGTAGTGGCCCACCTAAGAAGACAGGGGTAGCTGTGTTTCCCTACTTGGATGACTGGCTCATTGTGGGTCAGTCACAGAGCAGGTAAAATCCCACTTGCAAATCACTCAGGAACCCTCACCTTTCTTGGGTTCCTGTTGAATGTTCCAAAGTCAGTTCTCGAACCAGTTCAGGTACTAACATTTATAGGTGCAGAGCTGAACACAAAGTTAGCTAGGCATTCTCCCCTCCGAAAAGGTGGACAAAATTATTGCCCTGGCATCTTCTTCACCCTGCAGGTCTCTCGACCAGCAAGGCACTCTACAACTCCTGGGGCACATGGCTGCTTCTACAGCTGTTGTGCCAGGAGCGAATTTCAGATGAGGACATTCAGTTCCACTTGGTCCTATTGGTCTCAAAGGAGGGACCCTTACCAAATTGGTCCCAGTGACCAAGACCTTGATCCTAGCTCTTCAATGGTGGCTGGATCAAAGCAACCTGTCCACAGGGGTCCCATTCCTACCTGTTCTTCATTCCCTCACCTCACCACAGACGCTCCCTGCTGGGTTGGGGGCTCACCTGGGCGACCTTTCAACTCAGGGAGTTGGTCCCCTCAGGAATCTCTGCTTCACATCAGTCTACTGGAGCTCAGAGCTGTCTTCCTAGCTCTCCAGGTTTTTGGAAACTGTCCAGAACAAGGTTGTTCAAGTCAGGACAGACAATACCACAACAATGTGGTACATCAACAAGCAGGGCACTCGCTCTTCAGCCTTGTGCACGAAGCAATGAAGTTGTGGTCTCTGGCCTACTCCTGAACACCTCTCTCTTAGCCAGTTCACCTCCAGGAAGGACAATGTCCTAGCGGACGCCCTCAGCAGGATTTCTCAGGGCCATCACGAATGGGCTCTGAACCCTCAAGTGCTGGGAGTCGGTCTCTTCCCAGTTGGGCACCCCTCAGATAGATCTCTTCGCAGCCCCAGACAACCACCAACTTCCCTGTTTTGCTGCAGGCCCCCAGTTCTGGGTTCAGTCCTCTGGATGCCTTTCAACTGAATTGGGAGGAAAGTTCCTCTTGCTTTCCTCCGTCCCCCTCCTCTTCAGGGTACTGGTGAAAATCAGAACTCAGCCTTGCAGAGTGATTCTGATTGCTCCAGACTGGGCCAGGCAGCCTTGGTACCCTCTTCTTCTGTCCCTCTCATTCTGCCCTCCCTGACCTTGCCCAGGACCACGACCTACTGACCTGTGCACAGGGAGAGTGTGGTATCGGACCTCAATCCCTCCACCTCAAGGCCTGGTTCTTGAGGGTTAGAATTGCTGATTTACACTTTCTCAAGGTGTCCTGGATATCTTGAAAGCTTTAGAAGCCTTCCACTAAAACCACTTATAATTCTAAATGGAAGAGATTCTCATTTTGGTGTTCTGAGAGGCAGATCACCCCAGAATCTGCTGACCTGCCTATTTTGTTGGACTATTTGGTCCACTTAAATTCATTAGGCCTCAAACCAGCTACCTTGAAGGTTCATTTGGCAGCTGTTTCTGTTTTTATTTCTGCAGGAAACCAGTTCCTTTCCTCTCACCCTGTGTTTCCAAGTTTTTCAAAGGGTTACTTCATACTAACCCTCCTTCGGGAACCTACTCCTGCATGGGACCTGAATGTTTGCATTGCCCAGCTAATGCAACCTCCTGAGCCTCTGGTTTCGCAGACCTCAAGTTTTAACTTGGAAAACTGTTTTCTAGTGGCTATCACTTCTGCTAGGCGTATAAGTGAATTACAGGCCTTGTCAGTGGAAAAGGATTTCATTTCTTGCCACAGAGATAAAGTGGTCCTCAGGACTAACAGAAAGTTTTTACCTAAAGTGGTTTCAGATTTTCATCTTAACCAATCCATCTCTCTTCCAGTATATTTTTACTGAGCACTCTTCTTCTTCTGGTGAGAGAGGCTGCACAGTTTGGACGTTAAAAGAGCTCTTAGCTACTATTTGGAGCTTACCAAGGGTCACAGGTTCGAATCCTCCAGCTCTTCCTTACCTATGGAGATGTGGGTAAGGAGACCTGCTACTAGGAGGACAATCGCTAGGTGGATTGTCTCTTGTATCCAGTTCTGCTACAAAAACTGGGTAAGGGCCTCCCTCAGGCCTGAGGGCTCATTCCACCAGGGTACAGCTGCATCTCTGAGCGGCTGCAGAGATATTCCCATTTTGGAAATCTGTCAAGCTGCCACCTGGAAGACAGTCCACACTTTCACTAAGCATTATTCTCTGGACGTCCAGTCCAGGAGAGATGCTCGCTTTTGGCACAGCTGCTTTGGGCTCTATTCCTAGGTAGGTTCTGACCCTCCTCCATGGAGGTACTGCTGTATAATCTGCATAAGTCCTAATATAACAAGACTTCATGGTGTTTGAAGAAAAATTACTCACCTAGTAATTGCTTTTCTTCTCATGGAGTCTTGCTATATTAGGACAACCCTCCCTCCTACCCTCTCAGAATCCCTACTTGGGTATGGGTTGACATTTGGTGCAAGCACTGTGTCATGCCTTTTAGCTTCTAGTCCCCCTTTTCTTCTCTTGGGTTAGGAACTAGATAATTTCTGTTTTTGTTAAGTGGTAGCTGGGCCCTCTCTGGACTTGAGTCTTTTGGGCAGAGGGGGCCTAGTAGATGGTCAAGGGTTATCCTAACAATAATAGTAATATTGTTTTCATTATTGTTTGTTGTTGTGTTTTGTGGTTCTACTGTTAGTAGATAGCCAATGGTTAGTGTAGGGCTTTTCCACACAGACTTGCTATATTAGTTTAGCCTCGTAAAGAACCTGACAGTTTGGGTTCAAACAACCCAGATAGAGCTTTGAATAGCGCCCTCACGCTGTGGAACTCCAGATTACTCTGGAGTTAACTATTTCATCTCCGGGGCAGTTCAAAGCCATGGGCATACTGCATAAGTCCTAATATAGCAAGACTCCATGAGAAGAAAAGCAATTACTAAGGTGAGTAATTTTTTCTTTCTGCACATCAAGCCCACTATGCAGCCTATGACAGGTTCTTGTGGTCCAGGTTAGGTCAGCTCCTAGACTCGTTGCCTGATACGGAGCAAACCAGACAAGCCATTGCACTCTCTGCGTGTGGCCTGGAGCTAGCAAGGCATCAGGCGAGGGCATCCTATGATGCTAACGAGGTAGCTACCAAGGTCATAGGGACAGCGATCTGCACTAGGTGAGCCAGCATGAGCTCCGTCTTTCCTAGTTGTCACCCATGGCCCGGCGTGGAGATTAACTCCATTCACCAGGGAACCTATCTCTTCTCCTGTAGAAGCGGGGAACGACTTTGTCGGGCAACTTCCTTCCCCTCTGGGGGGATCTCGTCTCATTCTCCCCACTCTCAGGCCTCTCCAGACCCTGAAGGTTCTCCCTCTTAGTGTGTCACCCACTGAGAGCTAAGGGACTTTGTCCCTTAGGGTGTAAAAGAAAACCCCCTTCGGGGGGCTCGGCACTCACCCAACAGTGATGAATGGTGAATACTGGCACAGATAAGATATGAAAATTACGTACCTACCGTAATTATGATCTTTCTGTGTATCTTCACCATTCATCACGATCCTACCCTCCTTCCCCCTGGGGCCTCAGTCTCTGGGTCCCCCTCCCTCTCTGGCCCATCCTTCCCCCTCCTTTCTTTTCAGGAGTGGGGTAAAACAGGGGCACACAGGGGGATAATGTTCTGGGGAGAGTGGACAGCAGGGGAGGCACTTCTCCTCCAGTGCTTTGGCTCCACCCCTGTGGGTGGAGTTGACAGTTGCCCTCCATTCTCTCCTCCTCCTCCCTGTTTTCCATCCAACTTATTTCTCCTTGTTTATTACAAAAAATTCTTTTCTTCACCAATAATCTTTCCTTAATTCTCTGTACCCTGTCCTTCTTCCAGAATAGCCAACTCTGCTTATCTGGAGTGTTTTCCAGCCATTCTGTACCTTGAATTCTGGCAGAAAGCCTTTGGCTACTCCTTGCAGTTCCTATGTAATCTGGAGATGGACCAGAGTCTGGGATGTTTAACTCCCCCCTCCTCCTAAATTCTTCACCCACCCTACCTCCCTCTTCCTTTTCCAGAGATTGGGGCCCCTCCCAATCCCTTTAGTTTATGACTTTTTCTCTCTTTCTGTCCTCTCAGTCGTTATTTCTCCTTTTGGTTTATATATCTTTCCTTTTTCTGGCCCTTGGACTTCCTTGTCCCACCCTCCACTCCCTTCACTTACCTCTCCAGGCGACTCAGAACTGGCAGGTAGGCGGAGTTGATGCAGCCTAACGGCCAGCCGCGAGCGCATGCAGTCGCGTCGGCCTAGAGAGGCGGCGCCGATGATGCGTCGGCTCCACCTACCTTAAAAAAAAAGCTCCTGCAGGGTCCTGACCTGCAGCCGAGTACCCAACAGTGATGAATGGTGAAGATACACAGGAAGATCATAATTACGGTAGGTACGTAATTTTCATTTCTCGGTGTTGAATCTTTGCAGTGGATATTACCAGATTCCGATGGCTCCAGAGGACCATGAGAAGACTGCCTTCATCTGTGCTTTGAGGTTCTATGAATTCCTGAGAATGCCACAGGGAATATCGGGCGCCCCAGCCACGTTCCAGCGACTGATGGAACGAGTAGTGAGAGACATGAATTTGCTAGAATGCCTGGTATACTTGCACGATGTTTTGTTGTGTTCAGGAGCTCACTAGAGGAACATGAGAGTCAACTGTTCAAAGTACTCGACTGACTGGAAGATTTCAGCCTCAAGCTGTCCATCGACAAGTGCCAGTTTTTCCAAACCTCTGTGAAGTATGTGGGGCACTTAGTGTCTACAGAGGGGATAGAGACTGATCCTAGTAAAATTGAAGCCTTGACTACTTGGCCTCAGCCCCACAATTTGAAAGAACTACAACTTTTCCTGGGATTCTGTGGCTACTACCGCTGATTCATAAAGGACTATTCCAAAGTGATTCAGACACTCTCGAATCTTACCCAGGGTTACCCTCCTACCAATCGGAAATACAAAAAGGATCCGCCAAAGAACCAGACAAAGCATATTTCCGCTTTCAGGTGAACTTTTCGGGTCCTGTCGGATGCCTGACTGTGAAGCAGCTTTCACAAAGTCATATACCAGCTCATCCATGCCCCCATCCTCGCTTATGCTCATCCCACCGAACCCTATGTGCTGCATACTGATGCCAGTCTGCAGGGTCTAGGAGCTGTACTGTATCAAGACCATGAGGATGGTTTGAGACTAGTGGCATTCGCCAGTAGGAGCTTGACCCCGTCAGAGCGAAACTACCCTATGCACAAGTTGGAGTTCCTTGCGTTAAAATGGGCCATTGTCGACCAGTTTCATGATTACCTCTATGGGGCAAAAATATTGGTGAGGACTGACAATAACCCGTTGACCTATGTACAGACTTCAGCTAAGTTAGACGCCACGGGGCACCGGTGGTTTTCTGCATTGTCAACATATGATTATGCTGTTGAATACAGACCAGGCCTGAATCATATTGATGTTGACACCCTATCTCGGAGGCTCATTTCCAAGAGTGACTGGGTCAGGCTGTCTGAACCTGACATCCGAGCATTGTGCCAAAAGTTTGATAGAAATGAACAGATGTCTACGGACACAGCAGACTGCTTAGTAGATTGCTTGGGCCCCTTTGACACCTGCATACTGGCTGCGTATTGCCACTTCTCTGTTCTAGATATTGGTATACTACCTCATTTTGACAATGACAGCATTCAGTGGGCTCAATCCTGAGATCCTGTGATTCAGTCAGCACTTGATGCCCTTCGTGCAGGAAAAGATGTGTCCAAGTTGCGTTCCTCTGATCCGTGAACTGCTTTATTGTTTAAAGAAGGCCCCAGGATGAAGCTGCTTAATCACTTGTTGTATAGAGAGACTATAGGTTGGCGTGGCCAAATAGACAAGCAACAGTCGGTCCTGCCCACAGTCTTCAAAGATTTGGTACTACTGAGGTCCCTCCACAATTATATGGGCCACCTCTGTATCGACCAGACCCTTGACCTAGTACGATCTCGATTCTGCTGGCCCAAGATGGGGGCCGATGTTGAGCACCATGTAAGTTCTTGTAGTCACTGCCTGCAGAGAAAAGCCCTGCCTCAGAGGGCTGCCCCATTGTCAATATTACTACTAGCACCCCAGTGGAACTAGTCTGCATAGACTTCTTGAGTTTAGAGCCAGATCAGTGAAACATTGGCAATGTGTTAGTGGTTATGGACCATTTCACACAGTATGCAAACTTTTCCACTAAAGATCAAAAAGCATCTACCGTGGCCAAGGAGTTAGTGGAAAATTTCTTCGCCACTATGGTGCCCCCAGTGAATTCACCTGATCAGGGCCGGGCTTTGAGAGTCGGCTAATCAAAGAAATGCTCTCTCTATGGGAGGTGCAAAGTCAAGAACCACCCATTATCACCCGAGAGGGGACCTCAACCAGAACACTTTAATCAAGACCCTACTAGACATGCTAGGCACCTCCACCAAAAAGATAAGCATAAATGCAGCCAGCAGATTAGCACCTTGGTACACGCATACAGTTGCACAAAATGATGCTACCGGTTCTTCCCTACCGCCTCATGCGGAGAGAGGTCTGGTTGCCTGTTGATGTCTGTTTTGGGGTTTCTCCCAATGGGGTCCAAGCCAAAGATTACTTGCAGTATGTACAAAAACTGAAAGCTCAATTGAACCATGCCTATCAACTGGCCCAGACAATGGCTGCCAAAAGAAATCTAGCCAACAAAGAGAGACTTGATAGAAAAGTAAAGGCTCAAGAGCTTAGGCCTGGAGACCGTGTGTTGTTGCAAAATTTAGGATTGCATGGTAAACATAAAATTGCTGATCGATGGCAATATCTTCCCCATGTCATAGTTGGAAAGTTGGATGATTTGCCAGTGTACAAAGTGCGCCCCAGAGAATAACTCCAAAGCTGTCAAGACCATGCACCATAACTACTTGCTACCTATTGGTCAAGTTATAATTGAGGCTGAACCCACTGAGATTGATTCCCCTGGACCAGTGACTCGTGCTGCTGCAAGAAAGAAACAGAGGCAGCCTGCCCACGTGGTTGCCTATTTAAGACTTCCCCCGCAGCAGTCCCAGAATGATAGTGACTGCCAGTCTAACTCGGATGACAGTGAGTGTGATAATGCCCATTACCCCCTCATATGAACTGAGTCAGTTGTTTCATGGAAATCCTATGTTGAATTATGGGGATGAAGCTGGGCCTTCTGGACTGCCTAATGCCCCGGCATCATCCTTGGAGCCAGTGCTCCCTGAAGGTGAAGTGCAAAGTGTCATGTCTGAGGATGCTGAGTCTTTGTGTATCGTGGAACTGTATGATTTGCCCAAAGGAGAGGCTGATGGTATGAGTCTTTCTGGTGATATGCCAGAACTTGAGGAAGACTATGAGAGTGCTGACAACCCCCCTTCAGTGCCAGAGTGTCTTGAAAATGAGTCATGTGTTGTAGAAACAGAGACTACAGAGCAAGGGGCTGACAGTGTTCCCAGCTTGGACATTCCCCTTCATGTAGAGGCACCCCTCACAAGTAATGAAAGCTCCAAGACTATTGCTGAAAGTACAGAGACTATGGTTGTTCACCTCAGAAAGACTGGCCGAGCTGTCAAGCCAGTGGTGCGCTTCAGTTTCAATTCCCCCGGGAGACCAGTGGATTTGCCTCTCAATGTAGTACACAAAGGTGTTTGTCTCTCAGAGCTCACTGCCCAAATTGAGCTTGATGACCCATTCCAGGTTACTTGTTTTGCCCTCTCACCATGGTGCCCCTGCCCCATCCAGCCCCAAGTTAGCTGATAGGGAAGGGCCCCCTCTTGCATTGTTTAGAATACAAGAAGTTATTACATGATTCTGTATAGTAATGTTCAATTTACCTGTGTGAAATATGCATAATGTATTGTCAGAATGGAAATGATATCGTGAAGTACATTGAAATGTATACTAAAGTGACAAGTTATGCCAGTTGATGAATCAGATAGTACTTGTATAGCATGCTAATGGTATAAATGTCTTGTATATGTTGCATTTTCAATGTTATGATGGTACAGACTTGACGCAGACGCCAAGTTTTCCCAGGCAGGGAAGGGTGTAACCCCTATAAATGGAGGTTCCCAACAAGTCTTCCTTGAGCTTGCCTAAATGCTCACTGTCAAGCTGGTGTCCTGCGTTTTAGCAGTTTAAATGTGATTACCAGAGACTGTATAGCCTCTGTGTACTGTCTCTTTAAAAGCTGCCTGATTGCAGCCTAAGTAATCCTAAATAATCTGAGAGGGAGCTCTGTTGAAAGATGTGACTATTTGCTGACAATCATTTAGAGTGATAATGATAATGTAGTTTGTCTAACCTGCTTTCTTTGTAGCAAGGACTGTTTTGTTTTGTCTCCACTATCTTTGTCCTGGACTGCAAATTGGACCAGTCAGTTCTGCTGGGACCTAAAATGTAGCCAGACTACAGGAGCTGTATGAAGTCAAAATCTGTAGGAATTGTAGTTTTGAACTTTTTGCTCCTTTTTTGCAACTGAAGGGGGAGCTCTTGCCTTGACTGACAGTCAAATCAGCCAACCAAACCTTTTGGATCTTGGGGAAGTCCTGGGCTGCTTGCAGTTTTCAGTTAGTTCTGAGCTGGGAAGTGAAATGAGAAGAGCTCAAGTGTTGTTTGGGTCGCAATCCTGAGTGGATTCACATGGAAAACTGTGAAAGGGCTGAGTTTTTGGCTTGCATGTCTGCTGCTGCTCCTGAGAGGGAGAGAAGAGAATTATTTTGGACTAAATCCAAGTTTGTGTGACTAAAGTAAGCTAATGAAGTGGGTCAGGCTCAACCCGAAGAAGACTGAAGATTTTGCTGAATGCGATCGGCCTGTCAGGAGTTCCAGCTACCCCCAAGCTCCCGGTGTGTGCAGAGACTTTGCGATTGTGACCGGGGAGCGCTTTGCCTGGTACAGTAGAATTCCCATACATGTAAATGTGCTATGAGCTGCTAGTGGGTTGTGAGTTAGTTCCCCACTGTATGAACTGTGTTCTGCTTGCTGGAAGCTGTATCCAGCCCAAAACGGACTGCATCCGAATTTGTCTCCTGTGGTCTGGGCCTTGCCAGACTGGCCCAGCCAGACTACCCACTGCACAGAGAAGCCATCGACGAGAGACCTGCCTGGGGATCAGCCCCCTGCTCCACGCTTTAACAGGAACGACGCCTCTGTGACTCGTGTGGGCCCTGCTTCTCCTGGCATTCCAGATCAACCACCTGCAGTCTCGATTTTTCTAGCCTGTGTCCAGGCTTGGGTATCATGAGTAAATACCAGGGTAGCTCTCGCAACAACAGCTTAATCTGAGTGTGTCATCTGATTGTCTTGTTGTTTTGTTTCCTTCTACAACTGAGCCCTCTGGCTCGGATTACAAATACTGTGTACTGTGCATGTTGTGTTTTCCATTACAGGGTCCCAACCAGCTACAACCCCAGGCAACAGTCCTGGCTAGCCCATCTCTTCTCCACTTGGGTACTCAGAGGTGTGACTGTGTGGGGACTCAAGAGCATGCATAACTGCTTGATTGATATAACCTTTAAGCTAATTAACCTGATTTTGCCCCTTCCCTGTTCAAGTCCCCTGAATAAATCAGATCTAACTTTTCTGTATGTAATCTGACTGTGGTTCTAGTTTGTGCTCAAAGTACTGTACTGTTGCTATTTGCTGTGCATAACCTTGTTTTACAGGGGGTCCCCAGGGTCGAGCCAGAGGAACCAGCCCTGTTGGTAAGTGCAAACAGTGTGGGTACTTGTGTGGCGTACCAGGGGTATTGTGAAAGTGATTATTGTACACTGTTCAGGCCACTAGAGGGGAAAGAGGGGGCTTACAGTGTCCCGGAGGGTTGTGCCCAGGTCAGCTTGACCACTACCAACCCGGAGGCACCCATTTCAGAACTCAGGCCCCTTAACCTGCTGCTAGCCAAGCAAGCAGATGTAGTAGCCCTTGGGATAGCACCACCTAGGGGTTGCATATTAATGTTAAAAAAAAAACTTCCCCAAACGTGCCCCTTTCCAGGGCAGCTGTGCACAAGATGCTCTTCACAGAATAGAAGTATCTCACGCGCGGAGGAAAGGAGCGCTTCAATTGGTCAGGAGCACTCCTTCACTCTACAGTGAGTTACAGACTTGTGCCAGAAATGAAAGTGTGCCACCCCTTATTTCCACACTTCACACTGCTGAAACTACTGAACGAATTGCTTTGATAATTGTCATGTACTTAGCCCATGCGACTGAGAGGGGGCATGCCAATTTTCAAACCCTAAGTCCTAAGATGGCCAAGTTATATACTGTCACAGATGGGGGTTTTGAGACAAACACTAGGTCAACCCTAACATACTGGCACTACCTCGCCAGTGTATGTGTCTATTTATGCATAGGTCTGGACACTAATCAGTTTGGATAAATAATTTATCTCACCATAAAGCAGTGAACAGTGGGATAAAAATACCACCATCAGCTTAATCTGGTTCAATTTGAATTGGTTACCATCTGTACCCCCAACCCCCGGTCACCCCTGAAAAAGGGACTTCTAGTCTCAGTGGGCCTACAAGGTCCACAAAATTAAATTAATAAATAAATGCACTGATCTGAACAACTGCATTTATCTCAACAGTTGTCGATCATCCCCACCCCTACCTATCTACCGCTCTACTGCCTCACAGACAACCACAAGGGGATGGGACAGGGTAGGGAGAGGGTCACTGGAGGGGCAGCTGCAGTAAGGGCTGCTAGTTGCACAATCAAGCAGACTCGATAGACTGAAGGCCTTTATCTGCTGGCAGGTTTGTATGTTCGTACATAGAAGTGCCAATCCCCCAGACCCTCCAGTTCAGTAATTGCCATCTTTCCAAATAGGCTCTTTACATCACTGCCTGCCGCAAAACAAAACAAAAACCTGAACTGCACTGGACGACGCCAGCTCCGAGACTAACTCTAACAGGCTCACAATATTGCTCGCCTACAGCCATCACTATGTTGCAATAAATGTTTTGAAAACTCCTCCCCTTATCCAGTTATGTTCACGTCTCCATGGCAACATGAAGTCCAGGCGTGGCGTCCATAGCAACGCCCTTAGAAGCTCAGGTGTACACAATGCACAATAGCGCTTTGTCACAAAAGAAACCCACGAACTCTGATAAATTAAAAAGAAAAAAAAAATGAAACCAATATATAAGTTCCAATCCTGTTGCATGAATGAAACATGCGATGGGGAGCTGTGTGATACATAATTTATCTCCACTCGGGCTGCTTGATTTCGGACACATTACTTGTAGCTTACACCACTCTAGAGGTTACCTGAGGTCAAACTGCTTTTGTGTAGATAAATGATGCATCACACAGCTCCCCATAATGTATGTAATATATATATATATATATATATATAGACAGAGAGAGAGAGATGGATTGATATTTATATACACACACATATATACATAGGCCTGATTCCAGAATGTGTTGCGATAGCCTCAAGGGACTTGAAGCAGGCCGTGTAACACAAGTGCCAACATGCGTCAAACTTGGTATCCCAGAAGCCGATGCCGCAAGTCCCTGACACCGCAAAGTTAGACCATCTCCCTGATGGTCTAACTACGCGTCTGTGAGGGTACCCTTACTATGGGGCTTGTGCCAAACATTTGGTGCAAGCTGCCACAAAGCGGAAAAACTGTCACAACTGCGTCAACCCTTCTGGAATAGCGCAGTTGCATCAGGGCTTTGACGCTGCTGGCGTCAATCTTTGCGGTGGATGCAGGGCTGGCACACGCCCAAGGCCCACCTTCTGGAATCAAGCCCATAGCGGTGGGAGCCATCACATACAGCCACAGAGAGATGTGGATTTTGATTTTGTTGGTTTTCTTCCTCCCAAGCAATGACAGCACAGGTGAGCCATCGGATGTTCCCAGAAACCATGTGCTCCTTTCACCCACCTGACGACGTAAGTCCCCCAGACCTTCCTTAACCTGGCATCTAGCCTCCACTAGGTCTCAGTCCAGAGCACGGTGACTGGCCTACCTGATCAGGGAGAGGATAGCAGCCCGTAGCTGTTACAATCCTTTCCCAGCCCTCCCCACTGCTGACCCTCGGCGTCCCACGCTTGCCTCCAAACATGGGTCACCGGTGTGGTGCAAGGTGTGGCATCCAGTGTCTCAGCCCTCAGTACCACTGGGCCAAGCACACATATGTTTTTTTTTTAAGTGTGTCAGAATGTTAAAGTTGCTTTTAGAGAGGAAGAAAGCTCACTGACGCATATCAGTTTACTGATGAACAGCAGAGGGGCACTATAAACTCTCCAAAACATTAAAATGAGGGCAGAGATTTACATCCCAGCTGTGACACTTAAAAAAAAACCATGCATACAGTGGAGGAGCTAAAATTAACCCCGATTTCTGTGTTCTCCAAAAGAAAGGAATCTGGTCTCCGCACTGCAGTTTGTTCTTCTCACTTAACTTATTCACTCTGTATAGACAAAAGAAAAACGTGGACAGACTGCTAATTACATACTGACAGCAGCTGTATACGGAGCAAGGCATATAGTGCGCCAAGACTGTCCCCTGCTGCTCAGTACTTATACACTGTATTGTAACCCCCAGGTGGCGCTATCCTTAGGGCTACTACCCCTGCCTGCTTGACTACGGACAGATTGAGGGGCCTAGGTCCTATGACGGGTGCCTCCACTCAGAGGTCAGGGTTTGTAGTGGTTAGACTAGTTTGGTCACAGCCCTCTGGGACACCGTGTCCCCCTTTGGTTCCTTCTAGTGGCTCATCCAGTACACAGGAGTTACAGTCCCAATACCCCACATATACACACTGTTCACTCATAAGGGGTATCACTTACCCTCGAGACTGATTCTGCAATACTTCTGTGAGGACCCCCTGTAAAACAAGGTTAAACAACATACACAGCACAATACAATGCTTTTTCTTCTAGGTACTGATACTTCAGACAGTATAAAGTTCAATAACATCAAATCTGGTTTATTTTAGGGGAATGGAACACGGGAGGGGGAAAATCAGGTTAATTGGCAGTAATAAATCACAGTACTGTGCACACATACAGGGTCTGAAAAGTCACACTGTGGGTACCCAGGTTGGGGGGGCTAGCCAGGTCCGTTGCCCAGGGTTGGCCGGCAGGTGCGGATGGATGGGGCCCTGTAGAAGAAAATATATGCACGACACCCAATTGTAATGCGGAGCCGGATGGCTCAGTCCATGAAGAAGTGAAACAACAAGAATTAGATGACACACTTGTGATTGAAAACAGGCTGCAGAGGAATACCCTGATTTGTACTCACATCATGAAGCTGAAAACCTGATGGTGGATGTTCTTCTGGATTGCCAGAAACAACAAGGCATGGATGCAAGGCCCTGTGGCTGGACCCTAGGCAGGTGATAGCAAACGGAGTTAGTCTGAAACACGCTGGGGTTCGCTTCCAGCTTCACTACACTGCACACAGGACAGGGGACAAGAAACAGCGATTCCCCACAAGCTCTACGCACATTCATATGTAAAAGGAAAGTACTATACCAGGCAGGCTGCTCCTGGCTCCCGATCGCAGTTACTGCAAAATACCCGAGAGCACGCACAGCAGTTTCAGTTCCTGACAGACTGAGCGCGATTCAGCAGTATCTCCAGTCTTCTACAGGGTGAGCCTGGTATCCACTCTTCAGCCTTCCTTTTCCTCCGGAAACTCGGATTCAGTCCAACTATAGCTTACAACGGCTGCAGGCCGACTTCAAGTCCTCTCACGTGCTTCCCGCGTGAACTGTACATCGCAGAAAAATACAGAGCTCCTACTTCTTTCACTGTCACTAACGATCTGCCTCTCCAGCTTCAGTTCAGGGCATTTCCCTTAGATTCCAACAGGTCCAGTTAGAGGGTTCGGCTGTCAATCACTCCAGAGCTCCCTATGTTGGTGCAAAAAGGCGCCAAGGTCTAAACTACAATTCCCATGAGCACTAGCCATATATTCCCCTTGTAGTCTGGCTCCAGTGAGAGTCCCAAATCTGGTTGACCCAAGCAGTGCTCATTTTAGGGCTCCCTTAACCCAGTTGGCCCAACACAGCAGTTCAAGTCCAAAATGGAGGAGCAACACACAGAGTGTCCCAGCTGCAATAAAGGCAGGTTAGACAAACTGCAATATCACTAATGCTTTAAATGATTACAGGCAAACAGTTACATCGTTCAGATGGGCTCCCTTTGCGCTTTCAGCACTGCAAAATGGAGCGATTACACCGCAGCTCAGGCGGGATTCGAGCAGAGAAACACCCCTCCCCAATAAGCATTAATTATGTCTGCAAGCAGACAGCTCTTAAAGAGACAGTATGTGGAGGCTCTACAAGCACTCACAGTGCCATTCAAATGGCTTAAATGCCGAACGCCAGCAGGCAGGGGAAACACTTAGGCAAGCTCCTAGGAGGCTTTTAGGAACCCCGATTTTTAGGGGGGTTACACCATGTTCACATGTATCGTTGCTGCGTCTCTTGTGATTATGAGTGCACTATTTTTTTTATTCATTCTTTATGCCCCCTACACTCCACTGCCTTGAACTTCCTCTGGGTTCCCCAAGAGGCCTGGCTCTGCAAGACAGTGTCTCCCATCAGCTACCTACCTCAGTGCTGCCATGGCTGTGACCCACCCCGGTGGTGTGGAAGTGATATACCCCTCAGACTGCTATGTCCTTGTTAGGTGACCTCATGGAAGGGCCCAGGACCAGTCGTCTTCGGTTCACCAGGGTCCATCGTTCCTTGGGCAGTGGTGTCATTTTCCTGTATTTTTCCCCATCCCCACAGATACAGGCATGCTAGAGAGGTTCAAGGCATGTATGCACGTTTAACATGCTGCCGTACTAAACTCCCAGCCTGCGTCCATCCATCCCATGGAGTCTTGAACTGCAGTGCCACCTGTGGTCAACCAGGTGGCAGTACTGCAACATGGATGGTGACCCACCTTCTCTTGGAGGAGGACAGTGTCCACTGGGACACTCAGTCCTCCTCCTGCTGGCCAGCCCTGACAATCCAGGCTCATTCCTGAACCTGGGCCATCGGCATCAACAGCAATAGTGATATCACTGTGCCAACAGGTCAGCCAAGAGGGGCACTTTTTTTTTTTGTATAATATCTTTATTTGCTTTTTCTGCATACAACAATCATACAGACATTCAACAAATTGATTTAACAATCAACCTTATCACTTAATTTCAATAAACATATAACATAAATTATAAATATATAACTAAATTAAATTAAATGCTGCAACCAGTTAATCATGCTCTTAAAATTCATCCCCTTTCTCATAACTCCTGGACCATTCCCTTTCTTCCTCTTCCCTTTATCTTCCTCCAGGCATATCCATCTGTCCATTTGTCATTCTTTTTCTTTGCCATGTTCCTCCCTCCTCCTACCTCTACTCCCTCAGCTTATAATGCTTTCCCTTAGAATCCAGCCCTCCTCTACCAACAAAGAAGCTAGAAGCGGGGCCCAACTCCTGGTAAACCCATCCTCTCTCCCCCACATTATATAAGTCAGCCTCTCCAACCCTAAGGTCTGTAACACCATCTTCCACCAGCCCTGCACAGTTGGAGTGACTTGTGAGGCCCACGAATTTTGAATCCCATGGCGAGCCAGAAAATACAGGACCCTGATCCATCTAGGCAGTAGTGACCATTCCTCTTCCTCTCTCACCTCCACTCCAATTAGCAGCTCAAGGGGTCCAGTGGTAACTCTCTACCAGCATGCCTCCCCACCTCGGTGATCACCTCCTTCCAATATTTCTGTAGCACTGGGCAAGCCCAGAAACAATGTATGTATGTTCCCCTCTCCTTCCCACACCTCCCACACATCGGCGACACTTCCGGGTGTGCTTTATGCACAATCACCGGTAGGTGATACAGTCTGTGGATACATCTGAAGTACACCTCCTTGTACTTGTTACAGACCATGATCCGAGAATGCATAGGAAGCAACACTTTCCAGTTCTCTTCTGTAATACTTCTGCTTAAGTCCTTTTCCCATAGCCTTTTTGTTTCCACAGTCCTGTCTGGTAGTATCTGTTTCCCTCTCTTCACCGCCCGGCCCATGAACCCTCTCTCCTTGTCCTGAGCCTGGTAGATCATTGCCTCCACCAGGTCCATCTCGTATATCCCTATGTTCTCCTTTCCCAGACTTCCCATAAATGCCCTTATTTACAGATACCTTAACCTTTCTCGCCCAGCTCCCCCCACTACTTCCTGCAATGTTTGCAGGGAGCAGAGCTGCTTTTGTACCAGTAAATGTCCCAGACTCATATTCCCTTTGTTCCCATCTCCAAAAACCTTTATCCTCTAACCCTGGCAAAAATAGGGATTATCTGCCACAGGTAGCAGTAGTGTCTCTTTACCTTGCATCCACCCTCTTCTCCTGAGCTTCCTCCATGCTAATAATACCTGCACTACTAAGGGATTAACTTCCTCTCCCATTCTATTTGCCCTCAGTCCCCTACTATGAAGATATGCTGTTATCTTGCCCTTAGCCTCTCTTGTTCCAGCTCAACCAACTGGCTACCTTAGGCCTATGCACCCAACCGCCACATATCTTTGCTGTATAGCCAAAAGTAATTTTCCAAATCTGGAAAGTTTAGACCTCCCCTCTCTCTGTCTGTCTTCTGTCTTCCCAGGCTTATCCTCAGGTGCTTCCCTCTCCAAATAAAGGAAGAGAAGGCCCCTTCCAACCTATGAATATCCTCCTTGTTCAATCCCATATGTAACATTTGCAACAAGTACAGATTCCTAGGCAGCACGTTCATTTTTATAAGATTAATTCTGCCCAGCCATGACATAGGTAGCTGCATCCACCTCCTCAGCTCTGCCTCAATGATTTTTATCAGTTTGGTGTAATGCAGATTATACAGGGATCTACCCACCTGTACTCCCAAGTATGTCAGGCCCGTCCCCACCATTTTTAACCCCCATTGCCTCACCTCGTTACCTGAGCCTTTATACCACATTATTTCCGACTTCCCTAAATTAATCTTATAACCTGAGAAGGCACCAAACTCCTCCACCAACGCTAAGAGAGGAGGTACCGACTGGCTCGGGTCCTTCAGGAACAGTAGCATATCATCCACATACAGTGCAAGTTTATGCTGTATTTTTACCATCCCCCCCACCGTATTCTCCTACTTCCTCTTATGGCCACAGCCAAAGGTTCGATAGCTAATGCGAGCAGTAGTGGTGAGTGCGGGCATCCCTGCCTTGTGCCCCTTCCTAAATTAAACTTCTCTGATCTGTTGCCATTTACTAACAACTGCGCCTGGGGCCTCCTATACATCGCTTTTATCCACCTCAGAAATATCTCACCCAGACCAAACCGTCCCATCACTTCAAACAGGTATTCCCATTCTACCCTGTCAAATGCTTTTTCAGCGTCCATTGATAGAATCCCTATATCTTCCTTCCCTCTGTTCGCTCTCCAAATCATATTCAGCAATCACCTCATGTTGTGATATGATTGCCGCCCTTTTATGAATCCAGTTTGGTCTGGGTGAATCCGCTCCAGGAGGATCTCCTCTAACCTACTGGCCAACATTTTAGCCAAAATTTTACAGTCGCAGTTCAACAGCGATATCGGCCTATAGGGAGCACAAGACTGTGGATCCTTCCCCTCCTTTGGTATAAGGTATATAGTAGCATCATAACATGTATCAGGCAAATCGATCTCCCCCAGCTCTCCCTTCTGTTGAAATACCTCTGTTAATACCCTCGCAGTCCGGGCTTCCATCTGTTTGTACTATTCCACCGGGTATCCATCTGGTCCACTAGCCTTCCCCTTCTGCAGCTTTTGAATAGCCTTCAGCACGTTCTCCACAGATATTGGTTGCCCTAGCTTATCTCTCTGTACCTGAGTGGCTTCCGGTACTTGATTCTCCCCAAAACTCCAACATCTGTGCCCTTGTTCCTGTACCTTCTGCTCGATATAACTGTTGGTAGAAGGAACGAAAGTCACTCTGCATCCCTTCATCCTCCCTCTGCAGCCTTCCCTGCTCATCCTTCACCCCTGTAATTCTGCCCATCCTCTTACCACCCTTCATAAGGCGGACTAACATTGGTCCTGGTTTATTCCCCCACTCAAATATATACCTCTTATTAAGTAACCCAGCTCTCCCTGCTTCTGTCCTCAAATGAGTATTCAGGGCCTCCCTTACCATATCCAAGGAACGGACAGCCTCCCCTTGTTCTCCCCGAGCTACCCTCAATTCAAGTTTTTTTAATTCCCTTTCCAGATCTTTTCTCTGCTCCTGTCTTTTCCTCTTTATTCAGGACATATACTCTATAATTGTGCCCTCATATAGGCCTTACCTGTTTCCCAGAGTATGTCTCTAGAGACCTCCTCTGTGTCATTTGTTTCCATAAAAAGTCCCATCTCTCCTCAATGCTTCTTAAACTCCTCGTTCTGGGCCATATATATGGGGAATTTCCAAAGAGGGGGACACCCGCTTTCCCTCACCTTGGATTTTTATCACCACCATCGCATGATCCGATATGTGTATTGGGCTATGACGGATATCCCACATTCGGGAATACCACTTTCTTGTGACATAGATGTAATCCAGCCATGTCCACGTCTTGTGGGGGTTTGAGTAGAGGGTATACTCTCTTACTCCAGGGTTTGCTGTACGCCAGGCATCCACTAAGTCTAATTCCACCATACCCTCTTGCCATTGCTGCATGCATCCTGAATCCCTCCCTTTCCCTTTGGAGTGGTCCATTTTTGGATCCATTGTCCAGTTCAGGTCTCCTCCCACTATTAGGCCCTGAAATTGCTCCTGAACCAATAAATCCAGTAAAGAGATATAAAATTGTTGATCATATACACGGGGGCATACACCAACCAAAGTAATCTGCTCCCCTCCATAGACCCGAAATAAAAATTATCTACCCTCCTTTGTATCTCTAACCACCCTCTGCACCTCTAGAGGAGGGCCTTATGTACCAAAATGCTCGCCTCGTTTACGCTTTGAAGCAGAGGCCACATAGCACTTCCCACCGATCCCTGAGCCAGTTTGGCATGCTCCATCTCTGTCAGTGCATTTCCTGTAGCAGTGCTACCTGGGTCCCCACTCTTTGAGTGCTGTTAACAACATGCCCCTTTACTGGATTTATAATACCCAAACATTCCAGGTGACCACATTAATACTTTGCTTTACAGACATTAAAATACAGTATTCTTTTCACTTTCAATCCCACATTTTAAGTGAGAGCGTAACTTTCCACATATATAGTATCTTTGCTTGCACCTTTTAAAAAAAATCATTGTCGAGAACAAACAGCATTAACAGTAACTTCAACATATAACTTTATACATCCCCACTCTGCCCTCTCCTCCCCAAACCCATATCCTCCCCCAAGCTTGCTGCTTCCTCTCTGCCACCCCCAGCCCCCCCTTTCGCCAACTTCCTCCCCTTTGGTCCCAGGTCTCACACCAACACCCCTTCTCAGCACTCTGCTCCGCTGTCCTACATAACTGCTACTTCCCCCACTCTTCCCAGAACACCTTCCTCCTTTTCCTCCCACCCCTTTGCTTTTCCTCTACTCCTTTAGACACTAATGTCTTCCCTGACTCGAATGTCTGCCTCATCCCATATACTGACATAGGCGCTCCCACCCCTCCCTCCACAGCCATTTTATCCTTCCTCCCTCATCCAGCTACCATACCTAATACTCTTTCCCTTGCCGTTTTGTGTGCATCTTCCCCTACTCCCCTCCATCTCCTTTCCATCCACCATGGATCCCTCCCAAACTCTCTTCTCCCCCGCGACATGGACTCGGGTTCCACAAAATGGACACTCAGGGCTACAAGCTAAGGCCAGCAGGAGACTAGGCCATGCTAAAAACAACGCCGCTAAGCCCTGCTCCCCACCCACCCACCCTCCTACCTTCATCAGACAGGTTTGCAGCATCGTCTGCTTTTCCTCTCTCTTCAGTCCTTTTACTTCTTGCTCCTAGATGCTTCTTCTTTGCAGCTCAGTCCCTCCATCAAGTGGCTCTCCCTCGTGCTCTCAATTCCTCCATATCAGACCTTCAACCCGCTCCACACACGGCAGGAGTCCCAGGGCAGGTGATTTCACCAAGTCCCATCCAAATCAACCAAACAATTGTGGTGTAAACACTTTCCTCTCTCCAGCACAGTTCTTCAATTCTTTGGAGTTAGGCAGAGAAACGTAATTCAACAGTGAAATAACAACAGTCTCCCCTTCTCCATTTTAAACATCCACGTAGCACACTTTTCCGTTTGCCTTTTCACCAGATTTCTGCTTCAGATTTCAGACAAATTCCTCGGCCTTCTCCACCTCCCAGAACGAGTACGTTGTGCCCTCATGTTTTATTTTTAGGGTGGCTGGGTACACTAAGAAATTCTCGATCTTGTGTTCTCTAAGCTGTTGCATAACACTATTAAACATCTTTCTCCTCTTGAGCAGTCGGGCCGAGTAATCCTGCGACATGTATAGGCGGTGACCCTCATATTCCACAATACCTTTCTCACGGAAAGCCTTCAGCATCAGTTCTCTATCTTGGAAGTGCTGAAACTGAAAAATTATTTGCCTCGGTGGCTGGCCTCTTGGCGGTTTGGGCATCGCCGCTCTGTGAGCCCTTTCTAGTTTAAACTTTCCCTTCGCGGGTTGGAGGCCCAGTAGATCAGGCAGCACCCTTGCACAAAAGTCGATCGCGCTCTCCCCCTCCATGCCCTCCGGCAAGCCTCTTAGCCGTAAGTTAAGGCATCAGTATTAATTTTCTTGATAGTCGAACGCTTCTTTTAGTTCGACTAGTTCTTTCTGGAGAGCTGCTACCTACCCAGCAGTCGCCAGCACTGTTCTCTCAATGTGCAAGACCCTGTCTTCCACCTCTGTTATTCATCCCGCTTGCACCACTTGCTGCTCCTGTATTTCTTGGAGCTTCAGGTCCAGTTCCCTCAGTTTGATTAGTCTTGGCTCCAGGGCTGCAATGACCTGCCCGTAATCTCTGCCGAAAGCGGCAACCTCGGCCACCGACAACGAGACCAGGCCGCCATTCTCTCCCTCTTTTTTGCATTTTAGAGGCAATCCTTTGACTTTTCGAGGAGCCCAGGGTGAGATATTCATCCATCCTGCCTTCCTGTACTGCAAGGTTCGTTTTTCTGTGGACTTAGACGCTCTTTTCTTATTGTAAAATTAACTTTTAGGCTGTTTGGAGAAAGCGGCGTGGGATCACACGTCCGCTCAGGTAGCTGCTCATCAGTGGCCCCTTTTTTTTTATTCTTCTTTATGCCCCCACACTCCACTGTCTAGAACTCCCTCTGGTTTCCCCAAGAGGTCAGGCTCTGCTGAACCCTGACCCCATCAGCTGCCTACCTCCATGCTGCTGCAGCTGTTCCCCTGGAGAGGTAGAGGATGTACCCTCTCAGACAGCTATGTCCTTGTCAGGAGGCTCTGCTGAGGGGTCAAGGACCAGTTTTCTTCTGTCCACCAGGGTCCATCATCCTTCAAGTAGTAGGCCATTTTCCTGTGTTTCTCCCCATCTCCATGGACTCAGGCATACTAGGGAGGTTCAAAGTGCATATGCATGTCAAGCATGGTGTGTGCTGAGCCCCCATCCTTTGTCTGTCCCCCACAGCCTTCAACTTCTCAGCCAAGTATGATGTCATGATTTATAATGGTTATTATAGATCGAGGGAGCACTCCAGACCAATCAGAGCACTCCTTTGCCCTGCGTGTGAGACACTCTTATTCTGTGACCAGCATCTCATCCTCAGATACATTGGAAAGGGGCACATTCTGGGACACTTTAAAAAAAAAAAAATAAATAATGCTCCCTTGATCTATAATATAATTATACGTCCCCCATCGCTGTTTGAGAGTGGTCCCACTTGCATTCTGCTCAAGCCAGAAAAGCTCAGCTTCGCTTCACTGTTATCTGTTGAGCAGGGGTGAAACCACTCTTATCCTGCAACGAGTGGTAATGCAGGATGTATTACTGTATATAAGAGTGTATTCCTGAGTTCTTTGGGAAAAATTACTGCAAAGCAAAGCTGAATTTGAGAAGAAACTCTTACAACCATAAGAAACACAGGAACTCTACATATAAACATGTTATAAATCATGTTGAAGATTTCTGTTTTTAACAAATGCAGCTTGAATTTAAAATAAAACTGTCTGATGTAAAAACTAGAGAAACTCCTGTCTGATGAAATGGACTATGCCGACTGAACTCAGAACGGTAGAATTTTAGAACCGTTTGCATGGGTCAACCTCTTTTTGAAAAAAAAATAAAGGAGTACTTGGAATGTTTACAAATAAGCAATGCTGATTGGCCAAGAATGATGTCATGATTTATAATATACGTTAATGGGTGCAGTTAGAGGGCCTTTAATGGATATAAGAGTGTCGCCCATTGCATTTTTAGGACCGGAGGACTGTGAACCCAAGGTGAGCAGTTCTGTGGTCCTAAGGACACAAGAGGTAACACTTTTAGATCCATAAGAGGCCTTCCAAATGGCCCACAAGATTATTATAGACCGCTAACTGTACAAAATGTGTTTTTTTAATTTAAAATGCTGACAGCACAAGTGGTCAGCGAGGCCCATTACAGTGGCTTATAAAATGGGTAGGGAAAATACTGCATCCTGATTGTTAGGATCTGTACGCTAAGAGCACAACGACAGTAAAAAAAATGCTGGCAACCAGGACACAGCACACTAACAGTATCAATGTATATTTTTAATTCCTGATTTCTATTACAAACATGGCTGCCATCTTCACTCACTAAAAAAAATCACCTGGACCCTAAAAATTAAACTCTCTCAAAATAAATAAAACAATCAAACTGATTAGATATTCTTTTCTTGATATCGCCCCTTCCACATGTAACAAATTACAATGAAGTACTACTCACAGTTTTATTTTTTTGAAGCTTCTTAAAAATACCACCAACAGCTTAATCTGGTTCAATTTCAGTTGCTTGCCATTTGTATCCCCCCCCCAGTTGCCCCTGAAAAAGGGACTTCTTGGCCCAGTGGGCTTACCGGGTCAACAAAATTCAACGAAAAACAAAACAAAAACAATAGACCCGCCCCCATCCCTACCTGCCAACCAGGGAAATCTTTTCAGCTTACTGTGCCCCAGAAACAGTTAAATCCCAGGCTTTACTGGGGCTTTCTGTTGTGTGTGTTTGTGTGGGAGAGGTGAACATTCAGCCAGTAGAACTCTGCAGACATTTGAATTCTTGCATTCCAAAAATCTCATCTGGTTAAAATAACTAAAAAAAAAAAAAAAGATAAAAAAACTTCTATCTGTTAAATGTCTGGTTAGACAGATGCTTGCGAGCTGGAAAGGGACTACTTTTTAGGAGTTACTTTTAACTAAAGAAACTACCCATTTTTAATTTTAAAAAGTTACTTTTTTTGTTTTTTAAATTTTCTCAGCGTATCCATTTTATAAGCGCAATAAGTCACTTCAAACTTTCAGAGGCTGAAGGCACTCTGGCTGCAGCGGCATGCCTCACTACACCCCTGGGCATGCGTTATGGCAGCACAGTGCACACCCTGTTGTGTCTTATTGCTTACTCAGCACATGAGGAACCCTCATGGTAATAACAGTACGTCATATGCAACTGAAGGGAGAGCTTTGATTGGTTGGAGACGCTCCCACTATCTATAATGTTAGCAGTAACACACGACAAGGTGAGCATTAAATATTTTTGCTGCACTCCCTCTGGGGTGTTGTGAGGCATAGCTGAATGTTTCATCCTCCCCTTCCTCTGGGAAGTGCATTGAAATGCATTAAATACATACAAAATCCAGTGGTGCAGAGGGTTGAGGCGCTGGCTCTACCTCATCCCACGCCGCAACCCGGGTTCAGGAATGGACTCAGGTCATGGGGTTGGTAGGGGTAGGGAGAGGATCAGCTCAGGACTGCCTCTCTCCTGGGGGCGGGTAGTGGGTCTTGTCAGGCTGTAGCGCTCTGGTGGAGATCAGGAGCACTGCTGACGTACAAGAATGAGGAGGAATAACCAGAAAAGCGGAAATACCGCTTCACGGTAGCCGGATGACGGCTGCCCAGCACTCTGAGGCCATCATGGTCCTACTGAGCTCCTCGCCTCAGCAGCATCCCTGGGGCTAAAGAAAAAATAGGAGCACTGGTCTGCCCCTCGGCTGGTGCCTTCCCCCTCGGAGGGGGGGGACCCATCCGGCGAAAGGGTTATGCCGGGTCACCCTAGGGATCGGCTGCGATCTGAGGCAGGCGGAGTCTCGGAGGACGGATGGATCAGAGGACTGCCTTGGCAAGCCTGAAGGAGTAGCTGCCGAGGAGCACGTAGGGGGATAAGAAAAAGATCACTCAAAAAAAAAATACATTCAAAATTACAAATACACCTCCATTGCAAGGTATCATGGGAAGAGTATGCAAATCACCATGGCAGACTTTCAGTTGGTTCAGTATTAAGCAGGATTGTATGGTGCCAAAAGGTCTCACAACCTGCAGAAGCTGAAAACAGCAAGCCACCAACAGATGTCCCATCCTTAGTAGGACCCATTGGTGTGCCATAGCAGTAACCTCAGCCCATAATGAGGGCAGGGGTTAAACTGGGCAGGAAATTACAAAAACTCAGTTCTACCTCCTCTGACACCTTTCTCCATTGAATACTGTCTGTGGAGAGTTCCACCTTTTAGGGATGGCAGTTTCACCTCCTGAATGTTTCCAGTTTAACAACTGAAGTAGGGTGAACCAGACAAATGGCATCAGTGGTGTGGGCGTGGTGAGCACAAAATAGGAAAGTAATTTAAAAGAGCGAACCTCAGTGCAGACAACGTTGAAGCAAGGGTGACCCTGGAAGGGCACTGGCAGTAAAGTCAGGTTCCAAACAAATACAAACTTACACATTCCACCCTAGTACAAAGCATCATGGGTATCATATGCAAATCAGTATGACAGAATTTAGGCTGGCTCAGCTCTAAGCAGGACCATAAGGTACCAAAGGTCAGCCAAACAATCTGCAGAGACAGAAAACAGCAAAACATGTTTCATACTTATTAGGACTCCTCAGTCTGCCATAGCTGTAATTTCAGTCCATAAGGAGGGGGATCCATCCAAATGATGTCAGTTGTTTCAGACAAAGTTAGCACAAAATAAGAAAGTAATTTCTCTCCTATTCGCTCCTGCAGTTGCTTCTGATATTGGGGTGGACTCCTATTCACCTGTAAGACACCCAACACTGACACCAGCACCACCCCGCTCACTGGTATCAGTCATTTCTCCCTGTTTCTTTTCTTTTTTTTTTTCAGTTCTTTTTCTCCCCGGACCCTGGCACATACATGTGCATGCATGGAGGAGCACGCACATGCTGGGTACTGGCTCAGCCCTTCTGCCTCACCCCTGGCTATTGTCACCGCCCCTCCCGCCTATGCTTCTCATCAGACCTCCACCTGGTGGGAGCGGAACTACGAGGGGGTAACCACACCGGAAGGAGAGCTACCTAGCGGCTGCTCAGTCCCACTCCCTCCCTCATCCCCATGCCAGCTCTCTGATGACTTGAGGTCATTCCAGTACCCGGATCACCAGCGTAGCACAAGGTAAGGCATCCAGCACCCCAGTGTCACCAGGCCAGCTTCTCCCTGTTTCGTATTTCAGTGTGTTGCTTACTAGTTATTGTTCTTCTTCCCATTCCACATTTACTTTATGGTAATTTTTCTGTTTGGCAGTTTATTCTTTAGCATTCTTGAATTGTATATTTTTGATACACTTATTTTCATGTTACTGTATTATTTTCATATATTGTGCTTTGTACCTGTTCTGTGCTCTTCTCTCCCCGTCACCCCGGACGCATCTGGAAACGAGCTGATACCAGCTCAGTATGTTTTTCCTAGTCACATTTTTGAAATATTTAATAATAAATAAAGACAAACCTCAGAACAAAAATACATAAAGCGAGGGTTACCCTAGAAGAGCACTAGCAATGGGATCTCGAGAGTGAAGGCCTGATGGAGGCCAGGAGACAGCACAGTGGGACCACAGCAAGGGGAACGGGCAGTGGCTAGATGCCGGTGCAAATGTGTATGCTTCACTGCATGCCAGCATCAAAGAAGAAAACCAGGAGATGGAGAAAGAGCCCTGCAGCACCCCTGACCCCGCACACAACCGATGTGGGAGGCAACCCACCATTGTCGTGCTCCTGGGGAAGGGGTGGATAACCAGTATGTCCATGTGACAGTCGGTGATGGGCTGAGGGGGTGCCATCAGGTGAGTCAGTCAGTGAAAACATAAAAAAACAAATACTGCACTGTCATCCGTTTGGAGTCCACCAATCACATTACAGGACCTTCTTTCCCATTTTTCAGCACAGATAATTGATTCTATTAATGGCACATCTGGGATCGAACCACTGACTTGGAGCTTTCTTAACACCCAGCAGATAAGCTGAAAGAACATTGCCATTAGCTGAGCTTGTCATCTTAATCATTCACCCACTTCTGATGTCTTGCGTACTCACCAAGACACCATCTGCATCAGTCAGTTAGTTAATCATAAAATCATTTGTTTGTCTCGCCTCCAGGGCAGCTAAATAGATGCCAGTACGCGCCTGTCTGTTGGCTTCAGAGGGCTTTTTTTTCTTCATTTGTTTAGGAAAATAACAGCATAATGGAACCTCGCACTTCACTGCATAGTCATTTCCAAGAATTTACACATTCATTCTAAAGAAGGCTGCACAACACTCTCACGAAGTCAGTTTTTGAAGCACGAATGGGTAAGTACACATTTGGAGGCCATAAAGGCAGGTACTTACAGCCTTGTGGTGCAGGTACCAGCTGGACATGAAGAAATATGCTGGGGAAGGGCAGGGCCAAGTGGGTTGGGCTTCACTCACAGATTGTCTGTAGTTGCTTTTACACACCAGTAGAGCGGAAGCAGTGCAGAGGAGGGCAAGTGAAATGATCCAGAGGTTTGGGAAGAAAGGACATGGGGAAAGGTTGAGGTAGCTTAACATTTACACACTAGAGGGATGGAAAAACCACAGCACGTTCTGAGGTGCTAAAATGTTCTGGTAAGCCATAAAAGGTTCTGATAGTTATCCAAGCATTATCTGAACTTTTAGAACCGTTCAAAGTGCAAAAACTGTTCTGAATATCATTGTCCACCGTTAAGTAATTGGGATTCAGGCATGGGGTAAAAACTAAGAAAAACCTCCATAGTCCCCCAAACCACCAGTCTGATGGCTGTTAGTTCTCTCGTGGCCTCGCTCTCGTGGATCACATAGATCTGACAGCGGTGAAAGGAGCAGGTGATGGGGTGAAGGTCAAGTGGACATTGGGGTTGGGGAGCAAACTGCTAAAGAAAAAGAAAAGAATGCCACTAAAATGCCTACCACGTTTCATAATAGTGGCTACAATGACTCTGGGTAGGGGTGGGTTATAGCTTCAGCTTATGTGGTTAAGTGTGCAAGGGGTAAAATCACCTCCATAGTAAAACAGACACACACCCATACCCCGGTGTCTTATTGTAGGTTTATCATGAAGTTTGCGTATTCATTTTAGTGTAGACTGTGGGAACGTGCCTTCTCACTCCACGCGTATCACCCCTGTGATTCGGATGTTGCGCTGGCTGTCAGTGAAGTGGTGTATCACCTTCAAGATAGACTTGTGACTGTACAAAGCCCCATATGATCTTGTCCTCACCCACCTGAAAGAGCTGCTGTATCCATACAACCCTGGTCACCCTCTGTGCTCCTCTGAGGTGGGCCTATCGAGCAAGCAATTGTACCTGACAAGGTGGACAGTATTGAGAAATACCAGACTACCCAGGGATGTAATGAATCCTAACGCTGCAGGCAGAGGTGTAGCCAGACAATATACAAATGTACACCAGGACCATGTTTGTTGTCTCATTTGGCACAATAAATACAACTTTTGTATCTTGTGACAATGGTTGTTGCCATGCATGGGTAAATACAGATGTCATGCATAGCTTCCTAAGACACCCACATACCAGCCCAGAGCCTGTAAAGTTATATTGTCCTTGGAATGCAAAGACAGTATTAGTGACCAGTCCTTCTAGTTTCGACTCCCTATGAATAAAATTACAGAAAGTTTCAGCATTTTCTTTAGTTTTCATGGAAAAAGGAAGCAGTTCAGAACCTATTTGCTACCCCCCTTAAATAAAATTGCACACCATGGAGTACTTGGAGTATGCCTGGCTACACCCATGGCTGCAGGCAGAGGGCCTTATAGCCCCTGGAAGGTCCAGTGTTGCCCATACCTCCCACCCTAAAGGGTATTATTGTGCTTAGAAAATGGGTTACATGTAACATTTTCAATACAATGATTAAAAACATGCAAAAAATGTGAAATGTAGTTTTTTTCTTTATTTTTTTACAATCAGAAATACACCTTTGAGCTCAGGAGCTCATTTACAAAGGCTCCGCATCAAATGAAAGACATTACAAAGCAAAACGTAAAATGAAGGCAGTTACAAAGCAAACAGATAAAGTACAGGAGCAGTATCGAATGAGCCTTGTCTTAGTAGGTTACAGTGGATACAACAGCAGACATAGAACAGTTGCATGTATAGGTATGTTTATATTTTTATTTATTTAAGCATTTCACCAGGAAAGACATACTGAGCACAAACAGCTCATTTCCAAATGTATCTGGGGGAGAGGGGAGTGGAAGAACAAGAGAGCGTAATACAATAGTATTTGTAACATGGCATGACTTGCCTAGGTCTGAGGGAGCAAGCGGATAGGACGGGGGCGGTTATGGGACGGCAGCCGAAGCGGGTATTAACCCAGCATATATGCCGCGCCCGCTTCGGCAGTACCGTTGGCGGTCAGACCCCCTGCCTAACAGCACTGAGACCGAGCTCAGCAGAGACGGGAGCACCAACACCTGGAGTCATCCGCCGGCGGAAACGGGCACGGGGGAGCAGTACTCGCGGCGGACATCCACAAGAGGCAGCCAGCCAGACCCAGGAGCAGGAGCAAGAGCCGACCTGGAGCAGGGCACCACCGGAGCAGTGTGCGGGAGGGAAGAGGAAGGGAAGCCCCCCAGGATGCACAGCGCGAGACTCGGCCGTTCACTCTCCTCACCGGAGACCTCCCGGGGCGCTCATCACGGGAACAGCCACAGCAAGTCACACAGGAGTGCGACTGAGAAGTTGGCTGCACAGATCTGCGCGACTCCAGGGACAGCAGGTAAGAACCGCATCGGTACCTATCCAGGCATGTGCACCGCACTGTGACAGCAGAGCACAGGGTGACCGGTCACGCAGCCCCTCCTTGTGCCACTGTTTGTCTCGCACACTGGGACGCTCAGATGCCTCTCCACCAGCAGGCCATGTTACAAAAGCATTCAGCCACTCATTCGTTGTGTTGTAATGCGATTGATGCAGGGGGCGGTGGTAACCTCGCCATGGGCCTCGGCACGCATCGCCCCATGTGACATCAATCCAGCATTAGAGCACACCTCCATCGTGGCTTAATGCTTACATAATACAATATAAACACATTTGCACACATGACAATACAGAGTATACTGTGGTAGATACAATACACAAAAGTACAGTCTGCTGATGGTAGAAAGCATGTATTAAGTGGAATATATACAATATTTACAATAACAGTGGTAGTTATAGGCATAAAAGCAGCAATAGCAGATGAGGCAGGATTAGCCTGGAGAGAGGCATTAGGGTTAAGGTAAGATGTACAGTCAAAAACAGGACTAGTGAAACCATTAGTGTGATAGAAGCAGAGGAAAGGGCTTTATCAAGGAGAGGATTGGTAGGTAGCTGGAATGGTTAGGGCACCAGGATGATAAACAGTATGGCTTTGTTCCAGGGAGATCGTGTCAGTCCAATCTCGTAGAGTTTTATGACTGGGTGACAGGGGCCTTGGACAGACATAGGCCAGTGAAAGTCCTATACCTAGATTTCAGCAAGGCGTTTGATTCAGTACCACATTATGGGCTGATAAAAAAGATGGGGGAGATGGGGGTGGGAGGACAGGAGCTCAATTGGGTTGAAAATTGGCTCTCAGGGTGTTTACAGAGGGTAATGGTGGGTGGAATACTCTCCTCTCCCAGGAAGGTAATCAGTGGGGTCCCTCAGGGTTCGGTATTGGGGCCACTCTTGTTCAACGCCTATGTCTCGGATATTGGGAGGGGGGTTAGGAATAGGTTGAGTCTCTCTGCGGATGATTCAAAACTGGGAGCACTGGTGGATTGTGAAGAAGCAGGGAGGCGGTCCAGGGGATCTGGATACCCTGGAGGGGTGGTCAAAAGGTGGGGACTGAAATTTAATGCCTGAAATGTAGGTATTACATTTGGGGATAAAAACCCAGGTCATGAATACAGCATATTTACACACACACACAATATAATGCATGTGGTCATACAGTATGTGAGTTGGCAACCTGCTCAGCCCTCCTCTCACCTCCACAGACGGCTGCCCACTGAGTTATGACTGAGCGGTGATGTAACGAATGGACGCATCCCCGCGCCCATTCGTTGCACTACCGCTCATTCATATGCAGTCGGCGGCCGGCCGTGGAGGTGAGAGGACGGTGAGTCGGTTGCTGGCTCCATCTGTGGTGGTTGAGGGGAGTGGGGTGTCACTGTTGGGTAGGGGAGTGGGGGCTGCCAGACTACCAGGGATTTCAATACATTACGGGACAGTGGGGTCAGGGATCATGCTGGAGGGGTAGGGGCTGCTAGACTACCAGAATTTGACTAAATTACGGGACAACAGGGTCGGGGATCATGCTGGGGGTGGGGAGACCACTAGACTACCAGGAGGTAATGTAGCAGTAATTCAAAGTGTAGTGAAGTTACACTGAACTGACCTCTGCCACCGCCACAATACTGCAAGCTTTTGCAGGCGGTGATTAGCGTGCATGGGTGACGCTTAAACCTGTAGCGTGGCACTACACTTTTGAATATGCTGCTGCAACCGGCATTCATGGCCCTCCCCACAGTCTTTCCCCTGCATACATTAACTTATAGCATCAGCGGTATCGCTGTCCACCTGCACTATAAGTGCCTTTGAATATTGCAGCCCCGCACAAGTCCAGCGCTATTCCAGCACTACGGGTTTTGCCGGGCACAAGGTTTTGAACATCTGGCCCTAAGCGAGCAAAAAAAATGGTGGCTGTGACCATTTTGAAAATTCTGTTGGCACACTGATATTTGAGGGTAAAAAGGCAGCATGGCATTGGACTTGTATTTTTCCCGGTCTTTGTCTATAATTAATGTACCCCCTTGCCAGGGGTCTCAGCCAATCAGAGACCGGGAACATTTCAACTTATTTTCTAATGGTTCCTAGATCACGCCTAAAGCAGTCAGGAGACCGGGCATGTTTGGGGGCTGCTCAGCTGCTTTTGAACTCCCTTAATATTTGAGGGAGGCCCCATCAGTTGAACTTTTTAAGAAGCGTTTGAAAAATCAGCTCTTTAAACTGGTATTGGTTGAGTAATTATTTGATCTTACCAGTTGGGGAGGTAGTATAGCGCAGTGGTTTAAGGCTCTGAGCTGCAAATCTGGTGACATATAACAGACCAGACTTGGGTTTGAATCCACAGCTTCCACCTGCATACTGTGTAACCCTGAGCAAGTCACTTAACTTCCTCTGTGCTCCCAGGTCGCACCTGTAAAAGCTTTCAGCTTACTGTGCTACTCCTGGTTAAACAACTAAAAAAACAGGGCCCAAATAACCCTTAGGTACTGCAATATTGATGTTTGAGTTTAGTCCAATTTTAGTCTATAAAATACTGGAATTTGCATAAATGTTTAGAATTAGCTAGGAACGTTACATTGTTGTATTGTTTTCTTATTTTGTATAGTGTGGCACCTAAGCCTGCGAGAAAGGCACCTGACAAATTACTTATTTACTATCCCACACCAGGATTGGGCTCATACCATAAACACTGGCACCGAGTGCAGTAGTAGGTGTCTTGTTGAGTGGCCAGGTGGAATCAAAAGACCCAAAGCCACTTTTACAAGAGTAAGGATTTCCTGTGGTGTTCTGGCAAACATTTCGCTCTCAAACTGGTTCACACAGTTGTCCAAGGCTGTGTGGGTGTTGATGTGAAAGGGCTGCCACTACACATTCAGTCACTTCACTGCCAGTCTCTCATTGCTTGTAAAGCACTTTGGGATACAATGTGTATGAAAAGCACTATATAAAAGCAAAGTCTTCTACGTCTGTGTGTGGGACCCAGGATTTCTGAGTGGTCCCATGAGGGACTGTCTCTATTCATCTGAAACAGTGGAGAAGTATTTCTCTAGAGGATGTGCCATTTGAGAAGTGTTTTCTTATTATTTTATTTATTTATTTGGTAACTGGGTAGTACATTGGTCCCAGGGATGTTTTCGGGTATGACCCGAGCAATATAGTGTCAGTGGCACAGCAGGTAGCACACTTGCCTCTGAGGCCGGAAGATCAGAAGGTTGTGGATTCTAACCCCACACCGGAAATATGGGATACATCCTAATACTGACACTGTAGTGCATCATGGGGGGGGGCGGTGCTGCACTCCTGAGGTGCTGTCTTTAGGATGAGACTTTAAACCAAGGTCCCGTCTGCCTGTTCTGGTGGTTGTTCAGGTGGATGTTGAAGAGCCCATGGCACTTCGATAAGAAGTAGGAGAATATCCCTGTATCTTGGCCAAATCCCCCACCCCGTTCACTAATACCACCAACAGCTTAATCTGGTTCTGCAAGTAGGTTTGCATCTGTACACATATTCCCCTTTCCTTCCCCCGTTTGCACCTGGAAACGAGCCATAGCTCAGTGTGCCTCTCCCGGTCACCAGCTTTCAAATAAATAAATATAGACGGCACATACATTACAAGGACTAAGAAAAGTACATTAGCAATACAGCATATAGTGCATGAAAGTACAATCCGCAAGGTTCAGCAATACAGAACACAAGTAAAATACAACTGAAATTGTGGACAGTGGTAGTAAACACAGGTAGTAACACATATAAGTCAGTATAGTAGAACTGTATGTGAGTGTTTCTAGATCTTTGCACAAGTGCTAAAAATGTAATTACCCTCCAAATGATAACATACTACGTAGTGTATATTTTTATATTTTTTTTAAGCTGTGAATCGGAACACCGGCTGCTGCCCCCTCCCCAGTTTATAAAGAGAATCCCAGAAGGCATTCCATTTATTCTATCTACTGAAGAACTCTGTAAAATGAGAGTTTTAAATTACAGCTCGCGATTTTGGAATAATAATACAAAAGTCATTAATTGATGGATGATTTAAAGTTCCGGCAAAAAACAGCGGGCTACTGGTTTTTTATGAAAGGCAGGCTAGCTAGAGGCACAAAAGTAGGATCATAACTCCCACAGTCTTGTCTCAAATTGGAGTGGTTAAAAATAGAGCTATTTGTAGAGCGAGTGCCACTGTTAGCGATATTAGCTATGCATATTTATAACAAGAGGCATTGCAAATTGATGCGAAAGGGCAATTTACTCGTCTGTGTGTTTTGGCATGTTATAACTTAAAGCAACAGTGCAATGAAAAATGTTTTTTCCCAAAAAAGCTAGTTTCAGCTACAGTTCATAAAAATGTTAGCACACCTGTCAAATTCACTGTTTTAAATACCTTCTAACTGCGCACAAAGAAATGTTTTTTTATTTTCTCTGTCCTAACCCTTACCAAATTCTATATTTCTAGGCCAAATGTAGTGGCCATTTTTTTTCTTGGGGGAAAAAAAAAACATTTATAAAATACTCATATTTTGGTGGAATGAGAACATTTTACCACCAAATAAAACTGGATGATGCCGGGAATCTTTTATAGTGAAAAAGAGAAGAGTCAAATGTTTTGCCCAGTTTCATTGCACTGCTGCTGTTAATCTCAATCCTACCCCCTCTCTAAGGCACACGAAAAAAATGTATGCGGACCAACTCACAGACTACTTAGCCAGACATAATCTGCTCTGCAAAGAACAACACGGCTTCAGGAGGGGTCACAGCACAACCACTGCTCTCCTCGAATTTACATCTTACATACACGAGGCCCTAGAAGAAGGGTCAGTCGCAGGGCAATCTATGTCGACTTGTCAAAAGTGTTCGACACTGTCAGTCACACTCTACTTCTCCATTCCCTCCCCTGTACTGTTTCTCCCTTGAGGCCATCTCCTGGTTCAAAGACTATCTCACCGGCCGGACGCAACAGGTCAAAATCAACACCACCCTCTCCACCAATAAACCAGTCCTAACGGGCGTCCCACAAGGGTCTATTCTAGGGCCACTGCTCTTCACTCTCTTCCTAAACTCCCTACCTCAGTCCTGCAGTGGGAAGCTCTTACTCTATGCGGATGATGCAGTAGTTTTCTGGAAACACCCCCATCCTCACTCACTCCAAATTGCCCTACAAGATTTTTCAGAGAAATATAATCCTGGTTCACTGAGCATCACCTAGTACTCAACTACAACAAGACGAAATCCATGATCTTTGCCCATCGTCAAAGCCCCTCAGTAGTGCCCCCTAACCACTTCCAACTCACAGGGCCGCCTCCTCAGACAGGTCTCAAACTTCAGATACCTGGGTATCACTCTTGACATGTCCCTCACCTACCACACACACACATTCAACGCCTCACCTCTGCTGCAAACACCAGACTGGGGATTCTGTATAGACACAAGCACTGCCTACCTCCTCATGCCCTACGTCTCACTGTATCCTGCTCAGTCCTCTCATTGGTGGACTACGGGATTGTAATCTACGGTACTGCCGACCAAACCGCCCTTCACTGCCCTTAACAGGGCATGCCGGCTGGCAACAGGCTGTGATAGATCAACCCACACGTGTGAGCTCTACAAGCTGGCGGGCTGGCTTATATTCGAAGGGAGGCTTAAGTATCACACTTGCCTCCAAGCCAAAAAAATACTTATGAATTTAACACCCAGAGGCCTCCACCCCCTCATCCAGCCAGTCCCACACAGGAGGGCCCCTAGATGCCTTGCAAGTACCTCCCTCCTTGTTCCCCACTGTAGGACCTCTCTAGGACAAAGGTCCTTCCGTTATCGTGCTCCCCTCTGGCCAGGGGTGTAGCCAGGGATTTCAGAACTGCACACCAAGTGGACTCACTGCTACCCCTCCCCCGCCACGGGGTGTGGCCAGACAATATATAAATGTACACCAGGACCGTATTTGTTGCCTCATTCGGCACAATAAATACAACTTTTATATCTCATGACAATGGTTGGTGCCATCCATGGGTAAATACAAATGCCATGTATTGCTCCTAAGAGACCCATACCAGCCCAGAGCCTGTAAAGTTGTATTGTCCTGGGATGCAAAGACAGTATTAGTGACCAGTCCTTCTAGTTTTGACTCCTATGAATGAAATTATAGAAAGGTTCAGCATTTTCTTTGTTAGTTTTCACAGAAAAAGGAAGCAATTCAGAACCTATTTGCTGCCCCCCCTTAAATAAAATTGCACACCATGGAGTACTTGGAGTATGCCTGCCTACACCCATGCCTCTGGCTCAACAAACTTCCACCCTCCATCTCTCGGGCCCCTAGTCTGGGACTATTCAAAACTGGTCTCATGAACCTCCTCCTCGACTCTGATGATTGTGGCTGTAGCCAGTACTCCTCCCCCTCGTCAGAATCCCAAAAGAAGGCACAGTTAAGAATAAAGGTCTAGCTCATCCCCTAACTACATCCTCAGGTCTACGATCTTGCTGTTAATAAACTCTGACTCGGCCCTGCGAATGACCCTCCGTATCCGAGACCAGACTTGTCTCACAACTATGACACAGGGTCTTTGCTGGCCCTTGAGACAGTAACTAATAGGTAATGTTAAAAAAACTGTACTGTGTAACCAATGTAAAACTGTCATTAAATGTAATGTTTGTGCTTTTCTGTACTGATGTGGAGCCTTTGCAAAGGAGTCTATGACTCAAAGGATTATAATTGCGATTTCTCTCACTAAATAAAATTAATAAGTTATAATGCATGGCTATATGTACTAATATGTGGGGTATTCCAAAGCAAGCCTTAGGCTACATGAGCTCAAGGAAGTAGTCCCTGTATCTTGGGTAGTCTGGGACTGGCAGTATAGCCTAGATGTTAGAGTAATGAACTGTGAATGAGCTATGAATAAGCTATGAATGAGCTTGGTGCATCCAGCAGACCTGGGTTTGATTCTCACGACCTCCACTTGCATATTGTGTTATTCTGAGCAAGTCACTTACAGTAACTACCCCAGTGCTCCTGGGTCACCCCTGAAGACAGGCATCTGTGCCTAGTGGGCCTTACCAGTTACCAAAGAATAAAATAAACAAAAAATAAAGACATAGTAAGAGGCATAGGCACTCAGTGCTTCAGATAATACATAGATACATAGATACATAGACAGTGTCGGCAGATAAGGGCCTATGGCCCACCCAGTCTGCCCATTTAAGTTTGTAAGTTCAGTTTATGTTTTCCAGGAAGTCTGTTGCCCCTTACCCCTGACCTCCAGAATTCCTTTATGTCTATCCCATGCATTCTTAAATCCGTGATTGTTTCAGCCCCCACCATTTCCTCTGGCAGGGTGTTCCACTTGTCCACCACCATTCGCTGAAGAAATTCTTCCTCACGTTTCTCTGAATCGTCCTCCTCCAACTTCATCCCATGCCCTCTAGTCCTGGAACATCTTTTTCGCTTAAAATAGTGTATTCCTGCATCCTGTTCCTCCCGTAAGATACTTGTATGTCTCTATCATATCCCTCTCTCCTCCTCTCCTCCAGGAGTACATGTTCAGTTCCTTCAACCTGTCTTCATAGGACTTGTGATGCAATCCATGCACCATCTTTGTTGCCCTCCTCTGAACCTTCTCTACCCTGTCTATGTCCTTACGTAGGTATTACATTATTAATATTACATTATTAATATTACTATTGGCAGGTAAGAGTAATTTACTCACCAGGTTTGAAATATGATAGGTAAAACAACCTTCAGATGTGTACAAGTGCTTTAAATTCAGAGAAAATGCTACTTTTGAATTAGCAGTGGTGTTATGAAGCACTATTCCATGACGCTCCATGCCATGAGGGGTACAGCATTTCCAAGTATTGGCATGAGTACCTGTACTCACTAAAAACAAATCTGAAGGGTATTTCTTACAATTAAGGGAGTAACTAAGCCGTTACGTTATCTGGAGCACAGTGGGCCACTGAGCCACTGACCCAGGGGGTCATCAGGCCCCTAACTTTTGTAGCTGAGGGGCCAGCCAAAACATTTTGACGTCCTGCATTTCGATCAGTGGAGCAGGGATTAAGATGAGCCTGGTGTAAATTCTCTAATGACAGCAAGGGAGGCTGCTTTTAAACCTTTTGTGCATAACATAAATTGGAAATCCAGGCTGCACAGAGTTAATTTTTTGGGAAAAAAACTTTCAGAATGTTTTATTTTGCTGTCATCCAAGTTGCACTGTATAGCTTTTTGACTTCAGTTGTATTTCCATATCTCTCCATAAACTGGACTTCTGACCCTGTTTTGATAATCATGATTATCAAAACAGGGTCAGGAAGTCGTTTATGGAGAGATTTGGAAGTAGAAATGAAGTCAAAACACTATACAGTGCAACTCGCATGATAGCAAAACAAAACATTCTGTAAATTCATGAATAACGCTTTCATTTCCATTGATGAGTTCTGGATTATTCATGAAAATCTGTGGATCGTGAATTATAAAAAGCTGAGTAGGTCGACAGAAAAACATTGAAGAAGGCAGTTGTTGGTGAGGGATTGCGCAACCAGTAGGATGTTCCCTCCCCCTCTCCAGGGAGGGTGGGTTCCCATCCTCTGCCACAATACTGACACCTGGGTGACCGCAGGGGGGCAGCGTGGCAGGAGGACCGAGGGTGGGCAGAACTCAGTGGGAACTGGACGTCACTGCGCTCAGGAAGAGTGAACATCTCTTGACGTTATTGCACAGTTTAGTCCCTGGGAGAGGACCGGAAAAAGAGAAAATGCTTGTGGTACCCATAGTCGAAAGACCCTGGTACATCCAGGGCTGCACTCCACCTACCAGTTGCGTGCCTCCTGATGAGCACAGTGAGTCTGAGGGTAAATCTTCCACCCTGACCCTGCCCAGGGGAGTATTCTGCTGCAGCATGGAGGATGGTGGCACAGCAGTAAAGTAGTAGTGCCCCCATGTGCCACAGGGATCTTTAAAGAATTGGGGACCAGAGACGAGAAGAGTGATATAAAACACAGAATAAAATAAAAAAGAAGGCAATTGTTTCCCCAGTGTTTTGGGCTGTGGTGTTTATGAAGCTCTGTATTTTGTTCCTTCTCAGTAGTAATAGGAGAAATGCACCCTCAACATACTGTGACTGTGCAAACTTTATGCTAATTAAGTGTTTCTGAGTTTGGTCACTTGTCCCTGATTTTCAGGGACTTTGTCTCTGGGGATGACAGGTATGCCCTGAGGATGAAGTAAGACCACTCTTACAGCCTTAGGAGTGGTCTCAGTGCTGGTATTAAATATATTCTTGGTTGAGATTGATCAATAATATATACAAATTAGTTTTTTTAAACTGCCCAGAATGTGCCCATTTCAGGGCAGCAATGCATGTGACCCTTCAGGTGAATAAGAGTGTCTCACATGCAGAGGAAAGGAGCATTCTGATTGGTTGGGGGCCTCCCTCAAGCTATGCTAGGATCACAGTAAATTACATAGCAACAGACCGCACTTGTTGCAAGAAGGCAGACTTTGCTGGAAGCACAGACTAAACGTCCTAGAGACTGGAGGCCCTTCAGAGATGTTCACCCTCTTGAAAAGAGTTGAGGGAACATGATCTCAATCTTCTGCATACTTAGGATGTTAGACAGGTGAAACAGATGGAGATGTTTGACCTGGTATGGTCCAGCAGTATGCAAAGACCCGCCCTGAAGCACAAAGTTGGAATATTATGAGGTAACATTAGGGGACACTTCTCCCAGAGAGTGGTGAACCTATGGAACAGACTACCAGGAGAGACAGCGGACATGAAAACATTAGAGGCCTTCAAGTAAGCCTGGACACATTTCCACTGCAGGAATCTCAGGGTACCCTGGGTAGGGAGGGTGAGTGGGGAATTACAGGGTATCCTGAGTAATAGGGTGAGTCAGAAATTACAGGGTACCCTGGGTAGTAGTGTGGGTGGGGAATTACAGGGTATCCCGGGTAGTAGGGAGGGTGGGGAAATCACAGGGTACCCTGGGTAGTAGCATTGTGAGACCACAGGGTACCCTGGGTAGTAGGGTGGGTGAGGAATCACTGGATATCCTGGGTAATAGGGTGGGTGGGGAATCACAGGTACCCTGGGTAAGTAGGGTGGAGTGGGTAAATCTCAGGGTACCTGGGTGGTAGTAGAATGGGTGGGGAATCACAGTGTACCTTGGATAATAGGGTACAGTGGGTGGTGAAATCACTGGGTATCCTGGGCAGTAGAGTAGGTGGGTGGGGAATTGCAGGGTACACTGGGTAGTAGGGTATATGTGAAATCACAGGGTACCCTGCGTAGTAAGGTGGATCGAGAATTACCGGGTAGCCTGGGTATTAGTGTGAGAGGAGACTTGCAGAGTACCCTGGGTAGTAGAGTGGGTGGGGAATTACTGGGTAGCCTGGGTATTAGGGTGGCCGGGGCATCTCTATAAATTAGTGCCTGTCTGCACAACATACCTCCCAATCTCCTGCCTCACAAATCTTAAAAAGCATGAAAGAACTGGAGACAGACCAGCAAAATCAGCAGCAAATAAAACAAAGTGGTCCTCAGCTAAAAAGCTACGACACTTGGCTTAGAGAGAAAAGTCTTTTATAAGGCAGCGTAGACTGTAACATTAGCTTGTGGCATTATTTATGGTTCAAATCCTGCCCTTCCATGACAGAAATGACAATTTTAGGAGGACCAATTAAAAGTTTGAGGTAAAAATCAAGAATGTCCCTCAAAAGCTAGGGAAGAGCAAGTATAACAGCACAGTATACTTGTTGGTCCCTGTTTATGAAGTGGGGGCGGTGGCCGACTCGATGGATTTCTTTCAGTCTTAAAGCAGCAGTGTATGATAGCGGAGAAAATTCTGACCTCTACCTTTTTATTCTATTTTTGATTGCCGCTTATCCCCAATCTTGCATCCTCCTTATTTCATTTTGAGTCTGCTTTAGCACTTTTTTTTCTAATTTAAAATAATAAAAGGCGAGCTACTTTTAATATGGCTTGAACCTGATTTTCAGCAGAATTCTCAGCTGTTTCTGTTCACCAGCTGTCCTATAAAATTAGAAAGCAGGGTCTACGGCAAGCTAGTTCATTATAGTTACAAGAAAAGTGATCTTAAAGGAAAACTACGTAAATTCATGGCCCCCTGCCCCCAAAAAGTTTACCCAGATCTAGCTTTTATGTGGAAAAAGAGTGTTTTCTCGCTGCTACGTACTTTATTTTTATTGCAGAAAGTCTGAAAACCAGGAATATGGCGGGAGATTTGCTAAGAGAGCTCCATTTATTGTAAAGATGTGATGTGCCGCACAGCTCGCTTCAAAACATTCGAAAGCAACACAGGGAATGGAACAGGCGGAGCAGGGCTTTATGAAGCCTGCGCCAACCATTTTCCATCTTCTCCTCTTGGTCCCCAGCCGCTGCCCGTAAGCATGTGCACATGGTGGTGCACACATGCACAGAATGGTGGCCCCTCTCTTCTGTGCTGCTCAAGCACCAGTGCTACCACCCTGCCTCCACCAGGAGGCAGCCAAGGGTCAAGACGCCATACCTCCCCACCCTGGGAGAGACTAGCTGTCTGGCGGATGCTCAGTCCTCTCCCCTCCTAGTCAATCCTCGGAAACCCGAGCTCTTTCCCGAACTCCAGACACCTGCGTGGCAGGACGTAAGGTGCATAGCGCCTTAGCCCTCCCTGCCACTGGGCCGGCATGACAGTCTGTATTTTTGAAAGATACAGTGAAATGAGTTCCGCATCACCTAAAATATATAATAGACCTATAACAGGGGAAAGTTAAAAAAACAAAACTAGAAAACATACTAAGATGAAGATAATTAAAATAAAAGGTAAAGATAGGAGAACAAGGGCAATCTGAAATGGAATAAAAAATATAGATAAACATTTTCACTGTAACCCACAATGTTCCTTTAAGCAGAAAGTTTGGCTCCAAGCCCAGCTTTGTCACAAGCTCACTGCCCTTATGGCCACTCATTAACGGTGTTTCCGTCCTGCTGGCTGTAACACTGTGTTTCCAAAACTGTTCTCAAAATGATAGTGAAATGTAAGAGGCGTGAAAGTTTACATCCACTGTCAAGCCTAGCGAACGATAAGAGTATCTGAAGCGTGCAGTGATGTCAGGATCAGCTCGTTAAATCTGCAGCTATGGGGAAGAGGGTATTAAAATGCAGCGTGGCGTGACAAGTAAGATGCTCCAACTGAAATTAAAGTGAATGTCCTCTTCCTTTTATGGACAATGCTACAACTCTTCCTGTAAGTGAAAGAGAACAGCCTGCAGACCTTCATTGTTCTCTCCTGCCTGTGCTTTGAATGTTTTATCTGGCCAGCACCTCCTGGCATTCTGAACAATGCTGCGTCAGGTGGTTGGGGAGGGGATTTGGGGTGGTAGCTGTGTTGAAAGCCACAATGGATCAGTTGCTTCATGTTGTCAGCGGGGAATTAATACAGGTGGGTAATGTGCTCTGGGGGAAGTAGTACAGCTTAAAAGTTGTGACCTCAGCATAGAATAATGAGAACACTGAGAGTATGAACATTCCGGATACAGCAGTTACTCAGTTTCAGCTGCACCACTCAAGGGGTAGCATGCATAGAGCGGAGCTCTTTGTAGCACTGGACTTTTTTAATTATTATTTTGTTATTTTACTTTGGGATTGTGCCACTTTGGAGCAGGTTGGGGCTACCTGGATACAGAACATTCTTTTTTTTTTTTTTACTTTCTGTTTTTCCCTACTACTTCCCATGTCTACCCCTTGCCTCGGGGTCCTCAATGTGCCACTCAGCTACACCAGAAAACCAGAGGGACATACTGAGCTCCCTCGAGTGCCCTGCTCCCAAGTACTACCTGTCATTCCGGATGACCCCCTGATCGGGGCAGAAGAGGTCTTTCCCCTACCTTCCTCTGAGATCCGGGGGGAGTGGACACCTGGAGCCTGCATCTCTCGGTCCCTGGTCATTGGTGTGAGGCCCGTCTCCTGGCACAGATATGGGGCTTTTCCTCCTACTTGGTCTGGTACCCCCACCCCCCCGCGGACATCAGAACACAGGGAGGACCAGTGAGACTGAGGCACGCAGAGACTTATCTCTGCTCTTGTCCTCTGCCAACGCTCGCCCCTCCTTCAAGCTCTGCTCCCACGACTGCACTGGCACCACCTGTGGTCACTCAGGTCCCAGGTGGTGACAGCATAGACAGCCCACCCTCCTGGAGAAGGAAAGTGGCCCATTGGGTGTTCAGTCCTTCTCCCCAACCGGCCCTTCATGATCCAGGCTACTGCCATTCAACTCTGGGTCACCGCGCCAAGTGGAAGGCCACCACTGCACCGGCTGGCAGGACATTCTGAGCGACGTTGCTTCAGGTGGTGGTTGAGGGGATGAGGGGGTGCTGAAAGCCACAATGAATCAGAATTTGGGTATTGGGAGTTCAGACATTAGTAGTATTATCAGTCTCCAGTTCCCAGACCTTACAAACTCATTATATAAGTTAATAGGGCCTCCAAGGGATGTCTCTGTATGCAATAATACCCTCCAGGGTGGGCAGATTGGGCTATACTGGGCTGCCCAGGGGCATGATGAGGCCGATGCCATAGGTGGAAGGCCTTATAGCCCCTGCAAGATCCAGTATAGCCCAATATCACCCACTCTGGAGGGTATTACGGGTTTAGTATATTCAAAAGTGTTAAAAATGTGAAAAGGCTACAGAAAATGTAATAAAAATCAATAAAAGGGCATTTTGCTGTAAAATAATCCTTAGATGGCACTGCTGTGTGTCTTGCTTTCTTTTAACTATGCAGTACTTTTCACCCCTATTTTCTCTCTAGTCTGTTTCCCTTCCCCCCCGCTGTTGTGTCTTTAATGTGTCCCCCTACTACCATGAGAAGTGAGCATTTATTGGTTGGGAAAGGGGAGATTATCAACGCGGTCATTAAATGTAGCATGAGGGCTGTGTGCATCCTTAAAGTAAGTGCGGTTTGGTAGCAAGTAAGAGCAGTAGCGCTGCTGTGCCCCCACTTGTTTCTTTTTAATCTCTTCCCTGCACACCCCCCCACACTTTTGCAATGACCCTTATTCACCATGCAAGTACCCACACTGTTTGCACTTACCACCAGGGCTGGTTCCACCAGTTCGACCCTGGAGACCCCCTGTAAAACAAAGTTAGGCACAGCAAGCAACAACAGTACAGTGCTTTCGATACAAACTGGAACCACAGTCAGATTAAATGCAAAAAGAGTTAGATCTGGTCTATTCAGGGGACTTGAACAAGGAAGGGGCGTAAAAAGATTGATTGGCTTAAAGGCTAAATAAATCGGACAGTCATGCATGCACTTCAGAGTCCCTACACAGTCATACACTCTGGGTACCCAGGTAGAAAAAAAAATGGGCTAGCCAGGAATGTTGCCCGGGGTGGGCCAGCATCGCAGCTGGTTGGGGCCCTGTGATGAAAGGAAGCAACATGCATAACACACACTATTTGTAATCCAGAGCGGAGGTCTCAGTTCGTGAAAGAAAAGACAACAAGGCAATCAGATGACAACACTTAAGATTTAGCTGTTGTTGCAGGAGCTACCCTGATGTTTACTCACGATACCCAATACAGGACACAGGTAGGACAAAATCGAGACTGCAGGTTGTTGAGCTGGAATGCCAGGAGAAGCAGGGCCCACATGAATCACTGAGGCGTCGTTCCTGTTCAAGGCATTGAGCAGGAGGCGGATCCCCAGGCAGGTCTCTCGTCGATGGCTTTCTCTGTGAAGTAAGTAATTTGGCTGGGCCAGTATGGCAAGGCCCAGGCCGTGAGACAGTTCGTAGGTGAGTCCCAGAGTGCTGGATGCAGCTTCCAGCAAGCAGAACACAGTTCAACATACAGTGGGGAAACCAAATCGCGACCCACTAGCAGCACACAGCACATTTACATGTAAGGAAATTCTACTGTACCAGGCAGATTGCTTTCCAGTTGCAATTACAGAGTCTCTGCACAAACCGGGAGTTCAGAGGGTGGCTAGAGGTCCTGACAGGCCGATCGCATTCAGCAAATCTTGAGTCTCCTTCAGGTTTCGAGCCTGGTCACAGTTCAGTGGCTTTGATCTGTCTCACTATTCAGATTCAGTCCGATAAAGTCACAGGTTCCCTGTCCAGGGACAGCAGGAAGACATACAGGCCAAACTCAAGCCTTTCCACATATAACCCCTACCGGTCTACTGTTTGCTTTCTGACAACAATACCAAGGTAGGCTGGGTTTGGGGAGGAATAGGTCACTCGGCACAAAGGCTAGGTTTGGCTACTCTGCACAGGGGCACCCAAGGAACTCCGAACACAGGAAGCGATAACTGTAATGTCCAATACCAGAAGAGGGATTCTAAAGTGTGGCTTTTTATTCACATCCAAACAGAATAAACAAAGCATAGATGGACCCCCATGGGGCTACACTCCTGGTAATGCAGATTAAAAGAGACCAGAACACCTCCTCAACACTTTAGCCCTCAGGCTCTAAACCCACTGGGCACACAGCCCAGACTTGCATGTTGCTTTGGGTTACACAGCCGTGTTGTACACAGTTCTGGGTTTCCCTGGCTGCTCCCTTGCCAGCCACTTGGACACCTTCCATACTTCATGGAAACATTTTTTGGTGGCTCCCTAAACCATCTAAGAGCACCACGGCTCCATCAGGAATCTTCCTTTCAATCCCACGTCTGGGTACTTTCCTCAGGCACTGGCCAAATACCTGAGAGAAAGAAAGGTGTCTCAGAGTAAATCCTTAGAGATGAATTTGGTTATTACTGATGGGGGTCTCCCTCTCGCCTCCCACAATTCATACCTGGCCATTTCTCTGAACAATAAACACCTCATCCTATAAAGCTTTGCAATGTAAATTCTTGCTAAATGTATTTCACATTCCATCTACTTGTCTTGCTTCCCATTTGTGCTGGACTTGAACATACTTTTAAGTGGCATTGTCCATTACTCTAGACCCCCCCACTGAGTTAAGCAGTTCAATCCCCAATTTCCTTCACTCTTTGTGCTGGACTTGAACATACTTGAATTAAGTGGCATTGTTCATTACTCTAGATAGACCTCCCACAGATTAAGCAGTCCAATCCCCACTTTCCAACTGTACTTAGCTGTCTTTTCCTGACCCCACAGTAACAGTCCCTTTAGTTTCCTTCTGTTCAGGTGAAAACACTTGGCCCTTTTCAGAGCAGACTCACCCTTTGGTTGCAGGTGCCCCACAGGCATTCCTCCACAAGGAATCTTCCTCTCAGAGCTTCTGGTGCCTCAGCACAACTTGAACAGGCAGCTTCTTTCCCTTAGCCGGACCCAGGAGGGTTGCCCCTGGAAAACAGGCAAACACCTTCCTCCATCCCCTCAGGGATGGGGCTCTTGAACCATTGAAAGTGGTCTCCACCACTTCAGTTACTAGTTCCTGTGTTCCTCTTCAGGTGGAAACACACACCTTTCAAAAGTGGCTCTAAAACAGAGCTTAAAGCTCTGAGAGCCTGCACACACTCTGCTGCACTACAGTCTCTCTCTAAGACTGCACACAGACTCTGGTTTCAAATTCCCCAGTGTTCTACTCTAACTTTCAACTGCAGCATTCCAGTGTGGTTTATGCAGCTGCGAAAGTTTTATTATGATGTCATCCCTCAGTTTCAGCTGAGACTGAGAACAGAGTGAGACAGTGTGAAATCCATTTAACTGGAGTTTCACAAGCTGCCTTCCCTGCCTACCACTAGGTCTTACTGTGATTTTAGTAACCCCAGGTAACAGGGGGGTTACACACAGTTCTCCCATGCGAAACTTTGCAGGACCACTGCTCGACCCTCTCGAGCTGTTTATTTTTTTCACTTCCCAGCTCAGACTGACTCTAGCTGCAAGCAGCCTGGGACTTTCCCCAGGATCCAAAAGGTTCGGTTGGCTGATCTGTCTGTCTGTCAGTCACAACAAGGGCTCCCCCTCCAGGTCCATTTGGGCGCCAAAGTTCCAAAACTACAATTCCTACAGAATTCCGCTACCACAAGACCCCTGGGGACAGGCTCCATTTTAGAGTCCCCAAAGGTACTGATTGGCCCATTCTGGCAGTCCAGGACCAAGATGGTGGTGATAAACTAAACTGTCCATGCTGTAAAAAAGGCAGGTTAGACAAACTACAATATCGTTACCATTCTAACAGTTAATCAGCAACTAAGTACATCTTCTCACAGAGCTTCCTCTTATGAAGTAGCGATGGCGGAGGCGATTTTCTGGCAGCCAGGTGGGACTCAAGCATAGAAAGCGCTCAGCCCCCTCCCAGATCAGTTACAACTGCGATATAGGCAGCTCTTAAAGAGACAATACACAGAGGCTATACAGGCACTCTCTGGCAATGATGTTTAAACTGCTAAAACACAGGACACCAGACTGGCAGTGAACATTTAGGCATGCCCAAAGATGACTTTTTGGGAACCCCCATTTGTAGTGGGGTTACACAATAATAAAAAGTTTACAATAATATATAGAAATATAGACTGTCGTCAGAAAAAGGCCCCTTGGCCTATCGTGTCTGCTGATTCCTACCTCACTAATGTAGAATGAGAGAGCCCTGGGCTCTCCACTACACTTCCCTTCCAATCTCCTGGCAGACGTGGGAGTTGGAGACATGATTTGTTGCAGCACTGTGCACCAAATTTGGGGGCAGAGCTTCCTAAAGATGGTGTCATCGAAGCCAGGGAAGTCAAGGCTTTGATCCAGCCACACCCTAAATTATCTGAAATGGGGAACTTCTTCAGTGCAGGAGGGGGCATCCAGAGTCCTGAAGATGGGTGGCATGGAATCTGGTGAGATGCTTTGCAGTACCAAGGAGCTAGGAGACCATCTTTTTAGCATTCATTTGATTATCTGAGCAGAACCAGTGCTGAATGTTGTTGATATCATGCTAAAGTGTGTGTTCCAGGTCATGGGTCTAGGATCCAGAGTAAAGCTGCTTCTGATGGAATTCTGCAGTTTAGAAAATTCTGCCTTATTCTGGAATTCAGTCAAAAGCAAAGTTCTGAAAGTTAATTTGTTTTTGCTGTTGCATTTTCCTTCCTGGTTGGCTCTCATTTTACCCTAGTCCCCCAGCCCTGTCATCCTGGCTTCCCCTGTGACTTACCTGGCCTTTGCTCCCAAGGCTTACCCCCTACAGCAGAGTGGCAGGGAGTGTCCTGAGCCCACCATGTCAAGGATCCAGTGGCCGTACCCAAGTCACCAGATGTGGGGCCTTGGGGTGTGTCATCTATGCCAGCCAGGAGTGTGCACCCATTTTCTGTGCTCCCTCTTCCCCTTTGGACCCAGAGGCATGGCATGCAGTGACATCACTGGCAGTGCCAGGCACGCTCCAGCATGTAGTGCCAGGCGTCTGCCTGCTTTCTCTGTTGCTTGGTGCACTTGCCTCCCAGCCTCTGCCAAGGGCAGTATAAACACTGAGCACCTCTCCTCCCCGACCAAAGGAGAGCAGTTCAGTTGGATGCCCGATCCTCCTCCCCGACTGACCCTCCGATGACTCAAGCTCATTCTCAACTTGGGTCACTGGCATTGTAAGCAGTAGTGGGAAGGAAAATCCTGCATCCTGATTGGCTGGCACCTATGTCATAGCTCTGGCTAATGCACAGGTAAAAAAGTGCTGGCAATCAGGACATAGCACAACAATATCAGTGCTTTTTTTCAAACACTTCTGATTGCCTTTACAACATGGGTGCTGCTTTTATTCACTAAAAATTCATCTCAGTCCTAAAACTAAAACCTTAAAATAACAAGAACGAATTGATCTTGTTTCTTTTATAATATCCTCATATATGCACATTTTAAAAGATAAAAGTAGTCACAGTTTTATTTTTGGAGTTACTTTTCTGGCCATGGAGGTCCCCCATCCTTATCTACCTACCAGGGAAATCTTTGCTGCTACCCGTGGTGGCACGTAAAATAGAATCCTTGGCTTTACAGAGGCCTCCTGTTGTTTTTGTGTAAGGGGTGAACATTCAGCTAGTAGAATTCTGCAGATGTTTGAATTCCTGCATTCCATGATAAACAAACATTCCATCTATTGAATGTGTGAATAAAAATATGCTTGACTGCTGGGGAGGGACTACTTTAAACGGTACCAGGTCAGTATGTAATTTCAATGACAGTGAAGTCAAAACTGCGCAACAGATAGAGCGAAGGGGAATATAGCTACAAGGTACAACATATCGCGAGGACGAAATGGTACAGGCACGGTTTTGTACCCTGTAGCTAATGGCTAGGAGGCAGTAATGCAGAAGAGAAGTCCTCTGCTGGGAGGGAAGGGGAGTCTGCCAAGCAGCAGCCATAGCTCAGAGGGATGAGTCGCTGGCAGTAGAGGGAAGCAGTGTATCTGTGGACCGGGGCTTGACTCCCGTTCCCAGACTACTAGTGTGATTTTTTTTTTGTATTTTATGTTTTTTTTAAGTGTTGTGCGAGTCATTTTTCCTCCCGCCCTTGTTTCTCCCCATTCTGGTGTTGCCTACCACCTGGAGTTGATTATATTAATGGGGGGGGGGTCATGGGGCATAGTCCCCCCATAATGGGAGGTACTGGAGTGGAGCCCCCTCCCCCCGCAAAAATAAAGTATTTATGTTTTTTTAGCTGTTGTTTCATTTCGGAGTTATGTCTGAGTGCTTCCAATGTATTGACAGCATGGTGCATTGCTGCACTGTTTTTGTTTTCAGCATTATGACCTCGTGCCCTTTTAACAATTAACACTTTAATAGCTGCTTTGTGAGAGTTCCCTTGCTTCCCTTTGCCTTTACGGGCATCGAACAGGTCAGTTACAACAAAACAAGAGATGAAAGTTTTGAACTGAATAAGCTGAAAATGCTCAACATTGTGTTTGATTGTTAAACTTTTTTAAATGTCTTTGGGCATATATTGATTTAGATATCAGTAAAAGATACAGAACAGAACTTGGGACAAAAGAAAAGACCTGTTTTAGGAAGGAATTTGAATATTGAATATAAAAGTGCAAATGTTTATCTATGTGAGGGAGAGCTGATACTAAGAATGTATAAATGATTTTTTTAGAGGGAAGCAAAGAAGTTGAGAAAGTACTTATGAAAAACATAGGACAAAAATGAAAGCTATAGAACAGGAAGTACGTGCAGCAGAAATTTACCCTTTGTTTTAGTTATAACAAAAAAAGGAAAAGGATGCTAAAGTGACTTTTTGTTTATTATATAGACAGATAACCAGATTCCCTGAAGAAGGGGTCTCCCTGAAACGTAGGATACTTTTCGTCTGGATGATATAAAATAAAAAGTTGACATTAATTCATTATTAATTATTCATTATTTTGGTGAGTGGGCTGTTTATTCCAATCATATTTCAACTTTGATTGTTTTGGCCTCTCCCCATAAAAACGTTACTACTTTGTTCTCATATATTTTCTGAGGGTTGACTGTGTTGGGGTTTCGTTTACTTAACAAAAGAAAATACCTGTTTTTAATTTTAAAAATTCCTTTTTTTTTTTTTTTTATTTTTCAGTTTACCCATTTTATAAGTGTAAGAGACACTTCAGGAGTGTGCAAGCTGATCTAACCACACTTCCAGGAGCTGAAGGCACTCCGCCCTAATATGTTGTGCCTCTGGAAATGCAGTTAGATCAGCATAATGCACACCACATATCTCATTGCTTCTACGTCCCTAAAGCTGAACTGGGTATTACTCATACCAAAGCAGCTTCTGAACAACATATAGTTAACCCAGTTATTCCTCAGGACTGTGAAATAACCAACGAGTAAATTTAATTGAGGCCCAGAAGCACATCAGTATTCAAACCATTCCGACTGTGAAATGACATTACCATTCCTGTGTTGTTTTTTTAAACACAATTACATCAAACATCAATCTTTCTACCTCCATTAGAAAGAAAACAAGCATTCAGTGCTTTGTTTTACCTGTTTCCTACTCTATTTTTACTGTCAGAGCCTAACAAGATCGTGGCTTCTAAGCAGAATTTAAATCAGCAAGGTTTTTTTTAACATAACCTGCATGCAGTACCTTGGAGCCAGTCTGGGGGTCCTGAGAAAATGGCACCTGAAGCCTGAGATTCTACTAGGAGGGAGAAGAACCCAAATGAATACCAACCCAAAAGAATACCCTTCCCCTTTTTTGCTTTGTACATATCCTGTGTCACAATGCCACTGTAACTGCCATCTAAATGTTAGGTGTGTTTGCAGATAGATAGATACGTAGATAGATACTGTCTGTTGATAGCTAAATACTGTCTGTATATAGATAGATGGATAGATAGATACTGTCTGTAGATAGATAAATAAATAAATAGATAGAAAGATTTTATTTCTGTAGCGCCCCTTACCAGGAATCAAAGTGCTTAACAATAAAACATTTTAAAACCAACATCAAAACCAAATACCGTTACACAATATAAGGGACTGCAGCATGCATCAATACAACTAAAATTCTATCCATCATATTATTAAATCAAACAATAAAATAATGGTCAGTTTGCTTTATCTTCATGTATGAAAAGCCTGGTTAAATAAAAACGTTTAACCCCTTTTGAAGGTTTCTACTAGAGTGCCTCCCACAGATGTCTAGGCAAAAGAGTTCCATAGGGTAGGCACAGCCACTGAAAAAGCATGATCCCTGAATGCGCAGCCTAACCCTGGGAACCCCAAGGAGGCAGCCCTCAAAGGAACAGAGAGTCCAAGACAGGCAGTGAGGGACAAGGAGATCTCGTGGGTAGTCTGGTCTCCCTTCATGCAGGGCTTTATAGGTCAGTAATCCGACCTTGAAGACAGTCCTCCATCTAACTGGCAGCCAGTGCAGTTGACAGAGGACAGGTGTAATATGATCAGATCTTTGAGTGCCCATCAACAATCTAGCTGCCACATTCTGCACCAGCTGCAGTTGGCAGAGATTGCCTCCAGACAGCCCCAGGTACGGGCATTACAGTAATCCAATCTGGACATGACAAAAGCATGTACCAGGGTAGTCAGATCCTCGGCTGGTATAAGGGTCTGGATCTGGGCAGTATTCCTCAGATGATAAAAAACACTTTTGACAATGGCCAACAACTGCACATCAAGTGTCAGTCGTGGGATCATGCCCAGATCCTAACCCAAACAGAAGGGGTCAGGGGAACTCTCTCCCAGTACTAGACCAAGGGGATCTCCCAAGCCCCCCCCCCATCACATCAATGACCAGGATCCACCACCAGTACCTCTGTCTTCTCTAGGTTGAGTTGTAGCCAACTGTTAGTCATCTAGTTCTGGATCTCCTCCAAGTAGGTGTTAAACACAGAGGCCACCAACTGGTTACAGCTGCATAGGACAGGTATAGCTGGGTGTCATTAGCATAGCAATGAAAAGCCAGCCCATACCTGATAATGTCTCCCAATGGCAGCGTATACACCGTGAACAACAAAGGCGATAGGGCCAATCCCTGCGGAACTCCACAGCACAGGGGCATTGGGTTAGATGAAGCTAACCCCATTGTCACCCTCTGCACTCTGCCCTTGCACTGTACTTACACTGTGTAAGCAATAAGACGCAATGGGGTATACTTTAAGACAGTTCTAACAGACAGTCAGGGGCGTAGTAAGGCACAAGGCCTCAGGCCGAGTGCCTTCCGTCCCTGAATATGCTTTAGAACTGGCTAATGCACATCCCTGGAGAGTCTTATTGTGCTTATAAAGTGGGACTCTGTATTTAACATTGATATTACGATTAAAATGGAGAGGTTTAAATACAAAAAAGTTAAATTTTTTGCTGTATTTTTACGTAAAATAGTTCCTAGTTCCTCTGCCTATAAGGACTTGATGCTTTTTTTCTGTTATTGTGGACTTTTATACTAAGTAGACTTCTGTAGTTTTTCTTCTGACACTTCAAGTTTATTTGTGTGACAATGAGGCATCATACAACAAAACATCTGACAATTATACATCGCAGTAGGTACATAGCATCAGATAAAACAGTGCACACACATTTGGTTTGATGTAGCCCCTAGCCTTGTCTGTATAATGCTTCACATACAATAATCTAAGTCAACACTAATACAAAAAAAAAACTGAAAAGACAAACAACAGTTAACTGAATTATAAAAGGGAAAAGTGACACATTCTAGTCGGTGGTGTGTTCAGTACAATGAGATTTGGTATCACAATCTGACTATTACTGTACTGTGATGCTAAAAAATGGACGCTGGGCTGAGCATGCTGCTACTTCTGGGATTTTTAACTCGTAGTTTGAGTTTATAAATTGTGACTATTTTACGTTTTTTCTGCAGTTTTATTTTGCGTTTTTGTGTATTGTTGTATGCTGCATTGGTGGAGGCTTTTGATATCCGTGGAGCCCAGGATGAGGAAAGTGCTCTAGTTTGGCATCCTGAGTTAGTGCTCCACTCCCCGAATTGGATCTGGAATGGGTGTGGAGTGGTCTGTGGAGTTTTCAGCCCAGCGACTAAGTTTTTGCGGGTCGTCACTTAGGATTTATTGGGATGAGGAGAAGGACGTCCTGGTGATTTATGCTCTGCTGCCCGAAGTGGATGTTGAACAGGCGTGGAACGGATTGAGGGTTTCCTTTGCACTGTGACTTAGATACTACGGGATGCCATTCATTAAGATCCCTCGGGGCCATGGTATTATTTTGATTTAGTGCCTGATTGGGATTTTAATCGGGCTGGGGAGTGAACTGGAGTGATTACCCCTGTTTTCTTGTTGAGTTGGGCTGCAATTGAAACTGGAGGATGGTCGTTTGATGACGAGATTTTGAGGATAAAATTGTGACCCTGGAAAAAGGAGTAAGGGGGATTTATTAAACTTATCTTGGATCCCTGATGTGCATAAGACCTTTTTTCGAACTGGTTTGAGGTATGATCTCCCACTGGGCCCCCGCTTGACTTGTGGTCTGAAGTGGGTACCGGGATCTCTTGGTTAAGGAGTTGGCTGGGGCTGTGTGCCCCCTAGACTCCCAGGTTAGGCCACTAATGTGGCCTGTTTCTGGGTGTTTTATTAGACCACTTTATTTCTTGTGGTGTTTGCCCAGTTGGGAGTGTGGGGCCTTATTCAATCGTGGATATGGTATGTACTTGCTTGATTTGGACTCTGGATGCCTCCTGAATTTTGAGGACAACTGATCTGTCTGGGTTTTTGTTTGATGGATGTTGATTTTAAACCTGCGAACAAAATTGATTCTGTGCTTGGCGAACTGAGGACTTTTTATTTTATTTGGACAACGAGGTGGTGAGGGGACCTTGTGTCCATTCATTTAAGTTTTAGTGTTCCCATCACTCCCTGGTCATGAGAGGATTGGGGGGAGGAAGGGATGTGTTATTTGTTCTGTCTGAAGTTTGAATTGCTTTTATGATTTGTTAAGAATAACATCTATACTTTGCAGTGAGAGTGCTAAAATATCCTTTTCCTCTCCTCTGGCTGTGAGAGAGCTGGGGGGGTTAAATAATTCTGTTTTATTTAATTTTTGTTGGGGTGGTGAGAGAACCCTTATATTTATATTTATTTTGTTTTATTTTATTTTTGAGTCCTTCGCTTAGTCCAGACTTGATTTTCTTTGGGGTGGGGTTGGTTTTTATTTGTTTACTTATTTTGATTAAGTTTTGAAATTATTTGATTTGTTCTATGCTGCGGTGGGATATTTATTTTATCCTGCTAAGTTTTATTATTTTGGTGTGTTTGGTGTATTTATTGTTTTTGGTTTTAATCGTTTAGTAGCCACATGTGTCGGCTCTCAGTCCCCACGGTGGTACGCTATTCATCCTCCTCTCTTCGTGCCCTTCACCCTTTTTATCTTCCCTCTCCCCAATATGATACATATCAGCACTGCAGAGCGCTGGGAATTGTTCATAGGAAAGTGAAGGGGGGGGGGGACTGCGAACAGGGGAGAATGGACAAGGGGGCCACTGTATCGGGGTAGTCAGATCCAGAAGGCGCCCTGGGACGAAATGGAATCAAGATCATGGTTTACCATGTCTGGTGCCCATACCCAAGGGCACTACTGAACTCAGTAGGCAGATGGGCCTGACAGCCTCCGAGGTTCGTCCAACTCGGGCGGTGTTATGCAATGCCAGGTCCATCAGGAATAAGACTGGCATTATTACCGATCTTGTTGGCTCGGTGGACTTGGCTTGCATCACCGAGACCTGGCTGGATGAAAATCCAGGCCCCACATTGGAGGCCATGACTCCGGCCGGGTACTCGGTGATACACCACCCGAGATTGAACCGCAGGGGTGGGGGGGTTGCAGTCTGTTTCAAGATTGAACTGGGCCTCACGAATGTGGTAGTGGGAGAGACTGAGTCCTTTGAGTGTACAGTAGTAGTGGGTGTAGGTCTTCGAATCGTACTCATCTACCGTCCACCCGAGGATGGGAAATGTTTCCTACAGGAAGTAGCAGACTTCATCGGCGACATGTCGTTTGAGTTGCCCAGATTGATGGTTCTGGGTGACTTCAACGCCTGGGTCGACGATGAATTTTCGCAATTTGGTAATCACTTCCTCCAATTAATGACTTCTTTGGGCCTTACACAGGTAGTTTCCACTGCTACCCATAAATCTGGACACTCTTTGGACTTAGTCTTTACATAGATACATAGACAGTGTCGGCAGATAAGGGCCTATGGCCCACCCAGTCTGCCCATTTGAGCTTGTAAGTTCAGTTTGTTTTCCTAGAAGTCTGTTGCACCTTACCCCTGACCTCCAGAATTCCTTTATGTCTATGCCATGCATTCTTAAATCCCGTGATTGTTTCAGCCCCCACCACTTCCTCTGGCAGGGTGTTCCACTTGTCCACCACCTGTTCTGTGAAGAAATTCTCTCATGTTTCCTCTGAATCGTCCTCCCTCCAACTTCATCCCATGCCCTCTAGTCCTGGAACATCTTTTTCACTTAAAAATAGTGTTTTCCTGCACCCTGTTCCTCCCTGTAAGATACTTGTATGTCTCTATCATATCCCCTCTCTCCCTCCTCTCCTCCAGGGAGTACATGTTCAGTTCCTTCAACCTGTCTTCATAGGACTTGTGATGCAATGCATGCACCATCTTTGTTGCCCTCCTCTGAACCTTCTCTACCCTGTCTATGTCCTTACGTAGGTATGGTCTCCAGACTGCACACTGTACTCCAGGTGGGGCCTCACTAGTGTCTTGTATAGGCGGAATTATGACCTCCCTTTCCTGCTGGTAATGCCCCTGCCTATACATCCCAGCATCCTATTTGCTTTACCTGCTGCCTTGTCACACTTTGTCCCTACCTTGAGGTCATCAGAGATGATAACCCCAAGATCCCTTTCCTGCTTGGTGCATGCTATCCTCACCCCCAACTGATATATTGTGCCAGGGTTTTGTGCCCCATATGCATTATCTTGCACTTCTTTGCACTGAATTTCAACTGCCAAACCCTGACCATTCTTCAAGTTTCTGCAGGTCGCTTCTCATTCTGTCTACACCCTCTGGTGTGTCTACTCTATTACAGAGCTTTGTGTCATCAAGCGAACAGTGAAATTCTGCCTTCTAGGTCCTCGTCATGTCACTGATGAAGATGTTGAATAGGACCGGTCCCAGCACTGATCCCTGTGGTACCCCACTGGTCACTCTTCCCTCTGTGGAGTGACAGCCATTTACCACCACCCTCTGTGTCCTGCCACCCAGCCAGTTACCTACCCACCACACTACTGTCCTGCCCACACCCATATTCCCAGTTTGTGTAATAGTCTTCTATGTGGCACAGTGTCAAAGGCCTTGCTGAAGTCCAGATAGGCCATGTCCACTGCCTCCCTGATCCACCTCCCTAGTCACCCAGTCAAAAATTCAATGAGGTTGGTCTGACATGACCTCCCCTGGTGAAACCATGCTGCCTTGGGTCCTGTGGTCCATTGACAACCAGATGTTCCAATATCTCCTTCAGTAGTGCTTCCATGATCTTCCCACTACAGGGTGAGGCTGACTGGTCTGTAGTTCCCTGCTTCCTCTTTGTTCCCACTTTTGTATAAGGGGACTACATCTGCTGTACTCCAGTCTTTGGGTACCTCCCCTGTTTCCAGTGATCGGCTAAACAGGATAGCCAGAGGTTCAGCCACCACCTCTCTTAGTTCTTTAAGGACCCTGGGGTGCACCCCATCTGGCCCCATTGCTTTATCAACTCTTATTACTTCCAGTTCCTTCAGGACCCTTTCTCTGTAAAAGGACTTGTGTCCATTTCTGCACCATTCTCACCCCTTGTACTCCCTTCAGACCCATTACCCTCCTCTTCCTCAGTAAAGAAATACCTGGGGATTCTCCTGGGGATTGATGCATCTGACTTGGGGGTGGAACCAGTCACATGGTCAGACCACTACATCATGAGATTCAGTTTTTGCAACCCCCCTGAGAAGACCTACCCCTGTGGAGATGGTTAGGTACCGCCCCTTACGGGATATTACCTCCCAAGGCCTTGCGGCGGTCCTTGACCTCTCGTCCCCCGTGTTGGCTAGCAGTAATCCAGAGACCCTGGTGTCGGCCTATAAAACGGCTGTTACAGTGGCTCTGGATTCTGTTGCTCCTGTTTGTGTGTGCCCCATGTCCCTTTACCCCAAGTCCCCCTGGTTTGATGGGACATTGAGGGAGATGCGGATGGGGTTACAGAGCGGTGTTAAGAGTTAAAAGTCCGCCCTTGAAGCCGACCACCTTAGATTGATGGAACATTATTCTGTCTGTCAATCTGCAATCACCCGTAAAAAGGCAGAATTCCTGTCCAGGGAGATTTCAGTTGCTCGGAATCGACCGGCTCAGCTGTTTCGAACTGTAGACAGACTGTGCAACCCAGCCTGTCTGCAAATTCGAAAAGCCTTTTCGCAATTAGAGTGTGAGGAGCTCGCTCATTTCTTTGCAACTAAGGTGGCCGACATCAGGGCAGATTTGAATCCAGCAATCTCTAAGGGTGATGCTGTTGAACAGTGTGAGTTCACAGTACCTCAGTTTTCTTGGAGTTCCTTTGGTAGACCTGATTTCGTGGATGTCATGAGGATTATCCATAGTGTGCTTCCCACAAGCTGTAGTTTGGATCCTGGACTGACCTCCTTAATTTTGGGTTGTAGTGATATCATCGGTCCAATCCTTGTGCAGATAGTCTGGTGCGTTTCCTAGCTGTCTGAAAGAGGCAGTGGTGACACCTCTCCTGAAGAAAGCTACCTTGGACTCAGACTGTCTCACAAACTACAGACCTATCTCTAACCTTCCCTTTATTGGGAAGGTGATTGAGAAGGTAGTGGCAGCCCAATTGGAAGACCATTTAACCATCCTGACATCTACGAATCCTTCCAATCCGGTTTTCGAAAAAGGCATATCACCGAGACTGCACTGGTTCGAGTGCTTAAAGGAGAACTGTAGCAATCAATTAGCTCCTTACCCCATAAAGCTTACCTTCCAGTTTAGCTTTAACCCACAAAAGCGGCATTTTTCTTACGCCGCAAGGGAGTTCAATTTATTTTATAAAAGTCTGTGAACTGGAAGTATGGCCAGCACTGGGGGCTCCATTAAGTGTAATAGTGCGGCGCTGCTCCACTCACTTGTATTGACTCAGGCTTCACTTCCCATGGCGTGCTGTTATCCCACAAAAACACACACCCTGTCATGCCTTATTGCTTAAATGATTTAGGAGGAGCGGAGTAAAAGGATACTAGCTGTGTAAGGCTATTGAGTTTTTTTTTTAATGGCACAAAAATGGTAGCCATTAACATTCTAAACATTTTATCTTTGCACATTAATTTAATGTTAGTGCGCCACGGCGACCGGGTTGGTGACAGACTCGGGCGCGGGGTTGCTGCAAGGCGAGAGGATTGAGCACCCAGTAGCAGCTCTTCCTCTCTGGGAGGATGGCGTTTGTCCTACTACATCGCCTGCCGGGTGAACCCAAGGTTGGCGACATGCAGTTGGGGCACACAGGAGAGGCAGTGTCAGCCGAGGCCCTGGGAGGAGTTGCATCTTGATGCATGCCTCCCAGTTGGCTCCCTAGAGTGCCGGCGACTGCGGGTAAGGGCTTAACAGAAACACGGAAAATGGCCCTGTCACTCCTAGGTGGGCCCTCCAGTGCTGGACCATGTCACCAGCCACCACTGGGGCAGACTCTGTTGTGTACCACCCGCACCACCATTGTTCGGGAAGGTAAGGGAGTCCTTCTCGTCCACCTGGGTCTCTGAGCGGGGGTCACTCTAGGAGCAGACTCCTGGGGTGACAAAGGGGCAATGTGAAGGTTGAGGGGTCCTGATTGAGTGGAGGATGGAGGTGGGGAAAGGTGAATAAAGAGAAATTACAAAAAAAATTTAATGTTGGCACTGTGTCCATGTTGCCAGCACTTGTTTTTAGCTCTGCCTTATAGACTTCTAATGCTTGGCTAATGACCAATCAGGATGCAGGATTTTTCCTTCCCATTTTATAAGCTGTTGACATGGCGTACCTTCTGTACGGTGTGTACAGCACTGCCGCTGTTGCCAGCACATTGGCAAACATGGGCACACATGGGAACGGAGGAGTAATGCAGGTTGGTTGGTTGATTGTAAGTTGACTCCCTCCACTGACCCTGAAAAACAGCAGGGCAACGAAAAATATTTTTTCAAAAGTTAGTTTCCACTTCAATTAATGAAAATATTAGTAACTCCTGTCAAATGTATTTCTCTAGGCACCTCCTTTTTATGTTTGCTTTGCATGGCAAGAAACATAGATGCCATCATCCGAGTTTCAGAGGTGTGGCAGCCCTCTTCCAATTCAGTCAGTGTGTTTGCAGGTGCGGCGCAGTTCTTCAACACCTGCGGGCTGTCTATGACAGCAGTTGAAAATGCAGTGGAATACAGTTGAAAGGGGCCTGCGCTTCAGTGAGCAGCGATAAAAGATGTCGCCTGCTCATGCAGCAGCTCCCCTACCTCTACCTTTACATACTGCGTGCGCCCCCCACGCACACATAGTATAGCCGACGGTGCCCAATCTCGCTGGCTGTGCTGCACTTCCCAAACAGAGTTCCACATACCACGCTGGGTGCCCACCCAGCGTGGCTACTACACATGTATAGGCAATGGGGTGCCCAATCCCCCGTCGGCTCCACTGCCCCCCTCCAGAGAGCACAGGGTGCCACACTGGGAGCCCACCCCAGCGTGGCAACAGATGTTGTCACCGATGGGGGTGCCTAATCCCCCTTCGGCTCCACGCCCCGCCCAAACAGCCGTCCTTGTACCATGCTGGGAGCCCACCCCAGCGTGGCAAATGTCCCGCGTCTTCTCGTCCTTTGTTTAAAAAAAAAAACTGAAACAGAAAAACGGTCCCTCACTGTCTCTGCCCCCACCCACGGCCACCACTGCACCTGCCTCCCCACCCCTCACCCATACTTACCTCCGGACTCTGGCGCGCGATCTTCGGTGGACGGGAACACGCCTGCACTCTTCAAAGCCGACCGCGAACTGAGGAAATGCCAGTAAGCTGTGTAATGGGATAGATAGGGTTTTTTCAACTTTGCTCCATATCTTAGGCATTTTTTGGAATTTTTGCACTAAATTTTCAACATGGGGTTTTGGGACCCTTCTCATGAATGCTTTCACTGTCATGGTGTTAATCGGGTCCGAAGGGTGATTTACATGATCACTCGCGAAATCACCTTTTGAGACAAGTAACAAAACGACACTGCCACTGTTCATAAGGTGGGCTCTCAAAAGCCTATTTTGAAAATTTGGTGAAAAATTCCTAAAATAAACTGTTCCTGATGTCGTTCGCAGTTCCTACTTCTGCGCTCATAAGTTCACTAATTTTCAATATTTTCACTCCAGATTTTCAACATTGCCATTTTACCACACCTCCTTATGAGCAGTACAGCTGTCATTTTCACATCTTGCCCAAAACATGTTTACGCCCATGTAGCGCCAATAGGGCAGTCGGTGTCGCGAAATCAATGTATGGGACACATTAAGAAAATCACAGTGACACTGTTAATGAGCAGAGGTCTTAAAATGGCTATGTTGAAAATAAGAAAAATTCCTAAATGACTGAAAGTTTTCATTTAGGCCGCGCTATGCAGTTCACGCACCGTAAGTTTGCGAATTTTCAGTATTTTCAATCCAGATTTTCAACATTGCCATTTTATTACACTACCTTATGAGCAGTACAGCTGTCATTTTTCACATCTTGCCCAAAACTTGTTTCCGCGCATGTAGCGCACAATGGCGCAGTTGGTGTTCGAAATCAATGTATGGGACACATTAAGAAAATCACAGTGACACTGTTCATGAGCAGAGGTCTTAAAATGGCTATGTTGAAAATTTGGTGACAAAAGTCCATAAAATGACTGTGTTACGAGTGAGCATTGCGCAGTTTCCACGCACCCTCGTAAGTTCATGACTTTGTAATATTTTCAGTCCAGATTTTCATCAGTGGCATTTTTCCACACTTCCTTATGAACAGTACGGCTGTCATTTTTCACAACTTGGCCGAAATGTGTTTTCACACTTTCAGCGCAGAGATGCGTGGTCACTGTGGGAAATTATTGTTCGGGACAGATAAAGAAAATCACAGTGACACTGTTCATGATCGGAGGTCCCAAAATGCCTGTGTTGACAATCTGCTGTAAAAATTCCCCAAACTAATTACATTACGGTGTCGTTGCACAGTTTCTATACCGCTCGTGACTTCACCAGTTTTTAATATTTTTACTGCAGATTTGCAACATTGCCATTTTACACCTCCCATGAACAGTACAGCTGTCATTTTTCAAAATCCTGTTCGAATGTATTTTTTGCACCTGTGGTACTAAATGCCTTAGTCGCTGTGCATAAGCAGCTTTCAGCTAACAAACTGATATTGCCACTGTTCATGAGGTGGGAGTCACAGAAAACCATGTTGAAAATTTGGAGGAAAATACCAATCGAATGCCTGAGGTGTTAGGGTTTGCAAACCATAACGCCTCACCCTGTAGGAGAGAGACGATGCCAGGCATCAAGGGGTGTGACTTGGGATTCTTGCCTGTAATGCCTATACCATTCCACACCCTGCAGCCAGTAAGAGGCATCGAGGTATGCCTTGGACTCTTCGGCCCCAAAGTTCACCCAATTCTCCTATACCACACCCATCTCACCGTATTTCCTGATGGAATGGGGTGTGCATAAGGGCCAAAGACCCCAAGGCACACCATGTCACTTGTCAGTGTCTGCAGGGTAGGGTGTGGTGAAATGGCGTGGTCATTATGCCTGAAGACCCAAAGGCACACCCCAATGCCTGTCACTCTCTGCAGGGTGGTGGTGGGGTTGGCTTCAGTTCAATACTTCGCTGCCATTCCTATTATGCAGCTCTGTAACTCTTACACTACCAGTGCCAATGCCAGCAAGCAAACATTCGGCATTGACAAATGCTTGTTTACATTCTCAGTCCTAACCCTTACAGGGTCTACAATGGCCTTTCTAAGCCATATGGGGCAGCCATTTTTTTCTTGAAGAAAAAAAGGAATTAAAATATTTATTAAATACTTACATTTTTGTGTTGGAACTAGAAAATGTAGCCACCAAATAAAACTAGAAGATGCCTTGAATCTTTTATAGTAAAAAAGGTAGGGTCTTTGTTTTTTTCTTGGCCAATTTCATTGCACTGCTGCTTTAAGAAACCTTTTTTTATAGAGAAAAAAACTCCTTCTGCACTGTTCCCTGCTTCCAGTCCTCTCTACTATCAACCAGCATGATCACAGTGCCATTTTTAAATAAACAAATTCCTCTGCCTGCTCCTCCCAGCACGATTCTGGTGCCATTTTATTAATTTTCCCTTACACACACACACACTCACTGTCTTTCTCCTCACTGCCCACGACCAGCCCAATTCCAAATGATTTTTTTAAAACTAACTTGCACTCTCTCCCCCTCAGCAAGCCCGCTCAAGCCAACCTCTGACCCTCTCCACTCAGCTTTGTCAATGCAGGAGGTGGGGAGCCATATACAGAAACAAAAGCCTGCAGAGTTTCCACTCCCCAACACTGCAGTGAACAAAAATGCTCACATCTCAGCTCCCATGCAGAGCTTCTGGTCTTGTCAACACTAGTCCATTGGGAGCAGCAGATAAATACCTGTGTCACTGCAGTGGTGTAGAAAGGTAAGTGTAAACACAACTATCGACACATTTCGACATTTGACGGTATTCCTGTCTGTAACACTAGATGAACACTTTCACCATTTATTTGTTTACCTCTGTATTTGTCCATGCACTGCTATTTCTGCATTAACTATATCTGAATTGTACATTATTTTGTAAAAAGGTGATATTCTGTAGGGCCTGCAGGAGTAAACATTTTATTCACTCTGGAATGTTGTTACCAATGCTGCCTAGCAATGAGTGGTGGAGCAAAGTGGAGTGCCAAGGGCTACAGCAGCAGTGTTGGCAACACACCAGTGCTGCCTAGCAACGAGTGGTGGAGCAAAGTGGAGTGCCAAGGGCTACAGCAGCAGTGTTGGCAACACACCGGCGAGAATAAAAATCTTATTCTTGAACACCCTGTGGAATATCCTATTTATACCATGGAGCACAAATCAAATGGATATAGCAGGAGAAACATCATGGCTGACAGCTGCAGAGACAATAACGTGGGCTACAGGGAGCTCAGCATGCTATTCTTATGGTTTAAAGCATTTCCTGATATTCTATGATTTTAATTGTATCTTTATAAATTATCTGAGACTGTTGTTTATTTATTTATTCAGGATTCGGATAGTACCTTTGAGTCAGACTCATTTACAAAGGTTCCACGTCACAAAAATTGACAGTACAGTATCAAGGTAGACATACAATGCAGCACTATCTTGATATTTGAAAGGCGCCAATTATTATTTATTTTGCAACTGTTTAACCAGGAGTGTCACACTAAGCTGAAAGTTTGTTTCAGGTGCGACCTGGGAGCACAGGGAAGTTAAGTGACTTGCTCAGGTCACACAGTATGCAAGTGGGCTGTGGATTCAAACCCAGGTCTCCAGATTTGTAGCTCAGAGCCTTAAACCACTGCTATACTGCCTCCCAATTAAATAAAGATTATTATTATTATTTACTTAGCAGGTGAACAACAGGGCTGAATAATATTTTTATTTATCTCTTCCCATGGTATAAATGTAAATCTCATCATACTTCATTTGTTTCTCCTAGCTATTCCTGCATGTTGTGCCCTATAAGGAGAGACTGAGGATCTCAATATGTACACCCTGGAAGAGGGAAGGTAGATGGGGACATGATGGAGACTTTTAGTTACCTCACAGGGGTGAACAATGTACAGGAGGCAAGTATTTTGCAGAGGAGGTGCATGAGAACTAGGAGGCATGCAGTGAAGCTGGAAGGGGAAAATTTAGGAGGGATGTGAGGAAGTACTTCTTCTCTGAAAGGGTGGTGGATGTCTGGAACAATTTCCAGAAGAGGTGGTGGGAACAAAAACAGTGGTGGGATTCAAGCCTGCATGGTATAGGCACAAAGGAATCTTGGGAGGAAAGCAGGGAAGGGTGGGGAGGTAGCTGGAGATCAAGTAGGGTCTGTGGTGACAGAATAGGCAAGGAAAATGGGCAGACTGGGTGGGCTGAGCGGTCCTTATCAACCAACAAATTCTGTGTTTCTGTGTTTTATAAACAGGTTAAAAGAACCTAGTTTACCTTCCTGGGAACCAATAGAACCATACGGAACCAGTAGAATCATATGAAACCAACAGAACCATAAGAAACCAATAGAGCCATATGAAACCAGTAGAATCATACAAAACCAACAGAACCATACTGAAACCAACAGGACCATACGAAACCAATGGAACCACATGAAACCAACAGAACCATATGAAACCAATAGAATCATACAAAACCAACAGAACCATCTGAAACCAACAGGACCATATGAAACCAATAGAACCATAGAAACCAACAGGACCATACGAAACCAACAGAACCATACGAAACCAACAGGACCACACAAACCAATAGAACCACATGAAACCAATAGAACCATATGAAACCAACAGAACCATACGAAGCCACTAGAACCATATGGAACCAATAGAGCCATATGTAACCAATAAATCCATACAGAATCAATAGAACCATATGGAATGCGGATTTGAGTGGAATGGCAATTTTGCTTCTAAACTGCTTGTCAGAATTTCTTTTTTAATTCCATGGAATTCGGAAAAGCTTTGGAATGTAAACTGCAAACTCAGGAAGCCCCCCCCCCCCCATTAGCTAGCTTGGAAGACTGGTAACACAGCAGACAGGGTGTCAGAAGAGCCCGAGATTCACACACACCTCTGTAGGCTGTCACCTCAAAGACTGAGCAGCAGCAGCAGGACACACAGAGACCCAGCAGGCTGGACAATGTGTCTGCACATGGGTCACTCTGGGGACAGGAGATGGCACCACAATCTGCATGGGGGTTGCATACAGACCTCCATCTCGGGAGGGACTGGACAAGGAAATGATAGAAGGCTTCCTTAGAATGGCAGAAAAGGGAGATATTGTTGATGGGGACATGAATATGCCAGATGTTAACTGGAGCACCTTTACTGCAGGCACATCCAAGAGCATGGTCATTATTGATGCCTCACAGGGGGCATGTCTCAGACAGCTAGTATTGGAACCCACTCGGGAGGGAGCAATCTTAGACCTGGTATCTCAAATGGGGATGGAGAAGGAATCTCAGATTTAGAAGTGGGTAGCCATCTGGGAACAAGCGACCACAAAACAGTGTGGTTCACGATAAACACAGCCATACAATCAAGCCATACAAAAGCAAGACTATTGGACTTTAGGGGGGGCTGACTTTGGGAAAATGCGAGAGTGCCTCAGAAAAGCACTAGCAAATGGGCAAGAAAGAGGGGTGGAGGAACAATGGGGAGTAATCAAAACAGCCATCACAGAGGCAACAAGCCTTTGTGTAAAGCAAATCAACAAAATACAACAAAGGAAAAACCGCTATGGTTCTCAAAAGAGGTGGCAGGGAAGGTTAAGGAGAAAAGGATAGCATTCAGGAAATATAAGGAAACACAGAAGGAGCAGGACAGAGAACTTTATCAGTTAAAGCAGAAAGAGGCTGGGAAGGCAGTCAGAATAGCAAAGGCCCAAACCGAGAAAAGGATAGCCAACTCTGTTAAGAAGGGGGATAAGACCTTTTATAAGGTACATTATGAGAGCGAAGAAAAGACCAAGGAGGATACTGAGGGCTTAATAAGGGAGGAATGTGGGTAGAGGGTGACAGTGAAAGAGCAGGGATACTGAACAAATATTTCTGCTCAGTAGTCACAAAGGAAGAGGAGGGGGAGGTACCTAAACCAAACAAGAGAAACACTCTGAAGACGGGGGTCGATACCAGTCCATTTACAGAAGAAAGGGTTCTGAAAGAACTAATAAAATTGAAGGTGGACAAAGCAATGGGGCCTGATGGGATTCACCCAAAAATTCTAAAGGAACTAAGGGTAGAACTAGTGACACCGCTGACTACTGTCTTTAACAAATCATGGGATGATGGGGTGGTACCTGAGGACTGGAGGAGGGCGGTTGTGATTCCTCTTCACAAAAGTGGGAGCAGGACAGAGACAGGAAACTACAGACCAGTTAGTTTGACCTCAGTGGTAGGAAAATGATAGAATCACTCTGAAGGAAAGAATTGTTGAGTACCTAGAGGCCAGTGGGGCACAGGACCCAAGGCAGCATGGATTCATGATGGGAAGGTCATGTCAGATAACTCTAATAGATTTCTTTGACTGGGTGTCCAAAGTAGTAGACCAGGGAGGGGCTGTGGACATGGCCTACCTAGATTTTAGCAAGGCATTTGATACAGTCCCACACAAAAGATTAATACACAAGTTAGCCAGCCTTGGAGTGGGTCCTAAGGTGGTAGCCTGGATAAAATATTGGCTAGACAGCAGGACGCAAAGGGTAGTAGTAAATGGAGTCCACAGTGAAGAAAGGAGGGTTACTAGCGGGGTACAGCAGGGTTCAGTACTAGGACCGGTCCTTTTTAATGTCTTTATAAGTGACATTGCAGAGGAACTGGAAGGAAAAGTATGTCTCTTTGCAGACGACACAAAGATCTGCAACAGGGTTGATACACAAGATGGAGTGGAAAGGATGAGAAGGGACTTGGCAAGGTTGGAGGAATGGTCAGATGTATAGCAGCTCAGATTCAATGCAAAGAAGTGCAAGGTAATGAACCTGGGAAACAAAAACCCAGGGGAAGAGTACACAATGGGGGGGTGAGATACTGACAACAGTAAAAATGGAAAGGGACCTGGGGATAATTATATAATGGAGAGAGGGGACATGATAGAAACTTTCAAGTACCTCAAGGGAAAAAGAGATGTGCAAGAACAAGGGGGCACAATTTGAAGATAGAGGGGGGATGGCTCAGAGGTAATGTGAGGAAGTATTTTTTCACAGAGAGGGTTGTGGATGCATGGAACAGCCTCCCTGAGGAGATCGTGGAGTCAAGAGCAGTGGGGGAATTTAAGAATGCATGGGACAGACATAAAGCAGTCCTAGCAGGGGGTAGGAGGAAGTAAGCTGTTGGTTAACTAGGATCTGCAGCTTATCTGTTAGGTAGGAAAATGGGCAGACTAGGTGGGCCAAGCGGTCCTTATCTGCCATCACATTCTATGTTTCTATGTTGCACACTAACCATTTCCACTACTTCCCAAGCCCTCGTCATATTTAAAAGCCACTGGTAAAAGCCTATACAGCACCTTTTTTTTTTTTTTTGTCGTCATTAGAATCTGGCACACATCTTCCTTTTTCCCTGCAGTATTTAAAGTGTCACTTGCCTGGTTGCAAAACATTAATGAAGAGAAGAGAGAGAGACATGGAGTACTTTCTAGATTATTAATAGCACTTTGGACTAAGTACGGATACTAATCAATTTCAGATACCGTAACTGCCCCATATACTTTAATTAATGGCTACTGATTAGCACATTTATCAGGATTTGATGATCCAGCCTAAAGGGAACGTAAACTAGAGTGCTGGGAAATTCCATGATTACTCTTTTCCCTTGGAATTCTTCAGAGGAAACCGGTCTTTTTGGTTAATTCCTGATGGTTTCACAGATGCTGCATAACAGAAAATCTGCCCAAGTATGTTAATTGCAAGTGGGAAAATCCACAGACTGGCACACAACCATCCACTAGCGGGTACATCACAATGGACTACTGAACCAATCAGAGCTGGTTTCGCAAAATAACCACATCACACTAGTACTGTGCCTCACTGAAGCTAGCAGTTCAAATTTGTTGCTGTGTAGTAGGGATGGGAGGACTGGCTCTGTGTCAGATCAGAACCCCATACAACGGCCTCGATCTCAACCCGACTCTGAAAATCAGTCATTTGTGACTCAGCTCTGCTTTGACTCTATTCAGTCTCTTGACCTGGTCTGCATTTTCATACACAACATGGCTTTGTTCCCATTGAGGGCTGCTACGACACAATAGTGACACTGAGATGGAAGCGAGAGATCTTGAGATCATAGGAGAACATAGCTGCAGTACACACTGCCAGTGGGGGTCCTAGATGAAATTAAATATCCAGCACAAAACTCAAGGAGTTGCACACCAAGCAAAGATCAAAGCAGAATGCAAAAATCTTTAGAAAATTTATGGTTATTCAGCTGTCCATACAAAAGAAGCATGGCACTGAACTCTAGTCCACCTTTCCTGACAATCCACTCTGCCACTACTGCTTTCCCCTTCTTCATGACTTTTCTACTCCCACTTGCAACTGTCCCTGACCTCTACCTCTTGACTTCCTCCCTCCACACTCATATTACCCTGGCTGTTTTGCTCCAACTCTTCCCCGTGCTATACCACTATGAGTAAATTTCCCCCTGCTACCAGACTCAGTTTTTATCTACTACATCTACCTGTTGTATGGATTTGCCTTACAAAATTCTATATGTGGCCCTCTACTATTCCTGATACATACAAATTGTCTCTCACAGGTCCTGTACCACTCTGCGATCAGGATGAAACTGTATTGGTGAGAAGTGGTTGTACAACAAATGAACTTCAGCAGAAATTAGAAGCCAGCTTTAAAGTGGTTCACCAGGTCGATGCTAGACATGAGCATAAAGACCCAGTGCTGGATTTTCAGCCGGCCCGAATTGCTACAATCCCCCAGTGCATGGAAGATATAATGCACCAGGCTTGTGGCACACTACTGGGATCTTACAGCCCTTGCACTCCTCTGACACCCACTAGGCCTTCTCTGTGTGGTCTAGCATGCGTGCATCACCATTCGGGACCCCTAATGTGGAGCTTGTACTCGAGATTTGGTGCAAGCTGCCGTAAAGCAGGGAAAGTGTCGCAACTGCACCGAGCTTGGAAAATCGGGCAGCAGTTTCCACAGCCGGGACTGGCGCAGCTGCATCAGTGACAGGGTTTGACAGACACAGAGCTTGCTGCAAACCCTGCACCAACCTTTGGAAATCTGACCCCCCAATGTGTGGGTTTTGGGGCAGTGGATAAAAAAATAAATAAATGGTGGGCTATAAAAAAGATCTCGAAGGATTAGAATTGGTTCAGGTTCAACAGTACAGATATGTGGGTGTGATGTTGGATAATCATCTTTAATTTTCGAGTCACATTCAAAATATTTGCCTCAAGGGAACAAAAAAAGCTGGGGGCTTTGAGATGTGGCTCAGGAGTTCTTACAAGGGAGGCATGCGTTGACATTATTAATACACATTTGCAACCAGTGATGGAATATGGAAGTAATGCCTATATAATAGCAAACAAAAACGATTTGGAGAAATTTGATAAAGTATATAATAAGCTGGCATGTTTTATCTTGGAAGGCTAGATATCATACCCATCACTGTGATTTCTGTGCTCAGTTAGGTTGGAACACCTTAGCAAATAGATGTGAAATGAGATGCTTAAAGAGCAACTCTGCATTCAAACAACAGGAAGTCTTGCTGTATTCAGACATAATGCAGTTAGCCCCAGCACGTGAACTGCCCCAGAGAGGAAAGAGTTAACTCCATGCAGAAGCATGGAAGGTTGAGCTCGAGCTTGGTTTTCAAACCTCTGTCTGTGGTACTTCCCAGTGTAACCATCAGATTCTTATGAGCAACTAACTAACTAGGCACTAAAATATGGAAATTGTTTGAAACATATAGCCAAAAGGCAAAAAGTAGTTTTGGGGTCCAAAAGACTCAAGTCGAGAACCCAAGAAGAAACAAGGTAGTGACAATTTAGGCTATGAACATAAGAATAATAAATATAACAGCTACCCCACCTAAAGAGAGGGTACAAGGTACACCCCTGAGGTGCAATACTGTACCTGCCAGCCCACTTCCCAAAAACAGGTTCTGAGAGGGGAAGCGGGGGAGAGGTCTGAATACAGCAAGACTCCATTAGAAGAAACAACATTACTATGGTAAGTAAATTTTTCTTCAAACAACATGAAGTCTTGCCGTATTCAGACATAATGCAGACTACCAAGCAGTTCCCTATGGAGGAGGGAATGCAGAACCTGCTTTGGGAACAGGCTCTGCAGTACTGCTGTGCCAAACCTAGCATCACTCCTAGCCTGGATGTCCAGGGAGTAATGCTTGGTGAATGTATGTACTGTTTTCCAGGTGGCTGCTTTACAGATCTCTAACAAGGGAATATCTCTGGCCACAGCTAGAGAGGCAGCTGTACCCCTAGTAGAGTGAGCCACCAGGCCTGAAGGGGGTGTTCTATCCAATTTGTCATAGCAGAATTGTATACAAGAAACAATCCACCTGGCAATAGATCTTTTAGTGGCAGGCTTACCTTTCCCCAATTTACCATAAGTGAGAAACAATTGAAAACAGTCATTCCTGTGTGCCTTAGTATGCTCTATGTAGTAGCTAAGAGCCTTTTTAACTTCCAAACTGTGTAATCTTCTTTCCCCTGAAGAAGAATAGTCAGTGAAAAACAAGGTGAGCGATATGGACTGGTTTAGGTGGAAATCCGATACCACTTTAAGCAAGAACTTCCTATTAGTTCTTATGACCACTTTATCCCTATGGAAGGATATGAAGTCAGGTTCAACTGACAGGGCTTGTAATTCACTAATCCGCCTGGCAGAAGTAATAGCTACCAGGAACACAGTTTTCCAGGTCAAGTACTTCAATTCAACCGAAGCTATAGGCTCAAAAGGTGGCTGCATGAGCTGAGCAATGCAGACATTAAGATCCCAAGGCAGATTAGGCTCTCTAAAGGGAGGGTTAATGTGGAGCAGACCTTTGAAAAACTTTCTGAAAACAGGATGAGATGCCAGGGAAGAGCCCTTCCTTGCTGAGAGGAATGCAGAGACAGCTGCTAGATGAACCTTCAGAGTGGCGGGCCTAAGGCCTAGACCATTCAGATGAACTAGATAGTCTAAGGTTGTGGAAATGTCTGCAGAATCAGGCACGATGCCTTTATGAGAGCACCAAATATTGAACCTCTTCCATTTGGAATTGTAAGTTTTTCTAGTGGAAGGTTTCCTGGAGACCTTTAGAATATCCAGAACTCCCTGAGAGAGATGAAGTGCTGCATATTCTAACTCTTCAAGAGCCAGGCCTTGAGGTTGAGGGACTGGAGATTGGAGAACCAGATCCGCCCTGGGAGGAGTAGGAGAAGAGAAGACACAGGGTATGTGACACAGCCAAGGACAACAGAAGAGACCAGGGTGTCTGGCCCAGTCTGGAGCCACCAAAATCACTGTGCCGCACTGAGTTCTTATCTTGATCAGAACTCTGAACTGGAGAGGGAAAGGAGGGAAGGCATAGAGAAACCTGCCCTTCCAGTCCAGAAAGAGGGCATCCTGGGGAACTGTCCCCAGGACTGGAGGTCTGCAACAAAACAGAGGAAGTTGATGATTGTCTGGTGCTGCAAATAGATCTATCTCTGGGATGCCCCACCTGGAGAAAATGATCCTCAGAATGTGAGGATTCAGGGACCATTCGTGATGTCCCTGTGAAGTCCTGCTCAGGGCATCTGCTAACACATTGTCTTTCCCTGGAAGATAAACTGCTACCAGGGAAGTCTGAAGGGAATAGGCCAGAAACCAAATCTTCATGGCCTCCATGCACAAGGCCGTGGACTGAGTGCCTCCCTGCTTGTTGATGTACCACATTGTGGTAGTGTTGTCCGTCCTGATTTGGAGCACCTTGCCCTTGACTGAATCTGAGATGGTCTGAAGGGCTAGGAAAACTGCCCTGAGTTCCAGGAGATTGATATGAAGAAGAGACTCCTGCGGGGACCAGATTCCCTGAGCTGTTAGGGCTCCCAGGTGGGCTCCCCAGCCTAGGAGAGAAGTATCCATAGTCAGTACCACTGATGGAACTTGAGGGAGAAATGGAACCCCTTGTCTGAGGTTGTCCTGGTCCAGCCACCACTGGAGAGCTTGTACCAGAGTTCGGGTCACTGGAATCAGTTTGGACAGAGTGTCCCTTCTCTGTGACCAAAAGGACCTTAGATGGAACTGTATGTCCCGCATCTGAAATCTGGCTCCCTGAACCACTGCAATGGAGGCTGCCATGTGGCCCAAGAGTTGGAGGAACTGTCTCGCTGGAAGAGAAACCTGAGGCCGAAAGGAGGAAGCGAGGTCTACTAAGGCCTTCACCCTTGCCAGAGGAAGGAAGGCTTTTGCTTGGACAGTATCTAGTTCCACCCCTATGAAGGTGAGAAGCTGTACTGGTTCAAGGATTGATTTTGGCAGATTTAGAAGAAACCCCAGAGAACTGAGCAAGTCCTGGGTGGTTTGCAGAGCTGCCCTGCCCTGACCTGATCTGATGACTGCCCTACCAGCAGCCAGTCATCCAGATAGCCTGGCACAGTCTGAATATCCCACCCATCGTGCTGCGAGCCGTCCACTGGACCACCAGGGATCTAGGAGGTTTTTTTAAATGTACTTCTTCCCGCAATTGGGCTGCAAGCGGTCCACCGGACCACCAGGGATATTGGACCACTAATACAGTACTGATGCCCACGATCGGGAATGGGGGGGCGCTGCCACGAAGGTGCGGCCGGAGCTCGGGTGGCCACCCACAGCTGGCAGCTGCTGTGTGGCACCCTGCAATATGGCAACTCACCTGTGGGTGGCCAGCTGTTGCTCCTTTTTTTTTTTGCTCAGCTGTGTGCGGTGCAGGTACGGGTTGCACCTGCATCTGCTCAGCACATCCCAGGCTGAATATCGGGTGTGCGAGCATGCATCAAACCGTCCCCCACTTGGCACCCATTACTGATCACGCTCCAAGGCAGCCGGGATTTGTGCCACGACATTCCCCTTTGAATATCGCTACCGAGGGTGTATCAGTGGGTTGCGCATGGTGCAACTGTGTTGCACCACACGCAACCCTTCTGAATATCCCACCCTTAGTATACAGTACAGTTATTTAAAAACTGTTTACAAAGCAAGTAACTTAAACATTTACATTGTAGAATCAATCCATATTCATTTCCAACTTTCTAGCAATTCATCCTATGGACTTGGTACAAAATTTCCTCTGCAAATTTTGCCATTGCAAAAATGTGACTTGTTATTGTATCACAAGATAACATATATTTTATAGTATTTTCTGTATCCAGACTTTGCCTGATGCCTCTCCAGATTGTCATTAGCCATTTCTCTCTTGGCTTACTTAAAAAGCGAGTGTACTGCTTGGGATTAATAGTAATTATCAGATGCAGTCAGCTATCACTTCTTATATCGCAATTATTTTTTTTGTTTCTGTTTGTTAATTAGAAGATTTTCCACCTGGCACCTGGATGGGGAGCAGCACTCTGTCCGGGGAGAGAAAAAAGTCAGTTCTGTTCCTCCCACTACATCATCAGAAATGAGACCAAACACCTTGAAGCACCACAATCCTTGCAGCCTGAGCAGGGACTCTAACAAGCTACCAATCAAAATGCAGGAAATTGTGACATCACTAGTAACCAGGGGGAGCCAGTCCCTGCTGCTTCATGTGAAAGTGAAACCTGGCAGTGAGAAATGGTTCTCATTGGTTACTAATGATGTCACAGTTAGTGTTGATGTAATGAGAGGAACAGAACTGACTTTTTCCCCCTCCAGACAGAGTGCTGCTCCACACATCACCCAGTACTGCCAGGGGAAAAAAATCTTCTGATTAATAAACAGAAAAGAAAAAAAATACTTGAGATATAAGAAGCGATAGCTGACTACACCTAAAAGTTACAGTTAATTGCAGGCATTTTCTAGACAGTACACTAGCTCTTTAATTGCAGGCATTCAAATATCAAATGATGTACCGTCATTTTAATACTAGTGCTACAGCTACTAGATCTGGGCAAAGGAATTTGGGTTGTGTTGCGATAGCGGACTGAATGACTGAGGAAACGAATCTAGGGGTAACTGTGGGCTGTAATCTGAAGCCAAACAGTTGTGCTGTGGCAGTCAAGAAACCAAGTTCGAGGCCACCCCGATAACCCTACGGTAGTATGATGCACCTCCGTGCTGACAACCTAGGTTCGGAAGCAAGCTGAAGTTACATCAGGAGGCAGGCCATGGCTGAGATAGCTGCCAGTTGGCGATGTGTTTCGCTTAGGAAGGGTAAGTGGCAGACTCCCCCACCACAGTGACCCCTGCAGCTGGGCCAGGGAGCTTGCTTCTGCTGTACGGGAGATGCTGCAGCTGTGTGTGGCTGACATAGATGCTCATTCCCACCAGGGGAGGAGGTATGACAAAACTATGGGGAGAAAACCCCAGTAGCCATCTGAATGAGGACTATGTTTGGCCTGACCAGAGTACATCCCTCACAACAGGGTATACCCCTGTGACGAGCTCTGGGTGGGAGAAGAAAAATCTCTATGGGAAAATAAACAAATTCAATGTTGGGATGCATTAGGAGAGAGGGAGGTGGATAAGAAGGAGGCTGGTGGGGATCCTCCTCGTACAAGGCTGTAGTTTGACCACACCTGGCGATCTCTGTCCATTGCTGGTCACTGCAATGTAGAAAGGACATTGAACTGGTCTGAATTGTCCAGCACAAGACCACCAAGCTGATTAGTGGCTTACAAAGCAGAGCTACAGCCTCAGGCAGGATGGGACAAATCAGGTAGCCAGGTGGCCAGTGGCCACTGTAGAAATTCGTTTGACTGCCAGACTTTGAAAGTTAACAGCCGACTGGCTACCTGCGCACAAAGTGAATTCTCAGCTCTTAAGAATCACAGACACTAAACCTATTGGTTTGGCTGCCAGATTTTGAAAACTAGTGGCCACGTTAACCACCAGCTTAACAAATTGATTTGTCCCACTCTGGCTACAGTATGAGGAGATATCAGACATACTGAAATTATTCAACTTGAAAAGAGAAGACTCCGTGGACGTGATCACTGTTTTCTGAATACTAAAAGGGATAGACAGGATGAAATATGCACAGATGTTTGAGCTGGTAAGTGCAAAAATTACTAAAAGCCATGCCCCACCACCACTAAGAGGGGACAGAATAATGGGAGATGTGAGAAAGCATTACTCACACAGGGGGTTGTTGATATGTGGAACAGTTGACTCAGTGAGGTTGTCAACTCTAGTGCTGTTCAAGGTTTCAGAGCAGGACTAGACAGATTCCGGAGAGAAAATGGCATTAAAGGTTACACAGCATGAGTTAGGGTAACATTCCAGCTGATAAGCTTGGCTTTGTGCCTGTTTTCAAATTGGGTATAGTCACTGCTGTGCGGCAGGAGGGACAGACCCTAAGTACCATCCATCATCACAGTGCTGTATTACAAAATCGGTCTTATAAGTAGGATGTACTTAAGAGTCAGGAAAATATTCTTATATCAGAATAATGTTTCTAAAAATATACGTACTTTATGTCAAGATCTCTGTGATACGCAGACGCACACATGCACAAGTGCGCTCACACACACATTCACACCCTTACAAGGAGGGTGTGCTCCCCAAGTGTTGATGATCAAGACACAAACTATATGCACACACATGCTTTCTGCACACAAACTGCAATGCATGTGCTGTTGTGGGTCCAGACACTCAGTCTTGTGTTCACACAGGCAGGTGTAAACTTTATATTGTACTTTTAAATACACACACACACTCACGCTGTCTCAGACACATGCACACGCGCTCTCTCAGACACAGACACACACACACTCTGGTAGTCACAGAAAAGTTCCCTGTTGCTGTGAAATGCTGCAGCAGATCAGATATGGCATTCTGCAGCAATCCCATTGTTTCTGGTGGGAAGTTAATTCAATCAGTCCTGGATACCTTAAGGCATGCCACAGTGAGAGGGAACTTTTTTTATGGGCAGCATATGGGATCAAAGCATAGAATCCAAAGGCCAACAAACGCTGCTAGAGCATGTCAGTTTAGTGAGAGACAGATAATCTGAATAATTTAGCTGATCCAGGTCATCCCATCCACCACTCTGTCCTTTTCCCAGTGAGGTGGAGTGAATGTCTTGTCTGGACAAGTCATTACGTGATGCAGGTAGTTATTACATGACCCAGATACATACTGGATGCTCCACAGGAGTTTGAATAGAAAGAATAAGAGTGAATACAGATATCTGTCAGGCAGTGGAACTATCTGGTGGATTTTGAATGCAGTGTACAGCTGTGACATATATCCCCATGTTGTACCCCGAGCCATTTAGTATGTCAGGACCCAAAGGCTTTGATAAGACCCTAACACCTTGACTTGCTCCATTGAAATGAACCATAGCTGAGCTGCCAGCTCCACACTCAGTATTATTTTAAACAGTGTTTGTTTATGACAGGGTATGTACTAAATGGCAACAACAAATGTAGGAACCTCACTGGTTCAGACATGCCACCTAACGACACATTAAAACACTATTCATGCAAGGCCTCCAGTCTTCTTTCTGTGCTCCAAAATACCCTTTTTCTTTTACACCAAATCCATTTTATAAGCACAATAATGCAGTGCAGTGTGTGCACTAAAGTATTTGTGATGCACTTCAATTGTGGGTAAGGACACTTTGCCTTCGGCCTCGTGCCTAACAAAACCCTTGGGCCGTGCACCAGAAGTGCTTTAAATACATACTGTTTTGGGTATGCTAACATATTACCACACCTTGGGTGTGTTGGGACAGAGGCCACAGGCCATGTCATCCTAGAAATGGCATTGTCCCATGATAGCGCAGTCACTTGCGCGCGCGCACACACACACACGTACTAGTGCTATTATTAAAAGGGCTAAATGTGTGAGAAAAGACATTGTTTAACCTGAAAATGTGGACTGCAAAGTGGATCGCTTCCAGAGCCGTTGATCGCTGCATAGGAGAAAGCCATAGGTCTAGCATGTGCTCACACATTTTCACTTATGGTTGTGTGATGCCATTTTATTGTGGGATAACAACACAGCTTCGAGAGTCTGTTACCAAAACAGATGCTTGGATTTCTCTTACCCATCTGACAATTAAAACTACACATACTTTTTACAGTAAATACATTTTAAAGACCAGTTGCTAACACTGAACAACTTTAATATGTCTCTCACGTTTGAGAAAATGTTGATGTAGAAGAAAAGAAACTGACAAATATGTGGCAGGTGATAGTGTTTGTTGGACTAACGTAATTGTTTTTGAGACTAACTTTCAAGAGTTATACTCCCTCCATCAGGTTGTGTGGAGAAAACTGTAAGGGCGCCTCCCTGCAAAGGTGTGGGAGGAAGGTTCCGGGAGGAGGCCAGGAGATGCTTGTTCATAGAGAGTGTGGTGGTGGCAGGGTGAAACAGACCACTGGAGGAGGCAGTAAACCAGGAAGCAGTTGGGAGATTAAGGCCCTGTACACATCAGGCTAGTTAAAATGTTTTAAGGCGTTTAAAACGTTTTAACTATCGCAAACACGGTTCCCATCCACATTAAAGCATGGTTTGAAAGCGTGTTAGCAAACCGTGCTTAAACCCTGCTGGAAGCTAGTTTTAAATCCATTTTAAAAAAACGGTTTGAGGAGAGAAAGCGTGTTGCCTTATAGTGCGAATGGACATGTTTCTTGATCCGTGTCAGTGCCATGTTTCTGCCTTTGGTCCTCAGTTCTCTCCATTCTGGGGAACCGGGTTACAAAACGTTACAAAATGCAGATGCGGGTGGGAGTCAACCATGTTATAACCGAGTTAAAACTGGTTGAAAACGAATCTGGACGGGCTGCTGTGGTGAGTTTAAAAACATTTCCAAAACGTTTTTAAAAACGGTGCAAATCTTTCTTCCTAATGTGTACAGGGCCTTAAGTGTGGGTGGAATAAAGTCAAATGGAGGGTAAGGGTGTTGGGGGGAAAGCTGAGGTGCCAACACCTTACCTCCTGTCACACCGACAACCTAGGTTCAGGAACGGACTCAGGTCACCGGAAGTAAGTCGTGGCAGGAGAGGATAGATCATCTGAGTGACAGCTCTCCTCTCCCAGGGTGGGAAGCATGTCTGTCCAGCCTTAGAAAGCCACCAGGGGGAGGCCTGGTCATGGTGCATCGTTACTCTCAAGAGAGGGGTGGCATTGTGGGGAACATCAGATGAATGCAGCTCCGTCCATGAATTGAATGCTTCTCAGTAAGGGGATGGGAGAAAACAGAAAAAGGAACATCAGGAGGCTTAGTGAAGCCCTGCCCACTTGTCCCTAAGCCCATGCCACCACTCAGCACTCACCATTGGTCCACCTTGGAATACTGTAATGGGAGGGAAATGACCGCCCTCCCTCCTCCAGCACGAGGAGGAATTTGTGGTGAAAGCCTGACTGCAGTGAGTACCCGGTGAGATGGAAGCCACCTTGGGGAGGCAGGGACAGGCTGATTAGCCACCCCTGGATGGAGGAGGATGATATATATAAAGGGTGTTGAGGGGACACCATGTAAAATAAGTTCCGTGAGCTCTGCATTAACCAAAGAGGCCTTCTTCTACTGACAATTTTGTATGTAACATCATATTTAAACATAGTTCAGCTTATATTTTACATGTTTTCTACATTCCCTTCCTTTAGCTCGTCATTATTTGGTTAATTTGCATGGAAATAGGATCCTTGACTGCCAGAGTCCATCTGCTTCAGTTGCGTAAGGCATTATTAAAGAGACCTATGGTGCCGGCAAGACAGTGTGGAAACCCGTCGACACCCCGACACGATGCATCCCTGCAATGACTGGCAACAACACTGCCCCACCACCACACCACTTTAGATATCTAACTCCATGTTGCACAGACAGTGGAGTTAGGTATATACCCACCGTCACCGCAAAGTCCATCGAAGTGAAATCCCAGTCACTGCCGATACAGACGCGGTCGGGGTTTCACAGTGGGGGGTTCGTTGTACCGGTGCCGCTGTAGAGATAGCACACCTTATTGAAGTCTGTTTGTGGCATCACAGTTTGTTGCTGTGTAAATGATTATGTCACACAGGACTGCGACTTCAGCAAGGGGCCAAACAGCAGGTGTAGATCAGTGGCACGAGACAGGGGTACACTTTCCATGTAAATAAATCAAACCACCCTACCTTGTTCATTCCTTTCAAGAACTTGAAATTCTCTACCATATCGCCCTTCTCCCTTCTGGTCTTTAGTGAGTACATGCTCAGAGCCTTGCCGATCCTCCGAGAATCTGCTCTGTTGGCCTTGAATCATTTAGGTTACCCTGTGCTGCACTGTCTGCAGCCTGCCTTTGTGGTACACGTCTATGTTTTGCAAAGTTTTCCCAAGTTACAAAATGACTAATTACTTTTATGATCATAGCAAGTATTGTTATGTATTTTAAATGTGCATCATTCCAAATTTTCCAAGGGAGGCAATTCCCCAGTGAGCCCATTTTCAGCCCCCACTGGGGCCCCCACAAATGCAGCGAACCCTTCATAAAAACTGAGAGAAAAAGGGGAGCACAGCAACACATACAGAAAACAGAGACACCAAGAAATTGAGAGTTTGTATATTTACCTGGCCTTTTGTCGAGTTTTCCACTTCTGCCTCCGCAGAGTCGTACTTTGGAAATGAGAATCAGAATCTGCTTCTGGCACAGAGATTTGTTCCCCCGGGGACAGGCTTTCCGTTTGGTGGAGACTGGTCTGACAGTGATGGGCTCCCTCACCTCCCTCTTCTGACGGATCAGAGAGCTTGCCAAGGCCGCCATCCTAGCCGGTCCTTCTCCATTCGAGACCCAGAACCAGAAAACAAAACTTCCAACCTTCGGTGCACACTCCCTCTCTCCTCCTCACCCCGAAAGAAAAGACGGAGACACAAATAAAACAGGACGAGCGGGTGACCGGATAATCTCCTGCAGTGCAACAGCAGAGTAAGTTCACCTGAGCACCAACACCAGACGAAAGGTAGAAGATATGCCAAGTCCCAGCAGAGGAGTGCAGCCAGCATCAAAGGAAGGTCCTCCTCAGTATTCTGAAGGTCTGCTTGAAAAGTGATAAGTCAGCTGTGGACATTCCTGAAATATCAGAGCTGTCGATTTTTCTCCTACCGTCCTCCCCTGTGAGCCACAGAACATCATTGTCCTTAACATCTGAAGTATGTGGATCTTAAAAGATTTCCAGCTCTCATTTTTCTCTCTCTCTCTGTCTCTGTCCCCAACTACCTGTCACGGGTTAAATTGTGCAGCAAGCTACAGGAATGCAGTTTTCTCTCCGCTTTCAAAATTGTATGAGAGTTCCTCCTCTTCTGTCTCCTTTCTTAATGGAATAGAATAGGATAGTACCAACCTCTAGAGATGACAGATATCTTCCCCTCACACGAATCTAGTGAGGAGAGTTCCCTTTTTTAAACATTTCCAATTTAACCATTGCACACACTCCCTCTCCCTCTCTCTCTGCCGTCTTTCTTTTCTGTAGCCACTGGCTGTGTCCTTCACGCCCTGGTGAGGGACAGAATTGCCAATTACTATTCACTCACTCTCTCTCTCTGTGCCCCTCTTTCTCCCGCTTTCTCTTTCTCTCATTCTCTTTCTCTGTCTCTCACATTCAGTTTGTAATCTGCTCCAGCTTCCACTGCCACCTCTACTCTCAGCATGACAGAGAGACTGCCTTTTTTTTTTTGTTGAAACCAAAAGCCTTTACAACTGTTCCTTAAAGGTGGCATAAATTACGAACGTGCACACAAACCAGGGGGAATCGTTAGTTACAGGCGCAGGGCACAGCGCCAAGAGAGCTGCCTCTGTGACAACTTCATAGAATCCGATATGTATTTGTTTTCTCCGGACCTGTCATGCACTTGGAAATTTCCAGCCTTTGTAAAGGATCATTCTTATCTCTTGTATCACTTGCTGTCATGCTCTGTCTATATAAGGTACGATAAAGGTACAGATGTCCCTGCAGACAAAGGCAGTATTCTAGATAAAATGCCCTGTGATTTCACTTATCTGTGCTAATGAATTCGAATAGCAGTATTTTCATTACGCTTATGTCCATTTTTCATAATGCTCCTTCCCCCCACCCATGCCTGGAGGCTGGTCACCAGTAGCCACATACCAGTCCTATGCGAAGATTCGCAGTGACAACGAGGAGGGAGGACACGGGTTTGCAGTATGCAGCTCTTCCTCCAGCTCGCTGCTTCATTCATGTTTTTGAAAAAGCAGGAGAAAGTCTCACAACACAATTTGATGACACAGGGATTTGTCACTATTTGTTTTCTTCCTCAATATGCAGACTTTTGTAAAACAGGTTCAATCATAGCATAGCCAAGGCTGAGAGAGAGAGAGAATAAGTGAGGGGAGAGTGGGTGAGGGAGAGAAAGGGGTTGGACTGGGAGAGGGAAGATATGAGGGAAGGCAGGGAAGAGAGATGGAAAGAGGAGTGAGTGAGTGTGAAAGAGACAGAGGTTAAAGAGGGAGGGGGAGAGAATCACTGAGCTGGGGGGGAGGGGAAGAGCAAGAGAGAGAATCATTGAGCAAGTAATAGAGAGATGTGCCAAACAAAATGTGTAGATAATACAAAACAAGTTTTCTGTGGAGATGCAGAGCCATAAAGAGTGACAAAGTTCAAGGACTCAGCCCATGGGGCTCCTCAGTAGTACAGAGGGACACCAGTGTAGTGTGAGGGGTGTGTAAGGCCAGGCAGCACGTGGCCCCAAGGTCAATATTTGCCTTACATTAATCCATACAGAGAGAGACACTAGTGTGGTACAAGGAGGGTGTAGTGACAGAGGGTACAGGGGGCCCCAGGGTCAACACTTTCAGAGGCCTCCCAATAATCAGTACAGAGGGACACCAGTGAAACATGAAAGGGGATGTGGTGACAGGTGATACCGGGGTCCAAGGGCCAACAATTAAAGAAATTCCTCAATAATCAGTACAGAAGGAAACTAGTGAAGCATGAATGGGGAAGGTGGCGACAGGTGGTACCGGGGATGAAGAGCCAACAGTTAAAGAGGCCCTTCAATAATCAGTACAGAGGGACACTAGAGAAGCATGAATGGAGGAGGTGGTGACAGGTGGTACCGGGGATGACGAGCCAACAGTTAAAGGGGCCCTTCAATAATCAGTAAACAGGGACACTAGAGAAGCTTGAATGGGGGAGGTGGCGACAGGTGGTACCGGTGATGAAGAGCCAACAGTTAAAGAGGCCCTTCAATGATCGGTATAGAGGGACACTAGTGTGGTACGAGGTGAGGGGGATATAGGGACAGGAGGTATAGGGGCCCCAGGACTAACACTTACAGAGGCTCCTCAATAATCAGTACAGAGGGACACCAGTGTGGTATGAGGTGGGGGGGGATATAAGGACAGGAGGTACAGGGTCCACAATGCCAACACTTAGAGAGGTCCCTCAGTAATCAGTACAGGGACACCAGTGAAACATGAGAAGGGGAAGTGGTGACAGGAGGTATCGGAGTCTAAGGGCCAACATTTAAAGGGGCCCCTTAGTAATCAGTACAGAGGGACACTGGTGTTCTGGTTTTTATCTAGTTTTTGTTGCCCAGGAAAGGAGGGCTAGGCAATTCTACCTATTTTAAGCCTCATCCAGTGGATTGGGGGGGTTAAGATTGAAACAGAGTAGCTATTGGTGGTGTTTTTAGTGAGTGGGGGAAATTTGCCCAGGACATCGGGGAAATTCCAATACTCTTTTTGAGAAGTGCCATGGGATCACTAACATCCACCTAAACAACCACCAGAGCAGGCTAACAGCACCTCAGTTTAACATCTCATTCAAAAGATGGCACCTTGAGCCGGCCTGGTGGCACTGAGGGCTGAGGCGCTGGCACCTTACCTCACGCTACGCCGGCGACCCATGTTTGGGAATGAGCACGAGCCGTCGGGGTCGGTAGGAGAGGAGAAGGATTGAGCATCCGATGGACTGTCCCCTCCTTCTCCCGGGAGGGGGTTCTTGGTGGTCGGCGCTTGTTCGCCCCGGCAGAGGCTGGAGGACAGGGTGCCGCACTCACAAGTAGGGGAGGAGTTGGGCCAGATGTCTGAGGGAGCACGCGGACTCGCGGCGCGCCCACCGCTGGACGCCATGGCATGGCCCCGATTCCTGGGAGAACAGGAGAAAAAAAGATACTGCCGTGCAGGATGGCACCTAATCCGGTCCTTGGTGGGGGAGTTCGAACCCCCTGCCGACCCCAACTGGAGGGATAAGCCCTGGGGCCAGGTCAGCGTTGGCTGGTGGACGCTGGGGGACGGGGCTAGGGACGCCCTCCTGATACAAGCCGGCGGTAGGAGGAGAGAAAAGTAATAACTACAACAACAAAAAAAGGCACCTCAGGAGTGCAGCACCCCACTTATGCTGCACTACAGTATCAATATGAGTTTTTCAGTTAGTATTTACTCTCCTTCGGTCTGCCCGCGGCACTGCCTCCACCCCGTCACCGATATTCTCATGAACTTACCGGTAATCACCATTTGCTCAGAACCTTATTGGGTGAGTGGCTCACCATGCCAGTCATGCGAGAGCCTGTGGTCGGTGCTGGCAAGGAGCAGCCTGACTTCTTTTTCCTCTGTTTTCTCCCTCTGGGCTGGAGTGTCAGGCACAGGGTCATAATGTCGCAAGACAGAATGCCACAGCAATATCCCGTGCTGTCAATACAGTGCGCTATATTGCCAGCGGCATTTCTCTGTGTTTTGCAGTGGTGGAGCCCCCCACACACCCCGTAATGGGGGCTGCACCCCTGAACCCCCCAACTAAAATAATCAACTCTGGGGAGGGGGGGTTGTACACTTACATCACACAAAATGTGAAAAAAAATGTCCATGCATCTGAGACCGTGATTCGATACCCGGTCCGCAGACACACTGCCTCCATTGCTGCCTGTGGCTCATCCTGTCGAGCCTCGACAGCTGCTTGGTGGACCCTCCTCCCAGCAGAGGACTTATCCTCTGCCAGAGAACAGTGACAGTGTGCACAACCGCGCATTGACCATTTAGTGGTTTTGCACCCTATCGCTATTCCTACCCATGCGGTGCGTGTTGCGCGGCTTTCCCAGTAGGGGAGTGTCAAGACGTGTACCAGCGTGTCATGCACCAGCCCCACCTCATGTACATTCCCGCCGCTCTGCCTCCCGGCCTCTGCCAGGTGGCAGTCTCTGCAGCGGGAACTGGTGTCACCCCCCCTCCCCGAGGAAGGAGAGCTGCCATCGTGCACTTGTTCCTCCTCACCCTGTCAGCCCACCGAGCGACCCTGTCCGTTCCCAAACTTGAGTTACCAGTGTGTGGGAGGTGGACACACAACCGCTCCTCCACTGGTCTGGCTGCAGTGTCAGTATCATGAGTTAGCCCAAGCTCCTGGTGTAGAGCTAGAACCCACAACCTCCTGAGCTACCGTCCTCAGAGTCGAGACTGCAAACTGCAGAGCCACTGATAGTGTGGTGTGAGAGGGAGTGTAGGGACAGGCCCTATAGGGGGTCCCAAGGCCTACAGCTATGGGGGCCCCACAGTAATCAATACAGAGAACACTGGTGTGGTGTGAGGGGGCATAGGGACTGGCAATACAATGCCTCAGGGCCAACACTTACTGGGCCCCTCTGTAGTTAGTACAGAGGCACATTCATGTAGTACAAGAGAAAGGTGTAGGGACAGGCGGCACTGGAACCCCAGGACCCTCACATTTTGGCCTCCCCAGTAATCTGTACCCTTTCAGAAATACAAGTGCACAGTATGTTTGCTGCATGCATGCCACATGCTTATTCGGTCCCATAGCCGCCATATGGCGTCGGAACCATCCATTACTGAGCCCGACCCAAAATGGCCACCAGGAGAGAATGAGTTAAGCATGCGGCATGCATGCTGCACACTTGTATTTCTGTAAGGGTGTAGATGGACACCAGTGAAGTGTGAGAGGGCATGGACAGACTGCATATATACTGAAGAGAATGCACACTTTGACTCAGAAGCTCCCCACAGTTCCTCCTGTCTCCACTATTGTGGGATCCCTGTAAATGTGTGGGGACATTTATAGGTCTCTGGTCCCTGCAGAATAATAAAGCATCATCCTATGATCTAAACCAAAAGAGAAATAAAGACCTGCTCTATCCCTCCCAAGAAAAGGTAATTAAGAGCTGGGTTTTAGCTGCTGTCTTAATGTGAGAATGACTATAAAAAACATTGATCTTTAGAACAGCTGAGCGTCGAAGGGAACTGGCTGCTGTAACATAAAGATTTTCACTTCCTGAGGCAACTGACCCAGGAGAGCGCAACTGACATATAACAGCTCATTGGCAGTCGTGGATCCTGCTTCTGCTCAGATATGCAGTTGGGAGCATTGGGGAGGGGGGTCACAGGACTTGCTCAAGGTAACAATGTTAGTGGCAGTTAAAGGATTTGAATCTGGGTGTTTCTTTTTCACAGTGTAGTGCTCTGAGCACTGGAACACCGGGGCCCAGATATTCAAAAGGGTTGCGCATGGCGCAACAGTGTTGCGTCATGCACAACCCACTGATATGTCCCGGTGCGATATTTAAAAGGGAAAAGTGCGCCTGCACAAATCCCGATGCACCGGGGTGCATCAGTAATGTATGCAGGCACAGGTGGGGGGGGTGTGCCCATGCATAAACTGCACAGCCCGGGCCGTGCAGAGTTACGCAGGCGCAACCCCTACCTGTGCCTGCACAAAGTTACACTGAAAAGAACAAAGCCGAGGCCACCCACAGGTGAGCTGCCGATTGCAGGGTGCAACACAGCAGCTGCCACCTGTGGGTGGCCCTGAACTGTTCCGACCCGCACCGGCGGGCGCCCCCAGCATGCCTGATTGCGGGCTGGAAGTGTCCTGGCCCGGGTAGCGATTGCGGGCATAACGGTATTCGTCGAGTAGTCCGCATCATGGGCATCAGACCCCCCAAAGTCCAACATCCCTGGTGGTCCAGTGGACCGCGAGTAGCTCCGATCGCAGGCGGCATCCTCACCCCCACGTCCGAAATCCCTGGTGATCTAGTGGCCCCCACCCCACCCACCCACGGGGCCCTACCACCCCATTCCCTCAGCCGCGGGTGGCAGCACCCCACCTGCCTGCCACCCCGCCGCCCACCGACTGACAGCTCTGGTGAGGCTGCCGCATCATTGGTTCAGAGCATGAGCCAATGGGCGGCAACTCCACTGTAGTGTCCACTCTGACCACTTGTGCTGGCGCAGTTCCACTGCGCCATGCACAGTGGGTGTGGCCAGGGGGCGATATTCAAAGAAGTTGCGCAATAGCACCCTGGCCACACCCCTGCGCAACTATTTTGAGCGGCGCAGGGGCTTGTGCCACCAAATGGCGCAGTTTGAATATCTGGGCCCCTGTCTTCTCTGGTCAATGAAGCTTCATTCTGAAGCAGCAGTGTATGTTATAGTGAACATTTCGACCTATACATTTTACTTCATTTAAAATTCTCCTTATTATGCTGTCTTGTTAGATGCTCTCCATCACCCATTCTAAGCCAGCTTTCACACTTTTTTGTTTATAATATATGGTTAGGGCTTGTTATGTATGGAATTAAGGGACTCTTAAAATGTTATTGGGCATGGCTGAAATGTTGTTGTACACATTCTATCATCAAATACACCTGTGTCCCTGCTCGTGCCAACTCCCACCTGCCCACCTGCTTCCTGCTTGTGTTGACTCCCACCTTCCAGCCTGCTTTCATTGTCACTGAGCTCTCCCTGCTCACACTGACTACTGCCTGAAGCCTGTGCAACGCCTTTAATATGTTGTTGAAGTTATATTGAACTTTGGACCTGTGAGTGCTGACCTTTCCTCATGCTGCCGCTGTGCAGCTTGAGTGTGTGTTCTCTTACCATTTGTAAAGCCCGAGGTGTTGTGCATCCCCAACTAAAACAATAGCCTTACAAACTACTCCTTTGTGTTTTAGTATATTAAACATTTTAGCATGTTGCTGCACTGTTTTCCGTCAGAAATGTATGGTAGCACCCTCCTTATATATCCATAGTATGAATCCACTATGTACAGTTGAAAAGTAGCCTCGAGGGAAGGGACTTTTTAAAAACTGCTAGTGGCGGCCATCTTTAGGTACTTGAGTCATTAATTATAAAATTGGTACTAAAAGCTGTTTTAAAAACATCTTAAAACAATAAAAATATACTGATGATTATGTCTGAAATATATTGATGCTAAAACACTGTCTGATGACATTTTTTACCAACAAATATTACTTCTTTACTGTGGTATCAGTATAAAAAAAGATGGGCGGTTTAAAAACATTTAGAAAAAGCTTTTCTTGAATTTTGGTAATACAGTACTACAGCTTATAAAATGGCAAGAAAAAATCTGAAAATGTCATTGGCCAAGAGATGTCACTTGACCGTGCATTAAAACTCTATAAATACACAGGTGCCAAATCTAATTTTCTCGGCCCCCCAAAAACAAAATACTTAGAGCCATTTTATAAGTGTAATAAGCCCCTCTGGTGTGTGCATCATAGGATTTTAATGCCTTTCAGGGCATTGCCGCTTACCTGGGTTTGGGAACCAACTCGGATCGTTTGGAGACTGGCCAGGGGAGGGAGGATCGACTGTCCTAGAGACAGCTGTCCACAATGGGGAGCCGTCCTCAATTGGAAAGGGGGACTCACCATTCTTCTGTTCATTTGCCACCTGGTGGAGGCTGGGAGATGGCACAGTGGGATCATAGCAAGGGGAGGAGCAGACGCAAGATGGCAGCATGCCTGCGCTCTTCTGCGCACTGTGTGCACGTGATTGCACACTGTCACCCTTGGGGAGAAAAACAGGAGCAGATGGAAAAAATGCCAGGCCCAACATTGCACATAGTCCTGTACTTCTGCCCCTCTCCTACCCTCCCTTCTGGTCACATCTGTACACAAGACTGCTGTTCTTTTTTTAATTTATATTTTATGCCCTCGATTCTCTGGGCTGGGCTGGTCCTCTGGCAAGGAGCCACTGGGCCATCCTTGGGTCCCCGCCTTACCCACCACAGCCTGCCCCCACAGAGCCTCGGTTTACCCTATGGGCAGGCCTATGGAGTGGTAGGCTACAACCCCATTGCACTCATCATCAGGCAGCTTCCCCAGATCTACTGGGGTCCTGTCAGAAGCCAGCACCAGGGTCGAGCTTTTTATTCTTGGTGCCCATGATCCCCCTTGCAACGTCAGCACGCCCACTGGGAGACCAATGCAGCAAGCACGGGTCCCCTCTACCGATGTCACCCTCCCTTGCTAGGTGTTCTTGGTTGCACTGCCACCTGTGGTCACCCAGGTGGCAGTATTGCAGCAGAAATGGCAACCCCCCCATCCCTTCCTGGAGAAGGAGAGCAACCCATGAGATGCTTGATCCTTCTCCCCCAGCCGGCCCTTCAACAGCCCAGGGTCGTGCTCGAACCTGGGTCACTGGCGTCATGAGCGGTAGCTCTACCGCTGCACCAGCAGGCTGGCTGATACTGCTGTTCTCTTTTTGGTTCACCTGGTACAAAATGTTTAAGTAAATACATCTATAATATACTGTAAGTTGAAATGCTTCCAAAAATAATGTTTTCGTAATGCTTTCCTTGAGAAGTGAGATGCTCTAGAAATAAACAAACAAATAAGTTTCTGTACAATGTTAAGTTGAAATTTCTCTAAAATAATGTTTTCTAAAAGTTTTCCCTTAAAGGTGGACTCTTTAAATAAATTACACAGATTGCACCTAAATTTGACGCCAGAAAAGGACCACACCGCCCATCTCGGCTACCCTTTACATCCTGCCCCACTCCCCACCACCATTATACTAATTCCGGATCTTCACCCCACCTCCCAACCCCATATAATTGTCCCATGCCCTCTTGAGCCCCTCCACCATTTCAGCTCCTACCACCTCCTCTGGCAGCCTGTTTCAGGCCTCTAACACCCTCTCCATGAAGAACTGCCCTCTGAGATTGCCTCTGTATTTCCCACCTTCTATTCTAAGGCTATGTCTCCTCATGTTTGCTCCCTCCTTCTCTCTGAACAAGCTCCCCTCCTTTACCCTATTAATCCTCTTCAAGCACTTAAAAGTCTCAATCACGTCCCCCCCTCTCCCACCAGGTCTCTAATGGGTACAGAGTTAGCTCCTTGCACCTCTGCTCACATGGTTTATCCTGCATCCCCCGCACCATCCTGGTAGCTCTTCTCTAAGTTAATTAAGTACTGTATTTCATTATTTATATAAATAAATATTACACTTGTGCACTATGCCCCTCCCCAATACCCGTCAACTGGTATTTCACAAAGTCTATACTGCCAACTTTTTTGCTTGGTTATTGATGCGCCCTTGACCCAGCCTGCAGCGAATGGGATTCAAACTGTTCTCTCCTTCCCACATTTCCCAGGCTAATTGTACATCAGCCACCCACCACGAGAAGGTCATGTCTTTTTCACTTAAGCGTGTGCGGAAAAACCCAGCCAGTCAATAAATCCATTATTACTCAGCTGGAAATGCAGGCAAGCTGGGGGGTTAGCTGCTAGGCAAGCAGGACTGGCATTTGCGCTGCAGAAGCCACAGTTTTAGTTAAAGGTAAAGGGAACGAGCCAGTCAGCCAACCTGTAAATTACTTTGCAGTGGGGAGAGAACGAAAGATCCATTTTACCAGAAACTAAAAAAGGTGACATCTTCACAGAGGCAAGACTGTGAGCCTGGAAACACTGGTTTAAATCCCAAGAGAGCCATTTACTCACAGTGTGACGTAAAAATGTTTTACCAGGAAAGACATACTGACCTGATAACTTGTTTCCAGAAGCGGGCGGGGGGTTGGGGGAGTTATGGAAGGTAGTACAGAAGAAGAAAATAAATAAATAAATAGCAATTAACAATGTTACAAAAATAATAGTTGTATACAGCAGTACATTACATCAAAAGGAGCAGAATCACGCCACACCTCGCTCCACGCTGGCAACCGGGTTCGAACAGCTCGGGCGCGAGGTTGGCCAGAGAGAGATAGCTGGGCGATCAGCGGCGGCAGCTTTCTCCGGGGAGGGTTCTTTATCCCGGCAAGCGGAGTAATTCTTGTGGAGGCCAGCGCAACGGCAAGTCGGGGTCCTAGGGGCTGGATTGATGGGGATGTAGGTCAGCAACCAGTCAACCTCAGACCATAGGGAGGGGGAAGGGATGTTGCCAATGTCGGCGTTCACGCCTTGACGTGCAGGGCTCGCGACGCCACGCAGGGAGAAAAATTAGAAATACCCCACTGGAGCCGAGAAGACAGAGCCGGAAGCCGGGGTCTCTCAGGCCGGAGCTGCCTGCAGCCCCGCGGACCCTGACACTGCTAGATCTGGGGGATTGCCCCCACCCTGACTCCGCCCCGGGGGTATCCGCAGCAGAATGGAGGGACCTGGGACTGACAGGTAGGCTCCAGCAGAGACCAGGCTTAATGGGTGACTCCCGATGATGTGGCTCCAGTGGGTAGTAGGTGGGAGTAAAATTGTGGATAAAAAAAAAAAGCAGAATCATTTCCGGTTCATTAACCCACCTAACTGGAAATGAAATGGCTAAAAGCAGGAACCTACTGAAAATGAAGAGCTACACATTAGCTGGACTATCTGAGGTAAATAAACTGAAGAAAAAAAACCCAGAAATCATGACAAACCGTATGCACAAGGAGGTTCTTTGGTATGTCTTGAACCATGCTACGACCATGAAACTCGTGGTTTAGTGGTTAGGCTTGTGGAGCAAAAGGTCACAGGTTCAAGCCCCACCAGAGCCACAAACTCACTCTGTGACCTTCAGTAAGTCACTTACCCTCCTATCACTCCAGTCCACCCAGCTGCAGAAACTGGTAGAATAAAGACCCCACTGAAAATGAGATGCTGCATCTCAGGTGGGCTACCTTGGGGGGAAAAAACTGTTAAAAAATAAAGTCAGAGGCCATGGAGTTTATCACAGCTCAGCTTCACTTGCAGCAAGAAAGATTCATAGCTAGATGGCTCCCCTTTGAACAACTTGTAAAGGAAATAGAGGGCACCTCAGTCCTGGACCAAACAGGCACTATGTAGGGAAACCCACAATTATAGCATCAGTCACCTAGTTTTCACTGCCAGTCCCCAGGTTTTTGGTTGTGGGAGGAGTGGCAGAGGGGGAGGTGGGATAGTATAGGGTTTTTAACACATAAAATCAACAGTTATAATGGTTGAATATGACAGCCAGTCTGGCTGGTAACAGAGAAACGATTCTAATGAGCTCTTTTCTTTTCCACACTTCGAGCATGCTGTAGGTATTCTGCCAGGTGGTATGGGACACCCGCAGGTGTAAGTACCCAAATGTACTATATCGGAATGGACAGGTCAGCATGCTTCATTGGAGGGGAAGGTAAAATTAAGGAATTCATACACGTAAAATGCATGTCCAGAAGAAACATAGAATTTGACGGCAGATAAGGACCGCATGGCCCACCCAGTCTGCCCATTTCCCTACCTACTGGATAAGCTGCAGATCCTAGTTAACCAGCAGCCTACTTCTTCTTACCCCCACCCCCCAGAATTGCCTTATGACTGTCCCATGCATGCTTGAATTCCACCACTGATTTTGACTCCACAACCTCCTCTGGAAGGCTGTTCCATGCATCCACAACCTGCTCTGTGAAAAATACTTCCTTAAATTACCTCTGAGCCGCCTCTATCTTCAAATTGTGCCTCTTATTCTTGCACACCTCTTTTTGAAAGATGCTACCTCTTGGCTTGTTGATTCTCTTGAGGTACTTGAAAGTTTCTGTCATGTCCACTCTCCCTCCTTTCCTCGAGGCTACATATTAAGCTCCTTAAGTCTCTCTTCATATGTCTTCCAGTGCAGACCCTGCACCATTTTAGTTGCCCTCCTCTGGACAGCTTCCATCCTGTCTATGTCTTTGGAGATTGGGTCTCCAGAACTGCACACAGTACTCCAGATGGGGTCTCACCAGTTGTCTGTACAGAGGATAATAACTTCCTGTTTTCTACTGGTGATGCCTCTCCCATGCATCCCAGTATCCCCCAGCCCTCCTTGCTGCCCTCTCACATTGCTTGCCCACCTTTAGGTCATCTGATATGACTACCCCTGGTCCCTTTCCATTTTGTTGTTGTTAGTATCTCACCCCCATTGTGTACTCTTCCCTGGGTTTTTGTTTCCCGGTGCATTACCTTGCACTTTAGCATTGAATCTAAGCTGCCATACATTTGACCATTCCTCTAACCTTGCCAAGTCCCTTCTCATCCTTTCCACCCCACCCTGTGCATCAACTCTGTTGCAGATCTTAGTGTCATCTGCAAAGAGACATACTTTTTCTTCCAGTCCTTCCAATGTCGCTATAAAGACATTGAAAAGGACCGTCCTAATACTGAACCTCATGGTACCCCACTAGTAACCCTCCTTTCTTCTGAGTAGACTCCATTTACTATTACCTCTGTGTCCTATTCTCCAGCCAATTCTTACCCAGGCTGTCATCTTGGGACCCGCCTCCCAGGCTGGCTAACTTGTATATTAATCTTTGTGTGACTGTGTCAAATGCCTTGCTAAAGTCTAGGTAGGCCATGTCCACAGCCCCTCTCTGATCTACTACTTTGGTCACCCAGTCAAAGAAATCTATCAGATTGTCTGGCATGACCTTCCGCTAGAATCCATGCTGCCTAGGGTCCTGTGCCCTCTGGCCTCTAGATACTCAACAATTCTTTCCTTCAGAAGTGATTCCATCATTTTCCCTATCACTGAGGTTAAACCAACAGGTCTGTAGTTTCCTGCTTCTGCCTTGCTCCCACTTTTGTGAAGGGAATCACATCTGCCCTCCTCCAGTCCTCGGGTACCACCCCATCCTCCCATGATTTGTTAAAAGGGTAGTCAGTGGTGTCACTAGTTCTACCCTTAGTTCTTTAGAATTCTGGGATGAATCATCAGGCCCCATTGCTTTGTCCACCTTCAGTTTTAAGAGTTCTTTCAGAACCCTTTCTTCTGTAAATGGGCTGGTATCAACTTCTGTATCCAGAGTGTTACTACTGTTTGTTTTATGTACCTCCCCCTCTTCATTTGTAAATACTGAGCAAAAATATTTGTTTAGTATCTCTGCCTTTTCACAGTATCCCTCTGCCCACCCTCCCTCCCCTTTATTAAGCCTCACTATCCCTCCCTTGGTCTTCCTTTTCTCCCTGATGTACCTATAAAAGGTTTTATCCCCCTTCTTAACTGAGTTGGCTATCTTTTCCTCGGTTTGGGCCTTTGCTGTTCTGACTGCCTTCCCAGCCTCCTTTTGCTTTAACTGATACAGTTCTCTGTCCTGCTCCTTCTATGATTCCTTGTACTTCCTGAATGCTTTCTTTTCTCTTGAACCTTCACTGCCACTTCCTTTGAGAACCATAGTGGTTTCTTACATCGTCTTGTTTTATTTATTTGCTTCACACAAAGGCTCGTTACCTCTGTGATGGCAGTTTTTATTATTCCCCATTGTTCTTCCACCCCTCCTTCCTGCCCATTTGCTAGTGCATTCCTTAGGCACTCACCCATTTTGGAAAGTCAGCCTCCTAAAGTCCAGTACTTTTGTCTTTATATGGCTTGACTCTATTGCTGTGTTTATTGTGAACCATACTGTTCAATGGTCGCTAGTTCCCAGATGGCTACCCACTTCTACATCTGTGATCCTCTCCATCTCCATTTGAGAGAATCAAGTCTAATATTGCTCCTCTCAAGTGGGCTCCAGTACTAGTTGTCTAAGGCATGCCCTGTAGGACATCTAGAATAACTGCACTTTCAAGTGGCAGCTGCAACTGCACTCCAGTTAACATCTGGCATATTCAGATCACCCATCAGCAATATCTCCCCTTTTTCTGCCATTCTAAGTATACTTTCTATCATTTCCCTGTCCATTTCCTCCCCCTGAGAAGGGGGTCTGTGTTCAACCCCTGTGCATATTGTGGTGCCATTGCCTGTCTCCAAATTTACCCACAGTGCTTCTTCTCCTCCCTGTTTACCCTTTTGTTCTGTTGCTTTTATTCCTTCCCTTATGTAAAGAACTACTCCTCCTCCTCCTCCTCTTTTACCCTCCCTGTCCCTCCTGTAGACAGTGTATCCTGGTATGTTTATGTCCCAGTCATGGTTTTGTGTGTACCATGTTTCTGTGACTACTACGATATCCAGATGTTCGTCCTCCATCAAGGCCACTAATTCAGGAAGCTTGTTACCCAGACTATGGGCATTGGTACTCATTGCTCTCCATTTTTTGATGGCTTTACCTTCTGTTGCAGCATCCCCCACTGACCGTTCTACCTCGGTCTTTTTCTCATTTAGTACCCTGTTTTGTAGGGAGAGGCTGGGATTTTCCTGCTGCTTGTCAGTGCCTCCCCCTTTGACTAGTTTAAAAGCTTGCAAATGAAGCATTTAAATCGATTTCTAAGAAAATATCTTAGAAATTAGCATCCTAGGCAATTGTGGGGAAAAAGGAAAAAAAGTTTGGTTTCTAAATACCAATGAAGAAGAGGGAAGAGGGATAAAGCACGAGGTAGCTCCGCATGCCTACCTCTTAGCTGTCCTTGATTTTTAGAGAAGTCTCTGATTTTGCCTCAAAATTTCCCTCTGCCCCTCCTAAAATTTGTGTTTCCATGACTGCACAGTAGGGATTGTCACATAAAGTAATATCAAACATTAGAGTTAAAGGCTTGTTGTTCTTTGGAAAATGTATTTTACACCAAGCACCTTATTCCACTAGCTTCCTGAGTGGATACCAGCAATTTTTACGATGTCTCCCTGAGTTTGGTCCCCTGTCCCTGATTTCTTTCAGCCTTGTCCCTGATTTCTGAGGCAGGAGGCTGAGAGGTATGCTCATATGTAATTTCAAACAGGGCACCAAAATGCTAGATTTTTTTTTTTTTTTACGTTCTATTTATCCCTCCTATCTCCTCTTGGTGCCCACTCCTTCCGTCCGCTCATTTCCACCACTCCACCTTCATGGGATCTGCCCCTAGAGTGCCTCCTTTCTCTTACCTCCTGCACAGCGGGGTATGTCCCTTCTCGGTGGTCTTGGATGGAACCGGAGCAGCTTTCATCTAGGGCTGCCGAGAGGTGTTTTTCCGTTTTTCTCCCTTTAATCCCCTACCCTCTGAGATGTCTGGTGCTTGGGACATATGTCCCGAGTGGTGGCGTGCTAACGCACGCCTTACCTCTCATGCCGTCTAACATCTCTCCTCCCGACTCTGCAGTACGGAGTCGCCCATCCCTACTGCTGCTGATGCTTCCACTGGCTTGAAGGGATGCAGAATGCTAGTGCTCTTGGTCACCCACCCTGAGGGAGGAGAGCATCCGCTGGGACACTTGATCCTCCCTCTCCCCTGCCGACCCCCAGCCACCCGAGTTTGTTCCCGAACCCCGGTCGCCAGTGTAGCGCAAGGTGTGGCATCCAGTGCCTCAACCCTCAGCGCCACCGGGCTGGCTTCAAAATGCTAGATTTGAAAACAGTTTGGTTACACTTCATTTTAACTGTCAATTAACCTCAGTGTAATTACTGTGTAACTACACTATAACTACAAAGTAGTTGAATACAACAAACATGTAACTACAGAGTACTTAGTTGCGTGAAATGGTAGCTATGCTTGTCAGATATTTTGTGTCTCAGGTTCATCTTTGGAAGAGACATGCAAAGCACAGAGAAGGTCTCCAGAAAGTCAACATGAACACTGAAGACAGACTCATGATATTTCTGTATGTAACAGACTCTACTCTAAGTTCCCTGTAATTCTAGTGTAATAGTGAGCTGGCCCACCGGCATAGTAGTAGCATTACTGCCTACAATGCATTCATGAACGAGCCCGGAGCATCAGAGGACCAGCCAGGGGGAGGTTGGATGAGCAACCCAGGGACAGCTCTCCACCTCCGCCGGGGAGGGTTGGTGGCACCCGGCGCTTAGGTGACACCTGCTGGAGATTGAAAGTACAATAAGCTGAGACCACACAGGAGAGGGAAGGCAGTGGCGGATGTCTGTGGGGCATGTGTAGGAGCACGCATGCCCTAATGCTGACGTCATTGCACAGCCACACCTTGGGGGAACTGACGCAACAACTAAAAACTCTGTGCAGCTGCACACCGTGAAGTCCTCCAGCCCCACGCCGAATGATGCCACAGCCAGCCCCAGGACCGAACTTGGTATATTTTGGTCTCTCCTGTGGAACCGTGCTGTGAGGGGCAAGTCACGGGCCTGGGTTCTGAGTGGCTGCTGGAGGATGCCATTTGGGGGCGTGGAAGGCACAGAGTCAAGGATATCCCGCCAAAACACAGCGATGAAACAGAATTGAAAAAATTAATAAAATAATTAGGATTGATGTGTAACCATAGTTTTCATCAAGAATTATCTATAAGCAAATCTGATGGTGCAGCAATAGCGCTACCGCTCACAGGCGTGCGAACCAGGCTCATAAATAAGCCCAGAGCATCAGAGAGTCAGCCAGAGGAGGTTGGACAAGCATTCTGTGGACAACTGTCCTCTCCGGGTGGGGGGTCAGAGCTCCCGGAGTGCGCATGACACTCAGTGGAAACTAGGTGTACACCAGGCAGAACCATGTACTGCTGGGGCAGAGGCACTACTCATCTGCAACTCCGAGGGAAACCAGAAGCCGAAAACCCTCGGGGACAGCAGCAGGATGATGCTTCCAGGGCTCTCTCCTGAATGACATCCCAGTTGTAAGTCTTAGATGGGGCATTTGGTTGATCTCAGTCTCCCCCACTCCCCTGGGGAGCCCCACCATGGTGGCCAGCTGCAGGCCACCCAGTCTGGGCATCTTGGGGAGGATGCCAGGTGGGCAGTCCAAGGGGAGACAAATAAGGGGTACATCCCTACCTGAACCAATCAGTGAAATAAACAGAATAAAAAAAAAGAATTATATATAAACATTTAAAATATCAAGCATATTTATGCAGATAACTCTACTGACATTTGAGCTTTTCCTTTATAGACTATTCCAGAGGAAGACCTATGGTCAAAACATTGGTTTAACAGGTTTTCTATTGCCAGCATGCATCCAGTTAAACCCTTTGGTTATATAGTATCCGCAGCCTGCACTCTGACGCAGCACCCCTATTTTTGTTCTTTTATTTACGGGCTGAGGCAGGGTTACTAGATCCCATTTCTGAAAAGCACCTTGACTTCGTATTTCCAAAACTTGCCCTTGAAAAGCACCCCCACCAGCCACCCCCAGACCCATCAGAGATTTATAGCATCAGGATGTCCTCTTTGCATCCAACTCCATAAATCCTGCTGGTCAGGAAATCACCTTAGCTGGCTGCTGCCCTCCATATCCCACCTTATTATGCCTGCTTGAGTTGGATATTTGTTAGTAAGTCTCTTGTGATATACAGTGGCCTAATTAAGTGTAAAATGCTTTTAAGTGAGCTGGGGGCACCGAGGAGTGGGAAGTTGTCTGTGCTAAATCAGTGGAAGGATTCAAACAAGGGAGCCATGGACATATGGGACTGATAAAGGCAGTAGAAGGAGTGGGGGAGGAGAACAAAACAGTGAATTGCCACTATAGATGGGCTGACTGGATGGGCCAAAGAATCTTCTCCTGTCATCAGCCTCTGTCTTTCTGTCTTCATTTATCTAACAAAGGAAATGGAACGGAACTCTGTCAGGTCACTTTTATTGATTGATTTTTTTATTAATAAATTATTTTGTTTAATCATTTTCAGAGCCCTGTATGGACTGGGTCATGTACCTTAAAGACCTTTTGGCAGAGCCGGCCCAGTAGTGAAGAGGTCTGAGGCACTGGCACCTTACCTTGTCCCACACCAGGAACCCATGTTTGGGAATGAGCATGGGTCATCGGGGGGCTGCCGGTGGGGTGGGGGGGTTAAATTGAGGCAGCTCTTCTGTCCCAGGGAGGGATGTGGAGTTTCTCTGGCTCTTGGCTGCTGCCAGGTGGAGGTTTGATGGCAGTGCCAAGGGGGGGACCTGGTGCTATGCCTGATGGGAGGAAGAAGCTGTCACCGCAGCCTCAGTGCATGCACATCCGTGTACCAAGGTCTTGGGTTAACGGGGAGAAAATGGGGAAAAAGAGAGCACCGGGGCAGGGAGGATGATGTCCTGAGCTTGGGGGCAGATACAGTCCTCTCGAAAAGAAGACCTGAGCGGAACCTATCCGGTGTCCCCAACGAAAGAAAAACCTGTATGAAAAAAAAAAAGACCTCTTGTCTTTCTGTGCTCCGGGTCGCCCCCTCCTCTCCACCATGAGACATTTGCTGACCATTCCAAGATCAAGACTTAAACAATCAGGGAAGTAGGCTTTCACAGTAGCTGTAGAGGACACAGCAGGAGATTAGAGGAGGCCGATTAAGGGGTAATGTGAGGAAGTTTTTTTCACAGAAAGGGTGGTGGATGCATGGAATGGCCTTCCTCAGGAAGTGGTGACTATGAATACAGTGCAGGGCTTCAAACAGGCATGGGATAGGCATAAGGGTGCAATACAGATGAGTATGAATAGATAGGCCATTGACAGAGCGAAGGCCGATGGCACATTCATAAGGCAGCAAAAGAAATGGGCAGACTGGATGGCCCTTGCGGTCCTTATCTGCCATCAACTTCTGTGTTTCTATGTTTCTGTCCCATTCATTTGGAATGTCCTCCCTACTGGCTTTCAATCTGCTCCCTCGGTGAATGCATTTAAAAAAGGCTTAAAAAACATATATTTTTTTTATCAGGCTTTTTCGTAACATCATGGGACCTTAGTTTTTCTGATTTTATATATTAGCTGTGACTACACGCTTCAAATGATTTCCAGCTTTTTCTATATTTGGTATTAGCATTCTATACTTTCGTATGTATTTTTATGTTTGCTTGCACACATGTGCAAGAAACATAGTGCCATCATACGAGTTTTCTAGAGGTGTGTCAGCCTCTTCCAATTCAGTCGGTGTGTTTGCAGGCGCAGTCGCAGTGCGCCAATCACTGCTGCAGCTGTCTATGACAGCACGAAATGCAGTGGCATACAGTTGAAAGGGAGAGCTCCGCTTCAGTGAGCAGAGCTCTCCCCTTCCCCACGCACACACTATGTGGCCAACGGGGGTGCTCAATCCCCCGTCGGCTCCACGCCTCCCCCCCCAAACAACAGCTGTCCAGGTGCCACGCTGGGAGCCCACCCCAGCGTAGCAAGAACTGTCATAGCCAACGGGGGTGCCGAATCCCCCATCGGCTCCACGGCTGCACGCCCCCCCCAAAAGCTTTCCATGTGCCACGCTGGGAGCCCACCCCAGCGTGGCAAAGCATGTTATGGCTGAACGGAGTTCCCAATCCCCTGCCGGCTCCAGCCTCAAACAGCTCTTTCCAGCTGCCCGCTGGGAGCCCACCCAGCGTGGCAAATGTCCCATGTTGTCTCAAAACCTGTAAAGAAGAAAACCTTCCCTCGTAGTCTCCCGCCCCCACAACCCGCACCCACCCTGCGCACCTCATCCCCACCCCCCACCCCATACCTCCGGGCTCGTAGCAGCGATCGCTTCGGTGGACCGGGAACACGTCTGCACTCTTCAAAGCCGACCGCGAACTGAGGATATGCCAGTAAGCTGTATAATGGAATAAATAGGTTTTTCAACTTGTTGCATATCTCAGGCATTTTTGGGAATTTTGGGCCCAAATTTTCAACATGGGTTTTGAGACCCCTCCTCATGAATTCTTGCACTGCCATGGCATTAATCGGCGGGCGGGTGATTTCGAGTCACTGCGTAGAATCACTCTTCGACCATTAACTAAACGACACTGCCAGTGTTCATAAGGTGGGCTTCAAAGCCTATGTTGAAAATTTGGGAAAAATTCCTAAATGACTTTACGAGCTGCAGCATTGCGCAGTTCCTACGCACGCTTGTAAGTTCGCGAATTTTCAATATTTTCACCCAGATTTTCAAGATTGCCATTTTACCACACCTCCTTATGACCAGTACAGCTGTCATTTTCACATCTCACCCAAAATGTGTTTCGCCCATGGTAGCATAAGTGGCGAATGGTGTGCAAAATCAATGTACGGGACACATTAAGAAATCACAGTGACACTGTTCATGAGCAGAGGTCTTAAAACGGCTATGTTGAAAATTTGGTGAAATAATTCCTAAAAGTGACTGTTTCTGGCGTCGTTGCAGGTTCCATGCGCTCGTAAGTTTGAAATTTTCAATATTTTCACCAGATTTTCAACAGTGTCATTTTACCATGACTTCTTATGAGCAGTACAGCTGTCATTTTTACACCTCGCCCACAACGTGTTTCCGCCCATGTAGCGCACAATAGTGCAGTCGGTGTGCGAAATCAATGTATGGGACACATTAAGAAAATCACAGTGGCACTGTTCATGAGCAGAGGTGTTAAAATGGCTATGTTGAAAATTTGGTGAAAAAATTCCCAAAAATGACTGTTTTAGGAGCGCCGTTCGCCAGTTCCTACCTGCGCTGGCAAGTTTGCAAATTTGTAATATTTGCCACCAGATTTTCAACAGTGCCATTTTACTGCACTTCCTTATGAGCAGTACAGCTACCATTTTCACATCTCGCCTAAATGTGTTTCGCATACGTAGCGCATAATGGTACAGTCGGTGTAGAAAACAATGTTTGGGACAGATTAAGAAAATCACAGTGACACTGGTCATGAGCAGAGGTCTTAAAATGGCTATGTTGAAAATTTGGTGACAAAACTCCATAAATGATCTGTGTTAATGAAATGAGCATTGCGCAGTTTCCACGCACCTCATAAGTTCATGAATTTGTAATATTTTCAGTCCAGATTTTCACCAGTGGTATTTTCCACACCTCCTTATGAACAGTACAGCTGCATTTTCCACAACATGGCCAAATTGTTTTCACACTTTCAGCGCAGAAATGCGTGGTCGCTGTGGGAAATCATTGTTCGGGACAGATAAAGAAAATCACACTGACACTGTTCATGATTGGAGGTCCCAAAATGCCTGTGTTAACAATCTGCTGTAAAAAAATCCCCAAACTAGTTACATTACGGGTGTGCGTTGCACAGTTTCTACGCATGCTCGTGACTTCACCAGTTTTTTTAAGATTTTCACAGCAGATTTTCAACATTGCCATTTTTTACACCTCCTCATGAACAGTACCGCTGTCATTTTTCACATCCTGTTCGGAATGTGTTTTTGCACCTGTGGTGCCAAATGCCGTAGTCGCTGTGCAAAAGCAGTTTTCGGCTAACAAACTGATATTGCCACTGTTCAAGAGGGGGGTCACAAAAAACCATGTTGAAAATTTGGAGTGAAATACCAATGAATGCCTGAGTCGTTAGGATTTCCGACCATAATGCCCCCACCCTGTAGAGAATGACAGGCATCAGGGGTGTGACTTACGATTCTTGCCTGTAATGCTCATACCATTCCACCCCCACCCTGCAGCCAGTGAGAGGCATCAAGGTGTGCCTCGGACTCTTCGGGCCCAAACTTCACTCCATTCTCCTATACCGCACCTATCTCACTGTATTTCCTGATGGAATGGGGTGCACATAAGGGCCAAAGACCCCAAGGCACAGTGACACTTGTCAGTGTCTGCAGGGTAGGATGTGGTGAAATGGTGTGGTCGTTATGCCTGACGACCCAAAGGCACACCCCAATGCCTGTCACTGTCTGCAGGGTGGTGGTGGGGTTGGCTTCAGTTCAATACTTCACTGCCATTCCTATTATGCAGCTCTGTAACTTCTACACTACCAATGCCAATGCCAGCAAGCAAACATTCGGCATTGACAAATGCTTGTTGATTATTCTGAAGTGCTCTGAGCCCTTAGGACAGATAGCTATAAAATTAGACCTACCCAGCCTTGCCTGTTTTACTAGGGTAGTAGATGCAGATGAGGGCATTTTCAGCCACGGTACGAGTGAAAAGCCATCTAATTATACAGTCAGGGCAGGTGTAATAATTGGTTTATGTAACACAGAGGTGTGCTGCACAAACAAATAGCTGCCCTTGATTGGCTTCATGGTTGATTGCATACATACATAGAAGTACACACAGGACTTATTTGCCTCTGGTTCTACCCACCCCAGTTGTATAAATAGGGGACATGACATGAGCTGACTTATGATGTCATTTTTATCTTCACGAGAGGGTACTGGTCTGTTGACATCTCATGAATTGCGGAGCCATGAGGGAGACAGCAACGGACCAATCTGCTCGAGTGAAGATATGAATGATATTCAAGTCAGCCCATGCCATATTTGATTCATATAACATGTGCTTCAGTAGTTTTGTGATGGTAAAAGTTATTACAGTAGAAAGAAACTAAATGTAAACTGTGCACCTCTGTTCAATGGCTCAGAATAGAGAACACATGATGGCTTGCAGCAGAATAACTCATTTATCTTCACTAGTGAGTGGCAAGACCCATAACCGTAGGATTCTTGAGATTTTTATATATTTTGGATAATAAAAAATGGTCACGCTAGGTATGTTGAAACCAGGCTTTAGAGCAGCAGGGCAACAGAAAATGCCCCCACCCCCAAAAAAAAGCTAGTTTGAGCTATAAATAATAAAAACATTACCACACCTGTCAAATCTACTGATGCAGGCAGTGGATATGGACAGACTAGGTGGGCCTAGCGGCCTAGTGGTCCTCATCTGCCATCAACTACTATGTTAATACGTTATTTTTCTAGGTACCACCTATGCTGGGCACCATGATTTTTTTTCCCGATACGAACCCTTGCCAGGTCTACAATGCTATTTCTAAGGCAAATGTGGTGGCAATGTTTTGTTTTTGTTTTTTTAGGAAAAAAAGACTACTTAAAACATTTATAAAATACGGAAATTTTGGTGGAACTAGAATATGTCACAACCAAATAGTACTGGAAAATGCATGGAATCTCTCATGGGACAAAAAAATGTAGGGTGTATTCTCTGTAACTTTGCGCTATGCTAATAGTGGTGGTCCGATAATCTACACAATCACCGCTACTCTGAGGCACTTCTTCTGCACCCTAATCTGACAGCCAAATCTAGGGACACATACAGAATCAGTAAACCAGACTCATAGCTGACATATATAGATTCCCAATAGTTCTCTGTCGGTATTATTGTCTTTTGGAACTTCTGTCTTTCAGTACCTCTCACTTTTCAGAATTTCTCTCAGAGCTTCCAGCCTCTGGTAAACATCCTGGGTGGGATTTTCTATCAGGTGCATGCAAGACATGCGTCCATATTTCAGCTGAATGCTCCATTCACGCAGATGTGTCCAGATGTGTGCGCCCTAGTCACAAACATCTGGATGCATCTGTGACATTTCCATGGTTTACGGTCATTCTTGTTGTAACTGCAGGACTCACATCCATCTGTCCAACACAGGTGTGGAATTTCATCTGGGAAGTTCAACCAACTTTTTCTGGTCTAACTTCCCAGGTGGATTTCTGCACTCGCATCCGAAAAATGGATGCGGGGCTTTGAAAATGCTGCTCTCTGTTTCTCTGTCTGTCTCTCCCCGCCCCCATCCCTCACAGTGTGCCTCAGTTGTCTGTCTGTCTGTCTCCCTCCCTTGAGTGTACAACTGCAGCAGCAGGGTGTGTTTTAACTTGGCAATCAGCATGACTAGCCAGAGCCTCTGATGTCTTTTAAACAACAGTACTAGTTAACCAGGAAGAGTTCATCACTTCACAGGTTTTTGCACAGCCTGGTAGTTTAAAATTTCAGATTTCACTTTTGCTGTTAACTATTGCTTTCTGATGATTGGCTCCCTTGATTTTTAATACATTTCTAATGTTGTGCGGACCTGCAGAAAAAATATGGCAGCCCCCATACCATTTCCTGTTTTAACCCTTTGTTTACAATATTTGTCCTATAAACACTCAGCAGGCAAAGAAAGGGGGTGGTGCATTCCCATTACATCAGACAAAATAACCAATGAGAGAACGGCAGCACCCAATTTCCCTCAGAATCCAACATGGCACTCCTGGCAAGGGTTTGTGCTAAACTGTCAGAAAAAATAAAGAATAAAACAGGCTCAGTGGCGTTGAGGGCTGAGGCACTGGATGCCTTACCTTGCGCCTCACTGGCGACCCGGGTTCGGGAATAGACTCAGGTCATCGGGGTGCCAGCACCGGTGGGGGGGTCACAGCAGGATTGAGCAGCTGGAAGGCAGCTCTTCTTTCCTGTGGTGGTCACCACCCCCCCATAGTCCCGCTGCCACTGGGTGGAGGTTCAGTGGTCAGCGTAGGCAGAGGGGGCGACACGTAGTGGGAGGGTATCTTGAGATGTGGCGTGTGCATGCCTCCACATGCACACGTGTGTCCGAGGTAGGGGGCTGGGTTCAGGGAGAGAATGAACAAAAATACTATAAAATATATAAAGAAAAAGGAAGTCTGTAAACGAAGACAACAAAAAAAATGCTGGCCCGGGCTGCCTGTATGGTCACCAGACGTGGCATCCAAAGCGGTAAGGTAGGCCCAGAGGACCTGCACTTGGGGAGGGTAAGCCAGAGAAGGACATCAGGTGGGCTGGACCTCAGTGTCACCGCTGATGGTGGACACAAATGACAGTAGGACTGATGGGGAAGTTGTCCTGGCCACATAAAGCACAGTAAGTAAAAAAAAAGTAAATGATTTCAGTTTTGTTAGTTGTGGGGCTCATTTGACATAACCATTGTAAAAAGAACATTTTATTAACTAGTACTGCTGCTTTACAGGACCCAAAGAGAGTTACTTTAGTGCGACTTGTGTAGGAAGATCTATATATCCTGTCACTGCAACTCAGCTAATCTGTTTTGCAAAATATTCACCTTTATCAGAGATCCAATAACAGACTATAAACAGCTATAAAATGTTTAACAGTAAATCACAGTAACAGATAACACTTCTGTTTCCTTTTCAGACAATCTATTTTCTCTTGCAGCACAAGATAGCCTCCAAATAAAAATTTCTCTTTGATGCTTAAACATATTTCTTTTTCTACTTGCCAGTGTCTCATCTTATAAGCTCAAGAGACCACTTAAGAGGCTGTGGGTTGGGGCTCTAACAACCTGCAGTGCTCGGTGGTCTAATTCTTACTTATAGAATTCTTTTCTTTTTCCTGTTGACCTCTGCTCCCCTCCGATGTGCCCAGATTTGCATTATCTGCTTTGTTGACAACAGCACTGCCGTTAAGTGTTCCTGATGTGATTGATCCTCCTCTCTGTCTGTCTCACAGCTGTTTACAGTAGTAATCTTTCACTTATGTATTCTGATTAGAATTCACAGCCACTGGTCTCCCTTTACTACCTGCTAATATGGTTGAGCTTTGTATGTTTTGTTTATCATGGTACTGAAGTCACTTCGAAAGTAATGCAGTTTGGCATAGGTTTGCATATCTGACACGTACACATACATGACACGTACACAAACACTGACACGGTTATTCATTTGTCAACACCTTTCTCACCCATGGCAGCCAAAGTGGGATGTAACATCTCATTTTCAATGGGGTCTGGCTTTTACCTGGTTTTACAGCTTGGGGAACTGAAGCATGGGAAAGCTAAGAGAACTGCTTAAGGTTACACAATCAGTATGGCATCAACTGACATCCATCCATAGACAGTATCTAGCAGTCTGTCTATCAACAGTATCTGTCTCTTTGTCTTCCTATCTATCTATTTATCTATCTGCCTACCTAATATCAATCTATCTGCCTATCTTAAGACCCAGCTGAGGTGTGTTTGATGTGCTACGGTTCAAATGAGATGCACTTAGGTATACCTCAACTGCACAACCATCAGAGAGGTGTACATGAGGTTCAGCAGCAGTGCACTTACCATGTAATTTAGGTGAGTTGATGTGTGTATAAAAAAAATGCTAATTAGGTACATGTCAGTGAGGGGTAGTGTTCAACATAGGTTGAAGTCAGGAGGTACAGTTGATGTACGCCTTCAAAATTCTAATTAGGTACAGCTCAATAAAGTGTGCTCCTCAACCTCAGATGTAGTCAGGAGATGGGGTTGATGTGGGTCTAAAAATGCTAATTAGGTACACCTTGGTGAGGTGCACACCTTGACGTTGGGTGTAGTCAGGAGCTGGGGTTGATGTGTGTCTAAAATTGCTAATTAGATACACCTTGGTGAGGTGCACACCTCGACTTCAGGTGTAGTCAGGAGATGGGGTTGATGTGTATCTAAAAATACTAATTAGGTACAGCTTGGTGAGGTGCACACCTCGACCTCAGGTGTAGTCAGGAGATGGGGTTGATGTGTATCTAAAAATGCTAATTAGGTACACCTTGGTGAGGGGCAAACCTCAACCTCAGGTGTAGTCAGGAGATGGGGTTGATGTGTGTCTAAAAATGCTAATTAGGTACACCTTGTTGAGGTGTTCACCTCCACTAGAGATGTAGTCAAGAAGTGTACTTGAGGTGCACACATCAAGTAGCTGTAAGTTAGGAATAGAGTTACAGGCTTCTATCCCCACCAACATTAAATAAACAAAAGAAATGCACACATGAAAAAAAACTGCCCAACTTAGTAAGGTCTTGCCACCTTCTGCAACATGAACAGACTGTTATTATAAACAAGAAATTGCCATACTCTCAGAAAAGACTGGTTATTTTGTAGGTACTCCCCAGCTAAATACAGAGCTTGACTTGCTTCCTGAGATCAAAATGTCACGAAGCAGTAAGTATCGCAAGGGAGTTCAGAAATTAAAACTGCCGATGGTGTCCTTACAGGGTCAAAAAGGATCACTCATTAACTCAAGGCAGAAGTCAAGTTGTGGTTGAGGTGTACACAGCTGTATGTTAAGCTTGTGAGGTGCAGTTGAGGTGTATACAGTTAAATATTAAGTCTGTAAGGCACAGTTGAGGTGTACCTACTAAATGTGAAGTCGTAAAGTGCATACTGCTAAATGTAAAGTTCAGTAGGGCAGATTTCATGTATATCAGTAAAAGTATACATTTTTGAGGTGTACAGTATTTTGGAGGTGTATATAAGGTGCAGTTGAGGTGTACATAATGTGTGTTCCTCAGACAAGGTGTACATCTCAGTCCAATGGGATCTATCTATATCTACAGACAGTATCTGTCTGTCTATATGTCCATCTACAGACAGTATCTATCTATAGACAGTATGTCTATCTATCTAGTTATATATCTACAGACAGTATCTATCTATCTAGCTAGCTAGCTGTCCATCTACAGACAGTATCTATCTACCTAGTTATTTCATCTACAGACAGTATCTGTCTGTCTGTCTGTGTATCTCAATCTCTATCTCTGCCTCTGCCTCTATCTGCCTACCTACCTAATATCAGTGCAAGTCCCCTACCAGGTATAGGGAAAAGTACAATAGCAGCTTGATTACTAGGAGGGCTACATTATATCAGATATAATAATGTGCACTTACTTGACCTCTGGATCTGGGGACCTTCCACAGTGGCAGCTTACTGGTTAATGGCAAGGGCTAAGGAGGCAAACGTAAGGGCAGAATAATTATTTAACACAAACCCAATGTCCACAACAACAGTCTGAAACTTGGATCCAATTTATTTTACATCAGACATCTATCAGCTAGCCTGCTGGCAAGATGGCAACATATGTTAGTGTGCTTTAAATTAGTTTTCATAGGTACTGTCTCTGATGTCACCCCCAACAGAAGCAGAGGTCCAGGTCAATGGGGACACACTTCCAAACTTCTACTTTTGAAAGAATTATCTTTTAGGCGGCATTGTGAACAGTTTGAGTTCAGGCTGCAAGGCAACCCCTTGAGTACAGGTATTAGGCATCAAATAACATTTTTGGAGTCCACATATCTTACTGGACTAACTTTAGATGGAAACCCTCTGGCAAACTGTCCTGTTATATATCCCCCAAAAATGTGGCCACACAAAGCTTTGCCCCCACGAAGACAATTTAGCACTTAGGAAGGACCTGGGAATGCTTGGAGAATTGGGTCACCGATTTCCTTCAATGCCACCCACCCCACAGTCGTCCCTTGAGATTGCAGTTCATCCAGTGCCCCTGTGGGGCAGGTCAACTCAGGGTCAATAGACACACACTAACTCCCAGTCAGGAGAGGATATGGAGGCTCTGCACATCAAATATGTATGGAATGCATGGGAATGGGGAAGCTGAATTTCAACAGCTGGTCAGACACTTATACTTTGCTGACAATCTGGACCCTTTTTATGTTTGCTTTCACGCATGTGCAAGAAACATAGTGCCGTCATCTGAGTTTTCCAGAGGTGTGTCAGCCTCTTCCAGTTCAGTCAGTGTGTTTGCAGGCGCGGTCGCGGTGCGCCAATCACTGCTCCAGCTGTCTATGACAGCTGAAAATGCAGTGGCATACAGTTGAAAGGGAGAGCTCCACTTCAGTGAGCAGAGCTCCCCCCCATAAACACGCACGCACGCATATTGCATGCTGACGCCGCCCCCACGCACATACTGTATAGCCGACGGGGTGCCCAATCCCCGCCGGCTCCACGCCCCCAAACAGCCTTGGTGCCACGCTAGAGAGCCCACCCCAGCGTGGCACACATCCAGAGTGGTCGACGGGGTGCTCAACCTCGCCGGTTCCAACCTCCCCCAAACAGTTTTACAGCTGCCACGCTTGGGAGCCCACCCAGCGTGGCACAAGCCTGTATGGCTGACGGGGTGCCCAATCCCCAACGGCCCAGACCCCCAAACAGCCTTTCCAGCTGCCACGCTGGGAGCCTACCCAGTGTGGCAAACGTCCTGTGTTGTCTTAGTAATAAAAAAAAAAACTGTAAATTGAAAACGGTCCTCGCAGTCTCCCTGCCCCCACCTGCACCCACCCACTGCGCACCCTGCCTCCCCACACCCCCCACCCCATACTTACCTCCGGAGTCCGCGCAACGATTCGTGGACTGGAACACGCCTGCACTCTTCAAAGCCGACCGCGAACTGAGAAATGCCAGTAAGCTGTATAATGTAATAGATAGGGTTTTTTCAACTTTGCTCATATCTCGGGCATTTTTGAATTTTTGCACCACATTTTCAACATGGGGTTTTTGGGACCCTTCACATGAATGCTGTCACTGTTATGGTGTTATCGTTCAGGGGTGATTTCGCAGCCACTGCACGTAAATCACCTTTCCGGAACGATTAATCGAAACGACACTGCCATTGTTCATAAGGTGGGCTCAAAAGCCTGTTTTGAAAATTTGTGGAAAATTCCTAAAATGACTGTTTTAGAAGCGCATGTTATGCAGTTCAGACGCACACTGCAGTTTGCGAATTTTCAATATTTCTCCAGATTTTCAACATTGCCTATTTTACCACACCTTCTTATGAACAGTACAGCTGTCATTTTTCACATCTCACCTAAAATGTGTTTCCGCCCATGTAGCGCACAATGGCGCAGTTGGTGTGCGAAATCAATGTACGGGACACATTAAGAAAATCAAAGTGACACTGTTCATGAGCAGAGGTCTTAAAATGGCTATGTTGAAAATTTGGTGAAAAATTCCATAAAATGACTGTGTTATGAGTGAGCATTGCGCAGCTTCCACGCACTTCTCATAAGTTCATGAATTTGTAATATTTTCATCCAGATTTTCAACATTGCCATTTTACCACACCTCCTTATGAGCAGTACAGCTGTCATTTTCACATCTCACCCAAAACATGTTTCCGCCCATGTAGTGCACAATGGCACAGTCAGAGTGCGAAAAGCAATGTTTGGACAGATTAAGAAAATCACAGTTACACTGTTCATGAGCAGAGGTCTTAAAATGGCTATGTTGAAAATTTGGTGACAAAAGTCCATAAAATGACTGTGTTACTAGTGAGCATTGGCGCAGTTTCCACGCACCTCATAAGTTCATGAATTTGTAATATTTTCAGTCCAGATTTTCACCAGTGGCATTTTTCCACACCTCCTTATGAACAGTACAGCTGTCATTTTCCACAACATGGCCGAAATGTGTTTTCACACTTTCAGCACAGAAATGCGTGGTCGCTGTGGGAAATTATTGTTCAGGACAGATAAAGAAAATCACAGTGACGCTGTGCATGATCAGAGGTCCCAAAATGCCTGTGTTAACAATCTGCTGTAAAAAAAATCCCCAAACTAGTTACATTACGGGTGTGCGTTGCACAGTTTCTACACACGCTTGTGACTGCACCAGTTTTTTTAAGATTTTCACAGCAGATTTTCAACATTGCCATTTTTTACACCTCCCCATGAACAGTACCACTGTAATTTTTCACATCCTGTTCGGAATGTGTTTTTGCATCTGTGGTGCCAAATGCCATAGTCGCTGTGCAAAAGCAGTTTTCGGCTAACAAACTGATATTGCCACTGTTCATGAGGTGGGGGTCACAGAAAAAACATGTTGAAAATTTGGAGTGAAAATACCAACGAATGCCTGAGGCATTAGGGTTTCCGACCATAACGCCCCACCCTGTAGAGAATGACAGGTATCAGGGATGTGACTTGGGATTCTTGCCTGTCATGCTCATACCATTCCACCCCAACCCACACCCTGCAGCCAGTGAGAGGCATCAAGGTGTGCCTCGGACTCTTCGGCCCAAACTTCACCCCATTCTCCTATACTGCACCCATCTCACTGTATTTCCTTATGGAATGGGGTGCACATAAGGGCCAGAGACCCCAAGGCACACCGTGACACCTGTCAGTGTCTGCAGGGTAGGGTGTGGTGAAATGGCGTGGTCGTTATGCCTGACGACCAAAGGCACACCCAATGCCTGTCACTGTCTGCAGGGTAGTGGTGGGGTTGGCTTCAGTTCAATACTCCTGCCATTCCTATTCTGCAGCTCTGTAACTTCTACACTACCAATGCCAATGCCAGCAAGCAAACATTCGGCATTGACAAATGCTTGTTTAATGATGTTATGTAGTTTTAATTAGAATGCTGATTCTGACTTTTCCTTTTGAATATCGGCGTTTCAAGATCAGTGATGCTGCGATGGAGCAACCCTTTTGAATATCGGGGCCCTAGTGTTTTGGGGGTTGTCACCAGTTCTTGTCTTTGTCTGTCATTCCTTGCTAAATTCTATGTATTTTAGATTGTTTCCATCTTCTTTTAATTCTATGTCTCCCCATTTAAGGTTCCTGGTTTCGGTGTTCCCTCTTATGCCAAAATAGAGTGTGACTATTAGCCACATGGTGTTCAATAGAGATTCTGGGCTTTCAGGACCTAGCTGGGTGCTGGCATACAGTTTATTTATCATACTGTCAGTTAACTCGTCGGCTGCTTTTTCTTTGTTGCCTTTGCCTTCCCCTCTGAGGTTTTTTTTGTCTGCTTTGCAATACAGCCGTGCTCTTTTGGAACTTTAGGGATGTTGATAACGACTCTGGGTACATTTTTAGTTTAAGATGTCTCTCCAAACTTTGTAGTATGGATCTCAGGGTTAGAGGCTCATATGGTGTACCATCCTTTTTTTGACAGTTCATGAAAAAAGACAAACTAGGCAGTCTAGTTCCTCCGGTTGCAACTGGTGGAGAGGTACTGTTATGCTGAATTTCTCCCGTAGGTAATAACTAAACATTCGATCGTCTGTTTCAGTTTTTTTTGCTGTGTTGTGGTTTCTTGCCTTTAGTACGTAGTCGTCTTTTGCTGTTATGTCTGTGGTCGACAGGGATGAATCTGCGGCTGGTAGCTGTCTGTTAGGTAATGATTGAGGAGCTTGAAAAGCTTTTTCTGGTGCAACTAGCGGTTCAATATCATTTTCGATCTGAGTTAGAATGTCTTCCATCTCTATGCTGAAACCGTTGTCTGCGTTTGTCATTTTCTTGCCTTTTTTTTTTTTTTTTTTTTTTAAAACCTGTGCTGCTATATATGGCTTTTATGGGACCCTGACAGTACTACCCTTTATTTAAATACACGGAAGTGTAGTGTGATGAACTTGATGACAGTTACTGTGCTTTAACTGTGTGAGCCATGCTTTCTCTAGGGGCTGCTGGTGGCTGAGAGCCACGTGTGCTCTGTGTCATTCTTTGCTTGGAAAGTAGTCTGATGCGTTAAGGCTATGGTGACGTGTTTACTGTTTAAGTAACTTTCTATGACGTGTCTACTATGTGGATAAATAATATTTATCCAGTGCCTGTGAGTTTACACGCATTTATTCTATGGCTTTTTTTAACACCCCTATTGCAAATATATATATATATATATATATATATATATGTATATAGAATTACCTTCATAAAGTTCCATTTTAAATCTGGTACTTTGCGTTCACGTGGTTTAGTTAGCTAAATAAGGTTCAAGGTAATGGCGAGGTTTAAGTTGTTTATTCCATTTATAAAATTTTAGAGAAGAAATTTGTGGAAAACCTTGGGTAATTGTAGTGTCCTGAATTCTAGTCTTTAATTGACTAACAAGTTCATGTTTGAGGCTAAGGTAAATTTCATAAAGCAGATCTCCGAGACCCAGAGAGAAGAAATGATCTTTAATAAATTTAATGGATGGAAAAAATGAAATCATTTTGGGCATATTTAATCTGTTCCTCCAGACATTGTCTGGGTAGCCGTTTCTCTGGTAGGAGAAAGAGACCCAACGAGAAAATTGTCTCTGTCCTATCAGAGAAGACAAGGAGAACTGACCTAATTCAATTCTCAATATCTCTGCTGGTACCAAATTTGGAACAGATAAAACATAGTGACATATTTTATTCTGGATAAATTCCAGTGATGACAAATTAGAGGAGCCCCAGATTTCAGCAGTATAAAGAATACACGATTTAATCTTTGTCATAATCTTTATAACTGTGAGAAGACACTTAATGGTACCTTTTTCTAGCTTACTGTTGAATCTCTTAAAAGCTTTAAATGCATTTTTCATTCTGATTTCCAATAGTTTCAAATGTCTATTCCAAAGAAAATTGTCTGACAACCTCACACCCAGGTAATCATAACATTTTTCAGTTCCAGCTGATTGGTTCCCTATATATAACCCTGACATCTTATTGCTCCTATTCCCCAAAACAACCACTTTAGTTTTATCCCAGTTTATAAGAAGATAATTTTCATTTTGCAACTTAACAAAAAGATCCATTTTCCTTTGTAGGCCGAGCAGCAATGCAGAAAACAAAACAATATCGTCAACATAAGCTAAAAAGCTCACATTTCTATCAAATCACTTTAGGGGAATGAACGTCAGGACTGTATAACTGTTTATTTATTGAGTTAATATACAAATTAAATAACATGGGGGCCAAAATACATCCTTGGTGAACTCCAAGGATTGTTTGAATTCTAGAAGTTAAATTACCATATTCATAGCTTCATAGAAGTGTGATGGCAGAAAAGGACTGACAAAACCAGAGTCTGCCCATTTGTCCAACTATCTGCTTGGACATGGGCCCCCCCACCCTCAACATTCCCCTGTGGTTGTCCCATGCCCTCTTGAATCCCTCCACTGTTTTTTCTCCAGCGACCGCCTCCGGGAGTCTGTTCCACTTATCCACCACTCTTTCTGTAAAATAGTACTTCCTAATGTTACCCCTGAACTGCCCCCCCCCACACCTGCAGGCCATGCCCCTTCGTCCTCTGATTACCCTTCATCTGGAAGATTCTTTCACTGGCACCCTGTTTATACTCTTAAGGTACTTGAAGGTCTCGATCATGTCCCCCCTCTCCCTCCTCTGTTCCAGGGAGTACATGTTCAGATCTCTCAACCTTTCTTCATATGATAGGTGGCTCAACCCTCTTACCATCTTTGTTGCTTTCCTCTGAACTCACTTCAGCCTCCCCACATCCTTTTTGAGGTATGGCCTCCAGAACTGGACTCCGTATTCCAAATGTGGTCTAACCAGATGGGTGTGCAAGGGTACTATGACCTCCCTATTTCTACTGGTGATCCCCCTTCCGATGCATCCCAGCACTCCACTACCCCAGCCACTGCTCTCCCGCACTGCCAGATTGATTGTATTTTACCTGCACCCAGGTACTGTGATGGAGCCTTATTAACGTATCCAACAAGAAAGGATCTATACCTAATACCCAGCGCTTTTGCCATAAAAATTTATGACTAATACTGTCAAACGCTGTTTTAAAGAGGTAGTGTACTGCTTGGAATTAATAGTAATTTTTAAATGCAGTCAGCTGTCACTTCTTATATCCAAATTTTTTTTTTATTTTCTGTTTGCTAATTAGAAGATTTTCCACGTGACAGTAGTGGGCTGATGTGTGGAGCAGCACTCTGTTTGGAGGCTAAAAAAAGTCAGTTCTTTTCCTCCCACTGCATCGTCAGAAATGTGACCAAACACATTGAGGCACCACAGTCCTTGCAGTCTGAGCAGTCCCCAAGGGGGACAGGTCAGTCCTTCCCCAGCTGAACAAGGTCAAGGGCGATCTTGATTCCTTATGCTTCCAGCAAACAGAAATAGCCCTGACCTTCCTGAGACAATCAGCAGTGTGAGGACTGCCCTAAAGCAGTACTAATTTAGTATGCACCCTATACTGACCATCTTTAAATTATCTGCCAAAAGTTGATCCACCAACTGCTTTGGTATATTTAAACCAGCATTTTCATAAGGCCTTTGCAAAGACGGAATTCCAAACTGTAAGACTGCATCAAAATATATTTATTTCCTGGATAGGTCACTTGCACCTGCAAGGCACAAAATAGTGCGTTTCTAACATGTGACTGAAAAAAACAAAGTACTTTTCTGGCTACTGATAGACTTTAGTGGTAAATTCAGTCTCAAGTCTTGTGTTATTCTCTACAATTTTTTCATGGCTCAGTTGCCTAAATCCATCTCTATAAAGGATTGCTGACCTTCTGGTACTCTCTTTGAGTGGACTCCGCAGGTTTAGAAGAAGTTATTTGTGATGAAAAACACGACTCAGGTGGCCATTGCCATGCACTTGTTAGCTTCTTTCTTTCAGCGCTGCAACTTTTGGCTGATTATTTAAAGACAGTCGGTACAGGGTGCACACTAAATTTGTACTGCTTTAGGGCAGTCCTCACACTGCTATAATTACCCTGTAGTGTAGCACTTGATCCCTATAGCTTCTTATATAGAAGTGTATGAGCACTATCAATATATTTTTTATTTCTTCCTGAGACAATGCTTCTACAAGGTTGGCCCCCCCCCATTGTGTCTCAGCTCCTGGCCTACCAACTGTGAAAACAACTGAGGATACCCACAGTGGCATCCCTCCAGCACCCTGACATGGGGGTCAGGAAAACCAAGCTCCATGACACAGCAAAAGCATTTTGCCCATACTGTCAAACACTGTATACACCAGGAGAGGAGGCCCCTGCAGAGGCGATTATTGTCTTCTTAGACCCCCACAGACTGGTGGCCCTCACCCTGAACAAGGGGACAGGCTTCTGTCCCCAGTAATGGTATGAGATTGACTCAGTAATCCAAGACTGAAAGACCATAAAAGCCCCAGGCCCAGATTGCTACTGTTCAGAATTTTACATGATTTTTAAAGAACATTATAAGTCTAATTAATTTTTCATGGTCAAATGTAGCTCACTGATTGGCTGTCATGCCGGTTTGAAATATCTTAGAAGTGACCAGCACGGCAGCCGCTCAGCTGTTCCCGCTACAGCGGCATGCATGGCGCCACAGAAACAGCACCACAAAAATGATTTTAAAAATAAAATAAATTATTATAGCAATTAGACTTATAATTGCAATAATGACCTCAGAGCCAGTTATTTCCTCTCGATTAACGACCGGCTGGGTGGGGGTGGCCCTCGGCTGCACCTCGGGCCATCCTCCCCCCCAGCCGGTCATTAATCTTTAGGAAATGACCGGCTTCTCGGTCATTATTGCTTAAAATGAATCCCTCATTGCTGCAAGCCTTGCATTCTGTTCATCTGAGTGGCACACCACCCCCTTCTGGTCTTATGCCTCAATTTCAGTTATCCCTAAACCAGGTACAAACCCGCAACTATGTCCCTCTCACCAGCCAATATCAGTCCTCAACACCAACTATAAATTTTGTATGTCCATCCTGGCACACTGGCTGGACTGGTTACTCCCGGAGCTGATCAGGTTAGAACAAACCGGATTTGTGTGATACTGCACGACAACAGACGATGCAAGGTACACATTACGTATAATGAATGAAATGCAAAGATCAGAGGACCCATCACTTCCATTGAGGCTTGATGGTAAAAAGGCATTCTGGATGTTTCTATATGCTCTGCTGGTGTGGCTAAATTTCCTGGTCCCCTTTATCTCTCTACACAAAGGTATTTCTAGCTCCCCATGGGCTTGTGCCAAAATAAATGGACATCACTCAGCAGACTTCCCCCTTACGTGTGGCAGCAGGCAGGGATACCCACTATCCCCACTGCTTTTCACTCTATACATAGAGCCACTGGCTCAGGCAATCAAGGAAGTCCAGATGATAGGAGGGGTACAGGTGGGGGTGAGAGGCATCGCACAGCTTTCTACCTTGGCCAACTGGAGGAGTCCTTCCCTGCGGTATTTAGGTCATACAGGAATTTGGCAGGATCATGGGTTATAAAATCAAGACCACTAAAACTGAGTCACTGTGCTATAACTTTAACCCAACACAACATGTCAGGGAAAGTTTCCCCTTCTGCTGAGAACTGACCAAACTAAATACCATGGAACTTAAATAACCAGGTGACCGGAGGACGTTGATATGAAAAACTATCTCCCCTTTACCTCCCCATTGATACAGGACTTGATAAACTGGAACACACTCCACTTTAGCCTATCACAGTGCATAGAAGTGATATGCCTTAAGTTTTTGTCAATGTCAGTGGCTCAGTAGGTAGCACATTCGCCTCTGTGGCCAGGAGATCAGAGGGCTGTGGGTTCAGTTCCCACATCTGGCACTTGGGTTAATAGCCCAGTACTGACACTGTAGTGCAGCATGAGAGAGGTGCTGCACTTCTGAGGTTCCGTCTTTCGGATGAGACATTAAACCGAGGTCCCATCTGCCTGGATTGGTGGTAGTTCAGGTGGATGTTAAAGATCCCATGGCACTTATCGATAAGAGTAGGGGTATGTTTATTAAAATCATAATAAATATACAACAAATTAATATACAAAAAGAGAACAAATAAATCAAAAAAGTTCATACAAAAATCTTCAAAGGAGAAATTCAAAGTCCGCCTTGCATCCTGAGACAAAAAAAACAGAAAGAAATGGATAAGAGGAAAACAAACATACACAATAGACAAAGGAATAATTCAATAGAAATCCCAATATCGTTCCCACATATTCTGTTTGAGAAGCTTCCTTTCTCCTTCTTTAATATGATCAATATGGGCTATCACTTTCGTGAGTAATTCCTCAGGAGTAAGATGACGTTGTTGAAATAAGAACCAACACCTAACCTGCCATACCCAAAACAGTATTACAATCGCTATAATATTCAAAGTACTAGAATTACACCCAGCCCAGGAGACCGGAAATAAACCAAAAATAAAGCTCTCTAGATCCACTTGCGCCAAACTTTATTCCAAACGGCGGCCATACAAAACCAAAACCGCAAAATGAAAGGACAAGAGAAATATAAATGAGACATAGACTCTATAAGAGCTGGACAAGAAGCCCGAAAACAATAATGATCCATCACTTGTTTATGTTTGTGATTACCACGTACATTAATTTTACCATGTACCCCTAACCAAGCAATATCCCACAGTGCCACAAGAATACGAGCATCAACAAGGTGATTTCCAATCTGTTCCTTTTCTGTCAATGTGAACTCTGGAAAAACTTCTTCCATAAAATAGGACTCCACTATCACCATATACAATTTTTTCCGAGAAAAATCCTTAATCATGGGTACCGTAATATGCCATATCTTAAGCATGTCAAACACCGTGACCCAATCTGGAGATAATACATATTTCCTTTTATTTTTGTGGATGAAACTCCCTACACCCCATTCCTGTAAAATCTCAGAAAGTGAAATTCCGTACAAAAGGAACCCAAAGCTGAAGTGAATCAATAACTAAAGGCTTTAGATTGGTAGAAAAAAAAAGAGAATAAAAAAACACTATCGGGTGAATCATAGAGACCCCTCCCTGCCGATAATTATTCAACAAAATATTACGTTTAACCGGGTTGAGGCGACTACCCCAAAAACAGGAGAAAAAAAGACTTAAAAGGGGCACAAAAAAGCATCTAGGCAAAGGAAAAATATGTGCTACATGTAAGAACAGAGGTAACAAACAGGTTTTAATCAAAAAAATCCTTTTCTTTTTACCCAGAAACCATTTATTCCACTTACATACCTTTTCCCTACCCTTATTCAAACATATTTCCCAATTATACATAGCCATATCCGGAACACCAAAATAAATACCTAATAACTTATGTGGAGAATCCACTAAACGAATACCCCCCAATAGAGGAACTACCCTCCAGAGATGGAACTAAGTTAAAACACACGCTCTTCCGTAAATTTAAACTGGAACCAATAACCGATAAAAAAACCAGAAAAACCCTACATAATAAACAACCCACCAGAGCAGTAGGCACCAGAACACATAAATCATCAGCGTAACAGATTACTTTTTGAGTACTGCAATCCAAACCTGAAAGACCCAAAAGTCTAGGGGATTTATAAAGTAGCCTAATAATAGGATCCAGAGCTATTACAAACAATAGTGGGCTCAAAGGGCAACCCTGGCGGACTCCCCGACGAATGTAACAGGGAGATCCAATCCACCCATTAACATATGGTCTAACATAAGCTAAAGAATAACATAAAGTAAGCCAATTAACAAAAATCTGTGGAAACCCATAAGCCCTAAGTGTCAACCATATAAATTCTTGAGAAACCCCATCAAAAGCTTTGGAGAGATCAAAATTAAATAAGTAGCCATAAAGAACTCCGTTTTGACCTTGAGAAAATAACTCTCTTATTAAAAGTAAAGCATCTCGGATGGACCTACCAGAGACTGAGCAATACTGAAATAGCGAAAGTAAAGAAGACAAAATTTTCGAAATCCTATTCCCCAGTAATTTGGAAAAAATTTTATAATCTGTATTTAATAGGGTGATAGGCCTCCAATTCCCCAAATCAGATTTGTCACCCTTTTTATAAAGAAACAACATCAAACCTTCGTACATCTGATCCGCTAAACGGTCCTCATGTAAAAAGGCATTGAATACAGCTAATAACTGAGTCGGCATAAATTTCCATAAAGACTTATAAATTTCCGCAGACAACCCATCAGAGCCAGGAGCCACCCTATCCCTAAGACCAGAAATAACTCCTTTCACTTCCTCTAATGTAAAAGGTGCTACAAGCCCTGCCGTTGAATTGCCGCCAGGTAGGTACATCCGATGCTTGTAATAATAGTGACATGTCAGAAGATTCAGCAACTGGATATTCAAAAGTGTGTTTCACAAATTTAGTAACACATTCCATAATATTCATCTGCCCTTTAACCATATGCCTTGATCATCAAGAAGTTGAACCATCTGTTTACCACAAAACTTGTCCTTAGTAACGCCAAAAGGGTTAAATTGACACTGTTTCCCAGAAGTCCGAAATTTCTGTTCAAAAACAATAGATTTTTGTCTATCATACTGAACTTTAGTTAAGGCAGTCTTAACCTCTTTTATACGGGCAGAACAGTCAGAGCTAAATAAATGAGATTCAGTAAATAATGCCAACAATTCAGCTCATAAGAGCCTGGAGGTATGATGTCTAGTATCAGCCAAAAATCTGGAATGGTGTCTAAAATAAGCCACCAAATATAATTTAGTATCAATCCACTAGTCAATCATGGAATCATAAAGAACAACCACAGAAATGCGGTCCGAAATCAATTCCAAAAAACCCTGGTGAAACTCTGGAACCAATAAAAAAGACGCATTAACCCTCCAAACCCCAGGCCCCTGTGATAAAACTTCCCCCAAATGAATCTGTATCCCTAATAAATGATGATCTGAAGTAGCCATAGGCACTGTTACACCAGCCACTACCCCAATAGTACGTGAACAGAACCAAAAATCTAGAGGTTAATTTACCTTTCGAAAAGGTAGGCAACAAGGACTGGGCAAATACATCAACCAAATTCATCTTTTTAATAATAGTACGTAAAGCTTGAGTATCACAATAAACTTTCTTATTGGGAGGGACATCTAGACTAGAGTTGAAATCCCCACCCCATAAAATAATCCGGTTCGTAAACAAATAAGGCTTAATTAGACGAAAAAGCTGAACCCTAGCAGCCTTCTGTTGTGGAGCGTAAATATTAATAAGCCGGTAAGGTAAACCATACCATAAAAGATCCAACAGTAATACTATACCCGGAACTAAATCCACCAGCTTCTGCAAAGTAAAGTTAGATGAAGTAAAACAATATCCGATGCCGGAACAAAGGTCCTGGCCCAGGGACCAATATGAGGGCCCCAACCCCCAATCCCTCGAAGCTGTAGCAGCTTCCCCAGTAGTGTAGAACCTAACATCTTGTAACAAATAAACCTCATAAGCCAAACTACATAAAGCTGAAAAAGTAGCTGTGTGTTTATACTGTGAACGAATGCTATTAACATTAAGACTAGCTAAACGTACAAAAGACATGAAAAAGGAAAAAAGAAAAACCTTATCAAAATTAACCAGATCATTTCTTTCTCCTAGTTCTAACAGTTTTCTTTTACAAGGGTATCCCAGAGTTATCAACCAGGGGCAGTGGTGCAGAGGTAGCCGTAGGAAGAGGAGAAGAAACAGAGTCCCCTAATTCTTCCTCATCCATAGCATCACCCCAACTCTGCAAAGGTTCATATGGATTGGATACTGGGACAGAAAGTATAGAGACTGCCTCCACTTGTTTGGTGGAGTGAAGTCGTCTAGCAACTGGCGGTGAGGGCTCCAAAACTTCCCCTGGCTCCAAGTCTTCACTTGCCAGGAGAGGAGGAGCCTGTACAGGAGTAGGGACTGAAACACTAGGAGAGGTAGGCAACTCATCAGGCGGCGGAGCGTCTGAGGGATCCGGAGGGTTTGGAATAGTCGGGACATCAAGGGAGGCCAAAAAAGAAGGAACCTTTAACTTAGTATTGGGAATAGGGCCTGAGCCGGCGGGGGGGGGGTCGAGAGGAGGCGAAAGATTTAGCTATATAAGAATCATGTTCTGCATAATCAGAGGTATTATGGGCCGCCCAAGGACAAGCCACAAAAACATGAGTAGTTTCACCACATAGGTTACAAGCGGGAGGGACCATACAAGAAAAAACTGAATGTCCCAACATTCCACAAGATGCACATTTTAATTGGTCACAATCAGAGCTCAAATGAGATAGTGAGCCACATCTATAACAAGAACGTGGCTGTCCTGGATAAAACAGGATACCACGATCCCTCCCCAAGTAAAAACAATTAGGGAGATGGTGAATCCCAGCCTCAGTCACTTTAAGTTGCACATTGAATTTCCACCCCCCGTCCAAAACCCATTATCGTTAATCAATGCATGGGGTACTCCATTAACTGTACAACGTTGTTCCAACCAATACAAAATATCCAGTACATTAACTCCTTCATTTCGAAAAAGAACAGTAATAACTTTAGCAGTTGGTCTGGTAATAGGTATTACCACAAAATGTTTCCAGATAGGGTCTATACGAGCAGCATAGTATGCAGACCAAAATTTATCCAACGGCCGGCCCGGTGGCGCTGAGGGTTGAGGCGCGGGACGCCACACCTCGCAAGACGCCGGGCGACCCGCCCCGGAACGGACTCGGGTCGCCGGGGTCGGCAGGGGGAAGGAGGATCGAGCGTCTCTAACGGATGCCTCCTCCTTCGGGAGGGATACCAGGGTGTTTATCACACCCGACGCCCGGGAGAGCGGTGGAAGCACCGACTGGGCAATGGCGGCTCCCTGGGTTGGGAGTCGGGAGGGAGGACGCCATTGGCACTTGGCAGGCGGCAGTAGCATCGCTCCGCCCCGAAATGCAAGGCCCTCAGCTGGTGGGAGGGAAGGACAGAAAACCGGAAAACAACCCTCGTCGCTCCGGATGAAGGCCGCTCCAGCCACCCAGTCTGCAAAAACATGGGCAGACCCCGCTGTGCAAGGTGCTCCGAGGGAGTAAGGAGGCAGGTAGGAGACACCTGAGATGCACTCTAGGGGCAGACTCAGTGGGGGGGACTGGTGGGCATTGAGCAAGCCCGAAGGAGTGGAGTGACAAGGGCGTTCAGGAGGGGATAAAAAGAAATTAAAAAAAAAAAAAATTATCCAACAAAACAGCAGAACGAAAGGAAACATCAAAATTATGATCCCCAGAAGAGTGAATGAATGCATACACCTCTGAGGGTCGAACCCCCAAGGAATCAATTATTAAGGATTTGCCCACAAAATTTTGATCGGGGGGAAGGTCCATACCCCCTTTATAATAGATGCGTGCAACAAAACGTTTCCTAACAGGGACATCTGTAGATTTAAAGAGGGAGGCATAGCTGGCAGGTTTTACTGTTTGTGCCTGAGGAGATCTATGGACCGAACTGCCCAGAGAACCAGCTGGTATATCGTCCCCTACAGTTTGAGGACACTGACCTGGCATAGGAGTCACAGTCATAGGTTCCGAAACAGGAGCAGTAGACGTCGCAGGAATCAAGGAAGCTGGAGAAGCCTGTCTCGATGAGGGAGACCGAAAATCGGACACAGGATCAGCCGAAACAGGGCTCCTGGCCTCGGTACTGGCAGGCGGAAATGACACGATGGTCCGGTCCGATTCTGAAGCCAGCACTCCCTCCAGAGCCTGTGAACACAAAGGTTCCCCCGGTCGATTCAATCCTGCCCCCGGTAAAGGAACGTGGGGATCAGGAATCCAGGCATTCGGGGTCTTCACCCAACCCGCATTTGCTAACGCCACCTCTGGAGACCAAGTGGCAAGCCGGGCCGAAAATGGGAATGAATCCTCATCCAAAGCAGTAGCTGGTACACCCGCGTCGGCAGCCGGTGGGTCGTCCAAAACCTGCACATTACATTTCTTAGTGACACCAAAAGAAGCTACCTGCAACCTTCCGGCGCTTTTTTTTCATCATCTGTGGACAAAAGCAGAACTGGATCAGAAGTCGCCGGACCCTCAACAGCACGGCTGAGCCGAATCCACCACAGGTAAGAGATCACTTGGAACTTCCATATTATCCAAACAAATCGAAGCCTCCTCGAGTACAGCAACCAAATCCATAGAACAGTCCTCCAACACCTGCACACTCTCCACCGACTGAGACATACTGAGCGCAGTCCAGTTGTCTCAGGGGAGGGGCCCCCTACCATCAGAGTAGGGGAATTTCCCCGGTGTCCTGGCCAAATTTCCCTCATTCGCTATAAATACCACCAACAGCTTAATCTGGTTCAAGGTCAGTTGGCATTCATCTCTATCTCCCTCTTCCGGGTCGTGCCTGAAAATAGGTAGGATTTGTCTAGTGCACTTACCCGGTCAACAAAAACTAAATAAAATGCACGGTCACTCTAACAAGAGTCCTGTGGTTCCATGTCATAATACTGATCACAAAACAGCGATCACTATTATGGTGACTGTATATTGCCGAAAAACAAATTGGCAATATACACACGCCAGCAAGAAGACATCCAGCAACAGCACTAAGTGTTCTTGCGGGGGGCTGTGCCACCCCTGCACCCTCCTCGCAGGGGGGCTTTGCCCCCCGTACCTCCCTGACTATAGATTCTTATCTCCAGGGGGGTGCATGTCGGGGAGGGGGTGAAACTCTGGTTTGGCACAAAAAACAAAGGCAGCCACAGACAGCAGCAAAATATTTACTCCCGCTCCCCATCCCCAAACCCAGTACCTGCTGTGCCACAGCTAGCCACCCTCACCACCACACCACACGGCTAACTCGGCAGCAGCAGGCACACCACTGCCCTACAAACCCCTCCCCTTCCTCTTGCTGTCCCCCCTTTTGGTCGCCCTTCCATGCTCTTGCTTTCACGTAGGGTCGCTACCCTTGCAGGGTGGCCCATGGGGATAGCACTGAATATGAGTTGCCGTTTTGATGGTCACTTATATTCATTCACTATACTCACTGGATACCGAGCCCTGTACCTGTCTCAAAATGGTCCACTGTCATTTACTCTCACAACTTTTAGGCTCTGGAATAGGGAAATCTCACATTATGGTTAGAGACCACATATTAAATTACAGACTCTTCATCTCTCCAGAGACACAGGAGGTCTTGCATTGCCATACCTTAGGCTATATCACTGTGCTTCACAAAGATGCATCCTCTTCTGACATATGGGTAGGACACGACACCAACAATCTGGCTCAGGAAGGAACATGAGGCATTCCCTAACCAGGCATATATAAGAGCTGTGTATCGTCTGGACACCCCGTACACTAATAAGCCCCCTCTAAACCTGTGGCTGAGAGACCAGATTAAAATATGGCATATGATTAAGAAGAGCCACCTTCTTACTCTGTTCCTACCTCAACTGTGCCCAATTTCTCTTTTGGAGCACTTTCGCCCTAACCACACAGACCCTGCCTTCCACAACTGAGAACACCACTCCTGCAGTAACCATATCATCTTATGAGTGTGCGACACTGAAATCTTTTGCGGAGCTGCAGACAGCCTTTGGGTGTGTGAGGCAGACTTTTGCAAATACCTCCAACTCCCTTTTTATTTTAGTACCCTACTGCTAAGCACCCACTCACCAGAGGCCCATCCTTCAGTACTCTGTAACCTTTCTGTAGAGGGTAGCCACAGAACACAATGATATCTCACCTCTTTTCTTTTTTATTTAGTATGCTTTATTTGCAGCCACCCATTTTTACAGCTCAGCCCTCGCCAACCCCTTCAGCACCCCATCCCTGGGACACACTCCAGCACACGCGATACCCCTGGATTGCCCCAAGGCGGGGCTACCTGACTGGCGTAAGCCCCTAACATCGGGAGAAGGATGCTGGTAGGGGCGCCTACCGATACTGCCTCCCTGGCTTGCCCCCCAGGGCAGGGCGTGGGGTCAGTGAGACAGAGCAGATGACGAAATAGGTCGCTATGTGGGACTGCCACAGAGGGCGCAAAAGGGCCATGGGAAGCGGAGCATCGTGGATGGCGGCCACTACTATTTTTGCTGGATCCCTGGGGGTGGGGATATGCAATGATGTCCAGCATCCACCCCGCCCCTGAAGGTAACAGCGCCAGCCACATCTGTACCCCTGGCCTCCACCAGGGGTCTGTAAAGTGCTGAACACTCTTCCCCCCTTCCCCCTGGAGAAGGAGAGCAATCCCCACAATGCTCGATCCTTCTCCCCCCCAGTCGGCCTTTCGACTCCTGGGTCCATTCCCGAACCTGGGTCGTCGGTGTCACAAGCGTAAATCTAACCATTGTGCCAACGGGCCGGCTATGACATTTCTAGCAATCTTTACAAGACTCCTCAGGCTTCATCTCCTCCCCTGAGAACACTCATGAACTGGGAAACAGAGCTGAACATAGCCATTACAGAACCAGACTGGCACAGAGCCTGCCAACTTACCGTAAAAATCTCACGTTTCCATCAGTTTGCTTGGAAGCACCTCACAAGGTTCTTTAGAAGACCAGTAGTAATGGCACACTACTTAGGGACATGAAATGCCTCATGGGAGTTAATCTGGGGAATCCATAGTTCCCACATGGTTTAGTTCCACATAATTTGGTCCTGCTCAGTACTCTCCCATTTTCAGAACTTGGAACTGGCACTGAGTGAGTTGCTTGGCACTCCAGTTAACATAGCTGCAGAGATGTTTCTGCTTCACCAATATCCCAGGGGCTTGCAAGACCCTCTGGCAAGATGCCTGCTAGAGAGACTGATAACCGCAGCCAAAAAAAACTATCACAAGGCTCTGGCTTACCCCAAATATCCCTACAGTGTGCACCTGGCAAGACACAGTTAACCAAATATATCAGACGGAAAAGATAATGCACTCCCTTAACAACAATGTTGAGCTGTTCTCATCCAGATGAAACTATTCCTTATTTTGCAAGCCATAGAGAATCTACTTAAGGAGAAGTGGCAGGGACAAGAAAATGTGTACCTAGTACCACGCCGTGTCAACAAACTGTTGAGGTTGGACTGGCAACCATGACTCTGGAAACTCTGACAAAACAAATGTAACATTGAGGTCGACTGGGACCATCCTCACATCAGAGTTAGATTTTTCTTTTTCCTTGGAAAATGGGTCCATTCAACAATGGACAGATAGGTCCTGAACATTAAGAACAAGGGGTACCTCATTGGGTTTGACTCAAAGCCTCTAGTTGCTCACATTGTTCTTTTACCACTGCCTTCCAACCCAGCCAAGCAACTTGTGATGTTTCACACAGTAACAAACTTACTTCTGAAGGGGGCTGTAGAACCTGTACCCCTTTTGCAACTCAACAGAGGTGTATACTTGCCAAGCTTAGCGTAAGGGGAGCTGCATATTGCTTATCTGGGTAAACAGGAAATTGACTTTGTCATAGTGTTTCTAAGAAATATTTTTATGAAGACATTGTACACAAGTCGTTACATACAATTTATGCTTATGTAGATTAGTTTTATGATAATATTTTATAATAAAAACATTTGGGATTTGCCAACATACCTCAGATCTAGTTTATAATATACATACGAGAAACTGAGTACTCATATAATTTGAACCCTGGTGTTGGCAGCTGGTTCTGGTACAAGTTCCAGGTGACATTCTCCATATTCTTCATTGCTCCAGTTCAAAACACTTCCATTCAGGCTTTTGTCAGCCTCCCCGAGTCTTCTCAAAGTCTTGATGGCAGTGACTGCACACTTTAGAAGTCAAGGGATTCAGATGTTCTCTTACTGTATTTAGACATCTTAATCTGAGCTCCACAGCATGAACTGATGCAGCAAGCAGTTGCCTCGGTCATCCAGTGCATGACCACCCACGGCTTTGTCATCGACGATTACAAGAGTTCCCTGGTCCCACCACAAACACTAGTCCTTTTGGGGGCAGACTTCAGAACTTGCCAAGGCAAGGTCTTCCCAGGCCAAATTTCTAGACTTACAAAAACATCTTTGCAGATTTTGATACACCACTCACCTAACAGCCCCATTGTTCATGCATCTCATAGGGACAGTGGTTTTGCTGGCAGACATGGTACCAAGGGCCATGATTTACTTGCGGCCAACTCAAGCGACTGTCCTCAAATAATGGTCCCGTCACAGGGACAGCAAGGACTGCAAGGTGAAGATCTCTCAGTACAAGGAGAGTCTCATTTGCTGGACCGTGCTGTCTGTCACAAACTCACTCAGCTGGTCAACCCTCTACTCCCAAAGTGTCAACCTCTGAGTGTATGATTTGTGTACAGTGAACAGACAAGGTAACCCTCTTGTCTGTTTTGTGGGTTCAAGTCACCTTAGTCTCAAGCTCTGAAGGGATTCAAACTGATAACCTCTTGTTAGCGTACCCAGTTATCAGGCTCAGATAATTCTGTCTTCGGGGGGCCAGATATCTTTGCCTATGGGCACCCAACTAGGTCTTTCAAATGAACCCTTAGAACTCAGTGCAAGACTTTTAGAGAACTCTATCCATTTCCCAGTTTGGTATACAATAGGCCCATACACAGTGTATTTATAACCTTTAAAAGCTCCACTTAAAATAAAAATAATTGTCAAGGCACTCCAGCAGTTTTGTTTGTAAAGAAATATCTTTACTTTAAAAATATCAAAACAGAACAATAATTACAGAACAAATATATATCCCAACACATACAGCTTTAAAACAAAACAGATAAAAGTACAGTTCCTACAATTTATAACTTCAGACTAATCTAATCAAATGCTTACTTTCTTTCAGTGCTTTTAGGGTCTCTCTCCCCTCTCAGACAGAAATATTTTCTTGTGTCTCTGTCAGGTTCACTTCAGCAATTAAACACACTTCTGAGCCGGCCTTCTCATGAGGTCACTAACTCCGCCTTGGTGTATCAAACTCTATATTTTGTAATACAGGGTCTCCAAATAAAATATTTAAAAAAACATATGAGATGGCCTCACTGACTTTCCTCTCCACAGGTTAACTGGTCAGAACTGTTTTTTGTTATGCTACACCTACATCTCAAAAGTTTCTTTGATCTAAGTCACTGTATTCAAAGCAAAAGTGTATTGGCCTCTTTAATCCCATCTGGACCTTGGAATCTACACCTCAGGTCTTTCTGATGTAATTCAGGGGTTCCCCGGGAATGTATTTTGGACCTTCCAAAATCCGTCTGGGTCCTCCCTGGCTCAGACATCAAACCTCTTCAATGTCCATTCTGGCCTCTCTCCGACACTCCTCCCACAAGTCCTTCCTGGCAAATATGCAAGTCAGAGGATCTCCCTGAGTGCATTATGAATGGCAAATCTTATTTCCTGGGATGAAAGCAAATTGACAAGGTAATTGCACCCTAGATTTCTGCAGTTTAAAATACCTCCTGTCCTTTGAACTTACCCTTGGGGAGTCTTGATGTGTCAGTTCCAGTAAGACAGCCTTTTCCTTGAACTGACCCTTCCCTTCACATATTTTATATGTAATAACAAAAATTAATACAGCACTCAAGCACTCAGAGGTGGCCATCTACGTCACACTGTCGAACATAATGAAGGACTGAGACATGAGCCATCCACAGCAGGTGAGAATCACCACCGATGTCAGTCTCAGAGGATGAGTGCCCACCTGAACCAGCTCTTGGCTCAAGGCAAGTAGTTGCTACTAGAGGCACACCTCAACATCAGTGTTCTGAAAATGCGAGCAGTATACTGAGCTCTCCAGAGGTTCAAGGACACCATTCTCCACCAAGATGTCCCGATTCTCATGGACAACATGACCAGAATGGCATACATCAACTGACAAATGGGAATCTGCAGCAGCTGCGTGCTTCAGGAAACACTGCAATCACTCCACTAGGCCGAGGATCACCTCTTCAGTCTCTCTGCGGCTTCCAGCCCTGGACAGGACAACCTCACGGCAGATTGACTCAGCAGCAAAGACATTCTACTAGGAGACTGGGAACTGAATACCAGCACATTTTGACTACTGTCCCAGTGTTGGGGATCCCCCAGGTCGATCTCTTGCCTCCAGACAAAACACCAAATCCCAGCTGTTCTGTTCTCTTACAAGGGATAATCAAGCATTGGCAAGAGATGCATTTTGTCTCCACTGGGGTCCGTGCAGGCATCTTTATGCTTTTCCTCCCATTCCCATTCTGTCCAGAGTATTGTATATAAAGCAGCACAGGAAAAAGTGAAGCTAAACTTGGTGTGCCCCTTGTGGTCCTGCCGTGCACAGTTCCCTCATATAACTCACATGTCAATGGATCCACTCCTAAGATTTACGGTGCATCCAGCACTTCTTCACCAAGGGCCCATAACTCATTTGACTCTCCACAATCTGTTCCTCTCTGCCTGGAGATAGAGTGGGAAACTCTAGAACACTTTGGATATTCACTGGAGGTAATTGAGATGATGATGCATTCCAGACGCCATTCAACCTCAAAGGTGTACTACATAATTTTGCAGAAGCTGTAATTCTGGCTCTGATCCAGGACTACAGGCAATCAGACAGTCTCATTATCACTTCACTTTCAGTTCCTCAAGGAAGGTTTCGATAAATGGCTCTGAAACCAGCAACATTAAAGGTGCAAGTTTCCATGTTGGGTGCACTACTTCTGGTGGAATCTAAAGAGTCACTGTGATCCGACCATCACATCAGATGATTTTTTAAGAGCAGTGACCTAGAGACATCCTCCAGTAAAGTCTGTAGTTCTTCTATGGTGCCTCACTCTAGTCCTTCAGGCTCTATCAAAATCCCTATTAAAAGCCCCTTTTGAGCCATCAAAAGAGGTCTCCCTTCTCCATCTTACGATAAAGGTACAGCCTTCCTCATTGCTATTACCTCAGCTAGAAGAATCGGTGAGATTGGTGCACTCACTTCCAAAGAAGATTATACTGTCTTCCATCAAGTCTCTTATATTACACACAGACCCGGGTTTCTTGCCAAAGGTGAGTTCCACATTCCACTGCAGTCAAGAACTGCTCCTTCAGTCTTTCTGCCCTAAATCCATAAATGACAAGGAAAAAGAATTGCATGCTCTGGATTCTAGATGTGCCCTAGTGCATTACCTCAAGTAAATGTAGCCACCACGAAAGACTGCAGTCTTCTGGTCCTCTCATCAGGTCAGAATCAAGGCAAGAAAGCACCTAGGGACTCTACTGCCAAGTCGATTCGATCAGCCATCATCATCTCTTATAGACAGGCCGGACTTCCATTACCTGGTCCAGTAAAAGTTCACTCAGCTCGGGGTATGGCAGCTTCGTGGGCGGAGCTCAGGGATGCTTCACCAGCTGCCATGGGTAGAGCAACCACCTGGACTGCTCCACACATGTTTACTATAAATTGGATGTAGCCACTTCTGTGGCAGCCTCCTTTGGCCACAGAGTCTTGGGCTATCACTAGTGATGTTTAGCATTGATGAGTATCTTACTTCCCGCCCTGGGGTGTGGTCTCACTGCTGTTATATATCCAAGCTGTTCAGGACCCTGTGACTAGCACAAGGAAGGAGAAATAGAAATTTAAATATATATAAGTTTTCTTTCTCTGACTGCAGGTCGTAGGGCTGCATCCCACTCCAATATCTGACCAGTTTTTATAGTTGGCTGTTGAGCCTCAGTGTTTTTCTGTTCTCTAATGTTATGCTTCTAGTCTATTTGTAGTGGCTATGTTTGCTTCAGGTAATGCATTGGGGCACATCTAGAATCCAGAGTGAGTATGCAATTATTTTTGTCCAATTTGGCGACTGGACTGTTTCTTCGTGCTTTGGAACTGACTGGCAGAATCTACTGGGCATGGGGCCTGTGTCCCTGTGCCACAAGTCTAATTCTTGCATCTATGGAAGCCTTGGAGGGAAGATCCCAGTTGCTTAGGAGCCTTGTGACCAGCAGTCAGAGAGAAACAAAATGTCCAGGTATTTTAATTTTGATCCCCCCCAACAGACACAGAGAATCTAGCCCCTCCCCAACAGAAAATCTTCTTTTGTGTCATCATTTAAAGTTGGACAGTCGACACTAAGAGCACAACACCCAAGAGTGGAGCTGGTTCCAAGTTTCACGCTGTGTACATAAACAGTTTTTTACTTACTGCTACTGTAGTATTGGATATTGTACACTCAGCACTATGAGCTCCACACACAAGCGTGGTTCTGGTCCCAATTTGCACTTGTGTGTAAAAACATTTTTTTTTTTTATTTACTTTTTACTGCAGTATATTATATTGTATCAGACTGATTCTGTTGACTTCCAAGCTGACATAACTATAAATCCCAGGATCCCCGGCAGCTGACAGAGCATGGCCACAGCAGTGAGAGAGATTCAGTAGCCTGTAGTGCATGTTAGAGCTTTGATAAGCTCCAATCAGATGTTTTCCCACCCGCTGTTCTCCCAGGGCTAAGTATGGTCCGCTGTAATTGCACTTAGCCCAAGGAGGACAGCAGGACCAGCAAACAAAATGATGTAAAAACTCTGGCAAAAAGCCATGTCATGCAGCATTGCTGTGGAGACCTTTCCAGCAGTCAGCATAATCCTGCCACCAGTGTGATCCAGGCAACGGAATTACATCTTCAACACCCGATGATCCTCTCAACAATGGCACGTGTCCTTCTGTGTGCCTCGTTGTGTGCCTCTTCCTCCCTGCCATGTGGCGTCAGAAACAGAGTCATCAGGTATGGCTGGTCTGAGAATCCACTGTCACCTAAGTACTGGGTATAGAACAGACATGTTAGTGACCCAAGGCAGTGCTCAGAGCTGTGTCATTTATGTGACACGTCCCTACTAACCCAGCAGCCAATCACTGACACTCCTAAGGGCCGCAAGGTGGTCACTCAGCCAGGATCCATTGAACACACACGCATCATGGGTCAACCCAGGGTACCTGGCGCACACATTGGTGATTATACCATCTGTGGGACGTATTATCTGATGTTGATACTGTGGAAACCCTTTCTGTTCCTGTATGCCTCCTCATCCATGGTGGGTGCAATGATGGCCATGTGGGTACAATGTATTGCACCCGGGAAACTTGGCATGTCATGCATGGCATGGAATGCCACCTTTGTGGCACGGATGTCCGCGTCAGCTGTGGGGAACCATATGTGTTCATGCACATGTTGGAGTAAGGCGTCCATGACCTGGTGTATGGCCCATGATATGGACAACTGACTGACACCTGTGACATTTCCCGAGACCCTCTGGAAGAAGCCTGTGGCATAGTATGACAGAGCATACAGGACTTTTGTTTCCACGGACATGGCATGTGAATAACCTGTCGGGGCCTGCAGCAGCTCCTGGAGTGTGTGGCAGAGCCCTGAGATTGTGTCATGGTTTAGACAGTACCGCTCATTTCATTGTCCGTTGCAGAGCTGGGCCACAGTTGTACGGGGCCTGAATATCTTGGGTCTGTATCATATACTCTGAGCCCTCTCCTGCTCCCTCTCATGCTTCCACAGGAGAACATTCATGAGTAGCCCAGGGCACATCCTGCAATCCACGTGTGATTGCTGCAACTCTCAATCTGACTGCTATTACTCGCTCTACACTGCACCGTGTACAGTGTGGAGCAGCTTCCACCACAGCCACAGGTCCCACATTCAGTAGGTGGTGACCCGGCATGCCCATGGGGTCACGTACGCCAGCAGGCATTGCTGCCAGGCATGCCATTCTGTATCTCAACAAGGCAGCAGCAGGAGCTTATTGTGGTGTGGTGTCTGCGCCCGAGGTCGGGAGGCTGGGGGTGTACCTCTGCAAACTGCTGTGGGTGTCTGCCACCAACCACACTGACAACCCTTGGGGGGACCCTTTGGGAGGCAGCAGAGCATGGGGAGGTGAGTGGCTGTATTCTTTCCTACTGTGTGCTACAGTCCTGTCCATGTTCCACAGGTCCTGGACATACGGGGCAGCCATGGTGTGCGCATCTCCTACCTGTTGAACACCCACCTGTGGTGTACGCCTTGTGCTGTCCACCGCGGGTGCCCCTGTGTGCTGTGCTGTATGTGTTGCCCATACTGGCAGTGTCCATGTGTGTCCGGGATCCTTGTGTGCTGTGCTGCTAACCTTTTGCTCTCCCTTTGTGTCGCCGCAGGACTTCCAGGGGCATCCGGACATGTTCATACTGGAGTGGTGGGCACAGCCAGACAGGGATGCATCACTGGTGATGGTACCATGGTGGCACCAGGTGCCCCTCAGTCTTCCCTACCACCTGTCCTGGAGGGTGGGCATGGCGAGTATCCACTATAAGGACAAGGTGGGGGACCTGTAGGCCATCAACAAGCCGTCAAGGGTATGTTGTGCTGGTGAGTGTGGTGCATTTGTGTGTCTGCTGTTGTTAGCCATGTCCCCATCACTCATGTCAGTCTTCTCACCTTTCTCTTCCAGGGGTATCTTGGGCCACTGCAGCGCCTTGTGCTGCATCTCCACAGCCACTCTGACACCACCCTTCCAAGCTCCAGTGGGGACTCGGAGGATGAAGAGGACAGGAGGGGGCAGTGGTGGCTTTGATTATGTTGGCCTGTGTGACTCCTGTATAATGTACTGTGCCATTTATCATTAAAGACATTTGTTTTACATAAACTGTTGTCCTCATAATTTCTGGCGGTACTGTGTGTCCGCCGTTGGGATTTGGGGGGGGCATTATACAGATCAGCTGGCAGCCCAATACCCCTGGCACTGCCTGGGGTATGGTGTGGTTGTGCTGCAGGGGGGGTGCTCTGGCCCTGCCTATATCAGTATGGCCTGTGGTGTGGTTGTGCCATTGGCTTCCATAGGTGGTCCCTAGGGTAGGGCACCCATCTGGGCCATGGGGTATGTTCATGTTCTTCACCATGCTTGCCATGTGTGGCAGCTGTACGCACTGGCTCTGTCCTGGGTTTGCATGTGGTTCGTACTCCTGTGTTGGTGGCCGGGTCCCGGGGGGGGGGCACCTGCATCCATGGTTTCCTGTCCTCTGTCCTACCCTGCATTCCAGTGGCACTGCCTGGTTGCATGGGTGGGGTGGGGGATGGCAACCCACGCCCATGAGTGCTGGCATCTCTGTGTGTCCATCACACCGTGTCCATGGCACCCTCCGTGGCATTCACCGATGTCTGGTGGAGGGTATGCCATACCATGGGTCAGGGTTTCATCTTCCGTGTGTCTCTTCCACTGTAGTGCTGTGCCCGATGTTCTTCATGTTCCCTGGTGCCAGTGTATGCTGTGTCCACCATTGTGCAGCCTATGGGGGTGTCGCCCTGCATCCCGCATGCTGTGTGGTGTCCTCACAGCAGCATCTGCATGGTTCTGTACCAGTGGGGTTGTGCACACCAGTCGTTCCCTGATGCACCTTGTGTGCCTGTATTGAATACCTGGCATTTACAGCTGTCCTCCATCCAGCATATTGCTGCGCATCCTGGTCCATGCATCTGGGTGATGTAGTGCAGGTTGTGAATCTGTGTACAGCGCCACATGCACATTGCAACGCGGCGACGCCCCCAGGCGTGCACATACTTTCTGTGACACGTAGATATGCATCTGCCCTCCCTGCGCAGGGTTCACTGTTGTTCATGAATACTGCTGTGGTGTAGCGTGCATGGCATACTGTCATATACCATTGTACTCATCACTTATGTGTCGCGTATCTGCGGCCGGGACTTTGTGAATAGGCCCCTTCTGAATAAACTGAATTCACAAATATACCACCAGTTTTAACATACTAACAGGCCAGCAGAGTAGGCCCTCTGGTCTGTCGAGTCTGTTCAGTGATCAGTGCCTGTACAGGGCACTGACTCGGCCCCCCCCTTCCACCCACAGGGTCCCCCACTCCCATCCCCCAGAGGAGTACTGAGATGCAGCCTCCTCCTGTACCTATCCCACCCTCTCTTGAACCCCTCCAGAGTTTCAGCCATGACCAGTTCCATGGGCAGCGCATTCCAGGGATCCACCACCCTCTCAGTGAAATAATGTCTCCTTGTCTCCCCCTTAGTCTCCCCCTGACCCGCCTCATTGAGTGTCCCCTGGTGGTCCCCACTTCCTTCAGCTGAAGCACCCCTTCCCAGCTTACCCTATTTATCCCTTTGAGATATTTAAAAACCCCGATCATGTCTCCTCTGTCCCTCCTCTCCTCCAGAGAGTACAGGTCAAGCTTCCCAAGTCTCTTTCCATAGGGCTTGCCCCCGAGGCCCTTTATCATCTTGGTTGCCCGCCTCTGTACCCTCTCCAGAAGAGCAATGTCCCTCTTTAAGTAAGGATGCCAAAAATGCATACAGTACTCAAGGTGTGGTCTAACCAGGCAATTGTACAGTGGAAGAAGTACCTTCCGGCTCCTTGAGGTAATCCCCCTGGCTCTGTACCAAAATATTTTATTCGTCTGGGCTGCAGCACTCCTGCAGTGCTCTGAGTTGTTCATTTTGGCATCCACCACCACCCCGAGGTCCTTCTCTCCCCTCGAGACCTGCAGTATCTCACCACCCAAGGTATATATATGAGCTGGATTTCCGGCCCCTAGGTGCAGGACCCTGCATTTCCCAGTATTAAACTTCAACTTCCAGGTGCGCAACCACCCCTCCAGAGTCTATAGGTTCCTCTGGAGGGCCAACCCCCCTTCTTCCCCATCCACCACTGCCCCAACTTTGAGTTGTCGGCAAATAGGCTCATCTCACTCCTGATACCCCTTCTGATGTATGAGATAAAAATGAACAGGAGTGGGCCCAGCACCGATCCCTGTGGGACCCCGCTAATAACTCCCCTGGGAGACGAGACCTCACCCTGAACCATCACCCTCTGAAAATGGCCCGCTAGCCAGTTTCCTATCCACCTGACCATCCGTGCCCCCATGCCCATCTCCCCCAGCTTCTCCAACAGCCCTGAATGTGGCACCGAGTCAAACACTCTGCTGAAATCCAGAAAGAGAACATCCACTGGCCTGCCTAGATCCAATGCCCTCATCACCCAATCATAGAATTCCACCAGGTTGGTCTGACATGATCTGCCCTTAACAAAGCCATGCTGTCGATCGTCTAGGTGGCCCCGTGCCCTATGAAACCCTTCCAGCCTCTCTTTTAAGACGCCCTCATCACCTTGCCCACCACCGATGTCAAGCTTATGGGCCTGTAATTTCCTGGCTCCTCTCGCGAGCCACCTTTATGAATTGGCATGATATGGGCGGTTCCACTATGCTGCAGCGACAAGAAATTTGTTGACCGTCAGCACAGTGGCAGCACAACACCGCCAACTGGTGTTGTGCCATCGCTGGGGGAACAAGTGTTTTCTGAGGGGGGCTTCCCCCACCCCCATGGGGGGCTCTGCCCCACACTAAAAGATTACTAGCTTCAGTCAGAAGTTAGTTCAGGGAGGGGGGCAAACACCCCGGCGGCAACAGTGTCCTAATACCCGGAAACCGTCAGAGCGAACTGCCGAAAATGTCGCTGTGCTGGTCTTCGTGGTATTTGTGACACTTCGCCGTTAGTATATCGATATGGGCCATCCTCTAGTCCTGTGGCACCCAGCTGGACTGGAGAGAGGAGTTAAAGAGCTCTGCCAGGGGTGCGGCCAGGGTATCAGCCACCTCCTTAAAGAGCCCCTGACACCGTTGTGACAACTTTGAGAAAATGTAATGTTTAGCACAAGTGAGCTTATATTTTAATATTGTTTCTGTATTTCTCATTCTTCTTTATTCTTCTTTTGGGCTAGCAGTATAGCCTAGAGGTTAGAGGAACGAGGTGTAAACAAGCTTGATACATACAGCAGACCAGACCTGAGTTTGATTCTCACAACCTCCACTTGCATACTGTGTGACTCCGAGCAAGTCACTTAACCGCCCAGTGCTCTCAGGTCACCCCTGAAAACAGGCACTTGTGCCTAGTGGGCCTAACCCGGTTACCAAAGACTAAAATAAAAAAAATATATATATATATTACTAAGGACATTTGCATGTAAACAGGATCACTGCCCTATCTGTTCTGGCTGCTTGCCTACATATGACATCAGAGTTCTGTTTATGACATCACTGTCTGTTGCTGTAGGGATAATTATGATGCCATAAACAGGGGATTATTTATTTTATTTCTTTATTTAAAAGTTGGTAAACGGAAAAAGCGCCATGACCAGAAGCTCATTTCCAGGTGCAACCTGGATTATGATGTCATATGTAGGATAGCAGAAAGAGCAGACAAGGTCTAAGGGACAGTAAGCCTCTTTCATTCATCTGTCCTCGGTAATAAAGAAAAAAAGGTAAATAATTATAGAAAATATATGAAATATAAACTGAACTATCTAAATCTTACATTTCTTCCATGTTTTTCTAACAGTGTCAGGGGCTCTTTAAGCACACTGGGATGGATACCATCTGGGCCCAGTGCCTTCTCCACTCTTAGGGCCTTGAGGGCTTCCCTCCCTCTCCCAATGAGGATCTCAATGTCCATGCCCCCCCATCTGTGGTCCCTCTCTCCCCCCTATGCAGCAACCCCACGATCCCCAGTGAAGACTGAGGCAAAAAAGTAATTTAGTCTCTCAGCCTGCTCCCGTTTCTTGAGCCCACCCACTCTCTGACATCAGCCTCCCCATCTGTCCCTTCCTTTTTCTTCTTTCTCTGACATACATGAAGAACCCTTTCTCCCCCCTTCTAATCCACTGAGACAACTGCCTCTCTGCCCCTGCCTTAGTCGGCCTTACCACCCTGGCGACCTTCCTGGCCATTAAATCATACTCCCTTTGTCTAGAACCCTACGTCTGTACTTGCTATAGGCAGCCTTCTTTTCCCTTACCATGTTATGAACCTCCCTAGTCCACTAACTCGACTTCCTGGCTCTGTCCCACTTCCTTCTCTCCTTCGTGCAGGCCTTGGTAACCTCCAGGAGCCCCTTTTTGATAACCTCCCATCGGCTCTCAGTGTCCATACCCATACTGATCCCATCTAGGTAACCCCTGAGGATCTGCTTCATACTCTCGAAGTACACACCTCTAAAGTCAACTACCTTTGTTTTTAAGCAATCTGTCCCACCCCCCCCCCAGGACCGGGGAAAACCAGACCGTGGCATGATCACTCCCCGCTAGTGGGTCCCCAACCTCAAGGTCCCAGATGAGCGCCCCATTTGACAGGACCACATCCAGGATGCAACCCTCCCTCATTGGGTTGGTTACCAGCTGGGCAAGAAATGCATCCTGGAAGACACCCAGTAGCCACTGCTTCCTGGCTGAGGAGGATGCCATAGTAGCCCAATCTGCTCCTGGCATATTTAGATCCCCCAGCACTACCGTATTATTCCCCCCCCCCCAACCACAGAAGTCCCTAAGGTTTGCCAGTAGACCTTCTTCCAGGTCTTCCCCCCCCGGGTATGTACCACCCCAACTTCACCCTCCTGCCACCTGGAGCCTGCAGGGTGACCCATAGACCTCCATCCGCCCCCCATTTTCTCAACCTTGCATACTCCTATGCCATCCTTGATGAGAAAGGCCACCCTCCCCACCACCCTATCCCTTCTGCTGGTGTATCCCACCAGCATTAGGTCCCAGTCATGCCCTGGGGTTGCCCAGGTTTCAGTGACAGCTGCCATGTCCACACCCACCTCCAGCAGCAGTGCCTGAAGCTCGGGCATCTTGGAGTTAATCAGGGCCACCCTCCAATTCATCCCCTTACCCTCTATCCCCTGCCCTGAGGGCCCCCAGTCTGCAGCCTGATAGGGCTCCCTCTTGCCCTGTCGGGTACACCTGGTCTGTACACCCCCCCTGTTGGGAGACAGCCAGGGCTATCCTGGTTGGACCTGCCAGGAGACCCCACTGACAAGTTTAAACCCCATTTAGATGAATGAATCCTTCCAGTTTACACTTCAATACCTCTTTTCCCTTGTGCTAAGGTGGAACCTGTCCCTCACGTACAGTTCCTTGTCCTCCCAAGTAGTACCCCAGTCTCCCACCCACCCATACCTCCTGACCTCGCACCATTCCCCCAGCCATACGATCACCTCCCTTACCTTCTGCTTGTTCTCCACACCAGCCCTGGGTACCGGTAAGATCTCCGAGAAGGAGACCGAGCACCCAACGTCCTGACACGCTGGCTGGCTCACAGAATCTGGTTCAATTTCAGTTGGTTTGGCATGTCGATCCCCTTCCCCTGAAGACGTGGCAGAAAACAGTATTATCTAGCACTCATTTCCTGATCAAGAGAACAAAATAAACAAGTTATTAAATAAAATAAAAAAATGAGTGTACTTTTCTTTTCAAAGCTGAATCCCTGTGTCTTGCCCTCTGCTGCCACCTAGTGATCACAGAATATTCTGCAACCTGTTGTGCTGTAGGGTAGCACTTCCTTGCTGGTGGTAGACTGTGCCCACGACTAGTACTGACTCAATGTCAGTGGTGTGCTGTGAGAATATTCTACTACAGATGCTCCTTCCTGTACTCGACTCCCTGCAGGGTAGAGTTCCTGTTCCAGTAATGTGCAGTTCTGGGCCTCATATCTGAGGAAGGATATTAGCAACACATGTTGACACATGGGGTCAGGATAGAAACGTACAAGTAGAGATGGAAGAATCACAAAAGGTTCTGAGGTTCTAAAAGATTTGGCTAAGCCATCAATGGGTCTGATAATTATTCGAACCTGATAAAAACCGTAAGAACCCGTACCTTCCAAATACAATTTTTCAAGATTATTCCCTGATTTTGGGCTGTTTTTTGTCCACCTTTTTTCAGGTTGCGATAAGGTTCTGATTTTAAAACACTGATTTTGTAACCATAATATACTCCCCCACCAGGTCTCTATTTAGTATGAAGGCTGGTGGTGGTGGGCAGAAAGACCCATTAGAAAGCTGGAGACAGTGCAGTACCACTCCAGGCTGTTTTTAGATTATTTTCCTTTCACTAACAATAGCTTATGCATGGACAATAATGGTTATTAGTGTTATTTTAGATGCTGAGGTATATTTAAAAACAAATAAAACTCCCTATTTGAAGAAATAATGTTGAAGTGTGACCCCTAATTGTGTTTCTGTCACTGTTCTCTCTACTCTGATTACTCAAAATGACATCATTTGTGGGAAACATCATGATGTCATCTGAGTTTCAGTACAGTTTTTCATCCAATAAAAACAGGTAATGGAATATCTTAATGGTGCATACATTGTGTAAATAAACCATGCCTTTTGGGGATAAATATTTATTTCACTTAAAATACATGTTATTTTGCTTAAAAAACGTTATTACACTTAGAACATGTTATTTCCACTTAGAATCTGGAAATAGAACACACAGAACAGTGGGCCAGGCTGAGAGTTTACAATGGAAAGAAAAGCAGTTTTAAGCTAAAACAAGATGAACCAGTAATGAAACATGAACAATAGTCTGGTGTTTATGGGTTATGCAGTAGGCTGACCCAAAATATGTAGTCTATCTTCACGTGTGAGGGTGCAAGAGTGGCAGAGCCACAAATGAGTTATGAGTGTCCTGCTGTGTCACAAGTGATGACAAATTGCTTATTTCATGTCAGACCACTGCATATTTGATTTATACTACATCAGTTTGCTAGTTATAGTTTTTAATGTGGTTTGTGTGAAGATTTACATTTCAAGTGCCAGCTTCAGTGCTGCACATGTCCATTGCGATGTCATCAGCATTGCAAAAGCTGCCCTTTGCTTGGTTCATTATGCATCATGAAGTACCCAACAGGGCAAGATGTCTTATGTGATATGCCCAACCTACACAATACCATGGTATCTTATTTGTGGTTCAGTATAAGATATCACTTTCTATCTTGTCATTTTTATCTTTACTGGTGGTGTATAATTATCAAATACATAATGGGTTCCAGTGGAATAACATATTTCTCTCCACACAAGTGCAACAAATAACACATGTAGCGCCACACATGACTTTCCCTATGTGGTGCCCTGATCCCTGAGATAGGGTGCCTTATAAATAACTCACCTTACCTTACACCCTTAAGACTTAGTTGCGATTTTGGCACCTGTAAGTTATGGGTCTAACCACTCACTAGTGGAAATATAGAGAAAAACGTATGAGCAGCCGTATACAACAAGGCTGTTTCTATCGAGGGGTGGAAATGATGGAATAGGAACCTTGAGAGCAAAGCTCGAGAGGTCCATGCTGTCACTGCAATCTCGAGATGGAACCATATGCTGAGTCGTGTGTGTTGTTTTCCAGATTTTATTTTATATGGTGTATGTTTTTTTCTTACACAGTCATTACAGAAGCACCCCAAAAAAAATGCCATTTCTTTGTTCGGTTAAATGAGTCAAATTAAATTTACAGACATTTACATGTTACAGTAAAAGGTACAACTTTGGATACTGGGCGGCTAGCACAAAGCTGGGTGTGGGGTTAGTGAGGAATTAAAATGTTTTATGACCTTTGAACTCTGCTGAACAACTGTTTGGAATGTGCACAACAAAACTTTAAATTGCACACAACAGTGTAGAATGTTCACAACAAGGACAGGAGCAGGATGATTTGTGTACAGAGCAAAGGCTAACAAACCATATACTATATAGAGAATACTGGATGGGCAACCATGCAGAATCAGTGTGTTCTGCCACAGGTCCTTGGGAATCATACCCGGAGGTGGCAGAACACCCTGGTTCTGCATGGAGTTGCCCATCCTGTATTTTATATAGTGTATGGTGCCCCCTAATCATTTTAATACTATTTGCAGCTATCTAAATATATTTTTGTCACGTAAAAGAAATTGTCGTCTCCCACTTACTATTTTAGAAACTACAGCTTGGGTTATATGGTTGCTAGGGACTGAACATCCGTGCATTAGCAGTGCACACTCTCCCATTGTTTGTTGATCATGTGTGGGAGGGATTTACAAAAAAAAAAACATATACACCAGACCTCTCGCTTAGCGAGAACACTAATGAACTGGAGGGATAAACAGCTTTATAAGTACTTCAGTTCTGCTAATATCTGGTTGATCCTGCATTTTCAGTTGACAATAAAGAACTGCGCCCTTGTAAAAAAAAAACAAAAAAAAAAACACTGCAGCCATTGTCAGTGGTGTTTCAAATAACATTACCGCGCGGCAGTTTTCAGTTTGAGATTTCAAAGCATGGCTAGCTCTTTTCATTCTAAATGAATGGAATGCTGTTCTGCACGTACAGTCAGTACATCTTTTCACTCATTGTTTTCAGTGTGGCTGAACAGCATTTCCGGAATTTTGAGTAAGAATAACGTTCCACCATACACTATATGTAGAATAACAGATAGGTAAGTGTGCATAACAAGGCTGTGTTTCCATCGAGGGGATTAGATTGAAGCTCGAGAGGTCTGTGATGTCACAGACTCCCCGAGATAGAAACAAAGCCTTGTCAGTGTACAGTTATCCTGTTAATTTTTTTTTTATAGTACCTTGCAACCCCTTGTTGTTGAAACAAGACGAGAAAAAAGAAATTACTTTTCTGTGAGTTAGAAAGAACTCAAATAACAATGGCAAACACATAACCAGACATGATTAGTGGCCACGAGCATATTGCATTCCATCTGTAAACTGTAGATTGCAGCACAGCAGTAAATATTTTTCAGCGATGAAAGGTGCCCTGTCATCGACAAGCTTAGAAAATACTGTAGCAGTCCCTAGCGTGGGAGCACAAAATTGTCGGCGTCAGGAGCAGTGGAAGTCTGACAGAAAAGTGAAAACTGTCAGCTGAGGTGTACAGTCAGTACAGTACTCTTTCTGTAGTACTAAAACTTGCAGTATAGCAGTGACGTTGCTGCTATACTACAACAACGTTTTGTCCTTTGAACTGTAGTACAGTGGGATTTCTGGACATATTAAAATCCTTTGGCGCAACCCACATCCCATTCGTGGCAGGAAAATACATCTGTTCGGTCTACCAGTTCCTTGTTTAATTGATTCTTCCAGTTGGCGGGAATGGGAGATGAACCAAAATTGAACACCCCTTCATCCAGTTGAGTAGTCATGGGTGCAACCACATCAACTGCGTACAGATTGGCTATTACTGTACCAGAGTGCACCGTCGGATCCTTGTGAGTCTCAGTCTTTAGCTTTATGTTGATTCTCTTCATCATCACATTGGTTCCAGGCAGCACTCTTTGCTGGACCATCAGACTGTGCACGTGGGGCGTCCAGTAAAGTCCAGAAAATAGTCAGGATCCAATACTTCAAGATTTATTATAAGCAGAAGAAAAATAAAACTAACTTAAAGTGGAACTTAAACATAAATTAAAAGAAATGGAGCACAGGAAATCATAACTTAACAAAGAGTTCCTGCCAAACAGCACCTAGGATCAGGCTAGGCATCTGGTAGGGTTGCCTTCCTACCACACTCTGAATTAGCATTTCACATTCACTCCCTTTAAACAGGTAGAGGAGCACATGACTTGGACAACTCCTCCCAAACCATTTCACATCTTTAAATATAACAAAGGATTAATTTAAAAATCTAATTTGAAATATATGACAGTTATGCACTCCTTATTTTATTCATTTCTAATATTCCAAAAGCAGATTTTACCATGCTTTGAAGATTTTTCCCCTTTACCAGACCTTTTCCAAGCTCCTCCCTCAAACTTGTATCATAAAAAGGAAGAAACAAGGGCTGGCCAGCTCTATAGGAAGGTAGACTGAGAGAAGGACTGGAAGCAGTTTGCAAGTAAGAACTACATCCTTAATTCCCTGCACAAAATTAGGAGTCTTTGTTTTTAAGTCGTTTTGTGTTATTGGTATACCCACCCCTTTTCCACAGCCCATCCTGCAGAGCTTATATTTTAAGGGTCACTAGAGGGATTTTTAAAGCGTTTATTTTCTTTAGCTTTTGTGTTTCAGGCTACAACAGACGCTATATTGAATGAGAATCCCAGATAGCGTTTTAAGCACAGCCTAATTTTAAGCTTCTTTTACTAAGGAAACTAAAAAAATATAAGCAGTGAAAAGTAGAAGCTATAAACAGTAGAACCTGCTTATAAATTCTCAAAACAGTGAGAAACGCTTGGCGGACGTTTTGTGGCGTTCCGCTTTTCGTTGCGATCGTCGCGTCGTGCAGGAATTTAATATAAACGATTAGCGCTGCAAGAACAGAGCTTCCTTGAACACTGGGGCTTAAATACTATAAAAAACTAGCTGAAAGGGAAGGAAAGGGACAGCAAGACTACTCATAGGTGGCCAAGCTTTGAGTAGGGGGAATGACAGAAGATGAGCGATAGCGAAGGAAAGAAACAGCATGACAGAAGACTGTTGCAACAGATTTCATTTGTTTTTATGAAAGGGGAAACAGTATTTATAGCTCAAATGTGTTCTCAGACTGTTTCAATCGTCGCAGAAGCAAATACTTATGCTCTACAACATCGTGAGCATATAAAAGTTCGGGGGGGGGGGTTACAGACCCTATTACACAGACCATTTGGCAGACCTCTTCCTGGTGACTCTACAATAATGATTTGGTCTGACAGCGACTCCCTGCAATCTACTGCTCCTTTCACTACACACTGGGCACCAGGGGGCACAATCAGAGGATTGTTCCCTTCTCTTTTGATAACTCTGACAATCTCCTCCATGTGGCTGCTGACCTTGAGGTGGGCAGTACTCACAATGGCATAACTTGGTAAAGCCTGATAGATCTTATCTGTGCCAATCTTCACCATTCATCACTAGTGGGTACAGCGCCGGAGCTAGGACCCTGAGATTTTTTCCTATGGGCAGGTGACACAGGGCTGGCCTTCTCGAGGCTGACGTTCTATGGCCTTGCAGGTTTGGCGTTATCTGTCGGCGACTACGCCCCAGCCCCAGTTCTTCTTCTCCCGCCGTCAAGTGAAGACCTCATGTGGAGACTCTTTCTCCTATCAAGAATTGCAGCTTAGTTCATCAGCCTTGTGTCTGTGTGTGTGCCTCGGTTCTGTTCACCCTGCTCAACGCAGCTTCTGGCCGGTAAGATCGTGTCATTACTTTTAAGCGGCATTGAGTACTGTTTTTGTCTTTATTTCTTTTATGGTCATGTCTTGTCCGGGGGAGCAAGAAACCTTGGAAAGCAGGGCAGCCTCCTATGCGTCGGTGCCCCTGTGGCTGCCTCTATTCCGTGATGGAGCAGCATGACTGCTGCCTTTCCTGCCTTCGCCCGACCAACGATATGGACAACAGCGAAGCCTGCTTTTCCATGGACCGCCGAGTTGTCGAAATCCGCGCGTTTAGAGTCGGACGTGTGCCGCCGACATTCGGAGGATGAGTTTGCAGTCAACAGGCCATAGCAAGAATTCTTGACCCTTCCTCCAGGTCCCCTCCTGGTCCTATATGGCCCATGGAGGAGGGGGGCCCCTGCCTTTCTTAGACTTGCCGCGGCAAGGGCTCTTTCCACGCTGCAGGAGGCCCAGTCTGTCCCTCTCGGGGGACAGTCGGGAGGCACCACTTTGGCAGTCATCTCTTTGGAGGTGAAGGCTTCCTCAGTTTTGTGTTCTGGTCTGGACAGGCACCGTCCTCGGCATCATCTGGCGGTGCCGCTCTTAGTTCCGGTGCCATTTGCGGTTCCGCAGGCTTGGAGGGCAGTGCCACGGTCAGCACCGGCCCGTCTCTCAGTGCCACTGTTGCTCCTGGCATCGTTCATGGCTTTGGGGATGTCAGCGGTGCTGGGGGTAGTGCTTCAGCGGTTTCTGGGTCTGTTTCTGATGCTGGGACTGAAGCTGGCGCCGCCCCTGACTCCGGCGCCGTTCGCGACACCGGGGATGGGGGTGGTGCCATGGTCGGCACTGGTCTTGGATCCGGCGCCCGCTTGCAGCTCAGAGGCTGCGCTGCACCTCGCTTCGATTTCGTGCCCGACTCAGGTGCCGTTTGCGGCACCGGGGGGGTGGCGTCGGGCACGGTGATGTGCTTGACTTTGGTGCCTCTTGCGACACCAGGGGGGAGCGGTGTGGCGGTGTCATGCTTGACTCTGGTGCTGTATGCAGTGCTGGGGTGGAAGGTGGTCCGACATGTGGTCCAGGAACTGTAGGGGATCAAGGAGTCATCTGGCATTGGACCTCGGAGCCTACCTCCTTGGAGGCGGACTCTGGGTCTGATCCAGATTGGCTCCCAGATTCTTTAGAATCCTTGGATCCCTCCATTTCCAGCACCTCGACCCCCACTCAGCCTCCCTCTGGGGGTCAGTCATCGCCGGTAGGCCTTGGGGTCAGTGGTACTATCTGAAAGAGCTTCTGGTCCCCTACTGCCCTGGCCGATCACTCCGCTCGGCCGACAAGAGGTTGTTAGAGATTCCAGGGGTGAATTTGAAGTCATCTGGTTCAAGAGCTTTTGCTTACACAGCACCCACCCTTTGGCATTCTCTACCCCGTCGATTACAAATGTGTGCAACTGTAGAGGAATTTAAGCAAGGCTTAAAAACCTATCTGTTGCAAAAGGTTTTTTTAGTTAACTGAAGTTTGTAGTTGTTGTATTGGTATCCAGTTTTAACTGTATTGAACTGTTGTTTGATGTTGTATGATTTGCTTTTTTATTGTTAGGCACCTTCGCAATGGAAAGGTGCCATATAAATAAATTTGTTATTACTGACCAGCCAGCAGTGCTCCCCGTGGCTACCACCAAGCAACCTGGGGCCACTGGCACTTCTGCTCCTCCAGTTGGGGCATCCCCTTCCTTGGTGTGTTTGGACAGTCAAAGTTTGGGGCAGCCTGGGGCACATCAGGAAGGGGAGGGTACTGTCCCCTGGGTGGACTCCTCGGAGGCTGCCTGGAGTTGTCAGCTGCCTAGGCTGGTAGCTATGAGAATGAGGTCCCTCTCCGACCTGAAGGGTTGAGTAAGGATGTGGCGCAGTGCGCCCTCACTGGAGCCTGGCCGGGTTCTGGGAGGAGCCGCAGTGTGGACCCTCGCTCTTCCTTAGATAGGTCCTCGAGAGGGACTTCTTCAGCTTCTGAGGTCAGGGGCCATCCTTCTGGACTCGCACAGTCCCAGTCACCTCACGGGGGGGATTTCTTTCCATGGGCACAGCTCTGACTGTTCCGATCTGGTTGAATGACTGTTAGCTGCTGGGACCTTCGTATCTCCCTCCTTGAGGGGAGTTTCCTTTTAGCTCCCTTGCCCTGACAGAGACCGTTCTCCTGTTGCTAGGAGCTTGTCCCCCGAGCCTCTGTCTCCATCCCCGGCTATCCCAGGTATTCCCGGTCCTAGGGGACCTCTTACTTGGGAACAGTTCAGAGGTTCCATTGCACATTTCTGCTACGTAGTTCCATACTCTGGACCAGCAGGTGTTCCACCATGGTCCCATGCAGCCAGACCCTGAACCTCGGAGCTTGCCTGCATCTTCTTCCTCCTCCTCAGAGGGAGAGGAATTATCTGTCGACATCTCCCCAGTGTCTGATCTCTCTTCCTATCAGTGCTTCCTCGCGAGGATGTTGGACAAGCTCCACCTTACCCTAGTCTCTGTCAGCAATCCTGAGCATGTGACATGCGCCTTCCTAGGTGAGTACAGTGCGGCCATCCTGTTGGTTCCCACCTGGCCTGTTCCTTTCCAGGAAGCATCACATCGGCTTAGGCTATGTCCCTTCGCCACTGTTCCAGCCCCAAGGGACCTACGCCAATGGTACTGCACCCCTCCCGGGTCTCCAGGTTCTTTGCTTCATCCCTCTTCGGGCTTGACCTCCCTGGACACCCTCTCTGGGTCTTGGGCCCCCCATCGTGACCGACCCCGGACTTGGACTCTGCAGACTTCAATTTCTGGGGGAGAAGAGTTTTCTATTTGGCACGGATTCTCCTTTCTATTGCTTCACATCAGGCCCACTTTGCATCCTACGATAGGTTCTTGTGGTCCAGGCTAGGACAGCTCCTATCCTCAGTGCCTGATTCGGAGGAAACCAGGCAAGCCATTGCCCTCTCTGCTCAGGGCCTGGAGCTAGCAAGGCACCAAGCAAGGACATCTTATGATGCCAGTGAGGTGGCATCCAGAGCAGTAGGGACAGCGATCTGCATTAGGCGGACGGCATGGCTTCACTTATCCCAGTTGTCACCCCTGGCCCAGCATAGGATGATCTCCTCCGCATACCGGAGAACCCACCTTTTCTCCCGCAGGGTGAGACGGCGACTTTCAGGGCACCTTCCCTCCCCCACTAGGGGCTCCCCATCTCACCTGGACCAGTCTAAGGCCTCCCCAGGTCTGTAATGGTTCTCTCCTCCAGTGTCTCACCCACTGGAGGCTAAGGGACTTAGTCCCTTGGGGTAGTTTAGGGCCCCCTTCGGGGGGCTTGATATTCACCCACTAGTGATGAATGGTGAAGATTGACACAGATAAGATATGAAAATTATGTACCTACCGTAATTGTTGATCTTTCTGTGTATCTTCACCATTCATCACTAAATCCCGCCTCCTTCCCCTGGGCCTCAGTCTCTGGTTTCCTCCTCCCCGTGTGTGTCTTTTTGTTTTCTCTCTCTCCCTCTCCTCATGGTTAGGAGGAAGAGGACCCTGGAGACACACAGAGAGGAATATTCTCCTTAGAGGGGTATTACTGGGGTGTATGGGAAGGGGGTCTGTCTCCCCTGTCTTTATTCTTCTCCCTCATTTCTTCGGGAGTGAGCTGAGAGTTTGGGGGCCCCCTCCTCCATTTTTCTTTATGATCTCAAAGTTTTTGAGTTAATTTCCTTAATGCCTTCCTGGCAGTTTAAGTTTTTCCCCTCTTTTGGGAGGGAGGGGGAGGAATACGAGACACAATCCCATCCTGACCCCCCCCTTAAGGTTAGCCCTACCGGGCAAATGCTGCTTAATAGCTCAGGCTTTGCCTCCCAGCAGCTTTTTAATCTTGGTAATCCAGACTATGATCTATCGTTATTGTCAAAACCCTAGGATGCAGGATCGTTTCTGGGGGTGTGGTCCTCCCCATCCTCCCTTATCCCTCTCTTATTCCTCTCTTTCATTCTCCTCCTTCCAGAGATTGGGGCCCCTTCCAGTTTCCCATATCTGGTTTCTCTCTCCTGTCTCCTCTGTCATTTATTTCTCCTTTTAGTTTATTATATCCTTTCCTTTTATCTATCCCTTGGGCTCTCTTGCCCAACCCCACCTCCCTTTCCTTACACTTTCCGGCATTTCAGAACTGGGGCTGGGGTGGAGTCAATGACAGATAACGGCCAACCTGCGAGCGACACGTAGAACGTCTGCCTCGAGAGCAGCGCCGACCCTGCGTCGACTCCGCCCATAGAAAAAATAAGTCTCCCACGGTGTCCTAGCTCTGGCGCTGTACCCACTAGTGATGAATGGTGAAGATACACAGAAAGATCAACAATTACAATAGGTACGTCATTTTCATATTTTTTTCCTCTGCCTTCTGCAGGCACAAGTGAGCCAGGCGTCCAAACATATTGGCATTCATTCCAGTCAACACCAGGGTCTTGTCCAGTATCTGGACATCAGGACAAATGAGGGCTAAGGTGTCGATCTTTTGAGGGACTCTATCAAAAGTTACATGTATAATAAGGGATCACTATGTACTATAAATGTATTATTCCACTGCAACCCATTAAGTATTCCATAAGTACACATGACAGTGACCTTTTCCCTATAAGTGTTTATTTTATTACTCGTGACTTAGAGAAGAAAACATTGAATAAAAAATAGAGACTAGGGACATAAATTATATCATTCAAGTGTATTGGGCCTGAATGATTGGTATGAAGCAGCAGTTAAAGGGGAACAGTCAACATTACAAGCCCCACACCCATGTGTGGGTTTGGTCACGAAGAAAAAAATTACCACAATAACCTTCTTTCCTCCAAGGGGTTCTTCAGCATCAGTAACTATTTTGCACTTAGCTGGCTAGGTGCAACTGCCCCGGAGGTATGCCTTTAAGAGATATTTAAATGAGCGTAGGGACAAGCCAATCAAAAGACAGGAGGGGGTGGAGCTGAGTGAGAGCTGTTGAATGCTTCAGAATTTTTTCGAGGAAAAATGAGGGCAGATGCCCAGAAAAAGAATAAACAGGATTCAAAAAACATGCAAATGTCCACAAAAGTGAAAATAGAAACAACAGCAACACGAGCTAAAAACTCATCAATAAGAAATTCCACATTTGGTAAAAGGTGATGTAAGAGCCCTTCTCCAACAGGAGAACCGGGGAGGAAGGGTGGGAGCTTACTGATGCTAAAGGACCCCTTGGAAGAAAGATTACTGCAGTGAGTCATTTTTTCTTCATACCCCAGGAGTCTTTTAGCATCAGTAACTTTTTTGCAGACTACCCAGTAGTACCAAGTGGGAGGCGTGCAGAGAACCTACTTAGGAAAGAGGCTGTGCAGAACTGCCCTGCCAAATTTGGCATCAGATCTGGTCTGCACATCCAAACTGTAGTGTTTCACAAAGGTGTGCATAGATTTCCAGGTAATTGCTTTGCAGACATCCAGCAGGTGAATGTCCCTTGCTGTTGCAAGCGAGGCTGCAGTGCCCCTGGTGGAATGGGCCCTGAGCCCCACTGGAGGTTGTTGACCAGCTTTCTCATAGCAGAATCTAATACAAGAGACCAACCAACGAGAAATAGTTCTCATAGTAGCTGGTCTTCCTCTGCCTACATCCCCGTAGGTGAGGAACAACTGAGTGGAAGAGCCGCTGCACTGTCTAGTGTGTGCTCTAGGTAGTGAAAGATGGCTCTTTTGACATCCAAGCTGTGGAGCTTTTGCTCGCCAGGAATGGATGGCTCAGTAAAGAAGACAGGCAGAGTAATGGACTGGTTTACGTGAAACTCTGAAACCACCTTTGGCAGAAATTACCTATTTTGTCCTGAGCTCAACTTTATCATTGTGAGGGATGATGTAATTCGGTTCGGTGCACAGGGCCTGTAGCTCTGAAATCCTCCTGGTAGACGTAATGGCTACCAGGAAGACGGTCTTCCAAGTTACAAACTTGATGTGGGCCGTAGACATAGGCTTGAAAGGTGGATTCATGAGCCCATCTATGCAAACATTCAGGCTCCAAGGAGGAACAGGCTCCCTGGTTAGAGGCTGGAGGTGCAAGAGGCCTTTGAAAAACTGTTTAAAAATGTCGTGGGAAAAAAATGATTTCTTCTTTCCCACCGAAAGGTAGGCTGAAATTGCTGCCAGGTGTAGCTTGAGTGAAGATGGTTTCAAGCCTGACGCCTGTATGTGTACCAGGTAGTCTAGCAGCTGGGGGTCTGAAGCTGATAGGGGTTCGACCTTTTCACTCTTGAACCAGAGGGAAAACCTTTTCCATTTGGCTGCATAAGTCTTCTTAGTGTTCGTTTTTTTAGCCATCCTCAGTATCTTAAGGACCTGGTCAGAGTACTGTGAGGACGGAAACTAACTCCTCAAGAACCAGGCCTTGAGGTAGAGAGTGTATGTCTGGGTACTGCACTCCTGTCTGAGGAAGGGTCAGCAGGGAGCGAGTCAGAGGCAGGCGAAAGGGCCTGTTGCAGGACATTGAGAGAAGGAGAGGGTACCAGGCTTGCCTGGGCCAGTCCAGAGCCACTAGGATCATCGATGCAGGCTGCTGTCTGAGTTTCAGCAAAACCCTGAATATCAGGGGAAAGGGAGAAGATGCGTATAGGAACCTCCCTGGCTAGTCTAGGAACAGGGCATCCAGAGGAAGTGTTCCTGGAACTGGGGGTCTACAACAGTACTGAGGAAGCTGAAAATTGAAAGGAGAGGCAAACAGATCCACATCTGGTGTGCCTCACCACCTGAACACTGTGGCCAGTACTTGCTTGTTCAGTGTGCATGCGCTCTGACCTTGACTGATGCGGCTTAGAGCATCCGCGAGAGTATTGAGTTTGCCTGGGAGGTGAATAGCTGAGAGGCTGACTGCCAGGGAGAATGCTAGAGACCAGAGCTTCAGAGCTTATAAACAGAGTATTCCTGATCTGGTACCACCCTGCTTGTTTATGTAGAACGTTGCAGTGGTGTTGTCCATTTGAATTTGAACCACCTGCCCGTCTATGCTGGGAGCAAAAGCTTTGAGAGCTAGTAAGACTGCTCTGAGTTCCAAAAGATTTATGTGTAACTGTGACTCTTCAGGAGTCCAGTTGCCGCTTACTGAGGCACTGTCTAAATGAGCTCCCCAGCCCAAAAGGGAGGCATCTGTGGTGATCACCTTTGTGGGAAGAGGAGCTTGAAAGGGAACCCCTGCCTGCAAATTTGCAGGGTTCTTCCACTACAGCAAGTTTTGGAGGAACTGTTCCGACACAGGTATCAACTTTGAAAATGTGTTGCTTCTCCGAGACCAGCGAGCTCTGAGGTGGGCTTGCAGGAGTCTCATCGTGTACCTGACCCCTGGGACTACTGCAGTCATAGAGGCCATATGTCCCAGAAGTTTGAGGAAATGTCTGGTTGGTCTTGTCTGCCCCGGGCAAAAGAATCTACCACTGAAAGGAAACTCTGAATTCTTTCCTGTGGGAGGAAAGCATACCCCTTCTAAGTGTCTAGCTGGGCCCCTATGAAGGTGAGCAGCTCAGTGGGTTCCAGGTGAGATTTAGTTAGATTTACCAAGAAACCCAGAGACTCCAGAGTGCGTTCTGTGAGAGAAAGAGATTCCTTGACCTGGCAAGGAGACTTTGCTACTATGAGCCAGTCGTCCAGATAGGGACAGGGAGCGACACCCAGTCTCCTGAGATGTACTGCTACCTCTTCGAGACACTTGGTAAAGACTCTTGGGGCCAAGGACAGACCGAAGGGCATTGCGGTGAACTGATAGTGACCTGAAGGAAGTTTGAACCTGAGAAACTTCCTGTGAGATCTCTTTATGGGTATGTGGAAGTAGGCATCCTTTAAGTCGAGGGAGGCTAGCTAGTCTCCCTACTGTAAGGACTGTATGACCAGTGACAGAGTGACCATTTTGAATTTTTTTTTTTTTTTTTCAGATGCTTGTTTAAATATCTGAGATCTAAGATAGGTCGCCACTCCCCAGGTTTCTTTTGTGTCAGAAAATACCTGGAGTAGAGGCCCTTGCCCTTCTCGTGGGTGGGGACCCTCTCCACTTCTCGTAAAGCCAGAAGATTTTGTACATCCATTTCCAACAACAGTATCTGTGTTGGGGACAGAGGTCTTGACACCTGGATACACTTGAGGTCTGGCAGCTGCTTGAACTGTAATGACAGACCCTTCTCCACTATCTCCCGCACCCACTTGTCCGACGTTATGAGGGACCAGTGCTGAATATAGTGAGAGAGTCTGCCTCCAACCAGAAATGGGGAGGCGACCTGGACACTCACATCAGGACTTAGACTGAGAGGCAGATGGCTGGGTAGAGGTGGCTGTTCTTTTGCCCCTTCTGCCTCTGCCTCTGAAAGACCCCCTCTACTGGCTAAAGTCAGACTGGGAATAGGGATTGTAAGGCCTGGGAACATAACTTCTGCCCCTACCACCTCTGGGACGGGATCTCTAAGGGGTGGTCGGTTTAGGCTTGGATGAGTGTCTGTGCCAGGAGGCCTTGTATTCATGAACTTTTTTCATGTAGTCAGTGGTTCTGTAATCAAACTGCATATTTTGATCACAGGGAAAATCCATGGCCTTGTTCTGAGTGTCTGTGGTCAGACTGGTTGTTCTAAGCCAGGCAAAGCGTCTCAGAGAGATGGCATGGGCCATCTCCCTAGAGGCTGCATCATTGTTGTCATTTGCCATGTGGAATTGGTACATAGTAGCTTCCAGGACAGTTTTTGACGTATCCACCAGCTCCTGCACCATAGAATCTGATCTGTTGCGGGCGATAGCCTGGACAGATTTTCAAAGGGCTTTCTGATATTCGGCTGTGAATGCCATGTAAGAAGAAAGCCTGAGAAGCAGGGAAGCTGTGGCATACATTTTCTTTGCTATAAAGTCAGTTTTCTTGGAATCCTTGTCAGTGGGAGAGGGCGACAAGGAGACTCCAGCTTTCTCACAAGCTGCCTGCTACACTATACTTTCGTGGCTAGGGTGTGCAGACAGGAACTCAGTACCATTTTTAAAAATTTATATTTTCTCTCAAGCTGCTTATCAACCTCTGATACTGAAGTGGGGTGTTGAAGCACCTTCATGGTATTTTTTCTAAATGCATTATAGATAGGTACGACCGGGGTCTTTGAGGATGAAAGACCCTTCATCTCCCTATAATCTTCGTCTTCATCAACATCCCGGTTGGGCTTCTGTGTAGGGAGGTCCAGGGTATCCAGCATATTTTGTATAAATGTAAACATAGAGGAAGGATCCTGTGGTCACCCGGGGGATCCCCAAGGTGAGGGTATGGGGACTCCTGGGGCTCAAGGCCCTCAAAATCCATGTCAGGGGCATCATAAAATTGATCATCCCCTGCATCACCCTCACAGTCTATACAAGGGAGAACTGTGGAAGAGTGCTTGCCAGTCCCAGTAAATCGAGGACCCATCTTTTGAAGGGTCTGAAACGGTTGACATGCTTTTTCCATATCTTGCACTGACGGAAGAACCTGTGCAGTTTGTGTTTTGTTTTTTCTGTATGCTGTAAGCTGCCTGTTGTCTCACTATGGCTTTCCCAGGAGCAACGGCAGCATATCTGTCTTGACAGAGTTTCATTTTAGCCACTTAATCAAAGGCTTGAGCAAGCTTCCTTTTTTCGTCACTGTTATTTTTCAATTTGTGATGAACTTCATCTTTGGAAGCTTTATTTTTTGACTGGGATCTGGAGGGTTCCTCAGCACCTCTGCTTTTGGTATTAGTATTTTTGAATGGCCCCTTGTCAGAAACCTTTGATTTATCCTCGGCCATAATAATCAAAGGTTTGTCTGCTATGTTCGCCAATTTAAGCAAAGCAAACCAGTTCTGGACCTAGGAACCGAGTGCAGGTTTCTGTGAAAATGCCACCGGCCAGTCCTGCCCCAGTTAATAAACTCTATTACTAGTGCCTTTTTTTTTTTTTTTTTGGTTGTAAAACTGGGATCTATATCAGTGCCAATCTTAATAGAAACACAGTAACACTCAACTGCGCACAGGTGGCTGCTGGACCCTTATGGACAGTTCTGACACAGATGATACCAAGGTCCAGTAATATCAAAAAAGGTTTCCTTGTAATTGCCAATCTAGAGAGAAAGACCCTAGGCACTGTTTAAATTTGAAATCTACTGCAGGTGCCTCGCGGTAAACCCCACAAGGTCTGAGGTAAAAAACAAGGCAACAGTCCGTAATTCGACGGTTCCCACAAGGATTTGTCCCAAAAATGAAGGAAACCGTCAAAAATAATCATCCGCGATAAAATTAGGCTTTAAACTAAATAGTTGCCATAAAAATAAAGTCATAATAGCGCTGTCACGCTAAAAATAAAAAATTTGTGCAGCACTAATGAAAAAGTTCAACTTTCACTCAGCACACTAAAGGAAATAATTTGTGAGGAAAACTTTACCCAGATAAGCACTAGGAAGCTGTCAACAAGGAAAGTTGGGAGACACTTCAGAGGCAATATTGCTCAGTCCAGCGGAGAAAAAATTCTGAAGCGTTCAACAGCTCTCACTCAGCTCACACCCCCTGTCTTTTGATTAGCTTGTCCCTACGCCCATTTAAATATCGCTTGAAGGCACACCTCCGGGACAGTTGCACCTAGCCAGCTAAGTGCAAAAAAGTTACCGATACTAAAGGATTCCTGGGGTAAGAAAACCTTTTTTTTCACATCCTGTTTGCTGCAGTGTAGTAGATTGTAACAGACCGATTCTGCTATTACAAGCTGACTTTTTCTGTAACTACAATTCCCAGAATCCTTTGCAGCTGACATCAGAGGTGGGCCACAGCAGTGGGAGGTTTGGTAGCCTGCAGTGCAAGTTAGAGCTTTTATATGCTCTGATCAGATGTTTGCTGGCCTCGCTGTTCTCCCGGGGACATGTACAGTCCTCTGTGACTGTACTCAACCCAGGGAGGACAGCAGGACCAGCAAGCTAAAAAATCACACCTTATAAAAATTCTAACATGCCATGCAGGCTCTTGAGTCTCCCACTGCTGCAGCCCTCTTCTCATGTCAGCTACAGGGAGTTGTGGGGTTTGTAGTTACAGAAAAGTTTTTGCACAGAAAGTGTCAATTGGGACCAGCCTCACACTTGGGCATGGTGCTCTTAGTGCTGACTATTCCCCTTTAAAGGTGACTAGCGATTAAAATTGAAAACATCTTACCTATTACATTCTTTTTTCAAATGTTATCCAGTAACACATTGCTGTTCCTTTTTACTTTAATATATATTAAAAACACAATGAAAGAGTGGGCATAAAACTGCATTCCGCCCTGTTATCAGTAGAGGGCAGCCAATGACATCGCTACTACAAATAGCTATTTGCATGGTGGTATGGTAGTGATGTCACATGCACCCACCCACTGGTGACAGAGCAGAATGTGGTTTTAAACATTTTTGTAGCTGTTTTTTTCACCTGTGAAAAATACATAATCGGTACATATTTAAAAGCTTTTGCAAGGAGAAAATGGGACTAAAGGTTAAATTGATGATTTTAGAATGATGAAAACTAGTTTTTTATATTTCATTGCTGGTTGGTTGCCTTTAAACAAAACGTGTAATGGCACAATTGGTGAGTCTCAGGAACTTTATTTTTCCTTAAACATAATTTCTGTTGATCTTACTTTCAGAGGAAGCTCTTGCAGCAGGTACCACAATTAGGACTGACGCCACCTGGTGGCGGTTCTTGAAATTTTTTTCCATCCAGCAGTACCGACGTGGGAACGCCCCCCCGCTGAAGTCAGCTCCACCCCGCGCGTCACCCTACTGTATATAAGGGAGGAGTTCCCCATGTGCACCAGTTCTTTCCCGCCGCACGGTCAGGGATAGTTCGCTTTGGCTACCGTTCATAGTACCAATCACATCCTTCTCCACCGTTCAGCCAAAGTTTTTCGCTGCATCTGTGTCCTCGGTTTCAAAAGGGCACGTTAAGTGCTCTTGTGTGCGACAGATACCCGCCAAAGACAGCCATTCGGCGTGCCTCTTCTGTCTCAGGCCTGACCACGACACTGACGCCTGCCCCCATTTTCAGGCCTTCAACTCCCGCACTAGGACCAGGCGTCAGAAGTCTCTTTCCACCTACCTAGTGGAATCAAAATTGGCCACCATGGAACGGGCCTCTTCCTCGGGGGATTCTGACCACCCTCCTGCCCACAAGCAACACGAACTCCGGGAGCACAAGGACAGAGGTTTCACTTTAGGCCCAGGTCTTCGGGCTCGAAGTCCGGGTCATCGGGGCATGACTCCCGCCTCACGGCCCTTAAACCATTTTCTGGGTCTTCTGTGACCAAGTCTCCTGGAACTACCCTTCAACCTTTCAAGGTACATCCGCCCACCAAGAAATCTTTCTCGCCGTGCGCAGGTAAGGCCTCCTCCCACTCGGCCTCTTCCTCGAAGGCCGACTCCCAGGAGTCGAGCAAGATCTCCGGGTCTTCTGGCAGCAGGGCCTCCTCCTTGCCGCCGAAATCTCGGGACTCTGACTGAAGCCCACCTTAGGTGAATGACCAGCGCTCGGTTGAGAAGTTCGCAACTCATAAGGCTGACCACCCTAAGGCTCACGCCTCTGAAGGATGTCCGTTGGCCTCTAAAGATAAGCGGACCCCAGACGGACATCTGCCTGCAACCCCACTGGCCACCAACCCGGCGAAGGTCATACCACCGCCGGTCACTGTTCTTCAACGCCGGTCACCCGGCACCTCACGGCGTCAGTTCTGGCACACCATCACCTGGTCACCGGCCCGTCTGGACGTCGACTTCCTGACAGTGGAGGTGCCGCCCCGACAACGCCCCTCAGGCCCACACTCAGTAGATAGGGTTCGGACCCTCGCGGTCCCCTCTGACGATGGGGCTGACGATGGCTCAGGCTTGGGTGCTCCTCCACCCCCTGCGCCTGGTTCACCCAAACTGAATCTCTCCCAGGTCAAGGAGCTTTTCTCCCACTGGTGGGACACCGTGAAGCGGGACCTACCAGCGGGGGCACCTCCTCCCACGCCCGTTTTGGTTCCAGTACCTAATACCCCAGAACTTTTAGACGCTGGGGCAGATGAGAAACCGCACCCAAAAAGCATAAGGAGAAAAGAAGGAGGACCAGATCCAGTAGCTCCTCCCACTCTTCTTCTCCGGACGGGTGGCTCAAGAGGAAGCGGCATAGATCCCCTTCCACCCCAAACTCTTACACAGACTCTGACACTTCACGTGCAGACTCCGACGTAGAGCCAGACCTGGGGGACACAGAGGGACACCCCAGATCTCTTCCAGATGACCCTAGCTTCATGGAGGTGATGAGGCATATCCAGACCAACATGGACTGGGACACTGAGGCCCTGGACCCCAAGCGACTGCGTTTGGCTAAATGCCTCTGCCAAAAAGACCCTAAGCCGGTGGTCATCCCTCCCATGGTTGACACCTTTGAGGATGTCACCCTCATGACCTGGAAGCTCCCTCACTCCTCCTCTGCTGTGCGCAAAAAGGCTCATCAGCTTTACCAGGCACCTAAGGACCATCCTTTTCTGGCCGAACCACCCGCAGCGGACTCGGTGGTGATTTCAGCAGCTCACGACCATTTGCAGAGGCCCAAACACCTGAGAACCCATCCGCCTGATAGAGAGTCAAAGCAGCTGGATTCTGTGGGCTGCAAGGTGTACTTTGCTGCCACTTGCAGAATCAGGAGTTTAAACTTCCTGGCACACATGGTCCAATTCCAGAACATCCTTTGGGAACAAGGGTTGGACATAGTGCAGAGCATTCCCGATTGCCCTCAGTGGGCAGAGCTTGCCAAGCTACTGCAGACCGGCTCAGACGTGGGTACCCACATTCTGAGGTCGGCCTATGACTTTGCGGACAGCTCTTCAAGGGCGGCCACCACTGGCATTTGCCTCCGATGCCATGCTTGGCTTCGGGTTTCTGGGTTCGATCCAGATGTTCAGACCAACATACTGGACGCTCCCTTCAAAGGCTCCGTGCTCTTTGGTGAAGACACGGAGAGGATCATCACCAGGCTGCAGGACTCTGGCAAGGCTATCCGAACCGTGCAGTCCATGTACTGCCCGAAACAGGGGCAAACTCATAAGCCTTATTTTCATGGCCTTGGGGGACATCAACCTCAGCAGCCTCGCTTTCAGCAACATTCGCAGCGAGGTGGCTTTAGTCACAGGGGTGGAGCCAGAGGTTCTTCTGCCTCCTCCTCTAGACAGGCCAAGGCAGCCACTGCCGCCGTCCCCCCCCCCACCGCCTGACTATCCAGGCTACCCTCCTTTCCCAGACGTTCAATCAGGGGAGCCAGTCGGAGGCCGCTTTTCCCTCAACGCGGATGCGTGGGGCCAAGTGACCTCTGACCAGTGGGTACTCGATCTCGTGGAGTTCGGGCACTCCATAAAATTTGACTCTGTTCCACCGGACAGACCACCGACCCTATCCCGTTATCCATGGGAACACTGAGCACTGGTCAGAAGGGAGATTTTATCCCTTTTGGACAAAAATGCCATCGAGCCGGTATTCCCAGCTGAAAGAGAGAGAGGGTTCTTCTGCCACTTCTTCCTAGTCCCGAAAAAGTCGGGAGACCTCAGACCCATTCTGGACCTCAGTGATCTGAACCTATGGGTCTCCTACAGGAGATTCAGGATGGTCTCCTTCCCCACTCTCCTGTCGCTTATTTCGGCAGGGGACTGGTTGGCATCCCTGGACATGCAGGACACCTACTTGCATAGCCCTATTGCCAGGAGCCATAGAAGATTTTTAAGGTTCAGGTTCAAAGACAAGGACTGTCAATTCCAAGTCCTTCCCTTTGGTCTCTTTTCAGCCCCCAGAGTCTTCACCAAGTGCCTGGCAGTAGTCGCGCGGCACTACGGAGACGGGGCCACTTTGTGTTCCCTTATCTGGACCATTGGCTCCTCCTGGCTCCCTCCAGGTCTCGCCTGTTGGAAACTATCAGGGATTCCATCTCGCTGTTTCAGCGCTTAGGGATCACCATCAACAGGGACAAATCTCATCTGCTCCCAGCCCAGAACATCCAGTTCATTGGAGCTCTTCTGGATACCGCTGTCGGGAAGGTGTTTCTTCCCACCGACAGAGCAGGTCGCATTTAGGTCTTGGCATCTCAGATCTCTTCAGCCTCAAGAGTCCCTGCAAGGCTCCTCCTCAGGCTGTTAGGGCATATGGCAGCCACCATAGTTTCGGTCCCTCTGGCGCACCTACGCGTGAGAACCATCCGGTGGTCCTTAAGGGCTCAGTGGGATCAAACATTAGACAGCTTGGACACCTCAGTCTGGATCTCGGAGCCAGTCCGCTGGGAATTACGCTGGTGGATGTCATCCAAAAATTTGCTGGCAGGCATCCCCTTCCATGTAGGAGCACCATCCTAGATTCTGACCACAGACGCTTCGTCCGCGGGATGGGGTGCTCATTTAGGGACACATCACACTCAAGGCTTTTGGTCCCCAATAGAGGAAGATCTGCATATCAACGTTCTGGAGCTGAGAGCAGTCCTGTATGCCCTCCAAGCCCTGGTCTTGGTCCTAGTGCCGGGCCATCTCTCGGTACAGACGGACAACACTTCGGTGATGTTCTACATCAACAAGCAAGGTGGCACACACTCTTACCCCATCTGCTGGGAAGCCATGCGAGTGTGGGACTGGGCTGTGGGGCACCAGCTCTTGTTGACAGCGGTACACGTTCCAGGGGAACAAAACGTAATGGCCGATACGCTCAGCAGGACAAAATCACAAGCTCACGAGCTGCTTCAAGAAGTCGCAGATCACATCATCTGTCAGTGGGGGACACCAGACCTGGATCTCTTCGCGTCACGGTTCAACGCAAAACTGCCCAATTTCTGCTCGCTAGGTCCAGAGCCTGGAACTTTTTGGCAAGACTCGTTGCCCCTCTGCTGGAAAGGGAGGTTTCTCTATGCGTTTCCTCTTTTACCGCTGTTACAGAAGGTTCTCCTCAAAGCGCAGTCAGAACCCTCCATCCCCATTCTGATCGCTCCGCTATGGCCTCGTCAGATTTGGTTTCCTTTACTTCAGTGTTTAGCGGCAGAGCCTCCACTGCCTCTTCCACTATCCTCTCATTTCCTGTCGCAGGACAGTGGGTCCCTGATACACCCGAATCTGCGTTCTCTTCACCTGCGTGCCTGGCTTCTCAGGACCTAGCTAAAACCAGATTTGGTGTGTCCAATCAGGTAGCACAAGCTGTGGTCGAGGCGCGCAAGCCTGCCACCAGGGTCACTTACACTATGAAGTGCAAACGTTTCTGTATATGGGCCACAGCCAAGAGGGTGGACCCGCTGGTCTGTCTGGTTAATTCATTTCTAGAATACCTGCTTTCTCTCTCAGAGACAGGTCTCAGTTATTCCTCCATCAGAGTGCACCTGGCCACCATCTCCGCTTATCACTTACCTATATCGCATAAGACGGTGGCTCAGATGGCAGTTTCCAAAGCCTTCTTACGTGGTATTCTTCATATCAGACCTCCCATCTGGGATCCTGTTCCCCCTTGGGATCTCCTTTTCGTCCTGGAGAAGCTTACACTTCCCCCCCTTTGAACTGGCTATGGAGGCTGAGCTTCGTCTTTTATATTGGAAGACTTTGCGTTTGGTAGCTTTTACTTTGGCGAGGCGCATTTCAGAACTTCAAGCCCTCATGTGTAAAGACCCTTACCTTGTTTTTTTTTTTCTTCCAATTATTTCACCAGGTGAGACACACTAAGCTGAAAGCTTGTTTACAGGTGCAACCTGGGAGCACAGGGAAGTTAAGTGACTTGCTCAGGGTCACACAGTATGCAAGTGGGGGCTGTGGGATTCAAACCCAGGTCTCCAGATTTGCAGCTCAGAGCCTTAAACCACTGTACTATACTGCCTCCCATATGTTGTCCCTTGTGTTTTTCACAAGGATAGGGTTGATCTTCGCACTTGCCCAAAGTTTTTACCGAAGGTAGTTTCCGAGCTCACTCTGAATCAATCCGTTCAGTTTCCGGTATACTATCCAGAGCATTCTAATGGGTGGAAGCCCTGCTTCATTCCTTGGACATCCACAGGGCTCTCCGATGTTATCTAGCTAGGACAAAAGGGGACAGGAACTCTGATCAACTTTTTGTATCCTTTGCTCAACGGTCCTTAGGTCGCCCGGTCACCAAGCAGACGCTTTCGTGCTGGTTGGTTCATTGCATTACTTTTTGTTAGGAGAAGCACAACAGGTCTACCCCGGGGCCAGTTAGAGCTCACTCTACCAGAGCTGTCACTGCTTCATTCGCGGCACTGAAGCTGGTACCAGCGGCCAATATTTCTGCTGCCGCTACCTGGAGTTCTGTTCATATCATTGTCAGGCATTACAGCCTTGACATTGTTTCCAGACACAGAGCAGGGTTTGGCCACACAGTTCTGCAAGGCCTGGTTTCCTGAGGGACCTTCCCCTTTTCTGCTGTTCCTTTCCTTACTGTTCCCTCTCCCAAGGGTTGTTATATGTTTATACTGCTTGGGAATCAGTCCTAATTGTGGTACCTGCTGCAAGAGCTTCCTTTCGAAGTAAGATAGTACAGTTACGTAAGAACTTACTGTAACAGTAGATCTTCAAGAGAAGCTCTTGCAGCAGGTATATTTCCTGCCCTCCTTCCCCCAGGAATCAGATCCTTTTCAGGCTAGTCTTCCCTCTTTGTGAGGGAATCATCTCAGTTCATACTTCTGACTATTGCCTGTTACCTTATCTCTGCCTGATGGGGGGCGTGCAAGAACTGGAGCACGTGGGGAACTCCTCCCTTATATAGGGTGACGCCGGGGATAGAGCCGATGTCAGTGGGGGCGTTCCCATGTCAGTACTGCTGGACGGAAAAAAATGCTGAGAACTGCCGCCAGGTGGCATCAGTCCTAATTGTGGTACCTGCTGCAAGAGCTTCTCTCGAAGATCTCCTGTTACAGTAAGTTCTTACGTAACTGTACTTTATTTCATGATACCAGTACAACCAGTACAAATAAAACAACCTATATATAAAATTTTTAAGTTACGCGGACAACCAATGACCCACGTTCATAAGCTAGCTTGAGACACCAGAGGGTTGGGTGAGAGAAGAAGATCAAGCATCTGAGCGACTGCTCTCCTCTTCTGGGGGAGGGAGGTGGTGCCTAGCCTACGTCTGGCCCCTAGTAGTGGCTAGGGCAGCAGAACATCTGTGACTGCTAACTGAGGGGTGGAGAACTGATGGCATACTGCGTATGGAAGTATGTGCAGTGATGCTATTGACGGCATTGTACGCACGCTCCTCCAGGGAACCATAAAAGGGAAACCACTGTGGGTGGCAGAATGATTCCCGGCCCCTCACAGGCCCCAGCATGGCCCAGAAACCATATCCTGTGAGTGAGGGTTGACTGGGTTCCCTGGCACCCACCACGGGGGAGGATAAGCCATGGGGGAACACAGGGCCAGTATGTCTGGGGGAAGCCAGGTGAGAGGACTGGAGGTGGGGTCAGGGTGAAATGGGCACACTAGGGACAGGTGGATAAAAGAACAAGCAAAAAAAAAAGTACAGATTCACAAGGGGCAAGTCATGTCAAACTAACCTGCTAGAATTCTATGGCAAGGTCAGCAGAGCCGTAGATGAAGGTGAATCGGTGGATGTTGTGTTTTTAGACCTTGCTAAGGCCTTTGATAAAGTCCCTCATGAGGAGTTGATTGAGGCTCTCAAAGAACTTGGTGTCCAGTCTGGAATAACAAGATGAATTGGGGCCTGATTATTAGGAAGGAGACAAAGGGTCTGCCTCAGGGGGGAACTCTCCGGGTGGGCAGATGTGACTAGCGGCGTGTCCCAGAGATCCATGCTGGGTCCTTGTCTTTTTAATTTATATATGTCAACTATGAAGCCACAAACTGACATATGGCTATCTAAATTTGTGGATGATAGTCGTCTGGGCCCCCCAGTAAATAGTCAAGAGGATGCAGCAGTGCTACAAGAAGCACTGGGGGACCTCAAAGCCTGGGCCTATAAGAAAAGATATTTGTTTAATATCAAGAAGTGCACTGTGATGCACCTGGGTAAAAATAACCCCCAGCATGATTATACACTAGCTGGGAAGGTCTTAAGGACTGTTAAGGATGAGAGCGATTTTGGAGTAAGGGTCAGCAATGACCTTAGATTTAAACATTATAATCAGGTGATTAAAAAAACTAGCGGTATCCAAGCTGCATTCATAGGCATATTAGAAGTAGGAGCAAGGAAGTATTGATTCCCCTCTATACCTCCCTGGTGTGCCCATGCATTCAGTACAGTGCTCAGTTTTGGGCTCCTGGGAATAAGGGAGATATAAAGGCCCTGGAAAAAGTTCAAAGAAGGGCTACAAGAAAAATCAAAGAGGTCCGGAGTCAGAACTATGCAGCAGGGTTGCAAAACCTGGAGTTATATTCATTGGAATTTCGCAGATTAAGGGGAGACGTGTTTGATTTTTAGAGCAGTGTCGGATTCACATCTGTGAGAACAGTTGGGGCTTATGTTGAGAGACCAGAAATATAGCCCTAGAGCCCACCCCTTACAGTTAATAAGTGTGAGATATAATAGCCAGTTAAGGAAATTCTGGTTCTCAGTGAAAGTTGTTAAGATGTGGAACAAACTCCCCATGGAAGTGGTTGCGAGTAGAACCGTGGAAGCCTTTAAGCATTCCCTAGACTCCTATCTGATAAGTAACAACATTACTGAGTAACACTAGTTTTTGAGCAAGCTATAATGGACGACAGTCTTTAAAAAGCTCTGAAATAACCTATGAAACCTAGTGAGGTCAAATCACAATATGTGATACTTGGACATAGAAACACAAATGTTATTGAAAACTGTTGTCAGTCAAATCATCTCAGTTTGAATGATTCCATGAAGGAAAATATTGTCATATCCAAGAACTAGCAGTAGTACCTTTCAGTAGACACCCCGAACAACTGCAGACTGGGGGAGGGGACCTGTATAGAGCAAAGTCAGGAGGGAGGTTACTGTGGGGGGGAGTGACATGGAAGGATTTTTTTTTTTTTTTTTTTTTTGCCATTAGAGATGCACTAAGCTGAAAAGTTGTTTCCAGGTGCGACCTGGGAGCACAAGGATGTTAAGTGACTTGCTCAGGGTCACACAGTATGCGGGGGGGGGGCTATGGGATTCAAACTCAGGTCTCCAGGTTTGCAGCTCAGAGCCTTAAACCACTGTGCTATACTGCCTCCTTGGAGGAGGATTGAACCCGGCCAGAGTGGAGGAGCTGGAGGATGTGAGTCAGCAGGGGTGAGGGGTCAGACACGGAGACAGCAGAAGAAAATAAAATCACTAATTTTCCATATATGACAAAAAAATATATTTTACGTATACCAATAAGGGGGCAATTTTGGTTAATTTATTTACCCAGCTGGTGTTTTTATTATATACGGGAAGAGTAGTTATTTTCTGTATGAGCTGGAAAAACTGCAAAGTACTGGAGCAAGGGAGGCAACAAAGGGGTCAAAATCCCCCCCCCCCCAGGGTTCAAGAAAAGGCACTGGTGGCAGTGGTCCATCCCGGGTCTAGGGCAGGTGTGCAGCAGATGGTGGCAGGAGAATCAGAGGGTGGAGCCAGAGTGAAAACAAAATGCGCAACACTCACCACTTGGCGTTGCTGGTAACTGGGAAAATGGAAAACTCAAAGAAGGAAATAACACAGAGCACACAATGGCAAACTCCATCCAGAATAAGGTTATTCAGATAGTGTGAAGGAAAAGAAAAACATCAAGCCATCAGCAGTAGGGAAGGGGTGTTCGACAGTAACCCGGTTCTGATTCTGATCATTTTCGAGAAAGTTCTGATTGGGTCTGATTTATTCTGGTTTACTAAAACCAATATACTTTCCAGACTGATCCAAAACCAGGTCAGAGTTACATCTGAGTCAGGTTAAATGATAGAATCAGGTTACCCCTTCATACTGTACATAATCACTGTCTTTACATCATTTAATATTTAAAATAGTTATTTAATGTGTTTTTTAACCAATTTCTCATTATTCTTAACTGGGCATGCAGATCCAAAATCAATTACATTATCTGGACCAGGTCAGAATAGGGTCACTTGAAAATCTGAACCTGGTCAACAGACTGGACAGGGTCAAATCAGAGGCACAAATGACTGATTCCCAGAGTCGGTTGAGCCATTCTGTGGGCGTTCTTATCTGACACAGAGCCTGCCCTCCTATCCCAAATCAGCAGCCATGCTTCCCTCTGTATCCCAACACATTGCAGAGCCTGGCTTTTGCTGGTTTAACTTTTTGTTTACTCCATGCTGTCTTGAAACATAGAAACATAGACTTTGATGGCAGATAAGGACCGCTTGGCCCACCCAGTCTGCCCATTTCCCTACCTAATGGATAAGCTGCAGATTCTAGTTAACAAACAGCCTACTTCCTACTACCCACCACTAGAATTGCCTTATGTCTGTCCCATGCATTCTTGAATTCCTCCACTGTTTTTGACCCCACACCTTCCTCAGGAAGGCAGTTCCATATGTCCACCACCCTCTCCATGAAAAAAATACTTCCTCACATTCCCCCTGAGCTGTTCCCCCTGTAACTTCAAATTGTGTCCCCTTGTTCTTGCACATCTCTTTTACTGGAAGATGCTCTCCTCTTGGACTTTGTTGATTCCCTTGAGGTACTTGAAAGTTTCTATCATGTCCCCCCTCTTCCTCCTTTCCTCAAGGGTATACATCTTAAGCAAGTTAATTTTGGATGGATATCGTTTTGTGTGTGTGTGTGTGTGTGTGTGTGTATACCAGTTTTCGTCGTCTTCTTCAATGTGGGAGGCCACCCCGGAATGATAGTTACACTGATGTTGGGTATTTTGCTGGGCTTTGTTGGACACCCTCTGACTTCGCTGTTATGGTCTAATAAACCCTTCGTTACCTGCAGGGTCTGCCTGCGTTTTCCCTCAGAGAGGGGGCATGAGGTGAAGGGTTTTATACCCTGATAACATCTAGGTTGGTTTATTTATTTATTAAATTTTGGTGACTGGGTAGGCCCACTGAGCCCCAAAGGTCCCTTTTTCAGGGGTGACCTGAGATAACAACACAAGTTATAAGAATGAACAAGGACATAAGGAACATTTGAGGCATTGTGAGTTACATCATGAGGTGGTTACAGTAAAGAAAAATAGTGGATACAGGCATGGTAAAAGAAAAGCAGTGGATACTATGTGTACATGGATGAGCACACTTACTGTTACTCTTACTGGTCAATTTGGTGGGCCGATGGAGTGATAACCTATCTGCCCTTTTGGTTGCTACAGTTTGTAGCATTCTATTGATAAGAATATGCTTATGTCAATGATGTGTTCTCATGGATGAAACATTGTTTAATGTATCATTGTGCTCTCTGAAAAGCCTGTTCCTGTCTTGTGGCTGAGGCTGCACATGGCACCTTAGCTGTAGGGGGCGCTCCTGTATCATGATAGTAGTTATAAAATTCTGATATTACAGCAGTAGAGGCAGCATTGTCTTATTCGTGATGACTTCTTCTCTTTCCTAATAACTATTTGTAGGTGAAAGGTATTGCTTGTGTTTCATTGCCTTAGTCTAAGGTAAAGTTTATTCTTCTAGTGGAGCTGCTTTCTATATGATATATGCAAAAATAAAATATGCTCATGTATGTAACCCTATCCTAAACTTATGTAGATGTTCTTTAGCTATGTGTGTGTGTGTGTGTCCCTAGCTCTATATGTAATGTGTTTCCCCGCAATTCTATATGTGTATGTGTGTCCCTAGCTCCGTGGTATAGCTGATACATCTGTGTGAGACGTCGTCACGTTATGTCTGTCTGTGTGAGATGCCCCACTTATAGAAGTGGGTATTGCGTGGATGTTAGTACTCCCATTTATTAGACATGGGTATGCATGCTGTGTAAGTCTATCCCACTTATAGCTGTGGCCTATGTACTTGTGTATCATCTGCATGACACAAGCATACAGGTAATCATGACATGCCTTGTGTACGTGATGTGTGTGTAGGTAAGCTTGTAGTCATGACGTACCTTGCATACATCATGTGCTTGTAGGTGTGCATATTCTTACACTTGCCTTTCCTCTCCATGGCGACACAGGCATGACACTGGAGAGGAGGCTTAGCAATGGAGGCAGGGCTTTGGATGTCATATCAGAGAGCTTTCACCAACTGGGAGGGGCAATATCTGCTGAACTAAACCTGTACTGAGAGCTTCTGTCGATTGCTTCTGGTGGTAGCATGGCAGCAGTAGTGGTAGCAGGGTTGGGGGGGGAGGTGTCACAGAATGAACCAATGCCTGTATGGAGCTGCTGTCAACAGAGGGGGGTGTTGAGTAACGACGCCTAGCCGACCGTTGGAGAAGGTAGGAGTTACTCCACCAGTTACAAATTTTGCCAAAAACAAAATTGCAAGTGGTGGTGGATGGGGGCAGGGGAGCTACCCCAGGGTGTGTATAAATTAACTCCATTATGTCCTTGACGCTACCACTTTTTAGACAGTTCTGCCAGCATTGTCCTCACTAGTGTGCTGTGGTACGAGAAATGGCTCTCTGAATTTAGTTGCTAATTTGAAAAGAGTTCTTGTCCAGGCTGGCTAATGCATGTCTTTATCTCCAGCTTCCCCTTTGGGTTCACCTAGGGAACAAAGGGCTTCAGTCCATGTGCTCTGCCTTTGCTAGCTTTTCCAGGTCATCTGTCTCAAAGCGAAAGATATGGTAGCCATTCTTGGCTGTCAGGTCCGCGCACCCCTTGCTGGTATAGAAGTCAATGGCAGTCCTATTCCAGTCCAGGACTACAAATTGAAGCTGCTTGCATTTGTGCTCAACACCAATCTGGATGGGGTAAGGGGGGTGGGGACAAGAGAGAGAGAGAGATGCTTTAATTTAATGTACTGTATTGGTTTTCTCATTAAAGCACACAGTATAAGGGTCTCACCATAGGAGGGTCTCACCATTGGAGCAAGTAACAGTCATGTATATGGCAGTCTTTTACAGTTTGACAACATTAGTTACACAATGTATACACCAGTCCTCGAGAGAGAGAGATGAAAACAATAATATCAGCTCCACCTTTCCTTGCCCCAAATCACAAAACCATAACATAGATATTGAAATGACCTCTTCAGACCATATGAATCAATTGGGTTAACAAAAGTGCATTTACTTTAAGGCAGTTTATTAAAATTTTTTTTTTTTTTTGTATTTCTATACTTGTTTTTCTGAATGTTTATGTTTTGGTTTTTTTTCCTGTTTTGCTTGCTACTTTTTGATTAAACAGGAAAATATTGCTCTACTTCCTTTGGTCCAGGATAAGGCAGGGATTGTCTGCTAATTGTTTTCACTAATTTTATGCATTTGAGTAATATATTTTGTATTATGTTTTAGATTATTTAGAAGATTTTGATTGTTACATGAAATGTTTGCTATATGTAAATGTAACCCCTAGATGGCGCTATCCCAGGGGCTACTACCCCTGCCTGATTTGCCACTAACAGGTTGAGGGGCCTGGATCCAATGGCGGGTGCCTCCACCCAGAGGTCAGGGTTTGCAATAGTTAAACTTACTTGGTCACAGCCCTCTGGGACACTGCAACCCCCCTTTCTTCCCACTAGTGGCCCACACAATATATCAGAATTACCTTCACAGTATACACTTACCCCCAGGACTAGTTCCGCACTGGGACCTCCTGTGAAATAAGATACAGTGCAACAATCACAGTACAGTACTTTAACATAGACAAATACTTCAGGAAGTATAACTTTGCTGAAACAAGCAGCTCTGATTTATTTAGGGGAATATAACAAGGACGGGAAATCAGGTTAATTAGCTTATCACTTTACTATCTACCTATGGCTCTGTGACAGGCCTATCCCTACCAGTTACTGTCCCTGGGTACCCAAGCCCTAGTGGCTAGTCCAAACCGTGGCAGCTGGTAGGGCCCTTTCACACAGTGAAAGAAAATTAGTTTAAACAGTCAGCAGTACAGTGATTCCATTTTGATTTAATGTGGCAATTCAACAGGGAGCGACCCTGAATTAGTACTCACGACCTCCAAACAAGATAGGGTCCTTCAACGTCAGCAGGGCTACTCTTGAGCTCCACGAGACTCTTCACACATTTATATGGTAAAAAGAAAGTACTATACCAGGCAGGCTGCTTCTCTATCCCGATCGCAATTACTGCACAATACCGGAGAACACACAGCAGATTCAGTTCCTGACAGACCGAGTGCATTCAACAATTTCTCCAGTCTTCTACAGGGTGAGCCTGGTTTCTACTCTTCAGAGATCCTTGATTCTCTTCACAGGACGGATTCAGTCCTAACAAGCAGTTACAAGCTGCAGACCGAACTCTGGGCCTTACACGCTCTTTTTGACTGAAACTGTGCACTGAAGGAGCACAGGGTTTCTTTCCCTTCACTGCCAGATCTAAACTGAAACTCCAACAGACAAAACCAGGCACTTCCTTTGAGTTCCTCCCAGTTCTTGACTGGATTGGCTGTCACTCACAATAGACTGCTGCTGTTGGTCCAAAAAGCGCAAGTCTAAACTACATCTCCCAGAGTCACTGCCCATACAATCCTCTTGTGGCTGGCTCAGATTATGAGTCCAAGTTCTGATTCGTCCAAGGCACCATTTTAGAGCTAGCTTACCCCACACTGATTGGTCCAGTTCAGCAGTTCAAAACCAGAATGGGGAACTAGGCAGACACGGTTCTGACTGCAAAGAAAGCAGGTTAGACAAACTGTATTTTCATTATTACTCTAAATTATTTCTGGCAAACAGTTACATCTTTCAGATAGGTTCCCTTGCACTCCTAGTGACTGCAAAATGGAGTGAATTGGCAGCAGCTCGAGTGGTACTCAAACAGAGAAGCACACAGTCCCCCATAAAATTAATTATGTCTGCAAGCAGACAGCTCTTAAAGAGACAGTACCAGAGGCTCTAAAAACACTCACTGATAAATGGCTTAAACGCCAAACACCATTCAGGCTTGGAGCATTCAAGCAAGCTCCTGAAGTCTTTGGGAACCCCATTTGCAGGGGTTACACCCTTCCTGGCCTGGGAAAGCTTGACATCCGCGCCAGCAAGTACCACCATAAGTTTCAACTGCAACCATATACATTTGCATTAGGCTCACACATGTAATCATCAGTCAATACATCATTTTACCAAGAACACATTTCTGAAACATTGCAGATCGTCACTTTACACAGTATTACACACACATTGTACCACAACTCAAGTTATTACCTCTTGTACATGAAACCTGAAGAGAGGGGCCCTTCCTTATCAGTTACCTTGGGGCTGGACGGGCAAGGGCACCATACTTAGAGGGCAACACAAGTAACTTGGAGTTAGCACTGATGCTCAGTTTGGGCAATGAGCTCGGGACACATACACTCCTTTATGGACAACATTGGAGGCAAGTCCACAGGCCTCCCAAGTGAATCATAACTGAGGTGCACCACAGGCTTTACAGCTCGACCAGTCTTTCTAGGGGGAACTGTTACAGTCTCTGCACTCTGAGCCTCATTTTCACCATTGTCCTCACTTGTCAGGGGAGTCTCCCTGGGGGTAGAGAGGCTAGAACTTGGGGCACTTTCAGCTCCAGGAGTTACAGTTTCTGAGTCCACAACATTTGGCTCGCATGGAGAGCTTTCGGACACTGGCAGTGGACTGTCGGGCACTCAAAATACTCTTCTTGTTCGGTGTATCACCAGTCTGCCCAATCTATCATTTTCCTCCCTGAAAGCTCAAACAGTTCAACCATGCACAATGATTCCATTTCATCTGATCTGATGCTTTGCACTTCACTTTCTGGGAGCATTGGCTCCAGGGATGAAGCTGGGGCTTAGACAGTCCAGAAGGCCCAGCTTTGTCTCCAGTATTGACTAGGGATTGCCCCAAACAACTGACTCAGTTCGTAAGAAGGATAGTATTCAAAGTCACTCTCACTTTCTTCTGATATGGACTGACAGTCATGCTCAACTGGGACTTGTGCAGGGGAACACTTTAACTCTGCTTCTGTAGGTGCAGACTTCCTTGATCTTTTCTTAGCAGCAGCTCTAGTCACTGGTCCAGAGGGGGCATCTTCTGGGGGCTCAGACTCAATCAGGATTTGTCCAATGGGCAGTAAATGATTTCTATGCATTGTTTTTACATCTTTTGAATTGTTCTCAGGCCTTACTTTGTACACTGGCAGATCATCTAGTTTGCCCACTACAATGTGAGGGAGATGGTGCCATCTGTCAGCAATCTTGTGTTTGCCATGCAGTCCCAGATTTCTTAGCAATACCCAATCTCCCTCCTGGAATTCCTGTGCTTTCACCTTTTTATCATACCGTTCTTTGTTGGCCAGATTTCTTTTGGCAGCCATGGTTTGAGCCAGTTGGTACGCATGAGTTAGCTGGGCCTTTAACTTTTGCACATACTGTAAATAGTTGTCAGCTTGAACCCCATCAGGAGAGACCCCAAAACACACATCTACTGGTAGTCGAGCTTTCTTCCAAACATCAGGCGGTAGGGGAGAACCCAGTGGCATCACTTTTGGTGCAGTTATAAGCATGTACCAGGGTGCTAATTTGTTGGCTCCATCTAGGCTTGTCCTTTGGGTGCAGGGTGCCTAGCATATCTAGCAAAGTGTGTTGAAACGCTCAGGCTGTGGTCCCCTGGGGGTGGTAAGGAGTGGTTCTGGACTTTCGCACTCCCCACAGAGAAAGCATCTCTTTGATCAGACGACTCTCAAAGTCTCTCCTTGATCAGAATGGATTCTTTGTGGAGCCCCATAGTGAACAAAAAGTTTTCTAAAGTACTTTGGCCACAGTGGATGCTTTCTGTCTTTGGTGGGAAAGCTTGGGCATATCTCGTGAAATGGTCAGTGACCACCAGCACATACTGATATTTCTTTGATCTGACTCCAAACTCAGAAAATCAATACAGACCAGCTCCATGGGTGCACTGGTGGTGATGTTAACAAGGGGCAGCCCTCTGGGACAAGCTTTCCTCTGTAAGCAGCGACTACAAGTTTGAATGTGTTGCTCCACATCAGCCCCCATCTTAGGCCAATAGAATCTGGATCTCACCAAGTCAAGTGTTCTGTCTATACCAAGGTGCCCCATGTGGTTGTGCAAGACCTCAGTACTGAGTCTCGAAGGCAGTGGGCAGTACTAGTTGTTGTTTGTCTACTTGTCCCCTCTGTCTACTGTTTCTCTGTATAACAGTTTATTGATCAGTTTCAACTTAGGACCTTCTTTGTATAACAGTGCAGTTCTCAAATCGCTGGAGCGTAATTTGGACACATCTTTTCCTGCATAGAGGGCTTCTAAAGCTGCTTTGATCATGGGATCGGGGGATTGAGGCCATAATACCGCCATTGTCCAGCTGAGGCAGTGCACCAATGTCTATTGCAGAAAAGTGGCACAAGCAGCAGGTATGCAATTCTCAGAGGGTCCCAAGCAATCCACCATGCAGTCCACTGCATCCGTGGACATTTGTTCCTCCCTGTCAAACTTCCGCAGAGTGCCCGAATGTCAGGTTCTGCCAATCGGACCCAATCATTCTGGGGAACAGGCCTCGGGAGAGAGCATCAGCATCTATGTGGTTCAGACCTGCTCAGTATTCGAGAGCATAGTCATATGTAGATAATGCAGAAAGCCACCTATGGCCAGTGGCATCCAACTTAGCTGAGGTCTGCACATAGGTCAAAGGATTATTGTCGGTTTTTACTAGTATTTTAGCCCCATACAAGTACTCATGGAATTGGTCAACAATAGCCCACTTCAAAGCTAGGAACTCTAACTTATGTACAGGATAGTTCTTTCGGATGGGGTCAGGCTTCTACTGGCAAAGGCCACTGGTCTCAGGCCATTCTCGTGCTCTTGGTACAACATAGCCCCCAACCCTTGCAAGCTAGCATCAGTGTGCAGGACGTAGTTTTCTTGGATCGGCATGGCCAGCACTGGAGCATGGGTAAGTTGATATATGATCTCATGAAAAGCAGTCTCACAATCAGGAGTCCAGCGGGCCCCAAATACTTCACTCAGATGAAAATACACTCTTTCAGTCTTGAGGGCGCTGACTTTTGGTATTTTTGTGGGTTGGGGATACCCTTGAGTAAGGTTAAGTAAAGTGGATCACTCTTGAATAGTCCTTGATGAGCATAGATATATAATAACCACAGAATCCCAGGAATCTTTGCAGTTCTTTTAGATTTTGGCTGTGGCCAGGTGGTCAAGGCCTCAACTTTACTTGGGTCGGTCTCTATTCCTGTGGATACTATGGACCCACATACTTTACTGATGTTTGAAAGAATTGACACTTATCAATGGACAGTTTAGGTCAAAGTCCTCCAGTCGGTCCAATACCTTAAATAATCTGCTCTCATGTTCCTCCAGTGAGCTGCCAAACACAATAACATCATCTAGGTATACCAGGCACTCTAGTAAGTTCATGTCCCCACTGCACGCCCCATCAATCGTTGAAAAGTGGCTGGGGCACCTGAAATCCCTTGAGCATCCTCATGAATTCATGGAAGCCAAGCGGACAGATAAAGGTCACCATCACGGTCCTCTGGGGCATCGGGATCTGGTAGTACCCACCTGCGGAGATCCAACATAGAGAACCACTTGCTCCCGCTTAGGCAGTCCAAAGCATCCTGAATGCGGGGCATTGTGTACTGATCAGGGATAGTCCGCCGGTTTAAGGTGCGATAATCCACACACATCCTTACTGTCCCATTCTTTTTCCTCACTACCACAATAGGGGAAGCATAAGGGCTTCTGGATTCTTGTATTACACCAGCAGCTAACATCTCTTGCAGATGCCGTCTCACATCATCTATGTCAGCAGGTGCCAGCGTCGAGACCTCTCACGAAATGGTCTTTCGTCATGCAGCCGGATATTGTACTCAGCTCCTTGCACGCATCCCACGTCCCATTCCTTTAAAGAAACACCTGGTCTCTCTGGGCAAGCTTCTCACTGATCCTCACTTTCCATTTCAGCTGGCAACGGGAGTCGCCGAAATCAAACAAGTCAGGCGTTATGTATCATTCTTCTCGAACTCTTGCTGCTGGGTAGCACTGCAGTGTCTGCACAATGCACCATAGCCAGGATGCAACCTCTATTTACTCGAATGTCTCTTTCAGACACATTATGAACTTGGACCATTACCCTTCTAGCATAAGCATGGGCTCTAGCGGGCAAAATACTAGGCTTGACCAGCAGTCCCTCTGGCAATTTTCCATCGCCTGGTGCATCCAACATTAATATTTTATTCTTAACATCCTTTCTGATACGGACCTCTCCCTGTAAGGTACACTGGGCATTTGGCGCCAGGATCAGAGACTCAGGATCCTTCTTCCATACAATTCCGACCGGTTCCTCTGGTTCTATTTTTTCAGCATCTCTCTGTGCCTCATAGGCCTTCTTAATTAAAGCTGGAACTCTTAAAGCTCTACTAGTTTTTGACCCCTGTTTTTCATAACACAACTATGCCAGCCTTCCTAACATATGAGCATTTGTTCCAATCAACAAAGGGACACCATCATACAGTCCAGTGGGGGGACACACTAAGGCTAGAGTCTCTACTTGTTCGGCCACTCCAGCCACGGAGGTGGGGAAAGACAGCCAAATTCGGATATACCTGGAATAGGGTAGGCCTTCCACTTAACCCCATACATGCAGTCCTTCTAATGGTTGTAAGTGGTACATCTGACAAATGCTTCTGATACCAATCCTGGAACATAATTGTCACTTGGGGAGCCACTGTCTAATACAGCTCTTGTAGACACTCCATTCACCTTTACAGTGGTCTCCATGGAGGGACCCACTATTCTGGACCAGTCTGAGAGGCGATAGTGGGGGCCTGGGCAACTGACCTTGCCACAAAAGGACGTGAGTTAGCATTTTTGGTGCCCTCACTGGGATCATTTCGTGCACCTCTTAACCACTGATTTGTTCTCCGAAGCTCTCCTTGTAGCCTATATGCAACTTTGTCAGTGTCTTTTGGGGACCGGCATTCCCTTTTCATGTGCCCATCCTTCCCACAATTATAGCAAAACATACTTTCTGGAGTTTGAGCTGGCCGAGGCGCCACACTGGGAGCCAGGGCGGGGGTATTACTAACTGGAAACCTTGGTGCCATCTCTGTCTGCGGCGTGATAAGCATTTGGAGACATCTCGTCAGTTTCTCCACTTCCATGGTCAAGGAATTGAGTTTGGAGCTGTTATCAGCAGGAGATACATGGGTGGGTACCCCCACCCTCATAGCAGATGCAGTCGGATATAGGTCAGGGCCTGTACTTGCAGGCGTGGCCTTCATAAAGGGACTGTTTTTGAATTCTCGGATCTCTCAACAGTTCGCCTCATTGTGGCATATCTTTTTCCTTGTCAGAGCACTCATTGACTGCCAACCTCTGCCCTGAACTTCACTTGATGGGCCACCCTCAGTCACTCGGTCGTAGCCGCAGCTATTGGTGCAGGTCCTCCCGAGGTCGCTTTTCTCAACTCCTCACTTTCTCTCATTAACTCATCATAGGAGGGTGGGATTCAGTCGATTTGCCAGGCGAATTGGAAGCAACAGCAGTTCTGAGAAGGGGCAGACTCAGGATCCTGTCCAGCCTGGTTCGGTCCAGTTCAGTCGCTGGCAAACTACCCTTTCTGAGGCATTCTTGCAACAATTTTTCCAGCCGAGATACATACACAGACAACAACTCCCTTGGTACTGTTCAGCATTTCTTACTCTCCACCATAGATCCTCATCAGAATCTGGGCTCCCATACACATTCTCCAAGGCCTCAAGATAGGCCTGTGCAGTCACTTCAGGGTTACTGGCCCGCTTAGCACGGATGGTAGCCAGGCAGGACCTCGGAGGCTCTCACTAACCCTCTTTCGCCGGCTTCCGAGCACTTGCCATTCTAGCACTTGGGGCAACATAGTTCATCCAGGTCTCCCAGTCATCCTCCCCTTGGGGGTTGGGGAGGGTGCCAGAGAAGATCCTCAACCTTCGGTAAGAGTCGTGACTAATGGCAGGTGCAGAAATAGGAGTCTGCATTGGTTCAGCCACCATTACGGGTACTGGAGCGGGAGAGGGGTGTTGGGGGAGGAACACCCCCAGGTGGCAAGAATAGTTTCTTCAAGTCCTCCACAGTTTTTCCTTCCCCCAGCAACCATTTAGCAAATTTCTCCTCAAAAGTTTCAGACAGTGGTGGGGGCTCATTCCCCACCGGGTCTTTACTGTACTTAGTTATCACTCTCCAGGCAGTGAGGGCTCCCTCTGGGGTAATGGTCTGTGGCACTTTGGAGCTATCTATGGGATCCTTAAACTCTACTAGGGCCAGGAAAGTGTGGGTGAGCAGATTAGCATGCCGACCCACCACCACAGGGTTTTGTAAACCTTCCACCTTGGAAAGTACTCCCTGTACAGTGTCCGTATTGATACCCAGGGGGATGTCCAGGATAAGCATAGCATTTTGGGTGTCAATCTCCTCCCCAGTACACCACTCCACCAGCCGGTGCACAGCCACTTCTGTCGGGGTACCCATTTTTTTTTTTCTTAACAGTGGTTCGTAAATATGGCCACTAGAGGACACACAATCCCAGCGGTGAGCCTCCAAGATGTAACCCCTAGATGGCGCTATCCCAGGGGCTACTACCCCGCCTGATTTGCCACCAACAGGTTGAGGGGCCTGGATCCATGGCGGTGCCTCCACCCAGAGGTCAGGGTTTGCAATAGTTAAACTTACTTGGTCACAGCCCTCTGGGACACTGCAACCCCTTTCTTCCCACTAGTGGCCCACACATATCAGAATTACCTCACAGTATACACTTACCCCCAGGACTAGTTCCGCACTGGGACCTCCTGTGAAATAAGATACAGTGCAACAATCACAGTACAGTACTTTAACATAGACAAATACCTCAGGAAGTATAACTTTGCTGAAACAAGCAGCTCTGATTTATTTAGGGGAATATAACAAGGACGGGAAATCAGGTTAATTAGCTTATCACTTTACTATCTACCTATGGCTCTGTGCATAGGCCTATTCCTACCAGTTACTGTCCCTGGGTACCCAAGCCCTAGTGGCTAGTCCAAACCGTGGCAGCTGGTAGGGGCCCTTCACACAGTGAAAAGAAAATTAGTTTAAACAGTCAGCAGTACAGTGATTCCATTTGGATTTAATGTCAATTCAACAGGGAGCGACCTGAATTAGTACTCACGACCTCCAAACAAGATAGAGTCCTTCAACGTCAGCAGGGCTACTCTTGAGCTCCACGAGACTCTTCACACATTTATATGGTAAAAAGAAAGTACTATACCAGGCAGGCTGCTTCTATCCCGATCGCAATTACTGCACAATACCGGGAGAACACAGCAGATTCAGTTCTGACAGACCGAGTGCATTCAACAATTTCTCCAGTCTTCTACAGGGTGAGCCTGGTTTCTACTCTTCAGAGATCCTTTGATTCTCTTCACAGGACGGATTCAGTCCTAACAAGCAGTTACACAAGCTGCAGACCGGAACTCTGGGCCTTACACACGTTTTTTGACTGAAACTGTGCACTGAAGGAGCACAGGGTTTCTTTCCCCTTCACTGCCAGATCTAAACTGAAACTCCAACAGACAAAACCGGGCACTTCCTTTGAGTTCCTCCCAGTTCTTGACTGGATTGGCTGTCACTCACAATAGACTGCTCCTGTTGGTCCAAAAAGGCCAAGTCTAAACTACATCTCCCAGAGTCACTGCCCATACAATCCTCTTGTGGCTGGCTCAGATTATGAGTCCTAGTTCTGATTCGTCCAAGGCACCATTTTAGAGCTAGCTTACCCCACACTGATTGGTCCAGTTCAGCAGTTCAAAACCAGAATGGGGAACTAGGCAGACACAGTTCTGACTGCAAAGAAAGCAGGTTAGACAAACTGTATTTTCATTATTACTCTAAATTATTTCTGGCAAACAGTTACATCTTTCAGATAGGTTCCTTGCACTCTAGTGACTGCAAAATGGAGTGAATTGGCAGCAGCTCGAGTGGTACTCAAACAGAGAAGCACACAGTCCCCCATACAAACTAATTATGTCTGCAAGCAGACAGCTCTTAAAGAGACAGTACCAGAGGCTCTAAAAACACTCACTGATAAATGGCTTAAACGCCAAACACCATTCAGGCTTGGAGCATTCAAGCAAGCTCCTGGAAGTCTTTTGGGAACCCCCATTTGCAGGGGGGTTACATAAAGGTTACTTTGTTTTTTGAAAATATTCAGTACACATTTACATTCAATGAAAGTGTTACTTAAAAAAACTGATCAAGTGTCTGGATGTTCTCTTTCCTGTTTTGTGTTGGAGTAGTGACTTTGGCATACTGTAGCTGTGTTCTTAAGGGGACACCAGTCAGACTTTTAGTTGTTTTATTGCAGTCCTACTGTTTGCTGTGTTCTGCTCTTTTTATTATTGAAGCCCTCATTATAACAGACCCAGTAGGTTTTGTTGTGGTATAACACACTGCTCTGTTTGTGAACTTTCACTTTATTTTTAGTAATTTATATAGCTGCTTCCCATGTGGCAGCAGTGTTCTACCATACATTGTGGGGGTGCACTACATCTTATCCGAGTCCGGGCATTCGTTTATGCTCTTTTTTTTGTCTCTTTCTGTCAGCCCTCCCACAGAAATGCAGTAACCTGCATAGGGCCTGAAATGCTGACGTATCATCTGTTTTACAGTATCTGACCTCATATGGTGAGAGTGTTGTGTCCTTACAGCATTATCTAGCTGGACTTCACTCTGTATATTGCTGATCTCCGGCAGCTCCTAACAATGAATGAACTTTATGACCTGTCCTTTCTTGTTTACATACAGAACGCCTGTACGCTTATCGTATTGGGTCTGCATGCCCTATCCTTTATTTCTGTGTGTTACAGTGTATGCTGTAAATCATAAAAAAGATCACTGGCACAACTGTGTGGAATGTGGAATTCTGCTGGCTGAATTAGTGCAGAATTTTAGGCAGTGAGACATGGCATGGTGTGGTATATCATTGGATATTGTCACGCCTTGGGTGCGTTGTGAGGCACAAGGCAATGCCGAGCACCTTTGACCACCCAAGAAGTGACGATATTCCATGATATATGACACCCTGGAGGGTATTATTGCAACTGTAAAATGACTCTAAAGGTTTAGGAAATGGTAAATCTTGGTAATCAGTTTAGGACAGTGACGCTATTCTGAGACGTTATGACGAGTCAAAGAGCACTTCACCCAATCAGCTTCCAGGATTTCTCCTCTTCATTTTATGATTCTGTTTCTGAAATGCTTTTCAGAATTTATTTTTTAGCAGCATGTGACCTCACTCATTCACTCACACAAGCCCTACTGCCTGATTGGTAATATGTGGCACAAATTACCAAAATGAGAAGCTGGAAACTGTTTCTTTTTGTTTCCTCGTGATGTCACAGTCAGTGAGGTCACAGTGCTGATGGTGTATAGGGAGGAATAGAACTGATTGTGTCATCCTCCAGGTAGAGTGTTGCTCCACGCAACACACCTAGTATTGCCAGGCAGAAAATCTTTTAATTAGCAAAACAGGGAAGAAAAACTATATTAGCTACAAAGGGCCAGATTCACAAAGCTCATGAAATTCCCGGAGCTGCAAGAAAAACGTAGCACAAGTGGGTTGCCACATGTGCATCTGCAGTTTTTCCCACAGCTGTGGTGTTCACAAAAGTGGAGCTGGTTTATGACTGGCTCCACAATTTACAGCATCTTATGGGTGGTGTTGCCATGGAAGTCCCCACAGCTGCAGAAAACTGTTACGACTGGTGGGACCTGGTGTAACATCTCCAGAGCTGTGGGAGACTGTGAATACTAGTCTCTGCAGCGGTGGAAATTTCAGTTTGCAACTGCAGTTGCGGAGTGGGACTTCATCCCAAAATACTTTTTGAATCTGGCAGAAAATGTGATAGCTGACTTTTTCTGAAAGTTAGTTTTAATTGCAGGCAGTATAAATAGCTATTTAAATGTGCTTCTGAGACAGAAAGCCCTATAAATCTGCAAATACTGTACCTCAGCTACTTTTCGCAGGAGCTCTTTTCCAATACCTTTCCCTGTTAAATAAAGAAAACATGAGAAGGAATATAGTGTGGATGAAGTGTTAGAGACAAATATTGGTCAAACATGGGCCACTGGCATTTCTTCCTGCTAAACAAAAAAGGGGGAAATGATAAAGCACATTGTAGAATAATTTATCTTACTAATAGAAGAGTATTGATTAAAAGGTACTCAGTCACAGTATGATACAGAAATACTTTAGAAAGACTAAAGCAGCTTACTATGTATAGCCTCGAGGAAAGGAGAGAGAGGGGGGACATGATAGAAACTGTCAGATACCTCAAGGGAATCAACAAAGTCCAAGAGGGTAGCATCTTTCAGAAAAAGAGAAGTGCAAGAACAAGGGGGCACAATTTGAAGATAGAGGGGGGATGGCTCGGAGGTAATGTGAGAAAGTATTTCTTCACAGAGAGGGTTGTAGATGCATGGAACAGCCTTCCTGAGGAGGTCATAGAGTCAAAAACAGTGGGGGAATTCGAGAATGCGTGGGACAGACATAAGGCAATTTTAGTGGGGAGTAGGAGGGAGTAGGCTGTTGGTTAACTAGGGTCTGCAGCCTATCCATTAGGTAGGGAAATGGGCAGACTAGGAGGGCCATGCGGTCCTCATCTGCCATCAGATTCTGTGTTTCTATGGAATGTTTCAAATGTTTGTTTTTATTCAGATAAACTTTGTTAGTACATTTAATATTGTCGTCATAACTCAATAAGATACGATAGTAATGTTGAACTGTAACTGTGTTGAATGTATTGAAATATTAATAAAATGTCATTGATTAAAAAGAAAATTGGCCACCAAAAGAGTCTTCAGGGCCACTGGAACATAAGATAAGTGCACACCATTTAAATTAGATTTAATCTCTCATACTTTATTACTTTGTGAAATTTTCATGAAAACAGCATTTCTCGTCACTTGGTCTTTATCTGTTCTGGCTGCTTGTCTACAACTGACATCATAATCCTCCCCTGTGATAGCATAATTCTCTTCCGTGACATCACAGCTGGTTGCTGTAGAAATTACTTTGATGTCACAAGAAAAAGATTAAAGAGGACAGAAATAATTCAGAATTCACAGTTGTTCAATAAGTTCTTATTGGCAGAAATTATATTTATTCCCTTAAATTATCCATTCTGTCCCCATCCTGCTTTTCTCCCATCTTTCTACTTCTGATTTGGGTATGTTTGATCTAGTTAAGGATCTCCACATGAAACAGGGTCTCCCCATTCTTTTTAAACCTACAAATAACTTGACACTCCTGCATATACCTGTATGTCTTCTTGCAGTGTCTCGAAATTGTAATAATTTGTGCTTTTATTCCACTGACTGGAGAGTTCTATAACTGCCTTGTACAATAACTATATGTTTCCTTGTATGTATTATATGTAAATGTACTTTGTAAATAGCCTTGCTTTGTAAATAACTTGCAGCTGTAATTTGCTTCTAGTGTACCTCACGTAAACGAAACCTTGTAAATAGCTTTGTGTACTGTATGCTTCTGCTCATGCCTTCTGGCCCGGGTCGTGCCTGTAAACGGTTCACTGGAGCAGCACACCTACCCAGTTATCAGAGTTATAAATAACTAAATATTTAACCATACGTGAATAAAACATGATATGAAAAACTATTTTTTGCCTCGCTTTGTTTTTCTGGGCAGCATTCTGTTGCAGTTCTCTTCATGGAACCTGTGGTTTGGAGTTACAACTATGTCACGGTTTGTGCACAGAACTCTGAGCAAAGTTCTGATAGGTCAGCAGCTCATAATTAGCATTCTGTACACAAACTGTGTCATAGTAAAAAATCCAAATTCAAACACCATGAAGTCTTGCTATATTAGGACTAATGCAGTCATTCCCTTACACTTGAACTGCCCCGGAGAGGAAACAGTTAACTCCAGAGTGATCTGGAGTTCCACAGCGCGAGGGCGCTGTTCAAAGCTCTATCTGGCTAGTTTCAAACTGAAACTGCCAGATTCTTTACTCCGCTTCACTGAACAGTCGCCCGGAGATCAGCTCCTTCAGCTCGGTTCGCTTCTCGTTCAAGCGAGTATTTTCGGTTCATTGAACCGCAAAAGTATTTATTTTACCGCATTTCGGTTTAAAGCTCTATCTGGTAATTCGTAAGTACAGAAAATTAAGTGTGTGGAAATTCATTATCGGTTCGGTTTTGAACCGATCGTTGGTTTAAATATATGTGTCGAATTGTTTGGTTGGGCTTTTAGAGTGGGTTCTCTATCTATCGGTTCTAAAAAAACCTAATTTTTGGGGGTTTTTTTCAAATACCCGTGACACGGTTAGGAACCGATAAGGGTGTCTTGCCTGGCACTGCCATCTAAAGGGCAAGTTTTTGGTTAGGCTGGCATTATGTCTGAGAAACCCAAAAGAAAAACCGGGCCCACTGGGTTTCAACACTGTGATGTTTGTGGGGAAGCCTTTGCCAAGGCTGACCCACACACCACTTGTGTGTATTGTCTGGGGGCTGACCACCTCCTGTCAGACTGCCAGGTGTGTAAAAATTTCCCTGCAGCCACCCTGGAAAAGAGATTGGGCCGGCTCAGGGAACGAGAGGCCAAAAAGTCCGCTGACCCGTTGGCCAGCCCGGTCCAGTACCCACTGGACCAGAGGGAGTGCCCTCTGACCAGGGCTTAGACTTCCTCGGGTAAAGGAAGGCTGGTTCGAGGAACCAGTCCCAGTAAAAGATAAAGAAATCAGCAGGTCTGGAGTCAAAATTGTCCTCCAACTGCTGCAGAGATAGCTAAAGCCATTCAGATTGTCCAATCTTTGTCTCAGGGATCTGTCGAACCCCCTGCATCTGGGAAAAGGGCGGCTCGTTCAGTCCCAGTGGTTCAGGATTATGATGTTGAGGATTTTTATGAACCACATGAGGGGGAGGAGGAATTTGATCAGTATGTTTGTGACTGGGAAGGTCTGGACGTGCCCATTGAACCGGACATTTCTCCAGATAGACCTTTGGAATCTCCCCCTATGCTGTCTGAGTCCCCTTCTCATTTTATGTTTTACAGAAAGGTTGCAGAAACCCTCCAGCTTCCCTTAGAAGAGGCTGTGGATGAGCTAGAGGAGCCTGATTATGTTGAAATGATGGATATTCCAGAGTCTAGGAGGTTGTCTATTCCTTTGCATAAGTCATTTAGGAAGCAAACAATAAAGATTTTAAAAATCCTCATTCTGTCCCCCTGTAGATAAAAAATGGACAGAAGGTATACTTATCAGGCCCTAATACAGACTTCCTCTCTGAGCAGTGTAGTCATGTAGGTGTAGTGCAAGCTGCAGCTCAGACATAATATTCCTGGCCTCACATCCTCCTGATAAGGATTCCAGGAAGATTGATGCCATGGCTAAAAACAATATATGGCAGCTTCATGGGACTCAGGCAGGCTAATTATATGGCTTATGTGGCTAGATATCAGAAGTCTAGATGGGACACATTTTGAAGTTAGCCAAGCAGGCCCAGGGCCAGCTGGCTAGTGAGTTGGAACAGGTGGCTGCTGATGGCATTGAAGCCTCTAAAGTTCAATTTCATACTGCTGTTGATGTTAATGATGTTTCCTCTAGGGTCATGGCCACTTCGTAGCTTTCCGTAGGTTGGCATGGCTCAGATGCACTAATCTGTCCCAAGATACTCAGTCAAAGGCTATGGATTTTCCTGTAACGGGAAATTCTCTGTTTGGTGATCAAACTGAAAATTATATGAAAAGATGGATGAATATAGAACTACCTACAAAAGTGCCTCAAGGAGAGAGGCATGCCACTCCACAAAGGCATGCCCCCAGGGGTAGGGGTAGGTCTTTCCACAGGCCCTTTTACCAATCTCAAGCCTCCTCTGCTTTTTCACAGAGGGGTTTTTTCAGAGGCAGAGGTAGACGGGGCACAGGTAGACAGTTGCCCTCCCCTCAGCCTAAACCTGCTGCCAAGCAGGCACCCTGATGGGGTGCCCAGGGCCGATTCTCCTGTTCCAGTGGGGGGCAGACTGGCTTATTTCAGCCAGAATTGGCTGTCCGTAACTTCGGACAGGTGGGTTCTGGAAGTAGTAAGCCAGGGCCTGGTTCTCAGCTTCAAACAGTTCCCAAAGATGAGAGCCAGGCAGTTTCCACCTGCAAACTCTTCGAAGCCCTTGCTTGGAAGCAGAGGTGTCTTCCTTCTGGATTGCAAAGCAGTGAAAGGGTCCTCCTTGCCATCAGGGCAAGGGACTGTACTCAAGATATTTTCTTACCCCAAAAAGACAGGAGAATGGCGGCCATCTTAGACTTAAGGTACCTGAACAAACATCTATTGAAACCAAAGTTCAAAATGTTAACTCTAGCAATGATCTTGCCTTCTCTGAGGCCAGAGGACTGGTTGGCCTCCCTGGACCTCAGGGACGCCTACTTTCATGTCATGATCAGGCCTTCTCACCGAAAGTACCTCAGGTTCGAACTGCTCTCAGGCCACTACCAGTTCAGAGCAATGCCCTTCGCCTAACCTCGCTCCAAGGGTATTCACAAAATGTCTAGCTGTGGTAGTGGCTCATTTAAGAAGGCAAGGGATTGTGTGTTTCCCTACCTGGACGACTGGCTCATAGTGGGTCAGTCTCCAGATCAGGTAAATCCCACTTGCAAATCACCCAGCAGCTTCTCACTTCCCTGGGATTCCTGTTAAACTTACCAAAGTCAGTTCTAGAACCTGTTCAGGTTCTAACTTTCATAGGTGCAGAATTGAACACAAAGTTAGCCAGGGCATTTCTCCCCTCGGAAAGAGTGGACAGGCTCATTGCCCTGGCATCCTCCTTTATCCTGCGGGTCTCTCGACCAGCAAGGCACTTTCTGCAACTCCTAGGGCACATGGCTGCTTCCACAGCTGTCGTGCAGGGAGCAAGATTTCAGATGAGGGACATCCAGTTCCACTTGAGGTCCTATTGGTCTCAAAGGAGGGACCCCCTTACCAAACTAGTCCCGGTGACCAAAACCCTGATCCTGGCCCTTCAGTGGTGGCAGGATCAAGGCAATCTTTCTCAAGGGGTTCCCTTTATACCCCTTTCCCACTCCCTCACCCTCACCACGGATGCCTCCCTGTTAGGTGGGGTCCACTTGGCGACCTTTCCACTCAAGGAGTGTGGTCCCCCCAGGAATCTCTGCTCCACATCAATCTTTTGGAACTCAGAGCTGTACTTTTAGCTCTTCAGGCTTTTTCAACTGTTGTCCAGAACAAAGTAGTCCAAATCAGGACAGACAACACCACAACAATGTGGTACATCAACAAGCAAGGGGCACTCGGTCATCAGCCTTGTGCGCGAGGCAATGAAGTTGTGGTCTCTGGCTTACTCCCTAAACACCTCCCTGATCGCGATTCACCTTCCAGGAAAGGACAATGTCCTGGCGGATGCTCTCAGCAGGATTTCCCAGGCCATCACGAATGGTCTCTGAATCTCAGGTATTGGGGTCGGTTTTGCCAGTTGGGGCACCCTCAGATAGATCTCTTCGCAGCCCCAGACAACCATCAACTTCCTCTATTTTGTTGCAGGCCTCCAGTGCTGGGCTCAGTCCCCTGGACGCCTTTCTGCTGGATTGGACAGGAAATTCTATATGCTTTTCCCCTTCCTCTCCCTCTTCAGGGTGTTGGTAAAAATCAGAACTCAGCCCTGCAAGGTGGTTCTGATTGCTCCAGACTGGGCCAGACAGCCCTGGTATCCTCTCCTCCTGTCCTGACAATCCACCTCCTGACCTTGCCCAGGACCCACGACTTGCTGACCTGTGCACAGGGGAGAGTGTGGTACCCGGACCTCAAACCTTCCACCTCAAGGCTTGGTTCTTGAGGAATTAGAATTGCTGATTTGCACCTTTCTCAAGGGGTCCTGATATTTTAAAGGCTTCTAGGAAGCCTTCCACTAGGGCCCACTTACAATTCTAAGTGGAAGAGGTTTTCCTTTGGTGTTCGGAGAAACAAATTGTGCCAGAATCTGCTGACTTGGCCACTTTTCTGGACTATTTGGTCCATCTAAATTCCCTAGGCCTTAGACCAGCTACCTTGAAGGTTCATCTGGCAGCTGTTTCTGCCTTTGTTTCCGTGGGAAGCCTGTTTCCTTTCCTCTCACCCTGTGTTTTCCAAGTTTTTAAGGGGTTACTCACACTAACCCCTCCTTCGGGAACCAGCCCTGCCTGGGACCTGAATGTTTGCATTGCTCAGTTAATGCAATCTCCCTTTGAGCCCCTTTCTTCATGGATCTCAAGTATTTAACATGGAAAACTGTTTTCTAGTGGCTATCGCTTCTGCCAGACGATAAGTGAATTGCAAGCCCTTTCAGTGGAAAAGGATTTTATTTCTTTTCACAGGGATAAGGTAGTCCTCAGGACTAACAGAAAGTTTTTACTCAAAGTGGTTTCAGATTTTCATCTGAACCAGTCCATTTCTCTCCCAGTATTTTTCACTGAGCATTCTTCCTCGGGTGAAAGGAGACTACACAGTTTGACGCCAAAAGAGCCCTAAGCTACTGTGTGGAACGCACTAAGGGTCACAGGTTCAATCCATCCAACTCTTCCTTACCTATGGAGAGGTTGGCAAGGGAGACCTGCCACTAAGAGGACAATTGCAAGGTGGATCGCCTCTTGTATCCAATCTGTTATCAAAAACTAGGTAGGGAACCCCTCAGGACTGAGGGCTCACTCTACCAGGGTAGCTGCATCTCTAGCGGCTGCTAGAGATATTCCATTTTGAAATTTGTCAAGCTGCTACCTGGAAAACAGTTCACACCTTTACCAAGCATTATTCCCTGGACGCCCAGTCTAGGAGAGATGCTCTGCTTTGGCACAGCTGTACTCAGAGCCTATTTCCCAAGTAGGTTCTGACCCTCCTCCATGGAGGTACTGCTGTGTATCTGTATTAGTCTAATATAGCAAGACTTCATGGTGTTTGAAGAAAAATTACTCACCTTAGTAATTGCTTTTCTTCCCATGGAGTCTTGCTATATTAGGACAACCTCCTCCTACCCCTCTCAGATCTCTTACTTGGGTATGGGTTGGCAAATTAGTGCAAGCACTGTGTCATGCCATTTTAGTCTCTCTAGTTCTCCCTGTTCCTTTGGGTTAGGGAACTAGGTATTTGTTTTTGTTATGGCAGTTGGTCCCCTCTGGACTTGAGTCTTTTGGGAGAGGGGCCTATTAGTGCTTGTAAGGGGTTATCCTAACAATAAATATGGTTATTATTCTGTGATTGTTCTTATTCTATTAATGGTAGGTAGCCAATGGCTAGTGTAGAGCTTTTCCACACAGACTTGCTATATTAGTTTAGTTCAGAAGAACCTGGCAGTTTCAGTTTGAAACTAGCCAGATAGAGCTTTGAACAGCGCCCTCGCGCTGTGGAACTCCAGATCACTCTGGAGTTAACTGTTTCCTCTCCGGGGCAGTTCAAGTGTAAGGGAATGACTGCATTAGTCCTAATATAGCAAGACTCCATGAGAAGAAAAGCAATTACTAAGGTGAGTAATTTTTTCTTACTGATTTCATGAAAAGAACTGCACAGCATGTTGTCCATAGAAAGAAAACAATTGAAAACACAGATTTTTGTTAGTGTTTATTCAGGTACAGTTAAATATGGATCATTTGGAGGTACAACTTTCGTCGATGAAAACATGAATATTACTAACTGCTGCCAGTTAGCAGGAATGTCATGTCCCCTTTACAGTAAACAGCCAGAATAGATGAGAACCCAAGCGAGAGCAAACCCTATTCTCATGCAAACGTCCTTACTAACCAAGAATAAGGGGAAGGCAAATATAGCAAGTAACTGAATTATAAATTGAATTCCTTCCAAATACTATGTCGGCCACTAGGGTTGCTCAGAATCCACCACTTCCGATTGTACATCTTAGTAATGTAGGAAATTCCAGTTTCTAACCCAGTTAAGATTGAAATCCTAAAAGGACCTCAAAATCGGAATTTGATTTGGATTTGACTCCTATGTAAAAATAGGCTTTAGGATTCAATTTAGGAAGTAGGATTTTTGGACTGCAATTCCAAAAATTAGATTGAAATCCAACAAACCTGATTCCATTCAGCAGATTCCGAGCAAGCCTAAAGGTGACTGGCACAATCCTCTTTTCACCTTCTCGTTCAGACACCATCTGATTAAAATACAACTAAACCACTATTACAGTACTAGCAGTTTAACACTATTTTAATCAGATGACGGCCTGCTGAGGAGGTGGGAGGAGCAATGAACCAGTTGCCATTGGCAGGGGATGGGGTTGTCACTAGGCACCAGGGACTCACTTGGGATGGATGGAACAGGGTGGGGGGGGCACTGGACACCAGGGACTCTCTTTCTGTTAGATGGGGTGAGGGAGGGCAGTAAACTGGACACCAGATCCTATTAACGTGATAGGATGTGAAGGGAGGATGCCAGTGGAAACCGGGACTGTCTTGTAATAGGAGAGGGTATTGGAGGAGAGAGTTCTACTGGAAACCAGAGACTCAGTTGGCACAGGATGGGGTGAGAGAGGTGGGTGCCACTGAGATGATGGGACTATCTTGATATGGGATAGAGTGAGGGAGGGTAAACCAACCACTGGCTATCAGGGACTCTCTTAACAAGGGATGGGTGAAGGACAGGAGTGCCACTGGACACCAAGGAGTGTCATCGCACATGATGAGCTGAGCATGGGAGTACACTGGATACCAGACACTGTTGTGGCACATGATGGACTGAGAGTAGGGGTGCGTTATACATCAGGGACTGTCGTGGCACATCATGGGCTGACACTGGGGTTGCACTGGACACGAGGGACCCTCTTGGCACATGATGGACTGAGAGTGGGGGTGCACTGGACACCAGGGAATCCCATAGAACATGATAGGGTGAAAGTGGGGGTGCACTGAACACCAGGGACTCTTGTGACACATGATAGGCTGAGACTGGGATTGGACTGGACACTAAGGAGTATCATGGCACATCATGGGCTGAGATTGTTGTTGCACTGGACACCAGGCATTCTCTTAGCACAGAAAGAGCAGGTGCACTGGACACCAGGAACTATCTTGGCACATGATAGGCTGAGAGTGGCGTTGTACTGGATATTAGGGACTCTCTGCTCATGATGAGCTGGGGGGGTGCACTGGCCACCAAGAACTATCTAGGTACACAATGGGGTGAGAGGGGGTTGCACTGGACGCTAGGGACTCTCTTGGCACATGATGGACTGAGGTTGGGGATGCAGTAGACACCAGGTACTCTTGTGGCACATGATGGACTGAGAGTTGGGGTGCACTGGACACTAGGGACTGTCATGGCACTCGATGGACTGAGAGTGGAGGTGCACCAGGGACTCTCTTGGCACATGACGGACCGAGACTGCAGTTGCACTGGACACCAGGGACTCTTGTGGCACATGTTGGGCTGAAATTGGGGCTGCAGTGGACACCAGTGCTACTACAGCATTACCATCAGTGACTTCTGCTAGGACTTGAAGTAGCTGTGTGCTCCCTCACAGTCAGTGCATCTACACCATACCCTCCAGGGACTTCTGCTGGAATGCTGTGACTGGAGTAGCTGTGAAATTTCCCACACCCCATGCTCCATTGCTCCTACATAATTTCCTACAATGACTCCTACAGGGAAAGGCAAGGAACAGATTAGCTGTGAAATCCTCAATGGGCAACACTGCTATACCTTTACCTACAGGGACCCCTGCCGGTACAAACTGGCACGGCAGTGGCTTTGAGCTCCTTTATAGCCAGTGTTCCAATGGCATAGCTTACACTGACACTGCTAGGTGAAACTGGGACTAGTCCACAGTCACTATCCCTACAACAATGCCTACAGCATGAGTTCTCAGAATTGTCATAGTGAGCTTCCCCCAAGATATGAAAAAAAAAATCTCAGGCCTCCACTAATTTATTTAACAGACATCACACACACGCACACATATACACACACACACACAGAAACAATGCTCTACACTACTCTGCTGTACTCATTGAGAGTCATTCAGAGGACTGGGTGCTTTTGACACTTAAGAACACTGCCAACAAAAGTGATGGCACTCACCACTCGATTACATTAAATAAGGTAGTCCGTGCTTAGAATACTTTTTTACCTTATTTTATTCAAATGTGCAGAACAAGAAACGCAACATAACACAGCATAGCAGGGGTGCAGAGTAGTATAGATTCCTAAAGGATTAGGATTTGAGAAAGCAGTAATGTGAAATGTTAGGATCTGCTCCCTGGTGTGCTGTGTTATGCTGCATTTCCAGTTTGGCACGTCTAAATAACCGGAGGTAAAAAAGTATCCTAAACATGGACCACCTTATTTAATGTAATTGAGTGGTGAGTGCCTTGATGTTTGTTGGCGTACTACTCTACTCTACTCTTCTCTACTTTACACTGCTTTACACTCTACTTTTACTCTTTTCTGCTCTACCGTACACTATACTGCACTACTCTGCCTTACTGTACGCTCCTCTACACTACTTTACCCTATTCTACACTACTCCAGACTACACTGTTGTACCCTATTTGGCATTACTTTACTCTATACTATTCAACTTTACTTTGCAGTACTCTACACTACTCTGCTGCTCTACTCTGCACTACTTTACTCTACAGTACTCTATTTTAAATCTACACTACTTTACACTATCCTACACTACTGCACTGTACACTACTCCACATTACTCTACACTATTGTAATCTACACTATCACACACTACATCACTCTACACTGTTCTACACGAATGTACTCTACTCTGCACTACTTCACTCTACACTAATCTACTCTATACCACTTTATACAAGTCTACACTACTCTGCTCTATACTACTCTCTACTTTATTCTAATCTACACTGTTTTACACTGCTCTACTTTACGCTACTTTACTTTATAGTATTCTACACTACTCTACTGGTCTCGACACTACAGTACTGTACTCTACACTACACTGCTCTAGCCTACTCTACATGACACTGCTCTGCTTTACTCTGCACTGTTCAACACTGCTCTGCTGTATGCTGCTGTACTCTACATTACTGTGTTCTACATTACTCTACACTACTATAGTCTACATTACTCTATACTACACAACTTTACATTACTGTACACTACACTCTACTTTACATTACTGTACACTACTCTACTTTAATCTACACTACTTTACTTTACTATTCTATACTACTCTACTGTACTTGACACTACACTACTGTACTGTACTGTACACTACAGTACTCTATACTACACTACTCTAGCCTACTCTACATAACACTACTTTACTTTACACTGTTCTACACTTCTTTGCTCTACGCTGCTGTACTCTACACCACTCTATTCTAGATTACTCTACACTACTATAGTCTACATTACTCTATACTACACAACTTTACATTACTCTACACTACTCTAATCTACACTACTTTACACTATCCTACACTACTCCACATTACTGTACACTATTATACACTGCTCTGCACATTCATACACTATACCACTCTACACTACTTTGCACTATTCTACACTAATGTACGCTACTCTACACTACTTCACTCTGCACTAATCTACTCTACACCACTCTATACTATTCTAGACTACTACGCTCAACACTGCTCATTACACTACACTACTCTACTCTAGCCTACTCTACGTGACACTACAATACTTTGTACTGTTTTACATTACTCTGCTTTGCACTACTTTACTTTATACCATTCTACACTACTCTGCACTACACTGTATTACTTTACACTGTTCTATACTACTCTACTCTACACTACAGTACTCTAGCCTACTCTGCATGACACTACTTTACATTATTACACTACTCTACACCAATCTTTACTTCTCTACTCAACACTACTCTATTATACATTACTGTACATTACACTACTCTACTTTACACTACTCTGCTCTATATTACTCTACAATGCTGTACATTACACCATTCTACTCTACACTACACTACTCTACACTGCACCACTCTGCTTTGCTCTACTGTACCTTGCACTGCGCACTAGGGAGTAATTTGAAATGCCTTTGAACAAATTACTGGATTTAGTCACGTGAGACTACTGGTATTTATATTCATTTTCACCAGCTGTTCATACAAAACATATAAGTCTCAAAATTTAAAGCAGCAGTGCCTGTTATGGTGACAATTTTGAACCTATTCCTTTCCATTCCATTTTAGGTTGTCCCTTTCTCATGTCTTACAAGATACCTTACATCTGTGTAGGCTGATTTAGCAGATTTTAGATCTGAAATAATTCAGAGGAGTACTCCTTCTAATATGGCAACCCTCAGATTTCATGATTATTCTCAGCTTTTTTTGAACAGTCATTGCATGTTAGTGGTGACAATTTTGACCTATACTTTTTGTTCTGTTTTACATTTGCTTTTATGATACCCGTTTCTCCTCAGTGTGAGTATGTTTTAGTACTTTTGTTTTACATTTGAAATAATAACAGGAACACCCCTTTTAGTATGGGTCAGTCCAGGTTTTCATCAGTATTCTCTGTTGATTTTGAACACCCATTCTTTCATATCAATTTTGTTGTGTATAACATAAACAAGCATTCAGCAGACACTGCCCCTCAATCATATGAGACAACACATGTACAGAAATAGCTAAGAAGTTGATCGATAAAACTGATATGCCCTGAGTGACCCTCTAAAATATACAAAAAGATATAGTAAAAGATGCCCCTATTCAAACAACATGAAGTCTTGCTATATTATGACATATGCAGTGAGTCCCAACCTTCGAACTGCTCCAGAGGTGAAAGAGTTAACTTTCCATGCCAGGTATGGAACTGTGAGCTCGAGCTCGGTTGAAACTCTGTCTGTTGTTCTTCAAACTCAAACCGTCAGATTCTTTACTCTGCCTCACTGAACAGTCGCTCCAGAGATTTCTCCTTCTGCTCGGTTCATTTTGTCGGTTAAAGTATTATTTTCTCGTTTTTTTAACCGAATTTAAACCGCAACCGGTCGGTTCAAGCTCTGTCTGTGGTATTGTGAGTACTAGATAGGTTTTACATTTGTTTCTATTCTGTATGGAACTTGTAAATGGTTTTATCGGTTCGGTTTGAACCGATCAGGTTGTTTAAAATACATTAATCTGTCCTTTAGAGTGTGGTTACCGGTTCTTATCGGTTATAAAAAAAACGGATTTTATTACGTTTTTTTCCATGACCAGTGACACGGTTGGGAACCGACAAGAGGGTCTTGCTTGGCGGATTGCCATAAACGGGCAAGTTTGGTTAGGACTGGCACTACGTCTGAGAAACCCAAAAGAAAAAACGGGCCCACTGGGTTTCAACACTGCAGTGTCTGTGTGGAAGTCTTTGCTAAGGCTGACCCCCCACACCACCTGTGTTTATTGTCTGGGGTTTGACCACCTCAATGCAGACTGCCAGATTTGCAAAAATTTTCCTGCAGCTACTCTGGAAAAGAGAGTTGGTAGGCTCAGGGAAAGGGAGGCCAAAAAGTCCGCTGAACCGGATGGCCAGCCCGGTTCGGTTTCAACCGAACTGGAGGGAGTGCCCTCTGACCAGGGCGAGACTTCCTCGGGCAAAAGGAGAACTGACTGAGGAGTCGATTCCAGCAAAGGACTAGGAAATCAGCTGGTGTGGAGCCAAAACTTCCTCTCCAACTGCTGAAGAGATAGGCAAAGCGATTAAAATTGTCCAGTCGCTTCTTCTTGGTTCACCAACCCGCGCCCACCAGGTAAGCGACGGTTCGTCGGGTTCCACCGGGTTCAAGAGTATGATTTAGAGGAATTTTATGAACCGGAGGAGGGGGAAGGGAGTATAAGGAGAGTGAATGTGGATTTGAAAGTCTGGATGTGCTCATTGAACCAGACATCTCCCCAGACAGACCTTCAGGAGTGTCTCCTCCTAGGCTTTCTGAGTCCCCTTCTCATTTTATGTTTTATAAAAAAGTGGCTGAAACCCTCCAGCTCCCTATGGAGGAAGCTGTGGATGATCAAGAGGAGCCTGACTGTGTGGAAATGATGGATATCTCAGAGTCTAGGAGACTTTCTATTCCCTTGCATAAATCTTTTGGGAAACGGACAGTAAAAATTCTAAAAACTCCTTACACTATACCTCCTGTGGATAAGAGAATGGACAAGAAGTACACATTGTCAGGCTCTGATACGGAGTTCCTTACACAACAATGCAGCCATGTTGGGGTAGTGCAGGCTGCAGCCTGTGACAAGGCAAACATTCCCTTGGCTTCACACCCCCCTGACAAGGACTCCAGGAGGATTGATGCCATGGCAAAGAAACAGTACATGGCAGCATCCTTGGGACTCAGACAGGCAAATTATATGGCTTATTTTGCTAGATACCAGAAATCCAGATGGGATACTGTTTTGGCTCTAGCAAAACAGGTCCCTGGCCAGCTTGCCAAGGAGCTGGAGCAGGTGGCTGCTGATGGTATTGAGGCATCTAAGGTGCAGTTCCATGCTGCAGTGGACTCTAATGATGTGTCATCAAGAGTGGCTACATCTGTGGCACTTCGCAGAATGGTTTGGCTCAGATGTACTAGCCTGTCACAGGATACCCAGACTAAGGCCATGGATTTTCCTGTTGTGGGTAATTCTCTGGGGAGCAGACAGAGAATTACATGAAGAAAATGGATGAGTACAGGACCACCTATAGGAGTGCATAGGCCAAGGAAAGGTAGGCCACTCCTCAAAGGCAGCCTTCCAGGGGCAGGGGCAGGCCTTTTCATAGGCCTTTTTACCAAGCCCAGGCCTTCTCTTCAGCTTACGCCCAGAGGGGGTTCTTTAGAGGGAGAGGCAGACAGGGTACAAGCAGGCCTGCTTCCACCCCTCAGCCTAAATCCCCTGCCAAACATGCACCCTGATGGGGTGGCCAGGGCCAATTTTCAGCTACCTGTAGGGGGCAGGCTGGCTTACTTTGTCCAGGACTGGAAGTCTCTAACATCAGACAAGTGGGTCCTGGAAGTAGTAAGCCAGGACTGGTTCTCAGCTTCAAAAAATTTCCAAAGATGAGAACCAGATCCTTTCCACCTGCAAATCCATCAGAGGCACTTGCCCTAGAGGCAGAAGTCTCTACCCTCCTGGCTGTCAGAGCCATGGAAATGGTTCCACCCCTACACTAGGGCAAAGGATTGTACTCCAGGTACTTCCTTACCCCCAAAAAGACAGGAGAATGGCGGCCCATCATGGATCTCAGATACTTAAACAAGCACCTTTTAAAGCCAAAGTTCAAAATGGTGACTCTGGGAATTATTCTTCCCTCTCTAAGGCCAGGAGACTGGCTAGCATCCCTGGACCTCAAGGATGCCTACTTCCATATTCTCATCAGAAGCTCCCATCAAAAGTACCTCAGGTTTGAGCAGCCCTCAGGCCATTACCAATTCAGAGCAATGCCCTTTGGCCTCACCTCTGCTCCAAGGGTATTCACAAAATGCCTGGCAGTAGCAGTTGCCTACCTAAGAAGGCAAAAAATTACCATCTTTCCTTACCTGGATGACTGCCTCATAGTAGGCCAGTCTCCAGACCAGGTCAAGTTACATCTTCAGATAACTCAGCAACTGCTTACCTCTCTAGGTTTCCTTCTGAATCTTCCAAAGTCAGTTCTAGAGCCTGCCCAGCTCCTCACCTTCATAGGCGCAGAACTGAACACAGAGGAAGCCAGAGCCTTCCTTCCTTTGGACAGGGCAAAGACCCTGGTCTCTCTGGCCTCCTCATTCACCCTGCAGGTCTCTCGACCAGCAAGGCATTTTCTGCAGCTCCTGGGACACATGGCTGCTTCTACAGCAGTAGTGCAGGTAGCCAGATTTCAGATGAGGGACATCCAGTTCCATTTGAGAGCCTTTTGGTCTCAAATGAGGGACCCTCTAACCAAATTAATCCCAGTGACTAGAACCCTGATCCAAGTCCTACAGTGGTGGCAGGATCAGAGCAATCTGAGACGGGGGGTCCCTTTTGCCCCTCAGTCTCACTCCTTAATCCTTACTACAGATGCATCCCTCTTCGGGTGGGGAGCTCACATGGGCGACCTCACTACCCAAGGATTGCGGTCCCCTCAGGGATCTCTGCTCCACATCAATCTGTTGGAACTCAGAGCAGTTTTTCCTAGCACTTCAAGCTTTTTCCAAATCTGTTCAGAACAGTTATTCAGGTCAGAACAGACAACACCACCACAATGTGGTACATCAACAAGCAAGGGGACACTTGGTCTACGGCTTTGTGCACCGAAGCAATGAAGTTGTGGTCTCTGGCTTACTCTCTGAACACCTCCCTTATGGCAGTTCACCTCCCAGGCAAGGACAATGTCCTGGCAGATGCTCTCAGTAGGATTTCCCTGGGCCATCACGAATGGTCACTGGACCCTCTGGTCTTGGAGGTAGTATTTGCCAGATGGGGCACCCCGCAGATAGATCTTTTTGCAGCCCCAGACAATCACTAACTTCCCCTTTTTTGCTGCAGACCCCCAGTGCTGGGCTCAGTCCCTCTGGATGCCTTCCTTCTCAGTTGGGAGGGGAAGTTTCTCTATGCCTTCCCCCCTTCCCTCTCCTGTTGTTTCTTCTAATGGAATCTTGCTATATTATGACCTCCCCCCCACCTGCCCCTCTCAGAACCTTTGTTTTGGGATGTGGGTGGGCAGTGCAGTGTTAGCACTTAGTAGATGCCCACCATGTTGTTCACCCATCATTTTTGGGGTGAATTGGTGTTGTGTTTTTCATTTTTTGGGTCTCCTGACTTGAGTCTTTGTTTTGGGACCAAATAATGTGTTGTTATGTTTAGTAGCCAATTGGCTAGTGTGGATTTACAGCTTCCACACAGGACCTCGGTGAGTGTAGCTCGTAAAGATCTGACAGTTTGAGTTTGAAGAACAACAGACAGAGTTTCATCCGAGCTCGAGCTCAAAGTTCCATGCCTGGCATGGAAAGTTAACTCTTTCACCTCCGGAGCCGTTCGAAGGTTGGGACTCACTGCATATGTCATAATATAGCAAGACTCCATTAGAAAAAACATTACTAAGGTGAGTAATTTTTTCTTACTGTCAATGGAGCACACCCCTGCGCTTCACAAACTCTGATGTCACAAAATGTCAGAACACAAGGCAGCTCAGAGGAAGGAGCAGGACTTCAGCAGGACCAGGAAGAGGAAGGGATCAGGAGGTCAGCACTTATTTATGATCCCTTACTCTTCAAGAAATAGAAGATGTAAAATTTTAAAATGGGTGCCATTTAACTCCAGTGCAGGTAAGCTACTGGTGAGTCACTTTGTGAAAGCACCAACACTGGGGCTCTTTAAATAAATGCAAAAGGAGACACAACCTTGAACAAAAGATATATCGCAAAACAAGAGAAAAAATGTGATTTAAAATAGAAACATAGAACTTGTCAACAGATAAGAACCACTTGGACCACCTAGTCTGCCCTAAATTCCCTATCTGTAGTGCCACTGGATACCCTACTTGGACTCCAGCTTATATCCCTCTCTTGCTTCTAAGATTCCCTTGTGTCTACCTCATGCATTCTTAAATCCTGTGACCATTTTAGCCCCCACCACTTCTGCTGGGAATCTATTCCAACTGTCCACCACCCTCACTGTGAGGAAGTACTTCCTCCTGTTTCCTCTGAGCCCTTCCCCCCGGTTTCATTTTGTGACCCCTTGTCCTTGAGCATCTTTTTCTTTGGAAGATGCTCCCTTTCTCTACCTTGTTTATTCCTGTGAGATATTTGAATGTCTCTGTCATATTTTCCCCCTTGTCCCTCCTGTCTTCAGTCATATCCCCCCATTCCCTCCTGTTGTGTCGTCTAAAAAATAGAATAAACAGCTATAGGCTGAAAATGTTCACCATAACATGTATTGATGCTTTAGAGTGGACAGGAAATTATGTCTAATCATCAGCTGTTTATAATATTCTATTCTCAAAATTATATTAATTTCCCTAAATGTTCCATATGTAACTGTACATGAATAAAAAAGTGATGTGGAAAAACATATTTTGCATTGTTTTGTTTTTCTGAGCCCGTGGAGACCGGAGGTCGTGAGGGCCAGCCGAGAAGCCCTCCCTGCCATAAAGACAAGCACAGCACGCTGAGCCAGACCACCACCCCCTTCCCCTGTGGAGACCAGAGGTCGTGAGGGCCAGCCGAGAAGCCCTCCCTGCCATAAAGACAAGCACAGCACTCTGAGCCAGACCACCACCCCCCTCCCCCGTGGAGACTGGAGGTCATGAGGGCCAGCCAAGAAGCCCTCCCTGCCATAAAGACAAGCATAGCACGCTGAGCCAGACCACCACCACCCCCCCCTTGGAGACCGGCGGTCGTGAGGGCAGCCGAGAAGCCTTCCCTGCCATAAAGCCAGGTAATTAGCTGCTCACCTAAGGAATCCATTGCTGTGAGGCGCTGTTTTCAAACGGCCGCCAGCCCCCAGCCTTGCCGCTCATTCACCCCAGCAGAAAAGCAGCTGCCTTGCCCTGCGAGTTTCGGATCAGGCTCAAACGGAGCCGAACTGTGAACTTGGTGGCCAGCCCTCTGTTGGGCACACAGACATGCAAGTTTTTCTTTGGAAAAAATATATTTAAGGAACTGAAATGCCTGAGCAGCCTGTGGACAGTATCTGATTTAAAATCTAGCCTCTGTGCATATTCCAGTCCCCTGCCTGTAACTCGTTTGGGACAAACACAATTTGAATTTCTGTTCTTTTACAGTGGATTGTTTGTAGATTAAATGAAGTTGGGCAATTTCTGTGTGGCTTTTAGAGGGACTCTTTAAGTGTGCTTGTGATACTGAAACCTGCAGTCACTGCAACACCTCTCAGGGTCAGTATTTGATCAGCAGCCCCAGCTGCTTTGTTCATCTCCCACCCAGCTCCCAGCCCGCCCCTGCTACTTAATCGCTTTAACCTTTCCCTCTGCCTACTTAAACCCCTTGTCTTCTTTTTCTTCGCAGACCACCACCCCCTCCCGTGGAGACCGGAGGTCGTGAGGGCCAGCCGAGAAGCCCTCCCTGCCATAAAGACAAGCACAGCACGCTGAGCCAGGTAATTAGCTGCTCACCTAAGGAATCCGTTGCTGTGTGGCGTCTTTTTCAAATGGCCGCCAGCCCCCAGCCTTGCCGCCATTCACCCCAGCAGAAAAGCAGCTGCCTTGCCCTGCGAGTTTCGGATCAGGCATAGCCCATAGCGTTCGGCTCCCCACCGCTCCCACCACCACCCTTGGTCGGCTCCAGAACTTATACCCTGTTCAAGTCAGGTGACAGGGCGAAATAACCCATCAGCCCACTTTTCCAGCTGCAGGTTATACAATTCCATCCCCAGAGGTCACTGTCGCACATTCCCTCTTGACATAAAGTCACTGTGCATCTTCTATTAATCACAACGTTGCTGACCAGCAGGCTCACTCTCCTTGCTCTGCAACCCCACCCTGTGGTTCCTCCACCTCATGACTTCACCAACTTCACTATCCCTTCATCTACCCCAGACATTGGCTGGCAGAGGCACTCCTACGCTGCACACCAACATCAATTTGTCCTAATTTACCTTCTGTCTCGTACTCCTGCAATTACACCCACTTTACTGATGGGTCAACACTGTACCTCTGCCCTACCCCAGCATACACCTCAGCCCCCCTCCACCCACGAAGACGTGACGTCGGCCCTCCCCCCGCAACCTCCCTGCTTCCCAGCCATCTCTAGTCTACCAGTGCCCACCCACAACAAAAAATTAAAACAGTCACCCTATCATTCTCAGCTTGGGTCCCACAAGCATTGCAGGCTCTCTCTCTCTACTAAGGCACACATTACTCCTACTCCTGCTATCCGGAAATATTCACCCCAACCCTGGACCCCCCATCACAAACCCCCCCCAAACAAACCTCAGGGAAGACTGCTGTTGGCCTCAATTAATATTTGTAGTCTCCCTAAAACACACACGCTACTTCAAGGTTGATTACCCTACATGCTCCTGACATTCTAGCGCTCTCAGAAACCTGGCTATCCCAAAAAATCCCCAACGATGCAGTCTCCCTAAGTAACTATAACCTTTTTAGGGCAGATAGACCTGATAAGCGCGGGGGTGGCTGTGCAATATTCATTAAATGTACACTCAGTGCCACAGTCGTGGACATCCCCCCACTAGAACATGGGCGAGACACTACAGTCAAAATTAGCCTGGGCACCAAAACTATCCACATCATCGCCTCATATCCCCTGAGAAACCAGAAACTTGCATTTGAATCAATCCTACACTATCGCTCACCTCCCAAATGCTAACAAATCCATATTAATGGGCGACTTCAACATTGATTGGCTATCCCCATCCTCCTCCACCTACAAAGACGCATCACAGGCTATGGACCTGACCCAAATTGTTACCTCACCAACAAGGTGTGACACAAGAACCGGGACCTCCACACTATTGGACCTTATTTTTACAAACAGACCACATAACATCACCCGGGCCTCAGTGCTCCAAGATGCTATCAGTGACCACTCCCCGGTTATCTGCTGGTGGTCAGGTAAACTTCCCCCCAGCACCACCAACCACCACATGGCATCGTAAGCTCAAAAAAGGAGGCCTTGACCGCCTCAAAGAATACCTTGTAAATAGCAACTGGCTACCCATATATAACGCACAGACAGTGGATACCGCCTTACCCACTTTTATAACTACGTTTAACAAAGCCTGTGATATATTTGCCCCTCACAAAGCAGGTGGTGAAAACCAGGACTACCCCTGGATCACATCTTCCCTTATAAACCTTATGCAACACAGGGACAACCTTGGCACAGGCCATAGACACACAGCAGTAGGGACAGACAACTATATAGGAGGCGACATAAATGCACCTGGGCAACTCGTAGGGCAAAAGCTGAATACTACCAGCATACCCTTCCACCTCCTGGGAGACGGGAAAAATTCTGGAGCAACATTCAGGAAATCAGCGGAAAACCTCGCTCCCCACCCCTACCCAACTCAGTGTGAATGGGGACATTACTCAAGACCCAGCTAAAATCGCTGAAGCCTCAACAACTCCTTCTCTGACCTCTCACATATCCTCCCCGGATTTCTTCCACCCTCCCAACCCCCACACCATGTCTAGAGAATATAGACCTCCCACCCTGTTCCGGCTCCAAACCATCCCGACAACCTGGCCAACGCCATTCCAGTAAAGCTATCGCTTAACACTCGCCTGTAATGACCGACCTAAACTGATTAGGCTTACCCTCGATGTCACACTACCCCATCTCACAAAAATTCATAACTTCTCACTCTGCCTCGGCCAATTCCCCTCTAACTGGAAAAAAGCCTTGATCACTCCTATCTTAAAGAATGGCGACCCCACCTACACCGGTAATTATAGACCAATCTCAATACTCCCTCCTCTCTCCAAGCGCTTGAAAAAATAGTCTCAGACCAGCTTACAGAGCACCTTAAGAGATACAACCTTCTGAGTAAGGAACAACATGGGTTCCATGCTGGCCACAGCACCATCATGGCCCTCACTGAACTAACCACGTTCATCCATGGGGCCCTGGACCAAGGATCTATTGCCGGGACCATCTATGTAGACTTAACAAAGGCATTTGACATGGTCAATCACGATCTTCTCATCCAAGTCCTGCCACAACTAAATGTAGCCGTTGAGGTCTCGGCCTGGTTCAAGAACTACCTCTCGGGTCGCTCTCAGCAAGTAAGAATCAACTCCACCATCTCCAACCCCAAACCTGTGTGCTCGGGTGTTCCACAGGGGTCTATTCTGGGCCCACTGCTTTTTACACTCTTCCTAACTCACTCCCCAAAGCTTGCAGCGGTCATCTCCTACTTTATGCTGATGATGCTGTTCTTTACTGGCAACACCCACAGCCAGACACCCTCCAGCTCTCCTTCAGGGGTTTTTCAGGAGCTGGAAAACTGGTTTACTGTACACGCCTGATCATTAACTATTCCAAAACTAAGTCCATGACCTTGCACATCGCCAAAGCCCACACAGCCAGATGACACTCCAAATCACAAACTTGGATGGTACCCATCTGGAACATGTTACTCATTTTAAATATCTAGGTGTCACCTCAGATACCTCCCTCTCCTACCACAGACATGTATGCCTCCTCTCGTCAGCGATTAACTCCAGAATTGGTTCCCTTTACAGGATCAAGAACAGCCTGCCTGCCCATGCCATGCAGATAGCTGTCACCTCCTCCATCCTCTCATTTCTCGATTACGGGATTATCTACGGCACCGCTGACAATTCCACCCTAAGTAGCATAATCACAACACTTAATAAAGCCTGCCGCCTTGTTACTGGCTGTGACAGACTCACCCACACCTGCGACCTGTACACACAAACAGGTTGGCTTAATTTCCATCAAAGACTCAAATATCAAACCTGCATCTTAGCAAAAAAGATCCACCTCCAGCTTACTCCAGCCGGACTACTCCCCATCGTCAGCCCGGCCCCTCACAGGCAGACTACCAGACTGTCGGCTGCCTCACCCTTCACGTTCCCCCCATGTCGAACGTCTCTAGGGCAGAGATCCTTCCGCTACCATGCCCCCAAATGGCTCAACACCTTCCCCCCTACTCTCTCCCAGACCCACAGCATCGCACTTTTCAAAACAGGCCTTCAACACACCTCCTTGAAAACTCTAAATGTGAATGCCAATAGCCTGCCTCTCCATCCTCTTAACTGACTCTGGGACTTCCTAGTCCCTACGCTCCACCCTCTGCATTTAGCTCTGTCTTAGGCCCATGTATGCCTCCCATAAGCTTTTAAACACCTCTCAAGTGCCATGTCAATTCTGTAACCTGAAAAAATCAAAGTGTTAAAAAAAAAAAATTGTGTTTCTTTAATGCTTTATATTGTCTTGTGTTCTCCACCCCTGTAACCACCGTGGAGCCATTGTATAAAAAAACTGTCTGTACTGAAACCTGTATATAATTGCTTGTTCCGTCTGTCTTCCTTGTACTTTGGTTCTCCCTCCACCCCCTGTAAACGACGTGGAGCCTTTGCAAAAGAGTCTATGACTCAAAGGATTGTAATTTCCGATTATACTGTAAAATAAAATTAAATAAAAAGCTATTTTCATTGAACCAGTGAGCTGGAGTTCTAACTGTGTCATGGTTTGTGTACAGAACTCTGAGTATGGTTCTAATAGGTTAACAGCTTATGCTTAGCACTCTGTGCACAAACAACAACATAGTGAAAACTCCTAATTACCAGTTCCATGAAGACAACTACAAAATGTTGTCTAAAAAAAAAAAGTTAAAAACACAGTTGTTCATATCAGTGTTTTTCCAGGTACAGTGCAATAGGGATCATTTGGAGGCATGAATTTCTGTAAATAAGAACATTATTGAATGCTGTTAATAAGCCCACGTTTTCTGTCCTGCTTAAGTAGTTTGCTACAGTACATTGTCAGACTAACTTGGACTCCACTGAAACAGGTTGGGGGCTTCCACTGGGAAGCTGGCTTCACCATTTGAGAAACATTGGGGTATTAGGTGATAATAGTGACAGCAGAATAGTGAGAAGCACAGTAGCACAGGAAGCAAGAGGATTGACAGCAGCAGTAAATAACAGCCCATAGTAAAAACAGTGACATAGACAATGACAATACAAAAATCACAGTGAAACCCCATAGCAAAAGCACACTCACACAAACAGTGTAAGAGATACCTAACACTGAACAAGGTAACAATATATTCTAGAGACATGGCTCTGTTGTTCATCTACACTGTCTGGCAGATTTCTTGCTGCTTTAAATCTTGCCAGAAGGTCTTCAAGCTGGCTCCTCCCACCCACCTGGGTGGTAAAACTCTCGGCTCCGCCCCCATGACGCCAGATCTTCTTTACCGCTTGGAAGCTCAGGTTCACTCCTTAACGCTCTGCATGTAGACTGGATCCTAATTCTTTGGTTCGCCCAAAACTTATTCTCAAATTTTCAAGACTTCGGTCAAATTCCTCCCTCGCAGCTGCGATAGACAAATCGACTCCTGGATTTTGGCGGTGCCCATGTGGGCAGAAAATGTCCAGGACAGATCCACACTCCATGTGCATCTACTGCCTCAGCCTAGACCATGACCTGTGAGTTGTGCCGTTCGTTTTTTGCCAACGTCCTGGAAGACCACGCTGCCCAGTTAGAGCTTGGGCGCCCCGAGAAACGCTACCTGCCGGTGAAGTTGAAGGAGGCCCATTGGGCGGTTACCGTGGCGGCTGGCTTGGCTGAGCAACTCGAGCAGATGAGCGCCCTCGAGGAGGAGGAGGTGACACAGGCCGCATCATCCTCTTCCTCGGTCACGGCATTTGTCCCGCTTTCTCTGGGTACCTCCTATACAACTTCTTTCAAGGTGCTTTGCCAGTCCCTTTCCACAAAGGGAGAGGGGCCATCGGGACATTCTTCTCGGTCCAAAAAGAAGGACTGGAAAATTAAGTCCCACAGTCGGCGTTCGTGGGAGCGGAAGATGTCTCCTTCCCCGGACAGTCGACACTGTACTTCGGTCGAGGTTGCGGCTAACGCCACTGGCTTCATGGTGTTCCTGTCAGGTCAGTCGTCCGAGACACCTGTTGACGCTGTCAAGATTTTTCTCAACCCGTTGGATGGGCTGTTGACTGGCGAAGCCGACAACTTTTCTTCACTGCCCTCTCGTGGAGACCGAGGACTTGCCTGCGCCTCCGGTGCCAGAGTTCCCGGTCAAGGCTTCTGAGCCGAGGGAAGAGTGGGTGTCCCCCGCCCCTTCCCAGACCCATCCTCGGAAACACCGAGCATCTCGGTCTCGGACATCCTCTCAGTCCAGCTGATTCCGCCGACATCAGCGGTTTCAGTACCGAAGTAGGCGGTGCCGCTGGATTGCGTCGACGCTATGAGGACATTATGTGGCAGCAGTTACTTCTCTCCAGGAAGAAGCCGACGCCTTCCCAAGCCATTAAGTGGCTGTCACTCGAGCGGCCAAAACAACCCCTCGCTGTAGTGGAGGTGCCCAAGCCTGGGCCAGTTGTTTGGCCGAAACCAGCTGTCCCACTGATTGTGGTGGAACCTCTGCCTCCACAACCGAAATCGGGGCGCCGACCAAGGACTCTTGGTTGGGTCAGGGTCTGCCCCACAGGTTGTCGGTCACCCTCACTCCCGACCGTCTTTGGCAGGTGGAGGGTGGCTTATGCCCCAGGCAGCTCTTTGCGGACTGCTCAGAGTCCGACTCCTCCTCCTCCTCCTCCTCCCTGTTCTCCAGGCCCTTTGACCTGGAGTCCTCCAGGGGCCAGTCGATGGATGAAAGCCCATCGTCCTTCATGGGTCTGCTTCGGCTCATCTGAGTCTACAGGGATGCAGCTCGAGCCCATATCCAAGTGGGCCAAGTAACCCCTAACAGAGATACTGGACTGAGGGGATTCACCCACAGAGGCCTTTCCATTGGCTGAAGCCATTGTTAGCCCAGCCTTGGAGCTCTGGCAGCAGCCTGCTTCCTGTCCTGCGCCTTCGACCAGGATGGCCAGGAAGTATGCGGTCCCTACTGGCTCTTTGTCCGTTTTTTTGGAACACCCCTCTGCTGAGGGGTTGGTCATCGATAGCGTTTTCCAGCGTTCCGGGAATGCTATGGGTTGTGGATATGCCCCCTGACAAGGAGTCCAAAAAGCTGGACTATGCCGGGCGCAAGGTGTACACTGCGTCTTCCGTTGGCCTCTGCCAGGCCAGCTCAGCTGTGCAGATGGCACACTTCTCCCACGCCCTCATGGGCTCTCTGGATGAGGTGATCCCTCATCTCCCGGCCAACCTGCAGACCACGGTCAAGCAGGTATGGGACCAGGGAAGGGCGGTGGTGAAACAGCAGCTCCAAACGGCTCTGGACATTGGAGACTCCTCTGCCAGATCAGTTGCGGCTGCAGTGGCTATGCGCCACAGAGCATGGCTGAGGAGATCCACCTTCACGGCGGATACCCAGCATAAACTAGTGGATGTCCCCTTCCTGGGGACTGGCCTCTTCAGCCCTGGAGTGGAAGGTCACCTCCAGCGGATCGAGAAGTCCAATGCCACTCAGGACTCGGTCACCACCGCCCAGAAGGACAAGGGCTGTCGACAACAGCAACATAAGTCCTTTCGCCCTTCTGCGCCTGCAGCACATCTGGCTCAACAGCACCAACACCAGGGCAGCAGGCTCACGCTTGGCACCCCAAAGCCAAGCCTGTGGCTACCTCTAATAGGAAGCAGAGAGGAAAAGGTCCAGGAGGTCCCTTGGCCAGTCCCTCCTCCAAGCCTGCCCATTGACGGGTTGAGGGGTGTCACCCCCAGCCTCATCACTCCCCCCTGGGTTCCCCCCATGGAGGGGATGGCTCCGCCACTTCCTTTCCACCTGATCCACTATCACCATGGACCGCTGGGTGTTGGAGGTGGTAGGAAAGGGCCTGCCCCTGGAGTTGAAGCAGGCCTTGCCCTTCCGAGCCGTCGCCCCTCGGGGGGCTATGGGGTCTGCAGCCTGTCTGTCGGCTCGTCGAGCTGATATCGCCCTGCTCCTCAAAAAAGAGGTGATCAGGAAAGTGGTGGATCCTCCTCCAGACCCAGGGTTTGTGTCCAAGTACTTCCTGGTCCCAAAACGGACAAAGGGGCTGGCGCCTCATTCTCGACCTCCACGACCTGAACAGGTTCCTAAGGTCTCGGACCTTCAGGATGGTCACTCTGGCTCAGATAATCCCATCCTTGGAACGAGGCATGTGGTTCTGTTCTGTGGACCTCCAGGATGCGTTCTTTCATGTCCCAATCCATCCGTCTCACCAGAGATTCCTTCTCTTCAGGGCAGAGGGATCCCTCTACGAGTTCCGGGCCATGCCCTTCAGCCTTTCCCTAGCTCCCAGGGTCTTCACCAAATGCATGGCAGTGGTGACAGCATTCCTGCGGTGCCGAAGGGTCTAGGTGTACCTCTGCCTGGATGACTGACTGATAGCAGCCTCCTCCAGAACGGAGGTGGAGCAGTCCAGAGATCTGGCCCTCCAGGTTTGCTCTCAGGTTGGCCTCCTCATCAACGAGGCCAAGTCGGAACTTATGCCAAAGCAGGTGATCCAATTCATCGGGGCAGAGCTAGACTCTCTACGAGCCAGAGCATGGCTCCTGGCGGACAGGGCAGAGGTTCTTTCCTCCTTTGCCCAGTCATTTCAGGTTGGGCAATTGCACCCTGCCTGGGACTTCCTGCACCTTCTGGGCCTTATGGCGGCCTGCACCAGCGTGGTCCGTTGGGCCCGCTGGTACATGCGCCCCCTTCAATTGGGGCTTGCCAGAAAGTGGTCACAGCACTTAGATCTGCTACATCAGCTAGTGACAGTGACCCAGGGGATGTGGAATGTTCTCCAGTGGTAGACCGTTCCAGCACATCTGCAGGAGGGCATCCCATTTGTCTGCCCCGAGCCGACAGTCTCTCTATCGACCGATGCCTCTCTGATGGGTTGGGGTGCCCATCTGGGGGAGCACAGAGCGCACGGCCTCTGGTCCCCTCGGAGTCCCGTTGCCACATCAACCTGCTGGAGCTTCAAGCGGTTCATCTAGCCCTCATTCCATTTGTATGGGGTCAAGTGGTTCCGGTCCAGACGGACAATACCACCATTATGTACTACCTAAATCGCCACGGCGGGACGCACTCCATGCCTCTGTGCAGGGAAGTTCTCCATATTTGGTCACTCGTGCGCAGCCTGGAGGTGGATCTCCTTGCCATCCATGTGGCAGGAGCCTCCAACACTCTGGCTGATGCCCTAAGCCGGATAGGGGCTGCGTCCCACGAGTGGTCTCTCTTGCCGGAGGTAGTACAAGATCTGTTCTTCCACTGGGGCATGCCTCAGTGGACCTGTTTGCCTCCAGGGAGATTGAGAAGCTGAGACTTGCTCATGCCCGCCCCCCTCAGCAGGGCTCACTGCAGGGGGATGCCTTCTCGAGACCATGGACCCCGGGCCTCTTCTATGCCTTTTCTCCATTTCCCTTGATCCACAAGGTGCTTCTCAAGGCGAGGAGGGACAAGGCTCAGGTGATTCTGGTAGCCCCAGACTGGTCCCACCAGTTCTGGTATCCAGATCTCCTCAGTCTCAGCTCCAGGCTCCCAAGGCGGCTTCGAGCCCACCAAGCTTGATCTCAGTCAATCGGGGGAAGGTATTCCATCCGGACCTTTAATCCCTGCAAATGATGGCCTGGTTCCTGATCGGCTAGAGTTCCAGGCCTTGGGTCTCTCCGACGAGGTCCTCAATGTTGTTGAGGCGTCCCATAAGCAGTCGACCAGAAAATGCTACACCTTCAAATGGAAGAGATTCTCTATTTCGTGTCAGGGCAAGGGCCTGGACCCTTCCTCCTTTTCCTTGGCAAGCATTCTGGACTACCTGTGGTCCCTTTCTCAGCAAGGGCTTTGGTCGAAGACCCTTAAGGTGCACCTGGCAGCCATCTCTGCTTACCAGGCACGGGCCGGGGAAGCAGTCGGCACAGGAGAAGGTGGTCGGGTGCTTTTTCAAAGGCCTTGATCACATATCCCCTCTGGTGCGAGAATCTCCAGCTCCATGGGATCTACTGCTGGTATTGGCTAAGCTGATGGGCAAGCCATTCGAACCGATGCACAGGTGTGACATCTCTCACCTGTCGTGGAAGACCGCTTTCTTGGTGGCTATCACGTCAGCCAGAGGGATGGGAGAGCTCCAGGCAATTTCCATCGAGTCTTCTCATCTGGTTTTCCACAGGGACAAGGTTGTCCTGTGCCTCCACCAGAAATTCCTTACAAAGGTGGTGTCGGAGTTTCACCTTAACCAGGTGTTGACTCTGCCAGTGTTATACCCCAGTCACACCTCGGAGGCTGAATATAGGCTCCATACTTTGGACCCTAGAAGAGCGCTCGCTTATTACAAGGAGCGGACAGCTAAAGTTCAGGGAGAGGTTCGCCAGCTGTTTGTCACCTGTGCTGAAGCTGCACCTGGCAGACCGGCAGCCAAGCGGACGATAGGCAGGTGGGTCACCTCCTGCATAGATCTCTGCTATAGGTTGGTGGGCATGGAGCCTCCCAGAGGGATAAGAGCTCATTCTACCTGCCATACCGCTGCATTGGTGGCTGCTTCCAGGGATGTCCCTATCCAGGAAATCTGCAGGGCTGCTACCTGGAAGTCAGCACACACTTTCATCACCCACTACCACATCGACCCTGAGTCATGCCGGGATGCTGGTTTTGGGGCCTCGGTTCTCCAGTCTTTATTTCCCAAGTAGGGGGTGTGCGCCTTGCCTCCCTCCTCCCAGGGAACTGGTAAGAGTCTGCCAGACAGTGTGGATGAACAACATATGCATGTCCCTAGAAATACAGGTTACACACCTGTAACAGGAATTCTAGGAATGGTATATGTTTTTCATCCAGACGACCCACCCGACCTCCTTGGCTTTGACACACAACTTGGCTTCCAGCGGGCTAGATCTGGCGTCATAGGGTGGAGCCGAGAGTTTTACCACCTGGGTGGGTGGGAGGAGCCAGCTTGAAGACCTTCCAGCAAGATTTAAAGAGGCAAGGAACCCGCCAGACAGTGTGGAAGAACAACATATACCATTCCTAGAACTCCTGTTACAGGTGAGTAACCTATATTTATGGCACTGTCAGAAATACAGCTAAACCACATTAACAAAAGATTAGAAATGAAGTGTCTACTAATACATGCACAACTGAGGAAGCATGCATCCCCATGGAAGTTACTCCTTGGAAAAAGAATCACATACACTACCTTATGTAATGTGGGGGCTCCACCCACACGGGGGACAAAGCCCCCCACAAGGAATACAAACATACTCCAGGTCATACCAATCACAGAAACAGAAAAAATGCTCCAGGTTGCAGTGTTCACAGAGGCAGCAGTACGGCCAGAAACAGCACAAGGGACAGCAGAAGAACTCACACATTGCACTCATTCCCCCTGCTGTCCTGTCACATACACTGCATTCCCTGGTGCTTTAGTTCCCTCGCTGTTCTGCCCACGCTGTTATTCCAGCGCTATTTTTACTGGACACCAAACACTGGCCTACAGTGACCCCTACTGAGAAAGACTGGAATAGTTAACAGCTCCCCCACAGACAGTGCCTTAACACCATTACCTACAGTGACTCCTACTGGTAGAGGCTGGGATTGGAATAGTTTTGCACTTCCCCACAAACAGTGCTTAAACACCTTTGAGTACAGTAACTTTGCTAATGGCGGCTAGAAGCCCTCCAGCCAGTTTTCCTAAATGATTGCATGCAGCGGCCCCTCATGGGGACTGGGACTGAAATACATGGGAGCTGTTGGGAAGGTGGATTTAGAAGTGCTCTCCGAGAATCCATGCACTTAAGTTGACTATCCCTGATAATACAATACAATTTTCCTGGCTACCCACCTCTTAATTCTGGCATGACATACAGATCTTCCAGGTAAATTGCCCTTCCAAGCCAGGAACTATAGGTGAAGTAATAGAATGCGTAGGCAACGACAGTGTGTCCTGCAGTGTAAAAAGACAATTTGGAAAGTAAATAAGTAAGCCAGATTTGGGATACAGCACTCAAACCAACGTAGCATACTTGTGTGTCTTAGCAAGAAAAAAATATCCACTTCCTCCAGAACACTGTGAGAATCAGAAACTCAAAAATAGTTCGTCAGAGTTTAGGACATTATTATTGCGTAGGACTGGCCACTTAGGGAAACAGTAACTTCACAACCTTGGCATACCCTTTCTTTTACAAAAATCAGTCACATTGGACTTCCGGCCAACAAAATGGGATGCCATTAGTTTTTCATGTTCAGTTACTCTTCCTTCTCTTCTCCTACTTTGGAATGTTTTTATTTTTACCATTACACAAGGAATAGTTGTATCAAGGTCAGCGCACACAGTTAAAACAATTCACAGTGAGCAACATCAAACTGTCTCTCACCCCTCCACACTGAATAGTCTGTTTTTTCTGCCAACATTCTCCACTGCTTTCTCTGGAATGTGAACAACTTCCATATGGCTCTGGATCTGTGCAAGTTTTATTGGACTCAAAAGGTGCATACAGCAAAGGACATCCTAGTAGGTCACGTCAGGTATCAGCCTAGTGTTTTGACTACGTGAAATGTTAGGCTGATGCCTGATATGACCCACTAGTCCAGTAAAGTCCAATAAAACGTATCTTTTACATAAATCCAGATCTTGAAGTTATTCATATCAGAGATAAAGCTGTGGAGTTGGCAGACCAGCTGACTATCCAATGTGGAGGGGTAGGTGCTGTTTTTGTTACTCACAATTTTGTATTTTCACCCTACTTTTGGAAGCTGAAATACTTCTGAAATTGGGGTCTCCCAGTGGCAGCATGATACGCTACCGCACAGGTGACCTGGGATTGGGAAAGGAGCTAGGTCACTGTGTGAGTGAATGGTCCTTGTTGAGGTAGCTTCGACTTGGCAGTGCGCCTCAGTCAGGGACTTTTAAGAAGTACAAACTGGGGAGAAAAACACTCCTGTCATCTCAGTGATGTCTAATACAGCCTAAGCAGGGTAAATCCCTGATTATAGGGTATATCTCTTATTACAAGTTATAGCCCTGATTACGAGTTATATCCCTTATTACAGGGTATAGTGCTGATTAATTAGTCATAGAAAAGTTTCTCAGTACTGAGATATACCTCAGTATACTGGTGCAGAATGAGGCAGGATCACATTACAGTCAATGCAAATTGCCTCAGTGGCACCTCGAGGTAGTAAACTTTTAGATAACTACCACTGTATATCCCTGATTATGAGGGCTGGGATATTCAAAAGGGGTTGCACCATGCGCAACCCACTGATGCGCCTGGGTCGATATTCAAAAGGGGAATTTGCACCACGCAAATTCCAATGGAAATGTATGCAGCACAAGTGCGGGGGGGGCATGCCCATGCATATCCTACACATTCCGATATTCAGCCCGGGATGTGCGGCGCATATGCAGGCACACACCCACCTTGCGGCGCTGCACGGGGGGGGGGTGCCAAGATCCACTGAAAAGACAAGGAGCAAGGCCTGGCCACCCACAGGTGAACTGCCGTATTGCAGGGCGCAACATGGCAGCCACCAGCTGTGGGTGGCCACCTGACCCGCGGTCCGTTGTCGCACCCCACCCCCGCGGGCTCCAGTATGATGCAACTCCCTGGGGGTCCAGTGGACTTGTTCCCCAGCCCAATCGCGGGCTTCATAAAAATAATTTCCATCCTGGTGTTCCAGTGGACCTGCCCCCCCCCAGCCCGATCGCGGGCTTTGTAATAATAAATTCATCCCTAGTGTTTCAGTGGACTGAATCCAGCCTGATCACGGGCTTAGTGTCATAAAATGTATTCCTGGTGGTCCAGTGGACCTGCTCCCAAGCCCGATCGTGGGCTTTGTAGAATTAACAATCCTTAGTGGTCCAGCCGGTACCCTCCCTCCCTCCCCACCCACTCAGTCCCGCCACCCTGCTCCCCTGGGTCAGCGGCGGGCAGCAGCTCCCCACCCACAAGCCGCCCGGCCGCCCACCGACTGACAGTGTGCAGTACGGCTGTATGCTCATTGGTCCACAGGGAGGACCATTGGGTTTGCAGACCGTACTGTACTACACAGTCCCAATATGTATATCTCTGATTATAAGGTATATTCCTCATGACAAGGTATATCACTGATTACACGGTGTAGCCCTGCTTACAAGGTAGATCCATGATAGACAGTATGGAAGAGGAAAAACAATACATTAAAAAAATAGTTCCAAAATTGAGTTAAGTGAATTCACTTTCAAAGGGCATTATACAATATCTAACTGGCATTTGCTGTCTTCTTTCTATGGGAGAACAGTCTTTGATTGTAGACTGAGCACCCCTTCCAGTATGTATTATTAACCACTTACAAGGAATATCCAGCGATTAAAGTTTGTCAATGCATTGTTTTTTCAAGTGAATAAATTTGTTTCATCAACAGAAAAAAAATTAATCTGTCAGCTATGCACTATATGTGTGTAACAATTTAGATGCCTCAATTTATGTATACCTGCTACTGTATTTTTTTCTATTTAATTCTTTCTGCATGAGTATCAGAATTTAGCAGCTGCAGGGACAAAGTGGATAGTGACCTCACTGCCATGAAATGTTCAGTTCAGTAGTCTACTACCCATAACTATTTGTTGGTATGGCTGTTCCTAGTATGTATCCTGTATATGACTGCTGTTTCTGCCTGCATTTTGTAATGTATATGAATGTTGTTTCTGCCTATACTTTGTAATCTCCAGGGTCACACCTGAAAATAGGCACTTGGCTGTCTAGTGTGCTTACCTGGTTAACAAAAGCAAAATAAATAAATCTGTGGGATAGGTTTGGATGTTTTTAACAGCGTCTCTGCTAAAAGATACCAACTATCTCTGGAGAGTGATAACAATCTATTTGGGTAGTTTACAGGAGAGGCTCACAAGAGGGAAAATGTATTTTCATATTGTTAAACAGGTATTCCTGCTGGGCTAGACAGGACCTGGGTCAACCAGCAGATTTCTTTGTATAGACAAAGTCCAGATCAGACCATTTTTTTTTTTTTTTTTTAATGAAGACCCAGCTCTCAAGACACAAAGAATGTTGAATCTATGATGTCCGAGTGAAATACTGGATGATGCGTCATGGGGTCATCTGGAGGGTCTTAAGGTCTGGCTGAGCCTGAAAGAGACAGTCAGGTGTAGAACTAATAACAGCTACCATCTAAGGTTCGGTTCTGCCCTAATTAACCAAACTGTCTTGTATGGTATGCTAGTCTAGCCTGCTAAATATATAGAGAGATAGTAAGAGGAGAAAGGTTTTTCTGAACATAATCTACTGTTCAGAATAATTTTCTTTTTATTTCTATAGAATGTTCTCCATAGCTTTTTTGTAGTATACTGTATTATACGTGTAAATAAGCATTACAACATTACTTTTGACCTACTACGTGTTTCTGTGACTGAGTCCTTTGAGGTACAGCTAACTTATCTGGAACTGGCAAAAAAACTGTTTCCCCTCCTCTGAAGAGAAAACTACAGTTACCATACTCTGTTTATAAAATAAGGGGTTCTCAGCCATGACAGAGAGGGGTGGGCCATGTGCTTCTGAGCAAGGAGTGCTGTATTGTGTGAGCAGTGTCTCTGGAGGGACCTAGAGATACCACAAAGAGAGTGTCTATGCTCTATAGTGACAGCTACTAAAGGGTTAAAAAGGGCACAGAGTCAAAATGTCACACGTCAAAACAGTGCAGCCTGTACTGCGCAATCTAAACAGCACCCATAACTAAAAAAATAAATTAATTCTTGTTTTCTGCAGGGAGCTCTGTTCCCCACACCCCTCATTATGGGGGGCTATCTTCCTGAACCCTCCCTACTAAAATAACGTCCTCCAGGGGAGGGGAGGCAACTCAGGTGAGGGTGAAATTTGGGTTTGGGGCATCGCAAGATAAAAAAATAAAATTATTTCCACAGCCACTCGATTGTCCTACAGCGCCCAGCGGCTCTATTTCTTGAGCAACAGCACCTGCTCAGCAGACTCCCTTCTGGCAGAGCTCTTATCCTCTGTCTTGGAAATAGCTACAGGGTCACACACTATGTCTGGTGTGCGGCATTGTGTACGCTGTAACTGTTTCGACTCGCACTGTTCCTCTTGCGTGGTTTTGAATTGCGACATTCTCCTTGTGAGATTGTCACCTGGTACCTTGAAAAAACTGGTAATAGTGATGCAGTTGAGTCTATGAGAGACTATTTTGTCATGATGTGTTACACTACTTTAACGTAGCAAACGCTGTCTGGTTTATTTTTGTTTTTTGGCAGGGCTGCTCCAGTGTCATAGTAGCAACCATCTGAGACACCTGCATGTGTGTAGAAACTTGGGTTTCCCTCCCTGGAACTCCCCAGTTGCCAGATGCATCACAGAGCTGAGGTGGGGTCTATATTATCTCCTGCTGAGTGACTCCCTGATATCCTTTTGGGCCTCAGACCTTACACCATTGCTTTATCTTCCTATTCCATATGTTCCACTGGAGTGGAGGGTAGACTAGGCACCCACTTTCCAGGCTGTACCTGGGACAGGGTTAGAGACACCTGCATAACCTCACCTCAGAACACTGCCCCCCCCCCAAGTCCAAGCATGCCAACTCTGATACATTAAGAGATCCCCAATCAGGTTTCTTATTTTGAATCCAGTTGGCCTGCAAGACAGCGCAAAACATTGCTGCTGATCCAGCTAAAGGTCTTCATTTATACAGTCGCACATTGCCAGCCTCACCACTGACCCAGCCAGAGGTCTGCATTTTTAAAAACAAAAGCATTTACCTTCTTTGGTTTTGTGCTCCGGAGGAACCTCTGCAACTAGACACTTGTATAAAGGGTTAGTCACAGCGAAGCCATCTTCCTTCAAGACTGGAGGCAGAGAAGAAGAGGAATACAGGAGAGACACATGAAAGCATCAACTGGTAAACTGTGCAATTTTCCTGATTTTGGATTGTCAAGGAGAACGTTTTACATAGAAACATAGAATTTGACGGCAGATAAGGATTGCTTGGCCCACCTAGTCTGCCCATTTTTCTACCTAACAGATAAGCTGCAGATCCTAGTTAACCAACAGCTTACTTCCTCCTACCCCCCACTAGGACTGCCTTATGCGTGTCCCATGCATTCTTGATGTCCCCCACTGTTCTTGACCCCACAACCTCCTCAGGAGGCTGTTCCATGCATCCACAACCCTCTCAGTGAAAAATACTTCCTCATACCTGAGCCGTCCCCCTTCTATCTTCAAATTGTGCCCCCTTGTTCTTGTACATCTCTTTTCTGGAAGATGCTACCCTCTTGGACTTTGTTAATTCCCTTGAGGTACTTGAAAGTTTCTATCATGTCCCCTCTCTCCCTTCTTTCCTCAAGGGTATACATATTAAGCTCCTTTAGTCTTTCTTCAGATGTCTTCTGGTGCAGACCCTGCACCATTTTGTTGCCCTCCTCTGACAGCCTCCACTCTGTCTATGTCTTTGGCGGAGATGGGGTCTCCAGAACTGCACACAGTACTCCAGATGGGGTCTCACCAACTGTCTGTACAGAGGATAACAGCTTCCTGTTTTCTACTATTGATGCCTCTTCCCATGCATCCCAGTATCCCCCAGCCTTCCTTACTGCCTTCTCCACATTGCTTGCCCACCTTTAGGTCATCTGATGTAATTACCCCAGGTCCCTTTCTATTTTTACTGTTGTCAGTATCTCACTCCCCATTGTGTATGCTTCCCCTGGGTTTTTGTTCCCCATGTGCATTACCTTGCACTTCTTTGCATTGAATCTGAGCTGCCATACATTTGACCATTCCTCCAACCTTGCCAAGTCCCTTCTCATCCTTTCCACTCCATCTTGTGCATCAGCCCTGTTGCAGATCTTTGTGTCATCTGCAAAAAGACATACTTTTCCTTCCAGTTCCTCTGCAATGTCACTTACAAAGACATTAAAAAGGACCGGTCCCAGTACTGAACCCTGCGGTACCCCGCTAGTAGCCCTCCTTTCATCACTGTGTACTCCATTTACTACTACCCTTTGAGTCCTGTTGTCTAGCCAATTTTTTATCCAGGCTACCACCTTGGGACCCACTCCAAGGCTGGCTATCTTGTGTATTAATCTTTTGTGTGGGACTGTATCAAATGCCTTGCTAACATAGAAACATAGAATTTGACGGCAGATAAGGACCGCTTGGCCCACCCAGTCTGCCCATTTTCCTACCTACTGGATAAGCTGCAGATCCTAGTTAACCAGCAGCCTACTTCTTCCTACCCCCACCCCCCAGAATTGCCTTATGACTATCCATGCATGCTTGAATTCCACCACTGATTTTGACTCCACAACCTCCTCCGAAGGCCATTCCATGTATCCACAACCTCTCTGAGAAAAAATACTTCCTTAAATTACCTCTGAGCCGCCTCCCTCTATCTTCAAATTGTGCCCTCTTGTTCTTGCACACCTCTTTTTTTGAAAGATGCTACCCTCTTGGACTTTGTTGATTCCTTGAGGTACTTGAAAGTTTCTATCATGTCCCCCCTCTCCCTCCTTTCCTCGAGGCTATACATATTAAGCTCCTTAAGTCTCTCTTCATATGTCCTCCGGTGCAGACCCTGCACCATTTTAGTTGCCCTCCTCTGGACAGCTTCCATCCTGTCTATGTCTTTGCAGAGATTGGGTCTCCAGAACTGCACACAGTACTCCAGATGGGGCCTCACCAGCTGTCTGTACAGAGGGATAATAACTTCCTGTTTTCTCTGGTGATGCCTCTCCCTATGCATCCCAGTATTCCCTAACCCTCCTTGCTGCCTTCTCACATTGCTTGCCCACCTTTAGGTCATCTGATATGACTACCCTGGTAGGCCATGTCCACAGCCCCTCCCTGGTCTGCTACTTTGGTAACCCAGTCAAAGAAGTCTTTAGATTCTGCCTGACACACCTTCCCATTGTGAATCCATGCTGCCTAGGTCCCTAGCCCCACTGGCCCTAGGGTACTCAACAGTTCTTTCCTTCAGAAGTGATTCCATCATTTTCCTACCACTGAGGTCAAACTAACTGGTCTGTAGTTTCCTGCCTCTGTCCTGCTCCCACTTTTTGTGAAGAGGAATCGCATCTGCCCTCCTCCAGTCCTCGGGGTACCACCCCATCCTCCCATGATTTGTTAAACAGAGTAGTCAGCGATGTCACTAGTTCTACCCTTAGTTCTTTTAGAATTCTTGAGTGAACCCCATCAGGCCCCATTGCTTTGTCCACCTTCAATTTTATTAGTTCTTTCAGAACCCTTTCTTCTGTAAATGGACTGTTATCGACCCCCGTCTTCAGAGTGTTTCTCTTGTTTGGTTTAGGTAACTCCCCCTCCTCTTCTTTTGTACTGGTGATTCTTCACTTTAGGTGAATGGTTTCACGAAAGGATTGTTTGTAGCCTAAACACTACCCCCGGAAATTTGCTGCACTTACACCTTACGATGTTTTGAGAACTCCACCAACCCTGCATTGTGTAATTGATCAAAGTCTGAAGAACACCATTCCACACATTCACCAAGGCTCAGGGGACATTTTTTTCAAGTAGTATTTTTATCTTTCGAGCTGCCCCTCCTAATGCCATCTAACTGCTATCCCTCCCCCAGGCCCCATCAACAGGGTCTTACCTTACTTCGTTGTCCTCTGCCACAGGACAAGTAGATGTGCCCTTTTGCTGGTGTGGAACCTGCAAGGGACTGGGCTGTCATCCTGCAGTCAGGGTGTTTTTCCTTGTTTCTTCCCCAGGGCTCACATTGCATGCAGTGGCGTGATATGAGAGCTCCATCTTGGTGGAGATACCCCCCCCTTTCCTGTTAGTGAGGTTCCCTACTGTGTGTGATCCCGCTGCAGTACCCCACAGATTCCTCTAGGTGGCAGATGAGCAGCAGGACATGTACATTCCCCTCCCCAAGGGAGGAGAATTGTCCTAGGGTTGCTCAATCCTCCCTTCCTCCCCAGCCACTCCCCAAATGTCTCTGATCTGCTTCCAAATCAGGGATGTCTGCATGACAGGATGTGAGGCAGCTAGTATCTCAGCCCTCCACACCTAGTACCCAAGTCCTCCACACCACTGGGCCCACCTATTGTAATAACTGTGAATTTTCCCAAAAATGAGTGGAACTATTTAATGTAGTTCTGTCTTTAACATGGAACTAGAATGCTGGTAAAACCACAGCACACTCTTTGGCTTTCACTGCACCTATCAGACGCTGCCAGAAAGATGTCATCAGCTGGTGTGCAGTGATATTCTATGTGTGCTTCACCCAGACTACCTGGGAGCAGGAAGAACCTGGCATTTGTGTTTTGACTGCAGTGAGGAGCAGAACAAGGATCCACTGACTCCGAGTGTCCTGTTTTATTCCAGTGACCAGATTAGGTGACCAACTAACATAATGCAATATAATACGATACAATACAATATATTACGTCACATCATATACTGTATATATTAAAGTGATTTCCCCCCATATAAGTGGTTAGTGGTTAATACTATGTATAACCTTCCCTGTATACGTCATTATGATTACAAGTAACAGCGACCACCCAAATGTATAATATAAAGTAAACAATAGGTAGCTGTAGTATTCCCATGAAATATAGCAGTGAGGGGAACTTGTGAATAATTGCTGGTGTTGGCTCTTTGAGCTTATAGCTAATTATCTCATCAGCTGCACCCCCCCCCCAATGGTATAGTTCCTTGTACACCATAATTGCCTAGCATTTGATTGTTGTATACTAGTTCTAAAACAAGTTTGTAATAAGAAATGAATCTGCTTTCTAAGTGCAATTTAAATTAATTGCCACTTTCAGAACTAACTTCAGAACTGCAGCTTTGCTGAATGACAGGCAGTCATCGGTTTTTGATTTCACCTTCAGTGAGGTAAATTAGATTTTTACTCTGTTTTAAAGCAGTATATGTAGGATTTTTAGTGATATTTGTATCGCTGGGTCTCTATGTGTTTTGTATCTCTTTTCTTGTTTCTGAAAGGCAGCAACACTGACAAATTTAAATGTCGTTTTCAGTAAGAAGTACTTTTTAGGTGCTAAATCTAAGCAACACCTGATGCCATCATGAGTATTACTTTGTGCAGTTTATCAAGGTCAGTGTTTCATCATGCCTGCTGAGCCGTGGGGTTCTACTTACATTACTGATAACGTTGTAGAGGATTGCAGTCAGTGCAGACTACTACTGTCTGGGGCTTGTTCTGTTTAAGCAGTTGTCAGGACATGGTTATGTTTTTGTGTGCTACTGTGGGGTTGTTCCTGAGTATCTGGAGTACTAGTATTTGATGACTAGTTTACTTGAACGCTTCGTTTTATTTAACGCAGTATTTGTAATGTTAGGTAACTGCAATTTTGTATTGTGTACAGCAACCGCCACAGAACCCACTGCAGCATTGACTGCTGTCATGGTAAAAGCTTTAACCATGGAAGAAACAGGACTGAAAAGCTAAGAGAGAGAATACTTATTTTGTTTTTGTTGACCAGGAAAGGAGGGCTAGGAAATTCAGCCTATTATCAGCCTTGTTCTGAGGGAAGGGGGAGATACAGATGGTAACCAACTGAAACTGAACCAGGTTAAGCTGTTGATGGTTATTTTCCGTGAATGGGGGAAATTTGGCTAGGACAGCAGGGAATGTCATGGGACCTTTAACATCCACCTGAACAGGAAGACAGAACCTCGGTTCAACACCTCCTCTGAAAGACGGCACCTCAGGAGTGCAGCATCCCCCTCATAATGCACTACTTCATCAGTATTGGGATTTAACCCCAAGTGTCTGGTGTGGGGCTAGAATCCACAACCTTCCAGTCTTCCAGCCTCAGAAGCAAGTATGTAACCTGCTGAGCCACTGACACTGACAACATATACAACAAGTATACAATGATTTAAGGTAAATTAAGGAGTTCCGGAATTAAACAAGCACGCTAAAATGCAAGAATCACTTTTTTTTTTTTTGCACCCCCTCAGCTTGGGGCCAGCCTCTTCTTTGGGCCTTCCTCTGCCCCTCGTAACCACACTGCCCTGATGCAGCCATCTGCCACCCCACATTGCAGCCCCCTGGGTAACCCAGCATAACCCTTCACCAGATGGGTCCCTCTCCTCCGAGAAGGCACCAGTGTGGCAGGTCAGCGCACTCATTCTTGGCCTGGGTGCTGCTGAGGTGGTCTGTGGACTGCTCAGGGATTCACGGCAGCAGGAGCTGGCAACTGTCATCTGGTCGACCACAGAGCTCTTTTCTTGTTTACTCCCCGGAGGCGTGGTGTGCCACTTAATGTTAAGGCGTATACTGATGTTCACCATGCCCCATTAGTCAGTGGGACCCAGCACATTGCTGTACCCCCAGTCTCTGCCAGGAGTCAGCAAGTGCTGGGTCACCTCCCTGCCCTCCCCCCATGGAGAATGCGAGCAGTCGTGTGACGTTTGATCCCTCTCTCCCTGGCCGGCCCCCCAGCACCCTGATTCCATTCCCGACCCCGGGTCACAAGCAGAAATCCAACCACTGCGCCGACGGGCTGGCCTCTAGAATCACTTATTAAAGTAAAATGAAAACCTCCATACATGATTCCAGTCTGTCATTGATCTCAGAAAGCTAACTTCATTTTAAAGAGACACTCGCTTGAAGAAGGACTACAGTCAGAATTTGCAAACGCATATGCTGTTTTGATTTGTCATACACTGTATCCTTCCCTTTGTTTGCTATTAGTTTGTTCTCGAGTACCGTCTAATTTTATTCTCTCTCCTACTAGTTTTATGGCTTCTGGGGATCCTCCATATTACAATGGTTTCTTGATCTTCTTTTCCCTACAGTGCCTCCTAATCCATGTGACAGTGTTGTGTCTGGGATCATAGATTCAGCAAGTACTTATTCAGTGAGCACTGAAGGCTACATTTACAGCTTAGCAATCAATTGAGGTCTGATTGAGTGGGCAGGCTGTAGCAAGAAACATAACTAAGGGTTTGAGGATAGATACCCACTTAAGTGCTAAACTATATTTATTGCATAAATACCCAGAAGAGTGCAGCCCACTAAATATCAAGTATTTTCTGGGTATCATGCTGGCGGTCTGCAAAACTGTTTGATCAAATTGCGGCTTTCTAATCAAGTGCCAGAGGTGATGATGTGGAGGATTTATAAAATGGAAAAGATAACTTATGTACAGCAGTCTCAGTAGGCTGCACACTCACCTCTGAGGCCGAAAGATTAGAAGGCTGTGGGTTCTATCCCCACACCAGGCACTTGGGTTGACTCTCAATACTGACACTGTGGTGCAGCATGAAGGGAGTGCTGCACTCCTGAGGTGCTGTCTTTCAGATAATACATTAAACTGAGGTCCTGTCTGCTGATTATGGTGGTTGTTCAGGTGGACGTTAAAGATCCCATGGTACTTCTCGAAAAGAGTAGGGGAATTTTTTTATTTATAACTTGAAAGCAAATATTGGTACATAAAAGTTTTACTGCACACAAAATCATAAGGAAAAAAGTAGGGGAATTTCCCTCGTGTCCTGGCCAAATTTCCCCCATTCACTAAAAATACCACCAACATCTTAATCTGGTTCAATTTTAGTTGGTTACCACCTGTATCCCTTCCCCCCATGGCTCGTCACTGAAAAAGGAACTTCTAGTCTCAGTGGGCCTACACAGTCAACAAAATTTAATAAATACTTACGGGCTTGCTTACAATGGAGGTACTGGATTCCAGTGGAAGACCAGCTCTGGGTATCTAATGTGTTCCCCTCCCACTCTGGGAGCCTTGTTTGTGAATGGCACTGTGATATGCTTTGTTCAATCGTGTTGATTTGGAATGTTTTTATAGTATGTACCCCAGGGGCAGATCTAGAATTTTTTGAAGGGGGAAACAATTTATTTTGCCATTAGTCTGTTTTAGCCCTGGCACAGTCTAACCCCCCAGTGACCCCTCCCAGCCCTTTTCTACCATCCAGTCACCTCACGCAATCTTTGTCCACAGCTCACCCCTCCAGTGGGGTGTTGATGAGGAACTGCCCTTCGCTCAACGACCAGATCTGGATTGCTTCCCACATGGCTTACCCACTTTGCCGGGGACTGATGGCAGAGGCCACCCACCAACAGTATGGATCCAGTGTGGGAGAGGGGTCCTGCAGTCTGGCGCTGAACCTGTGGAGGGTCGGGTTCATCCATGCTGTGACCGGTCTGTTGTTATCTAATTGTTCATGGAGGGGCAGACATGCAGTATCACCCAGATGCCCCATCCATGGGATGTCGATGACCGCTAACTCTCCAAGTCCTATTACGCCAGAGCTGGCTGCTGATCCCCAAGCTCCATTAGGGGTCAGACGGTGCCATATCTCGAATGCTCAACCCTCCCTCCCCAGACAGCTGCTGGTGAACCGAGTTTGTCACTGAACCCAGGTCACCGTGTGGCAGCAGGTGAGCAAAATGGGTGCCTCTGCCTTCTGCACCACTGGGCCGGCCAAGGGGGTACCAGTTTTGTCAAGCTGGTAGCACTGTCTCTGAAAAATGTTCCCTTTAAGACTCGGACAAAAACAGCTACTGTTTGCTGACCTGACGGGGTGATGAGTGTTACTTTGTTACATATCTGGATCCGTTAGTGATGTACCCTCCAACTCTGGAAACCTCACATGTGAATGACACCTAAAAGATTTGTTTACGGGGGATGGCTTGGAATGTTTATGCAGTATGAGAGTGACTTGCTGGGTGAACCGATCAATGCAGTTTGTGTTTGGAAGGCAGTATAACACAGTGGTTAAAAGCACTGAGTACCAAACCCAGAGAACTTGGGTTTGAATCCTGCAGTTACCACTTGCATACTTTGTGACCATGCAGAAGCCACTTAACTTCCCTGTGCTCCCAGGATGTTACCCAGAAACAAGCCTTGGCTTTGTGTCTGTTTTCTGGTCAAAAAATTTAAAATAAATAAACAAAAAATGTAGGTTATAAGACCTTTTTTTTAAAAAATAAAAACAAAATTATTAAAAAATGACTAAACACAGAGCTAGTTATGGTAACTTTGTCCAGCATTGCCCAATAGCTCACCTTCAGCATCCAGTTTCACCTGCTCTGGTAGTTTCTCATACTCTGCAAGTTCCTGGGAAACAGAAGAGAAGGGGGGTGAGAGAGAGAGAGAGAGAGAGAGAGAGAGAGAGATGCTCAGGCATAAATGTCACAGAGAGCAGTGAAAAAATAACAAAACTTGGCAGACATCGGTGACAATGTCAAATGCCCAGAGGCAGTGAGCAGGAGCTGTTAGGAAACATAGAAGCTGATGGCAGATAAGGACCGCAAGGCCCATCCAGTCTGCCCATTTCTTTTTCTACCTTATAAATGTGCCATTGGCCTTTGCTCTGTCAGTGGCCTATCTATTCATACTCATTTGTATTGCTCACTTATACCTATCCCATGCCTGTTTGAAGCCCTGCACTGTATTCATAGCCACCACTTCTTGAGGTAGGCCATTCCATGCATCCACCACCCTTTCTGTGAAAAAGAATTTCCTCACATTCCCCCTTAATCGGCCCCCTCTAATCTCATGCTGTGTCCTCTTGTCCTGCTTTTTTTCTTATATCTAAACATGTTAGACCCTTTCACCTTGTTAATGCCCTTAAGGTGTTTGAATGCCTCGATCATATCACCTCTCTCCCTCCTTTGCTCAAGGGTATACATATTGAGCTCTGTTAATCTGTCCTCATATGTCTTCTGATGCAGTCCCTGCACCATTTTGGTTGCCTTTCTCTGGACTGCCTCAGTTTGGTTAATGTCCTTGTGAAGTTGTGGCCTCCAATACTGCACACAGTACTCCAGATGGGGCCTAACCAGTGTCTTGTAAAGAGGGATTATTACCTCCCTCTTACGACTTGTGATACCTCTACTAATACACCTCCTAACACCCCCTAGCCTTACCTACTGCTTTAGAGGTCTGCTCGATGATTTCAGGTCATCAGTGATGATGATGCCCAAGTCTCTTTCTTCCTTTGTGACTGCTAGCAACTCCCTCCCAGACTATAGGTGGCTTCAGGGTTTCTCTTCCCTATGTGCATGATCTTTCACTTTTGCATTAAATCCCAGTTGCCACTCTTCTGACCATTTTGTCAGTTTATCCAGATCTCTTCTCATTCTGCCCACCCCATCTGGATCATCTACTCTGTTGCAGATCTTGGTGTCATCTGCAAACAGACAAGCCTTACCCTCTAGTCCATCTGCAAGGTCACTAATGAAGATGTTGAAGAGGACTGGCCCCAGGACTGATCCCTGAGGTACCCACTTGTGACTTGCATCTCTTCTGACTGTATACCGCTTTACCACCACTCTCTGTTTTCTGCCTGTCAACCAGTTTGCCACCCAGTTGACCAACTTCTGACCCACCCCAAGCCTACCCATCTTATTTATCAATCTTCTATGTGGAACAGTGTCAAAAGCTTTGCTGAAGTCAAGGTAGGGGACATCAACTGCTCCCCCTTGGTCCACCACTCTGGTTACCTAGTCAAAGAAATCTATGAGATTAGTTTGACAGGACCTTCCTTTTGTAAACCCATGCTGTCTTGGATCCTGTGCCCCTATGGATTCCAGGTGTTGCACTATCCTTTCCTTAAGGAGTGTCTCCATAATCTTGCCCACTACTGAGGTAAGACTGACTGGTCTGTAGTTCCCTGTCTCCTCCCTGCTACCACTCTTGTGGAGCGGGATCACATGATCCCTTCTCCAGTCTTCTGAGACCTCTCCTGTGCTCAGAGACTCACTAAATAGTTCTGCTAATGGCTCTACTAGTTCCACCTTTAGCTGCTTAAGTACCCTGGGGATGTGCCATCAGGTCCCATTGCCTTGTCCACCCTGAGCTTAGCAAGCTCTTGTAGACCCTTTCTTTGTGAAGGGAGAAGTTCTCACCTCCTCTCCCGCTGTGTCCATGTTGCTGAGCTGTGGGCCCTGCCCTGCCTTCTCTTCAGTAAATACCGAGCAAAAGTATCTATTTAGGATAGATGCTTTTACATGGTCCTCCTCCTCACATGCTCCCTTTTCTCCATTAAGCTTAGCAATACCCCTTCTGGCCTTTCTCCTTTCACTAATGTATCTATAGAAAGTTTTGTCACCTTCTTTTACTGTTCGTGCTAGTGTTTCCTCAGTTTGGGACTTTGCCTGCCTTACTGCCTTCCCTGCTTCCCTTAGGGCAGTTTGGTATGCCTCCCTATCTTCATCCCGCTGTGTTCCCTTATATTTCCTGAAGGCCAGCCTTCTGGCTCTGACCTTTTCTGCTACTGTAGTTGAGAACCAAAGTGGTTTCCTTCTTCTTTTGCACTTCCTTTTCTGTCTAACACAATGGGGTGTTGCTTCAAGTATTGCATCCTTAATGCTCGCCCACTTTGCCTGTACCCCCTCACCTGTGTTTCTTTTTGCCAGGGCTAGCTTAACTCTGTTGGCCATCTTATCAAAGTCAGCTCCTCTGAAGTCCCGTATTTTTGCCTTGGAATGGGATGATTTAGATGTAGTAGCCAAATTGAACCATACCATGTGATGGTCACTGGCCCCCAGGTGACCTTCTACCTGGAGATCTGTGATCCCTTCCTTGTTAGTCAGTACTAGATCTAGGATAGCCCTGTCTCTTGTGGGTTGTTGTACCAGTTGTTTGAGGCCCTCCCCCTGCAGGGAATCCACTATGTGTCTAGTTCTGGCAGATGTTCCTGCTGGTATTGACCAGTCTGTATCCGGCATGTTGAAGTCTCCCATTATCAGAACCTCCCCTTTAGCTGTCATGTTTTGTATATCTTCTAACAGTAATGTGTCTGTCTCCTCCCCCTGGTCTGGGGGCCTGTAGACAACCCCAGTTCATATGGCTGTCCCATTTCCTGTTTCCAGGGTGACCCACAGTTCTTCTGGCTCCTTATGTGTATTCTGAATTTCTGCAGCTTTGATATTTTCATTGACATACAGGGCCACCCTCCCCTTTTGCACCTTCGGTCTCTTCTGAACAATACATAGCCAGGTACTGAAGTCTCCCAAGTGTGGTTACTGTAAACCACGCCTCACTAATTGCTACTATGTCCAGTTTAGCCTCTGACATTATTGCCTGCAGGTCTGGGATCTTATTTCCCAGGCTGTGAACATTTGTGTACATGATTTTCCATTGGCCAGATTTCGGTGTGTTAGTTGTTGGGTGAGGTTTGGCATTACCCTGTGCGTTGTATGGGAGATAAACCGTTTTCTTACCTGGTGATGCAAATGAACTGCAAACATGCTGAATCCCTGTTTGACCACTAGCTGAGGGGGAGAGGGGTGTTCTTCCCATCCGACATATGGGGTGCTGCACCTCTCTCCCCATTTGCTAGTTTAAATATTCTGCAAAGGTGTCAAACTTCTGCCCCAATGCACTGACTCCCTCCTTAGTCAGATGCAGTCCATCAAACTTAAAGAACTTTCGCTCCCAGAACTGTTGCCAGTTCCCTACAAATCTGTGTCCTTTTTCCTGGCACCAGCCCTTGAGCCACATGTTTAGCTCCCCTATCTCCCCTTCTCTGACCTTCCGTCCATCTGCCCCCCCACCTCTCCCAGACTGGCAGGATCTCAGAGAAGGAGATGCCGGACGAAATGGATGGTAGTTTGTCACCCAGCCTGGTCAGGTGTTCCTTGGTCTCCACAACTGACCGGCTGGCGAGATCATTAGTCCCTAGCAGGATAGCCTCTTGAGTATAGAGCTGTAAACCAGGTTTCACTCCTACCAGAGCAACTTACTGATTGTCTGACCCTGGGCAAGTCACGTAACCTCTGTTTACTCAACCACCCCTTTCACTCCCTGTGTGCTAGTGTGATTTCTGCACTCAGCACACAGAACCACCCTGATACTGCATACTGTGGTCTCTTGTGTGGAATGTACCACTTCACAGCCAGGGGGAGTGAACCTTTGTTTAACTTTTGAAAATAAAGATAAACATCCAGAATTTACTGGGGGGGTTGGCCCACTGTCCAGATGTTCCCTGCCTAATCTGTCTCTAAAGATCCTAACTGGTCTCTGGTGACCTACTCCTCCCTGCCTGTTTTCAAACACACCCCTATGCCTATCCCCTGCATGCTTCAGGCCCCTCACTGCTGTCTGTCTGTTCCGGGTGCCTACCACCCATTCAGTGAAGAAAAGTTTCCTCATATCTCTCTTAAACTTAATTAAAAAAAAAATACTTAAAGAGCACCAGTCACACTCATTTCAGTTTAGTTTATGAAGTCCCCTGTAGGTTATCTGCCTCAGATTTTAACTATTGGCCTTTTAAAATTTGGGTTTTCATATTTTTTGAAGGGGTAGGGATCATAAATGAGAGATGGCCGCCTGATCCCACCTCCTTACTGGTCCCTGATGTAGTCCAGTGCCTGCCCCATGCTCCCACATTTTGTGACTAAGGAGTTTGTAGAGTGGGGGGGCATTCTCTATTGACAACAATGGAAGGGTAACTTAAAAGATGTATTTTCATATTTTAGGGGTCCACTGAGGGCAAATTAAAGCCACAACTCAACTGTTAAGAGCTTTGTTAGAAACATAGAACCATAGATTTTGACGGCAGATAAGGATCGCTTGGCCCACCTAGTCTGCCCATTTCCCTACCTACAGGATAAGGGAACATTGTTTAACCAGGAGTAGCACACTAAGCCGAAGCTTGTTTCCAGATGTGACCTGGGAGTACAAGGAAGTTAAGTGACTTGTTCAAGATCACACAGTATGCACCTAGGTGGCTGTGGGATTCAAACCCAGGTCTCCAGATCTGAAGCTCAGAGCCTTAAACCACTGCACTATACTGCCTCTACACTGCTGCTGTACTGTAAGCTGCAGATCCTAGTTAACCAACAGCCTAGTTGAGTTGTAGCTTTGATTTGCTCCCAGTGGACCTGTAAAATTTAAAAATACATGTTCAAACAACACAAAGTCTTGCTGTATTCTGACATATGCAGTAATATCTAACCTTTGAACTGCCCCGGAGAGGAGTAAACTTTCCATGCAAGACATGGAACGCTGTGCTCGAGCTCGGTTGAGCCTCTGTCTGTTGTTGTTTGAACCCAAACCACCAGATTCTTTACACAGCCTCACTGAAGAGTCGCTCCGGAGATTTGTCCTTTGCTCGGTTCAATTTAGTCGGTTAAAGTGTCATTTTTTTTTCCCCCTCGGTTTCAACCGAATTTAATCCATCTAACCTGTTGGTTCAGTCTCTGTCTGTGGTACCGTGAGTACTAGATAGGTTTATTATTGTTAGCTCTGTGTGGAACTTGTAAACATCGGATCGGTTCGGTTTGAACCGATTAGGTTTGTTAAAAAAGTTTGTTTTGCTTTTTAGAGTGTGGTAACTGGTCCTTATCGGTTCTAAAAAAAAAAAACGATATCATTACGCTTTTTCCACGACCCGTAACACGGTCAGGAACCGATAAGGGTGTCTTGCCTGGCGGATTGCCGAGAAAAGGTTAAGTTTGTTTAGGACTGGCCATGTCTGAGAAACCCAAGAGAAAAACCGGGCCCAGTGGGTTTCAACACTGTTGTGTGTGTGGAGAAGCCTTCGCTAAGGCTGACCCCCACACCACCTGTGTTTATTGTCTGGAGTTTGACCACCTCGATTTAGACTGCCAGATTTGCAGAAGTTTTCCCACAGCTACTCTGGAAAAGAGAGTAGGTAGGCTGAGGGAAAGGGAGGCCAAAAAGTCCACTGACCCGGATGGCCAGCCCGGTTTGGTTCCAACCGAACCAGAAGGAGTGGCTGACCAGGGCGAAACTTCTTCGGGCAAAGGAGAACCAACTCGGAGGAGTCGGTTCCGGTTAAAAGAAAAAGAAGGGATAAGTCAACCAGTTTGGATCCACAAGTTCTTTCTCCGACCGCTGATGAAATTGCGGAAGCGATAAGGATTGTGCAGTCGCTAACTCCGGTTCCGACCGAACCGGCACCATCGGTTAGGGGCTCGGTTCGGTCGGTTCCTCCATTTCTGGATTATAATTTAGAGGATTTTTATGAACCAGAGGAGGAGGAGGAGGGGGAGTATGAGGATAGCGATGGTGATTATGGAAGTCTGGATGTGCCCATTGACCTGGACATCTTCCCAGACAGACCTTCAGGCATTTCTCCTCCTAGGATTTCTGAGTCCCCTTCCCATTTTATGTTTTACAAAACAGTGGCTGAAACTCTCCAGCTTCCTATGGAGGAAGCAGTAAAGGATCAGGAGGAGCCTGATTATGTTGAGATTATGGATATCCCAGAGTCCAGGAGACTGTCTGTTCCCCTTCATAAGTCTTTTGGGAAACAGACATTTAAAATTTTAAAGACTCCTAATTCTATACCTCCTGTGGACAGAAGAATGGACAAGAGGTATACTCTTTCAGGCTGAGATACGGAGTTCCTTTCCCAGCAATGCAGCCATGTTGGGGTAGTGCAGGCTGCTGCCTGTGATAAGGCAAATATACCCTTGGCTTCACACCCTCCAGATAAGGACTCCAGGATGACTGATGCCATGGCAAAGAAACAGTACATGGCAGCATCTTTGGGACTCAGGCAGGCTAATTATATGGCCTACACAGCTAGATACCAGAAGTCTAGATGGGACACTGTGATGGCTCTAGCTAAACATGTCCCTGGCCAGCTTGCCAAGGAGCTGGAGCAGGTGGCTGCAGATGGTATTGAGGCATCCAAGGTGCAATTTCATGCTGCAGTGGACTCCAGTGATGTTTCATCTAGAGGCATGGCTACATCTGTGGCCCTTCGTAGCATGGCTTGGCTCAGATGTTCTAGCCTGTCACAGGATACCCAGACTAAGGCCATGGATTTTCCTGTTACGAGTAATTCTCTGGGGAGCAGACAGAGAACTACATGAAGAAAATGGATGAATACAGGACCACCTATAGGAGTGCTCAGGCCAAAGAAAGGCAAGCCACTCCCCAGAGGCAGCATTCCAGGGGCAGGGGCAGGCCTTTTCATAGGCCTTTCTACCAAGCCCAGGCCTCCTCTTCCACCTTTGCCCAGAGGGGGTTCTTCAGAGGGAGAGGCAGACGGGGTATAAGCAGGCCTGCTACCTCCCCTCAGCCTAAAGCTCCTGCCAGCTAGGCACCCTGATGGGATGGCCTGGGCCGATTCTCCACTACCTGTAGGGGGCAGGCTGGCTTACTTTGTCCAGGACTGGATGTCTTTAACATCAGACAAATGGGTCCTGGAAGTAGTAAGCCAGGGACTGGTTCTCGGCTTCAAACAATTTCCCAAGATGAGAACCAGATCCTTTCCACCTGCAAATCCTTCAGAGTCCCTTGCCCTAGAGGCAGAGGTCTCTTCACTCCTGGCTCTCAGAGCCATAGAAAGGGTTCCACCCTTACACAAGGGAAAAGGATTATACTCCAGGTACTTCCTAACCCTCAAAAAGATAGGAGAATGGCAGCCCATCCTGGATCTCAGATATTTAAACAAGCACCTTTTAAAGCCGAAGTTCAAAATGGTGACTCTGTGAATAATTCTACCCTCTCTAAGGCCAGGGGACTGGCTAGTCTCCCTGGACCTCAAGGATGCCTATTTCCACATTCTCATCAGATGCTCCCACAGAAAGTACCTCAGGTTCGAGTTGCCCTCAGGCCACTATCAGTTCAGAGCAATGCCCTTTGGCCTAACATCTTCCCCAAGGGTGTTCACAAAATGCCTGGCAGTAGTGGTTGCTTTCCTAAGGAGAAAAAAGATCTCCTTCTTTCCATACCTGGACGATTGGCTTATAGTGGGTCAGTCTCCAGACCTAGTCAGGTCACACCTACAGATAACTCAGCAACTGCTCACTTCTCTAGGATTCCTCCTGAATCTTTCAAAGTCAGTTCTAGAGCCAGTTTAGCTTCTCACCTTCATAGGGGCAGAGCTGGATACAATAAGGGCAAGAGCCTTCCTTCCCCTGGACGGGACAAGGACCCTTGTGACACTGGCCTCTTCATTCACCCTTCAGGTGTCTTGACCAGCAAGGCATTTCCTGCAGCTTCTGGGTCACATGGCAGCCTCTGCAGCAGTGGTCCAGAGAGCAAGATTCAGATGAGGGACATTCAGTTCCACTTAAGAGCCTTCTGGTCCCAAAGAAAGGATTCCCTTACCAAACTAGTTCCAGTGACTTGAACCCTGATCCAGGCTTTGCAGTGGTGGCAGGATCAGGACAATTTGAGACGAGAAGTTCCTTTTGTCACTCAGTCTCATTCAGCAAAACTCACCAAAGATGCCTCCCTGCTAGGCTGTGGAGCCCACCTGGGGGATCTTACCACCCAAGGGCTGTGCTTCACATCAGTCTCTTGGAACTGAGAGTGGTGTTTCTGGCACTGCGAGCCGTTTCCAAATCTGTACAGAACAAGGCGGTCCAGATCAGAACAGACACCACCACCACAATGTGGTACATCAACAAGCAAGAAGGCACTCAGTCTACGGCCTTGTGCACAGAAGTAATTAAGTTGTGGTCCCTGGCCTATTCCCTGCAAACCTCTCTGATAGCAGTTCTCCTCCCAGGGAAGGACAATGTTCTAGCAGATGCTCTCAGCAGGATATCCTAGGCCATGACGAATGGACCCTAGATTCCCTAGTTTTGAAAGTGATTTTCTTGAGATGAGGCACTCCACAGATAGATCTTTTTGCAGCCGCAGACAATCACCAACTTCCTCTCTTTTGTTGCAGACCCCCAGTCTTGGGCTCAGTCCCAATAGATGCTCTGATTCTGAATTGGGAAGGGAAATTTCTGTATGTTCCCCCCCCCCTTCCCTCTCCTGTTCAAAGTGTTTGTCAAAATCAGGTCACAACCATGCAAAGTGATTCTGGCTGCACCAGGCTGGGCCAGACAGCCCTGGTACCCCCCTGTTGCTGTCCTCAGCAGTCCACCTTCCCCTTTCTCTTCCCCGGAATTACAACCTGTTGACATCCTCTCAGGGGAGGATTCGGTATCCGAACCGCAAGTCTCTCAATCGCAAGGCATGGCTTTTGAAGAGTAAGTTTGCTGATCTGCACCGTTCTCAAGGGGTTCTGAATATCCTTCAGGCTTCTCAAAAGCTTTCCACCAGAAAGATTTACAACTCCCAAATGGAAAAGGTTCACTCTTTGGTGCTCTAATAAGCATATTTCTCCAGAATCTGTTGGGTTGCCTACAGTTCTGGACTATATGGTCCATCTTAATGGCTTAGGACTTAGGCCAGCTACACTTAAAGTGCATTTGGCAGCTGTTTCTGCCTTCTTGTCAGTAGGCAAGCCCTCTCCTCTATCAGCCCATCTTGTGTTTTGTAAGTTCTTCAAGGGTTTGCTGCACACCAATCCCCTGTTTAGGGACCCTGCTCCTACTTGGTACCTTAATGTTTGCATTGCTCAGCTTATGCAACCACTCTTTGAGCCTTTGTCCTCTGCAGAGCTGAAGTACTTGACTTGGAAAACTGTGTTTTTGGTAGCCATTACCTCTGCCAGGCGTATCAGTGAATTGCAAGCCCTGTCAGTGGAGCCCGATTTCATCTCTTTCCATAGAGATAAAGTGGTCCTAAGAACTAACAGGAAGTTTTTGCTTAAGGTGGTTTCGGATTTCCACCTTAATCAGTCTGTGTCTCTCCTTGTTTTCTTCACTGACCGTTCCTCCTCTGGAGAGAGGAGGCTTCACAGCTTTGATGTTAAAAGGGCCCTCATCTACTAAAGGGTCATAGGTTTGGGTCCCTCCAGTTGTTCCTCACATATGGAGAGGTTGGTAAGGGCAAACCTGCCACTAAAAGATCTATTGCCAGGTGGATTGTCTCTTATATACAATTCTGCTATGAAAAACTGGGTAGAACCCCACCCGCAGGCCTGAGGGCTCACTCTACTAGAGGTACAGCTGCTTACCTGGCTGCTACCAGGGATATTCCTATCTTAGAAAATTGTCAAGCAGCCACCTGGAAAACAGTCCATACATTCACCAAGCATTACTCTCTGGATATCCAGGCTAGGAGTGATGCTCGGTTTGGCACAGCAGCACTTCAGAGCCTATTCCCAAAGTAGATTCTGTCCCTCCTCCATGGAGGTACTGCTTGGTAGTCTGCAATAGTCAGAATACAGCAAGACTTCATGTTGTTTGAAGAAAAAATTACTCACCTTAGTAATGTTGTTTCTTCTAATGGAGTCTTGCTGTATTCTGACCTCCCCCCACCTCCCCTCTCAGAACCTGTTTTTTGGGATGTGGGTGGGCAGGAGCAGTGTTGGCACCCGAGGGGTGCCCCTTTTTCACCCACCTTTACTTTGGGTGTGTGTTGTGTTTTTTTTTTGGGGTGGAGTTTCCTGACTTGAGTTTTTGCTTTGAAACCAAAAAAACCCTTTTATATAAATATAGTTGCCAGTTGGCTAGTGTGAGTTTTACAGTTTTCACACAGAACTTCTAGTGAGTATTGCTCGTAAAGATCTGACAGTTGGAGTTTAAACAGCAGCAGATGGGGCTTTAACCGAGCTCGCTCGGAACGTTCCATGCTGGCCATGGAAAGTTAACTCTGTGTTCTCCAGGGCAGTTGAAAGGCAGGTCCTAACTGCAATAGTCAAAATACAGCAAGACTCCATTAGAAGAAACAACATTACTAAGGTGAGTAATTTTTTCTTGCCTACCTAGGCCCAGATCATTCCTGAAAAGGATTTCTTGGACTAGCATACTTATGTACAGGTCATCTCAAAGTACGGTCATAAATAAGCATTTTCTATGACAGCAGATATACAGTATTGTAACATACATAAAAACTAGGTAGAAAACCTACACTCTTTCAATGTTATATTACCCTTATAACACATAATCAATCCATCAATCAGAATCTTTATTTATCCAGGCAGGCACCATTGAGCAAGGCTCATTTGCAAGGTGGACCTAGCCATGAATGCATCAAAGTACAGTGCAGAAGCAGGTATACAAAAATAAATAATTCACAAGGAAGAAAAAGTATATACAGTGTATATAGTACAGTACATGGTTAAAATAAAAAAAAAAAAGCATTAATTTACAATTGAAGAAGTCAGCAGATGTACAATCAACCATAGGCATACGGGGGTTATAAGCAGAGATCTTTTGAGTGAGGCAGCGGGCAACTACACATATAGGGGAAAGAGGCCGTGTATCCGTGTATGGGGTGGCAGGTTAGAGAGGTAAAGAAGAGGAGGGATATATTACTGACAACTGGGGGAAAAAATTGAGCTAAAACCACAGAAAATGACGATGGCTGTCTTGTACTTGTTTATTATGATAATGACGGAGGAGGGGTAGATAATTGAGACACTGCTATGGATGGGGTGGGACGTTACCCAGGCTGGAGTGGACAGGGATGGGTGGGTGCAGCAGGAAGAGTTAATAGGGAAAGAGTGAGAGCCAGGGGTAGAAACATGACGAGCATCAGGATGAAAAGGGGGATTTGCGGAATTAGTGGGCTAGCGGTGAGAAAAACATTTGCAAGGTGCTTTCATGTAGCGATCATAGGGCGCCTTGAAGATATTCAGGCTGACAGGGCATCTCAGCTTCAAGTTCCTTTGTAAACTGTTCCACAATGTGGATGAAGAGAAGCTTAGAGCAGCTTTGCCAAAACAAATTTTGACCCTTGGAACTTGGAGGGCAATTAGGGAATAGCTCCTTAGAGTGTAGGTCCTAACACGTTCCGGGGAATACAATCTGAGACATATGAGGGGAGCTTGTCGGTCACCGCTCTGAAGGCTTATAGGGTGGCATTTCTGTTCCTTCTATAGTGAAGGGAAGTCCAGCCTAACGATGAGTACAGGGAGCAGTGGTGTGTGAAAAGTGGAAGGCCAGTGATGAACCTGATAGCTCTGTGGTAGAGGGTGTCCAACTTAGCCAGTGCAGAGGCAGTGCAGTGACTGTAGAGCAGGTCCCTGTAATCTATTAAAGATAGAAAGGTAGCTTGAACCAGTTGAATCTTGGCCTCCTTTGTGAGCAGGTGGTTAATTCTGTAGAATAGTCCTAATCTTTGCCTTGTGATATTTTCCTTCATTTAAAATCTAAGTCTGTGTTGTTCAAATGAAGCCCATCTGAGTTAAATATTACTTGAATTTTGTGTCCAACTTACGTTAACTATGTAATGGACTCAGCTTTTCTTGCTGAAAAAGCAGAAAGCCTCTCCCATTCCATAGGAAGAATGTAATGCAAGTCATTATTAACCTGAAAGTGATGAGTTGTAGGTTCAGTTCTTTGGGACAAAGTCCTGCAATAATCTGCTCATACATCAGAGTATGCTATGCTGTGTAGAGCCACTCTTGTGACTGTTGTGTCCCAGAAGCCTTTGTAAAATGAGATTCTATAAAAAGACTGCATTGCTTCAGGGATTGCAATACACTCTTGATGGGGGCACACGCTCTCTGTAATGCTTTTATGCTTAACATTGTTTTTCCACACCCAACCAGCCATGGCAACTCAGCCACACCAAGTACCGGGGGGAGAGTATTAACATCCATCAAATGTGTAATTATTACGGCTGTATGTGCTAGACCAATGTCTTTGTATTCTGCGGTTTCTGAAAACCCATTGTCCTGAATTAAGAGTAGGGGAATATGGTACCTTTAGAGTTAGGGTTGATTACGGTGCTCAGTGTTAAACCCTTAACTTTGCACTTTAATAACTTTAGCGGCATTCGACAGAATATCCCAAACATTTGTACATTAGGTCACACTACCATAGTCTCAAGATATGGAAAGTTTTAATGACAGCACCTTGTGCAGTTTCTGAGGTCTGGATACCCCTTATTTTGTAAAAGGGGCACTTTTTTCCCTATACCTAATGTCTTTTTTTTTTTATTTTGCAGACATGTACAGCCTAGATGATAGTGAATTTTTCCACAAAATGTTTTGGTACATGACACTGTTTTTGGTTCACAACACTTAGGTGTCACAGACCAAAAATGCTTGTCAAGAACCAAATAGTTTTGGGGGGTTTATGACAGCTGTCATCTTGTTACTTCATTTCATTTACCACAAAAATATGAAAACACATATAAATTGACACTGTGAGAAAAATCAAAACATGAATCTCCTCCTCACGGGTGCAGTGCACCTCACCCATACATGTGATCTGTATGAACAATCTGGTTGACTTCAATTATATGGAAGGATCCATTACCAAACTTGCCTGTTACCGAAAAAAGGCTCTTCTAGGGCATATGCCTCCTGGTGTGGCAAACCTTCTGAACCCCTTCTCCAGCGTACATGTGGCTCAACCTATGAAATCATCTCTGTCTCAAGATGCTGGACTACTCAAGGGCAGCACTCATTTGGTTACAGGGCACCCCTGTGGTTTTATGAGCCGTCATTTGAAAATGTCCTCATTACCAAAATTGGGGCTGTACAAAACTGCTCTTCGCCAGTACCTCATAACTAACGGCTCTTGCGATTGGTTCCCCTAGCCCCTCGCTACCCTAGAATGCCTCCCCCGCAATATATGCCTTTTCGGCCTGACCACCACCCTATGCCCTTTCGACCTAACCACCTGCCCTTTAGCTCTGTTCTTGCCCTACCCTTCCTTACTCCACATGTGCCCTCTCCCCACCCTTCCCTACCTCCTACTGCACCCCTCCATCTCACCGTCTTCTATCTTTTTTTCCGTCCCTCCCTTTTCCCCTTTCTTGTCCTAGACAATGTCCCCTGGGCTGCAGCTCTTATTTTGATTCACATATTTTTTTCCCCAGAACCCGCACCCCTCTTCATCTTCCCTTACCTTTCTTCCGTCCTTCCCTTTCCCCCTTTTTTATTTGACAGTGCCCCTGGGTTGCTACTTTTATTTAGCTTCATAGGCTTTCTTGGAACTCACTATATGCTGGTTTCCTTTTATGCAACACATTTATCTCTGTTTTTGTTGTGTTATGATGTAACTTTATCCTGTATCCATTCATATGTGTATATGCTTCCCACCCTGCATACGTGGAGCCTTTGTAAACGAGCTGTTTTGTGCTCAAAGGTTGTAATCTAAGATCGAATAAATAAATAAAATAAATGAATCTTGCCAAATGGGACCTCCTAAGGAAGATTGTGATTTATTTTTCTCAAAATGTTCCAGAAATAGTATTTTTGGAATTTGGGTATGTCCTCTTCCGATTTTCAGTTCCTTAGACTATTTTTTGTCGAACTGAAAAAAATTTGGTTCATGAACTAATAATTTCGGTCTGCAAACCACAGCTTTTGGTGTGACCTGAAAATTTCAGCTTGCAAACTGAAAATGTTGGTTCAAACTGAAAATTAAGGTTTGTAAACCAACATTTTTCAGTTTGAACTGAAAGTAGTCCTCAGTGACTGCAGTTACTGCTAACAGGCAAGAATGTATTCTTGTTCTGTAACAAAAAGCCCCTTTGTTCTGTAGCTTCCACTCCAAATTTCAGTCTTCACTTATGTGTCCCAAGTAGTCATACAGTGAAGATAAGTCTTCCATTTTGCATAGGGCCCAGAGGGCCCTGCATGTCTGCACCCATAGGTGCATGGAAGCAAACAGCTTAGGAGGCCCTGTGCTTCTGCAGCCAGAATGAGTCTCGACCCTGTGCATCTGCATCTTTAGCTACATGGAAGCACAGGGGTCTGAGGGCCTTGTGGTTCCGCAGCCTGACATATTCTTTGCATTCATAGCCAACAGGCAGATGGACACTTCAGCTTGCATACAGACTCTTCCTTTGGTGCAGGAGCCAGAGGACCCTGTGTGTCTGCATCTGTTAATGAAGGGCCTTCGTTAATGATAACACAATTTCACTGTCTCAAAAAGAAAGGAGATACACTGTAAAAAAAACTGCGCTAATGCACCAGTTAGGGTTCAACTTAATTTCACAAAAGTAGGAAATATGGCATTAGGGTTTCCAACTCTTAACTCCCTGCCCCCTAAGTAGCAAAAACCACAGACACCCATCATCAGGTAAGACAAACAACATACCCTGTTTCCGGATGACACAAATGCAGTAGCACTAATGTGTCTTGCATGAAGAAATGAGATCATGTCTGACATTGTTTGCTCATGGAATGGGATGGGCATTAGGGTTGACAACGCCAAGGAAGACACCACCACTGATTCACCAAAAATCCGGAGACCCATAATCCTGATGTTTTTTTATTTTGCTGCTTGGGGGGGTGAAATTAAGGTTTGAAGCTCAGACCCCATACTTCCCTACTTTTGTGGTGTTAAGTTGTACTCTAATTAGTGCATTAACACTCACGCAAGACAAAAAGAAAATAGAAAACTATCACTTATATAGTCATACAAAGATGGTGTTTCAAGCAGAAAATGGAACTGCCACTAATTCAAACTAAAAAAGGATGGGGGAAACAAAAAGGGCAGCAGCCAGTAGTGAACTCTGGGTCACTACTGTGGAGCTCATCTCTGAATGGTCTCTTGTTGTAGTATGAACTGGCAGCAAAGGTACCTGGAAGAGGCCGGCCTGTCAGCACAGCAGTAGCATTGCCGCCTGCGACACTGGCGACCAAGGTTGAGGAATGAGCCTGGGTTGTCAGGGACCTACCGGGGAGGAGGAGGTTTGGGCATCTTGTAGGATGTGATACTCTGCTGAGGCTGTCATACCACCACCTTGTGGATGCACAGGCAGCAGCACAGGATTTGTGGTATGGGGAGGATGCCATTAGGCACTTAGCTGAGACATATGCTAGCCGTCTCTAGCCTGGATGTCCGTTCTTTGTGTCGGTATTCTCAGTGGTGGGGTTTCCGGGGGGGAAAACAATGGAAAAACTAGGTAGGTGCCGCCACAAGCACTCCCTACCACCTACGACTCTGAAATTAGCCATACTAACCACCATTTATTTATTTAATTAGTTAGTTTTTGTTAACTGAGTAAGTGCACTAGACAAATCCTACCTATTTTCAGGCACGACCCGGGGGACGGCGATACAGATGAATGCCAATTGACCTTAAACCAGATTAAGCTGTTGGTAGTATTTTTAGTGAATGAAGGAAATTTGACTAGGACACCAGGGAAATTCCCCTACTCTTGCTTCCTGTGAGCAGAGGGAACTCTTTTTATTGCGGGACTAAGGCGACTGTTGTCCCGGACCCTGGAGGAGGTGGAGGTGATGCAGCTCTCTGTTTTGTGGTTTCTGCTCCAGATCTCCAGCCTACTATACATAGAAACATAAAATTTGACGGCAGATAAGGACCGCTTGGCCCACCCAGTCTGCCCATTTCGCTACCTTGCAGTGTCAGTGGCTCAGTAGGTAGCACACTCGCCTCTGAGGCCGGGAGATCAGAGGGCTGTAGGTTCAGTTCCCACATCTCGCACTTGGGTTAATATCCCAGTACTGACACTGTAATGCAGCATGAGAAGGGTGCTGCACTTCTGAGGTGCCGTCTTTCGGATGAGATGTTAAACCGAAGTCCCATCTGCCTGGATTGGTGGTAGTTCAGGTGGATGTTAAAGATCCCATGGCACTTATCGAAAAGAGTAGGGTAAGTTTTTATTGAACATCAACTGAACAGAAAGGAAAACCAAAAATGATACAGAGAAAAATAAAACACAAAATAATCATGTAACAGGAAAATCAGAATCAGTTATCTAAGGTAGTAGTGTCCATAATTCCAACAAAGAGCCAGACAGCAAATGCTCTGCCTCTGGAAAATATATGGCCTTCAAATCATGTTCGATCCTTCGAATAATGATAAGAAGAGGCACATCCTGATTCTGTAAATTAAAAAGACAACGAGCATTCCACACATGCCATTTGATTATTACAAAAATCATATCTGACGTATCAATATTCCAATGAGACCAAGTGAGGGGGGGAAAATACCATACATCAAATTGTCATAAGTAATGAGAACAAACAAGGGTTCACACCATCTGGCAGCTAAAAGAGTCCAAAAAGAAATAATAAATGTACATGAAAAAAAAAGGTGTGAAATAGTTTCTTCTTGTTGCTGACATTCAGGTCTGGAACAAAATATGTCCTGTAGTGATTTGTGTGTATGGTTACATTTGACGTTAATACGTTCATGGCAGCTAAGCCAATGTAAGTCCCACATCTTTTGGGGAACCCTAGAATTACGAAGTAAAGTGAGCAAAGCAGGGAGATGTTGCGTAGGACATTTGGGAAAAACAGCAATCTCCAAACATACACGGTCCACTAAATACTTATACAGTGATTTTCTGGAGACAGTTATTAGCATATGGCTAGTAATCTGCTAGTGTTTCAAACGAAAAAAACTATCCCTAACATAAGCAGAAATCTGGGGAGAATGTGTTAAAACCATCAATTTGTTAAGTTCCCATTTATGAAACCAAGGACCACAGGATTCAAGAAACCAAGGTTCCTAACCTCGATCTTGGTTAACCAGCAGGGGTCTAATATTATGAAACAAGAAAAAACTAGTGACATTGCGCAGGACCTAGAAGGCAGAATTTCACTGTTCGCTGATGACACAAAGCTCTGTAACAGAGTAGACACACCAGAGGGTGTAGACAGAATGAGAAGGGACCTGCAGAAACTTGAAGAATGGTCAGGGTTTGGCAGTTGAAATTCAATGCAAGGAAGTGCAAGATAATGCATATGGGGCAAAAACCCTGGCACAATATATCAGTTGGGGGTGAGGATAGCATGCACCAAGCAGGAAAGGGATCTTGAGTTATCATCTCTGATGACCTCAAGGCAGGGAAACAGTGTGACAAGGCAGCAGGTAAAGCAAATAGGATGCTGGGATGCATAGGCAGGGGCATCACCAGCAGGAAAAGGGAGGTCATAATTCCACTATACAAGACACTAGTGAGGCCGCACCTGGAGTACACTGTGCAGTTCTGGAGACCTTACCTACGTAATGACATAGACAGAGTAGAGAAGGTTCAGAGGAGGGCAACAAAGATGGTGCATGGATTACATCACAAGTCCTATGAGGACAGGTTGAAGGCACTGAACATGTACTCCTGGAGGAGAGGAGGAGAGAGGGATATGATAGAGACATACAAGTATCTTACAGGGAGGAACAGGGTGCAGGAATGCACTATTTTTAAGCGAAAAAGATGTTCCAGGACTAGAGGGCATGGGATGAAGTTGGAGGGAGGACAATTCAGAGGAAACGTAAGGAAGAATTTCTACACAGAACAGGTGGTGGACAAGTGGAACACCCTGCCAGAGGAAGTGGTGGGGGCTGAAACAATCACAGGATTTAAGAATGCATGTGATAGACATAAAGGAATTCTGGAGGTCAGGGGTAAGGGGCAACAGACTTCCTGGAAAACATAAACTGAACTTACAAACTTAAATGGGCAGACTGGGTGGGCCATAGGCCCTTATCTGCTGACACTGTCTATGTATCTAGTATAAAAAAAAAAACAGGTTGGACCATAGCTAGGCCTCCATCCCGAATAGGGAGATTGGTGATCTGACGTTTAATGGGGTTCAGGCGGCTACCCCATAGGGCTTGAAAAAAGAGACTAAGCAATCTGGTTTCAAATTGCCGGGGAGGGGGGAAAATATAAGCCAGAAAGAGAAAAAGGGGAAGCAGAAAGGTTTTAATCATGTAAATCCTTTTTTTCTTACTCATCTGCCATGAATTCCAACGTGCAACCATAGTTTGAGCATAATCTAATTTGGGAGTCCAGTTAAGGACATCTAAAGGACCATTACCATATAAAATACCCAAAATCCTAATAGGGTCATCACAAAGTCTAATGTCAACAGAAGACTCATCTACAAAAGGGGAAACTAATCTACGGCCTACACATTTATCAAGATTAAGGGCCGCGCCGGAAACAGCCCCAAACTTGGAACTATGCCATAATGCAGAACGCACGGAGGCAACATTAAGCACCATGAGACTCCTATTGTCTGGATAGGCCAACACGGAATAGGGGTCTGAAGGAAGTGGCATAATTGTTGGGGCCGAATTAATAGAACGAAGTAAGGGATCCAAAAAAAAAAAACATATAAAAGTGGACTAAGGGGACAGCCCTGTCTAACCCCTCTGTGTAGAGGAAGCATAGGGCCCTTCCAGTCATTGACCAATGGGACAACAGTTGCAGACCGATATAGCAACCGGAGTCTAGTTAGGGTATAATCAGGTACTTTATAATGTCGAAGAGCAGACCATAAAAAATCATGATGTACAGAATCAAAAGCCTGCTGTTGGTTCAGTGAGAATATGAAACCATGTAAAACATTAGAATTGCCACGTTCAGTCATTTCTCTAAGTAAAATTAGATGGTCCTGTATACATCTCCCAGGGACACTGCAAGATTGTGCGGTAGAAATCACATATATGGCCAATTTAGAAAGTCTGAGGGCCAAAATTTTGGTCAATATTTTAAAATCAGTATTTAAGAGGCATAAAGGTCTCCAATTGGAGAGCAATCTTGTGTTCCCTTTTTTGTGTAAGTAAAATAAACAACCCATGTTAAAGTCTAAAGGAAGATGTTCGCACTGTAGAACAGAATTATAAACTGTAGCCAATTCAGAACTCAGGTCAGCAGAAAACAATCTATACAGCTCACTGGCGAGACCATCCAGGCCCGGTGTCACTCTTGGACGTAAAGACTTGATTACTGCTTCAATTTCATGTGCTTGTATCTCAGTATCTAACATGTCTACAACAGAAGAAGGTACATCAGGAAGTTGTAAAAAAAGAAAAGTAGGCATTATGGATGCAGATGGGGGGGATGGGACCAAACAGTTTTCTGTATAACAGGTAACACGGTGCCTGATATCCAAAATATCAGTGAGCTCGGTGAAACTGTCATCAAACAGCGTAGTAAAGGTTTTACTCTCTACTGTTCGCCGAATAGAGGCATATGGACATACTGTGTCACGGGTACCAGAGGTCCCAAAACGCTGTTGATGCTGAACAGAAGTAGCCTTCAGAAGGTGATAATCCATCATGCGCTCCTTAAGAGTACTTATTTGGGTGGAAAAATCATGGCCAGTTTCATGAGATAAAGTAAGTTATTTTTGAAGTCGTCTGTTAGTGTGATAAAGGAAATACAGTGAATCATGCTGATGTTTACTAAAATTTTTAAATGAAGTTCGGAGTCCAGATTTCATATCCCACCACCAATCCCAGGGGGCATCATATAAAAAAAATACAGTCTTTCAATTATGAATATACTCAGTTAAGTGACTTAAACGTGAATCAGATAACTGGGAAGCATTCAGTTTCCAAATGCCAGGGCCAAAACAAGATGTCAAGGAAGGGGCTAAAGAAATAGATAATAAATTATGATCCGAAAATTCTGCAACTTGAATTACAGCATCAGAAAGTTGGAGGTGGGAAGAAATAAAAAAAAAATCAATACGGGTTGCAAGGGGGCCTTTGTGAAAAGTAGGAGTATGCCGACCCGTAAAAGACAAATATGCATCCTGTAAACCTGTGGAATGGAGCAATTGTTTCAGAAAATTCGTGTCACAAAACAACTTAGTAGTCTTTGAAGTAGAAGACTTATCTTTAGTGGATAACCCACAATTGAAATCCCCCCCAAAAATCACATGCATTGATGTGTATAAATAGGGTTGAATCAGTTTCAGTAGTTCAATTCTGTGGGATTTCAATTGAGGGGCATAAATAGTAATAATCCGGAAAGGGACAGAAGAAATCAAAATATCCAACAGCAGAAGCCGACCCGGGTAGACATCCAGCAGTTTAACAACAGTAACATCAGGTATACTAAATAAAATACCCAAACCAGAACAAGAGTCCTGTCCAAAGGACCAAAAAGAGAGCCCAGAGGTCCAGGCACGAGTGGCCCTGGAAATTTCTGGAAGAGCATGGAAACGTACATCTTGCAAAAAGATGAGACCAGCTGTCAAGCCAGGTAAAAAAGGAAAAAACTGCATCTCTCTTAACATGTTTCTTTATACTGTTAACATTAACAGTATGCACTGAGAAAGCAGAAGACATGAAATGGGAAAGTGAAAACAAAAACACAAAAGTCACCTTAGCCTACCTTTCCTATGGGTACCTTCCCTATGTTTCAGCTTTGCCTTAGCTTTCCTTTTTTGAGAACCAATATTATCAATGGGTACTTCAGTGTCCGTAGTCACATCAGGGTGGGAGGAAAGAACAGGGGATGTATCAGAGTCCGTGTTGTCCTGAGGGTGGCGTAAAACCTCAAATTTATTCATATGAGTCACAGTATAGGATTTCAGGGCCTTAGAAGAAGTCCCCTTCTTAGATCCTCATGTAACTCTAACAAAAGGTTCGGGGGGGTGTCCATGGAAGACTCAGAAATACTAGGCAAGACAGGAATAGGGACCTCTTCCGAGGTAGAAATGGCAAGATCAGAGAAAGGGGAAGGGAGAGCTGTAGTAAAGGTCTGTGGTTCCAAAACAGGAGCAGACCATTCGTGTAAAGTAGAAGAGGGGTCAACAGCAGGTACAACAGGGTGAGGGAGGGGTACGCATTGAGGTTTAGAAAGAGTGTCGGATAAACGAGAACGTTGTGCAACAGTAATAATCAAATGTTTTTCCCCATCAGCAAGAGTCGGGGAGTTGTGAGCTGCCCAAGTGCAAGTCTGGAAAGTGTGCCCCAATTCGTCACAAAGGACGCAAAGAGGTTCATCCGCACATTGGGAACCTGCATGGCCAATGTTACCACAAACAGAGCATTTAATCTTGTCACAGACACTACTTGTATGATTCTGAGAGCCACATCTGTAGCAAGCTTTAGGCTGGCTGGGGTAAAAAAGAACTCCCCTGTCTTTCCCAAGCATAAAGCTGTTCGGGAGATGCTGTATTCCAACCTCCGCAGTGCGAAGCATAACCCTCGCTCTCCACCCACCTGTCAAGATATTCTCAGAATCAAAGATAGCCTCTGGGTCAGAAAGGACAGTACATCTTTGCTTTAACCAGACAGTAATATCATTAAGACTGACACCTTCGCTACAAAACAATATAGTAACAGTTTTCTGAGTAGGTTTAGTTAAGGGAATGGCATTAAACGGTGACCATAAAGGAGAAGTTTTAAGCTCCTGATATTTTCTCCAAAACTTTTCTAAACCAGTGATAGTTTTAAAACTAATATCAAATGAGACTCTGAAGAAACATGAATTAAGGCATGAATCTCAAAAGCAGCAAATTGCATAGAATCCTTCAAAAGAGTGCGACCTACAAAAAATCGGTCAGGAAAGTCAGGTAAGCCCCCCAAATAATGCAGCCAACCAGCGTTGTGTCTTTTAGCTTGATGTACTAGGGGTTGAAAGCATGCAGCATAAGTTTTAGGGGACGAAGCAGTAGAAGTAGCAGGCACTGGACGAGACTCAGGGTCCCAAAGAGTCCGTTCTTGAGGCATCGAGGAAGCAGGACCAAATTGCAAAGTCGGGTTCTGAGTCAGAAGGAGTTCAGTTGGCAAAGAAAGATCAAAAGAAGCAGCAGAGTCTTTTAAAACAGGAGAGGCCAGCAGTTTGTCAGGTGACCTAGTACAGATCGGGGAAGAACCAGAATGCCAAGTCCCAACGGTAGGATCCTTCTCCCACCCAGCCACTTCCAGGGCTGACTCAACAGACCAGTCCGTCGTGTGCAAGGCATCAGGGAGGGCAGAAGCAAGCACCTGTACAGAAGAAGTTTCTGGAGAAAGCTGAGCAAGAGGTGCAGTCAGTACATGCGGTAGGGAGTGAGGAGGGTCTGTAGTAACAGGCAAAGAATGCGGAAGTGTCAGAATCGATGAAGAGACAGTAAAACAATCTTTCCCAGACGGTGAGTCAGTAGCAGCAGGTACAGAATCAGACTGAGGCTTAAGGGCTAACAAACGCTGTCTAGCAGTGAAATAACGCTGTTTCTCGATTTTAAGTAACACATCTATATCCATAGAAACAGGAGGAGAAGACTCACGTATATCCATAGTAGCAGGGCTAGAAGACATTGTAAGCACAGTTTGAGGAATAAATGAAGGATCCACAGGCAAACACTGCACACAAGTATCCACAACAGCAGCAGGGGAAGTATCCAAAGGCACAGAAGAACCATATTCAGTAGATTGCAGCACAATAGGCATAGAAGATGGGGTTTCTCTCAGGACAGAGACAGGGAAAGAGACCAGCTCCAGTGCCTCCAACACCTCCATGTCCTCCACAGCATGTTTAGCGGCAGCCATCTTGGTCCCACATGAAAATGGGACCCCTCTGCTTACAGGAAGCAGAGTAGGGGAACTTCCCCGGTGTCCTGGCCAAATTTCCCTCATTCACTAAAAATACCACCAACAGCTTAATCTGGTTCAAATTCAGTTGCTTACCATCTGTATCCCCCCTCCCTCCCCGGTCTCCCCTGAAAAAGGGACTTCTAGGCCCAGTGGGCTTACTGGGTCAACAAAATTCAACAAACAACCTAATGGATAAGCTGCAGATCCTAGTTAACCAGCAGCCTACTTCTTCCTACCCTCACTCCCTAGAATTGTCTTATGACTGTCCCATGCATGCTTGAATTCCACCACTGTTTTTGACTCCACAACCTCCTCCGGAAGGCCATTCCATGCATCCACAACTCTCTCTGTGAAAAAATACTTCCTTAAATTACCTCTGAGCCGCCCCCCATCTTCAAATTGTGCCCTCTTGTTCTTGCATACCTTTTTTGAAAGATGCTACCTCTTGGACTTTGTTGATTCCTTGAGGTACTTGAAAGTTTCTATCATGTCCTCTCTCCTCCTTCCTCTAGGCTATACATATTAAGCTCCTAAGCTCTCTTCATATGTCTTCCGTGCAGACCCTGCACCATTTTAGTTGCCCGCCTCTGGACAGCTTCCATCCTGTCTGTCTTTATGGAGATTTGGTCTCCAGAACTGCACGCAGTACTCCAGATGGGGTCTGACCAGCTGTCTGTACAGAGGGATGATAACTTCCTGTTTTCTACTGGTGATGCCTCTCCCTATGCATCCCAGTATTCCCCCAGCCCTCCTTGCTGCTCTCTCACATTGTTTGCCCACCTTTAGGTCATCTGATATGACTACCCCCTGGTCCCTTTCCATTTTTGTTGTTGTTAGTATCTCACCTCCCATTGTGTACTCTTCCCCAGGGTTTTTGTTTCCCAGGTGCATTACCTTGCACTTCTTAGCATTGAATCTAAGCTGCCATACATTAGACCATTCCTCTAACCTTGCCAAGTCCCTTCTCATCCTTTCCACCCCACCTTGTGCATCAACTCTGTTGCAGATCTTTGTGTCATCTGCAAAGAAACATACTTTTCCTTCCAGTCCTCTGCAATGTCACTTATAAAGACATTAAAAGGACCGGTCCCAGTACTGAACCCTCCGGTACCCAACTAGTAACCCTCCTTTCTTCACTGTGTATTCCATTTACTACTACCCTTTGCGTCCTGTTGTCTAGCCAATTTTTATCCAGGCTACCACTTTGGGACCCACTCCCAGGCTGGCTATCTTGTGAATTAATCTTTGTGTGGGACTGTATCAAATGCCTTGCTAAAATCTAGGTAGGCCATGTCCACAGCCCTCCCTGGTCTACTACTTTGGTCACCCAGTCAAAGAAATCTATTAGATTCTGTCTGACACACCTTCCCATCGTGAATCCATGCTGCCTTGAGTCCTGTGCCCCACTGGCCTCTAGGTACTCAACAATTCTTTCCTTCAGAAATGATTCCATCATTTTCCCTACCACTGAGGTCAAACTAACTGGTCTGTAGTTTCTTGCTTTTGCCTTGCTCCCACTTTTGTGGAGGGGAATCACATCTGCCCTCCTCCATTCCTCGGGTACCACCCCATCCTCCCATGATTTGTTGAAGAGGGTAGTCAGTGGTGTCGCTAGTTCTACCCTTAGTTCTTTTAGAATTCTGGGATGAATCCCATCAGGCCCCATTGCTTTGTCCACCTTCAGTTTTAAGAGTTCTTTCAGAACCCTTTCTTTTGTAAATGGACTGATATCAACTTCTGTATCCAGAATGTTTCTACTGTTTGCTTTAGGTACGTCCCCTTGTTCCTTTGTAAATACTGAGCAAAATATTTGTTTAGTATCTCTGCCTTTTCACAGTCACCCTCTGCCCACCCTCCTCCCCTTTATTAAGCCTCACTATCCCTCCCTTGGTCTTCCTTCGCTCCCTGATGTACCTATGAAAGGTTTTATCCCCCTTGTTAACTGAGTTGGCTGTCTTTTCCTCGGTTTGGGCCTTTGCTGTTCTGACTGCCTTCCCAGCTTCCTTTTGCTTCAACTGATACAGTTCTCTGTCCTGCTCCTTCTGTGATTCCTTGTACTTCCTGAATGCTCTCTTTTTCTCTTGAACCTTCACTGCTACTTCCTTTGAGAACCATAGTGGTTTCTTACATCGTTTTATTTTGTTTATTTGCTTCACGCAAAGGCTTGTTACCTCTGTGATGGCAGTTTTTATTATTCCCCATTGTTCTTCCACCCCTCCTTCAAACAACATGAAGTCTTGCTATATTATAGACATTAGCAGTTTGTTCCAGCTCTAGAACTGCCCCGGAGTGAAATGGTTAAAACCATTCCAAAATAGAATTTTGGCACGAGAGCAGCTCTATCTGTGTCATTTCAAACTTGAACTGTCAGATTCATTACTCACTAAGTGAACAGTCGCTCTGAGATTTCTCCTTCTGCTCGGTTCATTTCTCAGTTTAAAAAGTGTTTTCTCGGTTGGATTTAACCGAGAATAGTTTTATTTTAACCGCAAAACCGTTCGCTTCAAGCTCTATCTGTGGTAACCGTAGGAAATGAAGGTTTTGTCTGTGTGGAACTTGTGGTTATCGGTTCGGTTTTGAACCGATCAGTGGGTTTAAAACTCATTTAAAACTAAAAGTTACTATTTTGAGTGCGGTTCCGGTTCTTATCGGTTCTAAAAAACGGATTTATTATGTTTTTTCCAATACCCGTGACACGTGTTAGAACCGATATGGTGTCTTGCCCGCACTGCCGTTAAAAGGGCAAGTTTTTGGTTAGGCTGGCATTATGTCTGAGAAACCCAAAAGAAAAACCGGGCCCACTGGGTTTCAACACTGTGAAATTTGTGGGGAAGTCTTGGCCAAGGCTGACCCACACACCACATGTGTTTATTGTCTGGGGTTTGACCACCTCCAGTCAGACTGCCAGGTATGTAAGAATTTCCCTGCAGCCACCCTGGAAAAAAGATTGGGCAGGCTCAGGGAACGAGAGGCCAAAAAGTCCGCTGACCCGGATGGCCAACCTGGTTCGGTGCCAACCGAACCAGAGGGAGTGCCCTCTGACCAGGGCCAGACTTCCTCGGGCAAAAGAAAAGCTGGTTCTGAGGAACCAATTCCAGTAAAGAAAACAAGAAAATCAGCAGGTCTGGAGTCCAAAATTCCTTCTCCAACTGCTGCAGAGATAGCAAAAGCCATACAAATTGTCCAGTCACTGTCTCAGGGTCCGTCTGAACCACCACTATCTGGTAAAAGGTCGGTTCGTCCGGTCCCAGTGGTTCAGGATTATGATATTGAGGAATTTTATGAACCAGGGGGGAGCATTATGAACAGTATGAATGTGGCTGGGAAGGTCTGTGTGCCCATTGAACCGGACATCTCCCCAGACAGACCTTTAGAATCTCCCTATGCTGTCTGAGTCCCCATCTCATTTTATGTTTTATAAAAAGTTGCTGAAACCCTCCAGCTTCCTTTAGAAGAGGCTGTGGATGAGCAAGAGGAGCCTGATTTTGTAGAAATGATGGATATTCCAGAGTCTAGAGATTGTCTATTCCTTTACATAAGTCTTTTAGGAAACAAACAATTAAAATTTTAAAAGCTCCTAATTCTGTGCCTCCTGTAGATAAAAAGATGGACAGAAGGTATACATTGTCAGGCCCTGATACAGAATTCCTTTCTCAGCAATGCAGTCATGTTGAGTAGTTCAGGCTGCTGCCTGTGATAAAGCTAATATTCCTTGGCTTCACATCCTCCTGACAAGGATTCCAGGAAGATTGATGCCATGGCAAAAAACAGTATATGGCAGCCTCTCTGGGACTCAGGCAAGCAAATTATATGGCTTATGTAGCTAGGTATCAGAAATCTAGATGGGATACTGTTATGCAGTTGGCCAAGCAGGCCCATGGCCAGCTGGCTAGTGAACTAGAACAGGTGGCTGCTGATGGCATTGAAGCCTCTAAGGTTCAGTTTCATGCTGCTGTGGATGTTAATGATGTTTCCTGTAGGGTCATGGCCACATCTATAGCTTTTCGTAGGTTGGCCTGGCTCATGTGTACTAGTTTGTCACAGGATACCCAGACTAAGGCTATGGATTTTCCTGTGGTGGGAAATTCTCTGGAGAGCAGACAGAGAATTACATGAAGAAGATGGATGAATATAGGACTACTTACAAGAGTGCCCAGGCTAAGGAGCGGCAAGCCACTCCTCAAAGGCATGCCCCCAGGGGTAGGGGTAGGCCTTTTCACAGGCCTTTCTACCAGACTCAGGCCTCCTCTGCCTTTGCTCAGAGGGGCTTGTTCAGAGGCAGGGGCAGACGAGGGGTGGGCAGACCTGCTCCCACCCCCACCCTAAAGCTCCTGCGAAACAGGCACCCTGATGGGGTGCCCAGGGCCAATTCTCCTGTACCAGTGGGGGGCAGGCTGGCTTACTTCAGTCAGAATTGGGCTTCTTTAACCTCAGACAAGTGGGTTCTGAAGTAGTAAGCCAGGTCTGGTTCTCAGCTTCAAAAGTTTCCCAAGTTGAGAAGCAGACTTTTCTACCTGCAAGTGCTTCAGAGACCCTCGCTCTGGAAACAGAGGTCTCATCCCTGTTAGCTCTCAGAGCAGTAGAAAGGGTTCCTCCCTGCATCAGGGCAGGGGTCTGTATTCGGATACTTCCTTACCCCAAAAAGACAGGAGAATGGCGGCCCATTTTAGATCTCAGATATCTGAACAAGCATCTTTGAAACCAAAGTTCAAAATGGTAATTCTGGCAATGATTTTATTTTCCCAAGGCCAGGGGACTGGCTAGCCTCCCTGACCTCAAGGATGCCTATTTCCATGTCCTAATCAGAAGATCCCATCGAAATTACCTCAGATTCGAACTGCCCTCAGGTCATTACCAGTTCAGAGCATGCCTTCGGCCTTACCTCTGCTCCAAGGGTATTCACAGAGTGTCTAGCAGTGGGTGGCCCACTTAAGGAGGCAGAGGATTGCTGTTTTTCCATATCTAGACGACTGGCTCATTGTAGGCCAGTCCCAGAACAGGTAAAATCTCACCTGCAGGTCACCCAGCAGCTTCTCACCTCCTTGGTTTTCTGCTAAACCTACTAAAGTCGGTTCTGGAACCAGTCCAGGTACTCACCTTTATAGGGGCAGAATTGGACACAAAGCTAGCCAGAGCCTTTCTTCCCCAGAAAGGGTAAGGAATTTAGTGGCTCTGGCCTCTTCCTTCACTCTGCAGGTCTCTCAACCAGCAAGACACTTTCTGCAGCTCCTGGGGCACATGGCTGCATCCACAGCTGTTGTGCAGGGAGCCAGATTTCAGATGAGAGACATTCAGTTTCACTTGAGACCCTTTTGTCTCAGAGAAGAGACCCCTTCCAAGTTGGTCCCAGTGACTCGAACCTTGATCCTAGCTCTCCAGTGGTGGCAGGATCAGAGCACTTAAGAGCGGGGGTCCCTTCATTTCCCTTCTCATGACTTGACTCTCACTACAGATGCTTCCCTTCTGGGTTGGGGAGCCCACATGGCGACCTTTCCACTCAGGGAGTTTGGTCCCCCAGGAATCTCTGCTCCACATCAATTTGCTGGAACTCAGAGCTGTCTTTTAGCTCTTCGCTTTTTCTGCATCTGTCCACGACAAGGTGATACAAGTCAGAACAGATAACACCACAACAATGTGGTACATCAACAAACAGGGGGGCACTCGGTCTTCGGCCTTGTGCACCGAGGCAATGAAGTTGTGGTCTCTGGCCTATTCCCTGAACACTTCCCTCATAGCAGTTCATCTTCCAGGGAAGGACAATGTCCTAGTGGATGCCCTCAGTAGGATTTCCCAGGCCATCACGAATGGTCCCTGGATCCTCGTGCTGGGGATAGTTTTGCCAGGTGGGGCATCCTCAAATAGATCTTTTGCAGCCCCAGACAATCACAAACTTCCTCTGTTCTGTTGCAGGCCTCCAGTGCTGGGCTTTCCCTGGATGCCTTCTTCTGGATTGGGAGGAAGTTCCTCATGCTTCCCTTTCCTCTCCTATTCAAAGTACTAGTCAAAATCGGATCTCAGCCTTGCAGGGTGATTCTGATTGCCCGGATTGGGCCAGGCAGCCCTGGTACCCACTCCTTCTGTCTCTGACAGTCCATCTTCCCTGTGCCTCCCCAGGAATCACAATCTGTTGACTTGTGCCCAGGGAAGGGTTTGGTATCCGACCTCAATCCTCAACCTCAAGGCCTGGCTCTTGAGGAGTTAGAGTTTGCTGATTTACACCTCTCTCAGGGTGTTCTTGAGATCCTAAAGGTTCCAGAAAGCCTTCCACTAGGGCTACTTATAGTTCTAAATGGAAAAGGTTTTCCATTTGGTGTGCTGGGAAAATATTTCCCAGAATCTGCTGAATTGCCCATTTTGTTAGATTACATGGTACATCTTAATTCCTTGGGTCTCAGACCAGCTACCCTTAGAGTTCATTTGGCAGCTGTGTCTGCTTTTGTGTCAGCAGGAAAGTCATCCTCTTCCTCTCATCCTGTGTTTTTCAAGTTTTTAAGGGTTACTCCATACTAATCCTCCCTTTCGGAACCGCCCTGCTTGGGACCTTAATGTTTGCATTGCCCAGTTAATGCAACCCTTTGAACCTCTGTCTTCTGCAGAGCTTAAGTACCTAACTTGGAAAACTGTTTTCTAGTGGCTATCACTTCTGCCAGACGATAAGTGAATTGGTGCCTTGTCAGTGGAGACTGACTTTATTTCTTTCCATAGGATAAGGTAGTCCTTAGGACTAATAGGAAGTTTTTGCCTAAGGTGGTTTCAGATTTCATCTTAATCAATCTATCTCCTTCCAGTATTTTTCACTGATCACCCTCTTCGGTGAGAGGAGGTTGCACAGCCTGGATGTTAAGAGAGCTCTTAGTTATTATATAGAGCGCACTAAAGGTCACAGGTTCTAATCCTCCAACTTTTCCTTACCTATGGTGAAGTTGGGAAAGGCAAACCTGCCACTAAGAGATCAATAGCCAGGTGGATTGTCTTGTATCCAATTTTGTTATCAGAAAGTGGGCAGAGCCCCCGGTTTGAGGGCTCATTCTACCAGGGGTACAGCTGCGTCTCTAGCTGCTGCCAGAGATATCCCTTTATTAGAGATTTGCCAGGCTGCTACTTGGAAAACGGTACACACTTTTACCAAGCATTCCTCCCTGGATGTCCAGGCCAGGAGAGATGCTCGGTTTGGCACAGCTGTTCTTCAGAGCCTATTCCTAAGTAGGTTCTGCCCTCCTCCATGGAGGTACTGCTGTGTATTCTGCTAGTGTCTATAATATACAAGACTTCTATTTGTTTGAAGAAAAAATTACTTACCTTAGTAATGTTGTTTCTTCTAATGGAGTCTTCATATATTATAGACCTCCCCCAACCTGCCCCTCTCAGAACCTCTACTTGGTGGGTGCGGCAACTTAATGGGCACTACTTATGTCCTGTTAGCATTTTGTCCCCTTTGGGACTTTGGGGTGTGTATGTGTACGCGTGTGTGTTTTATTATACTTATGTTCCATTTTCATATTATTAGAATGGTGTTAGTATTTCTGGTCCCCTGACTTGAGTCTTGGGTGTTGGGACCATTAATGGTTGTTATTATTTAGGTAGCCATTTGGCTAGTGTAGGTTACAGCTTCCACACAGACCTTAGTGAGTTTGGCTCGTAAAGATCTGATAGTTCAAGTTTGAAATGACACAGATAGAGCTGCTCGTGCCAAAATTCTATTTTGGAATGGTTTTAACCATTTCACTCCGGGGCAGTTCTAGAGCTGGAACAAACTGCTAATGTCTATAATATAGCAAGACTCCATTAGAAGAAACAACATTACTAAGGTGAGTAATTTTTTTCTTCCTGCCCATTTGCTAGTGCATTCCTTAGGCACTCACCCATTTTGGCAAAGTCAGCCTTCCTAAAGTCCAGTACTTTTGCCTTTGTATGGCTTGACTCTATTATGAACCATACTGTTCGATGGTCGCTAGTTCCCAGATGGCTACCCACTTCTACATCTGTGATCCTCTCTCCATCTCCATTTGAGAGAACCATGTCTAAGATTGCTTCCTCTCGAATGGGCTCCAATACTAGTTCTCTAAGGCATGCCCCCTGTAGGGCATCTAGAATAGCCCCACTCTTCGAAGTGGCTGCTGCAACTGCACTCCAGTTAACATCTGGCATATTCAGATCATCCATCAGCAATATCTCCCCTTTTTCTGCCGTTCTAAGTATACTCTCTATCATTTCCTTGTCCATTTCCTCCCCCTGAGAAGGGGGTCTGTATACAACCCTGTGCGGATTGTGGTGCCATTGCCAGTCTCCAAATTTACCCACAGTGCTTCTTCTCCTCCTCCCTGTTTTCCCTTTTGTTCTGTTGCTTTGATTCCTTCCCTTATGTAAAGAGCTACTTCTCCTCCTCTTTTACCCTCCCTATCCCTCTTGTAGATAGTGTATCCTGGTATGTTTACGTCCCAGTCGTGGTTTTGTGCGTACTATGTTTCTGTGACTGCCACGATATCCAGATATTCCTCCTCCATTAAGGCCACTAATTCAGGAAGCTTGTTACTCAGACTACGGGCATTGGTACTCATTGCTCTCCATTTCTTGATAGCTTTACCTTCTCTTGCAGCATCCCCCACTGACCTTTCTACCTTGGTCTTTTCCTCATTTAGTACCCTGTTTTGTAGGGAGAGGCTGGGATTTTCCTGCTGCTTATCAGTGCCTCCCCCCTTGACTAGTTTAGAAGCTTGCCAATGAAGCATTTAAACCGACTGCTCAAAAGACTTGTTCTCTTCCTGGACAGATGCAGACCATCCTACCAATATAGGCTGGTGTCCCTCCAGGTGGAACTTCAGTCCCCAATGAAGCCAAACCCCTGTGCTCCACACCATTTCTTCAACCATTCATTAAAATGCATGGTGCAAAGTACCCTCGCCTCACTCATGCCATTGACAGGCAGCACCTCTGAGAAGGATACTGTGTGTGCTACTTGTCTTAGGACCCTCCCCAATTCTACAAAGTCCTTCTGCACTGCTCTAATCTCATTATGAGCCGAGTCATTTGTCCCTAGGTGGACAATGATGTCCAGCTCAGACTCCCTTGCAGCTGATCTCATGATCCTGAGGATGCACTTCCTGTCCCTCCAAGCCATGGCACCAGGCAGGCACCTTACTTCAGTTTTCCCTGCTCCCCTCAATTCTATCCCCCTAATAACTGAGTCCCCCACCAGGAGCTGCTTCCTTTCCCTGTGGTGTCCTCTGCCTCCTTCCTGTGGGCCTCCCTTGTGACAGTTGTCCTCAGCCTCCTTAGTCTCCTCTGCGGGTGCATCCATAGGGGAGCTATGCTCCCCCAGAATGGTGTATGGATTGTGGAGTGGAACAACTGACTGGGTGTGCCTCTGTTCCACCATCCTCACCCTCTCTGAGCCCACTGTGGTCCAACTGCTGTGCTTTCTTCGCAACCTCTGAGGTACCTGTTGGTTTGCCTAGTGCTTGCAGTAATAATCAATCGAACTTTGTGCCACAACTAGTTGTTCGTACACCTCCTGATTCTCCTCCTGATTTTGGAACTCTCGCCCAGATTTTGGACCAGCATTCTCCTACAGTTCTTGGAACCAGTACTAACACTATGTCTCCATCGCATTTGAGACTGTTATATGAACAAAACCATTCTCTCTTATGGTGCTTCATGCAGGAGGACGACACACTGCACTCCGCCCTGCCTACTACCTCTGACCAGGCTGGATTACATTCTGGGCTATCGCACACATCAACAACGAACTTACTTACAACTCCTAACAGTACCGCTTCAGCTACTGCAGGCAGGCTCTCCTCTCCAACTACTCACGGAGGTACTTCAGGGATTTATTTAACTCTAAAAATTGATTAGCGTTTTGCTCATAAAAGTGCTAAATCTTTGTGAAAATGCATAGCTCTTGCCTCAGTGTGTTTAACAAACACAGCACTTCTAGAAAATATATATAAATACTTTCTGTATAGTTAGTATAGTCCCAAGGAAAAAACTGCTAATCAATTATTTAAAACCCTGTACTTCATTTCCAGACTCTGCATGGTCCCCTGCTTCTGCTCTATGTGCTGCGGGTTGGACTCAACCGCATCTTGGTGCACCCTGGTCTTCTTCCCAAGTGGTAAGCACACAGGACATTATGCAGGGAAACACAGTCACTGAACAGCCTGCTGAATCCACTTCCTTCCCTCATTCATCTTCAGTGGCTTCATTGCTCCTACTCTCTTCTACTTCAACACAAATTTCTGCTGTTGGCCAACCAACTCCTGAAACTTCGGGCCCTATACAAGCTAAGGATTCTGCTTCAGTACCGCATCCTCCTATGGCAGTACTCTCTTCTTCGACAGCTGATTCTATTCCTCACTTGAATAATCTTCCTTTACTTACTCTAAGTACAGGTGAGGCTTTGACTGACCGTCCCTTTCACCTCAGTGACCTGTTTCAGAACTTGGGTGAACCAGCCCGATGTAGGAATGCAGTTCGTCTGAAATATTTTGGTGACATGTCTACTGCACCTGATAGGAAAACTGTTTTGCACTCCCTGTTGCGTGACTCTATGGGTATTTCGGCAAGTGAATTGTTTGCTTTCATACATGTTAAAGGGGAATCAGTTTATGATTTAAGTTTTAAGACTGTTTCTACTATAGAAAAATTTTGGATCAAATATGATATGGTGAAGTCACAGCCTTTATGGACCCCCTTATGTTCATTCCTCTTACTAAACCTACAGTAAAATTAATTACTCTTCTTTTTCATAATGAAGGAGTGAGCATAGTGGACGTTCAGTACTGACTTAAGCAGCGCTGTGACATTCTCGAGGCTCCTCATCCTATTTTGGACGAGGACCTTGTCTGAACAGGGGGTTGGAAGGCTAAGGTGCAATTGAAGCAGGATGACTGGTATAGCTCATTTGCCAGATAGTTTTTATATAGGTAGGGATAGAGGTGTATGTTTTTATCCCGGTCAACCCCACACCTGCCATAAATGCGGTTCTCGGATGCATTTGAGCCATACCTGCAACGAGCCAAAGTGCACTATTTACTTGGCCTATGGTCATGTGAGTCTCAGTTGCCCTAACCCCCAGAGGTGTAATCTCTGTGATGAGACTGGCCATATGTACCATCAGTGTCCATGGGATGACCATAATCTGTTGGACTGTCCCTCTCAGGATCAGGTAGCCCTCATCACAGACTCTCAGACTCGGGTTCTTCGCCAGCATGAAGGGGACGGCCAGGTCGTAGTGCCCCTTCCCCCCAGTGAGAATCTTCCCTCTGCTTTTCCTGCTCTTCCAGTGGCAGATCCGTGTTACGAGATCCGACCCTTCCTGGCATGAACTTGATGCCTGGGGTTGTTGCCCCCTTTGACCCCATGCCACCCCCTCCCCCTCCTGCTTTGGACCCCTTCACAGAGGTTTCTCAGGGAAAAAAGGGTAAGTCCAAAGGTAAGCGCAAGGCTCCCAGCTCTTCCCCAGGACAATCCATTTTGACCAGGAATCTCTATCAAGCCCTGTCCAAACGGAAGCAGTGGAGTGATATAATGAATGAGGAAAATGACTCTGAATCTTCACAGGCCTCTTCCCTCCATTTAGACTACTCCTCTGATTCCCTACAAGATCCCTCCCCTACTAGCTGACACCAGGCGGCAGTCGGTGGTTACTTGATGCCTCTTTGCCTAATTCTTCATGTTTTTCTGCTGGTTTTCGGTCTTTTTCTTTCTTCTTATGCCTGTGGGTTTGGGTCTTTGCTGCCTCACACTTAATGCGTGCAGCATGAAATCCCATAGAAAACGTCTTGCCTCTCTACAGTATCTTTTGGATCTTCCACATGATCTTTAATTACTTTAGGATACTAGGCTGAAAACTCGATATGAGCTGACCCAGGCTTCTGCTGGCTGGATTAGAGGCCCTTCCTGTTGGTCTTCTGATGAGGATACATGTGATGGGTTGGGTATGTTGTTTTCTGGTTTTGACTGTACTGTTACAGGACTGGTTGATGTTGTCCCTGACCGCGCCTTGTTGCTTGATTGCACTTTCCATCGCCTCCCACTCAGGATTCTGAAGGTTTATCACCTCTGGGTATTGCTGCTTGTTCTGACTTATTTTGGTTGTTGCAGCCTTATTTACGCACCTCTAGACATCTTTATATGGGAGGAGACTTCAATTGTGGTCTCACTGTGGCTGACAGAGGAGGCTCCACACAGAAGCTTTGTGGGGACTCCACTGCATTACGTACTATTCTCAAGTACGCCTCTCTTAAGGATTTTATTGCGAGGTACATCCCAAAGGAACAATGACCTATTATAGAGGCCTTCTGGCCACCCGTATTGATTTTATTTTTCTCTCCCAGAATGTTATGGTACAACAGGCGAAGGTCGTACCTTGCGAGACCTCGGATCACATGGCCATCTCATTGCTTTGTTTTCCTTCTACGGCTTCTCATCCTCTTCTTGTTTATTTGCGCTGGAAGTTGAATAGCTCCCTACTGTCTGGCAGCATTATTCGAGACTGTCGGAAATTTCTGTTAGCCCGACTTTCGGTTCTGGATGCTTACACCTCCCCTTTACATTGGTGGAACGATACCAAATCAGATCTTAAACGCTTTTTTCTTAGGTATGCCAGGAGTAAATCTGTTTCCTCTTATTTCTTGTTACTTGTTATTATGGCGACATTTACAGGATGTAATCTCTAGTGGTGCTGAGATGGCTCATGACTGCTCCCCTCTTATTGCTTCCTTGAAGACCCAGATGGAAGAGTATCAATATAACAGGGCCTGCTCATTGCGTCTTGAGGCTACTTGTGGCACCCATTCTTCAAAGGCCTCCTTTGATATATACATACGCTGTTTTGACAGGGTGGCAGCCATGCACATTGATCGTCTTATTGACCCTGACTCTTCTAAGGTTTGTGATACTATAACCTCTCTCCAGCTAAATTCTCTTCCCATTTAGCCAGTGTTTTTGGGACACCTTCAATGACTACATCCACTGCTGTTTCCTTTTTTGATTTCCTGACCCCTTCTCCTCCTGATCTTTGCACCAAGTTGACAGCCCCAGTTTCCTTGTTAGAGATGCAGGTGGCTATTAAGAAACAAAAGCGGTGTACTTCTCCAGGGTAGGACGGCCTTACTGCTGAACTTTATCAAGCTTTTTTGGATGTTTTTTTCACCCATTCTTACCTTGCTTTTTAATACTATCATTGCTACTCATTCTGTTCCTCTGAATTTTTCAGACACAATTGTGTTTGTGTTGTTCAAGAAAGGAGATAGGTTGGACATATGGAATTGGAGGCCTTTGAGTCTCTTGAATGTGGACTATAAGATTTTTACATCCATCCTGCTTCACCTTCTTCTTCCTGTCGCATCCCACGTTATTTCAGAAGTGCAGACCTGTGCTATTTCTTTTTTTTTTTTTTACTTTCTTTCTTTATCCCTCCTTACTACCTCCGGAGCCCCCTCCTTCCGTCCGCTCATGTCTCCCTTGCCTGCCTTGGGGATCTGCCCCTAGAGTGCCCATCCTCCTCTCCTTGCACATTTGGGTCTGTCCTGCAGGTGGTCCGGGTGGACTTAGGGCGGCCTTCATCTAGGGCTGCTGGAGGGGATTTTTCCGTTTTTTCCCCACGCCCCTACCCCTAGGATCGCCAACGCTTGGGACGACGTCTCGAGTGATGGCGTGCTGACGCACGCCAGAGCCCTCATGCATCGGCAACGCCCCTCCCCACTGCTAGACTTGAGCTCCATCCTTCTATTGCCGTGGGTGCCCACCGGCTACGAGGGTGATGTAGAACACAGAAGCGCTCATGGTTCCCACCCTGAGGGAGTGAGAGCATCCATTGGGACGCCGACTCCTCTCCCTGCGCGACCCCCAGCCACCCGAGTCCGTTCCCGAACCCGGGTCGCTGACGTAGTGCGAGGTGTGGCGTCCAGCGCCTCAACCCCCAGCGCCACCAGGCCGGCCCCGACCTGTGCTATTCCTAAACGCACTATTGTTTCCAATCTTTCCCTGCTTAGAGATGTCTCTGCCTTTTGCTTTTCTTTTCCTTCGCTTCTTTTTTCACTGGATCAGGAGAAGGCATTTGATAGAGGAATTATGAGTACCTCTTTCAAGTCTTGTCTCATTACGGTATTCCACAGCGCTTTATTCAATGGATTAGATTGCTCTATTCCACTGCCTGGATCCATCCTTGTGTGAATGGCGCCACTTGCTCCTCTTTTTGAGTCATACCAGGATTCAGCAGGGCTGCCCTCTCAGTCTTCTTTATGTTTTTCATATAGATCCATTACTTCGTAGACTCTTATGTCACCCATCGATCCCTCATTTGATCTTTCCCTCCAGGTGCTCTGTCCCTACAGTATTGGCTTATGTGGATGATCTCTGCATTCTCACCACCCCGCACCTACAAGAGGTGGACTTAGTCCTCCTTTTAATGGATTTCGAATGTGTGTCTGGTTCTAAGCATAATTATAATAAGAGTGTGGCATTGTACCTCACAATTAATATGCCAGATGTTAACTGGAGTGCAGTTGCAGCTGCCACTTCGAAGAGTGCAGTTATTCTAGATGCCCTACAGGGGGCATGCCTTAGACAACTAGTACTGGAGCCCACTCGAGAGGGAGCAATATTAGACTTGATTCTCTCAAACGGAGATGGAGAGAGGATCACAGATGTAGAAGTGGGTAGCCATCTGGGAACTAGCGACCATCGAACAGTATGGTTCACAATAAACACAGCAATAGAGTCAAGCTATACAAAGACAAAAGTACTGGACTTTAGGAGGCTGACTTTGCTAAAATGGGTGAGTGCCTAAGGAATGCACTAGCAAATGGGCAGGGAGGAGGGTGGAAGAACAATGGGAATAATAAAACTGCCATCACAGAGGTAATGAGCCTTGTGTGAAGCAAATAAACAAAACAAGATCGACGTAAGAAACCACTATGGTTCTCAAAGGAAGTGGCAGTGAAGGTTCAAGAGAAAAGAAAGCATTCAGGAAGTACAAGGAATCGCAGAAGGAGCAGGACAGAAACTGTATCAGTTAAAGCAAAAGGAGGCTGGGAAGGCAGTCAGAACAGCAAAGGCCCAAACCGAGGAAAAGATAGCCAACTCAGTTAAGAAGGGGATAAACCTTTATAGGTACATCAGGGAGCAAAGGAAGACCAAGGGAGGGATAGTGAGGCTTAATAAAGTGGAGGAGGGTGGGCAGAGGAGACTGTGAAAGGCAGAAATACTAAACAAATATTTTGCTCAGTATTTACAAATGAAGAGGGGAGGTATAAAACAAACAGTAGTAACACTCTGGATACAGAAGTTGATACCAGCCCATTTACAGAAGAAAGGGTTCTGAAAGAACTCTAAAACTGAAGGTGGACAAAGCAATGGGGCTCGATGGGATTCATCCCAGAATTTAAAAGACCTAAGGGTAGAACTAGTGACACCACTGACTACCCTTTTTAACAAATCATGGGAGGATGGGGTGAAACCCGAGGACTGTAGGAGGGCAGATGTGATTCCCCTTAACAAAAGTGGGAGCAAGGCAGAAGTAGGAAACTACAGACCAGTTAGTTTAACCTCAGTGATAGGGAAAATGATGGAATCACTTCTGAAGGAAAGAATTGTCGAGTATCTAGAGGCCAGAGGGGCACAGGACCCTAGGCAGCATGGATTCACAGCGGAAGGTCATGCCAGACAAATCTGATAGATTTCTTTGACTGGTGACCAAAGTAGTAGATCAGGGAGGGCTGTGGACATGGCCTACCTAGACTTTAGCAAGGCATTTGACACAGTCCCACACAAAAGATTAATATACAAGTTAGCCAGCCTGGGAGTGGGTCCCAGGATGACAGCCTGCAAAGAATTGGCTGGAGAATAGGACACAGAGAGTAATAGTAAATGGAATCCACTCAGAAGAAAGGAGGGTTACTAGTGGGGTACCGTGAGGTTCAGTATTAGGACCGTCCCTTCAGTGTCTTTATGAGCTTACATTATGGAAGGACTGAAGGAAAAGTATGTCTCTTTGCAGATGACACTAAGATCTGCAACAGATTTGATGCACAGGGTGGGGTGGAAAGGATGAGAAGGGACTTGGCAAGGTTAGAGGAATGGTCAAATGTATGGCAGCTTAGATTCAATGCTAAGAAGTGCAAGGTAATGCACCTGGGAAACAAAAACCCAGGGGAAGAGTACACAATGGGGGGTGAGATACTAACAACAACAAAAATGGAAAGGGACCTGGGGGTAGTCATATCAGATGACCTAAAGGTGGGCAAGCAATGTGAGAGGGCAGCAAGGAGGGCTGGGGGTTACTGGGATGCATAGGGAGAGGCATCACCAGTAGAAAACAGGAAGTTATTATCCCTCTGTACAGACAGCTGGTGAGACCCCATCTGGAGTACTGTGTGCAGTTCTGGAGACCCAATCTCCTCAAACACATAGACAGGATGGAAGCTGTCCAGAGGAGGGCAACTAAAATGGTGCAGGGTCTGCACTGGAAGATATATGAAGAGAGACTTAAGGAGCTTAATATGTATAGCCTCGAGGAAAGGAGGGAGAGGGGGGACATGATAGAAACTTTCAAGTACCTCAAGGGAATCAACAAAGTCCAAGAGGGTAGCATATTTCAAAAAAAGAGGTGTGCAAGAACAAGAGGGCACAATTTGAAGATAGAGGGGTGGCTCAGAGGTAATTTAAGGAAGTATTTTTTCACAGAGAGGGTTGTGGATGCATGGAACAGCCTTCCAGAGGAGGTTGTGGTGTCAAAATCAGTGGTGGAATTCAAGCATGCATGGGACAGTCATAAGGCAATTCTAGGGTGTGGGGGTAAGAAGAAGTAGGCTACTGGTTAACTAGGATCTGCAGCTTATCCAGTAGGTAGGGAAATGGGCAGACTGGGTGGGCCAAGCAGTCCTTATCTGCCGTCAAATTCTGTGTTTCTATGTTTAATTCCACCACCCCCACATTCACTTCACTACGTTGCGGGAGTGCCTGTACAATTTTCCCCGGTTAAAGTTTCAGGATTGACCTTTGGTTCCCCTGATGATGCCCACTCAAATTGGACTGTTGTTTTGGACAAGGCCATTCATTTGGTTGCATCCTGGAAGGGCCATGCTATTGCAAAGAGAAAGCGGGTTTTGTTGTTGAAAACCTTGGTTCTTCCTTTACTTCTTCATGTGGCTTCAGTTTTTCCGGTCCCCTTTTTTCCTTGGAGGCTCGCTTGTTTATTTTTTCTTTCAGGGATTCTGGGGCTGCCGTTTAAATCCATTGAAACGTTCTTACACATATCTTGATTATTGCCATGGTGGGGTTCGGATGTTGAACCCCTTGGTGTTTTTTCTCTGTTTGTTTCTTAAAACTGTTATCCCCTACCTATTTAATACACCCCCGGTCTTTTGGATTTCTTCTTCATCATATTGTTCACAGCGCCACCTGGTGTCTCCCTTTGAAATCCTCGAATTTTCGTAAGTTTAAGCTCCCATTTTATCATTCCCACCTTTTTAAAAATGTGTCAGTGGTCTCTGACCGCTATGGTGATTCTCTCTTCCTCAAGGAAGCATTTATATCGGTCTGTTTTGGGAACATCCTTTTTGGACCTTCCAGAGCTACAAGATTCCCTTGGCATTTAACTGGACTCCTCTGGAGTTTTTTGCCAACTGACTGATCCACGGATCCCCCAAAGGGTTTGGGATGTAACCTGGCTTTCTTGTCATGGCAGACTAGGTGTTCTTGGTAATATGAAGCATAAGGATCATGAAGAAAGGACTTGTCCCCGTGATACATGACTTTTCATTCCAGAGACCATGATGCATTTCTTTCTTGATTGCCCCTATTCACAACCGGTATGGACCCTTCTCCTCCATAAATGGAAGGAAAAGGCCCTTCCTTTTCTCATGTGTAATATTTTGATCTATGGTATTTATCCCCCTACTTTGGTTCATTACCATCCTAGTACTTTATGTTTAATTTTTGCATTTTGTCGCTTCTATTTGTGGCAGGCCAGATGTGCATTTTTACTACAACAGAAAGTATGTAGTCCTGCTCAGATTGACACTTAGATTTTACAGGGTTTACAGGCTGTTTTATAGTTCTGATAAAACCTCCGTATCACCTGAAGTTTTTCGGCGCTATTGGGGCTTCTGTTCCTGGAGTTTTTCCTAATGATGCAGTACTTTTTTGTGTTTTCTTTGCTTTTTTCATTATTATTTTGTATGATGTACTACTGTTCTTGCAATGTTTGTATACCATACAATACTCCCGTACTGTTTTTAGTGGGGATGAGATGGGGGTTATATACTGCAACGGATTCTCACTGCCTGTTATTGATATATGCTGTAATACTTACTTTTGTTTTTTATTTCATTATGGTTTTGTCTGATGCCATACACGTTTGTATATTTTCTCTTAAGTTTTTAATGGAAGCTTCCCCATCTCTTATAGTAGGGATATGATGGGGGTTATGTACAACCACGGGTTATTTATGTTTGTAGTTCAAGTATGCTGTGTTACTTACTTTGGTTTTTTGATCTCCTCCATTATGGTTTTGTATGAAGCAATATGTTTTAGTATAATTTGTTTTCACTGCAACTTCCCCTACTTTTTTAGTGTGAATGGGATGTGGGTTATGTGCCCATATGGATTATTTTTGTTTGTACTCCATGTATGCAGTAATACTTATTTCTGTTTTTGAATTCTTTTCTTATGGTTTTGTATGAAGTCATATGATTTGCATATTTAGTTTTCAGTTGTCAATAACAAATTCCCCTACTCTTGTCAGTAGGGGGAACTCTGGTCACTGCCAGGGAGAGCTCAGACCCTGTTTGGCTCTGTTCCAGTGAGGTTCTCACCTCTACCACTTTGCTGCCGTTGGAGGCAGCCCCTGCTCTGTTATCACAACGAGAGACGTCCTACCAGCTCAACGACCCATCAGACACATCTTTACCTTTGGAGCCACCTTCTGTCACTACTGCGCCTTGCCCAACAATGTTTGTGGAGTTTTCCAGTGTTTCTTCATTTCTGCCACAGCCTCTTCCTATGGAACCCACTGTACCAGCTTCATGGAGTGTAACACTAGCTGGTTCCCCTGTTACATTCAGTTCAGATCTTCGGAGAGTCAGCGTGACTACAGAGTTGCATTGGGGGGAAAATGGTGACCTGCTTTTAGATCCACTACACCTGCAAACGATCACCACTGCCTCCCTGATTCGCGCACACTTTGGTTTACGGACTGCTCTGGATGCCTTAGATCCCACCTGAACTGCTACAAGTGCGCTAACTAGAGCGGGATGGATGCTAACCGATTCAGGAACCTGGACTCCAGATCCAACGTGAGACACGGACAAGTATGGTGTTTTGTGTTCACCTACCAGGCCTGCACCTCTTGCTGAGAGCTCCACCGAGATACCTCCTTCTAAAGACGCTAACATTGCTAAGGACACTACTGTATCACGTATACTTGTCGTTTTTGGAGCTGCTTGGGGGGATATTATGGATGATAATGATGCAGCTTATGCTACTGCTAATGATGTTGCTCATGCTAATAATGTTGTTCATGCCAATAATGTTGCTACTGCAGTTTCTGTTCCACACAGCTCTGGGATAAAGCCAATAGCTGGGGACAAACCTATTCCTGCCATATTCCAGGAACCAGTAATCCCCATTCCTATACAGTCTGATATACCTTCTCTCCCTTCTCATCTGGTACACATATCCAGCCCTACCCCCTACTTTCCCAATAGACATCCCTCTGCATACCTCTGTCCCTGCAAAACTTTCTGATCCTGCTCCCAGTGCACCCTCACCCCTTTTAGGCTCCGTTCTACTAGTCTCACCTATTTTGGTGGATCCTGGGGAAGGCCCTTCCACTGTGACCCTGACCTTGAACCCTCCCCGAACCCCCCTCCAGCCCATGTCGGAGAGCCTATCCTATCGGATTTGTTTAAAAATAAATTGGAACAAGCTCCCAGATGTAATGCAGTACATCTACGCTATAAGGGAGGCCTCTCTGAATTTCTTGATCACTATTATGTGGCTTTTAAAAGGTGATATGCATTTCCAGGCCTCAGACATTTAAGTCTTAATTCATATCTCAGAAGAGGAAACCTTTGATATTAGTTTTAAGAACAATAGTGGTTTAGATAGATTTTGGCATACATATGCCACATTGAAGAATACGCCTCTCTGGACTCCTTTTTCTGTTATTCCTCTCACCAAGCCAGCAGTTCGCACCGTCACTATTATGTTTAGAAATGAGGGTGTCAGTATAAGTGACGTATATCATTGGTTACAAAATAGATGTACCGTCTTGTCCCCCTCCCCCCCCGCAGCTATTGTAGATGAGGAGGGACTCTGGACGGGTGGTTGGAAGTTTCATGTGAAGCTCTTTCAAGTTAATTCAGAAGTCATACATCTACCTAACAGTTTTTTCTTAGGCAAGGATGGGGTGTTTGCTTTTGTGGGGGTCAGCCTAGGGTCTGCTACAAATGTGGAGCCCATACACATCTGAGTAGTACTTGTGATTTGCTGAAATGTAGTTTACATGGGGGGGGGTATGGTCACTCTAGTGTTTCCTGTGATAATGTGTTTTAGTGCAATTTCTATGACGAAAAGGGGCATGCATACCATCAATGTCCCTGGGCCAGAAAAAACCTTAATGAGGCGTGGAATCCTGATGTCCTAGTTCAGAAAGCACAGGATAAGGCCCAAGAACAATCCACTGCTCAGGTTCCTGTGTCTAATATCACAGAAGTCTCTTCGGCCCCCCTCCACACTACCGTTGTGCCAGTAGACCCACAGTCACTAATAGAACCTACTGCTATGGAGACTGTTCCCCTTGCTATGGAGGTTGTAGACCCTGCCCTGCACCCTACTCCCACTCCGGCCGCTGACAGTCCCCTTGTAGACCCAGAAGGCTTTCAACTTAGCAGACGGGTCACCAGGGTGACTACTCGTAAAACCTTAAGAGCTCCTGAAGTTTCTCTCTCCAATCCCTTTGAATGTTTAAAGGGTGGGAGAGAAGACTCGTGATGGTGATTCAGAAGCCTCTGTTCTACCCTCTGACATGGACCTCACTGTTTCTAGACCTCCTGATGTTTCCCGAAAGAAACTCACTAAAACAAAACAGGGGAGTAAGAAGCGTAAGAATATGAATATCACAGATGGGAGTGGCTGACAAACTCATTGTTCTGGCTAATATTAGAATAGCATCATTTAATGTTTGTAGCCTGAAAAGCTACAAGAGATGGGTGGATCTTCCTGGACATAAGTCTCCACCACTCATTCACACTAGTGGGATTAGCGCCGGAGGCACTAGGACCCATCGGGAGCAAACTTTTTGCTGGAGGGTCGGCGCGAGAGATGGCGCCGCGAGGCATGGCGCCGGGAGCAGCGGCTCGAGCGGCAATGACCATCTCGGCGACGACCCTCCAACCGCCTCAGTTCCTTTTTTCCCGCCGTCGAAGTGCGCTTCAGTGACGACGTGCCGCCGTCATATCGGGAGTCAAACTTCAAACCAGCGCATAGTTTTCAGTTTATTTTTTGTAACATTATCTCGATAGTAGTATCGCTTAATTTTATTCTATTTTCTAATATTTTAAATTTAACTTACTTGAAGTCTCGCCTACTGGACGGAGTCGACCATGAGCAGGTCAGGTGACGGTAGGGAGACTTCGTATGAAAGCTGTTCAGTCAGCCGGCTGGGTCCGGTCAGCCTCCTTCTCCTCAGCGGGTTCCGACAACGGTCAGTCCGATGCCGGGGATGGGCAGTCCCCGCTGGCATAAAATAACGGTCGCATTCTCGTACCGTTCGACCTCGAGCTCTTTTTCGGTCCACAGGTCAAAAGAGAAGGCATCACCAGGTCGCTTCGCATGTCTGCGCCGACGGTCGGGTTATCATAGCTAGCTGCCGCTCTCCTTCTGGAGTCGCCAACTGCTGGTGACCGTCTGCCTCGACATCGGAGCCCCTCCCGCCTGTAGGTAGGGCTCCAGATGAGCAGTTTCATCAGTGGGCGCCTATGGAGCGATGGGCCTCGGAGGTTGGTTCTCCTGCCTGGCTCGGTTGCCACGGAGCCCCGGCTCCTCCAGCGATCGGGTAGGCGGTTGGACCTTCCTAGTCGCGCGGCGCCTTCTTCGGTGCCGGTGACTCCGTGCTTAGGTGTTCCCCCCCCTCACATGGCTGCGGCGCAGGGGCCACACCGATGCCCTTATCTCCTGTTTTTTTCCTTTCTAGCTTTCCAGGTTCCTGGGGCATTTCTGGCGCCTCGGGTCTGTTGGCTTGTCGGTTGCTGGTGCCGCTGCCTTTGCGGGCGCCGTCCCGCGGGGCGCCACAGGTCTTGGCGGGCGTCGCTGGGTCTGGCAGCACCGCTGGCGCGCCGCGCTTATGGGTGTTGCATGCCTCTTCGGGCGCCGCGTTCTCTGGCGTGTGCCGCTTTCCAACCTGCTTTGCCTTCTCGGCGCGGGGCCCTCGGGACTCTCCTTGTTTCTCTGCTATTTCCTCCTCTCCTAATTTTCACCCTTTCCTGTCCAATCAGTCCTTTCTGGACCATCAGGAGATGATGTTGAGCCTGACCAGACCTTCGGTTGGGTGATGAAGTGGAGGAAACAGGATCTTTCTTTGCTACAGAGCCTGTGGTCGAGGACCTGTCCTTTAAGTCTCTGTTGAAGAACCTGAGATCCACTCTTTCTCCAGACTACAGACATCGATCCTGGGAAGATATTAAGACTCCAGTACCTTCATGCTTCGAGATCCCTTACGGATTGACTCCTCCGATCCAGCCTTCCTTGAGACGCTGTCTCAAATGGTATGGAATAATCCTGCTCTTATTCCCTCAGTGGCTAAATCCATTGATAAGAAGTATTCAGCCCCAAGGATCGTCCCATTTTGGCATCCCAAGCCTTTTGGATCCTATTGTAGTCCTGGCAGAGAGAATAAGGTCGTTCTTCCTCAACTTCTACAGCTCGACCTATTAACAAAGAGTCTCGTAAGATTGATACATTAGGTAAGAGAGTCTTTGCTGCCTCCACTCTAAGTATGCAATGCCAGTTATCAAGGCTATTTTTCTCAGTATGAGTATATCCTGTGGCACTCTTTGAAAAGAATGGTTGAAGCTCTTCCGATTCGGACTCCAAGTCAGAGCTTCTTCTGACCGTTACTAGGGTATTGAGTCCAATAAACAACAGGTCAAAGCCGCTATGGACGCCGACACTGCTTCTCGCTCAGCAGCCGCAGGTGTTTGTACCGGCGCCATTCCTGGCTGCGCATTTCTGGCTTCACGAATGATGCTCAGCAGCAGGTAATGGCGCTGCCCTTGATGGCTCTTTTCTTTCGGCCCTCAGGTGGAACAAGCCTTAGAGGCCACTCAGAAGACTAGGTCGGCCATTAAGTTGGCCAGACCTCCGCCTGCTCCCTCTCGGGGGCATGTGAACAGACGTCAGTTTCATAGTCGTCAGTCCTTTCGAGGCAGAGGCAGGGGAAGCTTCCATAAAAGCCAACCTGCCCAACCTCAAAAGAAAGCGCAGCAGAAAGCGCAGGGCCTTAAAGCCCCCAGCGCCACCTTATGAATTGCTGGCCCAAGTTCCATCCACATTGCCCGAGGTGGAACTTTCTCCTCCGTTGGGAGGTTGTTTGATGTACTTCTGCAACCGTGGAAGTCCATAACTTCGGACAAATGGGTCCTTCGGATAATTCGCGAGGGTTATTCTCTCAATTTTTTGAAACCCCCGAATTGTCCTCCCAGACGACAACCCAGGTTGTCGGCCTCTCAGTCAGACCTCCTCACCGCCGAGATCCAGGGCCTTCTACAACAGGGCACAGAACTGGTGCCCCCCATTCATGGAGCACAGGGTTCTACTCCCATTACTTCCTGGTTCCAAAGAAGTCTGGGGAATGCGCCCATTCTAGACCTCAGAAAGTTAACAAATTTCTCCCAGGGAGAAATTCAAAATGATTTCTAGGTACCCTGTTACCCTTGCTGCATCAGCACGACTGGCTGGCCTCCTGGATATGCAGGACGCTACCAGCATATCCTCATCCACCCAACCCACCGCAAGTTCCTCAGGTTTGTAGCTCTGGGTCAGCATTATCAGTTCAGAGTCCTGCCTTTGGTTATCCTCGCGCGAGTCTTACAAAGTGTTGTGCAGTTCTCACAGCGCATCTCAGGAAGATCGGACTCAGTGTTTCCCTAACTGACGATTGGCTTCTAGCAAGCCCTTCCAGCCAAGGGACTTTGGAAGCCGGCAACCGACTTCGCCTTCTACGTCCATGGGAATTCTGCTGAATTTGAAAAATCACAACTGCAGCCCTCCCAGAGGCTCCTTTCATAGGGACGCTTCTAGACACCTCTTCCGCCAAGCTTTCCTTCCAGAGGACAGAAGACTGACATCCTTCAGATGGCCTCGCTACATCGGGAGAACCAATCGGTTACAGCTCTCTCGATGCAACGCATGTTGGGTCTCATGGCGTCCTCGGTGTTCACTGTACCCCTGGCCCGGTTGCACATGAGAACCACCCAATGGATGCTCTCCACTCAGTGGTCTCCGACCTCTCACCCCCAGTCTTATCCCATCAAGGTGACGGAGCCCCTTCTAAGGTCTCTCACCTGGTGGACTCAAGAGAGCAATCTCCTGGAAGGGTTCCCCTTTGCTCCCCCGGATCATCAGATCTCCATCACCACAGATGCATCGCTAATGGGATGGGGAGCTCACTGTCGCTCCCTCCACACTCAAGGTGTATGGACCCAGTTCGAAACTCTTCTCCACATAAATGTCCTGGAGATGAGAGCGGTCCTCTACGCGATCCGAGCTCTGAAGGATATCCTTTGTCACAAGAACATTCTCCTTCAAACGGACAACAAAGCTGTGATGTATTACATCAACAAGCAAGGCGGTGCTCATTCTTACCTTTGCAGGGAAGCAATGAGGTGTGGAGTGGTGCTTGAGCACAAGTCTCTGATTCAGGCGGTTATCTGCCAGGTATACAAACGATCTAGCGGATCACCTCAGCAGAACGGAGGCAGACCTCACGAGTGGTCTCGATCCAGCCATAGCTCGGTCACTATTCAAAGAGTGGGGACTCCAGACCTGGACCTTTTGCATCCCCACTCAACGCAAAACTGCTCTCTTCTGCTCCAGAAACCAGGGCCTGGCATTTTCGTCAGGATGTGCTCAGGCTGCGTGGACAAAACGCTTTCTTTACGCCTTTCCACCGATCCCTCTAATCCAGAGAGTTCTCCTCAGTTCGAGTCTCAGGGACCAAAATGATTCTCATTGCTCCTCCTGGCCTCGCAACTATGGTTCTCTGCTCAACAGTATGTTGGCAGCTCTCCGAGACCACTTCCTTGCAAATCAACCTTTGACTCAGGGTTCGTTGGTCCATCCCAACCTGAAATCACTTCACCTTCATGCTTGGCTCCTGAAGAGGTAGAAGTGAATCGATTCAACCTCTCTCATAGAGTCTCGGACATCCTTCTGGCTGCGCGGAAGCCAGCCACCCGAAAAACGTATGCTTCCAAATGGAAACGCTTTTCTCTCTGGTGTGCAAAGTCCTCTTGGAATCCCTTTTCCTGTCCTCCTGACAAGGTTCTGGAGTATCTTTTGGACCTATCAAAATTAGGTCTCCAGTACTCCACAGTTAAAGTTCACCTTAGTGCCATCTCAGCGTTCCATGAGCCATTTTCTTCCTTGACTCTGGCTCAGCTTCCTATGGTGAAGAGATCTCTTAAGGGGATTCTTCATACCAGACCCCTGTTAGGCGTCCAGTTGCAACCTGGGACATTAACCTGGTGCTGGACATGCTCACTCGGAAGCCTTTGAGCCTTAGCTACCTGTGAGCTAAATATTTCCACCTGGAAGACTGCCTTCCTGGTGGCCATTACCTCAGCCCGCAGGGTCTCGGAGATTCATGCCTTGGTGACGGACCCTCCTTATACTGTATTCCATAAAGACAAGGTAGTTCTCCATACTCATCCTAAATTTCTTCCCAAGGTTGTGTCAGAATTCCATCTAAACCAACCTCTGGTACTTCCCTCTTACTTCGCTAATTTCCAAAATGAAGGGGAACGATCTCTTCATTCCTTGGATGTTGAGAGCCTTGCGGTTCTATTTAGATAGAACCAAGAATTTTCGCAAGACTCAGCAACTGTTTGTTTCTTTCAGCGACACCCGGCTGGGTCAACCCGTCGCTATTAGATGCATCATGGTTAGTGGCATGCCTTCGACATTGCTACTCCATGGCTCAAGTTAAATTGGAGGGTAGAGTGTACGCTCACTCTACTAGGGCGGTCGCGGCATCTTTAGCGGAGATTCGCATGTTCCAATTATGGATATCTGCAACCGCCACCTGGAGCTCAGTGCAGCCTTCAAGTACATTATGCACTGGATGTTCATGCCAGGCGACATTCCGCATTCGGCAGAACTATCCTTAATGGTCTTCTATCTTAGACGTGTGAGCTCTGGCTCTCCTGCAGCCTTTTGGGGATTATCAGCTTGGTACTCTCCACTAGTGTGAATGAGTGGTGAGACTTATGTCCAGGAAGATATGAAAATTACGTACCTACCGTAATTCTTGATCTTCTTGACGAGTCTCCACCACTCATTCACACGCCTACCCTCCATCCCCGAGCTCACCGCTGTGTTGGTTCTTCACTCCCTCAAATCTTTAGGCCGTGAGGACTTCTTTGCTGACCCTTCTTTTGCGGTCGTGCGGACTATCTTATGTCAGTTTTTTAGGTTAGATTTACCTTTACGTGAAGGCGCCTGCACCTCCTTGCAAAAAAGGTACTGAGGCGGTTGGAGGGTCGCCGCCGAGATGGTCATTGCTCGCCGAGCTACTGCTCACAAGGCGCCATGCCTCGCGGCGCCATCTCTCGCGCTGACCCTCCAGCAGAAAGTTTGCTCCCGATGGGTCCTAGTGCCTCCGGCGCTAATCCCACTAGTGTGAATGAGTGGTGGAGACTCGTCCAAGAAGATCAAGAATTACGGTAGGTACGTAATTTTCATTTTTCTTTCATCTTGCTGCCTCTCTCCCCATAGATGTTATCTTGTTACAAGAAACACGCCTTACATCTCTTTTTGAGGTTCAGTAGCATGAATGGGGATGGATTAAGGGCCCTTCCTATTGGACCTTTGGGGAAGATTTAGCGGACGGTGTGGCTATACTGTGTTTTTCCCAGCCTTTTCCATTTCACACATTATAGATGTCCATCCCGGCAGAGCCCTGATTCTTGACTGTACTTTTCAAGACCACTCTTCCGTCTTATCAATCTCTATGACCCTCAGGCTAAAGCTGCTCGTATATATTTGACTGACCTTATTAAACCCTGTTTATGTACAAGGAAACATATTATTTGGGGTGGCGACTTTAATTGTTCTAATGATGTTTCCTGCAGGACGACGGCGGGGAAGAAAATTTATTGTGATTCCCTTGCTTTATCCACTTTGGTAATGACTGCCAGTTTAACAGATGTTTATCGCTCCCTGAAAACTGATGCTGGATATACCTATCTTAGGTCTATTTATCACACCCGTATCGATTATTTTTTTTCCTCTCAATATTGTGTACCACAACAGGTTTCACTTTGCCCCACAGAGCTTTCAGACCACTGCTTACTGACTTGTATATTTTCATTAGATACAGCCACAACGCCTCTTTCCACACCATCAACTCAATGGAAGCTGAACAATACTCTATTTTCTCATCCTTCTGTTCGGACACAAGTTCGATTCCTATTTCAAGCACGGATTTCAGTTCTTTGCTGTTATGAATCTTTGTGGGCATGATGGAAAGATACAAAACTGGATTTACGTCTGCTCTTTCAGACTATAGGGAAACGTATGGTTCGAGATGCTTATTACTTACTTAACTTATAGAAATCAGCTATATAAATTGATGTCTTTCCGTTTCCTCCCCTATTGATTATTCATCACAAATCAATACCATCAAACGTCACATGTTTGCACATCAGTACGATAGTGCCCCCGTACCTTGGATTTTTTTATGAGGGTGGGTACATCGGTTTCTCCCTCCGCAAATCCGTTTTTGGCTTATATGGACAGGATTCAGGCTACGGTCCTGCATGGACTTTTTGATACAACAGGGAATATTGTTTCTGATATTTCTGGTATGCTCTCAGTTGTTAACTCCCATTTACGACAGTTTTGTACCTTGCCATCTGCCTCACCTGACTTGTCCACAGTTTTTTTGGCCTCGGTCCCACAGCTTTCTATACATCATACTGCGGATCTCGTTACCCTTATTACTCCGGAGGAAGTAGCTTGTGCCATTTCCCACCTTAAGTTGAAGGTAGCCCCGGGTCCTGATGGACTTAAATATGAATTCTATAAAACATTTCAGGCTGATTTACTGGAAGTACTAACCCAGGTTTACAACTATGTTCTACAAAACACTGTTGAGATTCCTGACTTTGGCATATCCTTTCTAAAATTTATATATAAAAAAGGAGATATCCGCTCTTCACTAAATTGGAGACCTCTCCATCTTCTTAATACAGACTTTAAAATCTTGTCTAGAATACTCAACACACGCTTACAACATGTTGCACTTGATATTATTGACCCAGCTCAGTCTCATGCTGTTCCAGGGCGATCAATAACTACAAATTTGTTCCTCGTGAGAGAGATTTTTGAAGCTAAAAAAATGTAATTTCAGGTTTTGTTCTCTCACTACATCAGGCAAAAGCATTTGATTTGGTCCAACACTCATGTTTATTTTAGATCATGAAGGTATATGGTATCCCAGATATCTTTCTCCAGTGGCTTACCCATATCTTTTCTCTCGCTTATTTCACTCCAGTGATTAATGGCTTTGTTGGTGGCACTCTACTGCAGACAGTTGGGATTTATCAAGGCTGTCCATTCAGTCCATTATTATATACTTTTGCTTTAGATCCAGTTATTTGACAAATTAGATAGGACTCTCAAATTACAGGTTTAGCACCCCACCCTACCTAACCCCCAGTGAAAATCACTGCATATGCAGATGATGTTTTATTTGCATACGATAAAACTTCTGGAGACCGGGCAGTCCAAATCTTTCAGACATTCTCTTTACTTTCAGGAGGCAACCTTAACCTTGAGAAAAGTGTATCTATCCCTTTGGATCCTGAGTCAACCACTGTTTCTGCAGTTGGTGGTTTTCGAACTTGTACCTCTCTCCAACAAATTTTGGTGGTATGGTTTAATATTGAGGACGCAGCAACATATAACTGGGAAAAATGTCTTAGTATTGGGGAGTATAAAGTCAGCTTATGGAAATCATGGAAATTGGGGACGAGGAAGAGAGTATTAGTGGTCAAGAAATTTATACTTCCCATTTTTTTTAATTCTTAGTTATATATACACACCCCTTCCAAACACTTAGAAACACGGATCTTTAGTGTCTGTTTCCAGATGATATGGAGCAGTTGACTCAATCCAATTAAACGTCATATTACATACTTATCAATACATCAGGGAGGGCGTGGTATGATTCACCCCATAGCTTCTTTCCTTTCCTTTTTTCTTTTTCACCTTTTCCAAAGCATAAGATGCACGTCCCATATTAGTGATATATGGATTAGCAATGCCCTGCGTTCCATTATGGCTAACTGGGACGAACTCCCGCTTACACATTCTTGTACTTCTTGCTTCCCATCTTATGCTGTGGGCAGTTTCTGTAAACTACGGTTTTGGAAACTCTGTAAATCTTCCATTTTAACTCTCTCTAGAAAACGGCTATATACTACATTTGTGAATATTACAAAACCAGTATTACAATTTCCAGTATGCCCTTCCTCCCGAATAGACTGTGTTTTAGTCATTCTTCGAGATAAACAAATCCCATTGCACATGTGGGGTGTTTCCTGACTTTGTTGCCATGGCAGGCTACAGGTTCAGGGAAATTTAAAACACAAGTCTTCTCAGGAACGATACTGCCCTAAACCCTCCTGCATCCAAATTATTTTGGAAAACATTAGCCAATAAGTGGAAGTGGCCATTTCTTAGTTGAATCACATATCAGGTCTTGATATTAGGTGACTTCTCTGGTCCTTGGACTAGATTTCATCCTAGTACACGTAGAGTGATTTTTGCTATGTGGAAATACTATATGTGGCAGGCTCGCTGTCAGTATGTCTTACAACTTCCAACCGTTCCGCTTACTATTATACAACACATAGAAAATGCTTTGTTGAATATTATAGAATTGGAACATAGGCAGCTTCCATTACAACACTTTCAGTCTTTATGGAAGCATGTAGATTTGTTGCACTAGTTGCCACTGTTTTCTGTTAAGCTGTCCTACAAATATTTCTGTTTATGTATTTTTATTTTGATGTATATATGCCTATTATATGATGTATGGATTTTTTTATATTATTTCTTGCTTATTTCTACCTGATGATATGTTTACTTTGTTTAATAAAATTCCTCTACTCTCCTGTGGGGGACCCTTTGTCATCCTGGACTTTGGCCAAGATGGCGGAGCCTCTGGATCCTGGTGGTGGAGGACAACATGTGATGACTGCTGGAGCTCAGGAGTTGGCCTCCTCCCCTGCTTCGTTTTAAATAGAGGCTTCTACTGTTGTCATTCATGAAACTGTGGATGTTACTGAGGTTGGATTTTATGCAGCTTGTTCTGGGGCTGGATTTCCTGTGGCTCCTGTTGAGTGTTCCACTAGTTCTGGTTCTAGTATTTCTGCTGTTTTCTGCAGAGGTGGTGCCTGCTGCACTGTCCGAGGAGTCTTTTTTGTCTCGGAGTGACTATTTTCGAGCTCTTCTTGTGGAGGAAGAGCGTCGCGAGTCGCAAAACTGTCAGACTGGCTCCATTTCAGATTTTCCCCCTGTGGATCGCTCATGGCCTAAAGTACAGCTCTCCTCTAGTTCCTGCTTTCAGTCTGGAATGCCTGTGGATGGTCTGCCTCCTGGAAGCCCTGTCTTTCTAGGACCTATCGAACGGCCGTTTACTGGTGAGGTGGTACAGGATTCGGGGTTTCCTTTTCAAGAAGGTACTGTGATTTCTGCTGCTTGTTCTACTTTGTCTCAAGAAGGGAAGATCTCTGGGGCTCCTACTAAGGCTTGTTTTTCTGGTTTCGAGGGCTCTCCTGTCCTGCTTGCTACCCCACCCTGTGCAGTGCTAGCTGCTCCTGATGTTTCTGTCCCTGATTATGACAATAATGTCTTGGTAATTGACCGGACAGTGGCGGAAGACTTAACGGCAGCTGGCTGGGTCAAATCAGTGCCTGATCTGCTGTGGGTATCTCCTCCCTGACCTATGAATGCAGCCCCTGACCCTTTGGCCCTTCCTTCATCCTTGGAACTGTCTGACTCTCCAGTGTTTCTTCCTGCTGCTGAGGTTGCCCCTCTAAGTTCCTCACAACCTGTGTCTTTCTCCCCTATTGTCACCACCCCTGCGACTCCTGCTTTAGAACTTCCACCTGGTGTTCTTACATCGGATCCTGGCCAGGCTCCCCGTGATTATACAGCAAAATGTTCCTGACCCTAGTGTTTCTCGAGAACCTGGTAGACCTTTCAGAAGACCTATGCAGGCCTCTTTCATACACCTCCTGAACCTGCTAAATGCAGGAATGCTGTTTGTCTCAAGTATAAAGGAGGTCTGGACTCCTTCCCGGACCAGATTTATGTGGTTCACACTTTATTGAAGGACAGTATGGGCTTCTCGGCTCAGGAATTTTATGCTCTAATTCAAACCTCTGGGGACCCTATTTTTGATGTTAGCTTTAAGACTGCTGCTGGATTGGAACGTTTTTGGGAACGTTACCAGTCTGTTAAATGGAATCCAGAATGGTCTGTGTTCTCAGCGATTCCTTTAACCAAGCCTGCCTACCGGACAATTACTGTGTTATTTAAAAATGAGGGTGTTTCCATTTCTGATGTTTTATTCTGGTTACGATATAAATGTACAGTGCTTGGCATTCCTCATCCTATCATGGACTCTGAGGATATTTGGACAGGGGGTGGCGTATCAAAGTGCGGCTTCCTATGGAAAAGGGGGTCATCCGACATTTGCTCAGTTATTTTCATTTGGGGAGAGACCGTGGTTTCCTCTTTTATGCTGGCCAGCCCCAATCTTGTTTCCAGTATGGAGCTCATACCCACTTGAGTAGCGCTTGTGACAAAATGAAATGTTTGCTGTGTGGCGGAATTGGACATGTGGCCTTGTCATGCCAAACCCCTATTAGCTGTAATCTCTGTGAGGAGACTTCTCATACTTTCAGGGATTGCCCTTGGGCCTCCCATAATGCTGGGGGGTGCTGGTTCTGATATGGAGGACGAGTCTCCTGCTCTGCAGCCTAATGAGGCACCTTGCTCCAGGGATTTTTCCCATCAGCCTGATCCCCAGCTTTCATGCGCTCTCAAATTATTGTGTCACCTTTAGTGTCCCCTCCTGGGCAAGATCCCTTTCCTCCCTCGGATACAGTGAAGCTTCTCGTTCCTGTGCCTTTTCCTATGGACAGGGAAGAGTTGGCAGTAGCTGATACTGTCCTTTCTCCACAGGATTCTGTGATGGTTCGGGTGTTGCTGTTCCTGAATTGCCTTCTGATCCCTCTACTTCCCGAGCTGCTGTCATGCCTCCTCCTATGACGGAGGAATGGGAACAACAAAAATTCAGAAGAATGACACGTAGCACCTCCCAGAAATTGGGGCAGGGTTTGATTGACCCGGGTGACTCTGATATTGGTCTTCAGAATAGATTTCTTCCTTTGACTAAATGTAAACAATGGGAGGAGGAAGATGGTGATTCTGATTCCTCTTCCAGGATTTCCTCCCAGCCTGAGAGCCGCTGCCTCATGCCTTTCCTCCCTCTCACCCCCTACTGCTCCCTCCTAGCATAACATTAAAAGTAGTATGAATGGAATCGCTGATCCAAGCCATTCCCATGTTATATTGCTACTGTTTAATACAAAGTCTGTACTATAACTACACTGTATATAGCCTCCTCTATCTAGGCTTGTATCGCTTGGCAAAAAGAAAGTCTGAAATTGATTGTCTGTATTATTGCAGTATCTTGTCTTGACATGTACTCTGCCCAGTGCCAACATTGTAACAAGTGAAGTGCATTGATGATTTCACCTGTAACCTCGTGGTTGTTCCATAACCCCGGGTTGACCCTGAAAAAGGGACTGTAATTGTCTCAGTGGACTTACCCGGTTACCAGAACTCAAATAAATAAATTAATTACTGACTCTGAACTTCCTTTCCAGGACTCTAAAGGGGGGACTAAAAAGAAAAAAAATCCATACGTTTTTCTGGGAAGGCTTCCAAGGCAGTACCCTCTGCTAATCTGGGCTCTACTGACACCTGATGATGGATTTTCATTTGACTGTAGGCTCTATTAATACCAGTAGTATCAAAAACCATAAGAGGAGGTTTACTACTTTCTCCATCCTTGCAGGACATCATATGGATATTTGGTACAAGACACGCCTGCATACGCTTAGAGAAACTACTAGGGCATCTCATGACTGGTTTTGGGGTCCTTCTTTTTGTTCTCTGGGGGAGGAATCCTGTTCTGGTGTTGGGTTTTTGATTTCAAATCCTGATCTCCGAGTCTCTCGTCTCATTGATTTGATTCCTGGCAGAGTCTGTATCTTGGATGCGAGACTTGGAGCTCATGATCTAAGACTGATTAATGTTTATAATTATCAGACTAAGTTTCAGAGGGTGGCTCTCTTAAAGAAAGTACAGCCTTTTCTGTATACCACATAATCTGTGTTCTTGGGGACTTTAATTGTGTGTTGTCCCTTTCTGACAAGACTGGCCATACGCAAAAATTGTATGCTGATAGTAACTTTTTGAATGCCATGTATAAGCAGGCTCGTTTGAAGGCTTGTGCTGCTGACATATATTGTTTACCTGATCACACCTTTTCTAAGGGGACTTTAACGACCAGGATTGATTTTCTGTTTGCCTCTCAGTGGATTCCGGTGAGGACTGTTTCATTCTTTCCTGTGGCGACTTCGGATCATAAATTAAAACTTTGGTAGGCACCCCCTTTAAATAAACCTAACCACAATCCTGTTTGGAGGATGAATTCGTCCTTGTTGGATGAAGCATACACCTGGTCTGCTATACAGGAGGAACTGGAGGCCAGGTTTTCTGTTTTTTGAGCTCCATGACAACTTATTGTTTTGGTGGCAGGACACTAAACATGACCTGAAGGACCTTTGTGGCTCCTTAGCATAGAAAGCTGCTAATATGAAATACTTTACTTATTTACACCTCCAAGATCATTTACAGTTACTTTTGTCCCGTTCAGTAGAAACTGGAGAAGTCCTCTCTGATGATATCCAGGCTGTCAAAGCTGAAATGTGTACTTATCAGTATGACAGGTCACACTCCTTATTGTTAGAACAAAAATTTGGGACGCAGGGTAGGGCACAGAATGTTAACCCGTACGATTGTTGTTCGCGTAGGATTGAATCTAAATGTATGTCTTCTGTGCAGAATGTTTCTGGGGCTATTGTGACTACTGGGGATGCTATTTATTTAGCTTTTGTTAAATGGGTAAGTGCACTAGCCATAAAATGACTATTTTCAGGCACGACCCGGGAGAGTACAGACATGCAGAAACTTAACGGGATAACATATTATAAGTGCTTTACATACAGTGAGTTAAAGTGGTTACAGTATATCAGAGACATACAGAGTAGACCATTCATAGGTGCCTACCTATGCACTGAATAGAGAGGACCTTGGACAATAAATTATCAGGTGACATATCATATGAACAGAACAAGGTACAGAAAACCAAAAACAGGTAATACAAAACGAAGAAATAATCATTGAGAGCAGGGGGTGTCATTAAGGAAAAGGTTGGCTCTTCCGGTGATGTCACGGAGCCGCTACAAGCTTAGTCTGTGAAGCTTCCCACAGGGCAGAAGAAAATCTCCCCCAAAATGTAGCTAATAAACCAGAAATGTCAAAAGGCGTAGGAGGACAACTCCAGAACACGAATAGAGGCAAAACACAGCATGATTCCAAAATGAACAACGAAGATGCAACCAGACTGAGAATCGGCTCCTCAAGCAGGCCTACCTCACCACAGAGCTTGCAGACCCCCGAATACGATACAGATGGGGAAAATGACCAACTCTCATGTTAAAGATTTGAAAGACTGCTCCATAAGATAACGGAATCCAGAAGAGAAAACGAGCAAGAATTTCGAGCTATGCAGACAAAACTGGCTGCAGTTGAAAGTCTTATTACCCATATGGAAGAACGACTGTCTACTACTGAAGACGCCACTGAGCAAATGGTAAGAATAGTTCAGACTCTAGTAAAGCAAACGGCAGATCTGCAAGCCAAATGTCTGGATTTGGAGGGCTGCTCACGTAGAGAGAATATGCGATTGTATGGGTTACCAGAGAATGTGGAAACACCCCCGATGCCAGCTTTTATAGAAAACCTGCTGAAAGATACACTGGACCTCCCTCCGACCATGGCCTTTCACATCGAAAGGGCGCATAGGTCACTTCAGGCTAAACCTTCGGACCCAGCGGCTCGACCACGCTCTGTTGTTTTTTAAGTAAATTCTTTCCTAGCCAAGGAGGAGATTCTCAGACAAGCGTGGGGAAAAAAAGAAATAAAATACCTTGCGCATAAGCTCTACTTAGACCACGACTATCCACTTGAAATCCAGAAGCAAAGGGTTAAATATTTGCCCATCTTAAAAGCTTTGAGAGAAAAATCAATACGCTTTAATACACCATACCCGGCAAGGTTAAGAGTGTTCTGGGACGATGGGACAAAAATGTACACAACAGTGGAAGAAGCCTTGGAAGCCGTGGAAAAACGAAACATCACTGTGAATGAAAGGAGGAACCAAGATGCTGGGAATCAGGGACCTATTAAACAACACACTCCAAGCAGGAAAACTGGAGGACCCTACCCTGAGACACACACAGAAGTGATGCGCACCCTCCAAAAGTTTCTCGAGAGGAAAACTGCACACTAAGATAGCCAGACCTGAAATGTGGAAAGAGAGATTTAAAGCTTCACCTCTTGTCTGAAAGGATAGGCTCTCTCCTTTGATTGATATATCAGAATGAGTACAATTTAAATATCTTAATTTACTTCATAATGACGGTTGGAGAGCCTCGAGCCTGCTCCTGTTTCTAATCCCCCCCCATGCAGCGTTCTAATGTGGACCACAGAGAGTCTGAGACTGCAGTTTCTCCACTTAAGTTTTCTTCGTTATTGGCAAGAAAGTTGAATTTTGGGTCGTCTTCCTGGACTAGAGTATTTAGGCTGTTAAAATTAAGGATTAAAAGGCTCAGTAACACAAACTGTCTCTCTGAACAAGAAGGTCATGAAAATGGGATAGTGCTACAACGATACAAGGGGGGTCTGTACTAACCACACTGAAGGACTCACTGCTTGAGGTCATATGCAAAGGGAAGGGGATGAAAAAAGTGTGGGCAGATACACAAAGCAGGGTGGGGTTACAGGAGGCCTAGTCACCCCTCTTCACGCTCCCCCCTTACTACTACCCTCCTAGTTTCTTTCCCTACCACTTCCTTTTTTTTTCTTTTTTCTTTCTATATGATCTGGTTTAACTAAGCTGAGACATAACTAAAGCTCTGGGCACTAAGCATGAAGGGAAAGCCTCTATGGTATGCAATGATTTTGAGTTATTGAAGAAGACACTGCCTAATGGGGAGTTTGCTGGGTGCTAGGGAGCCGTAACAGACTACTTTTTTAAGGAGCCCCACAAAAACGAGGCTCTAGAGGAGGTCCCCCGGCAACGGTGGGTTTAGAAATCCTCTTCGTCCTGCTAAAAATAGGAGTATAAAGGGGCTAGTGGGACACTAAGCCCCCAACCTTGGAAGTTCAGATGTTTGTGTTAAGGGTTTGGTTATACCTGATGTTAAATGTTATATTTGAAGGTTATATGGGTTCTGGCACTACAGGACAAAAACAAATGTTTGATTTTGGAGAATGTCTAATGAAACTTGATGGTCCATTAAATCAGAGGTTACCACCAGTGGACAAAGCCTATAATTTGGGTCGGAGCTTAATATGTGATATTAGACTCCCCCAGAAATGATGCAACACAGTTGTGCCATTTGCACCTACAATGTGCATGGAATTACTAGCCCAATAAAAAGAACTAAGATCCTCCAATTAATGAGACGGCAAGGAGTGAACATTATACTACTACAAGAAACCCATCTCTCTCATGCTGAACATAAAACATTTGAGAAATTAGGCTTTTCTCAGGTGGTGGCTTCATCATACAAAGGGGGCAGATGTAGGGGTACAGCCATATTGGTAAGGCAGGGTACTCCCTTTGAGATAAGGGATAAAATAGTAGATAAAGAAGGAAGGTTTGTTTTTTCTGAAGGGTGACATGGAGGGACAGTGGCTCACGCTAGCCTCACTATATATCCCCCCAGCTACAGAGTTTCCAGTGTATGGAAACCTCTTCACTCAGTTGGCAGGATGGGCGAAGGGTAGGTTAATATGTGGTGGGGACCTCAACTTGGATATCAGTTGGGGGGGTTCTTGCTCCACCCAGGCTCGAACAAACAAGTTAAGTAGGAAGATCCAGAAACAACTGCAAGAATTGGGCTATGAAGATATATGGAGGCATACATGTGGGACGCAGGCACACCTTTTACTGTCAGGTACATGACTCATATTCATGTCTTGACTTTTTAATAACTCAAAAAGAATACCTAAATACCATCCAGAAAGCATGGCAGGGAGACTTTGTCCTCTCTGATCACGCACCTGTGTTTTGTAGAATACAGTCACAAACACCATATAGGAGATCTTTTTGGAGACTTAATGTATCAATCCTTAGAGATAAGGAAGTACAGGAATCATTATCCGAGACGGTGACTCGGGCAATGGTAGAAAATGATACTCATGAAGCCTTGGTAGCCATACTATGGGATACAATTAAAGCTATAGTGAGGGGAAAAATCATTGCAATATCCTCCCATAAGAAAAAGCAGAGTGAAGAAAGAAAACTCTTGCTGGAAACAAAATAGAGGCCCTAGAGGAAATGCAAAAGGTGAAACACTGTAAAATCTGATCTCGAGAGCTTAACTCCCTTAGAAGCCAATTAAATACTATACCAGACTATGCGGTAGAACAGAAACTGATGTTTCTCAAGCATAAATACTCTGATGGGGGGCCGAGGTTTACAAAACTTATAGCAGCTCAACTGAGCGCTCGTAAGGCTAAGTCTACTATTACAAAACTGAGGCATCCTATTACAAATGAAGTTAAAGATAAGCGTCATTCGATTTCAGAAGCCTTTCACTGCTGTTACTCTGAACTCTATTCAAAGACACTAATCCCTCCTCTGACAACATTAAGAAATTCTTGGCACCGTTAAAGCTCCCTAATTTAGCCCCCGGCCAGAGAAGATTACTGATGGCCCCAATAACTAATAAAGAAGTTGAGTCTGCGATTGGCAGTCTAAAGACAGGCAAGTGCCCGGGCTCTAACGGACTCCCTGGCGAGTTCTACAAGACCCTATCTAAAACACTGACCCTGATACTAACAAGGCTGTTTTCGTTTGTGGCCTTTTCAGAGGGAGATACCCCGCTCTCCTGGAAGGAGGCAGTAATTTCGGTGACCCCTAAAGAAGGGAAAGATTTAACGCACTGCTCATCTTATCACCCTATATCTATTTTAAATACCGATTATAAATTACTGGCCTCTATATTTGCCAAATGGCTGGTTCAGTATGCACCGGCCACAATAAACATGGACCAGAGTGGCTTTATTCCAGGCCGGCAAGCCCAGGATAATGTATGGCAGACAGTCTATATTATCGAGCAGATTAGAACCCAGAAAATTCCAGCAGTCTTACTAGGGCTTGACGCAGAAAAAGTCTTTGATAAGGTATCATGGAAGTATCTGAGAGAGGTACTCCTAAAGTTTACTTTCCCAACTCTATTCATAGACACCATCTTTAAGTTTTATAATAACCCCATAGGATACATACGAACAAATGGCCATGTATCAGAGAGGTTTAGGTTACACAGAGGGACAAGACAGGGCTTCCCCCTCTCTCCGTTACTCTTTGCCTTTTACATAGAACCACTGGCCCAAAGTCTGAGACAGACTGCAAATGTTGAGGGAATGAATATAGGAGGGACCGAACAAAAGCTAGCCTTGTTTGTGGATGATATACTCCTCTATTTAACTAACCCCAAATCATCACTAGAGGCTCTTTTTAACAAGATCCAGCAGTTTACTAGTCTGTCGGGGTTTACTTTGAACGTGGGTAAGTCAGAGGCTTTATCATTTAACTACATAGCACCCCCATCCCTTAAAAAACGATTCCCAGTCAAATGAGATAATGAGTACATAAAATACCTGGGCATTCAAATCCCGAGTAACCCAGGGAAATTATTTACCTTGAATTTTGACCCCCTGACAGGGAAGATAAAACAAGATTTTAAGAGGTAGTCGCTGATACCCTCCTCAATCTACACAAGGAACGTGGCCTTAAAAATCAGTGTACACCCTAGGTTTTTATACCTGTTCCAGTGTGTCCCCTGCGCTCTGTCTTCAAAGGAACTCTTATCATGGCAAAAGCTATTGAATACATAACCTCTGAGAAAATAAAAGGCCAAGAATTGGTTACTTAAAACTGACCCTTCCTAAGGAGGCGGTTGGGGTGGCATTTCCCTCGCTCAGGAACTATTGGATGGCAACGCAGATGCGACTAGCCTTGTTGTGGGGCAATAAAGCCTATTGGGCAAGATAGAAACAGATTGCTGTAGAGAGACCCACAGGGCCTGCCTTCCTAACCTGCCTATTCTCCCCCCCCCTTCTCAGAGAAACCGCTCAGATTGTCCCTCAGGCTACTATGGCGGTCTTGAGAGGATGGCAAATGGGGACCAAGCACACAGTTTTCCAGCACTATGCCTAGAAATATAGGCACTTTACCCTGAACCAGGAGTTTAATAATCAGTGGTTTAAAAACCAAGCTAAAAGCCTAGAAGCCCCATGGCAGTTGATGCGGGGATAGGATATTCAGAGCTTTGAGGAAGCCCAATTGAAATTTGGGTGGTCAGATAATTATATGTTATTTTAATATCAAATGAGAGCTTATATTTCTATACATACTAGACAAAGTGAGAAGAACTCCAACTTAATGGAAGATGACACCCCGTTTAAACAAATATGGTCCACACAATATGGAGAAAAGGCAATAACAATAATATATCAATATCTTACATGTCAGAAAACACACATGATGTCTCGCACACAAGCAAAATGGGAAAGAGATTTGGGCCAGAATATATCCCCTAGAGATTGGACCAAAATTTGGAGAAGCTCCTGGGCCACTTCCTCATCCCCTATGTGGCGGGAGTTTACCTGGAAAGTAAGAGTGACGTTTTTTCTTGTTCCCTCAGTCATGTCTTTGAGAAGCCCTGGGGGCCCTGCTCATTGCTGGAGGGAATGTAGTAAGCAGAAAGCTACATACAAACATATCTTCCTAGACTGCTCCAAGATAGCGGAGTTTTGGCTTCAAATAACGGAACATATAAAAAACATATTGGATATACAGGGTGAGATAGAAGCAGCTAACCTGATGTTAGGCCTTCCCCAATGGAAATAAGAGATGCAGGTACAGTAAACTATATTTGCGGGCGATATTGCTGGGTTCAGCCTATAAATCCATTACTAAAAAATGGTTACAGACAACAGCCCTACTGATCTCGGAGTGGAAGCAGATAGTATTAAATATTCAGCGTAATGAACATATCTTCCTGGAGCTACAAGATCGGAGAGAGGTATTTACATCAAGACAGGCTAGGTAGGAACTCTATCAGGAACAGCTCCTTTAGATCCTTTTCATTAGAGATAATAAAAAATGGGATGAAATTAAGACTAAAATTAGGCTTTGTAGATAGATCTTAGAACTGAAAAATACAGGACCCAATATGAGTATAAAATGTATTTTATATTTATAGAATGTTGATAGACAGGAAGAAGACTGTAGTTCTTTGTAAGACCTTGTCCAGTGGTAGATGCTGATGTTAACATTGTTAATTCTTTATTCTTAAAGTGCTACATCAAAGCTGAAAAATTGCTTCAGTATGTTTAGTTTATTAGTCTAGGAATTAATACCTTTGAGCCAGGGCTCTTTTACAAAGGTTCCACGTCACAAAGAACATTTAACAAAGCACGATACACATTACAGGTAAAACCAGACAGGAAAGTTAGTATGTAGTTTACATTTACATGTAAATGATTTTTGAGGTAATATGTGATGCAATAAAGGAAGTATAAAAAAAAAGGAAAAGGTTGGTAAGTGAGGAAGAGGGAAGCAAGCCATGAAATTAGATTATGAGTGTATGTAAGTGTAAAGGAGGTACCTGCAGTGCAAGATTGTATATGGGCAGGGAAAGGGAGCTGGGACAGACTGAGGCTGTAAGAGGGTTATACAGAGGTGAGGAAATGCTATTGTAGGGCTAGAGACATCAGTCATTAGGTAGGGTGAAAGCAGGAACAGGTATCAACAATCAGCAGATTCGAGCGCAGTTTTCTCTCTTAAAGCATGTGTGGGAGCTAGAAGATCTAATGTAAAGGGGGAGGGAATTCCACAGCTGTGGAGCTGCATGCTCAAATGCAACAGTTCCTTTCGTAGTGTGCGGCACCTCGGCAAATTCAGAAAGGATTTATCATCTCATTGTAGACCATGGAGTGTGTTCTGAGGAACAAGCATAGCTGCAAGACACCTAGGGGTTTGATTTCTAATTATCGAATCAATAAGAGAGCCATGGTAGTATTTCCTACTAGCTAACGGAGAGAGCCAACCAAGATCATTATAAAGTTGACAGTGGTGTTTAAGCCAAGGAGCAGAAGAGGCATAGTGACATATGTTGTTATATGTAATATCCCATCTGAGTAGGTCAGTTTTATGAGCAGCCACAAATAAGGGAGCCCCATAGGTTAGGGTGGGGAGCAGAATTCCCCTCGCAGTGGCCATTTTAGCCGATGGCATGAGCATATAACTAGTCTCATATGCAACACCCAGTTTGGAGTTGACAGCTCTGCAAACAGACTGTACATGAAGATTAAGATCAAGAGCAGGGCCCCGATTTTTCTGCGGCACATCGGAGCAAAGTTCTGCGGCAGGGTTCTCATTTGCCGCAGAACTTCTGCGGCACTCAGCACCAATTTCTGCAGCAATTCTTCGGCACATTTTTACCCTTAATTTTTTTCCTTTTTTTGCCCAATTCGACACAATGCACGCTCGTAACACAGTCATTTTAAGGGCTTTTGTCACCAAATTTTCAACATAGCCAGTTTAAGACCTCTGCTCATGAACAGTATCACTGTGATTTTATTACTCTGTCTGGAACATTGATTTCACACACCAACCCGGCGCCATTGTGCGCTAGTAATGTTAAAACACATTTTGGGTGAAATGCAGAAATGACAGTTGTACTGTTCATAAGGAGGTGTGGTAAAATGGCATACTGAAAATCTGGAGTGAAAATATTAAAAATGCTTGAAGTTATGAGCGGCATAGGAACTAACGCCGCTCATAAACAAATCGCTTTTGGGAGATATCAAATTTCAACATAGGGTTTTTTAGAGCCTACCTCATGAACTGTGACACTGTCATTTCATTAATCATTCCGAAAGGTGGTTCGCAGCAGTCACTGTGAAACCACCTTTCGGGACCGATTAACGAAATAACAGTGTCACAGTTCATGAGGTGGGGCCCCAAAAACCCCATGTTGAAAATTTGGTGAAAAAATTCCCAGAAATGGCTGAGATATGCACTAAAGTTGAAAAAAATCCATTTAGTCCATTATACAGCTTACCGGCATTTCTTCAGTTTGCGGTCGGCTTTGAAGAGTGCAGACGTGTTCCCGGTCCACAGAAGATCATCGCGCTGGGTTCCGGAGGTAAGTATGGGTTGAGGTGGTGGTGAGGTGGGGGTGTGGGGAGGTGGGTACGCAGAGGGTGGGTGCGGGTTGGGGAGGGGGGCAAAGAAGCAACGATGGAAGGTTTTTGTTTCAGGTTTTTTTTTTTTTATTTGGATTCCCACACAAGGAAGGACTTTTGCCACGCTGGGGTGGGCTCCCAGCCTGGCACCAGGCAGCTTGGGGGCAGTGAAGCCGACGGGGGATTGGGCACCCCCGTCAGCAAAGGAAGCATTTGCCATGCTGGGGTGGGCTCCCAGCGTGGCACTGAAACCTTTTTGGGGGCAGTGAAACCGACGGGGGATTGGGCACCCCCGTCGGCAAACAAAGCTTTTGCCACGCTGGGGTGGCCCCAGCGTGGCACCAGGCAGCTTGGGGCAGGAAGCCGACGGGATTGGGCACTTCCAGCAAAGGAGGATTTGCCATGCTGGGGTGGGCTCCCAGCATGGCACTGAAACCTTTTGGGGGGTCAGTGAAACCGACGGGATTGGGCGCCTCGCCGGCAAACAAAGCTTGTCACGCTGGGTGGGCTCCCAGCGTGGCATACTAACATGTGAGAGGGGCACGCTTGTTCCACGGGCGGCCGTGAATTCCACGGGTGACGGCAAATTCCGCAGATATTTCCGTGGTTTGCCGCGGAATCGCGGAAAACTCGGGGCCCTGATCAAGAGATTGATCTAGCAGGATGCCCAGGTACCTGAAAGAGGTCACACATTCCAGTAATTGACCTTCTAAGTCCTGCACCATCAGTGCTGTTGTGCAAGCCCTGAGCTTTGGGGCCAATCCAAGCAGCATGGCTTTAGTTTTGCTAGTGTTGATAGCCAGTTTGTGGTCGTATAGCCAGTTTTGGATATTGTTAAAGTCAGAGGAAAGGGTCGTGTTGATAGTGTCTTCATTAGTAGAACTTGTATAGATGACAAGATTATCAGCATATAGAATAGCAGAGCAGGATTTTAGAGCAGCTCCAATGTTATTTATATAAAGAGAGACTAGGAGGGGCCCTAGGATGGAGCCCTAAGGTACACCAATGTTAATGGTGGTACTGTTCGAGAGAGAGGAATTAATTTTCACCACTTACTGTATGTTTTATTTGTCAGGTAGCTTTCATACTAGTCAACAACAGAGGAGGAGAAATGCAGATGTCAAAGTGAGGAGAGAAGCAAAGTGTGATCGACAAGGTCAGAAGCCTTTGTGAGGTCAATAAAGACAGCCCCAGTCAGACTGCCAGTATCCATTTTTGAAACAGTGTCTGTGGTGAATTTAAGGAGTGCAGTTGTTGTGCTTTGTCCTTTCCTGAAGCCATGTTGGGTATCCAAGAGCAGGCTGTGCTTAAGTAGATAGTCAGTTGTCTGAGTTGCAACAATTTTCTCCAGGATTTTGCTCAGTACCGAGAGTATGGCAATTGGTCTGTAGTTCATGACAACCTTAGGATCCCCTTTTTTAAGTACAGGTGTGATCTGAGCAGCTTTCCAGAGGTCAGGGACCACTCCACCTGAAAGTGATGACGTATAAATTTTGGCCAGTGGTAATGCAGTAAGTAGAGCTGCAAGTTTCAAGAGGCGGGGTTCCAGGGCATCTGAGCCAGAGCTGGTATGATCAGAGATGGACCTCAGGAGCTTCAGGACTTCCTTTCTAGACACAGCCTTAAAATAGAATGGAAGAGTATAAGGAGGCACAGGGGACAGCATTTCCAGCTTATCCAGACAGGTTCCTGATGAGGAGTGAGAGGACACTGCAGTGGGATTGAAGGAAGAGGTATATTGGGAGAGATCAGAGAAATGCAGGCTGAAAGAATTAGCTATGGTTTGTGAGTCATTGCAATGCACATCATTGATCAGCAAATCACCAAGGGTAGTTGACTGTGAGGATCCTAGGAAAGATTTGATGTGTGACCAGAATTTTCTGGGATCATTGGCCGAGTTTATCAGTAGGTCTGTACAGTGCTTGCTCTTAGCAGCTCTGACTTGTCTTTTACATGAATTACGTAGCGTACGGTAAGTGTTGAAATCTGTTTGCTGGCCTGATATTTTGTAGTGCTTCCAGAGTTTATCTCTACGGCGCAAACTTTTGAGCAAGTCTTTGTTTAGCCATCTTGTTTGTTTACCCCTTGCTCTCCAGGCGATCTTTGGGGCATGTTTACATTGAACCGTAAGGAATTTAGTGAAGAAGAGGTTACGAGCATCCTGAGAACAGTGTGATAGATCTCTGACCAATCAATTCGGGAGACGTCCTACAGAAACACACCTTGGTCTAGGTGAGCAAAGTTTGTGAGAGTGATGAGACGTGGTGGAGGAGATGGAGGTGCCCCCAAGGACAGGATGCAGAAAGTAGGAGAGTGGTCAGTTAAGGCATCAGAAAGAGTACCAGTGGCTGAGATGTGTCGATCCAGTTTACCAGCACCCAATCCAATAGTGTGCCTAGTAGTGATGAAGACAGACTTCTAGTCAGCACTGTGGGTTGTAGCTATGAGTCAGAGATTGAAGAGAACTGATAGCTGCTCCAAGCCAGTTTAAGTTTAGGTCCCCAAAGATGACAACCTCATTATGATTAAAATTCTGAGAGGTATTTTCCAACATGTACTCTAGACCCGCAATCCCTCCCGCTGGGGGGTTGTATGCACAGATTACATGCAGTTTCTTGGCTCCCAACGCAAGGGTAGCATACAAGTATTCACATACTGATTGAGCATCCGGGATAGCGAGAAGACAGACAGATTATTTTTGTAGAACAGAGCAACTCCACCACCACATTTGTTCAATATCCTATCCCTTTGAATAATAGAGTAGTTTGACAGGGAGCAAAGGGAGTCAGTAACGAATGGTTTTAGCCAGGTCTCAGTGAGACAGAGGATATCAGGATTGTACAGTTTGACCCATGACTCCAGTTCCACGAAGTGAAACATCAAACTTCTTATATTCAAGTGTGCAATTAACAGCCCATGTTTGGACATACCATGTATGTCATCTGCTGAGAAGTAAGCATTTAGTGGCCCAGGATTTGTCTCTATATCCCCAGATAGCAGAATGGCAGTGATGCCAAGGAACCACAGCCCCACGTTTAGAAAAGGATGGGATAATGCAGACTTGTTCTGTAGTTTCCTAAATATATAGAGCGAACGGTAAGGATAGCCCTTTTGGTAGAGAAGAAGATTAGTTTGTAGTATCCTTGTATTATAAGCAATTAAGGTTGCAGAAAGTAAAATCATAGCGTTCAGTCCTAGATTTATTTGAGCCATCCTCATTCCATAAGGATAGTGTAATTCTGTCAAGGCGAAGTAGGGCAAGAAAAGTTACAAGGGCAACCCCAGACAGCTGTTGGACGTGGTGTGACTGTTGGTACAACACTGGTTGAACTCATGACAGAGGTCACTCAGGGCCACAGCTAGGCAGGGATTGACAAGAGGCTTTGGCTATGCAAGACCTTGCATGCATGCACTCCCCAGCCCCATTACATTGATAGCCTGGGGCACACCTACTCAAGTACAAGTGCAGGTTGTGAAATCCTTTTGTCCTTGTGCTCCCTTTGTTATTTAAAGAGGTTGTTTAAAAGCCCACAAATAGATCCCTTCGGAGCAAGCCAGATGAAAATGTGGATTCGAGCAGGACCAAGAGTCATTGGAGTTTGTCAGACCTAGTTGTTTGATTTCTGTTTTGCTTGGGATAGCTTCCAAAAGGTTGATTTTAAACTGAAAATGCAAATGCCTTATGGTGATGTTTTGCAGAAAATCCAGTCCAGGAGACCTTCACAGAGGTAATGAGCAAGAATGGTGCAGTTACTCCAAGCAGAAGATCTTGTCAATCCCAAAAAACTTAGCTACAGACACAGACAAACACAAACAGCCACCCACATGACCTCAGTCCTCAAGAAGCAGTGCAGGAGTTTGTAGCTGCCTCATTTTGTGAGAAAGATTTGCCTCTCCCTGGAATTGCTGACTTTCTCCATCAGCTTGACATCCCTAGGTTGCTGGAGGCTGACATAGTGATGTTAACTTCTTCCGTGACTTGTAAAGAAGTTGTTGATGTCATAGGGAGTCTCCCTACTGGGTCCTCTCCTGGGCCGGATGGTATTCATGGGGAGTTTTATAAGAAATCTAATGAACTTCTTGGTCAGTATCTAGTGTCCGTTTTTAATGATGTTCTGTCAGGCCAGGTCCCAATTCCGTCAGCTTTGGCGGATAGTATTTTGATTTTTTTGTATAAGAATAAAGGTGATAAGGCGGTTCTTCAGAATTGGAGACCTATCAGCCTTATCAGTGTTGATTGGAAAAGTTTACTTAAAATCTTGTGTAAACGTCTTTCTTGGATTGCTCAAGAAGTCATTTCCCCCAGTCATGTATGTGCTATTCCTCACCATACTTTGGGGGGTGTGGTAAACGTTTTGAGGGAGGGTTTTGATGACCCTGGAATATCGGGTTATTTGATCTCCCTTGACCAGGCTAAAGCATTTGATGAAGTTCCACACGTTTATCTTTTTCAGGTATTGCAACAGTATGGTATTCTTGACCTTTTTGTTAATTGGCTTAGGACCCTGTATGGTGTGGCTTCACCTTGCCCCTTAGTCAATGGAAGACTTGGGAAATATGTTAAGATTCAGAGAGGGGTTCGGCAGGGGTGCCCGTTGAGCCCTCTCTTATGTGTTTTCTTTGGACCCTTTATTGCAGGTTTTGAATTTGGGGGTTGAGATCTCACCCATGCGTAACATAAGGGGTATTTCTTTTCCTGTTGCACTTGCGTATGCAGACGATACCACATTTCTGGTGGCAGATAGGGCTTCTGGGGAACGGGCTTTGCTGGTTGTGGATGCTTTCTCTGATATTTCTGGTTCTCGGGTTCATAGAGTTAAAAGTAAAGTTGTGAGTCTTCGAGTTTTGGAAGAAATAGGAGCGGATGTTGGGGGTATCCCTATTGTTAGTACTCCAATTAAACTGCTTGGGTTTTTGTTTGGAGCCCTGGATCCTGCTTCTCTGAACTGGGAGCGGGCTTTGACTGTTGCTGATGTTAGGGTGGGCAGATGGAAAAGTTATCCTGTGTCAAACAAGAAACGGTGTATATGTATAAATCTTTTATTGTGCCTTTATTTCTTCATGTTAGTCAACTATATCCTTTGCCTCTTAAAGTTAAGTAGTATAGTGCGTCCTTTCAGTTGATTTGGGGAAGTCATTTGAACCCTATTAAAAGGATTTGTACTTACTGGCCTATTGCTCAGGGAGATCTCAATATGTTAAATCCTGTGGTTTTCCTTTTTTCTGTTTTTCTTTATCATAATTTTGTGCCCATCTTATTAGGTAAACAATCTGTGTGAACCCGCCTTCTTGAGGATAGGTGTCTGTATTTTTGGCACAGGTGGGAGACTTTGACTTGGGGTAAATTTTCAGGTATTCCACATGACATGTCTCCTTATTTGTTAGAAGTCTGCAGGAAACTTAAGGCGTGGCATGTTACCACTACAGATCTTTTGCACACTACTAGAAAGTTGGAATATCAGAGGATTCTGCATGCAGTGTGCTTTCATGTTCACTGCCTTATTTTGCCCAATTCCGTAGTTCTTTCTGATGTGTTAGGTCAATTGACTGAATCTAGAATCCCCCCTAAAATATGGGATACTGTGTGGCTTGTTGCCATTCCCATTTGAATGTTCAGGGTAATCATTTTCATAAAGGTATTTCGGAGCGGTCATGTTTGAGGAAGGGTTGTGAATTATTTATCGAAACAATGTCACGTTTGTTTCTTCAGTGTTGATATATTAAGGATTTATGGGGTTTATTGGCCTCCTCTTGGGACATTCCTCAGATGCGGGTCATGACTTATGAAATATTGGTCTGTGGTCAGTATGAGCTGGGGGTTTGGCAGGATTATTATAAGGGGACGTCTCAAGTGCTTTTTGCTATCATTAAATGGGTTATTTGGCAAACGAGATGTCAATTTGTGCTGAAACAAAAACAGTTGTCTTTAGTGGGTTTACAGCTTAAAATAGAACATGAAATTCAAGCGCTTTATGTTAAGGAATGATTAGCTTTTTCACCCCATTTGCTGCATACATGGTGGAGGGGGTGGAACACTGTTCCTTTATTACAAAACGCCTGAGTAAAGATTATTGTGCTTCCGTTTTCCTTCTCGTTACAGTGTTTTTTTTTCCTTCTGTTTTTCAGTATACATGTTTTATTTCTTTACTCCTGATGGTGGGTTTTGGGGGACAAATATTTGATTATTGCATTTTTGTGCTTGCTTGTCTTTGGTGAACCCTGTATTTTTTGTCTTTTCTCTTTGTTTTCCTCTGCATATTTTAATAAGAATTTCCCTACTCTTTTGAAGTGGGGGATGATTGGATATGCTCTGGGTGCTTCTATGATGCAGTGCTTTTTGTTTTTTGTTGCTTTTCCTTATGAGTTGTATGATGTAATACCATTTTGTATTATTTGCTTAATTAAAACTTCCCCTACCCTTTTGGGGGGAGGGGTGTTGGTGGAGGTTGGGGTTACTGTATGATGAAATGCTGATTTAATAAGATTGTATGATGTAATGCTGTTGCTTGTTTTTCAATAAAAATTCCCCTACTCTTTTCGATAAGTGCCATGGGATCTTTAACATCCACCTGAACAACCACCAACCCAGGCAGTTGGGACCTCAGTTTAATGTCTCATCCGAAAGACGGTACTTCAGAAGTGCAGCACCTCTCTTATGCTGCACTACGGTGTCAATACTGGGATATTAACCCAAGTGCCAGATGTGGGAACTGAACTCACAACCCTCTGATCTCCCGGCCTCAGAGGCGAGTGTGCTACCTGCTGAGCCTCTGACACTGCTAACCACCATTGACTGTGAGCTCCCAATCTACGGAGCAGGCTCTGACACTGCCCTCAAGAGAGTCAACACTCTCCTAAACAAGGTCTGTTTCTTAACCTCTGGTGCTGATCTCTGTACCCACACTTGCACCCTCTTCAGTGAGACAGGGTGGCTCCCACTCCACCTCCGAGCTGTACTCCAAACTTGCATGCTTATCAAAAAAGCCTTGCTAGGGCTTATGCCTGAGTCTGCTAACAGGCTTTTTGCAAAGGTGTTACCTCTTAAGCAGACTAGGAGCTCTGCAAATTTTTATTTATATATTTATTTTAGTCTTTGGTAACTGGGTAAGGCCCACTAGGCACAAGTGCCTGTTTTCAGGGGCGACCTGGGAGCTGTAACAGTTAAGTGACAGTATGCAAGTGGAGGTTGTGAGAATCAAACTCAGGTCTGGCCTGCTAGATGTACCAAGCTCGTTCACACCTCATTCCTCTAACCTCTAGGCCAGGGGTTCTCAAATGGTGAGGCCAGCCTCCTTGGGGAGGCCCCAAGCTGTTCCAGGGGAGGCTCAAGCAAGTCTTAAAACTATTATATTTCACTATTGAACTGTGTAGATTTTGTGTGAAGGGATAAGGCAACCTGAAGGAGGATAACAGTAGGTGGATTTATGTATTTATTAAGAAGTCTGTGACCAGGGAAGGTACCGTACACTGAGCCATGGCTTATATCAGGTGTACCCAGGGAAGGGTAGCGAGAGAATACAATTCAAAATGTAACTGCAAAACACTCAAGCAACACAAAATGAATGAAAGTGCAAACAAATTAAGAACAATAAACAATGCAAGGAACAATTGATCAATTAGACTGGCAGCAGAACTATCCAAATACAAGTGTCAACCATACAGGTGCTAGGAATAATAGCAGGAGGGAGCAAAATGATCTCGGAGAAGTAGCTTAAGAGCAGGGTGAGAGGGGAAGAGGCAGATGTCAGCAGGAAGATTATTCCAGTTAGAGGGGAAACAGAAAAAGCAGTCTGCTCCATGAAGGTATGGCAGTAAGGGGTAACAATGGTTTAAGAGTCAAAATATTGGAGCAAGTAGGTTGTCCTGTTTTTTTTTTTTGGGGTACAATAAGCTCAATAACCTGAGAGCCAGATATGCAAAGAGGTTTCAGTTTATTCCTGATGTACCTGTGAAAAGTGAGCTATTTTTCTATGGGGAGGCCCAAAAATATTTCAGTATTTTGGGGGCGGCTCAAGATCTTTTCCATGGCTTACGGGAGGCTCACTATGACAAAGTTTGAGAACTGTTGCTCTAGGCTATACTGCCAGCCACAAAAGGGGGACTTCAGGTGCCTTTCAAGCGTACTAAGCTGGCACAAAGATCACTCGCCTTCCTGGGCCCAAAGTGGTTCAGTGAGCTGTCTACTGCACCCTTAGAAGGCACCAAGCTCAGACAGTTCAAAATTGGGCTTCGTTCCCAGCTAGAACTAAAAAAAAAAAAAAAAAAAATCTGTGTCTGCCGCAGTTAGCCAATGCTCAGGGCCCGTAGGCTATCCCACCCACCCCTTGGCTCTAAGCACCCAACCTCTGCCCCCTGCACTTTTTCCCCACCTTGCTCTCTTCAGCAAATCCCCCATCCACAAAATACATACCTTGCATAGTCTACACTACAATAAACTGTCAACCTCCACCCCCCCAACAGATCGCCAACTACATCCATGAACATCTGACAGTGTCTACCTTGGGCTGCTTCCCACCCCACCCCCATTTTCAGCCCTGGCCACCAGTGGTGAGCTCAGCCTACCACTCCGGTAACCATCCATGTCCCACCCCCACTTTCCCCTGCACTACCCAATGGAGACTTAGTCCCTGGCCTCTCCCCCTCTTTCCTGTTTCTAACACTACTATGCCCACACTTAGTGCTGCTACTTACAATGTTAGACTCCTATGTACTAGTGAAACTTGCAATGTCTGACTCCTACGTACCAGTGAAACCTAGACTCCTGTGTATTAGTTAAACTTAGAAGTATGTGCAATCTTCTGTAACCTTATTTTGTAAGCCACTGCTGTGCTGTGTGTTAGGTTGTCTGTATCTGTCCATTTAACTGACTTGGAACCTTTGAAAATGAGTCCTTGACTCAAAGGTATTAATCCTAAATGGAAATAAATAAAATAAAAAATCAAACCTCCATTGCCACGTGGCATGGTCCCCCCTACAGCTGGAGTGGGAACGGAGCATGGATTGTTGATATAACTGCCGCCAAGCCCCACCAGCAGTGGGAGATAAAAATATGTTTAACAAAAATCAATCAATCAATAAATAAATAAAGGTACCTCAATGAAATTTCTCTTCAGCCCTAATATCGGACCCCTAGACTAAAGTATCATACAACATAGTCTGAAGGAATGGTTCATTCCACTTTTCAGCCATCGTATCCTGTAAACTGGTAATACGGATACATTCAAAAATAAATGTTCCATCATTTCCAATAGTTGGGAACAGTCCAGACAGAAACAGTACCTTCAGCAATAGCCTTATGTTGATAATCGTTTTGTACAATCAGCTTCTCATGGCAGCAAAACCAGAGTATCCCTTACCTTCTGTGGTGTAAAAGGTTTAGTTAGCTGGTCAAGGAAGCATTGATCCGGAATCCTGGGGGAACATCTGAAGTTAGGGCTGGCCTCAAAATGTCTCTCTTGAATTGAAGCATAAAATAGTTTCCTCAGAAGACTAACAGTGTCAGTTTTGGAAACCTTCCATGTCTTTAACTTTCCTAAAATGATCAGACAGCTATTGGGGGACATCCTCAGGGATCCCATGAAAGACCCCCGGCAGTCCTGTTTCCCATTTTCTTGAAAAGAAAGCACAGCATACAAAAATGGAAACCATGACTTAAGTATAACTTGTCTCATGTACAACTGCTGTGGAAAACAAAATTGCTGGAGAAAAACACGTTGAGGGTCGAGCATTGCAAGACACTCTGGGACGGTTTTTCAAATTGCTTAGGTTGCCACAACCCTGGGTGCGGCAACAATATGGCACACGGGGCTTGCCACAGTTTAATGGGATTTTATCCCATTGGGCAGTATCCACAATTTATGCCAACTCTTTGTGTTCTAGCTTGCAGCAATTCCAGGGGTCATTTTTATGGAGCTTGCACCAGATATTTGGTGCAAGCTGCCATAAATTGTGGAAACTGTCACAACTGCACCTGATATTGTAAAATTGGGTGCGGCTGCGGCAAAGGGGTTTGGTGCTAGGCCAGAACCTCAATGTTGTGGTGTAGGGCTTGATACCAGCACTGCGCCACACTTTGAAAATCCGATCCTCTGTCTTAATGGACCTATATGTCACATTCCTCTTCACGGGGTTGAGCCTGTTGCCCCACAAAAGTTTAAAAAAATGTTATACGGGCCGGCCTTCAGAGACTGAGGAATTAAAAAATGTAATTTAAAAAAAAGATAGGTACTATAAAAGTTTTAGTCATAAACACTCATTTCTTTTTGGTCATAGGCAATGCCTTCTATCCATCCACTTCTGTATTAGCCAAAGATAATTTTGATAGTCAGTTTTGTCTTGTCACATCCAATCCCCTCCAGAGTTATTCCTAGGATGTTAGCCAGTTCTTTAAAAATAGGACCCCATGCCTGCAAGTACTGGATTCTTAACATCTCCCAGGGGCAAACCTGTACAGTATCCAGTGATATTGGTACCTTCAACTTGAGCGACTGTGTGTACAGCGATTGTGAAAGGAGAGGGACTATGGAAATGGCAAGGCTTGGAGGGCTAGAATGGTGACTGCAGGATACAGCACTGGTAGGAGGGATGTCACGGGAAGCAGGATATGGCAGGTAGTTCGAAGAGGCAGTGCTGAGCTGGCCATATGGATTTGTGGAGGCAGTATGTGCCTCCAGTATGATAGGACCTGAGCTTGATCCTGGGTTGGTGCACTACTGTTTTTGAGTGGGGAATGGTTTGGGTGTTGTGATTTTTTTTTTAAGTTGGAGTTGGCTCCTTACCTCACTGTCAGACTCCCCCTAAAAGCTGACTATTTTTAGATGAGGTAGGGGTAATGTATGTCGGCATGGGTGCCAGTGTTGTATTCGGCATAGTGCATGGTTGCAGTTTGTGTTTCTGGCATTGTGCACTCACCCATAGGTGCGGCACTGTTATGTGTTTGCTGTTATGACATGGAACCCACTTGTACATTTTCTAATACTGAGCCTACACCCCCGAGATCAAAGTGCATTCCCAGAGAAGCCTTAGTGTTTGTTCCCCCGAGTCAGTATCCCCAATTATAAGACATAAGTCATTTGCATAAGCAGATGTCTTTAGGAAAATATTTTCCCATCCTGTTCACATACCTCAGCCAGTGTCCCATTGTGCTCTGTTTCCTGTAGTATGAGGTCAATACAGAATATATACAAAATCAGGCTTAACAGGCATCCCTGTGTAACACCCCCCTCCCCCCCGTTACCTGGGGTTACTAGAATCCCAGTTAGACCAAGTGGCAGGCAGGGAAAGCAGCTTTTGAAATTCCAGTTAAATGGATTTCACACTGTTTCACTCTGTTCTCAGTCAGACCTGAGACTGAGGGATGACATCATTTTAGAACTGCCGCAGCTGCATAAGCCACTTTGGAATGTTGCAGCTAGGGAAGTTAGGATAGAACGTTGGGGAATTTGAAGACATTCAGTAGTAGTTCAGTAGTGGGCTCTGTGGAGAGAAGAGGTGTGCTGCAGCTGCAGGCCCTCAGAACCCTTAGCTCTGCCAGAGAGCTATATTTTTTAGTTTAGGTGTGTGTTCTCACCTCAAAAGGAACACATCAGTGCCTGTTTGAAGTGGTGGAAACCGCTTGCCAAAGTTTCAAGTCCCCATCCCTGCGGGGATGAGGGGGAAAGGAATCAGCCTGCTTCCAGGGTCAATTCCCCTGGCCTGGCTAGTGGAAGAAGAAGCTGCCTGTGAGGATTTGTGCTGAGGCACCTGGACGTTTCATTATGTTTCAAAAGAGAAAAAGCCTGTGGGGCACCTGCAACCATTGGGGTGAGTTTGCTCTGCTTAAGGACCAATGTGTTTTCACCTGAGACAAGATGAATTTAAGTGACTGCTACTGTGGGGTCAGGAAAAGACAGCCAAGTACGGTTTTACAAGTTGTGGGACTTGGACTGCTTAACTCTGCAGTGGTCTAGAGAAATGGACAGTGCCACTCATTAAGTATGTTTCAAGTTCAGCACATGAGGGATGGAAGAAACAGTAGATTAAATGTGACATACATTTATAGAGAATCTACACAGTAAAGTGTTTTCAGAGATGAGATGTTAAAGTCCAGAGGAATGGCCGGGTATGATTTATGGGAGCAAGAGGTGGGAGACCCCCATCTGGCATGACCAGAGTCACTTCTACGGGTTCGCTTTAGGACACCTGTTGCTTTCCCTCGGGTACTTGGCCAGTGCCTGAGGAAAGTACCCAGACGTGGTATTGTTGAAGAAGATTACCTGATGGAGCCAGGAGTGCTCATGGGTGGAATAGAGAGCCACCATTAAATCTCCATGATAAACGGATAAGTAGTTCAAGGGCTGGCAAGGGAGCCGAAGCAAGGAAAGAAGGTAGTCCAAGGGCTGGCAAGGGAGCCGAGCCAGGGGAACCAGAGAAGAGTCAAGTTCAGGCCGAGTGCCCTGTGTGTTGCTAAACCTGAGAGTTTAAGATTTAAGAAGGTGTGTCTGTTCAGGAGAAATCTGCATTACCAGGAGTGTAGCCCCGTGGGGGTCCGTCTGTGCTTTATTGTTCCTTTTTGTTGTGAATAAAAGCCACACTTTAGAATCCCAACTCCTTGTATGGACATTCAGTTATTGCTTCCTGTGTCCGGAATACTTGGGTGCCCCTGTGCAGAGTAGCCAAACCTAGCCAACATGCCGAGTGACATTTTTCTCCCCAAGCCCAGGTCCCAAGTAGGGGGTTACATAATGGAGACACTGCACAGCGCTAACAACACAAAAAATACCACAACCCAACCCCTGGAGACTCCCACCTGGTAGTTGTGGCCGCCCGAGTTACAAAATTGGAGGCAACTGCTGGGATTCTGTTAAAATTCGGGAGAAAAGCAAGAAAGGTTGCTCGGGTGATGGCTAAGGTTTTGGCTATCTAGCAAAGGGTAGCCCAAAAATCTGAAGCAATTGCCAACTAAATGTGCCACTGTGTGCTGTTGTGATAGTGCCAACTGTTACCAAGGAGCAGTAAAGCCAGCGTATGTATCCCCTTGTCCTGCATCAAATTACATTGTTTGCCAGCTTTTAAAAGTAATTGTGACAAAGAAGAGTATGGAAAACTGTGGGTAGCAAAAGGAGAATTGTGTCCTAGACATTGGAAATGCTTTCTGTGTGGGTTGAGAGAGATATTGTGCTTAATGGCCATGAAAAATGGTTAAAATGAGCTCCTGCCGAGAAGCTACAGTTGAGAAAAAAAAAATGGTTTGCAGTTTATATTTTGCCTGCTCGCCGATCGCCGTGAGGAGTAGAGCATTCAACAGGAAAGAGGCTCATTTGTATGGTGTTGAGTGATTGGTGAGACTGCAATCAGTCCCGCCCTCAAGCCAGCTCTAGAGCGACTGCACAGCATTCAAGAGGGGGAGTGAGTGGAGTGTGCAAATTGACTTGCCAGGAGTAGCATCACGGTGACCGAAAGTGCTGTAAAAAGTTTAAAAACTGACTTTTCTGTTCAAATTCAGGCTCAACCCGCATCTCGATCGTCTGGACTGTGAGTGTGGTGTTCTGAGGGACAATCTGCAGGACTGACAGCCATCTTCCTTCCAGAGGCCTCCACGTTTGTCTGTAGGCCGTTTTTTCCATCGCAGTAAACAGCTTCTGATAACAGTGAGTACCATCCAACAGAAATAGCTCAAACTGTGTGATTTCACTGAAAAGCCAGCTGAATCTGTGTGTAGCAGTGTAGTCGCTTTGCAGAGAAAGACTGTGCCAAGTTTGAAAGAAGTTAAAACAAGAATTCTAAGCAATAGACTGTGAGCATAATTATAGGTTCAGCAACAGTATAATTTTCAGAGCCATGTGAGAGACTGTGAGTTGTATGAGAGGTGCAGCAATAAATACAGGCAATCCTATGCTATGAAATACTGAGGCTTTATGGGACTAGAGCAGTGTCGTCAGCAAGTAAAACGTCCGTAGCAAATCATATAAATGTGTTAACAGAGCAACCAGTGCAAGTTTGTGCAGTTTGAGCTAATGTTATCAATAGAGTGTAAATTGGATGTGCAGTGGCTTGACCCATTTCCAGAACGCTGATGCACCAGGAATGCTGCCGCTGCCATTACAGGGTGGGGCAGTAATGTAAACACAGCAACAAGGGAGCCATTTTATAAAACATTTTTTCAACCAAGTGGGATTTGTAATAACAGTGAGTGTTAGTTTTCACTGCAGTCATGGCTTCAGGACCAGCCCGCTACCCGGATCATGCCTGGGCTATGATCACAGGAGAAGTTAAAAAGTTGAGAAATATTGAGAAGTACTACTATGGAGGACGACTACCTCCTGATGTGGCAATTCCTGTATATCCAATATGAGTATGTGTGATGTGCTTAAATGCTGGAAGGGACATCTTCATGGTACCTCACTGTTCTGGGTGCCTAGAGAAATGTGGTTTGATCAAAGCACCCAAGATTCGTTTGGCTCCCACATGGACAAAGTTACTAGAACCTGCAATTGGCAGAACACAGCACCAGGAAGAACCTGACGAGGGAAGTTCAGTAAAGTGTGGCATAAACCTAGAGGGTGCAGATCAACAGACAGCACAGACAACTGATGTGTCCGAGTCTAAGTCACTGAGAGACAGTACAGAGGGAGCGTCAGCAGACCTGTGGTTAGAAGGGCTTAGTCTGAGTCTCATAGGCGAAGATGAGACAGAAGATGCCATTGAATGCCTAATGAAGAGTGGACCGTCTCAGGGGTGAGGATGACTGCTCACTCCTGGATGCAGATTCTCAGTGAAGATGATAAGGGGGAACCCATTTGGCCTGACAAAGAAGGCGTGGGTTCACAGCCTCCAGTTCCTGGCTTAGAGAAACACACGGAAGAGAGTGGTGATTCCACTGCCCTGGCTGTGCATGAAGGAGCCAGGGATCCATTTTTTGTGTTGTTAAGAATGTGTAGCTGGCAGAACCAGGACTGGCCGCCCCCAGGCCAGGCCAGAGGTCACAGCTTGACCAAATGCAGTAAGGAGAAAAGACTGGTTCATACGAAAGTGAATGAAATCTATGGAGAATTGTTTCCTACCTTTCTTCGAAGGATCTGGGAGGAGATAGAACGATGTAGGAAATCCTGGATTATGGAAGAGGCCATGACACATGTGCACCCTCATGCCAGCAGATTTGTAAGAGACAGAATCTTGCAAGAAAAGTTCCAAACATGGAAAGTGGGCAGGACTTTGTTTATAGACACTGTTCGGATCGTGGACAGCAAAGAACATGAATCCTTTCACAATGTGAATTATGAGCACCCAGATAGGGTAATAATTCTTGCAGCTGCCCTATTGTGCTGTTTCCCACAATGTCAACAACATCCTGCGAATGTGCCCATGCCTACCAAGTGGAGAGCAGAGCAGTGATAGCCAGTGCTGCCATTCCAGCCATTGCTGTGCGCATGTTGTTCCGCCATTATGGATGTCCAGGATCCAGATGCCCCACCTTCAACAGTTCTACAGTGTACTGGCTTTCCAGAATTCATCAATGACATTGCCTGGGTATTGGATGACTTCAGGCAAGCTGTTTTCCTTTTTGTTCCTGATCGAAGGTTCCATCTCCAGAGATGACATCAGCCCAGCTGTTCCCAGATGTGCCATCCTGTTCATGTTCCGAAAGATGTCCGCCCAGCTGTATTGACAGAATCCTGCAAGGGAGAGTCTTCGGCAGGGACACAGGTGTTGTATGTTTTCCATTCTTTAAGGGACTGGTAAGTCTGGACTTTTTCTGTTTCTGACATTTGCAGTACACACCCTACATCAGCAGACTCCAAAAGTGTGAACTGTCCTCAAAGACTCTCCCCTTCGGGACTTTGGCCTGCTAGAACTTTGCTTCACTGGACTCTGGCCCAGGAGAGACTCTTTATTGGACTTGTCTTCAGGCATTTTGAGTCGCTAGAGGGGACATTTAGGGAATTCCATCCCCCCAAAATTGCAGATGTGTATTGTAAATATTCTATTTTTCTACTGTTTATACTGTTAGTTTTTTTCTACTTTTCAAAAAAAAAATCACTTGGGATTCTTCAGTGCTTAGATTGTAGGGGTTAGATAGAACTGTGTATGCAGATTAGGTGTGCTTGTTTTTCTCTTTTCTTGCAGGTGTTCCTGAAGAAGACCAGAAGAGTAGACAAGAAGAGGAGGAGGAACTCAACGGAGTTCCCCTTGTACTTTAAAAAGTATTTGGGTTTAAAGTACTGTTGTTGTTGTGGTTACTGTATGTAATAGTAATTCCACAGGTATGGTTGTGGGGGAGTGTGGGAGTAATGCATTGTGTATGGTATTAGCTCCTAGTGTGTGGTTGCGGATGTCCAGGGTTGGGGGGAGGTCCCCTGTTGTATTTGCTTTTGGGTTTTTGGTTAATGACGGATAGATTTTCCCTAGAGGGCAAGGGGAGATGGGCAGCCTGTGGTCCTGACCTGCAGTAAGTGTGCAGTACTGTTCTATTAGGGTTATGCTGTGGACAATTCTACCAGAACCACTAGGTAACCATAGTCAGTGGGTGGAGTAGAGGTAGATATGTCAGCTGAAGGCCTCTAGGCCCTTAGTGTTGTCTGTTTATGCTGGCACATGGTAGGGGAGAAGGTAGTGCTACCACCCCGCAGTCAGCATATCGGGTGAGATGGCCTAAGCTGGGTGACCAGTGACTGAGGACAGTCATTTTCCTAGCCCAGGGTGAGTGTAACCCCCCCCCTCGTTACCTGGGGTTATTAGAATCCTAGTTAGATTTAGTGGCAGGCAGGGAATGCAACTTGTGAAATTCCAGTTAAATGGATTTCACACTGTCTCACTCTGTTCTCAGTCTCAGCTGAGACTGAAGGATGCCATCATTTTAGAACTGTCGCAGTTGCATAAGCCACATTGGAATGTGGCAGCTAGGGAAGTTAGAATAGAATGATGGGGAATTTGAAGTCATTCAGTAGTAGTTCAGTAGTGGGCTCTGTGGAGAGAAGAGGTATGCAGCAGCTGCAGGCCCTCAGAGCCCTCAGCTCTGCCAGAGAGCTGTATTTTTCAGTTTAGGTGTGTGTGCTCACCTCAAGAGGAACACAACAGTGCCTGTTTGAAGTGGTGGAAACCGCTTTCCAAAGTTTCAGGGACCAGTCCCTGTGGGGATGGGGGAAAGGAATCGGCCTGTTTCCAGGGGCCATCCCCTGGCCTGGCTAGTGGAAAAAGAAACTGCCTGTGAGGATTTGTGCTGAGGCACCCGGAAGTTTCATTCAAACAACATGAAGTCTTGCTATATTGTGACAATTGCAGTTTGTCCCACCATTAGAACTGCTCCGGAGGTGAAAGAGTTAACTACCATGCCAGGCATGGAGTTTAGAGCGTGAGCTCGGTTAGAGAAGCTCTGTCTGACTATTTTCAAACCGAAACTGTCAGATTCTTTACTCCGCCTCACTGAACAGTCGCTCCGGAGATTTCTCCTACTGCTCGGTTCATTTCTCGGTTTAAACAGTATTTTCTCGGTTAAATTCAACCGCGAGTATTATTATTTTAACCGCAAAACCGATCGGTTCAAGCTCTGTCTGTGGTATTTGTAATAGATAGGTTTTTCTGTGTGGAACTTGTAAATTTTATCGGTTCGAACCGATCAGGCTGTTAAAACTTTTAAAAGAAAGCATTTTAGGCTTTTAGAGTGCGGTTCAGTTCTTATCAGTTCTAAAAAAGCGGATTTCATTACGGTTTTTCCACGACCGTGACACGGTTGGGAACCGATAAGGGTGTCTTGCCTGGCACCGCCGTTAAAAGGGTAAGTTTGTTGGTTAGGCTGGCATCATGCGTCTGAGAAAACCCAAAGAAAACCGCCCACTGTTTCAACACTGTAGTGTCTGTGGGGAAGCCTTTGCCAAGGCTGACCCACACACTACATGTGTCTATTGTCTGGGGTTTGACCACCTCAATTCAGACTGCCAGATTTGTAAAATTTCCTGCAGCCACCCTGGACAAGAGAGTGGGCAGGCTCAGGGAGCGAGAGGCCAAAAGTCTGCTGACCCGGATGGCCGGCGGTTCGGTGCCAACCGGACTGGAGGGAGTGCCCTCTGACCGAGGCGAGACTTGCAAATAAAGCTGACTCTGAGGAGCCAGTTCCAGCAAAGAAAACTAAAAAATCAGCAGGTTTGGCGTCCAAAATTCCTTCCCCAACTGCTGCAGAAATAGCAAAAGCTATACAGATTGTACAGTCACTTTCTCCGGTTCCGTCCGAACCGCCACTGTCTGGTAAAAGGTCGGTTCGGCCGGTTCCACTGGTTCAAGAATATGATATTGAAGAGTTTTATGAACCAGAGGAGGGGGAGGAGGATTATGATCAGTGTGAATGTGACTTCAAGAGTCTGGATGTGCCCATTGAACCGGACATCTCCCCAGACAGACCTTTGGAATCTCCCCCTATACTTTCTGAGTCCCCTTCTCACTTTTTGTTTTATAAAAAGGTTGCTGAAACCCTCCAGCTCCCATTAGAGGAAGCTGTGGATGAGCAAGAGGAACCTGATTTTGTGGAAATGATGGATATCCCAGAGTCTAGGAGATTATCTATCCCCTTACATAAATCACTTAGGAAACAAAAAATAAAAATACTAAAAGCTCCTAATTCTGTGCCTCCTGTTGACAAGAAGATGGACAGGAGGTACACTTTATCAGGTCCTGATACAGACTTTCTTTCACAGCAATGCAATCATGTTGGGGTAGTTCAGGCTGCAGCCTGTGATAAGGCTAACATTCCCCTGGCTTCACATCCTCCTGACAAGGACTCCAGGAAGATTGATGCCATGGCTAAAAAACAATACATGGCAGCGTCTTTGGGACTCAGACAAGCAAATTACATGGCTTATGTGGCAAGATACCAAAAATCTAGATGGGACACTGTCATGGCTTTGGCCAAACAGGCCCCTGGCCAGCTTGCCAAGGAGCTGGAGCAGGTGGCTGCTGATGGTATTGAGGCATCCAAGGTGCAATTCCATGTTGCTGTGGATTCTAATGATGTATCTGTGGCCTTTCGTAGGTTGGCTTGGCTCAGGTGTACTAGTTTGTCACAGGATACCCAGACTAAGGCCATGGATTTTCCTGTGGTAGGGAATTCTCTGTTTGGGGAGCAGACAGAGAATTACATGAAGAAAATGGATGAATATAGAACCACTTATAGGAGTGCAACAAGCCAAGGAGCGGCAAGCTCCTCAGAAGCAGACCCCAGGGTAGAGGTAGGCCTTTGACAGGCCTTTTACCAAACCCAGGCTTCTTCTGTTTATGCTCAGAGGGGGTTCTTCAGAGGCAGAGGCAGACGGGGTGCAAGCAGGCCTGCTTCCACCCCTCAGCCTAAAGCCCCTGCCAAACAGGCACCCTGATGGGGTGCCCAGGGCCGGTTCTCCATTACCTGTAGGGGGCAGGCTGGCTTACTTCGTTCAGGACTGGGAGTCTCTAACCTCAGACAAGTGGGTCCTGGAAGTAATAAGCCAGGGTCTGGTTCTCAGCTTCAAAAAATTTCCAAAGATGAGAGCCAGATCTTTTCCACCTGCAAACCCTCTAGAGACCTTTGCCTTAGAAACAGAAGTCTCAGCCCTCCTGGCTCTCAGAGCTGTAGAAAGGGTTTCCCCCTACTCCAGGGCAAGGGTCTGTACTCCAGGTACTTCCTTACCCCAAAAAAGACAGGAGAATGGCGGTCCATTTTGGACCTAAGATATCTGAACAAGCACCTTTTGAAACCAAAATTCAAAATAGTGACTCTGGCAATAATTTTACCTTCTCTAAGGCCAGGGGACTGGCTAGCTTCCCTGGACCTCAAGGATGCCTATTTCCATGTTCTAATCAGAAGCTCCCACCGAAAGTACCTCAGATTCGAACTGTCCTCAGGCCATTACCAGTTCAGAGCAATGCCCTTCGGCCTCACCTCTGCCCCAAGGGTATTCACAAAATATCTAGCAGTAGCAGTTGCTCATTTAAGAAGGCAAAAGATTGCTATTTTTCCCTACCTAGACGACTGGCTTATTGTAGGCCAGTCTCCAGAACAGGTCAAATCACACCTGCAAGTTACCCAGCAGCTGCTCACCTCTCTGGGTTTTCTGCTCAGTCTTCCAAAGTCAGTGCTGGAACCTGTTCAGGTACTCACCTTCATAGGTGCAGAACTGGATACAAAGCAGGCCAGAGCCTTCCTGCCCTTAGAGAGGGTAAGGAACCTGGTGGCCCTTGCCTCTTCATTCACTCTGCAGGTCTCTCGACCAGCAAGGCACTTCTTACAGCTCCTAGGACACATGGCTGCTTCCACAGCTGTAGTGCAAGGAGCAAGATTTCAGATGAGGGACATTCAGTTTCACTTGAGAGCCTTTTGGTCTCAAAGAAAAGATCCCCTTTCCAAGTTGATCCCAGTGACTCGAACCCTGATCCAGGCCCTTCAGTGGTGGCAGGATCAGAGCAATTTAAGACTAGGGGTCCCCTTCATCCCTCTATCTCACTCCTTGACCCTTACTACAGATGCGTCCCTTCTGGGATGGGGAGCTCACATGGGCGACCTCTCCACCCAGGGAGTGTGGTCCCCTCAAGAGTCTCTGCTCCACATCAATTTGCTGGAACTCAGAGCTGTCTTTCTAGCACTTCAAGTGTTTTCTGCATCTGTTCAGAACAAAGTGGTACAAGTCAGAACAGACAACACCACCACAATGTGGTGCATCAACAAACAAGGGGGCACTCGGTCTTCGGCCTTGTGCACCGAAGCAATGAAGTTGTGGTCTCTGGCTTATTCCCTGAACACTTCCCTCATAGCAGTTCACCTCCCAGGAAAGGACAATGTCCTGGCAGATGCTCTCAGCAGGATTTCCCAGGGCCATCACGAATGGTCTCTGGATCCCCAAGTTCTGGGGATAGTTTATGCCAGATGGGGCACTCCTCAGATAGATCTTTTCGCAGCCCCAGACAATCACCAACTTCCACTGTTTTGTTGCAGGCCCCCAGTGATGGGTTCAGTCCCCCTGGATGCCTGTCTCCTAGATTGGGAAGGGAAGTTTCTATATGCCTTTCCCCCCTTCCCCTCTCCTTTTCAAGGTGCTAGTGAAAATCAGATCCCAGCCTTGCAGGATGATTCTGATTGCTCTGGATTGGGCCAGGCAGCCCTGGTACCCACTCCTTCTGTCCTTAGCAGTCCATCTTCCTCTGTGCCTCCCAGGAAACACAACCTGTTATCTTGTGCCCTGGGGAGAGTTTGGTATCCGAATCTCAATTCCCTCAACCTCAAGGCCTGGCTCTTGAGGAGTTAGAGTTTGCTGACCACACCTTTCTCAAGGTGTTCTTGACATCCTGAAGGTTTCTAGGAAGCCTTCCACTAGGGCTACTTATAATTCTAAATGGAAAAGGTTTTCCATCTGGTGTTTTGGGAAGCATATTCCCCGGAATCTGCTGACTTGCCCATTGTTTTGGACAATATGGTCTATCTTAACTCTTTGGGCCTGAGACCAGCTACCCTGAAAGTACATTTGGCAGCTGTCTCTGCTTTTATTTCAGCAGGAAAGCCCTCTTCTCTTTCCACTCACCCTGTATTTTCCAAGTTTTTCAAGGGATTACTTCATACTAATCCACCTTTCAGGGACCCGGCCCCTGCCTGGGATCTTAATGTTTGCATTGCTCAGTTGATGCAACCCCTTTGAACCTCTGTCTTCTGCAGAGCTTAAGTATTTGACTTGGAAAACTGTTTTTCTAGTAGCCATCACTTCTGCCAGGCGCATAAGTGAGTTACAAGCTTTGTCAGTAGAGAGCTGACTTTATTTCCTTTCACAGGATAAAGTAGTCCTTAGGACTAACAGAAAGTTTTTGCCTAAGGTGGTTTCAGATTTCCATCTTAACCAATCTATCTCCCTTCCAGTGTTCTTCACTGAACATTCCTCCTCTGGTGAGAGGAGGCTGCGCAGCTTAGATGTTAAGAGGGCCCTTAGTTACTATATAGAGCGTACCAAGGGTCATAGGTTCGAATCCCTCCAACTCTTTCTCACCTATGGTGAGGTTGGGAAAGGTAAAGCTGCCACTAAGAGATCCATTGCCAGGTGGATTGTCTCGTGTATCCAATTTTGTTATCAAAAACTGGGAAAGGTTCCCCCTTCAGGCCTGAGGGCTCACTCTACCAGAGGTACAGCTGCATCTCTAGCTGCTGCCAGAGATATCCCTATCTTGGAGATATGTCAAGCAGCTACCTGGAAAATGGTACACACTTTCACCAAGCATTACTCCTTGGATATCCAGGCCAGGAGGGATGCTAGATTTGGCACAGCCGTGCTTCAGAGCCTATTCCCTAAGTAGGTTCTGTCCTTCCACCATGGAGGTACTGCTGTGTATTCTGCAATTGTCATAATATAGCAAGACTTCATGTTGTTTGAAGAAAAAATTACTCACCTTAGTAATGTTGTTTCTTCTAATGGAGTCTTGCTATATTATGACCCCCAGCCTGCCCCTCTCAGAACTTCTACTTGGGTATGGGGTGGGCAGTCCAGTGTTGGCACTTGTTATGCCCATTTTATGTTTTTTCCACCCCTTTTTGGGGTTTTGGGGTGTTGTGTTTTATTTTATCTTGTGTTATTATTTTTCTGGTCCCCTGACTTGAGTCTTGGTGTTGGGACCAGGAATAGGTGTTAATATTTAGGTAGCCAGTTGGCTAGTGTAGGTTACAGCTTCCACACAGAACCTTAGTGAGTTTTTGCTCGTAAAGATCTGACAGTTTCAGTTTGAAAATAGCCAGACAGAGCTTCTCTAACCGAGCTCGCGCTCTAAACTCCATGCCTGGCATGGTAGTTAACTCTTTCACCTCCGGAGCAGTTCTAATGGTGGGACAAACTGCAGTTGTCATAATATAGCAAGACTCCATTAGAAGAAACAACATTACTAAGGTGAGCAATTTTTTCTTGTGTTTCAAAAGAGAAAAAGCCTGTGGGGCACCTGCAACCATTGAGGTGAGTTTGCTCTGCTTAAGGGCCAATGTGTTTTCACCTGAGACGAGATGAATTTAAGTGACTGCTACTGTGTGGTCAGGAAAAGACAGCCAAGTACAGTTTTACAAGTTGTGGGAATTGTACTGCTTAACTCTGTGGGGGTCTAGAGAAATGGGCAGTGCCACTCATTAAAGCAGCAGTGCAACAAAAAAAGTTATTCCAAAATGCACATTTTCTGCTATGGTTATGAAAAATATTAGCAAAACTGTTCATCTTGGTTTTCTGGATATTTTTTAGACTCTTTATTGCTGTTTGAACCTCCTCATTTGAGATGGGTTGGGTCATCTGATCTTTTTGATAATGCATTAAGCCTGGTATAGAAATCCGATTGAAATATTGGGGTTAACTGTTCACTTTAGGGGCGTTTCCAAATGTTTTCTCCACATATTGGTTAATGATTCCTATTATTGCTTTAAAGAGGAATTTCAGTGATGGTCCAAAGAATTACAGCTTGTAGTCATTATATGCAGTACTAGACCTGAAAGGGTGTATGCATTTGTGATTTGTGGCCAAGGTTTACGCTGCTTTCCATAATTTGGATTTGTTTTTGAGCCCTGCTGCACTTGCCTTTGGTGTTTAGCTGCTGGATTGCTAGCTCCTGGTGACATCATTGTAGGATAGGGGAGTGACTCACACTGTGCAGCACTATGCAGTTGCAACAATGTTGCAAGGGAAATCTACCAGTACTTACTATACATACTGTGTTCCCCTTCCCCCAAGACACCCTGTAAGCAATGCATTATGCCAAAATCCACATGCCTTGTCAGTAATTTTTTTTTTGTGTGAAATTAACTTCCCTACAGTGATGTCAGCAGTACAACCCTAGGTCCACAGAAGCCCTGGTACACCCTGCAATTGTTGGCAGCTCAGAATGCAAAAACTAACTGCAGCAGACAATAATGAAATACAATTTCAGAATCAGTGCAAGAAGGGGTAATTTATTCATGGAAGTCGAAAGGACTGGTGAAGTTCCTCTTTAACGTTAGTGCTTAATTGTCCCATCTCATCTAACTGTAGAATCAATTTCTTCTCCACTCTTTTTTGACAGTCCTCAAAAGTTTCTCTTACATTCTGTTCCAAACCTTGCTTCTTGCTGAAATGTTGTTGCCATTATGTGTTTTGTACATTTCTGTTTTGATATTACTAATTTGTTTTTTGTAATCCATGTTTAATGTTTCAATTTTTGATATAAGGGCCTGTAACCGCTTTCGTAATTGCAGATACTCTTAGTATGTATTTGTTGCCTGTTTCACTGCATACCTTTGAAAGAAAGATTTAAAGTACATTTTTGAGTCTACTCACCACTCTCTTAAATTACTGTACTGACAGCCTTGCATTCCATCGCCTCCCCCATTCAAACAGTATTTTTACGTTCGCTTGGGCGCATGCGCAAGGAACATATTGGGAGAGTAGCACACTTGGAGGTGTGCCTCTCCCACCCAATGCACTGCTCCCTTGAGCAGGCGTGGCGGTCCTGCACCAATGGGTTCAGGAGCTCAGTATGACAGCGGTGTTCTTCTGCTTCAAAGGAAAGCACCGCTGCCATACTGAGCGCCGCCCCCCCTCACGTCACGCGCTACCTCCCCCCGCGCACGTCACGCCGCCCCCCTAAAACTTTGGTGCCATGCTGGGAGCCCATCCCAGCGTGGCAAATGTTGTTTGGCCGACGGGGTGCCTAATCCCCCGCCGGCTCCACGGCCCCTGTTATCTCTGCCTACGCTTGGGAGCCCACCCAGCATGGCAGACCATTTATTTACTTTGCCGATGGGGTGCCTAATCCCCGCCGCCTCCTCGCCTCCAGAAGCTTGTCGACGGGTGCCCAATCCCGTCAGCTCCCGCCCAGCCATCTTCTGCCACGCTGGGAGCCCACCCCAGTGTGGCAAAGGTCCCACGCCGCCTTGTTTTTTTTTAAACTGGAAAACAAAACGGTCCCACAGCGCGCCTCCCAGCCCCGTCCCTCAACCCGCACCCACCCACTGCACACCCAGCCTCCCCACACCCCCCTCACCCCATACTTACTTCCGGACTCCAGCGTGACAATCTTTGGTGGATTGGGAACGCGTCTGCACTCTTCAAAGCCGACCGCGAACTGAGGAAATGCCGGTAAGCTGTATAATGGCCTACATAGGGGGTTTCAACTTTATTGCGTATCTCAGTCATTTTTTGGAATTTTTGCTCCAAATTTTCAACATGGGGTTTTTGGGACCCCTTCTCATGAATGATGTCACTGTCATGGCGTTATTCAGGCCCGAAGGCTGATTTCGCAGGCACTGCGCAGTCACTGCGCAAACTCACCCTTCGGCCTCGAATAACACCATGACAGTGACATCATTCATGAGAAGGGGTCCCAAAAACCCCATGTTGAAAATTTGGTGCAAAAATTCCAAAAAATGACTGTTTTACGAGCGTGCGTTGCGCAGTTCCTACGCAGGCTCGTAAGTTCACGAATTTTCAATATTTTCACTCCAGATTTTTAACATTGCCATTTTATCACACCTTCTTATGAGTTGTACAGCTGTCATTTTTTACATCTCACCCAAAATGTGTTTCCGCCCATGTAGCGCACAATGGCACAGTCAGTATGCGAAATCAATGTATGGAACACATTAAGAAAATCACAGTGAAACTGTTCATGAGCAGAGGTCTTAAAATGGCTGTGCTGAAAATTTGGTGAAAACATTCCTAAAAATGACTGTTTTATGACTGCATTGCGCAGTTCCTACTCATGCTCGTAAGTTTGCAAAATTTCAATATTTTCACTCCAGATTTTCAACATTGCCATTTTACCACACCTCCTTATGAGCAGTACAGCTGTCATTTTTCACATATTGCCCAAAACGTCTTTCCACCCATGTACTGCACAATGGTGCAGTCGGTGTGCGAAATCAACGTATGGTACACAGTAAGAAAATCACAGTGACACTGTTCACTAGCAGAGGTTTTAAAATGGCAATGTTGAAAATTTGGTGAAAAAAAGCCTGCAAATGACTGTTTTACGAGCATGCGTTGCGCAGTTCCCACGCACGCTTGTAGGTTTGCGAATTTTCAATATTTCCACTCCAGATTTTCAACATTGCCATTTTACCACACTTCCTTATGAGCAGTACAGCTGTCATTTTTCACATCCTCCCCAAAACGTGTTTCCACCTATGTAGCGCACAATGGGGGTAACAGCAAGGTCATGCTGACAATTTATTGTGCAAATACCAGCAGTCGCACAGGGCATTAGGGTAAAGCACCATACATGCCAAACACCACTGCAGATACCTGCAAGCGAACATTCGGCATTGACAAATGCTTGTTTCTGTTTCTAACAAGACTGTGTTCAGACACCATGGACCTTTCTTACCGGTGGACATGTCATCCCATGTCATCTCTAGCGCTATTGCTCTATGATCTGTAAATGCCAAATCTAGTGTCCATATGTTTTTCACTGTGAGTGATTTTGTTAGAAAAGGAAATCTATTCTTGTTGACAGTGGGCTCCTGAAATAGGTATTCCCACCCGTCAATTGTTTTGTATGGTAATCATCTTGTAATTGGGTTGTGGTTATGATTTCTTTAAGAACACTCTAATCACAGAACATTTTGTTTGTTTTACCCCCTCTGCCTGATTGGTGTGTGGCACAGTTGAAATCCCCTCCCCAAATGACTAACCTAGGAGTTTGCAAATAAGACTGGATTTTTTTGAACGGTTCAGTTCTTTTGCTTCTTATTTGGCGTGCATAAGTGTTGATCGGTCTCAATCTGGTGTTTTCGTAGTGTAGGTCTAGTATCATGGTTCTTCCAGGTTCTAGATCGGTTAGTCTGAACACTTTTGAATTATTTTTACTGAATAAAATCCCTAGGCCATCACACGTGTCCTCCCCTTATGACCAGAAGGTGGCCCCTTTTCCCCATTGTTTGGTGGCTTGTGCAATTTCATAAAAAAATTTAAGTCTTGTGTCTTGAATGCAAATTATGTTAGTCTTGGATCTACTTAACTCTGAAACGCTAGTAAGGCGTCTCTTCCCATTTTTTATACGTTTGGTATTCAACGTTAAGATCTGGAGGGATGTCATTAGAAACGGGGAGTTAAGTGATTACCCTGGCCTGTACATTTACTTTTGTCTAATGTTCCATTTCTTTTTCACTGTATCTCCTTCCCCCTTTCTTCTTTCCCAGAGGAGTGATCCATTGTGGATGAGGAAATGGAATAATCTGATTCCATCTCGTCTTCCTCTGTGTCTCCCCAAGCTTTCTCCAGAGGTAATACCTTGAATTTGTTTGTAGCCACCACCTTGTTTTTCCCTGCCGCTTCGATTTTGGGGGCATAGTATCCTGGTATTGCTCTTGTAGTTCTTCTCATACACTAGTCCCTGCTTTTACTGGTGTACCTAAAGAGTCTGTTAACTTGTTTTTCATTTGATTGTGCCTGGTTACAGTCTGAAGGAGGGGGTAGGGGTATAGGTCCCTCAATTTCCGCAAAGGCCTTGCTAGCTTCCTCTTTCAACTTCTTATCTATTTCCTGCTCTGGGGTGACCTTTTCAGAGGTACCCCTTGTGTGCTTTCTTCCTCCTACGTTGCCTCTTTTCCTTTTTCTGTTCCCTTTACTCTCTGTTTCTCTTGTTCTTGTTCTTGGTGGATTGCCTGCATCCTGGCTTCAGAAGCCTTAGCACGGCCTTTTTTCTGAGCCTGCATGATTAAAGCTTCATCGGTCTTCCCTTAGTGATTATTATAGGATGGCTATGGACAGCGTACATATGAATGCCCTTTCTCCTCGCACAAATTACACCTGAATAAATTAAGAGAAGTAGAAGCAAGATGTTCTAATTCTAAACAATGTGTGCACCATTGTGTGTCACACACATTAACAAGGTGCAACCTGGAGCTGCATTTGTGGCAGGATTTGGGCTGCCCTGGGTAAAACAGGGAGCCTCCATCTCTTCCTAGAAAAAAACAGGTAAATGTATAATGCCATTCAAAGTCCTGCACAACCAGTATAGTGTTATGCTTGAGCAACTGTGTTTGGTTGGTTTCAGCCATTAGCACTCTCTATTCCAGAGGAATTACCATCCTGTAGGGGTACGAAAAGCAAGGAACCCTCGGAGAGGGTTCCACCCCTAGAGATACCATGGAACGATTCCCATGGCCAAAGATACCTTAGGAATCCCCAAAAGAAATGTAGTACAAACTTACCCCAAAAGAATGAGGCAACACGAAGCATATGAGCAAGCAGTAACTGTGACGTAGTAGTAGAGAAGCATAGACAGTTTGATAATGTAATGAGATGCTAAGTTTGATAATGTAATAAAATGCCCAGGTTTGCGTAGCATAATACTAATGGTTTGCATTGAGAATTAGGGGATCCTCTAAGGAGAGAGGGAATGGCAGGACATCCTCTACCTCCGTCCAACGGCGAAACTTACCTAAAGAATCTAGGGGACACTACTATGCTAACTAATAGCCATGACCTGAGACAATGGAGGAGAGAAAAAAACCCTATGAGGAGGAAATCTCTGGAGATCCAAGGCCTAGGTTGCCTTCCCTCCAGGATTGGGATAGTTTATTTAGTGACAGCTCTGCAGCTGCAATTTGGAAAAACCCAATTAAAGGGAGGTGGACAATATTCCAGTTTGGAGGAAGGCTATCACTCAAACCCTCTAGTGGGAATGCCGTGGAAGGTTGTGAGAAAACTCTTAAACATTATGTGCATCTAAGGCACAGGAGAAGAGCAACAGCTGCTGAGGCACACACCTGGCCTATCCACCTTAAACTCAAACCGGGTGAACCAGAGGCAGTCGTTAGGGAGAATGCAGTGAAGGTACCTTGCTAGGGAAACCACTAAAATCAATAGCCTAACTGTTATAGTGGAACGCTATAGCCAAATGAGGTAACTTTTTCCACCCTTCACCACTAGTCTTAAATTCTACTCCAGGAGTTGCTGTCGCATAGCAGACTGCTGAAGCCAATCCCGGGGCAAGGACATTCTCAGCTATGGGCCAGGTGAGAAGGATCCCGCTCCAAGTTGAACACGCTCAAGATGCAGACTAAATGCAGAGCGAGACCGCCGGCTGCAGGAACCCTGCACCAGAATAGAATGGCTGGCATGCCTCAGAATTGATTGAGAGCTGAAAAGCTGGTGAGCTGAATGAGCACGGCGTGCTGAGAGCGAAATGAGCATTGAGTGCTGAGACCTTGCAAGGTCAAATGCAGAATTGTGTGCAGCAGAATCCCAGAGGCTGAAGCTGAGGGGATGGCAGTAGGCATGAAGCAATGATCTGTGTAAGCAATGAGCAATGATAGTGTGAGCAAGCATGGACCTGTACATAGGTCAGTAAACAGTAGTAGTGATAGGTGGACCTGCACGGAGGTCCACCTAACATGTAGCAATGAAACAGCACTGAATGGAGGCAAGCCAGCCAGACATGAATAGCCAAATCAAGGTGACAAATACTCTGAGGATTTTCGGCGGCAAGGTAGGATTTAATAATAAAGCTATATTAACAGCCTCAGCAGGAGCTTAGTTCGCTGACCTCAGAGTTGTAAGTGCAATAAATCATGGAGACAGTGCTCTGAAAACAGGTGTAGCCAGGCGTGCAGTGAAGCTGCAAGTAGAATGAGAGCATGAATGAGCAGCACAGCTAGGGTCAGAGTAAACCAGTGTCATACTAACATACTATTTGCCAGCAGATTAGGCCTAACGGTCTATCGAGTCTGCTCGAACCTTAGCTCCTTAGTTGGGTGCTGAGGCCCTCCCATCCCTTGTGCTCCAGAAACCCCTATCATCCATCCCCACCCCCCTGGGACAGGCCATCATCTGATACATCCACTTTCTGTGTCTGTCCCACCCTCTCTTGAAGCCCTCCACTGTGGATCTCTGAACCAGCTCGCCAGGCAGTGCATTCCAAGGTCCACCACCCCTCAGTGAAAAACCTCCTCCTCGCTTCCCCTCATCCTTCCACCTTCCAACTTCAAACCATGCCCTCTGGTGATACCTCCCTGCTTTAGTCTAAAGATCCCTCCATGTTTACTCCTATTTATTCCCTTGAGGTACTTGAAGACCCTCAATCATGTCCCCCATCTCCTCTCCTCCAATGAAAACATGCAGAGCTCCTCAAGTCTGTCCTCATACATCAAATCCCCTAGCCCTTGTATCATCTTAGTTGCCCTCTTCTGTACCCTCTCCAGGAGCTGTATGTCCCTGTTCAAGTGTGGTCTCCAGTACTGCACACAGTACTCAAGGTGTGGTCTAACCAGTCCATTGTACAGCGGCAGAATCACTTCCTTGCTCCTAGAGGTGATCCCCCTTACGATGCTTCCCAACATCCTGTTTGCCTTGCTAGCCACTCTCCTGCACTGCTCAGAGTTATTCATACATGCATCCACTATGACCCCTAGGTCTTTTTCCCCTATTGAGGCCACCAGCGCCTCCCCTCCCAGGGTGTACCTGTGTTTAGGGTTTACCTGACCAAGATGCAACACCTTGCACTTAGTGATATTGAAATTTAATTTCCATATGTGAGCCCAGCTTTCCAGGGTGTCCAGGTCCTCTTGCAGGGCCAACCTCCCCTCTTCTCCCTCAACTACTGCTCCCATCTTGGAGTCATCCGCGAAGAGACTCATTTCACACCCTATTCCCTCCCTGATGTCCGATATGTATGCATTAAACAGGATCGGACCCAGGACTGAGCCCTGTGGTACCCCACTACCAACCTCTCTAGGGTTCGAGAGCTCCCCACAGACCACTACTCCCTGGGTGCGTCCAGCTAGCCAGTTTTCAATCCATCTGACCATCAAAGGGCCTACTCCCAACCCCATCAGTTTCTCCACCAGACCATTGTGGGGTCAGAGTCAAACGCCTTGCTGAAGTCCAAGAATAATACATCCACAGGCTGTCCCCTGTCCAGTTCTGATGTTACCCATTCGTAGAACTCCACCAGATTGGTTTGACATGATCTACCTGGCGCAAACCCATGTTGCCGACTATCCAGACCTCCCACCTCCTCTAAGTACACCCCCAATCGTTCCTTTCGTATACTCTCCATTAATTTTCCTACCACCGAGGTCAAACTGATAGGTCTATAGTTACCTGGTACTTCCCTCGACACCCCTTTATGGTTTGGCACCACATGTGCCTCTCGCCAATCTCTAGGTACCCTCCCTGTCTCAAGTGACCTGTTGAAGAGCTATGCCAGGGGTGCAACCAGTATGTCCGCCAGTTCTCATAGTATTCTCGGATGAATGCCATCCGGCCTAGGAGATTTGTCTTTCTTTAGGGCCTTGAGGGCTAACCACACCCTTTTGGCGGAGATAGCATCATCCATCCCCTCCACCTTACTGGCCTTTTTATCCTTATCCAGATGTGACACCCCTGGGGTACCTCTCCCTCCCTCTTGCTCCATTTCTGTTGCTCCCCTGATCCCACTCACTGCTGCTTCTATCCCCTTCGTGCCTTGCTTTGTAGATATCCCATCCCCCTCACTAGTGAACACAGAGGCAAAGTACTCATTAAATACCTCTGCCTGGTCCCTCGCCTCTTCCACCCACCCTCCTTCTGATCTCAATCTGCTGAGATGGCCCTTAGTTTTTCTCTGCTCCCCAATGTACCAGAAGAACCCCTTTTCCCCTCCTTGTATCCCCTGTGCCAGCCGCTGCTCTTTACTGGACTTTGCTCCCCTCACCATACGGGTGACTTTTCTAGATGCAAGATGGTACATTTCCTTATCCCTAGCCCTTCTTGTTGTTTTATATTTTTTGTAGGCCGCCTTCTTTTCTCTGACTGCTACCTGTACCTCACTGGACCACCAGCATGGTTTATGTGACCTTGCTCCCTCACGTTTCAACTTAGCACGGATCCTGACTGCCTCTTGAAGTCCCCGTTTTACAACCTCCCATCTCCTTTCCACACTTGTCATTGATGTAATCCCCTTCAAGTGATCCTTGAGAATTTTTCCCATGCCCTCAAAGTCTTCCCCCCTGAAGTCCACTGCCAGTGTCCTAGATCTCCCCCCCTCCCCCCATGCTTATTTGAAACCAGACAGTATTGTGGTCGCTCCCAGTCAGGGGGTCCTGTACAACCAGGTCCCTTACCAGATACCCATCTGCCAGAACCACGTCCAGGATATGCCCCTCCCTTGTGGGCTCCATCACATGCTGTGTTAAGAACACATCCTGGAGGCCGTTCAGCAGCCTCTGCTCCTTGGCCACCTTAGAGGACATGGTTCCCCAGTTTGTACCTGGCACGTTAAGGTCCCCCATCAACACCACTTCTTCCCCATTTGGTCCACACTGGGCAATGATGTTGTCCAGCAAACCATCCTCTAGAACATCACTCATCCCGGGGGCCTATATACTACACCCAGCTTGACCTCATCTCCTGCTAGGGATCGTAAGGTGACCCATAAGGCCTCCACGTTTGCCTCTGCCTTTTCTGCTCTAGCAATTTCTATGTCATCTCTAATGAACATAGCCACTCCACCCCCTCTGCCCTCCTTTCTGTCCTTCCTAAGCATAGTGTACCCGCATACGTTTAGGTCCCAGTCATGGTTTTTGTTGGCCCATGTCTCCGTGACCGCCGCCACATCCACCCCCCAAAACAGCATGGCCTGGAACTCTGGCAACTTGTTTCCCAAGCTCCTGGCATTTACTAACACCAACCCCAACCCCTTATCCCTGATCCTCTTTGTCGACCCCCACCCAGGTTCCTTATACTTCCATCCTCAACACAGGGCAGGACAGTGGAAAGTGGAAAAATAGACAAGGACAGTAAGAGCAGGGATGTGGGAAAAAAGGATAAAGCCAGCATTAAATGGAGGGCAATGAGTACCAATGCCCGTAGTTTGGGAAACAAGCTTTCTGAGCTAGTAGCCCTGATGGAAGATGAACAATTGGATATTGTGGCAGTCACGGAAACATGATACACCAAGAACCATGACTGGGATGTCAACATACCAGGGTACACAATCTACAGAAGGGACAGGGAAGGTAAAAGAGGAGGTGGAGTAGCTCTATACATAAGGAAAGGGATCAAAGCTACAGAACTAAAAAGTAAAGGGGGAGGACAAGAGGCACTTTGGGTCACCTTGGAGACAGGGAATGGCATCACAACCCACACAGGGGTTGTATACAGACCCCCGTCTCAAGGGGAGAAAATGGACAACAGAATGATAGAGGACATTCTCAAAATGGCTGAAAAAGGGGAGATACTGTTGATGGGGGACCTGAATATGCCAGATGTTAACTGGATAACAGGTACTGTAGCCACATCCAAGAGCAGGGTCATTCTCGATGCCCTGCAGGGGGCAGGCCTTAGACAGCTTGTGTTGGAACCCACTCGGGAGGGAGCAATATTAGACCTGGTACTCTCAAATGGAGAGAGGATCACAGATTTAGAAGTCAGTAGACATCTGGGAACAAGTGACCACTGCACAGTGTGCTTCACAATGAGCACAGCCATGGAGATAAGCCATACAAAAACAAGGATACTGGACTTTAGAAGAGCTGACTTTGGCAAAATGGGTGAATACCTGAAAAATGCACTAGCAAATGACCAAAAAGGAGGGGTGGAAGAACAATGGAGAAAAATCAAAACTGCCATCATAGAGGCAACAAGCCTTTGTGTGAAGCAAATAAAACAAAGCGGAGTAAAAGACCACTATGGTTTTCAAACGAGGTGGCAGGGAAGGTAAAGGAGAAAAAGGCTACATTCAAAAAGTATAAGGAATCACAGAAGGAGCATGACAGGGAACTGTATCAATTAAAGCAGAAAGAAGTGGGGAAGGCAGTCAGACTAGCAAAGGCCCAAACTGAAGAAAGAATAGCCAACTCAGTTAAGAAGGGGATAAACCTTTATAGGTACATTAGGAGCATAGAAAGGTTAAGGGAGGATAGTGAAGATTAATAAAGGAGAGGGAGGTGGGCAGAGGGAGACAGTGAAAAGGAGAGATATTGAATGAATACTTTTGCTCAGTATTCACAAAAGAAGATGAGGAGGAGTTACCTAAACCAGACAATAGAAGCAGTCTGGGTAGGGGGTTGACACCTGTCCATTCACAGAAGAAAGAGTCCTGAAAGAACTCCAAAACTCAATGTGGACAAAGCAATGGGTTCTGACGGGATTCACCCCAGAATCCTAAAAGAACTAAGGGAGGATCTAGTGACACCACTGACCACGCTTTTAACAGATCATGGCAGGATGGGGCGGTACCTGAGGACTGGAGGAGGGCAGATGTGATTCCCCTCACAAAAGTGGGAGCAAGGCAGAAGCAGGAAACTACAGACCTGTAAGTTTGACCTCAGTGGTAGGGAAAATGATGGAATCACTTTGAAAGAAAGAACTGTTGAGTACCTAGAGGTCAGCGGGCACAGGACCCAAAGCAGCATGAATTTACAGCAGGAAGGTCATGTCAGACGAATCTAATTGATTTCTTTGACTGGGTGACCAAAGTAATAGACCAGGAGGGCTGTGGATATGGCCTACCTAGACTTTTAGCAAGGCATTTGACACAGTCCCACACAAAAGATTAATAATCAAATTAGCCAGCCTGGGAGTGGGTCCAAGGGTGGTAGCCTGGTAGCAAACTGGCTGCACAACAGGACACAGAAGGTAACAGTGAATGGAACACATTCCGAAGAAAGGGCGGTTACTAGTGGAGTACCTCAGGGCTCAGTACTGGGTCCAGTCCTCTTTAACATCTTTATAGGTGACATTGCAGAGTGTCTGAAGGGAAAGGTATGCCTCTTTGCAGATGACACAAAGATCTGTAACAGAGTTGATACACAAGGGGGGGGGAGAAAAGATGAGAAGGGACTTGGCAAGGTTGGAGGAATGGTCAGACATGTGGCAACTTAGATTTAATACAAAGAAGTGCAAAGTAATGCACCTGAGAAACAAAAACCCAGGAGAAGAGTACACAATAGCAGGGGAGGTACTAACAACAACAAAAATGGAAAGGGACCTGGGGTAGTCATAGCAGATGACCCAAAGGTGGGTAAGCAATGTGAAAAGTCAGTAAGGAGAGCCTAGGGATATGGGATGCATAGGAAGGGGCATCACAAGTAGAAAAAGGGAAGTGGTTATCCCTCTGTACAGACAGTTGGTGAGACCCCATCTGGAGTACTGCTTGCAGTTTTGGAGACCTCATCTATGCAAGGACATAGACAGGATGGAAGTAGTCCAGAGGAGGGCAACTAAAATGGTGCAGGGTCTGCAGCAGAAGCCATGTGAAGAGAGACTGAGAGAGCTTAATATGTATACTCTTGATGAAAAGAGGGACAGGGGGACATGATAGAAACATTTAAGTACCTCAAGGGAATCAACAAAGTCCAGGAGGGTAGCATCGTTCAGAAAAAGAGATATGTAAGAACAAGGGGGCACAATTTAAAGATAGAAGGGGGACGGCTAAGGGGTAATGTGAGGAAATTTTTTTTCACAGAGAGAGTGGTGAATACATGGAACAGCCTTCCTGAAGAGGTCGTTGGGTCTAAAACGGTGGAGGAATTCAAACATGCATGGGACAGACACAAGGCAATTATAGTTGGGGGTTGCAGGAAGTAGGCTGTTGGTTAACTAGAATCTGCAGCTTATCCAGTAGGTAGGGAAATGGGCAGACTGGGTGGGCCAAGTGGTCATTATCTGCCGTCAAAGTCTATGTTTCAAAGTCTATGATCCTCCCTCTGCTCCTCCTGAAACCTCCACCCCCAGTCTGTTTCCTCTCTCCCCCCCTTGGGCTTGAAGGCTATTCCCCTCATCTGTAGGAGAGGGCTTCTGGTCAGCCCCTCCTTTATCCCTTCCCCCCCTCACAAGTTTAAATCCCATCTTTCTTGAATGTAGTCAGCCATCCCCTGTTTAAGGACTTCCTTCCCTAATGGGGCAAGATGAAGCCTGTCCTTGGCATATAGTCCCTTATCCTCCCGAACTCCATTCCAGTTCCTAACACCCCCAACCCACTCTCTTCACCCCACTTCCTGGTGTCAGGTGAAAAGAATTGAGTATGGAACATGGAGCAGCTATGGTTGAGCTGAAACACAGAGATAATGACTGCAGTAGTTTGAGCATGGTGAGCAACAGTGTAAAAGCGCAAGCACTCGGTAGAGTCAGACTGACTTTGATTTGTCTGTTGGAAGCTGAGAACCTTGCTACACCGCAAAGAACAGACTAACTCCATTTAGGACCTGGAAACCTGGTAAGGCATAATACTGGTGGGGACTTGTTAAGAAGGGGAGCTATGCTTTCTACAAACAGTTTCAGTTTTTTTCCTTATTGGCATTAAGCAGAGAATTGCAGGATTCCATTAAAAGTGTAGTAATTTTATAACCAGAGGGAGTGAGATGCAACTGAATTTGCTTGATTGCTGGATTTGAGACCTAGGATTTGGAAGGATATTTTTGCAACATTTTAAAAGTGTCCTGCTGGCTGAGGAGTGAGTTCATTTTTATCCCTGGACTCAGTAGAGTGGTTTGTGTGGGAGCCATGGTCTAGTAAATTGTGGTGTTAGTTGAATTACTATAAAGGGCAGTAATCACCAGGGTGGTGAAGCAGTTGTGTATTTGATTGTTTCTAACAGTCACCAGTGACTGTGGACCTACCCACTCTTCCCCACCCCACCCCACCCCAGGTGTGGCATTTCCTTTATAGCCAAGGTTCTGACATCACTTCCTCAACAGGTCTTGGGGCAGAACTGTCATATTCTTAATAACCCAGCACGGTGCAAAAAGGGTAGGTACACACCACAAATAATAATTAAAAATATATAGATATTACATATTGTATATTATAAGGGAGAGGGATATGTGGGGAGTGGTGCAATGCACTGGCTGTGGGGCAGCAGTTTTCCGGAAGACATTCTGGAAACTGCGTTGCTGTACTATTTGCAGGCAACTGTCAGCTCTGAGGGAGGTGGTTGCCCACCTCCAGGCTGAACTGGCAAGGACTAAGGAGGCCTCCCCCTTCCAAAGAGCACCACTGCCACAACCACTGCCTCAGAGGTTGCCAAGTATGAAGAGCAGTTGGACCACAGTGGGTTCTGGGAGGGTGCGGGTGGTGGACCAGAGATGAAGACTCCTGGTTGTACCTCTACACAAATCTTATGCCATTCTGGCAGAGCAATTTTTCTCTATGATGGCACCCTCAGTGGAGACCCAGAAGAATGCTGAGGACATTCACAGTGGAGACCCACAAAAGGCTGGCAAGGGATACCACAGGGGAAGGAAACAGCTTCTGATAAGGGACTCAGTTGTTAGGGGGGTAAAACTGGGGAAGGGAGGGGAGAGGAGAAGGAAGTAAGGTGTCTGCCTGATGCCATGGCTTGGAGGGACAGGTAGCGAATCCTCAGGATTGCAGAAGCAGCATCACAGGAGAGGGAACTAGATATCATAGTCCACCTTGGGACAAATGACCTAGCTAGGCATGGCTCAGTGCAGTGCAGAATGAATTTGTGGAGTTGGGGAGGGGCCTCAGACAGTTAGCAAGCACAGTAACCTTTTCAGAGGTGCTACCAGTCCATGGCAGGAGTGAGGCTAGGGTACTGCACACCATGCAGTTTAATGAATGGTTGCAAAACTAGTGCAGAGCACAGGGTTTTTGCTTCATTGGGGACTGGGGGTCCACTTGGAGAGATAAAGGTCTATACTGGCACGATGGTCTGCATCTGTCCACGAAGGGAACCAAGCTCCTAGGTTACAGGTTTAAATGCTTCCTTGGCAAGCTTTTAAACTAGCCAAGGGAGGAGGCACTGATGAAAGGAAGGAAATTTCAAGCCTCTCCCCAGAAAACATGGCAGGTAGTAAGGTAAACACTGAGGTACAGAACACAACACAGGGCAGGACAGGGGTAAATGGAAAAATAGACAAGGGATGGGGGGAAAAAAGGATAAAGCCAACACTAAATGGAGGGCAGTGAGTACCAATGCCTGTAGTCTGGGAAACAAGCTTCCTGAGCTAGTAGCCCTGATGGAAGATGAACAGTTGGATATTGTGGCAGTCACGAAAACACAGTACACCGAGAACCATGACTCAGATGTCAACATACCAGGGTACACAATCTACAGAAGGTACAGGGAAGGTAAAAGAGGAGGTGGAGTAGCTCTATACATAAGGGAAGGGATCAGAGCTACAGAACTAAAAAGTAAAGGGGGAGGACAAGAGGCACTCTGGGTCACCTTGGAGACAGGGAATGGCATCACAATCCACACGGGTTGTATACAGAACCCTATCTCAAGGGGAGGAAATGGACAACAAAATGATAGAGGACATTCTCAAAATGGCTGAAAAAGGGGAGATACTGTGGATGGGGGACGTGAATATGCCAGATGTTAACTGGACAACTTGTACTGCAGAGAACAGGGTCATTCTCGATGTCCTGCAGGGGGCAGGCCTTAGACAGCTAGTGTTGGAACCCACTCAGGAGGGAGCAGTACTAGACCTGGTACTCTCAAATGGAGAGAGGATCACAAATTTAGAAGTCAGTAGACATCTGGGAACAAGCAACCATTGCACAGTGTGCTTCACAATGAGGACAACCATGGAGATAAGCCATACAAAACAAGGATACTGGACTTTACAAGGGCTGACTTTGGCAAAATGGGTGAATACCTGAAGAAGGCACTAGCAAATGACCAAAAAGGAGGGGTGGAAGAACAATGGAGAAAAATTAAAACTGCCATCATCAAGGCAACAAGCCTTTGTGTGAAACAAATAAGGAAAACAAAGCGGAGTAAAAAAACAGTATGGTTCTCAAAAGAGGTGGCAGGGAAGGTTAAGGAGAAAAAGGCTACATTCAAAAAGTATAAGGAATGACAGAAGGAGCACGACAGGGAACTGTATCAGTTGAAGCAGAAAGAAGTGGGGAAGGCAGTCAGACTAGCAAAGGCTCAAACCGAGAAAGCCAACTCAGTTAAGAAGGGGGATAAAACCTTTTATAGGTACATAAGGGAGCATAGAAAGGTTAAGGGGGGATAGTAAAGATTAATAAAGGAAAAGGAGACAGTGAAAAGGCAGAGATGCTGAATGAATACTTTTGCTCAGTATTCACAAAAGAAGATGAGGAGGAGTTACCTAAACCAGACAGTAGAAGCACTCTGGGTAGGGGGGTTGACACCAGTCCATTCACAGACGAAGGAGTCTTGAGAGAACTCCTAAAACTCAAGGTGAATAAAGCAATAGGGCCTGACGGGATTCACCCAGAATCTTAAAATAACTAAGGGAGGACCTAGTGACACCACTGACCACAATTTTTAACAAATCATGGATGGATGGGGCGGTACCTGAGGACTGGAGAAAGGCAGATGTAATTCCCCTTCACAAAATTTGCAAGCAAGGCAGAAGCAGGAAACTACAGACCTGTAAGTTTGACCTCAGTGGTGGGGAAAATGATGGAATCACTTCTGAAAAGAAGAATTGTTGAGTACCTAGAGGCCAGTGGGGCACAGGCCCAAAGCAGAATGGATTTACAGCAGGAAGGTCATGTCAGACGAATCTAATTGATTTCTTTGACTGGGTGACCAAAGTAATAGACCAGGGAGGGGCTGTGGATATGGCCTACCTAGACTTTAGCAAGGCATTTGACACTGTCCCGCACATAACAATAATCAAGTTAGCCAGCCTGGGAGTGGGTCCCAGGGTGGTAGCCTGGGTAGCAAACTGGCTGCACAACAGGACACAGAAGGTAAAAGTGAATGGAACACATTCCAAAGAAAGGGGGGTTACTAGTGGAGTACCTCAGGGCTCAGTACTGGGTCCAGTCCTCTTTAACATCTTTATAGGTGACGTTGCAGAGGGTCTGGAGGGAAAGGTATGCTTCTTTGCAGATAACACAAAGATCTGTAACAGAGTTGATACACAAGAGGGGGTAGAAAAGATGACAAGGGACTTGGCAAGGTTGGAGGAATGGTCAGACATATGGCAACTTAGATTAAATGCAAGGAAGTGCAAAGTAATGCACCTGAGAAACAAAAACCCAGGAGAAGAGTACACAATAGCAGAAGAGGTACTAACAACAGCAAAAATGGAAAAGGACCTGGGGGTAGTCATATCGGATGACCTAAAGGTGGGTAAGCAGTGTGAAAAGTCAGTAAGGAGAGCCAGAGGGATACTGGGATGCATAGGAAGGGGCATCACAAGTAGAAAAAGGGAAGTGGTTATCCCTCTGTACAGACAGTTGGTGAGACCCCATCTGGAATACTTTGTGCAGTTTTGGAGACCCCATCTACAAGGACATAGACAGGATGGAAGTAGTCCAGAGGAGGGCAACTAAAATGGTGCAGGTGTAGCAGAAACCAAATGAAGAGAGACTGAGAGAGCTTAATATGTATACTCTTGATGAAAGGAGGGACGGGGGGACATGATAGAAACGTTCAAGTACCTCAAGAGAATCAACAAAGTCCAGGAGGGTAGCATCTTTCAGAAAAAGAGATATGTAAGAACAAGGGGGCACAATTTAAAGATAGAGGGGGGACGGCTCAGGGGTAATGTGAGAAAAAAAATTTTCACGGAGAGAGTGGTGGATACATGTTACAGCCTTCCTGAGGAGGTCGTTGGGTCTAAAACAGTGGGGGGAATTCAAACATGCATGGGACAGACACAAAGCAGTTATAGTGGGGGGTTGCAGGAAGTAGGCTGTTGGTTAACTAGAATCTGCAACTTATCCAGTAGTTAGGGGAAACGGGCAGACTGAGTGGGCCAAGTGGTCCTTATCTGCCATCAAAATCTATGTTTTTAGTAATTGGAGTAAACAGTAGCAGTGGCTGCAGTTGTAGGTAACTGAAAGCAGTAATATGAGCTCTAAGTAGCAGTATGCTAGGAGCTTAGAAACAAAGCCCCCACCAAAAAGACAAAAACAAAACACAGCAACACAGCAAAACAGAAAACGGGGAACAAGGCCCCAGAACAAGAGACACAAAACACAGGGAAGTAGACAGCCAGAGAAAAGATGCAAGCCAGAAGCAGGAAAATAAACACAGAAGTCCAGCAGAGACACACAGAAACAGCAAAGGGGGGGTAGGCCCCAGTCAGCAAAGAGGACAAACCAACAGAGCCTCCGGCTGCAAAGAAAAAGTGCTTCACAATGAGGCCGAGAGGAACTGTGTATATAACTCAGAAAGTGGGAGTGGCTGGCTGCTTGTCCATTGAACTACAGGCCTAGCCTTCCAATTATTAGACATAACCAGTCTGTATTTCACTCTCCACCCCCTGTCCAGAATTGTTCTGGATCGATGATGGGGGTAGGATGGTCAAGCACATCACACCATTTTTTAAGCCAGAATAAAATATCAGTCACATTTACCCCTTCATTTTAAATACTGTTATTACAGTTCTCACAGCAGGTTTCCTAATCGGGATGGCTAGACAAGGTGTCCATAAAGATGCGTCTTTTATTGCATTGTACTTTACCCAGAATTTGTCAAGACATTTTATTGTTTTAAAGCTTATGTCAAAATTATATTCATCCGTGTGGATCAAGGCAGATACTTAAGAGGCATAGAATCATAGTGAATTCCTTAGCAAGGTTTTACCAATATAGAACCTATCAGGTGGTTCATCAAGTCCTCCTTTGTATAGCAGGTGTATAACGTTTTTCCTTGGTTCACGTTCCCCCTTGTTTTTAAATAAGTCCAACATCCGTAATACAGGTTTGAAGAACTTGCACTGTGTAGGGTCCTGCAGTTTTTGAGGGCGTATTCCAATAGGTAGTATGGGTTCCCTTCCTTCCTCTACCAATTTTGAGGGCAGTATGTTCAAACTGTCTTTTTAATTTTTTGTATTTACCCCCAAGGTTGACGCATCAGTATTATCAATAACAAGTGGAACCAGTCCTTTATCTATCAGTTTATCTACTGTTGTTCCCCCCCTTTTAGCTGACCCATGGTAGTAGAATACCCCTTGTTATTGGATATTTCTTCAGATTTTTTTTACCCCGTTTGCGTGTCAGTTTCAGTTTTAAGAGTGTTACAGCTTTTTTGGGGGGAGAATGTATCAATTTATCCGTAAATGTAATCTCAATGTCTTCATACTCTTGAACGGGTTCAGTTTCCAGGACCCATCATTTTCTGCTACCCATCCTATGTTTTGCAAGGCCGAGGCTGCTGATCATTCCGATGCTTTTCCTGGAAATTCACTTACTTTTACCTTTGCCCTTGGCTTATTCCATCTAGAAGTGGACCAAAGAGTTTTCCTCTGTGGTAAGATATTCGCTGTGGTGTTTACCTCCATTGCTGTCTGTTTTTACCTGGACATGGACGCCGCATGTAAGTGCGGTGTCAGTGGTCGGAAGACCTGGGTCTGTTTTCGTTGCCTCAGCAACCTGAGGCTTTGCATGTATGATTTCGGTAGCCACTCTAAATTTCTCCTCCTCGTCCGCAATTTGCTGGAGTAGCTGTCTTTTTCTCGAATAGGGCTTTCCTTAACATATCCTTAGTGTCTGCAGAGTCCTCTTCCATCTGCGATGGATTATTAAGGTCAGTCTGTTCAGGCGCACCATTCTTTAAAATTCGCTTGCCATCCATAGTCCTGTTAGCCATACCTTCCATTTGAATATTCACCAGCATGCTGACATCAGGAATCCTCTTTGTTTCCGAAATAATTCCACTCTGCTCTGGTTCTCCTGCTTCCTTGACCATGGAAGCGATTACAGGTGAAAACAAAATGTTTTCACTGGCGGTAGTCTCAACAGCTGACAAGGCCAAGGAGGAGACTAGCTCCACAGCCTCCAACACGTCCATTTCTTCCTCCGGAGAACAGTGAAGGGGGATTTCCCCAGTGTCCTGGTCAAAGCTCCCTTATTTATTTATTTATTCATTCAAAACTAGGATTACGACCTTTGACCTAGGAGCTGATTTACAAAGGTTCCGTGTCAGTGAATACATACATCACAAGAACATTACAAACATTTGGTACAGAGTAAAATTAGCTTAAAATAGTAAGTGATTAATTGACAATAACAATGAAAACTAATATCATAAAAGAAAGGAGAAATTTAGTGGATAGGGAGGAAGGCATGTGTTTTTGGAGGAGTAATAAGGGGAGATTGCAAGGAGAACTGCTTCCCCTTTGTCTGAAGGGGAGAGAGATAGGGTGAGGGCAGGGGTTGGATAGAGGAGATGGGGGTTAGATAGAGGAGATGAGTGTAAGCGAGGTGGGGGAGACGAGAAGGAGGTTTTGTGTGAAATGGGAGGTGTCGAGAAGAAGGGAATTGAGAGGATAATGGAGGCAAGGGTGAGGGTGGGGAGGTAAGAGGAGGAGAGGTAAGGAGGAGGTAGGGAGAGGGAACAAAGGAAGTGGGGAAAGGGGTGAGAAGGCAGAGGAGTTAAGAGGACAGCTGCAAAGGGGAGGGTTAAAATGCCACTAACCTCTTAACCTGAATCAATATGTCAGTTTGCATCTGTATTATCCCCCACCCCACCCGATTGAGGCTGAAAGTAGGTAGACTTGCCTAACTCCCTTTCCCAGTCAACAAAAACTAAATAAATAAAAATGTCTCCATTCTGGGAGGAGGGCAGCCTGGAACCATCCTCTGCAATATAGCACAGCAGTTAAGAGTTCTGAACTGCAAACCTGGAGACCTGGCTTTGAATCCCACAGCGACTACTTGCATACTGTGTAACCGTGAGTAAGTCATTTAAATCTCTGTGCTCCCATGGTGCACCTGGAAACAAACCTTGGCTTAGAACCACACATGGGCAGCGGGCCTTCACGTATAGAGCCAGTCTGTGCCTCAGTGAGTGCCTGGAAGTCTCTCAAGGAACTACAAGCTTGCTAGCCTTTAAGTCTGAACTTAAAAAACAGCTCTTCTCCAGGAACGCTATTGACTGTCCCAGTGGCACTTAAGATGGCTCTTGCCCCACAGACACTCCTCAAAGATGTCTCTGCACTTGCCTACATCGTCCACACCTCAATTTTCGATCTAACCAGCCTATATCGTCCACCCCTGAACCTCACCCCACCCTGCACACCCACTGCAGTCCCCTACCTCCTTACCTGTCCTTTCAGACTACACCTCACACCTTCCAGCCCCCCTCTTCCTCCCTTCCCTCCCTTAAGTTCTTATAATCACCCTTTCAAACAACATGAAGTCTTGCTGTATTCTGACAATAGCAGTGAGTCCCAACCTTCGAACTGCCCCGGAGATGAAAGAGTTAACTTTCAGTGCCAGGCATGGAATGCTGAGCTCGAGCTTGGTTGAGACTCTGTCTGTTGCTGTTTGAACTCAGACCGTCAGATTTTTTACTCCGCCTCACTGAACAGTCGCTCCGGAGATTTCTCCTTTGCTTGGTTCAATTTGTCGGTTAAAGTACCGTTTTTCTCGGTTTTCAACCGAATTTAAACCGCAGTGTATCAGTTCAGTCTCTGTCTGTGGTATTCGTGAGTACTAGATAGGTTTATATTGTTTTTTCTATTCTGTGTGGAACTTGTAAACGGTTCATCGGTTCAGTTTGAACCGATCAGGTTGTTTAAAAATCTTTATTTCTACTTTTAGAGTGTGGTTACCGGCTCTTATCGGTTCTAAAAAAAAAACCCGATTTTACTACGTTTTTTTCCATGACCCGTAACACGGTCAGGAGCCGATAAGAGTGTCTTGCCTGGCGGATTGCCATTAAAAGGGTAAGTTTTGTTAGGACTGGCACTATGTCTGGGAAGCCCAAAAGCAAAACCAGGCCCACTGGGTTTCAACACTGTAGTGTGTGTGGGAAAGTCTTTGATAAGGCTGACCCCCACACCACCTGTGTTTATTGTCTGGGGTTTGACCACCTCGATTCAGACTGCTAGATTTGTAAAAATTTTCCTGCAGCTACCCTAGAAAAGAGAGTTGGTAGGCTCAGGGAAAGGGAGGCCAAAAAGTCCACTGACCCGGATGGCCAGCCCGGTTCAGTTCAAACCGAACCAGAAGGAGTGCCCTCTGACCAGGACGAAACTTCTTCGTGCAAAAGGAGAACCGATTCTGAGGAGTCGGTTCCAGTTAAGAGAACAAGGAGGGATAAATCAGCTGGTGTGAATCCACAAGTTTCTTCTCCAACCGCTGATGAAATAGCCAAAGCGATAACAATTGTTCAAGTCGCTATCCCCGGTTCCGACCGAACCGGCACCATCAGGAAGGCGCTCGGTTCGGCCGGTTCTACTGGTTCCAGATTATGATATGGAGGAAGTTTATGAACCGGAGGAGGAAGGAGAGTATGAGGAAAGTGAATGTGATTATGAAAGTCTGGATGTGCCCATTGACCCGGACATCTCCCCAGACAGACCTTCAGGAGTATCTCCTAGGCTTTCTGAGTCTCCCTCCCATTTCATGTTTTGCAAGAAAGTGGCTGAAACCCTTCAGCTTCCTATGGAAGAAGCTGTGGATGACCAGGAGGAGCCTGACTATGTGGAAATTATGGACATCTCAGAGTCCAGGAGGCTGTCTATTCCCCTACACAAGTCTTTTGCGAAACAGACATTTAAGATTTTAAAGACTCCTAATTCTATACTTCCTGTGGATAAAAGAATGGACAAGAGGTATACTCTGTCAGACTCAGATACGGAGTTCCTTACCCAGCATTGCAGTCATGTTGGGGTAGTGCAGGCTGCAGCCTGTGATAAGGCTAATATACCCTTGGCTTCACACCCCCCAGATAAAGACTCCAGGAGGATTGATGCCATGGCAAAGAAACAGTACATGGCAGCATCCTTGGGACTCATGCAGGCCAATTATATGGCTTATACAGCTAGATATCATAACTCTAGATGGGACACTGTCATGGCTTTAGCTAAACAGGTCCCTGGCCAGCTTGCCAAGGAGCTGGAGCAGTTGGCTGCTGATGGTATTGAGGCATCTAAAGTGCAATTCCATGCTGCAGTGGACTCCAATGATGTTTAATCTAGAGCCATGGCTACATCTGTGGCCCTTTGCAGGATGGCTTGGTTCAGATGTACTAGCCTGTCTCAGGATACCCAGACTAAGGCCATGGATTTTCCTGTTGTGGGTAATTCTCTGTTTGGGGAGGAAACGGAGAACTACATGAAGAAAATGGATGAATACAGGACCACCTATAGGAGTGCCCAGACCAAGGAAAGGCAAGCCACTCCTCAGAGGCAGCATCCCAGGGGCAGGGCAGGCCTTTTCATAGGCCTTTCTACCAAGCTCAGGCCTCCTCTTCTGCTTATACTCAGAGGGGGTTCTTTAGAGGGAGAGGCAGAAGGGGTACAAGCAGGCCTGCTTCCACCCCTTAGCCTAAAGCCCCTGCCAAACAGGCACCCTGATGGGTTTGCCAGGGCTGATTCTCCACCACCTGTAGTGGGCAGGCTGGTTTATTTTGTCCAGGACTGGAAGTCTTTAACATCAGACAAATGGGTCCTGGAAGTAGTAAGCCAGGGACTGGTTCACAGCTTCAAAAAATTTCCAAAGATGAGAACCAGATCCTTTCCACCTGCAAATCCATCAGAGGCACTTGCCTTAGAGGCAGAGGTCTCTTCCCTCCTAGCTCTCAGAGCTGTGGAAAGGGTTCCACCCCTACACCAGGGCAAAGGATTGAATTCCAGTTACTTCCTTACCCCCAAAAAGGCAGGAGAATGGCGGCCCATCCTGGATCTCAGATATCTAAACAAGCACCTTTTAAAGCCAAAGTTCAAAATGGTGACTCTGGGAATAATTCTACCCTCTCTAAGGCCAGGGGACTGGCTAGTCTCCCTGGATCTCAAGGATGCCTATTTCCATATTCTCATCAGAAGCTCACATCGAAAATACCTCAGGTTCAAGCTGCTCTCAGGCCATTGCCAATTCAGAGCAATGCCCTTCGGCCTAACCTCTGCTCCAAGGGTGTTCACAAAATACCTGGCAGTAGTAGTTGCTTCCCTAAGAAGGCAAAGGATTGACATCTTCCCATACCTGGATGACTGGCTCATAGTAGGCCAGTCCCCAGACCAAGTCAGGTCACACCTTCGGATAACTCAGCAACTGCTCACCTCTCTAGGTTTCCTTCGGAATCTTTCAAAGTCAGTTCTAGAGCCTGTTCAGCTCCTCACCTTCATAGGCGCAGAGCTAGATACAGAAAAGGCAAGAGCCTTCCTTCCCCTGGACAGGGCAAGGACCCTTATCACACTGGCCTCTTCATTCACCCTACAGGTGTCTCGACCAGCAAGGCATTTTCTGCAGCTCCTGGGACACATAGCTGCTTCCACAGCAGTGGTACAGGGAGCAAGATTTCAGATGAGGGACATTCAGTTCCACTTGAGAGCCTTTTGATCTCAGAAAAAGGACCCTTTGACCAAATTGATACCAGTGACTTGAACCCTGATCCAAGCTTTGCAGTGGTGGCAGAATCAGGACAATCTAAGACGGGGAGTTCCTTTGTCACTCAGTCTCACTCTCTAATCCTTACTACAGATGTCTCCTTCTTGGGGTGGGGGGCCCACTTGGGAGACCTGACCACCCAAGGGGTGTGGTCTCCTCAGGAATCTCTGCTTCACATCAATCTGTTGGAACTCAGAGCAGTGTTTCTTGCACTTCAAGATTTTTCTAAGTCTGTTCAGAACAAGGTTGTTCAGATCAGGACAGACAATACCACCACAATGTGGTATATCAACCAGCAAGGGGGCACTCGGTCTACGGCCTTGTGCACAGAAGCAATGAAGTTGTGGTCTCTGGCTTTTTCCCTGAACACCTCCCTTACAGCAGTACACCTCCCAGGCAAGGACAATGTCCTGGCAGATGTTCTCAGCAGGATATCTCAGGACCATCACAAATGGTCACTGGATCCCCTGGTTTTGGAGGTGATCTTCTCCAGATGGGGCACCCCACAAATAGATCTTTTTGCAGCCCCAGGCAATCGCCAACTTCCCCTTTTTTGCTGCAGGCCCCCAGTGTTGGGCTCAGTCCCCTGGATGCCCTGGTTCTCAATTGGGAAGTGAAGTTCCTGTATGCTTCCCCCCCTTCCCTCTCCTGTTCAAGGTGCTAGTAAAAATCAGGTCTCAATCCTGCAAGGTGATTCTGATTGCTCCAGACTTGGCCAGAGAGCCTTGGTACCCTCTTCTGTTGTCCTTAGCAGTCCACCTTCCCTTGTCTCTTCCTAGGAATTACAACCTGTTAACCTGTGCTCAGGGGAGGGTTTGGTACCCGAATCTCAAATCTCTCAGTCTCAAGGCCTGGCTCTTGAAGAGTTAGAGTTTGCTGATTTACATCTCTCTCAAGGTGTTATGGATATTCTGAAGGCTTCTAGGAAGCCTTCCACCAGGACTACCTATAATTCCAAATGGAAAAGATTCTCCATATGGTGCTCTGGGAAGCATACTTCCCCAGAGTCTGCTGACCTGCCCACAGTCCTTGACTATATGGTTCATCTGAATAGCTTGGGACTCAGACCAGCTACACTAGGGGTGCACCTGGCAGCTGTCTCTGCTTTTCTTTCAGCAGGTAAGCCTTCTCTTTCAGCTCACCCTGTATTCTCCAAGTTTTTCAAGGGATTGCTTCATACAAATCCGCCATTCAGGGACCCTGCCCCTGCTTGGGACCTTAATGTTTGCATTGCTCAGCTTATGCAACCCCCTTTTGAGCCTTTGTCCTCAGCAGAGCTTAAGTACTTGACTTGGAAAACTGTTTTCCTAGTGGCCATCACTTCTGCCAGGCATATAAGCGAGTTGCAAGCCCTGTCAGTGGAGCCTGATTTTACCTCTTTTCATAGAGATAAGGTGGTCCTCAGGACTAACAGGAAGTTTTTACCCAAGATGGTTTCAGACTTCCACCTTAACCAATCTATGTCTCTTCCTGTGTTCTTCACTGAGCATTCCTCCTCTGGTGAGAGGAGGTTGCACAGTCTGGATGTGAAAAGAGCCCTTAGCTACTACGTAGAACGTACCAAGGATCACAGGTTTGACTCCCTCCAACTGTTCCTTACTTATGGTGAGGTTGGTAAAGGAAAACCTGCCACTAAAAGATTCATTGCCAGGTGGATTGTCTCTTGCATTCAATTTTGCTATGAAAAACTAGGTAGGATTCCACCCTCAGACCTGAGGGCTCACTCTACCAGAGGTACAGCTGCTTCCCTGGCTACTGCCAGGGATATTCCTATCTTAGAGATATGTCAAGCAGCTACCTGGAAAACAGGTCACACTTTTACCAAGCATTACTCTCTGGATATCCAGGCTAGGAGTGATGCTCGGTTTGGCACAGCAGTGCTTCAGAGCTTATTTCCTAAGTAGGTTCTGTTCCTCCTCCATGGAGGTACTGCATGGTAGTCTGCTATTGTCAGAATACTGCAAGACTTCATGTTGTTTGAAGAAAAAATTACTCACCTTAGTAATGTTGTTTCTTCTAGTGGAGTCTTGCTGTATTCTGACCTCCCCCCGCCTTCCCCTCTCAGAACCTTTGTTTTTGGGATGTGGGTGGGCAGTAGCAGTGTTGGCACTCAGGAGGTGCCCCACCTTGTTTATTATCACCCTCTTTTCTTTGGGTGAGTGGGTGTTGTGTGTTTTTTTTTGGGGGGGGTTTCCTGATTTGAGTCTTTGTTTTGGGACCAAAGAATCTTTTTATTATATTTAGTATCCAGTTGGCTAGTGTAGGTTTACAGCTTCCATGCATGACCCTCAGTGAGTTTAGCTTGTAAAGATCTGACGGTTTGAGTTCAAACAGCAACAGACGGAGTCTCAACCGAGCTCGAGCTCAGCGTTCCATGCATGGCATAGAAAGTTAACTCTTTCATCTCCGGGGCAGTTCGAAGGTTGGGACTCACTGCTATTGTCAGAATACAGCAAGACTCCATTAGAAGAAACAACATTACTAAGGTGAGTAATTTTTTTCTTATGTTTGGTCCCCCTCATCCTTCTGTTGTCACCTACCCTCAGGCTTTCTCCAACCTTCCTTACTGTTTCCAGTTCCCACCCCCCATGTTTCTGTTCTGACAAAGTCTTTTTATTAGACTGCCAACCTTTCCCTCACCTTTATCCCTCTCCTTCTCGCAGACCACATCTCATATCCCCTCCTCTCTCTGCCCCCCAACTTCTTGTGATCACCCGTCACCATTGGCCCCCTACCCCTTTCTGTTGCCACCTACCCTCATACTTTCTCCAATTTTCCTCACTGTTTCACATCCCACCCCCCACTTACTTTTTCTGACAGTTTTCTACCAGACTGCTAACCTTTCCCCTCACCTCCACCCTGCTCCTCCCACCTGCCCCTGGTTCTCCATTGAACCCGTCTACTCTCCCCACTGCCAAGGATCATTGTCACCTTAACTGTCTTCCTATGTTAATTGTTATAAAAACGGTCTGAGAAATGGAGCTTCTAGGGACATGGATATGTTGTTCATCCACACTGTCTGGCAGGTTCCTAGCCGCTTTTAAATTTTGCTGGAAGGTCTTCAAGCTGGCTCCTCCCACCCACCTGGGTGGTAAAACTCTCGGCTCCGCCCCATGATTCCAGATCTTCCTTACCGCTTGGAAGCTCAGGTTCCCTCCTTAACGCTCTGCGTGCAGTCTGGATCCTAATTCTTCAGCTCACCCGAAACTTCTTTTAACATTTTCTAGACTTCAGTCAAGTTTTTCCCTTGTGGCTGCGATGGACAAATTGACTCCCGGATTTCGGCGGTGCCCTTGTGGGAAGAAAATGTCAAGGATGGACCTGCACTCCATGTGCGTCTACTGCTTCGCCCTAGAACATGACCCGCAGGCCTGCAGAAGTTATGCCGCTCTGCTGCCAGTGTCTCTGAAGACCAAGGCTGTCCGTTACAGCTTGGGTGCCCCAAGAAGCGCTACCCGCTGGTGAAGTCAAAGGAGGCCCATTGGGCGGTTACCGTGGCAGCTGGCTCGGCTGAGCAACTTGAGCAGATGATCACCCTCGAAGAGGAGTCGGCACAGGCCGCATCATCCTCTTCCTCGGTCACAGCATTTATCCTGCTCTCTCTGGGTACCTCATATTCAGCTTCTTTCAAGGAGCTTTGTCTGTCCCTTTCCATGAAGGGAGAGGGGCTATCGGGACATTCTTCTCGGTCCAGAAAGAAGGACTCAAAAGGTAGGTCCCATCGTCGGCGTTCGTGGGAGCGGGAGATGTCCCCTTCCTGGACAGTTGACACTCGACTTTGGTCGAGGTTGCTGCTAAGGCTGCTGGCTTCACGGTGTCCCCATCAGGTCAGCTGACTGAGACACCCATCGATGCGGTTGAGATTTTTCTGGACCCATCGGATGGGCTGTCGACTGGTGAAGCCGACAACTCTTCTTCACCGGTTCCCCCAGTGGAGATCGAGGATCTGCCTGTGCCTCCGGTGCCGCAGTCCCCGGTTAAGGCTTCCGAGCTGAGGGAAGAGCGAAGAGCGGGTGTCCCCCGCTCCTTCCGAGACCTGTCCTCGGAAGCACCGAGGATCTCGGTCTCGGACATCGTCTCAGTCCAGCCGATCCCACCGACGTCGGCGGTCTCGGCACGGAAGTAAGTGGCACCACCATTCGTCCTCGTCTTCCTGCTCGAAAGAGGAGAGGCTTCGGTGCAAGTTGTGTTGACGCTGTGAGGACCTGATGTGGCAGCAGTTACTTCTGTCCGGGAACCATCCGATGCCGTCTTCCTCCCTGGCCATCAAGTGGCTGTCACCCGAGCGGCCAAAACAACCCCTCACTGTAGCTGAGGTGCCCAAGCCTGGGCCAGTTGTTCGTCTGAAACCAGCTGCCCCACCAATTGTGGTGGAACCTCTGCCTCCACAACTGAAATCGGGGGTGCTGACCAAGGACTCTTAGTCAAGTCAGGGCCTGCCCCACAGGTTGTCGATCACCCTCACTCCCGACCATCCTTGGTAGGTGGAGGGTGGCTTAGGCCCCAGACAGCTCTTCGCGGACTCCTCAGAGTCCAACGACGACTCCTCCCTGTTCTCCAGGCCCATTGACCTGGAGTCCTCCAGGGGCCAGCCGATGGACGAAAGACCATCATCCTTCATGGGTTTGCTTCAGCTCATCTTGGAGTCCACTGGGATGCAGCTCGAGCCCGTATCCAAGCGGGCCAAGTATCCCCTGACAGAGATACTGGACCGAGAGGATTCACCCGCGGAGGCCTTTCCAGTGGCTGAAGCCATTGTTGGCCCAGCCTTGAAGCTCTGGCAGCAGCCTGCTTCCTGTTGTGCGCCTTCAGCCAGGATGGCCAGGAAGTATGGGGTCCCTACCAGCTCTTTGCCCATTTTTTCAGAACACCCCTCTGCCAAGGGGTTGGTCACTGTCAGCGTTTTCCAGTATTCCAGGAACACTAGGGATGTGGACAAGCCCCCAGACAAGGAGTCCAAAAAGCTGGACTATGCTGGGCGCAAGGTGTATGCTGAGTCCCCCTTCGGCCTCTGCTAGGCCAGCTCGGTTGTGCTGATGGCACACTTCTCCCACGCCCTCATGGGTACCCTGGATGAGGTGATCCCTCATCTCCTGGCTGACCTGCAGACCACAGTCCGGCAGATACAGAGCCAGGGTAGGGCGGTGGCTAAACAGCAGCTCCAAACGGCTCTGGACATTACAGACTTCTGTGCCAGATTGGTTGCAGATGCGGTGGCCACACGCCACAGAGCATAGCTGAGGATATCCACCTTCATGGCCGATGCCCAGCACAAACTGTCAGATGTCCCCTTGCTAGGGACAGACCTCTTCGGCCCTGGAATGGAAGGTCACCTCCAGCGGATCAAAAAGTCCATTGTCACTCTAGACTCAGTCACCTTCACCCAGAAGGACAAAGGCCGCTGACAGCAGCACAAGTCCTTTCATTCTTCTGCGCCTGCTGTACGTCCGGCCCTACAGCACCAGCACCAGGGCCAGCAGGCTCGTGCTTGGCATCCCAAACCCAAACCCACGGCTTCCTCCAACAGGAAACAGGGAGATAAAGGCCCAGGAGGTCCCTCGACTGGTCCCTCCTCTAAGCCTGCCCTGTGACGGGCTGAGGGGTGTCGCCTCCAGCCTTGTCGCTTCCCCCTGGGTTCCCCCCATGGGGGTACGGCTCCGCCACTTCCTTTCTGCTTGGTCCATTATCACCACGGACCGTTGGGTGTTGGAGATGGTAGGAAAGGGCCTGCCCCTGGAGTTCGAGCAGGCCCCGCCCTTCCGGGCCGTTGCCCCTCAGGGGGCTACGGAGTCTGCAGCCTCTTTGTTGGCTCGCTGAGTTGATACCACCCTGCTCTTCAAAAATGAGGTGATCAGGAAAGCGGCGGATCCTCCTCCAGACACGAGGTTTGTGTCCAGGTACTTCCTGGTCCCAAAACGGACGGGGGGCTGGCGCCCCATTCTCTACCTGCATGACCTGAACAGGTTCCTAAATGTCTCGGACCTTCTGGATGGTCACTCTGGCTCAGATAATCCCATCCTTGGAACGAGGCATGTGGTTCTGTTCTTTGGACCTTCAGGATGCGTTCTTTCACGTCCCAGTTCGTCCATCCCACCAGAGATTCCTCCGCCTCAGGGCAGAGGGATCCCTCTACGAGTTCCGGGCCATGCCCTTCGGCCTTTCCCTAGCTCCCAGGGTCTTCACCAGATGCATGGCAGTGGTAACAGCATTCCTGTGGCACCGAAGGGTCCAGGTGTACCCCTACCTGGACAACTGGCTGATTGCAGCCCGCTCCAGAACGGAGGTGGAGCGGTCCAGAGATCTGGCCCTCCAGGTTTGCTCTCAGGTTGGCCTCCTCATTAGTGAGGCCAAGTCGGAACTCGTGCCAAAGCAGGTGATACAATTCATCGGGGCAGAGCTTGACTCTCTATGAGCCAGAGCACGGCTCCCGGTGGACAGGGCCGAGGTTCTTTTCTCCTTTGCCCAGTCGTTTCAGGTTAGGCAATCACACCCTGCCCGGGACTTCCTGTGCCTCCTGTGCATCATGGCAGCCTGCACCAGCGTGGTCCTTTGGGCCCGCTGGTACGTGCGTCCCCTTCAGTAGGGGCTGGCCAGCCAATGGTCACAGCACTACATTCTGCTGGATCAGCTAGTGACAGTGACCCAGGGGATGTGGAACGCTGTCCAGTGGTGGACCATTCCAGCACATCTGCAGGAGGGCATTCCGTTTGTCTGCCCCGAGCCGACGGTCTCTCAGTCGACCGATGCCTCTCTGGGTTGGGGTGCCCATCTGGGGGAGCACAGAGTGCACGGCCTCTGGTCCCCTCGGGAGTCCTGATGCCACATCAACCTGCTGGAGCTTAGAGTGGTTCGTCTAGCCCTCACCGCCTTCGCTTCATTTCTACGGGGTCAAGTGGTTCATCTCCAGACGGACAATACCATGACCATGTACTACCTAAACCGCCAGGGCAGTACGTGCTCCATGCCTCTATGCAGGGAAGTGCTCCACATTTGGTCACTCGTGCGCAGCCTGAAGGCGGATCTCCTCGCCATTCATGTGGCAGGAGCCTGCAACACCCTGGCCGATGCCCTAAGCCGGATAGGGGCTGCGTTCTAAGAGTGGTCTCTCCTGCTGGAGGTAGTACAAGATCTGTTCTCCCATTGGGGCATACCTCAGGCGGACCTGTTTGCCTCCAGGGAGAATGCAAAGCTGAGACTGTTTCATGCCCGCCCCCCTCAGCAGGGCTCGCTGCAGGAGGATGCATTCTCGAGGCCGTGGACCCTGGGCCTCTTCTACGCCTTTCTCCCAGTTCCCTTGATCCACAAGGTGCTTCTCAAGGCGAGGAGGGATAAGGCACAGGTGATTCTGGTAGCCCCAAATGGCCCACCAGTTCTAGCATCCAGATCTCCTCAGTCTCAGCACCAGGTTCCCAAGGCAGCTTCCAGCCCGCCCAGACCTGATCTCAGTCAGTCAGGGTAAGGTATTCCATCTGGACCTTCAATCCCTGCACCTGATGGCCTAGTTCCTGAGAGGCTAGAGTTCTAGGCCTTGGATCTTTCTGACGAGGTCCTCAACATCGTTGAGGCGTTCCGTAAGAAGTCGACCAGAAAATGCTACGCCTTTAAATGGAAGAGATCCTCCATTTGGTGTCAGGGCAAGGGCCTGGACCCTTCCTCCTGTTCCTTAGCAAGCAGTCTGGACTACCTGTGGTCCCTTTCTTAGCAAGGGCTTCGGTCGACGACCCTTAAGGTGCACCTGGCAGCCATCTCTGCTTACTGGGCGTGGACCGGGAAGCAGTGGGCCTTGATCACATATCCCCTCCAGTGTGAGAATCTCTACCTCTGTGGGATCTACTGCTGGTATTGGCTAAGCTCATGGGCAAGCCATTTGAACTGATGCACAGGTGTGACATCTCTCACCTGTCGTGGAAGACCGCCTTCTTGGTGGCTATCACGTCAGCCAGAAGAATAGGAGAGCTCCAGGCACTTTCCATCGAGTCTACTTATCTGGTCTTCCACAGGGACAAGGTTGTCCTGCGCCCCCACCCGAAGTTCCTTCTGAAGGTGGTGTCGGAGTTTCATCTTAACCAGGTATTGACTCCACCGGTGTTCTACCCCAGTCACACCTCGGAGGCTGAATATAGGCTTCATACTTTGGACCCCAGAAGAGCACTCGCTTATTACAAGGAGCAGACGGCTGAAGTTCTGGGAGAGGTTCGCCAGCTGTTTGTCACCTACGCTGAAGCCGCATCTGGCAGACCTGCAGCCAAGCGGACGATCGGCAGGTGGGTCACCTCCTGCATAGATCTCTTCTATAGGTTGGCGGCCATGGAGCCTCCTAGAGGGATAAGAGCTCATTCTACCTGCCATACCACTGCATCGAATGCTGCTTCCAGGGATGTCCCTATCCATGAAATCTGCAGGGCTGCTACTTGGAAGTCAGCACACACTTTCATTACCCACTACCACATTGACCTTGAGTCACGCTGGGATGCTGGTTTTGGGACCTCGGTTCTCCAGTCCTTATTTCCCAAGTAGGGGGTGTGCGCCTTGCCTCCCTCCTCCCAGAGAACTGCTAGGAGTCTGCCAGACAGTGTGGATGAACAACATATCCATGTCCCTAGAAATACAGGTTACTCACCTGTAACGGGAGTTCTAGGAATGGTATATGTTGTTCATCCACACGATCCACCCGTCCTCCCCGGCTTTGATGCACAACCTGGCTTCCAATGGGCTTGACCTGGCGTCATGGGGTTGAGTCGAGAGTTTTACCACCTGGGTGGTTGGGAGGAGCCAGCTTGAAGACCTTCCAGCAAGATTTAAAGCGATGAGGAACCTGCCAGACAGTGTGGATGAACAACATATACCATTCCTAGAACTCCGTTTACAGGTGAGTAATCTGTATTTTCTGATTGGCTGCAAACATTCTAACAGCCTTTTGTTAATCTTTTATTAACATACATGTAGAGCTTAGCCATATGCTGAACAAGGTTTAACACTGTTTGAAACAAGTTTTATTATAATAGCAATAAGGCGCTTCCAGGGATTATGTTAATGGTCAGTTAATCACCCTCTAGTGGCATGTGGCATTCGGTAATTAACAGACCATTAATATAACCCTTGGTCATGCCTTATTGCTTAATTGCTGCACCTCAGTGAACTGTTTGTTAATTATCATGTACTGTTTAATATGTATTTTCAACTATTTGTTTTTATTCTCTGATGTGGGACCTTTGCAAAAGAGCTTCTGCTCAAAGGTTGTTTCCATATAATTAATAAATAAATTAAATAAATAATGTACCTTTCCTAGTTAAAAATTCAAACTAAACTAAAATAATGTTACAACCCTCAGCATCAGTGGCTATCATCTGTACCTGCTGTACCCTTCCTGTGTGAATTTTCTTATCCTGTGTTATACAGTATCTGTGTATCACTTTATTTCTCATTTATTGTGTATGCCCTTGTGCTGGCTTTGCCCCCTACCCTTGGGTCAAGCCCTGCCCTGTCCCCCACCCCTGCATCTTTCCCACTTACCCCTCCTCTACTTTCAACCCTATTGGCTTACCATCTGTGGTGGGGCCCTGCTAAACAAGAGTAACCCCTCCCACCTCCTCCTGAGTGTGGAGGCATGTTTCCTAACTGCGGAAAGACGGCAGCAGTGATCAGGGGGCCCAAGCATTTCCGAGATCATCCTGCAGCCAGGGTGTTTTCCATCTTATGGTTCTCTATCTCTGGGACAGTAGCATGCTAGGAGGTCTGTGCCCATGTATGCAAGCATGGTCGTGCATAGCCCAGCTGGTGTCCACCCCCCCCCCCATATCTCCGCTGCACTACCACCCATAGTCACCCAGGTGATAGTGCTGTAACCAAGGCAGCTACTCTTTAACTGTGGAGGAAGACAGTGTCCTCTGGGCCACTCAATACCCCTCCCCCCCGACAACCCAAGGTTGATCCCAAACTCGAGTCACTGATGTCTGTGCTGACAAGCCAAACCTGTGCATAATTTTGGAACTAGCGTTTAATTCCAATTGCACTGGACTATAACTGAAGCATCTTTTTGTATCCCCTGTTCCAAGGGCCCCTCTCAAAAACAAAATCAAGATATTGTATGGTAAAGGGACACTGACAACATTTTCAGCATCATATTATTTCTAGTTAAAAACCCACATTTTATGATTGCTTACCTTCTCTAAAATTCATTAATGTTTCTGTTTGTTTTGTCTATCTTCCTGTCTAGTAGAACTGAAATGCATGGTAATGTATATTTATAAATAGCTTTGTTTCATTTCAAATCCTGAATCCATTATTCTTGAATACTTTCAGTGGGAGTTGATCAAGGAATGTAAACAAATCTGTTTTTGTGTGGTAACACCAGTATGGTGGGTAGTCTGTTTTTCACTGTTGAAAAGAAATAAAATCAGATATAGACTACTGGTTACATCAGCAGTCTTTACAGAAAGTTAGCAGTCATAAAATGTGTTTTTACATTCGCTTACGCGCATGCGCAAGGAACGTTTTGGGAGAGTAGCGCACTTGAAGGTATGCCTCGCCCATCCAGTGCACTGCTCCCTTGAGCAGGCGTGGCAGTCCTGCACTAATGGGTGCAGGAGCTCAATATGACAGTGGTGTTCCTCTGCTTCAAAGGAAAGCACTGCTGCCATACTGAGCACCGCCATCACACCGTCCCCCCTCGCATCACGCACGGCCCCCCCCCAAAGCTTTGGTGCTACGCTGGGATCCTACCCCAGCGTGGCAAATGTTGTTTGCCGATGGGAGTGCCCAATCCCCGTCGGCTCCACGGCCCCCAAGCCATCCTGCCACGCTGGGGCGACCCACCCAGCATGGCAAATCTCGGTTTGCTTGCCGACGGGATGCCCAACCGCCGCGCTCGGCCCCCGCCAGAAGTGGTTGCCGATGGGCGTGCCCAATCCCCGCCAGCTCCTCGCCCCCAGCTATCTTCTGCCACGCTGGGAGCCCACCCAGCATGGCAAACTTTTCACGCCTTTTTTTTTGTGTTAAACCTGTAAACAAAAACGGTCCCACGGCACGTCTTCCAGCCCCCCTCCCACAACCTGCACCCACCCACTGCGCACCCTACCTCCCCACACACCCCCTCACGCCATACTTACCTCCAGACTCCGGCATGACGATCTTCGGTGGACCGGGAACATGTCTGCACTTTTCAAAGGCGACCGCAAACTGAGGAAATGCTGGTAAGCTGTATAATGGACTAGATAGGGGGGTTTCAACTTTATTGCAGATCTCAGTCATTTTTTGGAATTTTTGCACCAAATTTTCAACATGGGGTTTTTGGGACCCCTTGTCGTGAATGATGTCACTGTCATGGTGTTATTCTGGCCCGAAGGGTGATTTCGCAGGCACTGCGCAGTCACTGCACGAAATCACCCTTTGGCCTTGAATAATGCTATGACAGTGACATCATTCATGAGAAGGGTCCTAAACCCCATGTTGAAATTTTGGGTACAAATTCCAAAAAATGACTGTTTTACGAGAGTGCTTTGCACTTCCTACGCAGGCTCGTAAGTTCGCGAATTTTCAATATTTTCACTCCAGATTTTCAACATTGCCATTTTATCACACCTTCTTATGAGATGTACAGCTGTCATTTTTCACATCTCACCCAAAATGCTTTCCGCCATGTAGCTTCACAACGGCATTCGGTGTGAACTCAATGTATGGGACACATTAAGAAAATCACAGTGACACTGATCATGAGCAGAGGTCTTAAATGGCTATGTTGAAAATTTGGTGAAATATTCCAAAATGACTGTTTTATAGCGTATGTTATGCAGTTCCTCGCATGCTCGTGATGCTTATGAATTTCAATATTTGCACTCCAGATTTTCAACATTGCCATTTACCACACCTCCTCATGAGCAGTACAGCTGTCATTTTTCACATCTCACCCAAAATGTGTTTCCGCCATGTAGCTCTCACAACGCAGATTCGGAGGTGAACTCAATGTATGGGACACATTAAGAAAATCACAGTGACACTGATCATGAGCAGAGGTCTTAAAATGGCTGTGCTGAAAATTTGGTGAAAAAATTCCTAAAAATGACTGTTTTAAGAGCGTCGTTGCACAGTTCCCACGCATGCTCGTAGGTTTGCGAATTTTCAATATTTCCACTCCAGATTTTCAACATTGCCGTTTTACCACACCTCCTTTTGAGCACTGCAGCTGTCATTTTTCACATCTTGCCCAAAACGTGTTTCCACCTATGTAGCGCACAATGGGGGTAACAAAAAGGTCTTGCTGACAATTTATTGTGCAAATACCAGCAGTCGCACAGGGCATTAGGGTAAAGCACCATACATGCCAAACACCACTGCAAATACCTGCAAGCAAACGTTCAGCATTGACAAATGCTTGTTTAAACAAGGGACACTTTGAGGCCTAAGGGGGTTGACAGTGTCTCTTTAAAGGGAAACTCTTGTCAGCTGCATTAAAAGATAGTTTTATTTATCTGCTTGGCTGTAACTTCGAGTTTTAAAGATCCACGCTGCCCCTAATGTTGCTGGAGCCGCCCGGGTCATCTTGCTCAGCTAGGCGGCTTCCACCAGTGAGGGATACCAACCAGTGGCAGAGTTGGTAGCCCTCATTAGCATAACCCATGTGATGGAAGCTGCCCGGCTGTGCAACATGGCCATGGGCAGCTCCGCCGACATTATGGACTGTGAGGATCTTTAAAACTAGAAGTTACAGCCAAGCAGGTAAATAAGACTTTCTTTTAATCAGTGTTCCCATTAAGGCTGCAGATTTTGGGGTGCACTGCACCCTCTCCAAAACTTTTCAGGGGTACAAAATAAATTATAAGGGTTCATTCTACCATTTGTACAACATTTTTGTGGGGTACATATACTTCAAACAGAATTATGGGGGTACAGTGTACCCCCTTCACACAAAAATGTACTTGAATTTCATAATTTGTACTTGAATCAAGTACAGATGGGGTTAAATGGGAACACTGCTTTTAATGCTAAAAGCTCTAATCAGGCGTTTGTGCAGCAGCTGCTGCACTTTGTCAGCTGATATGAGTTTCCCTTTAAATAGTTAGTGGAGCCAAAACAGTCATTCAGGAAAATATTACAAATGTTAAGAAGTCGTCAGTAGTAACTTTTTTTTCTGAAGTATTTTTTTTTTTTTTTTTGCTCATTAGAACGTCTTCTTTGTGATAATATTGGGCTGGATGTGTGAATCTATCTCACCCCACCCCCCACAACTACATCATCAGCATTGTGATGTCACAGACAGTGACATCACAGGTGACTGACCTGGCAGCCGCTGAGAGGCTGTTCCTAAGCAGCAGTGACAGTCAGTGAGGTCACAATGCGAGTGTGTGTGTGGGTGGGGTGACAAAAGAGACCGATATGTCTACCTCTGTTTTTTTCATACTCTTGTCATTGTACTCATGTCCATATATTGTCCTATAATTTCATATTGCATATGTTGTATCGCACTGTTATGTACTACTTTGTTGTTGTTCCTCCTGTACCCCCTTCCCCCAAGGACGCACCAGGAGACAGGCAATTGTATTTGCTCAGTGTGCCTCTCCTGGTGAAACTTTTCAATAAATAAATGTCAGCTGCCAGGCAGAGTGCTGTCCCACACATCACACCTACTAACAACAAAGTAAACAATTTTCCAATTAACCAATGGGCAAAGAAAAAGCACCTCAGATATAAAAGGTAATGCTTGACTGTTTTTAAGAACTAATATTAGTTTTAGGCAATAGACTAGCTTTTTAAGAGTTCATTTGATCCTGCCATCTGTTTGATATAACTTTATAAGAAAAATTAAAAAGTTGCGTGTTAAAACAGTTTAAAGAAATAGAATGTTAATGGCTCTGTCTCAGGTCGCCCTTCATACCATTTTTTTGCACATGATCTCAATGGCTTGACTTAACTGTAATATTGCACATACCTAGCCTGTTATTGGTTTACCTTATGCTTGTTGACCTTAGTGCTTTTTATGTTTGCTTGTACGCATGTGCAAGAAACATAGTGCCATCATCCGAGTTTTCAGAGGTGTGTCACCCCCTCTTCCAATTCAGTCACTGTGTTGGCAGGTGCAGCCCCAGTCCACCAGTGCATGCTGGAGCTGCCTATGACAGCTCCAAAATGCAGTGACATACAGTTGAAAGGGGGAGCTACGCTTCAGTGAGCAGCGATCAGATATCGCCTTCTCATGCGCAGCTTCCCCTGCACACACACACACACACACACACACGCGCGCGGCAGGCATACTGCGTGCTGCCCCCCCCATATACACACTGTATAGCCGATGGGGGTGCCCAATCCCCCATCAGCTGCACTGTCCCCCCCCCAAGAGTACGGGGTGCCCAGTCCCCGTCAGCTCCACACCCCCAACCAGTCGTCTCTTGTGCCACTCTGGGAGCCCACCCCAGCGTGGCAAACGTCCACACAATTAAAAAAACTAAATAAAAACTGTCCTCGCGCCTCCCTGCCCCCTCACAACCCGCACCCACCCACTGTGCACCCTGCTCTCCCCACACCCCCTCACCCCATACTTACCTCCGGACTCCGGCGCGATGATCTTCGGTGGACCAGGAACACATTTGCACTCTTCAAAGCCAACCGAGAACTGAGGAAATGCCGGTAAGCTGTATAATGGGATAGATAGGGTGGGACCCCTTCTCATGAATGATGTCACTGTCATGGCGTTATTCGGGCCCGAAGGGTGATTTTGCAGTCACTGTGCGAAATCACCTTTCAGGATCGATTAACAAAACAACACTGCCAGTGTTCATAAGGTGGGCTCTCAAGAAGCCTATTTTGAAAATCTGGTGGAAAAATCCAAAAAAATGACTGTTTTTCGATCGTGCATTGCGCAGTTCCTGCGCACATTCGTAAGTTCACGAATTTTCAATATTTTCACTCCAGATTTTCAACATTGCCATTTTACCACACCTTCTTATGAGTAGTACAGCTGTCATTTTTCACATCTCACCGAAAACGTGTTTCTGCCCATGTAACACACAATGGCGCAGTCGGTGTGCAAAATCAATGTATGGGACACATTAAGAAAATCACAGTGACAATGTTCATGAGAAGAGGTCTTAGAATGGCTATGTTGAAAATTTGGTGAAAATAATTCCTAAAAATGACTGTTTTACGAGCGTGCATTGCGCAGTTCCTACGCACGCTTGTAAGTTCGCGAAGTTTCAATATTTTCAATTCAGATTTTCATCATTGCCATTTTATTACACTTCCTTATGAGCAGTACAGCTGTCATTTGTCACATCTTGCCCAAAGCATGTTTCTACCCATGTAGCACACAGTGGCGCATTCAGTGTGTGAAATCAACGTATGAGACACATTAAGAAAATCACAGTGACACTGTTCATGAGCAGAGGTATTAAAATGGCTATGTTGAAAATTTGGTGAAAACATTTCTAAAAATTACTGTTTTTCGAGCGTGCGTTGCGCAGTTCCCTCATACGCTTTCGTGAAGTATAAATTTTCAATATTTTCACTCCAGATTTTCAACATTGCCATTTTATACACTTCCTTGTGAACAGTACAGCTGCCATTTTTCACGTCGCCCAAAATGTGTTTTCGCACATGTAGCGCACAATGGTGCTGTCAGTGTGTGAAAGCAATATTTGGGACAGATTAAGAAAATCACAGTTACACTGTTCATGAGCAGAGGTCTTAAAATGGCTATGTTGAAAATTTGGTGACAAAAGTCCATAAAATGACTGTGTTACGAGTGAGCATTGTGCAGTTTCCACGCACCCTCATAAGTTCATGACTTTGTAATATTTTCAGTCCAGATTTTCACCAGTGGCATTTTTCCACACTTCTTTATGAACAGTACAGCTGTCATTTTTCACAACATGGCCGAAATGTGTTTTCACACTTTCAGTGCAGAGGTGCGTAGTCACTGTGGGAAATTATTGTTCGGGACAGATAAAGTAAATCACAGTGACACTGTTAATGATCGGAGGTCCCAAAATCCCTCTGTTGACAATCTGCTGTAAAAAATCCCCAAACTAATTACATTACGGGTGTGCGTTACGCAGTTTCTATGCACGCTCGTGACTTCACCAGTTTTTTTTAATATTTTTACTACAGATTTGCAACATTGCCATTTTTTACATCTCCCCGTGAACAGTACAGCTGTCATTTTTCACATCCTGTTCGGAATGTGTTTGCACCTGTGGTGCTAAATGCTGTAGTCACTGTGCATAAGCAACTTTTGGCTAATAAACTGATATTGACACTGTTCATGAGGTGGGGTCACAAAAAAACTATGTTGAAAATTTGGAGTGGAAATACCAATGAATGCCTGAGGTATTAGTTTCCAACCATGACACCCAACCCCGTAGAGAATGACAGGCATCAGGCATGTGACTTAGGATTCTTGCCTGCAATGCTCATACCATTCCACAGCCTGCAGCTGAGAGGCATCGAGGTATGCCTTGGACTCTTTGGCCAAGTTCACCCCATTCTCCTATACTGCACCCATCTCACCGTATTTCCTGATGGAATGGGGTGTGCATAAGGAGCCAAAGACCCCAGGCACACCGTGACACTTGTCAGTGTCAGCAGGGTGGGGTGTGGTGAAATGGCGTGGCCGTTACGCCTGACGACCCAAAGGCACACCCCAATGCCTGTCACTCTCTGCAGGGTGGTGGTGGGGTTGGCTTCAGTTCAATACTTCACTGCCATTCCTATTACGCAGCTCTGTAACTTCTACACTACCACTGCCAATGCCAGCAAGCAAACATTTGGCATTGACAAATGCTTGTTAATACTGAAGTGTTCATTGCTGCTGAGATTATCTCTGTGAATTTGCACTGTATTGGAATTATCTTTCTGTGAAACTGATGTAATTTGCTCTGTACTGTACTTCTGTGCACTTCCGGGATGTCGTCCCTGAAAAAGGGACTGCTGTTGTCTCAGTGGACCTACTCGGTTACCAAAATTCAAAAAAATAAGTAAATATTGTCTCACATTGTAAACTCAGACTTTAAAGGAAAACTGCACTGAACCTGTCAGTTATTTCCCACGTAGAAGCACATTTTTAAATACTGGTTCCATTTCTGTTACTGTTGCATTTCTGTAGGCTTCTTAATTATCCTAGAGGGGTATTTCTGATTTACACACCAGTAGTAAGTGCCATTTTAGAACTGTGTGATGTAGTTTATGTCCCTTGCTCGGCTCTTACATTGTTGGCACAATGCATCCATGTTCTGCCATAGAACTCTGTGGTTTGGGAGAGCACAACCTACATAACATAGTTGTAAATCAAAAAGGTTACTAACAGGCCAGTATAGAAGGAGCAATGAACAGACTACATTCAAAAAAAAAAGAAACTTCTACTGTGAAAAATGTCTTTCAGTTTCAGCCTAGTTTTCCTTTAACCCCGAAAATAGTAATACAGAATTCAGTAATGCTAAATCAAAATTAGACTTTGCATACATAAAAGCACAGCAGCAGATTAAAGTTATCTAGAGTAGCACTATGATTGATATTGTGTCCTGGTTTTGGCTGGCAGCCCAAGTCCCACATTTTGAATGTCATTATTTCAGTTTCAGTGACAAAAGGCTGAGTGGCATGCTACTGACATCTGCTTGTTCCTTATGAATGCTCCCCCATCCTTCCCACTGAATGAGAAAATTGCAACTGACTGATAGTAATCAAATCTCTGTTACTTTGTGGGTATAGCCACTCTCCTTACCCTAATAAGGCGCATTATTTCCACGCAGTCCTCTGTCTTGGAATCCCTTATAGTGAAGTCCATGTTCAGCTTTCTCTGCCAAGTGCGGGTCAGCTCTCCACCAACCCCATCCCAGGAGAATGCTTAAAAGGCACAGGCATGGTTGAATATGCAGCTGGAGCATGGACTGTTCCAAAATACAGTTCTCTGAGGTGAAGAAGGAGGATATGAAATTTGATAACTAAGTAAAACTTTTCAAATCTGATAATGCAGACCCTAATAGGAATCATATAAAACCATTTTGTGGCATTTTTTAATAAAACCCTTTATTACCCCAAATTAAAAAAAAATAAAGCACTGGTCATATGTGTTTCTTGCCTCCCCATGGAGCAGTGGTGTGAGCCCAGAGGGTGGGAGGGGTTCTCATTAATATACAATTTCAGATGGACACTCAGTTGGTTTTACTGCATGGCAGTGAATACAAGCTGCAGAGCGGGTTTACCTCCTACAGATGCTTTGCAGCTAAGGGGTATGTGTGTGTGTGTGGGGGGGGGGGGAGTCCCATCTGCTGGACCATGAAGTCAGATGCTAGAGAAATGATTTCCAGTAAGGCCCTATGGGAAGAATCCCTGTACTTCTCCGTACTGCCAGTACTAACTGGAATCAGAATGCTTTCTGTCTAATACTGACTCAGCTACTTAGCTAGTACTTAGTAACCCTATAGTAGGGTTAACCTCCAAGTTATTCACATGGATTCTTAGTAAACCTTAACCCTTAGGCTAGATTTCGAACGTATAGGAATTCTGGACTGATACACATCAGCCCGTGGGACAGCAAGAGTTACTGTTTTAAATGTGCTTTGTTCTCTATCAGTTTTCTTCTCTTTTGAGTGTAAGGAAATTAAAATCCCATTTAGATTCTCTCTAATCTCATCAAGCAACATCTTGCCCAGATAAGCCCATAACCCAAACCCCTGAAAGAACACACATGACCATTGACATAGGTTTTTTGGCAGAAAAGGCCGATATTTTATTTCGACATGGTTGTTATCGCTCAAAACATTCACAACATAAATCCAAATTGGTTACAATATACAAATTAAGAAATACAGCAGTAAAACATACATCATGCAAAATCTTGTACAGTATTCTCCTGGGGTAGCAGACACCCTCAGCTATTAACACACATCCATTAAAACGAGCCAACCTATGGCCAAAGAAGACCTGGCAAACCCCACCTGTCAGCCAGCTTCCCTGACACGCTGCTCCCACGGACCCGTACCAGTAGGCTACAGCTGAGCCACTGAGCCCTCATCGAGCGTCAACAGCACAACCATCGCCCCTCATAGTAACAGGCTCCGCCGAATGCTGTGGAAATGTCTCTTCTGGAATGTGTCCTCAACGGACCACCCCCAATCACATCTTTTCTCAGATCCAGTATCATCTTTAGCCTATAATCACTAGTCGTCCACCACAAGATCCCTAAATTCATTTACGAATCTCCCAGTAATGCCCCAGGAAGACACTGTACCCAAGACTGCAAAACCATTTGAATAGACAGGTTGAAATTCGCCTGCCCTATGCCTGACAAGTGCCCCCCAAATTAACTCTCTAACCCTGAAGTTATGCCCCGATGTCATGTGACTTGTATGTCCTTTGGAAGGCAAAATTGTGACACCCCTTGTTCGCCTTCCTCTGCACTTTCAGTAGCGGCCTGGTCACCTGACCCTTCTTCCCTTCATACCGGGGTGCCATCCTAGGCCTGCATGTTGGGGTATCCGGCATCTGCGTCCCGTATCCACCCCAACTACATCATTAATACTCACCTTATGTCTATCAATGCCAGGCTCCCCAGGTCATTTTCACCTCGAGGCATTACCAAAACCTTACGGTGGATATCTAAGCAACCCCTACTTTTTTTTGCATGAAATTACCCACCTCATGCCGGTGACTGCCTCCAGTGCATGGCTCTATCCTGGAATGCCCATTTGGTCTCCTTGTCCCACTTGGTGCCCCTGAGCGTGTTCTCCTGGTAAAGGATTGGCCACAGACAAATTGAGCTGTTACTGTAATTATGTACACAGCACCACTTCCCTCGCACTGGGCTGGATGCAAATTTATAGGCCTTGACCACCAGAACCACTGTAGCTCTGTTTCATGGTAGCCGGCCCCACTGCCTCCAGTGGCCACCCAAAATACCTGATAGTGTGTGCTGAAGTGCCTGGGGTCCCAACCTGCTGCCCTCCTCCCTTGTCTGCCACTGCCCCAACTTGGTGCCTGATGACTGGTTTACTATACTTGGGGTGCACCATGCGTCCTATCTGACCCCTCTGTGAGCCATGCTCTCTTTTGCTGAAGCTTGTGTAGAATTCCATCTTTATGCAAGACTCTTGTTGGACCAGTAAAAGGTATCAAACCTTCCAGCCTCTCCTGTTCTTCCACTTTTGTGAGTACTGCAGGGATATCTAATGTGGTAAGTTGCATTTAACCAAAAACGTTCCTAACTGTGGGTCCTTACAGAATAATTGCACTCTTGTGACTGCCCTAGGCCAACTGCATCATGTGATTTTCAACCCATTCTACAAAATTACGTAGTTGACATGAAAACTTCCATAAAGAAGTCTGCTGTTTAATTCAGCTATGGAATTTGTTGCTACATTCAGGACTACAGGGATTAGGCATCCAACATATAGTATGTAATATGTACTGTCTCAGATTTAAACAATAATGTATGAAAGGATGGGAATTGTTGTGAGATTTACCACCCTCTTGTGACCATCGCAGGGAAGTGGGAAGGGACTCCCTTCGCGAAAGGTGGATATCCTCCTGGGACCTGCGTGTGCCTTCATTGGGGTGGTGCCAGGACAGCTACGGCATCACCCCTGCAGAAAGTCCTCCAACCCTGTCTGCTGTGCCCAGCCTGTATGGTAGAACTTCCAGTTTTCCCCACGTTGTCCAGTATCAGAAGGGACCTTAAATTTAAAGTTTGTTCATTCTGTTGGTTTATTTATTGTAGCGCGACTGGGCCACCTGCCTGACTTGCCCTAGCAGGAAGAAACTTTTGCGGGGTTCAGTGAAAAACGTTGTGCCTGGATCACATTGGGCAGTGCCCCTATGCCAGAATGCTCCTTGCAGCAGTTCCCCCAGTGAACAAGACCAGTTGACTGGACCCCGCTTGGGCTAGCCGAAGCTAACATCCTGGCTATGCTCTCGGGTTGCTGCGAAAAATGGGTGGGGCCCCTGATGTTGACCCCTATTGTGACAGTGGAAGGGGAATACCGCCCAGCTCTCATGACCCCCGGCATCGAAAACCCCCCACTCACTGCCGGCTTTTGTAAGCTGGATGCCGCCGTTAATCCTGTCGGCTGCCCACGTGAACTCTCCGAGATCCAGGCTGTTCTGATGACTGTAGGGATCTGGATGGAGCAGCGAGCTGTTCAGCAAAGCTGTATTTGAACCCAATGGCTTAATGCCAACTCCCTATAACTTGGGAAGGGTGCTGGTGGATTTAGGAGCCGGAATGTAAGTGAGCTGGAAGTTGGGTAGGACTATCCCAGCCATCTAAAGAGACTCAGATGCTCTACCTTTTTATACACTTTCTACAGTCTGAGTCGTGACTCTCCAGCTGACCGCGGAGATGTAGGGAACAGTGTGTGTGTGTGTGTGTGTGTGTGTGTGTGTAGAGGGGATGGACCCCCTTTAATATTTAGGAGTTTGTGGTATGCCCCTTATCACACTCTGTTGACCCTGGAGTAGAGATGCTCTGATGATAACCTTTTTCCGTTGTTGAAGTAAAGAACATGTGCACAGTTCCCCCCATACCATGGTGTGCGCAAAGTTTATCTGGTTCCCCCCCCATTTGGGGGATCCTCCCTGTAACCTTTGAGGGACATAAATGCTGTTTGGAGAATGTAATGGCTTACCACACCTCTACCAGTGGGCATCTGCCGACGTCACTGAGTCCCTGGGGTAAGCACCAAGTGCCATAGGAGTAGGTGTAACTATCCTCCTGCAGTCAGTCTTAATTGCCCCAAATTGCGGGTTGAACTTGATCAAGTAAGTTTAGTACAGTTTTAACCTGTGCTGCTGCCGCTGTATCCCCTTGCCCACTGGTGAGCCATATTGTGGCGCGGCAAGTGAATCTCGCTCCAGTTTCCTGGACCCTGCCTTAGAAAGCCCTGTCCCATAGGGGCTGCTTGTTATTACTTCAGTGGTGCAGTGCCACGCGGTTCACCAAGCGCAGTGGCTTCCCTGAGTTCCTGCCTGCAGCTTATTACCAGGAATCGCGTGGAACTTATCATTCCCCCCCTTTTTATTTGGAATGGATTAAACTCCCCCTGCTACTGGAAGATAAGTTACCTGTACTTGACACTAACTGTGACCCTCCTACTGTACTGTCGAGTAGTCTGGCTGAGGAACCGCCTGCCAGGTGCTGTGCCCTTCTCATAAGGCACTGATAGAGGATCTTCTGAGATGGAAGTCTTCTTTTACTTGATTGGGGATGTGAAAGCATAACCACTGAGCATGCAGGAATTGAGCCACCTAACTGGGCATTGCCCCTGGATCCCCTATGGACGCATAGTTATGCCACTTGGTCTCCCATTTCAAAAGCACATCATCCTGGTCCTTGGCGTTGATGACAAACTCTTTCTCAGTTGGCGTACTGCTTAAGTAAAGGTCTCCTATTCTGATTTTCCTTTGTATTAGGGCATAGGGTTGTGAGCACCCTTGTTCCGTGCCACCAGGGCACCTGGGCCATTAAGCAGTTAATGGAATTATTCGGTTGCTCAGTAGATGGGAAGACCAGTTCCCTGTCCCCCATCCGCACGGTGCATTTCACCACTTACGCTTCCCTGGGGTGTTAACAAGGGTCGTGTGCAGTAAACCTGCCTGGTGGGCAACTGGCGCTGGAGGGCCAGACCTCCCCTATGTGACGGAGTGCATGGCCACCTGGCCTGTAGTGGTTAGAAATCACAAGGCAAATGCTCCTCCACTATGCCTGCACCCATCTTGTTTTGGGAAGGTAACCACCAGTCTGGCATTCCATACTTCAGGCTCAATTGCCCAGACAGGGAGGACCCCGCTCTGTGTGGCTCCCAATCCAACTGGCTGCCCAAAGTCCACAGCCTAAAGTGCTCCATTAGAAGAAACACAGAAGTTTATGCAGAGACCCTATGCATATTGGCGACCCCAGTGGCGAGCAGCCTGTCACCCTCCAGGGCCGTACCATGTGCAGTACGGAGGAAGTGGCACAGATAAACTGCCTCCATGTGTAAGGTCTCTAAGGATGCATCGAGGCCTGAACAATGTGAGCCTGTACCAAATAACGTGCTTCCCATGTCCCAATAAGATTCTTGAGGCTGTTGCTTCCTTTTTCTGGGAAACAACCCCCCCTCCCTTTTTTTTTGGCAAAATATGGTCAGCATGCTTCTCCCCTTTCAGCAGTGGACCATCATGTCCCATACCGTCCTGCATTTGTGCCCTGGTGCAAGTGTGGCATGCCCTGTTTCGGCGCTGGGTGATAATATATTACAGGAAGGGGGCAACAGGTAAACACATCACATCAACTACAAATCCTCAACTTTAAACAGTTTAAAACAAAATACTATAATGACACACAAATCCTTACACAGTTAAATCTCAAAAAACAACCCAGGTGGTACAACTGTTGGCTCTGCCCCATGACACGAGAGCTTCCTTACTGCTTGGAAGCTCAGGTTCCTTCCTTAATGCTCTGCATATAGACTGGATCCTAACTCTTCGGTTCACCTGAAAATAGTTTTGAAATTCTCAAGACTTCGGTCAAATTCTTCCCTCGCGGCTGCGATGGACAAATCGACTCCCGGTTTTCAGCGATGCCCATGTGGGCAGAAGATGTCCAGGACGGATCTGCACTCCACTTGCATCTACTGTCTCGGCCTTGACCACGACTTGCAGGCCTGCGAGTTGTGTAGATCTTTCTCGGCCAACTTCCTTGAGGACCGCACTGCCCGTTTACAACTTGGGCACCCCGAGAAGCGTTATCCACCAGTGAAGTCCAAGGAGGGCCGTTGGGCGGTGTCCGCGGTGGCTGGCTCAGCCGAGCAACTGGAGCAGATGATCGCCCTCGAGGAAGAGGCAGCCCATGCCGCATCCTCATCTTCCTCGGTTGCAGCATTTATCCCGCTCTCTCTGGGATTCTCCTACACAGCTTATTTTTAGGAGCTATGCCGGTCCCTTTTCACAAAGGAAGAGGGGCCATCGAGCCACTCTTCTCAGTCAAAAAAAAGGACTCAAAGGTTAAGTCCCACCGTTCGACGTTCATGGGAGCGGGAGAGGTCCCCTTCCCCGGACAGTGGAGACACAACCTCGGTCGAGGTTGCGGCTAAGGCTGCTGACTTCACGATGTCACCGTCAGGTCAGCCGGCTGAGACACCCGTTGACATGGTCGAGATTTTTCTTGACCTGTCGGACGGGCTGTCAATTGGCGAAGTCGACAACCTTTCATCACCGGTTCCCCCGGTGGAAACTGAGGACTTGTCTGCGCCTCCTGTGCCAGAGTCCCCAGTCAAGGTTCCCAAGCCGAGGGAGGAGCGGGTGTCCCCCACTCTCTCCCAGACCCACCCTTGGAAACACTGAGGATCTCGGACCTCGTCTCAATCCAGCCGATCCTGCCGACATCAGCGGTCTCAGTCTTGGCACCGAGGTGAGCGGCGGCACCGCTTGTCCTCGTCTTCCTCCTCGGAAGAGGAGAGGCTTTTGCATAAATTGCGTCAACGCTACAAGGACTTAATGTGGCAGCAGCTCCTTTTGTCCGGGAGCAAGCCGACACCATCGCCTTCCCCAGCCATTAAGTGGCTGTCACCCGAAAGGCCGAAACAACCCCTCACGGTGGTCGAAGTGCCCAGGCCTGGGCCGGTGGTTCAGCCGAAACCAGCTGCCCCACCAATTGTGGTGGAACCTCCGCCTCCACAACCGAAATCGGGGGCTCCAATCAAGAACTCTTGGTCAGGTCAGGATCTGCCCCACTGGTTCTCAGTCACCCTCACTTCTGACCGTCCTCAGCAGGTGGAGGGTGGCTCAGGCTCCAGGCAGCTTTTCGCAGACTCCATGGAGTCCGACGACGACTCCTCCCTGTTTTCCAGGCCCTTTGACCTGGAGTACTCCGGGGAGCAGTTGATGGACGAGAGCCCATCATTGTTCATGGGTCTGCTTCGGATCATCTCGGAGTCCACCGGGATGCAGCTCGAGCCCGTATCCAAATGGGCCAAGTATCCCCTCACAGAGATACTGGACCTAGGGGATTCTCCCACGGAGACCTTTCCAGTGGTTAAAGCCATTGTTGGCCCAGCCTTGGAGCTTTGGCAGCAGCCAGCTTCTTGTCCTGTGCCTTAGGCCAGGATGGCCAGGAAGTATGTGGCCCCTACCGGCTGTTTGTCCGTTTTTTTGGAACACCCTTCTGTGGAGGGATTGGTCACTGATAGTGTTTTCCAGCGCTCCGGGAATGCTAGGGATGTGGATAAGCCCCCTGACAAGGAGTCCAAAAAGCTGGACTATGCCGCGTGCATGGTGTACGCTGCATCCTCCCTCGGCCTCTGTCAGGCCAGCTCGGCTGTACTGATGACGCACTTCTCCCATGCCCTCATGGGCTCCCTGGATGAGGTGATCCCTCATCTTCTAGCCGACCTGCAGACTATGGTCAAGCAGGTGCGGGATCAGGGAAGGGCAGTGTCAAAACAGCAGCTCCAAATGGCTCTACACATTGGAGATTCCTGTGCCCGATCAGTAGCGGCTGCAGTGGCCATGCACCGCAGAGCCTGGCTGAGGATATCCACCTTTATGGCAGATTCCCAGCACAAATTGGCAGACATCCCCTTCTTCGGGACTGACCTGTTCAGCCCTGGAATGGAAGGCCACCTCCAGAGGATCAAAAAGTCCAGTGCTACCCTGGACTCGGTCACCTCTGCTCAGCCCCTTAGCCCTCCGTGAGGCGACGGTTCGGAAGGGTGGGGCCTGCTCAAACTCCAGACGCAGCACCTCTGCTCCAAGCGGGTAGCATCTTTCAAAAAAAGAGGTGTGCAAGAACAAGGAGCACAATTTGAAGATAGAGGGGGGGCGGCTCAGAGGTAATTTAAGGAAGTATTTTTTCACAGAGAGGGTTGTGGATGCATGGAACGGCCTTCCAGAGGAGGTCGCGGAGTCAAAAACAGTGGTGGAATTCAAGCATGCATGGGACAGTCATAAGGCAATTCTAGGGGCTGGGGGTAGGAAGAAGTAGGCTGCTGGTTAACCAGGATCTGCAGCTTATCCAGTAGGCAGGGAAATGGGCAGACTGGGTGGGCCAAGCGGTCCTTATCTGCCGTTAAATTGCATGTTTCTATGTTTCTAGAAGAACAAGGGCTGTTGTCAGCAACATAAGTCTTTTCAGCCTTCTGCCCCTGTGGTATGTCTGGCCCAGCAACACCAGCATCAGGGCCAGCAGGCTCGTGCTTGGCACCCCAAAGCCAAGCCTGCGGCTTCCTCCAACAGGAAGCAGAGAGGAAAAGGCCCAGGAGGTCCTTCGGCCAGTCACTCCTCCAAGCCTGCCCAGTGACAGCTTGAGGGATGTCGTCCCCAGCCTCTTCGCCCCCCTGGGTTCCCCATGTGGGGGGGGGATGGCTCCACCACTTCCTTTCCGCCTGGTCCGCTATCACCATGGACCACTGGGTGTTGGAGGTGGTAGAAAAGGGCCTGCCTCTGGAGTTTGAGCAGGTCCCACCCTTCCGAGCCATCGCCTCATGGGGGGCTTCGGGGTCCACAGCCTCCCTGTCGGTCGTTGAGCCAACATTGCCCTGCTCCTCAAAAAGGAGGTGATTAGGAAGGTGGCAGATCCTCCACCAAACCTGGGGTTTGTATCCAGGTATTTTCTGGTGCCGAAACGGACGGGGGGGGGGGGCTGGTGCCCCATTCTAGACCTGCATGACCTGAACAGGTTCCTAAGGTCTCGAACCTTCCGGATGGTCAGTCTGGCTCACATCATTCCATCCTTGGAACGAGGCATGTGGTTCTGTTCTGTGGACCTCCAGGACACGTTCTTTCACATCCCAATCCGTCCTTCCCACCAGAGATTCCTCCACTTCAGGGCAGAGGGGTGTCTCTACGAGTTCTGGGCCATGCCCTTTGGCCTTTCTCTAGCTCCAGGGTCTTCACCAAATGCATGGTAGTGGTGACAGCATTCCTGCGATGCCAAAGGGTCCAGGTGTACCCCTACTTGGATGACTGGCTGATTGCGGCCTTCTCCAGAATGGAGGTGGAGCGGTCCAGGAATCTGGCCCTCCAGGTTTGCTCTCAAGTTGACCTCCTTATCAACGAGGCCAAGTCATAACTCATGCCAAAGCAGGTGATACTATTCATTGGGGCAGAGCTTGACTCTCTCTGAGCCAGAGCATGGCTCCCGGTGGACAGGGCTGAGATTCTTTCCTCCTTTGCCCAATCATTTCAGGTTGGGCAATTGTGCCCTGCTCGGGACTTCCTATGCCTCCTGGGCCTCATGGCAGCCTGCACCAGTGTGGTCTGTTGGGCCTGCTGGCGCATGGGTCCCCTACAATGGAGACTGGCCAGCCAATGGTCACAGCACTCTGATCCTTTGGATCAGCTAATGACAGTGACCCAGGAGATGTGGAACACTCTCCAGTGGTGGACCGTTCAAGCTCATCTGCAAGAAGGCATCCCGTTTGTCTGCCCCGAGCCGACGGTCTCTCTATCGACCGTTGCCTCTCTGATGGATTGGGGTGCCCATCTGGGGGAGCACAGAGCGCATGGCCTCTGGTCCCCTCGGGAGTCCCAATGCCACATCATCCTGCTGGAGCTTTGAGTGGTTCATCTAGCCCTCACCACCTTTGCTCCGTTTGTACAGGATCAAGTGGTCCAGGTCCAGACGGACAATACCACAACCATGTACTACCTAAACCACCAGGACAGAATGCGCTCCATGCTTCTGTGCAGGGAAGCTCTCCACACTTGGTCCCTCGTGCACAGCCTGGAGACGGATCTCCTTGCCATCCATGTGGCAGGAGCCTCCAACATTCTGGCCGACGCCCTCAGCCAGATAGGGGCTGCATCCCACGACTTGTCTCTCCTGCTGAAGGTAGTACAAGATCTGTTCTCCCACTGGGGCATGCCTCAGGTGGACCTGTTTGCCTCAAGGGAGAATGCGAAGCTGAGACTGTTTCATGCCCATCCTCCTCAGCAGGGCTCGCTGCAGGGGGATGCCTTCTCGAGGCCGTGGACCCCGGGCCTCTTCTACACCTTTCCCCCATTTCCCTTGATCCACAAGGTGGTCCTCAATGCAAATAGGGACAAGGCTCAGGTGATTCTGGTAGCCCCAGACTGGCCCCACCAGTTCTGGTATCCATATCTCCTCAGTCTCAGCTCCAGGCTTCCGAGGCGGCTCCCAGCCCACCCGGACCCGATCTCAGTCAATCAGGGGATGGTGTGCCTTCCGGACCTTCAATCCCTGCACCTGACAGCCTGGTTCTTGAGCGGCTAGAGTTCCAGGCCTTCGGTCTTTGTGACGAGGTCCTCAGCATCATTGAGGCATCCCGTAAGGAGTCAACCAGAAAATGCTACGCCTTTAAATGGAAGCGAGTCTCCATTTGGTGTCGGGCAAGGGCCTGGACCCTTCCTCCTGTTTCTTGGCTAACATTCTGGACTACCTGTGGTCCCTTTCTCAGCAAGAGCTTTGGTCGACGACCCTTAAGGTGCACCTGGCAGCCATTTCTGCATACCAGGCGCGGGCTGGGAAGCAGTCGGCGGTGCAGGAGAAGGTGGTCGGGCACTTTTTCAAAGGCCTTGATCACATATCCCCTCCTGTGCGAGAACCTCCACCTCCATGGGATCTACTGCTGGTATTGGCTAAGCTCATGGGCAAGCCATTCGAACTGATGCACATGTGTACATCTCTCACCCGTCATGGAAGACCGCCTCCTTGGTGGCTATCATGTCAGCCAGAAGGATGGGAGAGCTCCAGGCGCTGTCCATCGAGTCTCCTTATTTGGTCTTCCATGGGGACAAGGTTGTCCTGCGTCCCCATCCCAAATTCTTTCCGAAGGTGGTGTCGGAGTTTCACCTTAACCAGGTGTTGATTCTGCCGGTGTTCTACCCCAGTCACACCTCGGAGGCCGAATATAGGCTCCACACTCTGGACCCTAGAAGAGTGCTCATTTATTATAAGGAGCGGACAGCTGAAGTTCGCCAGCTTTTTGTCACCTACTCTGAAGCTGCACCTGGCAGACCTGCAGCCAAGCGGACGATAGGCGGGTGGGTCACCTCCTGCATAGATCTCTTCTATAGGTTGGCGGGCATGGAGCTTCCCAGAGGGATAAGAGCTCATTCTACCCGCCATACCACTGCATCGGTGGCTGTTCCAGGGACGTCCCTATCCAGGAAATCTGCAGGGCTGCTACCTGGAAGTCAGCAAACACCTTCATTACTCGCTACCACATTGACCTTGAGTCACACTGGGATGCTGGGTTTGGGGCCTCGGTTCTCCGGTCATTATTCCCTGAGTAGGGGGTGTGCGCCTTGCCTCCCTCCTCCTGGAGAACTGCTAGGAGTCTACCAAAGAGTGTGGATGAACAACATATGCATGTCCCTAGAAATACAGGTTACTTACCTGTAACAGGAGTTCTAGGAATGGTATATGCTGTTCATCCACATGACCAACCCGACCTCCCCGGCTTCGATGCACAACCTGGCTTCCAGTGGGCCAGATCTGGCGTCATGGGGCGGAGCCGAGAGTTCTACCACCTGGGTGGGTGGGAGGAGCCAGCTTGAAGACCTTCCGACAAGATTTAAAGCGGCAAGGAACCTGCCAGGCAGTGTGGATGAACAACATATACCATTCCTAGAACTCCTGTTACAGGTGAGTAACCTGTATTTCCCCTCTATACCTCCCTGGTGTGCCCACACATTGACTACAGTGCTCAGTTTTGGGCTCCTGGGAATGAGGGAGATATAAAGCCCCTGGAAAAAGTTCAAAGAAGGGCTACAAGAAAAATCAAAGAGGTCTGGGGTCAAAACTGTGCAGCAAGCTTGCAAAACCTGGAGTTATATTCATTGGAATTTCACTGATTTAGGGGAGACGTGTTTGATTTTTAGAGAAGTGTCGGATTCACATCTGTGAGAACAGTTGGAGCTTATGTTGAGAGACTAGAAATATAACACTAGAGCCCACCCCTTACAGTTATTAAGTGAGAGATATAATAGCCAGTTAAGGAAATTCTGGTTCTCAGTGAAAGTTGTTAAGATTTGGAACATACTCCCCATGGAAGTGATTGCAAGTAGAACCATGGAAACATTTAAGCATTCCCTAGACTCCTGTCCGATAAGTAGTAACAACATTACTGAGTAACGCTAGTTTTTGAGTAAGCTATAATGGACAAGAGTCTTTAAAAAGCTCTGAAATAACCTTTGAAACCTAGTGAGGTCAAATCACAATATGTGATACGTGGACATAGAAACACAAATCTACAAATGTTATTGAAAACTGTTGTCGGTCAGATCATTTCAGTTTGAAAGATTCCATGAAGGAAAATATTGTCGTATCCAAGAACTGGCAGTAGTACCTTTCATTAGACCCCCCTCCCCCTCGGACAACTGCAGACTTGGGGGGGACCTGTATAGAGAAAAGTCAGAAGGGAGGTTATTGGGGGGGGAGGAGAAGGATTTTTTTTCCAGGAGAGATGCATTAAGTTGAAAAGTTGTTTCAGGTGTGACCTGGGAGCACAAGGAAGTGAAGTGACTTACTCAGGGTCACACAGTATGGGGGCTGTGGATTCAAACTGGTCTCTAGGTTTGCAGCTCAGAGCCTTAAACCATTGTGCTATACTGCCTCCTTGGAGGATTGTACTCGGCCAGAGTGGAGGAGCTGGAGGATATGCAGGGTTTTATTTAACTCTAAAAATTGATTAGCGTTTTGCTCATAAAAATGCTAAAACTTTGTGAAAATTAATAGCTCTTGCCTCACTGTGTTTAACAACCACAGCACTTCTAGAAAATCTGTATAAATACTTTCTGTACAGTTAGTATCGTCCCAAGAAAAAACTGCTAATCAATTATTTAAAACCCTGACGTGAGTCAGCAGGGGTGAGGGTCAGACACGGAGACAGCAGAAGAAAATAAATTCCCCTAATTTTCCATATCCGACAAAAAAATTTATTTTATATATATCAATAAGGGGACAATTTTGGTTAATTTATTTACCCAACTGGTGTTTTTATTATATATGGGAAGTGTAGTTATTTTCTGTATGGGCTGGAAAGGCTGCAAAGTACTGGAGCAAGGGAGGTAACAAAGGGGTCAACCCCCCCCCCAGGGTTCAGGAAAAGGCACTGGTGGCAGTAGTCCATCCCGGGTCTAGGGCAGGTGTGCAGCAGATGGCGGCAGGAGAATCAGAGGGCGGAGCCAGAGTGAAAAAAAGAACGCACAACACTCACCACTTGACGTTGCTGGTAACTGGGAAAATGGAAAACTCAAAGAAGGAAATAAAACAGAGCACACAGTGGCAAACTCCATCCAGAATAAGGTTATTCAGACAGTGTGAAGCAAAAAAAAAAAACATCAAGCCATCAGCAGTAGGGAAAGGATGTTCGACAGTAACCCAGTTCTGATTCTGATCATTTTCGAGAAAGTTCTGATTGGGTCTGATTTATTCTGGCTTACTAAAACCAATACACTTTCCAGACTGATCCAAAACCAGGTCAGAATTAGATCTGGGCCAGGTTAAATGATAGAATTAGGTTACCCCTTCATGCTAGTCATAATCAGTCTTTACATCATTTAATATTTAAAATAGTTATTTAATGTGTTTTTAACCAGCTTCTGATTATTCTTAATTGGATATGCAGATCCAAAATAGATTATAGTATCTGGACTGGGTCAGAACGGGGTCACTTGAAAATCTGAACCTGGTCAACAGACTGGACAGGGTCAAATCAGAGGCACAAATGACTGATTCCCAGAGTCGGTTGAGCCATTCTGTGGGCGTTCTTATCTGACACAGAGCCTGCCCTCCTATCCCAAATCAGCAGCCATGCTTCCCTCTGTATCCCAGCACATTGCGGAGCCTGGCTTTTGCTGGTTTGACTTTTTGTTACTTACCGTTACTCTTACTGGTCAATTTGGTGGGCCGATGGAGTGATAACTTAGTTGCCCTTTTGGTTGCTACAGTTTGTAGCATTGTATGGATAAGAATATGCTTGTGTCAGTGATGTGTTCTCATGGATGAAACATTGTTTAATGTATCATTGTGCTCTCTGAAAAGCCTGTTCCTGTTTTGTGGCTGAGGCTGCACATCACACCTTAGCTGTAGGGGGCGCTCCTGTATCATGATAGTAGATATAAAATTCTGATATTACAGCAGTAGAGGCAGCATTGTCTTATTCGTGATGACTTCTTCTCTTTCCTAATAACTGTTTGTAGGTCAAAGGTATTGCTTGTGTTTCATTGCCTTAGTCTAGTAAGGTAAAGTTTATCCTTCTAGTAAAGCTGCTTTCTATATGATATATGCAAAAATAAAATATGCTTGTGTATGTAACCCTGTCCTAAACTTACGTAGATGTTCTTTAGCTATGTGTGTGTCCCTAGCTCTATATGTAATGTGTTCCCACAATTCTAGATGTGTGTGTGTGTGTCCCTAGGCTCTATATGTAATGTGTTCCCACCAATTCTTTGTGTGCATGTGTCCCTAGCTCTGTGGTATAACTGATATGTCTGTGTGAGACGTCCTCACGTTTTGTCTGTTTGTGTGAGATGCCCCACTTATAGATGTGGGTATTGCGTGGATGTTAGTACTCCCACTTATTAGACATGGGTATGCGTGCTGTGTAAGTCTATCCCACTTATAGCTGTGGGCTATGTACTTGTGTATCATCTGCATGACATGAGCATACAGGTAATCATGACATGCCTTGTGTACGCGATGTGTGTGTAGGTAAGCTTGTAGTCATGACGTACCTTGCATACATCATGTGCTTGTATGTGAGCATATTCTTACACTTGCCTTTCCTCTCCATGGCGGCACAGGCATGACACTGGAGAGGAGGCTTTGCAATGGAGGCAGGGCTTTGGATGTCATATCAGAGAGCTTTCACCAACCGGGAGGGGCAGTATCCGCTGAACTAAACCTGCACTGAGAGCTTCTGTCGATTGCTTCTGGTGATAGCATGGCAGCAGTGGTCGTTGCAGGTGGGGGGACATAGAATGAACCAATGCCTGTATGGGGCTGTCAATGAGGGAGTGTTGAGTAACAATGCCTAGCCTAGCTGACCATTGGAGAATGTAGGAGTTATCCTACCAGTTACAAATTTTGCCAAAAACAAAATTGCAAGTGGTGGATGGGGGCAGGGGAACTATCCCAGGGTGTGTATAAATTAACCCCATTATGTCCTTGACTCTACCACTTTTTAGATAGTTCTGCCAGCATTGTCCTCACTAGTGTGCTGTGGTACAAGAAATGGCTCTCTGAATTTAGTTGCTAATTTGAAAAGAGTTCTTGTCCAGGCTGGCTAATGCATGTCTGTATCTCCAGTTTCCCCTTTTGGTTCACCTAGGGAACAAAGGGCTTCAGTCCATGTGCTCTGCCTTTGCTAGCTTTTCCAGGGCGTCTGTCTCAAAGCAAAAGATATGGTAGCCATTCTTGGCTGTCAGGTCCGCGCACCCCTTGCTGGTATAGAAGTCAATGGCAGTCCTATTCCAGTCCAGGACTACAAATTGAAGCTGCTTGCATTTGTGCTCAACACCAATCTGGATGGGGTACGGGGAGGTAGACAAAAGTGAAAGAGATGCTTTAATTTAATGTACTGTATTGGTTTTCTCATTAAAGCACACAGTAGAAGGGTCTCACCATAGGAGGGTCTCACCATTGGAGCAAGTAACAGTCATGTATATGGCAGTCTTTTACAGTTTGACAACATTAGTTACGCAATGTATACACCAGTCCGAGAGAGAGAGAGAGAGAGAGAGAGAGATGAAAACAATAATATCAGCTCCACCTTTCCTTGCCCCAAATCACAAAACCATAACATAGATATTGAAATGACCTCTTCAGACCATATGAATCAATTGGGTTAACAAAAGTGCATTTACTTTAAGGCAGTTTATTAAAATTAAATTTTTTCCTTTTTTTTTTTTGTTGTATTTCTGTACTTGTTTTTTCTTTTCTGAATGTTTATGTTTTTTTCCTGTTTTGCTTCCTACTTTTTGATTAAACAGGAAAATATTGCTCTACTTCCTTTGATCCAGGATAAGGCAGGGATTGTCTGCTAATTGTTTTCACTAATTTTATGCATTTTAGTAATATATTTTGTATTATGTTTTAGATTATTTAGAAGATTTTGATTGTTACATGAAATGTTTGCCATATGTCAAGGTTACTTTGTTTTTTGAAAATATTCAGTACACATATTCGATGAAAGTGTTATTTAAAAAAAACTGATCAAGTGTCTGGATGTTCTCTTTCCTCTTTTGTGTTGGAGTAGTGACTTTGGCATACTATAGCTGTGTTCTTAAGGGGCCACCAGTCAGACTTTTAGTTGTTTTATTGCAGTCCTACTGTTTGCTGTGTTCTGCTCTTTTTATTATTGAAGCCCTCATTATAACAGACCCAGTAGGTTTTGTTGTGGTATAACACACTGCTCTGTTTGTGAACTTGTACTTTAGTTTTAGTAATTTATATAGCTGCTTCCCACGTGGCAGCAGTGTTCTGCCACACATTGTGGGGATGCACTGCATCTTAACCGAGTCCGGGCTTTCGTTTATGCTCTCTTTTTTTGTCTCTTTCACTGTACCTGTCAGCCCTCCCACAGAAATGCAGTAACTTGCATGGGGCCTGAAATGCTGACGTATCATCTGTTTTACAGTATCTGACCTCATATGGTGAGAGTGTTGTGTCCTTACAGCATTATCTAGCTGGACTTCACTCTGTATATTGCTGGTCTCCGGCAGCTCCCAACAATGAATGAACTTTATGACCTGTCCTTTCTTGTTTACATACAGAACGCCTGCCGCTTATCGTATTGGGTCTGCATGCCCTATCCTTTATTTCTGTGTGTTACAGTGTATGCTGTGAATCATGAAAAAAGATCACTGGCACAACTGTGTGGAATGTGGAATTCTGCTGGCTGAATTAGTGCAGAATGTCAGGCAGTGATACATGGCAGGGTGTGGTATATCACTGGATATTGTCATGCCTTGGGTATGTTGTGAGGCACAAGGCAATGCAGAGCACCTTCAACCACCCAAGAAGTGACAATATTCCATGACATATGATGCCCTGGAGTGTATTATTGCAATTGTAAAATTACTCTAAAGGTTTAGGAAATGGTAAATCTTGGTAATCGGTTTAGGACAGTGACGCTGTTCTGAGACATTATGATGAGTCAAAGGGTGCTTCACCCAATCAGCTTCCAGGATTTCTCCTCTTCATTTTATGATTCTGTTTCTGAAATGCTTTTCAGAATTTCTTTTTTAGTAGCATGTGACCTCGCTCATTGTTTCATCACAAGCCCTGCTGCCTGGTTGGTAACATGTGGCACAAGTTACCAAAATGAGAAGCTGGAAACTGTTTATTTTTGGTTACTCGTGATGTCACAGTCAGTGAGGTCACAGTGCTGATGGTGTATAGGGAGGAATAGAACTGACTGTGTCATCCTCCAGGTAGAGTGTTCCACGCAACACACCTAATATTGCCAGGCAGATAATCTTTTAATTAGCAAAACAGGGAAGAAAAACTATATTAGCTACAAGGGGCCAGATTCACAAAGCTTATGAAATTCCCGCAGCTGCAAGAAAAACGTGGCGCAAGTGGGCTGCCACGTGTGGATCTGCAGTTTTTCCCACAGCTATGGTATTCACAAAAGTGGAACCGGTTTATGACTGGCTCCACAATTTACGGCATCTTATGGGTGGTGTTGCCATGGAAGTCCCCACAGCTGCGGAAAACTGTTACGACTGGTGGGACCTGGTGTAACATCTCCGGAGCTGTGGGGGACTGTGAATACTAGTCTCTGCAGCTGTGGAGATTTCAGTCTGCAGCTACAGTTGCAGAGTGCGACTTCATCCCAAAATACTTTGTGAATCTGGCAGAAAATATGATAGCTGACTTTTTCTGAAAGTTACTTTTAATTGCAGGCAGTATAAATAGCTCTTTAAATGTGCTCCTGAAAAAAAAAAACCTATAAACATGCAAATACTGTACCTCGGCTACTTTTCGCAAAAGCTCTTTTCCAATACCTTTCCCTGTTAAGTAAGAAAGAAAACATGAGAAGGAATACAGTGTGGATGAAGTGCTAGAGCCATATTGGTCAGACATGGGCCACTGGCCTTTCTTCCTGCTAAACAAAAAAGGGGGAAATGATAAAGCACATTGTAGAATAATTTATCTTACTAATTGAAGAGTATCGATATAAAGGTACTCAGTCACAGTATGATACAGAAATACTTTAGAAAGACTAAAGCAGCTTACTATGTATAGCCTTGAGGAAAGGAGGAGGGGGGGGGGCATGATAGAAACTTTCAAATACCTCAAGGGAATCAACAAAGTCTAAGAGGGTAGCATCTTTAAGAAAAAGAGATGTGCAAGAACAAGGGGGCACAATTTGAAGATAGAGGGGAGATGGCTCGGAGGTAATGTGGGAAAGTATTTCTTCACAGAGAGGGTTGTAGATGCATGGAACAGCCTCCCTGAGGTGGTCGTAGAGTCAAAAATAGTGGGGGAATTCAAGAATGCATGGGACAGACATAAGGCAATTTTAGTGGTGAGTAGGAGGAAGTAGGCTGTTGGTTAACTAGGGTCTGCAGCTTATACAATAGGTAGGGAAATGGGTAGACTAGGTGGGCCATGCAGTCCTTATCTGCCATCAGATTCTATGTTCCTATGGAACGTTTCAAATGTACTTTTTTTATTCAGATAAACTTTGTTAGTACATTTAATATAGTCATTATAACTCAATAATATATGATAGAAATGTTGAACTGTAACTGTGTTGAATGTATTGAAATATGAATAAAATGTCATTGATTTAAAAGAAAATTGGCCACTAAAAGAGTCTCCAAGGCCACTGGAACATAAGATAAGTACACACCATTTAAATTAAATTTAATCTCTCATACTTTATTACTTTGTGAAATTTTCATGACAACAGCATTCCTCGTCACTTGGTCTTTATCTGTTCTGGCTGCTTGTCTACAACTGACATCATAATCCTCCCCTGTGGTAGCATAACTCTCTTCCGTGACATCACAGCTGGTTGCTGTAGAAATTACTATGATGTTACAAGAAAGAGATTAAAGAGGACAGAAATCATTCCAAATTCACAGTTGTTCAATAAGTTCTTATTGGCAGAAATTGTATTTATTCCCTTAAATTATCCATTCTGTCCCCATCCTGCTTTTCTCCCACCTTTCTACTTCTGATTTGGGTATGTTTGATCTAGTTAAGGATCTCCACATGAAACAGGGTCTCCCCATTCTTTTTAAACCTACAAATAACTTGACACTCCTGCATATACCTGTATGTCTTCTTGCAGTGTTTCGAAATTGTAATAATTTGTGCTTTTATTCCACTGACTGGAGAGTTCTATAACTGCCTTGTGCAACAACTATATGTTTCCTTGTATGTATTATATGTAAATGTACTTTGTAAATAGCCTTGCTTTGTAAATAACTTGCTGCTGTAATTTGCTTCTGGTGTACCTCACGTAAACGAAACCTTGTAAATAGCTTTGTGTACTGTATGCTTCTGCTCATGCCTTCTGGCCCGGATTGTGCCTGTAAACGGTTCACTGGAGCAGCGCACCTACCCAGTTATCAAAGTTATAAATAAATAAATATTTAACCATACCTGAATAAAACATGATACGAAAAACTGTATTTTGCCTTGCTTTGTTTTTCTGGGCAGCATTCTGTTGCAGTTCTCTTCATGGAACCTGTGGTTTGGAGTTACAACTATGTCACGGTTTGTGCACAGAACTCTGAGCAAAGTTCTGATAGGTCAGCAGCTCATAATTAGCATTCTGTACACAAACTGTGTCATAGTAAAAAATCCAAATTACTGATTCCATGAAAAGAACTGCACAGCATGTTGTCCATAGAAAGAAAACAATTGAAAACACAGATTTTTGTATTAGTGTTTATTCAGGTACAGTTAAATATGGATCATTTGGAGGTACTACTTTCATTGCTGTGAACAGGAACATTACTAACTGCTGCCAGTTAGCAGAAATGTCCTATCCCCTTTACAATAACCAGCCAGAATAGATGAGAACCCAAGTGAGAGCACACCCTGTTCTCATGCAACCGTCCTTACTAACCAAGAATAAGGGAAAGACAAATATAGCAGGTAACTGAATTATAAATTGAATTCCTTCTAAATATCATGGCGGCCACTAGGGTTGCTCAGAATCTACCACTTCCGATTGTACTTCTTAATGATGTAGGAAATTCCAGTTTCTAACACAGTTTCGATTGCAATCCTAAAAGGACCTCAAAATCGGAATTTGATTTGGATTTGACTCCTACGTAAAAATAGGTTTTAGGATTCAGTTTAGAAGTAGGATTTTTGGACTGCAGTTCCAAAAATTAGATTGAAAATCAACAAACCTGATTCCATTCAGCAGATTCGAGCAAGCCTAAAGGTGACCGGCACTAATCCTTTTTTTCCTCGTTCAGAGACCATCTGGATTAAAATACAACTAAACCACTATTACAATACTAGCAGTTTAACACTATTTTAATCAGATGACGGCCTGCTGAGGAGGTGGGAGGATCAATGAACCAGTTGCCATTGGCAGGGGATGGGGTTGTCACTAGGCACCAGGGACTCACTTGGGATGGATGGAACAGGGTGGGGGCACTGGACACCAGGGACTCTCTTTCTGTTAGATGGGGTGAGGGAGGGGCAGTAAAACTGGACACCAGATTCTATTAACGTGGGATAGGATGTGAAGGGAGGATGCCAGTGGAAACCGGGGACTGTCTTGTAATAGGAGAGGGTATTGGAGGAGAGAGTTCTACTGGAAACCAGAGACTTAGTTGGCACAGGATGGGGTGAGAGAGGTGGGTGCCACTGAGATGATGAGACTATCTTGATATGGGATAGAGTGAGGGAGGGTAAACCAACCACTGGCTATCAGGGACTCTCTTAACAAGGGATGGGTGAAGGACAGGAGTGCCACTGGACACCAAGGAGTGTCATCGGACATGATGAGCTGAGAGTGAGGGTTCACTGGACACCAGGGGCTCGAGTGGCACATGATGAGCTGAGCGTGGGAGTACACTGGATACCAGACACTGTTGTGGCACATGATGGACTGAGAGTAGGGGTGCATTATACATCAGGGACTGTCGTGGCACATCATGGGCTGACACTGGGTTTGCACTGGACACGAGGGACCCTCTTGGCACATTATGGACTGAGAGTGGGGGTGCACTGGACTCCAGGGATTCCCATAGAACATGATAGGGTGAAAGTGGGGGTGCACTGAACACCAGGGGCTCTTGTGACACATGGTAGGCTGAGACTGGGATTGGACTGGACACTAAGGAGTATCGTGGCACATTCTGGGCTGAGATTGTTGTTGCATTGGACACCAGGCATTCTCTTAGCACAGAAAGAGCGGGTGCACTGGACACCAGGAACTATCTTGGCACATGATAGGCTGAGTGGCGTTGTACTGGACACTAGGGACTCTCTGCTCATAATGAGCTGGGGGGGTGCACTGGCCACCAAGAACTATCTAGGTACACCATGGGGTGAGAGGGGGTTGCACTGGACGCTAGGGACTCTCTTGGCACATGATGGACTGAGGTTGGGGATGCAGTAGACACCAGGGACTCTCGTGGCACATGATGGACTGAGAGTTGGGGTGCACTGGACACTAGAGGCTGTCATGGCACTCGATGGGCTGAGAGTGCGGGTGCACCAGGGACTCTCTTGGCACATGACGGACCGAGACTGCAGTTGCACTGGACACCAGGAACTCTTGTGGCACATGTTGGGCTGAAAGTGGGGGTGCAGTGGACATCAGTGCTACTACAGCATTACCATCAGTGACTTCTGCTGGGACTTAAAGTAGCTGTGCGCTCCCCCACAGTCAGCGCATCTACACCATACCCTCCAGGGACTTCTGCTGGAAGGCTGTGACTGGAGTAGCTGTGAAATTTCCCACACCCAGTGCACCATTGCTTCTACATAATTTCTTACAGTAACTCCTACAGGGAAAGGCAGGGAACAATTTAGCTGTGAAATCCTCAATGGGCAACACTGCTGTACCTTTATCTACAGGGACCCCTGCTGGTACACACTGGCACTGCAGTGGCTTTGAGCTCCTTTATAGCCAGTGGTCCAATGCCATAGCTTACACTGAGACTGCTAGGTGAAACTGGGACCAGTCCACAGTCAATATCCCTACACCATTGCCTACAGCATGAGTTCTCAGAATTGTCATAGTGAGCTTCCCCCGAGATGTGAAAAAAAAAATCTCAGGCCTCCCCTAATTTATTTAACAGACATCACAGACACACACACACACACACAGAAACAATGCTCTACACTACTCTGCTGTACTCATTGAGAGCCGCTCAGAGGACCGGGTGCTTTTAACAATTAAGAACACTGCCAACAAAAGTGATGGCACTCACCACTCAATTACATTAAATAAGGTAGTCCATGCTTAGAATACTTTTTTACCTTATTTTATTCAGATGTGCAGAACAAGAAACACAGCATAACACAGCACAGCAGGGGTACAGAGTAGTGTAGATTCCTAAAGGATTAGGATTTGAGAAAGCAGTAATGTGAAATGTTAAGATCTGCTCCCCGGTGTGCTGTGTTATGCTGCGTTTCTAGTTTTGCACATCTGAATAACCGGAGGTAAAAAATTATCCTAAACATGGACCACCTTATTTAATGTAATTGAGTGGTGAGTGCCTTGACGTTTGTTGGCATACTACTCTACTCTGCTCTACTTTTCACTGTTCTGCGCTATTCTACTTTACACTGCTTTACACTCTACTTTTACTCTTTTCTACTCTACCGTACACTATACTACACTACTCTGCCTTACTGTACATTACTGTTCGCTCCTCTACACTACTTTACCCTATTCTACACTACTCCAGACTACACTGTTCTACCCTACTCTGCATTACTTTACTCTATACTACTCAACTCTACTTTGCAGTACTCTACACTACTCTGCTGCTGTACTCTGCACTACTTTACTCTACACTACTCTATTTTAAATCTACACTACTGTACGCTATCCTACACTACTGTACTGTACACTACTCCACATTACTCTACACCAACAGTTCTCAAACTTTGTCATAGTGAGCCTCCCCAAGCCATGAAAAAGATCTTGAGCCTCCCCCAAAATACTGAAATATTTTTGGGCCTTCCCATAGAAAAATAGCCTACTTTTCACAGTACATCAGGAATAAATTGAAACCTCTTTGCATAAGCTTGCTGTCATGTTATTAAGCTTATTGTACCCCACCCCCAACAGGACAACCTACTTTCTCCAATATTTTGACTCTCGAACCATTGTTACCCCTTACTGCCATATCTTCATGGGTCAGACTGCTTTTTCTGTTTCTCCTCTAACTGGAATACCTTCCTGCCGACCTCTGCCTCTCCCCCTCTCACCCTGCTCTTAAGCAACTTCTCAGGGATCATTTTGCTCCCTCCTGCTCTTATTCCTAGTACCTGTATGATTAACTCTTGTATTTGGACAGTTGAGCTGCCAGTAGAATTAATCATTGTTCCTCTCATTGCTCGTTTATTGTTCGTAATTTGTTTGCACTTTTATTCATTTTCTATTGTTTGAATGTTTTGCAGTTACATTTTGAATTGCATTCTCTCACTATCCTTCCCTGGGTACACCTGAAATAAGCCATGGCTCAGTGTACAGTATCTTCCCTGGTCACCGACTTGTGAATAAATACAAAAATTCACCTACTGTTATCCTCTTTCAGTTTGCCTTATCCCTTCACTCAAACTCTATAAAGTTCAAAATTTAAATACAGTACTTTTTCAAGACTTGCTTGAGCCTCCCCTAGAACAGGTTGGGGCCTCCCAAGGGAGGCTGGCCTCACCATTTGAGAACCCCTGCTCTACACTATTATAATCTACACTGTCACACACTACATCACTCTACACTATTCTACACGAATGTACCCTACTCTGCACTACTTTACTCTGCACTAATCTACTCTATACCACTTTATACAAGTCTACACTACTCTACTTTTTTCTACACTATTGTACTTTACACTCTATACTAATCTGTTCTACACTATTTTACACTACTCTCTACTTTATTCTAATCTACACTGTTTTACACTGCTCTACTTTACTCTACACTACTTTACTTTATACTATTCTACACTACTCTACTGTACTGTACTTTACACTACAGTACTCTACATTACACTACTCTAGCCTACTCTACATGACACTACTCTACTTTACACTGTTCTACACTTCTCTACTGTATGCTACTGTACTCTACACCACTCTATTCTGCATTACTCTACACTACTATAGTCTACATTACTCTATACTACACAATTCTGCATTACTCTACACTACTGTACTCTAAACTACTCTACACTACTTTACACTATCCTACACTACTCCACATTACTCTACACTATTATACACTGCTCTGCACTCATACACTACACCACTCTACACTACTTTACACTATTCTACACTAATGTACGCTACTCTACACTATTTCACTCTGCACTAATCTACTCTACTCTGCACCACTCTACACCACTCTATACTATTCTAGAGTACGACACTCAACACGGCTCTTCATTACCCTACTCTACTCTACTCTACTCTAGCCTACTCTACGTGACACTACAATACTTTATACTGTTTTACACTTCTCTACTTTGCACTACTTTACTTTATACCATTCTACACTACTCTACTGTACTCTACACTACACTGCATTACTTTACACTGTTCTATACTACTCTACGCTACACTACACTACTCTAGCCTACTCTGCATGACCCTACTTTACTCTACATTATTCTACACTGCTCTGTGCTGCACCACTCTACATCAATATGCACTACTCTACTCAACACTACTCTAGTCTACATTACTGTACACTACACTACTCTGCTCTATATTACTGTACACTACACCACTCTACTCTACACTACACTACTCTACACTGCACCACTCTGCTTTGCTCTACTGTACCTTGCACTGTACACTAGGAATAATTTGAAATGCCTTTGAACAAATTACTGGATTTAGTCACCTGAGACTACTGGTATTTGTATTCATTTTCACCAGCTGTTCATACAAAACATAGAAGTCTCAACATTTAAAGCAGCAGTACCTGTTATGGTGAACATTTTGAACCTATTCCTTTCCATTCCATTCCATTTTAGGCTGTCCCTTTCTCATGTCTTACAAGATGCCTTACATCTGTGTAGTCTGATTTGGCAGATTTTAGATCTGAAATAATTCAGAGGAGTACTCCTTCTAATATGGCAACCCTCAGATTTCATGATTATTCTCAGCTTTTTTTGAACAGTCATTGCATGTTAGTGGTGACAATTCTGACCTATACTTTTTGTTCTGCTTTACATTTGCTGTCTTTTATGATACCCTTTTCTTCTCAATGTGAGTATGTTTTATCACTTTTGTTTTACATTTGAAATAATAACAGGAACACTCGTTTTAGTATGGGTCAGTCCAGGTTTTCATCAGTATTTTCTGTTGTTTTTGAACACCCATTCTTTCATATCAGTTTTGTTGTGCGTAACATAAACTAGCATTCAACAGACACTGCCCCTCAATCATGTGAGACAACACATGAACAGAAACAGCTAAGAAGTTGATTGATGAAACTGATATGCCCTGAGTGACCCTCTAAAACATACAAAAAGATATAGTAAAAGATGCCCCATTACTCTCAATGGAGCACACTCCTGCGCTTCACAAACTCTGATGTCACGAAATGTCAGAACGCAAGGCAGCTCGGAGGAAGGAGCAGAACTTCAGCAGGACCAGGAAGAGGAATGGATCAGGAGGTCAGCACTTATTTATGATCCCTTACTCTTCAAGAAATAGAAGATGTAAAATTTTAAAATGGGTGTCATTTAACTCCAATGCAGGTAAGCTACTGGTGAGTCACTTTGTGAAAACACCAACACTGGTGCTCTTTAAATAAATGCAAAAGGAGACACAACCTTGAAGAACAAAATAGATATCACAAAACAAGAGAAAGAAATGTGATTTAAAATAGAAACACAGAACTTGTCGGCAGATAAGGACCACTTGGACCACGTAGTCTGCCCTAAATTCCCTATCTATAGTGCCACCGGAGACCCTACTTGGACTCCATCTTAAACCCCCCTCTTGCTTCTAAGATTCCCTTGTGTCTGCCTCATGCATTCTTAAATCCTGTGACCATTTTAGCCCCACCACTTCCGCTGGGCGTCTGTTCCAAGTGTCTACCACCTCTCTGTGAAGAAGTACTTCCTCCTGTTTCCTCTGAGCCTCCCCCGGCTTCATATTGTGACCTCTTGTCCTTGAGCATCTTTTTCTTGGAAAATGCTCCCTTCCTGTACCTTGTTTATTCCTCTGAGGTATTTGAATGTCTCGTCATATTTTCCCCCTTATCCTGCCTGTCTTCAGTCATATCCCCCCATTCCCTCCTATCATCTAGAAAATAGAATAAACAGCTATAGGCTGAAAATGTTCACCATAACGTGTATTGATGCTTTAGAGTGGACAGGAAATTATGTCTAATCATCAGCTGTTTATAATATTCTATTTTCAGAATTATATTCATTTCCCTAAATGTTCCATATGTAACTGTACATGAGAAAAATTTGATGTGAAAAAAACATATTTTGCATTGTTTTGTTTTTCTGGGCAGCATTCTGTTACGGTTCTCTTCATCTAACCAGTGAGCTGGAGTTCTAACTATGTCATGGTTTGTGTACAGAACTCTGAGCATGGTTCTGATAGGTTAACAGCTCGTGCTTAGCATTCTGTGCACAAACAACAACATAGTGAAAACTCCTAATTACTGGTTCCATGAAGAGAACTGCAAAATGTTGTCTAAAAAAAAGTTAAAAACACGGTTGTTCACATCAGTGTTTTTTCAGGTACAGTTCAATAGGGATCATTTGGAGGCATGAATTTCTGTAAATAAGAACATTATTGAATGCTGCTAATAAGCCCACATTTTCTGTCCTGCATAAGTAGTTTGCTACAGTACATTGTCAGACTAACTTGGACTCCACTGAAACAGGTTGGGGGCCTCCACTGGGAAGCTGGCTTCACCATTTGAGAAACATTGGGGTGTTAGGTGATAATAGTGACATCAGAATAGTGAGAAGCACAATAGCACAGGAAGCAAAAGGAATGACAGCGACAGTAAATAACAGCCCATAGTAAAAGCAGTGACATAGACAACAACAATACAAAAATCACAGTGAAACCCTGTAGCAAAAGCACACTCACGCAAACACTGTAAGAGACACCTAACACAGAACAAGGTAACAATATATTATGGCACTGTCAGAAATACAGCTAAACCACATTAACAAAAGATTAGAAATGAACTGTTTACTAACACATGCACAACTGAGGAAGCATACATCCCCATGGAAGTTACTCCTTGGAAAAAGAATCACATACACTGCTTCACCCCCGCACCACCCACGCGGGGGACAAAGCCCCCCACACAGAATACAAACAAACTCCAGGTCATACTATTCACAGAAACAGAAAACGTGCTCCAGGTCGCAGTATTCACAGGGACAGCAGTACAGCCAGGAACAGTACAACAAGGGACAGCAGAAGAACTCACACATGGCACTCAAATTCCCCCCCCCCCCCACTGTTCTGTCACATACGCTGCATTCCCTGACGCTGTAGTTCCCTCGCTGTTCTGCCCACACTGTTATTCCAGCGCTATTTTTACTGGACACCAAACGTTGGCCTACAGTGACTCCTACTGGGAAAGACTGGAATAGTTAACAGCTTCCCCACAGGCAGTGCCCTAACACCATTATTTACAGTGACTCCTACTGGGAGAGGCTGGGACTGGAATAGTTGTGCGCTTCCCCACAAACAGTGCTTAAACACTTTTGACTACAGTAACTTTGCTAATGGAGGCTAGAAGCCCTCCAGCCAGTTTTCCTAAATGATCGTATGCAGTGGCTCGTGATGGGGGACTGGGACTGGAATACATGGGAGCTGTTGGGAAGGGGGATCCAGAAGTGCTCTCCGAGATTCCATGTGCTTAAGCTGACTATCCCTGATAATACAATAAATTTCTCCTGAGTACCCACCTTGAAATTCTGGCATGACAAACAGATCTTCCAGGTAAATTGCCCTTCCAAGCCAGGAACTATAGGTGAAGTAATAGAGTGCGTAGGCAACAAGAGTGTATCCTGCAGTGGAAAAAGACAATTTGGAAAGTAAATAAGAAGGCCAGATTTGGGATATTGCACTCAAACCAACATAGCGGACTTCTGTGTTTTGGCAAGAAAAAAATATCCATTTCCTTAAGAACATTTTGATAGTCAGTAATTCAAGAATAGTCCGCAGAGTTTAGGATATTATTATTGCGTAGGACTGGCCACTTAGGGAAACAGTAACTTCACAACCTTGGCATACCCTTTCTTTTACAAAAATCAGTCACATTGGACTTTCAGGCCAACAAAATGGGATGCCATTAGTTTTTCATATTCAGTTACTCCTCCTCCTCTTCTCCTCCTACTTTGGAATGTTTTTATTTTTACCATAACACAAAGAATGACCGTATCAAGGTCAGAGTGCACAGTTAAAACAATTCACAGTGAGTAACGTCAAACTGGCTCTCACCCCTCCACACTGAATAGTCTGTTTTTCTGCCAACACTCTCCACTGCTTTCTCTCGGATGTGAACAACTTCCATGTGGCTCTGGATTTGTGCAAGTTTTATTGGACTCAGAAGGTGCATACAGCAAAGGACATCCTAGTAGGTCACGTCAGGTATCAGCCTAGTGTTTTGACTATGCAAAATGTTATGCTAATACCTGACATCTGGCGCATGCTGTGGCCACGTGCGCTTACAGCCGCCATTTTGCTCACCAGCTACAACTTGCAGCATGGCGCAGCAGAAAGCACCACAGGCGGCAGACTGGATGCAGGTGGAACTGATCAACCTGGTCGCCTGCATCCAGCCCCACACACCCCAACTATTTGGCCAAGCACTCCTGCAGCAGCCCCAGGTAGTGGTGTGGCAGGGCATTGCTGCCACACTGCAGCAGCGCACAGGGGTGGCCAGGAAGGGGGAGCAGTGTCACCACCACTATGGGGACCTGGTGAGGAGGGATTCAGAGCACTTTAGGAGGCTGGAGGCACGTGTCAGGCATGGGGCTGTGCCATAGGCAGGTGAGTAGGCTCATATTGCATGTGTGCCCTGGTGCTGTACTGTAGTGTTGGCTAGGCTGCCTGACATGCCCTGCAGGGTGGTGTACTGCAATTGTGCGCACCGTGCAGTGGCAGCGACTGCCGCCACGTGCATTGCGATGCCATTGTGCGGAATGTGTCGGGCAGGGGCTCATTCTGCGCACAGGGTGGGGATGGTGAGCAGCTGCTGTGGTTGGTTACTGATGTGTACCTGTCTATGTTCCATTCCCAGGGCCTGAGAATAGGAGGAGAGCAGCAGCAGCGGCAGCAGGAGTGCAGGCCACAGCAGGCCAGGGTGGTGGCGCAGGAGCGGCTCTGGTACCAGTGGGGCCACAGAGAGCAGTTAGGCACTGGCATGATCCTTTGCACCGTACGTGGGGGTGGCGGGGGCATGGCCACCTGTGCCATGGCAGCTGCGTGTGTCACACTGTGCATGATGCCTGCCACTGTGGCGCATCCATTGGACACGTGCCAGCTGTTGGTGGGGTGGGTGTGCGCCCCCTGCCACTGACATTGCTGTGGTGCTGCTGGGGCACTGTGCCATGTGACTACCATTGCACAGTCATGTGGCCACTGTGTAGTGGGGACCACCGCTGTGCACTGTCATGGTGTGCCGCGTTGTTGGCAGGTGTTGGCCCACCCCCCTGTGGGTGGCCTTTACGGGCCTTCCAGGGGTGTGTGATCCCACTGCCCATTGCGTGCTGTGGTTGGGCATGGTTCCTTGGGACATTGGCACTGATCACCTGTCCTGTCCCTTGTTTTAGGTGTCCAGCAGTGGAGCAGAAGGCCCCTTTACTGCTGGCTGCTCCACCAGATTATTTTGATAATCTCGACCACCATGGAGGCAGTGCTGCAGGTCCGCAGGATGCTGCTGGCTGACAGAAGGCAGCGAAGACTGCAAGAGGCGGCAGGACATGGCCGCCGCTAGTCGGGAGCCTGCATTCCCCTGTTTCCCCAGCTATACCTCCCCCTCCAGTCCCCCTTCGCACTGTACAGTCCCTGTTCCCTGTCCCCTTCCCTCACTTTCCTACCCTCCTCCACACCCTTCTGTTGTACATAGTTGCGTTCTTCAATATATATATCTTTTGACATGCCTGCCTGTGTCAATGTCTGCTTTGCAGGTGGTGTTCGGAGCCATGCTGCAGTGGCCCAGTGCCTGTCCATGTGGTGTGCATGTGTCGGGGCACGTGTTGTGCTTCTGTGGATTACTGCTGTGTGCTGTGGTGTGTCCCACTGTGGTGGTGTCCCTCCCCTCGGTCGGTGGCTGTACCTTGGGGTGCCCTTGGTGCGGCTGTCGGGTGTGTGGTGGGTGTGTGTGCTTGGCTGCGTGGTCCTGGGTGTGGCCTGCTCTGGTCTGGGTGTGCAGGGGGGGGGGTATGGCCTGCAGCCTGTGGGGGGGGGGCCCCCTTGGTGGCCCTCCATTCACCACTGGCACCTCCTGTTGCTCACTATCTGTGCCACTGTTGTGTTCTGGGGTGGGGGTCTGGGTGCCTGTGTGTGCCCTGCTGTACGCAGCTGATGGTGGCCTCCTGTGGGCTTTCACTGTGCTTCCCTGGGCTCTGTCCCTGGGTCACTTCTCTGTGCCGCGCCCCCCTCTGTTGGTCTGCTCCCACAGTTGCCCTGGGGCTTCTCTTTCTGCACCATGGCGCACCTGTGTTTGGCCATGGCGCAACTGTGCCATATTCAGCCGGGTTGCGCTGACCTCTGAATATGGCTCCTGTTGCGCCATGGCGCATAGGATTTGTGCTGCGCGGTCTTTGGCACATTTCTGAATATCTGGGCCTTTAGTTGTAGACATTTCACTATTAATTATATCCTGAAAACTGTCATTTTGAATTGAATGGCTTCCCATATGTCCCTGATTCAGCTGGCAGCCTAAGTCCCACATTTTGAATATCACTGTTTCAGTTTCAGTGATAAAAGGCTGAGCGGCCTGGTGCTGAAATCTGCTTGCTCCTTATGAATGCTCCCCCTCCCCCCTTCCCACTGAATAAGAAAATTGCAGCTGACTGATAGCTACCAAATCTATGTTACTTTGTGGGAATACCTACTCTCCTTACCTGAATAAGATGCATGATTTCCACGCAGTCCTCTGCCTTGGAATCCCTGATGGTGACGTCCATGTTCAGCTTTTTCTGCTGAGTGCAGGTCAGCTCTCCCCCAACTCTCTCACAGGAGAATGCTTAAACGGCACAGGCATGGTTGAATACGCAGCTGGAGCACGACTGTTCCAAAATACAGTTCTCTGAGGTGAAGGAGGAGTATGTGAAATTTGATAACTAAGTGAAACTTTTCAAACCTGATAATATAGACCCTAATAGGAATCATACAAAAGCATTTTGTGGCATTTTGTTAATAAAACACTTTAATACCCCCCAAATTAAAAAAAAATAAAGCACTGGTCATAAGTGTTTCTTGCCTCCCTATGGAGCAGTAGTGTGAGCTCAGGGGGTGGGAGGGGTTCTCAGTCACATGTGATTTCAGATGGACACTGTACCAGCTAATTTTAATGTCCATGGCAGTGAACACAAGCTGCAGAGTGGATTTACCTCCTGCAGATGCGTTGCAACCAACTTGGGAGGGGGGGGGGGGGGGAACTATTGTCTGCTGGACCATGAGGTCAGATGCCAGAGAAGGGATTTGCAGTGAGGCCCTATGGGAGAATTCTTGTACTTCTCCGTACTGCCAGCACTAACTGGAATCAAAATGCTGTCTGTCTAATACTGACTCAGGTACTTAGCTAGTACTTTTAACAGTTAGTAACACTATAGTATGGTTAACCTCCAAGTTATTCACAAGCCTTTGATTGTCAGCACACCTTAACCCTTCGGCTAGATTTTGAACGTATGGGAATTCTGGACTAATGTATCAGCCTGCGGCACAGCAAGGGTTAATATTTCAAATGTGCTTTGATCTATATTCAGTTTTCTTTTGAGTGTAATGAATTTAAAAATCCTGAGTAGTTTCTCTCCAACCTCATCAAGCAATGTCTTTCATGACTGGCTGCCTCATGGTGTCTTCCGTCATGGACAGAGGGCGAAACATTGCACCACCTCTGCAGTTGCCCAAGTATCCAGAACTGCTATATTCAGTGAAATTGTGCATCAGGGCTATTCCACTGAATATGGGGCCAGTGAAACCCAATGCTAAGCCACCTAGCACCAGGCAGACATGGCCTCCACAATAGGGTGGCACAATGGCTTGCACCCGGTCTAAATTCTCCACATTCAAAGGGACCTATGCAAATGAGCCCACTGGGCATGCAAGGCGCAAAGGGGCCATTTGCAGGTCCATTATGGACCCATTTGCATAGAGAGCGAGGCTGTACTGCGTGGTGCTGCTCTCCCCTGATAGTCTGTGTCCTGAGAGCTATCCCTAGTGCTAGTGGTGCCCCCCCTACCGATTACCACCCCCCCATTTTGAATTGCTGTCCTGTTCAGAGATAAAAAATATATCCCTGGTGGTCTGGTGGTCCCTTCCCCATCACTGATTGCCATCCTGTTCAGAGGTAAAAAAATATGTCCCTGGTGGTCCTTCCGCCCCATCGCTGGTCGCCGTCCCATTCAGAAGTACAGACATATATAGTCTAAGTGCAAAAAACAGCTACAGCCACTCAGGAGTGTGCACTAGACAACAGAAATTAAGTATAGCAAAGCAAGTTCCGGCACAGCTCAAGGCTCATCCAAATCTTCGGTTTATTATTAAAAATGATAATACAGGTGAGGGGCCGCTGTGGAGTCCAAGCAGCAGATCTCATCAGCTCCATATTAGAATTAAACAAATTGCTTTAATTCAACTATTTCTACCCCAAAGAACAGTAAACTGATAGTACCAGCAGAAAGAGTGACCTCAAATTGATTACAATGGGCAATCCGAAGAAGGATAAATTAACTGGAGGATCGGCAAAAAGTAAAGGAGTTCCCGCGGCCTCGCGACACGAGGACACTATGCAGGCCAAGGAATCACCCAGCTCAGGTGAAACTATTGGAACTCTGGGACACAAACTTCAATTATTGATTGCCTCAGTGACCTCGTTAAATCAAAGAGTTGACAATTTTAATGGCAGAGTCTTGGTGCTTGAAACCGCTGTGGATGGCTTATAGGGAGAAATGAAAGAAGTACACAAACAAATTGAGACTTCCGTGGACACTTCGGCTGTTATGGTTAAAGAAAATCAGCATTTAAGAGCCAGATTGGAAGCTCTTGAGCATCAGAGCCGGTCAGCGAATATTTGAATACTGGGACTAGCTGAGGGCTCCAAAGGAGACCACCCCATCACGTTTGTATCCGACTGGCTCGCCAGCAAATTACTGCCAGAAGGCTCGGACGGGCAATGGGAAATCCAGAAGGTTTATTGGATTACTCCCCGGGGTCTCCACAGAATTCTGAGGAGCCTAGGACATTGATGCTGATAACCTCCAGTGTTGGGGCGAGGGACACGATCCTTCGTTATGCCCGTCGCGCCACTCCCTTGACTCAGGATGAAAATCTTGTCCACATCTTTCCCGACATTAGTTATGCCACCAGGCAACGTAGAAAGAAATTTGATGGTGTTCGGAGGGTTCTGCGGGACTTGAGAGTGCCACACTCTATCATTTTTCCAGCACGACTCCGGATCGTCCACGGTAGTAAAACTTTTATTTTCTCAGACCCTGTGGAAGCTGGAAAATGGGCCAACCATCGTGCAGCTGAATCTCGGACTCATGAGGACGAATCAGGAGATGAGTATGTACCCTGAGTGGATCTGGAGATATAAGCCTATTCCAATCTGAAACAGGACATTTAAATTAATGTCTCCCTCTGGTTGTGAGCTGAGATTCTATCATAAGGGGATAGAATTAATTTAATAATTGTGCAAGCCCAGCTTACATAAAAAGTGTTATTTTCTCTTTTGTCTCTGTTTCTCGGGGGGGGGTAGGAGTCAAATATAAAGTTTTCATAGAGAAGTTTAAGCTCTTTAAAGATCATCTACTGAACTATAACTAAGGAACGGAGAGGAAATAGGTTGAAGTGGCTCTTTAGTATATCAATTTTAGAAATATAAGAAAGAAAGAAAGAAATATGTGTTATCTGCTGCAAAATTACATTGAAAGTTTTAACATCTAGATAAAATGCATGGCTAAAATTGTCCCTTAGGGGGCACTGTAATGTTTTGGACTGGAGTTGCTGGACAGTCTTTTTACATGGAGAAACTGCCATGAAGCTCATGTGCTTTGTTACATAGTATAAACTTGGTTTTGTATATTGGAGTAGTTTAAAATCTTGCATACCCCTGATGATGTAACAATAAGGTATTAACAGATGTCACGTTTATGATAAATGAATAAAAAATAAAGTATTAAAAAAAAAAAAAAAATTATAATACAGACACCATTCAGCAAACAACTGACCAGCTAACCCTCCACCGGTTTCATACATACAGGTGCATCATCACGAGGTGCTGAGCCAATAGGAACACAAGTTCTAGGGACATGGATATGTTGTTCATCCACACTCTCTGGCAGGTATCCTTGCCGCTTTAATTCTTGCCAGAAGGTCTTCAAGCTGGCTCCTCCCACCCACCCGGGTGGTAAAACTCTTGGCTTCGCCCCATGACGCCAGATCTTCCTTACCGCTTGGAAGCTCAGGTTCCCTCCTTAACGCTTTGCGTTTTAGACTGGATCCTAATTCTTCGGTTCGTCCGAAATTGGTTTTGAAGTTTTCTAAACTTCGGTCTTCATCTTCCCGTGCTGCGATGGACAAATCTGTTCCCGGCTTTCGGAGGTGCCCTTTCGGGCAGAAAATGTCCAGGACAGATCCGCACTCCACATGCGTCGACTACTTAGGCCTAGATCACAACCTGCAGGCTTGCGAGTTGTGCCGTTCTTTCTCGGCCAATGTTCTGGATGATCGCGCTGCCCGTTTGAAGCTCGGGCGCCCCGAGAAATGTTTTCTGCCGGTAAATTCCAAAGAGGCTCGTTGGGCGGTGTCCGCAGCGGCTGGCTGGGCTGAGCAGCTCGAGCAGATGATCGCCCTCAAGGAGGTGGCAGCCCAGGCCGCATCTTCTTCCTCCTCGGCTGTGGCATTTATCCCGCTCTCTCTGAGTTCCTCATATACAGCTTCGTTCAAGGAGCTTTGCCAGTCCCTTTCCACGAAAGGAGAGGGGCCTTCAGGACATTCTTCTCGGCCCAAGAAAAGGGAATCGAAAGGTAAGTCCCATCGTCGGCGTTCGTGGGAGCGGGAGAGGTCCCCTCCCGGGCAGCCGACCGTCGACTTCAGTCGAGGTTGCAGCTGAGGCCGCTGGCTTCACGGTGCCCCCGTCAGGCCAGCCTGCCGAGACTCCCGTTGACGAAGTCGAGATTTTTCTCGATCCGTTAGACGGGCTGTCAGCTGGAGAAGCCGACAACCCTACTTCACCGGTGCCCCCGGTGGATACCGAGGATCTGCCTGCTCCATTGGGACCGCAGTGCCTGGTTAAAGTTCCCGAGCCGAGGGAAGAGCGGGTATCCCCTGCCCCTTCCCAGACCCACCCTCGGTCCCCCCGAGGGTCTCAGTCTCAGACCTCTTTTTGGTCCAGCCATTCCCACCGACATCGGCAGTCTCGGTCTCATTACCGAAGTAAGCGGGCGATCTCTCCTCGTCCTCCTCCTCCTCGGATGAGGAGAGGCTATAACGCCAAGTTGCGCCCGGCGCTTCGAGATCTTATGTAGCAGCAGTTGCTGTTATCCGAACCTCGCCAACCCGTTCAAGATCCCAGCCATCAAGTGGCTGTCGCCTGAACGGCCGAAGCAACCACTCGTTCCAGTCGAGTTGCCCGCCCCAGGGCCGGTTGCTAAGCCGAAACCAGCTGGTCCATCGATTGTGGTGGAACCTCCAGCTCCACAACCAAAGTCGGGGGCACCGACCAAGAATTCTCGGTCGGGTCATGGCCTGCCCCACAGGTTGTCAGTCACCCTCACTCCTGACTGTCCTCGGCAGGTGGAGGGTGGCTCAGGGCCAAGGCAGCTCTTCGCAGACTCTTCGGAATCCGACGATGATTCCTCCCTGTTCTCCAGGCAGTGTGATCTGGAGTCCTCCGGGGGCCAGTCAGTGGACGATAGCCCATCGTCCTTCTTGGGTCTGCATCGACTAATCTCGGAGTCCACCAGGATGCTGCTCGAGCCCATGTCCAAACGGGCCAAGTATCTCCTGACGGAGACTCTGGACCGAGAGGATTCCCGCACGGAGGCCTTTCCGGTGACTGAGGCCATTGTCGGCCCAGCCTTGGAGCTTTGGCAGCGGCCTGCTTCCTGTCCTGCGCTCTCAGCCAGGATGGCCAGGAAGTATGCGGTCCCTACTGGCTCTTTGCCCGGTTTCTCGGAACACCCCTCTGCCGAGGGGTTAGTCACCAACAGCGTTTTCCGGCGTTCCGGTAACGCTCGGGATGTGGACAAGCCCCCTGACAAAGAGTCCAAAAAGCTGGACTTTGCCGGGCGCAAGGTGTACGCTGCGTCCTCCCTCGGCCTTCGACAGGCCAGCTTGGCCGTGCTGATGGCACACTTCTCCCACGCCCTCATGGGCTCCCTGGATGAGGTTGTTCCTCACCTCACCTCACCTGCAGACCACAGTCCGCCAGGTGCGGGACCAGGGTAGGGCGGTGGCGAAGCAGCAGCTCCAGACTGCTCTGGACATAGGTGATTCCTGTGCCAGGTCAGTAGCGGCCGCAGTGGCCATGTGACGCAGGGCGTGGCTAAGGATATCCACCTTCATGGTGGATACCCAGCACAAGTTGGCGGACGTCCCCTTATTGGGGACTGACCTCTTCGGCCCTGGAGTGGAGGGACACCTCCAGCGGATCGAGAAGTCAAATGCCACTCTGGACTCGGTCACCTCCACCCAGAGGGACAAAGGCCGCCGTCAGCAGCAGAAGTCCTTTCGTCCTTCGGTCCCTGCTTCTCGACTGGCCCAGCAGCACCAGCAACAGGGCCAGCAGGCTCGCGCTTGGCGTCCCAAGCCGACGGCTTCCTCCAACAGGAAGCAAGGAGGTAAAGGCCCGGGAGGTCCCTCGGCTGGTTCTTCCTCCAAGCCTGCCCAGTGACGGGTTGAGGGGTGCCGCCCCCAACCTCGTCACTCCCTAGGTTCCCCGTGTGAGGACGGCTCTGCCACTTCCTTTCCGCCTGGTCCGCTATCACCACGGACCGCTGGGTGTTGGAGGTAGGAAAGGGCCTGCCTCTGGAGTTCGAGCAGGTCCGCTCTCTCGAGCCGCTGCCCTCGGGGCCACGGTCTGTGCAGCTTGGCTGTCGGCCCGCTGGGCTTATATATTTGCCCTGCTCCTCGAAAAAGAGGTAATCAGGAAGGTGGCGGATCCTCCTCCAGACCCAGGGTTTGTGTCCAGGTACTTTCTGGTCCCAAAACGGACGGGGGGCTGGCGCCCCATTCTCGACCTGCAGAACCTGAATGAGTTCCTAAGGTCCCGGACCTTCAGGATGGTCACTCTGGCTCAGATAATCCCATCCTTGGAACGAGGCGTGTGGTTCTGCTCCCTGGACCTCCAGGACGCGTTCTTTCACGTCCCAATCCGTCCGCCCCATCAGAGGTTCCTCCACTTCAGAGCGGAGGAATCCCTTTATGAGTTCAGGCCATGCCCTTGACCTCTCCTTAGCTCCCAGGGTCTTCACCAAATGCATGGCAGTGGTGACAGCATTCCTGCAGGCGCCGAGGGTCGGGTGTACCTACCTGGATGATTGGCTGATAGCAGCCCCCTCCAGACTGGAGGTGGAGCGGTCCAGAGATCTGGCCCTCCAGGTTTGCTCTCAGGTTGGCCTCCTCATCAACGAGGCCAAGTTGGAACTCGTGCCCAAGCAGGTGATTCTGTTCATCGGGGCAGAGCTCGACTCTCTGCGAGCCAGAGCACGGCTCCCGGCGGACAGGGCCGAGGTTCTTTCCTCCTTTGCCCAATCATTTCTGGTTGGGCAATTGCGCCCTGCCCGGGACTTCCTGCGCCTCCTGGGCCTCATGGCGGCCTGCACCAGCGTGGTCCGTTGGGCCCGTTGGTACATACGTCCCCTTCAATGGGGACTGGCCAGTCAATGGTCAGAACGCCACGATCCGTTGGACCGGCCTGTGACAGTGACCCAGGAGACGTGGAACACTCTCCAATGGTGGATCGTTCCAGCACATCTGCAGGAGGTACCCCGTTCGTCCGCCCCGAGCCGACGGTCTCTCTCTCGACCGGCGCATCTCTGATGGGCTGGGGTGCCCATCTGGGGGAACACCGAGCGCATGGCCTCTGGTCCCCTCGGGAGTCCCGATGCCACATCAACCTGCTGGAGCTCTGAGCGGTCCGTCTAGCTCTCACTGCCTTCGCTCCATTTCTCGGGTCAAGTGGTTCCAGGTCAGGCGGACAACACCACGACCATGTACTATCTGAACCGCCAGGCGGGGCCGCTCCATGCTGTTATGCAAAGGCTCCTCCGCATTTGGTCCCTAGTCGCGCAGCCTGGAGGCGGATTTCCTAGCCATTCACGTGGCAGGAGCCTCCAGCACCCTGGCCAATGCCCTAAGCCGGATAGGGGCTGCGTCTCACGAGTGGTCTCTCCTGCCGGAGGTAGTACAAGATCTTCTCCCACTGGGGCACGCCTCAGGTGGACCTGTTTGCCTCCAGGGAGAATGCGAAGCTGAGTCTGTTCCATGGCCGCCTCAGCAGGGCTCGCTGCAGGAGGATGCCTTCTCGAGGCCGTGGACCCCGGGCCTCTTCTATGCCTTTCCCCCATTTCCCTTGATCCACAAGGTGCTTCTCAAGGTGAGGAGGGACAAGGCGCAGGTGATTCTGGTAGCCCCAGACTGGCCCCGCCAGTTCTGGTATCCAGATCTCCTCAGCCTCAGCTCCAGGCTCCCGAGGCGACTTCCAGCCTGCCCGGACCTGATCTCAGTCAATCAGGGGAAGGTATTCCATCCGGACCTTCAATCCCTGCACCTGACCGCCTGGTTCCTGAGCGACTAGAGTTCCAGGCTTTGGGTCTTTCCGACGAGGTCCTCAACATCGTTGAGGCGCCCCGTAAGGAGTCAACCAGGAAATGCTATGCCTTCAAATGGAAAAGGTTTTCCATTTGGTGCCAGGGGAAGGGCTTGGATCCTTCCGACTGCCCCTTGGCAAGCATTCTGGACTACCTGTGGTCCCTTTCTCAGCAAGGGCTTCGGTCGACGACCCTTAAGGTGCACCTGGCAGCCATCTCTGCTTACCGGGCACGGGCCGGGAAGCAGTCGGTGGCGCAGGAGAAGGTGGTCGGGTGCTTTTCCAAAGGCCTTGATCACATATCCCATCCGGTGCGAGAACCTCCACCTCCGTGGAATCTACTGCTGGTATTGGCCAAGCTCATGGGCAAGCCATTCGAACCAATGCACAGGTGTGATCTTTCACACCTGTCGTGGAAGACCGCCTTCTTGGTGGCTATCACGTCAGCCAGAAGGATGGGAGAGCTCCAGGCGCTTTCCATCGAGCCTCCCCTACCTGGTCTTCCACAGGGACAAGGTTGTCCTGCGCCCCAACCCGAAATTCCTTCTGAAGGTGGTGAGTTTCACCTTAACCAGGTGTTGACTCTGCCGGTGTTCTACCCCAATCACTCCTCGGAGGCCGAGTATAGGCTCCATACTTTGGACCCTAGATGAGCGCTCGCTTATTATAAGGAGCAGATGGCTGAAGTTCGGGGAGAGGTTCGCCAGCTGTTTGTCACCTACGCTGAAGCCGCACCTGGCACACCTGCAGCAAAGCGGACGATAGACAGGTGGATCACCTCCTGCATAGAGCTGTGCTACAGGTTGGCGGGCATGGAGCCTCCCAGAGGCATAAGAGCTCATTCTACCTGCCATACCGCTGCATCGGTAGCTGCTTCCAGAGACGTCCCTATCCAGGATATCTGCAGGGCTGCTACCTGGAAGTCGGCACATACCTTTATTACCCACTACCACATCGACCTCGAGTCACGCTGGGATGCTGGTTTTGGGGCCTCGGTTCTCCAGTCTCTCTTTCCCAAGTAAGTATCGGGGGTGTGCGCCTTGCCTCCCTCCTCCCGGAGAACTGCTAGGAGTCTGCCAGAGAGTGTGGATGAACAACATATCCATGTCCCTAGAAATGGATTTACTCACCTGTAACAGGAGTTCTGGGAATGGTATATGTTGTTCATCCACACTACCCACTCGACCTCCCCGGCTTCGATGCACAACCTGAGCTTCCAGCGGGCCAGATCTGGCGTCATAGGGAGGAGCCGAGAGTTTTACCACCCGGGTGGGTGGGAGGAGCCAGCTTGAAGACCTTCCGGCAAGGATACCTGCCATAGAGTGTGGATGAACAACATATACCATTCCTAGAACTCCTGTTACAGGTGAGTAACCTGTATTTTCAGTACAAAATCTCTTGAAGGTATATTATCATAATTCCCATATAAAGTGACAAATGCAGTATAATTTTAAAGTGCAAACAGTAAATTGCTGGTGTGTAAAAACGTTTTCATAATTAATATCATCGCTAATTTTCCTGGTATTACTGAAAGATATCAGCTTACATGAATCATATTCAAATTAATTTTTTACAAAAAACATTCCTAACTATCATTTGCGACTATTGCAACTACAATCGTATTACATCACATAATTTACTTGTTTAAAGACATTGTCAAAAAAGTCTTTGAACCTGTAAGAACAGCAGCATTAAGGGAGAATATAACAATGAATAGCATCATTGCAAAAAAAAACCATCATTTGCAAGGAGGAAATGGGACTAAAGGTTAACTAGATACATCATTTCAGAATAATGAAAGATATTTTTTTTATATTTCATTGCTGGTTGGCTGCCTTTAAACGAAAAGTGTAATGGCATAACTGGTGAGTCTCAGGAACTTATTTTTCCTTAAACATAGATATTACTTCGAGAGGGCTCTTGCAGTAGGTAATTACATATAGGACTGACGTCGGCAGGCGGCAGGACCCAACGGAAAAATTTCTAGCTAGCAGTCCCTGGTGGGGACCGCCCCCATGTCAGGTGACCGGCGTCAGACGACATCGGTATAAAGGGGCGGTCCCAGATGCCCGCCTTCCAGTTCTTTCCCGCCGTCAGCTCGTGCAGTGCCTCGCGGTGAAGTTCATAAAGCTCAGTCCTGTTGCTTCGTCATTTTTTCTGAAAAGTATCAGTATTTTGTTTTTCCTTCATCAGGTGAACGTCGGTATATGTCATCCCCTTCAAAAAATAAGTGCGACTCATGCGGCGCCCAACTGCTTCACAAAGACGGTCACTCCCTCTGCCTTTTTTGTTTAGGCCCCGACCACGCGGTCAACAAGTGTCCGCACTGCCTACATTTCAACACGGCCACCCGCAGATGACGCCAGCAGTCTCTTGAAGCTCATCTCCTCAAAAAGAAGATGTCCTCAATGGAGAAGGAGTTGAAGAAGCTCCGGCAGGCGTCGACCTCCCCTGAAGGACACAAGAAGCGGGACAAAGAAAGGCACCGGGAGAAGGCCTCTTCCTCCGTGACTCCGTCTGGAGCCGCGGCTAAGGTAACGTCCCCTCCAGGGGATCGCCTGACGGCAGCCTCCAAGGCTTTGGAGGAGGTGTCGGCCCGCCCGTCAGGTTCGGTGTTCAAGCCCGCCGGTGCCTCCGGGCAAAGGAGCCTGCAGGCACGCCGCGAGGGCTTGGTGCCTACTGGTGCGGGGCGCTCCTATAAGCCAGACGGCTTCTAACGTCCGCTGGGAGAAGGCCATGTTCCCTCGGACCGGCCTTTTCCCATCCTTAGCCCGCCTCTGGCGGTGGACCCGAAGTCACGCCGGCTCCTCTGGCGTCCGCCGGAGACTGGCCCCTAAGTTGCGCGTCGGCTCCGGCGTCGCGGTCTCTGAGCCTCGGCAGACCCTGCCCCGTCTGTCATCCCAGGTTCCCCGCAGCTTTCGCTGCCGTCCGGGGAGCCTGAGTCCCCCCTGCCTGACCCCGGGGACTTTTCCCCTCCGTCCCCGGGCGTGGCTCGGGATGAGGTTCCGCCATCTGATCCCCTTCCTACAAAGCCAGATCTGACGCCGGCCCAGACGCCGGCTCTGCCGACACCGGCCCTGCTGACGCCGGTCCCTCCGACGCCGGCGGGGGATATTTCTCTCTCATCGGGCCCTCCACCCCACGGGCCTATCATGGTCGATCCGTCTGTGGAGTTCCCTACTGGGCCATCTGCTCTGGCAGCTCCTCCGGTACCTGGGTATCCGCCGTCATATCCGATGCCGGTTTACCCGGGTCCACAGTATCCTGCGCCGCAGTACCCGGCGCCAACTCCACTGACGCCGCAGTACCAGACGACACAATACCCAGCTCCGGTATTCCCGCAGCCGGGTTACGGATACTCTCCTTACGGATTTCATCCATAGAACTATCCCCCTCCTCCTCCTCCACCGCCCCCTAGGCTGCCGGTGGATCTCCAGGAGACTCTGGCCTCCTGCCGGGCTGAGGCCAAGGCTCAGCTCACCAAGGAAGTCGAGAGCCGTCTTACGGCGATGGTGCCACCTCCGGCTCCCGTACACCCCAGATGGCACACTCCCTCCCCGCCTCCGGATTCCCGGCTCTGCCTCGATCCAGAGGGGCAGGACACGCTGGCCCAGTGATCCCCTAAGGAACCTGTTCCTCCCCCTAGACGAGCTAGGGAGTCTTACTCTGCTTCAAATTCCTCTTCTTCTTCTCTCTCGGATTCCTCCGACGGCTGTTCCGAGAAGGACGATGAGCCTCGCTCTCCGTCCAAGCCCCGGCCGAGGACTCCTCCGAAGTCTCCTCCGGAGGATCCTTCCTCCATGGAGTTGCTCAGGAAGATCCAGGAAGTTCACCAGTGGCGTTCCTTAGAACCAGATCCCCAGCGGGTTAAACTCACCGAACATCTGGACTTGCCCCTTACGGCCCCTACTCTAGTGCCACCCTGGATCGAGCCTCATGCCCACCTTGTTTCCACCATTTGGAAACAACCGTCGGCTTTAGCCCCACTTCCTTGGAAGTCTAACAGGCTATACCAGGCTCCGGAGGTTGTAGACTTTTTAGGTTCTCACCCCCGTGCAGACTTGGTTGTGATTAGCGCCGCTCACGGCCGGTCAGCACACCCCAAACATTTGAGCTCGTCTCCCCCGGATAAGGAATCCCGCCTTTTGGATCAGTATGGAAGGAAGATCTATGCTTCTTCCACACTGGGGATCAGGGCCCTAAATTATGTAGCGCCTATGGGGGATTACCAGAAGGCTGTCCTTACCCAGGTGGAATCCAAGATTGACTCCTTGCCTGAATCCCAGGTCAAGCAGGAGTTAGCCAACCTGGTCCTTTCTGCTTGTTCGGCCAGTCGTCACATTCTGAGGACGACCTACGACGCAGTGGACACCGCAGGACAAAGCTCTGCATTCGTCGTAAGTCTTCGGTGTCACGCATGGCTCCGTGTGTCAGGTCTGGTCCCGGAGGTGCAGTCTGCAATCCAAGAAGCACCTCTCAGGGGTTCTGTGCTTTTCAGTGGTGATGTCAGGGACATCATCACTGACTTGCAGGAGAAGGGGACGGCCCTTAAATCTGTTGATTCAGTGTACCGTCCCCATCCCCCGCAGTGCCGTCCCTTTCGCAGACGCAGCCGGCCTCAAGCGAAACTTCAGGAAAGGCGGGCCACAAAACGTCGGGCCCCCACAGCTGCCAGGCCCCCGCTGCCCAAAAAAGCGGCGGGTGCTCCAGCTGCGGCGCTGCCTCACACCACCTGACTCCTTCCCTCTCCCACCGCCTCCGGACGCCCCGGAGGAACTGGTAGGAGGGAGATTCTCCCTCCATTTTCCGGGTTGGGAGAGGATAACATCGGATTCATTGGTGCTTCAGATCATAGCAGAGGGGCACTCCATAGAGTTTCTGCAGAAACCTCCACGTCACCCCCCTCTAAACTGCTCCTACTCAAGGGACCATCTTCTGTTGGTCAAGGAAGAAATTTTGCTCTCCTTGCAAAGCAGGCCATAGATCCCGTCCCCCCTCACCTTCACGGGACGGGTTACTACTCCCATTTCTTCCTCGTACCAAAGAAGACGGGAGATCTCAGACCCATCCTCGATCTCAGCTCCCTGAACCTATATGTGGAATACAAGAGGTTCAGGATGCTCTCCCTTCAAACCCTCTTGCCCCTGCTTCGACCGGGCCAATGGCTTTATGCACTGGATATGCAGGATGCGTACCTGCACATCCCCATTCGTCCTTCGCACTGAAAGTACCTCAGGTTTGCATTCCAGGGGGACCACTACCAATTCCAGGTGCTCCCTTTTGGTCTCTCCTCGGCTCCCCGAGTCTTTACCAAATGCCTGGCGGTGGTAGCGGCCCACCTCCATACTTTGGGAGTTCAGGTTTTTCCCTACCTGGACGACTGGCTCCTGGCAGCCCTGTCCAGGGAGGAACTCCTGCATTTTCTCTTCCTCACCCAGCAGGTTTTCTCTGGTCTGGGTATCACCATCAACCATTCCAAGTCTCACCTGGATCCTTCCCAGAGACTCCAGTTCATCGGGGCAATCCTCGATATGACAGTCTGCAGGGCCTTCCTGCCTCCGGACTGGGGGGCCTCCCTCCAGTCCCAGATTTCCCTTCTATCGGAACACAGGAGGGTTCCGGCGAGGTCGGTGCTCCGTCTCCTGGGGCTTATGGCGGCTGCCATCCCGATGGTTCCGCGCGCGTGTCTCCACATGAGGATCTCTCAGTGGACTCTCCGCTCTCAGTGGGATCAACTTGTAGACGACCTAGATCATCTGGTACTGATCTCCTCGCCGATGATAAGGGACTTGCAATGGTGGATGGTTCGAGAGAACCTTTTCCGGGAGGTCCCCTTTTTTCATCCTTCCCCTGCTCAGACTCTGACCACGGACGCATCAGGCAAAGGTTGGGGAGCCCATCTGGGTCCTCACCGATCCCAGGGCTTATGGTCAAAATTGGAGTTAGCTCTCCACATCAATGTGCTCGAGCTTCGAGCAGTGCTGTATGCTCTCCAGGCCCTTCACCAATACATCCTTCCTGGTCACCTAGCCGTCCAAACAGACAACATGTGTGTGGTGTGGTACATCAACAAGCAGGGAGGGACTCGGTCCTACCCGCTGTGCAGGGAAGCGATGAGGGTTTGGGAATGGGCAACTCTTCACAACCTTCACCTCACGGCGATCCATGTTCCAGGAGTCGACAGTGTCCTGTCAGACAAGCTAAGTCGTTCTTCGGCTCTGCCACACGAGTGGGAACAGGACCAAAAGGTTCTAAAAAGCGTCTTCCAGACTTGGGGGACTCCACAGATAGACCTGTCCGCCTCCTCTCAAAATGCAAAGCTGCCATTTTTTTGCTCGCTCGCTCCAGAGCGAGGCGCTTTCTGGAGCGACGTTCTGTCTCTAAACTGGAAGGACAGATTCGTCTATGCTTTTCCCCCCAATTCCTCTGGTCCCTCGAGTGCTGCAGAAACTGGCATTGGAAGGAGCGAGAATGATTCTGATCACTCCTTTCTGGCCCAGGCAAATTTGGTTCTCTTCTACAACAATACTCGGAGGTTCCTCCTCTTCCTCTGCCTTTATCTCGAGGATTGCTGACCCAGGATCAGGGGACCCTGGTCCATCCAGGACTCAAGTCTCTTAAACTTCATTCATGGCTCCTGCAGACCTAGCCCAATCTCACTTTGGCGTCTCTCCTAAGGTGGCCGAGATTCTGGTGGAGGCTAGAAAACCTTCCACTAGGTCCACCTACGCCATGAAATGGAAAAGATTTTCCATTTGGGCTGCCTCCAGGAACGTGGAGCCTTTCTCCTGTCCTGTGGCCGTTCTGCTTGATTATCTGCATCATCTTTTCGACCTGGGTCTCAGTCACTCCTCTTTGAAAGTCCACATGGCGGCTATTTCAGCCTACCATGTCCCTTTCGCTGATAAGGTTTTTGCCCAACTGGAGGTATCCAAGACTTTTCTCAGAGGAGTCCTTCATCTTAGACCCCCTGTTCGGACTCCAGCTCCCCTTGGGACTTGAACTTTGTTCTCGAGAAACTTACCCTTCCTCCCTTTGAGCCTGCGGCTTCCACAGACTTGAAGTTCTTATTGTGGAAGACGCTCTTCATGGTGGCCATGACTTCTGCCCGCAGAATTTCTGAGTTCCAGGCCTTTATGTGCAAAATCCCTTATCTGATCTTTCACAAAGAAAGAGTAGCTCTTCGCACGAATTCTAAGTTTCTCCCAAATGTGGTAGCGGAGTCTACCTTAAATCAGTCTATTGAACTACCTGCCTTTTTCACGCAGTATTCCAACCAAGGAGAATACTTGCTCCATACCATGGATGTCCACAGGATTCTGAGATACTACACCGATAGGACGAAGGATCTCAGAAAGACTGATCAGTTGTTTGTCTCTTTTGCTCACAAAAGGGAAGGCAATGCTGTCTCCAAGCAATGCCTATCAAAGTGGTTGGCTCATTGCATCATTTTCTGTTATGACAAGTACAACAAGACCCTACCGGGTCAAGTCAGAGGCCACTGTACTCGAGGAGTAGCAGCCTCCACGGCTTGTTTAAAGAATGTGTCTGCGGCAGACATCTGTGCTGCTGCCACCTGGACCTTTGTCCATACATTTACTAAACATTACAGTTTGGACATTGCCTCTCGCCGTAGAGCAGGCTTCGGGTTAGTTGTCTTGCAGGGCCTCCTTTCTTGAGGTTTGCAAGCTTTCTTACTACTTCTTGGAGTAGTTCCTCCTCCCGGTGCCTTTTCATTTGTTCCAGACTGCTTGGGATTCTGTCCTATATGTAATTACCTACTGCAAGAGCCCTCTCGAGTAAGATAGTACAATTACGTAAGAACTTACCGTAACAGTAGATCTTGAGGGAGTTCTTCTGATAGGTATCTCCCTCACCCCTAGGCTTTTCAGCTCCTTTTCCATTGAGGAAATATCTGCTTCTCTCTCGTCCGGGCCTTCCGGCCTGTGGCGGAAAGAACTGGAAGGCGGGTGTCTGGGATCGCCCTTTATACCGACACGCTATCTGACGCCGGGTCACCTGATGGCCCCACCACAGGGACTGCTAGCTAGAAATTTTTCCGTGGGGTCCTGCCGCCTGCCGACGTCAGTCCTATATGTAATTACCTACTGCAAGAGCCTTTCTCAAAGATCTACTGTTATGGTAAGTTCTTACGTAACTGTACTTTTCTGTTGCTACTTCATGATACCAGTACAAATACAACAACCTGTATTTAAAATGTTTAAGTTATGCAGACAACCAATCACCCGCATTTGTAAACTAGCTTGAGACATCGGAGCATCAGGTGAGAGAAGGAAGATCAAGCACCTGAGGGACTGCTCTCTTCTTCCGGGGTGGAGGTGGCGAACAGCATATGTCTGGCCCCTAGCAGTGGCTGGGGGAGCAGAACGTCTTTGACCACTGAGTGAGGGGTGGAGGAATGGAAGCGTACTGTGTACCCACCCCCACACCCTTCTGTTGTACATAGTTGCATTCTTCAATATATATATCTTTTGACATGCCTGCCTGTGTCAGTGTCTGCTTTGCAGGTGGCATGAGGAGCCATGCTACAGTGGCTCAGTGCCTGTCCATGTGGTGTGCATGTGTCGGGACGCGTGTTGTGCTTCTGTGGATTACTGCTGTGTGCTGTGGTGTGTCCCACTGTGGTGGTGTCCTTCCCCTCGGTCGGTGACTGTGCCTTGGGGTGCCCATGGTGCGGCTGTCAGGGGTGTGTGGTGGGTGTGTGTGCTTGGCTGTGTGGTCCTGGGTGTGGCCTGCTCTGGTCTGGGTGTGCGGGGGGGGGGTATGGCCTGCAGCCTGTGGCCCTCCGTTCACCACTGGCACCTCCTGTTGCTCACTGTCTGTGCCACTGTTGTGTTCTGGGGTGGGGGTCTGGGTGCCTGTGAGTGCCCTGCTGTACGCAGCTGGTGGTGGCCTCCTGTGGGCTTTCACTGTGCTTCCCTGGGCTCTGTCCCTGCGTCACTTCTGTGTGCCATGCCCCCCTCTGTTGGTCTGCTCCCATGGTTGTCCTGGGGCTTCTCTTTCTGCACCATGGTGCACCTGTATTTGGCCATGGCACACCTCTAGGTGCACCATGGCGCATCTGTGCCACATTCAGCCGGGTTGCGCTGACCTCTGAATATGGCTCCTGTTGCGCCATGGCGCATAGGATTTGTGCGGCGCCGGCCTTTGGCACATTTCTGAATATCTGGGCCTTTAGTTGTAGACATTTCACTATTAATTATATCCTGAAAACTGTCATTTTGAATTGAATGGCTTCCCATATGTTCCTGATTCAGCTGGCAGCCTAAGTCCCACATTTTGAATATCACTGTTTCAGTTTCAGTGATAAAAGGCTGATCGGCCTGGTGCTGAAATCCACTTGCTCCTTATGAATGCCCCCCCCCCTTTCCCACTGAATAAGAAAATTGCAGCTGACTGATAGTTACCAAATCTATGTTACTTTGTGGGAATACCTACTGTCCTTACCCAAATAAGATGCATGATTTCCACGCAGTCCTCTGCCTTGGAATCCCTGATGGTGATGTCCATGTTCAGCTTTCTCTGCTGAGTGCAGGTCAGCTCTCCCCCAACTCTCTCACAGGAGAATGCTTAAAAGGCACAAGCATGGTTGAATACGCAGCTGGAGCACGACTGTTCCAAAATACAGTTCTCTGAGGTGAAGGAGGAGTATGTGAAATTTGATAACTAAGTGAAACTTTTCAAACCTGATAATACAGACCCTAATAGGAATCATATAAAAGCATTTTGTGGCATTTTGTTAATAAAACACTTTAATACCCCCAAATTAAAAAAATAAAGCACTGGTCATAAGTGTTTCTTGCTTCCCTATGGAGCAGTAGTGTGAGCTCAGAGGGTGGGAGGGGTTCTCAGTCATGTGTGATTTCAGATGGACACTGTACCAGCTAATTTTAATGTCCATGGCAGTGAATACAAGCTGCCCAGTGGATTTACCTCCTGTAGATGCGTTGCAACCAACTTGGGGGGAGGGGGGGACTCTTGTCTGCTGGACCATGAGGTCAGATGCCAGAGAAGGGATTTGCAGTGAAGCCCTATGGGAGAATCCTTGTACTTCTCCGTACTGCCAGCACTAACTGGAATCAAAATGCTGTCTGTCTAATACTGACTCAGCTACTTAGCTAGTACTTTTAACAGTTAGTAACACTATAGTATGGTTAACCTACAAGTTATTCACAAGCCTTTGATTGTTAGCACACCTTAACCCTTAGGCTAGATTTTGAACATATAGGAATTCTGGACTAATGTATCAGCCTGCGGCACAGCAAGGGTTAATATTTCAAATGTGCTTTGATCTATATTCAGTTTTCTTCTCTTTTGAGTGTAATGAATTTAAAAATCCTGAGTAGTTTCTCTCCAACCTCATCAAGCAATGTCTTTCATGACTGGTTGCCTCATTGTGTCTTCTGTCATGGACAGAGGGCGAAACATTGCACCACCTCTGCAGTTGCCCAAGTATCCAGAACTGCTATATTCAGTGGAATTGTGCATCAGGGCTATTCCACTGAATATGGGGCCAGTGAAACCCAATGCTAAGCCACCTAGCACCGGGCAGACATGGCCCCCACAATGGGGTGGCACAATGGCTTGCGCCCGGGTTAAATTCTCCACATTCAAAGGGACCTATGCAAATGAGCCCACTGGGCATGCAAGGCGCTAAGGGGCCATTTGCAGGCCCATTATGGAGCCATTTGCATAGGGAGCGAGGCTGTACTGCGTGGTGCTGCTCTCCCTGATTGTCTGTGTCCTGAGAGCTATCCTCAGTGCTAGTGGTGCCCCCACCAATTACCCCCATTTTGAATCGCTGTCTTGTTTAGAGGTAAAAATATATCCCTGGTGGTCTGGTGGTCCCTTCCCCATCACTGATTGCCATCCTGTTCAGAGGTAAAAATATGTCCCTGGTGGTCCTTCTCCGTCACGCTGATCGCCGTCCCATTCAGAAGTACAGACATATATAGTCTAAGTGCAAAAAACAGCTACAGCCTCTCAGGAGTGTGCATTAGACAACAGAAATTAAATATAGCAAAGCAAGTTCCGGCACAGCTCAAGGCTCATCCAAATCTTCAGTTTATTATTAAAAATGATAATACAGGTGAGGGGGCGCTGTGGAGCCCGAGCAGCAGATCTCATGAGCTCCATATTGGAATTAGACAACTTGTTTTAATTCAACTATTTCTACCCCAAAGAACAGTAAACTGATAGTACCAGCAGAAAGAGCGACCTCAAATTGATTACAATGGGCAATCCGAAGAAGGATAAATTAACTGGAGGATCGGCAAAAAGTAAAGGAGTTCCCGCGGCCTCGCAACACGAGGACACTATGCAGGCCAAGGAATCACCCAGCTCAGGTGAAACTATTGGAACTCTGGGACACAAACTTCAATTATTGATTGCCTCAGTGACCTCGTTAAATCAAAGAGTTGACAATTTTAATGGCAGAGTCTTGGTGCTTGAAACCGCTGTGGATGGCTTATAGGGAGAAATGAAAGAAGTACACAAACAAATTGAGACTTCTGTGGACGCTCCGGCTCTTATGGTTAAAGAAAATCAGCATTTAAGAGCCAGATTGGAAGCTCTTGAGAATCAGAGCCGGTCAGCGAATATTCGAATACTGGGACTACTTGAGGGCTCCGAAGGAGACCACCCCATCATGTTTGTATCCGACTGGCTCTCCAGCAAATTACTGCCAGAAGGCTCGGACCGGCAATGGGAAATCCAGAAGGTTTATTGGATTACTCCCCGGGGTCTCCACAAAATTCTGAGGAGCCTAGGACATTGATGCTGATAACCTCCGGTGTTGGGGCGAGGGACACGATCCTTCGTTATGCCCGTCGCGCCACTCCCTTGACTCAGGATGAAAATCTTGTCCACATCTTTCCCGACATTAGTTATGCCACCAGGCAACGTAGAAAGAAATTCCATGGTGTTCAGAGGGTTCTGCGGGACTTGAGAGTGCCACACTCTATCATTTTTCCAGCATGACTCTGGATCGTCCACGGTAGTAAAACTTTTATTTTCTCAGACCCTGTGGAAGCTGTAAAATGGGCCCACCATTGTGCAGCTGAATCTCGGACTCATGAGGACGAATCTGGAGATGAGTATGTACCCTGAGTGGATCTGGAGATATAAGCCTATTCTAATCTGAAACAGGACATTTAAATTAATGTCTCCCTCAGGTTGTGAGTTGAGATTCTATTATAAGGGGCTAGAATTAATTTAATAATTGTGCAAGCCCAGCTTACATAAAAAGTTTTATTTTCTCTTTTGTCTCTGTTTCTCGGGAGGGGGGTAGGAGTCAACTATAAAGTTTTCATAGAGCAGTTTAAGATCTTTAAAGATCATCTACTGGACTATAACTAAGGAATGGAGAGAAAATAGTTTGAAGTGGCTCTTTAGTACATCAATTTTAGAAATATAAGAAAGAAAGAAATATGTGTTATCTGCTGCAAAATTACATTGAAAGTTTTAACATCTAGATAAAATGCATGGCTAAAATTGTCCCTTAGGGGGCGCTGTAATGCTTTGGACTGGAGTTGCTGGACAGTCTTTTTACATGGAGAAACTGCCATGAAGCTCATGGGCTTGTTACATAGCACAAACTTGGTTTTATATATTGGAGTAGTTTAAAATCTCGCATACCCCTGATGATGTAACAATATGTAACAGATGCAAATGTTAACCTTTGATTAAGGGGGCTATCCCCCCCCAAAGATAATCTACCTGTCGGTAGTTGGTCTGTTTGCTATATGATATTAACAGATGTCACGTGTATGATAAATGAATAAAAAATAAAGTATTAAAAAAAAAAATTATAATACAGACACCATTCAGCAAACAACTGACCAGCTAACCCTCCACCGGTTTCATACATACAGGTGCATCATCACGAGGTGCTGAACCAATAGGAACACAGGTTTCAGTACAAAATCTCTTAAAGGTATATTATCATAATTCCAATATAAAGTGACAAATGCAGTATAATTTTAAAGTGCAAACAGTAAATTGCTGGTGTGTAAAAAAGTTTTCATAATTAATATCATCGCTAATTTTCCTGGTATTACTGAAAGATATCAGCTTACATGAATCTTATTCAAATTAATTTTTTACAAAAAACATTCCTAACTATCATTTGTGACTATTGCAACTACAATCATATTACATCACATAATTTACTTGTTTAAAGACATTGTCAAAGAAGTCTTTGAACCTGTAAGTACAGCAGCATTAAGGGAGGATATAACAATGAATAGCACCATTGCAAAAAAAAAACATCTTTTGCAAGGAGGAAATGGGACTAAAGGTTAACTAGATAGATCATTTCAGAATAATGAAAGATAGTTTTTATATTTCATTGCTGGTTGGTTGCCTTTAAACAAAAAGTGTAATGGCACAACTGGTGAGTCTCAGGAATTTATTTTTCCTTAAACATAGTTTCTGTTGCTACTTCGTGATACCAGTACAAATACAACAACCTGTATTTAAAATGTTTAGGTTATGCAGACAACCAATCACCTGCATTTGTAAACTAGCTTGAGACATCGGAGCATCGGGTGAGAGGAGGAAGATCAAGCACCTGAGGGACTGCTCTCTTCTTCCGGGGGGGGGTGTGTGGAGGTGGCGAACAGCATATGTCTGGCCCCTAGCAGTGGCTGGGGGAGCAGAACGTCTGTGACCACTGAGTGAGGGATGGAGGAATGGTAGCGTACTGTGTACGGGAGCATGTGCAGTGACGCTATTAACAGCACTGTACGCACACTCCTCCAGGGGACTATAAAAGGAAAACCACTGTGGCTGGCAGAATGATTCCTGCCTCCTTGCAGGCCCCAGCATGGCCCACAAACTGTATCCTATGAGTGGGGGTTGAGTGGGCGCCCTGGCACCTCACCATGGGGGGGGATAAGCCATGGGGGAACACGGGGCCAGTATGTCTGGGAGAAGCCAGGTGAGAGGACTGGAGGCAGGGTCAGGGAGAAAGGGGCACACTATGGAGGGGTGGATAAAAGAGCAAGCAAAAAAAGTTGCAATATAGAATCACAATATGTGATCCATGGACATAGTGACATAAATCTACAAATGTTATTGAAAACTGTTGTCAGTCAAATCATCTCAGTTTGAATGATTCCATGAAGGAAAATATTGTCATATCCAAGAACTGGCAGTAGTACCTTTCAGTAGACCCCCCCCCCGACAGCTGCAGACTAGGGGAGAGACCTACATAGAGAAAAGTCAGGAGATTGTTGGGGGGTGGATGTGAGTGACGCAGAAGGACTGAACCCAGCCAGAGTGCAGGAGCTGGAGGATGTGAGTCAGCAGGGGAGAGAGGTCCGACACGGAGATAGCAGAAGAAAATAAAATCACCCAAGTTTCCATGTATGACATAAAAATGTATTTTATATATACCAATAAGGGGACAATTTTGGCTAACTTACCCAATCGGTGTTTTTATTATATACAGGAACTGTAGTTATTTTCTTTATGGGCTAGCAGGGCTGCAAAGTACTGGAACAAGGGAGATAACAAAGAGGTCAGAATCCCCCTCCCCAGGGTTCAGGAAAAGGCACTGGTGGCAGTGGTCCATCCTGGACATGGAGAGGGTCTAGGGGCAGGTGCACAGCAGATGGTGGCAGGAGAATCAGAGGGTGGAGCCAGAGTGAAAACAAAATGCGCAACACTCACCACTTGGCATTGCTGGTAACTGGGAAAATAGAAAACTCAAAGAAGGAAATAACAACACAGAGCACACAATGGCAAACTCCATCCAGAATAAGGTTATTTGGATAGTGAGAAGGAAAAGAAAAACATCAAGCCATCAGCAGTAGGGAAGGGAGGTTCAACAGGGACCTGGTTCTGATTCTGATAATTTTCGAGATAGTTCTGATTAATTATGTTTACTAAAACCAATACACTTTCCAGACTGATCCAAAACCAAGTCAGAGTTCGATCTGGGCCAGGATAATTGATAGAATCAGGTTACCCCTTCATGCTCTCCATAGTCCCTGTCTTTACATCATTTAATATTTAAAATAGTTATTTAATGTGTTTTTTTACCCAATTTATCATTATTCTTAACTAAGCATGCAGATCCAAAATCAATTACATTATCTGGACTGGCAGAAGTGGGTCACTTGAAAATCTGAACCTGGTCAACAGACTGGACAGGGTCAAATCAGAGTCACAAATGACTGATTCCTAGAGTCGGGTTGAGCCATTCTGTGGGCATTCTGATCTGACACACAGAGCCTGCCCTCCTATCCCAAATCAGCAGCCATGCTTCCCTCTGTATCCCAACACAATGCAGGGCCTGCCTTTTGCTGGTTTGGCTTTTTCTTTACTCAACGCTGTCTAGAAACATAGACTTTGATGGCAGATAAGGACCGCTTGGCCCACCCAGTCTGTCCATTTACCTACCTAATGAATAAGCTGCAGATCTTAGTTAACCAACAGCCTACTTTTTCCTACCCCCACCCCCTAGAATTGCCTTTTGTCTGTCCCATGCAATCTTGAATTCCCCCCACGCCTTCCTCAGGAAGGCAGCTCCATGTGCCCACCACCCTCTCTGTGAAACAGTACTTCCTCACATTGCCCCTGACCTGTCCCCCCCATCTTCAAATTGTGCCCCTTGTTCTTAGCATCTCTTTTCTGAAAGATGCTCCTCTTGGACTTTGTTGATTCCCTTGAGGTACTTGAAAGTTTCTGTCATGTCCCCCTTCTCCCTCCTTTCTTCAATGGTATACATATTAAGCAGGTTAATTTTGGATGGATATTGTTGTGTGTGCGTATATACCAGTTTTTGTCTTCTTCTTCTTCAATGTGGGTAGCCACCCTGGAATGAAAGTAACACTGTTGCTAGGTATTTTGCTGGGCTCTGTTGGACACCCTCTCACTTCATTATTATGATCTAATAAACCCTTCATTACCTGCAGGAAAACATAACCCTTTAGGGGATGTCAGGAGAGCACTGTATCATAACAAAACATACAATATCCCTCTTACAGATTCCAGGACTAAGAAAGTATAATAAAAAGAAACAGAAGCAACATAAGGTTCTTTGATTGTCCTACCAGCTTGCCTATAGGACAGTCATTATACATTGCATACTAATTATGTAACATACACACCTGCGAGTCTGGAAGCTCTGGTACACTGCAGTGCTGTGCAGGGTCTGCCTGTCTTTTCCTCGGAGAGTGGGCATGAGGCAAGGGGTTTTATACCCTGATAACATCTAGGCTGGTTATAGATAACCAGCTTATGTGTGCACAGATGAGCACACTTACTGTTATACTTACTGGTCAATTTGGTGGGCCGATGAAGTGATACCTTAGTTGCCCTTTTGGTTGCTACAATTTGTAGCATTCTAGTGATAAGAATATGCTTATGTAGATGATGTGTTCTCAAGGATGAAACATTTTGTAATGTATCATCGTGCTCTCTGAAATGCCCATTCATATTTTATGGCTGAGGCTACGCATGACACCTTAGCTGTAGAGGATGCTCCTGTATCATGATAGTAGTTATAAAATTCTGACATTACGGCAGTAGAGACAGCATTGTCTTATTTATTTATTGAAAAGTTTTACCAGGAAAGGCACAGTGAGCAACACAGTGCTCGTCTCCCAGTGCGTCCGGGGGGGGGGTGTAACAAGGGGAAGGATATCATACAACGCAAAACAAAATGCAACACAGTACAATGCAGTTCAGTAAAAATTATACACAATATAAATATGTGCCATGGGAAGAAGCGGTAGCATAATGTACAGTACAGTACGAACTGAACGGGTACGATCTATATAACACCTGAGCACGCTGTGAACATCTACAGTATGGAGAAGTGCCTTCCCTTGGTTCAGGTATTCCAGGTAACAGAAAAGTTGATGTGCTGATTCAGGGCAAGTTCGGACACCACCTGCGGGAGTAACTTAGGATTAGTTCTAAGAGACACCCTGTCTCTGTGAAAAACTAAATAAGGCTCCTTACACATGAGGATCTCGAGCTTGGAAATCCCCACGACTTCTTCTCTTTCCTACATGATTACTTGTAGGGCAAAGGTCTCACTTGCATTTCATTGCCTTAGTTTAAGTAAGGTAAAGTTCATTCTTCTAGTGAAGCTGCTTTCTGTATGATATATGCAAAGATAAAGTATGCTCGTGTATGTAACCCTATTCTAAACTTATGCAGATGTTCCCTAGCTATGTGTGTGTGTCCCTAGCTCTATAGGGTAATGCGTTTCCCCCCAATTCTATGTGTGTGTGTGTCCCTAGCTCCGTGGTGTAACTGATACGTCTATGTGAGACGTCGCCACGTTACGTCTGTTTGTGTGTGAGATGCCCCACTTACAGATGTGGGCATTGCGTGGATGTTAGTACTGTACTCCCACTTATTAGACGTGGATATGCGTGCTGTGTAAGCCTATCCCACTTATAGCTGTGGGCTATGTACTTGTGTATCATCTGCATGACATGAGCATACAGGTAATCATGACATACCTTGTGTATGCGATGTGTGTGCGAGTAAGCTTGTAGTCATGACATACCTTGTGTACGTCATGTGCTTGTGGGGGTGTATATTCTTACACTGATAATTAATATAGCATGTATAATATATTTTAAATTGTGAGTGTTCACATCCTACTCGCATTAAAGAGCAGCTGATGCCTTTGGAAAAACTGTGATCACAATATTTAGACACAATTTGGCTTGCATTTCATATATCTTCTATAGATTTCTCCTCTCCATTATTTAATTTATTTATTGCTGAAGAAATTCTCACTAAAACAAGATCTGTATCTCTGAGAGTTCATCTGCCTCTAAAGCTTAGTCCCTACTTGAAATTATAATGCTCTGTTGTGACATCACAGTCTGTTGCCATGGAAATCACTGTGTTGTCACAAGCAGAGTATTATGATAGCAGGTTGGGAAGAAGCAATAGGAGCCATTGAATCCTCAAGAAACAACTATCCTGTTTTCCTCCATATGACGTCAGTAATAAATAATGGGGGTAAGAAATAGAGAGCTAATCAGATATATAAGCTCATTCCTGTCCAAATATTATGTTTTTCAAAGTTCTTCTTGAGGCATCGGTGGCTCTTTAAAATCCTGCTGTCTAGAGTTGTTCAGAATGTGGAATACCTCTGGCAGAATTTTTGCAGAATTGCAATTCTACTTCCAAAATGCGGTTTGACTGAATTCCAAAAATCATCTATATGCTAACTGCAGAATTATATTTCCGCAGATCACATAATCTGTGGAATATTATTGCCCACATTTATATAAACTGCAGAGCACGATTTAGCATTTAACATTCCACTGTCAGAGTCATGGAATTATGCTTTGGATGGAATTCTGCAGATTTAGTAAAGATTTTCTCAGTTCCATGGAAATTCCGTCAGAAGAGGAATTTCGAATATTCCATACAGTTCTAATGCTGTCCCTGAGCTATAAAATAAAACATACATTTGTTCACATTTTTTTTCATAGTCACTGGTTCATTTTCACAGTTCTGACAGCAGTGCCAGGAGTCAGGACAACAGAGTGTGACTATTGGTGCTCCAACTCACTCTCCTGCAGTAGTGTAACTTTCTCCTCACTCATAGGTGCAGGAATCGGGGATGGGCAGGACCATGGCCCTACTGTTTCCATAAGTGGTAGGGCCTGGCCCTATCAGTTTTTACAATCATGCTAATGTATCACTAGAGAGGGCTGTGCCTTCCAACAGCAGAATATGCCGTAAATGGTGTTATTTACCAGGGCTGTTCGGGATTGGCTAATTCCGATCCAATTTTTGGATTCAGTAATTTACGAACTTCTGAAAGCCAGTCTGATTCCCATTTAAATCCTGAAAGGACCTCAAAATCGGAATTGGCTTCGAAATGATAAATCCCAAATTCCTATGTAAAAATTCATGTCTGAAGTTCTGAAAATTCCAAATCCAAAAATCTGGTCATAATCCGACAAATCTGAATCCATTCTGTGGATTCTGAGCAACACTGTACCTTATCTATCTTCCCTTTGTGGATTGCGGAGGGGGCAGACTCAACAGAATTCTGGAACGTGAAGGCTTAGACATTGTTGATGGGGTTGCGCTGTGTTCAGGGCCTGCTGAGTTAAGGCACAGTGGTCATATTTTATAAATGAAAATGAAGTCCTAGGCCTTCTGATAAAGACTGGCAAATTCCCCGACTTGGTATGCTTAGCAGCTTGTAAAAGAGTCACAACTAGCTGCCATGCCATTACCAAGATGGTACCCCACAAGCACTCAGTGTGAGTCATTCAACATCTCGTTACTGTAGTTGCCTTTCCTCTCTGTTGTGACACAGGCATGACACTGGAGAGGAGGCTTAGCAATGGAAGCAGGGCTTTGGATGTCATATCAGAGAGCTTTCATCAACTGGGAGGGCTGTATCCACCGAACTAAACCTGTGCTAAGAGCTTCTGTCAGTTGCTTCTGGTGGTAGCAGGGTTGGGGGGAAATCACACAATGAATCAAAGCCTGTATGGAGCTGCTGTCAGCAGAGTGGGGTGTTAAGGAACAAAGCCTAGCCTAGCTGACAGTCGGAGAAGGTGGGAGTTATTTCAGCAGTTACACATTTTGCCAAAAACAAAACTGCAAGTGGTGGGGGATGGGGGTGAGGGGGAACTACCCAGGGTGAGTGGAAATTAACCCTATTATGTCCTTGGCTGTACCACATTTCAGACAACTCTGCCAATGTTGTCCTCACTAGTCTGCTGTAGTATGAGAAATGGCTCTTTGAATTCAGTTGATAATTTAAAAAAGTTCTTGTCCAGGCCGGCTAATGCATGTCTGTATCTCCAGCTTCTCTTTTGGGTTCACCTAGGTAACAAAGAGCTTCAGTTCCTGTGTTCTGCCTTTGCTAGCTGCTCCAGGGCATCTGTCTCAAAGCGGAACATGTGCCAGCCCTCCTTGGCTGTCAGGTCCATGCCCCCCTTGCTGGTATAGAAGTCAATGGCAGTCTTATTCCAGTCCAGGACCACAAATTGAAGCTGCTTGCATTTGTGCTCAACACCAATCTGGATGGGGTAAGGGGGTGGGGACAAGAGAGAGAGATGTTTTAATTTAATGTACTGTATTGGTTTTCTCATTCAAGCACACAGTATAAGGACACAGTAGGGTACCACCATTGGAGCAAGTAACAGTCATGTATATGGCAGTCTTTTACAGTTTGACAACATTAGTTACACAATGTATACACCAGTCCTCGAGAGAGATGAAAACAATAATATCAGCTCCACCTTTCCTTGCCCCAAATCACAAAACCATAACATAGATATTGAAATGTCGTCTTCAGACCATATGAATCAATTCGGTCAAAAAAACTATATTTACTTTAAGGCAGTTTATTTCAATTTTATTTTCCCCCTTTTTGTTTTTTGTATTTTTCTACTTGTCTTTCTTTTTCTGAGTGTTTTTGTTTTTTTCCTGTTTGTCTTCCTACTTTTTGATTAAGCAGGAAAATATTGCTCTACTTCCTGGGGTCCAGGATAAGGCAGGGATTGCCTGCAAATTGTTTTCACTAGTTTTATGTATTTTAAAAATATATTTTGTATTATGTTTTACATTATTTAGAAGATTTTGATTATTATACAAAATGTTTTCCATATGTGAAGGTTAGTTTGTTGTTATTTGAAAATATTCAATAAAAATGTATATTCAATAAAAATGTTATAAAAAACTGATCAAGTGTCTGGATGCTCTTTTTTCTCTTTTGTGTTGGAGTAGTGACTTTGGCATACTGTAGCTGTGTTCTTAATGGGCCACCAGTTGGACTTTTAGTTGTTTTGTTGCAGTTCTACTGTTTGTTGTGTTCTGCTCATTTTATTATTGAAGCCCTCATTATAACAGACCTGTTGGTCCAGTGCAAGAGAAGACAATAGGTTTTGGTGTGGTATGACACACCACTCCCAGCTGCGAACATTCACGATATTCTTGGTAATTTATCTGGCTGCTCCCCACATGGCAGCAGTGTTCTGCCATACGTTATGGGGGTGCACTGCAACTTAACTGAGTCCAGGCTTTCGTTTATGCTCTCTTTTTGTCTCTTTCACTGTACCTGCCAGCCTTCCCCCAGAAAAGCAGTAACTTGCGTGGGGCGTGAAATGCTGACGTATTGTCTGTTTTACAGTATCTGACCTCATATGGTGAGAGCGTTGTGTCCTACAGCATTATCTAGCTGGACTTCACTCTATATTGCTACCCTAAGCCATGTTCCTGGATTCATTCTTGCTTTCTACTTGCTGCTGAGCCCCCAGCTTGCACTGTTGCTAGCATTAACTCCTCTCTACTAGAGCTATCAGTGTCTAAAATCACTGGTTCGACACATTGGTGCTGACTATAGGCGCTTTTACACACACAGTCTTACATCGGAATAAGCGTTACGGAAGGACCCCACCGGTCCATCCCATGCTGTCTAAACGCTTTTTGTTCCATTGTAAAACGAACGCTCGCTTGAACCGCATTCCCCATGCTGGTGGTTTGTCCCTGCCGCGTTACAGCGGGCAGTGTAAAGCGCCCATTCCGGCTCAAGACCTCCAGCTCTTCAGTTATTGCGTCACGGCCACTGTTCTACCCGGCAAGGAGTACTGCACCGATATGGAGGGCTGGGCAATGTTGTGGTGGAACAGGAGCTCGTCTGATCGGGACGTGAAGCGCAACAGGCTGTATCGGAGACGGACAGGTAACGCTGGTTTCGGTACAGTAGTGTGTGTGTGTAAAAGCGCCTTTGCTTCCACCTCTGTACTGTACTGTTTACTGGGATGAGGCTTCACCTTCCGACCGGGCCTCATTGATTATCCTTGCATCTTGTTTTTATTGCTATGTATTGTATTACTGTGCACATTTGTGCTATATGTTCTATTGTGCTACTGTATTATTTATTCTGTACCTGCCAAGCCCTCCTTGAAAATGAGCTTGCTCAATGGAGTTTCACTTGGCTAAATAAAGATTGATTGATTGACTCCGGCAGCTCCTAACAATCAATGTACTTTATGGCTTGTCTTTTCTTGTTTACTTACAGAATGCCTGTAGGCTTATTGTATGGGTCTGCATGCCCTATCCTTTATTTTTATATGTTACGGTGCATACTGTATATCATAAAAAAAGATCACTGGCACGGCTGTCTGGAATGTGGAATTCCACTGGCTGAATTAGTGCAGAATGTTAGGCGATAATACACGTCAGGGTGTGGTTTATCATGGGATATTGTCACACCTTGTGTGCATTGTGAGGCACGAGGCAATGCCGAGTGCCCACGACCACCCAAGAAGTGACGATATCCCATGATATATGACACCCTAGAATGTATTATTGCAATTATAAAATGGCTCTAAAGTGTTAGGAAATGGCAGACCTTCGTAATCAGTTTAGGGCAGTGACGATATTCTGACACATTGTGACGGGTCAAAGAGTGCATCACCCAATCAGCTTCCAGGATTTCTCCTCTCCATTTAAATGCTTTTCAGAATTTCTTTTTTAGCAGCATGTGACCTCACTCATAGTTACATCACAAGCCCTGCTGCCTGACTGGTAACGTGGTACAAGTTACCAAATGAGAAGCTGGAAACTGTTTCTTTTTGGTTACTCGTGATGTCACAGTCAGTGAGGTCATAGTGCTGATGATGTATAGGGAGGAATAGAACTGATTGTGTCATCCTCCAGGTAGAGTGTTGTTCCACACAACACACCTAGTATTATCAGGCAGAAAATCTTTTAATTAGTAAAACAGGGAAGAAAAAAAATGTATTAGATATAAGGGGTCGCATTCATGAAGCTCATGAAATTCCCACAGCTGCACGAAAAATCCGGCACAAGTGGGTTGCCATATGCGGATCTGCAGTTTTTCCCACAGCTATAGTATTTTATTTTATTTATTTATTCAATCTCGGATTACAATACCTTTGAGTGCAAGGTGCTGATTTACAAAGGTTCCACGTCAGTGGGAAGGGGTGAACAAACATACAGAGGTGGTAATACAAAGACTAGGTTTCAAAAACAGTAAAGTACATACTTTAATTATCTAGAATTAACAACTTTAGTAGTGGAGAAAGAGGAGCGGGGGTAAGAGGAGAGAAGAGGGTAAGCAGCCAGAAGGCCTTGTCAGTAGGAGTAGAAAGAGTGGCGGGTGCAGGTATTAGGTAGGAGGGAGGTGGTGGGGTGGGGGAGGTAGGAGGATATAGCAAGGGTTGGAAAGGTGAGGCTTTGAGGTAGAGAAGAGGGAACTGGCGTGCACACAGGTAGTAGTATCATTAGGTGAAGCAGTTGCAGGAACTGTTTGTCGTAAGATGCTAATGGAGCCTGTGCTTAAAAGGACCTAATCTTGGTATGGATGGTATTCATAAAGGTGGAGCTGGTTTATGACTGGCTCCACAATTTATGGCATCTTATGAGTGGTGTTGCCATGGAAGTCCCCACAGCTGTGGAAAACTGTTATGCTGGTGGGACCTGGTGTAACATCTCCGGAGCTGTGGGGGACTGTGAATACTAGTCTCTGCAGCTGTGGAGATTTTGGTCTGCAACTAGAGTTGCAGAGTGGGACTTAGTCCCAAAATGCTTTGTGAATCCGGCAGAAAATGTGATAGTTGACTTTTTCTGAAAGTTACCTTTAATTGCAGGCAGTATAAATAGCTTTTTAAATGTGCTCCTGAAAAAGAAAAACCTATAAACGTGCAAATACTGTACCTCGGCTACTTTTCGCAAAAGCTCTTTTCCAATACCTTTCCCTGTTAAATAAGAAAGAAAACATGAGAAGGAATACAGTGTGGATGAAGTGTTAGAGCCATATTGATCAAACATGGGCCACTGGCCTTTCTTCCTGTTAAACAAACAAACAAGCATTTGTAAATGCCAAAGTTCATTGTTGGAATTGCTGTTGGTATACACCGATTGGCAGGACTACAGTTCCCAGCAGAAAGAACAAGTTATGCCACCAAGTTCACATTCCCCTTGAAATACAGTGAAGTGAATACCTGTTTCCTCAATTCATGGTCTGGCTTTGAAGAGTGAAGATGTGTCTGCGGTTCAGAGAAGATCAGGGCACTGTAGCCCCACCATGGGTTGGGGGGGACGTTATGGTTAGAAACCCTAACGCCTCGAGCATTTGTTGGTATTTGTACTACACATTTTCAACATACACAGTCCACTCAGAATCTATGTGCTCAGCCGTTAACCAGGTGCAGAGAGAGGGTAGCTGACCTTCTTAACGAAAACAAAATCCAAATCACATTCTGCACTCTATGCGCAATCATTGCCCAGAAAGTTATTGTGTTGCCACACATTTCTTTTTATTGTGGTTGATATTGTGCTGCATTCAACATTTCATTCAAAGCTTGACCCTTTTCAGCATTCCAGCATTTCTACATTACACCACAATGCCTCTCGGTGTCTCCAAAACTGAACGTTTTGTCCAGGGTGTGGTCTTCCTCGGGAGTGATTAGTGTTCAGTTACACCCTCCTTAAATAGCCAGCTTAATCATGAACACCTGGTAGCCACCTGGTGTTCATTTAAACCCATAACATTTTTTTAATTTTAATTGACTCTGGAGGGATTTGAACCTTGTACCCTTATAAATTCATTTTTGGAACTTTTTAAGCTTTTTTAATTCTTTTCATCATTTAAATATCAAAAATAATTAACAAAAAATGACAATAAAGGTAATACGCAACATAAAGCTCTAGTTCTGGCTCCATTTTACTGGTAATTTTCTTTCTTTCATTTTAACTGTTTTACTTTTTTACTTTTTTGCCAGTAACAATCAAAGAGCCAAAATATATTTTTCACTAGTATTAGTGAGATCCAGTCACTTTTTTATGGTCTCAGTTTTTCTTTAGAGGACTTCTTGGAAGCTTCCAATATTTTGTTCCTTCAACAGCTATTATTTACCACGTGTCTTTATTTTGGTTCAAGATACTTTCTCTATTTTTCAGCATGGCCTTTTGTGATCCCCACCTCATGAAAGCATTTGGGACCTCTGCTCATGAACAGTGGCACTGTAATTTTGTTAATCTGCCCGAACGTTGCTTTCTCACAGTGACCAGATGTGCGAAAACACAGTTCGGGCAGGATGTGAAAAATTACAGCTGTACCATTCATAGGGAAATGTGAAAACATGGCAGTGTTGAACATCTGGAGTGAAAATATTAAAAATACTCAAATGTACAAGCGTACGTGGAAACTGCACAGTGCACTCTTGTAACAGTCATTTAGTGGAATAATTTCAACAAAATTTCAACATAGGCATTTTGTGAGCTCTGCTCATGAACACTGTCACTTTGATTTTCTTAATCTGTCCTAAACTTTGATTTCCCACAGCGACATTGTGTGCCAGATGTGTGAAAACACATTTCGGGCAGGATGTGAAAAATGACAGCTATACTGTTCATAAGGAGATGTGCAAAACTGGCAATGTTGAAAATCTTGAGTGAAAAATTACAAATTCTCGACGTTACGAGTATGCGTGAAAACTGCGCAGTGCACACTTTTAACATAGTCATTTTATGGACTTTTGTCACCAAATTTGCAACATAGGCTTTTTGGGAGCCCACCTCATGAACGGTGACACTGCTGTTTCGTTAAGCGGTCCTGAAAGGTGATTCCGCGCAGTGACCTTGAAATCACCTTTCGGGACCAAATAACCAGATGACAGTCACTGAATTCATGAGGTGGGGTCCCAAGAACCCCATGTTGAAAATTTGGTGGTGACATTAACACAAATGGGCAAGATATACACCAAAGTTGAAAAAAACCCATTTATGCCATTATACAGCTTACCAGCATTTCTTCAGTTTGCAGTCGGCTTTGAAGAGTGCAGATGTGTTCCCGTTCCTCCGAAGATCATTGCGCCTACTCCAGAGGTAAGTATGGGTGAGGGGGTGTGGGGAGGTGGGTGTGCAGAGGGTGAGTACAGGTTGGGAGAGGGGTTATGGCAGACTGTGAGGGACTGTATTCTGGTTTATAGGTTAAAAAAAACATAAATCCAGCATGGGAAGGTTTTCTTTTTTAACAGGGACTTTGGCACGCTGGGATGGACTCCCAGCGTGCCACCGGAGTGTTTGGGGGGGCTATAGCCGACGGGGACTGGGCACCCCATTGGCACATACCAAGTGTAACTTCCCCTACAAATGGGGGTTCCCGAAAAGTCTTCCTTGAGCTTGCTTAAATGCTTACTGCCAGGCTGGTGTCCAGCGTTTTAGCAGTTTAAATGTATTGCCAGAGAGTGGCTGTATAGTCTCTGTGTACTGTCTCTTTAAGAGCTGCCTTGATTGCAGTCACAATTAATCTGAGAGGGAGCTCTGTTAGAAGATGTACTTGTTTGCTGATCATTTGTTAGAATAGTAATAATATTGCACTGTGTTCTAACTTGCCTTCTTTGCAGCATGGACAGTTCTGTTGTTTCCATCATCTTGGTCCTGGACTGTCAGAATGGGCCAATCAGTACATTTGGGACTCTAAAATGGAGCCTACCTACAGGGGTTTGGTGGGACCAAAACTTGTAGGAATTGTAGTTTGGGGCTTTTGGCGCCTAAAACAACCTGAAGGGGGAGCCCTTGTTGTGACTGACAGATAGATCAGCCAGCCAAACCTTTTGGATCTTGGGGCAAGACCCACACTGCTTGCAGTTTCAGTTAGATCTGAGTTGGGAAGTGAAGACATAACACCTCGAGATAGTTTGAGCAGGAATCCATAGTGGATTCGCGTGGGAGAACTGTGGAAAGGCCTGAGTTTGGCCTGCATGCCTACCTGTTGTTCCTGAGAGGGAGCGTATGCTTTTTTCGGGCAGAATCCGAACTTGGAGAGCGAATTAAGCCACTGAATTGTGACCAGGCTTTAACCTGAAGAAGACCGAAGATTTGCTGAATGCGATCGGCCTGTCAGGACTTCCAGCTACCTCTGAACTCCCGGATTGTGCAGAGACTGTAATTGCGACCGGAGAACCATTTGCCTGGTACAGTGGAATTTCCTTACATGTGAATATGCTGTGTGCTTATAGTGGGTCATGATTTGGTTCCCCACTGTGTGTCTGAACTGTGTTTTGCATGCTGGAGACTGTATCCAGCTCCACAGACTGAATCTGTATCCATTTCCGTTTGCCTGGGCCCTGCTACACTGGCCCAGCTAGAATACCTGCTATGCAGAGAAAGTAATCGACAAGAGACTGGCCTGGGGATCAGCAACCTGCTCAATGCCTTGAACAGGAATGACGCCTCAGTGATTTGTTTGGGCCCTGCTTCTCCGGGCACTCCAGCTCAACAGCCTGCAGTCTTGATTTCGTCCTGCCTGTGTCCAGTATTGGGTATCATGAGTAAACATCATCGTAGCTCCCTGCAACAACAGCTAAATCTAAAAGTGTTGTCATCTGATTGTCTTGTTGCCTTTTCTTTCACGAACTGAGCCCTCCAGCTCCGGATTACAAATAGTGTGTGTTGTGCATGTTGCTTTCTTCCATCACAGGGTCCCAACCAGCTGCAACGATCCTGGCTAGCCCACAGTTTTCCTACCTGGGTACCCAGACTGTGTGACTGTGTAGGGACTCTGAAATGCATGCATAACTGTCTGATTAATATAGCTTTTAAGCAAATCCACCTGATTATGCCCCTCCCTTGTTCAAGTTCCCTGAATAAATCAGATTTAAATTTGTTTGCATTTAACCTGACTGTGGTTCCAGTTTGTGCCAAGAGTATTGTACGGTTGTTATTTACTGTGCTTAACCTTGTTTTACAGACGGGTCCCCAGGGTCAAGCTAGAGGAACCAGCCATGGTGGTAAGTACAAACAGTGTGGGTAATTGCCTGGTGAATAAGGGTCATTGTGAAAGTAATTATTGTATATTGTTCAGGTCCCTAGAAGGGAAAGAGGGGGGTTACAGTGTCCCAGAGGGCTGTGCCCAGGTTAGCTTGACCACTAACAACCCTGACCTCCTACTAGCCAAGCAGGCAGGGGTAGTAGCCCTTGGGATAGCGCCACCTAGGGGTTACACAAGTGTTGGGGGGGGGGAGACAAGAGCTGAGGGGAATTGGGCACCCCCCTCGGCACACAACAAATGGGGCATTATGCCGACGGACAGTGGGCTCACCTGTCAACAAATGAACTGGGAGGGGGCATGCCGACAGGGGGCTTGGGCACCCCCGGTTTGTTTATTTGAAACAGCGAGGGGGGCATGCTGACAGCCTGGGCTCAGCACATTCACACTGCTGTAAGCTGCAGCAGTGTGGACACGCAACCAGGAATTTAACAGTGCAGGAATGCAACATCAGAGAACCGAGCTGCACCACTATTGGTGCGTCTCCGTCCTTTGAAAAATTGGCCAAGGCCAACTCCGCCTCAACAGCTGAAAGGGAGTCATCACCAGTCTGCCGACGGATTCGCCTGCCGCTGACCTGCCCCTTGAAATGGAGCTCTCCATTGGGCACACCCCTGTACAGCATCTCTTATAGCAATGGGTTTGTCTGCGCCTGCGAGCCACGATGAACTCAAAAAGGGGGAAATGATAAAGCACGTTGCAGAATAATTTATCTTACTGATAGAAGAGTATCGACTAAAAGGTACTCAGTCACAATATGATACAGAAATACTTTAGAAACATTTCAAATACATTTTTTTATTCAGATAAACTTTGATAGTACATTTAATATAGTCATTATAACTCAATAAGATATGATAGTAATGTTGAACTGTAACTGTGTTGAACGTATTGAAATATTAATAAAATGTCATTGATTAAAAAAGAAAACTGGCCACTGAAAGAGTTTCTAAGACCACTGGAACAAAACATAAGCACACACCATTTAAATTACATTTCATCTCTCATACTTTTATTACTTTGTGAAATTTTTCATGAAAACAGCATTCCCCGTCACTTGGTCTTTATCTGTTCTGGCTGCTTGTCTACAAGTGACATCATAATCCTCCCCTGTGATATCATAATCCTCTCCTGTGACATCACAGCTGGCTGCTGTATAAATTACTATGATGTCACAAGAAACAGATTAAAGAGGACAGAAATCATTCCTAATTTGCAGTTGTTTATAAAGTTCTTATTGGCAGAAATTATATTTATTCCCTTAAATTGTCCATATTTAACAGTACCTGAATAAAACATGATATGAAAAACTGCATTTTGCATTGCTTTGTTTTCCTGGGCAGCATTCTGTTACAGTTCTCTTCGTGGAACCTGTGGTTTGGAGTTATAACTATGTCACGGTTTGTGCTCAGAACTCTGAGCAAAGTTCTGATAGGTCAACAGCTCATAATTAGCATTCCGTACACAAACTGTGACATAGTAAAAACTCCAAATTACTGATTCCATGAAAAGAACTGCACAGCATGTTGTCCATAGAAAGAAAACAATTGAAAACACAGATTTTCATATTAGTGTTTATTCAGGTACAGTTAAATATGGATCATGTACGACTTTCATTGCTGTAAACAGGAACATTACTAACTGCTGCCAATTAACAGGAATGTCCTGTCCCCTTTACAATAAACAGCCAGAATAGATGAGATCCCAAGTGAGAGCAAACCCTGTTCTCGTGCAAACGTCCTTACTAAATAGGAATAAGGGGAAGGCAAATATAGTAAAAAATGGAATTATAAATTGAATTCCTTCTAAATATTATGGCGACCACTAGGGTTGCTCAGAATCTACCACTTCTGATTGCGCTTCTTAGGAACATAGGAAATTCCAGTTTCTAACCCAGTTAAGATTGAAATCCTAAAAGGACCTCAAAATCGGAATCTGATTCGGATTTGACTCTGATGCAAAAATAGGTTTTAGGATTCAGTTTAGGAAATAGGATTTTTGGACTGCTGTTCCAAAAATCCTAATTTCAAAAATTAGATTGAAATCCAACAAACCCGATTCCATTCAGCAGATTCCAAGCAAGCCTAAAGGTGACCGGCACAATCCTCTTTTCACCTCCTCGTTCAGCCACCGTCTGATTAATATACAGCTAAACCACTATAATAATGCTAGTGGTTTACCACTATTTTAATCAGATGGCGGCCTGCTGAGGAGATGGGAGGAGCAATGAGCCAGTTGCCATTGGCAGGGGATGAGATTGTCACTAGGCACCAGGAACTCGCTTGGGATGGATGGAACTGGGTGGGGGAGCCACTGGGCACCAGGGACTCTCTTCGCATCAGAATGCATGAAGGGGGGTGGTAATACTGGACACCAGATTCTATTAGTGCAAGATAGGATGAGAAGGGGGGGCACTGGACACCAGGGACTCTCTTTGTATTAGATGGGGTGAGGGAGGGGTGGTAACACTGGACACCAGATTCTGTTAGCATGAGATAAGGTGTGAGGGGGGTGCCACTGGAAACCAGGGACTGTCTTGCAATAGGAGAAGGTGTTGGAGGGGAGAGTTCCACTAGAAGCCAGGAACTCAATTGGCACATGATGGGGTGAGGGAGGTGGGTGCCACTGGAGATGATGGAACTATCTTGGCATAGGATAGGGTGAGGGAGGGTAAACCAACCACTGGCTATCAGGGACTCTCTTGACAAGGGATGGGTGAAGGACAGGAGTGCCACTGGACACCAAGCACTGTCATTGTACATGATGGACTGAGCGTGGGGGTGCACAGGATACCAGACACTGCTGGGCACAGGATGGACTGAGAGTGGGGGATGTATTATACATCGGGGACTGTTGTGGCACATGATGGTCTGACACTGGGGTTGCACTGGACACGAGGGACCCTCTTGGCACATAATGGACTGAGAGTGGGGGTGCACTGGACACCGGGGACTCCCATAGAACATGAAAGGGTGGAAGTGGGGGTGCAATGGACACCAGGGACTCTCGTGGCACGTGATGAGCTGAAACAGGGGGTGCACTGGACACCAGGAACTCTCTTGGTATATGATGGGCTGAGACTGGGATTGCACTGGACACTAGGGACTATTGTGGCACATTATGGGCTGAGATTGTTGTTGCACTGAACACCAGGCACTCTTTTAGCACAGAAAGACGGGTGCACTGGACACCAGAAACTATCTTGGCACATGATGGGCTGAGAGTGGGGTTGCACTGGACACTAGGGACTGTCTTGGCACATGATGGGCTGGGAGGGTGTGCTGGCCACCAGGAACTATCTTGGCACACAATGGGTTGATAGTGGGGTTGCACTGGTCACTAGGGACCGTCTTGGCATGTGATGGGCTGAGGTTGGGGTTGCAGTAGACACCAGGGACTCTCACGGCACATGATGGACTGAGAGTTGGGGTGCACTGGACACTACGGACTGTTGTGGCACTTTATGGGCTGAGAGTGGGGGGGTACACCAGGAACTCTGTTGGTATATGACGGGCTGAGACTGGGGTTGCACTGGACACCAGGGATTCTTATGGCACATGTTGGTCTGAAAGTGGGGGTGCAGTGGACACCAGTAGTAGCTGTGATCTCCCCCACAGCCAGTACTACTACAGCATTACCAACAGTGATTTCTGCTGGGTCTTGAAATAGCTGTGAGCTCCCCCACAGTCAAGCGCACCTACACCATACCCTCCAGAGACATCTGCTGGAAGGCTGTGATTGTAGTAGCTATGAGATTTCCCACACCCCGTGCTCCATTGATCCTACATAATTTCCTACAGTGACCCCTACAGGGAAAGGCAGGGAACAGTTTAGCTGTGAAATCCTCAATGGGCAACACTGCTATACCTTTACCTACAGGGACCCCTGCTGGTACAGACTGGCACTGCAGTGGCTTTGAGCTCCTTTATAGCCAGTGTTCCAGCACCATAGCTTACACTGACACTGCTGGGTGAAACTGGGACTAGTCCACAGTCGGTATCCCTACACCATGAGTTCTCAGAATTGTCATAGTGAGCTTCCCATAAGATATGAAAACAAAATCTCAGACCTCACCTAATTTATTTAACAGACATCACCCTCCCTCACCAACATTGAAACAATACTCTACTCTGCTCTGTTCTACTCTCTTCTCCTCACTGAGAGACACTCTGAGGACTGGGTACCATTGACAATTAAGAACACTCTGCCAACAAAAGTCATGGCACTCACCACTCAATTACATTAAATAAGGTAGTCCATGCTTAGGATACTTTTTTACCTCATTTTATTCAGATGTGCAGATTCCATGAACTTAAATCTGACTATCCCTGATAATACAATACATTTCTCCTGGGTACCCACCTCTTAATTCTGGCATGACATACAGATCTTCTAGGTAAATTGCCCTTCCAAGCCAGGTACTATAGGTGAAGTAATAGAGTGCGTAGGCAACAACAGTGTGTCCTGCAGTGGAAAAAGACAATTTGGAAAGTAAATAAGTAAGCCAGGTTTGGGATACAGCACTCAAACCAACATAGCGGACTTGTGTGTTTTGGCAAGAAAAAAATATCCATTTCCTCCAGAACATTGTGAGAGTCAGAAACTCAAGAATAGTTTGTCAGAGTTTAGGATATTATTATTGCGTAGGACTGGCCACTTAGAGAAACAGTAACTTCACAACCTTGGCATACCCTTTCTTTTACAAAAATCAGTCACATTGGACTTCCAGACCAACAAAATGGGATACCATTAGTTTTTCATATTCAGTTACTCCTCCTCCTCTTCTCCTACTTTGGAATGTTTTTATTTTTACCATTACACAAGGAATAGTTGCATCAAGGTCAGTGCACACAGTTAAAACAATTCATAGTGAGCAACATCAAACTGGCTCTCACCCCTTCACACTGAATAGTCTATTTTTTCTGCCAACACTCTCCACTGCTTTCTCTGGAATGTGAACAACTTCCGTATAGCTCTAGACTTGTGCAAGTTTTATTGGACTCAAAAGGTGCGTATAGCAAAGGACGTCCTAGTAGGTCAAGTCAGGTATCAGCCTAATGTTTTGACTACGTGAAATGTTAGACTGATACTTGATATGACCCGCTAGTCCAGTAAAGTCCAATAAAACTTATCTTTTACATAAATCCAGATCTTGAAGTTATTCATATCAGAGATAAAGCAGTGGAGTTGGCAGAACAATTGACTATTCAATGTGGAGGGGTAGGAGCTGTTTTTTGTTACTGACAGTTTTTATTTTCACCCTACTTTTGGAAGCTGAAATACTTCTGAAATTGGGGTCTCCCGATGGCCAAGGGGTAGCATGATACGCTACCGCACAGGTGACCTGGGATTGGGAGAGGAGCTGGGTCACTGTGTGAGTGAATGGGCCTTGTTGAGGTAGCTTCGACTTGGCAGTGCACCTCAGTCAGGGACTTTTAAGAAGTGCAAACTGGGGAGAAAAACACTCCTGTCATCTCAGTGATGTCTAATACAGCCTAAGCAGGGTAAATCCCTGATTACAGGGTATATCTCTTATTACAAGGTATAGCCCTGATTACAAGTTATATCCCTTATTACAGGGTATAGCGCTGATTAATTAGTCATAGAAAAGTTTCTCAGTACTGAGGTATACCTCGGTATACTGTTGCAGAATGAGGCAGGATCACATTACAGTCAATGCAAATTGCCTCAGTGGCACCTTGAGGTAGTAAACTTTTAGATAACTACCACTGTATATCTTTGATTACAAGGGCTGGGATATTCAAAGGGTTTGCGCATTATTGCGCCATGCGCAACCCACTGATGTGCCCGGGGCGATATTCAAAGGAATTTGCTCCACAAATCGATCTTGGTACCAGTAATGTATGCAGCACAAGTCGAGGTGTGCCCATGCATATCCTACACATTCCGATATTCAGCCCGGTATATGCGGGCGCATATGCAGGCACAACCGCCTTGCGCATCACAGGTGAAACAGATCCGCTGAAAAACAAGGAGCAAGGCCTGACCACCTACAGGTGAGCTGTCAGACAGGGGCGCAACACGGCAGCCACCAGCTGTGGTGGCCACCACCTCCTGAGCCGTGGTCCATCGTCTCACCCCCCCACAGTATGATGAAACTCCCTGGTGGTCCAGTGGACCTGCCCTCCAGCCCGATCGCGGGCTTTGTAATAATAAATTCATCCCTGGTGGTCCAGTGGACCGAATCCAACCCAATCGCGGGCTTAGTGTCATAAAATATATTTCTGGTGGTCCAGTGGACTCGCTTCCAAGCCCGATCATGGGCTTTGTAGAATTAACAATCCCTGGTGGTCCAAGCGGTACCCCCCTCCCACCGCCCATGGTCCATACCCACTCTCCCCGGTCAGCGGCGGGCGGCAGCTCCCCCACCCGCCCAAGCCTGACCTCCCGCCGACTTGACAGTGTACAGTATGGCTGTACGCTCATTGGTCCATAGCGAGGACCAATGGGCGTGCAGATCGTTATGTACTACACAGTCCCGATATGTATATCTCTGATTACAAGGTATATCCCTGATTGCAGGGTATAACCCTGCTTACAAGGTAGATTCCCTGATAGACGGTATGGAAGGGGAAAAACAATACATTAAAAAAATAGTTCCAAAATTGAGTTAAGTGAATTCACTTTCAGAGGGCATTATACAGTTTCTAACTGGCAGTTGCTGTCTTCTATCTATGGGAGAACAGTTTTTGATTGAAGACTGAGCACCCCTTCCAGTAGGTATCATTAAGCACTTACAAGGAATATCCAGTGATTAAAGTTTGCCAATGCATTGTTTATTCGAGTGAATAAATATGTTTCATCAACAGAAAGAAATTAATCTGTCAGCTATGCACTATATGTGTGTAACAATTTAGATGCCACAATTTGCTATGTATACCTGCTACTGTATTTTTTTTATTTAATTCTTTCTGCATGAGTATCAGAATTTAGCAGCTGCAGGGACAAAGTGGGTAGTGACCTCACTGCCATGAAATGTTCAGTTGAGTAGTCTACTACCCATAACTAGTTGTTGATATGGCTGTTCCTAGTATGTATCCTGTATATGACTGCTGTTTCTGCCTGCACTTTGTAATGTATATGACTGCTGTTTCTGCCTGCACTTTGTAATGTATATGACTGCTGTTTCTGCCTGCACTTTGTAATGTACATGAATGTTGTTTCTGCCTGCACTTTGTAATGTATATGAATGTTGTTTCTGCCTGTACTTTGTAATCTCCAGGGTCGCACCTGAAAATAGGCACTTGGCTATCTAGTGTGCTTACCTGGTTAACAAAAGCAAATAAATCCCTGGGATAGGTTTGGATGTTTTTATCAGCGTCTCTGCTAAAAGATACCAGCTATCTCTGGAGAGTGATAACAATCTATTTGGGTAGTTTTCAGGAGAGCCAGCGGGCAGTCGGCGACAGCAAGGCCGACCAAAGGGGACCAGGAGGCGGGAGGACAGCGAGGAAGGTCACGGGGAAGCGCCAAATTTTTACCCCCCCTGCCCCACGTGTGTTACCTTTGTGGCATCTTCCTGCTCAGACTGCCTCCCCGCTTCAGCGATATTCTAACTCAATAATCTGTCATTGACCGCTGTGGGAGCCACCTAGTCAGCAGTCCTCCCCTGTGCTCATTGTAGATATCCACGAATACCGCATTCAAAATGGGGAGACTCCTCTTATTGTTTCTTTCTCTTTCTTTCATTGTGTTCAATGAAGAAGAAGTCATCCCGATCCATACCACACTGAATAATGAGACCCACCAGCCTAGCCTCTCTGTTACACCTCCACTGGATGATGACCGGATCCTCATGTATGCCCTACCGATGCCACATCATAATCAGTGGGGTAACCCCCAAAAAGGGATGCAGCTTGTCATGTACTTATTTCGCTCGATGCTCCATTATTGGGTATACAATTCCCCCTTACACCTGTCCACCAAATTAGTACTCTGTGACACGATACATAGTCACAGCCCCAGGTGGATTACCTCAAAGCAGTGGCCACCGAGTAAGAAGAGAAGGCCCAAATACAGTCCCCTCTTCCTGTCTCTCGAAGCCCTTATGAAACTCTTATTCTTTTTGCTGATCTGTATTGGTAATGTGGAAATCAATCCAGGCCCTCTGAAGGGCATCACCTCCCCAGCAGACCTAGCCTCCATCAAAGGACTAAGTTTCCTACATATCAATGCATGCAGCCTCCTGAAAAAGCTTTCATTAATACAAGCCTGGGTTGCCCATACTTTGCCAGACTTTCTTGTAGTTTCCGAGACATGGCTGAAACCTGCCACAACAGACAGGGAGGTAAATCTACCCAACTACCAAATATTCAGAGCAGATCGCCAGACAAGGGGTGGTGGAGTAGCTATTTATGTCAAGTCAAACATATCTGCATCTTGCCTTAGTGCAACATCGTTGCCCAAAGAATTCGAATGCATATCCCTCAAAATAACTCTCTCCAATACGGCAGCTTTTCAGCTAGTTGGCTGCTACAGGCCCTCCTCTGCTGAACACAAGCTTTTATCCCACCTGGGGAACCTAATCAAACCGGGCCATTAAATCATAATCCTAGGTGATCTAAACCTAAACTGGCTCTACAAGACAGCTGTACCTCTAGTATCATTCTGTGATACGTATGGGCTTACACAACTGATAAATGAACCAACAAGAATCAATTTAAAGAATAGAAGTAATAGCACACTACTTGACATCATTCTGGTAAACAAACCCCACCTATTCTCACACACTGGAGTGCTTTTCAGTGACATAAGTGACCACTGCCTCATTGCAGGAATAAGATCATCTGGCAAACTAGCTACCCCAGCAAAATTCCTTCTGAGAAGATCCAAGAAAAACCTTAATATTGAGGGATATCTCCACGACCTAAGTCACTCTACATGCTGGCAGGAGTTCTATCTTACGCATTCTGTGGAAAAAGCACACCAGATGTTAAACAGCATAATCATAGGTGCCCTTAACACTCATGCACCAATCACTAGTGTTAGAACAAAAAGCAAATCTTGCCGCTGGTTTTCAGCCAACCTTAAATCTGCACTGTTGGAAAGAGATAAGCTATGGAAACTGGCAAGGAAGACCAAGAACCGAAATGATTGGATGCTGTTCAGGAAGGCCAGAAATAGCTGCACCAAAAAAGTAAGGGATGCTAAGGCTGCTTTTTATATGGCTGAACTTGACACCTCTTACCACAATCCTGCTAGATTCTGGGGCACCATCAAGGGGATTCTAGGGCAGGACTCTAGCACCTCTCTGCCATCCCAAGTGCACCATAATAAGGGTGCTATCTCTGATAAACAGGAAGTACTGGTTGCTTTCAGTAATCATTTCACAACAGCTGGCCTTGCTTTTGACACCTCTCCAGCTAATCTACTGCGGGCACAACTAAACTCCCAGTATACTGAGGCTCAGAGGGCTGAGTCTTCCTTCTCCTTCAAACCGGTATCACTGAAGCAAGTAGAGGACCTAATGCTGCAATTGGACACTAAAAAGTGCAGGTGCAGACTCTCTTGACCCTATTTCTAAAATTGCAACTCATGATGCTTGCAGTTCCTTAACACATCTTTTTAATCTATCGTTAACCTCTGGCTCTTTCCCTCGATGGAAAACAGCCCAAGTGCTTCCCTCCTAAAATCAGGGACCCCATGGACCTCAACAATTACAGGCCCATATCCATTCTTCCACTGCTATCCAAGATGCTAGAGAAATTAGTGAGCATCCAATTAAGAGATTACCTTGAAGTTAATAATCTCTTAAATCCAGCTCAATCTGGATTTAGGGCCAGGCACAGCACTATCTCATGGCCAAAGTCACAAATGACTGGCAAACTGAACTAGACAAAAAGAACAGTGTCTGTGCTGTATTCCTTGATCTAAGCAAAGCATTCGACACCGTGGACCATGAGCTGCTACCCTCTTCATTGCACTCCATAGGCTTAGACCCACCCTCTCTTTAAGTGGTTCAGGTGTTACCTTACTGATAGGTCGCAGCAGGTGAAAACTGAAGGTGACCTGTCCTCACTAAAACCACTTCTAAGAGGAGTTTCGCAAGGATCTATCCTGGGCCCTATCCTTTTTGCCATTTACATTAACAACATTGACTCAAATCTCACCAAAGCCAATGTTCACCTCTTTGCAGATGACACTGTTTTGTATGTCAGTAATCCATCGCCTGCAATGGCCTGTGAAATGTTACAAGCAGAATTCTCTCTTTTGCAACACCAACTACTTGAGAAAAAGCTCCTCTTAAATGCAAAGAAAACAAAAGCTATGTTCTTCTCCACTAATACCTATACTAACACCTCCTCACTAAGCAATCTTCCCCAGTTATCCACCATCCTTGGAGAAAGCCTGGACTATGTAGATAAATTTCAAATACTTAGGGGTATGGATTGACAGCAGGCTTGACTACACATATCATATTGAAGAACTTCTGAAAAACTTCGCCAGAGGCTCGGCCTATTCTTCAGAATCAAACATTTTCTAACCAGAGACTCAAGGCTGAGACTAATCCAGGCCTCATTTCTTTCACTTATCGACTATGCAGACTTCCTTTATGGTCCCTGTCCTATTTCCTGTTTAAGCAAATTGGATACCTTGTATCACAGAGCACTAAGGTTTATTACAGATCTTCCATTCAACACTCATCATTGCTCTTCTATGCTGCAGTTGGTTGGGCATCCCTACACCTCAGAAGGAACAGAAATGCTGCACTATGGATATTCAAAGCTTTGTCTAATAAACTTCCAACCTATATTTTAGACTGCTTTACACTGGCCACAGCTAGGTCCTATGCCCTAAACAACAACTTCATCACGCTTAAGTTACCCAAAGCCTACACCGGTATGGGAGGTCTGCAATCAGCTACTGTCTAGCAATGGCATGGAATTCTCTTCAGAAGACCCTAAAGTTGACCAACTCTATACGTCTAGCATCCTTTAAAAAGCTCTGCATAAGTCTCTTCCCAGAGAAATGCAACTGCTACCACAATGCCTAGTCCATTCACATTCACAACCCTCCCCCTTTCAGTCAGCAATTATTATTGGCAGCTCTCCCATAAATTATCCCCTTAGTTTTTCCCTCCCATGCAGCCCCTTATTTGGTATCTCAGCCCCCTATCATACCTTTTTTCACAGTTTTGCTTCCCTTGACTAAGATCTCCACATCAACTCCTGGCACTTACCTCAACCCCAATTACTCCTCCATACCTCCTACTACTAGTAGCCATAACCCCTATCTGAATCTCCCACCAGCCCCTCCATGACATCCATCAGAGGCTGTTTATCACCATTTTTTGCAGTCATTCAATCATTATATCTGTTTGTCTGCTTTAGTTTGCCCTGGAGCCTGTAATATCGGGTACCCTATGTTGCGTACTTGCTTTGGCTCCTCTATTGGGACTTGTACATACTGGATTCTTCTAGGGTATTTTTATTGTATCCTACCTTGTCCTGTTAGGTGATATAAACCTCTATCCTTGGATTGTATATATGTTTATATTACTTTATCTGTTTAAATACAAGTGTTTTGTATATATCTGCTACTGTACCATCAATTTGATCCTTGACCTTATCAGGTCCATCTTGTAAATGAGCTTTGCTCAATGATGTCCGCCTGAATAAATAAAGATTTCAATTGATTGAAGAGGGAAAAGGTATTTTCATGTTGTTAAACAGGTATTCCTGCTGGGCTAGACAGGACCTGGGACAACCAGCAGATTTCTTTGTATAGACAAAGTCCAGCATACAGATCAGACCAATTTTTTTTTTTTTTTATAAAGACCCAGCTCTCAAGACACAAAGAATGTTGAATCTATGATGTCAGAGTGAAATACTGGATGATGTGTATCATGGGGTCACCTGGAGGGTCTTAAGGTCTGGCTGAGCCTGAAAGAGACAGTCAGGTATAGAACTAATAACAGCTACTATCTAAGGTTCGGTTCTGCCCTAATTAACCAAACTGTCTTGTATGGTATGCTAGTCTAGCCTGCTAAATAAATAGAGAGATAGTGAGAGGAGAAAGGTTTTTCTGTACATAATCTACTGTTCAAAACAATTTTCTTTTTATTTCTATAGAATGTTCCCCATAGCCTTTTTGTAGTATCCTATATTATATGTGTAAATAAGCATTAAAACATTATTTTTGACCTACTTCATGTTTCTGTGACTGAGTCCTTTGAGGTACAGCTAACTGATTTGGAACTGGCAAAAAAACTGTGTTTCCTCCTCTGAAGAGAAAACTACAGTTACCATACTCTGTTTATAAAATAAGGGGTTCTCAGCCGTGACAGAGAGGGGTGGGTCATGTGCTTTTGAGCAAGGAGTGCTGTACTGTGTGAGCAGTGTCTCTGGAGGGATTCAGACCTAGAGATACCACAAGAGAATGTCTATGCTCTATAGTGACAGCTACTGAAGGGTTAAAAAAGGGCACAGGGTCAAAATGTCACACGTCAAAATAGTGCAGCCTATACTGCGCTGTCTAAACAGTGATCACAACTAAAAACACATAAATTCTTGCTTTCTGCAGGGAGCTCTGTTCCCCGCACCCCCCATTATGGGGGGCTATGTCCCTGAACCCACCCTACTAAAATAACATCCTCCGGGGCAACTCGGGTGAGGGTGAAATTTGGGTTTGGGGCATCGCAAGATAAAAAAATAAAATGATTTATCTGATCTGGGACCAGGAATAAAATCATGGTCCACAGTCACTCGATTGTCCTACAGCGCCAGTGGTTCTATTTCTTGAGCAACGGCAGCTGCTCAGCAGACTCCCTTCTGGCAGAGCTCTTACCCTCTGTCTTGGAAAAAGGTACAGGGTCACACACTATGTCCATTGTGCGGCATTGTGTACCCTGTAACTGTTTCAACTCGCGCTGTTCCTGTTGCATGGTTTTGACTTGCGACATTCTCCTTGTGAGATTGTCACCTGGTACCTTGAAAAAACTGGTAATAGTGATGCAGCTGAGTCTGTGAGAGACTAGTTTGTCATGATGTGTTACACTATAACGTAACAAACGCTGTCTGGTTTATTTTTGTTTTTTGGTGGGGCTGCTCCAGTGTCATAGTAGCAACCATCTGAGACACCTGCATGTGTGTAGAAACTTGGGTTTTCCTCCCTGGAACTCTCCAGTTGCCAGATGCATCACAGAGCTGAGGTGAGGTCTATATTATCTCCTTCTGAGTGGCTCCCTGATATCCCTTTGGGGCTCAGACCTTACACCATTGCTTTATCTTCCTATTCCATATGTTCCACTGGAGTGGAGGGTAGACTAGGTACCCACTTTCCATGCTGTACCTGGGACAGGGTTAGAGACACCTCCATAACCTCACCTCAGAGCACTCCCCCCCCCAAGTCCAAGCTTGCCACCTCTGATACATTCAGAGATCCCCAATCAGGTTTCTTGTTTTGAATCCAGTTGGCCTGCAAGACAGCACCACACATTGCCAGCCTCCCTGCTGATCCAGCCAAAGGTCTTCATTTATACAGTCGCACATTGTCAGCCTCACCACTGACCCAGCCAGAGGTCTGCATTTTTAAAAAAACAAAAGCATTTACCTTCCTTGGTTTTCTGCTCCGGAGGCATCTCTGCAATTAGGCACTTGTAGAAAGGGTTAGGAACAGCGAAGCCATCTTCCTTCAAGGCTGGAGGCAGAGAAGAAGAATACAGGAGAGGCACATGAAAGCATCAACTGGTGAACTGTGCAATTTTCCTGATTTTGGATTGTCAGGGAAAACGTTTTGTACTGGTGATTCTTCACTTTAGGTGAATGGTCCCACGAAAGGATTGTTCGTAGCCTAAACACTACCCTCGGAAATTTGCTGCACTTACACCTTACGATGTTTTGAGAACACCACCAACCCTGCATCGTGTAATTGATCAAAGTCTGAAGAACACCACTCCACACATTCACCAAGGCTCAGGGGACATTTTTTTCAAGCAGTATTTTATCTCCTGAGCTGCCCCTACCAATGCCATCCAACTGCTATCCTTCCCCCAGGCCCCATCAACTGGTTCTTACCTTACTTCGTTGTCCTCTGCCACAAGACATGTAGACGTGCCCGTTTGCTGGTGTGGAACCTGCAAGGGACCAGGCTGTCATCCTGCAGTCAGGGTGTTTTTCCTTGTTTTCTCCCCAGGGCTCACATTGCATGCAGTGGCGTGATATGAGAGCTCCATCTTGGTGGAGATACCCCCCCCCCTGCCTGCTAGTGAGGTCCCTACTGTGTGGGTTCCCGCTGCACTACCCCACAGATTCCTCTAGGTGGCAGATGAGCAGCAGGACATGTACATTCCCTTCCCCAAGGGGGAAGAGTTGTCCTAGGGATGCTCAATCCTTCCTTCCTCCCCAGCCACTCCCCAAATGTCTCTGATCTGCTTCCAAACCAGGGATGTCTGCGTGACAGGAAGTGAGGCAGTACCTCAGCCCTCCACACCTAGTACTTAAGTCCTCCACACCACTGGGCCCATCTATTGTAATAACTGTGAATTTTCCCAAAAATGAGAGGAACTGTTTAATGTAGTTCTGTCTTTAACATGGAACTAGAATGCTGGTAAAACCACAGCACACTCTTTGCCTTTCACTGCACCTATCAGACACTTCCAGAGAGATGTCATCAGCTGGTGTGCAGTGATATTCTTTGTGTGCTCCACCCAGACTGTCTGGGAGCAGGAAGGACCTGGCATTTGCTTTTTGACTGCAGTGAGGAGCAGAACAAGGATCCACTGACTCTGAGTGTCCTCTGTTTTATTTTGGCGACCAGATTAGGTGACCAGCTAATATAATGTAACGTAATACAATACAATACAATATAATATATTACGTCACATCATATATATATATATATGAAATACACTGATGGGATTTTCCCTCATAGAAGTGGTTAGTGGTTATTACTATGTATAACCTTCCCTGTATACGTCATTGTGATTACAAGTAACAGTGACCACCCAAATATATAATATAAAGTAAACAATAAGTAGCTGTAGTATTCCCATGAAATATAGCAGCGAGGGGAACTCATGAAGTAATTACTGCTGTTGGCTCTTTGAGCTTATGGCTAATTATCTCATTAGCTCTCTCCCCCCCCCCCCATGGTATATTTCCTTGTACACCATAATTGCCTAGCATTTGATTGTTGTATACTGGTTCTAAAACAAGTTTGTAATAAGAAATGAATCCGCTTTTTAAGTGCAGTTTAATTTTATTGCCCCTTTCAGAACTGACTTCAGAACTGCAGCTTTGCTGAACAACAGGCAGTCAGCGGTTTCTGATTGCACCTTCAGTCAGGTAAATTAGATTTTTACTCCGTTTTAAAGCACTGTATGTAGGATTTTTAGTGATATTTGTATCGCTGGGTCTCTGTGTGTTTTGTGTATTGCATCTCTTTTTCTTTGTTTCTGAAAGGCAGCAACACTGACACATTTAGATGTTGTTTTCAGTAAGAAGTACTTTTTAGGTGCTAAATCTAAGCAACACCTGCTGCCATCATGAGTATTACTTTGTGCAGTTTGTCAAGGTCAGTGTTTCATCATGCCTGCTGAGCTGTGGGGTTCTACTTACATTACTGATAACGTTGTAGAGGATTGCAGTCACTGCAGACTACTTCCGTCTGGGGCTTGTCCTGTTTAAGCAGTTGTCAAGACATGGTTATGTTTTTGTGTGCTACTGTGGGGTTGCTCCTGAGTATCTGGAGTACTAGTATTTGATGACTAGTTTATTTGCGCACTTCATTTTATTTAACACAGTATTTGTAATATTACGTAACTGCAATTTTGTATTTTGTACAGCAACCCTCACAGAACCCACTGCAGCACTGACCGCTGTCATGGCAAAAGCTGTAACCATGGAAGAAACAGGACTGAAAAGCTAAGAGAGAGAGTATTTATTTTGTTTTTGTTGACCGGGAAAGGAGGGATAGGAAATTCAGCGTATTTTAGCCTTGTTCTGGGGGAAGGGGGAGATACAGATGGTAACCAACTGAAACTGAGCCAGGTTAAGCTGTTGAAAGTATTTTCAGTGAATGGGGGAAATTTGGCTAGGACAGCAGGGAATGTCATGGGACCTTTAACATCCACCTGAACAGGCAGACAGAACCTTGGTGTAACACCTCCTCTGAAAGACGGCACCTCAGGAGTGCAGCATCCCCCTCATAATGCACTACAGCATCAGTATTGGGATTTAACCCCAAGTGCCTGGTGTGGGGCTAGAATCCACAACCTTCCGATCTTCCAGCCTTAGAAGCAAGTATGCAACCAGCTGAGCCACTGACACTGACGACATATACAACAAGTATACAATGATTTAAGGTAAATTAAGGAGTTCCGGAATTAAACAAGCACAGTAAAATGCAAGAATCGCTTTTTTTTTTTTTTTTGCCCCCAGCTTGGGGCCAGCCTTTTCTTTGGGCCTTCCTCTGCTCCTCATTACCACACTGCCCTGATGCAGCCATCTGCCACCCCACATTGCAGCCCCCTGGGTAACCCAGCATAACCCTTCACCAGATGGGTCCCTCTCCTCCGAGAAAGAAGACACCAGTGTGGCAGGTCAGCACACTCATTTGTTGGCCCAGGTGCTGCTGAGGTGGTCTGTGGACTGCTCAGGGTCTCGTGGCAGCAGGAGCTGGCAACTGTCATCTGGTCGACTACAGAGCTCTTTTCTCCTTTACTCCCCGGGGGCGTGGTGTGCCACTTAATGTCAAGGCGTATGCCGCCGTTCACCATGCCCCATTAGTCAGTGGGACCCAGCACATTGCTGTACCCCCAGCCTCCGCCAGGAGTCAGCAAGTGCTGGGTCACCTCCCTGCCCTCCCCCCAAGAGAGAAGGCGAGCAGTCATCCGATGTTCGAGCCCTCTCTCCCCCCCCAGCACCCCGGGTCCATTCCCGAACCCGGGTCACAAGCAGAAATCCAACCACTGTGCCGACGGGCCGGGCTGTAGAATCGCTTATTAAAGTAAAATGAAAACCTCCATACATGATTCCAGTCTGTCATTGATCTCAGAAAGCTAACTTCATGTTAAAGAGACACTCGCTTGAAGAAGGACTGCAGTCAAAATTTGCAAAAACATATGCTGTGCAGAGTGTTTTGATTTGTCATACACTGTATTATTCCCTTTGTTTGCTATTAGTTTGTTCTCAAGTAGCCTTCTAGTTTTATTCTCTCTCTCCTACTAGTTTTATGGCCTCTGGGGATCCTCCATATTACATGGTTTCTTGCTCTTCTTTTTCCTACAATGCCTCCTGACCCATGTGACAGTGTTGTGTTTGGGACCATAGATTCAGCAAGTACTTATTCAGTGGGCACTGAAGGCTACATTTACAGCTTAGCAATCAGTTGAGGTCTAATTGAGTGGGCAGGCTGTAGCAAGAAACATAGCTAAGGTTTTGAGGATAGATACCCACTTAACTGCTAAACTATATTTATTGCATAAATACCCAGAGGAGTGCAACCCACTAAATATCAAGTATTTTCTGGGGATCATGCTGGCGGTCTGCAAAACTGTTTGACCAAATTACGGCTTTCTAATCAAGTGCCAGAGGTGATGATGTGGAGATCTATTAAATCAGATTTATAAAATGGGAAAGATAACTTACCTACAGCAGTCTCAGTAGGCTGCACACTCACCTCTGAGGCCGGAAGATCAGAAGGCTGTGGGTTCTATCCCCACACCAGGCACTTGTGTTAAATCCCAGTACTGACACTGTGGTGCAGCATGAGGGGAGTGCTGCACTCCTGGGGTGCTGTCTTTCAGATGAGACATTAAACTGAGGTCCTGTCTGCTGATTCTGGTGGTTGTTCAGGTGGACATTAAAGATCCCATGGCACTTCTCGAAAAGAGTAGGGGAATTTTTTTATTTATAACTTGAAAGCAAATATAGGTACATAAAAGTGTTACTGCACACAAAATCATAATGAAAAAAAATAGGGGAATTTCCCTCGTGTCCTGGCCAAATTTCCCCCATTCAATAAAAATACCACCAACATCTTAATCTGGTTCAATTTTAGTTGGTTACCACCTGTATTTCCCCCCTCCCCCAGCTCGCCGCTGAGAAAGGGACATCTAGTCTCAGTGGGCCTACACGGTCAACAAAATTTAATAAATACTTATGGGTTTGCTTACAGTGGAGGTACTGGATTCCACTGGAAGACCAGCACTGGGTACCTAATGTGTTCCCCTCCCACTCTGGGAGCCTTGTTTGTGAATGGCACTGTGATATGCTTTGTTCAACAGTGTTGATTTGGAATGTTTTTATAGTATGTACCCCAGGGGCAGATCTAGAATTTTTTGAAGGGGGGGGGAACAGTTTATTTTGCCGTTAGTTTGTTTTAGCCCTGGCACAGTCTAACCCTCCAGCAACCGCTCCCAGCCCTTTTCTACCATCCAGTCACCTCACCCAATCTTTTTCCACAGCTTCCCCCCCGGCGAGGTGTTGATGAGGGACTGCCCATCGCCAAACGACCAGATCTGGATTGCTTCCCACATGGCTTAACCCCTGTGCCGGGGACTGATGGCAGGGGCCACCCACCAACAGTACGGATCCAATGTGGGAGGGGGGTCCTGCAGTCTGGCGTGGAGCCTGTAGAGGGTCGGGTTCATCCATGCTGTGACCGGTCTGTTATCTAATTATTCTTGGAGGGGCGGACATGCAGTATCACCCAGATGCCCCATCCATGTGATGTCGACGACCGCTAACTCTCCAAGTCCTATTACACCAGCGCTGGCTGCTGATCCCCAAGCCTCCGTTAGGGGCCAGACTGGTGCCGTGACCCGGAACCCTACCACCCCAAAACAGGAGAGCCGTACTCCGAATGCTCAACCCCCCCTCTCCCCGGACAGCCCCTTGTGAACCGAGTTTGTCACTGAACCCAGGTCACCGGCATGGCAGCAGGTGAGGCAAAATGGGTGCCTCTGCCTTCTGCACCACCAGGCTGGCCAAGGGGGTAGCAGTTTTGTCAAGCGGGTAGCACTGTCTCTGGAAAATGTTCCTTTTTAAGTCTCAGACAAAAACGGCTACTGTTTGCTGACGTGAAGGGGTGATGGGTGTTACTTTGTTACATATCTGAATTCGCTAGTGATGTACCCCCCGCCTCTGGAAACCTCACTTGTGAATGACACCTAAAAGGTTTGTTCACGGGGGATAGCTTGGAATGTTTATGTAGTATGAGAGTGGCTTGCTGGGTGAACCGATCAATGCAGTTTGTGTTTGGGAGGCAATATAACACAGTGATTAAAAGCACTGAGTTCCAAACCCAGAGAACTTGGGTTTGAATCCTGCAATTACCACTTGTGTACTGTGTGACCATGCAGAAGTCACTTAACTTCCCTGTGCTCCCAGGATGTTACACAAAAACAAGCCTTGGCTTTGTGTATCTTTTTTGGTCAAAAATTTTAAAATAAATAAACAAAAAATGTAGGTTATAGGACCTTTTTTTTTTAATAAAAACAAAATTATTAAAAAAATGCTAAACACAGAGCTAGTTATGGTAACTTTGTCCAGCATTGCCCAATAGCTCACCTTCAGCATCCAGGTTCACCTGCTCTGGTAGTTTCTCATACTCTGCCAGTTCCTGGGAAACAGAAGAGAAGGACGTTGGGGAAGAGAGAGAGAGAGACACACGCTCAGGCATAAATGTCACAGAGAGCAGTGAAAAAATAACAAAACCTAGCAGACATCGGTGACAATGTGAAATGCCCAGAGGCAGTGAGCAGGAGCTGTTAGGAAGCAGTATAGCCTCTTGAGTATAGAGCTGTAAATCAGGTTTCACTCCCACCAGAGCAACTTACTCATTGTCTTACCCTGGGCAAGTCACGTAACCTCCGTTTACACAACCACTCCTTTCACTTCCTGTGTGCTAGTGTGATTTCTCGCACTCAGCACACAGAGCCACCTTGATCCTGCATACGGTGGTCTCTTGTGTAGGAATGTACCACTTCACAACCAGGGTGAGTGCACCTTCATTTAACTTTTGAAAATAAAGATAAAATAGACACCCAGAATTTATTAAGGGGGATGCTTGGCTCACTGCCCAGATGTTCCCTGCCTAATCTGTCTCTAAAGACCCTAACTGGTCTCTGCTGACCTACTCCTCCCTGCCTGTTTTCAAACATACCCCTATGTCTATCCCCTGCATGCTTCAAGCCCCCCACTACTTTTGCCTCCACCACTTCTGCTGTCTGTTTCAGGCGCCCACCACCCATTCAGTGAAGAAATGTTTTTTCATGTCTCTCTCTTAAACTTCATAAAAAAAAAAAAACTACTTAAAATGCACCAATCACACTCATTTCAATTTAGTTCCTGAAGTCCCCCATAGGTCACCTGCAGCAGAGTTTAACTATTGGCCTTTTAAAATGTTGGTTTTCATATTTTTTGAAGGGGAAAGGATCATAAATGAAAGACATCCACCTCATCCCGCCTCCTTCCTGGTCCCCGATGTAGTCCAGCGCCACTCCCATGCTCCCACGTTTTGTGACTAAGGAGTTTGTAGAGTGTGGGGGCATTCTTTATTGACAACAATGGGAGGGTAACTTAAAAGATGTATTTTTATATTTTAGGGGTCCACTGAGGGCAAATCAAAGCCACAGCTCAACTGATAAGAGCCTTGTTAGAAACACAGAATCACAGACTTTGACGGCAGATAAGGACCACTTGGCCCACCTAGTCTGCCCATTTCCCTACCTACAGGATAAGGGAACGTTGTTTAACCAGGAGTAGCACACTAAGCCGAAGCTTGTTTCCAGATGCGACCTGGGAGCACAAGGAAGTTAAGTGACTTGCTCAGGATCACACAGTATGTACCTAGGCGGCTGTGGGATTCAAACGCAGGTCTCCAGATCTGCAGCTCAGAGCCTTAACCCACTGCGCTATACTGCCTCTACACTGCTGCTATACTATAAGCTGCAGATCCTAGTTAACCAAAAGCCTAGTTGAGTTGTAGCTTTGATTTGCCCCCAGTGGACCTCTAAAATTTAAAAATACATGTTTTAAATTATGCTGCCATTCCTATCAGTAGAACACACCACAAACTCCGTTGTCTCAAAACATGGGCATGCGGGGGTGGCATGGGGGAGGGTCAACAGGTAAACTCAGCTGCACGTAAGCTACCAGAGGGGGCATCGGGAAAGCACAGAAACTGGTGCCCTGTAAAATAAATCACTTTGACTAACTGAAGTAATTTATAATAAGTTAATATGGCCTCTGTGGGGTGTCTCTTACGGTATAAGAGACTCCTCTCAGGAGGTCGGGGCAGCCAAAGCTACTCCGTTTCACTTTGTGGTCCTCTTGTCCAGATTTTACACTCTAAGTCTCCTACACCGCAAGAGACACCAAGATTAGGCCTTATTAAAGTATAACTGATGCCTTTGGAAATACTTTAAAAATAAATATATATATATATATATATATATATATGTACACACACACACATGCAGCTCAGTTTATGTATATTTCAGTTAGTTCCTGGCCCAACTCCTGGTGACATCAGTGGCTGAATGGCAGCCTCGCTGCTGAGCTGCCATCCAGCGCTCCTGATCTAATGCAGTCCTGCAAATTAATCTCATTAAACTGACCAACCAGGGTTAAGAATTCGGTGCGATCTAGTGGTTACAGCAATGTTCAACTCCTACTATTGCCACTTGTTCGCTGTATGACCTTGAGCAAGTCAGTTAACCCTCCCCGTGTTTCAGTCACTTCCAGCTGTAAAACTGGGTATTCATAGAAAAATAGAAGTGTGTAGAAGAAGGCCTTGTGATCTATCCAATCTGCCTGATGTGGTGGTAAATGCCCCTTATAGGTTCATGTCCATCAACCCCCCCTCACCAGCCTCCTATGCCTATCCGACCCCCTCTCTGTAAAACAGCACTGCCTGACATCCCCCTGAATCTACCCCCACCCCCAGTTTGCTGCCAGTCCCTCTAATGTTCTCATTTCCACTGGTCTTGAACAGTTTGCTACAGCCTGCATTATGCCCTCATGTACAGGGATGTCTCAGTCATGTCTCCCTGCTCCCTCCTGTCCTCCTCAGCTCCCCTTCCCATTGGCCTTCAGCATTTGGGGTCTCTAACTTCTGCTCATACATATCCCCCCCTCCACTGACTCTACATCTTCTTGGTTGCCCTTCTTTGAACTGCCTGCAAGGCAACTGAAATATGACTAGCATTAAGCAAGACTCCACTGAAAATGAGATACTGCATCTCAGTTGGGTTGTCCTGGGTAAATAAATATTGCAGAGGGCACTATTCCAATCTTTGGGATTGTGAAGAGAAATTCAAGGAGACCTAATAATTTGTTACACTGGCAGTATTTTTTATTTATTTATTTATTTATTTATTTATTGAAGAGTTTCACTAGAAAAATACTTGAGCAACAAGTTACTCATCTCACAGTGCATCCTGAGGGAGAGGGGAGAGGGCATATAGCCCAGAGGTTAGAGCAACAGGCTGTGAATGAGCTTGGCACATGCAGCAGACCTGGGTTTGATTCCCACAACCTCCACTTGCATACTGTGGGACCCTAAGCAATTTATTTAATCTCCCCAGTGCTCCTGGGTGGCCCCTATTAATTGTCCTTGTGCCCTATGGACCATACCTGGTTACAAAAAAAAAAAAATATGTTAAACGAGTGATGAGAATGAATGGGTGTCAAAGGATAAAGCCACACTGTTCCAGGCAACTGAAACGTGGGTTGCATTAACTGTCTGGGGGGTGGGGTTAACAGTTCAGGAGGGGATGAGGTCAAGTTGCTATGGGAACTCAGATGTAACATGGAAGAGGAAGTTAGCTAATAATGGTGGGGGGGGGAACAGTGAGCTACAGATTTAAAAGGACAAAGACACGGGTTCAGTTGATGTTTTGATGATGGAAGTTCAAAACATTTATAAATTCAAATCTCACAGTTATTCCAACTGTTTGGTGGTCAGAATCTTTCCCATATCCTTTCTTTGCCTACCTAAGCCCAGATCATTCCTGAAAACGGTCAGTGAGCATTTTCTTTGACAGCAGATGTACAGTATTGTAGCATACATAAAAACTAGGTAGAAAACCTACACTCTTTCAATGTTATATTACCCTTATAACACATGATACTTTCCTTCATTTAAAATCCGAGTCTCTGTTGTTCAGATGAAGCCTGTCTCAGTTAAATATTACTTGAATTTTGTGTCCAACTTATGTTAACTATGTAATGGACTCAGCTTTTCTTGCTGAAAAAGCAGAAAGCCTCTCCCGTTCCCTAGGAAGAATGTAATGCAAGTCGGTATTAACCTGAAAGTGGTGAGTTGTAGGTTCAGTTCTTTGGGACAAAGCCCTGCAATAATCTGTTAATACATCAGAGTATGCCATGCTGTGTAGAGCCAGTCTTGTGCCCGTTGTGTCCCAGAAGCCTTTGCAAAATGAGATTCTATAGAAAGAGACTGCATTGCTTCAGGGATTGCAATACACTCTTGATGGGGACACACGCTCTCTGTAATGCTTTTATGCTTATTATTGTTTTTCCACATCCAGCCAGCCATGGCAACTCAGCCACACCAAGTCCCAGGGGGTTGAGTATTAACGTCCATCAAATATGTAATTATCACGGCTGTATGTGCCAGACCAATGTCTTTGTATTCTGCAGTTTCTGAAAACCCATTGTTCTGAATTAAGAGTAGGGGAATATAGTGCCCCTATAGTTAGGGTTGATTACAGTGCTCAGTGTTAAACCCCTAACTTTGCACCTTAATAACTTTGGTGACATTTGACAGAATAGCCCAAACATTTGTACGTGTGGTCACACTACCACAGTCTCAAGATATGGAAAGTTTTAATGACAACACCTTGTGCAGTTACTGAGGTCTGGATACCCCTTATTTTGTAAAAGGGGCACTTTTTTCCCTATACTTAACGTTTTTATTTTGCTGACATATACAGCCTAAATTATATTGATTTTTTCCACAAAACGTTTTGGTATGTGACACTGTTTTTGGTTCACAACACTTAGGTGTCATAGACCAAAAATGCTTGTCAAGAACAAAGTAGTTTTTGGGGGGTTTATGACAGCTGTCATCTTTTTACTTCATTTCACTTACCACAAAAATATGAAAACACATGTAAATTGACATTTTGAGAAAAACAAAAACATGAATCCTCCTCCTTACGGGTGCAGCGCACCTCACCCATACATGTGATCTGTATGAACAATCTGGTTGACTTCAGTTATATGGAAGGATCCGTTACCAAACTTGCCTGTTACCGAAAAAAGGCTCTTCTAGGGCTTATGCCTCCTGGTGTAGCAAACCTTCTGAACCCCTTCTCCAGCGTACATGTAGCCCAGCCTATGAAATCATCTCTGTCTCAAGATGCCAGACTACTCAAGGGCAACACTTCTTTGGTTACAGCGCACCCCTGTGGTTTTATGAGCCATCGTTGGAAATTGTCCTCATTACCAAAACTGGGTCTGTACAAAACTGCTCTTCGCCAGTACCTCATAACTAACAGCTCTTGCGATTGGTTCACCTAGCCCCTCACCACCCTAGAATGCCTCCCTCACCATATGCCCTTTCGACCTGACCACCACCCTATGCCCTTTTGACCTGACCACCTCCTATTTAGCTCTGTCCTTGCCCTACCCTCCCTTACTCCACATGTGCCTCTCCCCACCCTTCCCTCCCACTGCCCCCCCATCTCATCTTCTTTTACCTTTTTTCCGTCCCTCCCTTCCCCCTTTCTTCACCTTGACAGTGTCCCCTGGGCTGCAACTCTTATTTTGATTCACAGATTTTTCTCCTTAAAACCCCCACCCCTCTTCATCTTCCCTTACCTTTCTTTCATCCTTCCCTTTCCCCCTTTTTTATTTGACAATGCCCCCTGGGCTGCTACTTTTATTTAGCTTCATAGGCTTTCTTGGAACTCACTATATGCTGGTTTCCTTTTATGCAACACATTTATCTCTGTTTCTATTGTGTTATGATGTAACTTTATCCTATATCCATTCATATGTGTATATGCTTCCCACCCTGCATACGTGGAGCCTTTGTAAATGAGCTGTTTTGTGCTCAAAGGTTGTAATCCAAGATCGAATAAATAAATAAAATAAATGAATCTTGCCAAATGGGACCTCCTAAGGAAGACTCTGATTTCTTTTTCTCAAAATGTACCAGAAATAGTATTTTTGGAATTTGGGAATGTCCTCTTCCGATTTTTGGTTCATTAGACTATTTTTTGTCGACCTGAAAAATATTTGGTTCATGAACTGATATTTTCAGTCTGCAAGCCACAGCTTTTGGTATGACCTGAAAATTTCAGCTTGCAAACTGAAATGTTGGTTCAAACTGAAAATTAGGTTTGTAAACCAACATTTTCAGTTTGAACTGAAAGTAGTCCTCAGTGACTGCAGTTACTGCTAACATGCAAGAATGTATTCTTGTTCTGTAACAAAAACCCCTTTGTTCTGTAGCTTCCACTCCAAATTTCAGTCTTCACTTATGTGTCCCAAGTAGTCATACAGTGAAGATAAGTCTTCCATTTTGCATAGGGCCCAGAGGGCCCTGCATGTCTGCACCCATAGGTGCATGGAAGCAAACAGCTTAGGAGGCCCTGTGCTTCTGCAGCCAGAATGAGTCTCGGCCCTGTGTATCTGCATCTGTAGCTACATGGAAGCACAGGGGCCTGAGGGCCATGTGGTTCCGCAGCCCCACATATTCTTTGCATTTATAGCCAACAGGCAGATGGACACTTCAGCTTGCATACAGATTCTTTCCTTGGTGCAGGGTCCAGAGGGCCCTGTGTGTCTGCATCTGTTAATGAAGGGACTTGTGTTAATGATGACACAATTTCACTATCTCAAAAAGAAAGGAGATACACTGTAAAAAACTGCGCTAATGCACCAGTTTGGGTTCAACTTAATTTCGCAAAAGTAGGAAATATGGCATTAGGGTTTCCAGCTCTGACACCCTGCCCCCCCCAAGCAGCAAAAGTGAACTCCCTATCCCCCAAGCAGTAAAAACCACAGACACCCATCATCAGGTAAGACAAACAACATACCTGATTCCAGATGACACAAATGCAGTAACACTAATGTGTCTTACATGTAGAAATGAAATCATGTCTGACATTGTTTGCACATGGAATGGGATGAGCATTAGGGTTGACAACTCCAAGGAAGACACCACCACTGATTCGCCAGAAATCCGGAGACCCATAATCCTAATGTTTTTCCATTTTGCTGCTGGGGAGGGTGCAATCAGGGTAGGAAACTCAAACACCATACTTCCCTACTTTTGTAGTGTTAAGTTGTACTCTAACTGGTGCATTAACACTCATGCAAGACAAAAAGAAAATAGAAAACTATCACTTATATATGCATACAAAGATGGTGTTTCAAGCAGAAAATGGAACTGCCACTAATTCAAACTAAAAAAGAATGGGGGAAACAAAAAGGGCAGCAGCCAGTAGTGAACTCTGGGTCACTACTGCGGAGCTCATCTCTGAACGGTCTCTTGATGTAGTATGAATTGGCACCAAAGGTACCTGGAAGAGGCCAGCCTGTCAGCACAGCAGTAGCATTGCCGCCTGCGACACTGGCGACCAAGGTTCAGGAATGAGCCTGGGTTGTCAGGGACCTGCCAGGGAGGAGGAGGTTTGGGCATCTCATAGGATGTGCTACTCCGCTGGGGGCTGTCATACCACCATGTTACCACCACCTTGTGGATGCACAGGCAGCAGCACAGGATTCATGGTGTGGGGAGGATGCCATTAGGCACTTAGCTGAGACATACGCTAGCCGTCTGTAGTCTGGATGTCCGTCCTTTGTGTCAGTGTTCTCAGTGGTGGGGTTTCGGGGGAAGGGAAGCAATGGAAAAACTAGGTAGGTGCTGCCACAAGCACTCCCTACCACCTGCGGCTCTGAAATTAGCCATAAGTAGCGCCGTACTAGCCACCATTTATTTATTTATTTATTTAGTTAGTTAGTTTTTGTTGACCGGGTAAGTGCACTAGACAAATCCTGCCCATTTTCAGGCACGACCCGGAGGAGGGGGATACAGATGAATCCCAACTGACCTTGAACCAGATTAAGCTGTTGGTGGTATTTTTAGTGAATGAGGGAAATTTGGCCAGGACACCGGGAAATTCCCCTACTCTCCTGTGGGGGACCCTTTGTCATCCTGGACTTTGGCCAAGATGGCAGAGCCTCTGGATCCTGGTGGTGGAGGACAACGTGTGATGACTGCTGGAGCTCAGGAGCTGGCCTCCTCCCCTGCTTCGTTTTTACTAGAGGCTTCTACTGTTGTTGTTCCTGAAGCTATGGATGTTACTGAGGTTGGATTTTCTACAGCTTGTTCTGGGGCTGGATTTCCGGCGGCTCCTGTTGAGCGTTCCACTAGTTCTGGTTCTAGTACTTCTGCTATGTTCTCTGCAGAGGCGGTGCCTGCTGCGCTGTCCGAGGAGTCTTTTTTGTCTCGGAGTGACTATTTGCGAGCTCTTCTTGTGGAAGAAGAGGGTCGTGAGTCGCAAAACTGTCAGGCTGGCTCCATTTCAGATTTTCCTCCTGTGGATCACTCATGGCCTGAAGTACAGCTCTCCTCTAGTTCCTGCGTTCAGTCTGGAATGCCTATGGATGGTCTGCCTCCTGGAAGCCCTATCTTTCTAGGACCTATCGAACGGCCGTTTACTGGCGAGGTGGTGCAGGATTCAGGGCTTCCTTTTCAAGAAGGTACTGTGATTTCTGCTGCTCGTTCCACTTTGTCTCAAGAAGGGAAGATCTCTGGGGCTCCTACTAAGGCTTGTTTTTCTGGTTTAGAGGGCTCTCCTGTCCCGCTTACTACCCCACCCTGCACTGTGCTAGCTGCTCCTGATGCACAGGCTTCTGATGTTTCTGTCCCTGATTATGACAATAATGTCTTGGTAATTGGCCAGACAGTGGCAGAAGCCTTAACTGCAGCTGGCTGGGTCAAATCAGCGCCTGATCTGCCGTGGGTATCTCCTCCTTGACCTGTGGATGCAGCCCCTGACCCTTTGGCCCTTCCTTCATCCTTGGAACTGTCTGACTCTCCAGTGTTTCTTTCTGCTGCTGCGGCTGCCCCTCTAAGTTCCTCACAACCTGTGTCTTTTCCCCCTATTGTCACCACCCCTGCATTACAACTTCCACCTGGTGTTCTTACATCGGATCCTGGCCAGGCTGCCCCGGGAGATTATACAGCAAAATGTTCCTGACCCTAGTGTTTCTTGAGGACCTGGTAGACCCTTTCAGAAGACCTATGCAGGCCTCTTTCATACACCTCCTGAACCTGCTAAACGCAGGAATGCTGTTCGTCTCAAGTATAAAGGGGGTTTGGACTTCTTCCCGGACCGCATTTATGTGGGTTGCACTTTATTGAAGGACAGTATGGGCTTCTCAGCTCAGGAACTTGATGTTCTAATTCATACCTCTGGGGATCCTATTTTTGATGTTAGCTTTCAGACTGCTGCTGGATTGGAACTTTTTTGGGAACATTACCAGTCTGTTAAATGGAATCCAGAATGGTCTCTATTCTCAGCGATTCCTTTAACCAAGCCTGCCTACTGGACAATTACTGTGTTATTTAAAAATGAGGGTGTTTCCATTTCTTATGTTTTATTCTGGTTACGATCTAAATGCACAGTGCTTGGCATTCCTGACCCTATCATGGACTCTGAGGATATTTGGACAGGGGGTGGCGTATCAGGGTATGGCTTCTTATGGAAAAGGGTGTCATCCGACATTTACCCAGTTATTTTCATTTGGGGAGAGACCGTGGTTTCCTCTTTTATGCTGGCCAGCCCCGATCTTGTTTCCGGTGTGGAGCCCATACCCACTTGAGCAGTGCTTGTGACAAAATGAAATGTTCACTGTGTGGCGGAATTGGACATGTGGCCTTGTCATGCCAAGCCCCTATTAGCTGTAATCTCTGCGAGGAGACTTCTCACACTTTCAGGGATTGCTGTTTCTAATATGAAGGATGAGTCTCCTGCTCTGCAGCCTAATGAGGCACCCTGCTCCAGGGATTTTTTCCCATCAGCCTGATCCCCCGCTTTCATGCCCCTCTCAAGTTACTGTGTCACCTTTAGTGTCCCCTCCTGTGCAAGATCCCTTTCCTCCCTCAGATCCAGTGCACCTTCTCGTTCCCATGCCTTTTTCTATGGACGGGAAGAGTTGGCAGTGGCTGATGCTGCCCTTTCTCCACAGGATTCTGTGGTGCATCGGGATGTTGCTGTTCCTGAGTTGCCTTCTGACCCCTCTACCTCCTGAGCTGCTGTCATGCCTCCTCCTATGACGGAGGAATGGGAACAACAAAAATTCAGAAGAATGACACGCAGTGCCTCCCAGAAATTGGGGCAGGGTTTGATTGACCCGGGTGACTCTGATATTGGTCTTCAGAATAGATTTCTTCCTTTGACTAAACGTAAACAATGGGAGGAGGAAGACGGTGATTCTGATTCCTCTTCCAGGATTTCCTCCCAGCCTGAGAGCTGCCGCCTCATGCCTTTCCTCCCTCTCGCCCCCTACTGCTTCCTCCTAGAATAACATTGAAAGTAGTACTTATGGAATTGCTGATCCAAGCCATTCCCATGTTATATTGCTACTGTTTAATACAAAGTTTGTACTATAACTGTACTGTATATAGCCTCCTTTATCTAGGCTTGCATCGCTTGGCAAAAAGAAAGTCTGAAATTGATTGTCTGTATTATTGCAATATCTTGTCTTGACATGTACTCTGCCTAATGCCAACATTGTAACAAGTGAAGTGCATTGATGATTTCACCTGTAACCTCATGGTTGTTCCATAACCCCGGGTCGACCCTGAAAAAGGGACTGTAATTGTCTCAGTGGACTTACTCGGTTACCAAAACTTAAATAAATAAATAAATAAATAAATAAATTGCTGACTCTGAACTTCCTTTCCAGAACTCTAAACGGGGGACTAAAAGGAAAAAAAATCCAAACGTGTTCTGGGAAGGCTTCCAAGGCAGCACCCTCTGCTAATCTGGGCTCTACTGACACCTGATGATGGATTTTCATTTAACTTTGGGCTCTATTAATACCAATAGTATCAAAAACCATAGGAGGAGGTTTACTACTTTCTCCATCCTTGCAGGACATCATATGGATGTTTGGTACAAGACACATGCCTGCATACACTTACAGAAACTACTAGGGCATCTCGTGACTGGTTTTGGGGTCCTTCTTTTTGGTCTCTGGGGGAAGAATCCTGTTCTGGTGTTGGGTTTTTGATTTCAGATCTTGATCTCTGAGTCTCTCATCTCATTGATTTGATTCCTGGCAGGGTCTGTATCTTGGATGCGAGACTTGGAGCTCATGATCTAAGACTGATTAATGTTTATAATTATCAGACTAAGTTTTAGAGGGTGGATCTCGTAAAGAAAGTGCAGCCTTTTCTGTATACCATCAAATCTGTGTTCTTGGGGGGTGACTTTAATTGTGCGTTGTCCCTTTATGACAAGACTGGCCGTACGCAAAAATTGTATGCTGATACTAACTTTTTGAATGCCATGTATAAGCAGGCTTGTTTGAAGGATTGTGCTGCTGACATATATTGTTTACCTGATCACACCTTGTCTAAGGGGACTTTAACGACCAGGATTGATTTTCTGTTTGCCTCTCAGTGGATTCCGGTGAGGACTTTTTCAGTCTTTCCTGTGGAGACTTCGGATCATAAATTAATTAAAACTTTGGTAGGCACCCCTTTAAATAAACCTAACCCCAGTCCTGTTTGGAGGATGAATTCAGCCTTGTTGGATGAGGCAGACACCTGGTCTGCTATACAGGAGGAATTGGAGGCCAGGTTTTCTGTTTTTGAGCTCCATGACAACTCATTGTTTTGGTGGCAGGACACTAAACATGACCTGAAGGACCTTTGTGGCTCCTTAGCAAAGAAAGCTGCTAATATGAAATACCTTACTTATTTACGTTTACAGTTACTATTGTCCCGTTCAGTAGAAACTGGAGAAGTCCTCTCTGATGATATCCAGGCTGTCAAAGCTGACGTGTACTTATCAATATGACAGGGCGCACTCCTTATTGTTAGAACAAAAATTTGGGACGCAGGGTAGGGCACAGAATGTTAACCCGTACGATTGTTGTTCGCGTAGGATTGCATCTAAATTTATGTCTTCTGTGCAGAATGTTTCTGGGGCTGTTGTGACTACTGGGGGATGCTATTTATTTAGCTTTTGTTAACCGGGTAATTGCACTAGCCATAAAATGACTATTTTCAGGCACGACCCGGGAGAGTACAGACATGCAGAAACTTAACGGGATAACAAATTATAAGTGCTTTACATTCAATGAGTTAAAGAGGATACAATATATCAGAACAAACAAAGTAAAGTGCTTTACATACACAGTGAGTTAAAGTGGATACAGTATATCAGAGACATACAGAGTAGACCATAAGTTCATAGGTGCCTACCTATGCAATGAATAGAGAGGACCTTGGACAATAAATTATCAGGTGACATATCATATGAACAGAACAAGGTGCACAAAAACAAAAACAGATAATACAAAACGAAGAAATAACCATTGAGAGCAGGGGGTGTCATTAAGGAAAAGGTTGGTAAGTGAGGAAGAGGGGAGCAAGCAATGAAATTAGATTATGAGTGTATGTAAGTGTAAGGGAGATGCCTGCAGTGCAAGATTGTATATGGGCAGGGAAGGGGAGCCGGGACAGGCTGAGGCAGTAAGAGGGTTTTCTAGAGGTGAGGAAATACTATTGTATGGCCAGAGACATCAGTCATTAGGTAGGGTGAAAGCAGGAACAGGTATCAGCAATCAGCAGATTCGAGTGCAGTTTTCTCTTAAAGCATGTGTGGGAGCTAGAAAGTCTAATGTCGAAGGGGAGGGAATTCCACAGCTGTGGAGCTGCATGCTGAAATGCAACAGTTCCTTTCGTAGTGCGGCACCTCAGCAAATTCAGAAAGGATTTATCAGCTGATCGTAGACCATGGAGTGTGTCCTGAGGAACAAGCATAGCTGCAAGACACCTAGGGGTTTGATTTCAAATTATCGAATCAATAAGAGAGCCAAGGTAGTATATCCTACTAGCTAACGGAGAGAGCCAACCAAGATCATTATAAAGTTGACAGTGGTGTTTAAGCTGAGGAGCAGAAGAGGCATAGCGACATATGTTGTTATACGTAATATCCCATCTGAGTAAGTCAGTATCTTCCTGGACATAAGTCTCCACCACTCATTCACACTAGTGGGATTAGCGCCGGAGGCACTAGGACCCATCGGGAGCAAACTTTTTGCTGGAGGGTCGGCGCGAGAGATGGCGCCATGAACGGGCGCCACAGCAGCAGCTCGAGCGGCAATCACTATCTCGGCGACGACCTCCAACCGCCTCAGTTCTTTTTCCTGCCATTGAAAGTGCGCTTGAGTGACAACCGTGCATTGTTGGGAGTCAAAATTCAAACTAGCGCTGGTTTTCAGTTTATTGTTTTGTAACATTATCACGATAGTAGTATCACTTAATTTTATTCTATTTTCGTTAAATTTTTCTAATATTTAAATTTAACTTACTTGAAGAAGTCTCGGCCTACTGGACGGAGTCGACCATGAGCAGGTCAGGTGACGTTAGGGAGACTTCGTATGAAAGCTGTTCAGTCAGCCGGGCTGGGTCCGGTCAGCCTCCTTCTCCTCAGTGGGGTTCCGACAACGGTCACTCCGATGCCCGGGGGGATGGGCGGTCCCCCCGTCGGCATAAAAATAAACGGTCGCATTCTCGGCACCGTTCGGCCTCGAGCTCTTCTTCGGCCCACAGGTCAAAAAAGAGAAGGCATCACTCGAGGTCGCCCTCTGGTATGTCTGCGCGTCCACGATCGGTTTTTGTAGCTAGTTGCCGGTCTCCTCCTTCGGAGTCGCCAACTTCCGGTGACCGTCGTCCTCGACATCAGAGCCCCTCCCCTCCTATAGGTAGGGCTCCAGATGAGCAGTTTCATCAGTGGGCCGCTCTTATGGAGCGATGGGCTCGGAGGTTGGTTCTTCTGCCTGGCTCGGTTGCCACGGAGCCCTCGGGCTCCTCCGGCGATCAGGTATGGCGGTTGGACCTTCCTAGTCGCACGGCACCTTCTTCGGTGCCAGCAACTCCGCGCTTAGGTGTTTTCCCCCCCTCACATGGCTGCGGCGCAGGGGGCCACACCGATGCCCTTATCTCCTGGGTTTTTTCCTTCTCTAGCTTTCCAGGTTCCTGGGGTGTTGCCGGCGCCTTCGGCAGGGTCTGTTGGCTTGTCGGCGCCATTTTCGGTGCCGCTGGGCCTTGCGGTGCCATCTGCGGCGCCAGGTGGTCTCGCGGCACTGCCTGCGGCCGTTGAATCTGGCGGTGCGTTGGCGATGCCCGCGGTCTAAGCGGCACCGTCGTCGGTGCACAGCAGCTGTGGCGCCATTGTGCTCTCATGGCGCCGCCAGGCGCTGCGGTGCCGTGTGTCTCTTGGCGCTGCCCTCTGCGGTGCCGCTTTCAACCCGTTTTGCCTTCTCGGCGCTGGGGGCCCTCGGGGACTCTCCTTGTTTCTCTGCTATTTCCTCTTCTCCTAATTTTCACTCCTTTCCTGTCCAAACAGTCCTTCCTGGACCATCAGGAGATGATGTTGAGCCTGACCCAGACCTTCGGTTGGGTGATGAAGTGGAGGAAACAGGATCTTTCTTTGCTACAGAGCCTGCGGTCGAGGACCTGTCCTTTAAGTCTCTGTTGAAGAACCTGAGATCACTCTTTCTCTCCAGACTACAGACATCGATCCTGGGAAGATATAAGACTCCAGTATCTTCATGCTTCGGAGATCCCTACGGATTTGACTCCTCCGATCCAGCCTTCCTTCGAGACGCTGTCTCAAATGGTTTGGAATAATCCTGCTCTTATTCCCTCAGTGGCTAAATCCATTGATAAGAAGTATTCAGCTCCCAAGGATCGTCCCATTTGGCATCCCAAGCCTTGCGGATCCTATTGTAGTCCTGGCAGAGAATGACAAGGTCGTTCTTCCTCAAACTACTACAGCTCGACCTATTAACAAAGAGTCTCGTAAGATTGATACATTAGGTAAGAGAGTCTTTGCTGCCTCACTCTAAGTATCGTGTGCCAGTTATCAAGGCTATTTTTCTCAGTATGAGTATATCCTGTGGCACTCTATGAAAAGAATGGTTGAAGCTCTTCCAGATTCGGACTCCAAGTCAGAGCTTCTTCTGACCGTTATTAGAGGTATTGAGTCCAATAACCAACAGGTCAAAGCCGCCATGGACGCTTTCGACACTGTTTCTCGCTCAGCAGCCGCAGGTATTTGTACTCGGCGCCATTCCTGGCTGTGTACTTCTGGCTTCATGAATGATGCTCAGCAGCAGGTAATGGCGCTGCCTTTTGATGGCTCCTATCTTTTTGGCTCTCAGGTGGAGCAAGCCTTAGAGGCCACTCAGAAGACTAGATCAGCCATTAAGTTGGCCAGACCTCCGCCTACCCCCTCTCGGGGGCATGTGAACAGACGTCAGTTTCATAGTCGTCAGTCCTTTCGAGGCAGAGGCAGAGGAGCTTCCAGAAGCCAACCTGCCCAACCTCAAAAGATGCAGCAGAGCGCAGGGCCTAAAGCCCCAGTGCCACCTTATGAATTGCTGGCCCAAGTTCCATCCACATTGCCCGAGGTGGAACTTTCTCCTCCGGTGGGAGGTCGTCTGATGTACTTCTACAACCAGTGGAAGTCCATAACCTCGGACAAATGGGTCCTTCGGATAATCGCGAGGTTATTCTCTCAATTTCTTGAAACCCCAAATTGTCCTCCCAGGACGACAACCCAGGCTGTCGGCCTCTCAGTCAGACCTCCTCACCGCCGAGATCCAGGGCCTTCTAAACAACAGGGCAATAGAACTGGTGCCCCGCATCTCAGAAACACAGGGTTCTACTCCCATTACTTTCTGGTTGCAAAGAAATCTGGGGGAATGCGCCCATTCTAGACCTCAGAAAGTTAAACAAATTTCTCCCAGGAGAAATTCAAAAATTTCCTAGGTACCCTGTTACCCTTGCTGCATCAGCATGACTGGCTGGCCTCCCTGGATATGCAGGGCAGCTTACCAGCATATCCCCATCCACCCGACCCATAAGTTCCTCAGGTTTGTAGCTTTGGGTCAGCATTATCAGTTCAGAGTCCTGCCCTTTGGGCTATCCTCGGCGCCGCGAGTTTTTACAAAGTGTTGTGCAGTTCTCGCTGCGCATCTCAGGAAGATCGGACTCCGAGTGTTTCCCTACCTGGACGATTGGCTTCTAGCAAGCCCTTCCAGCCAAGGGACTTTGGAAGCCGTGCAAACGACTTCTCGTCTTCTTACGTCCATGGGAGTTCTGCTGAATTTGAAAAAATCACAACTGCAGCCCTCCCAGAGGCTCCTTTTCATAGGGACACTTCTAGACACCTCTTCCGCGAAGGCTTTCCTTCCAGAGGACAGAAGACTCGATATCCTTCGGATGGCCCGTTACATCGGGGAGAACCAATCGGTTACAGCTCTCTCGATGCAACGCATGTTGGGTCTCATGGCGTCCTCAGTGTTCACTGTATCCCTGGCCCGGTTGCACATGAGAACCACCCAATGGATGCTCTCCACTCAGTGGTCTCCGACCTCTCACCCCCAGTCTTATCCCATCAAGGTGACGGAGGCCCTTCGAAGGTCTCTCACCTGGTGGTCTCAAGAGAGCAATCTCCTGGAAGGGTTCCCCTTTGCTCCCCCGGATCATCAGATCTCCATCACCACAGACGCATCGCTAATGGGATGGGGAGCTCACTGTCACTCCCTCCACACTCAAGGTGTGTGGACTCAGTTCGAAACTCATCTCCACATAAATGTCCTGGAGATGAGAGCAGTCCTCTATGCGATCCGAGCTCTGAAGGATATCCTTTGTCACAAGAACATTCTCCTTCAAACGGACAACAAAGCTGTGATGTATTACATCAACAAGCAAGGCGGTGCTCATTCTTACCCCTTTGCAGGGAAGCAATGAGGGTGTGGGAGTGGTGCTTGGAGCACAAGTCTCTGATTCAGGCGGTTTATCTGCCAGGTATACAAAACGACCTAGCAGATCACCTCAGCAGAGCGGAGGCAGACCCTCACAGTGGTCTCTCGATCCAGCCGTAGCTCGGTCACTGTTAGAAGAGTGGGGACTCCAGACCTGGACCTTTTGCATCCCCACTCAGCGTAAAACTGCTCTCTTCTGCTCCAGAAATCCAGGGCCTGGCATTTTCTGTCAGGATGCGTTCAGGCTGCGGTGGACAACGCTTTCTTTACGCCTTTCCACGCTTCCTCTAATCCAGAGAGTACTCCTCAAGTTCGAGTCTCAGGGGACCAAAATGATTCTCATTGCTCCCTCCTGGCCTCGGCAACTGTGGTTTCCTCTGCTCAACAGTATGTTGGCAGCCTCTCCGAGACCACTTCCCTTGCAAATCAATCTTTTGACTCAGGGTTCGTTGGTCCATCCCAACCTGAAATCACTTCACCTTCATGCTTGGCTCCTGAAGAGGTAGAAGTGAATGGTTCAACGTCTCTGTAGAGTCTCAGACATCCTTCTGGCTGCTCGGAAGCCAGCCACCCAGCGTACGCTTCCAAATGGAAGCGTTTTTCTCTCTGGTGTCAAAGTCCTCTTGGAATCCCTTTTCCTGTCCTCCTGACAAGGTTCTGGAGTATCTTTTGGACCTATCAAACTCAGGTCTCCAGTACTCCACAGTAAAGTTCACCTTAGTGCCATCTCAGCGTTCCATGAGCGGTTTCTTCCTTGACTCTGGCTCAGTTACCTATAGTGAAGAGATTTCTTAAGGAGTTCTTCATACCAGACCCCTGTTAAGCGTCCAGTTGCAGCCTGGGACATTAACCTGGTGCTGGACATGCTCACTCGGAAGCCTTTCGAACCCTAGCTACCTGTGAGCTAAAATTTCTTACCTGGAAGACTGCCTTCCTGGTGGCCATTACCTCAGCCCGCAGGGTCTCTGAGATACATGCCCTGATTCAGGACCTCCGTATACTGTATTCCATAAAGACAAGGTAGTTCTCCGTGCTCATCCTAAATTTCTTCCCAAGGTTGTGTCAGAATTCCATCTAAACCAACCTCTGGTACTTCCTCTTACTTAGCTAATTTCGAAAATGAAGGAACGATCTCTTCATTCCTTGGATGTTAAGAGAGCCTTGCGGTTCTATTTAGATAGAACCAAGAATTTTCGCAAGACTCAGCAACTGCTTGTTTCTTTCAGCGACACCCGGCTGGGTCAACCTGTCGCTATCAGATGCATCTCATCATGGTTAGTGGCATGCCGACATTGCTATGCCATGGCTCAAGTTAAATTAGAAGGTAGAGGTGTAGCTCACTCTACTAGAGTGATCCCGCGGCATCCCTAGCGGAAATTGCAATGTTCCAAGTGCAGATATCTGCAACGCCGCCACCTGGAGCTCAGTGCATACCTTCTACATTATGCACTGGATGTTCATGCCAGGCGACATTCTGCATTGACAGAACTATCCTTAATGGACTTCTATCTTAGTCGCGTGAGCTCTGGCTCTCCTGCCAGCCCTTTTGGGGTTTATCAGCGTGGTACTCTCCCACTAGTGTGAATGAGTGGTGGAGACTTATGTCAGGAATATGAATGTACATACCTACCGTAATTCTTGATCTTCTTGGGCGGGTCTCCCTACTCATCTACCCACCCTCCATCCCCCGAGCTCACCGCTGTGTTGGTCTTCACTCCCTCAAATCTTTAGGCCGTGAAGACTTCTTTGCTGACCCTTCTTACACGGGTCGTACGGACTGTCTTATGTCCGTTTTTTAAGGTTAGATTTACTCTTTACGTTAGTTGCGCTGCACCTCCTTGGTAAAAAAGGTACTGAGGCGGTTGGAGGGTCGTCGCCGAGATAGTGATTGCCGCTCGAGCCGCTGCTCGCGGCGCCGTTCCTCGCGGCGCCATCTCTCGCGCCGACCCTCCAGCAAAAAGTTTGCTCCCGATGGGTCCTAGTGCCTCCGGCGCTAATCCCACTAGTGTGAATGAGTGGTGGAGACTGTCAAGAAGATCAAAAATTCACGGTAGAGTGCGTAATTTTCATTTTATAGAGCAGCCCCAAATAAAGGGAGCCCCATAGGTTAGGGTGGGGAGCAGAATTCCCCTCGCAATGGCAATTTTAGCCGATGGCATGAGCATATAACTAGTCTTATATGCAACACCCAGTTTGGAGTTGACAGCTCTGCAAACGGACTGTATATGAAGATTAAGATCAAGAGATTGATCTAGCAGGATGCCGAGGTACTTGAAAGGGGTCACACATTCCAGTAATTGACCTTCTAAGTCCTGCACCATCAGTGCTGTTGTGCAAGCACGGAGCTTTGGGGCCGATCCAGGCAGCATGGCTTTAGTTTTGCTAGTGTTGACAGCCAATTTGTGGTCGTATAGCCAGTTTTGGATATTGTTAAAGTCAGAGGAAAGGGTTGTGTTGATAGTGTCTATATTAGTAGAACTTGTATAGATGACAAGGTCATCAGCATATAGAATAACAGAGCAGGATTTTAGAGCAGCTCCAATGTTATTTATATAAAGAGAGAATAGGAGGGGCCCTAGGATGGAGCCCTGAGGTACACCAATGTTAATGATGGTACTGTTCAATACAGAGGAATTAATTTGCACCACTTGAGTTCTATTTGTCAGGTAGCTTTCATACCAGTCAACAACAGAGGAGGAGAAATGCAGATGTCGAAGCGAGGAGAGAAGCAAAGTGTGATCAACTAGGTCAAAAGCCTTTGTGAGGTCAATAATGACAGCCTCAGTCAGCTTGCCAGTATCCATTTTTGAAAGAGTGTCTGTGGTGAATTTAAGGAGTGCAGTCGTTGTGCTATGTCCTTTTCTGAAGCCATGTTGGGTATCCGAGAGCAGGCTGTGCTTAAGTAGATAGTCAGTTGTCTGAGTTGCGACAGTTTTCTCCAGGATTTTGCTCAGTACCGAGAGTATGGCAGTTAGTCTGTAGTTCATGGCAACCTTAGGATCCCCTTTTTTAAGTACAGGCGTGATCCGAGCAGCTTTCCAGAGGTCAGGGACCACTCCACCTGAAAGTGATAATGTATAAATTTTGGCCAGCGGTAATGCAATGAAGAGAGCTGCAGGTTTCAAGAGGTGGGGTTCCAGGGAGTCTGAGCCAGAGCTGGTATGATCAGAGATGGACCTCAGGAGCTTCAGGACTTCCTTTCTTGACACAACCTTAAAATAAAATGGAGGAGTATAAGGAGGCACAGGGGACAACACTTCCAGCTTATCCAGACAGGTTCCTGATGAGGAGTGGGAGGACACTGCAGTGGGATCGAAGGAAGAGGTATATTGGGAGAGATCAGAGAAATGCAGGTTGAAAGAATTGGCTATGGTTTGTGAGTCATTGCAATGCACATCATTTATCAGCATATCACCAGGGGTATTTGATTGTGAGGATCCTAGGAAGGATTTGATGTGTGACCAGAATTTTCTGGGATCATTGGCCGAGTTAATCAGCAGGTATTTACAGTACTTGCTCTTAGCAGCTCTGACTTGTCTTTTACATGAATTCCGTAGCGTACGGTAAGTGTTGAAATCTGTTTGCTGACCTGATGTTTTGTAGCGCTTCCAGAGTTTATCTCTACGGCGCAAACTTTTGAGCAAGTCTTTGTTTAGCCATCTTGTTTGTTTACCCCTCGCTCTCTGGGTGATCTTTGGGGCATGTTTACATTGAACCGTAAGGAATTTAGTGATGAAGAGGTTAAGAGCGTCCTGAGAACAGTGTGATAGATAGATCTCCGACCAATCAATTCTGGAGACGTCATACAGAAACACGTCTTGGTCTAGGTGAGCAAGGTTTGTGAGAGTGATGAGACGTGGTGGAGGAGATGGAGGTGCCCCCAAGGACAGGATGCAGAAAGTAGGAGAGTGGTCAGTTAAGGCATCAGAAAGAGTACCAGCGGCTGAGATGTGTCGATCCGGTTTACCAGCACCCAATCCTATAGTGTGCCTAGTGGTGATGAAGACAGACTTCTAATCGGCACTGTTACCATCTGATGCAGGTTGTAGCTATGAGTCAGAGATTGAAGAGAACTGAGAGCTGCCCCAAGCCAGTTTAAGTTTAGGTTCCCTAAGATCACAACCTCATTATGATTAAAATTCTGAGAGGTATTTTCCAACAGGCACTCTAGACCCACAATCCCTCCCGCTGGGGGGTTATATGCACAGATAACATGCAGTTTCTTGGCTCCCAATGCAAGGGTAGCATGCAAATATTCACATACCGATTGAGCATCCGGGATAGCGAGAAGACAGACAGATTATTTTTGTAGTACAGAGCAACTCCACCACCATGTTTGTTCGATATCCTATCCCTTCGAATAATAGAGTAATTTGGCAGGGAACAGAGGGAGTCAGTAACCGATGGTTTTAGCCAGGTCTCAGTGAGACAGAGGATATCAGGATTGTATAGTTTGACCCATGACTCCAGTTCCACGAAGTGATACATCAAACTTCTTATATTCAAGTGTGCAATTAACAGCCCATGTTTGGACATACTATGTATGTCATCTGCTAGGAAGTAAGCATCTAGTGGCCCAGGATTTGTCTCTATGTCCCCAGATAGCAGAATGTCAATGATGACAAGGAACCACAGCCCCACATTTGGAAAAGGATGGGATAATGCAGACTCGTTCCGTAGTTTCCTAAACATCTAGAGAGAACGGTAAGGACAGCCCTTTTGGTAGAGAAGAAAATTAGTTTGTAGTATTCTTGTATTATAAACAATAAGGTTGGAGAAAGTAAAATCATAGTGTTCGGTCCTAGATTTATTTGAGCCATCCTCATTCCGTAAGGATAGTGTAATTCTGTCAAGGCAAAGTAGGACAAGAAAAGTTACGAGGGCAACCCCCAGACAGCTGTTGGACATGGTGTGACTGTTGGTACAACATTGGTTCAACTCATGACAGAGGTCACAGCTAGGCAGGGATTGACAAGAGGCTTTGGCTATGCAAGACCTTGCAGGCATGCACTTCCCAGCCCCATTACATTGATAGCCTGGGGCACACCTACTCAAGTACAAGTACAGGATGTGAAATCCTTTTGTCCTTGTGCTTCCTTTGTTATTTAAAGAGGTTGTTAAAAAGCCCACAAATAGATCCCTTAGGAGCAAGCCAGACGAAAATGTGGATTCGAGCAGGACCCAGAGTCACTGGAGTTTGTCAGACCTAGTTGTTTGATTTCTGTTTTGCTTGGGATAGCTTCCAAAAGGTTGATTTTAAACTGAAAATGCAAATACCTTGTGGTGATGTTTTGCAGAAAATCCAGTCCAGGAGACCTTCACAGATGTAGTGAGCAAGAATGGTGTAGTTACTCCAAGCAGAAGATCTTGTAAATCCCAAAAAACTTAGCTACAGACACAGACAAACACAAACAGCCACCCACACAGACCTCAGTCCTCAAGAAGCAGTGCAGGAGTTTGTAGCCGCCTCATTTTGTGAGAAAGATTTGCCTCTCCCTGGAATTGCTGACTTTCTCCATCAGCTTGACATCCCTAGGTTATTGGAGGCTGACATAGTGATGTTGACTTCTCCCGTGACTTGTAAAGAAGTTGTTGATGTCTTAGGGAGTCTCCCTACTGGGTCCTCTCCTGGGCCGGATTGTATTCCTGGGGAGTTTTATAAGAAATCTAAGGGACTGCTTGGCCGGTATCTAGTGTCCGTTTTTAATGATGTTCCATCAGGCCAGGTCCCGATTCCGTCAGCTTTGTCGGATAGTATTTTGATTTTTTTATATAAGAATAAAGGTGATAGGTCTCCAATTCTGAAGAACGACCTTATCAACCTTATCAATGTTGATTGGAAGATTTTATGTAAAATCTTGTGCAAATGTCTTTCTTGGATTGTTCAATAAGTCATTTCCCCTAGTCAGATATGTGCTATTCCTCACCGTACTTTGGGGGACGTGGCAAAAGTTTTGAGGGAGGTTTTTGATGACCCTGGAGTACCAGGTTATTTGATTTCCCTTGACCAGGCTAAAGCATTTGATGAAGTTCCACATGTTATCTTTTTCAGGTATTGAAACAGTATGGTGTTCCTGACCTTTTTGTTAATTGGCTTAATACCTTGTATGGTGTGGCTTCATCTTTCCCCCTAGTCAATGGAAGACTTGGGAAATATGTTAAGATTCGGAGAGGGGTTCGGCAGGGGTGCCCGTTGAGCCTTCTCTTATATGTGTTTTCTTTGGACCCTTTATTGCGGGTTTTGAATTTGGGGGTTGGGATCTTACCCATGCATAGCATAAGGGGTATTTCTTTTTCTGTTGCACTTGCGTATGTAGATGATACCACAATTCTGGTGGCAGATAGGGCTTCTGGGAACCGGGCTTTGCTGGGTGTGGATGCTTTTCTCTAGTATTTCTGGTTCTCAGGTTAATAGAGTTAAAAGTAAAGTTGTGAGTCTTCGAGTTTTGGAAGAAACGGGAATGGATGTTGTGGGTATCCCTATTGTTAGTACTCCAATTAAACTTCTTGGGTTTTTGTTTGGAACCCTGGATCCTGCTTCTCTGAACTAGGAGCGGGCTTTGGCTGTTGCTCATGATAAGGTGGGCAGATGGAAAAGTTATCCCATGTCAAAAAAGAAACGGGTGTATATGTATAAATCTTTTATTGTGCCTTTATTTCTTCATGTTAGTCAACTATATCCTTTGCTTCTTAAAGTTAAGTAGTATAGTGCGTCCTTTCAGTTGATTTGGGGAAGTCGTTTGAACCCTATTAAAAGGACTTGTACTTACTGGCCTATTGCTCAGGGAAATCTCAATATGTTAAATCCTGTGGTTTTCCTTTTTTCTGTTTTTCTTTATCATAATTTTGTGCCCATCTTATTAGGTAAACAATCTGCATGGGCCCGCCTTCTTAAGGATAGGTGTCTGTATTTTTGGCACAGGTAGGAGACTTTGACTTGGGGTAAATTTTCAGGTATTCCACATGACATGCCTCCTTATTTGTTAGAAGTCTGCAGGAAACTTAAGGCGTGGCATGTTACCACTACAGATCTTTTGCACACTACTAGAAAGTTGGAATATCAGAGGATTCTGCATGCAGTGTGCTTTCATGTTCCTTGCCTTATTTTGCCCAATTCCATAGTTCTTTCTGATGTGTTAGGTCAATTGACTGAATCTAGAATCCCCCCCTAAAATATGGGATACTGTGTGTCTTTGTTGCCATTCCCATTTGAATGTTCAAGGTAATCATTTTCATAAAGGTATTTCGAAGCGGTCATGTTTGAGGGAGGGTTGTGAATTATTTATCGAAACAATGTCACATTTGTTTTTTCAATGTTGATATATTAAGGATTTATGGGGTTTATTGGCCTCCTCTTGGGGCATTCCTCAGATGCTGGTCATGACTTATGAAATATTGCTCTGTGGTCAGTATGAGCCGGGGGGTTGGCAGGATTATTATAAGGGGACGTCTCAAGTGCTTTTTGCTATCATTAAATGGGTTATTTGGCAAACGAGATGTCAATTTGTGCTGCAACAAAAACAGTTGTCTTTAGTGGGTTTACAGCTTAAAATAGAACATGAAATTCGAGCGCTTTATGTTAAGGAATGACTAGCTTTTTCACCCCCTTTGCTGCATACATGGTGGAGGGGGTGGAACATTGTTCCTTTCTTACAAAACGCCTGAGTGAAGGTTATTGTGCTTCCGTTTTCCTTCTCGTTACAGTGTTTTTTTTTTCTTCTGTTTTTCAGTTTACATATTTTATTTCTATACTCCTGATGGTGGGTTTTGGGGGACAAATATTTGATTATTGCATTTTTGTGCTTGCTTGTCTTTGGTGAGCCCTGTATTTTTTGTCTTTTCTCTTTGTTTTCATCTGCATATTTTAATAAGAATTCCCCAACTCTTTTGAAGTGGGGGGGATTGGATATGCTCTGGGTGCTTCTATGATGCAATGCTTTTTGGTTTTTGTTGCTTTTCCTTATGAGTTGTATGATGTAATACCGTTTTGTATTATTTGCTTAATTAAAACTTCCCTTACCCTTTTGGGGGAAGGGGTGTTGGTGGAGATTGGGGTTACTGTATGATGAAATGCTGATTTATGTTCTTTTGATTTTCATCTTTGTATTTTTATAAGATTGAATGATATAATACTGTTATTTGTTTAAAAATTCCTAACTCTTTTTGATAAGTGCCACGGGATCTTTAACATCCACCTGAACTACCAAACATCCAGGCAGATGGGACCTCGGTGTAACGTCTCATCCGAAAGACGGTACCTCAAAAGTGCAGCACCCCTCTTATGCTGCACTACAGTGTCAGTACTGGGATATTAACCCAAGTGCCAGATGTGGGAACTGAACCCACAGCCCTCTGATCTCCCAGCCTCAGAGGTGAGTGTGCTACCTGCTGAGCCTCTGACACTGCTAACCACCATTGACTATGGGCTCCCAATCTGTGGAGCAGGCTCTGACACTGCCCTCAAGAGAGTCAGCACTCTCCTAAACAAGGCCTGTTTCTTAACCTTGGGTGTTGATCTCTGTACCGACACTTGCACCCTCTTCAATGAGACAGGGTGGCTCCCACTCCACCTCCGAGCTCAAGTCCAAACTTGCATGCTTATCAAAAAAGCCTTGCTAGGGCTTGTGCCTGAGTCTACTAACAAGCTTTTTGCAAAGGTGTTACCCCTTAAGCAGAGTAGAAGCTCTGCAAAATTGTATTTATTTTATTTTTTTTTATTTTAGTCTTTGGTAACCGGGTAAGGCCCACTAGGCACAAGTGCCTGTTTTCAGGGGTGACCTGGGAGCACTGGGCGGTTAAGTGACTTGCTCAGAGTCACAAAGTATGCAAGTGGAGGTTGTGAGACTCAACTCAGGTCTGGTCTGCTAGATGTACCAAGCTCGTTCACACCTCGTTCCTCTAACCTCTAGGCTATACTACCAGCCACAAAAGGGGAACTTCAAGCGTACTAAGCTGGCACAGAGATCACTCGCCTTCCTGGGCCCAAATGGTTCAATGAGCTGCCTACTGCACTCTTAGAATGCACCAAGCTCAGACAATTCAAAACTGGGCTTCGTTCCCAGCTAGAACTAAAAAACAAAAATCTGTGTCTGCTGTACTTAGCCAGTGCTCAGGGCCCCTAGGCTATCCCACCCACCCCTTGGCTCTAAGCACCCAGCCACTGCCCCCTGCACTCTTTCCCCACTGTGCTCTCTTCAACAAATCCCCCATCCACAAAATACCTACCTTGCATAGTCTACACTACAATAAACTGTCAACCTCCGCTCCCCCCCCCGATCGCCAACTACATACATGAACATCTGACAATGCCTACCTTGGGCTGCTTCCCACCCCACCCCCATTTTCACCCCTGGCCACCACTGGTGAGCTCAGCCTACCACTCTGGCAACCATCCATGTCCAACCCCCCCACTTTCCCCTGCACTACCCAGCGGAGACTTAGTCCCTGGCCTCTCCCTCTCTTTCCTGTTTCTAACACTACTATGCCCACACTTAGTGCTGTTACCTACAATGTTAGACTCCTACGTACTAGTGAAACTTACAATGTTTGACTCCTATGTACTAGTGAAACCTAGACTCCTATGTATTAGTTAAACTTTGAAGTATGTGCAACCTTCTGTAACCGTATTTTGTAATCCACTGCTGTGCTATGTGTTATGTTGTCTGTATCTGTCTGTTTAACTGACTCGGAACCTTTGAAAACGAGTCCTTGACTCAAAGGTATTAATCCTAAATGGAAATAAATAAAATAAATTAAAAAAAAAAATCAAGCCTCCATTTTTTTCGGTCGGAGTTGACTCCTTACCCCACTGTCAGACTTCCCCTAAGAGCTGATTATTTTTAGATGAAGGGGATGGGGAATGCAGCCCCCCCGCATAGAATGTAGGATAATGTATGTCGGTATGGGTGCCAATGTTGTATCCGGCGTAGTGCATGGTTGCCGTTTGTGTTTCCAGCATTGTGCACTCACCCATAGGTGCGGCACTGTTATGCGTTTGCTGTTATGACATGGAACCCACTTGTACATTTTCTAATATTGAGCTTACACCCCCAAGATCAAAGTGCATTCCCAGAGAAGCCTCAGAGTTTGTTCCCGAGTCAGTATACCCAACTATAAGACATAAGTCATCTGCATAAGCAGATGCCTTTAGGAAAATATTTTCCCTCCTGTTCACTTACCCCAGCCAATGTCCCATTGTGCTCTGTCTCCTGTAGTATGAGATCAATACAGAATATATAAAAAAAATCGGGCTTAACGGGCATCCCTGTGTAACCCCCCTGTTACCCGGGGTTACTAGAATCCCAGTTAGACCTAGTGGCAGGCAGGGAAGGCAGCTTGTGAAATTCCAATTAAATGGATTTCACACTGTCTCACTCTGTTCTCAGTCTCAGCTGAGACTGAGGGATGACATCATTTTAGAACTGCCGCAGCTGCATAAGCCACATTGGAGTGTTGCAGTTAGGGAAGTAAGGATAGAATGTTGGGGAATTTGAAGTCATTCAGTAGTAGTTCAGTAGTGGGCTCTGTGGAGAGAAGAGGTGTGCTGCAGCTGCAGGCCCTCAGAGCCCTTAGCTCTGCCAGAGAGCTATGTTTTTTAGTTTAGATGTGTGTTCTCACCTCAAGAGGAACACAACAGTGCCTGTTTGAAGTGGTGGAGACCCCTTTCCAAAGTTTCATGGCCCCATCCCTGTGGGGATGGGGGGAAAGGAATCAGCCTGCTTTCAGGGGCAATTCCCCTAGCCCGGCTAGTGGAAAAAGAAGCTGCCTGTGAGGATTTGTGCTGAGGCACCTGGAAGTTTCATTACGTTTCAAAAGAGAAAAAGCCTTTGGGGCACCTGCAACCAAGGGGTGAGTTTGCTCTGCTTAAGGGCCAATGTGTGGCTGGGTATGATTTATAGGAGCAAGAGGTGGGAGACCCCCCCCACCTGGCGTGACCAGAGTCACCTCTATGGGTTCGCTTTAGGACACCTGTTGCTTTCGCTCTGGTACTTGGCCAGTGGCTGAGGAAAGTACCCAGACGTGGGATTGTTGAAGAAGATTACCTGATGGAGCCAGGAGTGCTCATGGGTGGAATAGGGAGCCACCATTAAATCTCCTTGATAAATGGATAAGTAGTTCAAGGGCTGGCAAGGGAGCCGAACCAAGGAAAGAAGGTAGTCCAAGGGCTGGCAAGGGAGCTGAGCCATGGGAACCAGAGAAGAGTCAAGTTCGGGCCGAGTGCCCTGTGTGTTGCTAAACCCGAGAGTTTAAGATTTCAGAAGATGTGTGTCTGCTCAGAGAAATCTGCATTACCAGGAGTGTAGCCCTGTGGGGTCCGTCTGTGCTTTATTGTTCCTTTTTGTTGTGAATAAAAGCCACACTTTAGAATCCCAACTCCTTGTATGGACATTCAGTTATTGCTTCTTGTGTCCGGAATACTTGGGTGCCCCTGTGCAGAGTAGCCAAAACTAGCCAACATGCCAAGTGACATTTTTCTCCCCGAGCCCAGGTAGGGGGTTACATAATGGAGGCACCGCAGAGCGCTAATAACTCAAAAATACCACCAACCCAACCCCTGGATACTCCCACCTGGTAGTTGTGGTCGCCCGGGTTGCAAAATTGGAGGCTACCACTGGGATTCTGTTAAAATTTGGGAGAAATGCAAGAAAGGTTGCTCGGGTGATGGCTAGTGTTTTGGCTGTCTGGCAGAGGGTAGCCCAAAAATATGAAGCAATTGCCAACTAAATGTGCCGCTGTGTACTGTTGTCTGTGTGCTGCTGTGATGTTGCCAACTGTTACCAAGGAGCACTAAAGCCAGAGTGTGTATGCCCTTGTCCTGCATCAAATTACAGCATTTGCCAGCTTTTAAAAGTAATTGTGACATAGAAAAGTGCGGAAAACTGTGGGTAGCAAAAGGGGAATTGTGCCCTAGACATTGGAAATGCTTTCTGTGTGGACTGAGAGACTTGTGCTTAATAATATGAAAAATGGTTAAAATGGGCTCCACGAGAGCTACTGTTTGGTGGGGGAGGGAGTATGGTTTGCAGTTTAAATTTTGCCTGCTTGACAATCACCATGAGGAGAAGCATATTCGAGAGGAAAGAGGCTCATTTGCATGGCGTCGAGTGATTGGCGAGACTGCAATCAATCCGGCCCGCTCGAGAGGCGACTGCACAGCATTCAAGAGGGAAGAGTGAGTGAAGTGTGCGAACTGGCTTGCCAGGAGGAGCGTCACAGTAACTGAAAGCACTGTAAAAAGTTTAAAAACTGACTTTTCTGTTCAAATTCAAGCTCAACCCGCGTCTTGATCATCTGGACTGTGAGTGTGGTGTTCCAAGGGACAATCATCAGGACTGCCAGCCAGCTTCCTTCCAGAGGCCTCCACGATTGGCTGTAGGCCATTTTTTCCATCGCAGCAAACAGCTACTGGTAACAGTGAGTACCATCCAACAGAAATAGCTCAAACTGTGTGATTTCATCAAAAAGTCAGTGGAATCTGTGTGTAGCAGTGTAGTCGCTTTGCAAAGAAGGACTGTGCTAAGTTTGAAAGAAGCTAAAACAGGAATTCTAAGCAAAAGACTGTGAGCATAATTATAGGTTCAGCAACAATATAATTTTCAGAGCCATGTGAGAGACTGCGAGTTGTATGAGATATGCAGAAAGAAATACAGGCAACCCTATGCTATGAAATACTGAGGCTTTATGGGACTGTAAGCTAGAGCAGTGTCTTCAGCAAGTAAAAAGTCCGTAGCAAATCATATAAATGTGCTAAGAGAGCAACCAGTGCAAGTTTGTGCAGTTTGAGCTAATGTTATCAGTAGAGTGTAAATCGGATGCACAGTGGCTTGACCCATTTACAGAACGTTGGTGCACCAGGAGTGCTGCCGCTGGTATAGGGTGGGGCAGTAATATAAACACAGCAGCAAGGCAGCCATTTTATGAAAAGTGTTTTCAACCAAGTGGGATTTGTAATAACAATAAGTGTTCGTTTTCTCTGCAGTCATGGCTTCAGGACCCACTTGCTACCTGGATCATGCCCAGGCTATGATCGTAGGAGAAGTTAACAAGTTGAGAAATATTGAGAAGTACTACTATGGAGGCCGACGACTACCTCCTCGTGTGGCGATTCCTGTATATCCAATACGAGTATGTGTGATGTACTTAAATGCTGGAAGGGACGTCTTCGTGGTACCTCACTGTTCTGGGTGCCTAGAGAAATATGGTTTGATCAAAGCACCCAAGATTCGTTTGCCTCCCACATGGACAAAGTTACAAGAACCTGCAGTTGGCAGAACACAGCACCAGGAAGAACCTGAAGAGGGAAGTTCAATAAAGTGTGGCATAAAGCTAGAGGGTGCAGATCAACAGACAGCACAGACGACTGATGTGTCCGAGTCTAAGTCACTGAGAGACAGTGCAGAAGGAGCATCAGCAGACCCGTGGATAGAGGGGCCTAGTCTGAGTCTCATAGGCAAAGATGAGACAGAAAAGGCCATTGAATGCCTAGTAAGGAGTGGACCGTCTCAGGAGTGAGGATAACTGCTCACTCCTGGGCGCAGATTCTCAGTGAAGATGATGAGGGGGAACCCATTTGGCCTGATGAAGAAGGCGTGGGTTCACAGCCTCCAGTTCCTGGCTTAGAGGAACACATGGAAGAGAGTGGTGATTCCACTGCCCTGGCCGTGCAAGAAGGAGCCAGGGATCCATTTTTTGTGTTGTTAAGAATGCATAGCTGGCAGAACCAGGACTGGCCGCCCCCAAGCGAGGCCAGAGGTCACAGGTTGACCAAATGCAGTAAGGAGGAAAGACTGGTTCATAGGAAAGCGAATTAAATGTATGGAGAATTGTTTCCTACTTTTCCTTGAGGGATCTGGGAGGAGATAGAAAGATGCAGGAAAGCCTGGATTATGGAAGAGGCCATGACACATGTGCACCCTCATGCCAGCAGATTTGTAAGAGACAGAATCTTGAAAGAAAAGTTCCAAACATGGAAAGTGGGCAGGACATTGTTTATAGACACTGTTCAGATCGTGGACAGCAAGGGACGTGAATCTTTTCACAATGTGAATTATGAGCGCCCAGACAGGGTAATAATTCTTGCACCTGACCCATTGTGCTATTTCCCACAATGTCAAGAACATCCTGCGAATGTACCCGTGCCTACCAAGTGGAGAGCAGAGTAGTGGTAGCCAGTGCTACCATTCCAGCCGTTGTCGTACCTGTGTTGTTCCGCCAGTCTGGACATCCAGGATCCAGGTGCCCCACCTTCAACAGTTCTACAGTGTACTGGTTTTCCAGAATCCATCAACGTGGCCCACTAGATGACTTCAAATCCAGAGAGGACACCAGCCCAGCTCTATCCTGATTCATCACCTGGGTATCGGATGACTTCAGGCCAGCTGTTTTCCTTTTTGTTCCTGTTCCAAGGTTCCATCTCCAGAGATGACATCGCCCCAGCTGTTCCCAGATGTGCCATCCTGTTCATGTTCCGAAAGATGTCCACCCAGCTGTATTGACAGAATGCTGCCAGGGAGAGTCTTCAGCAGGGACATAGGTGTCATATGTTTTCCATTCTTCAAGGGACTGATAAGTCCAGACTTTTTCTATTTCTGACATTTGCAGTACACATCCTACAGCAGCAGACTCCAAAAATGTGAACTGCCCTCAAAGACTCTCCCCTTCAGGACTTTGGCCTGCTAGAACTTTGCTTCACTGGACTCCGTCCCAGGAGAGACTCTTTATTTAAAGGATGGCATACAAGGGTGAGGTAGTACTGGTTGGAGACTTCAATATTCCAGACGTGGACTGGAGCATCCCAGTAGCAGCATCAACTAGGAGCAGATTTATCCTGGACTCCCTTCAGGGTGCCTTCCTCAAGCAACTGGTCATGGAACCAACTCGGCAGAAGGCAATACTGGACCTTGTGCTCACAAACAGGGACAGTGTGATGGGGGTAACAGTGGGGAAGCACCTGAGGAACAGTGACCACCAGTTTGAAATCACAGAAAGAGCAGAACCAAACCACACAAAAACACGTATCCTGGATTTTAGGGGGGCAGACTTTGGGAAAATGGGGAGATACTTGAAAGAGGCATTAAAGGGAATGGGACAGGAATCAGGGGTTGAGGAACAGTGGGCAGTATTTAAAATGGGGATTACAAGAACAACAAAATTATGCATTAAGCAGGTTAGCAAAGGAAAAGGAAGAGGAGACCATTATGGTTTTCCAAAGAGGTACAAAGAAAGTGAAAGCCAAAAAGATTGCATTCAGGCAGTACAAAAGACACCAGCAGAAGGGATAGGGAGAAGTACCAGGAGAAGCAAAGGAGGCAGGGAGGTCAGTAAGGGAAGCCAAAGCTCAGACAGAAGAACACATTGCAAAATCAGTGGGTAGAGGGACAAAACCTTTTACAGGTACATAAGTGAAAAAAGAAAGACAAAGGAGGGATAGTGAGACTGAAGGGGGAGGATGGGGGCCGCGTGGAGGATGACAACAGTAAAGCTGACATATTGAACAGGTATTTCTGCTCAGTCTTTACTGAGAAAGAGGAGGGTAATGGGTCTGAAGGAGTACAAGGGGTGAGAATGGTGCAGAAATGGACACAAGTCCCTTTACACGAGAAAGGGTCCTGAAGGAACTGGAAGTAATAAGAGTTGATAAAGCAATGGGGCCAGATGGGTGCACCTAGGGTCCTTAAAGAACTAAGAGAGGTGGTGGCTGCCTCTGGCTATCCTGTTTAGCCGATCACTGGAAACAGGGAGGTACCCAAAGACTGGAGGACAGTAGATGTAGTCCCCTTATACAAAAGCGGAACAAAGAGGAAGCAGGGAACTACAGACCAGTCAGCCTCACCTCGGTAGTGGGGAAGATCATGGAAGTACTACTGAAGGAGAGATTGGTGAAACATCTGGTTGTCAATGGACACTACAGGACCCAAGGCAGCATGGTTTCACCAGGGAGGTCATGTCAGACCAACCTCGTTGAATTTTGACTGGGTGACTAGGGAAGGTGGATCGGGAGGGCAGTGGACATGGCCTATCTGGACTTCAGCAAGGCCTTTGACACTGTGCCACATAGAAGACTATTACACAAACTGGGGAATATGGGTGTGGGCAGGACAGTAGTGTGGTGGGTAGGTAACTGGCTGGGTGGCAGGACACAGAGGGTGGTGGTAAATGGCTGTCACTCCACAGAGGGAAGAGTGACCAGTGGGGTACCACAGGATCAGTGCTGGGACTGGTCCTATTCAACATCATCATCAGTGACATTGCACAGGACCTAGAAGGCAGAATTTCACTGTTCGCTGATGACACAAAGCTCTGTAACAGAGTAGACACACCAGAGGTTGTAGACAGAATGAGAAGGGACCTGCAGAAACTTGAAGAATGGTCAGGGGTTTGGCAGTTGAAATTCAATGCAAAGAGTGCAAGATAATGCATATGGGGCACACAAACCCTGGCACAATATATCAGTTGGGAGGTGAGGATATAGCATGCACCAAGCAGGAAAGGGATCTTGGGGTTATCATCTCTGATGACCTCAAGGTGAGAAACAGTGTGACAAGGCAGCAGGTAAAGCAAATAGGATGCTGGGATGTAAGGCAGGGCATCACCAGCAGGAAAAGGAGGTCATAATTCCGCTATACAAGACACTAGTGAGGCCCCACCTGGAGTACAGTGTACAGTTCTGGAGACCATACCTACGTAAGGACATAGACAGGGTAGAGAAGGTTCAGAGGAGGGCATCAAAGATGGTGCATGGATTGCATCACAAGTCCTATGAAGACAGGTTGAAGGAACTGAACATGTACTCCCTGGAGGAGAGGAGGGAGAGAGGGGATATGATAGAGACATACAAGTATCTCACAGGGAGGAACAGGGTGCAGGAATACACTATTTTTAAGCGAAAAAGATGTTCCAGGACTAGAGGGCATGGGATGAAGTTGGAGGGAGGATGATTCAGAGGAAACATGAGGAAGAATTTCTTCACAGAACGGGTGGTGGACAAGTGGAACACCCTGCCAGAGAAAGTGGTGGGGGCTGAAACAATCACGGGATTTAAGAATGCATGGGATAGACATAAAGGAATTCTGGAGGTCAGGGTTAAAGGACAACAGACTTCTAGGAAAACATAAACTGAACTTACAAGCTCAAATGGGCAGACTGGGTGGGCCATAGGCCCTTATCTGTCGACACTGTCTATGTATCGGACTTGCCTTCAGGCGTTGTGAGTCACTAGAAGGGACATTTAGGGCATTCCATCCCCCCAAAATTGCAAATGTGTATTGTAAATATTCTATTTTTCTACAGTTTATACTGTTACTGTTTTTCTACTTTTCTAAAAAAAAAATCTTTTGGGGATTCTTCAGTGTTTAGATGGTAGGGGTTTAGATAGAACTGTGTATGCAGATTAGGTGTTTTTTGTTTTTCTCTTTTCTTGCAGGTGTTCCTGAAGAAGACTAGAAGAGAAGACAAGAAGAGGAGGAGGAACTCATCGGAGTTCCCCTTGTACTTTAAAAAGTATTTGGGTTGAAAGTACTGTTGTTGTTGTGGTTACTGTATGTAATGTTCCTTCCACAGGTATGGTTGTGGGGGGAGTGTGGGAGTAATGCATTGTGTATGGTATTAGCTCCTAGTGTGTGGTTTCGGGTGTCCAGGGTTGAGGGGAGGTCCCCTGTTGTATTTGTTTTTGGGTTTTTGGTTAAAGGCAGATAGATTTTCCCTAGAGGGCAAGGGGGCTAGACAGGCTGTGATCCTGACCTGCAGTAGGGGCTGCAGTGCTGATCTATTAGGGCTATGCTCTGGACAATTCTACCAGAGCCACTAGGTACCCATAGTCAGTGGGTAGAGTAGAGGCCGATGCATCAACCGAAGGCCTCTAGGCCCTTAGTGTTGTCTGCCTGTGCTGGCAGATGGTAGGGGAGAAGGTAGCGCTATCTCTACGTAGTCAACATATAGGGTGAGATGGCCTAAGCCGGTGACCAATGATCATGGAGAGTCATTTCCTGGCCTAGGGTGGAGCGTAACTCCCCTGTTACCCGGGGTTATTAGAATCCTAGTTAGACCTAGTGGCAGGCAGGGAAGGCAACTTGTGAAATTCCAGTTAAATGGATTTCGCACTGTCTCACTCTGTTCTCAGTCTCAGCTGAGACTGAGGGATGACATCATTTTAGAACTGTCGCAGTTGCATAAGCCACATTGGAATGTTGCAGCTAGGGAAGTTAGGATTGAATGTTGGGGGAATTTGAAGTCATTCGATAGTAGTTCAGTAGTGGGCTCTGTGGAGAGAAGAGGTGTGCTGCAGCTGCAGGCCCTCGGAGCCCTTAGCTCTGCCAGAGAGCTATATTTTTTAGTTTAGGTGTGTGTTCTCACCTCAAGTGGAACACAACAGTGCCTGTTTGAAGTGGTGGAGACCGCTTTCCAAAGTTTCAGGGCCCCATCCCTGTGGGGATGGAGGGGGAAAGGAATCAGCCTGCTTCCAGGGGCAATTCCCCTGGCCCTGCTAGTGGAAAAAGAAACTGCCTGTGAGGATTTGTGCTGAGGCACCTGGAAGTTTCATTATGTTTCAAAAGGGAAAAAGCCTGTGGGGCACCTGCAACCATGGGGTGAGTTTGCTCTGCTTAAGGGCCAATGTGTTTTCACCCGAGACGAGATGAATTTAAGTGACTGCTACTGTGGGGTCAGGAAAAGACAGCCAAGTACAGTTTTACAAGTTGTGGGAATTGGACTGCTTAACTCTGTGGGGGTCTAGAGAAATGGACAGTGCCACTCATTAAGTATGTTTCAAGTTCAGCACATGTGGGATGGAAGAAACAGTAGATTAAATGTGACATACATTTATGGAGAATCTACACAGTAAAGTGTTTTCAGAGATGAGGTATTAAAGTCCAGAGGAATGGCTGGGTATGACTTATGGGAGCAAGAGGTGGGAGACCCCCGGATCTGGCATGACCAGAGTCACCTCTACGGGTTCGCTGTAGGACACCTGTTGCTTTCCCTCGGGTTCTTGGCCAGTGCCTGAGGAAAGTACCCAGACATGGAATTGTTGAAGAAGATTACCTGATGGAGCCAGGAGTGCTCATGGGTGGAATAGGGAGCCACCCCACCATTAAATCTCCATGATAAATGGATAAGTAGTTCAAGGGCTGGCAAGGGAGCTGAACCAAGGAAAGAAGGTAGTCCAAGGGCTGGCAAGGGAGCCGAGCCAGGGGAACCAGAGAAGAGTCAAGTTTGAGCCGAGTGCCCTGTGTGTTGATAAACCCGAGAGTTTAAGATTTAAGAAGATGTGTGTCTGTTCAGAGAAATCTGCATTACCAGGAGTGTAGCCCTGTGGGGGGCCATCTATACTTTATTGTTCCTTTTTGTTGTGAATAAAAGCCACACTTTAGAATCCCAACTCCTTGTATGGACATTCAGTTATTGCTTCCTGTGTCCGGAATACTTGGGTGCCCCTGTGCAGAGTAGCCAAACCTAGCCAACATGCCGAGTGACATTTTTCTCCCTGAGCCCAGGTCCCAGGTAGGGTTTACATAATGGAGGCACCGCACAGTGCTAATAACACAAAAAAATACCACCATCTCGACCCCTGGAGACTCCCACCTGGTAGTTGTGGCCGTCCGGGTTACACCTGCCTTTCACTTCTTTTGAGTACCATCCTAATGAAGTGAAGGGGAATTTTATTGGAGAATAAGGGTGTAATATTCAAAATCACAAAAAACAGTCCCCGTTTACAATATGTACCCTTATTATTTACATTTTCCATTTCATACCTATACAAAGTACATTACAGTATTTCACACCTTCTTTTTTTTTCCCCGTCTGTTTTTCCTAGCGAGATACACTAAAACTTTATAACCATAAGATTCTATCACAGGCAGTCCATCTTTTGCTTACTTCAGCTTTTGTCATTTTTTTTTATCTATTTCATACACCTGTACCACAGAAATCTGTACATTTTTTAAAATAACGTTGGTGGGTACTATCGGTTGTTGCAGGAACCATTTACATCGAGTTTGCCATATGTAGTATTTTAAAATGGCCAGAATAACTTGCAATGTCTCCTTACAGGATCTCTGCTATTTATTAGAATATGCTGCAAAAATTAATTCTTTGTAAGTTATCCTATTAAACAAGGGACATTGTAAAAATAAATGCTCTTGAGTCTCTAATATTTGTGCACAACTGTGTCTTGGACAATATCTTTCTATGATCTGTTTGTGTTTATTATTATTTTTTATGTTAATGCATCCATCGACACTCAGCCAGATTATATCCTATGGGTATGCTGGAACTCTTGCATTATTCAACTGGGACAATGCTGTTTTGTTATTAATGGGGAGACAGTTCAGAAGGACGAGTTCCCCTTGGCTGCTAGCTACCATTATCATATCATAGATGCCCTGCCTGGAACTGGTCAACACTGTTCTATAAGGTACCTGCCACTTTGTCAACTTCTGGAACAAAGCTTTTACTGGTCGTGATATAACCTGGGTCCTGGTCAATATTTTTGGTTTATTTTCTGCCCAAGCTTGTATACATATTGGACCCATTCTGAGGTGATTTCTCTCCATGGTTTTGAATCTGGGGAACCTGGTGGTACAATATCATAGAATGAGTATAAGCTGTATTAACATACTAATGGATTTATCATACCTAATCCTTCTTCTGCAATTGGTCTGTATATTGTGTCCCTCTTTATCAGATTTAACCGACTTCCCATAATGCCTGAAAAAAATTGCTGATCAACGTTGTCTCTAGCTGCACTGGGGTGGGGGTGGGGGGGACAGGTAGCTAACATACAAAAATTGGTAGTAGTAAATTTTTAATCAAAACCCTTTTCCTCTTAAGATATCCGTTTATTTTTCCATTGTGCCAGCCTCCCTTCAGCCTTGAATAACTTATCTTCCCAGTTCATTATGTCTAAATTCCCATTTCCAAATTTAATGCCCAATATCTGGATTGGTTCCTGTGAAAACTTTATAGATGCGTATGAGGTTCTATTACTCTGTGTGTTATTTCCTATACTCACGCCTGAGCTCTTTTCTACATTAACTATGGAGCCTGAAATTGGCTGAATATGCTAAAACCTGTTCTTTAACTTCTTCTGTAGTTTGCCGTCCTGTTGAGGACCACGTCATCAGCATAAGCTAATGTCTTTAAGGGTGCTCCCCCTGGTGTAAGAGGGATCCTTTCTATCCTTTTTTTATATTATTTCTATTTATTCCTCCTGCAGCCACTGACCTGCTCCACATCCAGCACCGCTCCATTTCCCCCAAATGACCCGGAGGCACATCCACATACTGGCTGGCATATGCTGCTGTACCTTCGAGAGGAACCCCCCTATAGTCCCCGTGCCAGTCCGGGATCCAATACTGGCAAGTGAATGTGCTCTTCGGCCCTGCTGGGCTCACAAAGTAGTGGCCATCAAGCTGCCGCAGTCGGTGCTGCCATTTTCCTCCTACTAAAGCCCTCTGAGTGCAGACGTGCAATGAGATTGAGAGGCACAATGTGTCGACGTCCACTGCACTCTGCTCCTTAGCTATACTGACTCTAGCAGAGCCCCTGATCATCACCAGGGGCCACTGCAGAAAGGTAGAAACCCGCAGCCCTCCCTGGGATAGGAGAGCAGTCCTCCGGACGCTCGATCCTATCCCTCCCCTGCCAACCCCTGACAACCCAGGTTCGCATTCGAACCCGGGTTGCCAGCGTGGCGTGAGGTGTGGCGTCCAGCGCCTCAACCCTCTGCGCCACCAGGCCAGCGGGATCCCTTCTATCCTAGTAGAGTTCTGGATCCTTCTCAACAGTGGATCTATACAATAAATATACAACAAAGGACTAAGAAGGCACCTCTGTCTGACTCCTCTACGTAACTGTATCGTGTGTCCTGACCATCCATTTACCCTTGGTGTTACTGTGGCTGTTAAATATATACATTTGATCCACTGGATAAACCTAGTGGGTAATCCATATTTTTCTAAAACTAAAAACATGTATTTGTGAGAAATGGAGTCAAAAGCTTTCTGTTGGTCGAGACTTAACACTGTGCCATCTTCCGGTCCTTCATGGGATCTCTCAGATAGTTCCCTTAGTAAAATTAAGTTGTCTTGAATGCACCTTTTGGGGATAGAACAGGTATGTGAAGTACTAGTCAGACAATTAGAGATGGTCACCAGCCTATTTGCTATGATTTTCCCCTAGAATTTTAAAAATCAATGTTCAGTAGGCTAACAGGTCTCCAATTATTGAGGCTGCTCTTACTGCCTTTTTTGTGCAAAAAAAATAGATCAGCTTGTGCCATTGTGTTTGGCAGTTCATTTTGTTCTAATATCTCTTTATACAAGTTTGTTAATTCTGGTGATGATTCCTTCACAAATTTCTTATAAAATTCGTCAATTAGTCCATCATTCCCTGGTGCAGTATTATTTTTTAGACTCTATTGCTGTTTGAACCTCCTCATTTGAGATGGGTTGGGTCATCTGCTCTTTTTGATAATGCGTTAAGCCTGGTGTAGAAATCTAATCGAAATATTGAGGTAAACTCTTCACTTCAGGGGCGTTTCCAAATGTTTTCTCCACGTGTTGGTTAATGATTCCTGTTATTGCTTTAAGTTTAGTGCTTAATTGTCCCAACTCTTCTTCTAACTATAGAATCAATTTCTTCCCCACTCTTTTTTGACAATCCTTAAAGGCGTCAAAAGTTTGTCTCTTACATTCTGTTCCAAACCTTGCTTCTTGCTGTAATGTTTCTGCCGTTATGTTTTTTGTACATTTCTGTTTTGATATTACTCATTTGTTTATTGTAATCCATTTGTAACGTTTCAATTTTTGATATTAGGGCCTGTAACTGATTGCGTAATTGCAGATACTCTAAGTATGTATTTGTTGCCAGTTTCACTGCATACCTTTGAAAGAAAGATTTAAAATACATTTTGAGTCTTCTCACCACTCTGTTAAATTACTATACATACATTGTACTGACAACCTTGCATTCCATCGCCTCCCCCATTCAAACAGTATTTTTTCTGTTTCTAACAAGACTGTGTTCAGACGCCATGGACCTTTCTTACCGGTGGGCATGTCATCCCATGTCATCTCTAGCGCTATTGCTCTATGGTCTGTAAATGCTAAATCTAGTGTCTGTATATTTTTCACTGTGAGTGATTTTGTTAGAAGAAGGAAATCTATTCTTGTAGACAGTGGGCTCCTGAAATAGGTATTCCCACCCGTCAAGTGTTTTGTACGGTAAGCATGTTGTAATTGGGTTGTGGTTATGATTTCTTTAAGAACATTCGAATCACAGAACATTTTGTTTGTTTTTCCCCCTCTGTCTGATTGATGTATGGCACAGTTGAAATCCCCACCCCAGATGACTAACCTAGCAGTATGCAAATAAGACTGGATTTTTTTGAACAGTTCAATTTTATTTGGGGTGCATAAGTGTTGATCAGTCTCAATCTGGTTTTATCGTAGTGTATGTCTAGTATCATAGTTCTTCCAGGTTCTAGATCGATTAGTCTGGACACTTTCGAATTATTGTTACTGAATAAAATCCCTAGGCCATCACACGTGTCCTCCACTTGTGACCAGAAGGTGGCCCTTTTTCCTCATTGTTTGGTGGCTTGTGCAATTTCATACAAAAATTTAAGTCTTGTGTCTTGAATGCAAATTATGTCAGCCTTGGATCTACTTAACTCTGAAACGCTAGTAAGGCGTCTCTTCCCATTTTTTATACGTTTGGTATTCAATGTTAAGATCTGGAGGGATGTGATTAGAAATGGGGAGGAAAGTGATTACCCTGTACATTTACTTTTGTCTAGTGTTCCATTTCTTTTTCACCGTATCTCCTTCCCCCCTTTCTTCTTTCCCAGAGGAGTGATCCATTGTGGATGAGGAAATGGAAGAATCTGATTCCATCTCTTCTTCCTCTGTGTCTCCCCAAGCTTTCTCCAGAGGTAATACCTTGAATTTGTTTGTAGCCTCCACCTTGTTTTTCCCTGCTGCTTCGATTTTTGGTGTGGGGGGGGCACAGTATCCTGGTATTGCTCTTGTAGTTCTTCTAATACACTAGTCCCTGTTTTTACTGGTGTACCTAAAGAGTCTGTGTTAACTTGTTTTTCCTCTGATTGTGCCTGGTTACTGTCTGAAGGATGGGGTAGGGGTATAGGGCCCTCAATTTCCTCAAAGGCCTGCTAGCTTCCTCTTTCAACTTCTTATCTATTTCCTGCTCTGGGGTAACCTTTTCAGAGGTACCCCTTGTGTGCGTTCTTCCTCCTGCAAAGCAACAGAACTAAAGAGTAAACAGGGAGCAGATGATGCACTTTGGGTCACTCTGGAGACAGGAAATGACACCACAATCCGCATGGGGGTTGTATACAGACCCCCATCTCAGGGGGAGGGAATGGACAAGGAAATGATAGAAGGCTTTCTTAGAATGGCAGAATAAGGGGAGATATTGTTGATGGGGACCTGAATATGCCAGATGTTAACTGGAGCACCTTTGCTGCGGGCACATCCAAGAGCAGGGTCATTCTTGATGCCCTACAGGGGGGGCATGCCTCAGACAGCTAGTATTGGAACCCACTCGGGAGGGAGCAATCTTAGACCTGGTACTCTCAAATGGGGATGGAGAAAGAATGTCAGATTTAGAAGTGGGTAGCCATCTGGGAACAAGCGACCACCAAACAGTGTGGTTCACGATAAACACAGCCATACAATCAAGCCATACAAAAGCAAGAGTACTGGACTTTAGGAGGGCTGACTAGCAAACAGGCAAGAAGGAGGGGTGGAGGAACAATGGGGAGTGATCAAAACAGCCATCACAGAGGCAACAAGCCTTTGTGTAAAGCAAATCAATAAAACACAACGAAGGAAAAAACCACTATGGTTCTCAAAAGAGGTGGCAGGGGAAGGTTAAGGAGAAAAGAACAGCATTCAGGAAATATAAGGAAACACAGAAGGAGCAGGACAGAGAACTTTATCAGTTAAAGCAGAAAGAGGCTGGGAAGGCAGTCAGAATAGCAAAGGCCCAAACCGAGGAAAGGATAGCCAATTCTGTTAAGAAGGGGATAAGACCTTTATAGGTACATTAGGGAAGCGAAGAAAGACCAAAGGAGGGATACTGAAGCTTAATAAAGGGAGGGAATGTGGGTAGGGGTGACAGTGAAAGAGCAGGGATACTGAACGAATATTTCTGCAATATTCACAAAGGAAGAGGAGGGGAGTTACCTAAACCAAACAAGAGAAACACTCTGAAGACGGGGGGTCGATACCAGTCCATTTACAGAAGAAAGGGTTCTGAAAGAACTAATAAAATTGAAGGTAGACAAAGCAATGGGGCCTGATGGGATTCACCCAAGAATTCTAAAAGAACTAAGGGTAGAACTAGTGACACCGCTGACTTCTGTCTTTAACAAATCATGGGAGGATTGGGTGGTACCAGAGGACTGGAGGAGGGCAGATGTGATTCCTCTTCACAAAAGTTGGAGCAGGACAGAGGCAGGAAACTACAGACCAGTTAGTTTGACCTCAGTGGTAGGGAAAATGATGGAATCACTTCTGAAGGAAAGAATTGTTGAGTACCTAGAGGCCAGTGGGGCACAGGACCCAAGGCAGCATGGATTCACGATGGGAAGGTCGTGTCAGACGAATCTAATAGATTTCTTTGACTGGGTGACCAAAGTAGTAGACCAGGGAGGGGCTGTGGACATGACCTACCTAGATTTTAGCAAGGCATTTGATACAGTCCCACACAAAAGATTAATACACAAGATAGCCAGCCTTGGAGTGGGTCCCAAGGTGGTAGCCTGGATAAAAAATTGGCTAGACAACAGGATGCAAAGGGTAGTAGTAAATGGAGTACACAGTGAAGAAAGGAGGGTTACTAGCGGGGTACCGCAGGGTTCAGTACTGGGACCGGTCCTTTTTAATGTCTTTATAAGTGACATTGCAGAGGAACTGGAAGGAAAAGTATGTCTCTTTGCAGATGACACAAAGATCTGCAACAGGGTTGATACACAGATGGAGTGGAAAGGATGAGAAGGGACTTGGCAAGGTTGGAGGAATGGTCAAATGTATGGCAGCTCAGATTCAATGCAAAGAAGTGCAAAGGTAATGCACATGGGAAACAAAACCCAGGGAAGCATACACAATGGGGGGTGAGATACTGACAACAGTAAAAATAGAAAGGACCTGGGGTAATTATATCAGATGACCTAAAGGTGGGCAAGCAATGTGAGAAGGCAGTAAGGAAGGCTGGGGATAGTGGATGCATAGGAAGAGGCATCAATAGTAGAAAACAGGAAGTTGTTATCCTCTTTACAGACAGTTGGTGAGACCCCATCTGGAGTACTGTGTGCAGTTCTGGAGACCCCATCTCAGCAAAGACATAGACAGAGTGGAGGCTGTCCAGAGAGGAGCAACAAAATGGTGCAGGGTCTGCACCAGAAGACACTGAAAGAAAGACTAAAGGAGCTTAATATGTACACCCTTGAGGAAAGAAGGGAGAGAGGGACATGATAGAAACTTTCAAGTACCTCAAGGAATTAACAAAGTCCAAGAGGTAGCATCTTCCAGAAAAGAGATGTGCAAGAACAAGGGGCACAATTTGAAGATGGGGGAACGGCACAGAGGTAATGTGAGGAAGTATTTTTTCACTGAGAGGGTTGTGGATGCATGAAACAGCCTCCCTGAGGAGGTCGTGAAGTCAAGAACAGTGGGGGACTTCAAGAATGCATGGGACAGACATAAGGCAGTCCTAGTGGGGGGTAGGAGGAAGTAAGCTGTTGGTTAACTAGGATCTGCTGCTTATCTGTTAGGTAGGAAAATGGGCAGACTAGGTGGGCCAAGCAGTCCTTATCTGCCGTCAAATTCTATGTTTATATGTATGTTTCTATGTTTCTCTTTTCCTTTTTCTGTTCCCTTTACTGTGTTTCTCTTGTTCTTGTTCTTGGTGGATTGCCTGCATCCTGGCTTCAGAAGCCTTAGCACAACCTTTTTTCTGAGCCTGCATGATTAAAGCTTCATGGGTCATCCCTTAGTGATTATTATAGGATGGCCATGGACAGCGTACATATAAATGTCTTTTCTCCTCACACAAATTACACCTGAATAAATTAAGAGAAACAGAAGCAAGATGTCCTAATTCTAAACAATGTGTGCACCATTGTGTGTCACACACAGTACTAAAGTGCAACCTGAAGCTGCATTTGTGGCAGGATTTGGGCTGCCATGGGTAAAACAGGCAGCCTCTGTCTCTTCCTAGAAAAAAAACAGGTAGATCTATAATGCCATTCAATGTCCTACGCAACCAGTATAGTGTTACACTTGAGCAACTGTGTTTGGTTTTGGCCGTTCGCACTCTCTATTACAGAGGAATTACCATCCTGTAGGGGTACGAAAGGCAAGGAACCCTCAGAGAGGGTTCCACCCCTAGAGATACCATGGGACGATTCCCGTGGCTAAAGGTACCTTAGGAATCCCCAAAAGAAATGTAGTACAAACTTACCCCAAAAGAATGAGGCAACACGAAGCATATGAGCAAGCAGTAACTGTGACGTAGTAGTAGAGAAGCATAGACAGTTTGATAATGTAATGAGATGCTAAGTTTGATAATGTAATAAAATGCCCAGGTTTGCGTAGCATGATACTAATGGTTTACATTGAGAATTAGGGGATCCTCTAAGGAGAGAGGGAATGGCAGGACATCCTCCACCTCCATCCAACAGCGGAACCTACCTAAAGAAACTAGGGGACACTACTGTGCTAACTAACAGTTATGACCTGAGGCAATGGAGGAGAGAAAAAGAAACCCTATGAGGAGGAAATGTCTGGGGATCCAAGGCCTAGGTTGTCTTCCCTCCAGGCTTGGGATAGTTTTTTAGTGACAGCTCTGCAGCTGCAATTTGGAAAACCCAATTAAAGAGAGGTGGAAAGTATTCCAATTTGGAGGAAGGCTCTCACTCAAACCCTTTAGTGGGAACGCCGTGGAAGGTTGTGAGAAAACTGTGCAACAATACGTACATCCAAGGCGCAGGAGGAGAGCAACAACTGCTGAGGCACGCACCTGGCCTACCAGCCTTAAACTCAAACCAGGTGAACCAGAGGCAGTCGTAGGGAGAATGCAGTGAAGGTGCCTTGCTAGAGAAACCACTAAGGTCAATGGCCAACCGTTATAGTAGAACACTATAGCCAAAGGAGGTAACTTTTTCCATCCTTCACCACTAGTCTTAAATTCTACACTAGGAGCTGCTGTCGCGTAGCAGGCAGCTAAAGCCAAGCCCAGGGTGAGGACATTCCCCAGCTATGGGCTAGGTGAGAAGGATCCCGCTCCAAGTTGAACACGCTCAAGATGCGGACTAAATGCAGAGCAAGACCGCCAGCTGCAGGAACCCTGCACCAGAATAGAATGGCTGGCATGCCTCTAAATTGATTGAGAGCTGAAAAGCTGGTGAGCTGAATGAGCACGGCGTGCTGAGAGCAAAATGAGCATTGAGTGCTGAGACCTTGCAAGGTCGAATGCAGCATTGTGTGCAGCAGAATCCCAGAGGCTGAAGCTGAGGGGATGGCAGTAGGCATGAAGCAATGATCTGCGTAAGCAATGAGCAATGACAGTGTGAGCAAGCATGGACCTGTACATAGATCAGTAAACAGTAGTAGTGATAGGTGGACCTGCACGGAGGTCTGCATAACATGTAGCAATGAAACAGCACTGAATGGGAGCAAGCCAGCCAGACATGAATAGCCAAATCAAGATGACAAATACTCTGAGGATTTTCGGCGGCGAGGTAGGATTTAATAATAAAGCTATATTAACAGCCTCAGCAGGAGCTTAGTTGGCTGACCTCAGAGTTGTAAGTGCAATAAATCATGGAGACAGTGCTCTGAAAACAGGTGTAGCCAGGCAGTGCAGTGAAGCTGCAAGTAGAAAGAGAGCATGAATGAGCAGCACAGCTGGGGTCAGAGTAAACCAGTGTCAGGTGAAAAGAACTGAGTATGGAACATGGAGCAGTTATGGTTGAGCTGAAACACACAGATAATGATTGCAGTTGCATTGCAGTAGTTTGAGCGTGGTGAGCAACAGTGTAAAAACGCAAGTACTGGGTATAGTAGTAATTGGAATAAACAGTAGCAGTGGCTGCAGTTGTAGGTAACTGAAAGCAGTAGTATGAGCTCTGAGTAGCAGTATGCTAGGAGCTTAGAAACAAAGCCCCTCAAAAAGACAAAACCAAAACACAGCAAAACAGAAAACAGGGAACAAGACCCCAAAACAAGAGACACAAAACACAGGGAAGCAGACAGCCAGAGGAAAGATACAAGCCAGAAGTAGGAAAACAAACACAGAAGTCCAGCAGAGACACACAGAAACAGCAAGGGGGGGGGGGAGGTAGGACCCAGTCAGCAAAGAGGACAAACCACCAGAGCCTCCGGCTGCAAAGAAAAAGTGCTTCACAATGAGGCTGAGAGGAACTGTTTATATAACTCAGGAAGTGGGAGTGGCTGGCTGCTTGTTCATTGAACTACAGGCGTAGCCTTCCAATTATTAGACATAACCAGTTTGCATTTCACTCTCCACCCCCAGTCCAGAATTGTTCAGAATCGATGATGGGGGTAGGATGGTCAGGCACATCACACCATTTTTGAGCCAGAATAAAATATCAGTCACATTTACCCCTTCATTTTAAATAATATTGTTATAGTTCTCACAGCAGGTTTCCTAATCAGGATGGCTAGAAAAGGTGTCCATAAAGGTGCATCTTTTATTGCATTGTACTTTACCCAGAATCTGTCAAGACATTCTACTGTTTTAAAGCTTATATCAAAATGATATTCATCCATGTGGATCAAGGCAAATACATAAGAGACATGCATAGCCCTGCTGGTGTCCCCCCCCCCCCATATCTCCGCTGCACTACCACCCATAGTCACCCAGGTGACAGTGCTGTAACCAAGGCAGCTACTCTTTAACTGTGGAGGAAGACAGTGTCCTCTGGGCCACTCGTTCCACCCCCCCCCCGACAACCCGAGCTTGATCCCAAATTCGAGTCACTGATGCCTGTGCTGACAAGCCAAACCTGTGCATAATTTTGGAACTAACGTTTAATTCCAGTTTCACTGGACTATAAATGAAGCATCTTTTTGTATCCTCTGTACCAAGCGACCCCCTCAAAAACAAAATCAAGATATTGTATGGTAAAGGGACACTGTCAGCCTTTTCAGCATCATATTATTTCTAGTTAAAAACCCACATTTTATGATTGCTTATATTCTCTAAAATTCATTAATGTTGCTGTTTTGTCTATCTTCCTGTCTAGTAGAACTGAAATGCATGGTAATGTATATTTATAAATAGCTTTGTTTCATTTCAGATCCTGAATCCATTGTTCTGGAATACTTTCAGTGGCAGTTGATCAAGGAATGTAAACAAACCTGTGTTTGTGTGATAACACCAGTATGGTGGGTAGTCTGTTTTTCACTGTTTAAAATAAATAAAATCAGATATAGACTACTGGTTACATCAGCAGTCTTTACAGAATGTTAGCAATCATAAAATGTGTTTTTTAAACAAGGGACACTTGGAGGCCTAAGTGGGTTGACAGTGTCTCTTTAAAGGGAAACTCTTGTCAGCTGACAAAGTGCAGCAGCTGATGCACAAACGCCCAATTAGGGCTTTTAGCATTAAAAGAAAGTTTTATTAACCTGCTTGGCTGTAACTTCGAGTTTTAAAGATCCACGCTGCCCATAATGTTGCTGGAGTGGCCCAGGCCATCTTGCTGAGCTAGGCGGCTTCCACCAGTGAGGGATACCAACCAGTGGCAGAGTTGGTAGCCCTCATTAGCATAACCCATGTGATGGAAGCTGCCCGGCTGTGCAACATGGCCACAGGCAGCTCCGGCGACATTATGGACTGTGAGGATCTTTAAAACTAGAAGTTGCCAAGCAGGTAACAAACTTCTTTAATGCTAAAAGCCCCATCATGCCGCAGCAGCTGCTGCAGTTTGTCACTTGATATGAGTTTCCCTTTAAACAGTTAGTGGAGCCAAAACAGTCATACAGGAAAATATTACAAATTTTAAGAAGTCATCAGTCGTAACTTTTTTTTCTGAAGTATTTTTCTTTTTCCTTTTGCTCATTAGAACGTCTTCTATGTGATAATATTGGGCTGGATGTGTGAATCTATCTCTAGCCCCCCACCCCCCACAACTACATCATCAGCATTGTGATGTCACAGACAGTGACATCACAGGTGACTGACCTGGCAGCCGCTAAGAGGCTGTTCCTAAGCAGCAGTGATGTTACGGTCAGTGAGGTCACAATGCGCGTATATGTGTGTGTGTGTGGGGGGGGGTGGCAAAAGAGACCGATATGTCTACCCTCTGTTTTTTTTTTTTTTCCATACTCTTGTCATTGTACTCGTATCCATATACTGTCCTATAATTTCATATTGGATATGTTGTATTGCACTGTTATGTACTACTTTGTTGTTGTTCCTCCTGTACCCCCTTCCCCCAAGGACGCACCGGGAGACGAGCAATTATATTTTCTCAGTGTGCCTCTCCTGGTGAAACTTTTCAGTAAATAAATGAATAAACAATAAATAAATGTCAGCTGCCAGGCAGAGTGCTGTCCCACACATCACACCTACTAACAACAAGTAAACAATCTTCCAATTAACCAACAGGAAAAGAAAAAGTACCTCAGATATAAAAGGTAATGCTTGACTGTTTTTAAGAACTAATATTAGTTTTAGGCAATACACTAGCCTTTTAAGAGTTCATTTGATCCTGCCATCTGTTTGATATAACTTTATAAGAAAAAATAAAAAGTTATATATTAAAACAGTTTAAAGAAATAGAACGTTAATGGCTCTGTCTCAGATCGCCCTTTGTACAATTTTTGCACATGATCTCAATGGCTTAACTTAACTGTAATGTTGCACATACCTAGCCTGTTATTGATTTACCTTATGCTTGTTGACCTTAGTGCCTTTTAATACTGAAATGTTTTTATTCATTTATTTATCAAGTCTAGGATTACAAATACCTTTGAGCCTTGGCTCTTTTACAAAGGTTCCACGTCAGTTTATTGCTGCTGAGATTATCTCTCTGTGAATTTGCACTGTATTGGAATTATCTTCCTGTGAAACTGATGTAATTTGCTCTGTACTGTACTTCTGTGCACTTCCGGGATGTCGTCCCTGAAAAAGGGACTGCTGTTGTCTCAGTGGACCTACCCGGTTACCAAAATTCAAATAAATAAATGTTGTCTCATATTGTAAACTCAGACTTTAAAGGAAAACTGCACTGAACCTGTCAGTTATTTCCCCCGTAGAAGCAAATTTTTAAATACTGGTTCCAGTTCTGTTACTGTTGCATTTCTATAGACTTCTTAATTATCCTAGAGGGGTGTTTCTGATTTACACACTGGTAGTAAGTGCCATTTTAGAACTGTGTGATGTAGTTTATGTCCCTTGCTCGGCTCTTACATTGTTGGCACAATGCACCCATGTTCTGCCATAGAACTCTGTGGTTTGAGAGAGCATAACCTACATAACATAGTTGTAAATCAAAAAGGTTACTAACAGGCCAGTATAGAAGGAGCAATGAACAGACTGCATTCAAAAAAAAAAAAAACTTCTACTGTGAAAAATGACTTTCAGTTTCAGGATAGTTCTCCTTTAACCTCGAAAATAGTAATACAGAATTCAGTAATGCTAAATCAAAATTAGACTTTGCATACATAAAAGCACTATGATTGATATTGTGTCCCTGATTTGGCTGGCAGCCTAAGTCCCACATTTTGAATGTCATTATTTCAGTTTCAGTGACAAAAGGCTGAGTGGCATGCTGCTGACGTCCACTTGTTCCTTATGAATGCTCCCCCACCCTTCCCACTGAATGAGAAAATTGCAACTGACTGATAGTAATCAAATCTTTGTTACTTTGTGGGAATAGCCACTCTCCTTACCCTAATAAGGCGCATGATTTCCACGCAGTCCTCTGCCTTGGAATCCCTGATAGTGAAGTCCATGTTTAGCTTTCTCTGCCGAGTACAGGTCAGCTGTCCCCCAACTCTCTCACAGGAGAATGCTTAAAAGGCACAGGCATGGTTGAATATGCAGCTGGAACATGGACTGTTCCAAAATGCAGTTCTCTGAGGTGAAGGAGGAGGATATGAAATTTGATAACTAAGTGAAACTTTTCAAACCTGATAATAAAGACCCTAATAGGAATCATACAAAACCGTTTTGTGGCATTTTTTTAATAAAACACTGTATTACCCCAAATTAAGAAAATAAAGCACTGGTCATAAGTGTTTCTTTCCTCCCCATGGAGCAGTGGTGTGAGCCCAGAGGGGTTCTCATTCATATACGATTTCAGATCGACACAGTATCAGTTGGTTTTACTGCATGGCAGTGAATACAAGCTGCAGAGTAGGTTTACCTCCTACAGATGCTTTGCAACTAACGGGGACTCCGTCTGCTGGACCATGAGGTCAGATGCTAGAGAAAGGATTTCCAGTGAGGCTCTATGGGACGAATCCCTGTACTTCTCCGTACTGCCAGCACTAACTAGAGTCAAAATGCTTCCTGTCTAATACTGACTCAGCTATTTATCTAGTACTTAGTAACACTACAGTAGGGTTAACCTCCAAGTTATTCACATGGATTGTTAGTAAACCTTAACCCTAGACTAGATTTCGAACGTGTAGGAATTCTGGACTGATATAGATCAGCCCGCGGCACAGCAAGAGTTAATGTTTTAAATGTGCTTTGTTCTATATCAGTTTTCTCCTCTTGAGTGTAATGAAATTAAAATCCTATGTAGTTTCTCTCCAATCTCATCAAGCAACATCTTGCCCAGATAAGCCTATAACCCAAACCCCTGAAAGAACACACATGACCATTGACATAGGATTTTTGGCAGAAAAGGCCGACATTTTATTTCGACATGGTTGTTGTCGCTCAAAACATTCACAACATATATCAAAATTGGTTACAATATACAAATTAAGAAATACACCAGTAAAACATTCATCATGCAAAATCTTGTACAGTATTCTCCTGAGGCAGCAGACGCCCTCAGCTATTAACACACATCCATGAAAAACGAGCCAACCTATGGCCAAAGAAGACCTGGCAAACCCCCACTGGGTCAGCCAGCTTTCTTGACACGCTGCTCCACGGACCCGTACCAGTAGGCCACAGCCGAGCCACTGAGCCCTCATCGAGCATCAACAGCACAACCATCACCCCTCGTAGTAACAGGCTCCGCCCAATGCTGTGGAAATGTCTCTTCAGGAATGTGCCCTCAACGGGCCACCCCCAATCACATCTTTTCTCAGATCCGGTATCATTCTTTAGCCTATAATCACTAGTCGTCCGCCACAAGATCCGTAAATTCATTTATGAATCTCCCAATAATGCCCCAGGAAGACACTGTACCCAAGATTGCAAAACCGTTTGAATAGACGGGTTGAAATTCGCCTGCCCTATGCCTGACAAGTGCCCCCCCAAATTAACTTTCTAACCCTGGAGTTATGCCCTGCTGTCATATGACTTGTATGTCCTTTGGAAGGCAAAATTGTGACACCCATTGTTCTCCTTCCTCTGCACTTTCAGTAGCAGCCTGGTCACCTGACCCTATTTCCCTTCATACCGAGGTGCTATCCTAGGCCTGCATGTTGGGGTATCCGGCATCCGCCTCACGTATCCACCCCAACTACATCATTATTACTCACCTTCTGTCTGTCAATGCCAGGCTCCCCAGGTCATTTTCACCTCGAGGCATTACCAAAACCTTACGGTGGATACCTAAGCAACCCCTACTTTTTTCTGTATGAAATTACCCACCTCATGCCGGTGACTGCCTCCAGTGCATGGCTCTATCCTGGAATGCCCATTTGGTCTCCTTGTCCCACTTGGGTGCCCCTGAGCGTGTTCTCCTGGTAAAGGATTGGCCACAGACAAATTGAGCTGTTACTGTAATTATGTACACAGCACCACTTCCTCGCACTGGGCTGGATGCAAATTTATAGGCCTTTGACCACCAGAACCACTGTAGCTCTGTTTCATGGTAGCCGGCCCCACTGCCTCCAGTGGCCACCCAAAATACCTGATAGAGTGTGTGCTGAAGTGCCTGGGGTCCCAACCTGCTGTCCTCCTCCCTTGTCTGCCACTGCCCCAACTCGGTGCCTGATGACTGGTTTACTATCCTCGGGGTGCACCATGCGTCCTATCTGACCCCTCTGTGAGCCATGCTCTCTTTTGCCGAAGCTTGTGTAGAATTCCATCTTTATGCAAGACTCTTGTTGGTCCAGTAAAAGGTATCAAACCTTCCAGCCTGTCCTGTTCTTCCACTTTTGTGAGTACTGCAGGGATATCTAGCCGGTCAGTTGTGGAGACCAAGGAACACCTGACCAGGCTGGGTGACAAACTATCATCCATTTCATCCAGCATCTCCTTCTCTGAGATCCTGCCAGTCTGGGAGAGGGGGGCAGATGGACGGAAGGTCAGAGAAGGGGAGATGGGGAGCTAAACACGTGGCTCAAGGGCTGGTGCCAGGAAAAAGGACACAGATTTGTAGGGAACTGGCAACAGTTCTGGGAGCGAAAGTTCTTTAAATTTGATGGACTGCATCTGACTAAGGAGGGAGTCAGTGCATTGGGGCAGAAGTTTGACGTCTTTGCAGAATATTTAAACTAGCAAATGGGGAGAGGGGTGCAGCACCCCATACATCGAATGGGAAGAACACCCCTCCCCCCTCAGCTAGTGGTCAAACAGGGATTCAGCATGTTTGCAGTTCATTTGCATCACCAGGTAAGAAAAAAGGTTTGTCTCCCCATACATCGCACAGGGGTAATGCCAAACCTCACCCAACAACTAACACAACTCAAATTTGGCCAATGGAAAATCATGTACACAATGCTCACAGCCTGGAAATAAGATCCCAGACCTGCAGGCAATAATGTCAGAGGCTAAACTGGACATAGTAGCAATTAGTGAGAGCGTGGTTTTACCAGTAACCACACTAGGAGACTTCAGTACCTGGCTATGTATTGTTCAGAAGAGACCGAGGTGCAAAAGAGGGGAGGAGTGGCCTGTATGTCAATGAAAATATCAAAGCTACAGAAATTCAGAATACACATAAGGAGCCAGAAGAACTGTGGGTCACCCTGGAAACAGGAAATGGGACAGCCATAAGAACTGGGTTGTCAACAGGCCTCCAGACCAGGGGAGGACATAGACACATTACTGTTAGAAGATATACAAAACATGACAGCTAAAGGGAGGTTCTGATAATGGGAGACTTCAACATGCGGATGCAGATTGGTCAATACCGCAGGAACATCTGCCAGAACTAGACACACAGTGGATTCCTGCAGGGGAGGCCTCAAACAACTGGTACAACAACCCACAAGAGACAGGGCTATCCTAGATCTAGTACTGACTAACAGGGAAGGGATCACAGATCTCCAGGTAGAAGGTCACCTGGGGCCAGTGACCATCACATGGTATGGTTCAATTTAGCTACTACATCTAAATCATCCATTCGAAGCAAAATGTGGGACTTCAGAGGAGCTGACTTTGATAAGATGGCCAACAGAGTTAAGCTAGCCCTGGCAAAAGAAACACAGATGAGGGGTACAGGCAAAGTGGGCAAGCATTAAGGATGCAATACTTGAAGCAACATCCCATTGTGTTAGACAGAAAAGGAAGTGAAAAGAAGAAGGAAACCACTTTGGTTCTCAAATACAATAACAGAAAGGTCAGAGCCAAAAGGCTGGCCTTCGGAAATATAAGGGAACACAGCGGGATGAAGATGGGAGGCATACCAAACTGCCCTAAGGGAAGCAGGGAAGGCAGTAAGGCAGGCAAAGTCCCAAACTGAGGAAACACTAGCACAAACAGTAAAAGAAGGTGACAAGACTTTCTATAGATACATTAGTGAAAGGAGAAAGTCCAGAGGGGTATTGCTAAGCTTAATGGAGAAAAGGGAGCATGTGAGGAGGAAGACCCTGTAAAAGCATCTATCCTAAATAGATACTTTTGCTCAGTATTTACTGAAGAGAAGGTAGGGCAGGGTCCACAGCTCATCACCATAGACACAGGGGGGGAGGGAGGTGAGCACTTCTCCCTTCACAAAAGAAAGGGTCCTACAAGAGCTTGCTAAGCTCAGGGTGGATAAGGCAATGGGACCTGATGGCATACATCCCAGGGTACTTAAGGAGCTAAAGGTAGAACTAGCAGAACCATTAGCAGAACTGTTTAGTGAGTCTCTGAGCACAGGAGAGGTCCCAGAAGACTGGAGAAGGGCTCATGTGATTCCGCTCCACAAGAGTGGTAGCAGGAGGAGGCAGGGAACTACAGACCAGCTCTTACACCTCAGTAGTGGGCAAGATTATGGAGGCACTCCTTAAGGAAAGGATAGCAACACCTGGAATCCATGGGGCACAGGATCCAAGACAGCATGGGTTTACAAAGGAAGGTCCTGTCAAACTAATCTCATAGATTTCTTTGACGGGTAACCAGAGTGGTGGACAAAGGGGAGCAGTTCATGTCAGCCTACCTTGACTTCAGCAAAGCTTTTGACACTGTTCCACATAGAAGATTGATAAATAAGCTGGGTAGGCTCAGGTGGGTCAAGTTGGTCAACTGGGTAGCAAACTGGTTGTGGGCAGAAAACAAGAGTGGTGGTAAATGGTATACAGTCAGAAGAGATGCAAGTCACAAGTGGGGTACCTCAGGGATCAGTCCTGGGGCCAGTTCTTCAACATCTTCATTAGTGACCTTGCAGATGGACTAGAGGGTAAGGCTTGTCTGTTTGCAGATGACACCAAGATCTGCAACAGAGTAGATGATCCAGATGGGGTGGGCAGAATGAGAAGATCTGGATAAACTAGCAAAATGGTCAGAAGAGTGGCAACTGGGATTTAATGCAAAGAAGTGCAAGATCATGCACATAGGGAAGAGAAACCCTAAAGCCACCTATAGGCTGGGAGGAGTTGCTAGCAATCCTGCACAAAGGAAGAAAGAGACTTGGGCATCATCATCACTGATGACCTGAAATCATCCAAGCAGACCTCTAAAGCAGTAGGTAGCTAGGGGTGTTGGGTGTATTAGTGAGGGTATCACAAGTCGTAAGAGGAGGTAACAATCCCTCTTTACAAGACACTGGTTAGGCCCCATCTGGAGTACTGCGTGCAGTATTGGAGGCCACACCTTCACAAGGACATTAAGACATTAACCAAATTGAGGCAGTCCAGAGAAGGGCAACCAAAATGGTGCAGGGACTATATCAGAAGACATATGAGGACAGATTAACAGAGCTCAATATGTATACCCTTGAGCAAAGGAGTGAGAGAGGTGATATGATTGAGGCATTCAAACACCTTAAGGGCATTAACAAGGTGAAAGAGTCTAACATGTTTAAATATAAGAAAAATAGCAGGACAAGAAGACACAGCATGAGATTAGAGGGGCGATAAAGGGGGAATGTGAGGAAATTCTTTTTCACAGAAAGGGTGGTGGATGCATGGAATGGCCTACCTCAAGAAGTGGTGGCTATGAATACAGTGCAGGGCTTGAAACAGGCATGGGATAGGCATAAGGGAGCAATACAAATGAGTATGTATAGATAGGCCACTGACAGAGCAAAGGCTGATGGCACATTTATAAGGTAGAAAAAGAAATGGGCAGACTGGATGGGCCTTGCAGTCCTTATCTGCCATCAACTTCTATGTTTCTATCTAATGTGGTAAGTTGCATTTAACCAAAAACGTTCCTAACTGTGGGTCCTTACAGAATAATTACACTCTTGTGACTGCCCTCAGCCAACTACATCACATGATTTTCAACCCATTCTACAAAATGTATTTATTTATTTATTTACAAGTTTTACCAGGAAAGCATACTGAGCAACATGCTCGATTCCAGATGCGACCTGGGGGCCGTGACCCACATACATACATTGGAAATGCTTAGACAGTACAGAAATGAGCAAATGCTTGTACATAACATATTTGGGGGAAAATTACATATTTGGGGGAGAAGTACATCCAAGGGTAGGATACATACAATCAGTATAGAGAGACAGAGCGTAGATTACTGTTCAGTACATATGAGTTTATAGCAGCGAGACATTTGAGTAAAAATGCTTAACTGAAGCTGGAGCAACTGAAGGTGAAATGTGCTCTGAGTAATTTGTTTCGTAGGGAGGTATTTGGTGCATGTCTGATGGGGCAGGTGGGCGTTCCAGGTCTGAGGTATGCGTAATTAAAGCGGCCTGGCCTTTGGATGTACGCATAAACGGGACATGGAGCAGTTTAGGGTCTATCCCTCTAAGGGAGTACGAAGGTGACGCTTGTTGGGAGAGGCAGATGACAGATAGGGGGGAAGGGAGTTGGACCAGTATTTGGCTGCAAATCTGGTGCAGTTGGATTGTCTGCGGTCATGTAGGGACGGTAGAGTTAACGAGCTATGGAGGTCGCAGTGATGTGTTGTTTGGGGGCAGCTGAGGATGAAACGGCAGAAGGAGTGGAACAGGGTGTCAAGGCTGGCCAGGGCGGACCCAGGGGCGATGGAGTAAACTATATCTCCGTAGTCGATTACGGGAAGGATCATTTTTTGCACAATGACATGCCTTGTCTGTGTGGGGAGGCAGCTTTTGTTACGTGTAGTGCCCCAAGTTTGGGAGTAGCCGCTTGCGTAGAGAGGTGATGTGAGATGAGAAATCTAAGTGTTGGTGTAGCCATACGCCCAGGTATCTGAAGCTCGTACAGTTTTCCAGGGGAGTTCCATCCAGGGTTTTGAAAGGGGGGCTGAGGACTTGGCGGGAGAGTCTTTGTGGTGAGCCAAAAGTTAGCGATATGTTTTTTTTAGAGTTAAGAAATAGCTGGTTAGACCTGAACCAGTTCTGGATAGCGTTGAAATCTTCCTGGAGTTGGATTGCTACACTGAGTGTTGTGGGACCAGAGGAGTAGAGGACAGTGTCATCTGCGTACATCTGAATGGAGGAGCGGGAGCATGCTGCTGGGAGGTCGTTTAGAAAGATGGAGAAGAGAAGGGGACCCAGGACTGAGCATTGGGGGACATCTGCAGGGACAGACAATGGGTGGGAGGTGTGAGAGGCTATTTTGACTACCTGTCTCCTGCCTACTAGGTAGTCATGGAACCAGTTAGTGGCTGTAGTAGAGAGCCCTGCAACGGTGAGTTTGGAGAGGAGTAGGGAGTGGGAGACTGTGTCAAAGGCCTTGGCTAGGTCAATGAAAATATCAGAGGTGACGTGTCCTTTGTCCATACTCGTGAGGATGTCACCTGTGACTCGAAGTAGGGAGGTGGTGGTTGAGTGGGATTTACGGAAGCCCGATTGGAAAGGTGTGAAAAAGGAAGAGGCGTCTAGGTACGGGGTGAGTTGGGACAGGACCAGTCTTTCCTGGAGTTTGGCCAGGATAGGAAGTAGGGAGATGGGTTGGTAATTTCCTGGGGAGGAGGGGTCACCTGCTTTTGGCAGAGGTATAATGGTAGCCAGCTTCCAGGTATCTTGCCCAGAGAGAAGGATAGGTTGAAAAGGTCGGCGGCTAGAGGGGCGTCAATGGCTGGGGCGGAGAGGTAAAGCATCTTTGCGTCCATGGATGTAGGGCATTTCCCTTTGTTTTTGTTTAGCGTCCGAAGGGAACGAAAGACATCTGCTTGGGATACTGTGCGGAAGGAGAACGGTATGGTTGTGGAGGTAGTGTGAGGGGCACATGTGCGGTGGGGAGGAACCGTGGGGTGGGTGTGGGGCAGGGAGGAAAGGAGCTGTTCAACGCAGCTGGCGAAGTGTGTATTAAAAGCTTCAGCTACGTGGATTGGGTCGGAGATAAGGGAACCCTGATCTTGTAGTGTCGGTGGAGCAGGTTGGGGGAGGGAGAGCAGAGTTTTGAGAGATTTCCATAAGTCAGTTGGGTGATTTATATTTTTGCTGAAAGTCGATTGGAAGTAGTTTTTTTTTGCTAGGCGAATACTGTTTATACACTTGTTACGATGGGATCTGTATGTAGTGAGGGATGCCTGAGTGCCCAGCTTTTTATAGTTTTTCCAGGCGTGGTCTCTGGCGTGGCATTTTTTGATTATGTCGGCCGTGATCCAGGGGAGATGCGCTCCTCGAACTCTTTTCGTACGTAGAGATGCGTGTATATCCCAGACTTTAAGGAAGTTTGTTTTGAAAGCCTCGAAAGCTATGTCAATGGAGGGTGCCATTGAGATGAAGGACCAGTTTATCTGTCTTAGGTCCGTCAGGAGGGAGGCTAGGTTGAGGGAGTTATAAGACCTGGTGACTAATATCTTTGGGGGTGGGGCAGGGGGGCTGTAAACCTTCCTGAGCATATAGATCATATGATGATCACTTATGGAATCGGGTAGGAGGCCTGCGCTTAGAATTCTATGTGGGAGGGAGGTGAGAGCCCAGTCCAGTAAGGTGTGATTTTGGGTTTTGTGATTTAGTCTGGTGGGATCAGTAATGAGCTGAGAGAGATTTTGGGCCTTAATTTTAGTCTTTAGGTGGGCTTTATCAGGGCCGAGCCAGTTTATATTGAAGTTGCCGGTAATATGAAGCTCACCCCCAGCTGCTAGCGACTGTAAGTTGCCCAAATGGGAGAGGATGTCCTTGGGAGGAGTGCAGGGGGGGCAGTAAGAGCCAGCCACATAGATGGGGTTGGAGCTAGGGAGAGAGATTTTAATGAGTAGTGAGTCAATGTTTCCAGGGGATCCGGGGATGTCCACTACAGTGAACTGGCGACTATTTGCGATGTACATTGCTGTGCCTCCGCCTCTCTTTTTCCTTGGTGGTCACGCCTGATTATTGCATACCCTGGTAGGGATACCTCCATATCAGTGTGATGCTGTTTTAGCCAGGTTTCTGAAATGACTAGGATGTTGGGGCGTAGGGTTAAGGCAAGTGGTTGCAGAAGCGAGAATTTAGATAGGAGGCTGCAGGTGTTTAAGTGAAGGATACGGAGGCCTTTTGGGAAAGAGAAAGGGGAGCGGGTGTTTGAAACTGGGGTGTTAGAACCAGGGTTTGCCTCTATATCCCTGACATGAATAGGAGAAGGGTGATGAGATGTTTAAATTTGACCCAGGGAGGTTTAAGGTTAGTAGTAGTGGTTGAGAGGTATGGGTAGGTGGGGGGTCGGTAGGAGAAGTGTGTAGAACCATAAGGCCTATGTGAAATGAGGGAGTAAAAAAGTAGCACTAATGATACCGTAATGGTCATATGTCAATGCTTGAGCAAGCGTGTGTGCGAAGGCAGTGTAGCAAGGGTTTGGTGTTAGATTTGGGGTCATAGGTGATGACTGTACTTTGCATGAGAGGATAGCTGGTGGCAGGGAATTGTTTGCCAGTTGGAGGAAAATGAAAAAAGTAGGCAGCAGCAGCATCCTTGCTTGTGATATTATTGGGTGGGCGAAGATTTTGGTTGGGAGCCCTTTGGTGGTGACAGCTGATAAGCTGCAAGTGGAGAAGTTGACATGAAAACTTCTGTAAAGAAGTCTGCTGTTTAATTCAGCTATGGCATTTGTTGTTACATTCAGGACTACAGGGATTAGGCATCCAATATATAATATGTAATATGTATTGCCTCAGATTTAAACAATAATGCATGAAAGGGTGGGAATTGTTGTGAGATTTACCCGCCCCTCTTGTGACCATGCGAAGTGGGGAAGGGATGTTCCCGTAGGCCCTGCGAAAATTGGATGTCCTCCTGGGACCTGCCTGTGCCATCATTGGGGTGGTGCCGGGACAGCTGCGGCATCACCCCTGCGGAAAGCCCTCCAACCCCTGTCTGCTGTGCCCAGCCTGTATGGTAGGATCCCCCCCACCAATTTTCCCCACGTTGTCCAGTATCAGAAAGGACCTTAAATTTAAAGTTTGTTGTTCATTCTATTGGTTTATTTATTTTAGCGTGACCGGGCCACCTGCCTGACCTGCCCTTGCAGGAAGAAACCCTTGCGGGGTTCAGTGAAAAACCTTGTGCCTGGATCACATTGGGCAGTGCCCCTACGCCAGAACGCTCCTTGCAGCAGTTCCCCCAGTGAACAAGACCAGTTGACTGGACCCCGCTTGGGCTAGCCAAGGCTAACGTCCTGGCTATGCTCTTGGGTTGCTGTGAAAAATGGGTGGGGCCTCTGATGTTGACCCCTATTGTGGTAGTGGGAGGTAAATACCGCCCCAGCTGTCATGACCCCCGGCATCGAAACCCCCCACTCACTGCCGTTTTTTGCAAGCTGGATGCTGCCGTGCTGCCATTAATCCCATGGGCTGACCTGTCCCACATGAACTCTGTGAGATCCAGCTGTTCTAATGATCGTAGGGATCTGGATGGAGCAGTGGGCTATTCAGCAAAGCTGTATTTGAACCCAGTGGCCTAATGCCAACTCCCTATAACTTGGGAAAGGTGCTGGTGGATTCGGGAGCTGGAATGTAAGTGGGCTGGAAGTGGGGTAGGACTATCCCAGCCACCTAAAGAGACTCCGATGCTCTACCTTTTTATATACTTTCTACAGTCTGAGTCGTGGCTCTCCAGCTGACTGCGGAGACGTAGGGAACGGTGTGCGTGTGAGAAGGGGGTGGACCCCCTTTAATATTTAGGAGTTAGTGGTATGCCCCCTTATCACCCTCTGTTGACCCTGGAGTAGAGATACTCTGATTATAACCTTTTTCCGCTGTTGGAGTAAAGACCATGTGCACAGTTCCCCCGCATACCATAAGTCGCCCAAAGCTGCGGAGTGCCCCAGGTCTGTATGGCTAGTAGCTTGTCTCATACACAAACTGAATACTTCTGTGATCCTGCTCAGCAGAAAACACCTGATCCCCACTGACGAAGCACGGGAAATTGCTTAATGGACTGAGCCGTCCCTTCTTGTACCTGGTGTATTTTTTTTTTTTTTGAAAGCTCCATGGTGTGCTCAAACTTTTTCTCCAATATCTGGTCCCCCCGCCCTTTTTTGGGGGTCCTCCCTGTAACCTTTGAGGGACATAAATGCTGTTTGGAGAACGTAATGGCTTACCACGCCTCTACCAGCGGGCATCTGCCGACGTCACTGAGTCCCTGGGGTAAGCACTGAGTGCCATAGGAGTAGGTGTAACTATCCCCCTGCAATCAATCTTAATTGCCCCAAATTGCGGGTTGAACTTGATCAAGTAAGTTTAGTACAGTTGTAACCTGTGCTCCTGCCGCTGTACCCCCTTGCCTAGTGGTGAGCCATATTGTGGCGAGGCAGGTGAATCTCGCTCCAGTTTCCTGGACCCTGCCTTAGAAAGCCCTGTCCCATAGGGGCTACTTGTTATTACTTGCATGGTGCAGTGCCACTGCGGTTCACCAAGCGCAGTGGCTCCCCTGATTTCCTGCCTGCAGCTCACTACCAGGAATCATGTGAAACTCTTCTTCCCCCCCCTTTTATTTGGAATGGATTAAACTCCCCCTGCTACTGGGAGATCAGTTACCTGTACTTGACACTAACTGGGACCTTCCTACCACACCCTCGAATAGTCCGGTTGAGGAACCGCCTGCCAGGTGCTGTGCCCTTCTCATAAGGCACTGATAGAGGATCTACTGAGTTGGAAGTCTACTTGTACTTGATCGGGGATGTGAAAGCATAACCACTGAGCATGCAGGGATTGAGCCACCTAACTGGGCATTGCCCCTGGATCCCCTATGGACGCGTAGTTATGCCACCTGGTGTCCCGTTTCAAGAGCATATCATCCTGGTCCTTGGCGGTGATGACAGACTGCTTCACAGTCAGTGTACTGTTTAAGTAAAGGTCTCCTATTCCAGTTTTCCTTTGTATTAGGGCATGGGGTTGTGAGCACCCTTGTTCCATGCCCCCAGGGGACCTGGGCCATTAAGCGGTTAATGGAATTGTTCCGTTGCTCAGTAGGTGGGGAGACCAATTCCCTGTCCCCCATCTGCACGGTGCATTTCACCACTTGCGCTTCCCTGGGGTGTTAACAAGGGCCGTGTGCAATAAACCTGCCTGGTGGGCAACTGGCGCTGGAGGGCCAGACCTCCCCCTCTGTGACGGAGTGCATGGCCACCTGGCCTGTCGTGGTTAGAAATCACAAGGCAAATGCTTCTCCACTATGCCTGCACCCATCTTGCTTTGGGAGGGTAACCACCAGTCCAGCATCCTGTACTTCAGGCTCAATTGTCCAGATAGGGAAAACCCTGCTCTGTGTGGCCCTCAATCCGACGGGCTGCCCAAAGTCCACAACCTAAAGTGCTCCATTAGAAGATACCCAGAAGTTTATGCAGAGACCCTATGCATATTGGCGACCCCAGTGGTGAGCAGCCTGTCACCTTCCATGGCTGTGCCATGTACAGTACGGAGAATGTGGCATAGATAAACTGCCTCCATGTGTAAGGTCTCTCTCCGAGAACGCATCGAGGCCTGAACAACGTGAGCCCGTACCGAATAACGTGCTTCCCGTGTCCCAATAAGATTCCCGAGGCTGTTGCTTCCTTTTTCTGGGAAACGACCCCCCCCCCTTTTTTTTTTCGCAAAATATGATCAGCGTGCTTCTCCTCTTTCAGCAGTGGACCATCGTGTCCCATGCCACAGTGCATCTGTGCCATGGTGCAACCGTGGCGTGCCCTGTTTCGGCATTGGGTGACAATATATTACGTATTCTGTCTTTTTTTTTTTTAACCAGGAATGGCACACTAAGCTGAACGATTGTTTTATGGGGCAACCTGGGAGCACCTGGAAGTTAAGTGACCTCCCAGTCAATTGACCGAAGTATTTAAACCTTCGTGGTTGAATTGAAAATTGTAAAAGATGGTAGAGAAATTGTACTAGAGGCGCCCCCCCGACCCCCTGAACTGTGCAGGGGAGCGTGAGGAGGGAGTACTTCCGTGATGTGTGCTGCACCTGGAGAAGCCCAGTCAGCTGCATTCACATGCTGTTCCTGCGGGTCGTATTGAGTGGTGTCCGATGGAACCCGCATAATTAACCACCTTTCCCTAATACCAGACCTATACTGCTCCTGGCGTGTCACACAGCCCTCGCTGGTGGATGGGCATCAATGGCCAGTGCCGCTCTAAGCATTAAGGACTGCCATGAAATGAGAGTGCCTGCGGGACTCTAAAACCGCACCCCCACCATGCACCACTGAACCAGGGACCCTATGGTTGTTGACCGAGGGCTCCCCCTTTGACGGAAGCCTACAGTTGTGCTGCCTGTAAGTGAAAAGATTGATTACCCCTGACGTGGATGGTTTAAGGGTATTCTTATTCCCTAATGGCAGCTAGTGTCCCATCAAAATTGGCCAACCCAAGACCTGCCACCCTCTGTCGTACAGTGACCTGCGCGGTTTATGTGCCAGTCCGAGGTGGGCTGCTTCGACCCACTCGGGATAGCCATCCAAATCTGCACTAATATTATTTATATATATATATATATATATATTTTTTTTTTTTTTTTTGAGATATATAACATTTTTTTTTTTTTAATTGTGCAACCGGTTGCCTGTTAAGAGGCCTGTTGTAGCCGGGCAACCAGGCGCTGCCCTGTTCTGCTCGCGGGGTTCACCTGCTGTGTGGCCGCCTCTCCACGTACTCACTCCAGCTGGTGTTTTGCAGCTGCCCTCATAAGTACCCTTCAGTCGGATCAAAAACTGCTGAGTCCTGAGTCCAAGCACTGAAACCCAGTCTCCGTCCCTGTGCTGGTCAGGTTAATACTGCTGTAACCCTGTCCACCACCAGTGGCAGCTTGGTGCGGCTGCGGTGCACCCCTGCATGCGATGTGCTCTGTGCGCCTCTGGAATGACATGCGAGTATGCACTGTTCAAAAAGGAACGCCGACAGGGCTGCCTGTAACCGCACTTTTGCTTGTTACTCCCCGGTGCCCCCAGGAGAATATACAGTGCCGAAAACCTTGTGCAGCATTAGTTGATGAATAATACCGCAAGTACCTAGCTTTGGCTCAGCACTCATGACCGTCCGGTCTTCCTGTTGGATTTGTCCCATGAAGTGGAGGTTGCCATAAGAGACACTGGGGTCGTGGCCCATGTAGAGATTCCGGGGGAAGTGCGACTGTGCCAGGCTGAAACAGGGCAATTCTCTTGGTAACCAGGTAAGTCCCATTCAAACACCATGAAGTCTTGCTATATTATAACAATAGCAGTCAGCCACTGCAGCTGAACTGCCCCGGAGAGGAAGGAGTTAACTCCAGAAGATCTGGAGTTCTACAGCGCAAGGGCGCTGTGACCAAAGCTCTATCTGGCAGTTTCAAATGAAACTGTCAGATTCTTTACTCCGCTTCACTGAACAGTCGCTCCGGAGATCAGCTCCTTCAGCTCGGTTCATTCTCGGTTCAAGAGAGTAGTTTTCGGTTCATTTGAACCGGCAAAAGTCATTATTTTAACCGCATTTCGGTTCTAAAGCTCTATCTGGTAACCGTAAGTACAAAAATTCAAGTCTGTGTGGAAAATTAATTATCGGTTCGGTTTTGAACCGATCGCTTGGTTTTTTCTGCCTTTTAAAACTGTACTGTGGGTTTTAGAGTGCGGTTCCCGGTTCTTATCGGTTCTAAAAAAACCGAAATTATTACGGTTTTTTCAAATACCCGTGACACGGTTAGGAACCGATAAGGGTGTCTTGCCTGGCACTGCCATCAAAAGGGCAAGTTTTTGGTTAGGCTGGCATTATGTCTGAGAAACCCAAAAGAAAAACCGGGCCCACTGGGTTTCAACACTGTGATGTCTGTGGGGACGCCTTTGCCAAGGCTGACCCACACACCACTTGTGTCTATTGTCTGGGGGCTGACCACCTCCTGTCAGACTGCCAGGTGTGTAAAATTCCTGCAGCCACCCTGGAGAAGAGATTGGGCGGCTCAGGGAGCGAGAGAGCCAAAAAGTCCGCTGACCGGATGGCCAGCCGTTCCAGTACCCACTGGACCAGAGGACCCCTCTGACCAGGCGAGACTTCCTCGGGCAAAGGAAGACTGGTTCAGAGGAACCAGTCCCAAGTAAAAGACAAAGAAATCAGGAGGTTTGGAGTCCAGAATTGTGTCTCCAACTGCTGCAGAGATAGCTAAAGCCATTCAGATTGTCCAGTCACTGTCTCAGGGATCTGTAGAACCACCAACAGTTGGTAAAAGGTTGGTTCGTTCAGTCCCAGTGGTTCAGGATTTTGAATTTGAGGATTTTTATGAACCACAGGAGGGGGAGGAGGAATTTGATCAATATATGTGTGGCTGGGAGGGTCTGGGCGTGCCCATTGAACGGGCATTTCTCCAGACAGACCTTTAGAATCTCCCCTATTCTGTCTGAGTCCCTTCTTTCTTTATTTTTACAAAAGGTTGCAGAAACCCTCCAGCTTCCTTTAGAGGAGGCTGTGGATGAGCAAGAGGAGCCTGATTATGGGAAATGATGGATATTCCAGAGTCTAGGAGGTTGTCTATTCCTTTGCATAAGTCATTTAGGAAGCAAACAACAAAGATTTTAAAAATCCTCATTCTGTCCCTCCTGTAGATAAAAAATGGACAGAAGGTATACTTTGTCAGGCTCGGATACAGACTTCCTTATTGAGCAGTGTAGTCATGTAGGTGTGGTACAAGCTGCAGCCTGTGACAAGGCTAATATTCCTCTGGCCTCACATCCTCCTGACAAGGATTCTAGGAAGATTGATGCCATGGCGAAGAAACAGTATATGGCAGCTTCTTTGGGACTCAGGCAGGCAAATTATATGGCTTATGTGGCTAGATATCAGAAATCTAGGTGGGACACAGTATTGCAGTTAGCCAAGCAGGCCCATGGCCAGCTGGCTAGTGAGTTGGAACAGGTGGCTGCTGATGGCATTGAAGCCTCTAAAGTTCAATTCCATACTGCTGTTGATGTTAATGATGTTTCCTCCAGGGTCATAGCCACTTCTGTAGCTTTCCGTAGGTTGGCATGGCTCAGATGCACTAATCTGTCCCAAGATACTCAGTCAAAGGCTATGGATTTTCCTGTAGTGGAAATTCTCTGTTTGGGAGCAAACAGAAAATTATATGAAAAGATGGATGAATACAGAACTACCTACAAAAGTGCCAGGCTAAGGAGAAGCATGCCATGCCACAAGGCATGCTCCCAGAAGTGAGGGCAGACCCTTTTCAGGCCTTTTACAATTTCAAGCCTCCTCTGCTGTCTCATAGAGGTTTCTTCAGAGGCAGGGGTAGACGTGGCGCAAGTAGGACTGCTCCTCCCCTCAGCCAAGGCTGCTGCTAAGCAGGCACCTGATGGAGTGCCCAGGGCCGTTCTCCTGTACCAGTGGGGGCAGGTTGGCCTATTTCAGCCAGAGCTGGCTGTCCCTAACTTCGGACAGATGGGTTCTGGAGGTAATAGGCCAGGGTCTGGTTCTCAGCTCAAATATTTTCCAAAGATGAGAGCCAGGCATTTCACCTGCAAATCCTTCAGAAGCCCTTGCTTTGGAAGCAGAGGTTTCTTCTCTTCTGGTCTGCAAAGCAGTGGAAAGGTTCCTCCTTGCCATCAGGGCAAGGGGCTTTATTCAAGATACTTTCTTACCCCAAAAGACAGGAGAATGGCGCCCATTCTGGATTTAAGATACTTGAACAAGCATCTGTTGAAACCAAAGTTCAAAATGTTAACTCTGGCAATGATATTGCCTCCTAAGACCAGGGGACTGGCTAGCTTCCCTGGACCTCAAGGATGCCTATTTTCATGTTCTGATCAGGCCTTCCCACCGAAAGTACCTCAGGTTCGAACTGCCCTCAGGCCACTACCAGTTCAGGGCATGCCTTCGGCCTTCACCTCTCGCCAGGGTATTCACAAAATGTCTGCTGTAGTAGTGGCTCATTTAAGAAGGCAAGGGGTTGCTGTGTTTCCCTACCTGGACGACTGGCTCATTGTGGGTCAGTCTCCAGGTCAGGTGAAATCCCACTTGCAAGTCACCCAGCAGCTTCTCACTTCTCTGGGATTCCTGCTAAACTTACCAAAGTCAGTTCTGGAACCAGTTCAGGCCCTAACTTTCATAGGCGCAGAATTGAACACAAGGTTAGCCAGGGCCTTTCTTCCCTCGGAAAGGGTGGACAGACTCATCGCCCTGGCATCCTCCTTTACCCTGGGTCTCTCGACCAGCAAGGCATTTTCTGCAACTCCTCGGGCACATGGCTGCTTCCACAGCTGTTGTGCAGGAGCAAGATTCCAGATGAGGGACATTCAGTTCCATTTGAGGGCCTATTGGTCTCAGAGGAAGGACCCCTTACCAGATTGGTCCCAGTTACTCAAACCCTGATCCTGGCCTTACACTGGTGGCAGGATCAAAGCAATCTGAAACAAGAGGGTTCCCTTCATTCCATTTCTCCCTCCCTCACCCTCACCACGGATGCCTCCCTGTTAGGGTGGGGGGCTCACCTGGGCGACCTTACCACTCAGGGAGTGTGGTCTCCTCAGGAATCTCTGCTCCACATCAATCTTCTGGAACTCAGAGCTGTCTTTTTAGCTCTTGGGTCTTTTCAGATTCTGTCCAGAACAAAGTGGTTCAAGTCAGGACAGACAATACCACCACAATGTGGTACATCAACAAGCAAGGGGCACTCGGTCTTCAGCCTTGTGCACAAGCAATGAAGTTGTGGTCTCTGGCTTATTCCCTGAACACCTCCCTGATAGCGGTTCATCTCCCAGGGAAGGACAATGTGCTGGCGGACGCCCTCAGCAGAATTTCTCAGGGCCATCACGAATGGGCTCTGAATCCACAAGTACTGGGGTCTGTCTTTGCCAGTTGGGGCACTCCTCATATAGATCTTTTCGTGCCTCAGACAACCCCAACTTCCTCTTTTTGCTGCAGGCCTCCAGTACTGGGCTCAGTCCCTCTGGATGCCTTTCTGTTGGATTGGAAAGGGAAGTTCCTGTATGCCTTCCCCCTTCCTCTCCTTTTCAGGGTACTTGAAAATCAGATCTCAACCTTGCAGAGTGATTCTGATTGCCCCAGATTGGGCCAGACAGCCCTGGTACCCTCTGCTCCTGTCCCTGGCAGTCCACCCTGCCCTGAGCCTGCCCAGAGTTCACGACTTACTGGCCTGTGCACAGGGAGAGTGTGGTATCCGGACCTCAAGTCCCTCCACCTCAAGGCTTGGCTCTTGAGGAGCTAGAATTTGTTGATTTACACCTTTTCTCAAGGTGTTATGGATATTTTAAAGGCTTCAAGGAAGCTCTTCCACTAGGGCCACTTATAATTCTAAGTGGAAGAGGTTTTCCATCTGGTGCTCTGAGGAGGCAGATTACCCCAGAATCTGCTGATCTTCCCATTCTTTTGGACTATTTGGTCCATCTGAATTCATAGGCCTTAGACCAGCTACCCTGAAGGTTCATCTGGCAGCTGTCTCTGCTTTTGTGTCAGCAGGAAGCCTGCCTCCTTTCTTCTCACCCTGTGTTCTCCAAGTTTTTAAAGGGTTACTTCACACTAACCTCCTTTTGGAACCAGCTCCCGCCTGGGACCTGAATATTTGCATTGCTCAGTTAATGCAACCCCTTGAGCCTCTGTCTTCAGCAGAACTCAAGTATTTAACTTGGAAAACCGTTTTTCTAGTAGCTATCACCTCTGCCAGACGCATAAGTGAGTTACAGGCCCTGTCAGTGGAAGAAGATTTTATCTCTTTCCACAGAGATAAGGTAGTCCTTAGGACTAATAGAAAGTTTTTGCCTAAGGTGGTATCTGATTTCCACCTGAATCAATCTATCTCCCTCCCAGTATTTTTCACTGAGCATTCTTCCTCAGGTGAGAGGAGACTGCACAGCTTGGATGTCAAAAGGGCATTAAGTTACTATCTAGGCGCACCAGAGGTCATAGGTTGAATCCTCAACTGTTTCTTACCTATGGCGAGGTTGGCAAAGGAAACCTGCCACTAAGAGAACAATTGCAAGGTGGATTGTCTCTTGTATCCAATTTTGTTATCAGAAACTGGTAGAGTACCCCCTCAGGATTGAGGGCCCACTCCACCAGGGTATTAGCGCCCAGCGGCTGCTAGAGACATTCCTATTCTGGAGATTTGTCAAGCTGCTACCCGGAAGATAGTTCACACCTTTACCAAGCATTATTCCCTGGATGTCCAGTCCAGGAGAGATGCTCAGTTTGGCACAGCTGTGCTTCAGAGCCTATTTCCTAAGTAGGTTCTGACCCTCCTCCATGGAGGTACTGCTGTGTAATCTGCTATTGTTATAATATAGCAAGACTTCATGGTGTTTGAAGAAAAAATTACTCACCTTAGTAATTGCTTTTCTTCATGAGTCTTGCTATATCTCTTTCCACCCTCCCCTCCTGCCCTCTCAGAACTCCTACTTAGGTAGAGGTGGCAAATTAGTGCAACACTGTGTCCTTTGTTTTAGTTTTCCCTAACCCTGTTTTCCTTTGGGTTAGGGATCTAGATTGTTCATTTAGGTTATTTTTTATTGCCCTTCTTGGACTTGAGTCTTGGGGAAGGGGGTTCATATGGGCTTGTCAAGGGTGGTAAACGAACCATAATACCATCAATCTTTGTTATTATGGTTCTGGGTGTTTCTTTTTGTTGTTTATATTGTTGTTATTACTACTAGTAGGTAGCCATAGGCTAGTGTAGTTTTCCACACAGACTTTTCGTCTTTTGATGTTGGCTTCAAAAGATCTGACAGTTTCATTTGAAACTGCCAGATAGAGCTTTGGTCACAGCGCCCTCGCGCTGTAGAACTCCAGATCTTCTGGAGTTAACTCCTTCCTCTCCGGGGCAGTTCAGCTGCAGTGGCTGACTGCTATTGTTATAATATAGCAAGACTCCATGAGAAGAAAAGCAATTACTAAGGTGAGTAATTTTTTCTTAGGCCCCAGCCTATTTTCCAGGGCTCTGAGTCACTGTGTGGAAGTGGAGGTTGTGGGAATCAAACCCAGGTCCATCGGATGTCAGTCTTAAGTTCTGGGCTATACAGCCCACCCGTCAGGGCAAGAGTGAGAGACTCGACTCTGTCTTGGGTGGGGTGGTTGGCGACCCGCCAAACCTGTACTGGCACGCAAATGGCAGCCGCTGAACTGCCCGCTCAGCTAGCTGTTTTCCTTTCCTTTCCATTTTATTTATTTCTCTTTTTAAAAATTTTTTTTTTTTGGCGTACCCTCTGAAATGGAGCACGGCTCCAGATAGAGTGGAGATTTTGTAGCTTTACGGGAGATTGGGCAGCGTGTCGAACACGCTGAGCAGGGAGGCAGTTCTACCGGTTGCACCGCACGGAGACTGACGGTGTACCTGGAGGGGTAGCATGCCTGGGTTACTGGTAGGGAAGGGGGACGGGTGGTTGAATAGCTACAGACTGCCAGGGAAGGAGGGATTCTGAACTCTGGCTATAGCTATAGCACAGAACAAAGAGTATTACAGCCTAAAGCCATAGAGAGCTTCCTATCACGACGCCCGCATGGCCCCGGCTAGCAGTCGATGTAGCCCAGGGCAGTTAGCATGCAGCAGAAAAGTTAGTAAGAAATGCAGATATACAAAATATAGGCCTAGCTGGTCTGAGCCCTGAAGGAGGGGGCAGGGTATGGGGTGGGGGTCCTACCTTGTGTTCAGTGTTCCTACACTGCTGGCTGGACGGAAAGAGGAAGATCCTCTGTTGTCCAGACCCTATAATCCTGGCCCCAGCCCCTCCCAGCTTCAGGCTACTCCTAGCCTTTCACCTCTGAGTCTGAGGCCATTGGTCACCACCCTCCTGTTCCTTGGACCTAGGAAGGTGGTGACCAGGGATTGGCTTATGGCCACCAGGCAGTTACCCTCCCCGAAATTCTAGGAGGGACCGTTCACGACTGGTTGCCTCAGGGTGTCTTCTGTCAGAGACCGTGACATGCCGACATCAGGGGCCTGATATTCATGTGTGGCCAAAGCAGAGGGCAAAACTTTGCACTGCCTCTTCAGTTACCCGAGTGTTCAGAACTGGTATATTCAGTGGAATAGCACATCAGGGCTATTCCACTGAATATAGGACCAGTGAGATGCAGTGTTAAGCCACCTAGCACCAGGCAGACATGGCCCCCATAATGGGGTGGCACAATGGCTTGTGCCCAGGCCAGAATTCCCATTCAAGGGACCTATGCAATGAGTCTACTGGGCATGCAAGGCGCTAAGGGGCCATTTACATGCCCATTATGGGCTCATTTTGCACAGGGAGCTAGGCCAACATGCAGCCTGCCCTCCCCTGATTTTTTTTGTGTACTTTTTTATTCTCCTGGAGGCCAAGGGGATCTCTCCAGGGCACCCACTCAAACTTGCCTCTACTCCCCTCCTGAAACCCCTCCTCTGGACTCCTTCAACCCCACAGCTCATTCAGGGGAGGGCCTGACCACTCTTGGCGGCCTGTTCTGGAATTAGAGGGATTGTCGTGGAGTTGGGCAAGGAGAGGAAATCCAGGGAGGTAGGTCCGGCTATGAGGATGTGGGCAGTTCCCTGTGGCCCCCTTTGCCTCCACCAGGCCACCAGGGTATTTTCCTTATAAGTTTTCCTGGAGCACAGTCGTGCAATGACGGCAGTGCACTCAAAGTGCAGCCGTCTGCTGGCGCTCCTAACCCCAACATTGCGTCGAGTCGCACTTCCTGTGGGGTTCCCAGTCTCCACTAGGGGCTGTTCATGGAGCGAGGCTAACCCAGATCCCTCCCTGGGAAGGGAGAGCAGTCCACTGGATGCTCAGCCGCTTCCCTCCCCTGCCGACCCCGACGACCCGAGTCTGTTCCCAAACCCAGGTCGCCGGTGTGGCGCAAGGTCTGGCATCCAGCGCCTCACCCTCAGTACCACCAGGCCAACATCTCCCCTGATTGCCTGTGTCCAGAGAGCTATCCCTGGTGCCAGTGGTGCCCCCCCACACCAATTAGCCCCCCTCCCCATTTTCGATCGCTGTCCTGTTCAGAGGTAAAAATATATCCCTGGTGGTCTAGTGGTCTCTTCCCTATCGCTGATTGCCATCCCATTCAGAGGTAAAAAATATGTCCCTGGTGGTCCTTCCCCCAGCACTGTTCACAGTCCCATTCAGAGGTTAAAAAAAAAATAAATATATAGTCAGAGTGCAAGAAAATGGCTCCAGCCACTCAGGAGTGTGCTCGAGACAACAGAAATCAAATATAGCAAAGCAAGTACCGGCACAACTGGAGACTCGTCCACATCTTCAGTTTATTATTAAAAATTATAATACAGACAGATACCCTTATGGGTCACATCATCCCATCCCCTAGCCTGAGCAACTCCTCTCAGGTCCTCACAATCAAAATCCTCCTTGGTGCACATAACAAGGAACTCACTGTCATCTCAGTTTACCTACCCCCAAGAGACCAGGCCGCTGGCTTCCATAGCATCATTGAATATCTAAGGGTCCAGCAACATAATTCTGAAACCATAATCATGGGTGATTTTAACATTAACTGGCTCTCCGCTGAGGCCACTACCTATAAGGATGCAGCCGCGGCGCATCACCTCACTCAACTGGTCAATGCCCCCACTAGGTGTAACTATAGGACAGGCTCCCTTACGCTTCTAGACTTGATTCTGTCTAACTGCCCTGAATGCATCTCCAATGTTTCTGTACTCCCGGATACAGTAAGTGACCACTCGCCTGTCATCTGCTCCTGGTCAAACAAATACCACAAGCCCCCTCCCAAGCTTATCTATGCCAGGGTTATCAAACAATGGCACCTCCAGCTGTTAAAATCCAATCTAACCAGGCTGAACTGGGCAGTGCTTGACTCCCTCAGTGACACCAACAAAGCCTTGGACCTATTTATCAGATGTTTCAACGAAGCCTGTGACATCTATGCACCAGTGAAAAAGATGACAGTCAAAGGACAGACCAACCCCTGGGTTACTACTGACCTTTTAACTCAACTCAAGCACAGAGACCACTTCTGGCATTGTGCTCGTGCAACTCCGACGCAAGTAAACATACAATTATACAAAGCAGCCAGAAATGATTGCACTTGAAAAATACGGAATGCTAAACGCAGCTATTACAAAGAGGCACTGACCAACTCTTGGGGCCAGGGAAAAAAATTCTGGAACAACATGGAAGAACTCACAGGCAAGGATCCCAAAGCACCACCCACTATGCTCAACCTTCATGTCACTCCTACACTCGACCTAGGTACCATCACCAGCACTTTTAATAATGCATTTACAAACCTGGACAGTGTCCTTCCACCAAATTTTTTCGATGACCTCCCCTCCAGCTCCTCCCAAGTTACCCCCCAACTAGAACATACAACCCCAAAGTTATTTTTTTAAGGAGGTCCCACCACAAGTAGCTAGAAAATACATTCAAAAGGCTATCAGCAAACAAGGGTACAGTGGTGACTCCCTTGACCTGAAACTGCTGGCACAAATCCTCGATGAAATCTTAGAACCACTTACAAAGATCTTCAATCTCTCTCTCTTAGATTGGGCCATTTCCCCTCTCTCTGGAAGAAAGCCACTGTCACACCGGTTCACAAAAGAGGAGATAGGACGCTCTACACCAATTACAGACCTATCTCACTCCTCCCCCCACTATCTAAAGCGCTGGAGCGAATAGTGTCGGACCAACTAATTGAATTCCTGGATAAGTACAATGTACAGTGCCCAGAGCAGCATGGCTTCAGAAAAGGGCACAGCACCACCACTGCACTACTGGAATTTACAACTTTCATCCATGCCACGCTTGACAAAGGGAATTGTGGAGGGGCAGTATTTATAGACCTTACCAAGGCATTCAACACAGTTAACCACCCCCTACTGCTCAAGCAACTGTCCTCCATTGGGATCTCCAGTGATGCCCTTCCATGGTTCACCAGATACCTTGGTAATCGGATCCAACGTGTAAGGATTGCAGAGATCTCTTCGAATGAGAAACCGGTCCGCTCCGGAGTCCCCCAGGGGTCTATTCTGGACCCTCTTCTCTTCTCCCTCTTCATCAACAATCTCCCCAGTGCCTGCCACCAAAAAATATTACTATACGCAGACGATGCAGTCCTGTTTTCCAGCCACCATGACATTACAGTCCTTGAATCCCAGCTGCAGCTCGACTTCAAGCGCATTGAAGACTGGTTCAATCCTCATAAACTTGTCCTGAACCACAGCAAGACTAAAGCCATGTCCTTCTGTAACCAACGGAGCAGGCACAACTCTCTGTCCCTCACCATCAAGAACCACACTGGGAACCCACTCGAACATGTCAAGGAGTTCAAGTACCTTGGTATTACCCTGGATAGTACCCTCTCCTACACTCGGCATATTGACACTGTTGCCAAGACCCCAATATCACAGATTGGACTACTACACAAATATAAGCACTGTATGCCTCGGATGCCTCTAAACTAGCTATCTACAGCTCTGTCACCTCTATCATTGACTACAGCCTTGCCATCTATGGCTGTGCCTCAACAAGTGCCCTCCGCAGGATCTCAGTTTCTCTCAACAAAGCTTGTAGACTACTAACGGGTGCGGCCTGACAAACTCACACCTGTGACCTCTATGCACAGGCCAGCTGGCTACCCCTACTCAGCAGAATACAATGCCAGACCTGCTTACTTACCAAAAAGATTCTCCTCGGTCTCATGCCACCTGGTGTTAGCTCACTCCATACTACCTACAGTGGCACTCAACAAACACGTGGTGCCCAATCTCTAACCTTTCAGGTTCCTAGATGTCGTACCTCCATGGGTCAGCGGTCCTTTATCTATAGAGCCGCTCAATGGTTCAATTCCCTCAATAAAGAAGCACTTTCCTCTACTACGCTTGGACCCTTCAAAAGGAATCTCAAACTTTACCTCACCTCTACCACTCAATGTGACTGCTTCTCTGAACAGAGATCTCTCTAAATACCTCCCAGCTCACTCATGTCTCACAGTCCGCCCTTTCCCAGTCTCATTCCCTCTGGCACCGGTCCTTCCTTGTGACTCCTTTCCTGCCTCGCATCTCCACTGGTACAAGACATTTTCCACCACCATCGGACAGTGGCCCATTAGCCTGCCAACTTCCTCTCCCAGTCGCACACCTGCAATACTAACTGCCTATGGTGCCCTCTATCTCTTATTGTTACTGCAGCCAGCTGCCTACTCAAGCTGCTCGTTATATGAATATTATCTCAAAGTATGTTATAACTGAGTATCTTTATTTTTTCTTTTAGTTGTTTTGGTTGTTTTTTGTGCATTCTTTTACTACCTCTGTATGTATGTTGACCCTCATCCTTTGACGTGGAACCTTTGTAAACGAGCAGTTTCTGCTCAAAGATATTTGTAATCCGAGACTTTAATAAAAAAAGACAAAAAAAAAACATATAAGCATAAAAGAGGAAAGACGCCATTCAGCAAACAATCGACTGGCTAACCCTCTACTGGTTTCGCACATACAGGTGCATCATCAGGAGGTGCTGAGCCAATAGGAACACAGGTTTCAGTACAAAATCTCTTAAAGGTGTATTACCACAATTCCCATATTAAGTGACAAGTGCAGTATAATCTTAAAGTGCAAACAATAAATGAGGTGCTGGATGCTGTACCTCGCGCCACGCCGGCGACTTGTGTTTGGGAATGAGCACGGGTCATTGAAGGTCGGCAGGGGAAGAGAAGGACTGAGCGTCCGATGGACTGTTCTCCTTCTTCAGGGAGGGGGGGCCCTCTACTGTCGGCACCCGTTCGCCTCCTGGCGGAGGCTGGGGGACAGAGCACCATGCAGTTGCTTGGGGAGGAGCTGGGAGCAGATGCCTGGAGGGAGCGCATGTGGACACGTGCGCACTCCCCTCCACCGGTGTCATTGCACGCCCCCATTTTCAGGGAAGTAAACAGGGGAAAAAGAATGGCCTCCTCATTGAGCGGCTTGATGGCCATCTGAAGATCTCCGGCTCTGGGGGCGCGCCTGATCTGGATCCCTATTGGGTGGGTAAGTTGGGGGCTCCCCACAATGAGGGGTAAGCCACAGGGGACAGGGCGGACCCTAATGGAGTGCAGGAGAATGGATAGCAGCAGGAATCCCGGTGGAGTTGCCAGGAAGAAAGGGAGCAGACAGGTATGCCAAAGGAGGAGATAAAAAAGTACAGAAAAAAAAATAATGTCATAGCTAATTTTCATGATATTACTGAAAGATATCAACTTACATGAATATTATTCAAATAAATTTTCTACAAAAACCAATCCTATCATTTGTGACTATTGCAGCTAGAGTCATATTATATCATATTAATTTACTTGTTTAAAGACATTGTCAAAAAAAAGTTTTGGGAACCTGTAAGAACAGCAGCATCGAGGGAGGATATAGCAATGAATAGCACCATTACAAAAAAGCTTGTTGCAGACTACTGAATAGGTATATCAACATTTTATATAATTAAGAAAAAGGAAAGAGAATTGCAAACCCAAATGATTAAGTGTGTCAGGTCTCATGAGTCCCCTATTACTGTATGCTTTCTAAATATCCAGGTGTTTAAGGTACCATTAGCTAAAATCTGCACTCCCTGTAAAAGAAAAATACAATACTAAGGATATAACACAGCGGGCTAAATAAGACAGAACATTACACTACAGAGAGATAAAGCAAAATGTTCACCTTTCTCATACATTGTTAAATGTCAAAATATAACAACAGTTTAAAGGTTCATTTTTTTTGTTCTTAATACAGGCCATAAGTTCTGTTTCGTCATTAAGGCCAGGGGCACCATTGCCCCCAAGGTGAAAATTCAAAAGGATTCTCTGTGTGCCAATTTATTTTTCAGGTCTCCACCACGGGGTCCCAATTTCACCTTCTCAATTGCACAGAATTTAAATCTATGTGTGGTTCCCCATTGATCTTAGCATGTTTGCCAGTGCATTTTTCGGATCGCCCCGTTATGGCCCTTAGATGCTCACCAATTCTATTCTTAAAAGGCCTTGAAGTTTGACCTACATAAAAGGCCCCACATTCACATGTCGCTAAGTAAATAACATTTTCTGTGATGCAGTTAAAAACGTCATGCATTTTGTACAGCTGTGTGCTGTTGCATGTACTGAATGTGTAAGTCTTTAAGATATCCGAGCAAAATGTACAGTTGCCACATGGAAAGCTTACATGGGGTTGGGGGAGTAACCAGTTTCCAGTTTTACCAGTTTCTGTAACAATTTTGGGATGGTAACTATGTACCAATCTATCTTTAAGATTTTTTTTCTTTTTTTAGTAATTCAAAGTTTATTGAATTTTAGCATTTAGGTACAACAGTATGTATAAGGCATAATGAATAAAGAGCCAAACAATATGCATATATAAAGAAAACATTTGAAAATACAAAACCATTTAAGATATTATAAGCTATACATTCGGGTAGCGTGTTTGCATAACCATCAAAGCTGAGCATTATGGGCCGGCCCGGTGGCACTGAGGGGTTGAGGCGCTGGATGCCACGCCGGCGACCCAGGTTCGGGAACAAGCCCAGGCCATTGGGGGTCGGCAGGGAAGGGAGAGGATTGAGCTTCTGGAGGACAGCTCTCCTTTCCCAGGAGGGTGGGGGGTGTAGACTCTGCACTTGTCTGGCCTCTGGCGGAAGCCGGAGGCACAACAAGCATACGAGTACACAGAGAGAGATAGGAGTGAGGACATCAGCAGGGACGCCTTGACGTCTGGGCGTAGCCACTCCCTTAGAACAAGGGAAAAACACATCGGAGCGCCGAGGGGAAGGAGCGCTGGGTATAGGCCCTAATGACTGCTGCCTGTCTGACCGCCGGAGGGGACCCGACGAAATCTGAATGATCGGGGTGTACGGGCCCCACCTTGTACCCGCCTGGGGGACATAGCCACGGCTCCATGGGGGTCTACCGGGGTTCCAGGTAAGGCAGCAGTGGGGGTAATACCCTTAGCGGCTCCCGACTGAGCGGGGCTCCGATGTTGAGAGAGAGAGGGGATAAAATACAATTTAAAAAAAAAATAAAAAGCTGAGCATTACTGATGCGTATAATATAAGGACATTAATTATTAGTGTTTAGAAAGGGGGCAGTTTACATATGGTTCCCAGACTTCTAAAAAATTTGTCCAGCCGTTGCAATTTCATATAGGCAGTGCTTTCATAACTATCTCTTAAACTCAGGTCTTGTAACCTTTCTTTAATCGATGGAGTTTCTTGGCTGTTCCAATGTCTAAGAATAACATTCTTTGCTGCTATGAAAGCCGCAATCAACCAGAGTTTTTGACTTATTGATAGACCAGAAAGTTCCGACCAGATACCCAGGATTGCAGCGCTGGCTGAACAATGAAATGTGCAACCCAGGACGCTATTACAAATAGAATAAAGTATGGGATGATGTGTGTAACGAGAAGTTTATGCCCCCAAGGTGTTAGATGCTACATAAACCCCGAGAGCAAAGCTCGAGGGGTTTATGAAGCATCTAACACGGAGGGGGTGTGTAAACTTCGAGTTTACACACACACTGGCCCATATTTTATTTTATATAATTGTTGTGTTGCCTTTTTTTGCCTCAGTAATTAAATAAAATGTGTACAGCAGTGTAATGGTCGTAATCGAGGTAGTCCTGGAAGGTAGTCTTACCTTTTTGAAGCAGTGCTATTTTTCATTTACGGTCAAACAGTGGTTGGAAGAGCAGAAATAGTTAAGTGACTAGAGTTTCAAACAAACTTTTAACTTTCAAAAAAGAGTAAGTCTTTCCCCATATGCTTCGTGTGCTGTAGCTATGGCGGTTGCCGAGGAAGTTCTAGTCGCTATGGTGACTGTATCGGGTCACCTGTAGAGGGAAGGGGGATGAGAAGAAGCGGTAGAGATTTTGGTAGAGATTTTGTTTTAACATTATTTTAAGGTTCACTCTCTGAAAAAATGCCAATGGGGGAAAACTGGAAGGAGTTCTGAGTGTTTTGTGCAGTCACTGTGCGAGAGGGAGACGGCTTCAGTGGGCGCGAGGCTGCTCTAGCTCGTGGTTTTTACCATAGGAAGGTGGCACGTGATTGCCGTTATAAACACTCCTTTATAACGGCAATTTACACACGCCTTTTCTTATGGGGAAAAACCGTGACCCATTAATTATAGATATACAAGACATTTACCCAGAAAGATATGATACAAGAACAAAACCATAAAATGTGAGAAAGGGGGCCCACCTCTTTTAAACATCTTTAGCATGTATCTGTAGTGGCAAGGCCAAGTTTACACATCTTGTTAGGTGTGTAGTACCATCTATGGATAATTTTGTGCTGTGTAAGTCTGCCCTTAGCTTCTCTACAAGCCTTTAAAGTTATCCCCCATATTGTCTGCCATTCCTCCAGTGAAATATTAATATTTAATTCCTGTTGTCATCTGTCTAGTAGTGATAAATTTGGGTCAGAATGTGAATCAAGCAATAAAGAGTATATTTTTTATGACCATTATTGGTTGAGCAAATCTTATCCAGGTAATGGATCTGGGGGCCAGATGAGCCATTCTTGGCTAGGACATCTCTGAGCTGTAAGTATTTGTGGAACTCTGTCCCGGGAAGTTTATATTTTGAAGAGATTTGCATAAAAGACATTAACATTGCCTTACATGAATCCAGAAGCTCTTCTATAAATGCAATTCCAGCCATTTTCCAGGTTGGCCATGTTGTACTTTTTCCTTCAACCTTAATTAAAGGGTTCCCCCATAGAGGACAATGCGGAATGTTTTTGGAGACCAGCTCAATGAAGAGGCTACTGAGTTCCAAGAACTATTAACTTGATTAAAAATAGGGCTGGAAGCAAATACATTTTTTGTATCAGAGAACAAAACTATTCTTGGGTGGCTACCCTTTAATAGACTTTGTTCTACCTGAACCCATCCCGGAATATCCTGTTTTTTATTTAGCCACAAAGATTTAATACATTGAGCAGCAATAAAAGCATCATGTCTTAATTTAAAATTTGGTAGGCTGAAGCCACCTTTTGCTTTGTGCTGTTGAATTTTGATTAAAGAAATTCTTGGGGGTTTATTTTCCCATAGAAATTTCTTAATATATATCTTTTGCTAAAGTAAATTCTAGGGATCTGAATAGGTAGATGTTGTAAAAGATAGTATACAATTGGCGCTAGCATCATATTGAAAGCTTGTATTTTCCCCCACTGGAATTTATTCCTCTGATGCCTTCCCCCTGTCCTGCGGGGTGCAGCAGGGCTCCATATTGGCACCGATGTTGTTCGCAGTGTATATGTTGCCATTGGGAGATATCATCAGGCAATATGGCTTGAGTTTTCACTGCTATGCAGATGATACTCAGCTGTATATGTCCTTTGTGCATGGACAGGTTGATGTGATCTCTGTGCTAAATAGTTGCCTCTCTGAGATTAAAGATTGGATGAGCTCAAGTTGGTTAAGACTGAATCCGGATAAGACTGAAGTGTTGGTTGTGGATCCGGGTCGCCCAGGGGCAGGCTTTGATGCTGGGCATGAGTCAGGCCTATGGCTTGATGGTGTCCAGCTCATTACCTCAGATCGAGTGCGTAACCTGGACGTTATATTTGATGATGGTCTGACCCTGAAGTCTTAGGTGTCAGCTGGGGTCAAATCCTCATTTTACCATCTGAAGAATATTGCCTGGGTGAAACACCTGATTCCTCTGGGCGACCCTCCAACTTTGGTCCACGCCTTCATTAGTAACCGTCTTGACTACTGCAGTGCCCTCTACCTAGGGCTGTCTGGGGTTGATATCTGCTGCCTGCAGCTAGTGCAGAACACTGCGGCCAGGCTGTTGACTGGTACCTCTAGGACCTGTCACATTACGCCTGTGCTGCGCAATCTGCACTGGCTGCCAGTTCAGTGGCGGATCACCTATAAGGTAGGTTTGCTTACCTTTAAAGCCCTACATGAACAGGGACCTGGTTATCTTAAAGATCTCCTGACTCCCTACTCCCCCAATCGCCCTCTCCGATCCGCCGACAAGGGATTGCTAGAGATTCCCAGGGTTCGTCTTAAAACATCTGGAGCTCGTGCTTTTTCATTTGTAGCACCGACCCTGAGGAATTGTCTACCTCATTGGTTAAGAGAATGCCTCACCATCAGCAGTTTTAAATCAATGCTGAAAATGTATTTATTTTCTTTGGCCTTCTCTGACTAAGTAATGGATTGATTTTAAATTGTTGTTATACTGTCTGTTTTTATATGGTATTTATATTATGTACAGCACCTTGATTTTTGAAAGGCCCATTAAAAATAAAGATTTGCTTGCTTGCTTGCTACCCCATCTAGTAAAATCAGCTGACATCCTTTCTAAAATTGACTTAAAGTTTAATAAAACTATGTGAGAAATCTCAGAAGTAATAAGTATGCTTAACAATGTAATATTTTGAGTTGAAATCTTAATATTATGCAACTTATGTATTGACTCATCAAAAACCTTAAGTCAATGGTAGGGCCTCAGATTTTTCAAAGTTTATCCTAAAGCCTGAAAAATAGGCAAACTTCTGGACAATGACTAGAATTTGGGAAATAGAATATTCTAACCCCAGTAATACTCAGGTATTCATAACTATATGCAGTCTTCCTCCTCCTAAGTAGAACTGCTCACAGAGAATTTGGAACATATGCAAATGATGGAATCTTTTGCATGAGCCACTTTTCAAATGCTGCCTTATACTAACTGCCTTAGTTCAAAACCCTTCAGATTTCTCTCTCTGCCTGATAAGCCTAGATGCTCGGAGATTCTGTCCTCTTCATCATCTTGTTCTGGCATTGGAAACCTTACAGAATATGATAAGTATTCTTTAACATTTCTTTTGCTGCCTTTTACTTTTTGTAATTTTAGTAAACCTATAGTTTTAGTGTTTAAAGTTTCTCGGTTCGGGTTAACCGGGAGTAAACCGAGATTTATTTTACACTTATTTGAGTTTTCTGACTGAAAAAGTCCACTGGTCATGTTGTAAGAACCGCTAACACCGGTTCTTTAACCAATAGTCTCGGTTCAATTTTCCTCGGTTCCCGGGACCCAATCGGTACCTCATCGGTTCTGGAACCGACCGCAACTGCTAAATAATCTTTAAATTAAAATACTTTTTTGCAGTTGCAAGTTTTATTGCTTTTACATTCAAAAAAGAAAACTGGTGATCCCAGTTTCAAACTCTGTTTCTGTGTGGTGAAATTCTGTTAAGTTCCTTTTGTCTACCCATCTGGACATGAACATTAAAATCAGAGTGAAATCTGCATTTCATGTCCTATAATAACTATTGAAAAAATGCCTGGAATATGGCTAATAAACTGTGAAAACTATTGAAAAATGCCTGGATTATGGCTAAAAAGACAAAGAAAACTTTCACCATCTAAGGGTCCCTCCAGCTCCGACCAGCTGACACCCTAAATTACTGTGGGTGAAACCACAACTACTAATGTAAACTGCTACCCCTAAGACAGGTATAGAACCAGTTCTTGAGAGGCTTGCTGAACTGGCTGACTACCTGGTTCCCTCTAAGAAATCAAATAAAACTAAGCACACAGAACCCCCTACTAGACAGCGTATGGTGACTTTAGTGCCTGCTAGAAAGCCTGCCATTTCCTGCAGATTGTTACCTACAGGTGAAGCCCACCAGGATAAGGTACAGTGTCTCAGGTTTACTGTATTACTAAAGGGGTTAATTCCCACTGAAATGGTATCCTTTACTGCAGACTTTGTGGCACTGTGCTTCATTCTGGTGTTTTTTTCACTGTGAATGAAGGTGTGAAAATTGTAAACATGCCTAAAAAAAGTGTAAAGATATGCCTGGTATGGCTAAAGAAAACACTTTTAGGCTTACAAGTGCTGTCTACTTCTCAGCAGCAGACCTCTGCACAGCAGCTTGTCTCCTTTGATCAGTCTTCCCATTATTTGGAGGAAGACAATGTGATTTCATGGAATGTTTGGCTTTTCACCAGAAATAAAGATTAGCCCTCACTCTTCACTTTTGTGAGAAATGATTGGGCTGACATCCACTAAAAGCTTCCCCTTCCTGTGAATAAATTCATTGGGGAACACATTTTAAAGATTTTACAAACTCTAAGCTCTGTTTCCCCTCTTGATAAGAGGATTTGTAAGAAACATCAGCTAGACAGTTTGTCCCCTCATCCTATACATCAAGGAGTAGTTGAAGTAACAGCCTGTGACAAGGCAAAAAGATCCCTGACATCCTACTCTCCTAACATGGATCCCAGGAAAACTGATATACTTTCAAATCCATGTTAATCCCCTGCCAGATAATCTAGCTGAAACAACTACATTTGGTTTGGAAGAAGCCAAATAACAGTTTAAATGGCTGCTGATAGATGGATAGTAAATACAGTGGTTCATAGGGGGTTTGCCTGGTTGAGAGTCACCGACCTAACTCAGTATTCCCAAACCAAGGCTATGGATTCCAAGACGAGGGTAATTCCTATTTAGAGAAAAGATAAAAGTTTAAAAATGGATGAATACACCACAGTAAGCTTCTTTTGTTGTATCAGACTAGGGCTGTTCTTCAGTATCAGCAATACTTTCAGCAGGGGTATTTCAGATACCACAGACAAGTGATCATGGATGTAGTAATCAGGGATTCGATGTGCTTACGCAACTGGATAAGATATGAGATGCATATGTAACTTGATTTACTTTGTGGCTTTCAGCCTCTCTATCCATGGGATGTACCACCCTGTAGGGGTATGACGCAAGGAACCTTAGAGGTGGGTTCCCCCCCTACAGGTGCCATGGGAATGATTGTATTGGCTGAAGGTAGGTTAAGAAGAAGCCCACGGGGAAGAGAGACGAGCCACTGGAGGAGGAGGGGTGGATGGTGGGCAATGAAAAATGAATCCTGGAGGGGCCCAGGATGATAGACCTTTTAAGCCTGATGGGGGAGTGATGTTGTTGCTCCGCCTATCGAACCTCGGGCTTAAAGCCCTCCCATTCGATGTGCTTACGCAACTGGATGAGATATGAGATGCTTATGTAACTTGATTTACTTTGTGGCTTTCCACCTCTCTGTCTGTGGGATGTACCACCCTGTAGGGGTACGATGCAAGGAACCCTAGAGAAGGGTTCCCCCCTTACAGGTGCCGCGGGAATGATTGCGTTGGCTAAAGGTAGGTTAGGAAGAAGCCCAAAAGAATACCCAAAGATGTCGAGCATCAAGGATGATGAATGAATTCTGAGAAGATAAGGGCTGACTTCCCAAGGAGAGAGGGGAAAGCAGGGGCCACCATCAGCCTCCATCCAACAGCGGAACCTAAGTAACCTGAAGAAAGCACTAACTAACTGATATTATGACCATTGGCATGGAGGAGAGGAAAACCCCCCTTTTTAGGAGGAAACTTCTGGGGGTCCAAGGCCTAGGTCGCCTTCCCTCCAGGCTGACGACGGTTGATTTGAGTACGGGAAAGAGAAGGATACAAGTAGTGAAAATGACTGGGTAGGGAAGACCCCCAAAAAGCACAGATTGAAGAAGGAACATGAAGCAGCAGAGACCCTAGAACGGTATGCTTGAGTAGTCGATGGGAAGGAGTCAGTACATGCATAGGTCAGATAAGCGAAGGATATCCAGATGTGCTCAAGAGAAGACTGAGGCTGAAAAAGACTGATGATGAGTGCTGCGACTGAGCGAAGTGATGAAGCATACTCAGAGGCTAAGAAGGTATGCCTGGAACCAGAGGGTATGCTCAGATCAAGCGGCCAATAGGAGCAAAATGGAATGGACGATGATGGAGTGAAGCCATGATTGGAGTGAATCCCGGATGGCTGGTGCGAAGTGGAGAATGATTACCAGAGTCTTGAACCTGAGACAGGCGGCCGGAGAGCCGCGGGTCGATGAGGAGGCATATGAGTAATGATAGGTATGCCCAAAACAAATATTGAATACAGGCCAGAGGGAAGCAGCGGAGGTATACAGTACAGGCAAAGCATCATGGGAAAGGGACAGAAAACGAGGAGTCCAGGGCTGGAATAGGTCAGAGGTGGTGGTGGTAGGGAAACTGACCCCGAGGTCAGACTGAGCAAAGGAAGCAGAGCAAGGCGTGAGAGGGTGATGAACAGGAGAAAACCAGAGAAGTGATATGGAAGGGTCAGCTGAGGCAGACCGAATGAGCGATGGAAGAAAGAACAGGGCAGTGCGAGGCATCGAGGAGCCGGCCATGAGAGGATGGAAGTCAGGAGTACAAACTACTAAGTAGAGCGAAGAAAAGAAATTCAGCAAAATGTATAGAACACAGCAGGAAAGGTCAGAAACAAAAGATATCCAGGGTAAAATGGCTGAGACATGCCACAAAGGGCTAGGAGTAACCAAAGAGAAGCAGGAAAACAGTCCATGGTCAAACATGCAAATTATGAAGGAAAGCGATGTGATATTGCCTTGTATCTGACTTGCATGATACCATGCATGTCCTATTGTGAGTCCGCTGAAGCACTGCACTTGTGTGCACATGTCGAAAAATAAAAGAAGCTCCCCCATGAGGTCAGGGAGCTGTGTCTGCAGTGTGCCAGCTCATGATAATTAAAAGGAAAAAAGGAAAGTGATGTGAAACTAATGGTTCGATGGCTAGAGCAAGGAGATGTAGCCATCGAAAACGGCTCTAGCAGGTGGAACGGGACCACAGGAGATGGCCAGAATGGGGCCAATGGAAAGCGTAAAGCCGGCTGCCAAAGCGACATGTGGGGGGGGAGGAAAGGCAAGTCAGCCGTAGCCTAGCCCACACAAAAGCTCCCAAGGCAGCAAGCGAGACGAGCGCAGGAGGAATTGCAAAACAGAAGCGCTCCCACATACCAACTCGCCGTCACACAGCGGGGGATTGCAGCCGACAGAGAGAGCCCAGACAGTGCACCAGAAGCAGGGGAGACAAAAAGGGGATGAATCCGACAAGCGGCAGCTGGAGAGGGGAAAAGACAGCGGGAGGCGGATGAGCGGGGGGAGGAGCGCTCGAAAGCACTGACGGAGGGGCCAACGGACTGAAGCAGCAGAAGCTGCGCGAGGGAGAGGGGGCAAGGATGCCGAATTATATGCCAACATCTGCCATTTGTTGGTAGCCCTCATTAGCATAAACTTTGCAGCGGAAGTCACACGAGGTGCGCGAGATGTCCGCCTGGGGGTCTGTCGCCATTATGGAGCAAATCTTTTTCATCAAAATTCCAGGGCATCAAGTATTAAAAAAAAATGTATTTTGTGTTGAAAGCCCTAATCGGGCATTTCTGCAGCTGCTGCTGCACTGTGGGACTCGATAGGAGTTTCCCTTTAAGCCTGATGGGGGAGTGACGTTGTTGCTTTGCCCATCGAACCTTGGACTTTAAGCCCTCCCATTGTCTCTGGGTTCAAATCCCTTCCAAAAAAAAAAAAAAGGTTTTCAACCCATCTACTGATGTAGAGAAAGAAAATTTTGAGAAAAAGAGGTTCAAAACCTGTTACTGTCAAAGACAGAGGAGTCTGTCTTGGTATAGCAAAAGGTACTACAAAAAGGATGGGGAGTGGTAAACTGTCTTAGAGGGTACTGAGCAGGCATCTGACAAAGCCAAAGTTCAAAATGGTGCTTTTGGCACTGATTCTGCCAACACTCCACAGAAAGGGGAAGGTTTGGCATCACTGGACTTAAAAGTATTTCCACATCCCCATGAGCCCAGAAAGTACCTCAGATTTAGACCCCCATTAGGTCATTTTATAACAGTGTGCACAGTGGTTGTAGCACCTTCAAAGACAAGGTGTCTCAAGTTCTTCCTATATCTAGAGGATTGGCTGTGGTTGCAGAGTCAACCCCAGCAAGTCGATCTGCAACTCACCTAGGGGCTCATGGAGTCTCTAGGTTTTTCTGATAAATCTAGAGGCAGTTCGTCTATCAGCCTCTACAGTTCATGGGAGCAGAGCTTAATACCCTGTGAGATGGGGGCCTACTTGCCTACAAGCAGGGCAAGACGTATTCCACTGATAGTGGTTTCATTCATCTTGGATGAAATGAATAACTAAATAAATTTAAAAAACAAACCTCAGAACAGTTTCTTCTGCTACTGCACATGGCACCTGCCACTGGCGCAGTTTTGGAATCCAGGTTACAAATTACTATTCATTTTCACCTCAGGATTCACTGGTGTCAGAGAAAGGACCCTCTGTCATAACCAATTTTAGTATCAGAAATATTGTTACAGGTCTTCAATGGAGAAAAAACGAAACCAATCTAATAGGAGTTTATTTTTCAGCAAAAAGCTCCATCAGTTGTCTGATAACAGACGCATCTTAACTGGAGTGTGGCCCCACCTGGGGTTCATACATCCCATGGCACATAAATCTGCTGGGGCTAAGAGTAGTGTTACTGGCACTAAGGGTTTTACATAACTACTACAAGGACGGGGGTACAGGTCAGAACAGACAGTACCACCACAATGTACTGCATAAACATTTCAGGAGGGAAAAGGTAAGCCCTCCCTGCACAGGGTTTATGAAAATATGGGATCTGTCATGCTCAGTGGGCCCTTTCAGGATATTCATCTGCCACTGCCAGATAAGGACAGCACCTTGGCAGATTCTTCAACTCAAATCAGCCAGCCCCATCATGAATGGGCCTTAAACAGTCAGGTGGTGCAAGTTATCTTCAGGAGGTTGACTTGTTCACATCCCACCACAACCACCACCTGCCACAGTACTATGACAGACAGCTCTGGGAACAATTCCCCTGGATGTTCTGGCTTTGAGTGGGCAAGGGAACCAAGTGCATTTTTCGTCTTTCTTCCAACAAAGCAATTTTCTCAAGCTCAGGTCCCGGTCAGCATCAATAATCTTGATAGAACTAGAACGGGCCAGACAGACATGTTTCTCTTTGCTACCCTCCATGCCTGGGCCCGAACCAATACACCTTCCCTTGGAGGCACAATCTGCTGACTTCCTATCAGGGGTCTTCTGTATCCAAACTTCGGGTCACTCACGTTCAAGGCATGACTCTTGAGTACCTTTAGTATAATATGCAGGTTTGAATCTTTCTCAGTGTCTTAAGCATGTGATGTGGTTACAGGAAGCTTTCCACTAAGAAAATCTACGCTTCAGAATGGGAAAAAAAGTTTTATGATTGGAGTTCAAGCAGGAAATCGGTCCCAGCACATGCTGGGTCCCAGCTGTCTGACTATTTTATCTATTTACAGTCATTGGATTGGCTATCCTGTACCCTCACGGTCCACCTGGTTGCAGCATCTGCTGGCATATTAGTTGGACAAAATGTTTTTATTCCTTCAGATCCTAGCTACAAAAGGCTCTTTATGGGCCTAGCACATGTCAATACAGGTTGGTGTTCCTGTTGTGCTGGACTATTTTACCTATTTGCTCTTACTGGGCTTCCAGTACCTTAAACGTCCATCTGGTCGCAGCATCTACTTACACTTCAGTTGGACAGAATGTTTTTCAGTTCTCTGACCCTATCTCCAAAGGGTTCTTTAAAGGCCTGCCCCATTTACACCCCCTCACAAAGGACCGGTGCCAGCATGTGGCTTAGATGTGTGTATAGTTTGGCTCATGGGTCCCCTTTTTTACCCTGTGTCTTCAATTTATTTGAAATATGTCAAAATAAAAATGTGTTTTTCCTGTGGTAATCACTTCTGACAAGAATCAGTGAGCTCAAGTCTCTCTGAACTGAACAGGTCTATATTTCATTCCACAGACACAAAGTTGTCCTGGGAACAAACAGGAAGTCTCCTTTTTAACATGACCTCTAATTACCATTTCGACTAAACCATTAACTTACCTGTCTTTTTTACTGAACACTTTAGTCCTGGTGAAAAAAAAATCTTCATAGTCTGAACATCAAAGGAGTTTTAGTTACTATTTGACAGCCACTAAAGCTCTTAGGCAGGACAGAAAACAGCTGTTCCCAACCTATGGGAATGTGAGAAAGGATAACCCAGCATCAAAGAAGGTCTACTTAATACTGGATAGTACAGTATAACCAGTTTGTCTGGAAAGGAGCTTCTTGTGGGTGGAGGGCCAATTCCACAAGGGGCACAGCTGCTACCATAGCAGCTGTCAGATGTTTCACTGGTGAATCTCTAAAGCAGCTACCTGGAAAACAGTACACAGCTTTATGAAACATTATACTCTGGATAATCTGTCCAGGGGGTGATGCCAGATTTTCGGCACAGCAGTCCTGCAAAGTCTGTTCTTAAGATAGAGTTCTGTGCCCACCTCCAAAGGTACTACTTGGTAGTCTGCATATAGTTATGAATACTTGAGTGTTACTGGGGTTAGAAGAAAAAATTACTTACCTAGTAATCTTGTTTCTTCCAAGTGATTCTCAGGTATTCATAACTCTCCCTCCCTTCTTCCCCTTCTGGAACCTTCAGCCTCTGCGCTCCTGAATACTGTGCTCTCAGGGGCATAAATGCCATTTGTAACATGGCCAAAATAACAGCAGTACACGCAAGACAAGTGATTAGTGCAACCCCGTCACCTGGTACAAGAGCAACATAGCATTATTCCAGCAGTAATGCCGTATTGAGAGCATGAACACGCCCAGAAAGTTAACTCAGTCTTGTATCTAGTACAGCTAGCCCGACCAATAGGTGCACCAGGAACACAGAGAGTGAAAGTGAAGCGGGACACCCGAGATAGAGATAGTATCGGCGTGTTCTGAGGTCCTGCAACTCCGAAGTACTGCACAGAGTAATGAAGCAGAAAGTGTGGCATCTGTCACTCACCAACCCAGTAGATATTGTGGCACTCGCACCAGAATCTGAAACAGCAGTGTGAAGCACAAGGTAGTAACACATAAGATCAACAGACAGGGAAAGTGTCGTGCTTCTTTAGAAGCACCACCTATTGGTCAGAATAATGAGCAAGAGCTCTGGCAAAACGGGCTGTGTTCTGCAGTGCTGTGATTCTGAAGGGGTGCGCACAAAAATTGTGAGCACAGAGTTAAGTGAGTCACAAAATAGTACTTGGAGCACAGTTCCATGCTATAAGTAGGTTGTCAGCAAACACATAATTTCAAAACGGAAGAGAAGTTCAATCCTGTTTCCAAAGCGCCACCTATTGGTCGGAATAATGACCAAGGCTTCATCCCAAAGGCGATCTGCTACCTAGTCATTGAAATGTGAAGCAGTCTGTAGACGAATGTGCAGCAACTCTATAGAACCTCAGAGTGTCCTATCTGTCACGCACCGAGGCATTGATTTAGAGAGTACTACTCGGAACACAATGGCATGTTGAAACTCGGACCGTAGTAAAGACATCAGTGAGAAACAGATCAAAAGCGCTGTTCAGTTCTCAAAGCGCCACCAATTGGTCCAAAAACTCACCGCCACGCTGTACACTGAGTTTGCAGAAGTTCTCTCAGTCTTGCTGCACACAAAACTATGCAGCTAGTTAATGTTCCCCACAATGCAGCACAGCACAAATCTGAGGTATAAACGGATGCACAGCAGTAGAACAGCTGATTAAAACTAACAACTTTTTAGCTGGTCTTGGTATTTAATCTGTATCTTGCTACGTAAAGCACAGTTGAAACATCTCAGAAAGTGATACACACTATTTTAGTCGATGTGGCCACTGCAGTGTGCTTGCGCATGCCACCAGTTACACAGAGGCTTACAAAGTAACAGACATGAAGCAAAAATCTATAACTCAGATAACTCCAGCTGCTCAGGTGTGTTTCATAGCAAGTAAAACATTATCTAATTAATACGTCCATTGCACTTGCCGTGTTACAAGCGCATTAAGCCACTCCGAAGGTGGTATCTAATGGGGAATTAATGCATGGTTGGGTCGTTGCAGGCATTCGGCCTGCAGCCTCATGCCACAACGGTCCCAGCCATGCATTAATTCCCCATTAGATGCCACCTTCGTCGTTTGGGTTCCCTATTGTTGTCCCCCTCTCCTTTTTTGGGTAATTTGGACATTCTAGGGTGTTCTTTCATAGGTTATGCCCTCCAGTTGGAGGCCCTTTTTTGAGGGTTAAGGGAGTATTCTCTAATTATTATTATCATCAATATGATTATTATTACACTTACGGTTGAGGGAGTACCCTCTGTTATTATTGTTAATATTGTTATTATTACTATTATTATTATACTTAGTCCCTGTGGGCCTGTCTTTTCAATCATCCAGGAAATCTGAAGGATTTAGATCTAAGGCAGTTAGTATAAGGCAGCATTTGAAAAGTGGCTCATGCAGAAGATTCCATCATTTGCATATGTTCCAAATTCTCTCTGAACAGTTCTATTTAGGAGGAAGACTGCATATAGTTATGAATACCTTTGTATCACTTGAAAGAAACAAGATTACTAGGTAAGTAATTTTTTCTTGTGGATTAGTTATTGAAAGTAGAATGTCATCCATGTAAACTGAGATTTTCTGTTCCTTCCCTATTTTAACACCTGGGCCCGGATATTCAAAAGAGTTGCGCATGGTGCAACAGGGTTGCACCATGTGAAACCCAATGATGCACCACGGCACGATATTCAAAAGAGGAAGTTGTGCCATACCAAATCGATCGCCAAGAAGGCACCAGTAATGTATGCAGTGCAAGTGTGGGGGAGTGCCCATGCATATTTGACACATCCCAATATTCAGCCCGGGATGTGGTGCATATGCAGGCACACACCGCCTTTGCACCACACAGTGGGGGGCAAAGATCCGCTGAAAAAAAAAAAAAAAAAGGAGTAGGCCTGGCCACCCACAGGTGAGCTGCCGTATTGCAGGGCAGAACCACGCAGCCGCCAGCTGTGGGTGGTCACCCGACCTCAGAGCCATGGTCAGTCGTCATCATGCCTCCCCGCCGCTTGCAGGGTATGTGTGTGTATGTATATATATATATATATATATATATATATATATATATATATATATAAAAGGAAATCTCCTGGTGGTCCAGTGGACCTGCTCCCAAGCAATCGCGGGCTTTATAAGTAAATCTGTTTCCTGGTGGTCCAGTGGACCTGCTCCCCTGCCCGATCTCAGGCTTGAATAAATAAATCCATTCCCTAGTGGTCCAGTGGACCTGCTCCCCCACTCAATCTCGGGCTTGAATTAATGAATACATTCCCTGGTGGTCCAGTGGACCTGTTCCCCCGCTCGATCGCGGGCTTGAATATCTAAAACTGATCCCTGGTGGTCCAGTGGCCCCTACCCAAGCCCGATCGCGGGCTTAGCATATTTAAAAGTAGCCCTGGTGGTCCAGTGGACCGAATCCCAGCCCGATCGTGGGCTCAGTATATTTAACATACATCCCTGGTGGTCCAGCGGTACCCCCCTCTCCACCCGCCCACTCAGACCAGCCACTCCGCTCCACCCCCCGCAAGCCACATGGCCGCCCGCCAACTGACAGTGTACAGTATGGCTGTATGCCCATTGGTCCACTGCGTGGGCCAATGGGCGTGCAGACTGATACTGTACTACACAATCCGATATGTGAATGGAATTCATGCATATCGGGACTGTCTGGCTACTATGGTCTGCATGCCCATTATTACGCGGTGACTAATAAGCTACTACATACTTGTTGCTGTCGGTTAATTACGCGAGTGAGGGAGCTGCTGCCCGCCGCTGACCGGGGGTGGTGTGGCTGGTCTGAGATTGGAGGGGGGGTACCGCTGGACCACCAGGGATGTATGTTAAATATACTGAGCCCACGATCGGGCTGGGATTTGGTCCACTGGACCACCAGGGCTACTTTTAAATAGGCTAAGCCTGCGATTGGGCTGGGATAGGGTCCACTGGACCACCAGGGAATAGATTTATTTATTCAAACCCGCGATCGGGTGGGGGAGCAGGTCCACCGGATCACCAGGGAATAGATTTACTTATACAGCCCGTGATCGGGCGTTGGGGCTTGTTGCCGCAGAGGGGCAGGGGTGTTGGTCCCTGACGGCTGCAGCCTGGCAGGGCGCCAGGCGCAAGTCGCCGGGGATAGGTGCACCTGCATGCAAATGGGGCAATAATGACAAGCAAATGGCCCATTTGCGCCTTGCACGCATTATGGCATTTGCATAGCCAGCACTGAATAGCGTGGTTCATACATCTAGTGCACCCTCACTTGCGCTGGTGCATACCCCTGCTCCCCTGTAGCCACTTGTGCTGGCGCAGTACCATGCGCAATGCGGGCGGCCATGGTGCCATATTCAATGGTGCTGAGCCATGGCGCAGCACCGTTGAATATCCCCCAGACCACACCCTGGCGCATCCCAGTTGTGCTGCGCCCAGGCTTGCGCCCCTGCCTGGCGCAGTCTGAATATCCGGGCCCTGATATTAGAGTGGAGGAGCGGAATTTGATAAGGAGAGGTTCTAACACTAGTAGAAATAAAAGTGGAGAGAGAGGACACCCCTGACATGTACCTCTGTGTATTTGAAATTTGCTGGAAGATATACCATTGGTCTTGACTGATGCATATACTTCAAAGTAAAGAATCTGCACCCACTTACAAAAATAACTACCTATATTATATTTCTCTAGAATTTTCATCCATTCTTTCCTATCGAAAGCTTTATCAGCATCGAAGGATAGAAGCATAGAGAGAATGGGTTATGCCTTGCCTCATGTATCATGTGTAGAATTTTGCAGAAGAGATCTGAGCTACGACGCCCATCCTTAAGATTTGTATCCTTGCGATACACTATCTGAGGCTTTTTCACAGTATATTTAGCCAAAAGAGATTAATTTTCCAGGATGCCCCAGTTCTGATTTATAATATTGCGAATCCTGCCAGACTGTCTGATATAGGTCATAACAAAATGCATCCTGTTGTCTGATTCTCTAGGGGGTCGTTCCTGTAATAGACTCTCCCTAGGTATACTCAGCACCACTTTGAATGCTTCCTCCACCAGTTTGCTGTTGTAGCCACCTACTGGCAAATCTTGTACACATATCAGAACCTTGGACCAAGTAATCAGAATTGGTAGAGCAATTCCTTCTTGCTCTTAACATCTGGGCCTTGGGTATGTTTTCCACCATGTGCCTAGGGTGGCAGCTGGAGGAGTGCAATAGGAAGTTTCAGTCTATTTCCTTTTTAAATAGGGTGGTGTGCAGTGTACCATCAGTTTTTTTAGTAATCAGCAAATCAAGAAAAGAAACAGATGTCAGATCACTCTGTACTGAAGACCTAAGGTATTTGTTGCTGTTTTCCAAATACCACACGAAAGCACTCAATTCCTCCAGTGTGCCTCTCCACACCATGAATATGTCGTCAAAAAAAGTCTCCAGATGTCAATCCTATTGATTAAATGATTGTTCTGGGCATCATAGACAGTTTTTGTTTCCCATAGGCCCAGAAAGAGGTTGGCATAGTTGGGAGCAAAGGTTGCTCCCATAGCTGTCCCCTTGAGTTGAAGAAAATGTTCACCTTGAAACACAAAACTGTTTTTTTGCTAACACATGTTCTGTACAGGTAAGTAAAAATTGCCTTTCAAACAACATGAAGTCTTGCTGTATTCTGACAGTAGCAGTGAGTCCCAACCTTCAAACTGCCCCGGAGATGAAAGAGTTAACTTTCCATGCCAGGCATGGAACGCTGAGCTCGAGCTCGGTTGAGACTCTGTCTGTTGCTGTTTAAACTCAAACCGTCAGATTGTTTACTCCGCCTCACTGAACAGTCGCTCTGGAGATTTCTCCTTCTGCTGGGTTCAATTTGTCGGTTAAAGTACCGTTTTTCTCGGTTTTCGACCGAATTTAAACCGCAACCTGTCGGTTCAGTCTCTGTCTGTGGTATTCGTGAGTACTAGATAGGTTATATATTAATTCTATTCTGTGTGGAACTTGTAAACGGTTTATCGGTACGGTTTGAACCGATCAAGTTGTTTAAAAATCTTGAATTGTACTTTTAGAGTGTGGTTACCGGTTCTTATCAGTTCTAAAACACCCGGATTTTATTACGTTTTTTTCCACGACCCGTGACACGGTCAGGAACCGATAGGAGGGTCTTGCCTGGCGGATTGCCATTAAAAGGGTAAGTTTGGTTAGGACTGGCACAATGTCTGAGAAACCCAAAAGAAAAACCGGGCCCACTGGGTTTCAACACTGTAGTGTGTGTGGGAAGTCTTTGCCAAGGCTGATCCCCACACCACCTGTGTTTATTGTCTGAGGTTTGACCACCTCAATGCAGACTGCCAGATTTGTAAAATTTTCCTGCAGCTACCCTGGAAAAGAGTTGGTAGGCTCAGGGAAAGGGAGGCAAAAAGTCCGCTGAACCGGATGGCCAGCCCGGTTCGGTTCAAACCGAACCAGAAGGAGTGCCCTCTGACCAGGGCGAGACTTCTTCGGGCAAAAGGAGATCCGACTCTGAGGAGTTGGTTCCAGCAAAGAGGACTAGAAAATCAGCTGGTGTGGAGCCAAAACTTTCCTCTCCAACCGCTGAAGAAATAGCCAAAGCGATCAAAATTGTACAGTCACTTTCCCCGGTTCCGACCGAACCCGCACCATCAGGGAGGCGCTCGATTCGGCCGGTTCCACCGGTTCAAGTATGATTTGAGAGGTTTTTTTAATATTTTCCTCTTTTCTCCTGGGCGGGACCACGAAGCCATCCACCCTAGTCACGGCCCCGGAGACCTCTACCGCCGTCGGTGCTGCTGAGGACCTCGGTCACCCAGCTTGCCCCAGATGGGGCGCGGGCCACCTCACGTGGCGGAACTGTAACTAGTCGGGGTCCTGCAGCGGCGGCGGCTATGTGAAGCTCTCGGTAGGGCTTCGTGTCAGTGGTCCTGCCCTCCATCTTTTTCCGCGGTTTTTTCTCTCCCAGAGGCGAGGGGCGTGCAATGGCGCCAGCGTCCGCCCCGCCTCCATCCCCCTTGTTGAGCGCCCGGCTTGTGGAACCCTCGGTCTCTGGGGTCTCAACGCAGGGCTTACCATGCCCTCCCGGAATAGGAGAGCCGCCCATCGGATGCTCGATCCTATTCCTCGGCCAGCCCTCCGACGACCCGGATCCGTTCCCGAACCCAGGTCGCCGGCGTCGCAAGCGGAAATCCAACCGCTGCACCGACGGGCCAGCCTATTTAGAGGAGTTTTATGAACCGGAGGAGGGGAAAGAGGAGTATGAGGAGAGTGAATGTTGATTTGAAAGTCTGGATGTGCCCATTGACCCGGACATCTCCCCAGACAGACCTTCAGGAGTGTCTCCTCCTAGGCTTTCTGAGTCCCCTTCTCATTTTATGTTTTATAAAAAGTGGCTGAAACCCTCCAGTTTCCTATGGAGGAAGCTGTGGATGACCAAGAGGAGCCTGACTTTGTGGAAATGATGGATATCCCAGAGTCTAGGAGGCTGTCTATTCCCTTGCATAAATCTTTTGGGAAACAGACATTTAAAATTTAAAAACTCCTAACACTATACCTCCTGTGGATAAGAGAATGGACAAGAGGTATGCATTGTCAGGCTCTGATACGGAGTTCCTTACACAACAGTGCAGCCATGTTGGGGTAGTGCAGGCTGCAGCCTGTGACAAAGCAAATATTCCCTTGGCTTCACACCCCCCAGACAAGGACTCCAGGAGGATTGATGCCATGGCAAAGAAACAGTACATGGCAGCATCCTTGGGACTCAGACAGGCGAATTATATAGCTTATGTTGCTAGATATCAGAAATCCAGATGGGACACTGTCATGGCTTTAGCAAAACAGGTCCCTGGCCAGCTTGCCAAGGAGCTGGAGCAGGTGGCTGCTGATGGTATTGAGGCATCCAAGGTGCAGTTCCATGCTGCAGTGGACTCAAATGATGTGTCATCAAGAGTCATGGCTACATCTGTGGCACCGCTAGAATGGCTTGGCTCAGATGTACTAGCCTGTCTGGGATACCCAGACTAAGGCCATGGATTTTCCTGTTGTTGGTAATTCTTTGTTTGGGGAGCAAACAGAGAATTACATGAAAAAAATGGACAAGTATGAGGACCACCTACAGGGTGCACAAGCCAAGGAAAGGCAGGCCACTCCTCAGAGGCAGCTTCCCAGGGGCAGGGGCAGGCCTTTTCACAGGCCTTTCTACCAAGCCCAGGTCTCCTCTTCTGCGTATGCTCAGAGGGGGTTCTTTAGAGGGAGAGGCAGAAGGGGTACCAGCAGACCTGCTTCCACCCCTCAGCCAAAACCCCCTGCCTAGCAGGCACCCTGATGGGTTTGCCAGGGCCGATTCTCCACCACCTGTAGGGGGCAGGCTGGCTTACTTTGTCCATGACTGGAAGTCTATAACATCAGACAAGTGGGTCCTGGAAGTAGTAAGCCAGGGACTGGTTCTCAGCTTTAAAAGATTTCCAAAGCTGAGAACCAGATCCTTTTCCACCTGCAAACCCCTCAAAGGCACGTGCCCTAGAGGCAGAGGTCTCTTCCCTCCTAGCTCTCAGAGCTGTGGAAAGGGTTCCACCCTTACACCAGGGCAAAGGGTTGTACTCTAGGTACTTCCTTACCCCAAAAAAGACAGGAGAATGGCGGCCCATCCTGGATCTCAGATACTTAAACAAGCACCTGTTAAAACCAAAATTCAAAATGGTGACTCTGGGAATAATTCTACCCCTCTCTAAGGCCAGGGGACTGGCTAGTATCCCTGGACCTCAAGGATGCCTACTTCCATATTCTCATCAGAAGCTCCCATCGAAAGTACCTCAGGTTCGAGCTGCCCTCAGGCCATTACCAGTTCAGAGCAATGCCCTTCGGACTAACCTCTGCTCCAAGGGTGTTCACAAAATGCCTGGCAGTAGTAGTTGCTTCTCTAAGAAGGCAAAGGATTGCCATCTTCCCTTACCTGGACGACTGGCTTATAGTAGGCCAGTCCCCAGACCAAGTCAAGTCACACTTACAGGTAACTCAGCAACTGCTCACCTCGTTAGGTTTCCTCCTGAACCTTTCAAAGTCAGTTCTAGAGCCTGTCCAGCTCCTCACCTTCATAGGTGCAGAGCTAGACACAGGAAAGGCCAGAGTTTTCCTTCCCCTGGACAGGGCAAGGACCCTTATCTCTCTGGCCTCCTCATTCACCCTGCAGGTATCCCAGCAAGACATTTTCTACAGCTTCTGGGGCACATGGCTGCTTCCACAGCAGTGGTGCAGGGAGCAAGATTTCAGATTAGAGACATTCAGTTCCATTTGAGAGCCTTCTGGTCTCAAAGGAAGGACCCTCTAACCAAATTGATCCCAGTAACTCAAACCCTGATCCAAGCCCTTCAGTGGTGGCAGGATCAGAGCAATCTGAGACAAGGAGTCCCCTTTGTCACTCAGTCCCACTCCTTAATCCTTACTACAGATGCCTCCCTCTTGGGGTGGGGGGCTCACTTAGGTGACCTGACCACCCAGGGGTTGTGGTCCCCTCAGGGGTCTCTGCTCCACATCAACCTGTTGGAGCTCAGAGCAGTATTTCTAGCACTTCAAGTTTTTTCCAAGTCTGTTCAGAACAAAGTTATTCAGATCAGAACAGACAATACCACCACAATGTGGTACATCAACAAGCAAGGAGGCACTCGGTCTACGGCCTTGTGCACAGAAGCAATGAAGTTGTGGTCCCTGGCTTATTCTCTGAACACCTCCCTCATAGCAGTACACCTCCCAGGCAAGGACAATGTCCTGGCAGATGCTCTCAGCAGGATATCTCAGGGCCATCATGAATGGTCCCTGGATCCCTTGGTCTTGGAGGTGATATTCTCCAGATGGGGCACCCCACAGATAGATCTTTTTGCAGCCCCAGACAATCACCAACTTCCTCTTTTTTGTTGCAGGCCCCCAGTCTTGGGCACAGTCCCCCTGGATGCCTTAGTTCTCAGTTGGGAAGGGAAGTTCCTGTATGCCTTTCCCCCCTTCCCTCTCTTGTTCAAAGTGCTAGTCAAAATCAGATCTCAACCCTGCAAGATGATTCTGATTGCTCCAGACTGGGCCAGACAGCCTTGGTATCCACTCCTTCTGTCCTTAGTAGTCCATTTTCCCCTGTGTCTTCCCAGGAATCACAACCTGTTAACCTGTGCTCAGGGGGTTTGGTACTCGAATCTCAAATCTCTCAATCTCAAGGCCTGGCTCTTGAAGAGTTAGAGTTTGCTGATTTACATCTCTCCCAAGCCGTAATGGACATTCTGAAGGCTTCTAGGAAACCTTCCACCAGGGCTACTTATAATTCCAAGTGGAAAAGATTTTCCATATGGTGCTGTGGAAAGCATACTTCCCCAGAGTCTGCTGATCTGATCTAGGGGGTGGGGGTAGGATGAAGTAGGCTGCTGGTTAACTAGGATCTGCAGCTTATCCATTAGGTAGGGAAATGGGCAGACTGGGTGGGCCAAGCGGTCCTTATCTGCCATCAAAATCTATGTTTCTATGTATCTGCCTACAGTCCTTGATTATTTGGTCCATTTAAATGGCTTAGGGCTTAGACCAGCTACACTGAAGGTGCATCTGGCAGCTGTCTCTGCTTTTATCTCAGCAGGTAAGCCCTCTTCTCTTTCAGCTCACCCTGTATTCTCCAAGTTTTTCAAGGGATTGCTTCACACCAACCCTCCTTTCAGGGACCCTGCGCCTGCTTGGGACCTTAATGTTTGCATTGCTCAGCTTATGCAACCCCCTTTTGAGCCTTTGTCTTCAGCAGAGCTTAAGTACTTGACTTGGAACACTGTGTTTCTGGTAGCCATCACCTCTGCCAGACGCATAAGTGAGTTACAAGCTTTGTCAGTGGAGCCTGATTTTATCTCCTTTCATAGAGATAAGGTGGTCCTCAGGACTAACAGGAAATTTTTGCCTAAGGTGGTTTCAGATTTCCACCTTAATCAATCTATGTCTCTTCCTGTGTACTTCACTGACCATTCCTCCTCTGGCGAGAGGAGGCTCCACAGTTTAGATGTGAAAAGAGCCCTTAGCTACTACATAGAGCGTACCAAGGGTCACAGGTTTGACTCCCTCCAACTGTTCCTCACTTATGGTGAGGTTGGTAAAGGGAAACCTGCCACTAAAAGATCCATTGCCAGGTGGATTGTCTCTTGTATCCAATTTTGTTATGGAAAACTGGGTAAGGTTCCACCCTCAGGCCTGAGGGCTCACTCTACCAGAGGTACAGCTGCATCCCTGGCTGCTGCCAGGGATATTCCTGTCTTAGAGATATGTCAAGCAGCTACCTGGAAAACAGTTCACACTTTTACCAAGCATTACTCCTTGGATATTCAGGCTAGGAGTGATGCTCGGTTTGGCACAGCTGTGCTTCAGAGCCTACTTCCTAAGTAGGTTCTGTCCCTCCTCCATGGAGGTACTGCTTGGTAGTCTGCTACTGTCAGAATACAGCAAGACTTCATGTTGTTTGAAGAAAAAATTACTCACCTTAGTAATGTTGTTTCTTCTAATGGAGTCTTGCTGTATTCTGACCTCCTCCTGCCCCTCTCAGAACCTCTGTTTTGGGATGTGGGTGGGCAGTGGCAGTCGGCACTCAGTAGATGCCACCTTGTTGTTTCACCCCTTTTCTTGGGTGATTTTGTGTTGTGTTTTCATTTTTTGGGTCTCTTGACTTGAGTCCTTGTTTTGGGACCAAAAAATGTGTTTTTTATGTTTAGTAGCCAGTTGGCTAGTGTAGGTTTACAGCTTCCACACAGGGCCTTAGTGAGTTTGCTCATAAAGATCTGACGGTTTGAGTTTAAACAGCAACAGACAGAGTCTCAACCGAGCTCGAGCTCAGCGTTCCATGCCTGGCATGGAAAGTTAACTCTTTCATCTCTGGAGCAGTTCGAAGGTTGGGACTCACTGCTACTGTCAGAAGACAGCAAGACTCTATTAGAAGAAACAACATTACTAAGGTGAGTAATTTTTTTCTTTCTGCTCACTAACATCAGAATCCAGAGAAAACCAGAAGTCCAAAGCATTTAAACTAGGCAAGGAGGGAGGCACTGAAAAAGAGCAGGAAAGTCCCAGCCCCACCCCAGAAAAGCAGGGTAGTTAGCGAGGTAAACACCAAAACAGAGAAGTCGATAAGGAGAAGAGCTGGGGTAAATGGAGAAAAAGACAAAGGCAGTAAGGATAAGGTTGGGACTAAAAGAGGTAAGGCCATCAAAAAATGGAGGGCAATGAGTACCAGCACCCGTAGTCTGGGGTAACAAACTTCCTGAACTAGTGCCCTTGATGGAAGAGGGAAGCCTAGATATCATGGAAGTCACAGAAACATGGTACACAGAGAACCATTACTGGGATGTCAACACACCAGGGTACACAATCTACAGGAGGGATAGAGGGGGTAGAAGAGGAGGAGGAGGAGGAGGAGGAGGAGTAGCTCTCTACATAAGGGAAGGGATCAAAGCAATGTAACTAAAGGGTAAACAGGGAGGAGAGGTGGCACTGTGGGTCACCCTGCAGACAGGAAATGGCACCACAATCTGCACGGGGGTTGTATACTACAGACCCCCTTCTCAGGAAGAGGAAATAGACAAGGAAATGATACAAGGCATCCTTACGATGGCAGAAAAAGGGGAGATATTGTTGATGGGGGACCTGACTATGTCAGTTGTTAACTGGTGCACCTTTGCTGCAGCCACATCCAAGAGCAGGGTCATTCTTGATGCCCTACTGGGGGCATGCCTGAGACAGCAAGTTTTGGAACCCTCTCGGGAGGGAGGGAGCAGTCTTAGACATGGTACTCAAACAGAGACGGAGAGAGGATCTCAGATTTAGAAGTGGGTAGCTATCTGGGAACAAGTGACCACCAAAAAGTGCTGTTCATGATAAACACAGTAGTAGAGTCAAGCCATACAAATATGAGGTTACTGGACTTTGGGAGGGCTGACTTTGGCAAAATGGGAGAGTGCCTCAGAAAAGCACTAGCAAACGGGCAAGAAGGAGGGGTGGAAGAACAATGGGGAAACATCAAAATTGCCATCACAGAGGCAACACGCCTTTGTGTGAAGCAAATAAACAAATCAAAATGAAGGAAAAAAACACCATGGTTCTCAAAAGAGGTGGCAGGGAAGGTTAGGGAGAAAAAGATAGCATTCAGTAAGTATAAGGAAACATGGAAGGAGCAGGACAGAGAACTGTACCAGTTAAAGAAGAAGGAAGTGGGGAAGGCAGTCAGAATAGCAAAGGCCCAAACTGAGGAAAAGAAAGCCAATTTGGTTAGGAAGGGGGATAAATCCTTTTATAGGTAAATTAGGGAGCGAAGAAAGACCAAGGGAGGGCTAGTGAGGCTTAATAAAAGGGAGGGAGGGGTGGGCAGAGGTGACAGTGAAAAAACAGGGATACTGAATGAATACTTCTGCTCAGTATTCACAAAAGAAGAGGAGGGGAAGGTACCTAATCCAATCAATAGAAGCAGTCTGGATAGGGGGTCGATACCAGTCCATTCACAGAAGAAAGGGTTCTGAAAGAACTCTTAAAACTGAATGTGGACGAAGCAATGGGACCTGACTGGATTCACCGCAGAATTCTAAAAGAACTAAGGGGAGAACTAGTAACACCACTGACTACCCTTTTTAACAAATCATGGGAGGATGGTGTGGTACCTGAGGACTGGAGAAGGGCGGATGTGATTCCCCTTCACAAAAGTGGGAGCAAAGCAGAGGCAGGAAACTACAGACCTGTTAGTTTGACCTCAGTGGTGGGGAAAATGTTGGAATAATTTCTGAAAGAAAGAATTGTTGAGTACCTAGAGGCCAGAAGGGCATAGGACCCAAGGTAGCATGGATTCACAGTGGGAAGATCATGTCAGATGAATCTAATAGATTTCTTTGACTGGGTGACCAAAGTAGACCAGGGAGGGGCTGTGGACATGGCCTTCCTAGACTTTAGCAAGGCATTTGACACAGTCCTACACAAAAGATTAATAAACAAGTTAGCCAGCCTGGGAGTGGGTCCCTGTTTGGTAGCCTGGGTAAAATTGGATGGACAACAGGAGACACAGAGGGTAATAGTAATCAAAGTCCACTTTCTAGGAACTCAGATGGTCCCCCCTTTGTTTCCAGGTCGCCCCACCATGAGGATGTCCACAATATCTTCAGGCCCAAAGGCCTTAAGGAGATATTTCCCTACCTCGGTCCCTCTAAACTTTCCCAGCTATGAGCAAAACCCAAATTTCATACCCTCGTGAGTCTTATGGATCAGGAAACACCCTGGGTGGCAGAGATCCTCCCTGGCAGCTGACAGGTAAGGAATAACCCACGACAGGGCATGGGTTTATTGAGAATTAATGCACGCCCTGGGTGCATTGTGAAGCACGAGGCCACTGGCCGAGCAACCACCTAGAGTGTGCATTAATTCTCAATAAACCCATGCCCTGGAGTGGGTCATTCCACTTATAAAATGGGTACTACATTTTAACATAGAAAACAAATACTCTGAAACAGGTTATTTATTTATTGAATTCTAGGATTACATTGAACCAAAGGTTCCTTTACAAAGGTTCCGCGTCAGCATGAATTACACAATAAAAAATAGTCAAACAGTAAGAGGTAGCATACAACAAATTTAGGTTACATTATACAGAGACTCATTAGTACATAAACAGTGGTTTTAACATCATGTGGTAACAACAGTAGGTGCTGAATGAAGGCGGCAGAGATACAGCTTTACAGGGTGGTCGTACTTTAAGAGTTACTCCTCAAGGAGGGAGTTAGTTGAGATAAAATGCAGTGGCGAGGGGGAGCATAGGGCGCATAAGGGCATGCTCAGAGTGGAAGGAGACAAGATAGAAGAAGGCAGTCAGAGATAAGACATTGTCAAAAAGTGCTACACGTAAGAAGTGCAAGTGCTGAGGGGCACAAAAAAGGGGGTTGGAGGAGTAAGGGAGAGGTAATGACCTGGATGTGAGGGAGGGGAACGGAAATTAAGGTGAAGGGGAAGAAGGTGAAATAGGCTAGGGGAGGAAAGTGGAGAGGTGGAGGAGGAGGAGGAGGTGGAGGTGTGGTGGGTGGGCTGGAAGGAGGGTGGCAGGGGAAAGAGGGGAGAAGGAGGTAAAGGGATACAGGTAATGGGTAGAGGGTGTGGGAGATGGACAGGGGAGGGGGAAGGGAATAGGGGCGTGGCACTAATGGAAGGATAACGGCAGTCCTAGAAGGTACAGTCGCACTTTGTCATGTCAGTTAGGTGGTGGCGCAGTTTATGTTTGAAAGGGCCAAGATTTTTCTCATCAGTGACTTCAGATGGGAGACCATTCATTAGCGATGGTGCCCTGCTGTAGAAGGCCCGTTGAGCCTGAGAGGTACTTCAAAAAGGGACAAGGTAGGAGGGCTTGAGTGAACTGCGATTGAAGCGAGAGTTACAGGTAGATTGTATGAGGGCATATGTTGCAGGGGGAGTGAGGCGAAGGCAAATCGTCTTAGCCAGGAGGCATGTCTGGTAGGTTAACCTACCAAAAAGGTTGAGTTAGTTAGAGAGTCTGTATAATTCGCAGGTATGGGTACCCTTACTTGTTCCTGTGACAAGCCTGTAACACTTATTTAGGGAGGTCCTAATTCTGTTTAGGGAGGTATCTCAGGCTGAACCGTAGAATACTAGCCCATAATCAACGATGGACAGAATGGAGCTAGGTACTGTGGTACACATGGCTTCAATGGTCAGACAGTGGCGATGGTGGTAGAGGACTCCAATTCTTGAGTTAATGATTTTAGAGATTTGGTGAATATGCGAGTTTTAGGAGAGTGTGCAGTCAAGTTTTAAACAGAGAAAAATGAACATTTTGTTGCTGTATCCATTTGCTGCTAAAAGTAGTCCCCACTAAATACGTACTTTGCCATTTATATTTTTTTTCTCATTTTTAGTCATTTCCTCGGATCAGATTTCTGTACTGTGCCTACCTGTTTTATAAGCATCCTTAGGGTATGATAATCAGAAATTGAAGATGACCAATTCTGATACCCTAAGAATGTAAGTGAGATCTCTCTTAATACCATAAGAATGGGCTCAGTGGCCTTGTTATTATACTACTGATTGATCAATAATACATTAAAATAAAAAAAAAGTACCCAAATGTGTCCATTTCCGGGCCAGCTGCGTATGAGACACTGTTCATAGGATAAGAGTGTCTCACACACAGAGGAAAGACGCACTCTCATAGTTTGGGAGCAGTCTCTCGATCTATAATGTTACATCAATAAACCAGACCAGATCAAATTCAGAAGGTCACATAGATAGTCTGAGAGAAGAAGAGTTCAACTGATGTGACCCTAAGCCAACAAGCAGACGCTACAAGACCTGCATGTGGTGTTCTGTGAAAATTAAATGTAGCCCCCCCAAAATAAAACAGAACTCACAACAACTTTTCACAAGATATTTAGATAGTTTTTGTTTACCAGGAAGGTACATTAGAGAACTGATGGCCTCCTGACTGCTGCGAGGGAGGTGAGGGAGACCCTTCCACAGAAGGTCCCCCCTCCTATTACGGACCGTGAGGGAATTTCAGGATCGAGCCGCCGGCTCATTGCTTCGGTCAGGCAAACCTCCACTGAACACATATCGGGCAAAGAGACTGAAACGAGCACTATTTCTGGAGCTGCACATCGGGACTTGAGGCTGCTTGCTGAAATGGGACATTTTATTAATTGTTTGTAAGGGGACACTCAGCATTCCGGAGGCGCAGCGGAGGAGCTTTCTGGCGGCAACATTTGAAATCTGCACCAGCACCTGATTGGCTTGCTGCGTCGCTTGCCCAGCTCGCTGAAATTGCTGGCCACTGAGCCCTGTGGCTCACTCCTGACTGCTGCGAGGGAAGTCAGGGAGCCCCATCCACAGAGGGTCCCCCCTCCTGATACAGACTGCGAAGGAATTTCAGGGTTGAGGCGCTGGCTCATTGCTTCAGTTGGACGGACTTCCCCTGGACACAAATCGGGCAAAGAGACCAAACCGAGCATTATCTCTGGAGCGGCACATCGGGACTTGAGGCTGCTTGCTGAAACGGGACATTTTTAGTCCCACCCACGCACCCCGTTCCCTCCTCCCCTTAAATGCCCACTAGCTCCTCCCACTCGACATGGTAGTCTCCTCCCAGGTTGGTACAGCACCCAGCTAGCTGGTACTCTTATAATTCTCTCACTGGTGAACATGCTGTGGCCCATACCCTGTCTTCACTAAGTTTGCTAATAGCTAATTACTGTACTTACTTGTGTCAGCCTTACTTGCTTCAGCTTGTTACCAGTCTAATGACAGTAACATCCAGAGCATAGATTGCCAGTTTCTTGAACTAGATACAGCTTGCCATCGGCTAGCCTGTGGTACTAATACTTAGAGACAATTAGCTTCGACAATAAAATCCAGTGCATGATTGGCAATTTCTTGAAATAGGTACAGCTTGCTAACATGTGGTACCAATATTTAGAGACAATTAACTTACATGGGCGGGCACGGCAATCCCTGAAGCCTGAAGCAACAACTAACTTACTTCTGTACCACTGGGAACTAGGTCAATCCTGCTAGAGGTATCTGCCCCTGAATACTGAAACCTACCCGTTAAATTACCCTCAGGTGGAGCCTGTGCCTGCACTGTAGCCCTGAGTGAACTGCCCAAAGGGAGCTCACTGCAACACCCCTGAGCCTTGTGAATCCCACAGGGCTAATCTCACCTCGTCTACCACCCCCCAACTGAGGCCTGATAGGATTCCGCCGCTGAGAGGCTACCCTGTGCTCCACGGCCAGGCTGGGGCCCCTGCCCAAAGTCTCGGTCCACTGAGCGCTAGTCCTTCCCCGAAACCACCCTCCACCTGGTTATCGGCCAAAGGCTTGAGGTTGGTGCACTTAAACATGCGCAGCCTGCTACCAAACCTTACTGAGCTAACAGCTTGGGTGGCTCATTATAATCCTGACATTATGGGGATCACGGAGACCTGGCTTAAGCCACACATACCTGACTCAGTATGCGCCCTCCCGGGCTACAGCCTTATTGGGTTGGACAGGGCAGAGAACAAAAGGGGGGGTGGAGTACTCCTATACTACAAGACACACTTAAACGTCTCAGTCGTAGAACACACGCCATCTACATCACATCTTTGTGAGTTCCTGCACGCCCTCCTTCTGTTAGGAAACACCGAAAAGGTGCACTTGATCTGTGCCTACAACTCCCCTAAGGATGGAGTGCCTGGGCTCTCCTCCCTCCTTGACAGTCTTAGCCCAAAGGTTGGGTTGAATGAGTTACTAGTCCTAGGTGACTTCAACCTCAACTGGGAAGGTCGCAACGTCCAGCAATACGAGCCCCTGTTGGCTGGTCTGGCCCTCAGCCAGCTCATCTCTGAACCCATAAGGCCCTCTCCAAGAGGAGACAAGGGTTCCATCATTGACTGGGTGCTAAGCAACAGAACGGAGAAAATTGTCTCCTGTGGGGTTCTCCCTGATGCTATATCGGATCACTCTCCCACCTACTGCATATGGGGAAGCTCCCTTCCCAAAATCCCCCACAAGGTGATACAAATGAGGAACTACTCCAAACTCAATGCTGGAGACTTCCTTGCTGACCTGCGACACGCTGACTGGTCTCAGGTCATTTCCACAAATGACCCCTCAAAGGCCCTTGACAACTTCCTAAAAGTTTACACCCCACTTCAAAACAAGCATGTCCCCCTCACAAGAAGGAGAGTGAGGGGCACTGCAACAAAATGGCTCGATGGAGGCCTTTTTTCTGTCATGAAACAAAGGAATAAATGCTGGGTGAGATATAAGTACTCAATGTTCAGTTCAGACCTTCAGGATTACAGACAGCTGAGGAACTCATGCAAGAGAGCCATTTACTCCACAAAAAGTGTGTTCTGTCAGTCCATACTGCTCTCCGCAGCCAGCAATCCGAGGAGATTCCGGCAGAGCATTAAGAATGCAGTTGGTGGTTCTACTAGAGCTCAGGTCACAGACATGCACATTGGCGGGGTAAACTTAAACAACCCCCTCACAATTGCCAGTGCCTTCAACTCTCAGTTCACCGACCTGCCAGCTGTCCCCAAACTGCCTCGTGACTCCAAGGATCGGGCCTCTCCACCCAGTGGGACAACCCCCCCCCTGCCCTTTTACCTCAAGGTCATCTCGGACATGGAGGCCCAGAAGCTCCTTGCTGGCCTCACCCCTCACACTGGTGCTGGGCACGACTGCCTAGAGCCCAAGCTGCTTAGGCTAGGGGCAACTGTATTAGCCCGACCCATAGCCCACATCTTCAATGCATCGCTTACCTCGGGTATAGTCCCGGACATCTGGAAGATGGCCAAAGTCAACTCTGTGCCCAAACAAGGTGACCTAAAAGACCATAAGAACTACAGCCCCATAGTGATCCTGTCAGCGATCAGCGAACTTCTGGAAAAGGTACTTGCCTCGCAGCTCACCCATTACCTACAGACCCACAACCTACTCTCCCCTGCACAGCACGGGTTCAGAAAAGAGAACAGCACCTCCACTGCCCTAGCAGTTGTTACCTCTGCGATCAGGTCTGCTGCTGACCAAGGCGAACTGACCGGGGCCATCTTTGTTGATCTCTTGAAAGCCTTCGATTGGGTAGACCGTGCACTACTGTGCTCCTCTCTCCTATCACTTGGCTTCTCTTCCCCCACCCATGCCTGGATCAGTAATTACCTCACGGGCAGGCAGCAGTACACCAAGTTCAACAAGGCCCTGTCTGAGCCTGCCCAGGTAAACTGCGGAGTTCCCCAGGGCTCTGTCCTGGGGCCTCTCCTGTTCTCCCTCTTTGTAAATGAGCTACCCTCGGCTCCGGCTCTTGGATCCTCAGTGCTGTACGCAGATGACCTAGTCATCATGACCAGCTCCCAGGACATCGCTACCATCAACGCCAAACTAAACTCGGACTTCGACCAAATCCAAACTTGGTTACAGGACCATAAACTTATGATTAACTTGCAGAAGACACAGGCCATGCCCTTTGGCTCAGCAGCCAAGAAAAAAGCTGTCCCAGATTCACTACAGATCTCTGGGGCCGATGGGTCCCTACTGCTAGTTGCAGATTCTGTCAAGTACCTGGGGGTGACTCTTGACCTGCAACTGGATATGAACATGCACATACGCAATTCATGTAGGGCCTCAAACTGCAGGTTGGGTCATGCTTACAGAGCAAAAAGCTGTCTCACTCCAGCTGTCCGTCTCGCCTTAGCCAGGGGAGTCCACCTACCTACGCTCTGCTATGGACTAGTCATCTTCACTCACGTTGCAAAAACTAGTCTAGTAAAGTGGGACTCAGCGTATAACAGCATATGTCGTTTTGCGCTGTCAGCCTCCTGCCTCACCCACCGCTGTGAGCTCTACTCCCAGCTTGAATGGCTCCCATCGGAAACTCACTGCTCCTATGTCATGGGCAACTTCATAGACAGTGTTGTCAGAACTGCCACCCCCCCTTATCCTTGCTGAATCCCTCATTCTGGCTACTTCCTCCTCCTACCATCTGCGATCTAGTGACTCTCATGCCCTCCTGGTACCAAAGACCCACACTGAAATGGGTGACCGAGCTTTTGCTGCATACATGCCCAGGTTATGGAACTCTCTTCCATCAAGCACTCGCTCCTCTCCCTCCCACCAGTGCTTTAAAGCCTCCCTCTGGGGCTTTCTCAAAATGGCCTCCACTTGCCTCTGCACTAGATAAACCCCCTCGGCCTATGCCTCCCCAACTAACTGAGACGCTACCTAAATAATATGACATAGGCAGTGCCCCTCTGCACTTTATACTCTTCCTGTACTCACAGCTTACTTGAAGGAATAGACCACTTAGGCCCACCTGCCCAACAGGGAGAGCATTGTTACTGTGCAGCTCCCTTACCTTGCTCTGGGCCCCCTCTATCCCAATTTGTCTCCTCTCTGCCTACCTGCAAGCCTTGCAGCATTGCTGCCCGGAACGATGAACACTGACTTACATATGACTACCATACTGTTCTTTTACCTACTGCCTGCATTGTAAACCCCTGTTGTTACTTGTATTGACCCTGTGTGCTAATGCTCTTTAATGCAGTCCTTCACTTGTTTTTGCCTGATGTTCATGTATGTACCTTGTAATCTCCCGGGTCGCACCTGAAAATAGGCACTTGGCTGGCTAGTGTGCTTACCTGGTTAACAAAAGCAAATAAATAAATACAATTTTCAAGTAGCAGTGCAACAATTTGGTGAAAATTTTGACCTGTACTTTTTTATGCCATTTTAAATTGACGCTTACCTCCTGACTTGTATGATACCCTTCTTTCCACAATTTGAGTCTACTTTAGTACTTTTTTTCATGTCTGAAATAATAAAAGGAGCGCTCCTTCTAATACGGTGTGGACCAGGTCTTCATCAGTATTTTTAGCTGGTTTTGTCCATCAGTTGCTTATATATCACTTCTGTTGTGACTAAAATTAACTATTATGCAGTAGGCAGTGCTCCCTGACCTTACAGAACAATAGTTGTTCAAAAACAGCTGCAAATACTGATGAAAATCTGGTCTGGGCCACATTAAAGGGAGCGCTCCTTTTATTATTTCAGACGTGAAAAAAAGCACTAAAGCAGACACCAATCCTGAAAAGAAGGGGATCATACAAGTCAGGAGGTAAGTGGCAATCTGAAATAGCAGAAAAAAGTATAGGTCAGAATTTTCACTGGATTGTTGCACTGCTGCTTTCAGGTATGACCTGGAAGAGTACAAAAGAAGGCATATAACAGAAAGGTATGTGTGAGACCAGGCAAACAAACAATACAGTAGAATGAGGACTTCCGATTTCGGTTATGCCTGCATGAAGACGCATTGCGAGAGGCTCCCGCCGGAGATTTTACAAATTTAACTACAAAGCAAAAAAAAACAAAAACTCAGCACCTAAAATAACCGAGGAGTTAGATCTGTTCTGTGCTTACCACACAATATCGCTCCAACTTTTGGCAAAATGGCTAAGCAGCACAGGAACAGATTTCAGCCTATTGCCAAAACTACCGAAGTGGACGAGCCAGAATTGGACCGGGGCAGCTAAAGTTAACACCAGGAATGGAGAAGAGAGCAAACCAGCCAAAAACAAGGGACACAAGAAAACCACAGAGCCTGCCACCGAAACGATTCTACATGCAATCACTAACTTCCGTGGTGAAGTGCGAGAATCGCTCAAAGATATTAGACAAGAAATACAAAGCCTGCAAAATAAAGTAGCAGAGGCTGACCACAAAATTTCACTGAACACCTCCAAAATAGAAGAAATTGAGGAAACAGTTCGTACCTTAGCATCGGAGCAATTAGCCATTACAATCCGACAAGAAGACTCTGAGAATAGGGGAAGAAGATGAAATATACGCATCTTTGGCCTTCCAGAGGGTGAGAAGGGTAATGAGCCCAGGGCCTTCATTGATTATTTCCTGCGTCTTTCATTAGAGCTGGACCCCGACTACCAGCTCGACCTGGAGAGGGCGCATCGAGCTCTAGGCCCAAAGCCCACCCACGCTGAAGCCAGACCCAGATCTTTCGTGGTCCGTTTCCTAAATTACCAAACTAAAGAGCATTTAGTCACCAAAGCCTGGCAGAAAGGTAAAGTTATGTGGGGACAACAGAGAATTTTATTTGACAATGATTACGTCCCCTGCACCCAGAGGCAACGTAGAGAATATAGCCCGCTGTTTCCTTTTCTCAGGGCTCAGAAAATACGATTCCGTACCCTATATCCAGCCAAATTGATGGTTTCCTTGCCGACTGGGCCCCAGACATATGCCTCAGCTGCAGAAGCAACCTCCGATCTCCTGTTTAAGGGAATCCTCACCGAGAAGACTGCTGAAACCGTACGATCATGCCAGAAGCAACTCTATTCTGCAGAGCGGCCCAACCTGCCTCCTGCCACGGAAACGTCGATAACGGCCATACTGAAGCGCCTTCAACAATACTGCAACCCTACCATGCCTCCTTGATCATTCTTGAGGTACCTTCTATATTTTCAAGTGAGGCTTGACTTGGGTTTCCTGCCTCGGGATGCGGGGGATGGGGGTGAAGGAGCAGGGGAGACACCTAGGGAGGGAGGGTAGTGGGCGTCTTCAATTGGTTCAGGCATCTAACTGCAAACCTTTTTACACTAATTAGGCCACGAGTTGCCATATGGGCCACTGAGCACTCCCAGATGGTGGGGATTTTCCCAAACTGGGGGGTGCCATCTATTGAAGATTATGGCCTGTTCTCTCTCCTTTTCCCGGGGTTGCAGTACCCCTCTAGCTGGCTCCCTCCTCTATACCCATGTCCTGTGGTGGGTTCCCCTGAGCTCTCTTGGGCACTGAGTCAGACACTTCAAACATGGGCCTTACCTCCAGATGGCTTGATGAAGTGTTTCATGAATCCTATGGACGAAAATGCTGTTCTCCAGCCCGGATCTTATGGGATCGGTACCACACCAGAATAACAATCTTATATGTATTTCCATATTGAAACACGGAACTGAAGACAATCTTCCTGTTTGGGACTTTCTTACACCTGACTTGGGGGGTTATAATCAAACTATCCTATGATATTTACAACTAATAGTTTGATTCATCACCCTGACCCCCTCAAAGCTTATTTGAGACCACAACCTGGGAAAGTAAAGAAGAATGAAAGGAGAAGGAAGGGAGACATTTAGAGATAGGAGAAAATGAAAAAAAAAAAGGGAAGGGAATTGGGTCCCTCCATTTCCCTAGAGAATCCTGCCAAGTTCTCCTGACCTTTCACCTCTAACATATATTGGGTCCTGTAATTTTTAATTTCCCTTTTTTTTGTTGAGGTTACCTGCCTATCTTGGTTATGTGCATTAGATTACTTAAACATTGTATTTTGTCTTGATGTACTAATAAACTGAGGGGGAACTCTACTTGGCCTGGGGTTCAGTATGCAAGGGAACGTACTCCCGACCCTCGCTGCCTTCCTTGGCCCTCAGCCAGATATACTGTTCTCCACACACTTCACTATGCTGAGTGAAAATATCACTTACTGGGGGAGTGTCTTGAGATCGAAGTGAACCTTACCACCATCTTGGCACAACCAGTTCCGCCATGGAGTGGTTTATTAATCACTCCTTTCATGGCCCTGTTTCTGTCCCTGGGATTAATTTCTCGAGGACCTGTTTCAAGAGCCATGCATTCCTCTGCTACCCTTACTGGGGCTGTGGATGGGGTGTTCCAGGGGGAGCTCTATCAGAGCACCTCCCAAATGGGAGTCAACCTGTATATAGTTTTTACACACTTGATTATTACTTATAAAAGTTCAAATCTGCATACATGGTCTTTATATGCTCTTTTACCTACTCTTACTACCACAAACATTATAAGGCTTAGCAAGCCTAATGACCTGGTTTTAGGTCACCTAGTTAATTTTATTTCATTCCACGAAAAGGTTATTCGTGGTAGTTCACAATTTAGAAATTTGATAAGTTTGGTGGGGGGGATAACCACACATACAGAGGAACGAGAATTTTGAGGTATACTTTATTGAACCAATTGTGCTATGTTGATCAGAAACGCTTTTTTCCTCAGGAGATAGGCTGGTTTGTCTGGGGGAGCATGGTCCGGTCACTCTTCAGAGTTCTTCCTGGGAGGGAATGAAGAGATTAAAAAACAGTCAGTACTTCAAAATCCAAAGAAATGGCTTTAATAAATCCAGTTAAAATTATGTCACACAATATAAATGGTCTCCACGACCCCATGAAAAGAGCTCAATTAATGCAATTCTTACAGAAACATCCCTCCGACCTGGTTTACCTTCAAGAGACCCATCTCGCTGAGTCAGAACATCTTAAACTAAACTGGGGTAGTCGATATAGGGTGGTGGCCTCCTCACGTCCCAGAGGTAGATGAAGAGGGGTGGCAATCTTGATCCCACAGACCACACCAATAGAAATACAACAAATACATATCGATGCTCAGGGGCGGTATGTTATTGTTAAGGGCCTGCTGTATGGCAAACAGGTCACACTGGCCAATGTATACTTTCCCCCACAAACTAAATTTCCTACCTTCAGGGGATTTTTATCCACCCTTCTGGACCTCCTCCAGGGTCAGTTGATATTGGGTGGGGATCTGAATCTAACATTATCCCCACAAATAGATTGTTCGAACCCTCATAAACATCGTACTACTTTGACAACCAAACAATTTAAACACTCTATTGAACACTTGGGGTTGGTTGACGTGTGGAGATGCATATTTCCATCCTCACCGGGCTTCACATACTATTCCCTAAGATTTAAATCCTACTCTAGATTGGATTATTTTTTGACAACATGTGAACATTTGTCAACTGTTCAGGACATTGCTTTGGGCCCAAAACTTCTATCAGACCATCACCCCTGACCTTAAAACTTGATATGGGAAGGGAGGTGAAGAAATCTCTTTGGAGACTTAATCCATCTTTTTTTCGAGACAAGGAATTTCAAGAGACTATTCTGCGTCGGCTTCCCCTCTTTTTTCAAGAGAATGCGGATCCAATTGTCTCCGAATCAGTACAGTGGGATGTTATGAAAGCCACCATCCGGGGGGAAATAATAGCATATTCAGCCAGTCAATACAGAGAAAGAGAAGCAGAATACCATAGGTTATCAGACCTACTATGCAATTATCAGATGTCATACTGGGAGGGACATAGGGACCTCCAGAAACTTATCAAAGACACCAAGGCAGCCCTACAAAAAATAATTGACAACAAAGTACAACAATCATTATACTTTCTTCGCCTATCCTCTCATGAGGGGGGCTCTAGAGGCACTAAGAACTTAGCTCGTAGACTGCAGGAACAAAAGAGGTCTGCAACTATCTTAAAACTTAAAAACCTTTCGACAGGTAAAACATATCATTCTGAAGCACATATTCAAAAGGCTTTCTCTGACTACTATTCAAACCTATATTCCGCAGTCCTTTATTATGCACAAGCCCCAGCAAAACAGTTCCTAGAGGATATACAACTTCCAATCCTATCTCCCCTCCAAACTAAAACATTGACAGCCCCCATTTCTAAATTAGAGATAGAAGAAACTATCATAGGCCTTAAATCGGGAAGATGTCCTGGTCCCGATGGCTACACTTCCGAGTGGTACAAAAGGTTCCTTAAAGAATTAATCACTAAAATGCATTCTCTGTTTAACCACATCTCTCAGGTCGGGCTGCCTCCCCCATCCTGGGATTTTGCCACAATAGCCCCCATCCCCAAACCAAATAAAGATCCCTTGGATCCGGGATCTTATCGTCCAATCTCAATCCTTAACATTGACTAGAAAATGTATATTGGCAATCAGACTAGAATCAATTATTCCCCAAATAATACATCCCGACCAATCTGGCTTTATCAAGAAAAGAAAAACATCAGATAATATGCAACGGGCCCTAATTCTTCAAGAATATGTTACTACTCAGCAAATCTCTTCTGTTTTTATCAGCCTCGATGCTGAGAAAGCCTTCGATCGTGTTTCATGACCCTTTCTCTGGGATACCCTGAGAGCTTTCCAATTCCCCTCTCAATTTATTACAAATTTAGTCAATCTTTATAAAGCTCCGCATGCCTACATCCACACCAACGGATCAATATCCTCTTCTATCCCCCTGGGCAGAGGTACACATCAGGGATGTCCCCTATCTCCGTATCTTTTTGCTCTTTTCCTTGAACCCCTGGCGGCTGTTCTCCATGACACTCCAGAAGTGGAGGGGATACAAATTGGACATCAGGAATACAAAGTCTGCAAGTTTGCAGATGACGTGCTACTGACCCGGAAACTTGGAAAATTCTAGCCAAATTTGAAAAAATATCCAGTTTCAAACTTAACCTAGCTAAGACTGAGACCCTCGCATTCAATTTAACCCCTTCCCAGCAACTCAAGAAAACACATCCTTTAAATGGTTATCCATTAAGATTCATACTTGGGTCTCCAACTTCCCCTGGATCTCGGACTGTTAGAAACATTTAACTACGAACCCTTGACAATCCAGATCCAGTCCGATCTCGACCGATGGGCAGCAGGAATTTTTCCCTTCCATCGAAGGGTCGAGATCATTTGTACAAATATACTTCCTCGAATACTGTATTTATTACCGACAATCCCTATCTACCCCTCTAAATTTTACTTCAAATCATGGGATATAGATTGATCTCCAGCTTCCTATGGGGCAAAAACCATCCGAGAATTAGTTTCTCCATCCCAAAATTATCACTATCTCAGGGGGGCCATAACCTCCCAGATCCATCTCTATACACCCAAGCAGCTTTCCTAAGAACTCTGATACTGTGGTTAACAGAGTCTTACTGTTCTCCCTGGAAGACTGTTCTCCCTGGAAGACTATAGAATTCCACTTAAACAACCTTTACGACATCTAAAGGGTCCTCTTCTCAGATGAGAGGTCTATTCCGCCCTCGGATTTAACAAACATAACATCCCAACCCTATAGGCTATGGAGAAGGTTGAGGAAGAAGAACCCTATCTTAAAGATTTATGAATATTATAAACTTATATTGCAAGATGAAACGTTTGTTCCTAATTTCCAAGACCAAGCCTTTGTCCTGTGGAGAAGACTTGGCCTCTCTCATGTTTACCAATTTCTCTCACCTCTGGGTATCATTCCTTTTGAAAGGTTACAGTCTCAATTCTCACTCCAATCCTCTGATCTATTTCGATACTTTCAAATCCGCAACCACATCCTTTGTAATAAAAACATCTTACCCATACTTCTCCTTCCCACTCCAAACCTATTAAAGTTATTTATCGAATCAATTAAAGGTAACTTGAGTCTACAAGTCATAGGTTTAATATATAAGGAGCTGAGGAATGAAGGTCTGGAATCAACTAGATCTGTCCTCAATGAATGGAATAAAGACCTAGATCTAGAAATTTCTGTTGACCCGTGGATCGGTTCGGCTCTGACAGAGGTCAAGTCCATCCAGTCCCCCCATTGAAACATAGAAACATAGAAGTTGACGGCAGATAAGGACCGCAAGGCCCATCCAGTTTGCCCATTTCTTTTTCTACCTTATAAATGTGCCATCGGCCTTTGCTCTGTCAGTGGCCTATCTATTCATAGTCATTTGTATTGCTCCCTTATGCCTATCCATGCCTGTTTGAAGCCCTGCACTGTATTCATAGCCACCACTTCTTGTGGTAAGCCATTCCATGCATCCACCACCCTTTCTGTGAAAAAGAATTTCCTCACATTCCCCCTTAATCGGCCTCCCTCTAATCTCATGCTGTGTCCTCTTGTCCTGCTATTTTTCTTATATTTAAACGTTAGACTCTTTCACCTTCTTTATGCCCTTAAGGTGTTTGAATGCCTCGATCATATCACTTCTCTCCCTCCTTTGCTCAAGGGTATACATATTGAGCTCCGTTAATCTGTCCTCATATGTCTTCTGATGCAGTCCCTGCACCATTTTGGTTGCCCTTCTCTGGACTGCCTCAATTTGGTTAATGTCCTTGTGAAGGTGTGGCCTCCAATACTGCACGCAGTACTCCAGATGGGGCCTAACCAGTGTCTTGTACAGAGGGATTATTACCTCCCTCTTACGACTTGATACCCTACTAATACACCCTAACACCCCCCTAGCCTTACCTACTGCTTTAGAGGTCTGCTTGGATGATTTTAGGTCATCAGTGATGATGATGCCCAAGTCTCTTTCTTCCTTTGTGACTGCTAGCAACTCCCCTCCCAGCCTATAGGTGGCTTCAGGGGTTTCTCTTCCCTATGTGCATGATTTTGCACTTCTTTGCATTAAATCCCAGTTGCCACTCTTCCTGACCATTCTGCTAGTTTATCCAGACTCTTCTCATTCTGCCCACCCCATCTGGATCATCTACTCTGTTGCAGATCTTGGTGTCATCTGCAAACAGACAAGCCTTACCCTCTAGTCCATCTGCAAGGTCACTAATGAAGATGTTGAAGGACTGGCCCCAGGACTGATCCTGAGGTACCCCACTTGTGACTTGCATCTCTTCTGACTGTATACCATTTACCACCACTCTCTGTTTTCTGCCCGTCAACCAGTTTGCCACCCAGTTGACCAACTTCTGGCCCCGAGCCCACCCAGCTTATTTATCAATCTTCTATGGAACAGTGTCAAAGCTTTGTCTGAAGTCAAAGGTGGCGACATCAACTGCTCCCCATGGTCCACCACTCTGTTTTGCCCAGTCAAAGAAATCTATGAGATTAGTTTGACAGGACCTTCCTTTTGTAAACCCATGCTGTCTTGGATCCTGTGCCCCTATGGATTCCAGGTGTTGCACTATCCTTTCCTTAAGGAGTACCTCCATAATCTTGCCCACTACTGAGGTAAGACTGACCGGTCTGTAGTTCCCCGCCTCCTCCCTGCTACCACTCTTGTGTAGCGGGATCACATGAGCCCTTCTCCAGTCTTCTGGGACCTCTCCTGTGCTCAGAGACTCACTAAACAATTCTGCTAATGGCTCTGCTAGTTCCTCCTTTAGCTCCTTAAGTACCCTGGGATGTATGCCATCAGGTCCCATTGCCTTATCCACCCTGAGCTTAGCAAGCTCTTGTAGGACCCTTTCTTTTGTGAAGGGAGTAGCCTCACCTCCCTCCCCCTGTGTCATGATGCTGAGCTGTGGGCCCTGCCCTACCTTCTCTTCAGTAAATACTGAGCAAAGTATCTATTTAGGATAGATGCCTTTACAGGTCCTCCTCCTCACATGCTCCCTTTTCTCCATTAAAGCAGCAATACCCCTCTGGACTTTCTCCTTTCACTAATGTATCTATAGAAAGTCTTGTCACCTTCTTTACTGTTCATGCTATTGTTTCCTCAGTTTGGGACTTTGCCTGCCTTACTGCCTTACCTGCTTCCCTTAGGGCAGTTTGGTATGCCTCCTATCTTCATCCGCTGTGTTCCTTATATTTCCTGAAGGCCAGCCTTTTGGCTCTGCCTTTTCTGCTACTGTATTTGAGAACCAAAGTGGTTTCCTTCTTCTTTGCACTTTCTTTTCTGTCTAACACAATGGGATGTTGCTTCAAGTATTGCATCCTTAATGCTTACCCACTTTGCCTGTACCCCTCACCTGTGTTTCTTTTGCCAGGGCTAGCTTAACTCTGTTGGCCATCTTATCAAAGTCAGCTCCTCTGAAGTCCCATATTTTTGCCTTGGAATGGGATGATTTAGATGTAGTAGCCAAATTGAACCATACCATGTGATGGTCACTGCCTGAGGTGACCTTCTACCTGGAGATCTGCGATCCCTTCTTTGTTAGTCAGTACTAGATCTAGGATAGCCCTGTCTCTTGTGGGTTGCTGTACCAGTTGTTGAGGCCCTCCTGCAGGAATCCACTATGAGTCTAGTTCTGGCAGATGTTCCTGCTGGTATTGACCAATCTGTATCCGGCATGTTGAAGTCTCCATTATCAGAACCTCCCTTTAGCTGTCATGTTTTGTATATCTTCAACGGTAATGTGTCTATGTCCTCCTCTGGTCTGGGGCCTGTAGACAACCCCAGTTCTTATGGCTGTCCCATTTCCTGTTTCCAGGGTGACCCACAGTTCTTCTGGCTCTTTATGTGTATTCTGAATTTCTGTAGCTTTGATATTTTCATTAACATACAGAGCCTCCTCCCCCCTTTTGCACCTCGGTCTCTTCTGAACAATACATAGCCAGGTACTGAAGTCTCCCAAGTGTGGTTACTGGTAAACCACGTCTCACTAATTGCTACTATGTCCAGTTTAGCCTCTGACATTATTGCCTGCAGGTCTGGGATCTTATTTCCAGGCTGTGAGCATTTATGTACATGATTTTCCATTGGCCAGATTTTGGTGTGTTAGTTGTTGGGTGAAGTTTGGCATTACCCTCTACGTGCGTATGGGGAGACAAACCTTTTTCTTACCTGGTGATGCAAATGAATGGCAAACATGCTGAATTCCTGTTTGACCACTAGCTGAGGGGGGAGGTGTGTTCTTCCCATTCGACGTATGGGGTGCTGCACCCCTCTCCCCATTTGCTAGTTTAAATATTCTGCAAAGACATCAAACTTCTGCCCCAATGCACTGACTCCCTCTTTAGTCAGATGCAGTCCATCAAATTTAAAGAACTTTCACTCCCAGAACTGTTGCCAGTTCCCTACAAATCTGTGTCCTTTTTCCTGGCACCAGCCCTTGAGCCACGTGTTTAGCTCCCCTATCTCCCCTTCTCTGACCTTTCGTCCATCTGCTCCCCTCTCCCAGACTGGCAGGATCTCAGAGAAGGAGATGCCAGACGAAATAGATGATAGTTTGTCTCCCAGCCTAGTCAGGTGTTCCTTGGTCTCCACAACTGACCGGCTGGCGAGATCATTAGTCCCTATGTGTACTAGGACATCACTGTTTTCTCCTGCTTTGTGAACAATTTTAGCAATGCGGTCAGTGTCTCTCCATGCTGATGTACCTGGGAGACATCTGACCATCACCCCTGGCTGGAGATGGGTATCAACTCCCCGAATCATGGAGTCTCCTATGATCAGAAGTTTTTTGGATTTCCTTTGTGCTTGTTTTGTTTTGGTTCCTGATTTGGGTGAGTTTTGTTGTACTAGCTCCTGTGCTGCAGTGTCCTGCTCTGCAGTGTCTTCTGCCTCTTTATTTGATTTCAGAGATAGAGGCAGATACCTGTTTGTAGTGTTTATATGGTTTTGGAGGTAATGTGTTGGAGAGCAGAGAGTGATGGGGCACCTGATTTGCTCCTCCTAACCACCTGCCAACCTCCTGGACCAACTACCCTTGCTACGGTCGAGGTTTTTCTGTTGGACGCTGGGAAATGGCCGGTGGTTCTTATAATGTATTTCCTCTTCAATATGAAATTTGAGGCGTGCAGTCTCCTACCGCTGCTCCGGAGCTGAGCCCTAAGATCTCCAAAGGCCCAGCATGTAGGACAGTGTCCTAAATCCTGTAAGACTGTCCTTCTGAAAATTGTTCCACAGTACCTGCAGTTAATGAAATCCATTCAAATAAGTTGCTGGGTTTGTAACCTAGTCAGAGTAATTAGAAGGAGAAAAAAGGAAAAAAATGCAAGTAATGGTTTAATTGTGCTTTGTTTAACTTGTTATAACAAGTTAAATTACTAGTGCCCTGTAAATGAGCTCACCTTGTGAGGCCCCACTGATCCGCCTTTTCCTGCTCTGCCACAGGAAATGTCACAACTGTGGTACCCTATAAAAGGAGGTAGCGTGGGTGGTTGGGGATGGGGTGGGTGGCTGGGCCCTTCCCTGCCTAAAAGAAGAACCACGGACCAAAGAACAAGGAGGTAGAGCAGAAACAATCAGTCAACAACAAATGCAGTAACCCTGAAAGCTTATCCTAATGTTAGATAAAACTGTAAAACCTGTAAAGCACCACCTGTAATAATTTCAGAGAAGATATACGCTGTAAGAAACACTTTGCTCCAGAGAAAAATAAAGCAGTAACAGAAGATATACCTTGCAAAAGACAATTTGAATCAGAAGATTACAGGAGTAATCTGTTAGCTCACACCTGTAGGGAATTTGCTTGGAGGTGCAGATCTCGTTTTTTAGGGCAGCAGCAGCCCTTGCCAGATTTCTTCCCCCAAACTATGGTTATTGCTGGAGACTGTGTGGATGCAGGATGGCCACCCTGGGACACGTTTTTTGGCTATGCCCCTACCTCATGCCCTTTATACTCTCCCTTCACAATGAGCTTTCAGTCCTGTTCATTGACTCCATCGAACTCACTGCCGAGGAATTTCTGTTGGGGATTTATCTGGACCATTCTCCTCCTTGGAAAGATTCGATACTACCGGTTTGCGTCCTGGCAGCCAAAAAAGCAATCACCCGACGATGGATGTCTAACCAGACTCCAACAATACAAGATTGGAGGAAATTAATGTTAGAAACATATGTAACTGAAAGATTTAATGTTGATTTGCAGGGTAGAGGTTCATCTCCTATGCAGAAATGGCAGGGCTGGGTTAGCTATTGTGCTAACTTTGATCCCACCTTCTGCCCTTGAGTGAGTATGTAATGACTGTCTCCTGTGTCGGATCTGGGTGTACTGTAACTGTTGGTTATGCCCAAAATATGGGAAGGGGGGATCTGATACTAAAGTACTAAATCAAACTAAGTATTTACATTAAGTGGAGATGGACCTAGACCGCTATTAAAGCCTGACAGTCAGTTATTGACAACTGGAAAGCAACATAAAAGTTAGCTTTCCCTCACGAACTTTAAGCCTATAATGTATGTCTAACATTCATTGTGAAAGTTGGTTCTATGACTATATGTACAAATTTTTTCCTTTTCCTTTCCTCCTCTGTAAAAGTGTGGAACAAGAATGGAAATAAAGATATATTTAAAAAAAAAATACAGTAGAATGATACAGTAGCAATATGTTTACAGTAAATGTAGAAACACAGACGGCAGAAAACGATCATTGGTCCACCCAGTCTGCCCTGTTATACCGTATCCTATCACAAGATCTATTGTCTAAGTTTTTTTTTCGGTCCTCCCTTCCCCCTCTTGCCCCTGGTATCTGGTCAGTATAAGCGGCAGTGATCGTGTCGCAAAAAAAAAGCAGCGCTGTGAAACTAGCATCGGAAAATAGCGAATGGGAGAAAACAGTGTCAAGATGTTATTGCCCCAGGCTGTCATCCTCCCAGAGTTACTAATAGTAAATCCCAAGGACTTTCTACTCTCCCAGTTCCCCCCCACGGGTTATAATAGTAAATCCCCCACGACTTTCTCCCCCGAGTTTGTAATAGTTAATCCCCAACTCCCTCTCATGTTCTGTCCCTCTGATGCGTGGTCATCACCCAGTGCCGTATTGCCCACATGCAGTTTTTGCTCTTGCCGTTTTGTCTGTATGATTACTGACCACGCATTTTTGCTCCTGCTATATTGACCTAGACCCCCTTACCACTAACCCCCTAAGTGAATATTAAGCCCTTAACTCTGTCCCAGCTACATTTGAAACCATTTGTGTTTTTTAGGTCCACCACCTGTGCTGGCAGGCTGTTCTATGGCTTAACCACTGTATCTTTAAAATAAAACTTTCTCGTGTCCCTCCTGAATCTATCCCCCCCCCCCCCGCTTCCACTCACATCCTGTGTTTCTGACTTATTTCGGCTGACCCAAAGCAAGGAACCACTGAGGACAGATGATTATGTTTGGGAACACCTGGTTTAAACATTAGCCTGCAGACGTCACCAGTCATAGCCTGTGGTGGTGTTCTGCGCCACCCAGGCTTTGTGGTCTTTTCCTGTTTGCACAATACTGGATTCTTTCAATAAACTGTAAGAAAAATATATCACTTGTGTGTGCCTTGTGTCCTGGCCGTGGGGTATTCAGTGATTCCTTGCTTTGTGTCTACTTAGTTTCACAGAGCACCATGGCGGTTTCCCCGCTGCTGTTTCTTGGTCCGGTTTCTGCTGAACAGTTCCTCATAGTACCCTGTTCATTCCTTTCACGAACCTGAAGGTTTCTATCATATCGCCCATCTCTCTTCTAGTCTCCAGCTCTTGACTTCCCGTATGCAATAAGGCACACCAGGGAGTGCAATTATGGGTCAGTTAATTAAAAGTGTGTTGTTAGGGGTATGGGTGAAATTCAGACCTGGACCAGACTGAAATACCCAAAAACAGACCGGTTGCAAATTGCATGGTCCAGTTTTTACTGCCTTAGTTCATTCCAGGTCTGGTGGTCCAGTTGTGTTCTCTAATGGTAAATCTGTGAAAAATGGCAAACTACAATTCAAATATATAAAGTCAAAACAACCATGTAGAAACTCAAAATGTATTTTAAAATCAAAAGTGTACTGAGCCAACCAAATAAACTAGCACAGCGAGCCCCAGCCTGTAGACAGAGAGGATGACAAAAACAGACAAGTGGAGAAACATTCGAAAAAAAGGGACTTTTCCTGTGTAATTGCAAGTGGATGAAACAAGCAGATGTTTTCTCACAACTCCCTTGAAAGGCATGTGGGAGGGTGAGCTGCTCACAGAGATGGGTAAAGGGTTTCAGAACCTAGGAGCAACAGGATGAGAAAGCTTGTTCGCCCATCCCTGTGGAGCAGTTAGGAACAAGGAGAAGATAGGCATCAGAGGATCTAAATGGGTGGGATCGTCCACTAGCCCTGTGAGCCTGATAAATTATGACGTTGTTCTTAGCCTATTAGGACTGGGTGTTTTTTTTCTAAACAATCCATGTACTCTTATAAACAAAACAGATACAGTAACTGTACTAGGGATGGAAGAGTGGCTCTGTGTCAGATCACAACACTCTTTCTAGCACTTGTAGTATGGTTAATCCACCTAGGCTAGTTTTTAGATTGCACTTAAATTTTTTGTTTCCCACTGTTATGTTATGTTATGTTATATTATATTATATTATATTATATTATATTATATTATATTATATTATATTATATTATATTATAGTTAAACCCTTACTGAATGCTTAATGTCAGCTTGTATTTGTTAATTCACCAAGGCTAGTTCATGGTTTGCCCTTTAGTCTATATTATCCTGATTTTATGTACCATTTTATTAACCCTTGCTGTTAGTTAAATGTTTTAGCCTATGTCATGTCTCATGATTGTTGTATGTAACTGGACACTTGTGTAAACGGGCAGCAATGCTCACATGCCTTTCCAGTATAACCAATAAAAATGAAATGAAACGAAGAACACGCAGAATGGCCTGCCTCGACCCAACTCTGAAAATCAGAGTAATATGTGACTCAACTCTTGACTCTATTCAGTCTACTGGCCAGGCTCTGATCTGCCAGTGACCTGGTTCTGACCATGTTTTTTGGTTTTTTGAAGCTTTATTCCTGTTAACAATGAAGAATTGGTTTAAAAAAACATATAAAATAAGTATTTCAAAATATTAAATGATTTAAAGAAAAGGCTGCTGAAGGGCGCAAAGGGGTAATCCAGTTCTGTAATTTGACCTGGACCAGATCTACCTCCAATCCGATTCTGAACCAGTCTGGAAAATGTGCCTATTTTATCAAACCAGAGTAAATCAAATCTTTTTAGAAACAAATCAGAGTCTGAATCAGAAGGAAGCACCAAGTTTTCCCATCAGCGAAAATGCCGACCTCCCCCACAGCGACGGCACAATACTGACGCAGATATTGTGCAGCCTCTTGACTCCTTGTTTTCTGTGGGGCCACTGCCCCTGCCCTTGGACTCTAACATTCCAACTCCAGGTAGGGAGTTGGTCCGGGGAGGGGGCGGAACACTGGGGGAAGGCAAAACAAGGAAAATGGACCATTACTGCGAATGTTGCCGTAATGGTCCTTTAACTTGTTTCGCTGTCGGGGTGTCGACGAAAAGGGATGATATGGAATCAGAACTGGGTCACAGGTGATTCTCCCATTCCTAGACTGTACATATAAACATGTGCACTAGTATGGTGATAGCACAGCTGATAGCCATCCAACAGTAAGAGGGTTCACATAGACCAGCTTCCTCAAGCTCCAGTGTGTGTGTGTGTGTGTGTGTGTGTGTGTGTGGTGGGGGCACCAGTCTGTCATGCAAAGTTGTGCATCAGTGTCATAGAAACTCCTGTCTTCATGCAAGGATGCATGCTAATTTATTTATTTAGTTGAAATTACTTCAATCAAGAGGATAAGCCCATGAGCTGCAGCATCTTGTTTTCAAGGGGTTCCTAGTGAGGATAACAGCAGTCAACAGGGTAACACAGTCCAGCAGGCAAGATATCACCATATGATATTGTCTTAACAACCTCGTCTGTATTATTCTCTGCCCTGTATCGGTACTGTATCAATTCTTGTTTTTTTCTGCAACTAACTACCTCCCGACCTGCCGCTCATAATCGTTCATCCCCACTGCCAAGACGGCGTTCGACGGCGCTATGGTGCTCACACGTGATTACATGCTACCTTACTATTGGCCTCCTACTCCTTGCAGCAGGGGACATTCACCTGAACCCAGGCCCCCCAAACAATCCCACTTTGCCAACTGCAGCGGGACCCTCCCCAAATACAATTGCACCCCACAAGTCTCACCGGAGCCCATCTCCCACGTGGCCCGCGCCTCCTGCATCTAAATATAAGAAGTCTACCCCTCAAACTTGACTCTGTCCAGTTACTCACAGCTCACTATGCCCCAGACGTCATCACCCTCTCTGAAACATGGCTAAATAAGCATATCTCTGATCCCTCACTTGTTATTCCAGGCTACACGATGGCCCGTCAGGACAGGTTGACTAGAGGTGGCGGCGTGGCTATCTACGTAAACTCCGATTTGCATTTCTCGGTAGTCCTAGCCAAGACCGAACCCCACGCCTACGAACTTCTATTGCTACAATTGACTCTCCCTTTCTCCCAATCTACATAGCTGGATTCTACTGCCGGCCTGGCATCCCAGCTTCATCTGTTACCGACCTCATCGTGCAAATCGCCTCCCTAACCCCTACTGGAGAACTATATATCATGGGCAACTTCAACCACAATTAGCTAGCTCCTTCCTTCAACAAAACCCAGTCAGACATTTCCACGCTAAACCTATCACAAACCATCACTGAACCAACACGTCTAAACCCCAAAACAGGCAACCACTCGCTCTCACCAGCCACCCCAACCGGGTCATCATTTCAGGGCTACTACCTGATTCCCTAAGTGATCACCATATTATATACCTAGTCCAGAAAATTCACAGCCCCAAATCTGCCCCAAAGTACCTGGTCCAAAACGCTCCTACAAATCGTTAAACCTCACCCCTGTGCTTGAAGACCTAGCACTTGCAAGCCGGGAATCCCCCGCCAAATTCTATTCCATAGATGACGCCTTCCTCCACTTCCAAAGCACGTTCCTCAATGTCTGGGACACTCACGCCCCACTGTGTCGTACTAGGGTACGTGGCAACCACCTGCCCTGGATCACCCAAGAACTTATAGCCTGCCAAAATGCATGGGACAAAGCATGGAGTACTCATAAAACTTTATGCCACCCATGCAATTTTGCCATCTTTCGGACTGTACGTAACAAATGTACCAGAGCAACTCGTCTAGCTAAAGCGGAATACTTCAACTCCTCCCTCCATTTCAACTTAAATAGTCCATCCAAATTCTGGAAGGTCATCTATTCCCTCTTCTCCCCACCAGACGCCCACCCTACCCTGCTGCTTATCACAAATAACACCCTCGTCTCCGACCCACATGTTGTTGGCACCGAATTCAACACGTATTTCTCCTCCTGTGCCTCTGCTCTCTTCTCCTCCTTGCCCACTTGTGAGCCATACAGTCCTCCTGCCGGATATATAAATTTTCATGGGCCGTCCACCTTTTCTTTCAAGAATATCTTGCCAGTTGATGTCCTTGATGTCCTACAGGCTCTCAACCCATCAGAAGGTAAATCCCCCGATGGTCTCGACTGCAAACTCCTCCACCTCTCCGCCCCTGCCATAGCAACCCCCCTCGCCAACCTCCTAAAACTCTCCTTTTCCACTGCCGTTGTCCCCAGATCTGGAAGCATGTCGTCATCATCCCCCTCCCTAAAGGGGGTGCCACCACCTCCCCCTCAAATTACCACCCCATTTCCCTCCTCCCAGCTCTTGCAAAACTACAAGAACACCTAATGCTCGACCAACTCACCTTCTTTCTCTCCGAATCCAATTTCTTCACGCCATTCCGGTTCTGTTTCAGGAAGGGTCATTCCACTGCCTCCTCCCTGATTAGGCTCACTGACACCATCCTCACTGGAATGGACAGAGGGCTGATCACCTCAGCTATTTTCATTGACCTTGCCAAAGCATTCGACACGGTTTCCCACCACCTGCTGCTACAACGTCTCTCAGAAGCTGGCCTCGCTGACTCAGCCACCAACTGGTTCAATGCCTACCTCTCAAGCAGAACACAATCAGTTAGAATTGCAGACGTCACTTCCTCCCCCTCCCCATGAACACCGGAGTCCCTCAAGAGTCAGTACTTGGACCCATCCTGTTCTCCATATTTCTCAATAACCTCCCTTTAGTGTGCTCATCTGCTTCTATTCATATGTACGTAGATGATACTGTCCTTTTCGCCTCTGGCTCCTCCCCGGATGAGGTAACAGCCAACCTCCAGGCTGATTTCAACAAAGTTCTGCTCCCACCAGCTCTCCCTCAATGCTAAAAAGACTGCCACCATGACCTTCGGCACCCGGCAATGTCTAACCAGGCTCACCTCCCTCCCTCCCTTCCTTCCACACCCTTGATGGGACAGTATTGCAGGACGTCACTTCCTTCCAGTACCTAGGGGTATGGCTCGACCGTCACCTGTCCTTCTCCGACCACATCGACACCATCATGAAAAAACTGTGCCCCAAGCTAGATGCCCTCTACAGGAACCGCTATAACCTCACTCTAACTGCTAGGCATGAGCTAGTGCAAAAGATGATCCTTCCCTCCCTCGACTACTGCGACATAGTCTACAGTGCTGCTCCCAAATCTACCTTATCCAGACTGGACCCCCTTTTCCACGCTTTCTGTCACTTCACTCTTGATGCCCCCCCACGGCACCCATCACTGCAACTTCTACCATTCCCTTGCATTTCCATCTCTCTAAAATCGCCGCCTGCAGCACTGTGCTAAATTTGTAGCTAAATTCTGGTACGATGCTCTCCCGTCCTACCTCTCTTCATTACTTTCCCCAGCTACCTCCCCTACTCATGCCCTCTGATCCCTCGACAAATCCCAAGGCGGAAGACAACTATTGGGCAAGCAGCCTTCTCTCATCGCTTCCCCAATCTCTGGAATGAGCTCCCTCCTCAAATTCGCCACTCCACCTCTACCCACTCCCTATCTACAGCGCTGGCAAATTACCTCATAATGACTTGCTCCTGCACTTGATACCTACATGTGCCCCCTATGGCCCCACCCCTCCCGACTGCCTGACCAGCAGCACGTAGCTTACGCTATGGAAGCTGGCTTATCTAAACCAACTACAGCACTTCTTGGTACATGTTATTTGTCCTGTCCTAAACTGCACTTGATACTTTGACTATTCATCTCAGCGTTATCTCAATCCATGTGCCACACTACAGTTATCCAGTGTACTCCATGTGCTACAAGTTTAACAGAAATCCAATGTTGTTGTAAATTTCTAAACTATAAACAGTGCCTTCCTAGTGCTGCTAGTTGAACTGTATTGAATGTCGTGCCCCTGTTCATCTCTGTAACTGTATAACTGTAACTCTACCTCTGTTACTTGTACAACTGTAACTTCAGTCTGTGTTCCATGTTAAATGTAACTCTCTTGATAACCTGCAAGTTATCTCCCACTGTACCCCCAGGTCGCACCGGGAGACGAGCATCTTCTTGCTCAGTGTGCCTTTCCTGGTGAAACAATTTAAATAAATAAATAAATTCACTTCTTTTTTGTAATAAGAAAAGAGAATTAAAAAAATAGTCTAGCAGGATACAGGCTAAAATACAAGAAAGAACAACTGTAAAGAACATTAGCAAACTATTCATAATTGTGGATAAAGGAAAAAGAACATCTTTAGAAACTTGTAGACCATAACAGCCTTAACTCACAGGCTCCAGCAGCACTTTTCGAAGTCTGAGGATTTCATTGCTTAATTCAGGATGGCGTCTCAAAGCCAATGAGTTAAACACCGTAAGAAACAGAGCCGGCCCGTCAGCGCAGCGTTAGTGCTACCACTCATGATGCCAGCGACCCGTGTTTGGAAATGAGCCTGGGTCATTGGGTGGCTGGCGGGGGGGGGGGAGAAGGATTGAGCGTACCACAGGGTGCTCTAAGGTTAATGAAGGGGAAGGGTGGAAGGGAGGGACAGCTGCAGAATAAGGGGTGCTAGCTGCACATTTGAGCAGACTTGATAGACCTCTAGGCCTTTATCTGCTGGCAAATTTCGTATGTTTGTACTGCAATACTCCCACCTGGGTGACGACAGGTGGCAGTGCAGCTGGAGGCAGATGGGGGGGGGGCGTACACTGTGTATGTATCTGCATGCCAGTGTCACGTTCCACAAGTAAGTGATTGTCCTAGCTTGAGTAAAGTCTAATTGGGGGCTGTCATTTAATAGAATAGCACATGAGCATTATACTAATTTACCACCTTGTAGTACTGTATACTACATGCTAATTTGACGTTTTGTACTATGTTGATGTCTTGTACTATGATGAGGAGCCTTTGTAAATGAGTCTTTGACTCAAAGGTTGTAAATCCGATTTACTCAATAAATAAAATAAAAATAAATAAATAAATCGGTACAAATCACAGTACAAAGGTGTCTTTCATTTAGAATTCATAACTTTGAAGTTTACGTTCCCCAGGGGAAAGTCTCGAGTTCACAGAAGAGATCATCCTCCCTGCCACTTTCAGGGCTCCCCATGGCCAAATTCAAGGCTCTCACAGTGAATACATTTGTAGGGCTTAAGCACAGCAGTGCCCTTCAAGTAGGTAGTATGTCAGTTGCAGCTCTAAATCAGGCTAGGGACAAGGACACCCGGCATGGGGTCACTGGGGCAGTTGGCCACTCGGAAGGGCTGCCCTGAAATCACACAACACATTCCCACAGACCTGGTACATAGGGTCAGCAGCTGCCCACCAGGGAAGTATCCCAGTGGGACCCATACAAGACCCAGATGGATTAGAAGTTTCGCCCACTTTCAGCTGCTCTTACGGCTGAAGTCAGATGCCCTTAGATTTGCACCCCTCAGAAGTACATTCTTAGCTGGTACATTCACTTTTAGAATTTTAAAACATTTGGTTTTTATTTTCAATACAATTTATATTGCTAATATACGTCTTTCTTTAGAAATCTTCTGTCACACCATATGGAATGATAGCACAGTGGCAGAGCACCAGGATAGTAGGTGGGATGGGGCTTGGGTTCGATTCCCACTCTGTAAAACTTTTTCTTTCTTACTACAATTTATGTTGTTAACATGCATCTCTCGTCTAGAAACCTTCTATCTTACCATGAGGACAATAGCACAATGGCAGAGCACCAGAGTAGTATTTAGGAGGGGGCCTGGGTTCGCATCCCGGTCTAGAACATATTTTTTTCTCACTAGAGCCTATGTTGTTGGCATGCATCTCTCTCTAGAATCCTTCTCTCTCTCTCTCTCTCTCTCTCACCATGTAAAATTACAGCACAGTAGCAGAGCACCAAGACAATAGCTGGAAGGGGGTCTGGGTGCAATTCCCAGTATGGAACTTGTTTCTTTCTCTACAATTTATGTTGTTAGCATGCATCTCTCTTTAGAAACCTTCTCTCTCACCATGTGGAATGGTAGCAAAGCGGCAGAGCACCAGGACAGCAGCAGTTAAAGGGGGGCTGGGTTTGATTTCCAATCTGGAACATATTTTTCTTTGTCACTGCAATTTACATTGCTAGCATGCATCTCTTTCTCCCTGTATCTCTAGGATTCTTCAGTCTCACCATGTAGAGTGATAACACAGTGGCAGAGCACAAGGACAGGAATTGGGAGGAGGCCTGGGTTCAAGTCCCATTCTGGAACATCTGTTCTTCCTCACTTCAGTTTATGTCAGTATGCAGCTATTGTTTGAAAGAAATTGTTAGATGTAACTGCTGATATCAGGGATGGGGCTTTCAGGGCTTGGAGCAGGGTTTCAGATCACATAACTGTTAGTGACTTATGAAAGAAGAACAAAGAAAATGTAGCTGTTCCACTCCAATGAGATTAATCAATCACAAGACGGAGTAGTGGAGGCTCATGAATCACAGTTCATGAGACCTTTTTTATTTTTATTCCAAATAATCATTCAGGCTCCACTCCAGAGCCCAAGTGTAGGAACTGATCATATTGAAAGTTCAGTCTGTGTATTGTTTGGGATATGCTTGTCTATTTTGTGAGTTGTATGTGTGTGCTTAGGTGCATGTCGTGTCTGTTTTGTGAAGCACCTGCATGCACCCTGTTTAACATGTATATGTGTCTTCTACTATACAAAAATGACACCTACGTACCCTGGCACTGCTCAGTACAATTGGTACTTTGAATCTATTTGCCACCACACTGGTCACAGGACTATTTAGCATAAAAATAGGGAAAGAACAGCCAGAGTGATCAAAAAAGAGAATCAGCAGGTTTGTTAAATAACGTTTAAAATAAGGATAAACTTTTTGGCCCACATATTCAAAGGAGATGCGCAGCGCATCCCTAGATGAGCACGCATATCTCTGGACTTGCAATGGCCATCTGGGGCATGGCAATATTCCGAAGCCCCCAATGTGCCATGCAAACCCAACTGCACTACGCTGCAGAATATTGCGATGTGGGCATGCAAGTGAGGGGGTCCCTCATGCATATTCCCCGCATTGCAATATTCAAAATCCCCCTGGGGAAGACATGGCCAGATGCACCAGCACAAAGTTATGAATCCAAAACCCTGTCCTAACTTTGTGCTGGGCAGGTTGATGCCTAGCAAAAGTCCCAGAGTAGTCTCATGATTCCCCTCCCGACCCCAGTATAATAAGTAAATGAAGCCCTGATCACAACCTTTCCTTAGTGTAGTAACCCCTCCCAACCCGTCTCATGAAATAAATTAAACACTGTCCCCCCCATTCCATAGTGTAGTGTCCCCACCCCCCACCATGGTGAGCAGTCACCCCACCACGACCTGTGTGCTGGTGATTGGCACAGCCCTCCTCACGATGCCATGGCCAGCTGCTGACTGATTGGTACCCAGCGTGCAGTACATAGTACGTGCTCATTGGTAGTCACCAACCAGTGAGCATGTACTGTGTACTGTATGCACTCAGGTACCGATCAGTCAGTGGCTGGCCGTGGCAGGATGAGGAGGGCTATGCCAGTCACTGGCACAGGTCAGGTAGGGGGGTGACTGCCTACTGGGGTGGGAGGACACTACACTATGGAAATGGGGGGACTGTTTTTAATTTATTTCATCGGGGATCAGGGCTGGGAGGGGTGTCCACAACACTATGGAAACTGGGGGACTGTTTTTAGTTTATTTCGTCTGGGATCAGGGCTGGGGGTCCACTACACTATTGAAACCGGGGGACTGTTTTTAATTTATTTCATCAGGGATCGGGACTGGGAGGGGTGTCCACAACATTATGGAAACCGGGGGACTGTTTTTAGTTTATTTCATTTGGGATCGGGGCTGGGGTCCACTACACTATGGAAACCTGGGGACTGTTTTTAATTTATTTCATCAGGAATTGGGGCTGGGAGGGTTGTCCACAACATTATGGAAACCGGGGGACTGTTTTTAATTTATTTCATCAGGGATCGGGGCTGGGGTCCACTACACTATGGAAACCGGGGGACTGTTTTTAGTTTATTTCATTTGGGATCGGAGCTGGGGTCCACTACACTATGGAAACCGGGGGACTGTTTTTAGTTATTAGTTTATTTCATCTGGGGTCGGGGCTGGGGGTTCACTACACTATGGAAACCGGGGGACTGTTTTTTAGTTTATTTCGTCAGGGATTGGGGCTGGGAGGGGAGGGGAGTCCTCTACACTATGGAGAAGTTGTGATCGGGGCTACATTTTTGTATTGTATCAGGAATTGAGGACAGAGAGGGGACACTACACTATGGAAAGGTTGTGATCGGGGCTACATTTTTGTATTATATCAGGAATTGAGGACAGGGAGGGGGACGCTACACTATGGAAAGGTTGTGATCGGGGCTACATTTTTGTATTATATCAGGAATTGAGGACAGGGGGGACACTACACTATGGAAAGGTTGTGATCGGGCTACATTTTGTATTATATCAGGAATTGAGGACAGGGAGGGGACCTACACTATGGAAAGGTTGTGATCGGGGCTACATTTTTGTATTATATCAGGAATTGAGGACAGGGAGGGGGACGCTACACTATGGAAAGGTTGTGATCGGGGCTACATTTTTGTATTATATCAGGAATTGAGGACAGGGAGGGGACGCTACACTATGGAAAGGTTGTGATCGGGACATTTTTGTATTATATCAGGAATTGAGGACAGGAGGGGGACGCTACACTATGGAAAGGTTGTGATCGGGCTACATTTTTGTATTATATCAGGAATTGAGGACAGGGGGGACGCCACTATGGAAAGGTTGTGATCGGGGCCACATTTTGTATTATATCAGGAATTGAGGACAGGGAGGGGGACGCTACACTATGGAAAGGTTGTGATCGGGGCTACATTTTTGTATTATATCAGGAATTGAGGACAGGGAGGGGGACGCTACACTATGGAAAGGTTGTGATCGGGGCTACATTTTTGTATTATATCAGGAATTGAGGACAGGGAGGGGGACGCTACACTATGGAAAGGTTGTGATCGGGGCTACATTTTTGTATTATATCAGGAATTGAGGACAGGGAGGGGGACGCTACACTATGGAAAGGTTGTGATCGGGGCTACATTTTTGTATTATATCAGGAATTGAGGACAGGAGGGGCCACTATGGAAAGGTTGTGATCGGGGCTACATTTTGTATTATATCAGGAATTGAGGACAGGAGGGGCACTACACCATGGAAAGGTTGTGATCGGGCTACATTTTGTATTGTATCAGGAATTGAGGACAGGGAGGGAGCTACACTATGGAAAGGTTGTGATCGGGCTACATTTTTGTATTATATCAGAATTGAGGACAGGAGGGGACGCTACACTATGGAAAGGTTGTGATCGGGCTACATTTTGTATTATATCAGGAATTGAGGACAGGGAGGGGCACTACACTATGGAAAGGTTGTGATCGGGCTACATTTTTGTATTATATCAGGAATTGAGGACAGGAGGGGACGCTACACTATGGAAAGGTTGTGATCGGGGCTACATTTTGTATTATATCAGGAATTGAGGACAGGGAGGGACACTACACTATGGAAAGGTTGTGATCGGGCTACATTTTGTATTATATCAGGAATTGAGGACAGGGAGGGACACTACACTATGGAAAGGTTGATCGGGGCTACATTTTTGTATTATATCAGGAATTGAGGACAGGAGGGGACGCTACACTATGGAAAGGTTGTGATCGGGCTACATTTTGTATTATATCAGGAATTGAGGACAGGAGGGGGCTACACCATGGAAAGGTTGTGATCGGGCTACATTTTGTATTATATCAGGAATTGAGGACAGGGAGGGACGCTACACTATGGAAAGATGATCGGGCTACATTTTGTATTATATCAGGAATTGAGGACAGGAGGGGACGCTACACTATGGAAAGGTTGTGATCGGGGCTACATTTTGTATTATATCAGGAATTGAGGACAGGGAGGGGACGCTACACTATGGAAAGGTTGTGATCGGGGCTACATTTTGTATTATATCAGGAATTGAGGACAGGAGGGGCGCTACACTATGGAAAGGTTGTGATCGGGGCTACATTTTGTATTATATCAGGAATTGAGGACAGGGAGGGGCGCTACACTATGGAAAGGTTGTGATCGGGCTACATTTTGTATTATATCAGGAATTGAGGACAGGGAGGGGACGCTACACTATTAAAGGTTGTGATCGGGCTACATTTTTGTATTATATCAGGAATTGAGGACAGGGAGGGGGACTACACCATGGAAAGGTTGTGATCGGGCTACATTTTGTATTATATCAGGAATTGAGGACAGGGAGGGGCCTACACATGGAAAGGTTGTGATCGGGCTACATTTTGTATTATATCAGGAATTGAGGACAGGAGGGACGCTGCACCATGGAAAGGTTGTGATCGGGGCTACATTTTGTATTATCAGGAATTGAGGACAGGGAGGGCGCTACACCATGGAAAGGTTGTGATCGGGCTAGATTTTGTATTATATCAGGAATTGAGGACAGGGAGGGGACGCCTACACCATGGAAAGGTTGTGATCGGGCTAGATTTTTGTATTATATCAGGAATTGAGGACAGGAGGGACACTACACCATGGAAAGGTTGTGATCGGGCTAGATTTTTGTATTATATCAGGAATTGAGGACAGGGAGGGACACTACACTATGGAAAGGTTGTGATCGGGCTAGATTTTGTATTATATCAGGAATTGAGGACAGGGGGGACGCTACACTATGGAAAGGTTGTGATCGGGCTAGATTTTGTATTATATCAGGAATTGAGGACAGGGAAGGGGCCTACACTATGGAAAGGTTGTGATCGGGCTAGATTTTTGTATTATATCAGGAATTGAGGACAGGGAGGGGACACTACACTATGGAAAGGTTGTGATCGGGGCTAGATTTTTGTATTATATCAGGAATTGAGGACAGGGGAGGACACTACACTATGGAAAGGTTGTGATCGGGCTAGATTTTTGTATTATATCAGGAATTGAGGACAGGAGGGACACTACACCATGGAAAGGTTGTGATCGGGGCTAGATTTTTGTATTATATCAGGAATTGAGGACAGGAGGGACACTACACTATGGAAAGGTTGTGATCAGGGCTAGATTTTGTATTATATCAGGAATTGAGGACAGGAGGGGGCTACACTATGGAAAGGTTGTGATCGGGGCTAGATTTTTGTATTATATCAGGAATTGAGGACAGGGAGGGACACTACACTATGGAAAGGTTGTGATCGGGGCTAGATTTTTGTATTATATCAGGAATTGAGGACAGGGAGGGGACACTACACTATGGAAAGGTTGTGATCGGGGCTAGATTTTTGTATTATATCAGGAATTGAGGACAGGGAGGGGACGCTACACTATGGAAAGGTTGTGATCGGGGCTAGATTTTTGTATTATATCAGGAATTGAGGACAGGGAGGGGGACACTACACTATGGAAAGGTTGTGATCGGGGCTAGATTTTTGTATTATATCAGGAATTGAGGACAGGGAGGGACACTACACTATGGAAAGGTTGTGATCGGGGCTAGATTTTTGTATTATATCAGGAATTGAGGACAGGGAGGGGACACTACACTATGGAAAGGTTGTGATCGGGGCTAGATTTTTGTATTATATCAGGAATTGAGGACAGGGAGGGGGACACTACACTATGGAAAGGTTGTGATCGGGGCTAGATTTTGTATTATATCAGGAATTGAGGACAGGAGGGACATTACACCATGGAAAGGTTGTGATCGGGGCTAGATTTTTGTATTATATCAGGAATTGAGGACAGGGAGGGGACAACACCATGGAAAGGTTGTGATCGGGGCTAGATTTTTGTATTATATCAGGAATTGAGGACAGGAGGGCGCTACACCATGGAAGGGTTGTGATCGGGGCTAGATATTTGTATTATATCAGGAATTGAGGACAGGGAGGGGCTACACCATGGAAAGGTTGTGATCGGGGCTACATTTTGTATTATATCAGGAATTGAGGACAGGGAGGGACGCTACACCATGGAAAGGTTGTGATCGGGCTATTTTTGTATTATATCAGGAATTGAGGACAGGGAGGGGACGCTACACCATGGAAAGGTTGTGATCGGGCTAGATTTTGTATTATATCAGGAATTGAGGACAGGGAGGGACGCTACACCATGGAAAGGTTGTGATCAGGGCTAGATTTTGTATTATATCAGGAATTGAGGACAGGGGGAGGGCTACACCATGGAATGGTTGTGATCGGGCTAGATTTTGTATTATATCAGGAATTGAGGACAGGAGGGACGCTACACCATGGAAAGGTTGTGATCGGGCTAGATTTTTGTATTATATCAGGAATTGAGGACAGGAGGGGCACCTACACCATGGAAAGGTTGTGATCGGGGCTAGATTTTGTATTATATCAGAATTGAGGACAGGGAGGGCGCTACACCATGGAAAGGTTGTGATCGGGCTAGATTTTGTATTATATCAGGAATTGAGGACAGGGAGGGACGCTACACCATGGAAAGGTTGTGATCGGGGCAGATTTTGTATTATATCAGGAATTGAGGACAGGGAGGGGGACGCTACACTATGGAAAGGTTGTGATCGGGGCTAGATTTTTGTATTATATCAGGAATTGAGGACAGAGAGGGACACTACACTAAGGAAAGGTTGTGATCGGGGCTAGATTTTTGTATTATATCAGGAATTGAGGACAGGGAGGGGGACACTACACTATGGAAAGGTTGTGATCGGGGCTAGATTTTTGTATTATATCAGGAATTGAGGACAGGGAGGGGGACACTACACTATGGAAAGGTTGTGATCGGGCTAGATTTTTGTATTATATCAGGAATTGAGGACAGGGAGGGGACGCTACATATGGAAAGGTTGTGATCGGGCTAGATTTTTGTATTATATCAGGAATTGAGGACAGGGGGGGACACTACACTATGGAAAGGTTGTGATCGGGCTAGATTTTTGTATTATATCAGGAATTGAGGACAGGGCGGGGGGACGCTACACTATGGAAAAGTTGTGATCGGGGCTAGATTTTTGTAATATATCAGGAATTGAGGACAGGGAGGGGGACACTACACTATGGAAAGGTTGTGATCGGGACTAGATTTTTGTATTATATCAGGAATTGAGGATAGGAAGGGGGACACTACACTATGGAAAGGTTGTGATCGGGGCTAGATTTTTGTATTATATCAGGAATTGAGGACAGGAGGGACACTACACTATGGAAAGGTTGTGATCGGGCTAGATTTTGTATTATATCAGGAATTGAGGACAGGAGGGGACACTACACTATGGAAAGGTGATCGGGCTACATTTTGTATTATATCAGGAATTGAGGACAGGAGGGACACTACACTATGGAAAGGTTGTGATCGGGGCTACATTTTGTATTATATCAGGAATTGAGGACAGGGAGGGGGACACTACACTATGGAAAGGTTGTGATCGGGGCTACATTTTTGTATTATATCAGGAATTGAGGACAGGGAGGGGGACACTACACTATGGAAAGGTTGTGATCGGGGCTACATTTTTGTATTATATCAGGAATTGAGGACAGGAGGACACTACACTATGGAAAGGTTGTGATCGGGGCTACATTTTGTATTATATATCAGGAATTGAGGACAGGGAGGGGACACTACACTATGGAAAGGTTGTGATCGGGCTACATTTTGTATTATATCAGGAATTGAGGACAGGAGGGACACTACACTATGGAAAGGTTGTGATCGGGGCTACATTTTGTATTATATCAGGAATTGAGGACAGGGAGGGGGAACGCTACACTATGGAAAGGTTGTGATTGGGGCTACATTTTTGTATTATATTAGGAATTGAGGACAGGGAGGGGGGACGCTACACTACGGAAACGGGGAAACTGTTTTTCATTCAATTCATCGGGGATTGGGGCTGGGGAGGGCTGGCCCGTTGCATGTAGCCAGGCGCAGCCATGATAATGAGCCCATAATGGGCATTATGAGGCCCCTTTACGCTATGCATGCCCAATGAGCTCATTAGCATATTTTGGCTGAATATTGCCCTTGGAAACGTGCCACTCATGCCCCCGTTGGCGGTTTTCAGCCCCGAACCCTGGATGTGCTGTGCCAAACATTGCAGCTCCCCACTATGTGTCACACATCCAGGGTCTGATATTCAAACAGAATGCATGATCTGTTCCGATTGTGCATTCTGTTTGAATATCCCAGCAGAGCTGGCTGGCCCATTTTTTTGCGTGGCACCTCCATTTGCGCCATGCATCTGCCTGGCTCTGAACATGGGGCCCTTTTTTTCCCCCAGAAAGCAACACACAGGATAAGCAATAACAACAGGTACAAGTTTTAAATATTTCAAAAGGCACTGTTAGCAATTAAGCTAAAAAATATGATCTTGGTTAGAAATGGCTTTTGGATGTTGAAAAATTAATATAGCACAAATCAGTTAAATATACCGATGTCACAAGAAATTTGTATAATGTGAGGGCACCACCCAGTAAATCCTTTGCAATTTAAAGAATATGAAATTGAAAACTGGATGAAGGTGTCACCTCACAAACTAAGATTTTTTTTGCACTTAAAGAGACACTGTCAACCCCATTAGGTCTCAAAGTGTCCCTAGTTTAAAAAAAAACACATTTTATGATTGACAGCATTCTGTAAAGATTGCTGATGTAGCTGGTAGTTTGAACCTGGCTCTTTTTTTCTTAAAAAAAGTGAAAAATAGACTGCCCACCATACTGGTGTTATCACACAAACACAGGTTTGTTTACATTCCTTGATCAGCTCCAGCTGCATCTTTCCTGGACTTGGGAACACGCATAACACAGTCTAGCCCCTCATGATGCAGTGGGAGTTTAGGAGGCTACTGCCTCGCAGGTGACTGCACTGTTTGGGTGTGTTTCTAATACTGTGGAAGTATACAGTAAGAACAGATCCAGGATTGTAAACACAACACAGTTGTTTATAAACATACAATAGCATGCATTTCAGTTCTACTAAACAAGGAGACTGATGAAACAAACAGCAACATCAGTGAATTTTAGAGAAGGTAAGAAATCATAAAATGTAGGTTTTTAACTAGAAATAATATGATGAAAAACATGTTGACCGTGTCCCTTTAACAGTTGTAGTTTCCAATACAGGAACATGTATATAAGCATACGAGAATAGTGATTTCTATTAAACGTATTACTATGGAGATTTTTGAACAGCCACTAAAGTGAGGAGGGGGAGGAGTCAGCATTCATATAGTGTTTTTCATGTACACTGTATCCCGAAGTGTTATACAAGCAATGCTAGACTGATACTGAAGTGACTGAATGTGTAGTGGCAGCCGTTTTGCACAAACACTTACACACAGCCTTGGACAACTGCATGAACCGGTTTTATGGGAAGGGGAATGTTGGCCAGGACACTGGGGAAAATCCTCATATCATTCAAAAAGTACCTTGGGTTCTTTTACTTCTACCTGGCCACCCACCAGGACAACACCAGAAATGGGTAGAAGGAACCTCAGTTTAACACCTCATCTGAAGGATGGCACACCCCAACAGTGCCGCAGCCCCCTAGTACTGCACTTGGGTTCCAGTGTTGATGGTATGAACCCAATCCTGCTGTGGGACCAGAACCTATGACCTGGCCCAGAGGCGAAGGTGCTAGGTTTTCTTCAGTCTTGATGGATTATAAGATATTAGTTTACATATGAAAATGGCTAAGATATTTGAAAGCCTATTGGTAAAAATATGAACTGTTTTGCATACTGAATATAATAGTTAGAAATGTATAACCGGATTTTCACTCTTGTGAATTTAATCATTCTGTGGGAGATGTGAGCAATTCTGGCACATTGGAAATGTGAAGTTATTCTTCTTGTAAAAGCAAACAAGAATAAAGAGGTGGCTACTTGGAACAAAAACACTGGAGCCAGGATGAACTAGCAAACTGTAAAAAAACATCGCAAGTTACTGGAGGCTGCAATTTTTAGAGACACAAAGCACATTTTCTTGACCTGGAAGGACACTACTTCTTTATTCAGCTGTGAGCTGTGTGAGAAATTTTATATTGCACTTGATATCTGCAACAAACGTGCACTTTTGCTTAATTCTGTGGGAGGTGAAACTAACTACCCTTGGTAATTGCTTTTATTCACATATTTATTTAGTGTTTAACCAAGAAGGGGCTTGCAAACTCTCTTTATCTTGTTAGTAACTTCAGAAGGATTTAAATACTGCATTTGGGTAGATCCTTGGAGGTAGCTAGATTGTCTACTAGAATTTTCTGACAGTTAAGCTATTTTTAAATAACTTACAGGTGGCTAAGGAGTTGAAAAAGGAACTTGCAAACTCTACTTATCTTGGAAGTAACGTCACAAGTGTTGGAATACTGCATTTTGGTTGTCCCTTGGGGGTAGCTGGATTGACTACTAGGATTTTGGGACAGAAACTATTTTTAAATAATTTATTGGTGCGTAGGAGTTTGTGATAGTTAAACTATTTTAAATAAGTTACTGTGGTTAAGGAGTTGTCATAGCAAAACCTGCAGTGTGAATTAAACACAGACAGCCTTAGGTGCAGGAATTGTTTTCAGACCAAAAGTGTTGTATTGGAACAGGAAGGGCTGCATCATAACCATTGTCAACAAATTGCCCTGGGTGGAGATATCCAGACTAGATCAGATTACTATAAGTTACTGGAGGCTACAATTTTTATAGACACAAAGCACATTTTCTTGACCCGGAAGGACACTACTTCTTTATTCAGCTGTGAGCTATGTGAGAAATTCTATATTGCACTTGATATCTGCGACAAACGTGCACTTTTGCTTAATTCTGTGGGAGGTGAAACTAACTACCCTTGGTAATTGCTTTTTATTCACATATTTATTTAGTGTTTAACCAAGAAGGGCTTGCAAACTCTCTTTATCTTGTTAGTAACTGAAGGATTTAAATACTGCATTTGGGTAGATCCTTGAGGTAACTAGATTGTCTACTAGGATTTTCTGACAGTTAAACTATTTTAAATAACTTACAGGTGGCTGAGGAGTTGAAAAAGGAGCTTGCAAACTCTGCTTATCTTGGAAGTAACTTCACAAGTGTTGGAATACTGCATTTTGGTTGTCCCTTGGGGTAGCTGGATTGACTACTAGGATTTTGGGACAGAAACTATTTTTAAATAATTTACTGGTGCGTAGGAGTTTGTGATAGTTAAACTATTTTAAGTAAGTTACTGTGGTTAAGGAGTTGTCATAGCAAAACCTGCATTGTGAAACAGGAAAGACAGTCTTTCAAGCAACAGAGGGAGGTGGATCTAGGTTTACGTTTGTTTGTTACAATTCTTAAGATTTTCAGTGCAGGAAGAGTTTAAAGCACAGCTGACTTATTTTGGGGCTGACAGCTTTCAGAGCACAAACCACCAGGTCTGTTTTGGGGCTGGGGAGGTTTACCTGTGTCGGACTTGGATGTGTGGCTTTTTCTCTGTTTGATTAGCAGGGTATTTTCTCTGTCAAATTGTTGAGTAGGGCATCTTGCTGACAGGAAGGCACTCATTGCAGCGGTGGGTCAGAGCTTTTAGCTGATTGTTTTGTGAGGGTACAGTTGGCCCAACCCTTCCCACCCCTCACCCCACCCACCCCTGGAAATAGTTCATTTATACCTGGGGTTCTGACATCATTTCCTCAAGAGTGTCAAGAGTGCAAGGTGCATATCACTGTCATATCCTCTCTAGCACACTGCACTGACAATATAAGCATATACATTGTATAATATATATATATATATATATATATTTATATACAAACCAATCACACACACACACACAAAAACAAAAACAAAAAAAACTGAGGAGAGTAGTGTAATGTAATGCTATAGGGGCAGCAGTCTTCCGGGAGTCTTTCTGGCGGCTGAGATGCTGCCCTATTTGCAGACAACTCTCTGCCCTGAGGGAGGAAGTTGCCCGTCTTCAGGCCACTCTGGACAGTAGTAAGGGAACCTTCTCCCAGGCCACAATGGACGGTAGGAAGGGAACCTCCCCCATCCAGGGAGCACCAGAACCACCACCACTACCTCAGAGGTTGCGAAGAAAGCACAGCAGTTGGACCACAGTGGGCTCAGGGAGGGTGAGGATGGTGGAACAGAGGCACACACAGTCAGTTGTTCCACACCACAATCCATACACCATTCTGGGGAGCATAGCTCCCCTATGGATGCACCCGCAGAGGAGACTAAGGAGGCTGAGGACAACTGTCACAAGGGAGGCCCACAGGAAGGAGGCAGAGGACACCACAAGGAAAGGAAGCAGCTCCTGGTGGGGGACTCAATTATTAGGGGGATAGAACTGGGGGGAGCAGGGAAAACTGAAGTAAGGTGCCTGCCTGGTGTCATGGCTTGGAGGGACAGGAAGCGCATCCTCGGGATCACAAGAACAGCTGCAGGAGTCTGAGCTGGACGTCATTGTCCACCTAGGGACAAATGACTTGTCTCATCATGAGATTAGAGCAGTGCAGAAGGACTTTGTGGAATTGGGGAGGGGCCTGAGACAAGTAGCACACACAATATCCTTCTCTGAGGTGCTGCCTGTCAATGGCATGAGTGAGGCGAGTGCTACTGCACCATGCAGTTTAATGAATGGTTGGAAAAATGGTGTGGAGCACAGGGTTTGGCTTCATTGAGGACTGGGGTTCCACCTGGAGGACACCAGCCTATACTGGCAGGATGGTCTTCATCTGTCAGGAAGGGAACAAGTCTTTTTGAGCAGTCGGTTTAAATGCTTCATTGGCAAGCTTTTAAACTAGTCAAGGAGGCACTGATAAGCAGCAGGAAAATCCCAGCCTCCCTACAAAACAGGGTACTAAATGAGAAAAAGACTGAGGTGGAAAGGTCAGTGGGGGATGCTGCAAAGAAGGTAAACCATCAAAAATGGAAGCAATGAATACCAATGCTCGTAGTCTGAGTAACAAGCTTCCTGAATTAGTGGCCTTGATGGAGGAGGAACATCTGGATATCGTGGCAGTCACAGAAACATGGTACACACAAAACCATGACTGGGCGTAAACATACCAGGATACACTATCTACAGGAGGACAGGGAGGGTAAGAGGAGGAGGAGTAGCTCTTTACATAGGGAAGGAATCAAGCAACAGAACAAAAGGGAAAACAGGGAGAGAGAAAATCTAAGGTGAGTTGGAGACCGCAATGCACGACAATCCGCACAGGGGTTAGATACAGACCTCTTCTCAGGGAGGAAATGGACAAGGAAATGATAGAAAGAATACTTAGAATGGCAGAAAAGGAGATATTGCTGATGGGTGATCTGAATATGCAGATGTTAACTGGAGTGCAGTTGCAGCAGCCACTTTGAAGAGTGGGTTATTCTAGATGCCCTACAGGGGCATGCCTTAGACAACTAGTATTGGAGCCCACTCGAGAGGAGCAATCTTAGACCTGATTCTCTCAAATGGAGATGAAGAGAGGATCACAGATGTAGAAGTGGGTAGCCATCTGGGAACTAGCGACCATCGAACAGTATGGTTCACAATAAACACAAGCAATAGAGTCAAGCCATACAAGGCAAAAGTACTGGACTTTAGGAGGCTGACTTTGCCAAAATGGGTGAGTGCATAAGGAATGCACTAGCAAATGGGCAGGAAGGAGGTGTGGAAGAACAATGGGGAATAATAAAAACTGCCATCACAGAGGTAACGAGCCTTTGTGTGAAGCAAATAAACAAAACAAAATTATGTAAGAAACCACTGTGGTTCTCAAAGGAAGTGGCAGTGATGGTTCAAAAGAAAAAGAAAACATTCAGGAAGTACAAGGAATCACAGAAGGAGCAGGACAGAGAACTGTATCAGTTAAAGCAAAAGGATGCTGGGAAGGCAGTCAGAACAGCAAAGGCCCAAACCGAGGAAAAGATAGCCAACTCAGTTAAGAAGGGGGATAAAACCTTTTATAGGTACATCAGGGAACAAAGGAAGACCAAGGGAGGGTTAGTGAGGCTTAATAAAGGGGAGGAGGGTGGCAGAGGGTAACTGTGAAAAGGCAGAGATACTAAACAAATATTTTTGCTCAGTATTTACAAAGGAAGAGGGAGGTACCTAAAACAAACAGCAGAAACACTCTGGATACAGAAGTTGATACTGGCCCATTTACAGAAGAAAGGGTTGTGAAAGAACTCTTAAAACTAAAGGTGGACAAAGCAATGGGGCCTGATGGGATTCATCCCAGAATTCTAAAAGAACTAAGGGTAGAACTAGTGACACCACTAACTACCCTCTTTAACAAATCATGGGAGGATGGGGTGGTACCCGAGAACTGTAGGAGGGCAGATGTGATTCCCCTTCACAAAAGTGGGAGCAAGGCAGAAGCAGGAAACTACAGACCTGTTAGTTTAACCTCAGTGGTAAGGAAAATGATGGAATCACTTCTGAAGGAAAGAATTGTTGAGTATCTAGGAGGCCAGAGAGGGCACAGGACCAAGGCAGCATGGATTCACAGCGGAAGGTCATGCCAGACAAATCTGATAGATTTCTTTGACTGGGTGACGAAGTAGTAGATCAGGGAGGGCTGTGGACATGGCCTACCTAGACTTTAGCAAGGCATTTGACACAGTCCCACACAAAGATTAATATACAAGTTAGCCAGCCTGGGAGTGGTCCCAAGATGACAGCCTGGGTAAAGAATTGGCTGGAAAATAGGACACAGAAAGTAATAGTAAATGGAGTTCACTCTGAAGAAATGGGGTTACTAGTGGGGTACATGAGGTTCAGTATTAGGACCGGTCCTCTTCAATGTCTTTATAAGTGACATTGCAGAAGGACTGGAAGGAAAAGTATGTCTCTTTGCAGATGACACAAGATCTGCAACAGAGTTGATGCACAAGGTGGGGTGAAAGGATGAGAAGGGACTTAGCAAGGTTAGAGGAATGGTCAAATGTATGGCAGCTTAGATTCAATGCTAAGAAGTGCAAGGTAATGCACCTGGGAAACAAAAACCCAGGGGAAGAGTACACAATGGGGGGTGAGATACTAACAACAACAAAAATGGAAAGGGACCTGGGGGTAGTCATATCAGATGACCTAAAGGTGGACAAGCAATGTGAGAGGGCAGCAAGGAGGGCTGGGGGGATACTGGGATGCCTAGGGAGAGGCATCACCAGTAAAAAGCAGGAAGTTATTATCCCTCTGTACAGACAGTTGGTGAGACCCCATCTGGAGTACTGCGACCTAATCTCCGCAAAGACATAGACAGGATGGAAGCTGTCCAGAGGAGGGCAACTAAAATGGTGCAGGGTCTGCACCGGAAGACATATGAAGAGAGACTTAAGGAGCTAAATATGTATAGCCTCGAGGAAAGGAGGGAGAGGGGGGACATGATAGAAACTTTCAAGTACCTCAAGGGAATCAACAAAGTCCAAGAAGGTAGCATCTTTCAAAAAAAGAGGTGTGCAAGAACAAGGGGGCACAATTTGGAGATAGAAGAGGGGCGACTCAGAGGTAACTTAAGGAAGTATTTTTTCACAGAGAGGGTTGTGGATGCATGGAACGGCCTTCCGGAGGAGGTTGTGGAGTCAAAAACCGTGGTGGAATTCAAGCATGCATGGGACAGTCATAAGGCAATTCTAGGGGGGGGTAGGAAGAAGTAGGCTGCTGGTTAACTAGGATCTGCAGCTTATCCATTAGGTAGGGAAATGGGCAGACTGGGTGGGCCAAGCGGTCCTTATCTGCCGTCAAAATCTATGTTTCTAAGTTGGTCTAAGCACTGGTAAGAAAAAGGTCCAGATAAAATCTTTGACACTTTTAAAATGTTTTATTTAATTAAAAACAAGCAAAAGGCATGATAGCAGTCAGTCACCCACATGTACAAACAACAGTTTTGTGTGTAATGTGTGCTTTTTCAAGGTGTCGCTACCTGGGGAATGCAGGTTCTCAAATACATTTGATGTTAAAGGGACCGCTATTAAAGCTCCCCATTACAGATAAAATGCAGCCAAACAAGAATAACCACCACTCATACAAGTCAATCACCATAATGCATGACATAAGATTGAGGAATCGAAGTATGTATATTAATATATATTAAAAATACTGACCAATATTAATATGTTTAGGAAAATGTAAGTGGCTACACTTATCCTACTACTAATAATAACTGTTTATACCTCTGTTTATTATTATTATTTGGAATCTCTTTGACCATTCTTTGAATTACAGATGTACTAAGAAAAATTATTTATAGTACTCTCTTCAGTATAAACATAGGATTGATTTAGTACAGTAGCTAATGCACATTATTGTACTACAACTATAGCTTGTCTGTTTATCTTCCTGTGTTTTAACTGATATCTAGAATCAGTATATGGTTGTGAGTATAGTTATTGTATAGGTGAGTCTCATTGGCACCTCGTTTGATAGCTAATAAAGTTCTTGTTTGCATTCTGTTGGAAACAGGGACTATAAGGAGCAATGCACTGATTAGGGAATGTAGGTAATTAGATCTGAACCCTACAGTGTCTTATTTACATTTTAAACTAAATTTGTTTAGAATGATGTAAAAGAAGTACAGTAATTCTCACTCATCTAAAAATGAAATGGCGATTACTGTAAAAATATGAAATCTAAAAATATATTTTATGAGGATTCATATCAAACAGATTCTAGCTGTTGGCTTTCAATTTTATGTTATTTGTTTTAATTTAAATATTTGATAACCAGGAAAAGCACACTAAGCCGAGGCTTGTTTTCAGGTGCGACCCGGGGGTGTGGGGGAGGGAGTTACCACAGTATACGTACATGAATAGATACATGAGAATATTACATACAGTCACATAATTTTGTACAATGGAGTCATGTACATTCAGTTGCATATATACAGTTATTTACAGTTAGTTGCATGAATACAATAATATACAGTACAGAGGTTTTGATGTTCAAACCATGTTCGTTTGGCTAAAGGCAGACTAATTGTAGTTACAGGTGGGAAAGGGGAGTTGAAGTTGAGATTTAATGGAGTTGTGCGAGGGTGAGTTTCTGAGCTTCTGGGGAAGCTGGTTCCAAAAATAGGGGCTATCTCACTAATTATATGTAAATGTTGGTAAAATGAACATCCTATATTCTGTGTTCCCTAGTTTCCAGTTATATGGTCTAAACAGGATATATGAGTTTCTTTTATAAAACTCAGATATTCGATAATATTGAATAATATGCAATTAAGCAAACTGTATGTGCTCAAATTACAATCTTAAATGCAGAGAACTTCTTATGATAATGTCAAATTTCTGTATTTACTGTATGCATAGAATGTCAATGCTTATGTGTTTTAAATGTTGTGTACATATATTTTACTGTACCAAATTGTTTTATATTGAAGTGATATATAGTCGATCAATCAAATGTAAATTGAAATTGAAAGTGACACTTATCCACATCATCAGAAAATAGCCTGATAAACAACAGGAAACAGCGTAATAAAAGGAGCTGCATATTTCTAGCTATTTTAAGAATGCCACCAGAAAAAAAAAGTCATTTAACCCCAGATGGCAATGTGCCCATAGTCAGTACTACCGAAAGTTTTTTCTCTTAAGGAGCACATTGTCTCAGTCCCACCACCTTACCCAAGTTTACTTTTTCAACCACTTTACGTCTGAAAACATGTCCATTACCAGTTCAGCTAATGCATTTGAACAGTCTTTCTTCTCTGTGCAGCATAAGTGTTGCAAAATGTGTGTTTCAAAATGATGTGTTGTCTTTCCAGTGTAAAACTAGAATTTGTTTACTGTCAAATAATTTTAATTTTTTGCTGAAACACAAATTAACAGTAAAATAAATTATATATTGACATTTTCACTGTTACAGTTAATGAACTGTCTTGTCTTGAATTGTTCTTCTGTGGCTGGCAGAATAAAATGTTCACCCACCTGGATAGATGGACAAGAACAAGTCCTGCACGTTTTGGTACCGTTCATCGAGGTCGTAAGAGGAGATATTAACGACAATATTGTCACTTATCTCTGGTACCGTCATCTGTTTCCTCAGTTGTACGGTGCTCTCTGTTCTCGCTGGTATCCATCTGTTTTCAACTGTAGTTTCTTCTTGTTCCTCTCCTTGTTGTTTTGTGAATCTCTTATAAACTCGATGAATCAGAGCATACTGTTTTGGCCAGAGGTCTGTCTTATGTACCAACATCAAATATTAAAGAATTTGACACTATAGTTGCTCTTTACCAATTCACAAGGAACTCTGACCTTAAAGCATTTTTCCATAAGGAGAATGAAAGTTTGGATAGCCAATTCAATTCAAGTAGTGGTGTCACTTCCAGCACACAGCCAATTGCAACAGTGGGACATAAGAAAATGTTACGTAATAAGTCTTCCTTTATTTGTCCAGCTAACCCGACAGTGTCCATACTCCAAAAGGCAAGTGAAAAGGATTTACAAGAAATTCTCCAATAGAAGTCAAGGCAGAGATTCAACAGCTGAACCTGTGAAGTTCAAGTTCAAATTTCAAGTTCAGGTTTATTGCAGGAAAACTCCATTGAGCAAGCTCATTCACAAGGAGGTCCTGAAGACAGATATACAGACAAGTACACAGTACATATGGACAATAACATAACAGTGCTTAATATACAATAAAATTACCATGTGGTACATAATGCTCAGGATAACAAATAACAGTGTTGGTATAAAGAGCATGAGCCTATGAAGAGGCATAAGGAACAGGAGAAGTAGGGAGTACAGTGCAGATGGGGGGGGGGATTGGGTGGTGGTGAAGTGGAAAAAACTAAGAAGGAGAGAGGGAGTTTAGAAACAGCTATAAGTATCTTTTAATTTATCAGTAGCTATCCTTTTGAAGAGGTTAACAGGGACAATACTGGATAATTTCAGCGAGTATTGTAACCGATTCCAAATTGTTGGAAGGGAACATGAGATGGCACATTTACCAAAGGAAGTACGAGTCCTGGATACATCAGGGAGGACAAAGTCCATCTTTCTGAGTGAGTAAACACTGCGGGAGATGCGGACAAGAGAAGTTAGGTGGCTCGGGAGTTTATTCAACAGAAGGTTTAGGGTCCAGATTCCAGCGTGGAGTGTACGTCTAATGGTGAGTGAGTGAGGTCCAGTCAACAGTTGCATACAGATCACAGTGGTGAGTTCGGTACGGGGAGTTAGTGATAAATCGTAGGGCGCAGTGGTAGAGGGTGTCTAGTTTATGGAGGTTGGTAATTGGAGAAGAGTTGTAAATTATGTCACCGTAGTCAAGTAAGGGGAGGAATGTGGCCTGGACAAGCCTAATTCTGCTCTCCAAGGGAAAGAAAGACCTGTTGCGGAAGAAAAAACCTAGCCTGGTTTTTAATCTCTTAGACAGGTCATCGAGGTGATCATTAAAGGAGAGCTTGTTATCGAGCCAGATGCCAAGATATTTGAATTTTGAGACAATTTCCAGCGGTTCTCCTAGGGAGGTGCTGATGAAGTCTTTAGGTGAGTCGAGAATAGTAGTGGAGGAGGTGTATGGGGAAAAAATCATGACTTTGTCTTTTTCTTGGCATTTAGGAGTAGCTTGGCATTGATTAGACTGGTTTCTAATTGAGCGAAGTCAGCTTAGAGAAAGTCCCTGACTCCAGGCAATGTAGCACCAGAGGTGTACAGAACCGTATCATCAGCAAAGAAATGCAGGTTTGACTTGGTTATCTGATGGTCGAGATTGTTGATATATAAGGAGAAAAGAATAGGCCCTAGGATGAAGCCTTGCGGAACTCCTCTGGTAATAGACAGAGAGGATGAGAACAAGCCTCTTGCTTTAACTTTCTGAGTCCTTCCAGATAAGTAACTAATGAACCACTGTGTAGTGGAAGGGGTGGAACTTATTTTAATAAGGCTATTCACTAATAAGTTGTGATCTACGGTGTTGAAAGCTTTACTGAGATCTAAGAATACTGCTCCCGTTATTTTCTTCAAATCCATTGCAGTGACCCAATCATTAGTAACTTTGGCCAAAGCTGTGATGGTGCTGTGATTAGGGTGAAAGCTGGATTGTGTTGGGTTTAGGAGAGAATTGGTTTCGATATGGTATTTTAGTTGTGTGTAGATCAATTTTTCGAAAACTTTTGAGAGGATGGGCAGAATTGAAATGGGCCTGTAGTTATTTAGGTCACATGGATCGCCCGATATGAATAGGGGAATGATGTGAGCGTATTTCCAGCAAGAAGGAACTGTGGTGGTGTAAATAGAGAGGTTAATTATATGGAGGATAGGGGCAGTAAGGTAGGTGTAGCCAAGTTTTAGGAAAAGTGGTTCAAGTCCATCTTGTCCGGCGCTTTTTTTGGTATCTGAGTTAAAAGTGAGTCTTCAGCTTCTTTGAAATTAAAGGAGAACAACTGAAATGAACAGGCTGAGATAGGCAGCGTTATGTCTGAAGTGTCTTGAATCTTGACACAAGTAGCATACTGCAATGAGTCAAAGGCTAGGCCGGCAGTGATGAAGTGGGAATTAAATTCTTCAAGTATTTGGTGATTACTTTCCACGACCATACCTTTGCTGTAGATCTTAGATGGAATGGAGGGGGCATTCGACCGACCTTCAGTGGACTTTTGGGTCCTCCAAATTTTGTGCGAGTTCCCTTCAGCCTGTTCTAGAGTGGAAATGTAGAAGTTTGCTTTGGTGGAGCGAATATGTTTAACACAGGTGTTCCTGGCTGCTCTAAAGGCCTGCCAATCTACGGCTCTTAGTTTGCCTAGCCTGGGCCCAGAGTTTATCATGGTTTGTCAATGTGACCTTAAGGTCCGGAGTGAACCAAGGGTGAGAGATTTTACGCTTCCAAACCTTGATAAAAGGTGCATGTCTATTGGCCAGAGTAGTAAGGTTGTTATTGAGGACAGTAACAGCCTCATCAGGTGATTTTGCAAGAAAGAGATCTTGCCATCTGATCTTGCTTAGGTCGGTTAAGTAACTTGAGGCATTGAACTTACGAAAGGACCGTTTAGTGATGAATTTGGGCTGATGGTGAGCTTTAGGTTGCGATCTCGTGCAGACTACGATACTATGGTCACTCATGTCATTGTGGAAAACTGAACAGAGGGAAGCTCTACAGAGACTGGGAAACAACAGCCAGATTGTGATATAAGCTGCTGACAAAGGGGGCTTGAGTGTCATACGTGCGTTAAGCATGAAAGGGAACTTTTAAATCTAGTGTCTGGCACTAGCTTCTGTCTTGAACTATCTAGACGTAGACATAACTCTTGAGTATAAAAAAGATGTCGATATTTTTTATTATTTTATTTATTTAGTTTTTGTTGACCGGGTAAGTGCACTAGACAAATCCTGCCTATTTTCAGGCACGACCCGGGAGAAGGGGATACAGATGAATGCCAGCTGACCTTGAACCAAATTAAGCTGTTATGAAGCATTTAGTAATGATGTCATTAATAACACACATGATTTTTTAACTGTTCAACACCCAGTAAGAGCAACACTATATGGGCTACCCAAAATTCATAAGAATGTATTGAATCCTCCATCCCACCCAATACTGGCTAGTACTGGCAGCTTAACAGAGCCATTGTCCCAGTTTGTTGATGAATACATAAAGAACATTGCAAGTGTGTCTCCAACACACATTAGAGAAACAACACTTATTTTACAAATATTTCAGGTTTTATATATTGCAGATGATTTCATGGCTTGCTACATTGGACATTACATCCTTAAACACAAACACCTCCCATGATGCAGGGCTTGAAGTTTTACGAGAATCTACGTACCAGTTTTCTGGCTATCTGGTTACATGCCTTCGTTTATTGAATTCATTCTGACATTTGCTGAAAAAGTACTGAATTATAATACATTTGTTTTCGTGGAACCTTTTTCTTTAAATAAACTGGACAGCCATGGGAGCCTCCTTTGCAGTGAATTATGCCAATATTTATTTGGCCTGATGGGGAAAGAAACACTATACTGTCTCCTGGTGTTAACTGATTTCTTCCTAAAATAGATATTTTTTTGTGTGGAAGGGGTTTACTGGTGAGTTCCAAAAATTTGTAGATTTTCTGCAAACAGCAAATGAAAATCTAAAACTTAACTATTACCTGTGAGAACAACACGGTACTTTTTTTGGACTTGCGTGCAGCCAAGCATACCAATGGGTGGATTTGTACTAAGCTGCATAAAGAAACTATGGATCGCAGGTCTATCCTGCAGTTTGAAAGTTCCCATCCTAGACACATGGTTGAGAGTGTGCCCCTCAGCCAGTTTATGGATCTTTAAAGTAATACTGCAGATAAACATAATTATATTGGAGAGGTTGAAGAACAAAGATTTGCAACACAAGGATATAACAAGAAATGTATTGAGTGTGCTATGAATGAGGTTGATGTCATGCCCAGGGAACACTTGCCTAGAAACAAAGTTAGAAATGATATGAGTAACACTCAATTTTATTACTACCCCCCCAAGCTATTTTGTCAGGTCAGTTATAGAGAAGAACTGGCACATACTACAAAACGAATCCAAGTTACAAAAAGCCACAGAACAGAGATCCCGGAGGATTTATAAAAGAGGCAGAAATATTGCCAATTACATGACACATAGCCTCTATACGGTGGAAAAATGAGGTATACAACCCCCCGCCCCCCAGTACCCAAAAGTGAGGGACTACTACTTCTGTATATCCATCTATCCAGGTGGGTAAACATTTTATTCAGCCAGTCACAGGAGAACAATTCAAGACAAGACAATTCATTAACTGTAACAGTGATAATGTATATATTGCAACATGTATATGTTCAGCATTTTACACTGGAAAGACTAAACCTCATTATAAAACATGTATTTTGGAACCCTTGTGTTAGACAGAAAAGAAAGACTATTCAAATGCATTAGCGGAACATATTACAACAAATAGTAATGGACATGTTTTCGAATTTAAAGGGATGAAAAAGTGAACTTAGGTATCAGGCGGGGTGGGGGGACTGAGACAACCCTCTCCTTAAGAAAGAAAGCTTTTAGCAGTACTGACTACAGACACATTGCCATCCAGGGTTCAATGACTCTTTTTTTTCTGGTGCCATTTTTAAAATAGTTAAAATAGCTAGAAATATGCAGCTCTTTTTATTATGTTGTTCACTATTTTTTATCATGCTGTTTTCTAATAACGTAGATAGCTATAGTCTGGATAAGTGTAGTCATTTATCTTTTTCTTCCCAGGGACGAGGCTGAAAATAGGCAGAATCGTCTCATTCTCCTTTCCCAGTCAACAAAAATGAAATAAATAAAAACATATTTGATTTGTAATATTGGTCAGTATTTTTAATATGTATTTTGTATATGTACTTTTTATTCTGCAATCTTATATAATGCATTCTACTTGTATGAGTGATGGTTATTTTTTGCTTGGCTGCATTTTAACCTGTATGGGAGAGCTTTAAGAGCGGGTCCTTTTAACATCAAATGTATTTAAGAAGCCTCATTCCCCAGGTAGCCATGCCTTGAGAAACTGCACATTATGTGCAAAACTGTTGGCTGTATGTTTTGGTGCGTGACTGCTATCATGCCTTTTGTTTGTTTTTAATTAAATAAAACATTTTAAACTTGTGCAAGATTTTATCTGAACCCTTTTCTTGCCAACGCTGTTAGCCCAACATGTGATGTTTATTTCTTGTAAAAGTACATGCTTCTGTCAACATCAAAGAGAATCGGTGCCAGAAAAGTTTAATTTGTCCAGCACGCTATCAGCTGGGATCCATTAGGATACCGGCTATGCAATGAGAGTATGTAGGATCTGACGGAGTAGAGGCAGACATCCGACTTTGGGTTCCATTATCTGACCTCGGATCCCACTATTCGAACTTTGATCTGAGGGATCCAAGGCAGACATCTGAGGGATCCAAGGCAGACATCTGGCCTTGGATCCCACTATCCGACCTCAAATCAAGAATCCAAATGGGGTCATAAGGAATTTCAGCTCTGGAGTCAGAAAGATAGGCTATCTGTTGGAGCCCAGTAGGATAGTCAGAAGCACTGCCGAGCATCACTTGCCTCACCCATGAGGATAGGTTTAGTGCCTATTAAAAGTGAGGGATTAACAGCACGAGAGACGAAAGCCCTCATTTTATGCACAGGGTCAGGCACAGTGCGGGTTTCTCCACATAGTAAAAGTAAGGTTTAGTGCTGGCAAAAGGTGAGGCGGGATCATCGACATTAAACACTGAGGCCTCCCATTCATTTGCAAGGTCAGGTACTGTGACACAAATTAAATCCTTTATTTCTGCTCCAGCAGCATTGTCAGTGTTTATAACATGGGTTCTGAAAATACTGTCTTCTGATTCATCCAAACAGGTCACTAGACCACTGATTTATCCCTGATATACCCACAGTTGCATGTTCACAGGGCTTTATTTTACTGTTTCTTTTTTCCCCCATATACATTTTAATTTTTTCATTCCCCCCCACACCGTTGCCACGGCGTACATACACATGGAGGCACATGCACATGTCAGGATCCAATGGTCCCTTCTGCCCCTCCCCTGATTTTTTGTTGCCACTCGTACCGCCGACGGGCCCACTGGACCTCCACCCTGTGGGAGTGGGACTATGGATAGGCGGACGTCCACCCCTTTGGAGGGGAGAGCCACGGCTCAATCCCACTCCAACTCTCCCCTTCCAGAGCTGGCCCCCGGCGGCCTGAGGTTGTTCCCAAACATGGGTCACTGGCACAGCACGAGGTAAGGCGCCAGCACCTCTGCGCCACTGGGCCGGATTATTTAACTTTTTCTTTAAGTAAATCTCAAGCATAACATTACCCATGTTATAAGAGGATTAACCCACTCTATGGTATGGGTTTACTGAGCATTAATCCACGCCTGGGTGGTTGAAGTCACTTGGCTTCGCCTCGTGACTCCAAACCCCCCTCTGGCATGGATTAATGCTCAGTAAACCCATACCCTGTCATGGGTTAATCTCTTCATATTTTCACTCCAGAAGCATCATCAGATTCCAGAACACCTTTCAGAATTTCTAAATGATGTAAGCCCTTACGTAGGGGGCTTATTTGGGATGCTTAGAATTTTTCATTTATTTGACTGTGTATTGTGTTCATTCAGATGTGTCCCTATGAATGTAATAACATCAGTGCATTTATTGAATCAGTAGGAAAAAAAGTTTAGAATCAAACTTTAATAAGTTATTTTTTAATAAATATTAGCATTTGAGTGCTAAGAGTTACCTTACTGGAGAGGCAACATCATTGTATGACTTACATATTCCACAGGCTGGCTTAAAATATCACTTTTATTATTATCAGCAGAGTTTGCCCTCTACAGAACTTATGAATTGGGGACAGAGGTCAAAATCTGCAGGTGAAAATACATATGAAACTGTTAGCCAGGCTATGGCATATTTCTTATTAATTACACAACCAAACATACAAAATAGAATGAAAAAAAAAAAAAAACTCCTCCATGCTTTAGAAGGTTCTTTGAACTGATGGGACCTACTACGACTGGTCATTGTCCATAGAATGATGAGAATCCACTGGCTTGTTCAGTCAGTTAAGAATGCTTACTCGCTCCCCTCTTCTTTTGTGGAAGCAGAACATACTGTCGCCATTTCAGACTACAAATGTACTCCTCCAAAATACACCTGGGAGCTGTGGAGAAGTTACAGTTACTCTTTACCACTGCCTCAAGACATTCTGTTAGATATAGTGCGTTTCAGGAGTCCGATCAGGCATAAGGGTTGACAAAGGGGTTGACTGGAGACTTGTTGAAGCTGGCATCCAAGAAGATGGTTAGCGTGCCAACACTGGTGAAGGTGACGAAGATCCAGAGGAACATGCGGTCTACCACCATGGCGACATACTGCCAGTCCTCCTTCAGCTGCAAACAGAGACAGGAAATGGAAGGTCAGACGGAACAGCTAGCACATGCCCTCCTATATAGGGCTTAGCCACTCAACCCACTTTGGATAAGGGGACATACCTTTACCACCTAGGGCTCCAGATAAGGTGAGTACTGACCGATTTTACTTACCTCACCTCATTTTAGGAAATACTCTTCAGAACATTTTTTTAATGAGTACCAATACTCAACCCAACATTTCTAAATGCGCCAAATAGTGTTTCATAACATAATAGGTGATTCAAAAGAAGCAGTTTTATTTCCAGATTTACAGCACTCACATGCATCCCAATTTAGTTTTACTCACTATATTTTAAAACTGGTGAGTAAATTACTCCTACCTGCCGACATCATCTGGAACACTGTTGGCACCTGATCAGTTCTTATCTTGAAAAAAAAAACTGCATTCTTTTTAAAAATGTATTCCCCACTCCACTCTTTCCAGACATTTGTATGCATCTGACTTTGGTGTTACTCACCTCACTTTCAAAAGGAGTACAGCACTCATCCCAGAAGCCCTGTTACCACCTCTTGCCTCCTGCTGCCTCATTCACTGTGCTTCCTTCTTGTCTCTCTTTCTGTCTCCCACCCACCTCTGTTTCTTATGCCCTTCATTCTAGGCACTGCAGCAGGGTATTCTAAGGAAGTTAATTAGCATACACAATTTGCGTATGCCTTGCTAATGCACATGTGCTAGGCTATTTATAAACCTTTATCTGGCGGGCAGTAGCCTACACTTTCTGCAGTTTGTTCTAAGTGTTATACAGTACAGTAAACCTATCAGCTCACTCCACGTTGGTGTCTGCCTGATTATTACATGGTGTCAGAATGGACCGCCTGCAGCTTACCACCACTCTCAATCTACATGGAAATGTTGCTAAAAACGAGAAGATTTAAGAAGCAGTATGACACTTTCTCGGTTGCCAGTGGATTCACTGAAAAATCCCAGAAAATCCAGGCTATGACCCTCTTGCACGTGGCTGGCACTGATGCATTGGAGGTATTCAATACTTTTGTTTGGGGAAAAAAGAGTAAGAGAAGAAGCAACTGAATAAAATTATGGGACAATTTGAGAGGTATTGTAACCCAAGAAAGAATGTGACTTATAAGAGACATTTGCTCAATACTAGGAGCCAGAATCTGGGTGAGACCATTGATTCATATGTAACTGAACTGAACTGAGGCTAAAGGCTAAATCTTGTGAATTTGCAGATTTAACTGAGTTGCTGATCAGAGATAGAATTATATGTGGCATACAGAGTGAGCATGTGAGATGCAGACTGTTGAGAAAAGCGGACTTAACATTAAATGATGCCATAGATATATGCAGGGACGCAGAACTGAGTGAAGCACAGATTAAACCCGAGTCTGATTGGAAAGTAAATCTGAGCATAAATGGGAAAATGGTGACGCTCAAAGTAGACACTGGAGCACAGTGTAATGTTAACCACTTGAAATGGCAACAGGTAATACTTTTACTTCAAACATGTTAGCAACATCACTTTGCCTTTCACATCAAGTTTATGCCTAGACTAGGAAACCAGTCTAGCTGATGACATTTGAACAGCTTTTCCAGACAATGGGATTTACTCACCTGGTAAAGGTGATTATCTGAGTACCCTTTATAGTACTCCACAGTCAACACCAGTGGGTATTCCTTGTCCATCCTATAGGTTAATACACGATCCAATCAAATTAAAGGTGGGCAAGGACATCCCTCTGTCCTCATCAGAATATCTCCAGTTCAATTAGTGCATCCAGATAGGTTGGTCACATCCACACTGTTCCCAACAGCATTAACAACAAACAACTATACAGGTACTGTAAGAAAAAAATGTACTCTATTTTATCTCTTCTACTTTTTAACAACAACCTGGAAGATAGCAAGCTTAGCTCTAACTGCACGCAATGCTAGATAAAATGTCTATCTTTTCATCGGGAATGTATAATGAGAGCAGTATAGATCCTGTAATCCTTCTGTAACACCTCCTAAGATCTGGCCCCCTCCAGTAGTGGCCCAGATCAACTTTCACCATGATGCTTCAACTGCACTGGTCATGCAGCTTCAGACATGCCTGGGGTCCCTCACGTAGCAACCCCAGCATGATAAGCTCACGATTCCCTTGCTTTGGGCAACCCCACTTGGGCAGCAATCCCCTCATGCAGCCTTACTGCCCACACAAAAAAACACAAACGAAAAGAGGCTCTTCCAGCAGCAGCCTCTCACTCTCGTTGCCCCTATCTCAGGGCTCAACTCCCCTGGTGACTACACAGACTGCAGCAGTCCTCCTCGAGCAGGATTTCCATCCTGTACCTCTAAAAAAAAAACACGCAAGCAACGAGGCTCTTCCAGCAGCAGCCTCCCCCCATATTGCCCTAGAATAACAAGGCTTTACTTTAAGTCTCCTGACTCTCCTCTGTACAGGTCTGGTTCAGGAAGGGCACGGCTGGGATAAGCCCGATTTTCGAACAAGAGGCGATCGTCTACTGCTTACCTCGGGCCTTCCCCCTCTTGGCTTTAGCTTCCGTGCCCGCTCCTCTGCCTTTTGGCGTTGTCCTCTGATGCTCCACGGCCATTTGGGCCGTTCCACAGCAATGTTGGGTGTTGTCCCACAAATTCCAGCACCTTCATGAAATCTTTTGTCTCGGAGGACCATAAAATAAATCCCTTCCCCCCGAGACAGCTATTGACCACGCGTCTTTGCTAGGCGAGACGAGCCCCATGAGCCTTTGCGAACCCTCCCCAAATCTTGCAGGATGCTAGGCAGCCTTGCTAACCATACAGCTCTCCCAAACTTCAGGAGATTCCGCGAGATCTCACGGCCACCATCTTGCCTGGGTCTGCTGCTGTATTCCTTCTCAGACCCATCGTGTTTTCTCCTTTCAGACGACAGCTTCAGCCTATACCTTCCCTGTGCCTCTGGATTCCTTGCACTCTGCCCCTGCAGTGCACAGGCTATAGGACTGGTGGACTCAAGGCTAGCTACTGATATTTAGTTTCATTAAATCCAACACCATGACTCTCACATAAAAAAAAAAAAAAAATTGTTTAATATTTGGCCTGCCGCATTAGGAGGTCCGTTCCTAATGCACTTTTTTCTTAACTCCCCCAGATCTCACCACACCATGAGGAAATGCAGGGAATGCGGAGTGCCTTTTTCACCCCTGGAGGAAGACGACCAACAGTGTTCTGTTTGTCTCCTCGGTACGCATAGGGGCACAGCACAGATGGAAGATTATGACTCCATCATGGAATCCCTCCCCCCTGCATTGGATGCTAACCAGGCTCAATTGCTGTTCCAGCTTCTGGAACGCATGAAAGCAGGCACACCCATTGCCACAACTCCACAAAAAAATCCAGACCAAGGACCCACAAAGAAACGTCCCAGGCTGGATATGGACAGCATCTCATCCGATACCTCCACCGAACTAGATGAAGGTTCTTCCGACAAATCAAATCGAATGTGCCACGGAGAAAACATAGACAAATTAATCACTGGGGTAAGGGCGGTATTAAAAATATCGCAGCAGTCCACCCAACCATCCACGTCGGTAGACCCCTTCTCTCCATGGGTGAGCCAGAAGAGAAAATTCACTTTCCATCCTGCCAGGGCCTCGACTCCCTTCTCGCTAAAGAATACGAGGCACCTGATCCGACCAGAATGTCGGAAAAGAGCATGGTCAACAGGTGGTGTCCCATCAGCAAGGAAAAGACCGATCACTGGGGCAAACACCCTAAGGTAGACCAGCCAGTCTCCCAACTGTCCAAACACACTACAATCCCGATTGAAAGCACGGCAGCCCTCAAGGACCCCATGGACAAAAAAGTTGAGGAGCACCTCCGGAAAATTCATGAGGCGGCTGGCATGGCACGCTCGGTGGATACCGCCATGTGGTTCACCTGCAGGACCTTACATAGATGGCTAGATATCCTCACAGAAAATATTCCCGAGGACTCCCCCCAGGTGGACGCAGCAGAATGTGCCACTCAAGCTGTAAAATACGTCATGGACGCTTCTTCCAACATCTTCAGGTTTGGAGCGTGAACCTCAGTCCTGGCCAACAGAGCCAGAAGGGCACTGTGGTTAAAACTGTGGTAGGCGGACAATGAGTCCAAAACAACCCTCCTTAAATTACCCTTCAAAGAAGTTACCCTATTCGGAGAAGGCCTAACACCATACCTCAAACAAAGAGGGGGAACACAGCCTCAGGGAGAAAAGGATGTCTATCTTCCCACAGACAGAACTTTTCGTCCCAAAACTAAGTTCTTCAAACGCAAACCACAATCATACCAACCTCAGAACACAAAGCAGTGGTCCCAAAAACCACGTTACCAGCACAAATCATACAACAACAAACCAAGGGGCAATACAGGAACCCAGTATCCCACTGGAGGCCGCAAACCAAACTTCAAAACTCAAGGTAACAAAAAATGAAGTCGAGTGGGCCCTCGCAAAATTACCACTGGCAGGGAGGCTGAGATGGTTTGCACACCAGTGGGCCCACACAACATCAGACAAATGGGTGCTGGAAGTCGTTACCAAGGGCTATGCAATCGAATTCAACAGCAAGCCACTAACACACATACGTTTTGTATCACCCACACCAAGAGACCCACTCAAGGTGCAAGCGTTACAGAATGCAATACAGGAATTACTCAACACTGGGGCTGTCATGCAAACCCCAACCAAGGAGCAGGACACAGGGGTCTACTCCTTATTCTTTGTCGTGCCAAAGAAGACAGGGGGAATGCGACCCATACTAGACCTCAAATATCTGAACCAGACAGTGACCTACAAAAAATTCAAAATGGAGACCCTCTGGTCCACTCTGGCATCCATTCAGCCAGGGGACTACTTTTTTTTTTGGTTAATGTTTTTTTCTCCCTGGCCACCAGTCTGCTTACCTCTACATCCAGGCATCCCTTCTGAGGTTGTCCGGCCACCGTCCCGAGGACTCCCCGGCTCCACATTCAGGCCCACAGCACACCCCCGTGGCGGGGAGGTGGAGAGCCCTCCTTTCAAGCTCTCACACCTGTCCACGATCCAGTTAAGCCACGCACCCTCGGTGCTGAGCTAGTCCCTCCAGGGACGGCCATCATGCCGCCGCGACTGGTACCATATTTCTGTGTTCTCCTTCCCCATGACGTCTGCGGCGTGCAGTGACGCCAAAGGACAGAAGCGCGCATACTACTGCACGCACCCTTCCCGGCATCTGCCGCAGCACGTCCCCAAGTCTGCCTATGACCTGCCGTCATCCCCAGCCACCGCTAGAGGCCACTAGGTCACTGGGACAACCCCCCCCTCCCGGAGAAGGAGAACAGTCCTCACGGACGCTCAATCCTTCTCCTCCCTACCGACCCCGATGACCCAGGCTGGTTCCCAAACCCAGGTCGCGGTGTGGTGCAAGGTGTGGCGTCCAGCGCCTCAACCCTCATTGCCACTGGGCCGGGAAGCCAGGGGACTACTTGACGTCAATAGATCTCAAGAGTGCCTATCTCCACATTCCCATCCGAACCTCACACCACTGTTACCTTCGATTCAACTTCCAAGGCCTACACAACCCATACACGTGCCTACCATTCGGCCTGGCATCTGCTCCCCGAGTCTTCACCAAGACCCTTGTAGTACTAGCAACCCATCTCAGGAAACAAGGGGTCCATGTAATACCTTACCTGGATGACTGGCTCATAAGGGCAAGAACGGCCGAGCAAGCACTAAAAAGCACACAATTAGCAACCAACTGCGTACAGCAACATGGGTGGATAATAAACAAGAACAAGAGCCAGTTAACTCCCACACAGTCCATCGCTCACTTGGGTGCTGTGATACAGACAAGGGACAACAAGGTAATCCCAACACCAGAAAAAGTCCACAACATCCGATCACTAGTGTCGGGCCTAATCAGCAGGCTGAACAGACCTGTATGGGACTACCTCCAGGTACTGGGAGTCATGGCAGCACTGATCGACATGGTGCCATGGTCCAGAGTACACATGAGAAGACTTCAAAGGTTTCTAATAGACTCATGAAACCAGACAACCCAAAACTTCAAGTTCAGGGTCACCCCCTGCCCCAGCTGTTATCTGGATTACAATGGTGGACCCTCAAATCTCATTTACTGCAAGGAATAACATTGACACAAGCAGCACCACAAATAATCACCACAGATGACAGCCGGACCGTTGGGGGGCAACTTACAACAAATGTGTAACACAAGGACTATGGACTCAGGAGGAATCCTGCCTGCCCATCAATATCCTAGAAATGAGAGCTGTGCGCCTGGCCCTACTCTTCTTCACACCCCTAATCGCCAGCAGACCAGTCCTAATAAGGTGCGACAATCAAGTGATGGTAGCATATATGAACAAGCAAGATGGAACACGCAGCAAAGTGATGATGAAAGAGTCACTGCAACTCTTCCGGTGGGCAGAATGAAACCTACCATCACTAACAGCTATATATCTAGCAGGAGAGGACAACACAGAAGCGGACTGGTTAAGCAGGGTCACTGTCAACCAGTCAGAATGGAGACTCCACAGATCTATTTTTCAGAGGATTCAGTCCAAATGGGGGCCATTGCAAGTCGACCTGATGGCATCACGGACCAACATGCACTACCCGTTACCACTCCAGATTTTCAGACCCCCAAGCTCAGGAGATTGTTACGATCTCATCCACTTGGAACTTCACATGAGCTTACATTTTTCCACTACTACCAATGATACCCAAGGTGCTACACAGGATTCAATGCACAGGAGTGTCAGTGGTCCTAGTGGCCCCCAACTGGCCGAGACGACCATGGTACTCACTCATCCAAGACATGTCAGTGGGCCACCTAATGAGCATTCCAACTTAGCCCAACCTACTGTCACAGGGACCGATTCACCATCCGAATCCAGCCAGCCTGAGTCTGACGGCTTGTCTCTTGAAAAGGAAAGACTGTTAAACCAAGGATACCACCTCAGGGTCGTGAACCGCTTGCTCCAATCTAGGAGACAATCAACAAATAAGACATGTTAGACAATAGCAAATATTCCACAAATGGTGCAGGGGAAATGGGTACCTCACCGTCGGTGGCGGGGTTACCACAAATTCTGGACTTTCTCAATGAAGGGACAAACAAAGGGTTAAGCTCAGCATCACTCAGGGTACAGGCATCAGCTATTTCTTCAATTAGAGGCCCTCTTCCGGAGATAGGTTACATTGGCTCCCACCCCGACACCGTCTGGCTGCTCAAGGCAGTAACATTAGCAGCACCAAGGGCGAGGAATAAATGCCCACCATGGCAACTGAACACAGTACTAGATACCCTACAGTTACCTGTCCTCCAGCAGGACTCCTTACACTGGTGTACCATTAAGACAGCCTTCCTTGTAGCAATTTGCTCGGCCAGGAGAACAGGCGAGATTCAGGCCCTATCATGCAGGAAACCCTTCATCATGTTTCATAGCGATAGAGTCATTCTAAGAATGGTACCATCTTTCTTACCAAAGGTGGCATCACAATACCACAAGGAGCAGGACGTTCTCCTGCCCTACCTAGCCCCGACTAATCCCCTAGACACAGCAACCAGCCATTCCCTCGATGTGGGCCACCAACTAGAAAGATACCTCAGCATCACTAAGGAGATTCGGAAGTCAGATAGGTTATTCATTCTAACCAAAGGTCACAGATTAGGTCAGGCAGTATCCAAAGATACCATAGCCAGATGGATCAAGCAGACTGTTAACGATGCCTATAGGGCAGTGGGGCAGACACCTCGAAAGGTCTTAAGGCTCACTCTACCAGGGCAATAGCAACTTCCTGGGCGGAAAGGGGCAGCGTGTCTACTCAAGACATTTGTTCAGCAGCTACCTGGTCATCCATACACACCTTCACTAAGCATTACAGGTTAGACATAGAGTCCGCTGAAAGGACTACCTTTGCCAAGTCAGTTCTCCAGGCAGGGAACAATCACCATGACACCTAAACTAATCTGCCTTCTTCTTACCCACCCGAGAGTAGTACAATACTCACTCCAATAGTACACTGCTACTAAGGTCCCACTGGTGTTGACTGCGGAGTACTATAAAGGGTACAAAATATAATAGGATTTACTCACCTGGTAAAGGTGATTATCTGAGTACCCTTTATAGTGCTCCGCAGGCCCACCCTGGATGGCAGATTACCCTCGGGCTGGGTCAGCAGTATGAGTTACCCTCTTAGGGGGACAGGTGGACCCAAAGTTCCCTTCTCTATTACTAGAGACAACAAATTTCTTATCCACTAGTAAGGTGATGAGTGAAAGTCTATTTGACAATGTTTATGCCAAAAAAGGTCCTCTATTAACTGTTGTATATATAAATGTTTTTTTCCTGCAATAAAGGTGATGGGTAAAAACAATGAAACACTTGATACCATACTCCATCTATAATACAGTATAGATTAATAATTGCAGGATCCAGTTCTCTGCGGGGCTCATTCCCCGTGGGTCTACCTCAGACTGGACATGGTTTTGGCTGGTATGTTTTTCTCTCGATTTTTTTTCTCTTTCACTATATAGCTATGGAAGACTCACACTGGAGATATTGTGATGAGGACAGAGGGATGTCCTCGCCCACCTTTAATTTGATTGGATCGTGCATCAACCTATAGGATGGATGAGGAATACCCACTGGTGTTGACTGCGGAGTACTATAAAGGGTACTCAGATAATCACCTTTACCAGGTGAGTAAATCCCATTGTCTGGAGAAGCTGTTCAAAGGTTGTCAGCTAGATTGGTTTCCTATTCTAGGCATAAACTTGATGTGAAAGGCAAAGTGATGTTGCTAACATGTTTTAAGCAAAAGTATTACCTGTTGCCATTTCAAGTGGTTAATGCAAACACCACCCCAGTGTTGGGCTCATCTACTTGTTTGGAAATGAAGCTTATAAAGAAGCTATTTTCAGTAGATGCTGCAAGTAGAAGTGCAGGAGAAACCACCGAAGGAATACTGGATGAATTTGCTGATGTGTTTGAGGAATTGGGATGCTTAGAGGGTGAATACCACACTAAAATAGATAAGACAAAGCCGGCCCAGTGGCACTGAGGGTTGAGGCACTGGACGCCATACCTCGTGCCATGCCGGTGACCCAGGGTTGGGAATGACCTCGGGTTGTCAGGGGTCGGCAAGGGAGTGAGAGGATTGAACATCCAATAGACTGCTCTCCTTTCCCGGGGAAGGGGGGGGTCTGTCATCCCATTCCTTGGCTGCCCCCTAGTGGAGGTCGGAGGGTAGCGCTGGAGGTTAGGAGACACAGAAGCACAGAGACGTAACATACCCGTGCCTCCACACATGCACATTCATGCTGCGAGGGGGAGGGGGTATACAGGGAGAAAACAGAAAAACCAAAGGTAAAAAGTAATACATAAAAAAAAATAGATAAGACAGTCAGCCCTGTGATCCACTTCCCAGGAACATACCTTTTGCATTACAAGACAAAGTGAAAATTGAGCTAGAGAATATGGAAAGATTGGAGGTTATTGAGAAGGTGGAGAAACCCATGAGCTGGGTCAACTCAATGGTTGTAGAAAAACCAAAGTACAAATTTGCATAGATCCCAGAGATCTTAATAGAGCAATTAAAAGCCTGATGAAAACAGTTGAAGAAGTTGCAGCCAAGCTAGCAGGGGTCAAAGTATTCACAGGGTTAGATGCTGGCCATGCCTTCTGGCTGATTAAGCTGGATGGGCCTAGCTCTGATCTAGTGACTTTTAATACATCTTTTGGGAGGTACAAGTTCAAGTGTCTCCCCTTTGGGATTTGCTCAGTACCGGACGTCTTCCAAAAGAAAATTTCACACATTTTTGAAGGGTTTGAGGGCACAGAGGTCATTATGGATGACATCCTAATATGGGGAGCTAATGTACAAGAGCACAATGAGATATTACGGAATGTTTTACAAAGAGTCAGAGATAAGCATTTGTCTTTAAACCTAAAAAAATCAAAATGTCAGAGGTACAGTATATCGAACACAAGTTAAGTAACGATGGGCTATTGACAGACCCCGAGAAGATAAAAGCAATTACCTAGATGCCTGTTCCCCAAAATAAGACTGACCTACAGAGATGTATGGGTACGATAAACTACCTGGCAAAGTTAATTCCAAACCTATCAACTGTAAATAAGCCATTGAGAGAGTTATTAGAGAAAGAAACAGCATGGCACTGGGAGGAGCACCACCAACAGGCCTTTCAAGAACTGAAAACAGTTGTCACAAACCCCCCTGAGCTGGCCTACTATGATCTAAGGAAACCTGTTGACTTATCTGATGACACATCTTCAGAAGGGCTGGGTGCATGTCTGCTGCAAAAAGGCAGGCCTATTGCTTTTGCTTCCAGATCACTTAATAAAGCTGAGAGAAATTATGCACAAATTGAAAAGGAAACACTAGCTATTGTGTTTGACTGTTCAAAATTCCAGCTATATATCTATGGCAGACCAATGGTCCATGTTGAATCGGACCACAAGCCCTTAGAAAGCCATTTCAAAAAAACACTGGCCACAGCCCCACCGAGAATTCAATGCATGATGCTAAAACTGCAACTGTATGATTTACGAGTACAGTACAAAGCAGGTAAAGAACTTCATATAGCAGATGCCCTGAGTAGGGCTGTGAGAGAAAATTCTGTGCCAGAAACTGAATTAGACAAATATGAGGTTCACATGGTGGACTATATGCTTATGTAACCCCCCTGCAAATGGGGGTTCCCAAAAGTCTTCCAGGAGCTGGCTGAGTGCTCCTAGCCTGAATGGTGTTTGGCGTTTAAGCCGTTTATCTGTGAGTGCTTTTAGAGCCTCTGGTACTGTCTCTTTAAGAGCTGTCAGCTTGCAGACATGATTAGTTCACAGGGGGGACTGTGTGTTTCCCTGCTCGAGTCCCGCTTGAGTGGCTGACAGATCGCTCCATTTCTGCCGTTGCTAAGTGGGCAGAGTGAGCACTTTTTAGCGATGTAACTGTTTGCCACATATCATTTAGAGTATAAGTGGAAATGTAATTTGTCTAACCTGTCTTTCTTGCAGCTAGGACTCTGTGTGTTTTGCCCCTCCATTTTGGATCTGGACTACTGAATAGATCTAATCAGACAAGGAGGGGCATCCAAAATGGAGTTTAAGTGGACCAACCAGGATCAGGACTCTCTTGAGAGCCGGCTTGCCATAAGAAATATAGCTAGTAATTCTAGGAAGTGAAGTTCTGGACCTTGGCGCCTATTTGCACCAACAGGGGGAGTTTTGAGTGATTGACAACTGAAGTCCACCACTTGGACCGGGTGGTGCCCATATGGAATACCCTGCCTTGTGTCTGGTGAAGCAGATCCGTTGGGACCGTGACAGGGGAAGGAGCGCCGAGCTTCTGCGTTACACAGTTTTCGCACGGGAAGCACGTGGGAGGCCTAAACTTGGGCAGCGTGTTGCCGTTTTGACTCAAACTGAATCTGCAGTTACCGAGAGGAAGAGAGGCTGAACGAGTAGGAACCAGGCTCACCCTGTAGAGGACTGGAGAAACTGCTTAATCGCGCTCGGTCTGTCAGGATAGTGAAACTGCAGTGTGAACTCCCGGGTTAACAGTAAGTGTGATTGGGACCTGAGAGCAGCTGCCTGGTACAGTAATTTCCTTTACATATAAATGTGTGGAGTGCTTGTGAAGGACAGTTAAACAAGTCCTCTTGCCCTTTGTGTGTAGACGGAAAGCCAAATGCATGCCGGCGGGCTGAATCTGTTGCTAATTGAAGCTGTGTGCCTGGCGTGTAGAATATCATCCCCCTGCGGTGTGAGGGAGTTTGGCAATCCATGACCCCCTCTGTGCCAGTTTTCAGCATCGAGTTTGTGAGTGCAAATCAGGGTAGCACCCTGCCATCTGTCTATCTAATTGCAAGTGTTTCTTCTGATATCTTTTCTTCCTTTCTTCATGAACTGAGCCAACTGGCTCCAGATTACAGTTGGGTATTGTGCAAGTATTTTTTCCATCACATGGCCCCAACCAGCTGCACCGATCCTGGCTAGCCCCCACACCATCCTGGGTACCCAGTAAAGTGACATTTTGGGACTCTGAATATGTGCACAGTACTGTGATTATTAATGTGTCTAATCTAATTAACCTGATTTTCCCCTGTCCTTGTTACAGCCTCTTAAATAAATCAGATCTGTTTGTTTCTGCAAAGTTACACTGACTGAGGTATTCATTTGTGTTAAAGTATTGTACTGTGGCTACCATATTGCATTATCTTGTTTTATAGGGGGTCCCCAGATTCAAGCTGACCGAACCAGTCCTGGGGGTAAGTGTAAATAGTGAAGATACTCATGGTGTATTGTGTGGGCCACTAGTAGGAATAAAAGGGGGTCTCAGTGTCCCAGAGGGCTGTGACCAAGTTAGTCTAACTACTGCAAACCCTGATCTCTGGGTGGAGGCACCCGCCATAGAACCTAGGCCCCTCAACCTGTTAGCAGTTAAGCAGGCAGGAGTAGTAGCCCTTGGGATAGCGCCACCTGGGGGTTACACTTATCAGTGATGAAAAACTGAAATTGTTTCAGCAGGAGACTGACAATGATTCATCATTGGTCAAGTTGAGATACACTGTTTTGAATGGCTGGCACCAGGAGAAAACATCAGTGCACCCCGAGATAAGGCAGTACTGACAGTTCAGAGATGAAATCTTGACATAAAATCGACTTTTGCTGAAAGGGGAGAGGCTGATAGTCCCCACATCACTGAGACCAGACATGTTAACCAAATTACACAGCAGCCACTTGGGCATTGAAAAATGCAAGTGCAGGGCCAGAGATCTTTTATTCTGGCCAGGGATGAACAGTCAGATTAGTGACATGGTGGTCTAGTGTGGCATTTGCAACTGATTCAGGAAAGCACAATCTAGAGAGCCACTGCAGCCATAAGGTACCAGAGAGACCTTGGCAAAAGGCTGGGGCTGACCTATTTGAATCTGAAAGGGAAAATTATCTGGCAATGGTAGAATACTATTCCAAATACCTTGAGATATCCAAGTTGCACAATACAAGCAAAACAGTAATTAACCATATTAAATCACAATGTGCAAGACATGGTATCCCAGAAATACTTGTAACAGATAATGGCCTGTAATTTGCCTGCATTGAATTCAGAGACTTTCAATGAAAGTATGAGTTTAAACATGTAACATCTTCACCAAGATACCCCCAGAGCAGTGGCATGATAGAATGAGCCATTCAAGCAATAAAGAGACTTTTAAAGAAAGACCCTTATTTAGCATTTTTGGAATTGAGAAATACCCCACTGGAGGGGCTAGGACCACCAGCACAGCTGCTTATGGGCCTCAGAACCAGAACTTTAATGCCTACCAGATCTGAGCTACTTAAACTAAAAGTGCCGGAAGTTGATGTGCGAGTTACATTACGAGGGACTAAAAAAAAAAATCTTATTACAGTTTGCACGCTTGACCACTCCCAGACCTACAGCCAGAACAGCCTGTTTACTTGTGAACACCTGAGAATACCTGGACCCCTGCAATTGTGGAACACCATGCTGAAGAGCCACGCTCCTATGTGGTCCAAGCAAATGGTAAATTGTATTGAAGAAACAGGAGGGACCATCTGTTAACCCCTGAGCCGAGCCACTCCTGTGGCCCAGAAAACCCTCACATCCGAGGAGAAGAGGAGAGAAGAAAGCTGGATGATATGATGGAGGACGATGGGATCCCAGAAGTGCCTGCAATGGAGGTCCCTCCACAAGTGATGCCGGGGCAGTTACAAAGCGAGCCTGTGGATTTGGCCCCACCCCTGAGCAGTCGGGACCAACTGACTGGCACCAGCTCCAGCCCAAGAATTAGCCGTGTCAGTGGAAGGGAGATCCAAAGGCCCACCTGGCATCATAACTACATAGACTCACAAAAACGTTGAGCTACATAGAACTTTAAACATTTTATGTTTGTTGGGGGGGTAGTTTAATTGAGAAGGGAGATGCAAGGAAGTTAATTAGCATACATGATTTGCATGTGCCCTGCTAATGCACATGCGCTAGCCTATAAATAAACCCTTATCCGGCGGGCAGTAGCCCGCCCTTTCTGCAGTTTGTTCTAAGTGTTATACAGTACAGTAAACCTGTCAGCTCACTCCACGTTGGTGTCTGCCTGATTATTACAGGTATCATTGCCACTATCACATTTATGTATGTTATTTCATTTGACACCCCACCCAAAGTCCTTACACAGCCAGGAGTTGGCCCTTCCTGGGGAACTGAATCTAGTTATTTTCTGTGTCTTATTTTTAATTATTGTAAACCCCTGTGAGGTTTACACTATGGAAAGTGGGCCCTGTGTTAAAACCTACACTCTGCCCTGTCACATTGTTCTATTTGCATAGAAAAATAGAAACATAGACTTTTATGGCAAATAAGGACTGCTGGGCTCACCTAGTCTGCCCATTTCCCTACCTACTGGATAAGCTGCAGATCCTAGTTAACCAACAGCTTATTTCTTACTACCCCACACAAGAATTGCCGTATGTCTGTCCCATGCATTCTTGAATTCCCCCACTGTTTTTGAACCCACAACCTCCTCAGGAAGGCTGTTCCATATGGTCACCACTCTCTCTGTGAAAAATACTTCCTCACATTACCCCTGAGCTGTCCCCCTCTATCTTTAAATTGTATCCCCTTGTTCTTGCACATCTCTTTCTCTGAAAGATGCTACCCTCTTAGAATTTGTTGATTCCCTTGAGGTACTTAAAAGTTTCTATCATGTCCCTCCTCCCATCTTTCCTCAAGGGTATACCCTGTACATATTAAGCTCCTTTAGTCTCTCCTCGTATGGCTTCTCTTGCAGACCCTGCACCATTTTAGTTGCTCTCCTCTGGACTGTCTCCATCCTGTCTGTGTCCTTGCGGAGACGTGGTCTCCAGAACTGCACACAGGACTCCAGATGGGGTCTCACTAACTGTCTGTACAGAGGGATGACAACTTCCTGTTTTCTACTACTAAAGAGCCCACTCTAAAAAGATGCACTGGTTAATAAATACTCCTAGTATTGTGGGTATGATATGATACAGCCACATAGAAATATGAGCACTGGGTGTTCTTTTTCTTAGAATAAGCCCCTACAAAGAAAAAACTGATGTCCTAAGGATGAAAATAAAATGACGGTACTTGCTGAGAAGATGGCACAGTATTTTATTTATTTATTGAAATGTTTCACCAGGAAGGCACGCTGAGCAACAAGTTGCTTGTCTCCCAATGCAACAGAGAAGTGTAGGGGAACATGAGGATCGTTACTGAAATTTGGTACACAGTATAAATTTACAGTACATTACATTCAATTATACAATGGACCTCAGACACTGACCAATCAGATAGGCAGGCTGGCACCTTACCTCCATTGATTGTCTACCGATAATCGCCACAAAAGGTGCCAGCCAGCCGCATCTCAATAACAACAACAAAAAAAATTTAAAAATCATTTCGAGCCGCCATCTTCGTTTCCTCTATAAACGTTGGTGTACTAAGTAGCCCTCTACCTGTGCAACCACAACAACTAAAAAAACTTGTTTAACCAAGATATCACCCAACAGCATTTTCATAACTTATTCACGTAAACCGACCTCTTTACCCACCTAACTTGTAGCTTGTGCAGTGCACGCCCGTTTGCTCTCTGCTCCACTCTCTCTTCACTGCTATACCACTCTGTGTTATCCCATAATTCATTAAAAAAAAACAGATACAGACAGAAAAAAATCACTCCTATAAATTCCCCTCAACACCATTTTGGCCGCATACCTGGAAGCTCAACAAAAAAACACAGTCTCTGATGCCCCACTCTGCCCAGTCGCAGTGCTGAACACATCATGCTGTCTGCGTATTGCAACCCGACACCTGCTTGCAACTTGTTCTGAAATCTGATAGACACAAACTCTCAAAAAAAAAAATCATGAAACCTTGCCTCCTCTCTTTCTCTACGTGAGCAGCAACTAACATTTAATTTTCACGCTGCTCTCTCTCGATCAAGAAACAAAAACAAAACTTCACAGTCTCTCTCTCGCTCTCTAACGTGCACCCGCCGGACCTCTCCCTTACGCTTCATTACAGCCCCCTCTTTTGCTACCATCTACAAAGTCTGGAAACATTCACATCGTGCTGCATTCAGTCATAACCTAAAACAAAAAAAAGACTGCAAACTTAAAAACAAAATATCTGTCTCTCTCTGTTGCAAAATTACTAACAGATGACACCCATTTTAGATAGCAATAATGGACTATTTAACTAACAGAGGAAGGTTACCGCACTAAAGAGTCAAGAAAAACACATTGGAAAAATAAATATAAACTATTTATTGCTCTTTTTTTTTTTTTAAATCTTTTGCTTTCAATCCCTTATATAATCGCAATAAGCCACTTGGGGTGTGGGTTATTGGGGGATATACTATGGCTGGCGCTGACTTACCCACTCGGCTGTGCCTCGTGGGCAATCCACTCTAGCCGTGGTAAATCCCCCAATGACTCACACCCCCTCGTGGCTTATTGCTTAAATAATCTGAGCAGACTGTACAGGAGTAATGAAATAGTGGGATGCTAACAGTTTTGAACAAGGTACATACTATGCCAGTACTTTTGGACTAGAGAGACACAACACAAAATAACATTTAGGCATGCACTAAATGACACATAACTGTGAAGCTAGAAAACTGCTGAATAGAACTGTTGTAGTTTGATCTAGGGAAGTTAGTAAGGAGTAAACACAGGCAGAACAGGTTGGTTAAGGTACAACAGAAGTGAAAGTTAACTACAAGTGCATTAGAGATTAGGGGTCAACCATAACAGAAGTGCAAGTTAACTACAAGTGCATTAGAGACTGGGGTAAGCCATAGCTAGGGCTACATAAGGGGGAGAAGGGAAGGTGAGAGGTAGGTATATCGGTAGGCAGAGAAGCGGGGTGGTGGTGATGGAAGGGGATGAAACAAGAAGGTGAAGGAAGAGGTAGGAGGGAAAGGTCTGCTGGGGCCTGACCCCTCCCGTATTATGAGGACCCTGCCTGCACAAGGCAGGGGTCAAGCATGACAGGAATCGAGCAGGTTGTGGCAACAAGAGGTAGAGTACAATAGGAGGGAAGCAGGTTGTAGGCAGCAAGGGGGAATAGGCTTTGGAAGGACAGAAGAGAGGGTGAAGGTGAGAGAGAAGAGAGGCCAGGATCTCGGCCCTTCAGGATGTGGAGAAGTGGGGGGAAGAGTTGGGTTAATGGTGAAGGATAGGGTAGGAACTGGCCCTTGGTACAATTTTGGATGATAGAGAAATCACAGTCAGAGAACAATGGAAGGTCTGAAGGGAAGGAATTAGAGGAAGGGAAGGAATGCTAGTTTTTAGGTGGGTGGGGGTGGAGCTGCAGCAAGGACATTGCATGGGTACTGAGAGGGTAGGGTTTGTCAGGCTAGAGGGGGGAGTTAGGGAGGGTTGTAGCAGGAATAGCTAGGTGCAAAGAAGTTTTTAAGGGCAGAGTTGATGGAGTAGTAGGAGGATGAGTGATGAATTTGGGGGGGGGGAGGGAGTTCCACATTTTTGGAAGGCGGTGAGAGTAACCGGATTGGCCAATTGAGGGTGGCTCCACGGGGGACTGCCAGAGTATGGGAGTTGGATGAGCTAAGAGAGTGAGAGGGAATGTGTGTGTTATAATGAGGGGGAGAGGTAGGAAGGGAGTTCACCAGCCAGTGCGTGGAGGTGAATTTAGCACAGTGGGAGAGTCATCTGTTTGTAAGAGAGGGGAAGGATAAGGCACGATAGAGATCACAGTGGTGGGTGTGAGAGGGAGCATATAGGTCAAGGAGAACTTGGGAGCAGCACCGTAGACTACATCACAGTAGTCGAAGATGGGCAGGATCACCTTCTGAACAAGTTGACGCCTAACTGTAGAGGGGATACAACTACGGTTCCTGAACAGGGCACCAAGCTTGGAGTGCAAATTTTTTTTTGGATGAAGTCAATATGTCTGGAGAAGTTTAGGTGTTGATCCAGCCAAACTCCTAGGTACTTGAAGGAGGATGTGTCCTCAAGTAAAGTCCCTTCAAGGGTGTGGAAAGTAGGCAGGAAGGGAAACCTTGAGAGTCTCTGCCTTGTGCCAGACATCATGGAGACAGTCTTCTTGGTGTTGAGAAAAAGTTGATGGTTAGCAAGCCAGAGCTTACTACCAGGCGTACTAATTAATTGATGGGTAAAACAACCAAACCATGAGTTGCATACATCATGCTTCTAAGTTGGAATTTTGCAAAAGTTGCCAAAGTGCATTGTGAAATTCCAGCTTTAGTGGTAATTCCACTGGCTGAGTTTTATTTTCACACAGCACTACATGGAACAGCACACTACCATACAAGGGACTTCTGAGAGTGCAAGCCTGCCTAGGACTCAAGCTATCTGCCACCTCTCCAGTTCAGGGTCTGTTGCTCTAACTATTGGCCCCCACTGCCTCTTAGTTTATGCATAACTATTAAGGGTTTGAGTCTCTTCATGCCGTAATAAGCTTTGGTTGGTTAAAGTTCTATAAAAAATCTCTTATTCATCTATAGAGAGACCCCAGCACCAGATGCACTGGGTTTGAGTATTTATCAGAACAGAGAGTGGTTTTCTTACTGCATCGTACTCCTCCTGGCTCTGGAGCTGCTGGGCGATGTACCTGATTGCATTAATGGCTTCTTTCAAGTCAGGGGGGAGGGTCAGGCATTGGGTGGGTACATCCTCGTACCTCTGCACTTCCATGGGGATGGGCTCTGAGAAGTACCTGGAAAGTAGAAAGAATTTGCCAAATCAAATCACAGCCATGAGTTGAGATAGTAGTCTAAATTAATATAGTAATATAGTAATCTTAGGTCGGATGGAACCATACGCCCATCAGGTGCCCCCCTTTTCCAAACAGGGATTAATAAGTATGTTTTTTAACATTCTATGTATGCTCCCTGTCCGAGGCAGCCCCCATCCACTGTATCAGTGACCTTAAAGTCCCATCTGGGCTTTCTCTGTCACATATCCCATCCTCCTCTTACCCCAGATGTCCCTCTCTGGGGTGGGGGATGGGAAGCTGACCAGACCCCAAAAAAATAATACTGCCCTGGTAGGTGGTCAGAGCACTGAGGTCTGAGAGTGCCCACAGCTTCATCCTGCCCACCTACAGGTTGCTTCCAGTGTTCTCCCTTGTTCCCATGGGTGCAGCCACCAGGAAGGATTAGGGGTCCAGCCCTCCCCCCAACTTTTAAGGCCCTGCAAAATGGACAGTGACATTAGCATCAGTAGAGCCATATTCTTCCAACTTTTTAGTTGTGGTTGCACCCATGCTTGCTGCCCTGGGACACTGAGGGTGGGGTCAGTGATGGGCATGCACACAGTGCCTGAAAGTTCTCCATCTGAACCAGTCGTGGTCTCACCTCCCAATGCATAGCTCCATCCTGTACTACCACCTGTGGCCCTCCAGGTGGCAATCTTGTAGCAGAGTCTGGGACCTGCACTCTCCAAGGAGAAGAGCATCCTCTGGGACACTCGATCCTCTTCCCTCAGCTGGGCCTTCGAGTACATGGGTTCATTCCTTAACGCGAGTCACCGGCATCTTACATGGCAGCGCTACCACTGTGCCAAGGGGCCGGCTTGTAAAGTAAAAGATTTGTAACCCATTGTCATCATAGTTTGAAAGTCCACAAAAAGCTCTTTTTAATGAGATATTGGGCTTACTTGTAGCTGGCAGCAGTCCAGAGATATCAGTGATTCAGTCTGCCCCATATTCCTACTACATTACCATCATTTTTGTGTTGCTTGCACGCATGTGCGAGAAACATAGTGCCATCATCAGAGTTTTCGGAGGTGTGTCAGCCCATCTTCCAATGCAGTCAATGTGTTTGCAGGCGCGGCCCCAGTTCCCTAATGAGTGCTGCAGCTATCTATGACAGCAGTCCAAAATGCAGTGGCATACAGTTGAAAGGGAGAGCTCCGCTTCAGTGAGCAGAGCTCTCCCCCCACACACACACACGCGCAAGCATGCATATTGCATGCTGATGCGCTCTCCCCCATGCACACACTGTATGGCCGACGGGGGTGCCCAATCCCCGTCGGCTCACGCCCCCCAACAGCTGTCCAGGTGCCATGCTGGGAGCCCACCCCAGCGTGGCAAAAAGCTATTTTAGCCGATGGGGTTCAATCCCCGTCAGCTGGCGGCACACCCACAAAAGCTTTCCTGGTGCCACGCTGGGAGCCCACCCCAGCGTGGCTAATCTTGTTTTAGCTAGCAGAGGTGCCCAATCCCCCATCAGCCCCGTCCCCCAAACAGCTTTTCCTGCTGCCACGCTGAGAGCCCACCCCAGCGTGGCAAACATCCAACGTCGTCTTCTTAAAAAAAAACAAAAAACCTGTAAATATAAAATGGTCCCTAGTGTCTCCTGCCCCCCTCCCACAACCCACCACCCACTCGCAACTTGCCTCCCCACACCCCCCTCTCACCCCATACTTACCTCCGGAGCTCAGCGCTATGATCATCGGTGTACCGGGAACACGTCTGCACTCTTCAAAGCCGACATGGAACTGAGGAAATGCCGGTAAGCTGTATAATGGGATAGATAGGGTTTTTTCAACTTTGTTGCATATCTCAGGCATTTTTGGGAATTTTGGCCCCAAATTTTCAACATGGGGTTTTTGGGACCCCTCCTCATGAATTCTTGCACTATCATGGCGTTAATCGGACCGAGCGTGATTTGTGGTCACTGCATGAAATCACCTTTGGGACCGATTAACAACGACTTACTGCCAGTGTTCATAAGGTGGGCTCTCAAAAAGTCTGTGTTAAATTGGTGAAAAAAATTCTAAAATGACTGTTTTATGAGCATGCTGCGCAGTTCCTACGCATCGCTGTAAGTTTTGAATTTTCAATATTTTCACCCAGATTTTCAACATTGCCATTTTACCACACCTCCTTATGAGCAGTGCAGCTGTAATTTTCACATCTTGCCCAAAATGTGTTTCCACCCATGTAGCGCACAATGGCGCAGTCGGTACCGTATGCAAACTCAATGTATGGGACACATTAAGAAAATCACAGTGACACTCTTCATGAGCAGAGGTCTTAAACTGGCTATGTTGAAAATTTGGTGAAAAAATTCCTAAAAATGACTGTTTCACAAGCGTGCGTTGCCCAGTTCCTACACATGCTCGTAAGTTCGCGAATTTTCAATATTTGCACTCCAATGACTTCCAAATACCTAAACAGCACATAGAAGCAAGCAACATTCGGCATTGACAAATGCTTGTTAGAACCTTGTGATGGCACTAAGTACAGCTAATGATTTTTTTGTTTTCAAAAATGGCCAGTTCCATTTGGCAAAATCTTAAAATCCATTTTTTTCCCATTGAGGGCAAATCAGCATGTTGTGTGCTACAATTTGGCTGAAAATGGAGAGGTAGTGGTTTTTTAGGATAAATTGACTCCTAAGTGCTGGTTAAAAAATTACAAATTCCTGTTTTCTGTTGAAGATGGAAAATCGTTGGCTCTACACTAAGGATAAAGCTGTATGTTAATGTGCAGCCGAGACCACTCTTGTGGTTGTAAGAGGGGGTCTAGTGCATTCTTAGGGTATGAGAACTGCAAACTGAAGGTGAGCAGCTCTGATACTCTAAGAATGTTAGTGAGACCACTCAGACAGCCGTAAGAGTGGTCTTTATGGCAGTAGTAAGATATTACTGATCAATGTCAACCAACCTCTGTGCGTTCTGCCAAACTCTTGCATCACAACAAAAGGAAGACATTCTGGCACCCTGCATTAAGGCTTACACTCCTCCTCCTCCTTCTCAGGTTGGGCAATGTCCATCCTAATCCTGGGCCCCCAGTACCTTTGACACCCTCCCAACCTTCTACTGGTGGTTTGTGTATTGCCTCCCTCAATGTCTGCAGCACATTAAAAAAGCGAGACTCCTTCCAGGACTGGGTCATACAGTATCATCCTGATGTTATAGCCATGAGTGAAACCTGGCTCACCCATCGGATTCCTGACTCCTCAGTAACTCTTACTGATTACAGCCTCTACCGTGCGGGCCGAGAGGGTAAACGTGGGGGTGGTTGCACCATCTACACTAAGGACATATTACACGTTCAACAGCTCCCCTCCCCTCAGCTGGGACCAGGACCACAGGCCGTAACCATTAAACTTACCTTGGGGTGTGCTCACGACCCGCTACACATCACTGCAGTTTATAGTCCACCCAGGGACCAAAAAGTAGCCTTCTGCTCGGTAATGTCCTATCTGGACACTCTACCATCTCACACAGAAATGATTGTACTAGGTGATTTTAATATAAATTGATTAAGTAGGGACGCCTTCCCGCTCATAGGTGCTGCCACAGCCCAAGACCTCTCCCAAGTGGTCACCTTCCCTACCCGTCTTGACCCGCGCACTGGATCTTCCTCCCTGCTCGACCTAGTCTTCACCAATTGTCCACACAAAATCTCTGGTGTCTCTGTTCTCCCAGATGCCCTTAGTGACCACTCCCCAGTTCTCTGCTCCTGGTCCCGCAAAGCCCCTAGATTCCCTCCCAAATTCATAACCCAATGCAAACTTGGCCCTGGTAAACTGACAGCTTTTAAAGCATACCTCAGGGCCATGGACTGGTCCTTCATTACTAGCTCCCCCGACCCGGAAATAGCCCTTGACCTCTTCATCCTGTCTTTCAATAACATATGTGACAAATTTGCCCCATTCACTAAAAGAATGGTTAACGGCAGCCACGTGCCCTGGTTCAGTGATCACCTCATGGCCTTGTTGCAGGCAAGAGATTCATTGTGGCAATGCTCCATAGAATCTGACCTCCCACTTGACAGACATAAATACAGAGAAGCTCGGAATAAGTACACCTGGTCTGTTCACAAAGCTAAAGCATAGTACTATAAATCCTCATTAACTTCCTCCTGGGGCCCTGGACGCAAGTTCTGGAACAACATTAATGAAATCTGTGGTAAGGCCCCCAACCCGATTCCAACGCAGGTCATGGTTGATGGGTCATTGACTACTGACCCTTCCCGTATCGCTTCAGCCTTCAATAATGCCTTGTTGAGTACCTAGAGACCAGTGGGGCACAGGACCCAAGGCAGCATGGATTCAGAGCGGGAAGGTCATGTCAGACAAATCTAATTGATTTCTTTGACTGGGTGACCAAAGCAGTAGACCAGGGAGGGGCTGTGGACATGGCCTACCTAGACTTTAGCAAGGCATTTGACACAGTCCTGCACAGAAGATTAATAAACAAATTAGCCAGCCTGGGAGTGGGTCCCAAGGTGGTAGGCTGGGTAAAACACTGGTTGGACAACAGGACACAGTGTGTAATAGTAAATGGAGTCCATAGTGAAGAAAGGAGGGTTACTAGTGGGGTACCGCAGGGTTCAGTAGTGAGGCCGGTCCTTTTTAATCTCTTTATAAGTGACATTGCAGAGGGACTGGAAGGGAAAGTATGTCTCTTTGCAGATGACACAAAGATCTGCAACAAGGCTGATACTCAAGGTGGGGTGGAAAGGATGAAAAGGGACTTGGCAAGGTTGGAGGAATGGTCAAATGTATGGCAGCTTAGATTCAATGCAAAGAAGTGCAAAGTAATGCACCTGGGAAACAAAAACCAAGGGGAAGAGTACACAATGGGGGTGAGATACTGACAACAACAAAAATGGAAAGGGACCTGGGGGTAGTCATATCAGATGACCTAAAGGTGGGCCAGCAATGTGAGAAGGCAATAAGGAGGACTGGGGATACTGGGATGCATAGGGAGAGGCATCACCAGTAGAAAACAGGAAGTTGTTGGCCCTCTGTACAGACAGTTGGTAAGCCCACATCTGGAGTACTGTGTACAGTTCTGGAGACCCCATCTCCACAAAGACATAGACAGGGTGGAGGCTGTCCAGAGGAGGCCAACCAAAATGATGCAGGGTCTTCATCAGAAGACATATGAAGAAAGACTAAAGGAACTAAAGATGTATAGCCTCGAGGAAAGGAGGGGAGAGGGGTGACATGATAGAAACTTTCAAATACCTCAAAGGAATCAACATAGTCCAAGAGGGTTGCATCTTTCAGAAAAACAGATGTGCAAAAACAAGGGGGCACAATTTGAAGATAGAGGGGGGATGGCTCAGAGGTACTGTGAGGAAGTATTTCTTCACAGAGAGGGTTGTGGATACATGGAACAGCCTTCCTGAGGAGGTTGTAGAGTCAAAAGCAGTTGGGGAATTCAAGAATGCATGGGACAGACATAAGGCAGTTCTAGTGGGGGTAGGAGGAAGGCTGTTGGTTAACTAGGATCTGCAGCTTATCTGTTAGGTAGGGAAATGGGCAGACTAGGTGGGCCAAGCGATCCTTATCTGCCGTCAAATTCTATGTTTCTATGTAATGCCTTCACTAACCTTAGTAGTGTTCTCCTTCCTAACTTCTTTGATCCACCGGCAACTAACGCCCTTTCTCCTCCTCCTGCAGCTCCCCCCTTTTACCTGCACTGTGTCACAACTAAGACTGTGGAGCCATACCTCAAAGCAGCCATTAGCCACTCCTCATACAGCTCTGACTCTCTGGACATGAAGCTCCTACGTCTCACCCTAAAAGAGGTTCTCTGCCCCCTTACTCACATCTTAAACCACTCCCTTTGCCTAGGTAACTTCCCCCCCAAGTGGAAATCTGCCTCTATCACACCAATATTTAAAGGTGGGGATCGTTCCAATACAAATAATTACCACCCCATCTCCATACTGCCTCCCCCTCTCCAAGGCATTAGAGCGGATTGTATCTGATCAGCTCATGGAGCACCTCAACAAATACAACCTTCTCTGCAAGCAGCAACATGGTTCCCACAAGGGGCACAGCACTATTACTGCCCTTCTCAAATTTACCACACACATACACTCTGCACTGGATAAGGGGCACATCACTGGTGCTGTCTTCATTGACCTAACAAAGTCATTTGACACCGTCAACCATTCCGTCCTACTAACGACACTGACCAATTTGGCTCTTTCTCAGGATGCATTGGGATGGTTCTCCAACTACCTCTCATACCAATATCAACAGGTCAAAATTGGTAACACAGTTTCAAATAGACTACCTATCCTCTCTGGTGTCCCTCAGGGGTCCATTTTGGGACTGCTACTTTTTAGCCTTTTCCTCAACTTCTCCCTGAGTTCTGACCAGGAAATCTATTACTATATGCGGATGATGCAGTCATTTTCTCCTCCAGTCCTGACCCTATACAACTTCACCGCTACCTTCAGTCCTCTTTCAGCTGTACTGAAAACTGGTTCACTGCGCAACGCCTTATTCTTAACTACATCAAAACCAAAGTTATGCTATTCTCTCACTTTCAGAACACTAGAAATGTGCTATGCCCACAAGTTCTAACTTCTAATCACACCCACACCCCTCTGGAGTAGGTGGACTCCTTTAAATACCTGGGCATCACCTTGGACCCAGGTCTTAACTTCCACGGGCACATTCACCACCTGTCCAAGGCACTTAACGTTAGGCTGGGGCTTCTGCACCATTTCAAGCACTGCCTTACCCCTGATGCCCTCAGGCTCGCTGTCACCTCCTCGGTCCTCTCTCTGCTAGATTATGGCCTATTGATATATGGGGCGGCAAGCACCTCATCCCTAGCTAGACTCCATATCTCCCTAAACAAAGCCAGCCATCTTGTTTTAGGATGTGACCGTCTTACACATACCTGCTCACTATATAGTGCTACCAGCTGGCTTAATCTCGACAACAGGATTAGGTTCCACACCTGTCTCATGGCTAAAAAAATCACCCTAAGCTTCTCCCCCTCTGGACTGGCCCCTCTAATTCTCCCAAACATTAAGGTTAAGCGTACCTGTAGCTCAGTCCACCATCTCTTCTCGATTCCCTCCAGCTGGACCTCTCAATTTCAAAAGTCTTTCAGCTATAGGGCCCCCTGTGTGGATGAACAGCCTTCCCTCCACCCTGGCTAATGAACAAAGACTAGGACAATTTAAAACCCTCATTAGGGCCCACCTCCTATCCTCAAATAACTGTAACTGCAATAGAATCCAAGTCCTCCACCTCCTCCTTAAGCTATGACAATGGCCACTGGCCTGCCTCTTCTCTTAGTGACCAACCAGTGTTGCTCATGCATTATAATATATCTACATCATATGTGTACTGTGTAATTACTCTAATAAGTAATCCTAGTATTTTGAATGTTAGCTTGGCTGATTCTTTGTAAACAATCTGTCTCTGTCTCTGAGTTGATTTGCTGTATTGTCTGTCTGTATTTAACCTATGTGACGTGGAACCTTTGTAAATGAGTCTATGACTCAAAGGCACTCTCTGAATCTGTAATAAATAAATAATATAGTAACATTTTAAAAACCTTCCACTGAGCAAGCTTGTTTCCTGAGCACCTGTGAGTTAGACACTGTTTACAAAATAAGTGTCTAAACTAAAGGAGAAAGCAATGCTGTGTTTGTTTAGAAGTGCTCCCTCGACCTATAATTTCCTGAACTACAGTGTGGTTAGACACAACTTTACCCTCAATGACATCACAAGGTTCTAAAATGGTGGCAATGTAATTTCAATACAGGGCAAACCTAGTGCTCAATTTCCCTTTAAGTTAGCAGTACTTATTAGTAGCCATATAGTTTTTTTTTCAGTAGTAATGTTCGTCTGGCAAAAATATCAAGATACTCGTTTTTCTTTTCATTTTCTTTTCATTCCTGAACCAGGATATGAATTTTGAAGTTTTTAGAAAGTTCCCACTCTCGTGCCACACCAGTCATGAAAAAAATTAAATATCTTGGTGTGGTGCTGTGCTGTTTACCATCAGACACATGTGGCAGTACCATCCCAACACAGTCACAGTATGACTCTAGCATGTCCTTTCAACAGGTAACCTCTGCGGAAGAGACTTTAAAAAAAATTATGAGTGGCAGCCATCTTTAATGACATGAGCCATTATTACAAAATTATCTGTAAAAGCTGTTTTAACAACATCCGTGAAAACTAAAAATGCACTGAGCATGAATCTTAGGATGTCAGAAACACATATTTGCTAAAAAGAAGAATATGATACATTATTAAATAATTTGGCTGCATTTCAGCCTCCAGTAGTTTTGTACTGGCACAGATCTCTGATCCGACCTCGATTGATCAGCTTTATTTGAAGTGGATCTAGTAGCTTTGGGAGTTAACAGCTTCCACCCGGCACTGGACTTCATTACCGCCTATGCATACTACTTCCTGGTTTGTGTTAAAATTTGATTGACTAATACACTGGCACTTTAAAAATTATGGAGCGATTTCCTAAATTCCTGAGGATAGATTATTAGAACTACTATACAGTCAACAAAAAAGGGACCTTCGAGGCCCTACCCGGTCACCAAAATTTAAGAAATAAAATAAATAAAACAATTTATATGGGCTAGTGATTTACCCTGAACTATTTTATGATATTTCAACTTAAATATAAATTGGTGAATAATTTGTTTTTATTTATTTCAGTTTAGGGTTAATACCTTTGAGTCAAGGACTCATTTTCAAAGGTTCAGAGTCAGTTAAACGAACAGATACAGACAACATAACACATAGCACAGCAGTGGATTACAAAATAAGGTTACAGAGGGTTGCACATACTTCTAAGTTTACCTAATACATAGGAGTTTAGGTTTCACTAGTACATAGGAGTCAAACATTGTAAGTTTTACTAGTACATAGGAGTCTTAACATTGTAAGGAACGGCACTAAGTGCGGGCATAGTAGTGTTAGAAACAGGAAAGAGGGGGAAAGGCCAGGGATTGAGTCTCCGCTGGGTAGTGCAGGGGGCAAGTGGGGGTGGGGCATGGGCGGTAGCCAGAGTGGTAGGCTGAGCTCACCAGTGGTGGCCAGGGGTGAGAATGGGGGTGGGGGCAGCCAAGGTAGGCATTGTCAGATGTTCACGTATGTAGTTGATGGAGTGGGTGATCTGTGGAGGGGGGGTTAACAGTTTATTCTAGTGTAGACTATGCAAGGTAGGTATTTTGTGGGTAAAGGGATTTGTTGAAGAGAGCGGGGCGGGAGAGTGCAGGGGGCAGTGGTTGGGTGGTTAGAGCCAAGGGATGGGTGGGATAGCCTAGGGGCCCTGAGCATGGGCTAAGTGCAGCAGACACAGATTTTTTTTAGTTCTAGCTAGAAACAAAGCCCAATTTTGCATTGTTTGAGCTTGGTGAGTTTGATGTAAATTATGAATGACTAATAATAATTTATTTTTTCTCAAATATAAACATAACTTACATAGCCATACTAACATTTTATTTTGGGTCACATCCTCAGATAGATTGGACTTTGATTGTTTACAGGCAAAAACTGATAGAATGTTTAAATGATTTTTTTTAGTGTCAATATTTTTATGTTATGTAGAAATATTGTTTTGCTTACATTTCTGTAAATATGAAAAATTCTAATAGATAAAGATTATAGAAAAGAAGTATTGCACTATAATGGAGGAAGACTGCCTGGAACGGATAGCAGAGGAAGATTGTTCAGCCTTACTTGCTTTGCTTTGGAAAGATGAAGTCCATGTTAGGTTTGCGGATGAAGTATTCGTCTGCCGCCCGGCTCCGCTTCATCATATTCTCCGGTTTCGGCTGAAAGGTGGCCTTCAGTGGGGCCTCCTGCTTGGGCCGCTGGATGCGCAAATATTTTGGCAGCAGGTGGATAAAAATCTGCAAGAGACAGAGAGATGGCGACACAAATCACTCATTCCTGTTCGAATTGTGAACTTGCACAAATGGCTGCTTTACTGTGATCAGCTGTTGGGGCATAACATTACGTTTCTACTTTTCTTACTTAGGATAGCCAAGCTGAGATGCAGTGCCTCCTTTTTAGTGAGGGGGGTCCTGCGTCTACCTAATTTTACAGCAGGGTGGACTTGAGCGCTGGGAGATCAAATGGCATATTGATGGTCACACAGTGGGTCCGTGCCTCTGGCATTGTTTGAACCTGGATCTCCAGGTTCCCAAACCCGTGCTCAAATTGCTTGCTATGCTACCTCCAGTGCGGGGGTCCATGGCAGGCACACATTGCCAGAGGGCATGTGACTGCCTTTGCAAAGGATGCTGCTGCTCCGTCATACCCTGCCAGGCTTTGCCATAATTCGTACAGTAGCTGGGACTTTCTCTTCGTTTTTTTTTCTTGTTTCTTTTCACCCCATGACCTGAGGCAGGCAGCCAACCAGTGGTCACAGACAATGCAATGTGTACATCATTCATACAGCAGTTGGGATTTTCTCCTGAGGCAGCCAACCAGTGGTCACATACAGTGCAATGTGTTCTTGTTGCATGCACCCCTTATGTGGGACCAGGCTCCCCCACCACAAAGGGACACTGCATTGCTGGGTGCCCGCCTTCCCCACCCCTAGCAGGCTCGTGCTGTCGGCGGCTTTACTCCCAGGTCCTGGCCACCACGATTCTGGTTCCTCAAGTTCAGTACTGAACCTGGGTCACCAGCATTCAAGTTCGTGTTGTAACTTACATAACAGAGTCAAAGGCAAGTTCTCACAAATATAGTGAGGCAAATATAATAGCTAGACTATGAATGCCGCTTCAAGTAACGGCAGAAGAGCAACAATTTTGGAGCCTACTGGGATTACATTGTATGGCATGCCACTGAACTACACAACTTCTGTTTTTTGCAAAGGTGGGATTTACATTTGAAATGTTTTAGTCTGCTTGCAATAAACAATGGCACTGACTTCCGACCTCTCCAGGCAGTGTCAGTCCTACTCATGCATACCATTAATAGAAAGTCAATACAAATGCCACACACTGTGTGAGGGATTACAAAGTCTCCATAGCAATAAATTGTGTCCATTTAATATCAGTTTAGAGGCACCATGGTTTAGGAACCATATTGCCAGGAAACAAAGGTTCAAATCTCACTACAACCACATACACGGTGTATGACCTTGAGCAAATCACTTAACCTCTTAGTGTTTCAGTCCACCTAGGTGACAAAAATGGCGAAAAGCTTGACCCTGCTGAAAACGAGATATTGTATCTCAGTTGGGTTATCCTGGGCAAAGAAACTACAAAAAAATCCCAACAACAACAAATAAAATCTGATATTTGTCCATGGAAATAGTGAGTGCAAGCACCTACCTTACGAACCCAAAGCGGCATGTTATGGGTGTTGGGTGAGCGGTGGTGGAGGTTTAGCACTACCACACTCAGAATGACAGAGAAGGTCACGAGGATCATGGTGAACATCAGGTAGTTGACGATGATGGGAACGCCCACCGAGGTCTCGGGGACCTTGTCAGCCAGCAGAAGCAGGAAGACAGTCAGGGTGAGGAGCACGAAGATCGACAGGGTCATCTTCTCACCTGGAGTGGGGAGACGAGAAACAGCAAGCCAGGCAGAGATCAGAAACAGGACTCATTTGCCAAGGCACGTTAAAGTTCTTTTACTTTTTAATTAAAAAAAGAAAGCCAAACAAAGTGCAGTTACTAGAAATACAATTATATAAAATATTTATGAATTGAATATAATACATGCAGTGTGGGGAGGGGGTTATGCCCCATCCACCATGAGTCAAAAAGAACAAACTACAGTAATAGCACAGTGACTAATGAATCTTAAAAATGACTATCTCTGCTAGCCCTACTCGTGTGATTGTAGTATTTTTCAAAGTCTACAGTACCTAAGTATTCCACTCACACTACATGTATTATATTCAGTTAACAAAATATTTCACACATTTGTATTTCTATTGTAACTGCACACTCTTATAAAGAACTGCAACTCTGAAACTCAGGTGCAGCTGTGCAGTAACTGTATGCTTTGAAATTTTTAGTTAAAGGGGCACTGACAACCTTTTTTGTATCATATTATTTCTAGTTCAAAATCCACATTTTATGATTGCTGACCTTCTCTAAAATCCATTGATGCTGATTGTTTTATCTGATTTCTTTCTTAGTAGATCTCCAATGCATGGGAATGATGTAATTATACACAATCTTGTCTTGTTTAAAATACTTGATCTGCTCTTGCTGCATACTTTCTGAACATTACAAAAGCCCCCAAACAGTACAGCCAGTCATGATGCATAAGTCTTCCTTCCTCCCTCTGCACCATGATTGGCTAGGCTATACTGGGGGCATTCCCAAGTCCAGGAAAGATGTTGTGGGAGTTGATCAAGGATTGTAAACAAACACATTTTTTGTGTAGTAACTCCAGTATGGTGAGCAGTCTGCTTTTCACTTTTAAAAAGAAAAAAAACTAATCAGAATCAAACTAGCAGCTATATCATCAGTCTCTACAAAATATGAACAATCATAACATGCGTTTTTTACACTAGTGACACTTTGAGGCCTAAGGGGGTTTATGGTGTCCCTTTAAGAAGATTAGTTGGTGAGTACTTTTTCTACTGTATCTCTGGTTTGCATCATGACTGTATCAGAACTGACTCCTCCCGAGTTTTCTGGAGCTCTGCTGAAGGGAGCTAATACAACTCTTGCAATACCAGTCTCTTCCAGCTGGAGTCACCGCAGGGAATAATGTAGGAGATACGAGAGCTGGCAGTGGCTGCATTGAGGTCTCAAATACAACAGTCCCAGCCTCTTCCAGCAGGGGCACTAAAGTAGCTGTTTTTGAAAGCACTGGCTGTTGGGAAGATCATAGCTACGCCAGCTCCAAACCTCTGCCAGCAGGTCTAGCAGTAGACAGCAGGATAGGAGCAATGGCTGTGGGGGAGTTCACAGCTACTGCAGACCCGGCCTCTCCCAGCAGGAGTCACTGTAGACAGCGGTGTAACAGCACAGTTTGTGGGGGTGCTCACAGCTACTCCAGTACCAGCCTTTCCCAGCAGGAGGCACTGTAGGTAATGGTGTAGGAGCACTGACTGTGGCAGAGCTCACAGTTACTGCAGTCCCAGCCCCTCCCAGCAGGAGTCACTTTAAGTACTGGTATAGGACTGCTGCAGGAGCACTGGCTGTGGGGAGCTCACAGCTACTGCAGCCCCAGCCTCTCTCAGAAGGAGTCACTGTAGGTAATGGTGTAGGAGTATTGGCTGTGGGGAAGCTCACAGTTACTCCAGTCCCAGTAGGAGCCACTGTTGCTGACAGTGTAAGAGTGCTTGATGTGAGGGAGCTTACAGCTACTCATGGTCCAGCCTCTTCCAACAGGAGTCACTATAAGTAATGGTGTAGGAGCACTGACTGTGGAGGAGCTCATAGCTACACCAGTCCCCACCTCTCCCAGTGGGAGTCACTCTAGTGAATGGTATAGGAGCACTGGCTATTGAGGAACTCACAACTGCTCCAGTCCCAGCAGGAGTCACTGTAGTCAGTGGTATAGGAGCACTGGCTGTTGGGGAACTCACAACTACTCCAGTCCCAGCCTCTCCCAGTAGGTGTCCCTATAGTCAGTGGTGCAAGGGCACTATTTGTGAAGGAGTTTATAGCTTATCTATGTCTACCCCAGCTTCTCCCAGCAAAAAGGGTAACAAAACAAATAAATGAAGAACATGTTTCTCCAATACTGTGTTCCATTAAAGCCTTGTTACAGGAATTGAGACTAAAGCAAATCCTGTTTACAGAATAGGCTTACAGTGCAGCAGGGTTGTGCATTGAAAGGGATTTTTCTAGTTGCAGCAGATACATTCACAGCTGGCATCAGTAGAACTCTGTTGCACAGCATCCCCCATCCCCAGTTTTAATTGTCTTGACTAAGGTTGCTCAGAATTCACCGAACGGAATCGGCTTTATTGGATTCTGCTCCGATATTTGAATCTGCAGTCTGAAAGCCCTAAACTGAATCCTAAAACCCATTTTAAATAGGCATTTAGGAGTTAGGATTTAAAATCCTAATCTTCAGTACAATTTTAGGTCCTTTTAGTTTTTCAAACAGAGTTAGACTAGGATTTGGAAGTTCCTAAAATTTGAAATCCTAAAAATGGATTGGGATCGAACGATTTTGACCGTCCCTACGGCTGACACTTAATTTTTTATTACTGAAGACATTTTCAGAGTAGCCACTGGATCTTTCTCCTTTAAAGCGGCAGTGTGTGATAGTGGTGAACATTTTGACGTTTACTTTTATATTCTATTTTAGCTTGCCCCATATCATCATACTTGTATGACACCCTTATGTCCCAGTTTTGAGTCTGCTTTAGCACTTTCTTCCACATTTGAAATAATAAAAGGAGCGCTTCTTTTATTATGGCTCAGACCAGGTTTTCATCAGTATCCTCAGCTATTTGTGTACACCTGTTGTCCCATAGCATCATGGAGCAGTGTCTGCTGCATGCTAGTTCATTATAGTCACAAGTAAAGTGAACACTCCTTTTATTATTTCAACTGTTAAGAAAAAGTGGTAATGGAGAGTCAGATTGGGGGAAAACAAGTTTTATACCATTGTGGAGATAAGGGACAATCTGAAACTGAATGTGAAAGGAGGCAGTATAGTGCAGTGGTTTAAGGCTCTGAGCTGCAAACCTGAAGACCTGGGTTTGAATCCCACAGTCCCCACTTGCATACTGTGTGACCCTGAGCAAGTCACTTAACTTCCTTGTGCTCCCAGGTTGCACCTGTAAACAAGCTTCCAGCTTAGAGTGTCTCTCCTGGTAAAAACAAAGGTAAAAAGAAACAGAATAAAAAGTATAGGTCAAAATTTTCACCGCTGTCTTTTCACAGTCGCATTAATGATTCCTGCCATGATGCTGTAGTTTGCCACTTGAAACATCACAAGCTGCTGCCACAAAAACGATTCTGATGCCACAACCAAAGGATTGTGAATTTAGTGCAGGAGAAGCAGCACGAACAGAGGAAGTCTAAGGGGCAGACAGCCAGTGTAAATGTATAACCACACATTGTCCACAACTGGGGATAGAGCCAAACAGTAGCTGGGTTTCCTGAGGTAGATGGCATCACTGATACTTTAAAGGGTACTGCAAAAAAAAAAAAAAAAAACTTCCATGATGGGTGAGCAGCACAACCCTTCTGCCGCCACAGCCGCTGTATTTAAGAGCTCGTTTACACTAAAACAAAGATTCAAACACCATGAAGTCTTGCTATATTAGGACTAATGCAGTCATTCCCTTACACTTGAACTGCCGCGGAGAGGAAACAGTTAACTCCAGAGTGATCTGGAGTTCCACAGCGCGAGGGCGCTGTTCAAAGCTCTATCTGGCTAGTTTCAAACTGAAACTGCCAGATTCTTCTCGCTTCACTGAACAGTCGCTCCGGAGATCAGCTCCTTCAGCTCGGTTCGTTTCGGTTCAGCGGTATTTTCGGTTCATTGGAACCGGCAAAAGTATTTATTTTACCGCATTTTGGTTTAAAGCTCTATCTGGTAATTAGTAAGTACAGAAAATTAAGTCTGTGTGGAAATTCATTATCGATTCGGTTTTAGAACCGATCGGTTGATTTAAATATATGTGTTGAATTGTTTGGTTGGGCTTTTAGAGTGCGGTTCCAGTTCTTATCGGTTCTAAAAAAAAAACCTAATTTTTGGGTTTTTCAAATACCAATGACACGGTTAGGAACCGATAAGGTGTCTTCCTGGCACTGCCATCTAAAGGGCAAGTTTTTGGTTAGGCTGGCATTATGTCTGAGAAACCCAAAGAAAAACCGGGCCCACTGGGTTTCAACACTGTGATGTTTGTGGAAGCCTTTGCCAAGGCTGACCCACACACACTGTGTGTATTGTCTGGGGGCTGTCACCTCCTGTCAGACTGCCAGGTGTGTAAAATTTCCCTGCAGCCACCCTGGAAAAGAGATTGGGCGGCTCAGGGGCGAGAGCCAAAAGTCCGCTGACCGGATGGCCAGCCGGTCCAGTACCCACTGGACCAGAGAATGCCCTCTGACCAGGGGAGACTTCCTCGGGCAAAGGAAGGCTGGTTCGGAGGAACCATCCCAGTAAAAGACAAAGAAATCAGCAGGTCTGGAGTACAAAATTGTCTCTCCAACTGCTGCAGAGATAACTAAAGCCATTCAGATTGTCCAATCTTTGTCTCAGGGATCTGTCAGACCCCTGCATCTGGGAAAAGGCGGCTCGTTCAGTCCCAGTGGTTCAGGATTATGATGTTGAGGATTTTTATGAACCACATGAGGGAGGAGGAATTTGATCAGTATGTTTGTGACTGGGAAGGTCTGGGCGTGCTCATTGAACGGACATTTCTCCAGATAGACCTTTGGAATCTCCCTATGCTGTCTGAGTCCTCTTCTCATTTTATGTTTTACAGAAGGTTGCAGAAACCCTCCAGCTTCCCTTAGAAGAGGCTGTGGATGAGCTAGAGGAGCCTGATTATGTTGAAATGATGGATATTCCAGAGTCTAGGAGTTGTCTATTCCTTTGCATAAGTCATTTAGGAAGCAAACAACAAAGATTTTAAAAAATCCTCATTCTGTCCCCCCTGTAGATAAAAAAATGGACAGAAGGTATACTTTATCAGGCCCTGATACAGACTTCCTCTCTGAGCAGTGTAGTCATGTAGGTGTAGTGCAAGCTGCAGCCTGTGACAAGGCTAATATTCCCCTGGCCTCACATCCTCCTGATAAGGATTCCAGGAAGATTGATGCCATGGCGAAAAAACAATATATGGCAGCTTCGTTGGGACTCAGGCAGGCTAATTATATGGCTTATGTGGCTAGATATCAGAAGTCTAGATGGGACACAATTTTGCAGTTAGCCAAGCAGGCCCAGGGCCAGCTGGCTAGTGAGTTGGAACAGGTGGCTGCTGATGGCATTGAAGCCTCTAAAGTTCAATTTCATACTGCTGTTGATGTTAATGATGTTTCCTCTAGGGTCATGGCCACTTCTGTAGCTTTCCGTAGGTTGGCATGGCTCAGATGCACTAATCTGTCCCAAGATACTCAGTCAAAGGCTATGGATTTTCCTGTAGCAGGAAATTCTCTGTTTAGTGATCAAGCGGAAAATTATATGAAAAGATGGATGAATATAGAACTACCTACAAAAGTGCCCAAGCTAAGGAGGCATGCCACTCCACAAGGCATGCCCCCAGGGTAGGGTAGGTCTTTCCACAGGCCCTTTACCAATCTCAAGCCTCCTCTGCTTTTCACAGAGGGTTTTCAGAGCAGAGGTAGGCAGGGCACAGGTAGACAGTTGCCCTCCCCTCAGCCTAAACCTGCTGCCAAGCAGGCACCCTGATAAGGTGCCCAGGGCCGATTCTCCTGTTCCAGTGGGGGCAGACTGGCTTATTTCAGCCAGAACTGGCTGTCCGTAACCGGACAGGTGGGTTCTGGAAGTAGTAAGCCAGGCCTGTTCTCAGCTTCAAACAGTTCCCAAAGATGAGAGCCAGGCAATTTCCTGCAAACTCTTGAAGCCCTTGCTTTGGAAGCAGAGGTGTCTTCCCTTCTGGATTGCAAAGCAGTGGAAGGGTCCCTCCTTGCCATCAGGCAGGGACTGTACTCAAGATATTTTCTTACCCCAAAAGACAGGAGAATGGCGGCCCATCTTAGACTTAAGGTACCTGAACAAACATCTATTGAAACCAAAGTACAAAATGTTAACTCTAGCAATGATCTTGCCTTCTCTGAGGCCAGAGGACTGGTTAGCCTCCCTGGACCTCAGGGACGCCTACTTTCATGTCATGATCAGGCCTTCTCACGAAAGTACCTCAGGTTCGAGACTGCTCTCAGGCCACTACCAGTTCAGAGCAATGCCCTTGACCTAACCTCGGCTCAAGGGTATTCACAAAATGTCTAGCTGTGGTAGTGGCTCATTTAAGAAACAGAGAGTTATGGTGTTTCCCTACCTGGATGACTGGCTCATAGTGGGTCAGTCTCAGATCAGGTAAAATCCACTACTGCAAATCTTGAGCAGCTTCTCACTTCCTGGGATTCCTGTTAAACTTACGAAGTCAGTTCTAGAACCCGTTCAGTTCTAACTTTCATAGGTGCAAATTGAACACAAAGTTAGCCAGGGCATTTCTCCCCTCGGAAAGAGTGGACAGGCTCATTGCCCTGGCATCCTCCTTATCCTGCGGGTCTCTCGACCAGCAAGGCACTTCTGCAACTCCTAGGGCACATGGCTGTTTCCACAGCTGTCGTGCAGGAGCAAGATTTCAGATGAGGGACATCCAGTTCCACTTGAGGTCCTATTGGTCTCAAAGGAGGACCCCTTACCAAACTAGTCGGTGACCAAAACCCTGATCCTGGCCCTTCAGTGGTGGCAGGATCAAGGCAATCTTTCTCAAGGGTTCCCTTTATACCGTTTCCTCCTCACCCTCACCACGGATGCCTCCCTGTTAGGGTGGGGGGCTCACTTGGGCGACCTTTCCACTCAAGGAGTGTGGTCCCGCCAGGAATCTCTGCTCCACATCAATCTTTTGGAACTCAGAGCTGTGCTTTTAGCTCTTCAGGCTTTTTCAACTGTTGTCCAGAACAAAGTAGTTCAAATCAGGACAGACAACACCACAACAATGTGGTACATCAACAAGCAAGGGGGCACTCGGTCATCAGCCTTGTGCACGAGGCAATGAAGTTGTGGTCTCTGGCTTACTCCCTAAACACCTCCCTGATCGCGATTCACCTTCAGGAAAGGACAATGTCCTGGCGGATGCTCTCAGCAGGATTTCCCAGGGCCATCACCCAGATGGTCTCCTGAATCCTCAGGTATTGAGGTCGGTCTTTGCCAGTTGGGCACCCTCAGATAGATCTCTCCAGCCCAGACAACCATCAACTTCCTCTATTTTGTTGCAGACCTCCAGTGCTGGGCTCAGTCCCCCTGGGCCTTTCTGCTGGATTGGACAGGAAATTCCTGTCTTTCCCCCCTTCCTCTCCTCTTCAGGGTGTTGGTAAAATCAGAACTCAGCCCTGCAAGTGGTTCTGATTGCTCCAGAACTGGGCCAGACAGCCCTGGTATCCTCTCCTCCTGTCCTGACAATCCACCTCCCTGACCTTGCCCAGGACCCACGACTTGCTGACCTGTGCACAGGGAGAGTGTGGTACCGGACCTCAAATCCCTCCACCTCAAGGCTTGGTTCTTGAGGAATTAGAATCGCTGATTGCCTTTCTCAAGGGGTCCTAGATATTTTAAAGGCTTCTAGGAAGCCTTCCACTAGAAACCACTTACAATTCTAAGTGGAAGAGGTTTTCCTTTTGGTGTTCGGAGAAACAAATTGTGCCAGAATCTGCTGACTTGGCCACTTTTCTGGACTATTTGGTCCATCTAAATTCCCTAGGCCTTAGACCAGCTACCTTGAAGGTTTATCTGGCAGCTGTTTCTGCCTTTGTTTCCATGAGGAAGCCTGTTTCCCTTTCCTCTCACCCTGTGTTTTCCAAGTTTTTAGGGGTTACTTCCACTAACCCTCCTTCGGAACCAGCTCCTGCCTGGGACCTGAATGTTTGCATTGCTCAGTTAATGCAATCTCCCTTTGAGCCCCTTTCTTCTGCGGATCTCAAGTATTTAACATGGAAAACTGTTTTTAGTGGCTATCACTTCTGCCAGACGTATAAGTGAATTGCAAGCCCTTTCAGTGGAAAGATTTTATTTCTTTTCACAGGGATAAGGTAGTCCTCAGGACTAACAGAAAGTTTTACCCAAAGTGGTTTCAGATTTTCATCTAAACCAGTCCATTTCTCTCCCAGTATTTTCACTGAGCATTCTTCCTCGGGTGAAAGGAGACTACACAGTTTGAACGTCAAAAGAGCCTAACCTACTATGTGGAGCGTACCAAGGGTCAGGTTGAATCCTCCAACTCTTCCTTACCTATGGAGAGGTTGGCAGGGGAGACCTGCCACTAAGAGGACAATTGCAAGGTGGATCGTCTCTTGTATCCAATTCTGTTATCAAAAACTAGGTAGGGAACCCCCTCAGGACTGAGGGCTCACTCTACCAGGGTACAGCTGCATCTCTAGCGGCTGCTAGAGATATTCCCATTTGGAAATTTGTCAAGCTGCTACCTGGAGGAAGCAGTTCACACCTTTACCAAGCATTGTTATTCCTGGACGTCTGGTCTGGGAGATGCTCGTTTTGACACAGCTGTGCTTCAGAGCCTATTTCCCAAGTAGGTTCTGACCCTCCTCCATGGGAGGTACTGCTGTAATCTATGAATCCTAATATAGCAAGACTTCATGGTGTTTGAAGAAAAAATTACTCACCTTAGTAGTGCTTTTCTTCTCATGAGTCTTGCTATAATGAACAACCTCCTCCTACCCCTCTCAGATCTCTTACTTGGGTATGGGGTTGGCAAATTAGTGCAAGCACTGTGTCATGCCATTTAGTCTCTCTAGTTCCCCCTTGTTCCTTTGGGTTGGGGAACTAGGTATTTGTTTTGTTAAGTGGCAGTTGGTCCCTCTCTGGACTTGAGTCTTTTGGGAGAGGGGCCTATTAGTGCTTGTAGAGGTTATGCTAACAATAAATATGGTTATTATTCTGTGATTGTTCTTATTCTATTAATGGTAGGTAGCCAATGGCTAGTGTAGAGCTTTTCCACACAGACTTGCTATATTAGTTTAGCTCCGTAAAGAACCTGGCAGTTTCAGTTTGAAACTAGCCAGATAGAGCTTTGAACAGCGCCCTCGCGCTGTGGAACTCCAGATCACTCTGGAGTTAACTGTTTCCTCTCCGGGGCAGTTCAAGTGTAAGGGAATGACTGCATTAGTCCTAATATAGCAAGACTCCATGAGAAGAAAAGCAATTACTAAGGTGAGTAATTTTTTCTTATGTCCCATGCACATGCACGCTCTGTATAGTAAAACTTGCCGATCACGTGATCAGCTGGTTTTACTATACAGAGCATGCAAGCGAGAGAGTGTTTTCATTCAGAAGAAGGCAGTCAGCTATGGAGGTGGGTAGGTTGTGTCAGTTGCCTTCTTCTCGGTGATGGCTTGTCATAAGTAGAATTGGATGCTGGGGGGGAGGAGGGTGCTGCCAGGGTGGGGTACATAATACTTGTTTTAGCACAAATGAGCTGGCTGTGGAGGTGTGTGGGTTGTCACATAACATATAGAATAATGCATGGGGTGGTGCGTTTAACAAGATTTTACACACACCCCCAGGTGTTGGATGCTACATAAACCCCGAGAGCGAAGCTCAAGAGGTTTGTTAAGCATCCAACACCGAGAGTAATCATCAAAGTTAACCACACCACCCCATGTCTTACTATATAATTGCTATAGGATCGTTTTTTTTGCCACAGCAACTATATAAAATTTAAAAAAATCCTTCCTGTGCAGTGCTGTCCAGTTGGGTTTCGGCATTCATGCGGTTCGGAAGTGTCTTACAAAGGGAAAGGTTTCCCTTGTGTTTATTTTATTTATTTCTGTAAAAATTGTTACGTTTTTGGACTGAAGTTTTCATTTTTTACTTCCTTTTTTAAAATTAACTTACCGCCGAGTATCAGTGTCTGTCTGGAAGGGCTGGCCGCTGGCCGTGAATCAAGGAAGAGCTGCTGTTGGGGCATGCGCACAAGGGAAACTGGTCGCGTGTTTGCCGTTATAACTCGTGGGTTATAACGGCAAATTATAACCTGGTTTCCCTTAGTAAAAAAATGATCCCCAGCTATTATAAATAGTGTATTATTCGCAGTTTTTGAGAAATACTATTCATTTACTTGCACATCCCTCTGCACAGAGGTGAGCATTTTTCCCTAGCACAGGACAGACATACATTCAGGGAAGGACTCGTGGAGGGACCGTCCCTCATTTAAGGGGTGCTATAGCTTTCAACAGTTAACTTCACTGCATGACGCACTACTGAGCGAATTTCCTACCTGCATCAGGTGGGAGGTAGAAGACAAAGATGGCCAGGATGGTGATGAGGATGCAAGGCAGGATGATATTCAAAATGTAGAAAAGAGGCTTTCGCTCAATAATGAGGTAGAAGGTGATGTCTTCGCAAAGGTCATCCCCGGGTATCGTGTTCTTCCGTGATGGCCGGTGCCGGATCTCCCACTGCCCATTTTCTGAAACAGCAGCAGAGAAGTTATGAGGGGGAAGGAACAAAATATTCAACCCAGACATACCACAAATCCAAGTGTTTCCTTAAATTTTTTTTTAAATAGGTTTTTCCCCCTCTGTCTGACCTACCGCCATTGGTCCTCACCCATTCACCCAGCCCCATCACCCACCTTCTCCAGGATGTACTTCTTCTCCATTCCCCCCTGGCTTGCCCCCTAGGTCAGGGCTGGCCCTTCAGGGACTTGTTGAATGCTTATGCTCCTGGCCTTAACACAGTACAGCCTACTATGGAAATCCTTATTCATATTATGAACCTCCTTTTTTAAAAGGGAATTATAAAATGGGTAAGAAAAACCAAGACCTGTGATTGGTCTGATGTAATCACATGTCAGTGCGTTTTTCCAGCACCACAGGTCAGAAATATTAAAGTTCTGATCTCATTTTTGTATTTTTCTTTTTTAAATAACAATCAGTGGAATCATTTTATAGTCACAATCAAGTATGCCGGGGGGGGTGTGAGTAAATGTAGGATAATGGCACCTCTCGAGTGCATAAAGTACTCAGCATTGCCTCATGCCTCACTTACCAAGGCATGCCATTATTCCACATTACTGCACAATCTCTTATGCCTTATTGCTTAGATAATCTAAAGAAGTACTGTTTTAATATAAAAACAGTCATGAAGACTCCGGCCTAGTGGCACAGAGGGCTGAGGCACTGGACGCCTTACCTCACATCGTGCCGGCGCTCTGGGTTCAGGAACGGACTCAGGTCATCAGAAAGCCAGCACGGGGTGGGGGTGAAGGAGTAGCTGAAAGGCAGCTCTGCTCTCCTGGGAGACTGTCGCTCCCCCCCCGTACTTCCGCTGCCATTGGGTGGAGGTCCGATGGTCAGTGTATGTGGGAGGGGGCAGCAAGTAGCGGGAGGGGTATCGGTGCGTGGCATGTCGTCCGCCCCATGACGCCAGATTTTCCTTATCGCTTAGAAGCTCAGGTTCCCTCCTTAACGCTCTGCATATAGACTGGATCCTAACTCTTCGGTTCACCCGAAAATAATTTTTAAAATTCTCAAGACTTCGGTCAAATTCTTCCCTCGCAGCTGCGATGGACAAATTGACTCCCGGTTTTCGGCGGTGCCCATGCGGGCAGAAAATGTCCAGGACGGATCCAGACTCCACGTGTGTCTACTGCGTTGGCCTTGACCACGACCCGTAGGCCTGCAAGTCGTGTAGATCTTTCTCGGCCAACGTCCTTGAAGACTGCGCTGCCCTGCTACAACTTGGGCACCCCGAGAAACGTTATCCGCTGGTGAAGTCCAAGGAGGCCCGTTGGGCGGTGTCCGTGGTAGCTGGCTCGGCTGAGCAACTCGAGCAGGTGATCGCCCTCGAGGAGGAGGCCGCCCAGGCTGCATCCTCATCTTCCTCGGTCACTGCATTTATTCCACTCTCTCTCTGGGATCCTCCTACACAGCTTCTTTTAAGGAGCTTTGCCAGTCCCTCTCCACGAAGGGAGAGGGGCCATCGGGACACTCTTCTCAGTCAAAAAAGAAGGACTCGAAGGGTAAGTCCCACCATCGATGTTCGTGGGAGCGGGAGGTCCCCTTCCCGGGACAGTCAACACTCGACGGTCGAGGAGTTGCAACTAAGGCTGCTGGCTTCCGGTGTCCCCATTAAGTCAGCTGGCCGAGGCACCCGTCGACGTGGTCCAGATTTTTCTCGACCCGTCGGACAGGCTGTCGACTGGTGAAGCCGACAGCCCTTCATCACCGGTTCCCCCGGTGGAAACCGAGGACTTGCCTGCGCCTCCTGTGCTGGAGTCCCCGGTCAAGGTTCCCGAGTTGAGGGAAGAGCGGGTGTCCCCCACTCCTTTCCAGACCCACCCTCGGAAACACTGAGGTCTCAGTCTCGACCTCGGACCTCGTCTCGGGGTCCAGCCGATCCACCTGCTGACATCAGCCGGTCTACGGTCTCCTTGCAGTGGCCAGGCGGTGCCACTAGGTCCTTGTCTTCCTCCTCGGAAGAGGAGAGGCCTGCGCAAATTGCATCGACGCTACAAGGACTTAATGTGGCAGCAACTCCTTTTGTCCAGGAACAAGCCGACGCCGTCGTCTTCCCCGGCCATTAAGTGGCTGTCACCCGAAAGGCCGAAACAACCCCTCGCGATGGTCGAGGTGCCCAAGCCTGGGCCGGTTGTTCAGCCGAAACCAGCTGCCCCACCGATTGTGGTGGCACCTCCGCCTCCACAACCGAAATCGGGGGCTCCGACCAAGGACTCTCGGTCGGGTCAGGGTCTGCCCCACCGGTTGTCGGTCACCCTCACTCCCGACCATCCTTGGCAGGTGGAGGGTGGCTCAGGCCCCAGGCAGCTCTTCGCAGACTCCTCGGAGTCTGACGACGACTCCTCCCTGTTTTCCAGGCCCCTTGACCTGGAGTCCTCCAGGGCAGTCGATAGACGAGAGCCCATCATCGTTCATGGGTCTGCTTTGGCTCATCTCGGAGTCCACCGAGATGCGGCTCGAGCCCGTATCCAAGCGGGCCAAGTATCCCCTCATGGAGATACTGGACCGAGGGGATTCTCCCACAGAGGCCTTTCCGGTGGCTGAACCCATTGTTGGCCCAGCCTTGGAGCTTTGGCAGCGGCCGACTTCCTGTCCTGCACATTCGGCCAGGATGGCCAGGAAGTATGTGGTCCATACCGGCTCTTTGTCCGGTTTTTCGGAACACCCCTCTGTGAAGGGGTTGGTCACCGATAGCGTTTTCCGGCGCTCCGGGGAATGCTAGGGATTGGATATGCCCCCGACAAGGAGTCCAAAAAGCTGGACTATGTCGGGTGCAAGGTGTATGCTGCGTCCTCCCTCGGCCTCCGTCAGGCCAGCTCGGCCGTACTGATGGCGCACTTCTCCCACGCCCTCATGGGCTCCCTGGATGAGGTGATCCCTCATCTCCCGGCCGACCTGCAGACTACGGTCAAGCAGGTGCGGGATCAGGGAAGGGCAGTGGCAAAACAGCAGCTTCAAATGGCTCTAGGCATTGGAGACTCCTGTGCCCGATCAGTAGCGACCGCAGTGACCATGTGCCGCAGAGCCTGGCTGAGGATATCCACCTTTACGGCGGATACCCAGCACAAATTGGCGGATGTCCCCTTCTTGGGGACCGACCTGTTTGGCCCTGGCGTGGAAGGCCACCGCCAGAGGATCGAAAAGTCCAATGCTACCCTGGACTCAGTCACCTCTGTTCAAAAGGACAAGGGCCGTCATCAGCAACATAAGTCCTTTCGACCTTCTGCCCCTGCAGCACGTCCAGCCCAGCAACACCAGCATCAGGGCCAGCAGGCTCGCGCTTGGTACCCCAAAGCCAAACCTGCGGCTTCCCCCAACAGGAAGCAGGGAGGAAAAGGCCCAGGAGGTCCCTCGGCCGGTCGTTCCTCCAAGCCTGCCCAGTGACGGGTTGAGGGTGTCACCCCCAGCCCCGTTGCTCCCCCCTGGGTTCCCCCCGTGGGGGGATGGCTCCGCCACTTCCTTTCCACCTGGTCCGCTATCACCATGGACCGCTGGGTGTTGGAGGTGGTAGGAAAAGGTCTGCCTCTGGAGTTCGAGCAGGCCCTGCCCTTCCGAGCCATCACCCCACGGGAGACTACAGGGTCCACAGCCTCCCTGTTGGCTCATTGAGCCGACATTGCCCTGCTCCTCGAAAAGGAGGTGAGCAGGAAGGTGGCGGATCCTCCACCAGACCCAGGGTTTGTGTCCAGGTACTTCCTGGTCCCGAAATGGATGGGGGGGGGCTGGCGCCCCATTCTAAACCTGCACGACCTGAACAGGTTCCTAAGGTCTCAAACCTTCAGGATGGTCACTCTAGCTCAGATCATTCCATCCTTGGAACGAGGCATGTGGTTCTGTTCTCTGGACCTCCAGGACGCGTTCTTCCACATCCCAATCCATCCATCCCACCAGAGATTCCTCCACTTCAGGGCAGAGGAGTCACTCTACGAGTTCCGGGCCATGCCCCTCGGCCTTTCTCTAGCTCCCAGGGTCTTCACCAAATGCATGGCAGTGGTGACAGCATTCCTGCGGCGCCGAAGGGTCCGGGTGTACCCCTGCCTGGATGATTGGCTGATTGCGGCCTCCTCCAGAATGGAGGTGGAGCGGTCCAGGGATCTGGCCCTCCAGGTTTGCTCTCAAGCTGGCCTCCTTATCAATGAGGCTGAGTTGGAACTCGTGCCAAAGCAGGTGATACAATTCATCAGGGCGGAGCTCAACTCTGCGAGCCAGAGCACGGCTCATGGCGGACAGGGCCGAGGTTCTTTCCTCCTTTGCCCAGTCATTTCAGGTTGGGCAATTGCGCCCTGCCCGGGACTTCCTGCGCCTCCTGGGCCTCATGGCGGCCTGCACCAGCGTGGTCCGTTGGGCCCGTTGGCACATGCATCCCCTACAATGGGGATTGGCCAGCCAATGGTCACAGAGCTCCGATCCTTTGGATCAGCTAGTGACAGTGACCCAGGAGATGTGGAACACTCTCCAGTGGTGGACCATTCCAGCTCATCTGCAGGAGGGCATCCCGTTTGTCCGCCCCGACCCAACGGTCTGTCTATCGACCGATGCCTTTCTGATGGGTTTGGGTGCCCATCTGGGGGAGCACAGAGCGCATGGCCTCTGGTCCCCTCGGGATTCCCGATGCCACATCAACCTGCTGGAGCTTCAAGCGGTTCATCTAGCCCTCACCGCCTTCGCAATGTTTGTACGGGGTCAAGTGGTCCAGATCCAGACGGACAATACCACAACCATCTACTACACCTAAACACGCCAGAGGCGGAGCCCAGCTCCATGCCTCTTTGCAGGAAGCTGTCCGCATTTGGTCCCTACGTGCGCCAGCCTGGAGGCGGATCTCCTTGCCATCCATGTGGCAGGGGCCTCCAACATTCTGGCCGATGCCCTAAGCCGGATTGGGCTCGTCCCACAGTGGTGTCTCCTGCGGAGGTAGTAAAAGATCTGTTCTCCCACTGGGGCATGCCTCAGGTGGACCTGTTTGCTTCCAGGGAGAATGCAAGCTGAGACTGTTTCATGCCCGCCCCCCTCAGCAGGGCTCGCTGCAGTGGGATGCCTTCTCGAGGCCATGGACCCGGGGCCTCTTCTACGCCTTTCTCCCATTTCCCTTGATCCACAAGGTGCTTCTCAAGGCAAGGAGGGACAAGGCGCAGGTGATTCTGGTAGCCCCAGACTGGCACCGCCAATTCTGGTATCCAGATCTCCTCAGTCTCAGCTCCAGGCTCCAGAGGCGGCTTCCAGACTGCCCGGACCTGATCTCAGTCAATCAGGAGGAGGAGGTATTCCATCCGGACCTTCACTCCCTGTACCTGACGGCCTGGTTCCTGAGTGGCTAGAGTTCCAGGCCTTGGGTCTTTCCAACGAGGTCCTCAACGTTGTTGAGGCTTCCCGTAAGGAGTCGACCAGAAAATGCTATGCCTTTAAATGGAAGAGATTCTCCATTTGGTGTCAGGGCAAGGGCCTGGACCCTTCCTCCTGCTCCTTGGTGAGCATTCTGGACTACCTATGTTCCCTTTCTCAGCAAGGGCTTCAGTCAACGACCCTTAAGGTGCACCTGGCAGCCATCTCTGCTTACTGGGCGCGGGCCGGGAAGCAGTCGGTGCAGGAGAAGGTGGTCGGGTGCTTTTTCAAAGGCCTTGATCACATATCCCCTCCGGTGCGAGAACCTCCACCTCCATGGGCTCTATTGCTGGTATTGGCTAAGTTCATGGGCAAGCCATTCGAATCAATGCACAGGTGTGACATCTCTCACCTGTCATGGAAGACTGCCTTCTTGGTGGCTATCACGTCAGCCAGAAGGATGGGAGAGCACCAGGCATCTTCCATCGAGTCTCCTTATCTGGTCTTCCACAGGGACAAGGTTTTCTTGCGCCCCCCCCCGAAATTCCTTCCGAAGGTGGTGTCAGAGTTTCACCTTAACCAGGTGTTGACTCTGCCGGTGTTCTACCCCAGTCACATCTCAGAGGCCAAATATAGGCTCCATACTTTGGACCCTAGAAGAGCGCTCGCTTATTACAAGGGGCAGATGGCTGAAGTTCTGGGAGAAGTTCGCCAGCTGTTTGTCACCTACGCTGAAGCCGCACCTGGCAGACCTGCAGCCAAGCGGACGATAGGCAGGTGGTCACCTCCTGCATAGATCTCTGCTATAGGTTGGCGGGCATGGAGCCTCCCAGAGGATAAGAGCCCATTCTACCCGCCATACCGCTGCATCGGTGGCTGCTTCCAGGGATATCCCTATCCAGGAAATCTGCAGGGCTGCTACCTGGAAGTCAGCACACACTTTCATTACCCACTACCACATCAACCTTGAGCCATGCCGGGATGCTGGTTTTGGGGCCTTGGTTCTCCAGTCATTATTCCCTAAGTAGGGGGTGTGCGCCTTGCCTCCCTCCTCCCAGAGAACTGCTAGGAGTCTGCCAGACAGTGTGGATGAACAACATATCCATGTCCCTAGAAATACAGGTTACTCACCTGTAACAGGAGTTCTAGGAATGGTATATGTTGTTCATCCACACGACCCACTCAACCTCCCTGGCTTCGACACACAACCTGGCTTCCAGCAGGCTAGATCTGGCGTCATGGGGTGGAGCCGAGAGTTTTACCACCCGGGTGGGTGGGAGGAGCCAGCTTGAAGACCTTCCGGCAAGATTTAAAGTGATAAGGAACCTGCCAGACAGTGTGAATGAACAACATATACCATTCCTAGAACTCCTGTTACAGCTGAGTAACCTGTATTTATGCTGTGTACTGAAGGAGCTCACGGAGGTACTGGCTGCACCTCTGACAGTCCTGTTTAACAGATCACTGGAAACTGGAGTTGTTTCCAGAAGACTGGAGGGGGTCAGATGTAGTCCCACTTCACAAAAGTGGCAGCAGGGAGGTGGCTGGCAATTATAGGTCAGTCAGCCTGACTTTGGTGCTGGGAAAGTTAATGGAATCGTTGCTGAAGGAAAGGACTGTGGGATATCTTGAATCCAGTGAGTTACAAGATCAGGGGCAGCATGGATTCATGAGGGTGAATCTGAGAGATTTCTTTGAGTGGATGACCAAGGAATTAGATCAAAGTGGAGCAGTGAATGTAACCTACTTAGATTTCAGTAAGGCTTTCAACAGTGTTCCACAAAGGATACTAGTAAGCAAGCTGGGTAGATTAGGAGTGGGTCCAAAGATGGTAAACTGGGTAAGAAACTGGTTAGTGGATAGGCAACAGAGGCTGGTGGTAAATGGAGTTCACTCTGAGGAAGGGAGGGTGATCAATGGGTGCCTCAGGGATCAGTGCTGGGACTGGTTCTCTTTAGTGTCTCTAAAGTAAAGTATGGAGGCAGTATAGCGCAGTGGTCTAAGGCTCTGAGCTGCAAATCTGGTGACATCCAGCAGACCAAACCTGGGTTTGAATCCCACAGCTTCCACCTGCATACTGTGTGACCCTGAGCAAGTCACTTAACCTCCTTGTGCTCCCAGGTCGCTCCTGTAAAAAAGCTTTCAGCTTAGTGTGCTATACCTGGTTAAACAACTAAAATAAAAAAAATAAATAAATAAAGTGACACTGCAGAGAATTGGAAGGAAGGTCTGCCTCTTTGCAGGTGACACCAAAATCTGAAATGGGGTGGACACTCGGGGGCAAAAGGATTAGCAGAGACCTGGGAAAACTCTAGGAGTGGTCAAAGGATATATAGCTGGGTTTCAATGCAAATAGGTGCAAAAATAATGTACGTGGGGCACAGAAACCTAGGGATGGAATACAAAATGGGTGAAGTGGTATTGATGACCACTAAGCAGGAAAGAGACCTGGGAATAATCATATCTGATAAGCAAAAGGTGGCCAGGCAGTGTGACAAGGCAGTTGGGTGGGCTAGTGGGATGCTGGGGTGCATGGGGGGGTATCGCTAACAGAAAGAGGTGGTGTTGCCTCTGTACAGATCACTACTAATATCCCACCTAGGGTACTGTGTCCAGTTCTGGAGACCACATCTCTTGAAGAACACATACAGAATCGGGGATAGTCCAGAGGAGGGCAACTAAAATGCTGCAAGATCTGCATCAAAAGCCTTATGAGGAGAGACTAAAGGACCTCAGTATGTAGACTCTGGAAGAGAAGAGGGGGGAATATGATAGAGACCTTTAAATTCCTCACGGGGTAAATAAGGTACAGGAGGGAAGTATTTTTCAGAAGAGGTGCTCAAGAACAAGGGGGCATGCTATGAAGCTGGAAGAGGTAGGTTCAGAAGAGATGTGAGAAAGTGGTGAATTCCTGCTGGAACAGTCTTGCAGCAGAGGGGTTGGGGGAAGAAACAGTGGTGGGATTCAAGAATGCATGGGATAGGCACAGAAGAATTTTAGTGGAAAGGGGGGGGAGAAAGATCTGGAGATCGAGTAGGGTTTGCGGTGATAATATAGGTAGAGCCCTGTGAAATTCTTTTTATTTTTTATAATTTTTATTTTTATTTTTCTGGAATTTCATGTTATTTCTTTTTATTCACTGAAGATGTAGTTTTATTTCTTGTTATCACATTTATATTCATAAAATACTTCAAAATGACCTTTTACACACTAGAAATCACATTCCTAGTATACTACATTGTATTAAGCACCATTATGTTATGGTCTTGAAAGGTTTTGTGAATCAGACAATTCCACTGCCACTTCCTTGCAGACCACTTCTGTGGTAACAATGAAATCTAAAAAAAACGACTGCTGCAAGCATTTTTTTAGTTTTGGCCCGAAAAAGCCCCAAAACAAGCATTTTTTAAACGTTTTTCATGTGATTGTTTTCATTTTATTTCATTTTATACCTTAAATTTCTTGTTATTTTTAATTAAAAAAAAAAAAGGACACAGGTCTCTTAACTATAGGTAGGGAAAAATGGGCAGACTGGGTAGGCCAGTCGATCCTTATCTGCCATCAAGTTCTGTTCTCCTCTGGCGAGAACAACAGAGTGAAGCTGAGCAGTTCTGGCTGGAACAGAATGCAAGTGAAACCGCTCTTATCACGCAACCAGTGGTGTCAGGAGATGTATAAAAATATTATAGATCGAGGGAGCACCCGATGTTATTAAAAAAAAATAAAAAGTCCAGGAATGTGCCCATTTCCAGGGTATCTGCACATGAGACACTCTTCACGGAATAAGAGTATCTCACACGCAGGGGAAGGTCTGTCGGTGGTTGGACGGGACTGGCAGACTGGTCGGCATGCTGGAAAAAAACTGTTCTGGCCTTACTAGGCGGTGGTTGGAAGAGGGGTGGGTGTGCATGTGCTGGCTCAGAACATTTATAATGGATGCCAGTCCGCCTACTCTGTTCCATTGCTTTGGTCTGTCGCTGATGGTCGGTGGTGTAATGGGCCTGTCAGACGGGGTAAGGATGATGTAGTAAAATATTGTTATATACCATGGTGATGGTGAGCAGAGGGGCAGACAGGCAGAGAAACGTTGGTCTGTACTTAGTACTTGTCTGCTCCTCTGCACACCATCACCATGGTCTAGAACAATTTTTTTCTGCATGCTCACCCATCGCCAGGCCCGTTCCACCAATGACCATCAGCGACACAGACTCAAGCAGCATGGCATGGATCAAGGGGACTGGCATCCACATAGGAAAGAATCTTAATATGAGTCTGCGTGCACATCCACCCCTCTCCCAACCACTGCCTATAAGCACAGAACACTTTTTTTCCAGTAAGTTGTATGCCTATGCCAGTCCCGTCCCACCAGACTGACCATCAGCGACAGACCCAAGCATGATTATTATGGCACAGCCCTGGCAGAATGGAATTCATGTAGAAAAAGACTGTTCTATGACAGTATGCACACCCGGTCCTCTTCCAACCACTGCCGAAGTCCAGAATATTGTTTTTACAGCATGCCTATCACCAGTGGTCTTGCCTGGCCTGTTCAGCACAGACCATCAGTGACAGACCCACGTAGCATGGCATGGACCAGGTGGCCTGGCATCCTTGAAGAAAACAATGTTTTCATACGCGGATGCCAGTCCACCTGGTCTGTGCCATGCTACTACTGGGTCTGTCGCTGGTGGTCGGTGATGGAACGGGCCAGGCAGACTGGTTGGCATTCTGAAAAAAACTGCTCTGGTCTAGGCGATGGTTGGAAGTGGGTGGTTCGGGTGTGTATGCTGTCTAGTGTCTCAGATTGGAACAGTGTTTTCTAAATAAATGTGTGCCAGTCTGCCTGTGCTGTGCCATGATGATCATGCTTGCGTTTGTTGCTGATGGTTGATGGTGAAACGGGCCTGGCAGATGATGTAATAGAAAAAAAAATTGTTCCATACCATGATGGTGTGCAGATGGGCAGAGACAGGCAGACAAACATTGGTAGGAAACAATCTATTTTTCCATAGGTGTGCATTACTTTCTTACAACTTGTTTGCATGACTTGTGATGTCGGGGCACCCAGTTAGCAGTGTGCGTCTACCCCGCCCGGTAACTGATCGATTGCGTTAATGTGACCGTGTGGTGTTGCTATCCCCTCCCCACTCCTCTGCTGTTACTAGTTATTTGATGTCTCAATAAAACTGAAGTTACCTTACTTTTTTGCCACACACACCCCTCTCCACCCACGGTCACCCTACCATTTGAATACACAGTCTGCATTTTCAATCAAAGTAGCTTACACTTTCACTGGAAACAAAATAACGACACATGATTTCAAGGGAAAAACAAAACTTTATTTGTACAGCAGACCCTAGGGTGGAAAAAGGTTAGTAAATAGTATATGGCGGTGCAATGTAATGTTGACTCTACTTGTTCTCCTGCTTCCCATCTAAGAAGTAAGATTCTTTCGAGCCTATCTCATGCATACCACACTGCTTTCACTCCCACCACTTCCACTGGATTAATGTGTTCTTCCAGGCAATCTGTCCTACATTTCCTTCTGCTATACCATTTCACTGAATGTCCCTGCTGTCCATCTTTTCCTTTGAAAATATTCCCTTCCATGCGTCTAGTAGTATCATGGATAGTGGTACCTCAATCAGCCTCAGCAGCTGATTATCCGGGAAGGGGGAGGTCTCACTTCAAATATTTTACAGTTCCAGCTGTTCACTAGGAGTCTGAAAATACAACGGGGGAATCATAAGTAAAGGTGAGTGCCATGCATGTACATAATTTGATTGCTCCTCTCTAGTAGTATTTTTATTAATGCATTTGTTATTGCATTTAATACTAACCAGCTTACACTTTCTCTTATAGGTATTTTCTATTGGAAATAACTTAATACTGGTACTGCTTTACCTATTCCTGTGTCATTCATCATTGTACTACATCCATTTGAACATCGGACATAGATACTGCGGACTGCAGCTACAGTTAATTGTGAGTAACCTTCTATTTCAGATTTATTTTCTCCCTGGATTACCAGCCCCTTGCGAGACAAGGAAGGGGAGGGCAGCCTCCATGGAGAACAACTCCAGATAGCCTGTGGAACAAAAACACAAGTTTGGAGTGCAGTCACAGATTCATAAAAGCCTGTCAGACTGTCCTTTTCTTATTTCACACACACATACACACCCCCCATCACCCCTCCTCCTCCTCCTCCAGTGCAGGTCTGCGCACTCTGCATGGTCCTGTAGCATGCACCTTCTAATGTTAACCCAGTGCCGCACTACCCGAATCCAAGCTGATCCTCCCTGGTGCCTTTCCTCTCAGGCACCGTTCTGGAGTCAGAAAAAAAATAAAAATCCTAGTGTAGGGAGTAAAAAAAAAGTGGTAGTTGTATGTACAGTTGTGATTGGTAATTTGTTTTTAATTTAATATTTTTGGCATTGCTTAATCATGTCATCATACAAAAAAAAATGTTTTCTATTGCAGGGACATCGATTGACTGAGCAGCTGCGTGAACAAATAACCAAACACTGTCCATTACCATTTCAATTGAGGTAAGATTTACCTGGTTTCTACCCACTGAAGATAATTTCTTATGTTCGTATATTTTTGCAACTTAACTCAGCTGTTCTGGATTTAACTGTAAATGACTCATCTAGCAAGGCCTGATTATCATGGATACTGTTCAGAATGAATGTAAAAATGATACATTTTGTGTATAGTGGCAGACATAGTTTGAAAGTCCATTAAAAGTAGTTTTAAATGGGCTGTCCTGGTGGTGTTGAGGGCTCAGGTGCTGGACACATTATCTTGTGCCAAGCCGACAACCTGTGTTCAGGAATGATCAAGGGCTGCTGGTGGTTGACAGGGCTGGGGAAGGATCAGTCATCCGAGGGACTTCTCTCTGTAGAGGGGGGATGCCAGTCTGCACTTGGCCAGCCCCTATCAGAGGCTAGGTTACTCTGCATCAACACTGTAGATGTAGGGTGGAGATGGGGCACATTCCTGAAAGAGTGAGTGTGGACACTTACGCACTCTATCTGCAGGAGTCACTGCATGGTCTTGTCTACAGGGGGACTTAATTTGTTTGCCGCTGTACAGGAATGCATCCATTTAAATAACAGACATTAAGGTGGGTTGTTATTAAGGGCATGTGCTGCTGCAAGCTGAAATCCATGACATGATACCGTATGTATTACTGTATAACCTGGCATAAAAGGTAGACACACTAGCAAAGTAAAGTTTCTCTCTGAATCACAAGGTAATTTTCATTAAAGAGTTGGTGCATGATTATGGTATTCTTCCCCAGAAGAAAGAAACCTTGGCTCACTGATACAGACTATATCATATCCTATGCTCTTGACTTAGACAATGCATAAATAAATGTCCTGTCATGGGTTACAGCACTTATACTTTAAGGGTAAATCAGGTTTAAGGTTTTAACAATTTCCTTATTTGTTTCGTCCACATCCATTCATACTGCAGCATGTCACCAGTTACAGTCCACTAGTTCTCACTTCCTTCCGGTGTGAGTTCCATCTTTCTTTCGTCATAGCTGCATGTTTGTTTGCTTCCATTCAGGTCACTGCATCACTATACATGTTCTTGTCAGTCACTGCCTGGACTGGCACATGTCCATGTGACATGGATTCTCCTTTCTCATCGTTGCCCCGTTGTCTTGCTCTGGTTGCTATAATATATGTTTGTTTCATTATACAGCTATGCAGTCTACTATGAAGACCATTTGGATATGCGGACACTCCTTCGTACATTGGGATAAGCATCGGGAGCGGGCACGATACAGTGGACCAGTCCTGACCTTTGACAATTGTCCTGCACGTCTGCGTTGGATCGGACGCAGAGGCATGCGTTGGGGTCAGCTGGTATCATTGTTGCGTGAGGAGTGCTGGAAGGAGGCTGATCCAGACATCATCGTTATCCACTTAATAGGCAACGACTTGGGAGTGGATACAACAGTCTCACTTATGCGCAAGATGAAGGCCGACATCAGCGAACACAAACACCGTATTACGAGGGCAACCATCATCTGGTCACACATTATCCAGCGAGTGCAATGGCGTGGGGTCAAAAATTGGAAGGCGATGGACAAGACGAGGATGAAGACCAACATGGAGATGTCTACATTTATGAGAAGATTGCCCGGCGGCGTGGTCAAGCACAACAACATCAGGACTTGCTACCCAGAACTGTATCGGCATGATGGAGTCCACCTGACTGATCGGGGATGTGACATTTTCATCAGGGACCTGAAGATGGCTATAGCTCCTTTCCTATGAGGTATGCCAAACATAGCAGTACAGTCTTTGTGCCCTCATTTAATTTTTATGCTCATAATTACAAATGTGGCTTTGTAAACCAACAGGATTGCAGAGGAATTGAATGAAGGTGGATGAGAAGAGCATCGTAGAGCATGGTACAGTATTAATACAGTATGCATGGAATGAAGATTGGTATTGGTAAGTTAAATATATTCATCATGCAGTGAATGTAATTCATTGCTTTTGATGATGGAGCAAATGGAAATTATGGAGGCTATGGTGAGTAAAACCATTTTCTTGTATATGATGAAATATAAACAAATGCACTGTATGTATTGTTATTGTCATATGGGTAGCTATCTCGATTTTGTTCCGTCCGACAGGATGAAGATCCATCAAGAAGATAAAGAAATATTGTGGCCATGCTTTCGATTCCTGTCGTGAGTTAGGGGCCGGTGTGTGTAGGACGACATCCAATCTTTTCTCCTATACACAGTTAATACCGGTGATCGATCGTGAAATTACACCGCCATCCATAGACTTTTGGCGTAGATATCTCGATTTCGTTCCATCCAACAGGATGAAGATCCATCAAGTCGATAAAGAAATATTGTGGCCATGATTTCGATTCCTGTCGTGAGTTAGGGCCCAGTGTGTGTGTAGGACGACGTCCGATCTTTTCTTCTACACGCAGTTAATACCGGTGATCGATCGTGAAATTACGCCGCCGTCCATAGACTCTTGGCATAGATATCTCGATTTTGTTCCGTCTGACAGGATGAAGATCTATCAAGAAGATAAAGAAATATTGTGGCCATGATTTCGATTCCTGTTGTGAGTTAGGGCCCGGTGTGTGTAGGATGACGTCCGATCTTTTCTCCTACACGCAGTTAATACCGGTGATCGATCGTGAAATTACGCCGCCATCCATAGACTCTTTTGGCGTAGATATCTCGATTTCTTTCCGTCCGACAGGATGAAGATCCATCAAGAAAATAAAGAAATATTGTGGCCATGCTTTCGATTCCTGTCGTGAGTTAGGGGCCGGTGAGTGTAGGATGACGTCCGATCTTTTCTCCTACATGCAGTTAATACCGGTGATCGATAGTGAAATTACGCTGCCATCCATAGACTCTTGGCGTAGATATCTCCGATTTCATTCCGTCCGACAGGATGAAGATCCATCAAGAAGATGAATATTGTGGCCATGATTTCGATTCCTGTCGTGAGTTAGGGGCCGGTGTGTGTAGGACGACGTCCGATCTTTTCTCCTACACGCAGTTAATACCGGTGATCGATCGTGAAATTACGCAGCCGTCCATAGACTCTTGGCGTAGATATCTCGATTTTGTTCCATCCGACAGGATGAAGATCCATCAAGAAGATAAAGAAATATTGTGGCCATGCTTTCAATTCCTGTCATGAGTTAGGGGCCAGTGTGTGTAGGACGATGTCCAGTCTTTTCTCCTACATGCAGTTAATACCGGTGATCGATCGTGACATTACGCCGCCGTCTATAGACTCTTGGCGTAAATATCTCGATTTCATTCCGTCCGACAGGATGCAGATACATCAAGAAGATAAAGAAATATTGTGGCCATGCTTTCGATTCCTGTCGTGAGTTAGGGGCCGGTGAGTGTAGGATGACGTCCGATCTTTTCTCCTACACGCAGTTAATACCGGTGATCGATCATGAAATTACGCCGCCGTCCATAGACTCTTGGTGTAGATATCTCGATTTTGTTCTGTCCAACAGGATGAAGATCCATCAAGAAGATAAAGAAATATTGTGGCAATGATTTCGATTCCTGTCGTGAGTTAGGGCCTGGTGTGTATAGGACGACATCCGATCTTTTTTCCTACACGCAGTTTAATACCGGTGATCGATCGTGAAATTACGCCGCCGTCCATAGACTCTTGACATAGATATCTCGATTTCGTTCTGTCCGACAGGATGAAGATCCATCAAGAAGATAAAGAAATATTGTGGCCATGCTTTCGATTCCTGTCGTGAGCTAGGGGCCGGTGTGTGTGTAGGACGACATCTGATCTTTTCTCCTACATGCAGTTAATACCGGTGATCGATCGTGAAATTACACCACTGTCCATAGACTTGACAGTCTTCCTGACTTCCTTCTGGTGACGCTTCTCTCTCTGTCTCTCACTGCGGCATTCTCTTGTTTTCTATCTGCATCCATTCATTTCACTGCATGTTGTCACTCTTATCTGTCCATGCACATGTAATCTGGTGTGGATCTTTTGTAATCATTGCCACCTTGTCTTGATCATGTCTTTCGTCCTCATCCAACCATATGTGTATATTATTAGTAATATTTAACGATTGATATTATGTCCCTTACGTAGCAGGGCACGCTCTTTTGTTTCTATTGCACAATGCAAATGGCAGATACCAGTAATTTATTCTTGCAAGTGGTACATTCTTTATTTTTTAACTTTATGTTTATTGTTGTTTCACATAAACACATAGTGTTACAATGCAGACATCAGACATTTCTAATTTAATACAGAGACAATTCGAGTTAAGACAGTATAGTGCAGTCTAGGTGTCTGGTTTTCGGATTTGGAGGTATATCAACTCTATTTATTACATTAATCAAAATAAGTCCCATTAGCTGCACTTCTACAAGAGATGGGGTCAGTCCTCATAAAAAATTAAAAAAGAGACCAAGAAAAATTCAACATCCAAGGTTGATTAGTTCCGCTTACCAAACATGGGAAAACAAAAAGCTTAGTGGGCTCTCTACAGCCCCGCAACTGTAATAATAAAGCTGTTTTAACAAAATGTACAGTGCTAAGAATTAAGTAAGCTGTTTAGACTTAAAGGACTTCCCTTGTAATTTAAAATTTTTAAAAGGGTCGTGGATACAGCTTTCTACAGAAAAGGAAATTAAGCCATACAGTATGCAGATTAATATGCAATATCCAGGTCCCATCTAAAGTCTCTTGAAATAAATCAACAGTCGTTATATAGCCAGGGGGAAGCCCTTCATCGGCAAGGCTGATGTTGTCTAGAGTCTTAATTAAAACGGTTGTTACTAAAGTTCAAACTCCTTACTGTAACCCAGTCAGGTATCTTCTTCCTCCGACTCTTGTTCCGATTCCACTCTGGCTCTAACATTAGAAACCTCGAACTCCTTCTGAATTTGCTGAACTCGCTTGCCTGCCTCTTCTGGATCCGTGAATTGGAAAGTGTGTCCCCCGTAGTAAATCCTCAGTCGCTGGCATCATCAGGGTATGAGCGACCCCCAGACTTCTTAAAGACGCATGAACCCCATCAAATTTCTTTCTTCGGGCTCTCGTGGCGAAGAAAGGTCTGGAAAACAATGTAAGTATGCCCTCAGAGTTCAGACATTCAGTATTGCGGGCCGCCTGAAGTATCTGCTCCTTTACACTTGCACTCGTTGTCACCAATAAAACTGTGCGAGGGGAGTCTTTCTGTGCCCCAGTGGAGCGCGGTGTTATACGGTAGGCTTTAATGAATTGTTCCCCTAGAGATCGATCCACCTGTAAAGCTTTAGGTAGCCAGGATTTTAGAAATAGCAGTAGATCAGAGTTCTCGGAGCCTTCTGGTAGCCCAATAAGGCGCACATTAGGTGCTCTGCTCGCATTCTCCAATGCCTCTAAATGGTATCTCAGTTGCCTGTTCTGTTGCGTGAGTTTGGCTGCAGTCGATAAGGCTTTTATTGCCTGATTTTCAGCAGATGAGGCCGTTTTTGTAGCAGCCTCTATTTTAAAATCTTGCTCTCCCAGTCGCTGGAGGACCAATTCAATTTTCCCATCAATGACCTGCATGGCCGCCTGCAAGGCCTTCCATGGTGGCTCACTCGAAGCAATAACGGTCGAGGTAGGCACGGCCTGTTGCTCTGTTGAGGGCTGATTTTTCGTTCCGCCCGTGCCACTTTTATTTGTGCAACCCATAGTCAATATTAGTCTCAAACTACTCAGCCCAGCTTCAGGAATCCAATGATCTTTGTTCTCTGACTGCACTTCTACAAAAAATCGAATAATTTCTGAATTGTTTAATAACAGTTGCAGAGCTATTGAGATCCACGTCTTCTCAGTAGAAGTGCTCAGCAGCACCCCCGCAAGTGGTACATTCATGGGATTTTTTTTACTGCAGTGTACAGTTGAGTTATACTAAATATTGTCCATCTGCATTCCATAGAAATTCTACCTGTTGCTTTGGAATTCTCGCTGTTACCAGCCAATCAAATCACAATATAACATCATGCCTGCCAAGAAACAGAAGACACACTCCAAACCACTAGGATTGGGAGTATATGCAGAATCAGCTGGCATACATGTAGAAGACTTGATACATAACACCTTACCTGTAATTGTGAACCCAAAGAATGGTTTGATTCTGGATATATATCGGCATGTGCTAAACAAGAAGAGAGTCAACAAGCCACTTGGCACAGATATTTGGGTTCCGTGGATTAAACAAGTTACAGATAACAGCGTCATCACTGATGAGGATGTATTGAAAAACATAGAGGCACTGCACAATAAGAGAGATGAACTACGTCGACTTCGGAAGGATAAAGAAAGGAGTTCTTTGGATGAGGCGGATTTCTATTTTGCTTGTGACTTGCATACAGAACAGAGTAGATGATCCAGATGGGGTGGGCAGAATGAGAAGAGATCTGGATAAACTAGCAAAATGGTCAGAAGAGTGGCAACTGGGATTTAATGCAAAGAAGTGCAAGATCATGCACATAGGGAAGAGAAACCCTGAAGCTACCTATAGGCTGGGAGAGGAGTTGCTAGCAGTCACAAAGGAAGAAAGAGACTTGGGCATCATCATCACTGATGACCTGAAATCATCCAAGCAGACCTCTAAAGCAGTAGGTAAGGCTAGGGGGGTGGTAGGGTGTATTAGTAGGGGTATCACAAGTCGTAAGAGGGAGGTAATAATCCCTCTTTACAAGACACTGGTTAGGCCCCATCTGGAGTACTGCGCAGTATTGGAGGCCACACCTTCACAAGGACATTAACCAAATTGAGGCAGTCCAGAGAAGGGCAACCAAAATGGTGCAGGGACTGCATCAGAAGACATATGAGGACAGATTAACAGAGCTCAATATGTATGCCCTTGAGCAAAGGAGGGAGAGAGGTGATATGATCGAGGCATTCAAACACCTTAAGGGCATTAACAAGGTGAAAGAGTCTAACATGTTTAAATATAAGAAAAATAGCAGGACAAGAGGACACAGCATGAGATTAGAGGGGGGCCAATTAAGGGGGAATGTGAGGAAATTTTTCACAGAAAGGGTGGTGGATGCATGGAATGGCCTACCTCAAGAAGTGGTGGCTATGAATACAGTGCAGGGCTTCAAACAGGCATGGGATAGGCATAAGGGAGCAATACAAATGAGTATGAATAGATAGGCCACTGACAGAGCAAAGGCCGATGGCACATTTATAAGGTAGAAAAAGAATGGGCAGACTGGATGGGCCATGCGGTCCTTATCTGCCGTCAACTTCTATGTTTCTATGTAGAATGAAGATACAGAGGAAGTACATACAACTGGCGTTCAAAATAGTGAAAACCACAGGAACGAAGACCAAGCTAGCAGTAGCAGTTCAGTACTCAGACACGTATGTTTGATGGCTGCACAAAAAAATGAAAATGTGCAACAGCATCAAATAAATAAACAAATTACTTACTTGAAGAAGCTGAAGACAATGACGAGAAAGTACAGAGAGAAGTTGCAGTCACAGAAAACAAAGTACCGTCCACGAAATGTCCGCTAGAGAGAGCAGAGAAAGAATCAAAAGATAGCTGAGCTGACACAAAAGATCAAGGAACTAGAAAAGGATAAAGAACAGTTACAAGAATCTGTATGTGTTCTACAACGAAAGCTGCGGAAGGCTAGAAAGATGAAGAGCTACTGGAAAACTACAATGAAGAAGACTACTAAGAATCCTTTCAAGGAAAATGAGGTTGAAGAAATCATAGACGAAAACTCCACCCTTCGTGAACAAATTGATAATTTAAAAGAACAGATTGATCGGATCCATTCTGATACCCCAAGGACAGACACTATTGTTGAAGGAGTATTTACAGTGGATGTCAGAATTTGTGTTTTGGAGCTGATATCGCTTGAAGTGGCTATGGATAAAGTCGATAAGGTAATTGCGTTGGTTGAAAAACACATCTTTAAATATGAGTTTGCAGAAAGGGACCTTCCACATCGGCAAACTGTAGTTAACATCACAGATGAAGGACAGTTTCTTGTGAAGTCCATGTATGCTGAAAAACTGGAGAAAGCGGATCACTGGGGACTTCAGAAAGATAGCACCTCTGGGAAAAAACAGAAAATACTAGGCAATACCATCACTTTGGACACCGGAAGGAGTTTACCTCTTGGATTCCGATGCATCGCTAGTGAAACTGCGGAAACCATCACGGAACTCAAAGTAGAAATAAGAGAGATATCAGATCATGGAGAGATCATGATCAATACCATCATAAGAAAATTAACATACATCATAACAGATAGAGCTGCTAATGAAAAACTATCAAACCAGCAGCTACAAATCTGGAGACACGAAATGCTACAGGAATGTGGAAATGAATCACAACGCCAAGTTCTACATTCATTCCACTGCATGGTCCGTGTCTTATTAGGATTCCATAAATATGCAGTGGACAACCTAAGTGTTCTTCAAAAAGAAATGCACATGCAACTACCTGAAACTGCATCATTACATTAAAAAAATGTATGCACGGATCGAGACCTGGCTAGAAGATCCGCTCGCTATTCTCTCAAGTGATGACTCACCAGTGTTCCTAGAATATGCTGGGAATAGATGTTCGGCACTATTCAGAACGGCGACATCCATTCCAGAAGACATAGAATTTTTTACTAAGTGTACAGCAGCCATCCTCAGAGGAATGAAATTATGCTGTGAAAGGCAACTGAAAGACTTCCTTACTGGAAAGTTTAGCCATGATTCGGAAGAAGATGCATTGAAAGCTGTGGCTGGAGTGCCACTTACAAATCTGACCTGTGAATGGGACTTTGGATCACTGGATGCCAGTCAGCAACGGAGGAGGCATGCTACTCTTCATTTCCACACATCCATACTGCTACTCAAGTCAAACCGTGAGGATCTACAGACTTGGATTGAAAGTAAAACCTTTGCTGAAAAGCAAAGCATCTTCATCAGAGCACGCGAGAAGAAGGCAACTCAGGAGGGTCACAGAGAATTTGAAAGGAAAACAAGACGTGCACTGGAACATAATCTAAAAGCCGAACAAGAAAGGAAGAGGAGAAGAGAAGAGAAGAAAGAAAGATCCAAAAGGAATTAAAACAGAAGCAGAGGGAGAGTGGTGACGGAACTTCAATTGATGTCGAAGATCAACCAAAGGAGAAAAAGAAAAAAAACAGCATTGACTGGAAAGCAGAACATCGTAAATAACGAAACATCAGATGAAAGTGACAATGAAGAACCCAGTGATTTCTCAGATTTGGAAGTGGCGGAATCATCCAACCTAGTACCAAGTGGGAAAAATGTTACTGTGAATGACTGGATTGCAGTGGCCTATGAAAATGGGTGGTACCCTGGAAGCATAACATCGATAACTACTACTGTTGCCACCATAGAATTTTTCCATCCAACATCACTAGAAGGTCAATACAAGCATCCAACAGTTCCAGGTATAGCAGAAATAAAACGAGTATTTATCTTCGCAGGACCTTTAAGAGCTCTGTTACCAACTAGTGGAGGAAGACTTTTTAATTTGCCGGATTCAGCTTGCATTGAGCAAATGTGTTTGTATTTCATAAGGGAAGCATGGCCGGAGGTATAAATAAAACCGTTTACAAGAATTATGGAGTACCCGTGTTGTTTGGTACTAGTTTCAAAGCGAGTTTCTTGCTTTCTTTAAGACAATATGAGGGAAACGAGTGCTCATACAAGTCGGGTGTCTGAAGATGTACAAGCAATACTGATGTCGTTGGATTTTGGTTCACAGGTCTGGTCATGGACGAAACAAATAAACATTCTCAAATCATGACAACACGAGGACGATGGAAACATCAGAGTGGGATCATGGTTCTCATACAAGTCGGGTCGCTGAAGACAAAGTCTCAACTTCAACTAAGCCAATACGAGGGAAACGAGTGCTATGCAGTGCACGCAAAGAAAACAATCCTGTAGTCAGCGATCAGCGGTGCTTGATAGAGATTAGCCGAGTGTTGCATCCCAGCACGGATCAGCACAAGGCTTCCCATTCCACTTATTCAGCCAATGTACAAGCAATACTGACATCGTTGGATCTTGGTTCACAGGTCGGGTCATGGACGAAAAAAATACACATTCTCAAATCATGACAGCACGAGGACGACAAAAACATCAGATTGGGATCACGGTTCTCATACAAGTTGGGTCCCAGAAGAAAAAGATTACAAATTCGAGTACAGGCAATATGAGGAAAACAAGTTGCATTACTGTCCACACAAATTATAATGCAATCCTGTAGTCTGTAATCAGTTGGGCCAGATAAGGGTTTGATGAGTGCCACATCCCAGCACAGACAGAAAGGGAAATTAGGGTATCATGTTTTCTTAATCAAATATGCTGTCAATAAAGAGATGCTCTTAGTACAGCCACAGCACCAGCTGTGACTGCTTTGTGCACTCAATTGGTAAATAATAAAACAAAATGCAGCCTAAGTAATTTAGTAAATACCAAAGCTGCAAAAAAATAAATAAATACTGAGCTAAAATGTTCTGGTGAGTGAAATACAACTGGGCATAGCACATAAATGATATTATTACCAATAAACTGGGAAGGGGTACTTAAAAGACTGAAGGGGTTAATGCTATATAATTCATATTATTTATATGATAAGGGTGGATGTATTTCAGAAAAAATTAATATACAGAAAATATGGAAAGGAGCAGTGGGGAAATAAAAATAATGAAGTGGGTGAAAGTAGATAGAAATATTATAGCGTGTCGAGGGTGAGTGCATGTATATAAATGTATTGCTACTGCGCGTGTGTGTGTATTATATATATCAGCTATATATATAATATAAAAGGGATATGCAATGGAAGCATGTGTAATAAATGATTTATCTGCACAAGAGCAGTTTGCCCTCGGGTAACCTCACTAGTGAGATGTCCAAGGTCAGACTACTCAAATGCAGATAAATCGTTTATGCATGAGTTCTCCATTGCATATTTCATTTATGCAAATCTTTTTGTAGGGGCTTTTGTTAGTCAAAAAAGTGAATAAAAATTGAATTGTCTACCATTTTTTGATGGCTAGTTTTCACTAAGACTGACTTCTTAACCAGAAGAAAGGAGCACACTGATTTGTCTGGAGTGCTATGGAATAGACAATTTTATATTAATTACTATGGACGGGTGTGTGAAAATCCAGTGTACAGTCAGTGGTCGAAGCATGTCACGTGACTGATTAAATCCTGCGTAACCCATGACTTCACTAAGGAATGGCATTTCTTAAAAAAACATAATGCATTTTAAAATCTATAATTTAGCTTCCATTGTAGTAATCACAATACGGCTCCACAGGGTGCGAGTTACTGGGTTATTTACACAATTCTTGTCCTGTTGATTTACTTGGCATAGCAGTGCCTCATTTACACATCACTACTAGGTTTGGCATAATTAAGCAGTAATCATGCCCTCAAGGATGTGTTGTGCTGGGATAACATCACAACTCTAAGTTGGTTTAGCACAATGCCGCAGGCAGAGTGCGTCCAAATAACAGATGCTTGACATTAGTCCAGCACAACATACACACACACACACGCACACACACACTCACACTGGAGAATATATTGCTATTAGTAATATTTTTGTTTCTTAATATAAATTAAATCAGGGAAAGCTAAACCAATAAATCAAATGCAATGCAATCAGTCAGGAGGTTCACAGTGCTGAGACTAGACACATGATGTTGTACTGGGATAACATCATGGGTCCAGTCACAGACTGAGCAGGAGGCTATCATTCTTTCCTGCCATTGTATCTACTATAGTTATACCCTGAATAACCCACAGCTTTTGCACCTTATTGCTTGGACAATTGTGGGTGTGATTGAGGATTGCGCACTGATAGTATATTCTTGTTTCTGTGCCAAGAAACCTAGAATTTGACGGCAGATAAGTAAGCAGTAAGACATGGCAGGGTGTCTGAACAGATATTACCGCACGCCCAGGGGTGTAGTAAGGCATGAGGTCCTGCTGATTGCCTTCAGCCCCTGGAAGTGTGGTAATATCTGATCAACACACGCCCTGGAGTGCTTTGCCTTTATTCCACTTATAAAATGGGAATCTTTTCTTGTTTTAATTTTTACTCCTACAAAATAGCACATCTGTAATTTCTGATAAAATAGTCCTTCCTTCCACCAACAAGAAAATGACATCATGGTTTTGCCAGGCTGGAACCCTCCACCCCGGCGCACACACTCTCACACACACACACACACACACTCTCTCTCTCCTCTCAGGTTTGGGGAGAACCTCCTATATTTGTGTTAAAATACTTTTTATCTCAATGGTGTGACGTGGTTTTCTTTTAAATGATGCAGGACAGCGCTCCCTTCTTTCCGTGATACAGCGCACATTGTTGACGGATGAACAAACAGATTGAAACTGTCATGTCTGTCCGTCGCAGCTACACTGCATCAGGAACTGCTACAGGTTTACATACCTTAACAGTACAATGATTACTCAAAAAAGGCTGAAAATCAAATTCAAGAGCGTGTGGCTCAAAAGCACTGTGAGGCCGATAACAAAGATGCGGAGAAGTACTGCTGTTGCCTGCTTCACTGTTTGCTCACATGGCTCTCGCTAAGCATGAAAACAAGATGCCTAACTTAACATTTATGAACATTCAATTTTTTTAAAACACTCTAGTATTTAGGGGCATTTGTCTTGATTTGTTCTTGCCTGTCTTTTTTTTTCAATGTGTACATATGGCACAGATTTTCTAGCCAATCAGTTCTCCTATTTTGCTATGACCATTTAATAAGTGCCACTTGGCTCATGAGACTGCCCATTTTCCGACCTAACTGATAAGCTGTGGATCACAGTTAACCAACAGACCACTCAAAAGAGGGACAGTAGGTATTTATTGTCACACATAACAATTAATGTATTGCCTGTGAAGATCTGTTACCTGGGTGAGTCAAGGCAATGATATTTCAGAGAAACTCAAGGCATACAAAACAAAAGATCAATACATAATCATTCTGACTTAGTGCAGACATGGTAATGCCACATTTATTATTGATATGGCTGAAACAATAAATAGGCATTTATTAATGAACTAGAAAGATGGGCTGTATGAAAAGGTCTAACATAAAAGACAGCAGCAGAACTGTATAGGCACTGGACCGATACTGCAACAGGATCATAAAAAAAAAAGAATTCCACTACAAATGGCTACTCGTACAATATACTAATATTCATATTTTAACACTGCACTCTACGGTATGACAAAATGTGGCGCCACAAGCCAGTGCCAGCCTGAAGGTCCAGCTCGGGTGACAAATCTGGTACCTTCACTGGAGAAACTGCATCCGGAACTCTCAAGAGTGGACAGCAATAGTTCATCAGACTTGATCAAACCAGCTATTATTGCATTCGGGAGCAGGAAGTGCTCCCCAAAACGATCCACGAGCAAAATCATAAGTTTCATGTGTCAAACTAGGAGTGGAGAGGGGGGACACAGGGAGGTAACAGTCAAAATGGTATAGTACCTGCAGTCACCCACTTCACCTACTGTCTTCATGACAGCTAGCAAGTCCATAGAGAATATAACACGACATTGCCATTGGAGTATAGACCATGTTTCATTTTCTGTTCATCACTATGTTCTTACAAACAGCTAGTTGTTCTAAACATTTGCTGCAGGCTACCAGTACCACAAATAGACAGAAAGAATAATAACACCATTGTTTATGCAAGCTTGATTGCACATCAGTGACCACAACTGTGGTTGGGAGTGGGATAAATATGCAGTGTTTGCTCTGAGTCCAATTTATTAATTTGCCTTTTTACAAGAAAACCTTAAGTTTAGTCAGCGACACCAACATGTAGTGCCAAATCTTGGAGATGGCAAGAGAAGGAAGAATCAGGACACACCAAAGACCAATATTACAGACAAGATGCGCATACGGTGAATGGCCGAAACCATCATGGTTGATGCTAAGGAAAGACGACGTTGTGGGATCTGTATGGCCCCGATTGTTTTAAACAAAAATATTTACTTTGTCGGTGGAATCTTTAGTATAGAATGAGTAGAGAACAACTGTGATTAGCATCAGGACCCAGCAACAATACCTCCCACCAGTCTGTGGCTATCTGCCAGAAAAGCAGTCTTACTACCGTTTCTTCAGTACAACAGTATGTGCAGTCAGTGTAAATGTCTGCAGTAACATGACAAACGCTGACTGCCTAAAAGACAAAATAATAAAACAGTAATGGTGTTATTGAGCAAGAAGAATACGAAGCAAGGGAATGGTCAAAGCCAAGATCAAGACTGAGGGAAGGCTTCGGTGTTGACTCTGCGTATTAATTAAAAACAGTCATCAGACCCAACGAGTGGAAGTTCATCGAAACACAGAGGATGTGTACTGAGGAGTATCTGGACACAGCAACAAATCAAGAAAACTGGTCTACCTACCTGCATCCACCGACCAGAAAAGCATCTGCCTCCGTTTCTGACTGGGTTGGAATGGTGAGAGAATGTTGCAGAAGCTCGACTGGGAAGGTGCTGGCCACGAACTATACTACTAAATGTGTGCTTCATCACACCAGATCTCTCATCGCAAGAGAATTAACCCCCCCCCCATGGATGAGGCAAAAGAAACACCACAACATTGTGGGATATGTGTATGGCACATTTATAAGAAAATTACACGTGGTTCTCAGAGGTGGTGCCCATAACCTATGCTGCAGCTTATCCAGTATGTAGGAAAATGGGCAGACAGTGGTGGGCCAAGTGGTCCTTATCTGTCGTCAAAGTTGTTTATCGGAATTGAAGAAAGAACAGAGAATCCAGTTATTTCCAAGGGATTAATATAGCTAGTATGACAGGTTGGGCGGAGGATGGCTCGGGTGACATACAAGACAGAGGAGTAGACGACTATATAGCAACCTCCATTACAGATTAAGCTGGTTAAGGATGTTATAAAATTATATTGTGATGTCTGCTCGTGAAAACTACTTGTTTTTCACCCCTTGTTATTCTGCAATTATTTTTTAAACAATTAAGTAGGAATAAATTACGGCAAACAGGGTGTGCTTTTTTTTTTGCAATTTTATTTTAACCAAGCCTAATGTCAAATGATGTGGTGTGTCACAACACAAGGTGCAGTTGAGTTGCGTAACGAGAAGTGGGTAACTCACCCTGTAAATAATAGTCACATCCCGGAGTGCTTTCTTTATTGCTACACTGACTGACAATGGACCCATATTAACATAATTAAATCAATAAATGTAAAATATTTTTATCTATTCGATCAAATGCCATTCCTCAGCGGTGGGTTATGCAGGATTTACACACGTGACATGGTCATGTGACATTGTTTGACCATGAGCACAGGATTTTCAATCTCACACACCATGATTGTTATTATTTAATACAGTATTTCTGATTTTCCCCGTTTTTTCCGAAACAGGAATGAAGATGGTACTACTGACATAATCTGTGCACAGATAAAGTACTTCTTTCTGACTGAGCAGTGTAAAAAAATCTTAAGAAATAATTAATCTCTGATGAGGAAAAAAATATTTGCTTAAGTTACAGGCTTATTTTTTAAAATTACCGTCTGGCAGCAGAGAACTAAAATGAACATTTGCAAATAAAACACATGCCACCAAAACACGAAAGGACAAAAGACTACGTTAAAGTTGGCATCAGGCTAATGTATTTAAATAATTATAAATACACTAGTATATAATTAAAATATATTTCACTCACCAGATCAAGTGGGCAAATGAAAGAGCTAGTGTGCATAAGACAGGTATTATAGTTAAAAAAACAGTCGGACATTACTTTTTATGCAGTTTTTTTTTTTACCAAATAATATGTTCCTGATGACATTCGGTAAAACGGTTGATGACTGGACCAGCTCTGTCTCATCTTGCCAGATGGAATGATCTCTCTGACTAGGCAGCAAGTTTCCATTAATTAATCTGTTGTGCCAGATTACTCTGTGACACTGACTGAGCAACTTGGCAGCTCCCTGAGATAAAATTGATGCTGATGATATGTATCAGAATTCAGAATCAGATGCCAGGCTGCCTGTACGGTACCTAATGTCAAATCATCTGCCAGGGAGAGGGCTACTCGAGTCATACATACAGATACACCATTGCTTGCCATAGTCATTACATTATAATACTTTATCACACTACCAAAAAAACTTCAGACATAAGCTGACTGTACGTACTGTACTAGTTAATTAATTTCACTGTTTGATGATTTTTATCCACACTGCCTGTTTTGGGAAGTGAAGGTTTTAGCTCAGTATTTTATTTTTTTATTTTGGAGAGAGGGCTAATTTTTTAACCATCTGTTATGTGTTTTAAATAACTGAATTGAATAGAGCTTAATTTTACCTTTCAAATGATATGTCACTTTATATTTCAATATTTTTTATCACCTGGTATGGCATGGTAGCCATCTTGGAATTAAAAATGGCCACCACCAGTTTGAAATTATTAGTTGTTGCAATCCAGTTAACAACATTGACTATTTTTCACTTGAGATTTCAGATGATATACACTTGATAGGTCTAAACATTAATTTAGCAGAAAGGTATAGCAGCCATCTTGGAATTTAAAATGGCCGCCATCAGTCCCAAAAATTACTATTGTGAATATTCAATGATTACATTAGATAGTCAAACTTGAATTGAGTTTTCATATGATATAACTTGATATCTCTTAAGTTATATTAATTGGTTATCACAATATGCCGGCCATATTGAATTTAAAAATGGCCGCCACAAATTCAAAAATACAAACTGAAGTCTTACAACAAAAATAATATTAAATATATTCATTTAGTAACATTTACTGTTAATTTGGATGCATCACTTCCTCTGTAAACAAAAATAACGTGTAAATGTTAATCTAAATGGTTTAGACACCAACGTAGCCATTTAAGGGTTAATTTTATCTATCAGAATTAATTTTGACAGTAAAATTAATGCAACCAATAAATTCACGGTACAAAAATACATAAATATTCCAAGTTTCAAATCATTACGAAACTTTAATAAGTAGTTATGCATACTTTATGAAGAAAAAAAATTTACTTCAGTTTTAGGCGTGTCTGGGTATCTTTTCCCCTATGCATTTTAATAGGCCGCTGATCCGAAAATGAGCACTTTTTGACAATATTAAAACTCTAATATTTTAGCAACCGTAACTCCGATTTTAAAAATGTTAAATGATTTGTAATCCTTATGATGGCCTCTTTCTAACAAGAGATACATTTCTTCTTAAAATTACAAGATAAATTTTGACTTGGTATAGCTAACTTAAAACTCAATGGTGTTGTAGTTCTACATTAGAATTCAGAACTTGAACCCCTGGGTTCTATAAGAGATCTGATCTTCTTAGAACTAGTTCTGACAACCCTGCTTTGTGACCTGTCTGGCCCAAAGTCAGCCCAAGTGAAAGATTCCGGGGTGTGTGCGTAAATTCATTTCCCAGGTGGAAAAACAACAATTTGTGCCACACCTGTAGATCTTTTTTTTTTTTCACTTATTTATCCACAGCTCGCCTGCGTCTGCTCCCTATCTGGGAGGCACCCCCGAGCACAGACACCCTGAGACTTACCCGAGTCCCCCATGACTTAACCCTCCTGGTGGAGTCTGAGGGGCTTGCCCCCAAAGAGGAAGGACCCAGATGGTGCCCAGTCAGTAGTGCTAGGTCCCCTGGCAAAGCTTTTAGTGTCAAGCAACCAGCAGTATCCATTTTACTGCTTTTGTCAATTTAAGACAATACATTTTTTAAACTTTACTGATTTTGTAATTATTTTCATCTCACTGGAGCATGCTGTTTCCGTTGTTGGTGGTGCCCAGCCCCCTGACATCGCTCACACTTCTGTGCCTCCCATCTGCCTTGCCACCGAACCTCCACTAGGTGTCAGGCACACTGTAGGAGGTGCCCCCCCATGCAGTCCCTTGGATGTTTCATCCTCTTCTCCATGGCCAACCCCCAAAACTGCTGCGTGTCCTTTCCTTAAAGAAAAAAAAAAAAGATTTTCCCCATAGAAACTCTTAACAGTTGCTCACCAGTGTAGGCGTTGTCAATAATTATGATTTCTCGGATTTCCTTCCCCTTCTCATCCAAGGCATGCTGCAGGTCGATCTCTGATGTATCATAAGTGTACGAGCGAAATACCATGGTGCAGTTCTGCCAGTCAAAAGGGAAGTACCGCACCTGAGAACAAAATAAATAAAAAATGAGAAGTAAAACCACAAAATGAAAAGAGAAAAAGCCAAGTGAGAAAATATTTCTATATTGTTTTCTATCCAGTGGCTCAAAAAATCATTTTTATTTTCAAGAACTGTGCCCTGTTCCCATCACCCTGACCGTCATGGCCATCAAGTACTAGTGTATGGAATAGTCAGATTTCAATGGAAAGAAATTAATGGTGGAATTTCTGAAGATGTCACAAAATTCCATTGGTAACTGTAGCGGGGTAGGACGTTAGCATAGTGACTGAATTTTGGCACCTCAATTAGGGCACCCCAACAAGGCCGAGAGTGACAGAGGCGATCTTGATTTTTGATCACTCTGCACTCAGTTTGTCTTTTGCACCTCATGAATTTTACCTCTTTTTCAGGGCATGGCCACCCAGAGTTTGTTATATTCAGTCGGGGGGGTGCAGAGCATCGAGGGGTGTGGGGGTAAAAGTCCTCGCAAAACAGGAATCTGTCCTGCATGGTGCATTGACGCTGTGCCTCCAGGGAGCTACGATGTCTGGCACTCTGGAGCCAGGCGGTGGATTGCCTGCACCCATATCGATGTTGACAAAATGATTGTCACACCGAAAGAGGTGAACCCTGTAGTGGTTGCTTTTCTCAAGCAGGGAACCCTGCTCTTGTGTTCAGGTTGCCAAATGACAGTAGATGTATCCCTCTACTGCCAAATGACAGTAGAGGGATACATCTCAACATGAAATCAGGAAGGACCAAGAGGCTGGAAAGCTGCAATGCCTTTTAAAGAGCACCTTTCTTGATGTACTAAAGAAGATGCAGGAGGACCCCTTACCTGAATGAGCGTTCCTCCTTAGCATTTATCAGATTTTATATTTAGGCCCCTAAGGAAGGGAAGGGCTCCATAATTTGCCCTCGAAGAGCTAGCTACTTGATCTCTTCCTGGTATGCGACTCTGCCCCCGTCTTCCGACATTTTGTGATGTAAGTACAGGGAGAGCTTGGGGGCATGCTCCATTAAATTATATGGAAAGTCAATTCACAAGCTGATCTTATGATTTGAATGTAACTTTTAATAAACATCAAAGCTAGAGTTCAACTAACAAGGCTCAACTCCCAATCATGATCCCGTCCCTCCCTTAGGGGGAAGAATATAAAATTTGAAAAATGCTAGGAGGGACTCCCATTCGGGTAAGGAGCCTCCTGTGTCTTCAGTTTGCTCACTGCAAAAGGTGTGAAAGGTTATCTTTAAGAGAAATGCACAGAAGAATATAACGTGAGTGGTGCAACCATGAAACACCGGTGCTTATTTACTGGTAGCATATTATTCTGGAAAATAAATGTTGAATTGTCATATAAAAAGGAGTCGAGCTCTACTCTTTGGTGGACACGGTTTACTGACACTCTAGAGTCCCCTTTACATCTATGTATATTGCACCTTCTTTTTTGAGTGGTGGCATCTGGAGCTCAAAACCTCTCCCTGTACAATATGCAGGTCTATACATATTGCTGAGAGAGACTGGCATTGAGAGTTACATAGAAACATGGAATTTAACGGCACATAAGGACTGCTTGACCCACCTAGTCTGCCTATTTCCCTACCTAATGAATAAGCTGCAGATCCTAGTTAACCAACAACCCTACAGGGTTACAAAACATGAGTAGGAGTAACAGAGGACTTGACAGATTCCTAAGGAAGAATGGCACTGAAGGTTACACAGCATGAGTAGGGGCAACACAGGACTAGACAGATTCCTGAGGGAGAATGGCACTGAGGGTTACACAGCATGAGTGGGGCAACACAGGACTAGACAGATTCCTGAGGTAGAATGGCATTGAAGGTTACACAGCATGAGTAGGGATAACACAGCAGTAGACAGATTCCAGAGGGAGAATGGCACTGAGGGTTACACAGGTATGAGTAGGGGTAACACAGGACTAAACAGATTCCTGAGGGAGAATGGCACTGAGGGTTACACAGCATGAGTAGGGGCAACACAGGACTAGGCAGATTCCTGAGGGAGAATGGCACTGAGGGTTACACAGCATGAGTAGGGGTAACACAGGACTAGACAGATTCCTGAGGGAGAATGGCATTGAGGGTTGCACAACATGAGTAGGGGTAACACAGGAATAGAAAGATTCCTGAGGGAGAATGGCAGTGAGGGTTACACAGCATGAGTAGGGGTAACACAGGACTAGACAGATTCCTTGGGGAGAATGGCATTAGGGTTCTATGGCATGAGTAGGGGTAACACAGGACTAGACAGATTCCTGAGGGAGAATGGCATTGAGGGTTACACAACATGAGTAGGGGTAATGATGGACTAGACAGATTCCTGAGGAAGAATAGCATTGCGGGTCACACAGCATGAGTAGGGGTAACACAGAACTAAACAGATTTCTGATGGAGAATGGCATTGAGAGTTACAGACCATGAAAATGGGTAACACAAAACTAGTCAGGTTCCTGAGGGAGAGTGGCATTGAGGGTTATACAGCATGAGTAGGGGTAACACAGGACTAGACAGATTCCTGAGGAGAATGGCAGTGAAGGTTACACAGCATGAGTAAGGGTAGGGGGCAAAGGTGAAATTGTTAAACCAGGAAAGGCACACTAAGCTGAAGCTTGTTTCCAGGTGTGACGTGGGAGCACAAGAAAGTTAAGTGGCTTACTCAGGGTCACATAGTATGCAAGTGAGGGCTATGGGATTCAAACCCAGGTTTGCAGCTTAGTGCACCTAACCACAGTGCTATACTGCCTCCAAGGCATTGATGGTTATACAGCATGAGTAGCAGTCTGACAATTTGCTTCGATGTGTATGCTTACTGAAACTTGGTAGGGCTTCTGCAGTGAGGCAGGAGGCATGGACTTGACTAAGTGAACCATAAGTCCTCTCCGTTACCCATGTTATTATATAGCCCATTTATACGTGGCCTTTTGCCCTTTCCAGACCAGTTTAGAGGGTTTGGAGACCCACACCAGTGTACATCTGTTAGTGTAAACTGCCCAGGCACCAATTTGTTTTGGCTCCTCTGCTCTTCTCCCAGATTGAGGAGCTGGACTGATTAGGGTCTTTTCAGTTATAATGTAAACAGTGCCATTTTACATATCAACTAGGGCCATACATAGGGCTTAATATTTGTATTTGTGTCTCTGGTATGTGTATCTGTAGCTGCATTTGTGTCTCTGGTATTTGTATCATAATTGTATTTCAGTTTCTGGTATTTGTATCAGAATCGTATTTGTGTTTCTGGTATTTGTATCACAATTGTATTTGTGTTTCTGGCATTTGTATCATAATTGTATTTGTGTTTCCGGTATTTGTATCATACATAGATACATAGACAGTGTCGGCAGATAAGGGCCTATGGCCCACCAAGTCTGCCCATTTGAGCTTGTAAGTTCAGTTTATGTTTTCCTAGAAGTCTGTTGCCCCTTACCCCTGACCTCCAGAATTCCTTTATGTCTATCCCATGCATTCTTAAATCCCGTGATTGTTTCAGCCCCCACCACTTCCTCTGGTAGGGTGTTCCCTTGTCCACCACCCGTTCTGTGAAGAAATTCTTCCTCATGTTTCCTCTGAATCATCCTCCCTCCAACTTCATCCCATGCCCTCTAGTCCTGGTACATCTTTTCGCTTAAAAATAGTGTATTCCTGCACCCTGTTCCTCCCTGTGAGATACTTGTATGTCTCTATCATATCCCTCTCTCCTCCTCTCCTCCAGAAGTACATGTTCAGTTTCTTCAACCTGTCTTCATAGGATTTGTGATGCAATCCATGCACCATCTTTGTTGCCCTCCTCTGAACCTTCTCTACCCTGTCTTATGTCCTTACGTGAGGCATGGTCTCCAGAACTGTACACTGTACTCGGTGGGGCCTCACTAGTGTCTTGTATAGAGGAATTATGACCTCCTTTTCCTGCTGGTGATGCCCTGCCTACATCCCAGCATCCTATTTGCTTTACCTGCTGCCTTGTCACACTGTTTCCCTACCTTGAGGTCATCAGAGATGATAACCCCAAGATCCCTTTCCTGTTTGGTGCATGCTATATCCTCACCCCCAACTGATATATTGTGCCAGGGTTTTCGTGCCTTATGCATTATCTTGCACTTCTTTGCATTGAATTTCAACTGCCAAACCCTGACCATTCCTCAAGTTTCTGCAGGTCCTTCTCATTCTGTCTACACCCTCTGGTGTGTCTACTCTGTTACAGAGCTTTGTGTCATCAGCGAACAGTGAAATTCTGCCTTCTAGGTCCTGCACAATGTCACTGATGAAGATGTGGAATAGGACCGTCCCAGCACTGATCCCTGTGGTACCCAACTGGTCACTCTTCCCTCTGTGGAGTGACAGCCATTTACCACCACCCTCTGTGTCCTGCCACCCAGCCAGTTACCTACCCACCACACTACTGTCCTGCCCACACCCATATTCCCCAATTTGTGTAGTCTTCTATGTGGCACAGTGTCAAAGGCCTTGCTGAAGTCCAGATAGGCCATGTCCACTGCCCTCCCCTGATCCACCTCCCTAGTCACCCAGTCAAAAAATTCAACGAGGTTGGTCTGGCGTGACCTCCCCCTGGTGAAACCATGCTGCCTTGGGTCCTGTACTCCATTGACAACCAGATGTTCCACCAATCTCTTCTTCAGTAGTGCTTCCATGATCTTCCCCACTACTGAGGTGAGGCTGACTGGTCTGTAGTTCCCTGCTTACTCTTTATTCCCACTTTTGTATAAGGGGACTACATCTGCTGTCCTCCAGTCTTTGGGTACGTCCCCTGTTTCCAGTGATCGGCTTAACAGGATAGCCAGAGGTTCAGCCACCACCTCTCTTAGTTCTTTAAGGACCCTGGGGTGCACCCCATCTGGCCCCATTGCTTTATCAACTCTTATTACTTCCAGTTCCTTCAGGACCCTTTCTCGTGTAAAGGGACTTGTGTCCATTTCTGCACCATTCTCACCCCTTGTACTCCCTTCAGACTAATTACCCTCCTCTTCCTCAATAAAGACTGAGCAGAAATACCTGTTCAGTATGTCAGCTTTACTGTTGTCATCCTCCACGCAGCCCCCATCCTCCCCTTCAGTCTCACTATCTCTCCCTTTGTCTTTCTTTTTTCACTTATGTACTTGTAACAGGTTTTGTTCCCTCTACCCACTGATTTTGCAATGTGTTCTTCTGTCTGAGCTTTGGCTTCCTTACTGACCTCCTGCCTCCCTTTGCTTCTCCTGGTACTTCTCCCTATCCCCTTCTGCCTGTGTCTTTTGTATTGCCCGAATGCAATCTTTTGGCTTTCACTTTCTTTGCTACCTCTTTGGAAAACCATAATGGTCTCCTCTTCCTTTTCCTTCCTGCTTAATGCATAATTCTGTTGTTCTTGTAATCCCCATTTTAAATACTGCCCACTGTTCCTCAACCCCTGATTCCTGTCCCATTCCCCTTAATGCCTCTTTCAAGTATCTCCCCATTTTCCCAAAGTCTGCCCCTTAAAATCCAGGATCGTGTTTTGTGTGGTTTGGTTCTCTGCTCTTTCTGTGATTTCAAACCACAATGACTGGTGGTCACTGTTCCCCAGATGGCCCCACTGTTACCCCATCCCACTGTCCCTGTTTGTGAGCACAAGGTCCAGTATTGCCTTCTGCCGAGTTGTTCCATGACCAGTTGCTTGAGGAAGGCACCCTGAAGGAGTCCAGGATAAATCTGCTCCTAGTTGATGCTGCTGCTGGGATGCTCCAGTCCACATCTGGAATATTGAAGTCTCTAACCAGTACTACCTCACCCTTGTCTGCCATCCTTTGGATGGCTAGCATCAGCTCCCTATCTGTTTCCTCCTCCTGGGCTGGTGGTCTATAGACCACACCTGTACGGATGGCTGTACCCATTTTCCTTTCCAGCTTAACCCACAGTATCTCTCCCCCATTTTGTTCCTCCTGGATCTCTGTGGCCCTTATGTCATTTTTCACATACAGTGCCACTCCTCCTCCTCCCTTCCTGCCTGCTCTGTCTCTTCTGAATATGTTGTAGCCGGGTATGGCCATCTCCCATTCATGATTATCATTACACCAGGTTTCAGTGATGGCCACAATGTCCAGGTCTGACTGCACCATGACAGCCTCCAGATCTTCCATCTTGTTGCTAAGGCTCCTGGCATTTGCACACATGGCTTTCCATGATTTGACCTCCCTAGACTGTTTCGCTGTTCTACTCCAGCCCCTTCCTTGGTTGTCCTTTATCCCTGGTTCTCCTTGCTGTCTGCCCTTCTGCTGAATTTTGCCCCTTTTTTGCTTATCCATCTCTTGGGCACTAATCTCCATCTTTTGCACACTGCTTTGAAGAGATAGCCACTCCTCTGGTTCACTGGTTCCACTGCTAGCTGTGGGGGTGAGTAGTAGATACCCTCCTTGCTGGCCTGCCACCCTTTGCTAGTTTAAATGCTTGTCAATGTAGCATTTAAACTTATCATTGAGTGCTTGGATTCCCCTCCAGGATGGATGCAGGCCGTCAGGCTTGAACAAACCTCCATCCCTCCAGGTGACTCCCCAGTCACCAATGAATCCAAACCCTTCCTCTCAGCACCAGTTCTTTGACCATGAGTTAAAGTTCCTGATGCATGACTCCTATGCTCTCCCTTGCCTCTCGCAGGTAATACCTCTGAGAAAGTGACAGAATTAGCTACTTGCTCATAATTGTAGTTCAGTTTCTGGTATTTGTATCACAATTGTATTTATGTTTCTGGTATTTATATCATAATTGTATTTCAGTTTCTGATATTTGTATCATAATTGTATTTGTGTTTCTGGTATTTGTATCATAATTGTAGTTCAGTTTCTGGTATTTGTATCATAATTGTATTTGTGTTTCTGGTATTTGTATGGCAATTGTATTTGTGTTTCTGGTATTTGTATCGTAATTGTATTTCTGGTATTTGTATTTGTATCTGTATCTGCATTTGTCTCACTGGTATTTGTATCATAATTGTATTTCTGTTCCTGGTATTTGTATCTGTATCTGCATTTGTGTTTCTGATTTTTGTATCACAATTGTATTTGTGTTTCTGGTATTTGTACCTGTATCTGTATTTGTATCTGTATCTGCATTTGTATTGTAATTGTATTTGTGTTTCTAGTATTTTTATTGTAATTGCATCGTAGCTGTATTTGTGTTTCTGGTATTTGTATCTATATTTGTTAGCATGTCAGTGTTTGCAACATATTTTATTTTACATTTCAGACTTGTTTCTGATGTTAATGATGACATAAGACCCAGGGTTTGAGAAGTTTTAATAAAATATGCCAAGCTGCCAAGTACGTATGCACTCCTGTGATGAGTAGTAGTTGTAAATGTTTCGCGTCATCCTAAACCAAGGTCTAACACTACTTTATGTGGTCTAACAAGCACGCAGATATTTATAATATTTGTGTTTGTAAGAAGTTCAATATTTTTTATGCATTTGTCCTAATTAGTATTTGTTTTGCAAAGCTCTAATATCAGTGCCTAATGGGAAGTTAACACCACAGTGTACCAGGAGGTTCCTTTCAGAATAGGTCCCAGGGCAGAGGGAGTAGGCACACACTGACTCTAGAGAACACATGAGGGAGACGTTGTTTCTAAACTGGCGTGGTAGCAGGCTTCTGTTTCTGTTCAAAGGTGGTGAACGGACTTCCGGTTCCGCTACGGCTCAGATCAGCAGCTAGTAAAGCCACTCCGCCCAATCTGCTAATTAATCCTCCCATACTAAACGTTAAAATCTGCAGAAATTACCTGAAGTGGCATCCAGAGGGTTGCAGAAGGATAGAGGGACAAGAACTCACATTCCGTATCCGCAGGGTGAAAAAGAAACCCAAGGCTTAAGACAGAACTCCCCTATACGAGGCCCTGCTACAACCACATGCCATAACAGCTCAGCCCCAAGCTGTGATACTGATGAGAAAACGGAACAGCTCTCTCAATCGAGATTCGAGATCTTGATGAGGGAACTGAAGGCTATGAGGGCAGAAAATAAAAACAAATTCAAACAATTAAATCAAAAGTTATCGATGGTGGAGAATCGAATGCAGGAGGCTGAGGATCGAATTGGCGCAGCAGAGGATGGCCTACAGCACATTGGTTGAATGGTCTCTGCGCTATGTTTACATGCAATCTCCACAGAGCAGAAGTACTTGGACCTTGAGAGTAGGTTTAGGAGGGACAATCTGAGCCTATACGGTCTAGCAGAAGGTGCAGAGGAAGGCAGTATGTCTGAATTTTTGGCTGACATGCTTCGTGATGTACAGAATCTTCCCTCGGGCTACAAAATAAAAATTGAGAGAGTGCATCGTACCCTGATGCCAAAACCTAAAGACCCAACCGCCAGACCGCGCTCTGTGATTATCAAATTTCATAATTTTAAAACCAAGGAAGATATCTTACAAAGAGCCTGGCAGCAACGTGAGGTCAAATATCTTGATTCTCGTCTCTTTTTTGACCATGACTATCCACCGACTATTCAGAAACAGCGCCAGGAATATGCCCTGCTTATAAAGATACTCCTTGGGGAACATCTGCGCATTCAAACACCATATCCCTCCAGATTGTGGTTTTTTTGGAAGGAAGGAACTGAGATCTATAATAATTTCCAAGAAGCAAAGCAGGCCATGGTAAAAAAGGGTATTGAAATACCGGAACAACCACTGAAATTGGGTCAGAAACGACGAGATCAAGACGATGCATGGCGGTCTGTGTCAGCTAAAAGAAACAAGAACCCGATCATTTCTGCAACCTCGGACACTATCTCCCTTTTCAGAGATTTACTCAAAAATCTTGCTGGTATCTCGGATCACGATCTCATGCAAATGGACGGCTGAACTAAGCATTGTAATCCGGTCTTTAGGCTCTTAGATGATATGCAGTGAGTAACTGTGGCTGTGGTTAGAGGTAGTTTTTCTTCCTCAATTAGACTCACTACATTGGGCCACGAAGAAGCGATGACTAGGCCCAGTTAAAATTAATTTGTCACGATCAAAGGGTTTAAGGGGATTTGATCACAGGATAGATCTGCACGGATTGTCTTACTTTGCAATGAATGACTACTGCTCTTAAAAAAAGACTAATTGGGGTGACAGATGTTTCTTATAAGTTGTTTGGTTTAATAGGAGGGCCTGGGGATGGAAATTACAATGAAAGTAAGGGTTATGGAGAAGAGTTTAAGCATAATTTAATGTCTTCTTTACTTATTTCCCGCTCCCCAACCCCCGGACACTATCCTAATTGTAGTACACACCATCTCTCTCTTGCAATCTGAATAACTTACACTGAGCAGATTGGGCTCTAAGATATATTACACTACACAGTAACATGCCTACAGGGCCTAGTCTAGTACAGACCCTAGAAGAGGTCCTTCTGTCCAGGAGGAGTACTATCCTCTTCAACCTGCCAAAACTAACATCAGGGTGGGTACAGAGGTCACTTGATATAGTAGACCTCCTGCCTTGGAAGCTAATGCAAGGTATACAGTTGGGTGCCCAGTTGGCACCACCTAGTTTTTTATGGTTAATGTCAGCTTGTCTTCAATTATTAAGTTTCAATGAAGTCCTGGTACTTAAATTATGGGGAGATATATATGCGTGTATATATATATATATATATATATATATACATATATCGCTGTACAAGATAATCTCCTGAAATGCGAGGCATCTTTTTTTGAGAGAAATGGGGCATTCTTAATTGCACATTTTAAAACAATGTTAAGATGAGTTACACCTTTTGTACTTATAATGTGCATGGCCTGACTAGCCCCATAAAGCGTTCGAAATTCTGTCCTCGCTTAAACGAGCTGGTGTGGACATTTTGATGCTCCAGGAAACGCACTTGTCTGGAGATGAGCACCGAAAGTTTGAGCGTTTGGGGTTTGGCCAGGTCTATGCCTCCTCCCATAGGGGTGGACGAAGAAGGGATACTGTTATTTTAATACCACACCAGGTTCCATTTCAAGCCACCGATCAGATAGTTATTAAAGAAGGATGGTACGTACTACTAAAGGGAAACTAAATGGGAAGCCTGTTACGATGGCCTCAATGTATTTTCCACCTAACTCCGATTTTACGACTTATAGGTCGATTTTGTTGAAATTAGTACAGTGGGCAGAGGGGCCAATCGTTTGTGGTGGTGATTTTAATTTGAACCTATCTCAACTATATGAACCGGGTTTGGCTGATGCATGGCGATATCACAGTGGTACTGGTACTCACCATACCTTTTACTCACAAGCTCACCAGCGCTACTCTTCTATTGACTATTTCCTACTCTCACAGGGATACGCCCACATGTCACCTAGGGCTTGGCAGGGCGACTTTGTCCTTTCGGACCATGCCGCACAGTATCTCTGTTTCAGAAATGATCACTTTCAGAAGTCCACAATATGGAGGCTGAACATATCCCTTCTTAGAGATAAGGAAATTAGACAGGAAATTAAAAACACAATTCAACAAACTTTAATAGATAATGATATGCTGGAGATAGATATTGCTATACTTTGGGACACGATCAAGGCTATTTGCAGAGGTAAATTTATCGCTGTTGCAGCACATAAAAAAAAAACTTAGGGACCAGAAAAGAAATTCCTTACTTGCTCAAATAAAAACTCTTGAAGAGCAACAAAATTTAAAAATAACAACAGAGGCCATTAAAGGTTTTGAAACGAGAGCTTAATTCCCTGCTAGACTACTACGTCAAGCAGAACCTGTTATTCCTTAGACAAAAGTACTATGAAGGTGGTCCTCACTTGTTGAAACTTTTGGCGGGGCGGTTAAGAAGACAGCAGGCTAGGGCCATGATCACCACACTGAGACCTTTGTTTAAGGACCCGCCCCAACATAATATAGCCAGCATATCAGATATTTTTGTTAAATATTATTCTGAACTTTATGCTGCACCCCAACCACAACCCACTATAACACAAATTCGCACCTTTCTCCAATCTTTAAAGCTCCCAACCCTTTCAAAAACGCTTACAGAAACATTACTTGCCCCGATTTCGATTAAAGAACTGGAGGGGGAGATGGGAAATCTTAAATCTAATAAATGTCCGGGGACCGAGGGATTACCAGGGGAATTCTATAAAGCTTTTAAACAAGATATAACCCCTTTACTACACCGCTTGTTTTTGAATATGACCCTGCCTGAGACCCCTAGCCCTCCCTCCTGGCAATATGCAATTATCTCAGTAATCCCAAAACCCGGGAAGGACTCCTCCCTGCCTGGTTCCTATCGCCCTATTTCCATTCTAAACACTAATTACAAAATTTTGACATCTATATTAGCCCACAGATTAGCAAAATTAGCCCCTTCTTTAATTCAACAAGACCAATCGGGGTTTATTCAAGGTCGTCAAGCTCAGGACCATATTAGGAGAACTGTATATCTAATTGAACGTACCCAAAAGGTAAAAACCCCGGCCATTCTACTTAGTTTGGATGCTGAAAAAGCATTTGACAAGGTCTCTTGGCCTTTTCTAAGGGAAGTTTTGAAAGTCTTTCAAATCCTACATCAGTTTGTAGATATTATATTTAACTTCTATCAGACCCCACAAGCTTATATCAGATCCAGTGGACATTTATCCCATACGTTTGCTTTATATAGAGGAACCAGGCAGGGTTGCCCTATCTCCCCTCTCTTGTTTGCTTTTTACATTGAACCTCTGGCCCACATGATTCGACAGGATCAGAATCTCCCTGGAATTCACTTGGCCGGAAAGGAGCATAAAATAGCATTATTCGCGGATGATGTTTTAATATATTTAGCAAATCCAGACATTTCCCTTCCGCATTTATTTCAAAAGCTTATTTTATTCTCATCCCTGGCCGGATATTCCTTAAACACTAATAAAACTGAACTATTGGCCTTTAACTATACTCCTCCAATACATATTAAGAAAAAGTTTCAATTTAAATGGAATTCCCCAACAATAAGGTATCTGAGAGTTATTATTCCAGCTGATCTTGGCTCATTGTTTAACCTGAATTATGACCCCCTAATACAGATCCTTCAGGTGGACTTCAGTCACTGGACAGTGATACCCTTATCCTTCTGTGCTAGGAATCAAGCACTTAAAATGAATGCTCTGCCAAGATTATTATATCTGTTTCAGTCTGTGCCTTGTGTGGTGTCCTTACAGTGTCTGAACTGGCAACAAGCATTTTTGAATTTCCTTTGGCAAGGCAAAAAACCCCATCTTAAATCCCAATTATTAATGCTCTCAAAAAATCTTGGAGGAATTACATTTCCTAATTTACACTATTATTGGAATGCCTCTCAAATGTGTCTGGCTCTATTGTGGGGAAACAGTCACTACTTGGCACATTGGAAGCAAATTGATCTTGGTAGATCTCTACCCCATCCTCTACCTGCAGCCCTCTTTGCCCTCCCTCGGATGAGGCAACTTCAAGGGGTCCTTCCAAAAGGTACAGGTGCAATTCTGGAGGGTTGGAGGAGGGGTTACTCCCAAAAGCGATTCGCTAACCATAATTGGAAATACTGCTGGTTCTCAGAGAACCCTGCTTTTCCACCAGCATTAGAATATAAATGGTATGCCCTTCAGGCCTCTGGGGGCTTTGTGTCGCCTTGGCAAATACTTCGAAACTGCACCATAATATCGTTTACAGAAGCACAAAATACGGCTGAGTTTCAAGTGATTATATATATATATTATTTACAGATGAGAGATTGGATTAACACACAAATAAAAATTAAAAACTCTAGATCATTACAAGAAGAGGACTGTAGTCCCTTTATTCACATTTGGACAACCTCTGAAAGTGATCATGCCATATCTTTGTTATATCAGTTTCTCAGTACTTTCCAGAACCATCTTACTGATCTAATAAAACAAAGATGGGAGAAGGACCTGGGCGGTCCCCTCCTTGGGCCTTGTTGGTCGAGGGTTTGGCAATCTACGTGGTCCACAACTTTGTCTCCTAGCTGGAAGGAGTATGTTTGGAAGGTTCGCACAAGGTACTTTTTAGTACCCCTGTTCCAGGCAAAGCGTAACCCTAAGGCCTCTTCTACTTGCTGGAGACACTGTGGGGCGTTGGCTGCTTCCCACGCCCACATATTCTTAAACTGTCCAAAGATTAAGCCATTCTGGCAAGCAATTACTCACCAGATAACTAGATTATTGTCCATTCAGGAGCCGCTGGCTCCTCAGAATCTCCTATTGGGCATACCTCCCAAAACTCTTAAAGATAAAGATACCAAATAATTTTGGTCTATATGTTTAGCTGCGGCCTATAAAGCCATTACGAAGAAATGACTGCTCCCCAACCCTCCAACAGTACTGGAATGGCAGGATATAATAAACTACATACAACATTCAGAACAGCTAACTCATAATTTACAGGACAGAGCTGCAGTATATCAGAATTGTTGGACTAGATGGGACTTGAACAAATGACCTGGGTTAAGACTTGTAGGGAAACCTGAAATGTGTATGGATATTACTGTTATATGCCCCTGCTAGGGAAGATGAGAAATTGCCTTAAGGAGAAATTAATAAATCTTCTTTTACTTAACCCTTATGTTAAAATTAATTTAAAACATAACAAAAAATGCAGGAGGAATTAAAGAATATTGTACAAGCTCTACTAGAAGGGTCAGTAATTAGAGGAAAATTTTACCCCATAAATGGAATTTTAATTTACTCTCTAGGATAAAAAAGAGACAAACAGCTGACAAGTTATGTTTGTATAAATTTTAGTTTCGTATGTATGTTTATATATTTTGTTTTAAACTTACACTTTCTAGATGCTGTATAAAATACAATGTTAGCCAAAGCTGCAGAACTTAAGAGCTAGGGCCTCTGTATGATGAAGTGTTCTTATACTTGCAATGAAAAATTATGCGATAAAAGAAGGATAAAAAAAACAAAGGTGGTGCACTGCCTTTGTAGATAGTCAGGTGCAGAGTAGCAGCAGAACAGAACGACACCAGTTACATACCACATGGTAAGTGTAAACACAGCTTCAAACAACATGAAGTCTTGCTATATTATGACATATGCAGTGAGTCCCAACCTTCGAACTGCTCCGGAGGTGAAAGAGTTAACTTTCCATGCCAGGCACGGAACGCTGAGCTCGAGCTCGGTTGAAACTCTGTCTGTTGTTCTTCAAACTCAAACCGTCAGATTCTTTACTCCGCCTCACTGAACAGTCGCTCGGAATTTCTCCTTCTGCTTAGTTCATTTTAGTCGGTTAAAGTATTGTTTTTGGTTTCGACCAAATTTAAACCACAACGGTCGGTTCAAGCTCTGTCTGTGGTATTGTGAGTACTAGATAAGTTTACATTATTTCTATTCTGTGTGGAACTTGTAAGCAGTTTATCGGTTCGGTTTGAACCGATCAGGTTGTTTTAAATTATCTTAATCTGCGATTTAGAGTGTGGTTACCGGTTCTTATCAGTTCTAAAAAAACGGATTTTATTACGTTTTTTTCCACGACCCGTGACACGGTTGGGAACCGATAAGAGGGTCTTACCTGGCGAAGTGCCATAAACAGGTAAGTCTGGTTAGGACTGGCACTATGTCTGAGAAACCCAAAGGAAAAAACGGACCCACTGGGTTTCAACACTGCAGTGTGTGTGGGGAAGTCTTTGCCAAGGCTGACCCCCACACCACCTGTGTTTATTGTCTGGGGTTTGACCACCTCAATGCAGACTGCCAGATTTGTAAAATTTTCCTGCAGCTACCCTGGAAAAGAGAGTTGGTAGGCTCAGGGAAGGGAGGCCAAAAGTCCGCTGAACCGGATGGCCAGCCGGTTCAACCGAACCAAAGGGAGTGCCCTCTGACCAGGGCGGACTTCCTCGGGGAAGAGAACCGACTCTGGAGGAGTCGGTTCCAGCAAAAGGACTAGGAAATCAGCTGGTGTGGAGCCAAAACTTTCCTCCAACCGCTGAAGAAATAGCCAAAGCGATTAAATTGTCAGTCGCTTTCCCGGTTCCGACCGAACCGGCACCTTCAGGTAGCGCGGTTGGCCGGTTCCACGTGTTCAGATTATGATTTAGAGGAATATTATGAACCGGAGGAGGGAAGAGGAGTATGAGGAGAGTGAATGTGGATTGAAAGTCTGGATGTGCCCATTGAACGGACATCTCCCAGACAGACCTTCAGGAGTGTCTCCTCCTAGGCTTTCTGAGTCCCTTCTCATTTTATGTTTTTTAAAAGTGGCTGAAACCCTCCAGCTCCCTATGGAGGAAGCTGTGGATGATCAAGAGGAGCCTGACTATGTGGAAATGATGGATATCCCAGAGTCTAGGAGACTGTCTATTCCTTGCATAAATCTTTTGGGAAACAGACATTTAAAATTCTAAAAACTCCTCACTATACCTCCTGTGGATAGAGAATGGACAAAGAGGTACACATTGTCAGGCTCTGATACAGGTTCCTTACACAACACGCAGCCATGTTGGGGTAGTGCAAGCTGCAGCCTGTGACAAGGCAAATATTCCCTTGGCTCACACACCCCGGACAAGGACTCCGGGAGGATTGATGCCATGGCAAAGAAACAGTACATGGCAGCATCCTTGGGACTCAGACAGGCAAATTATATGGCTTATGTTGCTAGATATCAGAAATCCAGATGGGATACTGTTATGGCTCTAGCAAAAAGGTCCCTGGCCTGCTTGCCAAGGAGCTGGAGCAGGTGGCTGCTGATGGTATTGAGGCATCCAGGTGCAATTCCATGCTGCAGTGGACTCAAATGATGTGTCATCAAGAGTCATGGCTACATCTGTGGCACTTGGCAGAATAGCTTGGCTCAGATGCACTAGCCTGTCACAGGATACCCAGACTAAAGCCATGGATTTTCCTGTTGTGGGTAATTCTCTGGGAGCAGACAGAATTACATGAAGAAAATGGATGAGTATAGGACCACCTATAGGAGTGCACAGGCCAAGGAAAGGCAAGCCACTCCTCAAAGGCAGCTTCCCAGGGGCAGGGGCAGGCCTTTTCATAGGCCTTTTTACCAAGCCCAGGCCTCCTCTTCTGCTGATGCCCAGAGGGGGTTCTTTAGAGGGAGAGGCAGACGGGGTACAAGCAGGCCTGCTTCCACCCTTCAGCCCAAAGCCCCTGCCAAGCAGGCACCCTGATGGGGTTGCCAGGGCCGATTCTCACCTACCTGTAGGGAGCAGGCTGGCTTACTTTGTCTAGGACTGGGAGTCTCTGACATCAGACAAGTGGGTCCTGGAAGTAGTAAGCCAGGGACTGGTTCTCAGCTTCAAAAAGTTTCCAAAGATGAGAACCAGATCCTTTCCACCTGCAAATCCACCAGAGGCACTTGCCCTGAGGCAGAGCGTCTCTTCCCTCCTGGCTCTCAGAGCTGTGGAAAGGGTTCCACCCCTACACCAGGGCAAAGGGTTGTACTCCAGGTACTTCCTTACCCCAAAAAAGACAGGAGAATGGCGGCCCATCCTGGATCTCAGATACCTAAACAAGCACCTTTTAAAACCAAAATTCAAAATGGTGACTCTGGGAATTATTCTACCCTCTCTAAGGCCAGGGGACTGGCTAGCGTCCCTGGACCTCAAGGATGCCTACTTCCATATTCTCATCTGAAGCTCCCATCGAAAGTACCTCAGGTTCGAGCTGCCCTCAGGCCATTACCAGTTCAGAGCAATGCCCTTTGGCCTCACCTCTGCTCCAAGGGTATTCACAAAATGCCTGGCAGTAGCAGTTGCTTCCCTAGGAAGGCAAAAAATTGCTATCTTCCCTTACCTGGATGATTGGCTCATAGTAGGCCAGTCCCCAGACCAGGTCAGGTTACACCTACAGATAACTCAGCAACTGCTCACCTCTCTAGGTTTCCTTCTGAATCTTTCAAAGTCAGTTCTAGAGCCTGTACAGCTCCTCACCTTCATAGGCGCAGAGCTGAACACAGAGAAAGCCAGAGCCTTCCTTCCTTTGGACAGGGCAAGGACCCTGGTCTCTCTGGCCTCCTCATTCACCCTGCAGGTCTCTCGACCAGCAAGACATTTTCTACAGCTCCTGGGGCACATGGCTGCCTCTACAGCAGTAGTGCAGGAGCAAGATTTCAGATGAGGGACATCCAGTTCCATTTGAGAGCCTTTGGTCTCAAAGGAAAGACCTTCTAACCAAATTAGTCCCAGTGACTGAACCCTGATCCAGGCCCTACAGTGGTGGCAGGATCAGAGCAATCTGAGACAAGGGTTCCTTTGTCACTCAGTCTCCTCCTTAATCCTTACTACAGATGCATCCCTCTTGGTGTGGGGAGCTCATGGGTGACCTCACTACCCTGGGGTTGTGGTCCCTCGGAATCTCTGCTCCACATCAATCTGTTGGAACTCAGTGCAGTTTTCTAGCACTTCAAGCTTTTTCAAATCTGTTCAGAACAAAGTTGTACAGGTCAGAACAGACAACACCACCACAATGTGGTACATCAGCAAGCAAAGGGGCACTTTCGGCTCACGGCCTTGTGCACCGAGCAATGAAGTTGTGGTCTCTGGCTTACCCCCTGAACACCTCCCTTACGGCAGTTCACCTCCCAGGCAGGACAATGTCCTGGCAGACGCTCTCAGCAGGATTTCCCAGGGCCATCACGAATGGTCACTGGACCCCCTGGTTTTGGAAGTGATCTTTGCCAGATGGGGCACCCTGCAGATGGATCTTTTTGCAGCCCCAGACAATCACCAACTTCCTCTTTTTTGCTGCAGGCCCCCAGTGTTGGGCTCAGTCCCTCTGGATGCCTTAGTCCTCAGTTGGGAAGGGAGGTTTCTCTATGCTTTTCCTCCCTTCCCATCTACTGTTCAAAGTGCTAGTCAAAATCAGATCTCAGCCCTGCAAGATGATCCTGATTGCTCCAGATTGGGCCAGACAACCCTGGTATCCACTCCTACTGTCCTTAGCAGTCCATCTTCCCCTGTATCTTCCCAGGAAGCACAACCTGTTAACCTGTGCTCAGGGGAGGGTTTGGTACCCGAACCTCAAATCTGTCAATCTCAAGGCCTGGCTCTTGAAGAGTTAGAGTTTGCTGATCTACACCTCTCCCAAGGTGTAATGGATATCCTGAAGGCTTCTAGGAAACCTTCCACCAGGGCTACTTATAATTCCAAATGGAAAAGGTTTTCCATATGGTGCGCTGGAAAGCATATTTCCCCATAATCTGCTGATTTACCCACAGTCCTGGATTATATGGTCCACTTAAATACCTTGGGGCTGAGACCAGCTACCCTAAAAGTGCATTTGGCAGCTGTGTCTGCTTTTATTTCAGCAGGTAAGCTCTCTTCTCTTTCAGCTCATCCTGTCTTCTCCAAGTTTTTCAAGGGATTGCTTCATACCAACCCTCCATTCAGGACCCTGCCCCTGCCTGGGATCTTAATGTTTGCATTGCTCAGCTTATGCAACCTCCCTTTGAGCCTTTGTCTTTCAGCAGAACTTAAGTACTTGACTTGGAAGACTGTGTTTCTGGTAGCCATCACGTCTGCCAGACGCATAAGTGAATTGCAAGTTTTGTCAGTGGAGCCTGATTTTATCTCATTTCATAGAGATAAGGTGGTCCTCAGGACTAATAGGAAATTCTTGCCTAAGGTGGTTTCAGATTTCCACCTTAATCAATCCATATCTCTTCCAGTGTACTTCACTGACCATTCCTCCTCTGGCGAGAGGAGGTTGCACAGCTTAGATGTGAAGAGAGCCCTTAGTTACTACATAGAGCGTACCAAGGGTCACAGGTTTGACTCCCTCCAACTGTTCGTCACTTATGGTGAGGTTGGTAAAGGGAAACCTGCCACTAAAAGATCCATTGCCAGGTGGATTGTCTCATGTATCCAGTTTTGCTATGAAAAACTGGGTAAGGTTCCTCCCTCAGGCCTGAGGGCTCACTCTGCCAGAGGTACAGCTGCTTCCCTGGCTGCTGCCAGGGACATCCCTGTTCTAGAGATATGTCAAGCAGCTACCTGGAAAACAGTTCACACTTTTACCAAGCATTACTCCCTGGACATCCAGGCTAGGAGTGATGCTCGGTTTGGCACAGCTGTGCTTCAGAACCTATTTCCTAAGTAGGTTCTGTCCCTCCTCCATGGAGGTACTGCTTGCTAGTCTGCATGTGTCATAATATAGCAAGACTTCATGTTGTTTGAAGAAAAAATTACTCACCTTAGTAATGTTGTTTTTTCTAATAGAGTCTTGCTGTATTATGACCTCCCCCCCCCGCCTGCCCCTCTCAGAACCTCTGTTTTTGGGATGTGGGTGGGCAGCGCAGTGTTGGCACTTGGTAGGTGCCCACCTTGTTGTTTTCACCCCTCATTTTTTGGGTCTTCTGACTTGAGTCTTTGTTTTGGGACCAAAAAATGTGTTCTTAGTTAGTAGCCAGTTGGCTAGTGTGGGTTTACAGCTTCCACACAGGACCTCAGTGAGTTTAGCTAGTAAAGATCTGACGGTTTGAGTTTGAAGAACAACAGACAGAGTTTCAACCGAGCTCGAGCTCAGCGTTCCATGCCTGGCATGGAAAGTTAACTCTTTCACCTCCGGAGCAGTTCGAAGGTTGGCACTCACTGCATATGTCATAATATAGCAAGACTCTATTAGAAGAAACAACATTACTAAGGTGAGTAATTTTTTCTTGGGTAACCTTAGTCCCTTTTGGGGGTTTTCCATCCCCCATTGACCTCACCTAGAACATCTTGTCCAACTCATCAACAAATCTCCTTCTGACTGGCTCATTGGGAACTGCTGTATAGTGTCTGGTGGAATGCTGTTCTGGGTGGAATTCCATGCCTAGAATATGCTTGCTTTGCTGCAGTAGTAACATCATTATGTCGTTGTGTCACTGCTGTAGCACAAACACTTAGAATGCTGCCACACAACTGCTTTACTCTTATCATATTGAGCTGGAAGCTGTTTTTTTTTTTTTTTACTTGAACTTACAGAAGCCGCTGCAGCACAATGAATCAGTAATTTTAGCCTGCCACCAACCTTCTGGTGCCTCCCCCCTCCCCCCAACCGCCAGTTCACTGAAAGGAAGTGGAATGTCTAAGGTGAACATGGATGCCCATACACTATAAAAGATAATGTATGGGCAGCCATACACAGACAAGCCTGTGTCTTCATCTCGAGGTTTCTATGGCAACCAGTGAATCCCTCCAGCTTCACTCTCGAGGTTCCTGGTAACCTTAGAAATCTCTCGAAGCAGACACAGGCTTGTTGTGCATGGCTGCCCATACAGTATCCTCTACGTGGTCTCTCTTCAGTGGGCTCTGAAATTAGCCATCTCTCTGGCCACAGTCTGCACTGACCTCTGAACTACCCAAACTACCCCTCCGTACCCCATACCCTTGTTTAAAATGGAGGCATACCTCAATACTGCACGAGCTGCGGAAGATAGCTGGAGGAGACCAATTGACTGAGCCATCACTGCTTACCAGGACGCTGACTGATAGTCCCACATAGAAATTACCATCATTGCTGTGGGGGTTAAAAATACATTCCGTCAGGGAAAAAACATTCTGTGGGCAAATATGTTTTTTTTGTGTAAATACTGCATCCAAGGTGTTGACAAATTAATTCAGAAATGGACTCCTGATTATTCTGAGGATAATGGGGAATATTTATTTATCCAAGTGCAACTCAGTATACTTAACAAGAATCCAAAACTATGGGAGAAACTTTGGAAAAACCTATTTTTTAGAAACATTTCTGCTTGTTTTTCACATATTACAATACATTATATAATACATTAATACATGTTTTTCACATAATACGATACATTTTAAAATACATTGTATTATGTAAATATTGTATAGGTTTCTTCGATCTTGCATGTCCCTTTCATGTCTCTTCAATGTACTGTAACTAAACACTACTATATCTCTGACGTGGAATCTTTGCAGATGAGCTCTACTCAATGGAGCTGCTCTGAATATTCCAATAAATAAATAAAATATTTAGTTTCCCCCTTTTCGTTGTAAATATGCACACCAACAGGGTCATAGTCCCCTGGGCTTCATCAGATCTGGTGACTTGTCTGCTCCTGATATCCCAGTCCTCTCTTTATGACATGCTTCCTGACCCAACTGTAGTGTATCTGATGTGCTGCTAGGTTTAAACGAGATGTGCACTTATGTACACCTAGAGATGTGCATCTCAGTTGCACTACTGTCCGAGAAGTGCACATGAGGTTCAACAGCAGCGCACTTACCATGTAATTTAGGAGTAGCTGATATGCATCTAAAAATGCTAATTAGGTGCACCTTACTTGAGGTGTAGGTTAGAGGTGTACTTGATGTGCACTAAAAATGCTAATTAGGTACACTGTACTTGAGGTGTAGGATAGAGGTGTCAAAAGTCAAGTCAAGTTTATTGCAGGAATTACTCCATTGAGCAGGCTCATTCACAAGGAGGTCCTGAACGTAAATCAGCAACATGTACAGAGATCAGAAATCAGCAACATATACAGAGAAACAGCAGAGAATAGTACAAACAGTCTTAGAACACAATTAACATACAGTGCCAAGGTACAATTTATACATGATATATGCAATATATACAAAATAAGCAATGTATACAATATTTACAAAGTGACACTATAAATTACCTAGTATACTAGGAGGCTGCCAGACCGAGAATTTGAACACAAAGCCATAGTGAATAGAAGAGGACGAGGGAATAGAAAAAGAGATCAAGGTGGGATATAAGAGGAAAGGTGGGAGTGGGGAGGGTGAGGAAAAAGGAGGAGACAGTGGATAAAAGGTGTAAGTCAAGGCTTAGGCCTAGCGGCAACTGCATATATCTTTCATGTTTCTTGTGGCTAATGCTTTAAAGAAATTAACAGAAACAAGGCTGGAAAGTTTAAGGACAGACTGCAGTTTGTTCCAGGCTGCAGGGAGGGCATAGGAGACTGCACGCTTACCAAAGGAGGTACGAATCATAGGAACATCAAGGAGGATACAAGGTGTACTTGATGTGCACTTAAAATAGCTGATTAGGTACACTGTACATGAGGTGTAGGCCAGAGGTGTATTTTTTTAACTGCAAAAAGTTCTTTATTGGTTAAGATTTAAAAAATGCCATACACTGTGTAACCCCTCACCCCTGCCTTTTTAGCAAAACGACAGGTGGCGTGCTGTTGGAACTGACAGCAGTACCTGGTGGGGACTGGGTTCGGGGAGGACTAGGTTACTCGGCACAGGGGGCCTAGGTTTGGCTACTCTGCACAGGGGCACCCAGGTAAATCCGAACACAGGAAGCAATAACTGTAATGTCCAAAACCAGGAGTGGGATTCTACAGTGTGGCTTTTATTCACATCCAAACTCAACAAACAAAGCATAGACGGACCCCCACGGGGCTACATTCCTGGTAATGCAGATTAGAGACAACAGAACACTTCTTTACTATTTCCAGCCCTCAGGCTCTGAACCCACCAGGCACACAGCCCGGACTTGCACGCAGCTTTGGGTACACAGCCCGACTTGTACACTACTTGGGTTTCCCCACTGGCCCGGCTCCCCCGCCGGCCGCTTGATCCGCGGTCCATTTTGGGAAATGCACCAGTTTTCCTGTTGTGGCTCCCCAAACCACCTTAGAGCCTTCGACTCCTAGAGGGAATTTTCCTTCCAGTCCTACGTCTGGGTACTTCCCTCATCACTGGCCAAGTGTATGAGGCAAAGTAGAAATCCACAGAGCAAATCCGTAGAGGTGGACTGGTCACTAAAGATGGGGAGTTTCCTACCTCCAGCTCCCGCAATCCATACCCGGCCATTTCTCTGGAAACTAAACAACTCTTTTACTGAAAGCTTGGCAGTGTAGATTACTGGGTAGACGTATGTCACATCTCCTCTACATGTCTTGACTCCCACTATGTGCTGGACTTGAACATACTTTTACTTTTGGCTAAGCCTATTACTCTAGGCCTCCCACTACTTCAGTAGTCCAATCCCCACTATCACACAAGTCCCAGGGTGAAAACATAGGCCCTTTAGAAAGAGCAGAAACTCACCCTCCAGTTGTAGGTGCCCCACAGGCGATTCACAAATCTTCTTGTCTCCCAAAACTCTTGTACAGATAAGGCAGCTTCTCAACTAGCAGAAGCCAGGGGGTTGCCCCTGGAATATGCAGGACAACCTTTCCTGCCCTATCCCCCGAGGGATGGGGCACTGAGACCTGATTCAGCGGTCTCCACCACTTACAAACTGCTTCTGTCTCTCTCTTTTGGTGGAAACACACCCCTTTTTTCTTAATTGTAGCCCTATGTCAGGGCTGAGGCTTCAAAAGCCTACACAGAGCTGCTGTGCTGCTCTCTCAGCAAGCTCCAAACTCCAACTGACCTACCGACTACTGCTCAAACCTCCCAACATTCTACTCCAACTCCTTGCTGCAGATTCCATTGTGGCTCATGCAGCTGCGATAGTTCTATGATGATGTCATCCCTCAGTCTCAGCTGAGACTGAGAACAGAGTGAGACAGTGTGAAATCCATTTAACTGGAGTTTCACAAGCTGCCTTCCCTGCCTACCACTAGGTCTTACTGGGATTCTAGTAACCCCAGGTAACAAGGGGGTTACAGCTGTACAATTAGCAGTCAGTCACAACTGTTACATCAAGATGCATAAGGCATGCCTGTTAAAGAACTGAGTTGGCCAGATCAACCATCATGCTTGCAATAAAGATGTGTACTACTGTGGCTGACATTTATAACCAAACTTTGCTTTAGTTAACCCCATCCAGCATATCCTCCCCTTCCTATTACAAGGGAGCCGTTGTTCCTTATCCCTCTTCACCTTCGCCCCCCTCGTCAGAGGTGTATTTGACAAGCACCTAAAAACATTAATTAAGTACACCTCAGTGAGGGGCAAAAGTTGACTAGAGCAAGGTATAGTCAGGGGCTGTAGTTGATGTGTCTAAAAGGGTTAATTAGGTATACTTTGGTGAGGTACAGTATACACAGCTCGAGCAGCGGTGTAGTCAGAAGGTATAGCTGAGATGCGCACATCAGTATGACCAGTGCAGCTGGGATTTTTTTTGTCCTTGGTAAGCACGTAAGGCCCGCTAAGCACGTGTGCCTGTTTTCAGGAGGGACCCGGGAGCACTGGGCGCTTAAGTGACTTGCTCAGAGTCACACAGTATGCAAGTGGAGGTTGTGGGAATCAAACCCAGGTCTGCTGGATGTACCAAGCTCATTCACAGCAATTTACTCTAACCTCTAGGCTATACTGCCAGCCCCAATTAACTAACTAAATACAGGACAGAGGTCTTGTCTGAAAGTAAATACTACTATGTCATTAGATAATTTTAAGCTGAACTCTAAAAAGTTGTCTTAACAAGGGAGACTTTGTTCCCTTATCCTTACACCTTCACCACCCCCAGCCTGATTACAGGAATCACACAGACAAACTCATAGGAATCCCTGCATTAAATAGACAAATGGAGCAGAGTCTGCAGAAACAGTAGTCAAGAGACATCGGGCTGGATTCATAAAGTGGCCCTGGGATCGACGCACGCTGCCGCAAACAGCAGCTTGTGTTGATCGTCAGTGCATCAGGGACCTTGCGCCAAATTCAGAAACAGGAGGGGCCCTGGTGCCAAACACCACACAGGTGTGGCAGCCACCCGATGAGCCAAGCATATGGTGCTTGGAAGGGGTTTGCCACAAGCTGCGGGGCAGTCGGGCAGTATCAGTGGCCATTGATGGAGACTTGCCGACCGGTCACCCTGGAGGCTGGCAGGGTCATGGGGGAACAGAATGGGGACATGGAGGGCAGGACAGGAGAAGGGAGGTGGCAACAGACCCCTGATGGGGCAGTGCAAAGCTGCCACAATGATAGTGCAGTCCGTATGTGCATGTGTGGGGGGGCAGTGGCATGACTGGCACCATGGGGGGGGACCCTGAGGGCACCACTTCACTGATGATCTGTAAGTGTCTGGGAGCTGTGGGGGAGTGGGATACCATGGGTGCCTGGCATCAACAGGGGGGACCCATCCAGCAACTGGCCCGGGGGTGGTGCACAGGCAGTTAAACCAGCCCCAGGCTGGACTAACTGTTGAGGACAGTGCACCCTGTGGCGGGGATTACTGAATCCCACTAATGAGGATGCTGCAGCTCTGCCCTAGTGCAAGCCCCTTCCGTCATGGTGCACCAGTGCATCTGTCACAAGGAAGGCAAAAAGCGCAGCTGGCACAGGCGGTTCTCCAGCTGGCCCAGGCAGTGTTGTAGAATTGAGAAAAATGCAAGGTGTGGCACAGGGGAGCCCTTTGCGTTATTTCTCTTTGTCTCAAGCACGTTGCGTCATAATGACTTGTGAACCAGGCCCATTGTTTTTTTATATATACTGTATTTGTGATATATTTATGTATATATGTTGTAGTATATTGCAGGATAGGGGATGTGGCATGGGCTGACTTAAAGCAGCAGTGCAATGAAATTGGTCAAAAAAATTCTACCCTACTCTTTTTTCACTATAAAAGAATTGAGGCATCTTCCACTTTTATTTGGTGGTAACATTTTCTAGTTCCACCAAAATTTGAGCATTTTATAAATGTTTGCATTTAGTTTTGTCTCAAACAAAAAAGTTGGTCACAAAATGTGGCACAGAAATGCCATTGTAGACATGGTAAGGCTAAGACCAAGAAAATAAAAAAAAAAAAACTCATGGTGACTACTGTAGCTTAGGAGGTACCTGGAAAAGTAGATTTGACAGGTATGCTAATGTTTTTTAGCAATTGTAGCTGAAACTAGCTTTTTGGGAAAACATTTTTCGTTGCACTGCCAATTTAAGATATACTTTTTATCTTCATGAGAGGGTATTAGTCATTAATATCTTATGAGTGGGGAAGCCACAAATGAGATAGCAATATGCCAATACCCACAAATGAAGAGAAGAATGATATTTAAGTCAGCTCATGGCATGTTTGATATATGCAACAGGTGTTTAAGTGATCTGTGATAGAGATGGTAAAACAAAAATAAAACATTAACAATGTAAACTAAATAAGAGTACTGAATATTCAATCAAAAAATAAATAGCATTTCACACTGTATTTATTTTTTAAAAGAGTTTTGCTTGGAAAGGCCTACTGAGCCTGTAGTACTCATTTTCATAGGTATTCTGAGGTCCTAAATGAAGTTGATCACTGAGCATGCTCAGAAGTGTATCTTCACATATGAGAATACGTTATCTCAATGTGACCAAAATTAGTTTGATAGGTTTCTGAGCATGCTTAGTGGCAAACTTCATTTTTTCCCACCAATTGTTTAACCAGGAGAGACACACTAAGCTGAAAGCTTGTTTACAGGTGCAGCCTGGGAGCACAGGGAAGTTAAGTGACTTGCTCAGGGTCACACAGTATATACAAGTGGGGGCTGTGGGATTCAAACTGAGGTCTCCAGATTTGCAGTTCAGTGCCTTAAACCACTGCGCTATACTGCCTCCCTGTTATAGCTGTTGTATACCGTGGGAGTGAAAATACATTCTGCACATAAAAAGTCTCTTCTTGACCCAACATGAGCAAAATCAATGAAGCTGGTCACTGAGCATGCTCAGAAATGTCTCTCACTCAGTTTGGCCACTTGGAATATACTCAAAAATGTATTCTCACATGTGAGATGCCATATATAGTGTATGGTGGAATGCTGTTCTAACTCAAAATTCTGCCATACTGAAATGCTGTTCATCCACACAGACCAGAATAAGTGGAATGCCGTACTGACTGTACGTGCAGAACAGCATTCCATTCATTTAGGCTGGGAAGCTTGAGCCGTGCCTGAAAGCCATCGGGGGGGGGGGGGACTGACGTTCGTGATACCAGCATCTTACATGACACCCAAAGGTCGAATGCACAGGCAGTTAAAGTTCAAGGATTATCGGCCGGCCGGTTACAGTTTGCATCAGAGAAATGGATAAATGTATTTTAAGTTAAATTCAAGAAATCTTCCAACCGTCCTGGCAAGTAGGTAACCTCAGAAAATGGATCTTATTTTTGGTACAGGTTATAAACTGTGTTTCTCCTTGTACACCATACACTATAAAAATTCTGGCTTCTCAATCTCGCTGAACCAGTGTGAGTTCAGCCACCTTAGGGTTTATGATTCCTTCAGACCTCTCGAGCTTCGCTCTTGAGGCCGCATGGAATCGTAAACCCCTCTGTGGCTGAACACACTGGTTCAGCACGATTGCTCAGCCAGTATTCTCTATGTCTCGTAACTGAATATAGGGATAATCTTTTCTAATGCTGTGCCATTGAACAGAAAGAGGGGCACGGTTTACATTTTGTACTTTTTCTCCTTTTGTAGCATTTTACCATGTAATGTTTTACCATTTCTGTTGCAAAAAACATTGAACTCCCATGGTGTACATAGGATATCTTATGAGATAGCTCAAACTATGATTACTTGGTGTTAAATGTGGGTGTTACTGTTTCGTTGCACGTGTGGCTTCACTCTGCTCAACCACTCGTGCAAGGGAACAATAACACCAACATTCCACACCAAATCATATTTTGAGCTAACTCGTGGGATATTCTCTATTTATACAATAGAAATGGGGTTAAAAATTACAAGATAAAAATAGTTGTTTCGGCTGATGACAATAGTAATAGCAAGATAACAAAAATATATTTCTTGTTAGTATCATCACAATGGGATACTGAATCAGTCAGAGAGCAGCTTTCACAGTGCTGATGACATCACAATTGTCTAGTGCAGCACTGAAGCCAGTAGTTGAAAATGCACAGGCCTGTAACACTGTCTGTCATGAATGTGTTACTGCCACTTGTATGCCTTTTTATCAACTGAATAAAAATTATTTAAAAAAACAGATAACCAGTTAAGTCTTCTAACAGCTGATTTTAAAGTAAAACCTAATATAAAAACATATTAAAATGCCAGCCGAGTAGGCCTAATGGTCTGTTGAGTCTGCTCGAAAATCAGCACCTGGTCAGGACACTGTTGCTGCCCTCCCTGCTTTCCCTGTAAATCCCCCCGACCCCATCCCCCATCGGAGTTGCACCTCCAGGCCTGGCATTACTCAGTTCTACCTTCCCCTTATACCTGTCCCAGCCCCTCTTGAATCCCTCCACTATACTAACAGCCACTAGTTCCACAGGCAGTGCATTCCAGGGGTCCACCACACTCTCGATGAAGTAGTGTCTCCTAGTCTCCCCCCGAGCCTCCCGCCAACCAGCCTCATGGAGTGCCCCCTGGTGATCCCCTCCTCCCTTAGCAGAAACACCCTGTTTAGGCTGACCCTGTTTACTCCCATCCCTTTAGATATTTAAAGATCTCAATCATATCCCATCTGTCCCTCCTCTCCACCAGGGAGTACAAGTTGAGCTCCTTAAGTCTCTTCTCATAAGATCTTTTCCCCAGACCCCGTATCATCCTGGTCACCCTCCTTCTGGATCCTCTCGAGAAGTGCAGTGTCCTTTTTCAAGTACGGGTGCCAAAGTGGCACGCAGTACTCTAGGTGCCGTCTAACCAGGCAGTTATACAGAGGGAGAAGCACCTCCCGTCTCCTCGAGGTTATCCCCCTGGTGATGCATCTGAGCATTTTATGTGCTCTAGCTGCAGCCCTCCTACACTGCTCAGAGTTGTTCATTTTGGCATCCACAACCACCCCAAGATCTTACTTCTCGGTGTATGATTTTTAGTTTACTATTTACGTATATCTGTTCTGGCTGGAAATTGATTGTTTTAAAATCTTTATTTATATGATTTTTATGTGCAAGCACTTTGGTTCTGGAAAAGCGCTTTTTAGAAATAAAGAATGATAAAGATCCTTTTCCTGTCCCGAAGCCTGCAGTTTCTGTCCCCCCAAAAAAAAGTACTGAGTTCCTGTGCCCCAAGTGGAGACCACTGCATTTCTTGGCATTACACCTCAGTTTCCAGGTGCATGGCCACCTCTCCAGAGTCTCCAGGTCCCCCTGAAGGGCTCTTCTACCCTCCTTCTCATCCACCACTGCTCCCAGCTTCGAGTCATCAGCAAAGAGGCTCATCTCACTCCTGATACCATCCCTGATGTCTGAGATGTAAGCATTAAACAGGAGTGGACCCAGCACTGACCCTTATGAGACCCTGCTCAAAACTTGTAAATTTATGTTGTATAAATCAAATATGCAATGGCCTGACTGCAGATTTCCAGTTTATCATCAACTGTGAGAGGTCATGACTTTTTTCAGCTCACTCGTGCCTCTACCATTCATAAGTTATGGTCCTGCTCCCTCATACTTTTGTATATTTTGAGTCAGGACATTGCATGTCCCATATACAGGATAGTCATAATGAGAGAGTGCAAACCTTGTTTTTTTACATTCTGGCATAGGCACCTGGTGTACATTTCGGGAGGGCATAAACTATAAATTCTGGGAGGGTTGCAGAGGCCTAGGAGGCAATTTCTTGGAGGGACTTGGTGTACACATTTTGGAAAGGGCCATGCTCAGTGAGATGGTAAACATTCCTGGGTGCTCAGAAAGTACTGTAGTTTGTAAATGCTCATGAAGGCGGTTGACACAGTGCTTATGACTTTTAGGGCCAGTCATAGCACATTGTGGCCCTTGCAAACGGGGTCACTGGATGCTGCATATACACAGAGTTGCCAGTACTAAGCGAAATTGTTATTATGCATACAAAACTGCGTAAAATTACTGATTTTGCATTCACACAGTTTTGCCTACATTGTGCCAAAATCTAGCGGAATTTCACAAATTCTTTTTTTTTATAATTGTCAATTTTCTTAAATGTGAGTTTTTTAAAATGCACGATTTAGCCAAATAAAACCATTTTTTTCCAGAGTAAAAATGTTTTAAATGTGATTTTTTTAAATGCTCAATTTCCACCAAAACTGCCCATTTTAAACACAATGTTCTAGTTTGCGGAATTGAGTGAAATTACCCGAAATGGGCACAATTTTGAGGAAAGTGCTCAAAACTGATTTTTCCAATTTTGACTAGCACTACTAGTAACTTGTTGACCTGTGCACAGTAGTGGGTGTCAGGCAATTGGGGGCTACTAGACACCAGGGACAGGGATTGTATAGATCAGAAGTTGGTGGGAGAGGAAGATTGGATGGGTGGGGGGGCATCTGGATGGCAGGGACTTGAACAGTGGAGTTAGGAGAGGGAGGGAGGTGGGATTGGATTGGCTATGTGAAGGAATGGCAGTAACGCTAGTCACCACTGAATGCTTGTAAAGAGGATTAACATCACAGATACAATGTTAAAATATAACATTACAGCATGTGTCAAGTCTATGTCACAACTCTAAACACTAAATGGGATGAAGTTGGAAGGAGGGCGATTCAGAGGAAATGTGAGAAAGAATTTCTTCACAGAAAAAGGGTGGTGGACAAGTGGAACACCCTGCCAGAGGAAGCAGTGGAGGCTGAAACAATAATGGGATATAAGAATGCATGGGATAGACCTAAGGGGATTCTGAAGTTTGGGTTAAGGGGTAAAAGACTTCTAGAAAAACTTAAAGGGAACTTACAAGCTCAAATGGCAGACTGAGTGGGCCATAGGCCCTTATCTGCCAACAGTGTCTATGTATCTATGTAAATAGTGTTGGGTCTGGGACCACTTACTTGCCAAAATGTTAGTGAGTGTTAGCCCAATAGCACCAGCTAACATCAGAAATGCACACTTGCATTGCACTGCGCTGCACTTGCAAGGAGGATATATACTACTTTTTACAGCTGCAGTGGGCGGAGCCTGCAACCATCTTGCTGTAGCTAGAAAAAGGGATACCAAAGCACAAATTTGGAGTTGCAGTACTTCCTTCAGCAACTCCAAATCAGTGCACTCATTTCCCGCCCACCCCCATGGGCACACAACTTTCTGCTGTCGCCTACTGAGCTTGCTGAACTCTCGGCAGAACACAGCACAATCTGCCATGTCCAAGATGGCCACCCCAGCTCAGTGCACATGTGCAACTTCACTTCCACAGTTGCGGTGAAGTCTCGCATGTACACTGAGCTCACGACGGAACATTCCACCATGCCCAAGATAGCCGCAGTGAGCTCAGTGCACATGCTGGACATCACTGCAACTGTGCAAGGAAAGTCACACATGCGTGACAACTCGCACGTGTGCACTGAGCACCAGCGGTCATCTTGGACACGGTGGACTGTGTTGTGTTCCACCGTGAGTTCAGCGACTTCGGCTGCAGCCGTATCTGCTCTGGCCAGAATTTGTTTGTTTATTTATTTGTCCATCCATCATCTGTCCATCCAATACAGCACTGTCAGTGGCTCAGTAGATTGCATGCTCTCCTCTGCAGCCAGAATATTAGAAGAATACTGGTTCTAGTCCTACACCAGGAACATGTGCAAATATCTAATACTGACACCGTAGAGCAGCGGTTTTGGGGCTGCTGCACTGTTAAGGTGCTGTCCTTTGGATGAGCCATTAAACCGAGATTCCTTCTGCCCCTCTCTGGTGGCTGTCCAGGTAGAAGTTAAAAGATCCCATGGCACTTATCATAAATGTCCTGGTCAACGCTGCCGCCATCACTAAAGAAGGTTTATGTAGCGGGTCCATTGGAGCAGAACCACCCACAATGCTGGTGACCTAGGTTCACGAATGAGCCCATGTCATCAGGCACCAGACTGTAAGGAGGAGGACTGAGTGTCCTAATGGAAAGAACATTTTCTCAGATGACAATGAGGGAGGGCATTGTGTGCAGCTCTGCTGGGTAACCGCATTTGGTGGTGAAAGCCGAAGGAACTCGAACTGGGTAAGATGCCTCCTGACACAAACTGCATGCAAACGCTGGGCCATCCTAGCCCATGAAAGTGTCCCTGGGGGAAGGAAGGATGAACACTGGCAAGAAACAGACAAAAAACAGTGGGATTGGATGCGGAACCAAAAACTGATTATGAAACACAACACAAGGGCAACACTCTAAGTACTCACAGAAATCCGAACAATATCCAAACCAAAGTTTAATGCACAAAGTGGCAACACTAATGGCATGAAGTGACAGGGCTTTGTAACGGTTTTCTTTTTTGGTGCATTAAACTTTGATCTGGATATTATTTGGATTTCTCTCAGCACATCTGATTTTTTTCGCTGTGCAACACCGAGTGCTGCCATTGTGTTGTGCCTCCTGAGGACCGGAAAGATAACCTGACCGAGGCAGGATGAAGTTGTGAACCTCTGTCATGCTCTGCACGGCTTGCTGGTCACCCTCCTCCAATGAGCAAGACTTCTGAAGGGGGTTTGTGGAACCTCAGCAACTCCACCATGTGGCGTATGCCACTGTGGTATTGGAGGATGGGGTTAAGAACCCCAGAGATGGCAGCTGATGGGAGTGAGTGGGGCAGAGAGATGTGGGTAGGTCAGACAAGAAGAGGGCATAAAAAGAAAGTAATAAAAAAGTCTATGTAAACAATCCAACAGGACACACCTGGAAGCAAGCTGTCATAGCTTAGTTTGCTATTCCTGGTCAAATATATAAAAAATTAAAACTTGGATTCACACAACTAGTGAGTGACCCTTTCAGCTAATTTTGCTTTAAAAGCAGCTCCCTGCATTGCCAAACCCCACACCCCGAGGTCGTGTTGTGCTCAAAACGCTGCAGTAATTTGCTGGTACTTGCCTCTGCACATATGTCAGGCAGTGGCACTGCATATGTGGTCTGATTTAAGCTACTGTCATTTTCATTTCTTCAGCTACTGTCCTTCGTTCTTTCTTTTTTTCTTCATCATAAAGCTTTTTACCTGCTGGGTAGGTGGGCGGCTCTTCAGCCTTGTTCCTGATCCTCATGACTGGCACATGCCTTCCTTGATCTTGGGGGGAAAGTCCCCCATGGATTCCCCCATGGTGGGGGGGAGGGCCGTCCTCCCCCCAGTCTGAAAATCCAGATTATCCCGAGTTGAGTGGTGGTACGGGTGCAGGTAGGGCTTCATGTAGCCCATCCTCCCCACTTTTCCATTTTCTGGGTCCCCATTCTTTCCCTGCCACCATTCTGCATGGCCATGGCCCTACCCTTCAAGCTGTTTGAGCCTGCACTACTGTTGGACCTCTGCCCCGGTAAGAGTAATAAGCCAAGATGGCTGGCCACCCCTTCCTGGGAGAGGAAAGCAGTCCCCGGGACACTCGATCCTCTCCCACCCCGCCAACCCCCAGCAACCCATACTCATTCCCGAACATGGGGTGCCTGCATGGCAGGAGATGAGGCATTCAGTGTCTCAGCCCTCCATGCCACTGGGTCAACCCTGTCCTTTGTTCTGTCGAGTGCTTTACTGGTGACCTGTGCATTTTTGGAGATGGCTGCTTCTTGTGGGTGCACTGCGGATGGCTGCATTGGATGTGTCCCTGTTTGTTTTCACCCAACAGGACACACCTGTCAGCGAGCTGTTACAGCTCAGTGTGCTTTTCCTGGTCAAAGATTATGAATAAATAAATGATCTGGGTTATGACTCACTTAGAAAAAGTATCATTTCCTCATCATCTTTATTTAGTAACCAGGTTGGGTCAAGAACAACATTTTCACAGATGACCCGGAATCCATTTATAGTTAGGTTCTGGCGAGAGGCGTCAGATCGTTATAGTAACTGACAAAATAAAACTAAGCAAAATATCTGTCATGCAATCAGGAAAAGGTCCCAGATAAAACTAAAAATTATACCCGGCAAACGTATTAATTCTATAATCTGATGTTGCGGAACAGGAAATACGGTACAGTCCATTTGTTTATGACACACTTTTGTATGTTGTGCAGTGGGGTAGCGTGCGACAAAACAGATGCAAAGCACTTAGTATACAGCCGCTCATAATTGGATACCAGATGCCTTCCTTGGCTGGTTTGCTACATTATCGGGCCCCCAAACCTTCACTGTTGCAGTACTAGGTTTGGCCAGCAGGTGTCCCTGCTTGACCAGCTATTTAACTTTCTCCGCTGTTCACTCACCGCTGAGAAGCAGAAGCAACTGTATTCCCTACAAACAGGATTATCCTTTTATCAGTTCTTTCTTTGAGAGGTTTCCATTAACTGTCTTCTTTCAGAGATGGAGGGTGGGGCAGAAAAGCTATTCCAAGAAGCTCTGTCAGAATCTTTAGGCCCCTTATGTTCCCAGTAATATGCTATATTAAAAAAGAGACACATTTTCACCACCATTTGGGAGGACTAGTTTATTTATTTATTTTTTTATTTGCAAATTCCTTTTTTACTGCCCCCTCCCAGCTGACCAGTTTCTTCTGCTGGAGCAACTCAAGATCTTGCTTCATTCAAGCTGGCAGACAAGATTTGTATTGAGATCTTGTTCTGTAGAAAACCTTTTATATGACATAGTGCACCCCCAATTTAGTTTAGGCTGTACCAAAACTCAGACCTGCCAAATAAAAGAATAACTGACATGACAACTCCAAATGTTGCACTCTCAAATCGTGGCAGCCATAACAGTGAGACACAGTCGCCACAGAACCCCTTCCTTGAACTCCACCGGTCTTTAGCCCCATCATCCCACCAGCCTCATAATGCTGGTGAACCGGCCCAAAATAGAGTTGCCTGTGCTGCTGCTACTCCAGTGGGACAAACCTTCCCTCATGGTGAATCCGAAGACCAAGTCCCAGGCTTATACAAAGTTCATGGTAGTCACAGGGAGGGACAGTACCAGACGGAGCGGAAGGAGTGGGGGGCATCAGCAGTGTGACGTGCCAACCGTGGACACATTTATCATATTTTAAGGGGAATGGTGATGATGATCACATCCTTCTACAACAGCAGTCGACTGGCCACTTGCCAGCCAGTCAGGTTTTACTACAGAAGGACATCCTCATCATTCATTTGTACTAGGAAGACAGTGCTGAGACTAAGATGAGTGTGGCAATCATTACACTGTGGGACACCAATTAAGGCTAGCCAAAAACACAGGCTCACCCCCCAAAAACTCATTTCATGGTGCATTAGCAAAATGACATGTACTCATGAGGTGATGTGGCAATATGGCCACCCTAAAAATTTGGAGTAAGTCACCCAGAAATAGCCAAGGTATGGCCAAAGGTTAAAGCAGCGGTGCAGTGAATTTTGTTTTTTTCAAAAAAGCTACTTTTAGCTACAGTCAATTAAAATATTAGCACACCTGTCAATCTACTTTTCTACATACCTCTTATGCTGTGCCCCATAAGTTTTTTTTATTTTCTTGATTCTAACCCTTATTGGGTTTACAATGCTACTTCTAAGTCAAATGTGGTGGCCATCTTTTTTTTCTTGAGAAAAAAACTAAAGTATTTATAAAATACTAAAATTTTGGTGGAACAAAAACATTTTGCCACTAAATAAACCTGGACAATGCCTGGAATCTTTTATAGTGAAAAAAAAAGTAGGGTCAGTTTTTTTGCCCAGTTACATTGCATTGCTGCTTTAAAAAATGCCCAAAAAGGGCCGGCCCAGTGGCGTTGGAGGTTGAGGCGCTGGACACTACACCTTGCACCATGCCGGCGATCTGGATTCGGTAACGAGCCTGGGTCGCCGGGGTCAACAGGGAGGAGAGAGGATTGAGCATCTGGAGGACTGCTGTCCTCACTCAGGGAGGGGAGGGATAGCTGTCCCACTCATTGATCGCCCTCTAGTGATGGCTGGAGGGAGATACAGGTCAGGAAGCTCGAGCCGATGTACGATATCAGTGGTGAGGGAGAAATAAACCAGGAAAATGGAGCTGGCAGGCTCCATAATGGCCCCGCCAGTGCCCTGTCCTGACACCCAGAATCTGGATTTGGTCTCCGGAGAGGGGGGAAGCCAGCAGTCCTTGCCCTGGCCCCTCTCATGAGGGGGGGTAACCTGTGGGGGATCACCTGGATAGTTGGGTGGGGGAAGGTGGGTCCAGAGACTGAGTCCCTCCAAGGGAGGGACCGGAGTCACCTGCCAGGCTCCCCAGAGGACAAATAGAATAATTGAAAAAAAAAAAATACCCAAAAAGAAACTAAGTCCAGGAGGAACTGTAGCTGGGAAATATTTGCAGTCATTTGTGACTACACCTGTTACTTAACCTCTGTGAAATAGGTGTCTGTTAAGGGGAGGAGCTGAAAGGGGCCTAGTTGAACTATGGATTTAAAACAGGAGTTGTTTGTGGTCTCTGTCTGTTGAGACAGAGAAAGAGAGAGAGAAAGCAGCCAAAGCTTCCTTATATCTAGGATGTTATTTTCTAGAATACGCTGAATTGAATTATTACTTTTTGGACCTGTGTAAGTAACTAGTATTGATTCTGTCTTTGGGGTTGACTTTTCTTAGTTTAACTTTAATTTGCTCAGGAGGAACTGTAGCTGGGAGATATTTGCAGTCATTTGTGACTAGACCTATTACTTAACCTCTGTGAAATAGGTGTCTGAAAGGAAGAAAGGCACTCCCCGGGGTGGAAGGTCAGACTTGTAGTGATTGTTTCTGGCCGTCATAGGTTTACTCCCACTCACCCCACCCACCCCAAGCACATAACTTACTTTATAGCAGGGGTTCTGACATCACTTCCCCAAAACTGCTAACAACATACACCTGTTCATATCCTTAAAGGCACAGTACACTGAATAGGGGTAGAGACACTCACAAGCTCGAGCACACTAAAACAAGAACAAAACAAAAAAAAGAAAAGCATCTGTAACAGGAAGGGACACAGACATTTGGGGAATGGTGCAATGCACTGGCTATGGAGCAGCAGTCTTCCGGGAGACATTCTGGAGACTGCGTTGCTGCCCTATTTGCAGGCACCTCTCTGGTCTGAGGGAGGAGGTTGTTTGTTTCCATGCTGACATGGCAAGGATTCGGGAAACCTGCTCCCGCCCAGGGACCACCCAGGCCACCGCCACTACCTCAGAGGTTGCCAAGAAAAAGGAGTGGTTGGACCACAGTGGGCTAAGGGAGGGTGAGGGTGGTGGAACTGAGGCACATCCCACCAGTTGTGCCTCTCCACACTTCATTTGCCACTCTGGCAGAGCATGGTTCTTCTATGGAGGCACCCACAGTGGAGACCAAGGAGGATGCTGGGAACCTCCACAATGGAGACCCTCAAGTGGGTGGCACAGGACCCCACAGGGGAAGGAAACAACTCCTGGTGGGGGACTCAATTGTTTAAGGGGTAGAACTGGGGGAGGGAGGGTAATGGGAGGTAAGGTGCCTGCCCGGCACCATGGCTTGGAAGGACAGGAAACGAATCTTCAGGGTCATGGGAGCAGCTGCAAGGGGGAGTTAGCTGGATGTTATTATCCACCTAGGGACAAATAACCTGGCTGAGAATGGGATCAGAGCAGTGCAACAGGAGTTTTTGGAGTTGGGGAGGGGCCTTAGACAAGTAGCACACGTGGTAACTTTCTCGGAAGTGCTACCTGTTTATGATATGGATGAGGCTAGGGTACTCCATACCATGGGATTCAATGACTGGTTGAAAAACAGGTGCAGAGCTCAAGGATTTGGCTTCATTGGGGACCGGGGTTTCCTCCTGGAGGGATACAGGCTTATACAGGCGCGATGGTCTGCATCTATCCAGGAGGGGAACCAGGATCCTAGGTGAGAGGTTTAAATACTTCATTGGCAAGCATTTAAACTAGCCAAGGGGGGAGGCACTGAAAAGGAGAAGGGAAATCCTAGCTCCCCAAAAAAATCAAGGTAGTTAGTGAGGTAAACACCAAGATAGAGCAGTCGATAGGGAGAAGGGCAGGGGTAAATGGAAAAAGACAAAGGCAGTAAGGACAGGATGGGGCAAAAATAAATAAAGCCATAAATAAATGGAGGGTAATGAGTACCAATGCCCGTGCCTAGGTAAAAAGCTTCCCGAAATGGTGGTCTTGATGGAAGAGGGATGCCTGGATATTGTGGCAGTCACAGAAACATGGTATACAGAGAACCATAAATGTGATGTCAGCATACCAGGGTACACAGTCTACAGGAGGGACAGGGAGGGAAGAAGAGGAGGAGGAGGAGTAGCTCTCAATGTAAGGGAAGAGAGCAAAGCAACAGAACTAAAGGGTAAACAGTGAGGAGAGGAAGCACTGTGGGTCACCCTGGAGACTGGAAATGGCACCACAGTCTGCACAGGGGTTGTATATGGACCCCTCATCTCAGGGGGAGGAAATGGACAAGGAAATGATAGAAGGCATCCTTGGGATGGCAGAGAAAGGGAAGATAGTGCTGATGGGGCACCTGAATATGCCAGATGTTAACTGGAGTACCTTTGCTGCAGCCACATCCAAGAGCAGGACCATTCTCAATGCCTTACAGGGGGCATGCCTCAGACAGTTAAGTTTTGGAACCCTCTCGGGAGGGAGCAATCTTAGATCTGGTATTCTCAAATGAGGAGGGAGAGAGGATCTCCGATCTTGAAGTGGGTAGCCATCTGGGAACAAGCGACCACCAGTGTGGTTCACGATAAACTTAGCTGTAGAGTCAAGCCATACAAAAGTGAAGGTACTGGACTTCAGGAGGGCTGATTTTGTCAAAATGGGAGAGTGCCTCAGAAAAGCACTAGCAAACAAGCAAGAAGGTGGGGTGGAGCAACAATGGGGAAAACATCAAAACCGCCATCACAGAGGCAACAAGCCTTTGTGTGAAGCAAATAAACAAATCAAAATGAAAGAAAAAAACACTGTGGTTCTCTTAAGAAGTGGCGGGAAAGGTAAGGGAGAAAAAAATAGCATTCAGGAAGTATAAGGAAACCCAAAAGGAGCAGGACAGAGAACTGTACCAGTTAAAGCAGAAGGAAGCGGGGAAGGCAGTCAGAATAGCAAAGGCCCAAACCGAGGAAAAGATAGCCAACTCGGTTAAGAAGGGATATAAAACCTTTTATAGGTACATTAGGGAGCAAAGAAAGACTAAGTCAGGGATACTGATGCTGAATAAAGAGGAAGGTGGTTGGGCAGAGAGCAACAGTGAAAAAGCAGGGATTCTGAACTAATACTTCTGTTCAGTATTCACAATGGAAAAGCAGGGGGAGATACATAATCCAGTCAATAGAAGGACTTTGGATAGGGGGGTTGATATTAGTCCTTTCACTGAAGAAAGGGTTCTGAAAGAACTCTTAAAACTGAAGGTGGATAAAGCAATGGGGCCTGATGGGATTCACCCAAGAATTCTAAAAGAACTAAGGGAAGAACTAGTAACAACACTGACTACCCTTTTTAATAAATCATGGGAGGATGGGGTGGTACCTGAGGACTGGAGGAGGGTGGATGTGATTCCCCTTCACAAAAGTGGGAGCAAGACAGGCAGGAAACTACAGACCTGTCAGTTTGACCTCAGTGGTAGGGAAAATGATGGAATCACTTCTGAAGGAAAGCATTGTTGAGTGCCTAGAGGCCAGTGGGGCACAGGACCCAAGGCAGCATGGACTCCCAGCAGGATGGTCATGTCAGACAAATCTAATTGATTTCTTTGACTGGGTGACCAAAGTAGTAGACCAGGAAGGGGCTGTGGACATGGCCTACCTAGACTTTAGCAAAGCTTTTGACACAGTCCTGCACAAAAGATTAATAAACAAATTAGCCAGCCTGGGAGTGGGTCCCAGGGTGGTAGCCTGGGTAAAACACTGGCTGGACAACAGGACACAGTGGGTAATAGTAAATGGAGTCCACAGTGAAGAAAGGGCAGTTACTACTTGGGTACCGCAGGGTTCAGTACTAGGGCCTGTTCTTTTTAACGTCTTTATAAGTGACATTGCAGAGGGACTGGAAGGGAAAGTATGTCTCTTTGCAGATGACACAAAGATCTGCAACAGGGTTGATACGCAAGGTGGTGTAGAAAGGATGAAAAGGGACTTGGCAAGGTTGGAGGAATGGTCAGATGTATGGCAGCTTAGATTCAACGCAAAGAAGTGCAAAGTAATGCACCTGGGAAACAAAAACCCAGGGGAAGAGTGCACAGTGGGGGGTGAGATATTGACAACAACAAAAATGGAAAGGGACCTGGGGGTAGTCATATCAGACAACATAAAGGTGGGCCAGCAATGTTAGAAGGCAGTAAGGAGGGCTGGGGGGATAAAGGGATGCACAGGAAGAGGCATCATCAGTAGAAAACAAGAAGTTGTTGGCCCTCTCTACAGACAGTTGGTAAGACCACATCTGGAGTACTGTGTACAGTTCTGGAGACCCCATCTCCACAAAGACATAGACAGGGTGGAGGCTGTCCAGAGGAGGGCAACCAAAATGGTGCAGGGTCTGCACCACAAGACATATGAAGAAAGGCTAAAGGAGCTTAAGATGTATAGCCTCGAGGAAAGGAGAGAGAGGGGGGACATGATAGAAACTTTCAAATACCTTAAAGGAATCAACAAAGTCCAAGAGGGTAGCATCTTTCAGAAAAAGAGATGCAAGAACAAGGGGGCACAATTTGAAGATAGGGGGACTGGCTCAGAGGTAATGTGAGGAAGTATTTCTTCATAGAGTGGGCTGTAGATGCATGGAACGGCCTTCCTGAGGAGGTTATAGAGTCAAAAACAATGGGGGAATTCAAGAATGCATGGGACAGACATAAGGCAGTTTTAGTGGGGGGTAGGAGGAAGTAGGCTGTTAGTTAACTAGGATCTGCAGCTTATCCGTTAGGTAGGGAAATGGGCAGGCTAGGTGGGCCAAATGGTCCTTATCTGCTGTCAAATTCTATGTTTTTAGCATCAGCAGTAGGCACATTTAGACTTAAGTTTTGATGGCCACATAAAAAGTCAGAAAAACTTTCAAGTCCAACACAAACAAAATGTGTAAAGCTGCAAAATTGCAATCTGTATGCTCAAAGTCAATGTTCAAAGTCATGATACAAGTTAGGAATCATGTTCTGTGCTTCATGCAGGGCTGAAAGGGGCCAGCATGAACATGCAAGGTGCGATTCATGTCATGTTTTGCACAAAGCCCAAGGGGCCCTGCACAAACAAGTTAGGTTAGTTAGTAAGTTAGAGCACAGCTCCTGTTCTGCCATTCCATGGGACTTGTGTGATGCATGCACTAAGGTACTATAGCTATCCAAAAAAGATAGGAAATTAATGTAAAAAAAAAAACCCTATGCGAATGCACCCGTTAGAGATTTTAAGACTTCACAATTAAGGAATTCTGATTTTAGGAATTTTTTTGAACCTTAACTCCCCCCACCCCCATGGACTCCACCAAACTGAATGCCAAATCACAATCCAGATCCAAATCCCAAAGGGCTCCATGCAAAGCAAGTCAGGGTTCAGGTCCTGTCTCAGGTAAGGGCCCAAAGGACCCATGCAAAGCAAATCAGGGCTCAGGACCTGTCTCAGGAAGGGCCCCCGTGCAAAGCAAATCAGGGCTCAGGTCCTGTCTCAGGTAAAGAGCCCCATGTAAAGCAAGTCAGGGCTCAGGTCCTGTCTCGGGTAGGGCCCAAAGGTCCCCATGCAAAGCAAGTCAGGACTCAGGTCCTTTTTCAGGTAGGACCCAAAGGTCCCCATGTAAAGCAAGTCAGGACTCAGGTCCTGTCTCGGCTAGGGCCCAAAGGTCCCTGTGTAAAGCAAGACAGGATTCGGTCCTGTCTCAGGTAGGGCCCAAAGGGCCCCATGCATAGCAAGTCAGAACTCGGGTCCTTTTTCAGGTAGGGCCCAAAGGTCCCCATGTACAGCAAGTCAAGATTCAGGTTCTGTCTCAGGTAGGGCCCAAAGGGCCCCATGCAAAGCAGATCAGGACTTGAGTCCTGTCTCGGGTAGGGCCCAAAGGACCCTATGCAAAGCAAATCAGGGCTCAGGTCCTGTTTCAGGTAGGGCCCAAAGGTCCCCGTGTAAAGCAAGTCAGGACTCAGGTTCTGTCTCGGGTAGGCCCCAAAGGGCCCCATGCAAAGCAAGTCAGGACTCGGGTCCTGTCTCAGGTAGGGCCCAAAGGTCCCTCTGTAAAGCAATACAGGATTGAGGTCCTGTCTCAGGTAGGGCCCAAAGGGTCCCATGCAAAGCAAGTCAGGACTCAGTTCCTGTTTCTGGTAGGGCCCTAAGGGCTCCGTGCAAAGCAAGTCTGGACTCAAGACTTGTTTGTGGTAGGGCCCAAAGGGCCCCATGCAAAGCAAGTCCAGACTCATGTCCTTTTTTAGGTAGGGCCCAAAGGTCCCCGGGTAAAGCAAGTCAAGACTCAGGTCCTGTCTCGGTTAGGGCCCAAAGGGCCCCATGCAAAGCAAGTCAGGACTCAGGTCCTATTTCAGGTAGGGCCCAAAGGTCCCCATGTAAAGCAAGTCAGGATTCAGGTCCTGTCTCAGGTAGGGTCCAAAGGGCCCCATGCAAAGCAAGTCAGGACTCAGGTCCTGTCTCAGGTAGAGCCCAAAGGGCCCCATGCAAAGCAAGTCAGAACTCAGGTCCTGTTTTGCATAGGGCCCAAAGGTCCCTGTGTAAAGCAAGTCAGGATTCAGGTCCTGTCTCAGGTAGGACCCAAAGGGCCCCATACAAAGCAAATCAGGGCTCAGGTCCTGTCTCAAGTAGGGCCCAAAGGGCCCCATACAAAGTAAGTCAGGGCTCAGGTCCTGTCTCAGGCAGGGCCCAAAGGGCTCTATGCAAAGAAAACCAGGACTCTGATCCTGTCTCAGGTATGACTCAGACAGTTCTGCGTGAAGCAAGTTAGGACTCAGGTCCTGTTTTGCACATCCAGCTTAACGCAGATCACCTTCTGAATGTACATACTAGAGTCGTACAGTGGACGTGTAAGGATGGTGCTAGCATGTGTTTCTCATATAAACACTACAGCATCATTCTAAGCTATTCCATTTTCTCATGGCGGGCATGACACAAGAGTGGGAACTGTTAAAACTTCAAAATCGCATATCTTAGTTCACGGATGAAGCAAAACAAAATAAAAATTGGTATATTGATGCTTTTTGCCAGAACAAAAACATTATTGTTAAAACACTACTCGCTGACTAAGAAATAGTGATGCCAGATGTTTAAATCAGCAGTATTTGTTAGACACCATGTCATTTTTTAAGCAATAATGTATTTCTGACAAAAATATCAATATTTTCAGGAGTTGGAAAAAGAGATCGAGAAATAGATTGTTACAGAGTGAGGGAAATGATGTACTGAAATTAATACCAGCTTCTTGGGGAGGCAGGGAAGCCCTGCAGCACTTTTTAGAGGGTGAGCGGAAGCACTTCAGCATTCCTTAAACCCCAGCAGGAAGCACTGCAGCATTCTCTAAAGGGGTTGGGGAAGCTCTGCAGCACTCCTTAGAGGGTGTTGGGGAAGCACTGCAGCATTCCTTAAAGGGGGCAGGGAAGCACTGCAGCATTCATTAAAGGGTCGGAGAAGCACTGCAATGCTCCTTAAATGGGGACAGGAAGCACTGCAGCATTCCTTAAAGGGGACACAAAGCACTTGCTGCATTCCTTAAAGGGGCGGGGAAGCATGGCAGCACTTCTTAAAGGGTGCAGGGAAGCACTGCAGCATTCCTTAAAGGGGACAGAAAGCACTGCAACATTCCTCAAATAGGGTGGGGAAGCACTGCAGCACTCCTTAAAGGGGGCGGGGAAGCACTGCAGCATTCTATAAAAGGGGCAGAAAGCAGTGCAGCTTTCCTTAAAGGAGCAGGAAAGCACTGCAGCACTCCTTATAGGGGGCAGAAAAGCACTGCCTGCAGCACTCCCTAAAGGGGACAGGAAACACTGCAGCACTCCTTAAAGGGGCAGGGAAGCACAGCAGCACTCCTTAAAGTGGTTGAGGAAGCACTACAGCACTCCTCAAAGGGAGCAGGAATGCACTGCAGCACTCCTTAAAAGGGCCAAAAAGCACTGCAACACTCCTTAAGGGGGGTGGGAAAGCACTTCAGCACTCCCTAAGGGGGTAGAAGGCACTGCAGCATTCCTTAAAGGAGGTGGGGAGGAACTGCAGCGCTCCTCGAAGGTGGGTGGTGAGGCACTGCAGCACTCATTAAAAGGGGTGGGGAAGCACAGCAGAATAGCCCATTCTTATCTGCTTACTTCCTGTTCTCTTTCTGTGTGTCTCTCTATTTTTTGAGTCTCCAGGTCTGTATCATCAAGTCTATATGTAGCCTTTCTATAGCGCTACTATACATACTCCAGCCAGTAACATCATGGGTAGCAATCGGTCTTTGGCTCCTAGCACAGATACCGCTACTTGCTGCTTCAGTGAAAACTGAAGACACTGAAGGGCTGTTTCATTGCCAGCAATGTAGCAGCTACACAAGTAGCGGTATCGGTGTCAGGAGCTGCTGACTGATGGCAACTGATGAAATCATTAGCTGGAGCACCTATTGAATAGGGGCACATTGAGGAGCTGTTCCATCATCATCGGTGTGGTAACTAACACAAGTAGTGGTACAGGCATCAGGGCCTGCTGACTGATTGTAACCAGTAATGTTGCTGGTTGGAGCAGCTGTAATGGTGCACTTTTGGGATACACTGTGCCAGAAGACACATAGAGAATACAGGTTGGGCAACCAAGCACAACCAGCCTGTGCTGCCACAGATGGGTTCTGATTACATCAGACCTTGAGAGCGAAGTTCAAGAGGTCTGATATAATCAGAAGCCCGAGGTGGCAGCACAGGCTGGTTGGATATGTGGTTGCCCAACCAGTATTTTTCATAGTGTATATATTTCTTTGTTTTAGTTTCTTTAATTTTTGTTTTAAGCAAAAGAGTTTTCACAGCGTTCAGCAGCAGCAGCAAACAGTTTCAGTTCAGAACTTGAACTGATTGCTGTGCGCTGGAAACACCAGCTGCCATAAGGATTTTTAATCAGCTGGAACATTGTCTCTCCACAGAAAAGTACAGCCACATTGCATGACCTTTGAACTGTGGTACAACATTTCAGTTGGCATGGAAATCCATGCAGAGCAAACCTTCACTATACTGTACACTGTAAAATGATAGTGACCTTGAAAAGAACACAGATATGAACAAAGGTAGTGACTAGGGGACACTGTAAGGCTTCCCTTCCCCTTTAGAAGTACAGCTGGGAGGTTGGCCTAGTGGCATGGCATGCTGGCACACTAATTGTCACACCAGCTACCACATTGGTGACCCCTTGTTTGGGGGAATGAGCATGGATCACTTAGGGCCTGGCCGGGGAGAGGGAGGATTGAGCATCCCCAGACAGCTCTCCTGCTGGTGGGGGGGGGGGCAGCGTACAAGTTTCCTGCTAGGCAGCTGCCACCTGAAGGAATCTGAGTGGGTAATGGAACACAAGGAAAAGGAATCCCACCTGCAGGACATTGGGGGGCATCTCCACGGAGGCAGAGTATGCAAAATGTGTCTTTGCACACACTATGGACGCTCAGGGAGGAAATGGTTGAAAAAAGTCTGGGGCTGGACTTTCAGCTTGTCTGGGACTAAGTCCCAACCTGCAGACATCGCTGCGGGGTGACATCTCAGCACTAGCAGAGATTCGTATTTTCAGCAGACGCAGCTGCGGGAGATGTTACACCTGCTCCCACCAGGCACAGAATTTTCCCGCAGCTGTGTTGAAAAAAACTGCCACAAGCTGCCATAAATTGTGGAGCCAGTCGTAAACCGACTCCACCTTTGAAAATATGGCAGCTGTGGGAACAACTGCAGCTCCGCATGTGGTGACGCACTTGCACCAGTTTTTTCCTGCAGCTGCAGAACTGACAGGGTCTTGAAAATCCAACCCTAGATCGTGGCAAGTGACTGACCCAATCCTCCGCAGGCCCCTCACTGGTGACTTGGTATGTTAGAGCCCTGCGGCAGAGGACAGTTGGAGCACACGGTAAGTCCCAGAGAAGCCGGATGATGGGGCTAAGGGGACCGGTCTGGAAGTGGTCTGGTTGGCTGACAGCAGAAGAGAAAATTCTGAGTCAAAAAAAAAAAAAAGTAGAGCTGGGAGAACCTCAGAAGGCTCTGAAAAGTTCTGATAACCCTTGAAAAGTTCTTTTTATCTATATAGCTTTCTACCTGTTGGGATGACAGGCAGCTCTCTTAGACCTGTCCCTTTTCCTTGGTACTGTTGCTTGCTCTAGGTGTAAGGAGCTGAATCTGTACATGCTGGAAACAAGGAGGGAAAGGGGGGACATGATTGAAACCTTTAACTATGTTAAAGGGCTCAATAAAGTAGGTGACGGGGTCTGCTGAGGTGGAAAGAGGGAACCCGAACTAGAGGGCACAGCCTCAGATTGCAAGGAAATAGGTTCAGGGGCAATGTGAGGGGGCGCTTCTTCACAGAGAGGGTGGTGGAGCCCTGAAACAAACTGCCAACGGAGTGGTGGGGGCTGAAATGGTGGAGGAATTTAAGGGGCATGGGACAGGCACATGGGACTAAGCATTGGGAGTAGGGTGGGGAAGGTGGGGAGGGGGGTACGTGAAAGGGGAGGGTTGGACAGACTAAATGGGCTGGAAGGGTCCTTTTCTGTCATCAATTTTGTATTTGGTGGCCAAAAATAAGTACCTCAAACACATCAGGGCCTTGGTAGAAAGAAATACATGCACCACAGAAATTTAGGCCTTCTGTGTTTACTTCTATTCAGCACAGACACAGTGAAAAAACTGTTCTCAAACACAAACACAGGAAGACTCACAGGAAGTACATTTCTTAAAGCTGTACTGTCTACATTTATTAAAGCTGTACTACACATAATCCCTCCTGACTTAGCTAGAAAGTATGTAAGTAAATAATTCAGAAAATAGAATGAAGCTATTAATGTTATTACTGCATTGTCCCTTTAGTTAGTCTGTGTCATTAGACTATATCTCTACAAGTCCATTCTCTTTGGCGAACGTTTTCTACGTCCTGAATGACGTAGTAGAACTGGAGGCTGTTGCTCTGGAATCTGATTAGCATCAGCCACATCTTATCTCAACGCTGTGGTTCCAGTATCTGTTCTTGTTCTGGAACAATTAATGCTGAATAACTATCCTAACTCTGGGTATCAATTTTTTGTTCTGTCTCAATTTTAGTACGTAATTGGTCCACATGTTTTTTCACTTTCCTCTGGTTAAGCAGTCAAACAGTATAGACAACATTTCCAAACTTATTTTCTACCACACCTTCCATCCATCTCTTTGGGCCTGCATACATCCTGACCCACACACGATCATTGGGTCTGAAGGAACTGGTCTTAGGAAGCATTTCGGTTACTGACTTATAGCTTAGAGGGTGAAGAAGGTCCAATTGAGTTTGAATCTGACGTCCAAACAACAATTCTGCAGGGGATATTCCCATGACACAAAGTGGTGGTGTTCGATACATCACAAGAAAGTCCAAAAGGACTATTTGTATTGCTGTCAGTGTAGTAGGATTAGTTTTGTCCATACTCTTTTTAAAAGTCTGAACCAGGTATTCTGCTTCGCCATTTGAACTTGGATGGTAGGGCGATGAGAAAACATAGCGGATACTATGTTGCTGGCAAAAGGCTTGGAATTCAACAGACGTGAACTGTGGTCCGTTACCCGAAACAATCACTTTCGGAAAACCATGGGTAGCAAAGATAGATTTCAACACTTTAATGGTACTCTCAGTAGTTGTCAAAGACATTTGATGAATTTCTGGCCATTTACTATAAGCATCAGTTAAGAGTAACCACACGGAATTTAAATAAGATCCTGCAAAATCAATATGCAACCTTTGCCAGGGTTTTTCAGGTTATTCCCAATGGTGAACTGGAGCTCTTGCCGGATGTCCCATCGATACAGCACAGTCTTTGTGTAACCCCTAGGTGGCACTATCCCAAGGGCTACTACCCCTGCCTGCTTGGCTAGTAGCAGGTTAAGGGGCCTGGGTTCTGAAACGGGTGCCTCCACCCAGAGGTCAGGGTTGGTAGTGGTCAAGCTAACCTGGGCACAGCCCTCCAGGACACTGTAACCCTCCTCTTTCCCCTCTAGTGGCCTGAACACTGTACAATAATCACTTTCACAGTACCCCTGGTACACCACACAAATACCCACACTGCACTTACCACCAGGGCTGCTTCCTCTGGCTCGACCCTGGGGACCCCCTGTAAAACAAGGTTATGCACAGCAAATAGCAACAGTACAGTACTTTGAGCACAAACAGGAACCACAGTCAGATTACATGCAGAAAAAGTTAGATCTGATTTATTCAGGGGACTTGAACAAGGGAGGGGCAAAATCAGGTTAATTAGCTTAAAGGTTATATCATTCAAGCAGTTATGCATGTGCTTTGAGTCCCCCCACACAGTCCACCTCTGGGTACCCAGGTGGAGAAGAGATGGGCTAGCCAGGACTGATGCCCGGGGTTGGCCGGCATCGCAGCTGGTTGGGGCCCTGTGATGGAAAACACCACATGCACAGTATTTGTAATCCGGAGCCAGAGGGCTCAGTTCGTAAGGGAAACGAAACAATACGACAATCAGATGACACACTCAGATTAAACTGTTGTTGCAGGGAGCTACCCTGGTATTTACTCACGATACCCAAAACTAAACACAGGCTGGACGAAAATCAAGACTGCAGGTGGTTGATCTGGAATGCCAGGAGAAGCAGGGCCCACACGAGTCGCAGATGCGTCGTTCCTGTTCATATGTGGAGCAGGGGGCTGATCCCCAGGCAGGTCTCTCGTCGATGGCTTCTCTGTGCAGTGGGTAGTCTGACTGGGCCAGTCTGGCAAGGCCCAGACTGCATGGAGACACATTCGGATGCAGTCCGTTTTGGGCTGGATACAGCTTCCAGCAAGCAGAACACAGTTCACACAGTGGGGAACTAACTCACAACCCACTAGCAGCTCATAGCACATTTACATGTAAGGGGATTCTACTGTACCAGGCAAAGCGCTCCCCAGTCACAATCACAAAGTCTCTGCACACACCGGGAGCTTAGGGGTAGCTGAAACTCTTGACAGCCGATCGCATTCAGCAAAAATCTTTGGTCTTCTTCAGGTTGAGCCTGGCCCACTTCAGTAGCTTACTTTAGTCACACAAACTTGGATTTAGTCCAAAATAATTCTCTTCTCTCCCTCTCAGGAGCAACAGACAAACATGCGGGCCAAAACTCAGCTTTTTCACAGTTCTCCCATGCGAATCCACTCAGGATTGCTGCTCAGAATCACTTCAGCTCCTTACTCTTCAGTTTCCAGCTTAGATCTAACTGAAAACTGCAAGCAGCCCAGGACTTCCCCAAGATCCAAAAGGTTTGGTTGGCTGATTTGGCTGTCAGTCAAGGCAAGAGCTCCCCCTTCAGTTGTAAAAGGCGCAAAAAGTTCAAAACTGCAATTCCTACAGATTTTGACTTCAGACAGCTCCTGTAGTCCGGCTACATTTTAGGTCCCACCAGTACTGTTTAGTCCAATTTGCAGTCCAGGCCTAAGATAGTGGAGACAAACAAAACAGTCCTTGCTACAAAGAAAGCAGATTAGACAAACTACACTATCATTATCACTCTAAATGATTTTCAGCAAATAGTTACATCTTACAACAGAGCTCTCTCTCAGATTACAAGAGCTGCAATCAGGCAGCTCTTAAAGAGACAGTACACAAAGGCTATACAGGTCTGGTAATCACATGTAAACAGCTAAAACGCAGGACAGCAGCCTGGCAGTGAGCTTTTAGGCAAGCTCAAGGAAGACTTTTTGGGAACCCCCATTTGTAGGGGGGTTACACCCTTCCCTGCCTGGGAAAACTTGGCATCCACGTCAAGTCTGTACCATCATAACATTGAAAATGCAACATATGCAAGATATTTATACCATTAGCATGCTATACAAGTTCTATCTGATTCATCAATTAGCATAACTTGTCACTTTAGTATACATTTCAATTTACTCCCCTATATCATTTCCATTCTGACAATACATTATGCATATTTCACACAGGTAAATTGAACATTACTATACAGAATCATGTAATAATTTCTTGTACTCTAAACAATGCAAGAGGGGGCCCTTCCCTATCGGCTAACTTGGGGCTGGATGGGGCAGGGGCACCATGGTGAGAGGGCAAAACAAGTAACCTGGAATAGGCCATCAAGTTCAATTTGGGCAGAGAGCTCTGAGAGACGTAAACACCTTTGTGGACTACATTGAGAGGCAAATCCACTGGCCTCCTGGGGGAATCGTCGTAACTGAAGCACACCACTGGCTTGACAGCTCGGACAGTCTTTCTGGGGTGAACAACCACAGTCTCTGTACTTTCAACAATGGTCTTGCCGTTTTCATCACTTGTGAGGGGTGCCTCTGCATGAAGGGGAATGTCCAAGCTGGGAGCACTGTCAGACTCTTGCTCTGTAGTCTCTGTTTCTACAACTCTTGGCTCATTTTGAAGATACTCTGGCACTGAAGGAGGGTTGTCAGCACTCTCATAGTGTTCCTCAAGTTCTGGCATGTCACCAGAAAGACTCATACCATCAATCTCTCCTTCAGGCAAATCATACAGTTCCACAGTACACAAAGACTCAGCATTGGAGACCCAATCTCCGCAAAGACATAGACAGGATGGAAGCTGTCCAGAGGAGGGCAACTAAAATGGTGCAGGATCTGCACCGGAAGACATATGAAGAGAGACTTAAGGAGCTTAATATGTATAGCCTCGAGGAAAGGAGGGAGAGGGGGGACATGATAGAAACTTTCAAGTACCTCAAGGGAATCAACAGTGTCCAAGAGGGTAGCATCTTTCAAAAAAAGAGATGTGCAAGAACAAGGGGGCACAATTTGAAGATAGAAGGGGGGCGGCTCAGAGGTAATTTAAGGAAGTGTTTTTTCACAGAGAGGGTTGTGGATGTATGGAACGGCCTTCCAGAGGAGGTTGTGGAGTCAAAAACAGTGGTGGAATTCAAGCATGCATGGGACAGTCATAAGGCAATTCTAGGGGTTGGGGGTAGGAAGAAGTAGGCTGCTGGTTAACTGGGATCTGCAGCTTATCCATCAGGTAGGGAAGTGGGCAGACTGGGTGGGCCAAGCGGTCCTTATCTGCTGTCAAATTCTATGTTTCTATGTTTCTGTCCTCAGACGTGATACTTTGCACTTCACCTTCAGGGAGCATTGGCTCCAAGGATGATGCCGGGGCGTTAGACAGTCCAGAATGCCCAGCTTCATCCTCCATAATTTAACATAGGATTTCCACAAAACAACTGACTCAGTTCATATGAGGGGTAATAGGCATTATCACACTCACTGTCATCCGAGTTAGACTGGCAGTCACTATCATTCTGGGACTGCTGCGGGGGAAGTCTTAAATCGGCAACCACGGGGGCAGGCTGACTCTGTTTCTTTCTTGCAGCAGCACAAGCCACTGGTCCAGGGGAATCAATCTCGGCGGGTTCAGCCTCAATTATAACTTGACCAATAGGTAGCAAGTGGTTACGGTGCATGGTCTTGACAGATTTGGAGTTATTCTCTGGGTGCACTTTGCACACTGGCAAATCATCCAACTTTCCAGCTACGACATGGGGAAGATGGTGCCATCGATCAGCAATTTTGTGTTTACCATGCAATCCTAAATTTCGCAACAACACACGGTCTCCAGGTCTAAGCTCTTGAGCTTTACTTTTCTATCATGTCTCTCTTTGTTGGCTAGATTTCTTTTGGCAGCCATTGTCTTGGCCAGTTGATAGGCATGGTTCAATTGAGCTTTCAGTTTTTGTACATATTGCAGGTAATCTTCGGCTCGGACCCCATCGGGAGAAACCCCAAAACAGACATCAAGAGGCAGCTGGGCCTCTCTCCCGAACATGAGGCGGTAGGGAGAGAACCCCGTAGCATCATTCTTTGTGCAATTGTATGCATGTACCAAGGTGCTAATCTGCTGGTTCCATTTATGCTTATCTTTTGGGTGGAGGGTGCCTAGCATGTCTAGCAGGATGCAGTTAAAGCGTTCTGGTTGAGGATCCCTGTGCAGGTGATAAGGGGTGGCTCTTGACTTTCGCACCCCCCCATAGAGAGAACGTTTCTTTGATTAGCCGCCTCTCAAAGTCCCGGCCCTGATCAGAGTGAATTCGCTGGGGGGGGGGGACACCATAGTGGACGAAGAAATTTTCCACTAACACCTTGACCACGGTAGATGCTTTTTGATCTTTGGTGAGAAAAGCTTGTGCATACAGTGTGAAATGGTCCATAACCACTAACACATTGCCAATGTTTTGCTGATCAGGCTCTAAACTCAAGAAGTCTATGCAGACTAGTTCCATTGGGGTGCTGGTAGTAATGTTGACAAGGGGGGCAGCCCTCTGAGGTAGGGCTTTTCTCTGCAGGCAGCTACTACAAGTCCTTACATGGTGCTCAACATTGGCCCCCATCTTAGGCCAGTAGAATCAAGATCATACTAGGTCAAGGATCCGGTCGATACTGAGGTGGCCCATATGATTGTGGAGGGATCTCAGTACCAGATCTTTGAAGGCTGTGGGCAGAACCAGTTGCTGCTTGTCTATTTGGCCACCTTGATCTACTGTCTCTCTGTACAACAACTGATTAAGCTGCTTCAACCTGGGGCCTTCTTTAAACAATAAGGTGGTTCGCAGATCAGAGGAACACAACTTGGACACATCTTTTCCTGCATGAAGGGCGTCAAGTGCTGGCTGAATCATAGGATCTTGGGATTGAGCCCATTGAATGTGGTCATTGTCAAACTGAAGTAGTGCACTAATATCTAGAGCAGAAAAGTGGCTATACGCAGCCAGTATGCAGGTGTCAGAGGGGCCCAAGCAATCTGCTAAGCAGTCCGCTGTGTCCGTAGACATCTGTTAATTTCTATCAAAATTTTGGCACAATGCTCAGATGTCAGGTTCAAACAGCCTGATCCAGTCGCTTTTGGAAATGGGCCTCTGGGGTAGGGCGTCTGCATCAGTATGATTCAGGCCTGGTCTGTATTCGACAGCATAATCATATGTTGACAATGCAGAAAGCCACCGGTGCCCCGTGGCGTCTAACTTGGCTGAAGTCTGTACATAGGTCAATGGGTTATTGTCAGTCCTCACCAATATTTTCACCCCATAGAGGTAATCATGAAACTGGTCGACAATGGCCCATTTTAATGCAAGGAACTCCAACTTGTGCACAGTGTAGTTTCGCTCTGACGGGGTCAAGCTCCTACTGGCGAATGCCACTGGTCTCAAACCATCCTCATTGTCTTGATACAGTACAGCTCCTAGACCCTGCAGGCTGGTGTCAGTATGCAGCACATAGGGTTTGGTGGGATCAGCATAAGCGAGGATGGGGGCATGGGTGAGCTGGTATATGACTTCGTGGAAAGCTGCTTCACAGTCAGGCATCCAACGGGACCCGAAAAGTTCACCTGGGTGGAAATATGCATTGTCTGGTTCTTTGACAGCCCCTTTTTTGTATTTTCTTTTTTTTATACTTTATATTTATTATATTTTCAGTTGCAAAATCATAGGACAGTTTTTACAGTGTATAAGTTAAGACAGCACATAATTACATCAGTCAGATACGTAGCAATACATTAGTCAAAGGTCTCAGGACAACTTACATATTTTACAAAGCAATTCATATAATGAGCACTAAGACATTTACAGAAACCTTCATCTGGGTTAATATATTTCTAAGGTACAAAAGTAGGATCTAAAGATGAAATATATAGAATCTGTTTACTCCATTTAAGCTCAAATGCAGACCATTTATCTGTGCTTTTAGCTATTAATCTCTCTAATACATACATTTCTCCCATTACTCCCTGCCAGCTCTGTATGTTTGGAGACATCTTCTTCCCCCAGTTTCTAGTAATTGCTTTTTTAGCTGCCAGCATATACGTGATTAACAGTGATCATCTGGGTATTGGGAGACCCTCTGTCGGAATTGAGAGTAATACTAGCTCAGGGGTCAACACAGCTTCTGCATCTACCAATTCTTTTAATACCCCTAAAATATCTCTCCAGTAACCTGCTAACTGTGGGCATGCCCCAAAAAATATGGAACTGATCCGGAGATATTTCTCCACAATCTCTCCAGCAATTGCTTAGTGTCCCTGATGAGAACTTGGCCAGTCTTGCCGGTGTATAGAAAAATCTATTTCTAGCTTTCCAGGTAAATTCTTGCCAATAGGGGGCTCGCAAAAGTCCCATTGAGAATTTAGTATACGTTTTCCAATCCTCCTTTGATACCTGGAGTGGAAGCTCTTTATTCCAGGCATTCAGAATTCCCTGAGTTGAATTTTTTGATAATTCCCTCAGACCCCTATATATTAGTCCCACAAAGTGGAGCCACATCTGACCTCTCCCAGTGGTCATGGCTAAAGTAAGCAATGAAGGGGGGGGATCTGGGATCCTACTAAAGGCTGGTCCTTTACGTTCAACACCCTCTCTTTAGCTTGTATAAATTGGAAAGTCTTGTTGTGGAAGATTGTAAGTTTTTTGAAGTTTAGTAAATGATAGGACCCCCCTGGTGTCCACCAAGTGGAACATAAATTTAAAATCTTTTTGTCTCCATTGAACCAAAGTACCCTCCTGTTCTAAAGTAAGAGATTGGGTTCCGAAATTTAATAGATTAAGATAGGGACCTACTGGTTCTAGCTCTCTTAAATGGATGAGTCTTCTCCAAGTCTCCAGAGTAGAATTTGTACTACAAATAAGTCTAGGTCTTTTATTTACTGGGACATATAACAATTGTAAAATTTCGCTCCCTTCCCTCACCCCATTAAGGGTGAATTCCAAATTCTTCCAGGGTATGTCATACATTGGATTATTCCAGTTAAAAACTCAAGCTATCACAGTGGCGTATGCATACATCTGAAGATCAGGCAAATTTAAGCCTCCCTTATTTTTTGGTAACATTAATGTGGACCACTTGATTCAAGGTTTTTTCCCAGCCCAGACAAATGTCGCCAAAGACTTATTCCAGGAGGGAAAGTACATTCCATCTGGCATCATCGGTATGGTCTGAAAAAGATATAGCAGCCTTGGAAGAATATTCATCCTAATAAGATCCACCTTGGAATATGATGATAAGTGAAGTTGGGACCAGTGATGTAGATCAGACTCTTATTTTTTGTGTTAGAGGTTCATAGTTTACCATAGAGAGATGCATTAACTGGTTTGGTAACTGTATGCCTAGATATTTTATCTTGATGCAGTTCCAGCGCAGAGGCAAACTACCCTTCAGTGTCTGCAAGGGGAGAAATGAAAGGGGAGAACTTCCGTTTTAGAAGAATTTATTTTATATCCGGAGAATTGAGCAAATTGCTCAAGTACCTCCCATATTGCTGAAATAGAGGACTCTGGATTCGATACTGACAGTAAAATGTCACCCCTTTTTTGTATTTTCGATTTGTGGGAGGGTAACCCTGGGTAAGATTCAAGAGCAGCCAAATCACTTTGGAATAGTCCTTTATGAACCGGCGGTAGTAGCCACAGAATCCCAGGAAACGTTGTAGTTCTTTAAAATTTTGGGGCTGGGGTCAAGTAGTCAAGGCTTCAACTTTACTAGGATCAATCTCTATCCCCCTCTGTAAACACTATATGCCCCACGTACTTCACAGAGGTTTGGAAAAACTGGCATTTGTCAATGGGCAGCTTAAGGCCGAAATCTTCCAGTCGGTCTAGTACTTTGAACAGTCGACTCTTATGTTCCTCTAGGGAGCTCCCAAACACAGTGACATTGTCCAAGTACCCCAGGCATTCCAGCAAATTCATGTCTCCCACCGCTCGTTCCATCAGTCGCTGGAAGGTGGTTGGGGTGCCCGATATCCCCTGTGGCATTCTCAAGAATTGGTAGAACCCCAAAGGACAGATGAAGGCTGTCTTCTCACGGTCCTCCGGAGCCATTGGAATCTGGTAATATCCACTGCGAAGATCCAACACTGAGAACCATTTGCTCCCATTCAAACAATCCAGAGCATCTTGTATACTGGCCATCTGGTGTGGCGAGCTGGCTGTCTGTTGTGGAAGTTGGCCATCTGGTGTGGTGGTTAGGGTTACAGCTTGGGAAGCTGGTGGACAGGGGTTCAAAATTGTTATGGGGTTGTTTAATCAACAAAGTCCAAGAGGGTAGCATCTTTCAGAAAAAGAGATGTGCAAGAACAAGGGGGCACAATTTGAAGATGATGGGGGGACGGCTCAGAGGTAATGTGAGGAAGTATTTCTTCACAGAGAGGGTTGTAGATGCATGCAACAGCCTTCCTGAGGAGGTCGTAGAGTCAAAAACAGCGGGGGAATTCAAGAATGCATGGGACAGACATAAGGCAATTTTAGTGGGGGATAGGAAGAAGTAGGCTGTTGGTTAACTAGGATCTGCAGCTTATCAGTTAGGTAGGGAAATGGGCAGACTAGGTGGGCCATGCGGTCCTTATCTGCCATCAAATTCTATGTTTCTATGTATTTGGGGCATGGTGTATTGATCAGGGATGGTCCGCCAGTTGAGGGTCGGATAAGCAACACACATTCTCATAGATCCATTCTACTTATGCACAACCACAATGAAAGAAGCATATGGGCTCCTGGATTCTTGTATCACACCAGCCGCGAGCATTTCCTTCAAGTGTCTTCTCACATCGTCTGTGTCTGCAGGGGCTAGGCGTTGAGACCTCTCTCGAAATGGCCATTTATCGTGCAGGCGTATGTGATGCTCCACACCCTGGACACATCCCACGTCCCATTCCTTCAACAAAAACACTTGATCTCTCTGGGCAAGTTTCTGGCTAATTGTAGTCTTCCATTCAGCTGGCAACGGGGAGTCACCGAAATCAAACAAGTTGGGAGTCACTCTATCTGTCTTGTCAGGGTGCTTGTTGCTGGGCAACACTGCAGTGTCTGCGCAGTGTACCATAGCTAGCGTGCATCCTCTGTTCACCCGGATCTCCCGATCTGACACATTATGAATCTGGACCATCACTCATCGTGCATAGGCATGAGCATGAGCTGGCAAGGTGCTGGGCTTAACCAATAATCCTTCTGGCAATTTTCCATCGCCTGGCACGTCCAACATCAGTATTTTGTTCTTGACATCTTTGCGGAGGCAGACCTCCCCTTGAACGGTACACTGGGTGTTAGGGGCCAGTACCATTGAATCGGGATCCTTCTTCCACATGACCCTTACCGGTTCATCCTGGTTCACTCCCTTGGGGTTCTGTTGCAAATCATAGGCCCTCTTGATAAGAATGGGAATTCTTAGAGCCCTCCCAGTCCATCGCCCTTGTTTCTCGCGACAGAGGTGTGCCAGTCTCCCAAACATATGGGCGTTGGTCCCAATTAACAGGGGAACCCCATCATACAGTCCAGTAGGGGGACACACTAAGGCCAGTGTCTCAACTTGCTCTTCCACACCAGTTATAGCTGCGGAATATGACAACCAGAGGCGGACATATCGTAAGTAGGGATAAGACTTGTCGCTCAGCCCCCACACATGTAGGCCTTCCAGGGATTGTAAGGGCACAGCAGATAAGTGTTTGTCATACCAGTCCTTAAAGACAATGGTTACTTGCAACCCACTGTCCAGCACAGCCCGAGTAGGAATACCATTCACAGCCACGGTAGTCTCCATTGAAGGGCCCACTATTTTGGACCAGTCTGGAGGGACAGCAGCAGGGTCATGGACAGATGATTTAGCCACATAGGGATTTGAGTTACTACTTCTTGAACCCTCACTGCGGTCATTTTGGGCACTCCTTGACCGCAGATTCATTCTCCGAAGCTCGCCTTGAAGCCTATATACAACTTTATCTAGGTCTTTTGTGGACCGGCATTCTCTCTCTTCATATGCCCATCCTTCCCACAGTTATGGCAAAATATGTTGTCTGGGATTTGGGGTGGCTGAGGCACCACAGTAGGAGCTGGGGCACTGGTACTACCAACTGAAAACCTTGGTGCCATCTCTGTCTGCTGTGTGGTGAACATTTGGAGACATCTCATCAATTCTCTTACTTCCATAGTCAAGACATCGAGTTTCGAGCTGCTGTCAGCAGGAGATGCCTAGGTGGACACCCCCACCCCCATAGCAGACGCAGTTGGATAAGGGTCAGTGCCTGTACTTGCAGGAGCAGCCTTCATAAAGAGACTGTTTTTTGTTTCCCTGAACTCTCTCAGCAGTTCATCCCATGGCGGCACACCCTCATTGGTCCCCACTTCGGAAGGGTCTTCCGATGCTGTGATCACTTGGGCTGCGCTCACCCTAGAATTACAATCCCCCTCTTCATCTTCAACCTCCCAGAGTTCTTTTATTAAGTCACAATAGTCCGGTGGGTTGCTCCTTCTATCTGGGAGCCTTAATTGAAGGAGCTGCAATTTAGAATGCTTCGCATGTTGCAGTATGTGCCCCAACCTCACATGGTTTAAGTCACTGGCAGCTACCCCACCTTTTCGGTAAGCCTTCTTCGGTGCTCTTTCCAGACGAGTAACATATGCAGACAAACTTTCCCCTGGCCATTGTTTTGTACCTTGAAATTTCCACATCAAGTTCTCCCCTGACTCAGTGCTCCCAAAATTCCCTTCGAGTGCAGATTGGTACTTCTGGACAGATGCATCAGGGTTTGTGGACTTCAGAAGTGTAATGGCCTCTAGGGCGGGACCCTCAAACTTTCTATGATCCTTTTCTGTTTCTCAGCCTCCGCACACTGCCATTCAGGTACCAAAGGGGCAACACAATCTATCCAGGTCTCCCAATCATCTTCCCCTTGGGGGGGGGGGAGGGTGCCGGAGAAGATTCTCAACCTTTGGTAAGAGTCATGACTAATGGCAGGTACAGGCATAGGAGCCAGCATTGGCACAGGCACAGAAGGAGGGGCAATAACAGGTGCTGGAGCGTGAGGGGGTGTTGGGGGAGGAACACCCCCAGGTGGTAGGAATAGTTTCTTTAAGTCCTCCACAGTTTTCCCTTCCTCCAGCAACAACTAAGCAAATTTCTCCTCAGAAGTCTCAGATAGTGTGGGGGGCCTCATTCTCCCTGGGGTCTTTACTGTCTTTAGTTACCACTCTCCAGGCAGTGAGGGCTCCTTTGGGGGTGATAGTCCGTGGCACTTTGGAACTGTCTACTGGTGTCTTACACTCTACTAACGCCATGAAACTTTGGGCGAGCAGATTAGCCTGTCGACCCACCACCACAGGGTTTTGTAAACATTCAAACCTTGGAAAGTACTCCCTCTACAGTGCCCTTATTGGTACCCAGGGGAATATCCAGGATAAGTATAGCATTTTGAGGGTCGCTCTCCTGTCCAGTACACCACCCCACCAACTGGTGTGCAGCCACTTCTGTTGGGGTAGCTATTTATTTTTAACAGCAAATTCACAAATTTGGCCACTAGGGGACGCTAATGCCAGCAGTGAGCCTCCAAGATGTAACCTCTAGGTGGCGCTGTCCCAAGGGCTACTACCTCTGCCTGCTTGGCTAGTAGCAAGTTAAGGGGCCTGAGTTCTGAAACGGGTGCCTCCACCCGGAGGTCAGGGTTGGTAGTGGTCAAGCTAACCAGGGCACAGCCCTCCAGGACACTGTAACCCCCCTCTTTCCCCTCTAGTGGCCTGAACACTGTACAGTAATCACTTTCACAATACCCCTGGTACACCACATAAATACCCACACCGTTTACACTTACCACTAGGGCTAGTTCCTCTGGCTCGACCCTGGGGACCCCCTGTAAAACAAGGTTATGCACAGCAAATAGCAACAGTACAGTACTTTGAGCACAAACAGGAACCACAGTCAGATTACATGCAGAAAAACTTAGATCTGATTTATTCAGGGGACTTGAATAAGGGAGGGGCAAAATCAGGTTAATTAGCTTAAAGGTTATGTCAGTCAAGCAGTTATGCATGCACTTTGAGTCCCCCACACAGTCACACCTCTGGGTACCCAGGTGGAGAAGAGATGGGCTAGCCAGGACTGATGCCCAGGGTTGGCCGGCATCGCAGCTGGTTGGGGCCCTGTGATGGAAAACACAACATGCACAGTACACAATATTTGTAATCTGGAGACAGAGGGCTCAGTTCGTAAAGGAAACGAAACAACAAGACAATCAAATGACACACTCAGATTAAGCTGTTGTTGCAGGGAGCTACCCTGGTATTTACTCACGATACCCAGGACTGGACACAGGCTGGACGAAAATCGAGACTGCAGGTGGTTGATCTGGAATGCCAGGAGAAGCAGGGCCCACACGAGTCACAGATGCATCGTTCCTGTTCAAGCGTGGAGCAGGGGGCTGATCCCCAGGAAGGTCTCTCGTCGATGGCTTCTCTGTGCAGTGGACAGTCTGACTGGGTCAGTCTGGCAAGGCCCAGACTGCATGGAGATAAATTCGGATGCAGTCCGTTTTGGGCTGGATACAGCTTCCAGCAAGCAGAACACAGTTCACACAGTGGGGAACTAACTCACAACCCACTAGCAGCTGATAGCAGATTTACATGTAAGAGGATTCTACTGTACCAGGCAACGTGCTCCCTGGTCACAATCACAAAGTCTCTGCACACACTGGGAGCTTAGGGGTAGCTGGAACTCCTGACAGGCTGATCGCATTTAGCAAAAATCTTTGGTCTTCTTCAGGTTGAGCCTGGCCCAATTCAGTAGCTGACTTTAGTCACACAAACTTGGATTTAGTCCAAAATAATTCTCTTCTCTCCCTCTCAGGAGCAACAGAGAGACATGTGGGCCAAAACTCAGCCTTTTCACAGTTCTCCCATGTGAATCCACTCAGGATTGCTGCTCAGAATCACTTCACTCCTTACTCTTCAGTTTCCAGCTTAGATCTAACTGAAAACTGCAAGCAGCCCAGGACTTCCCCAAGATCCAAAAGGTTTGGTTGGCTGATTTGGCTGTCTGTCAAGGCAAGAGCTCTCCCTTCAGTTGCAAAAAAGGCGCAAAAAGTTCAAAACTACAATTCCTACAGATTTTTACTTCAGACAGCTCCTGTAGTCCGGCTACATTTTAGGTCCCACCAGTACTGTTTAGTCCAATTTGCAGTGCAGGACCAAGATAGTGGAGACAAACAAAACAGTCCTTGCTACAATGAAAGCAGGTTAGACAAACTACACTATCATTATCACTCTAAATGATTTTCAGCAGATAGTTACATCTTACAACAGAGGTTCCTCTCCGATTACAAGAGCTGCAATCAGGCAGCTCTTAAAGAGACAGTACACAAAGGCTATACAGGCTCTGGTAATCACATGTAAACAGCTAAAACGCAGGACACCAGCCTGGCAGTGAGCATTTAGAGAAGCTCAAGGAAGACTTTTTGGGAACCCCCATTTGTAGGAGGGTTACATTCGCATCTTTGCACAACCTGGTATATGTCTCTGTCAGTGGAAGGCCACCATACATGAAGTCTGGCTAGGGATTTTATTTTAGCAATGCCTTGATGGCCTGCATGCAAAATAGTCAGCACTATGACACGCAATCCCCATAGAAGACACCCCTCAGCAATGGACAACTGCTGTCTCTTTGTATAGTAAGGTTGTAGTTCAGCTGAACAAGTAGTGCCTTACGGCCAACCCTCAACTGTATACTGATACACTTGTTTCAAAGTTGCATCTTGACTAGTCGCTTTTGCAATATCTTTGACTAGTACTGGAAGCTGATCTGACTGTTGTAGCTCCATTGCACACACAACAGTAGAGTCCTCCATATCTTTGAATTGCACTGGAAAACTATCTGGCCCCACCTGGCATTCAAATGGCTCCTCTTTAAGTCCCACATGAAACTCAATTTCTCTGGATATTAGTAACCTCGACAAGGCATCTGCATTTCCATGCTGGTCCGTTGGTTGGTATGTAACCTCGAAATTATAGGCAGACAGAATGAATGCCCATCACTGAAGTCGGCTAGCAGCTGTCTCTGGAATTCCTTTTTCTGGACTGAAAATTGTCACTAGTGGCTTGTGATCCATCTTCAGGTGAAACTTGTGACCTAGCAAGTATTGGCGGAATTTCTGGACTCCAAACACAGTTGCTAATGCCTCTCTTTGAATCTGGGCATAATTCCTTTCAGCTGAAGTGAGTTTATGTGACACATGGGCTATTGGCTTCTCCACTCCTTCTGGATCTGTATCTAAAAGGACAGCTCCTATACCCACAGGACTAGCATCACAGGCCAATGTGATAGGTAAGTTAGGGTCATAATGAGTTAAACTATTCAGATCGGTTAGAGAGAGCTTGATGGTTTGAATTGCCTTACTGTGGCCCTTGGTCCACTTCTATGGAGTACCTTTATGTAACAGTTCATTCAGGATAGCACATTTAGTGGCTAAGCAGGTATGAAATGGTCATAGTAATACATCATACCCAAGAATGAGCGCAACTCTGAAACTTTCTGTGGTTCAGGCATGTGCACAATGGGTTCCACCTTTTCATCATTCGGACAAATTCTGTCTTTGTCAACAGTGTGACATAAGTACGTGACACTTAGTTGACAAAACTGGCATTGTTCTCTCCTGAGTCTGAATCCACTCTGTTACAATCTCTCTAAAGTCTTTCGTAAGTTAAGTAAATGTTCTGCTTCTGTCTTGCCCATGACAATGATGTCATCCAAATAACAAGCAACACCTAGTATATCACCCACTGTTTGCTCAGTCACTTTTTGAAAAATAGCAGATGCAGAAATAAGGCCAAAACATAACCATTTGTACTTGCACAGTCCTTGGTGTGTATTAATCACTACCAGTTTCTGAGAGTCTATAGCCAGCTCCACTTGAAGGTATGCATCAGCGAGGTCCAGTTTAGAGAACCCCTCACCACCATTCAGTCTATGAAAAAGTTCATCTGGTAAGGATAAAGGAACTACATCTGTGCTAAGTACTGGATTAGGTGTCACCTTAAAATATCCACATATTCGAACCTTACCACCTGATTTTGATACCAGCACAATTGGAGTAGCCCAATCTGAACTTGAAACCTTTTCCAGCAGACCTGCTTTTTCCAGTCTGTCCAATTCTGCCCCAACCACCAGTTTTGAGGCAAAAGGAAGTTTCAGTGGTTTACAAAGCTTAGGGACTGCATTAGGCTTTGTAACTAGCTTGGCTTTAGCTGTTGTGCAGCATCCCAGGCCTTTCCACAACTCTGGATACATGTCTAAAATCTCCTCAAGCTTGGGCAGGTTACTGCTTTGTGGTACCTGGACTGCAGCAAGTAGGCCAAAATCTGCTGGATCAATATGAATGTTTAGAAGAAGCTGAGCATCTCTGCCCAAAATGTTGACACCCTTTATGAAACCAGAAAAGTTAAAAGTGTACTAGGAGAATCATACCTGCATACTAAAGTGGTAAACGAGCCCAGTGGCTGAACTGGTTGCCCTTCGAATGCATGCAGCAACTTATTACAAGGAGACAATGGTGGCTTATCCAGGTCAGACCATGTTTGATGGTTAAGAAAAGTAACTGGAGAAGAAGAGTCTACCATTAAACGCAACTGATGCCTCAGTTGTGGCAATTGAAATAACACATAGAAAGAAGGAACATCTTTAGTCTGCATTTGTGGTGCACTAGAAATCACTGCACTACAAAGCTGTACTACACATAACAATCAAATGTCTATGATTTTATCATGCTATGATTCTCTGTCAATCCAGGGTGCAAGTCTCCCATGGATTCCCCCCCTCACAGTGGCAGGGCCAAAAGTGGGCCCCCCCCCCCGGCTAGCATATCCAGACCCCCAAGGGTCAAGTGGCGGCATGAGCCACAAAGGAATGGGCAGGGCTTCAGTAAGCCATTCCTCTCACTTTTCTGTGTTCTCCCCATAACCCTGCCACAGCAGCTCATCAGTACATGCGCATGGAGGCACGCACATCCTGCAGAACTGCAAATGCTTCATTCAAGCTGCTCACAACCTGCACTACCACTGGGTCTCCACTTAGTGGCAGTCAGAAGCCGAAACAACTGGCCACCCCTCCCCGGGAGAGGAGAGCAGTCCCTGGGATGCTCAGTCATCTCCCACCCCACTACCCCCAGCAACCCGCAGTTGTTCTCGAACCCAGGTCACCGGCATGGCCGGAGGTAAGGCAATCAATGCCTCAACCCTCCATGCCACCAGGCCAGCCTATGAGAAGTTCTGATACTTATCTGAGCCTTATTGGAACTTTCAGATTCTTTTAGTTTTCTTATTGTTTTAAAGTAGAATAACAGATCCATTCAAATCTACTAAATCTGTTTGGTCCATATAGCTAATTAGTGTCCCTTCTGCAACACCACTGTAATTATGACCACTTAATGCAGACCTGGCTCACAGCCTCCTTGCCTCACTCCAACCGTCTTTCTGGGTCTCATCATCACCCCCAGCCTTCCTTCAATACGCAGCAACCTACTGCAGGACAATGCTCTTGTTAGTCGACCAGTGCCCACGTTTCCTCACCAAATTGCCATTATAATGTAAAAAAATGATTGGAAAGGTGCTGCCTATAGAGTATTATGGAGCACGTCCCTAGCATCACGTTATGACTTGGCAGAGCCCGGGTGTGGAGCATGGGCGGCACCAGAAACTGGGAAGTACTTGGGACTCGGTTTTCTGGATCTTACGAGGGTTACAACTTTTTTACTACTGAATTATTTGGGGCAAGATTCAAATGAGGAGGTTTCTTATGAGGTAATGCACCCATATACTGGGTGCAGGGGCTGTTTGGATTACCTTGGTGGGTCTCTTTAAGCTCGAAAACCAATTAAAACTTATCAGAACTTGAAACGAGTTTCTGATAAGGTTCTTTCATGGAAAAGGGCAGAGATTCTGAGAGGTTCTCAATTTATCTGAACTGTTTTTTTCCATCCCTATTTAGAAGTAACTCTGGCAGTTAACGGGTGGTGAGCCACACGCAGGCTTTCATTCTGAGCTAGTTGTTGTGGTTTATTGAAGTAATCTCAAAAAACCGATAAGACAAATTAACTATTTATTGAAGAACAAGAGTTGCCTGAGGCAATGTGAGAAGAAAAGTCAAGCATAAATTTCATTTTTGTTTCTTAATCTTTGAATTCCCTAGATTTCAGCTGCTCACTTTCTGCTCCTCTCACTAAAATGTCTGCACCTTCAACCCCCAACAACATGGTTAGACTACCCAGTCAGCACTTTGTTACCCCCTACTAATGTCTCTGTTGCCCCCCTCAACTGCTGGGTAACTTCATCTTCTTCAAGACCCAGCATGGGAGCAGAGAGATGTGGAGCAGCTGACAGGCCACTGGTTCATATAGGCAGTAAAGTAAGCATCTCACTGCTCATTTTTATTCTTATCTGCCGGTCCATCTATCTATCTGTCTATCTATCTATCCATCTACCAATCTATCGACATTATCTATCTATCTATCTATCTACAGACAGTATCTATCTCTCTCTCTGTCGCTCTCTCTCTCTAGCTATCTCTCTCTGTCTATCTCTTTCTCTCTCTCTATCCATCCATCCATCCATCTAGCCATCCATGTATCAGTGACTTACAGTGGCCTTAATCAAATTATGCAATTTATCTCCAAGTATGAGGGGCGAGACCATAACTCACGAGTGGTGAAGCCATGAGTGAGTTATGAAAGCCCTGTCCCCTTGCAAGTGGAGATAAATTGTATATTTTGAGTCAGGCCATTATGTATTTGATTTACGCAACATCAGTTTGTGTGAAGATTTTGTTTGTTTTTCTGTGATTTGAACCCCTGACTTTAGTGCTGCATAGGCCTATTTTGATGTCATCAGCATTGTGATAGCTGCTTTCTGATTGGTTCTGTTCTCTGCAAAGGTCAAAGACGTGATTGTGATATATCTAACCTCTTAGAAAAAATGTTTATCTGAAGGTTACATAGTGTGATATATAGAATAAGTAAGTAATAAGCCACAACAGAGTGTGTATAATAGGATTTTAATGCACACCCAAGGGAGGGTAGTAAGGTATGAAGTCAAAGGCCGAGTGTCCTCACACTCCTAGGAAGTGCATTACAGTCCTATGATACACACCCTGGAGGGGCTAATTACACTTACAAAATGGATTTAAGTAAGTTTTTTGGGGGAGGAAAATGAGATTGGCACCTGACTGTGCATTTATAAAGATTTAATGCATGGTCTGGTGACCTCTCCTGGCCAATGAAATTTCTAGATTTTTTTCTTGCCCTTTTATAATGTATGGTAGCCTATACACAACAAGGTTGTTTTTTCACGAAGTGGTTGCCATGAAAACAAAGACCTCAAGAGTGAAATTCAAGAGGTTTGTCTGTCCTCATGGTAACCAGGAGGTGAAAAAAACAGCCTTGCTGTGTATTGGAGCTCCCATACATTATTTTTTCAAACCCCACAGATATCCCACGGTAAGTTTAACAACAGCTGTCATTTGACTCTGAATGAGCAGCTCCGGAGCTTTAGAACTTATGCAAATTATGGAATTTGGAACTAAATTCAAACTCTGCTTCTGTAAGTTCGCACGCAACTGTGCAATGTAACGTCAGATTTATTTCTCCATCTAAGAGAGCAGTCGCCCTGAAATCTTCATTTCATTTCTGGCCAGTTTGTGGGTATATTTCTTTACATTTAACAGTGTTTAACTATTTTAGTTTACAGTTTGATACCCTGCATTAGTTGGGTGTTATCCTCCATATTTATTTTACTGTGTTTCTCTGGTTTTTCGAGCATCTCCCAGGAACCAGAGAAGGTAGTTTTCAGTGTAGTTCCTTCCCTAAAGAACCACTATCAAAATACAATTTAAACAACTGATTTTTTCACTACTATTTTTGCAGTTTTACATTTAATTAGTCTTGGTTCCATGTCTTAGAGAACCAAGATGATATTTTGTTCTTTTTGACTATTAAATAGAGGATAATGGCTGGGATATGAGTGATAACCACGCTGTAATCACCTTGAGTGGTTGCCAGGACAATATAATAAACCTTGAGAGCGCAGCTCGAGAGGTTTACAGTTGCGCTGGCAACCACGAGAGGTGATTTCAGCTTGGCTATCACTCAAATTCCCAGGCATTATATTTAATAGTGTATGAGAAAAAAATGGGCAAAAACTCAACTGAGCACCTCTTTAAATGAAGGTTATCCTTTCTTTTTATTGTGTCCCCATAGCACCACTCTCCCTTAGAGCCAGCTCTCACCACCACAGCCGTTCATTGTGCACTGCTAGTTAAAAGCCGTGCATGTGCAGATCCACTCTGGTTGTTATGGTTAGGGATGTAAGTTTGTCATGGCAGTCATATACATCATTGATTCCATGACGTTTGATCTTTATTCAGGACTTCCATGACTTTCACTAGTGTCATCAGAATGTAGCAATGATGACAGTGCCACAACATTTACTACTGTTTATTAATGATTTACTGAACAAACAATGAGTCATTAAAACCCCATCCATGACAAACTTACATCCCTAAAAATGGGTATTTATGGTATCGTTGTGATGTAGTCAGGAGGTGTTAACAACCTCTTGACGTCATAACACCACTATAACAACATTATAAACTGGTTGATTTTGGGTAGTAATGAAGACTCCCCATGCGTTATAAGCTCTTCTGAGGTAAAAAAAACGTTTGTTGCCTGTGCCCTACATTTAACGTTCTTGGGCTTATTGTTTTTGTGTTTTTTTTGGTTTCGTTTGGAAACTGGAAATGTTTCTCTTTAGGGGTCCTCAGTGTTTGCCATAACTGACAGACCCAAAAAAGGACAGGAAAAGCAGGCTTTAACGAGCTGGTGACACGTTCAGGAGAACTTTAACAAAACATAATATTTAGACACAGTCCACCTTGTATTTCATATTAGTTCTATATTTCTCCACCCCCATTATTAATTACTTATGTTATTTGCTTAAAAACAGGATCTTTGCTCCTGAAGAGTTCATCTGTTCCTATTGCTTTCTCCCTACCCGAGGTCATAATGCACTGCTTGTGACATCACAATTACTTCCATGGCAACAGACTGTGATGTCACAACAGAGGATTATGACTTGAAGTAGGGAGTAAGCTACAGAGACAGATGAACTCAAAATGAACTCCAAGGGAAAAAGATCATATGTTCATACACATTTCCTTAGTAATAAATTACAGGGAGGAGAAATAGACGAAATATAAATGGAATGCAAGCAGAATTGTACCAAATTATTATGTTTTTTAAACTTTTCTTTGAGGCATCAGTAGCTGTTTAAAGATCAGGTGCAACAGTGTTAGTTTGCAATTTCACAAGAGTGTTTCAATAAAATATAACTCCCAAAACATGTCTGCATGTTTTCAAAACTAAATAATGAACAAAACGCATTTTTTTTACCTCATAATTCTGTGTATTTTCTTTTCGAAGCTGGACGGTTGTTTGTACACCACACCCCCTGGATTACATGTTGTTCCACACGCAATTACGTAATTAGATGGTTAGCAACGTTGTGCAGCAGTGTCAGCTGATGTTGTCAGGGCTATCCACATACTGTGCACGGTGGTTTACTATGTGGAATTCCATTTGCAAGGGGCAGTATTTATTAACTATAGTACTGTCATGTTGTTTTAATAAAGGTGTTTTTCCTTGAATCATTGCCATGCTTTAATCCCATTCTCGCCATGTGTTTTCTTGCTTAATATTGCTGCCACTGCATGTCACTCAGCCTTGCTGTCTAGTTCACATTACTGCCCAAATTAAATTTTTGTTTTTAATTTTGTATTTCAGCTACAGTGCTATGTAACCATCAGTTCTCCTAATTCATATTTCTTCTCCGAGTGATATCCCATTCGAATTACTTTTCAGATTTTTTGTGATCAGCGTGTATATTATACGTTGTGTGCATTTCAATTGCTCCTTATAACTATGCCATTCTCTGTCCTAATTTAATATTTTTGTTTGATGCGTTTAATATAACCATGGCACTCCAGAGTTCCGAGCAAAAAGTTCCTAAGTCTTCTCTGTCCGCCCAACTGAGAGTACTGAGGAAATGGTTAAAATTATGTCATTGCTTTTACAGTGACCATGGCATTCCATAGTTCTGATTGTTTATGTTTCTATATTTTGATGTGACCACCTCATTCAAGATTTCTGAGCGCTGTCCGATTGTTTCTGGCAGCCACATTAATAGTAGTGACAAAATTACTGATTTTTTTTTCATTTTCAATGCATGTGAAATTCAATACAAATAATTACATGTTCAGTTTGAATGTTTGTAAAATACAATACAAGCAACAAATACCCTAGTATGTAGTAAACACTGCCATGACAAAAATGGAATTCTGCTGAGTAAACCACCGACAGTATGCTGACAGCTCTGTAAGTACCAGCTGACATAGCTACAGTGTTGGTTTCTCCTACTTCATATTTCTTTTTTCTTAGCAGACTGCTGTCTCTTTCAGATCACTGTTCAGATTTGGTATTCACAGGTACATAGTCCATAGGCAGTATCATAGCAATAGATGGGGTGGCTTTAATAAAAGTGTTATTTTTGTATTCTTGCCTTGGTTTCATCTACTTTGCCCGATGTGTTTTCTTGTTTTTCGATTTCTGCAAACGCACTGGCACTCAGCCTTACTGTGTTGGTAACATTATTGACCAAATTCGTGTAATGTTATTTGTATTTTTGTATTGCCAAGGCATGCAAGATTTCAGAGCTAAGTGTCACAGAGCTAAGTGTGACAGTTGTTCTCGTTAGTGACAATGCTATGTAAACTGCTGTTCTACTTTTTTTTTTACAGTATTTTTTTTTTTTTTAATTTTTTTATTTTTGTTATTTTGGTTGGCCACCTTTTGTGAAATTACCCACCATGTTAAACATATGAAACCGGTTGTTGCTTCTGCTGCACTTGACAGTTATGGCAGTGTCTGTCACAAGTACTGATTTTATTTTTTGTTTACGTCACCACGGCATTCCACTGTCGATGATCCATGATGCATATGTCTTCTCTGTCACCCACTGTGATGAATTCCCCTAATTCATATTTCTTGTCTGTGTACCACCTGACTGCTGTCCCTTTATGATTACTCTCCCGATTTTGCTTATCAGCTTGTCAGTTATGCGCCATGGTGCATATAGAGGATAATGTATGGTCCTCTATCGGTAACCAGTCTATTAACCGTCGAGAGGTCACCAGGGCGACCATGTTTAAGTTGCTATGGCAACCTCGAGATGGTTAATAGTAAGTGGTTGCTGATAGAGGGACCATACATTGTTTTTATAGTGTATGGTCCCAAGAAAGATTGAAGAGGGCTCCTTACTTTTTAAATAAGTCACCTGGCCGTTTGGTCATTCCATCATCGCTGCGTACATCCGTCGGTTCCTGAGAGAAAAAATGTACGCACATGTGCAGACTGTTCTCAGTTGTTAACCCATCGATGTGACGTACCATCGATGGGTTATCAAGGATGAAACGTCACATTGATGGGTTAACAGCACTAGGAAATGATGATTTTTGTGGGTTAACAACGTTCTGCCATACATTATATATAAATTCCATGGGTGTTTGAGTTACTCTTTATAACTATGCCATTCTCTGTCATAATTATGTATTTGTATTGATTGAAAAGTGATCATGGCATTCAAGAGTTCCATGCTGCCGTTCATAATTCTTCTCTGGCAGTCTGAGTCAGAGTACTACCGAAATGACAAAAATTGTGCCACTGCTTTTACTGTCACCACTGCATGCCATAATTTTGTTTTTTTATGTTTCTTTATTTTTATATGAACACGCCATTCAAGAGTTCAGAGCCATTATTCTTACTGTTTCTGTCAGTCACCGTACTGGTATTGCCGACATTACTGTTTTTTTTTTGTCCTATTTGCATGTATGCACTGCATTCCATAGTTTAGAGCCACTTTTCATATTTTTTCTATTGCAGCTACAGTGGTGTTCCCCCCTACTTCATATATCTTCGTTGTCTGGCATGCGACTGCTATCCCCTTCAGATTACTGTCCACATTTTGGTTATTAGCCTGTCTTATATTAGCCCTGTCAAAATATGAGATCACTGATCCTTTCAGTTGCAATTTATAAGTATGTCTTTCACTTTCACAAATATGGATTTTAATGTTTATGAATTGTCATGTGACCATGGCATTCATGAGTTCTGAGGCAGAAATCATAGTAAAATTATATATTTATATTTTGATTTATTTGACAGTTACCATGGCATACCAGAGTTCCTCTATACCTCCCATACCCCCCCAAACACACCAATTACTCAGTCACACACTTCTGGCAGTGAAATTACTGGGACATCGCTGCCGCCTCCCAAGACAAATCAATATTCCATAAAACGATATACCAGTGTACCACCCATGCCAGCTCTGTCCCTAAATGACAACAGTTGTCAAAATCAATGACACCAGTGGTTAGGATTTGTGTGAGAGGAAGTAACAGTGCACTTTATTTGAGGGTCAGTGTATGGAGCTGCTCTGTAGGGAAAGTTGCAAAAAAATGTTTAATGTATTGCAGCCGGTTTGACGGGTCTGATTTCTAGGACACTGCTACATACAGGCTTTCTCGCAGGACACACGCTCAAATTAGTGTCATACGTGACACCAGGGAGTAAAGGTGTATAGACAAAAGCAGAACGCGCCACACCAGCCACAGGCACGGAATCATTTCACGGTTCAATGTTACTCATAAAGTGTAATCTGAAGTGCAGTGCTGTTCTGCATATGGAATGAAGCTACATGGCCCCCCAAAGTACCTCTGTACTATGGGATGAGGTGCCTAAATTCAAATAGAGGAAAAAAAAAAAACAGTAATTTTGTCAGTAGTAATACTGTCAACGGACAGAAACACAGAATAATGGCTCAGAAAAATTGAAAGCCGTGATTACATAACACAAAATTCAGTACTTTTGAACGAGAATGGCAGACTCATAAAGTGTGAATGAAACGCTCACTGATTTCCTAATTTTGACATGGCTCATACTAGACAGACTGATAATGGAAATGTAGATGGTAATCGGTAGGGGATAGCAGTCGGCTGACAGACGGTGAAGAAATATGAAGTAGGGGATAGCACCAGCATAGCTTCAATATGAAAACAGACTCTGAACTATGGAATGTAGAAAAAAAACAGTATTTTACAGACTTTGCTGCTAAACTTTGGAACCATTTCCCGGATCATATCAGACAAATCACCAACTTCTTGTTTTTAAAGTGAAACTTTGTGATCGTTTTAATTGTCATAAAGCCTGTATCCATCAATTATGCTGTATGTATGTAATAATGTTCTGCTCCTTCCAGTGTTGTAGTCTCATTGACACCTCTGATGCTGGGATCCTACTAAACCTCAGGCTTTAGTCGCCACAGGTTATGTGTGAAATCTTTGTGATTCATATTGACACTAAAACATTGTGTATTATGCAATCGTTAGAGTCTGTGAATGGTACAAACAGGTTGATTTTTACTTCTGTGTTATGCAGTGTATTGAATCATTTACTTCAGCTCAGACAAGACTCGGACGCCCATATTGTCAGTCACTCTTCGACCAGCAGCATTATTGCATAGCTGCCAGCCACTACACAAACGCTCACTGATTACATATTTTTGCCATGGCATGGAACCTACAAGACTGGCTGTAAAACAAAATGTGGACGGAAATCCCAGGGGTGATAGCAGTCAGATGACCGACAAAGAATAGATATGAATGAGGGGAGAACACCACTGCAGCTGAAATACAAAAAAAAAGAAAAGTGGCTCTGGGCTATGGAATGCCGCGCGTACATTCAAATAGGAAAAAAAAGAACAAGTTATGTCGGCAATTATAGTGCTGTGGCAAACAGAAACAATTAGAATATTGGCTCAGAAATCTTGATTGGCAATGTAGTGCTGTTTTGTATGTGAAAATCAGCTACCGCCTGTCCCCGCCCCAAAAAAACTTCACTCCTGGACAGTGAGCTGCAAGATAAATTCAGTTAGTCTACAGTCACAAGGTAATCCAACAAATATCAAGGGTATGTTCCGACTACTGCAGGTAGAACCATTGCGTACCATTCATGGGTGGACATTTCAATAGTGCTGTCCTCCGCTTCACTGCTCTCTGCGCTGCTCCCAAAATTCCAGTCCCAGGATCTGATGTTAGAAGTACCACTGGCAGATGCCAATGGCTCAGAACAGTAGGGTTCGATATTATAATATGATCGGCAGGATAAAGCCAGAAGATCGGTGGTCTCCTCGTTAGATGACATTTGGGGATTGGACACAAGCTAGGACAAAACAGCAAAGTGGGCTCTGTAAAAGTGATCTGTGCAGTGACAGCGGGGAATTGCTACAAGCTGATAAGCTACTAGCCACCTTATTAGGTCATCACGCAGCATGCACACTCTCACTTCGGCGGCCAGAAGAGGAAGCAATCAGGAGTGAGACAGAGACGGCAAGTGAAAATGTAAAATATACTTTCACTCATTAATGCTCTTTATTGACAAAAAGACGGTTAACTTGGCAGATATAACTAATATCAAACATATAGTGAGAGAACACTGCAGAATTAGAAGCATTGTTGCACTTGACAGTAAGCCGCAGTCCCTGCCAAAGGGGACAAAAAATGGTTCGGAACTCAGGGTGTCCAAAAGGGGAAACCCTGAATTCACAAAAAAATAAAAGAGCCTCTGAGTAGACACCAGTGACGGTGCCTGCTAAGAAAAAAACAAAAGGAAAAACTGAGCCCATCCGTTGCCAGTGGGGAGAAGAATGGGTCATGTTTCCAGGAATGGACAAAATCACCACAGACAAGTAGGTTCTAGAAGTAGTGAGTCAAGGTTTGTCCCTGTCGTTCAGGACATTTCCAAACCTGCAGAACCCAAAGGTTTTTCAACCTCACACCACAACAAAAGAAAACTGTTGGAATGGAGGTGAAAAAAACGTGCAAGCAACTGCTGTGGAAAAGTACCTGCCACACAGTGGGGGTGGAGGGGGGTGCAGGAGGCTGCATCCTAAATACTTCCTAACCCACAAGAAAAATGGGGCATGGCAGACCAATGTATTTATTTATTTATTAATAGTATTGGAATTACAAACCTTTGAGTCAGAGACTCATTTACAAAGGCTCCACATCAGAAGTAGACAAACAAGTGAAGTGGTACAGCAGAGAAGTTACAATTTCCTGTACAGTAATAGCTAAGCTAGTAGTAACAGTTTCAGTACTTGATTAATAGCACACTAGAACAGTACAGCCAACACAAACATGAAGAGTGTGATTAAATGCAGGCCTTGGGAGAGAGGAGAACCATATATGGCTAAGAGAACAGGTCAGGAGTCCATTGTTGGGCGGGGGGGAGACAGCAGCCATGCGGGCAAGCAAGTGGTCTAGAGATGAGAGGAGTGGGCAACCTCTATGATCATTTACAGCTGCGGGAGGAGAAGAAGTGGTGGCAGAGGGTAGTTGTACCCAGTTTTAGACCTCAGATATCAAACAGTTAAAGAAAGAAAAACTCAAGATGGTAAAACTGAGCTCAGTGATTCAGACTTTGCAAATAGGAGACTGGTTAGGGTCACTGGATCTGAAAGATAACTACATTCACATACCAGTCAAGCCAAGTCACAGAAGATACCTCAGGTTCAGGTGAGGGAACTGCCAGTATCAGTTCACAGCACTTCCCTTCCGCCTCAACTCCCAGAGTTTCCACAAAGTGCCTAGCTGTGGTGGCAGCACATTTGAGAAGGAAAGGGGTGGGTTTCTTTCCCCTACCTGGACGACTCGTTAATCTCAGGAAAAACATAGCAGAAAGCAAAGTCCTGTATACTGCTGACACAAAGCACTTTGGAGGATCTGGGCTTCCTCATAAATCTTTGAAAGTCCCAAACAGAACCAGTTCAAATCCTAGACTCTATCGGTGCAGAGCTTGATACCCTGCAGGGAAAGGCATTCCTTTCTCATGCGAGGGCTGCAAATCTGATTTCAACTGCAGACATACCTCTCAACCGCCTGCCTCATAAATCAGGGACAAGGCTTAAAAAAAACCAGGGACGAAGGACCAAAATCAGGGACACATCTTCCAAATTAGAGATATCCACCCAGAAAGCTGGTAGAATATGGGGCTTAGTGCAAAATGTATTTTCTAAGGAAGAAGAAGTCAGTAACTTTAATGCTTGACATTGTTTTGTGGTTACAATTTCCACTTTTTAGCCATGGAAACACATATTTTAGGAGGGACTGAGTAAAATTTTGAGGCAAAATCAGGGACAGTTGAGAGGTATGACTGCAGAATCCTTCAGGTCAGTTCGGCCAAGGTCTACAAGGGATTTTATGCAGTTACTGGGGCACACAGCCTTGTCCACTGCAGTGGTACCGGGGGCCAGGTTGCAAATGAGAGACATTGAATACCACCTAGGGGACCACTGGTCTCGAGGTGGGCTCCCCTGCCAAATTTGTACCTGTCACAAAAACCTGCTAAAGGCATTGGAGTGGTGGAAGAGAGAATGCATCCTCAGAGAGGGAATTCCCTTCCCTCAGCAATCATCTATGGCTATACTCACAACAGATGCCTCCCTCCTAGGTTTGGCGCCCACCTGGAAGACCTCTCTGTGAGTGGTACCTGCAATACTCAGGAGACTCAGGAGCACATCAGTCTCCAGGAGCTTGGGCAGAGTATCCAGCAGTGTAGGCTTTTTCCTTCCAGATCAGGGGTCAGTCTGTCCAGATCAAAACAGACAACTCCACAACAATGTATTACATAAACAAGCAGGGAGGAACAAGTAGTAGTGGTGCTGTAGTAGTAGTATTGTTGTAGTAGTTGTAGTAGTGATGGTGTAGTAGTAGTATTGTTGTAGTGTAGTAGTAGTACTAGTAGTAGTGGTGTAGTAGTAGTAGTAAAATATTATATTCATCATATGAAGCGGATACTCAGTTGAGCAAAACATTTTCAATAAGATCCCGTGCAGTGCACATGATACAAGTAGAAAACAGAAAATAACATGTTTAGACGTTGTTACAACATTTGTGGTAGAACAAGATCTTCAAAAATTGCAAAACAAAACAGCAACTCAGATGACACTAATTGGCACTCTTGTTGACAGGCTCACACGAGAGGTAAAGGAATAAATTGGCATGAGACTGAACCACTCACCCACCCACAAGAGGTGGTCCCTCTGTGACAGAATTTGAGGAACACTGTCGGGAGGGGGCAGTGGTGGGCAGTTTGCATTGTAGCCACCCCTGCTGTGCCTGTCACTGTGGTTAAACTGAAGGCTTTGGCCTGCGGCGCTGAATATTGACAGTTTTTCATGAGCTCTGACATTCACTACAAAATGTCTAGAAACAAACCTGTCAGATAGGCATATAAAGCAGGCAGACAGATATCAAATGACACCAGGTGGGTATAACTACAATCCTTAAGTGTTCTTTGAGTACAAGGTGGCAGTGTGGTGCAGTGATGGAACAGTGGCATGGAAACTGAGAACTCACAGTTTCCGACCCCCCCCTTGGAGTCAGACGCTCATTGTGTGACCTTGGTCAAGCCATTTAACTTCTCAGTGCTGCAGTCCACCCAGCTGCAGAAATTAGTTGAAGCAGGACCCCAGTGGAAACGAGATGTTGCATCTCGGCTAGGCTAGCCAGAAGAAGTAAATTGCAAAATAAAATTAGAATTAAACAAGTGAGATACTGCACACAAAAAAACAAAACAAAAAACAGTGCCTTGAAACTTGAACGTACTTGTTTACAAGGACGATATCAGGTAACCAGACGTTTCCTTCTGGAATGCGTAGGGTTTTGATTCCATCATAGTCACTTGGCTTCCAGCTCAGCCGATAGTCCTTCCAGGCCTTGAAAAGTAATACAAAAGAAATGAATAAAAAACAGAGAGGGTCAGCCATTTGTAAGTTTTCAAACTTATCCTTTCCCCCGGTCATAAATATGCTGCCCCTCTGCAAGAGCTGCAAGAAAAAAAACAAGTCCCCCATCTAAAGGGGTGTCATTGTTAACCGTTTAGAGCCTTTGAGCTCATTTTCAAAAGTGGTACATTGCACCATGCAAAGGATGGTGTAGTGTGCCGATCAGCATGCTTCCATTAGGAAGCCATATTTGTATATACAGAAGAGTGCCCTATCTGGCGCAAGCTACATGTAAAAGTATCAGGCGGTGGTACCCCTTGTAAAATATGGATGCAAAGCACACACTAGCCCCACAGATACCCAAGGGCAGAGGGGGACAGGGCACCCCAAATAGGTTAGCACCTTTGCTTCTGGGTGCCATATCCAGCCCACACACTCAAATCGTTGGTATGCTCGGGAAAACAATGCCATTGTACCACGTGGGGTGGCTAACCACATACAACAGTCAGCAACCACAAGAGATTGAGGGCACACAGAAACAGACAGGGAGATAGACTACAAATAATCACAGCAGGGTGTATCACCCACTCATGTACTGCAGCTCGAAAAAGAAAATAATAAAAAAAAGTGTGTACAAAGATACAAAATCCCAGCGAGGTCTACCCACTGCACCTCAGAAGCTTCAAGTCTCTTTAGCTCTTTCCCAGGTGGGGTACTACAGTAAATATAATTAGTGTCACATAGCTAGTTAGTAACTCTGGTGTGACACCACTTTGAGTAAATACAATTAGTACCATATAGCTAGTTAGCACTCCCTGTGTAACAGCACGGTGAGTAAATATAATTAGTGTCATATCGCTAGTTAGTACCTCCTGTGTAGCATCACTGTGAGTAAATATAATTACAGCCATATAGCTAGTTACCCAGGTGTAACACCACTGTGAGTAACTATAATTAGTGTCCTAGAGTATTGGTAGTACCCCCTTATGTAACACCACTGTGAGTAAATATAATTAATGTCAAATAGCTAGCTAGTACCCCGTGTAACACCACTGTGAGTAAATATAATTAGTGCCATATAGCTAGCTAGTAACCTGTGTAACACCACTGGGGGTAAAGATAATGAGTGTCATATAGCTAGCTAGTACTGCTTGTGTAACACCACCATGAGTAAATATATTAGTGTCATATAGCTAGTTAGTACCCCTTGTATATCACCACTGTGAGTAAATATAATTAGTGTCATATACCTAATTAGTACCCCTTGTGTAACACCACTGTGAGTAACTATAATTAGTGTCATGTGATTAGTTAGTACACTTTCTGTAACACCACTTTTGAGTAAATATAATTAGAGCCATATAGCTAGTTAGTTACTGGGTGTAACACCGCTGTGAGTAAATATTATTAGTGTCAGATAACTAGTTAGTACCCATTGTATAACACTTCTGTGAGTAACTATAATTAGTTAGTACCCCTTGTGTAATACTGCTATAAATTTATTTCCTTCTTTCTCTCTCTCTCTCTCTTTTTCTTTCTTTCTCTTATTCTTTCCCAGGAAAGGCACACTGAGCCATGGCTCATTTTCAGGTGCAACTGAGGAGTGAGGATAAAAATATAGCCAAATGATAACAGTAGGTTTGAGCAATATAACACGTAAAGTGCAAACAAAAATCGTGCGAACGTGGTAAGAAGGCACGTCATATGCAGCAGCTCTCTGGAGCATAATACACTAAACATTCATTGATACAATCAACTAATGGATTGAAACACTCAGTGCAATGAACATTACGAGATGTGATATCAACCCCCGGGAGGGGTCATGAATTTGGGGAAGGAGAAAAAAGAAGGTAAAGTGGAGAGTTGCCAGATGCTGCGTGGGGAGGGCATGAGTTTAAGCTGATGTATAAGTGAAGTTGGGGAGGGTGAGATGGGAGTGAGGGAAGGCAAACATAAATAAGAAAGGGTGTAAATAAAATACAGTGAGTGTCATATCACTAGCTAGTACCCCTTATAACACTACTGCCAGTAAATATAATGATTGTCATGTAACTAGTTAGTACCCCTTGTGTAACACCACTGTCAGTAAATGTAATGAGTGTCATATCACTAGTTAGTACCCCTTGTGTAACACCACTGTCAGTAAATATAATGTGTCATGTGACTAGTTAGTACCCCTTGTGTAATACCACTGACAGTAAATATGAGTGTCATGTGACTAGTTAGTACCCCTTGTGTAACACCATTGTCAGTAAATATGTGTCATGTGACTAGTTAGTACCCCTTGTGTAACACCACTGTCAGTAAATGAGTGTCATATCACTAGTTAGTACCCCTTGTGCAACACCACTGTCAATAAATATGAGCGTCATATCACTAGTTAGTACCCCTTGTGCAACACCACTGTCAGTAAATATAATGTGTCACGTGACTAGTTAGTACCCCTTGTGTAACACCACTGTCAGTAAATATAATGAGTGTCATGTGACTAGTTAGTACCCCTTGTGTAACACCACTGTCAGTAAATATAATGAGTGCCATATCACTAGTTAGTACCCCTTGTGTAACACACTGTCAGTAAATATGAGTGCCATGTGACTAGTTAGTAGTACCCCGTGTAACACCACTGTCAGTAAATATAATGAGTGTCATGTGACTAGTTAGTACCCCTTGTGTAACACAACTGTCAGTAAATATGAGTGTCATGTGACTAGTCAGTACCCCGTGTAACACCACTGTCAGTAAATATGAGTGTCATATCACTAGTTGGTACCTCTTGTGTAACATCACTGTCAGTAAATATGAGTGTCATGTGACTAGTTAGTACCCCTTGTGTAACACAACTGTGACTAGTTAGTACCCCTTGTGTAACACAACTGTCAGTAAATATGAGTGTCATATCACTAGTTGGTACCCCTTGTGTAATGCCACTGTCAGTAAATATGAGTGTCATGTGACTAGTTAGTACCCCTTGTGTAACGCCACTGTCAGTAAATATACTGTGCCATGTGACTAGTTAGTACCCCTTGTGTAACGCCACTGTCAGTAAATATACTGTGCCATGTGACTAGTTAGTACCCCTTGTGCAATACCACTGTCAGTAAATATGAGTGTCATATCACTAGTTAGTACCCCTTGTGTAACACCACTGTCAGTAAATATAATGAGTGTCATGTGACTAGTTAGTACCTCGCATAACACTACTGTCAGTAAATATAATGAGTGTCACGTGACTAGTTAGTACCCCTTGTGTAACGCTACTGTCAGTAAATATAATTAGTGTCATGTGACTAGTTAGTACCCCTTATGTAACACCACTGTGAGTAAATATAATAACCAGTGGACGCTTTTTCCCATAGGGAAACCCAGTTATAAATTGTTATAACCAGCTGGTTATAAGTGAACACATGCTGTGTTTCCCTCGCATTACTTATGTGGCAGCCACGGTCTTCCCTTCATCACGTCAGATACTTCACCACTTCTCGCACTCAGACTCTGCCATAAGTCAGATGTTAAAAAATCAACTTTTATATTTGGTTAAAGCTGTTTTCAGTACATCTTTTTAACTTTGAGAGGAACTGCTTAAAAAAAAGTGAACATGAACATTTAAGCAGCCACCTGAACCCAACCACAGCCGCATAGAGATGTATTTCTGTTTATATAATTGCTGTGGTGAAAAAACACTCCGCAGCAATTGTATAAAATAAAACAGGAGGTGGTGTGTAAACTCAAATTTTACACACACACCCTTGTGGGACAGTTGAGAGTTATGCTCAGTACCCTCTGTCCTGTCCACACCTCTCAACTTTCCCACATTAGGAGGGACGTTCCTCATTTTATACACAGAACCATACCTCTCAGCTGTCCCTCATTTTATTCTGAGAACCCGCCTTTGATCCCTCTCTACTGTCCCATAGGATCCTGTTAGTTGAGTGGTGGCTTACAGTTATATCCAAAGGTACACTGAAGGGCTGTAAAATGTCTTGAAATTAAGCTCGTGTTCTCCTGGTTAAACGTCATAAAAACGGAGAGCACGGGGTGGAGAGTACCAGGAAGTGGGAGGGATCGACTGGCTCACAGTTCGGACTGAATTATGATCCCTTCCCACACTTTACCGAGTGAGTAAAAAATTTAATTTTTTACACAGAGGGGCTATCACTGGTCCAGGGTACCGGGCTGTGAAGCCCAAAATGGTACATCACAACATCTGTTTAAAGGGACAGTGTCAACCCCCTTAGGCCTAATGGTGTCTGTACTTTAAGAAACACAGTTAATGATTGGTCACTTTCTGTAGAGATTGCTGATGCTGCTGGTAGTTTGATTTGATTTCTTCTTTCTTTTTACAAGTGAAAAACAAACTACCCACTGTTCTACTGTTACCACACATAACACATCTGTTTACATTCCTTGATCAACTCCCACTGCATCTGTTCTAGACCTGGGAACACCCCAACACAGTCTAGCAACTCATGATGCAACAGGAAGGAGGGCAGACTATTGCATCATGAGTGGCTGCACTGTTTGGGAGGTGTTCCTAGTGTTCAGGAAGTATGCAAGAAGAGTAGGTCAAGGATCTGAAACAAAATATGGTTGGGTATAATTGCATCATTCCTATGCATTTCTGTTCTACTAAGGAAGAAAGCAGATCAATCAACCAACAGCTTCAATGAATTCTAGAGAAGGTAAGCAATCAAATGTGTGGGTTCAACTAGAAATAAAATGATGCAAAGGGGTTGACAGTGTCCCTTTGAAGCAGAAAACTGACTTCCGCAGCTTCTGACCTTCATTTTACATCTATGATATGGTAATGTGTCCCATATTTGTCTCTTTCTGCCATTTAGTGTCCCACATTTGAGTAACAGAAGGTTGAGAGCAGAGCTGCAGTTATTTTGCTTTCCTGCTTGTGAAATTCTGCACATTTTATTTCCTGCATCAGGTTGACAGTCGCAGAACATTTTTGCCAAGAATCAGTGTCAGATTAAATGCTCCATATTGACCAAGGCTTTGTAAAGCATTTGTATGGAGCGGGTTCTCTCAAATCCAGTCTGGTCCTTACTGTCAGTAGGGAGAGGCAGTTATCTGTGCGGTGAGCTAGAATACTCGTAAATGACTTCTAGTCAGCGCCAAGGACAAAGATTGGCCTGTAGGAACAGCAGAGTTGTATATTTTTACCTGGTTTGGGTATGACCGATATGGTCGCATATGACCATGATGGTGGTGGGGGGGGGGGCCTGAGGCAGGATTCTCGTACATGCACACTATATTTCCTGTATATGATATATATATATATATATAATCACCTTCAAGGTTGGCTTGCTAACCTATTAGGTCCTTCACAATCAGGAACCGAGTAATCTGCAACAGCTCCTCTGTTTCTACCACCCCCTCTGACCGCTTCCCCGAGGAGGGCTTGCTAGAGATTCCCAGGGTTCGTTTGAAGAACTCTGGAGCCCATGCATTTTCGGCTCCTACCCTGTGGAATTCTCTACCTCCCCGGATAAGGGGGTGCCTGACTGTGGAGAGATTTAAATCTGCCCTTAAAAACTATCTCTTCTCTCTTTTTTCCTGCATCTCTTCTCTCTGAGTTTTAAATGTGTGGATCTGGATGTTTTAACTGGGTTTAAGTCCTCATTTTTAGTTGTTTGTAAAAGCGCTTTGATATTTTTTGAATTGTGCTTTATATAAATAAAGTTATTATAATTTGAATTTCATATCTTTAATGTACTGCTATTATGTATTTTTTTACCATCTGTAAATATTTTTGCTTTCAAATTTTATCTTTCATGTACTGTTTATTATGGATTTATGTACTATTTGCCCTTGACAGACTGGACACCCTGTTAAATTCCTTTTGTTGTTTCACCACCAACTCCCCCTTTTCGCACTTATCACTGCTCTCTCTACTCCTCTCTGTCTGTCACACCCCTACCCCACTGTCGACAGGCCCACTGCTTAGCCTTCATCACCAAATGCCACTTTGGAACCCTTCCATCTTATCTCTCCTATCCCCTGCCATCTCTACTTCAACAAAGTCCAAGAGGGTAGCATCTTTCAGAAAAAGAGACGTGCAAGAACAAGGGGACACAATTTGACGATAGAGAGGGGATGGCTCAGGGGCAATGTGAGAAAGTATTTTTTTCACAGAGAGAGTGGTAAACACATGGAACAGCCTTTCTGAGGAGGTTGTGGGGTCTAAAACTGTGGGAGAATTCAAGAATGCATGGGACAGACATAAGGCAATTCTTGTGGGGGGGTAGGAAGAAATAGGCTGTTGGTTAACTAGGATCTGCAGCTTATCCTGTAGGTAGGGAAGTGGGCAGACAAGGTGGGCCAAGCGGTCCTTATCTGCCGTCAAAGTCTATGTTACCCACTGCACTGCAGGGAATCCCGCTCCTTCTCCCTTCTCCATTCCCACTCAACTGCCAGTCAGTCTGCCTCCTCCTGCCAACTCCCCTCCCTCTGGAATCAACTCTCCTCTACCATTTGTCTAACCTCCTCACTCCCTCCCCTTAAGCGCCTGCTCAGACTCACACCTGTTGCTCCCTGCTGCTATCCGTCAACCGTCTGAGCCTCCTTGCCTCTCAGTGGTGTTGAACAACTGCACTAAGGCTTATATTGCCCATATGTAACTTTGCTTTGTCTGTATGCTGCACTTGTTTAATGTCATTATGTAATTTTTTCCCTTTGTATTTGTTTTCCCTTTCCCCGTGTCGCACACCTGGAAATAAGCCTTGGCTCTGTGTACCTTTCCCGGTTAGCATAATTTTAAATAAATAAATAAAATAGTATAAGTAATTATTTTACCTTTGTATCTCTGTACATTCTCTAATTAATTCAACCAAATTTGTACCCTTGTTCTCCATACTGTTACCCCTTCCCTAAGACGCACCTGGAAATGAGCCTTGACTCAGTGTGCCTTTCCCAGTCACCAATTTCCAAATGTATGAATAAATAAATTAATAAACAAATGAATAAATAAATCATTAAGTAAATAAATACATACATACACAAATAAATATTGTTTTTTCCTGCACTTCAAATAAGTGAACAGACCTGATTAATTAGTCTGTTTAGCTTCACCAACTGATGTGCAGGCTTTTCCTTCTCTGCCAGATGCAACATAATGAGGCAGTGGCAGCATGCTTTGGATTAACAGGAGGAGGAACCACTGACTAGCCAGGATTTAGGATTAATATAGCCCTCTCCCCCCGGTCATGGATTGGGGCCAGGAGGGGTCCTACTTGACATATGTAGTCCTTTTGGGCTGCGTAGAAATCAGGCTACGGAGTGGCATCTTAAAGAGAAGCTGTCGTAAATGAGTATAGTGCAAGCCTGGCTGAAAAAAATAACTCAAAGATGGGAGAAGGGAGGAGGGAGGGAGAGAGGGGGTAGTGGGGGACTGGGGTGGGAGATGACGGAGATTGGTGTCCATCCAATAGGTCTAGCCCTAGCCATCTGGTGATGGTGAGAGGTTTTACATTTTTTTTTTTTCAATTCAACATTTTGATCCTCCGTCACCACCTACTACCTTTGTCGGGGGACTCCAGTGCACCAAACCTAAACCGCCTCTCAGAGTGCACCGGCTCATCAACATCATCATTAGTAATGGTGACTGGGGCACATAGGATTATATCTTATTTCTCCTTTTCCCTGTGCCCACCTCCCCAACATCAGGCCATGTCCTGTTTTTTTTTTTTTTTTTAATTTATTGGAATACAATGGGAATTACAAACCTTTGAGTCACAGACTCTTTTGCAAAGGCTCCACGTCGGTTACATAAGGTGGAGGGTAGACAAATACAGTAGAGGACATACATAAACAGGCAGTATTTACAGTAACTGAACAGAGGAGCCGTCCAGGCAAAACTTAAAATCAGGTGAGGCAGTTAGGCAGCAATCTTGGCATACCAGGCCGGGGATTTTGGAGAAATACGTGGGGCCTTGTGGGACCCTGAGTCGAGAGTGGGGGGGAGGGATCGGCGGTCAACTGGGTGGACAGAGTTAGCCGCAGTCACATATGGCTCTCTCAAGGAGATGAGCTTTGAGGCCCGTTTTAAATTGAGAGATGCTGTGAGTCTGTGAGAGTGAGTGTGGTAATGCATTGAGCCAGAGAGGGGCTCGGTATCGGAAGGATCTTTGCCCTAGGGAAGTTCTACATAGTGGTACCAGGAAAGGAGAGCTTGCAGAGAGCCTTGTATTGCACCTGTGAGGTGCAGAACTGATTAAGGGGAAAAGTCCGATGGGGGCTTGATGAAGGTGTATCTTTTTTGCGAGGATGCAGGTGTGGAACTGTAATCGATGTTGGAAGTTTAACCAACCAGATAACGCATAAAGATCACAGGTGTGGGTTAGTCTATTACATCCTGTGACTAGGCGGCAGGCTTTGTTCAAGACAATGTTTATCCTGTTAAGGGAGGTGGGTTCAGCAGAGCCGTATATAGTAATCCCGTAGTCCACAAGGGAGAGGATGGAGGAGGTAACTGCGAGCTGCATAGCCTGTGGGGGTAAGCAGTGCTTGAGCCTGTACAGGATGCCTACTCTGGTGCTGATAGTGGAGGAGAGAATTTGGGTATGCCTCTGGTAGGAGAGGGAGGTGTCTAGAGTGACACCTAGGTATTTGAAGTTGGTAACGTGTTCCAGAGGGGCACCAAGAGCGTTCTTGATGAGGAGAGCAGACTGACTATGAGGACTTTGGCGGTGGGCAAAAATCATGGACTTAGTTTTATTATAGTTGATAATTAGGCGGTGTTCAGTGAACCAGGTCTCTAGTTCCCAGAAATGCCTTTGAAGGGCCTGCTGGAGGGCGGTAGGGTGGGGGTGTTTCCAGAACAGAACCGCATCATGGGGAAGAGCAAATGACCACTGCATGCCTTAGGGAGTTTAGAAAGAGGGTGAACAGCAGTGGGCCTAGAATAGACCCCTGTGGGACCCCAGAGCAAACTGTTTTAGGGGTGGAGAGGGTGGTGCTTATCCTGACTTGCTGAGAACAGCCTGAGAGGTAATCCTTAAACCAGGCCAATGTCTCCGGGACCACATTTAGTTTAGGGAGGACTTGAAGCAGAAGCTCGTGACTGACCGTGTCGAAAGCCTTGGTTAGGTCCACGTATATGGCCCCGGCAATTGAGCCATGGTCGAGGCTTCATGTAAGAACGAGATGAGCTCTGTGAGCAGGTGATGGTACTATGGCCCGAATGGAAACCATGCTGCTCCTGGCTGAGAAGCATATGCTTAGTTAGGTGTTCCGGTTAACTGGTCAGAGACTATTCTTTCTAGGGCTTTGGAGAGAGGTGGTAGTATTGAGATAGGGTCTATAGTTGCTGGTGTTAGTGGGGTCGCCGCTCTTCAGGATGGGGTGATTATGGCTCTCTTCCAGGTAGAGGGAGAACTGGCGAGGCAGAGCAAGAGGTTAAGAATTTTAGTGAGGTGTGGTAAAGTGGCATCAAGGGAGAGCCGAAGGAGTTTAAGATCTAGGGAGTCATTGCTGTAGCAGGTATTAGAGATAGCTTAGATAGCTGTTAGACCTGGCGTGCAACTAGCAGGCCCCTGTGGAGGGGGAACGCTCCCTAGCCCACCACAGGGGTCTCTTGTGTGGTGGAACCTAATATGCCTCCCTCTCTGGGAGTGCCCGGCCTGCTTTCTGAGTCTGCTTCTGATCCTGGGTTCCCATCAGATGGTCCTCTGTTTTTTTTTTTTTCATAATTTCAAGTGTATTGGAGACCCCATCTCTGCAAAGACATAGACAGAGTGGAGGCTGTTCAGAGGAGGCCAACCAAAATGGTGCAGGGTCTGCACCAGAAGACATACGAAGAGAGACTAAAGCAGCTTAATATGCATACCCTTGATCAAAGGATGGAGATGGGGGACATGATATAAACTTTCAAGTACCTCAAGGGAATTAACAAAGACCTAGAGAGTAGCATCTTTCGGAAAAACAGATGTGCAAGAACAAGGGGGCACAATTTGAAGATAGAGGGGGGATGGCTCAGAGGTAATGTTAGAAAGTATTTTTTCATGGAGAGGGTTGCGAATGCATGGAACAGCTTTTCTGAGGAGGTTGTGGAGTCAAGAACAGTAGGAGAATTCAAGAATGCATGGGACAGATATAAGGCAATTCTAGTTGGGGGTAGGAGAAAGTAGGCTGATGGTTAAGTAGAATCTGCAGCTTATCCATCAGGTAGGGAAATGGGCAGACTAGGTGGGCCAAGCGGTCCTTATCTACCATCAAATTCTATGTTTCTGTGTATTTAATTTAATAACAATAATAAGCAATACAACAAAGCTATCCATGGGGTGTGACAACCACAACAATCAAATCTGGCTGGGGGTATTCCCCTTGGAGATACAACTCTAATCAGCAAGGTGAATGGTTATTACTGTATTCACTAGTCAGTTCCGAATAACAAGTGGTTCATTACTTGTGATATTCAGAATATTCACGTTGGTTCACACCCTAAGGGTACGAAAATTTAAAAAAACATGAATAATATTATGAAACTACTGGAGCCGTCACAGATCCTTTGATTGCACATGAACACTGCATTTTCCTGTGTCTTGTCCAATTTGGATACTCTTACAGAAGGGTTCACCCCCAAAAAGCAACATGAGTTACCCCCCAAAACTGCATCATGGGTAAGGATCACCCCCAGACAGCATCAGATCAGAAACATAGAATTTGATGGCAGATGAGGACTGCTTGGCCCACCTAGTCTGCCCATTTCCCTACCTAAGAGATAAGCTGCAGATCCTAGTTAACCAACAGCTTACTTCCTCCTACCCCCCCACTAGGACTGCCTTATGTCTGTCCCATGCATTCTTTTTTTATAATTCAAGTTTATTGAAACTCCAGAGTCTGCGTACCATCACAAGCCATATACGCTGCAAGCATTTACAGATTTCATAAGCGATGTATAACATTGGTTCAGAGTTAGTTAAGTTTCAAGAACTTAATTCATTTTCTTTTCTGGGATATATATTCTTCTGTTATCTATAAAATAAATTCAGAGACAGCATCTTATTTCTACTTATTCCCCGGATTTATTATAAATATTTTACGTTCCTTTCTTCCCAAGTGTCCCTCCCTCCACCCCCGGCTCTCAGGCCACTCTAGGTTCCCGTGGCTAGGTCCCATCTGGTCCATCTATTCACATATGTGTTCACCCTGTTATTTATCTTATATGTTAATTCCTTCATTTCTCTTATTTCTTTTACAATAGAGTGCCAAAGGGGTAGATCAGGCGCATCCTGAGAGAGCCATTTTTTAGTAATTGACTTATGGGCTGCTGCCAATAGTATGCCCCAGAGGTATATGCCATCAGCTCCTTTCATTTCATCAGGAGGTATTCCCAGAACCAGGTTCTTACATGTTAGTTGTGTGCTGCAGAAGAATATGTTCTCCAGAATTCTGGAGATCCCTTGCCAGAAAGGACGTATTGCATCACACTCCCAAAAGATATGGGAGTGGTGAGCCACTTGGACACCACATCCCCTCCAACAAAGTGGGGTTACTCCTGTATCCCACTTACTTAAGCTTTCAGGTGTGTGGAAGTACCTGATTCTTATTTTCCAGGTAAATTCGCGCCAATTAGGTGAAAGTGTAGTTTTATTTACCAACTGGAATATTGCCCTCCACTCCTCTTCTGTGATATGTAATCCCATTTCCTACTCCCATTTACTTTTGATTCTGAGGGATTGTCTAGGGTGCAGTTGCTTTAATGCTCTGTAGAGAGCAGATATGTGCCCCTTCTCCAGGGCCCCCTCCTGGATAGATGCTATGACCTCCAAGAGATTCTTTACTTCGGGTTTCAATTCTTGTAATTTCTGAAGTGTGTATATATGTGTTCTAAGTTGTAGGTATCTGAAATTATCTTGGTTCCTTAAATGGTATGTTTGTTTAATGGAGTGAAAATTTAGTGTCCCCCAAGATCATCTGACCCAAACTGGTAAATCCCAATTTTGCCCATCTTCTAAAAGAGTGGTCTATCTTAGATGGGAGGAAATATTGGGACCAAGCGAACCAATGTAGAGGCCACATTTCCTTAAAAAGGTTGTACTTATTCCACAATCTATGGATCATTTTTATGGTGCCTTCAACTGTCGAGGGGGGACGCTGTGTCCCCTTGAGTATAGAGGCATCTGCAATCCTCGCTCCAAGAAGAGGACCCTCAGTTAAATGAGATTCAGTGTCTTTCCAGTGGGCCTCATATTTTGTATTTGACCAGAGCAGCGCATTCTTAAGGTAAGCGGCTGTACAGTAGTCTTCCAAGATGGGGACCATTCTGCCGCCATCAGCTTTATCTGTCTGGAGTAGTGCCATTCTTACTCTAGGTCTGCCCGGGTGCCACACAAACCTGCCAATCAGTCTCTGCCATTCTTTAAAATACTTCTTTGGAATAAATATTGGTAGGGATTGGAAGAGATACAAAAATCTAGGTAGGATGTGTAAGGTGACTGTTTGGATTTTAGAATATAATGGTAAGTTAAGAAGTTGCCATCTAGCTACGTCTTGTGTAATTTGTGACTGTAGTGGGCCATAATTTGTAGTAAAGAGTCCCCCTATATGTTTTGTCAGTTGTATCCCCAGATATTTGATTTTCTGTTTATTCCACTTAAGAGGTAGTAACTTAGTTACCTCCGGTGAAGGGTTTTTAGAAGAATTTCAGGATTTCTGTCTTTTCTTTATTTAGTGAGTAGCCTGCGTGTCGGCCAAATTCTTCTAAAAGATTCCATATCTTTTGGATAGATTTGTCAGGGTTGGCAAGGTATAGAAGGACGTCGTCCGCATATAATGAGATCTTATGTTGGTATCTCTGATCCTAATGCCCTTCACCTCTGGATTCCCCTTATAGCAGAAGCTAAGGGCTCGATGTATAGGGCAAATAGTAAGGGGGGAAGGGGGCATCCCTGTCTAGTCCCACGGCCTAGAAGGAATCTATCCGAGATGCTGCCATTTAACCTTATATAGGATTGTGGGGTTGCTTATAGACTCTTAAGAGTATCAATCATGTTCTGGGGATACCAAAATGCTCCAAGGTAGTAAAAAGAAAGGCCAGGATACCTTGTCAAACGCCTTTTCTGCGTCCAGGCTCATAAGGCATGTTGGGGTTCTATCTATGGAAACTTTATTTATAATATTGATGGTACGCCTGATGCTGTCTGGGGCCTGACGGCCGGCTATAAATCCTGTTTGGTCATTATCTATTAAGGTTGGGAGAAGAGCGTTTTATCTGAAAGCTATGATGAAGGTAAAAATTTTGTAATCTACATTAAGTAGGGAAATAGGTCTATAAGAAGTACACTCAGATGGATCCTTGCCCGGCTTGTGTATAACTGAAATATTAGCATAGTTCCATGATGGGGGTGCCTCCCCACCTGTCCAGACCTCATTAAAGACTCTGAGCAAGTGCGGGGCAAGCTCTCCTCTAAGTTTTTTATAAATGTCTCCACTAAAACCGTCAGGTCCGGGACATTTCCCAGGTTTAAGTCTTGTAATAGCTTGGTCCAACTCTGTCATTCTTACAGGGGCAGTCAGGGTCTCTTTTTGATCTTGGGAAAGAGTGGGCAGGTTCAGCGATTCAAGGAAATTAGTCTGTTCCTCATTAGAGGACTCTGGCTGGGGTTTGTAAAGTTGCTTGTAATATTCTACAAATGCCTCCATAATTTTCCCATTTGTAGGTCAAGGCTAGGATGTTTGATCTTTACAATGGTGGCCCTGGCCTGCCTCTGCCTAAGTCTGATAGCAAGCAGTTTAGTTGCCCAAGCGTCTCCCTCATAATAAGATTGCTGCAAATAGGTAAGTGATTTCTCTACTTCTATTAGGTGAAGCTTATGCAGACGGGACTTAATGTCCCTTATTTGGTCATCTACTTGTTTTGTCCATCTTACTTTTTGCTGCGTTTCTAAGTCTCTGAGTTGGAGGTTAAGTTGCTCTAATTGCAGCCTCCTTTCCTTCTGTTTGTATGTCCCTATAGCAATGAGCTTCCCCCTCATCATTGTTTTAATTGTATCCCAGAGTATCTGCAGGGAGACCTCTTTCTCAGAGTTATGTGATAGTGTCTGAGACACTACCTCCGAGAGTTTCTTTAAGGTGTTTTTATCTCTCAGCAAGGAGGTATTTAGTCTCCAGTGAGATTTCTTTTTTGGGAGACCGAGGTCCCATTGCAAGAATAGGGGTTGATGGTCTGAGTAAATTGCCGATCCCACTCGAAGGTGCCCAAAATTGGAAAGGTCTCTCATCTGGGTAAGGAACATGTCTATTCTCAAATAAATTTTGTAACGGGGGGAATAGTACGTGTAATCCCTGGCCAAGGGGTATCTTTCCCTCCATATGTCCCTTAGTCCCATCTCCCTCAACAACCGGAGGAACAGTTTGGCAGTCCTATTGCTCTGTGTGGGGATCTGGGATGTGGTGTCCAAGTGCCTATCAGGGTAAGGTTCAGTCCCTCCCATTAGCAGTATGCCCTTGGTTTCTCTAGTATCGTCTGTGTAAGTTCTGAGTAAAGGAGAAGAGAAGAGCCTGGGGGAGCATAGGCGTTAGCTAGCGTTACATACTCCTCCTGGTCAATCCCTATGACAATTACGTATCTCGCTCCCGGGTCAGCCACCACCGTCTCCTCCTCAAATGGGATGGAGCCGGAGATTAATAATGCTACACCCCTCTTCTTCCCTCTAACGAGGCATGGTAGATTTTGGGGTAGGCTCTAGACTTAAGTTTGGTAGCTTCATGGGGAGCGAGGTGCATCTCTTGTAAGAGGACAAAATGGCTGTGTTGTTCACCAATATACTTACGCAGTGTTTTCCGCTTAATTGGGCTATTAAGCCCTTTGACATTAAAAGTTAAAACCTTTGTTCCTGTGTGTGACATGTTCCTCTCCCACAGCTTGCAGAAATCACAGCACTTTTCTTAGACTGTAGTTTGCTTCAGTATTGACTAAGAGATTAGCAGACTCAATCTAAACTTATATGTATAATCGAAATTCCAGGAGAACCGTGTCTTAGATGTTATCCTGGCTCAAGAGAAACTATTTACATAGTATTTAAATATGTCCTGTTCTGCAAATAAACAGGCTTCCAAGGTTTTAAGAGCCCAATTTGGCTACTAGCGGGCACTTAGTTATGTGCCTAATACCCATCAGGTGTAGTGGGTACTTTCACTGTAGAGAATGTTTGTATAATTCCCCTGAGTTTAATCTACGTCAGGACTCCAAGGCTAAGTGAATGAAACCGCCTTGTCCAAGATCGGTACGACCACAATTTAATGTGACATCAGGGGAAAAAGAATCCCCTTTTACTACGACCTCATGCTTATTTATAAAACTTCTACTTGGCTGTGATCTCAGTAAAAAGGTAGAACTTAGACCTCTGGGGGGCGCCTAAGCTCCTGATCTAGGCTGCATTTCACAAGGGGTCACCTCGCGCACACGGAACAGAGATTCAGTGACCAGGTTATAAATGATTCACTCTAATGAAAAAAAATAAATAAATAAGCCCCAGTCCTAGGTTCAGTTTGTAGTCCAGCCCAAAAAAACCCAAAAGGAACTGCCTAATTGACTAAAGGTAGGCATCCAATGCCGCCTCGGACCTCATTTAACATTTTGAACCTTTTATAGTATTTGAAAGCTTAACATTTCAAAAATTAACTATATATCAGTAGAGATTAGATTAGCAATGATAAATGTGAGTAAGTCCTGCAATGTTTAAGGATATATGCGTAGCAGGTTAATACTAACATACTATTTGCCAGCAGATTAGGCCTTACGGTCTATTGAGTCTGCTCGAACCTTAGATCTTTAGTTGGGTACCGAGGCCCTCCCATTCCTTGTGCTCCAGAAACCCCTATCATCCATCCCCACCCCCCTGGGACAGGCCATCATCTGATACATCCACTTTCTGTGTCTGTCCCACCTCTCTTGAACCCTCCACTGTGGATCTCTGAACCAGCTCGCCAGGCAGTGCATTCCAAGGGTCCACCACCTCTCAGTGAAAAACCTCCTTCTCTTCCCCACCCTTCCACCTTCCAACTTCAAACCATGCCCTCTGGTGATACCTCCCTGTTTTAGTCTAAAGATCCTCCATGTTTACTCCTATTTATTCCCTTTGAGGTACTTGAAGACCCCAATCATGTCCTGCCCTCCTCTCCCTCCAATGAAAACAGGCAGAGCTCTCAAGTCTGTTCTCATACGCCAAATCCCCTAGCCCTCATATCATCTTAGTTGCCCTCCTCTGTACCTCTCCAGGAGCTGTATGTCTCTTCAAGTGTGGTCTCCAGTACTGTACACAGTACTAAGGTGTGGTCTAACCAGTCCATTGTACATGCAGAATCACTCCTTGCTCCTAGAGGTGATCCCACGATGCATCCCAACATCCTGTTTGCCTTGCTAGCCTCTCCTGCACTGCTCAGAGTTATTCATACATGCATCCACCATGACCCCTAGGTCTTTTTCCACTATTGAGGCCTCCAGCGCCTCCTCCCAGGGTGTACCTGTGTTTAGAGTTTCCCGACCAAGATGCAACACTTGCACTTGGTGATATTGAAATTTCATTTCCATGTGTGAGCCCAGCTTCCAGGGTGTCCAGGTCCTCTTGCAGGGCCAACCTCCCTCTTCTCCCTCAACTACTGCTTCCATCTTGAGTCATCCGTGAAGAGACTCATTTACACCCTATAACCTCCTGATGTCCGATATGTATGCATTAAACAGGATCGACCCAGGACCGAGCTCTAGCACCCCACTGCTCTTCAACCTCTAGGGTTCGAGAGTTCCCCACAGACCACTACCTCTGGGTGCGGCCCACTAGCCAGTTTTCAATCCATCTGACCATCAAAGGCCTACTCCTAACCCCATCAGCTTCTCCACCAGACCATTGTGGAGACAGAGTCAAACACCTGCTGAAGTCCAAGAATAATACATCCACAGGCTTTTCCTGTCCAGTTCTGATGTTACCCATGTAGAACTCCACCAGATTGGTTTGACATGATCTACCTGGCACAAACCCATGTTGCCGACTATCCAGACCTCCCACCTCCCAAGTACACCCTAATCGTCCTTAGTATACTCTCCATAATTTTCCCACCACCGAGGTCAAACTGATGGGTCTATAGTTACCTGGTACTTCCTCGACCCCCTTTATGGATTGGCACCACATGTGCCTCTCGCCAATCCCTAGGTACCCTCCCTGTCTCAAGTGACCTGTTGAAGAGCTCCGCCAGGGGTGCAGCCAGTATGTCCGCCAATTCCCATAGTACTCTCGGATGAATGCCATCCGGCCCAGGAGATTTGTCTTTCTTTAGGGCCTTGAAGGCTAACCACACCCTTTGGTGGAGATAGCATCATCCGTCCCTCCACCTTACTGGCCTCTTTATCCTATCCAGATGTGACACCCCTGACCTCTCTCCTCCCTCTTGCTCCATTTCTGTTGCCCCTGATCCCACTCACTGCCGCTTCTATCCCCTTCGTGCCTTGCTTTGTAGATATCCCATCCCTCCCTAGTGAACACAGAGGCAAAGTACTCATTAAATACCTCTGCTGGTCCTCGCCTCTTCCACCCACCCTCCTTCTGATCTCAATCTGCTGAGATGGCCCTTAGTTTTCTCCGCTCCCCAATGTACCGGAAGAACCCTTTCCCCTCCATGTATCCCTGTGCCAGCCGCTGCTCTTACTGGACTTTGCTCCTCACCATACGGGTGACTTTTCTAGATGCAAGATGGTACATTTCCTTATCCCTATCCCCTCTTGTTGTTTTATATTTTGTAGGTCACCTTCTTTCTCTGACTGCTACCTGTACCTCACTGGACCACCAGCATGGTTTATGTGACCTTGCTCCCTTACGTTTCAACTTAGCGCAGATCCTGACTGCCTCTTGAAGTCCCCGTTTTATGACCTCCCATCTCCTTTCCACACTTGTCATTGATGTAATCCCCTTCACGTGATCCTTGAGAATATTTCCCATGCCCACAAAGTCTGCCCCCCTGAAGTCCATTGCCAGTGTCCTAGATCTCACCCCCCTGCCCCCCATGCTTATTTGAAACCAGACAGTATTGTGGTCGCTCCCAGTCAGGGGGTCCTGTACAACCAGGTCCCTTGCCAGATCCCCATCTGCCAGAACCACGTCCAGGACATGCCCCTCCCTTGTGGGCTCCATCACATGCTGTGTTAAGAACACATCCTGGAAGCCGTCCAGCAGCCTCTGCTCCTTGGCCACCTTAGAGGACATGGTTCCCAGTTTGTACCTGACATATTAGGTCCCCATCAACACCACTCCTTCCCTTTTGGTCCACACTGGGCAATGATGTTGTCCAGCAAACCATCCTCTAGAACATCACTCATCCCGGGGCCTATATACTACACCCAGCTTGACCTTATCTCCTGCTGGGGATGCGTAGGTGACCCATAAGGCCTCCATTTCCCTCTGCCTCTTCTACCCTAGCAACTTCTGTCATCTCTAATGAAGCCACTCCACCCCTCTGCCCTCCTTTCTATCCTTCCAAGCATAGTGTACCCCGCATGTTTAGGTCCCAGTCATGGTTTTTGTTGGCCCACGTCTCCATGACTGCTGCCACATCCACCCCCCTGAACAGCATGGCTCTAACTCTGGCAACTTGTTTCCCAAGCTCCTGGCATTTACTAACACCAACCCCCACCCTTATCCCTGATCCTCTTGTCAACCCCACCCAGATTCCTTATACTTCCATCCTCCTCTGCTCCTCCTGAAACCTCCACCCCCAGTCTGTTTCCTCCCCTTGGGCTTGAAGGCTACTCCCTCATCTGGAGGAGAGTTCTCTGGTCAGTCCCTCCCTTATCCCTTCCCCTCACAAGTTTAAACCCCACCTTTCTTGGAATGTAGTCAGCCATTCCTGTTTAAGGACTTCCTTCCCAATGGGCTAAGATGAAGCCGGTCCTGGCATACAGTCCCTTATCCTCCCAAACTCCATTCCAGTTCCCTAACACCCCAACCCACTCCTTCACTTCCCACTTCCTGAGCTCAGTCATTAACCTCTGTGAGCTTCATTTTTTCTCCACTGAGGCCTTTGGTACTGGCAATATTCTGAAAAGGAAATGTTGCATCCATTATCCTGACAGACTCTGCAAGTTCTTGGAACCTTGCTTGGATTTCCAAACGCTATTTCCTCTAGATCGTTAGTTCCCAAATGCACCAGGAAATCGGTTTCCCTCCACAATCCCTAACCATTTCATACACCATGAACTTTGCTCTGTGCACTGTCAGCCCAGAGATACTCACTACCTTCACCTGGCTATGGCATCCACCCCCCTGTCCCTCCCACTGGATACCCCTAATCATCGAGTCTCCCAATAACAGAACCTTAACACTGCCATCATCCTTATGGTTACCTCCGCTATGCCCTCTCAGCCCCCCCATTCCCCTTTATTCGTGATCTCAATTCCATGGGAGTCTTCCTGCCTTATTAGAGACCCCCTTGTCACCCTCCCCTTTCTGCCTCTCTCGTTATTTTGCCCACTTAACTCAAACCCCCTCTGAATAGGTGTCCCTTTAACCTCTCTTATCCAAACCATTTATCCTGGCCCTGATGGTTTCCTTCCCCACACCACCATCCTCCCCTTGTAATAGTGCCCTGCCTCCAGAGGCTCTTTCAGGGTCCCCTTTAACTAGGGCCCCATCCTTGGTACTGACCCCCCTGCTGAAGGTGGGCTCCTCTCCCACCTCCTTGTCTCCCAGTTTCAATCCAGTCATGCTCTCCTCCCTCATGTCTGCAATATGTTGCATCTCTCCCATTTGCTTAACATTTATGTTTCCCCTTCTCCCTCTGTGACTATTTCTATCCTTTCCATTGCCAGTCTGTGATGCCCTATGGGTATCCCACTCCCTCCCCCGGCCTCTGTATAAGTTTCCTCATTTCCACCAACCCCTTCCTCCCCCTCTAGGTTGCTTAGTAGCTCAAATTTATTGTGACATTCTATGTCAGCCTCCATCAAGTAACCCGAGTTTCCCCTGACTGCACCTCTAAACTGCCCCTCTTCTTCCCCTCTTGCTCTGTTCACATTAGGAGCTCCCTTCCCACAGTCTGCTGTTTTAGGCTTCCCCACAACATCCCCTCCTGACTCTTCCCCCTCCACTCTCTTTGTATTCAGAATGTTCACCCCGTACGCTATCCCCTTTGCGTCAACATCCCTATCTAAGGGTCCTCTGTCCCTAAAATCCCCCCGCCTGCTTGCTGTAACATAACGTCCTGTAATTTCAGAGCGTTGTCCCAGCCTCCCTCAGCCCCACCCTTCTGCTGCCCATATCCACACCTCTATCCTGGACCCCCCAGCCCCCGCTACTCCTTAATCAATATACCTCACTCCTGATACAAGATAGCTGTCTACAGAGTGGGCAGCCTCCCTCTCTCCAGGCCAATTGAGAATTATTGCCATCCCACAGCCTGTGCAGCTTACAACCCTTCCGAAGATGCCTGCCATGGTGGAATATGGCCACCCTGTTTATCCCCCTCTGTTTATAATGGCACACCCCCCTTTTCTCAGTCCCTTTCCTCTGGAATACAGTTTCTCTATACTGACTGCAGTTATTTACAAACCCAATTTCAGCCCCACCAATAAAGTTCCCAAGTCTCACAAACACATACAGTCCAGTGTGTGTTCGGTCCCACTAACAGTGTGTGTATGCAAACATCAGGTACCGTATGATGTCACAGGCCCACCAGGTCCTGTTGCTTCGAATTTCAGTCCCAAACAGAAATACTCAGCCCTTCAATCCCAACCCCCAGTGGCTTTTCAGTATTTAAGAAAGCCTACAAAACAGGGAGTGTGGGAGGCCTCTTACCAACACCAGGCAAACAACACATTTAAATTTCACTCTAATTATCACTGCCAAACAACTGTTCCCAAGCCTCAAAAGTTACAATATCACAGCCCAAGTAACAGTTCTAAATCAAGGTAATAATTTTTAACACATAGAACTAATTTCACGTACAAAACTATTCAAATAATTCAGTTACAACAGAATATAACCCCAGACCTCTGTCCTTACCAGCCTCCTGCTTATGTTCCCAAGTGAACAAGTTAATCAGTCAGTCCTCCTCGGGGGGGGGGGGAATGACAGATGACTCCAGGCATAGCCGCAAGAGCAGCAAAAGCTCCGGTGTAGGTAGATAGCGCATTGTCTTTCCCCAGCCCCTTATTTCAGTGTTTCAAACGTGGACGTAGTATATGAGCTGGTCCGAGGAGGACAGCAGTCAGTTCAGGTGAGGTATGAGGAGTCCCAGTCAAAACAAATGTCACTGGACCCATCCATAGCCCTCTGATCTCGGGGCACTGTGTATGTCGAGAAAAGGTTTGAGTTATAAATTCGGCTTTATGATTGTTCAGGTGGTGCCTTCACACTATATTTCAGGTGTTGGTCTGTTTTTCGTATTGTTGTTTCCGGTGTTCTTCTCTTCTTGTGTGGAAAGAATCCGCTGTGCCGCAGGGGAGTCAAATGGTTTCATGATCGCAGCCAGATCTGCACGGAGGTTTGTCTGTGGGTCAAATTGCTGGGAGCCCTTGCGTTTGCTGCCTCTCTGTGCCACTGACCACGCTGCTCAAAGTAGCTCTTTCTCCATTTGCTCCTTAAATAATGCAGGTAAAGAAAATCCCCAGGTTTTGCAGGTATGATTGAGCAGATTGTAAGTCTTCAAAAGTTCTAGGTCCTTGATCTGTTTCCACTCAGAGACTTGCTGGATGTAGGATTTGTGCTTTTTGCCCTTTATTTCTCAATTGTTTAACGACAGGCCAAAGTTTTCTTCTCTTCTCTTGTATCTGCGCAGTGTAATCATTGTCAAGAGAAATGCGGTTTTGTTTATAGGTTATCTCTCTCATTTTCCAGGCTTTGTTCAGGAGGTCTTCTTTTGTGGCATAATAAGTTAGTCGGACCACGAATGAGCGGGTTCGGGCGCCTGCATTAGAAGGCCTGGGGGCCAACGATCGATGAGCCCTATCAGTACTGAGGTCGTAGTCTTGCGAAAGGCCCAGCGCTTCTCTGAGGACTGTTTGAATGAAGGAAGCTACATTAGGGGCCTTATCCTCTTCTCCTTCGTGGATGCCATAAATTCTAATGTTCTGCCTCCTGCTGCTGCCTTCTAGGTCGTCAATTTTATGGTTCAATTCCCTTTCTCTGGCTAAAGGGTAGAGAAGAAGTCGGTCTTGCCGATCAGACTGCTCCGAGACAGAAGTTAGGCCTAGTTCGAGCTGGTCGGTAATGATGTTCTACTTTGTTAATGTCTGTTCTTATTTCCGTTAGTGTTTTGTCTATCTTTTCTACTGTTCGAGCTGTCTGCATAATGGTACCAATGAGGTCCTTATCTGCCATATCGGGCTGAAGTTCTGGCGACATGCTTTCCCCTTCGGCCTCCTCACTAGGCATCCCGTTTGTTTTCTCTCTGGCTAGAAGCTCTCGCAGCCGTGAAACCGGGGTTTCGGAGTGTCTTTGGTTTGCATTTTTCGATCTGGTAGCTTTGGCAGGTGAATTCATATTTTTAAGTTGTCGATGAACTTAGATTCTGGTGAGGCCGATCCAGAGCTCCGAGATTAGGCAGCCATAGGTCTCCTGACGTCACCAGAAGTCTGTCCCATGCATTCTTGAATTCAACCACTGTTCTTGATCTGTTCTTGTTCTTGTTCAGGATCTGACCCCAAACTGAATTGTTAGTGAGGCTACACTCCCAAAAGGCATCATGAGTCAGACTTCACCCCCCCACTGCATCATGAGACAAGCTTCACCCCAAACTGCATCATGTGTCTGGCTCTCTCCCAAAATATATGAGTCAGGCTCCACTCCCAAAATGCGTCATGAGTCAGGCTCTACCCCCAAACTGCATGAGTCAGGCTCCACCCCCAAAATGCATGAGTCCAGCCCCACTTCCAAACTGCATCATGAGTCACATTCCACCTCCACACTGCATAATGAGTCTGGCTCCACCCCCAAAATGCATGAGTCAGGCCACACCTCCAAACTGCATAATGAGTTTGGCTCCACCCCCAAAATGCATGAGTTAGGCCAAACCTCCAAACTGCATCATGAGTCAGGCTCCACCCCCAAACTGCACGAGTCAGGCTCCACCTCCAAACTGCATCATGAGTCATGCTTCGCCTCCCAAAATGTATGAGTCAGGCTCCACCCCCAAAATGCATGAGGCAGGCCCCACCTCAAAACTGCATCATGAATCATGCTTCAAACTGCATAATGAGTCTGGCTCCACACCCAAAATGTATGAGTTAGGCTCCACCCCCAAAATGCATGAGTCAGGCCACACTTCCAAACTGCATCATGAGTCAGGCTTCACCCCAAACTGCAAGAATCAGGCTCCACCTCCAAACTGCATCATGGGTCATGCTCCACCCCCAAACTGCATAAGTCAGGCTCCACCTCCAAACTGCATCATGAGTAAGGTTCCAACTCCAGACTGCATCGTGAGTCTGGCTCCACCCCCAAAATGCATGTGTCAGGCCACACCCCCAAACTGCATCATGAGTCAGGCTCCACCTCCAAACTGCATCATGGGTCATGCTCCACCCCCAAACTGCATAAGTCAGGCTCCACCTCCAAACTGCATCATGAGTAAGGTTCCAACTCCAGACTGCATCATGAGTCTGGCTCCACCCCCAAACTGCATGAGTCAGGCTTCACCTCACAACTGTACCCATGAGCCAGGTTCCACCACCAAACCGCATGAGTCAGGCTTCACCTCCCAACTGTATCAGGATTCAGGCTCCTCCCCCAAATTATAGAGTGAGATTTCACCTGCAAACTGCGTGAGTCAAGCTCTGCCTTCAGACTACATCATGAGTCAGGCTACTCTTTCAAACTGTCTGGCTGGGGTTACTACATGTCCATTTTCTAATTGGACTGTCTATTCTGTAGTGCCAATTTCTAGCTGTTTTCCCACAGAAGTGCTTTGGTGTTTGAGTTGTGTTTGGATTCATCAGCTGTCCCCACACAAGATGCTACCAAAGCATTCATTGGCTGCAAGTCCTGGCTGCACACTAGTGTCTGGCATCATAAGACATTTACTTGCATAACAAGCCAATCAGTCAGGCAAAATGTAAAGCTAAAGTGAACCTTATCCACTCTGCACCTGTAGAATGTTGTTGCATCAGCCCCACACCTACTTTGTGGGGAAGCCCCCAAGTTGCACTTTCAGAGCATTTCAAAACATTTTCGTTTTCATTGCTTATTTTTAATTCTTCTTTATCTGGTTGTACCAGCTGTCTCCCCACTTGACATGTTAAATATGTTGCCACTCAGGCAGTTCTCCCAGAATCCCCCACTGCATGACTGATGTCACAATTGGTGACTAGCCTCAGGGGATTCAATATCACAAGAATAACTTTGTACCATCATAGTGGCATGGAGGGCTAAGGCGCTGAGTAACTTACCTCTTGCCACGCCAGCGACCCATGTTCAGGAACAAGCACGGAATGCCGGGGGGGGGGGTTTGGGAGAGGATTGAGTGGCCGCTTAGCAGCTCTTTTCTTTTGGAGGGTTGGCAGTTTCAATGCTTAGCTGCCATCAAGTGGAGGCCTGGTGGTAGCACATGGGTACTGAGAGGCAGACAAAAGTCACGGGGGGGAGAGTCATGATCTCTGGCTGTGTGCATACCTCCATGTAACTGTACTGCCCATGTATGCCGCGGCTGGGGCTGGGATGGGAGAAAACTGAGGAAAATGGAAGGCACAACAGGCATTACTGATGCCCTCCCACTGCACCCCCACCCACCACATCACCAGGGTACTAGATTGGCGGAACTAGATGTAGGCATCGGAGGAGGAGGATGGCCCTCCCACTCCTGACACCGCCATGAGGGAGGGGATCCATTGGGGTACTAGCTGCATAACGTAAGCCTGGGGAGATGATAGACAGTTGGGTGGCAGGGGAGCAGGAGCCGAGGGGAGCCAAGCCGGCCGGCCAGCAGCATAAACAGATTATGGAAAGAAAAGAAAAAAGAAAATAACTTTATGAGTTTTTAGACTCTCCGATTCGCATGTTGTCAATGTCATGGTAATACTAGAATTACGTATAGACATACAGACCCATACATACTTAACCTCAGTATTACGGCGGGACTGCCAACATGTGAAGGTCAATCTATATTTTAGAGATTAAATAGAGAGCAGTTCAGCTGGAACTTTAAGGTTAGGACCAGACTGTAAACAACATAGGACATTTTGCTCACCAATGTCTTGGCAGAACATCTTGGCAGTATATTTTTGTGGGGTTGTCACAATTACACCTCCCATGCAGTAGGAGAGGTGGAAAATTATACCCCAAATCCCTTCAGTCATGCTCATGTCACCACTCACCATGCTGCGGCTAGAGTACTGTGATCCCAAGCAGTCAGGGCAAAGCAAGTTTGACTGGCAGTGGTTCCACATTTGTTCTTTATTATTACAACTTATTTCTCTAGGATAGCCCAGCTGAACTTTCCAGTGGGATCCTGCTTCTACCCATTTCTGTAGCTGGGCGGGCTGGAGTACTGGAAGGTTAAATAACGTGCTCAAGGTCACAGTGAGTACTTGTCTCTAGCAGGGTTTGAACCTGTGATCTATGGTCTGTGCCAAATCAGTGAAGGCATTCAAGTGAGGGTGGGACTGACATACAGTATGGGTCTGATGAGGATAGATGGGAAGAATGAAAGGGGGGGAGGAGGGTGTAACCACTAGGGCACTTGCATCATACTACAGATAGAGCTAGACTGACTGGATGGGCCAGTGTGTTGTTTACTGCCTTCAGTTTCACTGTTTCTATGGTATACGTTTCACGTAATTATAGATGGCCCTTAAATGTTTGCTTTGTGCACTGCCACTTGAGGTACAAAAGTCAATATCAAAGGGACATTGCGCTTGAGAAAGCTTTGTGAAAACAAAAAGTGTCGAGCATTTTATGGAGTGTGATCACAAACTGTTCTGGGCACTGAATAAAGTTGGCTAGATCACACCTGTTCTGTCCCAAGTGCCCTTTTTTAGCTCTCCGATGGGTGTGGTGCCAGCTCTTTCACTGACCAATTGTTTCTGTCTCAGCAGAGCAGCACCATTCCCTGGATGCAGCCTTCTCTCCCTTACAGTTACCTAAAAAGGCTGTGCTCATAACTTCCGCATTTGGGCTGAGTAGCAGCTAAGTGCTGTAGCCCCACCCCGCAAGCAGCGTTTTGGTGACACAAAGTGGGTAGCCACATACATGTAGAATAGTCTGCAGAAATACAAAATCTTACCTTTAGTCAGACCCCCAACCAATTCTAGCTCACAGTTCACTAAGAGTGCTGCGCCATCAAAACATTGTGTTTGGAGACAGAGCTCCAGTGCTCGGCTACTGCTCAACTCAAATTCAGAAATTACGAGCACAGCATTTTTATGTAATTATAATTATCTCCTTATTAAAAAAAGTTAACAGCTGGCTAATTTATCTCTTCATGCAGGAAGCTCCTTGGTAGGATTTGCCTGCCCAGAGGTTGTCAGCAGCTCTTCTCAGTTGCTGGAGTTGCCCTGATGTGACACTGTGCTTAGCCATTTGACTCCATTGAAATCCATGAGCCCCAAGACTCCTGAAATGACTTTGAGATTCATAGACTTAAAGATAGATAAAGCAAAACAGTGGGAATTAAATTAAACAGCAAACACGGAAATGGGGCCAGGAGAAAACCAACCAAACAGTGAGTATAGCAGTGATTGACTGAAAGTGTGCTCTGAACTGCATTAGCAGCAAGTGAAGGCACCTCTTTCAAATAAAGGGCCAGAGATCATGGTGCTGAATTACACATGCGCTCCGATTGAATTAGCCAGTTTATCCATATGGAGTTCCTCCCAAATTATACTGTGCCGGAATAATAATTCTGAAGCTCCAGGAACAGCAGACTCAGCACAAAGGAAGGACACGCTAGCAGCAAAAGCCTTGAAACTCATGATATGTCTTTGCATGGAAAATGGGAAGAATATTATGAGCTTTAAGAATTTGTGCAGCTTAATGTGGACTTTATTATTCTACTTTAGACCTGTGAAGATGGCTAATTTGTGCTTTTTTTTATTAATTCTTTGGTAACCAGGTACGGCTCCCTAGGCATAAGTGCCTGTTTGCAGAGGCGACCTGGGAGCACTGGGGTGGTTAAGTAACTTATTCAGAGTTATACAGTATGCAAGTGGAGGTTGTGGGAATCAAACTCAGGTCTACTGGATGTACCAAGGTCATGCACAGCTTCTTGCTTTAACATCTAGGCTATCCTTGTGTGGTTATATCTTTTTTCATCATGTTTTTTCTCCTTATCCTCCCAGCCCTTGAGCTGGACACAGGTGACCCTTCCAGTCTTGATAGCTGTTAGCGCATATCTTTAGACGCAATAAAAATAATTTTTTATTTTTAATATCCCAAAAACAGTTAGAAAGAAGTAAGCAACTTACCTGCAGAAATCTACTGACAAACAGAGTCACAGTATAAGCTCACCAGTCAAACTTCAGCCATGTGATGCAGTGAAACAGAAAAGGTGTCTTCCACACAGACCTTTTAAAACCCTTTCAAAATGGGCCGCCCAATGATCAATGGAAGCGGGTCGCATTTGCATGCTGGTGACCTAGGTTCACTTGTGAGACCAGGTAGATCAGGATTGGGCAGCCAGGCTGGGGAGTACACCAAATGGGAGTGTGAGCTGGCTGGGGAGGGAGACGGATGGGAACCGGTGCAGCAATGGCCTCCTGCGGTGAGCTGGGGAGCTTGCTCCCTTGTGGGGGATGGCGTCAGCCCAACATGCACTGCTGATGTCTGAGGCTGACAGAGGCCATGCTCAGTGTCACAGGGTGGTGGGCGAGGATCAGGAAGAGGGAGAGCCCCCCCCAAAAAAAAACTATGTGCAGCAAACGCCAAATATGATGGTCTCTTCGATCCTCAGTCTTAGCTCTGTGTGGCTCCCCACTGGTTATAATGGCAGGAGGGTGGCAGGAGGGGCAGGGCATTGGCAGATGACCAAAGGACAGCAGCGGACAATGGTCGATGGGCCAAAAACGCTATATAGAAAAGAAAAGCCTTTCAAAACTGACAGTGCACATTTCTGATTAAATAAAACTATTGTGCATATTTTCAAACAACTGCAAAATAGAGCACAGCATTTTAAAGTAGAAATGAGACAAATATGTGAATGAAGTCATTCCATCACATATCTGTGCATGACTATTACAGTATGCACTGCAAGCTGTGGACCAATGGGATTGCAACCCATATGGTATGCTGTCATTCAGTGGGCAGCCGTGGAGTATCTTGGTGGGTATGCTGCCGCCACGATGATGGGGAGCTGGGTGGGCTGGGGGTCCTATTGGGTGGGGGTGCCACTGGACCACCAGGGAGGTATTGTTATATTATGATCAGTGATCGAGCGCCAGGAGGGGTGGGGTACCACCAGACTACCAGGAATGTAATTAGTCGAATACTCGGCGATTGGGGCTACAGCTGGGTGGGATTCCACTAGCCAACCAGGGCACATTTTGAGGGTCAAAACAGGTGATCGGTGTTCGGGCAGGGTGGGGGTTCCACTGGACCACCAGGGATGGGATTGTTATGGGAGGGAGGAGGGTACCACTAGAATACCAGGGATGTTTTCTGTCATAGAATACTGGCAATCAGGGCTATGGGGAGGGAGGGGGTACCACTAGACTACCAGGGACTTTATAGGGTACTTGTACATGGTGTACTGGGGAGGCCACCCACAGTCGGTGGCTGCTGTGATGCGCTTGTTTTACGGCAGCTCACCTGTGGGTGGCTACCATTTGAGCCTTATTTTTCAGGTTCAACTTTGTGCATTGGTGTACGGCGCATCTCAGGGTTGTGCAGGCATATCGCGCTGCACATTCGGGCTGAATATTGGGATGTGCTGCATATGCATGGGCATGCCCCTGGAGATGCGCCGCTAATATCTTTGCACTGCAGCATCGGAATTGCACTGCACAATTCCTCTTTTGAATATTGCCCTGGCTCACACAATAAAGTAAGCACAACTCAGTTGTGTTGTGGCGCAACTCCTTTGAATATCTGGGCCACATCTACATCTGTGTGTGTGTGTGTGTATATGCCTATATACATATATATAAATATAAATATATATATTATAAATATTTATATCTATATATGTAACAGATAATCCACTACAGGGTGTGCGGTTACACTCTGATGCACACACGCCTCTGGCATTTGTATATCAGAGCACAACTGCATGCCCTGTAGTAGATTATCTGTCTTACGAAATGGCCAAAACTGTTTTGGAGGGGGGTGAAAAATGGCAAGAAGTGCAGGTGTGTGGTCATTGTAGAATCATGCACGCCGATGTGTTGTGTTTCGTCCAATCAGGAGACAGCATTTTTACAGATTTTTCTCACCCCTTTTATATATATAGATATACATATATAGAAACATAGAAACATAGACTTTGACGGCAGATAAGGACCGGTAGGCCCATCTAGTCTGCCCATTTCCCTACCTACAGGATAGGCCTCAGATCCTAGTTAACCAACAGCCTATTTCTTCCTACTCCCCACAAGAATTGCCTTATGTCTGTCCCATGCATTCTTGAATTCTCCCACAGTTTTAGACCCCACAACCTCCTCAGGAAGGCTGTTCCATGCATCCACTACCCTCTCTGTGAAATAATACTTCCTCACATTGCCCCTGAACCGCCCTCCTTCTATCTTTAAATTGTGTCCCCTTGTTCTTGCAAGTCTCTTTTTCTGAAAGATGCTACCCTCTTGGACTTTGTTGATTCCACTGAGGTACTTAAACGTTTCTATCATGTCTCCCCTCTCCCTTCTTTCCTCAAGGGTATACATATTAAGCTCCTTTAGTCTCTCCTCATACGGCTTCTCTTGCAGACTCTGCACTATACATCTACTATACATCTATCTATATTTATGCAGTGCTTGTGAGGATAAACTTTAGCAACTGTGTTCAATATTTTGTGGCTGGTCAGACCTAGAGTGAGAATATTGCGTTTATCCACAGTCTGGGTCAATTTATCCGCACGGTAGGTCCATAGTGGTGATCGAGGTACAGCGCAGGATGATGTGGGCACTCTGGGGCTCCTTCTGCCATGCTTGAGCTTCGCTCACCTTCCTACAGTTAGCTTGTGCTGGGCTAACAAATCTGTCGAAGATGGCCAATGATCAATCAGGATGCAGGATTTTTTCTTGCCGTTGTGTAATAAAAAGGCACGGCATAAATCCAATCTGCCATGGCCCTAATGAAAGCATCACTCATATTTTCCCTCTTGCAGTTTGACCTTTTGATGTCACTCATGGCTTCCCCACTCATGATAACATTAGGTCAAACTGCACTCGTGAAAAATATCAGTGATATTTTCATTAAAGCCATGACATATCCATTTGTAAGGGATATGCGAGGGGTAACTTGTGTAACACATGACTTATATGACTTATGTCACTGATGCTGTTCGACCTTGGGTAACCTCACGAGTGGTGTAAACCACGAATAAGGGCTCCAAGGATAAACATCACAAGTGTGCATAAATCATGTATCACGCAAGATACCACTGCATCTTCCATTTGTGCAATAGGCAGGGACTGTGTGTTTTATGTTTTTTTTGTTATAAGTATTTGTTTTATTTTTGAAAATTGAGAAGTATGTTTGTTTGGGGGGGGGTTATGAAATGAAGGTGCACTGCTTGCTTTCACCTGCCTTTACTGTCTGGATGGTGCTGAGTGCAAGTGACGGTGGCACTCCTCCTGTGTTCCTGATCTTTAATGGCAGTCCTGGGGAACAGAGTATACCGACAGCAACAGTCTGAGGCTCCATGGTGCCAGGTTTGCCCCCCACATGGGGGTGGTGCTGTTTGTTACACTTATAGAAATAAAACAACTTCAATTCCATATCTTTAAAGGAAATTTACACCTTCAAATCAAAAATCCAATATTTTAATTTCACCATGCCCAAATTCCTCAATCATCCTATAACCCTACCCGAGCTGCATTTTATTAGAAGTTATTAGATGTCTCAAATCCAATCCGTCTGCCCGTTTTTCGATTTTTTTAGAGTACCTGAATCCGAAATCAGATTCCGATCAGAGTGCTTCAACTTCCAATTTTCAACTTCAGATTTCAGATTTCGGTATCTGAAACCAGTTGGGATTCGATTGATTAAGATTTAGGATTTTTGGCAACCAAATCTTAAAATCCTTACTTTTGGATCGGAGGCCGATGTATGTGACTCTGAAAATCAGAATCCGATCATTCCTATGTGTAACCCCTAGATGGCGCTATCCCAGGGGCTACTACCCCTGCCTGATTTGCCACTAACAGGTTGAGGGGCCTGGATCCAATGGCGGGTGCCTCCACCCAGAGGTCAGGGTTTGCAATAGTTAAACTAACTTGGTCACAGCCCTCTGGGACACTGCAACCTCTTCTTCCCACTAGTGGCCCACACAATATATCAGAATTACCTTCACAGTATACACTTACCCCAGGTCTGGTTCCGCACTGGGACCTCCTGTGAAATGAGATACAGTGCAACAATCACAGTACAGTACTTTAACATAGACAAATACCTCAGGCAGTATAACTCTTTGCTGGAAACAAGCAGCTCTGATTTATTTAGGGGGATATAACAAGGACAGGGGGAAATCAGGTTAATTAGCTTATCACTCTAATAATTCATTTATGGCTCTGTCAGCACAGGCTCTATCCCTATCAGTTACTGTCCCTGGGTACCCAAGCCCTAGTGGCTAGTCCAAACCGTGGCAGCTGGTAGGGGCCTTTCACACAGAGAAAAGGAGAATTAAACAGTCAGCAGTACAGTAATTCCATTTGGATTTAATGTGGCAATCCAACAGGGAGCAACCCTGAATTAGTACTCACGACCTCCAAATAAGATAGGGTCCTTCAATGTCAGCAGGGCTCACTTGAGGTACACAAACCTCTTCACACATCCATATAAAGAAAGTACTATACCAGGCAGGCTGCATCTGTATCCCGATCGCAATTACTGCACAATACCGGGAGAACACACAGCAGATTCAGTTCCTGACAGACCGAGTGCAATTTTCAGCAATTCTTCCAGTCTTCTACAGGGTGAGCCTGGTTTCTACTCTTCAGAGATCCTTTGATTCTTTTCACAGGATGGATTCAGTCCAACAAGCTGTTACACAAGCTGCAGACCGGAACTCTGGGCCTTACACACGTTTTTGACTAAAACTGCACACTGAAAAGCACAGGGCTCCTTCCTTCTTCACTGCCAAAGCTCAACTGAACTCCAACTGGACGAAACGGGCACTTCCTTTGAGTTCCTCCCAGTTCTTGACTGGATTGGCTGTCACTCACAATAGACTGCTGCTGTTGGTCCAAAAAGGCACTGAAGTCTAAACTACATCTCCCAGAGTCACTGCCCATACAATCCTCTTGTGGCTGGCTCAGATTATGAGTCCAAGTTCTGATTCGTCCAAGGCATCATTTTAGAGCTAGCTACCCACACTGATTGGTCCAGTTCAGCAGTTCAAAACTAGAATGGGGAACTAGCAGACACAGTTCTGACTGCAAAGAAAGCAGGTTAGACAAACTGTAATTTCATTATTACTTAAATAATTTCTGGTAAACAGTTACATCTTTCAGATAGGTTCCTTTGCACTCCTAGTGACTGCAAAAATTAAGTGAATTAGCAGCAGCTCGAGTGGTACTCAGAGAAGCACACAGTCCCCATACAACTAATTATGTCTGCAAGCAGACAGCTCTTAAAGAGACAGTACCAGAGGCTCTAAAAACACTCACTGATAAATGGCTTAAATGCCAAACACCATTCAGGCTTGGAGCATTCAAGCAAGCTCCTGAAGTCTTTTGAACCCCCATTTGCAGGGGGTTACACCCTTCCTGGTTCGGGAAAGCTTGACGTCCAGCAAGGCACCCCATAAGTTTCAACTGCAACCATATACATTTGCATTAGGCTCGCATATGTAATCATCAGTCAATATATCATTTTACCAAGAACACATTTCTGAAACATTGGAGTATGTCACTCTTTACACAGTATTACATACACATTGTACCATAACTCAAGTTATTACCTCTTGTACATGAAACCTGAAGAGAGGGCCCTTCCTATCAGTTACCTTGGGGCTGGATGGGGGCCAAGGGCACCATATTAGAGAGCAACACAAGTAACTTGGAGTTAGCACTGATGCTCAGTTTGGGCAGTGAGCTCGGGACACATACACTCCTTTATGGACAACATTGAGAGGCAAGTCCACAGGCCCCAAGTGAATCATAACTTGAGGGTGCACCACAGGCTTACAGCTCGACCAGTCTTTCTAGGGGAACTGTTATAGTCTCTGCACTCTGAGCCTCATTTTCAGCATTGTCCTCACTTGTCAGGGGAGTCTCCATGGGGGTAGAGAGGCTAGAACTTGGGGCACTTTCAGCTCCAGGAGTTACAGTTTCTGAGTCCACAACATTTGGCTCGCATGGAGAGCTTTCGGACACTGAGCAGTGGACTGTCAGGGCACTCAAAAACTCTTCTTGTTGGGTGTATCACCAGTCTGCCCCAATTTATCATTTCCTCCCTGAAAGCTCAAACAGTTCAACCATGCACAATGATTCCATTTCATCTGATCTGATGCTTTGCACTTCACTTTCTGGGAGCATTGGCTCCAGGGATGAAGCTGGGGGCTTAGACAGTCCAGAAGGCCCAGCTTTGTCTCCAGTATTGACTAGGGATTGCCCCAAACAATTGACTCAGTTCGTAAGAAGGATAGTATTCAAAGTCACTTCCACTTTCTTCCGATATGGACTGACAGTCATGCTCAACTGGGACTTGTGGAGGGAACACTTTAACTTTGCTTCTGTAGGTGCAGACTTTCTTGATCTTTTCTTAGCAGCAGCTCAGTCACTGGTCCAGAGGGGCATCTTCTAGGGCTCAGACTCAATTAAGATTTGTCCAATGGGCAGTAAATGATTTTATGCATTGTTTTACATCTTTTGAATTATTCTCAGGCCTTACTTTGTACACTGGCAGATCATCTAGTTTGCCCACTACAATGTGAGGGAGATGGTGCCATCTGTCAGCAATCTTGTGCTTGCCATGCAGTCCCAGATTTCTTAGCAATACCGATCTCCTCCTGGAGTCCTGTGCTTTCACCTTTTATCATACCTTTCTTTGTTGGTTCAGATTTCTTTTGGCAGCCATGGTTTGAGCAGTTGGTACGTATGAGTTAGCTGGGCCTTTAACTTTTGCACATACTGTAAATAGTTGTCAGCTTGAACCCCATCAGGAGAGACCCTAAAACACACATCTACTGGTAGTCGAGCTTTCTTCCAAACATCAGGAGTGTAGGGGGAGAATCTAGTGGCATCACTTTTTGGTGCAGTTATAAGCATGTACTAGGTGCTAACTTGTTGGCTCCATCTAGGCTTGTCCTTTGGAGTGCAGGGTGCCTAGCATATCTAGCAAGTCTTGATTTGGAAACGTTCAGGCTGTGGGTCCCCTGGGGGTGGTAAGGAGTGGTTCTGGACTTTCGCACTCCCCACAGAGAAAGCATCTCTTTGATCAGGCGACTCTCAAAGTCTCTCCTTGATCAGAATGGATTCTTGGGAGCCCATAGTGAACAAAAAGTTTTCTACAAGTACTTGCCATAGTGGATGCTTTCTGGTCTTGTGGGGAAAGCTTGGGGTATATCTCGTGAAATGGTCAGTGGACTACCAGCACATTACTGATATTTCTTTGATCTGACTCCAAACTTAGAAAATCAATACAGACCAGCTCCATGGGTGCACTGGTGGTTATATGTTAACAAGGGGGCAGCCCTCTGGGGCAAGCTTTCCTCTGTAACAGCGACTACAAGTTCAATGTGTTGCTCCCATCAGCCCCATCTTGGCCAATAGAATCTGGATCTCACCAAGTCAAGTGTTCCTGTCTATACCAAGGTGCCCCCCAGCTGTGGTTGTGCAGGACCTCAATACTGAGTCTCGAGGCAGTGGGCAGCACTAGTTGTTGTTTGTCTACTTGTCCCCTCTGTCTACTGTTTCTCTGTATAACAGTTTATTGATCAGTTTCAACTTAGGACCTTCCTTTGTATAACAGTGCAGTTCTCAAATCAGTGGGCGTAATTTGGACACATCTTTTCTGCATAGAGAGGGCTACAAAGCTGCTTTGATCATGGGATGGCGAGTTGAGCCAGCAGACACTGTCATTGTCCAGCTGAGGCAGTGCACCAATGTCTATTGCAGAAAGTGGCAATAAGCACGCGGGTATACAATTCTCAGAGGCTCCCAAGCAATCCACCATGCAGTCCACTGCGTCCGTGGACATTTGTTCCTCCTGTCAAACTTCCGACGAGAGTGCCGAATGTCAGAGTTCTGCCAGTCGGACCCCAATCATTCTGGGAACAGGCCTCCGGGAGAGGCATCAGCATCTATGTAGTTCAAGACCTGCTCGATGATCGAGCATAGTCATATGTAGATAATGCAGAAAGCCACCTATGGCCAGTGGCATCCCAACTTAGCTGAGGTCTGCACATAGGTCAAAGAGGATTGTTGTCAGTTTTACTGAGTATTTTAGCCCCATACAAGTACTCATGGAATTGGTCAACAATAGCCCACTTCAAAGCTAGGAACTCTAACTTATGTACAGGATAGTTCTTTTCAGTTGGAGGGTCAGGCTTCTGCCTGGCAAAGGCCACTGGTCTCAGGCCATTCTCGTGCTCTTAGTACAACACAGCCCCCAACCCTTGCAAGCCCCAGCATCGGTGTGCAGGATAAGGTTTCTTGGATCGTATAGGCCTTGCACTGGAGCATGGGTAGTTTGATATATGATCTCATGAAAAGCAGTCTCACAATCAGGAGTCAGCAGGCCCTAAATACTTCCTCGGATGAAAATACACTCTTTCAGTCTTGAGGGATGCTGACTTTTGGTATTTTGTGTGGGTTGGGGATACCCTTAGTGAAGGTTAAGTAAAGGCGGATCACTCTTGAATAGTCCTTGATGAGCGCCGATAATAACCACAGAATCCAGGAATCTTTGAGTTCTCTTTTAGATTTTTGGGCTGTGGCCAGGTGGTTGGCCTCAACTACTTGGGTGGGTCTCTATTCCTCGGTGGATACTGTGTCCCACATGCTACTGATGTTTGAAAAAATTGACACTTATCAATGGACAGTTTAAGGCCAAAGTCCTCCAGTCGGTCCAATACCTTAAATAATCTGCTCTCATGTTCCTCCAGTGAGCTGCCAAACACAATAACATCATCTAGGTATACCAGGCACTCTAGTAAGTTCATGTCCCCACTGCACGCTCCATCAATCGTTGAAAAGTGGCTGGGCACCTGAAATCCCTTGAGGCATCCTCATGAATTCACAAAGCCAGACCAGACAGATAAAGGCTTCTGTCTTTCACGGTCCTCTGGGGCCATCGGGATCTGATAGTACCCACTGCGGAGATCAGCACAGAGAACCACTTGCTCCCGTTTAGGCAGTCAAAGCATCCTGAATGCGAGGGGCATTGTGTACTGATCATGGGGATAGTCCGCGGTTTAGGTACGATAATCCACACACATCCTTACTGTTCCATTCTTTTCCTCACTACCACAATGGGGAAGCATAGGGCTTCTGGATTCTTGTATTACACCAGCAGCTAAAATCTCTTGCAGATGCGATCTCACATCATCTATGTCAGCAGGTGCCAGGCGTCGAGACCTCTCCTGGAAATGGTCTTTTCGTCATGCAGCGGATATTGTGCTCAGCTCCTTGCGCATCCTACATCCCATTCCTTTAAAGAAAACACCTATTCTCTCTGCTGACAAGCTTCTACTGAGTCCTTTCACTTTCCATTCAGCTGGCAGCGGGGAGTCGCCGAAATCAAACAAGTCAAGTCACTCTGTCATTCTTCCTTGAACTCTTGCTGCTGGGTAGCACTGCAGTGTCTGCACAATGCACATTAGCCAGGATGCAACCTCTGTTTACTCGAATGTCTCTTTCAGACACATTATGAACTTGGACCATTACCCTTCTGGCATAAGCATGGGCTCTAGCGGGCAAAATACTAGGCTTGACCAGCAGTCCCTCTGGCAATTTTCCACAGCCTGGTGCATCCAACATTAATATTTTATTCTTAACATCCTTTCTGATACGGACCTCCCCCTAAGGTACACTGGGCATTTGGCGCCAGGATCAGAGACTCAGGATCCTTCTTCCATACAATTCGACCGTTCCTCTGGTTCTGTTTTTCAGCATCTCTCTGTGCCTCATAGGCCTTCTTAATTAAAGCCGAACTCTTAAAGCTCTACTAGTCTTTGACCCTGTTTTTCATAACACAACTGTGCCAGCCTTCCGAACATATGAGCATTTGTTCCAATCAACAAAGGACACCATCATACAGTCCAGTGGGGGACACACTAAGGCTAGGGTCTCTACTTGTTCGGCCACTCCAGCCACGGAGGTGGGAAAAGACAGCCAAATCGGATATACCGAATAGGGTAGGCCTTCTCACTTAACCCTCATACATGCAGTCCTTCTAATGGTTGTAAGGGTATGTCTGACAAATGCTTCTGATACCAATCTTGGAACATAATTGTCACTTGGGAGCCACTGTCTAATATAGCTCTTGTAGACACTCGTTCACCTTTACAGTGGTCTCCATGGAGGACCCACTATTCTGGACCAGTCTGGAGGCGGTAGTGGGGCCTGGGCAGCTGACCTTGCCACAAAAGGACGTGAATTAGCATTTTTGGTGCCCTCACTGGGATCATGTGCGTGCACCTCATCAACCACTGATTTCTTCTCCGAGCTCTCCTTGTAGCCTATATGCAACTTTGTCAGTGTCTTTTTGGGGACTGGCATTCCCTTTCATGTGCCCATCTTTCCCACAATTATAACAAACATACTTTCCTGGAGTTTGAGCTGGCCGGGCGCCACGCAGGGGAGCCAGGCGGGGTATTACTAACTGGAAACCTTGGTGCCATCTCTGTCTCGCGGCGTGATAAGCATTTGGAACATCTCGTCCAGTTTCTCCACTTCCATGGTCAGGAATCGAGGTTCAGAGCTGTTATCAGCAGGAGATACATGGGTGGGTACCCCCACCCCCATAGCAGATACGCTGATCGGATATAGGTCAGGGCCCGTACTTGCAGGCGTGGCCTTCATAAAGGACTGTTTTGAATTCCCGGATCTCTCTCAACAGTTAGCCCCATTGTGACATATCTTTTCCTTGTCAGAGCACTCATTGACTGCCAACCTCTGCCCCTGAACTTCACTTGATGGGTCACCCTCAGTCACTCGGGTCGTAGCCAGCTATTGGTGCAGGTCCCCCGAGGTCGTCTTTTCTCAACTCCTCGAATTTCTCTCATTAACTCATCATGGGAGGTGGGGATTCAGTCGATCTGCCAGGTGTAACTGAAGCAACAGCAGTTCTGAGAAGGGGCAGACTTAAGGATCCTGTCCAGCCTGGTTCGGTCCAGTTCAATCGCTGGCAAACTACCTTTTCTGAGGGCATTCTTGCAACAATTTTTCCAGCCGAGATACATACACAGACAACAACTCCCCTTGGTACTGTTGTGCATCTCTTACTCTCCACCAGGTCCTCATCAGAATCTGGGCTCCCACACATTCTCCAAGGCCTCAAGATAGGCCTGTGCAGTCGCTTCAGGGTTACTGGCCCGTTTAGCACGGATGGTAGCCAGGGGCAGGACCTCGGAGGCTCTCACTAACCCTCTTCAGCTTTTCACCTTCCGAGCATGCCATTCTAGCACTTGGGGGCAACATAGTCTATCCAGGTCTCCCAGTCATCCTCCCCTTGGGGGTGGGGAGGGTGCCAGAGAGATCCCTCAACCCTGGTAAGAGTCGTGACTAATGGCAGGTGCAGAAATAGGAGTCTGCATGGTTCAGCCACCATTACGGGCACTGGAGCAGGAGAGGGTGTTGGGGAGAACACCCCAGGTGGAAAGAATAGTTTCTTCAAGTCCTCCACAGTTTTCCCCTCTCCCAGCAACCATTCAGCAAATTTCTCCTCAAAAGTTTCAGATAGTGGTGGGGGCTGATTCCCCCCCGGGTCTTTACTGTCCTTAGTTATCACTCTCCAAGCAGTGAGGGCTCCCTCTGGGGTAATGGTCTGTGGCACTTTGGAGCTATCTATGGGATCCTTAAACTCTACTAGGGCCAGGAAAGTGTGGGTGAGCAGATTAGCATGCCGACCCACCACCACAGGGTTTTGTAAACCTTCCACCTTGGAAAGTACTCCTGCACAGTGTCCGTATTGATACCCAGGGGATGTCCAGGATAAGCATAGCATTTGGGGTCGATCTCCTCCCCAGTACACCACTCCACCAGCGGTGCACAGCCACTTCTGTCGGGGTACCCATTTTTCTTAACAGTGGTTCGTAGAATATGGCCACTAGAGGACACACAATCCCAGCGGTGAGCCTCCAAGATGTAACCCCTAGATGGCGCTATCCCAGGGCTACTACCCTGCCTGATTTGCTACCAACAGGTTGAGGGGCCTGGATCCAATGGCGGGTGCCTCCACCCAGAGGTCAGGGTTTGCAATAGTTAAACTAACTTGGTCACAGCCCTCTGGGACACTGCAACCCCTTTCTTCCCACTAGTGGCCCACACAATATATCAGAATTACCTTCACAGTATACACTTACCCCCAGAGTCTGGTTCGGCACTGGGACCTCCTGTGAAATGAGATACAGTGCAACAATCACAGTACAGTACTTTAACATAGACAAATACCTCAAGGCAGTATAACTTTGCTGAAACAAGCAGCTCTGATTTATTTAGGGGATATAACAAGGACAGGGAAATCAGGTTAGTTAGCTTATCACTCTAATAATCTACCTATGGCTCTGTGCACAGGCCTATCCCTATCAGTTACTGTCCCTGGGCACCCAAGCCCAGTGGCTAGTCCAAACCGTGGCAGCTGGTAGGCCCTTTCACACAGAGAAAAGGAGAATTAAACAGTCAACAGTACAGTAATTCCATTTGGATTTAATGTGGCAATCCAACAGGAGCAACCCTGAATTAGTACTCACGACCTCCAAATAAGATAAGGGTCCTTCAATGTCAGCAGGGCTCACTTGAGGTACACAAACCTCTTCACACATCCATATAAAAGAAGTACTATACCAGGCAGGCTGCATCTGTATCCGATCGCAATTACTGCACAATACCGGAGAACACACAGCAGATTCAGTTCCTGACAGACCGAGTGCAATTTTCAGCAATTCTTCCAGTCTTCTACAGGGTGAGCCTGGTTTCTACTCTTCAGAGATCCTTTGATTCTTTTCACAGGACGGATTCAGTCCTAACAAGCTGTTACACAAGCTGCAGACCGGAACTCTGGGCCTTACACACGTTTTTTGACTAAAACTGCACACTGAAAAAGCACAGGGCTCCTTCCTTCTTCACTGCCAAAGCTCAACTGAACTCCAACTGACGAAACCGGGCACTTCCTTTGAGTTCCTCCCAGTTCTTGACTGGATTGGCTGTCACTCACAATAGACTGCTGCTGTTGGTCCAAAAAGGCACTGAAGTCTAAACTACATCTCCCAGAGTCACTGCCCATACAATCCTCTTGTGGCTGGCTCAGATTATGAGTCCAAGTTCTGATTCGTCCAAGGCATCATTTTAGAGCTAGCTTACCCCACACTGATTGGTCCAGTTCAGCAGTTCAAAACTAGAATGGGGAACTAGCAGACACAGTTCTGACTGCAAAGAAAAGCAGGTTAGACAAACTGTAATTTCATTATTACTCTAAATAATTTCTGGTAAACAGTTACATCTTTCAGATAGGTTCCCTTTGCACTCCTAGTGACTGCAAAATTAAGTGAATTGGCAGCAGCTCGAGTGGTACTCAGAGAAGCACACAGTCCCCCATACAAACTAATTATGTCTGCAAGCAGACAGCTCTTAAAGAGACAGTACCAGAGGCTCTAAAAACACTCACTGATAAATGGCTTAAATGCCAAACACCATTCAGGCTTGGAGCATTCAAGCAAGCTCCTGGAAGTCTTTTGGGAACCCCCATTTGCAGGGGGGTTACATATGTCTTATTACTCTCAACATATTGCTCCATGCTCAAGTTGTGGTGCATCGTTTTCATTAAGGCTGGGCACTCTCTAGGATGTCAGCACCCTGACAGCTCCAGTTCCTGCAACTACAGGAATAGAAGCTGCTGGTGAGGCACTGCTGTCAGTTTCAGGGGCTCATGTGTCAGCATGCTTTTACCAGGAAGATAGGATAGCCGTGAGTTCAAGTCCTCCACCAATCACTTGGGCAAACACCAAACACTGATCTGTGATAACAGTAAGTTTGCATGTTATGGAAATACTGATTCTGCTAGAAAATGGGTGATATTTTGCTTATGCTTGTTCAGTTATCTTGCAGTTTTGCCAATGATAAAAAATGAGCTATTCCTTTCATTGTTGATGACAATACATGTCAGTCAGAATGAGGGGCTGAATAAGTATTTCTAGTAAAAATAATTTGGCCATTGGTTTCAGTAAGAAAAAATCCATGGTCTGGTGTGCGACAGTATTGCCATAACCAAATGCCATGGGAGGATTGTGAGGTCCAAGGTGCAGCCGAGGGCACACAGCCACCTAGGAAGTGAGGTCTCTGCAATGTTGCTGCACATCTGGAGTAGATTATTATTACACTTCTATAAAATTTGTAAAAAAAAAAGTCAAAAGAATTACTGTATAAATTTTGCTAATTTATCCCTTGGGGTTATGAGGCATTTGGCTTTGCCTTGTTTACCTCATGACCACCACTCCAGGTTATATAAACAGATGGTATCCTGACACTGAGTCATGTCTGAAGGCGTAATTCAGTCATTTAAAGACCACCGGAGAGAATGTTTGCTCAGCTGCATACGTGGAACTTAGAAAGGTACTTACCACGTTCATGAAGAGTTTCGTCGTCATTTCCTCATCCTTTTCAGTCTGTAAAAGAATAAAACATTTGCACTAAAGGGCTGGTATTGTAATGAGCATGTTTTGCCATGGAAATGTATGCAGTAAGACATGTCTCAAATTGAATGTATTACATATAACAAACACTAATCAACTGAAATGAAACTAGATATTTTAGGGGGTCTCTTACAGGTATAAGCGTGTCTCCTTCTGTGTTCTTTGTGTGAGAGAACCGCAGATAGAAGGCCCATAGTTCTAGCTCCCTAAGGATACGACAGATGATGCACTTATACCCACAAGAGACACCCTAAAGCTGTGTTTATACTAATCTATATGTGTATCATTGCAAACAGACAGTGCACAGCAGCTGTCTGCATGCTCCTGGAGATTATCTATTCTGGCTGTGCTGAGCTGCTCAGGTGTTGGGGGAATGCCGAAGTCGCTTCGTTTTCCTGTTTGGATTCCCCACCCCTACCTGCAGTATTGCCAGAGTCCATTCCTGCTATAGGAACCATTTTGTGTCATCATCCAGACCGTTTGCGACTGCATGCAGATCCCATATGTGAGCCTGCCTGAAACTGCCACAGTGCTGCATGCCACGCACAGGGGGATTTAACACTGCCTAGATGCAGTGGGCAGGATTTTCAAAACGTGGCGCAGGGCTTGCATCCAGCCCTGCACCACGATACTTTGGTTCTGGCGGTGCACCAAACCCTTCCCCTGCAACTATGCCCGATTTTACAATCTCAGGCGCAGCTGCGACACTTTTCACAAATTATGGCAGCTTGGACCATATATTTGGTGCAAGCTCCATAAAATAGGCCACCAGGATTGCCGCAAGTTAGACCAGAAAAAGTTGGTCTTACTTGCTGCAGTTGCCGCACGGGATAGAAAATCCCATTAGATCACCTCAAGCACCGTGCACTGTCTCATTAGCACACTGGGGCTTGCAGTGATCCAAGGCTTTTGAAAATCCTGCCCAGTGTGTTTAACTGCACCTTAAAGCATCAGTGCAACGAAACTGGGCAAAAAAATTTGACCCCAACTTTTTTTTCGCTATAAAAGATTCCAGGCATTTTCCAAATTTATTTGGTGGTAAAATGTTCTAGTTCAACCAAAATTTCAGTATTTTATTTTTTGATGTTTTAATTTAGTTTTGTCTCAAGCAAAAAAGATGACCGCCACATTTGGCTTAGGAATACCATTGTATACCTGGCAAGGGTTAGGATTGAGAAAATAAAAAAACTTCTGGTGCGTAGCATAGGAAGTACCTAGAAGAGTAGGTTTGGCAGGTATGCTGATGTTTTTATTAGTTGTAGCTGAAACCTGCTATTTTGGAAAAGCATTTTTTGTTGCACCACTGCTTTAAGACCCCATATAAATATATGATAGATGAGGTCCAATGTCACCAGGTTTTTTTTTCTAAAAGTTGTTCTTTACAAAGAATAGTGAAGAACATCTTTTAGAGAATGTGATGCAAACCTGTGAATGCTGAGCATGTGCAGCCGTGCGACTGGTGGTAACAGGAGGATACTGATAGCAAATGTGAAAATTACGAAAAAAAAAAACTGTCCCTTGCATCATCACACTGCACTCTGCTGCCCTCTGTGGAAAATTTGTACTCTTTCAACCCCTCATTTCTACCTAGTATTAAAACTACTGGTATTTTTATCAGTTTACTGTCTTCAAGCAATTTAATATTAGACGTAATTTCAGGATCAACTACTTTTATCAACTTTTTTTTTTCTGTTTGGTAACTGGATAAGGTCCACTAGGCACAGGGCCTGTTTTCAGGGGCAACCTGGGAGCAGCGGGGAGGTTAAATTACTTGCTCAGAGTCATACAGTATGCAAGTGGAAGCCATGGGAATCAAACCCAGGTCTGTTGAATGCACCAAGCTCATTCATAACTCGCAGTGATAGTGTAGAATATTTGGTACGCGTAGGACCTACACTATTAACGTAGAGCTCAAGTTACGCTATTTGGTACAGTTGTCTGTTTCTTTGTTTTTTATTAGTTTATTTGGGTTTGCCCCCACACTACCCTGTAAAAAAAAAGGGGGGGGTGGTGTGGAGGGCGATGACCCCCAACTTAAATAAACTGACAACCAAGTATGGTAAATAACCAAAGCAGCGCTGTATTCAGGAAGCTTTTACGGCATGTTTCCTAGATGTACCCAATATTTATTTTACACTATTGCCCAACTAGTTACTCTAACCTCTAGGCTAAATTGTTGCTGCACAGTGGGAATAGGGACTGATAATAAAAGTCAAGTATGTTTAAAACTATTTATTTGATTTAATATACAGTGTGAAACATTAAAATGTTCTACTAGTGTGCCAGCCCGGTGGCACTGAGGGTTGAGGCGCTGGACGCCACCCCTCACGCCATACCTGGGTTTGAGGAGCAGCTCGTGTCACTGTAAGGGGAGAAGGTTGAGTGTCCCAAGGATTGCTCTCCTTCTGCGGGAGGGTGGGGTGGTAAACTGCGGCTCTGCCAGCTCCTGGCAGCAGCTGGGGGTCGCTGCAAGTGGCAGGTTGACGTGGTGAGGGCATGGGCAGGATCGGACATGTGTTGCCATTGCACGCCTGTGCCGGGGAAAAGGGGGACCTAACATGGAAAAATCCTTGGCGCTACATGAAGGATGGTCCGTCAGCGCAACCCCGCTCTGACTTAGGGTGCTCCCCTGGATCCTGACCCCCAGCTTCCGCGGTGGTGGAGTAAGTACCCGCTGTGATGCGGCTGATGTGTGCAATGGAGCAGGGGGTCAAGCATGGGGCACTACTTGGAGTGGTGCTGGGGCTGAGCGAACTGACGGATTTGGGGGGAACCGTAGGTAACACGCCCCCAACCATGGAGGAAATAAATAAAGAAAGGGGGGGATAAAATTTTCCAGTAGAACAACCGGGAAACCCCAGACTGTGAAGAACATGCTGGATCAGACACCTTGTGGTTACTGTGATGCCAAGTAGAGCACTCGGGCTTCGCTCTTATGTCACAGTACCCATGTTGTGTCTGAATCAACTTGTTTTCCACAGTTGGGGATTAATTATTCTATATATCATATCACCACTATATGAGAAGATCGTTAATAATGAGTAAGAAGAAGAAAAATGCCTTTTTAAAATTACCAGTTCATTTTCAAACTGTAATTTTTCACTTTTTCAAACTCTACATGTTGAAGTCCTTTTTTTTTTTTCAATATAACTTTATATCCTCCAGTCGTTTTCCTCCATGTCCTCAGTTCAGGGTCATTGTCCTGGCAAATTCCGGCTCCCAGCTAGTGCTGTGTGTAATTTTCACAAAGTCTAACAAATGGAATTGTGCAGAATTTCCAGAAATGTTGCCTAATTCCACAAAATTCCGTCAGCAGAATTCCAAAATTCCGAAAGCGGAATGTTTTTCACAGATTTGTAATCTGCGGTTTACATAAACTGCAGAATCCCCATCCCTAGACCGTAAAAAATTATTCCACCGTTTATGTAATCTGCAGAAAAATGTTCACTGGTTTACATAGTAATGCTTTTTGGAGTTCAGCGGTCATCAAAAAGAAATTTGGCATAAATTCCACAGGTGGGATTCCGCATTCTGCCCAGCTCTAATTATAATAATAATAATGATAATTAATTTTTATTCATGAGAAACGGATGTGCCATTGAGTCAGGGATTCCTTTACAGTGGTTCCAGTGGATCATTCCTGGGTATGTCCTGGGAGCACTGGGGAGGTTAAGTGACTTGCATAAGGTCATGCTGTATACAAGTGGAGGTTGTGGGAATCAAACCCAGGTCTGCCTGATGCACCAAGCTCATTCAACAGGTCACAACTCACTCTAACATCTAGGCTATAATGTCAGCCAGCTCTACTCCCCACTCTCTCTTCCAGTATCCCCATCATCATCATCCAAGCTGGAGGTTCCCATGGTGCATGACCCGGAAGTACCATCAGTCATCATTCTGTTGGCGCTGTGTTTTTTTCCCCCGCTTTACTCCCATAAGCTGTCCATCCACTCCGTTTCCCCCCAGTGGAGGTGAAAGTTCCTGGCCCACCATCAGGGGTTGCTGCAGTGACAATAATTCACCACCACCAGTCCTTCCAAAGCTGAGCTGAGCTACCTTGGGCAATGCTTCTTTCTGCCATCCGCCCAAATACCGGCCTCCTAGATCTGGTCTCAGACCTTGTTCACCAGTGTAATGACAGTGCAGTGTCCTGCTGCTCAGACAGCGAGCAGCCTCACATGAAGTGTCTTCATAGCCATAAGCAGTGTTGGCTCGAGACCACCAAAATAATTTTCCATTCGACAAAACACCTGTATTTTTTAGCCATAGCCAATGCCTCTTTTATTTTAGCCATGTTAAGCCATTTTTTTTCAAATGAATACCCACTAACAGCATGAAATGCATTAGCCAACAGTGGCTAATTAATTGTTTTTTTCTATTTTATACTTCTTTTCCTGGCAGCCGCTCTATCACTGCCCCCCCCCAAGCCCTGTCACTCGGCTTCTTCCTGGAATTACCACGCCTGATCTCCCACAGCTTATCCTCTGTGGCGGGATAGGGAGGAGAATGCTCAGCCCGACAGTCAAGTATCCAGAAGAGCCGAGCATGGGTCACTGGTGTGGCACACACAAGGGGTCAGTGGCCATCCTGCCAGCCAGGATGACTGCAAATTGATGGCTGCTCCTCCTTCTACTGTGCTGCAGCCCAAGCATCCTGCCCCTCTGTCACTGCTAGGGGCCAGACTAACGCCAGGCTCCGCAAACACCCCCCCCACCCTGGAGGAAGAGAGCAATCCATGGGATGCTCCATCCTTCTCCCCCCCAGCCAGCCCTCGGACACATGAGCTCGTTTCCAAATCATTAGAGATGGGGACTTTCCCTGGTGTCCTGGCCAACATTCCGAATATCAACAAAAAATGTTCATGTAACTGTCCGCCCAGCTCCAACCCATGGACGCACCTGGAAACAAGCTGTCTCAGCTCTGAGTGCTTTCCTGGTCAAGCACTACAAATACCGTAAGTAAATGTAACAGGTCCCATGTAGTTCAGCCCCTGGCACACATCTGGAGATGAGCTGTCACAACTCAGTGTGCCTTTCCTGGTCAAGCATTACAAATAAATAAATAAAACAGGTCCCATGTAACCCCCCCCGACACACCTGGAAATGAGCTGTCACAGGTCAGTGTGCCTTTCATGGTCCAACATTACAAATAAACAAATAAATAAAACAGGTCCCATGTAACTGAACACCCCAGACACACCTGGAAATGAGATGTCACAGCTCATTGTGTCTTTCCTGGTCAAGCATTACAAATAAATAAAACGGGTCCCGTGTAACCCCACCCCCACCCCCACCCCGGACACATCTGGAAATAAGCTGTGACAGTTCAGTGTGTCTTTTCTGGTCAAGCATAAGAAATAAATAAATAAAACATGCTCCATGTAACCCACCCCCAGGACACACCTGGAAATGAGCTGTCACAGCTCAGAGTGCCTTTCCTGCTCAAACATTCCAAAAAATAAAAGAAGTCAATGTAATCCCCTGCTCTCCCCCTCCCACCGAGGACACACCTGCAAATGAGGTGTGACAGCTCAGTGTGTCTTTCCTGATCCAGCGTTACAAATAAAAATTAAAAAAAAAGCAGAGCTGTGTAACCAACCTTTCAAGACACACTGGAAGACAAGCTACCACAGCTCAGTGTGCCTTTCCTGGTCAAACATTACAAATAAAACAGGTCCCTGGTAACCCAGCCCAAGAGACACACCTGGAAATAAGCTGTCACAGCTCAATATACCTTTTTCTGGTCAGACATTGTAAATAATTAAATAAATAAATGTATCAATCAGTCAATATGTCTGAAAAGTAAAGATCCTGTTTTTATGAAAATATACTCAGTATAAAAAACAAATCATATTTAGGTGTCATTTTGATTAATGAAGTCCTGCAGCTATCAGTGGGATGTTTTTCTTCTGGAGAGCAGATAATCTCTTTAAGGCAGCAGTATTTGTTAGTCGGCAAAAAATGTCGGCATGCAGTTGTTCAGTGAAAATGCATTTCTGAGTTATTTAGTTTCATCCTCATTGTGTTTTTAATTTTCTCAGCTATTTTTAAAACAGCTTTTACCGCTAGATGTGTAATTAATGACTCAGGTCATTAAAGATGGCTGCAACGTGCCATTTTAAAAAAAAATCTCTTCCGCCAAGGTTACCTGTTGAATGTACATACTAAATTAATTCTGTGCATGTATTACAATGATGCTACCACGTGTTTCTGATGGTAAACAGCACAGCACTGTACCACGATATTTAATATTTTTACTGTGTGTGTGGCTTGGGAGTGGGGACTTTTTTTTTTTTTTTTACTTTGTATTTGTAGCATTTAGTACATAAGCATACATAATACTCATGTTCTGAATAGGTATAAGGATAGCAGTCATAGGAATACATTATTTAGGATACAGACTATCTATTCGATTGGTACAACATCTGAGGGTAAAGCATCAGAGTTAGAAGGAAAACAGCTCATCAACATCAGGAGCGATGGTGTAGCCAATGCCCAAATTATGTTATTGTATAGTAAGGTATAACAACATGTAAACCGACCAGAGCTCTTAATATCTGATTACCATCGTAAAAATTTACAAAAAAAAATATCTCCTTTCTGGAGCGCCTTCTAGGGTACAAGAGGGGACCCTGGTGCTGCCTACAACAGTCCGGAAAATAAGCCCATAGCAGTTAAAAGTATAAATAATATGTCTGGTGCCTACCATGAGGTTCGTTCACCTGCACCAAGACCAGCTTGTGCCTGACATTGATTTAATAGAGGCACCTGCATTTAGGAGAACAAGTGTCCAGGGCTCCAGCGGATAACTGTATATTGCATCAAGTTAGATACACTTAGGCAATAAGCACCTCTCTTTCCCACACATTTAGAATATAGAACAGTAAACTGTCAAGTAGTATAACTAAAGAAGGTAACAAGCATATCAGAAGCAAAGAGGAGAATCTGGTATAAGCACTTTCTAAGTATTGAATGTCCCAACACGTAGTAAGTCCCTTTTATATGCTTCAGACTTTCTGTCAGGAAAGAAAAATTGTAGAAGAGTCTCAATCAACTGCGCAATAGAAGGGGAACCTGTGGAATATGGAGGGATTAGCCCACGACAGGGTATGGGTTTACAGACATTAATCCATGGTCAGGTGACTTGTTTGGACCAATCAGAAGATAGTATTTTAGGAACCTATGTTATAATAAACATTAAGTACAATAATAGTGCAAACCAGATAACAGTTTAACAGGCCTCACTGTCTTATGAGACCCCTCTTAGTCCCCTTCCGACTCTTCTCCTGTGGAAGAATGTTCTTCGCGATGTTGTTTGGCCGCAAGTCGCTCAACACAGTCCCTGGCTTCTTTTGGATCTGTAACTCGGTACTGGCGGTGGCCCACTGAAAAACACAATCTGGCAGGAAAAGCAAGAGAGTAAGTACTGTCCAAAGCGCGAAGACACTGTTTCACGGCATCAAAGGCCTTCCGTCGCATACGAGTGGCATAAGAGATGCCAGGAAAGAATAGAATGCGAACTTTGTCTACATGTACTGGACCCCTATTTCTTAAAGCCCCCAACAGTAAGTCTGTTTCACCTTGTGAGCGCAGTGTAAAAAGCACTGTACGAGGGTTAGAAAGTCCACCTGAGGGTCTTCTGGGTGTGATGCGGTAAGCTTTAATGATTTTAAAGTCCGATAAATCAGATCCTCCAGCCAGGATTGTAGATATTGTAGCAGTGAGTCCCCTTCGGATTCATTTGGCAAACCTCGGATAGAATTTTCTAATTGCTCTCACGAGCTTCTGAGGGCCGCTTGCTCCTTGAGGGATGTAGCTGTTGCAGCCAAGGCTTTTCCCACCATGGCCTCCTCCGACTTCGTTGTTTCCACTATTGCATCCAGCCAATGTTCCATCTTAAGAAATATTTCTGAGATAGTGTCCAATTTCGGGTCCATTTGTTGTACTGTTTTAGTAAGCGCTTGTACAGCAACTTGTAGTGATGTCAGGGTAGCTCCATTAGAATCAGGGCCCGAGGCCTGAGAGGGGCCTGGTTGATCGTCTGGTGGCTTAGCACTCGAAAAGCATGGCAGAAAGAAATCTTGCTTTGTAGTTTTATTGTGTCCCATTTCGGGTTCGATTTTAAGCTTTCCAATTACCAGATTCTACTTTCAATATCAGACAGTAAACAACTGCTCTAGGCTCAGAATTGTATTTGATTTCAAGTTCAATAACACTATTGCAGGGAGCTCCAGAAAACTGCTGCTGGCTAGGCTGCTAGCTCCACCCTCACTGCTGCTGCTGGCTAGGCTGCTAGCTCCACCTTCGAGTGGGGACCTTTTAAATCTTCAAATTTCCATATCTTGGTTCAAGAATAAAAGAAAATGAATATGTGTATATTGAAGTTTTTGTCAGAAAAAAAATCACTGAAAAGAAACCTACATTGAGACTAACAAATGCTGCTGCTTTAAGAAACAGTGATGCGTGCATGGAGTATTGCTAACTGTGCAACCTCAGCCATTAGCATACCATAGCAGCCTAAGACGTTATCTGTGTGTTACCAGACCTCAAAGCCTGCAGTCCAATACAACACCAGCGAGATAAAAGCAAGAAAAATCTCTGCTTCAGCCTGCAGTTTTTTTCTGAATTAAATATTTATTAGTCTTAGGAATCAATACAAGTTGGGTAACAGCAGCAGAGCACTTTTTAGACTGGTGTGTATAATTCCATTAAAGAGCTGCTGACACCTTCAGGAGAGCTTTAACAAAACATAGTATTTAGACACAGTTCTGTTTGTATACCACATTACTTCTGCATTCTTCTTCCCCATTATTTTTTACTGAGGTCATCTGCATGAAAACAGGATGTCTGCCATTGAAAAGTTCATCTATTCCTGTTGCTTTCTCCCCACCTGAGGTCACAATGCGCTTCTTATGACATCACAGTTACTCCCATGGCAAAAAACTGTGATGTCACAATAGAGGATTATGACTTAAAGTAGGGAGTAAGCTATAGCAGCAGATGAACTCTAAAGGAATTCTAAGGAATAAAGATCATAGATTCATGCAGATTTGCTCAGTAGTAAATAATGAGGAGGAGAAATAATACAGCATATAAGTGAAAAGCAAGAAGAATTGTACCCACTTATGTTTTTTTAAAGTTTTCTTTGAGGAGTCAGTAGCTCTTTAATAAATAGGGGATATGCCAGGGGCTGATTAAAAATAAATGGTTTATTTTGGGTTCAAGGTTTTGACCACCAGTGACCTCGTGAGTGGCAGAGTCACAAGTGAGACCTAGCGAGGTCAAACCATGTGAAACTAAAAATGAAGTATTTATTTTGAGGCATGCCATGGCATACACCATTTATACAATGACACCACCTGATCAGAGTGGTAAGGTGGTCTGGAATATTGAAACAGGCTGCTTAACTCTAGAAGGAGCTGATGCAGTTTAAGTGAATAACTTAATTGTTGAGTAAACTGAAACGAAAGTAAATGATTTACTTCCACTCCAGCTCTGTAGGACATGCAAATAATTGTATTACTGGGCATATTTTATCACCACCGACATTATATCATTTATCCTATTTAGGCAGGTCACAAAGCAGCCTTAAAGAGCAGGGTCTTAGTATGCCCCCACAGCCATATCACAAACCTTACCTGGCCCCAAGTGGAGTCCCATAAAACTGTTTATTTCGGCCAAGTCTGAGCAATCTAATAGATTGTAATTTTATCTGTGCAGTAGATCAGCAAAACGCTGCAACTTCCCGATTGTGAGGCCCACATGCTAGCACGTTTCATGATGTCAGTAAATGGAGAGCACTGGGGCACGCTCCATAGTCTATAATAGCAATGTTTTTTAACTTCCTTTTTTTTTTACACTTTACAGTTGCAATTATGATAAATCAAGGCCACTTCTCAACTAACAAGGTCCTTGTTAGTCGAGCGGCGGCCTTAGTTTGTCATAATCGCAACTCTAAAGTGTAAAAAAAGAAAGTTTACAAAATTTTCCTATTATCCGGTCCAGTGGTGCTGAGGGTTGAGGTGCTGGACGCCACACCTTACACCACGCCGTGACCCGGGTTTGGGAGTGAGCTCGGGCCACTGGGGGTCGGCAGGGGAGGGAGAGGACTGAGCGTTCGACAACAGCTCTCCTCTCCCAGGGGTGGGTGGGCATGTTGTCCCGCTCCTTGGCTGCCTCCTGGTGGAGGGTAGGGGGCAGTGCCAGAGTTAAAGGAGACAAGTAACATGGCTACATGATGTTCACGTGTCTTCACGTGCGCGCAATCACGGACGCATGGGGAGGGGACAGAAAAGTGTGAAAATCATGTCTGCAGGCTCCATGAAGCCCCTCCAGCATGCCAGTGCCGCTGCCTCAGGCACACACCCTGTAATTACCCACTCCAGATGTGTGCATTAGGGTGGGGGAGGACAGTCCCCTCTTCACACCCCACCACGGGGTGTAATCTGTGGGGGAACTAGGACTCGGGGGCACCAGGGGAGCAGCGGCTGGGAGATTAGAAGAGGGCGGATATATGCCTGCAGGCCGAAGAGGATAAATAGTATACAAAAAAATACACCCCTTTTATAGTCTAGGGAGCATGCCCCAGTGCTCTCCATTTACTGACGTCATGAAACGTGCTAGCATGTCTGGGACATGTCTCATCGGGAAGTTGCAGCGTTTTGCTGCTCTACTGCACAGATAAAATTATGATCTATTATATTGCTCAGACCTGGCCAAAATAAACAGTTTTATGGGAGTCCACTTGGGGCTGAATAAGGTTTATGTGTTTTGGGGGGGGGGATTTTATAGTGAGAACCTGCTCTTAAAAAAAAGTGGGAGAGCAACTTAAACAATGCCTTGTGACTTCACAATGACCTCTACTGCCCTCAAAACAGAGCAGTGAAATCGAACAGAAACAGATAAGTCTTCATAAAACACTCTAATTTAAAGAACAGTTGACACCTTAATTACCCTCAGGCAGGCAACTCTTGGCAAGAAAATGTCTGCCCGAAGCTCTCAGTCTGCCATAGGTTTAATTTTTATGGAAAGTGTTTATAAAATGATTTAACTTTCTAAGTCCATGAACGTCTGAGATTAGTTGAGCCACTAAGTGCTCTCTGCAGCCCCACCCCCAAAACCACATTCTGGTAATGCGAACTAATGAAGGAACTGTAGTGTTGTACATAGCTAGATAATGCGATCAGGGGTAGTACTGACATCTGCATACCGTAATTTTACTTTGCAGGCAGTTGTACATATTAAAGAGGCATGTACATGTAATACTACCCACTTAACATGTATGACGGTCAGAAAAGTTAAATAACAGCATGTAAAGGTTTGATGCTGCTCCTGATCCCAAGGGCTCTGGAATGCTGTGATTTGTTGGCTGCAGAGTTTTCCGCAGAATTCCCATCATGCTTCACAATAGATGTAGTGGTGCATAATTGCATACTGTGTGACTCTGAGCAAATCACTTAACCGCCCAGTGCTCCCAGGCCCTGAAAACAGGCACTTGTGCCTAGTGGGCCTTACTCGGTTACCAAAGACTAAAATAAAAATAAAATAAATTAATTGTTCTTGGTGAATTTTCATTCTGTTTTTCCATAGTATCCTTCTCTTTTCTTCATCTCATTTATCCCGACGCTTCTCCTCTGTGCTCAGTATATGATGTCATTGATGACATCATATCATATTTTAGCCAATGGCTGGCGTGCATTCTACCACAGAAATGAATAAATCATGCTACAGAAATCAGAAAATGCTGCCGCTCCACAATAAGGAAATGGTTTGACCCCTTAGGCAGCGGTGGGCAACCTAAGACAAACATAGGGCTGCATGACCATGCAATACACCCGAATGTAAATAAACAGCATTAAATGTAATAAATACAGCAAAAGAAGTGACTACAGACACTGAGCCAGCCAGTCTCTGACAAAAGATCCCTGTCTTGAATGCTAAAATGGCATAAACCTCTGCTATGGTCTCTCACACATGGTTTTCTCTTATAGCTCTGTATGTAAATGATTCGTATGCCCCTCTGGCTGGAGGAGATCCTTAACATAACTTTATGTCACTGTTGATCAGGTTCTAAGCTACGTATGTTTTTACTGTACCCTCTAAGCTTGACAATGCAAAAATTTAATTCAGAAAAAAAAAAACTTGTGATCACTGCAGCTGAATAATTAACACAAAGGGAGCAGTGAACTTGCCTTCAAGACAATTTCACACTAGTTTCACAGTTTGCAGAACTGACCACTTCTTGAATAGGAAAAGGGATAAATTATACATTTGATTTTTGAAACGGGAGAGTCCTGGTTTAAACTCCAAATGTCAGAGCTTTAGTAATTCGTTAACTTACAAACTCTTCAAACTCTGCTACATCCTGCAGATTTGTAGGGTACACCATCCCAAGTACCGCTACTGCAACCTGGGGATCATCTCGGCATTTGTCAGAAAGCCCAAGAGGAACACCGGGAGTTTTAACCTTTGAGCACACGGGCCGAGAGGCAATGAGCAGTCTGACATCTGAGGGCCAGGGTCTCAGGGTTACAGCGGGAAGGAAGGAAGGAGACACAGCTGATGGGCTGGGGCAATCCACAGTGCACACTCGGTATATTAAGGGCTTATTCGAAATAGCCCACGCTGTTCACTGATTTTTGGAGGGGATGGATGCTGGGCCCATACGGGAACTGCTGGGGGCGGCATGTGGCCCACGGGTTGCCCACAACTGCCTTAGGGTCTTCAGTGAACAATGAAAAAATTAGCTATATGATTCTGGACGAAACCAGTTTGTTTCATCTAACATGGGACCTTTTTTTTGGAATACAAGTCTTACTTCTAGTGGTTCATATCTGAATGAATTTGAATGTTTATGCATTCTATTGGGACCATAGCTTTAAAAAACACTAACAGCCAGTGTAGTCAGGTTTGGATTTTGACTATATGATAAATGTGTAATATTAGCATTAGAATATTCTGACATTCCATCATTTACTGCTTAACTTGCTACTGTCTGAACTCCCGACCTAATGGTTAATTTCTTTACTGATCTTTAAAGTACGGCAGATGTTATTTTAGGATGTACCAGAGCTATTGAATAGTAGTATGAGGGAGCTTGTGTTGTGATGATTATTCTTTAATTCTTTAATTTTAAGTTGTGTTATACATTTAAACAGGTATCTTTCAAAATGATATTAATATAGGGGGTCCTGTAAGTTGAGCGGCGGCTTTCATTTCCCTCTCGTATTGCTTAAAGTTATTAACACTGGCATTAAAAAACTACCCCCATTAGGCTTGTATTGTACTCTCCCTGCTGAAATACCACAATACCTCTGGGAGCAGAGCAGGCAAACGGGGAAGTTGGAAGGGATCTGCTGGCTGTGGCTTCGGAGGTAGGTACGATCCCTTCCCAAACTAAGTAGACACACTTAAAAATTTTACTTTTTGGGGCAATCAGCTAACACTATCATAAGGTTTTAGGCCATGAAGCCCAATACCTTATAAAATTAGGTTAGAACATCACTTTAACTGGATTGCTGTAATGCTCTGTACCTAAGGTTATCCAAGCGGTTCGTGTGCCCCTTGCAGCTGCTGCAGAATGCAGCAAGCCGGCTGGTTGCTGGAACCTCCAAGTTTGAGCATATCACACCAGTTCACCGTGCTCTGCACTGGCTGCTGAGGTGCTGCTGCATCAGCGTCAAGGCATGCTTGTTAACTTACAAGGCCCTGCGTGGTCTGGATCCAGGACACCTGAAAGACTTCCTGATTCCATATGCTCCTGGCTGCCCATTCAGGTCAGTGGAGGTGAGTCTCGTCTCCATTCCAAGATCAATGCTGAAGTCTTTGGGGGAGCGGGCGTTCGAAGTGGCTGCCCCAATTTTGTGGAACCCCTTTCTCCCAGAGGTGAGAGCTGCTCCATCGCTTGACCTTTTTATGTCCTACCTAAACATCCATCTGTTTGGGGTCTGATGCTGCTTTTTAGTCATTTAATCTTATTGCATTTGTAGTCTGTAATGTGACTGACTTGATTGTCTTTCACTGTTTTTATGTTGTGAGGCACCCAGAGCATTTGGGATTGGACTCTGTAAATAAAATTGCCTTTCCCTGTCTGCCTACTATCAATACACTCATACATGATTTAATTTAAGCACAAAACAATAAACATGCTCCTCTTCATAAACAAAGTGCAACAGAAGTTCAAGGATGGTTGATGTTAGGTGTGGGTGGGAGGAGAGGAGGCGAGAATACTAATGGTGCAATTTCACCATGATGAGTCCTGCAGTTATGCTACCACCATTTGTGCAAACTCCGAAAAACAAAACTTCTTGTATTTCACACTGTATCAACTTACTGATCGCTCAACTCTTGCCAATTCCACACACAGAAAAGACATGCTTAATAACAAATTAATGGGGCCTTTTGAGATGTCTCAAGAGCTGTCATCTCAGACCTTCTTAGGGTTCCATTCCAGAACCCAAAGAAGTCATGTGATGACATTCTTGATAAGGAAACGGGAAATTCTTTAGCCAGGAAAGGCACACTAAGTTGAAGCTTGTTTCCAGGTTCGACCTGGGAGCACAAGAAAGTTAAGTGACTTTCTCAGGGTCACACAGTATGCAAGCTGGGACTGTGGGATTCAAACCCAAGTCTCCAGGGTTGCAGCTCAGAGCCCTAAAACACTGTGCTATACTGCCTCCAAGAAACCAAGCCAAGAAACATCTCAAAAGCCCCATTTACTTATATTAAATCCCTGCATATAGACACACACTCACACACGCGCGTGCGTGCATGCCAGGAATTCTTTATCACGTTCCCACTGACTGACATTCGGAAGCAGAAGTTTCCTTCCCCACTTTGTATGTACTGTTTCTATTTTAGAACTCTGTCTGACGGCAGATGCCAGGTGCCAAATTAATCGACGTGCCTTTCGGCTGACAGTTGAAGCACTACTGCTCCTCTGGGGTGAGAAACAGATCTTAGACTGGGGTCTGGTAGGGAGGCAAGACTGCTGGCAGTTTGGCCTCCTGATTAAGGTGCGGAGCAGTGAATCTGGAGACCCAGGTTTAAACTCATATATGCATTCTTATGCGTTGCATGACACTAAGCAAGCCACTGAAAGCAGCAGGACTTGTTAGTCGGCAAAAAATGGAATCATGAATTTTTTTTTTTATATAGAACTTTTTTCTGCTGGAGCTAGCAGGTAGGCTCCAGCCCTCTCTCAGAGGGCTTGATTCACCTCTTGACACACCTCCCAATCCAGCCCCCACACTCGACAGGTTCCCCCATGGATTTCCCACTGTGGTGGGGCAGGCTGTCATTCCCCCCCTCGGAGCATAATCCAGATTGCCGGAGGGGGAGGCGTCAGAGTCGGGAGCATGGCCAGGGCTTCATGGAGCCTGCTAACTTCTTTTTCTATTTTCTCCCTTCCCCTTAATGATGTGCATGTCAGTGACAACAGTAAAGCTGACATATTGAACAGGTATTTCTGCTCAGTCTTTACTAAGGAAGAGGGGGGTAATGGGTCTGAAGGGAGTACAAGGGGTGAGAATGGTGCAGAAATGGACACAAGTCCCTTTACACGAGAAAGGGTCCTGAAGGAACTGGAAGTAATAAGAGCTGATAAAGCAATGGGGCCAGATGGGGTGCACCCCAGGGTCCTTAAAGGACTAAGAGAGGTGGTGGCTGAACCTCTGGCTATCCTGTTCAGCCAATCACTGGAAACAGGGGAGGTACCCAAAGACTGGAGGACAGCAGATGTAGTCCCCTTATACAAAAGTGGGAACAAAGAGGAAGCAGGGAACTACAGACCAGTCAGCCTCACCTCGGTAGTGGGAAAGATCATGGAAGCACTACTGAAGGAGAGATTGGTGGAACATCTGGTTGTCAATGGACTACAGGACCCAAGGCAGCATGGTTTCACCAGGGGGAGGTCATGTCAGACCAACCTCATTGAATTTTTTGACTGGGTGACTAGGGAGGTGGATCAGGGGAGGGCAGCGGACATGGCCTATCTGGACTTCAGCAAGGCCTTTGACACTGTGCCACATAGAAGACTATTACACAAACTGGGGAATATGGGTGTGGGCAGGACAGTAGTGTGGTGGGTAGGTAACTGGCTGGGTGGCAGGACACAGAGGGTGGTGGTAAATGGCTGTCACTCCACAGAGGGAAGAGTGACCAGTGGGGTACCACAGGGATCAGTGCTGGGACCGGTCCTATTCAACATCTTCATCAGTGACATTGCACAGGATCTAGAAGGCAGAATTTCACTGTTCGCTGATGACACAAAGCTCTGTAACAGAGTAGACACACCAGAGGGTGTAGACAGAATGAGAAGGACCTGCAGAAACTTGAAGAATGGTCAAGGGTTTGGCAGTTGAAATTCAATGCAAAGAAGTGCAAGATAATGCATATGGGGCACAAAAACCCTGGCACAATATATCAGTTGGGGTGAGGATATAGCATGCACCAAGCAGGAAAGGGATCTTGGGGTTGTCATCTCTGATGACCTCAAGGTAGGGAAACAGTGTGACAAGGCATCGGGTAAAGCAAATAGGATGCTGGGATGTATAGGCAGGGGCATCACCAGCAGGAAAAGGGAGGTCATAATTCCGCTATACAAGACACTAGTGAGGCCCCACCTGGAGTACAGTGTACAGTTCTGGAGACCATACCTACGTAAGGACATAGACAGGGTAGAGAAGGTTCAGAGGAGGGCAACAAAGATTGTGCATGGGTTGCATCACAAGTCCTATGAAGACAGGTTGAAGGAACTGAACATGTACTCCCTGGAGGAGAGGAGGGAGAGAGGGGATATGATAGAGACATACAAGTATCTTACAGGAGGAACAGGGTGCAGGAAACACTATTTTTAAGCGAAAAAGATGTTTCAGGACTAGAGGGCATGGGATGAAGTTGGAGGGAGGACGATTCAGAGGAAACATGAGAAAGAATTTCTTCACAGAACGGGTGGTGGACAAGTGGAACACCCTGCCAGAGGAAGTGGTGGGAACTGAAACAATCACGGGATTTAAGAATGCATGGGATAGACATAAAGGAATTCTAGAGGTCAGGGGTAAGGGGAAATAGACTTCTAGGAAAACAAACTGAACTTACAAGCTCCAATGGGCAGACTAGGTGGGCCATAGGCCCTTATCTGCCGACACTGTCTATGTATCTATGTAGTGTGCACATGTAGAAGCACACGCTGCAGTCCTGCAGCACTCGCCCATCTTGGTCACCCTCAGTCCTGCACTACCACCAGGCCTCCATTCGGTGGGAGTGACGCACCACCAACCCCGGGAGAGGAGAGCAGTCCTCCAGATGCTTGATCCTCTTGTGCCCCAACTGACCCCCGACAACCTGCATTTGCTTCCAAATACAGGGCACCGGCGTGGCAGTAGGTAAGGCGTCCAGCACCTCAGCCCTCCATGCCACTGGGCTGCATCATGTAGTTGTTTTTTTTTTTAGCAAAAATGTATTTCAGACATCTTTAGATTCATCTTTGGTGTATTTTGATTTTTCAGATTGGTTTATTTTATTTTACATTTTCCCCTTCTGGTCACCAACTGGCTCCAGGCCTCACATTCAGACCCTTTGCCTCTGCCCCAACCCTGTCATGCCACTTTCTCCTAGGGCTTCTTGCCTTCCTGCCAGTCACCCATGGTATCCCTTCCCCATGGTGAAGGACAACAGGGGTGGACCAGGTCCCTGCCAAGCTTCAGTCCTGCCTGGGCACTGGGAGGTTGCTTGTGCAGTGGGTGCGGGGTCTGCAGGCAGAGCAATGGCAGACATACTGCCATGGTTGGTGGGTTTCCTTGATTTTCTCCCCTTCCCCGAGCCACTGGTCGAGTGGCTTGACGCAGAGCGTCAGCATCTACCCCAGCCAACTGACAACACTCCCCTACCCTGAACTCATTCCATCCTGCATTGCCACTGCACTCTTGTAGATGGCAGTCGCACGGCAGAATGGACCCCCCTCTATGACAGAGTGGAATAAGACCCAGTCCCAGGTGTTATGGAAAAGTGTTTAAATGCAAGAATCTGTTCTTTCCTTTTCCTGTCTCTTGTCTGTCTGGTTGCACAACCAAAATTTCCAGTGAGACCTAGGATTTGATCACCCCGACAGTCTCGCAGTTATTTGCCTCTCACTGTCTCTCAGTCTTCCCTTGCTGTTTGTCTTTTCCTCCCTTGCATATCTGCTGATAGAAAAATATATGCAAATCATTATATGGAAATTTAAGTGATATTGGGATCCTTTATTTTAGAAATTATATAGTGTTAATTTTTGAAATGTATGTAATTATCGTTTGAGATGATTGCAAAAAGCTATTGGGAACTCAAGAGGTTACCTGAGTGCAATTTTTAAGCCTTTTGCAGAAGAGCTGTGGAAAAAGGGCCTCAGCTCAGGTACACTGTGTTCCTGCCAACACTTGCCTGAAACATACAAGAACACTTTGGAAGATGCTTAAGAATGGTGGGTTGGAAGGACTTATAAGACAGAGCTGCAGTGGCTTGCAGATGGACACACAGAGATTGAAGAAAAAACTCTGATGAATCTGCTGTTTAGTCTTCCTTTGTAAATAGTTGTTCTGAACAAGTTTATTTTTTTTACATCACTGCTAGTGTAAATAAATATTTTTTGCAAATTTTACAGCTGCTCCTGGTTTTTCCTATGCTTCCTGACCTGTGCTTCAAGGACAGATGGTGTTAACAGTGGAATTTATGCCGTGCATACTCTAAGCCAGGAGTTTTGTGCGTGGGTACTGGACCTAGTACTAGGGAAGCACAGAGAAAGGTATGGATTCTGCAGCAGCAAGTCCAGGAGTGGTTACCAGGAGAATGGCAGCCAAACTAGCAGAGACAGAAGTTCAAGCTGACATTGTACAGCCAGCACAAGTTATGGAAAAAGAACAAGCAGTGACAGAACCTGAAAGCCTGATGAACTTTTTCAAATGGTGTGCTATACAATGAAAAGAGACGGAGCCGGCCCACCGGCGTAGCGGTAGGGTTACTGCTCATGGTGCCAGTGGCCCGGGTTCGGGAACGGACTCGGGCTGCTGGAGGGTCGGCCGGGAAGAGGAGGATTGAGCACCCAGAGGCTGCTCTCCTCCTCCAGGTTGGGGTGGGATGCTTGTCCCGCCGCTCTGCTGCCACCTGGGTGACCACGGGTGGAGGTGCAGTGGGACTGTAGAAAGAAGGGAGGAGGGACGTGGGCCGGGGGCCAGCATGCTCGCACGTCATGATGTGCACCGGCTCTAGGCTCCCCTAGTGTGCCAACGTCCTGTAGGAGGGGACAGAAAAGTGGAAAAAACCCACAGTGCTCCCTGTAGATGGAGCGCCAGGCCCTGATCCCAGTGCCCCTGCCAGCGCCTGATGACAGCATCCCCCCGATGAAAGACAGACACGTCAGGATGGTAAAGAGGTCCCATTCTGTACCTGCCTGGGGGGTACAACCAAGGCTCTGTAGGGGGATGGACTGCACCGACTCCTGGCACGAGGAGCAGGGGCATACAAGGTCACAGCAGAGTTTCCCAAAGAAAAGGAAGCAAGGCAGTGAGAAGGGGGAAAAAAACAGAGAGGAAAAGCAGAGGAGAGAAGAGATGCAGCGACAAGAGCAGTAGATGAGAGAAGAGATGCAGCGACGGCTGGATGCTTTGCAAGCTATCAAAGGCATAGGACCTGGCACAGATCCAGACGAGCAACAAAACACAAGCAACTTAAAAGCCATTAAACTTACAAAGTTGTGTCCCTTGAATGATATTGAGGCATACCTGACAACTTTTGAGAGTGTTGCCACAGCCTGCCAATGGCCAAGGCAGCAATGGACAATCAGACTGGTATCCTACCTGACAGGGAAAGCCTAACTTGCCTACAGCAACATGGACACGTCACAGTCAGAAAACTATGACCTGGTGAAAAGCAAAATCCTGAAAAGGTATGACATCTCAGGAGAGACCTACAGGCGGAGATTTCGATCTCTGAAGCACAACTCAGTCGACAATCCATGAGACGCCTTCACTCGACTCAGAGAATTTCTGATAAAATGGCTCCAACCAGAAGGCAAAACAGTCCCACAGATCATCGACACATTTGCCATGGAGCAATTCATTAACATCCTGCCTACAGATGTGCAGGTTTGGGTAAAGGGTCATTGACCAGAAATTGGGAAAAAGGCTGTTTCTTTGGTCGAGGACTTCCAGATGGCCAGAGAAATGCCACAGCAGCGAGGTAACAGACAAGCACCGGTAAGACACTTTTTTCCCATTTAAACTCCAAGTATGATCAGAACTCTGGTGGGGGTAACGATTCCGTGCCCATAGATGTTATTTGCTATAACTGTAATAAGCCAGGTCATATTGCAAGAAATTGACGTAAGAAGAGTGACACTGGAGCAGATTTGTCCTTAGCAAATTGATGCAAGTTCTTAGCAGATGTGAAGGTGGGGGATAAGACTGTAAAGGGACTCATTGATTCTGGAAGCAGACAGTCCCTAGTGCATGTTGAAGTGCTGGGATACCACTGTGCAAAGGGACCAGATACTGGTGTCATCTGCATCCACGGGGACACTCACTACTATCCCACCACCAAAGTGACTCTGACCATTAAGGGTGTGTCGCACCAAATGAAAGTGGGGGTAGTACCTAAGTTACTTGTACCTGTGATTATTGGAAATGACTGTCCAGGACTTGCTGAATTGATCTCAGGGGAACTGAACCCTGCAGTTTCAGCAGCAGTGGTAACAAGAGCTCAGGCAAAGAAAATTTCAGACGGTGGGGACACTTTTCCTTTCAGCGATTTTGATTCAGACTTGTTTGAGCACAGCTTCAAGATCCAGAAATTCAGGAAAGAAAGACGATGCATGAAGAAACTGTGGCAACAAATGACTGATGGACATGAAGGGTTAAAATATGAAAGTGTTGAAACTAAACTGATAACTGATTGTGATTTCCTTTCAGAGCAAGTTAATGATGTTTCTCTCCAGGGTTATTTTAAGCAGCTGGGGGTGAAACCAAAACAGGGTGGATCAATGTTTAAAAAATGTAATGGGTTACTGTACAGTGTTTGGGTTAAATGCTCCTATACACCGACGACGCGGTCCTCGTCGCCTCCAACCCTGACCCCACCACCATCCAGGACTCCGTTCAGATCATTTTTCAGCCAAGTTGAAAAATGGTTCCTCGACCACCGTCTGGTCTTGAACCTCAAAAAAACTAAATCCATGCTCTTCACCCACCGTCAGAGCAACGCCAGTAATGCTCCCCTCCTCATCCTTCCCAGTACCAAACACCCCATTGAACAGGTAACAGCATAAAAATACCTGGGCATCACCTTCGACACAGCACTCACCTTCCACGCCCACCTCAAAACCCTGTCCACCGCAGTAAACACCCGGATTGGTCTCCTATACCGCCACAGAGACTGTCTCCCTCAGACTGCCCTCCGGCTGGCTATCACTTCCTCTATCCTGTCTTTGGTTGACTACGGGCTTCCTATCTATACTGCGTCCGACACCACCGCCCTCACCAAAGTCCAGATCTCAATAAACAAGGCCTATAGGCTCCTGACAGGTGCCCATAGCAGAACTCACACATGCCAACTCTACTCCTCCTCTAATCTACTCACCTTTGACGAGCGCCTGCGCTACCACACCTGCATACTGGCCAAAAAATGACTACTTGGGCTCTCCCCTTCTGGGGTTACCTCATCCCTAAAACCAGCCTCGCAGATGGTTGCCACCTGAAGCGCAGTCAAGGCCAACTTCCAGGTTCCGAGAGCTAGGACCTCACTCGCCCAAAGGTCCTTCTATTACAGAGCACCCTCCTGGTTCATATCACTAGCATCCCCAAAATAGGCCTTTTTAAAATTGCCCTCCAGAAACACCTCATGGACACTCGGATCTGTAGGTGCCCCTGACTGCCCTAGAGCCTGCACTCTTCCGGCTGTCTGTATCTGACAACGTCCTCTTGACCCCCCGAGACCACAGTCCTCACTCTCCCCAGGTACTTGCTCCATAGATACACTAGAGCAGGCCTGTTATACTGTTTTAAGGATGTTGGTTGAATCTGTAATTAATTGTATTATCTGGAATTGCTGTGTATATTCCCCTTGCTGTACCACACCTGTATCGTCCTCCATTGTTTTATTTCACTGTCACGTGTTGTCTACCCTCCCTGCGACAAGGTGCCTTTGTAAATGAGTCTCTGACTCAAAGGTTGTAAATCCAATTTATAAATAAATAAATAAAATAAACCTCAGACACAGGAACAGACAGAACGATGGTAACCAAAATGCTTGATCCGGAGACTAAACGTCTCCTGACACATCCAACGGCCATTAGAAATATCATGGCAGAATACTATCAAAATCTGTATTCAGAACAAATACATCCTACCCCCCAGCGGATAGCTATATATCTTAAGACATCTCCCCTCCCCCATCTTACCCGGCAACAAGCGGAGGACCTGATCCATCCTGTTTCTGGGGAAGAAATTGAAATCATCCTTAAACAAGCTAAAACTCAAAAGGCTCCAGGCCCAGATGGCTATCCCAATGAGTTTTATAGGAAATTCCAAAAATCCTTGATTCCCATGGTTCTTTCAGCATATCGGGAGATTCAGGATGGGGGCCCCCCCACCCCCGCCTTGGAGATATGCCGAGATAGCAGCAATCCTTAAACCAGAAGAAGACCCCACCCTGCTGCCCTCCTACTGCCCCATTTCGAAACTTAATTGTGACTATAAACTGTTTACTTCAATATCGGCCCACAGAGTTAACGCTTTTCTACCCCAGCTGATAGATCAGGACCAAGTGGGATTTGTCACGAAGCATCAAGCCCATGACGCCATCCGTTGAGTTTTACTACTCACGGAGTATGCTGTAAAGAGACAGATCCCCTTAATCCTCCTGGGATTAGAAGCCAGGAAGGCGTTCGGTAGGGTGAACTGGTCCTTTCTATGGGCTACATTACATCAATTCGCTTTCCCAGAAAAATTTATCTCCCAGATCCAGGCTTTATACCACTCACCTATAGCTTATCTTCAATTGGATGGGGCCCTTTATTCTCCCTTTGCTTTGTTTAGAGGTACCAGGCAGGGCTGCCCCCTCTCCCCTTTATTATTAGCTCTTTATTTAGAACCTTTAGCAGTCCATATTAGTGCTCAGGCCAGGAATGAGGGAATACCCTTAGGGGGTAGACCATATAAAATCACTCTTTTTACAGATGATGTCCTTTTAACCTTGACCTCTCCAGAGACATCGGTCCCAGGGGTTTGGGAGCAACTTAATATCTTTAGTGAGCTTTCGGGGTATAAAATAAATAGTTCAGAAACTGAAGTACTCAACTTTTCATTCAACGCCTCTCGACAACTGAAAAATGAGTTTCCATTCCGCTGGAATAGAGTGGAAATGCGATACCTAGGCATTAAAATCCCTTCTAACCCAATTCACCTGGAGCTGGTAAACCTGGAACCGATCACTCAACAGATCACCAGATACCTATCTAAATGGACCCAGTTGTTCCTGGGAATGGTGAATTGAGCAGAGGTCATTCAACAAAATATCCTACCCCGCCTACTTTTTTTCTCCAAACCTTACCTATAACTCCCTCGGAAATCTACGTTAGATCATGGGATAAACTCACATCTAGGTTTATTTTGGGGGAAGAACACCTCAAGTGAGGTACAGTCTTCTGCAATTGCCTAGGGTATAGGGAGGTCTCAGTTTACCGAACTGGAGGGAATATGCCTTAGCGGCACAGATACGTATAGTACTTATGCACATGTCAAACCAATGTATAATGCACATTGGAAGGACATTGAAGTTATACTTAATGGGTTGGATCCTTTCCACCCTTATATCCTGGGGAACCCTCCGAGATGTTTACAGCTGAAGCATTTCTCAACTTTTACAGGAGCATCCTTTAAGAGTTGGCTGTACCTGATAAGGCATACTTTATCCCGGTCTGAAGTAAGATTTCTAACAGCTGCAGCCTATGATGTCACGCTATGCCCACCCTCCTTGATAAGCTTACTAAAACACTGGGAGCAGCACTCCTTACAATGTGTTTACCAGTTGATAGGCCCCTTTGGCATACATTCCTTTACACAGCTGCAAACCCTTCACAAACTTCCATCTGAATTTTTTCCAGTGTATACCGAACTTAAGAGAAATTTGATGCCTCTGGAAGAGACACTAACGGAAGTAGCTCGGGCACCATCTGACATAGTAACTTTGATTACCAGGCACCTGGGAGGTGAGGTTGTAGATCACATCATAAGCAACTTGTATAAGGCAATTAGAAATTATAAGAAGGACAACCTGGACTTGATAAGGCAAAGATGGGAAAGAGAATTAGCTATTCCGATAGAAGAAGCTACCTGGCAAAAAGCAACCCTGTCCTATTCTAAAATTACTCCTACAACTTACTGGAGGGAGTTTGCCTGGAAGTCCAGGATTCGTTTTTTTAGGACCCCGGATGTGACTGCAAAAATGGGAGGGCAGGAAAGGGGATATTGTTGGAGGAATTGTGGACATGCTTCAGCAGGTAATGAACATGTATTCTGGTCATGTCCTCTCCTTTCAGTATATTGGGGGGAGATTACAGTGGAGATCTCAAAAACCTTTGATGTGTCTGATTGGTTGACACCCACTTTTGTCCTGAAGGCAACACCTCCTGAAGTGGTAAAAATGAACTGTATGTATTATAAAGTGGTAGTACTTTTAATTTTAATAGCCAAAAAAAATAATTACTAGATCCTGGCTTACAGATAAAATTCCAAAGAAAGAACATTGGAGGAACTTAGCTTATGAACTATATAATTTGGAATGTTGCTCAGCAAAAATGAATAACCGACTAAACAGTTTCAATACTAAATGGCGGAAATGGGTTTCCTATCAATTAAAGCATTACCAGGACTTTGTCCCATGATTGGAGTCTATATAGTCAAGCAGCTGGGGAGGCTGCTGTGTCATTGGATTTGTATATGGCAGGGAATGTCAGAGCAGAGAGTGACTCTAGACTGGAATAAAAATGTAATTTGGATCTTTATTACACCAAGACAATTTAGGGAAAATCAATTATTGATTAATCTGTCTCCGTTGTCAATGTATGAAATCATTGCTTTATCTTTCTCACAATGTATTGTAACCTTGATACAGACATCAGGATTATCATGCTGCAGTATTATCGGACTCGTATATCTGTCTTCTTCTGAGTTGTATGATGATCATATTGTTGTACACTTATTTTATAAAAATAAAAATGTAAATAAAAAAAGGAACAGACAGAACAATTGGTTATACCATAGAAGTACAGAACAGAGTTGTTACAGATAGCACATGATAGTCCTGTGGCTGGACACTCAGGAAGGGATCGCACCCTTGCCAGATTGCTGTATAGATTTTACTGGCCTGGAATTCACTAAGATGTTGCTACCTATTGTAATTCCTGTGCTGAGTGTCAGAAAGTAGCCCTAGTCACTAGAAAAGACAAGGTGCCCCTACCCTTGAGAGAATTGTAATGGATGCGTTCATTCACAATTCGGGACTGTGTAATACAGTTTGGTCTGCTCGCCCATTGGCCCACGCAGTGGACCAATAGGCATACTGCCAAGCTATACGCTGTCAGTCGGCAGGCGGCCGGGCAGCTTTCGGGTGGGGTGCTGCCACCCGTCGCTGACTGAGGGGAGTGTGCAGGGTGGCGGGAACTGCAGTGGGCAGGTGGGAAGGGGGGGTACCACTGGACCACCAGGGTTTGTATGTGTGTGCCCGCGATCGGGCAAGGGGAGGGGTTCATCTAGACCACCAGAGATTGTGAAATACTTACGCCCGCGATCGGGCAAGGGGGAATGGTCCACTGGACCACCAGGGAGTTTACTTAACGCACAGCCCGTGATTGGGTGAGGGGGTAAGGTCCACTGGACCACCAGGGATTTTATTTGTATTACTGCCCGCGATCGGGTGGGGGGTCAGGTCCACTGGACCACCAGGGATTTTATTTGTATTACTGCCCGCGATCGGGCAGGGGGGTTCAGTTCCACTGGACCACCAGGGATTTCATTTATATTACTGCCCACGAGTGGGCAAGGGGGGAGGGTCCACTGGACCTCCAGGGAGCTGTGTGCACCTGTATGGTGTCTGGGGAGGTCGGGTGGCCACCCACAGGCAGGCGGTTGCTGTGTTGCACCCTGCAACATGGCAGCCCACCTGTGAGTGTCCCCGGCTTGGTCTCTGTCTTTTCGGGCACATCTTTCGTCCCCGTGCGGCGCCAATGCGGGTGATGCATCGGCACTCTGCACATCCGGGCTGAATCTTCGGGATGTGCTGCATATGCCATGGGCACGCCTGCCATTGGGCGCTCGCGATACTACGGCGGATGCGCCCCCAGCACATCGGGAGTTGAACAGCTCAGCTTGCCTCTTTTCAGTATCGTACAAGACAGGATGAATGCGATGGTGCAACCCTTTTGAATATCCTGGCCTCTGTGTTTTATCCCTGTTCTGTTTGAATTTCACTGTAGACCTGAAACTGCAGCAACATTATCTTCCTCTTCTGTATTGTATAGAACTTTGGGATACAGTCTACAGGAAGGTGCTATATAAAAAAACACATTTCTTTTCTGTCCTTACTGTTTCAGCAGGGCTGACCTACTGGATGGTCCCCAGAGCACTCATGGGGAGCAAAATTATACAAATATTGATCAGAGTGGAAGCGATACAGTAAGAAAATATTGACCCTGTGGGATGAACTATTGCCTGATAGTGAACAAAGCCAAAGGCTGCGTTTGGAAGGCAATATTTCATCCCATGGGGTAAGGATTTTCCTGCTATATCCTAAAACATCTGGTCAACATCTGCTTTATAGTGTATAGTAACCCCTTGTTACACACAGAAATCCATTGCAGTCAAAATGGTGTTGTACCACAGTTCAAAGTTCATGGAATGTGGTAATACCATACTGTGGTACAACAACATCTTGGCTGGTGTTGAGAGTGCACGAGCCAGTAGTTTAAGTAAAGAAAAAACTGCCACACGCACATCTCAGAATCCGAACAGTACATTTTTTTCACAGGATGGCATCGGTGATTTTTTCTGAAAGTGGCAGAGGGGCGCATTAAATTCAAATGCATTTCAAAAGTTTAAAAAAAAAAATTTTGTTGTGGAACTTGCAGGGTCACTAAACACTACAAAAAATACTGGCTGGGCAAACTGTGTCCAACCAGCCTGAGCTACCACCTCAGAGTTCTTATTCTGTGTGACCTCTCGAGCTTCGCTCTCGAGGTTTGTCAGAATCAGACCCCTCGATGGCAGCACAGTCTGGTTGCGTACAGTTGCCCAGCCAGTATTCTCTATGTTAAACCTTGAAGAAAATGGCTATCATCTTGAGATGGGGGGCGGTGGAGGGGGGTCAAATATTCATTTCCATGGTCGAGGCTGGGGGACTACTAGACTATAAGAAGAAAAAAAAGTATCTCTTGCTCAGTATCAGAAACCAGAGCCATGTTTAAGAAATAAAATGATGATGTGTATGTGGCAGTTTGGCAGACAATAGTTTTTGAACTATTGCCTGTTGCTAGGACTATTTATTTATTTATTTTATTTAGGTTTTGTTAACCGGGTGGGGTACACTAGGCAGACATTTGCCTATTTTCAGGTATGAACTGGGAGAGAGACAATACAATACAATACAGTAGAATAGGAAAGGGGAAATTGTTTAACCAGGAAAGGCACACTAAGCCAAAGCTTGTTTCCAGGTGCGACCTGGGAGCACAAGGAAGTTAACTGACTTGCTGAGGGTCACACAGTATTCAAGTGGGTGCTATGGGATTCAAACCCCGGTCTCCAGGTGAGAGCCTTACACCACTGCGCTATACTGTATTCACAATACAGTGAATACAGAAAAAGACAATGGTAGCATTTCGAGCAAAGAAAGATAATACACTTCACCAGTACAAATTGAACAATACGTAGTAATCGGGGGCAGTATATAGAAGACAATAAACATTCAATACGAATTACATAGTGAGGTAAACAGTTGTAGCAATCAAGAGTCAGTGCAGCCAAGGATGGTTAAGTAGCAGAGTTGGGCAGGGCAGAAAGAAGCAAGACTGGGAGGAGGAGGAGGAGGAGGCAGAGTGGAAGAAACAAGACTTGGGGGAAGAGGAGGGGGAAGAGTGAGTAGGGTGGGAGAGAGGACAAGGTGCAGAGTGGGGGGAAGAGGTGCTGAGTAGGATTAGGGACAGGTACAAGTGGATCAGACAATTAATAGGGCGAGGAGCTGTTTTTTGAAAGTGCTTTTATTGACATAGGAGTGAAGGGCAGTTGGGAAGGAGTTCCATTGTAGAGGAGCTGCAAAGGCCGTGGAACCATACTTGGATTGCAATCTGGGGACAGCTAGTTGCACTGTGTTGGAGGATCTGAAGTCGTAGTGGTGCGAGCTGGGAACTAAGAGGGCCACCAGTGAAAGAGGTTTCTGTGAAGTAATGATGTTATGAGCCAGTTTGCCTAGTGAGGAGTCAAGTAGGGCTGTAGGGGAGGGACAACCAAGCTTGCTGTAGAGAGAGCAGTGATGTGTGAGACAGTTGCAAGATAGAGTGAACCTGCAAATATTATTATAGCTGACGATCCACTTGCGAAGGAACCAGAAGGTAGGGCAAACACAGGCAGGCTATAGGTTAATCTGGGAAGGAGAAGGCCACGAGCCATTGCAATGCATGCCGAGGGAGAGAGAGATATATATGTATATATTGTATTAAGTTATTTGCACTTTTCCGGCTGTGTTGTGCTCCAGAATCCTTCATTGTGTATGTTTTATATTGATAAGTGCTCATCCTGTGCATCCATATTCTGTATTCTGCTTACTGTTTGCTTATTGTACGTTATACTGCCCAGGGCCACCTTGAAAATGAGTTCACTCAATGGTGTTTCTCGCCTGGTAAAATAAAGATTGATTGAGATGGCTTTTAGTATAGTAGGCTACACCTAGACTGGAGTTGACTCCCTTACAAACCAAGTGAATGTGAGTTGAGAAATCTAGGGAGGGGTCCAGTGTGATTCCAAGGTACTTGAAGGAGGTGACTGGAATCAAAGGGGTACCATTATCCATTGCTACCAAGAGGGATATCAGTAGGTTTTTTAGTTTGTGTGGGGTTCCAAAGAGCATGGCTTGGAATTTGGAGTAGTTTATAAGGAGTTTGCTGTCCTTGAGACAGCACCGCAGACAGGTCGGAGGTTAGGTCGTGGTTTATATGAGTTATGTCAGGGGAGTGACAGAAGAACACCAAGTCATCTGCATAAAGGATGGGGGTTGATTTGTTTAATCAAGTGTGTGATTGAGTTAATATGAAGAGACAACAGCAGGGGGCCCGAGGATGGACCCCTGAGGGACACCAAGGGAGTTGGGACGATGGAGCCAATCCTGATGCATCGTTGTTTATTGGAGAGATAGCTGGAAAACCATGGCAGTGCACTATCTGAGACTCCTAAAGACCTAAGACTGTTATGCAATATGGGGTGGTTAATGGTGTCAAAGGCCTTCGTTAGGTCAGTGAAGACAGCGCCTGTGAGGTGACCTAGATCAGACGTAGAGTAGATCGCATTAGTCAGGGTGAGTAGGGCTGTGATATTTATGAAAGCCATGTGGTGCTGAACATAGCAGATCATGCTTTTCCAGGTAGGATGTTCGCTGCGCAGCGACAACTTTCTCAAGGATTATGCTGAGTTCCAGGAGTATGGCTATTGGCCAGTAGTTTGCTAGGGGCTTGGGGTTCCCTTTTTTAAGAATGGCCCATTGCTAAGGTAAGGCAGGGTAATTGTTCCAGCTATTTCTGGTCACATTACCAGCTTTTGGCCAGTCACAGGGCAGGATCTATATTCATGGTTTAAATAATTATTTATATATCCAAGGTTTAATAATTAATATTTATCAATCATGATCTCATTCTTTGCCAATCAAATACATAAATACAACTATATATTCTTAACCAATCCATATTGTTTATTTTAAAACACTGTAGGTACTCTTATAGAGATATAGAACCTATTCTTATCTCTTACTAAACCTACTTGCCTCACTATGGAGTCCCAAAAACTATTAAAATGTCCCATTCCTGATGTCCCTTTGAGGCTCTAACCCGCACCTGGCCCACCCTTTTATTGACAGTGCCTCCCTCACAGATGTACCGGCCTAGTTTCCATGTCACAGAAATCAGAGATGCAATTCTGTGGAATTTCACAATTTCAAAAGCAGTATGTTTGTCGCGGATTAGTAATCTGTAGTTTAAACCATGGAGCTTTTTTATTTTTGCAGTCTTCAGAAAATGATTCCACGGTTCACGTGATCCGCAAAAAAGTATTTCATGGTTTACATAGGAAATGCTTCCTGAAATACCGTGTAATTCAGAAATTAATTTCTAAAAGCCTTTCAGAAGCGGAACTGCCACCAGCAGAATTTGGCCTCCCACATGGCTGTACATGTCTGATAAATATAAAAGCTACCAGACACAAACCTTCTATATTACAGAAAAAAAATCAGTTTTGAGGCAGCCTCCCCCCTAGGTTATGCAGTACATGGTATAGAATTTGAGCTGGTGGGTGTGACCCCACCTACCACAGTAAAAAAAATGTTTTCTCATTAGACTGGGCCCTTACCAGGCTGATGAGCTGGGAGAGGACCATTCCCACGCGCACTGTTACTCTCTCATCGGGGGTCTGAGCTGGCCTCACATTCAGATTGTAGTTCTCGAAGAGTTTGGTCAGAAGTCGTTCCTCAGCAGTGAGAGCTACGGTACCTGGAACTGTCAAGCACTGCATTAGAGAGAGATTTCGGGCTGGTTGTTCCAACAAGGTGCATTTGCCACCCAACAAGACTTTTATTGTATGGCACTGTTTATTTATTGATACTTTTTTTTTTTGTAAATTCTGACCCAAAAAAGGCACCCTGAGATGTGACCGCTTGTTTTCTGGAGTATCCTGGGGTTGGGGGTGACATCAACCTATTTTATTGACAGGGACATTGTTGGCCCAGGACACTGAGACCCCCATGAAGCGTGCCATGGGATGTTGGGCTGTGTTAAATGGTTGCACTGATCTTTGTGGTCCCCCAAATCCAGCATTGTGTTAACATGAACCCTCTAAATGCTGATGCAAGGTACACTGGAGAGGGGTCATGAACCAAAGGGGTGGTCAGCTGAACTCCAAAGCAGTTTACTTAGGATGCTGAGAGCATCCTTTGTGCTTCGGAGTAAGTGGTGCAACCTGGCTACACAGCTGCATACATTGTTTGCTCCTAAACACGTTCCCAACTCTGCAGCAACTCTGGGAGAGGAGAATTGACTTACCACTTTCCAGTAAATGTCCACATGGCTGTATTTGCACTGTGGTAACCTGAGCGCTTGGTTGCTGTGGTGCAATTGCGACCATGTGGATTGGCCTTTTAACTCTCATCAGGGCAGCCACCAGAGATAGACAGCTTAACATCTCATTCAAAGGACAGCATCGCAGCAGTGTACCCCTCCCCCAATGCTGGGCTACCGTGCCAGTATTGGGTATTAGCCGAGGTTCATGATATGGGATTAGAACACACACATGAGCACTTTGAGAGGCGAGCAAGATATATGCTGAACCACTGACAGAATTGGTGCTGACCACTGAATATTACCTACTTCCAGAAACCTAGAAATAAAATACAGTACCTGCCACATTCACCACTGAATACATCAGCTGTTTTTTCTCCCCGGTCCTGATCCACTGCCTTGGACACACGCACGCACGTGGAGGCATGCGCATGCCGCAGCTCAAGGCGCCCTCCCTACGTGTCATGCCCTCCACCTACACCAGCCACTGGACCTCCACCTAGTGGCAGCGGGAGTACGGGGCGACCACCCCAGGAGAGGAGAGCTGCCTTCTGGCTGCTCAATCCTGCTCCTACCCCCCAACCCCCCGTGCTGGCACCCCAATGACCTGAGTCCATTCCAGAACCTGGGTCACGGCATAGCGCAAGGTAAGGTGTCCAGTGCCTCAGCCCTCAGCGCCACTGGGCTGGCTGAAAACATTAGCTTTTAAAACATCTACTGAGGTACTGAGAGCCAGGGGATCGCTCCCTCAGCACATGAGTGATCTGAGTTTTTATCCTAAGCCTGGGACATCAGGAGCAGAAGCTGGCAGGCGATGGGTGGGGCATTGGATAATGTTCTCCTCTTTGGGGGGGCAGGGCAGGGTTTGCACATCACGCTGCACTGTAGCCACCTAACGCTGCCAATACAGCGAAATTGAATATTTCTCATATATATAGCAACAAAATTACCTCAGACCATTCCTGATTTGGACCCTTTGTGGTAGACTTAAAATATATGGAATTGTGGGAAAATATAGGGGGTTGGATATTCAGCTGGCCCGAATTACTGCAAGTTCCAGGTGTGCTGAAGATGTGACGCATCAGACTTGCAGCAAACCAATGGGAGTTTACAGCCCTTGCGCCCCTCTGATGCTCACTAGATCATCTCTTAGTGTTCTAGCATGCGTCATTGTTGAGGACCCGTGCCACAGAGTTTGCGCCCAAGATTTGGCACAAGCTGTCATAAAGCAGGGAAACTGTTGTAACTGCACTCAAGGCTGGAAAATCAGGCAGCAGTTGCGGCAACTAGGAATGGTGCAGCTGTGTCAAGGACAGGGTCTGATGGAGGGCTTGCGGCAAGCCCGATGCCAACCTTGGAAAATCTGGCCCAGGATGTATATGTGACACTCACATGTGGACAATGTATGGGCCATATATAATTCAATTTATTTATTGATTACCGGGAGGCTACAATAGGATGACAATCTCATGTTCATTTATGTCCCAGGACAAGAATGACAAGGCAGCACATAGATAAGTCAGCATAAGATAACAGATAAACATTAACAGATAAATGCAAAATTACACATCGCCTAATAATGCAAAGCATCTTGGGAAGTATATGCAAATCACCATGACACAGTTTAACCTGGTTTTGCTTTAAGTAGGAGTGTATAGTGTCAAAATGACCTCTGATACAATACACAAAGGCTGAAAACAGACGACGCAACATTTCTATTAGTACACGCAGTAACAATGACGTTGTCCATTAGCTATGGAAGCATTTAAAGAAATACAACATTGCACGTACATTAAAAATGCTAAGCATCATGGGTAGTATATGCAAACCCCAATGAAAGAACTTAGGCTGATTTTGCTATAAACAGGAGCCTAGGGTTATAACTGACCTGTCACACACTCTGGAAATAGCAGGCACAGCCAAACGTTTCATCTGTGTTAAGACGCATCAGCATGTCCCATCCATATTTCAGTCCAGGGGAAAGAGGAACCTGCACTATGATGGGCTTACTGGTGTGGGTCATGGTGAGCCCAGAAAGCATTCAGTTCACTTTTTAAAGTCCTGACATTAGTCAGAAGTCACCGTTATTAAACATGTGGCCAGTTTATTCCAGAGCTAAAGTGCACATTGAAACAAAAATACCCTGGCACTCAAACCAGTCTACAGTAGGCATTGAGAAAGTCAGGACAGGCTGAGATCTTCAACAATATTCATTGCAAAAACAATGTTAAAATATCAGTTAAGGTTACAATTTAATGTCACACAAGGAAGGGTGTACAATATTAGGGTAAAAAAGTCCCCATAGCTTTGGTTAATCTGTAGCATGCCATTTCTTTAGATAACATCAGGGATAGAAATGAGAAAGGAAATGTGTGGCTCACCGGGAATTGAACCCAGATCCCTGGTAATACTGTTCCAGTGGATCCCTGGTAATACTGTTCCAGTGCTTTAACCATTAAGGTATGGGCTCACATGGTCATCAGGCCTTAGGCTTTCCTTAAATCCACACAAATTCCTTAGCTGCACTGAGAAGTGGTCTGTTTGTATTTCTCTAGATATGAATGATAGTCCAATGCAGCATATGTCCTACCCCCCCAAGCTCATTTTGCCAGCATTATCAATACTTTCAAAAGCAAGCAATACCCAATCACAGTGCCACTCTGTACCCTTATCCCACCCTGCATGACAGTCGCCCAGTCCTTGTACCAAGAAGTTCATGATGTTCAGTGATGTCTCCCTTCCCTTGCTTTGTCTCAAACAATAACTCCCTGGTATCCAGTGGTACTTCCAACACCTTTTCCCATTTCAAGTCCCATTCCTAGTATCCCTGTCATCCAGTGGCACCCACCCCTCCTGCCACACCCTGCCCCTTTCCAGGCATCTCTGGCATCTAGTGGTAACCCTCCCACACCATGCCCCATTTCCATATCCTTAGCATCTAATGACACCCCCCCAGTGATGAGGCTCACACAAACCCTCCAGTCACCTCCTCAGCCAGCTGACACCTGAATAAATTGCAACTGTAATTTTGGGAATACATGCAGACTGCCTGTATTTCATAAACAGTACAGTGTGGCCGGCCGAGGAGGTGAGTGAAGGGTTTGTATGTCATCTAGGGGTAGGGTGGTCTTTGATGGCACTGGAGTAAGGCATCCAGTTCCAGCCATTTCAAGGGGGGGGGGCAAAAGTGCCAACAATGATGGGCTTTCAGTGGCTGGATTCTTTGTTTTAATTATCCAAAACCAGGGTTGGGCTCCCTGTGTTGCAAGCAGGTTTTGGGTGGGCAGGCCTTTGCTATGGAAGATGGGATCCTGATTACAGCATCAAAAAATAAATTATTTAATCAATTAAAATAGCTACCAGCACTAGGTTTAGGCTGTACACATTGCAATAAATGCCTCAGATGTACAAAGTTTACTATACGTAGTGCAATAAGTACATAACGGAGTAGGGTGGAAAGGATGAGAAGAGACCTGGAACGGTTGGAGAGATGGTCGGGGCATGGCAGCTAAGGTTTAATGCAAAGAAATGCAAAATCATGCATGTGGGGAGCAGAAAACCTGGAGCGTGCTACAGGATTGGGGGGGAGAGCTACTGACAGTAACTAAGGAGGAGAGAGACTTGGGGGTCATAATCACAGATGACTTGAGAGCCACCAGGCAGACTGCAAAGGTGGTGGGAAAGGCCAGTGGGATGTTGGGATGTATTGGAAGGAATCACAAGCAGAAGGAGGGAGGTAATAGTTCCACTGTACAAGATCCTGGTGAGACTTCACCTTGAATACTGTGTACAGTTCTGGAGACCACACATTCGAAAGGACATTGCAGATGGAGATGGTGCAGAGGAGGGCAACCAAAATTGTGAATGGATTACATCACAAGCCTTACAGAGAGAGAGTGAGGGACCTACATTTGTACATGCTGGAACAGAGGAGGGAGAGAGGTGATACGATAGAAACATTCAAGTACCTCAAGGGCATAAACAAGGTGGAAGGGGACAACATAGTTCAACTCAGCAGTAGTGCCAGGACAAGAGGACATGACATGAGATTGGAGGGTGGCCACATGAAGGGAAATATTAGGAAGTTCTTCTTCACGGAAAGGGTGGTGGATGCATGGAATAGCCTGCCCCAGGAGGTGGTGGCAGCCTGAACTGTGGCATGTTTTAAATATGCATGGGACAGACACAAAGGAATAATAGAGGTAGGAAGAAAAAACTAAGCCAGTTACCAATAAGGGTCACTGGTTGCTTTGTGAGCTAGCATAAACGGGCAGACTGGATGGGCCTGGTGGTCCTTATCTGCCGACAGAATCTGTGAATCTATGAGTTTACTATACACGGTACAGTAACAATACAATAAATATATAACACAGTACAGTTTACTGTGCACAGTACAATAAATACATTGTACAGTACAGCTTACTGCGCATCTTACAGTAATACAATACATGCATAACACAGTACAGTTTACTGCACACAGTACAATAAATACACAGCACAGTAGAGTTTACTGCACACTGTACAATAACAGTGCACTACATACATAACACAGTACAGTTTACTGCACACAGCACAATAAATACACCACAGTACAGTTTACTGCACACAGTACACTAAATACATAACACAGTACAGTTTACAGCACACAGTACAATAATAGGGCAGTATATACATAACAGTACAGTTTACTGCACAATAAATATATAATACAGTAGAGTTTACTACCCACTGTACAATAACAGTACAATAGATGCATAACACTGTACAGTTTATTGCACACAGTACAGTTCACTAAACACACGTACAATAAATACATAACACACTACAGTTTACTGCACACAGTACAATAAATTTGTAGCACAGTACAGTTTACTGCACAAAGTACAATAAATACATTGTACAGTACAGCTTACTGCACATGGTACAATAACAATACAATAAATACACAACACAGTAGAGTTTACTGCACACTGTACAATAACAGTGCACTATATACATAACACAGTACAGTTTACTGCACATAGTACAATAAATACATAATACAGTACAGTTCACTGCAAAAGTACAGTAAATACATAACACAGTGCAGTTTACTGTACACGGTACCGTAAATACATAACACAGCACGATTTACTGCACACAGTACAATAAATACAGAACACAGTACAGTTCGCTGCACACAGTAAATCAAATACATAACACAGTACAGTTTACTGCACTTACTGCACACAGTACAATAAATACATAACACAGTACAGTTTACTGCACACAGTACAATAAATACATTGCCCAGTACAGTTTACTGCACACAGTACAATAAATACATAACACAACACAGTAGTTTACTGCACACAGTACAACAGTACAATAAGTACATAACAGTACAGTTTACTGCACACAGCACAATAAATACACCACAGTACAGTTTACTGCACACAGTACACTAACAGTACACTAAATACATAACACAGTACAGTTTACAGCACACAGTACAATAATAGGACAGTATATACATAACAGTACAGTTTACTGCACACAGCACAATAAATATATAACACAGTAGAGTTTACTGCCCACTGTACAATAACAGTACAATAGATGCATAACACTGTACAGTTTATTGCACACAGTACAGTTCACTAAACACACGTACAATAAATACATAACACAGTACAGTTTACTGCACACAGTACAATAAATACAAAACACAGTGCAGTTGACTGCACAGAGTACACTAAATACACAACAGTACAGTTTATTGCAGACAGTACAATGAATACATAACACATAGAAACATAGAATTTGACGGCAGATAAGGACTGCTTGGCCCACCCAGTCTGCCCATTTCCCTACCTAATGGATAAGCTGCAGTTCCTAGTTAACCAGCAGCCTACTTCTTTCTACCCCCACCCCCTAGAATTGCCTTATGGCTGTCCCATGCATGCTTGAATTCAACCACTGTTTTTGACTCCACAACCTCCTCCGGAAGGCCGTTCCATGCATCCACAACCCTCTCTGTGAAAAAATACTTCCTCACATTACCTCTGAGCCGCCCCCCCATCTTCAAATTATGCCCCCTTGTTCTTGCACACCTCTTTTTTTGAAAGATGCTACCCTCTTGGACTTTGTTGATTCCCTTGAGATACTTGAAAGTTTCTATCATGTCCCCCCTTTCCTCAAGGCTATACATATTAAGCTCCTTTAGTCTCTCTTCATATGTCTTCTGGTGCAGACCCTGCACCATTTTAGTTGCCCTCCTCTGGACAGTTTCCATCTTGTCTATGTCCTTGCGGAGATTGGGTCTCCAGAACTGCACACAGTACTCCAGATGGGGTCTCACCAGCTGTCTGTACAGAGGGATAACAACTTCCTGTTTTCTACTGTTGATGCCTCTCCCTATGCATCCCAGTATCTCCCCAGCCCTCCTTACTGCCCTCTCACATTGCTTGCCCACCTTTAAGTCATCTGATATGACTACCCCAGGTCCCTTTCCATTTTTGTTGTTGTTAGTATCTCACCCCCCATTGTGTACTCTTCCCCTGGGTTTTTGTTTCCCAGGTGCATTACCTTGCACTTCTTAGCATTAAATCTAAGCTGCCATACATTTGACCATTCCTCTAACCTTGCCAAGTCCCTTCTCATCCTTTCCACCCCACCTTGTGCATCAACTCTGTTGCAGATCTTTGTGTCATCTGCAAAGAGACATACTTTTCCTCCCAGTCCCTCTGCAATGTTGCTTACAAAGTCATTGAAGAGGACCGGTCCTAATACTGAGCCCTGCGGCACCCCCTAGTAACCCCCCTTTCTTCAGAGTGGACTCCATTTACTATTACCCTCTGTGTCCTATTCTCCAGCCAATTCTTTACCCAGGCTATCATCTTGGGACCCACTCCCAGGCTGGCTAACTTGTATATTAATCTTTTGTGTGGAACTGAGTCAAATGCTTTGCTAAAGTCTAGGTAGGCCATGTCCACAGCCCCTCCCTGATCTACTACTTTGGTCACCCAGTCAAAGAAATCTATTAGATCTGTCTGGCATGACCTTCCCGCTGTGAATCCATGCTGCCTTGGGTCCTGTGCCCCTCTGGCCTCTAGGTACTCGACAGTTCTTTCCTTCAGAAGTGATTCCATCATTTTCCCTATCACTGAGGTTAAACTAACAGGTCTGTAGTTTCCTGCTTCTGCCCTGCTCCCACTTTTGTGAAGGGGAATCACATCTGCCCTCCTCCAGTCCTCAGGTACCACCCCATCCTCCCATGATTTGTTAAAGAGGGTACAGTACAGTTTACTGCACACAGTGCAATAAATACATAACACAGTGCAGTTTACTGCACACTGTGCAGTAACAATACAAGTTATACATAACACAGTACTGTTTGCTGCAGACACTACAATGAATACATACTAACATACTATTTGCCAGCAGATTTGGCCTCACGGTCTGTCGAGTCTGCTCGAACCTCAGATCCCTAGTTGGATGCTGAGGCCCTCCCTTCCCTTGTGTTCCAGAAACCCCTATCATCCATCCCCACCCCCCTGGGACAGGCCATCATCTGATACATCCACTTTCTGTGTCTGTCCCACCCTCTCTTGAAGTCCTCCACTGTGGATCTCTGAACCAGCTCACCAGGCAGTGCATTCCAAGGGTCCACCACCCTCTCAGTGAAAAACCTCCTCCTCTTTTCCCCCTCACCCTTCCAACTTCAAACCATGCCCTCTGGTGATCCCCCCTGCTTTAGTCTAAAGATCTCCTCCATGTTTACCCTATTTATTCCCTTGAGGTACTTGAAGACCTCAATCATGTCCCCCCTGTCTCTCCTCTCCTCTCTCCAATGAAAACAGGCAGAGCTCCTCTAGTCTGTCCTCATACGTCAAATCCCCTAGCCCTTGTATCATCTTAGTTGCCCTCCTCTGTACCCTCTCCAGGAGCTGTATGTCCCTCTTCAAGTGTGGTCTCCAGTACTGTACACGGTACTCAAGGTGTGGTCTAACCAGTCCATTGTACAGCAGCAGAATCACTTCCTTGCTCCTAGAGGTGATCCCCGTTACGATGCATCCCAACATCCTGTTTGTCTTGCTAGCCGCTGTCCTGTACTGCTCAGAGTTATTCATACATGCATCCACCATGACCCCTAGGTCTTTTTCCCCTATTGAGGCCTCCAGCGCCTCCCCTCCCAGGGTGTACATACAAATACATAACACAGTAGAGTTTACTGTACACTGTACAATAACAGTACAATATATACATAACACAGTACAGTTTACTGCACACAGTACAATAAATACATAACAAGTAGAGTTTACTGCACATGGTACAATAACAGTACAATACATACATTGCATAGTAGCGTTTAGTGCACACTGTAGAATAATTACATAACAAAGTACAATTTACTGCACACAGTACAATAGCAGTACAGTAAATAGATAACAGTACAGTTTACTGCACACAGTGCAATAAATACATAACACAGTACATTTTGCTGCACACAGTACAATAAATACATAACACAGTACAGTTTACTGCACACAGTACAATTAATACATAACAGTACAGTTTACTGCACACAGTACAATAACAGTACAATATATACATAACATAATACAGTTTACTGCATACGGTGCAATAAATACATAACATAGTACAGTTATATAAATTACTAGATTCAAAAACAGGGTTTTGAAACAAGAAAAGTTTGCCAACCCCTGTTTAAAACTGAATGCTAATATTTTTTAAAAACAGTCATATTTGCTCCATGTCTTGGCATCCAGCTGCATCCCATTCCTATTACCACAAACAGGCAGATAAATATAGCTCAGAGGTCAAAGAAAAAATATTTTACAGTAACACAGAACGAGTTAAGGGTGGCAACTTACTTGCAATCGTAATGCATGTCCCAAAGATCAGGAGACCCACAGCAGTCATGGTTTAAAAAGTGTGACATTAACTTGGAGGAAAAAGGTAAACTAGAAATCTTTTTTTTTAAACTCTTTCAAAAGCTCGCTTTCCTTTTTTTTAATTATCAAAGACGTATCCCAACTCTGAGGTCACTGTTGAGCTGACTGGCCAACTGGGAACCGGTGGACAGGAAGCCACTGGCACAAGTTTCTGTCAATCAGTGCAGGCTGTGTGTGTGTGTCTGTGTATACGCGCGCGCACTGTGTATTGCGCATGGTGTGGAAGCGGAGTTCCTGTTACAATGTTCAAGGAATGTGAGATTCTGTTACTGCCCTCAATGTCCTGTCTTCCACCTGTTCCTGCGGATTTAACACAACAGGGCTTAACCCTTTCAATGACTGAGCAATCTGCAGATGCCCAAGGGTGTGATTTTTGTAGGCAGTTTACCAAATTGTTGTCACTGGGAGACTGGCTGTTTTTGCTACTGTCCAGTGGTTCTGTCACAGTACGGCTAGAAGTGTGTGATTGGAAAGGTTTGTTATGGATAAAATTGGGGATTCTACCCCTCCCCCCCAAAAAAAAAAAAATTGACAAGGTAGATGTGTGCAAAAAAAAGTTATATTCTTAATTTTTTTTTTTCAAAGAATCTTAGTATAGCTGTTCCAGTGGTGTGGGAGCTTGGCAGAGAGCCTGGTTGATGAGTACTGTACAGTGAAGTAGCACCTACCACCCCCTTAGGGAAGCAAACCGCAGCTGTTTCAGCATAATTTAAGCTTTAAAATGGAATATTTTAAGTTTTTTTGGGGGGAGGGGGTTCTACCCTCTTGACAAAATTGCTACCCCTTTAAAAAAGTTCTAGATCCGCCCCTGGCTGAGTGAATTCTGGTTTCCTGTCTGGGGACCTGTAGGTGACTGGGGGCTGGTGGAGGGGAGACACAACTCTCAGATGGGGGCAGGCTACCTGACATCTGTACACACCCCACCAGGCAACCACGGAGCACCATTTGGCAGCAGCCGTGAAGGCAGATTTCCACTTTCAAATAGAAGAGAGAAACAAATAAGTGCCTCAGCTGGAACTTGAACCCAGGCTGCCTGGAATACCATTCTGGTTGTGCTACCAGCTGCACCACCAAGGCAACGGGAAACTGGGATGTCCCAGAGCACATTACTCTTTCTCCAGTGCACAACCTGGTGCTGCACAGATAATTACATTTTCAAACACAAGAGTGCGGTGTGCACAATTATGAAACACATGCAAACAGAGGAGAGAAAGAAATAAGTGCCTGAGCTAGGACTTGAACCCAGGCTGCCCAGAATACCATTCCGATTGCGCTACCAGCTGCGCTACCAATTCCGTGTGGCCTAGGTTCAAATCCCAGCTGAGGCACTTATTTTCTTTCTCCTTTCTGTTTGTATGTGTTCCATAAATGTGCAGACTGCACTTTTGTGTTTGAAACTGCAATTATCTGTGCAGCACCAGGTTGTGCACTGGAGAAAGAGGAAGGTGCTCCTGGATGGCCCAGGTTCCAGATTCCCATTTTCCAACATGCATCGATTGGGGGGTCTTGAAAGACAGGTGTTTGCCCACAAACTCCCAACAGATGTTTGGTTCAGCTCCATTGGTGTGTAAAACTGAAGACATGGGTCTGGCCCTACCCCCAAGCAAAAAACTGAACTCAAAGGGGCTGCTTTCACAGCTGCGTCATTATATAAGGGATATGGCATGGCCCTAAAGTATCACTGATCTTTTCCCTTGTGCACTTTGACCTTTTGACATCGCTAGTACCTTAGCCACTCATGATGTCATAAAGTCAGACTGCACTCAGGAATATACCTGTGATAGTTTCATTAGGGCCATGGCATATCTAATTTATGCCATGCCTTTTATTATACAATGGTGAGAAAAAAGCCTGCATCATGATTGTTCCATGCCCACTTTCAACAGTGATGTTATCCCAGCACAGGCTCACTGAATGAACATCATCAGTACAGAAAGCTCACTCTGGATTGCCATCGTCACAATTTATTTTATTTAAAAATTGGTAACCGGGAAAGGCACGCTGAGCTGAGGCTCGTTTCCAAGTACAACCCAGGGAAGGGGAAGAGGGACTATAACACATACAGAATAAAATGATAAAACTTACCAAAAAATGCAGAATACCTAGGCAATCAACACAGATCTGCATCGCCAGTTTGACACCGATATGTCGAACTGACGTTACAGCGTCGGCTGTGTGTCAACTGCAGTTGTGATCGGCATTAAAGCCATCAGATAAATAAAGTGTTTTTTGCAGGAGGCTGTGCCCCCTGCATCCCCCATATTTTAATATAATCATCTCCAAGTCAGAACTGATTTGGGCAGGGGCTTTAAGACCCTGTGAAGCCATGCTGGGGTCCCAAGTGGACTTTACAGCGATGTGTCGATGTTGTCGAAGTTGTTGCTGCGGTGACAGCATACCAAGTCAACACTAAGGAGATCAAATGTGACGAGTCAAGTATTGACTGGTATGGCATTAATATATTTATACAACTCCAGTGAAGATAAAAATGGCAAGATAACAAGAGATTTTTTTGTATAACCTCAAAATATCATGATTCCGTATCTAAGAAAATAGGTTAGGAAAATCCAGAAACCTGATTGGCTAATGGCATTCTAAAGTCATATGTGTATCAGTAACTAGCCCTCTAAAAAAGAGCAGGCACTAGGGCTGTGTTGAATGTTAATATTCTGATGGAACCCAATTCTGTGGCAAAATTAAGTAGAATTCCGTTGGTAGCGGACTTTTGACATTCCACATGCGGAATGTTTTTTGTGGATTAATAATCTGCACTTTACGTAAACTGCAGATTCTTTTACCACAATCACTTCCACTTTTTCTGTCGCTTTTCTTTTGACTGCCCACCCTGCACTCACTACTGCTCCTTATAAAATTCCCTGGCACTCCCCTCCCTCAGTAATCGCTGCCTGGCTCATTGCATCAACTTCACTGTCAAGTTCTGGCTTGGTGTGCTCCTGTCTTACCTCTCATCCTCACTCTCCCTCCCCCTGCTCTCATACCCTCACCATCCCCACCAGATTCTCATCTGCTGGCCAGGCATCCTTCTCCCACCACTTTCCAAAGCTTTGGAGCTCCCTCCCTGCCAACATTCAAAATGCCCCTTCATCCCGTGCCCTCTCCTCTCCTCTCCTCTCCTCTCTCATTCATGCTTTCACTTCCCCCACATGCAATTGCACCTACATAAATTCTTGACCTACCTATCCTATCCTATCTAAAGGCACTCCATTTCCTTGTTCTCAGTATCTTCCTCCCCTGTACCCTAAGCTATTTGATCTCTAGAGTTATATGTTTCCCCTTGAACCTATGGTATTGTACTTGGAAGTTGTATGTACTCCTTTAAAACAAAGTGCAAGACAAGATCAATTTTATTTTTGTGGTTCCCAATCCCAGGGGGTCTGGTTGCCGAACAAACAAATGCAATAATTTAAAAGCATCGACTAACAATATAATAAATAATTACACATCCACATGGGCAATATACAGCAAATACATAATGACCCTATTTACTTAAAAAAAGGGCTGATAATCTGAGTCCTCATCCAGTATCAGGGAATGCCTGGCTAAACAGATGGTATTTTAGGCGGGCCTTGAATACCTCCACAGAAGGGGCCTCCCTTACCAATAATGGAAGCGAATTCCACAGGATGGGGCCCGCGACACTAAAAGCTCTGTTGCCGGCAGTTTTCAGCCTCGTCCTGGGAATTGATAGGAGGCCCCTCGTGGAGGAATGAAGGGAGCGGACCAGGGCCGCGGGTGTAAGAAGGTCCGCCAGGTAGCAAGTGCCCAGTCCAAGTAGGGCCTTAAAGGTGAGCAAGCCCACCTTGAAGAGCACCCTCCATCTAACCGGCAGCCAATGCAGTTCACGCAGCACCTGGGTGATGTGACAGTATTTTGACTGTCCAGTCAGCAGCCTGGCAGCTGCATTCTGCACCAGCTGCAGTTGACGGAGGTTGCCTCCAGAGACCCCGAGGTGGAGTGCATTACAGTAGTCAAGCCTAGATGTTACAAAAGCATGCACCAAGGTGGGAAGGTCCAGAGGCGGAACCAGGTGTTTGATCATGGCAGTGTTTCTTACATGGAAAAAATTAATCCTGACAATGGACAATACTTGTTGTTCCATTGTCAGACCGCTGTCCAGAACCATGCCAAGATCGCGCACCCTGGAGGAGGCCATCAATGGGACAGAGCCTAGAACTAGTCCAGTAATCTGCCCCAGGGGCCATCCTATCACACCTCCTGTTTGACTCCACCACCAGTACCTCCGCCTTATCGGAGTTCAGTTGCAACCAGCTAGAAGCCATCCAGTTATTGATCTCGGCAAGACAGTTGTTTAATACTTCTACTGCATTTGATGTCCCAGGGGCAAAGGATAAGTACAGCTGAGTATCATCGGCATAACAATGAAACCCCAAGCTGTACTTCCTAATGATCTCACCCAGGGGTAGCATATACACGGTAAACAACATCGGTGACAAGACCGAACCCTGGGGAACTCCACAAGACAGAAGGCTAGGGGAGGAGGAGAATTTCCCCATTGCCACCCTTTGTCTTCTATTTGTCAGAAAGGACTCAAACCAGCTGATGACAGTGCCAGTGAGTCCACAGAATTCCCTCAGGTGGTCAAGTAACACACGATGGTCCACCATGTCAGAAGCTGAGGAGAGATCGAGGAGAATGAGTATTGTCCCCTCTCCTTGATCCCTCACCCTGAGGAGATCATTCTGCACCCAAACTAATACAGTTTCTGTAGAGTGTGCTGCACGAAAACCCAATTGGAGCGGCTCATAGATCTCAAATGCCACTAGGTGTTCTCCCAGCTGTTACGCCACAATTTTCTCCACCTTTCCCAAAAATGGTAGGTTGGAGACCAGTCGATAATTCACCTTGATGTCAGGATCCAATGATGGCTTCTTCAGAAGGAGTCTTACCAGTGCCTCCTTCAAGGCATCTGGGAAGACCCCCTCCGACAAGCACTTACTAATGTATGTTAATCCATCATATCTGTTTTGTAATGCTTATCCTTGTTCGCCATTGGTTGTCAATTTTTGTTATTGTTATTACCTGCTGTACTTATCCCATTTTCCCTTCCCTCCAGGATGCATCTGGAAATGAGCAGTTCTTGCTCAGTATGTCTTTCTGGTGAAACATTTAAATAAATAAATAAACAATCTGCAGAAACTTATGTTGAGGTTTTAATTGATCACTGAAAATGAATTCTGCAGTTTATGCAGAAGTGCTTTTTGGAATTCAGCGGAATTTTAAAAAGAAATTCTGAAAAGCATTTCAGAAGCAGAATTGCCATTCCGCTCCAGTTCCGATGGCAGAATTCCACATTCTGACCAGTCCTAGCAGGCAGTGTACCTGCATAAGGACTATTTTATACATGAAACTTTATATATATTGCAAAAAAACTTTCTTAATGCATCAGTTCGGGTTGCCGCAACAAAAATAGAGAAATGTGGCATTAGGGTTTCATCCCCAACCCCTACCCTGCACAGACGAAGAGGCATCGGGGGTGGCATTGGGGTCATCAAACCTAATGCTCACCCCATTGTCCTATACTTAACCCACCCAGCTTATTTCATAATAGAATGGGGTAAGTGTTAGGGTTGACGACCCCAATGCCACCCCCGATGCCTCTTCGTCTGCATAGGGTAGGGGTGGGGTGTTAGGGTAAAACCCTAATGCCACATTACTCTACTTTTGATGCAACAACCCTAACTGATGCATTAACAAAGTTTTTTTCAATTTATTTCCTTACTTTTTAAGATAGTATAATCATATCATAATTTGCTTGTGGAGGGCCCTGCGCTCCCATTCCTCCATAGCTCTGTATATGTACTTAGCTGTGGAAGCACAGGGCCCTCTGGACCCTGCGCTTCTATGTATAGCCCAAGAGTAATGAAATCATCAGCATAGCCATGTTATTACCCCACCTGATGTACCCAGTGCAGAAAATATTTAAATCCCCACCGAAACGTAATTCTGTGCAACTGCAATGCCATTTCTGCACCGCAGGTGTGAAAACACATTTCAGCCAGGATTTGCAACAACCCTAACTGAGGAGAGGAGAGGAGATGTGTTGCTTCAGGCACAGACTTGGGAGCAGCACTTTCGGCCACATCGGTAGCAGGGAAGGAGGCACTTTTTTTCTTGGAGAAAGTTGGGCAGGAGGGGTCAGCCGCACTGGCGGCAGAGACTGAGGAGGTACCCTGGGAATGGAGCCAATTGGCGCCAGGGGCATGTAATTTGAACTCGGTGGCTGTGCTTAAAAGCAGGGCCCAGTAGCACACACGGACTAGAGGAGCCGTGTTGCTTCAGGCACAGACTTGGGAGCAGCACTTTCAGCTGCTTCAGCGGCAGGGAAAGAGGCACTTTTTTTCTTGGAGCCAGTTGGGCAGGAGGGGTCGGCCGCACCGGCGGCAGAGACGGAGGAGGCTCCCTGGGAATGGAGCCAATCGGCACCAGGGGTGCGTAATTTGAACTCAGCAGCTGAGCTTAAAAGCAGAGCACAGCCAGGCATGTGGACTAGAGTTTTCTCCCGCCCACCCGCCCCACACCACCTCCATATTAAATAGACTTGAGTTAGCAAGGAGGGCTACCTTGGAGTGGTAGTCTGCAGGGGAGTGGTTGCTTGTCAAAGATTCTAAGGACTGGCATGGAGAGAAGGGACTGACTGCTGTTGACAGGACACCTGGACATTGTACTACCAAGGGAGAGGACTCCGAGGGGGGTGTATTACAGTACTACCCTAGTGGTAGCCTTGTCATAAGTGTTGTTGTGTGCAGAGTTCCTACAGTCCTACAGTGCTACCTAAGTGGTAGCTTTGTATGTGTTTGCTGTCTTGAATACTGGGTGGAATCTATCTGAGTCTGATCAACAGGGTATGCAGACTGCTGCTGGGGGAGGGGGCATTTTGGGTACTGATTGTCTTGATTGCTTGGGTAGTGCTCGCTATCGCAATATTGGGTACTTTCTGTCTTGATTGTTTGTGTAGTGCTGGCTACTGCTGGGGGGGCAAATTGATTGACTGTATACTGAGTGGTGGATGCTGTTATTGCCAGTGGGGGCTCATATGAATCACACTTAAAATGAGGATGGGATCGAAGGACACAAGAGCGGGCATCTTCGGTAGGATGATTGGGTGCACGGGGTGCAGGGCAGCCATAATATTAAATTGGGCATGGAGGTTTGGAGGCTGCCCGGTGTTTTACCAATTGGCAGGTTGGACAGGAGGTCAAGGGACAAAGAGGCAACTGGAGGGAGGGAGGGAGGATTGGAGGGGGGGACAGGAACCATATGATGCTAAATGAGGACAAACTGGCATACCCCAGGTGATGGGGTGGGAAGGAGGGACTAGGACCACATGGTTGCTCCGGGTGGACCATCAAAATAGCAAAGCAAGGAATTCACCCAAAGGAGGGGTTGTCCAGAGAAAGCATGTTGGGGAGGGAGACAGGTGAGTGCAAACTTGGGACAGGCATCACACTTACAAATCTCTTTGGCCTGCTGTATCCAGATGATGAGGTGGAGGAGGCTGGCAGGTGGGAGGAGCATGCAGATGGGGAGAGATTGGTCAGAAATCAGAGGGAGGGCAGGGGACAGGAGAGGGGGCCAGATCCAAAGAAGGGGAGGGCATGGGGAAAGTGAGACCAGGGCGCCAGACAAGTGAGGAGGGGGCCATGAGCCTGGGTTTGAGGAAGGTAAGGCAGAGGGGGCCATACAGAGCAGCCTCAAGGTGGATGAGGGCAGGACCCATGATAGAACAGGGTCGAGGAGGAGAAAATCAGCCGAGGAGGGGGGTGCGGCAGGGAGCACTCTGTATAGGCCAGCTCCGAGGCTGGAGAAATCAGAGGGGAGGTAGGGAGGAGGATGAGGGGGGGTGCAGGAGCACCCTGGCACAAGGGTTTATTAGTGCAGAGCCTGGGGAGGCGAGAGGGATGCAGTAAAAGGAGGCATGGGCGGAGGGCTGAAGGCAACATTTTAACCAGGGAAGAGTTAAGGGGGTGACTGGGGATACACAGGGTGGGAGGGCGCAAGGAGCAAGCCGGGGGTAGACAGAAGAGGGAGCCTGGAAGAACATACACAGACTAGTGACGCCCAGGCTGGAGGGGGGTGAGGAGCAAGCTGGGGCCATGGTCAGGAGAAGGGGTCTGGATGGGCACACACAGACTTGTGACACCCAGGTTGCAGGGGGTGAGAGGAGAAAGCTGGGGGATTTGACAGAAGAAAGAGCCTGAAAGGGCGCACGCAGATTAGTGACACTCAGGCTGTGGGGGGTGCGAGGAGCAAGCTGGGGTTCATAACTAGAAGAAGGAGCCTGGATGGGCACAGACGGGCTAGTAACTTGGGGGAAGAGGTGAAGGTGCTCCTGCTGGGTGACTCCGTGATTAGGGGTATTCAGTGGGAGGGGCTTGAGGAGGGAAAATACAGCCCAGTCAAGGCTAAATGTATCCCAGGTCTATCCATACACAAGGCCAAATTCCAGCTATACTCAATGGCAAGGGAGTGCGGGGGGATCCCCAGACTTTCTAGTTCACCTGGGAACAAATGATTTAGAAGGGAACAGTGAACTAAAGATACAGGCAAGATTCAGGGAATTGGCCGGGTTTGCCAATCTATAGGATGCTCAATCTCCTTCTCTGAGATACTGCCAGTACCAAGGGCGAGCGGGGAGAATAAGCAGAAACTTAGAGGGGTGAACCAGGGGCTCAGGGAGTGGTGCAAGTTAGAGGGGTATGGGTGGATGGGGGACTGGGGTGATACATGGGAGGATAAAGGGCTATATGCCAGGGATAAGCTACACTTCAACCTGGAGGGGAGGGAGATTCTTAAACTGAAATTTTCTGGATTCATAGGTGATAGGTGGGGTTTAAACTTGTAAAGGGGGGAGGGATAAACAGACTGACAGCCCCAGGGGAGCAGTTTGGGGGTTCAGGACAGGGACATACAAAAGGGGCTGCCGGCAGCATTGAAAAAAATGAGGGAAGCTGTCCAGGGAGGTGAGACAGGGGTCTGCGCTGGACAAAGAAGAAGGCTGGGGAGTGGTTAGGGGTTGGGATGGAGGACGGTCCTGATCAATGCAGGAGCATGGGCAATAAAATGCCAGAACTTCAGGCAATGCTAGTTGAGGGGGCAGCAGACGTGGCAGCAATTACCGAGACATGGGCCACCCAGAGACATGACTGGAACCTAAACTTGGAGGGCTACACAATGTTTAGGAAGGATAGGGGAGTGGGAAGGGGTATGCTGATGGTCAAAAAGACAGTAGTTTGTGAAGTTGGAGGCTGGGGCTGACATGGAGGCAATTTGGGTAACCCTGCAGACAAGGGGGGGTAAGGGATTAAAAATAGGGGTAGTGTACAGACCCCCCGCAATGGAGGCAGGCTTGGAGGATGACCTGGCTGAGAACATCAGGGGTCACTGTGGCCTCGGAAAGGGTAGGGTGGTGATCATAGGCGACCTGAACATGCCAGGGGCAGACTGGGGCACTATGACATCCTTAGTGGCCAGGGAGCAGAGGTTGATGGATGTCTTCCAGGATACCTTCCTAGTCCAGCATGTGGGGGAGCCTACATGGGAGGACCGGATACTGAACGTTGTCCTAGCAGACAGTGACCAGATAAGGGGCCAGGAGGTGAACAGCCCATTGGCAGGCAGTGACCATGCCACGGTCTGGTTTCTTCTGTACCTAGGGGGAGAGGAAAACCACACTAACACAGTAATAATAGATTTCAGGGGTGAGGACTTTGTGGGTACGGGAAGGAGTCTTAGTGGGTGCCTGGATGAGATAAGGCTGGACATGGATCCTGGTAGCTTGTGGGAGACCATTAAAAAGGAGGTGCAGGAGGCTGCTAGGTCCTGTGCAAAGGTAATGCACAAGAAATGTAGGGCCAGAAAGCCAAGTTGGTGGACCCGGGAGGTGCAGGAAGCAATGAGGGATAAAAAGGTTGCCTATGCACACTCAAAGCACTCAAGGGGGGATAAGGGAGAGGGGAGAGTATGAGTTACTGGCTAGGATGGTCACCAAGGTGGTAAGGGGGGGCCAAGGTGAGGAAGGAGCAAAACCTGGCCAGGGATATCCGAAGGGGGGAAGGGGTTCTATAGATGCGTGGGAGAAAAGAAAAGCGAGGGCACAGATTAGCAGGATTAGGACTGGGGAGGGATGGGCGCAGGAAGCAGGGGAACAAGCAGAGGTACTAAATGAGTACTTTGCCTCGGTCTTTACTGGGGAGGGGCGGGGGATCCTTCCATCCCATCGGGAGAGAAGGAGAGTCCACAAAATCAGGAGATCAGATAGACAGAAGGACTGGAAGAGGCTAGGGCAGGGGATGGGCTGAATCTAGAGGGGGATGGGCGGGTGCAGGAGGAGGTGGGCTGGGAGGCCAAAATCACAGTGGATAAGGTGAGAGAAACCCTCCGGTTGCTAAAGACTGAGAAGGCTCCCGGGCCAGATGGGCTGCATGCTCTGCCCCACCCCTGTCTATAGGATTATCAACTCCAGTCAGAGTTGATTCAGAGCGGGGGTGCAGGACCGAGACAGTGTGTTCAGAATCTGGGGTACACCAACACAGCGACCTGTTGGCAAAGTGTTGATTTTGCCAGCGGGGTTGTAGTTCGCTGTGTTGGTGCCACCGTACATGGGACATACCCTTATGACTTACTTGTTGTTAGTGTTATGATAACTGATATCTTGAAGGTTAGTCTCCGTGCAATGCACACTAAACCAATCAGAGAGCAGCTTTCATACTAGGTTTCATACTAGGTAATATAGTGCAAAGAAGGCTGTGAAGCCCATGACTGCACTTACTCAATTATAATACCCCAAATTAGTTTTATTTAAGAAAAAATTGTCAAGGCAATATTTAAAAATATTTTTATTACTACTAGTAACGACATCAGATGGTAAACTGTTCCATGGATTAATAATTCTCTGAGTATAGTAATATTTCCTAGGAACATGAAAAAATTTAGGTCTAATAATCTGTAGTGAATGACCTCTAGTGTTATGAATTTTGTTTTTAAATTCAAATCCCATTTGATTAAATAAATATGGATCATTAACAATATCAAACATAAAAATTAAATCTCCACAAAGGCGTCTGAAAGATAGGGACATGAGATTTAGTTTATCTAAACATTGTTCATATGGAATATTAGAAAAACCTTTTATATTTTTTGTGAATCTTCTCTGAATTTTTTCAAGGGAATCTATCTCATTCTTTTCTAAGGATTCCATAATTGTGATGAATACTCTAGATGTGGTCTAGCATAGGCTCTATATAGTGGTAACATTATCTCTAAATTCCTTGATTTAATAATTTTTTTAATAGACCATATAATCTGATTTGTCTTATAAATTGCCTCATTAATTTGTTTATTGTATCCAAGATCACTTGATATATGGATGCCCAAGTCTTTTTAATCGGTAGTAATTTTTAGTGGCTACCCATTTAACATATATGTGGCTAAAGGGTTATTTTGGTTGACGTGCATCACCTTACATTTCAATGGGTTCAAACGCATACCCCAAGAATTAACCCAATCTGATATACTATTAAGATCCTGCTGAATGATAGATGTATGATCATTAGTGCTACAAATCCCACCAAGTTTCACATCATCCGCATATTTAACTGTAGCAGGTTTACAATTTTTTTGTTAAATCGGCAATAAATACCAAAAACAAGCAAAGGCCCAAGACCAATCCTTGAGGGACTCCACTGCTGACAGATCGAGAGTCAGACAGGTGGCCATTAATTAATACCCTCTGTGTTCTCCTGTCAAGCCAGTTTTTAATCCATGCAACAATATATTAATTAATATTAGTATCAAGTAATTTGATTATTAGTGAATGATGAGCCATCACATCAAAGGCTTTACTGAAGTCCAAATATATGATATCCCAAGGGATGCCTTGGTCAATACTTCTACTTACATTTTCATGAAAACATTAAATTACTAAGACACCCTCTACCCTTTTTAAACCCATGCTGTTCTATATCAATGGCATTTAATGTATCACTTATAAGGTCTTTGATTATACTTTCAAGTACTTTATAGACAGATGACGTCAGACTAATAGGTCGGTAATTTTCCCAGTTTGAGCGAGGTCCTTTCTTGTAAATAGGGATAACATGGGCGGACTTCCATTCAGCAGGTACAAAATGATGCTTAAGACATTGTTCAAAAAATAAACATAAAGAATGAGCTAAATAGGCAGCAAGTAAATATAGTAAATGACCACTAATATTATCTGGGCCTGGTGAATATTTACTTTTTAGTGCTTTAAGTTTAGCCAATACCATATTATCAGTCAGTGTAATCAAAGATTCATTATTTATGTTAACTGAAATATTGTTTAGTGCTGCTTTAGGACTAAATACATTACAACATTTTTACACATTTTTCTAGTACTGGACTTTAGAAATGAACCCTGAAAGCATAGTCTTTCACAATGTTTATGACATAACAATTGCCCAGTGCGGCACTGAAGTCAACAGTTAAACTTTTTTCAGAAATGGGTAAAGCACTTAAAGGTAGGCGAGCAATGTAAGAAGGCAGTAAGGAGGGCTGAGGGGATACTGGGATACATAGGGAGAGGCATCACTAGTAGAAAACGGGAAGTTGTCATCCCTCTTTACAGACAGTTAGTGGATCCCATCTGGAATATTGCATGCAGTTCTGGAGACCTCTTCTCCACAAGGATATAGACAGGGTGAGGCAGTCCAGAGGAGGGCAACTAAAATGATGCAGGGTCTGCACCAGAAGTCATATGAAGAGAGACTAATGGAGCTTAATATGTATACCCTCAAGAAAAAGAGGGCGAGAGGGAACATGATAGAAACATTTAAGTACCTCAAGGGAATCAATAAAGTCCAAGAGGGTAGCATCTTTTAGAAAATGAGATGTGCAAGAACAAGGGGGCACAATCTGAAGATAGAGAGGGACAACTCAGGGGCACTGTTAAGGAAGCATTTTTCACAGAGAGGGTAGTGGATGCATGGAACAGCCTTCCTGAGGAGGTTGTGGGGTCAAAAACAGTGGGGGAATTCAAGAATGCATGGAACAGACATAAAGCAATTCTTGTGGGGGGTAGGAGGAAGTAGGCTGTTGGTTAACAAGGATCCTGCAGCTTATCCAGTAGGTAGAGAAATGGGCAGACTGTGGGCCAAGTGGTCCTGATCTGCCGTCAAATTCTGTGTTTCTATGTTTTCATCTTTCAACAAATACCAAGTATAAAAACTACAACTAGTAAACTGATGTATAAATCGAATACACTATGGTGTAACTCAAAATAGGCAAGTCATCCTCACCTGTGAGGGGGTAGAACTCTTTTGCCTGCCCCATCACACTTAAAGATAAAATACATATTTGAGTCAGGCCATTGCATATCTCATCTATCTATCTATCCATCCATCCATCTGTCTATCTATCTGCAGACAGCAACTATCTATCCATCTTTTGGATGAGACGTTAAACCGAGGTCCCATCTGCCTGAATTGGTGGTAGTTCAGGTGGATGTTAAAGATCCCATGGCACTTATCGAAAAGAGCAGGGGAATTTCCCCGGTGTTCTGGCCAAATTTCCCTCGTTCACTGAAAAAAAAATATCACCAACAGCTTAATCTGGTTCAAGGTCAGTTGGCATTCATCTGTATCCCCCTCCCCCGGGTCGTGCCTGAAAATAGGCAGGATTTGTCTAGTGCGCTTACCCGGTCAACAAAAAATAAATAAAATATATCTATCTATCTTACAGATAGCATCTATCAATCTATCTACAGTATCTCTCTGTATGTCTGTCTGTCTGTCTACCTACAAACAATATCTAGCTATCGCTCCATCTCTATCTATAGACAGTATCTATCTCTCTATCTCTCTCTCTCTAGCTCTCCATCTATCTACAGACAGTGTCTATCTTTATATCTGTTTGTCTCACTCTCAGTCTGTGTCTATCTGTCTACGTATCTGTCTAGCTAGCTATCAGCAGTATATATCTGTCTATCTACAGACAGCATCCATCCATCCTTCTGTCTGTCTGTCAGTCTGTCTATCCATCCCTCCCTCCCTCCATCCATCTCTATTCAAACACATATTCCCTGCTTTTGCAGTCTCTTGCCACTAGAAGGCACCAAATCCTTGAGCTTCTCTTTCTGACTGCTTGTCATGCAACTGGTCTCTGCTTTCACTCACTTACCATCTGTTGAAATTGTGCTGTGACTGGCAGGTAGGGCAGTCAACCATGATCCCTCCCCACAGCTGAATCAACTTTTTCTAGATGAAAAAAAAAATCAAGACGGCTAATATTAACCTTTACTAAAGACTGCTTAAGAATTAATTTATTTTCTCAAAACTGAACATGTTACGCATTTAATTAAGAACAGAAAAAATAGATTATTTGTTTACCCGAGCATTTAAAATCATCTTACTCATTGTGACAGGGTTGCCAGTACGTTAAAAACAAGGAACAGCGGTAATTACAGAAAAGTCCATTTAAGCAGCTTAATTAAATGTAATACTAGGGGACTTTTATTAAGGTGGTTGATCTCAAATGAACATTTTCATTTTGTGTCACACTGCGACATACATATTAATACAGTTTGTACCATTTCCTATTAGTAGAACAAATTTGGAATTTATGTACATATACATATACATTATTTAAATGTCATTGGTATGAAATGAAAATGTATTGTCATTACATCCACTTTTCAGTCTTGCATTTTTAGCATTGTAGAAAACTTATGAGGATTTTATTTATTTATTTCAATCTAGGATTACAATACCTTTGAGCCGAGGCTCTTTTACAAAGGTTCCACGTTAGCGTGTGCAACAGTCATCATTTTTAGTTACAAACATATAGTCATTGACTTACAGATATGTAATAACCAGTACAAAGACTTGAGCTATGAGCAAGACAAGGGAAGGGGGTGGTGGTGGGGGAAGTGAGGGTAGGAGATCGAGGGGGGGAAGGAGGTGCAGGAGGTAAGGGGGGGTACGGGAGGTGGTTGGGGTGGGGGCAGGAGTGGAGATACGGGGGAGGTGGGCGAGGGTGGGAGACAGTGCAGCCAGGGGGCCTTGTCGAGGGAATATGACAGGTAACGTGCTAGAGGTGCAAAGACTGATTGTAAGTGCTGGGTGCTGGGGCATTTGCAGCTGGAACAGTGGAAATGTTAAGATGGGCAATCGCAGGATACAAGCAGTGAGAGGCGCAGCTTGGACTTGAAGAGGCTGAGTTTTGGAGCGGTCGCTATGTCGCTGCCAAGAGAGTTGAGGCAGTTGGATGCCCGATAGGCGAATGATCTTTGTCCTTGGGTCGTGCGACATCGTGGGATATGTAGTAGATGGGAATTGGATTTCCTTGTAGTGACGTTCCTATGTCTAGGCTTAAGGAGGGCACAGACACCAGATGGGGCAAGACCCATTATAATTTTCTTGGCCGTGATTCAGGTTTGGTATTTTATGCATTTGTCCAGTTGAAGCCATCCAGATTGGGAATAAAAGTCACATGTGTGGGTACAGCGATGTGAGCCAGTGATGAGATGACAGGCCTTATTCAGGGAGGTTGCAATACATTTGAGAGCAGTGGTAGTTGCAGACCCATATATGATAAGACCATAGTCTGTGATGCTGATGATGGAGCTTTGGATGGCCACTGACAGTGCTTCTGGGGTTAGGCGTTTCCTGTGCCGGAATAATATGCCTAACCTCGCATTGGCAGACTTTGCAACATTGCTGATATGGACAGTGTATGAGAGGTGGGGATCAAGGGTGATGCCGAGGTACTTGAATGATTGTGTTTGTTCTAGGGTGGCTCCTTGTTTGGTTGCAATGGAGAGGTGGAGTTGTTTGTTTTTGTTTTGGGGGCTGCAGAAGACCATAGACTTGTTTTTTTTCTGATTGAGAAGCAGTTCATGATTTAGGAACCAGGATTCGATGGAGGAGAAGGCCTGCTGAAGTTTATTTTGTAATTGGATTGGATCAGGGTCCGAGGTGAGGATCACAGCATCATCGGCGTAAAGAATTATTTGTTCTGGGCAGCTGTCCGGTAGTGAGTTTAAGAATAGGCTGAAGAGGAGAGGTCCCAGAATGGAGCCCTGGGGGACTCCCGAGTGGACCGGTCTAGGGTCCGAGAGTGTATCAGCGATTCTTACTGTTTGGGACCGTTCTTCAAGGTAGCTCTTAAACCAGCCAATGGAGTCAGTTGACAGCCCAATGTTCTGAAGCTGGACAAGCAGGAGGCGGTGATTGACGGTGTCGATGGCTTTAGTTAAGTCAATGTAGATTGAGCCTAGTAGTTCACCGGAGTCAAGTGCGTTGTGGATTGCGCCGGTGAATTCAAGTAGGGCTGTGGAGGTGCTGTGACCTTTGTGGAACCTGTGTTGTTGCTTGCACAGGATGTTGTACGAATCGAGGTATTCTGTGAGCTGGTCCGAGACGATGCGTTCTAGTGCCTTAGAGAGTGGGGGTAGTAGGGAGATAGGGTCTGTAGTTATCAGTGGGCAGTTTTGTCACCACTTTTATGGATTGGGGTGACAGTGGCAGATTTTCATCTGTCTGGGAACTGGCTAAGGCTGAGGGAGAGGTTGAAATTTCTGGTCAGAGGACTAAGCACTTCATCAAGTGTGAGAGACAGGATTTTGAGATCGAGGGAGTCATTACTGAATCTTGATTTACCAAGGGCTTTGGTTACATATTTGCGTACTTGGTGAGCCTTGACTGCTTTGAAGTAGAAGCAGGGAGTGCTGGTGGGAGTAGTGTTCATTGCAGACAGAGGGGCTTCACCATCTTTGAAGTAGTCCTGGGGTAGGACGGCGCTGAGGTTGGTAAAGGCTTTGTTAAAGGTATCTGCAATGGTTTTTGGGTTGAGGGTTGTGGTTCCGTTGATGTTGAGTATTGATGGGGGTTTTGGGTGGATTCCCGGTGAGTTCCTTTATGTTCTTCCAGAATTCCTGACCATTGCCCCAGGAGTTTGTGAGGGCATGCTTATAGTAGGCGGTCTTCATTTGCCGGATAGTTTTGGTGCAGTCAACGCGGGCACGTTTGTAGTTTTGGATGTCGTTTTGCCTTCCAGAGTTTCTGGCCAGCTCCATAGGTGGTCTCTTGTTTTTAGCATCCTGAGGAGGTCACCCAGAGCCAAGGGTTACTGGGTGATTTGACTTTGCTTTCCTTAATAGGAGCATACGTGTCACAGGCCACAGTGAAGATGTTTATGAAGTAATCAAGGGCAGTGTTTACGTTGGTTGCATTGAAGATAGGGGACCAGTCTTGATGGAGGAGGTGGGATTTGAGTCGAGGAAGGTGACCACTGGGTAGAACCCTGCTGGTGATAGTTTTTGGTGGTTGTTTGATGAATTTATTTGATCAGGTGCAGCTAACGGGTGTGGTCACTGAGAGAGTCAGGGAGGACATTAGTGTTAGATATCTGCGATAGGCGACTGGTAAGGATCCAGTCCAAGAGTGTGCTGGTGCCGGTCCTGTAATTTTTCCTGGTTGGTGGGTCAACCATTTGTGTGAGGTTCGCCACAGCAATAGTATCCCTGTGTGTACCAGCATCGGCCGCAGGCCAGTTGATGTTGAAGTCGCCTAGGAGGATGGATTCGGTGTCCGGTGGGAGTGACTTTCCAAAGTCAAGAACAGCTGTTAGACCAGTTCCCTGTTCTTTGGGAGGGATGTAGATGGTGGCAACAGTGAGGGTTTTGTTTTGGGCTCCGAGGAGGATTCTCACTGGCAGTATCTGAGCAGTTGTGGGTTGGAGTGAGGTAATGATGTGGTGCCCCTGTATGGAGTCTTTTAGGTAGAGAGCGCAGCCCCACCTCTTTTGGAGAGGTGATCCAGCCTAAAGACGTTGTAGCCAGGAAGGCTGATTGCATGGTCCGGTACTGATGGCGTGAGCCAGGTTTCGACAACTGCCAGGATGTCAGGGCTGTGCTGGCTGGTGAAGGCCTGTAGGGCATCCATTTTAGGAAGGAGGCTACAGATGTTGATTGATATGAATGAGAGGGCACCTGAAGGCTTGCTCAGATTAATGGCTTCAGAGCAGAATGGGCCAGGGTTTGGGTGCACGTTGCCTGACAGCATTAGGAGGAAGAGGACTGGCCTCAAGGAACTGCGGCGTATTTCTTTAAGGGAATGCTTTCGCCTGCTAGCATCTCGGGAAATTGCTGAGCATCGACGATAGTGGGTGAGGGTAAGCGTAGACAGGGGGGGACCAGAGTGGAGGGCTAGGACCAGTGTGGGTGTAGAACAGTTTCATGGCGGTAGGATGGACCCTGGGCAAGGGGCAGTGACCAGTGTGCAGCGTGCCTAAGTGGAGGAAGGATGTAGGAATGTGGAAGCTGTGGGGGAGGGAGGGAAAGCAGGCTTTTGGGGTGTGCAGTAGGGGAGGAAGACAGGCAAGAAGAAATAGAATAGGGGGTAGAGAACGGTGGAGGTGCATGATTAAGGTAGGATTCGGGGTAGGCGGAGGGAGGGGGTTAAGACAGGCTGGCGGGGCTAGGAGAAGGAGGCGGAAGAGCAGTAGCTGGATCAGTGGGAAGTGAGGATATAGCCTGGAAGGCCAGGCAGTCAGGGACCGTGTCTTTCAGAGGGTATACTTTTTTTTTTTTTTTTTACATGAAAGAACAAGAATCCTTCTAGTGACAGGTCTGTATAACCTGCTAATGGAAAACTAGCCACTTCAAAAAAAAAAAAAACTCTATTAGACACTTGAAATGTGCTTAGTTCTGTCTAAAATCTATTTGTAAAAAGTGCCAGGTGGCATAAGCAGGGGAAAAGTCCTGACCAATCAGAGTGGGTTTGCTGGAAGCGCCCGTGTTCCAGTTGGCTGTGCTATTCCGTACCTTCCAAGGAGCTGCAGGCAGGTGTCCTGGTCTCGGTCGGTGGCTGACTGGGTGCCGGCCATCCGTGGGGGAGCTGAAGCAGCCCTGTTCAAGGGCAGGCAGCTTCCAAGGAGCTGCAGGCGGGCATCCTGGTCTCGGTTGGTGGCTGGCTGGGTGCAGACTGACCGTGGGGGAGCTGAAGCAGCCCTGTTCAAGGGCAAGCAGCTTCCAAGGAGCTGCAGGCGGGCGTCCTGGTCTCGGTCGGTGGCTGGCTGGGTGCCGGCTGACCGTGCCCAGGATGCCCGCCTGCAGCTATAAGTAATAAATTTAAATTTGGAGAGTTTAACAACTTTTGTTTCTGTTTCCCAAATGACTTGTGAAGGGGAATAGACAACCTTTTGGACTCTGGGATGTCCATCATCTCCACAAAGTCAGGCTCCTCTTGTTCCTCAACAGCTTCCTCCATGGGGAGCTGGAGGGTTTCTGCCACTTTCCTGTAGAACGTAAAGTGGGAAGGGGACTCAGAAAGCCTGGGAGGGAAAACACCAGAAGGCCTGTCTGGGGAGATCTCCTGTTCGATAGGCTCATCCAGACCTTCAGTTCCATCATCATCATCATCACCTACATCATCATCATAATCATCGTCCCCCTCCAAGTCCAGTTCATAAAAATCTTCAGGGGTATAATCTTGAACCGGAGGGACCGATCGAACCGAACACTTGCCAGAAGGTGCTGGATCAGTCGAAACCGAACTAAGCTATTCCACTATACGAATTCCTCAGGCAATTTCCTCAGTGGTCGGATGATGCGGTTCTGGATTCGAACCGGCCGATTTATCTGGAACGACTGTTCTGTTAGGCGGAGTAAAGAGTCTGACGGTTACACTTCAAAGTGCAGCAGACAGAGGTTTGAACCAAGCTCAAGCTCAACGTTCTGTGCTCTGCATAGAATTTAATTCTTTCCTCCCCGGAGCAGTTCAAGTGCTAGGGCTAACTGCAATAAGTCAGAATACAAGAAGACTCCATTAGAAGAAACACAATTACTAAGGTGAGTAATTTTTTCTTCCTTCAGCGATGAGTTGAACCTCTGGTGTGGAGATCCCCCCCCCCCCAATCATAGTCAGGCAGCACCTCAGTGAAAGCCACTGAGAGTGTTACCTAAGACCACGCCCTGGGCGATATTCCTTAGATGGTAAAAGGAATATTTAATGATAGTGGAGACCTGAGATTTCAAAGTCAAACCGCTATTGAAAATAACACCCAGGCTACGCACCCGGTTTGAGGTCGTGAGCTGGACTCCATCAGGCCATAAACCTGAAGGATGCCCAGTCCCAAGTCCCGCCTACAGATGACCCGGGTCCACAACCAACACCTCAGTCTTGTCTGGATTTAACCTCAGCCAGCTAGTGCTTATCCAATCTTTGATCTCGGTTAGACAGTTGTTAAGCACAGAGACCACATCATCCTGTCGGGGCATAAAGGACATATACATTTGGGTATCATCTGCATAACAGCAGGGTTTTATTTAACTCTAAAAATTGATTAGCGTTTTGCTCATAAAAGTGTTAAAATCATTGTGAAAATGCATAGCACTTGCCTCACTGTGTTTAACAAACATATCACTTCTAGAAAACCTGTATAAATACTTTCTGTACAATTAGTATTATCCCAAGGAAAAAAACTGCTAATCAATTATTTAAAACCCTGATAACAGTGATACAGTGACAATGACATCCAGCTCCCCTCTGCTGTCCTGCTGCTCTAGCAACCCCATGATCCGCTTTCCATCTCTCTGGGCCATAGTGCCACACAGGCATCAGACCTCCCTATAACCACCAACCTTCTTACTAGCTAAAGGATGGCTGGGGGAGTATATTAATCTCCAAAATCAATGTTTTAAAAATGATCAGAATCACATCAGAATCTGGAAAAAATTAGCATGAAAAAAATTAAAAGGTAAACATTGAGTGTGGAGAACCACAAAAGGCTTTGAGGTTCTGAAAGGTTCTGAAAAGCTATGAAAAGTTCTGATAGTTATCCAAGTCTTATCAGAACTTTCAGAGCCTTATAGTTTAAAGTCTAAAAACTGTAGGGGAGTGGATGTCAGAGTCAGATCCTCCCAGTAGTGTATTTTGTATTACATATGCCAGGATGGCCACACTACCACTGTGTGCTTTAAATATAATTTGTGCCATAGTTAGTAACACCACTGTGAGTAAATACAGTTAGTGTCATATCGCTAGTTAGTTCCTGTTGTGTAGCACCACTGTGAGTAAATATTATTCGTGTCATATAGTTAGTTATTACCCCTTGTGTAACATCACTGTGAGTAAATATAATTAGTGTCATATCGCTAGTTAGTATCCCCTGTGTAACACCACCGTGAGTAAACATATTTAGTATCATATCACTAGTTAGTGCCTGTTATGTAGCACCTCTGTAAGTAAATATAATTAGTGTCCTATAGCTAGTTAGTACCCCTGTGTAACACTACTGTGAGTAAATATAATTAGTGTCATATAGCTAGTGAATACCCCTTGTGCAACACCACTGTGAATAAATATAATTAGTGCCATATTGCTAGTTAGTACCCCTTGTGTAACAACACTGTGAGTAAATATAATTGGTGTCATATTGCTAGTTAGTACTTTTTATGTAACACCATTGTGAGTAAATATAGTTTCTATTTATTGAAATATCGGAATTACAATCCTTTGTGTCAAAAACTCAAGTAGTTAGTACCATATCACTAGTTAGTAGCCCTTGTGTAACACCACTGTGAGTAAATATAATTAGTGTCATATAACTTGTGTGTACCCCTTATGTAACACTACTGTGAGTAAATAGAACTAGTGCCATATAGTTAGTTTGCACCCCTTGTGTAACCACACTGTGAGTAAATATAACTACCATATAACTACTGTCATATAGCTAGCTAGTACCCCTTGTGTAACACCACTGTGAGTAAATATAGTATCATGTAGCTAGTTAGTTCCCCTTATGTAACACCAGCTACTGTGAGTAAATGTAATAAGAGGCGTATGGACTCAGATCCCTCCTGGTAATGTATTTTGTATTACAGGTGCCAGGATGACCACACTACCACAGTGTGCTTTAAATATAAGCCATAGTTAGTAACACAACTGTGTAAACACTGAGGTGAATAAATATAACTAGTGTCATGTTACTAGTGTGTGCCTGTTGTGTAGCACCACTGTGAATAAATGTAATTAGTGTCATATAGTCAGTACCCCTTGTGTAACACCAATGTAAGTAAATATAATTTGTGTCATATACTGTAGCTAGTTAGTTCCCCTTGTGTAACACCAGCCACTGTGAGTAAATACAAGAAGAGGGTGTATGGAGTCAGATCCCTCCTGGTAGTATATTTTGTATTACAGGTGTCAGGAGGGCCACACTACCACATAGTTAGTAACACAACTGTGTAAACATCACTGTGAGTAAATATGATTCACACCATTTCCTGGCATCCAGTGACACCCCATGCCCTCCGATCACCATCCCCATTAAGAAAAAAATAATTCCCTGGTGTCCAGTGGCACCTCCCATCCTCCAATCACTGTCCTCATTAAGAAAAAATAATTATCTGGTGTCCAGTGGGAACTCATGTCCTCCAGTCGAACGTCCTGTAACAAAGAAAACATTCCTCATGTCCAGTGGTACCCCCTGTAGTCTGATCACTGGCCCTGTAACAAAGAAAACATTCCCTGATGTCCAATTGCACCCTGTGTCCTCTAGTCCCAGTCCCCATCAAGTAAAACTCATTCCCTGGTGTCTTGTGGCACCACCAAACTCCAATCTCCACCCCTGTTAGAAACACATTATTCCCTTGGATCTAGATGCACCCCTCCCCCTTGGCATCCTGCCATGGATCCAGTATGGCGACTGGCACAACCCTCCTCACACCACCTCGGCTGGCCGCCATATGGACTGACATGGAGCAGTATGTGCACTCACTTTACAGTAGAGAGGACGCTCGCTCCCTGACAGTCCATATGGCAGCTAGCCAACGTGGTGAGAGGAAGTCTGTGCTGGTCACCAGATTGGATCTGTGGCACTGGCAAAATCGGTAAAGGTGGGTGGCAGGGTGGTTTGTTCAGTACCAGCAGTGGGGGAGCCGCTAGATGCCAGGAACTGCTTACACTTGTACAGGGATGGGAATCGGTGAGTTAGGGTGCCACTAGTTGCCAGGAAATAGTACAAGTTTACGAGGACTGTGATTGGATGTTGGGGGAGTACAACTAGATGCCAGGGAATTATGTGCTTCTAATGGGGATGGGGATAAGAGGTTGGGGGTACCACTAGACACCAGGGAATTATATGTTTCTAATGGGAATGGGGAGTGGAGGTTGGTGGGGGTGCCACTAGATGCCAGGGAATGAGTTTTACTTCACAAGGACAGGGATTGCAGGACAGGGGTACCATTGGATACCAGGGAATGTTTTATTTGTTACGGGGCTGATGACTGGAGAACAGAGGGGTACCACTGGACACCAGGGAATGCTTGTGTTTTTATGAGGACAGAGTTCAGAAGTTGGAGGGTGCAGTTAGACACCAGAGAGCAGGTGTGCTTCCCCATCCACCAACTTGGTTGTTGACTGCAATGTCTCTGCCAGCCACTAGGGTTGCCCAGAGTAAGTCATCCTTTTTTCGGTGGTAACTGAGCCGCTCAAAGTGGCTGGTGCTATTCCTTTTGTGCAGCGCTAACCCGCTAAATATTGTGCTGCACCCATATTCATATCCCTGCCCCTCCCTTTACGCACCAATTTTTGCACGCATGCTATCCTCTTTAGGGTGCGATTCTGACCCCTTTGAGTATTGTGCATGGGCACAAACCCCAGGCAAACGGTGTGCATTTACATTGCCCATGGGGCAAATCTTTGAATATTGGGTCCCAGGATTGTATTCTACCTCACCAACATCCCGAATGTCGATGGAGACAATTGACTGAGCTAGCAACGCAGGTTGCGGCTGCAATGGAGGAACTACAGGCATGCTTTTAAGTCCCAACGACTACAGCTCTGTAAGGAATAAACCAGGTGCACCCACTTGGGACTGAAGAACTGTCAGGGGTGGGAGTGAGCATTTGTGCGTGGGATTTACTGCAACTCCATAGAGTATAAGAATATTACTGCTACTCCATTACTCCTATTTTTCCTTCTGCTCCTTGTTGTTCCCTTACCCTCCCCATTTAATAAAATTATTGGTTGAACTGTCTTTTACTGTGTGGGGCTGTTATTGTGTACAGGGTCCCAGGTTTGGGTAGGGACTGTGTGAGCAAAAGCAATTTTATTGTTCCTGGGGTATGATAGCAAAGTGTGCAACAGCCAGGTACCCTATTGCCACTCCAGATGGAGGCACCATGTCACAGCTAGATGAAGTGCCCAGTGTAGTACTGTTACTGCTACCCAGGCTAGCCTTCTTGGAAAGTTCAGAGGTGTGGAACCCAGGAACCCTGGACAGTTGCTACACAGCTATCATAACATAAAACATTTCATACTGTGGCATCCCTAGTCTGGACCTTTTGCTTACTCGCAGTTCTCAGTGGCTGGATGTGGCTGGTACACCTTGAAAGTTGAAGGGCATCCCACTCAACAAAGGCTGGTAGTCTCTGCAGCTGGAGGCTTGCAGTCCTCACTGTCTTCTACTCTCACCCCAGAGGAGGCCTTTTTCCATCTCCACTAAGTTCACCTCCTGAGGGACCTTTCATCGTCTCCACAGAGTTTAACCCCCAAAGGGACCATTCATAATTTCCTCTTGTGTAACTAAATGCACCAGCTATCTGGGCACCAGGCTATCCATCTACTGGGGCTAGTCGAGACAGCCCCATCCTGGTGGACAGAAACAGTTGCAGGAATATAGGTGCTGGCTTGGCACACATGCACTGCTGGTGATCATACTTTATGTACGAGATGTCTTCCACAACAAGGCTATGTTTCCATTGAAGGGTTCTGATAACATTACAGATACAGTGAGATAGAGATAGAGAGAGAGAGAGGTCTCTAATGCCATCAGAATCCCAAGATGGAAACATAGCCGAGTTGTGCATGGTTGCATATCTGTTGTTTTGCAAAGTATATGATTTGAAGAAACATAAAATGAAAAAACACTTGCTTTTTTCTTCCAAAGAAACCTTTTTAATGTTTTATTATTAAAAGGAAAAAAAAAAACAGAAACCCACCTTCACTCAGCTGCTGAAAACCCACCTAAGTGAGATTTTGTTTTTTTTTGTTTTTGTTAAATAATGAAACACATGATTTTGTATTAGGAGAGGGTCTGGGTAGTGTGTGTGTGTGTGTTGGGGGGAAGGAAAATGGCAGAGGGCACAAGTTTCCATCCTTTAATTAAAAAAAATACTGTTATATCACAGAAAGGTACAGCAGCATAAGGGAAGACAGAGGGCCTCTGCCAGACAGTAACGTTAAGGCAGCTGTAAGGGGGATCCCTGAAATGAGGCAGCAAATATTTACCAGCGAAAGGGTTCGGAAAGAACTAGCAGCCCTAAAGAGAGAGAAGGCTCCGGTGCCAGATGAGATGTACCCAGCCATGCTCAAGGAAGTAGCAACGGAAGTAACTGAATCCCTGGTAGGGCTATTTAATAGCTTAAGTCAGATAGAAGTAGGTAGTTCCAAAAGACTGGAGGGTAGCAGATGTAGTCCTAGTCCATGGGGGGGGGGCAAGGAGCAACCAGGTAACTACAAAACTGTCAGTCTTACCTCTGTTGTGGGCAAACTGATGGAGACACTAGCCGAAGAGGACCTCGTGGGCTACTTAGAGAGCAGTGGGCTCCAGGATAGTAAATAGTGTAGGTTTGTGGCAGGGAGGTCTTGTCAGACCAACCTGATAGTCTTCTTTGACTGGGAAATGAAGGTAGTGGATAAGGGCCATGCTGTGGACTTACGCTACTTCACTTTCAGCAAGGCTTTCAACTTGGTGCTTCACAGAAGGTTGCTGAAGAAGCTAAGAGGATCTGGGTGCAATGAAGGGCACAGTTAGTTGGCTAAGAAGTTGATTGTAAGGGAGGCAACAGAGGGTGGCTCTACAATGCCGGTTCGATACCTGTGTTGTCGACCGACATCACAGCGATGGATTTATGTCAACTGCAAGTTGTGGTTGACATAAATCCGGCAGGAGACCCGGTCTTTTTTCCATCAGGGGGCACCCACACCCCTCAAACTAAAGGATTCCAACTCCGAGTTAGAGTTGGTTCGGGAAGGGGGTGCAGGACCGGGAGACAGAGTGCCAAGGTCTCGGGTGGACCATTACAGCGAACTGTCGATGTTGTCGGCATCAAAGGTGTTCGCTGTAATGGTGTCGGGATACAGTCAGCATACCCATAGGGCTGTGGTTAACAGAGTCAAATCAGAAGAGACAGAGAGAGAGAGGTCACCAGTGGGGTGCCACAAGGACTGGTCCTGGGTCCAGTCCTTTTTTTGTTTTGGTACTTTTTTCCTTGGCATTCAGTCTGCCTTACCTGTCCCACGTCCAGGCATCCTCTCTAAGGTTCCGGCCGCCGTCCCAAGGATCTCCTCTCCACATTCGGGCCCCACAGTATTTACCCCCGTGGCGGGATGGTGGAGAGCCCCCCGATACTCCGTCACCAGACCAGGATCCAGTATTGCTGCAGGCCCTCGGAACCGGCGAATCCTCCATGGAGATGGCCATCATGCCGCCGCGACTGGTGCCCTGTTTTCCCTGTTCTTTCCCCCTTGGCATGTGAGGCGTGCAATGACGCAAATGGACAGGAGCGCTCGCTCTGCATGCACCCCTTCCCAGCCAGCTCCGGCACCACCACCACCCCTTGCAGATTACCTGCAGAATTGTGATGCCTCTAGTCACTGCCAGGGCCACCAGCGCACCGATGGTAGTGGCCTCTCCCCACCTCGAGAAGGAGAGCAGTCCTCCGATGCTCAATCCTTCCTCCTGCCAACTCCCTCGACGACCCAGGCTCGCTCACCGAACCCGGTCAGCGGTGTGGAGCGAGGTGTGGTGTCCAGCGCCTCAACCCTCAGTGCTATTGGGCCGGCTGGGTCCAGTCCTTTTTTAATATGTTCATCAGAAACATGGGAGAAGGAATCCAGGGCAAAATCTATCTCTTCACAGACAGCACTAAGTTCTGTGGCAGGGCAGACAGCGAGGAGGGGGTTAGGGAAATGTAAAGAGACTTGCAAAGGCTAGAGAGGTGGTCAAAGGTGGTTCCATATCAAATCCATGCAAACAAAATTGTTGCGGTTGTTTTAAGCACGGTCATATCATCGTTACCAATTAGCACACTGTGAAATTTCATCGCAGACAATCTCAGCGCGGTTTTAAATGTTTATGTTACTCTTACTAAGCCACGATCTCCCTGCCAGCATTTTAAGTTTTAAGCTGATTCTTTATCCTCTCTACTATTCCTTTTCTGCCCCTGCACCTTTTTTCCATTGAGATCCATATTAACAACCTCTGTTTCTGACAAAATTTGGAGATTCTGTAACAGGTGAGAGCAGCGGTTTGAGTTGCAATATGCGATATGTCAAAACTCAATGTTTGTTGTTGTAACCGCATTCATGGAGCCGCATCTCTCGGGGTGGAATATTCTGGGGTTTAGAATTCTTATTTTTGCTTTTAGAGCATTAACCCCCTTTTTTGGTGGCAACTATGTCTGACCTTTCAAAAAGCTCACAAGACCATCGGACTGATTTGGACATGCTGTTTGGCGTCTATTAGTGGGTAGTTATAATGTTGTCTGGTTACGTCAGTTACAGCTCACTTTGGCAATAACTTTAACTCTGGTGGGGCGAACAGGATTAATAACTTTTCCTGATACTTCGGGTGAGAATTTTACATCGTACCAACTGCAGTCTAATCATTATTTTTTTTTTCCAACCCTGGGTATTTGATGGGCCTAACGGGGTTGTGAACAGAGTGAAGTACAGCTGCTCTAACCCATTTCTTTTGCTGGGGTTTGGTCCATCCTGGCGCCATTACGGTATGCACTAAACTGTCAGATATGCTGTATTTCATTACGCGCATACCGCAGCGCTGAAATGCTTGCGCTGAATTTGATGTGTGGAATTGACGTGATACCATCAAAGGTTTGGCAGTTGAAATTCACTGCCGCAAAGCGATGCACATAGAAAACAAGAACCCGAGGACAGAGTTCTGGATGGGGGGGGGTAAAGCTGGGTACGACCTCTGAGGAAAGAGACCTGGGGGTCATCATCAGTGACTCCCTAGAACAATCAAACCAGTGTAACAAGGACAGCAGTGAAGCAAACAGGAGGTTGGGTTGTGTAGAAAGGGGTATTGACAGCAGAAGGAAGGAAGGAAGTACTAGTTCCTCTCTACAGATCACTGGTGAGGCTCAACCTGGAGTACTATGACCAGTTCTGGAATCCCCACCTAAGTAAAGATAAAGACAGGCTAGAGACAGTGCAACTACGGTGACCAAAATGATTCGGGGCCAGTACGAGGATCGGCTCAAGGCACTGAACATGTACTCGCTGGAGGCCAGATGAAAGGGGAGATATGATGGAGACCTTCAAGTTTCTGAAAGGAATGACCAAGGTAAATTGAGAGGAACTGTTTAGCATAAGTAGCAGATCAAGAACACGGGGGCAGAAACTGAAACTTACGGGGGGGGCAACAGGGAAGTGAGAATGTTTTATTTTACAGAAAGGGGGTGGTGGAGCCATGTAACAATCTGCCAGCTGATGTGGTGGGTGCCCAAACTATCAATAGTTTCAAACACGGTGGGGACAGAGTGAAGGGCTTAGTGGTTGCTCAGGGTGATAGCAGTAGGGTGGGGTGGGATGCATGGCGGTGGATCCTGTGTGTTAGAAACCTGAATGGACAATAGGTCCTGGCTTTGTTAGGGTTTTATGGGCAGGCTGGATGGACCAATGGTCTTTTTCCGCTGTGATTGTCTATGTTTCTGTGCAACTGTGGCACAACAGCTTTTTAGACAGGATGGAAATCCATTCACCGCAAGTGGTACCCATACACAATAAAGATACCTCTTGCATCAATGTAGGCAATCATTGTTAGAACTGTGTCTCAAAATATTGCATATAATAGCATTAGAAAGCAGACACAGTCTGTTTGCTTTTTCCCAGGACATGACCCTAGACCTCACCGAGATGTGGAAATATTCATTAATATAATCTGAATAAACTGTGCCCCTGTAAGCAGTTCCACCATGTTTCAAATCCTAATTGCTCTCCTGAGTGCACAATAGGTAAGAAATGCAATTTTGTTTGTGACTGCCGTTGCCCCCTGAAAGATAAAGTCACATTATCAAATGCAATTTTTTCCATGGTTTTAATTATATGCCTCACCTATTTTTCATGGGTGGTGGCGCTTCTTTAATGGATCCAATTATTTGCAGCCCATGTATTTCCAAAACGTGCCGGAGAACGTCTGAGGTGTGTGTTTCCATGAAAGACCCACCCCCACCCTGGAGTTCATGACACAGTGTAAAACAGCACAGAGCCTGAATACTAACTGAAAGGAAAGACTTCCCTAACATCAGTGTGTGACTTTGTTCAAAACCAAAAATATTTACAGTACTAAACCTTCTTGTATAAAAAAGAACTGCACTGAACATGTAAGTCATTTTTTTCCCAGTAGAAGCTTTTTTATACACTGGTTAAAATTCTGTTTTTGTCCCATCAATACAGGTCTTTTTAGTAACCACAGTGGCTATTTCTGATTTACAGTCCAGTGATAAGTACCATTTTAGAACTGAATGATGTAGGTTATGTTCCTTTCAGCCACAGAGTTGTGTAGTGGAATGCTGATGCATTGTGTCAACAATAGAAGAGCAGAGCAGAGACATTAATTACATCCTAGAGTTCTGCAATGGTCCTTACTAGCAGCATCTAAATCAGAAACTCCCACTGAGATGACTGACAAGCCTGTATAGCTACAACAGCCACAGAATTTTAATCGACATACACAAAGATGGAGGCGGTCCAGAGGAGGGCAACTAAAAAAGTGCAGGCGTTGCATGAGAAGCCCTTTGAGGAGAGACTGAGGACTCTCAACATGTACACCCTGGAGGAGAGGAGAGGGAGGGAGAGATAACATGATTGAGACCCACAAGTACTTCACAACGGTGAACAGGGTGCGGGGGGGGGGGTTCTTTCAAATGAGAACAAGCATCAGGACCAGGGGGCATGTGATGAAGCTGGAGGACTGGGAGTTTAAGAAAGATGTGAGGAAATATTTTTTCACTGAAAGGGTGGTAAAAGCCTGGAACAGACTGCCAGCCAAAGTGGTGGAGGCAAAAACATTGGGAGCTTCAAGCATGCATGGGCTAGACATAGGAGTATATTAGAAAACAGGCAGGAAAGAGGGAGGGTCACTGGAGACCAGTTAGGGTCTGCAGAGACAGAGCAGGCAAGGAACATATGTGCAGATTTGGTGAGCTAAGCAGTCCCTTTCTGCCAACAAACTCTGTCCCTAGGTTTCTGGTATTTTAAAACACAGCTTTTACTGGGAAAAATGACTTGAGATTCAGTGCAGTTCTTCTTTACGAAAGGTGTCAGACAGGCAGCAATTTTTGAAACACACAGTGGACTAAGTAATGCATAGTCCCCTATAAAAGCAGGGGCCCAGTTTTCAGCCATTCTGTAACTTAAGTCCCATGCTGCAGCCTCTGCGGCGTTACAACTTCTCCGCACCTGCGGACATTTAGATCTTCAACCTGTGCTCTGCACGGGTGGCAGGCGCAACTGCAGGGGATGTTACGCCTGGTCCAACCAGGCATAACATTCTGGTGCAGCTGCACCAAAAGGTGGCCGCAAGCTGCCATAAATCGTGGAGCCGATTGTAAACTGGCTCCAGCTTTGAAAATACAGCACCTGCGGGAAAGACTATGGCTCTAAAACTGAAGCCCCACTTGCGCCAGTTTTCCCCCCACACTTGCACCAATTCCTGGGGGGTTGAAAATCCAGCCTCAGATAGTATTACAAGCTCAGGAATGCAGCTGTGCCATATGTAAGCCATAAGCCCGACAGGGTGTGGAGTACTGATGGATATCCACATGCCCAGGGGCCAGATGAGGTATGCACTATAGGAATTATAGTAGTAAGCCCATGAAAATCTGTTTCATACAAGGTACGGGTTCATATGTAGCTGGAGACACTCCAGAGATACAGAGGACGGAGTTTGTTCAATATTAATACTGCATTGCAGCCATTTGTAGAACATTGTGATGTCATCGAGGAACCAGCTGTCCCTATCTACACTGATTCAAGCTTCACTACTTCTTTTGTTTTCATACTGATTTTTATCCTCCATCTCCCCGGCTACCCGCTTCTGATCGACTTCCACCCCAGCCCTGTCACCTGGCTCCTCTGGGACTTACCTTCTGACGGCATCCTCTCCCACAGGACTGTGGCATGTGTCCAGCCACCAGTGCGTGGCCTGCAGGAGGTCGGTCGCCATCTTGTCCCTGGGGGGTTTTCCTCCAATTTTCTCCCCTTTACTGCTCGAGGCCTCGGCAAAACATGGTTGTGCATGTGCGCTGAGGTGTGCATGCGCACAAGAACTGACAAAAGCCCCACTCCACCCACCTGGGAAGGCCTAGCTCCCCAATCCAGGAGAGGAGAACTGCCTGACAGCCGCTCTCTCCACACCCAGCACCCCCAGCTGACCCCTGGCAACCCACGCTTGTTTCCAAACATGGGTCACCAGCATGGTGAGAGGTAAGGCGTCCAGTGCCTCAGCCCTCGACACCTCTGGGCTTGCTAAGCTTCACCACTTCTGAGTTATGGTCTTACTCCCCCTCATACATGGAGATAAATTGCCTATTTCGAGTCAGGCCATTGTGTATTTGATTTATGCAACATCAGTTTAACAGCTACAGCTTTTTAAATCAGATTTTTGTGTGAAGATGTTACAGTTTTTCTATGATTTTAGCTGATGGCTTCAGTAGTGCATAGGCCTGCAGTATTATGATGACATCAGCAGTGTGGTAGCTGCTCTCTGATTGGTTCTGTTCTTTTTTTTCCAATTTCTGTTTGTGCCCCCTACATCTCCACCCTCTCTGAGGACCCCTCAGGCCCAGCGGGATGCTCCCAGGCCCTCCCGGTCTCAGTCACGCCCCCATGAAGCTTTCGCTATGCCCTGCAGGTGGGGTCAGGGTGGGGAGGCATTTCTCCGACATTCTGCGTTTTTGTTGTGGCACTCCATGATCTGGCAGGTGATGAGGGCTGAGGAGCTCCCGTGGACCGTCATCTTGGAAGGAGCTGGGGCCATTTCCCATTTTTCTAATTCACGCCAAGGGACGTCACGTGCAGTGACATCAATGCAGACCCCACGCGTGCATGTATCCACCTGTCTCCAACCCACCCTCCATCTGCCGACCGCTGCCACCCAGGTGGCAGATTCACGGCGGAGAATAGGACCCTCCTCTCCTAGAGGAGGCAAGCGTCCATGGAGCACTCTAACCTTCTTGCCCCTGCCGGCCCCTGACTGCCTGAGGTCATTCCCAAACTCAGGTCACTAGTGTTGGGAGTGGTAGCATTACTGCTGCACTGTTGGCCAGCCCGATTGGTTCTATTCTGTGCAAAGGTCAAGGAAAGTGACTGTAACATAATCTAACTTTAAAGCAAAAAACAACACTGTGTGCATCAGGCACAGCTAAAGGTGCTGCCCTCAACTGGGAAACTGGACTTACATGTATTGAAAAATAAAACGGGTTGCACACACCACACAGATTAGAAGAAAACCTTCATTTCTTTAGTAACCTTCTCCAGCACTCCAGAAAAGCTGGAGTGCTGGAGAGGATTTTTAAAGAAATGAAGTTTGGCTTCTAATCTACGTGGCGTGTGCACCCTTTTTTGTTTTTCAATTCATGACATGTTTAACCTCCAGGCGAATGTTTATCTGGAGGCTAGGTAGCATGATAAACAAATGTATGCCATGGGAATGCAAATACACTGTGCAAATAAAAAGTGTTGTCTTGACGCAGCAAAAAAAATGACATTGGTCACCAAGCATGCTCAGAAATTTCTGTCACTCAGTTTGGCCACACTGTGCATGCTCAGAAATGTATTCTTACCTGGGAAGATGCCACGTAACTTATGATCATTATGGACTGGCATCCCTCATATACTGAACCATCGAACAGAGGGGCACCATTTACATTTTGTACTGTTGTCTTTTGTAACTTTTTTTGATTTCTATCACAAAATAACTCAAAATCCCATAAAAAGAAAACAAGAGAAGACAGACCGCAGGGACATATATGTTTCCATAGGTCAAGACACCAGTTAAGTACTGAAATGTCCACTGGGACATAAGAAAATACATAAGCAAATATCAGAGGATTACTCGGACTGTATGGAGTAGGGGATTTAGGGCATACATGAACAAGCAGACATAAAGTACAGGCTCTTCCGATCCCTTCTATTCTTTTGTTTATTTATTTTATTTTATTTATTGAAATGTTTCACCAGGAAGGCACTCTCCTTTTCCTTCTCTCTTCTTTCTTCTTTCCTTATCCTCATCTCACTTTCTGTAGTCACATCTATAAATGTGAAATGTTTATATTATGAATATTAGATAGACTTGGCACATAAAACGATGTACGATCTGGCAGTGTTCACTGTTAGTAGTTTTCTGATATATTCATGCTTGTGGTTGATTTCTCTTGACTGTTTGTATGGTTTTATGATATTTCAATAAAATGTTACTGACGAAAAAAACTTGAAATCCCCCATGACACACAAAGGATATCCCATAAAGTAGCTCAAAATATGATTATTTATTTAGGGTAAAATGTTGGTGTTATTGTTCCTGTGCACTCATGACTTCACTCAGTCACTTGTGCAAGGGAACAATAACACCGACATCGCACACCAAACAACAGTCATATTTTGAGCTACCTCATGGGATATTCCCTATTTTATTAGGGAAAATCTATCAGCTCTGGTGTTGTGTAATTATTACTGTTGAACAGACTCCATCATCTGTAATTCTGGAATGCTTCCAGCTACAGGTGAGCTCAATACCTTATTTGAAAGAGCTTGTTGTAAGCTTTTGAACTGTGACAGGCACTGTAACATGAATGCTGCCCTTTAATAATGTAGCTTTGGGGTACACTTTATTCTACATACAGTTCCAGTCTCCTCAGCAGCTAGTGTCTTTTCATGTTTCTTCTTTTAAAACTCCATTTTATTTCAGACAAACTGCTGGGAATACATAAAGTTGCTGTTGGAAGATAATTGATATCAAATGCATAGTTAGAACACTTGCTCATGTAGCTGTGTGGGAGATGCAAGCAGTGTGACATCCGCAAGCTATTGCAGTTCCAGGATGCATTGACCAATACTGCAAGCTGCCCCTGTCCATGTATAGTTAAAAGTTCATTGTCGAAGCTTTTAAACATTTTCCACATGGCAAGACAATGTGAACCATTCTGCCTGAAAGAAAGAAACAAAACTTAAATATTGACTGTTAACTTTCAGTTGTGGATAGGTGCTGTGGAAACTAGTTTGCAGTTACCTAGTCTGCTGTTGTTGGGGGAGAGCATTCTCAAGAATTACAGCTTACTTTGAGCATTAATCCTAGGCTCATCTCCAGCCTTACCACCTGCCTTTTCATATTTCGAAGATATTCCTAACATCAGTTACACCATTCCATGCTATTCATCTGAATGGCCTGGAATACTACTAATGATGTCTTAGAATGTTCAGCCAGTATGAAAAGAGAGAACAGCAACTCCTGGGGAGAATGGGATTCATGGCATTTGCAAAGGCAAAAAAAAATAGATTAATAATGTATCAGAAAAGGTCAAAAACATCACGCTATTGGATAGACACTAAAAGGGAAAAACAGGCGGGCATGTAGAGGTGAAAATCTGTGTCCTATCACGTTTTTAAATGGCCCCTGACACATTAGGAAAATGTTGAAAATGTAAACTTTAGACACAATCCAGTTTATACTCTCTTTATTTTCTATAATTACTCCTCTGTTCCATCATTACTGATGACGGTTTCATGAAAAGAGGATCACTGTTCCTTAGACTTCATCAGCTCTGGCTGCCAGCCTACTCTGACATCATAATCCCCAGTTTATGACATCATAATGATCACCACCCAGGGAAGGAGAACCTCAGGGCTGATTGCAGACTGGGGGGGTGAAGGTCACAGTCTTGGAGAAAGACCTGGGAATAGCAGTTCAGAGAAGGACAACCAAAATGGTGCAGAGACCACATCACAAACTTGATGAGGATAGACTGAAGGAATTAAATGTGTACTCCACGGAGTAGAGGAGGGAGAGGGGGAATATGATTGAGAGATTTAAGTACCTCACAGAGAAGAATAAGGTTCAGGATAGTAGTATCTTTCAAACAAAAAAGATGCTCAAGGACGAGGGGGCACAAGATGAAACTGGATGGAGGGAGGTTCAAGGAGAATGTGAGGAAGTACCTCTTCACAGAGAGGGTGGTAGACAAATGGAACAGCCTGCCAGCAGAGGTGGTGGGGGCAGAAATGATTATGGGTTTTAAAAATGCTTGGGATAGGCAGAGAGGATTACTGGTAGTCAGGGAAGGGGTACAACCAAATTCCAGCCGTGCATGAAACAGCGCAGTTGTTAGGGGTAATGGGGCAGACTAGGTGGGCCGAAGGCCCTTATCTGCTGACAATTTCTTTGTTTCTATGTTCCACAGCAACAGGTCGTGATGTCATAAACAGAATTGTGATGTCAGGTGTAGACTAACAGCCAAAGCAGATAGGCCAGACAGAGATCCTGTGTTAGGCAGACGTCCCTAGTAATAAATAAGAATTACAAAAACAATATGAAATGTAAGCTGAATTGTGTCTAAATATTACAGCATCGAGGGAGCAAGAACCTCAGGGCCAAGTACAGACTGGGAGTGGGGTGGGGATGGAGGTCACAGTTTCAGAGAATGACCTGAGAATAGCAGTCACAAGCAACCTGAAGCCATCTATGCAATGCAAAAAGGTGGTAGGGAAGGTGACCAGGATGCTTGGTTGCATTTGAGAAGGTTCGCCAGCAGGAGGAAGGAGGTCATTCTGCCCCTGCCCCTGTACATGTACATCTGAAGTACAGTGTGTAGTACTGGAACCCTTACCTCAATCTGATCATCGTATCCAAACTTGGCTTATGTCCCACCGCCTGGTGCTAAACGCTGCCAAGACCCAGGCTATGCTCTTTGGGTCACAAAGGCAATCTGTCGCTTCAACTCTGTCTGTCCAGGTTTCTTGTCTTGATGACTCTCTTGTGGAAGTAACTCAGTCCATCAAATACCTAGGGGTCATGCTGTATCCATCTCTTAACTTCTCTCTGCATGTCAAAGCTGTCTGCAAATCAGTTAATGCTAAAACTGGACTGGCTTATTGAGTCCGTCAGTTTCTAACCCCTGCCACCAGGCTCTCTGTCGCCCAAGGTCTTCTCCTCCCTGGACTCTGCTACACTCTGCCTGTCTTCGCTATGGCACAGGCAAGCATCTTGCAAATGTGAGATGTTGCCTACAACAGTGTCTGTAGATTTGCGCTATCTGCTCCTCATCTTAACACCACTGTACTCTCTACTCTGACCTCCACTGGTTGTCTCCTTCCTCGTGTCGGGCTTATTCATTAGGTTGTCTGACAACATTATTCATTCTTCTATCCCCTCCACACTTGCTGCTATGCTCACCCCATGGACTGCCCTCATTCCCTCTGTTCCATGTCTTTAGCTCTGTTATCTGTCCCAAAATGCTCTACTAGGATGGGTGAACTTTTCTTCTCCTTCTGTGCCCCCAAATTTTGGAATTCTTCCCCCACTTGATCTTAGGCACTTCAAATCCCACCCCACTTTCAAGAAAGGCCTCTCCAGTTACCTCGCCTCCCTTGACATTTGCAAATGTCCTTAGCTTCACGAGTCATGCAAAGTTACCATTGTCCTGCACTTAAATTTCCCTGTGGCTTCTTGATTCTTCCAATCCCCACTCTTCCTCAGCTGCAACTATGCACTTTGTTCCCTGTCTCTGCATGGTAATTGTCTCCTTGTTGACTTACCAACAACACTGTCATGTTTTGTACATTATTAACCATAAATTGTGCCTTTTTGTCTGTTTTGTTCCTATTATACTGTGTGATATGTACATCCTCTATGTACTATGTAACTTGCACCTCTGTATAACTGTTTGGAATCTCCTGTTGTACAACACTGTATATGTATTTGTTTTTACCTGTTCCTTGATTTGTACTGTCCCGGGTCGTGCCTGAAAATAGGCAGTTCTGTCTAGCATACTTACCCGGTTACCAAAAGCAAATAAATAAATAAGAAGGACATAAAACAGAGGCAGTGCAGAGAAGGGCTACCTAGATGATACTGTGGGCACATGATGTTCCGTATGAACAGAAGCTGGTGACCCTGAGCATGTACTTACTGGAGGAGAGAAGAGAGAGAGAGAGAGGGACATGGTCATCTGACTGAGAACTTCAAGTATCTTAACAGCATCAACAAGGTTGATATAGGGGATCTTTTTGCAGAAGTGAGAACAGAAACACCCGAGGGCACAACTACAAATTAGCAGGGTGGGAGGGTACAGGAAGGAGACCAGAAGGCACTTATTCACTGAGAGGGTGGTAGTAGGATGGAACAAACTGCCAGAGGTGGTAGCAAATCACAGTACAGTTGGGGGATCAAAACAGCAACTTTCCAAGTGCTCACACAAAACATAATAGCAAACACTTACTTGCCCCCAGTTCATATGCTGCCAATATCTCATTTTGTAGTTGCCCCTGTTTTGGAAGGGAAGGGATCATATTTTGGCTCTGTGGAGCCAAGCTGTGCCGATCACTGCCACTTCTTGGTACCTCCTGAAACCGGATCCGCCCCTGTGCTAGCATGTTTTGTGATGTCATTATATGGAGAGCATGGGGTCACGCTCGATAGACATGATTCCATTTTTGTATTTGAGACAGCCATCAAAATAACAGGGAACTGCTCAACTAACAAGGTCCTTCTTAGTTGAGCAATGCCCTTGATATAGTCATGATGGCCATCTGCAATACCAAAAATGGAGTTTAAAACAACGGCCCCATTCATGTCTATGGAGCGCCCCCCCCGTGCTGTCCATATGGTGACATCACAAGGCGTGCTAGTGCGGGGGCTGATCGCAGTTTCAGGAGGTCTCAGGAAGTGGAATAGATTGGTGCAGCTCAACTCCACGAAGCCAAAATATGATCCCTTCCCTTTCAAAATAGGGGCAACTACGAAATGAGATATTGCCAGCATATGAACTGGGGGCAGGTATTTATTTAGTTTTTGTTTACCAGGTAAGTGTGCTAGTCATAGAAATGACTGTTTTCAGACATGACCCAGGAGGTTACAAAAAAAAACAGTACAGTAGCAAAATAAGGGCAGGATTACAGTAGTAGTGTACGACTTTTGACAGTAACAGCATGGTACAGATAATAGATTACAATAGCAGTGAAAAACAGTCTGATTACAACAGCAGTATACAGCTTTTCAGAGACATAGCACAAATAGTGGATAAGGTAGACAACCATAAGCACCTGACTGACAAGAACTAGTACAGGTCCAGGGTAAGTGCCAAAACAATGAGTTGCATAAGAGCAAAAACAGCAAACAACTAAGTCAAATACATGTTACAAAAAACAAGTAGTGTTTAATGGAGCTAGGAACAGAGAAGAGCAAGAAAATGACGAGGGGCCAAGAGTAAGGGGAGAAGGGTCTCGTAGCAGAGTGGTGGCAGTTGAGAGAAGTTAGGGGGGATTAAAACACATGCAAGGGGTAGGTTTACATAGGTGAGACTGATAAGCTTTCTTAAAACAGGGATGGCTTGGCGCAGTCCGGACAGCTAGGGGAAGAGAGTTCCAAAGTTTTGGGGCAGCACAGAAGAAAGCACAGGTTCCCTTGGGGGTTTTACATCGTGGGATGTGGAGTCGGGATTGATCAGTGGATCAGAGGCCATATGAAAAGATTTGAGGAAGAAGGAGGGAGGCAAGAGATACTGGGACATTGGTTCTAATAATGCTATCCACCAGCGTACCAAAGGAGAACAGTCAGTAGTTTGAGGGGGAAGGCCAGTTTAGGTCGGCGTACAGTCGACATCGATGTTTGAGTCATGGGGATGTTGAGGCATAGCGACAGATGGAGTTATACATTGTGTTCGATCTGTGTAAATATGCCTTCGATGCATTAATATAAGTTGCAGCTCCATAGGTCAGAGAAGGGAGCAGAATACCTCTTGCAATAGCCAGTCTACCAGAAGGTGTCAAGATATGACTAGTCTTACAAGCGAGCCCGATTTTGGAGTTCAAAGACTTACATGTGGACATGATATGTTGGTCAAAGTTGAGGGACCCATTGAGCAAGACTCCAAGGTGTTTGAAGGAGCTTACCATCTTTGATAGACAACCATCAAGGCAGGGAATACTGATGTAACCCCCGTACAAATGGGGGTTCCCAAAAAGTCTTCCTTGAGCTTGCCTAAATGCTCACTGCCAGGCTGGTGTTCTGCGTTTTTGCACTTTAAATGTGATTGCCAGAGGGTGCCTGTATAGCCTATGTGTACTGTCTCTTTAAGATCTGCCTGGATTGCAGTCTTAATTAATCTAAAAGGGAGCTCTGTTAGAAGATGTACTTGTTTGCTGATCATTTGTTAGAGTAGTAATAATGTTGCAGTTTGTTCTAACCTGCTTTCTTTGTAGCAAGGACTGTTCTGTTTGTGTCCGCCAACATGGCCCGGAACTGTCAGAATAGGCCAATCAGTACTGTTGGGACTCTAAAATGGAGCCTGCCTACAGGGGCTTGGTGGAGTCAAAACTTGGAGGAATTGTAGTTTTTACATTTTAGTGCCTAAAATAACCTGGAGGGAGTCCTTGTTGTGACTGACAGACAGATCAGCCAACCGAACCTTTTGGATCTTGGGGAAATTCCCAAGCTGCTTGCAGCTAGTTTCAGTTATGAGTTGGGAAGTGAAGAGATAACAGCTTGAATGATTAAAGTAGCAGCCCCGACATAGATTCGCGTGGGAGAACTGTGGAAAGGCCTGAGTTTTGGCCTGCATGCCTGCCTGCTGTCCTGGAGAGGGAACTTGTGCCTTTTTCAGACTGAATCCGAACTTGGAGAGCGAAGTGAGCCACTGAATTGTGACCGGGCTCCACCTCGAAGAAGACCGAAGATTTGCTGAATGCGGTCAGCCTGTCTGGACTTCCAGCCACCTCTAAACTCCCGGATTGTGCAGAGACTCTGTAATTGCGACTGGAGAGCCTTTTGCCTGGTACAGTGGAACTTCCTTACATATGAATGTGTTGTGTGCTTATAGTGGATCATGATTTGGGTCCCCACTGTGGTTTAATTGTGTTCTGCTTGCTGGAAGCTGCATTAGAATTTCCTTACGTGTAAATGTGCCGTGTGGTGCTAGTGGGTCACGATTTGATTCCCCACTGTGGTTTGAACTGTATTCTGCTTGCTGGAAGCCAAATCCAGCCCCACGGACTGAATCCAAAATCATCTCCATTGGGCCTGGACCTTGCCACACTGGCCCAGCCTGACTACCCGCTGCACAGAGAAAGCCATTGACGAGAGACCTGCCTGGGGATCAGCCCCCTGCTCAACACTTGAACGGGAACGACGCCTCGGTGATTCATGTCGGCCCTGCTTCTCTGAGCACTCCAGCTCAACAACCTGTAGTCTCGATTTTGTCCTGCCTGTGTCCAGTATTGGGTATCGTGAGTAAACATAAGGGTAGCTCCCTGCAACAACAGCTAAATCTGAAGTGTTGTCATCTGATTGTCTTGTTGCTTTTTCTTTCACGAACTGAGCCCTCCGGCTACGGATTACAAGTAGTGTGCATTGTGCATGTTGCTTTTCTTCCATCACAGGGCCCCAACCAGCTACAACGTTCCTGGCTAGCCCATTGTCTCCCTACCTGGGTACCCAGAGGTGTGACTGTGTGGGGGACTTAAAGCGCATGCATAACTGTTTGATTAATATAGCCTTTAAGCCAATCAACCTGATTACGCCCCTTCCTTGTTCAAGTACCCTGAATAAATCAGATCTGACTTTTTTGCTGCATTTAACCTGACTGTGGTTCCAGTTTGTGCCAAGAGTACTGTACTGTTGCTATTTACTGTGCATAATGTTGTTTTACAGGGGGGTCCCCAGGGTCGAGCCAGAGGAACCAGCCCTGGCGGTAAGTGCAAACAGTGTAGGTACTGGTATGGTGTACAAGAGGTACTGTGAAAGTGATTATCATATATTGCTCAGGCCACTAGAAGGGAAAGAGGGGAATTACAGTGTCCCGGAGGGCTGTGCCCAGGTTAGTTTGACCACTACCAACCCTGACCTCGGGATGGAGGCACCCGTTTCAGAACTCATTCTCCTTAACCTGCTACTAGCCGCGCAGGCAGGGTTAGCAGCAAATGGTTTTCGGTATTGGATCTTCACAGCGGATACTACCAGATCTCGATGGCCCCGGAGGACCGTGAGAAAACAGCCTTCATCTGTCCTTTGGGGTTCTATGAATTCCTGAGAATGCTACAGAGGATTTCAGGCACCCCGGCCACCTTTCAGCGACTGATGGAACGTGCGGTGGGAGATATGAACTTACTGGAATGTCTAGTGTACCTAGACAATGTCATTGTGTTTGGGCGCACATTAGAGGAGCATGAGACCCGACTGTTTAAAGTCCTAGACAGATTGGAAGACTTCAGCCTCAAGCTGTCCATTGACAAGTGCCAGTTTTTTCAAACCTCCGTGAAGTATGTAGGGCACATAGTATCTGCAGAAGGGATAGAGACTGAACCCAGTAAGGTTGAATCACTGACTGCTTGGCCCTAGCCCCATAATTTGAAAGAACTACAACGTTTCCTGGAGTTCTATGGCTGCTACCGCAGGTTCATAAAAGACTATTCAAAGGTGATTCGCCCACTCTTGAATCTTACCCAGGGTTACCCTTCTACCAACCATAAATATAAAATAGGGGCCGTCAAAGAACCAGAGAAAGTGTACTTCCGCAGAGGTGAACTTTTTGGGCCCCACTGGACACCCGAATGTGAAGCATCCTTTCACGAAGTCATATACCAGCTCACCCACACCCCCATCCTCGCCTGTGCTGATCTCACCAAGCCCTATGTGCTGTATACGGATGCCAGTCTGCAGGGTCTAGGAGCTGTGCTGTATCAAGCCCATGAGGATGGTTTGAGACCAGTGGCCTTTGCCAGTAGGAGCTTGACCCCATCAGAGTGAAACTACCCTATGCACAAGCTGGAGTTCCTTGCACGAAAATGGGCCATTGTCGACAAGTTTCATGCATACCTCTGTGGGGCAAAGATATTGGTGAAGACCGACAATAAACCGTTAAACTATGTACAGACTTCAGCTAAGTTAGACGCCACTGGGCACCGGTGGCTTTCAGCCTTATCAACCTATGATTATGCTGTTGCATACACACCAGAACTGAACCACATTGATGCTGATGCCTTATCATGAAGGCCAGTTTCCAAGGGTGATTGGGTCAGGCTATCTGAACCTGACATCTGAGCCCTGTGCCAGAAATTTGACCGAGATGAACAGATGTCTGCGAACACAGTGGACTGTTTAGTAGATTACTTGGGCCCTGCTGATACCTGCATACCGGCTGCCTATTGCCACTTTTCTGCTCTAGATATTAGTGCACTACCTCAGTTTGACAATGACAGCATTCAGTGGGCTCAATCCCAAGATCCTACGATTCAGCCCGCACTTCATGCCCTGCGTGCGGGGAAAGATGTGTCCAAGTTGCGTTCCCTTGACTTGCGAACTGAACTATTGTTTAAAGAAGGCCCCAGGTTGAAGCTACTCAATCAGTTGTTGTACAGAGAGACAGTGGATTGTGGTGGTCATGTAGACAGGCAGCAATTGGTCCTGCCCATGGCCTTTAAAGATTTGGTACTGAGGTCCCTCCACAATCACATGGGGGCACCTTGGTATTGACAGAACTCTCGACTTGGTACGATCTCGATTCTGCTGGCCCAAGATGGGGGCCCTTGTTGAGCACCATGTAAAGACCTGCAATCATTGCCTGCAAAGGAAAGCCCTGCCTCAGAGAGCTGCCCCCCTTATCAATATTACTACCAGCACCCCCATGGAACTGGTCTGCATAGACTTTTGTGTTTAGAACCCGATCAGTGGAATATTGGCAATGTGTTAGTGGTTACGGATCATTTCACATGGTATGTGCAAGCTTTTCCAACTAAAGATCAAGAGGCCTCTATCGTGGCCAAGGTTCAGCCTCTATCGTGGCCAAGGTTCTAGTGGAAAATTTCTTTGTCCACTATGGTGCCCCTCAGCGGATCCACTCTGACCGAGGTAGAGATTTTGAAAGTCGGCTAATCAAAGAAATGCTCTCTATATGGGGGTGCGGAAGTCAAGAACCACCCCTTATCACCCACAGGGGAACCCTCAACCAGAACGTTTTAACCAAATCCGAACTTGGAGAGCAAAGTGAGCCACTGAATTGTGACCAGGCTCCTACCTGAAGAAGACCAAAGATTTGCTGAATGCGATCAGCCTGTCTGGACTTCCAGCCACCTCTGAACTCCCGGATTGTGCAGAGAGTCAGTAATTGCGATCGGAGAGCCTTTTGCCTGGTACAGTGGAATTTCCTTACATGTGAATGTGTTGTGTGCTTATAGTGGGTCGTGATTTGGTTCCCCACTGTGGTTTGAATTGTGTTCTACTTGCTGGAAGCTGCATTAGGATTTCCTTGCGTGTAAATGTGCTGTGTGCTGCTAGTGGGTTGCGATTTGGTTCCCCACTGTGGTTTGAACTGTATTCTGCTTGCTGGAAACCGCATCCAGCCCCACGGACTGAATCCAAAATCATCTCCATTGGGCCTGGGCCTTGCCACACTGGCCCAGCCTGACTACCCGCTGCACAGAGAAAGCCATTGACGAGAGACCTGCCTGGGGATCAGCCCCCTGCTCAACACTTGAACAGGAACGACGCCTCAGTGTTTCGTGTGGGCCCCGCTTCTCTGGGCACTCCAGCTCAACAACCTGCAGTCTCGATTTCATCCTGCCTGTGTCCAGTATTGGGTATCGTGAGTAAACATCAGGGTAGCTCCCTGCAACAACAGCTAAATCTAAAGTGTTGTCATCTGATTGTCTTGTTGCTTTTTCTTTCATGAACTGAGCCCTCTGGCTCCGGATTACAAGTAATGTGTGTCATGCATGTTGCTTTTCTTCCATCACAGGGCCCTAACCAGCTGCAACGTTCCTGGCTAGCCCATGGTCTCCCTACCTGGGTACTCAGAGGTGTGACTGTGTGGGGACTTAAAGCGCGTGCATAACTGTTTGATTAATATAGCCTTTAAGCCAATCAACCTGATTACGCCCCTTCCTTGTTCAAGTCCCCTGAATGAATCATATCTGGCTTTTTTGCTGCATTTAACCTGACTGTGGTTCCAGTTTGTGCCAAGAGTACTGTACTGTTGCTATTTACTGTGCATAACCTTGTTTTACAGGGGGTCCCCAGGGTCGAGCCAGAGGAATGAGCCCTGGTGGTAAGTGCAAACAGTGTGGGTACTGGTATGGTGTACAAGAGGTACTGCGAAAGTAATTATCATATATTGCTCAGGCCACTAGAAGGGAAAGAGGGGGGTTACAGTGTCCTGCAGGGTTGTGCCCTTGTTAGTTTGTCCACTACCAACCCTGACCTCCGGGTGGAGGCACCTGTTTCAGAACTCAGGCCCCTTAACCTGCTACTAGCCACGCAGGCAGGGTTAGTAGCCCTTGGTATAGCGCCACCAAGGGGTTACGCTGAGTTGACTTTGAGCCGACCTGAGCTTGGTCGCAGTACCAAATACCATAGCCTGAATTTTCCCCACATTAAGTAGGTGTTTGTGCCTGGAGAGCCAAGACTGAACATCATGAAAGCAGAGGAGAGGTTAAGGTTTATCTCTGATATACTTTTAGAGCTATAGTACAGAACAAGGTCGTCCGCATAAAGGAGAGATGAGTAATGAGGAATGTCCTGGGTAATATGGTAGATAAAGGTAGAGAAAAGAATGGGACCCAGGAAGGAACCCTTGGGAACACCAGTGTTTATGGACGCTGAATCTGATACGGCCAAGTTGAATTTCACGACTTGCGATCTGTTTGTGAGGTAGCTATTAAACCAGGATACAGATTGTGATGAGAAGCCCAGAGATGAGAGATTGGAGAGCAGAAGAGGGTGATCAACCAGATCAAAGGCTTTTTTGAGATCTATGAATACAGATCCTGTCAGAAGACCAGTGTCCATTGCAAAAGTTTGCTCTGTAATCTTTCTGAATTGGAGGCATGGGTGACTCTCTATCACCCTGATATTCTCTATCTGTCTGAAACGTGGCTCAAGCCATCTATACCAGACTCCTCATGCTCCCTACCCAACTATGGTTCTTTGAGGGCAATTTGAAAAAGAGCGAGTTAGTTGCATTTTAAAAGAGGACGAGATAAGTCAGCCAGGTGGCGCAGAGAGCTGAGGTGCTGGTGCCCTACCTCGCACCACGCTGGCGACCCGGATTCGGGAACAGACTCGGGTCACTTGGGATTGGCAGGAGAGGAGAGGATTGAGCGTCCATAGGACGCCTGTCCTCTCCTGGGTGGGTAGCAGGGTCGCATCGCTCTGCAGCGGCCCCCAGTGGAGACCGGGAGCACTGCATGAGGGTTGCAATAGGGGAGGCACCAGAAAAGCAGAAAACTGCTCCGGGATTGGCCATTTGATGGCTGCCGGTCCGCCTACACCTCCAAAACTCCCGATGGAGTCATGTCTGCCTCAGCAGCACCCTGGGGCCAAATAGAGAGTGTGCTGGATGCCCGCCCCTGGTGCCTTCCCCTTCGGAGGAGAGGGACACACCCGGTGAAGGGTTATGCCGGGTTATCCCAGGGAAGGCTGCAATGTGAGGTAAGGGGGCCTCATAGGGGTAGTAGGGGTTGTTGGAGACCATGGCGGCCCAAAGGAGTGGTGGGTCCCAGAGCACATACGGGGATAAAAAAAAAATAAAAGCAAAAAAAAAAAGAGATAGATTCAAGGTGAAGGTAAGGGTGATGGGGGAGGCGGTGAAACAACATGTAGCGTACACGCGTAAGCTCAGTAATGAGAAGACTTGATAGACCTTCAGGTCTTCTTCTGCTGGCATTCTGTATGTTTGTATTTTTTCAAAGTTGTCACAACGGCTTTAGGAGCTCTGTAAGTCTGTACTGATGTTTCAGTGCTTTTTATGTGGCTGTATGTTTCATTACTACATCGGCCCTGTACTCTGCCCTGTTACCTCATGTTTGATTTGTTTTGCAGTTTCAGATCAGAAAACAATGTTTTAGAGACATAGAAAAAAAAGATGGCAGAAGGAGACCAAGGATCCATCTACTCTTCCCATGTATTCCTTGGAGCTACTCAGATCCCAGGACCTAACTCCCCTTCTGCCTTATGCCTCCTACTTCTCTTGTTGCTTTTGATCTCGCATTAGCCCTGTCCCACCCCAGTTTGAATGATGTCATGAACTTTGCTTCCACTGCCTCAGCTGGTAGTTTATTCCATGGTTCCACAACCCTTTTTGTAAAATAGTGTTTCCTAAGCCCCCCACCCCCCAATTTCCGCTCATGTCCTCTAGTGCTAGAGTCAGAGACTCTGTTGAACAAGTCCGAGGATGGCACCTTATTTATGAACCTTATTCATTCACTATCTCATTTATCAGTAGTGGTGGTGGTGGTGGTCCGGCTTCTTTTCTTTAAACTTCATTTTTATTAGTTTCAAATAAGACTTGACGGCACACTTTATAAGGAAAATATTACAGTAGGTAACATTATGAAGTGGTGAGGCATAGCCTCTCAGAAATACATGGACATATATTCCATCTTGTAATATAACATGGGGAGGTTCTGAAACATTGATAATACCCATGATAAGATCCCACATAACTTATTGAGAATAAATCCAATTAACTACAGGGCAATTCAGTAATAATATAAGAACCTGTACAACTCCTAAAGTCCAAACTCCTAAAGCAGCATCTGGTGGCATGCATTTCTTCCAAAGTCCCAATGCCCTGGTAGTAGACTACCGTATATCCTTCTGTATAGGTTGAGTTTTTAGTGCCAAACATAGGCACTAAAGGTAGGGGACTTGACTCATACTCAGAGTCGACTTATATGCATAATCAAGCCATATAGAACCATTTATTTTATTTATTTAGATTTGCCTATTTTCAGGCACGTCCGAGACAGAGCTGGAAATCAAGTGACATTGGGCCAGATTAAGCTGTTGGTGGTATTGTTAGTGAATCGGGGAAATTTGACCAGGACATCGGGGAAATTCCACTACTATTTTGAGAATTGCATGGAATTTTTAACATCCACCTAACCATCCACCAGAACGAGCAGATGGTGCCTCGGTTTAATGTCTTATTTGAAAAATGGCACCTCAGGAGTGCAGCAGTCCCCCATGCTGCACTACAGTATTGGGATTTTACTTACCCCTTGTTCCTGGTGTGGGGCTGGAACTCACAGCCATCCGATCTTCTGGTTCCAGAGGCAAGCATGCAACCTGCTGAGCCACTGGCACTGCTGCCACTTTACCTTTTATATCCTGGTATGAATTCACTAGTACAAATCCTTTTCTTTTTATGTGGCAGCCTCAGATCAAAGACTCAGGCAACATAGTTCAAAAAGGTACCCAGATGGGTACTATGTATAGTCTGACAGTACAATGACCACAGTGAAGGGGGGGTTGACCTATACAGTATGTGAGGTATATCTATAAATGTGCTAAAATCATATGGAAAAGGGGGTTGATTCATATGTAAGGTCCACTTATACCCGCGTATATAGGGTATGCAGTGAGTCTGTAGATCGAAAGAGTACACATACATATTATAAGCTTGTAACCAATTCACTGAGAGTCTGTCAATAGAAAAACCCACACCACAAGGTGACCTGTGCAGGCCTTTTAACTGTGCATATGTGGAATCGTTAAGTAAACTCAAAATTAACAGGTAACCTTTAAATTTCAAACAGAGGTCAACCTTATATTGGCCCAAGCTAGAAATCTTTGCACTCAAAGTAGAAATGTGATTGACATCACAAGAGGCATTTTAGCTGACTTACACTTCTGTGCCAAATCAGTCAGAACTCTGCTGCGCCAGCCTTAGAGTGACAAAGTCCCTATTAAGGATGGGAGAACCACAAAAGGTTCTAAGGTTCTGATAAGCCATGAGAAGTTCTGATATTATTCTGAGCCTCATCAGAACTATCAGAACCTTCTAGTCATTCAGTTCCTCATTGTATTTGTAAACAGCACATATGGAGCCAATTGGTAGAGTGAATGTTTTAAGTATAAAAACTGTTTTCCATATCATTTTCCACCCATAAGCTGTTGTCAGAGAAGGGTAAGGAATATAAAAACTACATGGAGTGGTGCTACAGTAAATATTAACTAGTGCCATATAGCTAGTTAGTACTCCTTGGGTAAGACCACTGTGAGAAAATATAATTAGTGTCATATTGCTAGTTAGTTCCCCTTGCGTAACACCACTGGGAGTAAATATAATTAGTGTCATATAGCTAGTCAGTACCCCTTGTGTAACGCCACTGTGAGAAAAAATTATTAGTGTTATATAGCTAGTTAGTACTTCTTGTGTACTCCTTTGTGTAAAACACCTGGGCAGGATTCACAAAGGTTGGGGAAGGTCCTGCAGCTATGGGAAAACCTCAGTGCTAGTGGGTTTCCACTTTCGAATCCGCAGGTTGCCCGCAGCTGTGGGTATACACTGATGTGGAGCCGGAGTACGACCGGCTCCATGGATTACGGCTGCTTGTGGGTGCTGTTGCCAGGGACAGAACCGCAGCTGCGGGTGGCTGCTACGGGCAGTGGACCCACCATAGCACCCTCAACAACTGCTGCGGCTGTGGATCGGCCGCTCCACAGCTGTGGCGATTGCAAAGTGCAGCTGGGGTTGCGGAGTGGGAATTCATCCCAAATCGCTTTGTGAATCCTGCCCACTGTGAATAAACATAATTAGTGCCATATACCGTAACTAGTTAGTACCCCTTGTGTAACACCACTGTGAGTAAATAATAGTGTCATATAGCTAGTTAGTAGTTACTTAGTAGATCGTTAGTATTCCCTGTATGGCACCACAGTGAGCAAAGATATTTACTATCATAATGCTAGTTAATACCCTTTGTAGCACCACCTTGAGGAAATATAATTAGTGTTGTATAGCTAGCTAGTACCTCTTGTGAAACACCACTGTGAGTAAATAAAATTAGTGTCATATAATTAGTTAGTACCCCTTGTGTAATACCACTGTGAGTAAATATAATTAATGTCATATGGCTAGTTAGTACCCCTTGTGTAACACCACTGTGAATAAATATAATTAGTGGCATATGGCTAGTTAGTACTCCTTGAGTAATCCCAGCGTGAGTAAATATAATTAGTGTCATATAGCTAGCTAGCACCCTCGTGTTACACCACTGTGAGTAAATACAGTTAGTGTCACACAGCTAGTTAGTACCCCTTATGTAACACCACTGTGAATAGAGCCACTTAATACAGATCTGGATTACCTGGGTCCTTTCTCTGCATCCTTTCTGGGCATTTTTACAACTACCACCACCAGCTTTCTTTCTTGGCCCTTTCACCACCACCAGCAACGACCTTCTTACTAGATAAAGACTTGCTGGGGTTGTATATTAAGCTCCAAAATGAATGCCTTAACAATGATCAGAACCTGAAAAACTGTACGATAAGGTTCTTTTAAAGAAACTAGCATCTGTTCTTTACAGCTAGAGTTGATTTTTTTTCTTTTTTTGTAATACATGATTTCCCCATTTTGCAAACCCGACTTTTTTAAAGCAGCAGTATTTGCTAGTCAGCATGTCATATTTTTCGGCAGTAATGATGTTCTAGTAGAAACATAAATTATCAATTTTTAATTTGTGCTTCCTTTCATTCCTGGGCTAAAATACAGGATTTTGAAGTTTTTAAAAATTCCTGCTCTTGTAATGTGCCTGCCATGAAAAATTTAAATATCTTGGTAGAGTGCTGCACTGTTTACTATCAGAAACATGGTAAACACCATCCTAATACATCCGCAGTATGTACATTTAGTAGGTAACCTGAACAGAAGAGATTTTCAAAAACTGAGAGTGGTGGCCATCTTTAATGGTGAGAGTCATTAAATAAAAATTTAGTTGTAAAAGGTGTTTTAAAAATAAATGAGAAAAATTGAAAAATACACTACATATGACTATAAGAATGTCAGAAATACATTTCTGCTTAAAAAACTGTGATGAAAATTTCCGCTGATTAATACTGCAGCTTTAAACACCAGACCTTCCGGATGCCCTGAACAGTTTTTTTTTTTTTTGGGGGCAGCAGATACAAAGAGTACCCTGAAGGGCAGTTGTTCAAGTCCCAAGTTAATAAGAAAAATTAAAAGGTGATTGCATACGCATAAGACGGTGTCCTTGTCTCCGCTGAAAGTCATTCTTCACAATGCAAGTCATTCTGTACAATTCAGAGTTCTGAAAACTTCATTCTGCATGGTTGCATGCGAACAACATCTTTCCGAAACCACCGGCAGAATGGGCTAATCATCTGTCCTGAAGCATTACCGACCTCCTATACCTGAATGCATGTAGCCGCAATGCCAGAGAAAGAAAATAAAAAGCAATTAATGAGATTTGTTACAATCAGAGATACCAACAGAAACTGAGGGGTAGTTCCTGTTCCTAAAGGCCTCCTGCTCTAGATGTATGGTACTTATGAGAGGGTGTGCATTATTTAAGTGATAATGTGCTAGTTGAGTCATTATATGAGGCAAATAATGTAACTGTTGAGTGAATAAAGTACAAGGCCGAAGGCTGAGTACTTTTTCTTCACAAGAAAATCACATTATTTCCAAGGATAGTGACTCAACTAGCACATTATAACTATTATGCTTCATGTTGTTGCTGCTGTGAGTATAGATCAATCAGAATGCAAGAAGAGGATGTTGTCACTATTGTCATTGTATGGGCTGGCAGTATAGCCTAGAGGTTAGAGTAATGAGCTGTGAACGAGCTTGGTACATCCAGCAAACCTGGGTCTGATTCCCACAACCTCCACTTGCATACTGTGTGACTCTGAGCAAGTCACTTAACCGCCCAGTGCTCCCAGGTCGCCCCTGAAAACAGGCACTTGTGCCTAGTGGGCCTAACCCAGTTACCAAAAAGAATAAAATAAATACCTTGAGAATAAAGGGACTGTTCTGAGCAGTCATTTTACTGAAAATAAAATGACTGGTGTGAATTTTCTGAGGAATAAAGTGTGTATAACCCTGGCTTCTGATTGAGGGAGAGGGTCCACATGTTAGTATAATGTTGCATAATGACATGCCGTGGAAAGTGAGGATTGAGGCAAAGCTGAGTGCCTTAAACACTCTAATAACATGGCAAGTTAAATCTGTGTGTAACCCCTAGATGGCGCTATCCCAGGGGCTACTACCCCTGCCTGATTTGCCACTAACAGGTTGAGGGGCCTGGATCCAATGGCGGGTGCCTCCACCCAGAGGTCAGGGTTTGCAATAGTTAAACTAACTTGGTCACAGCCCTCTGGGACACTGCAACCCCCTTCTCCCACTAGTGGCCCACACAATATATCAGAATTACCTTCACAGTATACACTTACCCCAGGTCTGGTTCCCGCACTGGACCTCCTAGAAATGAGATACAGTGCAACAATCACAGTACAGTACTTTAACATAGACAAATACCTCAGGCAGTATAACTTGCTGAAACAAGCAGCTCTGATTTATTTAGGGGATATAACAAGGACAGGGGAAATCAGGTTAATTAGCTTATCACTCTAATAATCTATTTTATGGCTCTGTGCAGGCCTATCCCTATCAGTTACTGTCCCTGGGTACCCAAGCCCTAGTGGCTAGTCAAACCGTGGCAGCTGGTAGGGGCCCTTTCACACAGAGAAAAGGAGAATTAAACAGTCAGCAGTACAGTAATTCCATTTTGGATTTAATGTGGCAATTCAACAGGGAGCGACCCTGAATTAGTACTCACGACCTCCAAATAAGATAGGGTCCTTCAATGTCAGCAGGGCTCACTTGAGGTACACAAACCTCTTCACACATCCATATAAAAGAAAGCACTCATACCAGGCAGGCTGCATCTGTATCCCGACCCAATTACTGCACAATACCCGGAGAACACACAGCAGATTCAGTTCCTGACAGACCGGGTGCAATTTTCAGCAATTCCTCCAGTCTTCTACAGGGTGAGCCTGGTTTCTACTCTTCAGAGATCCTTTGATTCTTTTCACAGGACGGATTCAGTCCTAACAAGCTGTTACACAAGCTGCAGACCGGAACTCTGGGCCTTACACACGTTTTTGACTAAAACTGCACACTGAAAAAGCAAGGGCTCCTTCCTTCTTCACTGCCAAAGCTCAACTGAAACTCCAACCGACAAAACTGGGCACTTCCTTTGAGTTCCTCCCAGTTCTGACTGGATTGGCTGTCACCACATAGACTGCTGCTGTTGGTCCAAAAGGCACTGAAGTCTAAACTACATCTCCCAGAGTCACTGCCCATACAATCCTCTTGTGGCTGGCTCAGATTATGAGTCCAAGTTCTGATTCGTCCAAGGCACCATTTTAGAGCTAGCTACCCCACACTGATTGGTCCAGTTCAGCAGTTCAAACTAGAATGGGGAACTAGCAGACACAGTTCTGACTGCAAAGAAAGCAGGTTAGACAAACTGTAATTTCATTATTACTCTAAATAATTTCTGGCAAACAGTTACATCTTTCAGATAGGTTCCCTTTGCACCCTAGTGACTGCAAAAATGAAGTGAATTACAGCAGCTCGAGTGGTACTCAATCAAAGAGCTACACAGTCCCCCATACAACTAATTATGTCTGCAAGCAGACAGCTCTTAAAGAGACAGTACCAGAGGCTCTAAAAACACTCACTGATAAATGGCTTAAATGCCAAACACCATTCAGGCTTGGAGCATTCAAGCAAGCTCCTGGAAGTCTTTTGGGAACCCCCATTTGCAGGGGGGTTACATGTGACTTTGATTGGATGTAGCATGTCACATGTATATTCATTAATCCCTGTTACCCGCACACTGAATGTTATCAGTCTGACAGACAGATCATTACTCGAGCTGAATTGTACAGTTGAAACTATAGTAAGCAACCGTTAAGTCGCGTTAGTCTTGGAAACCTTAGTGGAATTAGTAATATTCCACTCAGCCACCCGGGAGATAGATAGTAGTTGCACAAAGAACTGGGTTCCACAGACATGGGAAAGATAGTCTACTCCCCCCCAGGTTGTCCTCTGTTCCCATTCTCCCCTCACAGTACCATCTGTTCAAGCAAGACACACCGAGAGTGACGAGTGAGTCAGGCAGAAGTAATGCGCTTTGTTACGTGAGTGCAGAGGGGGAGAGAGAGAGAGGCAAGCTGAAGTCCTCGGTATACTGTGACTGTCTGCCGTCCGTCTGTGTCCAGAGCCAGAGAGAGAGGCACAGTGACGTGCAAGCAGCCAGAGGAGACACGGGGACCAAGGAGCGAGTGTTGCACACAAAGGTAGAGGTCCTGCTGATGTTACGCTTGTGTGGTGGCAGAGGTGGACAGAGATGTATTCCAGCAACAGACAGAGAAAGTGAAAGGCAGGAGAGGAGAATGCAGTGAGAGTGAAAGGCAGAAGAGTTGAACGCGGTAACAGTTGCTGTCAGCGAAACCTGTACTGGGGGCACAGTAGTTATACTGACCTCAGTTGTCGAGAGGTACTTAGTAATTCCATATGGCAGCTGCATAGGTACTTTGTCACACTTGCATCTGAAATGTTTGATCAACCTACACAATGGAACTACTTTCTGTGGTAGCAGGATACATCACAGAAATTGTCATTTTTAGCCCCTAAAACAGCATTTCTCTGTATTATTTTGCTGGAAAAGTTACTCTATAACCCCTTCCAGGGTGTGTGGTTATTGGGGATTAATCAACACTCTGGGTGCTGTGAGGGTACTCAGCCTGCAGCCTCGTGCCTCACAACACACCCGGGGTGTTGATTAATCCCCAGTAACTGCACACCCTGTCATGGGTTATTGCTTACATGAAGTGCCATTATCCCAAAACAGGACATAACCTGGAGGGCCTTGTCACGATTATAAAACTGTTCATCTGATATTTAATTTTAAAACTTGAGTAACAAGGTTCAGAAAGTTCAGTATTTTGGTCTGGCACTGTTGTACTAGATTAACACTCGATCATGTAACCTCATATGTTCAATCAAATTTTTTGGTTCATCTTACCCATTTCATAATACAGGAATAAAGAGACTCAGGAGAGAATTATCGTATTCCCCCCAAATTGCATAAAGTCAATTACTTTGATGAATGCAGGAAGATTTCCTTCTTAGACTGGGCCAGATTTTAACATTTTAATGTTGCCAGCGAAATAGTAATTTTGCAGTTGGTACTTGGAAATTCCACTAAAACAACAGAAAAACGTTTGCCTATATGAGTGCAAAATTTGGTAGGGAGATGAACAGCACTCTCACCCAGCACATCTATAAAATATAAATGTATTCATTTATTGGACAGTCAACGGGTATTAGCAGTGACTTATACATTCCTGCCTTCATGTTTTATGTTGTCTGTCTTGTCCCTGTGGGGTTCTGTCTAGGGATGGGAATAGCTGTGACCTAGTTCTGATTCTCATGCTGATCTTTTTCTAAAAAGTTCTGATTTGCTAAAACAGATACTGTACATTTTCCAGACTGGACCAGAACCGGGTCAGAGGTAGAGCCGGACTGGATCAAATGACAGAATCCGGTTACCTCTTCGCATTCTTCATAAGCCCTTTCTTTCAGTCAGTTATTTTTTGTTGTTGTTGTTGTTTTGCTAAACCAATTTCTTACTATTAAAAGGAATAAAGCTTCAAATGTCACGAACATTATCTGGTCTAACATACTAACATACTAGACACCAGCAGAGTAGGCCTATTGGTCTATCAAGTCTGCTCATGCTTCAGCACCCTGATTGGGTACCGTAGCCCTCTATTTGTCTCCTTCCACTGTTACTCCATCCCCCAGTCCTGCCCCTCCCCCCGAGCAAACCAGCCTCTGCATCACCCCTTGCTTATACCTGTCCCACCCTCTCTTGAATCCCTCCACCGTAGCTGCCTGTACCAGTTCCCCTGGTAGCGCATTCTACGGTTCCACCACTCTCTCGGTGAAGTACCGCCTCCCCCCCACCAATGCAACTCCCCCAATCTTCCAACTGTGTCCTCTGGTGATTCCACCCTCCTTCAGTCGAAGGATCCTATCTCGGCTTACCTTATTTACTCCCCTGAGGTACTTGAAGACCTCAATTCATGTTCGCCGGTCCCTCCTGTCCTCCAGTGAAAACAGGTTGAGCTCCCCTAGTTGTTCTTCATATGTCATATCCCCCAGGCCCCGGATCATTCTGGTTGCTCTCCTCTGAACCCTCTCCAGGAGTTGGATGTCCCTCCTTAGGTGCGGCCTCCAGAACTGCACACAGTACTCAAGTCTGGGTCAGAACTGTGTCACTGGCAGGTCAGAACTTGGTCAGTGGAGTGAACAGGGTCCAATCAGAGTTGAGTCACAAATGTCTCTGATTTCCAGAGTCAGGTGGAGGCGGACCATGTTGTGGGAGTTCTAATTTGACATAGAGCTGGGCCTCCCATCCCTCATTCTATCTTTCTAATAAGAGATCCCCCTTCACTGGTAACCCTTTGACCGACCATACACTAGGAAAAGAAGGGATTAACTAAAAAATAAAGATATAAGAACTAAAACAACTGCCACCATTGGCCACTTATTATGGCAAACAGTTGCCTGAACTGGCACCATAAGCATGGGCCCCCGTTCTCACAGCCATGCAGCAGCTGTCAGTAAGGCTTTGTGCTGCGGCCATGTGGCTGTGAGAACGTTTGTACTAGCTGAACTGGTGATAAAAAAATTGCTTACTAGAAATTATAAAAAAATATTTATGGGATGGAGGACAACTCAAATTTAATACATACTTTCAGTGTGTGATGTTGATAGAAACCCCTTGAGCTTCACTCTTGGGGTTTATGTAGCATCACGCATTCTGGTGTGAATTAAAATTTCGTAATGCACTCCATCCCATGCATTATTCTCAATATAATGAAAGTATCTTTTATATATGTGCTAGCTCTGTGAGCTGCCTTGTCTCCCTGTCTAGCTTTGAGCAGTTAATATTTGAGAAGATCCCTTCCCTCCTTTCTTTCTGTTTTGATGACTTACAGGATCCATGGTCTACCTGGTTCCCCATCATCCAAAGTATAACATTGTGGGATGTTTCCACAAACTGGTTGATTACTTTTTTTTCCTCCGTACTGTTTCTTGTCCCCTCGAGACCAGCTCCATCAGTCTTTGTTCTGCATCAGCTCCATCACCCCACCATCCCTCTGGTTTACCTCCTCCTCTGGGGATCCCCCACAAATTGCCTCACAGGGCAGGGCCATTAGGGCTAGCCTGGTGGTGGAGCCAGATTTGGGAGCCAGGGGGAGCCATTCAGTCAATCATGGGCTCCTCAATGGGCACTAAACAGTGAATAAAGATGGTGGCGGGGTGCCACTACTCACACAGGGGCAACCGTCCCCAAGCCCCCCTTTTAGCTCCGCCACTGATAGCTCCTCGAGAATAGAATCTAAACACAGCCCTGGAGGGGCATCTAGTAAGTGGGTGTGGGGCCTGTGGCAGATCAGGCCATCACCCTGATTGGTCAGCTGACAGTTCTGATTCTGCTTTCTCCCCAGCTGCCAAGCATGCAATGATGCCGGTGCAAGTTTGTGGGAGGCACACATTCAGTTTGTGCCTGCTGGGGGCCAGCCACTGATGCCACTCCTGCTACGCTGCCAGCTATCCTCCCGTAGGTGGCAGGCAGAGAGCGGAGTGGTTGGACCCCCTTCCAGGAGAGAAGAGTAGTCTGTGGGACACTTTTTTTTTAATAGAGATTCTTGTTTACTTTACCATTGCCACCTCATGCCTTTCTTCAGGCCAAGTCTCAAGCGCCCCCATTCCCATCATCTGCTCCCCCAGCAGATCCTGCTGACCGGGATCTGCACAGCACAGGACCTGAGAGTTCCCAAGGGCCATCATATATGGCAACGAGAACATATGTATTGCTTTTCTCCCCATTACTCCCCGAGGCCTCAGGGACAAAGAAGCGCATACGCATGGAAGCGCACATGTGCTGTGGAACTGGCGACCCCACTCCACTCACCCAGCCTAATACCAACCCCCAATTTGCTTGACACTACCCCCAGTCTTCCACTCGGTGACAGCTAAGAGCCGGGAAGGCTTACCTCCCCAATCCAAGAGAGGAGAGCTGCCGGGCGGCTGCTCATCCTTAGCCTGCCCCCCTTCCTGACTGGCCCCCAGGTAACCCAAGATCATTTCCAAACTTGGGTCACAGGCGTGGTAATAGATAAGGTGTTCAGCATCTCAGCCCTCTAGACCACTGGGCCAGCTTTGTCCCGGGGACACTTGATCCTCTCCTTGCTTGGCCGACCCCGTGATCCTAGTCTGCTCCTGAACCCAGCTCATTAGCATGGTGAGCAGTAGTGCTACCACTGGGCCAGCCCAAACTGGCTGATTTCTGACAATAAAAGTCCCACAGATCAGGCTGTATAGTGGCCCACAGGAAGTGCCGTCAGCTTCCATGAAGACTATCCAGGTTCAAGAGGTAGCATTAGAGTCTGCAGCAATGTTGCTAGACTGAGATAAGCATTATCGCTCAGCAGTGCTGCTCCCAGCCAGGGACGGAAGACCCTCTTGGTCGGCCACGGCGTCTGCTCCCTCATGAGTAGTTAACCCTGATGTGCCATCACTGTGGCATGTGGTGGTGCATGGCATCTGGGGAAGTGAGTGGGACTTAGTGTGGGTGAAACAGGAGAAATGGAAACTACTGCCTGAATTGTTCGTGTGGACCCCCTGGCCCACCAAATACTTGTTACTGGCAGGAGGGGCTGGCCCCTCCTGACCACGCTGTGACAGAAAAGCTGTCAGAGGATGCTGGCCAGATGCAAGTAGGCAGATGAGGCTGGAAAGTCTCCAGTCCAGTGCCTGGCTGAGGTGGAGGAGAAAAAAACATTATAAAAATGCTAGATATCTCCATACATATGGAGAGTGAAAACTATGCAGTTCCCTTACTTAAGAAAACAATGCACAAATAAGTACCTAGTATGGGACCTGTGGATGTTTTTGCTCCGCAGATCAGAGGTTTGAATGGAGAAAAACAGCCACAGATCCCATAACATTCTTACTAACTTTGCAAAATGTTTGTAAATGTTGCGGAATGCTTGTTTAAAAGCAGCTTCTCTACCATAATAGAAAAGCGTAAACTCATTAGAGTTGCACAAATTATGTTTTAATTTTAGTGAGTTCTAGTTATGTTTTACTTTTCCCTGTTGTTAGTCTACTGAATACTGTAGATAATGCAGCACTTATTTCACTGAGTCTTTCAAAATATATTTGACTTTCTCCTGCTGACCTCACAACTGCTGTTTGTGACATCACAGTCTTTTGTCTTGGTGATCATTATAACGTCATAAACAAAGGCACTTCGGGGTTAATTGAGGAGAGGCAAGAGCTTTTTTTCCTTTTATGTAGATTTTTTAGCTAGACTACCAAGATGGGGTGTAAACCTTGGAAAGGAACTCTGAAAATAATTAAAAAAAAATGTATTATCTAGTAAATTGTAACAGCGGAAACATCATATTTATGAAAGTACATTCTGTAGTTTTTTAAACTTTCCGATCTGAACTCTGCAAGGTTTGCCTTGCAACCTTTCTATTGTCATGTGTAAAGGGATTAGAAGATGAGATGGGAATAACTCATCTAGAGTGTATGAAACCAGTTGGTATCCTCTCTTTAGCTGGCTAAACTCTTCCTGGTTTGTGTGCTGACTTAGCAATGTATCAGACAATGGCAGATGATAATTAAACTTACGATAACGTGTTAGCATAATTCCCACATTCTTATGAATTCCTCCTATTCTTTCCTTTTTCTCTCCTCCTGTCTATCTTAACTACCTCAACTATTTGGAGTTTCTACCTATGTTCCTTTCCTCTGATCTTCTGATACGTCCTTTTTACTAATGATTATTCGCACTTTATACCATAGGGAAATGTACATGTTCTCTGATGCACTTGGGCATTATACGCCCTGTTTATATATGAATGTATTGCAAATATAAATCACGTGATCATTGTGTATACCAGTTTGTAATGTTGTTATTGTTTATCCTTAAGACTTTGTATTATTTCTGTTGTTTTGTATCAGCATTGTTTGCGCTGCCCAGGTTCGCTTTGTAAATGAGTTTCACTCAATGGTGTTTCACCTGACAACATGAAGATTGATTGATTGATTGAGTGATTTAAGGTACTGTACAACACTGCAATTTTGTTTTCTTTTTTAAATCCTGTATTAAGCATTCTGAATGTAATAATAGTCCTTGTATTACGTTTTTGATGTGTGTTCTGTATTTAAAGAATACGTTTGAAGAAAAAAAGGTAAGATGGGAAACAATAGGCACCAACACTTATTAAGCTCCATGTAAAATACAACTCTTTGTTGCTTCATACTTTGGTTAAATTCATTTATTTGCTATTAGAAAGATCAGTGCTTCAGAAGAGGTGTTCCCCCAGTCCCATGCCATGCAGTGGTCAGTATTGCTAGCAAAACTGCTTGGTAGCCATGCTGGTGGTCAATACAGCAAGTCACACAGTTTCCTCACGGGGCTTTCAAAGACTGATTGGGACTGCTGTTATGTTCATTGCTTTCCTTCACAGTCCAGAACTGACAGTACCGCTCCATCTATGAGGTGTTTTTGTCACGTGGCTTCTGTCTGTCCCTTCCTGGGAGGAGAAGGTGCAAAATGTAACAAATGGCTATGACCCAGTAGAGTCTTTAAGTTTGTTATGGCTCGGAAAAAGACATCCAGCCCTATACATCCCAGGGCTGCTATTGGTATGGTTCTGTGATGGCTTCAGAGTTTCAGCTGACTTGCCACTGAAGATATGCTGTGAAGTCTGGAGCTCTTAACTCTGAAAATTCTGGTTTGGTCGTCCTTTGGTCTACCCTTACCAAAAATGGGGGTGTCCCCCAAAACTGTGTGGAGTCTGCAACTGTTATGGTACTGTAATTGTTATGCTACCGTAATTGTTACGTTGGCATAATTGTTATGTTACCATAATACCAAAATTCCCCTTTCCCCTCCCCCAGGACACATCTGGAAAAGAGCAAATTGCTCATTATGTCTTCCTGGTGAAACTTATAAATAAATAAATACATAAATAGTCATGCTGCCATAATCATTATGTTACTATCATTGTTGTTACTGCAAATGTTATGCCACTGTACTTGTCATGGTTCCATAATTGTTATGTTACTGTAGCGGCATACACATGATAAAATTTGGTGGAGGCCAAGATGAAAAAAAACAACCTTTTATTACCACCCCACAAAAAAATTTCCTCCAGTACATTTTTAAAAGTATTCCAAAATTCAGGGGGAGAGGGCACCCCCCCCCCCACCGTGTGCACCATTGTTATGCTACCATAATTATGTTTCTATCATTGTTATGTTACTGTAAGAATGATACCATGACTGATATTTTACCATTATTGTTTTGCTAATGAATTATATTACTTTATGTTACTGTAACTGTTGTTTCTGTAATTGTTATGCTACAGTAATTAAGTTACAATATTTGTTATGTTTCTGTCTATGTTACAGTAATTATATTGCCATAATTTTTTATCTTAATTATGTTACTGTAATTATTTGTTGTAGTAATTTTTATTCTACTGTAATTGTTATGTTACTGCAATGAACATTATTTCAGCAACGATGTCTTAAGAACTGGTTATTTCCTGGGATTGATGGCCCAAGACGCAATCAAGGGCCATTAGCCCCAGAAAGGATATTAATTCCATAGAAATGCACAGTTGTAAGGGCATCATTGTGATTATGTCTGTGTCAGTAAAACCAGCTTGCTTTCTAAAAAGACAGTTTACACACACACACGCACGCGCGCACTGTGCTGCTCTAAGCTAAACCAGGCATTTCTAAGGAATTCACACCTAGTACAGCAGCCAGTCAGACTGTAGGTCTGCATCACAACTAATTAATTAGACTTATAGTCGTATCATTGGGTGGTGATAAAGAGGTTTCAGAATTAGCATACCAAGTTTACTAAGAGTAGTATTTCTCATAGCCTTCCCAGTCATGGCACACGTTTTCCTGTGCCTCTGGGACGCTTAAAGGGACACTGTCAACCCCCTTAGGCTACAAAGTGTCTGTAGTTTAATAAACATGTGTTATGATTGTTAACATTTGGTAGAGATTGTTGATGTTGCTGTTAGTCTGAGTCTGATTCCTTTTTTTCTTATTAAAAATGAAAAACAGACTGCCCATCATAAAAACATGTTTGTTTACAGTCCTTGATTAACTTACACTGCATCTTTCCAGGACTTGGGAACACCTCCAATACAGTCTAGCCACTCACGATGCAGTGGGAAGAGCAGAGGCTTTTGCATCATCAGTAGCTGTACTGTTCGTGGGTGTTCCTAATGTTCAGGAAGTATGCAAGAAGAGTAGATCAATGATTTGGAACAAATCAAGGCTGGGTATAAATACACCATTAACATGCATTTCAGTTCTACTAAGAAAGGAAGTAGGGTAAGACAACCAGCAGCATCAATGAATTTTAGAGAAGGTAAGCAATCAAAATGTGGGTTTTCAACTAGAAATAATAATATAATGCAAAAATGGCAGACCGTGTCCTTTTGACAGCACACACACACACACCAAGAGTTTTTTTTCTTATATGTTACCTAGGTGCCCATTAGTGTCTAGTTGCTGGCAACATTGTTTACCCTAACTTTAAGATGAGTCTCCATCTCACCACCTACCCTAAACAGGTAGTGGATGGAGACTGCTAAAGGCAGCCCAATACCACAGTCAGGGACTTCAGTTTTGGTAAGGGGGTTGGCTCTTTCACAGACCAGCTCTCCAAGGAGTATCAGCCCCAGTGGTCCTTGTCATGGGTTTCAGAAGATCTCACAAGGACTCCTCAGCAGCAGTACAATCCAAGCGTCCGCCCTCCAGCCAGATTGTTCTTGTCCTTCAGAAGCAAGACCATAAAGGAAGACCTAGGGGACTATATGCATCCCAGAAAGCATTTTACAAAATAAAGCAACAAGAGAACAGTGTCATCAAACCTTTGCTGAAAGCTGGGTTTGTTTTTTATGTGCAAATGTCAAAAACGTCACTTTGCCTTGATTAGTTTTAAAACCGTCATCCTGTGATGAAAATTTAATGGTACATAGAATTGGTTGGGATTGGGGGGAGTAGCATTCACTCATACTCTGCTCTCTGGGGACAGTCGAAGGTGATTGTCCATAAACTGTCTTGTCGGTTTTCTTTACTGCAACCATTCGTTCATCCAGCTCCAAGTCAACACGCGCATGATAGCGTCTTCTCATTCGTAAGTAGGGGTTTGGTCCATCAGATATGGCAAACAGCACTTCTAGATTTGGAAATTTGGGGAATTACTCGAACAAAAGTTGCCCACCCCCACAATGATGAGACCAACTGAGATTCCCCAAGTCTTTTGCCCCGCTCCCCCAAAGTCTGGTGTAGTTCCAGCCCTTTGCTGTTGGATGGCAGATTGGTGACACAACCAGTGTTCTTTTTTCATTCAGCTACGTGGTTCCAACCTTAGCAGCCTCTTTCTTGCCATTGGCCAGGATGGGTGTGTTGGTTGTTTTCGCTGTCTTCCTCGGAGGCGAGTCCCCTACGATGTCATGAAGGGAGGGTTCTTTGTACATGGCAACTGCAATCAAAACAGAAGACCTTGATGTAAGTTTTGTTTTGTTTATAGACTGTCTGGTCTCCAAAAATGATACAGTTTATTTATTACATTTGTTTGTTTTTTTTGGTTTTTTTTTTAGGGGGGTTTATTTACATTCTGTTTAAAGCAGCAATATTTGCTAGTCGGAAAACCTTTTTTTTTTTCCCCACATAGTTTTTCCTCCTTTTCGGTCAGCATGGGCAGGCTCTCAACCCTGTGCCCACCTCCTGCCACCCAGCATCTCTTCTCTCCCATATCTCACACCCAGGATCCCCCACAGATTGCCCCCCCATGGTGGCACTAGGAAGGGGACAGCAGTACTTCTCCCACCTGGAGAACTACATCTAGATTGGGACAGAGGCTGGGCAATAGCACAGGATGGAGGTAGGCAGGCAGAAGTTCAAGTGTCTCATGCCAACCATTTTCTGTGTTCTCCCTTCCCCCATTGCTGGGGCACGCATGTCAATGTGTGTACATGGAGGTATGTACTTACTTATGTGGAATTCAGCAGCACCATCCCACCTTTGACGTCCCTGAACCCACACTACCCTCAGGCCTCCACTTGGTGGCAGTCATTTGATGGGAATGTCAGTCCACCCTCCCCAAGGACAGGAGAGCTGTTTTATGGATGCTCAATCCTCTCCCTCCCTGGCCGACCCCTAGTGTCCCGCCTTCACCACCGAACACGAGTCATCGGTGTGGCAGGAGGTAAGGTGCCAGGTTTCAGCCCTCCATGCCACTGGGCTGAATCACCACTCAGAAAAATGTAATCATATGTGGCTAGATTTTCAAATGCCATGGGAACTAAGTCGCACACTTCAGCCCCAGCTGTAGGACAAAATCTCTGCACCTGCGGAGTTTTGTATTTTCAGCCTGGGCAGCTGCAGGGGATGTTATGCCTGGTCCCACCAGGTGTATATTTTCCCAACAGCTGCACTGAAAAAATGTCTGCAGGCTGCCGTAAATCATGGAGCCAGTCGATAACCAGCTCCACTTTTGAAAATACCACATTTGCTTGAAAAACCGCGGCTCCGCAGGTGGAGACCCACATGCACCGTTTTTTTCCCACAGCTGCGAGAGTTACAAAGGCTCTGAAAGTCTAGCCCATAGTTTTTTAATAATAGCATATATCTGGGCCGGCCCAGTGGTGCAGAGGGTTGAGGCACTGGCGCCTTACCTCATCCCACGCCGGCGACCCAGGTTCGGAACGGACTCGGTCGCCGGGGCTGGTAGGGGCGGGAGAGGATCGAGCATCCGGTGAGGACTGCTCTCCTCTCCTGGGGTGGGTAGCGGGTCTTGTCACGGTGCAGCGGCCTCTAGTGGAGACCAGGAGCACTGTGGATGCATGCAAGGAAAATGAGGGGGTAACTAGAAAAGCAGAAATACCGCTTCACGGTAGCCAGATGAGGGCTGCCTGGCGCTCTTATGCCATCAAAGGTCCTACCGAGCTCTCTGCCTCAGCAGCATCCCTGGGGCTAAAGTAGGAGCTCTGGTCTGCCCCTTGGCTGGTGCCTTCCCCCTCGGAGGAGGGGGACCCATCCGGTGAAGGGTTACGCCGGGTCACCCTGGGGATCGGCTGCAATCTGAGGCGGAGTCTTGGAGGACGGATGTGTCAGAGGACTGCCTTGGCAAGCCTGAAGGAGTGGCTGCAGAGGAGCACGAAGGGGGTGAAAAAAGATAACACAAAAAAAAATAATAGCATATATCTGAAATTCTTAGATTTATCATAAGAAATGCCACTGATTTACAGTGACTAAAGTCTTGAAATTTCAGGAATTGTTCTAGGGATTGCAAGCCTAATTTCCAGATTTTACGGGGATTCTACTGACATTCTTTGAGTATGTGTGCAAATAATCAGAATAAAAGAAGGCTTACTATACAGACCATTAAATGAAGCAAATTAAAAACAGTACAGGAACCAATTCCAAGAAAAATACAAGTTTTGTAGATTTACTGATCTGGTATAAAATGCTAAATTCCATGAATTTATGTGTTTTTACCAGTGTGCAGGCAGTCCAAATTCTGGAATTCTAAGTTTTATTTTTAAGTAAAAACTGAAAACCAGTGGCCTTGATCATAAGTAGCAATACCACATGACAGGGTGTGTGATAATGCTAAATTATTGCACACCCCAGGCGGGTTGTGAGGCATGAGGTGCAGCCGAGTGCCTTCTACCACCTGGAAAGTGTAGTAATTTATGGCATTACCGCACATCCTGGAGTGTGTTGTTGTGCTTATAAAATGGTTTTGTGAGTTAAAATAGCAGGAAAAAAAGTCAAATTTGAGCTGTGCGGTAAATGAAATTAATGCACGGTCATGTGACCAGTTTTGACCACTTAGATTGCTTATTTGATTCAAGCCATTTTATAAGTCTATTTTTATTACTAATTATGTAAATAATGACTCAAGTAGCCAGAGAGCCGACAGGAAGCTATCCTGTGTCTTTCCAGGTCCTCAGTCGGGCCCCACCTGGAGTACTGCATGCTATCATGGGCTCCTCAATACCAAAAGGACATTGAGACAGTTGTGAGGGCACTGTGTAGGGCCTCCAAAATGATCAGAGATATGGAAGTCAAAAGCTTTATAGAAAGGCTGGACACCCTAAACATGTTCATATTAAAGAAAATGATTCTGGGAGGGGATGCAAACTTTGCTTTTCTATATACTAGAGGGTGTAGATCAAACAGAACAAAATCCAGTACAGAACTACAAGTGCACAGCATGTGTGCAGCATGCTTAATAAGCATGCGACATGAATGCTGCACGCATGCTGCGCACTTGTGTTTCTGTAAGGGATGGTTTGATCAGGAGTCCTCCAGTAGGATGCAGGGACATGCCTTGAAGTTCAGAGGTGGTAAGTTCAGGGGTAATGTCAGGAAGCACATCTCCCAGAGGGCAGTGAGTCCATGGAACAGCCTACCAGCGGAGGCAGCAAACAAGAAGACAGTACCTGACTTCAAAGTATGTGTGTATACATTTCTGCTTATCATAGGAATTACTGGATACCCTGGGAAGTACTGTATAAATGGATTGGAAATCCCTTTAAAGGGGAAGCTGTCAACTCTTTCTGCATCATATTATTTCTAGTTTTAAAAAAACTACATTTTATGATTGCTTACCTTCTCTTAAATTCACTGATGTTGCTGGTCATTTTATCTGCTTCCTTTCTTATTAGAACTGAAATACTGGCAATGGTGTAATTATACCAAACTTTGTTTTGCTTCAAATCCTTGCTCTACTCTCATTGCATACTTTGTGAACATCAGAAGCACCCCCACTCATGATGCAATAGTCGTCTCTCCTCCCACTGCATCATGAATGGCTATATTATGTTGGGGGCATTCCCAAGTTCATGAAAGATGCAGCAGAAGTTGATCAAGCAATGTAAACAAACATGTTTGTGTGTGGTAACACTAATATGGTGAGCAATGCGTTTTTGACTTAAAAAGAAAAAAGGATCAGTATCAAACTGCCAGCAACATCAACAATCTCTATAGAATGTGAACAACCAGAACATATGTTTTAAAATTAGAGGCACCTTGAGGCCTAAGGGGGTTGACAGCATCCCTTTAAATTAATACATATTTGTACAGTATAGTTATTCATACTTGTTTATGAAGTGTGGGGAGGGGCAGACATGACGGACTTATAGTCATTTGAGCAGTAGAAGCCACAGACTTCTTACAAGTCTGTTTGGGGGGTCATAAAAGAATGCGAGTTTCAGGCCTTCCCATTTAGTAATAAATCTGCACATCAGCAGGGACAGTTTTTTCATAAAGAGGAGACTCTCAGGGGGCAAGGCAGACTCAGAGAGAACTGGGGCATACAGCTGCAGGAACAGAAAGAGAGAGAGCAGCACACTGACAGAGCGAGAGAGAGAGAGAGAGATGCAAACTCATGCAAAGGTTGTTAAGAAAGCATGCAACTAATGATCTCAGACTACTCCTGGGATAGAGTATGAACAGCTGAGCATTTCTCCATAACTGGTTTACCAATAAAACTCTAATATTCCTGCCTCACCGTGTCTCACAAGTCTGTATAGATATCAAACTTACACCTGACATCTTTTGCAGTGCTGGATCCAGCATTATTATTGATCCTGGAAGCAGAACCCTTCATTGACATTTACATGGCACAGACCCAGTCCAACATTATATATTTACAGCACAGCAAAAATTAACTTTATCATGGCCCACTACCAACTGTCCTCATGTTCAGTACATGATAATGGATACAGAAGTCTTCTGCTTGCTTGCTGACAGCCCAACCCCTGTTTGTCTGTCCCTGTTATTGCTGCAAGACCCATTTTAGAGGGAAGGTCCTCGCAGCCTGTTATTCTGTTTCCCTGTGTCGTTTGTAGGCATGCACAATGATTGCCTCTATTGCACCCTCCTAATTTCATCAGGATTTAAATGTAAATGAAGGGACTTAAGTCTGTTGTGAAAACCTGCTTGACTCCATTGCAAAGGTCATGACCTGACACATGCAAGGCATGCTTAGTAAAAAGAGATTATAGTCGTATTGGTCCTTGGAAAACAGGAGTCGCTGGCAGGTTTGATACCTTTAATTGGTCCAACATGTGTTTTGTACAAAGATGGTGTACTATACAAGCTTTCAGGGCCTCACATGTCCCTTCTGCAGGTGTAAAGCATCCTAGAATTTTATGTTGTTTTGGTGCTAAAGCATGCAATAGTTAAACTGTACTAGTCAGTATTGTTGCTGACCTCAGTAGTCCCTATGTTCATGTATTATGCTGGCCATGAAACTTTTCAAGGCATAGTAAGTGCCCTACTGTTTTCTGTAGTTTAAAGTGTACCTGAGTTAAAAAAAAAATGCTTTTAGGGAATACAGGAACTTCACAAGACATGTAATAGAACTGACTCTGAGTATAACTTCTGCTGCTTTGTGCAGGTACACATCATCAACTTCCATGATACCTTGCATGAGTGGGATGATGGACTGTGCAATGGAATAAAACAGGTTTTCACACCGGGGCAGAACAGAGTGAAGCAACCTCATTAATATTTAAAAATTGGGATGAAATTAGGGGGATGCAAAAGAGGGAGTCATTCATGCCTACAAACTACACAGGTATACAGAAAATAGGTTGGGGGACCCTTCCCTTTAAAATCCTGGACCCGACATTGATCTGTCATTCCTCCTCCTCCCATTTTTCGATTATATCAGGCTAATTCTCCTGCCTCCAAAGCTGACATTTGCTGTTACCAGAAATCCCAGAATCCCATGCAGCTGACATCAAAGCAGGGCTGCAGCAGTGGGAGACTCAAGTAGCCTGCAGTGCATGTTAAGAGTTAATATAAGTTTTGATCTTTTGTTTGCCAGCCCTGCTGTGCTCCCAGGGCTACGTATAGTCACAGAGTACTGTACTTAGCCTGGGGAGAACATCAGAAACCAGCGAACACCTGATCTGAGATTGCAAAATTTCTAACATGCACTACTGGCTATTGAATCTCCCAATGCTGCGGCCCTCCTCTCATGTCAGCTGAAGGGAATTCTGGGATTTGTAGTTATAGCAAATAGCTTGGGAGTCAGCAGAATCAGCCTGATACAATCTAGTATACTGCAGAAAACAGGAAGTAAAGCATTTCTATTTTGCACACCAAGTGCAAATCGGGGCCAGATTCCACTTGGGTGTGGAGCTCTTAGTGCTGATCATTCTTCTTTAAGTCAGCAGTCATCAGGCTCAACAATCAATCAATTACCAGTGCTTAAAAAGCTAAGGAGGAAGATGTGTGGAGGAGCTAAAGGATGCTAGGAGGAGGGGAGCAATTATTAAAGCCATTTTCCGAGCTGAGCAGATAGGGGGGTTATTAAAAACACATTTAAGGCAGCAGGGCAAATATCAAGAAACTGACTGGACAGGCACAAACTCTGTGAGCCTGGCGCAATACATAGTCCACCTGACCCTTGGGCTGTCATCCTCAGAAGATTATTTCTAGCCCTGGGTGGTAAGTGCAGAGGAAGAAACAAACCTTGCTCCCCCTTTTCAGTTTACCTTCCATGAGTTTCGGTAGAAAGTGGCCTGCTGCCTTTGTCTTCTTCACCCTGTTCCCCTTCATCACCTGCCCTTCTTTGTCGATGCCCAGGAACCAGGAGCGCCCTGACTCGCGCTGCCGGTACAGCGTGGAGGAGTACATGACATAGTAATTCTCAAACACGGACTCCTTGAACTTACTCCCCGGCGTGAAGTGTTCCTGAGGCAGAAGAGATTAGAGTGAGCAAAATTAGTTCATTTGTTTTCCTTTTCTTTTTTTTATGTTGATTTGGGATGGAAAAAATAGTTTAAAAACAGAAAAACTCCAAGAACTTGGCTAGTTTTAAAATGTAGAATAAAAATAGAGACGCCTCTTAAAGCAGCACTATTTGTTAGTTATCCTGTTGGTGTTGTTTTTTATTAAATAATATGTATTCCAGGCAAAAAAGATAAATCACTATACCAATTTTTCTTTTCATTTTCAAACTGAAGTACACGATTTTGAAGTTTTTAAAAGGTTCTTGCACCCTTACAATACCCAATATGAATACATTTAACATTTTGGCCTTGTATGGTGCAATTTACTATTAGAAGCATGTGCAGGCACAATCCCGTGTAACCCCCATGTGGAGGGTATGGTTGGGAAGGATGAAGATGGGCCACCCAATCAGAGAACTGGTATCAGGCCATGACTGAATACCCTGCTCTGTGCAGTTGAGGATCATGGTATACAATGGTCTGTAGCTCAGTGGCGGAGGGTTGGGTGGGGTGACCGCTTAAACTGACACAATTTGTGTCACAGCATGCCCACATGGGAGGACAGACTGCGCTGAAAACTGGTTAAAGTCCAGCAAATGACACACAGCGACATATGCCAGCCATCCCTGATCATCGAGACAGCCAACTCAGCAACAAAATCACCCCCTGAAAAAAAGCTGATGTGCGAAATCCACCCCGACAACAAAAGGAATGGAGGAAAAATTTTCGCATGGCCCCTTTGAAAGCTGGAGTGCTGGTTATGCAGTATAGAGTCTGTTTGGTATGCGGTAGTAGGTGTGCAAAAAAAAAATTATGCCGCAGAATTTCTGCTAAAGTGTGAATGTTGCTTCTGTAAAAGTTCAGGAATAATTTTCGCAACTTCCGCGGAAATTCCGCCTTAAAACTGCGGAATAAATATACAAACTGCGGGTTCATTTGTTAAACTGCGGGGAAAAAAATCTGCTGAACAGATTACTGCCAGTGGTCAGTTCTGAGGCCTTTTTTAACTGCAGTTTAATTCATTAATCCACCCCCACTGATCAGGGGTCCCAGTAAATAAATAAATACCTCCAATCCCTCCCTCAGACCCTCCTGGTGTCTAGTGGCCCCCCCACCCACCGACCATAGCTCCCAAAAACATTTTATTTCCCTGGTGTCTAGCGGACCCCCTCCCAATCCTGGATTCCTTAATCCATAAAAAAACAGCTGGCAGTCCACCGACACATCCCCTTCTATTTCTAGTATTCCCTGGTGTCTAGTAGACCCCCCATCCCTTATAAAAAATAATCCCAATTCCCTGGTGTCTAGTGGACCCCCCCCAACCTGACAGGTCATCCGCCACACCCTGCTCCCCCACCCCTGCCCCTAAGCGGGCCACTGGTGCATCCCTCCTCTCTCCTCCACTACCGGTGGCCCACTGAATTGTCAGTGAATGACCGCATGGTTGTACAAGCATGCACTCATTCACTGACAGTTCATTAAACTGTGGCTAGAATAAATTCCACAGTTTATATGCATTTTTCCGCAGTTAACAAAAACAGTTCACGGAACTAGGTGAAAATCTGTGGAAAATCCTAGTTTCGCCAGTGGCAAAAGTTCAGAAATTTTCGTGAAATTTCGCGGACGTTCCACGACAGTGGAATTCGCATCTTTCGCCCACCCCTATGCGGTAGTGCTGTGCTGAATTTTTCAAATGCCGATGGAATGGAATTCCATGGAATTTCAGACTTTTCTACCTAATTCTGTTAGTAGTGGAATTCCAAATTTCCAAAAGTGGGATATTTTTGTGGATTAGCAAGCCATGGTTTACATGATCCTAAATCGTGTATTGCTTTTGTACAATCCACGGACTACTTTTCCATGATTTATGTAATGCACAGAAAGTTATTCTGTGGTTTACATAGAATTGCTTTTTGGAATTCCAAGGAAGTCGCAAAGAAATTCGGAAAAGCATATCTATCAATCCGTAGATATATATAGATATATGTGTGTGTTTTTGTATGTGTATCTATGTACGTAGATAGATAAATAGACAGACAGAATGATAGACAGAGAGAGAGAGATATAGATAGAGATAGATACTGTCTGTAAATAGATAAACATAGATAGATGGATAGATAGATAGATATACAGATAGACAGGTAGATAGATAGGCAGGAGGACAGACAGACAGATAGACAGATATGGGGTATTCAATAGTCTGACTCAAAATATGCAGTTTGTCTTCACATGTGAGGGGGCAGGACCATAACTCACAAGTGGCAGAGTCACAAGTGAGTTATGAAAGTCCTGCCCATTCACAAGTGATGATAAACTGCTCATTATGCCTCTGTGATAATAAAAACGTTCAAAATATTTATTATGACAACAGTAACACCACCATATTTTTGATATGTTGCTGTTACTGATGTCACTAGCTCAGATGTCTTTTTTATCTTGTCATTTTTACCCCAGTCCTGTTTTATATCAATCTGTTTGCCTGTCTGTCTATCCATGTCTCTGTCTATCGACAGTATCTGTTTATCTGTCTATCTATTTATCTGCAGACAGCAGCTATCAATCAATCAATCTATCTGTCTGACAGTATCTGTCTATATATAGATCTATCCCTCTATCTGTCTATCTATATACACATAGGAATTCAGCAATGAGTGGCACTAGTGCTCAATGGCACATGCAGGATGAAATGGGAGTGTGTGTGATCAAAAAATAACCTTTTCTTGCCATCCCCCCAGAAATAATTTTCTCCAATATATTTTTAAAACTTTTCTGAAATTCAGAAGTGGGCCAGGAACCCCGAGCCACCCCAGCGTGCATCTGTGCAAGTGCTGAGTATAGCACTACAGGTAAACAGAACACTGCATGTAAGGGAGGTATGGTCCAGGCAGCTGGATGAGTGATACCCATATGTCTACAGACAGGAAAAGACCCTGGTCCATCCAGTAGTGTCCGGTGTCAGTGACTGGTGAAATCAGCCGAGCACTCACCCTTGTTGTATAATGTTGGGTAACTTCTGAAATTTCAGGAGGAGCCTTTATTTAACATCTGGCCTCATTCTGTCACAAAGTGAGGGATGCGTGTACTCACCTTCACACTCGCGTTTGCCAACACGGTTGCTGTACCTTGCCCGACTGCCTACAGGGTATTCCACAATGATGATAAAAGAGAAAGTAGGTCGAAGGAAGCAATGTTACAGTCTGCAGATAAAAAGAGTTGGAGACGCCAGCTACTATTTTTTTCTCTTGAAAGGGCTGTCCTTGATTTCCCTATGTGCCCCTCCACCAAAGTTCTGGAAACCCTCCAAACTCAAAAGTTGCAGGTGGACCCAGTTTTGGAGGTAGTTTGGCTTGGTGGTTAGAGAGATGGACTGCTAACCTGGAGATCCAGGTTTGAATCCCACCTGTGCAAGTTATTCACTGCAAGGCACTTTAGCTCCCTGTGTGTTTTGACATTTCCGAGGGATTAGTGATCGGCTGGGGGGATAGATGGTCTGAGGCTGTGCCTCGCACCACCTTCTTCCAGTCAGTCATTAATTCAAGGAAATAACTGACTCTGAGATTGTTATTGCAATTTTAAGTCTACTCATAACAGCTTTCATTTTTATCTTTTTTTTTTACTTTCTTTGGGTTTTGAGAGAAGTGGCACAAGCCATGCATGCCGCACAGTGTCTGTTGGCCGCCGGCTTGTTCATTTCTAAGACACTGAAGACCAATATAGTAGCCAATCTGGAGCCTCACTAGACTCATGAACATTTAATTAGATTGATAATTTCCATCCTTTGTTTCTGCTCCTCCATCCCCTGGTCCCTGCGGCATGCCCCGACCCATCACTGACTTTTTCATCGACATCTTGGTTATTCACCACTTACCTAAGACCACACAAGTAGTGGGTGGCCTGCCGTGTTGGTCATGTGACGTATGCTGGGGTGATGGATAGAGCTGGGAAGGGGTTTGGTCCCCCGGGTGTAGGCATGCAATGACTTACTCTTGTGCCAGCATCTATCGGTAGCCGCTTCACTTTCTAATACATTTGCATGCATTATCACTTGATCTCTGCCAGGTGGCAGTCTCGCAGCAAGACAAAGAGACCCCGCCCCGCCCTTTCCCCGTGGGTGGAAACCTCTCCCTGGGACACTGAACCCTCCCGCCTTTTGCCAGGTGGCAGTCTCACAGCAAGACACAGAGCCACACCCCCACCACGAGGGAGGAAACCTCTCTGTGGGACACTCAAACCCTCCCCCCCAAGCTGGCCCTCCAGTAATTGAGCTCATTCTCAAACCCGGGTCACTGGAGTTGGGAGCAGTAGCCCCACCGCAGCACTGACGGGCCAGCTCACTTCTCTGTATTTAACCTCTCTGTGTTTAAGTTGCTGTCATAAATGTAGGCGCCGGCACAGTGCTCCAACAATCTGCCATCCGGCAGTTGTAGAGACAGGAATTGCTGGGGGCTGTGCCCCCCACTCTTGCCATTTATTTATATAACAAACTCCAGGTCGTATCCCGGTGGCAAGAAGGGTGACCCGGAGATTGACAACACTGCCGGATGGCAAAAAAACAAAATCACACAAGCTGTGTGCGACATTATTCCCCCGACAACATTCCGGTGACAATATTATGTTGGCACATTAACGGATTACCACAGATGGGAACACCAGATCTTCCATAGGATGATCTCTTGCAGCAGGCAGTACACTTGGGTCATCGCCAGAGCTTGCTGTGGTGCACGGCAGCTCTTTCTTTTCCAGGGACCGCCCACACATGACATCACCTTCCTGTTTCCTATATAAGTGTGGGTGGTCCCTGGTATCCTCAGTTCATTTTCCTGCCGTCTTCAGCTCGCACGCTGCAGCTAGTGCAACACAGTAGCAGTCATCGACGAGAATTTCGGCTTAGAAGCAGAATTCTTCCATTTCACTCTCTACATCGACGAAAAGGGACTGGCTCTGTGCCCTAGATATGAATGATGCCTACCTCCATATCCCCATCCGTCCTGCCCACCACAGGTTTCTTCATTTTCACCTGTTAGGACAACACTACCAATTTTGGGCACTTACGTTCGGTCTCTCATCCACCCTGAGAGTGTTTACCAAGTGCCTAGCGGTAGCAGCAACAGCCCTATTACGGAACGGGCACTTTGTCTTCCCATATCTGGATGACTGGCTCATCAAGGCAGAGTCCAAAAACTCTCTGCTTTCCTCCCTACAAGCAACCCTAACTCTGTTCCACTCCCTAAGGATTACAGTCAAATGGCCGAAGTCCATTCTGGCCAATACACAGTCGCTCCAATATATAGGAGCTGTTCTAGACACCATCTGTGCCAGGGCTTAACCTTCCCGGTCAACAGACAAGACAAACTACTATCTCTGACTTCTCAGATACAAGCCCAAAAAGTAGTCACAACCAGGCGTATGTTATGCCTCCTAGGGTACATGGCCACTACCATCCCTACGGTAGCATTTGCCCATCTTCACATGAGACCAGTGGACTCTCCAGAATCAATGGTCTCAAAGGACAGGAAATTCTGAGTCACTCCCAAGTTACGGTCCACCCTATTATGGTGGACCCTCCAGGCCAATCTATGTCAAGGCATGCCCTTTCATCTCCCCCCCACACACTTCGGCAGACATTGACCACAGATGCATCTCTGGAAGGGTGGGGTGCACACCTGGATCCTTACAGGACACAAGGCAAGTGGACCAGTTCTACCTCCCTTCCCCACATAAATCTTCTGGAGATTAGGGTGGTCCATTTAGCCCTCCAGGCTTTTCAACCTCACTTGTCCCCAGGACCGTTGCTGATTCAATCAGACAATACTTCAGTAGTGTTCTACCTTAACAAACAAGGAGGTACGAAATCCCGTTCTCTATGCAGAGAGATGATTGCAGTCTGGCAGGATGCCATGCGGCAACACCTTATATGCCAAAATCTCTTGGCCGACCTTCTCAGTCGCCAGTTGGCCACACACAAATGGACACTTCATCATGAAGTTCTTCAGAAATTCTTTCATTTGTGGAGGACCCCGCAACTGGATCTGTTTGCCTCCCCAGTCAATCATTGTCTCCCCAGATACTGTTCCATTATCCCAAGCAAAAAGGGACGGTCTATGTATCATGGACAGGACTCTTCTTATATGCTCCCCCCGCCTCCTGCAATGGACTCTACTCAGGTTACAACTCAAACCTGCCACCACAATTCTCATAGCCCCTCTGTGGCCTCGGCAGGTATGATTCCCTCTGCTTCAACAGTTCTCAGTGTAGGACCCCTTCCCATTACCAATAAGACCAGATCTGTTGACTCAGAATCAAGGGACCCGTCTACATCCCAACCTGAAGTTACTACACCTTCATGCTTGGCTCCTGAGGACGCTTTCATAGCACGTCTCCAAGTGTCCTCCCCGGTGGCCAATATTCTACTGGCCTCATGTAAACCAGCGACCAGGGAATCTTATAATGCTAAATGGAAACGCTTTTCCATTTGGGCTGCCTCCCGGTCATTGGATCCTTATTCTTGTCCGCTGACGAAAGTACTGGATTACCTGGCCTCGATTGCCGAGACAGGTTTAAGCTATTCCTCTATCAAAGTCCATTTAGCCTCCATTTCAGCCTTCCATGAACCCCTCAATGGCAGATTACTGTATCAACATCATCTAGCCAAAATGTTTTTAAGAGGAATGTTACATATTAAACCACCTATCAGATGACCCACTCCTCCATGAGATCTCAATTTTCTGATAGAGAAATTAACTCTTGAACCATTTGAACCGAGGCCACTTGTGATCTCAGTTTTCTCTTTCTTGGAAGACACTATTCTTAGTGGCTGTCACTTTGGCTTGGCGTATTTCCGAGCTTCATGCCCTCATGTGTAAAGAACCTTATTTAATTTTTCATTAAGACAGAGTGGCACTTCGTACCAGTCCTTCCTTCCTACCTAAGGTGGTGTCAGAACACACCTTATTTCAATCATTGGAGTTACCAGTATATTACCCTGAACATGCCAATCGAGGAGAATACCTCCTACATACTCTAGATGTCCAGTGTATATTACGATACTATACTAATCAAACTAAATCGATTAGAAAGACCTCTCAACTTTTTGTTACCTTTGCCTCAAACAGGGAAGGTCTCCTGGTCACTAAATGGACCCTTTCCAACTGGCTAGCTCACTGTATCACATTTTGTTACACAAAATACAATGAGCCATTACCAGGGCCTGTCCAAGCCCATTCTACCAGAGCTATGGCCACCACTGTGGCCTGTTTTAAAGGGGCCTCTATCACAGATATCTGTACTGCAGCTACATGGTCTACAATTCATACTTTCATGAAGCATTACAACTTAGATATTGCTTCACGCCATAGGATGGCCTTTGGCCAAGCTGTGCTACAAGGCCTCCTGTCATAATTCCACCCTTCTTGGGTTTACTGCTTGGGATTCATCCCAAGTATATTACCTGCTGCAAGAGATGACCCTGTGGAAGATAGTACAGTTATGTAAAAACTTACCGTAACAGTAGATCTTTGAGGGGTATCTCTTACAGCAGGTATGATCCCACCCTCCATTCCCCTCCTTCTCTAGGAGAACAAATTCTGGTCCAATGACTTATGGGTTAGGATATCTATGGTACCTCGCTTCCCTTTCTCTCTCATGCTGAACTGTGGGAAAATTGAGGATACCAGGTACTGCCCACACTTATACAGGAAACAGGAAGGTGATGTCATGTGTGGGCAGCCCCTGAAAAGACTGCTAGAAGAGCTGCCGCATAGCCACAGCGCCTCTGGTGATGACCCAAGTGTATTACCTGCTGCAAGAGTTACCCCTCAAAGATCTACTGTTATGGTAAGTTTTTACGTAACTGTACTTTCAGATGAGTTCAGGTCCACCCAGAACTTATGCAGTTTTCTGTAAAGCAACCTTATCAGAACCCTTTTTTTGGGGGTTCTAAAAAGGTTCTGATTATTTTTAAAACATTGATTTTGGGGCTTAATATACTCTCCCAGCAGGTCTTTGTTTAGTTAGAAGGCTGGTGGTGGTCGTGGTAGAAAGACCCAAAAGTCAGAACAGGAAAGCAAGTGGAGAGATAGTAAGGAGTAAAAGGGTGGGGGTGACTGTGCAGAAGAGGACCAAGAAAAAGCAGATGTCCTAAATGGGTACTTCTGCTCGGTCTTCCCAGTGGAGAAAGGGGAGACAGACTACCAGGGAGTAGCAGGAATGGGGGTTGGGGGACACAAGTCAATTTACAGAGAAAGAGTCTGGAAGGGGCTTGAAGCTGTGACGGTGGACAAAGCTATGGGACTGGATGGAATACACCAATAGGTTCTAAAATAACTTGAGGAGGTGCTAGCTGCCCCACTGACAGCCTTGTTCAACAGCTCACTGGAAACAAGCATGGTTCCATAGAAATGTAGAAGAGCTGACGTGGGCCCTCTGCATAAGAGCAGTAGCAGGGAGGAGACTAGCAGCTATAGGCTGCTCAGTCTTACCTCAAGTGGTGGGGGAAATTAATGGAAACTCTTGACAAATTTGTCAAGCATTTAAGTTAGGGTAGGCACCCTAAGTTAGCACCTGACCACTGTAACAGATGAGCGCGCACGTTTTTTGTTTTGGAAATTAATGGAAACCCTGCTAAAAGAAAACCCATAAGAGTATCTTGAATTCAATGGGCAGCAGAACCACAGGCAGCATGGATTTTGTGGGGAGGTCATGCCAAGTAAATGTGATAGATTTCTTTGACTGGGTGACCAGGGAAATAGGTCAGGGGAGGGCAGTGGACATGACTTATATGGACGTCAGCAAGGCCTTCGACACTGTGTTATACAGGAGGCTGATAAAGAAACTGAGCAGCCTAGAAGTGGGATCCAAAGAGGTGAACTGGGTTAGAACCTGGTTAACAGCTAGGAGACAGAGGGTGGTGGTAAATGGTATTCACTCACATGGTGGAAGAGTGACCAGCGGGGTGCGAGAGGGCTCAGCACTGGGACCACTCCTCTTCATTGTCTTCAGAAGTGACATTGATGAGGGCCAGGAAGGGAATGTATGCCTTTTTGCAGATAATACTAAAATCTACAATACAGCGGACACTCAGGAGGGGGTGGAGAGAATGCACACAGATCTTGGGAAACTCGAGGAGTGGTCAAGAGCATGGCAGTTGGGGTTCAGTGCTGAAAAGTGCAAAATCCAGCACCTAGGGCATAGGAACACAGGCGCAGAGTATAGTCTGGGAGGAGGTACTGACAGTCACTAAACAGGAAAGGGACCTTCAGGTAATCATATCTGATGACTTCAAAGTGGCAGGGGAGTGTGACAAAGCAGTGGGTAGGGCTAGTGGAGTGCTGGGGTGCGTAGTGAGGGGTATCTCCAGCAGGAAGAGGGAGGTGGTGTTGTCACAGTATTGCTCACTGGTGAGACCTTACCTGGAGTACTGTGTCCAGTTTTGAAGGCTGCATCTCAGATGGGACATAGACAGGGTGGAGATAGTCCAGAGGAGGGCAACAAAAAATGGTGCAGGAGTTGCGCAAGAAGCCCCACAAGGAATGAGTGAGATATTATATCATATACAAAAACCAAAAGAGAGGACCATTCTCTTCCCTGGTGCCACAGAGGGTTGGGCTAACCCTATATTTAACTATTAAAGACAACAAGCCAGCATAAAAAAATGCAGAGAAAATAAGCTCCTCTGACGAAGGACGAAGCGCTGGAGCTATATACAGGCGGGATCTTGCTTTCTAGTGTTTGTTTCTCATTGTTTTGCAATTTGCAATAAATAAGTTGCACACAGCATACTGACATAGTCAGTTTCTTTTCTCTCTGTGTTGTTGTGCATTGGCTTCAAATCGCAACATCCACTACCTGGAAAAGAAGAGAGCGAGAGGTGACATGATAGAGACTTACAAGTACCTCGCAGGGGTGAACAGGGTGCAGGAGGGAATCTCTTTAAAATCAGGTGCACAAAGTCTGAGGGCATGCAATGAAGCTGGAGGGGGGGGAGTTTAAGAGAGATGTGAGGAAATATTTCTTCACTGAAAGGTTGGTAGACAACTGGAACAGACTGCCAGCAGAAGTGGTGGAGGCTAAAACAGTGGGGGCTTCAAAAACATGTGGGATAGGCATAGGAGTGTATTTGAAAAATGAGGAGGAGGGTTGCCAGAGACCCGTTAGGGCCTACAGAGACAACTTAGGCAGGGAACATCTAGGCAGATTAGATGGGCCGAGGCAGGAAGAAGGAAGGGTCACCAGAGACCATTTAGAGTCGGTGTAGACAGGTTAGGCAGGGAACATCTAGGCAGACTAGATGGGCCGAGACAGAGGGAAGGGAGGGTCACCAGAGACCAGTTAGTGCCTACAGAGACAGCCTAGGCACGGAACATCTAGGCAGACGAAATGGGCCGAGGCAGGGGGAAGGGAGGATCACCAGAGACCAGTTAGGGCCTACAGAGACAGCTTACGCAGGGAACATGTAGGCAGACTAGATGGGCTGAGGCAGGGGGAAGGGAAGGTCACCAGAGACCAGTTAGGGCCTACAGACACAGCTTAGGCAGGGAACATCTAGGCAGACTAGATGGGCTGAGGCAGGGAGAAGGGAGGGTCACCAGAGACCAGTTAGGGTCGGTGGAGACAGGTTAGGCAGGGAACATCTAGGCAGACTAGATGGGCCGAGACAGGGGGAAGGGAGGGTCACCAGAGACCAGTTAGGGCCTACAGAGATAGCTTAGGCAGGGAACAGCTAGACAGACTAGATGGGCCGAGACAGGGGGATGGGAGGGTCACCAGAGACCATTTAGGGTCGGTGGAGACAGGTTAGGCAGGAAACATCTAGGCAGACTAGATGGGCCGAGACAGGGGGAAGGGAGGGTCACCAGAGACTAGTTAGGGCCTACAGAAACAGCTTAGGCAGGGAACATCTAGGCAGACTAAATGGGCTGAGACAGGGGGAAGGGAGGGTCACCAGAGACCAGTTAGGGTCGGTGGAGACAGGTTAGGCAGGGAACATCTAGGCAGACTAGATGGGCCAAGGCAGGGAGAAGGGAGGGTCACCAGAGACCAGTTAGGGTCTGTGGAAACAGGTTAGGCAGGGAACATTTGGGCTGACTGGATGGGCCAAGGCGGTGGGGGGGTCGCCAGAGACCAGTCAGGGTGTGCAAAGACAGATTATGCAGGGAACATCTGGGCAGACTGGATGGACCAACCGTTCCTTTTCTGCCAGTAACTTTTATGTTCGTGGCGCCATCCCTGTGGAACTCTCTACCTCATCAGATTAGAGAGTGCAAGACCATGAAGAGCTTCAAGACCAGTTTAAAAACGTATTTGTTCAAACAAGCTTTTAATATTTGAAATATTAGGAATTCAAAGAATTTAAATTGAATGCTGTTGTGTTATGTTTTATGTGATTTTATTGAGTGGTTTTAAGATGTTGTATGTTAAGCGTTTTTATGTTTGAATTGCACTATACAAATAAAAATATTATTATTATTTATTATTATAATTTCTATGTTTCTAGGAGGCTGGAAGTAGTGTAGTAGCACTCCAAGTTTTTAGATTCCTTTCCCTTCCCTGAAAATAGTAGTAAATCAGTCAGCTGCCCAGCCACTCAGTGTTTGTTTCTGAAATGTGTCTAATGGTATGACAAGAATGCAAAACTGCAGTCAGTGTAGCTCCGTGGTTAAAGCATGTTGCTGTGAACAAGGAGCTCTGGGATTCAATCCTACCAAATCGTTAAAATTTAAAACTGTCTTTTTCTCTTAACTGTCCCCAGAGTACTGATCTGTGATGTAAGAACAGTAAATCTACAAGAATTAATTACTCCTGGAAACCAAAGAATTCTCACAGTAAATTGATCCAAGATCAGCGGTAATACTAAAGTAACCACAGGCCAGTAGTGATAGTGAACTGATCACAGATCAGTGGTGATATTACTTTTCACAGTTCAGTGGTGATAGTTAACTGACCACAGACCTGTGGTGATAGTGAACTGACCACAGACCAGTGGTGATAGTGAATGGATCACGGATCGGTGGTGATGGTGAACTGACCACAGACCAGTGGTGATAGTGAACTGACCACAGACCGATGGTGATAGAGAACTGATCACAGATCAGGGGTGATAGTGAACAGTTCATGGATCAGTAGTGATAGTGAACTGACCACAGACCAGTGGTAATAGTAAACTGACCATGTATCAGTGGCAATAGTAAACTGACCATGTATCAGTGGCAATGGTAAGCTGAGCATGGATCAGTGGTGACAATAAACTGACCCCAGATCAGTGTCACTAGTAAAGTGACCCCAGATCAGTGGTGAGAGTAAACTGATCATAGATCAGAGGAGATAGTAAACCAACAACAGAAACGTAGCAACAGTAAGTTGACCATGTATCACTGGTTATGGTGAACTGAGCAAAATAAGACCAGTGTTTACAAGGTGTAATACCTGCAGTGTAAAAATACGGTAAAAGGTTTACAAGGTATAATATCTGCAGTGTAAAAACAAGGTAAAAGATTTACAAGAAGACAAAAAGCTAGGTACTCTGACAGGAGGAGGAGGTGGTTGTTATGATTATGAATCCCATTTCAGCTCACTCGCCACAAATAAGAACTGTGGGAGTATGAGCTAATGCTGTTTTTTTTTTTTTTTTTTTTAAACTTTCTTCGTCTGCTGCTGCAGGCCACTGCTGTCCTCCACCACCCTTACCGGACTCAGTGCCTTTTGGGAACTTACCTGCACTATGTACATCCCGGCGGAACTCCAGAGCCGACCCGGAGGCTTCATTGTGCGGTGACCCCCAATTTTTCCACTGTTTTCTCCCCCTGGCTATCCGGGACCGTGGAAGCGGTGACACGTGCATGGAGGCGCTCATGCGAGCCACAGGTCCAGTCTACAGCCCTTTCCACCCTTCCCTGGCCTTGCTCCCTGGCTCTTGGAGGTGGCACTGCCACCCAGCCTCCACTGGGGGGCAGCCAAGCACCGAGAGGCCCTCCTGAACCCTCCCGAGGTGGACAGCTGCCAGCCGGCAGCTACTCAACGTCCTCTCCCCCCCACTGACCCCCAGTGACCCGAACTCAATCCCGAACCCAGGTCACTAGCATGGTGCGAGGTGTGGCATCCAGCCCCTCAGCCCTCTGCGCCAGCGGGCTGGCTGGTGCTAATGCTGTTTAACAGTGATACTGTAAAACAAGCAAACAGGAGTATTTGGTATTCCTGACAACTATCTTCCTGAGCACTGCGGTACATTCTTCAGAGTACACTTAGGCTGTGGTGTATTGATTTCTCCTTAGTAGGTTAACAGTAGTACAAAACATGCAAAAGGTTTTTTTTTCTAGTTCAATATTTTGTGACCTGAAAGTGACCTTCCAGCATTTTAAAGGTGTGCTTTGCTGGCCAGCACTGGATAGTGCAGGACTGAATGGCATATTGGTAACCCGCCTTTGTATTCCAGACCCCAGAAGTCGAGGCTGGCAGGCAGGACTTTCTGAATGCACAGGAAAAATGAGAGTATTCTACTCCTGGTTATTAAAAAAACAATAATTTTATTTTAAAGTAAATTCCACCTCTGTACAAGCCGACATTTCGTGGGGTATCTTTCCGTACTTTATGAAGATAGCCATGGTAGGTCTCTAGGTTGAACTATCCAATAAAACTGTACTGCTGTCATGTATAGGTCCCTATGTATACTGTACAATGGTAGGATGTTTCACTATATGTGTCATCATCAACTAATGCAATCGTGCCACAGAGTAGCCTGTGTGCAGAACAAAACTTAAACAACCACTGATTGTAATAATTATATAATAACTAGTGATCGGCTTTACCACATTGATTATCAATGTAATCAAACACTGTAATAACCAGGTATAATGTCAAACCCGGTTATTACCTTTGTAGTGCTCATGTTTCACTTTCCCTTGGCTGTGTGTAGCACTTGTGCTCCACTTTCCCTTTCTGAAGTTGACTTCACTTGTATGCCTATGTCCCCGCATCAGTCAATAACAAACCGTAAGTGACTACATGTTTGTGAAGTTTTTCTAACACACCCTTAGTACGTGATGTCCACATAAACCTCAGGTGTGTAAAACAACATCATAACACACAGTTGCCTATGCATTGTTCTCTATATTATTTTCCTAATGTAATGAACACCGCAGACCAGTGCTCTCCCTCAGATGAATCTAAAAGTTATTTCTGTGCTTATGCCTAGAATCCTGTACTGTTCATGGCAAACAGTCCATTCGAGGACTCTCTTATGAAGTGAAGAAGAGTTGGAATTTATATAGTGCTTTCCATATACACTGTATCCCAAAATGTTTTACAAGCAATGAGAGACTGGCAGTGAAGTGACTGTAAATGTGTAGTGACAGACATTTCACACATCAACATCCACACACAGCCTTGGACACTTGCACGAAATGGTTTTACAAGAAGGGAAATGTGTGCCAGGACACCAGGAAAAATCCCATACTTTTGCAAAAAGTGCCTTGGACTCTTACTTCCACCTGGACACCCACTAGGATAACCCCATAGATGGGCAGAAGGAACTGAGATTTAACATCTCAGGATGGAGGATAGCACACCACAACAGTACAGCACCCCCTAGTACTGTACTTGGGTGCCATTGTTTTTATGGTATGATCTCAATCCCAGTGTGGGACTAGAACCCACGACCTTCTGGTCCAGAGGTGGATGTGCTGCCAACCAAGCCACACTGACACCTCCTTGAGGACACTCTCCTCCTGGGTTGAACAGGTGTGGATGTCCCACTGCTTCAGTGACACCTGTGGTGGGCTTGTTGTGAAACAGTTATGGGGAGATGAGACTGGGGATGGCATCTGGGGAAAGGAGGATTTAAATGCGTCAGTGGCTGTAGTCGATAGGGAAAGTGGAAATGTGTGTGTAGGGGGATTTTACTAGGCACCAGGACTGGAAGTAGCCAACTAGGTGGCCAGTCAATGGAGGCCATATTGTCTGTTTGTGAACCCCTGGTTGGGCCGGGGGCACTTTATCCCTTTACTGTCAATATGCATCAGATAGTAACCAGATAATCCAGGAATACCGGGTTTAACAGAGACAATTCTGCAAGCGAATCACCCATGCCTAGTGTTAACCTGGCAAGGATTTCCAAGGCATCCATTTTGAACATGGAAGCAACAAAAAAGCAGCATACAGGAGGCTCCAGCATCCAAATGAGTGCTCAAAATATTTTATTCAGAAATATGGATCTGGAGCAGGGAGTATAGTTATTCCCAACGCTTTGCCTCTTACTCACGAGGCTTCATAAGGGGGAGAGGATGCTGGGTATCGGGGCAGGGCCGAAGGGAGCCCAAGATGCCCTGGCCAGAGGTGCATAAACTACATATGAAAAAACACAAAATAAATACAGCATAATATAGGAGTATACTCAATAAATATAACAGTTAGGTGCAGCATAATAAGAGTATAATTATCTATGACAATAAATATCTATAACAATAGGAGTAGAATAATCAGTGTAGAAACATAGAATTTGTCGGTAGAGAAGGACCACTTGACCCACCCAGTCTGCTCATTTTTTTCCTCTTCACTTTTTGGCACTGAACCCCACTCGCCATACCCTTAACCACACCACAAATTTCCTAAGGTCAGTTCTCATTATATGCAACTCTTCAGAGTAGCCACCCTATTACAGATCTTGGTGTCATCTGCAAAAAGGCATACATTCCCTTCAGGGTCTTCTGCAGTGTCACTTAATGAAGATGTTGAACAGGACTGGCCCCAATACTAACTGTGGCACCCCGCTGGTCACTCTCCTGTTATTAGAGTTAGTGCCATTTACCACCACCCTTTGTTGCTCATCCATTAACCAGTTTTTTTACCCAATTTATAGCTTTGGTTGCCACTCTTAGACTATCCAACTTTTTTATCAGTCTCCGGTGTAAAATAGTTCAAATGCTTTGCTGAAGTCCAAATAGGCCACATCTCCAGCCCTTTCCCAATCTATTTCTCTTGTCACCCAATCAAAGAAATCGATCATATTTGTATGACATGACTTCCCCCTCATGAATCCATGCTGTCTTTGGTCTTGCAACTCCCTGGATTTAATATATTCCACTAGGCTTTTTTTTTTTAAACGGTGTTTCCATTAATTTACCCACCACTGATGCGAGACTGCCTGGTCTATAGTTGCTAGCCTCCTCACTGCTGCTACTTTTATGGAGCGAAACTACATCAGCTCTCCTCCAGTCCCCTGGAACCTCTCCTATTTCCAGTGATATGCTGAATAAGGATGCCAGTGGTGCAGCCAGCTCCTCCCTGAGTTCCCTTAGCTTCCTTGGATGTATCTTGTCCAGTCTGTAAATGGTCTTGTGTTTACCTCCCCCCCTTCTGTGTTCTTGCTGTTTCTTTTTGGTCCATCACCCTCCCTCTCCACTGTGAAGACTGAACATAAATATCTGTTCAGAATGTCAGCTTTTAACTGATCATCCTCTGCGCAGTCACTATCTACCGACTTCCTTATCTCCACTATCCCTCCCCTTAACTTCCTTTTCTCGTTTATGTACCTGAAGAAAGTCATACAGCATAATACAGGAGTATAATAAATAAGTATAACAATAAATAAATACTGCTTAATATGAGTATAATAGTAAATAAGTATGACAATAAATAAGTACTACCTAATTTAGGAGCCTAATGATAATCATGAATAACGTACAGCATGATATTAGTATATTAATGAATTATTTGCAAAAAAAACAAAAACTTTGTTGATGCACCAGTTAGGTTTTATATTAAACCAACAAAATACAGAAATGTGGTAACATCCCACTCCCACCCTGCAAGCAGCAAAGGGAAAAAAACATTAAGGTTTCACCTCTCCTGTGTCTTCGCAAATCAGACTTTGGGTGTTCCTTGAGGTTGTCAGCCCTAACGCTCACCCCATTCCATCACTAAATAAGCTGCGATGTGCAGACTGTATGAGAATGGGGTGAGCATTAGGGTTAACAATCCCAAAGAACTCCCCAGGCCTGATTTGTGAAGATTCAGAAGAGGTGAAACCATAATGTTTTTCTCCTTTTGCTGCCTGCAGGGTTGGGGGTGTTAGAGTTGGGAACCCTAACGCCACATTTATCTGAACACTGACTGGTGCATTAATGACGTTTTTTTGCAAAACATTTTCTTACTTTTTGAGATAGTATAATCGTATCCTCATTCACGAAGGTCACTTCAGGATCTGCATGAACATATCCATTTACCTATGGAAGCGCAGGGCCCTCTGTGCCCTGCACTTCAATTTCCCCCAAAAAGCAATTTATTCGCTTGGTTGTATGGCTTGTTAAACTTTAAATGTTATTGCATGGGAATTTAGATTTTTTAATTTTTATGTTTTGTTTTTTTATGGCCCCGGATTTTGTTTTTTGTTTGGGTGGGTGTTATGTATTATTCTTGTAGTACTCATTAAGACCTTTGTTTTGATATATAGATTCTCCCTTAAGTGCAGATAGTGAGGGAGTTATTGCTTGAAGTTGAAATGTGGAAGACAAACTGAACTCCAAATTCTCTTTTTGTATAAAAGGATCTTTTTTCATATGACCAAGACAACCTCATGAAAAAAAGATTCCTTCATACAAAAAAAGAATATGAGAAACAATTAAGTCCAAATTCATTTTTTGTATGAAGGGATCCTTTTTCGTGAGGTTGCATTATTCATATGAAAAAGGATCCCTTCATACAAAAAAGAATATGAAAAAAAACACCAAGTCCAAATTCTTTTTTCGTATGGCCCAGTTCCATTTTTGTATGGCTATACGACAAAAGAAATTCGAGTCACAAAAAAGGAAAAGATGTAAAAATGTATAAAAAAACCTTTTCTGGGTCATTTTTCCAAAAGTAAGTCCAGAATCCGTCAAATAGGATCCCAGTTACCAAGATACATGTGTTGGTGTCTGCAGGATCTGATTTTTATGGGTTTTCACAAATTTGTTTTCAAAAAAAACAGAAACAAGATGGCGGTCATATAAAAAAATTATTTTTTTCTCATGTGAAAAGATTACCCACATACAATAAAGGATCTTTTTTATATGGACCAAATTCTTTTTTTGTTCCAAGCAGCTTTCCAAAAAAACTGTACTGAGCATGCTCAGAACTGACATTTCAAATTCTTATAACTTTGGAACAGATTAATATTTTTTCACCACACCAGAGAAAGACACCACTATGGGCCAAGCCCTTTCTACCCTGAAAATTTCAGAGCAAAATTCCAAACCATCTGGGTGCTAGGGGATAAAAAAACAGAAACAAAACTCTGATTTTTTTTTCAGTTGTTTTGCTATCCAGATTGTGGAATCCGCACAACCAACTGGAACGAAACTTGGCTCATCAAGAGATCTTGCCCCTGAGGCCACACGTGCAAACTTTTGTGCAAACCCATTGAATGGTCGCGAAGCTATTAAAGTGCAATGTTTGGGATTTAACATAAAAATGCCTACTCAGCCCTAACTACAGTGGTGCTACTGCACCACTATAATAAGCAAAACAATAAAATAAGTACAGCATAATATAGGAGTATACTTACTATACCAGTAAACAAGCACAGCGTGATATAGGAGTATACTCACTATACCAGTAAACACGCACAGCGTAATATGGGAGTATACTCACTATACCAGTAAACAAGTGCAGCGTAATATGGGAGTATACTCACTATACCAGTAAACGAGCACAGCGTAATAGAGGAGTATACTCACTATACCAATAAACAAGCACAGCGTAATATGGGAGTATACTCACTATACCAGTAAACAAGCGCAGCGTAATATGGGAGTATACTCACTATACCAGTAAACAAGCGCAGGGTAATATGGGAGTATACTCACTATACCAGTAAACAAGCGCAGCGTAACATGGGAGTATACTCACTATACCAGTAAACAAGCGCAGCGTAATATGGGCGTATACTCACTATACCAGTAATCAAGTGCAGCGTAATGTGGGAGCATACTCACTATACCAGTAAACAAACACAGCGTAATATGGGAGCATACTCACTATACCAGTAAACAAGCGCAGCGTATTATGGGAGCATACTCACTGTACCAGTAAACAAGCGCAGCATAATATGGGAGCATACTCACTATACCAGTAAACAAGCGCAGCGTAATATAGGAGTATACTCACTATACCAGTAAACAAGCACAGCATAATATGGGTATAATAATAATAAAGAATAACAGGAAGTACAGCCCAAGAGTATAATAATAATAAATATGTACAGAATAATATAGCAGTATAATAATAACATAAGTACAGCATAATATAGAAGTATAATATAATATAACAATAAATAAGTACAACATGATACAGGAGTATAATAATGAATAATTATAACAAATACATATAACATAATATATAATAATAAATATAACAATAAATAAGCTTCCCCTAGGATGCCTGATGCTTCCTAATATATAGGGAAAGGGGATCCATGGCCAATACGAAGAGGCCCGGTGTCAGTGACAGGGATTACCTCTGCCTGCCTTGTGCTTGTTTCCAAGAAAGAATTCTCAGAAACCACTCCATTTGTTAGTACTGCCACCTTGGGGTGACTGTGAGGGTGTGCATCCACTTTAGCTAGTAGGATCGAACACAAATTTACCAAGTACAGCAGAACCAAGTACAAATGTGAGGTACTTCCATTTAACCGCATCAAAGGCATGTTCTGTATCCAGAGAGTGCAGTGGGTACCCCTCACCCATATTAGTATGCCAGAGTAAGTTCAGTAACTTCTCACCCTTACAGAAAGCAGTGTCCCATTATCTGCATGTAGCCAGCTGATATGAGCACTAAGGAATAACATATTTGGGCCTAAAGTACTTCCCCGCTAGTTAAACTGAATCTGATACCACAACTTATGAGGCTGCAGAGGGACATTAAGTAGGTGGAAACTCTTACAAATATCTTTGTGGGAAAATGCTATGCAACTAAGGGATTTCAGCACCTGCTTTTTTGTCTTTCTAATAATCTATCAATAAAATCCCAGATAGTTATTTTATCCGACTAGACAGGATTCTAAAGTATTTCATGTGAGAAGGTAAGCTCACCAGATTGAGTGTTCACAAACGAGAGCCCCACAGGGGGCTTTTGCCTACCATGGCTGGCAGTATAGCCTAGAGGTTAGAGTAATGAGCTGTGAATGAGCTTGGTACATCCAGCAGACCTGGGTTTGACTCCATAACTCCCTACTTGCATACTGTGTAACTCTGAGTAAGTCACTTAACTGCCCCAGTGCCCCCGGGTCGCTCCCTATAAATAGGTCTTGTGCCCAGTGGGCCTTACCCAGTTATCAAAAGAATAAAAAAAATGGTTTAAACTTTATCTTCTTAACACACCATTCCATAGTGTGGTTTGTAGTTGCAACATTTCAAAATGGCCCTAAATGGAGAGACCACTGGAAGGTGACATACTTAGGCTAGGTCCATCTCAGTTTACTTGGACTCCTCGTCTACCTCCAGGGATATTAACACACCCAACCACAGTGGGTACTTACCTTGGTCTGGCAAGACCTCAGAACCATTAGGGCAGCAGCACAGACTACAGAGTTAAAACACCAAGCTGTGAATCTGGTGACCCAGCAGCCCTGGGTTTGAAATTCACAACCACCACTTGCATACTGTGTGACCCTGAGCAAGACTTGTAACCTCCCTGTGCTCCTGGGATATACACCTGGAAAAGAGCCTTGGCTCAGTGGACTTTTTTGGCCACAACTTCTAAAATTAAAATACATTACCAAATGGGGTGAAGTGATAATTTTTTTTTGTGCGCCTCCCCTTCTCCCTGGCTGCCCACTCCTTTGGGTCTCTAATGCCCCTCCCAACTGCCTGCCCCGACTCCCATACCGGCTATCACCTCATATGGCAGTCCCCCCGGGTAACCCGGCATAACCCTTCACCGGGCGGGTCCCCCTCCTCTGAGGGGGAAGGCACCGGTGGGGTGGCCAGCGCACTTTTCCATTGGCGGGGGTACTGCTGAGGCGTGCTGGTCATGGGATTGGCGGCAGCAGAGGATAGAGAGACCGTCATCTGGCCAGTCAGGAAGCATTTTCCTGATGCTTGTGGGGAGGACATCCTGACATCAAGGCATACACACCCGATGTCTGTCACTCCCCTTGGACTTTCGGACCAAGCGTCACTGCTGTGCTCCCAGCCTCCACCAGGAGTCCAGCATGCGCCAGTGCACACCCCACACTCCCCTGGAGAAGGAGAGCTGTCCCCGGACACGCCATCCTTCTCTTCCTGGCCGGCCCTCCGGTGACCCGAGTCCATTCCCGAACCCGGGTCGCCGGCGTCGCAGACGGAAATCCAACCGCTGGATAATTTTTTAATTTTTTTTTTAATCCTTTCCTTTATTTCTTCTCCTGAACTACTGGGTCCCCCTTCCCATCTGATCAACCTCCTTGCCCTATCACCCACCATATCTCCAGGTACTTACCCTGTCCTCCAAGTTCCCCTGTGGATTACTCCTCCACTATGGGGAATTCCAGGGAGCATGCTTTTGCTGGCGGGAGCTGGATCCAGTCTGGGAGATGGGTGCCTTGTCAACAGTGCGGAGCTGCGAGGGGCTGGTTACCATCCAGCCGCCACAGAGTTTTGTCACCATTTTTGTCCCAGGGGACTATCAGCATGCAATGATGCGGCATGCACAGTTGTGCACAAGCATCCATCAGCATCCAATCCAGAGCAATCCCCACTCCTTAGACAGGCTTTGCATGCCCCACCACCTAGTCTTCCCAGTCAAACTGTGAAGGGCGGAATCCCTCCCCCTCCCTGAAGGAGGAGATCAGTCTAGTGCAGCGCTTGTCGCTCCTTCCCCCAGCTGGGCCACTGCAACCTGAGCCCATTCCCAAGCACGGGTTGTCAGAGTAGTGAGTGGGTGCCGTGCCGCTGTGCTACCTACCCAGCTGATAAACAGCCAGTTTGGATGTCCCCCCTTTTGGGATAACCCCAATTTCAGAGTAGACAGGTATTCAATGAAGGGTGATGTTTGGAAAAGGCATGGTGCACACTGGGGGATTAATATTATAGCCTCCCCTCAAGAAAATCCCTTATGTCCTATGAAAAAAATTAAAGGCATGCAATCATCTTTTTGGGGGACTTCTCATTTAATATCTGATTTTGGTACCTGTTGCCATTAATATTTAGAGAGACTATATAGTGTGACCCTGATTTTCGTATGATGCTAATTTAGCAATTATTTTCTTAAAAATAGTCATTTGCACGATTCAGCTGATTGCTGGCTCTTTGTGGGGTTCTGGGGAGCAATTTGTTTTATTATATTTATTTATTAGATCATCGGTTAACAGACCTTTGAGTCAAAGACTCATTTACAAAGGCACAAATAGTGCTGTTTAAGAGTACTCTCTGTAGCTGGTCCGGTGGTGCTGAGGGTTACATAGAAACATAGAAGTTGAGCAGATAAGGACCGCCAGTCTGCCCATTTTTTTCTACCTTATAAATGTGCTGTCAGCCTGTGCTCTGTCAATGGCATATCTATTCATACTCATCTGTATTGCTCCCTTATGCCTATCCCATGCCTGTTTGAAGCCCTGCACTGTATTCATATCTACCACTTCCTAAGGTAGGCCGTTCCATACATCCACCACCCTTTCTGTGAAAAAGAACTTCCTCACATTACCCCTTAATCGGCCTCCCTCTAATTTCATGCTCTGTCCTCTCGTCCTGCTATTTTTCTTAATATTGAAACATGTTAGACTCTTTCATCTTGTTTATGCCCTTAAGGTGTTTGAATGTTTCGATCATATCACCTCTCTCCCTCCTTTGCTCTAGGCTATACATATTGAGCTCCGTTAATCTGTCCTCATGTGTTTTCTGATGCAGTCCCTGCACCATTTTGGTTGCCCTTCTCTGGACTGCCTCAGTTTGGTTAATGTCCTTGTGAAGGTGTGGCCTCCAGTACTGCACTCAGTACTCCAGATGGGGCCTAACCAGTGTCTTGTAAAGAGGGATTATTACCTACCTCTTATGACTTGTGATACCCCTTCTAATACACCCTAACATCCCCCTAGCCCTACCTACTGCTTTAGTGGTCTGCTTGGATGATTTCAGGTCATCGATGATGCCCAAGTCTCTTTCTTCCCTTGTGACTTCCAGCAACCTCCCAGCCTATAGTGGCTTTAGGGTTTCTCCCTTTGTGCATGATTTTGCACTTCTTTGCATTAAACCCCAGTTGCCACTTTGCTAGTTTATCCAAATCTCTTCTCATTCTGCCCACCCCATCTGGATCATCTACTCTTGTTGCAGATCTTGGTGTCATCTGCAAACAGACAAACCTTACCCTCCAGTCCATCTGCAATGTCACTGATGAAGATATTGAAGAGGACTGGCCCCAGGACTGATCCCTGAGGGTACCCCACTTGTGACTTGCATCTCTTCTGACTGTATACCATTTTACCACCACTCTCTGTTTTCTGCCCGTCAACCAGTTTGCCACCCGTTGACCAACTTCGACTCCACCCCAGCCTACCCAGCTTATTAATCAATCTTCTATGTGGAACAGTATCGAAAGCTTTGCTGAAGTCAAGGTAGGCAACATCAACAACTCCCCTTGGTCCACCACTCTGGTTACCCAGTCAAAGAAATTCATGAGATTAGTTTGACAGGACCTTCCTGTCAAAGTAATGCTACACCAGCGACCTGTCGGGACAAGCCCGGTCATTGGGGGTCAGCAGGGAGGGAAGAGATTGAGCCAACGAGGACTGCTGTCTCTTCCTGGGGAGGGCTGGGGTAAACGCCGCCAGAGAACAAACTCCTGGTGGTGGCTGGGGTAGCTGACAGTAGCGACGTGGCGTATGCCTGGGGGTGGAGCCGAGGCAGCACATTGCCATGACAGCCGGGCTCCACAGGGGTTCACTTACTAAGAAACACCCCCTCCTCCCACTGATAGGCGATGGCGCCTCCTACCCACAGGTCCACACTCATGGAGTCGGATTCGGCTCTCTCCGCTAAACTCCCCCCCTCTCCAGCCTGGTGCTCAACACCATAAGAAAGAGCGCCCCGGGTGGGGGCGACTGTTCCCCGGAGGGCAGACCCAGGGGATGCCCAGTGCTGGAGAGGAGTGGAGAAGTGGTCGGGTCACGCGCGGAGGTAGAGACTGTAGCCAAGAAGGTCGTTGGAGAGAGTTCAGTGGAGTAGGTAGGGGAGCAAAAATACAGTTAAAAAAAAATACTCTCTGCATTGTAAAAGTACAGCATTTGTGTGTATTTGTCCTGAACATTATTTCTGTTGCAAAGCCCTAGTTCTCCACAATCTGACAACAAAGCAAGAAGGACTTACTGACGTGTACAGGTAGCCCTCGCTGTTCATGGCCAGGTAGAGTCCCGTCTTGTTGCCCTGGATGGCGACTATCCTCAGTCCCACAGGGATCAAGTTGAAGAGTGCTGGTGGAAAGATGAAAAAGAAGCAGAGATGAATAATTCAGAATTTTTCGCATAAAATGGGTGTGTCTGACTTTTTCCACTCAGCACAGTGCCCTCACACAAAAGGATGTGTTTTGAAACAGCAGGACACAGAAAAGATAAATCACGAGAGAGAGAGAAACTTGACATTTGCTGTTTTCAGATGGCGTTCTCTCCCACTGCCCTCCATTATGTTGAGAAAGGTTAAGCAATCCATGTTCTGGAATGGTCCTCCTTATTTTTTTTTTCAATCTATTATTTCTTTCCTGATCTGCTGGGTGGCCCACATCTAACTGCCCTGCCCCAGCCCCGTCATCTACCATCCTCTTGTACTTCCCCCCGAAGTCAAAGTTCCACCGTGGTTTTCTACCATGGCAGGACCCTCTGGGGAGCATGCTTCCTCCATGGCAGGGCCCTCTGGGAAGCAAGTTTCCCCCTATGGCAGGGCCCTCTGGGGAGCACGCTTTCCCCATGGTAGGGCACTCTGGGGAGCATGTTTTTCCCATGGCAGGGCACTCTGGATAGCATGCTTCCCCGATGGCAGGGCCCTCTGGGAAGCAATCTTCCCCCATGTCAGGGCCCTCTGGGAAGCAATTACCTTTCCCTTATGGCAGGGCCCTCTGGGGAGCACACATCCCCCATGTAGGGCCCTCTAGGGAGCATGCTTCTCCCTATGGCAGGGTCCTCTAAGGGAACATGCTTCTCCCTATGGCAGGGTCCTCTGGGGAGCACACTTTCCCGATATGGCAGGGCCCTCTGGGGAGCATGCTTCCCCAATGGCAGGGCCCTCTGGGAAGCAACCTTCCCCCTATGGCAGGGTCCTTTGGGGAGCACATTTCTCCCTATGGCAGGGTCCTCTGGGGGGAACATGTGTCTCCCTATGGCAGGGTCCTCTGGTGAGCATGCTTTCAACCAGTGGCAGGGCCATCTGGGAGCATGCTTCCCTCTGTGGCAGAGCCTCTCTGGGGAGCACACTTCCCCAATGTAGGGCCCTCTGGGGAACATGCTTCCCCCTATGGCAGTGCCCTCTGGGTAGCACTCTTCCCCCTATTGCAGGGCCCTCTGGAGAGCACACTTCCTCCATGGCAGGTCCCTCTGGGGAGCACACTTCCCCCTATTGCAGGGCCCTCTGGAGAGCATGCTTCCCTCTGTGGCAGGGCCCTCTGGGGACCATGCTTCCTCCTATGGCAGGGCACTCAGGGGAGCACACTTCCCTCTATGGTAGGGCCCTCTGGAACATGTCAGGGGAGCACACTCCCCCCTATGGCAGATCCCTCTCCCCCTATAGCAGGGGCCTTCTGAGGAGCATACTTCCCCCTATGGCAGGGCCATCTGGCGAGCATGCTTCCCCTTATGGCAGGGCCATCTGGGAAGCATGTTTTTCCCTATGGCAGGGCACTCAGGGGAGCATGCTTTCCACCTATGGCAGGGTCCTCTGGAGAGCACACTTTGCCCTATGGCAGGGCCCTCTGGGATGTGTGAGGGGAGCACACTTTCCCCTTATGGTAGGGCCCTCTGGGGAGCAAAGGCTTTCAGCTACTGTCTGAAATTTCTCATCATCTGAGCACTTTCACTCCTGTACCATTTGAGTGGCCTGGCTCATCCAACAGTCTTATTTGTCCTCCCTAGCAGGGGTGGGGTTGGCACCAAGAAATGTACTTAGCCTTCTATAAGAGCTAGTCTAGTCTTAGGCCCCCGGTCTTGCTGGAGGCACAGGTAGTGCCATGGCATCATCTTTAAGCAATTTTCTCACATCCTGAACAGTGTTCACTTCTCCACTCAGGAAGGATTTATACTTTCTTTTGAACTCAGTCAGTTCTTTGGGCAAGGTCCAGACTTTTAAGGGTCAGAATGGTCCGTGGGGAGCTGCGCCTTCAGCAATCACTTGAGGAGGTACTTTCAATGGGTATGTGCCCTTTGGCACTCCACAATCATGCTTTTAAATGTTTCTGGGTAGAACTATAAGTTCTCCTTCGAACACTTATTTTCCCAAACACTTAGTGGTGCCTAACACATTGTCTGTGCATTCCCATTTGGTCCTTTGAGGATCCCATGTACCAGACAGGCTTTGGTAGGGTTAAGATCCTTGACCTTCTAGCAGTTGAGCAACTTTTCATGATCCAGCATGGAAACAGGCAATGAGAAGAAGGGTACACGTAGGAACTGTCACAGTCTCTGCACCAAGGTATATCAAAATGCCCCAAAAATCCCAGTGGTGTTTCCAACTTGTAACCACCCCCTTCCGACAGGTGAGCGACGTAGCCAGGTACTTGGAAGGGAGTAGCAGAGTTTTTAAGCCTTCACATGGATGGTGCCTGCTGTAGGTTTGTGGGGTTACTGGAATTTAACAATGGCACAGTGCTGCAATTTCTGGGATCCTTTTGTTAGAAGCTCATCGGACTGTTCACAGGAAATTAATTTGTGTCCACCATTGTAGACAAGGAGATCATCTAATATGCACACAGCACTCCAAATTAACCAATAACTTATATTATAAAATGGAGAGGAGAAATCCTGGAAGCTTGATTAGCTGAAGCAGTTTAACCTGTGACAATATCTCAGAATATGGTCATGATCCAAAATTGATTACAAGAGCAGCCATTTGCTAACACTTTTGGACCATTTTATAATTGCATAATACGCCTCCAGGATGTTTATTCGCTTGTCCCTCCCACCTGTCCTTCAAAACTAACCTAAGCGCCTGGCTCCTATCTGAACCATGCAATTGTGGCCTGGACAACAAGTAATGCCCACAACTGCCCCAGGTGCTATGTATCTCTGTTCTAGCCTATTTTGACCTCCTAGCTGTCTCTGGTTTCCTTTCTCCTTGACCTACAAGGTCTTCTTATCAAATCTGTCTGTTAGTCTGTCAGCCAGTTAAGGAGAAATTGATGTTTTGCTTCTAATTGTAAAGTTACTGCTTGTTATTTTTGTACCATTTATCCTCTGTAATCTGAGTTGTTACCGCTGCCTCAGCTCAGTTTACATTGTACCTCTATTGACCTCATATTGAGATTTTTGCACAGACATGTCTGACTCATGTTTTGACCTTTGTCTATTGTTCATCACTGTGTAATGGCTACTACTGTCTATGTAAATTTATGGCTGTTGAACTATGTTGGTGCCACCTTGTAGGCCTGGGTCATGTCTGAAAATGGTCCATTGGATCAGCACACTACCCAGTTAACAAAGACATAAATAAATAAAGAAATATATGTATCATTGCGATATCATCACTTCTTGGGTGGTTGAAGGCTCTCGGCATTGCCTCGTGCCTCACAGTGCACCCAAGGCATGACAGTATCCCATGATATACCACACCCAGTCATGTATTATTGCTTAACTGTAGACTAGATAAGAGAAACCAAGACCTTTGATTGCTCAGCCGTGATCACATGACCATGCATAATTTCAACATGACAGCACAGGTCAGAAATGTTTACATTTCTGAAACGTTATTACTCAGTTTTTAAAATTAAAATCAGCGGAACCATTTTATAATCCCAATAAGGCATTCCAGGGTGTGCATAATTGTGGAATAACAGCCCTCCTTGGGTAGGTAAAGCACTCAGCATTGCCTCAAGCCTCACTTCCCAAGACTTATATTTATCCTACAATAACGTACACCCTGTCATGCCTTATTGCATAAATATGCAGTACAGTAAATGTGATGGAACACAAGAGTGGCCATTGTAGCAGTAAGTATAGCACAAACAATGAAGAAGGGCTTCATTAGAGAAACAAGCACAAGTTCCAGGAGAGGAATGATTTAGGTAAAGCAAGGCAACTATAAGCAGCCATAAAAATGGCAATCCTCAACACAAATTCCCACCACCTTCCAACAGTCAATATCCCACAGGCCCCCCCCCCCCATGCACCAAGTATTCCTATGTTTACTTATTTGTTTATTTATTAAAAGTTTCACCAGAAAAGACATGCTAAGCTTGTAACAGCTTGTTTCCAGATGCATCCTGGAGGGATGGGGGATGGGGAGTATACTGAACCAGCCTAAAATTTCATGGTGGTAGGTAGAAGACTTGGTTTGCTGGCCAAGGCACCTAGCTTCACCTGAGCTCTTTCCTTCTAAGACTGCTTGAAAGGCAGAGTAGAGAAACTTACCAGAGCAAGGGAGAAGGATTAAGACTTAGTTTGGCTAAGCAGATTTACTGTGTGGTGGTGTTTTTATTTTTTACTCAGAGGAGCTGACTTTGATAAGATGGCCAACAGAGTTAATCTAGCCCTGGAAAAAAGAAACACAGGTGAGGAGGTACAGGCAAAGTGGGCAAGCATTAAGGATGCAATACTTGAAGCAACATCCCATTGTGTTAGACAGAAAAGGAAGTGCAAAGAAGAAGGAAACCACTTTGGTTCTCAAATACAGTAGCAGAAAGGTCAGAGCCAAAGGCTTGCCTTCAGAAAATATAAGGGAACACAGCGATGAAGATAGGGAGGCATACCAAACTGCCCTAAGGAAGCAGGTAAGGCAGTAAGGAGGCAAAAGTCCCAAACTGAGGAAACAATAGCATGAACAGTAAAAGAAGGTGACAAGACTTTCTATAGATACATTAGTGAAAGGAGAAAGTCCAGAGGGAGTATTGCTAAGCTTAATGGAGAAAAGGGAGCATGTGAGGAGGGAGGACCCTGTAAAGGCATCTATCCTAAATAGATACTTTGCTCAGTATTTACTGAAGAGAAGGTAGGGCAGGGCCCACAGCTCAGCATCATGGACACAGGGGGGAGGAGGTGAGCACTACTCCCTTCACAAAAGAAAGGGTCCTACAAGCCAAGGCCTAGGGTGGATAAGGCAATGGGACCTGATGGCATACATCCCAGGGTACTTAAGGAGCTAAAGGAGGAACTAGCAGAGCCATTAGCAGAATTGTTTAGTGAGTCTCTGAGCACAGGAGAGGTCCCAGAAGACTGGAGAAGGGCTCATGTGATCCCACTCCACAAGAGTGGTAGCAGGAGGAGGCGGGAACTACAGACCGGTCAGTCTTACCTCAGTAGTGGGCAAGATTATGGAGGCACTCCTTAAGGAAAGGATAGTGCAACACCTGGAATCCATAGGGGCACAGGATCCAAGACAGCATGGGTTTACAAAAGGAAGGTCCTGTCAAACTAATCTCATAGATTTCTTTGACTGGGTAACCAGAGTGGTGGACCAAGGGGGAGCAGTTGATGTCGCCTACCTTGACTTCAGCAAAGCTTTTGACACTGTTCCACATAGAAGATTGATAAATAAGCTAGGTAGGCTCGGGTGGGTCAGAAGTTGGTCAACTGGGTGGCAAACTGGTTGACTGGCAGAAAACAGAGAGTGGTGGTAAATGGTATACAGTCAGAAGAGATGCAAGTCACAAGTGGGGTACTCAGGGATCAGTCCTGGGGCCAGTCCTATTCAACATCTTCATTAGTGACCTCGTAGATGGACTAGAGGGTAAGGCTTGTCTGTTTGCAGATGACACCAAGATCTGCAACAGAGTAGATGATCCAGATGGGGTGGGCAGAATGAGAAGAGATCTGGATAAACTAGCAGAATGGTCAGAAGAGTAGCAACTGGGATTTAATGCAAAGAAGTGCAAAATCATGCACATAGGGAAGAGAAACCCGAAGCCACTTATAGGCTGGGAGGGAGTTGCTAGCAGTCACAAAGGAAGAAAGAGACTTGGGCATCATCATCACTGATGACTAAAATCATCCAAGCAGACCTCTAAAGCAGTAGGTAAGGACTGGGGGTGTTAGGGTGTATTAGTAAGGGTATCACAAGTGGTAAGAGGAGGTATAATCCCTCTGTACAAGACATTGGTTAGGCCCATCTGGAGACTCATGCAGTATTGGAGGCCACACCTTCACAAGGACATTAACCAAATTGAGGCAGTCCAGAAGGGCAACCAAAATGGTGCAGGGACTGCATCAGAAGACATATGAGGACAGATTAACGGAGCTCAATATGTATACCCTTGAGCAAAGGAGGGAGAGAGGTGATATGATCGAGACATTTAAACACCTTAAGGGCATAAACAAGGTGAAAGAGTCTAACATGTTTAAATATAAGAAAAATAGCAGGACAAGAGGACACAGCATGAGATTAGAGGAGCCCATTAAGGGGAATATGAGGAATTCTTTTCACAGAAAGGGTGGTGGATGCATTGGAATGGCTTACCACAAGAAGTGGTGGCTATGGAATACAGTGCAGAGCTTCAAACAGGCATGGATAGGCATAAGGGAGCAATACAAATGACTATGAATAGATAGGTCACTGACAGAGCAAAGGGCCGATGGCACATTTATGAGGTAGAAAAGAAATGGGCAGACTGGATGGGCTTATGGTCCTTATCTGCTGTCAACTTCTATGTTTCTATGTTTCTATGGTGATTTGCGTATACATCCCATGATGCTTTGCATTATGGCTGAACCAGCCTAAAATGTCATGGTGATTTGCATATACATCCCATGATGCTCTGCATTATGGGGGTATGTGTGATTTTGTATTTCTTTCAAACTTGGCTTTATTGCCGGTGCCCTTTGGGGTAATCATTGCCTTGGTGCTTTTGCACTGAGGTTCTTTGTTGTTAATACTAGATAGTAGCATATTACCATGATGACCCAGACTGCTAAGGTGTAAGCTAACTAAGCCAGTGCTGGAGGTAGGCTCAGGAGCAGACTATTAATTCATAGGATTCATAGGAATAATACAAGTCGGTAAGTGACAGCCATTTTGACTTGCCATTTTTCAATGGAATATCCAGTTATCTCCATACCAGTTAAGTGATTATCCAGTGAGATTTTGAACATTTTGAACTGGCCTATGTTTGTAATATGAACTACACCACGTGGTAGACTGTTCCAGATAGCTACCACCCTTTGATTTAACCATGCTCCTCATTGGCTTGTCCTATAATTGTCCCCTTTAAGCTAGAGATCATGACCCCTAATATTTCTGCACTGCACCTTTAATTGCAAACCAATACATTCCCATATATCACAGTCCCTGAATGCCCTACAAACAAGACACAAATCTCTCTATCTCCTGTACTCCAAGGAACACATGCTCAACTCCCTGAGCCTATCCCCATAAACTTTGGGATATTTTTTACCAACTTGATGGTCCTCCTCTGAACTCCCTCAGTCTCCAGATATTACCTTTTTATTGTGGGCCCATGAATTGCCTGCTGTTCTCAAGATGCGGCCCACCAGGACTCTGAACAAAAACATCACCACCAGTTCCCTGGCCATTACTACTTACATCACGGGAAACACAACCCAGTATTTTGTTTCCCTTCTTGACTGATGCCTAACAGTATTGGTCGAAAGGTAACCTGTTAGGTAGGTGTACCCCTAGATCTTTCTCTTCTACTGTGAACATAATTTCCTTTCCATTAGGTAATTATTAAAATGTTTTATTTTTAGCTCCAAAATGCATTACAATTGCACTTTTCAGCATCAAACATAAGTTTGTTTTGCTTTGCCCAGTTTTCATAATTTGCTATTTCATTCTGTTTAAACAGATTAGATTAACTGATTTAGGCGCAGCTAGCCTAGAGGGGTAGTAGTTGCTCACACCGGGGCAAGGTGGATATAAACAGTATGGGAGGAGGGAATGCCAGTGTCAGGGATTAGGAACAGTTGCAGGAGAGGGTTATTGCCTAATAGAAGCTCCCACAATCTTTGGTGTGTGCATACACTGTTGAGACAGGTTGCAGGGCTGATATGGAGTAGGTTATTGCTGGGGATCTCGGAACAGTATTTAAGAAATAATGACCGAGAAGCCAGACATTTCCGAGGGATTGACGACCATTTATTTATTTTATTTATTTATTGAGTATTCGGATATACCTTTGAGTCAAAGACTCCTTTACAAAGGTTCCACGTCGCAGAAAGCATAACATACATGAGTAATTCAACAAGGTACATAGTCCACCATATTTACAAAACAGTGAAGGCTAACAGATGGTTACTAGTAGTAAATTATACTGGGGGGATGGGTGGACCAAGGCGCTCTGGGAGGGTGAGGGTGGTGGAACAGTGGCTCATTCCTCTAGTTGTACCTCTCCACAATTCATATGCCATTCTAACATACTAAAATGCCAGCAGAATAGGCCTAACGGTCTTTCGCATCTGCTCGTTTGGTCAGCCCCCAACCTGGGAACTGACCTTGCTTCCCCCCTCACCCTCTCTGGCTTCTCCTTCCCAGTCCGTATATTCCCACTGCACAAGACTTTGTGTCCAGAACCCTTCCCTGTACCTGTCCCACCCTCTTGAACCCCTCCACCATCTCTGCCTCCGCCAGCCCCTGGGCACCGTGATTCCATGGCTCCACCACCCTCTCAGTGAAGTAGCACCTCCTCCTTTCTCTCCTGAATACCCCCTCCAGCTTCCACCCATGCCCTCTAGTTGCCCCCTTCCTTCGAGCACCTTGATTGCTGCTCCCCTATTTAACCTCTTCATGTACTTGAAAACCTCTAACATGTCCCCCCGGCCCCTTCTCTCTTCCAATGTGTACATATTTAGCTCCTTGAGCCTCTCCCCATAGGTCCTGTCCCCCAAGCCCCAGATCATTTTGGTTGCCCTTCTCTGGACCCTCTCCAGGAGTTCAGTGTCCCTCTTTAAGTATGGCCTCCAAAACTGCACGCAGTACTCGAGTTGAGGCCTCACCAAGCAGTTATACTGGGGGAGTATCACTTCCTCCTTCTGAGGTGATCCCCTAGCAATGCATCCCAGCATCCTGTTGGCCTTGGCCCCTTCTGGAAAGAGCAAGGTTCCTCTATGATGGCACCCAATGTTGGGTAAGTTACTTTTTCTATTACTTTCTGTTACGTTTGGAAACTTGTTACAGGAAGCTCTGTGCAATCACTAGCAAGGATGGAGAAGTACTAGAAAAAGTAATACACCTTACAATTATAGTTACTTATTTCTTTTAATACAAAAACAATACAAAAATAATAAATAACTAAAACAGATCACATTTTTTGAAAGTAATAGGTTAGTTACTAGTTACTTAAATAAATGTAATCAGTTCTAGTTATGTATTTATTTTGTATAAAATACATAAGTAATTGTAACTGTAGGTGTATTATATCTTCAGTACTTCTCCATCCTTGCTAGTGACTGCACAGAGCTTCCTGGAACAAGTTTTCAAAAGTAATAGAAAGTAATAGAGAAAGTAACTTACCCAACACTGATGGCACCCTCAGTGGAGACCAAGAAGGATGCTGGAAACCTCCACAAGGGAGACCCACAAAAGGGTGTCAAGGAACACTCAGGGGAAGGAAACAGCTTCTTATAGGGGATTCAGTTGTTAGGGGGGTAGAACTGGGAAGGAGAGGAGGTAAGGTGCTTGCCGGTGCCGTGGTTTGAGGGACAGGAAGCGAATCTCAGGATTGCAGGAGCAGCATCAAGGGAGAGGAACTAGATATCATTGTCCACCTTGGGACAAATGACCTAGCAGGGCATGAGATCAATGCAGTGCAGGAGGAGTCTGTGGAGTTGGGGAGGGCCTCAGAGAGTAGCAAGCACGGTAACCTTCTCAGAGGTGCTGCTTGTCTCATTTTATGGGCGAGGCTAGGGTACTGCAACCATGCAGTTCAAAGAATGGTTGCAAAACTGGTGCAGAGCACAGGGTTATAGCTTCACTGGGGACTGGGGTCCACCTGGAGAGATGTAGGTCTATACTGGGCATGGTCTGCATCTGTCCAGGAAGGGAACCAAGTTCCTAGGTGATAGGTTTCAATGCTTCATTGGCAAACTTTTAAACTAGCCAAGGGTGGAGGTGTTGATAGGAAGCAGGAAATTCCAAGCCTCCCCCCACAAAACACAGCAGTTAATAAGGTAAACACCGAGGTACAGAGTTTGACAGAGGGCAGGACAGGGGTAAATGGAAAAATAGACAAAAGCAATAAGGATAGGGATGGGGGGGAAGGATAAAGCCAACATTAAATGGAGGCAGTGGTCAAGCGCCCATAGTCTGGAAGCGGCTCCCTTAGCTAGTAGCCCTGATGGAAGAGGAACACCTGATATTGTGGCAGTCACGGAAACATGGTACATGGAGAACCATGACAGGGATGTCAGCATGCCAAGGTATACAATCTACAGATGGGAGAGCCGGAGAGGAAGGGTAAAAGAGGAGGAGGAGGAGTAGCTCTCACATAAGGGAAGGGATCAAGCTACAGAACTGAAGGGCAAAGGGGAGGACAAGAGGCACTGTGGTTCACCTTGGAGCAAGTGCTACCACAGTCTGCACAGGGTTGTATACAGACCCCCGTCTCAGGGAGGAAGTGGACAAGAAAATGATGAAGCATTCTCAGAATAGCTGAAAAAGGGAGATACTGTTGATGGAGGACCTGAATATGCCAGATGTTAATGGGAAGACATTACTGCAGCCACATCCAAGAGCAGGGTCATTCTCGATGCCCTACAGGAGGCATGTCTAGACAGCTAGTGTTGGAACCCACTGGGAGGAGCAATATTAGACATGATACTCTTAAATGGAGAGAGGATCACATATTTAGTAGTGGGTAGTCATCTGGGAACAAGTGACCATCACACGGTGTGGTTCACAATAAGCACAACCATGGAGACAAGCCATACAAAAACGAGGATATTGGACTTTAGAAGGACTGACTTTGGCAAAATTGGTGAATACCTAAGGAATGCACTAGCAAATGGCCAGAAAGGAGGGGTGGAAGAACAATGGAGAAAAATCAAAACTGCCATGATGGAGCCAACAAGCCTTTGTGTGAAACAAATAAACACAAAACGGAGTGAAAAAAACACTATGGTTCTCAAAAGAGGTGGCAGGGAAGGTTAGGGAGAAAAAGATAGCATTCAAGAAGTATAAGGAATTACAGAAGGAGCATGACAGGGAACTGTATCAGTTAAAGCAGAAGAAAGTGGGGAAGGCAGTCAGAATAACAAAGGCCCAAACTGGGGAAAAGATAACCAACTCAGTTAGGAAGAGGGATAAAACATTTTATAGGTACATCAGGGAGCAAAGAAAGTTCAAGGAGGGATAGTGAAGCTAATAAAGGGAATGGGGGTAGGCAGAGGAGACAGTGAAGGAAGAGATACTGAATAAATACTTTGCTCAGTATTCACAAAGGAGAAGGAGTGGAGTTACCTAAACCAAACAATAGAAGCACTCTGGGCAGGGGGCTGACACCAGTCCATTTACAGAAGAAAGGGTCCTGAAAGAACTCCTGAAACTCAAGGTGGATAAAGCAATGGGGCCTGTCGGGATTCACCCCAGAATCCTAAAAGAACTGAGGGGGGACCTAGTGACACCACTGACCTCCCTTTTTAACAAATCATGGGAGGATGGGGTGGTACCTGAGGACTGGAGGAGGGCAGATGTGATTCCCCTTCACAACATGGGAGCAAGGGCGGAAGCAGGAAACTACAGACCTGTTAGTTTGACCCCAGTGGTAGGGAAATGATGGAATCACTTCTGAAAGAAAGAATTGTTGAGTACCTAGAGGCCAGCGGGGCACAGGACCCAAGGCAGCATGGTTTCACAGTAGGAAGGTCATGTCAGACAAATCTAATTGATTTCTTTGACTGGGTGACCAAAGTAATAGACCAGGGAAGGGCTGTGGCTCTGGCCTACCTAGACTTTAACAAGGCATTTGACACAGTCCCACACAAAAGTTTAATAATCAAGTTAGCCAGCCTGGGGGTGGGTCCCAGGGTGGTAGCCTGGATAGCAACTTGGCTGCACAACAGGACACGGAGGGTAATAGTGAAGGAACTCATTCCAAATAAAGGGGGGTTACTAGTGGGGTACCTCAGGGTTCAGTACTCTTTAATGTCTTTATGGGAGACATTGCAGAGGGTCTGGAAGGAAAAGTATGCCTCTTTGCAGATGACACAAAGATCTGCAACAAAGTTGATACACAAGGGGGGGGAGGAAAGGATGAGAAGGATTTGGCAAGGTTGAGAAATGGTCAAACGGTATGGCAACTTAGATTCAATGCAAAGAAGTGCAGAGTAATGCACCCAGGAAACAAAAACCCAGGAGAAGAGTACACAATGGCAGGAGAGGTACTAACAACAACAATAATGGAAAAATACCTGGGGGTAGTCATATCAGATGACCTAAAGGTGGGCAAGCAATGTGAGAAGTCAGTAAGAAGAGCTGAAGGGTATTGGGATGCATAGGGAGAGGCATCACAAGTAGAAAAGGGGAAGTGGTCATCCCTCTGTACAGACAGTTGGTGAGACCCCATCTGGAGTACTGTGTGCAGTTTTGGAGACCCCATCTCCACAAGGACATAGACAAGATGGAGGTGGTCCAGAGGAGGGCAGCTAAATGGTGCAGGGACTGCATCAGAAACTGTGTGAGAGAGACTGAGAGAGGTTACTATATATACCCTTGAGGAAAGGAGGGACGAGGGGACATGATAGAAACTTTCAAGTACCTCAAAGGAATCAACAAATTCCAGGAGGGTAGCATCTTTCAGAAAAAGAGTTGTGCAAGAACAAGGGCACAATTCAAAGATAGAGGGGGATGAGCTCTGGGGCAGCGTGAGGAAATATTTTTCATGGAAGAGTGGTGGACTCATGGAGCCACCTTCCTGAGGAGGTTGTGGGGTCTAAAACAGTGGGGGGAATTCAAGAATGCATGGGACAGACATAAGGCAGTTATAGTGGGGGGTAGGAGGAAGTAGACTTGGTAAACTTGAATCTTTAGCTTATCCAGTAGGTAGGGAAATGGACAGACTGGGTGGGCCAAGTGGTTGCTATCTGCCATCAAAGTCTATGTTTCTATGTTCCCTCCAGCCAATCGTTAATCCAAGGAAATGATCAACTTTACGATTGTTATTGTGATTATAAGTCTAATCGCAATAACAGCTTTCATTTTTACACTTTTTTTAGTGACTTTTATTTATTTTTAGTGCTGTGGCATGAGCTGTGCTGCACGAGAGTGTCTAACATTTAAGATGTTGTGTGCCCCGCAGTGTCATTTGGCAGCTGGATCAGTCATTTCTAAGACAGTAATGACTGATCCAGTAGCCAGTCTGGAGTCTTGCTCTGCTCATGAATATTAAATCAGATTCATAATTAAAAACAAACAACAGCTCTTAATTAGTCACTGGTGCACTAAATCTCAGAGGCTGTTTTATTTGGGCGTCAGTGGTGTGACTAATTTTCAAATTCTGACAGAACAGAATTCCACAAAAGTTTGGAAAATTCCACCTTATGTCATGGAATTTCATCAGTGGCAGAATTCTGAAATTTCCAAAGTGGATTTTTTTTGGGGGTGGGATTAGTAACCTCGACTTACATAGAATTGTGGATTCTTCTTCCACAATCTGCAGAAAATTATTCACAGTTTACTTAATCTACTGACAGAGATTATCCATCAGCTTACAGAGAAATCCTTTCTGGAACGCCACAGAATTCAAAAAGAAATTCCAGAAAGTATTTCGGACGTGGACATTCCATTCCACACAGATTCTGCCAGCAGAATTCTTTAACTGCACAGCTCTACTAGGTGTATTCTAGGTTCTAGCTAGGAGTAGACCCTAACTATCTAATCCACTTTCAGGGTGGGAGGTCCCTGGTAAGATTATCAGGACTGACCTCCAGTAGCTCTTGCAGTCACTCTGGAGCTTCCTACTCCTAAGTGACTCTGGCTTGTGACAGGGTTACATAGCGTCTTTTGAGACCTTCCCCTCCTCCTTTCCTTAAAGTCTGTTGCAACAGCACTCCTTTTCTCTTCCCTACTTTCCCCTTCTTGTTTCTTTTCCCCATTGGACTGGAAGGCCATCTGTCTAATGTTCTTTCTGTCACTGGCACTTATTTTCTTTGTTTCTGGTCTCTCCTAGTTAAGCTATGTAAATCCTAAACAATCTCCTTCTCGATCATTATGCATACTCGTCTGCTCGAATGCTCTGACTTACGTATGCTCGAATGTGCGTTAATTGGTAGCGAGTCAGTGGTAAAAACAAAAGAAGTAAAAGTACATCTAAAATTCTGTTAATTCAGAGTAGGAAATCACAGGTTAAATTGCTCGGGTTTTTCCGCCTATCAAGTAAGAACCCCCATTCTCAAAAAGGTAAAACCCTGTCATGCCCTGAGCGAGAGATTAAGCTTTAGATAGCTCCAGTTTATGAACCTCTGTGACGACTGCTACTGGAGTTTAGGAAAGATGAATTAAGACAGCAGATGATTAGGGTTAGATTAAAGTTTGTTAATCACCCACTAGGTGTAATGTGGCACCGGAGCAGCCGAGTGCCATATTGCTCTTAGGTGATTAACTGACTGTTAATCTAACTCCTGGAGTGCCTTATTACATTATAAAACACACCAAAAGAAAAGAGTTTAAAGTATACTTTTTCAATGTTTTCCTATTTAGGGAGATTTTTAATAAAATAGTTCCTTTCACCAACAGTTTAAGAATGCTGTTCTGTAATCAGAATGCATCATTCCACTACATTCAGCAAGGCTAGAGGATGGAATGCTGACAGAAAGAATTCATGTGCCATGGTGATCAGGCTGTACATGACAGTATAACATGGATTAATATAAGGCTGTTGGAATCCTAACAGCCAATCAGATTGCAGCATTTCTGAGACCCTTTTTATAATGTGGAATAGACACCCTTTTCCTGTGGAGTCTCTATGCTTAGAAAATCTGTTTATTTGATTTGAAAAGGGCTCTGTTCAGTAGCGAGTGTTTCGTTTTGTAAACCGCGCTATGTAGCGCTTCTTGCCCACTGAAACGCTTCAGTAAGGAAACAGTTATTTCAGCAGGGTAAAGCAAGGAAGAACCATCATGAGACATATGGAGTGAATAATAATATTTGGACAGTCTTGTCTTTCAAATTATACCTACTTAGTGTAGTTTGCTCTGTGAAAAAGGGTAGGGTTCTGCCTCATGCCTTCAGGATCCCCTTAGTTTCCATCTGTTCTACTTAAGAGCCAGCCGGCCGAATCAGTGCTTAATTTATTCTAAGAATAAAGGGGAGGAGCCTGTAGGAGCCTGACAGCCCATATTTCCATCAAGAAATTGTTTAAACCAAACAAAAATATGTTTAAGGATTCTCAACGTATTGAATATGTTTATTTTTAGTATCTGGTTATAAGAGAATGAAATAAAGCTTAATAAATAAAGAGTTCTTATGTAAATATTCAAGAAGGGGAGGAGTTTCCCTCATCACATGATGCTATAGCACTATAAATGAAGGGAAAGTGCTGTTATTATTCAGTTTGCTGTAGGGCTCAGCAGGGAGCTGACCCTTGTTTTACACTAGTATTTTCTAGTGGTTGTTTATCGTTTTGTGCTTTACAAAGTTACGTTCTTTGTGTTTATTTGGATGATCCAATCCTCTTTATTTCTTTGTCGAACAGTTCGTTTATAACATTTTTTGTTTTCTTTGCTGAATAAAAGCTGATTTAATTTGGTACTTCAACTGGTGTCTGAATCTGAATCCCACAATTCTACTACATGGCTGAGCAGCTGTAACAGGGCCGGCAGACTTACTGCGCTTTGGAATTAGAGTTGAGTGAGCCACGCAGAACTCCTTTTCATGGAAATTGCTCAATGATCCTCTTCGCCTCTACAGGGTGCCTAATTCTTCACCTGCCTAAGGGCAGACAGTCACACAGGGCCATGGTATTGAGGCCCTCTCATACTAAGAATAGGCAATGCCTGAATACTGCCTGAAAATAGCAATGCATTTGTCTAGTGCACCCACCGTCAACAAAAACTAAACAAATAAGTCTCAGTCTCGGTACTAAATTTTAAGGGTGGTAGAAGGGCCATTTACCCCTCATTTATTTACTGCAAAGATTTTCTAGGAAGGGCATACTGAACCAATAACAGCTCATTTCCAGATGTATCCTGGGGAAAGGGAAGTGGGGAAAAATGTGCATAGAACATCCATACATCTGTAACCCTAGGTGCGCTATCCCATGGGCTACTACCCCTGCCTGTATGGCTAGTGACAGGTTAAGGGACCTAGGTCCAGTGACGGGTGCCTCCACCCAGAGGTCAGGGTTGGTAGTGGTTAAACTAGCTTGGGTACAGCCCTCTGGGACACTGTGACACCCCCCTTTGTTCCCGCTAGTGGCCCACACAGTACACGGGAGTTACCTTCTCAATACCCCACATATGCAGACTTTTGCACATACAGTACCACTTACCCTCAGGACTGATTCTGCAGCTCGTCCCTGAGGACCCCCTGTAAAACAAGGTTAGGTAATGCACACAACCACAATGCAATGCTGGCACTATATGTATTGACACCACAGACAGATTATAAGGCAACAACAACAAATATGATTTATTTAGGGGGCAGTAACAAGGAAGGGGCAAATCAGTTTGATTGAAACATAGAAACATAGACTTTGACGGCAGATAAGGACCACTTGGCCCACCCAGTCTGCCCATTTCCCTTCCTATTGGATAAGATGCGATTCTAGTTAACCAACAGCCTACTTCCTGCAACCCCCCACTACAATTGCCTTATGTCTGTCCCATGCATGTTTGAATTCCAACACTCTTTTAGACCCAATAACCTCCTCAGGAAGGCGGTTCCATGCATCCACCACTCTCTCCGTGAAAAAAAAATGTCCTCACATTACCCCTGAGCCTTCCCCCTCTATCTTTAAATTGTGCCCCCTTGTTCTTACACATTTCTTTTTCTGAAAAATGCTACCGTTCTGGACTTTGTTGATTCCCTTGAGGTACTTAAAAGTTTCTATCTTGTCCTTTTGACGGTAAACACACGAATCACAGTAATGTGAATGCACTTTAAGGTCCAAAAGTCACACTCTCTGGGTACCCAGGATGGGGGGGGGGCTAGCCAGGTCCGTTGCCCAGGGTTGGCCAGCTGGTGCAGATGGATGGGACCCTGCAAGGAGAAAATACACACACAGCACGCAATTGTAATCCGGAGCTGGATGGCTCAGTCCACAGAAAGAAAACTCAAAGCAATCAGTTGACACACTTTGATTAAATGAATGGTACAGGGAGCTACCCTGATTTGTACTCACGATACCCAGAGCTGGGAACAGGATGGAGAACATTCGGTCTGGATTGCCAGACGAGCAGGGTATGGAGACAAGACCCTCGTGACAGGGCCCAACTGCATCTGATAACAGGTGAATTCAGTCCGAATCAAGCTGGGTTCTGCTTTCAGCTTCAGCACACAATTCACAGCACAGGGGAAATAAGTTTGCGATTCCCCACAAGCACCAAGCACATTCATATGTAAAGGAAATTACTATACCAGGCAGGCTGCTCCTCGATCCTGATCGCAAAACACTGCAAAAACCCAGGAGCACTCACAGCAGCTTCAGTTCCTGACAGGCCGATCGCACTTTATCAAAATCTTCAGTCTTCTACAGGTTAAGCAGGGTTCCCACACTTCTGCTGCTTCTTCCTTCTACAACGGCTTGGATTCAGTCCGATGAAGCTGTAGTAACGGCCGGACCCACTTGGGGGCTCACACACCCACTTCCCGCATCTAACTACTGACTAGCAACAGAACTCCTTCTTTCACAGCCACCTGAATCTGCCTTCCCAGCAACAGTGCAGGGCATTTCCTTGAGGCTCACACAGTTCAGTTGGTTGGTCTGACTGTCAGTCACAGCAGGGTTCCTCTGTTGGTGCAAAAATGCACCAAGGTCCAAACTACAATTCCCAGAGGCCCTGCCATACAGCCCCATTATAGCAGGCTCCAGATGAGAGTCCAAGTTCTGATTCGCCCACAGCAGGCTCCATCTTAGAGTCCTCACACACTGATTGGTCCAACTCGGCAGTCCAGGACCAAAATGGAGAAACAGATTAGAAACAGTTCATACTGCAAAAGAAGCAGGTTAGACAAACTACATTTTCATGAATACTCTGCATTTCTCCCCAGAATTAGTTACATCTTCCAAGAGTGCTCACTCTGCCCACTTAGCGACGTTAGAAACAGAACACTTAGCCAGCAGCTCGGGCGGGACTCGGGCTTAAACACACACTGTCCCCCCAGTTAAACTAATTATGTCTGCAAGCAGACAGCTCTTAAAGAGATAGTACTTGGAGGCTTATAACACTCTCTATGGCCCACATTGAAACGGTATTTCGCTGAACGCCACCCAGACTTGGAGCACTCAGACAAGCTCCTGAAGATTTTTTTGGGAACCCCTATTTACAGGGGTTACACATCAATACATCAAGAATAAGGGAAGGGAAATATAGGGGACATGATGTGCGTCCATGTGATATGGAATTTATCTTCATGAGTGATCCATGAATGAAGATAAATAACAAAGCTCACGGAGACACATCACATGTCCAGTTTATACAATATATACCTGCATTTTACAATTTTCTCTTTGAGAAGAGACCGCTAAAAGTAAAAGCGTATGAGGGTTTCAAAACAAATAAGCGTAGTTGCCCGTGTGGTCCTAGTAAGAACAGATCCAGAAGCAAATGATTTGATACCTTTTATTGGACCAACATAGATGTACAACAAAAGAACAAAGTGCTCTAGCTTTCAGACCAAGCAAGTCCTTCTTCAGAAGCTTTATAAAGCTTACAAAGCTTCTGAAGAAGGACTTGGTTGGTCCAAAAGCTAGAGCACTTTGTTCTTTTGTTGTAACATCTATGTTGGTCCAATAAAAGGTATCAAATCATTTGCTTCTGGATCGGAGGGTTGTAAATTAACTGCAAGTGCCATGCAGTTCTGGGAGTACATTGCCTGCTCTGACTCATGGTTTAGTGCAGCGCGAGGGACAGCAGAGAGGCCAGCTTGTGCTAGCGACATACCCCACTAGCAAGATAAATAGAATGACGTACTCTGCTAGCAGGATAAACAATTTATCTAGCTAGTTAGGGTTCTATGCCTGTGACAGTGTTTTTATCTTGGTGGAAAAAAAAATTATAAGTTGAGTTCTGTCTAAAGATATTTTTCAAAGGTTTTCCTGTGGCATCAGATGCTCTTTCAGGGATGCACAAATATTTCAGTTACACATTTGTGCGGAATGTGGAATTTCACCAGTAGTACTCGTGTAGAATGGCAACCCACTTATTCCGTGGAATTCCGAAAAGTGTTTCTATGTAAATCTGTCAAATAATATTCCTTGGATTACATAATCATCAGACTATTATTTCGCAGTTTGCAAAAAATAAAAATCTGCACCTTTACATAAACTGCGGAATACGACTCTGTGGTTAACATTCCGCTTTTAGCAGGCATGACATAATACTGGGGCACTTATTTCTTTCTCACTTCTAAAGCTGTGTTTCAAACATATGGGCAAACCACACTCATTGATAATACAGAGGTTGTTTTAATTTGTGTTGTGCATTCAAGAAAAAGTTGAGTGCCCTTGGGATCCCCAGGTTTCAGTAGTCCTGGTAGCACGGCTGGTTAGTGCAGCGGAACACTGTTCTGAGCAGACCTGGGTTCAGATGCCAGCTAGGGAACTTATATCTTTCTCACTTCTAAAACTATGTTTCAAACATATATGCACTCTGCACTCTTTGATAATAAAAATGACATAATACCCACAGGTCATTACTTTCCAGCTGTCACAACATGTGACTGTACTTAGCCCAGGGTGGACAGCGGGAGCAGCAAACAAAAGATGAGAGCTTATAAAAACTAAGATGCACTGCAGGCTATTGAATCTCCTCACTGCTGCAGCTGTCCTCTGATGTCAGCTGCAGGGGATTATGGGATTTGTAGTGACAGAAAATGTTGGCTTGCAAGTTAACAGAGTCAGTCTAATAAATCTACTATACTGCAGTAAACAGGAAGTAAAAAAAATATTTTTGCACACAAAGTGCACATTAAGATCAGCCTGACATTTGCATGTGAGGCTCTTAGTGCTGACTGTTGTCCTTTAAAGCGCAGTTACAAGGGGACATGACTGGAAACTGGGGGTGGGAGGTTTAAGAGGGACATTAGAAAGCTTTCTTTCACTGAGAGAGTGGTGAAGCAGTGAATAAGCTGCCTGAGGAGGTGATGAGGCAGGGACGATCAGTGGGGTCAAAGTCAGATGGAAATGATTCAGGAGCATGGTAAAGTGAAGGGAGTAGAAGCGGGGGAGGAGAGAAAGGCCTGTGGGAATCATGTAAATAAAAGCAAATTTAAAGGGCAGACTGGGTGGACTTTGAGTCTTTTTCTGACATAGCTTCTATATATCTATGTATGTATACATGAGAAGTACTAAAAAATGTTAACTCTGAGGGCTCACAGTTCTACAAGGATTCCTGTATTTTCCAGGGAAATGAAGCCATCTCCAGAGCATTCGTTCCCATAGACGTACATTGGTTATATAGGAAAACAAAGCAATTCGGCTTCCACAGGAAATAATGTAATCCACAGGAAAATATGGGAACAGTTCCCTGAGGTTTCAAGGAAATGCCAAATCAATCCGGGGAGCACTGAAATCTAAGCCAAATTGTGCCTAAATATTGCATGTTTTCACTGCTGTCTCAACTGCATCAGGGCTCTATAAATGCTGGCATTTAAAATGCGCTTGTGCAGATGCTGTACCAGGAGGTAAGGTCCTGTCTGTACATTTTAGAGAGATCAAACCTGGTTCTCAATGCTAACCACTTTCTGCACTCACACACCCAATTATAGGAGATCCCCCCACCCCCAAAAAGAAGCAGCCCTTTCCACCGTGGCTATCAGGTGGAGAATACAACATCCTGGTATTGTTATGAATTGAAATTCTGTGCCTAAGCGTCAATGCGGGCAATTAAACAGGATGCTGAATATTTACTTTGTTGCGCTGTTTTCTTTAATTGGCCCTCCAAAAATCGTTAGCAGTCACTGCAGTCCTGAGAGGCCACTCTGCTACATTTCTCTATCTACGACTCCCGTATGACAATGCCAGCAGCATATCAAATAAGTAGAAGATTTATTTTGCCCAACAGGCGCCAGCTCTGAAATCCCTGACTTAATAAAACACGTCCTGCAAGCTATTTTTTTTCTAGCGCCTCTCATAACTGGTTGTTGACTTGACTGATAACAGAGATAAGGGTGCAATGTGTGTGAGTGAATGAGTGAGTGAGTGTGTGTGTGTGTATGTTTGTGTGTAGGATAGGGGTTATCCTAGGTGAGGAAGAAATGAAAAATTTGAAAAAAGGAAGGAATTTAGTATTTTAAAGCATATCTTTCAGAAGGAATCCCAAAGCATTTTAACAAGCCAGGAAGGGAGGAAAGAAAAGGAATTTGGTTTTATATAGTGGCATCCATAGAAACATAGATGTTGATGGCAGATAAGCACCACAAAACCCATCCAGTCTGCCCATTTCTTTTTCTACCTTATGAATGTGCCATTGGCCTTTGCTCTGTCAATGGCCTATCTATTCATACTCCTCTGTATTGCTCCCTTATGCCTGTCTCATGCCTGTTTGAAGCCCTGCACTGTATTCATATCCACCACTTCCTGAGGTAGGCCGTTCCACTCTTTCTGTGAAAAAGGACTTCCTCACATTACCCCTTAATCGGCCTCCCTCTACATATACACACTGTATCCCAAAGTGTTTTACAGTTAAAAGGAAAAGTTCATTTATATTTATATGTACACACTGGATTCCAAAGCTCTTTACAAGCCCGGAAGGAAAGAAGAGAATTTTTTTTTTGTGGTGTCTTTCAGTACACACTGTATCCCAAAGCAATTTACAAGCCAGGAAGGAGAGAGGAAGAATACTTTCTTTTTTTAATATAGTGCCTTTCATAAACTCACTGGCCAGGATATTCAAAGGGGTTGCGGCTGGTGCAACTGAGTTGTGCTGGCGCAACCCCACATTGCACCCCAGCAGGATATTCAAAAGGCTGCCAGGCGCAGCACAACTCCCAACGTGCAGGGGCGCAATGTAATCCTAAGCAGCGCAGATGCAGGGGGGCATGCCCATGCATATGCAGCACAACCCGCTATATATGCTGGCGCAACCCCTTCATGCGCCGCGCACTGGTGCTCAAAGATGAGCTACAAAAAAACAGGCTCAACACACTGGCCACCCACAGGTGGGTGGCTGTAGTCAAGGCACAACACAGCAGCCGCCAGCCTTGGGTGCACCCGCCAGCAGGAACACTGTCCACAAGCACCCTGACCCCTGGTAGTCTAAGTGCCCCCACCTGGCGCCTGATCGCAGGCTGTTGTACAACATGCTGATTTACCTGGTGTGTAGTGGTAACGCCCCCCATGTACACCCGATCGCGGACTGTAGTAAATAGTAAATATTCCTGGTGGTCTAGCGTTAACCCCCCGTACGCCCGATCGTGGGCCATTGTGGAAATGAAGAATTACCTGGTGGTCCAGTGGTACCCTCCTCCCCACCCACCCGTAGAGGTTCCCCAGCCACCCAGCACCCCCCATCATCGGCAGGCGGCAGCACCCCACCCGCATGTCGCCCGGCCGTCCGCCGAATTACAGCGTACAGTATGATCTGTACGCCTATTGGTCCACAGTGTGGACCAATGGGCTTACAGACCATACTGTACTACACAGGACCAGAAATGTGAATAGCCCACCAGGGTTCCAACCCCCGATGGGGGCAGCCTGGCAGGGCACCAGGCGCAATTCACGGGGAGCCAGTGCATCGCATGCAAATGGAGCCATAAAGACATGCAAATGGCCCCATTTGCGCCTTGCATATAGGGTTGCCACCTGTCAGGTTTTTTACCTGGTGATCAGGTTTTCAGGGTCCCTATCAGGTAATCCGGTTTTGCTCTGTGCTGGTCAGGTTTTTGAGCCATTTTGAGCAGTCACATACTTTTGAAACAAATGCTGTCATATCATTCATTGTTTCAGCTACATGACCAGGTTATAGAAACATAGAAACATAGAAGTTGATTGCAGATAAGACCGCAAGGCCCATCCAGTCTGCCCATTTCTTTTCTACCTTATAAATGTGCCTTCATTTTGCTCTGTCAGTGACCTATCTATTCATAGTCATTTGTATTGCTCCCTTATGCCTATCCCATGCCTGTTTGAAGCCCTGCACTGTATTCATAGCCACCACTTCTTGTGGTAAGCCATTCATGCATCCACCACCCTTTCTGTGAAAAAGAATTTCCTCACATTCCCCTTAATCGGCCTCCTCTAATCTCATGCTGTGTCCTCTTGTCCTGCTATTTTTCTTATATTTAAACATGTTAGACTCTTTCACCTTGTTTATGCCCTTAAGGTGTTTGAATGCCTCGATCATATCACTCTCTCCCTCCTTTGCTCAAGGGTATACATATTGAGCTCCGTTAATCTGTCCTCATATGTCTTCTGATGCAGTCCCTGCACCATTTTGGTTGCCCTTCTCTGGACTGCCTCAATTTGGTTAATGTCCTTGTGAAGGTGTGGCCTCCAATACTGCATGCAGTACTCCAGATGGGGCCTAACCAGTGTCTTGTACAGAGGATTATTACCTCCTCTTACAACTTGAGATACCCTACTAATACACCCTAACACCCCCTAGCCTTACCTACTGCTTTAGAGGTCTGCTTGATGATTTTAGGTCATCAGTGATGATGATGCCCAAGTCTCTTTCTTCCTTTGTGACTGCTAGCAACTCCTCCCAGCCTATAGGTGGCTTCAGGTTCTCTTCCCTATGTGCATGATTTTGCACTTCTTTGCATTAAATCCCAGTTGCCACTCTTCTGACCATTCTGCTAGTTTATCCAGATCTCTTCTCATTCTGCCCACCCCATCTGGATCATCTACTCTGTTGCAGATCTTGGTGTCATCTGCAAACAGACAAGCCTTACCCTCTAGTCCATCTGCAAGGTCACTAATGAAGATGTTGAAGAGGACTGGCCCCAGGACTGATCCCTGAGGTACCCCATTGTGACTTGCATTTCTTCTGACTGTATACCATTTACCACCACTCTCTGTTTTCTGCCCACAACCAGTTTGCCACCCAGTTGACCAACTCTGACCCACCCCAGCCTACCCAGCTTATTTATCAATCTTCTATGTGGAACAGTGTCAAAAGCTTTTGCTGAAGTCAAGGTAGGCGACATCAACTGCTCCCCCTTGGTCCACCACTCTGGTTACCCAGTCAAAGAAATCTATGAGATTAGTTTGACAGGACCTTCCTTTTGTAAACCCATGCTGTCTTGGATCCTGTGCCTCTATGGATTCCAGGTGTTGCACTATCCTTTCCTTAAGGAGTGCCTCCATAATCTTGCCCACTACTGAGGTAAGACTGACCGGTCTGTAGTTCCCCGCCTCCTCCCTGCTACCACTCTTGTGGAGCGGATCACATGAGCCCTTCTCCAGTCTTCTGGGACCTCTCCTGTGCTCAGAGACTCACTAAACAATTCTGCTAATGGCTCTGCTAGTTCCTCCTTTAGCTCCTTAAGTACCCTGGGATGTATGCCATCAGGTCCCATTGCCTTATCCACCCTGAGCTTAGCAAGCTCTTGTAGGACCCTTTCTTTTGTGAAGGGAGTAGTGCTCACCTCCCTCCCCCCTGTGTCCATGATGCTGAGCTGTGGGCCCTGTCCTACCTTCTCTTCAGTAAATACTGAGCAAAAGTATCTATTTAGGATAGATGCCTTTACAGGGTCCTCCTCCTCACATGCTCCCTTTTCTCCATTAAGCTTAGCAATACCCTCTCTGGACTTTCTCCTTTCACTAATAGACAAGTTCTGTTGTCACTATAGCCCTTTGTTTAAAGCAGTCAGCCTGGGAGGCGTAAGTATGGTGATTAACACTATTAGCACTCAATCCAATGACCATACTTTACACCTCCTACCTTTTGTAATAGTAACAGAACCAGTTGTCTTCTACTTTCATTTGCTGGTAAACATTTTCATCTCAAACAGAATTCAGGCATTTTTAAGTGTTTTAAATCATTTTCTTCCTCAAGAATAAAAGTATGGTCACTTCTTTAGCTTTGAAATAGTACTGTGGACATGAACAGGGAATGGAGCCAGAAAAAGATAGCAAGTACACATGACAGAAAAAAAATTATTATGTATTATTATATACCATGTATACTGTTGTATGCTATTTACAGTGTTTCTCTTGTCTCCCACCAGATCATATCTGTAAATGAGATTTATTTTATCTCTGTATGTTTATCTGGTAAACCAATGTCAATAAATACATCAATACATAAGTAAATACATAACTAGGAAGAATCTAGGAAAGTAACTTTAACAGGTACAGTACAGTATCTTAACATTTTTGTTGAACTGCTACTTTAAATGTATTTTATTGCTATAACAAATGTCTTTCTAGGAGGAACAATGCATGATGAGTCATGAAAAGGGGTGTGGCTAGGGCCGGGACTTAGGATCCAGTTTTTGCCTCATCCAAAGGTGGCAACCCTACTTGCATATATTATGGCCTCATTTGCCTGCCCCCGGCTGAATATTGCGGGTGATGCGCCTAGCACAACTGCACTTGCACTGGCGCATCCCCGTGCTTCATTTCTGCGTCTTGTGCTGGCGCAGTGTCACTGCACCATGTGCAGTATGTGTGCCCTCCGTGCCATATTCAACGGTGCTGAGCCATGGTGCATCACCGTTGAATATTGCCTGGTCCTGGCCCCGGCGCAGCCCAGTTGCGCTGCGCCCAGGCTTGCACTACTGCCCAGCGCAATCTGAATATCTGGCCCACTGTATACAAACACACAAAGTTGCCTGCAGAAAAAAGTCTATCTAATCTGCTTGTTGTGAAGCCCATAAACTTGTGTTTTCATGACACTCTGCACCCCTTCCCCTGGTACTCTTACTCTCCCAGGGACTCTGTTCCTCCCCCTTTAAATTCCCCAACCATTGTCCGAATGATTTTTTCATCCAGAGGCTCACTTCACCCTGCCACCACCTTCTGTGTGAAGAATTGCCTCCTGACCTCTTTCCTGAACCTCCCACATGCCAGTCTGCAGCTGGTCCCCCCAGTGTTCTTATTCTCCCTGAATCTAAAGAGATTCCCCCCAAACTACCACTTTGTTTATATTTTTGAGGTACCTGAGGGCCTCCATCATGTCCATTTGCTCCCTTCTCTCCTCTAGCAAGTACAACTTTAGGTTCCCCAGCCTTTCCTCATATGAGAGACCATGTTGACTGACCATGGATTGTCTTAGTAGCCCTTCTCTGTACTGCCTCCAGTTGGTGTATGTCCTTTTTTAGGTAGGGACTCCAATACAGCACACAGTACTCCGGGTGCAACATAAATCTGTAGAATACATACATTTATACATTTTTGTTTAACAAGGAGAGACACACTAAGCTGAAAGCTTGTTTGCAGGTGGGACCTGGGAGCACAAGGAAGTTAAGTACTTGCTCAGGGTCACACAGGAGTATGCAAGTGGGGCTGTGGGATTCAAATCCAGGTCTCCAGGTTTGCAGCTCAGCGCCTTAAACCACTGCCTATAACTGACTAACAATGGCAGTATGACCTCTTCCTTCTGATGGTACACCCTCTAGTTATGCAACCCAGCAACCTTTTCACCCTAGCCACTGCCTTCTTGCATTGCATATATGGTTTCAGATTACTTGTGATAGCTATTCCTGGTCCTCTCTTCTTCTAATACTGTGACCTTCATGCCCCTTACTCTGTATTCGGACCTTAAGTGCTTGCATCCTGTGTGCATGATCTTACACTTTTTTGCCTTCATCCCCATCTGCTGTATCCCAGACTGCCTCTGTAACTTCACCAGGTCCTCTTATAGATCCCCAATGCCCTACTCTGCGTCCACCCTCCGACAGAGCTTATCTCTCACACAGTGTATCCCAAAGCATTTTAAAAGCTGGCAATTTGGCTGGCAGTATGGCCTAGAGGTTAGAGTAACAAGTTGTGAACGAGCTTTGTGCATCCAGCAGGCCTGGGTTTGATTCCCACAACCTCCACTTGCAGACTGTATGACCCTGAGCAAGTCACTTAACCTCCTCAGTGCTTCCAGGTCACCCTCAAAACAGGCATTGTGCTCTTACGGACCTTACACCTAGTTACTAAGAATTTTGTTTTCTTTTTCAGTTGTTTAACCAGGAATGGCACACTAAGCTGAAAGCTTGTTTACAAGTGTGACTGGGAGCACAGGAAGTTAAGTGACTTGCTCAGGGTCACACAGTATGCAAGTGGGGGCTATGGGATTCAAACCCAGGTCTCCAGATTTGCAGCTCAGAGCCTTAAACCACTGTGCTATACTGCCTACAGAATAAAAAAAGCCAGTAAAGAAAGAAAAGTAAGTTGGTTTTATATGATGCCTTTGATACACACTTGATCCTAAAGTATTTATTCTTTTCCTTTTTTGTTCATTATAAGATTTTCTATCTGACCATACTTGGTCTGATGTGTGGAACAGCACTCTACCTGGAGGCTGACATATCTAGTTCTGTTCCCCTTCAGACCTCATTTTCATTGCCGCCTCCCTGACTGTGACATCACAACAGTCCAATTAGGGCCACTCGTTTGCTGCAACATTGGTAGCTTGTGATGTCACAGTATGTGAGGTCTCAATGCTGATGATGTGTGAAAGGGAACAGCACTATATATGCTAGCCTCCAGATGAAGTACCCAAGGAGGAGTTACCAGTTAGGGGGAGTGCAGCTAGCCCAGACAGAGGAGGAGGAGAAGGATCTGGGTGTGCTCATTACAGGGTCAATGAACAACTCAGCACAATGTAGGAAGGCAGCTGCAAAGGCCAACAAAATGCTGGGTTGTATTACAAGGGGCATATCCTCGAGGAGGGAGGAGGTGATTCTGCCACTGTATAGGTCATTAGTTAGACCACACCTGGAGTACTGCGTGCAGTACTGGCGTCCGTATCTGAAGAGGGACATTAAGTTACTGGAGGGGGTGCAGCGCAGAGCGACAAAGATGATCAAGGGGCTGGGGGACTTATCATACGAGAGGAGGTTGAAGGAGTTGAACATGTACTCACTGGAGGAGAGGAGAGACAGGGGTGACATGATTGAAACTGACATGATTGAAGAAGCCAGAAGGGGAAGGAAGGAAACATATTCAATTCAGTGCTTTAGAGTAACTGGTAATTGCTATTTTTCTTTTAAACTTAGATTGTGGGCTTTTAGTGACACTATACTTTCTTTGTTGTCTTTACTTATAATTGTTTTTGGGCTGTTGAAAATTTAAAACATAGTGGTGGTGTAATTCTGTGCTGTCTTTAATTGCTGCAAATTTTGCCCCCTCCCTTCCCTTACAACTCTTAATTATATGCCCTGATAAATCTGTTTGACAGGAGCTAAAACACAGGGTATAGTAAGGGTGTGAAGTAAGAGGGGGCATATGGGGAAGAAGCCCACCTCAGCACGACAAGTGTTTTGACTCATTTATTTATTTATTGGTTTCTTTTTCTTTAAAAAAAAAAAAAATTATCTGAGGATCAGTGACAGGATTTTTAGTACAGTAAATTAATAAAAAGGGAACTAGGAGAGCTTCAGTAGCAGACAAGTAGTGGAATTGCAGTATAATGTGGGGAGTAGTGCAATGCAGTGGCTGTGGGGCAGCCATATTCAGGCAGACCTTCTGGACACTGAGGTGCTGCCCCATCTGCATGCATCTCTGGACCGCGGGATGAGGTAGCCAGACTAGAGCGGAAGTAAACTGGGTCAGAGTACCATCACCCCTATCCAGGGACCACCCAGTCCAATGCAACTGCCTCAAAGGATGCTGAACGAGGAGCACTTGGATGACAGTGGGCTTGGGGGTTAGAGCAGTCAGCAGAGGCACATCCCAGATCCTATTCCACTAAGAACTCATATGCCACACTGGCAAATGAGGACAACCAAATAGAGGTACCCAGAGAAGTGGAAGGAAAGGATGTGGAGGTTAGCCAAGGAGGTGACCTCAGCGGAAAAGCAGGACCCCAGAGGAGGAGGGAGGAGGCAGCGAATCCTGGTGGGGACTCCATCATAAGAGGGATCCAGCTAGGAACACAGGAGGGAGGACAGGGCGTGAGGTGCCTACCAGGTGCCTGGCATGGAGGGATGGAAGGAAGATCCTGGGGATCACTGGGAAGGCAAGGCGGAGGAATGTGCTGGATGTCATTATCCACCTAGATACTAATGACCTGGCAAATGGGAGCCAAAGGAAGTTCAGGAAGAGTTTAGGAAACTGGGGAGGGTCTCAAGCAAGTAGCTACTTCTGTCACTTTCTCAGAAGTACTACCTGTGAGAGGCAAGGAGCATAGAGTGCATGCACCAGGAACTTTAACTTATGGTTGAAGAACTGGTGCTGTGGAGAGAAGGGTTGGATTCATTGGTGACTGGGGACCCACCTGGAGGGATGGAGGTTTGTCAAGCCTGACGGCCTGCATCCATCCATCCTGGAGGGAATCCAAGCACTCAATGATAAGTTTAAATGCTACATTGACAAGCATTTAAACTAGCAAAGGGGGTGGGGCCAGCAAGGAGGGTACCCACTTGCTCACCCCCACAGCTAGCAGTGGAACCAGTGAACCAGAGGAGTGGCTATCTCCTGCAAAGCAGCAAAAAGATGGAGATTAGTGCCCAAGAGGTGGATAAGCAGAAAAGTGGCAAAATTCAGCAGAAGGGCATACAGCAAGGAGAACCAGGGATAAATGACAACCAAGGAAGGGGCTGGAGTAGAACAGTGAAGCAGTCTAGGGAGGTCAAATCATGGAAAGCCATGTATGCAAATGCCAGGAGCCTTAGCAACAAGATGGAAGATCTGGAGGCCGTCATGGTACAGTCAGACCTGGACATTGTGGCCATCACTGAAACCTGGTGTAATGATAACCATGACTGGGAGATGGCCATACCTGGCTACAACATATTCAGAAGAGACAGAGCAGGCAGGAAGGGAGGAGGAGTGGCACTGTATGTGAAAAATGACATAAGGCCACAGAGATCCAGGAGGAACAAAATGGGGAGAGATACTGTGGGTTGCTTGAAAGGAAAATGGGGACAGCCATCGCACAGGTGTGGTCTAGACCACCAGCCCAGGAGGAAGAAACAGATAGGGGTTGATGCTAGCCATCCAAAGGATGGCAGACAAGGTGAGGTAGTACTGGTTGGAGACTTCCAATATTCCAGACGTGGACTGGAGCATCCCAGCAGCAGCATCAACTAGGAGCAGATTTATCCCAGACTCCCTTCAGGGTGCCTTCCTCAAGCAACTGGTCATGGAACCAACTCGGCAGAAGGCAATACTGGACCTTGTGCTCACAAACAGGGACAGTGTGATGGGGGTAACAGTGGGGGAGCACCTGGGAAACAGTGACCACCAGTCATTGTGGTTTGAAATCACAGAAAGAGCAGAACCAAACCACACAAAAACACGTATCCTGGATTTTAGGGGGCAGACTTTGGGAAAATGGGAGATACTTGAAAGAGGCATTAAGGGAATGGGACAGGAATCAGGGTTGAGGAACAGTGGGAGTATTTAAAATGGGGATTACAAGAACAACAGAATTATGCATTAAGCAGGTTAGCAAGAGGAAAGGAAGAGGAGACCATTATGGTTCTCCAAAGAGGTAGCAAAGAAAGTGAAAGCCAAAAAGATTGCATTCAGGCAATACAAAAAGACACAGGCAGAAGGGGATAGGGTGAAGTACCAGGAGAAGCAAAGGGAGGCAGGGAGGTCAGTAAGGGAAGCCAAAGCTCAGACAGAAGAACACATTGCAAAATCAGTGGGTAGAGGGGACAAAACCTTTTACAGGTACATAAGTGCAAAAAGAAAGACAGAGGATAGTGAGACTGAAGGGGAGGATGGGAGCCAGCGTGGAGGATGACAACAGTAAAGCTGACATATTGAACAGGTATTTCTGCTCAGTCTTTACTGAGGAAGAGGAGGTAATGGGTCTGAAGGGAGTAAAGGGTGAGAATGGTGCAGAAATGGACAGAAGTCCCTTTACACGAGAAAGGGTCCTGAAGGAACTGGAAGTAATAAGAGTTGATAAAGCAATGGGGCCAGACGGGTGCACCCCAGGGTCCTTAAAGAACTAAGAGAGGTGGTGGCTGAACCTCTGGCTATCCTGCTAAGCCGATCACTGGAAACAGGGAGGTACCCAAAGACTGGAGGACAGCAGATGTAGTCCCCTTATACAAAAGTGGGAACAAAGAGGAAGCAGGAACTACAGACCAGTCAGCCTCACCTCGGTATGGGGAAGATCATGGAAGCACTACTGAAGGAGAGATTGGTGGAACATCTGGTTATCAATGGACTACAGGACCCAAGACAGCATGGTTTCACCAGGGGAGGTCATGTCAGACCAACCTCGTTGAATTTTTTGACTGGGTGACTAGGAGGTGGATCAGGGAGGGCAGTGGACATGGCCTATCTGGACTTCAGCAAGGCCTTTGACACTGTGCCACATAGAAGACTATTACACAAACTGGGAATATGGGTGTGGGCAGGACAGTAGTGTGGTGGGTAGGTAACTGGCTGGGTGGCAGGACACAGAGGGTGGTGGTAAATGGCTGTCACTCACAGAGGGAAGAGTGACCAGTGGGTACCACAGGGATCAGTGCTGGAACCGGTCCTATTCAACATCTTCATCAGTGACATTGCGCAGGATCTAGAAGGCAGAATTTCACTGTTCGCTGATGACACAAAGCTCTGTAACAGAGTAGACACACCAGAGGGTGTAGACAGAATGAGAAGTGACCTGCAGAAAAACTTGAAGAATGATCAGGGGTTTGGCAGTTAAAATTCACTGCAAAGAAGTGCAAGATAATGCATATGGGGCACAAAAACCCTGGCACAATATATCAGTTGGGGGGTGAGGATATAGCATGCACCAAGCAGGAAAGGGATCTTGGGGTTGTCATCTCTGATGACCTCAAGGTAGGGAAAAGTGTGACAAGGCAGCAGGAAGCAAATAGGATGCTGGGATGTATAGGTAGGGGCATCACCAGCAGGAAAAGGGAGGTCATAATTCCGCTATACAAGACACTAGTGAGGCCCCACCTGGAGTACAGTGTACAGTTCTGGAGACCATACCTACGTAAGGACATAGACAGGGTAGAGAAGGTTCAGAGGAGGGCAACAAAGATGGTGCATGGATTGCATCACAAGTCCTATGAAGACAGGTTGAAGGAACTGAACATGTACTCCCTGGAGGAGAGGAGGGAGAGAGGGGATATGATAGAGACATACAAGTATCTTACAGGGAGGAACAGGGTGCAGGAAAACACTATTTTTAAGCGAAAAAGATGTTCCAGGACTAGAGGGCATGGGATGAAGTTGGAGGGAGGACGATTCAGAGGAAACATGAGAAAGAATTTCTTCACAGAACGGGTGGTGGACAAGTGGAACACCCTGCCAGAGGAAGTGGTGGGGGCTGAAACAATCACAGGATTTAAGAATGCATGGGATAGACATAAAGGAATTCTAGAGGTCAGGGGTAAGGGGCAACAGACTTCTAGGAAAACAAACTGAACTTACAAGCTCAAATGGGCAGACTGGGTGGGCCATAGGCCCTTATCTGCCGACACTGTCTATGTATCTATGTATCTATGAAACCTTTAAATACATGAAAGGAATAAACAAGACGAGTACAGAGGGGCTGTTCAAAGTAAGGAAGGGGAGGGCCACCAGGGGCCATGATATGAGACTGGACCGAGGAAGGTTCAGGAGGGAGATGAGGAGACACTTTTTTACAGAGAGGGTGGTGGCTGGGTGGAATGCGTTACCTGCTGAAGTGGTATGCAGTAGAACAGTGGACTGCTTCAAACGAGGATGGGACAGGACAAGGGGAGGGTTAATGAAGGGGAAGGATGGAAGGGAGGGGCAGCTGCAGAATAAGGGGTGCTAGCTGCACATTCGAGCAGACTTGATAGACCTCTAGGCCTTCATCTGCTGGCAAATTTCGTATGTTCAGTAAGTACAGGGGTCCCATACACTGTTGCTCTGTAATGCTGCAAAGTTGCTGAAAGGAGCACTGTGCAGAATAGGTCACCCTTGCATCCCTTTGTGCTGCACACAAAGGGGTCCCAAGCCTTTCTGTGTGCTGGCAAAAGGCCACTGTCCTGGCAGAGGGAAAGGGCTGGGAACGGTATACTAATAAAGTGCTGTGCTATGCACAGCCACTTTTGGCCGCTGGCAAACTACTGTACGCCCAAAGTGTGGCATCAGGTAAATCTACTGAAAGCTGTTCTAATGAGATGCTGAAAGTGTACAGCAGCTCTAAAAGACACCATCATGGCACAAAGGGGTGCTGATGTGGGACCAAGATCAGTGAGGGACCTATTATGTTCAACCACCACATGGGAAAGAGGGCTGTACTGTGGATGGGGGAGGTTTCACTGGATAGGCAGGGAATGATTTTACCTCTCCAGATGGTCAAAGGCCACTGGCCCACCAGGGAAGAATTGCGAGGGACTAAACATACCATTATTATCTTGGGTCACAAAGTACTCAGGCGGGGGGGGGGTATGGGGACAACTGAGATGACAGCACCTCTGCCACGGACATTTGGGCATCCCAGCTTACCATGCGACTGCCACATTGCCATACCCAAGAGTTGTGGGTGCTGCAAGTTCAGTGTTTGTGTCCGCAAACCTTACTTGCGCCCTCAAACATCTGACGGCCTACATTTGTGTTGCGACTTAGCTGCTAGGGGTGACTTCTCCCCCAATGTCTGAGATGGCCGTATGCGTAAGACAGTTTTCAGGGGTGGTAGTACATTGACCCTCTGTGAGACCCTGAAGCCCACGAGTAATGCTGTGCTTAATTTTCAGATACAGATAGAACAGAATTCCACAACATTTTGTAAAATGCCTCCTAGTTCTGCAGAATTTCGTTAGTAGTGGAATTCTGAAATTTCAAAAGTGGAATGTTTTTCTTGGATTAGTAATCTGTGGTTTACATGAATTGTGGATTCCTTTTCGGCAATCCTTGGAACCTTATTCTGCTGTTTACTTGATCCAGTGGAAAGTTATTACGTGGTTTACTGAGACATGCTTTTCAGTGTCATGCAGAATTAGAAAGAAATTCCCAAAAGCATTTAGGAAGAGGAACTGCCATTCTGCACAAATTCCGCCACGAATTACCCATACTCTGCACAGCTCTATCCGCCAGCAGGAGCCATGGGCAGGTCAGTGGGAGGTACTGTGCGGGACACTGGGCATCCAATCAGATGCAAAGACTAGCTCTGTGTTGGATCCCATGCCCCCCATAGTGCAGGTACTGGTGGGATACGGTAGCCTTCCAAGGACTGCCGTATCCCCATCAGGAACATCCTATATTAATGTATGACCCCCAGGCCTCGGTACAGGTTCAGGGTCTGCAGGCAGGTGGAGAGGATGACGAGTGGGCCCAGGGAACATCCTGTGGCCGGACTGATGGGAGTACATAAGCACTGTGGCTGCCCCTTGCACCACATAGCCTTGGCCACCTCTGCTGGCCTTGACCCAGTCACACACATTAGTGTACTGGTGGCACAGGATCTGGCGTAGAGTGGGCACGCCCCACAGGCTGTGGATCTGCACAGGTCACCACATGTGCTTAGTGGGACCTCACTGCACCAAGGACCTTAGCAAGCACCCTCCATGGTGCGCATTAGTATGGGGCCTACAGTAGGTGGCAGTGATGGTGGTGGTGGGATTCAAACCTCAGCCTCCAGGTTCACAACTCTGCACTTCAAATGATAGGCAACACTACTCCTCATGAGTACAGGTGTGAACATGGGGGTGGGGAGGTCATCAGATTTTTTCCCAAACCCATCACCATTCCTCTCATCCCTTGCCAGCAAATGGTGCAACACTGGTCCTTGAGGTGACACTCAATGTCATGGAAGGAGGAAGATTTAAAAGGAAATATCAGGGGAACTGCTTCCATGCTGAGTTGTGAAAACTCGTAACAGAATGCCAGGACTTGTGGGACCAGCTGATAACAGTAATGACCTGTAAGGTCAGACTTCACAAGTATTTTTCTCTTTTTAATTTACTATACTTTACTTGTCTGACTCCAAACGGCCTCCTTCAGCCCCTTTGCCCAGCGCAGCCCATGTCACCTACTAACTCTGGGACTTTCTTTGCTCCTTTGCACCCCCGGTGGATGCCTTCCTATGGGAAGGGTGATGTCGAATCAAAACCATGACAGCAAATATGTGTGGTCAAAAACCGCGGGGTCATAAGAGAGCCATGTGGTTTCAGAGTTCATTTATGTAATTTAGCATAATTTTGGACCACGTGGTTTTGTACTGACTGCACACAACTGTCCATGCATTTTTGGACCATGCTGTTTTCTCTCTAATATAGCACAGAGAAGGGCTGTCCGGGGGCCACCCCTAACTCTCGAACACAGTTTAGTGATAGTGAAGGAGTGAGAGCCTCGGTTAGCTGTGTGGAACCTGCAGCAGAGTGGCATGCATCATCCTGCATGGCTGGGTATTTTCTGTTTTCTTCTCTCCAAGCACCAAGAAATGGTGCAGCTGACTCTGAGACGTCTCTGTGCTCTGGCTGTGTGGTACTGCCACCTGAGGTCACCCAGGTGGCAGTACTGTGGTGCAGACCAGGATCCCCCCCCCCGAGCAGGCGAGCATCCATGGGACGCACAATCATTCTCCCCCGGCTAGCCCTCCAGCAGCCCAGGCTTATTCCCGAACCCAGGTCACTTACGTCGCAGATGTACAAGTATTAGTTAGTCATCAGGGGTTAACTGACAGGACTGTCCTTTGCCCCGGGAGGATAGCAGAACCTGCAAGCGAAAGATTAGAGCTTATAAAATCTCTAACATGCACTATAGGCTACTGAATCTCAATCTGCTGCAGCCCAGCTCTAATGTCAGGTGCAGGGGAATTCTGGGATTTCTGGGTACAGCAAATGTCAGTTTGGACATTAGCAGAATCAGCCCGATAAAATCCTCTGTACTGCAGTAAACAATAAGTAAAAAAATCATGTTGTTGCACACAGAGTGCAAAGTGGAACCAGCCCCATATTTGGGCGCAGGGCTCTCAGTGGCTGATAGTACTCCTTCAATAAACAAAAATCACCTTTTTCAGCTAAAAGGCTGAATCATGGTTCGTGCTAGTAGCTACTAACAGAATGTTCACCCCATGAACACTTGAGTGGTATCACGTTGCTACAGCAATGGGAAGACAGTGAAGACCACCACAGCAACGTTACCGACAGTTCGCTGTCATGGTCCGCTGTATTCCCAACACTGCTGCCTCCGGGGTGTTCACTCCCCTCCCTGAACCAACTCCGACTTGGAGTTGGTTATTTAAAGTCTGGGGTTGGGGGGATGGGGAGCAAAGCCCCCCACAGAACACACAGTTTTCTCCAGCGATGACACAGTACCAATTGGCGGTGTTGTGCCGTCACTGTACTGAAGGTTGCTGTTCTCTGTGTCACCGTGGCATGGTGGAACCCACTTAAGTCATTTGCTCATTCGAATATCTAGTGCCGTTTCTCCTAATTTGCATAAATGTTTTGCTTTCCCCCCTCATTTGCATAGCTGTATTGCCTCTGTAGCCAGATAATGACAGAGCAGCTATGCGAGCTGACTGGCTAAAAGGGGGCCCCTCGATATAAAATTTCTTATCTGGTTGATCCAGAGAACCCCCCCCGTGTTCCATCCCAAAATAAAAATACTCCCATAGCTGGCATAACTGAAGAATCAGCCACAGGGGGATTTCAAGAACAACCGATCTGAGATGGGGATATTGCAGCAGTAAATGGTGCAGACACTGCCATTCCGTTATCCTTCCCCACGGGTGCCAGTGCTGTCAACAGCGTTAACTGCTGTTTTGGGGGGCAGACCATCATTACACTAGCAATGTGACTTAGTTGACGGGCAAGCCCATCAACCCATAATAACCCTAGACTACAGGAGTTCATGCAAGGACACCTTGCCATGGTTTACACATCAAGTGAAATTCCTCCCTCTCCTCCACCAGCATTTAAAAGGCTGAGAAGACTGGCAGTCCCCGTTTGTATTCAGAGCAGCTGAGCATTGCATTGAGAGAGTAGTTTGAGGCAGCCGCTAGTTTGTAGAAATAAAGTGACTATCACCATGAAAGCGTGAAAAAAGTTTGCAATGCAAGACAGGTAGCATCAATCAAAGAAATTGAGTCTCACGCCACCTTTAATTCAGGCACGGAGCCAGTTCAGCTCCACCATACAAAAGAGCTCAATTTCACAACTCAGCAAGAACTGAGTCTTTTTTTTGGTTGAATAAAGACAGAAACAAATGAGACAAAAGGGAGTTGGCTGCAGCTCTCCTGGAGTCTGTGACCCCATACAGCTCTGCAGACAGGGTGTGAGCTACTGAACTCATGTTTCACCCCTTACTCTCAGTTGCAGCTAGTTTTAAAGATGAGATTGTCAGATTTAAAAAGGAGGGGGTCTGGGCAGAAGGAAGTGAAGAGAAGGTGAAGGTGCTTAACGGGTGCTTCTTCAACTTTACAAGAGAGAAGGGGGGACCGGTGTCACAAGGGAGCAGGAGGTGGGGAGAGGGAAGGGGGAAGTCAAGGAAGCCGTAATAGAGGTAGACAGGGTGCATAGGGGCCCAGAGGCTCTGAAGGCAGACAAGTCCCTAGGGCCAAATGGCGTTCACCCACGGGTCCGAAGGGAACTGGCGAAAGTGCTGGTGGGCCCTCTGGCAGGTCTGTTTAACGTCTCTCTGGAGTCCAGGAGTGTGCCCCAGGACTGGAGAACTGCACATGTGGTGCCTCACTATAAATGTTGTCCAAGGGGTGAACCAGGGAATTACAGGCTGCTCAGTCTCACCTCAATAGTGGGGAAACCGATGGAGACTATCCTGAAGGAAAGAGTGGTGAGCTTTCTTGAGGAAAGCGGGCTGCAAGAAAAGAGGCAGCATGGGTTTGTGAAGGGGAGGTCCTGCCAGACTAATCTGATTGATATTTTTTCCACTGGGCAACCAGAACAGTAGACACAGGCCAAGCAGTTGATGTCCTATATCTGGACTTTAGCAAGGCCTTTAAGGAGAAAGCTCTCTTTATTCCAGGTGCCCACCCCCGCGAGGCTTACCCTCCGGTTAAGCCTTTTAGATATATTGCGGCATTTTCTCGCGCTACAATATACTTCATTTAATTACAAAAGTCCACGACCTGAAGTCTGGTCGGACCTTGGTGGGACTTCATTATCTTGTGGGCAGGCGATCAAGACCATGCACTTCATAATAATGTATTGAAGCGTGCATGTTGCATCACCACACCTTCATAGATACTGGAGCCCCACTAGCATCCGGCAGACTTCTGGGTCAAGGACTTTTGTAATTAGAAATAGCATGTTGTGGCGCAAGAAAATGCTACAACATACTTAAAAAGGCTTAACCGAGAGTATTTGCCGGGGGCAGGAGCCTGAATAAAGAGCTTTCTTTAACTCTGTGCCTCATAGAGACTGGTCAGGAAGCCAGAAGAGCTGAAGTGTGGGCCAAACTTGCTGGACTGGTCAAAAACTAGTTGCAGGACAGAAGCCAAAAGGTGGTGGCCGGAAGGGAATTCTGGGAAGCTAGGCCAATTACCAGTGAGTCATAAAGGGGTCAGTACTCTGTCCGATATTTTTTAACATCTTCATTAGTGACATACCAGATGGTATCGAAGGGAAAATCTGCCTGTTTGCAGATGACACAATAGTCTGTGGGAGGCTAGATAGGGAGGAGGGGAGACAGGAATCTAGGAAAGACCTGGCTAGGTTACAGAAGTGGTCTGGCATTTGGCAACTGTGGTTCAGTGCTAAAAGGGCAAAGTTATGCACTTGGGGTGAAGAACCCAGAAACGAAATACTGGTTGGAGGTGTACAGGTTACCAAGTAAGAGGAGGAAAAGGACCTGAGGTAATCATCACGAGTGACCTGACGCACTCGGCACACTGCAGGAGAGCAGCAGCAAAAGCAAACTGGATGCTGTACTGCACAGCCAGGGTGATTATGAGGAAGGTGGAGGTCATACTGCTGCTGTACAGGTCACTGGTAAGACCGCACCTAGAGTACAGTGTGCAGTATTGGTGCCCTTATCTTAAGAAGGATGTTAACTTACTGGAGACAATCCAGAAAACGGAGACCAGGATGATCCAAGGACAGAAGGGAAAAACCTACAAAGAAAGGCTAAAGGGACTCAACGCAGTACTCTTGAGAACAGAAGGGGGGGATATGATCAAGACTCCATATACCTAAAAGGCAGGGGCCGAAATTAGCACCAGCCTACTAGCTAAATGCTGGTAGATTTTGTGTTGGGCTAGTAAGATTTTCCTTTAACTAGCCCTGTGGGCTAGTACTGGAGAAGGTAGCATTTCAGAAAATACATCAGCTGGGCTAGTGGAAAACTCTGTGGGGCTAGTGGGTTTTCCCAGTTACTAGCCCTGCTGGCTAGTGGCTACAAAACCTAATTTCGTTCTTGTCTGAAAGATATTAGTAGAGTAAATACGGAGGGCCTTTTCAGACTTAGTGGGAACAAATTCACTAAGGGGCATAACCTAAAGCTGGTAGGGGGAAGATTCAGGAGAGAGATGAGGAGGCACTTTTTCACCGAGAGAGAGTGGTGGCCAAGTGGAAAGAGTTGCCAGAGGAGGTGGTTTCCTTAAAAACTGGATAGCTTCAGGAGAGGATGGGACAAAATGAAGGGAAAGTTGCTGGTGGAGAAGGGGGACTTGAGGGGACAGGGGAATTTGGGAGGTGGTCAGGTCCTCTGTAGAAAGAGGGGGACCTACACACTCAAGCAGGTTAGATAGATCACAAGGCCTTTATCTGCTGGCATATTTATGTGTATGTTTGTATCCGTGTAAGTGGGTCAGTAGGTGGCATGCCTGCCTCTGGGACTGGAAGATCTGAAGGTCGTGGGTTCTAGCCCCACACCAGGTACTTCAGATAATACCCATATCTGATACTATAGTACAAGAGGGGGGGTACGGATATGTGCTGCACTGTTGATGTACCTGCCTTCAGATGAGACGTTAACCTGAGGTCCCTTCTGCCCATCTCTGTCGAATCTCCAATGCAGGTGGAACTTAATGATCAAACAGGTAACCCATCCCCAGAGATGCACCTGAAACAAGCAGCTCTGTATACCTTACCTTTCCTAATCAAAATTACAAATAAGTAAAGAATAAGTACACTAGAACTTGCAAACACAGGGCACACAGCTGAAAAACATGGAAGCAAAAGTTGAAATGATCCTCTGCACCAGCATCAAAATTGTGCCCTATGGCCTGTAGTGCTACATGGGACTCTCATGCAGTAGCTCAGGGAAATGGGTGGGAGCTGGCGTGCAAATGTTGCTTTGTGCTATACACAGTTGCATGCTGACCCCCTGCCTGTGCACAGCTTGGTCGCACACCTGTGTGCCACCCAGCAGGTAAACTCATTGTGTCCTACGAGAAGGAGAGCTGCAGGAGTACAACACTGGGCAAGGAGTTGACAGTGCACCAAGACTGCTGAGGGACCCAAAGTAGAAATGCCCATTTTGGGGAATGGCGCTGGAGAGGGGAGGGTACCACCGGACACAGGAAGGGATCCCAATTAGAATTGCACATTGTGGGGGAACAGTACTAGAGAGGGAAGGGTATTGTACTCAGGAAGGGACCCCAATTAGAAATGCAGACTTGGTGGGGGGAACGGTGCTTGGGGGTGTACTACCAAACACAGGGACAACTTTGTGGGTGGGAGCCGGTCCGTCGGCGCAGCGGTTGGATTTGCGCTATGACGCCGGGCGACCGTGTTCGGGAACGGACTCGGGCCGCCGGAGGGCTGGCTGGGAGAAGGATTGATCGAGCGTCCACTTGACTGCCTCCTTCTCTGGGGAGGGCTGGGCAGTCGGCGCGATGGGGACCCCAGCGGAGGCTAGACCACCACGCGCCGTGCTTACGCTGGGGAGGGGAGGAGGCGGGCAGACGCCAGCTATTGCACGCCCCGCCTCCTCAGGGAATGGGCTAATGGGGTAAAAGCCACACCCAGCGTCTATATGATGCTTGCTCCGGGATGCCCTGATTGGTCGCCGGAGCCGTTCCCCGACCAGTTACTAGTTCCGCGGTCCGATAACCGGGGGTCGGAACCGAGGCCCCACTCTCTGGGGGGAAAGCCAGGGATGACTGGGGAGTCGGCAAATGTCCGGTGACTGGGGATCCCAGGAGTCCGTGACCAGGCTGAGGACGGACGAGGGGTGTGGAACCAAAAGAGCAAATTTCAAAAAAAAAAAACAAAAAAAAAACTTTGTGGGTGGGTCTGGGGGCACTGTCCACCAGTCAGTGCCCAAGAGGCATAAAAAGTGTAATGCTGTCAGTGCAGAAGCGGCCTAAAGATAAGGGTAGGGTGGATGGAAGTGGCAGCTAAGGCGGCAGTGCCATTTCAGCAGGGCAGTGTACAGGACACAGCCCCATGTGACTGACACTACGCGGTGCAAGCTCCTCCATGATGGTGACAGTGTACCGAGTTCTCAGCCACAAACATCCGGTGATCATCGTTCGCATCGCAGCTAGAGACGTGTGACATTTTCAGATTCTGCCTTCGACTCAACTCCACGGAGTTTCCACCAAATCCCACAGAATTGGAATTCCAAAATTCAAAAAGTATACATTTTTTTAAAAACTGGATTACTAATCTACGGCGCACATAAATCCCAGAAATATTATCCCACAGTTTACATAAATTGTGGATTAGTTTTCCTCAAACTGTGGAATATGTAATTGACGGAAATGTTTTTTTCATTAGAATTCTACAGAATTAAAAATGAAATTCTGAAATGCATTTTGGAAGCAGAAATGCCATTCCACATGAATTCAGTGGCAGAATTCAGTAGTTCAAACAGCTCTAATTGTGACTTAGTTATTAAAGAGACTCTTCCCCCCTCCCCACTACTAGCTTTGCCTTTGTGTATGGCACTTTTTGGTGGTAGCCTTATTGGGAACCTGTTGTACCCTGATTCTGCACCACTGCCAACTGTGCCTGTATGAAGGGCCCCTGTTGGAGGCCAGATTTTCAATCAAATCAATCAATCAATCAAAATCTTTATTTATTCAGGCGAACATCATTGAGCAAAGCTCATTTACAAGATGGACCTGAGTGGTCATACAAATGAGGATACAAGTATTATTACATAGACAAGAAATAGAATAAATAGCAATACAATGGCATGAAATGATTATATACAACAATTTACATATATACAAGTAACAGTAGAACCATTTAGCCTGTAGGAAAAAAAGGGACAAAGGGTATAGCAGGCATAAAATATAAATAATATGGTTCTAACTAGTTTTTATGAGAATATAATAGGTGATTGGAAGAAAGAAATTGAATTAATATAATGGATGGAAAAGGAAGGTGGGTCAGATAGGTAGGGATTAGGCTTTATAAAAGCAATTGCAAAGCAAAGCAATTTTGCTCTGGTGATGGCACTTTGTCAGCTGGCCAAAGCGCAATTTGTGTGTAGCTGGCTTGGTCAGCTTCACACCAGGATGCTGATCCACACTGGGTAGAATCCACACTCCCTGACCATCATGTCCATGCATACATAGCTCAGTACAGCAACACCGGGCGGTCCGGTGGCCAGAGCTGTGCCAGACACTGGGCTTCTAATAGGAAACCTGGGGTAGTGGACAAGTAAATTGCCTGCTCTGCATGAACAGGGGATTGTGGGATGTGGCACTCTGTATGGAGTGCCATATCAGATTTTCAACAAAGTTTTTTTTAATCTGGTCTTTTCCTGGCCCTGACCCTGGTACACTGATCTGTCTGGTGGCCCCCAGGAACATCAGACGCTAGCTGCCAGCCTCAGTCCCCCACGGCTACCCTGTGTTGTTGACAGCAGGGGCTCTCAATCTGCCACCCCAGGAAAGTATCTGGTTTGGCTGGGGATACTCACCCATATAGTTGGTGCACCCACTCAGGCTGCTTGAGAATGCTAACGTTTCTAATATTTCCGTTGAAAGAGACTTTTGTTTATTTTTACAGTGAGGTCCATTTTTAAGAGCACCATCACACTCGAATCACCTGATCAGGACGACCCACTGTCCAGTGGTGCTTTGACAAACTGGACTGCGGCATGAAAAAAACAAATAAAAAAAAAGAAAACAATTTCTTAATGAAATATGATGGATGGGTCAGGGTGGGTTTGCACAGATGGGTGAGGGGTTTTGGACTGGACTGAGAGGGGTTCAGCCACCAAAATGACCGAAAGCTTGGGGGAGCGGGAACAGTTAGAAATAATTGGATTAAGACCCAAGGGAGACATGATCACTGTAGTCCGGTACCTGAAAGGTATAAAACCGTCTAATCAACCACAGTTCCTCACAAGATACTGCACACAGATGAGAGAACAACAAGCATAAACTGACACTGAAAGGTGGAAAATGGAATGGAAACATTGAGACACATGTTTCATGTAATTTCATTGTGGATATGTTTAACAGACTCCCAGAGCAGGTGGTATCAGTCAGTACTAGCACTACCTTCAACTTGGACTAAATAGGTACTCTGAAAAATAAAATGGGTTGGGGAGGAATTCCCACTGAAGTGGTGGCAGAAAGAGCTCAATGGGCAATTGTTATTTTTCCTTCTAAAATCTTATGTTTCTATTAAATCTAGAACAGAGAAAGACGAGAGATGAGAAGTATGAAGACGAAATAAAGAGGAAGTTGCGAAATGAGGAAGAGAAAGAAGAGTAATGTAAGAGAAGTGAACATGAGAAGAAAGAGGAGAGGAAGAAAGAGAAGAGGTAGGGGAGGAGACATACCTCTCAACTATCACTGAATAACAGGTACCCCTCAAAATTGCTCTGTCCCCCATCCATCCCATACAGGAAGCTTACTGCCCACACGCAGAATGTGCTGTAAATTAAGACTTTAAAGCAGAAATTCATAATATTCGAAGATGTTAAATCAAAAATAGACTTTGTTAACAAAACAGATACATTAATGCAGACCAGTAAAGGACAGCATATGTTTTGTTCTCAAACCAATAAACTTTTAAACTAAAAAAAAGGAAATATTCAGCAAATTCAGCCCATGGGAGGCAACGTCTCAAAACAACTTACAGTTACTAGCTGGCATTTGGCTTAAGAATGCTGGTGAAATACAGTATTAACTGCCTAGAGAGACTGTTAGCCAACTCTTAGCCAATTATCCAGACTCAATAGCCAGTGCAGGCTCAACCTAGCATTTGGGTAAAAGAGGAATGTGGTTAACACGGCCCTTCCTAGCTACATACAAAAAATGTAAAAAAATATTTATAAAATATACAGTAAACACAAGCTGAGTTTCTAAAACATAAAAAAAAATAGACTTTGTGTAAGACAAGGCAGTGGTTTCCACGGTGTTTTGAGCTTGCATCTTCATGTCTGACCATGTGCACCTCATTCTGAGGGTCAGTGGCTGGCAGTATATCCTAGAGGTTAAAATAACGAGCTGTGTTTGAGCTTGGTACATCTAGCAGAAAGACCTGGGTTTGATTCCTACAACCTCCACTTGCATACTGTGTGACTCTGAGCAAGCCACTTAACCTCCCAAGTACTCCCAGGTCGCCCCCGAAAACAGGCCCCTGTGCCTAGTGGATCTTGCCCTGTTACCAAAGAATAAAATAAAAATAAAAAGTGTCTGTCAATGTCCCTCATTTTGAGTACCTGTGTGTCTCATTCCAGTGACAAAAGGAGGAGAGGAGAGGAGGGAGAAGGGGGGGATGAGAAGTGAAATGGGAGAGGGACAGAACAGAAGGCTGAGGAGGGGGCATGATCATGGTATTCTAAATACTAAATGGAACAGAAAGGATGGAGCACACAGAGCTGTTTGGGTTGATGAGCGCAAACAGAATTAGAAGAGAATGCACACTTAATCTGGGGGAAGGTTGCAAGGATAAGGGGTAATATCAGCAAGTATTATTTCCCACAGAGGATGATTAACGTGTGGAATAGCCTACACAGTATGGTAACAGAAGCTAGCACTGATCAGGCTTTCAAAGTAGAACTGGACAGATTCCTGTGGGAAAATGTAATTGAGGGTTGCACAGCTTATGTAGGGGTAACATTCAGGTAGTTAACCTTCACAATCACTGCTGTTTGGCAGGAGGGGCAAACACATTTAAGGAAAGGGCTTGATGATGGGCTGTGTGCTGGGATAATTGCGTGCCTCAGATGGGTTGAAGCACAAGACTGAAGGCCCAAGAAGTGCCACTATCCCAGCACACAGCATGCCCAGGAGTGCATTATTGCGATTATGAAATGGGTCCATTAAGATTGGAAAAGAAATAAGAAAAAAATATTTTTTTATATAAAAAACTGAAAAATACAAAAAAGTTAAGAAAAAGAGAAGGAAAAAAAACAGTCTATTTGAGCCATTGTAATTTTGCTTTTTGGTCAATAGATGGCAGATGCTACATTTTTTAAATACAAGTGATTTGAGGTGTATTGGTACAGGTGTGCCTGGTTAACGTAAACAGGTCTGCAGTGTCACAGATCTTTTTCTAGTGCTGTTGTGCTGAGGTATCAGCGGTGAGTTCTGAGCTCCTCAGCCAATCAGGTTTTGGTATTTTTTTGCACCCATTTCATAAAGAACACTAACAACTTGATCCAGCTCAGCAGAGGGATGTGGAACGACTATGGAAGAGATCCAACCTACATATCGTTCACAGCTTCCCTAGGTCCATAGTCTGGCCCGCCTGACTTTGGGATGCCATGCATGTGCACACCATCCAGCCCACTAGCTTACAGAAAGCCGGGATTGGTCAGTGCAGGCCTCTCCATGGGTGCAAGGGTAGGGGTTCCTGGCTTCTGCAGAGTGTTCTGCATGTGCAGACAGGGCAATCGTAGAGTCCTTCACACCCAGGTGGGTCTTTGTTGATCGAGCCTGAAGTCCTTTCCACCATCACAATTCCTTAGCGGTAAATCGGAGGGTATATGAAGGACTAATGGTGCTGGGCACTGTAAACCAAGATCGAGGCCAGGCACAGAGGTCACCTTCCACGGTTCCCTATGCCGTTATTCCAGAGGACTGCCCCACCAGTGCCCACCATTATCGCTGTTATATCGGACCAAAAACTAGGAGACAGGTTTCTAACAGTACGACAAACAGAAAAGATGAAGCCAATTCTGTTTCACAGTTGGGTTTCTGACAACATTCATGAGATGAACATCAGACTTATTTTAATGTTTGGAATGCCTCACTGCTCATTTGCATGTTCCACATCCCTCTGCTGCCTAATTTGCATATTCCAAAAGCATTGCCTAACTTTTATGTTCCAAATGTTATAGCTGTTTCACAAACTGAGTTACAGGGCATTACTGCCACACAATCCCCTATAAATAAGCAGTCTGATTGGCTAATGGGATGTCCCCACAATATAATATGCTACCACATTAACTTACAGAAACTGCTGTTCTGCCTTTCGCTCCATCAATGGTGCCGTCAGGTTGAATCTGAAGGTAGAATCCCTGTCTGCAGTACAGCTTCGTCACAATCCCTTTCAACTGGGGCTCTGCAAAAGAATCCAACAATTTCCTTTTATAAAATGGCAAGAAAAATCTAGAAATGTCATTGCTCAAGGCGTCCACCTGACCATGCATTAAATCTCTCTAAATGCATGGTCAAGTGCCAATCTCATTTTCCTCCACATAAACATACTTAGAGCCATTTTATAAGTGTAATAAGCCCTCCAGGGTGTGCATTATAGGATTTTAATACACTTCCCAAGAGTGTAAGGATGCTCGGCCTTCAGTCTTGTGCCTTACTACACCCCTGGGGTGTGCTTTAAAGTCCTATAATGCACAACCTGCCATGCCTCATTGCTTACTTAGTGGTCTCTCCTCACTAGGGACACACTTTATTCTGAGCTGCATTTATGGGCGCCAGTAGCATTCATGGGCTGTGCTTGAAAAAGATTACTAAAACCCATCAGTGCACGACAGAAAACAACTATATAAGTTTATAGGGATGCTAGGAGGGCCTCTTATGGATATAAGATTCTTGCTTCATACATTCTTAGGGCAAGAGAACTGTGAACTGAAGATGAACAGTTCTGGTGCCCCAAGGATGAAAGTGGTGACACTTTTATATCCATAAGAGGCCCTCTTAGCATCCCAATAGTTATTAGAAATCCTGCAACAATTTTTTTGAATTACCTTTTTTTATCTATATAATGGATCCTTTCTGTGAGGTGCTAGCAAGAACCCCATTACTATGGCACAGTGTGTGAAATAAAGGTCTCTCATGTGCAACTGAAAGAAGCGCTATGATTGGTTGGGAGCATCACATGATGCTCCCATGATCTATATTACAGAGAAGAGGTGGCCGGCCCAGCTCAGTGGCGCAGCAACAGCACAATCTGCCACTGTTGGAGAGACCAGGGTTCATGTGCAAGCCTACCCAAATTCCACTTTGGGGTGGGCTTGGGGCAAGTCCATCACAGGTAGGAGTGCTAGATTCAGCGGAATTTCCGATTCTGCTTCTGCCCAAATTCTCCAGAATTTTGGGAATTGCACCCAATTCACAGAATTTCTGGCCAGAAGTGAAATTCTGGAAATTCAGAAAGCAGAATTTTTAAAAGAACCATGGATTCATTTTCCACAAACCTCAGAATAATATTCCATGGCTTACAAAATCTGCAGAATATTATTCAGTGGTTTTACACAGAAATGATTTTCAGAATTCTTCATGGAATTAAAAAATTCCCAAAAGTATTTCAGAAGTGGAAAAGTTGATTTTCCAGTTTCCTGAAAAATGACATTTTGGTATCACAGCATTATAGAAATATAAAATATGTCAGTAGAGAAAGGCCTGCTTAGTTATGGGACTGTGCCCTGTGCGCCTCATTTCCTCTCATCCTCCAACTGCCCCATGCACACTTTTTTCCATGTGCCTGTACAACCCATTTTACCCCCGCTGCCTCAGTGCAGATGACCTTTCTGAAAGTTTGTTCCAGTCTTCCAGTCTGCCACAACTCTTTCTGCAAGAAAGCTCCTGACATCCTTTGTGAACCTCCTTTGTCCCTTCCCCTCTCAGGTTTCATGGAGTTTTCCCTGGTGTATGTAATGCCACTCACTGTGAATAACTCAAGTGTTGCCTACCTTGTCTGCACACAGGCTTTGTCAGAGGCGGTGAACTAGGGATGGGAGGACCAGTTCTGTGTCACATCAGAACCTCCCCAGAATGGCTTGCCTCATCCTGACTCTGGAAGTCAAAGTAATTTGTGACTCGACTCTTATTTGACCCTGTTCAGTCTATTGACCAGGTTCAGACTTTCAAGTGACCCGGTTCTGACCCAGTCCTGATAATGTAAGTGCTTTTGAAGCTCCATTCCAATTAACAGTGAGAAATTGGCCGGCCTGGTGGCGCTGAGAGTTGAGGCGCTGGACGCCACACCTCGCACCACACCAGCGACCTGGGTTTGGGAACAAGCCCGGGGGCACTGGGGGTTGGCAGGGGAGGGAGAGGATTGAGCGTCTGGAGGACTGCTTTCCTCTCCCTGGGGTGGGATACAGGGTTTCTCTGCTGCAGTGGGGACCCCCGATTGACACCGGGGGTACAGCTAGCGAGGAGCAAAAAGTGGGAGGTGCACGGCAGACATCCATGGGCTTCCATGCAGACGTCATTGCACGTCTGCGCACCTGGGGAAAACCTTACGTAGAAAATCCCCCTGTGCCTGGATAGGCAACAACTCCCTTCAGTACCAGCTGCCACACACTACAACCGGATCATGCCTCCGCCTTCTGTTCTTCCATCAGCACAACCAGCTCTGGATTATAGATAGAGTGCCGAGGAGTGGTGGCGGCCCTGCCCTGGGGGGTTCTGGTCACTGAATGATGGAGGTCAGCTTATCTGACAAGGAGACATGGGACCAGGTAAGCGGTAGAGTGGTTGATGTGCAAGTTCCAGGATCAGCAGGCTGAATAAAACAAAAAAAAAAAATAAACAATGAGAAATTGGTTGCCCCTCCCCATAAAATAACTATTTTAAATATTAAATAACAAAGAAAGAGCTTATGAAGAGTGTGAAGGGTAAACTGACTCTGTCATTTGACCTGGTACAGATCTATGTCTGATCTGGTTCTGGAGCAGCTCACAAACTGTACCTTGTTTTGGCAAACCAGAGTAAATTAGAACTTTTTGGAGAAAGCTCAGAGTCAGAATCAGAACAGAGTCACAGCTGACCCTCCCATCCCTAGGTGAAACGTTAGGTCAGCTGATGCTTCTTGCACTAGTTGGTTCGTATTCAGCACTAGGCACTTTCTTAGAGTACCTTTGCACTTCATTTTCTGTATTCTGATGGAGTATGAATAAAATAGACTGGTAAGACTGAGTTTCAAGCAATGCTTTTTTTTTTGTACAGTATGAGGAGGCAACTGCCACTCTTTCTAACATTAATTTACATGTTAAGCAGAGCACCACTGAGCCATGTGCTCACACAGTTTACCCGTTGTGTAACACCACTGTGAGTAAATATAATTACTGTCATAGTGCTAGTTAATAACACTTGTGTAGCAGCACTATGAGTAAATATAATTAGTGTCATGTAGCTAGTTAGTATCCCTTGTGTAACGCCACCGTGAATAAACATAGTTAGTCATAGGGCTAGGTAGTACCCTTTGTGTAACACCCCTGTGAGTAAATATGATAAGTGTCATGTAGCTAGTTAGTATGGCTTGTGTAACACCACAGTGAGTAAATATAATTACTGTCATAGTGCTAGTAAGTAGCCCTTGTGTAACGCCAAACTGAGTAAATATACTTTGTGTCAAATTAATAGTTAGTACCCACTTCTGTAACACCACTGTGAGTATAGTACCCACTTGTGTAATACCACTGTGAGTAAATATAATTAGTGTCATATCACTAGTTATTACTTCTTGTGTAACACCACACTGAGTAAATATAATTATCATGTTACTAGTTAGTACCCCTTATGTAACACCAATGGAAGTAAATATAATCAGTGTCATATAGCTGGTTAGTACCCCTTGTGTAACACCACTGTGAGTAAATATAATTAGTGCCATATTTCTAGTTAGTACACCTTGTGTAGCACCAGTGTGAGTAAATATAATTAGTGCCATATACCTAGCTAGTACCCCGTGTGTAACACCACTGAGTAAATATAATTAGTGTCATATAGCTAGTTAGTACCCCTTGTGTAACACCACTATGAGTAAATATAATTAGTGCCATATTGCTAATTAGTACCCCTTGTGTAACACCACTGTGAGTAAATATAATTAGTGCCATATTGCATATTGCTAGTTAGTACCCTTGTGTAACACCACTGTGAGTAAATATAATTAGTGCCATATTGCTAGTTAGTACCCTTGTGTAACACCACTGTGAGTAAATATAATTAGTCCCATACTGCTAGTTAGTACCCCTTGTGTAGCACCACCTTGAGTAACTATTATTAGTGTCATAAACCTAGCTAGTACTCTTTGTGTAACACCACTGAGTAAATATAATCAGTGTCATATAGCTAGTTAGTACCCCTTGTGTAACACCACTGTGAGTAAATATAATTAGTGTCATATACCTAGTTAGTACCCTTGTGAGTAAATATAATTAGTGTCATATTGCTAGTTAGTACCCCTCGTGTGGACGGGGTGCTGTGGAGCCCGAGCATTATGGCTGCTGAACTTTAAGGCTCTCCTATCATCAGATAAAAATTCTAAATTTACAATTAGACAACCTCTGGCTAGCACGATAAAACTGTACTATTTTTTAAGCTGAAACATTGCTGAGAGATATGGGCAATCCTCGTAAAGATAAGCATCAGGGCGACGGAGCCAGAACCAGGACAACCCCGGAAACATCCACCACGAGGACTACAGTAGGTCAAGAATCCGACTTTGAAGAAGGAACAGGAGAGGAGACAATGCAAACTCTGGGACATAAATTAAATCAACATATCGCATCGGTGGCAAGCCTATCTGCAAAATTTGATTCCCTAACAACTCGTGTGACAGCTGTCGAGTCCACACTTGAGACAGTTACTTTGGCATCATCGGCAGCCACCAAAACTGCCGACTCTGCAATGGGGGCTGTGGCCTCAGTGATAAAAAGAAAACACGCACATTATATCGCGGCTGGAAACGTTGGAGAACCAGGCCAGTGCTGGCAACATACGGATCCTGGGACTCACTGAAGGCTGTGAGGGGGATCATCTGATTTTATTTCTCCAGGAATGGATTGTGAGCCAACTGGGGGAAGAAGCGACTCAAGCAGTGCAAAATATTCATAAGGCATATCGTGTTGCTTTCCGCGGTCGTCAGGATAATCCAGAAGCCTGACGACTGTGGTAATGGTGCTAAATGGAGTGGGAGCAAGGGACTACCTTCTGGCGCTGACAAGAAGGAAGAAAACTTTGTTTCACAATGGCCAGCAAAAAAGCTGTTTCTGACCTCCTATGCCACAAGACAACGGAGGAAAAGATTTGACGGGTGAAGGCTCTCTTCACGCGAGGCAGGAATACCTCATGGACTGATTTTCCCAGCCCGTATGAGGATTGTTCACCGGAATAAAGTATATCTCTTTCGGATCCAGCAGAGGGTCTTAAATGGGCCCAGCGGAATGCCCCGACTCGACGGACAAACACTGAAGAAGATGATCCATCATCAGACGAAGAAGCTACCTGAAAAGCCCAGTTTATCTATGTGGACATTTAATCCGAACTGGTAGAAGGTCAGGGAGGGTGTATGTAATTTTGTGAGTGATGCCTTCTCCCACCCATTGAGCACGTTAATCATAACTTTTAATTTTAGGCTGGATGGGCTATATAATAAAAATAAGGGGTTGGGGCATTAGAAGGCTTTGATTTTTGATTCTATTGCCCTTACACTATGTTCTGCCCAGTTTATTTTAGGGGATTTGTGTTAATAATCAGTTCTTGTGGAACTGATTGTTCATGTTTAACTATCAATGTTTCAGCACCTTAAATAAGTTAGGTATAACAGTAGTGCTGCCTTAGAGCCAGACAAGTTCTTTTTCCTACTAACACACTCTTAGTGTACTTACTGTGGTTAAGCATGGCTTTTGACTCCTATTTTAGGGAAGGATACGGGACAATTAATACTGCAGATTATAAAAGAAATTTTGCCATGCAGCTCATGGACTCTATTCAGACAAAGTATTACACATGTTGTATTTTTATTATAATGGTGATACCCTCCAAAGACGTATCTTAATTCTTTTGACGGTCGAGTAGATAGTATTAAGAGGAGTGGCGCCCTCATTCTGATTTACATATGTGATGTTGAAAGAAAGCATATCAAATGTATGTTTGTTTTTGAGAAAAGAATAAACATAAAGTTTAAAAAAAAAAAAGTACCCCTCGTGTAATACCTTGTGTAGGTGACTACTTAATACAGATCTGGCTCGCTGGGTCTTTTGTCCACCTCCACCATTTCTTTCGGGGTATCTTCACCGCCATGAGTCTTCTTTCTAGGTAAAGACCAGCTTGGGGAATATTGTATGCTCAGACATCAGTGTTTTAAGAATTATCAGACCCCCCGAAAAAAGAGTTTAGATAATGTTCTTTACAGAAAATGGCACAGGTTCTGAACTTTTCCAAGTTGGGAAGGTTCTGAATTTATCCAAACTGGTTCACCCATCCCTAACTTCAGGGAAGGAATAAGCAGCATGGATAGAAAAGTCAAAGGGTAAAAGACTTCCCCACTGTCAGGTACTCCTCGTGACCCCTCTTGCCTTACTGGCAACGGGAAGACATAGTATTTGTATTTTTTCACCTTGTTCCTGGGACCCTGGTACGTGGTCACTCATGCGCATGGAGACGCAGATGTGTCCCTGCGCCCTGGTGATGGCCCCATCCTCCCTCCCGGCCTAACGCCTAGGTTCTCCCCAGCATCACACTGCCACCTAGCATCCACCAAGTGGCAGCCAAAAGTCAGGGAAACCTCTCATCCCTCCCCAGAGAAGAGAGCTGCCTGGTGGCTGCTCAATCGTGACTCCTCGCCTCCGCCCCCAGCTGACCCCTGGCAGCCTGAGCTCCCTCCCAAACCCGGGTTGCTGGCATGGCGCGAAGTGTGGCGTCCAGTGCCTCAAGCCTCTGCACCACTGGGCCAGCTTTTTTTTTTTTTTTTCAATATTTCTGTTTCTGTTCTGTTGTCTCCCTTTTTTTATTCCTGTTTCTGTCCTGGTGTCCCCTTTTTTTTTATTCCTGTTTCTGTCATGGCATCCCCTGTTCCCGCATCATCCCCACAGCCCCATCTTCAGCATGTCTCGTAGACTTATTGGTTAACCCTAACTTACACAGAGCCATGTTTGAGAGGGCACCGTGCCACATTGGGTCATGTTGAGGCCGTTGAAGGATGCCGTGAGCCACAGCAGTTTTCTCCCTCTGTTGCTTGCGGGTACTATGCATGACGCAACCACGCACATGCATATTGATGCCCATGCAGGTCAAGTCATCAGACTCCTGCCCACATCTGCTAGTCCTGCTGTGCTGCCCAGCCTCCAATTAGTGGGACTCAGTGTCCCCCTTCCCCTAGGGAGTAGAACTGTCCTTAGGACACTCAGTGTTCCCTCCCCTGGCTGGTCCCTGAGTGACCCCGGTCTGTTCCTGGATTCAGGTCATCGGCGCGGGTGGCGGTAAGGCATCCAGCACCTCAGCCCCCCCCCCCCCACTCCACTGGGTGGGCCAAAAGCTGTCCATAGCAAAAAAAAACTGGAAAGTCCTGAAATTTAAATTTAGGACAACTCTATGTAATTACGTTCTGTTGAGGCCAACTGTGAATGCTTGGCTGGAAACTGGAAAATTCTGTAATGAACCTAAAACTTTCTTATTAGGATTGCAACAGTACATCCTCCCTTTCAGTGCCGTGAGAGCATAATAACCCCCTATCAACAGCGCATGTCGTTAATTTGGCAACAGCTTCTGTGGTTCCTGAGTGGATGAAGACCGAGCTAGGGTCTCAGAGGGTCCAGCCTCAGGTGCAAAAACCCACCGAGCCAAATATGCATCATCCTGAACAGAAATGTACCACAGCAGACGAAATACATATATAGCAAGAAAACTGTATATAGCAGTTTTGTTTTCATCAGAAAGTCCTTCCCACTTGCCTTGGGGAATCTGTCCGATGGAGTTATTGCACTAAAATTATGAGCACCATCCATGGATATTACTGGTTTTCAATGTTATGAAAACTGGCTTGCTAATGCAGCGGCCTCGCGCTTTTCGGCTGAATTTATGAGCGTGATTAGAGGAGCTCCAATTTTGTTTTTTTCCCTCTTCTTTGCCTGGGGAGAAATAACTCTACCGAGGTAGCTTAGTGTGTTTTTTTTTTTTTTTTATTTCATATTTTATTTCATGCCTGTTTATTTTCCACAGTGAGCAATGCTGTCTTTTTTTTTAAAGAGGCAGCTTTTTCAATTTTTACTTTTGGAGGGGTTTCTGTTTTTCTACCACTGGTGGTGTTTGTTAAGTAATGAAAGTTTGAGTGTGCATGGGGGGAACAAATAGAGCTACTTTTTTCATATAGGTTTTCAGCCTCCCCCTTCCACCACCGTCTCCCCCATCTGTATTGTAGCCCAGAGGCCTTTGCAGGCCATTTGCCACCATACACTCCTGCTAAAAGCAGAACCAGTCTGTAGTCTTTCATGCCGATTTGCATATACTTCCCATGATGCTTTCCATTATTGGGGTATGTGTCATCTTCTGTTTCTTTGAAACCTGGTTTTATTGCCTACACCCTTCGTTGGTAACACTTGCCTCTGCGTTTGTACTGAGGTTCTTTGTCCTTTAGAATGTTTTCCTATTTGGGGCTTACTATGACCCAAACCCGTAAGACCATCTTTAGGGCTTGTTCTCCGTGTCTTTGTGCTGAGATACAAATGAGACACACTGATGTTCTGCTGGTTCAGTGTTTAATATGCAGCATAGTGTATTTATCTCAGCAAAGATGCTAAACATAAGGGATGGAGGACCAGCTTTGTGTCAGATCAACCCCGAATGGCCTGCCTTGACCCAGCTCTGTAATTAGAGTCATGTGGGATGCCACCCAGTCGGACCCAGTTAAGTTGTTGACTAGGGTGGGATTTTTTGTGACCGGTTCTGGTGCGATCCTCAAGCCCCAACTGTTAGCTTATCAACCATGGTCTTATACAGGATAAGTTTCATCATTTTTATCTGCCTATTTTTGTATGGGAAGAGATCATAAATTCTCATATCGAGTTGCTGGCCACCAGTAGCGGCTCTAGTCACAAATGGTTACCAGGGCACAGCTGGGGCACAACCGATGGCAGCCAGGGCACTGATATGTTGTTACTATGGGGGAAGCTTTGCACAATTTGGGGCACCAACTGGGGCACAGCATTTTTTTACCGGGGCACGTGCCCTGGCGGTCCCTGGTGTAGAGCCGCCACTGCTGGCCACCCAATCCCTTCCCCTTTCTGGTACTGTTCACACAGAGCTCCACCTCTGTGCTGCCCCTGCGCTTATACATTTTGTGACATATGAGTTTGTAGAGTGCGGGGGCACACTGTATTGCTTTCCATGGGGGGCATATTGTAAACTGTATTTTTTATATGTTAAGTGTACCACCTGATTCAAATCAATGCCCTGCTCAACTAACAAGAGCCTTGTCATTTGAGTGGTGGTGCTGATTTAAATCCGGCGGCACTCTAACATAAAAACAAAAATGCAATTTACAATGTGCCTCCCATTGAAAGCAATACAGCATGCACCCATGCTCTACAAACTCATATGCCACAAATGTATGAGAGCAGGGGCACTGCTGTGTGTGAATGGTACCGCAAGGGAAGGGACCGAGGCCAGATCCCGATATGAGGATTTACTATCCCTTCACCTACAAAAAATATGCAGGTAAAATGATGAAAATGACCCTGTTTAAGTCCTTGGCTGACAAGTTAGCAGTGGAAGCGCTGATGAGCAATTCAGGAACTTGGTTCATGAGTCGAAGAACAGCTGGTGAAGTCTGATGGATGTTCACGAACCATTCATGAACATTCATGAGTTGATGAAATTTATTTCACCTGGGTTGGTCATCAGCACTGATGTTTAATTAGTGAGAAACTTGCAATTGGAAATGACTGGAGGCTGTCCAGAAGAGGGCAACTACCATGGTGCAGGGCTGCATCAGAATCCCTATGAGGAGAGACTGAAGGACCTCAGTATGTACACCCTGGAAGACAGGGGAACATGATAGAGACCTAGAAATACTGTTTGGGGTGGTGAATAAGGTACAGGAGGAAGTAATTTTCAGAGAGAAGATGCTCAAGGACAAGGGACATTCAATGAAGCTGGAAAGGGGTACATTTAGGTAAGATGTGAGAAGTCCTCTGCACTGAAAGTGTGGTGGATGCCTGGAAACAGTCTTCCGGTGGAGGGGATGGGGGCAAAAATAGTGGTGGGGTTCAAGCTGGCAGTATAGCCTAGAGGTTAGAGGAATGAGGTGTGAACGAGCTTTGTACATCCAGCAGACCAGACCTGAGTTTGATTCTCACATCCTCCACTTGCATACTGTGTGACTCTGAGCAAGTCACTTAATCGCCCAGTGCTCCCAGGTCACCCCTGAAAACAGGCACTTCCTAGTGGGCCTTACCCGGTTACCAAAGACTAAAAAAAAAGGCACGCAAGGGAGTACTAGTTGGGAAGCGGGGGGGAGGGAGCTTGAGATCAAGTAGGGTCTGCAGTGACAGTATAGAAAGGAACAAGTGGGCAGACTGGGTGGGCCAAATGGTCCTCATCTGCCGTCAAAGTCTAGGTTTTGATATTAACACTGTAGTATGTTACGGAGATGTCAGGGCCTTGGAAATAGGAAATTTAATATACTAATGAAAATACTGTAAAATTGTGCCACAGTGAAAGCTTTTCAATGTATCTTTTTGCTAAGTGGCTACACTAAGTTGTTGCTAACTTGGACAGTGTTCTAATTTTCTGTGAGGTCCCAGAAACGGACAAACAGACAGATGGACAGACTGGCAAACAAACAGAGTGGCAATTATACAGGTTTGACAAATAACATGTGAACTGAACAAATATGCTTTAAAGGCCAGTTCAATGGGTACAATAAAATATTGGTTTAAGAAATGATTCCACAGCTGCTATTTCAAAGTCCCAGCGTTGGGTTATTAGCCCATGTTTTGTCCAATCTTTCTGGTCCAGCTAGGCAAGCATACCACAAACTAAACTGCATACATTAACTGTGATAATACCAGCCAGGTTTATTTCCACTCCAAACAGGAGAGGCTGAGTCTAAGCAGTGCCCTTACGTCAAGACACAAAGCAAAATATATACAATTTCATAAATGGCAAAGAAATCTGATTATTAGAGTTGAAGCAAGCTGTTTGGCTTTCAGTTAGTCGCTACCCCCCTCAAATGGAAATGATGTAGTCAGAAAAATTCAATTTGAAAGGCAAGAGTAAATTAGTTAATTAGTGTTGGTTCGGATGTCATAATAATAATTGAACAGATATTTCTGGTAGACGTTGCCGCCCATCGGCAAGCCAAAAATAAAGATATGTTACTAACTAGGAATAATTTTTTTTTAATTTATTTATTTCTTTTACAATTTTTTGGCCAGGAAAGACATACTAAGTTGAGTCTTGTCTCCAGGTGTGGCAGCACAGGGAAGTTAAGCGACTTGCTCGTGGTCACACAGTATGCAAGTACTGAGAGGCAGTATAGTGTAGTAGTTAACAGCACTGCGCCGCAAACATGGAGAACTGGGGTTGAATCCCACAGCCACCACTTGCACACTGTGCAACCATGAGCAAGTCACTTGACTTCCATGTGCTGTCAGGACACACCTGGAAAGAAGTCTCGGCTGAATATCTCATTCCTGGCCAAAAATTGTAAAATTAAAAAAAATGCAATTGGGGTTGTGGGATTCAAACCCAGTACTGCAGGTCTGCAGCTCAGTGCTCTTAACCACAAGGCTAGATTGCCTCCCTAATGGGAAGAATTGTACATGCACCATATGTGCTAGGGTTGTGCATACAGTACGTAGTCTGGTAATGATGAAACGTACATGATGCCTCTGGTTCAAGTAGCAGTTCTTTTTTTTCCCCAGAAGTTTAAAAGCTGTAGTAGCAAAAACATACAGACCTTCCCCAAATGCTTCTCACTTACGTGTGCTTTTTCAATCCTGACAGTCTACCTAGCATTATCAGCAATGTACAATGACCTCCCCGGCGAGCACACCACATTTATATAATCAGATGAACTATATAAAGAATAGTGCATGGGAAGGCGTGTCTGATCAGAACATAATTACTAAGGAGCATTTTTTATACACAGATTACAAGTTTGCAAAATCGTGTTACAACCACACAGTTGCAATTATGCATTGCAGCTGGGTGGTTGTAATGAATGCCTGTCAATCAAGCTTCTGCTCAAGCTACCAACACAACTGCGGCTAATTAACATGAACGTTATCACAGGAACCCCACACCAATCAAAAATGCTACCTAGTAACTTTAAAAAGAAAAACAACAGTCGTGTGGGAGTGTGTAAACCAGAAAGTTACATACACTCTCGATGTGGGATGCTTCGCTCTCAGGGATTATAGCATCCCACACCTCAGGTGTGTGTAAAATTCTGGTTACACACACCTACCCATGTATTATTCTCTATATAATTACTGGTGACCCCCTTTATCAAACTGTTATGATGCCCCTTTCAAATGCCGCAGTAACCTGAAAACTGGTTATTACGGTGTTCTCAAAATTTTATTTGGCATTTGGTGTCATTCATATGTAGCGTGCCACGTAATTAGCTGATACTCTGTGTGTGGGTGGGCCATATAGACTAAAGAAACATGGTGGTTCCATTTTTCTTTAACTAATGAACCGCACTGATCCTTCAAGTTTCCGGCTCATGAAGGTGCATTTTTAATGTTTTTTATTATTTATCTGGTTGATCCTGCCTTGATAAGTTAAAAAATCTATCTGGTTGATCCTGCAGTTCGTACCCCTCGGGCGAGGGGAGAAAGCAGCTGCACCAGAACAAACCACGGCTGACTAATGTTGCAGTTTGCAGTGCAATTAAAAGTAAAAAATAAAGAAAAAAATATGTCCCTAATGAAAGGGAAACAGGCAAAGAGAGCGGGAGTGTGTGTGTGTGTGTGTGTATGTATGTATGTGTGAACTGCCCCAGTGCCTGTGGCAATCACTCCCTTGCACCAGTAATTATAAAAAAATAATGCCTGTACAGGTGTGTGTTCGCTTTTGGGGGTCTATGGATTATCACACACCTTGGGTGTGTGAAAAATCATCATAACACACCTGCACAGGCATTATTCTCTATTTTCAAAATATCTGAGAGAAAGAAAAACATACTGATCACAAATCTTACCCCTCCACCCTCTGGCCCCTGCATGGGGGCACAGTCTAGCTGGAGGGTGGGAGGTTTAGGAGGAAGGGAGGAAGGGAGGTCAGGAAGCACTTCTTCACAGAGAGGGTGGTGGACACTTGGAATTTGCTGCCAGAAGAGGTAATCTCATTGAAGACAGTGGGCAGCTTTAAAAGAGGCTGGGACAGGTATGGGGAAGGGTAAGGGTCATGGGTAGGGATGATGGGAGGAGTAGGGAGAGGGGTCAGGGACAGTAGCTCAAGCTGTGGACCCTGCAACACGAGCAGATTTGATAGACCAAATGGCCTTCTTCTGCTGGCTTCTTCGTATGTTCGTGATGAAGAAAGGAGATCATGTGACGTTAATCACGGAATGGGTGGTCATTAGGGCTGACAACCTCAAGGAAGACTCCAACACTGATTCGCCAAGACTCCGGAGACCCACAACCGTATTGCTTTTTCTTTTTGCTGCTTCGGGTGGGTTTCCCCACTTTTGTGGCATGAAGTTACCCTAACTGGTGCATTAATGCAGGTTTTTGCAAAGAATATATAATATAAATTAATTTTTTTTATTTGTTCTTTATTCGGATAATACCTTTGAGCAAAAGCTCTTTACATAGGTTCCACGTGAACAGTCAAGACAATAACAAGAACACGAACAAAGGAATGACAACAGTAGATTGTAGTACAGTGATTAGAATGACACTATTACACTGCTACAAATTTACATAAGAGCAAGAGTCATTACGTATAGTGAAAATGTACAGTGGCTTAAGGGCATTGTAAAAAGTATGTCCATTAACTAAGTGCAGTTACAGAGAGTGAGGATACTGGGTAATGACGGAGAGAGCTGTGGTGGCAGCGATAGATGATCTGATGCAGGGGAGAAAGTAAGTCAGCACAGGGCCTTGTCAGGTTGTTAACCGCATGGGAGAGTAGACATAAGTCACAGGTCAATTTTCTGGGGTGTTGAATACCAATTCTAAAATATTTTTTGCAGTGGCTACCTTATGCAGCCATTTTGGGTCCGGTTAAGCGATGGATGGTTCTGACGCCATATGACGCTAACAGTAAGAATGGGTTAGCTTTAAGTACAGTTTAATTTCATTGCCTGTTACAGAATTGGGTTCAGAGCTGCACCTTTGCTGAACAACAGGCGGTCAGTGGTCCTTGATTGCACCTTCAGTCAGGTAAATTAGATTTTTACTCTGTTTCAGAGCACTATATACATGCGTTTTGTGTGGAACTCTATTTCTGGATGTTTTCAACTGATTCTGCTTACAGCAGTGAGGAGGTTGGTGGAGGACTGCAGTCATTGAAAGTTACCTGTCAGGACTTGGTTTAGTTTCTGTGCGCCAGTATGTGGAGGTTGCACCAGAGGGTTCTGTGCACAAGTATTCGATTACTGGTTCAGTTACGTGCTTTGTTTTATTTCACACAAGTACATTTAACATGCAATAAATGCATTTTCACAAGCAGAACTAGCAACATAAGCAGATAAATTCTTCAAGTTCCTTGGGTCGTTAGACCCAAAGTAGCGTTTTTTTTTTTTCCAATTGTTTAACCAGGTGAGACACACTAAGCTAAAAGCTTGTTTTCAGGTTCAACCTGGGAGCACAGGGAAGTTAAGTGACTTGCTCAAGGTCACACAGTATGCAAGTGGGGGCTGTGGGATTCAAACCCAGGTCTCCATATTTGCAGCTCAGAGCCTAAAACCACTGCGCTATACTGCCTTTTATGGACCAGATCAGAAAAAGAATACTGTTATACATCAAAATCTCAGTGTACTGTACCATAGCCACAGCTACCCCACACCACAGGCTAAAAAGCTAATAATCAGCTAGCACTGGAGTAAAGCAGGGCTGTGTACAAGTCAGTCCCAGCACTTTAACTGCACATAGTCACCCAACACCTCGTAAAATGTTTGCGCTGGGATGAAGCAAAAGCCACCACACACTGCCTGCTTAACAGTCATATTTGGCCTACAATCACCAGATTAGAGGAGAGAATTAAGATGAGCAAGCTGCCGCCCATCGGTGCAGCGGTAGATTTCCGCCATGACGCTGGCGACCTGGGTTCAGGAACAGCTCCAGCTCTTTGGAGGGTCGGCCAGGGAGAAGGATCAAGCATCCTTGGACTGCTCTCCTTCTCCGGGGGGGGGGACTGAGTGTTCAGTGCAGTGGCGATACCCGGCGGAGGCTGGGTGTTCCACTATGCACCGACGCCAAGTAGAACCATTGGGGCGGAGCGGATGCTGGCGCCATTGCACGCCCCACCCCTGCCTACAGGGGAAAATGTTCCATGTCCCTGGCTATCTCCATGAAGACCTGCCCCTGTCCTTGAATTGCCTCGCTGCGCTCCCCGACTAGTTACTAGCATCTCGTGCGGGAAGACCCACAGCCAAGACCCCACCTCTGGGGTGAGCCAGGGGTGACTGGAGAGTGCAAGCAATTGGCGGAGGTGGAGGCGAGGGGTCCGTGACCAGGTTGGATGACGACGGCTCGGGGCACACAAAAGTACTAAATAAAAAATTTTTAAAAAAAAAGATGAGCAAGCTTGGTTTATAGGTGTGTCCATAAGAAATATCCTAACTACCTCAGCAGCCTCAGCTGTAATCTGACTTAGTCATATGTGCTCAGATCCAAAAGCAAGAACCTACTCTAAGTTCCCAGCTCATACAACACCAGTGCAGTGAAAGCTGTAACAGCAACTGCTCCAACAACCTGGAACGCCTAACCTGAAAAAGATGCTGTGACTGTCAGTGCCTTCAAGCGTGCTGTGTTTCATCACTTACACCCTGTTAGGGATGTCATGGCATCACGGTTTCACGATACACTGTTGTATGAGAAATCACGTATTGATAGCATGATAACCACAGTCTGGGTTTGATTCCCACAACCTCCACTTGCATAATATGTGACCCTGAGCAAATCATTTAACCTCCCTAGTGCTCCCAGGCCACCATCTGTAAACAGGCCTTGTGACAAGTGGACTTTTCCCAGTTTCTGAAGAGTAAAAATAAAATAAAAACAAAAAAAATATTCAGTGACAAGCCCGGACCGTCGGGGGTCGGCAGGGGTAGAGAGGGATTGAGCGCCCAACAGCGGCTCTCCCTCTCTGGGGAGGGCTCTACACCTGTCCCGCTGCTATACTGCCATCTTCTGGGTGAACCTAGGCTTGGCAGTGTATACTGGGTCATGTAAGGGAGGGAGGGAAGTGTTGGCTGGGAGCCCTGGAGGAGTTGCGTCATTACACATTCCTCCAATTGGCTCCCCTAGAGCGACGACGTCTGCAGAGAACAAGAACAGTGGAAAAAACAGCCCATCACTCCTAGGTGACGACCCCTCCAATACCAAGGTGCACTGGCAACCGACACAAAAAGAGCAGACTCCGCTGTAGCACTCGCTCCACCATTGTCGAGGGAAGGTAAGGGGGACCGCTTCTCACCCTACCTGGGGGGGCAGTCCGGGGGTATTAAGGGCTATTGAGGGAGTGACTACTCTAAGGGGCAGACTCCTGGGTCGAGAGGCCAGAGCAATGTGGTCTGAGGGTTCCAAAAGAGTGGAGTGACATGGTTAGGAAGGCGAGGATAAAAATCAATGAAAAAAAAAATACAACTCCATGGTATAGTATCTGAGGGATGCGGCACGTACATAGTCACTGTAAGTAAATTTTGTATTGCATAGTTTTGGACTTCACTTAACAGATCAGGGGTTGGGTAGGAGTAGGATGCTGTCTTGCAGTAGCTTCCTGAACATTGGGAGGAGACCAGTCACATAGTGTGTTGGGATATCACAATATCAGATGTTGACTGCATGACCACCATGACACGTAATAGCATGGTTATCACGAATATCAAGGTATTACAGAAGTAGTCCTTTTGTATAAAAATGCCTCTCTAACTGTTGCATGATGGAGAGTTGGCACAGAAAGGATTATTGCTCCTAAAAACAGCCCCCAAAATACGTTGAAAGGCCTGAAGACTGCAGTACACCACAAACTAGGCTGGAAAAGAAAGCAATAAATACTTTGCCACTCCTACAAAATTATCTGGACCTCATGGGGGATGAGTAATCCAGAGTTCCTTCCATCCTTAAATTAGTAGGCTACTTTAATTTGGTTTTAGCTTCCATGCCCAAAATATTAACTAAAGCCCTGCTTGTGCCCAAAGTCAGCAAATTCAGAACCTTGACAAGTTGATTATAGGCTAGTTTGACCAGGCAGTGAACAGTTAAAAATAAACACATCAGACATTGCCCGCTGAACGCAGCAACATGAAAACATTAGCTATGCCCTTTTCTACAGTTGTTACTCTGCTTATGCTTTTAGCTGTTACAGAGCTGCTGACGCCTCAAAAAAACCTTTGAAAATATGATTTTTTAGGTACAATTCAGCTTGCATTCCATATATATTCTATAGATTTCTCCTCTCCATTATATATTACTGAGGAAATTTGCATGAATATATGATCTTTATCCCTTGGAGTTCCCTTAGAATGCATCTGACTGTTTAGCTTACTCCCTACTTAAAGTCCTAATCCTTTGCTGTGACATCACAATCTTTCGACATGGGTGTAACTGTGGTGTCACAAGCAGTGCATTATGACCCCAGGTAGGGAGCAAGCAACAGGAATAAATTAACTCTTCAGGAGCAAAGATCCTCTTTTCACACAAATTACACCAGTAACAAACAATGGGGAGGAGGAATACAGAACTAATGTGAAATACAAGCCAAAATGTGTCTAAATATTATATAATGTATGGTAGAACGTTGTTATAGGTAGAAATCTACCTTTTTATAACAACGTTTGACCATCGATGTGACGTCACGATCTTGTTAACACTGATCGTACGTCACATCGATGGGTTAACAACCGGGAACAGTCTGGGCATACGCGCAACTGGATCGGACGGCCTTGAAACGGCCGCGCCGGTGAGGGAAGAGCGGGCGGTGACTGAAACAAAACTCGTAAGGAACTGCTTTTCTTAAAAACCTAAATGGTACCATACACTATAAAATGTATTGTGTGGTACATCGATGATTAACCGTGTTTTTAACCAATCTCGAGGTTGCCGTGGCAACTTAAACCTCTTGAGCTTTGCTCTCGAGATTTACATGGTCGCCTTGGCAACCTCTCGATGGTTAACAAACCGGTTAACCATCGATGACCATACATTATCCTCTATGTTTTGTTAAAGTTCTCTTGAAGGCATCAGCTGCTCTTTAATATCTTACTGCATCCCCCGTTTTTATTTTCTAATTTTTTTCCACATCAAGCTATTTCTTCCCTAACAAGCATATATAATTTATATATATTTTTCTGTTTGCTGAATGTATGGGAGCCATACTTTTTTCCCCATCTAACAAGCTGTGCTCTTTGGGTTTAGAAGAACCCTTTCCACAAACAAATAAAACAACTTAATTTTTGATGGGCTTATAAAATGTTAATAGTGCAGAGCCATTAAGCACTGGGTACATTGCACACACATGTACCATAATCATTTGTGGTGGACTAAATGCTTCATCAAATATTAAACGTTCCCCTGAGGGTTGTTTCATCATTTGTTCTGTAGACGTTCACATTGTGTAGTGTTGTTATGCAGTGGCTGCAAGTGTTATGAACTGAATCAGTCAGTCAACACAACTGATACATGGTGTCCTCCTGGTGTGGCCTCCAGAGGCACAGTTCCAATGTCTCTAAAGCATGAAGGGTGAAAGGATGATAGCTGAAGGCATTGCCCCAAACTCCTAAATTCATTCATGACTAGTCCAAAGCTAGTTACAGTAGTTGGAATATGCATGTAAAGCAGCAGTGCTTGTGAGTCGGCAAAGATTTTCATCATCCAGTGTTTTAGCAAAAAAATGTTCTTCCAACATCTTTAGTTTCATCTTCTGTGTACTTGTAATTTTTTGTGATATTTTTAAAAACCCTTTATACACCTAACTTTGCAATTAATGACTCATGTCATTAAAGATGGCTGCCACTCGCAATTTTTAAAAACCTCTTCCATTGAGATTACTTGTTGAATGTACATACTAGAGTCAGACTGTGTATGTATTAAGATGGTGTTATGACATGTTTCTGATAGTAAACAGCACAGCACTGTACCAAGATATTTAAAGAGCAGCTGACACCGTCAAGACAACTTTAAAAAAAATAACATTTAGACACAGTTCAGCTTGTATGTCACGTTAGTTAATTATATTCTTCCTCCACATTATTTACTACTGATGTCATTTGCATTAAAGCAAAATCTTTGTTCCTGAAGAGTTCAGCTATTCCTGTTACTTTCTCCCTACCTGAGGTCATAATGCACTGCTTGTGACATAGTTACTCACATGCTAACAGATTGTGATGTCACAACAGAGGATTATGACTTGAAGTAGGGAGTAAGCTATAGAGGCAGATGGACTCTAAGGCCTGTCCACACTACACGCTCCGTACCTGTAACAGATGCAGGCTCTGTGCGGCGAGGTAATGCAGTCAGCCAATCCACGTGCGGCGTTGTCCGTTATGGGACCAGTACCACCGGTCCACACTAGGGGTGCCAGGTGACTGTTACGACGGCATTCGCTCCTAGGATGCAGCTGCGCCGCGCCACGGCCCCTGCAGGACCGCTACCACGACCACACTTCACCCGGTAACGCTACTGAGGCGTAACCAGTTTCATAACTGTTGCTGAAACCACATATAAACGCCTCTGTAATGTTATAGATGTAAACGCAAACCGCTATGGTAATGGTTTGGGCACCTGTAACGCTACAGAGGCGTAGTGGACAGGGCCTTAAGGAGCTCAAAGGGATAAAGAGCATATATCCATGCAAATGTACTTAGTAATAAATAATGAGGAGGAGAAATATATAAGGGATATACAATGGTGAGCTGTCAGATAAATAATTTATCTACACAAGTGCTGTTTGACCTCGGTAACCTCACTAGTGGCAGGCATGTCACTGGAGTGGAAATTTTACAAAACTTCAAAATCCCGTATCTTAGTCCAGGAATGAAAGAAAGCAACAATAAAAGTGGGTATATTGATGTTTTTCCAGAAAATCTTTACTGCTGGAAAAAAAATTACATGATGATTAACAAACACTGTTTTAAGAGCAGATATCCCTTTTTAACATATGCAGAAGAATTATTTACCTTCATATAACCCTTTTCATATATATATTGTTGTTTCAAATATATATTGTTATACATGCTGTGAAGCTGGAGGGGGGTAGATCCCGGAGAGATGTGAGAAAGTTCTTCTTTAGAGAAAGAGTAGTGGATTTGTGGAATAGCCTGCTAGCCAAGGTGGTGGTTCCATGTCAAGACAGCGAATACAGGAACGATGAGGTGCAAAATGGCACTACATCACAGCGAGTTCTGTATTGGCGATCTTTCTGTGCCCCCCACACACTTACTTAATATAACAACTCCGGGGTGGACCTCAGGGAGGAGCGAACTATCAGTCGCCGATATGGCACTCGCTGTAATTTATGTGCCACTTTGACTCCTCACCGTTCCTTTCTTGCTGTTTTGACGGGCTACCAAGGTGGTAGGGGCAAAAACAGTGATGGGGTTCAAGAATGCATGGGATATGCATAAGGAGATCTTAGTGAAAAGAAATCGAGGGAGGGAAGAAATGCTGGAGATCAAGTAGGGTCTACGATGATACTGTAGGTCAGGAAAATGGGCAGACTGGTGGGCCAAGCTATCTTTATCTGCCAACAAATACCGTGTTTCCCACAACACTATAACTAAAACTAAGAGGCTGGTAGTGAAGTGACTGTAAATGTGTAGGGGAGCTATTTCACATCAACACCCACACTCAGCCTTGGACAGTTGCCTTAACTGGTTTCATAGGAAGGAGGGGACACCATGGGAAATCCAGTACTCTTGCTAAAAGTGCTTGGGGTTCTTTTACTTCCACTGTTGAATGTATAGACTTGTACCCAGACAGCATCAGAGGTCAGCGAAGGGACTTCAATTTAATGTCTCATCTGAAGGGCAACACACCCCAGTAGGGAACAAGCTATATTATAAAATGGTCTAGAAAAAAAGTCAGAATTCTCCAAACCTCATTGGTTAAAAATCATGATGTGGCCATTGATTAATCCCCAATAAACTCACAGTTGCCTTGCTGAACTACAAATCCTGATAGACAGCAATGTAAAGTGACCCAGTCAGATCACTCCACCAAAGATACTAGAGATGTGGCGAATTTTGCCTGTAAAGTGTGGAATTTCGGCTGCAAATAGTGGAATTTGCCTATAGACAATGAAATTCCACTGCTTACAGGTGAAATTCTGCCATTTGCAGGTGAAATTTCACCGTTTGAGGGCCAAATTCAGCCGGTTGCGGGCAAAATTCACCTCATCTCTAACTACAACTTCGGCATCCTCATTAGGACAAATCCACCTAGTGGAGAACTACAACTACGGCATCCTCAGTAGGACAACCCCATTAGGCAGAAGGAAAAAATTACTCACCTTAGTAATTATGTTTCTTCTAATGGAGTCTTGCTGTATTCTGACTATTGCAGTTAGCCCCAGCACTCAAACTGCCCCAGAGAGTAGAGGGTTAATTTTCTATGCAGAGCATAGAACGTTGAGCTCGAGCTCAGTTCAGACCTCTGTCTGCTGCACTTTGAAACACAACTGTCAGATTCTTACGAGCTAATGCTAACTAACTACTGTGTGGAAATTGTAAAATTTTTACTAGCCAAATGACCACCAAATATTTTGGATCCCCAAAAGACTCAAGTCAAGAAATCCAAAATCAAAAACCAGGTAGTGAACAACTTAAGACTGTTAAATTAATAATATAACCCACTCTCCCGCTCTAAAAGGAGGGAGTACCCAAATGCACCCCTGGGGTGCAACACTGCACCTGCCAGCCCAATTCCCAAAAACAGGTTCTGAGAGTGGAGTTAGGGAGGGAGGTCAGAATACAGCAAGACTCCATTAGAAGAAACATAATTACTAAGGTGAGTAATTTTTCCTTCAAACAGCATGAAGTCTTGCTGTATTCTGGCTATTGCAGACTACCAAGCAGTACCTCCATGGAGGAGGGAATCGAACCTACCTTGGGAATAGGCTCTGCAGTACAGCTGTGTCAAACCGAGCATCACTCCTAGCCTGGATGTCCAGGGAGTAATGCTTGGTAAATGTATGGACTGTTTTCCAGGTGGCTGCTTTACATATCTCTAGCAAAGAAATATCCCTGGCTGCAGCCAGGGAAGCAGCTGTACCTATAGTCGAATGAGCCCTCAGGCCTGAGGGAGGTATTTTGCCTAGCTTCTCATAGCAGAATTGAATACAAGAGACAGTCCACCTGGCAACAGTTCTCTTAGTGGCAGGTTTGCCCTTACCCACTTCCCCATAAGTGAGAAACAACTGAGGGGAGTCAAACCTTTGAGCCTTAGTACGCTCAATGTAGTAACTAAGGGTTCTTTTAACTTCCGAACTGTGTAAACTTCTTTCTCCTGAAGAAGAATGATCAGTGAAGAACACAGGGAGAGACATAGATTGGTTCAGACGAAACTCTGGAACTACTTTAGGTAAAAACCTCGTATTAGTTCTAAGGACCACCTTATCTCTATGGAATGAGAGAAAATCAGGCTCCACTGACAGCTTGCAATTCACTGATACGCCTGGCAGAGGTAATAGCTACCAGGAACATAGTTTTCCAAGTCAAGTACTTAAGCTCTGCTGACGACAAAGGCTCAAAAGGGGTTATGTAAGCTGAGCAATGCAAACATTAAGATCCCAAGCAGGGTAGGATCTCTAAAGGGGGATTGGTATGAAGCAATCCCTTGAAAAATTTACAGAATACAGGGTGAGATGACAGTGAGGAAGGCTTTCCCGCTGACAGAAAAGCAGAAACAGCTGATAAATGTACTTTGAGAGTAGCTGGTCTGAGACCTAGGCCATTAAGATGAACCATATAATCCAGAACTGTAAACAATTCAGCATAAAGCTACCAACAGTCCCGTTTTTAGGCTGCATGTCCCGGTGTCCCCACAGTTTAGTTAAAAATACAGAAATGTCCCGTTTTTTTAAATTTGTCCGGTTTTTGTCCCTGGGTCAGACGACTTACTTGGCCATGTTGCTGTGCTGCTGCTGCCGACATGTATGCTGCTCGGCTCGGCGCTGCTAGCTACTGTATGCGCTGCTGACAGCTGACTGGAACAACCTGGACCTTTAAATGCCAAAAATGCCCAATGAAATGCTCTGTGCGAAAGGTGTCTCTAGGCTAGTCTAGACTCCACCCTTGTGTCTGTCTGGTAGGTCAGTCTGACTGGGGGATGAACGGAGATACGGAGTGTGTGACTGTCAGCCAGTCAGCAGCAGGGGAGGCAATAGTGGGAGGAGCAGAGACACTGCAGTAGTCACTAAATGGACTGCTTAAGCACAGGGGTGGGTTCTAATCAAAGTTCACCCCCTGAACCCAGGCCCTTCCAGACTTCCGACCTCCGACCTGTCCTCCTGCAGCCTGTGTTTGCCATGCTAATGCTGCTTTCTCGGCTCACAGTGCACTCACCCGCCGAACTTTCGTCTTTGACCACCTCCACCACCGATCACTGAGCGATAGGCCGATAGCGATAATAGTAGTTAGTTGCAGTCAGTCTGGAGTGTCTGCCCTTTTTTGGAGCGGCGGCCGGCGGGGCGAGTGACAGACGGCGGGCCGGGGGTCTCTACTGCTGCTGCTGCTGCATTGATCTCATCTCTGCCTTTCTCTATCTGCGTCTAGGAGGTCTACTGGGCAGGCCTGGGCATTTGTGACAGCAGGGTCGGGATGGGAACAGAAGAGCTGGAGGAGGAGGAGGAGGCCACCGCCAGACTAGAGATCACAGATGCAGGAACATCAGCCAGTCAGCTGCATCTGCAGCTATACTGTGCTGCTGCTGCAGCCTGGATCACCAGGCAAGTGGGTCACAGGCTGGGTCGGGTGTCAGTCTCAGGGTCGGGAGGGTCCAGGTGGGTCAGGGGTGCCGGGTGTGGGAACACTAGTTAAGCTGGAGCCTGGAGAGGAGGGAGGATGGAGGAGGCCAGAGACAGACTGGAGATGGCATGGGACATCACACAGCAGCTGCATCTGAGTGCAGTCAAGTGAAGATCGAGTAGGACTTGGTGGTCTACCGTCTTCTCGAGGTGAGTGACTAAGAAGTCAAAGATTTAGTTCATTTTATTAACTTCACAAAAGTCTGACCAATTGTTGTTTCTGATGCAGACAGTAGTGCAGACTTGTAATTTATTTTATCGCAGTGCTTGGCGCCAGCGACTTGTGAGTGAGAAGGGCTGGGGGTCACTCGATTCATCCGGCATCCCATCCCATCCATGATCCGACCATCCAATAATGCAATACAGTCGTCCGTCGTCGCGATGCTGTGCTTGTTTTTTTTTTTTTTTTTTATCCTTCCTGGTCGCCCTCGCCATTCCTCTCCTTTGGGCTTACTCAATGCCCCCCAATCCCTCACTAAATCTGCACCCAGGATGCCTCTGGTGACTCCTACCTGCCTCTTCCCTCCACGGAGCACCTTGCACAGCGAGGTCTACCCATGATTGCAGACTGGGTGGCTGGAGCGGTCGTCATCCAGGAATGCATAGGGGTTTTTCCGTTTTTCTGTTCCTCCCCTCCATCCCGCTGAGCACGCCGGCTCGGGCAGAACGTGCTTACGCTCACCTGCCTAGTGCCAGAGGGCGCCCTCCCTCCCCAGCTCCCCACTGGAAGCCGCTGCTGCTCCCGAGAGCAGTGCTTCCACCAGCTCTCCGGACGCCGGGTGTATTAAACACCCTGGTATCCCTCCCCAAAGGAGGAGAGCATCCGTGGGGACGCTAGATCCTACTTCCCTCTGCGCCCCCCGGCAACCAGGAGTCCGCTCCCAATCCTGGGTTGCCGGGCGTGGTGTGAGGTGTGTCGTCCAGCGCCTCAACCCTCACGCCATTTGAGGCCGGCTAGCTGTGCTTGTTTTTTTTTCTTTGTTTGTGTTGGGGTTTGGTTGGTAGGTTGCTGGGCTGGAAGGTCCAGGAAAAATCTTTGAAGTCTGTGGGAGCCTGGCTGGGTCGGACGGAACTGTGGAACTGTAATTTATTTTTGTGGCACTGACTGTTGTCTCCTCCCTCCCTCCCCTCCCACCCTTGACCTGATGTCCTGACCCCTGCTAACTGAGCTCAGTGACTTCCTGCTGCAGCTGTTCTCCCGTGTTCTTAGTAGCTCACATGGTGGATGGTGAAGCAGTCTTCTCTGGCCTGCTGCTTGCTTGCTTAGCTTGCCTGGCCTTGGCTTGCTGCTGGCAAGGTGAAAGGTCGGGTCAGTCAGTGACAGTATGATTGTACTGAGGTAACTTACTTGGGGCCTTTTTAGAAGTCAAGTGCAACAGAAATCAAGGTTCTCAAGAACAGTTGTGTACAGGACAAATAGGGAAGGAAGAGAGAGAGAGAGACAGACACTAGGTTCTGCAGCCCAAGATCAGAGTAGTCTGGACTCTGGAGAGGAGGAGAGAGGTCAGAAATGGAAGACTTGCTCTGTCAATTGTTGTATGGAAAAGAATTTCAGAGAGACTAAGGGGAGTCTAAGGCACTGGCTAGAAAGTTTCTTCCAATCTGACTAGAGAGAAAGTAGAAAAGTGGGACACCAGCCTCTGCAGCCCGAGGTATAAGACAGAGAGAGTCTAGAGAGAAGGAAGAAGAGACCATTGTTAAGAAAGAGTGTAAGTCAGATCTGACTAGAAACAAGAAAGAAAGAAAGAAAGAAAATAAAATGGGGAAAAGGAAAACTACTTTCAGTGAAGACTTGCAAAAAGAATACCCATTTCTTCAGAAAATGTCGAAGACAGATGTATTCTGCAAGCAGTGCAACTCACAGTTCTCCATCAGTCACGGAGGGAAAATGGACATAACCTGTCACCTTAAAACATCGAGGCATCAAAAGGCTGTGGGAACACACAGTTCCAGCTTTTCATTAACCAGGTTTTTTAAAACCAAACATGCCATTGACAGTGACCTTGTCCTAGCAGCAAAGGAGGGCGCTTGGGCCTACCATTGTGTTGTGCATTCACAAAGCTTCAAATCGATGGATTGCACCACAAAGTTGGCGAAGAGGATGTTTGAACCTAGTTAGTTCCGCCCATACTAAAACCGAAACACCAGGACTGGTGTACTGGCCTTTTTCTGAGGAAGAAACCAGAGCTGAGTTGACGGAGGCAACATTCCTGAGTGCTGCCATGGACACATCTAACCACAAACGCATCAAGATGGTTTGATACTTCAGTCCTGTCAGTGGCATTCAAACTAAGTTACTGGAGTTCAAAGATCTGCCAGAGGAAACAGCAGAAACACTGGTGGATTTCTCATCACAGCACTAAGAAAGGAAAATATTGAGAAGAAGTGCATAGCCTCTCAGCGGATAACACCAACATAAACTTTGGAGGGCCACTCGAGGTGGAAAAGGCAATGTTTGGTACAAGATAAAAGCAATCACAGGACTAGAGATTCATGGCATTGGTTGCACTGCTCATATAGTGCACAATGCCATGCAAACTGCTGCTGACGTGTTGTCCATTGATGTGGAATGCATGGTGGTGATAATTTACAAGTATTTTTAAATATACACTGTCTGAGTGCAAGAATTAAAGGAGTTTTATATCTTCGTAGAAGTTTGCTGTAAGGATGTCTTGGGACAAAGTAACCCTCATTGGTTATCATTGCTTCCGGCTGTTGAACGCATCCTGCAAATTTACGAGGGGTTGAAGTCCTACTTCATGTCACAAGAAAAGTGCCCAACAACCCTGCAGAAGTTCTTTGAGGAGCCAGTTTCTGAACTTTGGCTGTGGTTTCTGCATGGTCAGCTGACACTGTTCAATTCAGTCACCAAGAGATTGGAACAACAAAACTACACAGCCATCGAGGCAGCTGAAGAACTGCTAACTCTCAAAAAGAAACTGCAAGAACAAAGACAAGAGCACTTCATTGGGCTAAAGGTGAAGGGAATGTTGAGGAAGTTGTCTGGCGAAGGCGTCGTGAACAAACACAGAATTCCTCAGCAGTGTGGATGTTTTTTATGACACCTGTGTGAGGTATTTTGAGAAATGGGACTCACTGAAGCAGTATGGAATTTTCTCCTGGGTCCTCTTAGCACACTCAGACTGGGAATCTGTGGAGGACTGCATCCCCTAGTCACTTCACAAACAAACCTGCCTCTTGATGATGGTGCTTTATTTGATGAAGTGTCACGTGAAGTCCTACACTAATACCAACGAAGTCTTTGAGTGGAACAGAAGCAACACTGAGCCGTCGTTGAGATGGTTGGAGATCTTCGAGCACTTCAGAACAAAAGAAATCTCATATAAAAACATTTTACCTGTAATTGAGTTTGCATTATGTCTACCTGGAACCAACACTCTGGTAGAGAGGGTGTTCTCTCTTGCCAACAAGTTGTGGACAGAGGACAAGACAAATCTCAAAGTGTCGACACTTAAAACAATGTTGATGCGTAAAGTGAATTTCAAAGACTCCTGTTCCAAATTCTATGACAAACTACTTCTCAACAAAACTATCCTACATAAAATACATGCCTCTGAAAAATATCATTTCAAAGAAACTCCTTCAGCTAGCACAACTGAAAGCGAGGAACCCACACCATATACATCTCAGACTCAGTGACATGTTTATTGCCCTGTTTCAATCTGTAAATATGTTTGCATTTTGCTCAGTCTGTCATGACAGGACAGTCCATGTGTTTATCATTTGACCTATTCCTTTGTTTTGGATGGATTTTTCTTGCTGGTGTTGGAGCGCAGTTACAGAATAATTGAAACCTTCATGTTTACCAGCGAATTTCTTTCTGTTGGTGTTCTGGCACAGTTAGAAAATAATTTAAATCATTGTGTTCTGCATTTACCAGTGGATTTTTTCCTGTTGGTATTGGATAGCGTAGTTACTTACGTTACACTAAAAGAAGTGAACCTGTTGGCACTGGATAGAAAACAAAATAAATTTTCATGTTACGGTAAGCCACTGTCTGTGTCTAAATGTTTATATACACACATACACACAAACATTTATTTATTTATTTACTTCCAAATGGCATGTCCCAGTTTTAGGCTTCAGAAAGTTGGTAGCCTTAATTCAGCAGTGTCTGGGGATATATGCTTCTTGGAACACCAAACGCTGAATCTTCCATTTGGAGTTGTGTTTTCTGGTGGCAGGCTTTGAGAGGCTTTGAATATGCAGAACCCCTTGGGATAGAAGTAAATCTGCATTCTCTAACTCTTCAAGAGCCATGCCTTGAGATTGAGAGACTGAAGATTTGGGTACCAAATTATCCCCTGAGAGGAGGTTAACAGGTTGTAATTTCTGGGAAGAGACAGGGGAAGATGGACTGCTAGGGACCGCAACGGGGGTACCAAGGCTGCCTGGCCCAGTCTGGAGCAATCAGAATCACTTTGCAAGGTCGTGACCTTACCTTGACTAGAACCTTGAACAGTAGAGGAAAGGGAAGGAAGGCATATAGAAATGTCCCTTCCCAGTTCAAAACAGAGCATCCAGAGGGACTGAACCCAATACTGGGGGGTCTGCAACAAAACAGAGGAAGTTGGTGTTTGTCTGGGGCTGCAAAGAGACCTATCTCTGGAGTGCCCCACCTTGAAAAAGTCACTTTCAACACCATAGGGTCCAGGGACCATTCATGATGGCTCTGGGAGATACTGCTCAATGCATCTGCTAGCACATTGTCCTTCCCTGGAAGGTGGACTGCTATCAGAGAGGTCTGCAGAGAATAAGCTAGGGACCACAATTTCATGGTTTCCGTGCACAAGGCGGTGGACCGAGTGCCTCCCTGCTTGTTGATGTACCGCATGGTGGTGGTGTTGTCTGTCCTGACCTGAACCACCTTGTTCTGCATTGACTGAGAGAAAGCTTGCAGGGCCAGAAAACTGCCCTAAGTTCCAAGAGATTGATATGAAGAAGGGATTCCTGAGGGGACCACAGTCCCTGGGCTGTGACAGCCCCCAGATGGGTTCCCCACCCCAGTAGAGAAGCATCCATGGTTAGGACCACAGAGTGAGACTGAGTGATGAATGGGACTCCTTGCCTGAGTTTGCCACCATTGGAGAGCCTGGGTCAGAGTCTGGGTCACTGGAACTAGTTTGGTTAGAGAATCTTTCTTCAGAGACCAAAAGGCCCTTAGGTGAAACTGAATGTCCCTCATCTGAAATCTGGCCCCTTGGACCACTGCTATAGAAGCTGCCATGTGGCCCAGAAGTGGAAAGGAGTTGCTTTGCTGGCCGAGAGACTGGTGGAATGAAGAAGCCAGCTCTACAATAGCCCTTGCCCTTTCCAGGGGAAGAAAAGCTCTTGCTTTGACTGTATCCAACTCTGCTCCTATGAAGGTGAGGAGCTGTACAGGCTCGAGAACTGACTTGGGAAGATTGAGAAGGAATCCTAGGGAAGTGAGCACTTGCTGAGTCACTTGAAGGTCTGACTTGACTTGGTCTGGGGACTGACCCACAATGAGTCAGTCACACAGGTATGGAAATATGTTTCCTTCTTAAAAAGGCCACTACTACTGCTGCTAGGCATTTTGTGAATACCCTTGGAGCTGATTTCAGGCAAAGGGCATAGCTTTGAACTGAAGGCAATTCGAACCTGAGGTACTTTCTGTGGGAGCACATGATGGAAATGTGAAAGCAGGCATCTTTTAAGTCCGGGGAGGCTAGCCAGTCCCCTGGCCTTAGAGAGGGAAGAATTATTTCCAGAGTCACCTTTTGAATTTTGGTTTTAAAGATGTTTGTTCAGGTATCTTAAGTCTAGGATGGATCGCCACTCCCCTGTCTTTTTTGGGGTAAGGAAGTACCTGGAGTACAGACCTTGGCCCCTGTGCAATGTAGGAACTCTCTCTCTACAACCTTTAGAGCCAGTAGAGATGAAATCTCAGCCTCTAGGGCAATGGTTTCGGAGATGCTTGCAGGTGGAAAAGATCTGTCCCTCAGCTTTGGATATTTCTTGAAGCTGAGAACCAGCCCCTGGCTTACCACCTCCAGGACCCACTTGTCTGAGGTAACAGACATCCAGTCCTGGATGAAGTAAGCCAGCCTGCCTCCTACAGGAATGGGGGAGTCAACCCGGGCTGACACATCAGGGTGTCTGCTTGGCAAGAGCCTTAGGTTGAGGGATGGATGCAGCCCTGCTCATCCCCCTTCTGCCTCTCCCTCTGAAGAACCCCCTCTGAGGAAAGGGAGAAGAGGCCCGTGCTTGGTAGAAAGGCCTATGAAAAGGCCTGCCCATGACCCTAGCCTGCTGCCTTTGAGGAGTTGCCTGCCTTTCCTTGGCCTGAGCACTCCTGTAAGTGGTCCTATACTCATCCATCTTTTTCATGTAATTCTCTGTCTGCTCCCAAACAGAGAAGTACCCATCACAGGAAATCCATGGCCTTAACCTGCTTGTCCTATGAGAGACTAGTACATCTGAGCCAAGCCATTCTCCGAAGAGCCACAGATGTAGCCATGACTCTAAAGAACACATCATTGGAGTCCACAGAAGCATGGAACTGTACCTTAGATGCCTCAATCCCATCAGCAGCCACCCTCTCCAGCTCGAGGCTAGCTGGGAGAGGGTCTGCTAGCCAGTGCCAGTACAGTGTCCCACCTGGACTTCTGGCACTTGGCTGCATAGGCCATATAATTAGCCTGCCTGAGTCCCAAGGCAGATGCCATGTACTATTTCTTTGCCATGGCATCCAGCTTCCTAGAATCTTTATCTGGGGGACGTGAAGCCAAGGGTATATTAGCCTTATCACAGGCTGCAGCCTGCACAACCCCAACATGGCTGCATTGTTGATACAAGTACTCTGTACCAGAATCTGATAAGGTGTACCTTTTGTCCATCCTTCTGTCGACAGGAGGTACAGAATTTGGAGTTTTTTAAATCTTTTGTGTCTGTTTCCCAAAAGACTTATGAGGGGGAATAGACAGTCTCGTGAACTCTGGGATGTCCATCATCTCCACGTAATCAGGTTCCTCTTGTTCCTCTACAGCTTCTTCCACAGGGAGCTGGAGGGTTTCTGCCACTTTCCTGTAAAACATGTAGTGGGAAGGGGACTCAGAAAACCTAGGAGGGGAAACACCAGAAGGCCTGTCTAGGGGGATGTCCAGTTCAATGGGCTCAACCAGACCTCCCACACCATCGTCATCGTCATCATCATCATAATCTTCATCCCCCTCCAAATCCGGTTCATAGAAATCTTATGGGGCTTAATCTTGAACCGGAGGAACCGACAAACTGAGCGCCTGCCAGAAGGCGCCCGGATCAGACGGAACTGGACAGGCAATTCTACAATCCTTATCGCATTGACAATCTCTTCAGCGGTCAGAAAATGGGTCTCTGGATCTGAACCGGACTGTTTTTCTTTTCTTTTTCTTTTTATAGGAACTGATCCCTCAGGATCGGCTCTCCTCTTGCCTGAAGAAGTATTGCCCCGGTCAGAGGGCACTCCCTCAGGTTCGGTCAGAACCGTACCGGGCTGGCCATCCGGGTCAGCGGACTTCACTGCCTCCTTATCCCTAAGTCTACCTTAGGGAAATTTTTACAGATTTGGCAGTCTGAATCGAGGTGGTCAAACCCCAGACAATAAACACAGGTGGTGTGGGGATCAGCCTCAGCAAAGACCTCCCCACACACACTGCAGTGTTGAAACCCAGTGGGCCCGGTTTTTCTTTGGGGTTTCTCAGACATAGCCATCCTAACCACAAACTTACCCTTTTTATGGCAAACAAGCAGACAAGACACCCTTATCGGTTTCTAACCGTGTCATGGGTATTGGAAAAAAACACAAGAAAATGTAGTTTTTTAAAAACTGATAAGGACCGGTAACCACACTCTAAGTTTAAAAACAAAGACAATCACTAAACGTCCGGTTCAACCGAACCGGTCAAAAAATCTATTTTTACAATTTCCACAAGTTTACTATGTCTAGTTCACTACCTAGTACTTACTGTACCACAGACAGAGATCTGAACTGAAACTTGTGAAAAATAATCGGTAAAACCAAGGAGTTTAACCGATTTACGAACCGTGAGCAAAGGAGAAATCTCCGGAGCGGCCGTTCAGTTAGGCGGAGTAAAGAATCTGACAGTTGCGCTTCAAAGTGTAGCAGACAGAGGTTTGAACCGAGCTCAAGCTCAACGTTCTATGCTCTGCATAGAAAATGAACCCTCTACTCTCCGGGGCAGTTTGACTGCAATAGTCAGAATACAGCAAGACTTCATTTTGTTTGAAAACTATTTTATTACAAATGCACATAGACAGTATTTTTTAAAATATTTATTTAGGTAAACCTCTAACATAAGGTTGCCCTTTTTATAAGTGGATTAACCCACTCCAAGGCATGGGTTTCCTGAGCACTAATCCCCACCTGGGTGGTTGAAGTCACTCGGCCTGCAGCCTCATACCTCACAAAACACACACACACACAGATTAATGGTCAGTAAACCCATGCCCTGTTGTGGGTTAATCTTTATGAAGCAGATTAATGCTACAAGATAAATATCTCATTTCTGTGGGAATTTCTTCAGTAATAAATAATGGACAGGAGAAATCTATGCAACTTATATAAAATACAACCTGAATTGTGTCTAAATATGTTTTCCAACATTGTTCCAATGGCATCAGCTGCTCTTGAAAGGATGATTTAACTTTGATCATCATCCTGAGAAACTGCAGTCACAGTTTATATACATAAATAATACTATTTGTATCTAAAGACACAAATACTTCGCAAAATGCTGTTTGACTAGTAGCAGCTTGTACTGTACATGCCCTTTTTCTGACAAATAAAATACATTTGTTACAGAAATACAAGTGTGTAGCATGCGTGCAGCAGACGTGCTGCATGCTTATTAAGCATGCAGCAGCCATTCTGCATTCATATTGCACACTTGTATTTCTGTAAGGGATGTCCAGCTCATTAAAAGCACTTGGTTTGCAGTTTCTTTCTCTTTCTTTCTTTCTTTTTTTCAATTTTTTGTAATGTTTCATTTTACAATGTGTAGCAAAAGTCCCCTCCACCTCTGCTGGGCACCGTCCAGTGTGGGTGGGCGCAAAAAGTTTGCTCTTTCCCCAGTGCAGTCTTGACTCGGTGGGAAATGAAGAGTCTTCTGGTCCTAATGATGCTAATCCGTCACCACTCTAATGAGCTGTTTGGTAAACTGGCACCGAGGGAGTGATGTAAATTTAATGAGAGGACAGATTGTGGTGGAATAAAAAATTTAAAGGACTTGATTTTCTTCCCTTTGAGGCTTTACAGCCCCCCTGCTGACATCTAGTGTTCCATGAAACTAGTTAACCACTGCTGGTTGCATTGTTTTAAAGCTTCACTTCTGAGGCTATGTCTGGCCCCTTTTCTTCTTCATGCACCAATATTGTCAAGTGTGGCAGACGTTGGACCACTGGCGCGTATTAGGTTACTTACGGTAACCAGCTGAAATGCAGGCGCAGCATCCCCCATCACAAAGAGCGATGTCAGACAGAAATATATGGCTGTGATGAAAACAATGCTGCTTGTTCACGATATTTGTACAGTATTGTAATTCTTGTAATTGGGGGGCTCTGCCCCCCCATCAATAATTGAATTGACATTTCATTCAGTATGTTTATGTTTTATTAATGATATTTATACATTACTGTAATTCAGTACCACCTGCTGAAATATCATGCATTTAGTTATTGATGGGGGGGTCTCCGCCCCCCCCCAGTTACAAGAATTACAATAATGTACGTGCCTTACAAATATCAGCCATTTTAACACCCCCGTACAGCGCGATACCAGAGGGTAACACGCAGCAGGTAGCGAATACAGTAAGAACAGCAAATACAAATATTAGTTACCTCACTGCTAGTGAGGAGAAGGAGGACAATAAAAATCCACAATAATTTAACTGCCTAAAACAGAGAGGATAATGGGTGGGGTTATGAAGTTTACCACGTTGTAAACCCCTCGAGCGGTTGCCAGGCCGACCTTGTAAACCTCAAGAGCAAAGCTCGAGAGGTTTACCATCGGCATGGCAACCGCGAGAGGGGTTTTCAACGTAGTAAACTTCATAACCCCAGCTATTGTCATTTACAGTGTATGGGGTTGCAACGGTAAACACTTTCAGGACAGAACTGGAAAGGCTGTTACTTGTTGGCTTCTGTTGGACAGTTTAAACCGATCGTGGTAGTGCGACCAACATTCGGGTGCTAGACTTCAGCGCACCTGACTGGATTCAATCCTGTAATCTCACCGATGTGACGAAGGCAAGCAAGGTTTATAGCGCTGACGTCGGATCAGTGAGATTACAAGATTGTTAGACAGCAGCATGCCATGCATAATAAGGGATCCCCATACTTTACAGAGATACACTGATGAGTTGCGAGGTTGCCTTCTGTTGTCACTCGAAGTTAGAGAGTTCTTATGTTTTGTAATATTCCGTAATATTATTCTTTTGTGAGTGCTCTGCCCCACAGCCAAATAAAAATAACTTCATTTGGTGCGGGCGGCGGAGCGCCCCGACAGAAAGAATAATATCAGTGAATATTACAAAACTTAAGAACAGAATGCAAGTGGAAGCAACATGAGCATGCCCACTGTGTGATCACGTCTTCACCGCAGTGTGTGGAGTTTCCAGAAAAGCGTACAACTGGTCCAACGTCCTCCACAAACACCCCAATATTTTATATTTAGGTTTGAGTTGTTTATTCTAGAATATATTTAACCAGAAAAGTTTACCTGAGATACAACATCTTGTTTCCAGTGGGGACCTGCTTCTAACAATTTCTGCTGCTGAGTAGACTGCAGCACTGAGAGCTTAAGGACTTGACCAGCATCACCCAGTCAGCACTTGGCTTTTGCAGGGTTTGAACCAGTGATCTTTTGGTTTCCAATCCAGTGCACTGACCACTACACCACACTGCCTCTAGAGTGAAGAAACTGAATTCTGTTTTCATGCACTGTGTCATGTATAGTACATGGTCAGACAAGGTGCATAAGTCAGTGAGGTTGCTTGCTCACGTCTGGGGTGTCAGATGAGAAGGTCGTGGATTCTAGTCCCACACCAGGAAGTTGGGCTAATAAACGATATTGACGCTATAGTGTAGCACTATATGGGTACTGCACTGACTGAATGTCATCCTTCACGTGAAATGTTAAACTGAGGTCCCTTCTGCCCATCTCTGGTGACTGTCCAGGTCGGAGGAAGGGAAAGATCCCAGGGCATTTGTCATAAGGGTAGGGTATTTTTCCTGCTGTCTGGGTCAACATTCCCCAGTCCAGTAAACCAGGTCCATGTAATGCACCCCCCAGGACACACCTGGAGACAAACTGTCACAGTACAGTGTGTCTTTTCTGGTCAAGCATTACAAATAAATAAATAAATAAAACAGATCCCATGTCTCTCCCCCCCCCCATTCACCTTGAAAAAAACTGCCACAGCTCAGTGTGTCTTTTCAGGTCAAACATTACTCGGCAGTTACTTAAGCAATAAGGCATGACAGGGTGTGGTATATTATGGGGTATCATCACGCCTTGGGTGGTTGGGCACGAGGCCACAGGCCGAGTGCGTCCAACCCCCCCCCCTCCGAGAAGTGACGATATCCCACACCCTGGAGTGACTTATTGCTATTATGAACTGAGTTTCAAGTTTTATAAATAAAAAAATAAAGAAACAGGTTTTAAAACGTTTTATGAATGAGTTTTTGGGTGGTGTAGGAGTACATTTTGAAAAATAGTTCTCAGACAGTAGAGAGCAAGGAGACTAGTGGCGCTGGAACTTTTTTGAAGCCATGATGATGTAGCCTGATATCATCACGGCTTCCAAGAGCTCTGGGCCAATCAGATTCCTCTATTTACGATCCTCCGTTCATTATATGGTATAATACCTCCTCTCTCATGACTTGTTCCTTATATACAACGGCGGCTGCGCAAATGTTGACTCATATTGCGGTATAATGTGCAGCGCAGTGCGCCACATGCACTTGAATAGCATGTATTTTGTATTGCGACCACCACATTATACTGCAGTACCATTAAACTTTTGAGCAACTACCACTGTATAAAAGACTGAACCTCCAGCAGTGCAGCGACCCCCAGGGGTTCAGTTAATTGGTTTTCTGTAGTGATAATTGAAAAAGCAGAAAACGTGTTCATATGTGATGGGGACCTCAGCCTTACATTCAATCCCCAACTAGACAGTACCTCCCAAATCCCCAGAAAAGTACACACAGTGGCAAAAAAAGTTAAAGCACTGCTCTGCGAACTAGGGATACGTCACCCAGCTCCACCCAGGGATTCGCCTGCTTCTCTCCTGTTCATAAGATGTATTTGCGCCTTGACATCTTTCTCCTGTTGAAAGAGTCTTGTATGAAAAAATGCATGGTAGGGCCTATTGCCCTGTCTGATCAAGCCCCACTAACCTTAGAAATGGATTTACAGGTACAACCAAGAGCCTCATTTTGGAGGTTTAACACTTTCCTTTTGCAAGCTAAAGAGATCAGAGATCAAATTCCGCTGCTAATATCCCAGGCAGTCCAATAAAACTCAGGTCCTGAGATCAGCCCAGGTATCTGATGGGACACAGTAAAGGCAATATTATGAAGTAGACTCATTTCAATAGTGGCAGATAGAAAATAAAGTGATAGGAGAGGTAAATACAGTTGGAGTCCCAGATAGGATGCCTAGAGACTCAGCAACAGCTCAAGCTTCATAGAGGGGGAAGGTGATGGTGAAGCTCAAGAAAGAACTTAACACTATTCTTGACCACAGAGTGGAACTAAATCTTAAATACCTCGGGGAACAATATTATGAGGGGGGCCTGCCCCACCCCCGGGTTTTAAAACTGTTAGCCTGCAGATTACAGGCGAGGAAGGCCAGAGCACATATAGTTAAGGTTATCCATCAGCATGAAGGGTTGCAGGTGACAGTAGTAGAAGGTAAAACGGGGGCATTTAAACACCATTATGAGACTTTGTATGGGACTAAGGGAAGCCCCCAACCCCCCATGTTCAAATAGATGATTACTTACAGAGCCTTACCCTTCCACAAGTTACTCAGGAGCAGAATAAGGCCTTTGTGTACTGATCACGATGGAGGACATCTCACTGGCCACAACAAACGGTAAAATGGGAGAGTGTCCAGGTTCAGATGGGTCCCCTGCAGAATTTTATAAGTTTCCAAAAGGAAACCATACTGTTACTGAGGGCAGCCTATACAGCACCATGGATGGAAAGAGGTTGTCTGTCACCCTCATGGAACCAAGTGGTAATCTCCATGACACCCAAGCCCAGCAAGGACCATATTCTTTCCTCTCTTATAGGCCAATATCTATATTAAATTTTAACGTACTAACATACTACAATGCCAGCAGAATAGGCCTAAAGGTCTATCAAGTCTGCTTAAAATCAGCACCTGGTCAGGACACCATTGCTGGCCTCCCCCCCGATCTCCCCCAGCCCTATCCCCCAACAGAGCTTCACTTCCCAATCCAGCATTCCTCAGTTTTACCCTCCACTTGTATCTGTCCCAGCCCCTCTTGAATCCTTCCACTGTGTCAACAGCCAACAGCTCTGCCAGCAGTGCATTCCATGGGTCCACCACCCTCTCAGTAAAGTAGCATCTCCTAGTCTCCCCCCTAAGCCTCCTGCCAACCAGTCTCATGGAATGGCCCCTGGTGGCCACCTCCTCTCTCAGATGGAAGACCCTGATTGGGCTGACCCTGTTCAATCCCTTCAGATGTTTAAAGACCTCAGTCATATCCCCTCTGTCTCTCCTCTCCTCCAAGGAGTACAAATTCAGCTCCTCGGGCCTCTTCTGATAGGTTCTCTCCCCCAGGTCCTGTTGATTATAAGTTTTTGACATCTATTTTACTAAACATTTAGAGGTTCTAATCCTGCACCTAGTTAATATGCACCGAACCTTTTTTTTTAATGGGTCACCAGGCTGCAGGCAATGTGAGACGCACTCTGCATGTCATTGACCATTTGACCCACACTAAATTACCGGCCCTGAGTATGGATGTCGAAAGGGCTACTGAGCAGGTCAGTTGGTCCTATCTATATTGGGTCCTTGCCGGGTTTGGCATTTCATCACAGTTTATAGAATATATACAGACCCTTCACAATGAACCTCAAGCCTTTGTACGTGCTGACGAACACTTGACTCAGAGTCAGACTCAGAGACTTTGCCCTTGGTCGGGGCATTAGGCATGGGTGTCCCCTCTCCCCAGTTTTATTTGCCCTGTATACTACACCCCTAGCCCAAAGAATACGTATGGATCAGGAAATATGAGGAGTCATGACAGGAGGGTAGGAGCACAAAATCATACTTTATGCTGATGATGTGCTGTTTGTCTCATGCAGCCAGAGCCCTCCTTCCTTGGAGTGATGTCCTGGATGGAGGAATTTTCCACCTTAGCAGAGTACAGTAAACTCCACAAAACCTGAGGTCCTCACCTTCAATCCCCCCACCCCGGACACTGCAAGCTAATTTTCCCATGAAACATGCCTCTCTAAATTAAAATACCTCAGCATTATATTATGCAACTGGAATGCACACCTTTACCAGGACAACTATTCTCCCTCCTCCAACTACTTAGTGAGGCTATGGAAGGGTGGTCCCTCTTGCTCCCTTTACATTCCAGGATACTGGCAATAAAAATGAACACACTCCCTATATACTTGTATGTTCTAGAGTATGGAGTTCAGTACTGATGCCCACACCTGAAAAGGACATTAACCTGCTGGAGAAGGTCCAGAGGAGGGCTATAAAGATGATAGCAGGTCAGCAGGGTAAGGCATATGAGGAGAGAGAGGAGAGGTTGAGGGCACTGAACATGTGCTCCCTGGAAGACAGGAAAGAGAGAGGACATGACTGGGACCTTCAAGTACTTGAAAGGAATAAATAAGGTTGATAAGGAGAGTCTTTTTAAGCTGAGTGGCAACCATAACATGAGGGGCACAGTCTTAAGCTGGAGGGTGGAAGATTTAGGAGGGAGATCAGGAAGCACTTCTTTATAGAGAGGGTGGTGGACACATGGAATGCGCTGCCGGAGGAGGTCGTCTCGTTGGAGACAGTGGGCAGCTTTAAGACAGGCTGGAATAGGCAAGGGGGGAAGGTAAGGATCATGGGTAGGGAGGATGGGAGGAGTGGGGAGGAAGGGCAGGGACATTAGCGCAAGCTGTGGACCCTGCAATACGAGCAGACTTGATAGACCAAATGGCCTTCTTCTGCTGGCTTCTTCGTATGTTTCTGTGTTTTTCAGTGTGTCCCTGTATTTTTAACTAAATGCTAGTTGGGAGAAATGCAGAAACAGACTTTCAAATTCATATTGGCAAATGCCAAACCTCGAGTCAGGTCCACCATATTCCTAGCCATAAAATCTTGTTGGGGGGGCACTTTCGGCCCTTGAAGAATATTGGATAGCGGCTCAGATCTGCAGGGCATTCCAATGGAACAACCTGAACTTTCAGACACACTTGGAAAATATAGAAGAAGAAACAGCAGAACTGAGACCCTTACAGCCCTCCTATATGACCAGTCCACTCTCGGGCAAAGGACAAAATCCTCTTATACAGCCCCTGAAATCACACTCAAGAGATGAGAATGGTTTCTTGCTACCCCAAATGACAGAATAATTATCGAACAATCATAGAGGTATAAATGGCTAGCATGGGACCCTGATCTCCCCCACCAACAGACTGGACCCCTGGTAAATTAGACAGGCAGGGCTAGAATTTCCAGATCAGATGCTCACTGGAATCAATCAATCAATCAAAATCTTTATTTATTCAGGCGAGCATCATTGAGCGTAGCTCATTTACAAGATGGACCTGAGTGGTCATACAAAGAAAGGATACAAGTTTTGTACAAAGACATGAAAATAAAATAACACAAGTACAATCATTTAGGTGAGAGATATATACAAATATTTACAGATATACAAGGCACAGTAACAATAACTTAAAACCTGTAAAAATGAAGAGGACAATCAATATAGGAGGGATAATGTTCAGATAGTAGGGCTTCTGTAGGCTTTTTTTATGCGAAGTGGGATAACTGACAAGGTAGAAGAATGGAAACTAACATAGTGGATTACAGAAGGAAGGGGTGGGGAAGGAGGAGACTAGGCCTTATGGAAGCAGTTACATAGTTCTGGGAATAGGGTGGTATATAATTTTTGAAGGATGATAAGGGTAAGAGGGTATTCAGATTCATAGATTTTTGGGTGAGTTCCAGATAAATGCTAGGAATAGCTGATAGCAGCTCTCCCAAACCGGGTGCAGGTGTTGGGAATCTTTAGCATAATGAGCTTATTGATCCTTAGGGTGTATGGCCTGGATGTGATTCAGGTGAAACAGTCTGAGATGGAGGGGAGTTTGTCTAACAAAGCTTTAAAGATCCAGATAGCAGCATTCTTTTTCTTCTGTGCTGTAGGGATGTCCAATTGACTGCATTGTAAAGAGAGCAATGATGGGTGCTGGAGGGAAGGTCTGTAATAAATCTAATGGCTCTATGATACAGGGTGTCTAGTTTATTTAAGAGGGAGAGGGAGCAGTGGCGTGAGGAAGTCAGCATAGTCAATGAGGATAGGAATGATGCCAGGATTAATCTTTGTTTGGAGTCTCTGGTAAGGTAGTATTTTATTCTGTAAAATAAGCCAAGTCTTTGTCTCAGCTTTTCAGGAGCTCTTCAACTGGACAGAGTAGTCAAGCTTGTTGTCAATCCAGACTCCAAGATATTTGAATTTGTCCACAAATTCCAGATTTTCTCAAGGATGGTGGATAATTGTGGGGTGGTGAATGATGGGATAGTGGAAGAGCAACTCTTGGTGGCAAAGAACATGGCTTTTGTTTTTGGCATTTAGAAGTAGTTTTTTTTCCAACAGGTTGTGCTGTAGGATGGAGAATTCTGACTGTAAAAGTTCACAGGCTTTTGATGGTGAGGGATTACTGACATATAGTACAGTATCATCTGCAAAAAGGTGAATGTTAGATTGAGAGAGGTTGGAGTCAATGTTATTGATATAAATGGCAAAGAGGATGGGGCCCAGGATAGAGCCTTGCAGTACACCTCTTAGGAATAATAGATATGACCTTTGGAGAATCCAAAGTAGAATTGTATTAGTCCAACAGAGACTGCTTTTGATATTTTGAGCTGTGGAACTATATGCAAATAAGGCTCAGAGTGTCTAAAGAAGAAGCAAGACAGGCTCAGGATGATCCCATCATTAGGGCACTTAATGGCTCGATTACAGTTCTTGGGTCAGAAAAATGGTGGCCTGAAGTGGTAATATATAATCACAGGGTTGCGGGCGGCAGAGGCCCCCCCCCCCCGCAAAACCCACTGGAAAAACCTGTCCGCCATATTTTGCAAAACAGGGTCAATACAGAAGGGATTTTTCAGATGAGACGGGGGAGGGACACGAGAGGGCATGGACTGAGACTGGAGGGGGAAGATTCAAGAGGGAGATGAGGAGACATGTTTTCATGGAAGAGTGGTGGATAAATGGAGCACCTTACTAGACGTAAGACGTTGGCAGTTTCAAGAGGGGTTGGGACAGGGTAAGGGTAAGGGATACTGGAAAGGGGGATGGGAGGGGCAGCTGCGTGATGAGGGACTAGCTGCACACTCGAGCAGACTCGATAGACCATGAGGCATGTTTCTGCTGGCAGTTTCGTATGTTTGTATATTTTCTGGCCCAAGAACTGCAGTCCTTCCCACTTAATCTACACTGTGGCTCAGAAGGAAGCAGTCTCCAGGATCTGCCAATACTCCCTGCTCCCAAGAGATCTGCAGCCTCACATCTTGTGAATAAATGGAAGCAGGAAGCAGGGTTTACTTTAGGCAGACAGGGAATGGGCTAGGGTGTGGGAGGGTTCCTTCCAAACACCCTCAGCCCCCAGATGGCATGTATATACCTGGGAAATTAAAACTCTTTCCTTACGCCCAACAGAATAGTCAAGTGTAACCCAACAGTTGCACCTGTATGCTGGAGGCAATGTGGGCAAACCCAGTCCTCTTACACACATTGGGATCAATTCTCAAAAGTTGACAAAGGGCTTGGACAAGCCCTGCATCAAACCTTGCGCTGCGACGAACACACTGACGCAGCTTGCACCAGATTCTCAAAGGTCATGCGCATCTGCGACACTTTACCCCTTTTACGGTTGCTTGCACCAAATAATTGCCACGTAACCCGTAAAAAGGTCCCATGATTGATGCAAAGTTAGACCAGCAAAAGCTGGTCTAACTCATGGCATGTGGCACCCAGGATCAAGAATCCTAGCTGCCGACCAGGGGAGTGCCGCAAGCACCATACACCGTGTGTTCAGTACAGCTGGGCCTTGCAGCATTCTGACACTTTTGAGAATCGGGCCCGTAATCTTCTATACCTGTCCAGCCTTGACATCATTTTGGGAGAAACTTAATCGGAAATTAAAGGGCCTCTTTACTATACCGACACAACAGTGTTTCCAGAACCTGATTCTAGGACTGTACCCTGATAGCAAAGGGAGCTAGCTCTTTATACATTTGCCATATTTGCGTCACAGCAATAGGTAAGGCAGTAACCAGAAAATGGTTACAGGTGGAATCGCCGATGTTAGCAGATTCGCCTAATATAGTTGAGGACATAGCAGAAATGGAACAACTGACTTACCAGGTGCAAGACAGTACAGAAAAATATGTAGAGAGAGAGATGGGTTAGAGTGCAACTGCAGCAGGTCAGCCAGCCTTGAGGGAAGAGGAGAATGAATAACAAGTTAGCATGCCCTGTTTTATTTACATAACCTAGTTGAAGACAGGGATACTCTGAAGACCTACTGGTTGTTTTGCATGAAGCTGGAGTTGGTCCGCCCCTCCCCACCACCACCACTGAGAGACCAAAATGTGAATATGCTGATCCATGGGAAAGTATTTTAGCCTCATAGTGTTGGTAGTTTTAGTGACAGTGTTTTTTTTTGTTGTTTTATTACATTTTTAGTCTTAGGACTTGATTACCATCAGAAATATAGTGAGAATTTCCTAAGCATATACTGGTATGTACTTGTGTCTGATAGTCTCAATAAAGTATGTATACAAAAAAGTAATTCTTTGCACTGGGTGAGCAGTGGTCAGTGGTGGGACTAGAACCTGACTAAGATACTCTAACAGCCAGGTGGAGACAGCAATGACATACAAGGAGCTATAAGGGCATCCACTTGCTCTTGTGTGTGTATCTTAATACCGCTGCAAAGGCCACTCTTATGGTTGTAAGAGTAGTCTCAAATACAATCTTAGGGTACGAGAACCATGAACTGAAGGTGAGTAGTTCTGATACCCTAAGGATGTGAGACCACGCTTACAGCCATAAGGGTGATCTCTGTGGTGGTATTAATATATCATTGATCAAAATCGATCAATAATGTATTTGTAACCCCCCTACAAATGGGGGTTCCCAAAAAGTCCTCCTTGAGCTTGCCTAAATGCTCACTGCCAGGCTGGTGTCCTGCGTTTTAACAGTTTAGTGTGAATGCCAGAGCCTGTATAGCCTCTTTGTACTGTCTCTTTAAGAGCTGCCTGATTGCAGCCTAAGTAATCTGAGAGGGAGCTCTGTTGAAAGATGTAACTATTTGCTGAAAATCATTTAGAGTAATAATGATAATGTAGTTTGTCTAACCTGCTTTCTTTGTAGCAAGGACTGTTTGGTTTTGTCTCCATTATCTTGGTCCTGGACTGCAAATTGGACCAATCAGTTCTGGTGAAACCTAAAATGTAGCCGGACTACAGGAGCTGTCTGAAGTCAAAATCTGTAGGAATTGTAGTTTTGAACTTTTTGCGCCTTTTTTGCAACTGAAGGGGGAGCTCTTGCCTTGAATGACAGTCAAATCAGCCAACCAAACCTTTTGGATCTTGGGGAAGTCCTGGGCTGCTTGCAGTTTTCAGTTAGTTCTGAGCTGGGAAGTGAAATGAGAAGAGCTCAAGTGTTTTTTGGGTAGCAATCCTGAGTGGATTCGCATGGGAAAACTGTGAAAGGGCTGAGTTTTTGGCTTGCATATCTGCGGCTGCTCCTGAGAGAGAGAGAGAGAATTATTTTGGACTAAATCCAAGTTTGTGTGACTAAAGTAAGATAATGAAGTGGGCCAGGCTCAACCTGAAGAAGACCGAAGATTTTACTGAATACGATCGGCCTGTCAGGAGTTCCAACTACCCCTAAGCTCCTGGTGTGTGCAGAGACTTTACGATTGTGAACGGGGAGCGCTTTGTCTGGTACAGTAGAATTCCAGTACATGTAAATGTGCTATGAGCTGCTAGTGGGTTGTGAGTTAGTTCCCCACTGTGTGAACCGTGTTCTGCTTGCTGGAAGCTGTATGCAGCCCAAAATGGACTGCATCCGAATTTGTCTCCCAGCGGTCTGGGCCTTGCCAGACTGGCCCAGCCAGCCTACCCACTGCACAGAGAAGCCATCGACGAGAGATCTGCCTGGGGATCAGCCCCCTGCTCCATGCTTGGAACAGGAACGACGCCTCTGCGACTCTTGTGGGCTCTACTTCTCCTGGCATTCCAGATCAACCACCTGCAGTCTCGATTTTCTTCCAGCCTGTGTCCAGTCTTGGGTATCATGAGTAAATACCAGGGTGGCTCCTGCAACAACAGCTTAATCTGAGTGTGTCATCTGATTGTCTTGTTGTTTCGCTTCCTTACTGAACTGAGTCCTGGCTCCGGATTACAAATATTGTGTACTGTGCATGTTGTGTTTTCCATCACTGGGCCCCAACCAGCTGCAACCCCAGGCAACAGTCCTGGCTAGCCTATCTCTTCTCCACCTGGGTACCCAGAGTTGTGACTGTGTGGGGAACTCAAAGCGATGCATAACTGCTTGATTGATATAACCTTTAAGCTAATTAACCTGATTTTGCCCCTTCCTTGTTAAAGTCCCCTGAATAAATCAGATCTAACTTTTTCTGCATGTAATCTAACTGTGGTTCCAGTTTGTGCTCAAAGTACTGTACTGTTGCTATTTGCTGTGCATAACTTTGTTTTACAGGGGGTTGCCAGGGTCGAGCCAGAGGAACCAGCCCTGGTGGTAAGTACAAACAGTGTGGGTACTTGTGTGGTGTACCAGGGGTATTGTGAAAGTGATTGTCGTACAGTGTTCAGGTCACTCGAGGGGAAAGAGGAGGGTTACAGTGTCCTGGAGGGCTGTGCCCAGGTTAGCTTGACCCCTACCAACCCTGACCTCTGGGTGGAGGCACCCGTTTCAGAACTCAGGCCCCTTAACCTGCTACTAGCCAAGCAGGCAGGGGTAGTAGCCCTTGGGATAGCCCACCTAGGGGTTACATCCTGGAGGCTCACCGCTGGGATTAGTGTCCCCTAGTGGCCATATTTGCGAATTGCCGTTAAAAATAAATAGCTACCCCAACTGAAGTGCCTGTACACCAGCTGGAGGGGTGGTGTACTGGGCGGGAGATTGACACCCAAAATGCTATACTTATCCTGGATATTCCCCTGGGTACCAATAAGGACACTGTATAGAGAGTTCTTTCCAAGGTTGAATGTTTACAAAACCCTGTGGTTGTGGGTCGACAGGCTAATCTGCTCGCCCAAAGTTTCATGGCATTAGTAAAGTGTAAGGATCCAGGAGACAATTCCAAAGTGCCACAGACTATCACCCCTGAAGGAGCCCTCACTGCCTGGAGAGTGATAACTAAAGACTGTAAAGACCCCAGGGAGAATGAGCCCCCCCACTTTCTGAGACTTTTTTGAGGAGAAATTTGCTAAGTTGTTGCTGGAGGAAGGGAAAACTGTGGAGGACTTAAAGAAACTACTCCTGCCACCTGGGGGTGTTCCTCCCCCAACACCCCTTCCCGCTCCAGCACCTGTTATTGCCTCTCCTTCTGTGCCCGTGCCAATGCTGGCCACTATGTCTGTACCTGCCATTAGTCACAACTCTTACCGAAGGTTGAGAATCTTCTCCGGCACCCTCCTCACCCCCCAAGGGGAGGATGATTGGGAGACCTGGATAGATTGTGTTGCCCCTTTGGTACCTGAATGGCAGTGTGCGGAGGCTGAGAAACAGAAAAGGATCATAGAAAGTTTGAGGGGTCCCACCCTAGAGCCCATTAAATTTCTGAGGTCCACAAACCCTGATGCATCTGCCCAGAAGTACCTATCTGCACTCGAAGGTAGTTTTGAGAGCATTGAGTCAGGGGAGAACTTGATGTGGAAATTTCAAGGTACAAAACAATGGCCAGGGAAAGTTTGTCTGCATATGTTACTCGTCTGGAAAGAGCACTGCAAAAGGCTTACCGAAAAGGTGGGCTAGCCGCCAGTGACTTAAACCATGTAAGGTTGATAAAAGAACTTCGGGATGTTGAAGATGAAGAGGGGGATTGTAATTTTAGGGTGAGCGCAGCCCAAGTGATCACAGCATCGGAAGGCCCTTCCGAAGTGGGGACCAATGAGGGTGTGCTGCCATGGGATGAACTGCTGAGGGAGTTCAGGGAAACAAAAACAGTCCTTTATGAGCGCTCCTGCAAGTACAGGCACCGACCCTTTATCCAACTGCATCTGCTATGGGGGTGCACCCAGGCATCTTTCTGCTAACAGCAGCTCGAACCTCGATGCCTTGACTATGGAAGTAAGAGAATTGACGCGATGTCTCCAAATGTTCACCACACAGCAGACAGAGATGGCACCAATGTTTTCAGTTGGTAGTACCACCGCCCCAGCTCCCAGTGTGATGGCTCGGCCACCCCAAATCCCAGAAAACATATTTTGCCACAATTGTGGGAGGGGTGGGCACATGAAGAGAGAGAATGCCAGTCCACAAAAGACCTAGATAAAGTTGTATACAGGCTTCAAGGAGAGCTTCAGAGAATGAATTAGCGGTCAAGGAGTGCCCAAAATGACCACAGTGAGGGTTCAAGAAGTAGTAACTCAAATCCCTATGTGGCTAAATCATCTGTCCAGGACCCTGCTGCTGTCCCTCCAGACTGGTCCAAAATATTGACTCCTTCAATGGAGACTACCATGGCTGTGAATGGTATTCCTGCTTGGGCTGTGCTGGACAGTGGTTCGCAAGTGACCATTGTATTTAAGGACAGGTATGACAAACACTTATCTGCTGTGCCCTTACAATCCCTGGATGGCCTACATGTGTGGGGGCTGAGCGACAAGTCTTATTCCTACCTAGGATATGTCCACCTCTGGTTGTCATTTCCTGCAGCTGTAACTGGTGTAGAGGAGCAAGTCAAGGCACTGGCCTTAGTGTGTCCCCCTACTGGACTGTATGATGGGGTTCCCCTGTTAATTGGGACCAATGCCCATATGTTTGGGAGACTGGCACAACTCTGTCGTGAGAAACAAGGGCGATGGACTGGGAGGGGCCTAAGAATTCCCGCTCTGATCAAGAGGGCCTATGATTTGCAACAGAACCCCAAGGGAGTGGACCAGGATGAACCGGTAGGGGTCGTGTGGAAGAAGGATCCTGATTCAATGGTACTGGCCCATAACACCCATTGTACCATTCAAGGGGAGGTCCGCCTCTGCAAAGATGTCAAGAACAAAATACTGATGTTGGACATGCCAGGCGATGGAAAATTGCTGGAAGGATTATTGGTTAAGCCCAGCATTTTGCCAGCTCGTGCTCATGCCTGTGGACGACGAGTGATGGTCCAGATTCATAATGTGTCAGATTGGGAGATCCAGGTGAACAGAGGATGCACCCTAGCTACAGTACACTGTACAGACACTGCAGTGTTGCCCAGTAACAAGCACCCTGGCAAGACAGATAGAGTGACTCCCGACTTATTTGATTTTGGTGTCTCCCCGTTGCCAGCTGAATGGAAGACTAGAATTAGCCAGAAACTTGCCCCGAGAGATCAAGTGTTTTTGTTGAAGGAATGGGACGTGGGATGTGTCCAGGGTACGGAGCATCACATACGCCTGCACAATGAACAGCCATTTCAAGAGAGGTCTCGATGCCTAGCCCCTGCAGACATAGACGATGTGAGAAGACACTTGCAGGAAATGCTCGTAGCTGGTGTGATTACAATACCCAGGAGCCCATATGCTTCTCCCATTGTGGTTGTGCATAAGAAGAATGGATCTGTGAGAATGTGTGTTGATTATCGAACTCTGAATCGGCGGTCCATCCCCGATCAATACACCATGCCCCGTATACAAGATGCTCTGGATTGTTTGAATGGGAGCAAATGGATCTTATCTGTGTCAGTCTTCACCATTCATCACTGTTGGGTACTCAGCCGGAGGTCAGGACCCCGCGGGAGCTGCCTTTTTTTTTAGGTAGGTGGAGCCGACGCACCATCGGCACCGCCCTCAAGGCTGATGCACTGCGTGGCACTCGCAGGTTGGCCGTTAGGCTGCATCGACTCCGCCTGCCTGCCAGATCTTCATCTCCCGCCATAGAGGTCTCCTCGCGAGATGCTGTGAAGAAGATCCTAGGCCTGTTTCGCAGTTTCTTGAAATCCATTCCTTCGGTGCCGAAGTTCATCGGTTCCTCCTGCCGGTTCTGTTTTTGCCATACTCGATGTCGCCCGGTGAGATCTTTCAATTTTTTTATATTTCTGCGACGTCAAGTCTGTTTTTCGTGTTTTCTTCCCCGTAGGTCATGTCTCGGTCGGAGGGCAAGAAATCTTCCAGGACAGGTCGGCCCCCCATGCGACGGTGCCCATGCAGCGGAAAATATTCCGTCACCGACCAGCACGACTGTTGTCTTTTGTGTCTTGGCCCACTTCACGACATGGATTAGTGCGACGCCTATTCTCCATGGACCGCCGGGTCATCAAACAATCTTGGCGATGGAAAGTGGGGATCGCCGACTTTGAAGTCAGCGCGCCTTTCGTTGGGCCAAGCCATGCTGTCTCGGCCTTTCCTCCAGGTCCCTTCAATTCTACACGGACCGAGGAGGAGGAGCCTCGGCTACTAGTAGCCTAGCCGTTGTCGAGGCTCCTTCCGCGGCGCAGGAGGCCCGTCCCGCTCCTTTGGGGGCGGGTGGGAGGCGCCGCCACGTCAATCGCCCCTTTGGGGGTGAAGGCTCCCCCATTGTTGGACCCGCGGTTCGCAAGGCCTGGGTCAGCACCATCTTTGACGTCGTCAGTCGGTGCCATTTGCGGCGCCGTGGGACCTAATGGAGCCATCATTGGCACCGACTTGTTGCGCAGTGCTGTGGCTTCTGTCGGAGCCTTCCGCGGCACCAATACTGCTAGCAGCACCGTGGGAGCTGCTACGGCGCTGTCTTTGCCTGTGTCTCGTCTCGGCGCCATCCGCGGTGCCGAGGTTGAGCATGGTGCTGTGTCCTCAGGGCTCAGCACCATCAGACCGTTGGATTCAGCCATCGGCACTGCCTCTGCCTTCGGCGCCATTTGTGGCACTGTGGAGCTGGGTGGTGCCATCCTTGGCGCCGATGGTGCCATCAGGGCCCTCATCAGCACCGCCTCTGCCCTCGGCGCCGTTTGCAACACCGTGGGGTCGGCCTGCACCGTCTCAGCGCTGATAGCACTGTTGGGGCCGTTCGCAGCACCCACGTGGGGCTGGGCGGCACTGTCTTGTCCTCAGTGCGCTCGCGGCACTGTGGGGCCGGATGGCGCTGGCTGGTCCCAGCTCTGGAGCTCCTGTTTGGGCTGGTGCCGTGTCCCTGTGGATTTCGCTGCGGTGCGTTAGGGGCACTGGCACCGCTCAGGCATGGCTTTGGTCTCTGGTACTCCTTTGGCAAAGATGGCAGTGGGCACCTCCTGCAGTCTGGCACAGGGCCTGGCCTCTACCTCCTCGGAGGCGGAGTCAGGCTCTGAGTCAGATGGACAGTCTGACTCTTTGGGGTTGGCTGTTGGAGTGGGCAGCCCTGTAGTTTCCTCGACAAGATGGAGTCAGCCCCTTCTCAGGTGGCTACCATGACTGGGGTCAGGGATGCTGACCAGTGGGCAGTGGTGCAGGCCACCATTGCTCTGCAGCCCGGTCTTGGTGGGTTCACTGACCCCAGCAGTGTTTCTCCCACCTGTGGGTGCCTAGATTGCCCAACTTTGGGGCTGATCAGAGCACCTATGGGAGGGAAGGGTGCTGTGCCCTGGATAGCTCCTTCGGGTGCTGCCCAGAGCTGTCAGCTACCTAGGCTGGCCCTCTCGAGGAGGAGGGCTCTTTCGGACTCCGAGGGGTCGAGGGGCGTGGGGTCGGCACGGCAGCCTTTTTCGGGGGTCCACCCAGGCTCTGGGAGAAGCCGTAGTGCGGATCTCCACTCTTCCTCCTCGGTCTCTTTGAGAGAGCCCCATTCTTTTGAGGTAGGGGACCATCCTTCTGGACCTATACGGCCCCGGTTGCCTCACAGGGGGGATTCTTCCGGGCGCAGCCAAGGCAGTACCGAAATGGTTGTTCAGCTGTCGGCTGTGGGGTCTTCCGGGGCACATTCTTCTGCGGGTGCTCCCGGTCTGCTCCTTAGCCCAGGTGGAGGTCAGTCGACATCTTTTCTCAGCTGTGTCCCCATTCCTCTGCCACATTCTCCTGCACTCCCAGGCATCCTTGGTCCTAGCGGGCCTCTCTCCTGGACGCAGTTCAGAACGGTGGCAGCTCGGTTCCCAGCTTACGTTAGGGCAATGTACAGTTAGGTTTTTCAACCTCCCCCCAAGCAGCCACCCTCTGAACAGCTGGTGCCCTCCAGCTCTTCATCCCCTTCTTCTGGGGGAGAGGAACCTTCTGTCCACATCTCTCCAGCTGCTGATCTCGCTGAGTATCAGCGCTTCCTCCTGAGGATGTTGGAGGACTTGCACCTCACACCTGCCACTGTTAGCAATCCTGAGCACTCGGCGCACGCCTTTCTAGGCGATTTTTGGCGAGGCCACCCTTGTGGTGCCGCCCTGGCCTGCTGTCTTTCGGGAGGCGTCGTTGCATTCCTGGTAGAGGCCCTTCTCTGGAATTCCTGCCCCTAGGGATCTCAGCCAGAGGTATTGCACACCCCCGGAGTCTCCAGGTTCCATGCCTCATCCGCAGTCTGGATTGACGCAGTTGGATACTCCTGATGGGCTTCGCGCCCTTCACCGTGATCGGCCCCAGATCAAGACTCCTCAGATTTTGACTTCTGGGGTAGGAGGACTTTCTACTCAGTACGGTTATTGCTTTCCATTCAAACACCATGAAGTCTTGCTTATATTAGGACTTATGCAGTATGCCCATGGCTTTGAACTGCCCCGGAGATGAAATAGTTAACTCCAGAGTAATCTGGAGTTCCACAGCGCGAGGGCGCTATTCAAAGCTCTATCTGGGTTGTTTGAACCCAAACTGTCAGATTCTTTACTCCGCTTTCACTGAACAGACGCTCCGGAGACCAGCTCCTTCAGTTTGGTTCGTTTTGCGGTTTAAAGTAATTTTATCGGTTCATTGAACCGGGAAAGTGTTTAAATTTACCGCGGTTTTCGGTTTGAAGCTCTATCTGGTAACCGTAAGTAAAAGAAAATTAGTCTGTGTGGAAACTCATTATCGGTTCACTCTGAACCGATCGGTTTGCTTTAAAACTCATTTTCTTTGCATTTAGAGTGAGGTACCCGGTTCTTATCGGTCCTAAAAAAACCTAGTATTTTAAATTGGTTTTCCTATACCCGTGACACGGTTAGGGACCCGATAAGGGTGTCTTGTCCTGGCAAGGCCGGAAAAAGGACAAGTTTGGTTAGGCTGGCATTATGTCTGAGAAACCCAAAGAAAAACCGGGCCCACTGGGTTTCAACACTGTGATGTCTGTGGGAAGCCTTTGCCAAGGCTGACCCACACCACTGTGTCTATTGTCTGGGGCTGACCACCTCCTGTCAGACTGCCAGGTGTGTAAAATTTCCTGCAGCCACCCTGGAAAGAGATTGGGCAGGCTCAGGAGCAGAGGCTCAAAAACCATGACCCGATGGCCAGCCCGTCCAGCTCGGCTGGACCAGAGGGAGTGCCCTCTGACCAGGGCGTGACTTCCTCCGGGCAAAGAAAGGCTGGTCCTGAGGAACCAGTCAAAGTAAAAGACAAAGAAATCAGCTAATGTGGAGTCCAGTTTGTCTCTCCTTCTGCTGTAGAAATAGCTAAAGCCATACAAATTGTCCAGTCTTTGTCTCAGGGACTTGTTGAACCTCTCTGGTTGCAAAGGGGTCTCGTTCAGGTCCAGTGGTTCAGGATTATGATGTTGAGGATTTTTATGAACCACAGGAGGGAGGAGGATTTTGATGATTGTAATTGTGATTGGGAAGGTCTGGAAGTGCCAATAGAACCGCACATTTCTCCAGACAGACCCTTTGAGTCTCCCCTTTGTTGTCTGAGTCCCCTCTCATTTTCAGATTTTATAAGAAGTAGCAGAAACTCTCCAGCTCCCTTAGAAGAGGCTGTGGATGAGCAAGAGGAGCCTGACTATGTGGAAATGATGGATATTCCAGAGGCTAGAAGGTTGTCTATTCCTTTGCATAAGTCATTTAGGAGGCAAACCACTAAGATTTTAAAAAATCCTTTTTCTGTCCCTCCTGTAGATAAAAAAATGGACAGAAGGTATACTTTGTCAGGCCCTAATACAGACTTCCTTACTGAGCAGTGTAGTCATGTAGGTGTTCAAGCTGCAGCCTGTGACAAGGCTAATATTCCCCTGGCTTCACATCCTCCTGATAAAGATTCCAGGAAGATTGATGCCATGGCGAAAAAACAGTATGTGGCAGCTTCTTTGGGACTCAGACAAGCTAATTATATGGCTTATGTGGCTAGATATCGGAAATCTAGATGGGACACTATATTGCAGTTGGCCAAGCAGGCTCAGGGCCCGCTGGCTAGTGAGTTGGAACAGGTGGCTGCTGATGGCATTGAAGCCTCTAAAGTTCAATTTCATGCTGCTGTTGATGTTTATGATGTTTCCTCTAGGGTCATGGCCACTTCTGTAGCTCTCCGTGGGTTGGCATGGCTCAGATGCACTAATCTGTCCCAAGATACCCAGTCAAAGGCTATAGATTTTCCTGTCATAGGAAATTCTCTGTTTGGAGAACAAACAGAAAGTTACATGAAAAGATGGATGAATACAGAACTACTTACAAAAGTGCCCAAGCTAAGGAGAGGCATGCCACTCCACAAGGCATGCCTCAGGGGTAGGGGCAGGCCTTACCATAGGCCCTTTACCAATTCCAGGCATCCTCTGCTTTTGCGAGAGGATTTTTCAGAGGCAGAGGCAGACGGGGCACAGGCAGGCCCTCTCCCTCTCCCCAACCTAAAGCTGCTCCTGCCAAGCAGGCACCCTGACGGGGTGTCTGGGGCCGACTCTCCTGTACCGGTGGGGGGCAGACTGGCTTATTTCTGCCAGAACTGGTTGTCCCTAACCTCGGACAAATGGGTTCTGGAGGTGGTAAGCCAAGGCCTGGTTCTCAGCTTCAAACAGTTTCCCAAGATGAGAGCCAGACACTTTCCCCCTTCAAGTCTTTTAGAAACCCTTGCACTAGAAGCGGAGGTTTCTTCTCTTTTGGACTGCAAAGCAGTGGAAAGGGTCCCCCCTTGCCACCAGGGCAAGGGTCTTTACTCAAGGTACTTCCTGACCCCAAAAAAGACAGGAGACTGGCGGCCCATCTTGGATTTAAGATTTCTGAACAAGCATCTTGTAAAACCAAAGTTCAAAATGCTAACTTTGGCAATGATTTTACCATCCTTGAGACCAGGGGACTGGTTAGCTTCCCTGGACCTCAAGGACGCCTATTTCCATATCCTAATCAGGGCCTCTCACCGAAAGTACCTCAGGTTCGAACTACCCTCTGGCCACTACCAGTTCAGGGCAATGCCCTTCAGACTCACTTCTGCTCCAAGAGTTTTCACAAAATGTCTAGCTGTAGTAGTGGCCCACCTAAGAAGACAAGGGGTAGCTGTGTTTCCCTACTTGGATGACTGGCTCATTGTGGGTCAGTCACCAGAGCAGGTAAAATCCCACTTGCAAATCACTCAGGAACTCCTCACCTTTCTTGGGTTCCTGTTGAATGTTCCAAAGTCAGTTCTCGAACCAGTTCAGGTACTAACTTTTATAGGTGCAGAGCTGAACACAAAGTTAGCCAGGGCATTCCTCCCCTCCGAAAGAGTGGACAAAATTATTGCCCTGGCATCTTCTTTCACCCTGCAGGTCTCTCGACCAGCAAGGCACTTCTACAACTCCTGGGGCACATGGCTGCTTCTACAGCTGTTGTGCCAGGAGCAGATTTCAGATGAGGACATTCAGTTCCACTTGAGTCCTATTGGTCTCAAAGGAGGGACCCTTACAAATTGGTCCCAGTGACCAAGACCTTGATCCTAGCTCTTCAATGGTGGCTGGATCAAAGCAACCTGTCCACAGGGGTCCCATTCCTACCTGTTCTTCATTCCCTCACCTCACCCACAGACGCCCCTTGCTGGGTTGGGGGCTCACCTGGGCGACCTTTCAACTCAGGGAGTTGGTCCCCTCAGGAATCTCTGCTTCACATCAGTCTACTGGAGCTCAGAGCTGTCTTCCTAGCTCTCCAGGTTTTTTCGAAACTGTCCAGAACAAGGTTGTTCAAGTCAGGACAGACAATACCACAACAATGTGGTACATCAAGCAGGGCACTCGCTCTTCAGCCTTGTGCACGAAGCAATGAAGTTGTGGTCTCTGGCCTACTCCTGAACACCTCTCTCTTAGCCGGTTCACCTCCCAGGAAGGACAATGTCCTAGCGGACGCCCTCAGCAGGATTTCTCAGGGCCATCACGAATGGGCTCTGAACCCTCAAGTGCTGGGGTCGGTCTCTTGCCAGTTGGGGCACCCCTCAGATAGACTCTTCGCAGCCCCAGACAACCACCAACTTCCCTGTTTTGCTGCAGGCCCCCAGTTCTGGGTTCAGTCCCTCTGGATGCCTTTCAACTGAATTGGGAGGAAAGTTCCTCTTTGCTTTCCTCCGTTCCCCTCCTCTTCAGGGTACTGGTGAAAATCAGAACTCAGCCTTGCAGAGTGATTCTGATTGCTCCAGACTGGGCAGCAGCCTTGGTACCCTCTTCTTCTGTCCCTCTCATTCTGCCCTCCCTGACCTTGCCCAGGACCCACGACCTACTGACCTGTGCACAGGGAGAGTGTGGTATCCGGACCTCAATTCCCTCCACCTCAAGGCCTGGTTCTTGAGGAGTTAGAATTGCTGATTTACACCTTTCTCAAGGTGTCCTGGATATCTTGAAGGCTTCTAGAAGCTTCCACTAGAGCCACTTATAATTCTAAATGGAAGAGATTCTCATTTTGGTGTTCTGAGAGGCAGATCACCCCAGAATCTGCTGACCTGCCTATTTTGTTGGACTATTTGGTCCACTTAAATCCTATAGGCCTCAAACCAGCTACCTTGAAGGTTCATTTGGCAGCTGTTTCTGTTTTTATTTCTGCAGGAAACCAGTTTCCTTTCCTCTCACCCTGTGTTTTCCAAGTTTTTCAAAGGTTACTTCATACTAACCCTCCTTTCGGGAACCTACTCCTGCATGGGACCTGAATGTTTGCATTGCCCAGCTAATGCAACCCCCTTGAGCCTCTGGTTTCGGCAGACCTCAAGTTTTTAACTTGGAAAACTGTTTTTCTAGTGGCTATCACTTCTGCTAGGCGTATAAGTGAATTACAGGCCTTGTCAGTGGAAAAGGATTTCATTTCTTGCCACAGAGATAAAGTGGTCCTCAGGACTAACAGAAAGTTTTTACCTAAAGTGGTTTCAGATTTTCATCTTAACCAATCCATCTCTCTTCCAGTATTTTTTACTGAGCACTCTTCTTCTTCTGGTGAGAGAAGGCTGCACAGTTTGGACGTTAAAAGAGCTCTTAGCTACTATTTGGAACGTACCAAGGGTCACAGGTTCGAATCCCTCCAGCTCTTCCTTACCTATGGAGATGTGGGTGAGGAGACCTGCTACTAGGAGGACAATCGCTAGGTGGATTGTCTCTTGTATCCAGTTCTGCTACCAAAAACTGGGTAGGAGCCTCCCTCAGGCCTGAGGGCTCATTCCACCAGGGTACAGCTGCATCTCTAGCGGCTGCTAGAGATATTCCCATTTTGGAAATCTGTCAAGCTGCCACCTGGAAGACAGTCCACACTTTCACTAAGCATTATTCTCTGGACGTCCAGTCCAGGAGAGATGCTCGCTTTGGCACAGCTGTGCTTCAGAGCCTATTCCCTAAGTAGGTTCTGACCCTCCTCCATGGAGGTACTGCTGTATAATCTGCATAAGTCCTAATATAAGCAAGACTTCATGGTGTTTGAAGAAAAAATTACTCACCTTAGTAATTGCTTTTCTTCTCATGGAGTCTTGCTATATTAGGACAACCCTCCCTCCTACCCTCTCAGAATCCCTACTTGGGTATGGGTTGACATTTGGTGCAAGCACTGTGTCATGCCTTTTAGCTTCTAGTCCCCCCTTTTCTTCTCTTGGGTTAGGAACTAGATAATTTCTGTTTTTGTTAGTGGTAGCTGGGCCTCTCTGGACTTGAGTCTTTTGGGCAGAGGGGCCTAGTAGTGATGGTCAAGGGTTATCCTAACAATAAATAGTATTGTTTTCATTATTGTTTGTTGTTGTGTTTTGTGGTTCTACTGTTAGTAGATAGCCAATGGTTAGTGTAGGCTTTCTCCACAGACTTGCTATATTAGTTTAGCCTCGTAAAGAACCTGACAGTTTGGGTTCAAACAACCCAGATAGAGCTTTGAATAACGCCCTCACGCTGTGGAACTCCAGATTACTCTGGGTTAACTATTTCATCTCGGGGCAGTTCAAAGCCATGGGCATACTGCATAAGTCCTAATATAGCAAGACTCCATGAGAAGAAAAGCAATTACTAAGGTGAGTAATTTTTTCTTCTGCACATCAAGCCCACTATGCAGCCTATGACAGGTTCTTGTGGTCCAGGTTAGGTCAGCTCCTAGACTCGTTGCCTGATACGGAGCAAACCAGACAAGCCATTGCACTCTCTGCGTGTGGCCTGGAGCTAGCAAGGCACCAAGCGAGGGCATCCTATGATGCCAACGAGGTAGCTACCAAGGTCATAGGGACAGCGATCTGCACTAGGTGGACGGCATGGCTCCGTCTTTCCCTGTTGTCACCCATGGCCCGGCGTAGGGTGATTAACTCCGCTCACCAGAGAACCTATCTCTTCTCCCGTAGAGCGAGACGGCGCTTGTCGGGGCAACTTCCTTCCCCCTCTGGGGGGATCTCAGTCTCCTCACTCTCAGGCCTCTCCAGACCCTGAAGGTTCTCCCTCTTAGTGTGTCACCCACTGAGAGCTAAGGGACTTTGTCCCTTAGGGTGTAAAAGAAAACCCCCTTCGGGGGGCTCGGCACTCACCCAACAGTGATGAATGGTGAATACTGGCACAGATAAGATGAAAAGTGCGTACCTACCGTGGTTTGATCTTTCTGTATCTTCACCATTCATCACGATCCCCTCCTTCCCCCTGGGGCCTCAGTCTCTGGGTCCCCCTCCCTCTCTGGCCCATCCTTCCCCCTCCTTTCTTTTCAGGAGTGGGGTAAAACAGGGGCACACAGGGGGATAATGTTCTGGGGAGAGTGGACAGCAGGGGAGGCACTTCTCCTCCAGTGCTTTGGCTCCACCCCTGTGGGGTGGGAGTTGACAGTTGCCCTCCATTCTCTCCTCCTCCTCCCTGTTTTCCATCCAACTTATTTCTCCTTGTTTATTACAAAAAAAAATTCCCTTTTCTTCACCAATAATCTTTCCTTAATTCTCTGTACCCTGTCCTTCTTCCAGAATAGCCAACTCTGCTTATCTGGAGTGTTTTCCAGCCATTCTGTACCTTGAATTCTGGCAGAAAGCCTTTGGCTACTCCTTGCAGTTCCTATGTAATCTGGAGATGGACCAGAGTCTGGGATGTTTAACTCCCCCCTCCTCCTAAATTCTTCACCCACCCTACCTCCCTCTTCCTTTTCCAGAGATTGGGGCCCCTCCCAATCCCTTTAGTTTATGACTTTTTCTCTCTTTCTGTCCTCTCAGTCGTTATTTCTCCTTTTGGTTTATATATCTTTTCCTTTTTCTGGCCCTTGGACTTCCTTGTCCCACCCTCCACTCCCTTCCACTTACCTCTCCGGCGACTCAGAACTGGCAGGTAGGCGGAGTTGATGCAGCCTAACGGCCAACCCGCGAGCGCCATGCAGTGCGTCGGCCTAGAGGGCGGCGCCGATGATGCGTCGGCTCCACCTACCTTAAAAAAAAAGCTCCTGCAGGGTCCTGACCTGCAGCCGAGTACCCAACAGTGATGAATGGTGAAGATACACAGGAAGATCATAATTACGGTAGGTACGTAATTTTCATTTCTCGGTGTTGAATCTTTGCAGTGGATATTACCAGATTCCGATGGCTCCAGAGGACCATGAGAAGACTGCCTTCATCTGTGCTTTGAGGTTCTATGAATTCCTGAGAATGCCACAGGGAATATCGGGCGCCCCAGCCACGTTCCAGCGACTGATGGAACGAGTAGTGAGAGACATGAATTTGCTAGAATGCCTGGTATACTTGCACGATGTTTTGTTGTGTTCAGGAGCTCACTAGAGGAACATGAGAGTCAACTGTTCAAAGTACTCGACTGACTGGAAGATTTCAGCCTCAAGCTGTCCATCGACAAGTGCCAGTTTTTCCAAACCTCTGTGAAGTATGTGGGGCACTTAGTGTCTACAGAGGGGATAGAGACTGATCCTAGTAAAATTGAAGCCTTGACTACTTGGCCTCAGCCCCACAATTTGAAAGAACTACAACTTTTCCTGGGATTCTGTGGCTACTACCGCTGATTCATAAAGGACTATTCCAAAGTGATTCAGACACTCTCGAATCTTACCCAGGGTTACCCTCCTACCAATCGGAAATACAAAAAAGGATCCGTCAAAGAACCAGACAAAGCATATTTCCGCCCAGGTGAACTTTTCGGGTCCTGTCGGATGCCTGACTGTGAAGCAGCTTTTCACAAAGTCATATACCAGCTCATCCATGCCCCCATCCTCGCTTATGCTCATCCCACCGAACCCTATGTGCTGCATACTGATGCCAGTCTGCAGGGTCTAGGAGCTGTACTGTATCAAGACCATGAGGATGGTTTGAGACTAGTGGCATTCGCCAGTAGGAGCTTGACCCCGTCAGAGCGAAACTACCCTATGCACAAGTTGGAGTTCCTTGCGTTAAAATGGGCCATTGTCGACCAGTTTCATGATTACCTCTATGGGGCAAAAATATTGGTGAGGACTGACAATAACCCGTTGACCTATGTACAGACTTCAGCTAAGTTAGACGCCACGGGGCACCGGTGGTTTTCTGCATTGTCAACATATGATTATGCTGTTGAATACAGACCAGGCCTGAATCATATTGATGTTGACACCCTATCTCGGAGGCTCATTTCCAAGAGTGACTGGGTCAGGCTGTCTGAACCTGACATCCGAGCATTGTGCCAAAAGTTTGATAGAAATGAACAGATGTTCTACGGACACAGCAGACTGCTTAGTAGATTGCTTGGGCCCCTTTGACACCTGCATACTGGCTGCGATTGCCACTTCTCTGTTCTAGATATTGGTATACTACCTCATTTTGACAATGACAGCATTCAGTGGGCTCAATCCTGAGATCCTGTGATTCAGTCAGCACTTGATGCCCTTCGTGCAGGAAAAGATGTGTCCAAGTTATGCCCTCTGATCCGTGGAACTGCTTTATTGTTTAAAGAAGGCCCCAGGATGAAGCTGCTTAATCACTTGTTGTATAGAGAGACTATAGGTTGGCGTGGCCAAATAGACAAGCAACAGTCGGTCCTGCCCACAGTCTTCAAAGATTTGGTACTACTGAGGTCCCTCCACAATTATATGGGCCACCTCTGTATCGACCAGACCCTTGACCTAGTACGATCTCGATTCTGCTGGCCCAAGATGGGGGCCGATGTTGAGCACCATGTAAGTTCTTGTAGTCACTGCCTGCAGAGAAAAGCCCTGCCTCAGAGGGCTGCCCCATTGTCAATATTACTACTAGCACCCCAGTGGAACTAGTCTGCATAGACTTCTTGAGTTTAGAGCCAGATCAGTGAAACATTGGCAATGTGTTAGTGGTTATGGACCATTTCACACAGTATGCACAAACTTTTCCCACTAAAGATCAAAAAGCATCTACCGTGGCCAAGGAGTTAGTGGAAAATTTCTTCGCCCACTATGGTGCCCCCCCCCCCCAGTGAATTCACTCTGATCAGGGCCGGGGCTTTGAGAGTCGGCTAATCAAAGAAATGCTCTCTCTATGGGAGGTGCAAAAGTCAAGAACCACCCATTATCACCCGCAGGGGGATCCTCAACCAGAACACTTTAACCGCACCCTACTAGACATGCTAGGCACCCTCCACCCAAAAGATAAGCATAAATGCAGCCAGCAGATTAGCACCTTGGTACACGCATACAGTTGCACAAAAATGATGCTACCGGGTTCTCTCCCTACCGCCTCATGTGCGGGAGAGAGGTCTGGTTGCCTGTTGATGTCTGTTTTGGGGTTTCTCCCAATGGGGTCCAAGCCAAAGATTACTTGCAGTATGTACAAAAACTGAAAGCTCAATTGAACCATGCCTATCAACTGGCCCAGACAATGGCTGCCAAAAGAAATCTAGCCAACAAAGAGAGACTTGATAGAAAAGTAAAGGCTCAAGAGCTTAGGCCTGAGACCGTGTGTTGTTGCAAAATTTAGGATTGCATGGTAAACATAAAATTGCTGATCGATGGCAATATCTTCCCCATGTCATAGTTGGAAAGTTGGATGATTTGCCAGTGTACAAAGTGCGCCAGAGAATAACTCCAAAGCTGTCAAGACCATGCACCATAACTACTTGCTACCTATTGGTCAAGTTATAATTGAGGCTGAACCCACTGAGATTGATTCCCTGACCAGTGACTCGTGCTGCTGCAAGAAAGAAACAGAGGCAGCCTGCCCACGTGGTTGCCTATTTAAGACTTCCCGCAGCAGTCCCAGAATGATAGTGACTGCCAGTCTAACTCGGATGACAGTGAGTGTGATAATGCCCATTACCCTCATATGAACTGAGTCAGTTGTTTCATGGAAATCCTATGTTGAATTATGGGGATGAAGCTGGGCCTTCTGGACTGCCTAATGCCCCGGCATCATCCTTGGAGCCAGTGCTCCCTGAAGGTGAAGTGCAAAGTGTCATGTCTGAGGATGCTGAGTCTTTGTGTATCGTGGAACTGTATGATTTGCCCAAAGGAGAGGCTGATGGTATGAGTCTTTCTGGTGATATGCCAGAACTTGAGGAAGACTATGAGAGTGCTGACAACCCCCCTTCAGTGCCAGAGTGTCTTGAAAATGAGTCATGTGTTGTAGAAACAGAGACTACAGAGCAAGGGGCTGACAGTGTTCCCAGCTTGGACATTCCCCTTCATGTAGAGGCACCCCTCACAAGTAATGAAAGCTCCAAGACTATTGCTGAAAGTACAGAGACTATGGTTGTTCACCTCAGAAAGACTGGCCGAGCTGTCAAGCCAGTGGTGCGCTTCAGTTTCAATTCCCCCGGGAGACCAGTGGATTTGCCTCTCAATGTAGTACACAAAGGTGTTTGTCTCTCAGAGCTCACTGCCCAAATTGAGCTTGATGACCCATTCCAGGTTACTTGTTTTGCTCCTTCACCTATGGTGCCCCTGCCCCATCCAGCCCCAAGTTAGCTGATAGGGAAGGGCCCCCTCTTGCATTGTTTAGAATACAAGAAGTTATTACATGATTCTGTATAGTAATGTTCAATTTACCTGTGTGAAATATGCATAATGTATTGTCAGAATGGAAATGATATCGTGAAGTACATTGAAATGTATACTAAAGTGACAAGTTATGCCAGTTGATGAATCAGATAGTACTTGTATAGCATGCTAATGGTATAAATGTCTTGTATATGTTGCATTTTCAATGTTATGATGGTACAGACTTGACGCAGGACGCCTAAGTTTTCCCAGGCAGGAAGGTGTAACCCCCTATAAATGGAGGTTCCCAACAAGTCTTCCTTGAGCTTGCCTAAATGCTCACTGTCAAGCTGGGTCCCATGCTTTAAGCAGTTTAATATGATTACCAGAGACTGTATAGCCTCTGTGTACTGTCTTTAAAAGCTGCCTGATTGCAGCCTAAGTAATCCTAAATAATCTGAGAGGGAGCTCTGTTGAAAGATGTGACTATTTGCTGACAATCATTTAGAGTGATAATGATAATGTAGTTTGTCTAACCTGCTTTCTTTGTAGCAAGGACTGTTTTGTTTTGTCTCCACTATCTTTGTCCTGGACTGCAAATTGGACCAGTCAGTTCTGCTGGGACCTAAAATGTAGCCAGACTACAGGAGCTGTATGAAGTCAAAATCTGTAGGAATTGTAGTTTTGAACTTTTTGCGCCTTTTTTGCAACTGAAGGGGGAGCTCTTGCCTTGACTGACAGTCAAATCAGCCAACCAAACCTTTTGGATCTTGGGGAAGTCCTGGGCTGCTTGCAGTTTTCAGTTAGTTCTGAGCTGGGAAGTGAAATGAGAAGAGCTCAAGTGTTGTTTGGGTCGCAATCCTGAGTGGATTCACATGGAAAACTGTGAAAGGGCTGAGTTTTTGGCTTGCATGTCTGCTGCTGCTCCTGAGAGGGAGAGAAGAGAATTATTTTGGACTAAATCCAAGTTTGTGTGACTAAAGTAAGCTAATGAAGTGGGTCAGGCTCAACCCGAAGAAGACTGAAGATTTTGCTGAATGCGATCGGCCTGTCAGGAGTTCCAGCTACCCCCAAGCTCCCGGTGTGTGCAGAGACTTTGCGATTGTGACCGGGGAGCGCTTTGCCTGGTACAGTAGAATTCCCATACATGTAAATGTGCTATGAGCTGCTAGTGGGTTGTGAGTTAGTTCCCCACTGTATGAACTGTGTTCTGCTTGCTGGAAGCTGTATCCAGCCCAAAACGGACTGCATCCGAATTTGTCTCCCTGTGGTCTGGGCCTTGCCAGACTGGCCCAGCCAGACTACCCACTGCACAGAGAAGCCATCGACGAGAGACCTGCCTGGGGATCAGCCCCCTGCTCCACGCTTTAACAGGAACGACGCCTCTGTGACTCGTGTGGGCCCTGCTTCTCCTGGCATTCCAGATCAACCACCTGCAGTCTCGATTTTCGTCTAGCCTGTGTCCAGGCTTGGGTATCATGAGTAAATACCAGGGTAGCTCCCTGCAACAACAGCTTAATCTGAGTGTGTCATCTGATTGTCTTGTTGTTTTGTTTCCTTTACGAACTGAGCCCTCTGGCTCCGGATTACAAATACTGTGTACTGTGCATGTTGTGTTTTCCATTACAGGGTCCCAACCAGCTACAACCCCAGGCAACAGTCCTGGCTAGCCCATCTCTTCTCCACTTGGGTACTCAGAGGTGTGACTGTGTGGGGGGACTCAAAGCGCATGCATAACTGCTTGATTGATATAACCTTTAAGCTAATTAACCTGATTTTGCCCCTTCCCTGTTCAAGTCCCCTGAATAAATCAGATCTAACTTTTTCTGTATGTAATCTGACTGTGGTTCTAGTTTGTGCTCAAAGTACTGTACTGTTGCTATTTGCTGTGCATAACCTTGTTTTACAGGGGGTCCCCAGGGTCGAGCCAGAGGAACCAGCCCTGTTGGTAAGTGCAAACAGTGTGGGTACTTGTGTGGCGTACCAGGGGTATTGTGAAAGTGATTATTGTACACTGTTCAGGCCACTAGAGGGGAAAGAGGGGCTTACAGTGTCCCGGAGGGTTGTGCCTCAGGTCAGCTTGACCACTACCAACCCGGAGGCACCCATTTCAGAACTCAGGCCCTTAACCTGCCAGCTGCCAAGCAGATGTAGTAGCCCTTGGGATAGCACTTCACCTAGGGGTTGCATATTAATGTTAAAAAAAAAACTTCCCCAAACGTGCCCCTTTCCAGGGCAGCTGTGCACAAGATGCTCTTCACAGAATAGAAGTATCTCACGCACGGAGGAAAGGAGCGCTTCAATTGGTCAGGAGCACTCCTTCACTCTACAGTGAGTTACACAGACTTGTGCCAGAAATGAAAGTGTGCCACCCCTTATTTCCACACTTCACACTGCTGAAACTACTGAACGAATTGCTTTGATAATTGTCATGTACTTAGCCCATGCGACTGAGAGGGGGCATGCCAATTTTCAAACCCTAAGTCCTAAGATGGCCAAGTTATATACTGTCACAGATGGGGGTTTTGAGACAAACACTAGGTCAACTCCTAACATACTGGCACTACCGCCAGTGTATGTGTCTATTTATGCATAGGTCTGGACACTAATCAGTTTGATAAATAATTTATCTCACCATAAAGCAGTGAACAGTGGGATAAAAATACCACCATCAGCTTAATCTGGTTCAATTTGAATTGGTTACCATCTGTACCCCCACCCCGGTCACCCTGAAAAAGGGACTTCTAGTCTCAGTGGGCCTACAAGGTCCACAAAATTAAATTAATAAATAAATGCACTGATCTGAACAACTGCATTTATCTCAACAGTTGTCGCATCATCCCCACCCCCCTACCTATCTACCGGCTCTACTGCCTCACAGACAACCACAAAAGGGGGATGGGACAGGGTAAGGGAGAGGGTCACTGGAGGGGCAGCTGCAGTATAAGGGCTGCTAGTTGCACAATCAAGCAGACTCGATAGACTGAAAGGCCTTTATCTGCTGGCAGGTTTGTATGTTCGTACATAGAAGTGCCAATCCCCCCAGACCCTCCAGTTCAGTAATTGCCATCTTTTCCAAATAGGCTCTTTACATCACTGCCTGCCGCAAAACAAAACAAAAAACCTGAACTGCACTGACGAACGCCAGCTCCGAGACTAACTCTAACAGGCTCACAATATTGCTCGCCTACAGCCATCACTATGTTGCAATAAATGTTTTGAAAACTCCTCCCCTTATCCAGTTATGTTCACGTCTCCATGGCAACATGAAGTCCAGGCGTGGCGTCCATAGCAACGCCCTTAGAAGCTCAGGTGTACACAATGCACAATAGCGCTTTGTCACAAAAGAAACCCACGAACTCTGATAAATTAAAAAGAAAAAAATGAAACCAATATATAAGTTCCAATCCTGTTGCATGAATGAAACATGCATGGGGAGCTGTGTGATACATAATTTATCTCCACTGGCTGCTTGATTTCGGACACATTACTTGTAGCTTACACCACTCTAGAGGTTACCTGAGGTCAAACTGCTTTTGTGTAGATAAATGATGCATCACACAGCTCCCCATAATGTATGTAATATATATATATATATATATATATATAGACAGAGAGAGAGAGATGGATTGATATTTATATACACACACATATATACATAGGGCCTGATTCCAGAATGTGTTGCGATAGCCGCAAGGGACTTGAAGCAGGCCGTGTAACACAAGTGCCAACATGCGCCAAACTTGGTATCCCAGAAGCCGATGTCAAGAAGTCTTGACACTCCAGCAGGACCATCTCCCTGATGGTCTAACTGCTGCCTGTGAGGGCAACTTACTATGGGGCTTGTGCCAAACATTTGCAAGCTGCCACAAAGCGGAAAAACTGTCACAACTGCGTCAACCCTTCTGGAATAGCGCAAAGTTGCATCAAAGGGCTTTGACGCGGTTGCGTCAATCTTTGCGGTGGATGCAGGGCTTGGCACACGCCCTGCGTCCACCTTCTGGAATCAAGCCCATAGCGTAGGAGCCATCACATACAGCCACAGAGAGATGTGGATTTTGATTTTGTTGGTTTTCTTCCTCCCGAAGCAATGACAGCACAGGTGAGCGCACGTATGTTCCCAGAAACCATGTGCTCCTTTCACCCACCTGACGTACGTAAGTCCCCCAGACCTTCCTTAACCTGGCATCTAGCCTCCACTAGGTCTCAGTCCAGAGCACGGTGACTGGCCTACCTGATCAGGGAGAGGATAGCAGCCCGTAGCTGTTACAATCCTTTCCCAGCCCTCCCCACTGCTGACCCTCGGCGTCCCACGCTTGCCTCCAAACATGGGTCACCGGTGTGGTAAGGTGTGGCATCCAGTGTCTCAGCCTCAGTACCACTGGGCCAAGCACACATATGTTTTTTTTTTAAGTGTGTCAGAATGTTAAAGTTGCTTTTAGAGAGGAAGAAAGCTCACTGACGCATATCAGTTTACTGATGAACAGCAGAGGGGCACTATAAACTCTCCAAAACATTAAAATGAGGGCAGAGATTTACATCCCAGCTGTGACACTTAAAAAAAAAAAAACCATGCACATACAGTGGAGGAGCTAAAATTAACCCCGATTTCTGTGTTCTCCAAAAGAAAGGAATGCTGGTCTCCGCACTGCAGTTTGTTCTTCTCACTTAACTTATTCACTCTGTATAGACAAAAGAAAAACGTGGACAGACTGCTAATTACATACTGACAGCAGCTGTATACGGAGCAAGGCATATAGTGCGCCAAGACTGTCCCCTGCTGCTCAGTACTTATACACTGTATTGTAACCCCCAGGTGGCGCTATCCTTAGGGCTACTACCCTGCCTGCTTGACTACGGACAGATTGAGGGGCCTAGGTCCTATGACGGTGCCTCCACCAGAGGTCAGGGTTTGTAGTGGTTAGACTAGTTTGGTCACAGCCTCTGGGACACCGTGTCCCCTTTGGTTCCTTCTAGTGGCTCATCCAGTACACAGGAGTTACAGTCCCAATACCCCACATATACACACTGTTCACTCATAAGGGGTATCACTTACCCTCGAGACTGATTCTGCAATACTTCTGTGAGGACCCCCTGTAAAACAAGGTTAAACAACATACACAGCACAATACAATGCTTTTTCTTCTAGGTACTGATACTTCAGACAGTATAAAGTTCAATAACATCAAATCTGGTTTATTTTAGGGGAATGGAACACGGAAGGGGGAAAATCAGGTTAATTGGCAGTAATAAATCACAGTACTGTGCACACATACAGGGTCTGAAAAGTCACACTGTGGGTACCAGGTTGGAGGGGGGGGCTAGCCAGGTCCGTTGCCCAGGGTTGGCCGGCAGGTGCGGATGGATGGGGCCCTGTAGAAGAAAATATATGCACGACACCCAATTGTAATGCGGAGCCGGATGGCTCAGTCCATGAAGAAGTGAAACAACAAGAATTAGATGACACACTTGTGATTGAAAACAGGCTGCAGAGGAATACCCTGATTTGTACTCACAATACGCAAGCTGAAAACCTGATGGTGGATGTTCTTCTGGATTGCCAGAAACAACAAGGCATGGATGCAAGGCCCTTGTGGCTGGACCCCTAGGCAGGTGATAGCAAACGGAGTTAGTCTGAAACACGCTGGGGTTCGCTTCCAGCTTCACTACACTGCACACAGGACAGGGGACAAGAAACAGCGATTCCCCACAAGCTCTACGCACATTCATATGTAAAAGGAAAGTACTATACCAGGCAGGCTGCTCCTGGCCCCCGATCAGAAAGTTACTGCAAAATACCCGAGAGCACGACAGCAGTTTCAGTTCCTGACAGACTGAGTTTTATTCAGCAGTATCTCCAGTCTTCTACAGGGTGAGCCTGGTATCCACTCTTCAGCCTTCCTTTCCTCCGGAAACTCGGATTCAGTCCAACTATAGCTTACAACGGCTGCAGGTCGACTTCAAGTCCTCTCACGTGCTTCCCAGCGGAACTGTACATCGCAGAAAAATACAGAGCTCCTACTTCTTTCACTGTCACTAACGATCTGCCCTCCAGCTTCAGTTCAGGCATTTCTTAGATTCCAACAGGTCCAGTTAGAGGGTTCGCTGTCAATCACTCCAGAGCTCCCTATGTTGGTGCAAAAAGGCGCCAAGGTCTAAACCACAATTCCCATGAGCACTAGCCATATATTCCCTTGTAGTCTGGCTCCAGTGAGAGTCCCAAATCTGGTTGACCCAAGCAGTGCTCATTTTAGGCTCCCTTAACCCAGTTGGCCCAACACAGCAGTTCAAGTCCAAATGGAGGAGCAACACACAGAGTGTCCCAGCTGCAATAAAGGCAGGTTAGACAAACTGCAATATCACTAATGCTTTAAATGATTACAGGCAAACAGTTACATCGTTCAGATGGGCCCTTTGCGCTTTCAGCACTGCAAAATGGAGCGATTACACCGCAGCTCAGGCGGATTCGAGCAGAGAAACACCTCTAATAAGTATTAATTATGTCTGCAAGCAGACAGCTCTTAAAGAGACAGTATGTGGAGGCTCTACAAGCACTCACAGTGCCATTCAAATGGCTTAAATGCCTAACGCCAGCAGGCAGGGGAAACACTTAGGCAAGCTCCTAGGAGGCTTTTAGGAACCCCATTTTAGGGGGTTACACCATGTTCACATGTATCGCTGCTGCGCTCTCTGTGATTATGAGTGCACTATTTTTTATTCATTCTTTATGCCCCTACACTCCACTGCCTTGAACTTCCTCTGGTTCCCAAGAGGCCTGGCTCTGCAAGACAGTGTCTCCCATCAGCTACCTACCTCAGTGCTGCATGGCTGTGACCCACCCCGTGGTGTGGAAGTGATATACCCCTCAGACTGCTATGTCCTTGTTAGGTGACCTCATGGAAGGGCCCAGGACCAGTCGCCTTCGGGTTCACCAGGGTCCATCGCTCCTTGGGCAGTGGTGTCATTTTCCTGTATTTTTCCCCATCCCCACAGATACAGGCATGCTAGAGAGGTTCAAGGCATGTATGCACGTTTAACATGCTGCCATGCTAAACTCCCAGCCTGCGTCCATCCATCCCATGGAGTCTTGAACTGCAGTGCCACCTGTGGTCAACCAGGTGGCAGTACTGCAACATGGATGGTGACCCACCTTCTCTGGAGGAGGACAGTGTCCACTGGGACACTCAGTCCTCCTCCTGCTGGCCAGCCCCTGACAATCCAGGCTCATTCCTGAACCTGGGCCATCGGCATCACGAGCAATAGTGATATCACTGTGCCAACAGGTCAGCCAAGAGGGGCACTCTTTTTTTTTTTTGTATAATATCTTTATTTGCTTTTTCTGCATACAACAATCATACAGACATTCAACAAATTGATTTAACAATCAACCTTATCACTTAATTTCAATAAACATATAACATAAATTATAAATATATAACTAAATTAAATTAAATGCTGCAACCAGTTAATCATGCTCTTAAAATTCATCCCTTTCTCATAACTCCTGGACCATTCCCTTTCTTCCTCTTCCTTTATCTTCCTCCAGGCATATCCATCTGTCCATTTGTCATTCTTTTTCTTTGCCATGTTCCTCCCTCCTCCTACCTCTACTCCCTCAGCTTATAATGCTTTCCCTTAGAATCCAGCCTCTCCTCACCAACAAAGAAGCTAGAAGGGCCCAACTCCTGGTAAACCCATCCTCTCCCCACATTATATAAGTCAGCCTTCCAACCCTAAGGTCTGTAACACCATCTTCCACCAGCCCTGCACAGTTGGAGTGACTTGTGAGGCCCACGAATTTTGAATCCTATGGCGAGCCAGAAAATACAGGACCCGATCCATCTAGGCAGTAGTGACCATTCCTCTTCCTCTCACCTCCACTCCAATTAGCAGCTCAAGGGGTCCAGTGGTAATCTCTACCAGCATGCCTCCCCACCTCGGTGACCACCTCCTTCCAATATTTCTGTAGCACTGGGCAAGCCCAGAAACAATGTATGTATGTTCCTCCTTCCCACACCTCCCACACATCGGCGACACTTCCGGTGTTTTATGCACAATCACCTGTAGGTGATACAGTCTGTGGATACATCTGAAGTACACCTCCTTGTACTTGTTACAGACCATGATCCGAGAATGCATAGGAAGCAACACTTTCCAGTTCTCTTCTGTAATACTTCTGCTTAAGTCCTTTTCCCATAGCTCTTTTGTTTCCACAGTCCTGTCTGGTAGTATCTGTTTCCTCTTCACCGCCCGCCTATGAACCCTCTCTCTTGTCCTGAGCCTGGTAGATCATTGCCTCCACCAGGTCCATCTCGTATATCCCTATGTTCTCCTTTCCCAGACTTCCCATAAATGCCCTTATTTACAGATACCTTAACCTTTCTCGCCCAGCTCCCCCCACTACTTCCTGCAATGTTTGCAGGGAGCAGAGCTGCTTTTGTACCAGTAAATGTCCCAGACTCCGTATTCCCTTTTGTTCCCATCTCCAAAAACCTTTATCCTCTAACCCTGGCAAAAAATAGGGATTATCTGCCACAGGTAGCAGTAGTGTCTCTTTACCTTGCATCCACCCTCTTCTCCTGAGCTTCCTCCATGCTAATAATACCTGCACTACTAAGGGATTAACTTCCTCTCCCATTCTATTTGCCCTCAGTCCCCTACTATGAAGATATGCTGTTATCTTGCCCTTAGCCGTCTCTTGTTCCAGCTCAACCCAACTGGCTACCTTAGGCCTATGCACCCAATCCGCCACATATCTTTGCTGTATAGCCAAAAGTAATTTTCCAAATCTGGAAAGTTTAGACCTCCCCTCTCTCTGTCTGTCTTCTGTCTTCCCAGGCTTATCCTCAGGTGCTTCCCTCTCCAAATAAAGGAAGAGAAGGCCCTTCCAACCTATGAATATCCTCCTTGTTCAATCCCATATGTAACATTTGCAACAAGTACAGATTCCTAGGCAGCACGCTCATTTTTATAAGATTAATTCTGCCCAGCTGACATAGGTAGCTGCATCCACCTCCTCAGCTCTGCCTCAATGATTTTTATCAGTTTGGTGTAATGCAGATTATACAGGGATCTACCCACCTGTACTCCCAAGTATGTCAGGCCTGTCCCACCATTTTAACCCCATTGCCTCACCTCGTTACCTGAGCCTTTATACCACATTATTTCCGACTTCCCTAAATTAATCTTATAACCTGAGAAGGCACCAAACTCCTCCACCAACGCTAAGAGAGGAGGTACCGACTGGCTCGGGTCCTTCAGGAACAGTAGCATATCATCCACATACAGTGCAAGTTTATGCTGTATTTCACCATCCCCCACCTGTATTCTCCACTTCCTCTTATGGCCACAGCCAAAGGTTCGTAGCTAATGCAGAGCAGTAGTGGTGAGTGCGGCATCCTGCCTTGTGCCCTTCCTAAATTAAACTTCTTGATCTGTTGCCATTTACTAACAACTGCGCCTGGGGCCTCCTATACATCGCTTTATCCACCTCAGAAATATCTCACCCAGACCAAACCGTCCCATCACTTCAAACAGGTATTCCCATTCTACCCTGTCAAATGCTTTTTCAGCGTCCATTGATAGAATCCTATATCTTCCTTCCTCTGTTGCTCTCCAATCATATTCAGCAATCACCTCATGTTGTGATATGATTGCCGCTCTTTATGAATCCAGTTTGGTCTGGGTGAATCCGCTCCAGGAGGATCTCCTCTAACCTACTGGCCAACACTTTAGCCAAAATTTTACAGTCGCAGTTCAACAGCGATATCGCCTATAGGAGCACAAGACTGTGGATCCTTCCTCTTTGGTATAAGGTATATAGTAGCATCATAACATGTATCAGGCAAATCGATCTCCCAGCTCTCCTTCTGTTGAAATACCTCTGTTAATACCCTCGCAGTCCGGGCTTCCATCTGTTTGTACTATTCCACCGGGTATCCATCTGGTCCACTAGCCTTCCCCTTCTGCAGCTTTTGAATAGCCTTCAGCACGTTCTCCACAGATATTGGTTGCCCTAGCTTATCTCTCTGTACCTGAGTGGCTTCCGGTACTTTGATTCTCCCCAAAAACTCCAACATCTGTGCCCTTGTTCCTGTACCTTCTGCTCGATATAACTGTTGGTAGAAGGAACGAAAGTCACTCTGCATCCCTTCATCCTCCCTCTGCAGCCTTCCCTGCTCATCCTTCACCCCTGTAATTCTGCCCATCCTCTTACCACCCTTCATAAGGCGGACTAACATTGGTCCTGGTTTATTCCCCCACTCAAATATATACCTCTTATTAAGTAACCCAGCTCTCCCTGCTTCTGTCCTCAAATGAGTATTCAGGGCCTCCCTTACCATATCCAAGGAACGGACAGCCTCCCTTGTCTCTCCCGAGCTACCCTCAATTCAAGTTTTTAATTCCCTTTCCAGATCTTTTATCTGCTCCTGTCTTTTCCTCTTTATTCAGGACATATACTCTATAATTGTGCCCCTCATATAGGCCTTACCTGTTTCCCAGAGTATGTCTCTAGAGACCTCCTCTGTGTCATTTGTTTCCATAAAAAAGTCCCATCTCTCCTCTAAATGCTTCTTAAACTCCTCGTTCTGGGCCATATATATGGGGAATTTCCAGGGGGGGGACACCCGCTTTCCCTCACCTTGGATTTTTATCACCACCATCGCATGATCCGATATGTGTATTGGGCTATGACGGATATCCCACATTCGGGAATACCACTTTCTTGTGACATAGATGTAATCCAGCCATGTCCACGTCTTGTGGGGGTTTGAGTAGAGGGTATACTCTCTTACTCCAGGGTTTGCTGCATCGCCAGGCATCCACTAAGTCTAATTCCACCATACCCTCTTGCCATTGCTGCATGCATCCTGAATCCCTCCCTTTCCCTTTGGAGTGGTCCATTTTTGGATCCATTGTCCAGTTCAGGTCTCCTCCCACTATTAGGCCCTGAAATTGCTCCTGAACCAATAAATCCAGTAAAGAGATATAAAATTGTTGATCATATACCGCAGGGGCATACACCGAACCCAAAGTAATCTGCTCCCCCTCCATAGACCCAGAAATAAAAATGTACCTACCCTCCTTTGTATCTCTAACCACCCTCTGCACCTCTAGAGGGAGGGCCTTATGTACCAAAATGGCTACGCCTCATTTACGCACCGAAGCAGAGGCCGCATAGCACTTCCCCACCGATCCCTGAGCCAGTTTGGCATGCTCCATCTCTGTCAGGTGCATTTCCTGTAACAGTGCTACCTGGGTCCCCACTCTTTTGAGTGCTGTTAACAACATGGCCCTCTTTACTGGATTTATAATACCCCGAACATTCCAGGTGACCACATTAATACTTTGCTTTACAGACATTAAAATACAGTATTCTTTTCACTTTCAATCCCACATTTTTAAGTGAGAGCGTAACTTTCCCACATATATAGTATCTTTGCTTGCACCTTTTTAAAAAAAAAATCATTGTCGAAACAAACAGCATTAACAGTAACTTCAACATATAACTTTATACATCCCCCACTCTGCTCCTCTCCCTCCCCAAACCCATATCCTCCCCCCCAAGCTTGCTGCTTCCCTCTCTGCCACCCCCCAGCCCCCCTTTCGCCAACTTCCTTCCCCCTTTGGTCCCAGGTCTCACACCAACACCCCTTCTCAGCACTCTGCTCCGCTGTCCTACATAACTGCTACTTCCCCTCATCTCTTCCCAGAACACCTTCCTCCTTTTCCTCCCACCCCCTTTGCTTTTCCTCTACTCCTTTAGACACTAATAGTCTTCCCCGACTCGAATGTCTGCCTCATCCCCATATACTGACATAGACGCTCCCACGCCCTCCCTCCACAGTCATGCTATCCTTCCTCCCTCGTCCAGCTAACATACCCTAATACTCTTTCCCCTTGCCGTTTTGTGTTGCATCTTCCCCCCTCCCCTCCATCTCCTTTCCATCCACCATGGATCCCTCCCCAAACTCTCTTCTACTCCCCGCCCCCCCGCGACATGGACTCGGGTTCCACAAAATGGACACTCAGGGCTACAAGCTAAGGCCAGCAGGGAGACTAGGCCATGCTAAAAACAAGCGCTAAGCCCTGCTCCCCACCCACCCACCCTCCTACCTTCACCAGTACAGGTTTGCAGCATCGTCTGCTTTTCCTCTCTTCAGTCCTTTACTTTGCTCCTGAATGCTTCTTCTTTGCAGCTCGAGTCCCTCCATCAAGTGGCTCTCCCTCGTGCTCTCAATTCCTCCATATCAGACCTTCAACCCGCTCCACACACGGCAGGGGAGTCCGACGGGCAGGTGATTTCACTAAGTCCCATCCAAATCAACCAAACAATTGTGGTGTAAACACTTTCCTCTCTCCAGCACAGTTCTTCAATTCTTTGGAGTTAGGCAGAGAAACGTAATTCAACAGTGAAATAACAACAGTCTCCCCTTCTCCATTTTAAACATCCACGTAGCACACTTTTCCGTTTTGCCTTTTCACCGCAGTTTCTGCTTCAGATTTCAGACAAATTCCTCGGCCTTCTCCACCTCCCAGAACGAGTACGTTGTGCCCTCATGTTTTATTTTTAGGGTGGCTGGCTACACTAAGAAATTCTCGATCTTGTGTTCTCTAAGCTGTTGCATAACACTATTAAACATCTTTCTCCTCTTGAGCAGTCGGGCTGAGTAATCCCATGACATGTATAGGCGGTGACCCTCATATTCCACAATACCTTTCTCACGGAAAGCCTTCAGCATCAGTTCTCTATCTTGGAAGTGCTGAAACTGAAAAATTATTTGCCTCGGTGGCTGGCCTCTTGGCGGTTTGGGCATCGCCGCTCTGTGAGCCCTTTCTAGTTTAAACTTTCCCTTCGCGGGTTGGAGGCCCAGTAGATCAGGCAGCACCCTTGCACAAAAGTCGATCGCGCTCTCCCCCTCCATGCCCTCCGCAAGCCTCTTAGCCGTAAGTTAAGGCATCAGTATTAATTTTCTTGATAGTCGAACGTTTCTTTTAGTTCGACTAGTTCTTTCTGGAGAGCTGCTACCTACCCAGCTGTCGCCAGCAATTCGTCCTCAATGTGCAAGACCCTGTCTTCCACCTCTGTTATTCATCCCGCTTGCACCACTTGCTGCTCCTGTATTTCTTGGAGCTTCAGGTCCAGTTTCCCCTCCAGTTTGATTAGTCTTGGCTCCAGGGCTGCAATGACCTGCCCCGTAACTTCTCTGCCGAAAGCGGCAACCTCGGCCGCCGACAACGAGACCAGGCCGCCATTCTCTCCCTCTTTTTTTGCATTTTAGAGGCAATCCTTTGACTTTTCGAGGAGCCCAGGGTGAGATATTCATCCATCCTGCCTTCCTGTACTGCAAGGTTCGTTTTTCTGTGGACTTAGACGCTCTTTTCTTATTGTAAAATTAACTTTTAGGCTGTTTGGAGAAAGCGGCGTGGCATCACACGTCCGCTCAGGTAGCTGCTCATCAGTGGCCCCTTTTTTTTTATTCTTCTTTATGCCCCCACACTCCACTGTCTAGAACTCCCTCTGGTTTCCCCAAGAGGTCAGGCTCTGCTGAACCCTGACCCCCATCAGCTGCCTACCTCCATGCTGCTGCAGCTGTTCCCCCTGGGAGGGGTAGAGAGGATGTACCCCTCTCAGACAGCTATGTCCTTGTCAGGAGGCTCTGCTGAGGGGTCAAGGACCAGTTTTCTTCTGTCCACCAGGGTCCATCATCCTTCAAGTAGTGCGGCCATTTTCCTGTGTTTCTCCCCATCTCCATGGACTCAGGCATACTAGGGAGGTTCAAAGTGCATATGCATGTCAAGCATGGTGTGTGCTGAGCCCCCCCATCCTTTGTCTGTCCCCCCCACAGCGCCTTCAACTTCTCAGCCAAGTATGATGTCATGATTTATAATGGTTATTATAGATCGAGGGAGCACTCCAGACCAATCAGAGCACTCCTTTGCCCTGCGTGTGAGACACTCTTATTCTGTGACCAGCATCTCATCCTCAGATACATTGGAAAGGGGCACATTCTGGACACTTTAAAAAAAAAAAAAAACATAACCCTTGATCTATAATATAATTACTCGTCCCCATCGCTGTAGTGGTCCCACTTGCATTCTGCTCAAGCCAGAAAAGCTCAGCTCATTTCACTGTTATCTGTTGAGCAGGGTGAAAACCACTTATCCTGCAACGAGTGGTAATGCAGGATGTATTACTGTATATAAGAGTGTATTCCTGAGTTCTTTGGGAAAAATTACTGCAAAGCAAAGCTGAATTTGAGAAGAAACTCTTACAACCATAAGAAACACAGGAACTCTACATATAAACATGTTATAAATCATGTTGAAGATTTCTGTTTTTAACAAATGCAGCTTGAATTTAAAATAAAACTGTCTGATGTAAAAAACTAGAGAAACTCCTGTGCGATGAAATGGACTATGCCGACTGAACTCAGAACGGTAGAATTTTAGAACCGTTTGCATGGGTCAACCTCTTTTAGAAAAAAAAATAAAGGAGTACTTGGAATGTTTACAAATAAGCAATGCTGATTGGCCAAGAATGATGTCATGATTTATAATATACGTTAATGGGTGCAGTTAGAGGGCCTTTAATGGATAAGAGTGTGCCATTGCATTTTTAGGACCGGAGGACTGTGAACCCAAGGTGAGCAGTTCTGTGGTCCTAAGGACACAAGAGGTAACACTTTTAGATCCATAAGAGGCCTTCCAAATGGCCCACAAGATTATTATAGACCGCTAACTGTACAAAATGTGTTTTTTTAATTTAAAATGCTGACAGCACAAGTGGTCAGCGAGAGGCCCATTACAGTGGCTTATAAAATGGGTAGGGAAAATACTGCATCCTGATTGGTTAGGATCTGTACGTTGCAAGAGCACAACGCATAGGTAAAAAATGTGCTGGCAACCAGGACACAGCACACTAACAGTATCAATGTATATTTTTTAATTCCTGATTTCTATTACAAACATGGCTGCCATCTTCACTCACTAAAAAAAATCACCTGGACCCTAAAAATTAAACTCTCTCAAAATAAATAAAACAATCAAACTGATTAGATATTCTTTTCTTGATATCGCCCCTTCCACATGTAACAAATTACAATGAAGTACTACTCACAGTTTTATTTTTTTGAAGCTTCTTAAAATACCACCAACAGCTTAATCTGGTTCAATTTCAGTTGCTTGCCATTTTATCCCCAGTTGCCCCTGAAAAGGGACTTCTTGGCCCAGTGGGCTTACCGGTCAACAAAATTCAACGAAAAACAAAACAAAAACAATAGACCCGCCCCCATCCCTACCTGCCATCCAGGGAAATCTTTTCAGCTTACTGTGCCCCAGAAACAGTTAAATCCCAGGCTTTACTGGGGCTTTCTGTTGTGTGTGTGGGGAGAGGTGAACATTCAGCCAGTAGAACTCTGCAGACATTTGAATTCTTGCATTCCAAAATCTCATCTGGTTAAAATAACTAAAAAAAAAAAAAAAGATAAAAAAAAAACTTCTATCTGTTAAATGTCTGGTTAGACAGATGCTTGCGAGCTGGAAAGGGACTACTTTTTAGGAGTTACTTTTAACTAAAGAAACTACCCATTTTTAATTTTAAAAAGTTACTTTTTGTTTTTAAATTTTCTCAAGCGTATCCATTTTATAAGCCAATAAGTCACTTCAAACTTTCAGGGCTGAAGGCACTCTGGCAGTGCGATGCCTCACTACACCCTGGGCATGCGCAAGTATGGCAGCACAGTGCACACCCTGTTGTGTCTTATTGTTACTCAGCACATGAGGAACCTCATGGTAATAACAGTACGTCATATGCAACTGAAGGAGAGCTTTGATTGGTTGGAGACGCCCCACTATCTATAATGTTAGCAGTAACACACGACAAGGTGAGCATTAAATATTTTTGCTGCACTCCCTCTGGGGTGTTGTGAGGCATAGCTGAATGTTTCATCCTCCCCTTCCTCTGGGAAGTGCATTGAAATGCATTAAATACATACAAAATCCAGTGGTGCAGAGGGTTGAGGCGCTGGCACCTTACCTCATCCCACGCCGGCAACCCGGGTTCAGGAATGGACTCAGGTCATCGGGGTCTGGCAGGGGCAGGAGAGGATCGAGCGTCTGTAGGACTGCTCTCCTCTCCTGGGGGCGGGTAGTGGGGTCTTGTCGCGCTGTAGCGGCCTCTGGTGGAGATCAGGAGCACTGCTGACGCATACAAGAATGAGGAGGGAATAACCAGAAAAGCGGAAATACCGCTTCACGGTAGCCGGATGACGGCTGCCCAGCACTCTGAGGCCATCATGGTCCTACTGAGCTCCTCGCCTCAGCAGCATCCCTGGGGCTAAAGAAAAAATAGGAGCACTGGTCTGCCCCTCGGCTGGTGCCTTCCCCCTCGGAGGGGGGGGACCCATCCGGCGAAAGGGTTATGCCGGTCACCCTAGGGATCGGCTGCGATCTGAGGCAGGCGGAGTCTCGAGGACGGATGGATCAGAGGACTGCCTTGGCAAGCCTGAAGGAGTAGCTGCCGAGGAGCACGTGGGGATAAGAAAAGATCACTCAAAAAAAATACATTCAAAATTACAAATACACCTCCATTGCAAGGTATCATGGGAAGAGTATGCAAATCACCATGGCAGACTTTCAGTTGGTTCAGTATTAAGCAGGATTGTATGGTGCCAAAAGGTCTCACAACCTGCAGAAGCTGAAAACAGCAAGCCACCAACAGATGTCCCATCCTTAGTAGGACCCATTGGTGTGCTTATAGCAGTAACCTCAGCCCATAATGAGGGCAGGGTTAAACTGGGCAGGAAATTACAAAAACTCAGTTCTACCTCCTCTGACACCTTTCTCCATTGAATACTGTCTGTGGAGAGTTCCACCTTTTAGGGATGGCAGTTTCACCTCCTGAATGTTTCCAGTTTAACAACTGAAGTAGGGTGAACCAGACAAATGGCATCAGTGGTGTGGGGCGTGGTGAGCACAAAATAGGAAAGTAATTTAAAAGACGAACCTCAGTGCAGACAACGTTGAAGCAAGGGTGACCCTGGGAAGGGCACTGGCAGTAAAGTCAGGTTCCAAACAAATACAAACTTACACATTCCACCCTAGTACAAAGCATCATGGGTATCATATGCAAATCAGTATGACAGAATTTAGGCTGGCTCAGCTCTAAGCAGGACCATAAGGTACCAAAAGGTCAGCCAAACAATCTGCAGAGACAGAAAACAGCAAAACATGTTTCATACTTATTAGGACTCCTCAGTCTGCCATAGCTGTAATTTCAGTCCATAAGGAGGGGGATCCATCCAAATGATGTCAGTTGTTTCAGACAAAGTTAGCACAAAATAAGAAAGTAATTTCTCTCCTATTCGCTCCTGCAGTTGCTTCTGATATTGGGGTGGACTCCTATTCACCTGTAAGACACACAACACTGACACCAGCACCACCCCGCTCACTGGTATCAGTCATTTCTCCCTGTTTCTTTTCTTTTTTTTTTTCAGTTCTTTTTCTCCCCGGACCCTGGCACATACATGTGCATGCATGGAGGAGCACGCACATGCTGGGTACTGGCTCAGCCCCTTCTGCCTCACCCCTGGCTATTGTCCACCGCCCCCTCCCGCCTATGCTTCTCATCAGACCTCCACCTGGTGGGAGCGGAACTACGGGGGGGGGGTAACCACACCCCAGGAAGGGAGAGCTACCTAGCGGCTGCTCAGTCCCACTCCCTCCCTCATCCCCATGCCAGCTCTCTGATGACTTGAGGTCATTCCAGTACCCGGATCACCAGCGTAGCACAAGGTAAGGCATCCAGCACCCCAGTGTCACCAGGCCAGCTTCTCTCCTGTTTCAGATTTCAGTGTGTTGCTTACTAGTTATTGTTCTTCTTCCCATTCCACATTTACTTTATGGTAATTTTTCTGTTTGGCAGTTTATTCTTTAGCATTCTTGAATTGTATATTTTGATACACTTATTTTCATGTTACTGTATTATTTTCATATATTGTGCTTTGTACCTTTGTTCTCTGCTCTTCTCCCCGTCACCCCGGACGATCTGAAACGAGCTGATACCAGCTCAGTATGTTTTTCCTAGTCACATTTTGAAATATTTAATAATAAATAAAGACAAACCTCAGAACAAAAATACATAAAGCGAGGGTTACCCTAGAAGAGCACTAGCAATGGATCTCAGAGTGAAGGCCTGATGGAGGCCAGGAGACAGCACAGTGGGACCACAGCAAGGGGAACGGGCAGTGGCTAGATGCCGGTGCAAATGTGTATGCTTCACTGCATGCCAGCATCAAAGAAGAAAACCAGGAGATGGAGAAAGAGCCCTGCAGCACCCCTGACCCCGCACACAACCGATGTGGGAGGCAACCCACCATTGTCGTGCTCCTGGGGAAGGGGTGGATAACCAGTATGTCCATGTGACAGTCGGTGATGGGCTGAGGGGGTGCCATCAGGTGAGTCAGTCAGTGAAAACATAAAAAAACAAATACTGCACTGTCATCCGTTTGGAGTCCACCAATCACATTACAGGACCTTCCTTTCCCATTTTTCAAGCACAGATAATTGATTCTATTAATGGCACATCTGGGATCGAACCACTGACTTGGAGCTTTCTTAACACCCAGCAGATAAGCTGAAAGAACATTGCCATTAGCTGAGCTTGTCATCTTAATCATTCACCCACTTCTGATGTCTTGCGTACTCACCAAGACACCATCTGCATCAGTCAGTTAGTTAATCATAAAATCATTTGTTTGTCTCGCCTCCAGGGCAGCTAAATAGATGCCAGTACGCGCCTGTCTGTTGGCTTCAGAGGGCTTTTTTTTCTTCATTTGTTTAGGAAAATAACAGCATAATGGAACCTCGCACTTCACTGCATAGTCATTTCCAAGAATTTACACATTCATTCTAAAGAAGGCTGCACAACACTCTCACGAAGTCAGTTTTTGAAGCACGAATGGTCAAGTACACATTTGAGGCCTATAAAGGCAGGTACTACAGCCTTGTGGTGCAGGTACCAGCTGGACATGAAGAAATATGCTGGGAAGGGCAGGGCCAAGTGGGTTGGGCTTCACTCACAGATTGTCTGTAGTTGCTTTTACACACCAGTAGAGCGGAAGCAGTGCAGAGGAGGGCAAGTGAAATGATCCAGAGGTTTGGGAAGAAAGGACATGGGGAAAGGTTGAGGTAGCTTAACATTTACACACTAGAGGGATGGAAAAACCACAGCACGTTCTGAGGTGCTAAAATGTTCTGGTAAGCCATAAAAGGTTCTGATAGTTATCCAAGTGTAACCCCCCTGCAAATGGGGGTTCCCAAAAGACTTCCAGGAGCTTGCTTGAATGCTCCAAGCCTGAATGGTGTTTGACGTTTAAGCCATTTATCAGTGAGTGTTTTTAGAACCTCTGGCACTGTCTCTTTAAGAGCTGTCTGCTTGCAGACATAATTAGTTTGTATGGGGGGACTGTGTGCTTCTCTGTTTGAGTACCACTCGAACTGCTGCCAATTTACTTCATTTTTGCAGTCACTAGGAGTGCAAAGGGAACCTATCTGAAAGATGTAACTGTTTGCCAGAAATTATTTAGAGTAATAATGAAATTACAGTTTGTCTAACCTGCTTTTTTGCAGTCAGAACTGTGTCTGCTAGTTCCCCATTCTAGTTTTGAACTGCTGAACTGGACCAATCAGTGTGGGATAAGCTAGCTCTAAAATGGTGCCTTGAGCGAATCAGAACTTGACTCATAATCTGAGCCAGCCACAAGAGGATTGTATGGGCAGTGACTCTGGGAGATGTAGTTTAGACTTCAGTGCCTTTTGGACCAACAGCAGCAGTCTATTGTGAGGACAGCCAATCCAGTCAAGAACTGGGAGGAACTCAAAGGAAGTGCCGTTTTTCAGTTGGAGTGTCAGTTGAGCTTTGGCAGTGAAGAAGGAAGGAGCCCTGTGCTTTTTCAGTGTGCAGTTTTAGTAAAAACGTGTAAGGCCCAGAGTTCCAGTCTGCAGCTGTGTAACAGCTTGTTAGGACTGAATCCGTGTGAAAAGAATCAGGATCTCTGAAGAGTAGAAACCAGGCTCACCCTGTAGAAGACTGGAGGAATTGTTGAAAATTGCACTCTGTCTGTCAGAACTGAATCTGCGTGTGTTCTCCCGGTATTGTGCAGTAATTGCGATCGGGATACAGATGCAGCCTGCCTGGTATAGTGCTTTCTTTTATATGGATGTGTGAAGAGGTTTGTGTACCTCAAGTGAGCCCTGCTGACATTGAAGGACCCTATCTTATTTGGAGGTCGTGAGTACTAATTCAGGGTCGCTCCCTGTTGAATTGCCACATTAAATCCAAATGGAATTACTGTACTGTTGACTGTTTAATTCTCCTTTCTCTGTGTGAAAGGGCCCCTACCAGCTGCCACGGTTTGGACTAGCCACTAGGGCTTGGGTACCCAGGGACAGTAACTGATAGGGATAGGCCTGTGCACAGAGCCATAGGTAGATTATTAGAGTGATAAGCTAATTAACCTGATTTCCCTGTCCTTGTTATATCCCCAAATAAATCAGAGCTGCTTGTTTCCAGCAAAGTTATACTGCCTGAGGTATTTGTCTATGTTAAAGTACTGTACTGTGATTGTTGCACTGTATCTCATTTCACAGGAGGTCCCAGTGCTGGAACCAGACCTGGGGTAAGTGTATACTGTGAAGGTAATTTGATATATGTGTGGGCCACTAGTGGGAAGAAAGGGGGTTGCAGTGTCCCAGAGGGCTGTGACCAAGTTAGTTTAACTATTGCAAACCCTGACCTCTGGGTGGAGGCACCCGCCATTGGATCCAGGCCCCTCAACCTGATAGTGGCAAATCAGGCAGGGGTAGTAGCCCCTGGGATAGCGCCATCTAGGGGTTACATCTTGAGGCTCACTGGGATTGTGTGTCCTCTAGTGGCCATATTTACGAACCACTGTTAAGAAAAAAATGGGTACCCCGACAGAAGTGGCTGTGCACCGGCTGGTGGAGTGGTGTACTGGGGAGGAGATCGACCCCCAAAATGCTATGCTTATCCTGGACATCCCCCTGGGTATCAATACGGACACTGTGCAGGGAGTACTTTCCAAGGTGGAAGGTTTACAAAACCCTGTGGTGGTGGGTCGGCATGCTAATCTGCTCACCCACACTTTCCTGGCCCTAGTAGAGTTTAAGGATCCCATAGATAGCTCCAAAGTGCCACAGACCATTACCCCAGAGGGAGCCCTCACTGCTTGGAGAGTGATAACTAAGGACAGTAAAGACCCGGGGGGGAATCAGCCCCCACCACTATCTGAAACTTTTGAGAAGAAATTTGCTGAATGGTTGCTGGGAGAGGGGAAAACTGTGGAGGACTTGAAGAAACTATTCTTGCCACCTGGGGGTGTTCCTCCCCCAACACCCTCTCCTGCTCCAGTGCCCGTAATGGTGGCTGAACCAATGCAGACTCCTATTTCTGCACCTGCCATTAGTCACGACTCTTACCGAAGGTTGAGGATCTTCTGGCACCTCCCACCCCCAAGGGGAGGATGACTGGGAGACCTGGATAGACTATGTTGCCCCTCAAGTGCTAGAATGGCAATGCTCGGAAGGTGAAAAGCTAAGAGGGTTAGTGAGAGCCTCCGAGGTCCTGCCCTGGCTACCATCCGTAAGCAAACGGGCCAGTAACCCTGAAGCTGACTGCACAGGCTCATCTTGAGGCCTTGAGAATGTGTATGGAGCCCAAAATCTAAAAGAACTGCAAAGATTCCTGGGATTCTGTGGTTATTATCGGGCGCTTCATCAAGGACTATTCAAGAGTGATCCGCCCTTTACTTAACTCTTACTCAAGGTATCCCCAACCCACAAAAATACCAAAAGTCAACGTCCCTCAAGACTGAAAGAGTGTATTTTCATCCGAGTGAAGTATTTAGGGGTCCGCTGGACTCTGATTGTGAGACTGCTTTTCATGAGATCATATATCAACTTACCCATGCTCCAGTGTGTTACCTATGCCGAACTAAAGAAAACCTTACACCCAGCACTGATGCTAGCATTGCAAGGGTTGGGGGCTGTGTTAAATTAAGAGCACGAGAATGGCCTGAGACCAGTGGCCTTTTGCCAGTAGAAGCCTGACCCCATCCGAAAAGAACTATCCTGTACATAAGTTAGAGTTCCTAGCTTTGAAGTGGGCTATTGTTGACCAATTCCATGAGTACTTGTATGGGGCTAAATACTAGTAAAACTGACAATAATCCTTTGACCTATGTGCAGACCTCAGCTAAGTTGGATGCCACTGGCCATAGGTGGCTTTCTGCATTATCTACATATGACTATGCTCTCGAATACAGGCAGGTCTGAACCACATAGATGCTGATGCTCTCTCCCGGGGCCTGTTCCCCAGAATGATTGGGTCCGATTGGCAGAACCTGACATTCGGGCACTCTGCCGCAAGTTTGACAGGGAGGAACAAATGTCCACGGACCCAGTGGACTGCAAGGTGGATTGCTTGGGACCCTCTGAGAATTGCATACCTGCTGCTTATTGCCACTTTTCTGCAATAGACATTGGCACTGCCTCAGCTGGACAATGACAGTATTCGGCGGGCTCAATCCGCGATCCCATGATCAAAGCAGCTTAGAGCCCTCTATGCAGGAAAAGATGTCCAAATTACGCCCACTGATTTGAGAACTGCACTGTTATACAAAGAAGGTCCTAAGTTGAAACTGATCAATAAACTGTTATACAGAGAAACAGTAGACAGAGGGGACAAGTAGACAAACAACAACTAGTGCTGCCCACTGCCTTTCGAGACTCAGTACTGAGGTCCTTGCACAACCACATGGGGCACCTTGGTATAGACAGAACACTTGACTTGGTGAGATCCAGATTCTATTGGCCTAAGATGGGGCTGATGTGGAGCAACACATTCAACTTGTAGTCGCTAATTACAGAGGAAAGCTTTGCCCCAGAGGGCTGCCCCTTGTTAACATCACCACCAGTGCACCCATGGAGCTGGTCTGTATTGATTTTCTGAGTTTGGAGTCAGATCAAAGAAATATCAGTAATGTGCTGGTGGTCACTGACCATTTCACGAGATATGCCCAAGCTTTCCCACCAAAGACCAGAAAGCATCCACTGTGGCCAAAGTACTTGTAGAAAACTTTTTGTTCACTATGGGCTCCACAAAGAATCCATTCTGATCAAGGAGAGACTTTGAGAGTCGTCTGATCAAAGAGATGCTTTCTCTGTGGGAGTGCGAAAGTCCAGAACCACTCCTTACCACCCCCAGGGGACCCACAGCCTGAACGTTTCAACCGTGACTTTGCTAGATATGCTAGGCACCCTGCACCCAAAGGACAAGCCTAGATGGAGCCAACAAATTAGCACCCTGGTACATGCTTATAACTGCACCAAAAGTGATGCCACTGGATTCTCCCCTACCGCCTGATGTTTGGAAGAGAAGCTCGACTACCAGTAGATGTGTGTTTTGGGGTCTCTCCTGATAGGGTTCAAGCTGACAACTATTTACAGTATGTGCAAAAGTTAAAGGCCCAGCTAACTCATGCGTACTAACTGGCTCAAACCATGGCTGCCAAAAGAAATCTGGCCAACAAAGAAAGGTATGATAAAAGGTGAAAGCACAGGAACTCCAGGAGGAGATCGGGTATTGCTAAGAAATCTGGGACTGCATGGCAAGCACAAGATTGCTGACAGATGGCACCATCTCCCTCACATTGTAGTGGGCAAACTAGATGATCTGCCAGTGTACAAAGTAAGGCCTGAGAATAATTCAAAGATGTAAAACAATGCATAGAAATCATTTACTGCCCATTGACAAATCTTAATTGAGTCTGAGCCCTAGAAGATGCCCTCTGGACCAGTGACTAGAGCTGCTGCTAAGAAAAGATCAAGAAAGTCTGCACCTACAGAAGCAAAGTTAAAGTGTTCCCTCCACAAGTCCCAGTTGAGCATGACTGTCAGTCCATATCGGAAGAAAGTGAGAGTGACTTTGAATACTATCCTTCTTACGTAACTGAGTCAATTGTTTCGGGGCAATCCCTAGTCAATACTGGAGATGAAGCTGGGCCTTCTGGACTGTCTAAGCCCCCAGCTTCATCCCTGGAGCCAATGCTCTAGAAAGTGAAGTGCAAAGCATCAGATCAGATGAAATGGAATCATTGTGCATGGTTGAACTGTTTGAGCTTTCAGGAGGAAAATGATGGATTGGGTCAGACTGGTGATACACCAGAACAAGAAGAGTATTTTGAGTGCCCTGACAGTCCACTGCCAGTGTCCGAAGCTCTCCTGCAGAGCCAAATGTTGTGGACTCAGAAACTGTAACTCCTGGAGCTGAAAGTGCCCCAAGTTCTAGCTCTCTACCCCAGGAGACTCCCTGACAAGTGAGGACAATGCTGAAAATGAGGCTCAGAGTGCAGAGACTGTAACAGTTCCCCTAGAAAGACTGGTCGAGCTGTAAAGCCTGTGGTGCACCCTCAGTTATGATTCCCTTGGGAGGCCTGTGGATTTGCCTCTCAATGTTGTCCATAAAGGAGTGTATGTGTCCCCAGCTCATTGCCCAAACTGAGCATCAGTGCTAACTCCAAGTTACTTGTGTTGCCCTCTAGTATGGTGCCCTTGCCCCATCCAGCCCCAAGGTAACTGATAGGAAGGGCCCTCTCTTCAGGTTTCATGTTCAAGAGGTAATAACTTGAGTTATGGTACAATGTGTATGTAATACTGTGTAAAGAGTGACGTACTGCAATGTTTCAGAAATGTGTTCTTGGTAAAATGATATATTGACTGATGATTACATATGCGAGCCTAATGCAAATGTATATAGTTGCAGTTGAACTTATAGAAGTGCTGCTTGTGTGGACGTCAAGCTTTCCCAGCTCAGGAAGGGTGTAACCCCCTGCAAATGGGGGTTCCCAAAGACTTCCAGGAGCTTGCTTGAATGCTCCAAGCCTGAATGGTGTTTGCATGCTTAAGCCATTTATCAGTGAGTGTTTTTAGAACCTCTGGCACTGTCTCTTTAAGAGCTGTCTGCTTGCAGACATAATTAGTTTGTATGGGGGACTGTGTGCTTCTCTGTTTGAGTACCACTCGAACTGCTGCCAATTTACTTCATTTTTGCAGTCACTAGGAGTGCAAAGGGAACCTATCTGAAAGATGTAACTGTTTGCCAGAAATTATTTAGAGTAATAATGAAATTACAGTTTGTCTAACCTGCTTTCTTTGCAGTCAGAACTGTGTCTGCTAGTTCCCCATTCTAGTTTTGAACTGCTGAACTGGACCAATCAGTGTGGGGTAAGCTAGCTCTAAAATGGTGCCTTGGACGAATCAGAACTTGACTCATAATCTGAGCCAGCCACAAGAGGATTGTATGGGCAGTGACTCTGGGAGATGTAGTTTAGACTTCAGTGCCTTTTTGGACCAACAGCAGCAGTCTATTGTGAGTGACAGCCAATCCAGTCAAGAACTGGGAGGAACTCAAAGGAAGTGCCGTTTTTTCAGTTGGAGTGTCAGTTGAGCTTTGGCAGTGAAGAAGGAAGGAGCCCTGTGCTTTTTCAGTGTGCAGTTTTAGTAAAAAACGTGTGTAAGGCCCAGAGTTCCAGTCTGCAGCTTGTGTAACAGCTTGTTAGGACTGAATCCGTCCTGTGAAAAGAATCAAAGGATCTCTGAAGAGTAGAAACCAGGCTCACCCTGTAGAAGACTGGAGGAATTGCTGAAAATTGCACTCTGTCTGTCAGAACTGAATCTGCTGTGTGTTCTCCGGTATTGTGCAGTAATTGCGATCGGGATACAGATGCAGCCTGCCTGGTATAGTGCTTTCTTTATATGGATGTGTGAAGAGGTTTGTGTACCTCAAGTGAGCCTGCTGACATTGAAGGACCCTATCTTATTTGGAGGTCGTGAGTACTAATTCAGGTCGCTCCCGTTGAATTGCCACATTAAATCCAAATGGAATTACTGTACTGCTGACTGTTTAATTCTCCTTTTCTCTGGTGAAAGGGCCCTACCAGCTGCCACGGTTTGGACTAGCCACTAGGGCTTGGGTACCCAGGGACAGTAACTGATAGGGATAGGCCTGTGCACAGAGCCATAGGTAGATTATTAGAGTGATAAGCTAATTAACCTGATTTCCCTGTCCTTGTTATATCCCCTAAATAAATCAGAGCTGCTTGTTTCAGCAAAGTTATACTGCCTGAGGTATTTGTCTATGTTAAAGTACTGTACTGTGATTGTTGCACTGTATCTCATTTCACAGGAGGTCCCAGTGCTGGAACCAGACCTGGGGGTAAGTGTATACTGTGAAGGTAATTCTGATATATTGTGGGCCACTAGTGGGAAGAAAGGGGTTGCAGTGTCCCAGAGGGCTGTGACCAAGTTAGTTTAACTATTGCAAACCCTGACCTCTGGGTGGAGGCACCGCCATTGGATCCAGGCCCCTCAACCTGATAGTGGCAAATCAGGCAGGGGTAGTAGCCCCTGGGATAGCGCCATCTAGGGGTTACACAAGCATTATCTGAACTTTTAGAACCGTTCAAAGTGCAAAAACTGTTCTGAATATCATTGTCCACCGTTAAGTAATTGGGATTCAGGCATGGGGTAAAAACTAAGAAAAACCTCCATGTACCCCCAAACCACCAGTCTGATGGCTGTTAGTTCTCTCGTGGCCTCGCTCTGCGTGGATCCACATAGATCTGACAGCGGTGAAAGGGAGCAGGTGATGGGGTGAAGGTCAAGTGGACATTGGGGTTGGGGAGCAAACTGCTAAAGAAAAAGAAAAGAATGCCACTAAAATGCCTACCACGTTTCATAATAGTGGCTACAATGACTCTGGGTAGGGGTGGGTTATAGCTTCAGCTTATGTGGTTAAGTGTGCAAGGGGTAAAATCACCTCCATAGTAAAACAGACACACACCCATACCCGGTGTCTTATTGTGAGGTTTATCATGAAGTTTATATTCATTTTAGTGTAGACTGTGGAACGTGCCTCTCACTCCACGCCAGTACACCCCTGTGATTCGGATGTTGCGCTGGCTGTCAGTGAAGTGGTGTATCACCTTCAAGATAGACTTGTGACTGTACAAAGCCCCATATGATCTTGTCCTCACCCACCTGAAAGAGCTGCTGTATCCATACAACCCTGGTCACCCTCTGTGCTCCTCTGAGGTGGGCCTATCGAGCAAGCAATTGTACCTGACAAGGTGGACAGTATTGAGAAATACCAGACTACCCAGGGATGTAATGAATCCTAACGCTGCAGGCAGAGGTGTAGCCAGACAATATACAAATGTACACCAGGACCATGTTTGTTGTCTCATTTGGCACAATAAATACAACTTTTGTATCTTGTGACAATGGTTGTTGCCATGCATGGGTAAATACAGATGTCATGCATAGCCTTAAGACACCCACATACCAGCCCAGAGCCTGTAAAGTTATATTGTCCTTGGAATGCAAAGACAGTATTAGTGACCAGTCCTTCTAGTTTCGACTCCTATGAATAAAATTACAGAAAGTTTCAGCATTTTCTTTAGTTTTCATGGAAAAAGGAAGCAGTTCAGAACCTATTTGCTACCCCCCTTAAATAAAATTGCACACCATGGAGTACTTGGAGTATGCCTGGCTACACCCATGGCTGCAGGCAGAGGGCCTTATAGCCCCTGGAAGGTCCAGTGTTGCCCATACCTCCCACCCTAAAGGGTATTATTGTGCTTAGAAAATGGGTTACATGTAACATTTTCAATACAATGATTAAAAACATGCAAAAAATGTGAAATGTAGTTTTTTTCTTTATTTTTTACAATCAGAAATACACCTTTGAGCTCAGGAGCTCATTTACAAAGGCTCCGCATCAAATGAAAGACATTACAAAGCAAAACGTAAAATGAAGGCAGTTACAAAGCAAACAGATAAAGTACAGGAGCAGTATCGAATGAGCCTTGTCTTAGTAGGTTACAGTGGATACAACAGCAGACATAGAACAGTTGCATGTATAGGTATGTTTATATTTTTATTTATTTAAGCATTTCACCAGGAAAGACATACTGAGCACAAACAGCTCATTTCCAAATGTATCTTGGGGAGAGGGAGTGAAGAACAAGAGAGCGTAATACAATAGTATTTGTAACATGGCATGACTTGCCTAGGTCTGAGGGAGCAAGCGGATAGGACGGGGCGGTTATGGGACGGGCAGGCGGTATTAACCCACATATGTGTCTGCCTGGCAGTACCGCTTGGCGGTCAGACCCCTGCCTAACAGCACTGAGACCGAGCTCAGCAGAGACGGAGCACCAACACCTGAGTCATCCGCGAAAGGGGCACGGGGGAGCAGTACTCGCGGCGGACATCCACAAGAGGCAGCCAGCCAGACCCAGGAGCAGGAGCAAGAGCCGACCTGGAGCAGGGCACCACCGGAGCAGTGTGCGGGAGGGAAGAGGAAGGGAAGCCCCCCAGGATGCACAGCGCGAGACTCGGCCGTTCACTCTCCTCACCGGAGACCTCCCGGGGCGCTCATCACGGGAACAGCCACAGCAAGTCACACAGGAGTGCGACTGAGAAGTTGGCTGCACAGATCTGCGCGACTCAAGGGACAGCAGGTAAGAACCGCATCGGTACCTATCCAGGCATGTGCACCGCACTGTGACAGCAGAGCACAGGGTGACCGGTCACGCAGCCCCTCCTTGTGCCACTGTTTGTCTCGCACACTGGGACCGCCTCCAGATGCCTCACCAACCCGCGGCCATTACATAAAGAAGTTACCACTCGGGTTGTTGTAATGCGATTGATGCGTGGGGGCGGTGGTAACCTCGGCCATGGGCCTCGGCACGCACCGCCCCTCCCCATGCATCAATCCAGCATTAGAGCACACCTCCATCGTGGCTTAATGCTTACATAATACAATATAAACACATTTGCACACATGACAATACAGAGTATACTGTGGTAGATACAATACACAAAAGTACAGTCTGCTGATGGTAGAAAGCATGTATTAAGTGGAATATATACAATATTTACAATAACAGTGGTAGTTATAGGCATAAAAGCAGCAATAGCAGATGAGGCAGGATTAGCCTGGAGAGAGGCATTAGGGTTAAGGTAAGATGTACAGTCAAAAACAGGACTAGTGAAACCATTAGTGTGATAGAAGCAGAGGAAAGGGCTTTATCAAGGAGAGGATTGGTAGGTAGCTGGAATGGTTAGGGCACCAGGATGATAAACAGTATGGCTTTGTTCCAGGGAGATCGTGTCAGTCCAATCTCGTAGAGTTTTATGACTGGGTGACAGGGGCCTTGGACAGACATAGGCCAGTGAAAGTCCTATACCTAGATTTCAGCAAGGCGTTTGATTCAGTACCACATTATGGGCTGATAAAAAAGATGGGGGAGATGGGGTTGGGAGGACAGGAGCTCAATTGGGTTGAAAATTGGCTCTCAGGGTGTTTACAGAGGGTAATGGTGGGTGGAATACTCTCCTCTCCCAGAAAGGTAATCAGTGGGGTCCCTCAGGGTTCGGTATTGGGGCCACTCTTGTTCAGCGCCTATGTCTCGGATATTGGGAGGGGGGTTAGGAATAGGTTGAGTCTCTCTGCGGATGATTCAAAACTGGGAGCACTGGTGGATTGTGAAGAAGCAAGGGAGGCGGTCCAGGGGGATCTGGATACCCTGGAGGGGTGGTCAAAGAGGCGGGGACTGAAATTTAATGCCTGGAAATGTAAGGTATTACATTTGGGGATAAAAACCCAGGTCATGAATACAGCATATTTACACACACACACAATATAATGCATGTGGTCATACAGTATGTGAGTTGGCAACCTGCTCAGCCCTCCTCTCACCTCCACAGACGGCTGCCCACTGAGTTATGACTGAGCGTGATGTAACGAATGGACGATCCCGCTGCCATTCGCTGCACTACCGCCATTCATATGCAGTCGGGCGGCCGGCCGTGGAGGTGAGAGGACGGTGAGTCGGGTTGCTGGCTCCATCTGTGGTGGTTGAGGGGAGTGGGGTCGTCACTGTTGGGTAGGGGAGTGGGGGCTGCCAGACTACCAGGGATTTCAATACATTACGGGACAGTGGGGTCAGGGATCATGCTGGAGGGGTAGGGGCCTAGACTACCAGAATTTGACTAAATTACGGGGACAACAGGGGTCGGGGATCATGCTGGGGGGTGGGGAGACCACTAGACTACCAGGAGGTAATGTAGCAGTAATTCAAAGTGTAGTGAAGTTACACTTCGAAACTGGACCTCTGCCACCGCCACAATACTGCAAGCTTTTTGCAGGCGGTGATTAGCACGGCGCTATGGGTGACGCTAAAACCTGTAGCGTGGCACTACACTTTTGAATATGCTGCTGCACCGGCATTCATGGCCCCTCCCCACAGTCTTTCCCCTGCATACATTAACTTATAGCATCAGCGGTATCGCTGTCCACCTGCACTATAAGTGCCTTTGAATATTGCAGCCCCGCACAAGTCCAGCGCTATTCCAGCACTACGGGTTTTGCCGGGCACAAGGTTTTGAACATCTGGCCCTAAGCGAGCAAAAAAAATGGTGGCTGTGACCATTTTGAAAATTCTGTTGGCACACTGATATTTGAGGGTAAAAAGGCAGCATGGCATTGGACTTGTATTTTCCCGTCTTTGTCTATAATTAATGTACCCTTGCCAGGGTCTCAGCCAATCAGAGACCGGAACATTTCAACTTATTTTCTAATGGTTCCTAGATCACGCCTAAAGCAGTCAGGAGACCGGGCATGTTTGGGGGCTGCTCAGCTGCTTTTGAACTCCCTTAATATTTGAGGGAGGCCCCATCAGTTGAACTTTTTAAGAAGCGTTTGAAAAATCAGCTCTTTAAACTGGTATTGGTTGAGTAATTATTTGATCTTACCAGTTGGGGAGGTAGTATAGCGCAGTGGTTTAAGGCTCTGAGCTGCAAATCTGGTGACATATAACAGACCAGACTTGGGTTTGAATCCCACAGCTTCCACCTGCATACTGTGTAACCCTGAGCAAGTCACTTAACTTCCCTGTGCTCCCAGGTCGCACCTGTAAAAAGCTTTCAGCTTACTGTGCTACTCCTGGTTAAACAACTAAAAATAACAGGGGCCCAAATAACCCTTAGGTACTGCAATATTGATGTTTGAGTTTAGTCCAATTTTAGTCTATAAAATACTGGAATTTGCATAAATGTTTAGAATTAGCTAGGAACGTTACATTGTTGTATTGTTTTCTTATTTTGTATAGTGTGGCACCCTAAGCCTGCGAGAAAGGGCACCTGACAAATTACTTATTTACTATCCCACACCAGGATTGGGCTCATACCATAAACACTGGCACCGAGTGCAGTAGTGGGTGTCTTGTTGAGTGGCCAGGTGGAATCAAAAGACCCAAAGCCACTTTTTACAAGAGTAAGGGATTTCCTGTGGTGTTCTGGCAAACATTTCCGTTCCTTAAACTGGTTCACACAGTTGTCCAAGGCTGTGTGTGGGTGTTGATGTGTGAAAGGGCTGCCACTACACATTCAGTCACTTCACTGCCAGTCTCTCATTGCTTGTAAAGCACTTTGGGATACAATGTGTATGAAAAGCACTATATAAAAGCAAAGTCTTCTACGTCTGTGTGTGGGACCCAGGATTTCTGAGTGGTCCCATGAGGGACTGTCTCTATTCATCTGAAACAGTGGAGAAGTATTTCTCTAGAGGATGTGCCATTTGAGAAGTGTTTTCTTATTATTTTATTTATTTATTTGGTAACTGGGTAGTACATTGGTCCCAGGGATGTTTGAGGAATATGACCGAGCAATATAGATGTCAGTGGCACAGCAGGTAGCACACTTGCCTCTGAGGCCGGAAGATCAGAAGGTTGTGGATTCTAACCCCACACCGGAAATATGGGATACATCCTAATACTGACACTGTAGTGCATCATGGGGGGGGGCGGTGCTGCACTCCTGAGGTGCTGTCTTTAGGATGAGACTTTAAACCAAGGTCCCGTCTGCCTGTTCTGGTGGTTGTTCAGGTGGATGTTGAAGAGCCCATGGCACTTCTCGATAAGAGTAGGAGAATATCCCCTGTATCTTGGCCAAATCCCCCCCCCCACCCCGTTCACTAATACCACCAACAGCTTAATCTGGTTCTGCAAGTAGGTTTGCATCTGTACACATATTCCCCTTTCCTTCCCCCGTTTGCACCTGAACGAGCCATAGCTCAGTGTGCCTCTCCCGGTCACCAGCTTTCAAATAAATAAATATAGACGGCACATACATTACAAGGACTAAGAAAAGTACATTAGCAATACAGCATATAGTGCATGAAAGTACAATCCGCAAGGTTCAGCAATACAGAACACAAGTAAAATACAACTGAAATTGTGGACAGTGGTAGTAAACACAGGTAGTAACACATATAAGTCAGTATAGTAGAACTGTATGTGAGTGTTTCTAGATCTTTGCACAAGTGCTAAAATGTAATTACCCTCCAAATGATAACATACACGTAGTGTATATTTTTATATATTTTTTAAGCTGTGAATCGGAACACCGGCTGCTGCCCCCTCCCCCAGTTTATAAAGAGAAATCCCAGAAGGCATTCCATTTATTCTATCTACTGAAGAACTCTGTAAAATGAGAGTTTTAAATTACAGCTCATGATTTTGGAATAATAATACAAAAGTCATTAATTGATGGATGATTTAAAGTTCCGGCAAAAAACAGCGGGCTACTCGTTTTTTATGAAAGGCAGGCTAGCTAGAGGCACAAAAGTAGGATCATAACTCCCACAGTCTTGTCTCAAATTGGAGTGGTTAAAAATAGAGCTATTTGTAGAGCGAGTGCCACTGTTAGCGATATTAGCTATGCATATTTATAACAAGAGGCATTGCAAATTGATGCCGAAAGGTGCAATTTACTCGTCTGTGTGTTTTGGCATGTTATAACTTAAAGCAACAGTGCAATGAAAAATGTTTTTTCCCAAAAAAGCTAGTTTCAGCTACAGTTCATAAAAATGTTAGCACACCTGTCAAATTCACTGTTTTAAATACCTTCTAACTGCGCACAAAGAAATGTTTTTTTATTTTCTCTGTCCTAACCCTTACCAAATTCTATATTTCTAGGCCAAATGTAGTGGCCATTTTTTTTCTTGGGGGAAAAAAAAAACATTTATAAAATACTCATATTTTGGTGGAATGAGAACATTTTACCACCAAATAAAACTGGATGATGCCGGGAATCTTTTATAGTGAAAAAAGAGGAAGAGTCAAATGTTTTGCCCAGTTTCATTGCACTGCTGCTGTTAATCTCAATCCTACCCCCCTCTCTAAGGCACACGAAAAAAATGTGTCGGACCAACTCACAGACTACTTAGCCAGACATAATCTGCTCTGCAAAGAACAACACGGCTTCAGGAGGGGTCACAGCACAACCACTGCTCTCCTCGAATTTACATCTTACATACACGAGGCCCTAGAAGAAGGGTCAGTCGCAGGGCAATCTATGTCGACTTGTCAAAAGTGTTCGACACTGTCAGTCACACTCTACTTCTCCATTCCCTCCCCTGTACTGTTTCTCCCTTGAGGCCATCTCCTGGTTCAAAGACTATCTCACCGGCCGGACGCAACAGGTCAAAATCAACACCACCCTCTCCACCAATAAACCAGTCCTAACGGGCGTCCCACAAGGGTCTATTCTAGGGCCACTGCTCTTCACTCTCTTCCTAAACTCCCTACCTCAGTCCTGCAGTGGGAAGCTCTTACTCTATGCGGATGATGCAGTAGTTTTCTGGAAACACCCCCATCCTCACTCACTCCAAATTGCCCTACAAGATTTTTTCAGAGAAATATAATCCTGGTTCACTGAGCATCACCTAGTACTCAACTACAACAAGACGAAATCCATGATCTTTGCCCATCGTCAAAGCCCCCTCAGTAGTGCCCCCCTAACCACTTCCAACTCACAGGGCCGCCTCCTCGAACAGGTCTCAAACTTCAGATACCTGGGTATCACTCTTGACATGTCCCTCACCTACCACACACACATTCAACGCCTCACCTCTGCTGCAAACACCAGACTGGGGATTCTGTATAGACACAAGCACTGCCTACCTCCTCATGCCCTACGTCTCACTGTATCCTGCTCAGTCCTCTCATTGGTGGACTACGGGATTGTAATCTACGGTACTGCCGACCAAACCGCCCTTCACTGCCCTTAACAGGGCATGCCGGCTGGCAACAGGCTGTGATAGATCAACCCACACGTGTGAGCTCTACAAGCTGGCGGGCTGGCTTATATTCGAAGGGAGGCTTAAGTATCACACTTGCCTCCAAGCCAAAAAAATACTTATGAATTTAACACCCAGAGGCCTCCACCCCCTCATCCAGCCAGTCCCACACAGGAGGGCCCCTAGATGCCTTGCAAGTACCTCCCTCCTTGTTCCCCACTGTAGGACCTCTCTAGGACAAGGTCCTTCCTTATCGTGCTCCCCTCTGGCCAGGGGTGTAGCCAGGGATTTCAGAACTGCACACCAAGTGGACTCACTGCTACCCCTCCCCCGCCACGGGGTGTGGCCAGACAATATATAAATGTACACCAGGACCGTATTTGTTGCCTCATTCGGCACAATAAATACAACTTTTATATCTCATGACAATGGTTGGTGCCATCCATGGGTAAATACAAATGCCATGTATTGCTCCCTAAGAGACCCACATACCAGCCCAGAGCCTGTAAAGTTGTATTGTCCTTGGGATGCAAAGACAGTATTAGTGACCAGTCCTTCTAGTTTTGACTCCTATGAATGAAATTATAGAAAGGTTCAGCATTTTCTTTGTTAGTTTTCACAGAAAAAGGAAGCAATTCAGAACCTATTTGCTGCCCCCCCTTAAATAAAATTGCACACCATGGAGTACTTGGAGTATGCCTGCCTACACCCATGCCTCTGGCTCAACAAACTTCCACCTCCATCTCTCGGCCCCTAGTCTGGGACTATTCAAAACTGGTCTCATGAACCTCCTCCTCGACTCTGATGATTGTGGCTGTAGCCAGTACTCCTCCCCCGTCAGAATCCCAAAAGAAGGCACAGTTAAGAATAAAGGTCTAGCTCATCCCTAACTACATCCTCAGGTCTAGATCTTGCTGTTAATAAACTCTGACTCGGCCCCTGCGAATGACCCTCCATTATCCGAGACCAGACTTGTCTCACAACTATGACACAGGGTCTTTGCTGGCCCTTGAGACAGTAACTAATAGGTAATGTTAAAAAAACTGTACTGTGTAACCAATGTAAAACTGTCATTAAATGTAATGTTTGTGCTTTTCTGTACTGATGTGGAGCCTTTGCAAAGGAGTCTATGACTCAAAGGATTATAATTGCGATTTCTCTCACTAAATAAAATTAATAAGTTATAATGCATGGCTATATGTACTAATATGTGGGGTATTCCAAAGCAAGCCTTAGGCTACATGAGCTCAAGGAAGTAGTCCCTGTATCTTGGGTAGTCTGGGACTGGCAGTATAGCCTAGATGTTAGAGTAATGAACTGTGAATGAGCTATGAATAAGCTATGAATGAGCTTGGTGCATCCAGCAGACCTGGGTTTGATTCTCACGACCTCCACTTGCATATTGTGTTATTCTGAGCAAGTCACTTACAGTAACTACCCCAGTGCTCCTGGGTCACCCCTGAAGACAGGCATCTGTGCCTAGTGGGCCTTACCAGTTACCAAAGAATAAAATAAACAAAAATAAAGACATAGTAAGAGGCATAGGCACTCAGTGCTTCAGATAATACATAGATACATAGATACATAGACAGTGTCGGCAGATAAGGGCCTATGGCCCACCCAGTCTGCCCATTTAAGTTTGTAAGTTCAGTTTATGTTTTCCAGGAAGTCTGTTGCCCTTACCTCTGACCTCCAGAATTCCTTTATGTCTATCCCATGCATTCTTAAATCCGTGATTGTTTCAGCCCCCACCATTTCCTCTGGCAGGGTGTTCCACTTGTCCACCACCGTTCTGCTAAGAAATTCTTCCTCACGTTTCCTCTGAATCGTCCTCCTCCAACTTCATCCCATGCCCTCTAGTCCTGGAACATCTTTTTCTTAAAATAGTGTATTCCTGCATCCTGTTCCTCCCTCGTAAGATACTTGTATGTCTCTATCATATCCCCTCTCTCCCTCCTCTCCTCCAGGGAGTACATGTTCAGTTCCTTCAACCTGTCTTCATAGGACTTGTGATGCAATCCATGCACCATCTTTGTTGCCCTCCTCTGAACCTTCTCTACCCTGTCTATGTCCTTACGTAGGTATTACATTATTAATATTACATTATTAATATTACTATTGGCAGGTAAGAGTAATTTACTCACCAGGTTTGAAATATGATAGGTAAAACAACCTTCAGATGTGTACAAGTGCTTTAAATTCAGAGAAAATGCTACTTTTGAATTAGCAGTGGTGTTATGAAGCACTATTCCATGACGCTCCATGCCATGAGGGGTACAGCATTTCCAAGTATTGGCATGAGTACCTGTACTCACTAAAACAAATCTGAAGGGTATTTCTTACAATTAAAGGGGAGTAACTAAGCCGTTACGTTATCTGGAGCACAGTGGGCCACTGAGCCACTGACCCAGGGGTCATCAGGCCCCTAACTTTGTAGCTGAGGGGCCAGCCAAAACATTTTGACGTCCTGCATTTCGATCAGTGGAGCAGGGATTAAGATGAGCCTGGTGTAAATTCTCTAATGACAGCAAGGGAGGCTGCTTTTAAACCTTTTGTCACGCAACATAAATTGGAAATCCAGGCTGCACAGAGTTAATTTTTTTGGGAAAAAAAACTTTACAGAATGTTTTATTTTGCTGTCATCCAAGTTGCACTGTATAGCTTTTTTGACTTCAGTTGTATTTCCATATCTCTCCATAAACTGGACTTCCTGACCCTGTTTTGATAATCATGATTATCAAAACAGGGTCAGGAAGTCGTTTATGGAGAGATTTGGAAGTAGAAATGAAGTCAAAACACTATACAGTGCAACTCGTGATGATAGCAAAACAAAACATTCTGTAAATTCATGAATAACGCTTTCATTTCCATTGATGAGTTCTGGATTATTCATGAAAATCTGTGGATCGTGAATTATAAAAAGCTGAGTAGGTCGACAGAAAAACATTGAAGAAGGCAGTTGTTGGTGAGGGATTATGCAACCAGTAGGATGTTCCCTCTCCAGGGAGGGTGGGTTCCCATCCTCTGCCACAATACTGACACCTGGGTGACCGCAGGGGGCAGCGTGGCAGGAGGACGAGGGTGGCAGAACTCAGTGGAACTGGACGCCACTGCGCTCAGGAAGAGTGAACATCTCTTGACGTTATTGCACAGTTTAGTCCCTGGGAGAGGACCGAAAAAGAGAAATGCTTGTGGTACCTATAGTCGAAGACCCTGGAACATCCAGGGCTGCACTCCACCTACCAGTTGCAGTGCCTCCTGATGAGCACAGTGATCTGAGGGTAAATCTTCCACCCTGACCCTGCCCAGGGAGTATTCTGCTGCAGCATGGAGGATGGTGGCACAGCAGTAAAGTAGTAGTGCCCCCATGTGCCACAGGGATCTTTAAAGAATTGGGGACCAGAGACGAGAAGAGTGATATAAAACACAGAATAAAATAAAAAAGAAGGCAATTGTTTCCCCAGTGTTTTGGGCTGTGGTGTTTATGAAGCTCTGTATTTTGTTCCTTCTCAGTAGTAATAGGAGAAATGCACCCTCAACATACTGTGACTGTGCAAACTTTATGCTAATTAAGTGTTTCTGAGTTTGGTCACTTGTCCCTGATTTTCAGGGACTTTGTCTCTGGGGATGACAGGTATGCCCTGAGGATGAAAGTAAGACCACTCTTACAGCCTTAGGAGTGGTCTCAGTGCTGGTATTAAATATATTCTTGGTTGAGATTGATCAATAATATATACAAATTAGTTTTTTTTTTAAACTGCCCAGAATGTGCCCATTTCCAGGGCAGCAATGCATGTGACCCTTCAGGGAATAAGAGTGTCTCACATGCAGAGGAAAGGAGCATTCTGATTGGTTGGGAGCCCTCCCTCAAGCTATACTAGAGATCACAGTAAATTACATAGCAACAGACCGCACTGTTGCAAGAGAGCAGACTTTACTGGAAGCACAGACTAGAAACGTCCTAGAGACTGGAGGCCCTTCAGAGATGTTCACCCTCTTGAAAAGGAGTTGAGGGAACATGATCTCAATCTTCTGCATACTTAGGATGTTAGACAGGTGAAACAGATGGAGATGTTTGACCTGGTATGGTCCAGCAGTATGCAAAGACCCGCCCTGAAGCACAAAGTTGGAATATTATGAGGTAACATTAGGGGACACTTCTCCCAGAGAGTGGTGAACCTATGGAACAGACTACCAGGAGAGACAGCGGACATGAAAACATTAGAGGCCTTCAAGTAAGCCTGGACACATTTCCACTGCAGGAATCTCAGGGTACCCTGGGTAGGGAGGTGAGTGGGAATTACAGGGTATCCTGAGTAATAGGGTGAGTCAGAAATTACAGGGTACCCTGGGTAGTAGTGTGGGTAGGGAATTACAGGGTATCCCGGGTAGTAGGGAGGGTGGGGAAATCACAGGGTACCCTGGGTAGTAGCATTGGTCGGGAACCACAGGGTACCCTGGGTAGTAGGGTGGGTGAGGAATCACTGGATATCCTGGGTAATAGGGTGGGTGGGGAATCACAGGTACCCTGGGTAAGTAGGGTGGAGTGGGTAAATCTCAGGGTACCTGGGTGGTAGTAGAATTGGGTGGGGAATCACAGTGTACCTTGGATAATAGGGTACAGTGGGTGGTGAAATCACTGGGTATCCTGGGCAGTAGAGTAGGTGGGTGGGGAATTGCAGGGTACACTGGGTAGTAGGGTATATGTGAAATCACAGGGTACCCTGCGTAGTAAGGTGGATCGAGAATTACCGGGTAGCCTGGGTATTAGTGTGAGAGGAGACTTGCAGAGTACCCTGGGTAGTAGAGTGGGTGGGGAATTACTGGGTAGCCTGGGTATTAGGGTGGGCGGGGCATCTCTATAAATTAGTGCCTGTCTGCACAACATACCTCCCAATCTCCTGCCTCACAAATCTTAAAAAGCATGAAAGAACTGGAGACAGACCAGCAAAATCAGCAGCAAATAAAACAAAGTGGTCCTCAGCTAAAAAAGCTACGACACTTGGCTTAGAGAGAAAAGTCTTTTATAAGGCAGCGCTAGACTGTAACATTAGCTTGTGGCATTATTTATGGTTCAAATCCCTGCCCTTCCATGACAGAAATGACAATTTTAGGAGGGACCAATTAAAAGTTTGAGGTAAAAATCAAGAATGTCCCTCAAAATTAGGGAGACGCGAGAGTATGTAGCACAGTATACTTGTTGGTCCCTGTTTATGAAGTGGGGGCGGTGGCCGACTCGATGGATTTCTTTCAGTCTTAAAGCAGCAGTGTATGATAGCGGAGAAAATTCTGACCTCTACCTTTTTATTCTATTTTTGATTGCCACTTATCCCCAATCTTGCATCCTCCTTATTTCATTTTGAGTCTGCTTTAGCACTTTTTCTAATTTAAAATAATAAAAGCGAGCTACTTTTAATATGCTGAACCTGATTTTCAGCAGAATTCTCAGCTGTTTCTGTTCACCAGCTGTCCTATAAAATTAGAAAGCAGGGTCTACGACAAGCTAGTTCATTATAGTTACAAGAAAAGTGATCTTACAAGAAAACTATTAAATTCATAGCCCCTGCCCCAAAAAGTTTACCCAGTCTAGCTTTTATGTGGAAAAAGAGTGTTTTCTCGCTGCTACGTACTTTATTTTTATTGCAGAAAGTCTGAAAACCAGGAATATGGCGGGAGATTTGCTAAGAGAGCTCCATTTATTGTAAAGATGTGATTGCCGCACAGCTCGCTTCAAAACATTCGAAAGCAACACAGGAATGGACAGGCGAGCAGGGCTTTATGAAGCCTCGCCAACCATTTTCCATCTTCTCTCTTGGTCCCCCAGCAGCTGCCAAGCATGTGCACATGGTGGTGCACATGCACAGAATGGTGGCCCTCTCTTCTGTGCTGCTCAGCACCAGTACCACCCTGCCTCCACCAGGAGGCAGCCAAGGGTCAAGACGGCTACCTCCCCACCCTGGGAGAGACTAGCTGTCTGGCGGATGCTCAGTCCTCTCCCTCCTAGTCAATCCATGGAAACCGGCTCTTTCCCGAACTCCAGACACCTGCGTGGCAGGACGTAGTGCGTAAGCGCCTAGCCCTCCCTGCCACTGGGCCGGCATGACAGTCTGTATTTTTGAAAGATACAGTGAAATGAGTTCCGCATCACCTAAAATATATAATAGACCTATAACAGGGGAAAGTTAAAAAAACAAAACTAGAAAACATACTAAGATGAAGATAATTAAAATAAAGGTAAAGATAGGAGAACAAGGGCAATCTGAAATGGAATAAAAAAAAGTATAGATAAACATTTTCACTGTAACCCACAATGTTCCTTTAAGCAGAAAGTTTTGGCTCCAAGCCCAGCTTTGTCACCGGCTCACTGCCCTTATGGCCACTCATTAACGGTGTTTCCGTCCTGCTGGCTGTAACACTGTGTTTCCAAAACTGTTCTCAAAATGATAGTGAAATGTAAGAGGCGTGAAAGTTTACATCCACTGTCAAGCCTAGCGAACGATAAGAGTATCTGAAGCGTGCAGTGATGTCAGGATCAGCTCGTTAAATCTGCAGCTATGGGGAAGAGGGTATTAAAATGCAGCGTGACGTGACAAGTAAGATGCTCCAACTGAAATTAAAGTGAATGTCCTCTTCCTTTTATGGACAATGCTACAACTCTTCCTGTAAGTGAAAGAGAACAGCCTGCAGACCTTCATTGTTCTCTCCTGCCTGTGCTTTGAATGTTTTATCTGTTAGCACCTCCTGGCATTCTGAACAATGCTGCGTCAGGTGGTTGGGGAGGGATTTGGGGTGAGTAGCTGTGTTGAAAGCCACAATGGATCAGTTGCTTCATGTTGTCAGCGGGAATTAATACAGGTGGGTAATGTGCTCTGGGGGAAGTAGTACAGCTTAAAAGTTGTGACCTCAGCATAGAATAATGAGAACACTGAGAGTATGAACATTCCGGATACAGCAGTTACTCAGTTTCAGCTGCACCACTCAAGGGGTAGCATGCATAGAGCGGAGCTCTTTGTAGCACTGGACTTTTTTAATTATTATTTTGTTATTTTACTTTGGGATTGTGCCACTTTGGAGCAGGTTGGGGCTACCTGGATACAGAACATTCTTTTTTTTTTTTTTACTTTCTGTTTTTCCCTACTACTTCCCATGTCTACCCCTTGCCTCGGGGTCCTCACTGCCACTCCAGCTACACCCAGAAAACCAGAGGGACATACTGAGCTCCCCGAGTGCCCTGCTCCCAAGTACTACCTGTCATTCGGATGACCCCTGATCGGGCAGAAGAGGTCTTTCCCTACCTTCCTCTGAGATCCGGGGAGTGGACACCTGGAGCCTGCATCTCTCGGTCCCTGGTCATTGGTGTGAGGCCCGTCTCCTGGCACAGATATGGGGCTTTTCCTCCTTTCTGGTCTGGTACCCCACCCCCGGACATCAGAACACAGGGAGGACCAGTGAGACTGAGGCACGCAGAGACTTATCTCTGCTTCTGTCCTCTGCCAACGCCGCCCCTCCTTCAAGCTCTGCTCCACGACTGCACTGGCACCACCTGTGGTCACTCAGGTCCCAGGTGGTGACAGCATAGACAGCCCACCCTCCTGGAGAAGGAAAGTGGCCCATTGGGTGTTCAGTCCTTCTCCCCCAGCCGACCCTCTGATGATCCAGGCTACTGCCATAACTCTGGGTCACCGCGCCAAGTGGAAGGCTCACCACTGCACCGGCTGGCAGGACATTCTGAGCGACGTTGCTTCAGGTGGTGGTTGAGGGATGAGGGGTGCTGAAAGCCACAATGAATCAGAATTGGGTATTGGGAGTTCAGACATTAGTAGTATTATCAGTCTCCAGTTCCCAGACCTTACAAACTCATTATATAAGTTAATAGGGCCTCCAAGGGATGTCTCTGTATGCAATAATACCCTCCAGGGTGGGCAGATTGGGCTATACTGGGCTGCCCAGGGGCATAATGAGGCCGATGCCATAGGTGGAAGGCCTTATAGCCCCTGCAAGATCCAGTATAGCCCAATATCACCCACTCTGGAGGGTATTACGGGTTTAGTATATTCAAAAAAGTGTTAAAAAATGTGAAAGGCTACAGAAAATGTAATAAAAATCAATAAAAGGGCATTTTGCTGTAAAATAATCCTTAGATGGCACTGCTGTGTGTCTTGCTTTCTTTTAACTATGCAGTACTTTTCACCCCTATTTTCTCTCTAGTCTGTTTCCCTTCCCCCCCGCTGTTGTGTCTTTAATGTGTCCCCCGAACCCCCTACTACCATGAGAAGTGAGCATTTATTGGTTGGGAAAGGGGAGATTATCAAGCGTCATTAAATGTAGCATGAGGGCTGTGTGCATCCTTAAAGTAAGTGCGGTTTGGTAGCAAGTAAGAGCAGTAGCGCTGCTGTACCCCACTTGTTTCTTTTAATCTCTTCCTGCACACCCCCCACACTTTTGATGACCCTTATTCACCATGCAAGTACCCACACTGTTTGCACTTACCACCAGGGCTGGTTCCACCAGTTCGACCCTGGAGACCCCCTGTAAAACAAAGTTAGGCACAGCAAGCAACAACAGTACAGTGCTTTCGATACAAACTGGAACCACAGTCAGATTAAATGCAAAAAGAGTTAGATCTGGTCTATTCAGGGGACTTGAACAAGGAAGGGGCGTAAAAAGATTGATTGGCTTAAAGGCTAAATAAATCGGACAGTCATGCATGCACTTCAGAGTCCCTACACAGTCATACACTCTGGGTACCCAGGTAGAAAAAAAAATGGGCTAGCCAGGAATGTTGCCCGGGGTGGGCCAGCATCGCAGCTGGTTGGGGCCCTGTGATGAAAGGAAGCAACATGCATAACACACACTATTTGTAATCCAGAGCCGGAGGTCTCAGTTCGTGAAAGAAAAGACAACAAGGCAATCAGATGACAACACTTAAGATTTAGCTGTTGTTGCAGGGAGCTACCCTGATGTTTACTCACGATACCCAATACAGGACACAGGTAGGACAAAATCGAGACTGCAGGTTGTTGAGCTGGAATGCCAGGAGAAGCAGGGCCCACATGAATCACTGAGGCGTCGTTCCTGTTCAAGGCATTGAGCAGGAGGCGGATCCCCAGGCAGGTCTCTCGTCGATGGCTTTCTCTGTGAAGTAAGTAATTTGGCTGGGCCAGTATGGCAAGGCCCAGGCCGTGAGACAGTTCGTAGGTGAGTCCCAGAGTGCTGGATGCAGCTTCCAGCAAGCAGAACACAGTTCAACATACAGTGGGGAAACCAAATCGCGACCCACTAGCAGCACACAGCACATTTACATGTAAGGAAATTCTACTGTACCAGGCAGATTGCTTTCCAGTTGCAATTACAGAGTCTCTGCACAAACCGGGAGTTCAGAGGTGGCTAGAGGTCCTGACAGGCCGATCGCATTCAGCAAATCTTCGGTCTCCTTCAGGTTTCGAGCCTGGTCACAGTTCAGTGGCTTTGATCTGTCTCACTATTCAGATTCAGTCCGATAAAGTCACAGGTTCCCTGTCAGGGACAGCAGGAAGACATGCAGGCCAAACTCAAGCCTTTCCACATGTAACCCCTACCCGGTCTACTGTTTGTTTCTGACAACAATACCAGGTGGGCTGGGTTTGGGGAGGAATAGGTCACTCGGCACAAAGGCTAGGTTTGGCTACTCTGCACAGGGGCACCCAAGGAACTCCGAACACAGGAAGCGATAACTGTAATGTCCAATACCAGAAGAGGGATTCTAAAGTGTGGCTTTTTATTCACATCCAAACAGAATAAACAAAGCATAGATGGACCCCCATGGGGCTACACTCCTGGTAATGCAGATTAAAAGAGACCAGAACACCTCCTCAACACTTTAGCCCTCAGGCTCTAAACCCACTGGGCACACAGCCCAGACTTGCATGCTGCTTTGGGTTACACAGCCCGAAGTTGTACACAGTTCTGGGTTTTCCCTGGCTCGGCTCCCTTGCCAGCCACTTGGACACCTTCCATACTTCATGGAAACATTTTTTGGTGGCTCCCTAAACCATCTAAGAGCACCACGGCTCCATCAGGGAATCTTCCTTTCAATCCCACGTCTGGGTACTTTCCTCAGGCACTGGCCAAATACCTGAGAGAAAGCAAAAGGTGTCTCAGAGTAAATCCTTAGAGATGAATTTGGTTATTACTGATGGGGGGGTCTCCCACCTCTCGCTCCCACAATTCATACCTGGCCATTTCTCTGAACAATAAACACCTCATCCTATAAAGCTTTGCAATGTAAATTCTTGCTAAATGTATTTCACATTCCATCTACTTGTCTTGCTTCCCATTTGTGCTGGACTTGAACATACTTTTAAGTGGCATTGTCCATTACTCTAGACCCCCCCACTGAGTTAAGCAGTTCAATCCCCAATTTCCTTCACTCTTTGTGCTGGACTTGAACATACTTGAATTAAGTGGCATTGTTCATTACTCTAGATAGACCTCCCACAGATTAAGCAGTCCAATCCCCACTTTCCAACTGTACTTAGCTGTCTTTTCCTGACCCCACAGTAACAGTCCCTTTAGTTTCCTTCTGTTCAGGTGAAAACACTTGGCCCTTTTTCAGAGCGAACTCACCCTTTGGTTGCAGGTGCCCCACAGGCATTCCTCCACAAGGAATCTTCCTCTCAGAGCTTCTGGTGCCTCAGCACAACTTGAACAGGCAGCTTCTTTCCCTTAGCCGGACCCAGGAGGGTTGCCCCTGGAAAACAGGCAAACACCTTCCTCCATCCCCTCAGGGATGGGGCTCTTGAACCATTGAAAGTGGTCTCCACCACTTCAGTTACTAGTTCCTGTGTTCCTCTTCAGGTGGAAACACACACCTTCCAAAAGTGGCTCTAAAACAGAGCTTAAAGCTCTGAGAGCCTGCACACACTCTGCTGCACTACAGTCTCTCTCTAAGACTGCACACAGACTCTGGTTTCAAATTCCCCAGTGTTCTACTCTAACTTTCAACTGCAGCATTCCAGTGTGGTTTATGCAGCTGCGAAAGTTTTATTATGATGTCATCCCTCAGTCTCAGCTGAGACTGAGAACAGAGTGAGACAGTGTGAAATCCATTTAACTGGAGTTTCACAAGCTGCCTTCCCTGCCTACCACTAGGTCTTACTGTGATTTTAGTAACCCCAGGTAACAGGGGGGTTACACACAGTTCTCCCATGCGAAACTTTGCAGGACCACTGCTCGACCCTCTCGAGCTGTTTATTTTTTTCACTTCCCAGCTCAGACTGACTCTAGCTGCAAGCAGCCTGGGACTTTCCCCAGGATCCAAAAGGTTCGGTTGGCTGATCTGTCTGTCTGTCAGTCACAACAAGGGCTCCCTCCAGGTCCATTTGGGCCTAAAGTTCCAAAACTACAATTCCTACAGAATTCGCTACCACAAGACCCCTGGGGACAGGCTCCATTTTAGAGTCCCCAAAGGTACTGATTGGCCCATTCTGGCAGTCCAGGACCAAGATGGTGGTGATAAACTAAACTGTCCATGCTGTAAAAAAGGCAGGTTAGACAAACTACAATATCGTTACCATTCTAACAGTTAATCAGCAACTAAGTACATCTTCTCACAGAGCTTCCTCTTCGCAAGTAGCGATGGCAGAACGGAGCGATTTTCTGGCAGCCCGGGTGGGACTCAAGCATAGAAACGCTCAGCCCCCTCCCAGATCAGTTACAACTGCGATATAGGCAGCTCTTAAAGAGACAATACACAGAGGCTATACAGGCACTCTCTGGCAATGATGTTTAAACTGCTAAAACACAGGACACCAGACTGGCAGTGAACATTTAGGCATGCCCAAAGATGACTTTTTGGGAACCCCCATTTGTAGTGGGGTTACACAATAATAAAAAGTTTACAATAATATATAGAAATATAGACTGTCGTCAGAAAAAGGCCCCTTGGCCTATCGTGTCTGCTGATTCCTACCTCACTAATGTAGAATGAGAGAGCCCTGGAGGCTCTCCACTACACTTCCCTTCCAATCTCCTGGCAGACGTGGGAGTTGGAGACATGATTTTGTTGCAGCACTGTGCACCAAATTTGGGGGGCAGAGCTTCCTAAAGATGGTGTCATCGAAGCCAGGGAAGTCAAGGCTTTGATCCAGCCACACCCTAAATTATCTGAAATGGGGAACTTCTTCAGTGCAGGAGGGGGCATCCAGAGTCCTGAAGATGGGTGGCATGGAATCTGGTGAGATGCTTTGCAGTACCAAGGAGCTAGGAGACCATCTTTTTAGCATTCATTTGATTATCTGAGCAGAACCAGTGCTGAATGTTGTTGATATCATGCTAAAGTGTGTGTTCCAGGTCATGGGTCTAGGATCCAGAGTAAAGCTGCTTCTGATGGAATTCTGCAGTTTAGAAAATTCTGCCTTATTCTGTGGAATTCAGTCAAAAGCAAAGTTCTGAAAGTTAATTTGTTTTTTGCTGTTGCATTTTCCTTCCTGGTTGGCTCTCATTTTACCCTAGTCCCCCAGCCCTGTCATCCTGGCTTCCCCTGTGACTTACCTGGCCTTTGCTCCCAAGGCTTACCCCCTACAGCAGAGTGGCAGGGAGTGTCCTGAGCCCACCATGTCAAGGATCCAGTGGCCGTACCCAAGTCACCAGATGTGGGGCCTTGGGGTGTGTCATCTATGCCAGCCAGGAGTGTGCCACCCATTTTTCTGTGCCTCCCTCTTCCCCCTTTGTGACCCAGAGGCATGGCATGCAGTGACATCACTGGCAGTGCCAGGCACGCTCCAGCATGTGAGGTGCCAGACGTCTGCTGCTTTCTCTGTTGCTTGGTGCACTTGCCCCTCCCAGCCTCTGCCAGGGGCAGTATAAACACTGAGCACCGCACCACTCCCCGACCAAAGGAGAGCAGTTCATTGGATGCCCGATCCTCCTCCCCGACTGACCCTCCGATGACTCAAGCTCATTCCCAACCTTGGGTCACTGGCGCTGTAAGCAGTAGTGGGAAGGGAAAATCCTGCATCCTGATTGGCTGGCACCTATGTCATAGCTCTGGCTAATGCACAGGTAAAAAAAAGTGCTGGCAATCAGGACATAGCACAACAATATCAGTGCCTTTTTTTTCAAACACTTCTGATTGCCTTTACAACATGGGTGCTGCTTTTATTCACTAAAAAATTCATCTCAGTCCTAAAACTAAAACCTTAAAATAACAAGAACGAATTGATCTTGTTTCTTTTATATTATCCTCCTTATATGCACATTTTAAAAGATAAAAGTAGTCACAGTTTTATTTTTTGGAGTTACTTTTCTGGCCATGGAGGTCCCCCATCCTTATCTACCTACCAGGGAAATCTTTGCTGCTACCCGTGTGGCACGTAAAATAGAATCCTTGGCTTTACAGAGGCCTCCTGTTGTTTTTTGTGTAAGGGGGTGAACATTCAGCTAGTAGAATTCTGCAGATGTTTGAATTCCTGCATTCCATGATAAACAAACATTCCATCTATTGAATGTGTGAATAAAAATATGCTTGACTGCTGGGGAGGGACTACTTTAAACGGTACCAGGTCAGTATGTAATTTCAATGACAGTGAAGTCAAAACTGCGCAACAGATAGAGCGAAGGGGAATATAGCTACAAGGTACAACATATCGCGAGGACGAAATGGTACAGGCACGGTTTTGTACCCTGTAGCTAATGGCTAGGAGGCAGTAATGCAGAAGAGAAGTCCTCTGCTGGGAGGGAAGGGGAGTCTGCCAAGCAGCAGCCATAGCTCAGAGGGATGAGTCGCTGGCAGTAGAGGGAAGCAGTGTATCTGTGGACCGGGGCTTGACTCCCGCTCCCAGACTACTAGTGTGATTTTTTTTTTGTATTTTATGTTTTTTTTAAGTGTTGTGCGAGTCATTTTTCCTCCCGCCCTTGTTTCTCCCCATTCTGGTGTTGCCTACCACCTGGAGTTGATTATATTAATGGGGGGTCATGGGCATAGTCCCCCATAATGGGAGGTACTGGAGTGGAGCCCCCTGCAAAAATAAAGTATTTATGTTTTTTTAGCTGTTGTTTCATTTCGAGTTATGTCTGAGTGCTTCCAATGTATTGACAGCATGGTGCATTGCTGCACTGTTTTTGTTTTCAGCATTATGACCTCGTGCCCTTTTAACAATTAACACTTTAATAGCTGCTTTATGAGTTCCTTGCTTCCTTTGCCTTTACGGGCATCGAACAGGTCAGTTACAACAAAACAAGAGATGAAAGTTTTGAACTGAATAAGCTGAAAATGCTCAACATTGTGTTTGATTGTTAAACTTTTTTAAATGTCTTTGGGCATATATTGATTTAGATATCAGTAAAAGATACAGAACAGAACTTGGGACAAAAGAAAAGACCTGTTTTAGGAAGGAATTTGAATATTGAATATAAAAGTGCAAATGTTTATCTATGTGAGGGAGAGCTGATACTAAGAATGTATAAATGATTTTTTTAGAGGGAAGCAAAGAAGTTGAGAAAGTACTTATGAAAACATAGGACAAAATGAAAGCTATAGAACAGGAAGTACGTGAGCAGAAATTTACCTTTGTTTTAGTTATAACAAAAAAGGAAAAGGATGCTAAAGTGACTTTTTGTTTATTATATAGACAGATAACCAGATTCCCTGAAGAAGGGGTCTCCCTGAAACGTAGGATACTTTTCGTCTGGATGATATAAAATAAAAAGTTGACATTAATTCATTATTAATTATTCATTATTTTGGTGAGTGGGCTGTTTATTCCAATCATATTTCAACTTTGATTGTTTTTGGCCTCTCCCCATAAAAAGAACGTTTACTACTTTGTTCTCATATATTTTTCTGAGGTTGACTGTGTTGGAGTTTCGTTTACTTAACAAAAGAAAATACCTGTTTTTTAATTTTAAAAATTCCTTTTTTTTTTTTTTTTATTTTTTCAGTTTACCCATTTTATAAGTGTAAGAAGACACTTCAGGAGTGTGCAAGCTGATCTAACCACACTTCCAGGAGCTGAAGGCACTCCGCCTAATATGTTGTGCCTCTGGAAATGCAGTTAGATCAGCATAATGCACACCCCGCCATGTCTCATTGCTTCTACGTCCCTAAAGCTGAACTGGGTATTACTCATACCAAAGCAGCTTCTGAACAACATATAGTTAACCCAGTTATTCCTCAGGACTGTGAAATAACCAACGAGTAAATTTAATTCGGGGGCCCAGAAGCACATCAGTATTCAAACCATTCCGACTGTGAAATGACATTACCATTCCTGTGTTGTTTTTTTTAACACAATTACATCAAACATCAATCTTTCTACCTCCATTAGAAAGAAAACAAGCATTCAGTGCTTTGTTTTACCCTGTTTCCTACTCTATTTTTACTGTCAGAGCCTAACAAGATCGTGGCTTCTAAGCAGAATTTAAATCAGCAAGGTTTTTTTTAACATAACCTGCATGCAGTACCTTGGAGCCAGTCTGGGGGTCCTGAGAAAATGGCACCTGAAGCCTGAGATTCTACTAGGAGGGAGAAGAACCCAAATGAATACCAACCCAAAAGAATACCCTTCCCTTTTTGCTTTGTACATATCCTGTGTCACAATGCCACTGTAACTGCCATCTAAATGTTAGGTGTGTTTGCAGATAGATAGATACGTAGATAGATACTGTCTGTTGATAGCTAAATACTGTCTGTATATAGATAGATGGATAGATAGATACTGTCTGTAGATAGATAAATAAATAAATAGATAGAAAGATTTTATTTCTGTAGCGCCCCTTACCAGGGAATCAGAGTGCTTAACAATAAAACATTTTTAAAACCAACATCAAAACCAAATACCGTTACACAATATAAGGGGACTGCAGCATGCATCAATACAACTTAAAATTCTATCCATCATATTATTAAATCAAACAATAAAATAATGGTCAGTTTGCTTTATCCTTACGTATGAAAAGCCTGGTTAAATAAAAACGTTTTAACCCCCTTTTGAAGGTTTCTACTGAGAGTGCCTCCCACAGATGTCTAGGCAAAGAGTTCCATAGGGTAGGCACAGCCACTGAAAAAGCATGATCCCCTGAATGCCGCAGCCTAACCCTGGGAACCCCAAGGAGGCAGCCCTCAAAGGAACAGAGAGTCCAAGACAGGCAGTGAGGGACAAGGAGATCTCGCAGGTAGTCTGGTCTCCCTTCGTGCAGGGCTTTATAGGTCAGTAATCCGACCTTGAAGACAGTCCTCCATCTAACTGGCAGCCAGTGCAGTTGACAGAGGACAGGTGTAATATGATCAGATCTTTGAGTGCCCATCAACAATCTAGCTGCCACATTCTGCACCAGCTGCAGTTGGCAGAGATTGCCTCCAGACAGCCCCAGGTACAGGGCATTACAGTAATCCAATCTGGACATGACAAAAGCATGTACCAGGGTAGTCAGATCCTCGGCTGGTATAAGGGTCTGGATCTGGGCAGTATTCCTCAGATGATAAAAAACACTTTTGACAATGGCCAACAACTGCACATCAAGTGTCAGTCGTCGAGGATCATGCCCAGATCCTAACCCAAACAGAAGGGGTCAGGGGAACTCTCTCCCAGTACTAGACCAAGGGGATCTCCCAAGCCCCCCCCCCATCACATCAATGACCAGGATCCACCACCAGTACCTCTGTCTTCTCTAGGTTGAGTTGTAGCCAACTGTTAGTCATCTAGTTCTGGATCTCCTCCAAGTAGGTGTTAAACACAGAGGCCACCAACTGGTTACAGCTGCATAGGACAGGTATAGCTGGGTGTCATTAGCATAGCAATGAAAACCCAGCCCATACCACCTGATAATGTCTCCCAATGGCAGCGTATACACCGTGAACAACAAAGGCGATAGGGCCAATCCCTGCGGAACTCCACAGCACAGGGGCATTGGGTTAGATGAAGCTAACCCCATTGTCACCCTCTGCACTCTGCCCTTGCACTGTACTTACACTGTGTAAGCAATAAGACCCAATGGGTATACTTTCTAAGACAGTTCTAACAGACAGTCAGGGGCGTAGTAAGGCACAAGGCCTCAGGCCGAGTGCCTTCCGTCCCTGAATATGCTTTAGAACTGGCTAATGCACATCCCTGGAGAGTCTTATTGTGCTTATAAAGTGGGACTCTGTATTTAACATTGATATTACGATTAAAATGGAGAGGTTTAAATACAAAAAAGTTAAATTTTTTGCTGTATTTTTACGTAAAATAGTTCCTAGTTCCTCTGCCTATAAGGACTTGATGCTTTTTTTTCTGTTGTTGTTACGGACTTTTGTACTAAGTAGACTTCTGTAGTTTTTTCTTCTGACACTTCAAGTTTATTTGTGTGACAATGAGGCATCATACAACAAAACATCTGACAATTATACATCCCAGTAGGTACATAGCATCAGATAAAACAGTGCACACACATTTGGTTTGATGTAGCCCCTAGCCTTGTCTGTATAATGCTTCACATACAATAATCTAAGTCAACACTAATACAAAAAAAAAACTGAAAAGACAAACAACAGTTAACTGAATTATAAAAGGGAAAAGTGACACATTCTAGTCGGTGGTGTGTTCAGTACAATGAGATTTGGTATCACAATCTGACTATTACTGTACTGTGATGCTAAAAATGGACGCTGGGCTGAGCATGCTGCTACTTCTGGGATTTTAACTCGTAGTTTGGATTTATAAATTGTGACTATTTTACGTTTTTCTGCAGTTTTATTTTAGCTTTTTGTGTATTGTTGTATGCTGCATTGGTGGAGGCTTTTGATATCCGTGGAGCCCAGGATGAGGAAAGTGCTCTAGTTTGGCATCCTGAGTTAGTGCTCCACTCCCCGAATTGGATCTGGAATGGGTGTGGAGTGGTCTGTGGAGTTTTCAGCCCGGCGACTAAGTTTTTGCGGGTCGTCACTTAGGATTTATTGGGATGAGGAGAAGGACGTCCTGGTGATTTATGCTCTGCTGCCCGAAGTGGATGTTGAACAGGCGTGGAACGGATTGAGGGTTTCCTTTGCACTGTGACTTAGATACTACGGGATGCCATTCATTAAGATCCCTCGGGCCATGGTATTATTTTGATTTAGTGCCTGATTGGGATTTTAATCGGGCTGGGGAGTGAACTGGAGTGATTACCCTGTTTTCTTGTTGAGTTGGGCTGCAATTGAAACTGGAGGATGGTCGTTTGATGGCAGATTTTGAGGATAAAATTGTGACCCTGGAAAAAGGAGTAAAGGGGATTTATTAAACTTATCTTGGATCCCTGATGTGCATAAGACCTTTTTCGAACTGGTTTGAGGTAGATCTCCACTGGGCCCGCTTGACTTGTGGTCTGAAGGGTACCGGATCTCTTGGTTAAGGAGTTGGCTGGGGCTGTGTGCCCCTAGACTCCCAGGTTAGGCCACTAATGTGGCCTGTTTCTGGGTGTTTTATTAGACCACTTTATTTCTTGTGGTGTTTGCCCAGTTGGGGTGTGGGCCTTATTCAATCGTGGATATGGTATGTACTTGCTTGATTTGGACTCTGGATGCCTCCTGAATTTTGAGGACAACTGATCTGTCTGGGTTTTGTTTGATGGATGTTGATTTTAAACCTCAAGAACAAAATTGATTCTGTGCTTGGTAACTGAGGACTTTTATTTTATTTGGACAACGAGGTGGTGAGGGGACCTTGTGTCCATTCATTTAAGTTTTAGTGTTCCCATCACTCCCTGGTCATGAGAGGATTGGGGGGAGGAAGGGATGTGTTATTTGTTCTGTCTGAAGTTTGAATTGCTTTTATGATTTGTTAAGAATAACATCTATACTTTGCAGTGAGAGTGCTAAAATATCCTTTTCCTCTCCTCTGGCTGTGAGAGAGCTGGGGGGGTTAAATAATTCTGTTTTATTTAATTTTTGTTGGGGTGGTGAGAGAACCCTTATATTTATATTTATTTTGTTTTATTTTATTTTTGAGTCCTTCGCTTAGTCCAGACTTGATTTTCTTTGGGGTGGGGTTGGTTTTTATTTGTTTACTTATTTTGATTAAGTTTTGAAATTATTTGATTTGTTCTATGCTGCGGTGGGATATTTATTTTATCCTGCTAAGTTTTATTATTTTGGTGTGTTTGGTGTATTTATTGTTTTTGGTTTTAATCGTTTAGTAGCCACATGTGTCGGCTCTCAGTCCCCACGGTGGTACGCTATTCATCCTCCTCTCTTCGTGCCCTTCACCCTTTTTATCTTCCCTCTCCCCAATATGATACATATCAGCACTGCAGAGCGCTGGGAATTGTTCATAGGAAAGTGAAGAGGGTGGGGGACTCAAACAGGGAGAATGGAAAGGGGCCACTGTATCGGGTAGTCAGATCCAGAAGGCTCTCTGACGTAAATGGAATCAAGATCATGGTTTACCATGTCTGGTGCCCATACCTATGGGCACTACTGAACTCAGTAGGCAGATGGGCCTGACAGCCCGAGGTTCGTCCAACTCGGGCGGTGTTATGCAATGCCAGGTCCATCAGGAATAAGACTGGCATTATTACCGATCTTGTTGGCTCGGTGGACTTGGCTTGCATCACCGAGACCTGGCTGGATGAAAATCCAGGCCCCACATTGGAGGCCATGACTCCGGCCGGGTACTCGGTGATACACCACCCGAGATTGAACCGCAGGGGTGGGGGTTGCAGTCTGTTTCAAGATTGAACTGGGCCTCACGAATGTGGTAGTGGGAGAGACTGAGTCCTTTGAGTGTACAGTAGTAGTGGGTGTAGGTCTTCGAATCGTACTCATCTACCGTCCACCCGAGGATGGGAAATGTTTCCTACAGGAAGTAGCAGACTTCATCGGCGACATGTCGTTTGAGTTGCCCAGATTGATGGTTCTGGGTGACTTCAGCGCCCTGATTCGACGATAGATTTTCCGCAATTGGTAATCACTTCCTCCAATTAATGACTTCTTTGGGCCTTACACAGGTAGTTTCCACTGCTACCCATAAATCTGGACACTCTTTGGACTTAGTCTTTACATAGATACATAGACAGTGTCGGCAGATAAGGGCCTATGGCCCACCCAGTCTGCCCATTTGAGCTTGTAAGTTCAGTTTGTTTTCCTAGAAGTCTGTTGCACCTTACCCCTGACCTCCAGAATTCCTTTATGTCTATGCCATGCATTCTTAAATCCCGTGATTGTTTCAGCCCCCACCACTTCCTCTGGCAGGGTGTTCCACTTGTCCACCACCTGTTCTGTGAAGAAATTCTCTCATGTTTCCTCTGAATCGTCCTCCCTCCAACTTCATCCCATGCCCTCTAGTCCTGGAACATCTTTTTCACTTAAAAATAGTGTTGTCCTGCACCCTGTTCCTCCCTGTAAGATACTTGTATGTCTCTATCATATCCCCTCTCTCCCTCCTCTCCTCCAGGGAGTACATGTTCAGTTCCTTCAACCTGTCTTCATAGGACTTGTGATGCAATGCATGCACCATCTTTGTTGCCCTCCTCTGAACCTTCTCTACCCTGTCTATGTCCTTACGTAGGTATGGTCTCCAGAACTGACACACTGTACTCCAGGTGGGGCCTCACTAGTGTCTTGTATAGGCAGATTATGACCTCCCTTTTCCTGCTGGTAATGCCCCTGCCTATACATCCCAGCATCCTATTTGCTTTACCTGCTGCCTTGTCACACTTTTGTCCCTACCTTGAGGTCATCAGAGATGATAACCCCAAGATCCCTTTCCTGCTTGGTGCATGCTATATCCTCACCCCCAACTGATATATTGTGCCAGGGTTTTGTGCCCCATATGCATTATCTTGCACTTCTTTGCACTGAATTTCAACTGCCAAACCCCTGACCATTCTTCAAGTTTCTGCAGGTCGCTTCTCATTCTGTCTACACCTTCTGGTGTGTCTACTCTGTTACAGAGCTTTGTGTCATCAGCAACAGTGAAATTCTGCCTTCTAGGTCCCGTCATGTCACTGATGAAGATGTTGAATAGGACCGGTCCCAGCACTGATCCCTGTGGTACCCCACTGGTCACTCTTCCCTCTGTGGAGTGACAGCCATTTACCACCACCCTCTGTGTCCTGCCACCCAGCCAGTTACCTACCCACCACACTACTGTCCTGCCCACACCCATATTCCCAGTTTGTGTAATAGTCTTCTATGTGGCGCAGTGTCAAAGGCCTTGCTGAAGTCCAGATAGGCCATGTCCACTGCCTCCCTGATCCACCTCCCAGTCACCCAGTCAAAAATTCAATGAGGTTGGTCTGACATGACCTCCCCTGGTGAAACCATGCTGCCTTGGGTCCTGTGGTCCATTGACAGCCAGATGTTCCAATAATCTCTCTTCAGTAGTGCTTCCATGATCTTCCCCACTACCGAGGTGAGGCTGACTGGTCTGTAGTTCCCTGCTTCCTCTTTGTTCCCACTTTTGTATAAGGGGACTACATCTGCTGTACTCCAGTCTTTGGGTACCTCCCCTGTTTCCAGTGATCGGCTAAACAGGATAGCCAGAGGTTCAGCCACCACCTCTCTTAGTTCTTTAAGGACCCTGGGGTGCACCCCATCTGGCCCCATTGCTTTATCAACTCTTATTACTTCCAGTTCCTTCAGGACCCTTTCTCGTGTAAAAGGACTTGTGTCCATTTCTGCACCATTCTCACCCCTTGTACTCCCTTCAGACCCATTACCCTCCTCTTCCTCAGTAAAGAAATACCTGGGGATTCTCCTGGGGATTGATGCATCTGACTTGGGGGTGGAACCAGTCACATGGTCAGACCACTACATCATGAGATTCAGTTTTTGCAACCCCCGTGAGAAGACCTACCCCTGTGGAGATGGTTAGGTACCGCCCCTTACGGGATATTACCTCCCAAGGCCTTGCGGCGGTCCTTGACCTCTCGTCCCCCGTGTTGGCTAGCAGTAATCCAGAGACCCTGGTGTCGGCCTATAAAACGGCTGTTACAGTGGCTCTGGATTCTGTTGCTCCTGTTTGTGTGTGCCCATGTCCCTTTACCCCAAGTCCCCTGGTTTGATGGGACATTGAGGGAGATCTTGAGCGGAGAGCGGTGTAAGAGTTAAAAGTCCGCCCTTGAAGCCGACCACTTAGATTGATGGAACATTATTCTGTCTGTCAATCTGCAATCACCCGTAAAAGGCAGAATTCCTGTCCAGGGAGATTTCAGTTGCTCGGAATCGACGGCTCAGCTGTTTCGAACTGTAGACAGACTGTGCAGCCCAGCCTGTCTGCAAATTGAAAACCTTTTCCATAATTAGAGTGTGAGGGGCTGCTCATTTCTTTTGCAACTAAGGTGGCCGACATCAGGGCAGATTTGAATCCAGCAACTTAAGGGTGATGCTTGAACAGTGTGAGTTCACAGTACCTCAGTTTTCTTGGAGTTCCTTTGGTAGACCTGATTTCGTGGATGTCATGAGGATTATCCATAGTGTGCTTCCCACAAGCTGTAGTTTGGATCCTGGACTGACCTCCTTAATTTTGGGTTGTAGTGATATCATCGGTCCAATCCTTGTGCAGATAGTCTGGTGCGTTTCTAGCTGTCTGAAAGAGGCAGTGGTGACACCTCTCCTGAAGAAAGCTACCTTGGACTCAGACTGTCTCACAAACTACAGACCTATCTCTAACCTTCCCTTTATTGGGAAGGTGATTGAGAAGGTAGTGGCAGCCCAATTGGAAGACCATTTAACCATCCTGACATCTACGAATCCTTCCAATCCGGTTTTCGAAAAAGGCATATCACCGAGACTGCACTGGTTCGAGTGCTTAAAGGAGAACTGTAGCAATCAATTAGCTCCTTACCCCATAAAGCTTACCTTCCAGTTTAGCTTTAACCCACAAAAGCGGCATTTTTCTTACGCCGCAAGGGAGTTCAATTTATTTTATAAAAGTCTGTGAACTGGAAGTATGGCCAGCACTGGGGGCTCCATTAAGTGTAATAGTGCGGCGCTGCTCCACTCACTTGTATTGACTCAGGCTTCACTTCCCATGGCGTGCTGTTATCCCACAAAAACACACACCCTGTCATGCCTTATTGCTTAAATGATTTAGGAGGAGCGGAGTAAAAGGATACTAGCTGTGTAAGGCTATTGAGTTTTTTTAATGGCACAAAAATGGTAGCCATTAACATTCTAAACATTTTATCTTTGCACATTAATTTAATGTTGAGTGCGCCACGGCGACCGGGTTGAGTGACAGACTCGGGCGCGGGGTTGTTTCAAGGCGAGAGGATTGAGCACCCAGTAGCATCTCTTCCTCTGGGGAGGATGGCGTTTGTCCTACTACATCGCCTGCCGGGTGAACCCAAGGTTGGCGACATGCAGTTGGGGCACACAGGAGGGGCAGTGTCAGCCGAGGGCCCTGGGAGGAGTTGCATCTTGATGCATGCCTCCCAGTTGGCTCTCCTAGAGTGCCGGCGACTGCGGGGTAAGGGCTTAACAGAAACACGGAAAATGGCCCTGTCACTCCTAGGTGACGGCCCCTCCAGTGCTGGACCATGTCACCAGCCACCACTGGGGCAGACTCTGTTGTGTACCACCCGCACCACCATTGTTCGGGGGAAGGTAAGGGGAGTCCTTCTCTCGTCCCACTCGGGGTCTCTGAGCGGGGGTCACTCTAGGAGCAGACTCCTGGGGTGACAAAGGGGCAATGTGAAGGTTGAGGGTCCTGATTGAGTGGAGGATGGAGGTGGGGAAAGGTGAATAAAGAGAAATTACAAAAAAAATTTAATGTTGGCACTGTGTCCATGTTGCCAGCACTTGTTTTTAGCTCTGCCTTATAGACTTCTAATGCTTGGCTAATGACCAATCAGGATGCAGGATTTTTCCTTCCCATTTTATAAGCTGTTGACATGCACTTCTGTACGTGTGTACAGCACTGCCGCTGTTGCCAGCACATTGGCAAACATGGGCACACATGGGAACGGAGGAGTAATGCAGGTTGGTTGGTTGATTGTAAGTTGACTCCCTCCACTGACCCTGAAAAACAGCAGGGCAACGAAAAATATTTTTTCAAAAAGTTAGTTTCCACTTCAATTAATGAAAATATTAGTAACTCCTGTCAAATGTATTTCTCTAGGCACCTCCTTTTTATGTTTGCTTGCACGCATGTGCAAGAAACATAGTGCCATCATCCGAGTTTTCAGAGGTGTGGCAGCCCTCTTCCAATTCAGTCAGTGTGTTTGCAGGTGCGGCCGCAGTTCTTCAACACCTGCCGGAGCTGTCTATGACAGCAGTTGAAAATGCAGTGGAATACAGTTGAAAGGGGCAGCTACGCTTCAGTGAGCAGCGATAAAAGATGTCGCCTGCTCATGCAGCAGCTCCCCTACCTCTACCTTTACATACTGCGTGCGCCCCACGCACACATAGTATAGCCGACGGGTGCCCAACTCGCTGGCTGTGCTGCACTTCAAACAGAGTTCCACATACCACGCTGGTGCCCACCCAGCGTGGCTACTACACATGTATAGGCAATGGGGTGCCCAATCCCCGTCGGCTCCACTGCCCCTCCAGAGAGCACAGGGTGCCACATCAGAGCCCACCCCAGCGTGGCAACAGATGTTGTCACCGATGGGGGTGCCTAACCTTCTCTGCCCACGCCCGCCCAAACAGCCGGCCCTTGTACCATGCTGGGAGCCCACCCAGCGTGGCAAATGTCCCGCCTTCTCGTCCTTTGTTTAAAAAAACTGAAACAGAAAACGGTCCCTCACTGTCTCTGCCCCCACCCACGGCCACCCACTGCACACCCTGCCTCCCACCCCTCACCCCATACTTACCTCCGGACTCTGGCGCAACGCATCTTCGGTGGACTGGAACACGCCTGCACTCTTCAAAGCCGACCGCGAACTGAGGAAATGCCAGTAAGCTGTGTAATGGGATAGATAGGGTTTTTTCAACTTTGCTCCATATCTTAGGCATTTTTTGGAATTTTTGCACTAAATTTTCAACATGGGGTTTTTGGGACCCCTTCTCATGAATGCTTTCACTGTCATGGTGTTAATCGGGTCCGAAGGGTGATTTCGCAGTCACTGCGCGAAATCACCTTTTGGGACCAAGTAACAAAACGACACTGCCACTGTTCATAAGGTGGGCTCTCAAAAAGCCTATTTTGAAAATTTGGTGAAAAAATTCCTAAAAATGACTGTTTTACGAGTGTCGTTTTGCGCAGTTCCTATGCACGCTCATAAGTTCGCGAATTTTCAATATTTTCACTCCAGATTTTCAACATTGCCATTTTACCACACCTCCTTATGAGCAGTACAGCTGTCATTTTTCACATCTTGCCCAAAACATGTTTACGCCCATGTAGCGCCGAATGGCGCAGTCGGTGTGCGAAATCAATGTATGGGACACATTAAGAAAATCACAGTGACACTGTTAATGAGCAGAGGTCTTAAAATGGCTATGTTGAAAATGTGGTGAAAAAATTCCTAAAAATGACTGTTTTCATTCGGCCGTCGCTATGCAGTTCACGCACCGTAAGTTTGCGAATTTTCAGTATTTTCAATCCAGATTTCTCAACATTGCTATCTTTATTACACTACCTTATGAGCAGTACAGCTGTTTATTTTTCACATCTTGCCCAAAACTTGTTTCACAGCATGTAGCTTACAAATGGCGCAGTTGGTGCTGAAATCAATGTATGGGACACATTAAGAAAATCACAGTGACACTGTTCATGAGCAGAGGTCTTAAAATGGCTATGTTGAAAATTTGGTGACAAAAGTCCATAAAATGACTGTGTTACAGTGAGCATTGCGCAGTTTCCACACACCTCGTAAGTTCATGACTTTGTAATATTTTCAGTCCAGATTTTCATCGGTATTTTTCCACACTTCCTTATGAACAGTACGGTTGTCATTTTTCACAACTTGGCCGAAATGTGTTTTCACACTTTCACGCAGAGATGCGTGGTCACTGTGGGAAATTATTGTTCGACAGATAAAGAAAATCACAGTGACACTGTTCATGATCGGAGGTCCCAAAATGCCTGTGTTGACAATCTGCTGTAAAAATCCCCAACAATTACATTACGGGTGCTGCACAGTTTCTATAACGCCGTGACTTCACCAGTTTTTAATATTTTACTGCAGATTTGCAACATTGCCATTTTTACACTCTCCATGAACAGTACAGCTGTCATTTTTCAAATCCTGTTCGAATGTGTTTTTTGCACCTGTGGTACTAAATGCCTTAGTCGCTGTGCATAAGCAGCTTTCAGCTAACAAACTGATATTGCCACTGTTCAAGAGGTGGGAGTCACAGAAAACCATGTTGAAAATTTGGAGGAAAATACCAACGAATGCCTGAGGTGTTAGGGTTTGCAAACCATAACGCCTCACCCTGTAGGAGAGAGACGATGCCAGGCATCAAGGGGTGTGACTTGGGATTCTTGCCTGTAATGCCTAATACCATTCCACACCCTGCAGCCAGTAAGAGGCACGAGGTATGCCTTGGACCCTTCGCCCCAAAGTTCACCCAATTCTCCTATACCACACCCATCTCACCGTATTTCCTGATGGAATGGGGGTGCATAAAGGGCCAAAGACCCTAAGGCACACCATGTCACTTGTCAGTGTCTGCAGGGTAGGTGTGGTGAAATGGCGTGGTCATTATGCCTGAAGACCCAAAGGCACACCCCAATGCCTGTCACCTCTGCAGGGTGGTGGTGGGTTGGTTTAGTTCAATACTTCGCTGCCATTCCTATTATGCAGCTCTGTAACTCTTACACTACCAGTGCCAATGCCAGCAAGCAAACATTCGGCATTGACAAATGCTTGTTTACATTCTCAGTCCTAACCTTACAGGGTCTACAATGGCCTTTCTAAGCTATATGAAGTCATTTTTTTCTTGAAGAAAAAGGAATTAAAATATTTATTAAATACTTACATTTTTGTGTTGGAACTAGAAAATGTAGCCACCAAATAAAACTAGAAGATGCCTTGAATCTTTTATAGTAAAAAAGGTAGGGTCTTTGTTTTTTTCTTGGCCAATTTCATTGCACTGCTGCTTTAAGAAACCTTTTTTTATAGAGAAAAAAACTCCTTCTGCACTGTTCCCCTGCTTCCAGTCCTCTCCTACTATCAACCAGCATGATCACAGTGCCATTTTTTTAAATAAACAAATTCCCTCTGCCTGCTCCCTCCCAGCACGATTCTGGTGCCATTTTATTAATTTTCCTTACACACACACACACTCACTGTCTTTCTCCTCACTGCCCACGACCAGCCCAATTCCAAATGATTTTTTTAAAACTAACTTGCACTCTCTCCCCCTCAGCAAGCCCGCTCAAGCCAACCTCTGACCCTCTCCACTCAGCTTTGTCAATGCAGGAGGTGGGGAGCCATATACAGAAACAAAAGCCTGCAGAGTTTCCACTCCCCAACACTGCAGTGAACAAAAATGCTCACATCTCAGCTCCCATGCAGAGCTTCTGGTCTTGTCAACACTAGTCCATTGGGAGCAGCAGATAAATACCTGTACGTCACTGGCAGTGGTGTAGAAAGGTAAGTGTAAACACAACTATCGACACATTTCGACATTTGACGGTATTCCTGTCTGTAACACTAGATGAACACTTTCACCATTTATTTGTTTACCTCTGTATTTGTCCATGCACTGCTATTTCTGCATTAACTATATCTGAATTGTACATTATTTTGTAAAAAGGTGATATTCTGTAGGGCCTGCAGGAGTAAACATTTTATTCACTCTGGAATGTTGTTACCAATGCTGCCTAGCAATGAGTGGTGGAGCAAAGTGGAGTGCCAAGGGCTACAGCAGCAGTGTTGGCAACACACCAGTGCTGCCTAGCAACGAGTGGTGGAGCAAAGTGGAGTGCCAAGGGCTACAGCAGCAGTGTTGGCAACACACCGGCGAGAATAAAAATCTTATTCTTGAACACCCTGTGGAATATCCTATTTATACCATGGAGCACAAATCAAATGGATATAGCAGGAGAAACATCATGGCTGACAGCTGCAGAGACAATAACGTGGGCTACAGGGAGCTCAGCATGCTATTCTTATGGTTTAAAGCATTTCCTGATATTCTATGATTTTAATTGTATCTTTATAAATTATCTGAGACTGTTGTTTATTTATTTATTCAGGATTCGGATAGTACTTTGAGTCAGACTCATTTACAAAGGTTCCACGTCACAAAAATTGACAGTACAGTATCAAGGTAGACATACAATGCAGCACTATCTTGATATTTGAAAGGCGCTCAATTATTATTTATTTTGCAACTGTTTAACCAGGAGTGTCACACTAAGCTGAAAGTTTGTTTCCAGGTGCGACCTGGGAGCACAGGGAAGTTAAGTGACTTGCTCAGGGTCACACAGTATGCAAGTGGGCCTGTGGGATTCAAACCCAGGTCTCCAGATTTGTAGCTCAGAGCCTTAAACCACTGCGCTATACTGCCTCCCAATTAAATAAAGATTATTATTATTATTTACTTAGCAGGTGAACAACAGGGCTGAATAATATTTTTTATTTATCTCTTCCCATGGTATAAATGTAAATCTCATCATACTTCATTTTGTTTCTCCTAGCTATTCCTGCATGTTGTGCCCTATAAGGAGAGACTGAGGGATCTCAATATGTACACCCTGGAAGAGGGAAGGTAGATGGGGGACATGATGGAGACTTTTAGTTACCTCACAGGGGTGAACAATGTACAGGAGGCAAGTATTTTGCAGAGGAGGTGCATGAGAACTAGGAGGCATGCAGTGAAGCTGGAAGGGGAAAATTTAGGAGGGATGTGAGGAAGTACTTCTTCTCTGAAAGGGTGGTGGATGTCTGGAACAATTTCCAGAAGAGGTGGTGGGAACAAAAACAGTGGTGGGATTCAAGCCTGCATGGTATAGGCACAAAGGAATCTTGGGAGGAAAGCAGGGGAAGGGGTGGGGAGGTAGCTGGAGATCAAGTAGGGTCTGTGGTGACAGAATAGGCAAGGAAAAATGGGCAGACTGGGTGGGCTGAGCGGTCCTTATCAGCCAACAAATTCTGTGTTTCTGTGTTTTTATAAACAGGTTAAAAGAACCTAGTTTACCTTCCTGGGAACCAATAGAACCATACGGAACCAGTAGAATCATATGAAACCAACAGAACCATAAGAAACCAATAGAGCCATATGAAACCAGTAGAATCATACAAAACCAACAGAACCATACGAAACCAACAGGACCATACGAAACCAATGGAACCACATGAAACCAACAGAACCATATGAAACCAATAGAATCATACAAAACCAACAGAACCATACGAAACCAACAGGACCATATGAAACCAATAGAACCATACGAAACCAACAGGACCATACGAAACCAACAGAACCATACGAAACCAACAGGACCACACGAAACCAATAGAACCACATGAAACCAATAGAACCATATGAAACCAACAGAACCATACGAAGCCACTAGAACCATATGGAACCAATAGAGCCATATGTAACCAATAAATCCATACAGAATCAATAGAACCATATGGAATGCGGATTTGAGTGGAATGGCAATTTTGCTTCTAAACTGCTTGTCAGAATTTCTTTTAATTCCATGGAATTGGAAAAGCTTTGGAATGTAAACTGCAAACCCAGGAAGCCCCCCCATTAGCTAGCTTGAAGACTGGTAACACAGCAGACAGGGTGTCAGAAGAGCCCGAGATTCACACACCTCTGTAGGCTGTCACCTCAAAGACTGAGCAGCAGCAGCAGGACACACAGAGACCCAGCAGGCTGGACAATGTGTCTGCACATGGGTCACTCTGGGGACAGGAGATGGCACCACAATCCGCATGGGGGTTGCATACAGACCTCCATCTCGGGGAGGGACTGGACAAGGAAATGATAGAAGGCTTCCTTAGAATGGCAGAAAAAGGGGAGATATTGTTGATGGGGAACATGAATATGCCAGATGTTAACTGGAGCACCTTTACTGCAGGCACATCCAAGAGCATGGTCATTATTGATGCCCTACAGGGGGCATGTCTCAGACAGCTAGTATTGGAACCCACTGGAGGGAGCAATCTTAGACCTGGTATCTCAAATGGGGATGGAGAAGGAATCTCAGATTTAGAAGTGGGTAGCCATCTGGGAACAAGCGACCACAAAACAGTGTGGTTCACGATAAACACAGCCATACAATCAAGCCATACAAAAGCAAGACTATTGGACTTTAGGGGGGGCTGACTTTGGGAAAATGCGAGAGTGCCTCAGAAAAGCACTAGCAAATGGGCAAGAAAGAGGGGTGGAGGAACAATGGGGAGTGATCAAAACAGCCATCACAGAGGCAACAAGCCTTTGTGTAAAGCAAATCAACAAAATACAACAAAGGAAAAACCGCTATGGTTCTCAAAAGAGGTGGCAGGGAAGGTTAAGGAGAAAAGGATAGCATTCAGGAAATATAAGGAAACACAGAAGGAGCAGGACAGAGAACTTTATCAGTTAAAGCAGAAAGAGGCTGGGAAGGCAGTCAGAATAGCAAAGGCCCAAACCGAGAAAAGGATAGCCAACTCTGTTAAGAAGGGGGATAAGACCTTTTATAGGTACATTAGGGAGCGAAGAAAGACCAAAGGAGGGATACTGAGGCTTAATAAAGGGGAGGGAATGTGGGTAGAGGGTGACAGTGAAAGAGCAGGGATACTGAACAAATATTTCTGCTCAGTAGTCACAAAGGAAGAGGAGGGGGAGGTACCTAAACCAAACAAGAGAAACACTCTGAAGACGGGGGTCGATACCAGTCCATTTACAGAAGAAAGGGTTCTGAAAGAACTAATAAAATTGAAGGTGGACAAAGCAATGGGGCCTGATGGGATTCACCCAAGAATTCTAAAGGAACTAAGGGTAGAACTAGTGACACCGCTGACTACTGTCTTTAACAAATCATGGGATGATGGGGTGGTACCTGAGGACTGGAGGAGGGCGGTTGTGATTCCTCTTCACAAAAGTGGGAGCAGGACAGAGACAGGAAACTACAGACCAGTTAGTTTGACCTCAGTGGTAGGAAAAATGATAGAATCACTTCTGAAGGAAAGAATTGTTGAGTACCTAGAGGCCAGTGGGGCACAGGACCCAAGGCAGCATGGATTCATGATGGGAAGGTCATGTCAGATAACTCTAATAGATTTCTTTGACTGGGTGTCCAAAGTAGTAGACCAGGGAGGGGCTGTGGACATGGCCTACCTAGATTTTAGCAAGGCATTTGATACAGTCCCACACAAAAGATTAATACACAAGTTAGCCAGCCTTGGAGTGGGTCCTAAGGTGGTAGCCTGGATAAAATATTGGCTAGACAGCAGGACGAAAGGGTAGTAGTAAATGGAGTCCACAGTGAAGAAAGGAGGGTTACTAGCGGGGTACAGCAGGGTTCAGTACTAGGACCGGTCCTTTTTAATGTCTTTATAAGTGACATTGCAGAGGAACTGGAAGGAAAAGTATGTCTCTTTGCAGACGACACAAAGATCTGCAACAGGGTTGATACACAAGATGGAGTGGAAAGGATGAGAAGGGACTTGGCAAGGTTGGAGGAATGGTCAGATGTATAGCAGCTCAGATTCAATGCAAAGAAGTGCAAGGTAATGAACCTGGGAAACAAAAACCCAGGGGAAGAGTACACAATGGGGGGGTGAGATACTGACAACAGTAAAAATGGAAAGGGACCTGGGGATAATTATATAATGGAGAGAGGGGACATGATAGAAACTTTCAAGTACCTCAAGGGAAAAAGAGATGTGCAAGAACAAGGGGGCACAATTTGAAGATAGAGGGGGGATGGCTCAGAGGTAATGTGAGGAAGTATTTTTTCACAGAGAGGGTTGTGGATGCATGGAACAGCCTCCTGAGGAGAATCGTGGAGTCAAGAGCAGTGGGGAATTTAAGAATGCATGGGACAGACATAAAGCAGTCCTAGTAGGGGGTAGGAGGAAGTAAGCTGTTGGTTAACTAGGATCTGCAGCTTATCTGTTAGGTAGGAAAATGGGCAGACTAGGTGGGCCAAGCGGTCCTTATCTGCCATCACATTCTATGTTTCTATGTTGCACACTAACCATTTCCACTACTTCCCAAGCCCTCGTCATATTTAAAAGCCACTGGTAAAAGCCTATACAGCACCTTTTTTTTTTTTTTTTGTCGTCATTAGAATCTGGCACACATCTTCCTTTTTCCCCCTGCAGTATTTAAAGTGTCACTTGCCTGGTTGCAAACATTAATGAAGAGAAAGAGAGATAGAGACATGGAGTACTTTCTAGATTATTAATAGCACTTTGGACTAAGTACGGATACTAATCAATTTCAGATACCGTAACTGCCCCATATACTTTAATTAATGGCTACTGATTAGCACATTTATCAGGATTTGATGATCCAGCCTAAAGGGAACGTAAACTAGAGTGCTGGGAAATTCCATGATTACTCTTTTCCCTTGGAATTCTTCAGAGGAAACCGGTCTTTTTGGTTAATTCCTGATGGTTTCACAGATGCTGCATAACAGAAAATCTGCCCAAGTATGTTAATTGCAAGTGGGAAAATCCACAGACTGGCACACAACCATCCACTAGCGGGTACATCACAATGGACTACTGAACCAATCAGAGAGCTGGTTTCGCAAAGCCAACCACATCACACTAGTACTGTGCCTCACTGAAGCTAGCAGTTCAAATTTGTTGCTGTGTAGTAGGGATGGGAGGACTGGCTCTGTGTCAGATCAGAACCCCCATACAACGGCCTCGATCTCAACCCGACTCTGAAAATCAGTCATTTGTGACTCAGCTCTGCTTTGACTCTATTCAGTCTCTTGACCTGGTCTGCATTTTCATACACAACATGGCTTTGTTCCCATTGAGGGCTACATGACACAATAGTGACACTGAGATGGAAGCGAGAGATCTTGAGATCATAGGAGAACATAGCTGCAGTACACACTGCCAGTGGGGGTCCTAGATGAAATTAAATATCCAGCACAAAAACTCAAGGAGTTGCACACCAAGCAAATATCAAAGCAGAATGCAAAAAATCTTTAGAAAAATTTATGGTTATTCAGCTGTCCATACAAAAGAAGCATGGCACTGAACTCTAGTCCACCCTTTCCCTGACAATCCACTCTGCCACTACTGCTTTCCCCCTTAAGTGTCTTCTTCATGACTTTTCTACTCCCACTTGCAACTGTCCCTGACCCTCTACCTCTTGACTTCCTCCCTTCCCACACTCATATTACCCTGGCTGTTTTGCTCCAACTCTTCCCCGTGCTATACCACTATGAGTAAATTTCCCCCTGCCTACCAGACTCAGTTTTTATCTACTACATCTACCTGTTGTATGGATTTGCCTTACAAAATTCTATATGTGGCCCTCTACTATTCCTGATACATACAAATTGTCTCTCACAGGTCCTGTACCACTCTGCGATCAGGATGAAACTGTATTGGTGAGAAGTGGTTGTACAACAAATGAACTTCAGCAGAAATTAGAAGCCAGCTTTAAAGTGGTTCACCAGGTCGATGCTAGACATGAGCATAAAGACCCAGTGCTGGATTTTCAGCCGGCCCGAATTGCTACAATCCCCCAGTGCATGGAAGATATAATGCACCAGGCTTGTGGCACACTACTGGGATCTTACAGCCCTTGCACTCCTCTGACACCCACTAGGCCTTCTCTGTGTGGTCTAGCATGCGTGCATCACCATTCGGGACCCCTAATGTGGAGCTTGTACTCGAGATTTGGTGCAAGCTGCCGTAAAGCAGGGAAAGTGTCGCAACTGCACCGAGCTTGGAAAATCGGGCAGCAGTTTCCACAGCCGGGACTGGCGCAGCTGCATCAGTGACAGGGTTTGACAGACACAGAGCTTGCTGCAAACCCTGCACCAACCTTTGGAAATCTGACCCCCCAATGTGTGGGTTTTGGGGCAGTGGATAAAAAATAAATAAATGGTGGGCTATAAAAAAGATCTCGAAGGATTAGAATTGGTTCAGGTTCAACAGTACAGATATGTGGGTGTGATGTTGGATAATCATCTTTAATTTTCGAGTCACATTCAAAATATTTGCCTCAAGGGAACAAAAAAAGCTGGGGGCTTTGAGATGTGGCTCAGGAGTTCTTACAAGGGAGGCATGCGTTGACATTATTAATACACATTTGCAACCAGTGATGGAATATGGAAGTAATGCCTATATAATAGCAAACAAAAACGATTTGGAGAAATTTGATAAAGTATATAATAAGCTGGCATGTTTTATCTTGGAAGGCTAGATATCATACCCATCACTGTGATTTCTGTGCTCAGTTAGGTTGGAACACCTTAGCAAATAGATGTGAAATGAGATGCTTAAAGAGCAACTCTGCATTCAAACAACAGGAAGTCTTGCTGTATTCAGACATAATGCAGTTAGCCCCAGCACGTGAACTGCCCCAGAGAGGAAAGAGTTAACTCCATGCAGAAGCATGGAAGGTTGAGCTCGAGCTTGGTTTTCAAACCTCTGTCTGTGGTACTTCCCAGTGTAACCATCAGATTCTTATGAGCAACTAACTAACTAGGCACTAAAATATGGAAATTGTTTGAAACATATAGCCAAAAGGCAAAAGTAGTTTTGGGGTCCAAAAGACTCAAGTCGAGAACCCAAGAAGAAACAAGGTAGTGACAATTTAGGCTATGAACATAAGAATAATAAATATAACAGCTACCCCACCTAAAGAGAGGGTACAAGGTACACCCCTGAGGTGCAATACTGTACCTGCCAGCCCACTTCCCAAAAACAGGTTCTGAGAGGGGAAGCGGGGGAGAGGTTCGAATACAGCAAGACTCCATTAGAAGAAACAACATTACTATGGTAAGTAAATTTTTCTTCAAACAACATGAAGTCTTGCCGTATTCAGACATAATGCAGACTACCAAGCAGTTCCCTATGGAGGAGGGAATGCAGAACCTGCTTTGGGAACAGGCTCTGCAGTACTGCTGTGCCAAACCTAGCATCACTCCTAGCCTGGATGTCCAGGGAGTAATGCTTGGTGAATGTATGTACTGTTTTCCAGGTGGCTGCTTTACAGATCTCTAACAAGGGAATATCTCTGGCCACAGCTAGAGAGGCAGCTGTACCCCTAGTAGAGTGAGCCACCAGGCCTGAAGGGGGTGTTCTATCCAATTTGTCATAGCAGAATTGTATACAAGAAACAATCCACCTGGCAATAGATCTTTTAGTGGCAGGCTTACCTTTCCCCAATTTACCATAAGTGAGAAACAATTGAAAACAGTCATTCCTGTGTGCCTTAGTATGCTCTATGTAGTAGCTAAGAGCCTTTTAACTTCCAAACTGTGTAATCTTCTTTCCCCTGAAGAAGAATAGTCAGTGAAAAACAAGGTGAGCGATATGGACTGGTTTAGGTGGAAATCCGATACCACTTTAAGCAAGAACTTCCTATTAGTTCTTATGACCACTTTATCCCTATGGAAGGATATGAAGTCAGGTTCAACTGACAGGGCTTGTAATTCACTAATCCGCCTGGCAGAAGTAATAGCTACCAGGAACACAGTTTTCCAGGTCAAGTACTTCAATTCAACCGAAGCTATAGGCTCAAAAGGTGGCTGCATGAGCTGAGCAATGCAGACATTAAGATCCCAAGGCAGATTAGGCTCCCTAAAGGGAGGGTTAATGTGGAGCAGACCTTTGAAAAACTTTCTGAAAACAGGATGAGATGCCAGGGAAGAGCCCTTCCTTGCTGAGAGGAATGCAGAGACAGCTGCTAGATGAACCTTCAGAGTGGCGGGCCTAAGGCCTAGACCATTCAGATGAACTAGATAGTCTAAGGTTGTGGAAATGTCTGCAGAATCAGGCACGATGCCTTTATGAGAGCACCAAATATTGAACCTCTTCCATTTGGAATTGTAAGTTTTTCTAGTGGAAGGTTTCCTGGAGACCTTTAGAATATCCAGAACTCCCTGAGAGAGATGAAGTGCTGCATATTCTAACTCTTCAAGAGCCAGGCCTTGAGGTTGAGGGACTGGAGATTGGAGAACCAGATCCGCCCTGGGAGGAGTAGGAGAAGAGAAGACACAGGGTATGTGACACAGCCAAGGACAACAGAAGAGACCAGGGTGTCTGGCCCAGTCTGGAGCCACCAAAATCACTGTGCCGCACTGAGTTCTTATCTTGATCAGAACTCTGAACTGGAGAGGGAAAGGAGGGAAGGCATAGAGAAACCTGCCCTTCCAGTCCAGAAAGAGGGCATCCTGGGGAACTGTCCCCAGGACTGGAGGTCTGCAACAAAACAGAGGAAGTTGATGATTGTCTGGTGCTGCAAATAGATCTATCTCTGGGATGCCCCACCTGGAGAAAATGATCCTCAGAATGTGAGGATTCAGGGACCATTCGTGATGTCCCTGTGAAGTCCTGCTCAGGGCATCTGCTAACACATTGTCTTTCCCTGGAAGATAAACTGCTACCAGGGAAGTCTGAAGGGAATAGGCCAGAAACCAAATCTTCATGGCCTCCATGCACAAGGCCGTGGACTGAGTGCCTCCCTGCTTGTTGATGTACCACATTGTGGTAGTGTTGTCCGTCCTGATTTGGAGCACCTTGCCCTTGACTGAATCTGAGATGGTCTGAAGGGCTAGGAAAACTGCCCTGAGTTCCAGGAGATTGATATGAAGAAGAGACTCCTGCGGGGACCAGATTCCCTGAGCTGTTAGGGCTCCCAGGTGGGCTCCCCAGCCTAGGAGAGAAGCATCCATAGTCAGTACCACTGATGGAACTTGAGGGAGAAATGGAACCCCTTGTCTGAGGTTGTCCTGGTCCAGCCACCACTGGAGAGCTTGTACCAGAGTTCGGGTCACTGGAATCAGTTTGGACAGAGTGTCCCTTCTCTGTGACCAAAAGGACCTTAGATGGAACTGTATGTCCCGCATCTGAAATCTGGCTCCCTGAACCACTGCAATGGAGGCTGCCATGTGGCCCAAGAGTTGGAGGAACTGTCTCGCTGGAAGAGAAACCTGAGGCCGAAAGGAGGAAGCGAGGTCTACTAAGGCCTTCACCCTTGCCAGAGGAAGGAAGGCTTTTGCTTGGACAGTATCTAGTTCCACCCCTATGAAGGTGAGAAGCTGTACTGGTTCAAGGATTGATTTTGGCAGATTTAGAAGAAACCCCAGAGAACTGAGCAAGTCCTGGGTGGTTTGCAGAGCTGCCCTGCCCTGACCTGATCTGATGACTGCCCTACCAGCAGCCAGTCATCCAGATAGCCTGGCACAGTCTGAATATCCCACCCATCGTGCTGCGAGCCGTCCACTGGACCACCAGGGATCTAGGAGGTTTTTTTAAATGTACTTCTTCCCGCAATTGGGCTGCAAGCGGTCCACCGGACCACCAGGGATATTGGACCACTAATACAGTACTGATGCCCACGATCGGGAATGGGGGGGCGCTGCCACGAAGGTGCGGCCGGAGCTCGGGTGGCCACCCACAGCTGGCAGCTGCTGTGTGGCACCCTGCAATATGGCAGCTCACCTGTGGGTGGCCAGCTGTTGCTCCTTTTTTTTTTTGCTCAGCTGTGTGCGGTGGAGTGCAGGTTGCACCTGCATCTGCTCAGCACATCCCAGGCTGAATATCGGGTGTGCGAGCATGCATCAAACCGTCCCCCACTTGGCACCCATTACTGATCACGCTCCAAGGCAGCCGGGATTTGTGCCACGACATTCCCCTTTGAATATCGCTACCGAGGGTGTATCAGTGGGTTGCGCATGGTGCAACTGTGTTGCACCACACGCAACCCTTCTGAATATCCCACCCTTAGTATACAGTACAGTTATTTAAAACTGTTTACAAAGCAAGTAACTTAAACATTTACATTGTAGAATCAATCCATATTCATTTCCAACTTTCTAGCAATTCATCCTATGGACTTGGTACAAAATTTCCTCTGCAAATTTTGCCATTGCAAAAATGTGACTTGTTATTGTATCACAAGATAACATATATTTTATAGTATTTTCTGTATCCAGACTTTGCCTGATGCCTCTCCAGATTGTCATTAGCCATTTCTCTCTTGGCTTACTTAAAAAGCGAGTGTACTGCTTGGGATTAATAGTAATTATCAGATGCAGTCAGCTATCACTTCTTATATCGCAATTATTTTTTTTGTTTCTGTTTGTTAATTAGAAGATTTTCCACCTGGCACCTGGATGGGGAGCAGCACTCTGTCCGGGAAAAGTCGCTCTGTTCCTCCCACTACATCATCAGAAATGAGACCAAACACCTTGAAGCACCACAATCCTTGCAGCCTGAGCAGGGACTCTAACAAGCTACCAATCAAAATGCAGGAAATTGTGACATCACTAGTAACCAGGGGGAGCCAGTCCCTGCTGCTTCATGTGAAAGTGAAACCTGGCAGTGAGAAATGGTTCTCATTGGTTACTAATGATGTCACAGTTAGTGTTGATGTAATGAGAGGAACAGAACTGACTTTTTCCCCCTCCAGACAGAGTGCTGCTCCACACATCACCCAGTACTGCCAGGGGAAAAAAATCTTCTGATTAATAAACAGAAAAGAAAAAAAATACTTGAGATATAAGAAGCGATAGCTGACTACACCTAAAAGTTACAGTTAATTGCAGGCATTTTCTAGACAGTACACTAGCTCTTTAATTGCAGGCATTCAAATATCAAATGATGTACCGTCATTTTAATACTAGTGCTACAGCTACTAGATCTGGGCAAAGGAATTTGGGTTGTGTTGCGATAGCGGACTGAATGACTGAGGAAACGAATCTAGGGGTAACTGTGGGCTGTAATCTGAAGCCAAACAGTTGTGCTGTGGCAGTCAAGAAACCAAGTTCGAGGCCACCCCGATAACCCTACGGTAGTATGATGCACCTCCGTGCTGACAACCTAGGTTCGGAAGCAAGCTGAAGTTACATCAGGAGGCAGGCCATGGCTGAGATAGCTGCCAGTTGGCGATGTGTTTCGCTTAGGAAGGGTAAGTGGCAGACTCCCCCACCACAGTGACCCCTGCAGCTGGGCCAGGGAGCTTGCTTCTGCTGTACGGGAGATGCTGCAGCTGTGTGTGGCTGACATAGATGCTCATTCCCACCAGGGGAGGAGGTATGACAAAACTATGGGGAGAAAACCCCAGTAGCCATCTGAATGAGGACTATGTTTGGCCTGACCAGAGTACATCCCTCACAACAGGGTATACCCCTGTGACGAGCTCTGGGTGGGAGAAGAAAAATCTCTATGGGAAAATAAACAAATTCAATGTTGGGATGCATTAGGAGAGAGGGAGGTGGATAAGAAGGAGGCTGGTGGGGATCCTCCTCGTACAAGGCTGTAGTTTGACCACACCTGGCGATCTCTGTCCATTGCTGGTCACTGCAATGTAGAAAGGACATTGAACTGGTCTGAATTGTCCAGCACAAGACCACCAAGCTGATTAGTGGCTTACAAAGCAGAGCTACAGCCTCAGGCAGGATGGGACAAATCAGGTAGCCAGGTGGCCAGTGGCCACTGTAGAAATTCGTTTGACTGCCAGACTTTGAAAGTTAACAGCCGACTGGCTACCTGCGCACAAAGTGAATTCTCAGCTCTTAAGAATCACAGACACTAAACCTATTGGTTTGGCTGCCAGATTTTGAAAACTAGTGGCCACGTTAACCACCAGCTTAACAAATTGATTTGTCCCACTCTGGCTACAGTATGAGGAGATATCAGACATACTGAAATTATTCAACTTGAAAAGAGAAGACTCCGTGGACGTGATCACTGTTTTCTGAATACTAAAAGGGATAGACAGGATGAAATATGCACAGATGTTTGAGCTGGTAAGTGCAAAAATTACTAAAAGCCATGCCCCACCACCACTAAGAGGGGACAGAATAATGGGAGATGTGAGAAAGCATTACTCACACAGGGGGTTGTTGATATGTGGAACAGTTGACTCAGTGAGGTTGTCAACTCTAGTGCTGTTCAAGGTTTCAGAGCAGGACTAGACAGATTCCGGAGAGAAAATGGCATTAAAGGTTACACAGCATGAGTTAGGGTAACATTCCAGCTGATAAGCTTGGCTTTGTGCCTGTTTTCAAATTGGGTATAGTCACTGCTGTGCGGCAGGAGGGACAGACCCTAAGTACCATCCATCATCACAGTGCTGTATTACAAAATCGGTCTTATAAGTAGGATGTACTTAAGAGTCAGGAAAATATTCTTATATCAGAATAATGTTTCTAAAAATATACGTACTTTATGTCAAGATCTCTGTGATACGCAGACGCACACATGCACAAGTGCGCTCACACACACATTCACACCCTTACAAGGAGGGTGTGCTCCCCAAGTGTTGATGATCAAGACACAAACTATATGCACACACATGCTTTCTGCACACAAACTGCAATGCATGTGCTGTTGTGGGTCCAGACACTCAGTCTTGTGTTCACACAGGCAGGTGTAAACTTTATATTGTACTTTTAAATACACACACACACTCACGCTGTCTCAGACACATGCACACGCGCTCTCTCAGACACAGACACACACACACTCTGGTAGTCACAGAAAAGTTCCCTGTTGCTGTGAAATGCTGCAGCAGATCAGATATGGCATTCTGCAGCAATCCCATTGTTTCTGGTGGGAAGTTAATTCAATCAGTCCTGGATACCTTAAGGCATGCCACAGTGAGAGGGAACTTTTTTTATGGGCAGCATATGGGATCAAAGCATAGAATCCAAAGGCCAACAAACGCTGCTAGAGCATGTCAGTTTAGTGAGAGACAGATAATCTGAATAATTTAGCTGATCCAGGTCATCCCATCCACCACTCTGTCCTTTTCCCAGTGAGGTGGAGTGAATGTCTTGTCTGGACAAGTCATTACGTGATGCAGGTAGTTATTACATGACCCAGATACATACTGGATGCTCCACAGGAGTTTGAATAGAAAGAATAAGAGTGAATACAGATATCTGTCAGGCAGTGGAACTATCTGGTGGATTTTGAATGCAGTGTACAGCTGTGACATATATCCCCATGTTGTACCCCGAGCCATTTAGTATGTCAGGACCCAAAGGCTTTGATAAGACCCTAACACCTTGACTTGCTCCATTGAAATGAACCATAGCTGAGCTGCCAGCTCCACACTCAGTATTATTTTAAACAGTGTTTGTTTATGACAGGGTATGTACTAAATGGCAACAACAAATGTAGGAACCTCACTGGTTCAGACATGCCACCTAACGACACATTAAAACACTATTCATGCAAGGCCTCCAGTCTTCTTTCTGTGCTCCAAAATACCCTTTTTCTTTTACACCAAATCCATTTTATAAGCACAATAATGCAGTGCAGTGTGTGCACTAAAGTATTTGTGATGCACTTCAATTGTGGGTAAGGACACTTTGCCTTCGGCCTCGTGCCTAACAAAACCCTTGGGCCGTGCACCAGAAGTGCTTTAAATACATACTGTTTTGGGTATGCTAACATATTACCACACCTTGGGTGTGTTGGGACAGAGGCCACAGGCCATGTCATCCTAGAAATGGCATTGTCCCATGATAGCGCAGTCACTTGCGCGCGCGCACACACACACACGTACTAGTGCTATTATTAAAAGGGCTAAATGTGTGAGAAAAGACATTGTTTAACCTGAAAATGTGGACTGCAAAGTGGATCGCTTCCAGAGCCGTTGATCGCTGCATAGGAGAAAGCCATAGGTCTAGCATGTGCTCACACATTTTCACTTATGGTTGTGTGATGCCATTTTATTGTGGGATAACAACACAGCTTCGAGAGTCTGTTACCAAAACAGATGCTTGGATTTCTCTTACCCATCTGACAATTAAAACTACACATACTTTTTACAGTAAATACATTTTAAAGACCAGTTGCTAACACTGAACAACTTTAATATGTCTCTCACGTTTGAGAAAATGTTGATGTAGAAGAAAAGAAACTGACAAATATGTGGCAGGTGATAGTGTTTGTTGGACTAACGTAATTGTTTTTGAGACTAACTTTCAAGAGTTATACTCCCTCCATCAGGTTGTGTGGAGAAAACTGTAAGGGCGCCTCCCTGCAAAGGTGTGGGAGGAAGGTTCCGGGAGGAGGCCAGGAGATGCTTGTTCATAGAGAGTGTGGTGGTGGCAGGGTGAAACAGACCACTGGAGGAGGCAGTAAACCAGGAAGCAGTTGGGAGATTAAGGCCCTGTACACATCAGGCTAGTTAAAATGTTTTAAGGCGTTTAAAACGTTTTAACTATCGCAAACACGGTTCCCATCCACATTAAAGCATGGTTTGAAAGCGTGTTAGCAAACCGTGCTTAAACCCTGCTGGAAGCTAGTTTTAAATCCATTTTAAAAAAACGGTTTGAGGAGAGAAAGCGTGTTGCCTTATAGTGCGAATGGACATGTTTCTTGATCCGTGTCAGTGCCATGTTTCTGCCTTTGGTCCTCAGTTCTCTCCATTCTGGGGAACCGGGTTACAAAACGTTACAAAATGCAGATGCGGGTGGGAGTCAACCATGTTATAACCGAGTTAAAACTGGTTGAAAACGAATCTGGACGGGCTGCTGTGGTGAGTTTAAAAACATTTCCAAAACGTTTTTAAAAACGGTGCAAATCTTTCTTCCTAATGTGTACAGGGCCTTAAGTGTGGGTGGAATAAAGTCAAATGGAGGGTAAGGGTGTTGGGGGGAAAGCTGAGGTGCCAACACCTTACCTCCTGTCACACCGACAACCTAGGTTCAGGAACGGACTCAGGTCACCGGAAGTAAGTCGTGGCAGGAGAGGATAGATCATCTGAGTGACAGCTCTCCTCTCCCAGGGTGGGAAGCATGTCTGTCCAGCCTTAGAAAGCCACCAGGGGGAGGCCTGGTCATGGTGCATCGTTACTCTCAAGAGAGGGGTGGCATTGTGGGGAACATCAGATGAATGCAGCTCCGTCCATGAATTGAATGCTTCTCAGTAAGGGGATGGGAGAAAACAGAAAAAGGAACATCAGGAGGCTTAGTGAAGCCCTGCCCACTTGTCCCTAAGCCCATGCCACCACTCAGCACTCACCATTGGTCCACCTTGGAATACTGTAATGGGAGGGAAATGACCGCCCTCCCTCCTCCAGCACGAGGAGGAATTTGTGGTGAAAGCCTGACTGCAGTGAGTACCCGGTGAGATGGAAGCCACCTTGGGGAGGCAGGGACAGGCTGATTAGCCACCCCTGGATGGAGGAGGATGATATATATAAAGGGTGTTGAGGGGACACCATGTAAAATAAGTTCCGTGAGCTCTGCATTAACCAAAGAGGCCTTCTTCTACTGACAATTTTGTATGTAACATCATATTTAAACATAGTTCAGCTTATATTTTACATGTTTTCTACATTCCCTTCCTTTAGCTCGTCATTATTTGGTTAATTTGCATGGAAATAGGATCCTTGACTGCCAGAGTCCATCTGCTTCAGTTGCGTAAGGCATTATTAAAGAGACCTATGGTGCCGGCAAGACAGTGTGGAAACCCGTCGACACCCCGACACGATGCATCCCTGCAATGACTGGCAACAACACTGCCCCACCACCACACCACTTTAGATATCTAACTCCATGTTGCACAGACAGTGGAGTTAGGTATATCCACCGTCACCGCAAAGTCCATCAAGTGAAATCCAGTCACCGCCGATACAGACGCGGTCGGGGTTTCACAGTGGGGGGTTCGTTGTACCGGTGCCGCTGTAGAGATAGCACACCTTATTGAAGTCTGTTTGTGGCATCACAGTTTGTTGCTGTGTAAATGATTATGTCACACAGGACTGCGACTTCAGCAAGGGGCCAAACAGCAGGTGTAGATCAGTGGCACGAGACAGGGGTACACTTTCCATGTAAATAAATCAAACCACCCTACCTTGTTCATTCCTTTCAAGAACTTGAAATTCTCTACCATATCGCCCTTCTCCCTTCTGGTCTTTAGTGAGTACATGCTCAGAGCCTTGCCGATCCTCCGAGAATCTGCTCTGTTGGCCTTGAATCATTTAGGTTACCCTGTGCTGCACTGTCTGCAGCCTGCCTTTGTGGTACACGTCTATGTTTTGCAAAGTTTTCCCAAGTTACAAAATGACTAATTACTTTTATGATCATAGCAAGTATTGTTATGTATTTTAAATGTGCATCATTCCAAATTTTCCAAGGGAGGCAATTCCCCAGTGAGCCCATTTTCAGCCCCCACTGGGGCCCCCACAAATGCAGCGAACCCTTCATAAAAACTGAGAGAAAAAGGGGAGCACAGCAACACATACAGAAAACAGAGACACCAAGAAATTGAGAGTTTGTATATTTACCTGGCCTTTTGTCGAGTTTTCCACTTCTGCCTCCGCAGAGTCGTACTTTGGAAATGAGAATCAGAATCTGCTTCTGGCACAGAGATTTGTTCCCCCGGGGACAGGCTTTCCGTTTGGTGGAGACTGGTCTGACAGTGATGGGCTCCCTCACCTCCCTCTTCTGACGGATCAGAGAGCTTGCCAAGGCCGCCATCCTAGCCGGTCCTTCTCCATTCGAGACCCAGAACCAGAAAACAAAACTTCCAACCTTCGGTGCACACTCCCTCTCTCCTCCTCACCCCGAAAGAAAAGACGGAGACACAAATAAAACAGGACGAGCGGGTGACCGGATAATCTCCTGCAGTGCAACAGCAGAGTAAGTTCACCTGAGCACCAACACCAGACGAAAGGTAGAAGATATGCCAAGTCCCAGCAGAGGAGTGCAGCCAGCATCAAAGGAAGGTCCTCCTCAGTATTCTGAAGGTCTGCTTGAAAAGTGATAAGTCAGCTGTGGACATTCCTGAAATATCAGAGCTGTCGATTTTTCTCCTACCGTCCTCCCCTGTGAGCCACAGAACATCATTGTCCTTAACATCTGAAGTATGTGGATCTTAAAAGATTTCCAGCTCTCATTTTTCTCTCTCTCTCTGTCTCTGTCCCCAACTACCTGTCACGGGTTAAATTGTGCAGCAAGCTACAGGAATGCAGTTTTCTCTCCGCTTTCAAAATTGTATGAGAGTTCCTCCTCTTCTGTCTCCTTTCTTAATGGAATAGAATAGGATAGTACCAACCTCTAGAGATGACAGATATCTTCCCCTCACACGAATCTAGTGAGGAGAGTTCCCTTTTTTAAACATTTCCAATTTAACCATTGCACACACTCCCTCTCCTCTCTCTCTGCCGTCTTTCTTTTCTGTAGCCACTGGCTGTGTCCTTCACGCCCTGGTGAGGGACAGAATTGCCAATTACTATTCACTCACTCTCTCTCTCTGTGCCCCTCTTTCTCCCGCTTTCTCTTTCTCTCATTCTCTTTCTCTGTCTCTCACATTCAGTTTGTAATCTGCTCCAGCTTCCACTGCCACCTCTACTCTCAGCATGACAGAGAGACTGCCTTTTTTTTTTTGTTGAAACCAAAAGCCTTTACAACTGTTCCTTAAAGGTGGCATAAATTACGAACGTGCACACAAACCAGGGGGAATCGTTAGTTACAGGCGCAGGGCACAGCGCCAAGAGAGCTGCCTCTGTGACAACTTCATAGAATCCGATATGTATTTGTTTTCTCCGGACCTGTCATGCACTTGGAAATTTCCAGCCTTTGTAAAGGATCATTCTTATCTCTTGTATCACTTGCTGTCATGCTCTGTCTATATAAGGTACGATAAAGGTACAGATGTCCCTGCAGACAAAGGCAGTATTCTAGATAAAATGCCCTGTGATTTCACTTATCTGTGCTAATGAATTCGAATAGCAGTATTTTCATTACGCTTATGTCCATTTTTCATAATGCTCCTTCCCCCCACCCATGCCTGGAGGCTGGTCACCAGTAGCCACATACCAGTCCTATGCGAAGATTCGCAGTGACAACGAGGAGGGAGGACACGGGTTTGCAGTATGCAGCTCTTCCTCCAGCTCGCTGCTTCATTCATGTTTTTGAAAAAGCAGGAGAAAGTCTCACAACACAATTTGATGACACAGGGATTTGTCACTATTTGTTTTCTTCCTCAATATGCAGACTTTTGTAAAACAGGTTCAATCATAGCATAGCTCAAGGCTGAGAGAGAGAGAGAATAAGTGAGGGGGAGAGTGGGGTGAGGGAGAGAAAGGGGTTGGACTGGGAGAGGGAAGATATGAGGGAAGGCAGGGAAGAGAGATGGAAAGAGGAGTGAGTGAGTGTGAAAGAGACAGAGGTTAAAGAGGGAGGGGGAGAGAATCACTGAGCTGGGGGGGAGGGGAAGAGCAAGAGAGAGAATCATTGAGCAAGTAATAGAGAGATGTGCCAAACAAAATGTGTAGATAATACAAAACAAGTTTTCTGTGGAGATGCAGAGCCATAAAGAGTGACAAAGTTCAAGGACTCAGCCCATGGGGCTCCTCAGTAGTACAGAGGGACACCAGTGTAGTGTGAGGGGTGTGTAAGGCCAGGCAGTACGTGAGCCCCAAGGTCAATATTTGCCTTACATTAATCCATACAGAGAGAGACACTAGTGTGGTACAAGGAGGGTGTAGTGACAGAGGGTACAGGGGGCCCCAGGGTCAACACTTTCAGAGGCCTCCCAATAATCAGTACAGAGGGACACCAGTGAAACATGAAAGGGGATGTGGTGACAGGTGATACCGGGGTCCAAGGGCCAACAATTAAAGAAATTCCTCAATAATCAGTACAGAAGGAAACTAGTGAAGCATGAATGGGGAAGGTGGCGACAGGTGGTACCGGGGATGAAGAGCCAACAGTTAAAGAGGCCCTTCAATAATCAGTACAGAGGGACACTAGAGAAGCATGAATGGAGGAGGTGGTGACAGGTGGTACCGGGGATGACGAGCCAACAGTTAAAGGGGCCCTTCAATAATCAGTAAACAGGGACACTAGAGAAGCTTGAATGGGGGAGGTGGCGACAGGTGGTACCGGTGATGAAGAGCCAACAGTTAAAGAGGCCCTTCAATGATCGGTATAGAGGGACACTAGTGTGGTACGAGGTGAGGGGGATATAGGGACAGGAGGTATAGGGGCCCCAGGACTAACACTTACAGAGGCTCCTCAATAATCAGTACAGAGGGACACCAGTGTGGTATGAGGTGGGGGGGGATATAAGGACAGGAGGTACAGGGTCCACAATGCCAACACTTAGAGAGGTCCCTCAGTAATCAGTACAGGGACACCAGTGAAACATGAGAAGGGGAAGTGGTGACAGGAGGTATCGGAGTCTAAGGGCCAACATTTAAAGGGGCCCCTTAGTAATCAGTACAGAGGGACACTGGTGTTCTGGTTTTTATCTAGTTTTTGTTGCCCAGGAAAGGAGGGCTAGGCAATTCTACCTATTTTAAGCCTCATCCAGTGGATTGGGGGGGTTAAGATTGAAACAGAGTAGCTATTGGTGGTGTTTTTAGTGAGTGGGGGAAATTTGCCCAGGACATCGGGGAAATTCCAATACTCTTTTTGAGAAGTGCCATGGGATCACTAACATCCACCTAAACAACCACCAGAGCAGGCTAACAGCACCTCAGTTTAACATCTCATTCAAAAGATGGCACCTTGAGCCGGCCTGGTGGCACTGAGGGCTGAGGCGCTGGCACCTTACCTCACGCTACGCCGGCGACCCATGTTTGGGAATGAGCACGAGCCGTCGGGGGTCGGCAGGAGAGGAGAAGGATTGAGCATCCGATGGACTGTCCCCTCCTTCTCCCGGGAGGGGGTTCTTGGTGGTCGGCGCTTGTTCGCCCCGGCAGAGGCTGGAGGACAGGGTGCCGCACTCACAAGTAGGGGAGGAGTTGGGCCAGATGTCTGAGGGAGCACGCGGACTCGCGGCGCGCCCACCGCTGGACGCCATGGCATGGCCCTGATTCCTGGGAGAACAGGAGAAAAAGATACTGCCGTGCAGGATGGCACCTAATCCGGTCCTTGGTGGGGGAGTTCGAACCCCCTGCCGACCCCAACTGGAGGGATAAGCCTGGGGCCAGGTCAGCGTTGGCTGGTGGACGCTGGGGGACGGGGCTAGGGACGCCCTCCTGATACAAGCCGGCGGTAGGAGGAGAGAAAAGTAATAACTACAACAACAAAAAAAGGCACCTCAGGAGTGCAGCACCCCACTTATGCTGCACTACAGTATCAATATGAGTTTTTCAGTTAGTATTTACTCTCCTTCGGTCTGCCCGCGGCACTGCCTCCACCCCGTCACCGATATTCTCATGAACTTACCGGTAATCACCATTTGCTCAGAACCTTATTGGGTGAGTGGCTCACCATGCCAGTCATGCGAGAGCCTGTGGTCGGTGCTGGCAAGGAGCAGCCTGACTTCTTTTTCCTCTGTTTTCTCCCTCTGGGCTGGAGTGTCAGGCACAGGGTCATAATGTCGCAAGACAGAATGCCACAGCAATATCCCGTGCTGTCAATACAGTGCGCTATATTGCCAGCGGCATTTCTCTGTGTTTTGCAGTGGTGGAGCCCCCCACACACCCCGTAATGGGGGCTGCACCCCTGAACCCCCCAACTAAAATAATCAACTCTGGGGAGGGGGGGTTGTACACTTACATCACACAAAATGTGAAAAAAAATGTCCATGCATCTGAGACCGTGATTCGATACCCGGTCCGCAGACACACTGCCTCCATTGCTGCCTGTGGCTCATCCTGTCGAGCCTCGACAGCTGCTTGGTGGACCCTCCTCCCAGCAGAGGACTTATCCTCTGCCAGAGAACAGTGACAGTGTGCACAACCGCGCATTGACCATTTAGTGGTTTTGCACCCTATCGCTATTCCTACCCATGCGGTGCGTGTTACGCGGCTTTCCCAGTAGGGGAGTGTCAAGGCGTGTACCAGCGTGTCATGCACCAGCCCCACCTCATGTACATTCCCGCCGCTCTGCCTCCCGGCCTCTGCCAGGTGGCAGTCTCTGCAGCGGGAACTGGTGTCACCCCCCCTCCCCGAGGAAGGAGAGCTGCCATCGTGCACTTGTTCCTCCTCACCCTGTCAGCCCACCGAGCGACCCTGTCCGTTCCCAAACTTGAGTTACCAGTGTGGGAGGTGGACACACAACCGCTCCTCCACTGGTCTGGCTGCAGTGTCAGTATCATGAGTTAGCCCAAGCTCCTGGTGTAGAGCTAGAACCCACAACCTCCTGAGCTACCGTCCTCAGAGTCGAGACTGCAAACTGCAGAGCCACTGATAGTGTGGTGTGAGAGGGAGTGTAGGGACAGGCCCTATAGGGGGTCCCAAGGCCTACAGCTATGGGGGCCCCACAGTAATCAATACAGAGAACACTGGTGTGGTGTGAGGGGGCATAGGGACTGGCAATACAATGCCTCAGGGCCAACACTTACTGGGCCCCTCTGTAGTTAGTACAGAGGCACATTCATGTAGTACAAGAGAAAGGTGTAGGGACAGGCGGCACTGGAACCCCAGGACCCTCACATTTTGGCCTCCCCAGTAATCTGTACCCTTTCAGAAATACAAGTGCACAGTATGTTTGCTGCATGCATGCCACATGCTTATTCGGTCCCATAGCCGCCATATGGCGTCGGAACCATCCATTACTGAGCCCGACCCAAAATGGCCACCAGGAGAGAATGAGTTAAGCATGCGGCATGCATGCTGCACACTTGTATTTCTGTAAGGGTGTAGATGGACACCAGTGAAGTGTGAGAGGGCATGGACAGACTGCATATATACTGAAGAGAATGCACACTTTGACTCAGAAGCTCCCCACAGTTCCTCCTGTCTCCACTATTGTGGGATCCCTGTAAATGTGTGGGGACATTTATAGGTCTCTGGTCCCTGCAGAATAATAAAGCATCATCCTATGATCTAAACCAAAAGAGAAATAAAGACCTGCTCTATCCCTCCCAAGAAAAGGTAATTAAGAGCTGGGTTTTAGCTGCTGTCTTAATGTGAGAATGACTATAAAAAACATTGATCTTTAGAACAGCTGAGCGTCGAAGGGAACTGGCTGCTGTAACATAAAGATTTTCACTTCCTGAGGCAACTGACCCAGGAGAGCGCAACTGACATATAACAGCTCATTGGCAGTCGTGGATCCTGCTTCTGCTCAGATATGCAGTTGGGAGCATTGGGGAGGGGGGTCACAGGACTTGCTCAAGGTAACAATGTTAGTGGCAGTTAAAGGATTTGAATCTGGGTGTTTCTTTTTCACAGTGTAGTGCTCTGAGCACTGGAACACCGGGGCCCAGATATTCAAAAGGGTTGCGCATGGCGCAACAGTGTTGCGTCATGCACAACCCACTGATATGTCCCGGTGCGATATTTAAAAGGGAAAAGTGCGCCTGCACAAATCCCGATGCACCGGGGTGCATCAGTAATGTATGCAGGCACAGGTGGGGGGGGTGTGCCCATGCATAAACTGCACAGCCCGGGCCGTGCAGAGTTACGCAGGCGCAACCCCTACCTGTGCCTGCACAAAGTTACACTGAAAAGAACAAAGCCGAGGCCACCCACAGGTGAGCTGCCGATTGCAGGGTGCAACACAGCAGCTGCCACCTGTGGGTGGCCCTGAACTGTTCCGACCCGCACCGGCGGGCGCCCCCAGCATGCCTGATTGCGGGCTGGAAGTGTCCTGGCCCGGGTAGCGATTGCGGGCATAACGGTATTCGTCGAGTAGTCCGCATCATGGGCATCAGACCCCCCAAAGTCCAACATCCCTGGTGGTCCAGTGGACCGCGAGTAGCTCCGATCGCAGGCGGCATCCTCACCCCCACGTCCGAAATCCCTGGTGATCTAGTGGCCCCCACCCCACCCACCCACGGGGCCCTACCACCCCATTCCCTCAGCCGCGGGTGGCAGCACCCCACCTGCCTGCCACCCCGCCGCCCACCGACTGACAGCTCTGGTGAGGCTGCCGCATCATTGGTTCAGAGCATGAGCCAATGGGCGGCAACTCCACTGTAGTGTCCACTCTGACCACTTGTGCTGGCGCAGTTCCACTGCGCCATGCACAGTGGTGTGGCCAGGCGATATTCAAAGAAGTTATCGAATAGCACCCTGGCCACACCCCAGCAACTATTTTGAGCGCAGGGGCTTGTGCCACCAAATGGCGAGTTTGAATATCTGGGCCCCTGTCTTCTCTGGTCAATGAAGCTTCATTCTGAAGCAGCAGTGTATGTTATAGTGAACATTTCGACCTATACATTTTACTTCATTTAAAATTCTCCTTATTATGCTGTCTTGTTAGATGCTCTCCATCACCCATTCTAAGCCAGCTTTCACACTTTTTTGTTTATAATATATGGTTAGGGCTTGTTATGTATGGAATTAAGGGACTCTTAAAATGTTATTGGGCATGGCTGAAATGTTGTTGTACACATTCTATCATCAAATACACCTGTGTCCCTGCTCGTGCCAACTCCCACCTGCCCACCTGCTTCCTGCTTGTGTTGACTCCCACCTTCCAGCCTGCTTTCATTGTCACTGAGCTCTCCCTGCTCACACTGACTACTGCCTGAAGCCTGTGCAACGCCTTTAATATGTTGTTGAAGTTATATTGAACTTTGGACCTGTGAGTGCTGACCTTTCCTCATGCTGCCGCTGTGCAGCTTGAGTGTGTGTTCTCTTACCATTTGTAAAGCCCGAGGTGTTGTGCATCCCCAACTAAAACAATAGCCTTACAAACTACTCCTTTGTGTTTTAGTATATTAAACATTTTAGCATGTTGCTGCACTGTTTTCCGTCAGAAATGTATGGTAGCACCCTCCTTATATATCCATAGTATGAATCCACTATGTACAGTTGAAAAGTAGCCTCGAGGGAAGGGACTTTTTAAAAACTGCTAGTGGCGGCCATCTTTAGGTACTTGAGTCATTAATTATAAAATTGGTACTAAAAGCTGTTTTAAAAACATCTTAAAACAATAAAAATATACTGATGATTATGTCTGAAATATATTGATGCTAAAACACTGTCTGATGACATTTTTTACCAACAAATATTACTTCTTTACTGTGGTATCAGTATAAAAAAAGATGGGCGGTTTAAAAACATTTAGAAAAAGCTTTTCTTGAATTTTGGTAATACAGTACTACAGCTTATAAAATGGCAAGAAAAAATCTGAAAATGTCATTGGCCAAGAGATGTCACTTGACCGTGCATTAAAACTCTATAAATACACAGGTGCCAAATCTAATTTTCTCGGCCCCCCAAAAACAAAATACTTAGAGCCATTTTATAAGTGTAATAAGCCCCTCTGGTGTGTGCATCATAGGATTTTAATGCCTTTCAGGGCATTGCCGCTTACCTGGGTTTGGGAACCAACTCGGATCGTTTGGAGACTGGCCAGGGGAGGGAGGATCGACTGTCCTAGAGACAGCTGTCCACAATGGGGAGCCGTCCTCAATTGGAAAGGGGGACTCACCATTCTTCTGTTCATTTGCCACCTGGTGGAGGCTGGGAGATGGCACAGTGGGATCATAGCAAGGGGAGGAGCAGACGCAAGATGGCAGCATGCCTGCGCTCTTCTGCGCACTGTGTGCACGTGATTGCACACTGTCACCCTTGGGGAGAAAAACAGGAGCAGATGGAAAAAATGCCAGGCCCAACATTGCACATAGTCCTGTACTTCTGCCCCTCTCCTACCCTCCCTTCTGGTCACATCTGTACACAAGACTGCTGTTCTTTTTTTAATTTATATTTTATGCCCTCGATTCTCTGGGCTGGGCTGGTCCTCTGGCAAGGAGCCACTGGGCCATCCTTGGGTCCCCGCCTTACCCACCACAGCCTGCCCCCACAGAGCCTCGGTTTACCCTATGGGCAGGCCTATGGAGTGGTAGGCTACAACCCCATTGCACTCATCATCAGGCAGCTTCCCCAGATCTACTGGGGTCCTGTCAGAAGCCAGCACCAGGGTCGAGCTTTTTATTCTTGGTGCCCATGATCCCCCTTGCAACGTCAGCACGCCCACTGGGAGACCAATGCAGCAAGCACGGGTCCCCTCTACCGATGTCACCCCTCCCTTGCTAGGTGTTCTTGGTTGCACTGCCACCTGTGGTCACCCAGGTGGCAGTATTGCAGCAGAAATGGCAACCCCCCCATCCCTTCCTGGAGAAGGAGAGCAACCCATGAGATGCTTGATCCTTCTCCCCCAGCCGGCCCTTCAACAGCCCAGGGTCGTGCTCGAACCTGGGTCACTGGCGTCATGAGCGGTAGCTCTACCGCTGCACCAGCAGGCTGGCTGATACTGCTGTTCTCTTTTTGGTTCACCTGGTACAAAATGTTTAAGTAAATACATCTATAATATACTGTAAGTTGAAATGCTTCCAAAAATAATGTTTTCGTAATGCTTTCCTTGAGAAGTGAGATGCTCTAGAAATAAACAAACAAATAAGTTTCTGTACAATGTTAAGTTGAAATTTCTCTAAAATAATGTTTTCTAAAAGTTTTCCCTTAAAGGTGGACTCTTTAAATAAATTACACAGATTGCACCTAAATTTGACGCCAGAAAAGGACCACACCGGCCCATCTCGTCTACCCTTTACATCCTGCCCCACTCCCCACCACCATTATACTAATTCCGGATCTTCACCCCACCTCCCAACCCCATATAATTGTCCCATGCCCTCTTGAGCCCCTCCACCATTTCAGCTCCTACCACCTCCTCTGGCAGCCTGTTTCAGGCCTCTAACACCCTCTCCATGAAGAACTGCCCTCTGAGATTGCCTCTGTATTTCCCACCTTCTATTCTAAGGCTATGTCTCCTCATGTTTGCTCCCTCCTTTCTCTGAACAAGCCCTCCTTTACCCTATTAATCCTCTTCAAGCACTTAAAAGTCTCAATCACGCCCCCCTCTCCCACCAGGTCTCTAATGGGTACAGAGTTAGCTCCTTGCACCTCTGCTCACATGGTTTATCCTGCATCCCCCGCACCATCCTGGTAGCTCTTCTCTAAGTTAATTAAGTACTGTATTTCATTATTTATATAAATAAATATTACACTTGTGCACTATGCCCCTCCCCAATACCCGTCAACTGGTATTTCACAAAGTCTATACTGCCAACTTTTTTGCTTGGTTATTGATGCGCCCTTGACCCAGCCTGCAGCGAATGGGATTCAAACTGTTCTCTCCTTCCCACATTTCCCAGGCTAATTGTACATCAGCCACCCACCACGAGAAGGTCATGTCTTTTTCACTTAAGCGTGTGCGGAAAAACCCAGCCAGTCAATAAATCCATTATTACTCAGCTGGAAATGCAGGCAAGCTGGGGGGTTAGCTGCTAGGCAAGCAGGACTGGCATTTGCGCTGCAGAAGCCACAGTTTTAGTTAAAGGTAAAGGGAACGAGCCAGTCAGCCAACCTGTAAATTACTTTGCAGTGGGGAGAGAACGAAAGATCCATTTTACCAGAAACTAAAAAAGGTGACATCTTCACAGAGGCAAGACTGTGAGCCTGGAAACACTGGTTTAAATCCCAAGAGAGCCATTTACTCACAGTGTGACGTAAAAATGTTTTACCAGGAAAGACATACTGACCTGATAACTTGTTTCCAGAAGCGGGCGGGGGTTTGGGGGAGTTATGGAAGGTAGTACAGAAGAAGAAAATAAATAAATAAATAGCAATTAACAATGTTACAAAAATAATAGTTGTATACAGCAGTACATTACATCAAAAGGAGCAGAATCACGCCACACCTCGCTCCACGCTGGCAACCGGGTTCGAACAGCTCGGGCGCGAGGTTGGCCAGAGAGAGATAGCTGGGCGATCAGCGGCGGCAGCTTTCTCCGGGGAGGGTTCTTTATCCCGGCAAGCGGAGTAATTCTTGTGGAGGCCAGCGCAACGGCAAGTCGGGGTCCTAGGGGCTGGATTGATGGGGATGTAGGTCAGCAACCAGTCAACCTCAGACCATAGGGAGGGGAAGGGATGTTGCCAATGTCGGCGTTCACGCCTTGACGTGCAGGGCTCGCGACGTCACGCAGGGAGAAAATTAGAAATACCCCCACTGGAGCCGAGAAGACAGAGCCGGAAGCCGGGGTCTCTCAGGCCGGAGCTGCCTGCAGCCCCGCGGACCCTGACACTGCTAGATCTGGGGGATTGCCCCCACCCTGACTCCGCCCCGGGGGTATCCGCAGCAGAATGGAGGGACCTGGGACTGACAGGTAGGCTCCAGCAGAGACCAGGCTTAATGGGTGACTCCGATGATGTGGCTCCAGTGGGTAGTAGGTGGGAGTAAAATTGTGGATAAAAAAAAAAAGCAGAATCATTTCCGGTTCATTAACCCACCTAACTGGAAATGAAATGGCTAAAAGCAGGAACCTACTGAAAATGAAGAGCTACACATTAGCTGGACTATCTGAGGTAAATAAACTGAAGAAAAAAAACCCAGAAATCATGACAAACCGTATGCACAAGGAGGTTCTTTGGTATGTCTTGAACCATGCTACGACCATGAAACTCGTGGTTTAGTGGTTAGGCTTGTGGAGCAAAAGGTCACAGGTTCAAGCCCCACCAGAGCCACAAACTCACTCTGTGACCTTCAGTAAGTCACTTACCCTCCTATCACTCCAGTCCACCCAGCTGCAGAAACTGGTAGAATAAAGACCCCACTGAAAATGAGATGCTGCATCTCAGGTGGGCTACCTTGGGGGGAAAAAACTGTTAAAAAATAAAGTCAGAGGCCATGGAGTTTATCACAGCTCAGCTTCACTTGCAGCAAGAAAGATTCATAGCTAGATGGCTCCCCTTTGAACAACTTGTAAAGGAAATAGAGGGCACCTCAGTCCTGGACCAAACAGGCACTATGTAGGGAAACCCACAATTATAGCATCAGTCACCTAGTTTTCACTGCCAGTCCCCAGGTTTTTGGTTGTGGGAGGAGTGGCAGAGGGGGAGGTGGGATAGTATAGGGTTTTTAACACATAAAATCAACAGTTATAATGGTTGAATATGACAGCCAGTCTGGCTGGTAACAGAGAAACGATTCTAATGAGCTCTTTTCTTTTCCACACTTCGAGCATGCTGTAGGTATTCTGCCAGGTGGTATGGGACACCCGCAGGTGTAAGTACCCAAATGTACTATATCGGAATGGACAGGTCAGCATGCTTCATTGGAGGGGAAGGTAAAATTAAGGAATTCATACACGTAAAATGCATGTCCAGAAGAAACATAGAATTTGACGGCAGATAAGGACCGCATGGCCCACCCAGTCTGCCCATTTCTCTACCTACTGGATAAGCTGCAGATCCTAGTTAACCAGCAGCCTACTTCTTCTTACCCCCACCCCCCAGAATTGCCTTATGACTGTCCCATGCATGCTTGAATTCCACCACTGATTTTGACTCCACAACCTCCTCTGGAAGGCTGTTCCATGCATCCACAACCTGCTCTGTGAAAAATACTTCCTTAAATTACCTCTGAGCCGCCTCTATCTTCAAATTGTGCCTCTTATTCTTGCACACCTCTTTTTGAAAGATGCTACCTCTTGGCTTGTTGATTCTCTTGAGGTACTTGAAAGTTTCTGTCATGTCCACTCTCCCTCCTTTCCTCGAGGCTACATATTAAGCTCCTTAAGTCTCTCTTCATATGTCTTCCAGTGCAGACCCTGCACCATTTTAGTTGCCCTCCTCTGGACAGCTTCCATCCTGTCTATGTCTTTGGAGATTGGGTCTCCAGAACTGCACACAGTACTCCAGATGGGGTCTCACCAGTTGTCTGTACAGAGGATAATAACTTCCTGTTTTCTACTGGTGATGCCTCTCCCATGCATCCCAGTATCCCCCAGCCCTCCTTGCTGCCCTCTCACATTGCTTGCCCACCTTTAGGTCATCTGATATGACTACCCCTGGTCCCTTTCCATTTTGTTGTTGTTAGTATCTCACCCCCATTGTGTACTCTTCCCTGGGTTTTTGTTTCCCGGTGCATTACCTTGCACTTTAGCATTGAATCTAAGCTGCCATACATTTGACCATTCCTCTAACCTTGCCAAGTCCCTTCTCATCCTTTCCACCCCACCCTGTGCATCAACTCTGTTGCAGATCTTAGTGTCATCTGCAAAGAGACATACTTTTTCTTCCAGTCCTTCCAATGTCGCTATAAAGACATTGAAAAGGACCGTCCTAATACTGAACCTCATGGTACCCCACTAGTAACCCTCCTTTCTTCTGAGTAGACTCCATTTACTATTACCTCTGTGTCCTATTCTCCAGCCAATTCTTACCCAGGCTGTCATCTTGGGACCCGCCTCCCAGGCTGGCTAACTTGTATATTAATCTTTGTGTGACTGTGTCAAATGCCTTGCTAAAGTCTAGGTAGGCCATGTCCACAGCCCCTCTCTGATCTACTACTTTGGTCACCCAGTCAAAGAAATCTATCAGATTGTCTGGCATGACCTTCCGCTAGAATCCATGCTGCCTAGGGTCCTGTGCCCTCTGGCCTCTAGATACTCAACAATTCTTTCCTTCAGAAGTGATTCCATCATTTTCCCTATCACTGAGGTTAAACCAACAGGTCTGTAGTTTCCTGCTTCTGCCTTGCTCCCACTTTTGTGAAGGGAATCACATCTGCCCTCCTCCAGTCCTCGGGTACCACCCCATCCTCCCATGATTTGTTAAAAGGGTAGTCAGTGGTGTCACTAGTTCTACCCTTAGTTCTTTAGAATTCTGGGATGAATCATCAGGCCCCATTGCTTTGTCCACCTTCAGTTTTAAGAGTTCTTTCAGAACCCTTTCTTCTGTAAATGGGCTGGTATCAACTTCTGTATCCAGAGTGTTACTACTGTTTGTTTTATGTACCTCCCCCTCTTCATTTGTAAATACTGAGCAAAAATATTTGTTTAGTATCTCTGCCTTTTCACAGTATCCCTCTGCCCACCCTCCCTCCCCTTTATTAAGCCTCACTATCCCTCCCTTGGTCTTCCTTTTCTCCCTGATGTACCTATAAAAGGTTTTATCCCCCTTCTTAACTGAGTTGGCTATCTTTTCCTCGGTTTGGGCCTTTGCTGTTCTGACTGCCTTCCCAGCTTCCTTTTGCTTTAACTGATACAGTTCTCTGTCCTGCTCCTTCTGTGATTCCTTGTACTTCCTGAATGCTTTCTTTTCTCTTGAACCTTCACTGCCACTTCCTTTGAGAACCATAGTGGTTTCTTACATCGTCTTGTTTTATTTATTTGCTTCACACAAGGCTCGTTACCTCTGTGATGGCAGTTTTATTATTCCCCATTGTTCTTCCACCCCTCCTTCCTGCCCATTTGCTAGTGCATTCCTTAGGCACTCACCCATTTTGGAAAGTCAGCCTCCTAAAGTCCAGTACTTTTGTCTTTATATGGCTTGACTCTATTGCTGTGTTTATTGTGAACCATACTGTTCAATGGTCGCTAGTTCCCAGATGGCTACCCACTTCTACATCTGTGATCTCTCTCCATCTCCATTTGAGAGAATCAAGTCTAATATTGCTCCTCTCAAGTGGGCTCCAGTACTAGTTGTCTAAGGCATGCCCCTGTAGGACATCTAGAATAACTGCACTCTTCGAAGTGGCAGCTGCAACTGCACTCCAGTTAACATCTGGCATATTCAGATCACCCATCAGCAATATCTCCCCTTTTTCTGCCATTCTAAGTATACTTTCTATCATTTCCCTGTCCATTTCCTCCCCTGAGAAGGGTCTGTGTTCAACCCTGTGCATATTGTGGTGCCATTGCCTGTCTCCAAATTTACCCACAGTGCTTCTTCTCCTCCCTGTTTACCCTTTTGTTCTGTTGCTTTTATTCCTTCCCTTATGTAAAGAACTACTCCTCCTCCTCCTCCTCTTTTACCCTCCCTGTCCCTCCTGTAGACAGTGTATCCTGGTATGTTTATGTCCCAGTCATGGTTTTGTGTGTACCATGTTTCTGTGACTACTACGATATCCAGATGTTCGTCCTCCATCAAGGCCACTAATTCAGGAAGCTTGTTACCCAGACTATGGGCATTGGTACTCATTGCTCTCCATTTTTTGATGGCTTTACCTTCTGTTGCAGCATCCCCCACTGACCGTTCTACCTCGGTCTTTTTCTCATTTAGTACCCTGTTTTGTAGGGAGAGGCTGGGATTTTCCTGCTGCTTGTCAGTGCCTCCCCCTTTGACTAGTTTAAAAGCTTGCAAATGAAGCATTTAAATCGATTTCTAAGAAAATATCTTAGAAATTAGCATCCTAGGCAATTGTGGGGAAAAAAGAAAAAAAGTTTGGTTTCTAAATACCAATGAAGAAGAGGGAAGAGGGATAAAGCACGAGGTAGCTCCAAGATGCCTACCTCTTAGCTGTCCTTGATTTTAGAGAAGTCTCTGATTTTGCCTCAAATTTCCTCTGCCCCTCCTAAAATTTGTGTTTCCATGACTGCACAGTAGGGATTGTCACATAAAGTAATATCAAACATTAGAGTTAAAGGCTTGTTGTTCTTTGGAAAATGTATTTTACACCAAGCACCTTATTCCACTAGCTTCCTGAGTGGATACCAGCAATTTTTACGATGTCTCCCTGAGTTTGGTCCCCTGTCCCTGATTTCTTTCAGCCTTGTCCCTGATTTCTGAGGCAGGAGGCTGAGAGGTATGCTCATATGTAATTTCAAACAGGGCACCAAAATGCTAGATTTTTTTTTTTTTTACGTTCTATTTATCCCTCCTATCTCCTCTTGGTGCCCACTCCTTCCGTCCGCTCATTTCCACCACTCCACCTTCATGGGATCTGCCCCTAGAGTGCCTCCTTTCTCTTACCTCCTGCACAGCGGGGTATGTCCCTTCTCGGTGGTCTTGGATGGAACCGGAGCAGCTTTCATCTAGGGCTGCCGAGAGGTGTTTTTCCGTTTTTCTCCCTTTAATCCCCTACCCTCTGAGATGTCTGGTGCTTGGGACATATGTCCCGAGTGGTGGCGTGCTAACGCACGCCTTACCTCTCATGCGCCGTCCAACATCTCTCCTCCCCGACTCTGCAGTACGGAGCCGCCTCCATCCCTTACTGCTGCTGATGCTTCCACTGGCTTGAAGGGATGCAGAATGCTAGTGCGTTCTTGGTCACCCACCCCTGAGGGAGGAGAGCATCCGTTGGGACACTTGATCCTCCCTCTCCCCTGCCGACCCCCAGCCACCCGAGTTTGTTCCCGAACCCCGGTCGCCAGTGTAGCGCAAGGTGTGGCATCCAGTGCCTCAACCCTCAGCGCCACCGGGCTGGCTTCAAAATGCTAGATTTGAAAACAGTTTGGTTACACTTCATTTTAACTGTCAATTAACCTCAGTGTAATTACTGTAACTACACTATAACTACAAAGTAGTTGAATACAACAAACATGTAACTACAGAGTACTTAGTTGCGTGAAATGGTAGCTATGCTTGTCAGATATTTTGTGTCTCAGGTTCATCTTTGGAAGAGACATGCAAAGCACAGAGAAGGTCTCCAGAAAGTCAACATGAACACTGAAGACAGACTCATGATATTTCTGTATGTAACAGACTCTACTCTAAGTTCCCTGTAATTCTAGTGTAATAGTGAGCTGGCCCACCGGCATAGTAGTAGCATTACTGCCTACAATGCATTCATGAACGAGCCCGGAGCATCAGAGGACCAGCCAGGGGGAGGTTGGATGAGCAACCCAGGGACAGCTCTCCACCTCCGCCGGGGAGGGTTGGTGGCACCCGGCGCTTAGGTGACACCTGCTGAGATTGAAAGTACAATAAGCTGAGAGACCACACAGGAGAGGGAAGGCAGTGGCGGATGTCTGTGGGCATGTGTAGGAGCACGCATGCCCTAATGCTGACGTCATTGCACAGCCACACCTTGGGGGAACTGACGCAACAACTAAAAACTCTGTGCAGCTGCACACCGTGAAGTCCTCCAGCCCAACGCCGAATGATGCCACAGCCAGCCCCAGGACCGAACTTGGTATATTTTGGTCTCTCCTGTGGGAACCGTGCTGTGAGGGGCAAGTCACGGGCCTGGGTTCTGAGTGGCTGCTGGAGGATGCCATTGTGGGGCGTGGAGGCACAGAGTCAAGGATATCCCCGCCAAAAACACAGCGATGAAACAGAATTGAAAAAAATTAATAAAATAATTAGGATTGATGTGTAACCATAGTTTTTCATCAAGAATTATCTATAAGCAAATCTGATGGTGCAGCAATAGCGCTACCGCTCACAACGGTGGCGAACCAGGCTCATAAATAAGCCCAGAGCATCAGAGAGTCAGCCAGAGGGAGGTTGGACAAGCATTCTGTGGACAACTGTCCTCTCTCCGGGTTGGGGGGCCGTAAGCTCCCGGAGTGCGCATGACACTCAGTGGAAACTAGGTGTACACCAGGCAGAACCATGTACTGCTGGGGCAGAGGCACGACTCATCTGCAACTCCGAGGGAAACCAGAAGCCGAAAACCCTCGGGGACAGCAGCAGGATGATGCTTCCAGGGCTCTCTCCTGAATGACATCCCAGTTGTAAGTCTTAGATGGGGCATTTGGTTGATCTCAGTCTCCCCCACTCCCCTGGGGAGCCCCACCATGGTGGCCAGCTGCAGGCCACCCAGTCTGGGCATCTTGGGGAGGATGCCAGGTGGGCAGTCCAAGGGGAGACAAATAAGGGGTACATCCCTACCTGAACCAATCAGTGAAATAAACAGAATAAAAAAGAATTATATATAAACATTTAAAATATCAAGCATATTTATGCAGATAACTCTACTGACATTTGAGCTTTTCCTTTATAGACTATTCCAGAGGAAGACCTATGGTCAAAACATTGGTTTAACAGGTTTTCTATTGCCAGCATGCATCCAGTTAACCCTTTGGTTATATAGTATCCGCAGCCTGCACTCTGACGCAGCACCCTATTTTTGTTCTTTTATTTACGGGCTGAGGCAGGGTTACTAGATCCCATTTCTGAAAAGCACCTTGACTTCGTATTTCCAAAACTTGCCCTTGAAAAAGCACCCCACCAGCCACCCCCAGACCCATCAGAGATTTATAGCATCAGGATGTCCTCTTTGCATCCAACTCCATAAATCCTGCTGGTCAGGAAATCACCTTAGCTGGCTGCTGCCCCTCCATATCCCACCTTATTATGCCTGCTTGAGTTGGATATTTGTTAGTAAGTCTCTTGTGATATACAGTGGCCTAATTAAGTGTGTAAAATGCTTTTTAAGTGAGCTGGGGGGCACCGAGGGAGTGGGAAGTTGTCTGTGCTAAATCAGTGGAAGGATTCAAACAAGGGAGCCATGGACATATGGGACTGATAAAGGCAGTAGAAGGAGTGGGGGAGGAGAACAAAACAGTGAATTGCCACTATAGATGGGCTGACTGGATGGGCCAAAGAATCTTCTCCTGTCATCAGCCTCTGTCTTTCTGTCTTCATTTATCTAACAAAGGAAATGGAACGGAACTCTGTCAGGTCACTTTTATTGATTGATTTTTTATTAATAAATTATTTTGTTTAATCATTTTCAGAGCCCTGTATGGACTGGGTCATGTACCTTAAGACCTTTTGGCAGAGCCGGCCCAGTAGTGAAGAGGTCTGAGGCACTGGCACCTTACCTTGTCCCACACCAGGAACCCATGTTTGGGAATGAGCATGGGTCATCGGGGGGCTGCCGGTGGGGGGTTAAATTGAGGCAGCTCTTCTGTCCCAGGGAGGGATGTGGAGTTTCTCTGGCTCTTGGCTGCTGCCAGGTGGAGGTTTGATGGCAGTGCCAAGGGGGGGACCTGGTGCTATGCCTGATGGGAGGAAGAAGCTGTCACCGCAGCCTCGGAGTGCATGCACATCCGTGTACCAAGGTCTTGGGTTAACGGGGAGAAAATGGGGAAAAAGAGAGCACCGGGGCAGGGAGGATGATGTCCTGAGCTTGGGGGCAGATACAGTCCTCTCGAAAAGAAGACCTGAGCGGAACCTATCCGGTGTCCCCAACGAAAGAAAAACCTGTATGAAAAAAAAAAAGACCTCTTGTCTTTCTGTGCTCCGGGTCGCCCCCTCCTCTCCACCATGAGACATTTGCTGACCATTCCAAGATCAAGACTTAAACAATCAGGGAAGTAAGGCTTTCACAGTAGCTGTAGAGGACACAGCAGGAGATTAGAGGGAGGCCGATTAAGGGGTAATGTGAGGAAGTTTTTTTCACAGAAAGGGTGGTGGATGCATGGAATGGCCTTCCTCAGGAAGTGGTGACTATGAATACAGTGCAGGGCTTCAAACAGGCATGGGATAGGCATAAGGGTGCAATACAGATGAGTATGAATAGATAGGCCATTGACAGAGCTAAGGCCGATGGCATGATTCATAAGGCAGCAAAGAAATGGGCAGACTGGATGGCCCTTGCGGTCCTTATCTGCCATCAACTTCTGTGTTTCTATGTTTCTGTCCCATTCATTTGGAATGTCCTCCCTACTGGCTTTCAATCTGCTCCCTCGGTGAATGCATTTAAAAAGGCTTAAAAACATATATTTTTTTATCAGGCTTTTCGTAACATCATGGGACCTTAGTTTTCTGATTTTATATATTAGCTGTGACTACACGCTTCAAATGATTTCCAGCTTTTTCTATATTTGGTATTAGCATTCTATACTTTCGTTGTATTTTATGTTTGCTTGCACACATGTGCAAGAAACATAGTGCCATCATATGAGTTTTCTAGAGGTGTGTCAGCCTCTTCAATTCAGTCGGTGTGTTTGCAGGCGCGATGCTTGGGTGCGCCAATCACTGCTGCAGCTGTCTATGACAGCACGAAATGCAGTGGCATACAGTTGAAAGGGGAAGCTCCGCTTCAGTGAGCAGAGCTCTCCCCTCCTACGCACACACTATGTGGCCAACAGGGGTGCTCAATCCCCGTCGGCTCACGCCTCCCCCAAACAACAGCTGTCCAGGTGCCACGCTGGGAGCCCACCCCAGCGTAGCAAGAACTGTCATAGCCAACGGGGGTGCCGAATCCCCCATCGGCTCCACGGCTGCACGCTCCCCCCCAAAAAAGCTTTCCATGTGCCACGCTGGGAGCCCACCCCAGCGTGGCAAAGCATGTTATGGCTGACGGAGTTCCCAATCCCCGTCCGGCTCCAGCCCCAAACAGCCTTTCCAGCTGCCCGCTGGGAGCCACCCCAGCGTGGCAAATGTCCTATGTTGTCTCAAAACCTGTAAAGAAGAAAACCTTCCCTCGTAGTCTCCCGCCCCCACAACCGCACCCACCCACTGCGCACCTGCATCCCCACCCCCACCCCATACACTCCGGGCTCGTAGCAGCGATCGCATCGGTGGACGGGAACACGTCTGCACTCTTCAAAGCCGACCGCGAACTGAGGATATGCCAGTAAGCTGTATAATGGAATAAATAGGGTTTTTCAACTTTGTTGCATATCTCAGGCATTTTTGGGAATTTTGGGCCCAAATTTCAACATGGGTTTTGAGACCCCTCCTCATGAATTCTTGCACTGCCATGGCATTAATCGGCCGGCAGGGTGATTTAGTCACTGCGTAGAATCACTCTTCGACCATTAACTAAACGACACTGCCAGTGTTCATAAGGTGGGCTTCAAAGCCTATGTTGAAAATTTGGTGAAAAATTCCTAAATGACTTTACGTACAGCATTGCGCAGTTCCTACGCACGCTTGTAAGTTCGCGAATTTTCAATATTTTCACTCCAGATTTTCAAGATTGCCATTTTACCACACCTCCTTATGACCAGTACAGCTGTCATTTTCACATCTCACCCAAAATGTGTTTCCGCCCATATGGCGCACAGTGGCTGAATCGGTGTGCAAAATCAATGTACGGGACACATTAAGAAATCACAGTGACACTGTTCATGAGCAGAGGTCTTAAAACGGCTATGTTGAAAATTTGGTGAAATAATTCCTAAAAGTGACTGTTTTACGAGCGTGCGTTGCAGAGTTCCTACGCACGCTCGTAAGTTTGCAAATTTTCAATATTTTCACTCCAGATTTTCAACAGTGTCATTTTACCATGACTTCTTATGAGCAGTACAGCTGTCATTTTTCACACCTCGCCCACAACGTGTTTCCGCCCATGTAGCGCACAATAGTGCAGTCGGTGTGCGAAATCAATGTATGGGACACATTAAGAAAATCACAGTGGCACTGTTCATGAGCAGAGGTGTTAAAATGGCTATGTTGAAAATTTGGTGAAAAATTCCCAAAATGACTGTTTTAGGAGGCGCCGTTCGCCAGTTCCTACCTGCGCTGGCAAGTTTAAATTTGTAATATTTGCACACCTGATTTTCAACAGTGCCATTTTACTGCACTTCCTTATGAGCAGTACAGCTACCATTTTCACATCTCGCCCAAATGTGTTTCGCACATGTAGCGCATAATGGTACAGTCGGTGTGCGAAAACAATGTTTGGGACAGATTAAGAAAATCACAGTGACACTGGTCATGAGCAGAGGTCTTAAAATGGCTATGTTGAAAATTTGGTGACAAAACTCCATAAAATGACTGTGTTACGAGTGAGCATTGCGCAGTTTCCACGCACCCTCATAAGTTCATGAATTTGTAATATTTTCAGTCCAGATTTTCACCAGTGGCATTTTTCCACACCTCCTTATGAACAGTACAGCTGCCATTTTCCACAACATGGCCAAAATGTGTTTTCACACTTTCAGCGCAGAAATGCGTGGTCGCTGTGGGAAATCATTGTTCGGGACAGATAAAGAAAATCACACTGACACTGTTCATGATTGGAGGTCCCAAAATGCCTGTGTTAACAATCTGCTGTAAAAAAATCCCCAAACTAGTTACATTACGGGTGTCGTTGCACAGTTTCTACGCTCCGTGACTTCACCAGTTTTTTTAAGATTTTCACAGCAGATTTTCAACATTGCCATTTTTTACACCTCCTCATGAACAGTACCGCTGTAATTTTTCACATCCTGTTCGAATGTGTTTTTGCACCTGTGGTGCCAAATGCCGTAGTCGCTGTGCAAAAGCAGTTTTCGGCTAACAAACTGATATTGCCACTGTTCAAGAGGTGGGGGTCACAAAAAAACCATGTTGAAAATTTGGAGTGAAAATACCAATGAATGCCTGAGTCGTTAGGATTTCCGACCATAATGCCCCACCCTGTAGAGAATGACAGGCATCAGGGGTGTGACTTGCGATTCTTGCCTGTAATGCTCATACCATTCCACCCCCACCCTGCAGCCAGTGAGAGGCATCAAGGTGTGCCTCGGACTCTTCGGGCCCAAACTTCACTCCATTCTCCTATACCGCACCTATCTCACTGTATTTCCTGATGGAATGGGGTGCACATAAGGGCCAAAGACCCCAAGGCACAGTGACACTTGTCAGTGTCTGCAGGGTAGGATGTGGTGAAATGGCGTGGTCGTTATGCCTGACGACCCAAAGGCACACCACAATGCCTGTCACTCTCTGCAGGGTGGTGGTGGGGTTGGCTTCAGTTCAATACTTCACTGCCATTCCTATTATGCAGCTCTGTAACTTCTACCTACCAATGCCAATGCCAGCAAGCAAACATTCGGCATTGACAATGCTGTTGATTATTCTGAAGTGCTCTGAGCCCTTAGGACAGATAGCTATAAAATTAGACCTACCCAGCCTTGCCTGTTTTACTAGGGTAGTAGATGCAGATGAGGGCATTTTCAGCCACGATGCAGTGAAAAGCCATCTAATTATACAGTCAGGGCAGGTGTAATAATTGGTTTATTCAACACAGAGGTGTGCTGCACAAACAAATAGCTGCCCTTGATTGGCTTCATGGTTGATTGCATACATACATAGAAAGTACACACAGGACTTATTTGCCTCTGGTTCTACCCACCCCAGTTGTATAAATAGGGGACATGACATGAGCTGACTTATGATGTCATTTTTATCTTCACGAGAGGGTACTGGTCTGTTGACATCTCATGAATTGCGGAGCCATGAGGGAGACAGCAACGGACCAATCTGCTCGAGTGAAGATATGAATGATATCTGAAGTCAGCCCATGCCATATTTGATTCATATAACATGTGCTTCAGTAGTTTTGTGATGGTAAAAAGTTATTACAGTAGAAAGAAACTAAATGTAAACTGTGCACCTCTGTTCAATGGCTCAGAATAGAGAACACATGATGGCTTGCAGCAGAATAACTCATTTATCTTCACTAGTGAGTGGCAAGACCCATAACCGTAGGATTCTTGAGATTTTTATATATTTTGGATAATAAAAAATGGTCACGCTAGGTATGTTGAAACCAGGCTTTAGAGCAGCAGGGCAACAGAAAATGCCCCACCCCCAAAAAGCTAGTTTGAGCTATAAATAATAAAAACATTACCACACCTGTCAAATCTACTGATGCAGGCAGTGGATATGGACAGACTAGGTGGGCCTAGCGGCCTAGTGGTCCTCATCTGCCATCAACTACTATGTTAATACGTTATTTTTCTAGGTACCACCTATGCTGGGCACCATGATTTTTTTTCCCGATACGAACCCTTGCCAGGTCTACAATGCTATTTCTAAGGCAAATGTGGTGGCAATGTTTTGTTTTTGTTTTTTTAGGAAAAAAAGACTACTTAAAACATTTATAAAATACGGAAATTTTGGTGGAACTAGAATATGTCACAACCAAATAGTACTGGAAAATGCATGGAATCTCTCATGGGACAAAAAATGTAGGGTGTATTCTCTGTAACTGCGCTATGCTAATAGTGGTGGTCCGATAATCTACACAATCACCGCTACTCTGAGGCACTTCTTCTGCACCCCTAATCTGACAGCAAATCTAGGGACACATACAGAATCAGTAAACCAGACTCATAGCTGACATATATAGATTCCCAATAGTTCTCTGTCGGTATTATTGTCTTTGGAACTTCTGTCTTTCAGTACCTCTCACTTTTCAGAATTTCTCTCAGAGCTTCCAGCCTCTGGTAAACATCCTGGGTGGGATTTTCTATCAGGTGCATGCAAGACATGCGTCCATATTTCAGCTGAATGCTCCATTCCAAGATGTGTCCAGATGTGCGCCTAGTCACAAACATCTGGATGCATCTGTGACATTTCCATGGTTTACGGTCATTCTTGTTGTAACTGCAGGACTCACATCCATCTGTCCAACACAGGTGTGGAATTTCATCTGGGAAGTTCAACCAACTTTTCTGGTCTAACTTCCCAGGTGGATTTCTGCACTCGCATCCGAAAAATGGATGCGGGGCTTTGAAAATGCTGCCTCTGTTTCTCTGTCTGTCTCCCCGCCCCCCATCCCTCACAGTGTGCCTCAGTTGTCTGTCTGTCTGTCTCCCTCCCTTGAGTGTACAACTGCAGCAGCACGGGTGTGTTTTAACTTGGCAATCAGCATGACTAGCCAGAGCCTCTGATGTCTTTAAACAACAGTACTAGTTAACCAGGAAGAGTTCATCACTTCACAGGTTTTGCACAGCCTGGTAGTTTAAAATTTCAGATTTCACTTTTGCTGTTAACTATTGCTTTCTGATGATTGGCTCCCTTGATTTTTAATACATTTCTAATGTTGTGCGGACCTGCAGAAAATATGGCAGCCCCATACCATTTCCTGTTTTAACCCTTTGTTTACAATATTTGTCCTATAAACACTCAGCAGGCAAAGAAAGGGGTGGTGCATTCCCATTACATCAGACAAAATAACCAATGAGAGAGCGGCAGCACCCAATTTCCCTCAGAATCCAACATGGCACTCCTGGCAAGGGTTTGTGCTAAACTGTCCAGAAAAATAAAAGAATAAAACAGGCTCAGTGGCGTTGAGGGCTGAGGCACTGGATGCCTTACCTTGCGCCTCACTGGCGACCGGGTTCGGGGAATAGACTCAGGTCATCGGGTGCCAGCACCGGGGGTCACAGCAGGATTGAGCAGCTGGAAGGCAGCTCTTCTTTCCTGTGGTGGTCACCACCCCCCATAGTCCCGCTGCCACTGGGTGGAGGTTCAGTGGTCAGCGTAGGCAGAGGGGGCGACACGTAGTGGGAGGGTATCTTGAGACGTGGCGTGTGCATGCCTCCACATGCACACGTGTGTCCGAGGTAGGGGGCTGGGTTCAGGGAGAGAATGAACAAAAATACTATAAAATATATAAAGAAAAAAGGAAGTCTGTAACGAAGACAACAAAAAAAAAAATGCTGGCCCGGGGCTGCCTGTATGGTCACCAGACGTGGCATCCAAAGCGGTAAGGGTAGGCCCCAGAGGACCTGCACTTGGGGAAGGGGGTAAGCCAGAGAAGGACATCAGGTGGGCTGGACCTCAGTGTCACCGCTGATGGTGGACACAAATGACAGTAGGACTGATGGGGAAGTTGTCCTGGCCACATAAAGCACAGTAAGTAAAAAAAAAAAGTAAATGATTTCAGTTTTGTTAGTTGTGGGGCTCATTTGACATAACCATTGTAAAAAGAACATTTTTATTAACTAGTACTGCTGCTTTACAGGACCCAAAGAGAGTTACTTTAGTGCGACTTGTGTAGGAAGATCTATATATCCTGTCACTGCAACTCAGCTAATCTGTTTTGCAAAATATTCACCTTTATCAGAGATCCAATAACAGACTATAAATAGCTATAAAATGTTTAACAGTAAATCACAGTAACAGATAACACTTCTGTTTCCTTTTCAGACAATCTATTTTCTCTTGCAGCACAAGATAGCCGCCAAATAAAAATTTCTCTTTGATGCTTAAACATATTTCTTTTTCTACTTGCCAGTGTCTCATCTTATAAGCTCAAGAGACCACTTAAGAGGCTGTGGGTTGGGGCTCTAACAACCTGCAGTGCTCGGTGGTCTAATTCTTACTTATAGAATTCTTTTCTTTTTCCTGTTGACCTCTGCTCCCCTCCGATGTGCCCAGATTTGCATTATCTGCTTTGTTGACAACAGCACTGCCGTTAAGTGTTCCTGATGTGATTGATCCTCCTCTCTGTCTGTCTCACAGCTGTTTACAGTAGTAATCTTTCACTTATGTATTCTGATTAGAATTCACAGCCACTGGTCTCCCTTTACTACCTGCTAATATGGTTGAGCTTTGTATGTTTTGTTTATCATGGCACTGAAGTCACTTCGAAAGTAATGCAGTTTGGCATAGGTTTGCATATCTGACACGTACACATACATGACACGTACACAAACACTGACACGGTTATTCATTTGTCAACACCTTTCTCACCCATGGCAGCCAAAGTGGGATGTAACATCTCATTTTCAATGGGGTCTGGCTTTTACCTGGTTTTACAGCTTGGGGAACTGAAGCATGGGAAAGCTAAGAGAACTGCTTAAGGTTACACAATCAGTATGGCATCAACTGACATCCATCCATAGACAGTATCTAGCAGTCTGTCTATCAACAGTATCTGTCTCTTTGTCTTCCTATCTATCTATTTATCTATCTGCCTACCTAATATCAATCTATCTGCCTATCTTAAGACCCAGCTGAGGTGTGTTTGATGTACTCTGGTTCAAATGAGATGCACTTAGGTATACCTCAACTGCACAACCATCAGAGAGGTGTACATGAGGTTCAGCAGCAGTGCACTTACCATGTAATTTAGGTGAGTTGATGTGTGTATAAAAAAATGCTAATTAGGTACATGTCAGTGAGGGGTAGTGTTCAACGTAGGTTGAAGTCAGGAGGTACAGTTGATGTACGCCTTCAAAATTCTAATTAGGTACAGCTCAATAAAGTGTGCTCCTCAACCTCAGATGTAGTTAGGAGATGGGGTTGATGTGGGTCTAAAAATGCTAATTAGGTACACCTTGGTGAGGTGCACACCTCAGCACTCAGGGTGTAGTCAGGAGCTGGGGTTGATGTGTGTCTAAAATGCTAATTAGATACACCCTTGGAGAGGTGCACACCTCGACTTCAGGTGTAGTCAGGAGATGGGGTTGATGTGTATCTAAAAATACTAATTAGGTACAGCTTGGTGAGGTGCACACCTCGACCTCAGGTGTAGTCAGGAGATGGGGTTGATGTGTATCTAAAAATGCTAATTAGGTACACCTTGGTGAGGGGCAAACCTCAACCTCAGGTGTAGTCAGGAGATGGGGTTGATGTGTGTCTAAAAATGCTAATTAGGTACACCTTGTTGAGGTGTTCACCTCCACTAGAGATGTAGTCAAGAAGTGTACTTGAGGTCACACATCAAGTAGCTGTAAGTTAGAATAGAGTTACAGGCTTCTATCCCACCAACATTAAATAAACAAAAGAAATGCACACATGAAAAAAAACTGCACAACTTAGTAAGGTCTTGCCACCTTCTGCAACATGAACAGACTGTTATTATAAACAAGAAATTGCCATACTCTCAGAAAAGACTGGTTATTTTGTAGGTACTCAGCTAAATACAGAGCTTGACTTGCTTCCTGAGATCAAAATGTCACGAAGCAGTAAGTATCGCAAGGGAGTTCAGAAATTAAAACTGCCGATGGTGTCCTTACAGGGTCAAAAAGGATCACTCATTAACTCAAGGCAGAAGTCAAGTTGTGGTTGAGGTGTACACAGCTGTATGTTAAGCTTGTGAGGTGCAGTTGAGGTGTATACAGTTAAATATTAAGTCTGTAAGGCACAGTTGAGGTGTACCCTGCTAAATGTGAAGTCGTTAAAGTGCATACTGCTAAATGTAAAGTTCGTAAGGTGCAGATTTCATGTATATCAGTAAAAGTATACATTTTTGAGGTGTATATAAGGTGCAGTTGAGGTGTACATAATGTGTGTTCCTCAGACAAGGTGTACATCTCAGTCCAATGGGATCTATCTATATCTACAGACAGTATCTGTCTGTCTATATGTCCATCTACAGACAGTATCTATCTATAGACAGTATGTCTATCTATCTAGTTATATATCTACAGACAGTATCTATCTATCTAGCTAGCTAGCTGTCCATCTACAGACAGTATCTATCTACCTAGTTATCTATCTACAGACAGTATCTGTCTGTCTGTCTGTGTATCTCTATCTCTATCTCTGCCTCTGCCTCTATCTGCCTACCTACCTAATATCAGTGCAAGTCCCCTACCAGGTATAGGGGAAAAGTACAATAGCAGCTTGATTACTAGGAGGGCTACATTATATCAGATATAATAATGTGCACTTACTTGACCTCTGGATCTGGGGGACCTTCCACAGTGGCAGCTTACTGGGTTAATGGCAAGGGGCTATGAGGCAAACGTAAGGGGCAGAATAATTATTTAACACAAACCCAATGTCCACAACAACAGTCTGAAACTTGGATCCAATTTATTTTACATCAGACATCTATCAGCTAGCCTGCTGGCAAGATGGCAACATATGTTAGTGTGCTTTAAATTAGTTTTCATAGGTACTGTCTCTGATGTCACCCCCAACAGAAGCAGAGGTCCAGGTCAATGGGGACACACTTCCAAACTTCTACTTTTGAAAGAATTATCTTTTAGGCGGCATTGTGAACAGTTTGAGTTCAGGCTGCAAGGCAACCCTTGAGTACAGGTATTAGGCATCAAATAACATTTTTGGAGTCCACATATCTTACTGGACTAACTTTAGATGGAAACCCTCTGCAAACTGTCCTGTTATATATCCCCAAAATGTGGCCACACAAAGCTTTGCCCCGAAGACAATTTAGCACTTAGAAGGACCTGGGAATGCTTGGAGAATTGAGTCACCGATTTCCTTCAATGCCACCCACCCCACAGTCGTCCCTTGAGATTGCAGTTCATCCAGTGCCCCTGTGGTGCAGGTCAACTCAGGGTCAATAGACACACACTAACTCCCAGTCAGGAGAGGATATGGAGGCTCTGCACATCAAATATATATGGAATGCATGGGAATGGGGAAGCTGAATTTCAACAGCTGGTCAGACACTTATACTTTGCTGACAATCTGGACCCTTTTATGTTTGCTTTCAGCATGTGCAAGAAACATAGTGCCGTCATCTGAGTTTTCCAGAGGTGTGTCAGCCTCTTCCAGTTCAGTCAGTGTGTTTGCAGGCGCGGTCGCGGTGCGCCAATCACTGCTCCAGCTGTCTATGACAGCTGAAAATGCAGTGGCATACAGTTGAAAGGGAGAGCTCCACTTCAGTGAGCAGAGCTCCCCCCATAAACACGCACGCACGCATATTGCATGCTGACGCGCCCCCCCACGCACATACTGTATAGCCGACGGGGTGCCCAATGCCCCGCCGGCTCCACGCCCCCAAACAGTTCCTGGTGCCACGCTGAGAGCCCACCCCAGCGTGGCACACATCCATGGTCTGACGGGTGCTCAATCCCCGCCGGTTCCAACCTCCCCCAAACAGCTTACAGCTGCCACGCTGGGAGCCCACCCCAGCGTGGCACAAGCCTGTATGGCTGCACGGGGTGCCAATCCCCAACGGCTCCAGACCCCCAAACAGCCTTTCCAGCTGCCACGCTGGGAGCCTACCCCAGTGTGGCAAACGTCCTGTGTTGTCTTAGTAATAAAAAAAAAAACTGTAAATTGAAAACGGTCCTCGCAGTCTCCCTGCCCCCACCCGCACTCCACCACTGCGCAACCCTGCCTCCCCACACCCCCCACCCCATATTTACCTCCGGAGTCCGCGCAACGATTCGTGGACTGGAACACGCCTGCACTCTTCAAAGCCGACCGCGAACTGAGGAAATGCCAGTAAGCTTATAATGTAATAGATAGGTTTTTTCAACTTTGCTGCATATCTCGGCATTTTTGGAATTTTGCACCACATTTTCAACATGGGGTTTTGGGACCCTTCACATGAATGCTGTCACTGTTATGGTGTTACTCGGTTCAAGGGTGATTTCGCAGCCACCGCACCTAAATCACCTTTCCGGAACGATTAATCTAAACGACACTGCCATTGTTCATAAGGTGGCTCTCAAAAGCCTGTTTTGAAAATTTGGTGGAAAAATTCCTAAAATGACTGTTTTAGAAGCTGCATGCTATGCAGTTCAGACGCACACTGCAGTTTGCGAATTTTCAATATTACTCCAGATTTTCAACATTGCCATTTTACCACACCTTCTTATGAACAGTACAGCTGTCATTTTTCACATCTCACCCAAAATGTGTTTCCACCCTATGAGCGCATAATGGCGCAGTTGGTGTCTTGTAAATCAATGTACGGGACACATTAAGAAAATCAAAGTGACACTGGTCATGAGCAGAGGTCTTAAAATGGCTATGTTGAAAATTTGGTGAAAAAAAATCCCTAAAATGACTGTTTCTGAGTGAGCATGCGCAGTTCACGCACGCCTTCATAAGTTCATGAATTTTCAATATTTTCCTCCAGATTTTCAACATTGCCATTTTACCACACCTCCTTATGAGCAGTACAGCTGTCATTTTCACATCTCACCCAAAACATGTTTCCGCCCATGTAGTGCACAATGGCACAGTCAGAGTGCGTAAAGCAATGTTTGGGACAGATTAAGAAAATCACAGTTACACTGTTCATGAGCAGAGGTCTTAAAATGGCTATGTTGAAAATTTGGTGACAAAAGTCCATAAAATGACTGTGTTACGAGTGAGCATTGCGCAGTTTCCACGCACCCTCATAAGTTCATGAATTTGTAATATTTTCAGTCCAGATTTTCACCAGTGGCATTTTTCCACACCTCCTTATGAACAGTACAGCTGTCATTTTTCACAACATGGCCGAAATGTGTTTTCACACTTTCAGCACAGAAATGCGTGGTCGCTGTGGGAAATTATTGTTCAGGACAGATAAAGAAAATCACAGTGACGCTGTGCATGATCAGAGGTCCCAAAATGCCTGTGTTAACAATCTGCTGTAAAAAAATCCCCAAACTAGTTACATTACGTGTGTGCGTTGCACAGTTTCTACACACGCTTGTGACTGCACCAGTTTTTTTAAGATTTTCACAGCAGATTTTCAACATTGCCATTTTTACACCTCCCCATGAACAGTACCACTGTAATTTTCACATCCTGTTCGAATGTGTTTTGCATCTGTGGTGCCAAATGCCATAGTCGCTGTGCAAAAGCAGTTTCGCTAACAAACTGATATTGCCACTGTTCATGAGGTGGGGTCACAGAAAACATGTTGAAAATTTGGAGTGAAAATACCAAGCGAATGCCTGAGGCATTAGGGTTTCCGACCATAACGCCCCACCCTGTAAGAATGACAGGTATCAGGGATGTGACTTGGGATTCTTGCCTGTCATGCTCCTATACCATTCCACCCCCCACCACCCCTGCAGCCAGTGAGAGGCATCAAGGTGTGCCTCGGACTCTCCGGGCCCAAACTTCACCCCATTCTCCTATACTGCACCCATCTCACTGTATTTCCTTATGGAATGGGGTGCACATAAGGGCCAGAGACCCCAAGGCACACCGTGACACCTGTCAGTGTCTGCAGGGTAGGGTGTGGTGAAATGGCGTGGTCGTTATGCCTGACGACCGAAAGGCACACCCCAATGCCTGTCACTGTCTGCAGGGTAGTGGTGGGGTTGGCTTCAGTTCAATACTTCGCTGCCATTCCTATTCTGCAGCTCTGTAACTTCTACACTACCAATGCCAATGCCAGCAAGCAAACATTCGGCATTGACAAATGCTTGTTTAATGATGTTATGTAAGTTTTAATTAGAATGCTGATTATTTATAATGGTTAAAGTTTAATGTTTTTATTGTACGGTGCCCAGAGCCTCTGGGATTGGGCACCTGAAAAATTAAAGTCTCCTTGCCTTGGGTTTCACAGAAGGTACTTTACTTCCTCTCTCACAGAAAGTCCACTCCTCAGATAACAACAGGACACAGCACACAGGGATTTAAAAGTCCACAGAAAATTAGCCCCAACCATTCCTAAATAAATTGTCCAAGCATTCTGGCCTCTGAACACTAATCTCGGCTTCAATCTAAGCTTAAACTAGGGCGTCAAAGTCTCTTTTCCTCTCAAGGAAATCATGAGACTTTTACTCACTGTTACCACAATGGAGCCGCATCTGGGATGGCTGTAAGACTGAATGCTACCACCTATTTCTGGCTTGGTGTCTCCTTCTCACACAGAAAACTGGATCTGCAGCAGGGATGTGAGATGCTGGCAGCTCGGTGCCCTCTCACCAGCTGTTGCAGACAGACTCGACTGGGGCTTATGCTGCTGCAACAAGTCCTGGCCCCTGCAGTGACTCACAGACTCACGATCTAAGGAGTTAACTGTCTGCAGTCTGGGATCACCAGTCATACAAAAGGAACCCATGGGGATCCTGGGGGGATACATCTGTCCATCTGTCTGTCCAAAGTATCTATCCATCTGCAGTATTTGTCTATCTTTCTATCTAGTAAGCTAGCTACCTACCTACCTACAGGCAGTATCTATCAACAGTACATATCTATTGACATTGTCTTCGACAGTATCTGTCTATTTACAGACAGTATCTATTTATCTATCTGTCTATCTGTCTATCGCCAGTATCTATCTATCTATCTATCTATCTGTATACAGACAATATCTATCTATCTAGCTGTCTATCTACAGTATCTATCTACAGTATCTGTCTATCTACAGTATATGTCTGTCTATCTGTCTTTCTGTCTATATCTGTCTATAGACAGTATCTGTCTATCTGTCTCTATATCTAGAGACAAGATCTATCTATCTGTATCTACAGACAGTATCTATCAATCTATCTTTCCAGATGGCTCTATCTCTATATCTGCAGACAGTATATATCTATATCTATCCACAAATAGTGTCTATCTATCTAGCTATCTATCTGTCTACAGACATTATGTCTATATACTGTATCTACCTACAGACAGTATTTATCTAGAGATAATATCTATCTATCTACAGACAGTATCTGTCCATCTACAGACAATATATATCTGTCTACAGACAATATCTATCTACAGACTATCTACAGACAGTATATATTTATCTGTGTATCTATCGATGGTATCTAGCTATCTGTCTGTCTACAGACAATATGTATCTATCTAGTATCTGTCTATCTAGACATTATCTATAGACAGTGTCTATCTAGCTATCTAATCTATCTATCTACAGACAGAATCTATCTGTCTATCTATCTGTCTGTATTGCTGTGTATCCCTTTCCCCAGGATGCATCTGGAAATGAGCTTGTCTGTGCAGTATGTCTTTCCTGGTGAAACTTTTAAATAAATAAATAGAATTCAGGAACTGCTTCCTAGTACAGCATACCCAACAAGGGACTAGGTTTGACCTCACTCTTGGCCTTGTTCTCAGCAGTGGGGGATGGGGCCATCTCCAGTGGGAACATCAAGGAACTGGTGGGAGGTAGTGACTACAACTGGGCAGCCTTCTCCCTGGTGACTGGGAGGACTAGATCCTCAGCCCCCAAGACCCAGAACTTCACAAAGGCAGACTTCACCAAGATGAGGCATTTGGTGGCCATGGGCCTGGTGAAGCTACACAAGACTGGTAATTCACAGCACATGTGGGGTTATTAGTAACACAGAAACATAGATATTGTCAACAGAAAAGGATTATTTGGCCCACTCAGACTGCCCAGATTTCCCTGCCTATTCTGTCTCCGTAGACCCTAGCTGGTCTCCGTCTCCCTCCATCCCCCACCTATTATCAGTATCCCCCATGTATGCTTGAAGTCCCCCACTGTTTTCGCTCCCACCACTTTTGCTGGCAGACTGTTTCAGGCATCACCACTCTTTCAGTGAAGCAGTACTTCCCCACATCCCTCTTAACCCCCCTTCCAGATTCACTGCATGCACTCTTTTCCTGGTGCACATCCCCATTTAAATTAAACTCCCCTCCTATACCGTGTCACGCATGTGAGCTACTTGTAGGTCTCTATCATGTCCCCTGCCTCCCTCCTCTCTTGTAGGGTGTATATGTTGAGATCCCTCAGTCTCTCCTCATGGGTCTTTTGATGTAATTGATGTTGAAGGTGCTTTAAGCAGCTGCAGAAGTCTGCCATATGAAGCAGTATAGCGCAGTGGTTAAGGGCACCAAGCTACAAACCTGGAGACCTGGGTTTGAATCCCATCAGCCCCCACTTGCATGCTGTGTGACCCTGAGCAAGTCATTTAACTTCCTTGTGCTCCCAGGTCGCACCCAGAAACAAGCTCCAGCTTAGTGTGTCTTTCCTGGTTAAACAATTTCCTCTTTCCCATTCCATCTTTGTAGGGAATAAGGGGAAAGGGGACAAGAAGTGATTCCCCCCCCCCCCAATCAGGCTCACTAAAGACATAGGACAATGGATCCAATACAAAAAAGGGTCTGAAACTGCTGGAACTGCTGGAACTTGACAGGTTGCCTCCAGGCAAAATATGGGTACAGGGCAGCACTGAGGGAATGCAAAAACAGAATTAGGGAAGTGAAAGAGAGTCTGGAAACCAGGATAGCATGGAAGCTGCAGATAACAAAGGGGCTGGCAGTATAGCCTAGAGGTTAGAGTAGCGAGCTGTGAATGAGATTGGTGCATCCAGCAGACCTGGGTTTGATTCCCACAACTTCCACATTCATACTGTGTGACCCTGAGCAAGTCACTTAACCCTCCCAGTGCTCCTGTGTTACCCCTGAAAATAGGCCTTGTACCTAGTGGGCCTTACCCCGTTACCAAAAAAAAAAATAAATAAATAAAAATAAAACAACAAAGTTTTCTTGCAGTACATAAAAGGATAGAGGAAGGTGAAGGGGTGGGCTCTTTAAAACAAGGGAAGCTGGGGGCCCTATGTATGTGTCAGAGATAATAGTCAATATGCTGAGTGAATACACAGAAACATAGACTTTGTAGGCAGAAAAGGACCATTTAGCCCATCCAGTCTGCACAGGTGTTCCTTGTCTAATCTGTCTCCGCAGACCCTAACTGGTCTTCGGTGACCCTCCCTCCTACACTCCTGTGTCTATCCCACGCATGCTTGAAGACCCCCACTGCCATTGCATCGACCACTTCCACTGGCAATCTGTTTCAGGCATCTACCACCCTTTCAGTGAAGAAATACTTCCTCACATCTCTCTTAACTACCCCCTCCAACTTCATCTCATGCCCCCCTGTTCCTAGTGCTCCTTCTCATTTGAAAGAGACTTCCCTTCAGCATCCCATTCACCCCCATGAGGTACTTGTAGGTTTCTATCATGTCACCTCTCACTCTCCCCTCTTCTAGGGTGTACATGTTGAGTTCTCTCAGTTTATTCTCATAGGGCTTCTCATGCAACCCCTGCACCATTTTAGCTGCCCTCTTCTGGACTGGCTCCACCCTGTCTATGTCCTTTTTGCGGTGCAACCTCCAAAACTGGGCACAGTACTCCATCTGGGGTCTCACTGGTGAGCGATACAGTGGCAACACCACCTCACCCCTCCTGCTGGATATACCCCTCTCTGTGCATTCCAGCATCCCACTAACCCTACCCACTGCTTTATCACATTTCCATGCCACCCTGAGGTCATCAGGTATGATAACCCCTTGGACCCTTTCCTGTTCAGTGACTGTCAGAACCTCCCTTCCCCCCCAAATCCTATACTCTGTGTCTGGGTTCCTATGCCCTAGCTGTATGATCTTGTACTTTTTTAATTATGATTATCATTATTCTTTGGTAACTGGGTAAGGCCCACTAGGTGACCCGGGAGGACTGGGGAGGTTAAGTGACTTGCTTAGAGTCACAGTGTGCAAGTGGAGGTCATGGGAATCAAACCCAGTTCTGCTGGATGTACCAAGCTCATTCCCAGTTTGTTACTCTAACATCTAACATACTACATACTAAAATGCCAGCAGAATAGGCCTAACGGTCTTTCGTGTCTGCTCGTTTGGTCAGCCCCCAACCTGGGTGCTGACCTTGCTGTCCCCCTCGCCTTCTCTGGCTTCTCCCTTCCCAGTTCCGGATATTCTTGCTGCATTGGATTTTGCTTCCAGAACCCTTCCCCTGTACCTGTCCCACCCCCTCTTGAACCCCTCCACTGTGTCTGCCTCCACCAGCTCCCTAGGCAGTGCATTCCATGGCTCCACCACCCTCTCAGTGAAGTAGCACCTCCTCCTTTCTCCCCTGAATCTTCCCCCCTCCAGGTTCCACCCATGCCCTCTAGTGGCCCCTTCCTCCTTCCTTCGAAGCACCCTGACTGTTCCTCCCCTATTTACCCTGTTCATGTACCTAAAGACCTCTATCATGTCCCCCCGGTCCCTTCTCTCTTCCAATGTGTACATATTTAGCTCTTCGAGCCTCTCCTCATAGGTCCTGTCCCCCAAGCCCCAAATCATTTTGGTTGCCCTCCTCTGGACCCTCTCCAGGAGGTTAATGTCCCGCTTTAAGTGTGGCCTCCAAAATTGCACGCAGTACTCAAGGTGCGGCCTCACCAAGCAGTTATACAGAGGGAGTATCACTTCCCTCCTTCTGGAGGTGATCCCCCTAGCGATGCATCCCAGCATCCTGTTGGCCTTGGCTGCTGCCCTCCTACAAGTCTCAGAGTTGTTCATCTTGACATCCACCACCACCCCCAGGTCCCTCTCAGCCATCGAGACTTGTAGCATTTCCCCCAGGGTGTACACTTGGCCCGGGTTTCTGCCCCCAGGTGGAGTACCTTGCATTTCCTGCATTGAACCTCAGCTTCCACTTTCTAGACCATCTTTCCAGAGCCTCCAGGTCCCCTGTAGGGCCACCCTCCCTCCTCCCCATCCACCACCGCCCCCAGTTTGAGTCATCTGCAAAGAGACTCATCTCACTCCTGATTCCTGTCCTTATGTCCAGATCACGTAGGCGTTGAACAGGAGGGCCCCAGGACTGATCCTAATGGGACCCCACTAATGACACTCCTTGGGGATGAGACTATCCACCACCTACCGACCCTCTGGGTCCGGTCCTGAGCCAATTGCCTATCCATCTGATCATCTGGTTCCCCACCCCCATTTCTCCCAGCTTATCCAACAGGCCCACGTGAGGAACAGAGTCAAATGCCTTGCTGAAGTCTAGAAAGAGGACATCCACTGGTCTACCCAGGTCCAAGGCACTTGTCACCCAGTCATAGAACTCCACCAGGTTTGTCTGACACGATTTCCCCGGGATGAATCCATGCTGTCTATCGTCCAGGCACCCTGACTTATCCAGGTCCCCCCTAGCCTCTCCTTGACAATGCCCTCCATCACCTTGCCCACCACCGATGTCAGGCTGACAGGCCTGTAGTTCCCTGCCACCTCCCTTGATCCCCCCTTGTGGATAGGCACTATATGCGCAACCTTCCAGTCTTGGGGCACCCACCCTGTCCTCAGAGAGATGGTGAAAAGCTCTGCCAGGGTTTTGCCAGGACATCTGCAAGTTCCTTCAGCACTCTGGGATGTAATTTATCCGCCCCGGTGCTTTCTCCGTCTTAAGGGAGCTGAGGGCTTCCCTCACTCTCTCTGCTGTGATTTCCACTTCCGGTACCCCTTCTCCCTGCTTAGCCCTCCCCCACCTGCCAGTGATGCCTCCCCCTCTCCCCAGACCTGCCGATCGGTAGGGGTCCCCCCATCTCAGTGTCTCTGTCTCCTCCCATGTATGATGCAGCACCCCCATTTTCCTGGTGAAAACTGAGGTGAAGTACTCATTTAGTACCTCAGCCTGCTCCCCCGGGTCTTGTGCCCATCTCTCCCCTGATTTAATCCTGCTAATCTGCCCCTTCAGCCTTCGTTTTTCCCCAATGTATCTAAAGAACCCCTTGTTCCCTCTCCTAATTTCCCTGGCCAGGTTCTGCTCCTTCCTTGCCTTAGCTGCCCTCACCACTCTAGTGGCCCTTCTAGCCATCAGCTCGTACTCCCCTCGATCCCTTTCACTCCTTGAGCACTTGAATTGCTTATAGGCTGCTTTCTTTCCCCGCACCACCTCCTGGACCTCCCTGGTCCACCAACAGGGTTTTTGGGCCCTACCGCATTTTCGTCTTACTCTTGCACAGGTGCTGGTAGCATCCTGCACCCCTCTCCTGATGATTTCCCACCTACTATCAGCGTCCATGTCTGACCCAATCCCATCCAAATGCTCCTTAAGGATCCTTCCCATTTCCTTAAAATCCGCCCCTGAAGTCAGTTACTTCCGTCTTGTGCAGCCTTCTACCCTCCTAGGTCCAGGCAGAACCAGACAGTGGCATGGTCACTCCCCGCCAATGGGTCCCTTACCCAGGCTCCTAATCTGGTCACTGTCTGCCAGGACCACATCCAGTACCCGTGCCTCCCTGGTCGATTCCCTCACCTGCTGAGTTAGGAACGCATCTTGAAAGACATCCAACAACCTCTGTTCCCTGGTCACAGAGGATGTCATAGTCTCCCAGTCTGTTCCTGGCATGTTTAAGTCCCCCAACACCACATCGTTCCTCTGCCCAGTCTGCAGTGTCTCCTAACATCTGCCACCAGACTGTCCTCCAGCTCCTCCGCCAGGGCAGGGGGTCTATACACCACTCCTATTTTTACTCTCTTGCCCCCCCTTGTTATCAAGGTGACCCAAATCGCCTCCACGGTTCCCTCCGCCTCCTCTACTCCCCCTATGCCAATGCAGTTTTTGACTATCATTGCTAGCCCTCCTCCCCTTCCCTCCCCCCTGTCCTTCCTGAACATAGTGTATCCCTCCAGGTTCAGGTCCCAGTCATGTCTTGCAGTGGCCCAAGTCTCAGTGACCGCTGCCACATCCACTGCTTCCTCAGTTAGCATCGCCTGGAGCTCAGGCATTTTATTGCCCAAGCTCCTGGCATTTAGCAGGACTATCTTCCATGCTATCTATGCTATACTTCTTGTCACTGAACCCAACTGCTAAGCTTTAGGCAGCTCCTCAAGTTTTCCCACATCACTGCACATTTTCTCTACCCTTCCTGAGTATTCCCCCCTATTGCAGATTTTGGCATTATCTGCAAAAGGGCACACCTTCCCTTCCAGTTTCTCAGCAATTTCACTGATGAAGACATTGAAGAGGAGCAGTCCCAGTCCTGAGCTCTATGGCATCGCACTGGTTACTCCTCCATCAGTCGAGCTAGTGATGTTGACCACCACCCTCTGTCTCGTATCCATTAACCAGTTTCTAACCAGATTCACCACTTTGGATCCCACCCCCAGGCTGCTTAGTTTTTTATTAGCCTCCTGTACAGCATGGTGTCAAAGGCCTTGCTGAAGTCCTGATAGGCCATGTCTACTGCCCTCCTCTGATCTATTTTCTTGATCACCCAGTCAGAGAAATGCATCAGATACATTTGGCATGACTTCTCCCCCATGAATCCATGCTGACTGTGGTCTTGTAGACCATTAGATTCAAGAAACTCAACCAGTCTTTCCTTTAGCAGGGTTTCCATTACTTTTCCAACCACAGAAGTATGGCTGACACACCTATAGTTGGTAGCCTCCTCCCTACTGCTGCTCTTACGTAGACTTGCTTTGGTGTTCACCAAAGGGTCCCAAGAGGTGGAGGGTGCTTATCGGGGGTGAGATCAATACCAGGCATATAAACATATAAATGTGCTATTATACTAAGTAAAATTTCTCCATACAACAACCCAATTAATTATATACCAAGGTACTTAGCCTACTACCACCTTATTAATATGTTAATAAAACATTATTAACCTTAGCCTCAAAACCGTACTAACATGTAACTAACCTTAATCACAAAACATTATTAATATGCTAACACTATGTAAATTGAAATTCAATTAAAAGACTGAAAAAAAAAGCTCACAACCCCTTATTACTAATCTTAACCTCAAAACCTTATTACCGTCATTAGCACCTTATTACTAGCCCTAACAGCAAAATCTTATTAGCATGTTAACATCAAACATAAGGTTCACATAAACTCTTAATATACCCCACCCCTTCACAGAGCAGCATCTTCTCAGTTAAACAGCAACAACCATGGTAAAAAAAATACCCCAAGCCCCCCACTGGTGTCTTACCTGTTTTGGACTGAAATAGTCCAAATCTCAATTTTTCTGTCCACTAGATTTATAAGAGGAAGGGATTATAATTCATGGCTCAGAGGAGCTGGTCACCAGATCCCTTCCCCTTCCGGGTACAGATTTTGAAAACGTCATCCCCACGCCGCTCCTGCACTCTTAACGTTCTGTGACACAGTAATTTGTAGAGCGTGGGGGCGCGCTCCATTGGTATCAATAGGGGCAGGTTTAAAATTACTTTTTATGTATTTTAGAGGTTCACTAGGGTCAAATCAAAGCTGCCACTCAACTAACAAGTTGAGCAGTGGCTTTGATTTAACCTCAGTAAACCTCTAAAATATATATGAAATTGTGATTCAAACTAACAGTAACCACCCAAATGCATTATATAAAATAAAAGATGGCCAAGTCCTCTATATGTGGAAATAACCCCATCAATGGGCCTAACCAGGTTATAAAACCACTCCCCCTTTGGAGTTTGGACTCGTGCCTTTATGATCTGGTTAACCCCCCCCACATGGGTTTATTTCTTTGTATACCACACGTACTCATCATTTATTATATATATTTATTACCACACTTGCCCAGCATTTATTACACATATTACCACACTTACCCCATCATTTATTATATATATATATTATTACCACACTTACCCAGCATTTATTATATATATTTATTACCACATGTATCCATCATTTATTATATATATTATTACCACACTTACCCAGCATTTATTATATATATTTATTACCACATGTACCCAGCATTTATTATATATATATTATTACTACACTTACCCAGCATTTATTCTACATGTTTTTATTTTACTGAATTTTGGTAACTGGGTAGGCCCACTGAGACAAGACAGTCCCTTTTTCAGTGGCGACCCGGTAAGTGCAGTACATTGATAGTGCAATAGTTGACACAGGAAACCATACAGGTATGACAATTGCAATAACAAAACCAACTAATATAGTTACAGGAACATGTCACAGTACAACACAATTATGTCATACAAACATTCACAACTAGCATAAAAAAATGTACAGAGAACATAATTACTACAGTTAAGAACAACTAGCATAGATAACAGTACCATAGAGTATACTGTGGCAGACAGTAACATAATCACCAGTCCCTATTTACAGATAACATTGTACAGATAGCATTGTACATAATTCAGATTGTACAGATAACACTGTACATAATTCAGATTGTACAGATAGCATTGTACATAATTCAGATTGTACAGACAACACTGTACATAATTCAGATTGTACAGATAGCATTGTACATAATTCAGATTGTACAGATAACACTGTACACAATTCAGATTGTACAGATAACATTGCACATAATTCAGATTGTACAGATAACATTGTACCTAATTGAGAAATCCAGTGATGCTAAGCTCGCAGGCAGTGGAGAGGTAGAAAGCCCGAAAGTCATCGATAGCAGGAGCAAGGCGGGGCAGCTAGATGAGCTTGCAGCGATAACCAGGCAGCCTTCTCGCATCGCCTCCCTAAACTGTGGAATGCTCTTCCTCACCAGATTTGTCACTCTTCCTCCACTTCTTCCATCTCTTCAGCCCTTCATAATTACCTCTCTGTAAACTGCACCTGCAACTAATTCCTCTCCAGTCCCCCCTGTCTTTTCCTTAACTGTTATGGGTTATATACCTCCTACTTCCCTGTGCTGCTCCCTCTATATCCCTTCTGTATAGCTATACCTATAACTTGTCCACATTTTTATCTGTTTTTTTCTGTGAGACTCATCACTGCCAAAGTTGGTACACCCCTGTTATTTAGCACTTGACCTCTGGCCTTTGTACTACTCTCTGTATGGATTGTACTCTATGCTTTTATCATGTCGCTATTCTATCTGTAACCTGTCACTGATATGTATAATTTTATGTAATGTATTCTATATGTATGAATGTATTTCCCATTACCCCTTCCCCCAGGACACACCGGGAGACAAGCAATTTGCTGTTCAGTGTGCCTTTCCTGGTGAAATGCTTCACTTAATAAATAAACTGTAACCACACATTCACGCTATATATACATTTTGCACTCTGTAAGCCAAGAAATGGAAGTAGCTAAACATCGAGTACTCAATTGTGTACCAGTATGTACTCACACAAACACGCACGGCAACGATGATGTCACAGAGAGCATTCACTTAACTTTATTAAAATTACAAAAGTGCTCCCCCTCCCTCACCACCGTCACCACACTAGGCCATTTAATCTTGGAAGGTCTTCTTTTTCTCTCCTATCTTTAAATTAATCCTGACTGACAGGAGGGATGCATAGGCCGGCTGTGTGCGTCACTGCCTCCCATTTCTGTAAGTGCAGTAATAAGATGAGTTATCATAATAATTCATGGACGGGAGAGCAAGCGGACCCAATGATAATCGGATTTCACTACATTCATTCATCCTCTCTCTCTCTTTCTTTTTCTTTACCTCTTTTTCTAGTTATTGGCCGTTGAGTAGCTCAAACAGAATACTATGAAAAAACACACAGAAAGAGAGAGAGAGAGAGAAGAGCAAGAGAGAGATACTGGGGAGATAAAAATGAATTGCTGCCCCACATGCATATTGTCTGGCTGACTGTGTGCTGTAGTGCTGCAGTCAGACTGTGGGTCTTCTCCCAAAATGCACAACACCTTAGCGCATTGCATCTTGGGTAATAGCTGCACATCGCCATTTGTTCAGCAAAAATGAAAGGAGCTGAAAGGCTCCCATAATCTCCTGTTCTATCTGAAATTAGATTTCTTGCTCTCAATGACTCATCCATGGAAACGCTGAGGTGGGGGGGGGGACAGGAGAGGGTAACATTCCTACAACAAGTTTCAAGACCTCCCTAATATTTCTGGGAACATGTGAAAAAATATATTAATTAGATACTTATTTCAGTTCATATTTCATCTATTTTCTATCTTAAGATACCCCATTTTCTTAATAACTACAGTCATTTATTTAGTTAGTTATTGAATTTTGTTAACTGGGCAGGCCCACTGAAAGTAAGAGTCCCTTTTTCAAGGGCGATCTGGAATGAATTACATAGACGTATACAAATAACACAAGAAGTTGAAGACAACAGAACAACTCATAAAATTACAGGTGTGCACACTATTTATATAGTCACAAAGTTAGAAAACAGTAGTGCATTGATATCAATGAACTAACAGACCAAATAAAAAAGAACATGATAAAACAGGTTAAAGGCTGGGCTGCAACAAACATAGGCTAGTTGGTACAGTCCAGTGATAGTAGTTGCATTTGCTGTGCTTTGGAGATAGGGCCTTAAGCCCTTCTTAAAGCCTCTGAGTGAGAAGCAATTTTGTAGGGTTGCTGGGAGAGAGTTCCACAAGGAAGGGACTGAGGTTGCAAAGGACCTTTTGCACAAGCTGGACAAAATGCTCTGCACCTCTAGTGCTGTGTAGCTGGAGGACTGGAGTGTTCTTCTCCTCCTCAGAGGTTTTGTTACAAAAACACCATGGAGGGTGGGTGAAATTATGCAGGCAGTTTGCTGACACTCAGCGATCTCGATTCAAGAAATAGTAGCACTCCAGGCAAACAGAAACTTGCAGAAGGACTTTTTCCACAAAACAGTATCCGAGTTTAAATTTTAAATTGCCACGGTGTACAGTGAGGCTGCTTTGGTTTTTGCAAACCATTTAGTATGATTAACACTTAAATAAAGGTACTGTATGACAGTTGCATGAAGTTCTGTCTGTTTCTGTTTGCCTACTACTTCTTGAACTGAGATTGGTGATGTAGCAGTCCTGAACATTTTAAAAAAGCAAGACAGAGGAGAGGGTATGCCAGTCTCCCCTCAAGAGAAGGTCAGTGCTGTTCCCGTGGAGGAGCACTGGTAGCAAAGCATCTAGTTTTATTGAATCGGATTTTAAGTTTCTTTGTCTTGGAGGGCCTAAGAGTTCCACCCACCACAGGGATTTATTTAACTCCAAAAATTGATTAGCGTTTTGCTCATAAAAGTGCTAAAACATTGTGACAATGCATACGACTTGCCTCACTGTGTTTAACAAACATAACACTTCTAGAAAACCTGTATAAATACTTTCTGTACAGTTAGCATTGTCCCAAGAAAAAAACTGCTAATCAATTATTTAAAACCCTGCACCAGCCCAGACACTCGGCGCAGAAAGTCGAGGACCGCTCCAGGAAGAGCCCCCCAGCCAAGTGCCGGAGCAAGCTTCAGCCAGCAGGCGGTCAGCCTCCTCTGCCACCACTCGAACCCGTCAGCTCAGACACTCAGCGCAGAAAGGTACGCAAAGCCGCAACCAATCAGAAGGCCGAGCGCCGTCTATGGCTTTGTCTCCTGTTAGTCCCCGCTCTCTTGCATCTTTTAAACCTGTAACTTGGTGTTTTTTACTGGGAATTGTGTGTTAAAATGTACTAAAAATAAGCTGTTTTCACCAAACTTGTGGTATTGGATATTTACTGTTGGTTAAGGGCTAGCTATTTCAAATGATCTCAGCCCCTCCAGTGGAACTGTTAATTCGCCCAGATGCTCCGGCACCAAACCCACTCCACATCTATTCTCTTGTAAATTGTGACCCCCTGCTGCTTCGGCAGACGCCTTTGTCTCTGTGCAGCATATCATTTCAACTGCCTCTCTCTCTTTCCCAGACGAGGACCGCTCCAGGAAGAGCCCCCCCAGCCAAGCGCCGGGGCAAGCTTCGGCCAGCCGGCGGTCGGCCTCCTCTGCCGCCACTTGAACCCACCAGCCCAGACACTCAGCACAGAAAGGTACGGCAAAGCTGCAACTTTTACGCCTGCCCACCCTTCCCCCTTCTTCTGCTCTTATTATATAGACCCTCTCCCCGCCTCCTTCTATAGTCACACCCCATAAAAATGTCACCGCCCTATAGCAGTACTTCCACTCCATCCATCAGACTTTAACCCCTCCTGTAGTTGTATCTCCGTCATACTATCAGTCAGCCCCTAGCTGTAGAAACTTGACTGCTCTTCAGTTTGTATTGACACACACTAGATAAAAATCCATCCTTCTTTCCCTAAGTACACTTGCTCTCTTGTATACTCACCTGGAATAGTCACTCCTCCGAGAAATGTATTCTTGTTGCCTCTAATTAGTTACGATACACACTGCTGCAACGCTAAACATATATTATTACCGATTTCGCTTTGCACCTGTCAGACCAGGTCCTAATCTATAAGGCTGGACATTACCCTCTCCACAAGACTTATAATGGGGGGGAGGCTGTGGATTCTCCTTATACTCCTCCTCTATCCGGATCCTTGTGGACAACATCACAACCACATGATGCTCCGCAGGGGGACTGGAGGCTGACTTTGCCCTACAATGATACCACTATAGCTGCGGATGAGTTTGCACGCGTTTATAATTTCCCCCAGCTACAGATCCGCCCTTGGCTAATTTCCTATGGCGGGACGCAGTCGGACTCTTCACCACCAGAAGTATAGCCCCCTTTCCTTGCCATAGAATCTTCACTGCTACTGTCGGTCAGAGTCCTAGTCTCTGCTATCTTAGGAGAACAAAGCATCTCACCTAGACCTGATAGAACATCAACTGAGAGTCCGAGGAAGTGGGCAAAAGCAAGAATCTACAAACTATCCCCTTGCTGCAATCATGAAGCTTCTGCTCCTGCTACTACTATGCTCTAGCAATGTGGAACTTAATTCAGGGCCCCCAGAGGCTATTGCAGCACTGTCAGACCGTGTCAAACTCAAAGGATTAAGCTCCCTCCACATTAATGTGTGCAACCTACTTAAAAAGATCATTATGATCCAAGCATGGGTAAACCATACCGTACCAGATATTTTGGTGGTCTCCAAGACCTGGCGTAGGCCTACCACAGCAGATAGGGATATCAATTTACCCAACTACCAGCTATTCAGAGCTGATCGACAATCTGGGGGGGTAGTTATATACGTGAAGGACAACCTAGTGGCAACCTGCCTTACATCAGTATCTGTGGCACACAAGTTCGAATGCCTATCCCTTAAAGTGGTAATTTCACATACCACATCATTGCAGGTAATAGGCTGCTATAGACCTCCTACTGCCGGCCTCTATTTGCTATCACATCTAGGTGATATAATTGAAAAGAGAGCCCTAGAAACTATTATTTTAGGAGACATTAATCTAAATTGGCCCTCCAAGGCTGCTACTCCATTCTTATCATTCTGTGACACCCATGGCTTAACACAGCTCATCAATGAGCCGACCAGAATTAACAATAAGACCCCAAGTAACAGTACACTCCTGGACATTATCCTGGTGAGCAAGCCCCATCTATTTCCCTATGCTGGAGTTTTTTTCAATGATATTATCGACCACTGCTTCATTGCCAGCACAAGAACAACCAATAAACCCATTTCCCCCTCTAAGTTTTCAGTTAGAAAATCAAAGCAGAATTTCGACATACATGCATATTAGGAAGATATGAAGTACTCAACGCGCTGGCAAAAATTCTACCTGGCAAAAACAGTGGACGCAGCCTATGATGTTCTCAATGATATAATCATAGGAGCTCTAAACAAATATGCACCTTTATCTAAAGTGTGAATAAGAAACAAATCTTGCTGTTGGTTCACTCCAGACCTTAAAACTGCACTCCGACAGAGAGAGAGACAAACGATGGAAAAAAGCTCGAAAAACAAAGACTCGGTCAGATTGGGGTCAGTTTAAAAGGCTAGGAACTTATGTACCAGAAAGATCAGAGACGCAAAGGCTACTTACTGTCGTATTGAGTTGGACTCCTCTTTCCAAAACCCCGCTAAATTCTGGAATACCATTAAGGACATATCCGGACACAAACCAAGTAATTCGCTCCCAGCCAAGATATTGTCTGGGACAACCATTATCAACAACAGGCTGGAAATCCTAGAGTCATTCAGCAATCACTTCACAACTGCAGGACTGGCATTTGAAAACTCTCCAAGAAATTTAATGCAATCTCAGTTAAGGCATACAACTGTCCGAAACAACCGGTGACAGACTATATTTTCTCATTACAATCAGCAACGCTGAAACAAGTGGAAGACCTGCTTTGCCATCTAGACACCAAGAAAAGTGCAGGGTCGGACTCCCTCGACCCCTACTTTCTGAAGGTTGCCATTCATGTGTTAGCGGTACTAATAACACACTCATTTAACCTTTCATTACTACTAGGGACAATCCCTTCAATCTGGAAAACTGCACAGGTCATTCCGCTATTTAAATCAGGAGACCCTTGTGACCTCAACAACTACAGACCGCTCTCTATCCTCCCTGTACTACCTAAACTGCTGGAAAAGATTGTAAGTACACAACTGAGAGCCTGCCTAGAATCAACTAATCTCCTAAACCCTGTGCAATCTGGATTCAGAGCCAAACATAGCACCATTACGGCCCTAGCAAAAGTAACCAATGATTGGCAGTCAGAATTGGATAACAGAAATTGTATCTGTGCTGTGTTCCTGGATCTAAGTAAAGCATTCAACACAGTTGACCACGATCTGCTTCTTACATCCCTGAAATCTGTAGGGCTGGACTCACTCTCCTTGCGATGGTTCAGCAACTACCTTACTGGATGGCTCCAGCAGCTTAAGGCTGAAGGCGATTTGTCTCCCCTTAAACCACTGCAAAGAGGCGTACCCCAGGGATCTATCCTCGGTCCTATTCTATTTGCCATCTATAGCAACAACATCGATAATAACATCACCAAGGCCACTGTACACCTATTTGCTGATGATACGGTGCTCTATGCCAGCCACACTTCACCAGAGGCTGCCTGCAAAAACTTACAGACTGACTTCAGTCTACTCTAACATCAACTTCTGAGCAAAAACTCCTGCTCAATGCAAAGAAAACAAAAGCAATGTTTTTCTCTCCTTACATGCATGCGGTATATCCAGGATCAAGCACACTCCCACATATATCCACTGTCCTCAGTGTAAACCTTGAATTTGTATCAAAATTCACATACCTGGGAGTCTGGCTCAACAATAGGCTTTCCTTCATTGAACATCTGGAAGAACTACTAAAAAAAAAACTTTGTCAGAGACTTGGTCTGTAATTTAGAATCAAACACTTTCTCACAAGCAACGCAAAGTTAAGGCTGGTCCAGGCCACATTTCTTTCTGTAATCGACTATGCTGATTTCTTATACAGTCATTGCCCTGCCTCCTATTTGGGTAACTTGGATACACTCTATCACAGGGCACTGAGGTTTATCACAGGACTACCATATGACACTCATCATTGCTCTCTATATGCAGTAGTTGGATGGATTTCACTTCAGAAGGGACAGAAATGTGGCATTATGGATATTCAGAGCTATATCCAAGCAATTACCACAATATGTCTCAGACTGCTTCACACAAATCACTATAAGTAAATATGCCCTAAGAAGCTACTCTTCCTTTCTGCTTAAAGTGCCCAAAGTCAATTCCCGCTTTGGAAGGACAGCTATTAGTTTCATGTTGCCCTCCCTATGGAACAAATTGCAGAAAGTCCTAAAACTGAGTATACCTATATCCATTACATCCTTCAAAACCCTTTACTCAAAGCTTACTAAGGAGCGATGCAGCTGTTTTCGACAGCACTAGAGCAAATCATTCCCCTCTATCTTTCGTATCCAAGTCCCTTCCTCTAACTCCACATGTTCTGTAATCGTACCCTATTATCCTAGTTTACCCATGATAATACTTTGGTTTTGTCCATCTTTCTCCTACATCTCTTCACTCCATCACTGTCTTTCTCGCCCTCCCATCCCTCCCCTCTCCCTGCTGAAGCCCTACCACCCACCTCCTACCCAGATCATTCATTGACTATTTCCTTTCCCTTCTGACAAATCCCTCTACACAATTATGTATGTTAGTCACCACCTGCATTCCCTCCATGCCCATACTGCAAAATTCCGTCTGTGACCTTATATATATATATATATATATATATATATATATATATATATATATATATATATATGTGTGTGTAAAAAATGTAAATATATGAAATTATGTTAATGCATCATGATCTTTCACATGTGTCTTACGTGTTGGTATTTTTATTGACTTGTATAACCTTATCTATTATGTACATTGTATTTTGTTCTCTACATTGCACTATGTTTTATGTAACTGACCCTGATCTAACCAGGTCCATCTTGCAAATGAGCACTGCTCAACGATGTTCGCCTGGATAAATAAAGATTTTGATTGACTGATTGATTGAAGAGTCTGGAGAATTGTGGCACCATACTGTAAAAGGGGAAGCAGGGTGTTGTTGGCGATAGCTGGTGTGTATCCTTGCTGAGGTAGTTACTTAGTTGGTAGATTAGACACATTTTTTTGATGTAGGGATTTCATAGTACGATTCAGGTGAAATATAAAGGTGACTTCCTGGTCCACATATACCCAAAGGTATTCAAGAGACTCAGCCACCTCAATTTGAGACCCAGAAGATGTAGTCAGGGTTAGCAAGTGCTGTATTGCTGTACCCAAGTACCTAGCGCTGGATAGGATTGCTTTGGTCTTTTTTTTTACATTCAGGAACAGCTTCTTAGCAGTGAGGCATATTTTATTTATTTATTTAGTTTTTGCTGACCAGGAAAGGAGGACTAGGCTATTCTGCCTATTGTCAGCCTTGTCCTGGGGAAGGGGGAATATAGATGGAAAACAGCTGACACTGAACCAGATTAAGCTGTTGGTGGTATTTTTAGTGAATTGAGGAAATTTGTCCAGGACACCGGCGAAATTCCCCTACTCTTTTTGAGAAGTGCCATGGGATCTTTAACGTCCACTTGAACAATCACCAGAACAGGCAGGTGGGACCTTGGTTTAACATCTCATCTGAAAGACTGCACCTCAGGAGTGCAGCACCCTTCCCCCCCCATTCTGCAGTGTCAGTACTGTGATTTAATCCAAGTTCCTGGTGCAGGGATAGAACGCACAGTCTTCTGCTCTTCAGCCTCAGAGGTAAGTGTGCAACCTGCTGGGACACTGACACGGATATTGTTAACATATAGGGAGAAGAGTAAGGGACCCCAAATGAAGCCTTGGGGGACATCATCAGGGAGGGGTCTTTGCATAGATTGGACACCCTTCTACTCACCTGTCGAGTTCTATTTGCAAGGTAACATGAGAACCAGACAGGAAAGACTGCCTAGGCCAGAAAGCCACAATTAAGCTAACAGGAGGCTATGGCTGACCAGATCAAAGGCTTTGGTGAGGTCAGTGAAAACCACACCAGACAGTTGCCCTTTATTCATAGCCCCAGTATATCAGTAGACAGTTTTACAAAGGCGGTGTCATTCCCATGATTGTTTTCTTAAGCCATGTTGCCTATCAGTTAGCACGTGCCGCTACTCAAAGTACTCTTGCAGCTGCAGCTGGCTGTATACCAGTCTCTAGGGTATTTTGGCCAATGAACCAAGAAGGGAGATGGGGCCATAGACATTAAAGCTATTTGACAGGCAAAAACTTTCATCATGCCATTTTTTTAAATGATTTATTTCTGTCACAAACAGAAAATAATATATACTGTGTGTGCTTACATATACATGTAGTTCTTAATGCTAAAAATAGGCCCCCAAGGAGGGGGGGGCTCAACTTATCTGCGAAGCGGACCTATCTGTAGGCTTTACAATGGTAAACTATTCTTGTAGCTGTGTAACCTAATTTTGTATCCTCTTCTGGCAATAAAGGCGACTTCTGTACCTGATGTTGGTCTCAAAAATTGACGCGGTAAAAGGCGTTGATGTGTAAGTGAGGTTGACTTATAGGCGAGTAAATACAGTACCCATTTTGTTTTTCACTTTCTGTCATTCCCACACTGAAATATATGGTCTTAAAGTTTACAAAACTTCGGGCACTCTTTCCTGATCCAACACGAACAAAAGAAACATCTTGGTGTGGTGCTGTGTAGTTTACCATCAGAGACTAATGCCAGCAGTTTGCACCAGCCTAATACAGCCACGGTACAGGTGCATTTAGTACAATACCATCAGAAAGTAACCTCAACAGGAGAGATTTTTAGAACTTACTAGTGGCTACCATTTTTTTTTTTTTTACTTGTGTCACTAATTATAAAACTAGTAATATAAGTGGCTGAAAATATCTTTGCTAAACTATGAAATGTTTTGCCAACCATCAAATATAACGTGGACACAGGATCTGTAGACTTGTTTAGATTACCACTGTGTTTCGGAGTATTTGGTGTCCAGCGCTGGTGAGTATGCGTACAGCTTTAGCAGTTTTTGAGCTCGTCCACACACTGCCACCTCCTGGCACCGTGAAAATATGAGCCAGCTGTTAAGTACATAATGGAGGCTTAAGTGGACACTGAGCTGCGTATTGCTGAGGAGGTCAAGAGTAGAGGAAAGCAATTCTTCAGGTACACTAGGGAAATAAAACAAATCCCATGTAACTCACCCCCTAGGGCACTCCTAGAAATGAGCTGTCACAGCTCAGTCTGCCTTTCCTGGTCAAACATTAAAAATAAATTAATAAAACAGGTTCATGTAACCCACCCCCAAGACATACCTGGAAATGAGCTGGCACAGCTCAGTGTGCCTTTCCTGGTTAACTTAAAAAAGTGCAAAATCATGCACTTAAGGAGGAGAAACAGAGTGAGACTTACTACCTGGGGGGTCTGGCCCTGGAAGAGACGGAGGAGGAGAGGGACCTGGGAATTATTGTTTCCAGGGACCCAAGGATAGCTAAACAATGTGGGCAGGTGGTAGCCAAGGCTAGCAGGATGTTGGGCTGCAGAGGAAGGGGATTCACTAGCAGGAAGAGAGAAGTTATCATCCCCTTATATTAATAGTTGGTTAGATTACATTTAGAATATGGGGTGCAATTCTGGAGACCGTTCCTGAAAAGAGATGTGGACAGGCTGGAGAGGGTGTAGAGAAGAGCGACTAAGATGGTAGCAGGGCTTAGTCACTTGGCATACGAAGATAGATTGAGCGAACTGGGAATGTACTCCCTGGAGCACAGAAGAGATAGTGGGGATATGATTGAGACCTTTAAATATGTTAAGGGGATGAACAGAGAACCAGAAGAGGAATTTTTTTAAACTAAAGGGACGCAAGAGGACCAGGGGACATACGCTACAGGTAGAGGGTGGCAGGTTTTGGGGAAACAACAGGAAGAACTTTTACACAGAAGGGGTGGTGGAAAAATGGAATGAACTCTTGGAGGAGGTGATGGGGAAGTCACTGTAAGGGGCTTTAAGAGAGCAATCAGGAGGGGGAGGGAAAAAGGGAGCCACAGGGAGAAGTAGGTTGTTGGAAGAAGTCCTAGCCCTCTGCTGTGTGCCTTGGGCAGACTTGGTGGGCCAGGTGGTCCTTTTCTGCTGTCATGTTTCTATGTTTCTAAACATTACAAATAAATAAATAAATAAAAGTTCAAGCCATACAATTCCACTCTGCAGCCAGCTGGAGTCAGGCCCTACAGTCCCACATTGCCACAGGCTGGCGTCAATCTATTTGTGGGCATGAAGTGCACAGCTCCTAGGAGGAAGGACAGGATTCACTCAGATCCGCACCCCACCACCCCAATGCCAGTCCAAGCATTCAGTGGCAGATGTGTCAGCTCATCCACCATCCTAGCAGAAAGAAAGGAGCTGCCAAGGTGGCCCCAGCATAATGGTGTTGAGGGAAAAGAGGGAAGCGGTTAGGAACAACTGTGTGGGAAAAACAAAAAGTAAAAAGAATTATCTGCTCAGTAAAAAAAAAAAAAAAAACTTTTCACTCCAAATCACGTACAGCTGTCTGACTTTCCATTTCCCCAACCTGAATTCAGGTTCTCTGCTTCTCCCCACTCTTTTTCCTCTCTTTAAGTCTGCCTCCAGCTCGTCCTGTCCACAAGTCTGAGATGTATGAAACAACGAGGGAACTGCATTTCACTGGAATTTATTTACGTAGTTTATGCCACTCGTACATTCCCATCACGGAAAGCAAAAAGATTGAATTAAAAAAAAATTACATTTAGCTGAAGTACAGTTCATGAAACAATAATGAAAAAACATAACATGGACAGCAGTAGGAGAATGAGTTTTTTTTCTTCTTTTTATTGTAAGAAAGCAATATGCAGACTCCTGGGAACCAAATGATTTTGTTGCCCTGAAACATTCCCAGTCACTTGGGTGGGGGTGGGCACACAGTTATGGTGGGAGATAACACTGCAACACCTTCCCCTCATCGCTTGTGTTAGGTGCGAAAAAACTAGTTGCCTTGTGAGTAATGTCCACTCAACAATCACTATTGGCCACCAAAACAGAAGCAAACAGGGCCCGCTAGGTAGCAAAGTGGCAAGGCATCCATTTGTTACTCCAGTTGCCCTGCCCTTGGGAATAGGATCAGCTTGCAGAGGTCAGGCCGGTGGAAGGAGCGGTGAGAATCCCAGTGGACAGCTCTCCTCCTGTTGGGGTTGGGAGGGACGCTGTCCTCTGCTGTAGTGGACAGCTTTCCTTCTTTTGGGGAGGGGGGGAGACTCTGTTCTCCGCTGCTTGGCTGCCACCCAGTGGAGACTAGGCGGTACCACACACAAAAGCTGCCTCAGGGGGTTGGGGACTGCTCTTGCTGCTTATGCCTGCTGCGTTCAGCTGTGCATGTTCCCACCATGACATCGCATGCTGGCAGTCACCTGGGGAGAAAATTCCTGCAGTAGCAGAATGGAGACCGGCCCTTTGCAGGCTCCCCATCACACTGCTGACCAAGCCCCCACTTCTGGACTGAACCCTGCCCCCCCCCATGGAAAGTGCACCCCTCGGGGTGCCCTGCCATGAGGTGAAAGCCACAGGGGAATTTGGAGGTTGCAGCAAGTACCTGGAGAGGGCAGGTAATGGGGCTGGGGGGGCTGGTCAGATATGGGCCGCCCAGCAGCGAGTACAGTGAGGGACTTTGGGTTATTATAGTAACTAGGGATGGAAGAACCAGTTCAGAACCACCCAGAACCTATACCATTTTCTATAAAGGAGTCTTATCAGAACCTTTTTCAGGTTCTAATAAGGTTGATAATTAAAAAAAAAATTACTACTGGAGCTTAATATACTCCCCCTGCAGGTCTTTATCTAGAAATAAGGCTGGAGGTGGTGATGGTGGGTAGAAAGACCCAAAATGAGTCTGGAGGTACTGTAGTGGCACTCCCAGTTGTTTTCAGATTCCTCTCCCTTCACGGACAGTACATTAAGGGTGGGCAATGACGGTTAAAAACGATCTTGTACTTTCAACTAAAAGGTTCTGAAAGTTCTGATAAGGTTCAGATAAATATCAGAACCTTTAGCGGCTTATCAGAACCTCTTAGAACATCAGAACCTTTTGTGATTTTCCCATCCCTGGTTCCGATAAGCCACAAACAGTTATAATATTGATCCAAGCTTTGTGAGAACTTTCAGAACCATTTAGAACCTCAGACCCTGTTGTGGTTCTTCCATCCCTACTAGTAACATCTCTGAAAAAGTCCAGTGGTCAGCAGCCAGCAACACCAAGAGAATGCTGGGGCCAATTAAAGCAGCCAGCAACACCAACAGAATGCTGGGGCCAATTAAAGCAGCCAGCAATGCCAACAGAATGCTAGGGCCAATTAAAGCAGCCAGCAACGCCAACAGAATGCTGGGGCCAATTAAAGCAGCCAGCAACGCCAGCAGAATGCTGGGGCCAATTAAAACAGCCAGCAACGTCAACAGAATGCTAGGGACAAATAATGCAGCCAGCAACGCCAACAGAATGCTAGGAACAAATAATGCAGCCAGCAACGCCAACAGAATGCTAGGGCCAATTAAAGCAGCCAGCAACACCAACAGAATGCTAGGGCCAATTAAAGCAGCCAGCAACGCCAACAGAATGCTAGGGCCAAATAATGCAGCCAGCAACGCCAACAGAATGCTGGGGCCAAATAATGCAGCCAGCAACGCCAACAGAATGTTAGGGACAATTAATGCAGCCAGCAACGCCAACAGAATGCTAGGGACAAATAATGCAGCCAGCAACGCCAACAGAATGCTAGGGACAAATAATGCAGCCAGCAACGCCAACAGAATGCTAGGGACAAATAATGCAGCCAGCAACGCCAACAGAATGCTGGGGCCAATTAAAGCAGCCAGCAACACCAGCAGAATGCTGGGGCCAATTAAAGCAGCCAGCAACACCAACAGAATGCTGGGGCCAATTAAAGCAGCCAGCAACACCAACAGAATGCTAGGGCCAATTAAAGCAGCCAGCAACGTCAACAGAATGCTAGGGCCAATTAAAGCTGCAAGCAACGCCAACAGAATGCTAGGGCCAATTAAAGCTGCCAGCAACGCCAACAGAATGCTAGGGCCAATTAAAGCTGCCAGCAACGCCAACAGAATGCTAGGGCCAATTAAAGCAGCCAGCAACGCCAACAGAATGCTGGGGCCAATTAAAGCAGCCAGCAACGTCAACAGAATGCTGGGGCCAAATAATGCAGCCAGCAACGCCAACAGAATGCTAGGGACAAATAATGCAGCCAGCAATGCCAACAGAATGCTAGGGACAAATAATGCAGCCAGCAACGCCAACAGAGTGCTAGGGCCAATTAAAGCAGCCAGCAACATCAACAGAATGCTAGGGCCAATTAAAGCAGCCAGCAACGCCAACAGAATGCTGGGGCCAATTAAAGCAGCCAGCAACGCCAACAGAATGCTGGGGCCAATTAAAGCAGCCAGCAACGCCAACAGAATGCTGGGGCCAGTTAAAGCAGCCAGCAACGCCAACAGAATGCTGGGGCCAATTAAAGCAGCCAGCAACGCCAACAGAATGCTGGGGCCAATTAAAGCAGCCAGCAACGCCAACAGAATGCTGGGGCCAAATAATGCAGCCAGCAACGCCAACAGAATGCTAGGGACAAATAATGCAGCCAGCAACGCCAACAGAATGCTAGGGACAAATAATGCAGCCAGCAACGCCAACAGAATGCTAGGGACAAATAATGCAGCCAGCAACGCCAACAGAATGCTAGGGACAAATAATGCAGCCAGCAACGCCAACAGAATGCTAGGGACAAATAATGCAGCCAGCAACGCCAACAGAATGCTGGGGCCAATTAAAGCAGCCAGCAACGCCAACAGAATGCTGGGGCCAATTAAAGCAGCCAGCAACGCCAACAGAATGCTGGGGCCAATTAAAGCAGCCAGCAACGCCAACAGAATGCTAGGGCCAATTAAAGCAGCCAGCAACGCCAACAGAATGCTTGGCCAATTAATGCAGCCAGCAACGCCAACAGAATGCTGGGGCCAATTAAAGCAGCCAGCAACGCCAACAGAATGCTGGGGCCAATTAAAGCAGCCAGCAACGCCAACAGAATGCTGGGGCCAAATAATGCAGCCAGCAACGCCAACAGAATGCTAGGGACAAATAATGCAGCCAGCAACGCCAACAGAATGCTAGGGACAAATAATGCAGCCAGCAACGCCAACAGAATGCTAGGGCCAATTTAAGCAGCTGTGCTCGATAGCAGTGAAATGTTTGATGTATACTCTTTTAATTCTATTTTAGATGGTCTGTTCTCTTGCATAATACCTGTTTTTTTCTCATTTTGAGTCTGCTTTACCACTTTTTTCTTTTACATTTGAAATGATAAAAGGAGCACTCCTTTTAAAATGGCTAGGTCCACATTTTTATTTATTTATTTGAAATTTTAGTAACCATCAAGGCACACTGAGCCAAGGCTCATTTCCAGGTGCAACCCGGGGGAAGAGGAAACAAAGGGTACATAATAACAATAGATGTAACAAGACAATTAATGCAGTAAATGTGTAGTACATAAAATTGCACAAATCATGAAATCTGGTACAGACAGGTTCTCCTCAATATCATCCAAATATTGGAGGGTCACCAGAGACGAGGTAGGGTCCGTGGAGAAAGACTAGGCAGGAACCATCTGGGCAGACTGGGTGGGCCAAGCAGTCCTTTTCTGCTGACAAATTCTATGTTTCTATTGACCAGAGGTAAGGAAAAGAGTGGGAAAATATTGACCCAGATGAATGAACTGTTGCCTGACAGCACCTGAAGCTGAAGGCTGACGGCATAACTCTCCACCGCGTCTCAAAAATTGGGGACAAAATCAATGACACATGACCAAAATCAGAGACACATGACCAAAATCAGGGGCACATGACCAACATTGGGGGCACATGACCAAATCAGGGGCACTTGACCAAAATCAAGGGCACATGACCAAAATTGGGTGCACATCTTAAAAAAGGGTGGTATCAGCCATGAAGCTGCTATAATAAGTGATTTAGTAATAAAAGCATTTTCTGATGGAGAAGTAGACTGTAAAACTACTGTCTAGTACGATTCTATGATTCAAATCTCCACTAGGGTTGTCAGAAACCACTTAAGTTCTGGTCTAGAACTCTGCAAACAGTTCAAGGGTTCTAATCTTTAGAACTCTAACACTTTTGTACGTAGGACTAGAGAAAGAACAGATAAAGGTACTGAGAGGAGAAAAAAACATAAAGGCAAGGCAAATTTTATTTTTCTGGCGCCCAATCCCGGAGGTGCTGTGCGCCATACAGTAAAAGCACGCTATCAATACAGTAATATAAATGAATGTAAACAGTAAAATATCATCATAAATAAATATAATTAATAAATATCTCTATTAAAACTGAAACTCAGACAGAGAAGCAGGGTGCCCAGGGAAGACTAATACCTGAGGTCCGGGAGGCATGATTAAACAGGAAGGCCATGAGGCGGGTCTTAAAAACCTAAACCGAAGGGGTCTCCCGAATTGATGGAAGAAGCGAATTCCACAGGATGGGGCTGGTGACACTAAATGCTCCGTCGCTGGCAGTTTTAAGCCTCATCCTGGGAATCATCAGGAGGCCCCTAGAGGAGGACCGGAGGGAGCTGACTGAGACATCAGGTGTAAGAAGGTCTGACAGGTAGCCAGGACTCTGCACATGTAGGACCTTAAAGGTGAGCAAACCCACCTTAAAGAGGATCCTCCACCTCACAGTGCAGATCACGCAAAACCAGGGTGATATGACAGAATTTCGGCTGCCCAGTCAGCAGCCTAGTGACCGCATTCTGCACTAGCTGTAGCTGGTGGAGGTTACCCCCAAGACCCCAAGGTAGAGCGCATTACAGTAATCAAGTCTGGATGCCACGAAGGCATGTACTAAGGTGGGGAGGTCCATAGAGAGAACTAGGGGCTTAACCCTGGCAATATTCCTAAGGTGGTAAAAGCTGGTCTGGACAATGGATGACACCTGAAAATCAAATGAGAATCCACTGTCAAAGGTCACGCCAAGGGTTTGCATTCTAGAGGAAGTCCTCAGTGGCACAGATCCCAGGAATAAACTGGTTTCGGTGCCAGAAGGCAACCTGTTCCATCTTCTGTTCGACTCCACCACCAGTATCTCTGTCTTGTTGGGGTTCAGTCGCAACCAGCTGGCGGCCATCCAGTTATTTATCGCTACAAGGTAGCTGTTTAGTACTTCCACTACACTGGAAGTTTCCAGGGCAAAGAAAAAATACAGCTGGGTATCATCAACGTAGCAATGAAAGCCCAAGCCGTACTTCCTAATGAGCTCACCCAGTGGCCGCATGTACATGGCAAACAACATTGGTGACAGGACCGATCCATGAGGTACTCCACATGACAGGAGGCTGGAGGAGGAGGAGAAATTCACCATCACTACTTATTGCCTCCTCTTCATGAGGAATGACTCAAACCAGCAGATAACAGAGCTGGTGAGCCCACAAAATTCCATCAGGTAGTTAAGCAACACACAATGGTCTACCATGTGAAAGGCTGAAGAGAGATTGAGGAGGATTAAAATTGTCCCCTCCCCTGATCTCTAGCTTGAGGTCATTATGCACCCAAAGTAATGTGGTTTCTGTACTATGCCTCACACGAAAACCGGACTGAAATGGCTCATAAAGATCAAAGGCCATGAAGTGCTCCTCAAGTTGCTGCGCCACAACCTTATCAACAACTTTTCCCAAAAATGGGAGTTTGGAGATCGGACAGTAATTCACTTTGATGTCAGGGTCTAGTGATGTTTTTTTTAGGAGGAGATGAACCAGCACCTCCTTCAAGGCATCTGGAAGAATCCCCTCTGTCAAAGAGCACCAGACAATCAAGACAAACACCGGGCCAACAGTGTCGACACATCTCATCAAGAAACACGTCGGCACAGGGTCCAGTTCACAGTATGTGTGCTTCAACCCGGAAGCGACCTCAATGACCTCCGACACCTCCACTGGTTTAAACTCCCCCCAACTAGGCGGAGCGCTCTCCGGACGATCACTGTAGGCTGCTGTAAGGCTCACTGGTGGCATGCCTTGCCGGATGGTGGACATCCTGTCCAAGTAGAATTGAGTAAACTCTTCACACAAGGTGTCAGAAAAAGTATTTTTCGGCTGGAGACAGGCTGGGTTTAGGAGCCTGTCCACAGTCCGAAAAAGTACAGTCGATTCTTCCCAGCAGCAATCTCTCTGGACAGGAACTCTGCCTTCTTACAAGTGATTGCTCCCTGGTACTCACGATAATGTGAGAGCTGGGCCAGTCTGTCCACCTCCAGGCAAGACTTCCACCAGCAGCGCTCCAGCCTCTGACCCACAATCTTCATTGCCTTGAGCTCCACGTCAAACCAAGGAGACCTCAAGTGAGAAGATCTTGGTCATACACAGGCTGGTGCAGGGGAGTCAAGCGTCGCCATCATCACCCTATTATAGGTGGCAACCGCCATGCCCAAACCCCCGACACATGCACTGTCCACACTAAGTAGATCAGCCACTGCCAGGAATCCCTCCGGGGTCAAACCCCTCAAAGGGTGGCAGCTGACCATCTCAGCAGGGGGAGCCCCGAATGAGAACCTCACCATGCAGTGATCGGACCAAATGACCCGGTCAATCTTGAGGTTACTAACCTCAAGCCCCAGTGAGAAGACCAGGTTCAACATGTGGCCGTCTGGGTGGGTTGCGGCAGAAACTTCCTGTGACAGGCCCAGAGACGACATAGTCTGAAGGAGGTTATAACCTAGTCTACATTCCTTGTCATCAGCCCAGGCATTGAAGTCCCCCAGGACCAAACACTGGGGAACTCCAGTGTCTCGCCGGCAACAAGGTCAGCTACCTCCTGCAGGAATTCACCTGCCGCCCCAAGGTGGGTGGTAAATCAGGAGAATCCTGCAACCTGCGCCCGGACCGCCATGTACTGCCACACATTCAAATGAATCTCGTCTTCCCACTGAGTGCATGGAGAAGCCAAGCTCAGATCTAAAACAGATGGCTACTCTCCTGCCCCTGCATTCCACTCTAGGGCAGTGCACACCGAGAACCCGGGGGGACGGCAGCCTCTAAATCCTGGCCAGCATAATCACCTACCTGGGTCTCGGTAATGCACGCCAGATCAACTGAGGAAATCAGGTCCACGATAATGGTGGTCTTGTTCCTAATCGATCTGGCATTGCATAGCACTGCCCTCGGGGGCTTGGTGGACAGTGTAGTCCTTCTGGCTACCTGCCTACTCGCTGTAGTGGGAGCCCTGGAAACAGGAACCAGATACCTTTCACCTCTCACAGGGACCCTGTTGATATCCAGGGCACCTTCTGCACCCAACCATCCCGATCCTACCCCCTCCCATAGTGCACGGGGTGCCATGCCATAAGTGATCAGTGCGCCTTCTCTTAATCCCGACCTCCCGACAGTGGCGTGCTGTAGTGGTGGAGACTGAGAGGTCAGTGAAAGGCTGCAGATCAAGCAGCTGGGATGCCCCGTACACTATCCGGCCTGCCCCAGGCCCCCCAGTCCTCCCAGACACAAAGGGCCCCTAACAACTAATGTATCCACTCACTCAAGCCCAGTCACACCACTGATACAAATGGCAATCTTAACCACTCACAAACCATTCACACAACATAAAATAATAAACCTAATACCCAATCCCACCCCACCCCACTGGCAAAGAGAAGGGAAATGTAAGGAGCAGGCCTTACATCTTTTTAGAAGGAGCAGTATATTCCCAAATCCCACTGGGCTTAATAGTACTTAGCCAAAAATAAAGCAGTTATTACTGAAAGGGGAAAACCCCCATAAACCAAAAAAAAAGTCACCATAACAGCTGCAGTCCAGCAATCCTCAAAGTTCCATCAGGCTCAGCTTTGGTGGTCCACACAATCCAACTCCCCCTTCCTTTCAAGTAAAGGTTCTGCCCCCTTCAGCACAGCAATAATATGATTTCCCTGCACATGCAGAAAAAGAGACCCGTATCGTATCTTTCAAAATGCAAATGCCGAGTGTCACAATTCCATGCATTTGGCACATCTGCATATAAGAAGCACATTTGCATACTGTCACTCTAAAACATTTTAGGATGCAGTTCCCAATAATTAGTTTGTTTTCAGGCTTTCATCTCCTGTTTTTGAAATGTCTGAACAAAAAAAAAGCATGTTATTTATTATTAAGAACCTTAATTCTTAGAACCCCTGGGTGTTCTAGTTCTAAATTAGAACTCAAACCCCTGTGTTCTAAAAGAGTTCTAATCTTTTTAGAACTAGTTCTGACAGTTCTGATCTCCACCCTTCAGAAGCAAAAATGCCAAGTTTTGGAAGGACAGAGGAAATCTGTAATGCAAAATCAGGGACAGCCGAGATAGTACGGCTGAGAGCAGTATGACTCATGGAAGTCCGTAAGTCATCCTCAGGGGTCTGTATTTTCCCACTATATCACGACACAACTCCTATTAATATCTGTTTTATTAAATAAATCAAATCAATATTTATAAAAAAGTGCAATTCCAGATTTGTTCAAAGTGCTTGAACAGCAATATTAAAGCACAGACAAGATAAAAACAATCAATTTAAAATCTCATATCTAAAGAGTTCCTAACTACTTTAAAATTTTTTATAAACTACACAGATTAATATAATTTTAACTATCACAAAATTCTAAAAGCAATCATGGAAGGCCAGGCTAAATAAATGTGTTTTAAGAGCAACCTTAAAACTCTGGATGGTCAGGCACTCCCTCACCCAATGAGGTAGAGAGTTCCACAGGGTAGGGGCCGCAAAGGCAAAAGAGCGGGCCCCTGAGGTCTTAAGTCAGACCCTAGGAACCTCTAGCAATCCCTCGATTGAGGGAGTTAGATAAGAATGGGAAATAGCCAAAAAAAATATTGCCTAGTTCTAATCAACTTTTGCATGGTTCTTTGTTTTGAACTAGGAAATAGTTAAAACAGAAATCTTGTATATCATGTAACTGCTCTGGTCCAATCAGAGACACGTTTTTGTTTCTAGGATTTAAATAATATCCTTTGTTTTTGATCACCCATTGTTTAGCATTGCTTTTTTTGAATGTAATGAACTAGCATGCAGCAGACAGTGATACCTGACCCTTTGGGACAGTTGGAGAACACTGATGAAAACTTGGTCCAAACCATAGTAAAAGAAGTGCTGCTTTTACTACTTCAAATGTAAAACCAAAAAATAATGAAAACCATAACAAGACAAAAACAAACAAAAAAATAAACAAAAACAAAACAAACAAAAACAACATAAAACAAAACAATCATAAAACAAAAACAACAAAAAAAGTGATAAGGCTGCCTCCAAATGGAGAGAGATGAGTATTGTACAAGACAGGAGGCAAGAAACAATCTTACATGGATTATAAAAATGGGCCTGAGAAACAGAGCTTTCTGATTGGCTGTAAGCATTCCATCAAACTAACGTTAATAGTTTGTTAATAACAACATGTAGAGCCTAATCACATGCTAAACAAGGTTCAACACTGTTTAAAAAAACATTTTTATTATAAACAGCAAAATGGCATGTTTAGGGCTTATGTTAATGGTCAGTCACCCTTTTTGGGCGTGTGGCACTTGGCAATGCCTCATGCCACACTGGACTCCTACATGGTGATTAACATACCATTAACATAACTCCTAATCATGTCATATTTTTTAAGCAGCAGTATTTGTTAATCGACAAAAACATTCAGCATATCGTTTTTTTAGCATTAATATGCTCCTCCTGACATTAGATTCATCATCAGTAAATGCTGTTTCTCTCACATCTTTTTGAAACAGCTTTCTTTTTACTAATGTTATAATTAATGACGCAAGTCATTAAAGATGTCTGCCACTCACAATTTTTCTTAAATCCATTTCTTGAGTTTGCCGTTTGACTTTACATACTGGATTCATACTGTGAATATATTATGAGTGTGCTAGCATGCATTTCTGATGGTAAATGGTACAGCACCACTCCAAAATGTTTAATTTATTCATAGCGAGCATGGCCAGAGAGCAGTTACTTTAAAAAAAAAAAAAATTGTATCTAAGTTCAGGAGTGAAATACAATTAAAAGTAAAATGGATTATTAAATTGTTATTTTTAACATAATATAATGATAAATATTAATCACGTTAATTTATATTATTACTAAACAGAAACATAGACTTTGATGGCAGATAAGGACCACTTGGCCCACCTAGTCTGCCCAGTTCCCTACCTATTGGATAAGCTGCAGATCCTAGTTTACCAACAGCCTGCTTCTTCCTACCCACCCACCAGAATTGCCTTATGTCTGACCCATGCATTCTTGAATTCCCCCACTGTTTTTGACCCCACGACCTCCTCAGGAAGGCCGTTCCATGCATATACCACCATTTCTGTGAAAAAATACTTCCTTACATTCCCCCTCTATATCTTCAAATTGTGTCCCCTTGTATCTTGCACATCTTTGTTTCTGAAGAATGCTACCCTCTTGGACTTTGTTGATTCCCTTGAGGTACTTGAAACTTTGTTTCATGTCCCCCCCCGCTCCCTTCTTTCCTCAAGTGTATACATACTAAGCTCCTTTAGTCTGTCTTCATATGGCTTCTGTTGCAGACCCTGCACCATTTTAGTTGCCCTCCTCTGGACTGTCTCCATCCTGTCTATGTCCTTGTGGAGATGGTGTCTCCAGAACTGCACGCAGTACTCCAGATGGGGTCTCCCCAACTGTCTGTACAGAGGGATGACAACTTCCTGTTTTCTACTGGTGATGCCTCTCCCTATACATCCCAGTATCCCCCCAGCCCTCCTTACTGCCTTCTCACATTGCTTGCTTACCTTTAGATCATCTGATATGACTACCCCCAGGTCCCTTTCCATTTTTGTTGTTGTTAATACCCCCCCCCACTGTGTACTCTTCCCCTGGGTTTTTGTTTCCCAGGTGCATTACTTTGCACTTCTTTGCATTGAATCTAAGCTGCCATACTTTTGACCGGCTCTACGATACCGGTTCAACAAATATTTCGTCAACCGGCATCACAGCATCAGATTTATGTCGACCTCAAGTTGTGGTCGACATAAATCCATAAGGAAACCCGGTCCATTTTTCCCCCTCATGTGGGGGTTCTGCCCCCGTACTAATTATGATCAGCTCCAAGTTGGAGTTGATCCGGGGAGGGGGTGCAGGACCGAGAGAGAGTGCCAGGGTCTCGGGCACACCATTACAGTGAACTGTCAGTGTTGTCGCATCAATGTTGTTAACTGTAATGGTGTCACTGTTGGGGAGCATACCCTTTTGACCATTCCTCCACCTTGCCAAAGTCCCTTCTCATCCTTTCCACTCCCCCTTGTGTATCAACCCTGTTGCAGATCTGTGTGTCATCTGTAAAGAGGCACACATTTCCTATCAGTCGCTCTGCAATGTCAAAAAGGACCAGACCTAGTACTAAACCCTGTGGTACCCTGCTAGTAACACCCCTTTCTTCAGAGTGGACTCCGTTTACTATTACCCTTTGTGTCCTGTTGTCCAGCCAATTTTTTACCCAGGCTAACACCCTGTGACCCACTCCCAGGCTGCCTAATTTGTTAATTAATCTTTTGTGTGGGATGGTATCAAATGCCTTGCTAAAGACACCAAATAAAGATACTAAAAACACTATGGGATGATTTTCAGACACTCACATATGTTTTCTGGATGTGAGTGTGGAATTCTGCCCATGAACTTAGGCCACAAAAAGTTGATCTAACTCCCAGCACTGAATTTCACAGTTGCCTCTGAAAAACAGCCATGAGTCCCACAGTTGTGGCAGAAATTGTCATCAATAGCGGGAATCGTCACAGATAAATCCAGATGTCTGTGAATGGGGCACACACATCTGGACAGATCTGCATGGACGTAACATACGTCTGAAATAACAGACGTAAGCGCTGCATCCAGCCGTATGAAAATCCCACCCCACATGACAAGATATTTTCTGCTGACAAATACTGCTGGTTGCTGGTCCTGTGCCACAGATATTGCTGTATCTAGGCACACTACTGTCAGTTTTCTGAAGTTTGTGGTGGATCCCATGTGGGCCTGGGGCCGGAGGACATCTATGCTGGAAAATATTTCAGCCTAACTTCTAGATCCCTGTTTTGTATAGACCAATCTCCTTATTAGATATAAATGGTAAAATGTTTGCCAGAATTATTCTAGGCAGGCCCCTTGAACAACTGAATAACTTGGGTGATCTGTGTGAACTACACTGCAGATAATTATTTTACTTTATTGCATCTGACTGAAAAATATGTGTTTCTAAGATGTCAGAAGCTATATGTAGCATTTATTGATTTCAGCTCGGCCTTTGACAGTGTTCGGTGTAGTTTGCTTTGGCAAATAATGATACAAAAAGGTTTTCAACGGAAACGTATTGGTATTGTAAAAGAATTGTACAGCTGCACTTGGACACAGGTCAGAACAGGGACTAATGGTCTGCTCTCAGAAATGTTCAAGACCAGTAAGTGTGTAAGACAGGGGTGCCTGCTGGCCCCCATTCCGTTTTTCATCTATACTGACCAACTACTCTGGGAGTTGTTGGGATCTATCTCAGAGACACCAAAGGCTGGCACTGAATTATGTCCTGCCCAGGTTTACGCAGATGATTTGGCCCTAATTTCCTTATCCAGATCAGGTCTACAAAAGAAACGGAATATTTTAAATACATATGCTAAGGAACATAACTTAGTAATAAATAAGGTTAAGGGCCAGGTGGTGGTCTTTGAGGCCAGGTATGGACAGATAAATTGGCCAATTGGGGTTCATAAAATCGAGACAGTTAACTCCTACGTTTATTTGGGTCTTACTTTTGATAGCTCTTGGAGTTTGGTACAACAGAAACATTCCCTAATTGTCAAGCTTAAACAATCAGCTGCCACACTTTTGAGATTCAGTAGAAAATTCAGAGGGTCTTCTATTGTACCCCTCTTAAAAGTTACGAAGGCCACGTATATTTCTCAGGCCTTTTATTTGATGGAAGTCTGGGGATATAGAAAACTTAAAATACTTGAACTACCCCTTAATAAAATTCTTAGAGCTGCTCTTGGTTTAGGAACTCTATCCCTATCTCTTTAGTAAGGGCTGAACTGGGTTTTTCTAGCCTGGAGGCTTTTGCCCTTTCTAGATTCTTCAATTATTGGATTGATGTTACCAGAATGCCATCAGATAGATTACCTAGAGAATGTTTAAGGGAAAAAGAAAGCTGGAAATCTAGGGGTTGCAAACAATCTACTTGGTGTCTACAATTGACAGATGCCCTAAACAATCAGGGCTTACAACATTTGCTGAAATTACAAGAAAAGGGGATTGTCATTAGCCAAAAATATAATAAATATTGTACTAATAGAATTATTAATGATAGTTAAGAAAAGGACTGCCAAACTATTTCTACTCTTAGGATTGTACCTTGGCTTGCTAAAAATGACATCTGTCATATGTTCAGGTTCTATCTGGAGGCACTGACGGATCAAGGATTATTTTTTTATTTACTTATTGAAATGTTTCACCAGGAGGGCACAGTGAACAACAAGTTGTTCGTCTCACGGTGTGACCTGGGGGAGGGGTTACATAGGGTTGTGAAGGATGATCAGTTACAGTGGTATGTGGGTAGTACAAATAATACAACATTGTAAGATTGTGCAACAGTTAGAACACAAGTTATTGTACAATAAACAGTAGTGGAACATTGGGTAAATTACAATACATGTCCAAAATCATACAAAAGAACATATAAACGTACTAAACAGTAATAATGTGAACCATTTATACTGCATGAGTGTACCAGGAGCAGGCTCAAGGTAGTACGCAAGTGCTGTTGGAGTAAAAAGGATGGGGGTAGGTTGTGCACACTGGTGACCCAGAAGGGCAGGTGGAGATGAAAGCGGGAGAGGCAAGAACTGAATATGAGGATTAAGATTTATTTATACATGATATAGGTTTGAGCAGTTTAAAAGTAATGTTTTACGGGCAAGGTATAATATATCAACAGATGTTTCCTCCACCTACTAACTGTACTAAGGAGAAAGAGGAGGGTCTCTCCCACGTGGCCTTTGATGGTGTAGCTCCACTAGGAGATATTGGCCAACTCCAGTTTGGTCCCAGATAAGCACCTTAGACAGAGATGTACTTTTAGAAACGTTGCTGACAGTACAGGATAATTATGTGATCATGCAAGTGGCAGGCTACTTTAGAGCAATTTCTATTATTCAGAAAAATTATAAGTGAATAAGTACCATTACAATTATATGTGAGATAACACCATGCACTTTATTAGGTAATGCATATGAACTGGTGCTGACTGGGATGATTGTATTAATATTATGAAACCTAGTGTCCAATTTTTGGGTATTTTTTTATGGACTTTTAAATGTCTTATTGTAATGGTCTTTGACTGAACAAATAAAATATTATTATTAAAAAACCTAACTTCTGCATGCATGCCTACCAGCTGCCCATCTTATGTGCAGCGTTCCTGTGCGGAGCGGTTGCAAATGAGCTTGACGCTCCCGAAGGCTACCCTGGCTGTTGCTGTAGCTGACACTGCAGTAGGCCGCACTCAGCCTGTGACTGATACTGGGTGCTTCCATCCTGTATCGGACGGAATTTGTCCACCGGCGGAGGCACAGGAGCCAGCCCATTGTACAGAGAACTGTAACTTTTGTCTGCAAACAATATATCTTGGGCTGTGATTTCTGCAGTGTCCGTCACTGTCTATCAACAGCAAATGATAGCTTTGATGTTTTTGGCATTGTCGATACTTTCTGTGCATTGTTATGTAGTTTTTTTTTTCTTATAATGGTTCTTTCTGCCCCTGAGCCAGCCAATCCCATTCTGCTCCAGCCCAACCCCAGCAGACTACTGCCTACACCCAGAACTCACCTGCAGCCTGATTCCCCATGGCAAGATCCAGATGGGGAGAGCCATCCAGCCTGCCACCAGAGATCATTTATCCACATGCAGCAGGGGCAGCAGTGCAGGCCAGAGGACAAGTCTGGCATCATCCGCTGACTTTTTTACCCCCACTTTCACTATGCACAGATGTGCTGGGGGTGGCAAGTGGGCATGTGTGTGGAGGCATGCATGCACCATGTGCCCAGCTGCCGCCATTCCTGACATGTCCCTCCCACTACCCTACCACCATGACTCCATGAAGTGGGAGTCTCGGAGCAATTTGGCAAGACCCCCTCCCCCTCCCTGGGAGAGAAAAGCAGTCCTTTGAACACTTAATCGTCTCATTCCTGGCTGACCCCCGTATGACCCAAATTCACTCCTGAACCTGGGTCACTGGCAACGCTGGACGTGTGGCGTCCAGCACCTCAGCCCTCCGTGCCACTCTGCTGGCTTTAATATTATTTTGTCAACTTGGCTGTAACTCTTTACTTGTACCCAGAACCTCCTTGAAAATGAGCTTAACAGAGTTTATCCTCATAAAACAAATCAATACAATTGCCAATACAGTAACCAGCTCTGGGTTTTTTCTCCATCATCAAATCAATTCAAGCTGCTCTCTTTCTCTCTCTCTCCCTCCCTCTCTCTCTGTCTTTGTCCTACAGCTAACTTCTCACTGCAGTGGAAAACGTCAAGAAGTGCCTATAGCAGGATATGAGTTGCCAGCTGCTGGAGTTTCAAAGTAACTATTAATGACTCTCTGGGTTTCAAGAGAGAACAAGTCACCTTTCCTGCTATGCGGCACAAACCTGCCTCTCTCTCTCGCTCTCTGTCTCTCCCTTATGATGCAGTGCCAATAAAGAACAAAATTTAAACTGGAGCGTATAATCTTTGACCCATTAGAAATCCAACTGGATCTTTCCTAATCTTTGCTTCTCTGAGGATTTACTGCTAGCGACAAGCAAAAAAAATGCCATTCTCCTGACCTTCATCAGGAGAACTAGACTCCTCCCGCCACAATCCGCCCTCACTGCTTTGGTCAGGTCAAATGTTTCTTCCCCAAGGTGCTCTTCACAGTGTGCTCCAGTGGTTAGAGCACCAGCTTGGGAACCAGAAGGTCACAGGTTCAAACCCCGTTGGATCCAAATACCAACTGTGTGACCTAGAGCAAGTCACTAAGACCCTGTACATTGTAGGGAACTTAAAACAGTTAAACTGCCTTAAACCATTTTAAACCCTTCAAGCATGGTTTGCGTCCACAGTGTAGCACAGTTAAAACTGCTACAACTGGGTTCTAAAACCCTGCTAAGGAGGTAGTCTTTAGCACAGTTTTAGACAAATACGGTTGCCTTAACCTGTGTTAACACCAGAGTGGACATGATCTGTGCTGTAATATGGGCTAAGGCAACAGAGTTTTAAACAGAACTAAGATTTTAACTGCAGTATAATAAAAAAATGTATAACATACACAACTGTACTCCCAGTGCGCTCCTGATTCTGACAAGGTAATTTTCTCCCCAATCCATTGGGGCACCTCATTGCGAGTATCCCATTATGCATTGTGGCACCCACAATGCTTTGCACTGGTGCCACAGTCATGCCTGGGAACTCATTTGGGCAAGCACAGTTATCAGAGCACAGTGTGAACACTCCAACAACCATGCTAGTGACCAGGTTATAAAATGTTCTTAAAAACATTTTAAAATCGGTGCCTAGTTTGTACGGGACCTTAACCTCCCAATGCAGCAGTACAACCAGCTGCAGATATGGGCAGAGTCAGGAACTCACTGAAAATTAGATACTGGGAATGGCTCAGTAGCAAAATGGTAGCGGTACCACTCACTATGGTGGTGATGGTGACCCAAGTGTGGCAGTGAATTTGAGTTATCGGAAGTAGGCTGGGGGTAGAAGAATCAAGCAGCTGAGGGACTGCTTTCTTCTGACAGGGTGGATGGCTGGGTCACGTCTCCCATAGTGTTCCTGACTCCTAGCAGAAGCTGTGTGTCACACCAAGTGGGAGGCTCAGAAGGTTGTGAGATTGTGGGATGCTGACAGACGCACAGCATCTCTGCAAGTTGGACTGTCCTGGGGAGAAAACAGGTGGATAATCCACTCAGCGGCTGAGATTATGAGTGACTCCGCACAGACTTGGTGCCATCAACTGGGCAGCCCAAATGGATTTTGCTTGGGTGGAGCAAGGGCAAGTCTGTTCAACCCTGCCATGAGGGGTAAGTCGGGGGGGTACCTGCGGGCAAGTCCCTAGGATGGTGAGTGATTGGGCGGAGGGGGGCATCCAAATGGAGGCTGGCAAGGCAGCAGGGGGAGATATAGAGAATAATACATTGGTTGGTGTGTGTAATCAGAATTTTACACACACCTGAGGTGTGGGATGCTGCATCAAACCCAACAGCGAAGCTCAGGGGGTTTATAAAGGCATCTCACACCAAGGGTGTGTGTAAACGTTACATTTACTTTACCTGTTTTGTTTCATTGTTACTCACTCTATTCCTGTATTTTACTACAATAATTTAGCTGTTTAGACCAGCCCGGTGGTGCTAAGGGTTAAGGCGCTGGATGCCACACCTCGCACCACGCCGGTGACCTGGGTTCGGTGACGGACTTGGGGAGCCGTAGGTCGGCGGGGGTGGGAGAGGATGGAGCATCCAGAGGACAGCTCTCCTCTCCCAGAGAGGGATCCAGGGGATGCTCGGTGTCCTGGCGGCCTCCGATGGAAATCATGTGCATTGCAGGAACACCAGCCAGACATGAGGGGCGGAGCGCAGCAGATGCCAGCAGGGCTGCCTTAGTCAGGCATCACTGCACTTCGCACTCTGGGGGCAACATAAGGAAGGAAAATTCCCATTGATGAGGATAAGAGACAGCACCCTGCACCATTGTGCTACACTCTATCACCAGGCTTCTCCCTCCATCCTAGCCCGCCCACCCAGCCGGGCACATTAGATTGCCAGATAGAGTGCCCTGGGAAGACAGGGCAGCCTCTCGGTGGGTGCAGAGCTGGGGGGTCTGCCTGGCTGGAGTGGAGATGGAGGAGAGCTTCAGGTGGGAGGTAGAGAACATGGTATACAGAGGTTGCCTGAGAGAGTTCCTCGTCAGTGGTGCAGAAAAAGAGTCGACAAAAAAACAAAATTTAGCTGTTTAGTCCTTGTGTATTTTACTACAATAGTTTTAGTTTTTCCTACTACTCTGTATAGTTCACTCATGTTACTGCTATTTTATTTAAGTGTTCCTTGTTTTGATGCCTGTATATTATCATATGTACTCCCTGTTCCACCCTCCCCAGGTCGCACTGGGAGACGGGCAACTTGTTGCTCAGTGTGCCTTCCTAGTGAAACATTTCAATAAATAAAATAAAGTGAAACTTTGGTATACATGCATCCACCCATTTTTTTTTTTTTATAATTACTGTTGAGCATTTGGAATAAATGTGGTGTTCCCTCCCCCCTCCTCTTACCGCTTGCTCTGTCTGTCTGCTCACCTTATCTCCTCTCACTCCTCATACTTCCACTCCTTCCCCTGGGACATATGCTAAAATCTGTTTTAAAAGGCATATTAAATAAACAAACACAAATCGCAACTCAACGATGCCAGCTTCTTGCCACACAGGTACCCCATCAAGTGAGTGCTACCAGAATAGCACCACACTATACGGGGCTAGTCTGGTAAGCGCTCACACGGACAGCAATGGGGGATTTATAGCTTGCTGTAAGCGCTCCTCTGGTCGCTGTCCATGGTGCTGAAGCAAGAGAAGGGCACCAGAATCCAGGATGCTGGCCGAGCTGCTCCCGTTGTATGGAGGGCTGGGGCACCGAGCAGCTCGCTCAGTAGCAGTGGAGACCAGGATTCTAATCCTGGTCTCTCAACATTTTAGCATATCTTGGGTCTTAATTTTTCTTTTTACATGGGGCCGTAACTGCCCCATGAATTTTAACGTTCCCCCGGGATCTGCTCCCCGCAGAGTGAGAATCCTATAGATGGGGTAACGGCGCCTATTTTACCACATGCACCATGCCAACACTATTCCTTTTGGCACTCTTTGGACCCAGTGCCCTTGACACACGAAACTGACGCCAGCTTTCACATGCTGCCACCCACTCGCTAAAGCCCGCTCCATCCAGCTAGCTTCACCAATTAGCAATGTCATCAGGAACAGTACATGCCTGATTGACAGCAGTTAAAAATGAAAGATGCTCACCTGTAATTACAGCACAATAAGAAGAAGAGGTGGCTAGAGGCAGCACGCTGCTTTGCCAATGGTAATACAATAAAGAAATGGATTGTTTCAAAATAGTAACAGGGAAAAGAAACTGCATCGAACAGCTGAGAAGTGAAAGTGAGGTATACGCAATGGTTTCCAGATGTTTAACATGCTTGTAGTCTGCCTTCCCCCAAGCGTACATACTACTGTATGTATTGGTTGTGAGATTAGAACCAGGATCTCCAGATCCACAGAATGACTAGGTTGAATTAATTGCTCCCCACCCCCAAGAGCGTCACAGTGAATAAGTGGTGGTTGATTCACAAATGCACACAGCACAAAATACACAGATGCATACACAAAGCAAGGCATGCACAGATGCAAGTGTGTGCACATGCACACACACACACGTAACACTATATGCACAAATGTACAGACCCAGGAATACATCTTGTCATAGTTGCACACATATGGGAACTACATATAGAGATAAACACACGTAGTGCTATGCACAGATTTACACATATACAGTACTACATACCCATACACACAAAAACAGCACTATTTACTGCTACACACGCACACACAGTGACATCATTGGTGCCATCCTGTGCATCAACAACCCTACTCCAAGGCAGCCCAGTGGCATGGAGGGTTGAGGCACTGGATGCCACACCTCACGCCACGCCGGTGACCCAGGTTCGAGAATGAACCTGGGTCGGCAGAGGTTGGCGGGGGGAGGGAGAGGATGCAAGTGGCTGCCGGCTGGCAGCCCTCTGCCTCGGGAGAAGGAATAGGTTCCTCGGAGCTTGGCTGCTCCCTGGTGGAGGCCAGAGTGGCTGGGTCGCTCCGAGGACTGCCAGTGTTAGGCTGAGGGAGGGTTGAAAGGACTGGCACTGGAGCTGTGGTGCGCATGTGCGCCTCCATTTGCATGCGCTACCACTTCCGGGGTCTCGGGACTAGATAAAGTTGATAAAAAAACAGCCCTACTCCATCTTCAGGAACCCCAGAGGAACTCATAATTTCCCACCTAGCTATCTCTTATATAATACATTACCTAAGATTCTGCCCACCTCCCAACTAAGACAGCAAAGAGTGAGGCCAACACATTGCAACCTCTGCAGGCTTTAGGGTAATACACCTGCCCCTACCAAAGGTAAGGAGATGTTTCATTAACATAAGAGACGCAGTAACTGTATGTGTAAATATATATAATATGGTACAGATCACATTTCCCCCTACAAAAAACGTTAGCCTTTTTTTTCACTTTTTCATGCATACCTCTCAGATTGGGGAGAAGTGACAAGTGGGGTCCCCCAGGGCTCGGTCCTGGGACATACCCTCTTTAACATGCTTGTGTCTACAGTGCAGACCTCTGATAATACATGGCTATGTAAATGTGCTGATGATAGCAAGACAGAAGCCATAGTTAACGATGTAGCAGCAACAAAATTACAGGAGGACATAAAACAGCTGAAACAATGAGCAGAGAAGAATAAATTAAGATTTAATGAGGAGAAATGTAAGGTTATGCACCTTGGGCACAATAATCAATGACATAATTACATATTAAACAATACTACAATACAAGAAACAGTTAATGAACAAGACTTAGGTGTCATCATTACAAACAATCTCTCCTTTGATACACACACAAGGAACACAGTTAAGTGTCACAAGATATTGGGGTGCCTTTTTAAAAATATAAAGAGCATGGAACCCTCTGTGATTGTCCCACTGTACTCATCACTGGTCAGGCTCCAGCTGGAATACCGCTCGCCCTTTTGCGTGCCTCAAAGCAAAGGAAGTAAAAAACAAACTCAGAGAGGGTGCAGAGGAAGGCAACAAAAAGAACTAACAAGACGCAGCATAAAGCGTATGGGGATAGGCTGGGTGAACTAGGTCTGTATTCCATGGAGTACAGGAGATAGCGAGTAGACCTATGTCTCGCATTCAGTGCAGTGAAAAATGATACCATATTAGAACCATAAGACTGAGTAGACAACACTGTAGTAAAACTACACAGTCTCATAATCTGAAATTAGGAGGTGAAGTCAATGAAAGGGAAGTTGTTTAACCAAGAAAGGAACACTAAGCTGAAGCTTGTTTCCAGGTGCAACCTGGGAGCACAAGAAAGTTAAGTGACTTGCTCAGGGTCACACAGTATGCAAGTGGGGCTGTGGGATTCAAACCCAGGCCTCCAGGTTTGCAGCTCAGAGCTTTAATCCACTGCACTAACCTGCCTCTAATACAATAGAACTGTTAAAAAAAAGCAACTGGTTTAGTCAAAGGGTGATTGCTCCATGGAACTCCTTGACAGAGAGTGTGGTGATGAGTAGCACCACGGAAGTATTTAAACAGTCCTTAGCCGAACATATGGGTAGGGAAATGTGTGAGTTTTACTACTAAAAAGTGGCGCGTTGCTAAAAGCCCTTTTAACCTCCTAACTCATACATTATCTGTGAACTTTTATAATGCTTTTTTTGTTTTGTTTTGTTCTTATAATGGGTTACACATCTCTCTTTCCCTTTATAAAGTTCTGTCCTTTTTTTGTTTTGTTTTTGTTATACAATAGGGTACGCGATTACATTTCCCTATATAAGGCACCTTATTTTTTGTACAGTTGGGTGACTATTACTTAACAGTATGGTGCACATCCCTTTTTCCCCTGTACAAAGCTCTGAACATTTTTATATTATGGTACACAGTGCTTTTGCCCTACAGAAAACCCCCGAGTCATTTTTATTATAGGGAACACAGCACTTTCCCTTACAGAAAATCCTGGTCCATTTTTACAGTAGGGTACACATCACTTTCTCTTCTAGAAAATCGTGGTCCATTTCTACAGTAGGGTAAACATCACTTTCCCTTACAGAAAATCCTGGTCCATGTTTACAGTAGTGTACACAGCACTTTCTCTTTTAGAAAATCCTGGTCCATGTTTACAGTAGGGTACACAGCACTTTCTCTTACAGAAAATCCTGGTCCATGTTTACAGTAGGGTACACAGCACTTTCTCTTTTAGAAAATCTGGTCCATGTTTACAGTAGGGTACACAGCACTTTCTTTTACAGAAAATCCTGGTCCATGTTTACAGCAGTGTACACAGCACTTTCTCTTTTAGAAAATCCTGGTCCATGTTTACAGTAGGGTACACAGCACTTTCTCTTACAGAAAATCCTGGTCCATGTTTACAGTAGGGTACACAGCACTTTCTCTTACAGAAAATCCTGGTCCATGTTTACAGTAGGGTACACAGCACTTTCTCTTACAGAAAATCCTGGTCCATGTTTACAGTAGGGTACACAGCACTTTCTCTTACAGAAAATCCTGGTCCATGTTTACAGTAGGGTACACAGCACTTTCTCTTACAGAAAATCCTGGTCCATTTTTACAGTAGGGTACACAGCACTTTCTCTTACAGAAAATCCTGGTCCATGTTTACGGTATGATACAAAGCACTGTTCCCCTGTGCAAAAGCTCTGACTCATTTTACAGCAGGGTTCACAGCACTTTTCTCCCACTGAAAACCTTCTCTCATTTTTATAGTATGGTGCACAGCAACTTTCCCCTATAGAAAGCACTGGCTCATTTTTATAGAAGGATACACGACCCTTTTCCCCTACAGAAAACCCTGGCTCATTTGTACAGTATGGTAGGCAGCACATTTCCCCCATAGAAAGCTCTATCTTATTTTACAGTAGAGTGTGCAGCACTTTCCCCTATAGAAAGCACAGGCTCATTTTTACAGTATGGTGCACAGCATCTTTCCCCTATAGAAAGAAAGCCCTGACTCATATTTACTGAAGAGTGCACAGCGCCTTTCCTTTACAGAAAGTACTGGTTCATTTTGCAGTAGGGTACACAGCACATTTCTCCTATAGAAAGCCCTGGCTCATTTATACAGTAGGATGCACAGCACATCTCCCCTATAGCAAGCACTGCCTCATTTGTACTGTAGGCTACACAATACTTTTCTCAGTTCAAAATTTTATTGATCGGTCATTTGACCATTTCAAGAAGTACAGTAAATACAGCAATAAAAGACATTAGAAACAACGTCACAATATAGCAGTAAAAATACACCTAAATATCTATTTTCCAGTTTACAATAATAAATAAATCAATAGACACAATAATACTGAGAGGGTTGTAGATGTGCAAATTTACAGAATGACTAAACAGGTAGATATTTTCCTTTTTAATCAGAAAATTACTTCTTGCATTTAAGATACATTCTTGTTATAGCATCAAGGTATCCAGCCACTGCCTTGATTATAAGGTCATCATTTGTTGTGAAAAATATTTTCAATAATAGCTCCTGATCTTTTGTTTGTATAGATCCACTTTTAGACTATTTTCTCCTACAGAAAACTCTGGCCCATTTTTACAGTATGGTACACAGAACTGTTCCCCTATAGAAAGCTCTGGCTCGTTTGACAGCAGGGTTCAGAGCACTTTTCTCCTATAGAAAGCACTGGCTCATTTTTTACAGTATGGTGCACAGCATCGTTCCCCTATAGAAAGACCTGGTTCATAGTTACAGTAGGGGGTGCATGGCACCTTTCCTCTACAGAAAGCAATTTTCTCATTTTATAGTAGGGTACACAGCACATTTCTCCTATAGGAAGCCCTGGCTCATTTTTACAGTAGGGTACACAGTACGTGTCCCCTATAGAAAGCACTGGCTCAGTTTTACTATATGGTACACAACACTTTTCACCTATAGAAAACTCTGGCCAATTTTTACAGTATGGTGTATAGCACTGTTACACTATAGCAAGCACTGATTTATTTTTACAGTAGCGTGCACAGCTCTTTACCCCAACAGAGAGCAGTAGCTCATTTTTACAGTAGTGTGCACAGTTCTTTTCCCCCAACAGAGAGCAGTAGCTCATTTTTACAGTAGCGTGCTCAGCTCTTTACCCCAACAGAGAGCACTAGCTCATTTGTACAGTCGTGTGCACAGCTCTTTTCCCCAACAGAGAGCACTAGCTCATTTGTACAGTCGCGTGCACAGCTCTTTTCCCCAACAGAGAGCACTAGCTGATTTGTACAGTAGCGTGCACAGCTTCCTTTTCTCCCAACAGTGAGCACTCAGCTGATTTGTACAGTCGCGTGCACAGCTCTTTTCCCCAACAGAGAGCACTAGCTGATTTGTACAGTAGCGTGCACAGCTCTTTTCCCCAACAGAGAGCACTAGCTCATTTATACAGTAGCGTGCACAGCTCTTTTCCCCAACAGAGAGCACTAGCTCATTTGTACAGTAGCGTACGCAGCTCTTTTCCCCAACAGAGAGCACTAGCTCATTTATACAGTAGCGTGCACAGCTCTTTTCCCCAACAGAGAGCACTAGCTCATTTATACAGTAGCGCATGTAGCTCTTTCCCATCAGAGAGCACTAGCTCATTTTATACAGTAGCGCATGCAGCTTCTTTCCTCCAACAGAGAGCACTAGCTCATTTTACAGTAGCATGTGCAGCTCTTTTCCCACCAGAGAGCACTAGCTCATTTTTACAGTAGCGCAGCTCTTTTCCCCCAACAGAGAGCACTAGCTCATTTTTTTACAGTAGCGCCGCAGCTCTTTTCCCAACAGAGAGCACTAGCTCATTTTTACAGTAGCCGCACAGCTCTTCCCAACAGAGAGCACTAGCTCATTTTACAGTAGCTGACAGCTCTTTTCCCCAACAGAGAGCACTAGCTCATTTTTACAGTAGCTGCACAGCTCCTTTTCCCCAACAGAGAGCACTAGCTCATTTTTACAGTAGCGGCACAGCTCTTTTCCCCCAACAGAGAGCACTAGTTCATTTTTACAGTAGCGTGCACAGCTCTTTTCCCCCAACAGAGAGCACTAGCTCATTTTTACAGTAGTGTGCACAGCTCTTTTCCCCAACAGAGAGCACTAGCTCATTTTTACAGTAGGTTGGAAAGCACTTTTCCCCAACAGAGACCACTAGCTCATTTTTACAGTCACGTGCACAGCTCTTTCCCCCAACAGAGAGCACTAGCTCATTTTTACAGTAGTGTACACAGCTCTTTTCCCCATCAGAGAGCACTAGCTCATTTTACAGTAGCATGCATGCACAGCTCTTTTCCCCAACAGAGAGCACTAGCTCATTTTACAGTAGCGTGTACAGCTCTTTTCCCCAACAGAGGAGCACTAGCTCATTTTTACAGTAGCGCAGCTCTTTTCCCCCAACAGAGAGCACTAGCTCATTTTTTTACAGTAGCGCCGCAGCTCTTTTCCCCAACAGAGAGCACTAGCTCATTTTTACAGTAGTGTACACAGCTCTTTTCCCCAACAGAGAGCACTAGCTCATTTTTACAGTAGCATGCACAGCTCTTTTCCCCAACAGAGAGCACTAGTTCATTTTTACAGTAGTGTGCACAGCTCTTTTCCCCCAACAGAGAGCACTAGTTCATTTTTACAGTAGCGTGCACAGCTCTTTTCCCCACCAGAGAGCACTAGCTCATTTTTACAGTAGGGTGCAAAGCACTTTTCCCCTATAGAAAACACCAACTCATTTTTACAGTTGGGTACCCAGAACCTTTGCATATACAAGGCATGGTTCATTGTTGCAATAGGGTGCACAGCACAGCAATTTTCACCCATAGAAAGCACTGGCTCAGTTTTAAAATGGGGTACCCAGCTGTTTTTGTCTATAGAAAGCATGGTGGTTAATTTTTCCAATACGATACAGAGCACATGCCCCTATAGAAAGGTTTTGTTTCTCTACAGAGAGCACTGGCTTGCTTTCAGATCACATATTTCTCAGCTGATTCTGCCACTGTAATGCCGGGGGTGGGGGGTGCTAAGCCGTCACACTTAGCATCAATAAATGTAATCCTTGCTTACGGGTAATAGGTGAAGGAGGACTGTGTAATAGGAACATGGAACGTTATGTAAGGTGTCAAAATGTATTCCTGACTAGCATTTTCAGTTCATTACTTAATTCTTCTCCCTGGAGATGCAGCAAGAAAAAAAAATACTCAACCTGTGAACAGCAGCATGTGGGTTTCAAGACCCACTGAGTCAGTTCATGTGGTGTTAAACTGTACGTCTTATCTTTTTCTAATGCCTGCCATAGTATGAAGTCCTGACAAATCTGAAATAACCCCCTCCCTCTCCCACACACATACTCCAAGAAGAAAAGAAAATGTACTGTTGTAAGCAATAATTCTCTGGTCTGCCTCAAATACTAAACAAGAATTTAAGCTGAATGCTAAGCAGGCTGTGAGGGAGCTTGCAGGCTATCCCATCCATCCCATCTCTCTTCGGGTATTTACTGTAATTTCCCTTAAACACTTAAGCAATAAGGCATGACAGGATTTGGAATAAGGGCTCATCTCAGGAAGTGAGGCACAAGGCAATGCTAAGTGCCTTACGCACCTGAGAAGTGCTGTTATTCCACTATTACACACATCCTAGAGTACAGTATTGTGATTATAAAGTAGTACCTCTGATTTCTGTTCTAAAAACTGAGTGATGAGGTTCAAAACATTCAGCATTTCTGATCTGTGTTGTTGTACTGGAGTAACACACGGTCATGTGATTGCATCTGACCAATCACAGGTCTTCTTGTTTTCTTACCCATTTTAAAATAATGCTTACTTGTTAGTCATTATAAAACAGGTAGGAGAAATACTGTAGTGTGATTGGTGGAATCCAGTCACATGACGATACTGCTATCCCAGCACAATAATACTGGTCAGAAATGCTTAACTTTGTAAACCTCATTACTTGGTCCTAAAATAAAAAAATCAGGGAAGCCATTTTATAATCGCAGTAAGGTATTCCAAGGTGTGCATAATTGAGGGATAACAGCACTTCTAACCCCATGTATTCTATATTCGTAACTGTACGCAGTCTGCCTCCTAAATAGAACTGCCCAGAGAGAAGTGGAACTATATGCAAGTGATAGAACCTATCATTGCTCGAAACACATATTCAAACTGCTACCCTTATCTATTGCAACGTTCCATCAACGTCTCAGTATGTCTAAAAAGGGTTATGTAGCTGCCTCCTTAATAGGTGTGAGGCAGGCTAATTACCAGGCATATGCAACACAGTATCAGAAAACACTGTGGCTATCAGTACTGACTATGTCAGAGAAGGCCCTCTCGTCCCTCTCTGACGACCTGGCAGAGACAGCTAGATTTGGTCTGGAAGCGGCTAAATACCATTTCCAGATGGCAGCTGATGCCAGTGACAACGCTGCCAAGTGGATGGCTCTGACAGTGGCTCTACAAAGACTGGCATGGCTTAGAGCTACCAATCTAACCCAGGATACCCAGGCCAAGGCCATGGATTTTCCGGTGGAAAACAACTCCCTGTTTGGCATGCACACTGACGATTACGTGAAGAAGGTGGATGAATACAAGGCCACCTACAAAAGTAACTCCTCCAGGGACAGGCCGACCCCTTCCTATAGACCTTATGGAAGGGGATGCAGGGGAAGGTCCTCTTATGGGAGGCCTTTTTTACCAGGGCCAAGCTGCTTTCCAGCAACAGCCCTACCCACAGGAGACTGGGTACTTCAGATCTAGGGGCAGGAGGGGTTCCAGAAGGTGCTCCCAATCTGTCCAAGCTCAGGCACCCCCCAAGACAAAACCCCTGACCAGTTGGTCAAGATCACCTCCCCAGTACCAGTAGGGGGCAGGCTGACTTACTTCCTCCAGACTTGGGTTTCCATCACCACAGACAAGTGGGTTCTGGTGTTGGTAACTCAGGATTTGTCCCTATGCTTCAGATCCCTTCCTCCTCTAAAATTGAGAATTTTCAAGCCAGCTTCCCTTATAGGGGGAAAATTCTTGCAAAAGGAGGTGCAGAAATTGCTCCACATGAAAGCAGTGAAACCTGTGCCAGTGCACCTCAGGGGAAGGGGTTTCTATTCCCGTTACTTTCTGACCAAAAAGAAAATTGGGGAGTGGTGACCCATTCTGGATCTCAGATCTCTCAACAAATTTCTAGTGAAACCAAAGTTCAGGCTGGTCACCCTGTCGTCCATACTACCGGTTATCCAGCAGGGGGATTGGCTGGCAGCCTTGGATTTAAAGAATAGCTATTTTTACATCCTAATAAGGCAGTTTCGCAGAAAGTATCTCAGGTTCAGACTCCTTTCAGGCCATTACCAGTTCACTTCCCTTTGGTCTGACCTCAGTACCCAGGGTATTCACAAAATGCCTAGCTGTAGCGGCGACACATCTAAGAAGGTCTGGTATTCTAGTCTTCCCTTATCTGGATGATTGGCTGGTTGTGGGCAAGTCCCCACAACAGGTCTCGGAGCATTTGCAATCAACAGTGCATCTTCTGCAATCCCTAGGATTCCTGATAAACCAGGAAAAGTCTGTTCATACCCCTGTTCAAGTGTTGCAATTCATAGGAGCAGAGCTGGATACAATTCATGGAAGAGCCTTCCTCCCTCAGGACAAGATGAAAAGTATTTTCGAGCTGGCTGATCTTGCAAGCCAAACCAGCCATGCCCAGCAAGACAGTATCTACAGATTCTGAGTCACATAGCTTCAGCAACAGGTACTGTCTCAGGGGAAGATACAGAATGAGAGACTTGCAGTCTCACCTCAGGTCTCATTGGCTACAGAGAAGAGACAAAATGTCAAAACTGATCCCAGTAACTGAGGCTGTTATTCAGGCCTTACAGTGGTGGAAAATTTCAGACAACCTAAGGCAAAGGGTCCCTTTCCAGAGGGAAAACCCTTCCTTTAGTTTAACAACAGATGCTTCTCTATTGGGATGGGGCACTCATATGGGAGAACACACCATCCGTGGGACTTGGTCTGATGCAGAGTCTCTTCTTCACATAAATCTCTTAGAGCTGCAAGTTGTACTTCTAGCTCTAAAGGCCTTTGCTCATCTGGTGCAAGGCAAGGTGGTACAGATGTTAGGTAAATAATCTGAGATAGTAAATAATAATAATACTAATAATACAGATTCTTGTGTCTCGGAGTCTGCCAAGAAACATTTGTAAACAAGCAAGGAGTACTAATAGAGTTTATTATACTACTTACGCCAAGCACGTGACAAAGTAAATCACAAGGGAGATGGGTTTCTCACCACTTCTCCTGAAAAATGTACATAATCTCTGGGATTGTAGGATCTCAGGTTCTCCAAGATCTAATTCTCTCTCCCCGCTCTTCTAGAGGAGCTACAGTAGGTTGCAGACAAATATATTCTACAGATAACAGCATAGCAAGAGAGATTACCTCATAGTTACAGATATGAGAAACAGTATGTATTGGTCCTAAGCCATTCTCCATTGAATGATGACTTAGGAGACAGAATTACTAATGAGTATCATATGAGACAGAATATGTTTCCATTTGCATTATAGCTTGGACAAAAGAAATGCTGACTGGGCTCTATTTCATGTAGCATTTTTTGCTTATGTACAGTATAAGACATAAAGACATAACAAAGGCTTTCTCTCTCTGTCAGCTTGGTTAGACAAAGAGAAATGCTGACAGGGCTCTATTACACATGACATATCTGCCTGAGTGTAAAACACACATTACATATACTTATATGAGAATATAAGTATACAATAATCACTGATGATCCCTCAGAGTCATCTTATCAGTGATTAGGTCAATTATTTATGGAATATATATGAAAGACAAATGTATTATAGCGAGGTATAATGAATCATGCATGATAAACATTAGCATGTATTTGCAGCAAAGTACATTCCTAGCACTAATGCTTATATGATGGCTACCTATATCTATATGTTAGTGCAAAATAGCAGTATCACAGTATGAAAGACCAGGAATACAGTGTGAGGTGTATGTGGGACAACAGGGGGCATAACCCAGGTGCAACACAGGTCAGAACAGACAATACCACAACATTGTACTATATAAACAAGAAGGGTGGCACAAGATCAGATCCTCTGTGTGCAGAGGCCATGAAATTGTAGGATCTGGCATACTCTCTAAAAACAGCCCTGCAAGCTATTCATGTCCCAGGGAAGGACAACATTCTGGCAGGTGCCCTCAGCAGAATCAGTCAGGGTCACCACGAGTGGTCCTTGGACACACAGGTAATAAATTCAGTTTTCAGAAGGTGGTGTACCCTAGAGGTAGATCTTTCTGCCTCTCAAGAGAACCACAAACTACCACTGTTTTGTTGCAGGCCTCCGGCCAGGGGCACAATCCCAGTAGATGCCATGGCATTGGACTGGTCAGAAGAAGCCTGTTTGCTTTCAAACAACATGAAGTCTTGCTGTATTCTGACAATCTGCAGTTAGCTCCAGCCTTTAAACTGCCCCGGAGAGTATAGGGTTAATTTTCTACGCAGTGCATAGAACGTTGAGCTCAAGCTTGGTTGAGGTCTCTGTTTGTAGCAATTTGAAACCCAACCGTCAGATTCTTACTCCACCTCACTGAGCAGTTGCTCCGGAGATTTCTTCTTCTGCTCGGTTCAAAGTTGGTTAAAGTTGTCGGTTTATTCCAAATTCAAATCCGAAATTTATTCCACATTGTTGGTTCAGGCTCTGTCTGCGGTACCGTGAGTACTTAGATAGTTTTCTTTTACTTTGTGGAAATTGTAAGACTTGTCGATCGGTTCGGCTGAACCAATCCATTAGTTTGATTTCTTGTGCTTTTCTTTAGTGTGTGGTTACCAGACCTTATCGGTTTAAAAAAAAAAACGTGTTTTAAACGTTTTTTTCCAATACCCGTGACACGGTTAGGAACCGATAAGGGAGTCTTGCCTGGCGGTTGCCAAAAAAAGGGTAAGTTTGGTTAGGTTGGCCTTGTCCAAGAAACCCAAGAAAAAAACCGGGCCCACTGGGTTTCAACACTGCAGTGAGTGTGGGGAGGTCTTTGCTAAGGCCGATCCCCACACCACCTGTGTTTATTGTCTGGGGTTTGAACACCTCAATACAGACTGCCAAATTTGTATAAATTTTCCTAAGTCTACCCTGGAGAAAAGATTAGGTAGACTTAGGGAAAAGGAGGCCAAGAAGTCCACTGACCTGGATGGCCAGCCCGGTTCGGTTCCGACCGAACCAGAAGGAGTGCCCTCTGACCAAGGCGATACTTCTTTGGGCAAGAGTAGAGCCAGTCCTGAGGGATCGGTTCCTACAAAAAGGAAACGTAAAGACAAGTCAGCCGGTTCGGATCCGGAGGTTCATGTTCCGACCACTGATGAGATTGCCCGAGCGATTCGGATTGTTGAATCGCTTCACCCAGTTCCATCCGATCCGGCTCCGTTAGCTAGGGGCTCGGTTCGGTCGGTTCCATCGGTTCAGGATTATGCCCCTGAAGATTTTTATGAACTGGAATTTGAGGAGGAGGGGGATTATGAACAAGATGATGACTATAATGGAGCAGAAAGTCTGGATGTGCCCATTGAACTGGACATCTCCCCAGACAGACCTTCTGGTGTTTCCCCTCCTAGGTTCTCTGAGTCCCCTCCCCACTATCTGTTCTACAGGAAAGTGGCTGAAACTCTCCAGCTTCCTATGGAGGAAGCTACAGAGGATCAAGAGGAGCCTGATTTTATTGAAATGATGGACATCCCAGAGTCCAGGAGGCTGTCTATTCCCCTGCACAAATCATTTGGGAAACAGACGCAAAAAATGTTGAAGTCTCCTAATTCTGTACCTCCTGTTGTTAGAAGAATGGACAAGAGGTATACTTTATCAGGCTCAGACACTGAGTTTTCCTACCAGCAATGCAGCCATGTTGGGGTAGTGCAGGCTGTAGCCTGTGATGGGGCTAATGTTCCCTTGGCTTCACACCCCCCAGATAAAGACTCCAGGAGGATGGATGCCTTGGCAAAGGAGCAACACATGGCATCCTCTTTGGGATGCAGGCAGGCTAATTATATGGCCTATGCAGCCAGGTACCAGAAGTCCAGGTGGAACACTGTACTGGCACTGGCTAAACAGGCCTCCCCCCAGCTGGCCAAGGAGCTGGAGGAGGTGGCTGCGGATGGGATTGAGGCATCTAAGGTACAGTTTCATGCTGCTGTGGACTCCAATGATGTGTCATCAAGAGTCATAACTACATCTGTAGCTCTTCGGAGAATGGCTTGGCTCAGATGTACTAGCCTCTCACAGGAGACCCAGGCTAAGGCCATGGATTTCCCTATGGAAGGTAATTCTCTGTTTGGGGAGCAGACAGAGAATTACATGAAGATGATGGAGGAATATAGGACCACTTATAGGAGTGCACAGGCCAAGGAGAGGCAGGCAACTCCTCAAAGGCAGCAATCTAGGGGCAGGGGCAGGCCTTTTCATTGGCCTTTCTTCCAAACACAGTCCTCTTCTCCCTTTTCACAGAGGGGTCCTTCAGAGGGAGAGGCAGAAGGGGGATGAGCAGGGCTGCATCCACTCCTCAGCCTAAGGCCCCTGCCAAGCAGACACCCTGATGGGCCTGCCCTGGTCGACTCTCCTATCCTTGTAGGGGGCAGGCTGGCTTACTTCATCCAGGACTAGGTGTCTGTTACATCAGACAAGTGGGTCCTGGAAGTAGTAAGCCAGGGACTGGTTCTCAGTGTCAAATAATTTCTGAAGATGAGAGCCGGATCTTTTCCACCTGCAAGTCTCTCTGAAACCCTTGCTCTAGAAGCAGAGGTTTAATCTCTTCTGGCATTAGAAGCCATAGAGAGAGTTCCTACCCTACACTGGGGAAAAGGTCTGTACTTCAGGTACTTCCTTACCCCAAAAAAGACAGGGGAGTGGCGACCCATTCTAGATCTAAGATACCTGAACAAACATCTTTTAAAACCAAGGTTCAAGATGGTGACTCTGGGAATAATTCTTCCCTCTCTAAGGCCAGGGGCTGGCTTGCCTCCCTGGACCTCAAAGATGCCTACTTTCACATCCCCATCAGGTGCTCCCACAGAAAGTACCTCAGGTTCCAGTTGCCCTCAGGCCATTACCAGTTCAAAGCAATGCCCTTTGGCCTAACATCAGCTCCAAGGGTTTTCACAAAGTGCCTGGCAGTAGTAGTGGCCTATTTCCATTTTTCCATATCTGGACGACTGGCTCATAGTGGGTCAGTCTCCAGACCAAGTCAAGTCAGACCTGCAAGTGACCCAGCAAGTGCTCACTTTCCTGGGATTTCTTCTCAACCTCCCCAAGTCAGTTCTCGAACCAGTGCAGCTTCTTACCTGTCTAGGGGCAGAGCTAGATCACTGTCAAGAGCAAGAGCCTTTCTTCCCCTGGAAAGGGCAAGAGTTCTTATAGAACTAGCTTCTTCCTTCATCCTTCAGGTGTCCCGACCAGCAAGGCACTTCCTTCAGCTCTTGGGCCATATGGCAGCTTCTACAGCAGTGGTCCAAGGGGAAAGATTCCAGATGAGGGACATCCAGTTCCATCTGAGGGCCTTCTGGTCCCAAAGGAAGGATCCTCTTACCAAACTGATTCCAGTGACTCGGACACTGATACAAGCTCTTCAATGGCGGCAGGATCAGGACAATTTAAGGCAAGGGGTCCCATTTGTCACTCAGACTCATTCAGTGGTCCTTACCATGGATGCTTCCCTTTTAGGGTGGGGAGCTCATCTGGGGTCTCTCACAGCTCAGGGACTGTGGTCCCCTCAGGAGTCCCTTCTTCATATCAATCTCCTGGAACTCAGGGCAGTTTTTCTGGTCCTGCAAGCTTTCTCTCAGTCTGTGCAGAACAAGGTGGTTCAGGTCAGAACAGACAACACCACCACTGTGTGGTACATCAGCAAACAGGGTGGCACTCTGTCTACGGCCTTGTGCACAGAAGCCATGAAATTGTGGTCCCTGGCTTATTCCCTGCAGACCTCTATGATAGCAGTCCACCTTCCAGGAAGGACAGTGTGCTAGCAGATGCACTGAGCAGGATCTCCCAGGGCCATCACGAATGGTCCCTGGATCCCCTGGTGTTGAAAGTGATTTTTGCAAGATAGGGCACTCGGGGATAGATCTCTTTGCAGCCTCAGACAATCACCAACTTCCTCTGTTTTGTTGCAGATCCCCAGTCTTGGGTTCAGTCCCTCTACCTTGCAAAGTGGTTGTAATTGCTGCAGACTGGGCCAGCCAGCCTTGGTACCCCTGTTGCTGTCTCTAGCAGTACATCTTCCCATGTCTCTTCCTAGGAATTACAACCTGTTAACCTCCTCTCAGGGGAGGATTTGGTACCCCAATCTTCGGTCTCTCAATCTCAAGGCATGCTCTTGAAGAGTTAGAGTATGCAGATTTGCACCTGTCCCAGGGGGTTCTGGATATTCTCAAAGCCTCTTGAAAGCCTGCCACCAGAAAGACTTGTGACTCCAAACGGAAAAGATTCAGCATTTGGTGTTCCAAGAAGCATATCTCTCCAGACACTGCTGAATTGCCTACAGTTCTGGATTATATGGTCTATCTCAACGGCCTAGGCCTCAGACCAGCTACACTCAAGGTACACTTGTCAGCTGTTTCTGCTCTTCTGTCATTGGGGAAGCCTTCCTCACTATCATCTCATCCTGTGTTCTGTAAATTTTTCAAGGGATTGCTTCATACCAATCCTTCCTTTAGGGATCCTGCCCCTGCCTGGGACTTAAATGTTTGCATTGCTCAACTTATGCAACCTCCTTTTGAGCCTACGTCCTCAGCAGAGCTTAAGTACTTTACTTGGAAAACTTTGTTTTTGGTAGCCATTACCTCTGCCAAACATATCAGTGAGTTGCAAGCCCTGTCAGTGGAACCTAATTTTATCTCATTCCATAGAGATAAAGTGGTCCTTAGAACTAATAGGAGGTTCTTTCCCCAAAGTGGTTTCAGACTTCCATTTGAATCAGTCCATGTCTCTCCCTGTTTTCTTCACTGATCACTCTTCCTCAGGGGAGAGGAGGCTACACAGTTTAGATGTTAAAAGGACCCTTAGCTACTACATAGAGTGTACCAAGGGTCACAAGTTTGATTCCGTCCAGTTATTCCTTACTTATGGAGAAGTGGGAAAAGGCAAACCTGCCACCAAGAGAACTATTGCCAGGTGGATTGTTTCTTGTATACAGTTCTGCTATGAGAAACTGGGAAAAGTTCCACCCTCAGGCCTGAGGACTCATTCCACAAGAGGCACAGCTGCTTCCCTGGCTGCTGCCAGGGATATCCCTCTGTTAGAAATTTGTCAAGCAGCCACCTGGAAAACAGTCCATACCTTTACCAAGCATTACTCTCTGGATATCCAGGCTAGGAGTGTTGCTTGGTTTGGCACAGCAGTACTTCAGATTCTTTTCCCAAAGTAGGTTCTGTCCCTCCTCCATGGAGGTGCTGCTTGATAGTCTGCAGATAGTTAGAATACAGCAAGACTTCATGTTGTCTGAAGAAAAAAATTACTCACCTTAGTAATTGTGTTTCTTCTAATGGAGTCTTGCTGTATTCTGACCTCTCTCCCTGCCTCCCCTCTCAGAACCTGTTTTTGGGAAGTGGGTGGGCAGATGCAGTGTTGCACCCTAGTGGTGTATTTAGCACACCCTCCTTTTTACTTGGGTGCTTATATTATAATTTTATTTGAATAGGTTTTTGGTTTTGGGTTTCCTGACTTGAGTCTTCCTTTGGGAATCCAAAACTTCTGTTGCCAGTTGGCTAGTTAAAAATTTTACAATTTCCACATAGTATAGTCAGTGAGTGTTTGCTCGTAAGAATCTGACGGTTGGGTTTCAAAGTGCTGCAGACAGAGACCTCAACCGAGCTCGAGCTCAACGTTCTATGCACTGCATAGAAAATTAACCCTATACTCTCCGGGGCAGTTTAAAAGCTGGAGCTAACTGCAGATTGTCAGAATACAGCAAGACTCCATTAGAAGAAACACAATTACTAAAGTGAGTAATTTTTTCTTTCCTCCCTTCCCTCTCATTCTCAGAGTCCTGCTCAAGCTCAGGTCTCAGTCTGCTTCGATGATCCTGATCTTCCCAAACTGGGCCAGACAGCATTGGTACCCTCTCCTGTTATCCATGTCGGTATCCAGACCGATACATCTTCCTCGGAGGCACAACCTGTTGACCTCCCACCAAGGGAAAATAGGATATCCCAACCTCAGCTCCCTCAGTCTCAAAGCTTGGCTCTTGAAGACATCGAATTTGCAAATCTGAATCTCTCTCAAGCAGTTTTGCACATACTTAAGGCATATAGAAAACCCTGTACTAAGAAAACCTATTCAGCTAAATGGAAAAGGGTTGTCTTTTGGTGCAGCTTGCACAGCATCGAACCTGCTCCAGCAGGAATTCCAACTCTCCTTGAGTATCTCGCTTGCTTGCATGATCAGGGTTTTAAGCATACTTCCCTAAGAGTTCACTTGGCATCTATCTCTGCTCACATTTCAGTGGGTAGAACCACCTCTGTAGTAGCTGATTCTATTTTTGAGAAGTTTTTCAAAGGTCTATGTCGCACATACCCACCCATCGGGGAACCGGTCCCTGGGTGGGACTTGAAAATTTGTATTGCCCAACTTATGAGGCCACCTTTTGAACCTTTGTTCTCAGCTCACCTCCAATATGTTACATGGAAAACTGTATTTTTAGTGGCTATAACTTCTGCTAGAAGGATAAGTGAGCTTCAGGCTCTGTGTATACAAAAGGATTACTTGTCTTTTCACAATGATAAAGTGGTGCTCAGAACAAATAGAAAATTCCTCCCCAAAGTGGTATCAGATTTTCATTTGAATCAATCAAGTACACTACCAGTGTTTTTCACTGAGCATTCTACTTCGGGTGAGCGTAGACTCCACAGTCTTGATGTGAAGAGAGCTCTGAGCTATTACATATCTCACACTAAAGATCACAGGGAGGATAAACAACAGTTATTCCTTACCTATGGGGATGTGAAAAAATGTACACCAGCTACCAAGAGGTCAGTCTCTCGCTGGACAGTCAGTTGTATACAATTTTGCTATGAAAAAGCAGGCAAGCGGGTCCCATCAGGACTTGGGGTCCACTCAGCTAGAGGAATAGCTGCTTCCATAGCAGCTTCAAGGGATGTCCCCTTACTGGACATATGCAAAGCTGCCACGTGGAGGACAGTACGTACTTTCACTAAACATTACAGCCTGGACATACTGTCCAGAAGTGATGCCAAATTTGGAACAGCAGTCCTGCAGAGCCTCTTTCCTAAGTAGGTTCTCTGCCCATCTCCAAAGGTACTGCTTTGAAGTCTGCATACAGTTATGGATATAGAAGAATACATGGGGTTAGAAGAAAAAAATACTCACCTTAGTAATATTGTTTCTTTCAGTGTATTCTTCTGTATTCATAACTCTCCCACTCTGCCTTCCTTACCAGAACCACAGCCTCAGTATGCCTACTGATTTTTCTTGGATGTTAATATGTATGTACACTCTACTGGAGTACATTTCTAACTTTGGTGGGATTTATTTCTTCTTCTTTGGTTACTTTGTTTCCAGGATAAAAGCTTTACTTATTTTAGTATTGTAATTGAATAGCCATTAGGACGCATATTTGGATTACAGGAGTAGGTTCCTTTCTATTTCATAGGTAGTATTAGGTAGATATGTAGTTCTTCTGCCTTGTAGGCTGTTATCGAAATCTGAGACGTTGATGGAACGTTGCAATAGATAAGGGCAGCAGTTTGAATATGTGTCTCAAGCAGTGATAGGTTCTATCATTTGCATATAGTCAGGGGTCAACCTTAACATTCTTTTATTAGCCCGGGTACTAGTGCAGATTGCTGCGGGCTAGTGCCGAATCTCTGTTACTTGCCCAGCTGGGCTAGTGCAATTCCTTCTGTGGAAAGCTGCAGTTCCATTCTCAACCTGGGTATCAAGTAAATAAATACAACTGTTATTTAATTTAAAGACAGGTCCTTTTCATGGAGGGTTAACTATGTGCTACCTAAGCATTAGTGAAATGAAACAAAGAAAGAATGTGTGTGTAGTGCATATACAAACTGTTTCATTTTATACTAACTATTGCTTTTATTTTTTGCTGGTAAAGATCCTTTCTCCTTTTCCTTTCCTTGTTTAGCTCAGTACTCACGGCAGGCAGATTTGTGACTGTGTCCAGGAGCAGCACAGTTCTAGGGTTGCCACCTGTCCAGTTGTAGACCGGATAATTCAGTTTTCAGGGTCCTTATCTGGTTATCCAGTTTTGATTCAGTGTAGTCCAGTATTTGGGCCATTTTCAGTGCTCAGATAGTATTAAAACTGATTATATCAAATCATTCACTGTTGCATGCACACCCAGGTTACAAAAAAGGTTCTGATGTCACTAGTCACAGGCCTTTGTTTATAAAACCAGTCTGTCTAGGAGGTGCAAAGTATGGCCATTAAGACCATTAGCAGTAAATCAACCTAATATTTTCAACTCTGAATTTTAAGTATGTTTTTTTTACTGCCATGACAGGAAACAGTTTTACACCTTTATATGCTGAAACGGGTTCCTTTTTGTTTTTCCTATAGTCTCATATGTTTTATACCCACTTTTTCATATTATTTTTCAAATATTATTGTCTTTGTCACTGTGTTGATTATTTCTCCCTTAAGTCCTTAGTAGCTGTTGCTCTAATTTTTTTATGCTACCAACCTGAACATTCCATGATATTAGCTACACCCTTACAGGCCATTGGAATAAATAGCATGGAACAGTGCGTCTAAAATTGTGGAATGTGATGCCTTAGACATTTGGAAAGAAACAGCAGTAGCTGATGAGGTAAAGGGAACACAATGTAGTATTGAGGATACCACAGGTACTGATAGTTCAGTTATCAAAAAGGTGGTCAAACCATATCAGAATACATGGCTGTCATGGAAAGGAAAACTGAAGAGTGTTTAACAGAGAGAGCAACAGGTTGTGAATGGGCTTTGTACATCCAGCAGATCTGGGTATACATTCCCACAGCCTTCACTTGTATACTGTGTGGCCCTATTTATAGACAGTTGGTAAGACCACATCTGGAGTACTGTGTACAGTTCTGGAGAGCCTATCTCCACAAAAACATAGACAGGGTGGAGGCTGTCCAGAGGCGGGCAACCATAATGATGCAGGGTCTGCATCTGAAGACATATGAAGAAAGACTAAGGAACTAAAGATGCATAGCCTCGAGGAAAGGAGAGAGAGGGGGGACATGATAGAAACTTTCAAATACCTCAAGGGAATCAACAAAGTCCAAGAGGGTAGCATCTTTCAGGAAAAGAGATGTGCAAAACAAGGGGGCACAATTTTAAGATAGAGGGGGGACGGCTCAGAGGTAATGTGAGGAAGTATTTCTTCACAGAGAGGGTTTTGGATACATGGAACAGCCTTCCTGAGGAGGTCGTAGAGTCAAAAATAGTGGGGGAATTCAAGAATGCATGGGACAGACATAAGGCAATTCTAGTGGGGGTAGGAGGAAGTAGGGTGTTGGTTAACTAGGATCTGCAGCTTATCCGTTAGGTAGGGAAATGGGCAGACTAGGTGGCCCAAGCGGTCCTTATCTGCCATCAAATTCTGTTTCTATTTGTGACCCTAAGCAAGCAGTTAACCTCCCTGTGTTCCTGGGCCACCCCTGAAGTTGGGTCTTGTGCCCAATGGGGGTTATCTGGTTGCCAAAGAATAAAAATAAATAACAGTATGGGTTGATGCTGTTGAAGTTATCCTTACTTTTTTTTTTGGTGAATATGTTTTAATAGAACTGGGACAATCATGCATTTCTTGGATCTGTGGCCAGGGTGGAAAAAGGGAAGAAAAGGACACACACACACTTTTCACAACACAACTTTATTAACTATAAATCTGAAAATGTGGAAAGATATTAAAGAAGTCAGTAACCCAGCTGGCACTACGAGAAAAAAATAATGGAAACAAAGTTCATTTCAGTCATCAGTGACAGAAACACTGACTCTTCAGTCACAGAAGCTGAGATAGTGTATGTGAGGTTTGCAGTTAAAGGCACAGTGCAAAATCAGTTGGTAGATGTCCAGACTATTGGCAGGACATATATACAATTTTATTTGCCTTTTGTTTGACAAATCATTGTTAACCATACTGACTGCGGGCTAGTGCAAACTTCTGCGGGCTAGTGCAATCTGGTTCATTAGCCTGGCTGGCTAGTGCAAAAAAAAGTTAAGGTTGACCCCTGCATATAGTTCCATTTCTCTCTGGGCAGTTCTACTTAGGAGGCAGTCTGCATACAGTTATGAATATAGAAGAATACACTGCAAGAAACAATATTACTGAGGTGAGTAATTTTTTTTCTCGGGTGCCTAAAGCCCTTGGCTTTGTCTCGGGCTTTACTTCGGGAGGGTGTGCCATTATCCCACAATAATGCACAACCTGTCATGCCTTATTGCTTAAGTAATGATCCAGATTACATTCTTTCTGTTGCCATAGTTACGTGGTTTTGTGAGCTCGTTAGGACAAATAGCATTAAGAATTTAAATGTTTCTGAATAGTGTTAGGCATTACAATATTTTCTCTTTCCTGTTAACAATGAACTATCAAAATTATAAACAATATTTCTAGTTTTCTCTCTTTTGACTGGTAAACACACATTATGTAAGTTTTTTTTATATTTTTGTGTACAATATTGTCCAGTCTGTATGTTTGTTTTGGTATAATGTAAGTTATATACCAATAGATTGAACGGAACTAGCTTGAACATTGGGTTTAAGAAACAGAAAGAGATCCATTGAGACAGAAAAGGTCATGGTCTGGATTAAGGATGATGGATTCTGAGTCACGGAATCAGATTCATCAAATTCCAACCTGATTTTCGGAACTAGTATTTTTTTTGGGGGGGGCATGCAGTCTGAAAATCCTAATTTTGAAATTAGAGGGAAACTCAACCTCTGTCGGCCTCAAAGTATCATTAGTTTAAAAAACACACTCATTGACTGCTCACATTCTGTAGAGACTGCTGATAATAGCTGTTAGTTTGATTCTGATTCTTTTTTCTTTTTAAAAATGAAAAACAGACTGCCTACCACATTGGTGTTACCACACACAAACTTGTTTGTTTATATTCCTTGATCAACTCCCACTGCATCTTTCCTGGACTTGGGAACACCCCCAACAAAGTTCAGTCACTCATGATGCAGTGGGAGGAAAGGAGCCTATTGCATCATGAGTGACTGCACGTTTGTGGGTGTTCCTAATGTTCAAGAAGTATGCACTAAGCATAGATCAAGGATTTGAAACAAAGCAAGACTGGGTATAATTACACCATCAGCATGCATTTCAGTTTTTTATTTTTTATTATTATTTATTAAAAAATGTTTCACCTGGAAGGCACACTGAGCGATAAGTTGCTCGTCTCCTTGTGCAACCTAGGGAAAAGGCATACAATAGGAATGAGACATTAAACATTCAATTTACAAGATTAACATAAGCATACAGTTGTAAGGCAGGTGTTACAAAAAGTGTTACAACAGCGTTGAGCATAACATGTAGAAAGAGTGGACAATAATAAGTGCCAGGTTAATAAGTAAACATGTGCTTATGTGAAAGAAATGGGGGAAGGGGAGGGAGGGGCGAGGAGGGGAAGGGGGAAGAGTCATTTCCCTGGATATCCCCACAGGGTGTGAGGAACCCCTCAATGGGACTGTTGGGACCAGAGAGAAGTGGATAATGCAGTGTCCCAGAGAGACCCCTTTAGCATGGTGGAGGAAGGGAGTAGATCAGAGACACAAACCCCTTGGGTTGGTAAGTGAAGGTGAATATAGAGAGGAAGGGTTTGTCCAAGGCTTAGAGGAGGGAATTAGATAGGGACATGGCAGGAGCAGCTAGGTGCAAGGTAATTTTTGAAGGCAGAGCTGATGGAGTAGGCAGAGGATGAGTGCTGGATTTGAAGTGGGAGGAAATTCCAAATTTTGGTAGGCGGTGAGAGTAGCTGGATTGGCCGATTTGGGTGGATCTGCGGGGGACAACCAGGGTTGGGGAATCGAATGATCTAAGGGAATGGGGGGGTGGAGGGGCCGATATAAAGGAGGAGGTGAGGTAGGAAGGGGGCTCACCCAACCAGTGCTTGGAGGTGAATTTTGCACAGTGGGAGAGTTGCCTATTTGTAAGAGATGAGAAGGATAGGGCACAATAAAGATCGCAGTGATGGGCGCGAGGGGGGCATCCAGGGCAAAGTGGCAGAAGGAATTGAATAGGGTGTCCATTCTAGCCAGGAAGGGCTTAGTGACAGCACCATAGACTATGTCACAGTAGTTGAAAATGGGTAGTATAATCTTCTCAACAAGTTCATGCCTAGCCGTAGGAGGGATGCAACTACGTTTCCTAAACAGGGCACCAAGCTTGGGGTGTAGTTTTTTCTGGATGGCGTCAATATGTCCAGAGAAGTTTAGGTGTTGATCCAACCAAACACCTATGTACCTGAAAGAGGATGTGTCCTCAAGTAAAGTCCCATCAATGGTGTGGAAAGTGGGTAGGGAGGGAAGTTTAGAGAGTCTTTGCCTTGTGCCAAAGGTCATGGAGACAGTCTTCTTGGCATTGAGGAAAAGCTGATGGTTAGCAAACCAGAGCTGAACCTTCTCAAAGTCTTGCTGTACGGTGGTTTAAACCTCATCAGGACAGGAGCCAGATGCATACAGGACTGTATCATCGGCATACGTATGTGTAGCAGAGGATGGGGAGCAAACAGAGGGAAGGTCATTTAAGAAAATGGAGGATAGGAGGTGCCCTAATACTGAACCCTGGGGGACTCCAGTATAAATCGGTAGGAGAGGGGAAGTGGCATCCAAGAGCTTAACTGATTGGGTTCTGCCAATAAGGTAGGCCTTGAACCAGTTTGTGGCAGAGGGAGATAGGCCAGCTGCCATGAGTGAGTCGAGAAGGGAGTGAGAGACAGTGTCGAAGGCTTTGGCAAGATCAACAAAAATGGCAGAGGTAATTTGTCCATTGTCCATCCCAGTTAGGATGGAGTCTGTGAGCCATAGGAGAGAGGTGGTGGTTGAGTGGTTCTTCCTGAAACCAGACTGGAAAGGGGTGAAAAAGGAGGTGTCAGAGAGAAAAGAGGTGAGTTGGGAGAGAACAATGTGTTTCAAACAACATGAAGTCTTGCTATATTATGACATATGCAGTATAACCCCAGGTTAGAACTGCTCCGGAGGTGAAAGAGTTAACTTTCCATGCAGGGCATGGAATCTTGAGCGCGAGCTTGGTTGAACACTCTGTCTGTTGAAGCTCAAACTTAAACTGTCAGATTCTTTACTCCGCCTAACTGAACAGTCGCTCCTGAGATTCCTCCTGCTGCTCAGTTCGTTTGTCGGTTTAAAAGTGTAATTCTCGGTTTATTTTACCGGAATTTAACAGCAATCTTCGGTTCAAGCTCTGTCTGTGGTATTGTAAGTAATAGATAGGCTTTTGTTTATTTTCTTTTGTGTGGAACTTGTAAACGTCTTTTCGGTTCGGTTTGAACCGATCAGATTGGGTTTAAAATTACTTTCTAGTCCTTTAGAGTGCGGTTCCTGGTTCTTATCGGTTCTAAAAAAAACGGATTTTATTACATTTTTTCCACGACCCGTGACACGGTTGGGAACCGATAAGAGAGCCTTGCTTGGCGGATTGCCATTAACGGGCAAGTTTTGGTTAGGCTGGCACTATGTCTGAGAAACCCAAAAGAAAACCCGGACCCACTGGGTTTCAGCACTGTGGCCTCTGTGGGGAAGCCTTTGCTAAGGCTGACCCACACACCACTTGTGTATATTGTCTGGGGTTTGACCACCTCAATGCAGACCGCCAGATTTGTAAGAATTTTCCTGTTGCCACCGTGGAAAAGAGAGTTGGTAGGCTCAGGGAAAGGGAGGCCAAAAAGTCCGCTGACCCGGATGGCCAGCCCGGTTCGGTTCCAACTGAACCTGAGGGAGTGCCCTCTGACCAGGGCGATACTTCCTCGGGCAAACGAAGAGCCAGCTCTGAGGAGCCGGTTCCAACTAAAAGGACTAGAAAGTCTGCTAGTTTGGGGCCAAAAGTTCTTTTCTCCAACTCATTGAGAAATAGCCAAAGCTATTCAAATTGTCCAGTCTCTTTCCTTTAGTTCCGTCTCGAACCGACAACATTAGGGAAGCGCCGTTCGACGGTTACCCCGTTCAAGATTATGACTTTGAGGATTTTATGAACCGGAGGAAGGGGAGGAGGGGTAGAGGAGTGAGTGTGATTTTGAAAGTCTGGATGTGCCCATTGAACTGACATCTCTCCAGACAGACCTCAGGGTGTCCTCCCAGGCTATCTGAGTCCCTCTCATTTTTTGTTTTACAAGAAAGTTGTTGAGACTCTGCAACTCCCTGTTGAGGAAGCTGTTGATGATCAAGAAGAGCCTGATTTTGTGGAAATGATGGCTATTCCAGAGTCTAGAGACTGTCTATTCCTTGCACAAATCTTTTAGGCAACAGACAGTAAAATTCTGAAACTCCTCATTCTATCCTCCCTGTTAATAAAAGGATGGACAAGAGGTATGCTTTATCAGGCTCTGATACGGAGTTCTCTCCAGCAGTGCAGCCATGTGGGGTAGTGCAGGCTGCAGCCTGTGACAAGGCTAATATTCCTCTAGCTCTCACCCTCCTGGAAAGGATTCCAGGAGGATGGATGTCATGGCAAAGAAACAGTACATGGCAGCATCTTTGGGACTCAGACAGGCAAATTATATGGATTTACGCAGCTAGGTACCAGAAATCCAGATGGGATACTGTTCTGGCCTCTAGCAAACAGGCCCCTGACCAGCTTGCTGGGGAGCTGGAACAGGTGGCTGCGGATGATATTGAGGCATCCAAGGTGCAATTTCATGCTGCAGTAGACTCTAATGATGTTTCATCAAGAGTCATGGCTACATCTGTGTCTCTTCGCAGAATGGCCTGGCTCAGATGTACTGCCCTGTCGCAGGATACTCAGTCTAAGGCTATGGATTTTCCTGTTGTGTTGCAATTCTCTGTTTGGGGAGCAGACAGAGAATTATATGAAGAAAATGGATGAGTATAGGACCACCTGTAGGAGTGCACAGGCCAAAGAAAGGCAAGCCACTCCTCAGAGGCAGCATGTCAGGGGCAGGGCAGGCCTTTCATAGGCCTTTTACCAAGCCCAGGCCTCCTCTTCTGCTTATGCCCAGAGGGGGTTCTTAGAGGAAGGGCAGAAGGGGTTCTAGTAAGCCTGCTTCTACCCCTCAACCCAAAGCCCTGCAAAACAGGCTCCTGATGGGGTGGCCAGGGCCGATTCTCCACTACAGGGGCAGGCTGGCTTACTTTGTCCAGGACTGGAAGTCTTTAACATCAGACAAGGGGTCCTGGAAGTAGTAAGTCAGGGACTGGTTCTCAGCTTCAAAAATTTCCAAGATGAGAGCCAGGTCTTTTCCACCTGCAAACCCATCAGAGGCACTTGCCCTGGAAGCAGAAGTTTCTTCCTCCTGGCTCTGAGAGCTGTGGAAAGGGTGCTCCCATACACCAGGGCAAAGGGTTGTACTCCAGGTACTTCTTACCCCAAAAGACAGGAGAATGGCGGCCCATCCTGTATCTCAGGTATTCTAAACAAGCACCTTTAAAACCAAAGTTCAAATGGTGACTTGGGAATTATTTTACTCTCTAAGGCCAGGGGACTGGCTAGCCTCCTGACCTCAAGGATGCCTACTTCCATGTTCTCATCAGAAGCTCCCATCGAAAGTACCTCAGATTCAACTGCCCTCAGGCCATTACCAGTTCAGAGCAATGTCCTTCGGCCTCACCTGGCCCCGAGGGTGTTCAACAAATGCCTGGCAGTAGTAGTTGCTCATTTAAGAAGGCAAAGATTGCCATCTTTCCTTATCTGGACGACTGGCTCATTGTAGGCCAGTCTCCAGAACAGGTCAAACTACACTGCAAGTAACCCAGCAACTGTTGACATCCCTAGGTTTCCTCTCAATCTTCCATGGTCAGTCTGGAGCCTGTCCAGCTTCTCACCTTCATAGGCGCAGAACTGAAAATGACGCAGAGCCTTCCTCCCTCTGGAAAGAGCAAGGACCTTGGTCTCTCTGGCCTCTTCTTTCACCCTGCAGTTCTCGACCAGCAAGGCATTTTCTACAGCTCCTGGGGCACATGGCTGCTTCTACAGCAGTAGTGCAGGGAGCAAGATTTCAGATGAGGGACATCCAGTTCCATTTGAGAGCCTTTTGGTCTCAAAGGACAGATCCTCTAACCAAGTTGATCCCAGTGACTCAACCCTGATCCAGGCCCTTCAGTGGTGGCAGGATCAGAGCAATCTGAGACAGGGGTTCCCTTCACTCCCAGTCTCACTCCTTGACCCTTACTACAGATGCATCCCTCTTGGGGTGGGGAGCTCACATGGGCACCTTTCCACCCAAGGGCTGTGGTCCCCTCAGGAATCTCTGCTCCACATCAATTTGCTGGAACTCAGAGCAGTTTTTCTAGCACTCCAGGTTTTTTCCACATCTGTTCGGAACAAGGTTGTTCAGATCAGAACAGACAATACCACTACAATGTGGTACATCAACAAGCAAGGGGGCACTCGGTCTACGGCCTTGTGCACCGAAGCAATGAAGTTGTGGTCTCTGGCTTATTCTCTGAACGCCTCCCTCACGGCTGTTCACCTCCCAGGCAAGGACCATGTCCTAGCGGATGCTCTCAGCAGGATTTCCCAGGGCCATCACGAATGGGCACTGGATCCCCTAGTACTGGAGGTAGTATTTGCCAGATGGGGCACCCCGCAGATAGATCTCTTTGCAGCCCCAGACAATCACCAACTTCCCCTTTTTTGCTGCAGGCCCCAGTGTTGGGCTCAGTCCCTCTGGATGCCTTCCTACTCAGTTGGGAAGGGAAGTTTCTCTATGCTTTTCCCCCCTTCCCCCTCCTTTTCAAGGTGCTAGTCAGAATCAGATCTCAGCCCTGCAAGATGATCCTGATTGCTCCAGATTGGGCCAGGCAGCCATGGAACCCACTCCTCATGTCCTTAGCAGTCCACCTTCCCCTGTGTTTTCCCAGGAATCACAACCTGTTAACCTGTGCCCAGGGGAGAGTTTGGTATCCGAACCTCAAATCTCTCAATCTCAAGGCATGGCTCTTGAAGAGTTAGAGTTGCTGACCTACACCTTTCCCAAGGTGTATTGGATATATTGAAGGCCTCCAGGAAGCCTTCCACCAGGGCTACTTATAATTCAGAATGGAAAAGATTTTCCATATGGTGTGCTGGTAAGCATATTTCCCCAGAATCTGCTGGCGTGCCCACGATCCTGGATTATTTGGTGCATTTGAATTCCTTGGGCCTGAGACCAGCTACTCTAAAAGTGCACTTGGCAGCTGTGTCTGTCTTCTTATCAGCAGGTAAGCCCTCTTCTTTTCAGCTCACCCTGTGTTCTCCAAGTTTTTAAAGGGTTGCTTCACACCAACCTCCGTTCAGGGACCCTGCCCCTGCTTGGGATCTTAATATTTGCATTGCTCAGCTTATGCAACCCTCTTTGAGCCATTGTCTTCAGCAGAGCTTAAGTACTTGACTTGAAAACTGTGTTTCTGGTAGCCATCACCTCTGCCAGGCGATAAGTGAGCTACAAGCATTGTCAGTGGAGCCTGATTTTATCTCCTTTCATAGAGATAAGGTGGTCCTCAGGACTAACAGGAAGTTTTTGCCTAAGGTGGTTTCAGACTTCCACCTTAATCAATCCATGTCTCTTCCTGTATACTTCACTGACCATTCTTCCTCTGGTGAGAGGAGATTGCACAGTTTAGATGTCAAAAGAGCCCTTAGTTACTATATAGAACGTACCAAGGGTCACAGGTTCGAATCCCTCCAATTGTTCCTCACTTATGGTGAGGTTGGTAAAGGGAAACCTGCCACTAAAAGATCCATTGCCAGGTGGATTGTCTCTTGTATCCAATTCTGCTATGAAAACTGGGTAAGGTTCCTCTCAGGCCTGAGGGCTCAGTCTACCAGAGGTACAGCTGCTGCTCTGGCTGCTGCCAGGGACATCCCTATCCTAGAGATATGTCAAGCAGCTACCTGGAAAACAGTTCACACTTTTACTAAGCATTACTCCCTGGATATCCAGGCTAGGGTGATGCTCGATTTAACAGCTGTGCTTCAGAGCCTATTTCCCAAGTTGGTTCTGTCCCTCCTCCTTGGAGGTACTGCTGTGTAGTCTGCATGTGTCATAATATAGCAAGACTTCATGTTGTTTGAAGAAAAAAATACTCACCTTAGTAATGTTGTTTCTTCTAATGGAGTCTTGCTATATTATGACCTCCCCCCAGCCTGCCCCTCTCAGAACCTCTTTTTTGGGATGTGGGTGGGCAGTGCAATGTTGGCACTTCATAGATGCCCACTTTATTTTCACCCTTTCTTTGGGTGCTTAGGTGTTATGCTTATTTTTTTCTTCTTGAATCCCCTGACTTGAGTCTTTGTTTTGGGATCAAGATCAACAATGTATTTTTGTAGTTAGTAGCCAGTGGCTAGTGTAGGTTTACGGCTTCCACACAGAACCCTAGTGAGTTTTTGCTCGTAAAGATCTGACAGTTTAAGTTTGAGCTTCAACAGACAGAGTGTTCAACCAAGCTCGTGCTCAAGATTCCATGCCCTGCATGGAAAGTTAACTCTTTCACCTCCGGAGCAGTTCTAATCTGGGGTTATACTGCATATGTCATAATATAGCAAGACTCCATTAGAAGAAACAACATTACTAAGGTGAGTAATTTTTTCTTTGAAGCTTGGCAAGGGTAGGGAGGAGAGAAATGAGGTGATAGTTGCCAGGGGAAGAGGGGTCACCCACTTTGGGTAAAGGGAGGACAACAGCATGTTTCCATGAAGAGGGGACAGAGGCAGTAAAGAATGAGCGATTTAAGATTACTGAGAGGGGGGTAGGCAATGGCTGAAGTGGAAAGGGAGAGGAGTTTTTGGTCGAGGCCATCAGTGGAGGCACCTTTAGAGGGGTTGATGGTGAGAAGGGCACTTAGGACATCGTTTGGGGTTATAGTAGTGAAAGAGAAGGGAAGGTAGAAGGGTGGTGGAGGGGGCAAACTGATAGAAGGTGGGGAGGGAGAAGGGTAGTAGGGGAGGGATTTCAGAAACTCAGTGGCGCAGGAGGTATAATAGGAATTAAATTCCGCAACTACAGCTAATGGGTCAGACACTAATGAGTTATTTACTTTAAGTACTGGTGGCGGTGGGTGAGATAAGGGTGTAAATAGGGTGTGGACCACTTTCCAGAATTTTGAAGGGGAATTTATGTTGGTGATGAAGACAGATATGGAATATTCAGACTTGGTTAACCTTGTAGCCCTGGTGCAAGTGTTTCTGAGCTTGTGGTAGTTTGTAAGGTCACTAGGATGCTGGGTAGATTTATGACGCTTCCAGGCTCAATCTCTAGCCCTGAAGCAGGCCAGAAGTTCAGAGGTTATCCAAGGTAAGTGGTTACCTCTGACTCTGGTTTGTTTAAGTGGGGCAAAGGCATTCCAGTTTGCAAGAAAGACTTCTTTGAAGTAGGCAAGGGCCTTATCAACTGAGGGGAAGGAGGTTAGGGGGGACCAGTCAGAAGTGGCAAGGTTACTCAAGAGAGGTTCAAGGTCAAGAGACTTGAAAGAGCGTAGTTGTATGGTTTTGTGTGGTGATTTAGTTCTTTAGACTTTCCTACCTATGAATATTGGGTTATGGTCACTGAGAGCATCGGGGAGGATTCCAGAGGTGGTGACACGGTGCGGGTGGGAGGTAAGGGCCCAGTCGAGTAGGGAGTAGTGTTGTGTCTTGTGGTTTGGGCAGGTGGGTTCGGAGATCAGTTGGGAGAGATTAAGGGTTCTGATTTCATTTTTAGCTTTGGTAGTTTTAGGTGACAACCAATTTATATTGAAGTCGCCTAGGATGAATAATTCCCCAGAGCGAACAAGGAAAGTGATGGAGGTTAGGAGGTCTAGCATGACTGAAGGATGGACATTTAGGTGGCAGTAGATGCTGGCTACAAGATTGGGAGAGAAAAGGGGAGGGTCACATGGATAGCTAGGGCATCATGGGTGGGTCTCATTATTGGAGGTTGAATAGATTATAGAATATTGGGTGGAGGCTAGGACATAAATGGTCACATCACCACCACCACCCCTGCCAGCACAGTCTTGCCGTAGCAGTGAGTAGTCAGGAATGGAGACCGAGTGGTCAGGGATAGTACTCTTTAGCCAAGTTTCTGAGATGATTAGAATGTCTGGTTTTAGAGTGCACACCATGGTCTGAATCTGGTATGAATCAGTTCTACTGAGAAAGGAAGCAGATAAAACAACCAGCAATGTCAATGAATTTTAGAGATGATAAGCAATCATAAAATATTGGTTTTCAATTAGAAATAATATAATGCAGCTGGCCCAGTAGTGTGGAGTTCTGAGGCACTGGACGCCTTACCACCTGCCACACTGGTGACCCATGTTCGGTGACAAGCATGGGTTGCTGGAAGTTGGCTGGGGAGGAAAAGGATTGAGCGCCCGATGGCTGTTGACATGCATGCTCCGCCAAATGACTGCCACCTGATGGAGGCCAGGTGGTAGTGTGGGTGTAGGTGGGCAGTAGTAGGGAGGGCTGCAGGAATTCATAACGTGCGTGCACCTGCATGCATGCCCCAGTGTGGGTAACAGGAAGAAAACTGGAAAAAAAAGCCTATGTCCCCCTGTCACCATATGTGATGGCCTTTGGGGGACTCCCAGGTTCTGCTTCCATGTTGATCCTCACTGGCATGATAGCGGGGGAAGCGGTCAGTGGGACTGGGGAACCCTCAATACAGGACCCAAAGACAGGAGCAGGTGGCGGCAACAGGGAAAAAAGCTATGTGGAAAAAAATAAATAATATGCAAAAAAGATTGACAGTGTCCTTTTAAAGGTTAACACTTAGTTTTTACAGAGGAAATGAGGATTTCAGAAGTAGGATTCCAAATCTGACACTGATTTTGAGGTCCTTGTTGGAACTGGAATTGGAATCAGAAGTTCCTAAATTTCAAAAAAATCTTATCGGATTGGAATCTGCCAAGTGAGATCATCCCTAGCCTGGATTTTGCAAGCCCTGCACTGGCCTTGCATCTGGGACAATTTTCAAATTGGTTGTGTCTGCCCTTACTGCACCCAGACCCAATCCTCAGTAGGCATGTACAGGGCAGATTAAGCCCACATCCGCTGGTGATCCGGGTTGAAGAATGGACTCGGTGCTCGGGCTCGGCTGAGAGAGGGAAGATTGAGCGGCCATAGGACTGCTGTCTTCCCTCAGGGAAGGGGGATTCTGTAACTCGCTGCTTGACTGCTACCTGTAGGATTCCAGGTGGCAGCTTGTGCAAATATCACTGTTCGGAGAAGGGCCAGTACAGAGCACTAGTGGGCTAGCGTACAGAGTACACTAGCCCACTAATTCCACAACTCCTCCTTTCCATCCTGACGCTCGCCATGTTTCTACCCCGGCTCTCACTCTTTCCCTATTAACTCTTCCTGCTGCACCTGCCCTTCCCTGTCCGCTCCAGCCTGGTTAAAGTCCCACCCCATCCATAGTAATGTCCCAGTTATCTACCCCATCTCCGTCATTATCATAATAAACAAGTACATGACAGCCATCATCACTTTCTGTGGTTTTAGCCCAATTTTTCCCGCAGTTGTCTGTAATATATCCCTCCTCTTTACCTCTCTAACCTGCCACCCCATACACAGCCTCTTTCCCCTAAATGTGTAGTTTCCGGCTGCCTCACTCAAAATATCTCTCCTTATAACCCCTGTATGCCTATGGATGATTGTACATCTGCTGACGTCTTCAATTGTAAAATAATGCTGTTTTTTTTTTCATTTATTTCAACCTTGTACTGTACTGTATACACTGTATATACTTTTTATCCCTTGTATATTATTGCTTTTTGTATACCTGCTTCTGTACTGTACTTTGATGTATTCATGACCAGGTCCACCTTGCAGATGAGCCTTGCTCAGTGGTGCCTGGATAAATAAAGATTTTGATTGATTGATTGAAGAGCACCTCTGTGGAGGTGGAGTGTGCATGTTATGCTCATTGCACGTCCGGCAGTATAGCGCAGAGGTTTAAGGCTGTGAACTGCAAATCTGGAGACCTGGGTTTGAATCCCACAGCCCCCACTTGCATACTGTGTGACCCTGAGCAAGTCACTTAACTTCCTTGTGCTCCCAGGTCTCCCCTGTAAACAAGCTTTCAGCTTAGTGTGCCACTCCTGGTTAAACAATTGGCTGAGCCCAGGGTGAAAATCGGGAGGAAAATGGAGCACAGCCTACATGAAGCCCTGCCTGTCAAGCCGCTGGCTCACTCAGTCTCTCCGGTCCACCGCAGGAGATGCGGGACAACTGCGGCAGGTGGGGACACGGCTGAGAAAGCCACCTAATCCATCCTGGCAGATAAAAACTTCTATAGAGGAAAAAAAAAGTCCACGTCCATTGCTGGATGCAGGGGTACTGTGACCAAATTAGCCAGACCATTTTCTCATGGTCTAGCCTGAATTTCTCCCCATGAGAGGGGTAGCATACACAACTGGACCCAAGCATGCTGCCAGAAACGACACCTAAGCACCGTAAGTCAGGCACAGTTTCAAATAAAATGGTTGCCTCCACTGCATTCAGGCAAGTTACTGATACAGCAGGGGCATGCCAGACACAGGAGCATCTAATGGATAAGCCTTTGTCAAGCCTTGTGAAGATCATAGGATGCACTCTTGCTCCCAATCCAGGAATCGAACCCTCAGCCTCCAGGATGGGGGGGTGTATGGGGGATACATACTAGAGATGTGCAAAGTTGGCAAATGTTGCTCCCCGAAATAGTTCAGGAAGTCTGCCAAATCTGCGAAGTGCTGACTTCACAAAGTTTTTGGCAGGTGAAGTGGGCACTTTCTCAGGTGCCGTAGTCTCAGATAGTCAACTGCAGCACTAATTATAGTTGGCAGCAAACCTCCCCCAAGTTTATCTCTCTGCATGTCCTGCTGAGATACTTTCATTCTGAACTGATAAAAAGGTGAGAGGACTGTGGGAGGGGGAGGGGAGAGATGATTTGGCTTGCTGCCTGTCCATGGGAGGTCCGCTCATCAGATGAATAAATACTGAGAAGAATTTAATCAGAGACTACAACACTGCTAAATCTGCAGTGAGCTGGCAAGGCAAGTCAGACCAGGAAAATATACAGTTTATTTCAAAGGACGTAAAACAAGGTTATCACACTTAGCTTTTTTTGTTTTTTATGTAAGACTCACTGACAGAACTGCATTAAACTCTCCAGCAGTGAAAGGATGTGACTGGAGTCTGGGTGTGAAAAACACACACACACACACACACACACACACACACACACACACACACACACACACAAAAGCAGGATAAGCACACAATGAAATCTCAGACAACAGAGAGAGACACACACACACACTGTTCACAGGCATACTCAGTAGACACGGAAGTATCATGCACATTGAACAACAATCGTATCAAGCCACACACACATACTGTACACAAATGTATTTATTCATTTAACTCTTCAGAAATACCTTTGAGCTTAGAGCTTGTTTACAAAGGTTCCACATCAAGAGACAAGAAAACAGTTACACTGGCACAAATTACAGAGACAAGAGCCCTGTTTACATTGCTGGAGCGGTCTGCAATTTGTGACGCTCCACTCCAGCTCCGATGGAAAGCAGCAATTCAAATCTCTGTCCACACAGCCAGCTGCTCCAGAGGTTGTTTCCCTTCCTGACATGGCAGAGATGAGCTGGTGATGTGGACAAGGCACTGAAGCACCAGAAGGCTTGTTCCCTACTTAGCACACCTGAGTTCAGCAAACATCGTTTTTCAAGCGCAAAAAGGAAGCTGAACTCGGGAAAGTGCATAAAACTGCCGAACGAGGGTTACAGCTAGTACAGATTAGGGTCCTAAACTGGAACCACGATACTGAGCATGCGGAAATGCATGTCCCTGGGGAGCCCAAGGATGTGTGTATGTATTAGCCCATACCCAGTATTGCGGTCCTAGTTTATAGGATGATAATTTGTACTACTTTTAGCCCTCGTTCTTCATTTGTATGCACTTTCCTGAGTTCAGCTCTCTTTCTGCAGTTGAAAAATGCATTTTGCTGAACTCAGGTGTGCAAAGACACGTCTTGAAGTGCTGGCGGGAACATCTGGAACCACTGGAGGATGTCAGGAGTGGAGACATTTGATCGAAGTGAGCGCTGCAGAGTGTCTGCGTGGCAGGTAAGGCGCTCTAAAGTAGCTCGCTCCAGTACATGTCCCCTCTCCTGTGTCGCATCAGAAACCTGATGCGAAGCACACTTAAGACGCTCCCCAAAATGTCCACATTGCCCAATTTAAAGCGCATCAGCCCACTGATGCGCTTTAAAGTTGGTAGTGTAAACAGGGCTAAGGATAGTCTTATCTAACATAGGATACGAGCTGGACAAGACCATTTGCAAGTTAACTGGTAACAAGGAGTTGCTAATTATATGTCTAAGCAGTATCTAAAGCTGCCTTATAATCAAGGCCCCTGGAATTCTGCGGTTCTGCGGTTGCGGAATTTGCCGCAGAATTTGCATCATGCTGCAGAATATATACAGTGCTGCAGAATTCATCGTTTTTGGTGAATTTTCATATAAATATACTGTTTTTCCATAGTGTCAGGCTTTCTTTCCCACCTCGTTTATCCTGAAGCCCCCTCCTCTGTGCTCAGCATATTGATGTCATCGATGACATCACATCATATTTAGCCAATGACAGGATTGCATTCTGCCAGAGAAATGAATAAATCATGCCGCAGAAATCAGAAAATGCTGCAGCAGAAGTCAAGGAGCCCTGCCGCAGAAATCAGAAAATTCTGCCGCAGAACACCAGGGGCCCTGCTTATAATCAGGCTTTGTCACTTAGGTTAGTTTCAGTTACTTTATTAAAGGTTGCCAGTAGAGGTAGGAAAGAGAAGGGTATGGGAGTGGGAGATCAGGAAATTCAAAGAAGGTCTATATGGGTTAGGGCAGGCAGGGGGGAGGAGAGACAGTAGAAGAGGGAGCAGAGAAGGATTGGGTAAGGACATGCAAATGTATAACAACATGCATTAACACAAAAATGATCACACACATATACACAGCAGACACACATACACACCCAAAAACAATCATATCCAGACACACAAGTACACAACAGATGGACACACAGTTATTAAAGGGTCTCAGAAATAGAACTTTCTGATTGGCTGTAAGCATTATATCAACCTTACATTAACCTTGTGTTAATGCACATGCAGAGACTAATCACATGCTAAACAAGATACACCATTTAAAAAAAAGCATTTTTATTATAATAGCAATAAGTCATTGCCGGGAATTATATTATTGGTTAGGTAATAACCCTCCAGGGCATGGGTACATTATACCCCAGAGGGCAATTAAAAGACCATTAACAGAACCCCTAATTATGCTTTGTTGCTTAAAAATAAACACATTCGGACATTCGCACCTATAGTACAAAAATATACACAACAGACACACACACGCGCACACTCATATCCAGACATACACACATATATATAGTACACAGATAGACACAACACATAGAAACATGTACATGCACACAGACTGTACAGTACATACACAGAATTACCACACAACACAGACTCCTATCTAGGAGCTCCTGGCTGCCTATATCCTGGGGACAGCCACGCATTCCATGGGCGGAGAAATACTGCCTGTTCAATTCATGCCTGAAATCTGTGGGGGACTCTCTCTTTTTGGTTGCAGCTTTAGGTCTGTAAATGTTTGGCAGACAGAGCTCTGTGTTTGACCACCTCCTTTCCAATTTTTATGTCCAAACTGTGGCTGTATTTATTTTCGCATGCTTTCCCTGTCTAATAAAGTAAATTATTTACAGTCACCACTCATTTATCCGCCTCTCTCGTATCCATCACACTTGTTTTCCGTCCATGTGGCGGAGGTCCCTTTTGCTATATTTGTCATAGATTCCCCAGTCACATAACCGCCACACTCAGATATCTGTCTATGACAACGGGAATGGATGGGGTCAGAGATCTGAGTGCTAACTATTCTTCTGTGGTTGCTTCTTATAATCCCCTCCAGGCATACTACCCTCAAGCATCCCTCCTCACTGCCTCAGCTCCTCCTCCTCTCCTACCCCCCATTACTGGGTATAGGATGAATCTGTCTCCTCTTCCTTTTCACTCCCCATTCCTCCTCCCTTGCTATTTCCCATCGACCACATACCGAGCGCAATGCCCTCCCTATTTTTCCCCTCCTCTCTCTCTCTCCCATACCACCCCCTCACCACCACTCTTCTTTCCCTTGTCCCACTAACCCACTCCTAACAAAGCTTCACTGAGCTGCCTATGACTTGTACTGTATAATTAACTCGCAACACAATTCCTTGACAATGCCTTTGGCTGCTATTATTGTAACCTTACTTGTCTTTTTTTTTTTTTGTAAGTTCCATTGTAATGATCATGTTATGTTTTGTACCTTATTGCCTTGATGTGGAACCTTTGTAAAAGAGCCCTCGGCTCAAAGGTGTCATCCTAAATACAAATAAATAAATAAACAAACTATGATACATAGTAGTAGCTATAATTTTTAGGCTTTTAGGATTAGCTATACAACAGTTGTATAACAAACTGTGCAAAGTAACACACATTATCTTGACATGTTATCACAAGACAGCATGCTAACTTGCAACTTGGGTGGGTCTGTTAAAACCCCTGTCTTGAACGCTGGGGGCCTTACAGTGGACTACAGACCCAATCAGAGAGCAGCTTTAACAGTGCTGATGACATCACACTAGCTCTGTGCAGCATTGGAGTCAGCAGTTCTAATCAAGGAGAAGCAGTTAAATCTTCACACAAATAGTTGATTTAAATGTTATAGCTAAACTAGTGAACTGGTGTTGTACAAACGAAATATGCAACAGCCTGACTCAAAACATGCGGTTTACTTTATCATCACTTGTGAGGGGGCTGGACTTTTATAACTCCCTCGTAGCTCCACTGTTGACGAGTTATATGGTCTTACCTCTCACAAGAAGATAAATTACATCTATACAATATACTTTAGCCTTTTTTACTAAGATAAAAATTTTATCAAAGGCACAGAGTGTTGAGGTGCTGGACACAATACCGGCGACCTAGGGTCAGGAGCAAGCTTTGGTTGATGGGGATCAGCCATGGAGGAGAGGATTGAGCATCCGGAGGACAGCTCTCCTCTCCTCTCCTGGGGAGGGTGGGGGACAAGAGCCGCTGCAGCACTGACTCCTGGTGGTGGCTAGGGGGCAGCACATGGTAGTATGGAGAGTCTGAGACAGCAGGGCAGATGTCAGACTTGCAGCATGTGGGCACCCACGCTGTGACATCCTAGATGTCATCCCATGTACTGCCAACAGCAGAAGGAGAAGGGGGAGAAAAAGAGTGAAAAATAAATCTTCCAGCATGCATGAGGCCTCGGCCCACCGTGCCACACCGGATGCACCAGGATTCTCCCTCCCAGCCTGGCTCACCAGGAACTCACCAGTGTGCGTGGTACATACCCCCACTGGGTAGAGACCTGGGTTGTGTGTAGGGGGAAGGAGGTTGAGCATGTGAGCTGTGGAAGGTGGGGCGCCAGAGGTGGAAGGCTGACGGGGAACCATAGGTACACCCCCAGTCGAGGAGGTAAGGAGTACAAATAAATATATAAAAAAAAGAAAAATAAATAAATAATTTAAAAAAAAAACACAGACCCCTAGCTAGCTAGGTACATTCTTTATCTTACTTGTAGGGTACATCATCTCATTTATCTTAGTGGGCTACGTCACTTTGTACTGGCACGAAGCACTGTGCCTTATGCTTTGCTGAACTGTGCAGCAGACACTGTCTCTACAGGCTTTTTAAAAGTAGATTGTATAAACTGAACATCTGATAGGTGGCTCTCAGATATCATTTTTGTCTTTATTCATAGTCGGAGACCTCTTGAACCCTCACTCGCGGCTTTGCCGCTCAGGGAGGTCAAGAGGTCACTGACCGCTCATGAAGATAAAAAAAAATAAAAAATAAGCAGTAATGCATGGCAGGGCATGTGCTGAGCTGGGATAACATCACACCTCTGGTGGTTGGGCAAGAGGCTGCAGGCAAAGTGCGTCCAACATCTGAGAAGTGATGTTATCCCCTACAAAACATACCATGGAGCGCATTATTGCAATTATAAAATGGCTTGTTCGTACAAAAAAAATTACATGTATTTTTAGTTGCTTTTTGAATAGGTGTGATATTGTGCTGGGATAACATCACTGCTGAAGGTCAGCATTGACCAGTCAGAGCCCAGGAATTTTTCTTGCCATTTTATAATATCAGACAGTCACCCATCAGACATCCCTCTGTATAGTCATTAAATTGCTTGTCTTCCATTTGATACTTAATGGTCTACTAAGTCTGCCGATTACCCTACCAGTGCTGTACCAACCTACTGGTGGCTGGGATTAGGCCAAGTACCCTAGTGACTAGTCATGCTTAGAAGTGTTGCAAATTACAACTTGGCCGGCAAAGTTGGGAACTGCGCTCTAGACGTAGCAGGGAAAAGTTCCCTGACTTCACACCAGCTTCGTGCACAAAGGATTCTTCTTTTTTTGTTACAAAACATAATTTAAACAAACCCTCCACCCATGTAGACAATGTGTTTCACCCCCTCCAGCACATCTTTTTATATACATTAACCCCAGCCCACCCCTACCCTCATAGCACCCACCTCCCTTCTCCCTCCCAGTTCCAACACAGTTGAAGTTTTTTATATCCTTTCCCCTACTCCAGCCATATACTTCTGCAACCCACCTCCTCCTACTCACCGACACAGTAAAATGAATGTTGAGACCCCCCCAACCACCACTTTTTGGCACCCTTCCCTCCTCCCCATCACCCCCAAAGTATACAGTATAAACTTGTAAAAGAGCCAGATGGAGAAGCCAGGAGATTATCTGATCAGAAAACAGCTTTTGAGAGTGGTAAGGGAAGGGGGGGAGGCGTTACCTGAAATTATCTGAGCCCTGTTACATTGCAGGGTTCTGCCGCAGAAAACAGTTTGCTGTATTCAAAATGTTCTTCTTATAGTAGATTTTAATATGATAAATAGAGGCACAAACTCCCCAACAATATTTTTAAATCAACTATTTCAAGTATGAAGGGAATAACTCCCAAAAGACCTGAGGTTCTGCAAAGTCCATGCAAACTCTTGATAGTCATCTGTGTCTTTTCAGGACTTTCAGAATCTTTTCATATTTTGCCAGTAGATCAGTAAGTAGCACACTCACCTCTGGGGCCTGAAAATTGGAAGACTGTGGGTTCTAGCCCCACATCGGGTACTTGGGGTAATACCGATAACTGACACTGTAGTGCAGTACAAGGGGAGTGCTGCACTGTTGAGGTGCCATCTTTTGGAAGAGACATTAAACCAAAGTCCCTTCTGCCCATCTCTGCGCACAGTCCAGGTGGCAGTAAAAGATCCCATGACACTTATTGATGAAGAGTAGGGGAATATTTTTATTAAAGTATATAAAGTACATGCAACACCAGATAGTCAGTAAAACCAGTACATCAGAAAATCAGATAATTGGCCGGCCCAGTGGTGCAGAGGGCTGAGATGCTATGCACCTTACCTCTCACTACACTGGCAACCTGAGTGTGGGAATAAGCTTGGGTCACTGGGGGTTGGCCAGAGGGAGAGATGATTGAGTGTCCGATGGACTGCTTCCCTCTCCCAGGGTGGGGGAGGGGTACATCTCACTCCTTGGCAGCCACTTTGTGGCGGTCAAGTGGCAGCGCCAGAGTTTAAGCAGGCCAGCATCCACAAAACCATATCTGAGAGTGGAATAAGGTCACCATCCTACAGGCCCTATAATCAAATTAACCTATATAGAGGGCTCTTGGAAGTACCACCCAAAGATGGTCCCTCTGAGCTGCAGCAAGAAACTCTCCATCCTTCTCATATATCTTTCAACATGGCCTTAGCACTGTAGTGAGTAAAACATTATAAATAATAACTTTTTGTTGCAAAAAATATGTGCAGGGGGCTTGCCATAAGTAGAACTAAAAAACTGTAAAAATGCACTCTAATGTGTCCAGACTAGAGATGAGTGAAGTTGGTGAAATTCGCTCCACAAATTAATCCATGAATTTAGCTCAATTCGCGGAGTATAGATCGATCCGTGAAATGTAGAATTTCACCGCGAATGGCGGAATTTCACCTGTGAAATGTGGAATTTTGCCATTTGTGGGCGAAATTCCACTGTTTGTGGTGAAATTCTGCAGAGTCATTGGCGAAGTCACATAGGTGAATTTTTAGGCTGATGGCAAAAATTCACATATTGCTCCGTGGAGGCAGAGTAGGTGACTTCACCAGAAATTTGCCAGTGAATTAAAACTTCGCAACATCTTTAGTCCAGACTAGCAGTGGTTCAACCCAGAGGCGTGAATCCAAACAGTTAGCACTCATAAAGTATCAAAACAACTGCTGGCATACCAGGGCTCAGGTACATAGGAACTACGCTGTTAATTAGGTAACCCTGAACAGAATGTTGTTTTTTTCCCCCCAGGAGCCTCCCCTGACATTCCTCCCCCCCCCCAAACCTCTTTCCTTCCCCCTTGTTTTGGTTGAGTACATGTATTGATCAAAACGTAGTTAATGTTCATACTGCCTGTAATATGTCTGTCTATGTTTGGAAAACATTAAAAAAAGTTATGCATAAAAAACAACTGCTGGCCAACCACACTATCCAGCCAGAAAATCCACAAATCCCACCTCATTGGGGCAATCTCTATACAGATACGTTTGTGACTCAGCCCTCCTATCACATGCCATGCATGGGAAAAATCATTCCTCAAGACATTTATGCCTGTGGGAACCCTTGAGAAAGAGTAGCAGAGTTTTCTTGTCGATTAAAAACAGGTTCATGAGTTGGCATGGTGCAGTGGCATCAAGCCTCCTGCTACTGCCTTGGCGACCCGGAACTCGAGAAACGGACTCGGATCGCTCGAGGAGCCAGTCAGGAGAGGAATGATTGAGCATCCATGGGACTGCTCTCTTCCCTCAGGGAGGGGGGGATCCCACAATTCATCGTTTTCCACCAGGTGGTAATATGGGCGAGCCTGTAGCTTGGGGAACAGCCACCGTACAGAGTGCTTGGAGCCCCTGCTCAGAGGTGGAGTGCACTTACACATTCATTGCACGTACTGTCAAGCCCAGGGGAGAAAATCAGAGGAAAAATGGAGGTTGGGCTTAATGAAGCCTTCACCACTAGCACCAGTGACCCGTCCGGTCTCAGGAGAGACGAAAAAGGGGGAGGCTCAGGATGGCTGCAGTGCACTTGGACAGGGCTGATACAGCTGCCTTGCCTGCCAAGGAGCCAGAAAAAAAAGTATATAAAAAAAACAGGTCCATGTAACTCAGCCCCCAGGATGCACCTGGAAATGAATGGTTACTTACCATAACAGTAGATCTTTGAGAGAATCTCCTGCACTGAGCCATGCCACAGAATTATAAGCCATTGGTGTCAGAACCACTCAGAAATCTTTTTTGGCTGAGGCGGCCAACGTAGATGCACCTCATCAGCGTCTGCGTAATGTGGGTGTCCCCAGCATGCCTCCGTTCACTGCCAGAGACAAGCTTGGAGGATCATTGGACCAGAAGGGACCAAAGCAACCAGGCACACAGGAGAGGAGAGGATATGGAATCCTTAGTACAGATGCCCAAGGAAGGCATCAGAGGAGGACCAGCTTTGCATATACTCAAAATGCTTTTAGGATAGGCGTTTCAGTAGTAATATTTTAAGTTTAATGTTATTGATTGGTTAACACTGTAATAAAAAAAAAAATATTAGCAGTATTACAGAACAAGAAAATTAGATGTACTTACAGTTAATAATGAATATACTACCAAAACTGGCTCTACAGTAAAACAATATTTAGTGCCATGTTTGAAAAGAATAGTAGGGCACTGCAGTCTGTCAGCTAATTAGTAATGTAAGTATGATCCTACAGTATAATAATTACAGCACATAAATGGTTAATGTTAAAATGACTACTTGGACTGTTAAGGGTTTGGGCTCTATGGTTAAGAGAACGAGAGTTCGGCAACATATGAACAAATAATCACACATCACTTTTATCAAAGAAACCCATTTTATGCCACTGGAATCAGATAAATTATGTAGGAAGTGGGTAGGGTCTGTCTATCATAATTGCTTCAATAAAAAAAAATGAGTAGCAATATTAATAGAGAAAAAATTTAAATCTGAACCTAAATATCAAAAGACAATAATGAGGAAAGCTGGATGTTAAGAAGAGGACCACTAGATAGCAGGGATTATCACGCTAATTAATGGTTATGCTCCAAATGAAAGCTCTCCCTCATTTTTACGACTGCAGTGGGCAGAGCCCTGCAGATGTCTTGGGAGCAAAGGATCAAAAAAGGACTCACCAAATTCTGACCAAAGAACAATTTTGGAGTTCCACCATAGTCTCCTCTGTGGTATGTGAAGTACTCCACTGTCTTCATCAGAGTCACAGCAGAGAAAGAAAAAAAAAAACAAAGCCTGTTTCCTCCCTCTCTCTCATAACCTGTCTCTGCATGCTGTAGCCAATATGGCTGCAGCCGAGCTCATAGAGGTCACAGCAGAACATGGCACGGTCCGCCATGTCCTGGATGGCTGGTGAACTGTATTGCACATGCGCACCTACTCGCACAGTTGCCACACAGTTCAGTGGCCGTCTTGGACATGGCAGACTGTGCCATGTTCTGCTGTGACCTCCGCGAGCTCATCTGCAACCATATCGATTCTGGCCAGAATTTGTTTGAACACTTAGCAGTGGAAGTCGTAGAGGGCTTGCCATACGGAGAACAAAAAAATTGTAAAAAGCACTGAAAAAAGACCTTCCGAACACAGAAAGTATTCTGAGAGGGGACAAACATTGCACCTGATGCTTTCCTTGATAGAAGTAAACCAGATCCTGCCAGTTATAAGAAAAAAAATCTAAAGTGATTTTGGAAAGAGTATGCAAAGAGAACGTCTTAACTGATGTATGGAGAACTCTTTAATCTCACAAAAAAGGATTTTACCTTCTTCTCACGAGGACATTCCATGTATAGTAAAATGTAGCTTTTAATAATGAGTCACAGGCTATGCAAAAATGTATCGGAATCCAAAATTCATTTAGATGTAATATCTGATCACTCAATGGTGTCTGCTGCTCTGGAAGTAGTAAAACATACATAAATTGGCCCACCAAGATGGAAGCTTAATACCTCATTATGAAAAAAACACTACACATTTGTGCAATGGTTGAAAGCTGAATCTATAGAGTACTTCAGTAACAATGACACAAAGGACACGAGTAAATAATCTACATGAGAAGCATACAAATGCTATATGAGATACAGGATAATTAGGTAATCAGCAACACAGAAAATGAAAACGGGAGAAGAGGCAAAACCGCTTAGAGACAGACTATAAATTCTACTTAAAGAGCACAAGTAGCAAAAGTCACCGGGCAGTGAACCTGAGTACAGTATTACTAAACTAAAATATGAGATTAATAAACTAGAATTTGGATTTTTATTTTATTGGTAACCAGGTAAGGCCCACTAGGCACAGGTGCCTGTTTTTGGGGGCAGCCCAGGAACACTGGGGAGGTTAAGTGACTTGCTCACAGTCACACAGTGTGCAAGTAGAGGTTTGGGGAATCAAACCCAGGTATGTGTGCTGGATGTACCAAGCTAATTTACAGCTCATTACTCTAATCTCTAGGCTATTCTGCCAGCCAGTTTGGAAGAGCCCGGTCTCTTCCACTTCCCTATTTGGAGACACGCCCCCTCGCTCTCACGTTATGTGATGCAATAGTAGAGTGTGGAGGCGTGTGGGGGCACGCTCCATTAACTTGAATAGGGCTTCTTTTTTCAATCACGGTTTTCAATATTCTAAATGCCCGATTTGTACAAATCAAGGCCACCGCTCAACTAAGAAGGGCCTAGAATATTGAAAACTGAGATAGATAGGGTTTGCCTTAAAGAGCACTTTTTCATGGACTCAATGTAAAAATCACTGTACAAGTCTCAGCTGCCCCAAAGTCCACTCGTACAACAATTACAGTTTTTTTGTGTGCCCATATTTTGGGAGGGAAAGGATTGTAATTTGGCTCCGTGGAGCCAAGAACCCGATCCCTTCTACGTCCCGATTTGGAGACATGCCCCCGCACTCTCATGTTTTGTGATGTAATTGTATGGACAGCATGGGGGCATGCTTCATAGAGTTGTATAGGAACCCATTTCCAAGTTATTTTTTTTTTTCTTGTAACATTTTAGGGTGTTTATTTTAAAAACTTAAGGCCACTGCTCAACTAACAAGGGCCTTGTTAGTTGTGTGGTGCCCTTGAGTTTTTAAAATAAACACCCTAAAATGTTACAAAAAAAAAAGAACTTGGAAATGGGTCACTATACAACTCTATGGAGTGCACCACCACAGTCTGCATACTATTACATCACAAAATGGGGCATGTCTCTAATTTGGGAAGTTGAAGGGATCTGGCTCTTGATCCCATCCCTCCCAAAATTTGGCCACAGAAAGATTAAAATTTTTGTACCAGTGGACTTTGGAGCAGGTGCGGGGGGGAAAAGAGCAGGAAATATGCTCCTTACCAAACACCTTTTCTGATACTCACCATGGCACTGCAGAATCTCCATTATGCCGCTTCAGGCTGCATTAGAACATTTTTTTGAGTAACTGGCTTTAGGGGTGGAAGGGATCGTATTTTGGCTTTGTGAGGCAGAGAGCCCGATCTCTTCCACTTCCCTATTTGGAGATATGCTCCCTTACTCTCACATTATGGGATGCAATAGTTGGGAGAGTGCGGGGGCACACCCATTAACTTAAACGGGACTTCTTTTTCAGTCACGGTTTTCAATATTCTAAATGCCCGATTTGTACAAATCAAGGCCACCGCTCAAAGGCCTTGGAAACAAGCCTTGGCTCAGTGTGCCTCTCCCAGTTACCAATTTTCAAATAAATAAACACACTCTGCCAGGTAGCATCATTATGCAATGTTAGCATAAGGCAGAGGATGCCATACTAGGAAATGATAGGGTTAAGAGGATTTAATCATTTCTTGTTCCTACCCCCAACCCACAGGGATTCATTTGTGGAGATTTTATTATCACATTCTTAACTGAGTCTTAATTGGACTTTGATTTCCCTGCCGTTTCTTGGAAAGAACACAGCAAGTGAAGTGTTTATAGCAATAAAAAAGAAAAATTGAAATCTGCCTATTGTTCCATCCCTGTGGACTCCTGCCTCCCCAAAGACCTACAACCAGCTCTCCCGACATGAAGCTCCAGATGTCCTCCATCCCTCCTGGGGTGAGGAGATCTGTCCCAGCACTTGCAGGGGGTTTGTGCCTCCCCCTTCCTAGAAACATAACTTGTGACCCTCCACTAGAGCACAGCTGTAGTTACAAAACAGGGTTTAAGACATAGGATTTGCTGTACCTGAAGGCTAAGTTTCAAAGTTATTCTTCTTTGGTTGTGCTTTATCGTACTATCTGGTGGCTTTTTACATCTCACATAGTGATATCTACATCAGATGCTTCCTACTTTGTACCACACCATGGGATAACACATAAAGCAATCTGTTTAATGGTCTGTACTCTTGTACTGTAAAGACAGTTTAGAGTTGTACCTCCAAGGGGCATGTGCCCCAGCGAGAATAACTTGCATGTACTGTTATTGTTAATTGTGCCAACTGAGATCTACTAAAATTTTAATTATTGAAAAAAAGGAAAAAATGGAAATGAATTATTGGCTTGACTGTGTACTGACAACTTATTGTGCTTTCCATACGGGGAGGCGGAGGGGATCTCTAACTGCAGGATTGCTCCTACTTGGGTCAGCACAACTGAAGTACAGCACTGTCAGTGGCTTGGCAGGTTGCACTCTCCCCTTTCTGTTGATTGGCAGTTCTCAGCTTCAGAAGAAAAGACACTCAAGAACATGGGGACATGCAGTGAAGCTGGAGGGGGTAGATTCAGGAGAGATGAGAGGAAGTACTTCTTCACAAAAAGAGTGGTGGATTCCTGAAACAGACTTCCAGCAGAGGTGAGGGAAAAAACAGTGGTGGGGTTCAAGAATGCATGTGATAGGCATAAGGGAATCATAGCGGAAAGGAAGGGGGGGAAGCTGTAGATCGGGCGCAGTCTGAGGCAATGTGTAGGTAGGGGGAAATGGGCAGACTGGAAGGGCCAAGCAGTCCTTATCTGCCATCAAATTATATGCTCATCTTTATAACTGTCTGGTTATAACAGTGGATTGCATTATGGTTATCCACATGTAATAACCGTCAATAATTATATTGATATAATAATTGGTGAGGTCGGCTCTCAACCAATCTGCGGGATGTAAAAAAATGAGTGCTCACTCCACTTTACAAATGATTTATCATAATCAGCATCTCTTTATTTCTCTGCCACATTTCAAAGTTTGGCAGTGTTTCAGCACATTGGCGCTCCGTCAGGTCATTACACTGTGGCCATCTTTTTGTATCGCTGGGCAAACATACAATGATCAATGTTATAAACAAGGATTTCCTCTTAGTGTGTGCTGTCTTACTGTGCTACATAGAAACATAGATTTTGACGGCAGATAAGAACCGCTTGGCCCACCTAGTCTGCCCATTTCCCTACCTATTGGATAAGCTGCAGATCCTAGTTAACCAACAGCCTACGTCCTCCTATCCCCCACTATAATTGCCTTATTTCTATCCCATGCATTCTTGAATTCCCCCACTGTTTTTTGACCCCAGGACCTCCTCAGGAAGGCCGTTTAATGCGTCCATCACCCTCTCTGTGAAAAAATACTCCTCACGTTGCCCTGAGCCGTCCCCCATCTTCAAACTGTGCCATCTTGTTCTTGCACATCTCTTTTCTGAAAGATGCTACCCTCTTGGACTTTGTTGATTCCTTGAAGTACTTGAAAGTTTCTATCATGTCCCCCCTCTCCCTATGCTGACAGGCATGGTCTTTTTACAAAGGACTGCCCCCCCCACCACAGTCATTCGTAGTAAGAGAGTTTGAGCATACAGCCTGCCGCTGACCCCCTCCACCACTGGATGGCAGTCACACAGCACAGAATGCAGTCTCCTCCCCCTTCTCCAGAGGGGAAAGCTTCACAATGAAAGGCTCATTTCTCCTCCTCTGGCCAGTCCCCTGCAACCAGAGCCCGTTCCCATGGTCAGGTCACCAGAGTAGTAAGCTGATGCCCCGCGGCAGTGTAACTGGGATGGCCCCATGAACAGCCCATTTAAATTAATTATTGGGCCTACCTGTAGCTTCCAGCAATGCAGTGTACAGAAACCTGTGATGTCATACAGGTGTAGGGTTGCCCCTCCCAGTGTGTCGAGGGGTCTCATTGGTGTTATAGTAGCCTGGGAGGGCTCCTACATCTAAGAAACAATCAAAGTCCACTTAATTGACCTCCTGAGCACTGGGGTGACCTCTGGGCATCCACTGACACAGGTGGGGCTGGCTAGGCTGTGGATTTATGGGGTAATAACATAACTTGGAAGCAAACAAATTGAGTGTCCAAACAGGGATTATTGAAAGAAAAAAAAAAAAAAAACACAATAGGATCCTTTATTTTCTTGAGCTCAGAAGTTGTTGCTGGAGTTCCAACTGCACAGTTCATTTGTCAAGTTACTGTAAGCTGATATTTTCCAGACACTTCTGGGTTGGAAACAACCCTGGTGGGGTACTTAAGTCACATATTTCTGGCGTCGAGGGAAAGTACATTTACTCCAGGGATTCCCCACTCTTGAATCTGAGGGGTAACTTAAACAGACTTTTGGTAGTCCATTTTCTTAGTCATTAGCCACTGGGCTAATTTACAGTCTCTTGGCTGGCAGCATTTCGGTGCCACTTGATCCTGTGAGGGTTTCTCAGGGACCCACTCTGTCCTCCACAGAACATATCCTTTCTCTATTTTCTCTACACTCTTCACTGTAACTACCCAGTCACAGACTCTGTGTCCATCGGAGCATAGCTGAGGTGCAGGTTTCTGTACACTTTCATCACGGGCAGAACGGCTGACACCGTATATTTTCTGAGGTGTACTCCACTGGCTGACTGGAATTGCATCCTGTCAGAAATTATTCCTTATCTTGAGGAGGGTGGGCACTGCTGAGTGCCACCCAAACACTGTACATCAAGTAAAGATTAAATATCACCTCAGATCCTTGGCCTACAGCGCACTCTCTCTGGTACATTTTTCCTCATAGACAAACCTCTGAACTGTTCTTCAAAATGTTTTTTCTCCTTCCGGAGAGGGGCACCCCCACTTCTGAGGTCCTTGTTCGATGGCAGTCACCACAGACGAGCACTTTTTTCAAAACACCAGCTTATACAGAAAAACTTTCAGACAGCGGGAGCTGGCACTGTGTGCCAGGCACTAGCCTCCCACCACTTTGATTCAGCAGAATCTCCACCTACCAGCAGAGAACACTGACTCCCCCCCTTTGGAATGCCAGGGCAGACCATCTGACCCAGTCCTCCAAGGGCATAGAAACTGGCATCATCCTAGAGGTCAAGAGACACTCTTAAAGGGATATTCATGTAACTCCTGGGGGGGGGGGGTTATACAGGGTAAAGCTGTGCGTAACGACAGTGTGCCTAGGCAGAGCCCCACCTTGTGTGAAATCATTCAGAAAGTTTAGAGAACCAAATCCAGTGCTCTCCTTTTCCAAAAGAAGTACAACCTCATAGCTGGGCACATCTGCTATGGAGAAAAATGTTCAGGTAGGTGGGGGGGGGGCACACCCCAAGTGAACCAGTGCAAAATCACTACAAGGAAACAGCAACAGTAGCAAAACTACTTCATGGCATCCCATATCTTCCATATGCAAAACATCAAAAGCAAACGTTAAAATGATACTAGATTATTCGCAACTCCCAAATGGGCTGTGGCAGAACAGCACTTAAAGAAGGCCAGGTCTCGCAGGGTCTCAGACCCGGCAAAAACTATTTGAGGGATTTGGGGGGGGGGGGAATCTCACAGGGTCTCAAAGCAGGGCTCTTACGCCTTGTTTGTTTCCTCTTACCATGATTTCAAGAGAGCAGTAGGACCCTTAGTTCCTTTGTCCAACAATTTCCTACAGTATGTTCATGTTTTGTGCTTGTGTTCTGATTTACTATTGGAAAAATTCCGATAATAATGAAAAGATAGAATCCACACTATGAAGGGAAAAAAGGACTTCCACAGTAGTAGTCCATCCTCTTTTTTATAATTATAACCCTTGGAGACCCGGCAGTTTTTTTCTGCACACTTTATGCACCAGGACAGAACCTGGTGGATCGGAACAATGTTGGAAGATAATGGGGTGCACTTGCAGTAAAATATTTTAGAAACAAACTGCTGTTCCCCCTCACTACTGATTTTTGCACACGTTTATCTTGGGTGTGGGCCCTGCCCCTCCCCCACCTTCCTGATCATTCGGACATTTCGAGGACACTTGGGGATATACAGCATCTGGTCTGCTACCAGCCACAGATAAACCAAATGTGCTGTTTGAAAGAGCTGTTCATTTGCCTTCAAAACTACGAGAGGCACGGTTTGGAAATTCTTCTCCTTAAAGAAAAATGATGACTGGCCTGGTGGCGCTGAGGGTTGAGGCGCTGGATGCCACACCTCACGCCATGCGGGCAACCCGGGTTCAGAAACAGACTCGGGTTACTCAGGGGCCAGCGGGGGAGGCAAGGATTGAGCGTCACAGCTCTCCTTCTTCAGGGGTGGGGGGTCTGTGCTATAAATGGCACAGCTGGGGGACTCGCCCGCCGCAGAGTGTGGTTGCCTCCAGGAGGTGGAGACAGCTGCTGCACCCATTGCGCAGGCACCGAGGGGCAGAAAAATCCTGGCGGCAGGATGACGCCCGACTCTAATGCACTGCTTCGGGCGGACATAAGGTAAGGCCGGCAATTCAAGGGATGGAGTTGTGGGGTCAGGCAGAAGGGGGCTGTCGGGGGGGGCGGCATAGAAACAGCAGCTGTGTTAAAAAAAGAAAAAAGAAACATTATTATAGATAATAATATAGTTCCCCAGCATGTTTATGAGACAGAGATGGCTGAGTAGGGTTGGGGAGTAAGAAAACCAAGAAACAAGGTCAGTGTATGTTGATACTGTTGCTAAGATGACGCTTATGGTTGTAATTTTGGTCTCACATGCATTCTTGGGGTATGAGAACCATGACCCGAAAGTGAGCAGTTCTGATGCCCTAAGGATATAAGTGAGACCTCTTTGACAACCATAAGCGTGGTCTTTGCAGCAGTATGAATATATTATTGATTGAGACTGATCAGTATTATATAAAAACTTTTAAAAACCTGACCTTAACATTCCTGTTTCTAGAGCAGCTGCATTGGAGACACTCTTCACAGAAAAAGTGCGTCTCGTGTGCAAAAGAAAGTAGTGCTCCGAATGGCCAGAAGCGCTTCCTTGATCAATAATGATGTAGAAAGAACCAGTCAAGTGAAGCAGTCATGTTGTGTAGTGTCATACAGTAATTATGAGGCCGAGTGATCTAGTGGTTAGAGTACTGGGTTGGGAACCAGGAGAGCACTGGTTCATACCCCACTGGGGTCAAATTCTCATTGGGCGATATAGAAACATGGACAGTGATGGCAGAAAAAGGCCAATGGTCCCTCCAGTCTGCCCGAGTTCCCTGTCTAACCCTGGGACCTACTGTCCATCTGGGGTCCCAGCCCTCCCATTTTTCCACCAGTTTCTGTCTCTCCAAATGAACACTATACCCTTCATTCCATACCAACCAGGCTTGAAACCATTAACTGTTGTAGCGCCCACCACTTTGGCTGGTAGACTGTTGCATGGCTCCACCACCTTTTCTATAAAACAATACTTCATGTCCCTCCTGAACCACCCTCCTGTTAGTTTCCACTCATGCTCTTGTGACCTCAAATTAGTACTCAAGTGAAATAATTCCTCGCAGTTCACCTTGTTCACTTCTTTTGGGAACCTGAAGGTGTCTTGCATCTCCCCTCTCCCTTCTGGTCTCCAGTGAGTACATGTTCAGTGCCTTGAGGCATTCCTCCTACCCCTAAAAGGGGGTATTATCTCTCTCTCCTCCTGCTATCAATACCCTTCCGGCTATACCCCAGCATACTACTTGTCTTACCATAGGCCCTGTTGCACTGGCTCGATTGTTTGAGGATGTCACAGATGATAACACTGTGGCCAAGGAATGGGACCTTAGATTTAAGACTCACCCCATCCATCTAGCACTCTCTCCTGGGGTTCTTATTCCCTAGTTATTCTCTAGGTGCATTACCTTGCACTTTTTGGTGTTGAATTTCAACTGCCAAACCTTAGGCCATCTCTCTAGCTTCTATATGTCACTGCATTTCCCTGATTCCTTCGTCGCTGCCCACCCTCCCACAGAGCTTAGTGTCATCTACAAAGAGACACAACCTGCCCCGGATTCCTTCTCCAGTGTCACTGATGAACATATTTAAAAGGACCTGGCCCAGGACAGATCCCTGTGGCACCTCTCTCGTGACCTCCCTCTCTTCTGATTTGACCCCATTGACCACAACCCTCTGCTACCTCCCCTTTATGTCCTTAGCCACATGCAGACCTCCAAGTCACTTAACTTTCCAGTGCTGCTCTCCACCCAGCTGCGAGAAAGGGCAAAAGCAGGACCCCATTGAAAACAAGATGCTGCAGCTCTGCTCGGCTATCCTGGATAAATAAAATTGTAAAATGTTTTTAGAAAATGTGTGGGGTACCAACCAGGAGCTATGTGATGCAGAGAAAGTTAGTGCTGCACTGTTTTTACCATCACTTCACTTCACTAACAATATTTTATGCATTGAAATGAAGTTTAAAACTGTTTGCACCACTAATGTACAAAAAAAAAGGTTCTGAAAGTTCTGATCAGGCTTGGAAGCATCAGAACTTTCATGGCTCATCAGAACTGTTCAGAGACTTAGAACCTTTAACATTTCACATACATACCCCCTACTCCCCCTGCTAAAAATACATAAATACATAAACTTACAGTACAAAAATGTGCCTTTCTTTGTTCAAGAAATACCTCCTCACTCAGTCTTCTCCAAGGTGGCTTTGAAGCTATAAATATCCCGTCCCACTAACGGAGATTAATGAGTCGTCCGACTCAGGTGGCAGCAAAAGGGGAAGGAGGAGGGAGAGGGCGAAGACAGCTGGAGGAACTCCAGGTTTTAAACAGCGCTTCAGCTTGAAGTAGCACTTAGGGGTAGACTGGGCTATTGTTAGCACATACTGCTTGGTGAAGCCCAGCCCCCACACTTGTTTTATGGGTCAGTGTTGCCTACTGGGGATCTCCGTGGGCACCTGGCTGCATCTTTGTTTACCTGCCGGATGAACCTAGCTACAGGCTATGCAGATTCCAAGTCAAAATTTATTTCCTGCTGTTATTAACACAGTATAGTGTCTGCCTTTCACTAAAACAGCATCCACCCTCTTCTGAAAGCATCCGCCGCCCACCAAATAGTGCCCACTGCTCACCAATAGCATCTGCCACTCATGGGATAGCATGCATCACTCAGTGTATTGCATCCTAGAAAACAGAGACGTGTTTGACAGTCTGGAAATAAAAAAATGGCTATTATTGTAATTAGCTTTTAGCATGCTATTTGGATCAGTAAATAGCTTGTAAATTACATTTTTATTTACTATGAGACTGATAGCTACATACCTTTTTATCATTATATACCGTATAGTGAGGGATTGTTCCGCATGGATCTCCACGCCAACTGAAACTTTGTTATAACACAGTTCAAAGGTCATGGAATGTAGTTGTACCCTTCTGTGGTACAACAAGAAAGCAGTATAGCGCAGTGGTCTAAGGCTCTGAGCTGCAAATCTGGTGACATCCAGCAGACCAGACCTGGGTTTGAATCCCACAGCTTCCACTTGCATACTGTGTGACCCTGAGCAAGTCACTTAACCTCATTGTGCTCCCAGGTCGCTCCTGTAAAAAAGCTTTCAGCTTAGTGTGCTATACCTGGTTAAACAACTAAAATATATAAAAAAAAAAAAACAAGGTTACAGCTAAACAGAAATCTTCAAAGCAGCTAGTGTTTTTCACAGCATTGCTGCACATGCAGTAATCAGTTCATGTTCTGAATTGAAACTGCCAGCACATTCACTGCTGCCGCGGAGCACTGCAAAACACTTTTGTTAAAAAAACCAAAAGCAACTAAGGCCGGCTTAGTGGTGTGGAGGGCCGAGGCATCTTGCCTTATCTCTTGCCATGCCAGAAACCCGTGTGAGCAGTGTGAGCAGGTCGCCGGGGGTCAGCCAGGGAGGGAGAGGATCAAGCGTCCAGAGGACAGCTCTCCCAGGGAGAGAGGGGAACAGTGACCAGTGCCTGCCTGACACCTAGAGGCAACTGGGTGTTAGCATGCAGGGTCCTGTGAGGTGAGGCGGAGCAGCCACCTGGCATGCTGTGTGCAGAAGCATGCACAGCTCAGCCATTGGCGACATTGCATGCTCTTCCTCCAGGCTCATGGGGAAAAAAATGGAGGAAAATATCCCGGGTGCATCGGATGACTGTTGGCCTCTGCAGGCACCTCTCCATGAACCGGATCCTGTTTGGTGGGTTGAGGGATCCCACCACTCTGCCATGGAGGACAAGTCATTGGGGCAGAAGAGAGAGAAGGGAAGTCATGTGGTTGGGGGACAGGGCTGGGAGGTCCAGCAAGAATGTGGGCCAACCAGGCAGAAGATAAACAGAAAAACAAAAAAAACTATACACTATAAAAAATACTGGTTGGGCAACCACACACCTTTAGCCTGTACTGCCACTCTGGGCTTCACAGTTGCAATGGACCTCTCGAGGCCTGCTCTCGGGGTCTGATGTAATAGAAGCCCTTTGTGGCAGCACAGGCTGGTTGTGCATGGTTGCTCAATCGGTATTCTCTATATTTATTTATAGTTTGCTTTAGTAAGAGGCCCTGTGCTAAATCTGACAAAGTTAATATGTTATAATCTACAGAAAAATAAGCATGTGGTTATCAGGGAGGATGGAAGGAGTACTGGTGAGTTGTCAGGTGCGTGATATACGCCCTCCTGCCTGCGGAGCGGAGTACATCTCCAGCTACTGTGAGCAGGTTACTGAACTGGAGACACAAGCTGCCAGCCTAGCATGGTAACTGGCTGTGTCACCGTCGGCGTATTGGTAATGTGAACTGTGGAACTTGCTCTGACAGATGTGATGTACTCCCAAACTTCAAAACTGAGCTGATCCAAGTCCTCCAATTAGGCCACAACACAAAAATCTTCAGTCTGTCTTTTTCTTTTTATTAAATATCCAGATGTTTCACCATATGTGGTCATATCTCAACTTCATATTCATTTCAGGGGCCAACAGCATCTAGAGGCTGCCTTATTCACTCTGCATCAGTGTCCTGCTCCATGATGTGAACAGAAGAGCTAAAAATTACCACTGAATCAAATCTGAAGTTTTGGGGGGTTTTGGCCCGGAAAAACACTATGTAAGCCAAGGCTTGTTTCCAGGTGTGTCCCGGGAGTACAGGGAAGTTAAGTGACTTGCTCATGGTCACACAGTATGCAAGTGGTGGCTGTAGGATTCAAACCCAGTTCTCCAGGTTTGCAGCTCAGTGCTCTTATCCACTATGCTATACTGCCTGCCCAGTTCTGATTTATGCATGCTAAGGAATGAAATATATACTGCACAATTTACCAGGTTGTTTTAACAAAGAGTAGAGGCACACAACAGAGTTTGAACTCACAACTGCTATAGCAGAAGCATTAAAGCTTAATAAAAAAAAGTGTCCCCTGAGGAAGCCTCATATGGCGAAATGTTGGGGTATTCAATATAAAGAAAAATATCAACTGAAGATTTTTGTGTTGTCTAATTTGAGGGCTCAAAGTGGCCCAATTTTGGACTGTGAGAAGACAGATGAGGGACAAAGCAATTCTGAGGGGTAAAATGAGGGATATCCCTCATAATCAGGGACAGGTGAGAGGAATAGTTTGGATGCTAGGGTCCAGGACAATGGAAGGGATGCATATACAGCACTTGCCTGTGCAAATACCTTTTACAAAATATCCGTCCCGCATATTACATTTGGGGGCCCAAATATTTGGGTATTCAGCTGGGAGGGTAGGGGAAAATAAACCAAGTTGCGCTCCAGAGTTTAGTAGAAACCACAAGACTTCAAATATAAACTTAAATATGAGTTTAATCCACCATGTGAGAGCCCCTAGTAGCCTCGGCAAAAGTGCCGCACTTTTGCGAGGCGCTAGGGCTCACATGGTGGATTAAACTCATATTTAAGTATATATTTGAAGTCTTGTGGTTTTTACTAAACTCTGGAGCTCAACTTGGTTTGTTGTTAAGTGTTTTGGGCTGCCATCCCAGCTGTTGCGACCCCCCTCCTTCTCAAGCACAGTTTGGAACTTTTCTCTTCTTTAGGGGAAAAATAAGCCTTTCCCCACACAAGGGGTGAAGGCTAATGTCATGGTCACCGTCTCACCCCATTTCAGTCTTTCTCCCACCCACCTTCCTCTTTTTCCATGCCCCAGTGACTAAAAACATTGAAATCTTTCAAATTACCAGGTTCTGGCTCTATGCCTGTAACCAGCAGCATCTTTTAAATTATGCCACCTACCCTAACCAGACTCTCCCATTATCCAGAAAGGGACATCTTATTCCAACTTCCCTCCCCTCGCCCTGATTCTTGATTTCGAAAGGGGGCAGGGCAGTATTCTATTGTTACAATCCTAAATATCTGGTGTGCACAGTAACTTTCCGGATTATCTAGTGTGAATTGTAACCATTTAGTGAAACCATCCAGATGATCTAGTGTGAATAGTAGGTATCCAGTGGGACTATACTGATTATCTGGGGTGAATAGTAACTGTCTGTTGTAACCTTCCTGATTATCTGGGAGCGAACAGTAACTGTCTGTTGTAACCTTCCTGATTATCTGGGGTGAACAGTAACTGTCTGTTGTAACCTTCCTGATTATCTGGGGTGAATAGTAACTGTCTGTTGTAACCTTCCTGATTATCTGGGGGCGAACAGTAACTGTCTGTAGTAACCTTCCTGATTATCTGGGGTGAATAGTAACTGTCTGTTGTAACCTTCCTGATTATCTGGGGTCGAACAGTAACTGTCTGTTGTAACCTTCCTGATTATCTGGGGTGAATAGTAACTGTCTGTTGTAACCTTCCTGATTATCTGGGGTCGAACAGTAACTGTCTGTTGTAACCTTCCTGATTATCTGGGGTGAATAGTAACTGTCTGTTGTAACCTTCCTGATTATCTGGGGTGAATAGTAACTGTCTGTTGTAACCTTCCTGATTATCTGGGGTGAATAGTAACTGTCTGTTGTAACCTTCCTGATTATCTGGGGGCGAACAGTAACTGTCTGTTGTAACCTTCCTGATTATCTGGGGTGAATAGTAACTGTCTGTTGTAACCTTCCTGATTATCTGGGGTGAATAGTAACTGTCTGTTGTAACCTTCCTGATTATCTGGGGAACAGTAACTGTCTGTTGTAACCTTCCTGATTATCTGGGGTGAATAGTAACTGTCTGTTGTAACCTTCCTGATTATCTGGGGTGAATAGTAACTGTCTGTTGTAACCTTCCTGATTATCTGGGGCGAACAGTAACTGTCTGTTGTAACCTTCCTGATTATCTGGGGTGAATAGTAACTGTCTGTTGTAACCTTCCTGATTATCTGGGGTGAATCGTAACTGTCTGTTGTAACCTTCCTGATTATCTGGGGTTGAACAGTAACGGTCTGTTGTGACCTTCCTGATTATCTGGGGTGAATAGTAACTGTCTGTTGTAACCTTCCTGATTATCTGGGGTGAATAGTAACTGTCTGTTGTAACCTTCCTGATTATCTGGGGTGAATAGTAACTATCCAGTGTAACTATTCCCATTATCTCAGGTGGATAGTAACTACTTGTAACTATTATGATTATTTGGGGGTCAATAGTAACTACCCAGTGTAACTATTCTGATTATCCTGGGTGGGTAGTAACTATCTGGTGTAACTACACAGATGACCTGGTATATATAGTAACTATGCAGTGTAAGTATCCTGATTATTTGGGATGAGTAGTAATGATCTTGTGTAACTGTCATGATTATCTGGAGTGAGTAGTAATTATCCAGTGTAACTAGCCTGATTATCTGGGGTGTATAGTAACTATCTAGTGCAACGATCCTTATTATCCTGGGTAGATAGTGATTATCTAGTTTAATTACCCAGATTATCTGGTGGGGGCAGTATTCTGGTGTAACTATCCTGAAAATGTAGGGTGGATATTAATTTTCTGTTATAGCTATCCTGATTATCGGGGATGGATAGTAACTATCCTGATTATGTGGGCTGGTTATTAACTATCCGGTGTAACCATCCAGTTTATTTTGGGCGGAGAGTACCTATCTGGTGTAGCTTTCCTAATTATGTGGGGTGGCAATTAACTATCTGGTGTAACTATCTTGATGATCTGGCGTGGATATTAACTATCTCAATTATCTGGAGTGGATAATAACTATCTGGTGTAACTATCTAGCTTATCTAGGGTGGATAGCAACTGCCCAATTTATTTGTCCTAAGTATCTGGGATGGATAATAACCATCCGGTATAACTGCCCTGATTATCTGGGGTGGACAATAACTATCTTGTGTAACTATTCTGATAGTCTGGGGTGGATAGTTGCTATCTAGTATAACTGTTCTGATTATTGGGGGTAAAAATAGCTGCCTAGTGTAACTTACCTGATTATCTGGGATGTATGGCAATTATCCAGTGTAACTATCCTGATTATCTACGGCAGATAATTTCTATCCAGATTACCTGGTGTGGATAATAACTATATGGTGTAACTATCTGAATTATCTGGGGTGGATAGTAACTTTCTGGTGTAATTATCTGGCTTATCTGCAGTGGATAATAACTGTCCAGTTTATTTATCCTGAGTATATGGGATGGATTGCCACTATCCAGTGTAACTGTCTTGATTATCTGGGGTGGACAGTAACTATCCGGTGTAACTACTTGGCTTATCTTGTGAGAATATTAACTATCTGGTGTAACTATCCAGTTTATCTGGGATGGATAGTAACTTTCTGGTGTAACCATTGTGATTATCTGGGTGGATGGTGGCAATCTGGTGCAACTGTTCTGATTATCTGGGATGTATAGTAACTATCCAGTGTAACTGTCCTTATTGTCTGGGGGTGGATAGGAACTATTAAGTGTAACTATCCTGATTATCTTGGGTGGATAGTAACTATCCAGATTACCTAGTGTAGATAGTAACTATCCAGTCCAACTACCCAGATTATCTGATGTGGATAATAACTATCTGGTTTATATTGGGTGGATAGTAACTTCCTGGTCTAGCTACTGTATCCTGGTTATTTGGAGTGGATAGTAACTATATGGTATAACTGTTCTGATTATGTGGGGGTGGATATTAATTATCCGGTGTACTATCCTGATTATTTGGGGTGACTTGACTATTCTGTGTAGCTATCCTGATTATCTGGGGTGAACAGTAGTTATCTGGTATAACTATTCTGATTACGTGGATTGGATATTAACTATCCGGTGCAACTATCCTGATTATCTGGGTTGGATAGTAACTGTCCAGTTTAACTGTCCTGATCATGCAGGATGGACAGTAATTATCCAGTGTAACTATCCTGAGTATATGGGATGGATGGCCACTATCCAGTGTAACTATCCTGATTATCTGGGGTGGATAGTAAGCATCCAGTGTACTGTAACTAGCCTGATTGTCTGGGGTAGATAGTAACCATCCAGTGTAACTAGCTTGATTGTCTGGGGTGGATAGTAACTGTCCTGATTATTCAGGATGGACGGTAACTATCCAGTGTAACTATTCTGATTATCTGGGATGGATAGTAACCATTCATTGTAACTATCCTGATTATCTGGGGTGGATAGTAACTGTCCAGTTTAACTGTCCTGATTATCCAGGATGGACAGTAACTATCCAGTGTAACTATTCTGATTATCTGGGGTGGATAGTAATCATCTAGTGTAACTATCCTGATTATTTGGGGTGGATAGTAACTGTCCAGCTTAACTGTCCTGATTATCCAGGATGGAGATAACTATCCAGTGTAACTATCCTGATTATTTGGGGTGGATAGTAACTGTCCAGCTTAACTGTCCTGATTATCCAGGATGGAGATAACTATCCAGTGTAACTATCCTGATTATCTGGTGTATATAGTAACTATTTGTTGGAATGCCTGGTGTGTATAGTAACTATCTGATGGATTAGGTAGAGAGTAACTGTCTGGTGTAACGATCCAGATTATCTGGTGTATATAGTAACTATCTGTTGGAGTATCTGGTGTGTATAGTAACTGTCTGATGCAGCTATCATGATCAACTGGGACAAATAGCAACTATTTGTTGTAACTATCCAGTGTAACTGTTGGACCCTGCAAGGACAGTAGGTCCCAGGGCTAAACAGGAAACTCAGGAAGACTGGATGGACCATTGGTCTTTTTCTGATGTCACAGTGTATGTTTCTAACTATCCTGACTATCTGGGGTGGATAGTAACTGTCCAGTGTAACTATTCTGATTATCTGGGATGAGCAGTAACTATCCAGTGTATTTATCCTGATTATCTGGGATAGATAGTAACTACCTGATGTAACTATCCTGATTATCAGGGGTGGATAGTAACTATCCATTGTAACTATCCTGATTATCTGAGATGGACAGTAACTACCTGATGTAACTATCGTGATTCTCCGTGGTATCACCATGCTAGTCTATTTTAACATCTTGGGGTCATGATAATTGTTAGGCATATATTCTGTATTTATGACTGCTGGAAGTTTGGGGATTTTGTAAGGCACCCTGAGCCTGTGGAATTGGGGGCTCTATAAATACTACTACAATTTATTATAAATCTAATTTAATATTCATGAGGCCTAGCAAGGATCCCGTTTGGCTACTGGATTGGTCAGTAACATTTTAGAAATTATCAATCCAGCTGCCAACTACCGGTGCCACACAGCTCTCACACACACACACCCGCCAGCTAAAAACAAACAGAAAAAAGCAACAGAAAAAGATACTGTACGTAAAAAAACTGTAAAACTGAAAGTTGTTATTGCGACGAGTCTTATTAATCGCAATAACAACCTCGTAGCCAGTCATTTCCTTGGATTAATGACCATCTGGAGGAAGGTGTCCCTTGGCTATGCCTTGGCCACCCATCCCCCAACTGCTCATTAAAGGAAAACTGTGTAAATTCACTGACCCCGACCCCCGAAATGCTTACCCCCACGATCCAGCTTTTATGTCGAAAAGCACATTTTTCGCACGCTGCAACCTACTTTGTTTTTATTGCAAAAAGTCTGTGAACCAGGAATATGGCAGACGCTGGGGGGCTCCATTTACTGTAAAGTGCGGTGCCACACTGCTCGAATGTATTGAGGCGAGCAGCGTGGCGCCGCCTGCTGGTCAATGGAGCCCTAGCGCTCGCCATATTCCCGTTCACAGAGTTTTGTAATAAAATAAAGTAAGTAGCAGCGCGAGAAAAACACGCTTTTCTACATAAAAATCTGGATCGGGGGTAAGCTTTTCGGGGGTGGAGGGCAGTGAATTTACACAATTTTCCTTTAATCCATTGGAAATTACCGGTTTCTCAGTCGTTACTGCTTAAAAAATGCATCAGTTGTAGCCAGTGGTTGCATTTGTTGGAATTGTTAGTTTTGCTGAATTTGTTTCCCCTCTACTTTTGTCATTACATGCTCTCTTTTGCCGTGTTTGACTGTATATACCACTTACTGGTTTACTTCAACCACTTGTAACATGTATTTCCTTAGTTCCGCCCTCCTCCAGGCTATGCCTAGAAATGAGTTTTGAGCCGGCTCGCCAGCGCAGTGGTTGGATTTCCACTTGCGGCGCTGACGACCCGGTTTGGGAACGGATTGGGGTCACTGGAGGGCCGGCCGGGGTAGAAGGATGGAGCATCCCACAGACTGCTCTCCTTCTCCGGGGGGAGGGTGGGGATACTGTCCAGCGCTTGACCCCGGCGGAGGCCGGGGGTTCCACAGCTACCGATGCTCAACAGATTTCAGGGAGTGGGGCAGATGCAGGACGTCATTGCATGTCCCCGCCTCCTGGAGGGGACAAAGGGGAAGAAAAACTCCCTGCTTCCGCCGCCTCAATGATGCCCGCTCCGGCTGCATCAGCTCTCAGGCCAACTCCAGCCTGTCCCACGTTCGTGGCGCCCTTGGCCTGGAGCACCACGACCCTGCCCTGGGGGGTAAGCCAGGGGGTCTAGGGAGGATGGCTAATGTAAGTAGCCGCAGCCGGAGTCCGTGACCGGGCAGATGGTCCCGGCGGTAACTGGAGGCAGGGGCCAAAAACAGAAAATTGAAGAAAAAAAAAAGAAATGAGTTTTGATTCAGTGTGCCTTTCCCCGTCACCAGTTTTCAAAGCAGTAAATAAACTGTGATATTAGAAACCCTCATCCAAATGTCATCAAATTCAATATATGCAAGTTCTTGTGGGGGGGGGCAGAATAGTAGTCATGCTGGCCTAATTTTTGCGTCCGTTCTGACTTGCCATTGCATGCTACATTTGTTACTATATTTAAGGAACCACAGAGCCGTTAGTCATCAAACTTGATATAAGCATTCAGTATGATGAGTGTATGCGGACTTCAGAATGTTGGCCATGGATTTAATTATAGAGAAGGGCTGGATTTTGAATGGCAGTTACGTTGTTGCTTGGCGTCCCCCGACAGTCTCATCTTAACATGCACATGATTAAGAAAAGCGCTGGTTGTGGGGGAGCACACAGCTACACCATTCCAAGCCTCTTTCAGCAGGAGTCACTTTAGGGAATGTTACAGGAGCACAGGCTGCAGGGCTCACAGCTGCTCTGGTCCCAGCAATCCTAGCCGAGTCTCCATGGACAACTGTACAGGAGAAACGGCTGTGAAAGAGCTCACAGCTACTCCAGCCCCAGCCTTTCCTATTAGAATCATAATGGGTAATGGTGTAGGAGTATTGGCTGTGGGGGAGAGTATAGTTAAGTCCCAGCCTCTCTCCTAGCAGGTGTCACTGTAGGTACTGGCGTAGGAGCACTGGCTGTGGGAGAGCTCACAGCTGCTCCAGTCCCAGCCTCTCCCAGCAGGAGTTACTGTAGGTAATGGTATAGAAGCTCTCTGCTACACCTTTCCCACCTGTCCCAGCAGGTGGTCACTGCACACAGTGGTGTAGGAACATGGACTATGGGGGATCTCACAGCTACACCAGCCTCTCCAGTAGGAATCACTGTAGGTAAATAGGATCAAGGGTTGTGGAGAAGTTCACAGTTACACCAGCCCCAGCCTCTCATAGCAGGAGTCATTGGAGGTAATGGTGTAGGAGCAGTGGCTGTGGGGGGAGATCACAGTTACTTCCATCCCACCTTCTCACAACATGAATCACTGCAGGAAGTCAAAGGAACACTGACTTCAAAGGAGCTCAAAACAACCCAAATCCCAGTCCCTCTGTCCCAGTACTCCCTTGCCAACTGTTGTCAAAAGGAAACCTCTGTTCTGTGGTGTCAGAAGAAAAAAAAAAAAACCTTGTAAATAACTGATAGGACAAAGCAAAAATATGAATCCAAACATCAAGAAAACGGCTAAAAGCAAGTGCAATACGTAAATCCTAGCTCTAGTGATTGGATATTTACAGGTTTCTTACTGCAGCCTTAAATAGGTCACCAAAAAGGGTCAGTGCAGAGTGCAGGCAACAGGAGAGCAGTAGGGGGAGGGTGAAACTGGGACACCCTTACTGAATTCTGCCACAGAGCAGGAGACTTTTTTTTAAAAGCAAACCTCAAGTGACTACAAAGTCAATTAAACTCCGTCTCGCTCTCTCTCTCTCTCTTCCCCCAAGGGAGTGTCTGAGGGGAAATTAGGGTTCTTCTGTGTCATTAATTCACTGTTAACATCTTTGTTAAAAAAAAAGCATTTGTCAATGCTGACTGTTTGCTTGCTTGTATTTGTTGTGTAATTGTTGGATGTATTTAGCACACACTGTCACCCTCGGAGGCTCCCACACATGCCATCTCACCAACACAGGCTTGCACAGATGCCCTGCCCCCACAATCCCCACAGATACAGGAACCATCACCCCCCCCAACCCCACCTAATAAAGGGGGTTGTGGTGATGAGCCAGAGTGTGTGTGTGTGTGTGTGTTTGGGGAGAGGGTACAGTTTGTGACCACTTGTGTGTGGTTGGCAGTAGGTGGTGGTGGGGTGTGAACAAAGAAAGCAATTGCTAAAATAAGACATAGTGGGGACACTCTTGACATTAAACTGCTGTCCCTCACCCATGATGAGGTGATTAGCCCACTAACTAAGATCATCAACCTCTCCCTCAGCCAGTTCCCAGACAGATGGAAATCCACCACCATCACCCTGGTCCGTAAAACTGGAGATCGGACCAATCCTGGAAACTACTGACCAATCTCCATATTGCCTCCACTATCCAAGGCCATCGAACGCCTAGTTGATGACCAGCTCACAGACTACTTGGACAAACACAATATCCTATGCTCACAGCAACATGGTTTCAGAAAAGGACACAGCACCACATCAGCCCTCTTGGAATTCACTGGAGCAATCCACAGCTCTCTGGATAATGGTCACCTAGCCGGGTCGGTCTTTATAGAGCTAACTAAGGCCCTTGATACCGTTCACCACGCTCTGCTTCTGGAACAGCTCTTAAATGCCCCTCTTCCCAGACTCCACAGCTTGGTTTAAAAGTTACCTGGAGAACAGATCACAAAGAGTGAAAATTGCAGGTGTCCTCTCCGATGCATGACCAGTCCACTCTGAAATACCTCAGGGTTCCATACTGGGTCCCTTTCTTTTCAGTCTATTTCTGAATAACCTCCCCCAATCGTACCCGGAACAAACCATACTCTGCACTGATGATGCCATAATTCACACCCACCCATAAGGATCCACCATCCTAACAGGAAAACTCCAGCTTGGTTTCACCTCCATTGAGAACTGGTTCAGCAAACAGACTCATCCTTAACTATAAAAAAACTAAATCTATGTTCTTCAGTAACTCCCACAACAAGAACCGGCAGCACCTACTGACCATCACAAACCACCTTGGAGTGGCCCTTGAAGAGGTGCATTCGTTTAAATATCTCGGGATCTCTCTTGACAATAACCTGTCCTATGGGGCCCACATTGACTGTGTAGCCAAGGCAGCTAACATGCGACTTGGACTCCTCTATAGACATAGGGCACATCTTACCCCTGTAGCCCTAAGGGTCGCTGTCCAAAGCTCGGCAGTCTCCATTATCGACTATGGCCTCATCATATATGGCTCTGCCACTTCAGCTGCCCTCAGATGCATTTCCACCTCCCTAAACATGTCATATTCTAACTGTAGCCCATCGTCTTACCCACACCTGTGACCTCTATGCCCAAACTGGCTGGCTACAACTATCAAACCATCTAAAATACCAAACTTGCATTATGGCAAAGAAGATAACTTTGGGCCTCCCCCTCCCTGTGTCCAAGCCCTCCTCAACCCAAGTAGTAATCCCTGCCATACCAGGGGATCTGGTTCTCAACTCCTGCTGATTCCTCACTGCCTAACATCAATGGGTCAACGTTCATTTGCCTGCAGGGCCCCAAGCTGGTTGAATAGCCACAACAGTGAGATATTCTCTATTTCCAAGCTTGGCCCCTTCAAATCAAGACTCTGCCTTGCTCTCTCTGCCTTCAGTACCTGTGACTGCCTTATCTAGCCAGCCCCCCAGCTACCCTTTCAGTACTGCCTCAACCCCCCATCTAGCACTTTAACCCTCCTTTTTCCCTTGTCTCTTCTCCTCCCTCCTTCCCTTCCTCCCCCACCCTCTCCTCCTACCCCACTACCTGCACTTCTCTATGTGCTGTGACAATGCCTCTGGCAGCTCTTACCTCCCTGTGTCCTACTTATGTCTTGTAATGCTGTTGTACACCCTCATTTGCCCTTGACCTGTCTTCTCCAAAGCGTATGCATTTTTCTCTTGTAACCGATTGTAAACCTGTTTAACCTGCCTATAATTCCTTGGCTTGATGTATTACCATGCGTTGTTGTAGTTCGTTGTACTGTCCTCAAACTGACGTGGAACCTTTGTAAAAGAGCCTTGGCTCAAAGGTTCTTGTAATCCTAGATTTAAATAAATAAATATAGTGAAAGTTTCCCTCTGCTCTTCTTTTTTGATCCCTCACTCCCTACCAACCACCACGCACAGGCAATCTGGCAACAAAGTGTAACACAAACACACAGAGGTCCCATAGAAACATAGACAGTAATGGCAGAAAAAGATCAATAGCCCATCCAGTCTGCCTGTGGTACCCTATCTAACCCCAGAGACCTACTGTCTGGCCACGGCCCTAGCCCTCCCCATTCAGCAACCTAGTCCCCTCCCAGTTTCTGTCACCCTGAGTAACCACTATACCCTTCACTCTGTCCCAACCGTGTTTGAACCCGTTAATGGTTTAGTGCCCACCACCTCGGCTGGTAAACTGTTCCATGGTTTCACCACCCTTTCTGTAAAATAATACTTACTTATGTCCCTGCTATACCACCCTCCTGTTAGTTTCCACTCATGATCTTGTGACCTTGAACTGTTACTCATGCCAAATAATTACCCGCAGTCCACCTGGTTTATTTCTTTTAGGACCTTGAAGGTCTCTGTCATAGCTCCCCTCTCCCTTTTGGCCTCCTGTGAATACATTTTCAGTGCCTTGAGCCGCCCCTCGTAAGACCTGCCTGTTTACCCTGAATCATCTTTGTCAACCTATTCTGCGGTGTCTCCAGCTTGTCCTCATCTTTCCTGAGGTGAGGACTCCAGAACTGGGCACAGTACTCCAGGTGTGGCCTCACTAGAGATCTATAAAGGGGGCGTAAGGGTGGTGGAATCTTAGTGCTGGGGGACTCAATACTAAGAGGAGTCAGGTGGGGTTGCAAGGGGGAGAGGCATAGTCGCATTTGGGTGGAGGCCATGCCAGGAATGACAGCGGAAAGGATGGGACAATCTATTCTGAAATATGCTAGAAGGGGTAGGGACAAGCCTCATTTAAATTATACATCTTAGGACGAACGACCTGGCTGACAAGACAGTAGATATAGTCCAGAGGAGGTTTGAGAAACTAGCACAATTATGTGAGGGGGCAGGAAGATCAGTAACTTTTTTCAGAGATACTTCCAGTGCCCAAGGAAAGCACAACAAGAAAGCTGAGAATAGAGGAATTTAACGGATGGCTAAGAACCTGGTGTTGTGCTAAAGGGTATGGGCTGTTGGGGGGTGGGGAGGGACCTGGGAGGACAGTAGTCTCTATGCCAAGGACAGACTACACTTGAGTGAGGAGGGAAAGAAAGTGTTGAAACTAGAGGATGGAGGAGTACATAGGGGAAGTTGGGAATTTAAACTAGGAGTGGGGGGTGGCAATTGGGCAAGAGATATGCAGAGACCACAGGTTGGGAAACCATATGCGCTTACCCCCCATAACAGTGACAAGGACAAATGGCAAGTACTATTGGTGATGCTAGTAAAGGAGGGCAGGATGGGAGGGGAAAAAGGGTGGAAGGTGGTTACCTTTAATGCTTGGAGCCTTGGGAGGAAAACTGCAGAGTTACAGGTGCTGATGGCAGAGGGAGAGGTGGACATTGCAGCCATCACAGAAACATGGGCCACCCACTACAGTGACTGGGACCGACCTGTACCAGGGTACAGGTTATTTTGTAGGGACAGGGTGATTGGGAAAGGAGGGGGTGTGGCACTGTATGTGAAGGAAGGACTGAAGTGTGTAAGGGAGGAAGGGGAGGAGGGTAGTACGGAGTCACTTTGGATGCAAATCCAGGATTCCAAGAATAGGATTCTTAGAATGGGAGTGGTGTACAGGCCACCATCTCAGACGGAGGAGTTAGACAGGGAACTAGCCAGACAGATCAGAAGGACCTGCGAGAAGGGTAGTGTGGTGATTGTGGGGGACATCAACATGCCAGGAGTGGACTAAAGTACCCCAACAACCAGGAACAGAAGGAAACAGGTAGTGCTGGATGCCTTCCAGGACAGCTTCCTGCTGCAAATGGTCAGTGAACCAACCAGGTTATGGAATACCCTTGATCTTGTGCTGGCAAATGGGGACTTTGTGAGAGAACTTACAGTGGAGGAACCGCTGTCAGGGAGTGACCACCACTCAGTATGGCTCACATTGGATATGGACAAGGAAGGAGTAGAATCTGGCACAAGAGTGCTGGACTTCAGGAGGGCCGACTTTGGGAGGATGGGGGAAGTGGTAAAAGGGTACCTGGCCAGAATTCTATCTAGTATGGACACTAACCAGGGTGGGAGCTCATAAAGCTGGGGATAGTGGAGGCAACCAAAAACCTGCTGCAAGGCCCAGAGCAAGAAGGCTAGGGCTAAGAAACCAAGCTGGTTGAGCAAGGAGGTCATGGAAAAGGTAAGGAGGAAAAGAGCTGCCTTTAGGAAGTACAAGAAAACAGGGAGGGGGAAGGACAGGGAAGAGTACTTGACAGAATCGAAGGAGGTGACAAGGGCAGTAAGCGGAGCCAAAGCATCTGTGGAACTCAGGGTGGCACAAGGCATTAAGAAGGGGGAGAAGGACTTCTTTAGGTACATCAGGGAGAAAAGGTGCTGTAAGGATTAGGAAGGAGGGGGGTTGGGTGGAAGCAGGGTGTGATAAGGCAGAAGCACTAAATGAGTACTTCTGCTCAGTATTTACTAAAGAGAAGAGGGGGTGAAACCCAAGGGGGGAGAAATGGCAGAAACAGGGAAGAAAGGGGTGACAGATGGGGAAATCATGGAGGGCAGAGTTCGGGAGGGTTTGAAGGCACTGATGGTGGACAAGGCACCAGGCCCAGATGGCATCCTCCCCAGGGTACTGAAGGAGCAGGCAGAGGTCCTTGCAGGGACTTTTGGCAGACCTAATGCCTCACTACATTCAGGGTGTGTACCTCAGGACTGGAGGATGGCTCATGTGGTGCCCCTCCACAAGAGTGGCCCCAAGGATGAACCGGGAAACTACAGACCAGTGAGCCTCACATCCATCGTGGGTAAGGTAATGGAGACTATCCTGAAGGAGAGGCTGGTGGCCCTCCTAGAGGCCAGAGGACTACAGGACAGCAGACAGCATGGTTTCATATGGGGCAGATCCTGCCAAACCAACCTGGTGGAGTTCTATGACTGGGTAACTAGGCAACTGGACAGGGGCCATGCAGTGGATGTCCTGTATCTGGACTTCAGCAAAGCATTGGACTTGGTGCCACATGTAAGGCTGGGAAATAAGTTAGTAGGCACAGGGGCGGATGCAAAGCTGGTGAGATGGGTAGGAAACTGGCTTCAGGGAAGGCAACAGAGGGTATTGGTGGGTGGGGAGCTCTCACACCCAAGAGTAGTGACGAGCGGTGTTCTACAGGGCTCGGTGCTGGGACCAGTGTTGTTTGGGATATTCATTGCAGACATATCATTGGACATCAAGAGCAAGATCAGTCTGTTTGCTGATCATACCAATGTAGGAGTGGTGGTGGATGACCTAGGGGGATGGCAGGGGTAGCATGATGATCTGGCAAAACTTGAAACCTGGTCAGACACCTGGCAACTGGGCTTTAATGCCAAAACGTGCAAGATGCTGCATTTTGGAATGAAGAACCCAAGGAGGAGTTACCAGCTGGGTGAGTGCAGTTAGCCCAGACAGAGGAGGAGGAGACGGATCTGGGGGTGCTCATTACAGGGTCAATGTACAACTCGGCACAATGTAGGAAGGCAGCTGCAAAGGCCAACAAAATGCTGGGTTGTATTGCAAGGGGTATATCCTCGAGGAGGGAGGAGGTGATTCTACCCCTGTATAGGTCATTAGTTAGGCCGCACCTGGAGTACTGTATGCAGTACTAGCGCCTGTATCTGAAGAGGGACATTAAGTTACTGGAGGGGGTGCATCGCAGGGCGACAAAGATGATCAAGGGGCTGGGGGACTTATCATACGAGAGGAGGTTGAAGGAGTTGAACATTTACTCACTGGAGGAGAGGAGAGACAGGGGTGACATGATTGAAACCTTTAAATACATGAAAGGAATAAACAAGACGGGTACAGAGGGGCTGTTCAAAGTAAGGGAGGGGAGGGCCACCAGGGGTCATGATATGAGACTGGAGCACGGAAGGTTCAGGAGGGAGATGAGGAGACACTTTTTTACAGAGAGGGTGGTGGCTGGGTGGAATGTGTTACCTGCTGAAGTGGTATGCAGTAGAACAGTGGACTGCTTCAAACGAGAATGGGACAGGACAAGGGGGAGGGTTAATGAAGGGGAAGGGTGGGAGTGATGGGCAGCTGCAGAATAAGGGGTGCTAGCTGCACATTCGAGCACACTTGATAGACCTCTAGGCCTTTATCTGCTGGCAAATTTCATATGTTCGTAGTATTACCTCTTTTCTTCTGCTATCAATACCCCTCCTGATACAGCCCAGCATCTTGTTTGCCTTACTACAGGCCTTGTTGTACTGGCTTGATTGTTTGAGGATGTCAGTGATAATAAGTCACAGGTCCTACTCCTCAGCTATAGTGCTAACTCTTACCCCACCCATCCCATACTCAGTCCTGGGGTTCATGTTGCCTAGGTGAGTCACCATGCACTTGCTGACATTAAATTGCAACTGCCAGATCTTAGAACATGTCTCTAGCCTTTGCAGGTCACTCTATGTTCCCCAGCATCCCTTGTCACTATTCATCCTCCAACAGAGCTTAGTGTCATCAGTGAAGACGCACAACCTACCCCCAATTCCCTCTCCAGTATCGTTGCTGAACATTTTGAAGAGGACTAGTCCCAAGACAGATCCCTGTGGTACCCCGCTTGTGACTTCCCTCTCTACTGATCTGACACCATTTACTACAACCCTCTGCTGCCTCCCGCTCAGACAGTTACCTGCCCATCTTACTATATCCGTAGCTGCACTCAGATCCATCTTATTCAGCAAGCATCTGTGAAGTCAAAAGCCTTGCTAAAGTCAATGTAGGGTAAATCCACGGTGTGACCCCTATCCAGTTCCCTTGCCACCCAGTCAAAGAAGACTATCAGGTTAGTCTGACAAGACCTCCCTGCCAGGAACCTGTGATGTTTACTGTCCTGGAGACAGTTGCTCCCCAGGTAGTACACAGGGTCCTCTTTGACCATTGACTCCATCAGCTTCCACACAACTAAGGCCATTTTTTAAATTTTTTTATTTATTGAAATGTTTCACCAGGAAGGCACGCTAAGCAACAAATTGCTCATCTCTCGGTGCGACCTGGGGGTAGGGAAACATGAGGATAGTATACAGAGATTTGGTACACAATATAGATATACAATTTGATTACATTCAATAAAGTGAGCAGACTATACAGAAGTACTGAAAATGAGGAATGCTAACAGGTATGAACTAGATGGATACAATGTTAACAGTCTTGCACTAGATAGATACGACAGCACAAATATCTTTGGCAAACACTTGGGACATAGCTTTGTAGTTAGAAAATGGCTGGTTAGGATACAAGGAGGTTGTACTACAACAGCATTACGAGGAGAGACACAGACAGAACACAATTTACAAGGTGTAACAAAAGTGCAAGGTTTATTATAAGTGCATTAGAGATTAGGGGTTAGCCAATAACTACAGCTAGAAGGGGGGGGAGACTGACAGGTCTGTAGTTTACTGCCAGTTCCTTGTCCCCCTACTTTTAGGAGTCAAGAGCAGAACTACACCCGCCACCCTCTCCTTCTATGGTACTACCCTTGTATGTCATGAGCTACTGAACAGTCCTACCAGGGGTTCAGTCAGTTCCACTACCAGTTCCCTGAACACCCTCGGGTGCATCCCATCTGGTTCTGGGGTCTTATCTATCTTTAAAGCAGCTAGTCCTTTCTTGACCCTTTCGCCTATAAAACACTGGTGGCCTCATCTCCAGGATCCCATTTGTGGCCACTTTGATTCTACTTTTGTGGCAAGGGCTTGCTATCCTCCCTGGTGAAGACAGGGGGCCAAAAGTAATCATTAAGGACAGCAGCCTTTTGCATGTCCTCATCTGTCACCCTACCCTACTCTGATAGTATAGCACTTCTCCCGCTTTTCTTTTTCCCTAATATACCAGAATAAATGTTTTTCTTCACCCCTGACCCCCCCTCTGCAATACACAGCTCTGTGTCCGATTTCGCCTCCCTAATTACCTTCTTTGCCTCCTTATTTCTTAGTAAATATTCTTCGTTCCCTCCCCCCATTCTTCCTCCGCTTTCTTTGTACCTTAAGAAGGCCCTTTTTTTTTTGTTGCTCTGACTACTTCCCTGACCTTTGCTGAGGGTACCCATGAATATAGCTAGTCGTTTTCAGCACCTCATTGTGGTCAGAGTCAAAATAGCGAGTGTAACATTGGCTGTGTGCTCATAATAGCACAGTTTAAGTTCAGCGACTTCCTTTCCTAGGGAGTGTATGTAGGGTAGAGTATCTAGGGGTTTCTTTGTCAAGCCAGTTGTGAGCTGGCTGTCTGGTGGTATGGTTAGAGTCATTGCCTGTGGTGCTGATGGACCCAGGTTTGGGGCTGCCTGTGGGGACAAGTTTTTTTACTTATTTATTTTCATTTTTTTATTTATTTTGTAAGTCCCGGTCCATCCGAGCCCCCATCCCGACTTGTACCCTGTCCCTCAGTGTCGGCCTCTCCCCCTGGAGTTAGTTAATTTAAGTGGGGTTGGGGGGCATAGTCCCCCTGCATAAAAAGTGAGTCCATATCACCCTGGATAAAGAGAGCAAGGCGCTGTCGCTGTTTTTGCTCCTCGCTATAATGCTCATTGCCATTTCTGCTTTCGCCGATAAGCACTCGCTGTTATTTGTTTGCGGCATTTTAGAATCACGATTATCACATAGACCTTGCTCAGAACCATAATGGTCTCTTGAACTTGTTACTTTTAGTTGCCGTACTCATACATTAACTTAGATGCCTCAAGAATGGCCCCCTTTATTGTCTACCATCTCTCTTCCACACCTTCCATGCTGTCCACCCCCAACTAACTTGCTCCAGACTAACTCCCTCAACCTGTTGAAGTCTGCACTTCTGAAATCAAGGACTTCAGCTCTTGACTGGGGTTTTCTGGTCCCAAGGGCCAGTTGGAACCAAATGGTGGTGTGGTTGCTGTTCCCTAATGGCTCCCCTACTCTCACAGCTCCTACCACCTCTGAGTTGGTGAACACCACATCAAGAGTGGCCTTCTGCCTGCTGGGTTCCTTAACTAGCAGAACCAGTAGACAGTCCTGGAATGTATCCAGTAGCTTGGATTCTGGTACTCCTGGCTAATGGAACATCCCAATCGATGTCCAGCAGGCTCAGATCCCCCACTAACACCATTTCCTTCATTGTCACTCCGCCTTCCCAGTTCTTCTCTGAACTTTCTGCCCCTCCCTTCCTCTTGTGGTCTGTAGATTACCCCCAAGCATAGTTTCTTGCTTGAGGCCACCATGAGTTGCACCCATAGCAACTCTCTCTCTCCTTCATACCCCGATGCACCCGTATTCCACTACCTCAGTGCCATCCTTGGCATAAAGGGCTAAGCCTCCCCTCACCACCTTTTCTTCGAGCCCTGCTGAACACTGAGTACCCAGGGACAGTCGGGTCCCAGTCATTATTTTCTGAGGCCCAAGTTTCTGTGATGGTCACAAGGTCCATCTCAGTGTCTTATCATTGCCTGGTGGAGCTCACAGATTTTATTATCTAGGATCCTGGTGTTAAGGCAAATCCCCCCTCCAACTAACTCCTGAACACTTTTTTTCTAGCTACCTGGCTTTCTCCCTTTTTGTTCCCTGGTTCTCTTAGCCTCTTGTTTTTTTTGTGGCGATTTCACACTTTGTGTTACCCTTCATTGTCCCTTCCCTTAGCCCAGTTTGGTTACTGTTTTTACCCTCTGTGTTGCTACAAGCCCCCAGATATGGGGGAATACTAGCTAGGTTCCTCTTCTTCTCACCTATTACTGTGGTTCCCCTAGTACCAGTCACCCACCTCAGTCAGTTGAACTGTCCGATATCGACAGCAAACTTCTTCCTCAGCATACTGGCCCCCTCTCTTGTCTGTCACCCTTGAACAGCTTCCTGTTCCAGAAATCCCCCCAGTTCCCCACAAAATGGTACCCCATCTCCAGACACCATCCCTTAAGCCACCCATTAAACAGCTCAGTCTCATTGTTCCTTATTCTACTCTCTTTCCCTTCCCTGCCCCACACAAAGAGGACCTCAGAGAAGGCCAGGGAGGCTGAGTGTGCTGACAGTCTGTCCCCCAGTCTGCTAAAGTTCCGCTCCACCATCTCCACCGACTGGTTCATCAGTACCCAAGTGTTCCATCACCCCCAGCTCCCGATGCTTCCTCTCTGCCATCCTCCCTATCCTGTCTAAATCCCAGATGGCTGATGCCCCAGGAAGGCAGCTGACCATCCCCCTCCCATCCAACCCTTCTTCCACCACCCTTTCTGCACTCCTAAATCGCGAGTCGCCAACAGCTAAGACTCTCCTGGTAGACTTGGTCCTGTTTGTCCCACTGGTTGCCATCATACTGGCCTGCCCTTTTCCTCTGAGACTGACTGACTCAGAGTCCCCCAGTGGAGACAGGTACCTGTGCCTCCTCTAGGGATGTGAAGCAGTCTGCCATCTGGATGGTGTTGAGCTGGGCAATCTCTGTGTGGCTAACCCTGCCTCCATTCCCCCTCCCCACCACTCTCCATCCCCCAGGACCAGTGGGCCTCCAAGGGGGTGGGGTGGGAGTGGGCTCCAGCTAAGCTGATGATGCAGCTGAGATAGTTCTTTTCTTGCTGCCACCAGCCAAGTATGGAGCTCTGCCAAGGTGCTGCAAATGGGGCACTGGTGCCCCGCCTCCAAACACGTCGATGAAGAGCACCCCAAAGCCACTACTACTGCTTGCCTCCCCTCTGTACCCCATCCCTATACAGAAGCTATGAAAAGGCTCCAGCATCCCCCCATGATCACCTACACTCCCATCATAATCTGGTCACAATATCATCCTCCCCACTCCTCACACACAGTCTGCCCACAATATCACCCCCACATAGTCTGTAATATTATCCTCCCCCACATACATCTACACTTTGCCAATTCAATTATACCCCAGCTCTGGGCATAGCAGTTCATCTGCAGTCACCCATGTGATTGGGGGGAGCAGGCCATGATCACGTGATCAAGCTGCAACACACAATAAAGCATTTTGTTTTGTTTTTAAAGACTTACCCCATCATTTTCTGGACTGCCTCACAGGCTGGCAGGAGTGGGTCCCGATTCAGGTAGTCAGCAGCATATTTTACTGTCCTGTGTCTACGATTCACTGCGGACGGCCCCACACTCTATGCTGCAGGAGAGAGGAGTTCGGGGTGGGGAGGGCTGACTCCAAAACACAACGAGCTGCAACACACACTTGACCTGTGCTGCTCCAGAAGAAATAAAAATAAAGGTAATTTTCAGGCCGAGAGTATATGCTTCAGTCTGTGGTGATTTTATTGATACTACCACCATCTGAATTAGAAAGAATCCGTTCAAGCCTGACAATTTACAACATTTAGAAAGGCATATTGCCTTTGTAAATCACAGCAGCTATTCCTCACTGTGTGCTTGCCCCAGCACTTCAACTCCTGTGACCCCTCTCCTCTGAATTTTATACATACAATCACCACAGACTGAAGCATATACCCTTGACCTGGACATGACTTTTTTTTTTTCTTCTCTATTCCTCCAGGAACAGCTTGTGTACTGTGTGTTGCTAGTTGTTTCACCCTACTACATCCCAGTTACCATGCAGATTTCGGACTATAAGAGGGGCATGCTGTGATCCAATTATGGCTGCATCTACCATACAATTTATTTTTTTTATTTACAGCACAGGACTGCCCACTGGCATAGCAGTAACGCAGCCACTTGCAGCGCTGACGACCCGGGTTCAGGGGCAAACTCGGAACAACGGAGAGTCAGTCAGAGGGAGCCGGGGAAGGTGTGGTGACCTGTGTTTGCCTGGCCCCTAGTGGTGGCTGGGGGAGAGAACAGGACACCAGGGCCACAACAAGTGGGCAGAGGAGTGGCAGACATCGAGTTAGTCGTGTACACAAGCTCGGACGGCATCACCCTTGACATCGCTGCATGCACACTCCTTGGGGACGGGAAGAAAAGTTGGAAATCATCCCAAATGGCAGAGTGCGCACTGACCCCTCACAGGCCCCATGCTGCTGACCAGGCACCAGCTGCACTGAATCCTTGACCGGCAGGTCAAGGAGGACTCCCCGCCACCTCGCCATGAGGATACTGGCCGATATTATTCCAGGGAGAAGCTGGATGATGGGAATTGGTGTGAAGAGGGTCAGTCAATCAGGGGAGCAAAAACAGGAAAGTTGAAAAAAAAATTTAATTGCAGGCCTTACCAGTAAGAGCATTGGTGGGGTTCCGAAATCAGTCACACACACAACCTCAGCCAAGACTAGACAAACACAGAACCAGTCTCATGGTCTCAAACTACAATTTGGACCACATACATTTCTTACTTTTAATAAATGTCACAAGCAGCCTATTTTACCTACATTTACCTTTTTGGACTACAAAGAGGTGGGCTATGATCTAATCTGGCCTAACTATACAATTTCTTTTGGCATGATTCAGTTCTTACCATGCTGAAGTACTTTGCACCTGCTTGTGGCTGTGGTTCTGTTTGGATCGAGTGTTCAGGTCAGCAGCCTTAGTGAGGGGTCTGGATTCTGGTGGTCTGCAAACTTGTCTTCCTTGTGGACAGCAAAATGGTTCTCATCTAATCTTCTGTTGAGCAAAGCTAAGGAAACCAAGGCCATGTTGTTTAGTTCCAAACCATATCTGGCCAAGACGCACCACGCCAATGATGCTCTCCTTATAAACCCACTTGATGGCCCTGCCCTAGAAAACATCTCCTCCTTCAGGTACCTGGGTGTGCTGCTTGATCCGTCTCTCACCTTCAATGACCACATAAATCACATAGTCCATAAGGTAAATCAAAAACTGGGTGTTGCCCATCACCTAAAACCCTACCTCTCCAAGGAAGCTCACCTTGCTATAGTCACGGGTAATCTGCTCCCCGTATTTGACTGTTGCTCCCCTATCTACTCTAGGACCTCCACCTTCCTTCAGACACGGCTCTCAGTAGTCTACAACAATGCCTATCACTTTGCCTTGTCTGCCCCTACTCTACACACCACTGTGACTTCTACCGGTCCCTTGGCTGGCTCTCCTTGCAAGGGCGCTTCAACTATACCCTGGGTTGCTACGTGGATACCACCCTTGGAAGCGGCAATGCCTCTCCTCTCTCCACCCTCTTCAGTTTCAAAACCCCTACCAGGAATCTTCACTCCTCCACTGTACCCTCCCCAAGTACTTAGATCCACCACAAACTTGGGTGGGAAAGTTCTCTCTATTGTGGCCCCCACCATGTGGAATGGACAACCCCCCCCCCCTTTCTCCGAGTCTCATCTTCTCTTCAAGCACAGCCTTAAATTCTGGCTCCTTGACATACATAAATGTAACTGTAATGCCCGCTAGCATATTTTCTTTCGACTAACATTCTCCTGTAATCTCTTCCTTCTCCTCTACCTCTTTTTGGCCTTCCCTCCCTAGGGCAAATCTTTAGTATCTAGAGCATCTCTATGCCCTTCTCAGTTTCAATTGTTTATGCTCTGTATTGTAGTCCTAAGCAAGTCTGTACACTTGTCTATCTGTAAAATTTAGTATGACCGTTTTTGTACAACCAGTTATTTTGTGCAGTTGTAATCCTACCTGTGATGGTACTGTGTTTGTGCCACGTGTTGGCCCGGGCCATGCCTGAAAACAGTCCACTGGATCAGTGCACTTACCCAGTTACCAAAGACTAAATAAATACATAAATAAGGCTCCGAACACCTCAGGATGACATCAGCGTGGTCCCCAGCAGCAAGTTAAATTTAAGTTAAACGTTAATGAAATTAAAGTTGCGTTTATTAAACAAGCAAACAAAAAAAAAAACAGTTTACCTGCATTGAGGGTAGGCAGTGTCAGAGGAGGTCAGCGAGCCAAACAGGGCACAAGGGTTCGAAATGGAGCACTCGATGCAGCACTCAATGGATCGGCAGTTCAGCTGTGTGGTTGTCTCCAGTTGGCATCAGTGGGGTTCTGGGGCTGCAAAGTTTCTGCCAATCAGCCAGGCTGAACACCGTTACAATGAGCCTGGCCCTCAGTGCCGAGCCTCCTGCAGCCGGAGCTGTACTGGATGCTTCACTGACACGCCTCTGCAGCCCCTACTGTCTTGAGTAGCCACAAGACGTTCACTTCACGCACATGCAAGCAAACATAAAAAGGAGGGCTGGAGGGCCAAAGGTTGGTGCAGTGAGAAAATGTAACCCTTTATCTCCCTAAGTGGGCTGTGAAGCTAAGCTACTAACCCTTAGGCTGCTAGAAGATTTAGAAAGTATAAGTTTTTAGGACGTGTATACACGTCCACAGCACAGCAAGGGTTAACTGTCCAGTGAGTTGCTAGGTGGTGTTTTGTAGCTGGTTGCTTGAGAAGTGTGTGTGTGGTGAGAGAGGCGCAGACAAAGAGAGAAAGACAGAATGACAGAGAGAGAGAGAGACACAGAGTGAGGCAGTGAGGCAGAGAGGGAAAGGGAGAGAGACTGAGACAGAGAGACAAACAGTAAGTGAGAGACAGCTGCTACACTAAAAAGCAGTGACTACAAGCGTGTTTACACTGCGGCTCCCCTCTACATTGTGGTCTGGTCCAGTGCTACCCTGACCGCCTGAATCATTCGAGTTGCGTGTTTATATGGCCCCTCTCAGTGCCTGTGCAAGCCATGCCAGAGAGGGGCCATGACTCAAGGGGGCAGTTGGCTGCCTGGTGATGTCATCAGTGACTCGTCAGGTGACATGTGGACTGCAGACATCACAGGAACTGTTGATGACAGTGTGACACTTTGGGCGAAAAAGGAAAGCAGACTGTTACCCGGCCACCGCCACCCCCACCCCATGCACATTCAAGCAGCAACTAATTTCTATAGACGTGATTTCAGATGATTTCAGCAGCCGCGAACTACGTGTTATGAAAGCTGTTCATTTTCTAATGCTTTCATGATGCCCAGTTTAGTGGCTGCTAAAACAAATGATCAGAAATCCCTGAGAATCCTGCCCTATAACTGGCATGCCCCGGACTGTGTCTTAGATTGATAATACTAGCATATTTTTACTACAGATCTGGCCCTAGTTGATTGGACAGCAGGAGTTCCTCCTGGGAGGGCAGAAGAGGATGCTGGGTGCATCTCTGGTGCGTTGGAGTGAGCAGTGCAGCCTGTGCACATGGCTGCTTACATCTCGTTCCCAACTCTGCAGCGCCTCAACGAGAGGAGAGAGGACTGACCTACTGCAATCTAAGTGTCCACCTGACGGCATTTACACCGCGGCAGCCTGAATGTTTTGGTTGCTGCAGTGCAAATATGGCCATGCAAAGTGGTCTTGGGATCAGGGTGCCACATTTAGACAACTGAAAAAAACAGGTTATAAATTACACATCCAGAGGCAAATGAAATAACAATAGACAAAGTTAAAACAGCCTGGGAACAGCAAGTTTGAATAGAATTTCAGGAGAGACAGTGGAAAGAAAGATTGCAAAAAAGGTGGAAGGTAACCACAGCACCAATTTGTAGAAAAATGTTTTGGAAAGTCCTGATCAGTTTTTTTCAAAACTCCCAGAATTATCAAACATAACAACACAACCAGTAAGACAGATTTCTAGAAGCTGTGCGGGGAAAAGACATCAATCACATTGGCACATTTTTCGGAGGGTGTACCAAAATACAACCCTTTTGGATTCAGATACAAAAGGAAGTTCATAGTATCACGGGCACTCCGTTACCACTACAGTTTACAGAACGGTTGTTGGGATTTCCAACAGCAGTTAAACTTCAGGCAGAAAAGCGCAAATTTATGTTAATATTAATAGCAGCAGCTGCCCTGAAATGCATAACTGCCAACTGGTTAAAGGAACCACCACAGCCACCAACACTTGACGAAAGGATAGGATGAGTCCGCTGCTTCCTGAAATGGAAATACTTAACAGCCAAATGAAACTTGAGGGAAGGGCGCCACAGTGACAAATGGCAGGGCTGGGTTCACAGGGCTATCCAATAGGGAAAAGAGCTCAGAAGAGATGGATAGACGGATGTCACTGGACAGATAAAAGAGAATATGAGAGTCCTTGGGTTTAATTAATGCAAATTAAGTGAAATGACACACGGATATCTGAAAGACCACTGCAGGAAAAGTGTAAAGAGTATCACAGTAGTGATTTGGGTTTAAATTTTCTTTTTGGTATTATTTATTTTAATTTATAACAGCCAAACTTCGGTTGAGTTGGCTGATGTGGTTACTGCTTTTTGTATACATAATTCTAGGATATAGAAAATGAGTAGTTTTATACAAAGATAAAGTATGCATGGATTGTCCTAGTCATTGGTTGCAGGGACTCTATGAACAACATGGATTGGTTGATGCATAGTATAAAATACATGCTTTGGATGTATTTTATACCTGATGTACTGTTTACAGTTGATTGAATAAAGCTGAATTTTAAAAAACAATAATCCGCACATCCCAAATTCTTCTGCTAGCCCCCCTCCAAATGAAGTTCATCAACTCCTGAACTTTGATGAATGTTAATAAAGGGTTCAAGAACATCCATCAAAGTTCACCAACTGTTCAACTCAGGTTAACTGTTTGTCAACATGTTTTCATTTTTTAATTGTTCTGAACTGTATATTTATTATTTTTTTCACAGTTACCCATTTTATACTCTAGCTCTAATTTTATGCTTGTGTTATACAAGGGGTTGGGAAACCTGTACTCAATGGAGAAAATGAGGCAGATACTGAGAGGCAGGAGGAGATACTGAACAAGAAGGGTAATTAATTAGTTTGTTACTTTTTATTGAAAGGAGGACAAGACAGTTCTGCTTATTTTCAGCCTTGTCCTGGGGGAAGGTGGATGCAGATGGAAACCAACTGCCATTGAACCAGATTAAGCTGTTGGTGGTATTTTTAGTGAAGGGGGGAAATTTGGCCAGGACATGGGGAAATTCCCCTACTGTTTTTGAGAAGTGCCATGGGATATTTAATATCCACCTGAACTACCACAAGAACAGGCAGATGGCACCTAAGGAGTGCAGCGCTCCCCTTATGTTGCCCTACAGTGTCAGTATTGGGATCTAACCCAAGCTCCTGGCATGGGAATGGAACCCACAGCCTTCTGAGTTTCCAGCCTCAGAGGCAAGTGCTGAACCTGCTGACCCACTGAGACTGCTATGCTATGCGTAGACTTATAAAATAGGGAGAGTAAATCCTGCATTTTGATTAGTTGTTACCTCTGCATCCCATTTGTTTGATGCGCATCAAATCCGTTCAATGCACAGGTAAAAACATGTACTCAAAAGCAGTACTGCATCGGTAACCAAAAAAAAAAAAAGAAAATCAATGAGCCTTTGGGACTCTCATTTTTAAAACGCCGCCATTTGTCTTCTTTGCTAAAGCGGCTCATGCCTGAATCGCCAGCCGATCAGGAAAACGTCTGGTGCCATTCACTCTTCACTACACATTATAACATGGCAATGTTTTTACAGTATAAATGCCAGTTTAAAAAAAAAACCCAAAACTACTAACTTGTACCATGGTGGACCTGTCACAATCCTACTGCCAGCCCCACCGCATGTCTCTGCTGTACTGCCATTTTAAAAACAAAGGCTGTCACCTCTTTTTTTTTTTTTTTTATTAGACTTTTCCCCAGTCATCTCGTTTCCTGATAGGCTTTGGTGTGTGTGTGTGTCTTAAGCGTTCATTGCTGCTCCTCCACCTCACTACCTGCTCCTGCTGTGATTGCCATGATGTAACTGGTCGAGTTGTACATTCCTCAGATTGTGTCCTGTCCCACACACAGAGAGGCTCGGGGGTAGCGCTGGCAACAACACGTAACCAGTACTTCTGACGGCTGTAAAGGTCAGAATTTGTACAGTACATGCAAAATGACATCATTGTAATCGGACGCCTGTGGCCTCGTGCCTCACTACAGCCCTGGCCGTGTGGTAATATCTGTTCAATGCACACCCCATCGTGTCTTATTGCTTACTTGCCAGTGTTTCTTACTGAATCACAACATTACCTCAGTGAGAGGAGAGCAAAGTGAAGCTGAACAGTCCTGTGAGCCGCAGACAGTGCAAGACAACATGATGATTCAGTAAGATACACTGGCAAATCTATACACAAATTATGAAGCAGTCCAAGATTTTTCTGTTAAAAAAAAAAAGCCAGCCTGATGGCATGGAGGGTTAAGGTGCTGGACGCCAGGGTTCAAGGACAGGCTCGGGGTGCGGGGGGCCAGCCGGTGGGGATGAGAAGCTGATCAAGCTGCTGACTGGCAGCTCTCATCCTCGGGATGGATCAGAGGGGCTCCCCTGAGTTTGGCTGCCTCCTGGTGGAGGCTGGGTGGCAGCATCAGGTTTGAGGAGCATGGTGCTAGGCAGAGGAGGGCGGACGGGGCTGTGGACTGGAGCTGCGGTGTGCATGTGTGCCTTCACGCACACGCGCTGCTGCTTCTGGGGTCTCGGGATAATACAGCGAAAATGGGGAAAAGTGGTGACCATGGCAGGATGACACCTCCAGGATATACCGGGATGCGCATAGCACTAGAAGTTCCCGAGAGACCCCAGGGTCCGGCGAGGATGGCTGACGTAGGGCAGCGGTCTGCTGAGGAGGATAAAGAAACTGTACAAACACACACACCCCAAGAGTCTTGGGAGTGTTTTTTTTTTTTTTGTACTTTTCTTTCCCACACCAGTTAGAATGTCAAATGGTACCGTCCCGAAAGACGTTATACATTGGGAAGGTGCTGTGAGGGCACAATATGGTGGCGGTTCTCAAGTTTGCAATGGAAGAAAAAGTTTTTTTTGGGGGTAAATTTTTTTTAAACCATTTAGCAAACTGGATAACAAATCGAGGTGAGCACAGAGTGACAGTCTGTGAGAATCGCAGTTGAGATAGGATGGCAGGAGCAGGAATCAGCTGCGCGGTCTGCGCTAGGCAGCATCTGTACACTGAATAAAAAGTACTGAATTTCTGCTCTGTGACTGGTGGAAAATCTTTGGCTGTTTTATAATGAAAGCAAGACTTTCTGAAAGAGAATAATACTAACAAGGGAACGACTGAGGTTTTTATACAAGTCGGCTGTTGGGGAGGGTGTCTAGTGTAGGGATCTCGGTTGTGTTCCGACATTTGGCTGTCAGATCAAGTGGCCAAAAAAGTTCCTTACTGTGAGTTGCACTCTGACAATTGCACTGTGCCTGACATAATGTTTTAACCAAAAATAATACAGAAATTTCACCTCACATTGTATAACACAGTTGTTACTTTGGAAATGACTATGATTTCTAAAACAGAGAACTGTGACTTCAGCAAAAGATTAAGAGGGACCCTCCTGATGAAGGGTTATGTGAGGGGGGGGGGTTGCAGTGGGAGCTGGCGGCAGGGGTCAGAGAAGGTCGGGACCTAGGCGCTCTGAAGAAGTGGCTGGACGGGGGAGGCTCCGACTGGGGAGGAGCATAAAGAGAAACTAAAAAAAAAGAAAAAGAGCAGCTGACACCTCCAGAAGAACATAATATTTGGACACAATTCAGCTTATATTTCATGTGTTCTATATTTCTTTTTCTTCCCATTATTTATTACTGAGGCCACATGCATGAAAAAAAGGATCTTTGTCCCGTGAGAGTTCATTAGCCCCTAATGTTCATTTCCTATGTGATGTCATGATACTCTGCTTGTGACATCACAGTTATTCCCATGGCAACAGTGATGTTACAACAGAGGATTGCGACTTGAAGTAGGGAACAAGCTGTAGGGAGAGACAACCCCTAGGAAATAAACATTCTATTTTTGTGCAAAATTGTTTTTAATTTTTATGCTCCTCCCTCAACGTCCCGACCAGTCATTCCCTTGGAGCACCAGCGACTACTCTACTGCCCTCCGACCCCTGCCACCTTTACCTGCCCCAACTGCAGCCTTACCTGGATACCCCAGCATATCCCTCTGCGGAAAGGGTCCCTCTCTTCTGAGGGGGAAGGGCCTGGCGGCCAGTGGCATGCAATCCAGGAGCTGCGGGGCTGGTTCTGGGCAGACTCCGGGGCTTCGGGTGGCAGGAGTCAGGCACTCATTCTCCGGTCAGTTGGGGTGTACTTTTCCCGTATTTTCTGTGCCCTGCCCACACAGTTCTCGGCCTTGCACAAGCTCGGGGTGGCCTGGGGCGGGCGTGTGGGGCGTGTCGACACATCACATCCCCAAATGCGCCGTAATCCACCCCAAGCAGGGATCGTCCAGATTGATGCTGATACCCCTCCTGCTGGTCTCCGCTCCTGGTACCCAGGCTCGGGGCATGAACCTGGGTCACCGGCATGCCGAGTGAACCCCTTCGCTCGGTGCCACGGAGCCAGCTAAGTGCAGATTTCTTAGTTGTCAGAATTTGAGTAATAAATACAAATCTACAAAGCATTTATGAAATACAAGATGAAATGTCTAAATATTGTATTTTTCAACGTCTTTCAAGAGGCATCAGCAGCAACTGTAGGAGAGACAGATTCAGTTTCCACATAAATGAACCTAGTACTGAAGATTATAAGTCTGATTAACTACTCTTGAGCCTAGCGAGGCTCCTGATTGGCTACTGGATTGGTCATTAACTTCTGAGAAATGACTGGTTCAGCTGCCAACTGACACTGGAGGGAGGTATCCCACCCATCCCCCAACCGGTCATTAATCCCTTGGAAATTACCTAATTATCAACTGTTATTGCTTAAATAACTGGAACAGAAATACAGAAAATATATAAAACATAAGCTAGATGTGAAAATAACATTTTGCAAATATATGCATTTATTTCCATGTCTGACAGGCGTAAAGTGGAAATAAATCATTTATTTCGTTCTTGGGTGGATCACAAAGGAGCTCTTACTCAGTGGGCAAACAGTGCCTGACGACATCAAATTAGCCTCCGCTGCAGGTGAAATCAGAGCCGCGAAACCAACCAGAGGCAGATAAATCTTCATTAAGCAAGCTCATCTCGCCAGAGAGGCATGATCATTGTGTAAATCACATATGCCAGGGGCTGGCTAAACATATCACATGTATTTATTATTTATATTTTTCTATGTGTGGATTTTTGGTACTCATGAAAGGTGCTGGACTGACAGTACTGGAACCCGAAGTCCTATAGTTTTCCACGTGATGGGTACAGCACGGGTGATCACAGTGCAGGCTTCTCCATGCTTCTATGCCACTCTGCCTCAACCTTGCCATGGAGGGACCCCCCATTTAGGTGAGAGGGTAGTTCAGACTCCATGCCGATTCAGTCTTTGGCCTCTCACGTGAGACTGCCAGCAAGGGTGCCAATTAGTGCCAGTTGTGTTGGTACTTTTGTGACGTGGACCCCTGCCCACTGGGAATTAGACCACCACAACTCATTTCACATAGGCCACTGAACAGCCCTCAGGTGACAATGGCTTGCGATCACTACTGACCTGTGTTGGATTTGAACCCATGACCTAGAGGTGAAAGGCACCATAACCTACTACCAATCCACTAGGTCATCCAATTCCCCTATCACATTTATTTTTATCTGCAGACATTGACCTCTACAGCAACATAGAATCTGCCGGCAGATAAGGATCTTGTGGCTCACCTTTTCCCTACCTATAGTATCATCACAGATCCTACTTGCTCTCTGGACCATTTACCCACCCTCTTCCCTTCTCTAAGATCTCCTTATGCATATCCCATGCATTCTTGAACCCCACCGCTCTTTTTGCCCCCACCACCTCCTCCTCTGAAAGACTGTTCTAGGAATCCACAACTTTTTCAGTGAAGTACTTCCTCACATCTCTCCTGAATCCACTCCTCCTCCAGCTTCTTGTGCCCCTTTGTCCATGAGCACCTTTTTTTCTGAAAAATACTTCCCACCTGTACCTTGTTTACCCCCTTGAGGTATTTAAAGGTCTCTATCATATCCCCCTCGCCCTCATCTCTTCCAGGGTGACCGTACATATTTAGATCCTGAAGTTCCTCTTCATAGGGCTTCTGATGCAGACCCTGCATCATTTTAGCTGTCCTCTGCTGGACTGTCTCCACTCTGTCTATGTCTTTCCAAAGATGTGGTCTCCAGAACTGGACACAGAACCCTAGATGGGGTCTTCAATCAATCAATCAAACTTTTAATTTAACCAGGCAGTTGCATCATTGAGCAAGCTCATTTTCAAGATGGTCCTGGACACTTTTGCTTACAGTAGACAACACTTCATACAAAAACAGACATCGGTATAGGCAGTTACAATATACAAACTCAGTACCTGGACGAATCAAACATGTAAAGCAAGTGCAAATATAGGCGTTTAAAGTGCAGCGTATACAGGTTGTAGCATATCGAGTACAAGTGAGGAGAGGGAGGAGGGACATAGAGAAGGGCAGTGGGAAGAAAGGGTATCAGACACATAGTAGAGAGGGAAAATAGGGCAGCCTAATAGAATGAGGCCCCCTGCGAAGCTAACAGATGAGAGGGTGGAGGTAGGGGGGGGTTGCCCTAAAGGGATGCTGGCTGACACGGCAAATAGGTGGCCCAGGATTACAGAGGTTAAGGGTCTCAGTTGAGCAGGGTAACGCTTTACCTGAAACAATCACACGCTGTTTTCAGGCTTCTATAGAGCAGCTCCCAAAATATAAAATGGCTGGGCAGCAGGGAGATTTTAAGTAATTTTTGCATGTTGTTCCAAAGCGCTGGTAAAAAGGAGCTGATTGCAGTTGAGCCAAGACATGTCCTTGTTTGTGGTACACTACTACTTACTAGCGATCATACAGAGACAATACCCCCTCCCTCCCTCTTTCTGCTGGTGATGCCCCTTCCCATGCACCCCAGCATCCCACTAGCCCTACCACCTGCCTGGTCACTTTTAGGTCATCCGATGTGATTAACCCCAAGTCTCTTTCTTACTTGGCAGTCGTCAGTGCCACTCCTCACATTTTGTACTCTGCCCATGGATTTCTGCGCCCCAAGTGCATTACTTCACATTTTTTTCATGTTGAAACCCAGCTGCCATACATTTGATCACTCCTTGAGTTTTCTCAGGTCTCTGCTCACCCCGAGTGTCTACCCTTTTGCAGATTTATATGTCATCCTCAAAGAGGCAGACCTTCCTTCCTTCCTCCTCCCAATTGTTTAACCTTCTGGCTCCTCTGCAATGTCACATATAAAAATATTGAAGATGACCAGTCCCAGCACTGATCCCTGAAGCACCCCAGTGACCACCCTCCTTCCTCCGAGTGAACTCTGTTTACCACCATTCTCTGCCACTGAACCAATTTCTTACCCAGTTTACCACCTTTGGGCCCACTCCCAAAATACCCAGCTTGCTTACTAGCCTCCTATGTAGAACAGTGTCAAAAGCTTCACTGAAATCAAGGTAGGCCATGCTCACCACTGCACCATGATCTAACTCCTTGGTTGCCCATCGAAGAAAACAATCAGATTTATTTCATATGACATCCCCTCCCCCCGATGAATCCATGCTGCCTCGGGTCTTGTAACCCATTAGATTTAAGATATTCCACAATCCTTTCCTTCAGCAGGGACTCCATTAACTTTTTCACCACCACCATCAGACTGACTGGCCTATAACTGCCAGCTTCTTCCCTGCTACCAGTTCTGTGAAGTGGAACTACATCCGCAGTCCTCCAGACCCACTGCTGTTTCCAATGAGCTGTTAAATAGGATCGTCAGAGGTGCAACCAGTACCTCCGTGAGCTCCTTGGATGCACCCCGTCTGTACCATTGATTTGTCAACTCAGATTAGCGAGTCCCTTCAGAACACTCATCTGAAAACAGACTAGTATCCACCTCCCTCACTCCAGTGCCCCTCCCCTTCTCCTTCCTCTGTGAACACTGAACAAAGGTATCTGTTCAGGATGTCTGCCTTTTCACGGTGATAGCGTGACAGCGGAATAAGGCATACAAGGAGAGGTTGAGGGCACTGAACATGTACTTCCTGAAGGAAAGGAGAGAGATAGAGGACATGATTGGGACCTTCAGGTACTTGAAATGAATAAAGAAAGTGGATAAGGCAGGTCTCTTTAAGATGAGTGGCAACTTTAGTACGAGGAGGCACAGTCTTAAACTGGAGGGAAGAGTTTAGGAAGGAGGCCAGGAAGCACTTCTTCACAGAGAAGGTGGTGGAATGCATTGCCAAAAAAAAGGTGGTTTCGAAGACAGTGAGTAGCTTCAAGAGAGGCTGGGATAGGTATAGGGGGAAGGTGAGGAATGGGGATGGGGGGCAGGGACAGTAGCTCAGGCTGTGGGCCCTGCAATATGAACAGACTAGACAGACCAAATGGTCGTCTTCTTCATATGTTCCCCTCTGCACAGTCCACCCCTTCCCTCTTTAGTCTTACGATTCCACCCCAGGTCTTCCTCCTTTCACACAGAGGTAAGGTCACCCTTTCTATAGACCTCCCTCATGGCTTTGCCTTCATGAGGTCACAGATGTAAAAATAATTGCAGATAAAAATAAATGTGACATTTTTAGCCAGCCCATGGCATATCTCATATATTTCTCAATGTTTTCCCAAAAGTCACAGATTCATTTTGGAGACTTCTACATTTACAGTAGGAACTTCAGCTGACAGTATAGCCTAAAGGTTAGAACAATGAGCTGTGAAGGACACAGGCAACCTGCTTTGAGAGGGATCTCACCACAGCTCCACAGTGTCCTCTCAGGTGGGGGATCTGCTGGTAACCCCCCATTGGAGCAAGCTTACGGGGGCTGTACCTCCTGGCTGCTGGTGAAGGGCCTCTCCCCACACGCTAAAGGGATGAGGAGAAGCAGGGCTTCCCTGCAGCACCTCTCTCTCTCTCTCCATGTTATGAAAAAAATGCTAAAACCTCACCACTGGCCAAGCTACTAGGCCCAGCTAGCCTCTTCCTTATATAGGCAAAGGGGACAGGGCAGAGCTATGAATATTCATGTTCCAGCCCACATGGTAAACCAGGAAGGGCATAAACATGGAGAGACTCCCGAGAATGATTTCCAAAAGGATTCCTCCCACCCAGGATGCATCTGCTGCTATTTCTAAAGCAGAATTGTGTCCATACCTGCAAGACCATCTAATTAGACATTTGCTTACAAAAATAGATGCAGTTGTGCCAGTCCAGTAGCATGGAAGGCTAAGGCACTGGCACCTTACCTCTTGCCACACTGGTGACCTGTGTTCGGTGGCAAGCACGGGTGCTGGGGCTCAGCCAGGGAGGGAGATAGAGCGTCTGGAGGACAGCTCTCCTCTCTCGGGGAGGTTGGCATGGCAGTCCCACCGAATGACTGCCACCAGGTGGAGGGCTGAGGGTAGTGCGGGACCAGGGCACCAAAAGACAGGAAGGTGTTGTGGGACTTCACAGCATGCACATGCCTCCACGTGCACACACTGAATGGCACACTCCAGCAGTGGGGGCAAAAACGGAAAAATGGTTGGCGCAGACTATATGAAGCCCTGCCCGCCTACCTCCATCCCACACCGTCACCCAGCCTCCAGCCTAATCTAGATGTGGTTCTCTGCGTGGGCGGAGGAAGACCCAGCCCTGTGGGGGAGAGAATCTGTGAGGGATCCTGTGCCTGGGATATGGGAGAGATGAGATGCCGGACGAGAGTAGGTGGGGACAGGGTTGACAGTCACCCGTGCTAACCAGAAGGGAAAAAAAAATCAATATAGGAATAAGAAATAGCTGCAATTGTGTCCATTTTCTGCCACAAATTAAGACTTCATGTCATAAACAAACACACCTTCTGAAGATAGCAGCAGGGCCACCTGAATGCAAGCAGTGGGGGGACACTGACAGGCCCAGCATGCATTTGCACCAGTCTCCAACCCTTTTGAAAATCCCCACCTCCACCTGCAGGTGGTGCCCACAGGAAACAGCTCTAAGGGAAGAGGTTAATCCTCCCAGTACTTACTGGTAGCCTGCCTGAAACGTGGGAGAAGAGAGAGGGAGGCTGAGTACAATATTAACTAATACATGTACTTATGAATGATCCCTGCAAACTGCAAAAATGTTGTGTTAGCAGATTCCTCTCTTGTTGCTTTTTAAACATTTCTGCATAACTTTAACTGTTTCTTTCCAGGTCCATTGTAAACTCAGCCCATTCTCGCAAACATATTGGAATAATCTAAGCACCCCACCATCTGTGTTGAGGGCTTTAAGCCTGCCAGGGCCAAACAGGTCGCCAAACTGGACAGTACACTTTAAGCTCTGCGGTCAAAAGGGGTCATCTCTTGCAGAATCCTGTTATAACAACAATAGGTTAATGTAAATGCAGCAGCCTCGCGGCATCGGGGACTGACTTCAAAATCCATAATCCTTCCTTTTCAATTCTGTTCACATCTGTGATTCTACTGGCACTGCAGATGACCACGGCTGCCCTCCGAACCTAATTAATATGGAAATCGTTCTAGACCTCTTCAATAGGGATTGCTAAGAGGCAGGAAAAGACCTGGGTAAGCACTATTGCTATGCAGCAGGCCTCAGTCAGGTGTGAACAAAGTTTGGCTGGACTCGGCTCCAAGACTTGCAAACATTCACCTTAAATCTTTTGTAACAACCTGCACTCTAGCCAGCCACATGCTTGAAGGTTCCACTCCTGTATTCTGGACTTGGACCCTCCCAGGTTCAGACAGTGCAGCTCAGTACTGACCCCAAAAAACCATCTCAGCAGGGCGAGTGGGTAGTCCACCCCAACCCCCCAGGGCTCATTTTGTAATCTTCAGGGGTTCAATTTGGTGTGCCCGCTCTATTATTATGTCAAATGAACCAAGACCTGCATTGTTGCCAGCTTTTGTCAAACTGCACAGTGGTGTTTATGAGTGAGCACAGAATGCCAAATTTGTGATTCAGACCAAAGTTTGAACCTGCAGTCATCTATCAACATTAGGGTAAGGCAGGCTTAAGTCTACAAAACTCCTCTTAGGATTGTAAAGCCATCTAAAGGCAGTGAGAGGTCCTTTTTGGCCAGCTGGCAAAGAAACAGCTTTTAATATAGGTAGGGTTGTGTGTGGTGTATGAGGGTGAGGAAGTGTTGTGTAGAATGGGTGCAGGTGTATATATAGTGTAGGAGGGTGAAAGAGTGTGTTTAGCATGTGAGGAATAGTAGTGTGGGAGAGGGTAAGTGTGTAGCATGTGGATGAGAGACTGTGAGGATGAGGAACTGTGTGTAGTGTGTAATGTGGGAGACGGCAAGTGTGTGTAGCATGTAGGGAGTGTGTGTGTGTATTTTGATATGTTTTACAAACACGAGAGGAACTCATTTGAGCCGTTGCCATCAGTGGCTTTCAGTTTGTTTATTAAGAATTGTATACACCAAGGAGCCTCATAAAGGTAAAGCATCCATTGTCTCCTCCCCCCACCAAGAGCGCTCCAGGGAGACATGACAGCAGCAGTTACATTTTTTTATTTTTTTGTATCTTCTAGTTTTGCTCCCACTGAAGCCCGGGCAGCCTTCCGAGATGCTCACTCGACGAGGCTGCTACTCCCTGCCTGAAACCCTCATCTCCGGATGGACTCCCCCGACCACAAAGGCAGGCCTAGCCCCCAGGGGTGGGTCCGCCCTCCCTTGGTGACTTATCTGTAATTAGAGAGATCTTTACCTGGGTGAGGGGTCAGCCATGGTGTCCTCTGGAGTGATGGGGCCAGCGGCGGGATGTGGGCCTGTCCCTGGAGCCCCCTTCATCTCCGTGGTGCTTCAGCTGGGTTTTTCCATGTTTGTCTCCCCCCTGAAGTGCAGCAGGGCAATGACATCATTCTGCCGACATCCACCACACTCCTCCCTCTACTTTGGCCTCAAGCTTGAGTAGTGCCTCCAGTCTCTACCGGGGGGGTTGCTACTATGCCAGGCAAGCCCTGGCTCCCTCCCCAGAGAGGAGAGCAGTCCATCAGATGCTCGATCCTCTCTCTCCCCTGCGACCCCTGGCGCTCATTCCCAAACTTGTGTCACCGACGTGGTGAGAGGAAAGATGACCAGCACCTAAGCATTTTTTTTGGTAGAGTCTTTCTCTCCCTCCTGTTCGGAACTTTTTCAGACTTACCCCACTCGCCCAACTGACCTCTGTGTCCGCTGTCATCTTCAGAGACATTACGACTCCCCGGGGATGCGGGCCCTACAGCCCCTGAGAGATCAAAGGGGCAGTGGTGGGGAACCAGCGTGTGGCGGTGGCACTGGAAGTGCCATCACCTATCTAGTAGGTGGGGGCTTTTTTCCCCTTTATGCACCCTCCTCCCCATATGTGTTGCACCGCTACCCTGCCAGCATCTGGCAACTCTGAGTACATGCAGTCCAAGCTGCAGTGCCCCTGGTCTCCACCAGGGGCCGCTAAACATCCCTAGTGCCTCTCTCCCCCCCCTCGAGAGAGCAGCAGCTGTCACCAGTCCAATCCCTCCCTGCCAACCCCCGGTGCCCGAGCTCACTTCCAAACTCAGGTCACTGGTGTGGCGTCCAGCACCTCAACCCTCAGCACCACTGGACTAACCTAGTTAAAACATTTTAAACCCAGTGTTTACAGTCTTAACATTTCAGATAATTAGATGCCCAAAGCATAGATAGCTAAAATGTAGAGCATAGACTACACAGGGTAACACAGATGGCTCAGGTGAATTAGAAAAATTAGTAGCAGGGGCATGGACGGTGTCAGTGAGTGAACATGGTCCAGTGGAATGAAGTTTCTTTTAGCAGCTGATCTTAGTAGGAGAGTCAGGTCTCCACTGCTTTGATGTGGAGCTGAGCTTATTTGTTGTAAAACCATTGGACCAAGACTCTCGGAAATGTCTCTTCGATTTGCTGGAAATGTTGTAAGAGTGCACACCCTGCTGGTTACTGCTCAAAGCTACAAGTTGCAGTCATGGGAATCAGATATCTCAGTGTTCCACAACTGCCAGGGGGGAAAAAAGGCTGAATTTTGTTTTTCCACAGTTAATTTTTCCAGGCTAGCCCAGCTGAGATGCTTCTCCTCACTTTCAATGGAGTCCTGATAATATGCATTTTTATAGGTGTAACAGACAGATGGAGGAAGATCAAGTGACTTGCTCAGTGTCACACAGCAAGTCAGTGGGTGCGATGGGATTCAAGGGACTTGTTCAGGGTCACGCAGCAACACAGTGAGTGCAGTGCAGAGTGCTTTAAAACAGCTTTAAAAACCCACCTATTCACCCAAGCCTTTTCTGGCCTATAATACTAAAAGCTTTTGTTAGGCAGTGGCTCACAGCATTTATATGTGATGGATTTTATGAATATTTTAATTGTTTACAAAGCCATGAATGTGTGTTCATGTGTATATGTTATTTTATGTTTTAAATTGTAAGGGCACTCTTTAAAAATAAAATGATGCATAGAATTTAAGTGACTTGCTCAGGGTTACACAGGGAGTCAGTGGGCATGGCAGAATTCAGGTGACTTGCTCAGGGTCACAGGGAAATCATTGGGTGTGGTGAGGTTCAAGTGACTTGGTCAGGGTCGCACAGCAAGTCAGTGGGTGCAGTGAGATTCAAGGGGCTTGCTCAGGGTCTCTGTGGGGCTGGTAGGATTCTAGTGACTGGCACAGGATCACACAGTGAATATGTGGGTGTGGTGAAAGCTTTTGATTTAAAACATGGCATAAACTGGATATGCAATGACTTGACTCAATGACATTTATCACCACTTGTAACGGGGCAGGTCTTGCATAACTCCCACGTGGCTTTGCCACTCGCACATTATGATCCTACCCCCTCACTCATGAAGATAACTGCCATATTCCAAGCCAGGTCATGCTGTCCCCTTTTTACAGCCATAATCAGTGACCTCCAACGACCACAACACAGCTTCTGTTACAGTGAAGGACCCACCACTACTGGTGCACGTCATTCTTATGGCCATGGATTGTCCTCCCCCACACCCTTTTTTCACATCTGCCTCCTTCCAGCCCACTCGAGTCAGAAGAAACCTGTGGAGGAGCTGGCTCATCAGCACAGTGGTAGCGCTACTGATTATGATGCTGGTGACCCAGGATCAGGAGTGATCTCGGGTTTTTCTGAGGCCAGGAGGATCGAGAATGCCAGTGGATGCTCTCTTTCTCCAGGAAGGGAGAGATGTGTGCTCTCATGTGCTACCACCACCTAGAAGACCATCGGTGGTGATATGAATGGAGCCCTATGGGATGGGTGGATGCTTCCTGACTGCGATGGTAACACGCGTATGTGTTCATGTCACTGCCATCCTCGCCCATGAAGCACCCAGAGGGAAGGGAGAACATGGAAAAAGACTGCCAGCTAGGCAGCCTGGTAGTGAAGAGGGCAGAGGCACCTTGCGTGCCTTACCTTTTCCCACGCTGGCGACCCGGGTTCAGGAATGGACGTGGGTCATTGGGAGTCGATCAGGAGGGAGGGATCAAGCATCCGAGGGACTGCTCTCCACTCCAGGGACTTGTTAGCCTGGCCTCGGCTGCCTCCATGTGGAGACCTGTGGGTAGAGGAGATCTAGGAGGGATCTGGGGGAAACAGGTGGGTGAACCTCCACGAGTCAGACTCTCCGCAGTAGTGGCGGGGAACCAGAAAAGTAGAAATGGTATGTCGGAGGGCTTCTGTGAAGCCCAGCTCGGCTACTTCCACACCTGTGTCAGGTCACCCGGCATCGACCCAGTCTGCTTCAGACTTAATGTAGTGGGGGGGAACGCCCGCCCCGCCATGAAAGGGAACTCGTGGGCACATGCTGAGGGAAGCTGGGGATTAGGTTAATGAAACCAACCCCCCACCCCAAAAAAGAAATGAAAAACACCCATGGGGGGGGGGGGACTTCTGGATGAGGCAGCATGATGCAGTGTCCTCCAGCAGGCCCTGCACTGTCCACCACATCTGAGCTAAACTCTCCCTGAGGCTTGGGGAACCTCAGGGAGCTCCACCATAGGGGCAAACTGTGGGGCACTGCACCAGACAGGTAAGTCCCAGAGACAGCAGGTGACAAGGCTGGGGAGGGCGCCGCACGTGGGGGCCAGCAGAGTAGAAAAGGAGCAAAGAAAGAAAAAAAAAAATGAACTCCATGGAGGAGGCAGAGACATGTGGCCCAAGCTCTCCTTGGCCCACCTGAGGGTGCTGCAGAGGGAGGACACCGCCTTCCCTTCAACCCAGAAAGTGCCACCATCGCAGCACCCCCAAGAACAAGCAGCTTTTTATCCCAGCTCTAGGTTACTCACACAGCATCATGTGCTGCTGATGGGCAGTTGGGTACAGCTACCTAATTAGTCTTTAAAAAGATAAAACTTCTCCACTTCCCAGGTAGGTGGATTTTGCTATGGGGAGAGCCCCAAGGTAGTGGAATGATTTGGGTGTCTTGTCCTGTGAAAACCGAAGGCAGATTTGTTGAGCTGGTGATGGGTTCGCTCTCAGAGGGGAGGGCTGGCAGAGCTGTGGGAGTCTCCAGCAGCCCCCTCACACAATAAATGAAGAGCCCCACCCATGCCCCTGAAGGCAAAGGGCCGTGAGCTTTGCTACAGTCAAAGGATACAGGGGATGGGGGACACTCGCAGCCTACAGGAAGTGTCCTGAACCCAGGGATTGCAGCCGGCTTGACAGACTAGTCCCCATGGAATATCTGCTGCCTGTAAGAGGGATAACAGCGACCACAGCTACTCTATACGGCTTTCCCTTGGTGTTGGGGGGGGGAGGGGAGACCATGTCAGGCAGTACCGCCCTCCTGAAGCTTTACCCCTTCACTTCAGGATGGGATGTGGAGGCTAAGGCTACTCCTGATGTCACACAAAGGACCATGATCATGTCCTTTATGGGCAGGCCCGAAACCTGAACACCAAGAAGGTGAGGGTAGCTAAACAAGATTTTGTGCGGTCAAAGCTTGACAGTCAAAAACAGAACCCGAGGACGGCCCGGTGGTGCAGACGGCCGAGGCACTGGACATCTCACCTCACAGCACGCCAGCAACCTGGGTTCGTCGGCATGGGGAAGAGGGTGGAGCTGCCGACAGGCAGCTCTCCTCTCCTCTCTGGGGAGGTGATATGGCATCCCTTGCTCATGGCTGCCCCCTGGTGGAGGTCGAGGGGCTGCACAAGCAGGGTGCCGGTGATAGGCCAGTGGGGCAGGCGGTGGGTCGTTAAGGTGTAAGGTGCACGTGTCCTCACACACATGCAACCTTCTCCTGGGGCACTTTCGGGGAGGGGAAGGAATGGGAGAAAATGAGGAAAAAAAAAAAAGCGCAGGATGGCTGATCAACTCTATCAGCAGGCACGCCCGGACCGGCATAAGGTGTTCTCGGTAATTCCAGGGACAGAACTGGAGCCGGGCCAGATGGGGGCTGTACGGGGGAAGGAGAATAAAGCTTTGTACAAAAAAAAAAAAACACACAACTGAACCACAGAAAGTTCTGGGGGGTTATCTCTGATTTGTTGGGGAAACATAAATATTCCTCAGTAGCTGTTTTGCCTCCGGGGGCTGGACTTGTTAATGCCTTTAATGATTATTTTATTAAGGTGGGTACCCAGGATTCAGCTGATGGGCCCAGTAAGTATTGCTAACTTACCAGCCACAGAGCAGGCCTTGATGGGTATCAATTCTGATGCCAGACAGCCAGGTGGGTTTGAGGTTGAACATATTTCCCCAGAAGAGGTCCATATGGAACTTATAAAAATAAATACCTCCAAGGCTATAGGTCATGATGGAATCCCTTCCAGACTTTTGAGGTATGCGGCCCCTAGCTTAGCATTTCTTTTGGCCCATATTTTTAATTTATCTTGTACGAGTGGTGAATTCCCAGAGGGGTGGAAGATGGCCAAGGTTAGACCAGTATTTAAAAAAAAAAAAAAATCAGGAAATAAGACTGAGTTGGGCAATTATCGGCTCATCTCATTGCTGCTGCAGGTCTCAAAGTTTTGAGAAAATTCTCTCATGTCAACTAAAGGCTTTCCTAGAAGATACATTATTGTCTCCCTTTTAACTGGGCTTTAGGTCCCTTCACAGCACTCAAACAGTTCTCACAAAAGTGGTAAATGATCTCCAACCGAGTCTGGACAGGAGGCTAATGGTAGGTGCCCTTTTTATTGATCTTTCAAAGGCCTTTGATACCCAAAACTAGGGATGCAGTGAAATTAAATTTTGCTGGCGAAATTGCATCGAAATCAGCAATTTCGCCATGCAAAATCCGATGAAATTTCTCATTTTCGCCCTGTGAGCAGTCCAACAATGGCGAAATTTCACCTGTGAGTGACAAAATTCTGCCAGCAGTGGCGGAATTTCACCTGCAGTGGTGAAATTTGCCCAGGTGCGAAATTTTGCGTAATGCACTAATTACGTGAAATATTCCAGTTTCACCCAACACTACCCGGAACAATCGGGTGCTCCTGTCCAGACTCAGGGAAATCAGCTTGTCTCTCCCAACCCCCTTTTCGATGAAATGGTTTTCTCCCTACTTGATGGGATGTAGTCAGTTTGTGGAAGCTGGCCCCTTTAAATCTGCAATTTTGGAATTAAGAAGTAAAGTTCCCCAGGGATCAATCTTGGGGCCTCTACTTTTTGATATTTATATAAATGAACTTAAGTTCCAATCTCTGGATGTTCAGTATCATCTGTATGCAGATACCATACTGTATGTAGAGGGGCTTGTCTAGGTGCAATTGGCCTTTGATTAGGGTCAGGACTTTAAAGATATACAGTGTGGTCCAGAATTCAAGTAAAACGCAGACACTTGTTTAGAAACAAACATAATATACACGATCCCAAATTGGAAAGTATTACTTTGGACGGCTCAGTTATAAAGCAGGTTGACCAATATAAAATATCTTGGTACCTGGCCTGACTTCCACTTAAACTGGGCATGTCACATAGATTCACTTATAGGAGGCATGAATAAAAAGTTAGGTGCCCTTTTTTAGGTACAAAAGGTTCATCAGAATGTATTTAATTCCCTGTTACTCCCAGTCCGTGATCATGGAGATACACTCTATAGAGGGGCTATTAGCTCACTTTTAAATAAAGTGGACTAAGTGTTCCATAGACTGGCTCGTTTTATTTTAGAAGCTCCTATAGAACCCACAGATGTTTCCTATTTAATGAGTTAAACTGGGATAATTCATCTGTGAGAAGAAATTTACATTTACTATACTTCATGGTTAAGGTCTGGAATCACAGAGTTCCCGACTACATTGCTGATTTGTTTGAGTTTAGGGAGCTTTGAAGGTGACTAAGGACATTACAGGGTGTTTAGGTTCTCCTCAATTGTAATCTGAATATTGGGAGATCCTCCATATTCTTTAGAGGAGCCTCCCTATCTTCGCATTTAAGACATCTTGTGACCAAAATCAATATTCCAGAATTTATCAAGTGGTGTACAATTTGATCTAACAATGCTAATATCTGCAATCACTGCAATGCACTTTAAAGACTGATCTGGAAGTCTCTATTGTAGGTGTAGTCAACTATTTAATGTCTATATTGTATGTATGTTATATGTGAAACTTATGTACCTGACTTGTCCTGGAACTTCACTGAAAATGAGCTTTGTTCAACTGAATGTATTCCATTATTCGAATTAATACACATTATTTACTTCTACATTGATGGCACCTCTCCCCAGTCCCCTGCGTAGTATCTGGTTTCTCTCCGTCGAGCCCGCGTCATGAGGGCGGTGAAGGGGATGCTGCCTTGATTGGGAACCCCTCACCCTGCAACAGAGGAGGTGAAACCAGTAATGAAATCCAATCGAATGGCTTGCCAACAAACGCAAGGCGAATGGAGTTGCAGGTCATGTTTAAAACTAACTTGAATTAAACACCGCTACTCTTAATTCCCGACGTAATTTTTTTTTTTTTTCTTCATGTCTTGGTGTTTTCATGTTTGCGTGCCAAAGGTTAGCAAACAGTGTAATCAGTCTGAGCTCTCAGAGAGCTTTTGGTGGTTTAGCCCTCCTCCATGAATCACAGCTTCAGAATACCCAATCACCTCCCCAATTCTGCCACTTTTCCTTTTCAGGTATTGGGCCAAGCCCAGGGCTGGAAAGTACAAGCTGGAAGAGGGGTTTCTTGTGCAGCTTGTACTTCCTACAGCCAATGTTTCCTGTGCAGTTAGTTCCACGTAACTTGTGAAGTGCTTTGTTTCACTTGGTCCTGGGAACGGCTGATGCTGCACAATGGCCAAGTCTTCCTCCAGTCTGTGGGAGCCCTGTGATAGGAAAGTTATAATACTGCGCTACGGGCTTTATAGCCCATTTCCTTATGACAGTGCTAGTCTTTTGAGACTGATTTTGTTTTATGTAGTCCACAGCAGGGGAGAAAGTATCATAACTTTAACAAAAGAGACAGCCAGCAATCCTTTCCACTTCATGGTCTGATGGCTCAGGCATTTTGCGAGTTCTAACCTGTCAGAATGCCTGTAGAACTCTGTGGTATTGTTACAACAGGTGTTTTGTATATGTTACAGCATCATGTAATAAAAAAAGAAAGCCTCCACTCAACTAATAGATGCCCTATGTAGTTCAGCAGTGTTATTTATTTATTTATTTATTACATGATGCTTTAACAGATATAAAACGCGGTTGTAAATATTCGCCCGAGACTCTGTGGGGCACACCCACATACCTTCCCTGGTTAGATGTCACAAACTGTCTGAAAGAGGGGGTGGGGCCAGCAGGCCAAGAAGTGGAAGACAGCGGCTGTCCGCCAACTCTACAGCCAAAGTTACAATCCCTTCTGTCTCACTGTGGACCACACCAAAATTTATCATTTCTGTCTCAAAAGATTAGTACAGTAATAAGGTAAAGGGCCATTGTGCCAAAAAAAAAAAGAGAGGCACAACAGTAATCTTAGCAATTTAACATCCACCTCAACACTTCCTTTACCTTCAGCAGGTGTTTAATACTGCCCCCCAGGACCACCCCCTCCCAGCTGGCACAGCAATTACTACAAAAAAAAAAATCTACCTCTGCAAGTGCCTTCCAATTCCAGCTGAACAAGTACATTACTGGTGGTGGGTGCTCAGGCCCACCATTGCGATCCAACCCCACAACCCATTTAATTATTAAATTACTTAAATTTGCGATTACGAGTAGCTAACAGGAAAATAGGTTTTACTTATTGAAAAATGTGTTATTTATGTAAAGAACTTTATGTTCCATTTAATATACTTGCTCTATGTTGGGTCCCGAGCTTCAGGATAAGGTGCCAGGAAATAAAATTGCCTTGCCGATTACAAATTCACTCTGACACTGGGGTGCCAAACTGCTGGTGCTGGCAAACACCACCCCTCCCCTGACACAGTCTGCAACGCCAGGGAGCCCAACCCCTAGTGTTGCCAAACACCACATCATCACTGTGGTGCTCAAGCCCATATTGGATACCTGAAAAACCGTCCTTACTTTTTTTTTTTTTTTTTAAACTTGGGGAGGAGGGAAGAGACAAAAAATGTCTAATGATGTCATCTAGCCCCACCCCCAACCAGATCCTCATTTGCCCAACTAGAGTCCCAAGGAGTAATACTCTCAGGACTAGCAAAGATCCTTTCCCTGCCATGCTTGACTGTGAACTGACTGCAAGCAAGTTCTACTTTTTAATGTGTTTTGAACTTTTACTCATAACTTTCATTCTTTTATTTAGGTGTTTTATCCCAAATTGTTCAACATCATCTTTTTTTTTTTTTTTTTACTCTGCCTCAGGAACAGAACAGGTGAAATGTTTCAGATCCCCTCTGAAACTTGTTTTCACTCGCTGCACATCACCTTTTGGACAAGATTAAAAAAATTACACCTGTCAATCACAAGGTGGGGTAATTTGAGGTTTTATATTATCCTGGTAGGTGTACTGCATCCAGACTACATCATACAAAATATAAAATTCCACACAAGGACAAGTATAAATAGATTATGTTATACACGTGCATTTTCACCTCAAAATCATGCACCTAGGGTACAGAAACAGAGGGGCGGAGTATAAACAAACAGAGAAGAGGATTTGATGGTCACCACACAAAAAGGGACCTGAAGTAATCATATCGGATGGCGGCAAGGCAGTGGGTAGGGCCAGAAGGATGCTGGGGTGCATAGGGAGGGGTATCACTAGTAGGAGGAGGGAGGAGAGAGGTGGTGTTACCATTGTGTAGTTCATTGGTGAAACCCCATCTGGAGTACTGTGTTCATTTCTGGAGACCACATCTCAGGAATGACATAGAAAGGATGTAGGCTTTTTAGAGAAAGGCAACTAAAATGGTGCAGGGACCGCACCAAAAGCCCTGTGACAAGAAGCTGAGGGATCTGAATATGTACACCCTGGAGGAGAGGAGGGGACATGATAGAGACCTACAAATACCTCACTGGCATGAATAAGGTACAGGTGGGGAGTATTTTTCAGAGGGGAAGGTGCACAAGAAGTAGGGCCCTTACAAGGAAGCTGGAAAGGGGGGAAATGTAGGAGGGATGTGAGGAAGAACTTCTTTATGGAAAGAGTGGTAGATGCCTGGAACAGTCTTCCAGCTGAAGTAGTAGAGGCAAAAACAGTGGTTGGCTTCAAACATGCATAGGATAGGCACAATGGAATCTTACTTTCAAGGTTGGGCTACTAAGCTACAAAGCCCTACATGGGATGGGCCCTGTGCAACCTAAAGCAAGTTACTTAACCTCCCACTACTCCAGTCCACCCAACTGCAGAAATGGGTAGAAGCAGGACCCCACTGGAAATGAGATGTTGCATCTCAGTTGAACTATCCTGCATAAAAATATTTCTAAAATAAAATGCAATGACCGCAGTGCACGCTGCTAAGCTTTAGTTTAATGTCCACACTTACCCTAGATCCTTTTCTTCAGTTGGGCAGTCCATGGTTTCACCACATAGGGTGCATGTGTGACCCAGATTCCTCATATGTAGTAACTTGCATCACCCCCATTAAATTCAAGCCCCCATTTCTCATGCATCCCTCTGTGCGCGGGTCTCCCTGTAGCGCATACCCCTCCTTGATTGTGTATGCTGATGTCCAACACATGAATTTTTTTTTTTGTTACAGAACAGGAAAGCAGTAGGTTGTGGAAAACACTGACAATTAGGCTTAGAAGTTTAACAGTACACAGTGTGCAGCAGGTGGCAGTGAACAAAATATGTCTTAAATTGTTCGAATATCACAACACTATGTTACTATATTAAACAAGGTGGTAAATTTAGGGGTAACATAAGCAGATATTCTCCCAGAAGGCAGTGAACCAGTGATCAGCCTACTAGACAGTGGACATGTACACAACACAGACCTTCAAGGTAAGCCTAAAAAATGTTCCTTCACCAAGGGAATACAAGGGCACCCAGGTAGTAGGGTGGATAGGGGAATCCCTATAAATGGGTACACATTTACACTTTGTTGGCTCTGCTTATGAAACCAGGAGCATACTTCATGGACCTGGAGTCTCTTCTGATCTTAATAGTAAGTTACTATGCAGATATGAAACATAGTTTAAATTATTCAATTTTCTGTAGATCTTTAATTTGAAAATTAAAGAAAAAATCATTACATTAAAAAGCAAGGGACAGAGTAAGATACAACCAGGTATTTGCAAAGACAGATTTATTAAATACACTGATCAAACCTGAACTAATGCAAAAAACAGTACAAATTTCAACATCAGTCCTGGAAAACTTTGGTACATGTCAATACGAGAATCAACATTTACAAACATTTCTGGCTGTACAGTTTATGGCAGTAAAACTACAATATTGGCTATGTCAGTGCTTTCTCTTACCACTCAATTATATCTGGTTTTAAATAGCTGCTTCTTCCTGAGGCAGATGAAACTCATGGAAGAATTCTACACACCTTGGGATAGCAACTCCCACTGGCTAGTAAGGTACCAGAAATTAAAAAGGCTTTTTTTTTTTTTTGCACTAAAAGCTATATGGCAAAGTTTTGTTTACTCAGACATGCATGTAAAGAATTATTTTTAGCACATCGTGCTAATGGGGGGGAGGGGAGAAGGCTGGTGCCTCTTCACATGGATGTTCCCCTTACAGGAGAACTGTGCTGAACCTGCATCCCCAGAAGTTTTTTTTTTTTTTTCTTCTAATATACTGGATTTCATTCTGTTCCTGTTCTGTCTTTATTGGTCATTCAGCACTCAGTGTTTTCTGATTTTATGCAAATGATGGCATTAGTAAGCACCATTTTAGAACTGTATGATATAGTTTATGTCCCCAGTTACCACAGAGTTCTGCAGGAGGACATGGATGCATTGTGTTAACAATGCAAGTTCTTAAAGACATAAAACTACATCATACAGTTCTGTAATGGTCCTGACCACCAGAGTTTAAAGGGGAACAGTCAGCACGAAGGGCCCCACACCCAAGTGTACGACTAGTCCCAATTTGCACTTTGTGTTCAATATTTTTTTTTTTTTTTAATTAAACTTGACATTTACAGTAGCATAGTAACCAATTTTGCTTACTCCATGCTGGCATTGTTTGTAACTACAAATCCCAGAATCCATTACAGTTGACATTGGAGCTGGACTGCAGCAGTGGGAGCTTCAATAGCCTCCAGTGCGTATCTGAGCTTTTCAAAGATCCGATCAGATGTTTTTTGGGGTCCTGCTGTTCTCCCAGGGTTACGTACAGTCTTCTGTGACTGTACTTGGCCCCAGGAGGACAGCGGGACCAGCAAACGAAGAATCAGAGCGTATATAAACTCTAACATGCACTGCAGGCTATTGAATCTCACGCTGCTGCAGTTCTGCTCTCATGTCAGCTGCAGGGGATTCTGGGATTTGTAGCTGCAGAAAATGTCAGCCTGGAAGTCAGCAGAATCTGTCCGATACAGTCTACTATACAGCAGTAAATAGAAAAACACACACACACAAAAAAAAAAAAAAAAACTTTTGCACACAAAGCACAAATTGGGACCAGCCACACATTTTGGTCTGGAGTTCTTAAATGCCGACTTTTACAGTTTAAAATCAGAAAACATCCAATGTATGTAGTAAGAGTCTCGTAAAGATGGAACAGTAACAATTTCAGGAAATTGTATGTATTAACTTACTAAGAAGAAAGTGATGTGAATATTGATGTATATGTTGATTTTTAATTTAAATAAAAACTTTATTATGGGGAAAAAAAAAAAGATGGAACAGTAACAGAATGTGAACTGGTGTTTGAAACACAGCTTCTACAGAAACCACTGACTTGCAGGTTCAACAGAACTGCACATTTGCTCCAATTGTAGCAGCAGATTTTTAAATGCCAGTGCCAACTCTGTTACTGCTCCATCTCTACAGGCTGTTTGTTTAGTTCTCTCTAGCGGGCGTTTCTGATTTACAAACTGCTGGCAAGAACCATTTTAGAAGTGTCTGATGATGTTTATCTCCCTTGCTCAGCTCTTTTGTTTACACAATGTATCCATGTTCTACTACAGAACTCTGTAAGGAGGACATTAACTATATCATACCATTCTAAAATAGCACTTAACACCAGAGTGTAAAATCAGAAACAACCACTGGGGTTACAAATAGGCCAGTACACAACAACATAACCAGTATTTAAAAAAAACTGTTTCTACTGGGAAATGTGACTTTAAGGTTCACAGTTTAGCTCTTCTTTAAATAACTCTCTGCATTTCTTTTTATTCTTGTCAGGTTACATGGAAACCAGATCACTGTCCCCTGGAGTTGATGAGCTTTTACTGCTCAGCCCTTTGCAGACATCCTAACCGTCCATGTTGGTCTCCTTACAGGTAGTAGCCTGAAAGATTTCATTTGATTTGAAAAATGTTGATTAACTCAGCAGTCTACAGCACCAACTCTCCCCTATCAACCATGCTTGGGGCTTCAGTGTTCATAATTATGTCCAACCAAAAAAGGAAAAAGAATGGAGATGGTGCAGTCAGTAAAAATAACAGCAGCAGCGTCCCAACATTTCCCCACATTTTGAGGGCCAGTGTCCCATTTTCCCACATTTCAAGGGCAGGGCCAGTGTCCAACATTTTAAGGGTCAGCGTTCCAACATTTATTTACATTTTGAGGACCAGCGTTCCATTTTCCCACATTTTGAGGGTCAATGTCCAACATATCCAACACTGTTAAATGTCAGTGCACCACATTTCAGGGGCAAAAGGGTTGAGAGGTACTCATCACTAGGAGATACTGTGATTACTGCAGGTTTTTTCCGGGACATATCTTGCTACAGGCACATGGTTCGTTCAAGAAGGTCTTCAAACCGTAAAAGTACTCAAAGGTTCTGGTTTTTGGACCTTCTAATATACATGAATTTGCATATTACAAGGAGAATTGTGCTGAAACTGTATGCCATTTTTTCACTTTAGAAGCGATTTTTTAAATACTGGTTCCCATTTCGTTACTGTTCTATGTCTGCAGGCTTTTTAGTTATCCAAGTTGGTATTTATGATTTAAACTCTGGTGTTAAGTGCCATTTTAGAACTGTATGATGTAGTTTGCCACTTGCTCAGCTCTTTCACTGCTGGCGCAATGCGTCCATGCTTCTACTAGAGAACTCAGGGGTTGAGAGGGGCATAAATTACATCATACAGTTCTAAAATGTCACTTTTAGATCATAAACAACCTTGACGTTATTAATAGGCAAGTACAGATGGAACAACAACAGAACTGGAATAAGTATTTAAAAAAAAAAAAACTTATAATGGGAAAATTACTTACCAGTTCAGTGCAATTTTCCTTTAAATATGCTAATTATATGCAAGAGTTTAATTTGCATTGTGAACCTCTATCTGTTCATCAAAAAAGCATATACTTTTTGATAGGTGCATACATTTTTTAGAACTTGTTCATACTGAGGTAGGTAAGGAGTGATAAGGCTTGTATATGCACATGTTGCTTCAGTCAATAATATTGCAGAACACCCCCATTCAATAAAAATGTGTCCAGTCTGTGTTTAAATTCAGTTTTGGTTTTACTAGCTACAATATCAAAAGGTAATGTTCTAGGAGGCTCATTGCTATAGATTTAGTTCTGCCCAAATTCATCGCATCTCAAATTGGCACAGCAGGTCAGTGACATTTTATTACTGCAGCATGCATCTCCAGGGTACAATATTACAATCACGTCACTGGGATATTTCTTTACTGCAACACGAGTCTCGGGGTGCAATATTACAATCAGTGCATGCCGCGGATATATTTTATTACTGCAATGCGCATTTTCATGGTGCAATATTACACTTATTGCATATGGCAGGGATATTTTATCACTACAGCACGCGTCTCGGGGAGGGCAATACTGCAATCATCGCATGTTCTGTTACTACAGCATGCATGTCCGGGGTGCAATATTAAAATAATCACACATCGCCGGGATATTTTACTACTAAAGCACATCTCTCTGGAGTGCAATATTACAATCATTGCATGTTGCTGATTATTTTACTACTACAGCATACCTCTGAGGTGCCTATAATTACATGCCACTGCGATATTTTTATTATAGAACTCATCTACAAAGGCGGCATAAAATATAATCAGCACAGGTCCCATCATATTTTATTACTACAGCATGCATTTCTGTGGTGCAACATTGTAACCCTTGCTTCTCACTGGGATATTTTTTAATTACTACAGCATGCGTATTTGGAGTGCAATATTACAATCATCGCATGTCACTGGATTTTTTTTATTATTATTACTACAGCAAGTCTCGGGGGACCCAATACTACAATCATTGTATGTCACTAGGATGTTATATTACTACAGCACTCATCTCGGGTGCAATATTAATATAATTGCATGTCGATGGGATATTTTACTACTACAGCACATGTCTCGGAGGTGCAATTTTACAATCCTTGCATGTTGCTAGGGTAATTTCTTACTACAGCACATGGCTCCGGAGTGCATTACTACAATCATCGCTAGTCACTGGACTATTCTGTTAGTACAACGCATCTTCAGGGTGTAATATTACAATCACTGCATGCAGCTGGGATATTTTCTTACTACAGCACACATCTTTGGGGTGCCATATTACAAGCATTGCATGTCGCTGGGATATTATATTACTACAGTACACATCTCTGGGTGCAATATTACAGTCACTGCATGTTGCTAAGATATATTACTGCAATGCACGTCTCAGAGGTGTAATATTACAATCACCACGTCACTGGGATATTTTATTACTACAACATGCATCTCCGGGACGCCTATAATTACATGTCACTGGGATGATATTATTATAGAACTCATCTTGGGGGGGGCAAAATATATCAACACAGGTCCCATGATAGTTTATTACTACAGCATGCATTTCTGGGGTGCAGTATTATAACCCTTGCATGTCACTGGGATTTTCTAATTACTACAGCATGCATCTTGGAGTGCAATATTACAATCATCGCATGTCACTGGGATTTTTTTTTTTATTACATGCGTGTCTCCTGGGCGCGAAGTACTACAATCATCGCATGTTCTGTTACTATAGCATGCATCTCCGGGGTGCAATATTAAAATAATCATATGTCACTGGGATATTTTACTACTACAGCACGTCTCCAGAGTGCAATATTACAATCATCGCAGGTCACTGGGCTATTTTATTACTACAGCGCACGTCTTCAGGGTGTAATATTACAATCATTGCATGCAGCTGGGATATTTTCTTACTACAGCACGTGTCTCTGGGGTACAATACTGCAATCACTGCATGTTGCTGGGATATTTTATTACTGCAACATGTGTTTCTGGACTGCAATATTACAATCGTCGCATGTTGTGGATATATTTTATTACTACAGCATGCATCTCCGGGGTGCCTATAATTACGTCACTGGGATATTTATTATTTTAGAACCCATTTCTGGGGGCAAAGTATTATCAGCACAGGTCCCATGATATTCGATTACTAAAGCATGCATTTTCAGAGTGAAATATTACAAGCCTGTCACTGGGATTTTTTGTGTGTGTGTGTGTGTGTGTCTGTGTAGTGTATGTATACACACACACACACACACTATACACACACACACACACTACAGCATGCATCACTGGGATAGATATATATATTTTTTTTTTTTTTTGCTACAGCACGCCTGCAATATTACAATGGGATATTTTATTACGATATTACTATAGCACACATCCCTGGGGTGCAATATTGCAATTATTACATGTCTCTTGGGATATTTTTATTACTATATCTCTAGGGTGTAATATGACAATCAGCACAAGATCTCTAAATGAGATATCAGCACAGGCAAAATGGTTCTGGGGCAGGAGGTTAGGATGGTTACACTAGTCTGTGGGAAGTATCTGGAATTCCACATGCATCTGTGGTTTATATGACATTGACTTCCATGTGCGTCTCTGGTGGAAAATATGGAGTTCCATATGCATTGCTGGGGTATGAGATTCCTTCCTTCCATCCCTCATTCTGCTGACCCGCCTTTCCACCTCTGTACCCCACCAAAAGAGTCCCCCGGGAAGCCTGTGGCAGTTTGAGACACACTGTGAATGCAGCAACTTTGCCCTAACTATCCCTAGCCCCCCCAAAGCAAGCACACTTGTAATGGTCAACAGTAACTGCTGCTCAGAGAGGACAGGGCTGAAATAGCTCTTATCCGTGCAGCCTGTTCACCACCACAGCCTTCAGTGGCTTTTGCTAGAACAAGGAGGAACAGTAATTGGTGTGACACTGTCTATGGCCTTCAACAGCTTTTGCCAGGACTAGCAAGAACAAGAGACAGCATGACCCTCTCCAGTCAGCAACACTGAATAGTGCCCAGAGTCTGCAGTAACCAACTCTGCTCAGTCCGGTCTTAGCCTGCTGAATTTTAATCCCACACTTCAGCAGCAGAGCAGAATTCACCATTTGCAACAGCATAAATCTAAATGTGAAGTGTTGTGTCATCACTGCATCAATCTTGGATCCCAGTTCTGGCTTTAGACATGCAGAAGCCACCAAGCTATAGCCATGCAATACTCAGCATTTTTTGTTTTTGTTTTTTTTTGACAAAGGGCTACTAGTTTTTTATGCCAGCAAAATCACCCATTGGACAAACAGCACCCCCTGTGGCAGCTCAGTTCTGATACAGTCCACAACCGTGGCTAAGAGCTGGGCTGTCAACGAGACAGACTGGATATCAAGTTACAGCAAAACGGTTTGTGTCCAATAACGAGACTGTATTTGTTGTTCCCCCTGGAATTAAAGAACTTCTGCAGACATGCGCTTTACTTTAGCATAATTCAGCAATTATATACCCATAGAGATGGTCATCTATGAGTAAGGAGGAGAAGGACCTGGGGGTCATAGTACCGGGACGCATGAATACCTCTGCTCAGTGCAGGAGGGCAGCGACTAGGGCCAATAGGATGCTGGGATGCACCATGTGGGGATTCTCATCCAGGCACAAAGAGGTGATCCTGCCCCTTTACAGGTCCTTGGTCAGGCCAAAGTTGGAGTACTGCGTGCAATACTGGTGTTTGTACCGGAGGAAAGATGTCAGGCTTCTCGAGAGGATGTAGCACAGGGCGAATAAAAAATGATACAGGGGATGGAGGGCAGAATCTACAAGGAAAGGCTGAGTCATCTGGGTTTGTTCACCCAGGAAAAGGGAAAGGAAGGGATTGGGGAAGAGACATGATCGAGACTTAAATACTGGAGGAGGGAATCAACAAACCTGGTGTAAAGGGGCTGTTTAAGCAAAGGAAAGGAAGGGAAGGGACATGAGGGGGCATGGGCTGAGATTGAAGGGGGGTGGGTTCAAAAGGGAGTTGAGATGAGATGACATTTCACAGAGAGGGTTGTGTCGAATTGGAATGCTCTGCTAGAGGGGTGGTAGCATGCAAGATGGGGACTTTCAAAAGGGCATAGGACAAGGCACGGGAGGGGCAGCTGCACATACGAGCAGACTAGATAGACCGTAAGGCCCATTTCTGCTGGCAAGTTTCATATGTTCGCATGTAATGGCACACCTTGGGTTATACACCCATAAAGTGCATTATCCACATGACTTACAGTTAGGCCCTGGAAAGTCTCATTGCAATTACAACTCTGCTGCACTGATTTTTCATTTTAAAACTTTGTTCATGAGGTTCAGCAAGTTAAGTAACTCTGATCTGTGCTATTGTGCTGAAATAATCATGTGACCACATCGGACCAATTGCATGCCTCTGTTTATCTGACCCATTTTATGATCCGGCTTATACTGCACATATTTTCTGTATGCCTCTCCCTCCCAGCCACACGCAAATGACAGTATCTGTATCCAATATGGACGCTCCTGGCCACTCACCTACATCTGGAAGTGGCTGTCCTCTGAGTGTGCCATCTTACTGTCTGCAGCAACAGACTGATGGTCTCAACGGAAGATCATCACATCCTGGGCAGACGAGAAGCAGATGGAAGTCCATATGTAAACAAAGATCCTATTTTGTGATGCTATATTTTGTCTTTTTTTTTGGGGAGATACACCACACAGAAGCTTTAAAAGACTCCCTGACAGTATTTGGGAAACTTTGCAAAAAATCTAACATTTATAGTCTGCACCATCCAATTTTCTTTATTACTTCATATATTTTCTGTCATTTAGTTCATTTTTTTATTACTGAAAGAGTTGTATGACAACAAGATCCCTGTCCCCTAGACTATCTTTTCTTTCTGTTTCCTGACATCACAATCCCGTTTATGACATCATAAGTCTCTCCACAGCAACAGATTGTGATGTCATAAAACAGAATTGTGATTTTAGGTGTAGACAAGCAGCCAGAGCTGAAAGGCTAGTGATACGGTTTTCATGCAAATACCCTTATTAATAAGAAAATAAGGGTAATTACAGAATAAAATACGAAATAAGCTACATTTGTCAATATTAAAAAAAAAATTGTGTTGAAACATTACATTTTAAAAGTTTTACTGGATGGCATCAGTAGATCCTGACATCCAGGTAAAGTTTTGTGGTGTGTGTTCTGGGTCATAGTGCAAAGGTGATTTTTAGACACAGTGATCACTTCTCATTTTGTATATGCAGGTGCAGAGCTCTGGATCTCGGGTGTGGGGTTGGCGGCTTTGGACCAAGGGTTAACACTCCCACAGTATGTTTTTGGCTCCCTCCCCCAGAATGTCTGTGATCCAGGCTGCACTGCTGAGAAGAAAAACGCTACTCCTCAGCTACTAACAGCAGCAACTCCAGGTGAGAGTCTAGCAAAAAATAATTTGCTGGGCCTCAGCAGTAACACACACTGAAACATGGTAAAGACTAAAACTTCGCCATGTGCCTGGTAACTAGCGTGCTTCTCAACGTCCTGCCTCTTACTAATTTCAGCTACAATTTATAAAAATATTAACATGCCTAGCAAGTCTAGTGTTATAGGTAAATCCTGTGCTGCACAACACAGAGGATAATGCTCGAGTTACAGTGGTTAACCATGATGTGATCGCCTCAAGCAGTTGCCAGGTCAACCAAGTAAACCCTGAGAGCGCAGCTCGAGAGGTTTACAGTCGTCATGGCAACTGTGAGGTGATTGCCATTACTGAGGCACTGTATTTTACATTGTATGGAACTACTAGCCACTGTGGGGGGAAAATGCAGTTTTTTTTCAATGTGCGTTTGTTCTGCTTGGCTATGAATGCCTCCTGGTCTGAATGTTGAGCAACTGAAGTGCTGAAATTAGCCATTGTGATCTATATTGCAGCGGGTCTGTAACCTTCTGAATGGAATGTGTGTGTTTTGAACGAATGTCCAAGCAGCAGATCACCTTTCCTTTCCAAGAATTTTGACAGGAGGTGACATTCTATCTCGTAATCCCATCATTATGTCAGTTAAGCAAGGTTTACAGCATACTGATGTCATAATGGGGGGAATTATCAGGTTATAAACTGATTGAAAATAGGGGTTACTAGACACTGTCCATACATTAGATTTCATTTCTCAATCCAAATTTTTGCCAGGTTTACACTGGTATTCCTGAAACACATGTGGTGCCCATCTTTTTTTTTGGTGGGGGGGGGGGGGCGCAAAAATATATAAAATACTCAAATTTGGTGTAACTAAAAAATGTTACCACTAAATAAAACTGAAAGATGCCCATTTTGCTACCAAAAAAAAAAAGTCAGGGACAAGGTATAAAGAGCTACTGCTGCCTCAGAGAAAAATTTAACATAATGACTTACAATTCTGCCTGTATACCATTTATACACGGTACAATTCTGCCTGCATACCATTTATGTTTTATATATTTCTCCTCTCAATTACTGATTACAAAGGAAATTTGCATGACTCTATGATCTGTATCTCTTAGAATCTGCCTTTATAGTTTACTCCCTACTTCAAGTCATAATCCTCTGTTGTGACATCACAATCTGTTGCCATGGAGTAATCGTGATACCACAAGGAGTGCTCTATGGAAGTTAGTAGAATAAGGGACTTACTGGGAAATACATTTTCTGAAGAAAAACAAACTTGTAGTTCTAATGTTCAACATTATTTTGTGCTTACAATCCCTACATTTAGTCATGGAAACACAGATTTTAGGGTAGAGAGAGAAAGATAAATTGTAAGGCAAAATCAGGGACAGCTGACGAGGTAAAGTCACAAGATCTTTGTACCCACCCTGTGCCACACTCATTCTTTGCCCCTAGAGTTGCATTTGCTACAACACTGCCTCTTCTGCAAACACCTTGCAAATAAAGTCACATTTCTGACACGAGCCCCAGATAGCCAACAAATCACTATCTAATGACGTTATGTTCATTCTTTTTTCAGCAGGAAGGGGGAGTGGCTGGCGAATATTTTACTAAAATCCTAACAAGTCTGAAGCTGAAGTGCTGAAATGACAGAGGTCAGTGTCAGCGAGCCATCTTGTGCGCTGCGCGGTGACTGTACTAACAGCAGGGCAAGGGTAGAAGGGGTTGGGGATTCTGCAGCAAAAAAGGGGGTAAAGTTCAATAACCCCTCCCCACCCTTAAGCAGATAAGAAAATGGTGGGGGCCAAGAAATATGATTGTCACAAGACTCGCAGATATAACATTTCATTTCCCAATTTTAAATATCTGCGTGCTCTGCTGATATTGCCTAAGGGACCGGGGGGATTGGGATCTGCATCAATGCTATCCTTTAATGCTGCACTAGCCAGGAAGGGTCAAAGCTAATCAAAGGAAGAGTTTTCAAGTCTTGATCACTCCAGTGTAACTGACCACTTCAGAGTCCTAAATGTTACAGCAGCAACTAAAACAGGCAACAAAGAGTTAGCATTACATTCATATTGATTCAAATACAGAGGGCAGCAGGGCTGAGACAAACAAGACATGTGCACGTACACACCTGGTTAGAGTCCCACAGAGGACTAGGCAGGGTGCAGACGTGTGATTAAAGTTTTGTAGTCAGTAGCCAGCAGGGCTAGTGGCTGAGAAAACCCACTGGACCACTCAGACACTGCACTTGCCCAACTGGTGCATTTACTGAACTCTTATCCCTCCCCAATATAAGCGGGTAGATGTAGTGAAAGGAAACACAGCCCAATACTAACTGTAGTATTTGGATGGTGGTCTGGTACTGGTTTCAGACCCTGCAGACATGTACCTTGGCTCGGAATCTAACAGGAGTCGGGTGGCAGTCATAGTCTCAACCAATCATGGCGTGAAGATCAACACCCACTGAAACCACGAACAGGGCAGAATTCACACATGAAGGCCAAGCCAGCGCAGTGGTAGCGCTACTGCTCGTGATGCCAGCAGGTTCAGAAGTGAACCTAGGTCACCAGGGCCAGCTGAGGGGAGCTGAAGCGAGCATCTCAAAGGACATCCTCCTTCTTTGTGGAGGGGGGGGCTAGGACAGTTGGCTCCCACACTATACAACAACCACCTGGCTGACAAGTGGCAGTGCGCTCTGAGCAGCTTACAGAGCGGGGAGGAGGAAACGCAGATGGTGACATGCTTTGCACACTGCATGCATTGTGCTTACACACACACTCCGGTGTTTACATCCCACAGGGGAAGAAGAAGCTGAAGAAAAATGCCAGGCAGTGCAGCACGAGAGTTTTGACCCCTCACAGGGCCCTCTCCCGCAAACCAGATCCACTGGCCAGCGATGGGGGAACGTGCTGGCCCCACCACAGAGAGTTGGCCATGGGGGAAAAATGCAGGATCAAAGTAAGTTCCCAGAGATGCTGGGTAATGGGGCTCGTGGGAGTCGGACCAAGAAGGGGGCCTGCACCAGGAAAGGAGAAAAACAGGTTAACAAAAAAAAATTTAACAAAATGTCAGATCTGTCTTTCTGGATGTAAAGGGCATGCCAAGAGTGCAATTTTGGTAGTCAAGCATGAACTGTTACATTGAAAGAGGAGACATGCTACCAGCCCAGTATCGCTGGGCCTATTTCTAAAGTAAATAAAGTATTTGTATTATCAGTAGTAAACATCACGCTCATCAATTACTCAGATTTAGTGCACAGTAAAGTCATTATTCATCGATCTGAATGCTCCTGCAGGTGTTAAGGAATACCCTTTCATTGTGTGGAAGACTCTTGAGCTGGTAGGAGCTCAGTCAGATCGACAAAATACAAACAAAATCCATTCTGCATCTATGAAGGAGGAGAGTCAACCTCTGCCCAATTTTCACATCTGCAACTTCCAAACTTGCCCCCAGAGTTTGCTTTGGGGGCTTTGACACCCATCATGTTCAGAATGATCAACTTGGGTGGGAGAGTCAACTGCTACATCCCATGCAAGGCTTAGAAAAATTTATCGTCAATTCTGAAATGAGGTCGGGTGACGTCGTCTGGGTTAAGAAAGACTGAAATAGACTTCCCTTGGTTCTCTGTCACCAGCTGCTGGATTTTTCTGGCCAGGTGGTCATCCTTACGGTTGATGTCAGTCGGCATTCCGTCCGATGGTGAGGCGTTCACCCCAGCAGCAGAGCCCCTGCTCCGCAGCTCCTGGGCCAACTTATTGGCTGCCTTTGCATGCTCAATGGCGGTGCGCAGGTGCTCCGAAGGGTCGGCCCGGACAGAAGACAGCTTCCGAGCCAACAGCAGACACGTTTCATCCGGGAGGTGCTCAAACATGTTACACTGGGGAAGAAAATAGTTGGGGCAGGACTTGTTGACCAGGCAGTGGGATAGGTCATCGATAAGGCCCAAAAGGAAGTGGGCAGAGTTTTCTTCCTGAGACAGGTAGCTGCTGGGCAGACGGTCACAGGCCCAAAGCATCATGGTACGCAGGTGATACGGGCTGATTGCCCTTGGCCGAGAGAGCAGTTTGATAATTACAGCTTTGCAAGCCTGGAAGGCCTGCATGAGGGGGACAGATATGCACTTCTTCAGCTGAACCTCACTTCTGGAAAAAGCAAGTCTCCACTCATTCTCTGGCACCCCAACATGTGAGCAGGAGGGCACCAGGTAGAAGCCGCTGATGGCTTCCTCCTCTGTAATTTTGCCATCCCAAAAATGGTTCTCCATCAGCCAGGTCTGGGCCACAGCTGGCCACCCTTTGAACGACACCACGGGTATTATGTCGTAGAGCAATCGGCTAGTCCCCACAGTAAGGAGAACAGTGGTCACAGTCCCATTTTTCTCTACCTTCTCAACCCTGGGCATGCCCCTCTGCGGATTTTTCCTGATCTCTGCGATGACAACCATAATTGACGTGGCAAACCAGTCCGCCACCTTCGTTGGTGAGAAATAATAGCCGGGCCCACCATTGGAGGGCTCCGTTGCGGAACAGCAGTCCTTCCACTTTTCGACAGTTTCTTGGGCAAAGAGGCGCAAGCTGAGCCAGGAGTGACAGGGGGCAGAGTGCCGCATGTCCAGGGTAACTGGCTGGTTCCGATCATGGAGCTTCAGGGCAGGCACCAGCAAAGTGAAATCAATATCGTAGTCTGTGCCCCGGGCATAGTCACCAACGTCATCGGGATTCATATCCACCACTCCCTCACGTACACTGCCGGAGAGCAGGAGGTACTCATTGGCTATCGGAAGCTTGTTGTCCAGTTTCTGCACCAGACCTACAGGAATACAAAAAGGAGGGAAACTGTATCATTTATTTATTTTATAAATCACACATACACACTTATGCAATAGGGGTGGAGATAACAGTGTGTGATAAATCAGTTTACCAGAGTAACTGTGTACATAAATTTCACTTATGTATACAGTGCTTATGTCAGCCGTTTATCCACAAGGTGCTTATGTCATTTAGAATGTTCAGCCTCAGTAACAATATTAACCATATTCAAATGTGAATAACTTTAAAACGAAAAATGATAGCATGGTACTGTGGACACAAAAGTTGTTCAGCATAAAAATATCTACAAAATGAGAGGTGTTAATCATTTCTAGATTCCTTTTAGATTTTCTATAATCAAACAAATGGTAGAAAATTCTGTTTTTATTCACTTTGACTAACAAATGCCCCCTACAAAAACAAAAGAACTGCATAAATGAAATACGCAATGAAAAACGTGTGTAATAAAATTATTTATCTGCACTCTAGCAGTTTGACCTCTGACACTTCACTCGTGGCTTACCAGAGGTCAAACTGCTCTTGTGCAGATAAATTTATTACATTTTCTTCCATTGCGTATCATTCATACATAAACACACACACACACACACTTTAAGGGGTGTGGTATTCCTGGATGCAATACCACTAGTATTTTGTACATACTTAAATCTTGCTATTTAGGAAACTGACAATTTACCCATTTTTAGTCTGGGATCATGAAGCGTTATAAGGTCTGAGGTAGCAGGCAACGAATTAACTTCATAAACATAGAAAACAGATTGTGTCAGTAGAAAAAAAGCACAGAAGTACATCAAGTCTGCCCGTTTAAAGAACTGCAGACCATATATTTAAAGTAAAATTAAAGTGTCAAAGAAGGGGCTCTCTGACTAGGACTGCTGTCGAAATGCTGGGCTGACTGATGTTTTCAGCCAAATCAGTGCTCCAACAACATATTTTGAATGTTTTGTATTGGAACTAAAAGTTTAAAGCTTATTCCACTTTAAAGACGTGGTCGGCAGTTCTTTGAGTGCGGTGGCTACTTGCCTCACTTTAATACTAAGCAGGTCTGATAACCTACTACTGCACCTCGTCCTCTGCACCAACTGAGCACGAACCCACCTTTCTTGCTGTGAAGTCTGCTCATTTCCCTGCTGAAACCAGAGATCCACTATTCCTAGTGGCTGACAGCAAGTCCCTTCCTTCCCAGGCTCCACGGTGAGTCAGAGGAAAGAAGATGGTGCATCTTAAGGAGAGCCGTTCTCTCTCTCTGGGAGGAGGGTTCCTGCATCCTGCTCTTAGTCTGCCACCTGGTGAAGGATGGGTGAAAAGTGCAGCAGGAGGGCTGCCCTCAGATGCTGGTCTGCACATACAGTGGATCAATGCACACTGGGATCCTGGGGAGAAAATGCTGGAGGACATTTCCTGACCAGCCTGGCGATTCCCTCCCTCAGGCTCCTAACTACCGACTGGACAGGGGTCCAACATCGGGAGAAGAGGAGAGACAAGGAGAAAGAAAGAAAGAACACACACATACACACACATATATTATATATTCTACACACACACTAATTTATCATCAGAAGGGATTTTAGCTTCATCAAATCAGGCCCCCGCCTCATAAGTGAAAACCAGTACACTGTGCAGACGTTAACCAATTTATAGGAACTCCAACCCACCCAATCACACAGGGGGGGGTTCTGCCCCTACGATCCTCCCAAATAGGCCCTGGCCACCCAGGAGGTTCCGCTGTGATCCTCCCCACCACCTTAGGGGTTCTACCGCCATGATTCCCCCAATGATCCACCACACAGTGGGGTCCTGTACCCATGATCCCCACATGCCCCAGCACGTCCCCACATGATCTCCCTACACACCAACACCCAGGGTCCCCTGCGATTCCCCACCCACCCCACCACCCGGGTCCCCTGCGATTCCCTGCCCACCCCACCATCCGGGTCATCTGTGATTCCACTGATAAGAAGAACCTCTGGGCTTATCATGAAGGCTGATACGGTCTCTTTGTCCAATGTCTCCACTAGTAGGCTGTTCCATGTGTTATAGGTTCACAGGAATCGTAGGTTTTATAACCAACCGATGGTTATATTCAGTTGCAAAATTGCTTATAGGAATTTAGCCAATCTGCTTTGAGAACTGCGGGGCTGCTCATCCTGCATGCAGTTGGCATCTAGTGCAGTGGCTTCACATAGCACACCTGACTGCGGCATTTTGGGAGGGGGGGTGGCAGCAATACAAATAAAAAAATCCCCCCCCCCAAACAAAACAATGTACTGAAGACATGCTAGGAAACTTGAGTGATTTAAACAGAGAATAATGAATGAGCTGTACATTATGAAGTTTTTTTATTATTAAGATACCCAAGGTGTGCAACGACAGTGAAGCTCAAGAAGGTTATATGGTTATCACACAGCGAGGGTACATAAAAAAAAAAATAGATAAGATAAAACTTTATAAGCTCTCAGCGGCACAGAGTATTTTTTAAAATAACTGGTGCAGGGTCTTAGAGTGGTGCATTTCCCCACTGTTGCACTGTAAATGAAAGTAATGCATGAGTGCTCTAAACGCCATAACAACTGGGTATGACATACTCGGTTAGCACAGCATTTGATCTCACAGATAATCAATGCAATAAAGGGGGCCACCACGTATTATATAGAGAATAATGGATGGGTAGCTAGTTATATCGAGGATTTTATACACCCACCCTCCCCGAGGGTGGGATGCCACATAACTCGAGGGGTTTATGAAAGCATTCCACCGCAAGAGCGTGTGTAAAATCCTCGTTATAACTAGCTACCCATCTTTTATTTTGTACAATTACTAGGGATCGTTTTTTCACCGAAGCAATTATACAAAATAAATGTAGCCATGGAGCAGAGCTGCAACTGGGGTTTCAAAGAGGTCTGTGGTGGCTCGGCTCCTGACAAAGCAGTTTGAGTTCTTTTTTGTTTACAAATTTGGAAGCAAAACAAGATTTGTACCCAGACATTTTTGTTAAAAAAAAAAAAAAAACTTACTTGTACTTCGGTCATTCGGTGAAGTGTAGAGCTCTGAGGAGTATGATGGGAGGGGAGAGAAAGTTCAAGGCTAAAATGGTATTTGTAGAAACATTTAACTTTTTTTGTTTTGGGAAGCAGGACTGTATAAAGGTGAAGAAGATACATAGATACATAGACAGTGTCGGCAGATAAGGGCCTATGGCCCACCCAGTCTGCCCATTTGAGCTCGTAAGTTCAGTTTGTTTTCCTAGAAGTCTGTTGCCCCTTACCCCTGACCTCCAGAATTCCTTTATGTCTATCCCATGCATTCTTAAATCCCGTGATTGTTTCAGCCCCCACCACTTCCTCTGGCAGGGTGTTCCACTTGTCCACCACCCGTAATGTGAAGAATTTCTTCCTCATGTTTCCTCTGAATTGTCCTCCCTCCAACTTCATCCCATGCCCTCTAGTCCTGGAACATCTTTTTCGCTTAAAGATAGTGTATTCCTGCACCCTGTTCCTCCCTGTAAGATACTTGTATATCTTTATCATATCCCCTCTCTCCCTCCTCTCCTCCAGGGAGTACATGTTCAGTTCCTTCAACCTGTCTTCATAGGACTTGTTATGCAATCCATGCACCATCTTTGTTGCCCTCCTCTGAACCTTCTCTACCCTGTCTATGTCCTTACGTAGGTATGGTCTCCAGAACTGTACACTGTACTCCACGTGGGGCCTCACTAGTGTCTTGTATAGCAGAATTAGGATCTCCCTTTTCCTGCTGGTGATGCCCCTGCCTATACATCCCAGCATCCTATTTGCTTTACCTGCTGCCTTGTCGCACTGTTTCCCTACCTTGAGGTCATGAGAGAACTCCAAGATCCCTTTCCTGCTTGGTGCATGCTATATCCTCACCCCCCAACTGATATATTGTGTCAGGGTTTTTGTGCCCCATATGCATTATCTTGCACTTCCTTGCATTGAATTTCAACTGCCAAACCCCTGACCATTCTTCAAGTTTCTGAAGGTCCCTTCTCATTCTGTCTACACCCTCTGGTGTGTCTACTCTGTTACAGAGCTTTGTGTCATCAGCGAACAGTGAAATTCTGCCTTCTAGGTCCTGTGCAATGTCACTGATGAAGATGTTGAATAGGACCGGTCCCAGCACTGATCCTTGTGGTACCCACTGGTCACTCTTCCCTCTGTGATGACAGCCATTTACCACCACCCTCTGTGTCCTGCCACCCAGCCAGTTACCTACCCACCACACTACTGTCCTGCCCACACCCATATTCCCCAGTTTGTGTAATAGTCTTCTATGTGGCACAGTGTCAAAGGCCTTGCTGAAGTCCAGATAGGCCATGTCCACTGCCCTCCCGATCCACCTCCCTAGTCACCCAGTCAAAAATTAAACGAGGTTGGTCTGACATGACCTCCCTGGTGAAACCATGCTGCCTTGGGTCCTGTAGTCCATTGACAACTAGATGTTCCACCAATCTCTCCTTCAGTAGTGCTTCCATGATCTTCCCCACTACAGAGGTGAGGCTGACTGGTCTGTAGTTCCCTGCTTCCTCTTTGTTCCCACTTTTGTATAAGGGGACTACATCTGCTGTCCTCAGTCTTTGGGTACCTCCCTGTTTCCAGTGATTGGCTAAACAGGATAGCCAGAGGTTCAGCCACCACCTCTTAGTTCTTTAAGGACCCTGGGGTGCACCCCATCTGGCCGCATTGCTTTATCAACTCTTATTACTTCCAGTTCCTTCAGGACCCTTTCTCGTGTAAAGGGACTTGTGTCCATTTCTGCACCATTCTCACCCCTTGTACTCCCTTCAGACCCACTACCCTCCTCTTCCTCAGTAAAGACTGAGCAGAAATACTTGTTCAATATGTTTCAATATATTTATTAGCCCGCTTGCTATGCAGAGTCGTGGACTGTGGACTGTCCAGTATGAGCGCAGTGGCAGCCGTAGAAAGGAAAGGAAGCGTGCGAGGTGACATGCCCAGTAGAAGGGAAAACTAGCACATGAATGTCGTTATAACCAGTTGGTTATAACGCTAGAATAATAACCCGGTTTCCCTATGGGAAAAAGCGGTAACGAGTTATAAACAGGTTTACAAGTATAATCCAGGAGGTTATTTTATTAAGCAATGGTACGTGACAAGGCATGTGTCGTACTAATGTCATGCCTCGGTTGGTTGGGCACAAGACTGCAGGTTGAGTGCATCCACCACGCGAGAAGTGACATTATCCCAAAGACGCATGCCCTGGAGTACATTACTGCAATTATAAAATGGCTTGCTAGAAAAAGAAAAAAAAAAAAAAGGGGGAGAAACACATGTTTAAAATACATTTTTAATTACCTCCGAATAGCCGTGATTGATGTAGTGTGGACATATCACGATTAAAGGTCAGCATTGACCACAGCTCTGGAGTTTTTCTTGATATTTTTATAATTAATAACAATTACACATGCTGCTTGGGCAAGAGGGCCATGGGGCAAAGCCAAGTGGTTCTTGTCTGCCCAAACAGCCTGAGAAAATACTTCCCCCCCCCCCCGACAGACACCATACACTATACTTGAGCACTAATGCACAACAGAAGTGGCATAAATTGTCATGCAGTGCCTTCAGCCACCCAAGAGGTGACGATATCTCCTGATATACCACACCATGAAGTATATTATTGAGATTATAAAATGGCCCTAAAGTGTTAGTTAATGACTGATCTTGGTAATCAATCATCCCAGGTTAAAGTCAATCCTCTTTCAGGATTTTCCCTATCCATTTTGCCATTATAAACATTTAGTACAAAAGTAGTCGACAGGCACAGCTCTGTGGAGCTGAAAGGATTTATACACCCGCTGGGCAGTAAGTACATCAGTGGGCAGAGACGGGACACACAATCGGCGATACAAGCATGGGGGAAAATGCAATCTGTGCTTTGAGGGCTACTTTAGTGCAGCATTGGGCTGGAAGAAGGCAACTCTGCTGTAGTACTGTAGCAACTAGATAAAACTCAAGGGCACCTGTCATGTGACATCCCTGAGCAGAGATTCATTAACTGGGAAGACTGGGATCAGTGATAAGTAAATGCTGCCTGTGTTGTGCTGTTAGACAGCCTGCCCTTTGTTCTCATACAAATACAATTAGGTTTCAACACACACTTCTTTGTATAGCACTTCCCTCCTGGACTGTACCCAAAGCAGGGTGCTAGCCAGCCAAGGGAACATGACAACACTGCGTGCACAGTATCTCACACCGGTCACTAGGGCAATACTCAATTTTTAATCGTCTAAACTACACACTACATAACGAGTTCCAACTGAGCGAAACTGCTTACTCCTGTGGCATTTTTTTTTACAAGACTAATTAGTCATGAGGCAAATGCTCTAATTGGCTGCTGTACCTGGCGCTAACCCCTAGTAAAAGCTGTGACATCACCACAGAAACTCCCCGAACACCTCCAGGCCTTCACTTCCACTGTGGGTGGCCAGACACACAGCAGGGTAGTATGCCGAAGAGGCTGAAGATGGACCAGGCACTGGGGGATCAAGCAGGGGTGGAGGCAGCACAGCAGTGTGCCGTGGGTGGGAAATGGAGGCCTGGTCAAGGGAGTGGCTGGGTCTCGCCGAGTGGAAACAGATTGGCAGGGGTGGAAGGCGGACCCTACCAGAACCATAGGGGTTTAAACAACAAAACCAAAAAACCATACACACCCCAGTACCGCTCAGAGCAGCTCACATTTGTTTGTAAATGAAAAGAATATATTAAATCCCTTTTAACCATTATACCAAAAGGACCTACTCCACGGCAAACAGCTCCACTTCAGGGGCGCACTGGGGAATATGCAACAGGACACTATACAATAAAATGCACAAAGGAAAGATTCTATCAGCCTTACTGGGATTTATTTTACTATAACTGGGTCTCCCCAATAGGGACACTATGGTGTAATTTGCTGTTATAAAAGGAATGTTTATAACACCAAACACATGCCAGTCTTCCCATCACTCTGCGCATGTGCCCGCCGCAGCTCTCCCTTTCTGAACACTACCCACCTTGTCTTGCCCCAGAGACCGAAATGCCATTAGCATGACAACAGCCCATGTTGACAAAAAGGTGAAAAAATTAAATAAATGTTGCTGCTTCATTTACTGTATTTTGTTATTGCGGATTACAGTGCTGCGATTTCAACATGTGAACAGAGCTGGCTGGGGTGGGTGTAAAGTGTTGAGTTGCTCACGGAGGGCTTTGGTTAGGAAGGCTGCTGTCCTCTGTGCAGGAACAACAGAACAGATGGGCAGGCCAGGGTTCATAGTCCAACCGGGTCCACACAGGACAGCAGGGAAGCGGAGAAGAGATACCTAGCACGGTCATCTCTGGTATTAAAAAAAGATCGTGGAGTTTGAAGTTTCATGGCAACCGCGGACCGTGCACTCAAACCTGACTAGACTGCTGCCACACAGGAACATCTTTTTATTTTATACTACTGCTGCGGGGAAAGAGGAAAACCCAGCAATTATATAAAATAAAATAAGGGGTGATGTTTAAACTCTAAGTTTACACACAGCCTCACTGTTAGATGCTTTCACAAACCCCTCAAGCTTCGCTCTCAGGGTTTATGTAGCATCCAATAACTCAGGTGTGTGTAAACTTATCGTTACACACACCACCCCATAATTTTTTTTCCCTCCCTCTCTCTACACCAGGAAAGAGGCACTAAGCTGAAAGCTTGTTTACAGGTGTGACCTGGGAGCACAAGGAAGTTAAGTGACTTGCTCAGGATCACACATTATGTAAGTGGGGCTATGGGATTCAAACCCAGGTCTCCAGCTCAAGAGCCTTAAACCACTGCGCTATACTGCCTCCTTTTTTATTCTATATGTTCGTTCAGATGTCAGCACTGGGCACTTATGCTGGTTTGCACATGCTAACCTACTAGGAGCCAACACAAGCCAAAGCTGTGACACCACCACAGAAACTCCAGCTCCACCCTATTCCGAGTCAATTAGCTAAGAATCCAGAGTCCCATAAGGCAACATAACTAAACCAGAGTGAACTTATGCATTTCTTAAAAGATACAGAAAAACAGCCAGTCCACAGGCACGGAGGCTTGAGATGGTGGACATCATACCTCAGCACGCCAGTGACCTAGGTCCAGATGCATACTTGGGTCACTGGGGTTTAGCCAGAGAGGGAGAGGACTGAACGTCCAGAGGACTGCACTCCTCTCCCGGGAAGGGAGGTTTTAGTTCCCAGCACTTGCCTGACCCCTAGCATTGGCTGGGGATGAGGCAGGCTGGGAATGCATGCATTGGGGAAGGAGTAGTGGCTAACGCTACATGGTGGCACTGCATACCACCTCTCCTGGTGAACGCCACAAGAAAATCCATGGCAGACTGAGCCGACACTGACCCAGACTGCCCAGGGCCCTGAACCTGTCAACCACCCAGGCCACACTGCCTCACGCGGAAAGGTATGTCCTGGAGAAAAGCGGGGAAGGGGGCTGGGGTGGTCTGTGTCTGGACGGCCACTTGGATGCCATGGAAGAAAAACGATTAAACAAAAAGAAGGAGAGAGAAAAAAAGAAAATAAAATACCTTACAGGAATTTTTAGACCCCATCGAGCACTCTATATCATTAGTGTCTGCGACTCATTCAAGACCAGATTCTTGCCTTGTACAAGATGGACACAGATGACTGCTTTTTTTTTTTTTTTTTTAAATACTGTATATTATGGCCACCGTGCCCCCCTAGTCCCACGAACAAGCTCTGCCCGGTTACGGTACCAGACCTTTACTGTGGGAAGCCCCAGGTGGGGCGCTAAAGCGGAACTATCTTCCCCTCTAGAGTCTGGCACCGTGCCTGGCTCATACACAGTCGGTGATTTTGTGCATCGAAGTTCCCTGGGAGCTAGGATTTCCGCAGTGACGCAAGGGTGTCGCAAGGCCTGTCCTAGTTCCACCCCATGTCTTGGTGCGCACGCCTTGTCCCCCAGTCTCTGCTAGACAGCAATCGGCAATGGCACACTGGAGCCTCCCCTCCCCAGAAAAGGAGAGCAGTCCTCCGGACGCTTTATACTTCTCCTCCCCTGCAGACTCCCGACGGCCCGTGCTTGTTCCCGAACACAGGTCGCGAGCGTGGTGCGAGGTGTGGCATCCAGTGCCTCAACCCTCAGCACCACCAGGCTGGCCAGACTCTGCCCTTTCTGACCAAGAGGCTGCTATAGTCCTGCTCGACAGCAGCTTGATCACAGCCAGCGGTTTAAATTCTACTGCTTGACCTTTCCCGGGATCTACAGAAACCAGGAAAGGAAAATGTGCTACCTGGTGGGCACAAAATAAAACTCCATTGCACAGCCCTGCAAAATTACTTCCAGTACTATGGCACCTGAAGTGATGCAGACCAGTCTGTCAATAACTGTCTGTAGCCATCCACCCAGAGCTTGCGGACAGTGATGGGCCAGCAAATCCTCATGAGAAGTAGCCATCTCTGCAATTGGCTCCCCAAAGCATTTACAGGACAAATGGTCTGTACTTTATTTAAAATTTTGGCAACTGGGAAAGGCACACTGTGCCGAAGCTCATTTCCAGGTGCAACCCGGGGGAAGGAAACAAGGAACTATATTAGGAATATGAGGAATTAAGAGACTATTCTGCAGGAACTTCAAACCTGAGAACGTGTGTCTACTTTGCTGGTTTCCATATTTTTGAAAGGCATGAAACTTGCCATGGAGGTTGTGGCCACGGCCACTAATAGAGAACTGCTGATTCTTCAAATTCAGCAGAGACGACTCCTTTTCCTTCAGCCCCTATGGCACCTCTTCCAACTGTGGTGCTGCCACTCTACCTGTTATGGAGCCTCCATTTTATTTTTCACTAAAGACAGAGGTAGTTTAAACAGTTTTTTCTTTACAGATTAGTACTAATTATATGGGTAGCCTTACAAGGGGTATGTAAAAATGAGTGTCTCCTCTGCAGAAGTTGTTAAAAGGGTTCTGAAAAACCCAACTCTTATTCCCCTACATTTGAGAGTTAATTTAATTTAGTGTATCATTGCAAACAGTAGAGGGGTGTTGGTGCTTACCCGATTTATCATGGATTTAAATGTTCTTAAATGGATGTTAATCTTAATCTGTATGCATAGCACTACAAGCCTTCGGTATGAGGCACTATATTAAATAAGATTTGCTTTGCTCCTTTAAAACAAAGGGGACGGTAAGGAAGGATAAAAAGCAGAAAAAAAAAAAAAAAAACACATGTGAAATAAGATGTGGTGTGTTTTTTTCAAAGTGGTCCCTGAGGCCTCTGTAGGTATTTAATACAAGAAGAGAACATTTACAGTTTGTGTGACCTCATTTAACCCTGAAAATGGCAGAGTGTGTGTGTGCGTCTTCTGAATTACTTTGTCCTCTTCTGACGTGAAGCAGACAGGCTCCAGACGACCTGCTGATACAGCCCAAGAGAACGGCCGATTAGGGGCCTGCAGGTGCTCGCTTGCAGCTTGAACTGCCAACTCTAATCAACAGTAGGAGGGGGACAAAAAAAAAAAAAAAAAACAATGGAGAGGAGGGGGGCCTTATTAGCTTATGTAAACAAACACCTCCACTGGCAGCAAGCCAGCTCCTTCTCGGCTCTTCTGTGCTGCTCCAAGGAGTTCTGTCAGCAGGATTACCCCTACACCAGCTGTGAGAGAAGGGCTTCTCCACACAACTCGGTCATGCTCTCACAACCTGGTGAACCAGCGCTATAATTTAATTACTTAAGACAACGTAATCCTCCACCCCCCCAAAAAAAAAAACAGGGGTGTCAGTAGTCAGTCACTGTACACATTTGTGTGCAGTTTGATCAAGTGCATGTCTCAAACAACATATGTTTGTAGCCATTGTAATATGGAGTGGAAGGCACTGCTGTATTAGATTTGTATCCACCGAATAGTGTCTGTTTAATGTTCTGCGAAACCTTCTATTATCAGTCAGTCAATGGCTCATTAGGTAGCACACTCGCGTCTGGAGCCAGAAGGTCATGGGTTCTAGCCCCACACCAGGCACTTGGGGTAATACCCATAACGGACACTGTAGTGCACTACGGGAAGGGGGTGCTGCTCGGTTGAGGTGCTGTCCTTCTAATGAGAAGTCAATTCAAGGTCCCTTCTGCCCATCTCTGGTCAATGTTCAGGTGGAACAGTCCACAGCATTTATCGATGAATAGTAGGGGAGTTTCTCCCAGTGTCATGGCCAGTATTCCCAGTCATTAAAAAGTGGTCCATGTAACCCACCCAAGACGACACTTGAACAGTGTGCATGCCTGGTCAATAATCATAAATTTAAAAACAAAATTTTCAGCATAGATATAATAGCCATATAATGGATGTATTTTCATTTCATTTTAATTTTTTACTGGAAAGGCATGTGGGCAAATATGCCCATTTTCACAAGCGTCCAGTTTTAGGGTTTTTACAGTGGTGGATATATACATTTTAGACACATGGTTCAAAAAATACAAAGACAAACATATACAGGAATTTCAGTTACATACAAAATGGCTTATGTACAGCAGCTACAGTATTAACAGCAAGTCTAAACAAAATGTACAAATACACGGGAGAAGGCGGGAAATACTCTGAAAAAGCTTAGAAGGGAAAAAGAGGCATGGAAGTAGAGAGGTGGTTAAGAGAAAAGAGGGAAAAATTCCAACTGAAGTGACCTAGGGATTTGCTCTGGTCAGTGGTAGGAAAATTAAGATATGCTACCTATGACATCTTTTAGGTACTTTAGTGAAAAAAATAAAAGGGGAGACAGTTAGACTAGTTGATTTAGGGAGGGTAGAGGGGGATAATTAGCTGAAAGCATATGTACTTAAAGAGGCATTGCCAACCCTTTTTACTTTGGGGAAGAGGGGGGAGGGGAAATTGTTTAACCAGAAAAAGGCACACTAAACCGAAGCTTGTTTCCCGGTGTGACCTGGGAGCACAAGGAAGTTAAGTGACTTGCTCAGGGTCACACAGTATGCAAGTGGGGGCTGTGGGATTCAAACTCGGGTCTCCAGGTATGCAGCTCAAAGCCCTAAACCACTGCGCTATATAATTTATAGCTGAAACCCCACATTTTCTGATTGTTTACCTTCTCTAAAATTCATTGTCGTTGCTGGTTATTTCATTTGTTAGTATAACTGAAATGCATGCTAATGGTGTAATTATACAGCACCAAGTTTTGTTTCATTTCAGATCCTTGATCTACCCTTACAGCATACTTACAGAACATTAGGAACACCCCTAAAAGTGCAACCACTCATGATGCAAGTCTCCTCTGCCCCCACTATATTGTGAGTGGTTAGACTGTGTTGCGGGTGTTCCCAGCTTAAGCCTGGGAAAGATGCAGTGGGAGTTGATCAATGACTGTAAACAAGTCCATTTTTGTATGGCAACACTTGTGTGGTGGGAAGTGTGTTTTCCACTTTTTTTTTTTTTTAAAGAAAAAAAAAAAAAAAGGAATCTGAATCAATCATAACGTGCATTTTAAACTACAGACACTTTTGAGGCCTAAGGGGTTGATAGTGTCCTTTACTTCTGTTCGGTATTTATGGCAGAGAATAATGGTCCTCTGCTAGAGAATGACATGAAGGTCGATTGGGAGGGGGTCAAAATATGGTCAAAGTACATATTTTGATAGGCAGGGTACAAAAAGGACTACAGTCCACAAAGTACACAAGGCGCCTGGCCTGGATGGTCTGTATCCTAGAGCGCTTAGGGTACTGGCCAGAGTACTGGCAGCACCGTTATCCAGTTCATTCAGTGACTCACAGCAATCTGGAGTAGTGCCAGCAGACAGGACGTCTGCCAATGTAGTGCCACTTTTAAAGGGGGTGCGGGGAAGACAGGGAAGAACCGGGTACCTATAGGCTTGTCAGTTTTACTTCTATAAGAGGTAAGCTGAGAGAGAGACCATATTGAAGGAAAGCATGGAAAGCGTGGTGGCCTCTCTGGAGGAAAACAGACTCTAGGATGACATAACAGAATGGCTGTGTGTCACAGAGGTCACGTCAGACTAACCTGATGTTTGTTGATTGGGTCTCCAAGGCAGTGGTTAAGGGGCAGGCGGTGAATCTGCTTTACTTTGACTTTAGTAAAGCCTTCAGTTCAGTACCTCACAGGAGGCTGATTAAGAAGATGGATGATTTGGGAGTGGATCAGGGTTAGTGGATCGCAAACTGGTTAAAAGAAAGGCGGCAGAGAGTAGTTGTAAATGTGGCTAAATCTGGGGATAAAGGAGTCACAAGAGGAGCACCCCAGGGATCAATCCGGGAACTTGTCCAGTTTAATGTGCACATTAGCGACACTGGAGTGGGCATCAGGGAAAACTGTCTATTCACACACAATATGAAGGTGTGGGGAAGCGTAGATCAAGAGAAGGGGTGCAGGAGCTCCAAAAAGACCTCAGGATACTAGAGACATGGACTAAGGTCTGGCAGCTGAGGTTCAACGCCAAACAAATGTAGTTATGCACTTAGGTAAACATACTCCTCACACCGACTACTGGATAGGAGGAGTTTGAACTGGCTAGCACATCAGAACAGAAAGATTTAGGCAGTGACCACGCTAACATACGCCAGAAGAGGTGAAGCAAAAAAATAAACCAACCCAATTTTCAATTTAGGCGCGCTACAGCCATGAGCACACGTCAAAACAGATGTGCTTTGCTTTAAAGCCCTGTCATGGCTGCATGAATACCATTTCTTTTAATGTGCGCACCCCCTATGTAAATTTACTACCGAGTAGGCATGTGCATGTTATGGTTTGAGCTGTGATCAGCCAGAGAACACCAGAAGGTGTGAGTGCTGTGTGACTGGACTTCTCTACTGGGACTAAAGAAGCAGAACTCTTCTACTGGGACCTTCAATTTAGGGTAAAAATATACAAACAAAAAAGTTTGTGCGTTTGTCTGAGTTAGCTGAGGTGGATGGTTATCTGAAGCAGTTATCTAGGTGTAAATCTCTGGTGGCTGAAGGGGATTGTTATCTGTGAAATTTAATTACATGTAGAAAGATCTGTTAAGTAGGGGGAGTGGCTTAGCTAGAAGGAAGCTAGATTTAAACACTGCCCTAGATAGATTCTGCCAGAAGCTTGGCAGAGAACACCAGGAGGAAGGAGTGCTGTGTGACCGGACTTCTCTACTGGGACTATTCCCCCCAGCTAGTTCTACTTTTATAGGCATAGGATTTGACTGACAACAGAACTTCCCATTTGGGAGCAGGAAGTGAGTGATCAGAGCCACCAAAGACTCACCATCCTAGAAGGGCCGGAGCAGCTCTCCGCACTCCCCCCCCCCCCCCAGCTGCTGGAGGTCTGCCTCTGAGCAAGCAAGTAAGGGGTCTACTGAGAAATATAGGATCTTCTCATCTCAGAACAGGAAGATCAGGAGCTTAAAGGGCACAGAGGCAGTAAGTAAGTAGGGAGAGAAGAGAAAAAAAAAATTCCAAACAGTGAAGGGGCCAGAAATAAGACATGATGGGGATAGTGCAATGCAGTGGCTATGGAGCAGCAGTCTTCCGGAGAATGGAAAAAAAATGGAAAGGGACCTGGGGTAATCATATCAGATGACCTTAAGGTTAGCAAGCAATGTGAGAAGGTAGTAGGGAGGGCTGGGGGTATACTGGGATGTATAGGGAGAGGCACCATCAGCAGAAAACAGGAAGCTGTAATCCCTCTGTACAGACAGTTGGTGAGATCTCATCTGGAGTACTGCATCCAGTTCTGGAGACCCCATCTCTGCAAGGACAGACAGGATAGAGGCAGTCCAGAGGAGGGCAACTAAAATGGTGCAGGGTCTGCAAGAGAAGCCATACGAGGAGAGACTAAAGGAGCTTAATATGTATATCCTTGAGGAAAAGAGGGACATGATAGAAACTTTTAAGTACCTCAGTGGACTCAAAGTCCAAGAGGGTAGCATCCTTCAGAAAAAGAGACATGCAAGAACAAGGGGACACAAGTTAAAGATTGGGGGGGGGGGGGAGGCGGTTCAGGGGCAATGTGAGGAAGTATTTTTTTCACAGAGAGGGTGGTGGACACATGGAACAGCCTTCCCAAGGAGGTTGTGGGGTCTAAAACTGTGGGATAATTCAAGAATTCATGGGACAGACGTAAGGCAATTCTTGTGGGGGGTCGTAAGAAGAAATAGGCTGTTGGTTAACTAGGATCTGCAGCTTATCCTATAGGTAGGGAAATGGGCAGACTAGGTAAGCCAAGCTGTCCTTATCTGCCGTCAAAGTCTATGTTTCTATGAGTACATCAGTGGGTTAGGAGGACGAGAGGAACATTGAGTGGCCAGGTCTGACAGAGACCAGCGACTGGTCAGCCAGCATGTTGCTACTTGAACTCCCCGGCTCATCATCATGTGCAGTGCCTTCTTCACTGGTGGTTTCAATGCAGCAATAAGTCACCATTTTGGGGGGGGGGGGTAATCCAGCACGAGAGGGGCCAAATGACAGGAAATGACCAGAATATGCTCCTGGTGGCGGGATGACCAGGAAGGCACAGCTGCAGTCTGCAGTATTCATCCTGGTTCCTGTTAGCAAGTCTCTGTCTTGCACAGTGCTGCAGGGGCGTAATGTGATGGAGACATCAGTACTTTACTGAGAGACTCTGCAACCATTGCAATTTAGGTTTAGGAAGGGGAATAAGAACACAAGGTGCTGGCAGCCTAGCTAACACAAGTTCTGCCATTTACAGCTAGAGACAGAAAGAAAAGATGTTTGCTTTTTCCTTGGGTTTTGCAACCCCGTCCCCATTTTTTCAGTTACGTGTGCCCTGGGACAGTGCTTGTTGTGCTGGTGTTGTTACTTAGGTTCCCCCCCACCTTTTCAATTGTTTAACCAGGAGAGAGAGAGACAAAGCTGAAAGCTTGTTTACAGGTGTGACCTGGGAGCACAGGGAAATTAAGCGACTTGCTCAGGGTCACACAGTATGCAAGTGGAGGCTGTGGGATTCAAACCCAGGTCTCCAGATTTGCAGCTCAGAGCCTTAAACCACTGCGCTATACTGCCTCCTTAAGCTTATTTGAGTTTCCTCCCCTTTAAAAAAAAAAGTTAAAGTACAAAAAAAAAAAAACTAATTGTTATGTTTGCATTATTTAGTTGCGTTGTTTTCTTTGCAGTTTGCTGATACTTACTTAAAATTAACATATTCCACAGGCTAAAAATTAACACATTCCATTGGTCTCTGTGCTCTTTCTTGTGACCCCACCAACTCACTTTAAAAACTTCAAGCAGGCCGATTGCACATTTAATCACTTAAATGCGGATAAATACTCTACTATAATAATGAAGGAATCAGAATGGATCCAAGATAATTTAAGGCTTTTACAATTTTGACCCACAGATATGAGCCCCCTGAATCTAAGCAGTATCAGGGTATGAAACTACCTCCTCAACTCACGAAAATAAAATCTGGGAGACCAAATACAGTACCGCAAACCTAATTTGTTTTTACTCCAGAGTCCAGTAATCCACTGGCTTTATTAGGACATAGGATAAATCCTCTTCTACTAGCCGCTTGCAAACATGGAACGTGTCAGGACAAAGACTGATAAGAAGGTCAACAGAGTCATCATTGAGAAATACTGCTCTCGCCCTTGGCAGTGACTTCCACACTAACAAGAGGGTGTGTGAGGAGATCGCCATTATCCCCAGTAAGAAACTGTGCAACAAGAACCAGTATGTCGCCCATCTGATGAAGTGTATTCAGAGGAGTCTGGTCAGAGGCATCTCCATCAAACTGCAGGCAGAGGGACAGGAGGGACAAAGATGGTCCTCGAAGGCTTTTCTGTGGATCAGGAAGGAGAGCCGTGAGGTTGATCCCAACAGCAAGGACATGTGGAAGCTGCTGGACTTCGGCAGTCTGTCTGCCCTGCAGGTCACTCAGACCACTGCGGGTATGAACTTCAAAAATCTCCAGAGGAATCCTGTAAAGGGAACTTGCACCATACAGTTTCAAATAAAAGTCCTCATACCAAAAACACATGCGGCCACACAAAAAGGCTGAGGCTAAAATCTGTTTTCACGCGAGATGTTAAAATTGGGTGCTGTCTGCTGGTTGTTCAAGTGGATGTTAAAGATCCTATGGCACTTCTCAAAAAAAGTAGGGGAATTTCCCCCAGTGCCCTGGGGAAATGTTCCCTATACACTAAAACCACCAACAGCTAAACTTGGGTTCAGTCGATTTACAGCTGTACATCTCTTCCCCCCCACCGAGAAGGCTGCAAAGTCAAAGAAAAACTAAAATGTCAAATCATAGGTAAATGGGTAAGAACAAACAAGATCTCTGATTGGTCAGATGTGATCACATGACCGTGCATTACTGCAGCACATAGGTTAGAAAGAACTTTCTAAACCTCATTACTAGTTTAAAAAAAAACAATCACTGAAACCATTTTATAATCGCAATAAGGCACTCCAGGTTGTGCATAATTTTGATTTATATAACAGGCAAGAAAAAAATCCAGTGATTGGTCAGTAGCTGTCCAGATCTGTGTGGTAATTCAATAACAGCACAGGTCTGGAAAGTACCTTGCAAGTCTTGGAATTTGTTTTCTAGGCTGACCCAAATGCACAGAAATATCACTGCACCACTTAGTAATTCTCAGTAACTGAGTTGGGGAAAAACAAAAAAAGGTTCAACATACATAAGCAACTTACCCACCAATTTGACCTCTGATGCGGCAAACCCAGCTGTTCTGGTGTGAGAACCAATTGACCAATAATGTGTAATACGTCCCCCGGAGCCACTCATTGCTGAAAACGAGTGGTTTCACGTGCCTTTAGCTGAGCAAGAACAGCGAAGTGAAGCCGAGCTGTTCTGGCGCAAGCTCAAGGCAAATTAAACCATTTTCAGCAACGAGTGGTGATGGTGGACATAATATTATTGATCGAGAGCGATCAAATACATAAACTTTTTTTTTTTTTTTTTTTAAACTTCCCAGAATGTGCCCGTTTCCAGGTCATCTGTGCATGAGACGCTCTTCACAGAATAAGAGCGTCTCATGCGCAGGGAAAAGGAGTGCCGAGATTGGTTAGGAGTGCTCCCTCGATCTGTAATGATTTATTTAGTCCTGTGTTTATTTTGGTGCCATTTTATAAATGCAATAAACTTCAGGGTATGTGGTTATTGGGTAATTACTGCACTTCCTCCCATCCTGTGGTTGAAGGGAACATGGCTCATGCCTCTAGCCTCCTATCCACAGAGTGGAGGGGTGTGTGGCAATTACTCAATAACTGTATGACCTGCCATGTGTTATTACTTGCATAACTGCACTTCCCAGGTGCCCAAGGCACTCCGCTTTACCTCATGCCTCACTTCTCAAGGCATGCCATTATCCCACAATATCGCACACCCTGTCATGCCTTATTACTGAAATAAGGTCATGCAGCATGGGTTCACTTCCCCCTTCTTACAGCAATAGCCTGAAATACGTTTCCCCTTCAGGTTTCTGTCAAGCCCAGTCTTGATACCAGCTAAAGGATTGGAAGTAGCTTAGTAGATAGCACCTTCTTCTCTAGGCCCAGAAGTTCAAAAGGTCATGGGTTCTAGTCCCACATCAGGAATTTGGGCCAATACAATACTGACCCTGTAATGCAGTATAACCGAGGTGATGTCCTTTTGAGGTGCTCCCCAGCAGATAAGATGCTAAACCATAGTCTCTCCTGCCCATCTCTGATCACTGTCTAGATGAAAGTTAAAGATCCCATAGCACTTATCGTAGGGGATTTTCACCATCATCCTGGCCAACATCCCCCCCCCCAATCAAAACCAATCCATGTAACCCACCCTCCAGCATGCACCCGAAAATGAGCCGCACTGTGCCCTCCTTGGCCAAACACACAAATGATACATTAAAGACCAGCAGTAGAGTGGCAACTTCAGCACAAGAATGGCATCCCGCTTTGAAATGTATACCGTAAAACCATCGGTTTCTTGCCCGTAATATGTCCCAGCCCAGCAGAGGCACGAACTGTTATTTCTGTGCCAATGGTTAAAATGCCACCTGGTGTGATGACTGTGGGACCTGCTTTTAACTGAGCCGCTGGGCCCACTATACCACCTCCTCCCTCAGCGAGGGGCCACAATAAGACATGATGGGTGTGGTGCAGTGCAGTGGCTGTGGAGCAGCAGTCTTCCGGGAGACGTTCTAAAGGATGCAATGTTGTCTCATCTGCAGACACCTCTCTGGGCTGAGGGAGGAGGTTGCTAATCTCCAGGCTGAGTTGGCCAGGATGCGAGGGACCTCCTTTCCCACCCAGGGACTACCAGGGCCACCACCGCTGCCACAGAGGTTGCCAAGAAAGAGGAGCGGTTGGACCACAGTGGGCTCAGGGAGGGTGAGGGTGGTGGAACAGAGGCGCATCCCTCCAGTTGTACCTCTCCACAATTCACATGCCATTCTGGCAGAGTGTAGTTCCTCTATTGAGGCACCCACAGTGGAGACCAAGGAGGATGCTGGGAACCTCCACAAAGGAGACCCACAGGAGGGTGGCATGGGATCCCACAGGGAAAGGAAATAACTCCTGGTGGGGGACTCCACTGTTAGGAAGGTATTACTGTGGGAGGGAGGGCGGAGTGAAGGTGCCTGCCTGGTGCCATGGCTTAGAGGGACAGGAGCGAATCCTCAGGATCGTGGGAGCAGCTGCACTGGAGCTGGATGTCATTGTCCACCTAGGGACAAATGACCTGGCTGGGAAAGGGATCAGAGCAGTGCAGGAGGAGTTTGTGGAGGTGCCTTAGACAAGTAGCACGCATGGTAACCTTCTCGGAGGTGCTGCCTGTCTATGGTATGGGTGAGGTTGGAGTGCTCCATACCATGGGATTCAGTCAGTGGTTGACAAACTGGTGCAGAGCTCAGGGTTTTGGCTTCACTGGGGATCCGCCTGGAGGGATGCAGGCCTATACAGGTACGATGGTCTGCATCTGTCCAGGAGGGGGAAACCAGGATCCTAGTTGATAGGTTTAAATGCTTCAATGGCAAGCATTTAAACTAGCCAAGGGGGAGGCACTGAAAAGGAGAAGGGAAATCCTAGCCCCCCCAAAACAAAATCAGGGTAGTTAGTGAGGTAAACACCAAGATGGAGAAGTCGATAGGGAGAAGGGCAGGGGTAAACAGAGAAAAAAGAAAGGCAGTAAGGACAGGGATGGGGCAAAATGGGGTAGGGCCATTAAAAAAATGGAGGGCAACGAGTACCATTGCCCACAGTCTAGGTAACAAGCTTCCTGAACTGGTGGCCTTGATGGAAGAGGGATGGCTGGATATCGTGGCAGTCACAGAAACATGGTACACAGAGAACCATGACTGGGATGTCAACATATCAGGGTACACAATCTACAGGAGGGACAGGAAGGGTAGAGGAGGAGTAGCTCTTTATGTAAGGGAAGAGATCAAAGCAACAGAACTAACGGGTAAACAGGGAGTAGAGGAAGCACTGTGGGTCACTCCGGAGACTGGAAATGGCTCCACAATCCACACAGGGGTTGTATACAGACCCCCGTCTCAAGGGGGGAGAAAATGGACAAGGAAAATGTATTTAGTTTTTGTTGACCAGGTAAGTGAAGTAGACAAATCCTGCCTATTTTCAGGCACGACCCAGGGGAGGAGGATACAGATGAATGCCAACTGACCCTGAACCAGATTAAGCTGTTGGTGGTATTTTTAGTGAATGTGGGAAATTTGGCCAGGACACCGGGGAAATTCCTTTACTCTTTTCGATAAGTGCTACGGGATCTTTAACATCCACCTGAACTACCACCAGAACAAGCTTTCAGGACCTCAGTTTAACTCTCATCTCAAAGATGGTATACCTCAGGAGTGCAGCATCCCACTCATGATGCACTACAGTGTCAGTATTGGAATTTTACCCCAAGTGCCTGGTGTGGGGCTTGAAATCACAACCTGCTGATCTTCCAGTCTTAAAGGCGAGTGTGCACCCTGCTGAGCCACTGGTGAGGAGCTTGGCTTTAACAGCTCAGATCTGGAATGCTGTTTGGGGTGGGGGGAGAGGAGAGTAGAATCTTACAACACAAGAGAAAAAGGGTGACCTAAAATATAATGAGAGATAAAGGTTTAAAATTGTACTTCAGTAGTTACTGCTGATTTAAAGTGTATTCAAGTGACTAATTTGCATTTCAACCCACTGGGATGGTTGTGAAAGAGGAAGTTGTTGGTTCTATATTTAGAGCTGGACAGGTTCTAGTAGGGTTTTGGTTTGTTTTTAGAAACATTTCTGCCTGTCCTTATTAATAGCTCACCCCCCTGGGGTGCCAGAGAGCCATCTTCCATGTTGGAAGCACTTCAAAGGACCTCCTTCACTAGAGATAAAATATTGACTAAAAACAGCTAAAAATGTTGGTCTAGCTTGTAAACTGATACCAAATTTATATTTCTGAAGACTTTTGGAGTTGAACGATAGAATGGTTCACAAGAAAGTGCAGCACCAGGGACCACTGAAAGACTCACGCAGCAATAATTACTTAGCAAGGTCAAGCAGGGTATGTAGTGGGGATGGTGCTATGGCCTCACCGGAACCCCCATAGAAGGCAATGCTTGAGTCAATTAAAGCTATGGACTCGAAGATCGAGAAACTTTGCAGAAGAAGGAGTCCCAGGATGCTACAATCCAGACCCTAACAGGTTCGGTGGCGGAGTCTGAAACGACCAGTTTCCACTATGACAACAGTGGCTACACTTACGCGGGAGAATACCCAGCTTTGAAGCCACATGGAGGCTACTGAAAGTTAAGACCGCTCCAGGAATGTGCGACTGTTTGGGGTCCCCGAGGGTACGGACCTCCTGCGGTTCTTGGAGGAGTGGCTACAAGAACGTTTAATGATACCAATGGATTTTGACGTGTCCCTCCTCAGAAAAGCCTACCGGGTCAATCCTCAAGCGTGACCGACTGGATCAAAATCAGCCACGCACTATACTTCTACGTTCTGCTGGTCCAGAGGTATGAGATGCGCTTATTTTTGCCACAAGGTCTACTTGCGTCCTGAAGCTTAATGGATCAGGATGTCAAAATGTATCCAGATCTTGCCAGAAAAGCTTTGCCGCAGTTCTTCACTCGATTTTGTTGCCAACTCATTTAAGGATCGTATATGGGGGTAAAACCTGGAACTTCAACAACTCACAACTCTTTGGAGGATAGGCTCTGGCACAAATTGCGTCGGCTCTATGAGGATCTAATGTGGCAGCAGCTCCTTTTGACCGTGAATAAGCAGACTCCATCACCTTCCCCGGCCGTTAAGTGGCGGCGCGACCTACGTAGTTGAGGAGCGAGCTGCACCGGTTCTTCAGCCGAAACCGGCTGCGCCACCCATTGTGGTGGAACCCCCGCCTCCACAACCTATAACTGGGGCCCCGACCAAGGATTCTCGGTCAGGTCAGGGCTTGTCCCATCGGTTGTCGGTCACCCTCACTCCCGATCGACCTTGGCAGGTGAAGGGTGGCTCAGGCCTTCAGCAACTGTTTGCAGACTCCTCTGAGTCTGACAATGACGACTCCTTGTTCTCCAGGACGCTGGATCTGGAGTCCACCAGGGGTCAGTCGGTGGACGAGAGCCCATCCTCGTTTCTTGCAATGCTTCGACTCATCTCAGAGTCCACTGAGATGAAGCTAGAACCTGTTTCAAAGCAGGCCAAGTATCCCCTCACGGAGCTACTGGACCGAGGGGATTCCCCCACAGAGGCCTTCCCGGTGGCTGAAGCCATTGTTGGCCCGGCCCTGGAGCTGTGGCAGCAGCCAGCTTCTTGTCCAGCACCTTTGGCCAGGATGGCTCAAAAATATGCCGTTCCCACAGGTTCACTCTCCAGTTTCTCAAAGCACCCCTCCGCGGAGGGGCTAGTAACCGACAGCGTTTTCTGGTGTTCCGGGAACGCTCGGGATGTGGACAAGCCACACGATAAGGAGTCCAAGAAACTGGACCACTCCAGGTGGAAAGTCTATGCGGCTTCCTTGCTTGGCCTTCGTCAGGCCAGCTTGGCCGTTCTGATGGCACACTCTTCACACGCCCTTTTGGGCTCCCTGGATGAGGCGATTCCTCATCTCCCGGCTGACCTTCAGACAACGGTCAATCAGGTGCGGGATCAGGGAAGGGCAGTGGCCAAACAGCAGCTCCAGACTTCCCTGGACATCGCTGACTCGTGTGCCCAGTCAGTAGAGGCCGCAGTGGCCATGCGCCGCAGAGCTTGGCTGCGGATCTCTACCTTTACGACAGATACCCAGCACAAGCTGGCAGACGTTCCCTTCTTGGGTACCAACTTGTTCGGTCCTGGGGTGGAGGATCATCTGCAAAGGATCGAGAAGTCCAACGCCACCTTGGACTCAGTCACATCTTTCCAGAAGGACAAAGGCCGCCAGCAGCAGCGTAAGCCCTTTCGACCTTCAGCCCCTGTGGCACGTCTGGCCCAGCAACACCAGCATCGGGGCCAGCAGGCTCGCATTTGGCACCCCAAAGCCAAACCTGCTGCTTCCTCCAACAGGAAGCTGGGAGAGAAAGGTCCAGGAGGCTCCTCGGCGCTCCTTCTTCAAAGCCTGCCCAATGACGGGTTGAGGGTGTCGCTTCCATCCTCGTCACTCCTCCTGGGTTCCCCATGAGGGGGGATGGCTCCGCCACTTCCTTTCCGCCTGGTCCGATATCACCATGGATCGCTGGGTGCTGGAAGTGATAGGAAAGGGTCTGCCTCTGGAATTCGAACAGTCCCCACCCTATCGAGCCGTCGCCCGATGGGACTACGGGGTCCGCAGCCTCTCTGTCGGCTCATTGAGCCGACACTGCCCTGCTCCTTCAGAAGGAGGTGATCAGGGAGGTGGTGGATCCGCCATCAGACCTAGGGTTTGTGTCCAGGTACTTCCTGGTCCCCAAACAGACAGGGGGCTGGTGCCCCATTCTAGACCTACACGACCTGAACAAGTTCCTAAGGTCCAGAACCTTCAGGATGGTCACTGTGGCTCAGATCATTCCATGCTTGGAACGAGGCATGTGGTTCTGTTCTCTGGAGCTTCAGGACACGTTCCTTCATGTCCCAATCCATCCATCCCACCAGTGATTCCTCCGCTTCAGAGCGGAGGCATCCCTTTGCGAGTTCCGGGCCATGCCCTTCGGCCCCTCTCCAGCTCCCAGGGTCTTCACCAGAGGCATGGCAGTGGTGACAGCATTCCTGCGGCGCCGAAGGGTCTGGGTGTACCCTTACCTGGACGACTGGCTGATTGCAGCCTCCTCCAAGCCGGAGGTGGAGCGGTCCAGGGATCTGACCCTCCAGGTCTGCTCTCAGATTGGCCTCCTCATCAACGAGGCCAAATCGGAACTCATGCCAACGCAGGTGATTCAGTTCATCAGGGCAGAGCTCTATTCTCCGAGCCAGAGCACGGCTCCCGGCAGACAGGCCCGAGGTTCTTTCCTCCTTTGCCCAGTCATTTCTGATTAAGCAACTGCGCCCTGCACCAGCGTGGTCCGTTGGGCCCACTGGCACATGCGTCCCCTTCAATGGGGGCTGGCCTGCCAATGGTCACAGCGCTCCGGTCCTCTGGACTAGCCAGTAATAGTGACCTAGGAGATGTGGGACGCTCTCCAGTGGTGGCTCATCTGCAGGAGGGTATCCCGTTTGTCCGCACAGAGCCGGTCACTCTAACGACCGACGCCTCTCTGATGGATTGGGGTGCCCATCTGGGGGGAGCTCAGAGCGCACGGCCTCTGGTCCCCTCAGGAGTCTCTATGTCACATCAACCTGCTGGAGCTTTGAGCGGTCCGACTAGCCCTCACCGCCTTTGCTCCGTTTGTACGGGGTCAAGTGGTCCAGGTCCAGATGGACAACACCACGACCATGTACTACCTAAACCGCAAGGGTGGGACGCGCTCCTTGCCTCTGTGCAAGGAAGCTCTCCGCACTTGGTCTCTCGGGAGCAGACTGGAGGCGGATCTCCTAGCCATCCATGTGGCAAGAGCCTCCAACACTCTGGCTGATGCCCTAAGCCAGATAGGTGCTGCATCTCATGAGTGGTCTCTCCTGCCGGAGGTAGTACAAGATATATTCTCCCACTGGGGCACACCTCAGGTGGACCCGTTTGCCTCCAGAGAGAATGCGAAGCTGAGGCTGTTTCATGCCCACCCCCCTCAGCAGGGGGATGCCTTCTCGAGGCTGTGGACCCCGGGCCTCTTCTACGCCCCCTCCCATTTCCCTTGATCCACAAGGTGCTTCTCAAGGCGAGGAGGGACAAGGCGCAGGCGATTCTGGTAGCCCCAGACTGGCTCCGCCAGTTGTGGTACACAGATCTACTCAGCTTCAGCTCCAGGCTCCTGAGGTGGCTTCCAGCCCACCTGGACCTGATCTCAGTCAACAAGGGGAAGATACTCCACTCGGACCTTCAATCCCGGCACCTGACTGCTTGGTTCCTGAGCGGCTAGAGTTCCAGGCCTTGGGTCTTTCCGACGAGGTCCTCAACGTTGTTGAGGCATCCTGTAAGGAGTCGACCAGAAAATGCTATGCCTTCAAATGGAAGAGATTCTCCATTTGGTGTTAGGATAAGGGGTTGGACCCTTCCTCCTGTTCCTTGGCCAGCATTCTGGACTACTTGTGGTCCCTTTCTCAGCTAGGGCTTCGGTAGACGACCCTTAAGGTGCACCTGGCAGCCATCTCTGCTTACTGAGCGTGGGCCTAGAAGTAGTCTGTGTCACAGGAGAAGGTGGTCGGGCGCTTTTTAAAGGCCTTGATCACATAACCCCTCCAGTGCAAGAACCTCCACCTCCGCGGGATCTACTGCTGGTATTGGCTAAGCTCATGGGCAAGCCATTCGAACCAATGCACAGGTGTGATACATCTCACCTGTCGTTGCAGACCGCCTTCTTGGTGGCTATCATGTCAGCCAGAAGGATGGGAGAGCTCCAGGCACTTTCCATAGAGTCTCCTTATCCGGTTTTCCACAGGGACATGGTTGTCCTGTGCCCCAACCCAAAATTCCTTCTGAAGGTGGTGTCAGAGTTTCACCTTAACCAGGTGTTGACTCTGCTGGTGTTCTACCCCAATCACACCTCGGAGGCCGAATATAGGCTCCATACTTTGGACCCTAGAAGAGCGCTGTATTATAAGGAGCGGACGGCTGAAGTTCGGGGAGAGGTTCGCCAGCTGTTTGTCACCGACGCTGAAGCCGCACCTGGCAGACCTGCAGCCAAGCGGACAATAGGCAGGTGGGTCACCTCCTGCATAGATCTCTGCTATAGGTTGGCAGGCATGGAGCCTCCCAAAGGGGCAAGAGCTCAATCTACCCACCATACCGCTGCTTCGGTGGCTGCTTCCAGCGAAGTCTCTATCCAGGATATCTGCAGGGCTGCTACCTGAAGTCAGCACACACCTTCATTACCCACTACCACATTAACCTCGAGTCACACCGGGATGCTGGTTTTGGGACCTTGGTTCTCCAGTCCTTATTTCCCCAAGTAGGGGGTGCACACCTTGCTACTCCTCCCGGAGAACTGCTAGGAGTCTGCCAGTAAGTGTGGATTGAGCAACATATCCATGTCCACTAGAAATACAGGTTACTCACCTGTAACAGGTTCTAGGAATGGTATATTCTTCTTCTACAACCCACCCTGACTTCCCGGCCCGGCGAAAGCAACCTGGCTTCCAGCGGGCTAGATCTGGTGTAATGGGGCAGAGCCGAGAGTTTTACCACCCGGGTGGGTGGGAGAAGCCAGCTTGAAGACCTTCCGGCAAGATTTAAAGCAGCAAGGAACCTGCCAGTAAGTCTGGATGAACAATATATACCATTCTTAGAACTCCTGTTACAGGTGAGTAACCTGTATTTACTGGGGGTTGTAAGAGGCTATGGGATTCATCTTTTTACTCTGGGAAGAAAATACATATTTAGAGTATATATCTAACATGGGCTCTGATTACTTAAGCACAAGAAGAATCACCATTTTGTTATGCTCCTACATGTGGGGCTGCACCGGTCTTACCTGCTAAGATTTAAATGGTTTTCAGAAAAAATTTACACCGTTACATTAAAGTTCATCTCCCTGTTGGTATAGGGCATGATAGAGATTTACTAGCATAGCTAAGTTAGAATGTTTTTCGTTGCAGTTTCTATAGTAAGTGTCAACTTTTATGGCTCGAGGATGGCGAGAGCTCTAATAAGTCTGTACATTTGTGACCCCCAACTATGATCAGGTTAAATAGCACTAAAATCGATTTGTTATATTACCTAGGTTTTTTTTTTTTTTTTTTTTTAATACCCCTACAGGATATACCTTTAACTGCTGAAGAGGCTGGCAATTTACTGGACATTGTGGGACTTGGTTCATTGAACTGTAATAGAATTCCCATTTCCTACTGTACAAGAGTATGGGGCTATCATAATAATGTTTTTCCAACTTTACCGTAATGTACACTATAACTAAACCCTGTATGAGCTATGTAACTTAATTGTTTCATTAACATGAAAACTTAATAAAGTACCAAAACAAAAAAACCAAAAAAGTATTTATTTATTTCACCCTTCCCAACCAGGCAGTAAGGAGAAAGGGTCACTGCAGGCTAAAGCAGAGCTTCTTACCGAGCATGGAGAAGATGAAATCCTTGGCAGTGTGGACCTCAAGGGCCCTCTGATCATCATACTCCCTCATCTCACGTTTCCCAAACTCCTGGATCAGCTTATTCAGCTCCTCGATCCGGGCCCCCGAGCGAAAGTCCAGGTCCGTCAGAGGCTTTGCCGCAGCCGGCTTGGGGCTCGATGCCACTGTGGTCAAAGATGCCATGGCAATCGCACTTCTTCCTCCTCCTCCTCCTCACTCAGATCTAAGCTGTTGGCATCCTAGCACAGGAGCAAACCCAGCTCCTCAAATTGGGTTCTCCTTCCAGACTAGGCGTTCACCAGACACCTTGGGGGGAAGAGAGATAATTACCTGCATTTTTCCACAAAACTAATTTCAGGATTTTGCTACGAGAATAAGGTTTCACAGTCAGACTCCTCAGTTAACCCAAGGGTTGAAACTGGCACTGACTCACCAGTCAAATACTGGTAAATACTGTATAGGACCAGTAAAATGTTACTTTGACAGGCCCCGCTGCCTCATGGGGCAACATTTCTGTAAGTGCACCTGTTGGGCTAGTTAGAATATGTGAGGAGCCAGTGCCCCCCACCCCAACCCTGCTAGCTAGTGGCTCCAAAAGTAACTTTTAACCCTTATCTAATCCACAGACAATTGCCCAAGAGGATTATTTGGGTCCAATCCTTCTTATAAAGAAATAGAAAATTACATGTAGCCCAATAATGCCAGACACTAATCCCATTCCTTTACACAGGCTCAACTGGTGTACTTTTTAAAATGTTACCTTCTCCAATACAAGGCAGCAGGGCTAAAGGAAAAAAGTGAATAGCAGAATACAAAATTTAGCAGTCTTTGGCTACTGACCTGGTGCCAGTTTCAACCCCTGTGTATATACAGTGATCCCTCATTAGAGCACCCCTCACTATAACAAATCTCGGTTATAGCGAATGGCCAGCTTGGATCCCACAGTCACCTTCATGTTCCCCATTCACAGGTATTTTGCGGCTTTGCATTTTTTCACTCCCCAGCCAAGTTTTAAGCAGCAATGAATGACAATGTAACTTACTGTATGGATTCCGGTGTGGTTACAGAGATAGGGACATATTGTATCAATTAATTACTTTCTTACATTTCAGGTCAGTAAGAGCCCACCCGCAATCAATTTAATCAATGCTGACACAATTCACCTGTCAATTCATTAAATCCTGTTCTCCTCCCATTCCCATTTTGCCAAGAACCTCCTACATCTTAATTCAATTTAATCACTCCTGTCCCCTATTGCTAAGAACCCCCAGTTTTACAAACATACAGAATACCCCAAATGCTGAAGTTTGTGTCTGCAGTGTGTCTTACCTGATGGCAGAGTCTAAGAAACTAAAAGCCCTGGACCGTAATAGAAAATCCTGGGTCGGCTACGGAATGGGGAGTCAACCACAAAACTTGCACCTGAATATGGTCTCCCCAAGTCTACGGTATTGGGGCTACACAAGCAGGGGGACAAGCTTGAGACTTTTGCCTCAAACTGTTACGAGAAGCACAGACTGCAAAGTAAAAAGATACAGCTGGCTGCCAATACTGAGGTGGATTGAGCAGTTCGGTTGTGGTTTGAGACACAATGAGACGCCGGGGTTCTTCTATCGGGTGCAATCAAAAAAGTTGATTTCTTGCAAAACAGTTGCATAGGGCTAACACCACTTTTCACTCTTCCCACGGCTAGTTGTGGCACTTTCAAAAATCGCAATGGCATAAGACAGTCAGTTTTTATTACTTTTTATTTATCTTCTCCTCTACTGCCCCCAACTCTCCACTCACTCAATCGGACCCCTACACCGCTCCACACTCCAACCCTCCCGACATACAAGGTCTGCCCCTAGAGAGTGTTCAGCTCACCTCCTTATATCCCTTGATGGCCTGATAACCCCCTGGGCAGGGTAAGGAGATATCCCCTTTACCTGCCTCAGTGTATTCAGAGGAGTGGGCCTGCACAGCGGAGTCTGCCCAGATTCTGTCGGTGGGTGGCGTGTGTTGTATGAGAGGTCTTCACCTAGGAAGTGCGGAGGGTTGTTTTCCGTGTTCTGGTCCCCAACGCCGGCGTGCAGTGAGGAACAAGGAGTCCGGCGCACGCCGAGACGTTCATCTGCTCCAGTCCTCTTCCCATGTCAACCCTGTGTGGTGGCGTCACCCTACAGCACCGAAATCCGAGTGCCCCAGTAGGCGGTGGGGAAAGCATCCCATCCAACCCCAGAGAAGGAGCAAGCTGTCGGGCGGCGCTCAATCCTTCTCCCCCCCTGCTGACCCTCTGGCGGCCAGAGTCCGCCCCCGAACCCGGTCAGCCAAGTGAGTGAGGTGTGTGCCGTCTAGCTCCACATCCTCAGCACCAGCAGGCTGGCGCAAGAGTCAGTTTTAAACACATACAGTGTGTGTGTGTGTGTGTGTGTGTGTCTCCATGTTTGCTTCTTCAATAAAATGGTGTACTTTCTACGATACTCAATCGTATAACTCATTATTTTGGTTATATGGTACACTCGCTATAACAAACAAAATCCAGGGCTCCTGGATCATTTGTTATAACGAAGGACCTCTGTAACTATACCTATGCTTTTACTTTGTACACTGTAACTTTACTAAGATTCAATGCCTCTGCTGTTCATCAGTCCTCCCCCAGGAACCTCTTGGAAAATAGTCATTTCAGTTTAAATGCAGCTATCCTGGTGTGCAAAAATATAAATAAATAATTATCAGTCCAATTACATATTCGTGAGCATACCGAGTCTCCCGTTTGGCTACTGTATCAGTTATTAATGTCTTAGAAATGAAGGATCCAGCTGCCAAGTAATGCAGCGTGGCATACAAACATCTTGAAAATGCAAGATGTTCTCATGAAACACTGCTCGTGCCACACCGCTCAGCGCAAAAAGTACATAAAGAAACCTATAAAAATGACACAAACTTACTGCGAACAGATAACCTTGATGTTGGTCATTTCCCTGGATTAATGACAGACTGGAAGGAAGAGGAGACCCGAGGCTTCCCAACCCGTCATTAGTCCCACTGAACCGATAGACTTCTCAGATAATATTGCCTAAATAAATCAGGAGTTTACAGTCCAGTTGCTTCAGTTCTCAGTCTCCAACTGACCCCTGGACAAGTCTAAATGTATTCTTTAGTGGTTTAGGAGTAGCCCATCGCCGACCCATGAAAGAGGGGTCTTGAACCTGCAGTTTATGCTCTGATCCAGCATGCCATGGACACCAAATTATGCCCTTAGGTCACACCTGTTAAAAAAACAAAAAAAACACACCAGCTGGTGATAACCCCCCCGCTTAAAGGTATACGCCATAACCAACCAGAACCTGTACCCCTCCCTTTGCCACCCAACTCATCCCCCCCTACTTATTTTCTCTCCTTCCATTCTTGTTCCCAATGACATTCCAGCAGCCTGCCTCCGACCCATTACGTAGAGATGCAGGCTAAGCACCACCTACACACAGCCACATTTAGCAGGTGGCCTGCCACATAGGATTGTGCATTTCCTGCAGAGGATGCAGACTGAGCAGAACATTTCCTCCATTTTTGGCCCCACATTGTCTGCTGCTCCCACTAGTGTTGCCCCCTGGCCTTTGCCAGGCGACACTCAAGTAGCCCGACTCCGACCCCTCTCTCCTCCAAGGGAGGAGAACGTTCCTTGGGACACTTAATCTTCCCTCTCCCAGCCAGCCCATGAGCGTCCTTGGGCAGTTCCCCAAGTCACCGGTTTGGGAGGTGGTAAAGCAGCCAAGCACCTCTACCCACCAGACCACTGGACTGGTAATACCCCCCCCTTTTTATTTTATTTATTTGTATTTTGTTCCCCCAGAGCTTCCCGCATCATACAGGCTCCATCTCCTCCTGGTCTGTGGCCTTCTGCAGTACTCTCCCCCCTCCCCTCAATTCCCATGGTTTAAGCTCCTGTGGTGGGAGCCTCAGGCAGGGGGCTGGCTCCCATCCATTGTCAGGGAGGGCCCCAAGAGTGTTGCTTTGCCATTCTGCACCCTCCTGTTAGAGCCCTGCTTTTTCTCCCTTCCCCCTCCCCTGGGGAACTAACATCTGGCAAGGATCTGCGCACATTATGTGCTACATCGGCCCTGCCGATGTCCCCTGCTTCCCAAGCGGGCCACACTGCACTGCCGCCTCTAGCCACCCAGGTGGCAATACTGCAATGGGCGAAGGCACCCACCCTCCTTGAAGGAGGAGATTTTCGGAGAAGATGCCCAATCCTCGTTCCAGTTCCACAAACCACTAAACTAGGGTCACAAACCAAGGTCACCACCACCTTTGTGCCATACCACATATGCATACACATACATCATTAATTTTAATTATGATTTATAATGAATTCTAGTGCGTATGAAAGGCACTGTATTGAGAACACACAAGACTAAAGCCACCCATTTATCCACAAGTGCAGAATGAGTTGTCACAGTGCAAGCATCCCCATACTATACCCGGCAAGGTGCCCCAACCCCGGCATGGAGGGACTGCCATATAAGTGACAGGGTAGGTCAGACTCTATACCTGTTCAATCCTTGGCCTCTCATAAGACTGCAAACTACTGTTCCAGTCAGTATCACCTGTGTTAGCAGTTTTGTGATGTGGACACCTACCCACTGGGAACTGGACTGAGACCCCACATCGTCAGATTTCATATCGGCCACCGAGCAGCCCTCAGATGATACGGTCTTTCGGCTACTACTGGGTTTGAACCAGTGACGTAGAGATGAAAGGCTCCAACTCCCTACTAATACACAAAGCCACACAGTCCCTTACCCCCCATTCTCAAGGCTGGCTACAGGACTGCCTTAAGGGGGTTTGTTAAACACCATCACCTGTTGCACGGGACCTTAACTGACAAGCTGCTAGTATAGGATGCATTACTTAAATGACTGTACATGTGGTTGTAGGGGCTCCTCTGAGAAAAGGTTATTCCTACAAGCAGTTCTTACTGCTAGGCAGCTCTTCAACAAACCTTGGAAAATATTGACATACACTCAAATAGGGAAATAGATACATCATAACATTTCCCCACTGACAGTTTATCGTTTTGGGGGTGGGGGTGTGTACTCATGTTATCATGCAATACAATAGACCACCTTGACTTTATCTTCAATGCTTGGGCGCAACTGAAATTCCCAATCCCCTACCTCCCCCAGTCAGATTTTCTCCATTTTTTCCTAAAATTAAAAGTAACTCCCATACAAATGGGGGTTCCCGAAAAGTCTTCCTTGAGCTTGCCTAAATGCTCACTGCCAGGCTGGTGTCCTGCGTTTTAGCAATTTAAATGCGATTGCCAAAGAGTACCTGTATCGCCTCTGTGTACTGTCTCTTTAAGAACTGCCTGGATTGCAGTCTTAAGTAATCTGAGAGGGAGCTATGTTGAAAGATGTAACTATTTGCTGAAAATCATTTAGAGTGATAATGTAGTTTGTCTAACCTGCCTTTTTTGCAGCAAGGACTGTTTTGTTCATCTCCACTGTCATGGCCCTGGACTGCTGAATTGGACCAATCAGTACTGGTGGGACCCAAAATGGAGCCGGACTACAGTCAAAATCTGTAGCAATTGTAGTTTCGGGCTTTTGGTGCCTTTTTGTACCTGAAGGGGGAGCAGCCTTTGTTGTGACTGATAGATCAGCTAACTGAACCTTTTGGATCTTGGGGGGATTTTCCCAGACTGCTTGCAATTTTCAGTTAGTTCTGGGCTGAGAAGTGAAGAAGTAACAGCTCAAGTGATTTGGGCAAGAGTTCTGTGTAATTTTGCATGGGAGAACTGTGAAAGGCCCGAGTCGTGGCCTGAATGTCTGCCTGCTGTCCCCGAGAGGAACAGAAGAGAATTATTTCACACTAAATCCAAGTTTGTGAGAACGAAGACAGGCTCAAACCTGAAGACCACTAAAGATTTGGCTGAATGCGATCGGCCTGTCAGGATTTCCAGCTGCTTTTGAATCCCCAGTTTGTGCAGAGACTTTGCAATCGTGACTGGAAAGTGGTTTGCCTGGTACAGTAGAATTTACTTACATGTAAATGTGCTGTGAGTTGTTAGTGGGTCCCCACTGTGTGAACTGTGTTCTGCTTGCTGGAAGCTGTATCTAGCCCAAAACGGACTGTATCCAAATTTGTCTCCATTTGGCTTGGGCCATGCCACACTGGCCCAGCCAGACTACCCGCTGCACAGAGAAAGCCATCGACAAGAGACCTGCCTGGGGATCAGCCCCCTGCTCCATGCTTTAACAGGAATGACACCTCGGTGAATCGTGTGGGTCCTGCTTCTCCTGGCACTCCAGATCAACCACCTGCCGTCTCAATTTTTGCCCAGCCTGTGTCCAATCTTGGGTATCATGAGTAATCATCAGGGTAGCTCCCTGCAACAACAGCCTAATCTAAAAGTGCGTCATCTGATTGTCTTGTTCTCTTTTCATAAACTGAGCCCTCCGGCTCCGGATTACAATTAATTTGTGTGGTGTATGTTGTTTTTTTTCCATCACAGGTCCCCAACCAACTGCAACGTTCCTGGCTACCCAAAGTGTGTGACTGTTTGTGGACCATGAAGTGCATGCATAACTGTTTGATTGCTACAAACTTTAAGCAAATTAGCCTGACTACGCCCCTCCCTTATTTAAGTCCCTTAAATAAATCAGATCCAACTCTTTTTTGCATTTACCCTGACTGTGATTCCAGTTTGTGCAAGAGTACTGTACTGCTGTTATTGGCTGTGTATAACCTTGTTTTACAGGGGGTCCCCAGGGTCGAGCCAGAGGAAAGCCCTGGTGGTAAGTGCAAACAGTGTGGGTACTTGTGTGGTGCATCAGGGGTATTGTGAAGGTGATTGTGTATTGTTCTGGCCACTACTAAGGAAAGAGGGGGGTTACAGTGTCCCAGAGGGCTGTGCTCAGGTTAGATTGACCACTACCAACCCTGACCTCCGGGTGAAGGCACCCATTTCAGAACTCAGGCCCCTTAACCTGCTACTAGCCAAGCAGGCAGGGGTAGTAGTCCTTGGGATAGTGCCACCTAGGGGTTTTTATTTAGTTTTTGTTTACCAGGTAGGTACACTAGCCGGAAAAGATTATTTTTAGGTATGACCCAGGAGAGTACAGAGACAAACTTCAAAAGGAACATCACGATACATAATGCAAGTTACATATAAACAGTAGTAATTATGACAACGAATTGAGGTAGAAGACCAAATACAACAGTTTAGTTACATAAGACAATAAAATTAGGTAAAATTTAAAGCATCCAGACACAGATTTGAAAATGAGGGATAAAGTGCTGGAAGAGTGAATACCAGTCAGGTATAAAATAGATGGAGGAGCTAGGGAGAAAGGTAGAAGGAGTAGAGAGGCAATAGGTATGAGGAGGTAGTAAAATTGGTTAAGTAAGTGTAGAGGTTACCCAGAGGGTATCGCAAGTAATGGAAGATAAGAGCTATAGAGTTTGATAGGAGGAAGCAGCAGGAATGAAGCAGAAAAGAGAAAAAGGAAATAGAGGATGAAAGTGTTAAAAATAAGGAAGTGAAACTGAGAGCAAGTGCTCCTTATGAGGTGGACCCCCAGGCGCCATCGGGGGGGGTGGTGGTGGCGTAACAGAGTAAGGGCTAGGGTGGTTTAAAGCAGGAGCATGTGTGGTAGGAGAAGAGATGGCGTCCAAGTCCTCTCTTAAAGGAGATGTGGGAAGCAGATTGACAGTGTTGGAGGAAACGAATTCCAGAAATGCGGAGCATGACAGGCAAAGGCACGACTACCTTTTTTGGTACAATGTCTCGAGATAAGGACGGGGCATTTTCAGCAGAGTGTAGCGCATAATTGGTTTTCTGGTAGTGAAGGAGGCAGGCCAGTGGTTTGGGAATACGGGATCTGATAATGTTATCAGTGATAAACTAAGGTCCTATGCACTCGGGTCTATTAGGTGGAAGCCATCCTAAATCTGTGTAGAGAAGGCAGTGATGTTTCAGCCGCAGGGAGCTAGATGCAAAACAACAGATGTTATTATAAGCAGCGCCCCACTTATGAAGACTCGAGTTGTAGGCGGTAGCATATGTAGCAACCCTGTAAGTTGAGAGGGAAGTAATATCCCACGGGCAATAGCAAGTCTAGCTGAGGGAGTGAGTGCATAACTTGTCCGGTAGGCAATCCCAAGCTTGGAGTTTACCCGTTTAGAGGTCGATTGAATGTGGAGGTCAAAACTCAAGATGGGTCAAGAGTGACCCACAGATATTTAAATGAGTTTACCACGCCAACTGATGTGCCATCAAGGAAGGAGACGTTAAAATGAGTTTGGGAGTGTCCGAGTTTGAGACTGGGACCAAATAGCATAGCTTGGGTCTGATTTATTTAGGACAAGTTTGTGATTGGTTAGCCATTGTTGGATAAGCTGATAATCAATAGAGAGTTTAGAATTAATGTCCTCAATATTATTTGAACTGGTGTACAGTACAGTGTCATCCGTATATAGTAGGGAGAATGTACCAAGGAGATTAGTGGTAATACTATTGATGAAAACAAGAGAAAAGCAGAGGACCTAAGAGATCCTGTAGGCACACCAGTATTGATGGTGACTTTGTCAGAGAGGGTGGTGTTAAATTTCACGTATTGAGACCTGTCTATCAGATAGCTATCAAACCAATTGACAACGTTTGGTGAGAAGCCTAGTGTTTAGGGTAGTAGCTAGGATGGAGTGGTCAACAAGATCGAGCACCTTGGTTATGTCTATAAAAAACGGCCCCCTGTGAGCCTGCCAGAGTCCATGGCCACTAGTGTCTCAAACGTGAGTTTGAGTAGGGCAGTTGTGGTACTATGTCCCTTTCGGAAACCATGTTGAGCATCAGTTAGAAGGCCATGTTTCAAGAGAAAGTCGGTAGTTTGGGTGGCAACTAGTTTCTCAAGAATTTTACTGAGAACAGATGGGATGGCAATGGATCGCAGGGATTTATTTAACTCTAAAAATTGATTAGCGTTTTGCTCATAAAAGTGCTAAATCTTTGTGAAAATGCATAGGTCTTGCCTCACTGTGTTTAACAAACACAGCACTTCCAGAAAATCTATATAAATACTTTCTGTATAGTTAGTATAGTCCCAAGAAAAAAACTGCTAATCTATTTAAAACTCTGGATCTATAATTTGATGGGTCAAGCGGATCTCCTTTTTAAGCACAGGGGTAATTCTAGCCATCTTCCACATATCTGGGACAGTGTGGTGACAGAGAGGGTAAAAATCTTATCAAGGGGAGCAGCTATGTGAGGGGCAGCCAATTTTAGGAGCTCGAGTTCCAGGTTATCAGACCCAACAGCTGTATGCTCAGAGAGGTTTCTTAGAAGATTGAGAACCTCACTTTCTAAGATAGCCTTGAAATGAAAGGTAGGTCCAGTGGAGCTTGCTGGAGAGATAGGGTAGGGAAGGTGGAGGTGTACTGAGTGAGGTCAGCAAATTGCTTGTTAAAGAAATTAGCAGTTGTGAGGGGATTGTTACAATGGATGCCTTTTAGAGACATGTCATTCGGACTGGAGGACTGGCTTGATCCCAGGAAGAACTTAATATGGGATCAGAATTTTTTAGGGTCACCCCGGGAGTCTATTAGTAGGTCCTTGCAGTATGAGCTTTTCGCTTGTTTGAGTTCTTTCTTGCAGGCATTTCTCAAATCTGTAGGTATTAAGGTCTGCAAGAAAGCCAGTTTTCTTGTAATGAAGCCAGATTTTGTCCCTCTGTTGCAATTTAGATAGGTCAGCTTTTAGCCATCGGGTCTGCCTATTTCTAACCCGCCTGGTAACGAGTTGACAGTGTTTTTCTTGTAATGCTAGGAATTTGGATATAAAGATATTTAGAGCAGTCTGAACATCCAATGAGTGATAGAGAGAGGACCAGTCTATGCGAGTGACGTCAGGCAAGAAGGCCTGTGGGTCAAAGTATGCATAATTACGGAATGTAATGAAGCATGGCTTCATTGGATCAGGCCTACCTTTATCCCAGATACAAAAGGTGGGGGAGTGGTCTGTGATGGCATCCGATAGGACTCCTGCATCAACAATGTTTTCAAGGTGATCTGTCATGATCCAGTCCAACAAGGTGCTGGTACTGGAATGAGACACAGTCCTAGTGGGTACAGAGATGGGCTGATGCAGGTTGAAGCTCTGGAGTCTAGTTAGTGTTGTCATAAGTGTATTTTCCAGCCAATTTATATTAATGTCTCCTAATACAAGAACTTCATTATTTCCTGAGTGGATAGCAGATTGGTCCAGTAGCTCATCCAGACCTTTTAGGCCATGGGTAGGGGGATTATAAGCACAGACAATATTATATTTCTTTGTGCCACAGGTGAGGAGAACATGGAGTGTCTCACAGTGGTTTAAGGAGGTGGAGCGGATTACTGAGAGCTAGAGGTGTGATTTGAAATAAATGGCTGTACCCCCTTTTAGGGGCTGGTCTATCATTCCTCAGGAGAGTATACGATGGATTACATAAAAAAAAAAAAAATTAAATTATCTCAATAATCAATATAACATGATTTGTATCACATAACTATCACAAAAACTTCAAACTTGAAATTATAACATACCCACTTTCAAAGAAACAACATTACAGCGCAACTACTGTGAAACATATCTGAACGTTTTACAGGTAGGAGAAAAAAAGTCCTGTACCTTTCCAAGTTTAAAACGAGGCGTATTTCCTCACTTTAATTTCCAATTGAATCTTCTCTAGTGATAACAGAGGGAACATAAATGTTTCTGCAGCAGCACTGATCCTAGTTTGGAGTTCCAGTCCTCCAACAAATATATTGAATCTCTGAAGGTTTCAAAAAGGAAGACACAGGTTTTTTCAAACTGAAGGAAAAAAAAAAAATAAAGATGTAAATCAGTATTTCCATATCAATTTCTTCAAGAGACGAAAATCTTGCCCCCACAGCTGTAAAGACATTCCTTGCAGTAAACTCCTCTGTTCTTTCGGTATTGCTTTAACTCCGAGGCCCTAGTACGTTAATCCCTTTGCACATTCCCTGCAATCTGTTCAACCTTTCTCCAAGACCAACTTACAAGGGCAGTTTAATGTTTTACTGTGCTTTGGCTGTTTGAGGAAGCTCTGGATCTGACCCACTTCTCCTGGAACCATGCGGAGGGCTTCCAAGGTTTTACAGCAGAAATGAGAAAATAATGATCACAAACATATATTTTATATACACACACACACAAATATAAATGTGTGTGTGTGTGTATATATATATATATATATATATATATATATATATATATATATATATATATATATACACACACACACACACACACACACACACACACACATATATACATATACACACACACACACACACACACACACACTAGGGGTGAAATGGTAAATGAGTGAGATAAAACAGTGCATCATCCACTGCAGTGTGATTTTTTTTTACCCTTTGCTCTACTGTGATGATATCAGCCATTTACACACGTCAGAAAAGGTCACTCTAGGCAGCTTACCCCTCAGCATGCAAGAAACACCTGCGCTGTTACCATAGACAAATGCAGAACTACTTTAGAGGTCTCACTGCTGCCTACAGCTAACTCAGTGAGCATTACAAAACACACCTATCCCCCCCCAACTTCCAGCTCATTACTGTGATACTGTCAGCTTGACTGCAGCCGTAATTCTAAACAGCACAATCTAAACTACTGCCTGCAGCTAACTCAACTACCACTGAAACACTCTCACTTGTTCCTCAAACTCTGCCTCTCAGCTCATTACAATTACTGTGATGCTCTCAGCTTCACTGCGACCAGACTTCTAAACAATACAGCCTCACAAAAGTATATTTCTCACTCCTACCTAAAGCTAGCTCATTTAGCATTGCAAAACACACTCATGTGTCTCCCAGAGTTTATAACACTGCCTGCCCATTCAGAAAAGCTGACACACAGAATGAGCAAACACATAAACAGGAACAGAACACAAGACAGTATAACAAAACTTAAACAACTCTTGGCCCTATTGTATATGTCGAATACATGATGGGCAGATTGTGTGCTATGGCAAATATTGTCACTCTTGCATCGTGAGCTCTGGATATCTCGCTCGTGGCTATCCAGAGCCTCTCTCTGCAGGAGTGACAATATTTGCCATGTCACACTCATGCCAGTCATGTATCCCCTATATTATACATTTACTTTGAATGCAGGTTTGCTCTCTGTTCCTCTGTAAGGAAACTACCAGTACTGCTTTCTTCTGAACAATCCACTTGCGATTTCATTTTGTTTAAGGTCTGTCAGACTCCTATTTCTAACAGTTTAACAAACATAATAATGCCAAACCCTTTCATTGCTTCCCCTAGCCCACCTGCCTGAAAGCCTAGATTTGAAAAGCAAATCTAAAAGTCAGGAACTTGTTTAAACGTATAATTATTTTTGTTTTGTTGGAGTTCTTTACACATCCCTCTCATACTTTCTTATTCAAGCTGTGAAAATAAGAGAATACAATACTCAGCCACGTCAGGCTACAAACAACAAAACTTAAAAAAAAAAAAGCTGCAAAACTATCAGTGTTCTTGCAGGGCAAGAACAGGGCCAACAACTCAAAGCGAAGAAATACCTCTCCAGTGGCAATACCTTTTTTTTTTTTTTGTAAACTGGTACTTGGCATTACAAGTTAAAACACATCCCCTCAACTGCCACAGCGTCCATCCCACCACCAAGAATACCCCCTGCAGCACTAAATCGAGTCAGACTCACTTCTAAATTTATTTTTGCTCTCTAAAAGCAAGCAACTGAGCTGGCTAACAGCCGTGCGCAACACAGACCTGCAAGGACTAGGTGAGGACGGGGAAGAAGAGGAAGTCTAAACGCTCACTTGACTCCAGCTCCCCTCCGCAGCTGGTGGCAGGCGCTGGTTGAGACGGAGCCCCCTGTTCCGGCTGTAGCCCTGTTTTTCCCTTCCTCGGTTCCTCCTGGCCCGGCAGCCCCTCCCAGCGCTGCAGCCAGCCTTCCTCATGATGCAATTCCCCTTTTCTCCTGTCCTCTGTAACTATCACGCTCAGCTGGCCCAGGTTTCAGATCCAACAGGTTTGCCTGCAGCAACTTGACACACCTTCCCCGCGTTCCGCCCCCGCCACCTCAAACCGGAAATACTCACATGAGGCATTCTGGGAAATGTAGTCTCCCAACATCATCCCCGTGTCAACGTTTTATTTCATACTAAACTGCTCGTTCGAATTTGTTTCTCCGCCATTTGTGTGTGTGTGTGGGGGGGGGGTGTGGGTAATAGGATTGTTGGACTGAATCAGCTTATCAGGAAAGAAAACTGGTAGCGACTGCTGAGATTTGTGGCGGCTTTGCGCAGGCGGTTATGGGAGTTTTAGTTTCGTGAGGCGATTGGCCGCAGTGCATTGTGGGATTGTAGTTTCGCGTCACAGACTGCAGTTGCTAGTGCCCCGCTGCACTGGCAGGTGAAGTGGTGGAAGATGCTGTTGGAAAGTAATCATTGCAGTTGCATGGGCGTCATGCTACAGCTATTTATAGGGGCTGGAAAAAAGACGAATAATTGGTGTGTGTAGTGTTTTTCAAGTTTTCATACACAGTGTATCCCAAACCGGGGAAGAAAAATTAGCATTTAATATAGTGCTTTTCATACACGTGGTATACCAAGGCGCTTTACAAGCAGTGAGAGCCCGGTAGTGGAGTGACTGTAAATGTGTAGTGGCAGCCCTTTTACCCATCAGCACTAAAACACAGCTGGGGACAATCGAACAATTGCATGTTGACCATGACCAGGACACTCGGGGAAAATCCAATTTTTTTGCAAAACGTGCTTTGGGTTCTTTTACGTTCACTTCCACCGTGCAGGACCGCACTAGAGATGGGCAAAGGGGATCTCGGTTTAATGTCTCATCCGAAGGACTGCATACCCCTAGTACTGCACTCGGGTGTCAGCATTTGTGGTAAGAGCCATACCACTGCTTCATAAATCGGGGACAAGGCTTAAAAAAATCAGGGACCCATCTTCAAAATTAACGATAGACACCCAAGAAGCTGGTAGAATAAGGGCCTTAGTGTAAAATGCCCTTTCTAAAGAAGAACAAGTCTATAACATTAATGACAGACATTATTTTGTGCTTAGAATCCTCTCAGTTTAGTCACGAAAACACAAATTGTAGGAGGGATAGAGTAAAATTCTGAGGCAAAATCGGACGTCTCTGAAAATCGGGGACAGTTCAGAGGTATGGTATGAGCCTAATCTCGGAGTGGGACTAGAACCCACAACTTGCTGGTCCAGAGACAGATGTGCAAACAACTGAGCCATTCTGACACCTGGGGGGGGGGCATGTATTAAAAATATTACTCTAACAGCACCAGTGATCCAGCTGTGTAGCCAAGCAGCACCCGCTGCCCCCTTTAACCTGACAACAGTAGCTATTTTAGCCTAATCTCAGCTTTATAGAGGAACAGTTTACATTGGGGAGTGCTACCCGCTTGACAAAATTCCAGAGCTGCCCCTGTCTAGGAGCCCTTCTAAGCCTAAAGAATACTACTGAATGGAAATTTTAAGGGGTTGTAGCCTTGGTGGATGAACAGTTCCTCACATCCAGTGGGTATGACCGCCTTTCCCCACATCCAGTGGGTATGACCGCCCTTCCCCACACCAGTGGGTATGATCGCCCTTCCCCACATCCAATGGGTATGACCGCCCTGTGAAACCTTTTTCCACTAAAAACGTTCTGCAGACAGTACAGGCTTTTAACATAAGCCTGGGTAAATTTCAGCCAGCCAAGGAGTTTACAGGGTATCCCGAGTAGTAGGGTGGGTGGTGAGTCCCTATAAATAAGTACAAGAACAGTGCTTTTGTTGGTCTCTGCTTTTAATGCAGAGGTGACAGACCTGATGAATCCTGAGTCCCTTACAACTTTAAATTTGTATTTTACTAGTAATTATAAAATGGATAGAAAAAACCAAATGCGAATTGGTCTAGAGTAAGTTCCAGCTATGATATTATCTCAGTACAACATCATGCTCTCAAACTGATCTTAAGAAACACCTCCAGTGCCGGCCTGGTACCACATCAGTAGAGCTTCTGCTTGCCACACCAGCGAACCGCATTTGGGAACGAGAGCAAATTGTCGTGGGTCAGCTGGATGGGGGACTGAGCATCCCAGGGACTGCTTTCCTTTCCTCAGGGAGATGGGGACACGTCTTCCACTGTGGGACTGCCACCTGGTACGGCCAAGTGGCAGCACATGGGAACACACGCAAGGGGAGGGGCCGCTGCTGGACGTCCGACACATATGCGTGCAACAGCATGCATATGTGCTTGCGCCATTACATGCGGTGTCCCTGGGGAGAAAACAGAAAAGGTCAGGCTGCTATATGCCAGAAGCACCCCTATCCCCCACAGGCTCTTGCATGACTGACACTGCTGGCCACCCGCCACATTGCGATCCTGGGTTAGTGATGAATAACCAGTCCGTCCGTGAGGTCAGTGACAGGGTTGGGGGTTGCCGTCAGGCAGACCCGATGGGAGGAAAACGCTTAATGGGGGGGAAAAAAGAACAACCTACTCAAAACTGTTCTGCATTTGTACAGTTTGGATGTTTGCGATGCATTTCATGTCAGTACTCCCATTACCCCTTCTTCTGGGTCGCACCTGGAAATGAGCCTTGGCTCAGCGTGCCTTTTCCGGTTACCAAAATTTTAAATAAATGCATTTTATTAACTCTACAGGATCCATTTTATAAACGTAATAAGGCACTCCAGGGCGTGTGTTATGCTACAGCTAAGGACTTAGTGACTTGTTTGTAGCCGTATTAGTTGTTGTACAAACAGATGAACAAAGTAGGCAGTTCAATACCTTTTACTGGGCCTACAAGACATTTTCAGAACACAAGCTGTCAGGCTACATAGAGCCCTTCTTCAGATAATGAATGTTTTGGCAAAAAGCGTAGCTTTTATTCAGCAGATAGTGCAGTCTACTAGTAGCAGTTAACATGCATAAGACAAAGTTGTCAGTTTTTTGTAGTGGGTTAGGCAGTAGTCGATGTCACTATCCAATTGAGCCTCTGTCTTCCTGATTTTGTGAAGCTGCCTTTTGAGATGGTGAATTCCAGTATATTATTTATTTATTCAATCTCAGATTACAAATACCTTTGAGTGCCAGGCAGCTCATTTACAAAGGCTCCACGTCAAAGGGAGGGGTTACAATCAAACAATAGGAGATACCACAGCAAACATTTGTTAAATCAGAAACCTAGCATATCAAGAAAACAGTAATGGCTTAGCAATGCACAATAAAAGGTGAGAGAGTAGAGGATAGAATGGGAGGGAGGCGTATAAGAACAGAGAGGTAGAGAGAAGGGAGAAGAGCTGTATCAAGAGATTGGATGGGAGAATATAGCAGCCAGGGGCTTTGTCATAAATTGAGGGGTGGGGGTAAAGGAGGAGGCAAACAAGGTGGGAAAGAGGGGTAGAAGACGAGAGGTGGTAACAGGAGGCCTGTCAAGTGCATAGCAGAGAGGTCTATGGAGAGGAACAGGTGGGGGTTAGGGTAGAATCAACAAGAGGGGAAAAGGGATAGTTATGTCAAGAGCGGGTGGTGGCAGGAAGCCTGGTAAGTGCAATGAGGAGGAATCAGTAGTGGTTGGGTTCGGCAAGGTGGGAAATTAGGTGTTACAGTCGCAGGCGCTTTCAGTTAGGAGATGCTGCCAAAGCATTTGTTTGAATTGGGTAAGACCAGCTAGCATGGTCAATTGGTTGCTTAGTTTATTAAACCACAGAGGGGCTCTGTACCAAAAGGTTCATGATGCAGAGAACTGTTTGCAGCTGTATTGGTCCTTGTACAAACAGATTAACAAACTAGGTGATTTGATACATTTTATTGGACCAATGACAGATTTTCAGAACACAAGCTTTCAAGCTACACAGAGCCCTTCTTCAGGTAATAACAATTTATTTATTTATTTTTTATTTCTTTTTCACCTTCTCAGCTGGGGGGTTGTACCTATGGTTTCACCCATTCCAGTGTGGTCTCCTCGGCTCTCGCCCTGGCCACAGTCAGAGCTAAGGACCCCCTTGCCCTGCCCACCCCAGGGCGCTTCACAGGTGAGTACTTACCCTACACGCTGCACAAGACCGTGGGGCCAGGTTCAGGAGGAGCTAACTTGGATGCATCCGTCGCGCTGATGAGTCGGCGCTTCATGCGCACTGAAGGATTGTTTTGTGCCCTGTGAATCCCCTGGCGGTGCAGGACATCAGGCGCTGCACCACTGCGCTTCCGTGCGCAGCACATCCAGCGTCGGCCATGCCACCACATTGGACTCAAGCTAGCACCAGCCCCGGCCACCACCAGGAGCCAGTAGCCTCGGTGGTGCGTCCCCTCAGAGGGAGGAGGAGAGCAGTCCATGGGGCCAGCGATGCTCTTCTCCCGGCTGACCCCGTGCCACGCGACGCCTGCCCCGGTCGTCAGTGTGGTAAGAGGTAAGGCGCCAGCGTCTCAGCCGTGTACACCACTGGGCCAGCTCACAAAACATGCAAGTGCAAGGGGGTGAGTCAGTATAAGAAAGTGGATGAGATCGGACTCTTGGCTCCATGGAGCCAAAATATGATCTCTTAATGCGCGATAACCCTGAAATTACAAATTTGGATTTTACAAAGAAGAAACTAGAAGGGAGGTAAGGATCGGGGGTTAAATTGGAAATGTTTGGGTCGGGGGAACTCTCGCATCTAGATTTCTGGGTGGTGGAACTGTCCTTTATAGGTGGTGCAACTCTCTTGTAGTAGTCAAGGGAAAAAGATGACAACGGTGATGGAACTGTCCTACAATTTGTTAGGAGGTGGTGGAAATGAGTTTCTGTGGGTTCCTGCCCAGTTTAATCTATGGTAAGGATCCTTCCTGTGTGTTTGGGGAAGTGGGGGGCACATTTTGTAAAAGAAGAAGAAAGCTGCACTTTAATGAATGGTCAGGTGATTTGACAGACCAATTATGGGAGAACAGTCCCCACAAAGGGACCTACAGCCAAGTACAGGGCTGGTCCCAATGTACAGTTTGTGTGCAAAAACATTTTGGTTTACTTGCTGTTTGCTGTAGTATAGTACATTATATCAGACTAATTTAGCTTATTTCTAGGTTGACATTCTCTGTTACTACAAATCCCAGAATCCCCTGCAGCTGACATCAGTGCAGTAGGAATCGGGAGATTTGGTAGCCTACCGTGCATGTTAGAGTTTTTATAATCTCCAATCAGATGTTTTTCAGTTCTATTTTGTTTAGGGGCTAAATACAGTCCTCTGTGACTGCACTTACGCAGGGAGGACAGCAGAACCAGCAAACAAAAGACCAGAGCTTAAATAAACTCCAACATACACTGCAGGCTATTCAGACTAACACTGCTGCCTACTGCTCTGATGTCATCTGCAGGGTATTCTGGGATTTGCAGTAACAGAAGATGCCAGTCTAGACCTAAGCAAAATTAGCCTAATGCAATCTACTATACTGCAGTAAACAGTAAGTAGGCCAAAATGTTTTTGCGCACAAAGTGCACGTTTGGACCAGCCCCACACTTAAGAGTGCCACTTGGTGGCGACAGTTCCCCTTTAAGGATTCTGCAGCTCATTTTATAAGCTGAGATATACAACAACAGCTGTCTATCCATAATCCATTGCCTTGCTGACAGAGTTGGAGAAATTGATTAGGCTTGTGATGTGAGGCATAACCTCCCTTGCCTGAAACCATGTTGTGTGTAATCCCCAATATTATGGTCATTTACCCAGTATGTCTTATTATACTTTACACTTTGCCGAGTACTGTGGCATTTGCCTTGGCAACCTTCTTAAATATTGTACCACCAAAGTGTTTCTCCACTCTTCTGGTTTTATATCCTGAGATAATGATTGATGTCTTTTTACTTTCTGTTTATCCTCCTACTCTTGGACCGTTTCTTGATCCCCTCTCAGGACCTTACAGGGCCCCAACCCCATCACGCTTCCTTCTTTTGGGACTTACCATTCTCTAGCCCTCACCACTCGTGATATCCCTTCCCCACAATGGAGGCCAGCGGGCTGGGCAAGGTCCCTGTGGAACAGGCATACTGGGTAGTCAGGAGAGAGCCCAGGTCTGAGGGTGTGAGGTCTGCACTCCGTCATGCTGCATCAGTTGGAGCTTTTTCTTGTTCTTCTACCCCTTGGGGACACCGTCAGAGTGTGGTTGTGCACATGGCATGTCAGCCCTGCTCACAAGCAATCATCATCATCCCTCCCTCTCTGCTAGATGTTTTTTTTTTTTTTTGCTGCTCCACTGTCGAACAGTCCCCTTTGACCTGCCCCTACCACCCAGCCCCATCACCTCCCCACCAGGACTTACCTGCTCCCACAGTTCCCCATGGATGACCCCTCCCCATGGGAAGGGCCATCCGGAGGCAGGCCTCCATCTCCCCAAGCAGAGTTGCAGTGTGGTCAGGGAGAGGCGGTCCAGGCAATGGTGCGGGACCTGCGACAAAGAGGTGGGCGGCATCCTGTGCAATTGCAGTCCTTTTTCCATTTTTCTGCACAGAAGACATGGCATGCAATGACTGTGGCATGATTGCCACCGTCTGCCCTGCCTTCCCAGACTATCAAGCTCCAGCGCGCTGCTGGACCCCTTGTCTCCATGATGGGCCAGTCATGCACCAGATGCTATCCCAACCCACCTCCTGGAGGAGGAGGAGAGCAGTCACCAGGATGCTCCATTCTTCCTGCCCCCTGGCCAGCCTTCCAACAGCCTGGGCCCATTTCTGAACCCTGTGCGTCACAGGTGGAAGCACTACAGCTGCGCCGGCAGACCAGCTGCTAAATCTGCTTCAGCCTGCACCGCCACCCATGGTCACCAGGTGATGGTCACCCATGAGAGGATTTAACCCCCCCCCCCTTCAGAGGAGGAGGAGGAGGAGAGCGTCTAGTGAGATGCACAGTCCTCCTTTCCTCATCCGGCCCTCCGACGACCCAGATTCATTCCTGAACCCCCAGTCGCCAGTGTCGTAATCAGTAGCAATACTGCTGCACCTGTGGGCCTCCCAGATACTGATTTTATTTATTTTTTGTTTTATTTGAATTATCAGATATACCTCTGAGCCAGAAGCTCTTTTACAGAGGTTCCACGACATACGTAGAATACAGGACGTTGTAAAGGTATACACAGGGTAATAATATAGAGTGACAGGAATTATTATATTAATATTATATATTGCTGTGATTGGACCTTGCAGTACTGTAGATAATTCAGTGATGACCGTGGGGTGTAGGTTACTGAGTCCAGTAGATTTTTTTTTTTTTTTTTTATTCATTTTGTTCATTTTGCTCATAACACACTCTTCTGAAATGATAGGTCTAAGTATCATAACATCCCCACAGATCAGACTCAAAAATGTATGTTTTTCATATAGACCTTTTTACCCAACTGGCAGCTCGTCTTTCTCATCTTTACAGGGGTATACCCTCTTCACAGGGATGTACCCCGATCAGGCAGAGGGATCACTCGATGTCATACAGACTACTAACAGGGTATTCCTTCTAGGTCCCCCCCCCCGACATGGACAGTGCCTCTGTTGGCCTCGCATAAACACAGCTTCCCCTGCAGCGGGAGCAAGCTCCCTGGCCCAGTGGCCCAGCCACAAGGGTTGCTGTGTTGCCAGAACTTGCTGACTGCCCTCCCCGCCTGAGACGTATTACCAAGAGGCAGCTGTCTCAGCCTAGCCTACCTTCTGACAAGATGCCTTGGGTTCACTCCCAGACCTGCACTGTCTTCACAGCAGTATGACGTAGTACCTTTGGGCCATCAGGGCGACAAAATACTTTTAAGATCAACTGCTGGCTAATTACAGCCAAGTTGACCATTAGTATTCCAGTTCTGTTTATTGACAGCATCCGTTCCAGCCATGCTGGGCAGCAGTATTATTTCTGACCCCTACCACCTCTCCCATTCCCTCCCCAGCCCCCGTCAGCCCTATTCTTCCCTTTCTTTTCGTGCTCAAAATGTGACATCTATTGCCTGTGTATAGTTAAAATATTAATATATAAAGAACTTACAGATATGTAGATATGGTGTACATAACTAGCTCTACGTTATTGTATCCACTGCACAATGTATGTAAAATTTGAAACTGTAATGTACTGACTCCCTGTACAATTGCTCTGCTCTACTGTACCATGTATGTCCCCGGGTCGACCCTGAAAAAGGGACTGTAATTGTCTCAGTGGTCCTACCCGGTCACCAAAACTCAAATAAATAAATCTGCAGTACTAATCCAGCCACATAAACCAGCAACATTAATCTCACCTTTTTTGTGCCAGCAGCAGTAATTCACCTCCATCAGAAAACATTATTAAGCCCACCTGTAGTGGAACACATTATCATTCACAGTCACGTTAGTCGGTAGGCACAGGCCGCAGTATTACCTTCTGCCAACATTAACCAGTAGTTGTAACTTCACCTCCGTTCTCTGGCAGTATTAAAGGACAACTTAAAAGGGATTTGCCAGGGGTCTATCTAAGCAGCATTACTCAGTTCTGTCCACACTACAGTTTGCATTTTCTGTTGCTGTCACTCCAGGTAACATTCACTTGCAGGTTATGCTGGCTGTTCATTTTGTTTGTGCACCCATTGGCCCACAGTGCATCACTTTTTCGGGCTCGTCTATACCCTGCCATCTACCTGGGAAACTGCAGACCCCTGAGAGACCTATTCCAGACGCCCACAACACCCACAAACGGGCCTTCCATTTTTCATCCAGCAAAGGTGACCCTGCTACCATCTGGGGAACCAGGCGGTTTGACTTAGATGTCTAGGAACAGTCCCAGGGTGTCAGAGGTTCACTGGCGGTGGGGGACAAACAACCATAGAAGTGGTGTGCTCAGGAATAGCAGAAGGTGGTGCGGAGGAAGGTGGCTAACCTAGCAAATAAACAAAAAATGAAAAAGCTGCACACTCGTGGAATCAGAAGCAGCAGGCAAGTTAATTTTAAATGGTATTTATTTCGGCACCGTGGAGTTCTGGCTAGCCTAGCACCCTCAAGCAGGCACCATCCCATCTGCCAAGTGGCACTTTTTCTGATTTGCTGCAGAAGCCCCACCTACCTCCCCAGTGTCAAGCACCTGCACAGCCTTTCTGAAAGGCAAAGCCTTAGCGCGGGTGGTGCATGTAACCCACATCGTCACTGCTGAAGGGACAGCTGCTATAGGAGATGCTGTTTCTTTTCCATAAAGCTTTTTCTTCTCTGAGTCCATGTGGGCAGGATATCAGCCCCATCCTGCCTGGCATACACCTCTCTCAGTACACAGTCCCCCACATGTTACCCCTTGTGATGGGGCTAGGAGGGGGAAGGCCATCCTCCCCCCGGTATGCATAATCCAGTTCCTCCAGTGGCTGGGAAATGGCGTGGACCAGGAGAAAATGGGCTGGGTTTTACAAAGCCCACATGGTCCTTGTCCACTTTCTCCTTAGTACCCCTGCTGCAGCAGCAATAAGTACGTGCATGTGGAGGCACAAATGCACTGCGGAACGGTAGCCCCTTCCCTACTGTGCCCCTCGTGCTTGCACTTCCACCAGCCTCCAACTGGTGGCAGTCAAAGGCCAAGATGGCCTGCCTCCCCTCCCTAGGAGATGAGAGCAGTTCCTGGGACACTTGATCCCCCCCCAGCCGACCCCCAGTGACCTGAGTTCACAGCTGGGTCATCGGCATGGCAGGAGGTATTCTTAGAGCAGGCACCCCTACTCTCCTCCCCATCACATGAACGAGACTGCGTGAGCCCAGGGCGAGGGACGCACTCGTAAGGCAGACCAAGGTGCTGAGCGTGGTAGTGTATCACATGACCACCGGCACTGTAGCGTCAGGCCTAGCTGTTTTTTTTAACTTGCCAGCAGGGATGGGCGGGTCAGCTGTGACCTGGTTCTTAGTCTGACTCCGATTTGTTTCCAAAAGGTTCTGGTTTACTGTGGTTTGCCAAAACAGGTCAGATGTCCAGACTGGATCAGAGCTGGTTCAGAGACAGATCCAGACTGGGTCAAATGTCAGCATTAGGCTGCCTCGATGTGACTGTAGCTGAATTTTCACTTGCCCCTATTCATTACAATGAAATTAGCTCTCTTTTTGTACTTGCCCTTCAAGGAAATGTACTTGTCCTGGACAGGGGGCATTAGGATTTGCACACCCCTGGCCTCCCTCATTAGCAGCCATTTCTTGATGTTAGTGCAGGTATAAAATATTTTTTTTTCCTATAAATTTCTCATTTTTTTATTTCATTTTATTCAAATGTTAAAATTCATTGAGCAAGCTGGCCCCGTGGCACTGAGGGTTGAGGCGCTGGGCGCCACACCTCGCGCTACGCGGCGGCCAGGTTGATGGGGGAGGGAGGGAGGATGGGCGTCCCAACCCAGTTGCTCTCCTCCCTCAGGGGCAGGTTACTAAGGCGCTCTGTGCTCTGCATCCCTTCCGTAGCGGGTGGAAGTGCCAGCATTGGGAAGGGATGGGCGGCCGCTCGTAAGACCAGGAGGGACATTGTGGCGCGAGGGTTGGTGTGCGTCAGCAGGTCGCCACTCGGGACGTACGTCCCAAGTGCAGGCGTCCCAGGGGAGTGGGATCGAGGGAGAAAATGGAAAAACCCTCCGGCAGCCTAGATGAAGGCCGCTCCAGTACCTCCCAGGGGCCACCTACAGGACAGCCCCACTGTGCGAGGAGAGGAGGAGGAGGCACTCTAGGGGCAGATCACTAAGGTAGGTGACCCTGGGGGACATGAGCGGACGGAAGGAAAAAGGTTCCGGAGGTAGGAAGGAGGATAAAAGAAGAAATTAAAAAAAAAAAAAAAAAAAAATTCATTGAGCCACAGCTTATTAGCACTGGGGACTTTGTACAGAACAAGTTGCACAAAAAGTGTACCAAAATACAACACATAAAAAAACAGGCATCATAACAATATAGTCAGACAAGCCAAGTACATCAGATTTCAAAATATCATGAATCAAAGAAGCAAGCATTTCAGGTGGCAGTATAGCGCAGTGGTTTAAGGCTCTGAGCTGCAAACCTGGAGACCGGGGTTTGAATCCCACAGCCCCCATTTGCATACTGTGTGACCCTGAGCAAGTCACTTAACTTCCTTGTGCTCCCAAGTCGCACCTAGAAACAAACTTCAGCTTAGTGTGTCTCTCCTGGTTATATTAAAAAAAAAAAAAAAAAAGTTACAGTTAAAAAAGACAATTACAGCTACTCACAGGGGCCAAAATTGCCACTAGCCCACTAACCAAATGCTAGTAGATTTTGAATGGTGCTAGTAATATTTTTCTTTAACTAGCCATGCTGGCTTGTACTACAGGAGGTGTGATTTCAGTAAGTACACCGGTTGGGCCAGTGGAAAACTCTGTGGGGCCAGTGTATTTTCCCAGTGACTAGCCCTTCTGGCTAGTGGCTGTAGAACTTAATTTCAACCCCTGTACTCAGAGATGATACAAACCATATTTTTAGGGCAGAGACTGATGGACATTTATCATCCATTTTTCAAAAATGGGCCAGGAGAGAGTTCTAAATCAGGGGAACAAAATGACTGAAAAAATATTTGGACTGGCTGGTTTTCACACCAGGATATGCAAGCTCACAGAGGTGGTTGTTGTGCAGGAAAGATTATGCCCCTGAATTCAATTTGCTCAGTCGAGTAACCTGAAACCTGGACTAGAACACATTTGTAGACAAAAATACATTTGTGAAGTTCCCCATGTTTGCCAATGAGGTCCACCCAGCCTCTTATAGAGGACAAAATGGTGGGTTTCACAAATTCATGTGGGCATGCCAGGATGGGCAAGCCAGGATTAATCGCACTTGGTGATTATGCAGCATGTCTAGTTTGTGAAGATGTTTAGATAAGTCATGCTTGTACAATAGATCTGCATGATCAAAGATTGGAAAAATTTGAGCCTGTATGATTTTTTTGAAGTGTATCAGGCTTTAATTGACTCGATAGAGGAGTCCCACCCTTGAACCAGTTTTCCGTACCAAATAAGCAACCTGTTTATTTCCAGAACACTGTGAGTCAAGCTAAAACCCAAGGCATTTATATGAATCTACCATCTCCAGTGGAGCACCATTGTTAGCAACAATGTAGATGTCTGGAACTTCTTTTCATTTTAAAGGTTGTCCGAAACACATGAGTTTCGTTTTAGTCGAATTCAGGCTTAACCATGAATTCAGAAAAAATAACTGAAGTTCATCAAAGCTCTTTTGAAAACTCATTTGTACGTCCACGAGCGAGTTAGCAGAAGTGTAAGTGACACTGTCACCTTTGTAAAGATGATACTTCATGTTGGTGACACTGTCATTCAGATCCCAAAGTTAAATTAGAAACAGCAGCAAAGACAAAACCACACACTCACCCACGTGGCAAACAATGTGGCAACAGCAGCAAGTACAAAACCACACACCCACGTGGCAAACAATGTGGCGACAGCAGCAAGTACAAAACCACACACTCACCCACGCGGCAAACAATGTGGCGACAGCAGCAAGTACAAAACCACATACTCACCACGTAGCAACACAATATGCGCATAGCAGCATATTAAAACACACACTCACCACGTGGCAAACAATGTATGACAGCAGCAAGTACAAAACCACACACTCTCACCCACGTGGCAAACAATGTGGCAACAGCAGCAAATACAAAACCACACACTCACCCACGCGGCAAACAATGTGGAGAAGTTTTGTACTTACTGTTTGATTCTTGTTACCATTTGCACCCCCCGTTCCAGCTGAGCGGTTCTTATTGCTTTCTTCCTGTAAATCAGAAACAGTATGGGACCAAAGGCTGAGCCCTGTGGTAGGCTCCTTGAAATGTTAAGAGAGCCAGAATCCATTCCATTCACAACAGTTATTTGCCGTCTGGAGGACAGATAGGCCACAAAGCAATTTAAAGCCTCAATACCCAAACCCACTTCAACCAGACAAGACCGCAAAATCTGGTGAGCTACTGTATTGAAGGCTTTAGAGAGGTCAACAAAGATGGCTCCAGTAATCTGCCTGGAGTCCACAGCTAAGCTGATAGCATTCAAGACCTTTTAACAGGGTAAAGCTCTAAGACCATTTACATTATCAGAACCAGGTTGGAACAACTGTGAAAATGTCTAAATGAATCCAGTATTAAGGAGTGTAGGAATACAGGCATCGTACATAGTAAGATAATTCTCCCGAGACCTAGGACAGCATACCTAGGTGCTCAAGCACTAATTCAAATGTATGGAATTGTGTGTGTCCCCTATGTTAAAACTCAAGAATATATTTAAAAAAAAAAAAAGACAGGTTAAAACCGGGTCTTTGGCAGATTTGAATCTGGTCAATTGTCCTGCGTCAAATGGGACCTGCATCCCAAATGACACTGGTTTCCAGATTCTCAACCCTACTTGTCAGCTGTTCTTAAAGGAGAACTGCACTGAATCTATGAGTAATTTTCCTTGTAGAGGCTATTTTTAAATACTACTTCAAATTATATTTTTGTTTTATCTATAAAGGCTTTTAAGTTATCCTAGCAGGTGTTTCTGATTTAGACAGTGGTGTTAAAGACCATTTTAGAATTCTCTGATGTAGTGTTTCTTTTTGTTTTGTTTTTTATATTGCTTTTTCTAGGTTTTTCTTGGGTTTCTCCCATTCCCCTCTGACCCCACATCAGGCATGCGTGGATGACGCACACCGAAGCCAGCTCGGCCCCTTCCACCCACCCACCCGTACTGCCGCCCTGCCCGCCTCGTGGTACCCCACCAGACCTCCACCCAGTGGGTCATGGGACTACAGGAGGTTCAACAACCCACCACCCAGGCGAGGAGAGCAGTCTAACAGCACACTCAGTCCCACTCCTCCCGCCCCCATGGAATCACCCCGACAATCCGAGGTCATTCCCGAACCCAGATCGCTGGCGAAGTGCGAGTTGTGGTGTCCAGCGCCTCAACCCTCGGCGCCACCAGGCCGGCATTCTGAAGTAGTTTATGTCCTTGCTAATCTATTCTTGTAATGGTTACAGTATGTAAAATCAGTAAAGATGGAACAACAGAATTAGAAGCAGCACTTAAAGCTGCAGTACTAGTTCATAAAAATTTTCTTTTTACAGTAGTTATGTCAAACAAGCCCCATAAATGACAAAACTTGAATCCTTTGCTTTTAATTTTTATTTGTTTCTAATTATTCTTTATTCTTTCCGGCAGTTTAACATAGACCCTTGTCAGGAGCGCCATATTGGATTCTGAGGGAAATGGGGTGCTGCTGACCCCTCATTGGTTACTTTCTCTGATGTAACTGTAATATACCACCCCTTCCTTTGACTGCTGTGTGTCTATAGGACAAGCAGTGTAAACAAAGGGTGAAACAAAGGAAATGATACGGGGCTGCCATATTTCTTGTGGATCCACACATTATAAATGTATTAAAAATCAAGGGAAGCAATTACCAGAGAACAGTAGGAAACAGAAAAAGTTAAATCTGAAATTTTAAACTACCAGGTAGTGCAAAAATCTGGGAAGTGACAGACACTTCCTGGTTAACTAAGAGTAGAAGGAAGGTAGTACGAGGATAAATAACTTTCAGGTTCAGTACACTTCTCCTTTAACAATATTTTAACTTCAGGTAACATTGGGCAGTATTTTTTTAAGTTTATTTCATAGTACCCTTTAGAATAAAAGAATAAGTTTTAAATTGTTGATTCCCTTACATGGAGAATCCAAGATTGTGACCAGACTGTTGTTTATTGATCACTGTCTTTTGATACTGTAACTACTGTTTACTGCTCGCTGTCTGACTTGGGCTGGATCTCTTGACCCTTGAATTTGTTACTTGTCCTCTTTTAAATATTGTAATATTGCCCTGTTCTTGTCTTTCTTGTACCCTGTTATGTTATTTCATTTTTTGACTTGAAGCCTTTGCAAAGGAGTCCTTGACTCAAAGGCTGTAATGCTGATTCTTTCAATAAATAAAATAATAAAATAAAGATGGCAAAAGAAAATTCCAGAAGGGTTAAAATACAGGATTCCGATGAGCGTGTAGGGGAGGAAAAACAAAACATCATTCAGACTTGTAATAAATTTGGAAATAAAATTGGTAATTTCATATTTTTTTAAAAAGTCACACGATTTTATGTTCCTTTGTATGGTATAAATCTATAGACGGTATATACTGTACATGTATTTATACATAGCCATAACTTCCAACTGTATTTGTATACAGAATCAACCCAAGAGTTCTCTGGTTTTCTTTATTTAACTGAAATGTGTGCTGTACTTTTCTTTTGGGGGGGGGTGCAAGTTTGCCTTTACTTCGGTTATGCACTCCCTTCTTTAACTGCTGTTGGTGAAAATAGGAGAGCTTCCCTTCATGGAGTGCATCTTACTAGGCTGTGAAGAATGGAAAGCTGAGGGCAGCTATCTTTGGTAACGTCGGGGAGCGTTAATGGGTGGCGGCAAACCAGGTTTGGGCACTCCGGTTTTCTGCCATTCTGTATTGTCATCATTGTAACGGTAGATTTTCCCTTGGCCAATTTTTCCATTCTCCCCCTTACTAGGAAGCGGCTCAACCTTGCTCTGGTCCTTCACCTTTTCACCAGGAGGTATAGAACGGTCCTTCTTGTTTCGGGCATCATAGATAACACGGCCCAGGCCTTGACCTTCATCAATGTCATTTACATATAATGGTTGTGGCTTGCGAAGGTCTCCGATGTAGCCAGTCACAGGCATTTTGGGTGTGTTCATTGGTCCCAGGCTTGCACCATGACTGCTGGTTGACTGTCCTGACTTTGAAGTGGCCTGGTTTTTTATGAGCTTCTCATATTGCGCTGATTCGGAGCTATGAAGCTGCTGCTTCAGTCTCGATGGCCCCTGACTCCTTTTCGGCTCAGGACTGCGTAGGAGTCCGCAGTCGACAAATACTGCTGTGGAGTACCTTTTCGGATGGGCTCTGGTGTGGCTGGGTGATTTGCAGATGCGAGGTTTGAACGATTCGCAGTTGAAGAGCTTTTTCTCATTTCAGGAGTAAGAGGACGTTCTGGGGGTTGTGGAGATTGATGGCGGTGCTTCCTAGTTGGATTTGTGGAAAATACGGAGTCTTCGGCCCCATACACAGGGCCAGAATGGGGCATGTAGTCTTGCCTTCTGCTGTCGCTTGGTTGTGGCAGTTTTTTCTTAGGATACTTCTTTCTTGAGCGAGTGGGAGGGCTTCTGGACCTAGAATGCCCTCGGAGTTCTCGGTACACGACAACCCGTCTGGGCCTTGGTTCTACAATCTGAGATCCAGAACTAGAATAAGAATGTGTACTGCCCAACCGCGAAGTAACTCCTTTGTGTGAGGCTGGAGAGCCACTGCGTGGACGCCTGTCTTGATATGCAAATACTGAGCTCCCCGCTTCATCTAACCTGGGTGTGTGCTGTTCTTGTCTGCCATAATGCCGGTAGTGATGGCCCCTGAAATCTGACGGCATCATGTAGTGAAGCCTTCCTCATCGCCTCAGATTATAGCGGACTGCTGTGTCGTTCAGTGTGGTGTGACCTGTTAGCTGTGTGATGCTTGGCACTATGGCGCGTGAAATTCCCATGCACCCCCTCTTCCACGTGGGCCTTCTTCTTGCTGTGACCCTCCACCGTCAGCTTCACTGGCTCAATGGTGTATTTGAAGCGGTAGTGGCCATCTTTGGTCTTCCTTATGCTGGTTCCTGACATTCGATGCCAACATGCCTTGAGCCACTGCAGCGCCTCTTCACTGCTCGAGGATGCCTTATGAGTTCCTGTAAAACAAGGAAACAAATTTATGAAAAAAAATAAATTAATTTATTCCACTAGGACTAAAGGTTTCCCTTGAAAAGACTTTGGCATGCAGACTTTTGGAGGCGAACACACTAGACAACTCTGAACTTCATTCTGTGGATAAAATGTATTTTGTAAAACTGTTAATTTCACGCTGTGGACAACATGTATTTTGTCAAACTCCTGCTCCATTCTGTGGGCAGAATTCTAATGGTACAAAAGGCACATTAACCATACAGAATAGTGTTACTAGGAGTCAGGATTGGATTCCGAGCTTTTTTTTTTTTTTTAGAATTTGGAATTTTGGTATTTAGGGCCAAAAATCCGAGTTACAAAAAAAAAAAAAAAACCTTGACGGATTTGGCATTCGATTTTGCATCCTAAACCCCCCACCCTGTACAGGGTTCTCCATCTCTCAGTCCCATTACTTTTATGCCACACGGCTGGGGTCCATACGGGTTCTAGGTGGAGGCAGCATGGGGTCCACTGTTGTAGAAATGCTGTTGGCCTGCTGCCAAAATAAAGTCCACTCTGATGAGTCTGACCTGTCGCCATCAATGCATGACCCCCTTATCCCCAGCAAGCCTCCACTGACTTCACTGTACCCCAGCTATGCTGCCTCCCCCAAACAGCCCCTTACTCCAACTGTCTCCATTCTTCGACAGGAAAAAGGTCAGACTCGTCAGAGTGGACTTTATTTTGGCAGTGGGCCAGTAGCATTTGTACAACAGTGGACTGCCAGACCAGAGGACTCCCTATGCCGCCTCCATCTTGAGCCTCCATGGACCCCAGACAGCTGCTTAGGTAGGGAAAGGGAGGCACGGGTAAGGCAGGGCTTTGGGGACTTTTTTTGTGAGAGTTTACTTGGTGGAGGGAGGTTTTACTTTACAGGGCAACGAGTCAGATGCACAATCAGAACATTTGATTACATCTCCGATTCTACTCCTATGCCTTAATTGAAGGTAGAATGGAATCAATCACAGAAATGGAATTCCTGTAATTCTGGCCAGGTACCAATGGAACAGATTCCAGAGAATCTAAGCACCTCTAATATAGAATGGGAAAAACCTTTGTGAACAGAGCCTGCGGTATATATGAGTGAATTAGTAACATGCACGGGACAACCCTTTTTGCTCTGTTGTCAGACACAGAAATGTGTGCCTTAGAATTGGGTCCAAAGTGTCTTCCAAAAAACATTTTACCACAATTGTATCAATTCCTACACTTGCCAGACATAAAGAGCTAGCAGAACCAACAATATACAATGGTGTGTGAAAATCCTGTAACCTAATTGGTCAAAACATGTCACATGACCATGGGTAAATCCTGCATAACCCATGGCTGAGGAATAGCATTTATAAAAAAAAAAAAATAAGTAAACACGTTTTAAATTTATTTTACACATGGGCCTATTGTATAATCACAATAAGGCACTCCAGGGTATGATTTATTGGGTGATTTACCCATTTCTTGTGTGGTTAAGTCAATGGGCTTGGTGACACACCACAAGGTGGTAACCCCACAACCCACACCCTGTTGTGCCTTATTGCTTAAGCAGTAGACAGGAACGTGTCACAAATTTTAAGTCATCAGTTGTAACTTTATTTCTGAAGTATTTTTTTCCTTTTTGCTCATTAGAGAGTTTTCTGTGTGATGGTATTATGCTAGATGTGTGGAATAGCACTCTGCCTGGCAACTGATGTATCTAATTCAGTTTCCCCCACCACATCATCAGCACTGTGATCTCACTGACAGTGACATCACAGGTGAATGACCTGGCAGCTGCTGAGTGGCTCTTCCTGTCACAGTCAGTGAGGTCACAGTGCTGATGATGTAATGGGAGGAAACATGTCAGCTGCCAGGCAGAGTGCTGTTCCACACATCACACTAACATCAGATAAAAAAAAATCTTCTAATTAACCAAAGGAAAAGGAAAAAATACCACTGATATAAAAGTTAATAGTTGACCGCTTTATAAAATATATTTTAGTTTTAGGCAGTACACTAGCTCTTTAAGATTCAGAACTGACGCAAATAGCGGTTCAATCGAAAAATAACGCATACTCAGGACCTAGAGTAACTGCGCAGCAGCCGTGACTAACCCAATGACAACATGAAATGAACACAGAAAGCAGGTTTTTACAGTTCTTCCAGTGTACAAGGAGTGAAACAAACTAGAGACACTTTTTTTTTTTTAAATTTTTTTTGAAAGTTTGTGACTGGGAGAGGCACACTGAACTGTAGCTTGTTTCTCGGTGTGACCCAGGGGCAAGGGAAGGGGAATATTTGTGCAGATGTAAACTGACTTACAGAACCAGATTAAGCTGTCGGTGACATTTTTAGTGAATGAGGGGAAATTGGCAAGGACACCATGGAAATTCCCCTACTTTTATCGAGAAGTGCCGTGGGATCTTTAACGTCCACCTGAACAACCACCAGAACAGGCAGACAGGATCTCAGTTTAATGTCTCATTTGAAAGACTGCACCACAGGAGTGCCCAGGTCCACCTTGAAAATGAGCTTGCTTAACGGTGATCGCCTGGTTAAATCAAGACTTTGATTGATTGATTGATTGCAGCGCTCCCCTCTTGATGCACTACAGTGTCAGTATTGGGATTTATCCCACATTCCCGGTGTGGGGCTAGAACCCACCACCTTCTGATCTTCCGGCCTCAGAGGTGAGTGTGCTACCTGCTGAGCCACAGACACTGCACAATTCATTTATTCATTCAGGTCTCCTCAGTGTAGTGCCATCACTCTGGCCAGCTGGTATTGTAGAGGAATTGGTAGGCAACCAACTTTACGCCTCACCTCCTGCTTTACGGCACTAATAAGAGTCAACCGCCAGATCACAGAAGGCTGCAGGATGGCCCAGGGAAAGTGCTGTGTGCATCCGTGTTGATGACCTGGGTTCCGGAGTGGACTTGGGTCATTGGTTGGGTGGCTTGGGGCAGAAGAAATGCTGCCATGTGACAGCGCTCCCAGCGAGTGAAGTGAGGTGCCCTGTTCCATCGCCATAGTAACCTCTGTAATGGGTCAAGGGAGCTTGTTGCCCCTGCAGGACACCGCTATGTGCGACTGAAGAGACATAGTTGGGGTGTACGTCCACATCAGGATGTCAGGGGAGGCAGGAGGCAAGGGAGAAAATTGAGAAAATAATGGGCACCATTTGCCATGAATGACGGCATGGTGCCCTTAGGTCCCTCCCCATGTGGATCCCTGCCAGAGCGACAGTGGGGAAAGTAGCGAGTTAGGACGGGGGATTCCGGGACTGACATCTGAAGCAGGAATGAGGAGGCAACAGGGAGGGTGGGGGGCAAAAACTGGATGAATATTAAAAAAAAAAAAAAAAAAACACAGGAGCTGCATTCCTCAAAGTGTTAGTTTAGTGGTGCTGAGGAGATGTCAACAGACTGATAATAAAGAAACAAGTGGACTGGGTTTTCAAAGCTCATTTTTTGCTACAAGTCCCTGGATGCATCAGAGAGATGCTTCACCGGATTTGCGGCAAAGAAAATGGGATTTTCTATCCCTCGAGTCAATAAGATGCCCGCTTGACCACATTTGCATGAGTCTGTGTTGGGGCCTCTTGCATGCCTCTAGAAGCAGCTTGCATGCAGGCCACTGCCTTAAAGCAGGTCCAAGCGCCGTAACAACATCCAATATTAGAAGATCGGTGCAACCGCGGCGTGTGGACATGGCACACCAGTGGTGCTGTACAGCATGTTTTGCTTGGTATCCTTGCTTACCATCTTACTCTCCCTCAGCTATCTATCCCTCCTCTCGTGTACCCCCACCCCCGTGTCGGGGGTGTCTCACAAGGACTTCACTTACTCTAACTTGCTGGCTGAGCAGGCCCCCATGCCTACTCCCCCTGGGTACCTTAGCCTTAAACTCCTATGGTCACTCTTGACACACTTCATCAAAACGAAGAAGCTTACCTCTACAGCAGCAGTCTCCTTTGCTGTTGCACTTGCTATGCTCTAGATTACCACATTGATCCCTTACGTTAGCCAGTAACATTGAATCCAGCCCAGCTTCTCAAGTCAGTCTTCTCCAAACTCATCCCAGTGCCACCTATCTTTTACCCCAGGCTTCTGGCTTGACCTTTGTCCACATTAACATCCGTAGCCTCATGGCCAGTCTCTCTGAATTGGAGTCATGGGTCCAGGTTAATAATCCAGATATTCTTGTGCTATCGGAAACCTGACTGAAACCTTCCATCTCTGACCAAAACTGTGCGTTACCGGGCTATTTCATGCACCGGGCAGACCGCCCCTCCATCAAAAGAGGGGGTGGTCTGGCACTGTACTACAAGACTCACCTGGACATCGCTCTCCATCCTACTCCTCCTCTCAACTACTGCGGGGCCTTACACGCACTATTACTCCTTGGAGGTACCAAGAAACTGCACATATTTGGAACTTGTATACCCCCACGTAATAGCAAACCTGGTCTTGAGGAAATTATAGGTCTTATCCCTGTCCTGACCAAAAATCATGAGGTAATCTGTCTGGGTGATTTTAACCTGGACTGGCTTGGGCCGAACTCATCCTCCCTTGCCTCTACCATCAGCCAGGCCAACCTCTTCCAACTCATCTCTTCCCACACTCAGATGTCACCGAATGGCCCCAGCTGCACCATGATTGACTGGATTCTAACAAACAGGAAGGATTGCTGTTCCCCCTGTGGGGGTTCTACCTGACTCAATGAGTGGCCACTGCCCAGTCTTCTGTGTGCGAGATGCGCCCCCCCCCCATTTCCTCACATCCACACAAGATTCTATGGCTTGCAAACTTTGCCCTACTTGACACGGCTGAGTTCTTACGGGATCTAAAACATACTGACTGGTCTTCACTATTTACCACTGACGACATCAACCTTGCCACTGACTTTTAATATGACCTTGCTTGCCTTACAGCGTAAGCACATACCATACTCTACACGCAGGGTCAGAGGGAAGGTGACCAAGTGGCTGAAACGTCCTCTCCTGCAACTGCTCAAGCAGCATGACAAACTATAGTCTAAATGGAAGTCCTCCTCTGATCCGGCTGACCTTGTTAAGTACCAGGCCTTGCGTAATACCTGTAAGCAGCCTATCCGGGCTGCAAAGAGCAACTACTACAATGGACTCGTTCATTCATCAGCTGCTGACCCCATGAAATACTGGAATCAGATTAATGAAATATTGGGTAACTCTAAGCTGTTGACTCACAAGTTCATGTTGATAAAAGACTCCCTCTGCAACAACTCCAGGACAATTGCTAATGTTTTCAACTTGCTTTTCACCAGTAACTCCCGGGCCCCCTCTGCCCTTCTCCTTCTCCTGCATATACTCCTCCTGCACTTGAGCTTTCTCCCATCTCTCGCCTGGACGTTCTTAGGTTGCTGCGGTCTATACCTGTCCACGGCAGCGCAGGACTAGATGGTATTGAACCCAGGATCCTCCAACTTGGTGCCTTACTCCTAGCCACTCCTGTTACTCGGCTTTTTAATCTATCCCTCAGCACCGCAACGGTGCCTTTGGCCTGGAAATCTGTCATGGTAATACCTGTCTTCAAGAAGGATGACCCTAAAATTCTATCTTATCGCCCGACTGCTCTTCTGCCAACACTCAGCAAGACACTGAAAAAACGAATTCACCGTCAGATCTCTGCCCACTTACTAAAATTCGATCTCCAGTCTCCAGTTCAACATGGCTTTAGGCCGGGTCACAGTACCACTACAGCTCAAACCCAACTCACTAGTGACGTTAAGTCTAATATGGACAAAGGCCTATTTACCAGTGCAGTGTTTATAGACCTCACCAAAGCTTTTGATCTGGTTAATCACCCTTTGCTTGTGCACAAACTGCATTCTCTTGCTGCCTCTGGTTCCACCATATCCTGGATCAGCAGTTACCTCTCAAACCGGTCCCAATCTGTCTTCTTCAACAAAGACCTATCATCTCCTGCTCCTGTCTCCTGCAGCGTCACACAAGGATCCATTCTAGGACCCCTGCTCTTTTCCATTTTTGCAGACATAACATCAGCCTGTGAGCACGCTCACTTGTGAACGGCATTTCAGGAAGTCCACAAAGAAAGATCCGGCAGCAGTCCTGCCGCTCAACTACAGGAGGCATCTCCATGACCTGTTCAGTAGAAGCATGCTGCAGTCATTCCTAAATATTGTTGCCTCTCAACATCCATATCTGTAGTAGGTAAACAACATTTACTTACCCCTTCTTGGGGTGAGGCATGCCATCCTCGTCGCCAGTGTTACAGCCATAACAGTCACCAGAAATCAGTCACTGCAGCACTAAAAAAAATAAGTGAATCATATCGAGCTGCCCGACAACCTAGTGACTAGCATCACTGCTCTTGTCAAGCACGAGACCTGGATTCAATTCTGTTTGCTGTAACCGCCATGGAGACCACTCTTACAGTTGTACAGGTGATCTCATAGGCATTCATTGGTTATGAAAACTGTGACCAGAAGGTGAGCAGTTCTAATACCTTAAGAACGTAAGCGAGAGTACTCTCACAGCCATAAGAGTGGTCTCCATGGCAGTATGACTATATTATTGATTATGGTGGAGCAGTAATTTATTAAAAATGAAAAAAATAAAAATACTTCCCTGGAGCAAGTCTGATTCCAGGGCACCTGCCATGAGAAACTCTTTACAAAATTATAGATCGCGGGAGCATCCCCGACCAATCACAGCCCTCCCTTCAGTTGCTCATGAGGTACTCTTATTACCATAAGGGTACCTCACCCGTTGAGCCATTTTAACAGGCTTCTCATTGACCACGCATGCCGTCAGCATTTTAAATAAAGGTTTTTGTTTTTATTTAATGCGGTTAGTGATCTGTGATAATTTCATGGATCCATTTGGAGGGCCTCTTACGGAGATAAGAGTGTCGCTTCTTCCGTCCTTAGGACCACAGAACTGCTCACCTTCAGTATGCAGTCCTCTGGTTCTAAGAACATGTGAGACAATGCTCTTAGATCCATAAAAGGCCCTTCAGATGGTTCTATAAACTGATATGAGAATGTCCCATATAAAAGGGGCAGGAGTACTCCAGTTGGTTGGAAGCGCATCCTCAATCTATAACAGTGCATCTTCAGACACAGTGGAAACAAAAACTCAAGGGGGCATTGCCTTAAGCTTGGGGGGCCAAGAGAGAGCAGGAGGCATTTCTTCATGGAGATGGCGGTGAGCAGTGTGGAACAGGTTCCCTGAGGCGGTAGTATCACTCAAAACAGTGGATATCTTTAAAAGGGGATGGGACGGGGGAAAAGCATAGTCAGGGCCCAAAGAGGAATGGCTGGGAGGGAGAAGGAGCAGAGTCCTTAGCTGCTACTTGGGGATCTGCATTACGAGCAGACTCAATAAGACCAGAAGGCCTTGTTCTACTGGCACCCTCCTTATGTTAGTAACAGGGATAGAACAGACCTTTTCTGGTACATATTAGAAGCCAGAATGGTTCTAAATGTTCTTGATCTCTAACCTAAAACAAATCTTGTTTTATAACATGAACCAAGACTGCATCCTGCAGAGGAGAAAGTGCAGTGGTTAAAGACGCAGACCAATATGGGTGGCACATGGGGTTCTTGACATAGTTAAGAAGAAATGGGGACTTACCAGAGGATCAGATTGCATGACACCAGTCAAAACAGAAATGTTACTTGAACAAACTTGGAAAGACCAAACACAAAATCCGAGGGGGAAAAAAACAGTAGCAATAGACCGGTTAGATGTTAAATCCAATGATAAAAATGTTGTCAGATACGTCAGTGAGAGGAAAAAAAACACACACACACACACACAGAGAAAAAAGTTGGTGCCCTAAGGGAACAAGACTAGTATCACCTAGAGGTTAGAGCAGCGAGCTGTGAACAAGCGTGGTATATCTAGCAGACCTGAGTTTGATTCCCACAACCCCCACTTGCATAATATGTGTCCCTGAGCAAGTCACTTAACCTCCCTGTTCTCTCAGATCACCCCTGTCAACGGGTCATGTGTACAATGGACCTTACCCAGTTAACAAAGAATAAAAAATAAATTATAAAACAAAAATAAAAGTGACACAACAAATGACAACCAGATTAAGGGATACCTCCGCATGTTTTTGTAGTAGTACCAGTTTTGAGGAATACCTATGTTTTTGCATTAGTATGTATGGATTTATTTATTTTCAAAAGTTTTAATAGGAAAGACATACTGAGCAGTAACGGCTCATTTCCCGATGTCCTGGGAAAAAGTTTGATGACGAGGATGGGATTCAAACCCACACTTGCAGAGCGCAGTGGATTAGCAGTCCATCACCCTAACCACTCAACCACCTCTTCAGTACATAGTATACACAGAGGAGAAGGATAGAACAGTAATTAACAGTGACATTTTATTCAAAGGCTACACAAGACACACTACAGGACACATACATAACAGTCGAAGGAGTTGAGAGAATGTTTAAGATGATTAACACAACCAGGCAAAGGCAGGTGTCCAAAGCAGTGCTCATCCCACTGGCAGTGGTATTCAGTGAGTGAACATTATCTGTTTTTGTAACATGGCAAAGTTAAGGAACCTCAAAAGAGCACGCTGGATTGGATAGGATCGATCAGCTGGTACAGTTTGCAGCGGGGATTAATCCAGCAGTAATGCCGTCTCCAAACTGAAATACCAGCACTATCCACACAAACTAAAAGCAGCACCAGCAAAACAGCTCCAGGTATGAGAGGGGCACGTCTTGTCTTGCCCACCTAATGACGCACAACCCCTTACTGTCAGAGATGGGAGAGACCCACTGGGGAGAGAGAAGCAAAGCGGCAACACCACCAGGGTGTCCCAGAGCAACCGCACAGATCGACCAGTTGGAGAGACTGAGGAGTCATGACGCAGACCACCACATAGGAGAGGGTGGCGAGATGGGACCGACGCGACACAAAATGCGTGTTGCCGCGGGACCGAGACAGATGTGTGCCGTTTCACAGTTTACAGGAGAGTCAGTTTCAACTACGGGAGTGGCAGAGCAAGAGCGGAGATCCAGAAAAATACTGGCATGCCCCAGAAACCGAGCAGAACAACTAGCGACAAAAGCAGCAGAACTGGGAGCACACCAGATCGGAGGTATGTTAGAGCAACACAGAGGGCAGGGACGTAGCATGCAAATCTGTATGTGAAGATAACAAACGGCAGTTGAAATCACTGACCCGTGGATCTCAACACACAGCACCATAATAATAGCAGAATAATAGCAGAGTAGATCTCCAAATAAACCACTTTACCATGTGCAAGGCAGTGTTGTGCATATGTACCAATAGAGCTGTTTTCACCGCATCACGATGTAAATAGATGTCTTTGACATTTTCAAAAAGTGTAGCACAAATCTGTAACAAGCACAAAGTCTGTGTGTCTTATCTTCTTCACGAGATTGCACACACAATCATAGTAACCGTCGGATGATGCATACAACCCTCCCAACCATGCTTTAATCCTCCATTAGATGCCACCTCTATCATGGCTTAATGCTTACATGTCCTTGGGTACTGGAGAATGACTTACATGGTGCCTATCTTCAAAAATGGAAAACCTTGGAATTGCCAGTGGAGTAATGCAGTGGGTTAGAAACTGGTAGCAGGATAGGAACTGGGAATATTATCAAGGATTCCAGAATTCTGCCATTCCATGCTTGTGGAATTTTCTACAGAACTTGCATCATGCCACAAAATACATATAGTCCTGCGGAGTTCACTGTGCTTTGAGATTTTTTATCAAAATGTACAGCTTTTCCCATGGTGCCTTGCCACCATCTCCTTCTTGTTTATCCGGAGGCCCCTCCACTAAGATCAGCATATGATGTCACTGGTGACATCACATCACATCATGACTGTCGATGGCGGGACTGCAACCTACAACTGGAATGAGTGATTCGTGCCACAGAAATGAACAAATACCGCTATATATATATATATATATATATATATGAGAAGCAGTATAGTGCAGTGATTTAAGGCTCTGAGCTGCAAATCTGGTGACATCCAGCAGACCAGACCTGGGTTTGAATCCTACAGCTTCCACTTGAATACTGTGTGATCCTGAGGAATTCACTTAACTTCCCTGTGCTCCCAGGTCGCTCCTGTAAAAAAGCTTTCAGCTTAGTGTGCTACTCCTGGTTAAACCACTAAAAAAAAAAAAAAAAATATATAAGCCTGCAAGCCCTGCCACGGAAATCGGGAGTAAAGTCCCACAGAAAACTATGGACCCTGGTTATAGTTACATAAAATAACATAATCATAATATATCTATATTTTAATAATTCACGGTCGGGTGTGCAACAATACTGTAATAACCGAATGAGCTGCGTGAGTTGTGAGGTGCGAGGCACAGCCGATGGGATGGCCTCCAGCCACCCAGGAAGTGACGTTATTACAGCATTGGCCCACACCCAGAGTGGAATATTAAATTTATTTGTAAAATGGTCAAAAGTGTTATTAAATTTAGTTATAATACTATATAACAGTGTCGGCGTCTCAGCAGGTTGCAAACTTACCTGTGAGGCTAGAAGATCAGGAGGTTGTTGGCTCTAGCCCCAGGCCAGGATCTTGGGCTAAAATCCCAATACTGACACTGTAGTGCAGCATGTTGGGGGGGGAGGGGTGCTGCACCCCTGAAGGTGCCACCTTTCAGATGAGAAGTTAAACTGAGGTTCCTCCTGCCTGTTCTGGTTGTTGTTCAGGTGGACTCTAAAGATTGATTCACACCAAAACTTAGGGACTTGGAGAATAGATATTAAAAATGTATGGTTAAAAAAGTATGCAAAATAACCATACAATAGCACAGAGGGGGTAAAGCTAAAGGCAGCTCGGCGCTTTGCTTCACACATGAGGTTTCATCAGGGATCTCTCAATATCCCATGGCATGGCTCTGCCCCGGTGGCAGGGAGGACTGAAGCACAGGATGCCTTGCATTCTGCCACGCCGATGACCTGCGTTTGAGAATGGACCAGAGTTGTTCTGGATGGGGGTGGCAAGGTGAGATGGCTCTCCTCCCTTAGGGGAAGGGGGTATTCTGAGCTTTGCTACTTGTCTGCCGCCTGCCAGAGGCTGGGTGACAGCTTCGGCAGGACCAGCAGATGTTTGGGGGGGGGGATCATGTGCTGACACAACACGCAACTGCCTCAGGGAGAAAATGGAGAAAAAAAAGTCCTGGCTCTCTAAGCAGCCCCTATAGGTGCCACAGCATGTGGTAGGCCACTCGAAAAACTTGGTTCTGTGCAAGTGATGGTTAATCTGAAAGTCCATGAGATGGGTCGATGATGGGGCTAGGGGGTACTGCTGAGGCTGGGGAACGAAGACAGAAGAAAACCAAAAATTAAGATAAATAAAAACAAAAGATCTCATGGCACTTATCGAAAAGAGTTGGGGAATTTTCCCATTGTCCTGGCCAAATTTACCCCATTAACTAAAATACCAGCAACAGCTCATCCTGATAATTAATATGTCAGTTGCCATCTGTATCCCCTCGCCCCCCGGGCTGAAAATAGAACTGCCTAGCCCTCCTTTCCTGGTTCAGAAAACTATAAAAAAGCTGGCCCAGTGGCATGAATGGCTGAGGCATCCATGCCCTACCTTCTGCCACACTGGCGTTCTGAGTTAGTGGTGCGAGAGGGATGCCAGGGGTCGGCCAGAGAGGGAGAGGATCGAGCATCCAGAGGATAGCTCTCCTCTCCCAGGGAGGGAGAAATGGCTGCCCTGCTACATGACTGCCTCCAGGTGGAGGCCTGAGGAAAGGACGGAAGGGGGGCGTCAACAGAAGGGTGGGTGCTGCGGGACTGCGCAGCATGCTTATTCCTCTACATACACGTGCTGACATGTCACGCCCCAGCAATGGGGAGGCTCAGAAGAAAATGAAAAACACCTTGCGGCAGCAGGCGAAAGAGCGACCCTCCGCAGGGGCCACACTGATGGCCGGTCAGCCAATCCCAAAGCCAGGGACGGCTCAAGGTAAGACCCCCGGAGGAGCCAGGTGACAGGGCTGGGCGGTCGATCAGATGGGACTGCCGAGAGGAGAAAGGAGCAGAAAGTACTAATTAAAAAAAACAAAAAAAAAACTATAAAATAAAATGAATGATAATCCATCAACGTGGAAACAGGTGACCAGTAGTGTCCAACAGTGGACAGGGGTCCGTACTAGGACCAGCACTGTTCAGTATATTTGTAAGTGATTGGGAGGAGCTGGAAGGCACCACTAACTAGGTTGCCATGTTTGCTGGTGACACCAAAACGGGAAGAGCAGCTGGAGCACAGAAGGAGATAAGAGATGCAGAGAATCCTAGACAGGCTGGGGGAGTGAGCCGATGAAGCGTCAGCAGCAACAGGTGCAGCTGTACTGGCTGTAGGGGTGCTATTCATAAAAGCAATGTTCAACAAAGAAAAAAAAGAATGGATGCGCTCTTCCACCATCAGGATGGACGCTTCAGAATGCTGTTTCCATAATGCAAAAATGCATATACAGGCATGAAGAAAATGCTCAGACGTGCTCACATATTGTAAGTGGGAGGCATTCTGGCTAAATGAGTGCATTCATTTCTTTTTCCTTTGTTGGAGATGGCAGATAAACTTAATGACTGCCACAGCACCACATTTATATGGGACCAATAGTGTCAGGTGGTCACTAGGCATGGGAGAACTGCAGAAGTATCGGAGGTTCAGCCCTGTGGTGCTGGAGGTTGAGGTGCTGGTCACCACACCTCGCGCCATGCCGGTCACCCAGGTTCGGGAATGAGCCCGGGCTGCCGGGGGTTGGCAGGCGGGAGAGAGGATCAAGCGTCCGGAGGACTGCTCTCCTCTCGGGGAGACTTGTCGTCTGCGTTTGTTGACTGCCCTCTGGCGGTGGCTGGAGGGCAGTACAGTCGGGAGGCACGTACTGATGTCCTTACATCGGTAGGGGAGGGGGATGGGAGAGAGGGAGAAAAATGGTGGAAAAAGAGCCTGGCAGGCTCCGTAATGGTCCGCTGCATCCCAAGGGCTGTCCCTGGCTTCTGGATTGGGTCTCCGGGGGAGGGGGGAGAAGCTAGTGACCTCCTTCCTGGCCCCACTGTGGGGGGTAAGCTGCAGGGGAATTTCCGGGGACCGGCAGGGGTAGGAGTGGCAGGACCAGAGAGGGGGAGTCCCTCCATCAGGAGGGCCATAGCCACCTGCCAGGGCTCCAGGTGGAAAAAAACAGTAAGAAAAAAAAAAAAAAAGTATCTGAGGATCTTACTTCGAGAGGACTCTTGCAGTAGGTAATTACATATAGGACTGAAGCCAGCAGGCGTTGGGACCTCACGGAAAAATTTCTAGCTAGCAGTCTCTGGCGGAGAACTGCCCCACGTCAGGTGACCAACGTCAGTATAAAGGCACGCCCCATGTCCGCTTCTTCCAGTTCTTCCCGCTGTTAGTTTAGGAAAGCGTCAGAGTTAAATTCCACTGTCACATCGTCATCGGTAGTTTTACTGCCGTTTTTTTCTTCGATTTCTCTTGAATTTCATCAGTTTTTGTGCAGTGTATGTCGTCCCCTGCTCCATCTGAGCACAAGAATAAGTGCGACTCGTGTGGCGCCCAACTCCCGCACAAGTACGGACACTCCCAGTGCCTCTTCTGTCTAGGCCCGGATCACCCCATGGGGAAGTGCCAGCATTGCCTGAAATTCAGTGCCACCACCTGCAGCCAGAGGCAGCAGTCCCTGGAGGCCCACATACTTAAAAAGAAAATGACCTCCATGGAGAAGGAGCTGAAGAAGCTTCGTCAGGCCTCAACTTCACCCGAGGGTCACTGTAAAAAGGAGAAGGAGAAGCACTGGGACCGGGACTCCTCTTCCTCGGCCACCGCGACTTCGGCTGGAGTCACCATGCTCAAGATAACGTCTCCCCCCAGGGGACCACTACAACGGCTGTCTTGGAGGCTTCCAAGTCGGTGTCGGCATCGACCCTCCCGTCTGGCTCGCGCTCAGGCCCTTCAAGAGCCTCCAGGTCAAAGGAGGCATCTACTCCCGGCAAGGCTGCTGCTGTGCAGCCTTCTGGTCTGAGTGGCTCCAGTAACTTGGACATCAGCCCCGCTGACGCCCGCCCGAGTACACAGTCTCCAAACTGCCCGACAAGGTTGCCCCTCCTTCACAGCCTTCCTCGGGTGCCAGTTCCTCTAAGTCTGACGATGGATCCTCTGACGTCCGCCCGGACCCCGCCGGTAAGGCGAACATCAGCCCCTCCGATGGTCGCATGGTGTTAGAGCCAATGCCAGACCCTGACGTCCAGTCCGCCGTCCATGGCTTCCTGCAGCATCTGCTGCCCTCAGAGGCCCCAGTGTCTCCTCAGCTAGACCCCGGGGATTTTAATCCTCCCTCCCTCCCTCCCTGGGCGATACCGAGGATACATGCACACTCCCGTCAGGTCTTCCTCCCGCTGGGACGGATGACCTGACGTCAGACCCACGGACGCCAGTACCGACGCCAGGTGACATCTCTCTCCCAGGTGCCAGCTCTGACGCCTGCTGGACCTCCTATTCCTGGTCTGCCTGCTAGGCGGTTTCCAGGGCCATCTACTCTGTCGGAGCCCCTGGTGCCCGGATATACGCCGTCTTATCCAACGCCTTCTTACCCGGGTCTGCAGTATCCGGCGCCGCAGTACCCAATGCTGCAGTACCGGACGCTGGGCTTTCCGCCGTCGGGGTACGGATACTCACCATATGGATATTCTCAGTATCCATATCCCCCTCCTCCACCACCCCCCAGCCACCGGTGGACCTGAGGGAGACTCTGGCTTCCTGGTGGGCTGAGGCCAAGGCTCAGCTCACCAAAGAAGTAGAGAGCTGCCTTCCAACGCTGGATCCTATCCTAGACCCCCATCGTTGAGGGCGAGAGACCCCCTTCCTCCCCCCCTCCTGTTACCAGAGGTGTTCCCTCTGGTTCCAAGACAGAGTGGCACGTTGCCCCGGGAGCTCCCCAAGGGGTTCGTTCCTCCCCCAAGCGAGGAGGGGACTTCGTCTCCTTCATCTTCCTTGGATGACTCCAATGGTTGTTCCGACTTCAGTGACGAGCCACGAACTCCGGACAAGCCCCAGCCTAGGACTCCTCCGAAGTCCCCTCCAGAGGATCCTTCCTTCACGGAGTTGCTACGAAAGATCCAGTTGTTGCATCAGTGGAAGTCTTTGGAGCCAGATCCACAGTGGCAGAAGCTGGCTGCACATTTGGATCTGCCAGAGATCGCTCCTACCTTGGTTCCACCCTGGATCGAGCCTCACGTGGACCTTGCTTCCACCATCTGGAAACAACCGTCGGCCATACCTCTCTTCCGAGGAAGTCGGACAGGCTGTATCAGGCTCCGGAAGGTGTTGATTTTCTTACTTCACACCCAAGGCTGACTCGGTCGTGATCAGCGCTGCCCACGGCGTACAGCCAACCCAAAGCATTTGAGCTCGTCTCCACCCAACAAGGAATCCCACCTTCTGGACCGGTATGGGAAGAGGGTTTACGCTTCTTCCACTCTGGGTATCAGGGCCATGAATTACGTTGCTCACATGGGGGATTACCAGAAGGCCGTCCTTAGTGAGGTGGAAGCAAAGTTGGACTCCCTTCCTGAGTCGCAGACCAAACGACGTGCCAGACCTGGTCTGTTCTGCTCGTTCGGCCAGTAGGCACATGCTACGTGCTACTTACGATGCAGTGGACACTGCTGGACTGAGCTCAGCATTCGCCATACGTTTGCGGCGTCACGCCTGGCTCCGAGTGTCCGGTTTAGTCCCGGAAGTCCAGTCCGCTATCCAGGACGCACCCTTCAGGGGTTCTGTGCTGTTCAGTGGTGATGTCAAGGACATCATCACTGGCCTGCGGGAGACGGGCACTGCTCTCAAGAAGTTGACTCCATGTGCAGAGCCCCTCAGAATCAGTGCCGTCCCTTTCGCCCAGGCGTTCGGCCTGAGGCGAAATCCCAAGGGAAGTGGGCCAACAAATGGGCCCCTCCGGCTGCGAAGCCCCCCCCCCAACGGGCAGCGGGAGCTCCAGCCGCAGTGCTGCCTCTCACCTCCTGACTCCTTTCCTCTACCACAGCCTCTGGGCTTCCCAGAGGAACCTGTAGGAGGGAGGTTCTCTCTGCATCTGCTGGGTTGGGAGAGGGTCACTTCTGACACTTTGGTGCTCCAGCCGATAGCGGAAGGACACTCAATAGAGTTTCTTCAGAAGCCTCCAAGAAAACCCCCTACGAGGTAGTCTTACTCCCCGGAACACCTTCTTCTGGTTCGGGAAGAAATCTCATCTCTTCTTCTGAAGGCGGCGATAGAACCTGTCCACCCCTATCTTCAGGAGACTGGTTACTTATTCTCATTTCTTCCTGGTTCCGAAGAAATCAGGCGGTGTGAGGCCAGTACTAGACCTCAGCTCCCTGAACTTGTTCATGGAGTACAAGAGATTCAGAATGCTCTCTCTGCAGGGACTTATGCCCCTCCTTCGGCCAGGATAGTGGCTGTGCGCTCTGGACCTGCTGGATGCCTTCCTGCATATCCCTATCTGCCCGTCCCACCGCAAGTACCTTCGGTTTTATTTTCAGAGGGACCACTACTAGTTCAAGGCCCTGCCATTTGGTCTCTCCTCGGCGCCCTGAGTATTTACCAAATGCCTTTCTGTGGTAGCGGCCCACCTGCATATCCAGGGGGTTCAGGTTTTCCCGTACCTGGATGATTGACTCCTGGCGGCCCCATCCAGGGAGGATCTCCTGTGCTCCCTTTCTCTTAACCTGCAGGTTTTCACCAGCTTGGGTACTGTCATCAACCAGGCCAAGTCCCATTTGATCCCATCCCAAAGACTCTAGTTTATCGGGACGATCCTGGATACGACTTCCGGTATGGCCTTCCTGCCTTTGGACAGGGTGGCTACCCTTCAGGCTCAGGTCAGCCTACTGTCTAGTCACAGGCAGGTCACTGCCAGGTCTGTTCTTCACCTCCTCGGGCTCGTGGCGGCTTCCATTCCGACGGTGCCTCGCGCCCGGCTCCACGTGAGAATCTCTCAGTGGACGCTTCGGTCTCAGTGGCATCAATTGATAGATGACCTAGATCGGGAGATCCTGGTCTCCTCTCCGATGACTTGGGACTTGCAGTGGTGGATGGTTCAGGAGAACCTTTGCCGGGGAGTTCCCTTCTTTCTTCCCCCCCAAAAAAAAACTCTGACAACAGACGCATCGGGTGAAGTTTGGGGAGCCCACTTGGGATCTCAGCAGACCCGGGGCTCTTGGTCCAGGCTCGAGCAGACTCTCCACATAAACGTGCTCGAGCTAAGGGCCGTGCTGTATGCTCTACAAGCTCTGCATCTGTATCTGCTTCCCAGTCATCTGGCTGTCCAGACCGACAACATGCATAGTGTGGTACATCAACAAACAGGGAGGAACTCATTCCTACCCTCTTTGCAGGGAAGTGGTGTGGGTTTGGGATTGGGCAGTCCTTCACAACCTTCATCTCACGACAGTTCATGTTCCGGGGGTCGAGAATACGTTGGCAGACCACCTCAGCCGGTTGTCCATTCTAGCTTACAAATGGGAACTGGATCAGGGGGTAGTAGATGACGTCTTCCTACGCTGGGGAACCCCTCGAGTAGACCTCTTTGCCTCTCCTCTCAATGCAAAACTTCCCGTCTTCTGTTTGCTCACTCCAGGGCGCAGAGTGTTTTTGAGAGACTCTCTGTCTCTAGACTGGAGGGGCAGATTAGTCTATGCCTTCCCCCCTATCCCATTGATTCCGAGGGTCTTGCGCAAACTCAGTTCAGAAGGAGCTCGCAGGATCCTCATCGCTTTGTTCTGGCCCAGGCAAGTTTGGTTCTCTTTTCTGCAACAATTTTCAGAGGAACCTCCACTTCCTCTGCCTCTATTGCAGCTGTTGTTGACCAAGGATCAGGGGACCCTGGTCCATCCAGGACTCAAATCCCTTCAGCTGCATGCGTGGCTCCTGCAGACATAGTTCAAACCCAGTTTGGGGTTTCGCCGCAGGTGGCTGAGATTCTAGTGGAGGCCAGAAAGCCTTCCACTCGTTCCACCTATGCCATGAAATGGAAAAGGTTCTCCATTTGGGCCTCTTCCAGAGATCTCGAGCCATTCAGCTGCCCTGTCTGGAGGCTCCTGGATTACATGCATCGCCTCTTTGACCTAGGTCTCAGTCATTCCTCTTTGAAGGTTCACATGGCAGCTCTTTCCACTTACCATGTTCCTTTTGGGGACAGATCTTTCGCGCAGCTGGAAGTCACTAAGACCTTCCTGAGAGAGAGGTTCTTCATTTGAGACCCCTGAGAAACTTACCCTGCCTCCTTTTGAGCCGGCAGCTTCAGCAGACCTAAAGTTCCTTTCCTGGAAGACTCTCTTCCTGGTGGCCATTACTTCTGCTTGATGAATTTCTGAGCTTCAGGCCTTAATGTGCAAAATCCCATACTTGATTTTCCACAGGGAACGTGTGGCTCTGCATACCTACCCTAAGTTTCTTCCTAAGGTGGTAGCGGAATCTACGCTGAATCAATCCATGGAACTGCCTGCATTTTTTATGCAACATTCCAGTCAAGGGGAGTACCTCTTGCATACTTTGGATGTTCACCGGATTCTGAGATACTACACCAACAGGACAAAGGATTTCAAAAAGACTGATCAACTGTTTGTCTCTTTTGCTCACAAAAGAGAGGGCAATGCTGTTTCTAAGCAATGCCTTTCAAAATGGTTGGCTCATTGTATCAGTTTCTGTTACAACAAGTATCACAAGACCTTGCCAGGTCAAGTCAGAGGTCACTCCACTAGGGGTGTTGCTACCTCTGCTGCTTGTTTCAAGAATGTGTCAGCGGCTGACATCTATGCAGCTGCAACTTGGACTTCTGTCCATACCTTTATGAAATACTATAGTTTGGACATTGCCTCTCGCCGCAGAGCTGGCTTCGCGTTGGCTGTTCTGCAAGGTCTTCTTTCCTAAGATCTTCACAGCTAGAGGATCTATGTATGAGTAGTTTCCTCCTCCCGTGAGCTTCTCTTTGTTCCAGACTGCTTGGGACTCAGTCCCATATGTAATTACCTACTGGAAGAGCCCTCCCGAAGTAAGATGGTACAGTTACGTAAGAACTTAGTGTAACAGTAGATCTTCGAGAGAGGCTCTTGCAGTAGGTAATACCTTCCTGCCCTCCACCCCCCTCAGCTTTTTCAGCTCCTTTTCCAGGATGGGAAATATCCGCCTTTCTCATTCGTCTTGCCTTTTGGCCCTTGGCGGGAAAGAACTGGAAGGCGGGCATGGAGGACCGCCTCTTTATACTGACATCGCATGATGTCGGTTACCTGACGTCGGGGTGCTCCCTGATCAGAGACTGCTAGCTAGAAATTTTTCCGTGGGGTCCTGACGCCTGCCGTCTTCAGTCCTATATGTTATTACCTACTGCAAGAGCCTCTCTCGAAGATCTACTGTTACGATAAGTTCTTACGTAACTGTAATTTCTGAAAGGTTCTGATAAGCAATTAGAAGTACTGTTAGTTGGCTGTCCCGCCAGCGCAGCAGCAAGGCGTCTGCTTGTGGTGCCGACATCCTGGGTTCAGTGATGGACTCGGGAGTTGGAGGGCTAGGGGGAGAAGGATCGAGCATCCTGGGGACTGCTCTCCTTCTCCGGTGGGGAGGGGGAAAGAGTGCCCAGTGCTTTATGGACCCCTGGTCTAGGCTGGGGGTACCGCTGTGGCCGGTGCCGTTACTTAAGGGGACTGATGCTGGACATCATTGCACTTCCCAGCTCCAGGGATCCAGCATTAGAAACATAGAAACACAGAATCTGATGGTAGATAAGGACCGCTTGGCCCACCTAGTCTACCCATTTCCCTACCTAATTTATAAGCTGCAGATCCTAGTTAACTAACAGCCTACTTCCTCCTACCCCACTAGAATAGCCTCATGTCTGTCTCATGCATTCTTGAATTCTGCCACTGTTTTTGACTCCACAACTTCCTCAGGAAGGCTATTCCATGCATCCACAACCCTCTCCATGAAAAAATATTTCCTCACATTACCTCTGAGCCGTTCCCCATCTTCAGATTGTGCCCCCTTATTCTTGCACATCTCTTTTTCTGAAAGATGCTACCCTCTTGGACTTTGTTGATTCCCTTAAGGTACTTGAAAGTTTCTATCATGTCCCCCCTCTCCCTCGTTTCCTTGAGGATATACATACTAAGCTCTTTTAGTCTCTCTTCATATGTCTTCTGATGCAGACCATGCACCATTTTGGTTGCCCTCCTTTGGACAGCCTCCACCCTGTCTATGTCTTTGTGGAGACGGGGTCTCCAGAACTGCACGCAGTACTCCAGATGGGGTCTCACCAACTGTCTGTACAGAGGGATAACAACTTCCTGTTTTCTACTGGTGATGCCTCTCCCTATACATCCCAGTATCCCCTCATCCCTCCTTACTGCCGTCTCACATTGCTTGCCCACCTTTAGGTCATCTGATATAACTACCCCAGGTCCCTTTCCATTTTTGTTGTCAGTATCTCACCCCTTCCCCCGATTGTATACTCTTCCCCTGGATTTTTGTTTCCCAGGTGCATTACTTTGCACTTCTTTGCTTTGTATCTAAGCTGCCATACATTTGACCATTTCTCCAACTTTGCCAAGTCCCTTCTCATCCTTTCTACCCCACCTTGTGTATCAACCCTGTTGTAGATCTTTGTGTCATCTGCAAAGAGACATATTTTTCCTTCCAGTCCCTCAGCAATGTCACTTATAAAGACATTAAAAAGGACTGGACCCAGTACTGAACCCTGCGGTACCCCCACTAGTAACCCCCCCTTTCTTCACTGTGGACTCTGTTTACTATTCCCCTCTGCGTCCTGTTGTCCAGCCAATGTTTTACCCAGGCTACCACCCTGGGACCCACTCCCAGGCTGGCTAATTTGTTTATTAATCTTTTGTGCAGGACTGTGTCAAGTGCCTTGCTAAAGTCTAGGTAGGCCATGTCCACAGCCCCTCTCTGGTCTACTACTTTCATCACCCAGTCAAATCAACTAGATTCGTCTGACATGACCTTCCTGCTGTGAATCCATGCTGCCTTGGGTCCTGTTCCCCACTGGCCTCTAGGTACTCAATTTTTTTCCTTCAGAAGTGATTCCATCATTTTCCCTACCACTGAGGTCAAAGCCGGCCCCTGGGTATGACTTTCTGCGCTGCCGCCATCTCCACTGCCACCAATGTCCACCGGGGGGGGGGTCCTGCTCCCATAACCCCAACCTGGGGTGTAAGCCGGGGCTTGTCTACAGTGTCCATTGGAGGGGGGAGCCTGCCCGGGGTGGCAAGCCTGGGCATGGGGGGATGGCAGACGGAGCAGGGCTGACCTCCGAATGGAGGATCGGGGCAGGCACCAAAAAAAAAAAAGTACTGATAGTTATCCAAGCCTTAGCAGAACTTTCAGATTTATTTAGTTTTTTATTGTTTTAAAGAACAAAAACGGATTTTTTATTAATTTCCACTCTAAAACTGTAGTCGGCGAAAGGAAACGATAGTTCTGTAAACACATCTCAGAGTAGTACTAAAAAACTCCTTGTCATTAGTGCCTGCTCTGTAATACCACTGACAGTGATCACTTAAAACAGACCTGTCTCACTGGGTCTGTCCCCCACTCCCATCCCAAGCTTCTTTCGGAGTCTTATCATCACCCACAGCTTTTCTTCAGGATAAAGACTTGCTGGGGGAGCACGTTAAGCTCCAGAACAGGTTATTTTGCAGAAAATGTTATACAGTAGGTTCCGAGAGGTTCTGAACTCATCAGAACCAGTTCTCCTATCCCTAATGGCAACTAGCAAGGCAAACAGAATCATGACATGCATCAACTGGAACTTAATCTGCAGATGTAGTAATACTATAATGCCCTCTTCAAACAACATGAAGTCTTGCTATATTATGACAAGTGCAGTTTGTCCCACCACTAGAACTGCTCCGGAGGTGAAAGAGTTAACTTCCATGCAGAGCATGGAGCTTAGAGCGCGAGCTCGGTTAAGAAGCTCTGTTAGGGTGGTTTCAAACCGAAACCGTCAGATTCTTTACTCCTCCTATTGAACAGTCGCCTCCGAGATTCCTCCTGTTGCTCGGTTCATTTCTCGGTTTAAAACGCTATTTCTCGTTGAATTTAACTGCCGATTTAATTATTTTAACCGCAAAACCGATCTGTTCAAGCTCTGTCTATGGTATTGTAAGTAATAGATAGGTTTTTTCTGTGGAACTTGTAAATTGTTATCGGTTCTGGTTTGAACTGTTCGAATTGTACTAAAACTTAGTTTTAAAGCCTTTAAGGTTTGTTAGAGTGCGAGCTCGGTTCTTATCGGTTCTAAAAAAACCAGATTTCATTACGTTTTTTCCATCTAATTGTGACACGGTTTGGAACCGATAAGGGTGTCTTGCCTGGCACGCCATTAAAAAGGGCAAGTTTGTTGGTTAGGCTGGCATCATGTCTGAGAAACCCAAAAGAAAACCGCCCACTGTTTCAGTACTGTAGTGTCTGTGGGGAAGCTTTGCCAAGGCTGACCCACACTACATGTGTCTATTGTCTGGGGTTTGACCACCTCAATTCAGACTGCCAGATTTGTAAAAATTTCCTGCAGCCACCCTGGACAAGAGAGTGGGCAGGCTCTAGGAACGAGAGGCCAAAAGTCCGCTGACCCGATGGACAGCCCGGTTCGGCTGCCAACCTAACCGGAGGGAGTGCCCCTGACCAGGCAAGACTCTCCTGGCAACGAAAAGCTGGCTCTGAGGAGCCAGTTCCAGCAAAGAAAACTAAAAATCAGCAGGTTTGGAGTCCAAAATTCCTTCTCCAACTGCTGCAGAGATAGCCAGGGCAATACAGATTGTCCAGTCTTTGTCCTCGTTCTCTCAACCGCCACTGTCTGGCAAAAGGTCGGTTCGGTCGGTTCCAACGGTTCAGGAATATGATATAGAAGAGTTTTTAGAACCAGAGGAGGGGGAGGATTATGATCAGTGTGAATGTGACTTTGAAAGTCTGGATGTGCCCATTGAACCGACATCTCCCCAGACAGACCTTTAGGTGAATCTTCCACTAGGCTTCTGAGTCCCCTTCTCATTTTTTGTTTTATAAAAAAGTTGCTGAGACCCTCCAGCTTCCCTTAGAGGAGGCTTTGGATGAGCAAGAGGAGCCTGACTATATAGAGATGATGGATATCCCAGAGTCCAGGAGATTGTCCATCCCTTTGCATAAATCTTTTAGGAAACAAACAATAAAAATTTTAAAAGCTCCTAATTCTGTGCTTCCTGTAGATAAAAAGATGGACAAGAGGTACACTTTGTCAGGTCCTGATACAGATTTTCTTTCACAGCAATGCAGTCATGTTAGTAGTTCAGGCTGCAGCCTGTGATAAAGCTAATATTCCTTGGCTTCACATCCTCCTGACAAGGACTCCAGGAAGATTGATGCCATGGCCAAAAACAATACATGGCAGCATCCTTGGGACTCAGACAAGCAACCTATATGGCTTATGTTGGAGATACCAGAAATCTAGATGGGATACTGTAATGGCCTTAGCTAAACAGGTCCCTGGCCAGCTTGCAAAGGAGCTGGAGCAGGTGGCTCTTGATGGTATTGAGGCATCTAAGGTGCAATTCCATGCTGCAGTGGATTCTAACGATGTATCCTCTAGAGTCATGGCTACATCTGTGCTTTCTTCGGAGATCAGCCTGGCCTAGGTGTATTACTTGTCACAGGATACCCAGTCTAAGGCTATGGATTTTCCTAGGTGGGAAATTCTGTTTTGGGCAGCAGACAGAGAATTATATGAAGAAAATGGACGACTATAGAACCACTTATAGGAGTGCACAAGTCAAGGAACGGCAAGCCACTCCTCAGAGGCAGCCCCCAGGGGTAGGGGTAGGCCTTTTCACAGGCCTTTTTACCAGACCCAGGCCTCCCCCTCTTCAGCCTATGCACAGAGGGGCTTCTTCAGAGGGAGAGGCAGATGGGGTACTAGCAGGCCTGCTCTCACCCCTCAGCCTAAAGCCCCTGCCAAACAGACACCCTGATGGGATGCCGAGTGTCGGCTCTCCATTACCTGTAGGGGGCAGGCTGGCTTACTTCGTCCAGGACTGGGAGTCTTTAACTTCAGACAGGTGGGTCCTGGAAGTAGTGAGTCAGGGTCTGGTTCTCAGCTTCAGAAAATTTCCGAAGAGGAGAACCAGATCTTTTCCACCTGCAAACCCTTTAGAGACTCTTGCTTTGGAAACAGAAGTCTCAACCCTCCTGGCTCTCAGAGCTGTAGAAAGGGTTTCTCCCCTACACCAGGGCAAGGGTCTGTACTCCAGGTACTTCCTCACCCCAAAAAGACAGGAGAGCATGGCCTATCCTGGATCTAAGATATTCAACAAGCACCTTTAAAACCAAAGTTCAAAATGGTGACACTGGGAATGATTTTATCCTCCCTAAGGCCAGGGACTGGCTAGCCTCCCTGGACCTCAAGGATGCCTACTTCCATGTTCTTATCAGAAGCTCTCATCGAAGTACCTCAGATTCGAACTGCCCTCAGGCCATTATCAGTTCAGAGCAATGCCCTCTGCCTCACTTCTGCCCCAAGGGTGTTCACAAAATGTCTGGCAGTAGCAGTTGCTCATCTAAGAAGGCAAAGATTGCCATTTTTCCTACCTGGACGACTGGCTCATTGTGGGTCAGTCTCCAGACCAGGTCAAATCACACCTGCTAGTTACCCAGCAGCTGCTTACCTCTCTGGGCTTTCTTCTCAATCTTCCAAAGTCAGTTTTGGAACCTGTCCAGGTACTCACCTTTATAGGCGCAGAACTGACACAAAGCAGGCCAGAGCCTTCCTTCCTTGGAAAGGGTAAGGACCTTGGTGGCCCTGGCCTCGCCTTCACTCTGCAGGTCTTCGACCAGCAAGGCATTTCCTGCAGCTCCTAGGACACATGGCTGCCTCCACAGCTGTAGTGCAAGGAGCAAGATTTCAGATGAGGACATTCAGTTCCATTTGAGAGCTTTCTGGTCTCAAGAAGAGATTCCTATCCAAGTTAATCCCAGTGACTCGAACCCTGATCCAGGCCCTTCAGTGGTGGCAAGATCAGAGCAATCTGAGACAAGGTGCCTTTCATCCCTCTGTCCCACTCCTTGACCCTTACTACAGATGCATCCCTCTTGGGATGGGGAGCACATGGCGACCTCTCCACCCAGGGGTTATGGTCCCTCAGGAATCTCTGCTCCACATCAATCTGTTGGAACTCAGAGCTGTTTTTCTAGCACTTCAGGTTTTCTGTATCTGTTCAGAACAAGGTGGTACAGGTCAGAACAGACAACACCGCTACAATGTGGTACATCAGACAACAAGGGGCACTCGGTCTTCGGCCTTGTGCACCGAGGCGATGAAGTTGTGGTCTCTGGCTTATTCCTGAACAGTTCCCCATAGCAGTTCACCTCCCAGGCAAGGACAATGTCCTGGCAGATGCTCTCAGCAGGATTTCCCAGGGCCATCACGAATGGTCACTGGATCCCCTAGTACTGGGGATAGTGTTTGCCAGATGGGCACCCCAGATAGATCTTTTGCAGCCCCGACAATCATCAACTTCCACTGTTTTGTTGCAGGCCCCCAGTGTTAGGCCCAGTCCCCTGGATGCCTTTTCTCCCCGATTGGGAAGGGAAGTTCTTTTATGCCTTTCCCCTTCCCTCTCCTGTTCAAAGTACTAGTCAAAATCAGGTCTCAGCCCTGCAAAATGATCCTGATTGCTCCAGACTGGGCCAGGCAGCCCTGGTACCCACTCCTTCTGTCCTTAGCAGTCCATCTTCCCTGTGTCTTCCCAGGAACCACAATCTGTTAACCTGTGCTCAGGGAGAGTTTGGTATCCGAATCTCAAATCCCTCAACCTCAAGGCTTGGCTCTTAAGCAGTTAGAGTTTGCTGATCTACAACTTTCTCAAAGTGTTATCGAAATCCTGAAGGCTGCTAGGAAGCCTTCCACCAGGGCTACCTATAACTCCAAGTGGAAAAGGTTTTCCATATGGTGTTCTGGGAAGCATGTTTCCCCGCAATCTGCTGACCTACCCACTGTATTGGACTATATGGTACATCTTAATTCTTTGGGGCTGAGACCAGCTACCCTGAAAGTGCACTTGGCAGCTGTCTCTGCCTTCATTTCAGCAGGGAAGCCCTCTTCTCTTTCTGCTCACCCTGTATTTTCCAAGTTTTTTAAAGGATTGCTTCATACCAATCCTCCATTCAGGGACCCTGCTCCGGCTTGGGATCTTAATGTATGCATTGCTCAGCTGATGCAACCCCTTTGAGCCTCTGTCTTCGGCAGAGCTTAAGTATTTGACTTGGAAACTGTATTTCTGGTAGCCATCACTTCTGCCAGGCGCATAAGTGAGTTACAGGCTTTATCAGTAGAGACTGACTTTATTTCCTTTCACAGGGATAAAGTAGTCCTCAGGACTAACAGGAAGTTTTTGCCTAAGGTGGTTTCAGATTTCTACCTTAACCAATCTATTTCACTTCCAGTGTTCTTCACTGACCATTCCTCCTCTGGTGAGAGGAGGCTGCACAGCCTAGATGTTAAGAGGGCCCTAAGTTACTACATAGAGCGTACCAAGGGTCACAGGTTTGACTCCCTCCACCTGTTTCTCACTTATGGTGAGGTTGGGAAAGGAGACCTGCCACTAAGAGATCCATTGCCAGGTGGATCGTTCTTGTATCCATTTTGCTATCAAAAGCTGGGTAGGTTCCCCTCAGGCCTGAGGGCTCACTCTACCAGAGGTACAGCTGCATCTCTAGCTGCTGCTAGAGACATCCCTATCTTGGAGATATGTCAAGCAGCTACTTGGAAAACAGTACACACTTTCACCAAGCATTACTCCCTGGATATTCAGGCCAGGAGGGATGCTCGGTTTGGCATAGCCGTGCTTCAGAGCCTATTCCCTAAGTAGGTTCTGTCCCTCCTCCATGGAGGTACTGCTGGGTAGTCTGCACTTGTCATAATATAGCAAGACTTCATGTTGTTTGAAGAAAAAATTACTCACCTTAGTAATGTTGTTTCTTCTAATGGAGTCTTGCTATATTATGACCTCCCCCCCAGCCTGCCCCTCTCAGAACTTCTACTTTGGGTATGGGGTGGGCAGTCCACTGTTGGCATTTATTGATGCCCTCTTTCATGTTTGGGTGTTGTGTTTATTTAGCTATTTTATCTTATTTTTCTGGTCCGCTGACTTGAGTCTTGGTGTTGGGACCAGGAAAAGTGTGAAATATGTTAGTAGCCAGTTGGCTAGTGTAGGTTACAGCTTCACACACAGAACCTTGAGTAATTTTTGCTCGTGAATCAGCGGTTTGGTTTGAAACCACCCTAACAGAGCTTCGTAACCGAGCTCGCGTTCTAAGCTCCATGCTCTGCATGGAAGTTAACTCTTTCACCTCCGGAGCAGTTCTAGTGGTGGGACAAACTGCACTTGTCATAATATAGCAAGACTCCATTAGAAGAAACAACATTACTAAGGTGAGTAATTTTTTCATATGGATCGTTGGTTAGGCCCCATCTTGGGTACAGTATTCAGTTCTGGTCATCATATCAAAGAAAGAATGAAGACTTAGCCACAGTGACTGAGCAGCAGGTGGGGGGGGGGAGGGAGGGTATCTGATCGCTTCAGAGGAGAAATAAATCTACCATTGGAGGGTTAGGTGGAGCGTGACCACACAGCAGAGTTCAAACTTTTAACAGTCAAAAGCTGTATCTCTGTGGCAACACATCAGGGCTGAGATGATGCAAATTGTATGACATCACAAAACAACACAGTATTGACATGATCGAAAAAGTCCAAAAGAGAGCAGTGAAGGCAGCTGAGGGCTTGGAGAATATTAGCGCTGAGGACTGATTAATCGAACTGGGGCCATTTCCGTTGGGATAGAGAACTCTTAATAAATCTTTATTTTTATAGATCTTGACAGAAACAGCAGCACTGTCATGGTGGTAGAATGGTATGGAGGTTTAGACACGGAGAGGCGTCTCACCTGACAAACCTCTCAAAATGTCATGCTGCCTACTTTGGTGCAGTTTACTGTTGTTTTACTTTTTTTAGGATAACATGCCTTAACAGTTTTAAGAATACAGTAAGAGTTAAAGAGCTAGTGTACCACTTGGTATTAATAGTAACTTTCTAAAGCAGTCCGCTGTCCCTTCTTATATCTGAAGTATTTTTCTTTTCTTTTTTGCTTATTAAAATATTTTCTGTCTGGTAATACTAGGTGTGGTGTGTGGAACAGTACTTTACCTGGAGGCTAACATAATTCTGTTCCACCTCTACATCTTATCTAGATATAGGGACGGGGGGGGGATGACCCTCCCCCACTCCTGTTCTTCCATGAGGGGCAAGCCGTGGGGGAACTGAAGACCAGGTAAGTATCTGAGGAAATGGTCACTGGTTGGGGAAGGAAGGAACAGGACTGAACAGCCACCCCAGATGTCAGGGACAGAAAAATCTCGATTGGAAAAAAAAAAAGTCTACATATGTATGTATCTATGATAGCCCTCTAAGTGGGAAAAAGAACTTCTAGCCGAAATGTTCTGTATATTAAAAAAAACCTATGTATGATTGAACAAGCGGTTTTAGAAATAAAAATACACGCTGCAGTTACAGAGCTAAAAAGGGAAAATAATCACTTAGAGATTGAACGAGCCAAACAAAGAACAGTGGTTTTACAAAATGGCATGTTGCTTTATAAAAAGAGACAGTAGACAGCAGAAGAATTTAATGCTTTTACGTCAGACATTTTGAAATGCGATCATGCAGAAATAATTTGGGCGTTCTGGAAGAGCGAGAAAAGAATAAAGCTCTTGAAGACATCGCAAAAGAGATATTTAATGCTGTTTCGGAAGCTGAACTGACGTACCAAGAACTGGAGATGGACTGAGTACATAGATCATTGCGAACCAGGCCAGAGGAAGGTAGACAACCCAAGGCCACTATATATAGGCTAGTGGATAGGCAACTATGCACAGCCAGTGTTGTGCCACCAAGGGGTACTGATTCCCTGTGACCTTGAGAGTGAAGCTCAAGAGGTCCGTGTGAATCAGATCCCCGAGGTGGCACAACACACTGGCTGTGCATAGAGTTGCCCATCCACTATTCCATATAGTGTATGGGCATCAGTGCCTATTTCGGACACTGCACTTTGTTTCAGTGAACTGGTGGTTGGGGGGCACTTTAGGGTTGGTGGTAGGCTCAGATTACTGACACAGTGTGCTGCAGAAGTTTCTGCAGGTTCAAGTTTAAAAAAACAACAACTTCCAGCGTAGTTGGATACTGGAAATCAAGTATGTGGCAGCATTCCAAGTTGTTCTGCTGCAGTAGTGACATCACTACTGCAGCAGAACAAGCATATAATGTATGGTGGAACATCATTCTCCACCGAAATCCATCGCTGTCGAAATGTTCTCCTACACTAGTGACGTTCGCAGTGCAGCAGAACGATTTTTTGTTCTACTGGACTGCGCACGTCACACACTGTGTCCTCGAGCAGCATTTGACAGTTAGGGCTCACTCCATAGACATGACACATAGCGAAAGCAGTAATGTCAGAGCCACTATCGGAATGGGATAGATTCATCCTCAATCAGGAAAACAAAAAAAACGGCAAAAAAACCCCGAGAAATTACATGCAGCAATTACAGTTTCCTGAGAGACGACGACGAACACAGGGCAATACATGATATTCTCACTACAGAGTCAGACCCACTGTTATCCGATTTTATCTATAAAATAAGGTTAGATGGCAGTGAATAAACAGTTAAAATGTCAAGCATGAAAACGTTCAAAATGTAAAGTTCTTTTTTCCTTCTAGTAACCCAGTAAAAATGTTTTGAAGCAGAAACATGCTGTAGTGATTTTCTTTTTCCCCAAAAAATGACGTTCCACCATACACTATAAAGAAAGTGCATGAGGAACAGTTGACAATAGATTATCTTTCTCGCTGGCACTATGATGACGATTACCTCTCGAGCTGCGCTCTCGAGGTAATCCATCGTCATAGTGCCAACTCGGTGAAAGAATAGCCCTGTTGTCAACTGTTCCTCATGCACCATCCTATATATTCCAGGCATGGAATTCCATACATAACAGCATTCCACCATACACTATATTAAAGGGGACAGGAAATGTGTGCTAATTGGCAGCTGTTTATAAAGTTCTTATCCTCAGAAATGATATGCATTCTCCTAAAGTATCCATATTTAACTGTACCTGAATAAAAAAGTGATAGGTAAAACTGTAGTTTGCATTGTTGTGTTTTTATAGGCAGCATTCTGTTACAGTTCACTTAATGGAATCACTAATGTAGAGTTTTTACTGTGTCACAACTTGTGTACAGAATGCTAATTATGAGCTGCTGACCTATCATAACCCTTTTTAGAGTTCTGTGCACAAGCCATGACACACTTAAAACTCCAAAGTATTGATTCCATGAAGAGAGAACTGTAACAGAATGCTACCCATAGAAACAAGACAATGCAAAATACAGCTTTTTATATCACTTTGTATTCAGGTACAGTAAATAGAGAATAATGGATGGGTAGCTAGTTATAACGAGGATTTTATACACCCCCGAGGGTTGGGATGCAACATAAACCCCGAGAGCGAAGCCCAAGGGGTTTATGAAGGCATCCCAACCAGAGAGGGTGTATAAAATCTGAGTTTTAGCTAGCTACCATCTTTTATTTTGTATAATTGCTGGGGATAGTTTTTTTGCCACAGCAATTATACAAAATAAATGTATCTGTGATCGGAGCTCAACTGCAGACTGTTGAGATTTAAGCATGGTCTGTGGCAGATGCGTCCTGCTGAAAATCATTTCTTACACTTTTTTTTTTTAACATGTTTGATGGATAATACAGCTTTGTGCCCTTTTATTTATTTATTTTCCAAAAAAAGAACTTACTGCAGAGTTGGGCGCCAAGTCCTATGGACTGTTGAGGAGTGGAATGGCAGCGAACGGCACAGAAGCGGAAGTTCAACTGTTCACAGTTAGCATTGTACTTCGCAAGAGTAGAATGCGTTTTTTTTTAACACGTTTATAACTGTAAAATGAGGGTTATTCTGTGCCATGCTGACCAAGTTTCCGAAAGCATGGAAGTGGCAGACACAGAGAGAAGGGAAGAGTCGGAGGGCGATGCCCAGTAGGGAAACTAGGCTATGGAATATCGTTATAACCAGCTAGTTATAACGACAGAATTATAACCTGGTTTCCCTATGGGAAAAAACCTGTAACCAGTTATTATAATGTGGATAATTTAGGTGAATTGATATAATTTCTGAGAATAAGAACTTTATAAACAGCTGCCAGTTAGAAATGATTTTCTGTCTTCAAAATGTCTGTGGTGCAGAGACAAGAATCAATTGATGCAAAAACGTTTATAGTGCTTTTCACGCAGAGAAGGTATGATATTTATTTATTGAAATGTTTCACCAGGGAGGCACACTGAGCAGCAAGTGTTTGTCTCCTGGTGCGACCTGGGGGGGGGAGGGGTACAATTAGATAGGAAAATCAGTAACTTATACAAATAATAACATTCAGCAGACATAGATGACTAGGATGCAGTAATAAAAACAACACTTTAGCTGACACTAACAATAATATTTAGCATACATAGACAATTGGGCTACAGTAACAGAAACAACATTTTTGCCTACGCCCTGAAGGATTGACATAGACAAACACAGTTATCGGTACAATTGCTGTGACTTAAATGGGTTGCAAGTGGAAGGTCAAGCAAGAGGGTTAGGGGGAGCCAGCTGTGGAGGGAGAAACAGGCAAGAACAGAGGAGCCTACTAGGGAGGGGGAAGTAAGTAGGTCAGTGGAGCAGGCAAAAACAGGGGGAGCCTACTTGGAAGGGGGAGGTAATTAGGACAGAGGTGAACATGGACTAAGCCAGTAGTAGCAAATAGCTGGGCTAGTAGTGTGAAGACAGGTTAAACTGGACTAAATGAGAGCTGGAGTTCCCGTGCAGACTGAGCAAAAGTGCGATTACAACCTGTACAGTGCTTGTAAGAGCTAGGGGTACCTGTACGTGCAGGGGAGTGGGGGGGGGGGAGGAGGAGAATATGTAGGGAAGATGAGGTATTTAGAGTCGCCTCACCAAAGATGCTGGGGCTATGGCAGTGGAATGAAGGGAAGAGGAACCGAGGGAAGGGGAAGTCTGAGGAGTGAGAGAAAGGGTGGTAGTAGCAGGGAGGGGAGGAAGAACTTCCTTAGAACTAGCCCCCTCCTGGATGCCAAGAACCCAGCGAGAGAGCAAACTAAGTAAATAGATATCTATTTTCCATGATTTGCCACCTGAACTGGTGCAGGATAGGAGACCATTTGACCAAATAAGTAAGCCAGTGTGGCAAAGAAATGTGAAAACAAAAACGGCCATGCCTGCTAGGCTAAACATCTTCCTCAGTAATCGGTCCCCCTTCTACTCTATGTTGAAAGAAGCAGAGAAAGACTTAAACATTTAATTTCCGTTATACCATCAGCACAGCGGTAGGGTTACCACTCACGTCACAGGTGACCCAGGATCGGGATGGGGTCTCGGGTCGTGGGAAGGGGGGCTGGCCAGGGGACGAGGATTGAGCGTCCCTGTGGATGCCCACCTCCGGGAAGGGTGGGTTGTTTCTTCCGCCACAGCACTGCCACCTGGGTGACCATAGGTGGTAGTGTGGCAGGAGGAACACACAGGGGAGGTGGTGACTGCAGATGGCAATGTGGTAGCATGCCTTGTGTGCACATGTCATGCTGTCGTCACTGGGGGCAAGCAGCCCACATATATCCAGCTCCACCCTGGACTGGGACATCTCAAAGAAAGGCCTAGTATGCATATTGTGTTGGGAGGGTCCCCTGCCACTCCCCAACCCCACCTATGGGGCATAACTATGGCTACATAGCAGGAAAGGGATGATCTACAGGTAAGTGGCATTGGGTGTCCAATACCAGAGAAGGAAGCATGACATAAACAAAATTAAAAATGTTTGTATTCCTCAGGCTTTATAGTAAAATAAACTGAATACATTTTCATTTTCTTTGACTTTACACAAGAGATTCCACTTAAACTACGGATACTATCTGCAACTGAAACTAATGATGATGTTTCAATGGGTTTATTCATAGGCTTTATGTAAATGAATAGATTAAAATTCCAAAAGGGAAACAAGAAGGAAGAGTGAGCACTGTTTTTTCTCCATGTCTGAATATTAGGTGTCTCCTGGGCTTTTCATCCTTTTACTGTATGTGTTTAAAGGCAAACATGCACTGCAGGCTGTTGACTCTTCCACTGCTGCAGCCCTGCTCCGATGTCTGCTGCATGGCATTCTGGGATTTCTGGTTACAGCAAATGTCTGCTTGGAAGGTGGCAGAATGAGCCCAATACAGTCTGCTGTACTGCAGTAAACTGTAGTAAAAAACAAAAGTCTTTTTGCGCACAGCATGATAATTGGGACAAGCTCCACACTTGGATGTGATGCTGTAAGTGCTGACAGGTCCCCCTTAAGGTCAGAAAGGCACGTAGGTCATTCCGGTTCCCCCACTTCACAAGCAAAGATGCATTGGTATGTTGTACACAATGTATTAATTTATTGGGGCTCCATATGCACCCATTTTCATAGGCTCTAAGGATGCGCAGAGGCTGCCACATTGCACAGAAGGGTCTCCACACTCCCACAGCCTCCCTACACGCCCACCAATGGGGGAGTAAGTGGCCATGGTGTGATTCAGTTATGCGTCTCCAGATTCACAGCTCTGTACTCTAACCATATGGCTACACCAAAACAAGAGAAAATGAAACAATTTCCTTTTTCAGCTCACCTGCTGGCTGGGTTCTTTTGGCCCCTATTCTCCAATATGATCTCAGTTTGGAGAAAATCTGCGGAGAAGAGAACAGCGATTTGTAACTCACCCAGTGCATCGATGTTTACATTTCTTTTTTTTTTTTTATCATACATTTTCTGACCCATCTGGTCCCCCTCTACCTAGTCCCATCACCCCACCATCTCTAGGACTTAGCACCACATCTGGCAGTTCCTCCCAAATTGCATGCCAAGCTCCTCTGGAGCACCGTCTAGGCATGGCTCTGGAGGAGGGCATCTAGTCAGTGGGAGTAGGGCCTGTGACAGACCATCATATTGTGACCAACTTCCGATTTTCCAGCTTTTCTCCCCAGGTCACATGGCACACAAGGACGAAAGGGCAGGTGTGTGGGAGGCATGCACCCACTTCGCACTGGCAGGGCCCACCCCCCAACACTGCTCATGGTGCCATTACCCAACTTCCCCTAGGTGGCAGCCATAGAGCAGAGTGGATGTTCCTTTCTGTAAAAAGCAATTGGCCACAGCACACAAAAAACGTACTGCTACCACACATTTATGAACAGTAGAAAAACTTTATTAAAACATTTAATGCTAGCATGACGGTGAAGCTTAACATAGCTGAAATCACCAGTCACCACAGTACTTTGACAAGTAGTCTTCATCAGGGGCAGGCTTCTGGTGAAAACCCCTGCCTTAAATACCTGAATGCCATGGTATCCACCAACAGTATACTGTTCTGACAATGAAGCATTTACTGCAAAGACCATTACGGTGACAAAAGCGGTAGTTCGCTGTAATGGTTGTGCGGGACTTCGGCAGGGTCTCTTTGGGTCTTGCGCCCCTTCCCCAAAACAACTCCAATCCAGAGTTGATTATATTTAATTCTAGGTGGGAGCATAGCCCCTGCAAAAAAAAAAAAAAAAGTTTTTTGATGGCACAATGCCAAACACTTCATCACGGTCGACATAGTGCCATCGCTGTAAAGGCCGTTAACAGAATTTCTGTCAAACCGGCTTGGTGGAACCTCCACCAGCTGGGTGGGACATTTACAGTTGATTGACATTCCAAGGTGTGGCATAACTCAAACCTGTAACCAACACTGACATTGCCACACTTGCGTTAAATGCTTTGATAACGTGGGTATGGACATGGTTTGAAAAACCTGCTCCTTGCACCTAATCCGCTGCACCACCTGGTGAGAGCCTTTTTTTTTTTTTTTTTGTGAAGGTTCTTCCCTCCCAGAAAAAGGAGAGCAGTCCCTTGGATGCTCAGTCCTCTCCCACTGGTCAACCCCCGAGTGACCTGAGTCTGCTTCTGAACCCGGGTTGCTAGCATGGCATGCAGTAGCATTGCTGCCATGCCAGTGGACTGGCTCTTCGATGTTAACATTTCATGATTTTGATAATCTCGCACACAGACCACTAACCCAACCAGTGGATTTTTATTTCATAATTTTTATTATCTTGGAGACCAGCAACCAGTAACAGATCCAGTGAATTAGTGCTTATATTTTGTAATTATTATAATCTTGGAGAACAGCAACCAGTAACAGACTCAAGAAATTTGTGTTAACATTTCATGAGTATTCTACTCTTGGTGAACGGTGACCAGTAACTTAACCAGTGAATCAACGTTTACCTTTCATTGGTATTTTTACCTAAAAAGAAGAGTGAGTAGTAACCCTCCCAGTCACTCTGCTTGTACATCTCATAGGTATTTCACTCCTGGAGAACAGCGGCTTGTAACCTTCCTGTTGAATCCGTCTTTACATGTAATATGTTTATCACTCCCAGAGAGCAATGACCTGTAACCTACTGTACTTAGCGAAACAATCTGTGCATTTCATATGTATTTCACTTCTAGAAACCGGGGAAACAGTAGCCCTCTTGAAGAATCAGTCTGTACATTTTATGGTATTTCCCTTCCAGGAAACAGGTAAGCATTACGCCACGACGAAGGTGGCATCTAATGGGGAATTAATGCATGGTTGGGAGGGTTGTGGCACAAGGCCGAAGGCCGAGTGCCTACAATGGCCCAACCATGCATTAACTCCCCATTAGATGCCACCTTCGGAGTGGCTTAATGCGCTTGTAACATGGTCATATTTTGTTTACTGTTTGAAGCATGTTGTGTCTATTGCTAACTACATCAGGAACACAATGATGTTATTATTAAGACATATGTTGACCGCACTTTTTTTACTCCTCGGATCTATGTGTATACATCTATTCAACCACTGAAGCTGACAAGAAGAACCCAGTCATCTGGTACAATGCAATCTCAATTTACTTTTTTTTTTTATTATTCTTTTCCGATTTTACAGGGTACTTATTTGACTACACTACTTGGGAGGTTTCAGTTTGTTGATTCTGTTGGTGCCACGATCTGAACTGCAGAACACCTACCAAGAAATGTGCATATTTCTCACCACCTTGGTCTCCTGTGCTTAGTTGTCCGATGTCATCCAAGGAGTTGTGACCACTACTCTGTGACTCCTTAAGTACTTATTTCTCTGAAAATTGCCCCCATGTGTGTTCTATGCTGCACTGTGCCTCTGAGTTGCATTGTCATTAAGTTTAGCGTTAAAGGTCCACAACTTCACCGTGTCACTGATTACCTTGCTTCTCTGTCACCTGGACTCATTTTGCTACTCCCTGCACTCCTATGTTCCGCCTGATGCTCTCGGGCACTCGGGTGGGTGGGTGGACAGATGGGCACTTCTGCTGGGCTGCCTCTGCTCCACGGGTTCAGTACTGCTGATTCAAACATGAAGTCTTGCTGTATTCTGACATATGCAGTTAGCCCCAGCACTTGAACTGCTCTGGAGAGGAAAGAGTTAAATTCTATGCAGGGCATAGAACGTTGAGCTAGAGTTCGGTTCAGACCGCTGTCTGCTGCACTTTGAGATGCAACCGTCAGATTCTTTACTCTGCCTAACTGAACAGTCGCTCCAGAGATTTCTCCTCTGCTTACGGTTCTTGGTCGGTTTAAAGTCGTCGGTTTATCGATTCTTTCTTTCTTTGTTTTTTCGGTTTAGATCCCTGTCTGTGGTACAGTAAGTGCTTAGGTAATGGACTAGCTTTAAAATCTTTGTGGAAATTGTAATTTGAAATATTTCAACTGGTTCGGCTGAACCAGTTGTTGCGTAGAGTGTGTATTCTTGTCTTTTTTCTGTAGATTTAGTGTGTGGTACCGCTCCTTATTGGTTTTAAAAAATTTTTTTTTTTTTACGTTTTTTTCAAATACCCGTAACACGGTTATACACTGATAAGGGGGTCTTGCCTGGCTTAAGCCGAGTAAAGGGTAAGTTTTCTGTTAGCATGGCTACATCTGAGAAACCCAAAAGAAAAACTGGGCCCACTGGGGTTTCAACACTGCAGTGTGTGTGGGGAGGTCTTTACTAAGGCTGATCCCCACACCAGTTGTGTTTATTGTCTGGGGTTTGACCACCTCGATTCAGACTGCCAAATTTGTAAGAATTTCCCTAAATCCACCCTGGATAAAAGATTGGGCAGGCTTAGGGAAAAGGAGGCCGAGAAGTCCGCTGACCTGGATGGCCAGCCTGGTTCAGTTTCGACCAAACCAGAAGGAGTGCCCTCTGACCAGGGCGATACTCCTTTGGGCAAAAGGAGAGCCGATTCCGAGGGATTGGTTCCATCAAAAGGAAAAGACAAATTGGCCGGTTCGGATCCAGAACTGCACCATCCAACCGCCAAGGAAATTGCCCTAGCGATTAGCATAGTTGAATCGCCTCGTCCAGTTCCGACTGATCCGGTGCCTTCTGGCAGGCGTTTGGTTTGGTCGGTTCCTCCAGTTCAATATTATACCCTTGAAGATTTTTATGAACCAGATTTGGAGGGGGATGATGATTACATTGGTGGTGGTGATGATGATGATGATGATGTAGTAGACGGTCTGGATGAGCCCATAGAACCAGACATCTCCCCAGACAGGCCTTCTGGTGTTTCCCCTCCTAGGCTTTCTGAGTCCCTTCCCACTTTATGTTCTACAGAAAAGTGGCAGAAACCCTCCAGCTCCCTTTGGAAGAAGCTATTGTGAAGCAAGAGGAGCCTGACTACATGGAGATGATGAACATCCCAGAGTCCAAGAGGTTATATATTCCCCTTCATAAGTCTTTTGGGAAACAGACACAAAAGTTGTTAAAAACTCCAAATTCTTTGCCTCCTGTGGACAGAAGGATGGACAAGAGGTACATGCTGTTAGGCTCAGGTATGGAGTACTTGTACCAGCAATGCAGCCATGTTGGGGTCGTGAAGGCTGCAGCCTGTGATAAGGCTAACATTCCCTTGGCTTCACACTCCCCAGATAAAGACTCCAGGAAGTTGGATGCCATGGCAAAGAAACGGTACATGGCATCTTCTTTGGGACCCAGGCAGGCTAATTACATGGTATACAGCCAGGTACCAGAAGTCCAGGCGGGGATGCTGTACTGGAACTGACTAAGCAGACCTCCCCCCAACTTGCCAAGGAGTTGTAGGAGGTGACTGCTGATGGGATTGAAGCATCGAAGATCCAGTTTCATGCTGCTGTAGACTCCAGTGATGTGCCATCTAGAGTCATGGCTACATCTATGGCTCTTCGGAGACTAGCTTGGCTCAGATGTACTGGCCTATCTCAGGATACCCAGGCTAAGGCTATGGATTTCCCTGTGGTAAATAATTCTCCGTTTGGGGAGCAGACAGAAATATGAAAAAGATGGATGAATACAGGACCACCTACAGGAGTGCACAGGCCATGGAAAGGCAGGCAACTCCTCAGAGGCAGCAAGCTAGGGGCAGGGGCAGGCCTTTTCATAGGCCTTTCTACCAAACACAGGCCTCCTCTCCTTTTTCCCAGAGGGGGTTCAGAAGGGGTTGAGCAGAGCTGCAGCCTCCTCTCAGCCTAAGGCTCCTGCCAAGCAGACACCCTGATGTGTCAGCCTGGGTCTACTCTCCAGTTCCTGTAGGAGGCAGGTTGGCTTACTACTTCCAGGACTGGAAGTCTGTTACCTCAGACAATTGGGTCCTGGAGGTAGTAAGCCAGGGGACTGACCCTCAGCTTCAAAAAATTCCCAAAGTTGAGAGCCAGGTCTTTTCCGCTTGCAAACATCTTCGAAAACATTGTTCTAGAGGCAGAGGTTTCATCTCTGCTGGCCTTAAGGGCCATAGAGAGAGTTCCTGCAATTCACAGAGGCAAAGGTCTGTACTCCAGGTACTTCCTTACCCCGGGAAAAAAAATGGGGGAGTGGCGGCCCATCCTAGACTTAAGACACCTGAACAAACATCTGTTGAAGCCAAAGTTCAAAATGGTGACTCTGGGAATAATCCTTTCCTCTCTAAGGCCAGGGGGACTGGCTAGCCTCCCTGGTCCTAAATGATGCCTACTTGCACATTCCCATCAGGTGCTCCCACAGAAAGTACCTCAGGTTCGAACTGCCTTCAGGCCATTACTAGTTCAAAGCAATGCTCTTCGGCCTAACATCAGCTCCAAGGGTGTTCACAAAATGCCTAGCAGTAGTAGTGACATTCTTAAGGAGAAGCAATATCTCCATATGCCCATACCTGGATGACTGTCTCATTGTGGGTCAGTCTCCAGACCAAGTCAAGTCAGATTTGCAAGTGACCCAGCAAGTGCTCGCTTCTCTAGGATTCCTTCTCAATCTTCCCAAGTCAGTTCTTGAGCCAGTACAACTTCTGACCTTCATAGGGGCAGAACTGGATACTGTCAAAGCAAAAGCATTTCTCCCCTTGTTAAGGGTAAGGGCCATCATAGAGCTGGCTTCTTCTTTCCACCTTCTGGTTTCTCGACCAGCAAGGCACTTCCTTTAGCTTCTGCGCCACATGGCAGCTTCCACTGCAGTGGTCCAAGGGGCCAGATTTCAGATGCGGGACATTCAGTTTCGCCTGAGGGACTTTTGGTCTCAAAAAAGATCCTCTAACCAAACTTATTCCAGTGACTCAGACCCTGATCCAAGGTCTTCAATGGTGGCAGGATCAGGACAATCTCAGGCAAGGGGTCCCATTCATCACTCAGTCTCATTCTGTCGTTCTAACCACAGATTCTTCTCTCCTGAGGTGAGGGGCTCACACAGCCCAGGGAGTGTGGTCCTCTCCGGAGTCTCTTCTAAACATCATTCTCCTGGAGCCCAGGGCAGTTTACCTGGCCCTGCAAGCCTTCTCAGAATCAGTACAGAACAAGATGGTTCAGGTCAGGACAGACACTACCACCACAATGTGGTATATCAACAAGCAGGGGAGGCACTCAGTCTACGGCCTTGTGCACGGAAGCCATGAAATTATGGTCCCTGGCTTATTCTCTACATACCTCTCTGGTAGCAGTCCACCTCCCAGGAAAGGACAGTGTGCCAGCAGATGCATTGAGCAGGATTTCCCAGGGCCATCACGAATGGTCCCTGGATCCCCTAGTGTTAAAAGTGATTTTTTCAAGGTGGGGCACTCCAGAGATAGATCTCTTTTGCAGCCCCAGACAATCACCAACTTCCTCTCTTCTGTTGCAGACCCCCAGTCTTGGGCTCCGTCCCTCTGGATGCTCTGATTCTGGACTGGGAAGGGAAATTTCTGTATGTCATCCCTCCTTTTTCTCTACTGTTCAAGGTTCTGGTCAAAATAAGAGCACAGTCTTGCAAAGTGATCCTGATTGCTCCAGGCAGCCTTGGTACCCCATGTTGCTGTCCCTAGCAGTTCATCTTCCCCTATCTCTCCCCAGGAATCCCAACCTGTTAACCTCCTCTCAGGGGAGGATCTGGTATCCCAACCTTCAGTCTCTCAATCTCAAGGCATGGCTCTTGAAGAGTTAGAGTATGTAGGTTTGCATCTCTCTCAAGGGGTTCTGGACAGTCTCAAAGCCTCTCGAAAACCTGCCACCAGAAAAACTTATAACTCTAAATGGAAAAGATTCAGCATTTGGTGTTCCAAGAAGCATATACCCCCAGATACTGCTGAATTGTCTACAGTTCTAGACTACATGGTTCATCTTAATAGCATAGGCCTCAGACCAGTTACCCTCAAAGTACACTTGTCAGCTGTTTCTGCTTTTCTGTCAGTAGGAAAACCCTCCTCACTGACATCTCATCCTGTCTTCTGTAAATTTTTTAGGGGATTGCTTCATACCAATCCCCTCTTTAGGGATCCTACTCCTGCTTGGAACCTTAATATTTGTATTGCTCAGCTTATGCAACCCCCTTTTGAGCCTTTGTCTTCAGCAGAGCTTAAGTGCTTGACTTGGAAAACTGTTTCTGGTAGCTATTACCTCTGCCAGACGTATCAGTGAATTGCAAGCTCTGTCAGTGGAGCCTGATCTCATTCCATAGAGATAAGGTGGTCCTTAGAACCAGTAGGAGGTTCTTACCTAAAGTGGTTTCACATTTTCATTTGAACCAATCCATGTCTCTCCCTGTTTTCTTCACTGATCATTCTTCTTCTTCAGGAGAGAGGAGATTACACAGTTTAGATGTTAAAATGGCCCTTAGCTACAGTACTACATTGAGCGTACTAAGGCACTCAGGTTTGACTCCCTCCAGTTGTTCCTCACTTATGGGGAAGGGCAAACCTGCCACTAAGAGAACTATTGCCAGGTGGATTGCCTTTTGTATACAATTATGCTGTGAAAAGATAAGCAAAATACCACCCTCGGGCCTGAAGGCTCATTCGACTAGAGGTACAGCTGCTTCTCTGGCTGCTTGCAGGAATATACCCGTATCAAAGATATGCAAAGCAGCCACCTGGAAAACAGTCCATACATTCACCAAGCATTACTCTCTGGTTATAAAGGCTAGGAGTGATGCTCGGTTTGGTACAGCAGTACTGTAGAGCCTATTCCCAAAATAGGTTTGATTCCCTCCTCCATGGAGGTATTGCTTGGTAGTCTGCATATGTCAGAATACAGCAAGACTTCATGTTGTTAGAAGAAAAAATTACTCACCTTAGTAATTGTGTTTCTTCTGATGGGGTCTTGCTGTATTCTGACCTCCCTCCCTGCCTCCCCTCTCAGAACCTGTTTTTTGGGAAGTGGGCTGGCAGGTGCAGTGTTGCACCTCAAGGGTGCACTGGGTACTCCCCCTTTTTAGAGAAGGGGAGTGGGTTATGCTTTATTGTGTTGATCATTACAGTTGTTCACTACTTAGTTTTTGTTTTGGATTTTTCGACTTGAGTCGTTTGGGGATCCAAAATATTTGGTTGCCGTTTGGCTAGTAAAAATTTTACAATTTCCACATAGTGGGGGTAGTTAGTATTAGCTCATAAGAATCTAACTGTTACACTTCAGAGTGCAGCAGACAGAGGTTTGAACCGAGCTCAAGCTCAACGTTCTATGCCCTGCATAGAATTTAACTCTTTCCTCTCTGGAGCAGTTCAAGTGCTGGGGCTAAGTGCATACGTCAGAATACAGCAAGACTCCATTAGAAGAAACACAATAACTAAGGTGAGTTTTTTTTTCTTCTGCACCCGTGGCACACATCGGTACTTAAGCTTGAGGATGGCATTATTGCTAAATTAATGCTGTCTCCAAACTACACCATGTGATGCTTTCTGACCCATTACTTGCATTGCTTTATTGTTACTGATCTTTGCCATGTTACAAGGGCCAGTAACCTGCACAATGAATCAGTCAATCAATCTATACATTTCATGGGTATTTCATTCCCAGAAAACAAGGACCAGTAACTCTCACAACCAGTCTGTACATTTCATATGTATATTATTCACATAAAACAGTGACACGTAACCATCCCCACACATCATTTTGTACATTTATATGTTATTTCGCTACATGAGAACACTGACCAGCAACCCTCCTAATACATTAATCCATACGTTTTACATGTATTTCATGCCCAGAGACTAGCGAATTGTATTCCTCCCAATTAGTTAATAAATACATTTTGGGGGCATTTCTCTCCTGAAGAACTATGAGTAACCCTCCCAAAGAATCAATTTAGAGCACCAGGATGGGATTCTGGGGGTCTGTGTTCAGTTCTTAGTAGGTCACATTATTTCTTTCTCACTACAATTTGTTATTTAATTGTTAAGCAGTGGCTAATGCTGCAGCAAAAACATCTGTCATCTAGATTGTTCCTAGTTGCATGAGGATATGCAATACCAGAGAAAGGAAGTGTGTCCAGGAACCCCAGATCCAACCACGTGAGCCTGTAACTCAGTGGTTAGAGCACTGGGACAGTATCGTGCTGGCCTGGGTTCAATTCCCAGTAGGTCACATTATTTTTTACTCACCAAAGGTTGTGAATGAATTAATCTGTAATTTTTCATGGATATTTCCCTATAGGAGACCAGTGACCACCATCTCTCCCAAGTAATCAATCTGTACAGTGTATGTTTATTTCACTCCCAGAGAATATCGACTTGTACACCTCCTGACCAGCCAATCTGTGTGTGTTATGGATAGCACTCATTCGGAAGACGGTGCCCAGTAACCCTCCCAATGAATTAATCTTTACTTCTTATATGTATTTTTCACTCCCAGAGAATAGTGACCAGTAAACCTCCCAATTAATCGTGCTATACATTTTTCATGGGTGTTTCTCTCCCAGAACCATGATCAGAAACCCTCTAAGGAATCAATCTGTTTCTTATGGAGCTACTAGCTGACAGTTCTGCCACCAGCCTGTTGCAAATTCCCCAGTGAGTTAGTCCCCTCTTGCCCCCATGTTATATCATTGCTTCCACAGCACAAGGCCTTTGGACATAGGAACTCCATTTTGCACCAGGCACCCTGAATATGCTCCTCAATCAGAAGCGGTGTCACTTTAACTCGGCACATGCTCTCAGAGATGGAACACAGAGTTCCCAGTAAAATAAACTACCTGTACCTTTTCAGAACACTGCAGGCACAGGTTAACACAACGCATTTAAGGGAGAACTTCCAGTCAGAATTTACAAATGTTTTGATTTGTGTGTGTGGCCCTAGTGCGTCATTTTCTTTTATTAGCTGTTAGGATTTTTTTTCTAAACTTGCCTACCTGTTCTGTGGCGCCTGAGGATCTACATGCCTGTTTCTTTTGTGACTTTTCCTTTTGCCACAATACTGTACTACAGAATATGTTCACTCCATCATAAGTTCACTCTTTCATCTATAGCAACACATTCATGTCCATTAATGTTAGTGCTCTGTTGAGCAGCTATAGTTGAACACCATTGTAATCACAGTGTCTTTTTTATTTCACTGTCCTTTTAATTTAGTGCTTTTTGTAGATCAGTGAAGATAGTGAAAAATAAAGGGCAGTGAACATTACCTGTAGTACAGTATATCTTGTTCCATATGGCAGTGATGCATTTTGCAGACCATTGATTCAGTAAGTGATGGCTTACTGTCATGTCTGCAGCAGTAGAACTGTGCTGGTAAGTGGCTTTCCTGATCAGTGAGCACTAATAAAAGATACATTCACAGTTTGGCAAACTGCTGAGGGATAACTCAGTGGGCTATTTTGTAAGTGCACCACTAGTGTCTTTATTATAGCATTGATGACCTGCGGTGATTTGTTTATTTTTTGCTTGGGCTCCACGTTTGCCCCCATTTGTCTGTGCCTCAAATTGCTCCATCCCACGCCACCACCACAGCTGCCAGCTCCCAAACACCACTGGCTTGCCCCTGTGCCCCCCCGATGGAGATGCATGGGTAGCTCAGGACCGGGAGCCCAGGCAGCAGCGCGAGGTACGCTGCATGGGGTGGACTTCATGGCTGAATGTGGTATAATGAAAAGAAAAGCTTTCAAACAGCACATTGACTTGTGCTGGCTAGACCTAGATATACACATAGAAAACAAAATGATTGGACTAGAAAAATTATCCATTTTCTTTTCATTGTATTTTACTCCTGACGTTTTTACATTTTTAAAAGTAACTGTGCTCCAGCCATGCACACTACGAATAGAAACATAGAATTTGATGGCAGATAAGGACCACTTGGCCCACCCAGTCTGCCCTTTTCCCTATCTAATGGATAAGCTGCAGATCCTAGCTAACAAACAGCCTACTTCTTCCAACCTCCACCCCCTAGAATTGCCTTATGTCTGTCCCGTGCATTCTTGAATTCCACCACTGTTTTTGACTCCACAACCTCTTCAGTAAGGCTGCTTCATGCATCCACAATCCTCGCCATGAAAAAATACTTCCTCACATTACCTCTGAGCCATTCCCCCTCTAGCTTCAAATTGTGCACCCTTGTTCTTGCACACCTCTTTTTCTGAAAGATGCCACCCTCTTGGATTTTGTTGATTCCCTTGCAGTATTTGAAAGTTTCAATCATATCTCTCCCTCCTCTCCTCGAGGCTATACATATTAAGATCCTTAAGTCTCTCTTGATATGTCTTCTGGTGCAGACCCTGCACCATTGTAGTTGCCCTTCTCTGGACTGCCTCCATCCTGTCTGTGTCTTTGCGGAGATTGGGTCTCCAGAACTGTACGCAGTACTCCAGATGGGGTCTCACCAGCTGTCTGTACAGAAGGATAACAACTTCCTGTTTTTTACTGGTGACGCCTGTCCCTATGCATCCCAGTATCCCACCAGCCCTACTTACTGCCCTCTCACATTGCTTGCTCACCTTTAGGTCATCTGATATGACTACCCCCAGGTCCCTTTCCATTTTTGTTGTTGTTAGCATCTCGCCCCCATTGTGTACTCTTCCCTTGGGTTTTGCTTCCCAGGTGCATTACTTTGCACTTCTTAACATTGAATCTAAGCTGCCATACATTTGACCATTCCTACAACCTTGCCAAGTCCCTTCTCATCCTTTCCACCTCACCTTATGTATCAACTCTGTTGCAGATCTTTGTGTCATCTGCAAAGACATACTTTTCCTTTCAGTCCCTTTGCAATGTCACTTATAAAGACATTAAAGAGAACCGGTCCTAGTACTGAACTCTGCGGTACCCCACTAGTAACCCCCCTTTCTTCAGAGTGGACTCCGTTTACTACTACCCTCTGTGTCCTGTTCTCCAGACAATTTTTTACCCAGGCTGCCATCTTGGGACCCACTCCCAGGGTGGCCAACTTGTATATTAATCTTTTGTGTGGGACTGTGTCAAATGCCTTGCTAAAGTCCAGGTAGGCCATGTCTACAGCCCCTCCCTGATCTACTATCTTGGTCACCCAGTCAAAGAAATCTATTAGATTCGTCTGACATGACCTTCCCGCTGTGAATCCATGCTGCCTTGGGTCCTGTGCTCCTCTGGCCTCTAGGTACTCAACAATTCTTTCCTTCAGAAGTGATTCCATCATTTTCCCAGTCACTGAGGTTAAACTAACAGGTCTGTAGTTTCCTGCTTCTGCCCTGCTCCCACTTTTGTGAAGTGAAAACGATATCTGCCCTCCTCCAGTCCTCGGGTACCACTCCATCCTCCCATGATTTATTAAAGAGGGTAGTCAGTGGTGTCACTAGTTCTACCCTTAGTTCTTTTAGAATTCTGGGATGAATCCCATCGGGCCCCATCGCTTTGTCCACCTTCAGTTTTAAGAGTTAAAACATGAATTAATTAAAACATTTTGGTGTGGTGTGGCGCTGTGCTGTTTACCACTGAAAATGTGTGCTGACCCCATCCTAAGTATGCAAAGTCAAAAAGAAACATCAAGGGGGCTTTTTACAAATTGCTCGTGGCAGCCATCTTTAATAACTTGAGTCATTAATTATAAAAACAGTAAAAAGAAAGCTGCCTTAACATCTGTGACAAAAATATACTGATGCTAAATCTAATTATGTAAGAAATATATTAATGGTTAAAGAAAAAAACTAAATGATGAGATTTTGTGCAGACTAACAAATACTACTGCTTTCATCCTGCCTGGGTCCACCCAGTTGCTGAATAACAGGGATGTTGCTTTATACGTTCTGAAAAAGCCACAGTCCATTTTTATAACCTGGGACTGCGGCATAGGGGAAGGGAGTGGTGGCTGCTGAGGCTCCACATATGGAAGCATGCATGGGGCCGTCTGGGTGGCATTGTATGCCATCTATCGGGAAGAAAAGGGAAATTGGGTTCCTAAGTTGCCACTGCCCCCCCCCCCACAGCCACCATCCAGCAGCCCTGCACCCCAGCAATGCTGCATTAGCGTGAAGAGTCGAGGATGAAAGTCGGGGGAGCAGGGATGGAGTGATCGGCATCCAGAGGGTGGCTTTGGGTCTGAGGGAGAAACATCACTAACTGCAAGAAAAAAAAAACTTTCATCTGCAGTTGAGATAATGGGGTACTTTTTCCTCAGACTTGAGGGTCTCGGAGTACTGACTGGAACTGATCTTGAATGGCCCCAGTGATTCCTTGATGAGGAGAACAAGAGCATTCGACAGTGAAGGGTTAATTCTGGTTATGCCTAGTTGTTCTTCCCTGTAGAGTCCCCCAGGGTTCTGTGCTATCACCTGTGTTACATCCAGTATTAGAGATGGGCAAAGTTGGGAAACTTTGCTCCACAAATTAATCCACAAATTTAGTACAGTTTGCAGAGTTTTGAGCGATCCGCGAAGTGCTATGTTCCGCCCATGAAGTGCAGAATTTTGCAGTGAATGGCAGAAGTTGGCTGTTCATGGGCAAAATTCCGCTGTTCGCGGGCAAAATTCCGCAAAAAAAAATTAAGTTACACAAGCAAATTTTGAGGCTAATAGCAAAAATTTGTGGCTTGCTCGTGGAAGCGAATTTGCCAACTCTGTCCACTATATATGGTTCTACTGGGGGAGATCATTAGGCAGTGCAGCATGCTTTTCCACTGCTCTGCAGATAATACCAGGCTGAACTTGCCTTTCGCTCCTGATAAGGCATTGTTGGTGCTAGTACTGGAACAATGTCTTTCAGAGATCAGGGTCTGCATGGCCTCCAGTTGACAGGGTCTGAACCTGGTAAAGACCCAGCTGCTTTTGGTGGGTAGTGATCATCATTTGCAAGCTGTAAATCGCAGCCTGTAGCTAATGGTGGAGATGGATATTTGCAGTCTGGGAGTGGGTTTTTTGTTTTAATAGAAGTGGTTGGCCGGAAAAGGCCCACCAGCCCATGCCGTCTGTTGTGCCCTACCTTTTTTTGTCTGTGAGGGCCTGAGTGTCCCTACCAGTCCTATGTGTCTGTCTCAACCATGTTTAAATTGCCCCACTGACTTCTTGCCTAGCTTGGCCACCTCAAGTCTATGCCCTCCCAACCCATTATCAGTCTTCTTCAGGAGTTACCATGTCTTTAAGTGTGCCTCAACAGTCCGAGGTTTGTGTAAGGCCAGACATTTTCCCACTGCGGCCAGCATTATTTCTTCTTTTTCTGCTCCTCTCGGCAGCGTACACACACAAAGTTGGGGGGGGGGTGGCATTGATGCCTGCAGCACACTACTACCAGAGAGACCAAGCTCCTCAGATAACCAGCAGGAGTCATTGCCTGGTCCTTACATGGCATGTTCCCTTCCCCAGCTGGGACATACTGCCATCGGTAGCCTGTTACCCTACCCTGGCTCTCGAATCCTGGTCGTTGGTATGGTGACCTTTCAGGTGGTCTATCTGTGCGGATATCGCACGGACATGGCAGTTTGGAAATCTTGGCCAAGATCTTTATCCCATGCCAATTTAAATTTAAGACGGGCACGACTGAATTTAGAGAGTTCTGCTTATAGAAACAAACCGTATCTTCCTGATAGGGTCCCTTTTGGGAGAAAACAAACAATAAAATTGTGGAGAGTTTCAGTCAGGATCAGGAGCTACTTGAAAAGTGCTGCTTTCCCTTCATACCGTACAAGAGTAAGGAGCGGAGAGACTGCAGAATGTTGATATGCCCAGCATTCTGTGCTGATGTCACAGCTTTGAGCTGTGCCAGTGAGCCCATACCAGGGGTGCACCCAGCCCATTTGTTATAACTTCCCAGTGACAACATGGAACACAACAGAAATAGAGAATTAATAAACACCTATTTCCCTCTTAAAAACTGAGGAATGAATCAAGAAATGGAAAGTAGCAGATCTCCGAGAATACAGCCAGGGTAAGCTGAGCGCCAAGGACCCTTCCAGAGTTCTGTCTCAGTGTGGCCTAAACTGCGCATTATCTGAACTGATGATGGGAGGGAATTCCACTGGACTCAGGAAGCTAAGCTGGCCATACCGCTCGTGATGGTGGTGACCCAGGTTCAGGAACAGCCTGCGTTGTCGGGGGCCAGATGAAGGTGGGGGATTAAGTGTTCTACAGCATGCTCTCCTTCTCCTTGGGGGGAGAGGGGCAGCTGTCTCCACTGCAATACTGCCACCTGGGTGACCACAGGTGGACATGCAGTTGGGAGTGACTTCAAGGGAGGGAGGAAGGATGCAAGCTGGTGTTGTAGTGTGCTTGCATATGCACGCGTACCCTCTCCACCAGCATCCTACGGGTTGGCAACACAAAAAGTGGAAACACCCCCACCAGGCAGGATGAAACCCAGCCTCCCACAGACCCCACACACTGGCAACCTTGGAACTGCCTCCATCTATATTCATACCATGATGGGAGTTGGGGAGCCCTGATGTCCCCTCCATGTGGGTAAAAGCCATGGGAGAGGAGTCGCAGGGTAGGGGTGAGAGAAGTTGTGAGCTGCATGAGGAGGCCAGCAAGAAGGTGGCCTAGTCAGTGATGGGGGATAAAAAGAGCAAGTAGCCCCCCCCCAAAAAAAAAGAGAGACGGGTTGCTACCAAAAATGTTGTCCCCTGCTGATTTTAAACTTGAGCAGGAGAGCATAAGCAGATCCTGAATTCTGTAAAACACTTGCCTGTTCCACAGTAAACAGCATAATCAAGATACCCCCGGAGTGAAAATGTTTGCAGAGCAATGAGCCTCTCTGATGATGGGGAGTCAGAATGCTGTTGGTGTTTTTAGGTTTGGTGTAGGCACTCACCACTGCCTTCAGCATTTTAAGATAACATTACCCCACGACTTGTAATGCTGGTGCAAGGGGTGGTAAGGATCATGCTGGCTTCTGGGAAATGGAGCACCACAGCAAAGTGCAAACGCACCAGGAAACTGAAGAGGCATGGGGAAACTGGCCAACACATGCTGTGCTGCTCCTTGGGAGTCAAAATGGCTCACGATGGCTGGGGAGTTCAAACGTGCCTTTAAACTCCGGATAGATTTGTTTCTAACATTGTCATAAAGAAGAACGTTACAGTGTTTCATTCAACTGGGAAGGAAGGGTCACGAGGAGGTCAGAGAGCATTGTGTGCTCAATGAATTCTTAGACCAGATTGCAGTTCAGCGGAGCCTATACCCAGACACTGATTCTTGATCAACCTCGAAGGTGTCCAAGTATGCATACCCGCCCTACTCAATATGCCACCAAGGCACTGTACTGAGAAAAGGGGAGGAGAAAGAGCTTCTGGAACACAAACTGTTGGAAGCAATTAAAGGCTTCCAATAAAGCACTGAAAAGATTTTTATCAGAACTCAAGTCTGAGCTTGTGGATTTGTAAAGCATGTCGGATATAGTGTGTATGAAAGACTATATTAAACAGAATTCCGCTCCTTCCTTCACAGTGGTTCCTAGAACTCCTGTTCTTATTTATTCACAAGTTTCCCATAATTAGTCCTCAAAACAAAAAATTGATAAGGCACGTATGGGGGAGGGGAGCCATTGAATTATCATCTCAGGAATATTTATTGAGCCCCACGTTGCAAAAATTGCTGAAAACCCTCTCCTGATTATCAGGAACGGCTGCCTGGCGCTTGATCAATGACACCATTTTCCATGCGAGGCAGCTGGAAGAATGTGTTACAGGGTTGCAGACTCCATCTTTTAAATGGATTACACGATACATTGCTTTTGCTAAGCTATCAATATACATAAAGGAGATTCAGATTTGAGTGGCAAACATGCGTCTCTGACCCGAGTGATTCTGTCGTCATACTGATGAGTACAAAGCTAGCCCTGATTGATGCTCTGCTGCAGTTATGCTGTCGATGAATACAGTGACAAATCCATTTACCTCCCAGGCATATTTATCAACATATAAAATCCAAAAAATCAGCACTGACAAATGATCCAAGATCGAGACAAGATTTATTCTTGTAACCCATCCTTGTGAATACAGATTCAGCACACCATGCCTGCTACAGCAGCAATGAATCCCACCTACTGATCGCCCCGGCCGGTTTCGCCCGTACGAGCTTCCTCGGGAGGCCAGTCCTACATGCAGTCCTTATTTTTATATATACAACATCTGGTGAATCTGCTTAAACAATTAGTAGGTGGGATTCACTGCTGCTGTAACAGGCATAGTGTGCCAAACTTGTATTCACAAGGACTTGTTACAAGAATAAATCTTGTCTCGATCTTGGATCGTTTGTCAGTACTGATTTTTTGGATTTTATGTAATTGGAATTTATCTTGTACGTCAGGGTAGTGGAGCTGCTTTCCAGTGATTTATATTTGCCGACATTCCTTTTTTTTTTTTAATTCAAGTGTCCCTGTTATCTCTCCCATTCTCCATGATGGGGCCTTCTCCTTCCCCCCCAAACCACTCTGGAAGTCCCTCAGTGCACCAGGATAGAGGGCCAACCCAGTGGTGAGGTGGGCTGACCATTTGCCACGTCAACGATGGGGGTCGATTTTAACATTGTTTTACTACCCCAGGGCCTAGTGCAAATTGACTAGGACTAGTGCAGCTCTACTTGTCCGTCTTGGCTAGTGCAGGTTTTTCATGACTATCAGTAGTAGGCTCTAGTCCTCATGCTAATCACTCTCTGTTCCAGATGGCCTGGTATGATTAACAGCTCATTAAGAGGTTATTAAAACTTAGTAAAATATATAATCTTAAAGGTTAATCCTGTTCCTGGCTTGTCTCTGTACTATTTATTTCAAGTGCTGCTTTGCTACGTATTTAATTAATGTATGAAAAATTAACTTATTTCTGCTTAGCAGTGTTTTGTATATATCATCGTATGTTGTGTGCCAGTTTTGTTCCTCATGTGCTATACGAACATAAGAAATTTGCCAGCAGATAAAGGCCTCGAGGTCTATCAAGTCTGCTCGAATGTGCAGCTAGCACTCCTTATTCTGCAGCTGCCCCTCCCTTCCACCCTTCCCCTTCATTGACCCTCCTCCTTGTCCTGTCCCATCCCCTTTTGAAGCAGTCCACTGTTCTACTGGATACCACTTCTGCAGGTAACGCATTCCACCCAGCTGCCACCCTCTCTGTAAAAAAGTGTCTCCTCATCTCCCTCCTGAACCTTCCTCCCTCCAGTCTCATCTCATGGCCCCTGGTGTCCCTCCCCCCTCCCTCCCTTACTTTGAACAGCTGCTCTGTACCTGTCTTCTTTATTCCTTTCATGTATTTAAAGGTTTCAGTCATGTCCCCCCGTCCCTCCTCTCCTCCAGTGAGTGCATGTTCAACTCCCTCAGCCTCCTCTCGTATGATAAGTCCCCCAGCCCCTTGATCATCTTTGTCGCCCTGCGCTGCACCTCCTCCCGTAACTTAATGTCCCTCTTCAGATACAGGTGCCAGTACTGCACACGGTACTCCAGGTGCGGTCTAACTAATGACCTATACAGTGGCAGAATCACCTCCTCCCTCCTCGAGGAGATACCCCTTGCAATACAACCCAGCATTTTGTTGGCCTTTGCAGCTGCCTTCCTACATTGTGCCGAGTTGTTCATTGACCCTGTAATGAGCACCCCCAAATCCTTCTCCTCCTCTGTCTGGGCTAGCTGCACTCCCCCCAGCTGGTAACTCCTCCTTGGGTTCTTCATCCCAAAATGCAGCACCTTGCACTTTTTGGCATTAAACTCCAGTTGCCAGGTGTCTGACCAGGTTTCAAGCTTTGCCAGATCATCCTGCAACCTCTGCCATCCCCTTAGGTCATCCACCAACGCTCCTGCCTTGGTATTATCATCAAACAGACTGATCTTGCTGTTGATGTCCAATGATATGTCTGCAATGAATATTCCAAACAACACTGGTCCCAACACCGAGCCCTGTGGAACACCGCTCATCACTACCCTTGGGTGTGAGAGCTCCCCACCCACTACCACCCTCTGTTACCTTCCCTGAAGCCAGTTCCCTACCCATCTCACCAGCTTTGCACCTGCCCCTGTGCCTACTAACTACTTCCCAGCCTTCCATGCGGCGCAGGTCAGATGCCTTACTGAAGTCCAGATACAGGACATCCACTGCATGGCCCCTGTCCAGTTGCCTAGTTACCCAGTCATAGAACTCCACCAGGTTGGTTTGGCAGGATCTGCCCCATATGAAGCCATGCTGTCTGCTGTCCTATAGTCCTTTGGCCTCTAGGGGCCACCAGCCTCTCCTTCAGGATAGTCTCCATTAGCTTACCCATGATGGATGTGAGGCTCACTGGTCTGTAGTTTCCGGTTTATCCTTGGGGCCACTCCATGGGAGGGGCACCACATGAGCCATCCTCCAGTCCTGAGGTACATACCTGAATGTAGTGAGGCATTAAATAGGTCTGCCAAAGGTCCTGCAAGGACCTCTGCCAGCTCCTTCAGTACCCTGGGGTGGATGCCATCTGGGCCTGGCGCCTTATCCACCCTCAGTGCCTTCAAACTCTCCCGAACTCTGCCCTCCATGATTTGCCCATCTGTCACCCCCTCCCCCCTGTTTCTGCCATTTCTCCCCCCTTGGGTGTCACCCCCCTGTTCTCTTTAGTAAATACTGAGCAGAAGTACTCATTTAGTGCTTCTGCCTTATCGCACCCTGCTTCCACCCAACCCCCCTCCTTCCTAATCCTTACTATGTGGTCCTTACAGCTCCTTTTCTCCGTGATGTACCTAAATAAGTCCTTCTCCCCCTTCTTAATGCCTTGTGCCAGCCTGAGTTCCGTAGATGCTTTGGCTCCCCTTACTGCCCTTGTCACCTACTTCGATTCTGTCAAGTACTCCTCCCTGTCCTCTCCCCTCCCTGTTTTCTTCTACTTCCTAACGGCAGCTCTTTTCCTCCTTACCTTTTCCATGACCTCCTTGCTCAACCAGCTCGGTTTCTTAGCCCTAGCCTTCTTACTCTGGGCCTTGCAGCAGGTTTTGGTTGCCTCCACTATCCCCAGCTTTATGAGCTCCTACCTCTGGTTAGTGTCCATACTAGATTGAATTCTGGCCAGGTACCCTTTTACCACTTCCCCCATCCTCCCAAAGTCGGCCCTCCTGAGGTCCAGCACTCTTGTGCCAGATTCCACTCCTTCCTTGCCATATCCAATGTGTGCCATACTGAGTGGTGGTCACTCCCTGACAGTGGTTCCTCCACCATAAGTTCTCTCACAAAGTCCCCATTTGCCAGCACAAGGTCAAGGGTATTCCCTAACCTGGTTGGTTCACTGACCATTTGCAGCAGGAAGCTGTCCTGGAAGGCATCCAGCAGTACCTGCTCCCTTCTGTTCCCGGGTGTTGGGGTACTCCAGTCCACTCCTGGCATGTTGAAGTCCCCCACAATCACCACACTACCCTTCTCTCAGGTCCTCCTGATCTGTCCCGCTAGTTCCCTGTCTAACTCCTCCGTCTGAGATGGCGGCCTGTACACCACTCCCATTCTAAGAATCCTATTCTTGGAATCCTGGATTTGCATCCAAAGTGACTCTGTACTACCCTCCTCCCCTTCCTCCCTTACACACTTCAGTCCTTCCGTCACATATAGTGGCATCCCCCTCCTTTCCCAATCACCCTGTCCCTATGAAATAACCTGTGCCCTGGTACAGACAGGTTATTTATGTCACTGTATTTTCCCTTCCCCCAGGATGCACCTGGAATCTAGCAGTACTCTGCTCAGTGTGCCCTCCTGGTAAAACTTTTCAATAAATAAACAAATAATTATCTAGCAGTTCAAGAGGGTGAGCCTACAAAAGACTCAGTGCAAGTCATTATCACGCCATTGTTAGGACTTTCAGCTAATGCCCAGGCTGCGATCAAGGGTAGAGTACTGGTAGGTCACTAGCTTCCAGTTTTCTAAACTTGTCTTTGTCTAATGATATGTCCCCCATTATTAAGACCAGTGCCCCTCATTTCCCTACATTCTTTTATTTATTTAGTTTTTGTTGACCGGGTAAGTGCACTAGACAAATCCTGCCTATTTTCAGGCACAACCCAGGGAAGGGGGATACAGATAAGTGCCAACTGACCTTGAACCAGATTAAGCTGTTGGTGGTATTTTAGTGAATGAGGGAAATTTAGCCGGGACACTGGGGAAATTCCCCTACTCTTTTCGATAAGTGCCATGGGATCTTTAACATCCACCTGAACTACCGCCAATCCAGGCAGATGGGACCTCAGTTTAATGTCTCATCCGAAAGACAGCACCTCAGAAGTGCAGCACCCCTCTCATGCTGCACTACAGTGTCAGTACTGGGATATTAACCCAAGTGCCCGATGTGGGAACTGAACCCACAGCCCTCTGATCTCCAGGCCTCAGAGGCGAATGTGCTACCTACTGAGCCACTGACACTGCTTTGCACTGCAGGTGGTGGGTTTTATCCCAGCCTCACCACAGCTGCTCCCTTTCCTCTCCCATTCTTTCAACTCTGTACTTTCCCTGGACACCACTGCAGACCAGACTCTGAAATGACCATCCATAGACCCCTAGCTGCCCTTATTAGCAGGTGTAGGGGTTCTCAGCTTTTCTTAATGGACTGCACCAGGGAGAGAGGTGATATGATCGAGGCATTCAAACACCTTAAGGGCATAAACAAGGTGAAAGAGTCTAACATGTTTAAATATAAGAAAAATAGCAGGACAAGAGGACACAGCATGAGATTAGAGGGAGGCCGATTAAGGGGGAATGTGAGGAAATTCTTTTTCACAGAAAGGGTGGTAGATGCATGGAATGGCTTACCACAAGAAGTGGTGGCTATGAATACAGTGCAGGGCTTCAAACAGGCATGGGATAGGCATAAGGGAGCAATACAAATGACTATGAATAGATAGGTCACTGACAGAGCAAATGCCAATGGCACATTTATAAGGTAGAAAAAGAAATGGGCAGACTGGATGGGCCTTGCGGTCCTTATCTGCCGTCAACTTCTATGTTTCTATGTTCTATGTTTCACCATTCTGTGCCATCCGTGCAGTCCCACCCTTATCCCACTCAGCATGTCCTTTTATCCGAAAAACAATGCTTTGGAGTACACATGGTACAAAACTAAACCTTAATAAAATATATAATCTTAAAGGTTGAGCCAGGCATTCCTGGGTGCATAGATCCATGTCAACAGAAATAAGGCAGTACCATATCATGCCTGTGTACTGGTTCCCCTGGGCTGATGAAAGGACAATGTTAAAAAAAAAATCTGTTATTTTTGGGGCAGAGTATGTTAAAATCAGTACTTTTGTGCTTGGTGTATATTAATAAACATGTCATAAAGTTTTCTATTACCCAAGCTCCCTAGGTTTGTGTAGCCCCTTCCCCAAAGAAATCCTAGATCTGCCCCTGGCTCACTTGACACTGTACAAAACTTCCAGAAGAGCAGGTCTCCAGTTCCTCACAGGGTGGGGGCTGAGAGTGTCTTCCTCTGCCTAACTCTGTTCATTTGCTCTGTGGGTATGGGTGACAGCGTGGTGAGGTGCATGATGATGATACTGCTGCTAGCTACTGTATGTGCAGAGCTAGAACTCTTGTTGAACATTGCTGTGGTATGGGACACAGAAAGAGTAAGGCCCTGTTCACACTACAGCACAGTAACTAAAATGTTTTAAAAATGAATTCATTACCGTGTTGTAGTGTCTGTGCTGCAGCGTTTGCACTACTACCAGCATGTTGTAAACTGTTCTTAAAAATGGTTTACAGCATCTGCACTGCTGCCTCCAGATCGGGTTAACTGGCAGCTGGTTCCTATGGGCTGACATCCTGCTACATGAAGGGGAATCATGCCCAGTTGTCCACACTGCAGCTAAATCTGATTTAACTCCTGAAACATTTAAAAACTGTGTTTAAGCCTAGGTCTTATCAGGTTTAAGCACGGTTTTCAAAAATGGACTACAAGGAGTGCTAGGTGCAGACATGACCCATGCTAGGGCGCTTTAAAATGGTTTAAGCTCCTTAAACTGCTTTAATGCACCCTAGTCTGAACAGGGCCCAAGGGGGGATCCATGGTACAAAACGGTGGGGGGGGGGGGCACACTGATGCATTGCAGTCTTTTTTTTTTTTTTTTTTTTCCGCGGGCTAATGCAGTTTTGAATCAACTTGTCCTGCTGCCTAGTGCAAAAAAAAGGTTACAGTTCATCCCTGTAGCAACTCTGGTTTGGGAATGAACCAAGGTTGCTTGGGGGGCCAGCCAGGGGGGAAGGAGGGACCAAGTGACCATATATGGCCCTCATCCCTCAGAGTGGGGCGACAGTGCACGCCACTGCTTTACTGACACCTATCATAGGCTAGGCATCATAAGAGCGAGCAACGTCTTCACATCATACATTCGTTTCAGAGCCTGCATGCCAACCTTGGTGAACCACAGCCAAAATCAGAAGGAAAAACACCTTGACTAGCAGGATGAAGACGGTGAACCTACAGGCTCCATACCACCATTCCTGACACCCACCAACCCATGGGGCTCAGAAGAGGATGGGGTATGTCTCGGGATGGTGAGTGACAGTGCTGGGGGGGGGCTGGATGAGAGAATAAGGTGAGAAACACATGATGAAAAAAAAGGGACCAGGATACAGTGGAGGCAGGTGCTGCGGGGCCTGCAGGCAGCACACCTTAATCCACTGCCCGCCAATTTTTATTCCCCCCCCCCCCCATTTTCCAGTCCATCAGTGAGAGCCACTGCAGTCCCGGAACATGCCACTTCCCCAGCTGGGACACAGAGCACAGCAGTGTGACCTACTTCTGATGGGCCATTGTGCGGTCCCCCAATGTTTCTTTTTATGCTTTTATTTTGCTACCATTTTTTTCTTCCCACGTTCTCTTTTACACCCACCCCCACCCCCGTTCTGCAGCCTGGCCTCTCTTCAATCCATATACCCTCTAGTCATCCTTCTGTGCTAACTGCCAACAACCCCAGGGTGGTCTACACATCCCAAACCCTCTTACCCTGCCCCCCACCCCAGGAGCCGAGTTCTTCACCTTAATGACAGGCCCAGCATGCAGCCGGACATAGTGTGGCCTTCCAGGAATCAAATGCTAATTCCAGTGTCAGATGGCAGCCTGGTTCATTGCGACTGAACCACTGAGCCATTTCACAATTAACAGTAACAGAAATTTAAAGTCAGAGAGGACACAAGGTTCATCATGTCCGCCTCTCCTTCACTTGACAAGTAGGGATGAAAAAATATTCTTTGCAAACATCTACTAATTTACAGGGATCCCTACGCATGACACAGGGCATCCACTGATTTTATCAGTATTTTCAGCTGTATTTGAACACAGGCCATTTTTTTTTTTTTTTAAATCTGTTTATACGCTCCTACTTCCATCCGGTCCATGGACCTACTATTCTGGTCCTCAACTCCCTTTCACCCCCTCCTCCTCCCAGGGTTTACCTCCTTCCTTCCCGTAGCTTACCCCACCATGACAGGGTCTTCAGAGTGGTCCAAATCCCTCCCGCCATTTCACTCTGTAGTTGTCGTGGGAAGGCTGCTGCCTGAGCTACTGGGTGCAGAGTCTGTAGGTGAGGGGTGATTGTTCTTCATGCTGCAATGGGGGGGGGGGGATATTTCTTCAGTTTTTCTCACCCTGAGAACACTGCCACAGTGTCATCACCAGGCGCATTTATGCACAGTGTGCATACATGCATGTCGATGTTGTCCACCACTTCTCAGCAACCATCCTTGGCTGTAAGCACCCCCCTGCCTGTGGTCAACAAGGGGGGTGGTGTAGCAGCGAGCTTCAGTACCCTCCCTCCACCAAAGAAGGGCATGTCCTCAGTGTAGCAGCAAGCTTCAGCCCCTCGCTTCCCAAAGGAAAGGAGTGTCTGCAAGTTTTGCCCCCCCCCGAGGAAAGACATGTCCTCGGTGTAGCAGCAAGCTTCAGCTCCTCGCTCCCCAAAGGAAAGGAGTGTCTGCGAGTTTCGCCCCCCCCGAGGAAAGACATGTCCTCAGTGTAGCATCAAGCTTTGCCACCTTCCCTCCCCAAAGAAAGAGTGTGTCCTTGGTGCAGCATCAAGCTACGGCACCCATCCTCCCCAAATGAAAGTAGTGGTCTCGGTGTAGCATCAGTCTTAGGCACCATCCTTCCCCAAAGGAAAGGAGTGTCCTTGGTGTAGCAGTGAGCTTCGGCACCCTCTCTCCCCGAAGGAAATGAGTGTCCTCGGTGTAGCAATGAGCTTCAGCACCCTCACTCCCCCAAGGAAAGGCATGTCCTCAGTGTAGTAGCAAGCTTTGGCACCTTCCCTCCCCCAAGGAAAGGAATGTCCTCAGTGTAGTAGCAAGCTTTGCCACCTTCCCTCCCCCAAGGAAAGGAATGTCCTCAGTGTAGTAGCAGGCTTTGCCACCTTCCCTCCCCCAAGGAAAGGAATGTCCTCAGTGTAGTAGCAAGCTTTGCCACCTTCCCTCTCTGAAGGAAGGGCATGTCCTTGGTGTAGCATCGAGATTTGCTTCCCTCTCACCCTCCCTCCCCAAAGGAAAGGAGTGTTCTCAGTGTAGTAGCAAGCTACAGCACCCTCCCTCCCCAAAGGAAAGGAGTGTTCTCAGTGTAGTTGCAAGCTACAGCACCCTCCCTCTCCAAAGGAAAGGAGTGTTCTCAGTGTAGTAGCAAGCTACAGCACCCTCCCTCCCCAAAGGAAAGGAGTGTTCTCAGTGTAGTAGCAAGCTACAGCACCCTCCCTCCCCAAAGGAAAGGAGTAGCCTCAGTGTAGTAGCAAGCTACAGCACCCTCCCTCCCCAAAGGAAAGGAGTAGCCTCAGTGTAGTAGCAAGCTACAGCACCCTCCCTCCCCGAATCCCAATCTGGGAGAAGAGAGCAGCCATCCTGCTCCCAGCCCCCATGGCCCGAGCTCATTCCTGAACCCAGGTCATCAGCATGGGAGAGATAAGGCGCTAAGCGCCTCCACTCTCTGCACTACTGGGCTGGTGACCACCTTTTTTTCCTAAGTCCAACTCCCTACCATGCAGATTTAGTATGGCATCAGTCTGCATGTCCTTGTTGGAGGTATATTCGGGGAGACAGGCTTCCACTGCTGATGTCTGGTTTTCCAGAATACAGAGGTCTTGATGCCCATCTGCCACAGTGATCTGTAGTTTAAGTAATGTTACCCCAGTGCCTTTTAGCTCCGCACAGTCTTTTTGGAAATAATCATGTATGCTTCTTCTCTGTCCTCTCGATCATTATGTGGTGGGGAAAATGTTGCCACTCAGGAGGAGAAGCAGCTGCTGCTCCATCCTCTTTCAGAGTCTGCTCTGTTTGGTTGTTTGGCCAAGGTATCTCTGAGTCACTGCTGAGTTGCCATCAGGAAGTCCTCAGCTGTTTGCTTTTTGGATAGTTTTGCTGTTTGTTGAGCGCTGATGGAGGCATATTTTAGTGAGGGCGGAACAGAGCTGTGGAGGTGAGTCACCATTGCTCCTGCAACAACACTGGAAGTTAGAAACTCCTTGTTTATTATTTATTTATTTTATTTATTTCAACCTAGGATTTCAACAATACTGTTGAGCCGAGGCTCTTTTACAAAGGTTCCACGTCAGTGAGTTCAGCATGCGTATATGCAAACAGTAAACGAGCATTAACATTTGACTAACAAGACATGAAATTTCATGACACAAAGGAGAGCAGGGAAGTAGGGACATAGGTAGAACTGGGGCTAGGGTGACAGGGGAGAGAAGATCGTAGAGTGTAAGGCGGTGATGGAGGAAAAGAGAGGGTAGGAGGAGAAGGAAGAGTGGGGGAGTAGGAGGGGGAGGCGGGGGGAAGGAGGGGGCATGAGGAAAGAAGCATGGGGTGGAAGGCAGGGCAGCCTGGGGGCCTTGTCATGGACAGACAGGTGTAAGTGCCAAAAGAGGGGCAGTGTTGGTAGAAAGTGCTTGCGGCGAAGGCATGGGCAGCAGGATGCAGGTACTACTTGGACGAGCAGTCACAGGTGCTGGAGGCAAGCAGGGCGAGAAGCCTAGACTTGAAGACACCAAGTGTGGGTGTGGCGGTGATGTCGCTACAAAGGGAGTTTAGCCAGGTGGGTGCCCTATAGGCAAATGATCTTTGTCCTTGGAATGTGCGACACCGGGGAATTTGCAGAGAGTGAGGATTGGACTTCCTTGTATTGATGTTGCTGTATCTGGGTGTAAGGAGAGCACAAACTCCGGGAGGAGCAAGACCCATCATTATTTTCTTGGCTGTGATGCAGGTTTGGTATTTTATTCGACTGTCGAGTTGCAGCCACCCAGTTTGAGAGTAGAGGTCATATGTGGGTAAGACGGTGGGATCCAGTGATGAGTCGACAGGCTTTATTTAGGGAGATAGTTACACGTTTGAGAGAGGTGGCAGTGGCAGAGCCATAAATTATAAGTCTGTAATCAATACTGCTTATGTTAGAGCTTTGGCCGGCGACTGACAGTGTTTCAGAGGTTAGGTGTTTCCTGTGCCGGAACAGTAGTTCCAACCGGGTATTAGCAGCCTTTGCAACATTATTGATGTGGGCAGCGTAGGAGAGATGGGAGTCGAGGGTGATGCCAAGGTACTCGAAGGATTGTGTTTGTTAGAGAGTGACTCCTTGCTTGGTTCGATGGAGAGGTGGTACTGCTTGTTTTTGTTGTGGGGGCTGCTGAAGATCATGGACTTGTTTTTTTTTTTCTGATTGAGGATCAGTTTATGATTTAAGAACCAGGTCTCATCTGATGAGAAGCCCTGTTGGAGTTTTTCTTGCAATAGTTTAGGGTCACGGCGTGAAGCTAGGATTACTGCATCATAAGCGTAGAGTATGATCTGTTCAGGGCAGGAATCCGGTAGTGAGTTTAGGAACAGGCTAAAGAGGAGGAGTCCCAGGATGGAACCCTGGGGGACACCCGAGCGAACAGGTCTGGCATCGGAGAGAGTATCAGCAATTCTTACTCTTTGAGTCCGATTGTCTAGGTAGCTTTTGAACCAACTAATAGAGTCAAGTGAGAGCCCAGCATTTTGGAGCTGGACCAGCAAGAGACGATGGTTAATGGTGTCAAAGGCTTTTGTTAAGTCGATGAAAATGGAGCCAGTTTGCTGACCATTGTCCAGTGAGTTATGGATGGCACCGGTGAATCTGAGTAGTGCTGAGGAGGTACTGTGTCATTTTCTGAACCCGTGTTGTTGCTTGCACAGGATGTTGTGCTTATCCAGAAAATCTGTAAGCTGGTCAGAAACAATTGGTTCCAGCGCCTTGGAGAGGGGAGGTAGGATGGAGATTGGTCTGAAATTCTCATGGGCAGCTTTGTCCCCACTTTTGTGGATAGGGGTGACAGTGTCAGATTTCCATGTGACCGGGAACCGACTAAGGCAGAGAGAGGTTAAAAATCCTGGTCAAAGGCCCGAGTACCTATTCTAGGGTGAAGGACAGGAGTTTGAGGTCGAGGGAGTCATTGCTGCATCTGGTTTTGCTAATGGCTTTGATAACATACTTGCAAATCTGGTGAGTCTTGACTGCTTTAAAGTAGAAATGCAGTTGATTATTTGAGGTAGTGGTTGTTGGGGACATAGGAACATCATCTTTATTAAAGAAATCGGGTTAGAACTGAGCTGAGGTCGGTGAAAGCTGTATTGAAAGTGACCACAATGATTTTAGGGTCAAGTGTAGTGATTCCATGTATGTTGAGCACGGATGGGGGAGATTTGGACTGTTCCCCTGTGACTTCTTTTATGGTTTTCCAGAAGTCTCTTCCAGTGCCCCAGGGCATTCTTAAAGTAGGCTGATTTCATTTGCTAGATAGATTCGGTGCAGTCATTCAAACAACATGAAGTCTTGCTATATTATGACATATGCAGTGAGTCCCAACCTTCGAACTGCTCCGGAGGTGAAAGAGTTAACTTTCCATGCCAGGCATGGAACTTTGAGCTCAGTCTCGGTTGAAAACTCTGTCTGTTGTCTTCAAACTCAAACTGTCAGATTTTTACTCGCCTCACTGGAACACTCGCTCCGGAGATTTCTCCTTCTGCTCGGTTCATTTTGTCGTTAAAGTATTCATTTTTCGCTTTTTTAACCGAATTAAACCACAAACCGGTCAGTCTAAGCCTGTCTGTGGTATTGTAAGTACTAGATAGGTTTTACATTTACTTTCTGTGTGGAACTTGTAAACGGTATTATCGGTTCGGTTTGAACCGATCAGGTTGTTGTAAATGCATTAATCTGTCTTTTAGAGTGCGGTTCCCGGTTCTTATCGGTTCTAAAAACGGATTTCATTACGGTTTTTTCCACGACCTGTGACATGGTTGGGAACCGATAAGAGAGTCTTGCTTGGCGGATTGCCATAAACGGGCAAGTTTTGGTTAGGCTGGCACTATGTCTGAGAAACCCAAAAGAAAAACCGGGCCCACTGGGTTTCAACACTGCAGTGTTTGTGGGAAAGCCTTTGCAAAGGCTGACCCCCACACCACCTGTGTTTATTGTCTGGGGTTTGACCACCTCAATGCAGACTGCCAGATTTGCAAAAATTTTCCTGCAGCTACCCTGGATAAGAGAGTTGGTAGGCTCAGGGAAAGGGAGGCCAAGAAGTCCACTGACCCGGATGGCCAGCCCAGTTCGGTTGTAACTGAACCGGAGGGAGTGCCCTCTGACCAGGGCGAGACTTCCTCGGGCAAAAGGAGAGCCGACTCGGAGGAGTCAGTTCCAGCAAAAAGGACTAGAAAATCAGCAGGTGTGGAGCCAAATTTCCTCTCCAACTGCTGAAGAAATAGCCAAAGTGATTAAAATTGTCAGTCGCTTTCCCAGTTCCGATCGAACACGGCACCATCAGGTAAGCGTACGCGCTTGACTTCGGTTCCACGTTCAAGAATATGATTTAGAGGAATTTTATGAACCGGAGGAGGGGAAGAGGAGTGGGAGAGCGAATGTGGATTTGAAAGTCTGGATGTGCCCATTGAACCGGACATCTCCCAGACAGACCTTCAGAGTGTCTCCCTAGGCTTTCTGAGTCCCCTCTCATTTTATGTTTTATAAAAGTGGCTGAAACCCTCCAGCTCCCTATGGAGGAAGCTGTGGATGATCAAGAGGAGCCTGACTATGTAGAAATGATGGATATCCCAGAGTCTAGGAGACTGTCTATTCCTTTGCATAAATCTTTTGGGAAACAGACAGTAAAAATTCTAAAACTCTCACACTATACCTCCTGTGGATAAAAGAATGGACAAGAGGTACACATTGTCAGGCTCTGATAATGGAGTTCCTTACACAACAATGCAGCCATGTTGGGGTAGTGCAGGCTGCAGCCTGTGACAAGGCAAATATTCCCTTGGCTTCACACCCCCCTGACAAGGACTCCAGGAGGATTGATGCCATGGCAAAGGAACAGTACATGGCAGCATCCTTGGGACTCAGACAGGCAAATTATATGGCTCATGTTGCTAGATACCAGAAATCCAGATGGGACACTGTTATGGCTCTAGCAAAGCAGGTCCCTGGCCAGCTTGCCAAGGAGATGGAGCAGGTGGCTGCTGATGGTATTGAGGCATCTAAGGTGCAATTTCATGCTGCAGTGGACTCTAATGATGTGTCATCAAGAGTCATGGCTACATCTGTGGCTCTTCGCAGGATGGCTTGGCTCAGATGTACTAGCCTGTCGAGGATACCCAGACTAAGGCCATGGATTTTCCTGTTGTGGTAACTCTGTTCGGGAGCAGACAGAGAATTACATGAAGAAAATGGATGAGTATAGGACCACCTATAGGAGTGCACAGGCCAAGGAAAGGCAGGCCACTCCTCAAAGGCAGCTCTCCAGGGGCAGGGGCAGACCTTTTCATAGGCCTTTTTACCAAGCCCAGGCCTCCTCTTCAGCTTATGCCCAGAGGGGGTTCTTTAGAGGGAGAGGCAGACGGGGTACAAGCAGACCTGCTTCCACCCCTCAGTCTAAAGCCCCTGCCAAGCAGGCACCCTGATGGGGTGGCCAGGGCCGATTCTCCACTACCTGTAGGGGGCAGGCTGGCTTACTTTGTCCATGACTGGAAGTCTTTAACATCAGACAAGTGGGTCCTGGAAGTAGTAAGCCAGGGACTGGTTCTCAGCTTCAAAAAATTTCCAAATATGAGAACCAGGTCCTTTCCACCTGCAAATCCATCAGAGGCACTTGTCCTAGAGACAGAAGTTTCTACCCCTCCTGGCTCTCAGAGCTGTGGAAAGGGTTCCACCCCTACACCAGGGCAAAAGGTTGTACTCCAGGTACTTCCTTACCCCAAAAAAGACAGGAGAATGGTGGCCCATCCTGGATCTCAGATACCTAAACAAGCACCTTCTAAAACCAAAATTCAAAATGGTGACTCTGGGAATTATTTTACCCTCTCTAAGGCCAGGGGACTGGCTAGCGTCCCTGGACCTCAAGGATGCCTACTTCCATGTTCTTATCAGAAGCTCCCATCGAAAGTACCTCAGATTCGAACTGCCCTCAGGCCATTACCAGTTCAGAGCAATGCCCTTCGGCCTCACCTCTGCCCCGAGGGTATTCACAAAATGCCTGGCAGTAGCAGTTGCCCACTTAAGAAGGCAAAAGATTGCCATCTTTCCTTACCTGGACGACTGGCTCATAGTAGGCCAGTCTCCAGACCAAGTCAAATTACATCTTCAGGTAACTCAGCAACTGCTCACATCTCTAGGTTTCCTTCTCAATCTTCCAAAGTCAGTTCTAGAGCCTGTCCAGCTTCTCACCTTCATAGGTGCAGAACTGAACACAAAAGAGGCCAGAGCCTTCCTTCCTTCCTCTGGAAACAGCAAGGACCCTGGTCTCTCTGGCCTCCTCTTTCACCCTGCAGGTCTCTCAACCAGCAAGGCATTTTCTGCAGCTCCTGGGGCATATGGCTGCTTCTACAGCAGTAGTGCAGGGAGCAAGATTTCAGATGAGGGACATCCAGTTCCATTTGAGAGCCTTTTGGTCTCAAAGGAGAGACCCTCTAACCAAATTGATCCCAGTGACTCGAACCCTGATCCAAGCCCTTCAGTGGTGGCAGGACCAGAGCAATCTGAGACAGGGGTTCCCCTTCACCCCTCAGTCTCACTCCTTAATCCTTACTACAGATGCATCCCTCTTGGGGTGGGGAGCTCACATGGGCGACCTCACTACCCAGGGATTGTGGTCCCCTCAGGAATCTCTGCTCCACATCAATCTGTTGGAACTCAGAGCAGTTTTTCTAGCACTTCAAGTTTTTTCCAAATCTGTTCAGAACAAAGTTATTCAGGTCAGAACAGATAATACCACCACAATGTGGTACATCACCAAGCAAGGGGTCATTCGGTCTACGGCCCTGTGCACCGAAGCAATGAAGTTGTGGTCTCTGGCTTACTCTCTAAACACCTTCCTTATTGCAGTTCACCTCCCAGGCAAGGACAATGTCCTGGCAGATGCTCTCAGCAGGATTTCCCAGGGCCATCACGAATGGTCACTGGATCCCCTAGTACTGGAGGTAGTATTTGCCAGATGGGGCACCCCGCAGATAGATCTTTTTGCAGCCCCAGACAATCACCAACTTCCCCTTTTTTGCTGCAGGCCCCCAGTGTTGGGCTCAGTCCCTCTGGATGCCTTCCTTCTCAGTTGGGAAGGGAAGTTTCTCTATGCTTTTCCCCCCTTCCCTCTTCTGTTCAAGGTGCTAGTCAAAATCAGATCTCAACCCTGCAAGATGATCCTGATTGCTCCAGATAGCCCTGGTACCTACTCCTTATGTCCTTAGCAGTCCACCTTCCCCTGTGTCTTCCCAGGAATCACAACCTGTTAACCTGTGTTCAGGGGAGAGTTTGGTACCCGAACCTCAAATCTCTCAATCTCAAGGCCTGGCTCTTGAAGAGTTAGAGTTTGCTGACCTACACCTCTCCCAAGGTGTATTGGATATCTTGAAGGCTTCTAGGAAGCCTTCCACCAGGGCTACTTATAATTCCAAATGGAAGAGATTTTCCATATGATGCTCTGGCAAGCATATTTCCCCAGAATCTGCTGACTTACCCACAGTCCTGGATTATATGGTGCATTTGAATACTTTGGGGCTGAGACCAGCTACCCTAAAAGTGCACCTGGCAGCCGTGTCTGCTTTCTTATCAGCAGGTAAACCCTCTTCTCTTTCAGCTCATCCTGTATTCTCCAAGTTTTTCAAGGGGTTGCTTCACACCAACCCTCCATTCAGGGACCCTGCCCCTGCCTGGGATCTTAATATTTGCATTGCCCAGCTTATGCAACCCCTTGAGCCCTTGTCTTCAGCAGAGCTTAAGTACTTGACTTGGAAAACTGTGTTTTTGGTAGCCATCACTTCTGCCAGGCGCATAAGTGAATTACAAGCATTGTCAGTGGAGCCTGATTTTATTTCCTTTCATAGAGATAAGGTGGTCCTCAGGACTAACAGAAAGTTCTTGCCTAAGGTGGTTTCAGACTTCCACCTTAATCAATCTATGTCTCTCCCTGTGTACTTCACTGACTATTCCTCCTCTGGCGAGAGGAGACTGCACAGTTTAGATGTCAAAAGAGCCCTTAGTTACTACATAGAACGTACCAAGGGTCATAGGTTTGACTCCCTCCAACTGTTCCTCACTTATGGTGAGGTTGGTAAAGGAAAACTTGCCACTAAAAGATCCATTGCCAGGGGGATTGTCTCTTGTATCCATTTTTGCTATGAAAAACTGGGTAAGGTTCCTCCCTCAGGCCTGAGGGCTCACTCTACCAGAGGTACAGCTGCGTCTCTGGCTGCTGCCAGGACATCCCTATCCTAGAGATATGTCAAGCAGCTACCTGGAAAACAGTTCACACTTTTACAAGCATTACTCCCTGGACATCCAGGCTAGGAGTGATGCTCGTTTTAACACAGCTGTGCTTCAGAGCCTATTTCCTAAGTAGGTTCTGTCCCTCCTCCATGGAGGTACTGCTGTGTAGTCTGCATATGTCATAATATAGCAAGACTTCATGTTGTTTGAAGAAAAAATTACTCACCTTAGTAATGTTGTTTCTTCTAATGGAGTCTTGCTATATTATGACCTCCCCCCGCCTGCCCCTCTCAGAACCTCTGCTTTTGGGATGTGGGTGGGCAGTGCAGTGTTGGCACTTAGTAGATGCCCACCTTGTTTTTTTCACCCTCCTTTTTGGGGTGATTGGGTGTTGTGTTTTTCATTTTTGGGTCCCCTGACTTGAGTATTTTTGGAACCAAAAGATGTGTTCTTATATTTAGTAGCCAGTTGGCTAGTGTAGATTTACAGCTTCCACACAGAACCTTAGTGAGTTTTGCTCGTAAAGATCTGACAGTTTGAGTTTGAAGAACAACAGACAGAGTGTTCAACCGAGCTCGTGCTCAAAGTTCCATGCCTGGCATGGAAAGTTAACTCTTTCACCTCCGGAGCAGTTCGAAGGTTGGGACTCACTGCATATGTCATAATATAGCAAGACTCCATTAGAAGAAACAACATTACTAAGGTGAGTAATTTTTTCTTCTGTGCACGTTTGTAGTTTAAGATGTCATTTTGCCTACCAGAGTTTCTGGCCAGCTCCCAGAGGTGGTCCCTTGTTTTTAGTTGCTTAAGGAGGTCTCCTGTGAGCCAGGGGTTACAGAGTGCTTTAACTTTTCACTTTATTCATCTACAATCCCTGACACGCCATATAGTCTTCACTCCAGCTCCAGTAATGTCCTGTCCTTTCATGAACCGAAGTGCTCTAATAATGTGGAGCTTATAGCATTCAGAACCTCTGCTCCCAGGTTCTGGAATTCACTTCCTTCCCTAGTTAGGTGATCAAATTCTCACGGTCTTTTTAACATAGCCGTTTTTAGGCAGTAGTGTAAATTACCTACCTAAACTTGTTATTGATCAGTTCTTTTGTGCATCTACTGGCCTTCACAACTGTGATGTCATTGCTGTTCTTGATTTTTATCATGTTTTTTGTTAACAATATATATTATTTTTGTTAGTGCTGTTCATCCCAGGTTGTTCAGAAAAATAGGTATTGCGGCCTAGCTTCCTAAAGTATTAACAGTGAAATGTGTGGCCATTTGTTTCAGGATCTTATTTTGCCATCTGAGAGAACCGCATATATAAGCGGGGGGTTATTTGTTTTGGAAATGAGCCCACTTTCTGAAAACAATTACTGTGGAAATACCAATGTACAACAGTAAAGTTTCTGTGGTGGCTTAGAAGCTGAACTGCAGTGCGAAAAGAACAAAGTGCTTGGGACTGTCTCGAGGCAGCGGTCTGACTTGTGTGAGTTTGCGATTGCTACGGCAAATAACAACTAGCCTACGCCATTGAAAAAAATGATGGCCAGTTATTATATATATATTAATGTATGGGGAGTTGTACATTGTGTTTTTTTGTTTTTTTTTTGTCATGCACAAGAGAGGCGTGATGCCACTTACACCCCATGAGTAAAGCTCAAATGTTTTAGCCACGTAATGGTATCACACACTGAGGGTGTGAGAAAAAATCTCATAACACACAAGTCCCCATATTTTTTAGTCTACATAATTGCTAGTTCCGATGTATAATGAAAATGTTAGTAAAAGTCAAGATCTTACTTCGAGAGGGTTCCTGCAGTAGGTCTTCACATATAGGACTGCGCCCCCTGGCGTCAGGTCCGCACGGCCAACTTGTAGATGGCAATCATCTGCCGGGACCGCCCCCGACGACGGGGCGTCATGATGTCAGCCCGACTATAAAAGGGGCGGTCCCGCGCCTGCTCTCCAGTTCTGTCCCGCCATCACCTCAGTCATGTTCAGCTCGCATCACAATAGCTAATGTCTGCGTTGTATTTCTCAAAGTATTTCTTCGCCTCTTGTAAAATTCTTACAAACATTTTTCTTCAAATTGATGTCTTTTAGACAGAAGAAAAAGTGCTCTAAGTGTGGCGCTGAAATCCCGCACGGGGACGACCATTCCCGCTGCCTCCTCTGGCTCGGTTCGAAGCACGATGTCCAGGAGTGTTCCATCTGCCAGGCCTTCAACCAGGTGACCAGAACCAGGCGCAAGAGGTCCCTTGAGGCCCATCTATTGGCCCGACACTTGGCATCTATGGAAAGGGAGCTTCAAAAACTTCGGGAAAGGTCATCGTCTCCGGCCCCTAAGAAAAAGAAAAGTAAGGAGAAGCGCCGGGATGGGAGTCCATCGCCATCTGGGAGGCCAGCAACCGTGAGTACTTTTTCAGGTGCCCCGTCCGCTTCTTTGGGCCGGGCCCCTTCTCTCCCTCCTGCCGAGGTGAGCGGGCAGCCGGGGGTTGCCTCTTTGGAGGTGGTAATTCTGCTGACTGATCCTGCTGGTAAGTCACCCCTCGCCTCCGGCGAAGGACGCATGGCCTCCACCGATCAGCCTAGCAGCGGCCTCCCAGCCATCTCTAGCCCGGCCGGATCTGTTCCATCAGACGCCAGCTCCTCCGACGCCCGTGTAGATCCACCCACTCTCCCGTCGGGCTTCAGTTTGGCCCCTGATGTCATACAGAGTGAGGGACCAGTCGACCCATTATCTCCCAGGGTCCTCCACCCTAGAGACTCGCCACCGACCCTTTGCTGTTTGCCTTAGCAAAGTCGTGATCAGATCTGCTGTCGGGGGCCCCTCGTGGCTCTCTCCCCCCCTCGCCAGGCCTTCCACCATCACCGGAGTTCATTCCTCTGCCAACAGAGGACCCAGGTATAGAGCCTCCACCCCCCCCAGTACTTCAGGCACACTTCAGGTCCTGATGCCCCCTCCCGGCTCCACGGCACCTCCCCCTGCAGGTCTTTCATCTGGGTTCATTCCACAGGAACCCTCCTTCCTGCATGCGGGCACCCCTCTGTCGGTTACTCATTATCAGACGTCTGGTCAGGTGCCTCTGTTGCAGGGTTTCCCGACGCCAGGTTTTCAGATGCCGGGCTTTCCAACGTCATCATTCCCAACAACAGGTTATCCTACTCCAGGACATCCTACGCCGGGCTACTCAGGGTACCCGTATTATCCGTCCTTGCACTATCCGCAGTACCAGAGTTATCAGAGTTATCAACCGCCACCTCCTCCGGTGCCGGAACTTGAATCTGTCCCTGGTTGGTGGAAAGAGGCTAGAGCGCAGCTTGTGTCATAGTTGCGACAGCCAGTGAGGGAGCCACCTTTGGTTACAGTGACCTCTCCACTGTCTCCAGAATCCCTACCTCTATTTCGGTAGGCATTACTGAACCAGACCCTTCTGTTCCTTCTGGCTCTGATTCCTCTGACACTAGTTCCGACTCGGATGGGTCGGACCCCAGATCTCCCATGGAGGTTCCTCCAAAAGACTCACCAAAGTCACCTCCAGAGGATCCTTCCTTCAGAGACTTGCTACGTTCAATTCAAGCGGCTGGTGGTTGGCCGTCCAAAGAGGTTGATCCCCAACGCAAACGCCTTGTGGAACACCTGGATCTGGCCACCTCGGACCCTATTCCCATTCTGCCGTGGATGGCACCTCACGAGGACCTAGTTACCACAGTCTGGCAACAACCGTCCTCCATTCTCGCGGTCTCCCGCAAAGCTGACCGCACCTATTATCCCCCAGAAGGGATTTTTCACCTGAACTCCCATCCCAAGGCTGACTCTATGGTCATCACGGCAGCTCACAACTGCTCAGCTCAGCCCAAACATCTGAGTTCTTCACCTCCCGACAAGGACTCGTGTCAACTTGACCAGTTTGGGCGAAAAATTTATTCGTCGTCTTCTTGTGCGATTTGTTCCCTCAGTTACGTCTCACACATGGTTGCCTTTCAAAAAGCTTCTCTTTTGGACCTTGAAAGGGACCTCCAGGATGTTCAAGATGAAACCCTGAGGAAGAAGCTCTTGGATAAAGTAAGTATGGGGAAATCCTCGTGCTGCCACGCCCTTCGGGCTACTTATGACTCGGTGGACTCAGTGGCGAGAGCAGCTGCCACAGGGATCTGCCTCAGATGCCTCTCCTGGCTTCGTATAGTGGAACTGGCGCAGGAGGTGCAGTCCTCTCTGTCGGATGCCCCTTTCAGGGGTTCCGTCCTCTATGGCGGCGATGCTAAAGACATCATCACCGGGCTGCAGGAGAGCGGACACTCCTTGAGGGATGTCCGTTCCTTGTACAAGATGGGACAGAAAAAGCAGCCCTTTCACCGCCAAAGAAGGTGGAACAAATCCCAGGCTAAGCGCTAGGCAAAGAAACGCGCACCTGGATCAGGAGCTCAAACCCCACAGTCCAAATTTCAAAAACAGGCCTCTGGGGCTAAAGCTCCCCTCCCTGTCCTGACTCCTTTCCCCTCCTTCCGTTACCTCCGGTACATCAGGAGGAACCTGTCGGAGGGAGGTTCGGCCTCCATCTGGAAGGTTGGAGATCCGTCACAGCAGAAAACTGGGTGCTTCAGCTCATCCAGCGAGGTCACTTGATAGAATTCAGCTAAATCCCATCCCCTCAACCTCCAGGACGGTCCTTCTGTCCTTGGGATCAGGTCCCCATAGTCTCTCAAGAGATCCAGGCACTTCTCCTAAAGAGAGTCATAGAGCCTGTCCCGTTAAGCCAAATAGGAAGGGGATTTTACTCCCACTTCTTCCTGGTTCCAAAGAAAACGGGCGACCTGAGACCGATCCTGGACCTCAGCACACTAAACATCTTCGTCGAACACAAGAAGTTTCGTATGTTGACCCTTCAGGAGCTCCTTCCCCTGCTCCATCAAAACTCTTGGCTGTGCTCCCTGGACATGCAGGATGCTTATCTGCATATCCCTATCCTCCCAGCCCACCACCGCTTTCTCCGCTTTTTTTCCCGGGAGAAACATTTTCAGTTCCGTGCACTCCTGTTTGACCTTTCTTCGGCCCCCCCGAGTGTTCACCAAATGTCTAGCGGTGGTGGCGCCCTTTCTGCACCGCCAGGGCATTTATGTCTTCCCTTACCTGGACGACTGGCTCCTCTCAGCACCCTCTCCTACCAGCCTGAAAGAGGCTCTTTCACCCTGAGCTTGTTTGCTTTACTGGGCATAATGGTCAATTTTCCCAAGTCCCAGCTAGTACCCTCACAGAGACTCCAGTTCATTGGAGCTGTACTAGACATGGTTCAGGGCAAGGCTTTCCTACCATCAGATCGGGCCGAGACTCTTGCTTCTCAAGCCACACTGGTGGCACAGGCCCATTGGATCCCTGCACACTCGGTGCTTCATTTATTGGGTCTGATGGTGACCGCCATTTCGACAGTCCCAATGGCCAGGCTTCACATGAGGGTCACCCAATGGTCTCTTCGAGTCCAATGGGACCAGGGGACGGATGACATGAACCAAAAAGTCATGATCTCCAACAGCCTCCAAAGAGATCTACGCTGGTGGCAGGATCTCTCAAATTTGTCGAAGGGGGTCCCTTTCCTTCCGACAGTTCCAACTCAAATTCTCACTACGGACGCCTCAGATCTGGGCTGGGGTGCTCATCTGGGGTCTCACAAGAGACAGGGGTCTTGGTCCGATCAGGAGCTGATGCTCCACATCAGTGTTCTGGAGACCAGGGTGGTCCTTTATGCACTCCAGGCATTCTAGTCGCTGCTGGTTCCGGGATCTGTCCTGGTACAGACGGACAACATGTCCACTGTCTGGTACATAAACAAGCAGGGGGGAACCAGATCCTACCCTCTTTGCCAAGAAGCCATGAGGGTGTGGTACTGGGCGATTCAGCACAGCCTTTATCTGACAGTAGTTCATGTTCCGGGCGTCACCAACGTCCTGGAAGACAGTCTCAGTCTATCAGTGGCCCGGGCCCATGAGTGGGAGCTCAAGTCAGAGGTAGTCAAAGACCTCTTTCTTTGATGGGGCTGACCAGAAATGGATCTGTTCGCCTCCCCATACAATGCAAAACTGCCAGTCTTCTGCTCGCTGGTTCCCAGGCATGGTGCTTTTTGGCGAGATGCGCTGTCTCTTTCTTGGACAGGGAGGTTTCTGTACATCTTTCCTCCCTTTCCTCTAATTCAGAAGGTCCTGGTGAAACTTCAACAAGAGAGGGCCCATGCAGTCCTGATTGCTTCTCTTTGGCCATGCCAAATTTGGTTCCCTCTTCTGTGACACTTGGCACTGGAGCCTCCGGTTCCTCTGCCCATTTCTTATGATCTTCTGACTCGGGAGCAGGGCACCCTGGTGCATCCGAGCCTTCAGTCTCTCCACCTTCATGTGTGGCACCTGTAGACATAGCGATTTCTCGCTATGGGGTCTTTTCTCAGGTTGCGCACATTCTAGTGGAGGCCAGAAAACCCTCCACTAGATCCATTTACGCTATGAAGTGGAAGAGATTCACGATATGGGCCCAAGCAAGGAGCTGGGATCCATTTTCGTGCTTGGCAACCCAGGTTCTAGAGTACCTCGCACATCTGTATGCGGTGGGCCTTAGTTATTTCTCCATTAAGGGCCACCTCTCTGTGGTGTCTGCCTACCACCTCCCCAGTGGAGGGCAAAACCTTGGCTCAGATGGAGGTTGCCAAAACCTTTTTAAAAGGCATCCTTCATTTGAAACCTCCGATCCGGAATCCTTGTCCACCCTGGGACCTGAATTTCATGCTCGAGAAGCTGACCTTACCACCGTTTGAACCAGCTTTTTCTTGCGACTTGCCCTTCCTCTCTTGGAAGACTTTGTTTTTAGTCGCTGTCACTTCAGCCAGAAGGGTTTCTGAACTACAGGCCTTCGTATGTAAAGAACCTTATTTGATTTTTCATAAAGGACAGAGTAGTCCTTCGGACTAACCCTTCTTTTCTGCCCAAAGTTGTTTCAGAAACCACTTTGAACCAGAGCGTGGAATTACCGGTGTACTATCCACAGTATTCCAACAGGGGGGAACACCTGCTGCACACGCTTGATGTGCACCGGATCCTGAGGTACTACACGAACAGGACTAAAGAGGTTAGGAAATCCAACCAACTGTTCGTAGCCATTGCCCCTCAGTGCCAGGGCAAGGCTATTTCCAAGCAGACCATCTCCCAATGGCTAGCTAACTGCATCCATTTTTCATACATGAAATATGGGGAAGTCCCTTCCAGGGGCAGTCAAAGGCCACTCCACCCGTAGTGTGGCTACTTCTACTGCCTTTTTCAGAAATGTGTCCATGGCAGAGATCTGTGCTGTGGCCACCTGGTTGTCTGTTCACACCTTCACTAAGCATTACAGTCTGGACATTGCCTCTAGACGCAGAACTGGCTTTGGACTTGCGGTCCTGCAAGGCCTTCTGTCGTGATTACTCTTGGCGACTTTTCCTCCTCCCAGATGCACCTATGCCTTATTTTTCTTTGGGACTGCTTGGTATTTACTCCTATATGTGAAGACCTACTGCAGGAACCCTCTCGAAGTAAGATATAGCAGTTACGTAAGAACTTACTGTAAGAATAGATCTTCGAGAGAGGTTCCTGCAGTAGGTCTAGTTTCCTTCCCTCCCTCCTTCCCCCGGTTTTTGGATGCTTTACTTTCTATCCTATCTAATCCAGCTGGACTAGAGTGGAAGCAGGGTCTTTGGAGTTCACTCTGGTTTTCTCCTTACCTATTCTTAGGTCTCCATTGGAAAAGAACTGGAGAGCAGGTGCAGGACCGCCCCTTTTAGTCAGACTGACGTCACGACGCCCCGATGTCAGGGGTGGTCCCCGCTGATGATTGCTATCTACAAGTTTGCCGTGTGGACCTGACACCAGGAGGCGCAGTCCTATATGTGAAGACCTACTGCAGGAACCTCTCTCGAAGATCTACTGTTACAGTAAGTTCTTACGTAACTGCTGTTTCCTGTCTGGCAAATCGGTGACCGTCACAGTGCTCCCAGACTGATTTGTCATTTTTCCTGCAACTCCAGGGCAGTTTTCCTGTAGATTGCATTATTTCCTATGGATGCCAAATTGCTCTGATTTCCCATATAACCAATGCAAGTCTATAGGTACAGTTTTCCTGTAAAATACAGGAATCCCTTTAGATCTGGGAGCCCTGCAGTCAAGCTGTGGTCTGGGAAGGTTCAGTGCTCAGTTCATGTTTGCGGAGGAAGGGGGAGTTAGAGCATGTGCAAAGATTTTCATTGATGAGAAAGAACAGCTGCAGTGTAAAACTGGCGCCTGCTGACAAAGACACTCATGGCTGTGTGTGTGTAGTGTCTCGTGGTGGGTGTTGCAGAAATAACAGATTCTCTTGGACAGAGGGCCGTCAGTTGATGTGGTGTTTCTAGACAATAGCAAGGCCATTGATAGTGTCCCACATAAGGAGCTTATACAGACATTGGATAGACTGGGACTCAGCAGTAAACTGGTGAGCTGGATTAATTCATGACTAGGATGCTAGAAGACAGTGAGTCAGTAGCATGGGCCACATGCCCAGGTGGGGTAGGGTGTCAAGTGGTGTGCTGCAGGATTCTATACTGGGACCCACCCTGTTTAATACGTATCTGTCATCAGTGAAGGGTGGGCAAAGTGTGTGGATGTGCAGGTTTGCAGATGACATAAAGGTAGGAGCCATGGTGAATACCGATGAGGCAATCACAAAGTTAAGAAATGAGCTACTGCAACTAGGAAACCAGGCACTGGAGCAGATGTCAGACTTCAGCATTAATAAATGCAGTTATGCATCTGGGAAGCAGGAACATGGAATCCCAGCGTTGCTGTACCATCGTTGTGACGTCAAGAGGTTGTTGGGCGATAGTAGAGATTATAGGACCAGTGTAGTTTGCGTAGCGTAAAAGTTTTGTGAATGCTACGCAGTGCCGCCTCTGCTACTAATGGATGCGTTCTTCACAGTACGCAAGTCACACAGTCCACATTCAGTTAGGTACTTCAAGTAATCTTTCCTTATTTAAATCTTGAGGTGTGTTGGTGTGTAAAAAAGTAATAAATGACCAAGAAAACAGTTTAAAAAAAGAAATAATCAAAGTTGGGCGGAATCCGCCCCCGCACTCCCATCTTTCCTTATATAAATCTTTTCTTCCTCAGGCTGCAAATAAACCAATACTGTAATAAAAAAAAAATACATTAAAATCAATACAGAGCAGCAGCTTGGCTCCTGTGATAACTTGTGTGTGTGAACGCTGAAGTGGCATGACGCACGTAACATCAGCGATGAGGTAAGGTGAGCAGTATGCTAGTAGCATACGGGAAAGGGTGGTCTGATAATCTCCACTATCTCCAGTTGTTGTACCCTCTTGAGTACGTCACGTCGATGGTACAACAACCTTGAATGCTGGCGTGGGCTGCTACTGTCATCACTGATCTAAGTGCCAGTGTTCAAACTGAAGAATGGGGTCCAATTATCACCGTCAGCGAAGTACCAGGACAGCTGTCACAAGCAGGCCTTGGACTCCTCATATGAATGTTCATCAAAAGTAGGCGCATTCTCATTTCTTTGTTAAAAAAATTATTCTGTGTGATTGAGGAAGGAGTCGGCCTGATCAGCGTGGCACTTGCTTGGGGGGTGGATTTTGAAACAGCTGCGCAATACTAAATAAATGTTCTGACTTTGTTGAACTGTTGCCCATACACTGTAAAAGACAATGGATGGGCAACAGTTAATGCTGTGTCTACTTCTTGAGGCTTGTCATGACTCCATAGACCTATTGAGCTTTGCTCTAGAGGTCTACTTGGTTGTGATGACAACTTCTCAAAGTGGACACAGTGCTGTTGTTAACAGTTGCCCATCCATTATCCTCAATGTGGAAGTTACCAAAAGATAATATCAACTTTTGGGATGTATAGGAAGATGAGAGTGTTGTGATGCCACTTTCTGGAGCACTGGCGAGGCCTTACCTGGAATATTGTGGGCAGTTTTGGGCCCCACAAAATAAAGGGATAAAGGTGTTGGAGGGTGTTCAGAGAAGGGCAACAAGGACAGTGCTAGGAATGAAACAAATGGTACGTGACCACCAAAGGGAACAGAAGGATGAGAGATCTTTTTGAATTAAAAGAAACCGATATGAACATAATGAGCAAGTGAGAGGAGATTGTTATAAAACAAAAGGAAGGCTTGCATGGATTACGCAGAGGCTGGTAACTATTTAGGATAATCTGCCTAAGCAGGTTGTAGAGTGTGAGAAAAGAGAGTTATTTAAGAAGGTCCTGGACGAGTGCTTAAAACAGCAACAATACAATTGGCTACCTCCATTGAGACTTGTCAAGCTAAAAAGTGGGCTAACCAGCCATACTAAGCTTGAAACAGTTAAGTGTCAGTTAACTACAGTGTAGTTACAGAATAACTACACTGTAACTGCATGTAACTACAGTGTAATTACCCTGGTGCATGTAATTAGCTACATTGAAACAGACACTTTTAAAGTGTAACCCTTGAAACATTCCTGTCATTCCCATGACAGGTCAGTTTGTTATTTTGTGCTTTCTTGGCTAAAAGAGTGCAAATCATATAAAGATTATAGGGATTAACCATAGGAATGGCTGAAATTTTGGAAATTATTAATACATGGAAAACCATGTATTACAGCACTACATAATATAGACTCCTGTATATTACAGCAATGCCCTGGTTATTATACATTTTGAAAGTAATTGCAGGCTCGATGATCAACTCATATACCAGTAACTACAGTGTATTTCAGTTTGTTAATGCCACACAGTGAGTCAGTGGCTGTGGAGGGATTCAAACCCGTGAATCTAGTTCATGACTCTGCTCTCTAACCAGTATGATCTATTGCTAAGAATGACCTATTCATATACGTCTGTACTTTTAGAGGCAGAACAGAAGCATCCTTTCGACATCATTTAAATAACTGATCACAGACCAGAGTTTGACAGAAGAAAAAAAAGTGTTTTAGATCTCGTCCCTTTATTCAGCTGTGCAAACAATGATGTAGTCTAAATGCTTCCTTTTCCAATCTTGACACATTTAACACTTAGACATGGCTCCATTATTGGTTCTATAAATGAGGGGAACCCAGAGTTAAATCCCTCCATGCAGTGTGCACAAAGGTACCATGACATGTTCTTGTCAGGAACACTCTACATTACAGATAATTTGCAGTATACAGCATATGCTTATGTAGGGATCAGAACCCTGGCTGTTTGCTTCATCGTAGTGCAGTAAAAAATGTTTTTCAGAAAGCTAGTCACTGGGCCCAGTTGTGCTGAGGGATGAGGTGCTGGATGCCACACCTCACGCCAGTGACCCAGGTTGTTGGTGGGGCGAGGAGTGGGACTGAGCGTCCGTAAGGCGGCTCTCCTCGAGAGGGATCTTCTGGGGTTTCCTCGGCCCTTGGCTGCCACCCAGTGGAGGACGGATGGCAGTTCGGACTGCGGGGCGGAAGGGGCTGAGCCGACACCATGGGCTGCTTGTGCACCTCCACATGCACAGCCGCGTGCTGGGGCCCCAGGTGTACGAGAAGAATGGCAAAACTACTATGTATCCCTGTTGCCAAGTAGGCGGGTGGTGGCAGCAGGGATCAAAAAGCTATATATATATATATATATATATATATATATATATTATATACACACACACAAAAAAAAGGCTAGCCACAGCTACATCAGTAAAAATATTGGCCTGTCTAATCTAATTTTCTAGGTACCTCCTGTTCGGCGCACCATGAGATGTTTTTATTTTCTTATTCCTAACCCTTCCCAGGACTACAATGCTATTTCTAAGGCAAACGTGGTTGCCTTATTTCTTGAGAGGAAAAAAAACGAAAAAAATTTTAAAATAACATTTCATCACCAAATTAAATTGGAAGATGCCTGGACTCTTTAAGGTGACAAACGGACACATTTTTTTTGCCCAATTTTGTTGCACTGCTGCTTTAACTAAGTGGCTTCTGTGTAGTTCGGTGACACACTGGATGTGCGTGCTCAATTAGCAAGCAAAGAATCTATGGTTTGAATCCAGATAGGAGCCCAATATTTTCATCAAGAGGCATTTATAGTGTATAGCAGAGCACTGTTCTGTCTGGAATTCCATCCCTTTCAAAATGCTTTTGTACCACAGTTAAAAGGTCATGGAATGTGATTGTACCCCTTCCGTGGAACAACAGCATTCTGAAATGTCTAGAGGCTGCACAAGTCAGTTTCATTCTGAAAGTGAAAGAACTGCCACGTGCACATTTCATGTAATACTGCACATTATAAAAATAGAATGAGCAACTTTATCCACAACCAGTGTGTTGTGCCACCTCGGGATTCTGATTCCCAAGGACCTCTTGAGCTTTGCTCTGAAGGTCAGAGGTAGAACCCCTCTGTGGCAGAACACTGTGCATAGCTGCCCATACAGTATTCTCTCAGTGTACATTTATCAACACATGCCACACACATCACTACCCTCCCTTCCCTAAAGCGGCTGTCAAATTCAAATATTACGGGGACCCATAAGAAAGCTCTGCATTCCTCCCATTCAATAACTGGTGTAAACAGCAGCGCAACACTGAGAAATTAACAAAATAGTTCCACTAATTTCATTTAAAATCGTCAGTAATACATATCAGTACATCAACTGAAGACCTAAAACAGAAACCACTTTGCATAAATTTAATACTTTAAGAAGTGTAATGTTTGGATAACTTTTTCATCCACACTTCATTGTGGTTACGCTTCACTCTGCCACTCGTGAGGTCATCGCAACTCATATGAATAAAAAAATGTATCGGCACTGTCTTGCTGCATGTCCTCTCTCCTCACCAGAATATGAATGACAGGTGATGTCCATTGTCTTCTTATGTCACAAAGCCTTGCACACCTACCTTATACAATAAGCCCATTAAAACACAATCAAAAATTTAAATTTTGCATACAAAAGAAAAGCTGTATCTCAGATGAGCCATCAAGCAAAATAGTAACATTATTAAAATCAATACATAAAATTATTTTTTAAAAATGTGAAAACCATTTCTTACCAGCTTGAAGACATTCAGGATGATCAACAGTGCAATCAGGCCTCCCAGTACATAGAGAAGCATCTCTCCCAGCTCTTTGCAGGAGTCTGGGACCATGAGGCAGGGCTCCCCATGATCCCCCTGCCCCACCTCCATGTTGTGGGGGAGGGGGGTTCTCTTCTCTTCTCTCCCTCTCTTTTTCTTTCTCTCCCCTATCAAAAGACTAGAAAACAGGCAGAAGGGATCCTGCCAGCCTCCCTGGCTGGGCAGGAGTGAGTCAAGGCTGGCTCTGGGCTACCACTGTGATGCGTGTACTGACACATAACACTGGGTTGGGGGGCCTCAAAACCAGCCTGAGCTTACAGATGTACAGTCAACACAAGCACAGGTCTCCTGCTGGGGGTTGTGGGGGAAGAGATGGAAGTTGGAATGTCTGAGTAACTATGAGGCCAGAGGGCAGGCATACCCCCTTCTGACAATGAATAGGTCATTCAGGGAAGGTCAGAACCATTTCTCAGGAGATAAAGGGACACTTTAAAACAAGCTTGTATGATCTGTTATTTTCATTTTCCTGACAAACAGTAATAACATGTTATTAAAAAAAAAGTGAGAGAGGGTTTTTAGAGGTAACGTTTTTAGTTTACAGTTCCCACTTCCTGTCTGGCTCCATATTTTCTACCCTCTCCACATCTTCCAAAGCATTGGCACAGACTAAAGTCCACATTTTTTTCAAAATAAATGGGGTAGGGTGAATTAAAAAAAAACTTAATACATGGCTGGGGCCCTGTGCTATTTCAAATCCAGACATATTCCAGAAGATTCTTGTTTCTGAGTGTCTTGTTCTGCATATACTGTACGTACATATTTTATGCTAATTGTAAACAAGTCCATGACTCAAAGTTTGTAAATCCAACTTTTCTAATGAATAAATAATTGTGCATCTGTATTTCAGACTACTAAAATGGTTTTGTTTTTGAAGGCAAGGAGTCCTTTTTGGTTCTAAATCTGAGGTCTGGTCAGGATTGTGGGGAGGAAGGGGGTCTTTTTTTTTTTTAAAGAACAAATTTGGCCTCTCCTAAATGTATTGTAACTTGGGGCTCTGTCATTAAAAGATTTTCATCACAGGCTCACAAGGGAGTGACTCATTTGAAAATTGCCCCACCACCTCACCCCAACTACATTCTTCATTCATACACTACAAGGAGGCAGTATAGCACAGTGGTCTAAGGCTCTGAACTGCAAATCTGGTGACATTCAGCAGACCAGACCTGAGTTTGAATCCCACAGCTTCCACTTGCATACTGTGTGACCCTGAGCAAGTCACTTAACCTCCTTGTGCTCCCAGATCGCTCCTGTAAAAAAGCTTTCAGCTTAGTGTGCTATACCTGGTTAAACAATTAAAAAAAAAAAAAAACATTCTGATCAGCACATGCAAGTGTCTCTTATAGGGCCTCCTTGTGTCATGTTCTTACGGTGGAAGAACCAGGAAGTGAAGCAGAGTAGCTACTGGCTCCCTAAGGACCTGAGAGGCATCACCCACAGGAGGCACTCAACCATGCTCATAAATTATATATAGAATAATTATCCCCCCCTCAGTTTGACGAACAAGCGGATTCAGACACTGAGTGGGTACTATGACATCACGCAGCCCGAGAGCCAAACCTGAGTGCTCTACATGGACTAGATCCGAGTGGAGCTCCCGACCAATCGGAGAGCTCCTTTCCTCTCTGTGCGAGACACTCATTTCATGTTGCGAGATCGCCTGGTACTAGAACACTCACCCAGCGAGGAGCAGTGGTCCAACACAACCCCCTTGCCAGAAGAACTCCCCTCGTCAGATGCCCTACCAGCCACAACAGTTTTCGAATGTCACTGAACATATTGGGGGTTGTAAGAAAAGAACGTAAAAAAATAAATGTTACTTGCCGTAGGTCTAGATCTTGAAGAATATAGAGTTAACATTCTTTGGTCTTAGAGCTGGAGGAGACAGAAGGGCAGCTGGGGGGGCGCTAGTGTGTAGTGCTGATGCATGATGTCCGCGTATCCACAGGGTGTATAACGGCACTGGCCCCAACCACCTCAGTATCTTTTTTTTTTTCTGAGGGATATCTCACAGCTAGTAATGAATAAAGAACTAGGGCCATAGAGACAAACAGTTAAGAGGCGTTCCTGCAGTTCTTGGTTCTATCAAGGTAGAAGCTAAGGCTTCATCTTACATCAAGAGAATGCAGTACCCCTTCCCACAGATTCTTCAGCATGGAGGTTGCTTTATCCGTGTATGGGAGTAACTGTCTTGCATAATCTTCAAGACCCACGTGTCTGTGGTGAGGCCCCCACACAGGGCTTATCATCCCCAACCAGAAAAGAATCTTTCATCTTGGGCAACTGAGATAGGAACATATGAAAATACCAGCAGAAACAGGCCTATCTATTGAGCCTGCTCGAGTGCTCAGCTAGCAACTTATAATCCTATTACCCCTTCCCCTATCCCAACCCCTCTTGAAGTGGTCTACTGTCTTGCAGGTCACTACCTCACCTGGCAAGGCATTCCACTTGTCCACCACTCTTTCTATGGAAAAAAAAATCTCTCATCTCTCTCTCCTGAATCTACCACCCTCCAGTCTCAGTTGGTGTCCTCCCATGTCCCTCCCCTTCTCCTCTGAAAAATCCTCCCTGTATTACTCTTGTTTATTCCTTTCAGGTACTTAAATGTCTCACTCATACCTCCCTTTTCCCTCCTCTCTTCCGGAGAGTACATATTCAACTTCCCAGCCTTTCCTCATATGGCTTGCCCTCCAATCCCTTGATCATCATTGTAGCTCTACCCCCTTCCAACAATCTAATGTCGTCCTTCAGGAACGGGTGCCAGTATTGTACGCAGTACTCAAGGTGGGGCCTGGCCATCCACCTATACAGGGGCAGGATGACCGCCCTACTTCTGGAGGAGATCCCTCTAGCTACATACCCTAGCATTTTGTTGGCTTTTGCCACCACCCTTCTGCATTGAACAGAGTTTGTTCATGCTCCCTGTTATGATCGCCCCTAGGTCCTTTTCTGTGGAGCAACCAAACTGAACCCCATTTAAGTGATAATCCCTCCCATGGTTCTGGGCTCCGAAGCGCAGAACCTTGCATATCTTTGTGATGAACCGCAGCTGCCAATTATCTGCCCACTTCTACAGCTTATTCAGGTCCTCCTGCACCCCCCCCCCCAGGTGTCATCTACCACAGCTCCTATCAGACTGATTTTGCTCCAGATCCCATTAGAGATATCTGCAGTGAAAATCCCAAACAGTACTGTTACCAGCATGGCTCCCTGTGGTACCCCACTCATCATCGCTGTCAGTGATGAGAGTTTCTCCTCCCCCACACCACCCTTTGCTGTCTCCCCTTCAGAAGCCAGTTCCTGATCCAGGTCACCGTTTTTGGTCCCCCGTCTCCCATGAAGCCCTGAATCAAAGGACTTACTGAAGTCCAAGTACAGGACATCCACAGCATGGCCCTTGATGGACACTGGATGAGCGTCCCATCACAGTAGCACTGAGTGCCTTCACCATTTATGCAGGGGGTTATTGTTTTTCGGACAAACATACAGCACAGATTAACACCCATCCCCAAACTCTGTGTAAGGGAGTGTGAGTTGAAACCACAGAGAAGTAGGAATAGGTAGATGCATGGTTGAATAAATCAGTGGTACGGTAAACCGCTTACCATCAGTACGTTATCACTTAGTGGGAGCGAATACAAGGTATGCAGTTTTCTCTATTCGGAGTCATAGGATTTTGTTTTACTGTAAATGCTAGTGATCATCTTTTTAATCCTAAGAGTTAATTCTTGGATCCACTCGTTGTAGCCAGCTGTTTCTTGATCAAGCCAGAGACACAGATTTTTCTTTTTAAGCAATAATGAAAATCATAGCTATGTGTTATCTTCTTTCCCTGACGCATACTCCACTAGTCACTGGTGGGAGAGATCTGAGGAGTGAATAAGCTGTCCAGGCCCAAAAAAGGGTCAGCTCAAGTTCTAATGGCACCCAACATTTGCTGGACCTTGGGAAGCTCCCACAAGATGTGATGGAGAGTACCAGGCGCCTCTCCACACAGAGTGCAGAGATCCGATTTATCCGATTCTAGTCTGCCAATCTTAGTCAACTTCGTGGGAGTGAAATAAAGGTTATTTTTAATTAAAACTGTCAGGCATAGTGTACCATTTTTAACATAAGTGTACAAGTCTTTCTAGATTTTCTCCCAGCTGATTTGACTGTTTGAAATGCTACTTTCTAATGAGGACAGGACCACATCAGGTCAGAGTACGTCTCTGTGAACCTTATGGTGTACAGGTGTGAGACAGAGTGTGGCTACCTAAAGAGTACAGCAGTAGTACCTAGAAGACCGACCAGGGTGAGGCCAAGATGTGTAGCTATTGCGAGAGTGACCTACCATTTATGCCTTCTGCTTGTGGCTTTTGTCTCTTCTTCTATTGGTGGAAGCCTCATTGAGCAGACTTACCACAAAATGGCTTTTGCCAGTGGGGGAAAAAGCCACACCTTCTAACTCTAAAAATGGTCATGGATGTTCTTTAGTATCCTTAAAGGTTAAGTAAACATTGCAGGGATGACTCAGATTGTGAAAGCCCGTGAAAAGATATGTCAAACTAGGCACTGGGCTTCCTTGTAGGTATATGGAGTCCCGAGTTATGACCATGTAATTAATGTGTAAAGCAAAACAAGGCAGCAGCCATTTTAAAACAAAGTGATGTCACTGAGGGGCAAGCTGCATGTTAATTACAGCATGCCTCTCAGTGACATCATTGTTAGTCTCATGATTCAATGAAATGGCTGCTGCCTGGTTTTGATTTACTGATTTAGGTATTCATGTCACAGGACTACTGACACCTACAGGTAAGCCCAATACCTCATTTGAAAGATTTTTATGGGTTTTCACAATTTGAGTGACTCCTGTAATGTTTACTTCCCCTTTAACCTTGTATACCTGATGTCTAAAGAAATAAGGTACATTTAACAGAAAGTTCCTGATGTTCTGTTGGATGGAAGTGAAACCTGCCATTTTCAGTCAGGAGTGCTTCTGGAAACACATACCAGCAGCAGCTGCAGAAGTCCCTGCATACAAGTCAAGCAGAGCATCCTGATCCTGTTCCATAGGAAGTATTCCTACCTCAAAATGTGGGATTGGTAGCTCGCAACTCCGGGCCAAGAGTAGCTGAAGCTAACACCCTTTCTCCAATTATATCAGTTTTACAAGACTCCTTGTTAGGCTGTACAGTGAATTCCTTTAGAACGATTAACTTATCCATGATAACAATAGTGTCTGCTTTAGGCAGAGTATAGTAAACTGGTTTGGTTGGGGCATTGTATCTTTTTTATCTGGGAGTCAGGGACTGCTAGAATAGAGGCTGGTTTGCTCCATGCTGCCTTTGTAAGATGCTGGGATGTATAGCTAGGGGGATCAATAGTAAGAGAGAGGAGGTTATACTACTCTTGTACAGGTCACTGGTGAGGCCACATCTAGAGTATGGAGTTCAGTACTGGTACCCACACCTCAAAAAGGACATTAACCTGCTGGAGAAGGTGCAGAGGAGGGCTACAAAGATGATAGAAGGTAAGGCATACGAGGAAGGGTTGAGGGCACTGAACATGCAACTCCCTGGAGGACAGGAGAGAGAGAGAGAGAGAGAGAGAGGGGGGACATTGACCGGGACCTTCAAGTACTTGAAAGGGATAAACAAGGTGGATAAGGAAGGTCTCTAAGCTGAGTGGTAACCATAATGTGAGGGGGGCACAGTCTTAAGTTGGAGGGGGAAGGTTTAGGAAGGAGGTCAGGAAGCACTTCAGAGAGGGTGGCGGATACTTGGAATGCACTGTTGAATTAGGTGGTCTAGTTCAACACAGTGGGCAGCTTCAAGAGAGGCTGGGATAGGCATAGGGGAAGGAAAGGATCATGGGTAGGGAAGATAGGAAGAGTGGGGGGGGGGCAGGAACTGTAGCTCAAGCTGTGGATCCTGCAATATGAGCAGACTAAATAGACCAAATGCCTTTCTTCTGCTGACTTCTTCATATGATCATATGTGAGGTTCTCCAGAGCAGGCAGGATAGGTGGCAGCACATACAGGAGGGTTTATTAATATAGTACATCTGAGCTGGCCCGTTGGCACAGTGGTAGCACAACCATTTGCAACACTGACAGCCCAGGTTCAGGAAAGAGCCCAGAGCATAAGAGGACCAGCTGGGGGTAGATTGAGCATCCGACAGACTGCTCTCCTCCTAGGGGGAGCGGGGTTGAGGGACCCAGCATCTAGGTGACACCTAGTGAAGGCTGGATGTAACTGTCGGGTCCCGCATGCATAGGGAGGGAGGCAGATGTCACTGCACAGAGTGTGGGAGCACACATGGCCGCACTACTGCGTCTCCAAGGTGCAAAACCATGAGAAAAGCCCTTTCGCTCTGCTGTAAGAAGGCACCTACAGAGAGATGCTCTTTGCCCTGACTGAATGATGCCAAGCAGAAGTCTTGGCTGGGAACTCAGGTGGACCTTGGTCTCTCCTCCAGGAGCCCCACTGCGAGGGGTGAGTTGCAGGCCACCCGGTTTGGGGATGCCTGCAAGGTACATGGTTGCAAATTAGCTTATGCGCAATGGTTATAACCCCAAATGAAATTAAACAATCACCAGATCAAAACAGAGTCACTAACTTTACTGCCAATTCAATGTCACACTTTGATTTATGTGCAGTTCGCATGTGGACACAAGCCCCATCCCCTTTTCTTTTCAGAAACTGTTCAAATACTACAGAACGTAAATAAGAGACAAGAAACTACACCTGCAGAATTTAAATAGAAATATATAATTATTTAATCAAACGTGCAAGGAGGTAAATAGTCTCCATAATTTGATCAGTTTCTTTACATAGTGTAGCGTTCCCCAACAGCAGCATTACTGATTAAGGAATAGATTTTTGATGTCAAAAAAATATTCTATTACAATCAACATAATTACTTTGTCCAAGACTGGTGTGCTTTGTGTCCTTCAAACGCAGGTTTGATAGATTTGCATTCTCACGGTATGCAATACCACAAGACCAAGGTCACATGGTTTATTCAGGTAACCCCCCCCCAAGGCTGTGTAAAAACATGAGTTTTCACAGTTGCCCATACTTTAATTTATATAATTACCAGTTAGCAGAACTGTAGTTGGCTGGTAGATGAGTGGACCAGCCTCCAGATGTTCCATCTTACACTCGGTTCTGTGTATTGGAGCAAGGCAATTCTCTGCTACACAAACTCAAATGTTAACACTGTGTGTGCAACAGAAAATTTTAGGTACTGATTTCAGGTTGCAGTTGACACAAACCAGTAATTATACACCAATAAATGGCTCAGGCGTCACTCTTGTGGTTTACAGGGGTATTAACACGCCTCAGGTGTGTGAGTGTGGTGGGGGGAGGGAACAAACTTGGAATACCTGGCCAACATTTTCAACCCACATTTAACCAGCTTGAAAATTCTGATCAAGACTGATCATGTGCAATTGTGAGCTGTCAGATCAAGCAGAGCTTGCACTGCTGAAGCCGTGAGCCACAGTAGCACAACTGCCATTCATTTAAAACATAGAGGATAATGGCTGGGGATCGGGTGATAACCACGCTGTAATCACCTCGAGTGGTTACTAGGGCAACATGGTAAAGCTCGAGAGCACAGCTCGAGAGGTTTACTGTAGCCCTAGCAACCACGAGAGGTGATTTCAGCGTAGTTGTCACCTAATCCCCAGCCATCATCTTTTATAGTGTATGGTAAAAAAAAAAAAACACTGTTTGCATTATATGTGTGAGAATTATGGAACTCTGGTGCATTCTTTTTTGTTATGCCACTGTTTGGAAGTTCCGAAGTGTGGTTAACAACTTTTAAAATTCTAAACAGTGCGTAACAAAGCTGTGTGACTGCTGATTATGGTGGTTAATAGGCGCTTACCATACATTATAATTAGTGTCCCTCACAGTAAAAGGGTAATGACAAAAATAAATGTACCTTACTTTTGGTAGTTCTGCGCAATACATGGCAGGTGCCTCACTAAACTCCTCCCTTATTGAAAATGCTGATCAGTATTTATATAAAAACAATAACATAGGTAGGTGTAAGTAACACAATTTTTCACATCCTTGGTGTGGAATGCTTCTTAAAAGCCCTTGAGCTTCATTCTCAAGAGTTTATGTAGCATCTCACACCTTGCATGGGTTTAAAATTCTGGTTACACACCTAGTCATGTATTCTGTTATGTTACACACTGCTCCCTATAAGTTATTCTATATATGGCAATATAGCACCATCTTTCGACCGTAGAATAGTGTTACCTTTCTCATTCTCCAGCTATTTTTCATTAAGTCTAGGCACTCTGTAGGATGTAAAAGTAGGGCCCCTACTGGACACACACAGTCACACAATCTAAAGTTAGCAAGATGTTTATATATAAAAAAAAAAAAAAAAAAGGATTGGTAACATAAATGTCACCAAAGGTTGGGTTTTCCAAACACTTGGCAGGTTGGAATGCACTTCTGGGAGCAGTCAGAAAGGAATGAGGAGGCCTGCCGGCAGGGTTTGAGCCAGACTGCAAACAGCTCAGGTTTTTATAAAAATGTCTGTGAGGTCTCCATCTAGAGTTGGCAATTTTCAGTACCGGGAACCAACCATGAAAGTTGCCTGAATGGGGCAACAGTGGATGTACCATGGACTCGTTCTGAATAGTCCTGTGAGCAGAGACTCCTCCCACATAACCAACCACACCAGCGACTTGGGTTCGAGAGGACTACGCATCCTGCGACAACGCTGCTTCCTTGGGATGGGGGGGTCCTCTGTCCTGCCACCTGTACCATCGTGGTACTCCTTGATCTCTCATCAGCCTTTGACACAGTGGACCACGGCGTACTGCTTGAGCGCCTGAGGTTCATCTGTGACCCGACTAGTTCAGTCCTCAGATGGTTTAGGTCCTTCCTCACTGGCAGAACTCAAAGGGTGGTGTCAGGGATTTATTCCTCCAACCCTTTCTGTCATGTGGGGTCCTCCATGTTGTTTGCGGTGTATATGTTGCCCCTCGGAGACACTGTAAGACGGTATGGGCTGAGATTTCACTGCTGTGCTGATGATACCCAGCTCTACTTGTCTTTCGCGCCTGACCAGGATAGAGCACTCTCGGTATTCAATAACTGCCTCGCAGAAATCCAGGATTGGATGAATTCCAGCTGGCTGAAGTTGAACTCAAGGAAGACTGAGGTGATGGTTGTGAATCCAGGTTGCCAGATGGGGGGGGGGTTGCAGGCTGGTCAGCCCATGGGGCTTTTTCTGCGGGGGGCTCCTAGCCTCTGAACTGGTGTGGGACCTAGGGGTGATGCTCGACGATGAGCCAACACTGCGATCTCAGGTGTCGGCTGTCATTAAGTCATCCTTTTACCATCTAAGGAACAGCTCTAGGATCAAGCACCTTGTTCTGTCCGATCTTCCCACACTGATCACGCCTTTGTGACCTCGCGCCCCAATTTTGCAACTCCCTGTACTTTGGGCTCCCAGGGGTTGATATCCACCGCCAGTGCACAACGCTGCAGCCCAGTTGCTGATGGGGACTCCTCGGACTTCCCATAGCACACTGGTGCTGCGCGAACTACACTGACTGCCAGTTCAGTGGCGGATCACCTTCAGAGTCAGATTACTGACTTATAAAGCCCTACATGGACTTGGCCCGGACTACCTTAAAGAGCTCCTGTCTCCTTACTGCCCCAAGCAATTGCTCCGCTTGGCAGATGAGGGGTTGCTAGAGATTCCAAGGGTAGTTTTAAAATCCTCATGGGCCTATGATTTTATCTCCGTGGCCCCAGCCCTTTGGAATTCTCTACCCCGTCGGCTTCGTAAGTGCGTGACCATGGAGGGGGAGGGGGCGCTTAAACAGGCACTGAAGATCTACTTATGGAGCAGAGTACACTGTAATCAGTAACATTAATTCTTGGATATATTATAATTACTACTACCTGCCTACCATCTGACAGAGGCAAAATGGCAGTTATATCAGGAACAGCAAGAAGAGGCAGGGTGTCAGCAGGTACATGTGCCCGCTGACATCCTGGGGGATACTCGAGACAAAAATACTGTAGGAAAACGCCCTGACCCATTCAGCTTCTCTCGCAGGCATTGCATGACTGTATGGGATAGCCCACATTGGTTAACTGGGCTTGGTGGATGCAGCCAAGACCAGGGACATCAGGAGTCAAAGTATAGGTGAAAAGAAAATTCCATTTCACACAACATACAGTAAATGAAGTCCATGATGAGTTTTCACTTGCAATGCTATCTCCCATTTTTCTTTTGAAGTAACAAATTGTCCATTCCATTAATTCTTTAATTAGGGCTCTAAAGAGCTCTGTGGCCACAGTTGTAGGGTTACCACCTTTATTTATTCAGTATATCGGAAAGACCTTTGAGCGTGAGCTCTTTTACAAAGGTTCCACATCAGGGTGGACAGTAAAGCAACACACATATACAGTGGTTACACCTGTCCTGATTTGGGCAGCTGTGTCCTGCAAAAAAAAAAAAAAAAAAACAACATGAAAAATACCACATGGCCTGACATTACAGCAGAAAAAAACATTTTCTGACTTTCCTCTAAATGTTGCAAAAAACTATAACTAAAATACCTTAAAATGATAAACACTAGAAACAACAAAAAAATTACAACATTTAGTTTTATTTCTGATTAGAGAAAAGTCTATTACATTGGTCAAGGTTACATATTGTCCTTCGAAAAATCCAGTTTCAGTAAGAAATGTCCCACTTTAGGCTTCTTAAAAGGTGGTAACCCTACACAGTTGCCTCATTTCAAAAACACTATTCTAGGACTGGCGTGGGTCCTTCATTTGCTGGATTCATGAATCTCTGCTGCCACCTAGTGGTGATGTAGCATACTGCACCAGCAAAAACGTCTGCATGAGTCATAGATGGGTACATACAGTTCAACTGATTCGGGCTCCAGGCAGACTAGTACTTTGTTCCATTATTCCATAATCACATTCTAAGAAGTGAGCTGGAACAGTGCAAATACTGGGGAGGAGCCCATCTGAACAGATATGCACATTTGTATTTGAGCGTGACCGTTGATCTAGGTCTCACCTGTTGGAAGTTTCCTTGACAGAGTTTAAAGAGCAGTTCCACCCATCAGGATGTACTTTCTAAAACATGATATTTCAGCTGTTACAATTTATTAGAGAACTCTTTTTTAATTTCGGTTTTCCTTTCCAGGGTTTAGAACACATCTTGGTGTTCAATGTAAAAAGCATTTGCCCATCTCCAGCTGACTTCATGGTGCCCAACAGTATCATAATATTTGTGTAGAAAACAAAATCCTGATTGTCACGATAATCTGTAACTTAAAAAGTAAAAATCAGATTGGGGGAAGGTGGACAATTAGAAGTTCTGGTCCCACGTGGAGAGGAACGGGATACCAGAACAGCAGAGATGAGATAGACAATTTATCTCAATATATCATGCTGCGTGACAATCACAATATTGTCTTTTCACCGCTGTGATGTGTTTTATTACTGTGTTATCGTCATATCCCAAATGTCACAAACAGGGACTGTAAGGTCTACAATAGCGGAATTCAAGAAGTCATGGGACCAACAGAAGGCAGGCTGCAGATCATTTAGGAGCTAGAGCTTATGTAAGTAAGCAAATGGGCATACTAGCTGGGACGGCGGATCTTTATCTGCCATCAAATTCTATGTTTCTAAGGCCAGGGACAGTCAGGGGCTTTTGGAAAGTCTCCATGAAATATGTACTGCATTATCATTATAAGAACTGAACAGTAGACCAGCAGAAAGAAAAAAATAAACTGTAGAAACACTTTACGGCAAACATATTTTAGTAGTTTTAAACTTTATTTTAGTGCACAGATGCTCTTTAAAGGGAGACACCAGCAAGCTCACAACGTACAGCAGCTGCTGCACAAACATCCAAGTAGGGCATTTAGCATTACAACAATGTTTTATTCATCTGTTGAGCTGTGATGTTTAGTTTTAAAGATCTGCGCTGTCCATAATCTCGCCAGAGCCACCCGCAGCCATCTTGTGCAGTCAGGTGGCTTCCATTGCACGGCTTATGCCAACGAAGTCTACCAACCAGTGGTAGAGGCGGTAGCCCTCATTAGCATAACCCACTTGACAGCTGTGGGCAGCTCAGACGAGATTATGGACAGTACAGATCTTTTAAACTAAACATTACAGCCCAGAAGGTAAATAAAACATTATTTTAATGCTAAAAGCCCTAATTGGGCATTTGTTCAGCAGCTGCTGCACGTTATGGGCATGCAGGAGCTTCCTTTTAATCAGCCAGTGACATCTCCAGGAACACTAAAAGACATATTAACACATAATTCTGTTTCTAACAGGAGTCCAACAGTGACATCATACAAGTGCGTGACCAAGGTGCAGTTTGAATTGCATTCCACATTCCATCTCCGGAGGCAACATCTCTGGCTGGAGATAATGCAGCTTGTAAGACTCACTATTAGACTTCTTTGGGGAATCACTACTATGGTGAATCATTGTTCCTTATGTCGTATTTTCTATATTTATCTTCCCCTCATTATTACTAAGTGCAGCAATGACAAAATGGGATATTGTGTACAGTACAGCATTGTTCTGTATAGAATTCCATCCATGCTTGTCAAAATGCTGTTGCACCACAGTTCAAAGGTTGTGGAATGGGACCGTACCCTTCTGTGGTACACCAGCATTCTAAAACCTCTAAAGACTGCACAAGTCCGTTTCATTCAGAAAGCAAAAGAACCACCATGTGTACGTGTCACATAATACTATACACTTTAAAAAACACAGGACGAGTATCTTTATGCACAACCAGTGAGTTCTGCCACCTCGGGGTTCTGATTCCCACGGACCTCTCGAGTCAGAAGGAATCAGAACCCCGAAGTGGCAGAACACATTGGTTGTGCATGGTTGGACATCCAGTATTCTGTATATTGCACACACCACTCTGCAACAAAGTGCCATGGTAATACAAGCTTGGTTTTGCTCATCTGCACTTATTACCCATGGTACTTTGTGACTGAATGAGGCGTGTAGTATAATAAAAGCCTGATGTTACTCAGTGGGTTATATGCCTAAATGTAATCCTTCCGATTTTGCAGGGAAGGCTCTAATTTTTATTTACAATGTACACATACAAATATGGCAGTTCAGGGGGGGGGATCCAACTGCTGACAGCAGCCATTTTCTTGTCTCATGGGCTGCTGCAGGACACTGTACATCTGTTGCACAACTGGTAATCTTCGTGATGCTCTCAGTCTTGCTTTCTCTGCTGCTGTCAGTGCAGTGTCAGAGAGCCATGGCTGCCCAGCCGATGATTAGCAAAGTCCCTCCATAAGGTGCCGCCTTGCTGAATGTGGGGTCCCCCGTTAGAGCATGGTAGTAAAAGACACCGCAGAACAGCACCATGCCAGATGTAAGCAAGCTGCCAGCCTGTAGGGAGAGGGAAATAAACATTTAAAATAAAATTTCTTTTACCCTACAAACTTTTTAACCCTGTAAAGCAGTCTGTGTCAGTGATTACAGTTCACAATGGAGAACCGGGGTTGGCCAGTCAGCACGACTGCTGCTCATGATGCCGATGACCCGGATTAGAGAACAAGTCCAGGACATCAAGGAACCCCTCTGGGGAGGAGGATAGAGCATCCCAGAAGGATGCTTTCCTCCTCTGACAGAGTGGGATCCTGTCAACCAACTGTACTGCCACCTGGTGGACCACACATGGCAGTGCAGCTGGAGCAGTACACTGCAGGAGGGAAGTGCCGAGACTGGCTCAGACAGGCACAGTCACATACCAGCGTGGAAAACACTGAGCCTTTGCTGCCAGCATCAGGGTCAGATTGGGGTACGGGGCCCACCTAGAAAATCAATAAGGAAGGGCCCAAGATGAAACTAATATCAGTATTCCACTTACATCTGATACACTAGCTTTGGGCTTGCATCTTACATTTACCCAAATACCCCATTTAATAAGAAAAAAAGATGACAAATCCAAAGATTTTCAGAGTTGAAGAAGCAGGCAGGTACTAAACAGAGGGGGGTCCACTTGGAAATTTCCAGGTATCCTGGTGGGCCAGTTCAACTGATCGGCATTCCTAGGGAGAGAGAAGTGTGCCATGTAAAAAGTGCGAGCACAGAAAGGCAAATGCAAAACAGCGTGGGCACAAAGTGCGACGAGAAAATAACAGTGATCACTGAAATGACACAACAGTGCCTCTCAATGAGTTTCTCGTTGGGGTTGCCCCACCCCATATGATAACTCAGCTCGGGAGTTGTAATTTGGGGATGGGGAGAAAGCCATAGGTGGCTGTGGCGACTGCTGTTTTCCAGGTCACTTTTGTACAGCACTGTTTTGCCATCCACTCTTTTGCACTCGCCTTTCAGCGCAATGAGAGAGGATGGGGAAACCCTGCAAGCCTGCAGGATGAAACTGCAGGCATTCTCGGCCCCAACGTACAAAGTGTCCTCCGCTTCTCGGAACTGTGCTGTTCAGTGGGGAGTCTACCCAGCTTCTCACCATCACCACCCCAGAGGGGGAGGTGCAGCCCAAGAGGAGGCATGGTAAGTAGTAAAAGACATGGATAGGGCTGGGAGGGCACCTGAAGTGCATTGGGGCCTCAGCAGGTGCTAGATGGAAAAACGATGGGGAAAAAAAAAGGAGAACTTGCAGGTTCCAGGATCAAATGCAGTCATCACCTTATGGAATGAACCTAGCAAGTTAGTTACCTACCCTCCCAGTGCTTCAGGCCCTCCAAACTGGGTAATCTGGGGGTTAATCAGAAATTAACTGCAAAGTGAGAGCAAAATAAGTTGGTACGTGACTGATCTTCCTGTCATATTAAACAACAAACCCCAATATAAACAGGATAAACTGGAGTCATTAGTCATTTTCGGGACCCCTCGATCAGCTGCCTTTATGTCACCCTCCGGCACAGGCTTGCTATTCTCCCCAGTGAGTACCGAGCAGGAGTAGTTATTTAGCATGCTGCTTTCTGCCTGTTCTCCTTTACTACCCTGCCCCCCTGTTTTTTTTCTCATATCTGAAGAACAGTTTTGACCCCCTCTGCAATTTTCAGCTCTGTGTCTGCCTTTGCCGTGACTGCTCTCTTGGCCTCTAGTCTTCTCCTAGTACTTGTCCCATTCTTCACCGCCCAACCCCCGCTTTTCATACACAAGAGTGCGATGTGCACATATATGAAACCCAAACAAACAGAAGAGAGAAAGAAATAAGCACTTTAGCTGGGATTTGAACCCAGGCCACCCAGAATATCATTCCGGATTTAGAAATGTTAGGCGGGTATTATTTTCGGAACAGTATTTCCTAAAATGAGGCGAGTAAAATAGGTCAATATTCCCATCATCTGGAGCCCTGCTCATACTTGTTTCTCTCGATAACTGTTCTCGTGCATGTTTTTGTTGCCTTGGGAACAGTCCCTTTTATAACCACCCATCTTTCCTCCACTTCTTGATGCAGTCTACCCCATCTAACGCATCCAGCACAATTTCCCTCATGTGACTGAAACCCGCCCTCCTGAAGTCTAGCATGTCAGCCTCACATGAGGGCCTACAGATGCCCAGGGCTGCCTCTAACCATACAGTACTGTGGTCGCTGGGCCCCAATGGTTCCCCATCCCGTCCTCCAGCTTCTCATTCAGTACACCTAGAATGGCCGACTGTCTAGTGGGATCCCTGACCTTTTGTACCAACATGCAGGGCCAGGTTTCTAGCGCTCCTGGCCACTGGGATGTTGATGTCTGGTAGGTTGTAATATCCCACTAGTACAACCCCCCCCGCCTCACTTAGGTACGCAGTTCCTCATCTTTCTTCCTGCCCCAGTGGCCTGTACACCACTCTCATGAAAGTCTTCCTACCCATCAACTCTGCAAGCTGAACCCACTGTGATTCTACCTCCCCTTCCCCCAAATCGTACTTTCTTCTGCCTCATTCTCTTCTCTGATGTAGACAGCTACTCCTTCACCTCTACCCACCCCTCAATCACACTTATATAAAGGAAAAACCTGGAAAATATGTCCCAGTCATTGTACACCCTGGCCCAAGTTTCTGTAATGGTCACTAGATCCAGCCCAGAGTCTGCCACCCAAGGCTGGAGCTCACTAGTCTCATTACCCACACTCCTGGCACTAAGGCATACCACGCTCCAGCATACATCTGCAAATCTAGTGGTTCTCACTTGCCCTCCCCATCACCCTTCTCTGATAACCTTGGTATCCTGTGTTTCCCCTTTCTTTTCACATCTATTGTGTCCACCTCACTCTGTCCCCTGGACTATTTCCTCCCATCTATAATTCCCTGAACACTTTATCCCCATCCCGGTTGGCGGAGGGAGGCGGCTTCTCTCTAGATTCCCCTCTCCACAGCGGAATCCCCAGCACCAGCCTCCCCCACAGCTAGTTTAACCATCTGCTAATGTAGATGTCAAACTTCTACTGTAATGCCCTAGTCCCTCTCATGTGAAGGTCATCAACTTTGAAGAGCCTTCTGTCCCAGATGCCCCACCCTCAATCCCCTGTAAAGTTGTACCCCTGTTCCTGACACCACCCCTTCAAGCACACATTAAACTCCTCGATCTCTACCTCCCTTACTCTATCATTCTCCCACCCGAGACAGGCTGTCCCCAGCCTCTGGAAGTCTATTCACTGGTTCCACAGGCAGATGTGCCCGATGATTGGTGCCAAGATGTCCCAGCATTCCCTGTTCCATGGCTGATGCTCCAGGAAGGCAGACTACCCCCCTTACCTTCCAGCACATCACAACAGAGCCTCCTATCACTGAAATCCTCCTTGCCAACTTCTGCCCCCCTTCTCCTGGGTGTCACCACATCTCCCTCTCTGCCAGCACCACCGCCCCACAGACACCCCTGCCTGAGTCAGGCACTTGTGCCTATTTCGGGGTGGGGGTGGGGGAGAGCAGTCAGCCACTGGTACCTCATGGGAAGAGACGACTGTTAGGAGACCATTCCTAACATCCGAGCACCTCCCTTCATCCCCTGGGCCAGTGGGCCTCAAAGTAAGTGGCAGTGCTGAAGGGGGCACAAGCTTAGTAGGAGTCGCAGCTGGAATCCTTCCTCTCCAGCTGCTGCCTACTGAACATGGAGCTCCCTCAACGTCCTGCAAATTGGACAGTGTCCCCTTCTCCAAAGCATAACCTTGGAGACAAGTAGTATCCCACAATCCCTACAGCTAACTGCCTCTCCACTCATTCAATGCCTCTGCTATGTACCTGAAGTTAAGTTACTTAGTATGTAATACTAGGCTAAGATGTCTTCACATGCTGCAGCCTCTTACATGGATTCTTATGGCAAAAGAAAAAATACTTTATAATTACACAAATATAATCTCAAAAAAAATTATATAATAGATGGAAAGTTTAGAAATTCCAAATTTTGTCCGTCTCGTTTTAATTGTGAACAACTCAAAGTGGCAACTTTGGGAGCAAATTCTGGTCACTTCACATAGGAAAAAGGCTTCTGAACCTGGTGAAAACTTGGCACTTTGTGAATCTGGCCTTACTGTTGGCTTCTTGGCACATCCCTACTTAGAATTCTAATACTTCCAGTATTTACCCTCTCCTTTATTCTCTTACTAACTCCATTAGCCTAAAAAAATTGGATTCTCTGTCACCTGGACTTCATCTACTCCAATGGCTCGTCTACAAGTGACATCAGAATAATCCCCTGCTTGTGACATCATCACCTATTCTACAGCAACTAGTTATGTCACAGGAGAGGATTGGGACATCACTTGTAGACATGCAGCCAGAGCAGATGAAGACCACACGGATTCTGTTTTGCTGAAGACTGCAAGAGAAGAAATTAATTATATGAAATAAAAAACAAAAGGCAAATATTTAAATGCAAGTTAAAAATAGAATTTGAATCAATGTTTCGACCATAGGTCTTCTTCAGGAATTATCTATAAAGGGAACAAAAAAGCAAAGTTAGACAATTCCTGAAGAAGAGCCAAGATTGAAATGTCAGTTGTAGCTATTTTCAGCATTTATTTATTTATTTTGGTACAAGCAGTCCACACAAGGACACAGCATGCTTTTGTTTTTGTTCTTCTATGATGTAAACTAATCTGCATGTACTGCAATCACCGCAGTACTTAAACTATTCTTGTTCTATCAGAATGTTTTACTGGCCTCATGCAAAAAATAAATTTGTGCACCATGTACTTGCAATGTCAGGCTAATGCCTACTTCAGACTCTGCTGTGTCTCCTACCAGGGTTAAAGTGTAGAATGAGGAGTTGTACCAGTCTGTCCCAACAAAACTACATACCAGCAATGGTTTGCGACAGTGTGGTATCCCAAGCAAAGCCAGGCTATGAAGGAAATGATACCTGTTTGCAGTCTCGAAGAGCTGAAAAACAAAAATACAATGGCAGTGTTACCGAAGTCATGTGCAGGTCTCGTACTGAAGCGTTATTAGTGTCAATAGGCAAGGCATGCCTCCCAGTTGTTTCACATTGTTGAGGGCAGTCTCATTTTACCACAGAGACACCCTCTGTCCCACAGAGAGCATGCTCTCCCAGATCTACACCATCATATACTATGGACCTAGTTCCCGGTACTGTATCGTGAAAAAACACAAAAAAAACCCAAACAAACTAGACATTCCATATTAAATGCAATGCAATTTCCATCTTGCTTCGCTAGAATTGTGAGTCATAACTGGAATCTCCACCCCCTCCCCACCCACCGCATTTCTGCCCAATTCCAAATGATAAAGTAAAATCCACCAATACCCATTCAAGCCCCACCACCCTACCCATTCAATTCTTAGTCATCGTCTTAGAGGACCTGGCACCATAAAACGACTGATTTTTCACCTGCCAAATGCAGTGAGATCTTTATTCTCTCTGCCTCACTGCAAGACTCACCTGCTGGCAAGGCCGTGCCAGTAACGTTTTGTACAGATGGGCAGGATTACCAGCATCTGGACCCAGCAGTTACACAGACAGGAAGAGGATCTTCCCGCTGCATGTCAAGTCAAGCCACTGTGGACTGGATTCATACAGCATTAGTTTAAATGTCATGACTAAATCAGCAGTTTGTATGAAGATTTAAGAGCGCCTTTCTAGTGCTCAAAAGGAGAAACAGCTGTCTGAAGTTCCAAAGGATTGGAGGGTGGCGGATATGGTTCCACTCCATAGGGGGGCAAGGATCAGGCAGGGAACCACAGACCTGTTAATCGTCATACACGAGGACATGAGGAAGGACTTAAAGATGCTTGAAAAATGGTCTGGGACGTGGCAGCTGAAATTTAATGCCAAGAAGTGCACTATGATGCACTTGGGGAGTAGGAACAGAAGAGCAGGGTACACTCTAGGTGGAGAGGAAATCAAAGTAACAGAACAGGAGAGGGAGCTGGAGATCATAGTCTCATTAAACCTTAAGGTAGGAATCCAATGCAGCAGGGCAGCGGGAAAGGCCAATGGAATGTTGCCATGCATAGGCAGGGGCATAACTAGCAGGAGGAGGGAGGTAATAATGCCCCTTTACAAAGCCATAGTGAGGCCGCACCTGGAGTATGGGGTTCAGTTCTGGAGGCCACATCTCTGCAAGGATATAGATACTATGGAGAAGGTTCAGAGAAAGGCAACCAAGATGGTGGAGGGAAAGTCATACGAGCAGAGGTGTAAGGAGCGGGATCTGTAAGTGCTGGAGACAAGGAGGGAAAGGGGAAACATGATTGAAATCTTTAAATATGTAAAGGGGCTCAATAAAGTGGGAGAAGAGGGTTTACTTAAAAGGAAGGAGGGGGTCAGAACTAGTGAGCACAGCCTCAGACTGCAAGGAAAAAAAACACAGGGGCAATATGAGGGGACATTTCTTCAGAGAGGGTGATTGAGCCCTGGAACAGATTACAAGATGGAGTGGTGGCGGCTAAATCGGTGAAAGAATTCAAGAGGGCATGGGACAAGCATATGGGTCTGAGTATTGGGGGGGGGGTGGGGGCTAGCAAGAAGGGGAGATATAGGGGGAAAAGGGCAGAATAGATGGGAGGGTATGGTCCTTTTCTGTCGTCAAGCTTCTATAATTCTATGAACTGGTTAAACAGGAGACCGCAGAAGGTTATGGTCAACGGTGGATAGGGGCCATGTTGTGGATTTGATCTACTTCAACAAGGCTTTCAACTCAGTGCCTCACAGACGCTTGCTGAAGAAGATGGAAGATATGGTGTAAGGTCATAGTAAACTGGGTAGGTAACTGGTTAAAGGGGAGGCAGCAGAGGGTTATGGTCAATGGGGTCAAATCAGAAGAGAGGGAGGTCACAAGCAGGGTACCACAGACTTGAGTCCTGGATCCAGTCCTCTTCAATATGTTCATCAGCGACACTGGTGAGGGAATCTGGGGCAGTCTGTGTCTTTTCACAAATGACACCAAGCTCTCTGGGAGGGTGGACAGCGACTAGGGAATTAGGGAAATACACAGGGACACTGGTGAGGGAATCTGGGGCAGGCTGCATCTTTGCAGATGACACCAAGTTCTGACAGTGACAAGGGAATTAGGGAAATGCACAGGGACTTACAAAAGCTAGAGGGGTGGTCTAAGGTTTGGCAGTTGAAATTCAACGCAATTAAGTGCAAGGTAATGCACCCAGGGAACAAAAATCCCAGGACAGAGTACTTGATGGGTGGGATGAGACTTAGCACTATAGCTAAGGAATGGAACCTTGGAGTTATCTCATCGGTGACTCCCTCAAACAATCGAGTCAGTGCAACAAGGCATACAGCAAAGTGAGCAGGATATTGGGTTGTATCGGGAGGGGTGTTGATAGCAGAAGAGGTAGTACTTCTCTTATACAGATCCTTAGTGAGGCCACACGTGGAGTACTGCACCCAGTTCTGGCGTCCTCACCTCAGGAAAGTTAGGATAGGCTGGAGACTGTGCACCGCAGGGTGACGAAAATGATTCAGTGCTATCAGAACAGGTCCTATGAGGAGCACCTTGAGGCACTGAACATGTACTCACTGGAGACCAGAAGGGAGAAGTGAGATATGACTGAGATGTTCAAGTGCCTACATGCAATTAACAAAATCTGCGGGAACTACTTAGCTTGAATATTAGTTGGCGGTCAAATGGACATGAGTGGAAACTAACAGGAGGGAGGTAGAGGAAGGATAAGAGGAAGTATCATTTTACAGAAAAGAGGGTGGAACCATGGCACAGTCTACCAGCCAAAGTGGTATGTGTAAAAACCATTGGTGGTTTCAAGCACGGTTGGAACAGAATGAAGGGTACAGTGGTTGCTCAGGACAGCAGAAATTGGGAGGGAAAATAAGTCCCAGGGTTAAACAGGGAACTCGGGCAGACTGGATGGACCATAAGAGGCTCCATTATGAAGTCCCTCCATTGCGGTTTAGAATTTTTAAATTTAGCCCCCCAGGGAAGGGGAGGGATCGTAATTTGCCCCGGGGGACTAGATGCCCAATCTCTCCCACTTCCTGATCACTAGCTCCGCCCCCTTGCTCCAATATTTTGTGATGTAAAAACAGGGAGAGCGCGGGAGTGTGCTCCATGCAAGCTTATGGAGTGTTTTTTTGTTTTTTCTTTTTAAGTAAAGCTGATGCCATCTTCTGAAAAAAAAAAAATTTAAGGCCAGGGTTCAACTAACAGGAGCATTGCTAGTCATGTCCTGGCCACGATTTGCTCCAGAAATCAGATTACAATTGCAAACTTGGCTTTTTTTTTTTTTTTAATTTGTATGCTTTCTTTCCTGAGCTCACAATCAGCCCCCCTTCGGTACTCAATCCTGCCCAGCTCCATCACCTGCCTTCCCTGGAAAATCTCCCATGGATGACCTCATGTGGGAAGGGCTGTCAGGGGCAACCCCCCTACCCACTGTTGTGATTTGGTGGGGGAAGCAAGAGCTACGATCGGCAGTGCAAAGCCTGTGGCAAGGCAGTGGACAGCATCCTGTGTGGTCAGGGGATCTGTCACTTTTCTCCTCCCCCCTTTACGTGTCACTGAGAAAGTGCGACCAACAGCATGGCATCACAGCGATGACCCACCACCCCGATGCAGGCTCATGCCTGTACTGCCACCCGTGGTCACCCAGGTGGCTCTATTAAGGCGGAGTACAAAAGCCCTCCCACCACTGAGGTGAGCATCCTTGGGACGCTCAGTCATCCTCCCCCAGTCTGCCCTTCAGTGCACCAGGTTCGTTCTTGAACCCGGGTTGCTGGCATCAGAAGCGGCAACTTCACTGCCGAGCCGACGGACCAGTTGTTCAAAATCTGCCTTTAAAAAAATTAAAGACGCTCCATAACCTTGTATGGAGCACGCCCCCGCTATTTTTACGTCACAAAATGTCAGAACGCAGAGTCGGCAATCGGGAAGTGGAAGGGATCGGGCAGCTAGCTCCTCGGGGCAAATTACGATTCCTTCCCTTCCTTGGGGATTTTAAAAAGATGAGATTCCAGTGCAGACTATCCCAGGGCAGAATAACACTCCCAGACCCCAAGCCATTCTGGCTGAGGGCATGGTTCTTGAGGAGTTACAATTTTCAGGATTGGATCTTTCAGAGGAAGTTTAAAAAGGTTCACACAAGAATCCGTTCCTTTTTATTAAGGTTGTTGGAACATTACAACTGTACTGCAGTTCCTACAATTGTAAGTTGGTACTGTTTGACAATTTTTTTTTTTTACAACTCTGATTTCAATATGTTTGATGTTTTTAAACTTCTGAAAAAAAAAAAAAAAAAATTCTAGTAACCTTTTTAGCTAGTTTCACTAGCTGCTGCTCCCCCATGGCTTGGAAACAGATCAGAGTAATGTGGCTAGGGTGGCGCACAGCTGCAAGTTTGAACCTACGTTCCAGATTCTAAAATGTTCATAGATTCTGTTCTCCGGGGCATCTCTCAGAGTCAAAATGACTGCTAACTGTAAATATAGTGAGGGATCTCTTAAGAAGAAACATTACTAGAGTATTTTTTTTTTTAACTGAGCTCACTAGAAGTATGGGCACAATACTCATGTGGTATGAAAAACCAACATATCATATATATATATATATTTTTTTTATTTAATTAGGCAGACTATTGCTCTATGCATCACATCTAATATCATAAGATAGAAACTCTAACAAAAGGGGAACATAAATGCCACGGAATTTTTCAATGTAGGTTTACCCAGGGCAGCTCAGCAGAGACACAGTATCTCATGTTCAGCAGGATTCTGCTTTTACCCACTTAGCTGGGTGGACTGGAGCACTGGGATGGTGGTAAAGTTAAATTACTTGCTGAAGGTCACAGTGCATCAGTCGTGGGGTTTTGAACCTGGTTCTCCTAGCACACAAGCTTGGGCTCCAATTACTAGACCACACTGCCCCAGCCAGCTAACAGAAAGTACCAATGTCTTCCTTTTGGCTCAGCAGGTTACACACTCACTTCTGAGGCAGGAAGATTGGAAGGTTGTGGGTTCTAGCCCCACACCAGGAACTTGGGGTAAAATCCCAATACTGACACTGTAGTGCAGCATGAGGGGGTGCTGCACTCCTGATGTGCAGTCTTCAGGATGAAACATTAAACCAAGGTCACGTCTACCTGTTCTGGTGGATGTTAACGATCCCATGGCACTTCTCGAAATAAGTAGTGGGATTTCCCCCATGCCCTGGTCAATTCCCCCCCCCTTCACTAAAAATTCCAACAGCTTAAAGAGCAACTGTTTCGGTTCTGATCCCCAGAAGCATAAAAACCCCTTACCGGGCTCTGAGTTCACTGGTGCTAGAATTTAGTTTTTTTATGTGCCCCCATTTAGGAAGGGAAGGGATCGGATCGTAATTTGGCTCTGTGGAGCCGTGCTGATCCCTTCTACTTCCTAGTACCACTTCAGTCTGAGGTCTGCCCCGATCCACCCCCGTGCTATCACGTTTTGTGATGTCCCTATACAGATAGCACAGGTGGTGCGCCCCACAGACATAAATTGGGCTGTTTTTCCATAGTAAAATTGTGTAGTTGAGATGGCTATTAGGAACAAATCAAGAAGGACCTTCTTAGTTAAGCAGTGCCCATGATTTGTTCCGAACAGCCATCTAAACTACACAGTTTCTACTTTGAAAAACAGCCCCATTCATGTCTATGGGGCACGCCACCTGTGCTATCTGTATAGTGACATCGCAAAACGTGATAGGATGGGGGTGGATTGTGGGCGGACCTCAGACTGAAAAGGTACTAGGAAGTGGAAGGAAACATCGCAGCTCGGCTCTATGGAGCCAAATTACAATCCCTCCCCTTCCTTTCCTAAGTGGGGACACACAAAAAAATTTAACTCTGGTATCAGTGGATTCGGAACCCGGTAAGGGGTTTTTATGCTTCTGGGGGGACGTTTTGGAAAACAGCGAGTTAGCAGCTCTTTAATCGGATTCAATAGGTCATCCCTCATCCCCTCCCCCAAAAAAAAGAAGGATATTTTGTCTATTACAAAAATAGTCCGAGGTTGGATGACAAATTGATAATCATGAAATAATTTTTTGGCTGGCCCAGTGATGTGGAGAGCGGAGGCATTGGTGCCTTACCTCCTGCCACACCAGCGACCCATGTTCGGTCTTGAGCATGGGTTGCTGGGGGGGTCGGCTGGGGAGGGAGGGAGAGATCAAGCATCCGGAGGACTGCTCTCCTCTCCGGGGTGGCTTGGCATTCCCGCCAACTGACTGCTGTGGGTGGAGACCAGAGGGTATTCTGGGTCCAAGGGCATCAAAGAAGGAAGGCTGCTGCAGGACTCTGCAGCACATGCACGCCAGCAACGAGGATGGGAGAAAATGGAAAAAGGGATGCTGGCAAGCTCTATGATGCCCGTCCGGCGTAATGGACCCAGAGAGAGCAAGACGAAGCCTTGCCTGCCAGCGCCCAGGAGAAAAAAGCTCTACAGAACAACAAAAGAAAAAAAAAAAAAGGCTGTTTTCTGTTTATAAGGTTAAATTCTGTATAACTTGCTTTTTGTTATCAATTTAAATAATTGTATTTTAACTGAATGTTATTAACTGCAAAAAAATAAACATTTATTAAAACAAAAGTACTAACTGGCTAATGTTAAAACTGAACAACCACTTAACTCCATTCTAACTGTACTTTTTGTTTTCAGCATGCATTAGCTAGAGAAACAGTGCCCTTTCAAGTGCAAAAGCATTATCTGTATAGATGTGCGTTTGGGTACTTGCGAGTCCATTCACCAAGATAAATGCACACAAGTGTAAGCTGTTTACAAGGCCATTTTTTTCCTTTATAGAGGAACTTTCAGCTCTCCTGAAATAATGCTGCGGGACCTAGAGGTACTGATAAAGCAAATCTCAACATAATGAACTGTATCTGGTCAATCCATCGCCCCCCCACCCATGCTAGCCAACTCAGATTCACGGAGTTTCCCAGAGCCAGCCCTCTGATGATGCACACAGAAGGCTAAGCGTCAGGACAGCTATGTGACTTCTAAAGCATTTTAATATAACAGTAAAATATAGGGTTATTCAGCTACTATCGCTCACACTTTCCTCAGCTGTTCATTAGCGCCTGAATAATGCACTATATTTTACTGTTTGTTAAGAATGTGCTAGAAAGCACAAAGACATCCCCTTCAACTTGGCCCATCATACACGTCATCAGAGGGCTAGCTGTAGGGGACACAGAGAACTGTAGTTGGCTGGCACGATGGTAGTGGAAATCACAGGATCCAGCAGATACAAACAATGTAAGTGGATTAAAAAAGTCACTATATTGTGATTTGCTTCATTGAGAACGTGAGTAGAGATAAGCGAAGCTGAGAAAACTCTGACAGAACTTCACGAAGCTTGAATTGCCAACTTTGCAACATTTTTTGAAAGGCAAAGTTCACTTTTTCCGTGAAGTGACCAAACTTCACTCACGAAGTTGACACTTCACAGGTAAAAAGTGTCACTTCACCTGCAAACAATGATGCGAAGTTGAAGGTGGTGGTGCCAACAGGAACTTCGAAGATTCCCAAAGTCAAAGTTTCACAACTTTGTAGCAACTTCGCCAATGAAGTTTAACTTTGGTGCACTGCCAATCTTTAGATCTTGCAGCATTATTCCACGAGAGCTGAGAGTTTAATATTTATTATTATTATAGTATTCTGCTGTGCCGACCCCACGTTGTCCCTCCTGAGGGCCAGTGCCCATCCAGACTTATCCTTTACTAGTCTAGCAGCTTCGACTTCCCTCAGCTTTTACTTTTTATATTTAAAGCAGCAACGAAACATGCAACAAAGGAATGTGCATCAAAAAATGTTTCTCCAAAAAGCTAGTTTCAGCTACATGTTAATGCAGCTATTGGCATACTTGTCAAATCTACCTGTCTAAGCACTTCCCATGCTGCACATCATAGTTTTCTTGATCCTAGCCCTTACCAGGTCTACAATGGTATTTCTAAGCCAAATGTGGCGGCCATCTTTTTTGAGGAAATAAATAAATAATGCATCAATAAAAATTTTGGTGGCACTACAGCATTGTCCACCAGATAAAACTGAGAGGTCCTGCACTCTTTTATAGTAACAAACCAAAAAAATAAATCGGGTCACATTTGTTGCCCCGCTTCATTGCATTGCTACTTTAAAATATATTTCGGACCAACAGCACAGCGGTACAGCAATCCAGTGGCAGATTTATTTTTTTACCATTAAAAATTTAGAGCGTGTCACCTGTAGAAACAAGCAGCATCTACCTGCTGAAGTTAGTCAAAGATGGAAAAATGTAATATGCACCAGAGTCAGGGTGCACATAACACTAGTGTAAGTGATTCCCCACTGACAGCGAAGAGCGATACAGAAATTTATACCTCAGGGTCGCTAACACATTTTAAGGCCAGTTTCTTATTTAAAAGATCATTGACAGGCTTTCAGAATTTGGGCTTACCGTCCCCTTCAAGTAATTAAGCGCCTGGTCAGACTGCAAATCCGAACTCCAGTACCACGATTCTGGGGTCTCCTACTATAACCCTGCCCTTAAAACACAGTTTTGATTATGTTAATTGGAAAGTGAGGCATCAGCATGTTCACTGGCTATAACAGTAGAATGGGAGGTTGGGGAGGGCACCTGTACAGTACCATCATGTAGCTTAGCAGGCAACTTTCAGTTCTGAGGGTAGTACGAACATACGAAATTTGCCAGCAGATAAAGGCCTAGAGGTCTATCAAGTCTGCTCGAATGTGCAGCTAGCTAGTACTGTGTCTCTCCCCCAAACTGCATTCCATCGATCTCCTGCCAAATTTACATACCTTACTAAAAACCTACTTCTTGTCCTCTGACCTATTTCAGTCCCCAGGCTACTGCACAAACTACTCTAGGCCTTCTCCTTCGCCACCCCCCCCAATGCCTTACTCTCCTGCCTGAAGGGCTGGTTTGCCCTCCGGCACCCAGCACAGGAGTCGGCTGCCTGCTACCCGCAAACTGTAGCTGTACCTGTAATTTTTATATTGTAAATAGTATGTCTGTTCTTTGTTCAATACTACTCTTTACCTGTCAATGGTTAACTGAGCAGCGGCTGCTGCTCACAAACTCTGTATAGTTGCTGGAGCCACACTGACTGTTACTGTTCAACGCTGTGTATTTACTTGTCCTTACTGTGACCTTTCTGTATTTGTGCCAGTCTCTGGCCCGGGCCATGCCTGAAAAAGGTCCTTGGATTAGTGCACCAACCCAGTTAACAAAGGAATAGATACATACATACATAATAAATATACTTCCTAAACTGAAAGTAAGTTTGTTATTTTTCAAGTTTTACCAAGAGCCATTAATAGCTTGGTTTAATACAAGTGCTGGGGCAAGGGGCAATACAAGTGAAAGCAACACCATGAAATGCAACAGCATAAAACTAAAATACGGTATTAATACAATAAAGTACAATACATTAGAGTTGGCCAGACACAAGGTATAGGCAATTAGTAAGGATAACACAAAATAAAGACGAAAAAAACAACACAGAAGGTACAAGTGCAATACAGTACTGGGAGCATGCATTAGCTAAAGGAGCAGATTACTACCACTACAAAAGTGCCAGAGTTAGACCAGAGCCAGCTGGTAGTAAATAAGGAGCAGTTTAAGTCACACAGAATGAGGTTCTAGGGTGGGTGGGTAGTTGCGTGGAGGGGCTGGACGTAGGGGGCATTAACAAAACATGGAGTGCTACAAGTTAGCTTGCTAAGTCACATTAACCCGCCATTTTGTTTCTTTTGGGAAGGCATGGAAAAAAATCACTTCAAGTCAGTGCTATCCTTTTGCTAGCTGAAGTATAATGTTTTGTTAGGTCCTGTGCAGGAGAGAAAGGATGATAACTTGAGCCGAACCCACGGCCAGCCAATCCCTTCCACTTCCTGGTTTGCCGTCCCCATACTCAGACGTTTTGTGACGTCTAAGGAGGGAAAGTGTGGGAGCACGCCCCATACAAGTCTATTGGGACAGTTTTCAATACATATGTTTAAGCAACCCTGAAGAAAAATGAAAGCCACCGCTCAATTAATAGTGGCAATATTAGTTGAGCAGTGGCTTTCATATATAATTATGCACTGAAAACTGTCCACATAACATTTAACTATGGACTGAAAACTGTCCCCATAGACTTGTATGGGGCACAACTCCATGGTCTCCATGCTTAGATGTCACAAAACGTCTGAGCGCGGTGGCAGGGGCTGGTGGACCAGAAAGTGGAAGGGATTGGCTGGCCGTGGGTTCAGCTCCAGTTACAATCCCCTCCCTTCCACACAGGACCCGATTTAAAGAAAAAAAAAATGTTTTTTTTTTGCCAGCAAAGGGCTAGCGCTGATACTAATGGGCTATAAAACCCAAGAAGCCATCTTTAAAAATGTCTTTAACAAAGGATTAAACAGCAGTAGCACATGAAGTCTGGGGACAAGGTCCTCTTTCCATGTGTATTAACCCAATAATAAAGAACAAAGGGTACAGAAATACAGATAATATACAATATAGGCTGAATTGTGTTTATGTTTTTTTTCTAAGTTCTCAGAAATGACAGTATCACTTCAATGTTAACAGGACACTCCGAACCATATTCTCCCATCGAGCATGCTGTAGCCATTTTTTCCATGATGCCATCTTTTCAATTTCTTCCTGGAGGAAAGACTAAATGCAGCGGATTTCTTGGTAGGCATCACAAACTCCTTTACAGTGAGCATACATGTGCTCTAGTCTCTGCTGCACAAGCTAAAAAGCAATACATACAACCATATTCGCACATGGAGTTAATACACTGTTTTAAAACCAGTCCAATATTCTACTACTACAGCAAGTGCAGATTTGCTCCTTTGATGTTAGCATGAATGACGTCGGTGCCATTTTATGACTGGAGCGGTGACTCAGCGGCACTGAACACACTCCCAACCCCCCACAGATGTGGTTATCCATCTTGGCAGAATGGGCGACTGTTTTCAGCTCTGTCCGTCAGCAGCAGCTGTCCACAGTCTCCTCCAGTATCGGGGAACTGAATCCCTCATGGATTGCACACCCCCCCACAGCAGGGCCAGGAAGGGAGTGCTGTTCTCCCCCACTCAGAACACAAAATCCAGGCTGTCCCCAGAGCCAGAGAGAATGAGCGGGCCATCGGCGTGATGGCCAGGGCTTCATGATGCCCCTCCTCCATTTTTCCTCCTGTTTTTCTCCTCTGGGCACCACAGACATGCAATGAGCACATTCTGCGAGCTCTGCCTCCCCAGTGCTCCGAACGTGTGCCCTTCCACTTGCTGTGGCTCACACGCACTACCACCTAGATTCCTCCATGTGGCAGTCAAACGGCAAGGCACAACACCCCGAGGAAGGAGAGCAGTCCTACGGATGTTCAATCCTGCTTCTCCCGGCCGACCCCCAAGCAACCTGCGTCCATACCCAAACCTGGGTCGCCAGTGTGGGAAGACGTTATGCATTCATGGCGCCTCAACCCTCTGTACCACCAGGCCGGCCGGCACTGGATATTCTAACAGTTTTTCAAGCTATCAGATGCTACAAAACTATGTTGACCCTTTCTTAATCATTCTCTGCCCGCCTTGTGAAAGTCCCTGCAGCCCCTTTTTCATACTCTAGATCCTAAACGACCATCAGTTTCTATTTTGAAAACAACGGTACCCTTCTTTCCTGGCCAACTGTTTGCTTTTGAGCTTTTTAGTGCAACTCCCCCACCGGGCTCCCCTTGTTTAACCATCAGGGCTTCTTCTCTCACCACAATGTCTAGGGGTTACAGAGAGGGGTGGGAGGTTACATTCTGTGCAAGAAGAGAGGTTTTAAGGAACAAACCTCCAACCAAAGCCACCATACACTAGGTAGACTAGCCTGTTATACAAAACAGACACCCAAGTGTGACAACTACCTGGCACACACCTGGCAGGGACCAACTGCCATGGCCAACAACCCGGGTCCCTGGGAGAAAACGTTTGGCTCAGGACTACACTAGGTTTGCACTTCTCGACGGGGCACCCAAGTAACTCCAGACACAAGGAAGCAATAATATCACTGTCCAATCCAGGTTGGGATTCTTGAGTGTTGCTTTTATTCACATAAAGTAGGAATAATCACAAGGCGAAGATGGGCCCCCATAGGGCTACACACACTGGTAATGCAGATACTGAGGTACAGACATTCTCGAATTCCCATTTAGCATAGGATGAAGAAAACACACTCTGGTGAACACACTGGTTCCTATTTGAAATTGGCACACATGGCCAGGTACTGGTACAGTTCCCATTTGGCTAAGCACACACGGCCAGCACTAGGACACTTTCCCATATTTCATGAGGATGAAGGTGGAGCACATCCAGGCTCAGAACTTTCAGAACCCACTATACTGGGGTAAACTGAAATGAAAACAACCCACATCCAGGGGTAAACACTTTTCTCAGGCATTAGATAACTGCAGTGAAGAAAAAGTAAAAGGTGCCCTTCAGAACCCGTAGAGGCAAACTGGTTACTTCAGATGGGGGGGGGGTCTCCCACCTTTTGTTTCCAAGCTTATACTCTGCCATTCATCTGGTTAATAACACCACACAACTGAGGAAAAACTGTAGCTGTTTTCCTGAAATGTATATCAAACTTAACATACAACACACACACACACACACACACACACACACACACACACCTCTCGGAGGTGTCAGAATTAAAAGTTCTGTACATGGACAGTCACATACTGGACTCCAACACAGGCAGAAAGCTTTTAAATCAAAGTCTAGGTGACAGGATACCTTTGTCAGAGAAAAATCACCTCAAGGCACTGCAGGTACTCCTGGGCTTTTCTCAGAAAACAAGATACTCACAAAGCAGCTTCAAGAGTCCAAAAAGGACCAGGGGATTGCTCCTGCATCCTGAAGTTCACTCCATCCCTCCTGGGATGGGGCACTGAGAAAACCATAGGACAAAGTCTCCACCACTTCCGGAACTGGTACAGTTGTCAACCACTAGGGTAAGAACTTACAAAACACAAACCGGTAGCTTTCTGATAGAGCTGAAGGAGGAGCTGCCCAACACTGCAGCCTCCTCCAGTGAACTCCAACTACAGACTCCCCAACATTCTAAAGCTAGCTCTACAGCTGCTAGCAGATTGTCACTTATGCAGCTGCGACATTTCTAAATAATGTCATCCCTACAAAGCTTAGCTGAGACCGAGAACAGAGTGAGAGTGTGAAACCCATTTAACTGGCATTTCACTAGCTGCCTTCCCTGCCTACCACTGATTCTAGTAACCCCTGGGAACAAGGGGGTTATGAAAAACTTGCTCACCGCAGTAATCATCTTTCTTCCATGGGGTCATTTAGCATCAGTAACTTTTTGCACTTAGCTGGCTAGTTGCAACTGCCCCGGAAGCGTGCCTTTTAAGACATTTTTTAATGAGTGTAGGACTAGCCAATCAAAAGACAGGAGGGGGTGTGAACTGACTGAAGGCTGTTAACTGCTTCAGAATTTTTTTTTTTTTTAAGGACAAACGAGGGCAAATGCCCCGAAAAAGAATTAACAGGATTCAAAAAACATGCAAATGTCCAAAAGTGGAAATAGAAACAGCAACGAGGTAAAAACTCAATAACAAAACACCAAATTTGGTAAAAGGTGATGTAAGAGCCCTTCTCAGACAGGTGAACCGGGGAGGAGGGGTGGGAGCTTACTGATGCTAAAAGGACCCCATGGAAGAAAGAAGATTACTGCGGTGAGTAATTTTTTCTTCTTACCCCAGGAGTCCTTTAACATCAGTAACTTTTTGCAGACTACCAAGCAGTACGCGGGCAGAGAACCTACTTAGGAAAGAGGCTCTGAAGAACCGCCCTGCCAAATTTGGCATCAGAGCTGGTCTGCACATCCAAACTGTAGTGTTTCCAAAGGTGTGCACAGATTTCCAGGTAGTTGCTTTGCACACATCCAGTAGGGGAATGTCCCTTGCTGCTGCAAGCAAGGCTGCAGTGCCCCTGGTGGAATGGGTCCTGAGCCCCATTGGAGGTTGTTGGCCAGCTTTCTCATAGCAGAATCTAATACAAGAGACCAACCAACGAGAAATAGTTCTCTTGGTAGCTGGTCTTCCTCTGCCTACATCCCCGTAGGTGAGGAACAACTGAGTGGAAGAGCCTCTGGACTGTCCAGTATGCTCTAGGTAGTGAAAGATGGCTCTTTTGACATCCAAACTGTGGAGCTTTTGTTCACCAGGAGTAGATGGCTCAGTAAAAAAGACAAGCAGAGTAATGGATTGGTTCAAGTGAAACTCTGAAACCACCTTCGGCAGAAATTTACCATTTATCCTGAGCTCAACTTTATCATTGTGGGGGATGATGTAATTCGGCTCAGTGCACAGGACCTGTAGCTCTGAAATCCTCCTGGCAGTTGTAATGGCTACCAGGAAGATGGTCTTCCAAGTTACAAACTTGATGTGGGCCATGGACATAGGCTCGAAAGGTGGATTCATGAGCCCATCTATGCAAAGGTTCAGGCTCCAAGGAGGAACAGGCTCCCTGGTTGAAGGCTGGAGGTGCAAGAGGCCTTTGAAAAACTTTAAAAATGTCATGGGAAAAAAATGATTTCTTCTTTCCCACCGAAAGGTAGGCTGAAATTGCCGCCAGGTGTAGCTTAAGTGAAGATGGTTTCAAGCCTAACGCCTGTAGGTGTACCAGGTAGTCTAGCAGCCGAGGGTCTGAAGCAGATAGGAGTTAGACCTTTTCGCTTCTGCACCACAGGGAAAACCTTTTCCATTTGGCTGCATAAGTCTTCTTAGTGTTCGGTTTTTTAGCTATCCTTAGTATCTTAAGGACCTGTTCAGAGTACTGTGAGGATGGAAACTCTAAATTCAAGAACCAGGCTTTGAGCTGAAGAGCGTGCATGTCTGGGTACTGCACTCCTGTCTGAGGAAGGGTCAGCAGGGAGCGAGTTGGAAGCAGGCAAATGGGCCTGTTGCAGGACAGTGAGAGAAGAAGAGGGTACCAGGCTTGCCTGGGCCAGTCTGGAGCCACTAGGATCATGGATGCAGGCTGCTGCCCGAGTTTCAGCAAACCCTGAATATCAGAGGAAAGGGAGGAAATGCGTATAAGAACCTCCCTGACCAGTCCAGGATCAGGGCATCCAGAGGAAGTGTTCCCAGAACTGGGGGCCTGCAACAGTACTGAGGAAGCTGAAAATTGAGGGGAGAGGCAAACAGATCCACGTCTGGTGTGCCCCATTGCTCGAACACTGTGGTTAGTACTTGCTTATTCAGTATCCATTTGCTCTGACCTTGACTGATGCGGCTTACAGCATCCGCCAGAGTACCGAGTTTGACTGGGAGGTGAATAGCTGAGAGGCTGACTCCCAAGGAGAATGCTAGAGACCAGTGCTTCAGAGCTTCCAAAGAGAGTATTCCTGATCTGGTACCACCCTGCTTGTTTATGTAGAACATTGCAGTGGTGCTGTCCATTTGAATTTGAACCGCCTGCCCTTCTATGCTGGGAGCGAAAACTTTGAGAGCTAGTAAGACTGTTCTGAGTTCTAAAAGATTTATGTGCAACTGTGACTCTTAGGGAGTCCAACTGCCGCTTACTGAGGCACAGTCTAGATGAGCTCCCAGCCCAACAGGGAGGCATCTGTGGTGATCACCTTTGTGGGAAGAGGAGCTTGAAATGGAACCCCTGCCTGCAAATTTGCAGGGTTCTTCCACCACAGCAAATTTTGGAGGAATTGCTCCCGACACCAGTATTAACTTTAAAAAATGTGTTGCTTCTCTGAGACCAGCGAGCTCTGAGGTAGGCTTGCAGGAGTCTCATCCTGTACCTGACCCCTGGGACTACTGCAGTCATAGTGGCCATATGTCCCAGAAGTTTGAGGAAATGTCTGGCTGGTCTTGGCTGTCCCTGGGTGAAAGAATCTGCCACTGAAAGGAAACTCTGAATTCTTTCCTGTGGGAGGAAAGCATATCCCTTCTGAGTGTCCAGTTGGGCCCCCTGAAGGTGAGCAGCTGGGTGGGTTCTGGGTGAGTCTTCTTGAGATTTACCAGGAAATCTAGAGACTCCAGAATGCATTCTGTGAGGGAGAAAGATTCCTTGACTTGGCAAGGAGACTTTCCTACGATGAGCCAGTCGTCCAGATAGGGGTAGAGAACGACATCCAGTCTCCTGACAGACCGAAGGGCATTGCAGTGAAATGACAGTGACCCGAAAGAAGTCTGAACCTGAGAAACTTCCTGTGAGATCTCCTTATGGGTATGTGGAAGTAGGCGCCCTTTAAGTCAAGGGAGGCTAGCCAGTCGCCCTGCTGTAAGGACTGTATAACCAGTGACAGAGTGACCATTTTGAATTTGCTGTAATGACAGACCCTTCTCCACTATCTCCAGCACCCACTTGTCTGACGAGATGAGGGACCAGTGCTGAAGACAGTGAGAGAGTCTGCCTTCACCGGAAATGGGGAGGCATCCTGGACACTCACATCAGGACTGAGAGGCAGGTGGCTGGGTAGAGGCGGATCTACTTTGGTCCCTTCTGCCCCTGCCTCTGAAAGACCCCCTGTACTGGCTATAGTCAGATTAGGGATAGGGACTGTAAGGCCTGGGAAACAAACTTCTGCCCCTACCGTCCCTGGGATGGGATCTCTGAGGAGTGGCGGGTTTAGGCTTGGATGAATGGCTCTGCCAGGAGGCCTTGTACTCATAGACCTTCTTCATGTAGTCAGTGGTTCTGTAATCAAACATATTGTGATCACAGGGAAAATCCATGGCCTTGTTCTGAGTGTCTGTGGTCAGACTGGTTGTTCTAAGCCGAGCCAAGCGTCTCAAGAGATATGGCATGGGCCATCACCCTAGAGGCTGCATCATTATTGTCATCTGCCATGTGGAATTGGTACATAGTAACTTCCAAGGCAGTTTCTGACATATCCACCAGCTCCTGTACCACAGAATCTGATCCGTTGCCGGCGATAGCCTAGACAGATTTCCAAAGGGCTTTCTGATATCTGGCTGTGAATGCCATGTAAGAAGAAAGCCTGATAAGCAGGGAAGCTGTGGCATACAATTTTCTTTGCTATAAAAAGTCAATTTTCTTGGAATCCTTATCAGGGGGAGAGGGCGACAGGGAGATACCAGCTTTCTCACAAGCTGCCTGCTGCACTATACTCTCGTGGCTAGGGTGTGCTGACAGGAACTTGGTACCATTTTTAGGCAATTTATATTTTCTCTCAAGCCACTCATCAACCCCTAGTACTGAAGCAGGGTGTTGAAGCATCTTCATGGTATTTTTTCTAAATGCATTATAGATAGGGACGACCAGGGTCTTTGAGGATGAAAGACCCTTCATCTCCCTATAATCTTCGTCTTAATCGACATCCTGGTTGGGCTCCTGTGTAGGAAGGTTCAGGGTATCCAGCATATTTTGTGTAAATGAAAACTTAGAGGAAGTATCCTCGTGGTCACCCGGGGGATCCTCAAGGCAAGGGTCTGGGGACTCTTGGGGCTCAAGGCCCTCAAAATCCATGTCAGGGGCATCATAGAATTGATCATCATCTGCGTCACCCTCACAGTCTACAGAACAGAGAACTGTGGAAGAGTGCTTGCCAGCCCCAGTAAAGAGAGGACCCATCTTTTGAAGGGTCTGAAACAGTTGCCATGCTTTTTCCATATCTTTCACTGACAGAAGAACCTGCGCAGTTTATAAGTGCTTTGTTTTTTCTGAATGCTTTAAGCTGCCTGTTGTCTCACTATCGGCTTTCCCAGGAGCAACGAAAGCATATCTGTCTTGACAGTTTCTTTTAGCTACTTCATCAGAGGCTTGATCAAGCTTCCTTTTTTCGTCACTTCTTATTTTTCCATTTGTGAGGAACTTCATCTTTGGAAGCTTTATTTTTTGACTGGGATCTGGAGGGTTCCTCAGCACCTCTGCTTTTGGTATTAGTATTTTTGAATGGCCCCTCGTCGGAAACCTTTGATTTATCCTCAGCCATAATTATTAAAGGTTTGTCTGCTATGTTCGCCAATTTAAGCAAAGCAAACCAGTTCTGGACCTATGAACTGAGTGCAGGTTTTTCTGAAAATGCCACCGGCCAGTCCTGACCCAGTTAATAAACTTTATTACCAGTGCCCTTTTTTTTTTTGCTGTAAAACTGGGATCTATACCAGTGCCAATTTTAATAGAAAACTAGTAATACTCAACTGTGCACAGGTGGCTGCTGTACCCTTACAGACAGTCCTGACACAGATGATACCAAGGTCCAGTAATAAAACAAAAAAGGTTTCCTCATAATTGCCAATCTAGAGAGAAACCCCCCAGGCACTGTTTAAGTTTGAAATCTACTGCAGGTGCCTCACAGTAAACCCCACAAGGTCTGAAGTAAAAAACAAGGCAACTGTCCCCAGTTTGACAGTTCCCACAAGAAATTAGTCAAAAATGAAGGAAACCGTTGAAAAATAAACACCCGTGATAAAAATCAGGCTTTAAAGTAAACAGTCACTGTAAAAAAACTCTAAATAGCGATGTCACGCTAAAAATAAAAAAAAAAAAATTGCGAAGTGCTAATGAAAAAGTAAAAGTTGTTGCTCAGCACACTAAAGGAAATGATTTATAAGAAAAACTTTACCCAGATAAGCACTAGGAGGCTGTCAACAAGGAAAGTTGAGACACCTCAGAGGCAATATGCTCAGTCCAGCTGAGAAAAAAATTCTGAAGCAGTTAACAGCCTTCACTCAGTTCACACCCCCTCCCGTCTTTTGATTGGCTAGCCCTACGCTAATTAAAAAAAAAATCTCTTAAAGGCACATCTCCGGGGCAATTGCACCAAGCCAGCTAAGTGCAAAAAGTTACTGATGCTAAAGGACTCCTGAGGTAAGAAACCAGTGTTACATGTTGGGGAGGCAGGATGGTGTAGTGGTTAAAGAGTACTGTGCTGCAAACCTGGAGAACAGAGTTTGAATCCTCCCGCCACCACTTGAATACAGTGCGTTTTTGAAAACTGAGAAATCATTGGCTCTACAGACATGACTCAGCATGGGTGTAATATGGTCCCATACAGCCTCACCCAAGATTACAATGCAGACTGTTTGGTGCTCAGTGCAGTATTCAGGGCTTGAATTAGCCCTAGCTGAGGGGACCAGTTTGACCCACTTCTTGTAAAGCTAGGGGTCAATCTGAATATCTGGGGGTTTAACATCTGCTATGGGTCTTGGTTCTGCATCTCAAGTGCAGTCCTTTCACTATGGGGGGGGGGGGCAGTACTGAAGCAAAACCTCTTGCACTTCAAAATCTTCCTCCCGTTTTCTCCCCTGGGCACCAGGTGTGTTCTAAAAAGATATGTGTCCTCTCTGTCCAAGCCCTGTAACTGTAAAAGGATTGTTGTATATTTGTGTGTTTTAAGTATTCCAGTATTGTATGACGTTTGCATTTTTGTATTTATTGTATATTATCTTTTGTGTTGTATATTGTGTATGCCAAGGTCACCATTGTAAATGAGCATTGCGCTATGGTCTTAACCTTACAGTAAACAAACAATCTTTTTCTGTCCCATTAGAAGACTTCAGCAGGGTGTTAACACAAACACTGCTTATTTTTGAATATCCCCACCAAAAGGTAAGCACGGTCTATACTGCTCTAAATGCGGATAGCACGCACTATTCCCAACTCTTCTGTGCAAATGCATAATTAAAAGCAAGCATTCAGAGCTGTCCAAATGCATCTCCAACTTCTTACCTCCTTTTGGTAGTCATCAGCATCACTGCGCCGGAATCCTAACAAGGAAAGAAAACAAACAACTTCACATATGGTATCTTGGACACAACACATGTTAGCCAGCAGGGAGTTAGGGTTTTCAACTCAATACTCTACAGCAAGAGTGGCTGAACATTATCTCTTATCTACAGCGAGCCAGGACAACCACACAGAGACCAATGCCAAAAGAGCTTTGCAGCAAGCTGTGAAAACCATAATATCCCATAGTGAGAAATGAAAATAATATTCCACAGCAAGCAACAAGCATGCCGGCCCCCCCCACAACCGTTTTCAGAGCACCACCCAGTCACAAGTATCCCAGCAGGCACTGCAGGACCTGTAGTGTTTTCTACTAGTACTGCAACTATGCTTGGAAACTCGCTATGGCTAGCAGCAAGTCATGTTTTTTTCTGGTTTTCCCTAAAATTGAGTACGCATCAGCATGTTATGCATGACGGCCACCGAACCCTCGCCACCATGGAGCCCTGAACAGCCCGGATCGACCCCAGTAGTACCCGGACCAAATGGTTATGCCTACTGGCGCTTTCTCCTTGGAAGAAGAGGACCATCCCGATGACGGAATATGTCGGGTTACCCAGGGGGTGCTACAGATATGGGGTGGCAGGTGCCGGCAAGGGTTGTGGGCGGCACAGAGGTCCTAGGTGGCCTGGAGTGACGGGGGGTTATACAATTTGGACCCAAGTATATTTGTAATTGTGGTGCAAACAGAATTTTTTTTTTTTTTTTTTTTTAATAAACGTTGACTAAGTAGCATTAAAAAAAACGGTCTGCTTTTAATCCCAGTTCTTCTGTTTTCATGGAAAAAGGGTGGCACTACCATAGTATCACATAGTAAGTAATGCCAACCATAATCAGGGCCCCCGGTGTTCCGCGGCAGAATTTTCTGATTTCTGCGGCAGGGCTCCTTGACTTCTGCAGCAGCATTTTCTGATTTCTGCGGCATGATTTATTCATTTCTCTGGCAGAATGCAGTCCTGTCATTGGCTAAATATGATGTGATGTCACCAATGACATCATGCTGAGCATAGAGGAGCTTCAAGATAAACGAGGTGGGAAAGAAAGCCTGACACTATGGAAAAACAGTATATTTATATGAAAATTCACCAAAAACAATGAATTCTGCGGCACTATATATATTCTGCGGCATGATGCAAATTCTGCAACCGCAGAATTCCAAGGGCCTTGACCATAATATGCCACAGCGAGCGCCCACCATTTTCCCCCCAGAGCGAGCAACTGGAATCGTAATGACCCGAAGCAAGTAATGCACCCTATAATACCACACCAGTTAGTGATGCCAACCATAAAAGCCCCACAGCAAATTAGGTCTACCATAATTCTGCACAGCAAGCCATACCAACCATAAAACCCCACAGCATGTGAAGGCCATCCATAATACCCACAGTAAAGGACATCAACCGTAATAACCCGGAGCAAGCAACCCCAACTAAAACACCTCACAATGAGCCATGCACCCCATAATACCCTTCAGCTAGTGATGCCAACTATAAAAGCCCTACTGCAAATGATGACTACCATAGTGCCCCATGAGCCACGCCAACCAGAATACCCTAAAGACACGGCAAGTCGAGCAGACTGGATGGAACTCAGGTCTATGTTTGTCTGTATCTTTCTAACATTTTATGTTTATGCAGAGAGGGAGACATCAACCATAATCTCAGATAACAATCGTAATACTCTTCAGTGAGCAGGACAACCGCAATACCCAGCAACAGAATCCTACAAAACCCTTATGACAGCCCAATGGCTAAAAACCTACCAGGATTCTTTAATTAGGTTGCCAAAACTAGAAATATTACTATGGCCCAATCAATTCAGTAAAAAATAATGGAACTTGGAATCTCTTTGCAAATTATGAATGTACTAATAAGCTCCTTTCAATGCTATAAAAACTGCAATGTACGTCTTTTCTTGCAACTGTTTATAACGCTTTAATAAGCAATCTTTAGACATCTGTAATCTTTTTAGAGTGTTTATATCCTGAATGCTCACTTTTTATAACTGTTGCATTGACCACTAAAGTCGAACAAAAAAGCGTTAAAACCTGAATACCCAGAAACAAGCACTGGCCAAATTAATACCCCACAATAAGCAACATCAACTGTAATACCCCATAGTGAGTAATACCAAACATAAAATCCCCCCAGCAGGTGAATGCTAAATATCCAGCAGTGAATTTCACCACCGTAATGCCTCAAAACTAACACGCCAACTGCAATACCCACAGAGACAGTGATGCCAAGAATAGCTTGCAGTGAAGGATGCCAACTATATTACCCTGCATGGAGCAGAACCATAGTAACAATTCTCCAAAGTAAAGCTTAGGAAATAGGTTCCAAGGAATGTCCAAAGTGAACCAAATCAGTCAGTCATTCTGAAAAACCTTTCAGATCTTTTCTGGTGTGAAAACGAAACAGGACCACGTACAACCTTCCCTGAAGGTTACAAAAAAAGGATCCTCTTTTAGGGTCAAACTGAATATTTATGCATTATAGAAAGGTCACAAAGGCAGTCAGCAGCTTTCGAACTGGTGTTTCTTATGACAATCATTAGAACTGACAAGGAACAAACAAATAAAGACAAAGAAACTGGAAGCATTTACGACAGGGCAAAAAATGGGAAGAAGTTAAAAGCAGACATTCTGCCCCAGCATGGCGAACCAAAACAGTGCAGCATTTGGGTTCTAACAGGTTACAGCTCAGAGGTTTGATCTCAGATGCTGTTCAGTGTTAATGCTGGACCATACATATAAATGAGCTTCAGGCCGGGCAGTGGTATGGAGGGCTAAGGTGCTTGCGCCTCGAGTTCAGGAACGACTTCAGGTTGCTGGGAATCCTCTGGGAGGGAAAGGAACAAGCATCCCGGAGATTGAGCTCTCTGTGGGACGGGTGGCTAAGTCATCTCCGCCATTGACTGCCACTGGGTGGTGACCCGAGGGTAGTGCAGACTCCAACAGACTTCGAAGAGTGGAGGCTGAGATTGCACGGTGCATGTGCGCCTCCACGAGCACACTTTTGCGGGTGGTGCAGCCAGGGGAATAGGAGAGAAAACATAACATGAAGTCAGGAAAGCTTACTTGTATTTATTAAAGTTTTTGGTAAGCGGGTAGGTGCCCTGATCTGAGGGACTGTTTTCAAGCACGACCCGAATGAAGACCTGCCCAGTCTTCTTCGACCAGCACAGTCACTCAGTCCCTGGGTGCACTTTTGGATTATGCACCGGGGTTGGGTGGGACACAGCCCTCCCTCCCTCCTCTGGCCTCAACATAAGGAGGAATCCATGGAGGACTTAAGCCTCCAGGACCAAGGAAAATGTAGCTGGTCAGTGGGAGGTTGGACAGCTGCCCATCGGACACCGAGGAGAAAACGCTTTATGGCAGAAAATAAATAACACACTGTATTTAGTCTGCTGGTTGGGAGCACGGAGCATGGTGGATCATTAAAGTAGCAGTATTTGTTAGCTGAAAGTCTCATCATATAGGTTATTAGTAATAATGTATTTCTGGAAAAACATCAATAATTTAATTGTTCTTTCACTGCATTCTCTCCTGAACTGAGTACGGGGTTTTTAAATTAAAAAAAAAAAAATCCATGTTCTGAGGCCATGCCCACTATGAATACATTCAGCATTTTACTATGGCACTGTGCCGTTTATTGTCAGAAATGTGTGCCAGCACTCTCCTAACACATTCACAGTATGAAAAAAGTCAAAAAGTTACCTTAGCCTTCAGTCAGTCCCCCAACCCCCTGCTTCAGTCACTGCACCCCTCGGCCTTTGTCACTTCTCCTGGGCCCCTAACTCCCTCCCCAGGCTGTCGTCACTCTTCCCCTCTCCCACCTTCTCAATCTACTGGCCTTTTCTTTTCCAATCATCCCTACCTCATGTAATAATTTTTTTCGATGCTCGTGTTACTTGGTTCATCTATACTGTTTGACTTACCCCATGTTATTGTCCTGCATTCATGAAATGTTACTGTTTATACCTTGTTGTACTGTGCCAGGTCGTGCCTGAAAATAGTCATTTTATTGCTAGTGCACTTACATGGTAAACAAAAACCTCTCCCAGGCCTTCACCCCCAATACCTCTCTCAACTGTTGCTCATTAGGAGGGAAGGAGGGGACACAATTTGAAGATGGGGGGGGGTGGCTCAGAGGTAATGTGAGGAAGTATTTTTTCACAGAGAGGGTTGTGGATGCATGGAACAGCCTCCCTGAGGAGATCGTGGAGTCAAGAGCAGTGGGGGAATTCAAGAATGCATGGGACAGACATAAAGCAGTCCTAGCAGGGGGTAGGAGGAAGTAAGCTGTTTGTTAACTAGGATCTGCACCTTATCTGTTAGGTAGGAAAATGGGCAGACTAGGTGGACCAAGCAGTCCTTATCTGCTGTCACATTCTGTTTCACCACTCAGATGTCAGAATTGCTTTGTCCCTCATAGAAAACGTGCTGCCCACACAGAGAAGGTGCTGTAAGTTCAGACGTTTAAAGTTATAACATTCTAGCATGTTGCAAACATGCCCCTCATCATGATTCATAGAAGTGTGACGGCAGAAAAGGACCGAAACAATGCCCACCAAGTATGCTCATTTGTCCAGCAATCTGCTTGGACCTGTGCGCCCCCCCCCCTCCCTTTTTTAAATACTCCCCTGTGGTTGTCCCATGCCCTTTTGAATCCCTCCACTGTCTCTTCTCCAACTACCGCCTCTGGAAGTCTGTTCCACTTTTCCACCACTCTCTCTGTGAAATGAGGATCAGTGTCTCACATTCTGGGTGCTCATGTCCCTCATCTAAGTGACAAAAGGTTGAGAGGCATTAGGGTTACCACCCGTCATGATTTTCGCAGGGCAGTTCTGATTTGGGTAGCTGCGTCCTGCAAAAAATATGAAAAATACTATATGTCCGGATATTATACTAGAGAAAAATATTTTCGGATGTTTCTCTAAATGTTGCAAAAAACTATAATACCTTAAAATGAAACGAAACAATTGAAACAACTAAAAACTGCGACACGTTGTCTTAATTCTTATTATTTAGGAAAACACATCTATTGCATTGGTCGAGGTTACTACTGTCCTGCAAAAAAAAATCATCGCGTGCCCAATCATCAACTTTGAGCCTCTTAAAAAGGTGGTAATCCTAGTATACTGCCTCGTCTTCTCACCACCCCCTTGGGCCTGGTTCCCCTTGACAGTTCCGGTTACCTTCCTGGGTTATGCTCCCACCCCTGGTTTCATCACCCAATCTCTAAGATTCAAGCCCCCCCCCAATAACATTGCAGCTCCATGTGGGTCCCCTCTCTAGCCTTTCCATAACCAAATAGCTCACAAATCATTTCAATCAGACAGCTCTCCTCAGTCCTCACCGTGAGCCCCGTATGCCCCGGCCGTCACTGCCAGCGCTCCGGACAACCCGGCCAACCGACCGAACAACCTCCGCGTTCCAGCTGCCGCCGCCATTCTTCACAACCGAAACCCCACCGCGCCCCGCCGTCTGCTCCAATTCCACCCACTCACACTATCCTGGATCCACGCGCCTATTACCACACCAACCCGCCCTCCCGCCAATCACCAGGCCGCCTGCCGGCCACCGACGAGCTCATTACCATACCAACCCGGGCTCCCGCCAATCACAACGCCAGTTGCCCCGTTCTTGGGGCGCCGGCTACTTAATTATTAAAGTCCACCCTTTCAGCCAATAAGGAAGCCCGTCGACTGATCCTCTATTTTGTTACGGTTGACGTAGTAGCGGTTAACGTATCTGGCAGTCACGTATTGGGAATGCTGTGTGGAGGTAGTGCGAGCGTGTAAGTTGAGTACTCGGCGCCACAAGAGTGAACGTTTTATTTGTTTAGTTACTTTTATCGTTGGTAGTTACCTTTGAGCACAAGCGCCCATTTACAAAGGTTCAATGTCAAAGAGTCACAAGAAAACATTACTTGTGCATTAGTCGTTCGGTTCCCGAGGAACTGCAGATGAGTGACTCAATGGACAGAACAGTTACACGCGGCTGTGAAGAAAAATCCATAGACATGGTTGTATAAAAAGTCACAGATTTCGTACAGAGAGAAACCGAATAAAACTGTTTTAAGGGTCCTATCCCCCAGGACATATAGACAAGTTTATTGCTTTGTATACTTTCCTGGGGAAATGCTTGAATAAATACAAAATAAAGGGTTACAACTTATTGGACTGCAAAATCTCAACTGATAAGTCCTGCGGAGGTTTAGCAGAGTATCAGGCAATTGTTTAACCAGTTAGTGACCATGGCAGCAAATGCCCACTTGTCCAGCTGTGTACCCCAGAAAGGAGTCTTAAAGGCATTCTTGGCAATGTTCCTGGTGTAATGGCTGGAGATAGTGCAGAAGTGATTTGTTAAAGCAGGAGGTGTTAAGCCTAAGAGTGCCTCTTTGGGTTGCAAACCGGTCCTGAGCTTTATTCTGCTGGGTAAAGGTAGCCAGTTAGTGTGTAAAGGGTACAACTATGAGTGCAGTTATCTGCATTGAGTACAAAGCGGCACAGTATATTATAGATCAGTGTTACTCTGTTTAGCACTGTGTCACAGGTAGCTACGTAAATGAGGAGGCCATGATCTATAAGTGGCACAATGGAGCTGGCTGCAATAAGGCGTCTAGCATACCCAGTGAGACTGTTCTGTTTAAAATACAGGGCACCCCGTTTTCTGTTAACTATGGCCACCAGATAGTCAACATTGGGAGCAAAAGACAAGGGGCCTGATATTCAGAAGTGGCCACAGCAGAGCATAAAGTTTTGGGCTTCACTTATCCATGACCCTGAGGATGCCATTTTCAGTCAGACAGTGCACCAATGCTGGTCGACTGACTATAGGGGCATGTTGTCGTAGCACAAAGCCAAGTAGCCCTGCCCTGACGTGAATCACAGTGCAGGGAACAACACCCCCAGACTTGATAACGCCAGTAGCTCCCGGTGCAGTATTCAGACAGCCCCTTGCAAATGAGCTAATCGGACACACGAGGCTTTAAGAGGCCATTTGTAAGCCCATTATGGGCATATTTGCATGGGAAGAAGCATCAAGTTTGCACCCCTTTGACCGGCTCCACCCCCACCCTGGTTGCCGTGTGCTATATGAAGCAACTATCCTTGATGTTTAGTGGTCCCCCCACCCTCCAGTTGCTATCCCGGTATTAAATAATGAATCCTGGTGCCTAATGGTCCCCCCACTATCCAGTCACCAGACCTGTTATGTACATACATTCCTTTGGTCTCCAGTGGTCCCCCGATTGACAGCCCGGTATCATAAATAACTCCCTGATGTCTAGTAGCAACCCTTACCCTCCGATACCCATTTCCTTACAGTATCACAGTCCCTGGCATGTAGTGCCTCCCCTCCCCACAGTGTGGATACCGACCACCCACAATGCCAACCACCCCCTTACCTGCCTTAATGGTGTGGGAGCCCTTACAATGACTGGCACAGCACTCCTCTCACCACCTCGGCCAGCTACCATGTGCGGTGACAAGGAGCACATGTCCCCTGTACTGTAAAGGGAGCACACGTGCTGTCTGCAGTAGACAGTATGCATGCTCCCTTTACAGTACAGGGGTGCTAGATGCCAGGGACTGTGTGATAGTGTCCGGGGATTGGTGGGTGGGGGATGCCACTAGATGCCAGGGAGTTATGGTATGATACCAGAGTCTGCAATCACAGGGCCGAGGGGACCACTGGACACATGGGGGTTATTTTTGTCTACTGTGGCTGGCAGTCAGAGGGTGGGGGGCACTGAACACCAGGGACACACTTTATTTTAATGGGGCTAGGGTTCAGAGGGCGGGGGGTTGCCACTATCCATCAGGGAGCAAGCGTGCTCCCCCACTGCCAATGTGGTTGTTAGCTGCAGTTGCTGTGGCAGCAGCTAGGGCTGCCTGGAGTAAGTTGAGCTGCTTCTTGGTGGTATTTGCACTATGCAAAGTTTTCTGCACGAACCCTTTTGCGCGGTGCAAATGCACTGAATATTGCACTGCGCTCATATTCCTGTCCCCGCTCCTTCATTTGCACATCACATACATGTTTTTTTTTTTTTTTTTTGCATGTGTTACCCCTGTTAGCGTGTACAAAAGTCCCCTTTGAATATTGCGCACAGGTGCAAACCCTGGGAAAGCTTTTGAATATCTGGCCCAAGGTGTCATCTAGAGTTACTCCAAGGTATTGTAAGGTCTCCAGCTGTTCAAGGTTTTGTCCTTGGCTGTTTTCGATGACAAAGGGTGGAACTTTAGTCTTCTTCGTGAGGCTAGAGAAGAGCATGGTCTTTGTTTTTTTGTAATTGAGGACCAGTTTGTTGTTGGAGGACGAGCTTTCTAAGGTGAATTTACAGGGCTGCTCATCTCACTATTTCAGTTCACACTTGTGCTGACCCAAACTCCTGTGCCAGCTCTGGTCTCTGTTTCCACTGTCCCCCTCCATGCCAATGCAAAAAACGAGGAGGAAAAGAGAGGTAATATTGCTCCTGTATAGGTCACTGGTGAGGCCTCGCCTCAAGTACGGTTTTCAGTTCTGGAGGCTCCATCTCCGAAAGGACATTGAACAGATGGAGGCAGTGCAGAGAATAGCTACCAAAATGGTCCAGGATATGCATCAGAAGAGCTATGAGGAGAGGCTCAGGGAGTTAAATATGTCCTCACTAGAGGTTAGAAGGGGGGGGGCATGATAGAGGCATTCAAGTGTGTTAAGGGGATAAACAAAGTAGAGGAGGGCAGCTTCCTACTGAAAAGGAAATGCACAAGGACAAGGGGGCATGATATGAGATTGGAAGGGCGCAGTTTAGGGGAATGTGAGGAAGTACTTCTTCACAGAAAGAGTGGTAGAACCCTGGAACAGGCTAGCAGCAGACGTGGTGGGAACAACCATTGTAGAGGTGTTCAAGCACGCATGGAATAGGCACAGAGGACTAGTGAAGTTGGGAAGGGGGGGGAGTAGGGTCACAGGGGAGGACAGGGTCTAAAGTCAGCATGTAGGAACCAAACTGTAACAAGGTCAGACTCAGTGGACCAGGAGGTCTTTTTCTGCCAACTACTATTATGTAATTGCACTGGAGAGGGGCAGTGCATGGGACAGATGTCAACGTCTCGATCTGGGGGAAGAAGTCCAGCTTAGCTCTGTGCTGGAGCAAGCAGTGCAGCCTGTCCACACTGCTGCTTAAGCCTGCTCACTGTGGTCCTGCGCTAGCTCAGGGAGGGGATGAGAGGATGACTTACCATGCTGTGGTAAGTGTCCACATGGCTGCCTTTGCACCGTCGCAACCTGCGCTCTTGGGTTGCTGCTGTAAAATGGCGGCTGTGTAAACATGCCTCTAGTGACCTAAAGTTACTTTGGAGAGCAGCAGTGAGGCTATCAAGGTCGGGGGTTTTGAAATAGATGACTGCATCATCAGCATAGAGGTGTATGTTGGTTGGCTGATGGGCACTGGGCAGCTGATTTATGACGAGGCCAAGTAGGAGTGGACCCAAGATGGAACCTTGGGGACACCAATAGTTATTCCCCTACTGTCGTACAAAGATTTATCAATCTTAACACGCTGGGAGCAATTGGTGAGATAGCTGTGGAACCCATCAACTGTGTTCTGTGACAAACGCAGGCCAAAGAGTTTAAGTAGGAACTTATGGTTGACCAGGTCAAAGGCTTTAGTAAGGTCAATATATAGAGCTCCAAGAAGGTCACCATTGTCAAGGGTCTCATGAACATAGTTGGAGTATTCCAGCAGCACTGTGTTGGTGCTGTGAAGCTTCCAGAAGCCATGCGGCTGTACACACTGGACACTGTATTATTGTTTGAGGTATGTGACAAGTTGGTCAGACTATTCTTTTGAGGGCCTTAAACAGGAAAGAGAGAATAGAAATGGTCTGTAATTGACAAGGCTAGTGCGGTCTCCACTTTTGAAAACTGGTGTAACCAGTGCAGATTTCTACACCCACACATTGGCACATACGCCTGCATGGAGCATGCACTGATATTTTGACACACACACACACACACACATACACCAACATACTGATACAGTAACATACACTCCTGCACGTTGCACACACACTTATATCACACACACACGCACACATGCACACTCTCACACACGGGCACACATACACTCTCTTACAAACACACATACAATCTTTTACACACATGCACCCATACTCACACGGGCACACACACCCTCTCACTTATACATACACACACACACACACACACACACACCACCCCAGATGAACAATTTTCATTGCCAGTTTAAAATGAAAGTCAGTTTCCAGTTTAAAATATGTAAACTGCTTTTCTAGCAATGCCTGGTAAGTTTGTTTCTTTCAAAAAAATTCCCAACAGTTCAGGCTTCAGTGAGGAAATGAGCTCGACTAGCATGTCCTCTCTTTCTCTCACTCCCCTTTCCTCCAATTACTGCAAGCTGCCTGGCTGTGCCTATTGTACAGGGACTCCCAGCACTGCTCTCCTCAATGCAAATGAACCCCCAGGGAGAGGGGAACAACTACTTGTTAATTCCGGACACATCCCATCGGAAGCCGCCGGGCTGGACAGCACAGTCAGGGGTTGCCTTTGTGTTCAGCTTATTAAAGGAGGAGGGAGGCTTTGCTGTGTCTTCTAACCCCCCCCCCCCCAAGAAACCAAATCTCAACTTGACTTTCAGAAACTTCATTTTTTTACTTCTGCTTTTTTTTTATGTTTTGAAGCAGTAGTATTTGTTAGTTGGCAAAAATAATTCATTATATAGTTCTTTGTATGTCTGATGTACTTAGATTCATCCTCAGTTTTTTTTTTTTCAGTTTTCTCAGAGATTTTTAAAGCAGCTTTTACAGCTAGTTTTGTAATTAATGACTTGCGTAATTAAAGATGGCTGCCACACGCAATTTTCAAAAGTCTCTTCCGTTGAGGTTACCTGTCGAATGTGCATGCTAGATTTATAATGTCGATGCCAGAAGATGGTGCTACTACATTTATCTGATGGTACACGGCTCAGCGCTGTACCTAGATACTTAATTTTTGCATGGTGGGCATGGCACTGGAGTAGAAACTTAAAAAAAAAACTTCAAAATCTCATGTCTTAGCTGGCTCGGTGGCACTGAGGGTTGAGGCATCTGGCCTTACCTCGCATCACGCCAGCGACCCGGGTTCGAAATGACCTTGGGTCGTCAGAGTCGGGGTGGGGTGGGAGCAGGATTCTCCCAGAGTGGACGCTGTCTCTCCCGTAGTCCCGTCACCACCGGGTGGAGGTCCAGTGGTGGCGCAGGCGGTGGGTGGCTAGTAGGGTGGGGTGTCCGATAGTGCATGGCATGCGCATGCCTCCACATGCGTGTGTCTGTGCCAGGGACGAGCGAGTGGCTGGCGAAAGACGGGAAAAACCAAAAAAAAATCCCATATCTTGGTTCAAGAATGAAAGAAAACAAAAAGAAAAAGCATTTGTCAATGCCAATGTTGTCTTGTTGGCATTGGTAGTGCAGGAGTTAGACAGATGCATAATAGGAATGGCAGTGAGGTATGGAGCTAATGTCAACCCCACCCCGCAGAGACTGACAGGCATTGAGGTGTGCCTTTGGGTCATTGGCCATAATGCTCATGCCATTTTACCTCACCCTACCCTGCAGACTCTGACAAGTGTTGCATTGTGCCTTGGGGTCATTGGGCGTTATGCTCACCCCATTCCATAAGGAAATACATTGAGATGGGTGCAGTATAGGAGAATGGGGTGAACTTTGGGGCCAAAGAGTCCAAGGCACACTTTGATGCCTGTCAGTGGCTGCAGGGTGGGGGTGTAATGGCGAGCATTACAGCCGACAATCCAAAGGCACACGCCTGACGTCGGTCAGTCTGTACAGGTTGGGACATTATGGTTAGAAACCCTAATGCCCTGGGTGTTTGTTGGTATTTGCACTCCAGAGTTTCAAAATGGCCTTTTTGTGAACCCACCTCATGAAAGCATTTGGGAGCTGCGCTAATGAACAGTGGCACTGTGATTTTGTTAATCTGTCCCCGAATGTTGATTTCCCGCAGCGACTACGCCAGATGTGCGAAAACACAGTTTGGGCAGGACGTGAAAAATGACAGCTGCACCATTCATAAGAAGGTGTGAAGAGATGGCAATATTGAAAGTCTGGGGTGAAAATATTAAAAAATCTCGACGTTACGAGCGTGCGTGAAAACTGAGCAACGCATGCTCGTAACAGTAATTTTGTGGAAATCTTTTACCAAATTTTCAACACAGGCATTTTGGGACTTCTGCTCTTGAGCAGTGTCACTATGATTTTCCTTATCTGTCCCGAGCATTGATTTCCCACAGCGACCGCGCCATTGTGCGCTGGATGTGCGAAACACATTTCGGGTAGGGTATGAAAAGGCTCTCGGCACCCAACTAAGGATCTAAAGTTCGAGCAGACTCGATAGACCGTAAGGCCTAATCTGCTGGCAAATAGTATGTTAGTATGTTAAAATGACAGCTGTACTGTTCATGAGGAGGTGTGTAAAAAATGGCAATGTTGAAAATCTGGAGTAAAAATATTAAAAATTCTCAAAGTTACAAGCGTGCGTGTAAACTGCGCAACGCACGCTCACAACACAGTCATTTCTTTTGAATTTTTTCAACAAATTTGCAACATAGGCTTTTTAGGAGCCCACCTCATGAACAGTGGCACTGTCATTTCGTTTCTTGGTCGCCAAAGGTGATTCCACGCAGTGACCGCAAAATCACCTTTCAGGACCGAATAATGACATGACAGTGACTGAATTCATGAGGTGGGGTCCCAAGAACCCCATGTTGAAAATTTGGTGCCAAAATTCACAAAAATAACCGAGATATCCACCTAAGTTTAAAAAAAAATTTATGCCATTATACAGCTTATTGCCATTTCTTCAGTTCGTGGTCGGCTTTGAAGAGTGCAGACGTGTTCCCGGTCCACCAAAGATCATCGCACCAGACTACAGAGGTAAGTATGGGGTGGGGGGGTGGAGGTGGGGTGCGCAGAAGGTGGGTGTGGGTTGGGGAAGGGGTCACTGGACACATCGAGGGACCAATTTCTATTTTTCAGGGGAAAAAAAATGTGAAAACATTGTGGGAAGGTTTTCTTATTTTGCAGGTAGATTTGGTACGCAGGGGTGGGCTCCCAGCATGCCACCTGGGTGTTTTTGGAGGGACTGGAGCCAACGGGGATTGAGCCCCCCATCGGCAAAGTAAAAAGGGTCTGTGTTGTGGGGGACATGATGCTGTGGGGCATTGGTCACCCCCTTAGGCAGACAAATACATTTCTGAGGGAAGGATATTATGCCAAAATCTGCCTGTATTTGGGGGCCAGCCGCGGGGTTGGCAGATGCCTAATGCCTGCCCTGGGTACAGCCGCCTCCGAAGTCAGCTTGCTGCGGACTGTGAAAGGTGGATGGCCGACAGCCGCCACCATGTTTCCTGAAATGTAACACCAGGCAAGGCAAGTTGCTGCTGCAATCAGGAATGCCCCAGCAGCAAAAACAGCTAAATCTCCAATTAAGGGACACTCCCTGATTGCAGTGGCGAATTTCTTTCAACTTGATGGCAGGCTTCTCAACTGCTGTCATAGACAGCTTGCTGTTTCATTGGTGCAACAGACCCTGGCCCGAAAAAGCAGTGGCGCCATTGGCCCAATACCACCACACCTCCTAAACCTTCTTCCCCACTTCAAGCTGCCACAATATGTTGTCTGCGCTTGCGCGTGCAAGACAGTATAAAAATGAGTATTGATATCTTTGGTAGAAAAACATTATCACTGATAAAACTATACCATGATGAACAAATACAGGGGCTTTAAAGCCCCCCCCCAAGAAATAATGTTCGTCTGGCAAAAATATCAGGATAACACATTTTTCTTTTTGTTTTTTCACTCCTGAACCAAGATACATGATTTTGAGGTTTTTAAAATTGCCCACTTCCGTATCATGCCTGGTTCCACCACCGGAACACGCCCATCAGGCCATGCCTGGTCATCAGGGCGCCGAGTCCCGGTTTCATTGTCCTGTCTTTTTGCAGGGGGCTGTGCCCTCCTTTCTAATTATTCTAACTCGGGAGGGGTCAGACCTCGGGGAAGGGATGGCGAATTTCCCCTTGTGGCGCCCTAATGACGAGCGTGTTCCAACGGACGCCCTGATGGCTGGAAGGGATCATGCCCACCATGAAAAAAACTAAAATCTATTGGTACAGTTATGTTGTTTACCATCAGAAACATGTGGTAGCAGCATTGCAGTACATCTACAGTATGACTCTATCATGCACATTCAACAGGTAACCTCAACAGAAAAGATTTTTCTTAAAAATTGCAAGCGGCAGCCATCTTCCACTGACGTGAGTCATTAATTGCAAAATTAACTATAAAAGCTGTTTTAACAGTATCTAAGAAAACTGTAACTATACTGAGCATGAATCTAAGGATGTCAGAAAATAAATTTTTCTAAAAAAAAGTACGTGATGAAATATTTTGCCGACTCAAAAATACTGCAGCTTTAAGTGGCCATGAAGGGTATACCGTTGTTACAGCAATGCTGTAACAGCGAAACCTACACAGCGACAGAGTTGCAGCAACCGTACTTGCAGCAAGCTGTTTTTGCCACCGACAGTATGTTGCAGCGACTGGTGTGCAGGCAGCAGAACTGGCCAATTCTTCACTGTGTGTGCAACGTGTAGTTATATTAAATAGAGACATGCGGAGAGGCACAGCCCCCCCAGTGGGGTGTGTGGGGGTACTGTCAAGTGTGGCAGTTGGTTTCGGTGTGTTCTGTGGTCATTGTCCGGACGTGGTGGTGTTGGAGATGTCCGGGGGGGGGGTATTGCATCACTGTAGGGGATGTTGGCGGGATTTCTGTCGAAGCGGCTTGGCGGAACTGCCATGAAGTGTGAGGACCAACAGTACCTGAAAACTGAATGTAGATCGCATTCTACAGATCAGATGCACTGCAGAGTAACAGTAATGTAGGAAGCTGTCCCATCATTCCAGTCTCCGTGGGTCTCCTGGATCCACTTTACCATGAATAAGGACCCTAATTTTACACTCTTCACCTGGCCAGGTCATGCAGTCTAGGGTAAGGTCATGCCCATTTGACTGCGGCTCCAGTTTTACTCCAGGCAGGGACACAGCTATGATTGTGTGTCCCTAACCTACCAGTTTTTTTATTTTAGCACATGGGGGTGATGAATGTTCCGGAGGCTACACTGTTTCACTAAATGTTGGTGATATCATACTCGGATGAATGATTTTGTCTCTAGGATAAATGCCCAGTATGGTACATGATTTGTAATACTGCATAGATCTTAATGTTTTATTTATTTATTTTTTTTTTTTTGCTCCTTCCTCGCTCCCCGTCTGGCCACTTCTTCGGGTCACCTAGGACCTCCGCCGGCACTCCCCCCCCCCCACACCACCACCACCACCAACCAGCACCCCACATGTCAGCCCCCTGGGTAATCCGACATATCCCTTCATTGGACAGGTCCCCCTTTTCTGAGGGGAAGGCGCTGGTGGGGCTGGCCAGCCCTACCTACTTGGCCTGGGTGCTGCTGGGGTGGAACAGGCTTGTCCGGGGCTTCATGGTGGCAGGGGACCGGCAACCGTCATCCAGTCGGCCAGAGAGCCATTTTCCTGGTTTATCCTTGGGAGCTCAACTTCTGGGACGTCAAGGTGTGAGTAAACATCTGTCGCACTCCCTACGCAGTAGGACCCAACGTGCTGCCATGCCTTCAGCCTCCGCTAGAGGTTGGCAAACACTGGGCTGTGCACCTTGAGGCACTCCAGGAGATGGCGAGCTGTTGTGGGACGCTTGAGCCATCCCCCCCCCCCGGGCTGGCTCTCCGATACCTGGGTTCATTCCCAAACCAGGCTCGTCGGTGTCGCAAATGGAAATCCAACTGCCGTGCTGGCGGGCCAGCCACATCTTAATTTTTATGTATTGTCTGTTACATCTGAAAATGAAACCAAAACACATTTATAAAACAAAAAGCTGGTTGGCACAGCAGTAGAGCTATGCCTCTCTTGAAGCACGTGACCTGAGTTCGGAAGTGAGCTCGAATCATCGGGGGCCAGCCGGTGGGGGAGGATCAAGCCTCTGAGCAGACACTGTTCTCTGGGGAGAGAGGGATCCACATCCTGCTGCATTACTGCCACCTGGGTGTCCACAGGTGGTGGGGCAGATTTGGTAGCCCACAGGTTGCGCTAGAAAGGAAGAGCGCTCACGTCAGTGCATCAAGCTTGTTGGCACCAGTGATGCAAACACGCTCTCAGTGGTGAGGTATATTGGTGGGGGGCTACTCAGCAGGTGAGGCCCACCCTGCCCCCATGACCAACAGGAGCTTTCATCTCCTTGTGGACTCCACAGATGACTCCAGGAAATGCCTCCACCATGGTGAGTGTGTAAGAGGGGACATTGCTGCCCATGGAGTTGTAAGGCAGGCCCCTACCTCTGGGAGGGTTTAAATTCACAGGAGACACATCACAGTGAAATGCGGGCACCTTTGAAGTCTTGGTTCATCCTGAGAAGAGGTGCTCCGAGGCTGGGTAGGTGGCATGAGCAGAGGTGGAAAGAGGTCCTATTAGAGGCCCTTGTTGATAAATAGAATTGAAATAATACAACATAGTAATTTAAGGTCAGAAGGGACTGTAGGTCCATCAGTTCTGTCCCACTCCCCCGGATTCATAAACAGGGAAGAATAAGCATGGTGAACAAACTTATTCTAGTTATAGGGATTCATCTACCCACTTTACAACCCATCTAAGTCTTTCCTTTGGTAAACAAAAATGTATCCAGGCTTACCTTGAAGGCCTTCTACTGTCTCCATGTCCGCTGTCTCCGCTGGCAGGCTGTTCCACAGGTTCACCACCCTCTTGTTGCAGATGTGCCCTCTAACGTTACCCTTGAATTTAGCACCATTGAGACTCAGGGCATGTCTCTGAATACTGCTGGACGATGTCATATAAAACATCTCCATCTGTTCGATTTTTGTCAGTACCCTTCAGTATGCAAAGGACTGAGATCATGTCGCCTCACAGTCTGCTTTTCTCCAGGGTGAACACATTGAGGACTGTCAGCCTCTCCTGACAGCTTATGTCTCCCACATCCTTAATCATTTTGAGGACCCTACTAGTAGAAGCAGAGCAGCAGGAGCAGAGCATAAGAACAACTTTAAATTCCCCATGCCACAAGATAAGGAAAAGAATGGATAGTAGCGTGGTCCTTTTGCAGCCATCTCTCAGAGCAATAAACTGTTTAGGGTTAAAGGGGAACCAAACACTGCAGGAGCCACTCAAATTATGAAAGCCCATGAAAAGATCTTTCAGATGAGGTACAGGTCTTACTTACAGGTGTCAGGAGTCCTGAGATATCAATATCTAAATCAGCTACAAATTAAATCAAGGTAGCAGTCATTTCTATAGCTTGCCATTTGTAGTGGGTCTTTACCAGGTTGGGTAGGGTATACCATCAAGATCACGTCTGTATGTCAGCACAGTGAAATGCACGCTGACATAGTGAACATAAGTGAAAACTGCTACATGGATATTTATTTTATTTATTGAAGTTTGGTAATCGGGTGGATATAACAGTGTAGATGTTATAGCACTGTACATGTCACTGTTTTCACTCATGCCGACTAGTTTAGTTTAAGTCCTCTACCCTGGCAGCATAGAGTAGAGGCTAGGTTCTCAACCTCTGAATAGGCATGCTACATGCAGCAGACCTGGGTTAGATTGTGAGAGGTTCCTTTTGTTTTTGTGCCTGTTGCACCCGCCGTTGTGTAAATCTCCCCCCCATAACTTTCTTCCCTCCAAGAGTTACCTAAGTCGCAGTGCTGTCAGTGCGGTGCACAGTATGTCTGATGCGTGGGTTGTGCTGCCACCGTTTTGCCTGTGATGTGATCGACCGTGCAGCATTTCTTTTAGCTATATTGTGGTAGAACCCTATAGCAGGGTGATGGTTGCTTCCTGTAGATCTGGGTCCAACTCTCTATTTTGGTGTGTTGTATTATAGAGAGTGACCAAAGGATTTCTTTCAGAAGTGCTTTGTAGAAATTAGGTAAATTCCCATCAGGGCCAGGGGCTTTATCTGATGTAAGGGAGGTAATGGCCTGTTTCACCTCTAGACTTGAGATGGGGGATCTTGTTATGTCATTGTGGGTTTGATGTAGTCTTGGAAGGTTTGCTTTTTGAAGAAACTGCTTGAGTTCTGCCTCATCTGTTTGTGATTTTTTACTATACAGTGTCTTGTAAAAGGAGACAGAAGAGTCAGCAATATCCCTAGGGTTGTGTAGAACCTGTACTGAGTAAGACATGACTGACACTATTACTCTAGCCACTTCTTGTAGCCGGAGTCAAAGGGCTAGCAGTTTTCCAGCCTTTTCCGCTTGACCTGTATATTTGGTTTTAGCCTTAAAGATGGCAAATTCTGCTTCTTCTCTTATTAGTTCCCCATATTTGGCCCATGTCCATTTTGAGTTAGCAGCATGTCTGGTTGTCCTTGCCCGGAAACTTTTGTGTTCTAGTTCTGTGATGTCATCTAGGAGGTGTTTGCTTTCTATATCTCTTTTCTTTTCCTTAGCAGCTGCTAATCCGATAATTTCCCCTCTCATAGTACATTTGAAAGCCCCACAGAGGTGTTCCTGTTCATCCACTGTGTTGGGATTGAGCTGAAAGGATTATTATGCATATTCCTGTATTCCACCCAAAGTTTGGGGTTTCCTTCAGGAGGTAGTTATTAGCCCTCCATATTTTGTCTCGGCCTGCCAGTCCAGGGGCTAGGAAAGAGAAGCAGACTGGTGCGTGGTCTGAGATTACTCTGGCTTGTATTTCACACTGTGTTGTGACCCTTAGCCCATCAAGGGAAATTATGAATAAATATCCAGTCTCGAAGACGTATCATGTGCTGCAGACCAAAAAGTGTATTCCGTGGAGGTGGGGTGTAAAGCCCTCCAAATTTCAGCGAGCCTCAATGAGTTTTGGATCTCCCCAGAAGCCCTTTGGTTGGAGGAAAGGCCTAGTCGCCGAGTGGTGGCTCTATCATGGGCGCTGTAGATTACCATGTTCCAATCCCCTGCCATGATTGTGGGAAGACGATTTAGAGCTGAAACGTTGGCTAGTATGTTACAGAAAAATGTTGGGTCCTGCGAACTGGGTCCATATACTGATGTGAGACTCGCTTCTGTCCTGTCTAGGATTCCTCTCACAATAACATATCTACCTTGTGGATCTTGGAGTAGGTCTGACAGATGAATGGGGGCGTTCCTGTGTAACAGAACTACAGCCCCTGCTCTTGCACTGCTTTATATCAGCAGCAAATAGTTTGCCCAGCCACTGTCTCTTCCACAGTGTGCAGTGTTCTGTCAGGTTGTGTGTTTTCTGCAGAAACGCTGTTTTGGTCACCAAGGAACTGAGGCGCCTAAGGACTCGGTACCTCTCTTGTTTAGTTTGTGCTCCATGTGATGCAGTTGTAGGCATTATTTGCAATTTGAGTTAATGTTAGTATGTGTGTAGGAACCCCTGCGTGTGTGCGCCTGGAGAAACACCAGATTGTTTATTCACAATCTCTTGGCACAGTATGCTTTCAAGACAAACAATTTTCTTTTTTATTTTGAGTGACAGAACTAGCACTACTAGACTGAGGACTAGGCATTTGAGGAAGCATCAGCTGAGTAGTATGTGACCTTAATACCACCTTATCTGAAACAATAAAATTGCAATAAGAAGCACTGAGCACGTAACACTTAACAACAGCAAACTTGTGATGCAGTGAAGAACTTGTAGCTGTAACCCAGCCTAGCTTGGGGATAGTGAAATATGACCCACTAGCCATCCCCTGAAGGGGATGAGGTGAACTAGTAGGATACTACCCAAACAGTTTGTTCGGTCCAATCAGGGCCTGTATAAGGGTATCCCTTCACTTCTGAGTCATAGAAAATTACGATATCTTAAACCTGTTCAAATATTGTTGTGTCTGCAAGTTTGTGAACCGGTAAACAAGTGCCCCCCCCCCAAAATTCCCCATCCATGCTTCATCAGGTCTGTTAGGAGATATAGTACTGGTATGTCTTTTGTGAGGTTCCCCCCACCACCAAACATTACCCTTAATGTTATCAGTACAGCCGCTGATGGTGGCAGTCCGCTTAGCCCCAAATCAGAATAAGAGCTCACCATAGTTTATGCATTTATTCTTTGACAGAGTCCTACAGAAGAGCAGTCGGGTTGATGGTGTGGGTCCCAGTAAAGTGTACATTCGGCAGCGCCTTGATCAGTTTATGGCAGGCGCAATAGGAAAGAAGTTGAAAGATTCCAGCAGGCTGGGTGGAGCAGCCGCTCTGTCTGCCTCTGTGTCCAGCGAAGTCAGAGATAGTTACGGCCCAACCTTCTGGATCCTCATGGTCGTGCGATCGTGTGGCGGTTCCTCTGCGAAGAATCATGCTTGAAGCTGTCCCACATGTGTATGACATCGACGTCCTCAGCATCCACGGTAATTGGGCTCTGTGTATCCATGGAGATACAGCTGCTGGGGGAGTGGTGAAACATCTGCTGGATTGCCAGGTATGACAGCTGCTGTCAAACAGACCAGCTGCAACTGCGCTGTGTGGGGAGACTGTAAGATAATGGTGGGAAAATAGTTTAACGTACAGCTTGGCATGAAGAAAGGTTGTTGTTGTTTCCTTGCCTTGAGGTGGCTCTGCCATATTTGGGTCACCACAAGGTAGCGAGGTGGGGGTGCCTGTTGTCAGTAAACTCAGTCAGAGGGTAGGTTCACAGTGAAAACTGGTGCACAATCTAGGCTAAAGATAGCGCTAAAACAGTGCAAAGACACGAGCACGAAACAAAGTCAGCACAGTGTAAGCATGGACCCTTTGACTGATCCACTATTCCAGCTCTGAGGGGGGAGCAGACCTCAGGATGGGGCCGGCAAATTTGGCCATGTGGCACCCTAATGACAGGCGCTGTGCCGCCGGCGCACACATGGCCGGAGGGGATTTATTTGTCACAGGCCGCTGGGGTCACATCACTAAAAATATAAAAACAGGAGCCATTCCACAGCAGGGTAGCTTTTTACCATGCCTGGTTCTGTATATATATCTTTTCTGGGAAGTTTAAACACCTTAAGATGATGGCTCAGGGTTTTCCCCAGAAGATGGTTGTGGTCTCAGGAAATGGTGGACACACTCAGTGTGGTATAGATTGTCCAAAACCTCTAGCGGTCCTGCTAGCTAGAAGTTTTTGAGTGAATGACAGCATGTCTCCACCTTTGTTTTTTTCTGGGATGCCCACTATCACCGGGTTATTTCTCCTGCTTCTTCCTCCTTGATACAGCCTCCCAGTTTCATTATTTTCTTTTTGAGGTCCTTGACTTCTGTGGATTCCCTTTCCTGCCGGACTTCTATGGAGCTGATTCGGGTTTCAGCACGTCTGGTTAAACTTTTTTGTAAATCTCATTTTTATTAAAATTTCCAACATATTTTGACATACAGACATACATATAAACATTGACAGGTTTGTTGGTATACAATAAATTGATTTGTGCGTTACCAGATAGACAGCGGGTATTCTTCAGATCAAATAATTAATAAGAGGAAGTCTGATCCTTACTAGCATGACAATATTTCATCTTCTTTCTTTCCAGGGACGCCTGAGTCTAAGGGGCGCATATCCCAAAAGGAGCCTGCTCTACCCTCCCTCCAGCCCCTTTAGCTTTTGTTGTCCTGTAGGGATAAACTTGGGCAAATTTAATTGACCGTTTATCTGAGCAAGAACCTCCCCCCAACAAGGAGTGAGGCTGCTTCTGAAAAAGGAATATGGCTTCTATCCTTATTTAAATTTCCATCTCATGGTACAAAGGTGTCATCATGCGACATATAATATAATTGCCAGCGGGACCACCTGTCCGAGAATTTCTCTTTCACTTCATTCAGTCCGTGGGTAATTTGTTGCATCTGATAGATTTGTTTGGTAATACCCCACCATTCCTGAATTGTGGGTATGTTGTCTGTCAGCCATTGCTTAGTGACCGCTTTTTTGGCTGCTGTTAGCAGTGAATGTAGGAGGTATCTAGAGTTTGGGTTCTTGTATTCCCTTGGGGTATCCAGGAAGAGGTACATTTCCCTGGTCAGTTGAAGTTGGGGGTCAAATAACTCTATTAAGTGATCCTGTAGTTGGTCCAAAAAAGGTTTGAGAGCCCGACAGGCCCACATAATGTGTGTGTGTAGCTCTAGTCTCTCCACATTGTCTCCAACACTTTGCTGAGGCTGATGGAGAGAAGTGACTGGTCACTGCTGGCGTTCTGAAGTATCTTGTTAGATTCTTCCACAAATTCCCGCCATTGATGGGAGCTTGTGACTCTAGAGGCGTGTTCGCAGGCTCTTCGCCAGTCATCTTGTGTGAAGGGGGAACCAAGTTCTTCCTGCCATTGGGCGCGTATGGTTGCTGTATATATCGTTCCCTGAGTGTTAAGGGCTTTGTAATAAAGGGAAAGTAGACGGGGTCTCTCTGAGCCCGTATTCAGCTGAGATTGAACCTCCAGCAAAGCGGGGTAACTCTCCGGATTATGGGATACCTCAGGGAGCTCTCGACTGTAGTGTCTCAGTTGCAGAAATCTATAAAAATCCCTATTCGGAATATTAAATCTTTTTTGCACTTCGCTAAAGGGCCACAGTTCTCCATGAGACATTATCTGTGTGAGGTATCTCAGCCCATATCTCTCCCAAGTCTGGAAGCCGTGGTCCAATCTGTTTGGGGGAAAGTCAGTCAGGTTTGATATTGGGCAAATCAGCACCAGAAACAGGGCCAGAGAGTGAGTTCTTTTTATTAACTGCCATGCCCTACAACGTGCTCTGATGGGGACTGAGGGACTAGCCTAGGGCAGGAACCATATAAGTTCTGAAAGTAATCTTTATTTGGGAGGAGGGCTTGCTCTATTTGTAGCCAGTGTGGCTCACCTATCCTATCTTGCCATAATATGAGTCATCTTTGCCACCTGATAATATAATTGTAAATCTGGTAATGCAAGACCTCCGTCTCCACGGGGAAGGTTAAGTATCCTCATTCAGACTCGTGGTCTTCTGCCCGCCCAAATAAATTTAGAAATAAGGCGGTTCCATTCCACAAAGGTTTTCTTTGCTATGAATATTGGGACATTCTGGAATAAGTACAAGGCTCTTGGTAGAGTGACCATTCTTATTAACTCAATCCTACGGCTTAGAGTGAGTGGCAGTGTGGCCCAAGCCCCCAAGTCCATTTGAGTTGAGTTGTAAAGGGCTCATAGTTATTTTTGAAGAATTCCTCATAATTCTGAGAGATGGACACCCCCAGGTACTTTAGTTTTGTTAGGTTCCAATTGCATGGGAAGATGGAGTTTATATGTGCTGAGGGAGAATAATGGAATGTGAGAATTTCCGTTTTTAATAAGTTCAGTTTGTAACCGGAAACCTGACCAAATTGGTCCAAAAGTAGCCTTATAACTGACAGGGTTTGCTCAGGGTCTGAGAGATATAATAGGACATCGTCCGCGTATAACACTATATGATGCTCTGTGTCGCCCATATTCACTCCAGTGATGTTTTCGGCTTCCCTAATGTATTATGCTAAGGGTTCTATAAATGCCGCAAACAAAAGAGGCGATAACGGACAACCTTGTCTGGTTCCCCGTTTAAGCAGAAAGTATTTAGAGTGATGGCCTCCCACCTTGACGCAAGCCTGAGGGGACGAATAAATATTTTGCTGGACCCCAATTAAACTTCCGGGGATACCCAGTTTGTCTAGGACCTTATATAGAAAGAGCCACGCTACTCTGTCGAATGCTTTCTCAGCATCAAGGCTGACAAGGACAGATGGAACATTGCTCATACGCATCTTATGTGCAATGTGCAGTGTACGTTTGATGTTGTCCGTTGTGGAACGCATTCTAACAAAGCCTGTCTGGTCTTGATCTATCAATATGGGCATTATCTTATCTAAGCGGTGTGCTATTATGTGCATGAACATCTTATAGTCCGAGTTTAGTACTGAGATAGGTCTATATGAGCCACAGTGCTGAGGGTTTTTCCCAGGTTTCGGGATTACAGAAATCGTTGCGAGTGCCCATGATGGAGGTGGAGGGTCACCTTCGAGAATAGAGTTATATAGAGTCAGGAGAAGGGTAGATATTTCTTGCCTCATAACTCCATAGAATTCACTCCCGTAGCCATCTGGACCTGGGGATTTTAAAGATTTTGCTGTGGAAATCGCTTCTGCAATCTCCTGCTTGGTTATATTGGAGGTCAAGGTTTCGCCTTGGGCTGTATTAAGTCGAGGTAATGTTATCCCCTTAAGGTACTCTGTAATTTGGAGCTCTGTGGGAGAGTCACCTGGAGTGTAGAGATCAGTATAATGCTTTGCAAATGCCTCTGTTATCTCATGTAGTTTAGTTAGAGACTGACCCCCTATTGGGTGTTTAAGCGAGGTGATCGTTGAGGCTTTCCTTTGCCTCCGGACCTGGTATGCCATCAGTCTCGTGGCACGAGGCCCCACCTCATAGTGTCTCTGCTTCAAGAATGTTAATGCTAGCTCGGTCTGTTGAAGAGCCAGACGATCAAGTTCTGCTTTGACCTCCTGAAGCCGGGGCAGCACCGCAGTGTCCCCACTCTTATGTGCAAGTTGAAGAAAATGCAGGTTCTCCTCCAGGATAGTTCTCGTTCCTTTCTTCACCGGTTCAGCTATGCAGTGTGTTGTATGATATGGCCCTAAGGACAGCTTTAATAGTGTCCCAATGAATTGCAGGTGTGGTATCTGCAGAGGGTTGAGTTCTAGTATCTCGTTAATTTGTCCGAAATGAACTCCTAAACTGTTCAGAAGCATAAGTAGTAGGGGTTAAGCCTCCAACGCTGTTCTTAGGTTGAAGCCCCATTTCCGTGTCGTACATACGGGTGCGTGGTCCAGAGGAGATGTCCCATTTGAGCCGCCACCCAATCGGGTCCAGAAATTCGGTCTGTGTATAAGTTTGATCTATGCGGTGTATGTCCGTGTAACGATGAATAATGTGTATAGTTCCTGGTTCGGGATGCAGATGTCTCCAGACATCTGTCCATCCTACTTCTTAATGAATCTCCTGAAGAACTTTTGTGCCGGTGTTTGCTTAGAGGTTCTAGGATTGGTAGAGTCTAATAAAGCGTTTTGTGTCAGGTTAAAGTCCCCAGCGAGTAAGGGTATGCCTTTTGTATTTTGCAAAATTTTGTCCAGCAGTGTTTTCAGCTGCGGGACAGGTGTGGCAGGGGGGGAAATAGACATTCGCTAAGGTAACCTGCACACCATTCAGGGTGCCTTGTACTATTATCAATCGTCCCTCTGCATCCCTCATGGTGCGCTGGTGTTGAAATGGGGTGCCTGCCGGTATGATAATCGCTACTCCTCTTCGTCTTCCCATTCTACTGGATGAGCTGTATAGAGTTCCCCTACTGAGTCTGGCAAGCTTGAGATGCTCCCTGGGAGTCTGGTGCGTTTCCTGGAGATATATCAAGTCCGCCCGGCTCCTGCGGAGGTATGTCAGGACTCGTGACCTCTTTATTGGTGAAGTTATCCCGTTAACATTCAGGGATAATAACTTAACCCGGGAACTAGTCATAATTACTCACAGGTGTTCCCGCCAGCTGGGGGATTTTCCCCCTCTTCCTCAATTTGAATACAATCAGTGTCTGTCGGTTCTGTTCCTGTCATTTCTAACTGATTACAATCACACCAACATGTGGCTGTAAAACATACAAACAACCATACAACTAACCTGGAATGTAAAAAAACTGGTACTTCCAACTATGGGGAACTGATACAGATCCCTTGGCATGGTGATATCCATACCTTGAGGCTCGTCACTTAACGTGATGCCCCAGACACCTAAAGTGTCTATTAAGATGTGGGAGAAAGGAAAGTGGTGACACCCAGAATTTGACGCTACGCATCCACCTAATTCAAATCGTGTACTGTAAACGATAAGTTACACATAATTTATATTGACAGTAAGGCCTGTAATGATCCTTTTCGCTACTCTGTTCGGGATGAAAAAGCCCTCTTAACCTTCGTGTGGCAGATTGGGGCCTATCCATATGAGTTCCCCTCTGGCGGCAGCTTGTAATTGAGCTTCCCTACTGCTCTCCCTTCTCTCTAATCTATCAGTCCCACCCAATCCCCAGTGTCCTAGCTAAAGGATCTGTGGTAGTCTCATTCTGATAGCACGCCCCCCCCATCTCCCCTCTCATGAGGGGAGCCTGAGATGAACATAGTCTCCCAGGTCTATCAGTACAGGCCTTCCCCCGTATCCTCAATCAACAGGGGGGGACCTCAGATTGCTATAGTAGTCGTTGTCCCTAAATTTAATGCTGGGGTTCCCTGCACCTCGCCCATATATCTTAGTCGGCCCCAGCCAAGGCAGCCCAAGGGAGCCTCCCTATCTATTCTCCCTCCCCACTTTGCAGGGGGGCCACATGGGCTAAACCGTCCACTCCATAGATCAGAAACTGTTTGGCCATTGGTACCCCTATATTTCAGGACCCTGCAGTCCAGAACGGAAGGGGACATGATTCCCCTCCATCAAGCCGTCCCAGCTCTAATGCCTCTACGTTCGCCCAAAACAGCTACTCTGGAGCTGATGCCTCATCCGCCATTTCCTACCTATCTTTACCGCAAGGTCGAGGTGTGGGATCCTGGAGTCCTCCCACCTGCGACTCCCCTCCTGCTAACCCCGACTCTCCCCCGACCCACAGCCGACATCCCATCCTGTCTCAAAGCCAATATTTTAAAGGGCTAACTAACCGAGCTCCCCAGACTCCACCACCCAACTGTGACAGAGTGAATGTTCTGCTGAAACAGTTTATGCAGAATTAGTTCGACATGGTACTTTTAAATTACTATATATCAAAGAAATTAGTTGCAGAGTTTGCGGGCCTCGATCACCCCCAATGCCGCTCAGGGTGGCCTCTCCGACCCCTCCCAGAGTACACACCCGACAGAAGCAGCCCATACATCCTATTCATAGTGCGGGATTAGCACCCATGCCACGTCCCTCCCTCTCCAGATGCAGCCATTATGAGGGGGAATCAGGAGGATTATTTGAGGATCAGCATTCGTATTCTTCCTGATTAGGCTCCAACCCGCCGATAATAGTGGGCGGCTCTGCGAGTTATACACACAAATCCGGGATGGAGCCCATCGGCCCAAGTCAAGGAGAGAGGGGGAAGCAAACACGCGACAGCATTCAGGCCTCCCACTCCTCCCTTGTCTCCGTAGCAATGGGGCCGCGGTCATCCAGCCCTCCCTGCGCTCCCGGCCCAGAGCGCCCTCCAAATCACAGACAGATGGGTCAACAAGGAGGCCGGTCTGCCCTAAAGGAATACGGCCGAAGCACTGTGCTGAGGAAAGGGGAAGCAGCCCTCGGGGGCCAGCAGATCACTGAAACAGAGGGTATAGGAAGTCCCGAGGAGGGGGGGGGAGGGCAGTGAAGAGTGACCTCCGCAGTGACTATGTAATATCATGAGCCACGATCCATTCCCGCGAGCCTCACTAAGAGTCGCAGACAACCCCGCTTTACTACGACCCTCCCAAATGTCCGGTAAGAGAGTAGTACCTTTAAGAGAGGGACACGGCATGGTCCAATCAAGCACTCATCTTCCAACAGTACATTTTAACAACTCTAGTCAGCTCATTACATCGATCACTCTCTATACTTCAATTTTACAATGCATTGAGTAGTAAAGAGGTGCAAGGGGAGGGGCCACCAACTCATTCATGTGCAATTCCGCAGGGGGCAAATTAAGTTAATAACCCCTTCCCATTCCGCCATAGCTAGAGATCTGCTGCAAATTTTAGCGGGGTATGAGTGGCGGACGGCCTGGTCTCTGCACCTCCAGAGAGCTGCTCACCATCACCTCCGATTCTCAAGCTCATGTGCAGCTCAGTCCCAACCTACACCCCCCACCCGTGTCAAAAACCCACCTTGTTCTAACCAGGGCTTGAGTTGGTGAAGCCACATCCTCGGTGCGTCCTCCCTCCGTTCCAGCCATGTTTCAACCTTATATGTGAGCGGATGGTTATAACGTGCCAGGCCTCCTCATTAATGCTTCCCAGCTTCTATGACTCAGCTCAATAAGAAATTCTCTGTATACATCCCACTCCCAACACTCACACCGATTTCTCCCCCCGCCCCTCCCGTCTTCCCCCGGCCGTTAATTAATACTTAATTTGCAGAATGAACCCTCGTAAGAGAAGGCCTATCCCACCCCTCTCCCCACTCCCCAAGCCCCGAATCTAAGATGATCAAGATACAGCCCAACGCTCATATTGCCCAGAGTCATTTCCCCTGTGCGCGGTTTCATTGCCAGACAGTGTACTTGCGGTTTTCATCCTTCAGTTCCCTGATGTTTCGCTCCGCCAGAGCCCGAGGAGGCCTGCTTGTTCAAAGCTACTACAATGTTCTGGCTCGCCTCAGCTCCCTGCCGCCGCCTTGCCTCTCGCTGTCCATTGTTCCACGCTTTCAGGGCTAGTTTGGAAGCAATGGAGGCTCCGGGATTAATTCGCTGCAGTTGCACATCCAACCCCCGTTTTCGCAGCTCCTGTGCAGCGGATACGCTGTTGTCAAAAGACAGAGGGCCTTCCTCAAAAAGGACGGTGAGCTTCGCTGGGTATGGGGTTCTAAAGCGAATACCTTTCGACTTCAGAGCCCTCATCAGAGGAATATAGGCCTTGCGTCTGGTCATGATCTCTGGAGAGTAGTCATTCTCGAAATAGTCTGTTTCCTGCTAGCATAACCGCTCCAGCTTTCCACGCGGTGTGTAATACTGATTCTTTGTCTTGGAATCTGAGAAAACGTACCAGTATTGTTCTGGGACGAGCACCTGGCGGAGGCCTCGGGCCTAAGGTTCGGTGGGCCCTTTCAATTTCCAGAGTCACGGTTGGAGGGAGCGGGAGAAGCTCTCTTAGGGTTTTTTGAAGAAATTCAAGCATTTCACCTCCCTCAGCCCCCTCCGGAATCCCAGAGATCCTAACATTGTTTCTTCTATTTCTGCTTTCTGCATCCTCCGCTCTATCTTGGAGGGACTTGACCGTACTGTGTAGTTGTATTATAGCTCTTTCCGTCTCAGTAATTCGGAGTCTGTTTCTGAGCCTCAGAGTCAATTTCTTCTTGCCGCTTCTCGAGGTTTATTCATATTCTGTCGTAGGGCTGCGTTGTAGATCTGATTTCCTTCCTAAAGTCCCTTAACTCATTGAGCATAAGAGACATCTGTCGCTGCAAGATAGTAAGCGGGATTTGGCTGCACTCAGTAACGTCTCGGGAGGAGCCATTTGAGGCCTGTGAGCCTTCACTCTCAGATCCGTCTTTGTGCAATCGTTCTGCATCAGGTAGATCAGTAGCTCTGTTCTTCACTCGATCGTTTTTTTTTAGGCATACTTAACCTCCCGCTGAACTTTTCTCGAGTTTTGGGCTTTATTTGGGAGAAATGAGGAGGTTTATCCCGTGGATCACAATGGAGCTCTCTGATTCAAGCTACCAACCCGGGCATGACGTCACCGGAAGTCCCTGGTTAAACTTTTTAATGCTGGCTTAAAGTCTATGAACTCGCCTGCCTTTTTTTTTTTTTTTATACATTTTATCATTTTTTTTATACCACATTTTCGTCCACCCCCTGCCTTGGTGCAAATATGCATATGTGGAGGCATGACGCCTTCCCTACATACTGCCCACTCCTGCCTGTGCCGCCACCGGACCTCCACCCGGTGATGGCAGAACTAAGGAGGGCGAAAAACTTCCCCAGGAGAGGAGAGCTGCTGGTAGGCTGCTCAGTCCTGCTCCCCCCCTTGCTGGTACCCGGACGACCCAAGGTCATTCCCGAATCCGGGTCACTGGCATGACACAAGGTGTGGCGTCCAGCACCTCAACCCTCACCAGGCCGGCTCTCTCCTGCCAGTTCTTTTTTTTTGTTTTTAACGTTATTTATGTACTTTTCCTATAATCATGCAGGTCAGACAGTACAAGTTATAACAACTAGAAAAAACTTTTACAACCAGACATAGAGGGTTACACAGACAATACAAATCATAATAAAATACATATAACACTTAACCTAAAGGCTCCCAGTGTTGTCATTCTCACTAGAACAATGAGTCATGGACAATTAGATTTAATTATATTCTATTTTAAGAAGAGGTAAAAGGTCCTTCTACATTTTTAAAATTAATATACAGGTTGGTCACTCTCAGAAGGAACTATGGAATAAATTCAGGTCTGGGGAATATAGCACCCATCTTCTCCAAAGTAATTCAAAATTGCCTGCCTTTTATTTACTAAAGCTGTTAAGGACTCAATTTTATGGATAGTTAACATAACATCCTGCTACTGTGACCCTATCTTGAATTAGCCATTTTCTAGTGATAGCTTTCTGGGCTGCTAGGATACAGAACTTTAATCATTTTTTTGTATTCAAATCTCTCCATCTGGGGGTACCTCAAAGAAAAAGAATAAGTTCGGAGTCAAACTAAGGGTTTGAGAAAAAAATGTTCTTCAACTTTGTAAGTCCTCTACGTATTGCTTCAATTTAGGGCAGTTTCACATAATGTGTGCCAGGGCAGCTGGTGATTGACCACAGCCTCTCCAATATTCGGGAGATCTCCCACATTGAAATTTGGCCTGAACCCTGGGGGTCCTAAAAAATCGAAGTGTGACCTTCCACGCAAACTCTTTCCAGCAAGTTGCCCCTATCCTGCATTGTATTTGTGACAAGTGTCTGTCCCAAATTTCATCAGGAATTTGTACGTTCAGGTCAGATTCCCAGGTCATGCTGGTCCTGTCAAGGAGATTAGCGTGAAGGGAAATCAATGCCTTGTATTGATATGAGATAATATGCTTCAGGCTGGTTTTACCATCTATGGCTTCTCTCCTGCCAGTTCTAAAAAGATAATCCCGATAGTTACCAGTTCCATGAAGAATTGGTCTCGCTTGTCAGCAGGCTCTTCCCGTCCGTCTGGCGGGGAAGTGCTGCTTGAGCCGCTTGTGTGTCTAGGCTCAGGGCGACATGGGAGGGGGCAACTGTAAGGTCCTTCTGCTACAGTTCTCTGTGCTCCATTTTTGTCAGGATATTTCCTACAGGCATTCTTTGTCTCGTACTACTGAACTGTGATGAGTAAGAATAATTAAAAACATTTTAAACAGGTTTTTGCCTCATTTTATACAGTGTGGTTCTAAGAGCCGAGAGGGAAAATGCCATTCATACAGAGTGCATAATGTGACTCTCAGCTACATTTTTTTTTTTCTCTCCTCCCCAGGCCATCGGTCGGCCACTCCTTCGGGCCGCCAAGGCCCACCGCCAGCCCATCGCCATCTGCTGCCCCCATCAGTGCCGTGACTCTGAGTAATCTGACGTATCTCTTCATCGGGAGGGAGCCTCCCCTGTGGGGGGGCCAGCTGGAGAGGAGAAACGCCCATAGGTGTACAGCGTATCCCGGGCATGGTAGGGGTTGGCACGGACACCTCCAGGCAATCTTGGGTGCGGTGACAGGTGGCCATCATCCGGTCAGCTGAGGGCTGATTTTCTATTTTTTTCCTCCCGGCTCATCCACACCCTCCCATGAAGAGCCGGCCATGCCGGTGTCCTGAGGGTGGGGCGGTCAGTGACAGGTCAGGGCCACATGCCGCCAAGAATGCAAACACCCAAGCCACCTCCAGGGGCCAACAAATAACGGTCTGAGCCCCCCACCCAGAGGGAAGCATCCAAAGGATGCTCTAAACTCCCTCCTCCCTGCCAGACTCCGCTCCTGACACCCAGGCTCACCAGCGTGCCGAGAGAACACCCTTCACTCGATGCCACGGAGCCAGCCAGCCAGTTAATAATTTGTAACTGCTTCTCATACCTTTTACAGCCACTGTGAACTGCAACTGTAAAACAGAACATCAGGGCTATAAAATGAAAGGGAGGGTGCCATTTGCCAAATAAATAACGTCTTTTGTTGTTTCTCCTAATAGAACTTTGCAGGTTTTGCCCTCTCTCAAGTGATGCAAAACACACATTTATTTCCTGAGTAAGCCTTTCTAGAGCATGACTATTTGCAATGCTCTACCAGCAGATGGCAGTACAGTTACACTAGACTCCTATACTCCCAAGCCAGCAGTGCAGTTGCATCATGCTGAATAGCACAGATTACAGATCAATATCCCTAAATAAATGTTTAAAGATTTTGGGGCCCAGTGCACATAGGCTGGCACAGTACCCAGAACGGGACTGGAAACTTTTTTGTACCGTTGATTGATTGAGAATTTTTTTTTTTTTTTTTACCAGTTCCCAGCTCTTTAAGCACGGCACCATGCCAGCGACTCCTGACATTGACACACACGGATGTCAGTGGAGTACTGTCTGATGTCATGCGTGAGGGTGACTGGAATAAAAAAATATAGTAACAGAAATACTGTGGGTATGAAGTCTGCAGGGCTCAAGACAAGCAAGGCAGTGTGGGAATGGCATGTCGGAGGAGCTCAGGGCCAGGAAGGCAGTGTGGGAATGGCATGTTGGAGGAGCTCAGGGCCAGGAACACTGTGTGGTAATGACATCTCCATAGAGCTCGGGGCCAGGATGGCAGTGTGGTAATGACATCTCCGCGAAGCTCAGGGCCAGGAAGGCAGTGTGGTAATGACATCTCCGTGAAGCTCAGGGCCAGGAAGGCAGTGTGGTAATGACATCTCCGTGAAGCTCAGGGCCAGGAAGGCAGTGTGGTAATGGCATCTCAGTAGAGCTCGGTGCCAGGAAGGCAGTGTGGTAATGGCATATCCGTAGAGTTCGAGGCCAGGAAGGCAGTGTGGTAGTGGCATCTCAGTAGAGCTCGGTGCCAGGAAGGCAGTGTGGTAATGGCATATTCGTAGAGCTCGGGGCCAGGAAGGCAATGTGGTAATGGCATCTCCGTAGAGCTCGGGGCCAGGAAGGCAGTGTGGTAATGGCATCTCCGTAGAGCTCGGGGCCAGGAAGGCAGTGTGGTAATGGTATCTCCGTAGAGCTCGGGGCCAGGAAGGCAGTGTGGTAATGACAGCTCCATAGAGCTCAGGGCCAGGAAGGCAGTGTGGTAATGACATATAGAGCTCGGGGCCAGGAAGGCAGTGTGGTAATGACAGCTCCATAGAGCTCAGGGCCAGGAAGGCAGTGTGGTAATGACATCTCCATAGAGCTCGGGGCCAGGAAGGCAGTGTGGTAATGACATCTCCATAGAGCTCGGGGCCAGGATGGCTGTGTGGTAATGGCATCTCCGCGAAGCTCGGGGCCAGGAAGGCAGTGTGTGGTATGACAGCTCCATAGAGCTCGGGGCCAGGAAGGCAGTGTGGTAATGGCATCTCCATAGAGCTCGGGGCCAGGAAGGCAGTGTGGTAATTACAAATTGGAAAACTGGATAGAAGTAGATGAATCTCAGATAAGCTGTCCTAGTGAAGTAAATATAGAAAACAGTGGATGGCCAGGTATAGAGAACCATTGTGTTCTGCCACAGAGGGGTACTGATTCCTGGTGACCTCGAGAGTGAAGCTTGAGAGTTCTGTGGGAATCAGAACCCCGAGGTGGCAGAACACACTGGTTCTGCATAAAGATGGCCATCCGCTATTTTTTCATAGTGTATGGTGTCTCCGAAATACAATTTTTAATGGTTTGAGTACTTTTTATTCATTTATTTTTTAAACGCAGTATCTGCTGTCTGTCTGTAGCTATGCCACTGGGTGCCTTATAGAGATTAGACAGAGTGTTCCATCCAGCATTGTTCTTATATGTTCTGTGATGATGTACTTTAAAAAACAAAAGCTATTTTTTTTACCGGCGTTGTGATCTATTTATTGTGTATTTTAATAAAGAACAATATAAATCAGTCTTGTCTCTTTTGTGTGGTTTTTCCTGGCAGTTCTGGTTACAAAAAAAAAAAAAGAACAGGAAAGTAGTCAGTATGATGTTGCTGTTGCCGCCCGCATCACGCTTGTGTCATGTCTGTGACTGTCAGAATCTGTACGTGGTAAATTTAGCCTACCGCTCTCTTTTTTTTTTTTTTTTTTTGCTGCTGGAGTAGCTGTGAAACACAGTACCATAGCATACAGCCTATCAAAATGAAGCTTATGATGTCCTCTCCTTTGAGCCAGGCTATATAAGCCAAAAACTGTTACTCCGCCATTTTACTCACGAAAACTGTCTGAGGTAGGTCTGAAACGACGGCAGATATAAAGACTGCCTTATTATCTACCTAGTTAGCAATTTTTTTTTTTTGTTAAAAGCAGCATTCTTCTGTCAATAAACAAGAAAGGAAGTTGGGCGCATTGTAAAAATAACCCCACAGTCCAGGAGATGTGTTTTGCTCATCTGTGCGTTTCACTGCCGAGTCTCTGAATTGAATCAGTGTTGCCTGGTTTAAAGAGATATCTGTAGTGACCTGCAGTACAATTCCACTAATGTTTGTATTCAGTTAAACAAGAATATTACTGTAAATACAAACAGTCGAATTTGTAGAAATTGTTGATGTGAGATCTGCTTTCACTTTATGTGCTATAAACTGGTCCAATATTGAAAGTTTGCATTCTGAGCCAGCATGGGTTCATATTGTGCTGCTTAGTTAGGTATCCTGCGCGTTTTTTTCTTTTTCTTTATGTCCCCTTTTTGTCGTTCTGCTATCCACCAGCTCGACGTAAAAATACTAACTTGTGAAGTAGCAGCCACTCCAGTCCTCTGATCATTCCACAACTTGGGATGCAGGCTGATTGTTTCACCGACCCAAAATTCCAGGACCAATGATGACTCGAGCTGCCATCCCCCTCATCCCTCCAGTTTGTGGTCCATCTCCACTGCGACTTCACGAGTTGGATAATTTTTATGTTCGATGCAGAATCCTGCATATACATTTTATTAGCAGGATCCTGCATCAAACATTTACTGCCCATCGACCAATTTCCCTCTTGAATTCTGATTACAAGATCTTCACCTCAATTCTTGCTTCTCGACTGAGTTCATTTCTCCCAGAGTTTATTAATCCGGACCAATCGGGGTTTGTCCCGGGCCGACAGGCCCCAGATGGGGTTAGATCAGCGATCAATATAATGGATGTAATTCACCGATTACGCCTCCCTGCCTGCCTTATGAGCTTAGATGCTGAAAAGGCTTTTGATAAAGTCTCTTGGCCTTTTCTATTCACGGTTTTGGAGCAGATGGGGTTCCCACAACTTTTTATTAACAGTATTAAGTCCCTTTACTCGGGCCCAGAAGCATATGTCGGAGTAAATGGGGGTGTTTCTGGTAGATTTGCACTGGGCAGGGGCACTCAGCAGGGTTGTCCCCTGTCCCCTTTGTTATTTGCCCTCTACATAGAGCCCCTTGCGGAGGCAATTCGTGCTTCTCCGGAGATACAGGGAGTTGAGGTCGGAGGCCAGCAACGGAGAATATCATTATATGCGGATGATGTTTTACTTTGCATGTCACACCCAGAGACCTCAATTCTGCAGATATGGTCAATCTTGTTGGAGTTTGGTAAACACTCGGGGTACGTTCTTAATAAAGCCAAAACTGAGGTTTTGTGCTTCTGTTACTCCCCCTCGCACAGAATAACAGAGTTTCTACCACTTAATTGGCAGGCGGGCAAAAGGAAATACTTAGGAGCCTATCTTACTAAACATAATTCTCACCTCTTTAGGGCCAATTATGTCCCACTCTCTGCCCAGGTGCAAAGAGACCTGGACAGGTGGTCCCTGCTAAACCTCCCTTTATACTCGAGAATCCACTCTATTACTATGAATATTCTACCTAGATATTTATACCTGTTCCAATGCCTTCCAACCTTTATTTCTAGAACCCACTTTCACGATTGGCATAAAACAATCACGAAGTTCGTCTGGAACAATAAAAGACCTAGAGTAAATGCCCAAATCCTTCAACTGTCTAGGGTAAAAGGGGGTAGATCCCTACCGGATCTAGAAGACTACTGTCTTGCCACGCAAATTAAGAGGGCGCTACAATGGTCTATCCCCACATATGTAGCCAATTGGAAGGAGATGGAAACACTGGAGGAGGAGTAGCGGGGTCCACTGTTGGGAGCTAGGGCCTTGCAGATGAGTATGGCCAGAGCCAACCCCCCCCCCTCCCTAATGTCCACCAGGGACACTCAGAGGCTACCCGTAGGGCCAGCAGAAATACAAACTTAAAACTCCCTATGGCAGCTGCACAGACTGTCATGGGACAATGATTTCACCATCCTTCTTAGATCACACTTTTAGAGCCTGGGAGAGAGAGGTTTAACTTATATCAGGCAATTCATGGTAGGGGGCGAAGTGGTGGATTTTAGAACCCTGACCAGTAACCATGGTCTACGTGAGGCTGATCACTTCAGGTACCTACAGGCAAGGGACTATATCCTCCATTGTCAAAGAAGGGATCTTCTACGAGACAGGGCGACCCCCTTTATAGAGACCCTTTACACAATATTAACCTCTCAGAAAACATCAGGTCTCATTTCTACACTTTATAAAGCTCTGGCGGGATTGAGAAAGGATCCATTAGATAGGGTCAAAAGGAGATGGATGGAGGAAGGACAGGGAGGGCCACAGGAAATTAACTGGGAGTCAGTATTTAAACTGGCCTCCAAAACTACCTGTTCACCCTTTTGGTAGGAATTCAGCTGGAAGGTGAGGATACGTTACTTTCTCCCCCCCCCTTGTCACTGAGTAGGAGGACCTTAGACAGGGACCCAAAATGCTGGAGATCGTGTGGGGAAACACTGGCAAATTATTTACATGTTCTTTGGCTCTGCCCCTGGCTCGGGCCCTTTTGGAGGGAGGTGTCACAGGTATTTGCAGAGTTGTTTTCCCTGGACGTCCCCCTAGACTGGACAAACCTTATATTGGGGGTACCCCCTCAAAACTTGACCGGAGCTGACACGTTGTATCTTTGGACCCTCCTCTTAGCGGCGGCCCACAAAACTATCACCAGGTTGTGGGCGATAAAAGACCTTCCCAGCTTGGGTACTTGGACTAATTTGGTCCAGGGGATTGCAGAAATGGAAGAAATAACTTATAAGATAAGTCATAAGACATCGATGTATGTTCGGAGATGGACGAGATGGGAGATCTGGCGGGGGACGGCTATGAGAGTGGGGTCCACCCGACCTCCCTGAAGTTCTGTTCTCGGCATGACACCTGTTAAGTTTAAGTAGGACACCCCCTAGAAATGGTCTTAGAGGTGGGCAGCCGCTTAGGGGATGGCCCGATCTACGGTAGGAAGAGCACAAAGTGATAAGTTTCACAGTGACCCTAAGGTTGCTGATTTGTGACTAGATATAGAATAGATGAGGGACACCTTTTTTTATTATTGTCTACTTTCCTTTTTATGGATGGATTATACATATGTAAAAGGAACTGAGACTGCTTGACTGGCTCACATTGATTGTACCCGATGGTTATCAATAAACTTAAAAAAAAAAATTTACTGCCCGTTCTTTAAAGTTATACATGTGTCAATGGCGAACCTAATCCCACAGTCGGCAACAAGCACCCCCCCAGTTCCTACCTCTCTCTGGAGTCCTGCTAGATTGGAGGCACAGTGTGACGGTTTTCATCATGGGGGACTCGTCGTTAAAATAATCACCTCCTCATGCATCAGCTGGTCACTTCCAATGTCCGATGGATGATGCTTCACCAGTAGTGGTACACTTGTCCTTGTTAATTTTGCAACGTGTGTTAATTTAACCCAATCCCAATCGAGTCAAACCTAAATAATTCTCCCTGAGCCTTACCGTTGCATAGGCTCACCCCCACCACACAACATGACGATGCCACCACTCTTCCTAGTCCCACTGAACACTGACACAGCACTAGTGCAGTGGAAGATTTTGAATTGAATTAATTAAAATGCTGGTCTCATTTTACTGAATTCTGCAAGCAGTCAACACACCCTGATAGAAGAGAGCCTTTTTCATGTTGCCCATAATGAAGTAGTACTACTACTAGTAAACAAGCACTCCCCTTTTTTCTTTTTGATAGTAACTGCTGTTTCTCTCACTCATTTAATTTCCTTGGTCCCCCATCACCCCACCCCTGTCAGTGCCAGTCCCCTACACATTCATCTAGCCCCTGCTTTTCGAAATAGCTTAGGACACGAGGATAACTAGAAGGAATGTAAAATTATAGTAGATGCAAGACAATTGCCATAGAGATACTACTAGCAGAAGACCACTGGCAAGGTTATTAAATCATGGTTATTCCAGTTTAGAGTGCACTCTAGAGTCTATTGTTTTCTTTACCAATTAAATGAGGTTAAATTAATGTTCTTCATCTCCTGATACTTGGGAGGGGGTTGTAATGTATTGCGGCTTGGCGAGGAGTTGTGTGGGTGATACTAGATTAATAACCTCTCCAGAAATTTTTATTTGAATATTTACAGTATCACATTGATTGAACCATGATGAACAAGTGAATTATGTTTATCAGTTCAAAAATAGGTGGGTGAACTAAAAAATGTATATATATTCCATATTCTTGCTGTCTTTAAGTTTATATGTGTATTGTGTGTTGGCGAGTTATGTGTGGGCGGTTGGAGTTTTGTGTGGATGAGTTGTGGGTTGCGTGTGTGCGTGCGTGGTAATGTATGGGCGTAGGTCTTTTCGGGTTGTGGGTGTGCAGAGGTGGTGGTGTGGGTGCATTTGTGTGCATGTCTGCTACAGAGTTGGATTCTTTTCCCCAAAGACTACTGACTTGCTGCTCCTCTGTGCTTGCAACTGCATATTTCCCTTTTTGCCCACCATCTCCTCGCCAATGCCTTTCCTTATTCAGTCATGGTCTTGTGTGCCCTGCACCCTGGATGGTCTGCCACTGACTACCTTACTGTAAGTTAAGGGACCCACCATGGGAGGAAGTCAGAGTTTGTGATGCAGTGCCACCGTGGCAGGCACATGAGTTCAGTTAGATTAGAGTAGGGGATGGACTCTGAGGAGGTGCAATTCGGTGAGTGATGGGTGGGTGGAGGATGAGGAGCGTCCACTGTCCGATCAATTTTTTTTGGTTGATGTGACATGATCAAGACCGAAGCTGAGTGACATCCGCCACGGTGCTGAAAACAGTGAAGCTTGATTATAGCTGTGACTCTTGCCTCCACCAGGGGTGCAGCTAAGCCTGCTTGATTTGAGAAGCTGAGCAGCAATTGGACGGTAAATCCTACCACTCTGCTTGTCCTTCGGCTACTGTTAATATATGAATGTGTGTTCACCAACCCGTGTCATTGTTATCTCCTGCGTAAGTGAAACCACTGGGCTGGCGGATTTTAGTTTTCAGTATAATAAATAGGTTCAGTTGCCCAAAGATTACCTGAGCTTCAATCTTAGCCCCAGGTGGTATAAACACAAGGCGGACTAGCTAACTCAAACTGCAGCAGAAATTGTGGGGTAGGGGTACTAACTAGTAGTACAACCAGACATGCTGCTGGTCGGTGTAGCTGCAGTGCATTGTGATGTCCACCTTCATGATGTGATGTGTGGCCGAAGTGTCGTTCAGTCAACCTTGTTGATGTGGGATGTAGGGTAAACATACGTGTGTGTGTTAGATTTGGGAAGGCTCAGTCAGTATACTGGGGAGGAGGATACAGAGGAGAATCATGTTTTCTAGTAGTAGCAGTTTTGGGGTGGTGAGGGGTGTCGTGTGTGGCAGTGGTAGATGTGTGTGTAGTTTGCATGTGATCAGGTGGTTGGCATGTTTGTGTCAGGTGATTTGTGTGTATGCATTTTATTTTTGACATGGATGCCAGTCCGTCTTGTCGGTGCCACGTTGCTTGGGTCTGTTGCTGATGGTCGGTGGTGGGACAGGTCTGGCAGACTGGTAGGCATGCAGAGAAAAAATTTTCTACATCATAGTGATGGTGTGCAGAGGCGCAGACAGGCAGAAGCAAGTTTCTTTCTGTTCTCTTCAGCACTCATCAACATAGTGTAGAACAATTTTTCTGTGCATGCTTACCAGTCTGCCAGGCTCGTCCCACCATCAGCCATCACAACAGACCCAAGCAACGTCATCATTAAGACGGACTGGCATCCATGCTCTAAAAAAATGCTTCTGTTCTGGCATGCACACCTGCCCCTCTTCCAACCACCGCCCAAGGCCAGAACAATTTTTTTCTATATGCCTACCGATCTGCCATGCCCATCCCACCACCAACCATCAGCAACAGACCCAAACATCATGGCACAGACCAGGTGGACTGCCATCCATGTAGAAAACAATGTTTTTCTACATGGACGCTGGTCCACCTGGTCCGTGCCATGATATTTGGGTCTGTTTCTGATGGTTGGTGGTGAGACAGGCCTGGCAGATTGGTGCTAGGTAGGCATGTACTAGAAAAAAATTGTTCTGGCCTTAGGTGGTGGTGGGAAGAGGGGCAGCTGTGCATGCCAGAACAGTACAGTTTTTTTCTACATGGATGCCAGTCCTCCTGGCCCATGCCACGATGCTTGGGTCTGTCGCTGATGGTCAGTGGTGGGACGGGCCTGGCAGACTGGTATGCATGTAGAAAGAAATTGTTCTAGACCATGGTGATGGTGCGCAGAGATACAGGTGAGCACATAACAATGTTTTTCTATATGGATGCCAGTCCGCCTGGTCCGTGCAATGTTGTTTGGGTGTGTCGCTGATGGTCGGTGGTGGGACAGGCCTGGCTGACTGGTAAGTAGGCATGCTGCGAAAAATTGTTCAAACAACATGAAGTCTTGCTGTATTCTGACAGTAGCAGTGAGTCCCAACCTTTGAACTGCCCTGGAGATGAAAGAGTTAACTTTCCATGCCAGGTATGGAATGCTGAGCTCGAGCTCGGTTGAGACTCTGTCTGTTGCTGTTTAAACTCAAACCGTCAGATTCTTTACTCCGCCTCACTGAACAGTTGCTCCGGAGATTTCTCCTTCTGCTCGGTTCAGTTGTCGGTTAAAGTACCGCTTTTCTCGATTTTTCAACCGAATTTAAACCATAACCTTTTGGTTCAGCCTCTGTCTGTGGTATTTGTGAGTACTAGATAGGTTATATTTTGTTCTATTCTGTGTGGAACTTGTAAATGGTTCATCGGTTTGGTTTGAACTGATCGAGTTGTTTAAAAAAATCTTAATTTGTACTTTTATAGTGTGGTTACCGGTTCTTATCGGTTCTAAAAAAACCCAGATTTTATTACGTTTTTTTCCACGACCCGTGACACGGTCAGGAACCGATAAGAGGGTCTTGCTTGGCGGATTGCCATAAAAGGGTAAGTTTGGTTAGGACTGGCACAATGTCTGAGAAACCCAAAAGAAAAACCGGGCCCACTGGGTTTCAACACTGTAGTGTGTGTGGAAGTCTTTGCCAAGGCTGACCCCCACACCACCTGTGTTTATTGTCTGGGGTTTGACCACCTCAATGCAGACTGCCAGATTTGTAAAAATTTCCCTGTGGCTACCCTAGAAAAGAGAGTTGGTAGGCTGAGGGAAAGGGAGGCCAAAAAGTCAGCTGAACCGGATGGCCAGCCTGGTTCGGTTGAAACCGAACCAGAAGGAGTGCCCTCTGACCATGGCGAGACTTCTTCGGGCAAAAGGAGAGCCGATTCTGAGGAATCGGTTCCAGCTAAAAGAAGTAGAAAAGAAAAATCAGCTGGTGTGGAGCCAAAACTTTCCTCTCCAACCGCTTAAGAAATAGCCAAAGCGATCAAAATTGTACAGTCGCTTTCTCCGGTTCCGACCGAACCGGCACCATCAGGCAGGCGCTCAGTTCGGCCGGTTCCACCGGTTCAAGAGTATGATTTAGAGGAATTTTATGAACCGGAGGAGGAAGAGGAGGAGTATGAGGAAAGTGAATGTGGTTTTGAAAGTCTGGATGTGCCCATTGACCCGGACATCTCTCCAGACAGACCTTCAGGAGTGTCTCCTCCTAGGCTTTCTGAGTCCCCCTCCCATTTCATGTTTTATAAAAAAAGTGGCTGAAACCCTCCAGCTTCCTATGGGAGAAGCTGTGGATGACCAGGAGGAGCCTGACTATGTAGAAATGATGGATATCCCAGAGTCTAGGAGGCTGTCTATTCCCTTGCACAAATCTTTTGGGAAACAGACATTTAAGATTTTAAAGACTCCTAACACTATACCTCCTGTGGATAAAAGAATGGACAAGAGGTATACATTGTCAGGCTCAGACACGGAGTTCCTTACACAACAATGCAGTCATGTTGGGGTAGTGCAGGCTGCAGCCTGTGATAAGGCAAACATTCCCTTGGCTTCACACCTCCCAGACAAGGACTCCAGGAGGATTGATGCCATGGCAAAGAAACAGTACATGGCAGCATCCTTGGGACTCAGATAGGCCAATTATATGGCCTATACTGCTAGGTATCAAAAATCCAGATGGGACACTGTTATGGCTTTAGCAAAACAGGTCCCTGGCCAGCTTGCCAAGGAGCTGGAGCAGGTGGCTGCTGATGGTATTGAGGCATCCTAGGTGCAATTCCATGCTGCAGTGGACTCCAATGATGTGTCATCTAGAGTCATGGCTACATCTGTGGCACTTGAAAGAATGGCTGCTCAGATGTACTAGCCTGTCACAGGATACCCAGACTAAGGCCATGGATTTTCCTGTTGTGGGTAATTCTCTGTTTGGGGAGCAGACAGAAATTACATAGAAAAAAATGGACAGTATAGGACCACCTATAGGAGTGCACAGGCCAAGGAAAGGCAGGCCACTCCTCAAAGGCAGCTTCGGAGGGGTAGGCTTTTCCATAGGCCTTTTTACCAAGCCCAGGCCTCCTCTTCTGCTTATGCCCAGAAGGGGTTCTTTAGAGGGAGAGGCAGACGGGGTACAAGCAGGCCTTCTTCCACCCCTCAGCCCAAAGCCCCTGCCAAACAGGCACCCTGATGGGGTTGCCAGCGCCGATTCTCAACTACCTGTAGTGGGCAGGCTGGCTTACTTTGTCCAAGACTGGGATTCTCTGACATCAGACAAATGGGTCCTGGAAGTAGTAAGCCAGGGACTGGTTCTCAGCTTCAAAAAGTTTCCAAGGATGAGAACCAGATCCTTTCCACCTGCAAATCTTTCAGACACTCTTGCCTTAGAGGCAGAGGTCTCTTCCCTCCTAGCTCTCAGAGCTGTGGAAAGGGTTCCACCCCTACATCAGGGCAAAGGGTTGTACTCCAGGTACTTCCTTACCCCAAAAAGACAGGAGAATGGCGGCCCATCCTGGATCTCAGATACTTAAACAAGCACCTTTTAAAACCAAAATTCAAAATGGTGACTCTGGGAATTATTCTACTCTCTCTAAGGCCAGGGGACTGGCTAGTGTCCCTGGACCTCAAGGATGCCTACTTCCATATTCTCATCAGAAACTCCCATAGAAAGTACCTCAGGTTTGAGCTGCCCTCAGGCCATTACCAGTTCAGAGCAATGCCCTTTGGCCTGACCTCTGCTCCAAGGGCATTCACAAAATGCCTGGCAGTGGTAGTTGCTTCTCTAAGAAGGCAAAGGATTGCCATCTTCCCTTACCTGGACGACTGGCTCATAGTAGGCCAGTCCCCAGACCAAATCAAGTTACACTTACAGATAACTCAGCAGCTTCTCACTTCTTTGGGTTTCCTTCTGAATCTTTCAAAGTCAGTTCTAGAGCCTGTTCAGCTCCTCACCTTCATAGGCACAGAGCTAGACACAGAAAAGGCCAGAGCTGTCCTTCCCCTGGACAGGGCAAGGACCCTTGTCTCTTTGGCCTCCTCATTCACCCTGCAGGTGTCTCGACCAGCAAGGCATTTTCTACAGCTCCTGGTGCACATGGCTGCTTCTACAGCAGTAGTGCAGGGAGCAAGATTTCAGATGAGGGACATTCAGTTCTATTTGAGAGCCTTCTGGTCTCAAAGGAAGGACCCTCTGACCAAATTGATCCCAGTAACTCGAACCCTGATCCAGGCCCTACACTGGTGGCAGGATCAGAACAATCTGAGACAAGGGGTTCCCTTTGTCTTTCAGTCTCACTGTTTGATCCTTACTACAGATGCCTCCCTCTTGGGGTGGGGGGCTCATATGGGCGACCTGACCACCCAGGGGTTGTGGTCCCCTCAGGAATCTCTGCTTCACATCAATCTGTTGGAACTCAGAGCAGTATTTCTAGCACTTCAAGCTTTTTCCAAATCTGTTCAGAACAGTTATCCAGGTCAGAACAGACACCACCACAATGTGGTACATCAACAAGCAAGGAGGCACTCGGTCTACGGCCTTGTACACCGAAACAATGACGTTGTGGTCTCTGGCTTACTCCCTGAACACCTCCCTCACGGCGGTTCACCTCCCAGGCAAGGACAATGTCCTGGCAGATGCTCAGCAGGATATCCCAGGGCCATCACGAATGGTCACTGGACCCCCTGGTGTTGGAGGTGATATTTTCCAGATGGGGCACCCCGCAGATAGATCTTTTTGCAGCCCCAATCACCAACTTCCCCTTTTTTGCTGCAGGCCCCCAGTGTTGGGCTCAGTCCCCCTGGATGCCCTAGTTCTCAGTTGGGAAGGGAAGTTCCTGTATGCTTCCCCTTCCATCTCCTGTTCAAAGTGCTAGTAAAAATCAGATCTCAACCCTGCAAGATGATCCTGATTGCTCCAGACTGGGCCAGACAACCCTGGTATCCACTCCTACTGTCAGCAGTCCATCTTCCCCTGTGTCTTCCCAGGAATTACAACCTGTTAACCTGTGCTCAGGGGAGGGTTTGGTACCCGAACCTCAAATCTCTCAATCTCAAGGCCTGGCTCTTGAAGAGTTAGAGTTTGCGCAGGGTGTAATGGATATTCTAAAGGCTTCTAGGAAACCTTCCACCAGGGCTACTTATAATTCCAAATGGAAAAGTTTTTCCATATGGTGCTCTGGGAAGCATATTTCCCCAGAGTCTGTTGATCTGCCCACAGTCCTTGATTATATGGTCCATTTAAATAGCTTGGGGCTGAGACCAGCTACACTGAAGGTGCACCTGGCAGCTGTTTCTGCTTTTATTTCAGCAGGTAAACCCTCTTCTCTTTTAGCTCACCCTGTATTCTCCAAGTTTTTCAAGGGATTGCGTCACACCAACCCTCCATTCAGGGACCCTGCCCCTGCTTGGGACCTCAATGTTTGCATTGCTCAGCTTATGCAACCCCCTTTTGAGCCTTTGTCTTCAGCAGAGCTTAAGTACTTGACTTGGAAAACTGTGTTTCTGATAGCCATCACTTCTGCCAGATGCATATCATGGATAGTGGTACCTCAGTCATTCTCAGCTGCTGATTATCCCGGGGTCTCACTTCAAATATTTTACAGTTCCAGCTGTTCACTAGGAGTCTGAAAATACAACGGGGGGGAGAGAATCATAAGTAAAGGTGTGTCATGCATATACAGTACATAATTTGATTGCTCCTCTCTAGTAATATTTTTATTAATGCATTTGTTATTACATTTAATACTAACCAGCTTACACTTTCTTTTCTAGGTATTTTCCATTGGAAATAACTTAATACTGGTACTGCTTTACCTATTCCTGTATCATTTATCATTGTACTACATCCATTTGAACATCGGACATAGATACTGCGGACTGCAGCTACAGTTAATTGTGAGTAACCTTGTATTTCAGATTTATTTTCTCCCTGGATTACCAGCCCCTTACGGGACAAGGGAGGGGAGGGCAGCCTCCATGGAGAACAAATCCAGATAGCCTGTGGAACAAAAACGCAAGTTTGGAATGCAGTCACAGATTCATAAAATGTCCTTTTCTTATTTCACACACAAACACACCCACCATCACCCCTCCTCCCCCAGTGCTGGTCTGCGCACTCTGCATGGTCCTGTAGCATGCACCTTCTAATGTTAACCCAGTGCAGCACTACCCGAATCCAAGCTGAGCCTCCCTGGCGCCTTTCCTCTCAGGGACCGTTCCGGAGTCAGGGAAAAAAAAAAAAAAAGTGGTAGTTGTAACTTGTATGTACAGTTGTGATTGGTAATTTGTTGTTAATTTAATATTTTTTGGCATTGCTTAATCATGTCATCATACAAAAAAATATTTTTTTCTCTTGCAGGGACATTGATTGAGCAGCTGTGTGAACAAATAACCAAACACTGTCCATCACCATTTCAATTAAGGTAAGATTTACCGGGTTTCTACCCACCGAGGGTAATTTCTTATGTTCGTATATTTTTGCAACTTAACTCAGTTGTTCTGGATTTAACCGTAAGTGACTCATCTAGCAAGGCATGATTATCGTGGATACTGTTCAGAATGCATGTAAAAGCGATACATTTTGTGTATAGTGGCAGGCATAGTTTGAAAGTCCATTAAAAGTAGTTTTAAATGGGCTGTCCTGGTGGTGTTGAGGGCTGAGGTGCTGGACACATTATCTTGTGCCATGCCAACAACCTGTGCTCAGGAATGATCATGGGCTGGTAGTGGTTGACAGGGTTGGGGAAGGATCAGTCATCCGAGAGACTTCTCTCTGTGGAGGGGGGGATACCAGTCTGCACTTGGCCAGCCCCTATCAGAGGCTAGGTTACACTGCATCAACACTGTAGATGTAGGGTGGAGATGGGGCACATTCCTGAAAGAGCGAGTGTGGACACGTACGCACTCCATCTGCAGGAGTCACTGCATGGCCTTCTCTACAGGGGGACTTAATTTGTCTGCCACTGTACAGGAATGCATCCATTTAAATAACAAACATTAGGGTGGGTTGTTATTAAGGGCATGTGCTGCTGCAAGCTGAAATCCATGACATGATACCGTATGCATTACTGTAAAACCTGGCATAAAAGGTAGATACACTAGCAAAATAAAGTTTCTCTGTGAATCACAAGGTAATTTTTATTAAAGAGTTAGTGCATGATCATGGTGGTCTTCCCCAGAAGAAATAAACCTTGGCTCACTGATACAGACTATATCAATATCCTATGCTCTTGACTTAGACAATGCATAAATAAATGTCCTGTCATGGGTTACGGCACTTGTACTTTAAGGGTAAATCAGGTTTAAGGTTTTAACAATTTCCTTATTTGTTTCGTCCACATCCATTCATGCTGCAGCATGTCACCAGTTAAAGTCCACTAGTTCTCACTTCCTTCCGGTGTGAGTTCCGTCTTTCTTTCATCATAGCCGCATGTTTCTTTGCTTCCATTCAGGTCACTACATCACTATGCATGTTCTTGTCAGTCAGTACCTGGACTGGCACATGTCCATGTGACGTGGATTCTCCTTTCTCATCGTTGCCCCGTTGTCTTGCTCTGGTTGCTATAATATATGTTTGTTTCGTCACACAGCTATGCAGTCCACTATGAAGACCATTTGGATATGTGGACACTCCTTCGTACATTGGGCTGAGCACGGGAGCGGGCATGATACAGTGGACCAGTCCTGACCTTTGACAATTGTCCTGCACGTGTGCATTGGATCGGACGCAGAGGCATGCGTTGGGGTCAGCTGGTATCATTGTTGCGTGAGGAGTGCCGGAAGGAGGCTGATCCAGATATCATCATTATCCACTTAGAGCAGCGACTTGGGAGTGGATACATCAGTCTCACTTATGCGCAAGATGAAGGCCGACATCAATGAACTCAAGCACCGCATGCCGAGGACAACCATCATCTGGTCACACGTTATCCAGCGAGTGCAATGGCGTGGGGTCGAAAATTGGAAGGCGATGGGCAAGACGAGGATGAAAATCAACATGGAGATGTCTACATTTATAAGAAGATTGCCCGGTGGCATGGTCAAGCACAACAACATCAGGACTTGCTACGCAGTACTGTATCGGCATGATGGAGTCCACCTGACTGATCGGGGATGTGACATTTTCATCAGGGACCTGAAGATGGCTATAGCTCCTTTCTTATGAGGTATGCCAAATATAGCAGTACAGTCCTTGTGCCGTCATTTAATTTTTATGCTCATAATTACAAATCTGTCTTTTTAAACCAACAGGATTGCAGAGAAATTGAATGAAGGTGGATGAGAAGAGCATCGTAGAGCATAGTACAGTATTAATACAGTATGCATGGAATGAAGATTGATATTGGTAAGTTAAATATATTCATCATGCAGTGAATGTAATTCATTGCTTCCGATGATGGAGCAAATGGAAATTATGGAGGTTATGGTGAGTACAAACAATTTTCTTGTATATGATGAAATATAAACAAATGCACTGTATGTATTGTAATTGTCATATGGGTAGCTATCTCGATTTTGTTCCGTCCAACTGGATGAAGATCCATCAAGAAGATGAAGAAATATTGTGGCCATGATTTCGATTCCTGTCGTGAGTTAGGGGCCGGTGTGTGTGTGTGTGTAGGACGACGTCCGATCTTTTCTCCTACACGCAGTTAATACCGGTGATCGACCGTGAAATTACGCCACTGTCCATAGACTCTTGGCGTAGATATCTCGATTTCGTTCTGTCCGACAGGATGAAGATCCATCAAGAAGATAAATAAATATTGTGGCCATGCTTTCAATTCCTGTCGTGAGTTAGGGGCCGGTGTGTAGGACGACGTCCGATCTTTTCTCCTACTCGCCGTTAATACCGGTGATCGATCGTGAAATTACGCGCGTCCATAGACTCTTGACGTAGATATCTCGTTTTCGTTCCGTCCGACAGGATGAAGATCCATCAAGAAGATAAATATTGTGGCCATGCTTTTGATTCCTGTCGTGAGTTAGGGGCCGGTGTGTGTGTAGGACGACGTCCGATCTTTTCTCCTACACGCAGTTAATACCGGTGATCGATCGTGAAATTACGCCGCCGTCCATAGACTCTTAACGTAGATAACTCGATTTCGTTCTGTCCGACAGGGTGAAGATTAATCAAGAAGATAAAGAAATATTGTGGCCATGCTTTCGATTCCTGTCGTGAGTTAGGGGCCGGTGTGTGTAGGACGATGTCCGATCTTTTCTCCTACACGCAGTTAATACCGGTGATCGATCGTGAAATTACGCCGTCCATAGACTCTTGGCGTAGATATCTCGATTTCATTCCGTCCGACAGGATGAAGATCCATCAAGAAGATAAAGAAATATTGTGGCCATGCTTTCGTTTCCTGTCGTGAGCTAGGGGCCGGTGTGTGTAGGACAACGTCCGATCTTTTCTCCTACATGCAGTTAATACCGTTGATCGATCGTGAAATTACGCCGCCGTCCATAGACTCTTGGCGTAGATATCTCGTTTTCGTTCCGTCCGACAGGATGAAGATCCATCAAGAAGATAAATATTGTGGCCATGCTTTCGATTACTGTCATGAGTTAGGGGCCGGTGTGTGTGTGTAGGACGACGTCCGATCTTTTCTCCTACACGCAGTTAATACCGGTGATCGATCTTGAAATTACGCCGCCGTCCATAGATTCTTGACGTAGATATCTCGATTTCGTTCCGTCCGACAGGATGAAGATTCATCAAGAAGATAAAGAAATATTGTGGCCATGCTTTCGATTCCTGTCGTGAGTTAGGGGCCGGTGTGTGTAGGACGACGTCCGATCTTTTCTCCTACACGCAGTTAATACCGGCGATCGATCGTGAAATTACGCAGCCGTCCATAGACTCTTGACGTAGATATCTCGATTTTGTTCCATCCGACAGGATGAAGATCCATCAAGAAGATAAAGAAATATTGTGGCCATGCTTTCGATTCCTGTCGTGAGCTAGGGGCCGGTGTGTGTGTAGGACGACGTCCGATCTTTTCTCCTACATGCAGTTAATACCGGTGATCGATTGTGAAATTACATCGCCGTCCATAGACTTTTGGCGTAGATATCTCGTTTTCATTCCATCCGACAGGATGAAGATCCATCAAGAAGATAAATATTGTGGCCATGCTTTTGATTACTGTCATGAGTTAGGGGCCGGTGTGTGTGTGTAGGACGATGTCCGATCTTTTCTCCTACACGCAGTTAATACCGTTGATCGATCGTGAAATTACGCCGCCGTCCATAGACTCTTGACGTAGATATCTCGTTTTCGTTCCGTCCGACAGGATGAAGATCCATCAAGAAGATAAATATTGTGGCCATGCTTTTGATTCCTGTCGTGAGTTAGGGGCCGGTGTGTGTGTAGGACGACATCCGATCTTTTCTCCTACACGCAGTTAATACCGGTGATCGATCTTGAAATTACGCCGCCGTCCATAGATTCTTGACGTAGATATCTCGATTTCATTCCGTCCGACAGGATGAAGATTCATCAAGAAAATAAAGAAATATTGTGGCCATGCTTTCGATTCCTGTCGTGAGTTAGGGGCCGGTGTGTGTAGGACGACGTCCGATCTTTTCTCCTACACGCAGTTAATACCGGTGATCGATCGTGAAATTACGCCGCCGTCCATAGACTCTTGACGTAGATATTTCGATTTCGTTCCGTCCGACAGGATGAAGATCCATCAAGAAGATAAAGGAATATTGTGGCCATGCTTTCGAATCCGGTCGTGAGCTAGGGGCCGGTGTGTGTGTGTAGGACGACGTCCGATCTTTTCTCCTACATGCAGTTAATACCGGTGATCGATCGTGAAATTACGCCGCCATCCATAGACTTGACAGTCTTGCTGACTTCCTTCTGGTGACGCTTCTCTCTGTCTCTCACTGCGGCATTCTCTTGTTTTCTATCTGCATCCATTCATTTCACTGCATGTTGTCACTCTATCTGTCCATGCACATGTAATCTGGTGTGGATCTTTTGTAATCATTGCCACCTTGTCTTGATCATGTCTTTCGTCCTCATCCAACCATATGTGTATATTATTAGTAATATTTAACGATTGATATTATATATTGCACGCAAAGAAAACAATCCTGTAGTCAGCGATCAGGAGTGCTAGATAGAGGTTAGCCGAGTGCATCCCAGCATGGATCAGCACAAGGCTTCCCATTCCACCAATTCAGCCAATGTACAAGCAGTACTGACATCGTTGGATCTTGGTTCACAGGTCAGGTCATGGACGAAAAAAATACACATTCTCAAATCATGACAGCACGAGGATGACGGAAACATCATAGTGGGATCACGGTTCTCATGCAAGTCGGGTCCCTGAAGACAAAGTCTCAACTTCAACTAAGCCAATACGAGGGAAGCGAGTGCTATGCAGTGCATGCAAAGAAAACAATCCTGTAGTTAGTGATCAGTGGTGCTAGATAAAGCTTTGCTGAGTGTTGCATTCCCAGCACGGATTAGCACAAGGCTTCCCATTCAGCCAAATTCACCCGATCTACAAGCAATACTGACAACGTTGGATCTTGGTTCACAGGTCGGTTCCCGGATGAAAAAAATACATATTCTCAAATCATGACAGCACGAGGACAACAAAAACATCAGATTGGGATCCCGGTTCTCATACAAGTTGGGTCCCAGAAGAAAAAGATTACAAATTCGAGTATAGGCAATATGAGGAAAACAAGTTCCATTATTGTCCACACACATTATAATGCAATCCTGTAGTCTGTAATCAGTTTGGCCAGATAAGGGTTTGATGAGTGCCACATCCCAGCACGGACAGAAAGGGAAATTAGGGTAAGTATCATGTTTTCTTAATCAAATATGCTGTGAATAAAGAGATGCTCTTAGTACAGCCACGGCACCAGCTGTGACTGCTTTGTGCACTCAATTGGTAAATAATAAGAAAAAAAAATGCAGCCCAAGTAAATACTGAAGCTGCAAAAAAAAAAAATACTGAGCTAAAATGTTCTGGTGAGTGAAATACAACTGGGCATAGCATATAAATGACATTATTACCATTAAACTGGAGAGGGGGTACTTAAAAGACTAAAGGGGTTAATGCTGTATCATTCATATTATTTATATGACAAGGGTGGATGTATTTCAAAAAACATTAATGTACAGAAAATATGGAAAGGAGCAGTGGGGGAATAAAAATAATGAAGAGGGTGAAAGTAGATAGAAATATTATAGCGTGTCGCGGGTGAGTGCGTGTATATAAATGTATTGCTACTGCGCGTGTGTGTGTGTGTTATATATATTATCTATATATATATATATGTATATATCTATATATATATCTATATATATGTGCACGTATGTATACTGTGTATATGTGTGTGTGTGTGTGTGTGTATATATATATATATATATAATATAAAAGGGATATGCAATGGAGGCGTGTGTAATAAACGATTTATCTGCACAAGAGCAGTTTGCCCTCGGGTAACCTCACGAGTGCCAAAAGCCACTAGTGAGATGTCCAAGGTCAAACTCCTCAAGTGCAGATAAATCATTTATGCACAAGTTCTCCATTGCATATTTCATTTATGCAAATCTTTTGTAGGGGCTTTTGTTAGTCAAAAAAAGTGAATAAAAATTGAATTGTCTACCATTTTTTGATGGTTAGTTTTCACTGACTAAGACTGACTTCTTAACCAGAAGAAAGGAGCACACTGATTTGTCTGGAGTACTATGGAATAGACAATTTTATATTAATTACTATGGACGGGTGTGTGAAAAAATCCAGTGTACAGTCAGTGGTCGAAGCATGTTGCATGACTGATTAAATCCTGCGTAACCCATGACTTCACTAAGGAATGGCATTTCTTAAAAAAAACATAATTTAATGCATATAAAATCTATAATTTAGCTTCCATTGTGGTAATCACAATATGGCTCCACAGGTTGCGAGTTACTGGGTTATTTACACAATTCTTGTCCTGTTGATTTACTTAGCATAGCAGCGCCTCATTTACCCATCACTACTAGGTTTGGCATAATTAAGCAGTAATCATGCCCTCAAGGATGTGTTGTGCTGGGATAACGTCACAATTCTAAGTTGGTTTAGCACAATGCCGCAGGCAGAGTGCTTCCAAATAACAGATGCTTGACATTAGTCCAGCACAACACACACACTCACACTGGAGAACATATTGCTATTAGTAATATTTTTGTTTCTTAATATAAATTAAATCAGGGAAAACTAAACCAATAAATCAAATGCAATGCAATCAGGAGGTTCACAGTGGTAAGACTAGACACATGATGTTGTACTGGGATAACATCACAGGTCCAGTCACGGACTGAGCAGGAGGCTAGCATTCTTTCCTGCCATCGTATATACTATAGTTATACCCTGAATAACCCACAGCTTTTGCACCTTATTGCTTGGACAATTGTGGATTTGATTGAGGACTGTGCACTGATAGTATATTCTTGTTTCTGTGCCAAGAAACCTAGAATTTGACAGCAGATAAGTAAGCAGTAAGACATGGCAGGGTGTCTGAACAGATATTACCGTACGCCCAGGGGCATAGTAAGGCATGATGCCCTGCTGATTGCCTTCAGCCCCTGGAAGTGTGGTAATATCTGATCAACACACACCCTGGAGTGCTTTGCCTTTATTCCACTTATAAAATGGGAATCTCTTCTTGTTTTAATTTTTACTCCTACAAAATAGCACATCTGTAATTTCTGATAAAATAGTCCTTCCTTCCACCAACAAGAAAATGACATCATGGTTTTGGTAGGCTGCCAGGCTGGAACCCCCAACCCCCTGGCGCGCGCACACTCATACACACACACACTCTCTCGCTCTCTCTCAGGTTTGGGGAGAACCTGCTATATTTGTGTTAAAATACTTTTTATCTCAATGGTGTGACGTTTTCTTTTAAATGATGCAGGACAGCGCTCCCTTCTTTCCGTGATACAGCGCACATTGTTGACGGACGAACAAACAGATTGAAACTGTCATGTCTGTCCATCCGCAGCTACACTGCATCAGGAACTGCTACAGGTTTACATACCTTAACAGTACAATGATTACTCAAAAAAGGCTGAAAATCAAATTCAAGAGCGAGTGGTTCAAAAGCACTGTGAGGCTGATAACAAAGATGCGGAGAAGTACTGCTGTTGCCTGCTTCACTGTTTGCTCACATGGCTCTCGCTAAGCATGAAAACAAGGGCCCAGATATTCAACAGGGTTGCGCATGCGCAAGTCCTACATTGCGCCATTCTGCGATATTCAGCAAGAGGCAGTTGCACCACTGAAAACAGGTTGAGCAACAGCGCAATACAAATGAATGCATGCTCAACAGGAGGGGGAGGAACCATGCATAAACTGCGAAACCCGATATTCAGTCGGGTTGTGCAGAGTTGTGCATGCGCAACCCCCAACCTGCGCCTGCACAACTTTGAGCCAAAAAGGATCAAGTTGAGGGCCACCACAGATGAGCTGCTGTATTGCAGGGCGCAACACAGCAGCTGCCACCCATGGCTGGCCCCAACTCAGTCCTATTGCCCCCCCACCAGCCGATCGCGGGCAGTATGTATCAGACACCCCAAACATCTCCGATGCCCGATCGCGGGCAGTATGTATGAATACCTCCCCAAACAGCTCCGATGTCCGATCGCGGGCAGAGCGATGAAACAACCCCCGTGCCCGATCGCGGGCAGAATGATAAAAACCCCCTCCCCAACCGAATATCTCCCTGGTGGTCAGTGGACCATAATGCCCGATCTCGGGCAGAATGTCAAGTTACAACCCCCAAACATCTCCATGGTGTCTAATGTCCCCACCCCACCCACCCACAAGCCCCTCACCGCTCCCCCCAGCAGCCGGGCGGCAGCATCCACCACCGCCGTCCGCCTGTCCGGTGGGGCTGCCGCCCATTGGTGCAGAGCTAGAGGCAATGGGCGTGCAGCCCTGACTATGACAGTCCAGATTTGTGAATGATGTTCATTCAAATCTGAACTATCGCATCTGTTATGGGCTGCATGCCCGTGGCTCTAGCTTTGCGCAATGAAGCGTGCAACCGAACAGTCGTCGGCCCGGGCTGCGGGGGCGGTGAAAGGCGAAAACTGCGTGAGTGTGGGGGGACACTGAACACCAGGGAGGTGTTGAGAAAGTATAACAACATTCTGCCAGCGATCGGCGTCTGATCACTGGACCGCCAAGCCGGGACGAAGGCATTCCCCATTCTGCCAGCGTTGGCTGCGGTGTTCACGTTCTGCCAGCGATATCAGGCTAATAGAGCGGGGAAGTATTCGCCCATACTGCCAGCGATCAACATCGGAGAGGAAGAGGGTAATGGTCATACATACTGCCGCGATCGACTTTCTAATCGTCGGTCCCGGCTGCTGCCTGGCAGGGCGGCCAGGCGCAAGTCCTCGGGGATCGGCGCACCTACATGCTAATGGCATGCAAATGGGGCCATAAATAGATGCAAATGGCCCCCCCGCCTTGCATGAATTATGGCCCCATTTGCATGTCACGTTTTGAATATCGGAAATTTGCGCATGGCGCAATGGTACTTGCGCCACCGCAAGTTTAATGCTCAACTCTGACAACTTGCGGTGGCGCAAGTTCCACTGCGCCATGCACAGTGGCTGTGGCTGGGGTGATATTCAAAGGAGTTGCTCAATAGCGCAACTCCTTTGAATATCGCCCCGGCCACACCCCTGCGCAACTATTTTGAGCAGCGCAAGGGCTTGCGCCTCAGAATGGCGCAGAAGATGCCTAACTTAACATTTATGAACATTCAATTTTTTTAAAACACTCTAGTATTTAGGGGCATTTGTCTTGATTATTTTTTGCCTGTCTCTCTCTCTTTTTTTTTTTTTCAATGTGTACATATGGCACAGATCTTCTAGCCAATCAGTTCTCCTGTTTTGCTATGACCATTTAATAAGTACCACTTGGCCCACGAGACTGCCCATTTTCCGACCTAACTGATAAGCTGCGGATCACAGTTAACCAACAGACCACTCAAAAGAGGGACAGTAGGTATTTATTATCACACATAACAATTAATGTATTGCCTGTAAAGATGTTACCTGGGTGAGTCAAGGCAATATTTCAGAGAAACTCAAAGCATACAAAACAAAAGATCAATTCATAATCATTCTGACTCAGTGCAGACATGGTAATGCCACATTTAGTATTGATATGGCTGAAACAAAAAATAAGAGGCGTTTATTAATGAAGAACTAGAAAGATGGGCTGCATGAAAAGGTCTAACATAAAAGACAGCAGCAGAACTGTATAGGCACTGGACCGATACTGCAACAGGATCATAAAAAAAAAAAAAATAGAATTCCACCACAAATGGCTACTCGTACAATATACTAATATTTATATTTTAACACTACATTCTACGGCATGACAAAATGTGGCGCCACAAGCCAGTGCCAGCCTGAAGGTCCAGCTCGGGTGACAAATTTGGTGCCTTCACTGGAGAAACTGCATCCAGAACTCTCAAGAGTGGACAGCAATAGTTCATCAGACTTGATCCAACCAGCTGCTGTTGCATTCGGGAGCGGGAAGTGCTCCCCCAAAACGATCCACGAGCAAAATCAGAAGTTTCATGTGTCAAACTAGGAGTGGACAGGGGGGACACAGGGAGGTAACAGTCAAAATGGTATAGTACCTGCAGTCACCCACTTCACCTACTGTCTTCATGACAGCTAGCAAGTCCATAGAGAATATCACACATAACATTGCCATTGGAGTATGGACCATGTTTCATTTTCTGTTCATCACTATGTTGTTCTTACAAACAACTATTTGTTCTAAACATTTGCTGCAGGCTACCCGTACCACAAATAGAAAGAATAATAACACCATTGTTTATGCAAGCTTGATTGCGCATCAGTGACCACAACTGTGGTTGGGAGTGGGATAAATATGCAGTGTTTGCTCTGAGTCCAATTTATTAATTTGTCTTTTTACAAGAAAACCTTAAGTTTAGTCAGCGACACCAACATGTAGTGTCAAATCTTGAAGATGGCTAGAGAGGAAGAATCAGGACACACCAAAGACCAATATTACAGACAAGATGCGCATACGGTGAATGGCCGAAACCATCATGGTTGATGCTAAGGAAAGACGACGGTGTGGGATCTGTATAGCCCCGTTTTGTTTTAAACAAAAATATTTACTTTGGCGGTGGAATCTTTAATGCAGAATGAGTAGAGAATAACTGTGATTAGCATCAGGACCCAGCAACAATACCTCCCACCAGTCTGTGGCTATCTGCCAGAAAAGCAGTCTTACTACCGTTTCTTCAATACAACAGTATGTGCAGTCAGTGTGATGTCTGCAGTAACATGACAAACGCTGACTGCCTAAAAAACAAAATAATAAAACAGTAATGGTGTTATTGCGCAAGAAGAATACGAAGCAAGGGAATGGTCAAATTCAAGATCAAGACTGAGGGAAGGCTTCGGTGTTGACTCCGCGTATTAATTAAAAACAGTAATCAGACCCAATAGGTGGAAGTTCATCGAAACACAGAGGATGTGTACTGAGGAGTATCTGGACACAGTAACAAATCAAGAAAGCTGGTCTACCTACCTGCATCCACTGACCAGAAAAGCATCTGCCTCCATTTCTGACTGGGTTGGAATGGTGAGAGAATGTTGCAGAAGCTCGACTAGGAAGGTGTTGGCCACGAACTGTACTACTAAATGTGTGCTTCATCACAAGAGAATGAACCCCCCTATGGATGAGGCAAAAGAAACAACACAACATTGTGGGATATGTGTATGGCACATTTATAAGAAAATTACACGTGTTTCTCAGAGGTGGTGCCCATAATCTATGCTGCAGCTTATCCAGTAGGTAGAAAAATGGGCAGACAGTGGTGGGCGAAGTGGTCCTTATCTGTCGTCAAAGTTGTTTATCGGAATTGAAGAAAGAACAGAGAATCCGGTTATTTCCAAGGGATTAATATAGCTAGTATGACAGGTTGGGCGGAGGATGGGTCGGGTGACAGACAAGACAGAGGAGTAGACGACTATATGGCAACCTCCATTACAGATTAAGCTGGTTAAGGATGTTATAAAATTATATTGTGATGTCTGCTCGTGAAAACTACTTGTTTTTCACCCCTTGTTATTCTGCACTTAGTTTTTAAACAATTAAGCATGAATAAAATACGGCAAACAGGGTGTGCTTTTTTTTTTTTTTTTTGTAATTTTATTTTAACCAAGCCTAATGTCAGATGATGTGTGTCACAACACAAGGCGCAGTCGAGGTGCGTAACGAGAAGTGGGTAACTCACCCAGTAAATAACAGTCACATCCCGGAGTGCATTCTTTATTGCTACACTAACTGACAATGGACCCATATTAATAACATAATTAAATCAATAAATGTAAAATATTTTAATCTATTCAATCAAATGCCATTCCTCAGCGGTGGGTTACGCAGGATTTACACACGTGACACGGTCATGTGTCATTGACCATGAGCACAGGATTTTCAATCTCGCACACCATCCATGATTGTTGTTATTTAATACAGCACTTCTGAGTTTTCCCATTTTCCCCAGACAGGAATGAAGATGGTACTACTGACATACTCTGCGCACAGATAAAGTACTTCTTTCTGACTGAGCAGTGTAAAAAAATCTTAAGAAATAATTAATTCAACTCTGATGAGGAAAAAAATATTTGCTTAAGTTACAGGCTTATTTTTTAAAATTACCGTCTGGCAGCAGAGAACTAAAATGAACATTTGCAAGTAAAACACATGCCACTAAAGCATGATAGAACAAAAGACTACGTTAAAGTTGTGATCAGGCTAATGTGTTTAAATAATTATAAATACACTAGTATATAATTAAAATGTATTTCATTCACCAGATCAAGTGGTCAAATGAAAGAGCTAGTGTGCATAAAACAGGTATTAAAGTTTAAAAAACAGTCAGCCATTACTTTTTGTGCTGTTTTTTTTTTTTTAATTACCAAATAATATGTTCCTGATGACGTCCGGTAAAACGGTTGATGACTGGACCAGCTCTGTCTCATCTTGCCAGATGGAATTTATTTATTTGCTTTTGTTAACCGGGTTAGCACACTAGACAGCCAAGTGCCTATTTTCAGGTGTGACCCGGGAGAGTTACAGGTGAGGAACTTCATACATAAACAGTTGACGAATCAAAAGAAATACATAGGAAAAAACAGGCATTTCAGGGCTGGCTTCTAAGAAAGGTGGCACGAAAATTCATACAGTGACAATTGGGGAATCGAGAAAAATACATTGGAAATAAACAGGGTATGACAAGGCTAGCCCTAGAGCATGGTTGGCAGGAGTTCACACTTGGACAGTTGAGGACACAAGTAAACAAACCTAACGTAACAAGCATTACAAATTGGCTTTAGGACAAGGAAGGCACGGAGCATAACAGAAGGATGGGACATAAGGATATAAATTAGGAGGTGAAACAGCGGAGTAGACAGAAGCAAAGACAAAGGTAAGTGCCTGCGGGGGTACCCATTGGCAGGGGGTCGGGACAAGGATTTCTAGGCAGGGACTGGAGAAGAAGTGCAGGTGGGGCTGAGGCAGAGGCTAAGGCCCCCACCGAACTGGGCTAGAGGGAGGAGAGGGGCAGTGGAGTAGGCTACAAGGAGCAGGGACGGGGGAAGAAGGTTTCAGGAAGTTCCAGAGGGAAGCTTTGAAGCTTGGATGGGAAGAATAATCTCTCTGACTAGGCAGCAAGTTTCCATTAATTAATCTGTTGTGCCAGATTACTCTGTGACACTGACTGAGCAACTTGGCAGCTCCCTGAGATAAAATTGATGCTGACGATATGGATCAGAATTCAGAATCAGATGCCAGGCTGCCTGTACGGTACCTAATGTCAAATCATCTGCCAGGGAGAGGGCTACTCAAGTCATACATACAGATACACCATTGCTTGCCATAGTCATTACATTATAATACTTTATCACACTACCAGAAAAACTTCAGACATGAGCTGACTGTACGTACTGTACTAGCTAATTAATTTCACTGTTTGACGATTTTTATCCACACTACCAGTTTCGGGAAGTGGAGGTTTTAGCTCAGTATTTTAATTTTTTTTTTTATTTTGGAGGGAGGGCTAATTTTTTTAACCATCTGTTATGTGTTTTAAATAACTGAATTGAATAGAGCTTAATTTTAGCTTTCACATGATATGTCACTTTATATTTCAATATTTTTTATCACCTGGTATGGCATGGTAGCCATCTTGGAATTAAAAATGGCTACTGGTGGCGCAGCGGTTGGATTTCCGTCTGCGATGCCGGCGACCCGGGTTCGGGGACGGACTCGCGTCGCCGGAGGGTCAGTCGGGAAGAGAAGAATGGAGCATCCGGGGCCAGCTCTCCTCCGGGAGGTAGGGATGCACGGGCGATGCTGACTCCTGGCGTGGCTGGAACACAGCAGTGACACCTGGGTCCAGTGCTCAAGGGGAGTGAGAGACGTCGGTGTATGCCTTGACGTCCGGACGTCACTCCCGATAGAAAACCAGGAAAATGCTTCCTAGCTGGCCGGATGACGGTCTCTCTGTCCTCCGCTGTCGCCGATCCCATGACCGACACACCTCAGCAGTACCCCGGTCCAATGAAATAGTGCGCTGGCCGCCCCACTGGTGCCTTCCCCCTCGGAGGAGGGGGACGCAGCCGGGGAAGGTATACGCCGGGTTACCCGGGGGGGACTGCCATATGAGGTTGGTAGCCGGTGTGGGAGTCGGGGCAGGCAGTCTGCAGGGGCAATAGAGACCCGAAGGAGTAGGCAGCCAGGAAGAAGGAGAAGGTGCAAAAAAAAAATAATGGCCGCCACCAGTTCGAAATTATTAGTTGTTGCAATCCAGTTATTAACATTGACCATTTTTCACTTGAGATTTCAGATGATATACACTTGATAGGTCTAAACATTAATTTAACAGAAAGGTATAGCAGCCATCTTGGAATTCAAAATGGCCACCATCAGTCCCAAAAATTACTATTGCGAGTATTCAGTGATTACATTAGGTAGTCGAACTTGAATTGAGTTTTCATATGATATAACTTGATATCTTTTAAGTTATATTGGTTATCACAATGTGGTGGCCATATTGAATTTAAAAATGGCCGCCACAAATTCAAAACTACAAACTGAAGTCGTACAACAAAAATAATATTAAATATATTCATTTAGTAACATTTACTGTTAATTTGGGTGCATCATTTCCTCTATCTAAATGGTTTAGACACCAACTTAGCCATTTAAGGGTTCATTTTATCTATCAGAATTAATTTTGACAGTAAAATTAATGCAACCAATGAATTCACGGTACAAAAATACATAAATATTCCAAGTTTCAAATCGTTATGCATACTTTATGAAGAAAAACAAAAAATTGACTTCAGTTTTAGACGTGTCTGGGTATCTTTTCCCCCTATGCATTTAAATAGGCTGCTGATCCGAAAATGAGCACTTTTTTACAATATTAAAACTCTAATATTTTAGCAACCGTAACTTTGATTTAAACGATTTGTAATCCTTATGATTGCCTCTTTCTAGCAAGAGATACATTTCTTCTTAAAATTACAAGATACATTTTGACTTGGTATAGCTAAAGTGTGTGTAATTCATATAGTTACAGCTGGTTGCTAGGGCTAAGTGCATGGTTGTTCGGGACCAGACATCCCTACGTTTCTGTTTTGCGCTCCTCTTGGTTGAAAATTGGGTCTGGGAGGGTTTTTTTTTTTTTTTTTAAGAAAAAAACAATGGTGACAGTGTTTCTCACTTAGCTAGAGGTCGTGGAGGAGCTGAGTCTTTTTTTTGGTAAGTAATTGAAGATATCTGGTTGATCCTGCATTTATTTTTTTATAAAGAGGTACAAATCTGGTTGATCCTGCCTTTTATTTAACTCATTACATCCAGTAGCGCTATGTGAAGTCCGAACTATCCATTGTTTACCTGACACAAAATGGTCGCCCAGGAGATAATGTGTATCTGGTTGATCCTGCATCTGTGCGGTTATGCAACTGTGTGTTTGTGTCATTGCCACTTCCATTAATCTGGCTGAACCTGCGCTTTCGATTACTCAGGCTTCTGAATATGGCAAGTCAGCCATAATGCTGTTGTACCACAGAAGGGTTGAACAGCATCCCATGACCTTTGAACTGTGGTACAGCAGTGTTTCAGCTGTGATGGAAATCAAGGTGGAACAACATCCCACCATACACTGTAATGGCATTCTTCACATGCTAGGGGGCAGGGACATAACCCTTGAATGGCAGAGCCACAAGTGAGTTGTGTAAATCCTGCTCCCTCACAAGTAGTGATAAATTGCTTATTCTGAGTCAGGCCGTTGTGTTTTCAATTTATACTATATATTGTAAACTGCAAAACTTTTAAATTCGAGTGTTTTACGAAGACATCTTTTTTCTCTGCTCTGTTTTGAGTGCAGCAGAGTCCACTGTGTGTTTATCAGGCATTGTGCTAGCTGCGCTCCCATTGGTTAAATGTTGTCTTGTGACCTGTCTAAGGTAAGGATAACTGGCCAAAGTAAGAATAAATGATTTATCCTCATCTTGAATGCATCAGTGGCTAACATAAATAGGGACTACGCAAGAAGGCAATGTTGAATACATTTTCTGTCCCTACACGTTGCGGTGACCTCGGATGACCTCACGAGTGGCAGAGCGAAGCGCAGCCATAGCAAAGTGTGTCTGAGGTCACCACAATGAGTGTGGATGAAAAACTTATCCAAATACTGCTCTTGTTGCAAGTTTAATTTATGCAATGTTGTTTGTTTTTTTTACATTATCGCTTGATTAACTTAAGTATATGTACAGTACTATTAATGATTTTAAACAAAATCCATGGAACCATTTTGCTAATTTCTCAGTGTTGCACTGTTGTCTACACCAGATACTGAATGGGAGAAAAGTAGAAATTTCTGATTGGTCACTATAATATTGGAATCTGACCGTGATCCGACAGCTGCTTCGGGGATGGGAGAGTAGCAAAGTGTGGAGTATTTTTTTTTCTGTCATACAAATATTGCATAAATCATTATATCTGTAAGGAAAGGGAGGGCAGTACAGTTGAGGATAGGCACATACACACAACTGCGAGAAGACTCCCAAGCAGGCAGAGAGGGCAGGTCAAGCAGGTGGAGGAAGAGGGACAGGCTACAGTGGGACCAACAGAAGAGTGGAAAGCAGACTTATTGATGGTGTAGGAGTGGGGTACACAAGGAAGGGGGTGGCTGGGATGAGCAGACACACACAGAAGCACAGAAGGAACAGTAAATACAGGTGATCAGAGACTCAGAAACACGGGGAACATTGTTCCCTACCGTTTATGGAATAAAGACATTAGCTTAAGTTCTTGGAAATGATGGTTAAGACATTGCTAATGTTGCAGAGACATACTGGGACTTTTGGGATTGGGGTGGGTGAGCTGGTTGGCTAGCTGCATGTGGCTTTTACAGCCATTTTACTACTTCTCTGTGAATCAGTTGTTGCACTCATTACAGGGACGCCTCTGTTAAACTTGTTTTGGCTGGGATTGTATAACACTTGGCATTACGAACCTTTACTCAATGCCTGTTGCATGATTACATTTCAGGTATATTGAACCAACCCAGTGGCATGGAGGGTGGAGGTGCATCATGCCTTACCTCTCCCACACTGGCAACCAGAGTTCAGGAACATGCTCAGGCCACAGGGCGCTGGCCAGGGGGGGGAGGACTGAGCATCCCCGAGGATGCTGTCTCCCACCGGAGAGGGAGGGCAGCCGGCTCCGCACCTATACTACCACCTGGTGACCACTGGTGGCAGTGCAGTCAGAGTAGCTAGGGGGTGGGAGAACATCAGCAGGTGTGCATGATGCATGCAGGCATGTGGTCGTGCTTGGCATAACCCTGGATGCCAATGTCCTGGGGAACTTGGGAGAAAAGGAGTAAAAAGTCACCAAGTGGCAGGATGAAGCCAGCCGACTTGCAGGCCCCACAGCTGGGTACCTAGGTGCAGTCTCTCACACCAGGTCCTGTAGCGGTGGAGGTAAGGGAGGCCCTGCTGTTCTTGCCAGAGAGGGAAGTTCTGAGGCACAAGGAGAGACACTGGTAGGTCCTAGGGGATGCATGAGTGATGGGGCTGGGGCTAGGTTGAGTCGATAAGGGGCAACTCTGAGAGCAAGGGGCATAACTAGAAATAATGAAAAAATTCAGCTTTATTTTTGTGTTAGTAGGGGTTGTGGGGGGTCAACAGTGAGGGGACTACCTCCCTACTTTCAGATAACCTTGTCTCGGTTTATACCAAATTCTCAGTTTGTATTTTCTCTGTATTGGAATATCACCTAGCCTTTTTTTCCCTAGAGCTTTTTCTCCAGTCGGGTCAGCTCCGGAGGGCTCTCAGCCCGACCAGCCAAACTTAGGATGGGGGTCATATGGCAATACAGGGGCAGGCAGGCAGGGCTTCACTAATCCGGAGCCTTCCCCTTTTCCATTTTTTTCTGTACCCTGTTCCGACATGCTGGGGCGTGACACCACAGAGCCCCACAACCATCCCTTCCACTGCCCTCCTAGACACCCGCAGTGCCATTTGGCCTCTACCAGGTGGGAGTCATTTGGCAGAGTGTGCAGGTTCACCCCTGCCACGCCGGAAAAGGAGAGCAGCTGTCAGGTGCTCAATCCTTTTCCTCCCCAGTTGACCCCCAGAAACCCATGATCACCATCAAACACGGGGTCACCTGTGTGGCAGGAAGTAAGGCACCAGCGCCTCAGCCCTCCACGCCGCTGGGCTGGCTTATCTCACCTAACCTTTGAAGTGGCTAGCATTCCCTTTACGGAAGTTGGATTTTAATTATTGCCATCCTGTTGCACAAGAATAAAAAGACGCCATATATTTGTATTTCAACTTTTTGGATTCAAACGTATAATCAATGTCTGCTTTATATGCTTAGCTGCTTTGTACGAGGAAGTGACTTGTTTTTCTGTTCAGTGGAAAACAGAAAAAAAAGAAATGGGGTCACCAATAGGGAGGAAGAGAGGAAGCAGGAGATACAGAGGGTGATGTGTGCTAATGCAGGGAGTCCGGTGAACACGACCGGTGACCTTCAGGCAGTGATGGCTGGGGCACAGCTGGATACAGTGGCTGTAACTGAAACATTGGACTCACAGCACCACGAGTGGGCGTTAAGGATACTGAAGTACATGATGTTCAGGGGGATATAGAAAAGGGCAGAGGGGGTGGGCTGGCACTATATTTTGTTTTATTTACTGTACTTTTCCCCCAGACAGTCCTGACCACCCCCATCAGTTCTGCCACCCCACTCAGCCTCTCAGCCCCCATCTCTGGGACGTACCTCCTACTCTACGGTCCCTTATGGATGACCTCCCAATGGGAAGAGCTGCTCTTACTATCCTGGGCAGAGTTGATGTGTCAGTGTCAGAGTGGAGGACTCAGTCAGTGGTGCAGGACATGCAGCGGGTGGGCAGATGGCATCCTGTGTGGTCAGAAGGTGTTTTTCCAGTTTTCTTGCCTCTGTGGCCCTTGGGAAGACTCTGGTCGATGCACTGCGTCATGCTGTCGATGTCACCCTCCCCCCCCAATCCATGATGCAGCTTGCACCATCAGCTGTGGTCACCTGTGGCAGTGTTGCAGCGGAGTCCAACTTCCTCCCACCCCCCAAGGAAGGGAGTGATCATGGAACACTCTGCCGTCCTCCTCAGATGGCCCTCCAGCGAGCCAGGCTCATTCCCAATCCGGGGGGAACTGGTGTCACAAGTGGTAGCACCACTGCTGTGCTGATGGGCTGTCTGACACAGTATGTTAGAGATGGTATCAAAACCGCAGAAATGCAGGAAGTAGGGAGGGGTATGGGACCTGAAGCAGTTTGGATGTAGGTTGTTGCGGGGGGGGGGTGATTAGGGTCAGATGATGTATAGTTCCCCAGCACAGAAGGAAGAAACCAACAGGGAGGTGTGGGGGAGGAAAGCAAGAAAGTGGCAGAAGATGGATATCTGGGGTCTGAGTCATTTCCAGTTTGGAGTTGTGTCCTCCCATATTAAATATTTAGGAATTCGGGTTGGTAGAACATTAGACTCTGTATATAAGCTCAACTATCCTCCTCTTCTTGAGAAAATTCTAAGGGATCTTCAGAGATGGCATGGCCTTCCTGTATCTTGACTTGGGAGAATTAACATAATTAAAATGAATGTTTTGCCTCGATTGTTCTCTGTTCAGATGCTCCCAGTGGGGCTGCATAAAAAAAGACCTGCAGAGTTTGGAAAGAGTCTATGTCAAATTTCTTTGCCAATAGAAAAAGCTCAGTATTAGTCTTTAGAGGCTTAAAAATTCTCCCCCCAAGCCGGCCTGGTGGTGCGGAGAACTGAGGCACTGGATGCCTTACCTCGCTCGCCCGGCCCGGCCTGAGTTTGAGAGCGAACTCGGGTCGCTTAGGGGTCAACCGGAGCAAGGAAGTCGGCGCTTCCGCAACAGCTCTCCTTCCTTGGGGTGGGGACTCAACATTGCGCTGTAGATTGATTCCGTAGGCGGGAGTCAAATAAAGGCTGCATGAATGTTAGAAAGGGTGGACCCACGACAGGGCATAAGACTGCCTCTCATGGAGGTGGAGACAGCCGCCCCGCCATTGCATATGTGTAGGTCCAGGGGAAATGGAAAAGGATTGGAGCTGCCAGGCTTTATGATGGCAGGCTGCACCCACACTCTTCCCCCCCCCGGCAATCTAGATGTTGGCATCTGGGGGTGGGGATACACCGGCACCACTCATGCTGGCCCTGTTGCATGGGGGAGCACCCCGTGGGGCATGGCTAGTGGGGGTGGGTGCGGGGGAAGCCTCGCTGGAGATATGAGTCCCTTCTGAAGGATGGTCCGCAGCTGCCTGCCAGCTCTGAAGGAGGCGAAAAATGTATATGGGGAAAAAAAAATTTCTCTCCCCAAGGGTGACCTCAATTATCCAGATTTTAGCTTGTACCACCTGGTTTATCTCGGACTGGGTCAGAGGCCCTAGTGGAGCAGTGTGGGTACCCCTGGATCAAGATTGGAGGCAACACCATGTCACAGCTTATTTGGCCCGGGGTGGGTTGCGAATGTATCGCTCTGGTAGCCCCAGGAGTCCTTTAGTTGAGCACTTGATAGAGGTGTGGGGGAAGATTAGGAAGATCTTACTTCGAGATACAGCTCTTGCAGCAGGTTACACCATTAGGACTGAAGCCGCCAGGCGTCAGGACCCCACGGAAATCTTATAGCTAGCAGTCTTCAGCGGGGACTGCCTCCGACATCTGTCCGGCCCCCGACATCAAACATAGTACATAAGGAGGCGGTCCCGCCAGATTCCCCAGTTCTTTCCCGCCATCGACTTGCATGTCTTGACCCTTCGGTTCGTTTCTAGCGCGCGACGCCTGGTTAAGTTCTTCCGTTAGGAAAAAGTTTGTTTCTTCTGCATAGTTGCTGTCTGATGTCCTCCCCTACCTCCGTGGAAGGCCATCCATCCAAGTGCGCCTGCGGGAAGCAAATCCTATTTAAAGATCCGCATTCGGCCTGCGTCCGGTGCCTAGGCCCAGACCACGACACCCGGGCCTGTTCCTTCTGCCAGGGGTTCAATAGCCGGACCCGGATCCGTCGCCAGAAGGCCCTACAGGCGTTCCTGCTCGAGGAAAAGATTAAAGCCATGGATGCAGCCTCCAAGGGGGAATCTTCTGACAAGGCCCGGAGGCACCTTGAGAAGCATAGGGAGAGGGTGAGATCCAAGTCCCTGTCTAGGGCCTCTGACTCCCGTAGCTCCGGCTCCCGGTCCGACCGCTGTCCTTCCCGGACCCGATCTCAGCCTCCCCCTGCAGCGGTGAAGACTCCTTAGGGTTCCTCCTCTCTTCCACAGGCCAAGACCTCCAGGCCCTCCGCTTCTTCGGCTTCCAAGGCCCCGTCGAGGTCGGGGGACCGCCATCACCACCACAAGTCCGGTTCCCGCCATTTAGAACCCGACGCCAGGTCAGTCTCTTTGCCTTCTCCTCCCCAGCGGAAAACCAAAGAGCTGACTTCACTTAAGAGATCGTCGGATCGTCGGCGGCCCACCCGACATCGGCCAAGCACCGGTTCCAAGAACCGACGACTGCCAAACGGCCGTCGCCGGTTAGGCCTTCGCCGCCACAGACGCCGGCCAGGGGACCGACGTCCGCACCTACAGAGAGGAGAACCCCTACGCCCCCCCACCGACATCGGTCAGGAGGCGATCACGGAGGAGGAGCTGACCCAGCCCAAGGACCAGACGGGCGAACCAGGTCCTGTCGCACCCCCCAGGGAACCCTTTCTGGAACCTGAGACCCCTGGGGAGCCGACGCTGGAACCTGACCACCGGCGCCCGGTCCGTCGTCGGGCCTCAGCATATCCGAGGTCAAGGAGTTGTTCACCTACTGGTGGGATACCATAAAAAGGGATGTGGTTCCCACACCTCCTCCTCTTCCTCCTCCTCCACCTGCGACTCCACCGGCCCCTGCGCCCCCTACTCCATCCGGGGCTGCAGGCCGAGTACCTTCCCCCCAGGAGCCTACGGATCCTCCTAGGGACAGACTAGAAAAAAGGAGATCTCCGTCCAGATCCTCTTCAGGGTCACCCAGCCCAAAGAGACCCAGAAGACGCCGTCATTCGCCTTCGACGGAGGACATGGGATCGGACTTCTCGGACTGATCCAGATCCCCCTCTCCGATCAATGTCCCTTTTCCGGACCCATGTGAACTTCCCAGATCTCTTCCGGATGACCCATCATTCTCAGAGATTATGAGGCATATCCAGGAGAACATGGGCTGGGATGCAGAGGAACTAGACCCCCAGAGATTACGCCTTGCCAGATATCTTCGCCAAAAAGATCCAAAGCCTGTGGTGGTGCCACCCTTGGTGGATACATTCGTGGACATCACCAAGGCAGCGTGGAAACGTCCGCACTTGCTTCCGGCGATGCCGAAGAAAGCTGACCGCCTGTACAAGGCCCCTAGGGAGGACCAGTACTTGGCATCACACCCTCTGGCTGATTCTCTGGTCATTACAGCCTTTCATGACCGGTCCCAGAGGCTGCAACATTTGAGCACCCTGCCACCGGACCCAGAGTCCAAGCAACTGGACGCTATGGGCAGGCGCACGTATGCATCCGCTACCTGCGCCATCAGATCCCTCAACTACTTAACCCACATGGTACAGTTCCAGAACGCCTTGTGGGAGCAGGGACTGGATCTGGTGGAAAAGATGCCAGAAGGTGAGCAGAAGGGGGAGTTGCTGCAACTCCTTCGCACGGGTTCGGACGTGGGAACCCAGGTGCTAGCAGCGTGATGATTCGGCGGACTCCTCGGCCAGAGCGGCAGCTTCAGGCAGTATGCCTCCGGAGACACTCATGGCTCCGTGTCTCCGGATTCACCCCGGACGTCCAGAAGAACATCCTGGACGCCTCGTTTCATGGAGAAGTTCTTTTTGGTGAGTCCTCAAAGAAGGTCCTCACCAAACTTCAAGAGGCTGGGAAGGCAGTGCGGTCTGTCCAGGCTATGTACAGACCCAAGCTTAGTTCCTTTCGTAGGAACCAAAGCCATTTTCGAGGCCGGATGCAGAGACAGCAGTCCCGCGCCGGCCTGGAACAGAGGGGCTCCTTCTCCCGGAGAGCCAAGGGGAAGTCGTCCGCGGGCCGAAGCCAGCGACCAGTTAAGCTGGCCCAGCCGCTGGACCCTCAGCCGCCACAACATGACTCCTTCCGGCCCCGCCCGCAGAATCAGCAGGACACCAAGGTCGGGGCCGCGTCACCTGAACCACCTGCCAGGGTGGCAGTCCATAACCACCGACAGGTGGGTTGTTCAGTTGGTCGAAAGAGGCCACTTTATAGAATTCGTGGACAAGCCACCCATAAGGCGGCCTCTGCTCTCCCGTTACTCGGGTCAGCACAGATCACTCATCAGGCAAGAGGTACTCGCGCTCCTGCAAAAGGGAGCGGTGGAGTACGTCCCAGAGAACCAGATAGGATCCGGATACTATTCCCACTTCTTTCTGGTTCCGAAGAAAACAGGGGACCTCTGTCCAATCTTGGACCTCAGCGACCTCAACATGTCGGTCGCCTATAAACGTTTTCGCATGGTGACCCTCCAAGGACTCATTCCATTGCTGAAAAAGGACGCCTTCTTAGCGTCCCTGGACATGCAGGATGCCTACCTGCACATCCCAGTAGCTCAAGCGCACAGGAGGTCCCTGCGCTTCAAATTTCTCGGCCACCACTTTCAGTTCCGGGCTCTTCTGTCCGGACTGTCTTCGGCCCCAAGGGTCTTTATCAAGTGCATGGCAGCTGTGGCAGCGGCTCTAAGGAGACAGGGCCACTACATGTTCCCGTACATGGACGACTGGTTTCTCATGGCTGCCTCCAAAGAGGCGCTGTTTCGGGCTATTCAGAGCACCCAGGACCTGTTCCAATCTCTGGGCATTCTTATCAACTACGAGAAGTCTCTCCTCGTACCGTCCCAGAAGCTGCAGTTCATAGGTGCAGTTCTGGACACCATCCAAGGGAAGGCCTTTCTTCCCGATGAAAGAACGGAACACATCAGATCCTCATCAGGATCTCTCAGCAAGAAGACTGTCCCCGCCAGGTTGGTCCTTCTCATGAGCTTTGGACATTGCTGCAGCCATTCCAACCGTCCTTTGGCAAAGCTCCATGCTGGTAACTCAGTGGATGCTCAAGGTGCAGTGGGACCAAAGGCAAGACCACATGCAGCATCCGGTCAGGATCACGAACGCCGTGATTCAAGACTGGCAATGATGGCTAGAACCAGGGACACTTTCTGCGGGTGTCCCGTTTACAGCGCCGTCCCCGGAGGCAATCCTCTCCACAGACGCCTCAGGACTGGGGTGGGGAGCGCACCTGAACAGGGTGAGGTCCCAGGGAACGTGGACCCCTCAGGAAGCCCACCTCCACATCAACGTGCTGGAGATGAGGGCAGTCCTTTACGCCCTGCAGGCCTTTCAGTCAGAAATCCCGTCGAGTACTCTTCTGCTTCAGACAGACAACACGGCGGTGATGTATTACCTCAACAAACAAGGAGGCGCACACTCTTACCCTCTTTGCAGGGAAGCTATGAGAGTGTGGGATTGGGTAATCCGACACGGCACGAGCCTGATTGCTGTTCACGTTCCCGGAGTGGACAACACAATCGCAGATGGCCTGAGTCGTTCCCAGGCCAGAGTACACGAGTGGGAACTTCTTCAGGAGGTAGCAGAGAATCTGTTCCTTCGATGGGGCACTCCAGAGTTGGACTTATTCGCTTCCCCATCCAACGCAAAACTGCCCAATTTTTGCTCGCTAGATCCAGGGCCTGGTGTTTTCTGGCGAGACGCGTTGTCCCTCTCCTGGGCAGACAAGATTCCTCTATGCTTTCCCTCCCTTCCCGTTGATCCAGAGAGGAGTTCTCAAACTGCGCAGGGATAACGCAACAATGATCCTGGTGGTGCCTTTCTGGCCCAGGCAGATCTGGTTCCCCATGCTGACGCAATTGTCCCGGGAACCTCCAGTTCCGTTGCCTTTCAGCTCCCATCTATTGTCTCAGGAGGAGGGTTCACTAGTCCATCCGGACTTACTCTCACTGAACCTGCAGGCCTGGCTCCTAGAGAGACATAGCCATTGTCGACCGCGGGTCTCTAAGAGGTTGCGGAAGTCCTTTCCAGCGACCCAGAAACCCGACAACGCGTACGGCGTATGCCATGATGAATTGCCCGTTTTGCTTGTAGTCGCCAAACCACGCGGCCTTTCCCTTTAGAATGCCCAGTCAAAGGGGTGCTGGAATACCTGCTTTCCCTATACCATTCGGGTCTCGCCTACTCCTCCATTAAAGTGCACCTCTCGCGATCTCTGCCTGCCACTTTCCGGTGAGGACAGGCGGCAGTGGCAAGCTTGATGCCTCACCGAGACTTCCCTAGAGGGTATTACATAGGCCACCACCAAGGATCCCGTTCCTCCTTGGGACTTACTCTTTGTCCTGGAATAACTCACGCTTCCTCCCTTTGAACCTGCCGCAGATTGCGAGCTGCATTTTCTGTCACGGAAAACGTTATTTTTAGTTGCTGTCACGTCAGCAAGGAGAGTTTCCGAGCTCCATGCTCTCACGCGCAAGGAGCCTTATTTAATTTTCCACCAGGACAGAGTGTCTCTGAGGACGAATCCTAAATTCCTGCCTAAGATGGTCTCTACCCTCACTCTCAACCAGGACATTGATCTGCCTGTGTACTTTCCCAAGTACTCTAATAGAGGAGAGGCGTTACTTCACACCCTGGATGTTCACCGTGACTTAAGGTACTACCTGAACAGAACTAAACAGCTTCGTAAGTCGGAGCAACTATTCGTTTCCTTCGCTGAGAGGATGCTGGGCCATCCAGTCTCAAAGCAGACCCTCTCTTGCTGGCTTGTCCAGTGTATTTCATTTTGCTACAACAGCAAACAGAAGCCCCTCCCGGGTACAGTCCGGGGCCACTCGACAAGGGGGGTGGCTACCTCCTTTGCAGCACTGCGCAACGTCTCCACCTTGGCCATTTATGCTGCAGCTACTTGGAGCTCTGTGCACACATTTATTAGGCACCATAGCCGGGATATTACATCACGGTGGAGAGCCGGTTTTGGCCTGGCCGTTCTACAGGGTCTTCTGTCCTAGAGTCAGAGCTTGTTCAAGATCTCTCCTAGTCTCCTCCTCCCAGAATGCTTACAGGCCCTATTGCTTGGGAATCAGTCCTAATGGTGTAACCTGCTGCAAGAGCTGTATCTTGAAGTAAGATAGTACAGTTACGTAAGGACTTACCGTAACAGTAGATCTTCGAGAACAGCTCTTGCAGCAATCTCCGCCCTCGACATTCCTCCTTGGAGGAGGTATGTAGCCTCAGGCTTGACAGGAGCTTCTGTCTTTTCTTCTGATGGCGGATCCTCTGTCTCCCCTTCTGATGTCATCCTGCGGCCGGAGTCTCCGGCGGAGAACCTGGGGAATCTGGTGGGACACTTCCTCCTTATGTGCTACGTCTGGCCGTCGGGGCGGGACCCGGCGTCGGAGAGTGATCCCGCTAGAGACTGCTAGCTAGAAGATTTCCGTGGGGTCCTGGCGCCTGCCGGCTTCAGTCCTAATGGTGTAACCTGCTGCAAGAGCTGTTCTCAAAGATCTACTGTTACGGTAAGTCCCTACGTAACTGTACTTTTCTGGGAAATATGTCTAGAGGTACCCTACTGGTTCTGATTTATTCCAATCCGGAACTCCTCCTGGGACTTGAGGACCAGGAATTTCAGAGATGAGAAGCCAAGGAGGGGGGTTCAATGCTTGAGGGATCTCTATAATGACCAGGGGCGTGCAGCCTGTCCGGAACTGGTGGAGCAGTTGGGGATCCAGTCTCCTCAGTTCTTTCGTTCTATGCAAGTTGGAGACTGGACTAGGAACCTGGACTGTCTACAGCCACACAATTCTCCTCTGTACGATCTTCAGTGGGGAGTACTGCAGGCCAGGGTTAAACCTACGGGGGCTCTGTCCAAGCATTATCATAGTATTAGGGTAGGGATGCCTGACACTTCACTAAAGACTAAGGTCCTGTGGGAGAAAGATTTTTGGGACCCTATACCAGATAGGACATGGAAGGATCTTTGTGAGTCCCATATGGGTCTGAGTATTTGTAACCATTATAAGGAGGCCCAGTTTAAATTCTTGCACAGGTTGCACCACCCTCCACCGGTGGTAAGTAAGTTTGTCCCTGATGTCTTGCCTTCATGTGGGAGATGTGGTGTTGAGAGAGGTACCTTTTTGCATTGTTTCTGGCGGTGCCCTGTTCTACTCCAGTATTGGTCTGAGGTGGTGCATCTCCCAGATAATGCAAGTTAGGTTACCAGTAGACCCTTGGGGTTTGCTTTTTGGGGTGGAGGAGAGGGGCACGGAAGAGTGGGACTTTTACCCCAGGCCCATTAGGCTTATGTTGGTGGTTGTGCGGTTTTGTATTCAAAAATATATGGGTATCTCAGTCAGCCTGGTGGCACTGGAGGTTGAGGGGCTGGTCACTACACCTCACGCCATGCCAGCGACCCGGGTTCAGGAGCAAACCTGGGCTGCCTGGGGTCAGCAGGGGCAAGAGAGGATTGAGCATCCAGAGGACTGCTCTCCTCTCTTGGGGAAGGAGGGATGGTCGTCCCACTCACTGACTGCCCTCTGGTGGTGGCCGGAGGGCAGTACAGGTCAGGAGGGCATGCGCCGGCGTCCTTATGTCGGGGGGCAGGGAGGACGGGAGAAAAATGAAAAAGGAGCTGGCAGGCTCCATGATAGCTGCACCAGCACCCCGACTGCCCCCCCCCCAGTCTGGATTTCACTCTGGGGGGTGAGGGTAAAGCTGGTGCCCCTTCACGGCCCTGCCATGGGGGGAAACCTGTGGGAGGATAAGGGGGATGTCAAGTCAGGGAACGGTGTGGCTGGAGACCAAATCCCTCCAAGGGAGGGACTGGAGCTGCCTGCCGGGCTCGGAGGCTATAAAAAGCTATATGGAAAAAAAATATGTGGCTATCTCATGAACGTCCTATGGGTGCAAATGTGGAAGGACTGTCTTACTAACATGCTCCAGTTGGAGCATTTGACATGTGACCTGAAGGGATGGTCTGATAAGTCTGAACAACAGTGAGGTAAGTATTTGGAGTCACTCTCTCCACTGGAACAGGTGGTCATTCAGTTGGGCTAGGGTGTGGTTGGTCGCCCTGGTGTGAGCCGAGAACAATACTTTGCCTGTGCACCTTTATTTTTTTGTTACGCATTTACTGACCCTGTCGATTTTATTACTGGTGCTAATTTGTGATGTCCTTTTGAAAAAAAAAAAAAAAAAAAATTTCGTTTTGGGTATGGCCGCTGTCAATCACATCTCACTTCTCACCTTTTTATAATGGGATGCATTGTTTTCCAGTAGATGGGTTTATATTGAATAGGGTTTGGAGCTGTGATGATATATATTCTGTCTTGAACCGCGGTTTAGATAGTTTTTGTTTCTGTCCTTTCTCTGGGTCAGGTACTAGACATTAGATAATAGATGTCAGATATTTGTTGTTTGAGAGTGTATGTCCATTATTTAGTATCAATAATGTGAAGTGGCTGGCCTGGTGGCACTGAGGGTTGAGGCGCTGGACGCCACACCTCGCGCCATGCTGGCGACCCGATTTCGGGAGTGAGCTCGTGCGCTGGGGCTTGACAGGGGAGGGAGTGGATTGAGCGTCTGCTGGGCTGCTTTCTCTTTTCCCGGGGGAGGGAATGGGACTGTCCGGCACTCCAGCGGCTTCCGGTGGAGACCGGGGGTGCTGCAGAAGCACTGGACCCACATACACCGTGTGGCTGATGCAGGCAGGGTTCCGTGTAGCCGCTGTGTCGGGAAGTGCACCATGCATTGGGAGGGTGGGATGGGGTGGGGGCTCTCAGGGACTACACAAGAAAAACCCTCCCAACCTGGATAGGCGTGTCCTTCCAGTGTCACCACTACACGTCCAATGCCGGTTCCCTGCCACTGCCCCTTCGGTCTCCCCAGGTTGTTAGCTGCCCAGGCTCGGGGAGGATTTGTAATGTCCTTGAAGATGGCAGGGAACACGGTGGGTGGTAGAGTGAGCTGGTGAGAGAAGAGGCCTGAGAGAGTTCCAGAGCTGGGGGTGATAAATAGAGTGGGGAAAAAAAAATGATGTGAAGTACCCCTATATTAATTTGGTATATAACTGTATCTTGTTAAATGAGGAAGCAGAGGGGGAGGGTAAACTTGATTATGAATGTTTGTGATGCTGTACTGTTATTCTGTTGTATTGTTGCATATTTTTATGAAATGGTTTAATAAACAGAATTTAAAACAAAGAATGGATTTGGGGGACATTGTGACCGGGTGGGGATTGGAGACAACTAAAATAACCAGGAATAGGGTAAATTGCACTAGTAGCCCCCCCCCCATTACATTACTTATAATATCCCTGGCTTGGCCTGCTCAGTGGTCCAGCACACTGCCGTGCCGGAGATCTGTGTTCAAGAGCAGACTTGGGTGCTCGCAGTCGAGAAGTTAGCTGGGAAGAGCACTGCCCCAGGTAGCGCATCCCAGCCTTGGGGGGGATGTTAAGCATTCTGCCACATCAGTGACTTTAGCTGGTGGCCCAGGGAGCTTGATGTCCTATCAGGGGATCCAGTGTATGTACATGAGGTTCCACTAGTTCTTTAAGTTCATGGGCATAGAACATGTACCTGTATTAAGAAGGGTTGGAAACAGAATCAAAATGCTCTTACAAAAAGAGAGATTCTTGATTTTTTATTTTGGAATGGGACCTTAAACCATTTATTAATAAAGATCATGGGAGCTGTGAGTTCCAAAAACTTCTATTCCCCAACCCCAAAAAAAAATTCCCTCTTCCTCTCCCAAATGAGAATCAGGTTGGAACCTTTTTTAACAGAAATCTGGTATGCCAGCATAGTAAAACATATTGGCAATAAATGCAAATTATACAATGGCAAAAAAAATCCTGGAATCTGATTGGCGTCTGCCCATGGCAACAGTGAGGTTATCTGAGTGTCTCATTCAACCCGAGCGGTGTTATGCAATGCCAGATCCATTAGGAACAAGACGGCTATTATAGCTGATCTTGTTGGAACAGTGTATTTGGCATGCCTCACCGAGACCCAGCTGGATGAAAATGCAGGCTCTGTATTGGCTTCTGCTGCTCCGGCTGGGTTTTCTTGGTGATTCACCGCCGAGGTTGGATCATAGGGGTGGGGGTGTAGCCATCTTTTATAAGACCGAACTGGGCCTTGTGGATGTTCCAGTGGTGCCCACCAGATCCTTTGAGTGTATCATGGGAGAGGGTGTAGGTTGTAGGATACTCGTCAGTTCTAGGGACATGGATATGTTGTTCATCCACACTGTCTGGCAGGTATCCTTGCCGCTTTAAATCTTGCCGGAAGGTCTTCAAGCTGGCTCCTCCCACCCACGCGGGTGGTAAAACTCTCGGCTCCGCCCCATGACGCCAGATCTTCCTTACCGCTTGGAAGCTCAGGTTCCCTCCTTAACGCTCTGCGTATAAGACTGGTTCCTAATTCTTCGGTTTTCCGAATTTAAAAGTTTTTTGCATTATAGACTTCGGTCTTCTGTCCCTCGTGGCTGCGATGGACAAATCGACTCCCGGTTTTCGGAGGTGCTCTTGCGGGCAGAAGATATCTCGGACGGATCCGCACTCCACGTGTGTGTACTGTTTAGGCCTTGAGCACAACCCGCAGGCTTGCGACCTGTGCTCTTCCTTCTCAGCCTACGTCCTCGAAGACCGTGCTGCCCGTTTACAACTGGGGCGCCCTGAGAAACGTTTTCCTCTGGTGAAGTCAAAAGAGGTCCGGTCGGCGGTTTCCGCGGCGGCGGGCTCGGCGGATCAGCTAGAGCAGATGATCGCCCTCGAAGAGGAGGCGGCGCGGGCCGCATCTTCCTCGACCGCGGCATTTATCCCGCTCTCCCTGGGTTCCTCTTACACAGCTTCCTTTAAGGAGCTTTGTTTGTCCCTCTCCACTAGAGGAGAGGGACCAACGTCTGCTGGACCTTCTTCTCGGTCCAAGAAGAAAGACAAGGGTAAGTCCCTCCATCGACACTCTTGGGAGCGGGAAAGGTCCCTCTCCCCGAGTTGTCGGCCATCGACTTCGGTCGATCGTTCGGCTTCGGCCACTGGTCTCACGGTGTCCCTGTCGGGTCAGTTGATCGAGACTCCCGTCGACGCAGTCGAGATCTTTCTTGACCCGTTGGACGGGTTGTCGACCGCGAAGCGAAATCCTCTCACCGGTTCCCGGTGGGGAGTTGAGATCCAGCGGGCTTGCCAGTGCCTCGGTTCCAGAGCCCTGGGTGAACCCTTGAGCCGAGGAGGGCGGTTCCACCGTCCCTCCCTCACTGCGTCCTCGGAAGGCGAGGTTCTCTGTCTCCTGACTTCTTGGCGGTCCAGCCGATCCCACGCCGTCAGGCGGTCTCAGGTCTCCAGCAGTGCCGCCGTCGTCCTCGTCGTCCTCCTCGGATGAGGAAAGGCGTAAATTCGTCGGCAATCCGAGGACCTTGTGGCAACAGCTCCTTCTGACCGGGAATAAGCCGGCGCCTTCCCCGGCCATTAAGTGGCTGTCACCGGAGCGTCCAAAACAACCCCTCGTCTTACCCGAGGAGCCTGTTCCCAGGCCGGTTGTTCGGCCAAAATCAGCTGCTCCGCCGATTCCGGTGGACCTCCGCCTCCACAGCCGCTGTTTGGGGCTCCGACCAAGAACTCTCGGTCGGCTCAGGGTCTGCCCCATAGGCTGTCGGTCACTCTCACTCCCGATTGCCCTCGGCAGGTGGAGGGTGGCTCAGGCCTGAGGCAGCTCTTTGCGGACTCTTCTGAGTCCAACGATGATTCCTCCCTTTTCTCCAGGTGAGTGGACTTGGAGTCTCTCAGGTCAGTCGGCTGGACGACAGCCTCGTCCTTCCTGGGTTTGCTCAGGCTCATCTCGGATTCCACCGGGATGCAGCTCGAGCCCGTATCCAAGCGGGCCAAGTATCCCCTCATGGAGATATTGGACCGAGGGGATTCCCTTACGGAGGCCTTTCCTGTGGCCGAGGCCATTGTGGGCCCGGCCTTGGAGCTCTGGCAGCGCCCTGCTTCCTGCCCTGCACCTTCGGCCAGGATGGCCAGGAAGTATGCGGTCCCTACTGGTTCCCTGTCCGGTTTCTCGGAACATCCCTCAGCCGAGGGGTTAGTTACAGACAGCGTTTTCCGGCATGCCGGAAACGCTAGGGACGTGGACAAACCTCCCGACAAGGAGTCCCAAGAAATTGGACTATGCCGGGTGAAAAGTCTACGCTGCGTCCTCCCTTGGCCTTCGTCAGGCCAGCTCGGCCGTGCTTATGGCACGTTTCTCCCATGCCCTGTTGGGCTCCCTGGATGAGGTAGTCCCTCATCTTCCCGCGGATCTGCAGACCACGGTTAGGCAGGTGCGGGACCAGGGCAGGGCGGTGGCCAAGCAGCAACTTCAGACTGCTCTGGACATTGGAGACTCATGCGCCAGGTCAATTGCGGCCGCAGTGGCTATGCGCTGCCGGGCTTGGCTGAGGATATCCACCTTCACAGCGGATACCCAGCACAAATTGGCGGATGTCCCTTCCTGGGACACCTCTTCAGCCCTGGGTGGAAGGCCACCTCCAGGGGATCGAAGTCCAATGCCACTTTGGACTCGGTCTCATCCGCTCAGAGGGACAAGGCACGCAGACCGCACAGCCCTTCGTCTGCGCGCGCCTGCCTTACGTCCGGCAGCAGCATCAGGGCCAGCAGGCTCGCACTTGGCGTCCCAAACCCAAGCCCTCGGCTTCCTCCTCCAGGAAGCAGAGAGGTAAAGGCCCTGGAGGTCCCTCAGCCAGTCCTTCCTCCAAGCCTGCCCAGAGACGGGTTGAGGGGTGTCGCCCCCAAGCCCGTCGCCTCACCCCAGGTGCCCCCCTTGGGGGGGCGGCTCCGCCACTTTCTTTCTGCCTGGTCCATTATCACCACAGACTGGTGGGTGTTGGAGGTGGTGGGAAAGGGCCTGCCTCTGGAGTTCGAGCAGGCCCCACCCTTCAGAGCCGTCACACCTCGGGGTCCGAAGCCTCGCTGTCAGCTCGCCGAGCCGACATCACTCTCCTCTTTGAGAAGGAGGTGATAAGAGAAGTGGCGGACCCCCAAACCCGGGGTTCGTGTCCAGGTACTTCCTGGTTCCGAAACGGACGGGGGGCTGGCACCCCATTCTCGACCTACATGACCTAAACAAGTTCTTAAGGTCTCGAACCTTCAGGATGGTCAGTCTGGTTCAGATAATACCATCCTTGGAACATGGCGTGTGGTTCTGCTCTCTGGACCTACAGGACGCGTTCTTTCACGTCCCTATCCGTCCGTCACATCAGAGGTTCCTTCGCTTTCGAGTGGAGGGATCCCTTTTCGAGTTCCAAGCCATGCCCTTCGGCTTATCTCCAGCTCCCAGGGTCTTCATCAAATGCATGGTAGTGGTGACAGCATTCCTGCGGCGCCGAGGGGTCCGGGTTTACCCTTACCTGGACGATTGGCCGATAGCAGCCCCCTCCAGACAGGGGGTGGAGCGGTCCAGAGATCTGGCCCTCCAGGTTTGCTCTCAGGTCGGCCTCCTCATCAACGAGGCCAAGTCGGAACTCGAGCCGAAGCAGGTGATTCTTTTCATCGGGGCAGAGCTCGACTCTCTTGAGCTAGGGCACGGCTCGGCCGGACAGGGTGGTTCTTTCCTCCTTTGCCCAATCATTTCTGGTTGGGCGGTGCCCTGCCCGGGACTCTTCTGCGACTCCTGGGTCTCATGGCGGCCTGTACCAGCGTGGTCCATTGGGCCCGCTGGAACATGCGCCCCCTTCAGTGGGGGCTGGCCAGCCAGTGGTCCCAACGCTGCAATCCAATGGACCAGCTAGTGACGGTGACCCACGGAATGTGGAACGCTCTCCAGTGGTGGACCATTCCAGTTCATCTGCAGGAGGTCATCCCGTTTGTCTGCCCCGAGCCGACGGTCTCTCTATCGACCGATGCCTCTCTGATGGGTTGGGGTGCCCATCTGGGAGAACACAGAGCGCATGGCTTCTGGTCCCCGAGGGAGTCCCGATGACACATCAACCTGCTGGAGCTCCGAGCGGTCCGCCTAGCTCTCACTGCCTTTGCTCCGTTTCTTCAGGGTCAAGTAGTCCGGGTCCAGATGGACAACACCACGACCATGTACTATCTAAACCGCCAGGGCGGGACACGCACCATGCTTCTATGCAAGGAAGCTCGCCGCATCTGGTCCCTAGTGCGCAGCCTGGAGGCGGATCTCCTAGCCATTCATGTGGCAGGAGCCTCCAACACCCTGGCTGATGCCCTAAGCCGGATAGGGGCTGCGTCCCACGAGTGGTCTCTCCTGCCGGAGGTAGTACAAGATCTATTCTCCCATTGGGGGCACACCTCAGGTGGACCTGTTTGCCTCCAGGGAGAATGCAAAGCTGAGGCTGTTCCATGCCCCCCCCTCAGCAGGGATCGCTGCAGGGGGATGCCTTCTCGAGGCCGTGGACCCCGGGCCTCTTCTACGCCTTTCCCCGTTCCCCTTGATGCACAAGGTGCTTCTCAAAGCAAGGAGGGACAAGGCGCAGGTGATTCTGATAGCCCCAGACTGGCCCTTCACAGTACTGGTACCCGGATCTCTCAGCTCAGCTCCAGGCTCCCGAGGCAGCTTCCAGCTCGCCCGGACCTGCTCTCAGTCAATCAGGGAAGGTATTCCCATCCGGACCTTCAATCCCTGCACCTGGCGGCCTGGTTCCTGAGCTAGAGTTCCAGGCCTTGGGTCTTTCCGATGAGGTCCTCAAGCGTGTTGAGGCATCCCGTAAAGAGTCGACAGAAAATGCTCGCCTTCAAATGGAAGACATTTTCCATTTGGTGCCAGGACAAGGCCTGGACCCTTCCTCCTGTTCCTTGGTGAGCATATTGGACTACCTTTGGTCCCTTCTCAGCAAAGGGCTTAGGTCGGCATCCCTTAAGGTGCACCTGAGCAGCCATCTCTGCTTGCGGGCGCGGGCCGGGGAGGCAGTCAGTGCTGGGAGAAGGTGGTCTGGCGCTTTTTCAAGGCCTTGATCACATTTCCCCGGTGCGTAGAACCTCCACCTCCGTGGGATCTACTGCTAGTACTGGCAAAGCTCATGGGGGAGTCTATTCAACCAATGCACAGGTGTGAACTCTCACCTGTCGTGGAAGACCGCCTTCTTGGTGGTTATCACGTCAGCCAGAAGGATGGGAGAGCTTCAGGCGCTTTGCATTGAGTCTCCTTACCTGGTCTTCCACAGGGACAAGGTTGTCCTCTGCGTCCCCACCTGAAATTCTTCGTGGTGGTTGGGAGTTTCACCTTAACCAGGTGTTGACTCTGCGGTGTTCTACCCCAATCACACCTCGGAGGCTGAATATAGGCTCCATACTCTGGACCCTAGAAGGCGCTGGCTTACTATAAGGGCTGACGGCTGAGAATTCGGGAGAGGTTCGCCAGCTGTTTGTCACCTACGCTGAAGCCAGCACCTGGCAGACCTGCAGGCCAAGCTGTTGATAGAGCAGGTGGGTCACCTCCTGCATAGATTCTGCTATGTGTTGGTGGGCATGGAGCCTCCCAGAAGGATAAGAGCTCATTCTACCCACCATACTGCTGCATGGGTGGCTGCTTCCAGGGACGCCCTATCCAGGAAATCTGCAGGGCTGCTACCTGGAAGTCAGCACACACTCATCACCCATTACCACATCGACCTTGAGTCTGCGCCGGATGCTGGTTTTGGGGCTCTGTTCTCAGTCTCTATTCCTCCAAGTAGGGGGTGTGCGCTTTGCCCTCCTCCCGGAGAACTGCTAGAGTCGCCTAGACAGTGTGGATGAACAACATATCCATGTCCCTAGAAATACAGGTTACTCACCTGTACAGGGAGTTCTAGGAATGGTATATGTTGTTCATCCATACGACCCACCCTACCTCCCCGCTTCATGCACAACCTGAGCTTCCAGTGGCCAGATCTGGCGCTGTGGGGGAGCCAGAGTTTTACCACCTGGGTGGGTGGGAGGAGCCAGCTTGAAGACCTTCCGCAAGATTTAAAGCGGCAAGGATACCTGCCAGACAGTGTGGATGAACAAAATATACCATTCCTAGAACTTCTGTTACAGGTGAGTAACCTGCATTTACCGTCCACCAGGTGATGGTGGAGAATTCCTACAGGAGATAGAGGACTTCATCACCGACATGGTACTGGAGTCCCCCAGATGGATTATTCTGGGGGACTTCAGTGCCTGGATCGACAATGAACTCTCTGTTTGGTCAAAATCTCCTCAAGCAAATGATGATGCTGGGCCTTACACAGGTGGTTACCTCCACTACCCATATAGGGGGGTCACTCATTGGATCTGGTGTTCCTTCTGGGGATGGAGATCTCGGACTTGGGGGTGGAATCAATGAGTTGGTCTGACCATCACACCATAGGGTTCAGTTTCGGGGCTCCCCCCTGCTCTTATGAAGATGGTCCAGTACCACTCTTTAAGAGGAGTTACCCCAGATGGTCTGTCGGCAGTCCTGGACCTATTGGGCTTGCTGGGTGAACGCATGAGTCTGGGGGATCTTGTATTCATCTATAATAAGGTGGTGGGAGATGCCCTGGACTTGATTGCTCCTATTCATGTTCGGCCACTCACTCTTCGCCCAAGGTCCCCTTGGTTTAACGGTTCCTTGAAGGAGTTGAGGCGAGTTGGTTGAAAGATGGAAAGAGCATGGCAGAAATCTGGCCTGGATGCTGACAGGCTTAGATTGATGGAACATTATAGGGACTGTCAATCAGAAATCATCCATAAGAAAGCAAAGTTCCTGTCCAGGGAGATTTCTGCAGCGCAGAATCGACCAACTCAGTTTTTCGGAATTGTTGACAGATTTTGCAATCCAGTCTGTCTCCAATCCGAAAGAGCCTTTTCTGAGGTTAAGTGTGAGGAGCTTTCTCGATTTTTCATAGATGAGGTTGCCAGCATCAGGTCTGGTATCGGCCTAGCTCTTCCTGTGAGGGATTGCGGAGGTTGACAGAAGGTGGTGAGCTCTTGGTCTGTCTGGATGGATATCAGCCGGCTGGAATTCACGGACATTGTGAAGAATGTCCAGGCTTTGTGCCCAACCAGTTGTAGTTTGGATCTGGGCCCTACCTCCCTTTTTAGTGGGATGTGTAGATGCTATCTGCCCAATCCTAACTGAAATTGCCTGGAGTTCCTTGGAGAGGGGAACTTTCCTGATCCCTTCAAGGAGGCGGTCATACGACCACTCCTTAAAAAGCTCTCCTTGGATCCCGACTGTCCAGCTAACTACCGGCCTGTTTCTAGCCTGCCCTTTGTGAGTAAGTTTACTGAAAAGGTGACTGCGTTGGATGATTTTGTAACCCACAATGTCTGTGAAGCTCTCCAGTCTGGATTTAGGAAGAGACATAGCATGGAGACTGCCCTTGTCCGGGTATTAAATGATCTCCTAACGGCAAGAGATCGAAGGACTGTACCATTCTGGTCCTTCTTGATCTCTCAGCAGCCTTTGACACTGTGGATCATGGTGTGCTTTTGGAGTCCTTGTGGATCCTTTGTGGGCTGTCTGGTACAGTCCTCACTTGGTTTTAATTCTTCCTTGTGAGCGGATCTAGGAGGGTGGTCACTGGAATCTATTCCTCTGACACCCTCCCTCTGTCCTGCGGGGTTCCGCAGGACTCCATGTTGGCACCGATGTTGTTCACAGTGTATTTGCTGCCATTGGGAGATATCATTAGGTGATAAAGCTTGAGTTTTCACTGCTATGCAGATGATATGCAACTGTATATGTCCTTTTTACCTGGACAAGTTGATGTGGTCTCAGTGCTTAACAACTGTCTTGCTGAAATCAAAGATTGGATGAGCACTAGCTGGCTGAGACTGAATCCAGACAAGACTGAAGTGTTGGTGGTGGACCCTGGTCATCTGGGGGTGGTTTTGGGTGCTGGATAGGTGTCGGGCCTATGGCTTGATGGTGTTCAGCTCACTACCTCAGACTGGGTTTGTAACCTGGGTGTTATCTTTGACTATTGCTTGACCCTGAAATCTCAGGTGTCGGCCATCATTAAATCCTCATTTTATCATCTGAGGAATATTGCCTGGGTGAAACACCTGGTTCCCCCAGATGACCTTACAACATTGGTCCATGCCTTCATTACCACCCGTCTTGACTACTGCAATGCCGTCTTCCTAGGGCTTCCTGGGGTTGATATCCACCGCTTGCAGCTAGTGCAGAATGCTGCGTCCAGTTTATTGACTGGCACATCAAGGACCAATCATATTACATCTGTGCTGTGTGGACTGCACTGGCTGCCTGTTTAGTGGTGGATCACCTACGAGGTTGGCTTGCTAACCTTTTAAATCCCTACACAAACAGGGACCCGACTACCAGAAAGATCTCTTGACTCCTACTTCCCTTGTTCTTCCGATCCACGACGGGATTGAGTAGAGATTCTGTGGTTCGTTAAAACTTCGGTGCGCCCGCTGGCGCAGCGGTGGGATCAGCTATGACCGGGCCACCGGGTCTGGGACGGATCCGGTCGCCGGAGGGCCGGGCCGGGGAGTAGGATCGGCGTCCGATGGACGGCTCTCCTACTCGGGGAGGCGCGGTAAGCCTCGGCGCGTGGAGACTCCTGGTGAGACTGGGGTTCACGCTAGCCGGGCGCTTGAGCATGGGGATGGAGGGTGACGCTGGCGCCATTGCACGCCCCGCCTCCTCTAGGGGAGAAAACTGGAGGAAAAGATGGAAGCAGGACCGCCGATTGATGAAGCCCTCCCGGAGAGAGCTTCACATAGCCGCCGCGCTGCAGGACCCAGACTAGACACACAGTTCGGGGCCACGAAAGAAGGTGGCCCGACCCCTGCCCTCGAAGTAAGCTGGGGTGACCAAGGGTTCTTAGCCTCAGTCGGCGCATTTAAGGGAGGTCTCCGGGGCCGTGGACTAGGTGGACAGCCTCGTGGTCCCAAGGGAAAAAGAAGGAAAAAAAAAAACTTCCGGTGCTCACGGTTTTTCTTTTGCAGCACCAACCCTGTGGAATTCTGTACTTCGTCGGTTAAGAGAATGCCTGACCATCAGTAGTTTTAAATCTATGTTGAAAACATACTTATTCAAGTTAGCCTTCCCTGATTGTTTTTAACTCATTTGTATTTATTGCCTTATTGTTAATTTATGTTGTGAATGCATATTTTTAATTTGTTCAGCGCCTTGGTTTTTGAAAGGTGCTATAAAAATAATGTTTTATTTACTTGGTTACTGTGTTGATTTGTTGCTGATTATCATTGTGCTAATCTTCTCTTAAGAAACAAAGATATATTGCCACACTAAAATTATACAGTGGTGTGTGAAAATTCTGTAATCTCATTGGTCAAAACATGTCGCATGACGATGAATAAATCCTGCATAACCCACGACTGAGGAATGATATTTATAAAAAAACATAAACACATTTTAAATTTATTTTACACATGGGCCCATTGTATAATCACAATAAGGCACTCCAGGGTGTGAGTTATTGGGTGATTTACCCATTTCTTGTGTGGTTAAGTCACTCGGCTGTGCCTCGTGGCACACCACACAAGGTGTGGGTAAATCCCCAATAACCCACACCCTGTTGTGCCTTGTTGCTTAAATCTACTACACACTTTTTTTTGTGTAACAATGAGTAATTGTATAAGAGCAATAATGCACTCCAGGGTGTGGGTCGTACTGGGATAACCTCACTTCTGGGACGTTGGATGCACTCGGCCTGTGGCCTCATGCCCAGCTACCCAGGCATGAGGTTATCCCAGCGCAACCCACAACCTGTTGTGCATTATTGCTTAATTCACTATCACTATTTTCTATCCTTTTAGGACTTACACAACCTTTACATGGGAGCACAGCTGGCTACTTTCCGGCCCTCAACTCAAAAGGAGATTCCCTGTCCTATCCATCCACAACAAAGCTAAGGACTCGCTGGAACAGGTATGCTCATTTAAGTATCTGGGGGTCACCATTGACGACACCCTCTAGTATGCACAGCGTATAGGTATGGTGGTCAAGGCTGTAAATTCCAAGTTGCCACGAAGGAGTCTTATTTAGACAACGGAAAAACCTCACACCTGATGCCTTCAATCTCTCTATTTGAAGCTCGATTCTATCCATCATAGATTACGATCTAGTGGCCTATGGATCAGCTACGGATACTGCATTAAAGCGGGTGGTAACTGCCCTTAATAAGGCATGTACTGTAGGCTAGCCACTGATTCTGACCGTTTCACTCACACCTGCTATCTGTACACTCAGGCTAACTGGTTGTCCCTGGGAACACAGAATAAATTCCAAACCTGTCTTCTCGGCAAGAAGGCACTTCCGGCACAGCCCTCACATCACCGAACTTATCTCCCAAGCTGGCTCAAACTATGGAACTAGAGGTCAAGTATCAGGTGCACTCGCATCCCATTCCGCAGAACTGCACTTGGTCAATGAACCTTCGCGTATAGAGACCCTCTGTGGCTCAATGAATGTCTGGAAATCGCACACAGAACTACAAGCATACCAGCCTTCAAGTCCAAACTCGAACAAAGTTTCCTCTCCAGGAACAACTGTGGTTGCCCATCGGGCACTTAATATCCCTTGCACGGACCCACCTCTGAGCAGACCTTCTCCTCACCTTTTTGTAAAAATGTAATCTTTATTTAGATTTTATAACATATTTACAAACATGACAACCAGATCAGAGAGATTAACTTCATGTGGACAAATATTAACACACTCGGTATAGGTATAATATTTTAAGACAAAAACTAGGGCAATAAACCCAAATTTAGCAGAGTCCATGGGGGAAGATAATCCGCATGCAGTTTGTCCTGGCATTGAGGCAATGAGGCGAAGTTTAAGGTCTCCCGGACCATTGGTCACTTCAGGTTCTTCCAGACGTAAGAAAACGGGTTTAAGGGTTCTGTAAAGCTTCCACTCTATAAGATTCAGGCCCATATCTGATGCAGTGATATCTTATACTTAATCAATAAGGGTATCTTGAGGGTACACTCTTCGATGGCGAACCATGGGCCCCAAGTTAGAAAAAGCCCCGACTTGTGATGAGGCGGGGAGGAAGGAGGCCCCCCGCCCACCACCAATCTCCCATTTACGGTGTAAAGGTAGGGTCCTTTAACATGTAGTATATTTGCCACCTAACCCACCTGGTGGCGAACTTTTCCTCTTGGTTATTTAGGCTGTGTGTTATTTTCTCCATAGTGTAGATTTGTCTAGTAACATTCCACCAGTCTTGTATTGTGGGTACCTTAGGAGTCAACCACAGTTTTGCAATGGATTTCTTCGCCGCGGTAAGGAGTATAAGAAGCAGATATCTGGTAATTGGGCCGCGTAAGTTTTTGGGAAACACTGAGAACAAAAACATCTCCACTGTCAGTTGGAACTGAGGATCCAATATTTCCTGAAAGTGGGATTGCAAGAGCACAAAATAGGGTCTCAAGAGTGAGCATTCCCACATTATGTGGGTATGATTTGCCCTCACGTTTCCGCATAGGCGCCAACACATAGCTAGGAGCGTTGATTTGAAATGGCTAGTGATTATCGGGGTCCTAAAATATCTGATTAGGCATTTCCACGTGAATTCTCTCCATACGTGGGAGCTGGAAACTCTTGCCGAGTATCTCCAGGCTCGTTGCCAGTCTTCGGATGTTATCCGGTAGCCGGATTCTTGACTCCACTGTTCATGGATGGTATCTGTGTAGGTAGAGCTCTGCATGTTAAAGGTTTGGTAATACAACAAGACCAAATGAATTTGTTTTAGGGTTTTGTTGAGAATGATTTGTTTTTTTATTAATGGTGGGAGCCGCTCATGTTCCCAGACCATGCGGGGTAGATTGTCTGCATAGTGTCTAAGTTGCAAGTATTTATAGAAGTCCCAATTAGGTAGATTGTATTTCCTTTGAATTTCCGCGTAAGTCCACATTACACCCTGGGTCACTATTTGCCCCCAAATACTCAGACCTCTCCTTTCCCATTGCCGAAAACTGCCATCTAGGCTGTTTGGGGGAAAATTGCTCAGGCTGGAGATTGGGCATGTGAGTGGTAGGAAGGGAGTCAATTGGTGGGTCCTTTTAATGCTCTGCCAGCCTCGCATTGAGGCCGCAAGCCAAGGGTGTGTGTGTTTTTATAAGGTCCTGTCTTCCTTAAGTTGGTACAGAGCTTGGTAAAATGTATGATCATCCATCAGTGCTCGCTCTATGTCCTTCTCCTCATCTTACCCCCCATTATTCTTTGTCGCTATCTGCCCCTCACCCATGTCTTACCACTCCCTGCTGACTGCGACGTCTTTCCCCACCTCTTCTCTTCCTATCTCTCCACCCTCCTCTCACTCCCTCCTACCTTGCTGCTTACAACCTCCTTTCCCCTGGGTCCTACCCCATGTCCTCCCACCCAGATAGCAGGAAGGTGCACGGCTCAGAAAGTCTGGTTTTGGATAATGTTGATTTATGCAGGTAGAATCATTTTCAGTAACTAACCTGTAAGACTCAAGTAGTAACCTTCTTTCACTTTTGGCCATACCCTGTCTCCACTCAACTATACCCTGCCCTTACACAGTTCCACCCTCCTCTCCCCGTGATGCAACCCTCCCTGCTATCCATTTTCTACAAGGTCATCTCCTAGACCGCTGCATTATCTCCTTCCCCCTCCTCCATCCACCTGCTAGTAGTGCCCACTGTACTCACTACATTACATTAATCGCCTCTGTCAAATGCTATCTGACATCGACTAAGCTGATTGTAAATGCTGTAATCTGTGTCTGACGCTTTATGTACATATTATTCTTTATTTGTGTAAACTATGACTGTGTCCTGCTCAAAGGTTGTTTCTGAATAAATAAAAACTTAGATCGCCAGAGATGTAGGGCAGCTAGCCATATGAAAGGGTGATCAGAAGCTGTCAGTTGGTGCCTGGAAGGAATGTAGATGTCCATCTTTGATTTCTATCTGCGAACTGTGTCACTACTCTCTGTAACTCCCTGGTAGCCACAGTACAGGTTTAGTAGCTCTTCTTTAAATAATTGCATTCAAACTTATTAATTAAATTGGCAAAGATGTGTTTTGTAAGCAAAGAAATGTTTTTTAAACATTGTTTAAGTGTTGTGAGTTAAATATATTAGCACTCGGCACCTTTAAAAATAATTTATTCTTTGCGCAATGAAAAAGCCCTCAGTGAATTATTTCTGTCATCTACTGTGATGTAATTATGACATAATCATTTGTAAATATAAAAGAGTTGTTTCAAGAACTGGGTACACCCCTTAAGGAAGCTCACGTGGAGCAAAGCGTAGGGGTGGGGAGCCTAGTGGGGCTGACTTGTATCATATCGAACAGCTTTCTGTGCCTCGAATAAAAGTATTCCCTTTATTTTGCAACTTGGTGTCGGCTGTCTATCTATAGGTCCGGAGTGCTTTGTTTCTTTAGTGTAACAAAGCAGTAGGTAAGGTGAGCCAGATGCTGGGGTGCGTAGGGAGGAAGAGGATTTCTAGCAGGAGGAGAAGGGGGAAGTGGTGTTGCCTCTGTATCATTCACTTGTGAGACCCCACCTAGACTGGATTACTGTGTCCAGATCTTATCTGTCAGTCGTTGTCATTCATCGCCTTTGGGTACTTGGCTGGAGGTCATGACCCTGTCTTTTTTTGGATCGGCAGAAATTAGGCGCTTTCCTCCGGCCACTCTCGAGCCTGATGTACTGCGTGGCTCGCGGGTTGGCCGTTAGGTGTTGTCGACTCCGCCCTCCCGCCAGTTTTCGTCACCGCTGTCAAGGTCTCATCTCGTGGGGCCGCTTTGAGAAAAGAATCTACTCCTGGGAAGCCTACTTTTCAAGCTTTCAGTTGCGCAGTTCGAAATCCTTCGAATTTTCTTCAACTCCATCTCCACCCGTGTCGAAGTACGTCTGCTCTGAGTTTCCTGCCGGTTCTGTTTGCCTACTCAGTGTCGCCTGGTAAGACTGTTCCTTATTTTATTTTATTTTGCGACATTGAGTCTTGTTTGGTGTTCTTTTTTTGTAGGTCATGTCTCAGTCGGAGGGCAAGAAAATGTCCAAGACAAGACGGCACCCCATGCGACGGTGCCCTTGCGGCCATAAGTACTCCATCACCGACCAGCACGACCGTTGCCTCGCGTGTCTTGGCCCGCTTCACAACATGGATTCGTGCGATGCCTGTTTCTCCATGGATCACCGGGTCATCGAGCAATGCGCGTGGAAAGTGGGACGAGCCCCGCCGACTTTTGGGAAGACGGACATGCACTTGTCGGGCCAAGCCGCATTCTCTCGGCCTTTCCTCCGGGTCCCCTCTCGGTTCTATCCGGACAGAAGAGGAGGGGGCCTCTGCCTCTTGTAGCCTAGCCATGGCAGAGGCCCCTTCCGCAGTGCAGGAGGCCCAGTCTTCCCCCCCCTCAGGGGACAGGTGGGAGGCACCGCCTTGGCAATCAGCCCTTCGGGAACGAAGGCTCCCCTGGTGTCATATTCGTGGCTCGGAAGGCCTGGGTCAGCGCCATCCTCGACGCCATCTGTCAGCGCCATCTTGGGCGCTGGCACCGTTCGCAGCACCTTGGGCCCTGATGGTGCTGTCGTCAGCATCGGTTGGTGCCGTGGCTGCTATCGGCGCCGTTCGTGGCGCCTATGGTGCTAGCGGCACCGTCGGAGGCTCTACGGCGCCATCCCTGACTGTCTCTCACCCCGAGCTTGGACGCGGCGCCGTGAGGATTTTGGAGCTCCCCATCATCCGCGGCATCGAGAGCGTGGTCGAGGCTGTCGTCAGCACCGTCTCTGTCCTCGATGCTGCTCGCGGCGCCATGGGGCGGGTCAGCACCGTGGATATCTCAGACCTCGGCACCAAGAGTGCGGTTGGGGCCATTGTCGGCGCCACCTCTGGTCTCGGCAGCATTGTGGGCTGGGACGGCGCCGTGTCATGCCTCTGCTTCAAGGCTACTGCCATTGTTGGGGCTGTGTCTTCCTCTGGCACCATTCGCAGTGCTGTTGGGGATGTCGGCGCCGACTCTGGTGCAGTCTCGGTGTCTGGTACCCCTTTCAGTTGGGATGGTAGTAGGCGTCCATGCACTGTTTGGCACAGAACTTCAGTCTCCACCTCTTCGGAGGAGGAGTTGGACTCTGAATCAAGACAGGCACCTGACTCCTTGGAGTTGGTTGCTCACGTGGACACCTTGGTAGTGTCCTCGACAGGCCCGGGGCCATCCTCCCTCTGAGGAGCAGACAGTGACTCCCGGGACCCGGGTCAGGGGTGCTGACCAGCATGCAGTGGTGCAGGCCTCCATTGCTCTGCAGCCTGGTCTCGGAGAGTTCTCTGATCCCTCAGTGGTGGTACCCCCTCAAGTGGTGTGCCTCGATCGCCCAACTTTGGGGCCGATCAGAGCACCCACAGGAGGGGAGGGTGCTGCTCCCTGAATTGCTCCTTCGGGCACCGACCAGGACTGTCAGCTGCCTAGGCTGGCTTTCTGGAGGAGGAGGAGGGCACTCTCAGATTCCGAGGGGTCGAGGGGTACGGGTCCTGTGCGACAGCCTTTTTCTGGGGCCCACCCGGGCTCTGGGAGGAGCCGTAATGCGGCTCTCTGCCCTTCCTTTTCAGTTTCCTCGAGAGGACCCCATTCTTTGGAGATAGGGGACCGTCCTTTTGGACTTTCACAGCCCTGGTCACCTCACAGGGGGGATTCTTCAGGGCGCAGCCTAGGCAGTTTCAGTTTGGTTGATCAGCTGTCGGCTGTGGAATTTCCCGGAGCACCTTTCCCTAGGACTCCAGGTGCGCTCCCTGGCCCAGGTGGAGGTCAGCCAGTTTCTGTTGTCGGCTCTGCCCCCACTCCTCTGCCACATTCTTCTGTGCTCTCGGGGTAGCCTTGGTCCTAGCGGTCCTCTCTCCTGGGAGCAGTTTAGAGCGGTGGCTGCTCAATTTCCTGCTTATGTCAGGGCTATGGACAGACAGGTTTTTCAACTTCCCCCTGAGCAGTCAGCTTCTAAATTTCCAAGGTCCTCTAACTCCTCATCGCCGTCTGTCCACATCTCTCCAGCTGCTGATCTCGCTGAGTATCGGCGATTCCTCATGAGGATGTTAGAGGACCTGTGCATCACCCCCCCACTCAACACAATCCAGAGCAATCGGCACGTGCCTTTCTGGGTGATTTCAGTGCAGACACCATTGTGGTGCCCCCCGGCCTGCTCCCTTTCGAGAGGCGTCATTGCGCTCCTGGCAGAGACCCTTTTCTGGAGTCCCAGCCCCTAGGGATCTCTACCAGGGGTATTGTGCGCCCCCCCCGGAGTCTCCAGGTTCCATGCCTTATCCCCAGTCAGAATTGACGCATTTGGATACTCCTAATGGGCTTTGTGCCCTGCACCATGACCGGCCACCAGATCAAGATTCCTTGGATTTTGACTTATGGGGGAGGAGGACATTCTACTCGGCACGGTTGCTGCCTTCTATTGCAGCACATCAGGCCCACTGTGCATCCTATGATGCCTGACACGCAGCAAACCAGACAAGCCATTGCACTCTCTGCACATGGCCTGGAGCTAGCAAGGCACCAAGCAAGGGCATCATATGACACCAATGAGGTAGCTACCAGGGTCGTAGGGACAGCGATCTGCACTAGGCGGACGGCATGGCTGCGTCTCTCCCGGTTGTCATACTTGGCCAGGCGTAGGGTGATCAACTCCGCTCACCAGACAACCTATCTTTTCTCCCGTAGGGTGAGACGGCGTCTGTCGGGGCAACTTCCTACCCCTTCCGGGGGGGGTCCCCGTCTCACTCTCCCCACTCTCTGGCCCCTCCAGACCCGTGAAGGTTCTCCCTCTTGGTGTGTCACCCACTGAAAGCTAAGGGACTCAGTGCCTTAGGGTTAAAAGCCCCCTTCGGGGGCTCGGTACTCACCTAAAGGTGATGAATGGTGAAGATTGACATAGATAAGATATGGAAATTGCGTGCCTACCATAATTCTGTTCTTTCTGTGTATCTTCACCATTCATCACAATCCCACCCTCCATCCCACTGGGGCCTCAGTCTCTGGTTCCCCCTCCCTCTCTGTGCCCATCCTTGCCCCCCTCCTTTCTGTTAGTCAGGAGTGGGGTAAACTGGGGCACATTTTTCTTTATGGGCAGAGTGGTCAGGATGGGGTGCACTCTTTCTTCAGTGCTTCGGCTCCACCCCTGTGGGGTGGGGGTTGGCAGTTGCCCTCCTTTCTTTCCTTCTCCCCGTCAATCCTTTGATTTCTTTGTCCTTGGACATAACCTCAATTAATTTAAGAAACTAAGTTTCTTGCACCAGAATTTCCTTTTGAGGGGGGAATATCCCTGTATCCTGTCTTTTCTTCCAGAATAGCCGATTCTGCTTTTGTTGGAGTTATTGCCAGTGATTCTGTGCCTTGAATTCTGGCAGTTAGCCTCTTGGCTACTCATTCGCAGTTCCTATACAATCTGGAGACAAGTCAAGGTTCCAGGGTATGTTTTCCTTCCCCCCCCTCTCACGCTCATCCTTATTTCTAAAATCCTTAGCCCACCTTCCCTCCTCCTTTTCTACTTCCAGAGATTGGGGCCCCTACCCATTCCCCTTTGTCTTTCAAACTTGTTCTGTCCTCTCAGTCGTTTATTTCTCCTTTTAGTTTATATATATTTTCCTTTGTCTGTCCCTTGGACTTCTTTGTCCCACCCTCACAACCCTTTTTTCTTACCTGTACGGCGATTCAGAACTGGCGGGAGGGCAGAGTCAGCAACACCTAGCGGCCAACCCGCGAGCACCATGCAGTGCGTTAGCCTCAAGGGCGGTGCCGATGGTGCGTCGACTCCTCCCATCCAAAAAAAAAAGCTCCCGAGGGGTCATGACCTCCAGTCAAGTACCCAAAGGTGATGAATGGTGAAGATGCACAGAAAGATCAGAATTACGGTACGTAAGTAATTTCCATTTCTGGAGGCCACACCCCTGCAAGGACATCAACAGGATAGAGACGATCCAGAGGAGGGATGCAAAAATGGTGCATGGTTTGCACAAGAAGCCATATGAGGAGAGACTGTGGAAGCTGGGCATGTCCTTCCTGGAAGAGAATAGAATGATGACATACATCGTTGAGACCTAGCTATAGGTACCTCACAGGGGTCAACAAAGTCCAGTGGGGGAGCCTCTTTCAAAGAAGTAGGAGGAACACCAGTACACGTGGGCATGCTATGAAACTTGAGGAAGGGGAGTTCAGGAGGGATGTAAGGAAATATGTCTTCACAGAAAGGGTGGTAGATGCCTGGAACGGCCTGCCAGAAGAGGTGGTAAGGGCGAAGACAATGGGGAGTTTCAAGCATGTGTGGGATAGGCACATGGGTATTATATGCAGAGGCAAGGGAGGAGGAAGGGATACCAGTGACCAAGCACGGTACACAGAGTTAGGCAGGGAAACTAGGGAAGACTGAAAGGGCCTACTGGTCCTTTTTTGCTGACACTTCCTATGTTGGAGGCAGTATAGCGTAATGGTATAAGGCTCTGAGCTGCAAACCTAGAGACCTGGGTTTGAATTCTACAACCCCCACTTGCATACTGTATGACCCTGCGCAAGTCACTTAACTTCCCTGTGCTCCCAGGTCGTTCCTATAAACACGCTTTCAGCTTAGTGTGTCTCTCCTGGTTAAAAAAGAAATGTTTTTGTGTATGTTTATAAAACAGAGGACACTCATCTTCATAGCTAACCTCTGCCAGAAGAGTCAGTGAACTCTAAACCCCGTGCACACAGCCTAACTGCATCATCATCCACAAGGACAAAGTTGTCCAGAGGAAAACTCAAGTTCCTCCATAAAGTGGTGTCAGAATTCAACCTTAAAAGAGAACTGCACTGAACCTGTAAGTCATGTTTTCCCAATAAAAGCTGTTATTTAAGTGCTGGTTAAATTTCTGTCATTGTTCCATCTATGCAGGTGTTTTATTAACCACAGTGAGTGTTTCTTCTTTACTCACGTGTGTTAAGAGCTGTTTTAGAATGCTACGGTGTAGTTTATGTCTCTCTCAACCACTGCGTTGTATAATAGAACATGAATGTGTTGTGCCAACAATAGAAGAGTAGAACGGGGACATAAACTGCATCATAGACTCCTAAAAATGTAATGTTACTCAAAGTCCCAGAAGTGTTGTTTCATACTCTCCCGGATCCAGCCTGATAAATAGTCTTTAAGCACTAATTGTTATTGCAGTTGTCTGTGTTGCTACCATTCACCTGTGATACTGTATTACTTATGTTATTACCTGCTTGTATGTACCCATTACCTTGATCATTTCTAATAATGTACTGTTACCGTCAGTTTCCTGAAGTTTGTTTTCTACCCTCCCCGGTCGTGCCTGAAATAGTCATTGCTGTGGCTAGCGCATCTACCTGGTAAACAAAAACTAAATAAAAATAAATACAGTTTTAAAATGGTTCTTAGCAGCAGTGTGTAAATTAGAAACACCCATCCGGATAGCTGAAAAACCTGAATAGGTAGTGCAATAGCAGAATTTGAACCAGTATTTAAAAAAAAATGCTTCAACAGGGAAAAAGGACTTCTAGATTCAGTGTAGTTCTCCTTTAACCAGTTACTTTACCTGTGCTTTTTTTATACCTTTGAAAACCAGATTTAAAAAAAAAAAATTGCACTGTTTGGATTTCAAAAGAGCACTCTGCTACTATTTTGACAGAACAAAATATATCAGGTCTGCAACAACTAGCTGTTTATTACCTATGTGGAGGTTGGCAAAGTCAAGTGTGCTGCAAGAAAGACTATTTCTGGGTGGTTCGTCTCTTGCATACAGTTCTGCTATGAAAATGCAGGTAAGCAGCCTCCCCCCTTAGGGCTTAGAGCACATTCTGCAAGGGTCACTGCATCCTCGTTGGCAGCCTCAAGAGGCATCCCTCTGGCAGATATCTGCAAAGCAAGCTACCTGGAAAACTACACACTTTTACTGAGCACTACTGTCTTGACAGTCTCTCCTGAAGAGATGCTAGGTTTGGGACAGCAGTCTTACAGAACTTTTTTCCCCAAGTAGGTTCCCATCTTCAAACAACATGAAGTCTTGCTGTATTCTGACAATTGCAGTGCTTCCCAACCTTTGAACTGCCCTGAAGAACTAAGGGTTAACTTTCCATGCAGGGCATGGAACGCTGAGCTCAAGCTCGGTTGAAGTCTCTGTCTGGAGTGTTTTGAACCTAAACCGTCAGATTCTTTATTCCGCCTCACTGAACGGTTGCTCCAGAGATTTCTCCTTCGGCTCGATTCGAAGTCGGTTAAAGTTTTCGTTTTTTCGTTGGTTTAAACCGAAAAAACGTATCCGCATAGTCGGTTCAGTCTCTGTCTATGGTGCCGTGAGTACTAGATAGGAATTGTTCTATTTTTTCTGTGTGGAACTTGTAAAAGTGCGGACGGTTCGCTTGAACCGACCATTTGATTGTGAATTTTGATATATTTAGTGTGTGGTTACCGGTTCTTATCGGTTCTAAAAAAAAAAAAAACGTGTTTTAACTTTTTTTTTTTCTTTTTTTCAAATACCCGTGACACGGTTAGGAACCGATAAAGGAGTCTTGCCTGGCGGTTGCCGAAAAAAGGGTGAGTTTGGTTAGGTTGGTCATGTCTGAGAAACCCAAGAAAAAAAACGGGCCCACTGGGTTTCAACACTGCAGTGAGTGTGGGGAGGTCTTTGCCAAGGCCGATCCCCACACCACCTGTGTTTATTGTCTGGGGTTTGACCACCTCGATTCAGACTGCCAAATATGTAAAAAATGTTCCCAAATCTACCCTTGAGAAGAGATTAGGTAGACTGAGGGAAAAGGAGTCTGAGAAGTCCGCTGACCCGGATGGCCAGCCCTGTTCGGTTTCAACCGAACCAGAAGGAGTACCCTCTGACCAGGGCGATACCTCTTCGGGCAAAAGGAGAGCTGATTCTGAGGGATCGGTTCTAGCAAAAAGGAAACGCAAAGATAAATCGACCGGTTCAGATCCAGAGGTTCATGTTCCGACCGCTGAAGAGATGGCCAATGCGATTCAGATTGTGGAATCGCTCCATCCGGTTCCGACCGATCCGGCTCCTTCTGGCAGGGGTTCGGTTTGGTTGGTTCCCCCGGTTCAAGAGTATACCTTTGAAGAATTTTATGAACCGGAGTTTGAAGAGGAAGGAGAATTTGAGGATTATGATGCAAGTGAAGGTCTGGATGTGCCTGTGGAACCGGACATCTCCCCAGACAGACCATCAGGTGTTTCCCCTCCTAGGCTTTCTGAGTCCCCTTCCCATTTTATGTTTTACAGGAAAGTGACTGAAACCCTCCAGCTTCCTATGGAAGAGGCTGTGGAAGATCAAGAAGAGCCTGATTATGTAGAGATGATGGATATCCCAGAGTCCAGGAGACTGTCTATTCCCCTCCATAAATCTTTTGGGAAACAGACACAAAAAATCTTAGTGTCTCCTAACACTATACCTCCTGTGGATAAGAGGATGGACAAGAAGTATACACTTTCAGGCTCAGACACGGAGTTCTTATAACAGCAATGCAGCCATGTTGGGGTAGTGCAGGCTGCTGCCTGTGACAAGGCAAATATTCCATTGGCTTCACACACCCCTGACAAAGACTCCAGGAAGATTGATGCCATGGCAAAGAAGCAGTACATGGCATCTTCTTTGGGACTCAGGCAGGCGAATTGCATGGCCTGTACAGCCAGGTACCAGAAGTCCAGGTGGGACACTGTACTGGCACTGGCTAAACAGGCCTCCCCCCAGCTTGCCAAGGAGCTGGAGGCGGTGGCTGCAGCTGGGATTGAGGCATCTAAAGTGCAATTTCATGCTGCTGTGGACTCTAATGATGTTTCATCAAGAGTTATGGCTACATCTGTGGCTCTTCGGAGGATGGCTTGGCTCAGATGTACTAGCCTCTCGCAGGACACCCAGGCTAAGGCTATGGATTTTCCTGTAGTGGGTAATTCTCTGTTTGGGGAGCAGACAGAGAATTACATGAAGAAGATGGACGAGTACAGGACCACTTACAGGAGTGCTCAGGCCAAGGAAAGGCAGGCAACTCCTCAAAGGCAGCAGTCTAGGGCAGGGGGCAGGCCTTTTCAAATGCCTTTTTATCAAGCACAGGCCTCTTCTTCCTTTTCGCAGAGGGGGTTCTTCAGAGGGAGAGGCAGAAGGGGGATGAGCAGGCCTGCATCCACCCCTCAGCCTAAAGTCCCTGCCAAGCAGACACCCTGATGGGTCTGCCCGGGTCGGGACTCCTATTCCAGTAGGGGGCAGGCCGGCTTATTTTGTCTAGGACTGGACGTCTGTTACATCAGACAAGTAGGTCCTGGAAGTAGTAAGCCAGGGACTGGTTCTCAGCTTCAAAAAAATTTCCAAAGATGAGAGCCGGATCTTTTCCACCTGCAAATCTATTGGAAACCCTTGCCCTAGAGGCAGAGGTTTCTTCTCTCCTAGCTTTAAGAGCTATAGAGAGAGTACTTTCCCTACACTGGGGCAAAGGACTGTACTCCAGGTACTTCCTGACCCCCAAAAAGACAGGGGAGTGGCATCCCACCCTAGACCTCGGATATCTGAACAAACATCTTTTAAAACCAAAGTTCAAGATAACTCTGGGAATAATCCTTCCCTCTCTAAGGCCAGGGGACTGGCTAGCCTCCTTGGACCTCAGAGATGCCTATTTTCACATTCCCATCAGGTGCTCCCACAGAAGATACTTCCGGTTCGAGTTGCCCTCAAGCCACTATCAGTTCAGAGCAATGCCCTTTGGCCTAACCTCAGCTCCAAGGGTTTTCACAAAGTGCCTGGCTGTAGTAGTTGCCTTTCTAAGAAGGCAAAAGATTTCCATATTTCCTTATCTGGACGATTGGCTATTAGTGGGTTAGTCTCCAGACCAAGTCAGGTCCCACCTGCAAGTGACCCAGAAAGTGCTCACTTCCCTAGGATTTCTTCTCAACCTTCCCAAGTCAGTTCTCGAACCGGTCCAACTCCTTACCTTTATAGGGGCAGAACTGGACACACTCAGAGCAAGAGCCTTTCTTCCTCTAGAAAGGGCGAGGGCTCTTATGGAAGTAGCTTTTTCCTTCAGCCTTCAGGTAACTCGACCAGCAAGGCATTTCCTCCAGCTGTTGGGCCACATGGCAGCTTCAACAGCAGTGGTCCAAGGGGCAAGATTCCAGATGAGGGATATTCAGTTCAACCTGAGAGCTTACTGGTCTCAGAGAAAGGACTCCCTTATCAAACTGATTCCAGTGACTCTGACCTTGATCCAGGTCCTCCCGTGGTGGCAGGATCAGGACAATTTAAGGCAAAGTGTTCCTTTTGTTGCTCAGCCTTGTTCAGTGGTCCTTACCACGGATGCTTCTCTTCTGGGCTGGGGAGCTCACCTGGGGTCCCTCACTGCCCAGGGCCTGTGGTCCCCCCAAGAATCCCTTCTACACATAAATCTTCTAGAGCTCAGGGCAGTTTTTCTAGCTCTAAAAGCGTTCTCGCAGTCAGTTCAGAACAAGGTGGTTCAAGTCAGAACAGACAACTCTACCACCATGTGGTACATCAACAAGCAGGGAGGCAGTCTGTCCACGGCCTTGTGCACAGAAGCCATGAAGTTGTGGTCCCTGGCTTATTCCCTGCAAGCCTCTCTTGTAGCAGTTCACCTTCCAGGCAAGGACAGCATGTTAGCAGATGCACTGAGCAGGATTTCTCAGGGCCATCACGAATGGTCCCTGAACCCTCAGATGTTAAAAGTGATTTTTTCAAGGTGGGGCACTCCAGAGATAGATCTCCTTGCAGCTCCAGACAATCACCAACTCCCTCTCTTTTGTTGCAGACCTCCAGTCTTGGTCTCAGCCCCCTGGATGCCCTGATTCTGAATTGGGAAGGGAAGTTTCTGTATGCCTTCCCCCACCCTTCCCACTCCTGTTCTAAGTTTTAGTCAAAATAAGGTCTCAACCTTGCAAGGTGATTCTGGTTGCTCCAGATTGGGCCAGACAGCCCTGGTACCCTCTGTTGCTGTCTTTGGCAGTCCATCTCCCCCTTTGTCTTCCCAGGAATTACAGCCTGTTGACATCCTCTCAGGGGAGGATTTGGTACCCCAATCTTCAGTCCCTCTATCTCGAGGCATCACTCTTGAAGAGTTAAGAGTTTGCAGATCTGCATCTTTCCCAAGGGGTTCTGGACATCCTCAAGGCTTCTCGAAAGCCCTCCACCAGAAAGACTTACAACTCCAAATGGAAAAGATTCAGCATTTGGTGTTCTAAGAAGAATATTTCTCCAGACACTGCTGATTTGCCTACGGTTCTAGATTATATGGCCCATCTTAATGGCCTAGGCCTCAGACCAGCTACTCTCAAGGTACATTTGTCAGCTGTTTCTGCATTTTAGTCTGTGGGGAAGCCTTCCTCACTGTCTTCCCATCCTGTGTTCTGTAAATTTTTTAAAGGATTGTTTCACACCAATCCCCCCTTTAGAGACCCTGCCCCTGCCTGGGATTTGAATGTTTGCATTGCTCAGCTTATGCAACCCCCCTTTGAGCCTATGTCTTCAGCAGAGCTTAAGTATTTGACTTGGAAAACTGTGTTCTTGGTAGCCATTACCTCTGCCAGGCGTATCAGTGAATTGCAAGCCCTGTAAGTGGAACCTGATTTTATCTCCTTTCATAGGGATAAAGTGGTCCTTAGAACAAATAGAAGGTTCTTGCCCAAAGTGGTTTCAGACTTCCATTTAAACCAGTCTGTGTCTTGCCCTGTTTTCTTCACTGAGCATTCTTCCTCAGGAGAGAGGAGGCTACACAGTTTAGATGTCAAAATAGCCCTTAGTTACTACATAGAGCGTACCAAGGGTCACAGGTTTGACTCCCTCCAGTTGTTCCTCACTTATGGAGAAGTGCGAAAGGGCAAACCTGCCACCAAAAGATCTATTGCCAGGCGGATTGTCTCTTGTATACAATTCTGCTATGAAAAACTGGGGAAAACTCCACCCTCAGGCCTGAGGGCTCATTCCACAAGAGGTACAGCTGCTTCCCTGGCTGCGGCCAGGGATATTCCTCTCCTAGAAATTTGTCAAGCAGTCACCTGGAAAACAGTCCATACCTTTACCAAGCATTACTCTCTGGATATCCAGGCTAGGAGTGATGCTCAGTTTGGCACAGCAGTACTTCAGAGCCTATTCCCAAAATAGGCTGTGTCCCTCCTCCTTGGAGGTACTGCTTGGTAGTTTGCAATTGTCAGAATACAGCAAGACTTCATGTTGTTTGAAGAAAAAATTACTCACCTTAGTAAATATATTTCTTCTAATGGAGTCTTGCTGTATTCTGACCTCCCTCCCCTCTCTGAACCTGTTTTTGGGAAGTGGGTGGGCAGGTGCAGTGTTGCACCCCAGGGGTGTATTTGCTGGCACCCTCGTCCCTTTCGTTTGGGTGCTTATTTATTATTATTTTTTTTAAGTACATTGATTAGTTTTTGGGTTTCCTGACTTGAGTCTTCCTTGGGAATCCGAAACTTTTCAGCCAGTTGGCTAGTAGAATTTTTACAATTTCCACATAGAATTTTTAGTTTAGTTGGGCTCGTAAGAATCTGACGGTTTAGGTTCAAAACACTCCAGACAGAGACTTCAACCGTGCTCGAGCTCAGCGTTCCATGCCCTGCATGGAAAGTTAACCCTTAGTTCTCCGGGGCAGTTCAAAGGTTGGGAATCACTGCAATTGTCAGAATACAGCAAGACTCCATTAGAAGAAATATAATTACTAAGGTGAGTAATTTTTTCTTCCCAGCCTCCCTAGGTGCTGCTGTGTAGTCTGCATTTTTTGTATAGCACCACTATTGGACTCCTGTTGTTAAGAGAAAAATTACATAAAAATTATATTTCTTCTAGTGGGTCCAATAGAGAGCCAGTACAATCCAATTCCTACCTCCCCTTCTAGAACCTAATTAGAAAAAGGTTTCTAAATGAAATGTGGGTTTAAATACTTCTTTCTGCCTGAGTATTTGAATATGTTTACACATTTTATATTTAAAAATTTTTTTTTTTTTAAATTCTTCCCCAGCTCCAGGCCGGCTCTCCTTCTGGCCTTCCTATGCCCCTTACTGCCACACTGCTCCGATGCAGCCAGCCATGCCCCCCCCCCCCGGCTAACGCGGATGTAACCCTTGGCTGGGTGGGTCCCTCTCCTTCGAGGGGGAAGGCACTGATGGGGGCAGCCAGCGCTATTCTTGGCCTGGGTGTTGCTGAGGTGGTCCATGGACTGCTTGGGGTCTCGCGGCAGCTGGCGACAGTCATCAGGTCGGCCGCTGGGCTCTTTTCCCATTTGCTCCCCAGGGACGTGACGTGTCGCAAACATCAAGGCCTACTCTGATGTTCACCACACCCCATTAGTCACTGTTACACCACGCATTGCAGTACCGCCAGCCTCCACCGGCAATCAGCAAGTGCCGGGTCGCTTCCCTGCCCTCCCCCAAAAGAAGGCGAGCAGTCATCCGACGCTCAAGCCTTCTCTCCCTGGACGGCCCTCCAGCACCCGGGTCCCTTCCCGAACCCGGGTCACTGGTGTCACAAGCAGAAATCCACCACTGTGCCGATGGGCTGGCTTCAAATATGTCTTTTAAATTATTTATGGTATATTTACTTAATTTTTTTATTTTTTAAGTCTGCCAATTTGCTGCTTCCTAGCTTACTATGAGCATTGCAGTTTGGTGATTTCAGAGTTCCAGTCTGTTCATTGACTTGTGCACTATTAGTGTACCTGAATGCATTTTTCGCTTTATGTATCATGTCTGAGACTTATGTTTGGTCTCTGTTTTGTGACTTATATTTCAGTCTGTTTCCTGGCCTGTGACTATGTATTTTTGACCTCTATGCTGTCCTTCTTTCACACCTTGTGTTTTTATGTAATTGCACTTTATATAATGACCCCTTGTTCTGTAATTTACTGCAACTCATGTTGGGGCCTGCGTTTACTGTTGTTCTCCACACCTGTATTGCTTAATGTGCCATGTTGTGGCTCAGGTCATGCCTGAAAATGGTCCTTTGGATCAGTGCACCCACCCGGTTATCAAATACATCAATAAATAGTACTGCTCCCTTCTGCTCTTAGTACAGATCTGATGTTAGAACACTGGAGGGAACACCAGCACACAGCAGTATTTGAATGGAGTTCAGATTCCCCAGCACCATTCTAAACTTGGAGACAGTGTCTCAGAGTGGAGATGATGGGCCTGATTTTCAAAGGGTGGTGCAGGGCTTGCATCACGCCCTGTGTCAACGCATTACTTGGGCACAGCTGCGCCACTCTGTTTTGCCACCACTGCACACGATTTTGGTAGGTTGGACGCAGTTGCAGCAGTTGATCCAATTTACAGCAGCTAGTGCCAACTCTTTGGAGCAAACACCATAAAACAGGTCCCTGGGATTGTCACAAGCTAGACCAGAAAAAGTTGGTCTAACTTGTGGCAGTTGGCACATGAGAGTGAAAATCCCGATCACAGGTCAGGAGATTGCCGCAAGTCCCATGTACCATATCGTCAGCACACCTGGGTTTGCGGTAGTCAGCAGGTTTTGAAAATCGAGCCCGATGTATTTTTTTGCATTAACTTACTATAGGCTTCATTAGAAGAAACATCATTACTACAGTGAGTAATTTATGTATTTTCTGCCAATCAACAGGGGTAGAAGATATTTAAAGTTCAAAAAGGGTAGAAGTAGGACCCCCTCACCCAGTTCTAAAGAGATATTACAACTCAGTTGGGTTAGGGTTATGCTAGGTAAATAAGACTGTTCAAACAAATACTGCATTTGAGAAAATTCAACCCCTCTTTCCCAGTTTCATCATGATAGATGGCTGCTAGCAAAACCGCTGATTCATGTTTGGGAACAAGTTTGAGTAATTGGAGGGCTGGGGGAAGGGACTTGAGCACTCCAGAGGATATTCACCTTCTCTGGGGTGGGTGGGTGGAGCCTCCCACTGCAGTAGTGCCACCTGGGTAACTACAGGTGGTGGTGCAGTCGGGAACCCAGACACACTCAGGTGAGGAGCATGCACGAACATCGGCTTGTTATTTGTGACTGCGCCTAGGGACTTCAACTACGTGTGCACTCAGTAGGATGAAAATAAACCTGTGGAGAAGTGGAAGCCAGGAGACAGATGACGCCACATCAGCCTTCCATGGCTATTACAAGACCTTGCTCAGCCCCTGCCCTGCAGCCTGGCTTCTGGGAAATCTACACTCGTCCAGCTTAAAGGGCAGAACACTAGCCAGTGAGCTGCAGGTTGGGGCCCTACCTTAGGCAGATATCTAGGGGAAGTTACCAGGGCTGTGGGCGAGGAAGGCCAGCGGGGGCAGGTGACTGGAGAGGAACTCTGTGGCCAGGTAGAAGGGTTGTGTTGTCAGCAGAAGTGGGTCCAATGGGTGTGGTCAAGCAGGAAAAGAAAATCTGTTAAAAAAGATGTTTGGTGGCGTTGGCCCAGTTGCATGGCGGACTGAGGCACCCCACACCACGCCGGTGACTTGGGTTCGGGAATGGACCGGGGTCGCTCGGGGGCCAGTCGGAGGAAGGATAATCTAGCATCCACTGATGGTGCTCCTCCTTCAGGGAGGGGGGACAGCGTAAGTCACTGCTTGGCCGCCACCTAGCGGAGGCTAAATGGTGTAGCAGTGACCACCTCCTGACTGGCTGGCCACAGGCCCAGAGTGCATGCAGAGTCTTTACACTGCATTCTTACGTCACTGCACATGTACCAGCCTGGGAACATGGAGAAAAACGGGAAAAGAATCCTGACTGGCAGGATCATGGGTGGCTCCGTACCACCACCCGCAGCCCCCACTCACCCAGACAGGTAAAACAGAAGATGGTGTAAGTCTCGGGTTGGTAGGTGACAGGGTTGGGGGTCGCGGTCAAAAAAGGGGGCCAGTTGGAAGGCACAGAAGGCATAAAGATATGATGAAAAAAAAAGATATTTGACATATGTCCAGGATGTGAGAGGCAATTGATAAAAAAAAAAAAAAAAGAGAGAGAGAGAGGAGCACCCTCTGTATTGTGTTAAAGATTAAAAAAAAATTGATGTATCCCTGCAAAACCTGGTTTCATCATGATTAGTAGTTGCACGGCAGCAACGTCTGGCCAAGATTAACCCCCCAGTGTTTGGGCAGTGGTCTGGCATAGCACTGGTTAGAATGGAACCAGTTTCACACATGAACCACCAGCAGTGCTGTATACCAGGCCAGCACTGTACTGTACAGGATGTATCACGTTCAGTTTTACAGCAGACAAGGTCAAATCTAGTTGTCGGTTAGAATCTTAGCATTGCTTTGCTTATTTGTTGGAAATGTCTTGTTGTAGTGTCAAAATGTAAATTATGCAGCACGCTAGACATAGGAAATGCATTGTTCTAAATAAATTATCTATCCAATGAAATATAGAGCGTTAGATATTATCCAAGCGTGACGGTGATGGCACATTACATTTAGTAATGAACACAACAAAACTTTATTTTAGACAAACTGTATATCTTCTTATCGCACTGCTATATCACATAGATAAATGAGAAGAGGAGGAAGTTGCCTTTGTGTAGCGCTTTTCATACATATGGAAAGTGTTTTACAAGCAGTGAGGAAGACTGGTAGTGAGGTGACTAAGTAAAGTGAAGAGTCCTAACAAGACTGAAACACATAAGGTAAGGGTGACCATACACAACAGACCTGTGTTTATATTTATTCTCTTTGGTAACTGGGTAAAGCCCACTAGGCACAAGTGCCTGTTTTCAGGGGCGACCCGGGAGCACTGGGGAGGTTAAGTGACTTGCTCTGAGTCAGACAGTATGCAAGTGGAAGTTGTGGGTCTCAAATCCTCATCTGCTGGATGAACCAAGCTCATTCACAGCTCTTTACTGTAACCTTTAGGTTATATAGCCAACCCTGGCCAAATGTATTGATTATTGATATTTCAGTTCAGTTTATTTCTATCAAGGGGTTGAGATAACCGCATATTGACCGCGAGAGCGAAGCTTGGAGAGGTCCATGCTGTTATCACACTCAATATAGAAACACAAGGTGAGTTGTATATACTTGCCCTTACTTTATTTTTGTTAGAATATGTTTTTTTAGTGTTTATACTTTTAACTTCCATTATAGAGTTTTAGTGTGGGGCTGCTCTGTGCCCCTGCACCCTTGAATCAGAATAAATGTTTTTTTTTTTTTTTTTTACAAAATAGCAATGAGGGAACTCACCACCCCAACCGGGTTATTTCCTCCAGCTGGAGGGATGGCTGTCTCTGTGGGTGTCTTCAGACACCAACCAAGCCAACTTTTCTGCTCCAACTGCACCCTTTCTCACTGCTGCTACATTTTTTTTTTATTTTATTTAGCTTTTGTTGACCGGGTAAGTGCACTAGACAAATCCTGCCTATTTTCAGGCACGACCCGGGGGAGGGGGATACAGATGAATGCCAACTGACCTTGAACCAGATTAAGCTGTTGGTGGTATTTTAGTGAATGAGGGAAATTTGGCCAGGACACTGGGGAAATTCCCCTACTCTTTTTGATAAGTGCCATGGGATCTTTAACATCCACTTGAACTACCACCAATCCAGGCAGATGGGACCTCGGTTTAACGTCTCATCGGAAAGACGGAAAAGAGCAGCGCCGCGCTGTAAGAACGAAAGCGGCTGGAGATGGCGCAAGGCAGCACACAGTTGAAGTCACTAATGACAGAATGTGCATAACAACATTTTTAGAACGTGTACAACAATTTTTCATCCGTGCACAACAAGGTTTTTGAACTGGCTGAATTCCATACACTGTAAGCCCTAACCATTTAGTATATGTCTATAATTTTCTGTTTTCAGCCATTGCAGGTTATTTGTCAGGCCTTTTGGCACCTTATAGCACAGCTTTTAATATAGCCAGCCTGGGGTTTCCCGATGACCCAGTCCAAGTGTGTCACGCTTCTGTGCCGGCAGCTCAGGTTTGGAAGTGGATTTAGGAATGTAGGCGATTGGACAAGGGAAGAGGGGACCACTAGACACCAGGGATGGGGAATTATAACAGATTAGGGGATTGGGCAAGTAAGGGGAACCACTAGACTCTAGGGATGGGTCATTATAACAGGTTTAAGGATCAGGTGAAGAGAGTCCATGGATGGGGATGGGGAATTATAACAGATTAGGGGATTGGGCAAGAAAGGGGAACCATTAGACTCTAGGGATGGGTCATTATAACAGGTTTAAGGATCAGGTGAAGAGAGTCCATGGATCTGCCTTAAGGCCCAGGCTGCTGTCTACCATCACAACGAAACCTGGAGGACCATCAGGAACACCCTGGGTGACTTTCCTAAGTGGACTATACCGCTTTGTCAGTATAGTCCCGGCTCTCTCTCTCTCTCTCTTTTGTGAGACCGTTGGCCCTCTGGATTCTCGTTTCTCTTCTCTCTCATCAACATCATCCTCTACACATTCCCAAGGATCATCTCACTTTATCTCTCTCTCTCTCTCTGTCTCTGTTAACTCTTTTGTATCCCAGATATCTTCCTCTTTAACTCCTTTGCCCTTGTTTTTCTGTAGGCTTGCTGCCTCTGGACAGGAGTATCAAAAAAACAACAATAGATAAAAACCATGGTAGAAGATGCACAACAAACCATGGTCAAAAATGTGAAAGCCAAGTACTGCTATTTCTTTTTTTTTTTTTTTAACATAAAGGTTATTGTTTTATGGTCATCTCAGGTGGGTTGTTCCCTGTTCGGTGTCCACCTCCCCTAGACTTACCTGACCTGAAGACCACCACAGATTGCCCCATGTGCTAAGGCAAGAAGGAGAGGGTCGTCCTTCCCCACCTAGTGACTCCCATTCAGTGACGGGCCAGTGGTCCAGGTGGTGCACCAACCTATCTATCTAGCTGTCTATCTATCTATGGCTGCCGGAGGTGGATATCCGCCGCTTGCAGCTTGTGCAGAATGCGACGGCCAGGTTGTTGATGGGAGTTTCAAGATCTAGCCATATGACACCTGTGCTGCGTGATCTGCACTGGCTGCCAATACAGTGGCGGATCACTTTCAAGGTCACATTATTGACCTTTAAGGCCCTACATGATTTGGGACCTCACTACCTGAAAGAGCTCTTGGTGCCTTACTGTGCTGCCCGTTCTCTTCGCTTTTCTGATGAGGGATTGCTAGAGATTCCCAGGGTACGTCTAAAGATGTCTGGAGGTAGATCTTTTGCCTATATGGCACCAACCCTGTGGAATTCTCTACCTCGTCAGATACGAGAATGCCTAACTGTTGAATGTTTTAAAAAAAACAATTAGACTTTCCTTTTTGCCCTAGCATTTGCTGGAACATAATAAGTGAGTGTATTGTATGTTTGTTTGATTTATTGTTCTGAAATGTGATTTTAAGTAATTTGAACTATTGTAAAAGCGCCCTGAGCTTGGGAAGGGCACCTGATATAAATAAAAATGTTATTTACTTTTGCTTACTTGCTTTCTCCATTTTCTCCCCGGTTCCCCTGCTGCCATAGCACATAAGCTTGTGCACATGGAGGTGCACATATGCTACAGAACAGCGGCCCTTCCCATCTATGACGCTCAAGCACTGGCCCTACCCGCAAACCTCCACCTTGTGACAGCCAAAGGCCAAGTCAGCATGCCTCTCCATCCTGGGAGATGAGAGCTGTCTGTCAGACATTTAGTCCTCCCCTCCCGATCGACCGCTGGTGACTCAAGCTTGTTCCTGAACCCGGGTTGTTGGCCTAGTAGGAGGTAAGGTGCCAGCTCCTTATCCATCCACACCACTGGGCCAGCCCCAGTAGTGTTCTTCTTTGACAATAGTTTGTCTGTCTTTAACTTATCTATCTCCGACTATAGTTTGCCCCCTTTTTTTTTTTAATATATACTTTTTATCCCATCTATACTGCCCTCTCACCCTACTCCTTCGGACTTGGTCAGTCCTCCTTGGTAGATCCCATCCACGGTATCTGCCCCTAGAGTGCCCGGTCACTCCTACCTCGATCATCCTCCTCCCTCGGAGTGTCTGCACAGTGGAGTCTTGCCCATGGGTAGGAGATCCTGGGTGTGGACCAGTCGTCATCCAGGGTTGGGAGGTTTTTTTTTTCTGTTTTTCTCCCTGTTTGGTCCCTCTACCCCTGAGGACATCAGCACGCAGGACTGACGTCCAGACAGACGGCGTGCTGATGCACGTCTTTGTCAAGTGCCCCAGACGTCCTCTCCTCCCGACTCCGTAGAGCCGCCTATGCCCTGGCGCCCGTGCTTCCACCGGCACCGGAACATCGGGTGCACGTAGCACCCATAGGTCCCACCCCTGGAGGAGGAGAGCATCCGTTGGGACGCACAATCCTCCTCCTCCTCCCCGCCGGGTAACCCGAGTCTGTTCCCGAACCCGGGTCGCCGGCGTGATGCAAGGTGTGGCGTCCAGCTCCTTAACCCTCAGTGCCACCGGGCCAGCAGTTTGCCGATCTTTGACCACAATCTGTCCATCTTTTGACCATAGTTTGGCCATCTTTGCCCATGGCATGTTAATCTTTAACTATGGTCTGTCCATCTCTGACTATAGTTTGTCCAGGTTCAACCATTGTCTGTCCATCTTTGACCATAGTTTGTCCATCTCTAACTATAGTCTTTCCATCTTTGACTGTGGTCTGTCCATGTCTGTCTTTGGCTGCGGTCTGTCCATGTCTAGCTTTGATCATGGTCTGTCCATTTCTGACTATTGTTTATCTATTTTTGACCACAGTCGGTTTATCTCTAAACAGTTTGTCCATCTGTGACCACTGTCTGTCCTACACTGACCCTTGTCTCTCCATCTCCAACCGTTGTTTGTCCATCTCTTTTTCTATATCTATATTTTTATATCCTGGCCAACCCCACATTGTTCCTTATCAGGTACCGGCTTTCTACTGATGCTTTCCCATGGCTCACTACCCCCCACCACCACCACCACATGCCATGTCAGCTCAGAGAAGGCCCCGTCAAGCTCAGAATCCTGTGACAGACAAGCTGGGGCCTGTGGACCGGTCATGCTGCCACTCTCAGTGAGACAGAAGTTGATGTTATTTCCTTCCTTCTTTCACCCACTAGATGGCGCTGCACAGCCTATCTTTGGTCTAAGACACTGCAAGTAGAACTATCCCCTCCCAAGGCTGGGAACCTAGTCTGGGGCATCAGCCTGCACAAATCGAGTCTGCAGCTGTACCTGGGTCGCCAGCTTGCAGTACACCAGGTGGGTCCCAATCAGTGGCAGAATACTTGACCCCCAACCTTCCTGGTCACCCCCTTTTGATGCACTCCAGCATTCTTTCGGCTCTCTTTACAGCGGTCACACACTGCCTTTTATGCTTCATCCCCTTGTCTGTTATGACCCCCAGGTCCTTCTCCTATCCACTGCAGAGAGTCCCAAACACATTGTAGATCCTACTTCCATTGTTTCCTCCCCACGCGTAACACTTGGGTACACCGAATCAAAGACTCCAGGGGCCAGATTTTATTTTTATTTTTTTCCCATACACGGTTTATCCTCCCAGAGCCCTGGCAGGCAGCTTTGGCCCTCCTGACAGAGGGACTCACTCTCCGAACCCAACCACACCCGCACTCAGCAACCCCAGTATTCCCCTGTGGATTGCCCCCGTGACGGGGCCAGGAAGGAGGCAGCGCACTACACCTCACCCCCCCGGAGACCCAATCCAGAAGCCGGGGTCAGCCCTCGGGTGCGCCGACCATCATTGAGCGCTGCCAGGCTCTCTTTTCCTCTGCTTTTCACCTGCCCCCCTCCCCACCGATGCAGAGACGTCGGAGCATGCCTCCCGACCCATACTGTCCTCTGGCTGCCGGCAGAGGGCAGTCAGCAAGCAGGACAACAAGTCTCCCTCCCCCCGAGAGAGGAGAGCAGTCCTCCAGATGTTCGATCCTCTCTTCCCCCTGCCGAACCCGGGTCGCCAGTGTGGCGTGAAGTGTAACGATCGGCACCTCAATCTCCAGCGCCACCGGGCCAGCACAGGGGCTGGATTTTAGAAGGTTGATGCAGGGTTTGCATCAAGTCCTGCATTAAACCCTTGCACTGCTGCAGCTACAACATTGATGACTGCTGCAATTGGTTGCTGCAGCTGCACCTGTTTTTGGTATTTTAGTGCAGTTGCAACAATGGACCCAATTTACGGTAGCTTGTACCAGACATTGTCCACAAGCTCCATGAAAAGGGTCCCTGGGGGTTGATGCAAGCTAGACCACAAAAAGATGGTCTAACCAGTGTCACTTTGCCATAAGGCATGGAAAATTCCTTTAGACCGCCGCAAGCCTGGTCCACCATGTTTTTAGGAAATGCGAGACTTGCAGCAATCTTGGCTGTTTAGAAATCCATCCCAAGGAGTTCAGATAATCACCTAGCTTGTTCAGGTCCTCCTGTAGTTTGTCTCCATCCTCACGGGAGTCCACTAACCTGGCCAGCTTGGGGTCATCAGCAAACTTAAGCAGCCTACTGGAGACCCCGGCTTCCAGATCGTTGATGAAAATGTTGGACAGCAGTAGCCGCAGCACTCACACCAATCCCTAAGGGATGCTACTGAAAACTCCTCTCTACTCAGAGTAGCCCCTATTCACCATATCATGGATATCCCCTGCCTTTGATGCAGAATAGCCAGTGTGGCCTCCAACATTGCATTTAAATAAAAAACATCATGGCTGTCCTTATGGCCCAGTAAAGGAGCATTGTTCTGCTGTGCAGATCATTGGAGTCTGACGGCACACTCTGGTCACCACTTTAAGAGGCAGGCCAGGCTGCAGGAGGCTGCCAGAGGGCAGTACAACTTTGCTAGGGAGGGTTGGCGGCAGGTTCCAGCATGCAGGGAGCTTGCTCTTTCTGCAGGGATATGCTGAATTGCCAAGGCTGAAGGGCACAGCCTACACCTGGCGAGGAGTAAAAAAGAAAAGGGAGAAAACGTGGGAAGGAAAAAAATGACAGCAAATTACCTGAACAGGGTATATCTCTAGGCAGCAATAGGGGAGGGGGCAGAAAAATCTGTGTGCCACAAAAGTTTTTTTTCCGTGATCGGTGCGAGCAGGCTCTCAGCCATGTCCTCATCTCTTTTCACCCAGCACTCTGTCACACCGGACTGCAATGCCCAAAATGTCCCACAGATTTCCCCCCATGAGACAGGGCTGGGAAGGGAAGGGCTGTCCTCCCCCCACCCGGTGACATACACCCAGATGGGGCAGTTGACTGGCCAACAGTGCGGGGCATAGGTAGGTGGGCAGGGCTCTCTTTAGCCCATACCAACCCGTTTCCGCTTTTCTCCCTTTGCCGCAATGGCACATAGACGTGGATGTGGAAGCGCACATGCCATCGGAACCACAGCCCCTCGCTTCGTGTTGCTCAGTCTGCCGGCGCTACCCCCAGGCCTCCACCTGGGGGCAGACAAGGGCTGAGATGGCAAACCACCCCTACCCCAGGAGAGGAGAACTGTCCTGTGGACAGTCACTTCTCTCCCTCCCTGGCCGACCCCGGCGACTCGAGCCAATCCCAAACCAGAGAAAAGGTACGGTGCAGAACACCTTGGCCCACTTCACCACTAGGTCACCAAAAAAATCTATATGAGACAAAAAAAAAATAAACCATGAGAGGAGTCCAGTCTAATAAAGACTTACTTAACAGCTAAAGGATATTGAAAATGAGGGCTCGCACATCAAAATTTAAATTAAAAAATAACTTATTTGTTTGTTTAACAGAAAATGATATCATCATTTGCTCTTCCCAATAGTCTGATGTGCTGGTGAATCGTTCCTTTGGGGTGGGAAAGATCCTATACCACCCTGCGAGGCTTGTGTTAATTCACTGGTTCCCTGCTTACATTTCATTTCAACAATCATATCTTGGTCACGGCTGTCAGCAAGACACTGTGCCATATTATTTCCAAATCCCAGAGAAGCACAATGAATCCAGACTGAGGGCGCTTTGGCTGTGCGAGAATAGTCAGAATCATGACCGAGATATGATTGTTGAATGAAACGTAAGCGGGGTACCAACGAATTAACACAAGCCGCAAGGGTGGCACAGGGTCTGTCCCACCCTGATGAAGCTGTTCACCATCAAAACTTCAGAATATTGAGAAGATCAAAGGAATCACAGAATTATACAAAGCCATTTGGTATTAACCCATTATGGTTTGCCATTTCTCAATGGACATAATCCTGAAGTCCCCTTCAGTTTTAGGTTTTCATTCATTGAGTGCATGTTTGAAGCAGTTCATCATTCCACTGTTAACTACACTCTCTGGTAGTCTGTTCCAGATTGAAATAACCCTTTGGTTCAGGCATGACCCTCTCTTATTTGTTCTATATAGGTTGCCTCTCAGCTGTGGTTTATCTGTCCTACTTTCATATGATAGGTTTAGAAAAAAAAAAAGAGAACTATGTATTCCCACAGATCTTCCTTCTTACATGCTTTGAAAGCTAGACATAGGTTTGCCTTTAGCCTTCTGTACTCCAGTGAAGTAATGTTTAGCCTCTCTCTTCTCTGCTCGTATGATAAATACTTTAGACCAGCTACTAGCTTTCGTGCCCTTCTCTGTATCCCTTCCAGTCACCTAATACTTCCTTTACCTGGAGGGGCCCAGAACTGCCCCCAGTATTCCAGGTGCAGCCTGACAAGCTCAGTTGTGCGTTTGGTGAATGACTCATTTCCATGGGTCCATGACAAGACCGCTAAAAGAAATACAGCACGGTTGATAACAGTGCAGGCAAAATGCAGACACCCAAAACCACACTTCACAAAGACGGAGCAAAGCAATGATAGCGCAGCAACTCGGGGTTGGGGGATTTACTATTCTCAGCTCCGGGAGGGAAGAAGTCAGGAGAGACACGAATGTTTGGACTCACGCACTATAACATCCTCATGCTGTTGTATACAGGTAGCTGTTTTCAGTCACGCTATTTCCACGGCACGCTTTTCACTGCACTATTATTCCAACGCAGTTTTGACAGTATACCCATTTCCAATGTCCTTTAGTTATGTATATATTTATTTATGTATTTATTTGTTGTTGTAGTATATTTAAACAATAACGACTGAGAAGCTGGCCACCTCCAAGGGATTAACGACCAGTTGGAGGGATGGGTAGCCCACCGGCCACCTCCCTCCAGCCGGTCATTAATTCAAGGAAATCACCAGCTTGGAGGTTGCTATTGCGATTAGAAGTCTAATCGCAATAACAACTTTTGTTTTTGCCTTTTTTTTCTTTTGTTAGTTTTAGCTGTGTGGCATGAGCCATGCGTGTCGCAGAGTGTCAGTTGGCAGCTGGATCGGTCATTTCTCATGTCTTAATGAGCGATCCAGTAGTCAATCAGGAGCCTCGCTAGACTCATGAATAGTTAATTAGACTTAGAATTATTTATTTGGCGCCCTTCCCCAGAGGCTCAGAGTGCCTTACGTGACAAGCAAAAACAGTTTGGAATTACAGGGTTAGTAAATAAACAAAAACATAGAACAAAATAAACATTATTCAATAAATAAAACAGATGTTAATAAATAAGTACATGGCATATATAAAACAGCAGCAGTATCAGATAGAGAAGGTATCACCAGGCCATCACTGGCCTCCAAAGGTCTGTCTGAAAATATACACTTTTAAGCCCCTTTTAAAGACCTCCACTGAGACGGCCTCCTTCAGCACCTTGGGTGTACATACTACAACAAAGGGATGGTAACTTCAGATGCTCGATCTCCAGAGAACTTCGACTTGGCCCTAGGAACTGACAGGAGATCTGCCTCAGTGGACCGGAGAAGGTGTAAGGAATGGTGAAGATTCAGGAGTACCAAGCCTGGGCCCAACCCACATAGGGCTTTGTAGGTTAGCAGACCGACCTTGAATGTAACACGCCACTTCACCAGCAGCCATCGCAGTTCTCGCAGGACTGCAGTCACATGACAAGATCTGGGGAGGTCTGTCAGCAAGCTGACCGCTGCATTCTGCGCACTAGCTACAAGCACCATAGGGTACCGCCATTGACCCCAAGGTAGAGCGCATTCCAGTAATTGAGCCTAGATGTCACAAACGCATGCACTAGTGTCAGCAGGTCCTCAGAGGGGATAAGGGATTTAATCCTACTGATGTTCCTGAGATGGTAAAAGCCATTCCAGACTACAACTGACACCTGAGCCTCAAAAGTCAGCCTAGTGGCCAAAATGACCCCCAGAGTTTTGACCTTCACTGAGGCCAGCAGCCTAGAGAAAATATTTGTACCAAGAACGGCCTGCTGAGTCATAATAGCTAGTTTCCAGAGGTGTCCTGTGGAAAGGGTACAAGGAAAGGTAACACAGCAGTACTAACTAAAATCGCAGTGTAACAGGAATAATACAGAAGCATGGAAATAAGGAAACAACATTACAATTCAGTTTACCACTGCTGGGTAAAAGGCTTGGGAATGAGTGATGTGGGCTTGTGAGGAGCAGCATTAAACTAGGGATAGAGGGTAGTAATAGGGAGAGTATGCCTAGAGAGAGAGTTAAGTGCAGGAGCAGGTATGGATGGTGCAGGAATGGAGAAGAGTCTTCAGAGGTGAAAGGGAGGAGGAGGAGGAGGAGGAGCTGACCCAGTGGTGAGCGCCTCAGCTCCTACCGTGCCAGTCACCCAAGTTCAGGAACTAGCTTGGGTTGCTAGGTGGATGAGGATTGAGCAGCCGTCGGACAGGTCTCTTTTGCCGAGTTGGGGACACATGTCACCTCGGCCCTTGGTTGCCACCAAGTGGCGGCGCTCTGGTGGTAGCGCCTGCACTGGAGCAGCATTGAAGGAGGCTGCAGTTCACAGTGTCTGCGCTGCCTCTCATTACGTGCACATGCTTACGCACATCGTGGTAGGGGTTCTATGGGGAGAAGAATGGAAAATGGTCAGTGAAGGTTTCATTAAACTCTGGCCACCTACCCCCATCCCTGAACAACCACCTGGACCACAGCCCAATTCTGGGTGTGAGTCACCGGATGGTGGGGACGGCCCTCTCCTTCCCAGCCCTGTCATAGGTGGCAATCCGTGGGGAACTTCAGGCAGTGTGAGTCTGGGGGAGACTGGTGCCAGGCAGGGGAGGTAGGGACAGGGCTGAGAGCCCACCTGCGTCGGCCACCTTTAGAAAAAGCTTTATAGTAAAAAAGGTGAAGGGGAGGAGGCAGCACGAGAGTGGGAAGGGAGGGAGAATCAAAGAATGGGAAGTATGTAAGAGAAACCCAGCTGACCGGCAGAGGACTTGGCACGAGCGATGGAGGAGGAGTGGGAGTAAACCGAACGAAGGGAATAGGTTAGGTGTGAGGCAGAAAGGAGGATGTCCTTTACTGACTTCTTTCTTCTGGCCTGAGAGGTAGGTGAGCATTTGCCTTTGTAGTTAGTGCAAAATGCTGCACCTTGGTTGGTCTGCAGTGGGTGGGGGGGTTTATTGTCAAGTGACCTGTGTGCTGTTGTCCCTGGGAACTGATACCATCGCCTCAGTGATGTACATCGCCAGCTCTGAGCAGTACTTGATGCGGGATGGAAACTCCATTACCCATGTGGTGGCATATATGCTACCGCAGTGTGAATGGACGCATTCAAATCATACATTTATACTTTGTACTTTTTCTGTTTTGTTTGTTAGCTGCTTTATTTGTCAAAGAAGAAGAAAAGTGAAATCTTCCAAGTTTCATAAAAATCAGGTTTAGGGAGACAAACTAACAGCCATGCAAGCCATGTGCCAAGGTTATGTGCACACGTCAGCAGTGCTGACTCCAGCACTGCCCAAGGCAAATGAGAGAAATTTTTCAATCAGGACACAGCAGGGAGCAAGAGCTGATGCTGACTTTGTCACACAGGGGAGTGTTTCTGAGGCATTGGTGATGGTCATACTTGGCCCAGCACGGCATGGCTCTGCTACAAGTCCTCTGTAGGTCACTGAAATCCAGATTACTAAATTTTGAGCTCAGTCTTGCAGAAATGAGCTCCATCTTGTACGAAGGGGCAGACTTTCTTTGGGTCTAATTGACAGAGCTGGTTTAAGGATTTTGTGGGACCCTCAGCAACACTCATTCTTGGGCCTGCTGCCCGCTGCATCGCCATCTCATTATCACTTACGCTATCCGAAATGCACACCCGTCTTTATGTTTCTTAAGGAGGTGGTAGCAACAGTAGTCCTTAATGCCCCTCTGCTCACCCATACTAGCCACCCAAAGGAGGCAGTTTGGCACAGAGTTGTGTACCGTGAAGCCTACAACTACCAATTGCTGTGTGACCCACAACAAGTCATTTAACCTCTCTTCTTTTTTTTTTTTCTTCTTTTTGCCCGTGCTACTCCCATCGGGTTCTGCTGTGTTCACGGACCCCCTTCACCTCCACTTTAGGTTATGCCCGCATCCCTGGCTTTCCCCCCAGAGAGCGGGATCGTGGCACCGACCCCCTATATTGGGGCTGCGGTACATGTATCTGGTCAGGGGGATCGGCTCAGGAGGCTAATCAAGGCATACGGGGGCAGAGCATCATGTAGATGGCGAGGTTCGGGAGTTTTTTCCCCCTTTTTATGCAAGACGGGGACATGCAATGACGACCTGCATCCACCCCGTCCTGATGTTCTGTTGAGTGCCAACATGGTGCAGCTACCCAGCCTCCGCTAGGTGCTGCTTGTGCACGAACGCTGCCCTGCCCTCCCGCCCCGAGAGAGGGAGAGCTGTCCTAGGGACGCTCAATCCTTCTCCCCGTTGTCCCGCAACCCAGGTCCATTCCCGAACCTGGGTCACCGGCATCGCAAGTGGAAATCCAACCGTTGCGCCGATGGGCCGGCTCACTTAACCTCTCTTCTAAAGGTACAGGGCATTTATTACAACGTCCACCTGAACAACCACCAGAAATGGCAAACAGGTCGTCAGCTTAACATCTCATTCAAAGGATGGCATTCCCTGACAGTACAGCATCCCCTTAGTGCTGCCTGTTCTTTTTATTTTCCTATGTATCTCCCAACTCCAGCAGGTGTCTCCTTCAGCTGGCACATCCATCCCCATCACTCCGCCATTCCCAGAACTTACCTCCCCCCCCCCATGGCCCCATGGCGTACTCCCCTCTGTGAGGCATCAGAGCTAGCTAAACCCCAGTGGAAACTAACTTCACTATTGGGGGGGAGGGGGAGCCTGGTCAGTGGGAACTGAGTCTGTGAGGTGCCGACATCATCCCACAGCCCTGTCGGTATTTTCTGTTCCACTTACTCCCTCTGGAGTCGGCAGCATGAGCATGCGCACATAAGCAGGCATGCGCATGTCTGAGCCTGCTAACTCCCCTCTCTCCTGCTGGTCATGTGAACTGTGCTTCCAGTGTTCAAACAGGAGGTGCCCGTACAGTGGCACAGTCAGCCCTTCCTCCCTCCTTGGAGAGGGTGAGTATCTTCTGGGATGCTCACTCACTGTCCTCCACCCAGCCGGCCTCCCAGTGATTTGGGCTTATTCCTGAACCTGGGTCGTTGGCGTTGCAAGCAGTAGTCATACCACTATGCCGACGGACTGGCATTTTGTACACCTTACAGTTAAATAGACTCTCCTGTGAGTAGATCTGTGTGGCGGCAGCTGGCATGGTGCATTTTCTTGTTCTTTTGTTAATCCACATTTTATGCCCCCGATGTTTCTGTGCAACCGGCAGATGGACTCTGCCTCCTCCCTCCCTTGTGGGGCTTGCATCTGTTCTCTGCCAGTGTCCCTATCACCAGGAATGCTGCTGGGACCTTCATGGAGCTTGCCAGCTCTGTTTTCTCCCCACTGTACTGCGGCTGCACGTGTGGAGGCATGAGCACGCTGCGGTCTCGAAGCACCCACCCTATCCAAGCCACTCACTGTCCTGCACTGCCTCCAGGCCTCCACCTGTGGGCAGCCATATGGCGGGAGTGGCAAAGTTCCTCCCTGGTAGAGGAGAGCTGCCTTGCGGCTGCTCAGTCCACCTCCCACCTTCCCTCCCTGTGGCTGACCCCCGACAACTCGAGCTCATTCCCAAACTTGGGTTGCCGGCGTAGCCCGAGGTGTGGCATCCAGTGCCTCAACTCTCAGCACCAACGGGCCGGCAGAATGTGGCGCTTTTTCTGAAGGAAGACCTGCTAGATCATTGGAAGAGTCATGATTACCTAACATTTTGTCTTCCCTAAGGGAAGATGGGATCCTCTGAGACAGAAACCTTGTTGTCCATGCATTTCTGAATTTTACTGGGAAGGTCTGCGAGACAGGGATGGAAAGGTCTGTAGGACAGGGGATGAAGTCAGAGACTTAAGGAATAAAGCACTACAGGGTATACGTTATGCTGCGATAACATCATGACTTAGGTGTGTTATGAGGAAGGAGGTGCAGCCAAGTGCCCTCAACCACCTAAGAAGTGACATTAGCCAGCATAGCCCAGTCCTGGAGTGTCTTAATGCAATTAGAATCTGGATCGGGGAGGCTTTGTTATATAGGGTTTTCTTTAGTTTCAGACTGTGAATTATTACTATAACACCACTCCCGGAACTGCCTCCAGACCAATCAGCTTTCAGGATTATTACTATTCATTTTATAACTTATGAAGGGAACCAGGACAGAAATGTACTGCTGGGGAAAGTGCACCACGGGGAAGCAGCAGTGATTAGCGTAGCAAAATAGTCTTCAGCCCATCACATGAAGTGGTCCCCTTGCCTTTTGATCCCCGGTTGCCATAACAGCGTGATTCAGCTCTTTGCCAGCATCCCAATCTGCTACCCTTTTTATATATAGCAACCGATTTCTGCAGTCACTTTGTCCTTTGTTCTCAAGGAGACAAAAGGCTATTTCTCTGCTCCATTGCAGGCCTTGACAAGGGTGGAAGAAAACTCTACCAGGAGTGTTGTGAACCCCATAAGTGACTGACAAGTAGGGGAAAGCAGAGGCTGGACCAGTTTTGTAGAGTGATATTAAAATGATGTCACTATATTAAAAAAAAAAAAAAAAAAACCTTTGAAAAGAAGTGTCTTAAAGCAGGACTACACCCTCACATATTGTAAATGTCATCTGTTTTTTTTCTTATCACCAGTCAGCTCTATTTCTTTTTTCATCCAGCTTTTTACTCCTCAGGTGAAGCCCTGCTGCTGTACTTACCTGCTGCAGCCACCACACACCTCACTCAGACTTACCTGGAGTGAGTTCCCCATAGATTGCCCCCCATAATATATTCAGAGGGCCATCCCCCACAAAGTCTGAATCCAAGTTGCTTCAGGTGTCTGGCTCATCGTGAAAGTCTGGAGTGTTGCGCAGGGCAATGGTTCACCTTCGAATCCCTTATTTATTTATTTACATTTTCCTCCGATGAGCCCCTCCCACTGCGGCACGTCAGTACGTCTGCATGGAGGTGCATACATCCTATGGAACTGTGGCCTCTCCCTTCAAGCTGCTCGATGCTTGCAGTACCACTGGGCCTCCAGCCAGTGGCAGTCAAAGGCCAAGTCGACCCCCCCCCTCGGGAGAGGAGAGACATCCCCAGGATGCTCAGAATCTCCCACCTTTCCGACCCACCTAAACCCATGCCTATTCCCGAACATGGGTTGTCAACGTGGCAGGAGTTAAGGCATTCAGTGCCTTAGCGTTCCATGCCACTGGGCCAGCTTCTGTTTCTCCTTTTTTTGTGTGCTTTTGTTCCTCTGCCCAGCGTGGCGGGTGAACCGCTTTTGGGTCAGATATACCAGCCATCATGGAGCTTCAGGCAGAAGGGATTTACCCCTTAAGTTGCCCCCGATTCCCTTTTCTACATAGGGATGCTGCCATTGGGACCAAGGTCCCAGCAGGGCGTGTTGACGCAGGCTTCACCCATACGCATCACAGCGTCCCTCCCAACGCCCTGATAGCTGCTACTTCACCTGTTGGTTTACAGGTGGCAGTAGCACAGCAGGATAAGCAGCCCTTCCTCCCTGGAGGAGGAGGAGGAGGAGGAGCGTGTCCTCTGGGATGCTCAATCCTCCTTCCTCCTCAGCCAACCCCCAATGACCTAGGCTCATTCGCAAACCCGTGTTGCCGGCATTGCAAGCAGTAGTACCACCGCTGATGGGATGGCCCAGTCAGCTCTATTTCTATAGCAGTTGGGGGACACAAACATTTGGTTTTTTAGCAGTAGTCCTCCGTAACTATCCTGGGTGACTAAGTTTTCTAATTGTTGAAATCTCAGTTTGTTCCTGGAAGCTGAACTAGCAGTAGGAAGATGATGTGTCAGCACCCATTAGTCTCTACAGTATGAAACATAGAAACATTGACAGTGATGGCAGAAAAAGACCAAAGATCCATCCAGTCCGCCCACGAGTTCCTATAGAACCCCATGGAGCCTGGGTTTTAACCCTCCTCATCAGTTTTCCATGCCTGTACAGTACGCCTGTCTGCTGATTTAGAATAACAAAAGAGATGATAGGAGTGGTGTGAAATGCCATCCATTTACCTTCAATTATTTTAAAAACTTCTTAGGGGTGGTAGAGCAGGATTTTTTTCTCATAGATTATTTTCACTTTGTCTATTTCCATCTCCATCCTCTCTGCCATGGACAATAGCCAAACCACTGCTGCCATCTTCATCAGCTTGGCGAACGCCTTTGACTCCATCTCCCACCCTCTGCTACTCCATAAACTTAGATCCTTTGGTATTGCCCAACCTGCTGTCGACTGGTTCCACTCGTACCTCCAAAATAGATAACAGTCAGTACAAATAGGTGACGCCCTCTCCTCTTCCCATCCTATCAGGTGTCCCCCAAGGTTCTATCATTGCCCCATCCTCTTCTCTTTTTTCATAAATTACCTTCCCTCCTCCTGCTGCTCCTCAAACATACATCTGTATGCCGATGACACCATCATCTATGCCTTGGGCCCCTCCCACGACAGTGTCCTCCCCAACCTCCAAAATGATTTCAACAGAGTCCAGTCCTGGTTCCTGAAAAAAAAACAGCTTAAACTCCATGCCAAAAAAACTGTTACCATGGTTTTTGGATCTAGACGGAAGCTTGCCTCCCTCCCTCACCAGCGATCACACCCCTGGACGGCTTACCCCTCGAGTTGGTCCCAGCCTTCAAGTACCTGGGAGTTTGGCTGGACAGCCACCTCAATTTCTCCACTCACATTGAGGCTATCTGCACAAAACTCCGGCCTAAACTTGCCATCCTCTATCGCCACAAAGTCAGTCTACCTCTTCCCACCCGTTGCGAGCTCGTATGCAAAACAGTCTTGCCAGTGATGGACTACGCCAACATCGTCTATGGAATGGCCCCAACCTCTTCTTTCTCCAAACTAGACATCCTACTCAACTCTTTCTGCCACTTTGCCACTGCCTCCCTCCACTCACTCATCACTGTCTCCTCTACGCACCACTCTCCCTGGCCCCGCTCTCCCACAGGAGAACCATCGACAGTGCCTCCCTCATAGCAAAATACTGGTTTGGTTCCCTACCCCCTACTTCACTTCCCACCTTACACCAGCCAATTCCTTAAATTACCCTCTTCGTCACAGTGACTCACGCACTTTCCACCTCCCCCACCCTCACACTGTTACCGGCCAAGCTGCCTTTTCGTACCGTCTCCCTCTCCTCTGGAATAACCTTCCCTCCAACCTGCCCTAGGCCTGCTCTCTTTCATCCCTTAAACAACTCCTCAGGCTCCTCCCTTCTCCTCTGTGCCCCAGATACTCCATAGGACCCACCCCCACTCAAGGCTAACCCTCACATCAGAGACCTCACACAATCTCTAATTATAAACCTTAGCCTGCCAATAGAAATCTTGCTTCATTTCTGTACATTTACCTTGTACTTGTATAGATTGCATTGTATGCATAAATATTTCCACTGTATGAAATATGTTGTACATACAGTTTGTAAGCTACACTTTTTGTAATCTCTTGTCACTTTCTGTGTACACTCTGTATCCGTATCGCACCTGGAAATGAGCCTCAGCTCAGTGTGCCTTTCTCGGTCATCAGTTTTAAATAAATAAATAAAAATCAAATTTCTTGATAGTTTTTAAGGTTATTTAGAATCAGAAAATGGAGGCACCTAGGATAGTTACAGAGGACTACTGCTAACAGAAATTCTAAACTAAAATGAAAGTTTCGATCCCCAACAGCTGTAGAAATGGAGTTAACTGGGAACAGGAAAACTGATGAAATTAACAGTGTGTGTGAGTGTAGCGTTCCTTTAAAGAGGATCAGAGGCAAGTCCAGCCCAGTGACGTGGAGGGCAAGTGTTGAATATCTTGCTGCGACTCGTCTTTGGGAACGAGCATGGGTTGCCCAGGGTCGGTCAGGTGGAAGTGGATCAAGCATCCCAGTGACTGCTACTCTCTCCCAGGGACGGGTGTCCAGCCATCTCCGCTCATAACTGCTGGTGGAGTCCTGGCTGCAGTGCAGGCTGGTGCAGCTTAAAGGGCGGGGCTGCAGCTTTGCAGGACGTGTGCTCCTTCACACACATGTACCGACACCGTGGCAAGGACTGGGACAGAAAATGGAAAATGGGAAGCAAGGGCTATGTGAAACCCTATCCACCTTCCTGGGGCCTGCTCTGCTGCTTGGATCTGGGGGTCTGGATTGTTATCCAGGCGAGGACGGCCTCCCCCCTCCTAGCCCTACTGCAAGAGGAAATTCACGGGGTAAGTACCCTCCCATCTGAGGGATGTGAGAGTCAGTCACAGGGAATGGAGACAGGGCTGAAGAGCTGCCTGTCCTACCCGAAATAAGAAAAAAGCTTAGAAACATAGACTTTGACAGCAGATAAGGACCGCTTGGCCCATCTAGTCTGCCCATTTCCCTACCTACAGGATAGGCCGTAGATCAAAGTTAACCAACAGCCTATTTCTTCCTACCCCCCACAAGAATTGCCTTATGTCTGTCCCATGCATTCTTGAATTCTCCCACAGTTTTAGACCCCCAACCTCCTCAGGAAGGCTGTTCCATGCATCCACTACCCTCTCTGTGAAATAATACTTCCTCACATTGCCCTAGAACGCCCTCCTTCTATTTTTAAATTGTGTCCCCTTGTTCTTGCAGAGTCTCTTTTTCTGAAAGATGCTACCCTCTTGGACTTTGTTGATTCCACTGAGGTACTTAAAAGTTTCTATCATGTCCCCCTCTCCTTCTTTCCTCAAGGGTATACATATTAAGCTCCTTTTAGTCTCTCCTCATACAGCTTCTCTTGCAGACCCTGCACCATTTTAGTTGCCCTCCTCTGGACTACCTCTATCCTGTCTATGTCCTTGGAGATGGGGTCTCAGAACTGGACACAGTACTCAGATGGGGTCTCACCAACTGTCTGTACAGAGGGATAACAACTTCCTGTTTTCTGCTGCTGATGCCTCTCCTATACATCCCAGATACCCCAGCCCTCCCTACTGCCTTCTCACATTGCTTGCTAACTTTAAGGTCATCTGATATGATTACCCCCGGTCCCTTTCCTTTTTGTTATTGTTACTACCTCCCCACCCATTGTGTATTCTTCCCTGGGTTCTTGTTTCCCAGGTGCATTATTTGCACTTCTTTGCATTGAATCTAGCTGCCATACTTCTGACCATTCCTCCAACCTTGCCAAGTCCTTTTCATCCTTTCCACACCTCCTTGTGTATCAACCCTGTTGCAGATCTTTGTGTCATCTGCAAAGAGGCATACTTTTCCTTCCAGTCCCTCTGCAATGTCACTGATGAAGACATTAAAAAGGACTGGACCCAATACTGAACCCTGCGGTACCCAACTAGTAACCTCTCTTTCTTCAGAGTGGACTCCATTTACAATTACCTTCTGTGTCCTGTTGTGCAGCCAATGTTTTACCCAGGCTACCACCCTGGGACCCACTCTCAGGCTGGTTAATTTAACTGTTAATCTTTTGTGTGGGACTGTGTCAAATGCCTTGCTAAAGTCTAGGTAGGCCATGTCCACAGCCCCTCCCTGGTCTACTACTTTGGTCACCCAGTCAAAGAAATCTATTAGATTCGTCTGACATGACCTTCCCGCTGTGAATCCATGCTGCCTTGGGTCCTGTGCTCCACTGGCCTCTAGGTACTCAACTATTCTTTCCTTCAGAAGTGACTCCATCACTTTCCCTACCACAGAGGTCAGACTGACAGGTCTGTAGTTTCTGCCTCTGTCTTGCTCCCACTTTTGTGAAGGGGAATCACATCCGCCTTCCTCCAGTCCTCGGGTACCACGCCATCCTCCCATGATTTATTAAAAAGAGTAGCCAGTGGTTTCACTAGTTCCTCCTTTAATTCTTTTAGAATTCTGGGGTGAATTCCATCAGGACCCATTGCTTTGTCCACCTTCAGTTTTAGGAGTTCTTGCAGAACCTTTTCTTCTGTGAAAGGACTGGGATCGACCCTCCTATCAAAAGTGCTTCTGTTAATTGGATTAGGCACTTCCCCTCCTCTTTTGTGAATACTGAGCAGAAATATTAGTTCAGTATCCCTGCTTTCACTGTTCCCCTCTGCCCCCACCGTTCATTCTGTTCAGCCTCACTATCTCTCCCTTTGTCTTTCTCAGCTCGCTGATGTACCTATAAAGGTTTTATCCTTCTTAACTGAGTTGGCTATCTTTTCCTCAGTTTGGGCCCTTTCTATTCTGACTTCCCTCCCTGCTTCCTTCTGCCTTAACTGGTACAGCTCTCTGTCCTGCTCCTTCTGTGTTTCCTTATACTTCCGGAATGCTATCTTTTTTTTCTTGACTTTCACAGCCACCTCTTTTGAGAACCATAGTGGCTTTTTCTTTCGTTTTGATTTGTTTATTTGCTTCACACAAATGCTTATTGCCTCTGTGATGGCAGTTTTGATGATTCCCCAGTGTTGCTCCACACCTCCTTCTAGCCTGTTTGCTAGTGCTTTTCTGAGGCACTCTCCCATCTTGCCAGTGTCAGCTCTCCTAAAGTCCAGCACCCTCACTTTTGTATGGCTTGACTCTATAGCTGAGTTTAACGTGAACCACACTGTTTGATAGTCACTTGTCCCCAGATGGCAACCCACTTCTAGATCTGAGATCCTCTCACTGCCCCTGTTTGAGAGTACGAGGTCTAAGATTGCTCCCTCACGAGTGGGTTCCGAAACTAGCTGTCTAATGCCTGCCACCTGTAGGGCATCAAGAATGGCCCTTCTCTTGGATGTGGCTGCAGCAAATGTGCTTCATTTAACATCTGGCATATTCAGGTCTCCCATCAATAGTATTTCCCCTTTCTCTGCCATTCTAAGAATGCCTTCTGTCATATCCTTGTCCATTCCCTCCCCCTGACATGGGGGTCTGTACACAACCCCTGCGGATTGTAGTGCCTTTTCCAGTCTCAAGGTGACCCACAGTGCCTCCTCTCCTCCCTGTTTACTCTTTTGTTCAGTTGCTTGTATCAATTCCTTTACATAGAGCTACTCCTCCCTCTTCTCCCCTTCCTGTCTCTCCTGTAGGTTATGTACCCTGGTATGTTAACATCCCAGTCATGGTTCTCTGTGTACCATGTTTCTGTGACTGCTACGATATCCAGGCATCCCTCTTCCATCAAGGCCACCAGCTCAGGGAGCTTGTTGCCCAGACTACAGGCATTGGTACTCATTACCCTCCATTTCCTGATGGCCTTACTCCCTTTTGCCCCATCCCTGTCCTTCTTGTCTTGCTGGGAAAAAGAGTGCATCAGAGTCATTGCAGCATTTTACAGTTTGAATTTGCATACGTCCTGTTCATACTTACACTGCTCACTACTTTTTTGCCTCCCTGGTTTTTAATAGTTCTGTATATAGCTTCCACCCACTCGGCTCCTATAGCTGCTCCGACCAGTGACATCATCGGTTGTCATTAATTAGCGGCTGCTGACGCTGATACCACTATTTGCATGGAAACTATGTTAATGAAAATGGTGTTCCTATTTCATTGGTGTAGCAACCTATAACCAGCCTAATGGCTCAGCGCTAGCACCACCGCGCTCTCTGTTGGTGACACGAGTTTAGGACTCAGGTTGTTTTTTGGGGGGGCTCACCAGGGTGAGAGGATCGAGCATCCCGAGGATAGCTCTCCTCCATTGGGAAGTGGGACAGCGTTCCACTGTTTGTCTGCCACCTGGCAGAAGTCAGGAGACAGCATAGCAGGACTGTAGAAGTCACCCAGCATGCCATCCGCACGTCGTTGCTTGCACATCATTGCCCACAAACATCCTTTGGAAGAAGCATCAGGAGCTGGAGGAAAAAAACTCTAGCCTGCCACCCCCTTGCAAGCCCCGCGCGAGTGATATAGCAGGACACCCACCACTACTGTGGTCCTGTGCAAGTGGTGGATATTTGGTAAGGTGTGTTTTTTTTTTTTTGTAATTTCTTTTCTTATCTTTGAGGAGAAGCTCTTGTAGCAGGTTCCACAATGAGGACTGACGCCACCTGGCGGCGGTTCCGGCAACTGTTTCTTTTGCAGTACCAACATGGGAACGCCCCCCGCCGGCGTCGCCCTATATAAGGGAGGAGTTCCCCACCTGTTCCAGTTCCTTCCCGCCGCACGGTCAGGGTTAGTTTGCTCGGTTACAGCTCAGTACCGATCACTTCATCTCCACCATTGGAAATTAATTTTTTATTCGTAGTCTTTGCTTCTATGTCATTGCATCTCAGCAAGTGCGCTTGTGGGCGACAGATTCCCACTAAGGATGGCCATTCATCATGTCTCTACTGCCTGGGGCCCGATCACGACACGGCACCTGCTCCCACTATCAGGCCTTCAACTTTCATGAGGATGCGAAATCTGGCGTCAGAAATCGCTCCACATACCTTGCACAGAGGCAAAACTCGCCACCATGGAAAGGGCTTCCTCCTCGGGGGAATCTGATCCACCTCCTGCTCACAAGACCCACACGCACCAGGAACAGGACAGGGGTCAGTTGCTGTCTAAGCAAAGGTCTTCGGGTGGAAGTCCGGGTTGTCGGGGCATGAATCTCTCCTCACGGCCCTTAAGCCTTCCTCTGTCTCCAAGTCATCTGGTTCTACCCTCCAGCCTCTGAGGGTCTCTCAGCCTGCCGAAAAATCGGGCTCAGGTAAGGGCTCCTCCTGCTCGGCCTCTTCCTCGAAGGCCAACCCCCAGGAGTCGAACAAAGCCTCTGGGTCTTCCGGCAGCAGGGCCTCTTTCTTGTCGCCAAAACATAAGAATTGTGACCGCCAGCCTCCGGCAACTGACCGGCGCTCGGCTGAAAAGCATGTTGGCCACAACGCCGACCATCCTAAGGCTCACGCCTCCCATGGACGTCCATCGGCGCCGAAGGAAAAACTAACGCCAGATCCTCGTCTGCCATTGGCCGACCCGGCCCCTATCCCAACGGCAGTTATTCTGCCGCCGGTTGTTGTTTGTTCACCGGTCACCCTAGCTTCACCTGACGACAGCTCTGGCACGCCATCTCCCCATTCTCTGGTTCGGCTGTTGCGGACCCCGACGACTGGTGGCGTGGCGCCACCCGGCGTCCCCTTTGGCCAGAGCTTGTTAGTGGTATGGACCTGACACCAGTACCCCAGGCCGCGGTACCGACTCTGGCTCGGTGCCCTCCCTCCAGGTTCACCCAAGTTAAACCTGTCGCAGGTGAAGGAGCTATTTTCCCACTGGTGGGATACCGTTAAAAAGGACCTTCCAGTGGGCACTCCTCCCCCTATGTCGGTACTGGTTCCTGATCCTATTAACGTCGAACTGGTGGGCGGTGGGGCAGAAGGGGAATCCTCTCCTAGGAAGCACTCTAAAAAGTCTAGGAGGCATAGATCTCAGAGTTCCTCCCGCTCACCCTCTCCATCACCGGACAAGAGACGCAGTCCTTCACCCTCTTCCTCTCCAGACTGCTACGTAGACTCTGACTCTTCGTCTTCCGATGCCTACATGGAGCCAGACCTAGGGGACACGGAGGATCTTCCCAGAACCCTCCAGACTATTCCAGCTTCATGGAGGTGATGAGGCACATCCAGGCCAACATGGGGTGGGACACTGAGGCCGTGGACCTCGAACGATTGCGGTAGGCTGAATACCTCTGCCAAAAGGACCCAAAGCCGGTGGTCATCCCTCCCATGGTTGACACTTTTCAGGATGTCACCTGTGTGACCTGGAAGTGCCCTCATGCCTCCTCTGCTGTGCCTAAGAAGGCTAATCGGCTATACTGGGCACCTTCGGACCATCCTTTCCTGGCCGAACCACCTGCTGCGGACTCTGTGGTGATTTTGGCAGCTCACAATCATTCACAGAGGCCCAGACACCTGAGCACCCAGCTGCCGGATCGAGAATCAAAGCAGCTGGATTTGATGGGCTGCAAGTGTACTCTGCTGCCACCTGCAGTATTAGGAGTTTGAACTTCCTCACCCACATGGTCCAATTCCAGAACGCCCTTTGGGAACAAGGATTGGACATCATGCAGAGCATGCCCGATTGCCCTCAGCGGGCAGAGCTGGCCAAACTTTTACTGACCTGCTCAGACATGGGTACCCACGTGCTGTGCTCGGCCTATGATTGTGCGGACACCTTTTCAAGGGCTGCCGCCACTGGCAATTGCCTCCGATGCCATGCGTGGCTTCGGGTCTTGGGGTTCGATCCAGACGTGCAAACCAACCTTCTGGATGCTTCCTTTAAGGGCTCCATGCTCTTTGGCGAGGACACGGAGTGCATCATCACCAGGCTGCAGGACTCTGGTAGGGCTGTCCGATCCGTGCAGTCCATGTACCGCCCGAAACCAGGGCGAGCTCTTAAGTCTCGTTTTTGTGGCCATGGGGGACATCAACGACAGCAGCCTCGCTTTCAGCAGCATGCGCAGTGAGGCGGCTTTGGTCATAGAGGCGGAGCAAGAGGCACTTCGGCCTCCGCCCCTAGACAACCCAAAGCAGCCACTGCCACCCTTCCACCCCCACCCAATGCTTGACTATCCAGGCTACCCTCCTCTTTGGGTCACTTGGCCAGAGGAGCCGGTCGAAGGTCGCTTTTCCCTCTACGTGGATGCCTGGGGCCCAGTGAACTCCGACCAGTGGGTACTAGTGCCCGTGGAGTTCAGGCACTCTATAGAGTTCGACTCCATCCCTCCAGAAAGACCACCACCTCCATCTCGGTACCCAAGGGAACACAAGGCGCTGGTCCGGTGTGAGATTTCTTCCCTTCTGAACAAAAAAGCCATCAAGCCAGTACCACCAGTCGAGTCAGGGAGAGGGTTTTTCTTCCACTTCTTCCTAGTTCCGAAGAAGTCCAGAGATCCCAGACCCATTCTGGACCTCAGCGATCTAAACCAGTGGGTCTCTTACAAGAAATTCAGGATCGTTTCACTTCCCAATCTCCTCCCACTCATATCAGCAGGAGACTGGCTGGTGTCCCTGGACATGCAGGATGCCTACCTGAATATTCCCATCACCAGGAGCCATCAAAGATTCCTAAGGTTCAGATTCGAAGACAAGGACTATCAGTTCTGAGTCCTCCCCTTCGGTCTCTCTTCAGCCCCCAGGGTCTTCACCAAGTGCCTGGTTGTCGTGGCCGTGGCACTGCGAAGGCGGGGTCACTTCGTGTTTCTTTACCTGGACGACTAGCTCCTTCCAGGTTTTGCCTGTTGGAAACTATCAAGGATTCCATCTTGCTTTCTCAGAATCTCGGAATCACCATCAATAGGGACAAATCTCATTTGATCCCAACCCAGATTCTCCAGTTCATCCGGAGCTCTTCTGGACACCACTCTCGGGAAGGTCTTTCTTCCCTCCGACAGAGCGGGTTGCATTCAGGCCCTTGCGTCCCAGATCGCTTCAGCCTCAAGTGTACTGGCTTGGCTCCTTCTCAAGCTGTTGGGGCATATGGCCGCTGCCATAGTCTCGGTTCCCCTGGCATGCCTACGCATGAGGATCATTAAGTGGTCCGTGAGAGTCCAGTGGGATCAGACTTCAGACAATCTGGATGCCACAATCATGATATCAGAGCCAGTCCGCCGAGAGCTTCGCTGGTGGATGTCATCAAAAAATTTGCTGCCAAGCATCCCCTTCCAATCGGGGGCACTGTCCCAAACACTAACCGTGGACGCCTTGTCCCGGGAGTGGGGCGGTCACTTGGGGACCCATCGTACCCAGGGTTCCTGTTCCTCCATAGAAGTGAATCTGCACATCAACGTCCTGGAAATGAGAGCAGTGCTTTACACCCTCCAAGCCCTGGCCTCGGTCCTAGTGCCGAGCCATCTCTTGATGCAGACAGACAACACTTCGGTGATGTTCTACATCAACAAACAGGGCAGCACGTATTCCTATCCCCTTTGCAGGGAAGCCATGCGAGTTTGGGATTGGGCCCTCGAGCATCAACTGTTTCTGATGGCATTGCATGTTCCTGGACTGCAAAACATGTTGACCGCCATGCTCAGCAGAACAAAATCACAAGTCCATGAATGGGAGTTGCTCCAGGAGGTTGCAGATCACATCTTCTGTCTATGGGGGATGCCAGAAATGGACCTTTTCGCATCACAATTCAATGCAAAACTGCCCAATTTTTGCACGCTAGGTCCAGAGCCTGGAGCTTTTTGGCAAGACGCATTGTCCCTCTGCTGGAACAGGAGGTTTCGTATGCCTTCCCTCCCTTTCCGCTCCTACAGAAGGTCCTCCTCAAGGCTCAGTCGGAGCCTTCCACTCTTATCCTGATCACTCCGCTATGGCCTCATCAGATCTGGTTTCCCTTACTACAGTGTCTAGCGATAGAGTCGCCGATGCCTCTTCCTCTCTCTTCTCACCTTCTGTCGTAGGACAGGGGGTCCGTGTTACACCCGAACTTACGTTCACTTTACCTGCTTGCCTGGCTCCTCAGGACCTAGCTAAGATCAGGTTCGGGGTGTCTGATCAGGTCGCTCAAGTGTTGGTTGAGGCTCGGAAACCTACCACCAGGGCCACTTACGCTATGAAGTGGAAACGCTTTTGTATTTGGGCCACAGCCAAGAGAGTGGATCCATTGGTCTGTCCAGTTAATACCATATTGGAAGATCTGCTTTCTCTTTCCGAGACAGGTCTCAGCTATTCCTCCATCAAGGTACACCTGGCCGCCATCTCCACTTACCATTTCTCTGTGTTGGGTAAGACGGTGGCTCAGATGGAGGTTTCCAAGGCTTTTTTGCACGGTATTCTCCACATCAGACCTCCCATTAGGGATCCAGTTCCTACTTGGGATCTCCTGTTCGTCCTGGAGAAACTTACTCTTCCCCTATTTGAACCGGCCATGGAGTCCGAGCTTCGTTTCCTTTCCTGAAAGACTTTGTTTTTGGTAGCTATTACTTCGGCGAGGCACATTTCAGAACTTCAAGCCCTCATGTGTAAGGAACCTTACCTTGTTTTCCACAAGGACAGGGTTGATCTCCGTACTAATCTGAAGTTCCTGCTGAAGGTTGTTTCTGAGCTCACTCTGAATCAATCGGTTCAGCTCCCGGTTTATTACCCAGAGCACACAAGCGGGGGGAGACCCTGCTTCATTCTTTGGACATCCACAGGGCTCTCAGATGCTACCTGGCCGGAACCAAGGGGGACAGGAAGACTGATCAGCTTTTCGTGTCCTTTGCTCAATGGTCCATTGGTCGCCCAGTCATCAAACAGATGCTTTTGCGCTGGTTGGTCCATTGCGTCTCTTACTGTTACGAGAAGAACAATAGGTTGACAACGGGGCTGGTTAATGCTCACTCTACGAGAACTATTGCTGCTTCCTTCGTAGCGCTGAAGAGGGTACCAACAGCGGATATTTGTGCTGCAGCTACCTGGAGTTCTGTGCATACTTTCATCAGGCATTATAGCCTCGACATTATTTCCAGACGCAGAGCAGGGTTTGGCCTCACAGTTTTGCAAGGCCTGGTTTCCTGAGGGATCTTCCCTTATCCTGCTGTTCCTCTCTTGGCCCCCACCCAGGGGTTGTTATATGTTCATACTGCTTGGGACTCAGTCCTCATTGTGGAACCTGCTGCAAGAGCTTCTCCTCGAAGTAAGATAGTACAGTTACGTAAGAACTTACCGTAACAGTAGATCTTCAAGAGAAGCTCTTGCAGCTGGTATATTTCCAGCTCTCCTTCTCCCAGGGATCAGGCCCTGTTCAGGCTGTTTATTTCCTCTTTGAGGGGTTGTCCGTTGACTATCAGTTTTTTCTTTGCCTGTCATTATCTTGCCTGATTGGGGGGGGGGTGTACAAGAACTGGAGCATGTGGAGAACTCCTCTTATATAGGGCGACGTCGACGGTGAAGCCAGTGCCGGTGGGGGGCGTTCCCACATTGGTACTACTAGAGAAAATTTGCCGGAACCGCTGCCAGGTGACGTTGGTCCTCATTGTGGAACCTGCTGCAAGAGCTTCTCTCGAAGATCTACTATTATGGTAAGTTCTTATGTAACTGTACTTTCTAGGGACATGGATATGTTGTTCATCCACACTTCTTGGCATGTCCTTTTCCCTTTAAGGATCGCCAGAATGTCTTCAAGCTGGCTTCTCCCACCCACCCGGGTGGTATAATCCTCGGCTCCGCCCCATGATGCCAGATTATCCTTTCTGCTGGAAGATTCAGGTTGCCTCCATTGTGTTCTCGCATTTCAGGTCCTGGCTTCTCAACCTTTGGTCATTCTGAAAATTAGACTTACTCGCGTTAGCGATTGCGACTGTTACTTCTCGATTATGGAAGACAAGTCTTCCCCTGGATTTCGCCGGTGCCCATGCAGCCAGAAGATGTGTATGGACCCTCACACCACGTGCGTCTACTGTCTTGGTGACGGCCATGACACCACGACCTGCGAGTTCTGCCTTTTCAGCCTAATGTCCTCAACGACCATCTTGCATGCCTGAAAACGGAACCCACCGGTGAAATCTAAGGAGGTCTGGTGGGTAGTTTCTGTGGCCACGGGATCCGCTGAGCAGTTGGAGCGCATGAAGGCCTTCGAGGAGGAGGGGGCTCGCTCCGTGGAATCTTCCTCTTGGGGCTTCTTCATTCCACTCAACTTGGGCTCCACTTTCTCTGGTTCCTTCCGAGAGTTGTGCCACTCTCTCCCGACTAAGGGTGTGAGTCCTGCAGGCATGCACTCCACTTGGTCCCGTAAGCGGGAGAGGGACTCGGGACCACCTTCGTCTCGACGGAGATGCTCTTGAGATTGGGGGAGATCTCAGTCCCAGGAGCCGGCCATTTCATCCTTGGTCGAAATTGCCTCTTCGACCGCTGACTTAGCTTTGCCGTCAGGCCAGTTGACCTAAGTTTCAATCGGCGGAGTTGAGATTGTTCTTGACCCGTTGTCATCGACTCCAATCACTGACTCCCTCAATTGGACTCCGGTCCTTTCCTTCCCTGATGAGGAGACCCAGCCCGCTGGGAAACCCGCCGAAGAAGTGGTCCCTGACCCCCGGAAGTCTCTGGTTTTACTGGCGTCTCCCGAGCGACCTAGTCAGCCTGCCCGATCTCGATCGAGGTCTCGGACCCCCTCAACCGACAGGCCAAGGAAGGCACCCAAGTGCACCAAAAAGAGGCGATGCCATCAGTCGTCCTCTTCCTCCTCGGATGAGGAGAGGCTTTGGCGGAAAGTCGGTCAACACTGCGAGGACCTCATGTGGCATCAGCTGATTTTATCCGGGCATAAGCCGACTCTGGCCATTACTTGGCTTTCACCTCCTAGGCCAAAATCTGTTCCCCTGCCTGCGGAGCCAACTAAACCTCTTCCGGTTCGGCCTAAACCAGTCTTCACTGATTCTAGTGGAACCGCCGCCTAAGCAGCCCATGGGAGGGGCTCCTTCTAAGGAAGCTCAGCTGGACACCGGGCTCCCCCGATGTCTTTCGGTCACTGTCACCCCCGACCGTCCTAGGCGAGTCAAGGGTGATCTGGGCGGTCGACCGCTGTATCCGGATACTTCAGATTTGGATGAACCTGGTTTCCATTCTCATCTACAGGATGACGAGTTGGCTGGTGATTTAGCGACGGAGGAAGTCCTTCATCTTTTCAGGGCATTCTCCGCCTCATCTCTGAGTCCACAGGGATGCCCCTGCCCCTTGGAACTTATCTAGAAAAAGGTGGAGTACCCTCTCACAGATATCCTCAAGAGAGGGGATACCCCGACAGAAGCCTTTTTCTGTGGCCAAAACCATCTTTGGCCTGGCCCTTGAACTTTAGCAGCACCCTGCCTCCTGTCCTGCTCCATCTGCCCCGCAAGTATGCGGTGCCCGTGGAGTCCCTAGTGGGGTTTACAGAGCACACTTCGGCCGAGAGCCTTGTGACCACTCCTGTGTTCAGACGTACAGGCAGTTCTGGTGATACCGACAGACCTCCGGAGAAGGAGTCCAAGAAATTGGATCACTGTGCCCGAAAGGTCCATGCGGCCTCTTCCTTAGGCCTCCATCAGGCAAGCTCGGCCGTCATCATGGCACACTTCTCCCATGCCCTTTTGGGGTCCTTGGACGAAGTCCTCCCACACCACCTCGCGGACTTGCAGACCACGGTCAAGCAGGTCTAAGACCAAGGCTGTTCCATTGCTAAGCAGCAGCTCCGGATGGCCCTGGACATTGGGGACTCATGGGCCCGTTCGTTGGCAGCCGCGGTTGCCTCCATCCACAGGGCTTGGCTGAGGCTCTCCTCCTTCCCGGTGGATACCCAGCACAGACTGGCTGATGTGCCTTTCCTGGGCACCGATCTCTGCGGCCCAGGTGTGGCCGGTCACCTTCAGCGCATCGAGCAGTCCAGTGCCACCTTGGACGCCACTTCTGCTCAGAGTTCTTCTGGTCCCAAGATGCAGCAGAAAAAGAAGAAGCCCTTTCGGCATTCTTCCCCTGCGGCCCAGCAGCAGCAGCAGCCCTCCTTTCAGGGAGGTCAGCAGCAGGCTCAGGCTTGGCGCCCTCGCCCCAAGCCCGGACCTTCCCAGGCCCGTAAGGAGGTCAGGGTTCAGGCCCTGGACCCTCTTCCTCCAAGCCTGCCCAATGACGGGATAGGGGTTGCCACCCCTATTCCCGTCACGCCAGCTCTGGGTCCTCCCGTGGTGGGCCAACTCTGCCACTTCCGCCTGGTCTGCTGTTACCATGGACAGGTGAGTCTTAGAAGTAGTTGGCCAGGGTCTGCCTCTGGAATTCGGAATGTCCCAATCCATCCGTCCCGCCAACGGTTCCTCCGCTTCAGGGCAGAGGGAACCCTATAGGAGTTTAAAGCCATGCCATTCGGCCTGTTATTGGCCCTATGGGTCTTTAGCAAATGCATTGCAATGGTGGCAGCCCATCTCAGGTGTCGGGGGTCAGAATATACCCCTACCTCGACGAGTGGCTCTTAGCATGATCCACCCAACAGGAGGTGGAGAGGTCCAGGGACCTGGCCCTCCAGACCTGCTCCCAGTTTGGCCTCCTGATCGGTGAGGCCAAGTTGGAACTGGTGCTTTCTCAGGTGATGTGTTTCATCAGGGCAGAGCTCAATTCTCACCGAGCCAGAGCCCGGCTCCTGGCGGACAGGGCAGTGGTTCTCTCCTCCTTTGCCTGATCATTTCTGGTTGGGCAGTTGCACCTTGCCTGGGACTTTCTGCGCGCCTTCTGAGTTACACGGCGGCCTGCACCTCTGTGGTCCGTTGGGTCTGGTGGCATATGCGCCCGCTTCAATGGGAGCTGGCCACCCAGTGGACTCCGTGCCTAGGTCATTTCGACCAGCTGATCACTGTGACCCAGAAGATCTGGGATGCTCTCCAGTGGTGGACCATCGTACACCGGTTGCAGGAAGGGATCCCATTTGTTCGCCCCGAGCCGACAGTCGTCCTCATGACCGATGCCTCTCTCATGGGCTGGGGAGCCCACGGATTCTGGATCCCCGATCAGTCCTGTTGCCACATCAACCTGTTGGAGCTCAGAGCATTCAAACTGGCGCTGTCAGTGTTCGCTCCTCAGCTCTGGGGTCAAGTGGTTCTAGTCTAGATGGACAACACCATAACCATGTGCTACCTCAACAAGCAGAGTGGCATGTGCTCCCGGCTGCTGTGCAGGGAAGCACTCTGCATCTGGACACTCGTGAGCCAAGTGGAGGTGGATCTCCTAGCCATCCACATGGCAGGAGCCTCAAATCAACTGGCGGATGCTCTCAGCTGTATAGGTGAGACATCCCACGAGTGGTCTCTCCATCCAGAGGTAGCTTACAGCCTGTTCTCCCACTGGTGCAAACCAATGGTGGACCTGTCTACATCCAGGAAAAACACCAAACTGGGCTGTTTCATGCCCACCCCCCTCAGCAGGGCTCGCTGCAGGGGGATGTTTTCTCGAGGCCATAGACCACAGGCTTCTTCTACGCCTCCCCCTCCATTTCCCTTGATCCACAGGGTGCTCCTCAAGGTGAGGAGGAACAAGTTGCATGTGATCCTGGTAGCCCCAGACTGGCCCCGCCAGTTCTGGTATCCAGATCTCCTCAGCAACAGGCTCCCAAAGCATCTTCCAGCATGCCCGGACCTGATCTCAGTCAATCAGAGGAAGGTTCTCCACCCAGACCTTCAATCCCTGAACCGGACAGCCTGGTACCTGAGCGGCTAGAGTTCCAGGCTTTGGGTCACTCCGAGGATGTACTCACAGTAGTGGAAGCATCCAGGAAGGAGTCAACAAGGAAATATTACGCCTTCAGGTGCAAAAGGTTTTCCATTTGGTATCAGGGCAAGGGCCTGGACCATCTGTCCTGCCCAGTGGCTAACATTCTGGACTACCTTTGGTCGCTCTCCAAAGGGGTCCTTTGGTCATCGACCCTTAGGATGTACCTGGCAGCCATCTCTGCTTACCGGATGCGGGCTGATCAGCAGACGTTGGCACAGGAGACAGTGGTCGGGCACTTTTTCAAAGGCCTGGATCACATGTTCCCACCAGTGCATGAACCTCCACCTCTGTGGATCTACTGCTGGTCTTGGCACAGCTCATGGGCAAGCCATTCAAACCAATGCACAAGAGTGAGTTGTCACACTTGTGGAAGATGGCCTTCCTGGTGGCTATCACGTCTACCAGAAGGGCAGGGGAGCTCCAGGCGCTCTTGGTGGATTCCCCTTATCTGATCTTCCACAGGGACAAGGTTATCCTGCGCCCCCACCTGAAATTCCTTCTGAAGGTGGTGTCAGAGTTTCACCTTAACCAGGTATTAACTCTGCCGGTGTACTACCCCAATTACACTTCGGAGGCTGAGTACAGGCTCCATACGTTAGACCTGAGATGAGCTCTCTTCTATTATAAGGAGAGGACGGCAGAAATCTGGAGAGAGGTTCGCCAGCTATTTGTCACCTACACTGAAGCCGCTTCTGGCAGACCTGCAGCAAAGCGGACGATCGCAAGATGGATTACATCTTGCATTAGTCTATGCTACGAGTTGGTGGGCTAGGAGCCTCCCAGAGGGATAAGAGCTCATTCCACCCGCCATCCTACTGCATCGGTGGCTGCTTCCAGGGACATCCCCATACAGGAAATCTGTCGGGCTACTACCTGGAAGTCAGCAAACACTTTCCTCGCCATTACCACATCGACCTTACGTCACACCAGGATGCTGGATTTGGGGCCTCAGTTCTCCAATCTCTGTTCTCATGGAAGTATTTCGGTGGGGGGGGGGGTGCGCCTTGCCTCCCTCCTCCTGGAGAACTGCTAGGAGTCTGCCAGTAAGTGTGGATGAACAACATATCCACGTCCCTAGAAAAACAGGTTACTTACCTGTAACAGTAGTTCTGGGAGTGGTATATGTTGTTCACCCAAAAGGACCAACCCAACTTCCCCGGCTGCGACGCACACACCTGGCTTTCAGCGGGCTAAGATCTGGTGTCATGGGGCGGAGCCAAGGATTATACCACCCGGTGGGTGGGAGGAGCCAGCTTGAAGCCCTTCCGGCAATCCTTAAAGGGAAAGGGACATGCCAAGAAGTGTGGATGAACAACATATACCACTCCTAGAACTACAGGTGAGTAACCTGTTTTTTCTGCCCCCAACCTCCCTCCAGTCTCCAGGGCCAACCACATCTCCCCATACCATGAACTCCACAAGGTTCCATCCCCCCAAAGAGCTGTGTCTTTCCCCTGAAGCAGGGGCAAGTTGGGAGGAATATATTCCAAGCAATTCTAGTTACTTCGGGAGGCAATCTGTTTGGTTCAGGCAGGGACTCCATAGCATCATGAGACCTTCATCATCGGACACAGGACTCCTCCATTTTCACACTTTTCTGTCCCCAATGTCCCCCAGGAATCACGCATGCAAGGGCTGCAAGGGTTCCCACACGCAGACGCGACATCACCAGCAGCCAGCGTGGTTCCTCCCAACCCTAGTCTTGCCATTCCCTACCATCCCCTGCATCCAGGGGGCAGTATGGTAGCAGCTCTGAGATGCTCGATTTTTCCAGCTGGCCCCCAACGACCTAGGCTCATTCCTGAACCCAGGTCACTAGCATCGCAAGCGATAGCGCAACTGTTGCGCCAGTGAGGCAGCTAATCAGTAAGGTATTAAGAAGTCCAGTGATGGGTGAGGGAATGCTGTTAGGTGAGTCAGGGAGCAAAATAATGCTTGGTTAAACAATATGTGGCAACTTACGCAAGTAGCAGTATCAGCGTCAGGGTCCCCAGACTGATTGCAACTGATGTCACTGTCTGAAGCCCCAGTACTGGGGGAGGGGCTACATACAGAGCTATTTTTAAAGACCAAGGAGACAGAAAAACAAAGACATACTGTATACAGTGGGAGAACAGAGGACAAGTGAATATGCATTGGAACGGGTACAACGCTTTCCATCCCCAAAACCTGGGAGAATCCAACTTAAGAAGCTAGTAGTACTGCCCATAGCAGGCAGAAAATGTTATTAATTCAATCAATTGAACTTTATTTAACCAGGCAAAATCATCCTTGAGCAAGCTCATTTGCAAGGTGGTCCTGGACAAGTAGGACATATACAACTACAGCAAAATTACCAGATAAGCAGTGTACACACAAGGAGCAAATAAGACAGTTAACGGAGAAACAGATAAGATCAGGGCTGGGGAGTACATATGGTGAACACTATCAGGGTTGATAATTGACTGTAAATATAAAGGATTCCCTCAAGACGTGAGATTATTCAGACAAAGGTCACAGCATTACAATAAGACGAGGGATACCAGGTAGGGTAAGTGAGGGAACAACAACCGAAGGTTTATGGGTGGGGGAAGAACAAAGGAAAGGGTCGGTGAGGGGTGGAAATAGATGTAGTTAAACAAACAGGTGGGAGTTGGCAAAATAATCCCAAGGTGGAAAGAAGAAAAGTGCTAGGGGAATACATGTAAGTGCCAAGAGTTTGGGAATTATTAATTAATAATTAAATTAAGTAATTATTAAATGTATTCAGATGTTACTTTTTATTTCTGAGTATTTTCCTTTTTCTTTTGCTCATTAGGAGGTGTTCTACCAGCTAGTATGAGTTGTGCTTTACCTGGATGCGGACATACCTAGTTCTTTTGCTGTGACCTCACTTATTTATGACATCACAAGGGGCTGATCTGGCAGCTACTCATTGGCTTTTCTCAGTCAGCTGTGATGTCACATACAATGAGGTCATAGGGCTGATGATGTATGAGGAGGAACAGAAGTAACTATGTCAGCCTCCAGGTGGATTACTGTTCTGCACATCACACCTAGTACTGTCAGACAGAAAATCTTTTCATTAGCAAAAGAGAAAAGACAAAATTATTTCAAATATGGGAAGTAATGGGTCATGCATTTTAAAAGTTAATATTAATTTCAGGCAGTACACTAGTTTTTTAAAGCACATGCACAGGACAAAAAACACTGGAGTATAATTGAGGGAGAACCCTGAGGACTGGAATCATACTTAGGCATGGGGAAACTGTCGACCCAGAAATGAGTGGGTGGGAGGTGCTGAGGAACCTCTACTAGTACTGACCCTTATTATGAAAACCCAGAGTCAAGTCCAAGTTCTGATTAGTTCTGGGTGAAACGCAGAACTATTACCAAGGCACAAATGATGATAGAATCTTATCATAAAATATAAATGAATATACTGAACAATCAGCAGTGTGAAACAGTAGCTGGCATGGCTACCCAACTCAAGGCATGCATTAAGAGAAACTTTGTAAGTAGGTCAAGAGACATTATAATTCCATTATGCAGAGCCTGGTCAGGCCCTGTCTGGAGTACAGTGTGCAGTCCTGGACCCCATTTCTAAAGAAGGATAGCAACACAACGGAGGAAGTATAGAGGAGCGTGAACAAGATGGTTGACAACTTGATTTGATTTTAATGATAACTGGAAAGGCCGAGCAAGCTAAAAGCCCATTTTCTTGGGTTACCCAAAGCAACCACGCCAAGATACAGACAATATAAAATACACGTACAAAGAAAGTAATAATCCTGATAAAATAATAATAAAATAGCAAAAAAATAATATAATAATAATGGCCAGCTCCCATTAGCGCTGCTGTGCATGAGAGTGGCGACTTGGGTTCAGGAACAAACCTGAATCATCGGAGCGCAGGTTGGGGTAAGAGGTTTGAGTGTCCCAGAATATGCCCTCCTCGTCGTGGGTACGATACGACTCCCACTGCAATACCACCACCGGGTGACCACGGGTGTTGGTGCAGTCAAGACTGTCAATAGTGAAGGGAAGGTCCGATGACAGGCTTCGGTGTACTAAGCATCACATCATTGTGCTCATGTGAGTACCCCTGCATGCTGCATTCCTGTGGGAGAAGAGAGAAAATTAGAAAAAAACACCCTGCATGTGGCAGGATGAAACCACTAGTCCTCTGGGGCCCTGGACCCCCCCATTCTATTGTTTAATAAGCACAGATGTGTACAGTGAAGGAGAATGGGTTGAGAGTTAGGCTTCAGACCACCATGGCGCACCTCACTCCTCATTTTCTGCTACCGTGGTGGAAGTGGGGTGTTAGTGTTGAAAACCCTGGCACCACATTTTCCTACTTTTGTTGCTTTAACCCTAACTAGTGCGTTAATGAATCTTTTTGCAATTTATTTCCTTACTTTTTTAGATAGTATAATCGTATCCTTATTTGCATGTGGGAGCGTGTGGGCACTGGGCTCCCATTTTTCTATAGATGTATATATGTATGTAGCTGTGGAAGCACAGGGCCCTCATGGCCTTTCACTTCCATTTATAGGACTACAGTGACCAAATTGTAAGCATAGCCATCTTATTACCCTACCTCATGTAGCAGGTACAGAACATTTTCGAATCCCCACCAGAACATAATTCTACACAACTGCGAGGCCATTCCTCACCATAGGTGTGAAAAGACATTTTCGCCAGAATTTGAAAAATGGCAGCTGTCACATACATGAGGTGGGGTAATAAGAATGCTGTGTTGAAAATCTGGGGTCAAAATATTCAAAATTTCCAAAGTTATGAGCGTGCATATTGAAATTGCAACAAATGGTCATACCTTTGCCATTTTTATTTATTTGTTTCCTTGCCGGGCTCCTCTAGCCCCGCAAATGGGCTCACCTGGCTCCGGCAACCTGGTCCCCTCGTACTCTAGGACCCCCATTCCCAAGTGGGGCTGCCACAGGCGGAACTGTCGTGGCCAGAGAGGACAGGCACTGGAGCCAGCTCATACATGGGGGAGTTGGCATTTTTTCTCTGGGTTTCCCTCAGGGCGGGGATGCAATGACGCCATGGCGTCTGCCCGCCCTGGATGTGTGTTGCCAGCTGCGTGGACCCCCGCCTCCACGGGTTTCCCATTGCTGGACACTCTCCCCTTCCCCAGAGAGAGAGAGCAGTCCACCAGATGCACAATCCCTCTCTCCTGGCAGGCCCTTTGACTCCCCTGGTCCATTCCAGAACCCGGGACGTCGGCGTCACAGACGGACGCCATGCCGCTGTGCTAGTGGGCCAGCATAACTTTGCCATTTTTAATAATTTTGACCCCAAAGTTTCCACCTAGCCTTCTTATAACCCATTTCATGAACAAGGTCAGGAAACATTGTCGAATTCTGCCTGAAAGGTGAATTCCCCACGCAACCACAACATCTCCTTTCAGGTGGGAATTGTGTAATGACAGTCCTGTTGTTCATGAGGTGGGGTCCCCAAAAGACCATGTTGAAAGTGTGAGGTCAAAATGTTAGAAAATGGCAAAGTTATGCATAAAAGTTAAACCCCCACTGAAATACATTGACCCACATTGGCAGCAGTTCGAAAAAGGACTTTGCAATGGTTCAGTGGATTTGCATGAAAGTTTGCAAGTATAATCTCGTGGGGTAGGTCTCTTGATGTGTCAAATTTCATTTGAATCACTTGTGTGTTTCTGAGATACAGAGTGTGAAAAAATACAGAAATTGATGATGTTTTTTGCTATTTCTGCCCCCAATTTTTGATTCTGGGAATTGCCCCAGGGGATGTCTTCAGTAACAAACGTCAGAAGGTGGGAACATAGGCAGTAGCTTTAGTAGCTAAACGAGTGCTACTGTCAAATTGGAAATCAGGTGTACCTCCCATGATCCAAGAATTTTATAATAAACTGGGGGAAACCATAAACAATGAATGGATATCTCTCATCTTAGCTGAGAAACTCCCAATTTTTGATGACATATGGGCACCAATATTAAATAAGCTATAAATAGAGACTTAGAGGACCATTAGAAGGAATTACAAAGTATGGAAGAAATCGTAAGGAGGATCAGTCAATTTAGAGGAAACAGTACTGTAGAGAATTAATAGCAGTTGTAATATTACCAAGGTAGAATATTAAAACAAAACAGATTACATATTCTGTATTACTTATCTATTAACTTTGCATTTTTATTTGGCAGAATTACAGGTATAATCATCTCTCGGCAAAAAATAATATATATTATCATAAAATTTACAGAGAAAATGACATTTCAAAAGTATTATAAATTGTTTAAAGGGAAGCTGTCGTTTGAAGGGGCTCTTTAGCCTCCGGTTAAGCTTTTGGCAGAAAAGTGCCTTTTTTTCTCAGGTGCAAAGTAATTTAATTTAATTTATAAACTCCACTACCCAGAAGTATATTGGGAGGCTTGGCTCCCTCATGCTTCTATACAAATGCATTGTAGCTCACGGGCTACACACCGTTACACTCCTAATGGAGCTGCTTCAGGCCTCCGCTTATACTTCCGGGTAGCAGATTTTTCTAAATTAAATTAAATTACTTTGTACCTTACGAAAAAAGGCACTTTTCTGTCAAAAGCTTAACTGGAGGCTAAAGTTTGAAGGGGCAGGAGCCCCTGCAAACGACAGCTTCCCTTTAATGAAGTTAAGTAATTAAGTGTATGTACAATATGAATCTCAAGAATGTTGATCAATTAGAAAAGGAATTGCTTTTATGAAGACTTGTATGTATAAGAATATTTTGGAAAAACAAATACAATTTTTATGGAAAAGGTAAAAAAAAAAAAAGATGAGTAAAATAACTGCTTCCTAATAAGTAAAATTGTACTTATAATAAGATAAAAATTAAAATGAGTAAAAGAAATACCTCCTGATAAGTGAAAGGGGTATACAGTACCAGGGAGGTGGCAGGTTCCATGAGGATTCGATGGAGACCAGATCGAGTCTGCGGAGATAGAATAAGTAGGGAACATCTAGACAGACTTTGTGGGCCAAGTGGTCCTTTTCTGTCATCAAATTCTGTTTCTGTGTTTCTGTATGCATCACAAAACAAGTGGTGAACACTTGGAATAGATTGTCAAATCATGTGGGTCAGATCACAGCTGCAGTCCACACTTGTACATATGGTAACATCAACATATCTGAGGCTCCCTTTAAGTGTTTTTTGTTCAACATTTAATTTTAACATTTGTTAGAGAAAGAAATGTTAGGACTTAGCTCATGGAGGGGCCTTGTCACCACACTGGGATTTTAGGAACCCAAATGTTCCAGCAGGGATCCACTGACAGTCAGGCATGGGTCTGATTAGATGCCTGTGGTCCGGAAAAGCTCTGCACCCCAGCTGACCTGACATACTTTGATGAAGCCGAGCAGGTAAAATGTTAGTCTTTGTTCCTGTCCTCCACTGAGGTGTGTTTTTCCTGCAACTTTGAATAAACTAACAATCTTTTAGAAGAAATTGTCTGGACTTCAGTTTATGTCAGTGCTGGGGGTGAGTTCCGTGACTTTTACACGCTGACCTCTGCCCCAATGTGCGGATCTGCACAAGCAAAGCATAGCGGGGTGTGATTGTGGGTGTAATCTGGTGTGAACAGGCACTGGAGGAGGTGCAAGGCCGCATCCGGAATGCGCTCAGTCCGAGTGTATCCCGACCCTCTGCAGATTGGACTCTGATGTTACAGAGATCCTTTCCTATGTATACCTTTTTATGCAATGTATGTGAGAGGAACACTACTGGAACAGCAGTTTATCTGGCCAGGTTTTACAGTCTAAATGAAAAGTAACAGTTAATCTGTTAGTGTAACTTCATCCACACACACCCCACTCATCACTACCCTCCCTTTCCTTAAGAAGTTGTTGGATCACTGTTAGATTTCAATATTACATGGAACAATTTAGTGGTAAAATGTTCGGAAGCGCCAAGGGAAGTAGACAGTGAAAATGCCGACCTCCCACACAGCGACGGCACAATACTGACGCAGGTATTGTGCCGCCCATTTAATGAGTGTTTTCTGTGGGGGGCTCTGTCCCCTGCACCCCCCGGACTTTAGGATTACCAGCTCCAGGTTGGAGTTGGTCCGGGGAGGGGGTAGAACACTAGGGGAAAGCGAAACATGAAAACAGGACCATTACAGTGAATATCGCTGTAATGGTCCGTTTTCGTGTTTCACCGTTGGGGTGTCAACCTAAAGGGGTGCACCGAAAATGTTCTAGTTTTACCAAAATCTGAGTATTTTATAAATGTTTTAATGTGTTTTTTCTCAAGAAAAAAAGATGTCCGCCACATTTGGCATAGAAATACCATTATAGAGCTGCCAAGTTAGGAGCAAAAAAATAAAAAACAAAACTCATGGTGCACAGTACAGGAGGTACCTAGAAAAGTAGATTTGTTGAGTGTGCTAATATGTTTTATTAATTGTAGCTAAAACTAGCTTTTTTGGGGAAAACATTTTTAGTTGTACTGCTGTTTTAAATTAGTCAAATGATAGCTAAAAACAAACACTGCATAAATCAAATATGCATAAAGGACAGTGTTGGGATACATTTTTCATCCGTAGTTGTCGTGACCTCAGAGATACTTCACTCGTGGCTACGCTTCGCTCTGCCACTCGCGAAATCATCCAAGGTCACCACAACTTCTATGTGAGATCATCCAAGGTCACCACGACTCATATGTGAGTTCATCCAAGGTCACCACAACTCGTATGGATAAAAACATTTTGACCAACCCTGCCTTGCTTTATAGTCTCTATTCGATTCTAGATTGTCATTGGTTTTATCATATTTGTCTCCCCCCCACCCCCAAATCCACATAACTGCAGCATTCAATGTCATGGCAAATGCCTGTAATCCTTGTATAGTGGTGGTGGGGTATTTAGGATGATTCAGGGACAGCAGGAAAGGACATATGAGCAGTAGGGCAAAAAAGCCAGGAGGAGGAAGGTAAATATAACAGGAGTGGTGCAGGGCAATGTTTGTGGTGCAGCAATCTTTTGGGAGACCTTCTGGGACTGAGGTGCTGCCCCATATGTATGCACCTCTCTAGGCTGTGGGTACATGTTGCTGTACTCTGGGCTGAACTGGCACAGGTATAACAATCCTTCTGCCTCACCCAGGGGTCACCAAGATCACTTCCCCAGAGGATGCCTAGACAGAGGCAGAGCGTTGGACCTTGGTGGGCTCTGGGAGGAAGGGGGTAAGGGAAGGGAGCTTTCCTCCCCCACCCCTTACCATTGCAGAACACCACTGACATACTGTTGGAAGGAGGCAACTAAGAGGAGTTACCTGTCGCAGTGAAAAGGGAGGAGTGGGGATCCTCAGAAATGGAGACCCTGAGGAGGAAGGGAGAGGTCCCTAACCCGAGAGGAAGCAGCTGCTGGTGGTGACTCTGTTGTGAGGGAGATAGTCTTGGGAACAGAAGGGGAGAGGATAGAGAGGTGAAGTGCATAAGAGGTGCTTTGTCTGGGAGGGATGGAAAGCCTGTCCAGAGGATCGCTAGGGCAGCGGGAGCTGGGAGGGAACTAGACATCACTGTCCATCTTGGGACAAATGACCTGGAAAGGGTAGGAGTGGTGCAGGGAATCTTCATGGAGCTGGGGAGGAGTCTCAAAGTATGGTGTCTTTTTTTTTTTTTTCCTGAGAGGTCGACCTGTGGTGGTAACAGACACCCACACCAGAGCATTTAATAACTGGTGAAAGGCATAATGTCTGGGGGAGGTCTTTGGTTACCGTAGGGACTGGGGAACAACCTGGAAGGATATGGGCCTCTATAAGGGAGACAGCCTGCATTCTTGAAGGAAGGGGACCGCAGTCCTTGGTAGGAGGTTTAATGCTACTTGGATGAGCATTTAAACTAGCCAAGGGGGCAGGTGGTAGAACTAAGGGAGGCAACAGTTGCCACCCTCGATGGTAAAATGTCAGAGAGGGAGGGCCAAGGGGAGAAACTTCCCCTACAGCAGAGGTGCAGAAAAGCAGGGACTGAGACAGGAAGGAAGAAAAAGGGGATATAACTCGCAAGTAGAGGAGGACAGAGGACTGAAGGAGACCAGGACTGATGAAAGTTAAAGACGACGAAGATGAGTCATGGGGAGCGTCAGGGAACAACACTGCCAGGAATGGGAGGGAGAAGCAGGATAGCAGATGGGGAAGGGGGAGAAGGTGTTGAGAGCCATGCGTTAATACAAGGAGCCTCCGAAGCAAAATTCCAGACCTGGAAGCCATCATGGTGTGTGGAGCACCACAACTGGGACATGACCATGCTGGGCTAGTCTCTGTTTAGAGAGACGGGGAGAAGGGAATTTTATTATATGTGAAGGAGGGATCAAGACTATGAAGATACAGTTGTACAAACAGGAAAAGGAGGGGCTGGAAGTACTGTGGGTCATCCTGGAGGCAGGATCTAGGACCACTATCCATACCGAGGTCATACACAGACCTCAGCACAGGATGAGGAGGTGGATAAGGCTCATGGGGAAGCTATCCTAAGGATGGCAAGTAAGAGGGAGGTGCTGCTAGTTGGGGACTTCTGTCTGCCGGATGTGGAGTGGAGCCTTCCAGCTGCAGCTTTGGCAAGGAGCAGGGCCATCCTTGACTCCCTGCAGGGGAGCTTTTATCAGGCAGGCTGTCAAAGAACCCACTAGGGATCTGGGAACAAGCTACCACCAAACAGTGTGCTTCACGAAAAACTTAGCTGTAGAGTCAAGCCACACAAAAGTGAAGGTACTGGGCTTCAGGAGGGCTGATTTTGTCAAAATGAGAGAGTGCCTCAGAAAAGCACTAGCAAACAGGCAAGAAGGTGGGGTGGAACAAAAATGGGGAAACATCAAAACCGCCATCACAGAGGCAACAAGCCTTTGTGTGAAGCAAACAAATCAAAAGAGAAAGAAAAAAACACTATGTTTCTCAAAAGTGGCAGGGAAGGTAAGGGAGAAAAAGATAGTATTCAGGAAGTATAAGGAAACAAAGAAGGAGCAGGACAGAGAACTGTACCAGTTAAAGGTGACCTGTAAAGAAATACTGAGCCAGCCTTCATTCCCACATACCTTAAAGCTGGATGACTGAGGGAGTCTGGGGCTGCAGTGAGCTTAATTTTAATCTAGTGTGTTTTGTAATAAATGCCAAATCTCAAGCCGGTCATTGAAGCGCGACAGCCTCAGAGCTGGGACAGAGGTCATGGGATTACATCTATTAGTGACGTCGCTATCACCACTGTTTCTATTATAGTAGCTGTGGCGGTCACTATGTTCATATTACATAATAAAGTACCGCCACGGCTACTATAATAAGAGCAGTGGTAGCTGCTACGCCACTAAACAGGTATAATCCCCATGACTCTCTCTGCGCCGCTCGCACGGGAACCCGTGGCGCTTCCGTGTTTGGCCAAAAGTTTCGGCATTTTATTACAAAAACACACTGGATTAAAAATTAACCTCACTGCAGCCCCAGACTCCCGCAGCAGCATTTTAAGGTATGTGGGAATGGGAGCGGGCTGCAGTATTTCCTTACAGGTCACCTTTAAAGCAGAAGGAAGCGGGTAAGGCAATCAGAATAGCGAAGGCCCAAACCGAGGAAAACATAGCCAACTCGGTTAAGAAGGGGGATAAAACCTTTTATAGGTACATTAGGGAGCAAAGAAAGACTAAGGCAGGGATACTGAGGCTGAACAAAGAGGAAGGTAGTTGGGCAGAGAGCGACAGTGAAAAAGCAGGGATACTGAACGAATACTTCTGCTCAGTATTCACAGTGGAAAAGCAGGGGGAAATACCTACTCTGGTCAATAGAAGCACTCTGGATGGGGGGTTGATATTAGTCTTTTCACAGAAGAAAGGGTTCTGAAAGGACTCTTAAAACTGAAGGTGGATAAAGCAATGGGGCCTGATGGGATTCACCCCAGAATTCTAAAAGAACTAAGGGAATAACTAGTAACACCACTGACTACCCTTTTTAATAAATCATGGGAGGATGGTGTGGTACCTGAGGACTGGAGGAGGGTGGATGTGATTCCCCTTCACAAAAGTGGGAGCAAGACAGAGGCAGGAAACTATAGACCTGTCAGTTTGACCTCAGTGGTAGGGAAAATGATGGAATCACTTCTGAAGGAAAGAATTGTTGAGTACCTAGAGGCCAGTGGGGCACAGGACCCAAGGCAGCATGGATTCACAGCAGGGAAGGTCATGTCGGACAAGTCTAATTGATTTCTTTGACTGAGTGACCAAAGTAGTAGACCAGGTAGCGGCTGTGGAAATGGCCTACCTAGACTTTAGCAAGGCATTTGACACAGTCCCACACAAAAGATTAATAAACAAATTAGCCAGCTTTGGAGTGGGTCCCAGGGTGGTAGCCTGGGTAAAACACTGGTTGGACAAAAGGACACAGTGGGTAATTGTAAATGGAGTTCACAGTGAAGAAAGGAGGGTTACTAGTGGGGTACCGCAGGGTTCAGTACTGGGGCCGGTCCTTTTTAATGTCTTTAAGTGACATTGCAGAGGGACTGAAAGGGAAAGTATGCCTCTTTGCAGATGACACAAAGATCTGCAACAGGGTTGATACACAAGATGGGGTGGAAAGGATGAAAAGGGACTTGGCAAGGTTGGAGGAATGGTCAAATCTGTATGGCAGCTTAGATCCAGTGCAAAGTAATGCACCTGGGAAACAAAAATCCAGGGGAAGAGTACACAATGGGAGGTGAGATACTGACAACAACAAAAATGGAAAGGGACGATGTAAAAGTAAAGAAAAAATCCAATAAAAAATAAATAAAAAAATAAAAATAAAAAAAGGACCTGGGGGTAGTCATATCAGATGACCTAAAGGTGGGCCAGCAATGTGAGAAGGCAGTAAGGAAGGCTGGGGGGATACTGGGATGCATAGGGAGAGGCATCACCAGTAGAAAACAGGAAGTTGTTGGCCCTTGACAGACAGTTGGTAAGACCACGTCTGGAGTACTGTGTACAGTTCTGGAGACCCCATCTCTGCAAAGACATAGACAGGGTGGAGGCAGATCAGAGGAGGGCAACCAAAATGATGCAGGGTCTGCATCAGAAGACATATAGAGAAAGACTAAAGGAACTAAAAATGTATAGCCTCGAGGAAAGGAGGGAGAGGGCGGACATGATAGAAACTTTCAAATATCTCAAGGGAATCAACAAAGTCCAAGAGGGTAGCATCTTTCAGAAAAAAAGATGTGCAAAAACAAGGGGGCACAATTTGATGATGGGGGGGATGGCTCAGAGGTAATGTGAGGAAGTATTTCTTCACAGAGAGGGTTGTGGATACATGGAACAGCCTTCCTGAGGAGGTCGGAGAGTCAAAAACAGTGGGGGAGTTCAAGAATGCATTTGACAGACATAAGACAATTCTAGTGAGGGGGTAGGAGGAAGTAGGCTGTTGGTTAACTAGGATCTGCAGCTTATCCGTTAGGTAGGGAAATGGGCAGACTAGGTGGGCCAAGCGGTCCTTATCTGCCGGCACATTCTATGGGATGGGGCAGTGCTGGAACTGGTACTTACCAACAGGGACAGCACTGAAGATGCCACAGTGGGCAGTCGCCTAGGTACCAGTGATCACTGTACAGTGTGGTTTAACATGAAGACAGGAGCAGAGACAAACCACATGAGCATGAAGGTGCTGGACCTTAGGGGGAAGATTTTAAAGAAATGAAAGACTGCCTTAGAAACTGCCTGGGGGGGGGATTGTTAGGCAGGGTAGAGGCACAGTGGGGAAAAATAAGGGAGGGCATAACTAAAGCTTCTGACCTCTGTGTGAAGGAAGTAAGCAAAAACAGAAGGAAAAAGAGACCATTATGGTTCTCCAAGGAAGTGCAAGGGCAGTAAAAAAAAAATAAAGGTGGCATTCAAGAGGTGTAAGGAAACACAGAGGGAGGAGAACTGGGATGCATACCAAATAATATGGGGAAGCAGGCAAGGTGGTGAGGGGAGCAAAGGTGCAGACAGAGGAAAAGATTGCCGATGGGGTCGCTAAAGGGGATAAGACTTTCAGGTAGATAAGTGAGATGAGGAATGCAAGGGGAGGGATAGTAAAGGTCAGAAGAGCGAAAAGGGGAGACTGTGCAGAAGGGGATCATGAAGATGCTGACATCGTAAGCAGGCACTTCTGCTCCATTTTCTCAGTGGAGGGAGGAGGGGACGGACCTCCAGGGAGAAGCAAGAATAGGTGATGAACACAAGTCGACTTTCAGAGGAAAGCACCCTACAAGGACTTGCAGCCCTGAAGGTGAACAAAGCTATGAGACCAGACGGGATTCCCCCCAGGGTACTAAAAGAACTCAGGGAGGTGTTAGCTTCCTCATTGACAGCCTTGTTCCACAGCTCACTGGAAACAGGCATGGTTCCAGAGGACTGGAGAAGGGCTGATATGGTCTCTGCATAAGAGCAGCAGCAGGGAGGAGGCTAGTAACTATAGGCCGGTTAGTCTTACTTCAGTGGCAGGGACATTAATGGAAACCCTACTAAAAGAAAGACTGGAAGAGTATCTTGAATCTAGTGGCCTGCAAGATCACAGACAGCATGGATTTAAGCGGGGATGGTCATGCCAAACTAATCTAATAAATTTCTTTGACTGGGTGACCAGGGAAATGGATCACAGGAGGGCAGTGGATGTGGTCTGTCCGGACTTTAGCAAGGTGTTTGACACAGTGCTGCACAGGAGACTGATTAGGAAGTTGATCAACCTAGGAGTGGGATCTACACTGGTAAACTGTGACAGAAACTGGTTAATGGATTGGAGACAGGGGGAGATGGGGTGGTGGTTAATGGCACTCATTCCAAGGATGGGAGAGTGACCAGCGGGTTACCGTAGGGCTTGGTACTGGGACCAGTTCTCTTCAATGTCTTCACAGGGGACATTGCAGAAGAACTGAAAGCTAAGGTATGCCTTTTTGAAGAAGAGATATCGCTGCAGTCTATATGAACCACTAGCAAATCCTTTAGAAGAAACATCATTACTGTGGTATTTTCTTTCTTTCCTCCCAAGCATACTAATTTTGATTTGAAGCATGCTCTTTGAGATGCTCCTTCACTGAATTAAAGAGCCGGTGACACGTTAAGAAGAACTTTAACAAAGCATAATATTTAGGCACTGTCCAGCTTGTATTTCCCATTAATTCTGTATTCCTCCTCCCCATTATTAGTAGAGAGGTCATTTGCATGAAAACAGGATCTTTGCTCTTGAAGAGTTCATATATTTCTGCTGCTTTCTCCCTACCTGAAGTCATAGAGCACTCCTTGTGACATCACAGTTACTCCTGTGACAACAGATTGTGATCTATCAGAGGATTATGACTTGAAGTAGGGAGTAAGCTATAGAGGCAGATGAACTCAAAATGAACTGGAAGGCACAACAATCATATACTCGTACACATTTCTTTAGTAATAAATTATGGGAAGGAAAAATATTTAAAATATAAATGGAACACAGCATTGTACCTAATTATGTTTTTTAAGTTTTCTTTGAGACGTCAGTAGCTCTTTAAAGGCTGTACTCAGTAATGTTATTCTGACAAAGGACTGGTCCAATTTGAGTTTAAGATTAAATGCTACCTACTTGTATCACTTCCACTGAGAGCTTGTTCCATAAATTTATCAATCGCTGGATGACAACATCTTTCCTCACATATCCCTAATTCCATCCCTCTGTTTTATATATCTGTTGGCTCTCTGGACTGCCACCTGCAACATCTATCAGGCCCCTTATACCAGCAACCTCCCAGCAACATCATCGGACGCTCTCCCCCCCAAACTGTCGAGGCTCGGGGATCCACACGTTGTGAGGCCTGAGAGTAACAGGGGCTGTCATACAGGGAGACATGATTTTTTTATTCCAGTTTTTCTTCCTGATCCCCTGCAAGTTCTCACGCCTCCCTGATGCTGTGCGGTGCCTCTCAGGCCTCGTACACACATACTGATGTCCCCTCAGAAAGGCAAGCTACTGAGCCCACCACAAGGGTTGCTACAGCAGAACAGCAGTGCCATTCTGGCCCCCTCAACTGCCTGTCCTGTCTCCCAAGTTTGCTGCCAATTCTGAGTCACCGGTGTGGGAGCACAGCACGCCTCCTGCTGGGCCTTCTGGTGGCCCCATTCCGTCCCTCCATAGAGCAGAAGGTTTTTTTTTCTGTGTATTAGAGATTTTGCAGTGTTTCACAATACAAAACAAGAACCAAACAGAAAAAACAGATATCAGGCTGCAGAAAGTAAAATATCATACAGCTGCACCACCCACAGGTGTCCTAGTAATTTACTCTGAGTACAAATTAGATTTACAGATTCAAGGTACAGCGTCTTGTCTATGATTTAACATGTAGTGAACCTAAGTTGTAAGCTGGAAAAAACCCTTATCATATTGATTTTTAGCAAAAGTACTGCTGACACCACTGGATGTGTCACCACAGTATTTTAAATGTCTCCAAATATGATTTAAAACAGCCATTACTACTAGTTTGTTAATTAATAACTGAAATAAAGATGGCCATCACTGTTCATTTTTAAAAACCTCTTTCCTTGGCAAACAGCGCGGTATCACACCAAGATGTTTAATTTATTCACGATGAGCTTGGCAACTGAATAGGGACTTTTAATAACTTCAAAGTCACATATGTCAGTTCAGGAATTATTTAAAATGAAAAGAAAAATTGATATATTGTTTTTTTGCCAGACGTACATTACTAAAAAAAAAAAAAAAATGATTTTTTTTTTCTGCTACTCTAAATTCTAGCGCCCTGGACCATTATATATTGGATGTAATTGTGGTAGTCTACCACGTGGTGGCGTCGGTCAGAGACATTACCTGTGAGACTCTTGAGTAAGCTGTCGAATAACTATACAAGCCAGTGATAAAGCTGTTCTGGAAAGCTCCCTGCTTGCATGTAGTTGTATATATATATTACATGAACAAGATGAAACGGTTTCCTCTGAGCCACTATATTCAATCTTCTTACAAGTTTACAAATTAAAATCAGATGTTCTCTTAGCCTTATTTCTTCCAAGGAAGACGTACCAAGCCTGTCTAAACATTCATCAAAGCATAACCTCTCCATCCCCTTAATAATGTGAATTGCTCTCTTTACACCCTCTAAAATGCACAGTACTCAAAATGTGGCCCAACCTGTGCCCTTGAAGGGACAATGACAACCCCCTTAGGCCTCAAATTGTCCTTAGTTTCAAAAATACATTTTATGATTTCTCTCATTCTGTACACATTGCTGATGTAGCTGGTAGTTTGAGTCAGAGTCATTTTTCCATTTTAAAAATGAAAAACAGACTGCCCACCATACTGATGTCACCACATAAAAATATGTTTATATTCCTTGAACGAAACTCCCACTGCAGCTTTCCTGGACTTGGGAACACCCCCAATATCATCTAGCCACTCAAGATGCAGTGGGAGGATAGAGGAGACTATTCCCTCATGAGTGGCCGCACTGTTTGGGGGTGTTCATAGTGCTCAAGAAGTATGCAATAAGAGCAGATCAAGGATTTGAAACAAAACAAAGCTGGGTAGAACTATTTTTTTGGTTAAAAAGTTTTATTAATTTTAAAAGAAGGTATACAAAGTAACATCACAGTTAACCAACAGTCATTTCAATTCAAGAATATTGTGAAAGGTTCATTGTCCATAAACACAGTTAGTGTCTGGGTTTATAGCGTGAGGATATACAGGCAAGTACCTAAATTAACATACGGAGTTACATACTGCATTTCACACTTCTTATGACTAAGGGATAGTACATTTTGAGCATTTGTAACAACCTCAGACCTACTCTATTACCTATGCAGTTTCAGTCTTCAGAAAGGGGCCCCATACCTGTTGACATAGATCTAGCTTCCCATGAAGCATGTAACAGATTATTTTATTGTTAGCTGTTGTGCCCATGTATTGGCACCATTTTAACATTGTGGGAACTATATCCCACTTTCAGTTTGCAAGGATTAAACATTTAGCTCCCAGAAAGGCTGCCAACAACCAAAGTTTTGGGTTTTTCCTCAAAATCATGTTGGTGAGATATGATACCGAGGATAAACAGAGATGCTGTGAGGAGAAGAGGTGACCCGTAAATTAAATCCAGCAGCCTGCTCCTGTCCTACATACCTTTGTAAACTGCAGCGGGAGTCCAAGGCTGCTTTCAGTATATTTTTATACAAAATCTGTACATTTTTATTTATAGCCGAAACTTTTCGGCGAACATGGAAGTGACAGCCGAGTCCCGATCGAGAGGGTGCAAGTTTATTTATTTATTTAGGTTCTTTTGACTGGGTAAGTGCACTAGACAAATCCTGCCTATTTTTAGGCACGACCCGGGGGAGGGGGATACAGATGAATGCCAGCTGACCTTGAACCAGATTAAGCTGTTGGTGGTATTTTTTTTACTGAATGAGGGAAATTTGGCCAGTACACCAGGGAAATTCCCCTACTCTTTTTTCGATAAGTGCCATGGGATCTTTAACATCCACCTGAACTACCACCAGTCCAGGCAGATGGGACCTCGGTTTAATGTCTCATCCGAAAGACGGCACCTGAGAAGTGCAGCACCCCTCTCATGCTGCACTACAGTGTCAGTACTAGGATATTAACCCAAGTGCCAGATGTGGGAACTGAACACACAGCCCTCTGATCTCCCGGCCTCAGAGGCAAGTGTGGTGCCTACTGAGCCACTGATACCTGGGTTTACCTGGGTATTCCACCCAGGTTTGTGACATTGCTAACGCCATTACTATCAATGAAGCAGCAGGGAAGGGGGTCTTAATATGCTTATTTTATGACTTCTGCAGGGGTCTTCATGCCCAGTTTAATACCTACAGCAACACTGGAACGGGTTGTTGCTGTAGGTATTAATTTGGGAATGAAGACCCCCACGAAAGTCATAACACAAGCATGTTAAGTCCCCATCCCCTTTTGCCCCATTGATAGTAATGGTGTTAGCAACGTCACAAACCTGGATGGAATACCCAGGTAAACTTGTGCCCTCTCAGTTGGGACCTGGACGCCACTTCTGTATTTGACAAAAAGTTTCGGCAGTAAATTAAAATGTGCAGATTTTGGGGTCACGTGATGCAGAGCGTCTGAAAGCAGCACTGTTCTGGAGCTTCCGTCTATCGACTGCTTTTAACCCTCTTTTTGCCCTTCAGCCATTAAGGGGTACGAGTCAGACGTCGGTTTTAAGCTTCCTTATCGCTTTGGATCCCAGCGGTCGAGTTTTCGGCTGGTTTGTAATAACGCAACCGGCTTTACAACCAAAATGGAAGCTGAGATGAAGCAGGCCGGTATCCGACATACTCCGCCACCTACCCCAGAGAAATCGTCCAAGAAATCGAAACATCAAAGTACCGGGAATGTTCCCAAGTCTGTTTTTTCTAGCACATCAGCGATCCCTCTAACTGAGGGCCGTTTTCTCCAGGAACTGCTCCCGTTTAAAAAAAAAACCTAGAGGATATCTCGGCAGAGCTGAAGTCTATTCGTGGAGACCTAAGCTCGTTATCTACAAGAATGGGAGATTCGGAAGTGAGAACTTCCTCTCTGGAGAAATGGAGAGGGAAATCAGAAACAAATTGTGCATCTGAAGCAGCAAATTAATAAACTCCAACTGAAAACCGAAGCTCTGGAGGGGAGAAGCAGAAGGAATAATCTGCTGATCTTGGGTTTGCCTGAATCGGAGGAAGGATCCGATACTATCGCCTTCCTGCAGAAATTCTTCTTTACGACTGTTGGCCCTTCTCCTCTCAACCCACAGTACCACATTGATCGAGCTTATCGTTCCGTGAGACCAAAACCCCCACCTGGTGCATCCCCAAGGCCTATAATTGTGAAATTCCTAAGTTTTCAGGAAAAAGCAGCATGTGTTCACTAAAGCGAAGGCGCTCCAGGCCATTTTGTGGGGTAGCTCCAAGTTGAGGATCGCCCAAGATCTCCCTTTCGAAACGCGGCAGAGAAGATCTGTTTTTCTCCCTACGGTCAACAAGCTAATTGCGGCAGGAATACGATTTAAGATGCTCTACCCCACCAGGTTGCAGGTGGCAATCGACGGAGTATGGTATTCGTGTGATTCTTCGGAGCAGGCCACCACTGATCTTCCCAGCAAACTACCTAACCTGTTTAAAGCAGGGTGAACTTTCACTGCAGCTGCCTGAGGACAATTGTTCTTTTTTGCTGTGGGAGTTGTTTATTTATCTGTTTAGCGTTTTTCCCTTCTCCCTTCCCTCTGGGTCTCTTGGGGATCAGATGAGTGGGCGGGGGAGGTTTGCTGTGAGGCCTAGTGGGCCTGGATCTGGCTCAATGGAGTGTTCGTGCGCTCCTGTACGAGGGTGGGTGGGAACCTTATTTCAGGGGGCGTTGCTGCACGTTGTTATCACAGATGGACCTGTTGGTCCCATCAGTTTGTTTGCCCCCGTCACCTCGCATTGTTCAGTGCTGAGTTTGCCCCAGAGAAATTGATTAGAGCAACAAGTTAACTGGGAGCCCTGGGGACTCCGCCCTCCTGAGTGTTGGCCCTTTGTGTAAGTCATCTCCAAAATGCATTTGCGTGAGGCATCTGCCTCTTTGGGAGGGAGGGAGTGAATTTGGTAAGGTTTGCGAATGAGCAAGTTTGCAGTCTGAGTTCAGGGTTCCCACTACCATTTCAACACATTAAATCTTTACTCTTTTGAGTACTGCTACGCTAGTTAGGGCTTTCGTTTGCCGGTTTTTTCTAGTGGGTCGATGGGCAGGGAGGCTTCGGGATGGAGTAAGCTTCAGGAGCGATGCATAGCGCACCTGGAAAGGGGGCTAAAGGTGCACTCCATGTGAGGTATGGGGATCGGAGAGCGCTTCAACTTAATATGTCTCTCTTTCCGGAATTGGTTTATGGCGCTCTAGTCCAGATTTGGTTCTTGAACGTAGATTATCTTTCTCATAGGAGTACAGCCTATTGGGTCTGGTTCTCGATACAAGTAATAAGGATTCTGAAATCTTTTCAAGTTTACAGGTGGGGACCTTTTGTTTATGGGGGGTTCTCTGTTACTTCCTGGTCTCTTCCCCACTGACTACACTGTTTGAGTCCACTGCTGGATGGTTAAGATTATCTACCCTCTCAGTAGCTCAAACATTTCTGAATTTCCTTGGGAAGGAAACTTTTCCTTACTAATTCTTTTCTACAGGGGTTGTTGGGGATGGGGTGGGACTGGGTGTGCCTTTTGGGGTCGTCTGGTCAGTTAGTGGTACATGTTCTGTTTTCTTTTAATAAAAATATACATGACCTTGGTGCCAATTAAAATTGCAACGTGGAATGTCAGAGGCGCCAGAGATCTGTCCAAAAGATATCAGGTTCTCAAAAATTGTGCTCTTTTAAATATTGACATTCTTTTGATGCAGGAAACCCATCTCATGGCTTCGGAAACAAACTGGCTACATCGGCAGGGTTTCTCTCAAATTTTCACGTCCTGTGGGTCGTCGGCTAGCAGAGGGGTGGCAGTTTTGGTTAAAGACACATATCATTTGTGGCAGAAGAAAGTCTAACAGATCAAGAGGGCAGATTTATTATTATTAAAGGTATACTCAATGTCAGGGTGGTGTTGGGAGCAATTTGTGGTCCAGTTGGAGGGGATGCGGACTTCCTTATGAGGTTGGCCGACAAACTGAGTGGATTTCTGCCCTCCTTGCTAATTCTAGGGGGTGACTGGAATATTGCTCCATTACAAGACCTAGATGAAACTTATAGGCCATTAAAACCCCTTTCCCCTCCACAACTAGCCCTGAGGGATTTTATGGACTTATTGGGTTTATGCGACCCATGGCGTCTGCTCAGTCCCTCTAGTCAGCTCTTTTCCTTTTACTCCCAGGTCCACCGGTCGTGATCCAGAATAGATTTCATTTTAACCAGCACCACTCTTCTGGCTGGTATTCACCAGACAGGAATTGAACCAATTGTTATATCTGATCATTCTGTGGCATGGATTATGATCTCCCCCGATCCGAACTTTCAAAGGGACACCTCATGGAAATTAAACACACAACTTCTAAAAGAGGAACGAACAATTTCCCACATTGTCGCTAATCTCTTCCTTTATAGATTTCAATACGGGTTCCACATGCAGGGAGGACTTGATTTGGTGCTGCTTTGGATGTTACGTCAGGGGAGAATTCATTAAGATAGCTTCCAAAGGGAAAAAACAGAGAGAGACTAGAGTTATTTTGTTGTTGAATCAAATAAGGATGGCTGAAAATAACTTATCGTCTTCATCTTCCCAATCCGATTTGGAAACCCTACTGAAGCTTAGGAACGAATATGCGGATTTGCTAAGGGAAAAGGCAAAATACACCATCCTTAAAACCAAAGCTCGTTATTTTGAACAAGGCGAGAAACCAGGTAGAATGCTAGCCCTTCGACTGCGGGAAGTAGAAAGCTCAAGATTGATCCCTGCACTGTATTCCCCAGATGGCTCTATTAAAACCTCCCCTCAAGATATTTCCCAGGTCTTCGAATCCTTTTACAGGGACCTATATAGTAAGGGTACTTCTCAAACCTCCCATTCCCATATTGAACACTTTCTGGATGGCCTTAACCTCCCTTCCCTGCAGACCCATCAGTGCGTGATCCTGGCCTCTCCTATAACCCTGGTTGAAGTAGAGGAGGCAATTAATGGGTTATCACTGGATAAATCCCCAGGTCCTGACGGTTTTCCCTCCAACTTCTATAAAGTTTTTTGTAAGGCGATAACTCCCCTTCTCCTGAAACTATTTGCTTATATGTTCACCTCAGACCCCCTAGACCCCACTTTGCTGGAAGCCACAATAGTCCTGATTCTGAAACCAGACAAACCCCATAGTGAACCTGCCAGTAACCGTCCGATTTCATTACTAAATTATGATATTAAAATTTTAACTAAAATCCTATCTCTTAGAATTAAACAGATTTGGTCTCATCTGCTGAGTCCCGAGCAGGTGGGGTTTGTGCAGGGCAGATCTTCTGCCAACCACTTTCGAACCCTCTCACATATTTTTCAGGTTGCCCATGACTCCCAGATTCCCATGGTTTTAGTCTCATTAGATGCAGAAAAAGCTTTTGATAGAGTAAACTGGGAATTTCTTTGGGCTACTCTTAAGAAAATGGGTTTTCCGGAAACCTTTGTTCGATGGATTCGGACAGTATACAAGGCACCCACTGCTAGAATTTATTGTAATGGGGTTTTCTCTTCTCGGTTCCCCCTATTTACTGGCACTCAGCAAGGTTGTCCGTTGTCCCCCGTCTCCCTTTTTGTTTAATTTATATTTGGAACCCTTTTACTTAGTATTAAGAACTCACCTCAGGTTACAGGTTATTCAGTATATCAGCAATCTCTGACCCTCTCAGTTTATGCAGATAATATTCTTTTACATTTGGCCTATTCGGAAACCTCACTAACACACGCACTACAAAGTATTGAGCAGTTTGGTCAAGTAGCTAACTATAAGCTAAACTTATCCAAATCAGTTATATTCCCATTAAATGCTCTCACGCACCAAGTCAACTTCACTCATTTCGGTATGAGATGGTCCCCTTCCTCAATCAAATATTTAGGCATACATCTCACTAGAGACCCAGAGGCTCTCAGGAGACTCAATCTGGATGATTTGGTGTTGAATATCCAGCAGGATCGCCAAAGATGGGTCAAACTCCCATTGTCGTTATGGGGTCTTATCAGTATTATAAAAATGAATGTTCTGCCCGGTTTTTTCTACCCTTTAAACTTACTTAACATCTGGCTCCCAATGTCTTATTTTCAGCAGCTCCTCTCTGCCTTCTCTAAATTCATTTGGCAGGGCAAACATCCTAGACGGGCCTTCTTAAAACTTAACTTACCCAAGAAAAGAGGTGGACTCCGCCTCCCAAATTTTATTTTTTATTATTGGGCGAGTCATCTGTCCAAAATGGGGAGATGGTTCGAGGCCATAGCAGATGAACATTCTCCTATCTGGCTACAGTTGGAGAAAAGGCTTCTGGACATGCATAATCTTAACTCACCCAGAGTTTTTTATTATACTATCTCGGCATTACCTACTCTTATACAAAATTCGGCTGTAGGGGTCTCTCTAAAAGTTTTGACCCAGTGTTGGAACTTCTTTAACATTTCATCCAAAAAGGATACGGCCCAACCCCTCACTTTAAACCCTAACATCAAAATAGGAGGTTCTCCACTTTCCCCAGACTGGCTTCCTCAGTTACAGGATATTCTAGTGGAAAGCCTGTTTTCCCAGGATTCTCTCCTCTCCTCAACCGACATAATAGCTAAACTGAATATTCCTCAGAAACATATATTTAAGGTTTTTCAGTTGCGACATCTTATGGTCTCTATTTTTGGGACCACATTCATGTTGTCCCAAGTCAGGCCCTTTTTAGATCAGATACAGGAATATGCAAATAAGCCCCATGGAATCTCCAGGATTTATTCCTTTCTTCTGGGTATCAAATACCCTAATGCCCTTACAGATTCTAAAGCTTGGACTTCTCTTCTGCCAGATTCCTCCTTGATTTGGAGTCAGATTTGGGTGGACATGCATAGATATCTCACTCAAGATAGGTGCAGACTTATACAGTATCACATCTTAAATAACCTGTACTATACACCGGTTAAGTTGGCCAAATTAGGCAGGCTACCTTTGGCTAACTGTACACGGTGTGGCTCAACTGAAGGGAACCTGATACACATTTTATGGCATTGAAACATAGAAACATAGAATTTGACGGCAGATAAGGACCGCTTGGCCCACCCAGTCTTCCCATTTCCCTACCTACTGGATAAGCTGCAGATCCTAGTTAACCAGCAGCCTATTTCTTCCTACCCCCACCCCCTAGAATGGCCTTATGACTGTCCCATGCATGCATGAATTCCACCACTGTTTTTGACTCCACAACCTCCTCCGGAAGGCCGTTCCATGCATCCACAACCCTCTCTGTGAAAAAATACTTCCTTAAATTACCTCTGAGCCACCCCCCATCTTCAAATTGTGCCCTCTTGTTCTTGCACACCTCTTTTATTGAAAGATGCTACCCTCTTGGACTTTGTTGATTCCCTTGAGGTACTTGAACGTTTCTATCATGTCCCCCCTCTCCCTCCTTTCCTCGAGGCTATACATATTAAACTCCTTCGTCTCTCTTCATATGTCTTCCAGTTGCAGACCCTGCACCATTTTAGTTGCCCTCCTCTGGACAGCTTCCATCCTGTCTATGTCTTATGGAGATTGGGTCTCCAGAACTGCACGCAGTACTCCAGATGGGGTCTCACCAGCTGTCTGTACAGAGGGATAATAACTTCCTGTTTTCTACTGGTGATGCCTCTCCCTATGCATCCCAGTATCCCCCCAGCCCTCCTTGCTGCCCTCTCACATTGCTTGCCCACCTTTAGGTCATCTGATATGACTACCCCCAGGTCCCTTTCCATTTTTGTTGTTAGTATCTCACCCCCCCATTGTGTACTCTTCCCCTGGGTTTTTGTTTCCCAGGTGCATTATCTTGCACTTCTTAGCATTGAATCTAAGCTGCCATACATTTGACCATTCCTCTAACATTGCCAAGTCCCTTCTCATCCTTTTCACACCACCATCTGACGTGGTGGCTCCATTATGGAACACAATTCAATCCAATCTAGATCCCCTTTTTGGGATTAGGTGAATTTTTTACCATAGAAATATGTATCCTAGGGATGTTTTCCAATATTAGAGTTCGGGAGCGCAGATTTCACATGGCTCTAATTTCCATAGCAGTCAAAAGACTGGTTTTCAAGCACTGGATGGACCAACTGGCCATATCATATGCTGCATGGCTGAAGGAAATGTCGCTTTGTTTTAATACTGAAAGGTTAATAGCAAGCTCCCGGAACCGTATAGCCTCTTTTAATCATAAATGGGGTAAATTATATGCTTTATATTTGAACTAAGATCCACGTAATGCATGCCTCTGACTGTCTCAGTTTGTTTTATCTTCTTTTTGATGCCTGTTATTGCTGGAATTTTATTTGCTCTTTAGTATCTTTGTTACGTTGTTTTTAATAAGGCACACTCCAGGGAGGGGGGTGGGGAGGGAAGTGGCTGGGGGTGGAGGGGTGGTTGGGTATAACAGTATATTATTATTTGGTTATATTTGATCCAGTGACATTCTGATGTCATGTTACCATTAATTTATTTTGTTGTTATTGGTGTGTGGCTCATTTGCTTTTTGGGTATACACTCTGTGTCATGACATAAATTAATAAAGATGTTGAATTTCAAAAAAAAAAATGTGCAGATTTTGTTTAAAAATATACCGAAAGCAGCCTTGGACGCCCGCTGCCGTTTACAAAAGTATTTGGGATGGGAGCGGGCTGCTGGATTTAATTTATGGGTCATCTTTAACCACCTCTGAACATATGGCATGTATTGAAAGGCACAAATGTGTAAGTTTCGGACAGTTCCAGAACTTGTGGAATAGGTCTGAGTGTTTGTGTGAGCATCTCCAACCTTCTCAGTCAGTGAGGGAACCCATGCTTTCCAATTTGTATAGGAAGTAGTAGAAATAATGCAGAATTTTATATTGTATTAGTCTCCCTTGTGTTTCTCTGCTGGAGAGTTTAGCATGCTTCCACACAGAGTCCCACTCCGATTTGGAAAACATATAATTACACCGGCTCTACGATACCAGTTTGACAAAAATTCTGTTGACCAACGTTACATCGACAGATTTATGTCGACCGCAAATTGCAGTCAGCATAAATCCATCTAGAAACCTGTCTGTTTTTACGGGGGGCTTGGCCACTGAACCCTCCCAAGCGGGGCTCCCTGCCCCCCCCACACCCCCCAGACCTAAGAATTATCAACTCTGAGTCAGAGTTGATTTTGAGGAGGGGGGTGCAGGACCAGAGGAAAGAGTGCCGGGGTCCCGGGCAGACTTTACAGGGATCTGTCGATTTTTGTCGGCATGAACGCATTCACGGTACAGGTTTCACTGTGGGACTAGCATTTGTAATTACACCATTAGCATGTATTTCAGTTCTATTGAGAAAGGAAACAAATAGAACAACCAACATCAATAAAGTTTAGAGAAAGTAAGCAATCATAAGATGTGCATTTTCATCTAAAAATAATATGATGAAAAAGAGTTGATAGGGTCCCTTTTAAAGGGTCTGAATCCCATCACTTTCAGGCAAGTTCTACCTCCTTGGATGATACATAGTGTTAGGTTTGCCTTACCCACCTGCACTGCACATAGCTGTGACAGACTGGGTCTCTGATAGTCGCAGGGAGACACACTTAGGGAATTTAAGGATTTCAAATGGGAACCTGGATATAAATGGTCGGGCACTGATGTTGAAGCCTTTTGTACTTCAATAAGGCATGCAGATGGACTGCAGGCAAGTAAATGTTACTCTCAAAAAAAGCCCATTTAAGTCAGCAATACCAACTGATTTTGTTTTCAAAGGTCTGGAGTTTGTGTGAAGTCATAATGCCTTCGAATTCAACAAAGAATACTATCTCCAGATCTATGGCATGGCCAGGGGGTGGCCATTATCTCCAGACCTAATACATGGCCATGGGGGCGGCCATGGTGCTGGCCTACGCTAATCTTTTCCCCGAGTCTGTGGGAAGAAAGCGTGGTGCTAGATCCTGAATCTTATCAGTTTTTTACCCTTAAATCCTATGCTGGCACTGCTATATCGATGATGATGTTTGTGTCTGGAACTCGGGGGAATTTATGGACTGACTGAATCAAAATGATATTAATTCTAACTTTATGTGGAATCAAAATGATATTAATCCCAAATTTACACTTTGTGCTAACAAAGCTACCCTACATTTCCTTGACATTACCTTGTCAGCTAGCTAGTTAAATAACAGTAAAAACCAAGGGCTTCAGAAAAACAGCTACCATAAATTTGCTCCTTAGAGCAACTAGAGCCCATCCCTCCTCTCTGGAGGGCTTGATACCTTACAGTCAGTTCCTTTATATCGAACAAAACTGTTCTGAGTTGCCAGACTTTGATGGGCAGAGTAACAAACAAAGTAAAAGGTTTCTGGCACACAGGTATGATGCAACCCTGCTAAACTGCTGGTACCTCATGGTGAGGTCCCTTGATAGGGAATCTATTCTGGAAGAAAAGATGAAATGGAGGGAATAAGTGAGGCCCAAACACCTTCTCCACCGAGTACAACAATCTTGCAGCCAAAATTGGAAATGTTGTCTGGAAAAATTGGGTGATACTTGCAGGGTACATAGAGGCTGCAAAATCAGTGGGGAATCAACCAAAAGTCACATTCAGGAAAGGTACCGATTTGAAGGATAAACTGGTACATTGCCAGTTTACCGAAACTAGACAAATTGCATCTTGGTTCTCCCCTAAGCCCAAGGGGTTCCATAAATGCTTACGGTGCAACATTTGTAAGTTTGCTCAGTCTGGTAATTTGGTGACCTATCAGGCAAGCAGCACCTTAATCCAGATTTGTGATTTCATTTAATTTAAAGAAACTTAAAGCAAGCTACATTTTTTTGTGTGTCCTTATCAGCAGTCATAATTGAGAACCCTAGTTTATCCAGAGCTTTTTGGATGGACGCTTTATAAATAAAGTTGGATTGGACTGGAATGAATTGGATTAGTTTAGATTCTTTTTAGTCCAGCTTTAAAATGTTTTTCCTTTACATTTCCATGTCTCTTCTGCTCAGCCCTAACCTTGTGGTTCACAAGCCCCAACAAGCCATGAGACCACATTCCTAATTAGCCAAGAAACATCAGAATCGCTCAGTTTACTTATAAAATGGAGAATATGAAACATTCTGTGATGCCTCTAGGCAGACTTCCCTGTAGGCATCCAGTGTGGTCATCTATTCCCATGTAAAGTGAAGATAAACTTGGAAGGAGACTGTCGCAATAAAACGTTGCTGATTACCAACAACTGTTGGAAGGGAAAGACCCACTCACTAAATGATTTAAAAGTCACAACTTTTTTTTCATCATTTTACATAGATACATACATAGATACATAGACAGTGTCAGCAGATAAGGGCCTATGGCCCACCCAGTCTGCCCATTTGAGCTTGTAAGTTCAGTTTATGTTTTCCTAGAAGTCTGTTGCCCCTTACCCCTGACCTCCAGAATTCCTTTATGTCTATCCCATGCATTCTTAAATCCCATGATTGTTTCAGCCCCCACCACTTCCTCTGGCAGGGGTGTTCCACTTGTCCACCACCCGTTCTGTGAAGAAATTCTTCCTCATGTTTCCTCTGAATTGTCCTCCCTCCAACTTCATCCCATGCCCTCTAGTCCTGGAACATCTTTTTCGCTTAAAAATAGTGTATTCCTGCACCCTGTTCCTCCCTGTGAGATACTTGCATGTCTCTATCATATCCCCCCTCTCTCCCTCCTCTCCTCCAGGGAGTACATGTTCAGTTCCTTCAACCTGTCTTCATAGGACTTGTGATGTAATCCATGCACCATCTTTGTTGCCCTCCTCTGAACCTTCTCTACCCTGTCTATGTCCTTACGTAGGTATGGTCTCCAGAACTGTACACTGTACTTCAGGTGGGGCCTCACTAGTGTCTTGTATAGCGGAATTATGACCTCCCTTTTCCTGCTGGTGATGCCCCTGCCTATACATCCCAGCATCCTATTTGCTTTACCTGCTGCCTTGTCACACTGTTTCCCTACCTTGAGGTCATCAGAGATGATAACCCCAAGATCCCTTTCCTGCTTGGTGCATGCTATATCCTCACCCCCCAACTGATATATTGCGCCAGGGTTTTTGTGCCCCATATGCATTATCTTGCACTTCTTTGCATTGAATTTCAACTGCCAAATTCCTGACCATTCTTCAGGTTTCTGCAGGTCCCTTCTCATTCTGTCTATCTCTCACCATCCTGGGCCTTACCTCCAACTGCTTGTGTACCCCAATGGGTGAGTGGGTGCCATGGATGGTGGATTGGGTCATCAGCACCACAGCTGCCCCGGGCCACTGGGTGGCTTTTACTTAGACAACTTGTATGGAAACAGGATCCCTGTTTGTTACTGAGCTTCAGTTCCAGCTGCTTGTATTCATGATGTCATAAGCTTATTCTTGTGACACAGTATGTTTCCATGGCAACCAGTTGTGATTTATAACCAGATGATTCTGATATTATGTATAGATGGGCAGCAGGAGTGAATGAAGTCAGGGGGACAAGGATCCTATCTTCAAGCAGCTGTTTGTAGGAATAAAGAAAGGTGGAAGATAAAGACAGAACATATGTGAACTATAAACAGAGCTATGTATAAATGTGTTTTTCAGAGTTGTCCCAGAAATATCACATGCTCTTAAAGCATAACTCATTTAAAGGGAACTAAACACTGCCAGGTTCCACACATTCAGAAAGCCCATGGACAGATATTTTAAACAAGTAATTGGGCTTAGCTAAAGGTATCAGAAGTCCTGAGATTTAAATATCTAAATCATCCATAAATTAAATCAAGGTGGCAGCCATTTTATGGCACCTTGAGACAGAAAGTGATGTCACTAAGGGGGAAGCTGTATGTTGTTAATCTAGACACACCAAATTTGTTTAGATACTACTGGATGAGAGTAGAATTGTCAAGCATTGCCCCCCAAAAATGTTATGCAAAAGTGAAATGTTGCAAACAGGGAGCCCCAGATTTCAGTTCACAGGCAAAGTAAATGGTACAGCTGTGCAAATACCTTTTTACAAATACTGGATCGAGAATTATTTTTTGGGAATCGGGTATTCTGTCATTTGGTATACAGAAACATTGAAAAAAGGTTTTAAAAATTAACAAAAAACCTCTGACCTCCCACAAGTGGTCAGAGATAGTTTCTTGGCTCCACAGTAGTTTTTACCACCCTCCATCCCCTTCACCGTTGTCCCATGGTACATTTCTTTTTTTTTTTTTTTTTTGGTATAATGTCTTTATTAACTTTTAAAAGTTCATAACACAATAGTACAGTACACCAAAGTACACAAAAACTAAGGCTACAAACAATCCATTCCACTATAAATTATTACATATGTTTATTAAAAGATTTATTTATTTATTGAAATGTTTCACCAGGAAGAGCATGCTGAACAAGTTGCTCATATCACGGTGCGTCCTGGGAGGAAGGGAACAGGGGGGAGGGTATATATCCAGTCAACAGAAAACACTATAACAATGCAGAGTAAAACAGTAATACAGTAAACATGAACCGTGTATGTGGAGCTGAAGAACATAAGAGAATAACGTGATGTTCATTAACGTGTAACAATGGAGCGATAATCCAGAACAAATTTCACGTCAACAGGTAAGTGCCATTGTTGGAGTAGCCACTAGACTGAGGGATGTATGAGGAACCCACTTGCAAGGTGGGCAGCGATGCCTTTGGGCTGAGCTGTAGGTGTAGCTGTAGCTGATTTCCCTGCAGGTATGTATGGGCCACACGCACAGTCTAATGATCTAATGGGTACCTGTTAAAACTTTGCTACTGTGATCAGGCAAGTGCTAGTCTCCCCACACCGTGGTGCCTAGTATATACACTCTTTTAGCAGCTGGGGGAAGAGACTCAAGATAAGGTCCTCAACTATTAATAAATCTTTCTTCCTTCTCCTTCAGAAGATAGAGCAAGTGCTCCAGGGCTAATGCTTGAATGGCTAGTGTTTTCCACTGCGACTGGGTGGGTGTAACACGTGAGATCCATGTGTTGAGAATACTTGTCTTGCCAAGGTTAACAGAACCCTAATCCATTGTGGATATGGTTCCCATTCCGCCACCCCCAAGTCCCCCATGCCTAGGAGCATGGAGACTGGTGCCATATCCACCGCTCACCCCAACATTTTATAGAAAGGCCCTCTGGCGCACACTGCCAAAATTGCCGCAACATGGGACAGTCCAAAAGTAATGCACAAGTGTGTCCAGTGTTTTACCGTATCTCCTGCACATCGGAGAAATCACTGGTATACATTTATGTACCACATTAGGGGGACAATATAGCTGATGGACAAACTTATATTGGGATTCCTTATGCTCATTACAAAGTAGTAGTCCCACATGCATTTGTAAGACCGGTTTCCAATTTTGTCTGTGATACTAATTCCCAAATCCTGCTCCGAAACAGCCTTTACCCTCCCTGAAAGATCAGGGAGAAATAGTCTGTGTTGTCTGGCCACCTTCTGTATCAGTCCCTTACCATCCATCCTAATGGCATGTACTACCTGCTGCACCTGTGCTCGGGGTGATGCTTCCACCAGATCCCTGCATAGCCCTCTACCAGATGCTCTTACTTGTAAATATCGGAAATGAAGGGAGCTTGAGAGCCCCACCTTCCCCTGCAGGTCTGCAAATGAACGCATCCCACCACTGATGAACAGATCTCCTAGGCACTTCACTCTTTTCCCCCCTCCCATTCTTTAAACCCATCATCTTCCTGTCTGGGTAGGAAGTATGAGTTGCACACCACAGGAACCAAAAGGGTGTGGTCCCTCTCTGCCCCTCTTCATTTCATAACCTGCTCCCATGCCTTAAGCACATAATGAACCAGTGAGATAGTACTGCCCCCCACAAATTTGTTAAATACACAGAGAGGCACCCAGGATACTCCTCCTTTTCCAAGTCCAGCCACTGGACCTTGGTTCACTCAGTCTTAGATGTAGCGATGTTGGATTGCTAAACAATATCCGTTCATTTTGGAGCACTTTCCCTGCCATATAAATATTGTGGATCCTCACTCCAGAGGCCTAAGAGCTGCTTTACTGGCTTAAATAGGGAGCATTTGCATCACATATAACAATCTGGGTAGTGTATTCAGTTTTAACAAGTTAATGCGTCCTATCACCTCTCTATTTCATTAAGAATAGTAGTGAACAGGGATTTATTTTTTTAGCTGATAGAAGCTATCCAGATCTCCGCTCACTTTGATCCCCAACTACTTGAAAGAGCTGCTAACCTCTTTGAGCCCTCAGGCTCCTTCTGGTCGCACATCTCAGATTCTGCCAATACAGAGCATCTCTGTTTGGTGCTTTTCTTTAAAAAAAAAAAAAAAAAAAATTTGCTATCTCCTGCTAGTGTATCAGAAGCTGACACCATCTTTTATAATATCACCCCCCTCCGTCCAACCTCCCTCTTAATTCCCGATAATAACATTTAGAAAGCTGCCCTCCTTCCTGACCTGTCCTTGATTTGAAGGGGACCAGTCTACCCCAGTCCCTCCTGGATAGTTCAGTTGCCCCCTTCCTAATGCAAAGAGTATCTTTCCCAGTTACAGCAGTCAGTCCTCCAACTGTATCCATTTGAAACAATTATGAACCGTTCATGAATTATTCACAAACAGATTATGGATTCAGCTCATGAACACTGACCAAAAGTACATCAAATTGTTCACAAACTGTTCATGAACATTAAATGGTGCTCCTGAGTCCATGACTGTTAATGAACATAAAGGTCCAGGAAAGTTTATAAAACTCCTTCACTGAACGTTCGTGGATGCAGTAGTCCATCAATATTTTTGGTGACCAAAACTGCCCTGCTTTTATATTATTATTTATTTGTTTCATTTATTGAGATATTCGAAGAGTATCTTTGAGCACAAGTGCTCATTTACAAAGGTCCCACGTCAGCGTCCGAGTTGCAAAGATAATATATCGATGCATATAAGCAGTTCAAGGGGAATGTTGTCAAGGAAGCACACGCACATTCAAGGCAAGTTCAAATACATACCAAACTGTACATATCAGGCGAAGTACTGTGTACAACAGCCACAAAGTGAGTATATACATGAGCAGAACCAGCTAACTGACACAGATTATTGTGTTCACCCAGAATACAAATTTAGTAGATTAATGGTTAGTTCATCAAGCAAACCCGATTTTAGCCCTATTCTGAAAAGGTGCTTGGCCTCGGAGGCAGACCCATTTAACTCTCAGGTGTTTTGTCGTACAACCTAGGCAATTAATCATGCTAAGGCACCCAAACTCTTCTAAAACAACTGAATGTTTTCTAATGAATTGCTTTTCTTACCATGCATTTCAGGATAAGTAGCTTACGTTATACTTTTTTTTTGTTACTCTTTCAAATAGATCTATTGGTCTCCTTTTCATAAACAAAATACCAAATTGCTCTTCGTAATCAGCAGTATCTAAAGCTCTTTTTTTTTTTTTTTTTTGCTTTAAAAATTTTATTTGTTTCCAAGAGCACAGGATACATAAAAAAATCCACAGTACAGTGTTTAACACAATATTAATAACTTGTGAAGTACATAACTTATTGTTAGGTCTCATAAGAAATTAAAAAAAATACATAGATCAATATGTCAAAGAGCACATTACATAGATAAACAATTATTTTCTAGCTAATACCTGTAATCAAGTAGTAACAGATACAGCACGGGGAAGAAATACTATATACTTTTCTATAAGTGAATCATTATTTCTTATCATGAAAAAGCAAGAAAATTTAGGAAGGGGGCCCAAGTTCTATCAAACAGCTCATTTTTATCCATAGCTTGTACAGCCAATCTTTCATTATTGATTACCTCGCTCATTTTATTATCCCATTCTCTATAGCTTGGGGGGGGGGTTAAGAGACACAGCTGCTGACCATATAATGGAATTTGTTTGTTTTGTTTAAACCTCCAGATTCCTCCTTTATCCCAAGGATGAGGAGTTTAGGAGTGATGGGGATATTTATTCCAAGAGCAGATTCACGTACTTTATGTACCATATTCCAGGCCTCCTTCACACAAGGGCAGGACCAGAGCACATGAAGAAGATCAGCATCTTCCCTCTGGCACCTCCAGCATTTCCTATCTGGTTGAAAACCTAGGGAGGTTAGTCTCTTAGGGGAATAATGGTAGAAATGTAAAATTTTGTACTGTAGTGCCCTAGTATCTAAAGCTCTTTTAAAATGTGATGAATTTAAATGCTAATCATTTTGGGTGCTCAAACAGTTGATTGCCTCATTGAACATATATTTTCCACTCCTAAACTGAAAAAGTTTTGATTTTGTGATGCTTCCTAGCTCTCACACAGTGGGAAACAGTGCATTCTGACATGCAAATCACTTGCGCAAGTTGACTTTGTCTCAGTGCATCACAGTCCTTTAAAGGTTCAACAGCTTCATGAGCCTTGTCTTGATGAGCAGTTCATGAACTTGGTTCATGAGTTGAAGAACAGTTGGTGAACTTTGATGGGTGTTCACAAACCATTAATGAACGTTCCTCAATGTTCGTAAGTTGATGAGCTTCACTTCACCTGGTGAGGGTCTCACAATCAGGAGAGGGTGAAGTAATCTGTGTCACTGACGACACTAAGCAGACTGACCAGTCTTCACCAACTGAAAAACAGAGGATTTTCAGTAATCACATTGCGGTGAATCAGTGGTCAGTAGGTTACTAAACCCCGACCAACGCACATCCAACATGTTTGAGCACTTATCTGGGTCGAAATCCTCTCCAGACATACCCCATCTTGCAGTTTGTGTGCAACTAAGGAGGGCAGGGCACTTACCTGAGTGCCTGTCTCCTTCAGCAGTTGCTTGGGACTTTTGCCACCCTTTGATGGTAATTACACAGGTGGTGCCCTCAGAGAACTTTAAAGCCCTGATACCAGCTACACCTGGTGCAGCTTGGCTGGCACCAGGACCCTCAAGAGTACCAGGGGAGTTCATGCTTATAGTCCCTTGGGGGGAGGTGTGGTCTTTGCACAGGACATTGTGGGAGGGGCACCACAACAGCTACCATCCAGTCCACCACTGTTATTTATTTTTTATTTGTTTTTCCCTCCTACCTGCTCCAGTGCTCCCACTCCTTCATGTCCCTGCTTGAGACCCTCCTCCCTCAGTCCTCACATTTTGCAGTCGCTCCCCAGAGTATCCTGGCATATCCTGTTGTGGGGTGGGTCCCCCTCCTCTGAGAGGGAAGGCATCAGTGTGGGGGCAGCCTGGCACTAGCTGCTGAGGTGGGTGGGACAGCTCACCGGAGGGCTTTCAGCGGGACTGGAGATCTGGCAGCCGTCATCCAGCGACACTGACTGTTTTTCCCTCTTGCTTTCTCCCGTGGGATGGCTTAATGACATCAAGGCAAGCGCCGACGTCGCCCCTCCCCATTGCATACTGGAGCCGACATCATGCCGAGTCTCTAGCCTCCGCTAGGTGCCAGCATGTGCTGGTGTATCCCCACCCTCCCCCAGAGAAGGAGAGCTGTCCCTGGATGCTCTGTCCTCTCCCCCCTCCCCAGCTTGTCCTCCAGCGACCTGGGTCCGTTCCTGAACCCGGGTCGCCAGCATCGAAGATGGAAATACCAACCGCTGCGCCAACGGGCCGGCCTCAGTCCACCACTGTTATGAATAGCTCCTCTCCGTCAGTGACAGTTTTAGCCAGTGACCACCCCTGTGGTTCCCTCATGTTTGTAATGTGAGTGTCTCCTCCTCAGATGTTGGTAAAGAGGTGAACTCACAGGTGTCCAAATCTTCCCCCAGACTTAGAGCCCCCCATCTTAGCCTGCAGTCTGTGTGCAACCAAGAAGGTGTGTATCCAGGCACGAACCCCCATACATGTAGATGTCTGTAGAACTAGTGGTGCTATCCAGGGATATCATGCCAAGAGAATGCCTTTGGGGGGGGCATACAATTAAAAATTGGTCAAACAGAAATAAAAAATCACATTTTTGCAGTCCTCTTCAGTCAAAAAGGCATTACTTGGATGAGAATTTGGGGGATATGTTCCCCACAGAGTCTACAGGCACGATGGCTCTGGTGGTATCTACGAAGCCTGGCTTCCCCACTGTGCATGCTGACTGGAGTGCAGAGGAACCAAAGGCTGCTTGGTAGTGGAGTGAGGCTGGACAGTCAGTGCCCAGGCTGACCCTAGGATGACTCCCCTTTTCTGAATGGAGCAAGGGGTTGTGAGATAAGATGGCTCTACAAAGACTTCCTTACCCCTAAAGTAAACGCTGATATTTAATAAACAATTCAGGGTATGGCTCCCAGCCCTACATGCCAGTTCAGAGGGCTGAGGCAACAGGCACCAGGCAAGATTGGGCCCAGATAACGTTCAGTGAGCATGGGGAGGGGAGGTATATCGAGGGCATGCATGTGTTACGGCGGTACCTTTATGAATTCCTGTAGCTCACTATCCGACACATACCTGCCTGAGCACTATTGCCCAATAGGTGTAGTGTCCCGATAGTGAGCATCCCGATGATGAAATATCCAACGGATTTTGTAAGGGGTAAGGTAGCAGATGTGGCGGGTTGCTACCTTACCTCTTCTGGTGCACGTCAAGGTACAGTTGTTTCGGGGAGTTAGCCAGGCTGCTCCGGTGGTGTACAAGGCTAAACCACCAGCAGCTCTGCCAGCATGCTCCTTCGGGCCCAGGTTGTGGTCCAGGTCACATCCTTTTGGGGAGCTCGCCCCCCCCCCTCTCCCCCCCGTAACTAATATTTTTTTACTCCAGGGTCTGCTCCCCTTCGGAGTTAGTTATTTTAGTTACATATGGGGTGCATGGGGGGTGAAGTCACCACGCATTTTACACTTAGTTTTTGTCACAATGCCCGAAATTGTTGTGTCTGGCATACAATCTGTTCGGGCTGTGGATTTTTGGGCCAGTGAACTTGGTATGCTGAGAGTCGGCATACCAAGTTTAGGGATAACATAGTATAACCGTTACAGTTGCCCCCTGCCTTGTGTAATGCTACAGTCCTTCTCATCTTCTCCCTGGTGTAGATCTGTTTTGTGAATCACACAGAAGCACATCCCCACCCCAAGCCTGCTCCCAACCCAACCTTCACATACCTGCAGCCTCCCTACGCACTTCTACACCATATTTTATTTCTCCGCACATTGGACTCGCACAGCAGCAGCCGTCAGCAGCAGACAACTGTCTGCAAACAAAAATGTCAGAGTATCAAAACATAGGAATTTTAATGTGCACAAACTGTCACTAAATACTATGTTTGTACACACTATTTCTCAGCCTGTGGGTCTCACACAGCAACTGCCATGCAGAGCATACAGAAGTCTGGGGAAAAGCCCTGCTGTAAAACATCCACATCTGCACTTTAGCATGCCCTAAATAGTCACTTCATTTATATACTGTTTCTCTACACATAGGCCTGAGACTTAATGCAAACAGCAGTAGAATCATATTGGACAAATATCTAACCAGAAAATACCCCATGACAAATCTTCTTCTCAACACTGTAAAGCTCATATTTTCTGCAAAGACTGTTAAAAATATCAGTGTTTTTAGTTAAGATTTGGCTTCAAATTGGGTCTCAGATTTCCAGTGACCATGCTGTCTCTCTTGCCTCTAACGGAGAAATTTGCAGGATCATATGCTCTGGCAGCAGCGATTTCTAGAAATGTTCTTCGATTGGCCCAGAAGCTCTTGTGAGATTCTGAAATCTCACGAAATAATTTTCTCCAAATACACACAGCTCCATTATTGGTGGTATTCGGGAATCAAATTCAGGGGCTGCACGCCCCTAGAAAATGGCATTATTTCACAGAATTTCAGCCCCAGAATTAGTGGGAAGAACTGCAGGAGCTCGGATCCTGCTGCAAAAAAAGTTACAGCATAGGAACGTGGTATTGGCGTTCCTTCCTGATCAGTTTCATCCCTGTATGGAGGTCATGGCAGACATGGTTGGTTGATGATTTTGTTTTGGAAAGACAGGATTTTGGTTTTTCCATTCGGCATTTTCACCAGGTTCATGCTCGCCCTCAGGAACATACCCTGATCAGGGCTGGAGTCCCCGTCATTCCTACATTTCAAATCAAAGCAATCTTTATTTATATGAGGCGCCTTTCTTAAACCAAGGTGCCTGTACAATATAAAAAAATAAATAAATAATTAAAACAACATTAAAAATTCAAAAATCATTATAAGCTTTACTAAAAAGATAGGTTTTTAAAGCTCTTTTAAAACTTTGGACAGTCTGGCAATCTCACACCTGACGAGGTAGAGAATTCCACAGGGTTGGGGCCATGAAACTAAAAGATCTGGCCCCTGAAGTTTTTAAACAAACCTTGGGAATCTCTAGCAATCCCTAGTCAGTGGATTGGAGAGATCGGGGGGGGACAGTATTGACAAAGGAGATCTTTCAGGTAAGCAGGTCCCTGATCGTGTAGGGCCTTATAGGTCAGCAGACCGACCTTGAAGATGATTCGCCAGCAAACTGGCAGCCAGTGCACTCCACGGAGCACAAGCGTTATATGACTGGACCTAGAAGAACCAGTCAGCAGCCTGGCTGCCGCATTCTGCACTAGCTGCAGGTGGCGAATCTCAACCCCCGGTAGCCCAAGGTAAAGGGCATTACAGTAGTCAAGGCGGGAGGTAACGAAAGCATGGACCAAAGTAGGGAGATCATCTGGAGGAACCAGGTGCTTCACCCAGGTGATGTTCCTCAGATGGTTAAAAGAGGTTTTGACAACCACTGACACCTGGGATTTAAATGTCAAACAGTCATCAAACACAACGCCTAGGTTCCGTACCCGGTTTGAGGTAGTCAGCTGGACACCCCCAAGCCATAAACCCGAGGGTGATCCAGCCAACAAACCCGCCTCCCAGCGACCCTGGTCCACAACCAGCACCTCAGTTTTATCCGGGTTCCCGGAGTCCAGTGCCCGACTTTCCCTCCATGACAGGGGTTCCGTGGGAGGGTCATGCTTGCCTCCCACAATGCAGTCCATATGAGAGCTACACAAACAACACAGGACTGTCGCACTCATGGATTGCTTAAAAAAAAAAACATAAAAATGCTTAAAAACAGAGATTTATTCACAGAGTACGATTCGAGTAGTAGTAGCTCTAACCACTTGGCGCTTCACCTCTGAACCATGAGGTTTCATCAGGTCTGCTTTTGTGCCCAATGCAAAATGGGGATTTCACGATGACATGATATGATGATAAATCACGATACTTACCACTGACAATTTTATTATTGTAAAAAAACAATATTGCAATTAACGTGTAGCACAGTATACCATTATAGCGTCTTATCTGGATGCTCCAGCAGCGTGTCCCTCTCTGTGCTCAACCACGATTGCCAATTCCTCACCTTCCACCAATCAGAGTCTTATTATTTTTTCTAAAATTAGAAATGATGCAGATTATTATGATCAATATATTGTGATGTTTTGCACAAATATTGTGATACTAAAAATTTGATATTGTGACATCCCTGTGGAATAGGATCTTGTGGTGGGTGATGGGGGTGACCCTGGTTTCCCAGGATCTCAAGCCATCATGTAAAAGATGTATTTTTTTCCTTCCCTTCTTGCTCCCTCCCTCCCTCCCAACTCCCCTGACATGGGTGGAGCCTTCTAGGTAGCCTTAACTCTGCAAAACATACATCCTGCAGTAGAAGCGCGCTCCCTTGGCTTACCGTGGGTGTCACTGTGGCACCAGTACCCAACACCACCTCTGGCCGACTGCAGTACACTGCCAAGCGGCAGCTGCTGTGGTCTGGCCTGCCTCCTGACATGGCTTCCCGAGCTTGCTTTTGAACTCTGATCGCTGCCATGGCAACATGTGGGCCATTGGAGTGACACAGAAAAAAGGATATTTACCCAAGAAATATAAAACCCAAGAACTGGGTTCACTTACAATATTGAACTATAGGCCGGTCAGCCTCACCTCAGTAGTGGGGAAGATCATGGAGACATTGCTTAAGGAAAGGATAGTGGGGCATATAAAAGCCGTCGGAGCCCAGGACCATAGACAACATGGATTCACAGCGGGGAGGTTATGTCAGACAAATCTGGTTGATTTCTTTGACTGGGTGACAAAGGAAGTAAATCAGGGTGGGGCAGTGGACATCGCTTACCTTGATTTCAGCAAAGCCTTTGACACCATCCCACATAGGAGGTTGATAAACCGGGTAGGCTGGTAAACTGGATTAAAAACTGGCTAACAGACAGGAGGCAGAGGGTGGTGGTAAATGGGGGCAAAGTTTGGGGAGAGGGGGTGATCAGTGGGGTGCCTCAGGGATCAGTCCTGGGGCCAGTCCTGTTCAGTGTCTTCATTAGCGACATTGCAGAAGGGCTGGAGGGAAAGGGCTGCCTGTTTGCAGATGACACCAAGATCTGTAACAGAGTGGATAACCCAGAGGGAGTGGAGAAATGAGGACCTGGGGAAGTTTGAAAACGGTCTGAGGACTGGCAACTGAAGTTTAATTCAAAAGTGCAACATTATGCACCTGGGACACAGAAACCCTGGGGAATGCTACAGGATTTTGGGGGGTGCTGGACAGTCACAAAGGAGGAAAGGGACCTGGGGTGACTATTTCAGATGTCCTGAAAATGTCATAGCAGAGTGCTAAGGCAGCTGGGAGGGCCAGTGGCATGCTGGGGTGCATAGGCAGGACTATCACTAGCATAAGAAGGGAGGTAGTGATGCCATTATATAAAACCATGGTCAGGCCTCACATGTAGTACTGTGTGCAGTTCTAGAGGTCGCACCTTCGTAAGGATATTAACAGGCTGGAGATGGTCCAGAGAAGGGTGACTAAGATGGTACAGGGCTTGCAACACATGACTTGTGAGGCGAGATTAAGGGACCTCAGTATGTGCTTGCTGGAAGAGAGGAGAGAAAGAGGGGACATGATAGAAACATTCAAGTACCTCAAGGGTATAAACAAGGTGCAGGGGAGAGACATTTTCCAATACAGGAGGAGCACAACAACAAGGGGGCATGATATGAAATTGGAAGGTGGGTGGCTAAGAGGGACTGTGAAGGAAGTACTTCTTCACAGAGAGGGTGGTGGACACATGGAATGGTCTGCCTCAGGAGGTGGTGGGGGCGAGCACAGTGGATGGATTCAAGTATGCTTGGGACAGGGGTAGGGGAACCATAGAGGTACAGCAGCAAGTGGGTCGGAAGCAGTAATCCAGTGCAAGGGCTTATGGGCAGACTAGATGGGCCAGGTGGTCCTTATCTGCCGACAAATTCTATGTTTCTAAAGATGCTGCAGTCGGAGTATTTCAACTTCCAGATTCGAACCCAAAGAAATGTTTGACTTCTAACAAAAAATAATTAACCCTTCCCTCACCCTCATTTTTGTTTTGCAGCTTGAAGTTTCAAACCGTACAGACTATTTTCACCTTGTGTTGAAAAATGAATCAGGAAATAAAAAAAAAAAAAAAAATAATAATAATAAAGCAAGCCCAGCCAATCCAAAGCCTTACCTCAAAGATGCAGTATGGGAGGGAAGGCCTTGCATCCCAAATCAGGAGCAAGACATAAAGGGACACTGTCAACCCTTTTTGCATCATATTATTTCTAGTTAAAACCCCACTTTCTCTGACTGCTTACCTTCTCTAAAATTCAGTGATGTTCCAGTTTGTTTTATCAACCTCCTTTCCAAGTACAACTGAAATGCATGCTAATTGTGTAACTATACCCAACCTTGTTCTTATTTCAAATTCTTGGTCTACTCCTCCTGCATACTTCCTGGACATTAGGAACACCCCAAACAGTGCAGCCACTTGTGATGCAATAGTCTCCTCTCCTTCCACTGCATCATGAGTGGCTAGACTGTGTTGGAGGTGTTTCAAACTCCAGGACAGATGCAGTGGAAGTTGATCACGGAATGTAAACAAACACGTTTTAGTGTGGTAACCCTAGTATGGAAGGCAGTATGAAGTGTATTTCTAGGCTGTATTAGGCCAGTTTGAAAAATGGAATCAGAATCAATCTACCAGCTACATCAGCAGCCTCTACAGAATGTGGCCAATCATTAAACATGTTTTTTTTTTTTTAACTAGAGACACTTTGAGGCCTATGGGAGTTGGCAGTATCTCTTTAAAACATTCAGGTGCTAATGTCCCAATCAGGGACACATCTTAAAACAATGGTAACTTGCTGTGTCTCTCAACAGCCTCCTATTTCAAGGTCGAGGATCACCCTTCATTTCAGCACGAAGAACTGCTGTGTACCACATCTGTTTTACACGGAAAAGATGCTGTAAACTTAATAAAGTAGAAATTCATAATTAAGCATTAACGACCAAGAAGCCAGTCATGTCCAAGGGATTAATGACCAGTTGTGAGAACAGTTCCCTCTAGCTAGTCATTATTCCAAGGAAATAACTGGCATTGAGGTTATTACGATTAAAAGTCTTAACACAAACAACTTTCAGTTTCGCTGTTACATTTACTTACTTTTCCTTTTTTATGGTGGGGGGGCGGCAAGCCATGCAGCACAAGTATGTTGACATTGTGTGCCGCACAGCCTCAGCTGGAAGCTGGATCGGTCATTTCTAGTGACTGATCTAGTAGCCAATCAGGTGCCTCTCTAGGCTCATGAATATTTAATTAGACTTCTAATATTGTATAATGATAACTTAAAGCATTATGCAGATAGGAGGCCTATTAGCACAGCAGCTGGGCTGCTGCTGCTTGCGATGCTGGCAACTCAGGTTTTATGAACAAGCCAGAAATGTCAGAAGCTGGGGGGGGGGATCTAGGGTCCCAGAGGCTGCTCTCCACTGAGGGGGTGTTGTCCTGCTCTGTCACTGCCACCTGTAGGAATATGGATAGTGATGAAGCAGGCGGGTGCAGGAGGGGCGCTGCGCAGCTAATGACTGGGTACACATATAAGTATGCTTCCACCCCAAAATGTAGAATCTGACAGCAGAAAAGGACCACTTGACCCACTTAGTCTGCCCAAGAAAACTGTCATTTTTTTCCATACTGGGAGTCAAACCTGGGCCGTCTGGGAGAAAACCAGGAATCACTAGCCATATGGGATGGTCCTTGAGCAGGCATCCCCACAGGGCAGGTCAAGCAGCTGGAGGGGGCACCTAAAGGTGTAAATCCCCTCCGTCCAGCTCCATGATGGCCAGAAAGGCAGTATATCTGCCCCAGCCAGATGGGGGAGCAAAATAAAACACAAAAAAAAATTGCACAAATAAAACCAGTAGTTTTTCCCAGTACCCTGAGCATCTCCTTGTGTATATCACATTTTGAGTGTCAGTGCCTCACATATTCATCTAACATTTCAATTAGAAAAGGATGAGCGCTATGAATTTCTGTGACAAACCCAAACCAGCACCCCTCTCACAGCCGGCTGCTGCAGACCTTCACCCAAGCTCACCCCTCACCATGTCTTTGCATCCACGCTTGACCCTCAGCAGAGGTGCCACACCCCAGACACCTGGACCCCCTGAACCCAGTCACCAGATCCCCTGGATCAAGCCAAGGCCGATTGCTCGAACCCCAGGTGAAGTGTGGGTTCTGACTTACCAAACGTCACTCCATTCCTTTCCCTGTATCAAGAAGGAATGTATTTTTGAAATTGTTTAAACTAGATCTAACATGCTTTTTGGAATGATGGTTACCCCAGAAATTCACAAACTATACCTCTCTAGCCGGCCCAGTGGTGCTGAGGGCTGAGGTGCTGGATGCTACATCTTGCACCATGCTGACAACCCAGGTTCGGAAATAGATTCAGGTCATTCGAGGGTCAGACAAGGAGGTAAGCATTGAGCATCCAGAGGACTGCTCTCCTTCCTCGGGGTGGGGGTTTGTGTGCTGCGCACATCAGCACAAGAGGGGTTCGACCTGTGCCCAGGTGTGCTTGGTTGCCTCCGTGGAGGCAGACATGGCTGCTGCGCCATTGCACAGGCACTGGGGCAGGGGAGAAAAATGGAGGAAAAATACTGGGACCCATGATGGCCCCAATGGGCTGGAAGATGTGCCCCTCCAAGGGGGGTAGCCACTGCTGGGTCCATGGAGGAGCTGACAATGTCATGATAAAAAAAAAAAACTATACCTCTTATTTAAAATGTACAAACTGAATGTATATTGTACTAAATAAGATACTACTTTATTTACTCAATATATTTATACATTGACCAAAACAGAACATAGTGGATTGTGTATGAGTAATCCTACACAACATGGCAGTAGTAGGATCAAGAGGTTTCCGTGGTAACCTGCAACCTCGGGCGCAGCTAGAGGTCCAGTCCGTTGCAGAAACGAATCTAAAACTACCTTTTTGTGTATGATTACTCATACACAATCTTTATAGTGTATGGGTAATCATACTTCGACTCCAGTGTCCCATCAAAAGCCAAAAAATAAACTTACTAAGGTCTTGTTGTGCTGCACTAGTGACATACTCAGTGCAGCAGAACAACGCTGTTCCAGGCATGGATTTCCATGCGGAACAGTGTTCTGCCACACACTATAAAAGTGATCAAGGAGAAAACATTGAAAATAATAGGAGTTAAACCATGAAACCAAAAACTTAGCTTTTAGGTTAGACTTGCCGATGAAGATATGGAAATGGTACATTTTCTTGTCTTCAGAGAAGTGGCATCAAATGTTTAACAGTTTTACTCTCCCAGGGTGGCACCCTACCAGTTGACCCCCTAGGAAGAGGTGAAGTGTACTACCCGAATAACTCTCTTTGTAAATCCTGAGATAAACAGCAGGACCATTTGGCCACACGTACAGACTTATAGAATTTGACCTGGCTGACCTCCCAGTATTTTCTTGGCCACTTCAGCCTGTCTGTCAATTCACTTTTATTAAAACGTTAGTATACATTTATGCTAGAGTCGAATAATACTGTACTAGCTTAAAGTGATTTTCTCACATTCGTTATTGAAGGGGAAGGGATCATAGTTTGGCCCCTTCCACTTCCCGATTCATTTCCACACCCCTGCGCTATGACATGCAGCAAGGGGAGCATGCACCACTGAAATGAATGGGGGCATTTTTTTATTAGCATTTTCTACATTACGATGGCAAATTAGAGATTAATGAAGGCCACCATTCAGCTAACAAGGGCTTTGTTAATCAAGCGGTGGCCTTCACTAACCTCTAATTATACAATGGCTCTAAAAATACTGGCTCCTGATTGGCTGGCTGGCATGATTTACAATGTGTAAATCATAGTATGACCCCACGGGAAGACATGCCAGCCAGCCCAAAGAACTATTTCTTCTTTTTTTTTTTTAAACACACAAAAACGAGAGAGACCTTGTATAATCGTAATATCTCACTTGAGTGTGTGGGTGATGCCAAGATTTACCCACTTCTGGTGTGTTTTTCACTCGGCCTGCACCTCATGAGAAAACCACACCAGGTGGGTAAATCCTGGCATCACCCACACCCTCTCATGGTATATTGCTTAACTTGCCATCATAATGTAGAAAGCGGTAATAAAAAAAATTCCCTCATTCATTTCAATGGAACGCGCTGCTGTGATCTCCCTTGCTGCACATCACAACATGCCTGAGCGTGGGGGCCATGGAAATGAATTGGGAAGTGGAAGGGATCCGCTAGCCACCTTGTCGGAGCCAAACTATGCTCCCTTCTCATTCAATAACATCCACAGAAAAATAATTAACATTTATGGAGACCGACTATAGTCAGCACAAGCTTCAGTTTAATGTAAGTTACCCCCGAATGTGAGAAGATCACTTTAAAGAGCAGCAGACACCTCTTAACAACACGCAATATTTAGACATAGTTCAGCTTGTATTTCATGTTAGTTCAGTATTTCTCCTCCCCATTATTTATTACTGAGGTCATTCACATGAAAACAGGATCTTTGCTCCTGAAAGTTCATCTTCCCTCACTTCCCAGAGTGAGACTTCCCTCGTTCTAGAACAAATTCCCCTCCTACCTCCACCTCTCATCTGTCTCCCTCAGGCACCAGCTGAAACTCCAACCACAGCCTACCTACTCCTGTTACCCTTCTTCCTGACACCTCCCCGACCTTGCCTCGAACATCCTTGGTTGTGCCTGTGGCTGGGTCTCCACAACCTGCCTACTAGTTGCACTTCCTCCCACCATAGCTAAGTCCACCATGGAGTTAGGTGTAAGCTGATCTACAGGTCTCTTGCCTGTTGTCAGTCTAGTAATTGCACGATGCATATTAAAACGTTTTACTTTGCACTTGAACTGGTTTCTCATATTAGCCTGTGACTGCACTTTATTGTTCTGTAACAATTTCTTTTTATACCAACTCACTTACCAGTTGTTCCTCTATTGACTCTTTTTCATGTTTTGTACTGCTGTTTCTCATGCCCCCCCCCCCCCCGTCGCACCTGGAAAAGAGCCCTGGCACAGTGTGCCTCTTCAGTTTACCAATTTTCAAATTAATACATAAAATAAATCTATTCCTGCTGCTTTCTCCCTACCTGAGGTCATAATGCACTGCTAGTGACATCACATTTACTCTTATGATGACAGACTGCAATGTCACAACACATGGTTAGGACTTTAAGTAAGGAGTAAGCAGATGAACTATAATGGAGAAAGATCGTGTATTCAACATACTAAGTGCCAGCAGATTAGGCCTTATGGTCTGTTGAGTCTGCTCGAACCTCAGATCCCCTGTTAGGAACTGAGGCGCGCCCCCCCCCCCTTTCAGTATCTATCCCACCCTCTCTTGAGGCCCTCCACATTGGAAATCTGGACCAGCCCTCCAGGCAGTGCGTTCCAAGGATCCACCGCCTTCTCTGTGAAAAACCTCCTCCCCCCCCCCCCATCCTTCCTCCTTCCAACTTCAAACCATGCCCTCTGGTGATACCTCCCTCCTTTAGTCTAAAGATCCCCTCTGTGTTCACCCTATTTATTCCCTTAGGTACTTGGAGACCTTGATCATGTCCCCCCCGTCTCTCCTCTCCTCCAAAGTATACAGGCCGAGCTCCTCAAGTCTGTCCTCGTACGTCAACTCCCCCAGTCCTCGAGTCATCCTGGTAGCCCTCCTCTGTACCCTTTCCAGGAGCTGTATGTCCCTCTTTGAGTACAGTCTCCCAGTACTGTACACAGTACTTGAGGTGTGGCCTCACCAGTCCATTGTACATGCGACTTTCCTCAGTAATAAAGAGGAGGAGGAGGTGGAGAAATCTCTAGAATATATGTGGAATGTAAGTTGAATTGTACCTAATTATGTTTTTCAAAGTTTTCTTTGAGGAGTCAGCAGCTCTTTAAGAGTTGAGAAATACCCAGCTATAGAACACAATTGTCCCTCACCATGTCCCTTATTTTATTCCCACGTCCCTCCCACACTGACAAGGTGCTGACCACATAGGGTAAAGGATGCTATAAAACACAGTTTTTAAAGCCGAAATTAACATTCAATAATGCTAAAGCGAAATTAAACTTCTGGCAAATAAAAGCACTGGTTTCCTGCTTAGGTGTGGGGGGAAAACTAACACTCATGTCTTGCATTATTTTCTGCTTCAAATCCCTACTTTTCAGTGCCATGGATAAATGTCATACAGGAGAGACGAGCGGCTAAAGTCTTTTTTTGTTAAGCAAAATCTGGGGCAGTTGAGAGGTTTGGAAGGCCCCATTCTATGGCGCCCCCATTCACGGTAGGGGTGCAGTACGACTTTAAGAGCTGTTGGCGTGACGTCACTCTGATGCAGGTTTGCTGAGGGGCTGCTGAGTGTGAAACTGACTCAATTCTTGTGTATTTCACGGGCTACTCCGGAGGGGCGAGAGAACGAGATCTAACAAGAACCTGCACACTGAAGGGGGTACCGAGTTGGGACCAGCTCTGCAGGAGATCAGCCAAGGCGAGAGAAAGGAATTTTTTTTATTTTAATTTTTTTTTATTTTTATTTTTGGGAGAAAATAATTGCAACCACTGGACAAGAGAAGGAAGGGAGACAATCGCCAAGAAATCCCACTCTTCCGTGCAACATTTATTCTGTGCGTCCAAACCTGGGAGAAAAAAGAAAAGGATTGCAGCAGGGGGATTTGTTATCAGTTTGCATTCTAGAGCAACCTGTTTTTTTTTTTTGCTACGAGGGATACTGGAAGGAGACGAAGTCGATCGTTACGTCTTGTGATCTGAGAGGGAGAGAGGAGAAAGCTGCACAAGGGGGAGCTGAATCGGTGGTGGAGACTGGGAAGAATGGAGATATAACACGTCCTGGGTAGCAGCAGCAACGCAGCAGATCCCAGAAAATCACCCCCCCAAAAAGAAGGGATTACTGTATTTTTGTTATTTTTTGGTGTCGTTTCTTCTTGGGCTGGAAGATGCGAGCTGGGGGGCATTTTTGCACCAGGCAGGTCTGATGCCCGAGAGGAGGAGGAGGGGCGCATGGTCTCTTCGTGCCCCGTTTCCCCAGCGATGTGAGGAGGAGGGGAGCAGCAGCAGCATTAGAGGAATTTAATAAGGTAAGTGGCTCGTCTGCTGCATTTCCAAGTCTTTGCCATTTGCTGGAGGAGGAGGAGGATGGAGAGAGGCGTCGTAAATGAGGCAGTTTGATTCATCTCAGGCTTTGCACAAGAGTCGTGCTGCCAAAAATGGGAAAAAATACCCTCATTGTATCTACCCTTCCCATCAGCCGCTCTCTTTTGCATGCTTAGCTATTTTTTACTTGTTTGTTTAAAACTGCATCATAGAATGCGTTATAGTTCATTTTAATGTATTGCACCTGCAGTCATTCGCCTTGCACTTTCGTACACAATCACACATTGGTCTTTATTCAGTACTATTTTGTTTCTTAATTGGCTTTTTCTTTCTGTTTCACTTGTTAGTTATTTAACCCCTCCCCCTTGGATAATTTCCCTGCAGCATCCCTTATTTATTCCCCATCCCTTGAGCTAAAAAGAAACTAGTTTTTGCAGTGGCTCAACATTTGTCATCTTTTCATATTGCTGTTGTAATTTGTCCACCTTCACTTTGAAATCTTACCGAACTTAGCATCATTTTTTTTATTTGGTTCTTCATTTGTCCAAACCCAGTATTAATAATGTTTCTTTTTTTGTCAAAATAAGTTAGCAGAAACGTTAGCCCATGACACCTTCCCCCGATCCCAGGAGTTCTTATAGGCTCTGGGGCATTAGCTGTGTGTTTGGGCTGAAAAATTGACTTGGCTGCATCAGCTGGAAAAACTCAAATTCAGCAATGATACAGAATACTTCTGGTGATCTACACCTCCCCCCGCCCCAATATGTGCCTGCAGCTGTAGTAAACATATACATATATATGTTATATATATTTTACAGACAGGGAGAGTTTACAGGGACTATTGTGGCAACAACCAATTAATACACAGGTAAAAAAATCGAAATTACTTTAAAATACAGGAAATGGTAGGTGTTAGCATGGGTCGGTGCACAACTCATGTTTTTAAAAGCAGTGTCAGTTTTTATTTAAAATAATTCTGTTGCATGGGTTAGTCACTAAGTTACCAGTCAATATGGCTACTGAATGCAGCTCGGAAATCTGCAGAGACTTTTCTACAAAGTTGACTGTGCACAAATAACCTTTTGTACCCTAATTTTTGGTTTGTTTGGCACCAGCCTGGGGCAATGAGAGCCAGGTGTCCAATGTTGAAACTATTTGAGGTGTCAAACTGAAAAGAATAATTCATTATTGGGTAAAGGCTACTCTTTCAGATGGGCAGGTGACCTGAATTTTTAGTAGCCAAAGCTCCTGCTGTGGTAGCAATTTAAATGTAATTGGGCAAGGCTGGCACACCAAAAGGTAATGACCTTATGGTCACACAACACATTTTCAGCGGCCATTAGTCATTTTTGTATGGACACTTTTCATTTGGCTACTGGATTTTTTTTAAACACCTGAATTCCATCACTGGTTGGCAGTGTCCCTTTCTAGGGACGGCTCGAAGGGCAGCATGGAGAGGGCTTAAATCGCCTCTGAATTTGACTTTTTCATTAAATTATCCCACTGTGATCCCTGTTCAGGACCAGTAAAGCCATTTTTATAACCTAGGCCCCCTTCCCATCTTTTTTACGTGCACAGCACTGTTTCTTAAATATGGCTAAGGCCCCGGACCTCGTTTTGGTGTGTGGGGGGGGGTGTTACGTAACTTGCTGTTTTTTCCCCTTTAAAAACAAGAAAGTTAAATTTTGATTGAAAAAGCATCAGAAATATGATTTACTATATAGTATGTGAACGGAGATTTGCTATACAGTATTGGGGGGGGGGTTAGGGTGATGGCATAAAGTGTGGGGTCCCTAATAGGTTCTTTGCGGCCACACTTTGAGGTCATCGGGATTTGGGGCTTGAGAAACACTGGTCTAGAGGTTTGCGGGGCTGGGTACAAGTACCATGCTCTGTCTGTTTTGGCGTAAAATATCAGGTTGGTATTTATTTAGAAATTGGTGACCAAGGACCACCTTGAAGGCCCAGGTGCAGGTGACACAGGTTTGGGAGCAGAGCTGGGTCACTGTAGTGGAGGATGGGCCTGATTTGAGGTAGCTGCCACTCACCAGTGTGTGTCAGCTGCAGGGAGGGTGACAGTGGGTTACAGCAACCCCTACAGCGGGGCGAGGGAGCGTGCCTCTCATCTTGGGTCATGCATGACATCCTGGCTGACGAAGGTATGGCCTGCGTCACTGGTGAAGGGTGGGCCGGGGTGAAACCGGGAAGAAATAAAGCCTTGCAGCCATCTCTGTGACAACTCAGAGTCTAGAGTATATCCCTGATTACAGGGTACATGCATGATTGCAGGGTATATCCCCATTAGAGGGTATATCCCCGATCTCGGGGTATATCCCCCATTAGAGGGTATATCCCTGATTGCAGGGTCTGTCCCCCATTGTAGGGTCTATCCCCCATTACAGGGTATATTGCCGTTTGTAGGGTATGTTCCTGCTTTCTCATATCGACTGTGGACTAGTGGTGTACGGGGCGGCAACAGATACTGCGCTAAAGAGGATCCAGGTGACGCTAAACAAAGCTTTCAGGCTCGCCCTTGATGTGGAGCGTGACACGCCCACCTGTAAACTGTATGAACATGCAAATTGGCTATCCTGAGTAACAGAGTCAAATTCCAGACCCGCATCCCGGGGGTGAAAAGCACTGCTGGGCAAAACACCACCCTGTGTAGGCAACCTGTTAGAGGCTGCTAACACGACACCGGCCTTGGCCATCCCCTTCCGTCGCACCTCACTCAGGCAATGTGCATTTGCCTACAGGGCCCCACCGTGGATGAGTGAAATCCCTGGGCACCTCTTTGCCACCAATTGTCTGGCCAAATTCAAAACTGACCTCAAACAGCACCTTATGACACTCTCTGAGTGCACTTGCACCTAGGTGAGTGACCTCACAAATCCCACCTCCCTGCCCCTCTTGCGACTGATGCAGCACTTGGCCATGACATATCCTCTTCAACTCATCCTCCACACTCCTCCTCCCAAGGACAACAATCCCTTCTTCTGCCCAGTCCGCTGACGAGGCCTGATGTGGCTGCACTAGGTTTTTACTTCCACAGTTATACTTATGATCATGTATCAGCACTGTTTGATACAGCACTCTGGATGTATTGTACGTTTGTTCACCTGTGTTGAAACTCTGATGTCTACTGTGTAACTTACCTGCAATCCATAATGTGAAACCTTTGTAAAAGAGCATGTGCTCAAAGATATTTTCTGAATCAATAAATAAATAAAAAATAAATACAGGGTATATCCCCCATTGCAGGGCATATCCTTAATTACAGGGTCCACCCGATTGCTGGGTCTAGCCCTTATTGCAGGGTGCATTCCAGATTTCAGGGTCTATCCCCCATGAAAGGGTATATCCCTAATTACAGGGTCTATCCCCAATTGCGGGGTCTATCCCCGATTACAGGGTCTATCCCCAATTACAGGGTATATCTCCTATTGTAGGGTCTATCCCTGTTAAGCGCTCAGAGTCCCTGGAATGGGGCGCTATACAAATAAAATGTCTATCCCCGATTGCAGGGTCTTTCCCCTATTACAGGGTATCTTCCCCATTTCAGGGTACAGCCCTACTTACAGGGTTTATCATTTAATTACAGGTTGTATACCCGATTACTGGGTCTGTCTCTGATCGCAGAGTCTAGCCCCGATTGCAGGGTGCATCCCATATTTCAGGGTATATCCCCCATTAAAAGGTATACCCTTGATTGCAGGGTCTATCCCTGATTACAATATATATTCCCGATTATTGGGTCTGTCTCCGATTACAGGGTATTTCCCCCGATTGCAGGGTCTGTCCCCCATTACAGCGTATATCCCTGATTGCAGAGACAACTGGGGGGGGGGGGGACCTACTGACCAAGCTGGCTTGTCAGTACAGCGGTAGGACTTCCAATCATGATTCTGGCAACCTATATTCGGGTACGAGCCTGGGTCATCGGGAGCTGACCAGGGTAAGAGTACTGATATCCCAGGGAATGTTTCCCTCTGTGGGGAAGGAGGCAGAGTGTCGCCACCACTGTAGTACCTGCCAGTCAGGGGGAGAAGGATCGAGCATCTTGAAGGAAGAGTGATGCCACCGCAGCAGCATCACCTTAGTGACTATGGATGAAGCTGCGGGTTGGTGCCCTGGGGGGTGAGGGTGGAGGGGGGCTCGGAGATACTGATTGATGCCAGGTGGCAAGCCCACTTTGTACATGCTGTTGGCGTCTCACAGGAGGGACTTGAAAACCAGTGAAAATGGCCCCTTACGCTCATCATGACGATGGACCGTGGTATATTCAGGCCCTGCACCTCCATCACTCCGCACCTGATGAATAACAGCAGTTGGGGGTGCATCCCCCACTCTGACCCTGCTTGGGGGCAAACCATGGCTACTGGGAGCTCCTGAGTGATTCGAGCATCAGAGATGAGAAGTGGGTACAAAGTGTGGGGGAGGAGGAGGCCCATCGGCGCAGCAGTCGCTGTACCACTTGTGATGCCAGAGATCTGGGTTCGGTAATGAGCCCGGGTTGTCCTGGACTGGCCACAGGGTAGGAGGCTTGAGCGGCTTCAGAGACGCCATCCTCCGGGAAGGGAAGGTTGTTGTCTTCCTGCTATACTACCACTTGGGTGACCGCAGGTGGCAGTGTAGCTAAGGGCTCCAGGGAGGGGAGATGTAATCTAGAGGCCAGAGCACTAATGCACATGCTTCTCTCACTAGGAAAAACAACAGAGAAAAAACTCTAGCCAGGCAGGATGCCTCCCAGCCTCGGCTCATAGGCCCTGCACCACTCCACTGACATTGGCTTGAAAGTTACCTCGAGTGGGCTCAGAATAAGGACCCTGATGAAATAGCCACGCCTTGGGTGGTGTGGGGTAAGCTACAGGGATAAAACATAGCAAACGGGGGGGGGGGGATTGGTGACTAGGAAAGGCACACAAAGCTGGGGCCGATTTCCAAGTGCAACCCGGGGATAAGGATACATGGGATGAAAATGGAAACCGGAGAAACAGTACCGCTAAACATGATATGGTGCATGCAGAAAAAAATGCAACACTGTGAGAAAAAAGGCGATACAGTATGAGGCAAAACAAATCAATTACAGAGTGGCATGCACGAAAGGGGGCGCAGAACAAGTACGGTGCAAAATAAGCGCAGTAGAAACGTTTAAGCAAAGGTGCAAAAGATGCAAGGGGAGCAAAACTTTGCACATAAAAATAGTAGAATCTGTCCGTAGAAAAAGGCACCTTGGCGCATCCTGTCTGCCAGTTCCCACCTAACTAATGTTGAATGAGGAAGTCCTAGTGGCTCTTCACGTTCCACTACCCCCTCCCTTCCTGGTGTGGTCTTTACCCTTGTATCTGTCCCTCGCTGGTTTCGCGTGGACCATCTCTGACAGCCTTTTCCACCCCTCCACCACTGTCCCTGTGAAAAAGTAGCTCCCTGGTATCTTTTTTTTTTTTTTTTCAGCTTACATATGTTTCCGTATAGCTTTTTTTCCTTTTTGGTAGGCATTGGCAGGCTGTCAGCCCTGTCCCTGCCTCCTGTTGTCTGGCATCTCGTCTCTCCCATATCTCTGGCCACCGGGAAGGGAAGGGCCAGCCCCCCTCCCCCCAGAGAACCACATCTAGATTGGGCCAGAGACTGGATGAAGGCACAGGACGGAGGTAGGAGGGCAGGGCTTCATGTAGCCCACACCAGCCATTTTTCAGGTTTCTCCCTTCCCCACTGTTGGGGCGTGCACACGCTGCAGAGTCCCACAGTGCCTGCCTGTCTTTTGGTGCCCCAGTCCTGCACTACCCTCAGGTCTCCACCTGGTGGCAGTCATTTGGCAGGAACACCAATCCACCCTCCCCTGGAAAGGAGAGCTGTCCTCCGGATGCTTAATCCACTACCTCCCCGGCCGACCCCCAGCAACCCACGCTTGCCACAGTATGCAGGTCGCCAGTGTGGCAGGAGGTAAGGTACCAGTGCCTCAGCCCTCCACGCCACTGGACCAGCTTTCAGTTTGCATTTTTATCTCTCTGGTGGTCTGTCCCTCTGGTCTCGTACTTCTCAGTCCCATCATTGCACCATCCTAGGACTTGCCTCCTCCTCTGTCATTCTCTCCCCCCCCCCAGTGAATTGCCCATTATAGAGGACTGTTGGGGCTTGTCGAGTCTCTCCAGAGCATGGTCCAGACACAGTTCTGGAGAAGAGTGCCTAATCAGTGGGAGTGGGGCCTGTGACATTCTGGCCATCATCCTGCATGGCCGCCTTCATTTTCTACTTTTCTTCCCCAGCCGTCAAACATACAGGGATGCAGGCACATGTGTGTGTGAGGCATGCATCCAGTTTGCACAAGACAGCAGCCTGCTCCCAACATCAGTCTCGTTGCCCTGCCCCCTCCCCCAACCACCCCTAGGTGACAGGCATAGAGCGGAGTGGACATCTCTCTCTCTCTCTCTCTCAGAGAGGAAAGCGGCCCCTTGGACGCCTACCTGATCCTTGTATCCCCAGCTGACCCCCATGCAAACCGAGTCTGCTTCCAAACACTAGTCGCGCATGCTATCACTGAGCCATCGCAGGTCTGATATTGCTTTTAAGTTTGCCCCTACCCCACCCCCGCCAGCTTCATGGAGTTGCCTCTGGTATTTGTGTTCCTGGTCAATATAAACAGTTATTTGTTATACACTTTATTTACCCCCCCAGATATATTTGTATGTTTCAATCATGTCCCTCTCACTCTTCTTGCCTTAAGCATGTACATAGAAACATAGAATTTGATGGCAGATAAGGACCGCTTGGCCCAACCAGTCTGCCCATTTCCCCTACCTAATGGATAAGCTGTAGATCCTAGTTAACCAGCAGCCTACTTCTTTCTACCCCCACCCCCTAGAATTGCCTCATGACTGTCCCATGCATGCTTGAATTCAACCACTGTTTTTAACTCCACAACCTCCTCTGGAAGGCCGTTCCATGCATCCACAACCCTCTCTGTGAAAAAATACTTCCTTACATTACCTCTGCACCGCCCCCCCCATCTTCAGATTGTGCCCCCTTGTTCTTGCACACCTCTTTTTTTGAAAGATGTAGCGATGTTAGGGCTAACTTTGGCAAAGCTGACAGTAACATTGAGCACAGCATGGGAAGAGTGTGGAGTGGCCTTAGATGGTTAGGAATATGTTAGGAGCTAGGCATTGTGTTTCTGAGTTGGATAAGGGCCCTAAATTTGGCTTAAAAGCTGTAAGCATCATTGTCACCACTTGCCAAGAAGAAGTGGAGGGAGGAAACTGGTGATGAATGGACAGGAGGGTAGACAAAACAATTGATGGGGGATGGAATGTTGACCTGTTGGTAACGTTGGTCCTCTACTCTCCTGATTGGAGGGACGGGAAGCCGCCTCTTTGCGTGGGCCTGTAATTAGCCCACACATTCTGGGTAAATCTTGTTCTGCTAATTATCTTGGTAATTATTAACCTGAAGTCTGAATTAGGCCACATGAAAGGAATATTGCACATAGAACTCTTTTTTTTTTGGAAGATAATTGCATTTTTTTCTTCCCCTCACAGCAAAAGGTAACTCTGATTAATTTTAAATTGCAATCATAGCTTCAAACTTACTTCCCTCCTTATTGTGGTTTCTTATCTTTCTTTTGAAAAAGAGATTTTTTTCCCCCTTTGGTGTAGATTGGTGCTGATCCTATCATAAGCTCCTTGATGCTAATCTTATCGTTTTTTTTTTTTTTCTTAGCTTTAACTTTGTATTCCTTGCTCGCAGCACCCTAGCTTTGGAGGGAGCTACCAGTCCCGTCCCCTGACGTCCACCAGTCGATGCTGACCAATACCCCTAGGACTCCCTCCCCTCCAGTGGGGCCGGTGGGGTACCCCAAAGACCAGATCCAATGTGGCCAGCGCCGTGGCTATTCGGGGGTGGAACCTGCGAGATGTCCTCCTTCATCCTGCCGGAGCATCTTTTCTCCTCCAATATGCAGCCCCCTCAGAGGCTGAGCATACAATGACGCCGGCATCAGCAACGTCAGTGAGCCGCCCACAGCTTCCGCTAGGGACCAGGCGTACGCCGACCAGTGAAGACCCCCTCCCGGAGAAGAGGCAGTCCTTGGGGCCGCTCGATCCTTCTCCCTCCCTCTCCAACCCCAGTGGCCCGCTCGTTCCCGAATGCTGGTCGTCGGCATGACGTGAGGTGTGGCGCCCAGCGCCTTAATCCTCAATGCCACCGGGCTGGCAAGATCCTCTCCATTATGAGGGGGTGTATAGGTGGGCAAGCCAGGAATTTTTCACTCTGAGCCAAGCCAGTGCTGAGCCAGGGGTCTGACTTGTCTCTACGAGCCAAAACGCGAGCAGAGCCCTGGCTACTGCAGGCTGTTCTCTACATAGCAGTTTTCACATTTCTGACACTACTTCAGCTGCTCAGGCTGACCAGAAATGCTGATTTGACCATAACTGGCTTGGCTTGACCTTGGCCCTCAATGGGTTATAGAGGTCGATCCGAGCCAGACACTAAACTCGAGCCAGGCTTGAGCCTGGTGTGGTGGTGGTAACCATTTGTCACAAGAGGGATGGGTCTATTTCTAAATTTTTTGGTTTCTTAGTTTATGCCCCCTGTCCAAAAATAGGGGTACCCCAGATCCTAAATTTTGTTTTAGAAAGGGGTTAGCAGTTCTGTCAAGGGGTAACACTTTTAACAAACAAACAAAACAAACAAACAAAAAAAATTACAAATTAGTAAAACCCTGATTATTAAAAGAAAAACTATGACATGCTGGCCGGGGGTGGGTGGGGTGGTAGCAGTTTCTACTTTAGTGAGCAAAACTAATGACTCCACCATCTTCTCAAAACAATTACAGTTCTTTTTTTATAGTTCATCAGCGGCAGGGAACATCCTGAAAAGACAGAGTGAGTCAGATTTCCAACTCCGCAACCCTAAAATGTTCACAGCTTTGGGTGGAGGCGCCCCCCCCACCCCATGACTATGCCTCAAACCAGCCTGGGGGTATAACCTCATGCCAGGGGTTTGAGGGCTGCATATTAGACCCCCTCCCCAATTGCAGTGATTATCCTTGCTGGTACATCTCACCTCCCCCCAGGGCTCCAGATAAGATTTTGTGGGACGAGAACTGTACTCCTCATTTTGAAAGTGAGGTGAGTAAAACCAAATTTACCCACATTGTGGAACGGTTTACAAAGGAACTTGAAGATGAGCTGCCCTGTTAGCCTGAATATCTTCAAGGCGCTCTAGGATCGCTGCTTGAAAGCACCTTGCAGATGTTTTCCTCACCGCTAGCCCACTAATTCCGCAACTCCCCCTTCCCATCCTGACGCTCACCATGTTTCTACCCCTGGCTCTCACTCTTTCCCTATCAACTCTTCTTTCAAACAAGTATGCTCTATATAGTAGCTAAGAGCCCTTTTAACATCTAAATTGTGTAGCCTTCTCTCTCCTGAAGAAGAATGATCAGTGAAGAAAACAGGAAGAGGCATAGACTGATTCAGGTGGAAATCTGAAACCACTTTGGGCAAGAACCTTCTATTGGTTCTAAGGACTACTTTATTCCTATGAAAGGAGATAAAATCAGGTTCCACTGACAGGGCTTGCAGTTCACTGATACGTCTGGCAGAGGTAATGGCTACTAAGAACACAGTTTTCCAAGTCAAGTACTTAAGCTGTACTGAAGACATAGGCTCAAAGGGAGGTTGCATCAATTGAGCAATGCAAACATTTAAATCCAGGGCAGGGTCTCTAAATGGGGGATTGATATGAAGCAATTCCTTGAAAAATTTACAGAACACAGGATGAGATGATAGTGAGGAAGACTTCCCCACTGACAGAAAAGCAGAGACAGAAACTTCATGGCTTCTGTGCACAGGGCCGTAGACCGCGTGCCTTCCTGCTTGTTGATATACCACATGGTGGTGGTGTTGTCTGTTCTGACTTGAACCACCTTGTTCTGCACTGACTGAGAAAAAGCTTGCAGGGCCAGAAAAACTGCCCTGAGTTCTAGGAGATTGATATGGAGAATGGATTCCTGAGGGGGACCACAGTCCCTGGGCAGTGAGGGCCCCCAGATGGGCTCCCCAGCCCAGGAGGGAAGTATCCATGGTAAGGACCACTGAATGAGACTGAGTGGCAAATGGGACCCCTTGCCTTAAATTGTCCTGATCGTGCCACCACTGAAGGGCTTGTATCAGGGTCCGAGTCACTGGGATCAGTTTGGTAAAGGAATCCTTCTTTTGGGACCAAAATGCCCTCAGATGGAACTGAATGTCCCTCATCTGGAATCTTGCCCCTTGGACCACTGCTGTAGAAGCTGCCATGTGGCCCAATAGCTGGAGGAAATGCCTTGCTGGTCGAGACACCTGAAGGCTGAAGGAAGAAGCCAGTTCTATAAGAACTCTTGCCCTTTCCAGGGGAAGAAAGGCTCTTGCTTTGACAGTATCCAGTCTGCCCCTATAAAGGTAAGGAGCTGCACTGGGTCGAGAACTGACTTTGGAAGGTTGAGAAAAAATCCTAGAGAAGTAAGCACTTGCTGGGTCACTTGCAGGTCTGACTTGACTTGGTCTGGGGACTGGCCCACTATGAGCCAGTCATCCAGATATGGAAAAATGGAAATCTTTTGCCTTCTTAGAAAGGCAACGACTACTGTCAGGCACTTTGTGAAAACCCGTGGGGCTGATGTTAGACCAAAGGGCATTGCTTTGAACTGATAGTGGCCTGAGGGCAACTCAACCCTGAGGAACTTTCTGTGGGAGCACCTGATGGGAATGTGAAGATAGGCATCCTTTAGGTCCAGGGAGGATAGCCAGTCCCCTGGCCTTAGAGAGGGAAGAATTATTTCTAGAGTTGCCATCTTGAACTTTGGTTTCAAAAGATGTTTGTTCAGGTATCTTAGGTCTAGGATGGGTCGCCACTCCCCTGTCTTTTTTGGGGGTAAGGAAGTACCTGGAGTACAGACCTTTGCCCCTGTGTAGGGTAGGAACTCTCTCTATGGCTCCTAAGGCCAGAAGAGATGAAACTTCTGCCTCTAGGGCAAGGGTTTCTGAGAGACCTGCAGGTGGAAAAGATCTGGCTCTCATCTCTGGAAATTTTTTGAAGCTGAGAACCAGTCCCTGGCTTACTACTTCCAGGATCCACTTGTCTGAGGTAATAGACATCCCGTCCTGGACAAAGTAAGCCATCCTGCCCCCTACTGGAATAGGAGAGTCGACCCGGACAGGCCTATCAGGGTGTCTGCTTGGCAGGGGCCTTAGTCTGAGGAGTGGATGCAGCCCTGCTCATCCCCCTTCTGCCTCTCCCTCTGAAGAACCTCTTCTGTGAAAAGGGAGAAGAGGCCTGTGCTTGGTAAAAAGGCCTATGAAAAGGCCTGCCCCTGCCCCTAGACTGCTGCCTTTGAGGAGTTGCCTGCCTCTCTTTGGCCTGAGCACTCCTGTAAGTGGTCCTATACTCGTCCATTTTCTTCATGTAATTCTTGGTCTGCTCCCCAAAGAGAGAATTACCCACTAGAGGAAAATCCATGGCCTTAGCCTGGGTGTCCTGTGAGAGGCTAGTACATCTGAGCCAAGCCATTCTCCGAAGAGCCACAGATGTAGCCATGACTCTTGATGACACATCATTGGAGTCCACAGCAGCATGAAACTGAACTTTTGATGCCTCAATCCCATATGCAGCCACCTCCTCCAGCTCCTTGGCTAGCTGGGGGGAGGCCTGTTTAGCCAGTGCCAGTACAGTGTTCCACCTGGACTTCTGGTACCTGGCTGTATAGGCCATATAATTTGCCTGCCTGAGTCCCAAGGAAGATGCCATGTACTGTTTTTTTGCCATGGCATCAATCTTCCTGGAATCTTTGTCTGGGGGTGTGTGAAGCCAAGGGATGTTTGCCTTGTCGCAGGCAGCAGCCTGCACTACCCCAACATGGCTGCATTGCTGGTATAAAAACTATGTATCTGAGCCTGATAGTGTGTACCTCTTGTCCATCCTTCTGTCAACAGGGGGTACAGAATTGGGAGACTTCAGCATTTTTTGTGTCTGTTTCCCAAAGGATTTGTGAAGGGGAATAGACAGTCTCCTGGACTCTGGGATGTCCATCATTTCCACATAATCAGGCTCCTCCTGATCCTCCATTGCCTCCTCCATAGGAAGCTGGAGGGTTTCAGCCACTTTTCTGTAAAACAGAAAATGGAAAGGGGACTCAGACAGCCTAGGAGGGGATACACCAGAAGGTCTGTCTGGGGAGATGTCCGGTTCCACAGGCACATCCAGACTTTCACGATCATCTTCAAACTCCCCTTCCTCCTCAAACTCTGGGTCATAAAAATCTTCATGGGTATAATCTTGAACCGGGGGAATGGACCGAACCAAACCCTTGCGAAAAGGTGCCGGATCGGTCGGAACCGGGTGAAGCAATTCCACAATTTGAATTGCTCTGGCCATTTCCTCGTCGGTCGGAACATGAACCTCTGGATCCGATCTGGTCAATTTTTCTTTGCGTTTCCTTTTTGTAGAAACAGACCCCTCAGAATTAGCTCTCCTCTTGCCTGAAGAAATATCACCCTGGTCAGAGGGCACTCCTCCTGGTTCGGTCGGAACCGAACCAGGCTGGCCATCCGGGTCAGCGGACTTCTCGGCCTCCTTTTCCCTCAGTCTGCCTAATCTCTTTTCAAGGGTAGATTTAGGAAAATGTTTACAAATTTGGCAGTCTGAATTGAGGTGTTCAAACCCCAGACAATTAACACAGGTGGTGTTGGGTCGGTCTTAGCAAGGACCTCCCCACACTCACTGCAGTGTTGAAACCCAGTGGGCCCGTTTTTTTTCTTGGGTTTATCAGACATGGCCAACCTAACCAGACTTACCTTTTTTATGGCAACCGCCAGGCAAGACTCCCTTATCGGTTCCTAACCATGTCACAGGTGTTGGAAAAAAACGTTCAAAACATGGTTTTCTTTAGAACTGATAAGGACCAGTAACCACACTCTAAAGTAAAACACAAGGATTCAATACAAATGATCGGTTAAGCTGAACCGATCTAATACTTTTCAATTTCCACACAGAAAACAGAACAAAACCTATCTAGTACTCACGGTACCACAGACAGAGACTGAACCGACTATGTGGAAATAAATTCGGTAAAAACTGACAACTTAACCGAGACTTTAACCAACTTTCGAACCGAGCTGAAGGAGAAATCTCTTAAGCGACTGTTCAGTGAGGCGAAGTAAAGAATCTGACGGTTGGATTTCAAAAGACTCCAGACAGAGACCTCAACCGAGCTCAAGACCAGCATTCTATGCTCTGCATAGAAAGTTAACCCTTTGTTCGGGGCAGTTTAAAGGCTGGGGCTAACTGCAATAGTCAGAATACAGCAAGACTCCATTAGAAGAAACATAATTACTAAGATGAGGAATTTTTTCTGTTGCACCCACCCTTCCCTGTCCACTCCAGCCTGGCTAAACTCCCACCCAACCCATAGCAGTGTCCCAATTATCTACCCCTCCTCCGTCATTATCATAATAAACAAGTACACGACAGCCATCGTCACTTTCTGTGGTTTTAGCTCAATTTTTCCCCCAGTCGTCGGTAATATATCCCTACTCTTCTTTACCTCTCTAACCTGCCACCCCATACACGGCCTCTTTCCCCTATAGCTTTAGTTGCTGGCTGCCTCACTCAAAAGATCTCTGCTTATAACCCCTGTATGCCTATGGTTGATTGTGCATCTAATGGATTCTTCAATTGTAAAATAATGCTTTTTTTTTTTTATTTCAACCTTGTACTGTATACACTGTAGATACTTTTTCTTCCTTGTTTATTATTGCTTTTTGTATACCTGTTTCTGTACTGTACTTTGATGTATTCATGACCAGGTCCACCTTGCAAATGAGCCTTTCTCAGTGGTGCCCACCTGGATAAATAAAGATTTTGATTGATTGATTGGTGGTCTCCTGGAGCCAGCAAAAGTATGGAGTGAGCCTGAAAGGGGCTAGAATGGCAGGTATGGGGTTATATCCCCAGCCTCCTACAGTTGAATAAAGAGAATTAACAAAAAGCAAACAAAAAAAAGACAAAATACAGCACAAGGTGAACAACTTGAAGACCAGAATTGAGCAATAAATCATTTTCCCCCTTACCATCCCCACACACGGGACAGTAGAGCAAAAATAAGCATGGTAGCTAGCTCCCTATGAAGGCCCATGCGACCTGCACCATGAGTCAAGTCCCAAAGTGAATCCAGAGTGCCCCTGATGGTGCAAGGAGAGGTATATTGAACCCAAAATCAAATGAGCGACATAAACTGTAGCCTCCCTCCGCACTATCAAGGCCAGTAGTCATTTCAGAATCTCCGTCACAGACTCATACATGATATCTTTAGTTAACATAAAATGCGTCAGTATATAACTACTTAATGATCTCCGTCTCAGAAAGAGGCACTACTCAGTTAGTTAAAGGTGAACACCTGTACCTCCCAACATTCTACCCCCAATGCAGAACCCTCTCTATTAGGCTTTTAAGCCCCCCAAATCGTTTTTTTATTACTTTTCTGCTGTAATACTTAATTCAGTCAGGGGGCTGTAATGTAAACACCCCCGGAGCTACATAGTGCCATTTTACATTCTCGGCATGGTACAGTGCCGCTAACTATATCACTTTATGCCGTGATCGGTGCTATGCTGAGAATGTGAAATACCGCCACACAGGTCCGGGGGAGTTTATATTACAACCCCCACACTGGATGAAATATTACAGCAGGCAAGTGGAAAAAAAAAAAATATATATATATATATATATATATATTTGTGTTTGTTTTCTTTTGTGTGTGGTTTAGAAGTCTAATCAGTGAGGGGTTGCTTTGGGGGTAGGGTGATGGGGGACAGTCATTCTCCTTTAAAGATACCATACCTGCATCTACTCATTGGGGAGTTGTACTGAACGTTTTCAGTAGCATTGCCTTGTGCTGAAATGCTGCTTGGGGTTTATTTTTTTATCCTTTGGTGACCCAGTAAGGCCCACTAGCCACAAGTACCTGTTTTTAGGCGCAACCCATGAGCACTGGGGAAGTTAAGTGACTTGGTCAGAGTCGCACAGTATGCAGGTGGAGGTTGTGGGAACCAAACCCACGTCTGCTGGATGTACGTTGCTCATTCACAGCAAGTTGCTCTACCCTCTAGGCTATACTGCCAGCACTGGCCGGACATAAAATACATCACTGTGTTGTATACGTCAGATATGTGCTGGCTTAATAGAAGATATCAAAACCACCTTCATTTGTTGTACTTGACCTCTGTTGATCTCACTCATAGCTTGGCCACTCGTGAGGTCAGAGACTACGTACAGCTCATAAAAATATATCTCTTATGTATTTTAGTAAGCCAGCACATATTCTATATATAATGTAGTTTTTTTTTTTTTTTTTTTTTGAGAGGATGTATATCTGTGCTCCTAGCACTTCTTCAGCACCACACTCTCATGCCCACTTTGTTGTCTCCCACAGGACTTGCTAGCTACAGATCCACTGCCCCAGGCTCCTCACGGTTCCTTAGGTGTCACCAGTGGCTCCTGGCATTACTTTTGGGGGCCTCCTCTTGCAGGCTCTAGGGAAGCAGCTGCTGGAACGGTGGGTGGTGCTGGTCGAAGGGAGAGGTGGGGCTGGATCACACGGTGGGGGGGCAGTGGCATGGGGGAGCCTCGATGGCCATCAGCTAGCATGTCATTCAAGTTTTTCTCCATTTTCTGAGTTGCACCCACCACCTACATGTGTGCATGCTGCGATGTCCGGGGGGGCCAGCACGTGCTGACACACATGGTCGCCTATGTTGCCGACCAACAGGAGGTTAGAGTAATGAGTTGTGAATTAACTTGTTACATCCAGCAGACAAGGGTTTGATTCCCACAATCTCCACTTGCATACTGTGTGACTCTGAGCAAATCACTTAACCTCCCCAGTGCTCTTGAAAACAGGCGCCTGTACCTAGTGGGCCTTTCCTGGTTACCAAAGAATAAAAATAAAAAAATAAAAAGTTGCTTTCTTACCACACTGTTGAGTTGTAGACCCACATGTCAGAACTGTACATATGCAGAATGCAGTGGTTGCATGCAGGTTATTGGGGGAACCTCAACAAGTTAACACCAAAAGTACAGGACAAACAGAAGATCTTATCAAAATTAAAAAATAAAATGTGTAGTGCATAATAGTTTCTGAGAGACAAATGCTCCAGGCTTTGGGTAGCACACAGTTTGTGTCCGTGGCGTATTGGGGGAGCCTCTGTCAGCTTGGGAACATCCTATGCACAGCCATGGATAAGTGAATTAGAACCCACTTCACCTGGGAGAGGGAATGTTAGCCAGGATATATATGTGTGTGTGTTTGTCGTGTGTGTGTGTTTGTCATGTGTCTTTGCTTTGTGTGTTTTGTGTTTATCCTTTTGAAATGTGCCACTGGATCTTTTTTTAATCATTATCTTGAGTTGCTTCTTCAGTTTTTTTCCTGCACCCGCCCACCTCCTGCCCCTGTATGCCTGCCATGACTCATAGGTCCGGATCAATCCACATCTGAAACCATGCACCCTGTACACCATCGAGTGGGATCTGATGAGTGGGCCTGGTGTTGATGCCTCTGTGTCCTCCCACCAAAGTGCCCTTCCCCTGCTGTCCACTGGGGTATGCAGGTGAACCAAGAAGTTCAGTGCAAAACAGCCCATCCAACTGCACCACTAAGGGGAAACTGTTTGCAAAGAAAGACAGAAGACATTCAGCCCAATGGCGCAGAGGGGTGAGATGCATTGAGCGTCTTATCTCTCCCGTACTGGTGACCCAGGCTTGGGCCGCTGGTGGTCAGCCAGGGAGCGAGGGCTGGGAGAGGATTAAGCAGCTGCTTGGCAGCTCTCCTCTCCTGGATTTGGGAGGCAAGCCTTCCTGGCTCTTGACTGCCACTGAGTGGAGGCTCAGTGGCAGTGCTGAGCAAATGGGTGGGGCTGGTGCTAAGCAGGGGGTGGGTGGAATAGGGTCACCGGCGTGCATGTGTGACCTTGTTTGTCGAGGCCCTGGGGAGATGGGGGAGAAAACCATGGGAAAAGCACCATGTACTCTCCCCCGTTGCTGTATGTGATGGCCCTCTGAGGTCTCTCAGGTCCTGCACCATGTGGATCCCTGCTGGTGCAGCGGCAGACAGGACTGGGAGACCCCAAGCCAGGGTCCAAAGACAGGCGTAGGTGTTGACGGACAGGCAAAAAGATCAAGGTGGGTTGGAGAAAGGCAGACGACTAGCTGGGTGGAAAAGTGCTTTCTTTGGGCTGTCTCTTTCCAGCTGCACTGCAGCCGGCTTGGTGGTGGTGGTGGTGGTGATGCATGGTGTTGGTTGACTAGGCTCTGCAGCTTATCCATTAGGTGGAGAAATAGGCAGACTAGGTGGGCCAAATAGTCTTTATCTGCCATCAGATTCTGTGTTTCTATGTTTGGAGGTGCAAACCCACGATCCCCTGAATGGAAGGTGGGCACCTTAACAATTGGGCCACTGCAGCAGCCCAGCCATGGCATCATTTTTTTCCTTCAAGTATTTCTGCCCCTTGATGTCGACTCTTTCCCTTCTGCCCTGGGTCTCCTCAGCCCTGTAACAAACCTTCTCTAGGACAACTCCACATGTATTCTCCTCCCCCTGATGGGACCACAGTGGATGGCCAGTCCAAAACTCAATCCAGGCACTAGTCTGGGGTGCAGGACCTGGTGGTGGGTGGACCCAGAGGCACCAGCCTGCTGCAGCTGGGGTTTTTCCTTGACCGGTGGTGATGGTGATGTTACAGGTTTGGGGCATGGTGAGACTTTAGATTGCTTTCTTATGTTGCACTCACCATGACCCAAACTCGTGAGAACATCATAGGGCAGGTTCCTCGCCCTTTGGGTTGAAATACAGATGAGGCGCACTGATAAGTTCTGGAAAGGACTTGGAGCATGGCAGTTGGGGTTCAGTACCAGAAAGTGCAAAATCATGTGCCTAAGGCGTAGGAACCCAGGAGCTGAGTGTATGATGGAAGGAGGTGCTGACGGTCACTAAGCAGGAAAGGGACCTTGGGGTTATCATGTCTGATGACCTCAGAGTGGCAGTGCAGTGAGACACACAGCAGTGAGTATGACCAGTGTGATGCTGGGATGCATAGGGAGTCTTATCTCCAGCAGGAGGAGGGAGGTGGTATTGCCACTGTATTGCTCGCTTGTGAGACCCCAGCTGGAGTATTGTGTCCAGTTCTAGAGACAGCACCTCAGAAAGGACATAGACAAGGTGAAAGCAGTCCAGAGGAGGGCAGCTAAAATGACGCGGGATTTTGCATCAAAAGCCCTATGAAGAGAGACTGAGGGCTCTAAACATGTACACCCTTGAAGAGAGGAGAGCAAGAGGGGACATGATAGAGACATACAAGAAGTACCTCACTGGGTGAACAGTGCAAAGGGGGAGTCTCTTTCAAATCCTGGATGGGCGTGCAGTGAAGCTGAAGGGGGAATGGAGTTTTATACAAATGTGAGGAAGTACTTCTTAACTGAATGAGTGGTGGACATCTGGAACAGACTTCCAGATGAAGTGGTGGAGGCAAAAATGCTAGTGGGCTTCAAGTATGCATAGGTTGGACATAAGGGAATATTTGTAATTGGGCAGAGAGGATCGAGGGTCAGCAGAGACATACTAGGCAGGGACCATCTGGGCAGATTTGGATGGGCCAGGCGGTACTATTCCGATGACAAATTCTGTGTTTCTGTTTTTACAGATAAAAAAAACATGCCTGTGTCTTGTGTTTTCAGGCTTCCCAGGTTGTGTGAGAAGCAGTTTAGTACCATACACCCATGCTTAAAGCAGAACCAGTTCCTTTCATTGTGATTTGCATATACTTCCCATGATGCTTTGCATTTTTGGGGGGGGGATATTGTGATTGTGTACTTTTTGTTTCACATTGTTGCCCATCTTATTCTTTTTGATTACTCGAGTTTCGCTGTCATGGTTTATGATTTCGCAAGGACCCCTTGAAGGAAACACAGCCTTGTTGTAGGTCGTTGTCCATCTGTTACTCTGTTGATTACTCAAGGTGATAAAATGGGTTCCGAAAATCAAGTATTCTGAGTCATCAAAACCGGTCACCTGACCATGGATTAATCCCCTGTAAACCCACAGTTGCCATGCTGCACTACAAAATCCTGAGTCACAGCAATGTAAAGGGACCTTATCAATCAATCAAACTTTATTTTTAAAAGGCGCTTTTCTCAAAACCAAAGCGCCTGTACAATTTCATAAAACAATAAATAAACCAAGTTTAAAACTAACATAAATCATTAAAAGCTATACTAAAAAGGTGTGTCTTCAAAGCTCCTTTAAAGCTTAGGACAGTCGGGCAATTTTGCATCCTGACGAGGTAGAGAATTCCACAGGGTCGGAGCCATAAAACTAAATGATCTAGCCCCTGAAGTTTTCAAATGAACCCTGGGAATCTCTAGCAATCCCTCATCAGTGGATGGAGGCGGGAAGGACAGTAGGGCACAGGGCTCTTTCAGGTAAGTAGGTCCCTGATCGTGTAGGGCTTTATAGGTCAGCAAACCGACCTTGAAGGTGATTCGCCAAAACACTGGCAGCCAGTGCAGTCCGCGGAGCACAGGCATTATATGGCTGGATCTGGAACAACAACCTGGCCGCCGCATTCTGCACTAGCTGCAGACGGGGAAGTTCAACCCCCGATAGCCCTAGGTACAGGGAGTTGCAATAGTCAAGACTGGAGGTAACGAAAGCGTGGATCAACGTTGGAAGATCCTTTGGAGGAACCAGGTGCTTCACCCTGGCGATGTTCCTCAGATGGAAAAAGGAAGTTTTGACCACCTCTGACACCTGAGATTTAAGCGTCAAGCGGTCGTCAATTATTACGCCAAGATTCTGCACCTGATCTGAGGTCGTCAGCTGAACACCCCCAAGCCATAAGCCTGAGGGCAATCCATCCGGCAGACCCGCCTCACAGTGACCCTTGTCCACAACCAACACCTCAGTTTTCTCTGGGTTTAACCTCAGCCAACTCCCATTCATCCAGTCTTGGATCTCGGCAAGGCAGTTATTAAATACTGACAAGGCAGCATCCTGGCCGGGCACAAAAGACATATACAGCTGGGTATCATCTGCATAGCAATGAAAACCCAAACCGTATAGTCTAATAATCGCTCCCAACGGCAGCATATACACCGCAAACAACATAGGCGCTAGAATAGAACCCTGCGGTACCCCACAGGATAGGGAGACTGATGCCGAGGAAAAAATTCCCGACACCACTCTCTGAGTCCTACCCTCGGGGTAAGATCGAAACCACCTGAGGACCGTATCAGATAATCCACAGATGGACCGCAAACGCTCTAACAGCACACCATGGTCAACAGTGTCAAATGCTGCAGAGAGAGATTGAGAAGTACCAAGATAGAACAGGTCCTACGATCTCTCGCTATTAGGAGGTCATTTAGTACCTGAACAAGTGCTGTCTCAGTACTATGCCTTTTCCTAAGTCCGGACTGGAGAGAGTCGTAGATATTGTTGTTGGTCAGATGACCATCCAACTGCACTGCAACCACCTTCTCAATAACTTTACCCACAAAGGGTAAGTTAGAGACTGGTCTGTAATTTGCTAGACAATCTGGGTCTAAGGAGGACTTCTTTAATAGAGGCTTAACTATAGCCTCTTTAAGGGGTTCTGGAAAGATCTCCCTCTCCAAAGACTTCCAGACTATCAAAGCCAGGACTAGGCTGATTTTATCCACACAATCCACTAAAAAGCTTGTGGGGCCAGGGTCCAAATCGCAGTTGGTCGGTCTCAACGCTCGGATGATCATCACAATATCATCGATTGTGGGGAGGCTGAAGTCAGACCATACAAACTGAGTGTTCGACATCTCCTGTCGGCCATCACTGCTCCCATTGGAGAGGGAAGAACGGACGTCCGATCTGATTTTGGCAACCTTATCTGCAAAGAAGAGAGCAAACTCCTCACACCGTTCTGGAGAAAAAGTTCTTCTGGGCTGAAGACAGACTGGATTGCACAGTCTGTCCACAGTCTGAAAGAGCTGAGCTGGTCTATTCTGTGCAGCCGCTATCTCTCTGGACAGGAATTCTGCCTTCTTACGAGAGATTGCGGATTGATAGGCCATATAATGGTCCATCAAACTAAGTTTGTCATCATCCAGACGGACTTCCATGGCGCCTCGGGAGCCAGTCCTACCCTCCCTCAACTCCCTCCACCGTTCTCATCGAACCAAGGAGACCTAGGGCGAAGAGTGAGAGGACGAATGTGAACAGGTGCAATAGAATCCAGGGCCCCTGTCACCGCCTTATTATAGGCATGTACCAGGTCGCCTGGATCCGAGCAATCTATCAGTAGGCCCGATAGGTCCAATACCGCCATCAGGTCATCCGGGGACACACCCGTTAAAGGGCAGTACCGAACTATCTCCGAAGGGGCTGACCTAATAGGGGTGGCCTCAAAACTGAACCTAATGGAGCGATGGTCGGACCATCCGACCGGTTCCACCACCAAGTCAGATATCCCCATCCCCAGAAGGAACACCAGGTCCAATGAGTGTCCACCAATATGGGTCGAGGAGGAAACAACCTGTGTGAAGCCCAGTGATATCATTAACTAGAGGAAGTCTTGACCAAAACGTGAGAGTTCATCATCGACTCAAGCATTGAAGTCCCCCAGAACCAACCATCTGGGGGACCCCAATGTCAGGTCGACAGTGAAGTCTGCGACTTCCTGCAGGAAAACATTCTCGTCACCTGGTGGGCGGTATACGAGAAGTATCCTGCACCCCACACCCTCACCCAGAATACACTCAAAGGATCTGGTGACTCCCACTGGAGTACCTCCACCAGGCCCAGTTCTGACTTAAAACATATGGCAACGCCCGCGCCCCTACGATCCTGCCTCGGGCGGTGTATCACCGAGTACCCGGCTGGAACTGCTGCTGCTAAAACTGGCCCAGCATTTTCATCCAGCCAAGTCTCGGTGATGCATGCCAGGTCAGATGACCCAACAAGATCGGCTATAATGGCCGTCTTGTTTTTATTAGACCTGGCGTTGCACAACACCGCCCGAGTAGGATGAACCTCTGAAGATGACCACCTTACCTGCTGATCATAATCAGAACCCTTGGGTATGGGCACCAAACAGGGAGATCCCCTTTCCTGCGCCCATTTCGCCCCAGGGCGTCTCCTTGACCCCACTATCCCTATCTGCCCGCTCCTTTCCATTCCCCGCCCCCCAATCACTCCACCAGAGAAACATGTAAAAACTACACCTATGGCATCCTCATTTGGATAAACCTGTTAGACTGAAGAACTATTTTATTACAAATGCATGTAAACAGTGTTTTTTATGTGTGTATGTATGTATATATATATATATATATGTACACACTATGTATATGCGTGTGTGTGTGTGTATATATTATATATATATATATATATGTTTAGGTCAGCCTCTAAAATAAAGTTGCCTATTTTATAAGCGAATTAAGCCCACTCCAGGGCATGGGTTTACTGAACATTAGTCCACGCCTGGATGGTTGAAGGCACTCTGCCTGCAGCCTTATACATCACACACACCCCTCCCCCCGCATGAATTAATACTCAGTAGACTCATGCCCTGTTGTGGGTTAATCCTTACTTGACTCTCATGGTTTATGATGTCACAAGTAACCCCTTGATGGTAACACAGCTTGTTGTAAATTATCGCTCATGTCTTCTGTTAATTATTCGAGCGTCACTCTTGTTGTTTATATCATCACAAGGATCTGCTCAATGGGAACGCTGCCTTGTTCTACTTTGTCACCCGTTTTATTCTGTTGATTACAGTCTTCACTCTCATTGTTGTCGATGTGACAAGAATCTTTTTGATGAGCACAGAGCTTTCTCATACTTGGTTGCCTGTCACTCTGTTGATTACTCAAGATTTACTCTCGGGTTTATGATGTCACAGAGAGTCCCATCAGTGGGAACGCAGCCTTGTTGTGAACCATTTCTGATCTATTTTTCTGTTGCTTAATCGAGCTTTGCTCTTGTGGTTACGGTTTGACCCTGGATGGGAACACAGTCTTGTTGTATATCGTTGCCAGTCTGTTCAGGGCTTGAAATTCACTGCGGTTCGGTGTTTTGTGTCTACCAAAAATTATCTATGGAATGCCAGATAATGTCTTCTGGTAACCCGCTTTGAATACCACTTCCCCCCACCCCAATTTGAGGAGTGACCACCACAGTTTTTGTTTCAGGCATGTCTGCATGAGATTTGTGACACTTTTCTGTCATTTTTGTGCTTTTCCTTGCCTGCATTCATTAGGTTTCCTTCCTGGTTGAGTTTGCCTGGCAACCACTCAAAGTCGCTTGGAAAAACGCATGGGTGCATTCTCATTTTCAGCCCCATCATGCAGTTTGGTGCCGATCACATTGTAGCACAGCCAAGACTCTCGTAGACCTCCACCCAGCAAATTCCATTGGTCATTACTGATGTCTCTTACTGCACTCGGTATTAGCCTCACTCACAACACTGTCCATGTAACAGACAAAAAATGCAGTTGACCTTCAATGGCTTTTTGTATTTTATTTGTTACAAGAGGCTAATTGTATGCACGCACTACCAGCTTGCAGGTCTACTAGGGGGATGGGAAATTATTTAACCAGGAAAGGCACACTAAGCCAAAGCTTGTTTCTAGGGACGTGGATATGTTGTTCAATCCACACTGTCTGGCAGGTTCCTTGCCACTTTAAATTTTGCCGGAAGGTCTTCAGGCTGGCCCCTCCCACCCACCTGGGTGGTAAAACCCTCGGCTCCGCCCCATGACGCCAGATCTTCCTTACCGCTTGGATGCTCAGGTTCCCTCCTTAGCGCTCTGCGTTTTAGGCCTGGATCCACACTCTTTGGAATTTCCAAAACTTATTTTAACATTTACAAGACTTCGGACTTCGTCTTCCCTCACGGCTGCAATGGACAGATCGACTCCTGGCTTCCGTCGGTGCCCGTGTGGGCAGGAGATGTCCCGGACCGATCCGCACTCCGCATGCGTCTACTGAGAGGGGCTTGGTTATGACTCACAGGTTTGCGAATTGTGCAAATCCTTTTCAGCTTCAGTCTTGGAGGACCATGCTGCCAGACTTCTTCTCGGGCAACCCGAAAAACAGTATCCGCTGGTCAAGTTTAAGGAGGCCCTTTGGGTGGTGTCGCTCCGCAGAACAGTTGGAGCAGTTGATTGCCCTCGAGGAGGAGGCGGCCCAGGCCGCTTTTTCTTCTTCCTTCTCCTCGGCCATAGCATTTATCCTACTCTCTTTGGGCTCCTTCTACCCTGCTTCGTTTAAGGAGCTTTGCTAGTCCCTCTCCACCAAGGGAGAAGGGCCATCGGGACATTCCAGTCGGTCCAAGAAAAAGGACTCTCTGAGGGTAAGTCCCACCATCAACGTTCGTGGGAGAGATCCCCTTCACCAGACCGTCGACTCTCGGCTTTGGTCGAGGTTGCGGTTGCGGCTGCAGCTGTTGGCTTCAAGGTGCCCTCGTCAGGTCTGCCGGCCGAGACATCCGTCGACATGGTCGAGATTTTTCCCTCGACCCATTGGACGGTTTGTCGACTGGAGAAGCTGACAACCCTACTTCACCGGTTCCCCCAGTGGAAACCGAGGACTTGCCTGTGCCTCCTCTGCCGGAGTCCCCGGTTAAGGTCCGTGCACTGAGGGTGGAGTGGGTTTCCCCCGTCCCCTCTCTGACCCACCCTCGGAACCCCGGAAGGTCTCGGTCTTGGTCCTCTTCCAGGTCCAGGTCCAGCCGGTCCCGCTGACGTCGGCGGTCTCTGTCTCAGCACCATGGAAAGTGGCATCACCGCTCATCCTCATCATCCTCTTCGTAGGATAGGTTCCGGCGCAAGCTGCGTCGGCGCTACGAGGATTTAATGTGGCAGCAGCTCTTATTGTCTGGAAATAAGCCGAGTCAGTCGCCTTCTCTGGCCATTAAGTGGCTGTCACCGGAGCGGCTGAAACAACCCCTCGTAGTGGTCGAGGAGCCGACCCCGGCACCGGTGGTTCGGCTGAAGCCGGCTGCTCCACCCATTGTTGTGGAACCTCCGCCTTCACAACCGAAGACTGGGGCCCCGACCAATGATTCTCGGTCGGGTCAGGGCTTGCCCCACAGGTTGTCGGTCACCCTCACTCCTGATCGACCTCAGCAGGTGGAAGGTGGCTCAGGCACTCGGCAGCTGTTTGCAGACTCCTCAGAGTCTGACGACGACTCCTCTCTTTTCTCCAGGCTGCTTGACCTGGAGTCTGCAGGGGGCCAGTCGGTGGACAAGAGCCCATCCTCGTTTTTAGGTTTGCTTTGGCTCATCTCGGAGTCCACTGAGGTGCAGCTCGAACCCGTTTCAAAATGCGCCAAGTATCCCCTCACGGAGATACTGGACCGAGGGGATTCCCCCACAGAGGCCTTTCCTGTGGCTGAAGCCATTGTTGGCCCGGCCCTGGAGTTGTGGCAGCGGCCAGCATCTTGTCCCACGCCTTCGGCCAGGATGGCTCCAAAGTATGCAGTCCTCAATGGCTCACTCTCTGGTTTCTCGGAGCACCCCTCCGCGGAGGGGTTAGTGACCGATGGCGTTTTCTGGCGCTCCGGGAACGCTCGAGACGTGGACAAACCGCCCGATAAGGAATCCAAAAAGCTGGATTACACGGGGTGGAAGGTTTACGCTGCATCCTCTCTAGGTCTTCGTCAGGCTAGCTCGGCCATTCTGATGGCACATTTCTCACACCCCCTTATGGGTTCCCTGGATGAGGAGATTCCTCATCTCCCGGCTGACCTTCAGACGACGGGCAGGCAGGTGCGGGATCAGGGAAGGGCGGTGGCAAAACAGCAGCTCCAAACCTCGTTGGACATAGGTGATTCTTGTGCCCGATCAGTAGCAGCCCCAGTGGCCATGTGCCGCAGAGCTTGTCTGCGGATCTCCACCTTCATGGCGGACACCCAACACAAGCTGGCAGACGTTTTCTTCCTGGGTACCAACTTGTTCGGGACGGGGGTGGATGGCCATCTCCAGAGGATTGAGAAGTCCAATGCCACCTTGGACTCTGTCACGTCTGCCCAGAAGGACAAAGGCCGCCAGCAGCAGTGTAAGCCCTTTCGCCCTTCCACCCCTGCGGCACGTCCGGTCCAGCAGCACCAGGCCCAGCAGGCACACACTTGGCGCCCTAAGGCCAAGTCTGCTACTTCCTCCAGTAGGAAGCCTGGAGGCAAGGGTCCAGGAGGTTCCTCAGCGGGCCCTTCCTCCAGGTCTGCCCAATGGACGGGTTGAGGGGTGTCACCCCCAACCTCGTCACTCCTCCCCGGGTTCCCCCCCGTGGGGGGTGGCTCCGCCACTACTTTTCCGCCTGGTCTGCTATCACCACGGACCGCTGGGTGCTAGAAGTGGTAGGCAGGGGTCTGCCTCTGGAATTCGAGCAGTTTCCTCCCTGTCGAGCTGTCACTCCTCCGAGGGCTATGGGTTCGCAGCCTCTCTGTCAGCTCGTCCAGGCAGGCGGTGCCTGTCCTCAAGCGGAGGTATCAGCGGTGGCAGACCTCCTCCAGACCCAGGTTTGTGTCCACGTGCTTCCTGGTCCCAAAACGGACGGACGGGGCTGGCGCCCATTCTCTCTTTTTTTTAAACTTTATTCCTCCTTACCGCACCGTCGCTCCACTCATTCAGACACCCTCAGTTTTTGCCATCCACACGTCCCACGGTACACCCAGGAGTCTGCTCCTAGAGTGGTCGCCTGCTCAATGAATCCCTAGGTATCCCAGTACACCCCGGGGCGAGGCGGGGAAGGAACTGCCCCATCCTCCCCCTAACAATGGCAGAGCTGGCGATTCACATTGGAGTCTGCCCCAGTGAGCACCTGGTAACGTGGTCTGGCATTAGAGTCGTCACCTAGGAGTGACGGGTTCCATTTTCTCCTCTTCTGCCCTATCCCCTGTAGTGCCGGCACACTGGGAGAGCCAGTGAGGAGACATGCGTACACACGCCGCTCCTCCCCGGGCTCTCGGCCAGTACCGCCCCTTCCCGCTGTGTGTCCCGACCCGCATCGCCATTACCAGGTTCGGCCAGGAGGTGGTGATAGAGCAGCAGGACGGACTAGTAACCCTCCCCCAGAGAGGGAGAGCTGCCATTGGGCGCTCAGTCTCTCTCTTCCCCTGCTGACCCCCGACAGCCCGGGCTCGTTCTCGAACCTGGGTCGCCGGCATGGAGCGAGGTGTGGCATCCAGCGCTTCAACCCTCAGCGCCACCAGGCCGGCCTGGCGCCCCATTCTCAACCTGGACGACCTGAACAAGTTCCTAAGGCAGCGCACCTTCAGGATGGTCACTCTGGGTCAGATCATTCCATCCTTGGAACTAGGTGTGTGGTTTTGTTCTCTGGACCTTCAGGATGCGTACTTTCATGTCCCAATTCGTCCGTCTCATCAGCGATTCCTCCGCTTCCGAGAAGAGGGATCTCTTTACGAGTTCCGGGCCATGTCCTTTGGCCTCTCTCCAGCTCCCAGGGTCTTCACCAAATGCATGGCAGTGGTGACAGCATTCTTGCGGCGCCGAGGGGTCCAGGTGTACCCTTACCTGGACGACTAACCGATTGCAACACCCTCCAGGTTGGAGGTGGAGCGGTCCAGGGATCTGGCCCTCCAGGTCTGCTCTCAGATTGGCCTCCTCATCAACAAGGTCAAGCTGGAACTCGTGCCATCACAGGTGATTTAGTTCATCGGGGCAGAGCTTGACTCTCATCGAGCCAGAGCCCGGCTCCCGGCGGTCAGGGTTGAGGTCCTTTCCTTCTTTGCTCAATCATTTCTGGTTGGGCAGTTGCACCCTGCCCGGGACTTCTTGCGCCTCCTGGTCCTCATGGCAGCCTGCACCAGCGTGGTCCATTGAGCCCGCTTGCATATGTGTCCCCTGCAATGGGGGCTGGCCCGCCAATGGTCACAGTGTTCCGGTCATCTGGACCAGCCAGTGACGGTGACCCAGGAGATGTGGGACGGCCTACAGTGGTGGCTCATTCTAGCTCATCTGCAGGAGGGTATCCCATTTGTCCACCCAGAGCAGACGGTCACTCTGACGACCGACGTCTCTCTGGGGTGGGGTGCCCATCTGGGGAAGCTCAGGGCCCATGGCCTCTGGTCCCCTCAGGAATCTTGATGCCACATCAACCTGCTGGAGCTCCGAGCTGTGCGTCTAGCTCTCACCGCCTTCGCTCTGTTTGTACGGGGTCAAGTGATTCAGGTCCAGACGGACAACACCACGACCATGTACTACCTGAACCGACAGGGCGGGATGCACTCCTTGCCTCTGTGCATGGAGGCTTTCCACACATGGTCTCTCGTGATCGGCCTGGAGGCGGCTCTCCTAGCCATCCATGTGGCAGGAGCCTCCAACAGTCTGGCTGATGCCCTCAGCCGGATAGGCGCTGCATCTCATGAGTGGTCTCTCCTGCTGGAGGTAGTACAAGATCTGTTCTCTCATTGGGGCACCCTTCAGGTGGACCTGTTCACCTCCAGGGAGAATGCGAAGCTGAGGCTGTTCCATGCATGCCCCCCCCCCCCAGCAGGGCTCGCTGCAGGGGGATGCCTCTCGAGGCCATGGACCCTGGGCCTCTTCTACACCTTCCCTCCATTTCCCTTGATCCACAAGATGCTTCTCAAGGCGAAGAGGGACAAGGCGCAGGTGATTCTAACAGCCCCAGACTGGCCCCGCAAGTTCTGGTATCCAGATCTCCTCAGCCTCCGCTCCAGGCTCCCGAGGCGGCTTCCAGCCTGCCCGGACCTGATCTCAGTCAACAAGGGGAAGGTTCTCTGTCCGGACCTTCAATTCCTGCACCTGATGGGCCTGGTTGCTGACTGGTTAGAGTTCCAGGCCTTGGGTCTTTCCGACGTGGTCCTCAATGTCGTTGAAGTGTCCCGTAAGGAGTCAACCGGAAAATGCTATGCCTTTAAATGGAAGACATTCTTCATTTGGTGTCAGGATAAGGGGTTGGACCCTTCTTCCTGTCCATTGGCTAGCATTTTGGACTACCTGTGGTCCCTTTCTCAGCTAGGGCTTTGGTCTGCGACCCTTAAGGTGCACCTTGCAACCATCTCTGCTTACCGGGCGCGGGCCGGCAAGCAGTCGGCGCAGGAGAAGGTGGTCGGGCGCTTTTTCAAAGGCCTTGATCACATATCCCCTCCGTTGCGAGAACCTCCACCTCCATGGGACCTACTACTGGTATTGGCTAAGCTCATGGGCAAGCCATTCGAACCGATGCACAGGTGCGATATCTCCCACTTGTCGTGGAAGACCACCTTCTTTGTGGCTATAACGTCTGCCAGAAGGATGGGAGAGCTCCAGGCGCTTTCCATCAAGTCTCCTTATCTGATCTTCCACAGGGACAAGGTTGTCCTGCGCCCCCACCTGAAATTCCTTCTGAAGGTGGTGTCGGAGTTTCACCTTAACCAGGTGTTGACTCTGCTGGTGTTCTACCCCAATCACACCTCTAATGCTGAATATAGGCTCCATACATTGGACCCTAGAAGAGCGCTCTCTTATTATAAGGAGTGAACGGCTGAAGTTCGGGGAGAGGTTCACCAGCTGTTCGTCACCTACGCTGAAGTCGCACCTGCAGTCAAGCGGACGATAAGCAGGTGGGTCACCTCCTGCATAGATCTCTGCTATAGGTTGGCGGGCATGGAGCCTCCCAAAGGAATAAGAGCTCATTCTACCCGCCATACCGCTGCTTCAGTGGCTGCTTCTAGGGACGTCCCTATCCAGGAAATCTGCAGGGCTGCTACCTGGAAGTCAGCACACACCTTCATTTCCCCTTACCACATTGACCTTGAGTCACGCCGGGATGCTGGTTTTGGGACCTCTGTTTTCCAGTCCTTATTCCCTAAATAGGGGGTTTGCACCTTGCCTCCCTCCTCCCGGAGAACTGCTAGGGGTTTGCCAGTGTGGATAGAACAACATATCCCTGTTTCTAGAAATACAGGTTACTCACCTGTAACAGGAGTTCTAGGAGTGGTATATGTTGTTCATCCACATGACCCACCCGACCTCCCCGGCTTCGACGTACAACCTGGCTTCCAGTGGGCTAGATCTGGCGTCATGGGGCGGAGCCGAGGGTTTTACCACCCAGATGGGTGTGAGGAGCCAGCTTGAAGACCTTCCGGCAAGATTAAAAGCAGCAAGGAACCTGCCAGGCAGTGTGGATTAACAACATATACCACTCCTAGAACTCCTGTTACAGGCGAGTAACCTGTATTTCCAAGTGCGATCTTGGAGCACAAGGAAGTTAACTCATTCTCTCCCAGTGGCCATTGTGGGTTGGGCTCAGCAGTGGATGGTTCTGACGCCATATGGCAGCTGTGGGAGTGAAGGAGTTTTAAGTGACTTGCTCAAGGGACTTGCTGAAGGATGGTCATATAGTATGCAAGTGGGGGCTGTGGGATTCAAAATCAAGTCTCCAGGTTTTTAGCTCGATGCCCTAAACCACAGTGCTATACTGCCTCCAACATCTATAATCAACATACTAACATCAGGTTGAGCGATTGTAAAACAGGGAACTTGTATTTTATTGCAAGCAGCACTAAATATTTAATGGGGACTGCAGAACGATTATTTGGGATTGCGTTTTATTTGAACAGAGATAGGTTAAAGGAAGAGCGCGAGTGATTATTTTCTGAAGCAAGGGGGCCTGAAATTAAACAAATTGTGTGCTAGCCACGTGTATTCAATTATCATATAAGTGGGACAATGATAGATTTTGTTCAGCCAACAGAATTAAAACCCATTCTTCGTGTAGACAAGGCAGTGAATATAACCATTGCAGCAGAAAGTTTCTGTGTTCTTTTTTGGGTGCCTGATGCCTTAGCTGACTGAAAAGAAACTTAAGGGCATGTACAGTTTAAGACAGTCTCTTAGCTGTTTTATTATTTCAAAAAAATAATGCCTGTGACTGGGGAGAAACATTCATCTCTTATGTATGATGTCTAATATGCACTGTAATATTTCTTTGTACTTATTGGTCAACGATTTAGCTAGCAGTATAGCCTAGAGGTTAGAGTAACAAGCTGTGAATGAGCTTGGTACATCCACCAGACAGACCTGGGCTTGAGTCCCACAACCTCCACTTGCATACTGTGTGACCCTGAGTAAGTGTCTTAACCTCCCAGTGCTCCCAGGTTACCCATGAAAACGGGCACCTGTGCCTAGTGGGCCTTAGCCCAGTTAACAAAGAATAAACTTAAAAAATTTAATTAAATTGAACAATAGTGGTATACAAATAAAAAGGGGGTTGGTATACCAGGTTTGAAGATGGAGGGCCTAGTTTTCAAAGGTAACTCTGATGTTTGACGCATCTGCACCAAACACATTGCTGCAGCTTGTGCCTAATTTTATAACGTTTGGTGCAGTTGTGACAATTTCCACGATTTTATGCCAGCTTGCACTTAAGTTTTGGTGCAAGCCCTATAAAAAGGGTCCCCGAATGGTGCAAAGTTGGGGGCTGGTCTAACTTTGCTGCGTCAATTGCATGGCACTTTTGTCACGGATTTGCGTCTGCCTTCCTTGCAAAATCGCAAATGCGCCACTGTTTGATGCAAGTCGTCACTTGTGTTAAACTCCTGATGCAAGTCCACTGCGTCGATCTAACCCTCTTCGAACATCTGACCTGGAATATCAAATTTTATTAAATGGTATTCTGTGGAAAACACTTTTTAAAATGACTTTCCAGTCCTACCATTGTGCTATTGATTACTTGAGCTTTGCTTTCATGGTATATGATGACATAAGGATCCCCTTGATGGGAACACAGCCTTCTCACCCCAGGAATTCTTTAGCATCTATTGACAGATGCAGTATGCCAGCTAGGTTCAGCTGCCCCGGAGAGGAGGAGTCAATGCAAATGAGGAAGGCATTGGCCAGTCAGGATACAGTTAGAGTAGAGTGCTGCCTGCTGTCAGCCTGAGGGACCTTAGAACTTTTTCTCCGCTGAACTGGCAACACTGCCCCTGAGCTCTCCTCTTCAGAGATCTTTCGGTGCCATTTTCTTTCTTTTTGAGTGCTGCTTTTAAGGTATTTTGTATATTTTCTTCATTTTATCTATTTTATCTCATCTAGCTGGGTTCATGATTCTTACCGTGTTTTCCTGCTTCTGAGGTTTTCTGAAGTAAAATTCACTTGCGATACCGATAAATTGCATAATTTTATTTAATTTGTTAGTTTTAGTATTTATCAGTGGTTTTTAAAGCTTTTGCGCTAAAATCATTTATTTTTTTCGTGTGCATGCGCAGTTTTTGGAACCCTTTTTTCTCTATTTAAATTCAAAATAATTGATAATTGAAGGGTAATCCCCTCTCTTTTGGGGTGAGACTCTTGTTTGCTGTGTAGTGGGCTTTGTTGATAAGAGGTGTGGTGACTATTCTGTTTTTTCCTCTTTGTAAAAAAAAAAAAATCCCTTAAAGTTGATTTTGATTTGAGCTTTGGCCTATTATTGTCTGGGCTTTCAGTCTACCTCCCCCTTCTCTAAAAGCACTGAGTAGGGTACCTCAAGTTGACACAAAAGAAATGGCAAGTCCCCTTGGGACTTCTACTATTACAAGTCTGGTTCTGTAGTAGTTGTTTCTCTGTCCAGGGCTTTAATTTGAAAACAGGCAGGGTGCCCTCTTCCCTGCACAACGATAGAGATTAATCTCCTTTGACCCTCCCTCCTGAAGGACTTAGGGAGTCATCAGGGGTTGATAAAATTATGCCCTCTGCAACTAAAGTTCTGAGAGCTTGGCAGTTATTCCAGACTTTATATTTCTGGGTGTGTTCTTGGCTCCTTCAGGTCCGAGTATTCCTCTCCATGTTAATCCTTACGCCCAAGGTTATTATTTGTAAGTTAGGAGAGGATTTTCCTTCATGAACTCCTCTCGGTACCCACTAATTCCAGTCGGTCACCCTGGGGTTGATTCAGGTTATGGTATTATGAGACATTTATATTCAACCGGTGGATTCCCTGGACTTTCCCCTCCAGGGCGACACCAATAAAGAGGTGGAGGATGACAACTTCATAGATCTGGTGGTTGCTCTCCTCCAAAGAAGTTGACAACTCTCTGAAGACACCTACAGGTAGGTTCTGGAAAACCCTCCTTCTCTTTCAGGGTTGACAGACACACTCAGAGGAAATACCAGCTCAGTAAGTGTTCTGCTGTTTTTATCTGTACACTTTCAGATTAAAGAGAGTTGGTGCAAACAGTGGCCTGCTTCTCAGCCTTCTTGTGCCACTGTCTGCTTTCCCTCCAGAGATAGACTCTAGATAATCATATACCATGTGTAAGAAATTTTACATAATGCCTCCTATCTTTGTAGCATACGCTATTATATATTAAGAGTTTTTTTATGTATCCTATCCTTGCCATAGTGCGACAGCTCTGGAGCACTATTCACAAGGATGTTTGATGAAATACTCAAAGTGGCATATGGTAGCACTATGCTCTCAAAGCCTTAAGTCATAACGTTACAGCTTCTAGAGTCGTGGCATAGGTCATTTCCCTCAGGCTTGCCTGTCTGAAAAGTTCCAGCCTTTTAAGTTATGCTTTGGTGCAAATTTTGGTTTGTCTTTATGGCAAACTAAAGCTGACAGGCACATATGGACGAGTTTAACTCTGCAGTACTCAGTTAAAGATCAGCATTCCTTCCCCAGAAGTCTCAGGATAGAGGGGCTTCAGGAAGGAATTATTCTCCCTTTAACCTTTTTTCCCCTACGCCAACGCATTCGGAATTTTCCAGATGTGAAGTTTTACAGGGGTTTAGGCAGGAATGCTATTTTCATTCCTGGTAATCCCTTTTTCTTCAGTTACTTTTCTTCTTGGTTCAAGTTTTTACCCCTTGTTTTGGTTGGTTAAACATAAACGGAGATAGATGTATGCAAATATAGACATATAAATAAATAATATATATATATATATATATATATATATATATAACTCTTATGATGGGTAAATAACTAAAGTTTACCTCCCAAGTGCTGCTGTATTCTCTTTTTCTCCAGTAGCATGTCAGCTGTGGGAACTAGAGCATTAGAACCTCGTGAGGGTCAAAGTCATGAAAGGGTTCCCTTCTCCTTGGGAGTTGGACCTTTTTTTCAGGCAATAATACCGGAGGGCCTTATAGCCCCTGGAAGGTCCAGTATTTCCCATACCGCCCATCCTGGAGGGTATTATTGCGCTTAGAAAATGGGCTCCCTGTGGTACTTTAACATGTGATTTTAAAAAGTTAAAGAAACATTATAAAAAAGTAAAAATTAAGCTTAACTGTTTCTCTTGTAAAATAGTCCCTTCATTTCTGTTTTATTTCATGTTCTGTTGCCTGCTCCAGAGAGCCATTCCATTGCGCCCCGGCCAAAAACAAAGATACAGAATGTTTTGTATAATGAGCAGTCTGTCGGAGCCATGTTTTACTAGAGAATCCAAAATAAACGGTTTTTGTCCTACTAGCGCGGCTGTCTTTTTCCTTCTGATGCCGAAACACGGAGAGATGGAAGCCCTGGTTGCAAATAGGCTGCTTTCATTTGAATGAATGGAACGCGAGCAGTCTGGTGCCGTCGTCGTTGTCAGTGGAGTTGTTGGGGTGTGAAACAGTAATGTGGCACAGGCAAGGGAAATGAATGTCCTGCTTTTGAGTGGTTTTGTTTTTTTGGGCTATGAATCCTGGAATTGAGGAGCTGTGTTGGCGTGTGGCGAAGTGAGCAGAAGTTCAAGGAGCGAGCATGTAAAGAAGGCAACAGGAGAGGAGACTCAGGGAAACCGATCGCTGCTGCTGGGAGACACGCCTGTAGATAAATATTTTTTTCTCCCTTTCTAGATATGCACCAGAATAAAGAGAAACGCTTTTTTTATGTTCATTTTTGTTTTAAATGAGGGACTGTTGTGAATGTGCTGGGTTGTGGATGGTCATGCAGCGAGAGCGGAAATCTGAGCCACGGGAGTGCGAGAGAGAGGAAAAGAACTGAGTGGGACCTGCAAGGGAAATAATTTGCAAGTAAGAAGACAGGCTGGGTGGGCAAAAGGTGGCGAGCTGCTGTGAGTGTAAAGAAATAAAAAGTACCTAAATCAACAAACGAGTGTTGTGTGACAGATGGGGTGATTAATGTCTCGCTAAGTGAGACAGAAAAATAGCGGGAATTTCACATTTTAACAGGGTACTTTTAGCCAATTAGGCAGCAGGCAGGGTACTGTGATATATTTCAGTGGGTAATGGGGCAGTACAGGCTGGTACTTTTTACTAACAGGGCTCTCACTGTTGGTTAATGTACCCCTGGTAGCCTGTTAGATTGTTTTGAATTTCTTAGCCCATTTTCTTTTCTTTTTTTTTTGTATACTCTTTTTACCTCCCCTCACACTCTGGCGTTCACCTCTCCTTTGGGCCACCTAGTGCTTCCATGCCTCGGTTGTCCTCTTCTGGAGCTTCTCCCACACACACATCGCAGCTGACCTCCTATTTGTCCTGACGTATCCCATCGCTGGGCGGGTCCCCTTCCTCTGAGGGGGAAGGCACCGGGTGGCAGGGGACCCCGACACACTATTTTTCTACGGTCCGGAGGCGCTGCTGTGGTGAAGGATGCTCCTGGAGGTTCCGAGGGACATGGAGCATGGAGGCCGTCATCTGGTGGCGCTGAAGCTGTTTTCTGGCTTTCTGGTTGTCCCGCCTGCGCTTCTGCATGTAGTACCCCTGGTCTCCATGGGGGCCACTACTAGAGCGGGGCTTCCCACCCTCCCAGGAGAGGAGGCAGTCCTCGGACGTGCAATCCTCTCCTTCCCAACCAGCCCCCGACGACCTGAGTCCGTTTCCGAACCCGGGTCGCCGGCGTGGTTCAAGGTGTGGCGTCCAGCACCTCAACCCTCTGCGCCACCCGGCCGGCTTAGCCCATTTTCTAAAGGAAAATAGGGAACAGCAAATCATTATCAACTTTCACAAACTTGGGTAAGGATGTTTCCTTGACTCAGGTCTTTTTTTTTTTTTTTCACAGACGCAGAGGATTTCTTGTCTCCCTCAATACGTTCTGTGTTCTCAGTTCCTTGGCCCGTGGTTTTTCTCTGGCGGCTACCAGTTTTCTTCCATGCCATTTAGACTGCCTCCAGAGTGTTCTCAGATACGGAGTAAAAATCGGGCTGTTCTCCAGGTATCTGGGTAGGTTGGCGGTTCTCGCCTGAAGACGGGGACTCTCTGGTTTCCCTTCTCAGAGGCTTGGTCGTCCTTAGCCCATTCTCCTTGACTTTGGTTTTTAAGCCCTAAGTCTGACATGTTATTTCCTACAGTCCTTTTTTTTTTTTTTTTTTGTACCTACTAGAAAAAAGTTCCTTAACCATCTAAATCTCGGCAACACTTAGGGGGCAATGCTCATCTCTTGTCAGGGGAAGATCATTCCTTGTATATGGTACGTAATTTTGTCACTAGAGTCCCAGGGGCTAGACCTCTAGGTCAGATTCCAAATAAGAGAATTTTTCGTGAAGCCTGAACTCTGTTACAGGCTGGACTGGTGTAAGGAAATGGTGAACTTCACATCTCTTCCCCTTCAAATCTTCAGTACAGAGGCTTCCTTCTGGTGGGTGCTTCCCTTTGGGGGGGTTCCATCATTGGGTCTTAGTTTCTGAGAGAGTCCTTATTTCATCAGTCCCTGGACTCTCAGAGCATTTTTATCAGGCCTGCATTTTTTCAGTCCAGAGGTCATTTGGTACAGAGAGGACCGAATGATATGCCTGCCCTGTATCACACCAACGAGCATTTGGAACATAAGGCTTCTAGTCTCTCCCCAATAGCTACGAGTTTTGATCTCTAGCTGGCTTCTTTGGAGGTCTTAGTCACTCATCCATCTGTCGGGCAAGGACAACACTTTGGCATAGTCATGGCCACTGCAAGAGGGCCCTTTGGCAGATCCTCTAAGCTGCATTAGTCGGGGTCACTGCATGTGAGCCCTCAGCACACAAGTCCTAGCCACATCGTTCAGGGGTCAGGTCCAGATCTGGATTTTCACCTCCAGCCCGAACCACCAGTTTTTTCCGTTTTCCTGTTGCAGGCGCCAGCTTGGAGTTCTTTCCAACGGACTTTCTTATCTCAAGACTGATCGGAGAAGTTTTCTCTCTTCCATATATCCCTTATTTCCTAAGTACCTCTCTAGTTAAGGAATCAGCCACCATGATCCTGGTGGCTGTGGACAACATTGGTACTTTCTGATAAAAAATGTTTGTTAAACAGCCTTCTGGCTGCTTTCGGTTCCACAAGCTACTTCCTTTCTCACATAGGAGTAGCATTTCTCAGCTCCCAGTCTTTTCTCCTCAAGGCTTGGTTCTTGAGAGGCTAGATCTCCTAGAGTCCCTGTATCCAAACAAGGCCTGGAATGTCTATGGGGAAAAAATCATTTTAGTACCACGAAAACCTCAGTTTCCTAGTGGAAGCAGTTTTTCCCCTTGGTACAAGGACAAGAGCCTAGATTTTTTCAATTCTCTTTCCTCTCATGACTGGATTATTTAGTTCATATCAGACATTACTGTCTTGTACACGGAACTAGTTTGGTCTTTGTGACTTGTTTCCTGTAAAAATATAAAGGTTTTTATTTTCTTACTGACAGGCCTCTTTTTTGGAGTACACCTAGCAGTTACTTGGATTCCTTTTTTGTCAGGCAAGAGAAATCTGTCATTTCTCAGACCATTTCAAAGAATTCCCCAAGGTGCCATTTCACTTCCAGACCCTTCTAGGGACCAGAGTTTTTTCCCATGGAACACAAACCTCTGTATATTCGAGTTCATGGGTGTCCCTTTGAACCTGTGGCGATTCTGTCCTGAAGCAAGTAACATCGAAGACAACCTTTCTGCTTGTCTTTTTCTCTGTCAGACGGGTTTCAGAGTTTCAGGTTTTTCTTTTAGGCCTTATCCTTTCAGTGCCTTTAAGAACAATGTAGTCCTCTGGACGGGTAGGAAATCCTTTTCCCAAGTGTTCTACCATTTCCACCTTCATCAACCCTTTTTCTCTGCCTGTACTGCTCTCAGGCAAGCCCTGTCTAGGCTATCTCAAGCTGCTTGGATGGGGCATGAATTAGTCCTGCCAGTCTCTGTCAGCAGTCCTAGCAGTTCAGGATCTGTCATTATCATCCCTTCCTTTCCTGCATTCTCGCAGAAAAGGAGAAACCAGTGACCAAGAGTATTTTCCCAAGGGACTGTTTTCCCGGTTTTTTTGGGTCTGGTAAAGCAAGGCTGACATTCAGCCCTTCTCGTGCTTAGGGCCTACTTCCTGGAGAACAGCTGCCTCCTGGGCAGAGTTCAAAGCTACATCTTTACTAGAAGTGTGCAGACCACTTATTTGAAATCTGCTTCTCACATTCAGTAAGATCTTTTCTTGGATTTGTAGTCTAATAGGATGCCAAATTTGGCAGAATGGTACTTCAGAGCCTCTTCTTAAAATAGGTTTCTGTGCCCTCCTCCCAACTACACTGCTTCGAAGTCTGCATCTGTCAGTAGATGCTAAAAAAATTCCTGGGGTGAGAAGAAACAGTTATTCACGGAAGTAATATTACTTCTTCCAGGGGATTCTTTAGCATTATTGACACTCACCCTTCCTCCCTTGGAAACCTTGTCTAAAGGCTCTGTTAGGGGATTTAGCCAAATTTGACGACTCATTCATTCATGTGATTTGAAAAAAAAAAATGTATATATTTCATAATGGTGGGTTATTGCTAACAGTTTTCTTGCCCCTAGTGGGCACAGTTTTTGCTCTTTTTCAGCTCCGAAAAGCGTTCTGAGGTCCCTCAGGCTGACTGCAGGCAGCACTCTACTCTAATTGTATCCTGATTGGCCAATGCCTTCCTCATTTGCATTGACTCCTCTCCAGGGCAGCTGAACCCAGCTGGCATACTGCATCTGTCAGTAATGCTAAAGAATCCCCTGGAAGAAGTAATATTACTTCGATGAGTAATTGTTTCTTGTTGTACATCATTGTCATCTATTATTCTTGTGAATACTCGAGTTTCACTGTCGTGGTTCGTGATGTCACAAGGATCCCATTGATGGGAACACAGTCTTGTACACCATTGCCCATCTTGCGCTGCTGATTACTCGCGCTTTGCTCTTCTGGTTTATGATCTCACAAGGTTCCCCCCGATGGGGAATGCATTCTTTTTGTACACTATTGTCCATGTGTTATTCGAATGATTATTCGCACTTCACTTCCGTGGCTTGTGATTTCACAGGGATACACTTGATGGGAACACAGCCTTGTGGTACATTGTTACCAATCTGTTGTTCTGTTGAATTCTTGAGCTTCGCTTTCGTGGCTTACGATCTCTCAAGGATCCTCTCGATGGAAACGCAGCACTGTTGCCAGCTGTTATTCTCATGATTACATGTGTCGCTCTCGTGGATTTGTGGTATCACATGTATACCCTCGATGGGAACACAGCATTGTTGTACATTATAGATAGAGGGAGCACCCCTTTCCAGTGCGTGTTGGACACTCTTATTCTGTCGAGTGTCTCACGTGTAGCTGTCCGGGAAATGGAAATGTTGGGGTAAGGTTTTTTTTTTTTTGTTTGTTTTGTTAAAATGTATATATTATTGGTCGAGCTCGATCAGTGGTCTCACTCACATTCTTCGGGTATAAGAACCACTCGCTTCGGTTCGCAGTTCTCATACCGTAAAAATGCGTGTGAAACTGCTCTTAACAGCTGCAAGAGTGGTCTTGGCAGCAGTATTGATACACACCGTTGTCTAGCTATTATTCTATTCTAATGTATGGTCGAATGTTGTAAACCCTCAAAATCCATCTTTCTTACTAATGTTATACTTTCCATGTGATGTCACAATGTTGTTTTACCATTGTGGGTATGTCACGTCGATGGAACAGCCACAAGGAACGCTTGGCGCATGTACATCCCATGAACCGCCGGCCTTACTGAACAGGCCGCAGCAGTTATAGCTGAACCCAGAGAGAGCGGCAGTGAGAGTTTAAAAGTAAGGATCCTGACCTACAAATTGTCTTTTGTTTTGTTTAAATTGATCGGAATGTTGCCCATGTACTATAAAAGACAATGTATGGGCATCGATCAACCACTCTAGTCTCGCTTCTTGTGGTTGCCGTGACAACTTATGAAAACCTCCAGAGGTTTATCTAAGTTCTTATGGCAACCACACGAAGCAGTAATAGAGTCGTCGTTCATCGATGCACATATATTATCCTCTGTGACCACTTTAGTTTTTCTCCCATGGTTTATGATGTCACACGGTTCCCTTTGATGGGAACACAGCCTTGTTGTAAGCTGTTGCCATCTGTTATTCTTTCTTTATTTTAATTTTTTTATTTGAAAATTGGTAACTGGTAGAGGCACACTGAGCCAAGGTTAATTTCTGGGTGCAACCCGGGGAAGGCGGAACAGTGAAAGAACAGCGGCACAATACTTAAATGCAAAACAGTGGAACAACGTTTGATAAAAAGTTTGTACAAAATTACAATAAATACAGAAATTGTATGTGCAGAGAATAGAATGCAGTATAACTAAATAAAGATACTTAACAAGTGCAGAATCAGAAGTGGCAGCATATACTGTGAACAAGAACAGTACTGACAACAGGTGACTGAACTGTAGTGCAAGATCTTACTTGGAGAAACGGCTCTTGCAGCAGGTTACACCATTAGGACTGAAGCCAGCAGGCGCCAGGACCCCATGGAAATTTTCTAGCTAGCAGTATTCAGCCGGGACCGCCTCAACATGGTCCGCCCGGCGTGGGCGTGAGTACGCAGGGCGGTACCCCCATAATCCTCAGTTCTTTTCCGCTGTCGACTTGCCAGCATCGGCCTCTCGGTCTTCTTTCTAGCGTAAGACAACTACTGAACTACCGAAGGAGCTCCTGTCTGAAAACAGTCGCTGTCCAGGTGGCTTATCCAGTGCATTACGTTCTGTTACCAGAAGCGCAACAAACCCTTAGCGGGTGAGGTTAAGGGTCATTCCACCAGAGGGGTGGCTACCTCTTTAGCGGCTTTAAAGAACATATCCACCTCAGCTATTTGCACTGCAGCTACTTGGAGCTCCTTGCATACTTTTATCAGGCATTACAGCCTGGACATTGCATCGAGGCAAAGAGCAGGGTTCGGTCTAGCAGTCCTTCAAGGACTTCTGTCCTAGGCTCGAGGTATCTCGAGGATTTCTACTTTTCCTCCACCCGATGGTGCGTGATTGCCACTACTGCTTGGAAATCAGTACTAATGGTGTAACCTGCTGCAAGAGCTGTTTCTCGAAGTAAGATAGTACAGTTACGTAAGAACTTAACGTAACAGTAGATCTTCGAGAACAGCTCTTGCAGCAGGTACTTTCCCTCCCACCATCCCCACTGGAGGTAGGTCATAGTCAAGCATCCATCTCCTAGGATAGGACATTTACTGATGCCTTGTTTTGCCACCTGATGGCGGATCCTCGGTCTCCCCTTCTGATGTCATCCAGCGGCCAGGAGTCTCCGGCGGGAGAACTGAGGATTACGGGGACCGCCTCCTTGTAGCCTCGCCCGGCGTCGGGGCGGGACGGCGTCGAGGCAGTCCCCAGGAATCTGCTAGCTAGAAAATTTCCGGGATCTAAGCCTGCGGCTGCAGTCTCAATGGTGTAACCTGCTGCAAGAGCTGTTCTCGAAGATCTACTGTTACGGTAAGTTCTTACGTAACTGTATTGCCTGACCTCATAATGGAGGATAAGGCTGTAGTGGTGTGGTAGTGAAACCAAGGTAGGAGCAGAGACCCAGCTGGCTGCTCACCCGAATGGTTAAAGCTTGGTCCGGGAGGTGCGAGGAGGAAGGGTGTCAGGAACAGGTGTGATGGGGTTGGAGTTTCAACTAGTGACTGAGGGAGTCGGGATAGGGAGAGACCAAGGGAGGAGGGGAGTTGGTTCTAGTGTGAGGGAAGTCGATAGGAGAAGCAGACTGCCCAGCAGAGGAGCAGGAGTGGAGAGCGGTAAAAGTCGCTGCTCTCTGGAGCGGAGAGAGCGGGTAGTGGGGGGTTGGGAGGTAAGAGGGACGAGAACCAAACCAGTATTTGGATGTGAGGGAGGTACAGTGAGCCTGGCGACGTGAGGGCAGAGGGAGGATGGATGGATAAAAATACAGTAAACAGTGGTGTTTGCGGGGGGTGGGGGTTGTAGCAGAGCGGCAGATGGAGTTGCAGAGGGTGTCCACTCCTGAAAGGGGCGGTGTCGTAGACCACATCTGTGTAGTCAAAAACAGGGAGCATGATTTTCATATTGTATTGATTCTTTTGATTACACAAGTTCGCTGTTGTGGTTTATGATGTCATAAGGATTCCCGCAATGGTGAAGCAGCTTTCTTTATACATTATTACCCATCAGTTATTCTGTTGATTATTCTAGCGAATTATGATCTCACAAGCATCCCCTGAGCAGGGAACACAGCCTTGTTGTACATCGTATTCCATCTGTTATTCTATTGGTCATTCAGAATTTACTCTTGTGGTTTATATAAGCAATAAGGCACGACGGGCGCATTGCACAGTCAAAGTGCACACCCAGGGCTGTAGCAACGCACGACGCCGCAGGCAAAGCGACTTCTGCCCTGGTTCTGCATTGTGACAGCACAAACCCCAGAGTGTCTTATTGTGACTATGAAATGACCCCAAAATTGGGATTGCTCAAAAAATGGTTAGCAGTCTACTGCTATGCATTTCTGGAAATGGTTAGCATTACCCCCAGTTTTGCATGGCATTTTGCTATGCTGCACCAGCTATTTAATACCCTGTGTTACAAGGATCCCCTCAGTGGGAATACAGCCTTGTTGTTCATTGTTTTCCAGTTATTGTTCTATAACCGGGTTCTATACTTAAGCTTTTCTCTCATGGTTTATGATCTGATGAGGACCCCCTTGATGGGAACATATAGCCTTGTTTTACATCGTTATTCATCTGTTCGGTTGATTACTTCAGCTTCGCCTTCATGGTTTATGATGTCGCAGGGATCCCCTTGATGGGGACACCGCCTTGTTGTAGATCATTTCCCAGCTATCATTCTGTTGGTTACTGGAGCTTTTCTCTCCAGGTTTATGATGTAACAACAAGGATCTCTTTGATGGGAACACAGCCTTATTATACAATATTGGCAGGCTGTTAGTCTTATTACATCGACCTTCACTTTCTTGTTTTATGATGTCACAGGGATACTCTCAATGGGAACAGACCCACGTTGTACACTATTGCCTTCTCTTATTCTTTTTTTTTTTGTAATTCAAAGTTTATTGGTTTTTCAGAATACAAGGGTTTACGTATGTTAAATACATGTAAATGATATACCATGACATTCAATTTGACAATAAATTATCTACAGTCGGGGCCAAAAATATTGGCGCCTTTGCAGTTTTTTCTAATAATGCACCATTCCTTCCAGAAAATTGTTGAAATTAAAAAATATTTTGGTATCCACATATGTATTTCTTTGGTTTGCAGTGGAATAAAACACAAAAAGCAGAAGAATTTACTAAGTCTTAGCTTATTCCACACAGAAATCCTTAAATTGCCCGGACAAAATTATTGGCACCTTTTAGAAGTAGTTAGAAATAATTAGATTTCAAGCGGGTGATTCTCCTTCACTTTGGAATTGAACTCACCTGTGGTGAGTTGCAGGTGCCTGCAATATAAAAATCACTCATTCAACCAGTTTGAATAGAGAAAAGGACTCATTCTCCTGTTTTGTGTCACTGTGTGTACCGCAATGAGCATGGAGAAAAGAAAGACAGCCAGAGGAGGTCAGACAGAAGATTGTAGCGAAGCATGGACAATCTCAAGGCTACAAATCAATCTCCAGAAACCTTGTTGTTCCTGTTTTCACCGTACGTAATGTTATCAGGATGTTTAAGGCCCATGGCACTGTAGCCAACCTCCCTGGACGTGGCCGCAAGAGAGAACTTGATCGAAGATTGCAGTGCAGGATTGTTTGAATGGTGGAGAAAGCACCTCGATCAACTGCCAAACAGATTCAAGCTGACCTTCAGACACAAGGTACGACAGTTTCAACTCGCACCATCCGTCACCAACTCAATGAAAGGGGGTTATATAGTAGGAGGCCCAGGAGGACCCCACTGCTGAGAGAGAGACATAAGACAGCCCGACTGGGGTTTGCCAAAACACACCTGAACAAGCCAAAATCCTTCTGGGAGAATGTCCTGTGGACAGATGAGATCAAATTAAAGCTTTTTGGTAAAGCACATCATCTCTATGTTTACAGAAAACAAAATAAAGCCTTCAAAGAAAAGAACACCTTCCCTACAGTCAAACATGGAGGAGGTTCAGTGATGTTTTGGGGTTGCTGTGCTGCCTCTGGCACTAGGTGCCTTGAGCGTGTGCATGGCATCATGAAATCTGGAGTTACCAGGCTATTTTGGAGGCGCGGTGTTGAACCCAGTGTCAAGCTGGGTCTCCGTCGAAGGTCATGGGTCTTCCAGCAGGACAATGACCCAAACACACTTCAAAAAGCACCCAGGAATGGTTCAAGACAAGACGCTGGACTGTTCTTAAGTGGCCAGCAATGAGTCCAGATCTAAATCCCATTGAAAACCTGTGGAGAGATCTGAAAACAGCAGTTGGGAGAAGGCACCCTTCAAATCTGGGAGAACTGGAGCAGTTTGCACAAGAAGAGTGGGCCAAACTGCCAGTAGAGAGGTGCAGGAAGCTCATCCATGGCTATAGGAAGCAGTTGATTACAGTTATTTTGACCAAAGGCTGTGCTACCAAATATGAAGTCTAGGGTGTCAATGTTGTCAATGCCATTTCTTTTCATTTTCTGATTTAAAAGGATATATTAAATTCTGAATCAAAAACAAAGGTTCTGTAATATTAACAGAGAAATAAAGAATTGTGGAGACCAAATACTGTACTGTTGTTAATTTCAACTTATGTTTAGGGAAATTGTGAGTTATTTGAAAAAGTGCAAGGGCGCCAATATTTTTGGTCATGACTGTATTATCTAATACAGTGCAATAAATGGAATAATCGAATGCCTTCTCTTATTGTATATGTTGGTACAGGGGTTAGAAATTAAGAAATAATCTAGTGTGGGAGGTGGAATACCAAAACTTAGATATTGGTATTCTGCCTCTGGGTCCAGTATTGCCGTGTTCTATGTTGAACTACAGAGGAGTGGCTACTCCCGCTGGAATACCAGAATGAGGAAAATGGTATTTCGCCAGCAAAACTGGTATGCAAAACAGGGCGGAATACCATTAAATTCGAGCGCCTGTGGTAGCTACAGGCCCTTCAATATACTGGATTGTCTCTGAAGCACAGCTTTCATTTTGTGTCTTACAGATGTGTCTCCCCAAAAGAACCTTTACCTGTCCTCATTTCATATGCTGCCTTTGAATCTTCACAAATCCTGCTTTCTGGTGGTACCAGTTAATACAAATCATAGTTTAAAAAAAAAAGAGACAGAACCTTCAAATTCCATTGATTTATTATTTTTTGGAAGGAAGTCTAGGAACTTGATTTGCTTGCATGCAGAGTTAAACGCTGTTTTAATCTGGTTCAGGTGAGGAAGGGTTAAATGCTGCACTGTTGAAGAAATAGCAGCCTGACCCCATTTCCAGTGCCGGTTACTCCGTTTTGGCTTCACATCACAGTCTTGCTGACCTTAAAATACAGAGAGCTGTGCGCTGTATGTTTGGTGGACTATTTAAACATCTTCCTCTGTTTTGTTTTCTAATGCTGCTGACTGGTTGGGGGGGGGGGCTCAGAATCTTTTCGGTAACGTCAAAGACGGAGAGTACCACAGAGTGGCTATAACATTTCTGTATTTTGTTTGTAATGTTTGACCAGGAAGGGCACACTTAGCTGTGGCAGCACATTTCCAGACGTGTACTGAAGTGGGTTACATGGGACGGATTTAATAACAAGGCACTGTTGACCAGGACGCGAGGAAAAACTCTAAGTGCCAGAAAAGACCTCGGTTTTCATGTCACATCTGAAGGACAGTCTCCCGGTACTGCAGTACAGTGGCAATACTTAGTATTAGCACAAGACCTGGTTATGTGACTAGAACCCACAACCTCTGGCCCCAGTGGTGAGTGTGCAACCTGCTAAGCCACTGGCACTGTTACATGTTTAGAGGCATTGTAGCCTTGTGTATAATGCACTGCATGGTGAGATACTGGAGGTATCAATGTTTCGGAGGTCAAACATACCCCCTCCCTCAGGGTGAAACAGTGCATCTTATAGCAATTTTAGTTTACTTGGTTTCACTAATGATTGATATGTCTATGGACACTTCTGCTTTTGTTAAGCAACACCTCCCCCTGGAATGCCCACCGTTGATGCCCCTTTAAAACCGCATACATAGTATATTCTATAAATACAGATTTAAAAGTCTATACATTGGGCCAACCCATCAGGTGCAGCGGGAGCACTGCCGCCCATGATGCCAGGAATGAGCTTGACTCATCGGGGGCTTGTCTAGGGGGGGGGCAGAATCAAGGGTCCCAGGGGACACTCTTCTCCTCCGGGGAAGGAGGGCAGCCTGCTCCGTTGCTGTGCTGGCACCTGTGTGACCACAGAACAACTCAGCACATTGCTGGAAGGCATCTGCAAAGGCCAACAAAATGCTGGGTTGCATTGCAAGGGGTATATCCTCGAGGAGGGGGCAGGTGATTCTGCCACTGTATAGCTCATTAGTTAGACCGCTCCTGGAGTACTGCATGCAGTACTGGTGCCCGTATCTGAAGAGGGACATTAAGTTACTGGAAGGGGTGCAGCGCAGGGCAACAAAGATGATCCAGGGGCTGGGGGACTACCGTACGAGAGGAGGCTGAGGGAGTTGAACATGTACTTGCTGGAGGAGAGGAGGAGCAGGGGGGATATGACTGAACTCTTCAAATACATGAAAGGAATAAATAAGACTGGTACGGAGGGGCTGTTCAAAGTAAGGGAGGGGAGGGACACCCGGGGTCATGATATGAGACTTGAGGTAGGAAGGTTCAGGAGGGAGCTGAGGAGACACTTTATTACGGAGAGGGTGGAATATGTTACCGGCAGAAGTGGCATCCAGTATAACAGTGGGCTTCTTCAAAAGGGGCTGGAACAGGGCGAGGGAGGGGCAGCTGCAGAATAAGGGGTGCTAGCTGCACATTCGAGCAGACTTGATAGACCACTAGGCCTTTATCTGCTGGTAAATGTCATATGTTTGTAGTTAAAGGAGCATCAGAGGCTTGCATTTCACCCTGAGGAAGGGGTTGTGTTTGACCTTGAAAATGTTGGTGATTTTCCACACAGTGATCCAGTGTCTAGTCTAATAAAATAGTGATTACACTGTATTAGTTGGTGAGTGGCTCCTTTTTTCCTGTGCCAGATAGGTGTGTGTTTGCGATGTGCACAGGGACAGGCTACTCCCGCAGAAGGAAGGGTTAAATAGTACTGCATCCAGTCCGCTCTAGCAAATAATGGAGAAAGACAGATTTCAAATCTTCAAAGCAGGGATGATCAGACTCCAGTTTTCTTTTACAGCTACATTGGAATCGGATCCAGATGTTAGGATTCAGGATTTTTCTGTTAAGTTGCTGAAAATCCAGAAGCTTTAATCAGCTGGATTCAGATTCCAAAATCTGAAATTTGCAGTTGAACGTAGTAGTTAAACTTGGATCAGAAAAGGATTTCAGACCCGATACTACAAAAGTCTGAAAATGGTCCAGTGGATATACAGTATCTCTTGGTCCCTATTTAAAGAGCAACTTTAAAGATGCCCCCCCCCCCAAAAAAAAAGAACCATAAAGAACCTTTACCTGTCCTCATTTCATATGCTGCCAATAGTTTCACTTGTAACTGTCCCTATTTTGAAAAGGAAGGGATCATATTTTGGCTCAGTGGAGCTGCGCAGATCCCTTCCACTTCCTGGTACCTCTTCAGACTGCGATCCACCCCAGATCCACACCTGCACTAGCATATTTTCTGATGTCACTATATGGAGAAGCGCAGGGGTGCGCTCCATCGATATGAATGGGGATGTTTTTTAAACCACGTTTTTAGTATCTAGGATGGCCATCGCAAGTAAATCATGGGCACTGTTCAGCTAACAAGGATGTGATTTGTTCCGAACGGCCATCTAAACTACGAATATTTAACTTTAAAATGGCACCATTCGTGTCTGTGGAGCACGCCCCTGCACTCTACATATAGTGACTTCACAAACTGTACCAGCATGGGGGTGGATTGCAGTCTGAAGAGGTACCAGGAAGTGGAAGGTCTCAGCACAGCTCCACTCCACAGAGCCAAAATACAGTCCCTTCCTTTCCTAAACAGGCCACTATTAAAAAAAAATATATATTTATATATATTAGCAGCATATGATTTCAAGCCAGGTAAGGGTTCGTCATGCTTCTGGGTAGGGTGGGGTACCTGGTGAAAGTTGACTCCAAACACAGAAGCACCGCATGGGTCCCGATTGAGCATGCGCTAGTTCTCATGGATATTCCACACATTCAGTGACGTGGATAGCACCTGTGGCGGAGTTAGGCTACACCCTCCGCTGTGACTGGTGGACCACTTTTCTATCTCCTTATTTCCTAGCAACAGCTACTGCTTTTCTTCTTTTTCATGCCTACCCTAGGTTGGCCACCTAGCGTAACTCTTTACTTTCCCTACTAGTTCTCTGTTTTCATTCTTTTTCCATTTCCATCCATCCAGTCCCTGGAATGCCAAACACCCGGAGAGGTGTTGTGTGACGTGCATAAGTGCATTTTGTGTACAAAAATACATGAAGGCTATTTTAAATAGGAATGAATACAGTTAGTAAAGCCTTTTTAAAGAAAAAGGAGTCAGAAGTCATATAAAACATTCAATATTGGATGAGGAAGTGTGCTTAATGAGAAATTATTGGTTGCCCGAGGCATGGGATGCTACATAAACCCGTAGGGTGAAGCCTGAGGGGTTTATTAAAGCATCCCTCACCGAGGGCAACCATTAATTACGGATTTATGCACACTTCCCCATCCATTATTGTTTATAATTACTGGGCAGCAATTTTTTCCTAGCCTTCCTCTAGTGTCTGTGACTCTCTGACTTTCTCTCTCTCACACACACACACACACAGTCTCTGAGACTTTTTTTCTCTGCTTTAGTTTTTTGGTTTTTCATATAGCTGTATTTTTTTATTTTAAGTTATGCTTCGTTTGAGAGAACAGTTTATAGCTTACATCGCACTCGCGATCACTGCATACCCGACTCAGCAAGACTGGAGCCATTTCCCGGTAGTAGTTCTCATCCATTGCAGCTGCTGGGATCAACCAGATACTTTGTTTTTAAATTTTAACTGGAGGAACTGGTTATTTAGAATTAAAAAAAAAAAAAAAATGAATCGGTGGCTGGCAGGGGCGGGAGAGGATCGAGTGTCCGTAGGACTGCTCTCCTTTCCTGGGGGTGGGTAGTGGGTTGTCGTCATGCCACAGCGGCCTCTGGTGGAGACCAGGAGCACTGCTGACGCACGTAGGAGGGAGTAACTAGAAAAGCGGAAATACCGCTTCACGGCAGCCGGACGACGGCTGCCTGGCGCTCTGAGGCCATCAGGGTTCTACCGAGCTCTCCGTCTCAGCAGCATCCCTGGGGGCTAAAAAGTGTTGTGCTGGTCTGCCCCCCCTTTTGGCTGGTGTCTTCCCCCCTCGGAGGAGAGGGACCCACTCGGCGAAGGGTTACGCCGGGTCACCCTGGGGGTCGGCTGCCATTTGAGGCAGAATCTCGGAGGACGGATGGGTCGGAGGACAGCCTTGGTAAGCCCGAAGGAGTGGCTGCCGTGGAACATGTAGGGGTAGAAAGAAATAACACAAAAAAAAACAAAAAAACAAAAACACAGTGAAGACCCTTAGTGTGGCAGCTCCTCGCTGCTCGGGGAAAGGGAGCCGCCATGTTTAGAAATGCAGTTAACCTGCCCACAAGCAGGTCAACAGCCACTAAGGGAGCAGCTGTTTTTGACTGACTGGGTGCGTGCTCGCTGTTATACCCCCGGGTTATAACGGCAAATTATAACTGAGTCAGACAATGTAAAAAATTGCTGACCAGTTGTAATACAATAATAATGTTATGATTAGTACAGTTATAAGAAATTCTAAAGATATTTTCATAAATTCACATTATAAACTTGTTACTGTATAAGGTTCTATGTATAAAAGAGTTCAGTCACTGTGGATCAGAGATATAGAAAGTCAGTATCTGTGGATATGTACACTGTACCTTTAGCTGAACCAGGAAATTCCCGGACACAATCCCCCCCTTGGTTTTGAAACATGTCCAGACATGTAAGGGCTCAGTCAGGTGACCCTACCAAAAAGATATAAAAAGCCTCTTCACTAAGTTCACTTGAATTCAGCCCAGTGGGGCTCAGCCCTGAAAGAGGAGGAGATGCTCTACTGCAGACAAGCTGTTGAATGCAGATGAGAAGGGTCTTAGCTCTAGAATCCAGGACTGTATTGTATGAGAAGCTACTGATGTTAAGTAGTGATTTTCTTTGCAATTTTTTTTGTTTTCACTTATTATTTTTCAAACTTTTGAAAAATAAATATCACACCAAGGTGTGTTTTAACCCTGTAAATTTGCCTCGTCTGAAGTTTATTCCCTCACGCTGTGCACTGTGATAACCACTGCTCTGAAGGTAGCAGCAGCGGCTGGAGCTTCATATGCTTATTGTTTTGCTTCCACGGGGGTCTTGATGCCCAAAATAATACTATGGGCAAGTGCCTGTCCAACTGTTGCCATAAGTAATATTTTACGCATCAAGACCCCTGTGGAAGCACTAAAATAAGTATATTAAAGGGAAACTTCTGTCCAGTCCATCAGTGCACCAGCAGCTGCAGAAATGCCCAATTAGGGCTTTTAACATTAAAGAACTTTTTTTTTTTTTTTTTTTTGATTACTTAGTGCCCCGGAGTTTTAATGAAAATGATCTGCTCGCTCCACAATGGTGACAGAGCCCATGGCGAACGTCTCACACACCTCGGGTGTCTTCCACCTCGAAGGTTATGCTGATGAGGGCTACCAACAAATGGCAGAATGTTGGTAGCCCTCATAACTGTGCTAATCTCCGAATGCGTGTTGTACCGCCCGGGCTCTGTCACCATTGTGAGCGAGCAGACTCATTGAAACTGTGGGGCACCAGGTAATAAATTTATTTTTTTATTTTAATGTTAAAAGCCCTGATTGGGCATTTCTTGTACGCCGCTGCGCACTGAGGACTCACTAGAGTTTCCCTTTAAGCTCCCGCCAGTGGAATACCCAGGCAAACTTATACGCACCTAATCAGGACCAGCGCGACACTTCCATGCTTGAGATAAGTGTCAGAAAAGTTTTAAAATATAAACATTGCTCTTAAGATTTTCATCATGGCAGCCCCTGACTCTTGTGGCAGCGTTGAATGGTATGTGGGAATGAGAGCATGCTGCAGTGTTTCTTTGCATGTCACCTTTAAATCTCATGGTGGCACTGGTTTCCTCACAGAGGGATACAGGTGATTAAGGCCTTAGAAAAATCTCTTGAATACTGGAGGAGCAGCAAAGGTAGGGTTACCATCTGTCCTGATTTGGGCAGTTGTGTCCTGCAAAAAAATATGAAAAATACTATATGTCGTGACCTTACAGTAGGAACAAAATTTCTAACTTTCCTCTAAATGTTGCAGAAAACTATAATACCTTAACTAAAATACCTTAAAATGATAAACACTAGAAAAAAACTAAAAATTTGCAACACTTCGTCTAAAAGGAAAGCTTACTGGTTTAGCTTTTATAGGAAAAGCAACTTCTTCCTCATGCCACAAAGTAGTTTCATTATCAAAGATCCACTACCGGAGTAATTGGATGCTGGGCATCCGTTAACTGTAAAGTGCGGTAGCCGCACACGTGTCTTCAATACAAATGCATTAGGCGCACAATCACGGCACTGCACCTTACAGTTAACGGAGCCACTCCAGCGTCCGCCATAGTTCTGGGTAGCGGACGTTTGATGATTAAATTAAACTACTTTGCAGCACGAGGAAAAGGACGCCTTTCTTACAAAAGCTAAACCAGAGGGTAAGCTTTGCAGTGACAGGAGCCCCTGCAAAGCACAGTTTTCCTTTAATTATAATTATGTTGAGTAAACAAATCTGTTGTATTGGTCGAGGTTACATACTGCCCTGCAAAAAATCATGTTTTAGTAAGAAATGTCCCACTTTGGGTTTCATAAAAGGTGGTAACCCTAAGCAAAGAATTTTTTCCCAGTTTGCAGATCTGAAAGCAGAAGTAGCAGACACATCCTCCTTAAGGGTGGGTGGTTTCAAGCATTTGGTCTTTAAAGAGCAGCTGATGCCTTCAGTAGAACTTTAGCAAAACATGATATTTAGACACAGTTTGGCTTGTATTTCATATTAGTTCTGCATTCCTCTTCCCCATTATTTATTACTGGTATAATTTGTATGAAAACAGGACCTTTGCTCCTGAAGAGTTCATCTATTACTGTTGTTTTCTCGCAACCTGAGGTCATAATTTACTGCTTCTGACATCAGTTACTCTCATGGCAACAGATTTTGATGTCATGTCACAGGATTATGATTTGAAGTAGGGAGTAAGCTAAAGAGGCAGATGAACTGTAAGGTATAAAGATCATGTATTCATGCAGATTTCCTCAGTAATAAATAATGGGAAGGAGAAAGACATAGAACACACAGTATATGGAATGCAAGCTGATTTGCACTGAAATATCATGTTTTTCAAAGTTTTCTTAGAGGTGTCAGCAGCTCTTTAAGTGTACCAAGAGGTCCAAAACTTTTGAGCCACCATTTTTGTGTTGACGTGATGAGAGTCCCACCAAATACTGAATTTTTTTCTGTTTTGAATTATAAGGTTTCCTAGTTTCTAGCTTTAGCAACTTTCTAAGCTTCCAGGGCCAGGTTTGAGAGGTTCAAAGTAAGAATATTCCACCTGCTCAAGAGACTTGTTCTCAAACTAAGGAATTTAAGGTCTGGGAGAGTCATTCTGTCCTGACACTGAGTCAGCAGGTCATGTCTCTGGCGGGTCTGTTGGTATTTTCTGTGACATTGTCAGCGTTAGTGAGTAGCAGGGCTGCTTGCCCACTCTGGTGCCATCAGAATCATTGTGAGAGCCTCCCTTTGTAATTGCTGCAACACTTTGTGAATGAGTGGAAACGGTGGGGATGCATATAGGAACTCGTTTCTCGAAGGAAGAGCTAGTTTACCCATTGCCATAGTCCCCACTGAGGAAGGCCTGCAGCAGAACTGGGGTAGCTTTCAGTTTTTCCTTGAGGCAGACGGATCCATCTCTGGCACTCTTCCACCTCTGAAATGCTTGAGTTTAGAACCTTTTGATTCAGAGACCACTAGCTCATAAATAAGCTGTATGGCTGATCCTGCTAAGTGAATCTGATAGTACATTCTGCTTTCCTGTGAGGTGTACTGCAGAGAGGTTTCCATTTAAGTTGTAAGCCAGGTAGGGGACACGTGTTGGCTCCTTGAAAGTGTGTCGCACTTCCATGCTGGCGACCGAGGTTAGGAATTGAGCCTGGGCTTACCAGGATCAGGCAACCAGGCTGGGAAATGCTCCCAAGGGGAGTGCGAACCAGCTGAGGAAGAGGAGGATGCCTGGGCTCTGATGCAGCAGCTTCCCTGCAGTGTTCTTGTTCCTGTGTGTGTGTGGAGAACGGATGTTAGCCCAGCACGCGCTGATGCAACTGAGGCTTCGTCTGACATCCAGGGTGGTGGGAGGGACCAAGAAAGTGGGAGATAACGCACAAAAAGTCTGTGCCTTGGCCATCCAATTGATGGTCCATTTGGTCCTTGAGTCTCACTCTGTGTGGATCCTTGTTGGCTATGACAGTGGCAGAAACGGCAGTCTGGGCTGGGACTGTAAGTGGCCCGAAGGAGGATTAGGTGATGGTCGAAGGGCGAAACCACTCTTTATTTATTTTTTTTTAAAAGACTGTAAATCAGGTTTCAGATTTTCATGGGCTCTGTACAGAGCTTTGGTCACCTGGTGCCTCCCTGTTTGTGTATGTTAATGCGTGGTTGTTGTAGTGCCTGTCTTTATCAGGACTGTTTTGTCCTGCAACAAGGAGGAGAAAGACTTCATGGAAAGGATTCCAGCAAAGTTATGTGTTCCTTTCTTTCTTTTTTTATCTCAGCGTTTCTCCTCCTAACCCTCTTTTGGTGGCCCCCTTCCAGCTGCGACGCCAAGCCACATCACCCACCATACCCAGGACTTACCTGACTACTTGCATACCTTAGTGGGCACCCGGTGGGTGGTGTGGAACCTGTGGGGTCACCTGGCTTCATCCCTCCACCGAAGGAGCTTTACTCCCATTTTCTTAATTTTTTTAATTTAGGTCTGATTTTACCCCGTTTTCTCTCAAGCTTGCCTGGCCATGCGCACATGTGGAGGCACGTGCATGCCACAGTACCAGGACACTCTCCCACTGTTTGCTGCCTGCTCACCTGCACCGCCCGCAGACCTCTATCTGGGGGCAGTGGAACTACGGCCGGCGATAGTCCTCCCAAGGAAAGGAGAGCTGCCTTTTGGCTGCTCAGTCCTTCTCCTTCCCTTCCCCCCTCCCCATGCTGACTCTCCGACCCCGGTTCATTCTTGAACCTGGGTTGCTGGTGTGTCGCAAGGTAAGGCGTCAGCACCTTAGCCCTCTGCGCCACCGGGCTGGCCTTCTGTTTTCTCCCTTGGTCAGGGCTTGCACGCATGCCATGGTGTGCGCATACAGCGTGAAGATGCTGCACACCTCGGTGCTGGTACCCGGCTGTCAAATGAGGTGACCACTGTGGCACCATCTAGCCTCCACTAGGTGGCAGCCAAGCAACGGCACATGATGTCTCTCTCCCCACCCCCCCCGAAGAAGGAGGAGGAGGGACGTCTGCGGAAGCTCCGTTCCCCTTCCCTCAACCGGCCCTCATGCTTCCCTTGTCTGTTCCGGAGCCTGAGTTACCAGTGTGGTAGGCTGTAAGGCTACCAGCGCCTGAGCTTGCCACGCCACTGGGCTGACCTGTGCTCCTTTTTCTCTTGAGGCCAAAATTCCATTTACTGTTCTCTGCTCCAGATGTTCTCTCCATCCTAGTAGGGATGCATCTGTGGTCAGAATCCTTGTAGGCAGGGACTGCAGGAAGGGAATACCTTCTCTGATGCTTCTTTCAGTTTACACTCTAGTGCTTCTACCAACCTGCTTCGCTCTGGCACTTGCTTTTGCAGTGGTGTGCTTAGAAACATAGAATTTGCCTGCAGAGAAGGACCTCATGGCCCACCAGTCTGCCCAGATGGTCCCTACCTAGTCTTCCTCCGAACTGGTCTCTGGCAGCAGTCTCCCTTCTCTGCCTATTAACTGATATTCCCATGTATCCCATACAAGCTTGAAACCCATCACTGTTTTCACCCCCACCACTTAAGCTGGCAGTCTGTTCCAGGTGTCTACCACTCTTTCAGTGAAAAAGTACTTCCTAACATCCTTTCTGAACTCCCCACCCCTCCAGCTTCATGGCATTCCCTCTGGTCCTGGTGCACTTCCTCATTTGAAAAGAGACTTCCCCCTGCAACTTGTTCACCTCCGTGAGGTGCTTGTAGATCTCTGTCATGTTCCCTGTCTCCTCTCTCTTCCAGTGTGTTCATGTTGACATCCCTCAGTCATCCTTATACGGGTTTCGTGCAGCCCCTGCACCATTTTAGTTGCCCTCCTCTGGGCTGCCTCCACCCTGTCTGTGGCCTCCTTTCTGAGGTGACTTCACGTCTTTGATGCGCGTGCCTTCTGTGGGGGCTACTGGCCATCCCTCATTTGCATTCTGGCCCTTGGCACCATTTCTGTCTTAGAAGCCATCTGGCCCAGAAATCTCAAGAATTCCTGTGTGTGCATTCCATATTTGACCTGCCTGGAATGTGTTTACACACTGAATCCGAGCTTCTGCCCTTTGCAGAGAAAGGAATGCTTTGGACATTTTTGTGTTTTTAACTCTGTGCCTTTGAACTCCAGGATCTGTCTGGGTTCCAGGTGTGACTTCTCTGGGTTTAAGAGAAAGCTCAGTCTCTGCTGGGTGCTCTACACTGTTTGATTTTGAGTACACTGCATCACCTTTTGTTTTTCCACACTCCAGCCAGTCAAGAAATACCGCTGTGCTCTGGCTGCGCACCAGTGACAATCACTTTATGAACACTCTGGGTGCTGTGGTCAGACCAAAAGTCATTGCACTGAACTGAAACTAAGCATGCTGTACTCCGAACCTCGGATACCTTCTATGGCAGGGTCCTGCTGGGAAATGGGTTGGAAATATGCTAGGGCTATGCAGGGGCTGAATAGTATTTACCAGATACCAAGAATAGTAGGGCACAAGAATATTCGGGAGCCTTTCCCACTGAGATTGGGGACTATTTAAATTCAGTATTTGCTATCCAGCTGGGCATCTCCAGTTCACAGTCCAGATCTGGAAGGGAACCCAGTCAGTGATCTGGGACCTGGGGGGACTGGAGCTTCATCCTGCTGAGCTGGGATTTACCATCATATTTTCTCCCAGGCTGCCGAGCAGTGTGGTGATGCACACATTGGTGTCTGCTGGGCTTGCCTGTCCCCAGCTGGAGACTTTGATTGTGCAGCCCTCTCACCTCCACTAGGAGGCAGTGGAGCAAGGTGCCCTCCTCAGCGAGAGGAGCAGCAGCCCTTGGACTTTCTTCCTTCCCCCCCACCCCGGACGGCCCTCATGTAAACAAGACTCACACCCGAACCTGGGTCACCAGTGTGGCGTGGGGTAGCGCTGCTGCCAGGCCACTGGGCTGGCTTTACATAATGCACTGTTTTAAACTTGGCACAGTCTGAGGCATAAAGAGAGGGGGTGGTTGACTGTATGCCCTTATAACTTCCCTTTGCAGTTTTCCCAGCTGTAAAATTGGATAGATTGAAGCAGAACTCCACTGAAAATTAGATGTTTGCTCTTCATTGGTCCACCCCAGGTAAATAAAGGATAAACGTAGATCTTCCCTTGTCAATCTTCACCATTCATTACTTCCTGGAGTGTAAGCGGGTAGCGCACCCATACGAAGGCTTTTTTTTTTTTTTAAAGTTTTCGCGGCCCGCCCTCGAGAAGCGGCGTCATACGCGGCGGCCGTTAGCTCGCGACCCGACTCCTCCTCCAACTCAGTTCTGTTTCTCCGCCCGTCGAGCAGCACCTGTTCGGCGTGGGCGTCAATTCAACTACGCAGTAGACCGACTCCGATTTTCTACTTTTCGGCGCCATACTCGGTAAAGACTGTTTCTTTTTCTTTTATGCAGGCGCGGTGTTTTCTTTCTGTATTTTGACCTTGTTTGTTTCGCGTTATGTCGGTTCTGGGCGAGCGTTTCTGAAAGACGGGCGCGCACCTGTCGTCGGTGCTCCTGTGGCGGCATTTCCCGTCTCGGACCGGCATGGCGTTTGTCTCCGTTGCCTGGGACCCAACCACGACATGGATTCGTTACGCGCCTGTTTCTCCATGGACGCCCGTGTCCCTCGAAGTCCAGCGTTCAAGCTTGCAAAACCCGCCGACCTTGAGGCGGGCGCGTCGCTCAAGGATTCTCAGGTAAGGTCTCTTGGCCTTTCCCGGGTCCCCTCCCGGGCCTATCACGGTCTGAGGAGGAGGGGTCTCGTCTTTTCTTGCCGAGAGGAGGCCTTCTGCGGTGTCGGGGCGTCGTAGTCCCTCCCGGGGCCGCGGCGCTGACACCGCCTCGGCAGTCACCTCCTCGGAGGTGCAGGCTCCCCCCGTGGCGAGGCCCTCGACTTTTGGGCCTGGCTCGGGTGGACCCTCGATGCCGCCTTCGGCGCCCGTTTGGATCAGCGCCCGTTAAGGGTGCCTGTGATCGAAATCGGCGCCCGTTTCGGCGCCATCTTGAGTCGGCACTGTTCGCGGCGCCGCTTTGGATCAGCGCCGTTGATTGGAGTCGCGCCGTTGGCGATGCCCCGCTTTGGGCCTCGCGCCGATGGACGAAGCGGCGCCGTCAGCGGTGCCGCCTGCGTCTTCCGGCCGCGCCCGGCGCCCGTGGGCCTTGTCCTTCCCCTCCAGGCGGTGCGGCCTTGCCCGGCCTGCGTTGGGAAAGTGGGCGTGGCCTGGCTGCTACTGGCGTGAGGGAGGCAAGTGGCGCCTCCCTTGGTACCGGGGCCGTTCGCGGCCCCGCAGCCTCGGGGACCCCTGGGGTGGCCAGCATTGAGGTCCTGCTGGTCTCGTCCTCCTCGGAGGGCGATGATTCAGACGTGGACCCATCCTGGCACCCCCACTCTTCGGAGTCTGGGTCCCCGGTGGCTAGAGGTGCCAGGCGGCGCAGCGGGCCCCTCCCTCTGTCCCCCCTTCCGTCGTCTCCTGGGGTTCCCCGGCTGGGGTGGCCCGGAGCCCGGGGGCAGGCGTGGGGTGGCAGGGAGGCTCCCTCTCGAGGGCCGGTGACAGCTACCTCTCGGGGTGCTGTTGCCCCCTCTAGGGACAGGGGCGGCTGTAGTCGGGAGGAGGCCTCTCCAGAGTCGAGGGGTTGAGGGGCAGGGGGTCTGCTGCTCGGTCTTCTTTGGCCACCTCAGGGGGGGTGGCCAGGAGCCGAAGTGCGAGCCTCGCCCCTCCCTCCAGGGTTCTAGGGTGTCCTCCGGCGGCGTTTGTGCGGACTGCCCTTCTGGATCCATGCAGTCCCGGCGTCATCACAGGGGAGGTTCTCCCCCAGGGCTCTTCCAGGCTCCGCTTCCCCAGAGTTCCGTTCTGCGGCCTGGTCTGATTTCCGGGATCCCTCTTTCCAGGGCTCCTTTCCCGATTCCAGAGCCCTCATGAGACAGTTGCCTCCAGGTGCCCCTCTCCCATCTCTGCCTTCACCACCCCGCTCCCAGGCCATGTCGGTCCCTCACGGGTCCGTTATCCTGGGAGCAGTTCAGGGTTCTCGTGGCCTTCCCTCATATGTTAGATACATGCATGGGGTCTTCGACTCTCCCACCGCGCAGGAATCCTCTGGGCATTCAGTTCCCCATCATCCTCGTCTCCCTCCTCTGAGAGAGGAACCCTGCTCATCTGTCCTCCGATGCCGATTTCACAGAATATCAAGCGTTTCCTTTCGAGGATGGTGAGGACCTCCAGATTCCTCGTTCGAAGAGACAATACCCGAGCGGAGGCAGCGTGAATTCCTTGGTGAATTCAGTGCCCAGCATCTGGTGGTACCTTCCTGGCTATCCCCTTCCAGGGCGTCTATCCGGTCATGGCAGTCCCTGCCGCTTCTTCCCCAGCCCGGGACTGCCAGCGTAGGTATTGTGCCCCTCTGAGTCTCTAGGTTCCCTTCCCAACCCGTCCTCAGGTTTGGTATGCCTGGATACTCCTTCTGGGCGCCGTTGCCTGGCGCACTGACCGCCCACGGATTGGGACTCTCTCCAGTTCGACCGTTGGGAAGAGTGTTCTCCTTTGCATGCGAGTGCATGTATTGCATCACATCAGGCTCACCACTGCCTACAACGGCATCTGTGGTCGATGATGTCCCAGCTGCTGGCATCTATGCCTGATCGAGCAAACCAGACAAGCCGTTGCCCTCTCCGCGGTAGGCCTGGAGCTGGCAAGACACCAAGCAAGGGCATCTTATGACGTCAATGAGGTGGCTTCCAGGCTTGCGGGGACAGCGATCTGCATCAGGCGGACGGCATGGCTTCGTCTTTCCAGGTTGTCACCCCTGGCCCGGCGTAGGGTGATTCGCTCCGCCTTCCGGGGGACCCGTCTTTTCTCTACCAGAGCTAGGAGACTTTTACAGGGGCTCCCTCCGTCTCCTCGTCCTCGGGAGGCACCTCCTAGCTCTTCTCCCACCTAGGCTTTCTGAATAAGCCAGGGTCTTCTCCTTCTGTTTCTCACCAACAGAAGGCTGGGGGTCTTGTTCCCTCAGGGTTTGGCCTCTTCCCCCTCCAGGGGAAGAGGAGCTTGGTACTCACCCAGGAAGTAATGAATGGTGAAGATTGACAAGGGAAGATAGGAAAATTACGCACTACCTACCGTGTTCTTGATCTTCTCTTGTATCTTCACCATTCATTACTACACCCACCCACCATCCCCTCAGTGGCCTCTTCCTGTGGCTTCTCCACCTCCCGCCTCCTTCTCTCTCTGCATTTTTATAAAATTTAGGAAAATTGTTAATTTTTCAAAAAAAAAAAAAAAAAGATCTTTCTTTGAGGGGGGTCGGTTCTAAAATCCAGAAAAATTACTTACTCTAAGATTCATGGGCCATCTTGCGGATTGCATTGGCGATCAGACTGCACAACTATCTCTTGCTATTCTTATGGCAAGATACCTCTGGGGTTTTTTGGCCTGGCTCAGGCTATTCAGTTTTGATCCTGCAATCCCGTGTTCAGATAGTTGCCCTGAAATCTAATCCCCCCTCTATTCTTGCCTTGCAGAGCAGAGGAACGAGTACGTCTGTTCCTTTCTCTTTTTAAAAAAAAAAAAAAATGCTGAGGGAACTCTCTCCGACTGCTATAGGCATCTTGGTATCTGGGTCATGCATCTAGTTAAAAAAAAAAAAAAAATTTTATCTGTAAAAAAAAAAAAAATCAAACAAGAAGGCAAATGAGAAGGTAGGCTATCCTTCTCGCTGTTTTCTAGTGGTTTCTCCTTTAAGTGTCCTCCTGGACAATTTTTACAGTAGAGCTCTGCTGACCATATCAATCTTAGCCAGCCTAAGCCTTGGCGGCCTTAGCCAGTCAGTCTGAGTCCCGTTTCTATCTAGAAGCGCCTGAAAGAATTACATTTCCATTTCTAAACCCCTGAGCAGCGCTCTCATGCTGCTGGGGTTTTATTCTTCCCTCCTCGGCTGTCCTCCAGTTAAAGGCCTTCCGCGGCCAGGAGCCCGAGGTGGGTGTCAAGAACAATGGCATGTTGAAGATTAGGACTATGCCCTCCTGAGTCTGTCTAGCGAGTTCGGTGAACCTTCTCTTCAGCTCTATCTCCGGGGATTCTTGCTTCCCCTTTAGTCGAGCCTTCAGCTACAAGCTAACTATGCTCGTTGGGCATTCTGGTCCCTTCAACATCCCATCTCTCTCTTCTCTTCTCTTCTTCTTCTTCTATTTTTTCATTTCCCTACTCATCTCTCCTCCTAGAGTCGCCCAGGTAAGGAGGCCCTGCACTCCCTAGGCTAGGGATGTTCTTATCTCCTCTGTCCTTCCTCCATCGGCTTATTCCTTTTTCAGTTCATTCTTCCTTGCTTTGCTATCCCTCGGCTATCTTGCCGCGCTATCTATATTTTCTGCTTTCACTTTTGCCTCTCCGGCTCACAGAACTGAATTGGAGGAGGAGTCGGTCGCTACTAACGGCCGCCCCTCGCGCATGACGTCGCTCTCGAGGGCGGGGCCGTTAGGCAAACTTTAAAAAAAAAAAAAAGCTCCCGTGGCGGGTGCGCGCCTCCGGCTTACACCCAGGAAGTAATGAATGGTGAAGATACAAGAGAAGATCAAGAATTACGGTAGGTACGTAATTTTCCTTTCCCACCTGACTGCTTCCGTTGCATCCAGTAGCTACTGAAAGAGACCCTGAAACCTGTATTTGTATTTCTATTAATTATTTAAATTGTTTCTTAAAAAAAACTTCATTTTTTTTTTATTTATGAATAATACAGCATTTCACTACACATCCGAACAGTTAGTAATTGATTGACTTTCATAAGTCATGTTCTGACCAAGAATGCCGGTGGGCACATTTTTTTCCCGTTGTTTGCAGCACACACGAGTTATATTGCATAGCGGCATACACGTCTGCCTTACTCCTCTGTGCGGCAAGAGAAATGTACTTCCCCTCCTCCCACCGAATCAATAGTTTTGTGAATAAAAGCTTAAAAACCCATTTTGAAAACAACTGAATACCACAAATCATTTTATGAAAGGAAGACCTAATTAGATTTTATGAATTAAGGGCTTTATCTTGAAGTTCAATGGCCGGATATGCAGCTTATTCACCCTAAGGGCTTGTGTGTTCGCTAGCCATCCGACAAGGAGATAAGTGCCATAATTCATAAAATCGAATTGGCCTTCTCCTGTGTATCTTAACTCTTGCAGTAGCACCAAATACTAGAAGGGACACTTTGAAAGTAAGAAATGCAGCTGGACGCTCCCTTCGGTTCAAAGGTAAGATAGCAGCACCGCAGACCTGAAATTATTGAAAAGCAAAGTCTCTTCAGCTGGCTTCCTGCTGGCTGCAGTTTGTGCCAGTGGCTCAGCAGGTTGCACACTTGCCTCTGAGGCCCGGAAGATTGGAAGGTTGTGGGTTCTAGCACCCCCCCTCCCCACCAGGAACCTGGCGTAAAATCCCAATGCTGACACTGTAGTGCAGCATGAGGGGGTTGCTGCATGCCTGAGGTGGTATCTTTGAGGTCCTGTCTGCCTGTTCTGGTGGTTGTTCAGATGGGTGTAAAAGATCCCATGGCGCTTCTCGAAAAGAGGAGGGACATTTCCCCAGTCTCCTTGCCGAATTTTCCCCATTCGCTAACAAAATACCACCAGCAGCCAAAATGTCAGTTTGCATCTGTATCACTGTCTCCACCCCACCCCTCCCCGACGAGGCTGAAAATAGGCAGAGTTGCCTAGCCTTCCTTTCCCGAGCAACAAAACTAAATAAGTAAATAATAAATGATGTGTTCAGATTGTATTCCGCTATGAAGCCTGCACATGTCTTTGTTAAAACGCGCTGAACATACCCATGGGTTTTGTTGCACTAAATGGAAGGTGTACAAGCGTTGTTTGTGTTGCAAAACTTGATAAAGCAGTTACCTTCAAAGAAAAAGTCTCTTGTGAAATCTTTTTTTTTTTTAACTATATATTTGTTTTTTTATAAATACACAGCAATAAAATGCAGACATAGATTGTATTTGCCATGAGGGCACGACTCCTCATAATACACACGTGCTAAGTGTCATGATCATTAAGTTGCATCTTTAGAGGGTATTAAGTATAACTTTGAAAGTTTGACAAACCAAATTATGCTGCGTTATATTGAGCCCATGAGCAACACAACTGAAAAGTAAGGGATGATCTGTTCATGAGTTCTGTAGTCTCTGTCTCCCGAGGAAAAAAAATTTATGCTGTGTTAATCTTAAATTAACACACCACACAGGTGTACATCAGCTCAAATAGGCTGCACGCAGTAAAATCTGAACAACTGTGTATTAAGATGTTGCTGTAATGTAACTGGAACACAGATTCAGCGTTTTATATCTAATTGTAGAACAACTATAAACAACGACAAATTATTTTTTTATAGGAGTCCACCACCCCAAGAAGTCATAAGGGGAATGTAATACCCAGAATTGAAATTCATTCTGTTAAATTTCCCAATATTAATGTCCAAAAGTAAAACCGTTCTGGGGTATAAAGGTCCGCTTGTACCATAAAGGAGGAGGAGAAGAATAGTTATAGGACTCAGTTTTAAGGCAGAGTGTAACGAGCAGTGGGTAACCGATACATTACCCATAGCTAGTCCGTAAGTCCTTCTGTTGTCGACTTGCAGCTTGTTTCCAAGCCCATTTCATGGCTTCTGCAAAGTCATTGAATAGAAACACTTTCCCTTGGTGAGCTATCCGGAGACGCGCTGGAAATACTGTGCCATGTGTGATGTCAGTCTCTCTCAACACATGCAACCCCCTTGAATTTATTTTTCTTTTGCCTGGTGGCATAGCTTATATCCGGATAGATACAGGCCTGCTAGCCATAACATTTATTGTATTTATTTATTTTACTCTTTGGTAACCAGGTGAGGCCCACTAGGCATAAGTGCCTGTTTTCAGGGGCGACCTGGGAGCACTGGGTGGTTAAGTGACTTGCTCAGAGTCACATAGTATGCAAGTGGAGGTTGTGGGAATCAAACCCGGGTCAGCTGGATGTACCAAGCTCATTCACAGCTCATTACTCTAACCTCTAGGCTATACATAGTAGGGTCTTCTTGTGGGGTGGAGCGCCAGCATCCAGTCATGGCCCCAACTCCAAACATGATCGCCACAGTGGCTCAAGGCGCATCTGGGTTGTTTGGCCTCCCTCTAGATGTAACGCAGTAGGCTTTCTGTAACGTCAGTGGTTGGTCAGCCATCTTTGTGCAAGATTGCACTTCAAACCACTCCTGCACAAACAGTGGTAGGTGGTCCCCTTCTGATTCCTCCGGCATCCTCACGATGCTTACATTTGCTGACCTGTCCCGGTTCTCCAGTGCACTGAATCAAGTTCTGAGGTGCGTGTTTTTCTTTAATAAACATGGCTGCAGCTCCCACTGCTGATTCAGATCACTTTACTGCTTCCTTAGTTTAGGTCCTCAAGCCATCTGTCGAAGTTTCGAGTACCACCACTCACTTCATTAAGGTATCAAATTTACAAACATACGAAATTAGCCAGCAGATAAAGGCCTATTGGTCTATCATGTCTGCTCGATTTTGCAGCTAGCTGCCTTGTTTATTGGCAAGTGCTGCCACGTTTGAGATTCGTCTGTTTTTATTCCTGGGGACAGAGCTGTGTCCTCAGCTGGTTCATCTGCAGGCGTAGTGGTGCAGCTGAGAGCCGACTTTGTGGTCAGTGTTGAGGGAGTATTTTTGCTTTGCACTCCTTCCTGCTGCTGCTTTTTTTATGAGGTTTCACCATTCTGTCTCCTACGTTTTCCTACAACTTCAAAGTAATTTTACAACATCCTCCCCCACCCCTCCTCCCACCCTTTACCCCCTAATCCCCATGCACTTTCAATGTGATCTGACAAATGCCTTTAGCTACACCTACAATTGTGTCTCTGCCAAGCCTTGTTAACACTGTGTACCCAGACTTTCCTTCTGGCACTTAGTACCACCAAAATGACATGGAACCTTTGTAAAAGAACCTTGGCTCAAAGGTACTTGTAGTCCTAGACTTAAATAAATACATTTTTGTGCTATTTAACAGCTGTCTACGAAATCAACATTTGATATGTTATTTAGCCGTTTGTGTGTGGCACTTTATTCCACGGTAGCCATCTTGCTTGGGCTGCACTGTGCACCTCCAAATTTTTTTTTTTTTGTCCTGGCGCAACATTAAGGTGTCAAAATACCTTGTACCCCGGAGTCTCAGGCTTCCCGGTTATAAAGCTTACTTCTTTCCTTCCCTCAGGGCCCATATGGGGAGGGTCCCCTTGTTGCAGATTAGATATGGGGAGAGGGTCCCCTTGTTGCAGATTAGATGTGGAGCCGGGAAGTCGTGTGGACCTCTTGGGAACCACTTGGAGGCTAGCCCAATACATTGTGGCCCCCGTCACTGGTGGGAGCAGAGATTGACTGGGCTGAAGGAGTGATGTGGGGGAAGCCAAATTGCAGCAAACAAAATTATTGTGTGGAAAGCATATGACTAGAATTAAGGGGAACCCCTCCTTCCCTCCATAGTGGATCAGTAATAATGACAGCAGAATGAATATGGATGAGGGGCAAAAAGCCCCTTAAAGGAGAGCAGTGTTGAACCTGTAAGTCATATTTTCCAATAGACTGCATCAGAAAACATATGAGGTCATATTAATGGAACTCAATATGTATACCCTAGAGCAAAGGAGGGAGAGGGGTGATATGATCGAAACATTCAAACACCTTAAGGGAATTAACAAGGTGAAGAAGTCAAACATTTCAATATAAGAAAAATAGCAGGACAAGAGGACACAGCATGAGATTAGAGGGAGGCCGATTAAGGGGTAATGTGAGGAAGTTCTTCACAGAAAGGGGGGTGGATGCATGAAACGGCCTACCTCAGGAAGTGGTGGATAGGAATACAGTGCAGGGCTTCAAACAGGCATGGGATAGGCATAAGGGAGCAATACAGATGAGTATGACTAGATAGGCCATTGACAGAGCAAAGGCCGATGGCACATTCATAAGGTAGAAAAAACAGAAATGGGCAGACTGGATGGGCTTTGCGGTCCTTATCTGCCATCAACTTCTATGTTTCTGTGCAGAAGCTATTTCAGTACTGTTTTTTTAATTTTAAAGGGAGGGAGGGGAACTGTCTGTGGAATATATTAACAGCTGCTGCAGCAAAGGCCGTGACAAGGAGATGGCTGCAGGTAGACCCTTCCCCCCTGGTCTTGTGGACTGAATTGAAGTAATTAATCACATACCAACATTAGAGAGAAGTTTTGTTGTGCAGCGTAGATTGCCATCTTTTGCAAATCGCTGGCCAAAATGGGAAATGTTTGAGTCAGAGGAGGAAGATGCAGAATAACAGGTTGTCACCCTGTGCTCTCCTTCTGTGACTGCATCACAGTAACATAGAAACATAGAAATTGACGGCAGATAAGGGCAGCCAGGCCCACCCAGTCTGCCCATTTTCTCTACATGCTGCAGAAACCACAGACCCTCCTTGGTCTCTGACTTTAATCTCTTTCCTCTCACTAGGGTTCCCCTGTGCATATCCCATGCATTTTTGAATTCCCTTATCAGAGCTGCCCCCAGTACCTCAACTGGAAGGCTGTTCCATGTATCCACCACCCTTTCTGTGAAGAAATACTTCCTCATGTTGCGTAAGTGTAGTGAGGCCTTGTCCCCCACCCCAGAACCTGTCCCTGTAAAGACAGAAAATGATACCTAAGTGAGCTTAGCATTGTAACCTCTAGACCATCCAACATGGTACTGTGAACACCCTTTATGACTACTTTGAGTTTTTTTAGGTTTTTAATTTTTTTTTTTTGACAGTCTGTTAACACTGCCTTATACAATTTACGGTGACCTGTGCTATGTAAAGCCTGTCTGCATTCAATAAAGTATATATATAAAAAAAAACAAAAAAACTGGCACTTCATGTTTTGATATGGATCAGATAAGTATGAAAACTTGACTTATCGGAACTTTTTAGAAGCTTTTCAGAACCTTTTTATGATTCTCCCATCCCTACCACCTACTCGATGCACTGTGGTTCAGACAAAAGAACCAAAGAACTAGGGTTAGGCAAACCAGTTCAGATCTGTTCAGAACTACCCAGAACGTATGCCATTTTCAGTAAAAGGCCTTATCAGAACCTTTTTCAGGTTCTGATAAGGTTCAGATCATTAAATGTTAACTTTGGAGCTTAATATACCCCCCAGTAGATCTTTATCTAGTAAGAATGTTTCTGGTGGTGGTAGAATGATCCAAAAGTACGCTGGAGGTCAGGTAGTACCACTCCCAGTTGCTTTTGAATTGGTTTCCCTTCACTGACAACAGCTTAAGGGTGGACAGTGATGGTTAAACTAGATTTTGTATTTTAAACTAAAAGGTTCACGAAGTTCAGATGAGGTTCCGATAACCGTCATAACCTTTTATGCCCTTTTGTGGCTTATCAGAGCTTTTTAGAACCTTAGAACCTTTCATGGGTCTCCCAAGCTTGCAAAGAGCCCTGTTGTGGGCAAGATACCTTGCTGTAGGGTTTGCGCCCCTGCAGTTTATTTTACCGCATGAGCAGTAGCATAGGAAAGTTGTATATTAAGGTCATGGATATGTTGTTCATCCACACTTATTGGCAGGTATCCTTGCCGCTTTAAATCTTGCCGGAAGGTCTTCAAGCTGGCTCCTCCCACCCACCCGGGTGGTAAAACTCTCGACTCCGCCCCATGACGCCAGATCTTCCTTACCGCTTGGAAGCTCAGGTTCCCTCCTTAGCGCTCTGCGTTTTCGACTGATTCCTGATATTTTTCGGTCTCTCCGAATTTAGTTGGAAGTTTTCTAAAACTTCGATCTTCTTCCCTCACTGCTGCGATGAATCATTTGTTTTCCGGCTCCCGGAGGCGCCCGGTTAATTCCTCCAGGAAAGACCCGCACTCCACGTGCGTCTACTGCCTCGACTTGGATCATGATCCACAAGTTTGTGAATTTTGCTGTGCTCTTTCGACCAGCGCTCTGGAGGATCGTGCGGCCCGTTCGGGGCTCAGGCGACCTGAAACCTTTTCCGCGCCGGAAAAATCCTTGGCGACTCGTCGGGCAGTGTCCGCGTCGGCTGTCTCGGCTGAGCAGCTCGATCTTCTATCCTCCATGGGGAGGGTGGCGGCCCCCTCCTCCTCCTCGGTCACGGCGCTTATCCCGCTGTCCTTGAGTTTTCCTCATTCAGCTTCATTCAAGGAGCTTCACCAGTCCCTTTCCTCGAAGGGAGGGACCTTTGGGACCTGCCTCTCGGCCCAGGTCTGGAGCCACAGGCTAAGTCCCATTATGCGCGCTGGCTTGGGGCGGAGAGCTCCCCCTTCCTGCCGGCGGACGTTCAACTTCCGTCGAGGGTGCGGCTCAGGCCGCTGGCTTCACAGAGTCCCCGTCAGGTCAGCCGGCCAGGAGTCCCGTCGATGTTGTCGAGTCTCTCGACCCATCATCTGGGCTATCTTCTGCTGGAGCCGCCATCCCTTCACCGGTCCCCCCGGCGGAGGCTGAGGTTCTGCCCATACCTTCGGGGCGACAGGCCTCGGCCCTTTCGTCCGAGCCGAGAAAAGAGCGGGTGCTCCCCTCTCCTTCCCAGGCCCACCCTTGGTTTCCGTGAGGCTTTGGGTCTCGGTCTCGGTCTAGCCGCTCACGCCGACTTCGGCGATCTCGGTCGGGGCACCGAGTTAAGTGGCATTACCATTCTTCCTCGTCTCCCTCCTCGAATGAGGAGTGGCCTCGATGCAGATGGCATCGACGTTACGAGGAGTTCATGTGGCAGCAGTTGTTATTGACCGGGAATCAATCGACTCCGATTCATTCCCCATCCAGCAAGCAGCTGCCGCCCGATCAGCCGACACAACCGCTCGCTGCAGTCGAGGTGCCCACTCCGGGGCCGGTTGTTCGTCCGAACCTTGCTGCCCCACTGTCTTCGGTGGAACCTCGGCTGGGTCATGCCCTGTCCCGCAGGTTGTCTGTTCCCCTCACTCCCGCCCGCCCTCGGCGGACGAAGAGTGACTCAGGCCTGAGGCAGCTCTTTGCAGACCCTTCAGAGTCCGATGTTGACTCCTCCATGTTCCCCAGTCGGGAGGACCCGGGGTCCTCTCCGGAACGTTCTATGGACGACAGCCCATCGTCCTTTATGGGTCTGCTTCAGCTCATCTCGGAGTTCACCGGGATGCAGCTTGAACCCGTGTCCAAACGGGTCTCTTATCCCCTTACGGAGATTCTAGACCGAGGGGGTTCACCCTCGGAGGACTTCCCAGTGGCCGAGGCCATTGTCGGCTCGGCCTTGGAGCTCTGGCGGCGGCCTACTTCCTGTCCTGTGCCCTCGGCCAGGATGGCCAGGAAGTACTCTGTCCCGGTCGGTTCTTTGCCCGGTTTCTCGGAGCACCCCTGGGCTGAGGGGTTAGTTACCGATATTGTTTTCCAGTGTTCTGGGAATGCTCGGGATGTGGATAGACCACCTGACAAAGAGTCCAAAAGGATGGACTATGTCGGGCGTAAGGTTTACGCTGCGTCCTCCTTAGGCCTCCATCAGGCCAGCTCGGCCGCACTGATGGTACATTTCTCCCACGCTCTTTTGGGCTCCCTGGATGAGGTGCTCCCTCATCTCCCGGCCGACCTGCGGACCACGGTCCGGCGGATGCGGGACCAGGATAGGGCGGTGGAGAAGCAGCAGCTTCAGACTGCTCTGGACTTAGGTGATTCCTGTGCCAGGTTGGTGGCGGCCGCAGTGGCCATGTGCCGCAGGGCGTGGCTGAGGTTATCCTCTTTCTCAACGGAAACCCAGCACAAGTTGGCGGACATCCCCTTCTTGGGGACTGACCTCTTCGGCCCTGGAGTGGAGGGACACCTCCAGGGGACCGAGAAGTCCAATACTACTCCGGACTCTGTCACCCCCGCCCGGAGGGACAAGGGCCTCCGGCAGCCTTTGCGTAAGCCCCTTTGCCCCTCGGCCCCTGCAGCTCGGCCAGCCCATCAACTCCAGCATGAGGGCCAGCAGGCTTGCGCTGGGCATCCTGAATCCAAGCCAGCGGCTTCCTCTAAAGGGAAGCAGGGAGGTAAAGGCCCAGGAGCTTCCTCGGCCAATCCCTCCTCCAAGCCTGCTCAGTGACGGGCTGAGGGGCACGGTCCCCGGCCCTGTCACCCCTACCCGGGGTCCCCCGTGGGGAGACAGCTCCGCCCGTTCTCCACCTAGTCTGCTTTCCCGGACCTCTGGGTGTCGGATGTACTAGGGGAAGGTCCTGTCTCGGGATTGCGAGCAGGCCTCACCCTTTCGAGCCGTTGCCTAATGGGGATCTTGGGGTCCGCAACCTCGTTGTTGGCCTTCCGAGCGGATTTTTCTGGCCCCTCGATCTAGAGGTGATCAGGAAGGTCGCGGACCCTCCTCCAGACCCGGGGTTCGTGTCCAGGTATTCCTGGTCCCTTACGGACGGGGGGGCTTGCGCCCCATTCTCGTTCCACATGAGATGGTCTCTCTTTCTTAGATATTCCATCCTCAGAATGAGGCGTGTGGCTCTTCCTGGTCCTCCAGGATGTACTTACACGTTGTTCCGTCCGTTTCTTGGGATACTCCTCCGTTTCTTAAGCGGGGGATCCCGTTACGAGTTCCAGGCCAGGCCCTTCGGTCTCTGCTCAGCAGCATTTCTGCGGCACTGATGGGTCCGGGTGTAACCCCACCCGGATGGCGGTCTGAAGGCAACCCCTCCAGGCGGAGGGGGACGGTCCAGAGCTCTGGCCCTCTAGGTTGCTCTCAGACTGGTCTTCTTTTTATTAGAGCCACATTGGAACTCGTGCCTTAGCGGGTGATCCTTCTTCGGGACGAGGCTCGGCTCCTGGCGGACAGGGCTGAGGTTCTTCCTCCCTTTCCTAATCAGGTCTGACTGGGCATTTTGCGCCCTGACCGGGACTTCCTGCACCTCCTGGGCCTTGCGGCAGCCTGCACCAGTGTTGTCTGTTTGGATCCGCCGGTTCATGCGTCCCCCTAATGGGGGCTGGCCAGCCAGCGGTCACAGCGCTGCGTTCCTTTGAACCAGTCCATGACAACAGCCCAGGGGGTAGGGGACGCTCTCCTTCAGACCGTTCCAGCTCTTTTGCAGAAGAACATCCCGTTCGCCTGCCCCGAGTCGACGGTCTTCTCCGACCGAAGCATCTCGGATGGGTGGGGGTGCCCATCAAGGGGAATACAGAGTGCACCGCCTCTGATCCTCTCGGGAGTCCCGATGTCTTCCTACCTGCTGGAGCTCCAGGCAGTCCGCTTAGCTTGCACCGCTCGCTCCATCTGTGCGGGGTCTTGTGGTTAGGTCCAGGCGGACAACACCACGACCATGTGCTACCTATCCTGCAAGGACTGGACGAGCTCCTTGCCTCTGCGTAAGGAGGTTCTCCGCTTTGGGTCTTTCGCGCAGCCGGGAGGCGGTTTCCTAGCCATTTCTATGGCAGGAGCCTCCATCACCTTGGCCGATGCCCTAGGCTGGATAAGGGCTGCGCCTCACGAGTGGTTTCCCTGCCGGAGGTAGCACAAGATCTTTCTCCCTCTAGGTCGCACCTCGGGTGGATCTTGTCTTCCCTCCAGGGAGAATTCGAGGCCGAGACTGTCTCATGCCCGCCCCTTCAGCATGGTTTGCTGTAGGGGATGCCCTTGAGGCCGTGGACCCTGGGCCTCTTCCACGCCTATCCCCCATTTCCCTTGACCCTCAGGCAAGGCAAGGAGAGACTAGGCGCAGGTGATTCTGGTAGCCCCAGACTGGTTTGCCAGCTCTGGTATCCAGCTCTCCTCAGTCTCAGCTCCAGGCTCCTGAGGCAGCTTCCAGCCCGCCCGGTCCTGATCTCTGTTGTTAGGGGAAGGTACTCCATCCGGACCTTCAATCCCTACACCTGATGGCCTGGTTCCTGTGCGGCTAGTGTCCAGGCCTTGGGTCTTCCGGCAATGTCCTCGACGTTTCGAGGTGTCCTGCCAGGAGTCGACCAGATACGCTCGCCTTCAAATGGAAGAGTTCTCCATTTGGTGTTGGGATAGGGCCTGGTCCCCTCTCCTGTTCCTTGGCGAGCATTCCGGACTATCTGCGGTCCGTTCTTTCTTGAACTAGAGCTTTGGTCGACGACCCTGAAGGTGCTCCTGTTAGCCACTCCTGTCTTCCGGGTGCAGGCCGGAAGGTAGTCGGTGGTGCAGGAAAGGTGGTCTGGCACTTTCTAAGGCCGTGATCACACCTCCCCTCTGGGGTGAGTATCCCCATTTCTGTGGGATCTTACGCTGGTATGGGCTTAGCTCACGGGCAAGCCGTTCGAACCTTGCACAGGTGTGAGTTTTTCCCCACCTGTTGTGGAAGAACACCTTCTTGGGGCTACCATGCCATCCAGAAGGACAGGAGATTTCCAGGCACTCCTTTGAATCTCCCTATGTGGTCTTCCACAGGGACAAGGTTGTCCTGCGCCCCACCCGAAGTTCCTTCCGTAGGCAGTGGCAGAGTCCTTTTCCCTAACTGGGTATTGTCTCTGCCGGGGTTCAACCCCATTCCCACCTCGGAGGCCGTATATAGGATCCATTGAGACCCTATTTAACGCTCGCCTTCCCAGGGAGCGTAGGGCTGAAGTTCGGGAGAGGTTCGCCAGCTGTTTGTCATCTACGCTGAAGCCGCACCTGGCAGACCTGCAGCCAAGCGGACGACGAGCGGGTGGGTCACCCCTGCATAGATCTCCACTATAGGTGGGCGGGCATGGAGCCTCCCAGAGGGATAAGTGCTCATTTTACCCGCCCTTCCGCTGCATCGGTGGCTGCTTCCGAGGATACCCCTGTCCAGGGTATCCGTAGGGCTCCTACCTGGAAGCAAACATATACCGGTCCCCCCCTTTCACATCGACCCTGGGTCACGCCGGGATGTTGGTCGGGGCCTCGGTTCTCCAGTTTCTATAACTAAGTAGGGGGTGTGCGCCTTGCCTCCCTCTTCCCAGAGAACTGCTAAGAGTCTGCCAATAAGTGTGGATGAACAACATATCCATGTCCCTAGAAATACAGGTTACTCACCTGTAACAGGAGTTCTAGGAATGGTATATGTTGTTCATCCAAACGACCCACCCGGCCTCCCTGGCTTCGACGCACAACCTGGCTTCCAGCGGGCTAGACCTGGCGTCTTGGGGCAGAGCCGAGAGTTTTACCACCCAGGTGGGTGGGAGGAGCCAGCTTGAAGACCTTCCGGCAAGATTTAAAGCGGCAAGGATACCTGCCAATAAGTGTGGATGAACAACATATACCATTCCTAGAACTCCTGTTACAGGTGAGTAACCTGTATTTTCAGAACTTCGGGCTCTGAACAGTCTGACCCTAGAACTGAAATGGCTGAACTACTTGGCTAAACAGTACCAGTCCACCCCTCTTGTGGCCTTCCTGATACCCGATTCTTGCAGTTAAACAACGTCATAGTAATCCTTTACCAGAAAGAAACAGATTGTTTTTTGACTCCTGGACTGTCAACTTCTGTGACAGTGATCCTGTAGAGCTCCTGCCACTAGACAGGCAGGAAGTAAACTGATGTCTAGAGGAAGTGGATGGGAGGTCGTCTCCTGCTTGTAGAGATCAGCCTACGTCCTGCCTGTCACGTGGTTCCAGGAAGGACCTCCCAGAAGTGAGGAGCACGGAGACTAGCTTTAGGAGAGAGAAAAAATTGACATCCTATCTGCTCCTTTTCTGGAAGATTTAATTATTTTATGTGTGTGCATCTGTGGCTTTAACTGTAAATTGTATGATTACAGTTTGTGAAGGTGATTATAGGAAATTCTAGTTATTGTAACCATTGTAATTCTTCTGCACGGCAGGTCCCCTTCTCCCCTTGAAAACGAGCTTTGTTCCAAGTGCCGCTTCAAATCCTGATCTTTCACTAGTGCTTTAAACCTCGCACATGAGTAATGCTTTGCCCTACGTTGTAACATTCTATCAAATCATTTCAAAATCTGTGGACCTCGAAATCCCCTCTTGTCTCTTCATTGGTACCCACTTCTCTGTTGTGCTTTAGGTTTCTTCCCTTGTTAATTGTATTTCAAGGTTGGTTATCCATGCATTGGTAAGGCTGCCAGTTGCAACTGTAGCAAGGAGCCTGGGACATCAGGGGCCGGTTGGGGAGGTGGAGGATTAAGCATTTCAGAAGATGTGTGCCTCCTCTGGGCAGAGAGGGCTGTGTTGCCCTGCTATGTCACTGCTGCCTGTAAGAATGTGCACATTAGTACAGCAGGCAGAAGTTGTGAAGGGGGGGATGCTGCAGAGATCATGGCGGGGTGCCTGCATGTGCCCACCTCTGCTGGGTCAGCTATCCTTGAGCTGGTATTCCTGTGGGGTAGCTCTAGCAGCAGAGGATAACTATAGGGGTAACTAGGGGGTAAATCCCCTCTGTCTAGTTCCATGATAGCCAAGATACGGCCAGAAGGCAGTATGCCTGACCAGCCAGAAGAAAAAGAAAAAACATAATGAAAAAATAAATTGTATTTTAACTAGCGTGCTGATGATGGGGGTTTGTGTCCTGAGCTTGGGGTGTCGTGAATGTAGTCTAGCTGGGAGGTCTTATGCACTTTCCTCAAGGGGGATGAAAATGTACCCTTGCTCTTTTAGTAGCCCATGGCAGAGGTGTGGTGGTGGCATCCGTGGTAGCATTGCCACTGTATGTGGGTCTGTGGAGCTTGGACAGGATGGGAGAAAAAAAAAAAGAAAATGGGAGGCCCATCCTGGCTACCTAGACGATGGCTGCTGTGTCATCCCATGCTATCTGAGCCTGCTGTGGCACCAAGCTGGCTCCTCCCATCCACATCTGCTGTATCATACCCTGACTAGTGGGTCAGAACCGGACTGATGGATTGTGGGGGACCTGGGGAAGAGGTGGGTGCTCATGACCAAGAGGGGAGTCCAGTGGGCAGATGGGACGCAGAGCAAGCCTGGAAAAGAGATGTGTCTGAGGGCCAAAGAAGAGCATAAATGAATGAAGCAAAATAAAAAAAATTGCATGTCAGCTGGTGTATTTTCAGGGGCCCTTGTGGTATTAGCCCCCTTCTGTAAGTGGGCTGGCCTAGGTTCAGTTCTTATGTACAGTTTTATTATTTTACAGGGGAGCTCGGGGCACACTGCTGCCAAAAACTGGAATGTCCACACAATTCATTCTAGTCAAACTTGGGTAGATTTTGTTTGGTGCATTCGTCTCCTTCCTTCCTTGGCAGAAAAAGACCAGTAGTCCATCCAGTCTGCCCAGGTTCTCTAAATCCCTGGAACCTTCCTCAGAACCTAATGTTCCTTCAGGGTACTAACTCTCCTGATCGTTTCCCTGTTCTATTCCCTGCGCCAGTCGCCCTGGGCAACCACTATTCCCTTCTCTCTACCCCAGGCCTGCTTGAATCCCCTAACTGTGTTCACCCCCACCACCTCGGTTGGCAGACTGTTACTAGTTTCCGCCACCCTTTCCGTAAAGAAGTACTTCCTCATGTCCCTTCTGAATCTCCCACTTGCTAATCTCCACTCGTGTCCACGAGACCTTGGGTTGATATTAAGGCTAAATAATTCCCCGCAGTCAGTCATATCTCCCCTCTCCCTTCTGGTCTCCAGTAAGTACATGTTTAGTGTCTTGAGGCTCTCCTCATAGGAGCTACCCTGCTGTCCCTGAATCATTTTGGTCATTCTGCACTGCACTGTCTCCAGCCTGTCCTTTTCTGAGGTGAGGACTCCAGAACTGGGTGCAGTACTCCAGGCAAGGCCTCACCAGGGATCTGTAAAGAAGTATTGACTCTTTTCTTCTACCATCAGTAACCCTCACGATACATCCCAGCATCCTGTTAGCCTTGCTATAGGCCTTCTTGCACTGGCTCGTTTGTTTAAGGGAGTTGCTGATGATATCTCCCAGTTCTAGGAGCGTGGATATGTTCATCCACACTTCTTGGCATGTCCCTTTCCTATTTAAATCTTGCCGGAAAGTCTTCAAGCTGGCTCCTCCCACCCACCCAGGTGGTAAATACCTCGGCTCCGCTCCATGATGCCAGTTCTTCCTTTCCGCTGGAAGATGCAGGTTCCCTCGTGCTCTTGCAGCAATTCGTAGGCCCTGGATTCAAAGCCTTGGTTTTTACCGAAACTTACTTTAAAACTTATTCGAGTTAGTGATTCTGATTGTAGCGCATCGAGCATGGAGGAAAACTCTTCCCCTGGATTTCGCGCACCAATCCACACCTAACGTGTGTTTATTGCCTAGGTGTCGGACATGACACCTCGTCTTGCACGTTTTGCCTGGCCTTCCATCCCAACATCCTGGACGACCACATGGCACGCCTAAAACTGGGGAGACCGGAGAGAAGGAACCCGCCAGTGAAATTGAAGGAGGAGAGATGGGCGGGATCCGCCGAGCAGCTGGAGTAAATGAAGGCATTCGAGGAGGAAGTAGCTCAAGCTTCAGCCAATCGAAGCTTTTTTGTTCCACTTAACATTGGCTCCACTTTTACAGGCTCCTTCAAGGAGTTGTGCCAGTTTCTCCCCACCAGGGGTGAGGCACCCTCAGGCTCGCACTCCTCCCACCCTCTGAACAGGGATAAGGACCCTAAGTCTTCGACCAAACAAAGACGTTCTTGGGACCAAGAAAGGTCAGAGTCCCAAGAACATGCAGTCTTGGCTTCGGTCGAGATCACATCCTTGGCTGCCGGCTTCACGGATCTTCCGTCTGGCCAGGGGACCGAGGAAGTGGGCGACGAGATGGAGATTTCTCTCGACCCTCTGTCGCTGGCCCCAGTCGACGACTCTTTGGAAAGGACTCTGGTCCTTGTTTTCCCGGATGAGGAGACCCAGCCCGTTGGTGTCCCCATCGAGGAACTGGTTCCGGACTCTTGGTTTTCGCTGACTCCGGTGTGTCCGGATTGACCCGAGTTGGCCTGCTCGATCTCAGTCGAGGTCCAGAACCCCCTCGGCTGAACGGCCAAGAAAGAGCCATAAATGCTGTAAAAACAGGCGTCCCCACAGATCATCTTCCTCCTCGGACAAGGAGAGGCTTGGCGGAAACTCCATTGATGCTATGAGGACCTCATGTGGCAACAGCTGATTTTGTCCAGGCAGAAGCCGGCTCCGCCGTCTACCCTGGCCATCACTTGGTTTCCGCCTCCTAGGCCGATGCCGACCCCTCCGGAACCGAAGACTTCGGTTCCCGCCCCGTCAGGGGCCGGCCCATATCCCTCGCTCACCTCGGTCTCTCCACTCGATTCTGGTGGAACCACCGCCTAAGCAGCCTCAGGGAGGGGCTCCGTGGAAAGAGGACCGAACAGACACCGGGCTTCCCCGACGTCTGTCAATAATGGTTGTCCCCGATTGCCCTTGCCGTATTGAGGGAGACATAGGTGGGAGACGGTTGTATTCCCACTGTCCGGACTCGGACGTCACCGGATTGCACTCCCATCCCAGGGATGATGAGTCATCTGTGGCAGGAATGGAGGAAGGCCCTTCCTCTTTTCAGGGCATTCTCCACCTGATCTCCGAATCTACCGGAATGCCCCTGGAGTCCATCCAGAGAAAGGCAGAGTACCCCCTTGCGGATATCCTCAAAAGGGGTGATACCCCGACAGAGGCCTTTCCAGTGGCCGCAAGTATGCGGTGCCCATGGGGTCTTTGGCAGGCCTCACAGAACATCCTTCGGCTGACAGCCTGGTGACCGCTTCTGTGTTCAGATGTACTGGTAGCTTGGCCGACACTGACCAACCCCCGGACAAGGAATCCAACTATATGTACCACTCTGCCCGTAAGGTTTATGTGGCCTCATCCGTAGGCCTTCGTCAGGTCAGCTCGGCTGTTATCATGGCACACTTCTCTCATGCCCTCCTTGGGTCATTAGACAAAGTCCTCCCTCATCTCCCGGCGGACATGCAGACCACGGTTAAGCAAGTCTGTGATCGGGGTCGTGCTGTTGCAAAACAGCAGCTCCAGATGGCCCTGGACATTGGAGATTCCTGTGCCCGCTCTTTAGCAGCCACAGTGGCCAGTCGCCACAGGGCTTGGCTGAGGCTTTCCTCCTTCCCGGCGGATACTCAGCACAAGTTAGCTGATGTGCCCTTCCTAGGCGCCGACCTGTTCGGTCCAGGAGTGGCTGGTCACCTTCAGTGCATAGAGCAATCCAGTGCCACCTTGGTTGCTACTCCTGCAAAAGGTTCTTCGGGCAAGACCCAGCAGAAGAGAAAGAAAAAGCCATTTCGGCACTCTTCCTCTGCGGTCAGGCAGCCCTCCTATCAAGGAAGTCAGCAGCAACAGCTGGGGGCTCAAGCTTAGCGCTCATGGCCCAAGCAGGGTCCCCAACAGCCCCATAAAGGAGGCCGAGATGCAGATCCAGGAGCCGACGCCTCCTCTTAGCCTGCTCAGTGATGGGTTGGGGTTGCCACCCCTACACCCGTCATGCCAGCTCTGGGTCCTCCCGTGGGGGGGCCGGCTCCACCACATTCTTTCCGCCTGGTCTGATATCACTTCGGACAGGTGGGTTTTCGAAGTGGTCAGTCAGGGACTGCCTCTAGAATTTGAGCAGTACCCTCCCAGCTGAGCCCGCACCCCTCGGGAAGAAGGGATCTCAGCTTGCACCCAATCTGCTCTCCGAGGCTACATAGCTCCTCCACAAGGAGGTGGTAGCTGCAGTGCTGGATCCTCCTACAGACCCAGGCTTCATGTCCAGGTACTTCCTGGTGCGCAAGCAGAAGGGGGGGGTTGGTGCCCCATCCTAAATCTCCACAACCTGAATCAATATCTCAGGTCCCTCACCTTCCGGATGGTAACTCTGAACCAGATCATGCTACCCCTGGAGCGAAACGTGGTTCTGTTCACTGGATCTACAGGACGTGTTCTTTCACGTCCCAATCCGTCCGTCCCATCAGCAGTTCCTCCGCTTCAGGGTCAATGGGACCCTGTACGAGTTCCGAGCCATGCCGTTCGGCCTGTCATCGGCCCCACGGGTCTTCACCAAGTGCATTGCAGTGGTGGCAGCCCACCTTCGGTGTAGAGGAGTCCGAATATACCCTTATTTCGACAACTGGCTCTTGGCAGGTTCCTCCCTTCAGGAGGTAGAGAGGTCCAGGGATCTGTCTCTCCGAACCTGCTCCCAACTCAGTCTCCTGATCAACAAGGCCAAGTCAGAACTCGTGCCCTCTTGGGTGATGGGCTTCATCGGGGCAGAACTCGACTCTTGTCAAGCCAGAGCTCGGCTCCCAGCGGACAGGGCGAAGGTTCTCTCCTCCTTTGCCCGATCATTTCTGGTTGGGCACTTGCGCCTTCTGGGTTACATGGCGACATGCACCTCAGTGGTCCATTGGACCAGGTGGCACATGTGCCCCCTCCAATGGGAGCTGACCGCCCAGTGGACTCAGCGCCACGGTCATTTCGACCAGCTGATCACTGTAACCCAGAAGATGTGGGACGCTTTCCAATGGTGGACCGCCCCAGAACAGTTGCAGGAAGGGATCCCATTTGTCTGCCCTGAGCCGACGTCGTCCTTACACGATGCCTCTGTCATGGGCTGGGGAGCCCACATGAGGGACAACCGGGCTGACAGGTTCTAGACCCCCGAGGAGTCCCGATGCCATCAACCTGTTGGAGCTCAAAGCAGTCAGACTGGCACTGTCAGCTTTCGCTTCTCAACTCTGAGGTCAAGTGGTTCAAGTCCAGACGGACAATACCACGACCATGTACTACCTCAACAAACAGGGCAGCTCGCACTCCCATCTGCTGTACAAGGAGGCGCTCCACATCTGGACCCTCATAAGCCAGTCGGAGGTGGATCTCCTAGCCATCCATGTGGCAAGAGTCTCGAACCAGCTGGCGGATGCTCTCAGTCGCATAGGCCAGACATCCCACGAGTGGTCTCTCCATCCAGAGGTAGCTTACAGTCTGTTCTCCCGTTGGGGCAAACCGTTGGTGGACCTGTTCGCCTCCAGAGAAAACACCAAGCTGAGGCTGTACCATGCCCGCCCCCCTCAGCAGGGCCCGCTGCAAGGGGATGCCTTCTCGAGGCCGGTGGACCCCAGGCCTCCTCTACGCCTTCCCTCCATTTCCCGTGATCCACAGGGTGTTACTCAAGGTGAGGAGGGACCAGGCAAAGGTGATCCTGGTAGCTCTAGATTGGCTCGCCAGTTCTGATACCCAGATCTCCCTCAGCCTCAGCTGCAGGCCCCGGGCGGCTTTGTACACACCCAGACCTGATATCACTGAACCAGGGGAAGGTATTCTATCCGGACCTTCAATCCCTGCACCTCGCAGCCTGGTACCCGAGTGGCTAGAGTTCCAGGCTCTGGGTCTTTCCGAGGATGTCTTCACCATGGTGGAGGCATCTCATAAGGAATCGACCAGAAAATGTTATGCCTTCAAATGGAAAAGGTTTTCCATTTGGTGCCAGGGTAAGAGTCTGGATCCCTTATCCAGCTCCTTGGCTAACATTCTCGACTACCTTTGGTCTGTCTTCAAAGGGGATCTACAGGTATCGACCTTTAGGGTGCACCTGGCAGCCATTTCTGCTTACCGGGTGCGGGACGGTCAGCTGACATTGGTGCAGGAGACAGTGGTCGGGCGCTTCTTCAAAGGCCTGGATCACATATCCCCTCCAGTGCGTGAACCTCCACCTCCGTGGGATCTGTTGCTGGTTTTGGCAAAGCTCATGGGCAAGCCATTTGAACCCGTACACAAGTGTGAGCTCTCACACTTGTGGAAGACAGCCTTCCTGATGGCTATCACGTCAGCCAGAAGGACAGGGGAGCTCCAGGCGCTTTCTGTGGACTCCCCTTATCTCAAAGTTGTCCTGCGCCCCCTCCCGAAATTCCTTCCGAAGGTGGTATCAGAGTTTCACCTTAGCCAGGTGTAGACTCTGTTGGTATACTACCCTAACTACACCTCAGACGCAGAGTACAGGCTCCATACTCAGGATCTGAGATGTGCTCTCTCCTATTATAAGGAGAGAACGGCGGAAATTCATGGAGAGGTTCGCCAGCTGTTTGTCACCTACGCTGAAGCCGCTTCTGACAGACCTGCAGCCAAACAGACCATAGCAAGATGGATCACATCATGCGTAGGTCTGTGCTATGAGTTGGCGGGCAAGGAGCCTCCCAGAGGGATAAGAGCTCATTCTACCAGCCATACTGCTGCATCGGTGGCCGCTTCCAGGGACATCCCTATCCAGGAAATCTGCCGGGCTGCTACCTGGAAGTCAGCAAACACCTTCATTACCCACTACCACATCAACCTTGAGTCACGTCGGGATGCTGGTTTTGGGGCCTCGGTTCTCCAATCTTTATTTCCCAAGTAGAGGGTGTGCGCCTTGCCTCCCTTCTCCCAGAGAACTGCTTGGAGTCTGCCAAGAAATGTGGATGAACAACATATCCACGCTTCTAGAAGAAGAGATTACTCGCCTGTAACAGTAGTTCTAGGAGTGGTATATGTTGTTCATCCACACGTACCCACCCGGCTTTAGGCACACAACCTTGCTCCCAGCGGGCTAAGATCTGGCATCATGGGGCGGAGCCGAGGTATTTACCTCCAGGGTGGGTAGGAGGAGCCAGCTTGAAGACTTTCTGGCAAGATTTAAAGGGGAAAGGGACATGCCAAGAAGTGTGGATGAACAACATGTACCACTCGTAGAACTACTGTTACAGGTGAGTAACCTTTTCATCCTGTTCCTCATCTGTAGTGCTGCGTCTCTCCTCTCCCATCCAGTACACTCCATTTTGGAGTTCCTCTTCCCTAGGTGCATTACCTTGCACTCTTTTTTTTTTTTAACTGTCTTTATCTCTCCTGTCTGCTCTCGGAGCCCACTCCTTCCGTCCACTCATTTCCCCCATTCTACCTCCATGGGATCTTCCCCTAGAGTGCCTCCTCTCTCCTCCTGCACAGTGGGGTCTGTCCCTCTTGGTGGTCCAGATGGAACCGGAGTGGCTTTCATCCAGGGCTGCCGAGAGGTGTTTTTACGTTTTCTCCCTGGTTTCCCCTACCCTCTGAGACGTCAAGCGCTAGGACATACGTCCCAAGTAGTGGTGTGCTGATGCACGCCAGATCTCTCATGCACCGTCAACGTCCCGGCTCCGGCGAACGGAGCCGCCTCCATCCCCTCCTAATGTCGGTGCTTCCACCAGCTATGGAAGGGATGCAGAACGCAGATGCGTTCTTGGTCTCCCACCCCGGAGGGAGGAGAGCATCCATTGGGGCCTCGATCAACCCTCTCCCTGCGACCCCGGCCACTGGAGTCCATTCCCGAACCCGGGTCGCCGGCGTAGCGCGAGGTGTGGCGTCCAGCGCCTCAACCCTCAGCCCCACCAGGCCGGCACCTAGCACTTTTTAGCATTGAATTTTAACTTCCAGACCTTTGACCACTCCCTCAAGCTTTTGCAGGTCCTTCTGCACATCCCTTATTCCGTCTTCACTATCCACCCTCCCACCTAGTTTTGTGTCATCCGGGAAGAGACGCAGCCTGCCCCGGATTCCTTCACCAGTGTCACTTGTGAACATGTTAAAGAGGACCGGACCCAGGACAGATCCCTGTGGAACCCTCCTCATTACCTCCCTCTCCTCTGACTTAACCCCACTGACCACCACTGTCTTTTGCCTCCTTGCTAACCAGTTACCCACCTAGTCCACTAGAGTTTTAGCCGCACACAGGTTTTCCATTTTAGTAAGCAATTTCTTGTGCGGTACCGAATCAAAGACCTTACTGAAGTCGAAGTACAGCAGGTCCACCGTGTGGCCCTTGTCCTTTCCCTTGTCACCCAGTCCAAGAAAACTATCAGACTGGTCTGACAAGACCTTGGTGCCACAAACTTGTGTTGCGTACTATCCTGGAGTCCATTGCTCTCCAGGTAGTCTACAAAGTCCTCTTTGATTAGAGATTCCATCAGCTTCCCCACAATAGAGGTCAGACTGACAGGTTTTTAATTCCCTAGTTGCTCCTTATCCCCCCCCCCCGGCCATGTAGCGGCTCAACAGCTGCCCTTTTCCAATCCCCTGGAACTTCCCTAGACCTGAGTGAGCTGTTGGAACAGCCCAGTCAGTGGTTAAGCCAGCTTTGCTGTAATTCCGTAAGTATCCTTGGATACAACCCATGTGGGCCTGGAGCCTTATCTGTCTTGAGGGTTGCTAGCCCTTTCAGGACCCTTTCACTAGTAAATAATGGCTGACTCATTTCTGGGACTTCCTGTGTGGCCACTTTGATGCCACTCTCTGGCATGGGCCTGCACTCCTCCTTAGTGAATACTGAGCAAAAGTAGTCGTTGAGAACGGCAGCCTTTTTACCCATCCTTCTCGATCACCCTACCCCACACACACACACTAGCTGTGCGATTCCTCTCCTTTTTTTCACTACATCTAAAAACTGTTTCTAGGGACATGGATATGTTGTTCATCCACACTCATTGGCAGGTATCCTTGCCGCTTTAAATCTTGCCGGAAGGTCTTCAAGCTTGCTCCTCCCACCCACCTGGGTGGTATAACTCTCGGCTCCGCCCCATGACGCCAGATCTTCCTTACCGCTTGGAAGCTCAGGTTCCCTCCTTAACGCTCTGCGTTTGAGACTGGTTCCTATTTCTCCGTTTGCGGATTTAAAATAAATTTTGCGAAAAAGACTTGATCTTCTATCCCTCGCGGCTGCGATGGACAATCGACTCCAGATTTCGGAGATGCCCATGCAGGCAGAAGATGTCTCGGACGGATCCACACACGTGTGTCTACTGCTTAGGCCATGAAGCGACCGCGGGCTTCGACCTGTGCTCATCTTTCTCAGCCCTCGTCCTCGAAGACCTGCTGCCGATTGCAACTGGGCGTCCGAGCGTTCCCTCGGTGAAGTCAAGGAGGCCGGTTGGCGGTGTCAGCGGCGTGGTTCGGCGGATCAGCTCGGCGGATGGTCGCCCTCGAAGAGGCGGCGGGCGTATCTTCCTCGACGCGGCATTTATCCGCTCTCTCTGGGCTCTTCTTACCGGCTTCTTTTAAGAGCTTTGTCTGTCCTCTCCACTAAAGGAGAAGGGCCTACGTTGGCGGGACCTTATTCTCGGTCCAAAAAGAGGGACAGGGTAGTCCCTCCGTCGACGCTCTTGGGAGCGGGAAAGGTCCCTCTCCCCGGGCCGTCGGCTTCGGTCGACCGCTCGGCTTCGGCCACTGGCCTCACGGTGTCCCCGTCAGGTCAGTTGACCGAGACTCCCACCGATGAAGTCGAGATTTTTCTCGACCCATTGGACGGGCTGTCGCCTTTAGCAGCCGAGATTCCCCTCTCCCCGGTTCCCCCGGGAGGAGTTGAGGATCCCGTGGGCTCGCCTGTGCCTCCGGTTCCGGAGCCCTCGGATGGACCATCCGAGCCGAAGGGAGTACCGGTTCCGGCCGACACCTCCCCGCACCGACCTCGGAAATTCCGGGACTCTGGTCTCGGTCTCGGACCTCTTCGTGGTCCAGCCGATCCCACCGTCATAGGCGGTCTCGGTCTCGGCACCGCGGTAAGCGGCGTCGCCGCTCGTCCTCGTCCTCCTCCTCGGATGAGGGGAGGCTTCGGCGTAAATTACGTCGACGGTACGAGGACCTTATGTTGCAACAACTCCTCCTGGCCAGAGTAGCCGACCCGTCGCCTTCCCGGCCATTAAGTGGCTGTCACCGAGGGCCGACACAACCCCTCGACTTATCCGAGGCCTACCCAGGCGGTTGTTCGGCCAAAACCAGCTGCTCCACGATTCGGTGGAACCTCCGCCTCCACAGCCACCAATTGGGGCTCCGACCAGGATTCTCGGTCGGCTAAGGGTCTACCCCATCGGCTGTCAGTTACCCTCACTCCGACCGACCTCGGCAGGTGAAGGGTGGCTCAGGCCAGAGCAGCTCTTGAGGACTCTTCCGAGTCCGAAGATGATTCCTCCTTTTCTCCAAGCGACTGGACTTGGAGTCTTCAGGAGGTCAGTCAATGGGCGATAGCCCGTCGTCCTTCCTAGGACTGCTTGGCTCATCTCGGAGTCCACGGGATGGAGCTCGAACCGTTCAAAGCGGGCAGGTATCCCCTCACGGAGATTCTGGACGGGGGATTCTCGGCGGAGGCCTTTCCGGTGGCCGAGGCCATAGTGGGTCCGGCACTGGAGCTTTGGCGGCGCCCTGCTCCCTGCCCTCGCCTTCGGCCAGGATGGCCAGGAAGTATCGCGGTCCCCTACCGGTTCCTTGTCCGGTTTTGAACACCCCTCTGCTGAGGGGTTGGTTACCGACAGCGTTTTCGGCGGCGCCGACAGCGCCAGGGATGTGGACAAACCTCCTGACAAGGGTCCAAGAGATTGGACTGTGTAGGGCGAAAAGTCGCTCACGTCCTCTCTCGCCTTCGTCAGGCCAGTTCGGCCGTCCCTCATGGCACATTTTCTCATGCCCTGTTGGGCTCCCTGGATGAGGTCATCCCTCATCTTCCGCCCGATCTGCAGACTACGGTTAAGCAGGTGCGGGACCAGGGCAGGGCAGTGGCCAAACAGCAGCTCCAGACTGCTTTGGATATAGGGGACTCATGTGCCAGATCGGTGGCGGCGCAGTGGCTATCCGTCAGGCGAGCTTGGCTGAGGATATCCACCTTTACTGGATACCCAGCACAAGTTGGCGGATGTTCCCTTTTGGGACTGACCTCTTGACCCTGGGGTGGAAGGTCACCTGCAGAGGATCGAGAAGTCCAATGCTACCTTGGACTCGGTCTCTTCCGCTCCAGAAGGACAAGGCGCAAACCACAGCCTAAGCCCTTTCGTCCTTCTGTGCCCACGCGCAGCCCAGCAGCGTCAGGGCCAGCAGGCTCGGCCTTGGCATCCCAAACCCAAGCCTCCGGCTTCCTCTAACAGGAGGCAGGGAGGAAAAGGCCCAGGAGGTCCCTCGGCCGGTCCCTCCTCCAAGCCTGCCCAGTGACGGGCTGAGGGGTGTCGCCCCATTCCCGTCCTGCACCCCTGGGTCCCCCGTGAGAGATGGCTCCGCACTTCCGTTCCGCCTGGTCCGCTGTTTCCACGGACAGGTGGGTCTTGGAGGTGGTGGGAAGAGGCCTGCCTCTGGAATTGAGCAGGCACCACCCTTCAGGCCGTCGCCCCTCGGGGGGCTTCGGGATCCCCAGCCTCACTGGCGGCTCGTCGAGCCGACATCGCTCTCCTCCTCCAGAAGGAGGTGATAAGAGAGGTGGTGGACCCTCCTTCAGACCCAGGGTTTGTGTCCAGGTACTTCCTGGTTCCGAAGCGGACGGGGGGCTGGCGCCCCATTCTCGACCTACACGACCTAAACAAGTTCCTAAGGTCTCGAACCTTCAGGATGGTCACTCTGGCTCAGATAATACCATCCTTGGGCAGCGTGTGGTTCTGCTCTCTGGATTTGCAGGGCCTTTTTCCGTCCCTATCCGTCCGTCTCACCAGAGATTCCTTCCGCTTCGAGCAGAAGGATCCCTCTTGAGTTCCAAGCCATGCCCTTGGCTTGTCTCCAGCTCCCAGGGTCTTCACCAAATGCATGGCAGTGGTGACAGCATTCCTCTTGGCGCCGAGGGGTCGGGTGTACTACCTGGACGACTGGCTGATAGCAGCTCCCTCAGGAAGGAGGCGGGTGGTCCAGAGATCTGGCCCTCCAGGTCTGCTCTCAACTGGGCCTCCTTATCAACGGGCCAAGTCGAACTCGAGCGAGCAGGTGATTCTATTCATCGGGCGCAGCTCGACTCTCTTCGAGCCAGGCGCGGCTCCGCCGGACAGGGCCGAGGTTCTTTCCTCCTTTGCCCGATCATTTCTGGTTGGGCAATGCGCTGCCGGGACTTCCTGCGCCTCCTGGGTCTCATGGCGGCCTGCCCAGCGTGGTCCGTTGGGCCCGCTGGAACATCGTCCCCTTCAGTGGGGACTGGCCAGCCAGTGGTCTGGCGCTGCGATCCTTTGGACCAGCTTGTAGCCGGTGACACAGGGGATGTGGAGCGCTCTCCAGTGGTGGACCGTTCCAGATCATTTGCAGGAGGCATCCCGTTCCTACGTCCGAGCCGGACGGTCTCTCTCTCGACCGATGCCTCTCTGATGGGTTGGGGTGCCCATCTGGGGAACACGGGCTCATGGCCTCTGGTCCCAGCGGGAGTTCCGATGCCACATCAACCTGCTGGAGCTCGGCGGTCCCTAGCTCTCACCGCCTTTGCTCCGTTCCTCCGGGGTCAAGTGGTCCGAGGTCGGGACGGACAATACCACGACCATGTACTATCTAAACCGCCCAGGGCGAGGCCGCGCTCCATGCTTCTATGCAAAGAGCTCTCCGCATTTGGTCACTCGTGCGCAGCCTGGAGGCGGATCTCCTAGCCATTCACGTGGCAGGAGCCTCCAACACCCTGGCTGATGCCCTGAGCGGATAGGGGCTGCATCCACGAGTGGTCTCTCCTGCGGAGGTAGTACAGCATCTGTTCTCCCATTGGGGCACACCTCAGGTGGACCTGTTTGCCTCCAGGGAGAGCGCGAAGCTGAGTCTGTTCCATGCCCGCCCCCCTCAGCAGGGCTCGCTGCAGGGGGATGCCTTCTCGAGGCAGTGGACCCCGGGCCTCTTTTACGCCTTTCCCCCATTTCCCTTGATCCACAAGGTGCTTCTCAAGGCGAGGAGGGACAAGGCGCAGGTGATTCTGATAGCCCCAGACTGGCCTCGCCAGTTCTGGTACCCAGATCTCCTCAGTCTCAGCTCCAGGACTCCGCGGCAGCTTCCAGCTCGCCCGGACCTGCTCTCAGTCAATCAGGGGAAGGTGTTCCATCCGGACCTTCAATCCCTGCACCTGGCCGGCCTGGTTCCTGAGGCGCTAGAGTTCCAGGCCTTGGGTCTTTCCGGCGGGGTCCTCAATGTAGTTGAGCGTCCCGTGAGGAGTCGACCAGAAAATCTTATGCCTTCAAATGGAAAAGGTTTTCCATTTGGTGTCAGGAACAAGGGCTTGGCCCTTCCTCCTGTTCCTTGGCAAGCATCTTGGACTGTTTATGGTCCCTTTCTAGTCAAGGGCTTAGGTCGACGACCTAAGGGTGCACCTGGCAGCCATCTCTGCTTACAGGGCGGGCCGGGAAGCAGTCGATGGCGCAGGGAGAAGGTGGTCTGGCGCTTTTCAAGGCCTTGATCACATTTCCCTCCAGTGCAGGAACCCCACCTCCGTGGGATCTACTGCTGGTACTGGCAAAGCTCATGGGCAAGCCATTCGAACCTATGCACAGGTGTGCTCTCTCTCACCTGTCGTGGAAGACCGCCTTCTTGGTGGCTATCACGTCAGCCAGAAGGATGGGAGAGCTCCAGGCGCTTTCCATCGAGTCTCCTTACCTGGTCTTCCACAGGGACAAGGTTGTCCTGCGCCCCCACCCGAAATTCCTTCCGAAGGTGGTGTCGGAGTTTCACCTTAACCAGGTGTTGACTCTGCCGGTGTTCTACCCCAATCACACCTCGGAGGCCGAATATAGGCTCCATACTTTGGACCCTAGAAGAGCGCTCGCTTATTATAAGGGCTATGCAGCTGAAATCGGGGAGAGGTTCGCCAGCTGTTTGTCACCTACGCTGAAGCACGCTTGTGGCAGACCTGCAGCCAGCGGACGATAAGCAGGTGGGTAACCTCCTGCATAGATCTCTGCTATAAGTTGGCGGGCATGGAGCCTCCCAGAGGGATAAGAGCTCATTCTACCCGCCATACTGCTGCAACGGTGGCTGCTTCCAGGGACGTCCCTATCCAGGAAATCTGCAGGGCTGCTACCTGGAAGTCGGCAAACACCTTCATTACCCATTACCACATCGACCTTGAGTCACGCCGGGATGCTGGTTTTGGGGCCTCGGTTCTCCAGTCTCTTTCCCAAGTAAGTATTGGGGGTGTGCGTCTTGCCTCCCTCCTCCCGGAGAACTGCTAGGAGTCTGCCAATGAGTGTGGATGAACAACATATCCATGTCCCTAGAAATACAGGTTACTCACCTGTAACAGGAGTTCTAGGAATGGTATATGTTGTTCATCCACACGACATAACCGACCTCCCCGGCTTCGACGCACAACCTGAGCTTCCAGCGGGCCAGATCTGGCGTCACGGGGCGGAGCCGAGAGTTATACCACCCGGGTGGGTGGGAGGAGCAAGCTTGAAGACCTTCCGGCAAGATTTAAAGCGGCAAGGATACCTGCCAATGAGTGTGGATGAACAACATATACCATTCCTAGAACTCCTGTTACAGGTGAGTAACCTGTATTTTTCTCCATTCTTGGCCCCCTCCACTGTGCACAGCTCCGAGTCTGCTTTTGCCTCCCTGATAGCCCACTTTGCCTCCCTATTTTTTTTGAAGATATCCCCCAAAAAAAAAATTCTGCTTCTCCCTCATATTTATAAAAGGCCTTCCTTTTGGCCCTAACCACTTCCCTAACCTTAGCTGAGAACCATAGTGTCTCTAAAACCTGTATCTCTCCCTCTGTCACAGCTTTTTACATATGCCTTCAGTGCCTCAAGGATAACTCCCTTAATTGCCTTCGATCTCTCCTGCACCTTGCCTACAGTATGTCTTTCACCCCTGCTAACTTGCTGACTTTTCTCTGACCAGTTCCATCAACCCATCGAAAGTCTGCCGTAAAATCAAAGACTTCAGTTCTCGATTGTGGCTTACCGGCCCTGAGAGCCGGTTCAGACCACACAGAGTTGTGGCTGCTGTTCCCTAGCAGTTTCCCCCCACTCCCACAACACCCCCCATCTCTGTGTTAGTGAGTACCACATCAAGGACTGCGGACTGCCTGGTGGGGTCCTTAACTAGCTGCACCACTAGACAGTCCTGGAAGGCGTACAGCAGAGTGTGACTCCTGACTCCATAGGTTTCTCTTTTTTTTTCCTTCCTCATATCTCTGGCAGCTCTTTCTTTCTTTCCTCATATCCCTAACAAATCTTTCTCTATTCCTCCTCCATGGCAGGCAGACATGTATGAAGGGTCCTGTTCCCTGCGGGCTAGGGGGATCCTATTCTTGGGTCCCCATATAGACTGACTCTCTCTAACCCTAGTGTAGGGCATTTGAGAAGTATGGACAGAGGGGTTCTGAGTGATAACATGAGGGACTTGCCTCCTAATATAGGGGAACTGAGCAGTATGGACAGAGAGGTTTACGGTGGCAAAATGAACTGTTCCTTGTAATGTGCGACAGTTGCAAGGTTTGGACAGAGGGGTTCCGAGTGATAAAATAAGGGACATCCCTGTTTTCAAGGGCAACCCATGAGCACTAGGGAGGTTAAGGCCCCCAAAAGTCCCCTGCAAAATCATGCAAGTGCCTGCCCCGTTCATTTGAGATGTGCCAGCCCAAAATAATGAGATCTTCAGAAGATGCGTGGGGAGCTGCGACACGACAACATTGGCCTGTGGCTGCTGGGTGTCTACATCCAGGGTGTGGTGTGGGGCACCTGTGGCTCAGGGTTTCTCCATCCTAGCATGGCTGCTATGTGTGGGTGCCTGGGTCATGTTCTTTGCACCTCCGGGGAGCGTCTCTGGATGGCCTGCCTGCACTACTGCAGCCTGCCTGTGGGTGGCTGGCTGATTTAGGCATCCCTTTTCCATGCTGAACTTTGGGCAGTGCATTTCTGAGATGTGTGGCAGATGCGCCACACATTTTGGCTGAATATAGGGATGCGCGGCATATTCGTGGAATGCTTCCTTTAGTTGCGCCGCATACATTATGATGACGCATCCGGAGATGCACAACGCAGCTCCCCCTTTTGAATATCATGCTTCGGCGCATTATCCGAGATGGGCGGTGCATCTTTACTTTGCGCCATGCATCTCCTTTGAAAATGTGGGCCACAGTGATTTGTTTAAAATCGTACGGTATGCAAGTGTAGGTTGTGAGAATCCCAAACACAGATCTTTCCAGATGTACTGAGCTCATGCACATCTCGTTACTCTAACCTCTAAGGCAGGCCTTCCGGTGGTAAAATGAAGTCCTGCCCCTTGTAATTTGGAATTATCGGGGAGAAGTGAAACCCTGCCAAATGTTGACTGAAACTAATTGCATCCTTTTTTTTTTTTAAATTGCTTTATCACATTCAGGCACCTGGAACTCTCTCTCTCTGGCCACGGCATATCCCCAGCTCTACCGCCCGCTGTGGCCTCCATCAACCTCAGAGACGTTAAAGTACCTACGGAGCCCCCGGGACTAAGTCCCTCAGGTTATCGAAGGGGTGGTGTTGAAGGTCCAGCATTGGGCGTGTGGCCAGTGGACACGGGCCATCGCCTATCCAGGCCGAAGAGTATTTCCCTTATGCCCTCCCCTCATGTGGTGCACATCCCAAGATTGGCGCCACGGCAGCCCTGCCCTGCGTCATGCCGTGCTGTCTACATGCGGTCCAATGCTCTGTAATGTCCCCGGTCTCCACCAGGGGCCGCTAGAACATCGGACATCCTAATACCCTCCCCCCGGAAGAGGAGAACAGCCCAGCGGGCGCTCAGTCCAATCCCTCCCCTGCTGACCCCCGAGCTCGCGCCCAAACCCGGGTCGCCAGAGTGGTGCGAGGTGTGGTGTCCAGCGCCTCAGTCCTCCGCACCACCAGGCTGCCCACTAATTGTACCTTAAGAGCATTCTAGAACACTCAGCAATATTCAGAAGTGCATCTGAGTGCCATGGAAATTCAGGGGTGACGTGCTGACTGAAAGAGACTAGCACTACAGTCTAATTTTGTGTCCCAGGAGCGGAATAGTCAGCAGTCTGCTTAACTGAAATGGACTTAGAATGGCAGCCAGCAATAAGTAGCAGCATTCCTCGATACATGGATGTGAAATCCGATTGGCATTAATGGGATTTTGCTGTAATATTTCCATAGTATGTATACTTTTTGCGCTGTAAGTATAGAATAATGTGCAGTCTGCAGGATGGAAACTGGCCAGCACTGATTTTCTATAATTTCTTCAATATTGGGGAGTGTATTGAATATTTTATTTACCCGGGATGGCCAATAAAAAGGGCCCCTGTCAATGGCAAGGAGGCGCCATAGGAAATGATACAAGTCCAAATAAAAATGTATGTTCGTTGCTGCCAAACCCCGGGATGCTAGTCTGTATCAAAGGCAAAGCAGGCGGGGGGAGGGACTGCAACATGGTGACCAGAATGCAGTCAGTTCTTCAAATGAAAGGTTATTGATTTTTCCTGTATTTCTTACAGGCTGATGATCACCCTCCAATGTTTTGGCTGTTGATTTATAGGCTTCTTCAGGAGAGTGCCTAAACCCCAATAAAAACGAGCTCTGGCAGAGCCACTACGACTATGAATGCATTAACTAGATAAGGGTGTTTCATGGGCTTAAACATAAAAATGTATTTATTTATTTAAAAAATATTAGATTTACAAACCTTTGAGTCAGATACTCATTTACACAGGCACCACATCAAGAAGACCAAAGCAGTTCAAACAATATACAATAGCTAAAGCAAATAGACATCATGAGTCAAAGAGAAGCCCAGAGTGTTCACATGAAGGCTGTTGCATACACTAACTGAATCAAAGTACAGTACATTGTGAAAGGGCATATTTTAGCAGAGGCGAAGCCGAGTGCTTCCACCACCCCAGGAGTGATGTTATTACACTGTAACACACACCCTGGAGTGCTTTATTGCAACTATACAATGACTTGTTATACACAGAATTTAAAGGATGTTTTTGTCAGTGTGGAAAAATATTTCCTAAGAGAAAATGCAAGGAATGATGTGAATCCAAAGCTATGGGGATGTTACTGTGTAATAACATCACTGTTTCAATGGGTCAGCAGGCAGCTAACTGTTCACATTTGTGCTCCCTGGATAAGATCAGCTACAAGGCTCTGCTGTTGCTAAACTAATTTTAAAGCAGTACACATGCTAAATGTAAGGGCATGGTTACATCACTGTCACATGAGACAGGGGTCGTCGTAGGAGAAAGAAAGGCAATAAAACTATTTGTTATGGAGATCCCTAGGGGTCGTAAAACTACCATACAGCTTGCAAGCTAATTTAGGAAAAACTTCTAATGGCAGACAGGGGGAAGGACACACTAGGATTTAACATACATATCAGAACACTCTACATAACATATGTTTTTTGCACATGTGGGATGGACTACTCCTTTAACTTTCTGTGGTCTCAACTCCTCAAGCCAGAAGAAAAATAATGCTCTAAAGCTTCCTATATACTATACACAAGCACAGAAACTGGAATAACAGGTATAAAGTCAGCAGGAATGTTGGGGGGATGGCAGCTGTGATAATTGTTCCAGTCTTTCTTTTCACTGATAGAAACTGAGCCAGGGAAAAAGTAAAATACATTTCATCACAGACTGTTTACACCAAGTACATGAACCTGCATGATATATATTTTTTTATACTTTTCTTTTTCCCTCCTGGTTTTTCCTACCCTCTTGATCCTCTCCTTCAGGCCTCTCAGTGTTCGCTGCCAGATCCCGGACCCATGATCTGCCCCTAGAGTACCTCCTCCGCACAGTGGGGTCTGTCTGGTGTTGGTGGTCTGAGGCGGAGGTCAGCGCTTGGGACTCACGTCCGAGGGTAGCGATGCTGGCGCATGTCTAGCCTCTCATGTGCCGTACGACATTCCCCCCCCGACCCCTAGTATCGGAGCCGCCCATCCCTTCAAGGACCGGTGCTTCCACCGACTCTCTACGGGAGTGTCGGATGCTGGTGCGTCCCGGGTATCCCACCCCTGAGGGAGGAGAGCATCTGAAGGGACACTTGATCCTCCCTCTTCCGGCCAGCTCCCGGCTACCCGCGTCCGTTTCTGAACCCGGGTCACCAGCATAGCACGAGGTGTGGCATCTAGCGCCTTAACCCTCAGTGCCACCGGGCCGGCGAACCTGCATGATTTATCTCTTAAGACAATTAAAAATGTATGGATAGAATATGGTAAACACATATTGTTAATCCCAAAAGCTGAACTTTGTTTTTAGTATATAAATGTTTAAGAAATACCTGAAAGCTGAGTCTTTCCTTTTGAGACACCAGGTGACTCTGATAATCATTTGTTCCAGGGGTTTTTAAGTCAGTTTGAATGCATTAAGTTTCATGTGTTCTGGACTCCCCAGATTTGTTGTTCCTTGGCCAGATACCAAACTAGTGACTCTTCTTTCAGCATGATAGGATCCACCCCATGCCCCTCCCACATGAATAAAAAAACAGGTGGGCTGGATTTTTAGGAGCTTCTAGGTGGAGGTGGCGTGGATCTTATTTGCCCCAAAAAACAATGCTGTCTCCCACTACTCAGGTTCCAGTTCTTGTACCACCCATTTAAGAAAAAGAAATAGTACCCTGCAACCATTGACTAACATGAAAGTGTATTTATTTGAGGGCGGAAAACATTTCTTGGAGGAGACTAGTTGCACCTTCAGTCAGTTCCACAGACCGAAAACAGGACATCACTCCTTTTGTACATGCAGTACTCCTGTAGGCTCCGCCCACAGTCGTAAAAATATGTATAAAATGTAATTGCAATTAACTGATCACAAAAATTCAGCTAAATAACCCAGTAGGTATAATTGAAAAGCAGTGGTCTGCACACTACATACAGTTTCTGTTAAGTTTAGATATGTTGTTGAGGATTTCAAGCCACAGTGAATACCATAATGACTGAAAAAATATACTTTTCTGATTAGATTAGAACTTTTTAGTACTAAGCCATAATATATAGAATAATTTGCAGTTTGTGGGATGGAAAGTGACCAGTACTGCTGTATAATACAATACAATTTTGTTTGTATAATTTAATAGTTTTTTTTTTGTTTGTTTACCCAGGATGGCCCACTGAGGTAAAAAAAAAAAAAAAAATTCTTCTCAAAAATAACTTGTATAAACATATAACTACAAAAACAATCTCCAGTTAAAAAAAAAAACTGGAGAATTTTCTGTGACGTAGCTTAAAATATGATTGCGATTCAGTGCGTCATTGCATGTGTGTGGGTCTCAGCAGGAAGAAAATCAGGGAAAAAACACTCTGACTGCAGTGCTTTGATTGTCCAGTCCCTTGCGGGCCCTAAATCAACAACTGGGCGCCTCCGGCCAGGTCCTGTGGTAGGACGCAGTGGAGAAGGTTACAGGGATGTTGGGTGACTAGGTCCGGGGGGACTGGTCCAGATGGTGGCAGGTTGGAGCCATTGGAGATGGGGGAAGGGGGTGAGGAATGGTGCTGTCATTGTTCCCTTGCAACGAGTGGCTGAGTAAAGCCCAGCCAGAAGTGCAAGGGAGCTGCGGCATCACAGTCTACATTGAATAGCCATCCTGGTTTGAGCCGCCTCACAGAATGTCTGATGTACTGTTTTGAGTAACATAGCCACTTGTAGAATAACATTGAAAGTGAGCTGGCCCACTGGCGCAGTAGTGACGTTGCTGTTTGTGACACTGATAACCTGGGTTTGGGAACAAACCCAGGGCCGCTGGAGGAAGAAAGCTGAGCATCGATGGACTGCTCACCTTCTCCAGGGAGGGAAAAATGTAGTGCCCGGTAGTACACCGACCCCCAGTGATGGCTAGGGGTAGATGTGGCTGGGGATTGGCAGAAGGGGGCGGACATCTTCATATCAGGTGGGAGTGTGCCCCAACCGTGTGCTGACATCACTGCATGTCTGCCTCCACCAGGGTAACCATAAGATAGCAAGTTCCAAAGAAGACACTGCAGATCAATTGGAAAACACAGCCATGCAGCACTTAATAGAGGTGGCTAACCTCCACATAAACAGACTAACAGAAGCAAAAGTGCGCAGCAAAAGCCCACACCTGAATACCGAAAGATTAAAAAGGCACAGTCCAAAAAGTTCTTTTTCAAAAGGCAATTTACTGAAAATTTCAAGCGTTTTCTTCTAGCCTTTTCTGCAGAAGTTCCTGTAACACACCTGTGAGACCTTGTACTTTGTACCTGGAGGAAAAGGATTGAAATTTTCAGTAAATTGCCTTTTGAAAAAGAAGTTTGTGGATGGCCTTTTAATCTTTCGAGCACAAGTGTGGGCTTTCTTGCTTGCACTTGCCGAGTCAGTCTAACCATAAGATAGAAGACCCTTTCGAGCAGCATGACATCTGGGATTCCTGCCATCACCATCTCTGCAGTCCGTGAGCCTCTGACCACTGGATTAGCATCTCAGTCTTCCTCCTTTCTGGGGGCAAGCCATGATCTCCTGGAGACCAGGTGAGTTCCACTGGAGGCAGCACAAATGGGTGAGTCTGAATGGGACCCAGCAGGCAGATGTGGAATATATCCCCAGCCGACCCAAGGAGCAAAAAAATAGTTGTTAAAAAAAAAAAAAAAATTGAACCTCTTACAATGTCATTTTACCAGTAGTTTTTTTGACAGGTAAAATACCACAGTTTATTTTGCAGATTTATTTTCAAACAACATGAAGTCTTGCTATATTATGACAATTGCAGTATGACCACAGGTTAGAACTGCTCCGGAGGTGAAATAGTTAACTTTCCTTGCAGGCATGGAACTTAGAACGCGAGCTCGGTTGAAAACTCTGTCTGTTGTGCTTCAAACGCAAACTGTCAGATTCTTTACTCCTGCCTCACTGAACAGTCGCTCCGGAGATTTCTCCTTCTGCTCGGTTCATTTTGTCGGTTTAAAAGTATTATTTTGCGGTTTTTAGCCGAAATTAAACCGCAACCGGTCTGTTCAAGCTCTGTCTGTGGTAATGTAAGTAACAGATAGGTTTTACATTTAGTTTTTCTGTGTGGAACTTGTAATTCTTTATCGGTTCGGTTTGAACCGATCAGGTTGTATTTAAAATCTACTAGTCCTTTTTTAGAGTGCGGTTCCCGGTTCTTATCGGTTCTAAAAAAAACTGATTTCATTACGGTTTTTTTTCCACAACGACATGGTTGGGAACCCATAATGGGTGTCTTGCTTGGTGGATTGCCACAAACGGGCAAGTTGGTTAGGCTGGCATTATGTCTGAGAAACCCAAAAAAAAACCAGACCCACTGGGTTTCAACACTGTAGTGTTTGTGGGAAGCTTTTGCTAAGGCTGACCCACACCACATGTGTCTATTGTCTGGGGTTTGACCACCTCAGTTCAGACTGCCAGATTTGTCACAATTCCTGCTGCCACCATAGATAAGAGTTGGTAGGCTCAGGGAAAGGGGGGCCAAAAAGTCCGCTGACCCGGATGGCCAGCCCGGTTCGGTTCCAACCGAACCGGAGGGCGTGCCCTCTGACCAGGGCGATACTTCCTCGGGCAAATGAAGAACCGGTTCTGAGGAGCTGGTTCCAGCAAAAAGGACTAGAAAGTCAGCTAGTATAGAGCCAAAAGTTCTCTCCTCAACTGCTGAGGAAATAGCTAAAGCAATTCAAATTGTCCAGTCTCTCTCTCCGGTTCGGCCGGTTCCACCGGTTCAAGATTATGATTTTGAGGATTTTTATGAACGGGGAGGGAAGAGGAATATGAGGAGAGTGAATATGGTTTTGAAGATCTGGATGTGCCCATTGATCCGGACATCTCTCCAGATAGACCCTAGGGGTTTCTCCTCCAAGGCTTTCTGAGTCCCCTTCTCATTTCATGTTTTATAAAAGTTGCTGAAACTCTCCAGCTCCTGTTGAGAAGCTGTTGATGACCAAGAGGAGCCAGACTATGTAGAAATGATGGATATTCAGAGAGTCTAGGAGACCGTCTATTCCTTTGCATAAATCTTTCGGAAGCGGACAGTAAAAGTTTTAAAACTCCTCACACTATACCTCCTGTGGATAAAAGGATGGACAGAGGTATACCTTATCAGGCTCCGACACTGATTTCCTCACTCAACAATGCAGCCATGTGGGGTAGTGCAGGCTGCGGCCTGTGACAAGGCTAATATTCCCCTAGCTTCACACCCCCCTGAGAAGGACTCCAGGAAGATTGATGCTATGGCAAAGAAACAGTACATGGCAGCATCTTTGGGACTCAGACAAGCAAATTATATGGCTTATGCTGCTAGGTACCAGAAATCCAGATGCGATAGTGTAGTGGCCCTAGCAAAACAAGTCCCTGACCAGCTTGCCAGGGAGCTGGAACAGGTGGCTATGGATGGTATTGAGGCATCCAAGGTGCAATTTCATGCTGCAGTGGACTCTAATGATGTTTCATCAGGAGTCATGGCTACATCTGTGGCACTTCGCAGGATGGCTTGGCTCAGATGTACTACCCTGTCTCAGGATACCCAGTCTAAGGCCATGGATTTTCCTGTTGTGGGAAATTCTCTATTTGGGGAGCAAACAGAGAATTACATGAAGAAAATGGATAAATATAGGACCACCTATAGGAGTGTACAGGCCAAGGAAAGGCAGGCCACTCCTCAAAAGCAGCTTCCTAGAGGCAGGGGCAGGCCTTTTCATAGGCCTTTTTACCAAACCCAAGCTTCCTTCTCCGCCTATGCTCAGGGGGGGTTCTTTAGAGGGAGAGGCAGACGGGGGTACAAGCAGGTCTGCTTCCACCCCTCAGCCCAAAGCCCCTGCCAAGCAGGCACCCTGATGGGATTGCCAGGGCCGATTTTCCTCTACCTGTAGGGGGCAGGCTGGCTTACTTTGTCCAGGACTGGAAGTCTTTAACATCAGACAAGTGGGTCCTGGAAGTAGTAAGCCAGGGACTGGTTCTCGGCTTCAAAAAATTTCCAAAGAACCAGATCTTTTCCACCTGCAACTCCATCAGAGGCACTCGCCCTAGAGGCAGAGGTCTCTACCCTCCTGGCTCTCAGAGCTGTGGAAAGGGTTCCTACCCTACACCAGGGCAAAGGTTTGTACTCCAGGTACTTCCTTACCCCAAAAAAGACAGGAGAATGGCGGCCCATCCTGGATCTCAGATATTTAAACAAGCACCTTTTAAAGCCAAAGTTCAAAATGGTGACTCTGGGAATTATCCTACCCTCTCTAAGGCCAGGGACTGGCTAGCTTCCCTGAACCTCAAGGATGCCTACTTCCATATTCCCATCAGAAGCTCCCATGAAAAGTACCTCAGGTTCGAGCTGCCCTTAGGCCACTACCAGTTCAGAGCAATGCCCTTGGCCTCACTTCTGCCCCAGGGTATTCACCAAATGCCTGGCAGTAGCAGTTGCCTACCTAAGAAGGCAAAGATTGCCATCTTTCCTTACCTGGACGATTGGCTCATAGTAGGCCAGTCCCCAGACCAGGTCAATTTACACCTTCAGATAACGCAGCAACTGCTTACCTCTCTAGGTTTCCTTCTGAATCTCTCAAAGTCAGTTCTAGAGCCTGTCCAGCTTCTTACCTTCATAGGCGCAGAACTGAACACACAGGAAGCCAGGGCCTTCCTCCCCCTGGACAGGGCAAAGACCCTAGTCTCCCTGGCCTCCTCATTTACCCTGCAGGTCTCCCGGCCAGCAAGGCATTTTCTACAGCTCCTAGGACACATGGCTGCTTCCACAGCAGTTGTGCAAGGAGCAAGATTTCAGATGAGGGACATCCAGTTCCATTTGAGAGCTTTTTGGTCTCAAAGAAAGGATCCTCTTACCAAGTTGATCCCAGTAACCCGAACCCTGATCCAAGCCCTACAGTGGTGGCAGGATCAGAGCAACCTGAGACAAGGGGTTCCTTTTGTCACTCAGTCTCATTCTCTAATCCCTACACAGATCGTCCCTCTTGGGCTGGGGAGCTCACATGGCGACCTCACCACCCAGGGTCTGTGGTCTCCCAGGAATCTCTGCTCCACATCAACCTGTTGCAGCTCAGAGCAGTTTTCTAGCACTTCAAGCTTTTCCAAATCTGTTCCAGAACAAGAGTATTCAGGTCAGAACAGACAACACCACTACAATGTGGTACATCAACAAGCAAGGGGGCACTCGGTCTACGGCCTTGTGCACCAAAGCGATGAAGTTGTGGTCTCTGGCTTACTCCCTGAACACCTCCCTTACGGCAGTCCATCCTCCCCTGTCCCTTCCCAGGAATCACAATCTGTTAACCTGTGCCCAGGGAAGGGTCTGGTACCCGAATCTCAAATCTCTCAATCTTCAAGGCTTGGTTCTTGAAGAGTTAGAGTTTGCTGATTTACACCTTTCCCAAGGTGTAATGGATATATTGAAGGTCTCAAGGAAGCCTTCCACCAGGGCTACTTACAATTCCAAGTAGAAAAGGTTTTCTATATGGTGCTCGGAAAAGCATATTTCCCCAGTCTCTGCTGATCTACCCACAGTCCTGGATTATATGGTCCACCTGAATTCTTTGGGGCTGAGACCAGCTACCCTGAAGGTGCATTTGGCAGCTGTGTCTGCTTTTATTTCAGCAGGTAAATCCTCTTCTCTTTCAGCTCATCCTGTATTTTCCAAGTTTTTTAAGGGGTTGTTTCACACCAACCCTCCATTCAGGGATCCTGCCCCTGCCTGGGATCTTAATGTTTGCATTGCTCAGCTTATGTAACCCCCCTTCGAGCCCTTGTCTTCAGCTCAGCTCAAGTACTTGACTTGGAAAACTGTGTTTTTGGTAGCCATCACCTCTGCCAGACGCATAAGCGAATTACAAGCGTTGTCAGTGGAGCAGGAATTTATCTCTTTTCACAGAGATAAGGTGGTCCTTCGGACTAACAGAAAGTTCCTGCCTAAGGTGGTTTCAGATTTCCACCTTAATCAATCTATTTTACTTCCAGTGTACTTCACTGACTCTCTGGGGAGAGGAGGCTGCACAGCCTAGATGTAAAGAGAGCCTTTAGTTACTACATAGAGCGTACCAAGGGTCGTAGGTTTGACGCCCTCCAACTGTTCCTCACCTATGGCGAAGTTGGTAAAGGGAAGACAGCCACTAAAAGATCCATTGCCAGGTGGATTGTCTCTTGTATCCAATTCTGCTACGAGAAGTTGAGTAAAGTTCCCCCCTCAGGCCTGAGGGCTCACTCTACCAGAGGTACAGCTGCTTCTCTGGCTGCTGCCAGAGACATTCCTATTCTAGAAATATGTCAAGCAGCTACCTGGAAAACAGTTCACACTTTACCAAGCATGACTCCCTGGACATCAGGCTAGGAGTGATGCTCGGTTTAACACAACCGTGCTTCAGAGCCTATTCCTAGGTAGGTTCTGTCCCTCCTCCATAAGAGTCTGCTGTGTAGTCTGCAATTGTCATAATATAGCAAGACTTCATGTTGTTTGAAGAAAAATTACTCACCTTATTAATGTTGTTTCTTCTAATGAGTCTTGCTATATTATGACCTCCCTGCCTGCCCTCTCAGAACCTCTGTTTTGGGGATGTGGGTGGGCAGTACAGGATAGCACTTTTTGATGCCCACCTTGTTGTTTCACCTACCTTTTGGGTGAATTGGTGTTGTGTTTTGCATTTTGGGTCTCCTGACTTGAGTCTTTGTTTAGGCCAAAAATAAGTGTTTATGTTAGTAGCCAGTTGGCTAGTGTAGGTTTACAGCTTCCACACAGAACCTTGGTGAGTTTTAGCTCATAAAGATCTGACAGTTTGCGTTTGAAGCACAACAGACAGAGTTTTCAACCGAGCTCACGCTCTAAGTTCCATGCCTGCATGGAAAGTTAACTATTTCACCTCCGGAGCAGTTCTAACCTGTGGTCATACTGCAATTGTCATAATATAACAAGACTCCATTAGAAGAAACAACATTACTAAGGTGAGTAATTTTTTTTTCCTTCCCATGGTATACATGAAAGTCAGATAAACAATGTTGACCCCCAGTGGAGTACTAGGAAACCCCTATATTTGTCCCAGCACTGTGCCTTAGACCTCGTGACTTGTACTTCAGATCTTGGCTGGTGTGTGTGGTCAGGGCACCGAGGTGCTGTATGTATCAGTGGATTAATGATTGATTAGACATCAGGTGAGGACTGCTTTGGCAGCCTGCTGCTAACTAGAGGACGTTGGCTGCCTCACTGTATAAACCACCTCAGTGAAGTGACTGGATGCCAGGTCTGAAGGTACTGACCTGGTATCATCTGTCTTGCTGATGGCACAATCTATATAAAACAGTAACTAAAGACATTCACATATTAAAGACCTAACAAGAAAAATAAATGCCAGAATTGGAGCCTTACAATCCTCACTCTGCCCCAGAACTCGCGGTGAGTCGAAATGTTTTATGCTTAACCTTATTCAAAATGGTGCCTGGGGCAGAGTGTTGTGATTATCTACCTGCATAACTAAGTGTACGGCAGTCCATTGCCAACCAACTAATTCTATCTATCATAGACTGTGGGAGCCATATATATGGCCATGCAAACAGGAATCAATTATATAGAGTAGATATAAGTTACAGTAGACTGGCTTGATTTGTTCCTCAGTGTGATTACAATACCCATCATTGTTTGATGTATCAAAGATTAGGTTGGATGCCCTTGGAAAGTAGAAGAAAAGGGATCTGGGCAGCTTTAGCACATGGAATTAAAAAAAAATAAACGCAACTGGCCCGTTGGCATAGCGGTTGGATTTCCGCTTGCGACGTCAGCGACCGGGTTAGGAACAGACCTGGGTCGTCGGAGGGCCAGCCGGGGGAGAAGGATCAAGTGTCCCATGGACTGCTTCTCTTCTTTGGAGGGAGGGTGCTAGAGGGACCCCTGGCAGAGGCTCGGGGTGCCACAGCAGCTGGTGTCAGCAAGATTCTGAGGGGCGGGATGGATGCAGGTGTCATTGCACACTCCTGCCCCTCCCTTACAGGGGAAGACAAAATGCCGCATCCAGCGCCTTAATGGCACCTGCCTCGCCACTCAAAAATTGCTCCCAGGCAGACTCCCTTGGCGTATCCTGACATCTGCAGCACTTAGGGCCTATACGCAGCCCGCCCTGAAATCTGGGGGGCATCAAGGGGGAGTAGCGGCGCATGTGGGTAGCGATGGATGGCAAGGACCATGACCCGGGCTGAGGTACCGGCAATGGATGTGGCTCAGAAAGTATGAAAAAAACACTATGCTTACTGGACAAATTAGCTAACCCAAACCATAATTTCCATCTAAGAAATAAGGGTGATACAGAATTAATTGATCTGAACTAAAGAACAAAAATGGAAAAATGTTTTTCCAGTATAAGGCTGCATGGAATGAGATACCGCCACAGCTTTGTAAGACAGAAATTTCCCCCAGTGCTTTTAAGACCCTGTTCACACTACAGCACGGTAACTGAAAACGTTTTTAAAAAATGATTAATTACCATGCTGTAGCATCCGTTTTGTAGTGTCCATGCTGCCGCCGGCATGTTGTAAGCTGTTATTAAAAACAGGTTACAGCATCTGCACTGCTGTCTCTGGACCAGTTTTAACTATCAACCGGTTCCCATGCGGGGACATCCAGCTTCATGAAGGGGAACCGTGCCTGACCATCCACACTGCAGGTAAATCCGATTTAACTTGTGAAATATTTTTAAAACTCTGTTTAAGCCTAGGTCTTATCAGGGTTCAAACGCAGTTTTAAAAAACGGACTACCAAGCGTGTTCAGTGCAGATGCGAACCTTGCTAGGACGCTTTAAAACAGTTTATAAAATGGGCAAAAAATTCTTAAAACCTGATTGGCTGAAAGTATTTTTCAGCAGTGTCCTTATCAGGACATGACCATTGAACGGGCACTTTTTGTGGCAACCAAGCAGCACCACACAGCAAAATCAGTGCATGCCACCTTTTCCCCCTGCAGCTTCTCAGCCTGCATTTGAGGGAACCACTCGAATCGGGAGACTGATAGCTCGCCACCTAACAAAGAGTGACAAGCATGGGGGGGGGGGACCATTAGAGAAATACCTGTCACAGTATACAATTCCCCCTTCCTGCACAAGCAGCAAACGTGTACTCTTTTCAGTGCGTAATTTATTTTCACTAAACTGGCAGTTTCCTCCTCAAGTGTCCACCTCTCGGTCCCTCTCGTTCCTCCCATCTCCGGACCCCCCCCCCAAATACACTTTGTGGTCTCCTATGAATCCCAGACGCAAAAATGCCAAATTAAAAACTTCACTGCATTACTGTCGTCAGTAAACAAAAACTTGTTTCGTTTTCCACTGTGTCTGTTGCAGTTTCAGAACTGCAAAACAGGAACCGAGTATGTACAGCAGCCACTGAGGGACATGTTCTCTCCCAGTCAAGGCAGCCATTTAGGAGAGAAACCTGTTTAAAAAATAAATATACAAAAATAATGAAAGTACACAAAATAAAAATGCTTCCTGTATCTTTGGAGGGCACAAGGACCAGAAACACTCCAATAAATACATAACAGAATATGGGACAAGCTCACTCCCTGTTGTTGTAATGAAACTGCATGTGGCTAAGCTCGCTCCTCGTTGCTATAAGTGAAAGTGGGTGGTGAAAGTGTAACAGGAAATACGTATAGTACAATAAAAAAAAAAGCATGTTTTTTCACGATTTGTGACTAGGGAGTAGACACACATACACACAGACATCAACCTCCTCCAGTGACTTTAAATGAAAGAGCTCCATTGCAAGGACTACTTTGTGTCTTTTTTCTAGAAATCGTAATCTTCCTGGACATAAAGTCTCCACCACTCATTCACACTAATGGGATCTACACCGGAGGCGCTAGGACCCAGCGGGAGCAAACTCTTTTGCAAGAGGGTCGGTGCCAGAGATGGAGCCACGAGGAGCGGCGCCGCAAGCCTCTGCTCGTGTGGCAGTGACTATCTTGGCGTCAACCCTCCAACCGCCTCAGTTCCTTTTTTCCCGCCGTCGAGTGCGCTACAGTGATGACGTCGCTCGCCCGCCGGGAGTCAAACTTCAAACTAGCAGCATAGTTTTCAGTTTATTATTTTGTAGTATTTCTTGAATAAGTACCACTTACTATAATTTATTCTTATTACAAGAAAGAAGTCTCAGCCTACATTGACGGAGTCGACCTTGAGCGGGTCAGGTGACGGTAGGGAGACTTAGTACGACAGCTGTTCAGTCATCCGGGCTGGGTCCAGTCTGCCACCCTCTCCGGAGGGAGTGGGGGTCTGACAACAGACAATCCAATGCCCGAGGGGAGGGGCGGTCCCCCCGGAAGCATAAAAGAAAATGGTTGCATTCTTGGCACCAGTCGGCCTCGAGCTCTTCTTTGGCTCACAGATCAAAAAAGAAAAGGCATCACTCAAGGTCGCCTTCTGGTATGTCTGTGCGTCGACGGTCAGTCATTGGGGTCAGTTGCCGGTCTCCTCCTCCAGAGTCGCCAGTTTCTGTTTCTGGTCACTGACCTCTTCAATATCGGATCCCTTCCCTGCCTTCTGGAAGGGCTTCATATGAGCAGTTTCATCAGTGGGCCGCTCTGATGGAGCAGTGGGCTCGGAGGTTGGTCCAGCTGCCTGGCCCGGTCACTCGGGCACTTGGACCTTCGGGGGATCGGGTAGGGTGGTTGGGCCTCCCTAGTCACGCGGTGCCTTCTTTGGTGCTGTTGACTCTGCGCTCAGGTGTTTTCGCCCTCACGTGGCTGCAGCACAGGGGGCCACACTGATGCCTCTCTCTCCTGGTATTCTTCCTTCTTTCTCCTGAAATCTTCTTTTTCTGAGCCCTGTGGTTTCGGCATCGATGGGTCTTTCGGCGCCGTCCTTGGCGTCGATGCATCGGTCGGCGGTGTCCTCAGCACCGTTGGGATTGTCGGTGCCGCCCTCGGTGCTGTGTGGCCTTTCGGCGCCGTCGGGCTGGGTCAGGCGGCTCCATGCTCTTCTTCCGCGCCGAGACATGATGTGACGCCTTCAGGGCTCCTCGACTCCAAACCCTTTTTCCTCCTATTTTCCTTCTGATTTTCACTCCTTTCCTGTCCATACAGTCGCTCCTGGGCTGTCAGGAGATGATATTGAGCCTAACCCAGACCTTACGGTGGGTGATGACGTGGAAGGAACAGGATCTAATCCTATTGCAGAGCCTGTGGTCGAGGACCTGTCATTTAAGTCTCTGCTGAAAAATTTGAATTCCACTCTTTCTCTCCAGACTACGGATATCGATCCTGGGAAGCTTTAAAGACTCCAGTACCTTCGTGTCCCAGACACCCCTGTGGATTTAACTCCTCCTGGTACAGCCTTCCTTTGAGACGCCTTCTCAAATGGTATGGAATAATCCTGCTCTCACTCCTTCTGTGGCTAAGTCCATAGATAGAAAGTATGCTGCTCCCAAGAATCGACCCATTTTGGCCTCCCAAGCCTTTGCGGACCCTATTGTAGTCTTGGCAGAGAATGATAAGGTCGTCCTCCTTCAGGCTACTACAGCCCGATGTATAAATAAAGACTCTCGTAAGATAGATACTTTAGGTAAGAGAGTCTTTGCTGCATCCACCCTGGGTATGCGTATTGCCAGCTACCAGGGTATTTCTCTCAGTATGTGTATATTCTTTGGCATTCGCTCAAACAAATGGTAGAAGCTCTACCGGAGTCAGACACTAATTCAGAGCTTCTTCAAACCATAACCAGGGGTATCGAGTCCAACAACCAACAGGTTAAAGCAGCTATGGTCGCTTTCGATACTGCCTTCCGAGCGGCGGCAGGCATTTGTACCCGCCGTCACGCCTGGCTGCGCACTTCAGGCTTCACGAATGATGCCCAGCAACAGGTCATGGCGTTACCCTTTGACGGTGTGTATCTCTTTGGTCCTCAAGTAGAACAAGCTCTAGAGGCCAACAAAAGACTAGGTCTGCCATTAAATTGGCTGGACCTGCTCCCACCCCTTTTCGGGGGGTGTTAATAAGTGCCAGTTTCACAACCGTCAGTCCTTTCGAGGCAAAGGCAGGGGAGGTTTTAATAAAAACCAAGCCCCCCACCCTCAAAAGAAAAGCAACAGAAAGCACAAGGGCCCAAAGTGCCCAGTGCCACCTTCAGAGTTTCTGGCCGAAGTCCCACCTCAGCTGCCCGAGGGGGACTCTTCCTTAGCGGTGGGAGGTCATCTGACTCAATTCTACTACCGGTGGAAGTCCATAACATCGGACAAATGGGTCCTCCGGATAATCTGCAAAGGGTATTCCCTCAATCTTTCAGAGACCCCTCCAGATCATCCCCCCCAAACGACAGCCCAGGCTGTCAGTACTTCAGTCAGAACTTCTCACTTCCGAGATACAAGGCCTTGTGAACAACAGGGCAGTAGAAATAGTTCCGCTGGATCAACGGAACACAGGGTTCTACTACCATTACTTTCTAGTCCCAAAGAAAACTGGGGGCATGTGCCCCATTTTGGACCTCAGAAAATTGAACAAATTTCTTCCCAAAGAGAAGTTCAGAATGATATCGCTAGGAACCCTGTTACCTTTGTTTTATCAGCATGACTGGCTAGCCTCCCTGGACATGCAGGATGCATACCAGCATATTCCTATTCACCCAAAGCATCACAGATACCTAAGCTTTGGGCCAACATTATCAGTTCAGAGTCCTGCCCTTTGGGCTATCCTCGGCGCCATGAGTTTTTACAAAGTGTTGTGCAGTTCTCACATGCATCTCAGTAAGATCGGAATACAAGTGTTCCCATATCTGGACAACTGGCTTCTAGCAAGTTCTTCCAGGCAAGGAACTCTCAACGCTATATCCACAGCCTCAGACTTTCTCACGTCCATAGGAGTTCTGCTAAATCTCAAGAAATCGCTGTTGCAGCCCTCCCAGAAGCTTCTTTTTGTAGGAACTCTTCTGGACACCTCCTGTGCGGAAGCGTTTCTTCCAGAGGACAGAAGGAGTGATAGCCTACAGATGGCCCGATTACATCAGAGAACAGCTCAGTTCGAGCTATCTCGATACAACAGATGCTGGGTCTCATGGCATCCTCAGTGTTCACTGTACCCATAGCTTGCCTCCACATGAGAACCTCTCAGTGGATGCTCAGTACTCAGTGGTCCCCAACCACTCACCCTCAGTCCTTTCTCATCAAGGTGACAGAACCTCTGAAGAGGTCGCTCACCTGGTGGTTGCAAGAGGACAACCATCTGGAAGGGTATCCCTTTGCTCCCTTGGATCACCAGATCTCCATTACCATGGATGCGTCCGTGGTGAGGTGGGGAGCTTACTGTCAGAATCTCCACACCCAAGGTACATGGACTCAAGACGAGTTCCAGCTTCATATAAATGTCCTAGAAATGAGAGCCATCCTTTATGCAGTCCGGGTTTTGAAGGACATTCTCCGTCACAAGAACATTCTCCTTCAAACGGACAACAAAGTAGTGATGTATTACATCAACAAGCAGGGCGGTGCACACTCTTACCTCTTATGCAGGGAAGCGATGAGAGTGTGGGAATTGTGCTTGGAGCACAAGGCTGTAATCCAAGTGGTCTACCTGCCAGGAGTGCAGAATGAACTGGCAGACTGTCTCAGCAGAACGGAGACAGATCCTCACGAATGGTCTATCAACTCAGCCATAGTCCACTCACTATTCGCTGAGTGTGGAACTCCAGACCTGGATCTTTTTGCATCCCCACTCAACACAAAACTGCCTCTCTTCTGCTCCAGAAATCCAGGGCCTGGCATTTTCTGTCAGGATGGTTCAGGCTGCAGTGGACAAACGCCTTCTATATGCCTTTCCTTCTCTTCCTCTAATTCAGAGGACACTTCTCAAGTTCAAGTCCCAGGGGGACAAAATGATCCTCATTGCTCCCTTCTGGCCTTGACAGATATGGTTTCCGTTACTCAACAGTATGTCGGAAACCCCTCCGAAAGTGCTTCCCCTTCAGACGGACCTTCTGACTCGGGGGGCCTGTGGTCCATCCCAATGTAAGATCACTTCACCTTCACGCTTGGCTCCTGAAGAGATAGAAGTGAACAGGTTCAATGTCTCTTGCAGAGTTTCAGATATTCTTTTGGCCGCACGCAAGCCAACCACTAGAAAAACTTACACAGCCAAATGGAAGTGTTTCTCTCTCTGGTGTGCAAAATCCTCTTTGAATCCTTTTTCTTGCCCACCAGATAAAGTTCTAGAGTACCTTTTAGACCTCTCAAACTCAGGTCTACAATACTCTACAGTCAAAGTTCACCTTTGTGCCATTTCAGCTTATCATGAGCCAGTACTACTTGTCACTGGCTCAATTACCTGTAGATAAGAGGTTTCTTAAGGGAATTCTGCATACCAGACGACCTGTCAGATGTCCAGTCGCAGCCTGGGACATTAATCTTGTACTAGACATGCTCACTCGAAAGCCTTTCGAGCCTCTAGCTACTTGTGAGCTGAAATTTCTCACTTGGAAAACGGCCTTCCTGGTGGCCATTACGGCGGCCCGCAGGGTCTCTGAAATACATGCCTTGGTCACAGACCCTCCGTATACTGTGTTTCATAAGGACAAAGTAGTTCTTAGGACCCATCCTAAGTTTCTACCTAAGGTTGTTTCAGAATTCCATCTAAACCATCCTTAGTCCTTCCTACTTACTTTGCAAACTTCCAAAATGAAGGAGAGCATACCCTTCATTCTTTAGACGTTAAAAGAGCTGTACGTTTCTATTTAGATGGAACAAAATAAATTCGCAAAACTCAACAACTGTTTGTTTCCTTCAGTGAGACCCGGCTGGGTCAGCCTGTCGCTATCAAATGCATTTCAGCATGGCTGGTGGCATGCCTTCGCCACTGCTATTCCATGGTGCAGGTTAAGCTGGAGGGCAGAGTGTACGCTCACTCTGCTAGAGCAGTTGCAGCATCCCTGGTGGAAATCTGCAACATGCCTATTGCAGACATTTGCAGTGCGGCTGTCTGGAGCTCAGTCCATACTGGAGCTCAGTCCATACTATCGTCAAGCACTATGCCAGGCAACATCTTTCGTTCGACAGGACCATCCTTAACGGACTTCTGTCCTAAATTGAGAGTTCTTGGTCTCTCCTGCCACCCTCTCAGGGGATTATTAGCTTGGTACTCTCCCATCAGTGTGACTGAGTGGTGGAGACTTTATGTCCAGGAAGATATGGAAATTACGTACCTACCGTAATTTTTGATCTTCTTGGACGAAGTCTCCACCACTCATTCACACACCCACCCACCATCCCCAGAGCTCACTTCTGTTTGCTCCCGCTGGGTCCTAGCGCCTCTGGCATAGATCCCATCAGTGTGAATGAGTGGTGAAGACTTCATCCGAGAAGATCAAGAATTACGGTAGGTATGTAATTTCAATTTTTCTACATTTTTTTAAATACACTTTGTATGTGCATTTTTTTTTTTGACGAACTTCTGTACTGGAGGACCCATTTTATAAGCGCAATAACACACTCCGAGTTGTGGGTTATCGCCTGATAAGAGCATGCTCAGCCTTATAATACACCTGGGTGTGCTCTTATCAGGAGATAACCCATACCTCGTTGTGTGTTATTACTTGTTTAAGCTTCTTAAGTAGCATTAATCACTGAGACAGGAGGGCATTTCAGGGATGTTATGCATGGTTGGGTGGTGGAAGCACACTGCCTCCGGCGGCACCTCCCAACCATGCATTAATTCCTGGGAAATGCCCTCCTGTCGAGGGGATTAATGCACTTGTAACATGGAAAGTGCAACGTGGGAATTCCTCAGATCGGTGATGCGACTACTGGAACTAATGAGATCGTTAACGACGGTTTCGCCAACTGTGAAAAATACAACAGTGCTGCCGCCCACATGCAGCCACTTTCTCTAATACTGCGTGTTGGTTTTGTTACCTTTCAAATGTGGCCGTGCATATCTAGGGAATTAATGCATGGCTATGTTCGGGTCACGTTACCTGTTTCCTCCAGTCGGTGTGTAGTATTTATGTACTACTACTATTGCCGTGTTACAAACCGTTTTAAACACCCTAGTTTGAACAGGGCCTAAAACTGCAATGAAACGGAGCTGTGTTTTTAGATGTGAATGTAGCAGACGAGCTGCATCTCATAGGAACTCATGAGCACTGTAGTACTTTGCTTATTTTAACCTGTTTGTGGGTATTTTGTTTATATTTTTAATCATGTTTGTACTTGTATCATTTCTATGTGCAACTTGAAAACAAAATGTAACATCTGAACAGGAATACCTTTTAAACAGGGTATTTAATGCCCTAATGGTGTGTAAATTCTAACTCCTGTACAAATAAAAGTTATACTACTACTTACATGGACCTCATCATCATATCGACCCTTGCACTCTCGCCAAGAGTCATGGTTGTGCCAGAATGCTGGAAACAAATCTCCACTTCCAGTTCTTGGTGCAGAATTCCAGACAGACTCCCGGGGTTATGTTAATTCAGGTGAAAATGAATGAACCAGTGAGGCTTCTAGGGACATGTCTGCCAGTTGGGCACTGAGAAATTGACGGTTGCAATCACCAAATGAGAAGCCCACATCAGCTAGAGCATAAAATGACACTGCAAGCCATGCTGGTGGGGGGAGACGAAGCGGGAGCAGAGACGGAATTGGTGAGTGACTGAGCGAGAGAGCCTGTGCGAGTTTGAGCTGTTCAGCTGAGTGAGTTGAGCCAGTGAAACGCGTTGGTTCAGTTAAGTCTGTTACAGCTTGTAGCTGATTGCTATGGAAACGGAAAGAGGAGATGCAGACCATCGGGCTGAACCAGCATCAAGCTGTAAGTATTTTGTTTGCTTGCAAATTGTTGATGGTGTCATTCATGTGGTTGATGGGTACAGTGGGAAAGTGAGGGTGCACCCATGAGGTCTAGCCCCTGTTGTGAGCCTGTCTGTTCATTGGACAGACCCATTCGCCCTTTAGTTATTTCATCTGCCCTTACAGCAGTGGTAAACCTCTTTTGACCCTTTGAGATCCTTAGGTTTCTGATGACAACAGAGGTCTCTTGAGCTTTGTTCTCAGGTTCCTATGATGTTATTAGCACCCCTCAGTGGAAACGCAGCCTTCAAACAACATGAAGTCTTGCTGTATTCTGGCAATTGCAGTGATTCAAACAACATGAAGTCTTGCTATATTATGACATATGCAGTGAGTCCCAACCTTCGAACTGCTCCGGAGGTGAAAGAGTTAACTTTCCATGCCAGGCATGGAACGCTGAGCTCGAGCTCGGTTGAAAACTCCGTCTGTTCTTCAAACTCAAACTGTCAGATTCTTTACTCCGCCTCACTGAACAGTCGCTCCGGAGATTTTCTCCTTCTGCTCGGTTCATTTTGTCGGTTAAAGTATTATTTTCTCGGTTTTTTGACCGAATTTAAACTGCAACCGGTCGGTTCAAGCTCTGTCTGTGGTATTGTGAGTACTAAATAGGTTTTACGTATATTTCTTCTGTGTGGAACTTGTAGACGGTTATCGGTTCGGTTTGAACCGATCAGGTTGTTTTAAAATACTTTAATTTGTCTTTTAGAGTGTGGTTACCGGTTCTTATCGGTTCTAAAAAAAACGGATTTTATTACGGTTGTTTCCACGACCTGTGACACGGTTGGGAACCGATAAGAGGGTCTTGCTTGGCGGATTGCCATAAACGGGCAAGTTTGGTTAGGACTGGCACTATGTCTGAGAAACTCAAAAGAAAAACCGGGCCCACTGGGTTTCAACACTGCAGTGTCTGTGGGGAAGTCTTTGCCAAGGCTGACCCCCACACCACCTATGTTTATTGTCTGGGGTTTGACCACCTCAATGAAGACTGCCAGATTTGTAAAATTTTCTGCAGCTACCCTGGAAAAGAGAGTTGGTAGGCTCAGGGAAAGGGAGGCCAAGAAGTCCACTGACCCGGATGGCTAGCCCGGTTCGGTTCCAACTGAACCGGAGGGAGTGCCCTCTGACCAGGGCGAGACTTCCTTGGGCAAAAGGAGAGCCGACTCGGAGGATTCGGTTCCAGCAAAAAGGACTAGGAAATCAGCTGGTGTGGAGCCAAAACTTTCCTCTCCAACCACTGAACAAATTGCCAAAGCGATTAAAATTGTCCAGTCGCTTTCCCCGGTTCCGACCGAACCGGCACCATCAGGTGTTTATCGTTCAAGCCGGTTCCACCGGTTCAAGAGTATGATTTAGAGGAATTTTATGAACCGGAGGAGGGGGAAGAGGAGTATGAGGAGAGTGAATGTGGATTTGAAAGTCTGGATGTGCCCATTGAACCGGACATCTCCCCAGACAGACCTTCAGGAGCGTCTCCTCCTAGGCTTTCTGAGTCCCCTTCTCATTTTATGTTTTATAAAAAAGTGGCTGAAACCCTCCAGCTCCCTATGGAGGAAGCTTTGGATGATCAAGAGGAGCCTGACTATGTGGAAATGATGGATATCCCAGAGTCTAGGAGACTGTCTATTCCTTTGCATAAATCTTTTGGGAAACAGACAGTAAAAATTCTAAAAACTCCTCACACTATACTTTCTGTTGATAAGAGAATGGACAAGAGGTACACATTGTCAGGCTCTGATATGGAGTTCCTTACACAACAGTGCAGCCATGTTGGGGTAGTGCAGGCTGCAGCCTGTGACAAGGCAAATATTCCCTTGGCTTCACACCCCGACAAGGACTCCAGGATAGGGTTACCACCTTTTAAGAAGCCCAAAGTGGGACATTTCTTACTGAAACTGGATTTTTCGCAGGACAATATGTAATCTCAACCAATGCAACAGACATGTTTCTCTAAATAATCAGATTTAAGACTACATGTTGTAGTTTTTCAGTTGTTTCTTGTGTTTTTTATTATTTTAAGGTATTTTAGTTAAGGTATTGTAGTTTTTTACAACATTTAGAGGAAAATCAGAAAATATTTTTTCTGCTATAATGTCAGGACATTCAGTATTTTTCATGTTTTTCTGCAGGACACAGCTGCCCAGATCAGGACAGTCCTGCGAAAATAGGGACAGGTGGTAACCGTACTCCAGGAGGAATGATGCCATGGCAAAGAAACAGTACATGGCAGCATCCTTGGGACTCAGACAGGCAAATTATATGGCTTATGTTGCTAGATACCAGAAATCCAGATGAGATACTGTTATGGCTCTAGCAAAACAGGTCCCTGGCCAGCTTGCCAAGGAGCTGGAGTAGGTGGCTGCTGATGGTATTGAGGCATCCAAGGTGCAATTCCATGCTGCAGTGGACTCTAATGATGTGTCATCAAGTCATGGCTACATCTGTGGCACTGCAGGAATGGCTTGGCTCAGATGTACTAGCCTTCACAGGATACCCAGACTAAGGCCATGGATTTTCCTGTTGTGGGTAATTCTATGTTTGGGGAGCAGACAGAGAATTACATGAAGAAAATGGATGAGTATAGGACCACCTATAGGAGTGCACAGGCCAAGGAAAGGCAGGTCACTCCTCAAAGGCAGCCTTCCAGGGGCAGGGGCAGGCCTTTTCATAGGCCTTTTTACCAAGCCCAGCCTCCTCTTCAGCTTACGCCCAGAGGGGGTTCTTTAGAGGGAGAGGCAGACGGGGTACAAGCAGGCCTGCTTCCACCCCTCAGCCTAAAGTCCCTGCCAAGCAGGCACCCGGATGGGGTGGCCAGGGCCGATTCTCAACTACCTGTAGTGGGCAGGCTGGCTTACTTTGTCCAGGACTGGAAGTCTCTGACATCAGACAAGTGGATCCTGGAAGTAGTAAGCCAGGGACTGGTTCTCAGCTTCAAAAAATTTCCAAAGATGAGAACCAGATCTTTTCCACCTGCAAATCCATCAGAGGCACTTGCCCTAGAGGCAGAAGTCTCTACCCTCCTGGCTCTCAGAGCCTTGGAAAGGGTTCCACCCCTACACCAGGGCAAAGGATTGTACTCCAGGTACTTTCTTACCCCAAAAGACAGGAGAATGGCGGCCCATCCTGGATCTCAGATACTTAAACAAGCACCTTTTAAAACCAAAATTCAAAATGGTGACTCTGGAATTATTCTACCTCTCTAAGGCCAGGGACTGGCTGCGTCCCTGGACCTCAAGGATGCCTGCTTCCATATTCTTATCAGAAACTCCCATCGAAAGTACCTCAGGTTCGAGCTGCCCTCAGGCCATTACCAGTTCAGAGCAGTGCCCTTTGGCCTCACCTCTGCTCCAAGGGTATTCACAAAATGCCTGGCAGTAGCAGTTGCCTACCTAAGAAGGCAAAAAATTGCCATCTTCCCTTACCTGGATGACTGGCTCATAGTAGGCCAGTCTCCAGACCAAGTCAAGTTACATCTTCAGATAACTCAGCAACTGCTTACCTCTCTAGGTTTCCTTCTGAATCTTCCAAAGTCAGTTCTAGAGCCTGTCCAGCTCCTTATAGGCACAGAACTGAACACAGAGGAAGCCAGAGCCTTCCTTTGGACAGGGCAAGGACCCTGGTCTCTCTGGCCACCTCATTCACCCTGCAGGTCTCTCGACCAGCAAGGCATTTTCTACAGCTTCTGGGGCACATGGCTGCTTCTATAGCAGTAGCGCAAGGAGCAAGATTTCAGATGAGGGACATCCAGTTCCATTTGAGAGCCTTTTGGTCTCAGTGAAAGGACCCTCTAACCAAGTTGATCCCAGTGACTCGAACCCTGATCCAAGCCCTACAGTGGTGGCAGGATCAGAGCAATCTGAGACAAGGGGTTCCCTTTGTCACTCAGTCTCAGTCTTTAATCCTTACTACAGATGCATCCCTCTTGGGGTGGGGAGCTCACATGGGCGACCTCACTACCCAGGGACTGTGGTCCCTTCAGGAATCTCTGCTCCACATCAACTTGTTGGAGCTCAGAGCAGTTTTTCTAGCACTTCAAGCTTTTTCCAAATCTGTTCAGAACAAAGTTGTACAGGTCAGAACAGACAACACCACTACAATGTGGTACATCAACAAGCAAGGATGCACTCTGTCTACGGCCTTGTGCACCGAAGCAATGAAGTTGTGGTCTCTGGCTTACTCCCTGAACACCTCCCTTACGGCAGTTCACCTCCCAGGCAAGGACAATGTCCTGGCAGATGCTCTCAGCAGGATTTCCCAGGGCCATCACGAATGGTCACTGGATCCCCTGGTCCTGGAGGTAATATTTGCCAGATGGGGCACCCCGCAGATAGATCTTTTTGCAGCCCCAGACAATCACCAACTTCCCCTTTTTTGCTGCAGGCCCCCAGTGTTGGGCTCAGTCCCTCTGGATGCCTTAGTTCTCAATTGGGAAGGGAAGTTTCTCTATGCTTTTCCCCCCTTCCCTCTCCTGTTCAAAGTGTTAGTCAAAATCAGATCTCAATCCTGAAAGTGATTCTGATTGCTCCAGATTGGGCCAGACAACCCTGGTATCCACTCCTACTGTCCTTAGCAGCCCATCTTCCCCTGTATCTTCCCAGGAATCACAATCTGTTAACCTGTGCTCAGGGAAGGGTTTGGTACCCGAACCTCAAATCTCTCAATCTCAAGGCCTGGCTCTTGGAAGAGTTGGAGTTTGCTGATCTACACCTCTCCCAAGGTGTAATGGATATATTGAAGGCTTCTAGGAAGCATTCCACCAGGGCTACTTACAATTCCAAATGGAAGAGGTTTTCCATATGGTGCTTTGGGAACCATATTTCCCCAGAATCTGCTGATTTACCTACAGTCCTGGATTATATGGTCCATTTAAACACTTTGGGGCTCAGACCAGCTACTCTAAAGGTGCATTTGGCAGCGGTGTCTGCTTTCATTTCAGCAGGTAAGCCCTCTTCTCTTTCAGCTCATCCTGTATTCTCTAAGTTTTTTGAGGGATTGCTTCACACCAACCCTCCATTCAGGGACCCTGCCTCTGCCTGGGATCTTAATGTTTGCATTGCTCAGCTTATGCAACCTCCCTTTGAGCCCTTGTCTTCAGCAGAGCTTAAGTATTTGACTTGGAAGACTCTGTTTCTGGTAGCCATCACTTCTGCCAGACGCTTAAGTGAATTACAAGCTTTGTCAGTGGAGCCTGATTTTATCTCCTTTCATAGAGATAAGGGGGTCCTCAGGACTAACAGGAAGTTCTTGCCTAAGGTGGTTTCAGATTTCCACCTTAATCAATCTATTTCTCTTCCAGTGTCCTTCACTGACCATTCCTCCTCTGGCGAGAGGAGGCTGCACAGCTTAGATGTGAAGAGAGCCCTTAGTTACTACATTGAGCGTACCAAGGGTCACAGGTTTGACTCCCTCCAACTGTTCCTCACTTATGGTGAGGTTGGTAAAGGGAAACCTGCCACTAAAAGATCCATTGCCAGGTGGATTGTCTCTTGTATCCAATTCTGTTATGAAAAGCTGGGTAAGGTTCCTCCCTCAGGCCTGAGGGCTCACTCTACCAGAGGTACAGCTGCTTCCCTGGCTGCTGCCAGGGACATCCCCATTCTAGAGATTTGTCAAGCAGCTACCTGGAAAACAGTTCACACTTTTACCAAGCATTACTCTCTGGACACCCAGGCTAGGAGTGATACTCGGTTTGGCACAGCTGTGCTTCAGAGCCTATTTCCTAAGTAGGTTCTGTCCCTCCTCCATGGAGGTACTGCTGTGTAGTCTGCATATGTCATAATATAGCAAGACTTCATGTTGTTTGAAGAAAAAATTACTCACCTTAGTAATGTTGTTTCTTCTAATGGAGTCTTGCTATATTATGACCTCCCCCCTGCCTGCCCCTCTCAGAACCTCTGTTTTTGGGATGTGGGTGGGCAGTGCAGTGTTGGCACTTAGTAGATGCCCACCTTGTTTTTTCACCCTCCCTTTTTGGGGTGACTGGTGTTGTGTTTTTCATTTTTTGGGTCTCCTGACTTGAGTCTTTGTTTTGGGACCAAAAAATGTGTTCTTATATTTAGTAGCCAGTTGGCTAGTGTAGGTTTACAGCTTCCACACAGGACCTTAGTGAGTTTAGCTCGTAAAAATCTGACAGTTTGAGTTTGAAGAACAACAGACAGAGTTTTCAACCGAGCTCAAGCTCAGCATTCCATGCCTGGCATGGAAAGTTAACTCTTTCACCTCCGAGCAGTTCAAGGTTGGGACTCACTGCATATGTCATAATATAGCAATACTCCATTAGAAGAAACAACATTACTAAGGTGAGTAATTTTTTCTTCCAACCTTGAACTGCCCCAGAGAACTAAGGGTTAACTTTCTATGCAGGGCATGGAACATTGAGCTCGAGCTTGGATGAAGTGTCTGTCTGGAGTGTTTTGAACTCAAACTGTCAGATTCTTTACTCCGCCTCACTGAACGGTTGCTCCGGAGATTTTGGTTCAAAGTTGGTTAAAGTTTTCAGTTTTTTGTCAGTTTAAACCGAAAAAAAGTATCCACATAGTCGGTTCAGTCTCTGTCTGTGGTGCCGTGAGTACTAGATAGGAATTGTTCTATTTTTCTGTGTGGAACTTGTAAAAGTGCGGTCGGTTCCGCTGAACCGACCATTTGATAGTGAATTTTGCTATATTTAACGTGTGGTTACCGGTTCTTATCGGTTCTAAAAAAAAAAAAAAAGACGTGTTTTAACCGTTTTTTTCCAATACCCATGACATGGTTAGGAACCGATCAGGGAGTCATGCCTGGCAGTTGGCGAAAAAAGGGTAAGTATGGTTAGGTTGGCCATGTCTGAGAAACCCAAGAAAAAAAATGGACCCACTGGGTTTCAGCACTGCAGTGAGTGTGGGGAGGTCTTTGCCAAGGCCGATCCCCACACCACCTGTGTTTATTGTCTGGGGTTTGACCACCTTGATTCAGACTGCCAAATATGTAAAAATTTTCCCAAATCTACCCTTGAGAAGAGATTAGGTAGACTGAGGGAAAAGGAGGCCGAGAAGTCCGCTGACCAGGATGGCCAGCCCGGTTCGGTTTCGACTGAACCAGAAGGAGTGCCCTCTGACCAGGGCAATACTTCTTCTGGCCAAAGGAGAGTCGATTCTGAGGGATCGGTTCCGACAAAAAGAAAGCGCAAAGATAAATCGACTGGTTCGGATCCAGAGGTTCATGTTCTGACCGCCGAACAGATAGCCAGGGCGATTCAGATTGTGGAATCGCTCCATCCAGTTCCGACCGATCCGGCTCCTTCTGGCAGGGGTTCGGTTCGGTTGGTTCCCCCGGTTCAAGAGTATCCCTTGAAGATTTTTGTGAACCGGAGTTTGAAGAGGAAGGAGAATTCGAGGATTACGATGTAAGTGAAGGTCTGGATGTGCCTGTGGAACCGGACATCTCCCCAGACAGACCATCAGGTGTTTCCCCTCCTAGGCTTTCTGAGACCCCTTCCCATTTTATATTTTACAGAAAAGTGGCTGAAACCCTCCAGCATCCTATGGAGGAGGCTGTGGAAGATCAAGAAGAGCCTGATTATGTAGAGATGATGTATGTCCCAGAGTCCAGGAGACATGTCTATTCCCCCCCCATAAATTTTTTGGGAAACAGACACAAAAAATCTTAGTCTCCTAACACTATACCTCCTGTGGATAGAAGAATGGACAAGAGGTATACACTTTCAGGCTCAGACACGGAGTTCTTATATCAGCAATGCAGCCATGTTGGGGTAGTGCAGGCTGCTGCCTGTGACGAGGCAAATATTCCATTGGCTTCACAACCCCCTGACAAGGACTCCAGGAAGATTGATGCCATGGCAAAGAAGCAGTACATGCCATCTTCTTTGGGACTTAGGCAGGCGAATTTCATGGCCTATAAAGCCAGGTACCAGAAGTCCAGGTGGGACACTGTACTGGCACTAGCTAAACAGGCCTCCCCCCAGCTAGCCAAGGAGCTGGAGGCGGTGGCTGCAGCTGGGATTGAGGCATCTAAGGTTCAGTTTCATGCTGCTGTGGACTCTAATGATGTCTCATCAAGAGTCATAGCTACATCTGTGGCTCTTTGGAGGATGGCTTGGCTCAGATGTACTAGCCTCTTGCAGGACACCCAGGCTAAGGCCATGGATTTTCCTGTAGTGGGTAATTCTCTGTTTAGGGAGCAGACAGAGAATTACATGAAGAAAATGGACGAGTACAGGACCACTTACAGGAGTGCTCTGGCCAAGGAAAAGCAGGCAACTCCTCAAAGGCAGCAGTCTAGGGGTAGGCTTTTTCAAAGGCCTTTTTACCAAGCACAGGCCTCCTCTTCCTTTTCGCAGAGGGGGTTCTTCACAGGGAGAGGCAGAAGGGGGATGAGCAGGCCTGCATCCACCCCTCAGCCTAAAGCCCCTGCCAAGCAGACACCCTGATGGGTCTGCCCTGGTCGAGACTCTGATTCCAGTAGGGGGCAAGCTGGCTTACTTTGTCCAGGACTGGATGTCTGTTACATCAGACAAGTGGGTCCTGGAAGTAGTAAGCCAGGGACTGGTCCTCAGCTTCAAAAAATTTCCAAAGATGAGAGCCAGATCTTTTCCACTTGTAAATCTTTCGGAAACCCTTGCCCTAGAGGCAGAGGTTTCTTCTCTCCTAGCTTTAAGAGCTATAGAGAGAGAGTACCTGCCCTACACTGGGGCAAAGGACTGTACTCCAGGTACTTTCTGACCCCCAAAAAGACAGGAGAGTGGCGACCCATCCTGGACTTAAGGTATCTGAACAAACATCTTTTAAAGCCAAAGTTCAAGATGATAACTCTGGGAATAATCTTTCTCTCTCTAAGGCCAGGGGACTGGCTAGCCTCCCTGGACCTCAAAGATGCCTACTTTCACATTCCCATCAGGTGCTCCCACAGAAAGTACCTCAGGTTCGAGTTGCCCTGAGGCCATTATCAGTTCAGAGCAATACTCTTTGGCCTAACCTCAGCCCCAAGGGTTTTCACAAAGTGCCTGGCAGTAGTAGTTTCCTTTCTAAGAAGGCAACAGATTTCCATGTTTCTTTATCTGTACGATTGGCTAATAGCTGGTCAGTCTCCAGACCAAGTCAAGTCTCACCTGCAAGTGACCCAGCAAGTGCTCACTTCCCTAGGATTTCTCCTCAACCTTCCCAAGTCAGTTCTCGAACCACTCCACCTCCTTACCTTTGTAGGGGCAGAACTAGATACACTTGGAGCAAGAGCCTTTCTTCGTTTAGAAAGGCCAAGGGCTCTTATGAAACTAGCTTCTTCCTTCAGCCTTCAGGTATCTCGACCAGCAAGGCATTTCCTCCAGCTCTTGGGCCACATGGCAGCCTCAACAGCAGTGGTCCAAGGGGGCAATATTCCAGATGAGGGATATTCAGTTCCACCTGAGAGCTTTCTGGTCTGAGAGAAAGGACTCCCTCACCAAACTGATTCCAGTGACTCTGACCTTGATCCAGGCCGTCCAGTGGTGGCAGGATCAGGACAATTTAAGGCAAGGTGTGCCTTTTGTTGCTCAGCCTTGTTCCGTGGTCCTTACCACGGATGCTTCTCTTCTGTGCTGGGGAGCCCACCTGGGGTCCCTTACTGCCCAGGGCCTGTGGTCCCCCCAAGAATCCCTTCTCCACATCAATCTTCTAGAGCTCAGGGCAGTTTTCCTGGCTCTAAAAGCGTTCTCACTGTCGGTTCAGAACAGGGTGGTTCAAGTCAGAACAAACACTACCACCATGTGGTACATCAACAAGCAGGGAAGCACTCGGTCCATGGCCTTGTGCACAGAAGCCATGAAGTTGTGGTCCCCTGGCTTATTCCCTGCAAGCCTCTCTTGTAGCAGTTCACCTTCCAGGCAACGACAGTGTGCTAGCAGATGCACTGAGCAGGACTTCCCAGGGCCATCATGAATGGTCCCTGGACCCTCAAGTGTTGAAAGTGATTTTTTCCAAGGTGGGGCGCTCCAGAGATAGATCTCTTTGCAGCCCCAGACAATCACCAACTCCCTCTCTTTTGTTGCAGACCTCCGGTCCTGGGCTCAGTCCCTCTGGACGTCCTGATCCTGAATTGGGAGGGGAAGTTTCTGTGTGCCTTTCCCCCCTTCCCACTCCTGTTCAAAGTTTTGGTAAAAGTAAGGTCTCAACCATGCAAGGTGATTCTGATTGCTCCAGATTGGCCCAGACAGCCTTGGTACCCCCTGTTGCTGTCCGTAGCAGTCCATCTTCCCCTGTCTCTTCCCAGGAATTACAACCTGTTAACATCCTCTCAGGGGAGGATTTGGTACCCCAATCTTAAGTCTCTCAATCTCAAGGCATGGCTCTTGAAGAGTTTAGAGTTTGCAGATCTGCATCTTTCCCAAGGGGTTCTGGACATCCTCAAGGCTTCTCGAAAGCCCTCCACCAGAAAGTCTTACAACTCCAAATGGAAAAGATTCAGCATTTGGTGTTCTAAGAAGAATATTTCTCCAGACACTGCTGAATTGCCTACGGTTCTGGATTATATGGTCCATATTAATGGCCTAGGCCTCAGACCAGCTACTCTCAAGGTACACTTGTCAGGTGTTTCTGCATTTTTGTCCGTGGGGAAGCCGTCCTCACTATCTTCCCATCCTGTGTTCTGTACATTTTTTAAAGGATTGTTTCATACCAGTCCCCTTTTAGAGACCCTACCCTGCCTGGGATTTGAATGTTTGCATTGCTCAACTTATACACCCCTTTAGAGCCTATGTCTTCAGCAGAGCTTAAGTACTTGACTTGGAAAACTGTGTTTTGGTAGCCATACCTCTGCCAGGCGTATCAGTGAACTGCAAGCCCTGTCAGTGGAACCTGATTTTATCTCCTTTTATAGGGATAAGTGGTCCTTAGAACCAATAGAAGGTTCTTGCCCAAAGTGGTTTCAGACTTCCATTTAAACCAGTCTATGTCTCTCCCTGTTTTCTTCACTGATCATTCTTCCTCAGGAGAGAGGAGGCTACACAGTTTAGATGTCAAAAGAGCCCTTAGTTACTACATAGAGCGTACCGAGGGTCACAGGTTTGACTCCCTCCAGTTGTTCCTCACTTATGGAGAAGTGGGAAAGGGCAAACCTGCCTCCAAAAGATCTATTGCCAGGTGGATTGTGTCTTGTATAAAATTCTGCTATGAAAAACTGGGAGAAACTCCACCCTCAGGCCTGAGGGCTCATTCCACAGGAGGTACAGCTGCTTCCCTGGCTGCGGCCAGGGATATCCCTCTCCTAGAAATTTGTCAAGCAGCCACCTGGAAAACAGTCCATACCTTTACCAAGCATTACTCTCTGGATATCCAGGCTAGGAGTGATGCTCAGTTTGGCACAGCAGTACTTCAGAGCCTATTCCCAAGGTAGATTCTGTCCCTCCTCCTTGGAGGTACTGCTTGGTAGTCTGCAATTGTCAGAATACAGCAAGACTTCATGTTGTTTGAGGAAAAAAATTACTCACCCCAGTAATTACAGTGCCTTCAGAAAGTATTCACCCCCCTTGGATTTTGTCACATTTTGTGATGTTGCAAACTCAAATTAAAATACATTTATATGGGATTTTTTTGTCACGTATCTACACAAATTACTCTATAATGTCAAAGTGGAATGAAACTTCTGGAATTTTTTGTACATGTAATTTAAAATAAAAACCTGAAATGTCTTGAGTTGATAAGTATTCACCCCCTTTGCTATGACACTCCAAGCTGAGCTCAGGTGCATCCAGTTTCCTTGTGAGATCACTGTAAAACTTGAATGGAGTCCACCTGTGGTCAGTTTAAATGGTTGACATGATTTCTGAGGAAATCCCCCTGTTTATATAAGGTCCCACTGTTGACAGCGCATGTCAGAGCAGAAACTCTACCATGAAGATCAAAGAACTGTCCGTAGAACTCCGTGATAGAATTGTGAGGAGGCATCGATCTGGGGAGGGTTATAAAAACATTTCTAGGGTGTTGAAAGTTCCCAGGAGCACAGTCAAGTCCATCGTTAGGAAATGGAAAGATTATGGAACCACCCAGACTCTTCCTAGAGCAGGCCGTCCTCCCAAACTGAGCAACTGGGCAAGAAGGACCTTGGTCAGGGAAGTGACCAAGAACCCAATGACCACCCTGACAGAACTACTGAGTTCCATGGCTGAGATGGGAGAACCTGTCCAGAGGACAACAATCTCTGCAGCACTTCACAGATGTAACCTCTATGGGAGAGTGGCTAGATGGAAGCCACTCCTGAGAAAAAGGCCACATAATAGCATGCCTGGAGTTTGCAAGAAGGCACGTGGCAGACTCTGAGACCATGTGGCAAAGATTCTCTGGTCTGATGAAACAAAATTGAACTCTTTGGCCTGAATGCAAAGCGCTATGCCTGGTGCAAACCGAACACAGCTCATCACCCGTGTAACACCATCCCTACCATGAAGCATGGTGGTGGCAGCATCATGTTATGGGGATGCTTTTCTGCGGCAGGGACTGGGGCACTTGTCAGGATAGAGGGAACAATGAATGGAGACAAATACAGGCACATCCTTGAGGAGAACCTGCATCAGTCTGCAGTAGACCTTGGGCTGGGGTGAAGATTTACATTCCAACAGGACAACGACCCCAAGCATACTGCCAAAGCAACACTGGAGTGGCTTCAGAACAAGAAGGTGAATGTCCTCGAGTGGCCTAGCCAAAGCCCAGACTTGAATCCCATTGAGAATCTGTGGAAAGACTTAAAGATTGCGGTTCACCGACGCTCCCCATCCAACTTGACAGAGCTTGAGCAAATCTGCAAGGAAGAATGGGTGAAATCCCCAAATCCAGATGTGCAAAGCTGATACAGACATACCCAAGAAGACTCAAAGTTGTAATTGCTGCCAAAGGTGCTTCTACAAAGTATTGACTCAGGGGGGTGAATACTTAAGTAAACAAGATATTTCAGTTTTTAATGTTACGTAAATTTTTGTTACACAATAAAAATATTTTTCTCCTTTAAATTGTTGAGTATGCTGTGTGAATCGAGGGAAAAAATCATTTCAATGCATTAAAAAATCTGGTAGTAACACAACAAAATGTGACAAAATCCAAGGGGTGGTGAATACTTTCTGAAGGCACTGTATATTTCTTCTAATGGATTCTTGCTGTATTCTGACCTCCCTCCCTGCCTACCCTCTCAGAACCTGTTTTTGGGAAGTGGGTGGGCAGGTGTAGTGTTGCACCCAAGGGGTGTATTTGCTTGCACCGTCCTCCCTTTTGTTTGGGTGCTTATTTATTATTGTTATTTTTGAGTACATTTGGTTTAGTTTTTGGGTTTCCTGACTTGAGTCTTCCTTGGGAATCCAGAACTTTTCTGCCATTTGGCTAGTAGAATTTTTACAGTTTCCACATAGAATTTTTAGTTTAGTTGGGCTCGTAAGGATGACGGTTTGAGTTCAACACACTCCGGACAGAGACTTCAATCGAGCTCAGCATTCCATGCCCTGCATTGAAAGTTAACCCTTAGTTCTCCAGGGCAGTTCAAAGGTTGGGAATCACTGCAATTGTCAGCATACAGCAAGGCTCAATTAAAAGAAATATAATTACTAAGGTCAGTAATTTTTTCTTGTTGTGCATGGTTCCCCATGCAGTATTTTCCAAATCTTAACCATTACAGTTCACTGGAAAACAGATTGTTTCCATTGATTTCTTTCTCCATGTTCCAACCGGTCCCCATCCACTGGTCTCTTCCAAGTCCTGTCACCCCAGCATCTTCTGGGACTTACTTTGTCTGGTTCTTCCCCAGAGCTTGCTTCCCAGCAGGTGCGCCCCCTTAAGCCCCACCTGGAACAGGATCCGGTTTTGCACGGACGTAGCCCAGATAGCTGAGTGTGGGGCCTGCGGGAGACTAGTGTTGCCCTACCGATTGGCATCTTTTCCGGTTTCTCCCCCAGCTCAGAGGAAGAGGCATGCAGCAACACCAGTGGCTGTGCCATGCACTCTCCTGTATGCCATATGCTGGGCGCCTGCCCCGCCTCTGCCTCTGTTGGCATGTCAGCCCCCAGCCACCGCTAGGGACCAGGCTAGTGTCAGGCAGTGGTCCCACCCCTCCCTGGAGCAGGAAATCAGTTCTTGAGATGCTCAATTTTCCTCGCCCCTGGCTAACCCTCCGACTCTGGACCTCGGTTCATTGACGCCACGAACTGTAGTGCTACAGCTGCACTGGCGTGCTGGCCCTGAGAATACATATTTTAAATTTTCGAAGTTCCATTCTAGGGTTCATAATGCAAATTGGTAGGCTATCCAGAAGTTCTATATGAAAAGCATTTGATTGTTCCCTGCTGTCCTTCATTTATGATGTCACTGAGTGTACCTTGACAGGAGACTGTGATGTCTCAGAAAGCAATTTATGGAGTCAGTTGACGAATGTTGAATGTTTTTTGTCCACTCTGTTTCTTACCCTTATTTACGCAGTGCAGTGCCACTCTTTCAGGTCATCAATGGATTGACTGATAAAGTCAGATCCTCTTATAAAACTTAAAAATAAGTGGCAGGAGGAGATGAGCCCGGGTTCTTCACCCCTTAATTGGAAACTGATCTTTAGCATAGCCAAGCTAACCACCAGGTCACCCCTCTGGCAAGAATTTGCCTGGAAGGTTAGGATACGCTTTTTTTTATACCCCTGAGATGCTGAATAGGAGAGACCCCTCCCTTCCAGCCGGTTGTTGGAGAAGATGTGGGGAAGACAGAGCAGGCTACTTACATATTTTTTGGGCTTGCCCCAGGCTTGCTAGGTTCTGGGCTGATATTACATCAGCAATAAAAGAAATATTAGCCATTACTCAGCAACTGAATTGGTTTGAAATCATACTGGGGGTTCCCCCACAGGAGCTCAGGGGAACAGACTCGCAGTACCTCTGGGCGATCTTAACAGCAGCCGCCCTTAAAGCGATAACTAGAACCTGGCGTAGCCCAATAGTACCACAAAAGCAGGATTGGATTTCGATTATTAAGGGCCTTGCCGAACTAGAGGAGCTCACCTTTAAACTAAATCAGAAGACTCCTCTATATGTTCAACGATGGGCCAGGTGGACAATTTGGTATCAGGCTACTGAAGCAGCAGCGACAAGGACCTGAGGAAGGGCAGGGGTCCCTTCGCTGGGCTTGGGAGTCCTGTATGTGTATGGATGTTTATAAAATTTAAGTCATTACATGGTCTGCTATTAAAAGTAGATCCTTTACTCCCGAGTCTCTCAACTGTACACATAAACTGAACAATAATGAAATATGTCATGGATGTGTATATAACATATTAAGTCTGCACCTGTGAACCGTGATCATGTAATTAAATCACTGCAGAGGTTGAATAAAGATTAAAGTAAAAAAAACAAAACAATGGATTGGCTGTTGCTGCTTGCCAGATTCACCTGCCACTGCCGGTCTCTGCCACTAGTCTCCTCAGTCCTCCAGCCCACTCCCTCTGCATGAGGTAACCTTGCCGGGGGGGGGGGCTCCCTGTAATGGGTGAGTGAGATGCAGCTTCCATTCATTGGGAGGCACCAGCCAGTGGGGTGGAGCCAGTGTTTACCAAGGCCTGGAAGTGTGGGGAACCCTAAAGGCTGTAATCCATTTTTCCCGTTCTGCCCTCCCACCTCCCCGTTGCGTTTGTGCTTTGGTGTCCTGGGAGCCCTGTGCTCTACAAACTTCTGCGTCACAAAATGTTGTAGCGCAGGGAACGTCATGGGGGCGGTGTGTCTTTCAGTTGGAACCAGGAAGAGATCGGGTTGCCAGCTCCTTACAAGGATTTACCATCCCTTCTCCTTCAATACATAAATGAATACCAGAACATTCTAACAAGTTCAGTTTAGACTCTGATGCAGATAAGCTTCAGGAAAGTACCAAAAATGGTACTCTTTAAGAAAAATGGCAAGGGGTGCCATATGCAGATGATAAATAATGCTTCTGTAAAGTTTCTTTTTTTTGCTCCTCCTGAGCCCCCTGCAGGCCCACTCCTTTGAGCTCTCACACGCTCGTCCCATCTGCTTGCCAGACTCGACTATCACTGCCATATCTACCTCCAGGCTCCCCCAAGATTTCTGACACCCCATGTAGTCCAGCTTATCCCTGCTGGGGGCACCCCCCTCCCCCCCCCCAGAGCTACAGGTAGGAAGCACCTCTAACACTATGATTGTCAGTTGGGGGGTGGGCAGACATGGTGCGCTGAAGTGGTCGCATGGTGTTAGGTGGGGGCTTGCCAGAGGCCATCATCTGGTGAAGTGGGGTGGTCATTTTCCATTTGCTCCCTTCCCTCGTCCCCCCTCCCATGTCAGGGCTGCATGTCTGCGGCATCCTGGGAAGGATATGTGGCAGCATGTGGTCACCCATGCTGCCAAGTGTACCTCTGCTATCCCACCACCAGGAGCTGCTCGAGGGTGGTGGAAGCCATGCCCGTCCTCCTGGGGACGAGAGCGTTCACGTGGATGCTGTTACCTTTCCTACCGATCTCCACTCCAGTCGTCGTGGGTTCAGGTTGTGAACCCAGGTCGCCAGCATGCCCAGCGGACGTCCCACCACTCAGTGCCATGGAGCCGGCTAGAACTTTTTTTTTTATAATAGTTTGTCTGTCGAGAATTAGCCTTTTAAGGAGAACATCAGTGTTGCTTTGTGGAATTAAGTATGAAGGCACAACATGGGGGTAGACTCTAACCCTAGGGGAATCATGAGGTACAAGGCAAAGCAGAGTATCTTATGTCCCTTGGCTTAAATTGACAAAGGTATACCAACCTCTGGGGAGCCTTAATACTGTTGTTATTATTATTATTATAAAGCTCACCCATAAGGCCTTATACGGATCGGGCCTTGGATGCTCGCTCTGCTCCTCCACTGAGGGCCTCCTCGTGGTTCCAAGGGCCCAGCTGAAGACCTCTGGAGATCGGTCATTTGAGGTGTCTGGCCCAGCCCTGTGGAACTCACTTCTAAGATCCTTGAGGGGAGGTACCATCGGTGGAGGCATTTAAGTGGAGTCTGAAGGCGCATCTGTTTAGACAAGCGTTTGATAACCAGTTTTGAGATCTAGGAATTGGCTGACTTCTGTATTGTTTTTATTGAGATTTTATTTGAAATATTGCTGCTTCTGTTCACCGTCATTAACATATATTTTATTGTGGTTATTTATCACCTTCACCTACTTGTACAGCATAGATACATAGACAGTGTCGGCAGATAAGGGCCTATGGCCCACCTAGTCTGCCCATTTGAGCTTGTAAGTTCAGTTTGTTTTCCTAGAAGTCTATTTCCCCTTACCCCTGACCTCTAGAATTCCTTTATGTCTATCCCATGCATTCTTAAATCCCGTGATTGTTTCAGCTCCCACCACTTCCTCTGGCAGGGTGTTCCACTTGTCCACCACCGCTCTGTGAAGAAATTCTTTCTCATGTTTCCTCTGAATCGTCCTCCTCCAACTTCATCCCATGCCCTCTAGTCCTGAAACATCTTTTTCGCTTAAAATAGTGTTTTCCTGCACCCTGTTCCTCCCTGTAAGATACTTGTATGTCTCTATCATATCCCCTCTCCCTCTTCCTCCAGGGAGTACATGTTCAGTTCCTTCAACCTGTCTTCATAGGACTTGTGATGCAACCCATCTTTGTTGCCCTCCTCTGAACCTTCTCTACCCTGTCTATGTCTCACGTAGGTATGGTCTCCAGAACTGTACACTGTACTCCAGGTGGGGCCTCACTAGTGTCTTGTATAGCGGAATTATGACTCCTTTTCCTGCTGGTGATGCCCCTGCCTATACATCCCAGCATCCTATTTGCTTTACCTGATGCCTTGTCACACTGTTTCCCTACCTTGAGGTCATCAGAGATGACAACCCCAAGATCCTTTCCTGCTTGGTGCATGCTATATCCTCACCCCAACTGATATATTGTGCCAGGGTTTTGTGCCCTATATGCATTATCTTGCACTTCTTTGCATTGAATTTCAACTGCCAAACCCTTGACCATTCTTCAAGTTTCTGCAGGTCCTTCTCATTCTGTCTACACCCTCTGGTGTGTCTACTCTGTTACAGAGCTTTGTGTCATCAGCAAACAGTGAAATTCTGCTTTCTAGATCCTGTGCAATGTCACTGATGAAGATGTTGAATAGGACCGGTCCCAGCACTGATCCCTGTGGTACCCCACTGGTCACTCTTCCTCTGTGGAGTGACAGCCATTTACCACCACCCTCTGTGTCCTGCCACCCAGCCAGTTACCTACCCACCACACTACTGTCCTGCCCACACCCATATTCCCAGTTTGTGTAATAGTCTTCTATGTGGCACAGTGTCAAAGGCCTTGCTGAAGTCCAGATAGGCCATGTCCACTGCCCTCCCCTGATCCACCTCCCTAGTCACCCAGTCAAAAATTCAATGAGGTTGGTCTGACATGACCTCCCCTGGTGAAACCATGCTGCCTTGGGTCCTGTAGTCCACTCGACAACCAGATGTTCCACCAATCTCTCCTTCAGTAGTGCTTCCATGATCTTTCCCACTACCGAGGTGAGACTGACTGGTCTGTAGTTCCCTGCTTCCTCTTTGTTCCCACTTTTGTATAAGGGACTACATCTGCTGTCCTCCAGTCTTTGGGTACCTCCTGTTTCAGTGATTGGCTGAACAGGATAGCCAGAGGTTCAGCCACCACCTCTCTTAGTTCTTTAAGGACCCTGGGTGCACCCCATCTGGCGCCATTGCTTTATCAGCTCTATTACTTCCAGTTCCTTCAGGACCCTTTCTCGTAAAGGGACTTTGTGTCCATTTCTGCACCATTCTCACCCCCTTGTACTCCTTCAGACCCATTACCCCCTCTTCCTTAGTAAAGACTGAGCAGAAATACCTGTTCAATATGTCAGCTTTACTGTTGTCATCCTCCACGGCTCCCATCCTCCCCTTCAGTCTCACTATCCCTCTCTTTGTCCTTCTTTTTTCACTTATGTACCTGTAAAAGGTTTTGTCCCCTTTAACCACTGATTTTGCAATGTGTTCTTCTGTCTGAGCTGTGGCTTCCCTTACTTATTGACTTCCCTGCCTCCCTTTGTTTCTCCTGGTACTTCTCCTATCCCCTTCTGCCTGTGTCTTTTGTATTGCCTGAGTGCAATCTTTTGGCTTACTTTCTTTGCTACCTCTTTGGAAACCATAATGGTCTCCTTTCTTTTCCTCTTGCTAACCTGCTTAATGCATAATTCTGTTGTTCTTATAATCCCCATTTTAAATACTGCCCACTGTTCCTCAATCCCTGATTCCTGTCCCATTCCCCTTAATGCCTCTTTCAAGCATCTCCCATTTTCCCACAGTCTGCCCCTAAAATCCAGGATACGTGTTTTTGTGTGGTTTGGTTCTGCTCTTTCTGTGATTTCAAACCACAATGACTGGTGGTCACTGTTACCCAGGTGCTCCCCACTGTTACCCCTATCACACTGTCCCTGTTTGTGAGCACAAGGTCCAGTATTGCCTTCTGCAGAGTTGGTTCCATGACCAGTTGCTTGAGGAAGGCACCTGAAGGGAGTCCAGGATAAATCTGTTCTAGTTGATGCTGCTGCTGGGATGCTCAGTCCACGCCTGGTATATTGAAGTCTCCAGCCAGTACTACCTCACTCTTGTCTGCCATCCTTTGGATAGCTGCATCAGCCTCTATCTGTTTCTTCCTCCTGGGCTGGTGGTCTATAGACCACACCTGTGGGATGGCTGGCCCCATTTTCCTTTCCAGCTAACCCACAGTATCTCTCCCCATTTTGTTCCTCCTGGATCTGTGTGGCCCTTATGTCATTTTTCTATACAGTGCCACTCCTCCTCCCTTCCTGCCTGCTCTGTCTCTTCTGAATATGTTGGCAGCCAGGTATGGCCATCTCCCAGTCATGGTTATCATTACACCAGGTTCAGTGATGGCCACAATGTCTAGGTCTGACTGTACCATGACAGCCTCCAGATCTTCCATCTTGTTGCTAAGGCTCCTGGCATTTGCACACATGGCTTTCCATGATTTGACCTCCCTAGACTGCTTCACTGTTCTCTCAGCCCCTTCCTTGGTTGTCATTTATCCCTGGTTCTCCTTGCTGTCTGCCCTTCTGCTGAATTTTGCCCTTTCTGCTTATCCACCTTTTGGACACTAATCTCCATCTTTTTCACACTGCTTTGCAGAGATAGCCACTCTCTGGTTCACTGGTTCCATTACTAGCTGTGGGGTGAGCAAGGTACCGTCTTGCTGGCCTGCCACCCCCTTTGCTAGTTTAAATGCTTGTCAATGTAGCATTTAAACTTATCATTGAGTGCTTGATTCCCTCCAGGATGGATGCAGGCCGTCAGGCTTGAATAAACCTCCATCCCTCCAGATGGGTCCCCAGTCACCAATGAATCAAACCCTTCCTCACAGCACCAGTTCTTCAACCATGAGTTAAAGTTCCTGGTGCATGCACTCTATGTCTCCTTGCCTCTCACAGGTAGTACTTTGAGAAAGTGACAGAAGTAGCTACTTGCTTGAGACCCTCCCCAGTTTCCTAAACTCTTCCTGAACTTCCTTTGGCTCCCCATTTGCCAAGTCATTAGTACCTAGGTGGATAATGACATCCAGCTCACCCTCCTGTCTTGCCTTCCCAGTGATCCCCAGTATCTTCCTTCCATCCCTCCATGCCGTGGCACCTGGTGAGGCACCCTCACCTCCTGTCCTCCCCTCCTGTGTTCCTAGCTGGATCCCTCTTATGATGGAGTCCCCCACCAGGATTGCTTCCTCCTCCTCTGGGGTCCACTGCTTTCCCACTGAGGTCACCTCCTTGCCTAACCTCCACATCCTTTCCCACTTCCCTGGGTACCTCTATTTGGTTGTCCTCATTTGCCAGTGTGGCATATGAGTTCTTGAGAGGAATAGGATCTGGGATGTGCCTCTGCCTGACTGCTCTAACCCTCCCTGAGCCCACTGTCATCCAAGTGCTCCTCGCTCTTGGCATCCTTTGAGGCAGCTGCATGGACTGGGTGGTTCCTGGACAGGGTGATGGTACTCCTGACCCAGTTTACTTCCGCTCAAGGTCTGGCTACCTCATCCCGCGGTCCGAGATGCATGCAGATAGGGCAGCACCCTCAGTGTCCAGAAGGTCTGCCTGACATGGCTGCCCCACAGCCACTGCATTGCACCACCCCCACATTATACTGCAATTCCACTATTTATCTGCTACTGAAGCTCTCTTAGTTCTCTTTTATTTATTTACAGTACTAAAAATCCTGTAACTGATCCTCAGATATATATTTTTTAGGAAAAAGAAACCAATAAATAAATAAATGAGTCAAAACACTTGTGCTGAGGGTGGTCTTCTTCCCCTTATGCCCCTCCTACTTCACACCTCTTACTATACCCTGTGTTTAGCTCCTGTCAATCAGATTTATCAGGCATATAATTAAGAGTTGGGGAAGGTGCAGCAATTAAAGACAGCACAGAATTACACCACCACTATTTTTTAAATTTTCAACAGCCCAAAAACAATTATAAGTAAAGACAACACAGAAAGAAAGTATAGTGTCACTACAAGCCTACAATCTAAGTTTAAAAGAAAAATACCAGTTACCAGTTGCTCTGGAGCACTGAATTGAATATGTTTCCTTCCTTCACCTTCTGGCTTCTTCCGGGATTGGGCGCTTTAGAAATAAAGTTTTACTTAACTGCTTTACTTACTGTTAAACTAAATTGTTTTTGTATTTTTTAAATTGTTTTGTGGTTTTTCTAAATTTTTGCAATGTCACATTCTAGGTCACACCTGAAAATGGGCCCTCCGCTTGTGTACTTACCAGGTTATAAAAACTCATATATAAAAAAAAAAAAAAGAATGTTCTTATAGCTAAAATCTTAATGTCTCTTGTTTCTACATGAAGATTTTCAGCCATTGATGTAACCCTTGTAGAATTCTATCAGCCATTCCAAGTCATTGTTTTACAATAAGGTTAAATTTAGATACGAACATATGAACATGACAGAAAATAAAGGCCTTACGGTCTGTTTAGTCTGCCAGAGAGCACAGTTCCCAGTGTATTTACAGAGGGAACTGCCCCCTCCCCTATTCCCTTCTGACATCACTTAACTTATCCTCCCCAACTTGCCCCTGCAACTTTTCCCTTCACCCTGTCCCACCCCCTCTTGAAGCTGTCCAAAGTTTTTAGGGATACCACCTCCTCTGGCAGCTCATTCCCTTTGAATACTACCCTCTCAGTGAAAAAATGTCTCCACTTCTCCCTCCTGAACCTTCCTTCCCCCCTTGCCACCTTTAGGTTGTGCCTTTAGTGGTCTTGTTACAGCTAAGAATGAGGAGGCCATCAGTGCTCAACCTTTTAGACCCTTAAGATATTTGAAAATTTCAGGCATGTCTCCCCTCTCCCTTCTTTCCTCAAGAAAATGCATATTGAGCCTTCTGAGCCTCTCCTTATAGGTGGTGTTTGCTGGCCCTGGATCGTGATTGCCCTTCTCTGGACTGTTTCCAGCAAGTTGATATCCTTCCTAAGCTATGAGCACCAAAACTGCACACTGTACTCCAGGTGTGGTCTTCACAGTGACCTGTACAGTGGCAGAATGACCTCCACCTTCCTGGTGGTGATTTCCCCAGGCTAAACAGCCCAGCATTGATTTGCTTTGGCTGCGGCTGTCCTGCAGTGTGCAGAGTATTTCAGGTCTTACGTGATTATTACTCCCAGGCCCTTTTCTTCCTCCTTTGACCTGGTTACATGCACACCACCTAACCAGTATTTGGTCCCTGGATTCTTCACCCTCAAGTGCATAACTTTACACTTTTTAGCATTGAACCCCAGCTGCCAAATGCCAGACCACTTTTCTTGCCTAGCCGGTTCCTCCCCGTGTTCCTGTCTTCCCTCCTCCATATCTCCCCTCCCACAGAAGTTGATGTCATCTGTGAACAGGCAGATTTTACCCTTGATCCCATCCGCAGTGTCACATATGAAGATGCTAACACCAGACTGAGCACTGAGCCCTGTGCGACTCCGCTGGTCAGAGGCCTCGCTTTTGAGAATTCTCCCCTGACTACCAACTTTTGTCTGCTGTCAGCTTCTGACCTGTTCTGCGAGCTTAACCCCCATCCCTACGTCCTCCAGCTTCCTGACCAGGCATCGAGTCAAAGGCCTTGCTGAAGTCCAGATACAGAACATCCACTGCCTGGCCCTTATCCACTGTCCTAGTGACCCAGTCGAAGAAGTCAATTGGGTTAGTTTGGCAGGACCTCCCTGCACAAAGACAAATCCATGCTGCCTCACGCCCTGGAGTCCCTTTTCCTCCCTAAAGTCATTCTCCCTTTCGGGATGGTCTTCATCATCAGCTTACCCACTACTGAGGTCAGGCTGACTGTTATGTATTTCCCTGGTTCGTCCCTCTGCCCACTTGTATGGAGAGGCATTGCATGTACAATTCTTCAGTCGTGGGACACATTTTTGGACTCCAGAGAGGTGTTAAACAGGTCTGCCAGGGGACCCGCCAGAACCTCTCACCAGTTCTGTAGGACCATCCATTGTATATCATCTGGCCCTGGTGATCGCTCCACCTTTAGGCCCTTGAGTACCCTGTCAGACTGATTTGTGCCATCTGTGACTTCCTTTGCCTTTTTTTTTTTTACAACCTTCTGCCCAACACCACTCCTTTTAGCCTGACAATCTCCTCCCTTATGTGTCTTTTCTCTCATATACTGGAAAAAAGTTTTCTCACCCTCCTTTATCCCTGTGCTGTCTCTACGTCTCTCGTAACCTTTGCCTCTCTTACTGACCTGTTCACCTTCCTTGATTTTAGCAGTGTAGTCCACCCTGTCTTCCTCCTCCTGAGTACACTTGTACTTTGTCATGGCTGCCCTCTTGTCCCCTCCAGCTTTTGCCACCTCCTTGCTGAACCAGCTAGGCTTTTTGGCCTTAGCTTTCTTACTTTTGATTCTGGCACACTCAAGAGTGGCCTCCATCAGTCACTCCTTTATTACAAGCCATTTATGTTCCACATCCATTCCCACTCATCCCAGCAAGGTTTCCTTTCAGAACTTCTCCTATCCTACTAAAGTCAGCCCTCTGAAAAAGTCCAAGATCCTCGTCTTGGTCTTGACCCATCTCTCAGGCCATGTTCAGGTAAAACCACACTGTGTGGTGCTCACTGTCTCCAAGCGGCACATCCACCTTCACATCCGGAACATGTGCACAGTTGGACAGGACCAGATCCAGGCCATCTCCCTTCCTGGTAAGCTCCATGACATCTTGGGTCAGGAAAGCATCCAGCAGTATTTGTTCCCTAGTGCATGAGGTAGCAAGGATTTTTCGGTCCACCTTGGGTAGATTGAAATCCCCCATTATTACTGCTTCCACCCTGCTAGACATATCCATGATCTGGGATCCCAATACCCTGTCCATTTTCTCATCCTTAGAAGGCGGCCTGTGGTGTAACCCCTAGGCGGTGCTACTCCCAAGGGCTGCTACCCCAGCCTTGCAGGCCTGAACAAAGTTGAGGGGCCTGGGTTCCCAGAACTTACGTTAGACTGGTTCTTTACAAGATATTACATAATGCGCAGTGCCTCCACCCAGAGTTTAGCTTTAAAGTGGACAAGCAGTTACCTGGTACAACCCCCGGGATGCCATACCACCCACTACCACCATTTGCCATCCCAACACATAACCCAGTGACATTTCCCCACATTTCAAACATTTTATTAATTAAAGACTCTCTCTCTAATAATATGCTCACGACACCATCATTTACAAAAACAATAATATTTATTTGGGGGCACAGGGATTAGGAATGGAGAAACAAAAGGAGTAGTGGTTATACAGTCATTATTAACATTATTTACAAAATGTACAGTTGATCGGGTTGGTTTGTATTTGTGCTGGTGAAAACCTGCCAGTTGGGTAGATACCTGTTAATAAATCAGAAAAGCAATTATATTGTGCCAGCATCGATACTCAGAGCCCTGGTTATCTAAACTGCCAATAATCAGATGGAACACATTATCATTTTTTACCCACAACTGGTACCAGTTCCCCTCGAGTTAGTATTAAACCCTGCAGTCCCACACAGTTTACCCCTGGGTACCCAGTACATTAAAGCTCTTGAACATGGTGCAGGCATGGTGGAAGTTGCAGCTGTATGTTGGCCGGCTTGATTTAAAGGAGTATTGGTGCTTAATCTTGGAACAGTTAGACAAACAAATGATTCCTAGGCCCTTTGGGGTGTGCAGGGATTGCCCTGCATGTTGTAATCAAGATATTGGTTCGCTGCAGCCAGTTGGACACACTGGGTTTGGAAGTCGAGTATTATTCCTGAACACCCATCATATTTATATGTTTTGGCACATTCAGTACATTTACGTTTCAGACACATCTGATAACAATTGAAGAAGGTAGGGCTTCTTCAGCCAGGGGCTAGGATGGCTGCCCTGATCAGGTTACTTAGAAAACGGTCATTTCCAGGTTATTGAAGTCAAATGTATCTTTGGGGTCTCAGTCCAATTTGTGGCAATTGACTGTAGGTTGCAACTCCACCGGATAGTTGACAAAATACTGGACCTCCCAGGCAAAGTCAGGCTGAGCCCCTTACTGAGTGCTCCCCCTCCAGTCCTGCAGGCTCCATAGCAGACATCACCTATCTGCACATTGACAATATGTTCTGGGCTCGCTTGGGCCCCCCAGAACAGTCACACAATACTTTGGGCTCTATTGGGTCCCCCAGAACAGTCCGATCCACCTGCGTTGAGCAAAACAGTCACAGCAGTTGCAAGGTGTAGACCATGATTAGACAGTCTCAGTCAGCAAAAGTTTCAAAAGAAGGGTCCACCCGCGCTGGGCTAAGGTTAGGCGCAGCAGTTGCAGGGTGCAGACCAAAGAATGATCTCACATAGCATAGTCAGTCAGGTATAGCCAGCCCCAATTAAGCGCGTTTTTTTTAATTCTTGCACCGGGAGGTACAAGAGTACTTACTCAGGCTCTTCACAGTAGAATCTCTGCTTTCAAGGTTCCTGAAATCTTCAGTCCTCTCACAACTGAGGTACGATCAGCTCTCTCACAGCTGACTTGAAGTCATCAAGTTGCAGGTCCACGTCTTTCCCCAGTGTGAAAGGGAGGGCTATTATCTGGAGGACATTCTGGCAACCCCAGGCTAGCAAGTACAACACAAACTAAATTACTTTAACTTTCACTGCTAAAGAAGGGAAACACCCCCTCATGGATGGAGAGAATTTACTGGCTTACCAGGCCCAGTGGCATGGCTGGGGGCCTGAGCCCCAACCCCTGTGTGGGAGTTCCCTCTCGAATCTGGAAAATGCTGAAAAAAACAGTCTTTAATGGGGCTCTTCTGAGACTCCTGATTGGCTGAAGCTTCTGGGTGATTGGCCTCCAATTGGCTGGAGGGCCTTTCAATCGAGAAAATGAATTATGCATGAACCTCCCTCGGTGCACAGTTGAATTACTTTTTTTGCTAACGTCCCACAAGTCCTAGCTTTAAAATTCTAGCTTTCCATTTGGCTGTGCTGCTCTGTAATGGCTGCTGAAACACACAGTCCCGTAAGCAGAAATACCACAGTCCTCAAACTGAGTCCTGGTGCAGCCGGAATAAACAAAACATTTGCCCAAATGCCCCACAGTTCAGTAGCCCTGGATGTGTACTTGCTGTCGCTGCACAGATCAAATTATTTGCTCAGTCCACTTCTCCTGTCACTATAACCCCTCCTATTGTAGCAGGCAGGTTGCCCGAGTCCCAACATTTACTGGTACAGCCAAGAATAGAGCATTTATTTTATTCGAACAATTTCCCCTTTATATTATTCATTCCCAAACATACGGGCAGTTGCGTTTATTTTAAAATGTTGCTTTTTTTCCCTTTTTCTTGGCTGTAGCCAAAATACAGCTTCCCCAAGGGCAGAAACACCCTCATCAATATTAGTATGGATCGGGGCTCTGGCTCATTAATATTCCTGAGCCCCGATCCTAGACATCTCATGGACCTCCTTAACTTTTTAGAAAAACTGTCTCTCTTGGCTCTGTCCATGGTCGGTGGGTCCCACTGAGCTGGTGGAGGCACCGGGACTGATGGGACACTTCTCAGATTGACCGCAGAGCTCGCACTTGTGTGATCCCTGCTGCACCAGAGTGTATGCTTCGAGCAGGTGATCGTGGTTTAAACTTGTGGAGCCCCGAAGGGCTGAAACTCGCACTGGGGTTAGACTGGGGCACCGGGGGCACGAACAGGACTCTGGCAGAAGAAAAAAAATTATGCAGGCATTTAGAGGCGCTAAGGAGAGCATCGGGAAATGGGAGCTGCTGGGTAAGGTAAGTCCTCAGTTGGCAGGGGGGGTTACAGTAGACCACCCCATCCTTAGTTTCCTCACTTTACTGGATTGTACCTGTACCCACGAACATTCAGTCTCTCTCACTGCCTTTTCCTATCTGGTTCAAGTTATTCCCTCCTGCATAGCACTTAAAGGAAAGCTCTGCATTGCACGGGCTCCCGTCCCTGCAAACCTTACCCTCCGGTTTAGGTTTACTGAAAAAAAGCAGCTTTTTCGTCGTGCTGCAAAGGTGTTTATTTTAATTCTCAAAAGTCGGCTACCTGGAAGTATGGCAGATGCTTGGGCGGCTCTATTTACTGTAAAGGTGTGGCGCCGCACTGTGCACTTCAGTGTTAGCGCCGCACCTTTACAGTAAATGGAGCTGCCTAAGCGTCCACCATACTTCCAGGTAGCAGACTTTTGAGAATTAAAATAAACAACTTTGCGAGGAAAAAGACGCATTTTTCAGTAAACCTAAACCGGAGGGTAAGGTTTGCAGGGACAGGAGCCCCTGCAACGCAAAGCTTTGGTTTAATAGGTAGGCCAAAAACATGCCCTAAAAGCATGGGTGGGATACAGGGGGATCATGGAGAAAAATGAGGCTGGGGGGGTTATAGTGCGGGAAATAAAATGTTAAAAAATATCAGTGTTAGCCGGCCCGGTGGCACTGAGGGTTGAGGTGCTGGACGCCACACGGCGACCGAGGTTCGGGAGGCGCCCGGGTGGCTGCAGGTCAGCTGGGGGCAGGAAGAGATTGAGCATCCAGAGGACAGCTCTCTTCCTGGGGTGGGTTAGGACTGCGGGTCGCTCAACAGGCGCCCTCTGGAAGAGGCTGGGGGTGAGCCGAACGTAGCATCGCAGGGTGTACACCAGGGGTGGAGCTACGACTCCAAAGAAACGTAGAAAAAGTAGAAAAAAAACCTCGCCGCTGATAGGTGAAGGCACCTTCCCTCCGCATTCCACACTCCCGTAGTCGGGCCTGAAGTCCTCTCTGCTTTCCTCCCTTCTCCGGCCTGGTGTCTCAACCCTAATAGAAAGAGCGCCCTGGTCGGGGGTGGCCCTTCCCAGGAGAGTAGATCGGGGGATGCTCGGTGCTGGGGAGTAGTGGAGGAGGACACAGTAGGGCCACACAGGGAGGTAGAGTGTGTGGCAAGGTAGGGTCGCTGGAGAGAGTTCAATGGTGTGGGAGAAAAACAGAGTTCGGAAAAAAAAAAATCAGTGTCTAATAAGCTTTCTACAGGAGCAGTTGTGCTTTCCAGAGCATCAGGTCTTTCAAAAGGGACAAGCAAGTGCCTTTTGGTATTAAAAAGAGGCGGAAGTGGGTGTGCTTTGAAACTCCCACCACTCACTGCAGAAGTCCTTTGTGCTTACACCAAATAATGCATCACTAAGTAACTTTCTGTGTGAATTCCTCTTGCCTCGGAAACCCCACAGAGTCTGAGATGGCCCCTTTCAAGAGTGTTCCCCTGTGCAAATGCGCTTGGAATCATGAGGGACTGGGGGATGGGAAGAGACTCCACAGCACTTGTGCGATACAGTTTCTCACCGGAGAACAAGCAGTCATTTCCTGAGCCCACCATTTGAAAGGGGAAATTGCTAGCAAATCATTTCTAATCTACTGATCTTTTGTGTGACTGAATTAGCTCATCGGTCAGCTGAGCCAGAGGAAGACACCATCTTGAAATCTCATCCGTCTCTTCCATTATCTGCACACTTAAGCCTTTTCTGTAACCTCCCCCATACCACTTACACACAAATGTAAGCTTGGTGAATGCTTTCTTTCCAGCCTCCCTAGAAGTTGAGAACAAGTTCGCTGTGGGAGCTGGTTGCGTCGTCATGTTCACAGCAGGATTTCACAGGAACAGAAGTGATAACAAGGCCCCCCGGCGATGCTGTTGAATGTGATCTGGGAAACTGGTGACCAAATGGAATTAAAAAGAACTGAACCCCCCCCCCCTTCCTCCTTGCTGGCACATGATTCTCATCACCACATGTGACTTTTTGATAAAAGATCAGACGTCATGCAGCTACAGCAACCTGTGCCAATAGTCTCCTGTTGTAACGGCATCGGCCCCAAATGGTCTGTGCTGCCGTAGGTGATACGTTGGGTAAATAAGGAACTGCTTCTCCCCAGCACACGCATTCATTTTGCCAGCATCTGATGAATAAAATATACAAGAAATACCAAGTAGGGTATGGTTGATCCTTTTCCAGTTTGAAACTGCTCTAATTTGAACCTACAAATGGTAATTTGCATACATTTACATACGAATGCCATTCTGATGACTCATTAACATTTTGCCATTCAGACTTCGGTTACCAGAGATTTCAGGTTTTTTTTTTTTGGTGGTATATTTTATTTATTTATCCAGTCTAGATAGGGCAGTATGTCTTAACCTTTTCTTACCGAAATGTGGGACGCAGACACTCAGAATGGGACAATTTGGGGATGCTGGCCCTCATAACATGGGTCCCATCATCAAACCTGGAGATGCAAGTTTTGAACACTGTGGAACCCGGTACTTTTATTGGTGCAAAGCTTAATGTTGATTGCACACCTTAGAAATATTATGAATTTCTGGTTTAAAGTCATATATTTACAGCACCTGCCCTGTGTAGGCAACACGTTTTCCAAGTGAGACCGAGCAATTTTAAGGAGTACAATGAGGAGCATTTTCTCATAATTCAGTTCATTTTTATTCAGGATAAATACCATAGAGCAGACCTCGTTTACAATAGCATTCTCAGATGTACATGTCTCTTGACACAGTGCTAGGTACAATCAATCAATCAAAATCTTTATTTATCCAGGCGGGCATCGTTGAGCAAGCTCATTTACAAGATGGACCTGGTTCAAGGTACAAGCTGCAAAGTACAAAAGGCACTAGATAGTTTACAGAGGCATGGTGTAGCACGTAGTGCAGAGGTAAAAGCCTGGTGCTGGTGCAGTTGTAAGGGACATAAGCACAAGGCTGCAGTGACACTCTTAGACTGGCAACAGCAAAGTCGTTGCCCAGAAGTTGCTGAATGTAACCAGCCCATTCTGCAGACAGAAGTACTGCTGCTGTTTTGGGTATCATGGATTTCATGGGGCCTGCGCTTCTGCAGCCAGAGGTCAAATGTGTATGTCTTCCAACTGCGGCTGCAGAAGCCAGAACTCTGTATGTCTTACAGTATGAAATGTTAGAGGAAATTAGCAAAATGGCTAAAAAGGGAGAGGTGTTGCTAGTGGGGGACTTCCGTGTGCCAGATGTAGATTAGAGCCTTCCTGCAGCAGCTTCGACTAGGAGCAGGGAAATCCTGGACTCCCTGCAGGGAGCATTCCTCAGGCAACTAGTCAGTGAACTCACTCATGATGGGGCAATACTGGACCTGGTACTCACAGACTGAGACAGTGTTGCAGATGTCATGGTGGGAAGCCATCTGGGGGCCAGTGGTCATCATACAGCGTGGTTCAACATAAGAACTGCTGCGGAATTCAACCGCACAGTGATGAGGGTCCTGGACTTCAGAGGGACTGATTTTCTAAAGATGGGAGAGTGCTTCAGGAATGACCTGGCAGGGGAAGAGAACCTGGAGGGGTGGAGGAAAAGTGGGCCATACTAAAAGAGAACATAGTGAAGGCAACAAATGTCTGTGTTGAGCAGGTAAGCAAAGCTAAAAGAAGAAGGAGACCACTGTGGTTCTCAGAAGATCTAGCAGAAAAAGTAAAGGCTAAAAAAAGAGCATTCAGAAGGTATAAGAGGACCCAGAGGGAAAAGGATAGGGAAGTGTATCTGGTAAAACAACGGGAGGCAGGCAAAGGAGTAAGGAGCACAAAGGCACAGACTCGGGGAATAGCAAAAGGGGACAAGACAATTTTTAAGTATGTTAGCAAGAAAAGGAAGACCAAGGGATGGATTGTATGGTTAAGAAGGAAGGGGAGTGATGGGGCCAGATGGGATTCTATTCAAGGGTGCTGAGGGAGTGGAGGGAGATGTTGACTGCATCTCTGACAGACCTATTTAATGGATCTCTGGAGACAGGCATGGTCCCAGGAGACTAGAGAAGGGCAGAGGTAGTCCCACTTCATAAACATGGTAGCAGGGAAGAGGCGGGCAGTTACCGGCTGGTCAGCCTGACGCTGGTGGTAGGTAGGTTAACAGAGAGGCTACTAAAGGAAAGGATTGTGGAACACCTTGAATCCAACAGATGATAGGATTCAAGACAGCATGGGTTCACAGGAGGAAAGTCATTCCAAACAAATCTGATAGATTTCTTAGACTGGGTGACCAAGGAGTTGGGTCAGGAAGGGGCAGTAGATGCGGCCTGCCAGGATTTCGGCAAAGCTTTCGACACTGTTCCCCATAGGAGACTGTTAAGTATGTTGTGGAGCTTGGGGATGGGTATTAAGATGGTAACCTGGGTAAAAACTGGCTAGTGGACAGGCCACAGAGGGTAGTCATGAACGGAGTTGGCTTTGAGGAAGGGAGGGTGACCAGCTGGATACCTCGGGGGTCCATGCTGGGGTCAGTCCTCTTCAGTGTCGTTATAAGTGACATAGCGGAGGAACTGGAAGGAAAGGTCTGCCTCTTTGCAGACGATACCAAGATCTGTAACAGAGTGGATACCGGGAGAGGGGTGTGAAATGGATGGGTAGGGATCTGAAAAGACTGGAGGAGTGGTCTAGGGTATGTCAGCTGGACTTTTAAGAGCACCTTTCCTGGATAGCGTTAAATATAGAAAACATTAAACATGGAGCTCCCTTACCTCATTGGGAGCTCCTCCAGGCTAGTCATTTTTTTGGGGGGTAATACAGTCCCAAAAGGAAGGGAAGGGTTTGTAATTTGCCCCTGATGGGCTAGCCGCATGATCCCTCTCCACTTCCTGAATCTCCAGTGTGTCCCCACGCTCCAACATTTTGTGACATCTTTATAGGTTGATCACAGGGTGTTCTCCATTCACTTGAATGGAACCTCTTTTTCAAATGTAATTTCTCAATTTTAAAGCAGGTTTTGGTACCTATTGATGCCAGTGTCCATCAGGCACCAAAAGCTGATTTACAGTTTGGAAATTGCATTTGAAAAAAGGCGCTCCATTCAAGTGAGTGGAGCTCACCCCCATGCTCAGCAATAAAAGCGTCCCAATGGGGGGGGCACTGTGGAGCTCGAGCTAACTGGAAGCAACTTGTACAAGCTCCTGTAAAACTTAATTTAAAACTATAAAAATCGGCAGTTTTGCATTGTTTTTTCTTCTGATCAAGGTTTCCAGCAGCAAGAGGAACATAATCTTGAGCAAGATGGGCAATCCCAAGCGAGATAAAACCTCGGGAGGTTCCGAAAACAACAAGGGTTCTAATGCTGCTCAATCTACACGATCTGTCGTAGCTGAGGCCTTCTCTCCCACTGATAGGGGATCTGAAGAAACGCTGGATTCACTGGGAATTAAGCTACAAAAGTTGATCCTTTCAGTCACGGATCTTTCCCAGAAGGTGGATAGTTTTAATGGCAGAGTACATATCCTAGAAACAGCGGTGGATTCACTGAAAGGGGACTTTCAAGAAGTCCGTAGACAAGTTGAGGCCTCTAGTGGTGCTACCTCCCTTATGACCACTGAAACACAGCATATGAGAACTCGCTTGGAGTCACTAGAAAACCAGATCCGCTCGGCTAATATATGTCTGCTGGGGTTACCAGAAGGCTCAGAGGGGGACCACCCTATCCTATTTGTAAAAGAATGGTTAACTGAAAAGTTAGTTCGAGAAGGATCGGACCCTATTGTGGAAATCCAGAAGGTTTACAGAATAACCCCAAGAGGAGGACAACATGGAGAGGCACCACGTACCTTACTGGTGGTAACAGCGGGAGCAGGAGTTCGGGACCGAATTTTGTAGCTGGCGAGAAGAGCAGGGCCCCTGATGTATGACGACAGACAGGTATATATTTTTCCCGATGTCAGCTACGCGACCCGCCAACGTAGCAAGAAATTTGACAGTGTTCGCCGCACTCTTAGAGAAGCGGGAGTCCCGCATACTATCATCTTTCCGGCACGTCTGAGGATCTCGTTTGAGAATAAAATCTATATATTCTCGGACCCAGTAGACGCCGGCAAATGGGCAGCTAGAGTGGCACCTAAGAGAGACTGTACTGAGGAGATTGATCTTCAGGAGACTGGCGAGGGATCCTGAACAGGTCGTTCAATGTTTTGGCGATGGTGACCTGGGTATGAGAATTGCCTAATGTTAAGTAACAGTATATCATTCTGCGAATCTGTGAACTAGAGGACTCTGCCGTTTGATGGTTTTAAAAATGGGTAGTTTAATCACTTTGTTTTACTTTATATTAAAAGTTTGCTTCCAGATTTATTTATAGAGATTAACATTTAGGGGAATTTCATGGCACTGCAAGGTCCCATTGGGACAAGCTAATTTTTTTGTTCAAGGGATATTGCTGGACAATTACAATTTTAGGAGCCTGCCATGAAGCTCTTGGACTTGAAAACACAGCAACTTATTGGGACATTTATTTTCTGTTTTAGTCATATCATATTGATTCTCCCCAATGTGGTATATCTATACAGTGGATGCATCTATGTCGATAATTAAGGGACCTAGTGTCCTATTTGTTATTTCTCATGTGGACTGTTCACTGTATGTATTTCCATGAGTCTATGTGTATGGAAACTATTATAAAAATAAAGTATAAAAAAAAAAGTGTCCCAATAGGGATACATTGAAGAGTCAGGAAGTGGAGAGGGATCGTGTGGCCAGCCACTCGGGGGCAAATAACAATCCCTTCCCTTCCTTTTTGCAGCTGCATACAACAAAAAAAAAAGACTAGCCTGGAGGAGCTCCCAATGAGATAAGGGAGCTTTATGTTGTGTTTTTTTTTTAATAGGAAAAAGAAGCTCTTTAATGCAAAAATTGCAAAATAATGCACTTGGACCATAAAAAACATAGAAGTTGACGGCAGATAAGGACTGCAAGGCCCATCCAGTCTGCCCATTTTTTCCTACCTTATGAATGTGCCATAGGCTTTTACTCTGGCAATGGCCTATCTATTCATACTCATCTGTATTGCTCCCTTATGCCAATCCCATGCCTGTTTGAAGCCCTGCATTGTATACATGTCTACCACTTCCAGAGGTAGGCCGTTCCATGCATCCACCACCCTTTCTGAGAAAAGAACTTCCTCACATTAACCCTTAATCAGCCGCCCTCTAATCTCATGCTGTGTCTTCTTGTCCTGCTATTTTTCTTGTATTGAAACATGTTGGACTCTTTCACTTTGTTAATGCCCTTAAGGTGTTTGAGTGATTCAATCATATCACCTCTCTCCCTCCTTTGCCCTAGGGTATACATATTGAGCTCTGTTCATCTGTCCTCATGTGTTTTCTGATGCAGTCCCTGCACCGTTTTGGTTGCCCTTCTCTGGACTGCCTCCATTTTGTTAATGTCATTGTGTAGATGCAACCTCCAGTACTGAAACAGAATACAAAATGGGTGGAGTGATACTGACGAAGACCAAGCAGGAAAGGGGCCAGGGAGTAATCATATTGGATGACCTAAATGTGGTCAGGCAGTGTGACAAGGTAGTCAGGGCGAATGGGATACGGGGGTGCATGGGGAAGGGGTATCACCGACGGGAGCGGGGAGGTGGTGCTCACCCTATTCAGACCACTGGTGGGACCTCACCTGGATACTGTGTCCAGTTCTGGAGACTACACTTTAGGAAGGACATAGACAGAGTGGCGGTGGTCCAGAGAAAGGCTATCAAAATGGTGCAGGGTCTGTATCAAAAGCCATATGAGGAGAAGCTAAAAGAGCTAAACATGTACGCCCTGGAGGAAAGGAGGGTGGGCGGATGTGATGGAGACATTTAAATACCCAACAGGAGTTAATAACGTATAGGAGGGAAGTATTTTTCAGAGAAATAGGTGTCCCAGAACCAGGGGGCATGATATTTAAGAGCAGCCTTAAAACCCATTTGTTTCACATGGCTTTTTTATAGTATTATGTGATCTATTTATAGAACTGTGGTTTTATGAGTGTTTTATATTGTATTTTAATGATGATTGCATTGGATTTTGTTATGATTGTACAGCGCTTTGAAATTTGAAAGGCGCTTTAGAAATAAAATGTATTATTATTATTATTATATGCAGCTAGAGGAGGGTAATTTCAGAAAGAATGTGAGGAAGTTCTTCTTCACAGAAAGGGTGGTTGGATTCCTGGAACAGTCTTCCAGCAGAAGTAGTCAGGGTGAAAACAGTGGAAAGGTTCAAAAATGCCTGGAATGGGGACAAGAAAATTGTAGGGTTAAGGAGAGTACGGAAAGGCTGGTGCTGTAGATCATGTGAGCTACAGCAAAAAAAGGGGGGGGGGGGCAAGACAGTATGGGCAGACTGCATGGGCCAAGCGGCCCTTATCTGCCCTCATATTCTATGTTTCTGTGTCGCAAATACCTGTGGCTAGAGAAGCGCTGGTCCCATAGAGGCCTGCACTTGTGCAGACAAAAGAACTCTTGTAATTTGGGTATTGTGGATTTGTATCTGGCTGCAGGGGCCTGTGCTTCTGCACACAAAAGTAGTGTTGTGATTCTAGCATCGTGGATTTCTGTGTGCAGCAAGGAGTGAGTGTGTACATCTCGTGGCGTGCATACCACGGATACAAATACATTTTTGTACAAGAGGGCAAGGTGCGGTGGGCCGGGCGTAGAATTCCAGTAGAAAGTTCCACACTGTCAGGCACCTGAGGTGAGGGACCCATGGGCAGCATTAATGTGGGGAAACACCAGCGCAAATAAGGGTGAGATTGCAGTGGTCTAGAGCAGGTCTTGCAAGCAAGCCTTTGTTGTAGGTAAGTAGGGACCTTGCCTTTAATTTATTTCAGAGAGAGCAGAATAAAGAGCAGTTCTCTCCTGTCTCCCAAGGACAGCCCATTTAACCCACAGTAGATTATGCAGCAGAGTGCCATAAGGGCAGCTGAGGATCAGTCTGGCCAGTTTGTTGTTTAAGTTTATGGGTCTGTTGGAGGGCCTCTTATGGATATAAGAGTGTCTCAGTGCACCATCAATTACCCCTGTACTGTTGCAGGCCCCCCAATTCTGGGGACGATCCCCACAGATGCGTTGACCTTAGATTGGATGGGGAGGTTCCTCTATGCATTCCCCCCCCCCCTTCCTGTGCTGTACAGAGTACTTCTCAAGTTAAGGGAACAACTGGCCACCATGATTTTAGTGGCCCCCAATTGGGCGAGACAGCCATGGTATTCCCTGCTTCTCTTCTTGTCAGTCAAGAAACCCATCAGGCTTCCTTCATGTCTCAGCCTTCTGACTCTTCCTCAGACCAGAGTGGTGTTTCCCAACATCTGGTCTCTTCACCTCAAAGCTTGGTACTTGAGGAGTTAGAATTCCCAGACTCTTTGTATTCAGAGCAAGTACTGAATGTTTTACGGATGGCCAAAAAACCCATCACAAGAAAAACTTACACCTCCAAGTGGAGACGTTTTTCTTTTTGGTGTAGGGATAAGGGCTTGGACCCTTTTCGGGCCTCTCCTCCTTCCTTATTGGATTACTTGGTTTATCTTCAGGCGGGAGGTCTAAAGGCATCTTCCTTAAGAGTTCACTTAACGGCCATTTTGGCCTACCTTTCTGCAGGTAAAGAGAAGTCACTTATATCTCAACCCATTTTCAAGAAGTTTTTCAAGGGACTTCTTCACTTGCACCCCCCTGTAAGGGAACTGGTTCCCCCATGGGACCTTAACCTCTGTATAGCCAAGCTCATGGGTCCTCCTTTTGAGCCTATGGCTACGGCTGACTTGAAATACGTTACCTGGAAGACTGTCTTCCTAGTGGCAATGACCTCTGCCAGACTGATTTCAGAGTTGCAGGCCCTGTGTACAGATCCTAACTACAATATTCCCCATAAGGACAAGGTTGTCCTGAGGATGAATAGGAAGTTCCTTCCCAAGGTGGTGTCTGAGTTCCACTTTAATCAGTCAATCTCTCTGCCGGTGTTGTTCTCAGATGAGTCCTTCCCAAGTGAGCTCAAATTGCACAGTCTGAATGTGAAGAGAGCCCTTTCTTTCTACTTGGAGCGAACCAAGCAGTTCTGGGAGGCACAATCCCAGCTTTTTCTCACCTTCGGTGAGGTGGGCAGGGGAAAACCGGCAACCAAGAGAACTGTTTCCCGTTGGATCATGTCCTGTGTTCAGTTCTGGTACAACAAGGCAGGCAAACAGCCCCCTATTGGGCTCAGAGCTCACTCTACCAGAGGAATAGCTGCTTCAGTGGCAGCTTCCAAGGATATCCCTTTGCTGGAAGTTTGCAGAGCAGCTACTTGGAAATCGGTCCACACTTTCACCAAGCATTATTGCTTGGACGTGCAGTCCCGTTCAGATGCGAAGTTCGGCAGGCTGTGCTACAGAGCCTTTTCCAATAGGTTTCTGTGCCCTTCTCCCAACTGCACTGCTTTGAAGTCTGCTTCTGTCAATAGATGATAAAGAATTCCTAGGGTGAGAAGAAACAATTCTCACCAAGTAATATATTTCTAGGGACATGGATTGTTGTTCATCCACACTCATTGGCAGTATCCTTGCCGCTTTAAATCTTGCGGAAGGTCTTCGCTTGCTCCTCCCACCCACCGGTGGTATAACTCTCGGCTCGCCTATGACGCCAGATCTTCCTTACCGCTTGGAAGCTCAGGTTCCCTCCTTAGCGCTCTGCGTTATGCGACTGGTTCCTATTTCTCCGCTTATGCGGATTTAAAAATAAAAATTTGCAAAAGACTTGTCTTGATCCTCACATGACTGCGATGGACAAATCGACTCGGTTTCGGAGATGCCCATGCGGACAGAAGATGTCGGACGGATCCACACTCACGTGTGTCTACTGCCTCAGGCCTTGAGCACGACCCGCAGGCTTGCGACCTGTGCTCATCTTTTCTCGACCTCGTCCTCGGGCGGTCTGCTGCCCGATTGCAACTGGAGCCGTCGGCGTTTCCCTCGGTGAAGTCAAGAGCCGGTTGGCGGTGTCCAGCGGCTGGCCCAGACTCGGCCCGGATCAACTCGGCGGATGGTGCGTCCTCGCGAAGAGGCGGCGGGCAGACTTTCTTCTCGTCGCGGCATTTATCCCGCTCTCTCTGGGTTCTTCCTACGCGCTTCTTTTAAGGAGCTTGTCTGTCCTCTCCCACTAAAGGAAAGAGCCTCGTCTACTGGACCTTTTCTCCGGTCCAAAAAGAGGACAAAGGTAGAATCCCCTCGTGACGCTCTTGGAGGCGGGAAAGTCCTCTCCGGGCGTGTCGTCCCGTCAGTCGGCCGCTCGGCCGGCGCGCTGGCCTCACCGGTGTCCCGTCAGGTCAGTTGACGAGACTCCCACTGATGAATCGAGATTTTTTCGACCCATTGGACGGGCTGTGCCTTTAGCAGCCGAATTCCCCTCCCGGTTCCCCGAGGAGATTGAGATCCCGTGAAGGCTCGTCTGTGCCTCGGTTCGGAGCCCTCGGATGGACCTTCCGAGGCGGAAGAGTGCCGGTTCCGGCCGACACCTCCCGCACCGACCGGAAATTCCGGGACTCTCGGTCTCGGTCTCGGACTCATGGCGGTCAGCCGTTCCCACCGTCATAAGTGGTCTCGGTCTCGGCACCGCGATAAGCAGCCGTCGCCGCTCGTCCTCGTCCTCCTCCTCGGATGAGGGCTTGGCGTAAAACCGTCGTTGATGCGAAGACCTTATGTTCACAACAACTCCTCCTGGCGGGAATAAGCGACTCGGCGCCTTCGACCATTAAGTAACTGTCACGGGCAGCCCGGCCACAACCTCGACTTGTCCGAGGCCTGCAGGCGGTTGTTCGGCCAAAACCAGCTGCTCCACCGATTCCGGTGGAACCTCCGCCTCCACAGCCTAGGTGGGGCTCAGGCAAGGATTCTCGGTCGGCTGAGGGTTTACCCCATCGACTGTCGATTACCTCACTCCCGACCCGGCCTCGGCAGGTGAAGGGTGGCTCAGAGCCAGAGGCAGCTCTTGAGGACTCTTCCGGGTCCGAAGATGATTCCTCCTTCTTCTCCAAGCGACTGGACTTGGAGTCTTCAGGAAGGGTCAGTCAATGGACGATAGCCGTCGTCCTTCCTAGGACTGCTTCGGCTCATCTCGGAGTCTACGGGATGGAGCTAAGAACCCGTTCCAAGCGGGCAGGTATCCCTCTCGGAGATTCTGGACGAGGATTCTCCGGCAGGCCTTTCCGGTGGCCGAGGCCATAGTGGGTCCGACACTGGAACTTTGTGGCGCCCTGCTTCCTGCCCTGCGCCTTGACCAGGATGGCCAGGAAGTATCTTTGCCGGTCACGGTTCCTTGTCCGGTTTTTTGAACACCCTCTGCTGAGGGTTGGTTACCGACAAGCGTTTTCGTAGCGCGCGCATACGCCGAGGGATGTGGACAAACCTCCTGACAAGGAGTCCAAGAATTGGACTATGTCGGTGAAAAGTCTCGCTTTCGTCCTCTCTGCCACGTCAGGCCAGTTCGGCCGTCCTCATGGCACATTTTCTCATGCCCTGTTGGGCTCCTGGATGGTCATCCCTCATCTTCCGCCCGATCTGCAGACTACGGTTAAGCAGGTGCGGGACTGAGAACGAGGCCAGTGGCCAAACAACGGCTCCAGACTGCGTTGGATGCAAAGGGACTCATGTGTGCCAGATCGGTGGCGGCGCAGTGGCTGTGGTCGGTAGGCTTGGCTGAGGATATCCACCTTTACTTGGATACCTATCACAAGTTGGCGGATGTTCCCTTTTTGGGACTGACCTCTTGATGCCCTGGGTGGAAGGTCACCTGCAGAGGATCGAGAAGTCAATGCCACCTTGGACTCGGTCTCTTCCGCTCAGAAGGACAAGGCATAGAGCCACAGCCTAAGCCCTTTAGGTCCTTCTGTGCCCCAGCGCGCCAGCCAACGTCAGGGCCAGCAGGCTCGGCCTTGGCATCCCAAACCCAAACCGTGGCTTCCTCTAACAGGAGGCAGGAGGAAGGGCCCAGGAGGTCCCTCGGCGGTCCTCCCAAGCCTGCCCAGTAGCGGGCTGGTGTCGCCCCCATCCCCGTCACCCTTGCCTAGGTCCCAGTAGAGGCGGCTCCAGCACTTTGTTCGCCTGGTCCGCTGTTACCACGGACAGGTGGGTCTTGGAGGTGGTGGGAAGAGGCCTGCCTCTGGAATTGAGCAGGCACCACCCTTCAGAGCCGTCGCCTCGAGAGCTTGGGATCCCAGCCTCACTGGCGGCCTGTCGAGCCGACATCTCCTCCTCCTCCAGAAGGAGGTGGTAAGAGGTGGTGGACCTCCTTGGACCCAGGGTTTGTGTCCAGGTACTTCCTGGTTCCGAAGCGACGGGGGCTGGCGCCCATTCTCACCTACTCGACCTAAACAAGTTCCCTAAGGTCTCGAACCTTCAGGATGGTCACTCTGGCTCAGATAATACCATCCTTGGAGCAGCGCGGTGGTTCTGCTCTCTGGACTTGCAGGAGCGCTTTTCACGTCCCTATCCGTCCGTCTCACCAGAGATTCCTTCGCTTCCGGCGGAAGGATCTCTCTCGAGTTCAAAGCCATGCCCTTGGCTTGTCTCCAGCTCCAGAGGTCTTCTCCAAATGCATGGCAGTGGTGACAGCATTCATTCTGGCGCCGAGGGGTCGAGTGTGCCACCTGGGCGACTGGCTGATAGCAGCTCACTCAGGAAGGAGGCGGAGTGGTCAGGAGATCTGGCCCTCCAGGTCTGCTTCTCAACTGGGCCTCACTTATCAATGAGCCAAAGTCAGAACTCAGGCAAGCAGGTGATTTTATTCATCGGGCGCTGTCGACTCTCTTAGAGCCAGAAGGCGGCTCCGCGGACAGGGCCGGGTTCTTTCCTCCTTTGCCCGATCATTTCTGGTTGGGCAATTCGCGCCTGCCCGGGACTTCCTGCGCCCCTGGGTCTCATGGCGGCTGGCCAAGCGTGGTCCGTTGGGCCCCGCTGGAACATGCTCCCCCTTGAGGACTGGCCAGCCAGTGGTCACAACGCCAGATCCCTTGGACCAGCTTGTAGCCGGTGGCACAGGGATGTGGAATGCTCTCCAGTGGTGGACGTTCCAGATCATTTGCAGAGGGCATCCGTTCGTCCGCTTGAGCCGACGGTCTCTCTGTCGACCGATGCCTCTGATGGGTTGGGGTGCCCATCTGGGGAACACAGGGCTCATGGCCTCTGGTTCCCTGTGAGTTCTGATGCCACATCAACCTGCTGGAGCTCAGGCGGTTCCCTTAGCTCTCACCGCCTTTGCTCCGTTCCTCCGGTCCAAGTGGTCCGAGTCCAGGCGGACAATACCACGACCATGTACTCTAAACACTCAGAGGCGCGGGGCCGCTCATGCTTCTATGCAAGGAGCTCTCAATTTGGTCACTGTATGCAGCCTGGAGGCGGATCTCCTAGCTATTCTACGTGGGCAGGAGCTTCCAACACCTGGCTGGTGCCCTGAGCCGGATAGGGCTGCATCCCACGAGTGGTCTCTCCTGCCGGAGGTAGTACAGCATCTGTTCTCCCTTTGGGGCACACCTCAGGTGGACCTATTTGCCTCCATGGAGAGCAGCGAAGCTGAGTCTGTTCCATGCCCGCCCCCTCAGCAGGGCTCGCTGCAGGGGGATGCCTTCTCGAGGCAATGGACCCCGGGCCTCTTTTACGCCTTTCCCCCATTTCCCTTGATCCACAAGGTGCTTCTCAAGGCGAGGAGGGACAAGGCGCAGGTGATTCTGATAGCCCCGACTGGCCTCGCCAGTTCTGGTACCAGATCTCCTCAGTCTCAGCTCCAGGACTCAGCGGCAGCTTCCAGCTCGCCCGGACCTGCTCTCAGTCAATCAGGGAAGGTGTTCCATCCGGACCTTCAATCCCTGCACCTGTCGACCTGGTTCTGAGCGGCTAGGTTCCAGGCTTTGGGTCTTTCCGACGGGGTCCTCAATGTAGTTGAGGCGTCCCGTAAGAGTCGACCAGAAAATGCTATGCCTTCAAATGGAAAAGGTTTCCATTTGGTGTCAAGGCAAGGGCTTGGACCCTTCCTCCTGTTCCTTGGCAAGCATCTTGGACTATTTATGGTCCCTTTCTAGTCAAGGGCTTAGGTCAAGGCGACCCTAAGGGTGCACCTGGCAGCCATCTCTGCTTACAGGCGCGGGCCGGGAAGCAGTCGAGTGAGTGCGAGGAGAAGGTGGTCTGGCGCTTTTTCAAGGCCTTGATCATTTCCCTCCAGTGCGGGAACCTCCCACCTCCGTGGGATCTACTGCTGGTACTGGCAAAGCTCATGGGCAAGCCATTCGAACCTATGCACAGGTGTGCTCTCTCTCACCTGTCGTGGAAGACCGCCTTCTTGGTGGCTATCACGTCAGCCAGAAGGATGGGAGAGCTCCAGGCGCTTTCCATCGAGTCTCCTTACCTGGTCTTCCACAGGGACAAGGTTGTCCCTCGCCCCACCGAAATTCCTTCCAGGTGGTGTGAGTTTCACCTTAACCAGGTGTTGACTCTGCGGTGTTCTACCCCATTCACACCTCGGGGCCGAATATAGGCTCCTCTCTGGACCCTAGAAGGCTACCATGTATAAGGCGCCACGGCGGCTGAAGTCGGGGAGAGGTTAGCCAGCTGTGTTTGTCTCACCTACGCTGAAGCCCGCATCTGTTCAGACCTGCAGCCAAGCGGACGATAAGCAGGTGGGTAACCTCCTGCATAGATCTCTGCTATAAGTTAGCGGGCATGGAGCCTCCCAGAGGATAAGAGCTCATTCTACCGCCATACTGCTGCACGGTGGCTGCTTCCAGGGACGCCCTATCCAGGAAATCTGCAGGGCTGCTACCTGGAAGTCAGCAACACCTTCATTACCCACTACCACATCGACCTTGAGTCACGCGGGATGCTGGTTTTGGGGCCTCGGTTCTCAGTCTCTCTTTCCCAAGTAAGTATATGGGTGTGCGTCTTGCCTCCCTCCTCCCGGAGAACTGCTAGAGTCTGCCAATGAGTGTGGATGAACAACATATCCATGTCCCTAGAAATACAGGTTACTCACCTGTAACAGGAGTTCTAGGAATGGTATATGTTGTTCATCCCACCATTCCCCGACCTCCCGGCTTGACGCACAACCTGAGCTTCCAGCGGGCCAGATCTGGCGTCATGGGGCGGGCCGAGGTTATACTCACCCGGTGGGTGGGAGGAGCAAGCTTGAAGACCTTCCGGCAAGATTTAAAGCGGCAAGGATACTGCCAATGAGTGTGGATGAACAACATATACCATTCCTAGAACTCCTGTTACAGGTGAGTAACCTGTATTTCTTCCAGGGTATTCTTTAGCATTATTGACACTCCCACCCTTCCTCCCCTGGAAACCTTGTCTAAAGGGTCCTGTTGGGGGATGTAGCCAAACTTGCTAACTGATATTGATCTGAGTGATAAAATGTTTTCACAATAGTGGATTAGAATAGATAGTTTGTGTATTGTTGACAGTTTTGGCCCCTGTTGGGCACAGTTTTTGCTCTTTTTCAGCTCTGAAATTCGTTCCGAGTTCCCTCAGGCTATTGCAGGCAGCACTCCACTCTGTCTCTATCCTGATTGGCCAATGCCTTTCTCACTTGCATTGACTCCTCCTCTCCGGGGCAGCTGAACCCAGCTGGCATACTTCTTCTGTCATTAATGCTAAAGAATACCCTGGAGGAAGTAATATTACTTCGGTGAGTAATTGTTTCATATAGAGGTACAGCATATTGCAGTTAGTACAGCCCAAGGTACATGGTGAGTGCTGTGGGTTTAAGAAACTAATTTAAGCAGGAGGTAAAGCAGCCAGAGGAGGCATTGTCATTATTTCATATAAAGTCAGGGGGGAAGAGACTCAACATAGGCTTTCACACCCTGTATGTTAAGGCAGCCAAGAGGAGGCTTTGTCATTAATTCTAGTCAAGGGTGGGTGGTGGGCTGGAGGGGTAATTTTCTGTGCAGGACTGACCTAGTAGGAACATACTAGAGAGCAATGCGAGGGAAGACCATACACAGAATAAGCTGGAGGAAGACAGGTGTTTTGAGACAATCACATTTGTGCACGGTCAGTGGTAGGGGAAGGACTTAAAACAGAGTGCTGAGTTAAGGACAGTAGATAGAAGGCTCGTCGACAGGCTGTGGCTATGGAAGGCTCACGTTTGAGGGCTGGCAAGTAGTAGGAGGAAGTAGGAGTTTAAACTCAGGGTTACTGGACCGCAGGGTAACAAATCGGAGAATGCAGCCCAGGAGCAGGCTGACTCCAAGCTACCGGGTGATAGTGCTACAGATTACCAGCAGCTACAGACCTCAGCCTTGGCCAGGTGATTTCTTAGTTCCGCTGTGAAGACGGGGAGGTTGTTAATGAGTGAAAGGCATGCTGGGATCTCATTTAGTCAAGAAGGAGCCCTGTATATGAAGGACCATTGGCCAAGCGCTGTTTTTCTGAAGGGGATGGCAAGTGGGCAGTGAGTCTGCCCTCTAGTGCGGTACCCAGATCTACCTTGCCGGAGCAGTTCTTTGAAGGCCAATGGACCTTTACCTAGGAGAGATTTCATACCAAGCAGGCACATTTGGTATTTGATTCTGCTGGCAAGACTGAGCCAGTTAGTGCGCTCGTAGAGGGAGCAGGTGTGTAGGAGATTATCAGCCTCTAGAGCCAGCCTGCAGGCCTTGTTGAGAGCCATGCTTACTCGTTTTAACGCAGTGTCGGATGCTGACCCATAGACCACAAGTCCGTAATCAATAACAAACAAGATGGGAGAGGAGACTGCCAACCTGAGTCCCTCAGTAGTTAGGTACTGTCTGTGCCTGTACAGAACTCCCAAGTTTGGTGTTCCCTGTTTTGATGACCTGATAGATGTGCTGCATGTAAGAGAGGGTGTCATTAATGATTACACCCAGGTATGTAAGAGTTGACTTGCTCAAGTGGAGCAGCCTTGTTGTTAATAATAGTAAGGGACAGAAGAGATGTCTTGTGCTGGTGAGTGGTTATCAGCATCATCTTCATCGTCTTATAATTGAGAAGTAATTTCTGAAAGCTGAACCGGTCCTCCAAGCTGCGAAATGAGTACTGCAAATCATCCTGTAGGTGCTGAAGGTGGGCACTACTACTAAGTATGACAGCATCATCTGCATACAGAATAATCTTGCTATTGCAGGCCTATGGAAGCCTGTTGATGAACAGGCTAAAGAGGAGGGGGTCCAGTGTAGACCCTTGTGAGACACCCAGTACTATATCCCTAGACAAGGAGATAACTGTCCCAATTTTTACATTCTGTGCTCTGCTGGATAGGTAATCCTGTAACCAGAGGATGGCTTCAGAGGCTTACCCGAGGTGCTGAAGCTGGTTGAGCAAGATGTGATGGTTGACAGTATCAAAGGCTTTGGTGAGATCTATGAAGATGGATCCCACCAGGCTGCCGCCACCCAAGGCCTTGTGAACGTAGTCTGTGAACTCAACTAAGGCAGTAGCTGTGCTGTAGCACTGACAGAATCCGTGCTGTTATGGGCACAGTAGACTGTACTTCTGAAGGTACTCCATGACCTGGTCAACCATGATCCTTTCAAGCGCCTTCGAGAGGAGGGAGAGGATAGATATTGGTCTTTAGTTAGCAGTGCAAGACCGGTCCCCACTTTTTAGGACAGGAGTGACTAGAGCTGCATTCCAGGCCGAAGGGAATTTTGCCAAGGTGAGAGTCTTTTTAAAGATCTTGGTGATGGGAACCACCAACTCGTCCAAGGCAACTTCACCAATTTCATGTCAAGTGAGTCACTACCAAGTCTGGTTTTACCCAGCACCTTAGTAATGTAGGTCCTGGCTTCCTTGGTTGTGACACGCTTGAAGTAGAAATATGGATGGGTCAAATTATCTCGTGCTTTGCGTGGGTGTTGTGTGGGGGGATCAAGGTAGCTGGACAGGAGGACAGAACTGAGGTCAGAGAAGGCCACATTAAAGGCTTTCATTGGGCGCTCCCCTGCACTCTCCCTGGCCACACGTCATTACGTGCTTGAGCGCGGGGGCGTGTCAGCAGGACTGGGGCTCTGTGAACTCATGAGGCAGCCGGTGCAAAAAGAAATTTACGAGTGGAATATAAAGTATATGGGCTTCAGAAATGTCTTCAATCCTAGCTAGAATGACTATTGTGGAGGGCAGCTACCACATCATGTGAGTAGCTCCCTTATATCGAAAATTCCCCTTAAAGCACCAGAACGGGTGCTCTTTGAACTTTTTTTGGCAGACATCTGTTACTAGGGTTAACGCTTCAATGTGGCATATAGAAAATACTTGGATCTATGTGCTTTTTTATGGAATTTAATTGGCAGGTCTCCGGTTTTCCCTGGCTCCTTTATAGAACAGATCCACAGAATTAAAGAGCAGATGAGGGAGGGAGGTACAGTATGACCAGACCTCATCATTATTAGTAAAAGATTTCAATTTGGTACACAGGGGTCTAAGCAGACTTTCCCTGTATTTACAGCATGCCGATGGAGACTGGATAGCAGACTTTTTTTCTGTTTTAAGGGATACTTCTGGATCACTGCATTCTGATAAACAACATTTAGTATCTGTCATGGAACAGTATGTTATGGAGAAGGTAGACTCATAGAAACATAGAATTTGACGGCAGATAAGGACCGCTTGGCCCACCTAGTCTGCCCATTTTCCTACCTAACAGATTAGCTGCAGATCCTAGTTAACCAACAGCTTACTTCTACTCACTTACTTCGTACTCACCCTGAATACTTCATCCAGATCCCTTTCTGAAGAAGCTAGACATTCCTGGTCTTCTGTTTAAAAAAAAAAAAAAAAAAAATCTCCTATTAAAGATCTAGTGTACTGCCTGAAAACCGCCTGCAATTAATTGTAACTTTCAGATGTGGTCAGCTATTGCTTCTCATATCTCAAGTATTTATTCTGTTCTGTTTGCTAATTAGAAGATTTTCCATCTGGCAGTACTGGGGTGACGTGTCGAGTAGCACTCTGTCTGAAGGGGGGGAAAAGTCAGTTCAGTTCCTCTTTGTCTATCCCACTACATCAATACTGAAACCACACTGACTATGACATCATTAGTAGCCAATGAGGATGATTTCTTGCTGCCAGGTTTCACTTTCACATGAAGCTGCAGGGACTGGCTTTCCTTGGTTACTAGTGATGTCACAATTTCCTGCATTTTGATTGGTAGCTTGTGAAAGTCACTGCTCAGGCTACAAGGATTGTGGTGCCTCAAGGTGTTTGGTCTCATTTCTGATGATGTAGTGGGAGGAACAAAACTGACTTTTATTTTCCCTCCGGACAGAGTGCTGCTCCACACATCACCCCAGTACTGCCAAGTGGAAAATCTTCTAATTAGCAGGCAGAAAATAAATACTTCAGATACTGGAAGTGATAGCTGACTGCATCTGACAATTACTATTAATTCCAAGCAGTACACTAGCTCTTTAAAGCAATCAGTTTATGTAAAGTAGAGAATGCTTTTAAAATCCCAAAAATTAAAAACAGCCTCAGGAGGGCAGAATTTTATAAAACTTTTTTTTTTAGCACAGATGGGTTCTCTTGCCCTGCTGGAGCTGCATAATCAAATTCTGATGGTGCAGTCCTTATCATTGTCTGTGTCTTAGGCGTAGTTGCTAGTTTTTGCATAAAAAGGGAGACAGATCCCTGCTACTGAACTGGCAGCCTACCAGCCTGCTGCTGAATGTGGATTTCAAAATCTTAAACAAAAATCTTAGCAAAATGATTGGAGAAGGCAGCAGAGGATACCGTTTTACCATACCAGTTCAGTTCCTGGGCGATCAGTACAGGATATCCTAGCTGCCTTGGGTGGCGGGGGGGAGTCTTTGAATGGGGGACTTTTGGATAGATATTTTTGTCTGTAGCTCAAGAGAAAATGTTTGAAAAGCTGTTTCATATGTTCCTGTTTCAGAATCCCCCATGTATATGATATATCCTCATGGTTTGACGTGATTGATCATTTTTGTCGTCTCCCTCCGTTAGTCCTATAGTAAACAGTTCGCTAGCAGCTACTTTGCCTATCGGCCGGGGTGTAAGGCGGAGGTGCCCCCTGACTCCTCTTCTGTATATCTGTGGAATTAGAACCCTTACTTGTAAAACTGCGTTACAGTAAGGATATACAGGAATCGTCACTCCAACAGGGCAAGGTAATCCTGAAAGTATTAGCGTATGCTGACGATCTCTGCATATTTTTGCATGACTCCTCTGCTAACCCGCCTTTGAAGACTGATTTACAGCAGTTTTCGAGGCATCTGGTACAGTTATGAATGTAACTAAAAGTAAGGGCATTGGTACTGGGACGTTTACGGACCCACAGAATGTATGAAACATAGAAACATAGACTTTGACGGCAGATAAGGACCACTTGGCCCATCTAGTCTGCCCATTTCCCTACCTACAGGATAGGCCGTAGATCCTAGTTAACCAACAGCCTATTTCTTCCTACCCCCCACAAGAATTGCCTTATGTCTGTCCCATGCATTCTTGAATTCTCCCACAGTTTTAGACCCCAAACCTCCTCAGGAAGGCTGTTCCATGCATCCACTACCTCTCTGAAATAATACTTTCTCACTTGCCCCTGAACCGCCCTCCTTCTATCTTTAAATTGTGTCCCTTGTTCTTGCAAGTCTCTTTTTCTGAAAGATGCTACCCTCTTGGACTTTGTTGATTCCACTGAGGTACTTAAAAGTTTCTATCATGTCCCCTCTCTCTTCTTTCCTCAAGGGTATACATATTAAGCTCCTTAGTCTCTCCTCACACGCTTCTCTTGCAGACCCTGCACCATTTTAGTTGCCCTCCTCTGACTACCTCTATCCTGTCTATGTCCTTGCGGATGGGGTCTCCAGAACTGGACACAGTACTCCAGATGGGGTCTCACTAACTGTCTGTACAGAGGGATAACAACTTCCTGTTTTCTGCTGCTGATGCCTCCCTATACATCCCAGTATACCCCCAGCCTCCCTACTGCCTTCTCACATTGCTTGCTAACCTTAAGGTCATCTGATAGATTACCCCATATCTCCCTTTCCTTTTGTTGTTGTTACTACCTCCCACCCATTGTGTATTCTTCCTGGGTTCTTGTTTCCCAGGTGCATTATTTTGCACTTCTTGCATTGAATCCTAGCTGCCATACTTCTGACCATTCCTCCAACCTTGCCAAGTCCCTTTTCATCCTTTCCACGCCTCCTGTGTATCAGCCCTGTTGCAGATCTTTGTGTCATCTGCAAAAGGCATACTTTTCCTTCCAGTCCCTCTGCAATGTCACTGATAGAACATTAAAAGGACTGGACCCAATACTGAACCCTGTGGTACCCACTAGTAACCTCTCTTCTTCAGAGGACTCATTTACAATTACCTTCTGTGTCCTGTTGTGCAGCCAATGTTTTACTTAGGCTACCACCCTGGGACCACTCCCAGGCTGGTTAATTTGACTGTTACTCTTTTGTGTGGGACTGTGTCAAATGCCTTGCTAAAGTCTAGGTAGGCCATGTCCACAGCCCTTCCCTGGTCTACTACTTTGGTCACCCAGTCAGAGAAATCTATTAGATCTGCTTGACATGACCTTCCGCAGAATCCATCTGCTGCCTTGGGTCCTGTGCTCCACTGGCCTCTAGGTACTCAACTATTCTTTCCTTCAAGTGACTCCATCACTTTCCCTACCACAGAGGTCAGACTGACAGGTCTGTAGTTTCCTGCATCTGTCTTGGTCCCACTTTTGTGAAGGGAATCACATCCGCCTTCCTCCAGTCCTCGGTACCACACCATCCTCCCATGATTTATTAAAAGAGTAGCCAGTGGTTTCACTAGTTCCTCCCTTAATTCTTTTAGAATTCTGGGGTGAATTCCATCAGGACCCATTGCTTTGTCCACCTTCAGTTTTAGGAGTTCTTGCAGAACCCTTTCTTCTGTGAAAGGACTGGGATCGACCCCTATCAAGAGTGCTTCTGTTAATTGGATTAGGCACTTCCCCTCCTCTTGTGAATACTGAGCAGAAATATTCATTCAGAATCCCTGCTTTTCACTGTCCCCCTCTGCCCACCACCATTCATTCTATTCAGTCTCACTATCCCTCCCTTTGTCTTTCTAGTCCATGATGTACCTATATGAAAGGTTTTATCCCTTCTTAACTGAGTTGGCTATCTTTTCCTCAGTTTGGGCCTTTGCTATTCTGACTTCCTCCCTGCTTCCTTCTGCCTTAACTGGTACAGCTCTCTGTCCTGCTCCTTCTGTGTTTCCTTATACTTCGGAATGCTATCTTTCTTCCTGACTTTCACAGCCACCTCTTTGGAGAACCATAGTGGCTTTTTCTTTCGTTTGATTTGTTTATTTGCTTCACACAAAGGCTTGTTGCCTCTGTGATGGCAGTTGTGATGATTCCCCATTGTTGCTCCACACCTCCTTCTAGCCTGTTTGCTAGTGCTTTTCTGAGGCACTTCCATCTTGCCAAAGTCAGCTCTCCTAAAGTCCAATACCCTCACTTTGTATGGCTTGACTCTGTAGTTGAGTTTAACGTGAACCACACTGTTTGATGGTCACTTGTCCCCAGATGGCAACCCACTTCTAGATCTGAGATCCTCTCACTGCCCCATTTGAGAGTACGGGTCTAAGATTGCTCCTCACAGTGGGGTTCGAAACTAGCTGTCTAATGCCTGCCACCTATAGGGCATCGAAGAATGGCCCTGCTCTTGGATGTGGCTGCAGCAAATGTGCTCCAGTTAACATCTGGCATATTCAGGTCTCCCATCAATAGTATCTCCCTTTCTCTGCCATTCTAAGAATGCCTTCTATCATATCCTTGTCCATTCCTCTCCTGACATGGGGGTCTGTACACAACCCCTGTGGATTGTGGTGCCCTTTCCAGTCTCCAAGGTGACCCACAGTGCATCCTCTCCTCCCTGTTTACTCTTTTGTTCAGTTGCTTTTATCCTTCCTTTACATAGAGAGCTACTCCTCCCCCTTGTCTCTCCTGTGGGTGTACCCTGGTATGTTAACATCCCAGTCATGGTTCTCTGTGTACCATGTTTCTGTGACTGCTACGATATCCAGGCATCCCTCTTCCATCAAGGCCACCAGCTCAGGGGCTTGTTGCCCGGAACTTCTGACATTGGTACTCATTACCCTCCATTTCTCATGGCCTTACTCCCTTTTGCCCCATCCCTGTCCTTCTTGCCTTGTCACTTTCTCCATTTACCCCTGCCCTTTTCCCTATCGGCACCTCTATGTTGGTGTTTGCTGCACTTACTACCGTGATTATTTGGGGGCTAGGATTCCTGCTCCTTTCCAGTGCCTCCCCTTGGCTGGTTTAAAAGCTTGCTAATGAAGCATTTAAACCTATCACCTAGGATCCTGGTTCCCTCCCGGACAGATGCAGCCCATCATGCCAGTATAGGCTTGCATCACTCCAGGTGGACCCCCAGTCCCCAATGAAGCCAAATCCCTGAGCTCCACACCAGTTTTTCAACCACTGATTGAATCCCATGGTGCGGAACACCCAAGCCTCTCCTATGCCATAGATGGGCAGCACCTCCGGAAGGTTACGTCGTGCTACTTGACTAAGGCCCTTCCCCAATTCCACAATCTTCCTGCACTTCTCTAATCCTTTCTTAGCCAGGTCATTTGTCCCTAGGTGGACAATGACATCCAGCTCCTTCCCTGTGCAGCTGCTCCGGCAATCCTGAGGATTTGCTCCTGTCCCTCCAAGCCATGGCGCCAGGCAGGCACCTTACCTCTCTCCCTTCCTCCCCAGTTCTACTCTTCCTAATAATGGAGTCCCCACCAGGAGTTGTTTCTTCCCTGCAGGGTCCCCTGCCACCCTCCTGTGGGTCTCCTTTGTGGAGGTTCCCAGCATCCTCCTTGGTCTCCACTGTGGTTGCCTCCATGAGGAACCACACTTTGCCAGAATGGGCATAGGGTGTGGAGGTACAACTGGAGGATGCGCCTCTGTTCCACCACCCTCACCCTCCCTGAGCCCACTGTGGTCCAACTGCTCCTCTTTCTTGGCAACCTCTGAGGCAACGGCAGTGGCACTGGTGGTCCCTGGATGGAAGAGGAGGTCCCACAAATCCTGGTCAACTCAGCCTGGAGATGAGCAACCTCCTCCCTCAGCCCAGAGAGGTGCCTGCAGATGGGACAACACCGCATCCTCCAGAACGTCTCCCGGAAGACTGCTGCTCCACAGCCACTGCATTGCACCACTCCAATCATGTCTTATTTCTGGCCCCTTAACTGTTTTCAATCCTTACTCTTTCCTCTGTTTTTTTTCTCTCTCCTTACTTTCTGCCTGTGTGCCCTTTAAGCTCCTGATTGTCCTGTTCTGAGACAAGAATATCCTATATTTCTCAGTAGACCACTTACTTGCTCAGAGGCAGACCTCCAGCAGCTAGAGGGGGCCAGAGAGCTACTCTTGCCCTTCTAGGATGGTGGTCTTTGGTGGTTTTGTGATCACTCACTTCCTGCTCCCAAACAGGACATTCCTGTTGTCAGTCAAATCCTGTGCCTATAAAAATAGAACTAGCTTTGGGTGGAGGGAAGGGAAGGACAGCAATATAGTCCCAGCAGAGAAGTCCAGTCACACAGCAGTCCTTTCTCCTGGTGTCTTCTGCCTAGATATTAGCAGAATCTTTCTAAGGCAGTCTTTAAATGTAGCTTCCTTCTAGCTAAGCCAATCCCCCTACTTACTAGATCTTTCTACCAGTAATTTAAACCTCACAGCAGTTAAGTCCTTTTAATCACCTGATATTTACACCTATAACTGTTCAGATACCCATTCAGTTCAGTTAACCCAGACAGACACACACACTTTTTTTTTGTTTTGTATGTTAGTTTTTTTTTTTTTTTTTACCCTAAATTAAAGGTCCAAGTACAAACGTTCTTCTACTTTAGTCCCAGCAGAGAAGTCCAGTCACACAGCAGTCCTTTCTCCTGGTGTCTTCTGCCTAGATGTGACTGGGGGTTAGGTTTGGTGAAGGTGACATGGCCTTCCTAAATTAGGATTCACATTTGCAATCAGCCCTGCAGCAGGTACAGAGGTGGGGAGAAGTGGAAACTTTCTAAGAATAAAAGGATTTTTTTTTTTAAATAAAATCCTTGCTGATACCTAAATTTCTGGATATTAGTTATGTGTTCCCACCCCTTGCGTTAACAACGTAGATGTCCCTATCGAAGAAGCACAAATACACCTATTAGCGGATGATATGGTACTCTATGCTAGTAGCCCCACCCCTGATGTGGCCTGTAAAGCCCTTCAAAATGAATTTAATCTGCTGCAACATCAGTTTATAAACCAGAAACTGCTCTTAAATGCAAAAAAAAACCAAACAAAGCAGTGTTCCTTTCACCCCTTCACAATGCAATAAATCCTGTGCTTGCTGGGACACTTCAGCAGATCACTACCATTCTAGGTGAGCAGTTGGACTGCGTACCAAAGTTCAAGTACCTGGAGGTCTGCTAGACCATAGACTTACTTTCACAGATCATAATAATCTCCTCACAAGAGACTCTAAACTGAAACTGGTTCAAACTACCTTTCTTTCCCTGTTGGATTATGCAGATTTTCTATATAGTCAGGGACCTGTAGGTACCTAGCCAAACTCGATATGCTTTACCACAGAACTATAAGATTTATCACGGGTCTTCCTTTCTCAGCACACCACTGTGCATTGTACACAGCAGTGGGATGGTCATCCCTTGTTTACAGACGGCAAAAAATTGCTGCAGTTTGGACATACAAAGCTATCTCAAATAAACTGCCCCAGTATATATCTGTCTTTTTACCTTTTTGCACTCTGGGGAAGTATGCCCTGAGAAGCACCTCATATATCTACCTTTATGTTTACAAAGCAGAATCTCGCATTGGCAGAGCAGTCATCAGCTTTGTGCTCCCTCAACTGTAGAACAAGCTGCAAAAAACTTTGAAATTAACTCACCCCATCAGCCTAGCAGCTTTTGAATCTCTATATCTACATCATAATAAGGAGTCCTGTGCCTGTCTACCCTAAATAGTGACTCCTGTAAGTCCAAGCACACTCTAATTACTGCTGTTAAAAGACTGATCACATCTATAATCGACTCTTCCCTCTCCCCTTTTCCTACCCCCATATCTGTCCCTTCCACATTCCTTTGACCCTGGTTCCAGCTCTAAATTCTCCATACCGTATCACTATATATCTTTTTATATTAGGTTTTATTTGTGTTTGGTGCACCTGATATGTATATTTCTTTACTTATGTGAATAATTGTGTCCTACCCAAAACTAGCTGTATCTTCTGTTCCAAACATATACTACTGTCAGTGCTACCTGCTGATACTTTGTATATACTGTATTATTGTATCTCACTTTATTTGTATTTACTGTTTTCTTGTGTGTTGCATCCCATGTATATTGTCTCTTGTTCCTTGTTGACAAACCCAGGTCCACCTCGAAAATGAGCTTGCTCAACGGTGATCGCCTGGTTAAATAAACACTTTGATTGATTGATTGCCTCACTGGAAGCAAGATTGTATAGCCTGCTCTTTAAGTTTTTTTGGGGGGAGCAGGTTGAACCTTGCTAAAAGAGGGTGACCTATGTAAGTGTTAAGGAAGGGGGGGTTTAGCATGGTTAACCTAGTGGCTTTCTGTTATAGTATGTTTGTATTTCATAATTTTCAAACTGTTGAAACAGGAGGACAGATTGTGGGTTTCCTTGGTTAGGGAATGGATAGATCCATTGACTTCCAGCTGGGAGCAGGGTCGGATGCACCTTCCAGAACAAGGCACAGGGCCAGCATGCCCAGACAATGTTAGACTGGGTTTTATAAAAATCAAGACAGTGGAAACCAACTTCTAGGTAAGTACGGATGCTGTTTAGAAAACATTTGCACACAATTACTCAAGCTTCAGTATTTGAAGTGACATCTGTGCCTCTCAGACTGGTGAAGTCACATTCATCTTGTCCAGACTGATGATTTGTCAGGGTCGGTGGCTCAGCAGGTTGCTCACTCACCTCTGAGGCTGAAGATTGGAAGGTTGTGGGTTCTAGCCCCACACCAGGCACTTATAGCCCAATACTGACACTGTAGTGCAACATGGGGTAGGGGGGATGCTGCACTCCTTAGGTTCCGCCTTTCAGAAGAGACATTAAACTGAGGTCCCATCTGCCTGTTTTGGTGGTTTTTCAGGTGGACATCAAAGATCTCATTGCACTTCTCGAGTACAGGATTTTTTACAGTAAAGAAACAAAACAAAAACCGTAGTACAAAAACACAACAGATTAAACAGAAATTACATGGAGGACCTTACAGGAAAGCTGTCCCTGCAAACCTTACCCTCCAGTTTAGCTTTACTGACAAAATTGCCATTTTTCCTCGTGCCGTCAAGTAGTTTATTTTAATTCTGAAAAATCCATTACCCAGAAGTATGACGCTTGGGCGGTTCCATTAAGTGTAAAGGTGCGGCGCCACACTGTGCGCTTCAATGCATTTCTACAGAAGCGGACGGTGCGACATCACACCTTTACAGTTAATGGGGCTGCCCAAGCGTCCGTCACCCCCAATCCTCCTTTCACCTCACCCTCTCACCCTCCACCTTCTTTCCACTGTTTATCTTCACTTACCTGAACTTTTGTTCACCCAAATATAACTATACCTACACTTGACAAAGCACCTTGGGCTGCTTCCTTTTATTAGGTTATTTTTGATTTTCTACTAATTCATAGTTTTAATATTAGTTGCAATATTAATGTCATATTGTCATTTTAAATACTTTCTTGTCAATATTTTATGTAATACCATCCGTTGTATGTCTGTCACCCTTCCCACTGACACGAAAGCTTTGTAAAAGAGCTGTTATGTGCTCAAAGGTACTGTAATCCGAGAATAAATACAAAAATATCCTGATGTGGCACACGTTGTTTTTGCAGCAGGGACAAAGTACATCTGGACTGCCAGATATAAAATTTCATAATGACAAATAAATAAAAATAAACCCCAAACCAATTCCTCACACGGAATGCTGCTCAAAAGAGGAAATGTTGCAACCTGCAGGTAGGAGTCACCATAGCCCTTGTGCATATGGGCAGCCAGCCCAGTGGGTCGAGGTGGGGGGGAGAATAAGGTGTTGGAGCCAAGGTATTGAGCGCCTTACGTCCTGCCATGCCGGCGACTTGTGTTCAGGAATGACCACAGGTTTTGGGGGTTGGCGGCGGGGGGGGGGATCGAGCGGACAGCTGACAGCTCTTCTCTCCTGCATTGCGATGTTTGGCTGTCTCAGTTCTTTTCTGCCACTAGTGGAGCTCTGAACGGCAAATGTCAGTCAGGGAAGGGGGAGGGGAGCCACCGTCCTGGGATGCATGCCTCCATGCAATACAGACACAAGAACTATTTAACACCAAAAGCCTTGTGACTAGTAGTGCAAAGCTCAGTTATTTCCATTATTGGCTACATACAGCTGTACGGCACATTTCTACTGCCCCAACAAAGCATGTCAACTTATATCAGGGGCAATACATGTCACCCATACATGCGACCTTTAGGCCCAGACAGGCTGGTTGCAACTAAAAGGGCGTCTAAAGAATCAAAGTTCCCCGATGGCTGAGAAATTCTTCCTTGGTCTCCATCCTCCAGGAATGCAAACACTGCAAAGCCCTTCCCACAACACATGCCATACGTGTGGTTCTGAGCGTCAACTACTACAGGTTCCACGTTGCCACTCATCCCAGGGGCAAAGGTCATTTGCCTACAGAGCACCTCTATGACTAATTCCCTACACAGTGATATTACCTCTGAAAACAAGCTAGGCCCCCTTCAAATACAAACTGCAGCACCTTCTCTCTGCAGAAAGCAGCTGTGACTGCTTCCCCTAACACGCTACCCTCCCTTCTCTGTAATCTCACCAGCACTTGTTCTATAATCTATTGCCTCTGCTTACCTGCCACTCCCATTCCTTCTACCCACCCACCCTCTAACCTTCTCCCCCCATGCCCCTATCTTTATTTATCTCCCCCCCATCTCTTCCCTCCTGTCACCACTAACCCCCCTTTCTGACATGCTGACAAGGCCGGATCCAGCTGCCCTGCTCCTTATCGTTTCATATTCCTATGTTTTATGACCATTATGTTGCAAACTTGGTACTACTGTTCAAATGTGTCCTTTCTGTTGTATTACCATGCATTTTCTAATTACATATCTGTAAAAATACTCTGTTCTCTGTATAATTGTACGGCACCCCCTTATTTGACTTGCCCTTTGATAACTGTACTGTTTCTCCAGTATTTTACTGTTTCAGTATGTTGTTCTCTTATTATGACATGGAACCTTTGTAAATGAGTTCAGTACTCAAAGGCATTTTGTAATCCGAGATTTCAATAAATAAACCAATAAATGTACATGCATAACTCGAGTATGCCACTGCTGAGGGTACGAACGGGGAAAGAACAGGAGGAAAACAGGTGACAAGAGGAGGAGGATGTATGAAGCCAGCATACCACGCCTCCACCTGTCACATCAACAGAATGGCCTGTTGGCAGCACTGGATTGAGACACTTCATGGAGGAGGACAGCCATCCCCTTCCCAACCCCGCCACAGGGAAATGGGGTCAGCCACTCAGGTAAGCCTGGGGAGATAACGGATGGTGGAGGGCGATGAAGTCAGGGCAGATGGGAGCCAAGCCCCATTGTGACCTCAGGAGGATAAACAAACAGTTGATAAGATTATTAAAAAAAAAAAAAAAGTGACTGGGTTTCCGAAATGTTGATTGTGATCTGGGACAGTAACATTGCTATAAACTTTTATGCTTAAAAGTATTTCCAACACCCAACCGACCACGTGTGCTTCATAACACATCCCTCATTTGTGGGGGTATTCTGTCATCCAAAAGGCACTGCATTACCCAGGACTCTGAACCACCAGGGCAGTCAGGTATAGTTAGATTTGGGTGAAAAAAAAGTTCAGGTAAAGGAAAATAAACAGTGGAAAGAAGGAGGAGGGTGAGAGGGTGAGGTGAAAGAAGGATTGGGGGTGACGGACGCTTGGGCAGCCCCATTAACTGTAAAGGTGCGGTGTCGCACCGTGTGCTTCTGTAGAAATGCATTGAAGTGCATGGTGTGGCGCCGCACCTTTACAGTTAATGGAACCGCCCAAGCATCATACTTCTGGGTAACGGATTTTTCAGAATTAAAATAAACTACTTGGCGGCGCAAGGAAAATGGCGATTTTCTCAGTAAAGCTAAACCGGAGGGTAAGGTTTGCAGGGAGAGCTTTCCTGTAATGTCCTCCATGTAATTTGTTTAATCTGTTATGTTTTTGTACTATGGTTTTTGTTTTGTTTCTTTACTATAAAAAATTCCTATACTCGAGAAGTGCAGTGGGATTTTTGATGTCCGCCTGAAAAATCACCAAAACAGGCAGACAGGACCTCAGTTTAATGTCTCTTCTGAAAGGTGGAACCTAAGGAGTGCAGCATCCCCCTCCCCCATGTTGCACTACAGTGTCAGTATTGAGCTATAAGTGCTTGGTGTGGGGCTAGAACCCACAACCTTCCTATCTTCAGCCTCAGAGGTGAGTGTGCAGCCTGCTGAGCCACTGACCCTGACGAATCATCAGTCTGGACAGAATGAATGTGACTTCATCAGTCTGAGAAGGATGACTGTGACATCATCAGTCTGAGAGGGGTAACTGACGCCAAATTGGGAGACATGACTGTGTCGTCATCAGATTGTGCAGGATGATGGTGACATTGTCAATCTGTGCAGGATTATTGCGACATCAGTCTTTGCAAGATGACTGTGACATCATCAGTCTGAGCAGAATGATGTCATCAGTCTGGGTAGGATTTGTTAACGTTTTACCAAGGAGTCCTACTGAGCTGGTATCTGCTCATTTCCAGTGTATCCTGAGGGAAGGGGGAGGAACAGAGAACAGAAGACACAAAGTGTAATATACAAAAAAAATTCAGTAATATGGAAGTAAGTAAAACAAACAACTTGAAATGCTTCAAGGATAAAACTGCCGTACAGTAAACTGTGCAACAGGCAAAAGAACATTACACCATAAACAACAAAACAATACGAGGAGTAGTGACTGATGCCTGGGGGAGAGGGTCTGTGCTGCTATCAGTGCAGAGTAGTAGGCAGCTAACATAAGGCCAGCCCAGTATCAGAAGCAACTGCAGGAGTGATTAGAGAAATCACGTCGGAGAGATTGTGACATCATTGATCTGAGCATGTGTCATCTGTCTTTGCGAGATGACTGTGACCTCATCAGTTTGAGCAGGATGAGTATTGTGCTTTGATAAACCCTGACAATAGCCAGGGTCGATATCTGTCTGAACGCAAAAATTTATATTTTTCATTTTTATTGCATGCCATCGCATGCAGCAGCGAGCGATTCAGCTTCTGCTGTCCAAACGGATCTGTTGCAGATGAGGGTCTGCTTACAAATGGCCCTGGAGCTCACAGGCTGGCAGCTTATTGAATTGGTATTGATCCTCCGTTCTGTGTGGTCTGCCTCCCAGATTGAAACGCAGCACCTATAGCTCCGCCAAAAGTGTTGTGAGCAGAGGGGAATTCATTAGAACCAGGGCTCTAGATAAGATTTTTTGGGGTGAGTACCTGTACTCCTCATTTTGAAAGTGAGGTGAGTAAAATGAAATTGAGATGTGTACAAATGTCTTGCTAGAGTGGACTGAGGAGTACATTTATTAAAAAAATGTAGTTTTTTTTCTAGATAAGAATTTCAGGTGCCAACAATGCTCCAAATAATGTTGGCAGGTAGAGACTTTACTCACCAGTTTTAAAACTTAGTGAGTAAAACAAAAGTGGGGTGCATACAAGTGCTGTAAATCTGGCAAAAAACTGTTCCTTTTGAATCACCAGTTATGTTATGAAGCACTATTCTTTGGCGTGTGGAGTATTTGCAAATGTTGGGTGAGTACTGGTACTCATTAAAACATTTTCTGAAGAGTATTTCCTAAAATGAGGTGAGTAAAATAGGCCGGTACACATCTTATCTGGAGCCCTGATTAGAACCATCAAAGAACAAAATTCTACCAGTTTGATTTTTTTTAAGGGGGGGGGGGGGTTTACATAGAGGGATAGGAATTTCAGTTGACTTAAAAACCTGTAACAGTTAAGTACTTCGGTGTAGTAGTGCCTCACAGAATAGACTTGTGGTACATCTCGCATATCTCTTCTGCTGTGTGTTTGTGACTATACCACAACTTGAATATGAAAACAGACAGACAGACACACATACACACACACACACACACACACACACCAGAATTCTACCCCAACTCATGCTGTGTAACCTTCATTGCCATCCTCCTCAGGAGTCTTTCTAGTCCTGCGTTCCAACCGCTACTCATGCTGTGTAACCTCAATGCCATTCTCCCTTAGGAATCTGTCTAGTCCTGTGTTACCCCTACTCATGCTGAGTAACCCTTAATGCCATTCTCGCTCAGGAATCTGTCTAATCCCATGCTACCCCTACTCATGCTGTATGACCCTCGATTCCGGCCTCTGTCAAGAATCTGTCTAGTCCTGTGTTACCCTTCCTTATGCTGCGTAACCCTCGGTGCTTTCCTCCCTCTGGAATCTATCTAGTCCTGTGTTACCCTACACATGCTGTGTAACCCTCATTGCCATGCTCCATCAGGAATCTGTCTTGTCCTGTGTAACCCTCAGTCCCATTCTCCCTCAGGAATCTGCCTTGTCCTGTGTAACCCTCAGTGCCATCCTCCCTCAGGAATCTGTCTTGTCCTGTGTAACCCTCAGCACCATCCTCCCTCAGGAATCTGCCTTGTCCTGTGTAACCCTCAGTGCCGTTCCTCAGGAATCTGCCTTGTCCTGTGTAATCCTCAGCACTATCCTCCCTCAGGAATCTGCCTTGTCCTGTGTAACCCTCAGCGCCATCCTCCCTCAGGAATCTGCCTTGTCCTGTGTAACCCTCAGAGCCATCCTCTCTCAGGAATCTGTCTTGTCCTGTGTAACCCCTACTCATACTATGTAACCCTCAGTGCCGTTCTCCTTCAGGAATCTGCCTTGTCCTGTGTAACCCTCAGTGCCGTTCTCCCTCAGGAATCTGTCTTGTCCTGTGTAACCCTCAGCACCATCCTCCCTCAGGAATCTGCCTTGTCCTGTGTAACCCTCAGCGCCATCCTCCCTCAGGAATCTGTCTTGTCCTCTGTAACCCCTACTCATACTGTGTAACCCTCAGTGCCGTTCTCCCTCAGGAATCTGTCTTGTCCTGTGTAACCCCTACTCATACTGTGTAACCCTCAGTGCCGTTCTCCCTCAGGAATCTGTCTTGTCCTATGCAACCCTCAGCACCATCCTCCCTCAGGAATCTGCCTTGTCCTGTGTAACCCTCAGTGCCGTTCTCCCTCAGGAATCTGTCTTGTCCTGTGTAACCCCTACTCATACTGTGTAACCCTCAGCACCATCCTCCCTCAGGAATCTGCCTTGTCCTGTGTAACCCTCAACACCATCCTCCCTCAGGAATCTGTCTTGTCCTGTGTAACCCCTACTCATACTGTGTTACCCTCAGTGCCGTTCTCCCTCAGGAATCTGTCTTGTCCTGTGTAACCCTCAGCACCATCCTCCCTCAGGAATCTTGCACCAAGCACGAAAGGGATCTTGGGGTTATCATCTCTGATGACCTCAAGGTAGGGAAACAGTGTGACAAGGCAGCAGGTAAAGCAAATAGGATGCTGGGATGTATAGGCAGGGGCATCACCAGCAGGAAAAGGGAGGTCATAATTCCACTATACAAGACACTAGTGAGGCCCCACCTGGAGTACAGTGTACAGTTCTGGAGACCATACCTACGTAAGGACATGGACAGGGTAGAGAAGGTTCAGAGGAGGGCAACAAAGATGGTGCTTGGATTGCATCACAAGTCCTATGAAGACGGGTTGAAGGAACCGAACATGTACTCCCTGGAGGAGAGGAGGGAGAGAGGGGATATGATAGAGACATACAAGTATCTTACAGGGAAGAACAGGGTGCAGGAATACACTATTTTTAAGAGAAAAAGATGTTCCAGGACTATAGGGCATGGGATGAAGTTGGAGGGAGGACGATTCAGAGGAAACATGAGGAAGAATTTCTTCACATAACGGGTGGTGGACAAGTGGAACACCCTGCCAGAGGAAGTGGTGAGGGCTGAAACAATCACGGGATTTAAGAATGCATGGGATAGACATAAAGGAATTCTGGAGATCAGGGGTAAGGGGCAACAGACTTCTAGGAAAACATAAACTGAATTTAGAAGCTCAAATGGGCAGACTGGGTGGGCCATAGGCCCTTATCTGCCAACACTGTCTATGTATCTATGTAATCTGTCTTGTCCTGTGTAACCCTCAGTGCCATTCTCCCTCAGGAATCTGTCTTGTCCTGTGTTACGGAGCAGAAAGGATGGCACCACCCACCATAACTGCGAAGTAAAAAAACCTTATTACTTATAGTAAATCCAGGTATCTCGTGCCACATAGAGGATAAAGTACCAGAAAACGGGCCCCACCGGTTTCACACATGTGCGGTTTGTCAGGGATGGCCGACCTGAATGACCATAACATAAATAGTGAAAGATTTAAAGTGACAGTGCTTGAAAACAATAAAATGAATATAAAGTGTTCATTGGTGAGGCAGGTTAAAAGCAACGTATGTGTTCACTAACATTGAGATATGCAGATATTTTTATTCAGGTTCACTACCTCTTTTAAAATAGCGAACTTGGTCCCGCATTAAGGTCTGCTTTTTCCTACTGTTATGTGTTGTTAATGGATCCTGTTGTTGGACGAGACAGACTTTAACAGTTTCTAGCCAGACTTCAGCTTTTTTATTATGTCTGCCTCCTAATTAGGAGTACAGTCTGCTGCATCACCTTTGACTGGTGGCCGTTGCACTTTGGGACAAGCTTAAGTCTCTGGGACGCTGGCTAATTCTTTACAGTAAATTATCCAACTGTGGTATAGTTCTATATTATCTGTCCCTTTTAGTTCTTAGTGACATGTTTAAAGTTCTCCATTCAATTTCTATCATGTTTGTTAATTTTTTGTGCCTAACACAGAGTCGAAATAATCATTGCATATTTGCCCTTGGGGCACCAACATCAGTTACAGCATGTATCTGTCATTTTCCTTGCAGGAATAAGAGACTGCATAGATCAACTGTTTTAGCAATACTGTTTTTTTATATACATGCAGCTGTTGACCTCAATTACATGGCAATCGGAAAGTATATACTTGCGTTTGATCATTTTTATCATATTGTAGTACCTCCTAAAGATATATCTTATGGACATGACGCGTTTGATTTAACCTGCATGTGTTGAGAGGAGTGACGCCCTCAGCGTATTGCTATATATCCCTGTGTGTTGTGTCAGTAGTTTCTCTGTATGTGTTTTGGCAAAACCAATAAACATATAGTTAATAAAATATATGTAGATAATTTATAATGGCTGTTAATAAATGTTAATAATAATGCATAATCTTAGTGAATTACAGGACAAAATACATGCTCCATACTGTATATAGAACCAATGTTGTATGATCTGCCCATTAACTGCAGTTCTAGGGGTGTGGATATGTTGGTCAATCCACACTTATTGGCAGGTTCCTTGCAGCTGTAAATGTTGCCGGAAGGTCTTCAAGCTGGCTCCTCCCACCCACCCAGGTGATAAAACCCTCGGCTCTGCCCCATGATGCCAGATCTTCCTTAACATAGAAACATAGACTTTGACGGCAGATAAGGACCGCTCGGCCCATCTAGTCTGCCCATTTCCCTACCTGCAGGATAGGCCGCAGATCCTAGTTAACCAACAGCCTATTTCTTCCTACCCCCCACAAGAATTGCCTTATGTCTGTCCCATGCATTCTTGAATTCTCCCACAGTTTTAGACCCCACAGCCTCCTCTGGAAGACTGTTGCATGCATCCACTACCCTCTCTGTGAAATAAAACTTCCTCACATTGCCCCTGAACCGCCCGCCCCCCCCAGTCTTTAAATTGTGTCCCCTTGTTCTTGCATCTCTTTTCTGAAAGATGCTACCCTCTTGGACTTTGTTGATTCCACTGAGGTACTTAAAAGTTTCTATCATGTCCCCCTCTCTCCTTCTTTCCTCAAGGGTATACATATTAAGCTCCTTAGTCTCTCCTCATACAGCTTTTCTTGCAGACCCTGCACCATTTTAGTTGCCCTCCTCTGGACTGCCTCTATCCTGTCTATGTCCTTGCGGAGATGGGGTCTCCAGAACTGGACGCAGTACTCCAGATGAGGTCTCACCAACTGTCTGTACAGAGGGATAACAACTTCCTGTTTTCTGCTGCTGTTGCCTCTCCCTATGCATCCCAGTATACCCCCAGCCCTCCCTACTGCCTTCTCACATTGCTTGCTAACCTTAAGGTCATCTGATATGATTACCCCCAGGTCCCTTTCCTTTTTTGTTGTTGTTACTACCTCTCCCCCACCATTGTGTATTCTTCCCCTGGGTTCTTGTTTCCCAGGTGCATTATTTTGCACTTCTTTGCATTGAATCCTAGCTGCCATACTTCTGACCATTCCTCCAACCTTGCCAAGTCCCTTCTCATCCTTTCCACGCCTCCTTGTGTATCAACCCTGTTGCAGATCTTTGTGTCATCTGCAAAGAGGCATACTTTTCCTTCCAGTCCCTCTGCAATGTCACTTATGAAGACATTAAAAAGGACTGGACCCAATACTGAACCCTGCAGTACCCCACTAGTAACCCCTCTTTCTTCAGAGTGGACTCCATTTACAATTACCTTTTGTGTCCTGTTCAGCCAATGTTTTACCCAGGCTACCACCCTGGGACCCACTCCCAGGCTGGTTAATTTGACTGTTAATCTTTTGTGTGGGACTGTGTCAAATGCCTTACTAAAGTCTAGGTAGGCCATGTCCACAGCCCCTCCCTGGTCTACTACTTTGGTCACCCAGTCAGAGAAATCTATTAGATTCGTCTGACATGACCTTCCTGCTGTGAACCCATGCTGCCTTGGGTCCTGTGCCCCACTGGCCTCTAGATACTCCACTATTCTTTCCTTCAGAAGTGACTCCATCACGTTCCCTACCACAGAGGTCAGACTGACAGGTCTGTAGTTTCCTGCCTCTGTCTTGGTCCCACTTTTGTGAAGGGGAATCACATCCACCTTCCTCCAGTCCTCGGGTACCACACCATCCTCCCATGATTTATTAAAAAGAGTACCCAGTGGTTTCACTAGTTCCCCCCCTTAATTCTTGTAGAATTCTGGGGTGAATTCCATCAGGCCGCATTGCTTTGTCCACCTTCAGTTTTAGGAGTTCTTGCAGAACCCTTTCTTCTGTGAAAGGACTGGGATCGACTCCATCAAGAGTGCTTCTGTTAATTGGATTAGGCACTTCTCCCTCCTGTTTTGTGAATACTGAGCAGAAATATTCGCTCAGTATCCCTGCTTTTCACTGTCCCCTCTGCCCACCCACCGCTCATTCTATTCAGCCTCACTATCCCTCCCTTTGTCTTTCTACGCTCGCTGATGTACCTATAAAAGGTTTTATCCCCCTTCTTAACCGAGTTGGCTATCTTTTCCTCAGTTTGGGCCTTTGCTATTCTGACTTCCCTCCCTGCTTCCTTCTGCCTTAACTGGTACAGCTCTCTGTCCTGCTCCTTCTGTGTTTCCTTATACTTCCGGAATGCTATCTTTTTCTTCCTGACTTTCACAGCCACCTCTTTTGAGAACCAAGCTCAGGTTCCCTCCTTAGCACTCTACGTTTTAGACTTGGATCCAAACTCTTCAGTTAACCCGAAACTAATTTTAAAGTTTACAGGACTTCAGTCTTCGTCTTCCCTCGCAGCTGTGATGGACAAATCGACTCCCAGCTTTCGTCGGTGCCCTTGTGGGCAGAAGATGTCCCTGACCGAGCCGCACTCCACGTGCATCTACTGCCTTGGGCTTGGTCACGATTCGCAGGCTTGCGAATTGTGCAGCTCTTTCTCGGCTTCGGTCTTGGAGGACCGCACTGCTCGACTTCTTCTTGGGCACCCTGAAAAACGGTATCTGCCGGTCAAGTCGAAGGAGGCCCATTGGGCGGTGTCCGACGGTGGCCTCCACGGAGCAGATGATTGCCCTCAAGGAGGCGGTGGCCCAGGCCGCTCCTTCTTCCTCCTCGGCTGCGGCATTTATCCCGCTCTCTTTGGGCTCCTGTTACACGGCTTTGTTTAAGGAGCGTTGCCAGTCCCTCTCCACCAAGGTAGAAGGGCCATCGGGACATTCCAGTCGGGCCAAGAAGAAGGACTTGGAAGGTAAGTCCCACCGTCGACGTACGTGGGAGCAGGAGAGATCCCCTTCTCCGGACCGTCGACTTTTGACTTCGGTCGAGGTTGCGGCTAAGGCCGCTGGCTTCATGGTGTCTCCGTCAGGTCAGCAGGCCGGGACAACCATTGATGCGGTAGAGATTTTTCTCGACCTGCACGGTTTCTCGACTGGTGATGCCGACAGCCCTACTTCACCGGTTCCCCCGGTGATTACCGAGGACTTACCTGTGCCAGAGTCCCCGGTTAAGGTCCCTGAACCAAAAGAAGGACGGGTTTCCCCCGTTCCCTCTCTGACCCACCCTCGGAAACCCCGAAGGTCTCGGTCCTCTTCCAGGTCCAGCCGGTCCCGCCGACATCGGCGGTCTCGGTCTCAGCACTGTGGAACGCGGCATCGCCACTCATCCTCATTGTCCTCTTCAGAGGATAGGCTCTGGCACAGGTTGCATTAGCGCTACGAGAATTAATGTGGCAGCAGCTCTTATTGTCCGGGAATAAGCAGACTCCGTCACCTTCTCCGGCCATTAAGTGGCTGTCACTGGAGCGGCCGAAACAGCCCCTCGTAGTGGTCGAGGAGCCGACTCCGGCACCAGTTGTTCAGCCGAAGTCGGCTGCTCCGCCTGTTGTGGTGAAACCCCCGTGTCCACAACCAAAAACTGGGGCCCTGACCAAGGATTCTCGGTCGGGTCAGGGCTTGCCCCATAGGTTGTCGGTCACCCTCACTCCCAATCGACCTCTGCAGGTGGAGGGTGGCTCAGGTGCCCGGCAGCTATTTGCAGATTCCTCGGAGTCGGATGACTACTTCTCCCTGTTCTCCAGGCTGCTTGACCTGGAGTCTGCGGGGGGTCATTCAGTGGATGAGAGCCCAGCCTCGTTTTTAGGTTTGTTTCGGCTCATCTCGGAGTCCACTGGGATGCAGCTCGAACCAGTTTCGAAATGGGCCAAGTATCCTCTCGCGGAGATACTGGACTGAGGGGATTCCCCTATGGAGGCCTTACCTGTGGCCAAAGCCATTGTTGGCCCGGCCCTGGAGTTGTGGCAGCGGCCAGCATCTTGTCCCGTGCTTTCGGCCAGGATGGCCCGAAAGTACATAGTCCCTACCGGCTCACTCTCCGGTTTCTCGGAGCACCCCCTCTGCGGAGGGGTTAGTGACCGACATTGTTTTCTGGCGTTCCGGGAACACTCGGGAAATGGACAAACCACCCGATAAGGAATCCAAGAAGCTGGATTACGTGGGGCAGAAGGTTTACGCTTCTTCCTCCCTAAGCCTTCATCAGGCTAGCTCAGCACTTCTGATGGCATATTTCTCACACGCCCTCATGGGCTTCCTGGATGAGGTGATTGTTAATCTCCCGACTGACCTTCAGATGACAGTCAAGCAGGCGCGGGATCAGGGAATGGCGGTGGCAAAACAACAGCTCCAAACTTTGTTGGACATTGGTGATTCTTGTGCCCAATCAGTAGCATCCGCAGTGGCCATACGCCGCAGAGCTTGGCTACGGATCTCCACCTTCACTGTGGACACCCAGCACAAGCTGGCAGACGTTCCCTTCCTGGGCACCAAGTTCGGGCCGGGGATGGAAGGCCATCTCCAGGGGATTGAGAAGTGTAGTGCCACCTTGGACTCTGTCATGTCTGCCCAGAAGGACAAAGGCCGCCAGCAGCAGCGTAAGCCCTTCCTCCCTTCTGCCCCTGCGGCACGTCCGTCCCAGCAGCACCAGCACCAGGGCCAGCAGGCACAAACTTGGCGCCCTAAGGCCAAGTTTGTCGCTTCCTCCAGTAGGAAGCCTGGAGGCAAGGGTCCAGGAGGTCGCTCAGCGGGCCCTTCCTCCAAGCCTGCCCAGTGTTGGGTTGAGGGGTGTTGCCCCCAACCTCGTCACTCCTCCTCAGGTTCCTTCTGTGGGGGGATGGCTCCGCCACTTCCTTTTCACCTGGTCCGCTATCACCACGGACCGCTGGGTGCTAGAAGTGGTGGGCAGGGGTCTGCCTCTGGAATTCGAGCAGTTCCCTCCCTATCGAAGCATCGCCCCACGGGGGGCAACATGGTCCGCAGCCTCTCTGTTGGCTCGTTGAGCCAACATTGCCTTGCTCCTCCAGAAGGAGGTGATCAGCAAGGTGGCGGATCCTCCTCCAGACCCAGGGTTTGTGTCCAGGTATTTCCTGGTCCCAAACGGACGGGGGATGGGTGCCCCATTCTCGAACTCCACATGACCTGGAACAAAAGTTCCTAGGGAGCGCACCTTCAGGATGGTCACTCTGGCTCAGATCATTCCATCCTTGGAACTAGGCGTGTGGTTTTGTTCTCTGGACCTTCAGGACGCGTTCTTTCATGTCCCAATCCATCCGTCTCATCAACTATTCCTCCGCTTTCGAGCAGAAGGATCTCTTTATGAGTTCCAGGCCATGCCCTTCGGCCTCTCTCCCGCTCCCAGGGTCTTCACCAAATACATGGCAGTGGTGACAGCATTCCTGCGGCGCCGAGGGGTCCGGTTGTACCCTTACCTGGATGACTGGCTGATTGCAGGCCCCTCCAGGTTGGAGGTGGAGCGGCCCAGTGATCTGGCCCTCCAGGTCTGCTCTCAGATTGGCCTTCTCATCAACGAGGCCAAGTCGGAACTCGTGCCATCACAGGTGATTCAGTTCATCCAGACAGAGCTCGACTCTTTTCGAGCCAGAGCCCGGCTTCTGGCAGACAGGGCTGAGGTCCTTTCCTCCTCTGCCCAGTCATTTCTGGTTGGGCAATTGCACCCTGACTGGGAATTTCTGCACCTTCTGGGCCTCATGGCGGCCTGCACCAGCTCCCCTCAGGAGTTTTGATGCCACATCAACCTGCTGGAGCTTTGAGCAGTACGACTAGCCCTCACCGCCTTCACTCAGTTTGTACGGGGTCAGGTGGTCCAGACGGACAACACCATGACCATGTACTACCTCAACCGACAGGGCAGGACGTACTCCTTGCCCCTGTCCAAGGAGGATCTCCTAGCCATTCATGTGGCAGGAGCCTTCAACAGTCTGGCCGATGCCCTCAGCCAGATAGGCGCTGCATCTCATGGGTGGTTTCTCCTGCCGGAGGTAGTACAAGATCTGTTCCCCCACTGGGGCACCCCTCAGGTGGACCTGTTCACCTCCAGGGAGAATGCGAAGCTGAGGCTGTTTCACGCCCGCCCCCCTCAGCAGGGCTCGTTACAGGGGGATGCCTTCTCGAGGCCATGGACCCCGGGCCTCTTCTACACCTTTCCTCTGTTTCCCGTGATCCACAAGGTGCTTCTCAAGGCGAAGAGGGACATGGTGCAGGTGATTCTGGTAGCCCCAGACTGACCCCGCCAGTTCTGGTATCCAGATCTCCTCAGCCTCAGCTCCTGGCTCCTGAGGCGGCTTCCCTGCCTGGACCTTATCTCAGTCAACAAGGGGAAGGTACTCCATCCGGACCTTCAGTCCCTGCACCTGATGGCCTGGTTCCTGAGCGGCTAGAGTTCCAGGCCTTGGGTCTTTTCAACGAGGTCCTTAACGTCATTGAGGTGTCCCGTAAGGAGTCGACCAGAAAATGCTATGCCTTCAAATGGAAGAGATTCTCCATTTGATGTCAGGACAAGGGATTGGACCCTTCTTCCTGTTCCTTGCCTAGCATTCTGGACTACCTGTGGTCCCTTTCTCAGCTAGGGCTTCGGTCAACGACCCTTAAGGTGCACCTAGCAGCTATCTCTGCTTACCGGGCATGGGCCGGCAAGCAGTCAGTGGTGTAGGAGAAGGTGGTAGGCCGCTTTTTCAAAGGTCTTGATCACATATCCCCTCCAGTGCGAGAACCTCCACCTCCGCGGGATCTACTGCTGGTATTACAGCTCATGGGCAAGCCATTCGAACCGATGCATAGGTGTGACATTTCTCACCTGTCGTAGAAGACTGCCTTCTTGGTGGCTATTAAGTCAGCCAGAAGGATGGGAGAGCTCCAGGCGCTTTCCATCGAGTTTCTTTATCTGGTCTTCCATAGGAACAAGGTTGTCCTGCACCTGCACCCGAAATTCCTTCCGAAGGTGGTGTCGGAGTTTCACCTTAACTAGGTGTTGACTCTGCCGGTGTTCTACCACAATCACACCTCGGAGGCCGAATTTAGGTTCCATACTTTGCACCCTAGAAGAGCGCTCTCTTATTATAAGGAGTGGACGGCCGAAGTTCGGGGAGAGGTTTCGCCAGCTGTTTGTCACCTACGCTGAAGCCGCACCTGGCAGACCTGCAGCCAAGCTGACGATAGGCAGGTGGGTCACCTCCTGCATAGATCTCTGCTATAGGTTGGCGGACATGGAGCCTCCCAAAGGAATAAGAGCTCATTCTACCTGCCATACCGCTGCTTCGGTGGCTGCTTCTAGGGACGTCCCTATCCAGGAAATCTGCAGGGCTGCTATCTGGAAGTCAGCACACACCTTTATTTCCCATTACCACATCGAACTAGATTCACGCTGGGATCCTGGTTTTGGGATCTCGGTTCTCCAGTCCTTATTCCCTAAGTAGGGTGTGTGCGTCTTGCCTCCCTCCTCCTCGAGAACTGCTAGAAGTCTGCCAATAAGTGTGGATTGAACAACATATCCACGTCCCTATAAATACAGGTTACTCACCTGTAACAGGAGTTCTAGGAGTGGTATATGTTGTTCATCCACACGACCCACCCGGCCTCCCTGGCTTCGACGCGCAACCTGGCTTTCAGTGGGCTAGATCTGGCATCATGGAGCGGAGCCGAGGGTTTTACCACCTGCCGGGTGGGTGGGAGGAGCCAGCTTGAAGACCTTCCAGCAACATTTAAAGCGCCAAGGAACCTGCCAATAAGTGTGGATGAACAACATATACCACTCCTAGAACTCCTGTTACAGGTGAGTAACCTGTATTTTCTTCCTAGGCTTAATGGTGCTGAAAAAAGATAAAAAGAGGAGGTTGTGAGGACATTCAGCAGTGGCAGCATATCCCAAATATTATTACAAAAGCAGGAAAAAGCGAAGCTCCATGTAGAAGCAGGCCATATGAGTGGGGATTTACAAGAAGGTGGGGAGGGGTGAAAGGAAGGGAGAAAGTAAAGGGGAAGACCGTGAGATAATGGAAGGTTAAGCATGACCAACACTGTTACTTAAGCAATGGCATAATCTCAAAACTATCATTTAATCCTGGCACTTTTAATGCCCTCAGCTGGCATATTCAAAATGCCTCCCTATGTAAAATCTTGTTATCCAAATTACTCCCCCCCCGGTCACGTTCTCTATCGCAGAGAACTGGAAACTGTGGCCTATGTTGGTATGACTTGCCCTACATGTCTGAACAAGGGATTCTCCCAAGTGCCCTCCTGATGTCACTAAGGTGTTCACCCACCCTTTTGTTTAAACAGTCTTGTAGTTTTTTCCCCACCGACAAAAATTGCCTGGCATTCCCATTTAGCCAAACCGATAACCTCTGTACTTGAACAGTTAATAAACTGTCTACTTTCAAAAGTTTTAGCTGCATTAACTGATGAGAAATCTGATCTTTTTTGAACCACTTCATGAAACGTACAGTGCCCGCGTTGGTGACGGCCTTTGTGTTGAGGTGGTAACCACCATGCAAGTGGTCTCCAAACAGGCTACAAAGAATGTACAAGATGGTCTGCAAGGTTTTTTCTTGTTTTATAAACCATGCGAGGTGGTTCATCTATTTACCTTCCCTTCCAGTAAGGGCTCTGTGGCAATTCGATGCCAATTTCTGTTGCTAATATCACAGATTGCTCCAGACATGGGGCAGTAAGTGGTAATGAAAAGTAAGGCCAATATCTCTCCCAATATTTCTATTTGAATACTACAATAAACCGGAATGTTGAGTGTCCCTTACCACCCCAATGAGTAACTCTGCTATAACCCCTAGACTCAGATCTAGCGTACATATCTTCAAAACATTGCTGATAGTCAGACGTCACTTCAGTTACATTTTAGTCTCATAAACTGAGACTTGGGGATGTTTCTGATAGTGTGGCGAGGATGTCATCTTGAGGCATGCAAAATGGGATTCAATCTGTTGGTTTTCGGAATAGGTCAGTTTTAATAGTACCATCGTGATTCTTTTTTATACATATATTGAAGAAATTAACTTCGTTCACGTCTGCATGCAGTAAAAAACGCAGATTAGGGTTTGAATGATGCAAATACTGGAGATTGCTTCAGCTCCTCGACTGTTCCTTTCCACACCATCAGGACATCTTCAATATATCTTCTCCACAGGTCAATATAGTCAAAAAAATGTTTTTCTCCTGGGCATAAATATTCTCCCTTTCCCATCGTCCCAAATAAAAGTTTTCTTAATTGGGTGCAGATGTGGCCCCCATGGCTGTAGCTTTTATTTCATGATAGTATTTCCCTTGAAAAATGAAGGCATTACAATTTAAAAACAAATTCAAATTAAGCTACAATAACCTTTTCATGCATCCCACACAGATCAGTAGCAGTATCCAACCATGTATGTACTGCCTCAAGTCCACCCTCATGTGGAATACTGGTGTAAAGTGACTCAACGTCCATTGAGACAAGGAGCCCCTCTGGATCTAGCTGGATGTCCCCTAGTTTCCGTAATACTTCATAGTGTACCTCACATATAAAGCCAGGGTAACCACAATATCCTTACTATAAGCATCTGCATATTGTGAAAGGGGCTCTGTTAAGGAGCCAGTGCCCACTGCTGTTGATCTGCCTGGGGGCATACCAAGCTTTCATGGATCTCCGGCAGCACATACATGGTTGGTCACACCGGGTGGTCCATCTTCACATTCTCCCTCAGGAATCCGTCTAGTTCTGTGTAACCCTCAGTGTCATTCTCTCTCAGGAACCTGTCTAGTCCTGTGTTACCCCTACTCATGCTGTGTAACCCTCAGTGCTATTCTCCCTCAGGAATCTGTCTAGTCCTGTGTTGCCGCTACTCATGCTGTGTAACCCTCAATGTCCTTCTCCCTCAGGAATCTGCCTAGTCCTGTGTTACCCCTCCCTATTCATGCTGTGTAACCCTCAATGCCACCCTCCCTCAGGAATCTGCCTAGTCCTATGTTACCCCTACTCACGCTGTCTAACCCTCAGTGCCGTTCTCTCTCAGGAACCTGTCTAGTCCATTGTTAACCTATTCATGCTGTGTAACCCTCAATGCCATTCTCCCTCAGGAATCTGTCTAGTCCTGTGTTATCCCTACTCATGCCGTGTAACCCTCAATGTCATTATCCCTCAGGAATCTGTCTAGTCCTGTTACCCCTACTCATGCTGTGTAACCCTCAATGTCATTCTCCCTCAGGAATCTTAGTCCAGTGTTGTTGCTATTATTCATTTATTTGTAAACTACTTTTGAGCACTAGTGTTACGCTGTCTCATGTTGTGTAACCTTTAGCGCCATTCATACCTCTCAACCTCCTGCCTTGCAAATCAGGGATAGGGCTTAAAAAAATCAGGGACAGATGACCAAAATCAGGGACAAATCTTAAAAAATTATAGTACCAAATTAAGAACCCTCCTACACTGTGCAGTTTAATGTAAAAAGCATTTTCTGATGGATAACTAGGCTTTCACACTAATGTCTGATAGTATTTTTTGCTTTAAATCACTACTTTTCAGTGGGGGACGTGCAAATTTTAGGAGGGACAGAGGGAATTTTTGAGGCAAAATCAGGGACAGTTGAGAGGTATGGCGCCATTCTCCCTCCGGAGCCCTGCTTTGAAAACCTGAACAGTGATAGCTTCCACAAGCTCACCGGGTAGGCTACTCCACATGCTAACTACCCTCTCTCTGAGGTACTGCTTTCAAGTGTTTCTGCTTATCCTGTGTTATGACTCTGATGTTGTTCTATCAAAACTGTCCCTTGCTGGGGATTTTCACTCCCTGTAGTGTATGTTGCATTATTCTCTCGGGGTCGTGCCTGAAGTATAGGTACTTGTTTGCCTGGTGCACCCACCCGGTAAACAAAAACTAAATAAATAACCACACACACAAACATACGCACACATAGACAGCATGTCATCTAGTTCTACTTGCAATCGAAAACGCGTTCGACTTCCAAAGCCGGTACAACAGAGCCTGCGCATTATAAATATTTGCCTCTTTTAAAGAGCAGCAGAACTTTGAAAAACATAGTATTTGGACACAGTCTAACTTGTATTTCACATGAGCTCTGTATTTTTTCCCTGGGTCATAGTCATGAACAGATACTCTCTGTTCCTGAAGAGTTCATCATCTCCTGTTCCTTATTTCCCACCTGATTTCATAATACTTTGCTTGTGACATCACAATCATTCCCGTAGCAATATACTGATGTCACAACAGGGGATTATGACCTCATGTGAAGAATAAGCTGCAGGGCATATTATCTCTAAAGGATAAAGATCTGTTTTTTTTGTGCAGATTTCATCCTTAAAATAAGGGGGAGGTGAAATCTGTAGACAGTTTATGGAAAAAAGGTGAATTATGTCTAAATATTATGTTTTCAAAAATTTTCCAAAAGGCAGCAGCTCCTTAAAGTGAATTTCCGACCAAAATGCATAAAGTATTGGCTTCAGAATTAATACATTATGCGAAGTGAGCAAGTTTCGCAAACAATAATTATTTTTTTTTAACCTCACTCTCCTAAGTGAATGAAGGGATCATAGCTGGTCTCCGTAGCCACCACCAGGTGATCCCTTTCAGCTTCCTAGTATGCCTGCTCCACCCCTGTGCTCTGTGTTTTTGTGACGTGAGCAGGGAGATCGTGGGGACAAGCCCTATGCAAGTCTATGGAGCATTTTTTAAAAGCGGTTTTATACAGCTTTAAGGAATCTGAGAGGGCAATGAAAGCCACCGCTCTGGTAATAGGAATTCTGTTATAAAACCACCCTAGATTCCTGACTCCCTACACTATTACTGTCTTGGTGTCCTACGGTACTTATACCTCATAGTTTCTACTTGTTTTACCACCCCTTTCCTACCCACCTATTACACATCCCCCCCCCACCTCACACACACACTTTCTGCCCGTGAGGTCTTACTACCTCACTCCTTCTTACCTACTTGCTCCCTCTTTGATGTTATATTCTTTGTGTTATAGCCAGTTCTGTAGAATAGAGTTGATGCCTAAATTGATAATCAGCAGTTGTTGTGCTTTGATATGTGAAATGTCTGTATTGTCTCCTGGTTACACCAATTGCTGAAACAGTTATCCGTTTTTACTATATTCTTAAATGCTATAGTGTAATATGCACTTACTTTCACTTCTGATATGAAGTACATCGGAATGTTTCTTCCGTCACCTCAAATTGTTATCCATTTTAATTGTATCCCTATTGTGTTGTACTCCTATACTGTATCATCACTGTTTTTTCCTGTTGATGTTGTAACCTCCCAGGTCGTGCATGAAAATAGTCACTTTTGTGTCTAGTGCACTTACTCAGTTATCAAAAACTAAATAAAATTAAAAAAAATTGTCTGGTAAAAATGTTTCTAATTGGCAAAAGCGAACAGGAAAAAATACTGAAGATATAAAAAGCAGTAAATTGTTAGTATTCATTTTAAGGCAGTACAGTAGTCCTTTAAGACAGTTCTTTTAGACAGTACTTCTTTAAGTATCAGTTAGTAGCCTGTTCTCCACAAACAAGGAAAATGTAAGGTGTTAAATCAGTAGGTGTTATTACATTCGGCTCCTTCTGTGGAGCGTGCTCTTCCCATAGGCGGCATCACACATGACGCCTGGTAGCCATCTTAAATAGTCTTGGCACTACTTTCAAAGGTAGGCACTGTATCTATTATATTTTTTAAATTCTACAAAAAGGGAAAGGATCATATATTGGTTCTGTGGAGACGTCAGTCCGATCCCTTCCACTTCCTGGAGTAATGTCCCCACCTCTGTGCATAGATGTTTATGACGGTCTAGTTTGTAGAACATGGGAGTGCACTTCATAAAAGTAAATAGGGTCTTTTTTTTTCCATGTACCATTTTTTTAATATTTTACAGGGCCGTTTACTTCCAATCAAAACCATCATTCACCTGACAAGGCTTTCTCATCTCCCTCTGCGATTCGCCGTCCTGATTCTTCAGACCCCTGGCTAAGGGGTGGCATTCAGGTGCACAGCCCGGATTTTATGACTACCCCCATTAACTGGCTTGTCTAACATGGCTGCCACTTGCAGTGCCAGCGGCCCTGGCTTAGGTACAAGCCCGTGGCATTGGGGGTTGTCTGGAAGGAGAAAGAGCAAGTGTCCTAGAGGGAGTTGGACTTCACTGCTGTACTGCCACCTAGGTGTCCAGGGGTGGTGTTACAGGCCAGAGTAGCATGTGAGGGAGGATGTTTTCTGGTTCTGCCAGACACCACACAGTAGCATGAGCGTGTGCATGAAATCCTCACTGCCTACATTCTCAGAGTGTTGGGAAGAAAAAGGTGGGGCATGGCCCTAGGAAAGACTTGAACAGTTGGTCTCCACCAAGAGCACTGAAATTTGGAGTGTCCAGAGCAGGGTGGGACTAATCATTTTGTGAGCTGGTGGCCAGTTTGGTCATTAGCTTTCAAAATCTGTTAGCCAAATCAGTAGTTTTACTGGCCATCACGTTTTAAAGGCTCAAAAATCAGTTCAGAGGCAAGTAGTCAGTTGGATGTAATGTTCACAATCTGGTAGCCAGACCAGTTTGTTTAGTAGCCATTGGCCACCTGGTACCTGATTTGTCCCACCCTGGTCCAGAGGGGTATAGTGTGTGCCCCGAAAGCCCCACCGCGAGGGGTAGGTGACAGGGCAGCTGGGAAGGATAGAGGTGGGAGGTTACCACAGGGCCTGATGGGCAGGGATCTGTGATCAGGGGTGAAGGCAATTAAACAAAATAAAAATTCCCTATGTTTCCCTAAATCTCCCTCAATCTTGTTAAAAGCAATATTATTTGTTAGTCAACCATGTAGTTTTTTTCTGCAGTGTATTTTGGGTAAACACATCAGTTTACATAATTTCATATTGATTTTCTTTCATTACTGAACTAAGTTTCTAAAAGATTCCACCAGCCTGCCGGCACAGTGATTGGGCTTCCGCTCGCAACGCCAATGACCAGAGTTCAGGAACGGACTCTGGAGTCGGGAGGGCCGGCCAGGGGGATCAGGGTTGAGCGTCCTGGTGACGGCTCTCCTCCAGGGGGAGGGGGTGTCGAGTGTCTTGACGCATAGAATGACCCCTGGTGGAGGCCAGAGGTGCTTCTGGTCTCCGGCGCCTACACAGTTGGAGGCAGGAATGGACACTGGCGGTCATGCCCTCACGTTATTGCACGTCCCACTTCCTGGGGAGCTTCAATGGAAAAAAATCTTGGGCTGGCAGGATGATGGCCACCTGTGGTACCTGTCCTGCTTCACCACCTGTGGCACCATCTGTGACAAAGACCATCTTCCATGGGGGGGGATGGGCCCCCTTCTGGCGGCCCCGCCCTGGGGGGGTAAACCAGGGTGTAATGCCGGAGCGGAAGCATCCCGGGATTAGATCCCGTTGTCTGTCGGGTGATTGGGTCCTCCTCACACAACCCTGCTCTGGGGAGCAATTCAGTCTGTGCCCTAGTGGGGTGTTCGCGGGGTGGGGAGTGGCAGGGCTGGGCATGTGGGTGGGCAGATGGTGACTGGCCCGGGCCAAAAGGAGCATAATAAAAGTTTTTAAAAGTACCACTGTTGTGCCATGCCTGCCATGAAAAGATTATTTTGGTACAGTGCTGTGCTGCTAACCATTCAGAAACATGAGGCAGCACCATCCTGATACATCTGCAGTATAAATCTACTATGCTCACTCAACAGGTAACCTCAGTGGAAGGGATTTTTAAAAACTGCATGTGGTGGCCATCTTTACTGACTTGAGCCATTAATTATAAAATTAGCTAGAGAAGCTGTTTTAAGAATATCTGAGCACATTAAATATACAGTGAGGATGAATCTAAGGATGTCAGAAATACATTCTTGCTTTAAAAAAAAAAACTAAGATGAAATGTGTTGCTGATTAACAAATAAGGCTGCTTTAACCTTCCTCAGTCTTGCCTTTTCCCCCAGTTGTTTAACCAGGAGTTGGAGGTGCAACCTAGGAGCTCAGGGAAGTTAAGTGACTTGCTCAGGGTCACACAGTATGCAAGTAGGGGCTGTGGGATTCAAACCCAGGTCTACAGATTTGCAGCTCAGAGCCTTAAACCACTGCTTGACTTCCCCATGCTCACCCAGTGGCTGTTGCTACAGTTCGCTGTTTGCAACGCACTTTAGGATACAAGGGGATTAAAGAGTCTGTATAAAATTGAATTCATTTGCTGTGTTCAACTAAGGGATTAAAGACCCAAGAAAGGGCTGTAGACAGGACCACATGCTGACTGGAATTGGGGGAAGGGGGCGTTTGGTGCTCACTGTTGCTTTAAATCCCTTTACTTTTATCTTGGTGTTTAATAATCTGTCAGCCTGTTGACAGGACTGGTATTATTTTATAAGTACCAGGAAGGAATCACTCAACCCTGCAATAACATCAAGTAATTTCCGAAGTAACAGGATTCCTGTGTGCTCTGGAAAATCCCGCTAATGTTAGGAACCAACTCTTTCATGCTGGCTGAGTTTGAGCAGCAGCACTTTAATCCCACTGGTGTCTGCGGCAGATCTGCTTAATCAGAGTTTTTCTCTGCATTTGTGTGCAGTAAGGTGATTTTTTTCTGTGTGATGAATTCATGGCAGCTACAAGGCAAGGGAATGCCAGTGCTGGTTACAGGTGAGAGATTAACAGTGCTACAGACAGAAGTCTTCTGTTTAAGCACAAGCAGGATATAGTGTTGACAGGAGCGAGTTCAGAACTTTTTACTATTTAATGAGTTAAATGGTGGGGAACAGGTGAGGGATCACTAACACAAGTTGAATTCCCAGGTGATGGAATGGAGAGGGATTGATTAAACAGGGTATTGGCGGTGGTAGGCAAGAGACCAGAAACACTTGCATTTGGTGGTGGTGTAAAGATGAGTGATCGAGAACACAGGGTGAATTCACTGGTGGTAGAAGGGGAGAGCAAATTAAATGGTGGTGGAAGGTGAGAGATCGACAACTTGGGGTGAATTCAGTGTTGGTGTGTAAAGCCGAGAGATCCACAACACAGTGAATTCAGTGGTGGCGGAATCGCAGAGCTTGACAACACTGGGTGAATCAGGTGGTGGTGGAAAGGGAGAGATAGACAACACCAGGTGAATTCAGTGGTGGTAGAAAGGGAGAGGTCGACAACACCGGGTGGATTCAGTGGTGGTGTAAAGGTGAGAGATCGATAGTAGTGACAGAATTAAGCGCTGGTGGAAGAGGAGAGATTGACAACACCGGGTAAATACAGTGGTGGCAGAATGGGGCAGATCACCAGCAGTGACTGAATTCAGTAGTGGTGGAAGGGAAGGGATCTATAACATAGGTTGAATTTAGTGGTGGTGGGACCAATGGACAACACTGGTTGAGTTCAGTGATGATGGAAGTGGAGGGATGGTCGACACAGGATGAATTCAGTGGTGGTTGAGGGCGAGAGATCCACAACACGGTGAATTCAGTGGAGGTGGAGGGGGTTCAGACCCACAACACTGGGTGAATTCAGTGGTGGTGGAAGCAGACAGACGCACAGCACTGGGTGAATTTAGTGGTGGTGGAAGGGGACAGATGCACAATACCGGGTGAATTCAGTGGTGGTGGAGGGCAAGAGATCCACAACATGGTGAATTCAGTGGTGGTGAAAGGGGGCAGATCCACAACACCGGGTGAATTCAGTGTGGTGGAAGGGGGCAGACCCAAAACACTGGGTGAATTCAGTGGTGGTGGAAGTGGACAGACCCACAACACCAGGTGAATTCAGTGGTGGTGGAAAGGGACAGATCCACATCACAGGGTGAATTCAGTGGTGGTGGAAAGGGACAGGCCCACATCACAGGGTGAATTCAGTGATGGTGGAAAGGGACAGACCCACAACACCAGGTGAATTCAGTGGTGGTGGAAAGGGACAGACCCACAACACCAGGTGAATTCAGTGGTGGTGGAAAGGGACAGATCCACATCACAGGGTGAATTCAGTGGTGGAGGAAGGAGACAGATTCACAGCACCGGGTGAATTCAGTGTGGTGGAAGGGGGCAGACCCGCAACACTGGGTGAATTCAGTGGTGGTGGAAGGGGACAGACTTGCAACACTGGGTGAATTCATTGATGGTGGAAGGGGCAGATCCCCAACAGCAAGTGAATTCCATGGTGGTGGAAGGGGACAGACCCACAGCATAGGATGAATTCAGTGGTGGTGGAAGGGGTTCAGACCCACAACACTGGGTGAATTTAGTGGTGGTGGAGGATGAGAGATCCACAACATGGTGAATTCAGTGGTGGTGAAAGGGGGCAGACCTGCAACACTGGGTGAATTCAGTGGTGGTGGAAGGGGGCAGACCCACAACACGGTGAGTTCAGTGGTGGTAGAAAGGGACAGACTTGCAACACTGGGTGACTTCATTGATGATGGAAGGGGCATATCTCCAACAGCAAGTGAATTCCATTGTCGTGGAAGGGGACAGACGCGCAACAACGGGTGACGTCAGTTGTGAAAGGTGAGAGATTCACAACACAGAGTAAATTCAGTCATGTTGGATGGGGTCTGATCTGCAACACAGGGTGAATTCAGTGGTGGAGGGAAGGTGGGTGTTGGCTGCACTGGAGAATGAATAGTGTTTAGCACAGTCCTGCTGAGGTACTGCGTGGGTAGGTGCAGTGCAGGTTTACCTGCCCTGTGAGGAATTTAGTTCTGAGGAAAGAGACTGGTGACTGCATTGGACACTGAGCCCTCTGTTAATCCAGTTACTGGGTACATGGGGCTGGAGGGGTGGAACGCTGTATCTTTAACTACTAGGACTGCCATTCTTGTAACCTTTGGCCCCTTGATGCTGTTTTAATACTTTAACTGGTAGGACTGCAGTTCTTACATCATTTGGTCCCATTGACACATTTTTAATATTTTAGAGGGTCACTGGGGTCAAATGAAAGCCACAGCTCCAGTAACAGGCTCTTAATAGTTGAGCTGTGGCTTTGGTTTGACCCCAGTGGCCCTCTAAAATAAAAAAAAAAGTATTTCAAACTCCATTCCCATTGTAATCAATGGAGCGCGAGCACATGCTCTGCAAACTCCCACATCTCAAAACGTGGGAGCACGGGGGCAGAGCTGACTTCCAGCAGTACCAGGATGGGGAATGGATCATAAAGTATGCAGGCAACTAAAAAGTCTTCAAAGTGGACTGTTTCAATCCAGAGTAGGTAAGCTTGCATGTGGTTGCTCAATTAAAGCACTGATGTTATGTTGACTATTTATTGTTACTTAAGACCACCTCTGGGGCTGGGTGGGGTGGAGGAGCGAGCTCCCAGTAGGGGGCTAGCTTCTGAGCAGACACGATAGACCATGGGTCCTATTCTGCTGGCTTTTACTATGATAATCTCTGGTTGAAATGTTACAGAGCTGTTACTGAGTAATTATAAATGGTTATTACACGTATGATAGGTCAAGAATGGTATATCAGGGTTGCCGGGTTAAGAACCCGGTTTCTGCAAAATATGGGAAACTGTAAGTTAAAATCATAGTTATGAAGTATCTACGTAGGTCTCCCTTCTTGGGAGGAGGCAGTATAGCACAGTGGTTTAAGGCTCCAAGCTGAAACCTGGAGACCTGGGTTTGAATCCCACAGCCCCCACCTGCATACTGCGTGACCCTGAGCAAGTCACTTAACTTCCTTGTGCTCCCAGGTTGCACCTGGAAACAAGCTTCGGCTTAGTGTGCCTTTCCTGGTTAAACAAGTTCCCCTTTCTTGTTCTGTTCTGCCAGAGTGAAACAGAGGGGAAACCTTTATTGCTCGGAAGAGATAAGGGGAGGGACTGAGAGGATGATCCTAGATGTAAGAAAAAGAGAACAAAGTAGCTATGTAATCATACCAATGAAACTGTCTTTGTATAACTGTAAATGAACTTTGACCTATAATAATAAAGAAGTAAAAAAAAAAACAGGCACCAGAACTGATGCTCTTTAAGGCTTTAGTGAGAGGCTGGGAGAGATGCATGGAACCCAAACCCTTGGGGCATTTGTTTGTTCCCTCCCTGCATCCTTTTTAATTTGTTTTTTCAAGTCACAGTTTATGCCTTCTCTCTGTCTCCAGTGCCCAGCTCCTTCAGAACCCTCAGGCACCATCCTACCGGCTCCCACCTACCTCGTGCGCTATCCTCCATGGTGCTTCGTTCCCCCGGTGGAAAGCAAGGTAGAGGTGATATACCCTCCCCAATCATGCACATCCTCGGCGCAACGAGAAAGTGAGGCCAATCCCGGATGTACTGGAGCTCTTTTTCTCCCAACCCCCGAAGGATGCCATTGTGCAAAGGGGACCAATGTACACAGTGGTGATCTCTGTCTGGCCTCCCTCCCTCACGGTGCTGTTCTGCCAGGCAGGTGGCAGTGTTCCAGCGAAGATGGTGTCCCTCCCTCTCTGGAGGAGGAGAGTATCGTTGAGGACATGCTGTCCTCCTCTCCTGTTTTGGCCCATGAGGACCAGGCTGGTTCTTGATTCTGGGTCACTGGCATTGCAAGCAGTAGCGCTACCACTGTGCTGACTGTCCGGCCTCCCTGCATCTTTTTTTTTGCTCCCTCACAGCTCCGGGCCGGCCTCTCCTTCAGGCCACCCATGCCCTTCGTGCCGCACTGCCTCACATCAGCCACCTCTTCACCCCATATTGCAGCCCCCAGGGTAACTCCCGGACGTAACCCTTCGCCAGGTGGGTCCCTCTCCTCCAAGGGGGAAGGCACTGGTGGGGCGGCCAGCGCAATACTTGCCCTGCGTGCTGCTGGGATGGTACGTGCACTGTCCTTGGACTTGCGGCAACAGGAGCTGGTGACAGTCATCCGGTCAGCTATAGGGCTCTTTTCCCGTTTTCTCCCAAGGGGGCATGGTGTGTCACTAACGTAAGGCTGACGCCAATGTTCACTACACCCCCTTGGTGAATGGGACCCCGTGCATTGCCGTTTCCCCAGCCTCCGCTAGGGGTCAGCAATCACCGGGTCATGTTCCCACCTTCCCCTCAAGAGAAGGCAAGTCATCAACCAACGCTCAAGACTTCTCTCCCCGGCCGGCCCTCCAGCACCTGAGTCCATTCCTGAACCCGGGCCACTGGTGTCGCAAGTGGAAATCCAACCGCTGCGCCGACGGGCCGGTGTCCTGCATCCTTTTTAATGATCCTAGCTACACACTGCTTCCTCTGTCTGCTAACTCAGAACATGCTAAATGTCTGACAGTTAAAACAGCAGTATCTGTTTGTGGGAAAGAAATTATTTTTTGCTACCCTCCCCGTCCCTGGAGTGGATTCAGCGGAATGCTGCCATCCACCCCAGTTCCATCACCCCAGCTTTCTGCTGGGAATTACAGTCGTGCTTCAACTGCGTGGCCTGGGTGCTCACTGGGTGTGGGGCCTTAAGACCGCTGGAGATGACCAGCTGAGCCAGTGACTGCCCTTTTTCCACCTTTTCTCTCCCAGGGGGAGCGGAAATGCAATGCCGCCCAAAGACTGTCCTGCAGATGCTTTCCATACGCAGCAGCCGCCATCCCCCTTTGCCCCAGACATGATGGTCCCTAGCTGCCTTCCCCCCAGCCATCATGGGGGAGACGGTCAGTCCTTTCCCTCCCGGACCAGGCCCCCAACAACCTGGGTCTGCTCCCAAGCCCGGGTTGCTGATGTGGCGATTCCGGTGTCCAGTGCCTCATCCCTCTGCGCCACTGGGCCGGTCTAGCAGAAAGAAAACGTCGTCATATATTTGTTTAGCATTCTAAAATGGATAGGAGAAACCCTGGAAGCTGATTGGCCAACTCAGTCTTTGACCTGTGTCCATATCTTAGTATATCTGGGGCAGTATAGTGCAGTGGTTTAAGGCTCTGAGCTGCAAATCTGGTGATATCCAGCAGACCAGACCTGGGTTTGAATCCCACAGCTTCCACTTGCATACTGTGTGACCCTGAGCAAGTCACTTAACTTCCCTGTGCTCCCAGGTCGCTCCTGTAAAAAAGCTTTCAGCTTAGTGTGCTACTCCTGGTTAAACAACTAAAAAAAAATCATCCTGGTTCAAAACTGATTATCAAGACGTGCCCTTTCCTTATTTTTTTTTTTAATTTCATCTTTATTAAAAATTTCAACATTTACACACAAATAAAAACTCACAAACTTTCAACAGGCAGTAACACTTACATTTCCTGCACATTGTGGCTTAAAGATTAAAAACAGTACTTAAAGTAAGGTACCCTTCCTTTGAGGGGGTTTTCATTAATTTCCACAGGTCCACTTAGATAATTTAATCAGTATTGTACTCATTAATTAGAGGTGTAGCTCTAACGTCTCGACATCCTGGATATCAGTGCATCAAATTAGTTTAATTTTTATCACTTAATTACTTGGTTATACCATTTTATAAGCTAATTTTCTTAGTGAAATATGTTAACGAGTGTTAAATTAAGATTTCGGGTGTCTATACCCCTCTCAAATCATACCCAGCTTGATAGGGTAAATTTACCAGCTTGTATCACCTTCCCCTATTCTGATAAAGTGAGAGATCCTAACTCTTCAGTGTCCCTCTATGTCTCATCCCCTTCAGTGGGACAGCATGTTTTAAATGAGGTACTAAGGAGTAATTCTGTCCTCTAAATAAGAGGGAGGTGATGTCTGTGGTATCCGCACATATAGGGTACTCAGGTTCTCCCCTTTTTTAGCCGCTGACAGAAATCAAAGAGGGCTGTTTAGTTATAGGTAGAATACCATAGTATGAAAGGGATTTCTTCTGGATCCCTTCAGGGGACAAAGGAATCATCTTTGAGCATGTAATACAATTTCCATTAGGCCCATCTAGAGGCAAAAATCTCATCTTTTTCATTTAGGTTATAGGTTATCCATTCTAATTGGTAGATTTGTTTAGTAATAGGCCACCAATCTTGTATTGTGGGAATCTTTGTAGTCTACCAGGTCCTGGTGATCCCCTTTTTTGGCAGCTGTTATGAGTAAATGTATGAGATATTTAGTGGAGGGGGCTTTGTATTCCCTAGGGAGCGTGAGAAAGAGGTACAGTTCTTTGGTTAATAAAAGTTGGGGGCCAAACAGTTCCTGCAGTTGGATTTGCTGTTGCATAAAATATGGCTGAATGGAGGGGCAGGACCACATCACATGAGTGTAAGTTGCTCTAATTTCACCACACAGTCGCCAGCACGCTGCCGAACCATTGGGAGAGTAGTGACTTGTTACCACTGGGGTTCTAAAGTACCTGATGAGATTCTTCCAGGTGTATTCCCGCCACTGGTAGGAGATGGTTACCCGAGCTGCATCACAGCAGGCTCACCGCCAATCCTCCTGTGAGAGGTGGCAGCCAGTCTCCTCCTGTCATTGCAGTTGAATACTTTCTACTGTGTATGCCCCCTGAGAGTTCAGTGCTCGATAGTATACTGATATTAGGTGGGTACTATCCGGGGAAGAATTAAGATATATCTGAGCACGTAGGAGGGGAGGGTATCTCTCTACTGTCGGGGCTCCTAAGGGTAGGCCTCGTACAAAACGTCAAAGTTGTAAGTATTGGTAAAAATCACGATGTGGTAGATCAAACTACTGTTGGATATACTCAAATGGCCATAGCACTCCCTGGGTCATTGTGTGAGATATTTCAGACTGCATCTTTCCCATGACCGGAAGGCATGGTCTAATCTGTTCGGGAGAAAATCCTTGAGGCTGGCGATCGGGCAGAGCATGGCTAAGAAGGGAGTCAGCAGATGTATCTTCTTGATAGACTGCCAAGTCCTCCAGCTGTATTTTATCCATGGGTTCGTGGTAAGGGAGGGTCCAAACTCTGAGCCTTGCTGATAAAGAGTTTGGAAATATTCATCACCATCTATCAGGGACTATTCAGTTTGCATCCAATGGGGAGCAGTCAATCTATTTTGCCTAGCCATTAAGTGAGTTAAAGTCGCTGCCTTGTGGTATAACTGTAGGTCTGGAAGCGCCAATCTTCCATCCTCTCGCGGTAAAGTAAGTATTTTAAAACGGATCCGGGATCTGCAGCCGGCCCAGATGAACTTTGAGATAAGACGGTTCCATTCCTTAAATATTTTCAGTGGGATAAAGATGGGAACATTCTGAAACAGGTATAAAGCTCTGGGCAGAGTGACCATCCTAACTAAATCAATTCTCCTAAATAGACTCAAAGGTAAAGTAGACCATGAAGCTAAATCTGCCTTCAGTTGTGAAGTAAATGGGGAATAGTTATTCTTATATGCGGCATTCACATCCTGTGAGATGTATAGGCCTAAATATTTTAATTTTGTTAGGTTCCATCAACAAGGGAAGCTATTCTGTATACTGGGAGAAGGAGAACAGTGAAAAGTGAGAATCTCGGTTTTAGCTAAATTCAATTTATATCCCGAGACTTGACTAAATTTATCTAGTAGTTGCTTTATTGTGGGGAGGTAGTTCTCGGGGTCGAGGAGATTCCCAACACTTTGAGACCATTTTATAATCACAGTAGTAGACTTCGGGTGTGGTGTATCATGGGATATTGTCCCTTCATGGGTGGTTGAAAGCGCTCTGCATTGCCTCATGCCTCACGACGCACCCAAGGTCTGAAGATATCTCATGATGTACACCACTGTGTCACGAATCATTGCCTAATTAATGTATGTCTGGCACAAATAACAAAATATCCATTTTTTTTTATTATTTATACCACCTTCCAGTCTCTACTTCCAGCTGTCTCTTCAGACCACAAGGTGTCACTTCAGCCAATCCCTTCCTGCTCCAGTCATCATCCTCCACGCTGCCTTTGCTTGCCCCTTAGGCGGGGACTAGGTGGAGGGGGGATTAGCTGCAGAGCTCACTTGAGTTTCATCAGGAGACAAACTCAGAGCAGCAGGTTAGGTCTGGGTGCAGTGGGGGTCCTTTGCCCATTGGAGGCAGGGATATTTTCTCATTTGTCTTCCTCACCCTCTCAGAAATGAAGGCAGGCAAGGGGAAACCAAGACACGCATGCCGAGCATGGCGCTGCATTGGTCCCTGGCCTGTGTCTGACCCACCCACGACGCTGTCAGCTGCACTGTCACCAGGTAGCAGTGTTGCAGCAAAGACGGTGACCTCCTCTTGAGAGGAGAGAGTGCTATCTGGGATGCTCTATCTCGGCCAGTTGAGCCCCTAAACGACCCAGGCTGATTCATGAACCTGGGTCATTGGCAGCACAAATAGTAGCTCTACCAGTGGGGCAGACTATTTCAGTTTTTTACTGTGATAGGAGGTTTTAAAGTTTGTAAATTTTCCTGCACACTTGCCATGCCCTCCGTGAATAAAATAAACATCTTTAGTGTGATGCTTCGCCGTTTACAATCATAAACGTGTACTAGCACAATGCTAACACGTGCAGAGTAGGACTAGAGTATGTGTGTATGTATGTAGATCAGGAAAGAGCATACACAATACCACTCCACTGTTACGCAGTCCATTGTTGACACACACACACACACGGTGCTCTGTTTTTCAGTCTTCAGTGAAGGTCGCTGTAGCAGGGTCATGATCACAGTTGGAATATAATGCAGTGGCATGTTGGCTTGAAGATTTGTGCGCAGGAGCTCTGCTGCTGGTAAGGTTTGCAGTTACTTTTTATTTCAAAGAAACCTAGACAGTGATGGCAGAAAAAGACCAGAGGTCCATCCAGTCTGCCCAAGTTCCCTGTAATCCCTGGAACCTACTGTTCCTCCAGAGTATTAACCCACCCCGTCCTCTCTCTATTCTCCTCCTTGGTCCTGTTGCCCCTGGTAACCACTATTCCCTTTATTATGTCCCAGCTCTGCTTGAATATGCTCACTGTATTCGCCCCCCCCCCCCAGTCGGCAGACTGTTCCAAGGTTCCAACACCCTTTTCACAAAGTAGTACTTCCTCACGTACCTCTTGAACCTACCTCCTGTTAATTTTCATTCATGTCCTCGTGACCGGGAATTGATATTCAGGCTAAATAGTTCCCCACAGTTCACTTTGTTAATACCTTTAAGGAACTTGAAGGTCTCTATCATATCTCCCCTCTCCCTTCTGGTCTCCAGTGAGTACATATTTAGTGCCTTGAGGCGCTTCTCATAGGATCTGCCCTGCTGGCCCTGAATCATTTTTGTTACTCTGCACTGCACTGTCTCCAATCTATCCTTATCCTTTCTGAGGTGAGGACTACAGAACTGAGTGCCATACTCTAGCCAAGGCCTCACCAGGGATCTGTAGAAGGGAGTATTACTTTTCTTCTGCTATCAGTACCCCTCCTGATACATCCCAGCATCCTGTTAACCTTGCTATAGGCCTTGTTGCACTGACTTGATTGTGTAAATGGGTTGCTAATGATAATTCCCAGATCCCGTTCCTCAGCAGTAGTGCGAAGTCTCTCTCCTCTCATCCAGTACTCTGTCTTGGGGTTCTTCTCCCCTAGGTGCACCCTTGCACTTTCTAGCATTGAATTTCAACTGCCAGACCTTTGACCACTCCTCTAGCTTTTGTAAGTCTCACTGCATTTCCCTTTTTCCTTCCATCACTGTCCACACTCCCACATAGTTTTGTGTCATCTGTGAAGAGACACAGCCTGCCCTGGATTCCTTCTCCAGTGTCACTAATGAACATGTTGAAGAGGACTGGACCCAGGACTGATCCCTGTGGAACCCCACTCATAACCTCCTTCTCCTTTGATTTAACCCCATTGACCACCACCCTCTGCTGCCTCCCCTCTAGCCAGCTGCAGTAAAACAAGTCTGGATGAACGGAAGAATAGCACAAGAGTAGCACTGGCCAGGTCTGTGCTAGTGGTTCAGTCAAAGACGCAAAAAAAAAATGTGTGTCTGCATTTTATACAGGTTTCATGACCTTCTGTGTTTAGTGGGGCACTTTGGGTCGCGGTTACACTGTTAGGTGAATGGGGTGGCCAGAGGGGGACGTTTGCTCACTAAGAGAGCAAAAATAAAATAAATGGCTGCCACAAAGGTTTTAAAAAATTGGAGGGCGCAGTGCTACCTCCTGTAGTATGGCTCTTACTACGGCACTTATTTTTACCCAGGCATTGATGAAAACTAAATGTATGCATAAACGGGGCTCTCGGCCAATCAACATTTTTCAAGCCCATTTTCTAAATTATAGCAATGTATAATCCTTATGATTATAAAATTATGTGCAAACGCAGGCATTTAATGTGTGTACAGATATTTTCTTGGTTCACACCTGAAGAGCAAAGGAGGGGAGACATAACGCAATCCCAAAGAAAGAGTGTTCCAGTAAATGGGAGCAGAGGAGAAAGCTTGTAGCCCCATATTAACAGAACATTTTGGAACAAGTAGCAGTGACGTCTCGCTGGATCTGAGAGGGTAGGTACACAAGGGGAACTAAAGCTGATCAGTAAAGTAAGCAGGTACTCATGATCTTCATAGTTTGTCAGTAAAACAGCCAAGGACGGAAGAGCGTTTTGCTGCAGGGGATACCCAGCCCAAACCAGAGTATAAAAGTGAGTGGTGAGAAAAACAATTAGATAGCAAAGGCAAAGTGACAAATGTTTTTTTTTTTTCTGGCGGGACCCTGTCATTTTATCGGCCCTTGTTACGGCCCCTGGAAACCTCTGCCCCATCTATTGCTGCTGTTGTTCCCCAGTCACCCCCGGCTTGCCCCCGGAGGGTGGGGCCGTAGCCACCTCTTCCATGACCACGGAACCAGTATCTAGTCGGGGGGACTTGCAGCGATGGCAGTTAGTCAAGGTTCCAGGAAGGGCTTCGCGTAGACAGTGGTCCTTGCCCGCCTTGATTTTCTGTCTTTTTTCCTTAAGGAGGCAGGGACATGCAATGACGCCAGCGTCCGCCCCGTCTCCCAGAGATGTGAGCATCGGTAGCGTGAGATCCCCCGGCCTCCACCAGGAATCCTCAACGCGCCGATCACTACCACCCTCCCCGGAGAAGGAGAGCAGTCCTTGGGACGCTCCATCCTTCTCCCGGCTGACCCTCCAGCGACTGGGTCCGTTCCCAACCGGGTTGCGCGCCAGCTGGAATCCCACCTGCGCCCGGTCGGCCGGCCTCCCAAAGCTAAATGTTGTTATAGGTGACATCCGCTTGGTCAGTTTCTTTAGCAGTATCAGACAAGGATAGCAGACCGTACTTTAGGCTAGGCTGTAACGACCGTGCAGCTGCCAGGCAAATCTTGGGGTTAAAATTGTAATTGTTTATAAGCAAAGTCCAACTTGCAGTTAAATTTATACTTATAAAAAATATGGTGAGAAAAGTCTAACCATGGGATCTAAAGTTATCTGTAACTACTTTAAAGCAGCGGTGCAATGAAGAATGTTTTCCCCAAAAATGTAGTTTTGAGTGCGGTTAATAAAAATATTAGCATACCCGTCAAATGTACTTGTCTCGGTACCTCCTCTGTTGTGCACCATGCTTATATATTTTTTTTTTTTTTTTGGTCACAATCCTAACCCTTGCCATGTCTACAGTGCTATTTCTATGCAAAATGTGGCAGCCGTCTTTTTTCTTGAGAAAAACACTAAAACATTTATAAGACAGTCAAATTTTGGTGGAATTAGAACATTTTATCTCTAAATAAAACTGGAAGATGCCTGGAATCTTTTATAGTGAAAAAAGGGTAGGGTCAAATTTTTCACCTAATTTCATTGCACTGCTGCTTTAAAATTCTTACAACCCACTACCTGGTAAAATTCTACCTGATTCCCTGTAAATAATTTGAACTTGCCAGAAACTCCCTTGGAATCCTTCGCCTCCTCCCAACTTATCCCCCCCCCCCACCTGTTCCTCCACAATCATGCTATTTCTCCCCACCCCTCCTCTCCTCACTAGTCCACCCTTTACCACACCCTCCTAACTTCCCTTCCTACTTGACAGTCACTGTGATAATTTCTCAGATAGTCTCACTCCCCTGACCCTCTATTGACGAGGCCCTGTGCTGAAGTATCTCTCACCCTGCGGACATACCTTGTTCACTCCCCTGACCCTCTGTTGATGAGGCCCTGCGCTGAAGTATCTCTCACCCTGCGCACATACCTTGTTCACTCCCCTGACCCTCTATTGACGAGGCCCTGGGCTGAAGTATCTCTCACCTTGTGCACATACCTGTTCACTAGGGCTCCTGACCCTCTGTTGACTAGGCCCTGCGCTGAAATATCGCTCACCCTGTGCACATACCCCTTATTTTTCACCCTGTCCATTCCTTGAAGTATTGGCATATATTGTACATTGCCTGCATTGTTGTTATTCCTTCTATTGTTCTGTAGTTCTGTAATGTATAGCATTGTATGTCTAGTCTTGGAATGACCTGTTTACCTGTAAAACCAACTGTTGTCACTGTTATTGTTTTACCTGGTGTGGAACCTATTGTAATGAGCGTGTTCTCAGTGGTGTTAATCCGAAGTCACAATAAATAAATAAAATGGCTGCCAGTATCCAATAAGAACCCAGCAATAATGGACGTGCTTAAGTGGCTAGAGTTTATTCAGTGTTTGGTGTTTTGGTAGAGCCAAACAGCATGGATGAAGCTAAAGTGGCAGAGAATCCTGTTCGTAATAAAGTATGACGGGACCGTAAGTAAAAGCAAAATTGTCTCTTCTTCTTATACTTTTTTCATACTTGTCTCTGTGGTGCCAGAGGCTCTGTGAAATCTGATGACCTACTCTGACTGGAGGCCCCCCTATAAGCAGTGGTGACTGATGGTGCCTTTAACCAGTCGTGCATTCTGACTGCATTGTCAGTGGTGCGCAAAAGCGGTTGCAGTTCAGAATACCATCCGCATCTGATTTGGACACCTGTGTCCTGACACAGTACTACTAGACAGTCTCAACACGTAGGTGCAACAGAAGAGATTTACCCCTAAAATCCAGAAGAACATGAACATTTGTCTCTGATTTTTAGATGCAGATTACCATAAATTGCATGTAAATTGTTACAAATATCAGAGCCTTTGGTAACCAGAAATGGAGAGAGAGGGAAGGAGCTTGGGGCTGGTTCCCCCAACAAAGCGTGTCACGGCTACATCGGCACACCTTTTTGTCCTGGAACTTGGTTCTCACTTGTACTTACTATTCTGATGCCACACCGCCATGGATCATTACATAGAATAATATTAGACCAGATGGGCAATGCTTGTAAAATGTGTAGGTGCGGTGATCCAGAATTGAACCGCTGCCTGGTACTGTGCTAGGAGCAGCAGGTGGGATCTGGAGAGAGTGCACCACTAAGCTGCCACAGCCGGTGGTGGTGTATGGGCATTTGTCTGATAATGTGATGAGTTATAGTATGTCCGCGACAAGTAGGGTGGCTGACCTGATCATGACACGTTTCTAATGCATTTAGTTGACGAGAGAGGCAAGTTCCAGGAAGTGATCCCATCATGGAGTCAGAAATGCTCTCTCTGTGTCCTTATTGGCACATCAGTAAGCTGATGATATTGTAGGGAGGAGAGGGGAGCGAATAACGAACTTTGCAGTCTTCGGTGTAGTAACAGGAGAAATGAAAGAACTATAACAAAGCTAGCCCATTGGTACAGTGGTAGCGTAACCACTCGCAATGCTGGCAACCCGGGTGCGGCATTGAGCCGGAGTCATCGGGAGCCAGCCTGGGGAAGGAAGATTGAGCACGCAGAGGACACTTTCCTTCTTCAGGAGGGAGGAGGGAGGTCTGTGCGAGGAAGTTGCAGTACTGCCACCTTGATGACCACAGGTGGCAGTGGAAGCAGAGCCGCGAAGGGTGGGCGGGGCACCTCCTGACTGGGATGTCTCATACTTTGCCTGCAGGCGTCCTTTCAGTCCTATTCCACAAGGAACCCAAGGAGGAGTTGGGAACAGAGAAACAGGAGAATCACTCCACTGCAGCAGGGTATCCTTTGCCTCTCTCCTCGCAGGCCCCGCACCGCTCATTGTGCTGCTGACCACCAACCCGGTTAGACTCCACCCGGACTTGGGAAAACTGGGAGGCTCCATCATGGGGGGAGGGGGACACACTGTTTCTTCTGTAAGGTTAGAGGCAAGTCCCAAGGACAATACGTTACGGCACTGGAGAAGAAATGGGGGCAGGTTGAGTAAGTGGGAGAAGAGAGCATAGTAAATAATAAAAAATGTGTAACATGAAAAGCACAAACCACACAAACCCACTATTCACCAGAAAATAGCGAGTGTTTAAAGGGAATGTGTAATTTTGTGCTTCATTTTGCCATTTTCACCTACTCTCTGCCCGATTTAGCTATTGGTGACATTGGCCAGGGTTGTGGCAAAAAGTAATTATTTTTAAGTTTATTCAGTCGTGATAAACCCCCACCCACCCACTGCAGTGCCATTTTTCTGTTGTTTACACTGCGCTCTGTGAGTTCCCATCTTAGTGCATGAGATATGGTGCTTCGCCAGCATTAGTACACAGTGTTTCTCATGGCTTCCCAGTAGTGCTGTACTTCGAGGCTCTGAACATCAACAGTATAATTAGCTGGACAAAGAACAGGGTTCCTGAAGTACTAGATTCCTTAATGGTGGTTAGATTTATAACCTTAGTAAGATTTGGGATGATTTTGCTCATCCCTGCTATGTTCTGCTTGTATACGCTTACTTGACAGCAGCTGGAAACAGTACAGCACTACAGTGGAACCACATAATGATGGTGAGGCATGGACGTCATGCGCTGAAATGGGAGTGTGCTGAAGTTTGGGTCTGAATAAACATAGAAACATAGAAGTTGATGGCAGATAAGAACCACAAGGCCCATCCAGTCTGCCCCTTTTTTTCTACCTTATGAATGTGCCATAGGCCTTTACCCTGTCAATGGCCTATTTATTCATACTCCTCTGTATTGCTCCCTTATGGCCTGTCCCATGCCTGATTGAAGCACTGCACTGTATTCATATCCACCACTTCCTGATGTAGGCCGTTCCATGCATCCACCACCCTTTCTGTGAAAAGGAACTTCCTCACATTACTCCTTAATCTGCCTCCCTCTAATCTCATGCTGTGTCCTCTTGTCCTGCTATTTTCTTATATTGAAACGTTAGACTCTTTCACCTTGTTAATGCCCTTAATGAATGTTTCGATCATATCACCTCTCTTCCCTCCTTTGCTGTAGGGTATACATATTGAGCTCCGTTAATCTGTCCTCATGTGATTTCTGATGCAGTCCCAGCGCCATTTTGGTTGCCCTTCTCTGGACTGCCTCCATTTTGTTAATGTCCTTGTGCACAAGAAACTAGCACAAAAATGTACTTACTTATTGCCTGACAGTTATGACCTCTATTTTTCCCTGTTTAGAGTGTCAAGAGTTGGGACACTGTTTGATTACACTCCTTTCTGAATTTCTGTGGTTGGGCCAGTCTTTAGTCGTCAAGGAATACTCATTTCTGTTGTCCTGCTGTTTTGGTCCTCCTGCTGGTTTAGATGTTCCATTGTCTATGGCCCAGTACTTAATACCGACCCCTTTTTCCATCCCCTGCCAAGGATATGCTCTCCATGGGCTCCCTGACAATAGACGTGGGAAACCTGGGCACCAGCCAGTCGGTGCCTCTACCGCCACCTGAGAACCTAAGCTCTGACTCTCCATTAGCAAAGCATGGCATTAGCAGCCATCCATTCGGAACGTGAGCGCTCTTCGGGGTTGGCTTCCAGTTGGTTCCTGCAGTCTGCTTCTGTGTCTGTTTTAAACCAAGCATAAATCTGATTTCCATGCTGAAATTTGCCAAAAAAAGAGCTGTAATTACTTTTCTCCTTGACTGTTTAGAGTGTTACATCTAGGGATACTGTGTGATTACATTTTGAAATTCTGTGCTTGCATCAGCTCCCTACACGAGTGGCGGATCACTTCTCCCTACTGAAGTTCCTACTAAGCCTCATCTTATGTCCTCCTTAAATATTACAGAAGCACTCTGAACTGATATGACTAATGTAAAATTGTGTACTTATTTGCATTAATTGTTTTTCACTTGTGTTATTTGACTGTATTGTAAATATCTCTGTATGCATTGTACCATTTGACCCAGAGCTAACCATGTCCATCTTGTAAATGAGCTTGCTCAACGATGTTCACCTGGATAAATAAAGATATTGATTGATTGAGGTGTGGCCTCCAGTACTGCACACAGTACTCCAGATGAGGCCTAACCAGTGTTTTGTAAAGAGGGATTCTAGGATCGTGGATATGTTGATCATCCACACTCTCTGGCATGTCCCTTTTCCCTTTAAATTCACTGGAAAGTCTTCAAGCTGGCTCCTTCCACCCACCCGGGTGATAAATAACTCAACTCCGCCCCATGACGCCAGATCTTCCTTTCCGCTGGAAGATTCAGGTTCGGACATGAAGGACAAGTCGTCCCCCGGATTTCGTCAGTATCCTTGTGGACAGAAAATGTTGCGGACCGATCCCCACCTCTCGTGTGTCTGTTGCTTGGGTGTCATGCATGACACCATTTCTTGCACCATTTGTCTGGCCTTCCATCCCAACGTCCTGGACGACCGCAAGGCGCGCCTAAAACTAGGGAGACTGGAGCTTCGCAACCCACTGGTGAAATCAAAGGAGGCCAGGTGAGTGGTTTCCTTGGCGCAGGATCCGCCCGAGCAGCTAGACCAGATGGCGGCTTTGAAGAGAGCTGCTCAAGCTTGACCAGCCGAAGTTTTACGTGCCGCTAACCTGGGTTCCACTTCACTGGGTCCTTTCGGGAGCTGTGCCAGTCTCTCCCCACCAGGGGTGAGGCGCCCACGGGCTCGCACTCCTCCCGCCCTAAGAAAAGGGACAAGGACCCTAAATCATCTTTTGGCCTAAGAAGACATTCCTGGGACCATGAGCGGTCCGATTCCACAGGATCTGCGGTCTCGACAGTCGAGTTATCACTTCCTCGGCCAAGCTACGACCTTCCGCCAGGCTGAAGGCACTGAGGCCGAGGACACGATTTCCTCACCCGATCGAGCTCGTTGTCGCTGACTCCTGTCGACTCTTGAAAGGACACCTATCCTTTCCTTCCCTGATGAGAAGACCCAGCCCTCGGGTATCCCGATCGAGGGAAAGGTGCTGGAACCTCGGTTCTCACCGACTCCGGCTTCTCCCGATCGAACCAGCTGACCCCATCGTTCTCGATCGAGGACCAGAACCCCTTCGGGCGAAAAAAAACAAAGAAAGGTCACAAGCACTCTAGAAAGAGGATGCGCCACCGATCCTCATCCTCCTCTGACAAGGAGAGACTTTGACGGAAACTCCGACGTTATGAGGCTCTCATGTGGCATCAGCTGATTCTGATCGGTCAGAAGCCAGCTCTGCCGGCACCACCGGCCAGTACTTGGCCTCAGCCTCTTAGGCAGATGCTGAAATCGAAGAATCTGGTTCCTCCTCCCAGCTCAGCCTGTTTCGGTTTCCCCACCGATTTTGGTGGAACCACCACCCAAGTAGCCTCAGGGAGGGGCTCCCTCGAAAGAGGATAGGACAGACACCAGCCTTCCCCAACGTCTGTCCATTACGGTGGTCCCCGATTACCCTCAGCGTATTGAGGAGACATAGGTGGGAGACCCTTATATCCCGATTCTTCGGATTCGGATGCCACTGGTCTGCACTCGCATCTGGGGGATGACGAGTCATCAGTGGCAGGCTTGGAGGAGGGTCCTTCCTCCTTTCAGGGCATCCTCCGCCTCATTTCAGAATCGGCCGGAATGCCCTTGGAGCCCATCTAAAAGAAGGCGGAGTACCCCCTCACGGATATCCTCAAAAGGGGGGATACCCCGACGGAGGACTTTCCAGTGGCTGAAGCCATTGTTGGCCCAGCCCTTAAGCTATGGCAACACCCTGCCTCTTGCCCAGCTCCATCTGCCCGCATGGCCCTCAAGTATACGGTACCCATGGGGTCCCTAGCGGGTTTCACAGAGCATCCCTCAGCCAAGAGCCTTGTGACTGTTTCTGTGTTTAGTCGCACGGGTAGCTCAACTGACACTGACCGCCCCCGGACAAGGAGTCCAAGTATATGGACCATTCTGCCCGGAAGATTTATGCGGCCTCATCCTTGGGCCTTCGTCAGGCCAGCTTGACTGTGATTATGGCACACTTCTTTCATGCCCCTCTGGGGTCACCAGATGAAGTCCTCCTTCATCTCCCAGCGGACATGCAGACCACGGTTAAGCAGGTCCGTGACCAGGGCCATGCTGTTGCCAAACAGCAACTCCAAATGGCCCTGGATATTGGAGATTCCTGTGCCCGCTCCTTAGCAGCCACGGTGGCCACTCGCCGCAGAGCCTGGCTGATGTTATCCTCCTTCCCGGTGGATACTCAGCACAAGTTACCTGACGGGCTCTTCCTCGGCACCGACCTCTTCGGTCTGGGAGTGGCAGGTCACCTCCAGCGTATAGAGCAGTCCAGTGCCACCTTGGATGCTACCTCTGCAAAGGGTTCTTCGGGCAAGAACCAGCAGAAGTGCAAGAAGAAGCCCTTTTGGCACTCTTCCCCTGCGGTTAGACGGCCCTCCTATCAAGGAGGTCAGCAGCAGCAGGCTAAAGCTTGGCACCCCAGGCCCAAGCAGGGTCCTCAACAACCCCGTAAAGGAGGCTGAGGTGCCGGTCCAGGAGCCTTCTTCTCCTCCTCTAAGCCTGCTCAGTGACGGGTCAGGGGTTGCCACCCCTACAGCCGTCACTCCAGCTCTGGGTCCTTCTGTGGGGGGCTGGCTCTGCCACTTTTTTTCTGCCTGGTCCGGTATCACCTCGGACAGGTGGGTTCTGGAAGTTGTCAGCCAGGGACTGCCTCTAGAATTCGAGCAGTACCCTCCCAGCCGAGCCCGCGCCCCACGGGAGGAAAGGATCTCAGCTCGCACTCAGTCGGCCCTTCTGGACGACATTGCTCAGCTCCTCCGCAAGGAGGCGATAGCTCCAGTGCCAGATCCTCCTACAGACCCAGGCTTCATGTCCAGGTACTTCCTCGTGCCCAAGCGGACAGGGGGTTGGCACCCCATCTTAGATCTCCATGACCTGAATCAATATCTCAGGTTTCGCACCTTCCGGATGGTAACTCTGAACCAGATCATACCATCTCCGAAGTGAAACATGTGGTTCTGTTCACTGAATCTACAGGACGCATTCTTTCACATCCCAATCCGTCCGTCCCACCAGCGGTTCCTCTGCTTTAGGGTCAAAGGGACCCTGTACGAGTTCCAAGCCATGCTGTTTGGCCTGTCATCGGCCCCTCGGGTCTTCACCAAGTTCATTGCAGTGGTGGCAGCCCATCTTCGGTGTCGAGGAGTTAGGCTATACCCCTATCTCGACTACTGGCTCCTGGAGGGTTCCTCCCTTCAGGAGATGTAGAGGTCCAGTGATCTGGCCCTCTGAACCTGCTCCCAACTAGGCCTCCTTATCAACGAGGCCAAGTCGGAACTCCTGCCCTCTCAGATGATGGGCTTTATTGGGGCAGAGCGTGACTCTCGTCAAGCCAGAGCTCTGTTCCCGGCGGACAGGGCGGAGGTTCTCTTCTCCTTTGCCCGATCATATCTGGTTGGGCACTTGCACCCTGCCCAGGACTTTCTGCGCCTTCTGGGCTACATGGCGGCATGCACCTCGGTGGTCCGTTGGGCCAGGTGGCACATGCACCCCCCTCCAATGGGAGCTGGCCGCCCAGTGGACTCAGCACTATGGTCACTTCGACCAGCTGACCACTGTAACCCAGAAGATGTGGGACACTCTCCAATGGTGGACCGTCTCAGACCAATTGCTGGAAGGGATCCCATTTGTCCGCCCCGAGCCAACGGTCGTCCTGACGACCGATGCCTCTCTCATGGGCTGGGGAGCCCACATGGGGGACAACAGGGCCCACGGGCTCTGGACCCCCGAGGAGTCCCGATGCCACATCAACCTGTTGGAGCTCAGAGCAGTCAGACTGGCCCTGTCAGCTTTCGCTCCTCAGCTCTGGGGTCAAGTGGTTCAAGTCCAGACGGACAATACCACGACCATGTACTACCTCAACAAACTGGGGAACGCACTCCCATCTGCCATGCAAGGAGGCGCTCTGAATCTGGACCCTCGTCAGCTGGTTGAAGGCAGATCTCCATGCCATCCATGTGGCAGGAGTCTAGAACCAGCTGGCGGATGCTCTCGGCCGCATAGGTCAGACATCCCACGAGTGGTCTCTCCATGCAGAGGTAACTTACAATCTGTTCTCCTGTTGGGGAAAACCATTGGTGGACCTGTTTGCCTCAAGGGAGAACACCAAGCTGAGACTGTACCATGCCCGCCCCCCACAGCGGGGCTCGCTGCAAAGGGATGCCTTCTCAAGTCCATGGATCCCCAGGCCCTCTCTACGCCTTCCCTCCATTTCCCTTGATCCACAAGGTGCTTCTCAAGGTGAGGAGGGACAAGGCGAAGGTGTTTCTGGTAGCCCCAGATTGGCCCCACCAGTTCTGGTATCCAGATTTCCTCAGCCTCAGCTGCAGGGCCCCTGAGCGGCTTTGTACACACCCGGACTTGATATCGTTGAATCAGGGGAAGGTTTTCCATCCGGACATTCAATCCCGGCACCTCACAGACTAGTACCTGAGCGGCTAGAGTTCCAGGCTGTGGGTCTTTCTGAGGATGTCTACACCGTGGTAGAGGCATCTCGTAAGGTTTTTCCATTTGGTGTCAGGGTAAGAGTCTGGACCCCTTATCCTGCTCTGTGGCTAACATTTTAGACTACCTTTGGTCTCTCTCCAAAGGGGGTCTATGGTCATCGACCCTTAGGGTGCACCTGGAAGCCATTTCTGCTTACCGGGGACATTGGCACAGGAGACAGTGGTCGGGCGCTTTTTCAAAGGCCTGGATCACATATCCCCTCCGGTGCCTGAACCTCCACCTCCGTTTGATCTTTTGCTGGTTTTGGAAAAGCTAATGGGCAAGCCATTCAAACCCATGCACAAGTGTGAGCTCTCACACCTTGTCGTGGAAGACAACCTTCTTGGTAGCTATCCGTCAGCCAGAAGGACAGGGAACTCCAGGCACAGCGCAGGACTCCCTCAGCTGGTCTTTCACAGGGACAAAGTTGTCCTGCGCCCCCACCCGAAATTCCTTCCGAAGGTGGTCTCAGAGTTTCACCTTAACCAGGTGTTGACTCTGCCGGTATACTACCCTAACTACACCTCGGATGCAGTACAGGCTCCATACTGTGGACCTGAGACGTGCTCTTTCCTATTATAAGGAAAGGACGGCGGAAATTCGGGAGAGGTTCGCCAGCTGTTTATCACCTATGCTGAAGCCGCTTCTGGCAGGCCTGCAGCTAAACAGACCATTGCGAGATGGATTACATCATGCATAGGTCTGTGCTGTGAGTTAGTGGGCAAGGAGCCTCCCAGAGGGATAGGAACTCATTCTACCCGCCATACTGCTGCATCGGTGGCTGCTTCCAGGGACATCCCTATCCAGGAAATCTGCCGGGCTGCTACCTGGAAGTCAGCAAACACCTTAATTACCCACTACCACATCGACCTTGAGTCACGCGGGATGCTGGTTTGGGGCCTCGGTTCTCCAGTCTCTGTTTCCTAAATAGGGGGTGTGCGCCTTGCCTTCTTCCTCCCGGAGAACTGCTTGGAGTCTGCCAGAGAGTGTGGATGAACAACTTATCCATGCTCCTAGAAGAACAGGTTACTCACCTGTAACAGTAGTTCTAGGAGTGGTATATGTTGTTCATCCACACACACCCACCCAACCTCCCCGGCTTTAGGAGCACCACCTTGCTTCCAGTGGGCTAAGATCTGGCGTTATGGGATGGAGCCGAGGTATTCATCACCCAGGTGGGGTGGGAGGAACCAGCTTGAAGACTTTCCGGTGAATTTAAAAGGGAAAGGGACATGCCAGAGAGTGTGGATGAACAACATATACCACTCCTAGAACTACTGTTACAGGTGAGTAACCTATTCTTATTACCTCCCTCTTACGACTTGCGATACCCCTACTAATACACTCCAACATCCCCCTAGCCTTACCTGCTGCTTTAGTGGTCTGCTTGGATGATTTCAAGTCATCTGTGATGATGATGCCCAAGTCTCTTTCTGCCCTTGTGTTTACCAGCAACTCTGCTTCCAACCTATAGGTAGCTTCAGGGTTTCTCTTCTCTATGTGCATGATCTTGCATATCTTTGCTTTAAACCTCCGTTGCCACTCTTCAGACCATTTTGCCAGTTTTTCCACATCTCTTCTCTTTCTGCCCACCCCGTCTGGACCATCTACTGTGTTGCAGATCATGGTCTGATCTGCAAACAGGCAACCTTTACCCTCCAGTCCATCTGTAATGTCACTGATGAAGATATTGAAGAGGACTGGCCCCAGGATTGATCCCTGAGGTACTCCACTTGTGACTTGTATCTCTTCTGACTGTATACCGTTTACCACCACTCTCTGTTTTCTGCCGCCACCCAGTTTGCCACCAGTTGACCAATGTCTGACCCACCCTGAGCCTCCTGGCTTATTAATCAGTCTTCCATGTGAAACAGTATCGAAAGCTTTGCTGAAGTCAAGGTTGGTGACATCAACTACACCCCCTTGGTCCACCACTCTGGTTGCCCAGTCAAAGAAATCTATGAGATTAGTTTAACAGGACCTTCCTGTTGTAAATCCATGCTGTCTTGGATCCTGTGCTCCTGTGGATTCCAGGTGTGCACTATCCTTTCCTTAAAGAGTGCCTCAATAATCTCGCCCACTACTGAGGTAAGACTGACTGGTCTGTAGTTCAAAATAATTACTTTTGCCACAACAGGATCCCTGGTGCGATGTCATCAAAGGCTAAATCGGGCTGACAGGAGGTGGAAATGGTAAACTGAAGCACAAAGGTACACATTCCCTTTAAAACAAGTTCAGATCTGCCATTTATGAAAGTATGAAATGACCCAGTTACATAAATTAGGCAGATTTCTCCTCTGGTATTTGCAATCTGTCTAATCTTCTTCGAGGTGCTGCCAAAGTCACAGACCCTGTAAGCTCTTTTTGTTAGTCATTTGTTTCTTTCATTTTTAAAGTGGCTAAGTGACTTTGTTAATAAAGGTCTTGTCTGTGGTCCAGGAGGATTAGATGTTTGTTGGGTTGAAGTCTGACTGTGCATCAGGTACTTGGGCAAATGCTTAACACTGGCACCGCTGTGCTGCAGTAAGGAGATGTTGCACTATCGAAGTGCCGTCCTTCGGACAGGAAGTTAAGCTAGGTCCCTTCAGATGAAGAGTTAAGCTGAGGTCCCTTGGGACGAGGAGTTAAGCCAAGGTCCCTTTGGAAGAGGAGTTCAGCCGAGGTCCCTTGGGAAGAGGAGTTAAGCTGGGGTCTCCCTTCAGAGGAGGAGGAGTTAAGCATAGGTCTACCTTCGGACAAGGAGTTAAGCTGAAGTCCCTTCTGCCCATCACCGGTGGCTGTCTAGGTGGAAGTTAAAATATCCCATGGTCACTTTTTGAAAGAGTGGTGGAGTTGCCCTCAGTTTCCTTGCCAACATTCCATCTCTATGTAACACAGGTTCTGATGTAATATGGCTGTATTTTCGTGCTATGTGCGCGCGTGTGTATATGTATGTATAGATAGATATCTACACACACACACACACATATGTGGGTATATGTGTACTTTGTGTATATGGATTTTTTTTTTATTTGTCCACCTGTCGCGGACCTGACAGGGGCTGTGACCCCCCACAACGGAGGGGGTATGTCCTCCGGCCCTAACAGGGAGCCATCATGGGTTCTGCTGGGTCCCGGCTTTTTCCTCAATTTTTTTCTCCCATACCCGCGCACCGTGCAATGGGCACAGCAGCTGTTTCCGCCTCTATGAAGGCAGCCAAGCACCCTAGTAGCAGGCGAGCCTCTAGCTGTGCTGCCTCTCAGCGCTCCCCCCCCCACCCCCAAGGAAGGAGAGCTGTAACGCTGAACTTGCCTCCCTTCCTTCCAGCCCTCAAGCGACCCGAGTCCGCTCCCTAACCCAGGTCACTGGCATGGCATGAGGTGTGGCATCCAGCACCTCAACCCACCGCGCCACCTGGACGATATGTGTTTACATGTATTTATAATGTGTAAGAACAAATCAGGTGTTCTGAGGGTGTGTGTGTGTGTGTGTATGTATTTGTCTGTGTCTGTGTATGTATGTATGTCTATGTCAGTGTGTCAGTTTATTGTTTGGTACATGTATACCGCATTCAATCCCTGCACTACCAGTATCAAACTCATTGTTTTGTAGAGCACTTTGATATACATAGTGTATGAGTGCCACTATATAAATCCTAATTCTGTCTGTCCTTTTAATTTTTTTTTTTTTTTACTAGTTTCCAGCTAAAATAATTACAGCTGGCATCAGCAACACACAAAGCTCTCAGCGCTCCCCAATAAATGTGAATTTCAGGACAGTCCTTTCTTGATTACTGAAGACATCTGCATCTAAACAGGTTCTTTACTCCAGTGACTTCATCTACCCCTGCCGTTTATACCTGCCATAGAGCCTAACACACTCACAGTGAGTGGTGGCACAAAACAGAGGGCAAACTGTAACCTTGTTGTGCCTCTAGTACCATCCATCTGCTCTGTGCACAAAGGCCCTCTTGAATTACCGGGGTTGGGGAGGTGACAGCAGTTTCCCCCTTCCCGTGACATAGCTGCAGCGTTAATGGATGCAGACATTATGCTGGGATGTCATATGTGCTGGTGGTGCAGCCTCAAAATGCCTGCATCCAACCCTACTCACTTACGTTTTGGTCAGCTTCTGTGCAAGATGGTGATTCCATTACTAGTGCCCCTGTGGTCCTTTACTGGAGGTCCAGCAGTCACTAGTCCCACACTCCCAGATTGTTATTCCATTTAAAATCCAGGTGAACCAGACTTTGTATCCCCTTGTCTGAGTGAGTTACTGTTCAGTGGGCCACGCCCATCTCCAAAACCTTCCTCTGCTGGCACTGTAGTTCTTAGTTGCAGCTTTGCTGCCTCCTACCGCTAGCCTAAGGCTGCCAGTTCTACAGGTGGGGGGGAGGGTGGTTTTAAAAGTCTGTGACTAGGTTAGCGAGGAACCCTGAACTTTGCATGCCCCAGCAACCTCCAACTGCCTTTTCAAGAGACTGCTCTGTGTGCCCAGTGTTAAACCTGATGTCTCCCAAATCACCTCCCACCAGCAATCCCACTCTTCCCTTAACACAGTATAGATCAGTCAAAACTTCTCTCCCCTTACCAACGCCAGTCAGCTGGCCCCACTGTAAAATACCAGCTGTAACTGAATGAAACATAGCTGGCCACACCCACAGTGCAAGCAATTCTCTCAAGCCATACTCCATCTCTAGTGGTGATCCTCCCACAGCAGACTGCGTTGACTCCACTGGAATCCCTGTCGACATGTTTGTTCACCCTGTCCACTCTGGGGGACTCTGGACTGTCCTAGCGACACTGCGTGCATACTCCCCTGTTGATAACACCTCTGCCCTGCTGACACACTCCAGTGGATTTTTTACGTATTTATTTAAGTTTTAGTACTCAGCTGTGGGTACTAGACACATTTATTTTCAGGCTCGACCCGCACAGTACACATGATGCACAAAACATTTAACATTCATTATTTTTCATTAAACATAAGATTTGACTTATGCAACTTAAGATGTGATTAGTTGAAGTTACAGGTACACAAGGTGTTTTGGTTTTTATTTTTTTATTTTTATTTTTTTTTTTTACTTACAAGTGCGTTCTGAAATTAGATTTCAAACTTATAATAGAAGTTGATTCTGTAATTATTTTTTTTTTACTTTTTTCCAGTAACAGGTTTCAGAATTTGGATGCAGTAAAATAGAAGGCTTTTTGGCCCAGTTGACTATGACGTGTGCATTTCCAGTTAATAGTTGCCATTTAATCACAGGCCATAAGTAAGAATTTGGTGATATTGGAGTTTTGGTATTCAGGACCGGGGTGGGGGAGACCTAGAGCATAGGATCTAATTGCACTATGCAGTAACCATTCAGGACTTGCACTTGACGGTAACCATCAATGGGATATTCGGCGTGCACCTAAAACAATGTTTCATATCCTGATGCAGACAGTATCTCATTTGGTAACTACTACTGGCGAGGTATGTGGTAGGTGAGTAGACCATACGTTAATGTTAGCAAGAAGACCTCTTGTATTCCAGAAATGATAGGATGAACACCACTCAAGTGTTCCAGTTTCCAATCATTTATTGCCTTCAAAACACCATTGGGTAACAGTGCACAGCAAACGCTGCATTGTCAGACCCTGCTTCTTTCTCCATGGGAGTTGGCTGGAGGATGGCACGAGATCCTTGGGTAGGTTATTGAGTGTGAAGTTCCCAGGCTATATAGAGAGATGTGGTCCTTTGACCTTGTAAAGAGATTGACCATTTAACATACAAACTGAGAAAGCAGAATTATGAAAGAGGAACTGTCTGTAAACAATGCAAAAATTGATAACACAGCATTTACTGGGTCTGACAAAGTAGTTTTTCCTACGAAACATTACCCGATGGTGTTTTATGAGCGATAGAATATTGGAAACTAGAATATTTGACTGGTTGGCGTTCATCCTTTCTTTTTCTGGAGTATTCAGAATTTGTCAAGTAGATGACCCTAGACAAAGATTTAATGATACTTCCCAAACTATTTGCTGAAGTTAACTCATGTACTCCAGGTGGCCATTTTGGGTCTGATCCAGCAATGGATGGTTCTGACGCCATATGGTGTCTATGGGAACAAATTAGTTTTTAATAAAAACCCTTGTGCAACAGAGGAGCGGACTTTATCAGTTAAGTTTTTGTGTACTCCGTAGGCCATTCCAGGTTTACAGTAGCTGTGATCCATAAAGCCAAGGTTTTGATCCACCAGGACACCTAAATATTTGAAATTGGCCACCTCTTCTAGGATAGAGCCATCAGGGCAGCAGACTTGGAGAATTTTCAGGCATCCTTTAGTTTTGTTTCTTAATACAAAAACATTGTTTTAGAGTTACTGCTATTGATGAGAAGTTTATTATCTGAGAAAAATTGAAATATGCTGTCAGGATCAGCTTTTAGCTTACAGTGAAGTGCAGCTGTATTCACAGAACTGTTCTAAATTATCACGTCATCTACATATAACAGAGTTTTGTAATCCAGAGCAGCTGTGGAGTAGGGTATGTATCATCTCTGAATAAAAGTGGCTGACCCAATATTGACCCCAGGGGCTCACCAATATAAGGGTGGAAAATGTCAGCCATAACAGTGCTTAACTTAACACTACTTTTCTGCCATTTAAATATTTTTTTTTAACCAATCCAGGGCATTATCTGAGATGTCCACATTCGATAATCGGGTGAGTAGTATCTTGTGGTTGCAAGGTCAAAGGCTTTAGAAAGGTCCATAAATATGGCTCCAATTATTGTATCTTGGTCCATTTCAGTTCTGACATCATTAGAGAAACTGATCAAGGCCACATTTGGGGCTATGCTTTTCTAACAGAAACACAGATTTGTTTGGTGGAAAGACTGCAAGGCCCATCCAGTCTGCGTTAACCCTACCTACCCACCCTAGGTGGTAGTGAGGGGCCCTATGCTGCCCCCAGCTTCCCCCACCCTGTCTGGGTGATTCTTCCTTTTAATGATACCCATGATCTTACTTCGAGAGGGCTCTTGCAGTAGGTAATTACAAATAGGACTGAAGCCGGCAGGCATCAGGACCCCATGGAAAAATTTCTAGTTAGCAGTCTCTGGCGGGGGACCGCCCCCACGGCTGGTGACCGACGTCAGTATAAAGTGACGGTCCCCCATGCCTGCCTTCCAGTTCTTTCCCGCCGTTAGCTCGTGTAGCCCTCACGGTTAAGTTCTCTGCTTCGCAGTCAATCGTTGCTAGTTTTACCACCTATTTTTCCGCTTTTCGTCAGCCTTTACCTCAGCTGCCGTGTATGTCGTCCCAGACTCCCTCCGAGCACAAAATTAAGTGCGATTCTTGCGGTGCCCAGCTCCCGCCTAAGGACAGACATTCCCAGTGCCTTTTTTGTCTAGTCCCCGATCATCCCGTCGAGAAGTGCTAGCTCTGCCAGCAGTTTAACGCGGCCACCCGTAAGCGGAGGCAGCAGTCCCTGGAGGCCCACATTCTTAAACAAAAAATGACCTCCATGGAAAAGGAACTGAAAAACCTTCAGCGGGCTTCAGTTTCTCTGGGGGGGGCCACCAGAAGAAGAAGCACTGGGACTGGGACTCCTCATTGGTTGCCGCAGCCTTGACCAGGGTCGCGGTGCAGCAGCACTGTGGCGGCCGTCTCGGAGGCTTCCAAGATGGCGTCAACCCTCCCATCAGGCTTCGGCTGGGCCCCTCGAGGAACCTCCGGGTCTAAGGAGGCAGCCACTCCGCAGGTCGCCGCCAAGTGCCTTCTCTGGTTTGAGTGGCCTCGATATGTCGGACGTTGGCTCCTCCGACGCCTGTCCGGGTAAGAGCTGCTAAGACGCCCGACTGTTCAGGGCAGCGCGCGGCCTCCAAAGTGCTCGCCAAGGCCGCACCTCCTTCACGGCCTTCGTCAGGCGCTGGGTCCGATAAGTCGGAAACCAGCTCCTCCGACGTCCGCCCGGATCCCTTCGATAGGACAGACGTCTGCTCCTCCAACGTCCGTTTGGTGCTAGAGCCGACGCTGGACCCTTCGAGCCTATCCGTCATCCCGAGCTCACCGCAACAATCGTTTCACTCTGAGACGCCAGCGTCTCCTCTGCTGGATCCCGGGCATGGCAACCCTTCTTCCCCGTGTGACACAGAGGATGTTGGTATGCTGCCATCGGGTCTCCCTCCCACTGGGCTGGATGACCTGACATTGGATCCTCGGGTGCTGACGCCTGCTTACCCGACGCCTGACAATATCCCATTGCCGGACGCCGCCCCTACGCCGGGCCTGTCACCTGACGGGCCTGCCCACTGAGCCGTTTCCGGGGCCTTCTGCTCCTGCAGACCCCCTGGTACGTGGGTATCTGACCCTGTCCTATCCGACGCCGTCATACCCAGGCCCGCAGTATCCGGCACCTCAGTACCCGATGCTGCAGTACACGGTGCTCCAGTATCCGACGCCAGGCTTCCCGCTGTCAGGGTACGGATAAGTGCCTTACAGATACCCTCAGTATCCGTATCCCCCTCCTCTTCCTCCACCGCCCCCTCAGCGGCCGGTGGACCTGAAGGAAACTGGCTTCCTGGTGGGCTGAGGCCAAGGCTCAGCTCACCAGGGAGGTAGAGAGCCGTCTTCGGACGCTGGTCCCAGTTCCGGACCCTCTACGTCAAAGACGAGAGACCCCCTCCCCACACCAGATACCAGAGGTGAACCCTCCTGTTCCAGGGCAGGGCAGGATATGCTTCCCTGAGGGCTTTCCAAGGGGTCCGTTCCTCCCCCATGTCGGGAGGAGGAGTGTTTTTCCTCTTCATCATCCTCGGAGACCTCGGATGACTCCGATGGTCATTCCGACCCGGACGACGAGCCACGCACTCCAGACAAGCCCATGCCAAGGACCCCTGAGAAGTTTCTTCTGGAGGATCCTTCCTTTACGGAGTTACTGCGCAAAATCTAGGCAGTTCATCAGTGGTATTCCTTGGAGCTGGATCCACAGCGTAAGAAATTCGCTGCGCATCTGGATCTGCCCGAGACCGCTCCTACCCTGGTGCCACCCTGGATTGAGCCTCATGCCGACCTTGTTTCCACCATTCGGAAGCAACGGTCGGCATTAGCCCTCCTTCCTAGGAAGTCAGGCAGACTTTATCAGGCTCCGGAGGGTGTTGACTCTTTGAATTCACACCCTCGAGCTGATTCAGTCATGATTAGCGCTGCTCACGGCTGGACGGCTAACCCCAAGCACTTGAGCTTGTCACCACCCAAGGAATCCCGCCTTATGGACCAGTATGGAAAGAAGGTCTACGCTTTTTCCACTCTGGGTATTAGGGCCCTGAATTATGTCGGACATATGGGGGATTACCAGAAGGCGATCCTTAGCGAGGTGGAGGCAAAATAGTACTCCCTTCCTGAGTCTCAGATGAAGCAGGAAGTGGCAGATCTAGTCCGGTCTGCGCATTCGGCCAGTCAGCACATGCTTCGTGCCACATACGATGCAGTGGACGCTGCTGGTCGGAGCTCGGCTTTTGCTGTCTGTTTGCGGCGTCATGCCTGGCTTTGGGTGTCAGGTTTGGTTCTGGAGGTGCAGTCTGCTATCCAGGACGTGCCCTTCAGGGGTTCAGTACTGTTCGATGGTGATGTCAAGGACATCATCACCGATCTGCAGGAGAAGGGTATTGCACTTAAGTCAGTTGTACAGACCCCCTCAGGCTCAGCGTCGTCCCTTTCGCAGACGTTCTCGACAAAAGACGAAACCTCAGGGAAAGCGGGCCAACAAACGTCGGGACCCTCTGGCTGCCAAGCCCCCCGCACAAAAAAGTAGTGGGGGCTTTAGCCACGACGCTGCCTCACACCTCCTGACTCCTTTCCTCTCCCACAGCCTCTGGCCCTTCCAGAGGAGCCGGTAGGAGGGAGATTCTCCCTCCATCTACCGGGTTGGGAGAGGATCATTACCGACACTTGGGTGCTTCAGCTGATCGCAGAAGGACATGCAATAAATTTTCTTCGAAACCTCCTTGAACCCCCCAGGTCATCTTACTCACCAGAATACCTTCTTCAAACACCATGAAGTCTTGCTATATTATGACTAATGCAGTTAGCCACTGCACTTGAACTGCCCCGGAGAGGAAAGAGTTAACTCCAGGGAGTCTGGAGTTCTACAGCCCGAGAGCGCTTATGCCAAAGCTCTATCTGGGCTGTTTCAAATGAAACTATCAGATTCTTTAGTCCGCTTCACTGAACAGTCGCTCCGGAGATCAGCTCCTTCAGCTCAGTTCATTTCTCGGTTCAAGCGAGTATTTTCGGTTCATTTGAACCGGCAAGAAGTATTTATTTTACCGCATTTCGGTTAAAAGCTCTATCTGGTAAACCGTAAGTACAAAAATGAAAGTCTGTGTGGAAATTCAGTTATCGGTTCGGTTTTGAACCGATCGGTTTGCTGAAATTAACGTTTTAAAGTGTTGGTTGGGCTTTTAGAGTGCGGTTCCCGGTTCTTATCGGTTCTAAAAAAACCTTGCTTTAAAATTAGGTTTTTTCAAATACCCGTGACACGGTTAGGAACCGATAAGGGTGTCTTGCCTGGCACTGCCATCAAAAGGGCAAGTTTTTGGTTAGGCTGGCATTATGTCTGAGAAACCCAAAAGAAAAACTGGGCCCACTGGGTTTCAACACTGTGATGTCTGTGGGGAAGCCTTTGCCAAGGCTGACCCACACACCACTTGTGTTTATTGTCTGGGGGCTGACCACCTCCTGTCAGATTGCCAGGTGTGTAAAATTTCCCTGCAGCCACCCTGGAAAGAGATTGGGCCGCTCAGGGAATGAGAGGCCAAAAGTCCAGCTGACCGGATGGCCAGCCCGGTCCAGCACCCACTGGACCAGAGGAGTGCCCTCTGACCAGGGCGAGACTTCCTCGGCAAAGGAAGGCTGGTTCAGAGGAACCAGTCCCAGTGAAAAAGACAAAGAAATCAGTAGGTTTGGGTCCAAAATTGTCTCTCCAACTGCTGCAGAAATAGCTGAAGCCATACAGATTGTCTAGTCACTGTCTCAGGGTCCTGTCGAACCACCAACAGTTGGTAAAGGGTTGGTTCGTTCAGTTCCAGTGGTTCAGGAGTATGATGTTGAGGAATTTTATGAACCACAGGAGGGAGAGGAGGAATTTGATCAATATATATGTGGCTGGGAGGGTCTGGACGTGCCCATTGAATCGGACATTTCTCCAGACAGACCTTTAGAATCTCCTCCTATTCTGTCTGAGTCCCCTTCTCATTTTATGTTTTACAAAAAGGTTGCAGAAACCCTCCAGCTTCCTTTAGAGGAGGCTGTGGATGAGCTAGAGGAGCCTGATTACGTAGAAATGATGGATATACCAGAGTCTAGGAGGTTGTCTATTCCTTTGCATAAGTCATTTAGGAAGCAAACAACAAAGATTTTAAAAAATCCTCATTCTGTTCCTCCTGTAGATAAAAAAATGGACAGAAGGTATACTTTGTCAGGCTCTGATACAGACTTCCTCAATGAGTAGTGTAGTCATGTAGGTGTGGTTCAAGCTGCAGCCTGTGACAAGGCTAATATTCCCCTGGCCTCACATCCTCCTGATAAGGATTCCAGGAGGATTGATGCCATGGCGAAAAAACAATATATGGCAGCTTCTTTGGGACTCAGGCAGGCAAATTATATGGCTTATGTAGCTAGATATGAGAAATCTAGATGGGACACAGTATTGCAGTTAGCCAAGCAGGCCCATGGCCAGCTGGCTAGTGAGTTGGAACAGGTGGCTGCTGATGGCATTGGAAGCCTCTAAAGTTCAATTTCATACTGCTGTTGATGTTAATGATGTTTCCTCTAGGGTCATTGGCCACTTCTGTAGCTTTCCGTGAGGTTGGCATGGCTCAGATGCACTAATCTGTCCCAAGATACTCAGTCAAAGGCTATGGATTTTCCTGTAGTGGGTAATTCTCTGTTTGGGGAACAAACAGAAAACTATATGAAAAAGATGGATGTATACAGAACTACCTACAAAAGTGCCCAGGTTAAGGAGGCATGCCACTCCACAGAGGCACGCTCCCAGAGGTAAGGGGCAGGCCTTCCACAGGCCTTTTACCAATCTCAGGCCTCCTCTGCGCTTGCACAGAGGGGTTTCTTCAGAGGCAGAGGTAGAGCGGGCGCAATACCGCCCCTCCTCAGCCTAAGGCTACTGCCAAGCAGGCACCCTGATGGGGTGCCCAGGGCCGATTCTCCTGTACCAGTGGGGGCAGGTTGGTTTATTTCAGCCAGAAATGGGTGTCCCTAACCTCGGACAGATGGGTTCTGGAGGTAATAAGCCAGGGTCTGGTTCTCAGCTTCAAACAGTTTCCAAAGATGAGAGCCAGACATTTCCTACCAAATCCTACAGAAGCCCTTGCTTTGGAAGCAGAGGTTTCTTCTTTTCTGGACTGCAAAGCAGTAGAAAGGGTCCCTCCTTGCCATCAGGGCAGGGGCTGTACTCAAGATAACGCTTCTTACCCCAAAAGACAGGAGAATGGCGGCCCATCCTAGATTTAAGGTACCTGAACAAGATCTTTTGAAACCAAAGTTCAAAATGTTAACTCTGGCAATGATTTTGCCTTCCTGAGGCCAGGGACTGGCTGGCTTCCCTGGACCTCAAGGATGCCTATTTTCATGTTCTGATCAGGCCTTCTCACGAAAGTACCTCAGGTTCGAACTGCCCCTCAGGCCACTACCAGTTCAGGGCAATGCCCTTCGGCCTTACCTCTGCGCCAAGGGTATTCACAAAATGTCTAGCTGTGGTACTGGCTCATTTAAGAAGGCAAGGGATTGTTGTGTTTCCCTACCTGGACGACTGGCTCATAGTGGGTCAGTCCCCAGATCAGGTAAAATCCCACTTGCAAGTCACCCAGAAGCTTCTCACTTCCCTGGGATTCCTGCTGAATTTACCATAGTCAGTTCTGGAACCAGTTCAGGTACTAACTTTCATAGGTGCAGAATTGAACACAAAGTTAGCCAGGGCATTTCTTCCCTCGGAAAGGGTAGACAGGCTCATTGCCCTGGCATCCTCCTTTACCCCGCGGGTTTCTCGACCAGCAAGGCATTTTCTGCAACTCCTAGGGCACATGACTGCTTCCACAGCGGTAGTGCAAGGAGCAAGATTCCAGATGAGGGACATTCAGTTCCATTTGAGGGCCTATTGGTCTCAAAGGAGGACCCCTTCCAAATTGGTTCCAGTGATCCAAACTCTGATCCTGGCTCTACACTGGTGGCAGGATCAAAGCAATCTAAAACAAGGGGTTCCTTTCATTCCGTCTCCCTCCCTCACCTCACCACGGATGCCTCCCTGTTAGGGTGGGGAGCTCACTGAGGCGACCTGTCCACTCAGGAGTGTGGTCTCCTCAGGAATCTCTGCTCCACATCAACCTTTTGGAACTCAGAGCTGTCTTTCTAGCTCTTCAGGCGTTTTCAGCTTCTGTCCAGAACAAAGTAGTTCAAGTCAGGACAGACAACACCACAACAATGTGGTACATCAACAAGCAAAGGGGCACTCGGTCATCAGCCTTGTGCACCGAAGCAATGAAGTTGTGGTCTCTGGCTTACTCCCTGAACACCTCCCTGATAGCAGTTCACCTTCCAGGGAAGGACAATGTCCTGGCGGATGCCCTTGGCAGGATTTCTCAGGGCCATCACGAATGGGCTCTGAATCCTCAGGTGCTGGGGTCGGTCTTTGCCAGATGGGGCACCCCTCAGATAGATCTTTTCGCAGCCCCAGACAACCACCAACTTCCTCTGTTTTGTTGCAGGCCTCCAGTGCTGGGCTCAGTCCCCTGGGCCTTTCAGTTGGATTGGAAAGGAAGTTCCTGTATGCCTTTCCCCCTTTCCTCTTCTTTTCAGGGTACTAGTAAAAATCAGATCTCAGCCCTGCAAAGTGATTCTGATTGCCCCAGATTGGGCCAGACAGCCCTGGTACCCACTGCTTCTGTCCTTGACAGTCCACCCTGCCCTGAGCTTGCCCAGAGTCCACGACTTGCTGGCCTGTGCACAGGGAGAGTGGTATCCAGACCTCAAATCCCTCCATCTCAAGGCATGGCTCTTGAGGAGTTAGAATTTGCTGACTTACACCTTTCTCAAGGTGTTCTGGATATTTTAAAGGCTTCAAGGAAACCTTCCACTAGGGCCACTTACAATTCTAAGTGGAAAAGGTTTTCCATCTGGTGCTCTGAGAAGCAGATTATCCCAGAATCTGCTGATCTGCCCATTTTACTGGACTATTTGGTCCATTTAAATTCCTTAGGCCAGCTACCTTAAAGGTTCATCTGGCAACTGTCTCTGTTTTTGTGTCAGCAGGGAAGCCTGCTTCCCTTTCTTCTCACCCTGTGTTTTCCAAGTTTTTTAAGGGGTTACTTCACACTAACCCTCCTTTTCGAGAACCAGCTCCCGCCTGGGACCTGAATGTTTGCATTGCTCAGTTAATGCAACCTCCCTTTGAGCCTCTGTCCTCAGCAGAGCTCAAGTTTCTAACTTGGAAAACTGTTTTACTAGTGGCTATCACTTCTGCCAGACGCATAAGTGAACTACAGGCCCTGTCAGTGGAAGAAGATTTTATCTCTTTCCACAGAGATAAGGTAGTCCTCAGGACTAACAGAAAGTTTTTGCCTAAAGTGGTTTCAGATTTCCACCTGAACCAATCCATATCTCTTCCAGTATTTTCACTGAGCATTCTTCCTCAGGTGAGAGGAGACTGCACAGCATGGACGTCAAAAGAGCCTTAAGCTACTATTTGGGAGCACCAAGGGTCACAGGTTCGAATCCCTCCAACTCTTCCTTACCTATGGCGAGGTTGGCAAAGAGAAACCTGCCACTAAGAGGACAATTGCAAGGTGGATTGTCTCTTGTATCCAATGTTATCAAAAACTAGGTAGAGAACCCCCCTCGGGACTGAGGGCTCACTCCACCAGGGGTACAGCTGCATCTCTAGCGGCTGCTAGAAATATTCCCATTCTGGAAATCTGTCAAGCTGCTACTTGGAAAACAGTTCACAGTTTTACCAAGCATTATTCCCTGGATATTCAGTCCAGGAGAGATGCTCGTTTTGGCACAGCTGTGCTTCAGAGCCTATTTCCTAAGTAGGTTCTGACCCTCCTCCATGGAGGTACTGCTGTGTAATCTGCATTAGTCATAATATAGCAAGACTTCATGGTGTTTGAAGAAAAATTACTCACCTTAGTAATTGCTTTTCTTCTCATGGATCTGCTATATATGTTCCCCTCCTCCTGCCCCTCTCAGAACTTCTACTTGGGTAGGGTGGCAAATTAGTGCAAGCACTGTGTCATGCCATTGTAGTTTTTTCCTTACCTTCTTTTATTTAGGGTTAGGGGAACTAGGTTATTTTATTTAGGTATATATTGGCCCCTTCCTGGACTTGAGTCTTTGGGGAAGGGGGTCCTAATGGTGCTTGTCAGGCGTAACTAATAATACTATTATTCATTGTTATTATTGTTATTGTTGTTTATATTATTGTTATTTCTACTAGTAGGTAGCCATTTGGCTAGTGTAGAGCTTTCCACACAGACTTGTTGCTTAGTATTAGCTTCGAAAAGATCTGACAGTTTCATTTGAAACTGCCCAGATAGAACTTTGGCATAAGCGCTCTCGTGCTGTAGAACTCCAGACTCCCTGGAGTTAACTCTTTCCTCTCCGGGGGAGTTCAAGTGCAGTGGCTAACTGCATTAGTCATAATATAGCAAGACTCCATGAGAAGAAAAGCAATTACTAAGGTGAGTAATTTTTTCTTCTAATCCAGGAGGAAATATTCTCTCTTCTTCTGAAGGAGGCAATAGAGCCCATTCCTCCCCATCTTCGGGGAACGGGTTACCACTCCCATTTCTTCCTGGTCCGGAAAAAGTCAGGAGAGGTGAGGCCGATTCTTGACTTCAGCTCCCTGAATGTGTTCGTGGAGTACAAAAGGTTCAGGATGCTCTCCCTGCAGAGTCTCCTACCCCTTCTTCGGCCGGGACAGTGGCTATGCGCTCTGGACATGCAGGATGCTTACCTGCATATTCCTATTCACCCTTCCCACTGCAGATACCTACGTTTTGCGTTCCAGGGGGACTACTACCAATTCAAGGCCCTCCCATTTGGTCTTTCCTCTGCGCCCTGAGTATTCACCAAATGCCTTTCGGTGGTAGCGGCCTACCTGCGTGCCCAGGGGGTGCAGGTCTTCCCATAGCTGGAAGATTGACTCCTGGCAGCCTCATCCAGGGAGGAACTCCTGCGCTTCCTTTCCCTTACCCTGCAGGTTTTTGCCTGCCTAGGTGTTACCGTCAACCAGACCAAGTCCCACCTGATCCCGTCCTGGAGGCTCCAGTTTATCGGGGCAATCCTGGACACGGCCTCGGGCATGGCATTCCTGCCACTGGACTGGGTGGCCTCACTCCAGGCTCAGGTCAGCCTGTTGTCCCGCCGGAGGCGGGTCAGCATCATGTCGGTCCTTCGCCTCCTCTGGCTCATGGCGGCTGCTATTCAGACAGTCCCTTGTGCTCAGCTCCACATGAGAATTTCTCAGTGGATGCTTCGGTCTCAGTGGGATCAGCTGGCAGACGACCTAGATCAACTAGTTCTCCAATTCCATGGCTGGGGACTTGCAATGGTGGATGGTTCAGGAGAACCTTTGCCGGGGAGTTCTCTTCTGCCTTGCCCCCCCCCCCAAGACGCTGACTACAGACTCCTCAAGTGAGGGCGAGGAGCCTATTTGGGGTCTCACAGGACCCAGGGCTCTTGGTCCAGGCTCGAGAAAACACTCCATCAGTGTGCTCGAGCTTCGGGCCATGCTGTATGCACTTAAGGCTCTGTATCTGTGTCTGCCCTCTCCGGGCATCTGGCTCTCAGACGGACAACGTGTGTGGTCTGGTGCATCAGCAAACAGTTAGGAACTTGTTCCTACCCTCTCTGCAGGGAGGTGATTTGAGTTTGGGATTGGGCAGTGCAGCACAACCTTCACCTCACAGCAGTTCCCGTCCCGGGGATCGAGAACATGTTGGCAGACCACCTCAGTCAGTCGTCTGCTCACGAGTGGGAACTGGATCAGTTGGTAGCAGACGATATCTTCCTACGTTGGGGAACACCACAGGTAGAACTGTTCGCATCTTCTCACAATGCAAATCTTCCCAACTTCTGCTGTTCATGATCGCGGCATTTTCTTGAAGGCAGCTCTGTCTCTCTAGACTGGAAGAGACAGATTTGTCTATGTCTTCCCCGATCCCCTTTGTTCCGAGGGTCTTACAGAAACTCAACTCAGAAGGAGCTCGCATGATCCTAATCGCTCCTTTCTGGCCCAGGTAAGTTTGGGTCTCTCTTCTGCAACAGTATTCAGAGGAACCTCCACTTCCACTTCCTCTGTCACATCTTTTGTTGACCCAGGATCAGGGGACCCTGGTCCATCCAGGCCTCAAGTCCCTTCGGTTGCATACGTGGCTCCTGCAGACGTAGTTCAGGCTCGGTTCAGGATTTCCCCGCTGGTAGCTGAGATTCTGGTGGAGGCCAGGAAGCCCTCCACTAGATCTAACTATGCCATGAAATGGAAACTGTTCTCTATTTGGGCCGCATCCAAAGATTTCGAGTCTTTCTCGTGCTCTGTTGGGTGGCTCTTGGATCACTTGCGACATCTCTTTGATCTGGGTCTCGGTCATTCCTCTCTGTAGGTTCACATGGTGGCCATCTCGGCTTACCATGTTCCTTTTGGGGACAGGTCATTTGCGCAACTGGAAGTCTCCAAGACTTTCCTTAGAGGGGTCCTCCACTTGAGATCCCCAGTCTGGGCTCCTGCCCCTCCTTGGGATTTGAATTTTATCCTTGAGAAGCTTACTCTGCCCCCTTTCGAGCCAACAGCCTCAGCAGACCTAAAGTTCCTTTCATGGAAGACTCTCTTCCTATTGGCCATTACTTCTGCTCGAAGGATTTCCGAGCTTCAGGCCCTGATGTGCAAAATCTAGTATTTTATTTTCACAAACGTGTAGCTCTGCATTTAACCTAGTTTCTCCCAAGGTGCTAGCAGGCTCACGCTGAACCAATCCATGGAGCTGCCTGCCTTCTTTCGCAGCACTCCAATCAGGGGGGTACCTCTTGCATACTTTGGATGTTCACCGAATTCTGAGATACTACACCAACAGGACGAAGGATCTCAGAAAGACTGATCAACTATTTGTCTCTTTTGCTCATAAAAGAGAAGGCAATGCTGTTTCCAAGCAATGCCTATCTAAATGGTTGGCTCATTGTATCACTTTCTGTAGCTTACGACAAGTATAACAAGACCCTGCCGGGTCAAGTCAGAGGCCACTCCACCAGAGGGGTTGCTGCCTCTGCTGCTTGTTTCAAGAATGTGTCAGTGGCAGGCATCTGTGCAGCCGCTACTTGGACTTCTGTCCATACCTTTCTGAAAACACTACAGTTTAGACATACCTCTACCGCCGTAGAAGCGAGCCAGGTTGACTGTTCTGCAAGGTCTTCTTTCCTAAGACCTTCACAGCCAGAGGGTCTACTCTTGGGTAGTTTTCCTCCTCCCGTTTGCTTCTGCTTGTTCCAGACTGCTTGGGACTCAGTCCTATTTGTAATTACCTACTGCAAGAGGCCGCTCGAAGTAAGATAGTACAGTTACGTAAGAACTTACCGTAACAGTAGATCTTGGAGAGAGGCCCTTGTAGTAAGTAATACCTTCCTACCCTCCATCCCCCTAAGCTTTTTCAGCTCCTTTTCCAGTGATGAAAACATCCGCTTCACTCTTATCTTTTTTATGGCCCTTGGCGGGAAAGAACTGGAAGGCTGGTGTGGGGGACCACCCCTTAATACTAACGTCGGTCACCTGACGTGGGGGTGGTTCCCAGCCAGAGACTGCTAGCTAGAAATTTTTCTGTGGGGTCCTGACGCCTGCCGGCTTCAGTGCTATTTGTAATTACCTACTGCAACAGCCTCTCTCGAAGATCTACTGTTATGGGAAGTTCTTATGTAACTGTACTTTTCTGTCCCATGCATGCTTGAATCCTGTCACTGCTCCCCTCAACCACCTCTATAGGCAGTCTGGTCCATCTATTAACCACCCTTTCTGTGAAGGAATGCTTCTTCATCTCTCTCTCTCTCTCTAGAATCTTCTTCCCACTAACTTTATTGAGTTCTCTGTTGTAACCACATTTGTGCACAACCTAAAAAGCTGTCAACAGCTACACCCTATTTATCCCCCAGAAGTACTTAAAGGTCTGTCATGTTCCCCGTTTCTCCTGTTCTCTAAGGAGTACACTGTGGTCTGAAACCATGATGGTGACTAGATAGTATTTTACTGTCTACAAGGTAACCAGTAAGTTGTGTGGACAGTCTTTTCCAGTAGTTTTCCCAGGGAGGAGACAGTATTGATATTTACTGTCAGTGTGGGGTCTCCAGCCTTGAATATAAGGGGTTACATGAGCAGCTGTCCAGAGATCAGTTGCAGTACAAGCGGTCAGTGACATGCTAAAAATTGTAGTTTTTTTTTGGGGGGGGGTCATGAGAATGATGCGTTGTTTGTGTCATGTTTTGTATAGGTCGAAAAGTCTGAGAATAAATAATTGAAAGCATAGGCTATTTTTAAGGAAATCACTGTTCAAACAACATGAAGTATTGCTGTATTCTGACTATTGCAATGATCTCCAACCCTTGAACTGCCCCGGAGAACAAAGAGTTAACTTTCCATGCAAGGCATGGAACACTGAGCTCGAGCTCGGTTGAAGCCTCTGTCTGCTGTTGTTTGAACTCCAACCGTCAGATTCTTTACTCCGCCTCACTGAACAGTCGCTCCGGAGATTTCTCCTTCGCTCGGTTCAAAAAAGTCAGTTAAAGTGTCGTTTTTTCGCTTGGTTTCAACCGAATTTCTGCATCTAACCTGTTGGTTTAAGTCTCTGTCTGTGGTACCGTGAGTACTAGATAGGTTTTCTATATTAGTTTTCTGTGTGGAACTTGTAAACATTGGATCGGTTCGGTTTGAACCGACCAGGTTTGTGTCAAAAACACTTTTGTCTTTATTAGAGTGTGGTAATTGGTCCGTATCGGTTCTAAAAAAAAACGGATTTCATTACGTTTTTTTAAAGACCAGTAACACAGTCAGGAACCGATGAGGGTGTCTTGCCTGGCGGATTGCGAAAAAAGGGTACATTTTGGTTAGGATTGGCCATGTCTGAGAAACCCAAGAAAAAGCAGGCCCACTGGGTTTCAACACTGTAGTGTGTGGGAAGCCTTTGCTAAGGCTGACCCCCTCCTGTGTTGTCTGGGTTTGACCACCTCAGTGCAGACTGCCAAATTTGTAAAAGTTTTCCCAAAGCTACCCTGGATAAGAGAGTAGGTAGACTGAGGGAAAGGGAGGCCGAGAAGTCCGCTGACCGGATAGCCAGCCTGGTTCGGTTCCAACGAACCAGAAGAATACTTCCTCTGACCAGGGTGAAACTTCTTGAAGCAAAGGAGAACCAATTCTGAGTAAGTTTCCGGTTAAAAAGAAAAGAAGGGATAAATCATCCGGTTCGGATCCACAAGTTCTTTCTCCGATGGCTGATGAGATAGCCAAAGCGATAAGGATAGTTCAGTCGCTAACCTCGGTTCCGGCCGAACCAGCACCATTGGTTCAGGGCTCGGTTCGGTCTGTTCCCCCGGTTCCGGATTATACTTTAGAAGAATTTTATGAACCGGAGGAGGAGGAGGGAGAGTATGAAGATGATGATGATGATGATGGTGATTATGAAAGTCTGGATGTGCCTATTGACCCGGACATCTCCCCAGACAGACCTTCAGGTGTTTCTCCTCCTAGGCTTTCTGAGTCCCCTTCCCACTTTATGTTTTACAAAAAAGTGGCTGAAACCCTCCAGCTTCCTATGGAAGAAGCAGTAGAGGATCAGGAGGAGCCTGATTTTGTTGAGATGATGGACATCCCAGAATCCAGGAGACTGTCTGTTCCCCTCCATAAATCTTTTGGGAAACAGACATTTAAAATTTTAAAAACTCCTAATTCCGTACCTCCTGTGGACAGAAGAATTAACAAGAGATATACTCTTTCAGGCTCAGACACGGAGTTCCTTTCCCAGCAATGCAGCCATGTTGGGGTAGTGCAGGCTGCTGCCTGTGATAAGGCAGATATTCCCTTGGCTTCACACACCCCAGACAAGGACTCCAGGAGGATTGATGCCATGGCAAAGAAACAGTACATGGCAGCATCTTTGGGACTCAGGCAGGCTAACTATATGGCCTACACAGCTAGATACCAGAAGTCCAGGTGGGACACTGTGATGGCTCTAGCTAAACAGGCCCCTGACCAGCTTGCCAAGGAGCTGGAGCGGGTGGCTGCGGATGGAATTGAGGCATCCAAGGTGCAATTTCATGCTGCTGTGGACTCCAATGATGTTTCATCTAGAGTCATGGCTACATCTGTGGCCCTTCGCAGGATGGCTTGGCTCAGATGTACTAGCCTGTCTCAGGATACCCAGGCTAAGGCCATGGATTTTCCTGTCATTGGTAATTCTTTGTTTGGGGAGCAGACAGAATTATATGAAGAAGATGGATGAGTACAGGACCACCTACAGGAGTGCTCAGGCCAAAGAAAGGCAAGCCACTCCTTAGAGGCAGCATTTCAGGGGCAGGGGCAGACCTTTTCACAGGCCTTTTTACCAAGCCCAGGCCTCCTCTTCTGCTTATGCTCAGAGGGGGTTCTTTAGAGGGAGAGGCAGACGGGGTATGAGCAGGCCTGCTTCCACCCATCAGCCTAAAGCCCCTGCCAAGCAGATACCCTGATGGGTCTGCCCGGGCCGATTCTCCACTACCTGTAGGGGGCAGGCTGGCTTACTTTGTCCAGGACTGGAAGTCTTTAACATTAGACAAGTGGGTCCTGGAAGTAGTAAGCCAGGGACTGGTTCTCAGCTTCAAAAAATTTCCCAAGATGAGAACCAGATCCTTTCCACCTGCAAATCCTTCAGAGGCCCTTGCCCTAGAGACAGAGGTTTCTTCCCTCTTGGCTCTCAGAGTTATAGAAAGGGTTCCTACCCTACACGGGGCAAAGGATTGTACTCCAGGTACTTCCTAACCCCCAAAAAGACAGGAGAATGGCGGCCCATCCTGGATCTGAGATACCTAAACAAGCACCTTTTAAAGCCAAAATTCAAAATGGTGACTCTGGGAATAATTCTGCCCTCTCTAATGCGGGGGGGGGGGGACTGGCTAGCCTCCCTGGACCTCAAGGATGCCTACTTTCACATTCCCATCAGGTGCTCCCACAGAAAGTACCTCAGGTTGGAGTTGCCATCAGGTCATTATCAATTCAGAGCAATGCCCTTTGGTCTAACATCAGCCCCAAGGGTGTTCACAAAGTGCCTGGCAGTAGTGGTTGCTTTCCTAAGGAGAAAAAAGATCTCCATCTTTCCATACCTGGATGACTGGCTCATAGTAGGTCAGTCTCCAGACCAAGTCAAGTCACATCTTCAGATAACTCAGCAACTGCTCACTTCCTTGGGGTTCCTCCTAAACCTTCCAAAGTCAGTTCTAGAGCCAGTGCAGCTCCTCACCTTTATAGGGGCGGAGCTGGATACAATAAGAGCAAAGGCCTTCCTTCCCCTGGACAGGGCAAGGACACTAATAGAACTGGCCTCTTCTTTCACCCTTCAGGTGTCTCGACCAGCAAGGCACTTCTTGCAGCTCCTGGGCCACATGGCAGCCTCTACAGCAGTGGTCCAGGGTGCAAGATTTCAGATGAGGGACATTCAGTTCCACTTGAGAACCTTCTGGTCCCAGAGAAAGGATTCCCTGACCAAACTAGTCCCAGTGACTCGAACCCTGATCCAGGCTTTGCAATGGTGGCAGGATCAGGACAATTTAAGGCAAGGAGTTCCTTTTATCACTCAGTCTCCTTCTCTAATCCTCACCACAGATGCCTCCCTCATGGGCTGGGGAGGCCATTTGGGGGATCTTACCACCCAAGGGCTGTGGTCACCTCAAGAATCTCTGCTTCACATCAGTCTCTTGGAGCTCAGAGCAGTGTTTCTGGCACTACAAGTTTTTTCCAAGTCTGTTCAGAACAAAGTAGTCCAGATCAGGACAGACAGTACCACCGCAGTGTGGTACATCAACAAGCAAGAGGGCACTCGGTCTACGGCCTTGTGCACAGAAGCAATGAAGTTGTGGTCTCTGGCCTATTCCCTGCAGACTTCTCTCACAGCAGTTCACCTGCCAGGGAAGGACAATATCCTGGCTGATGCTCTCAGCAGGATATCTCAGGGCCACCATGCATGGTCCCTGGATCCCCTAGTTTTGAAGGTGATTTTCTCAAGATGGGGCACTCCACAGATAGATCTTTTTGCAGCCCCAGACAATCACCAACTTCCTCTCTTTTGCTGCAGACCCCCAGTGTTGGGCTCAGTCCCCCTGGATGCTCTGGTACTCAATTGGGAAGGGAAGTTCCTCTATGCTTCCCCCCTTCCCTCTACTGTTCAAGGTACTAGTCAAGATCAGGTCTCAACCCTGCAAAATGATTCTCATCCTTCCAGACTGGGCTAGACAGCCCTGGTACCCACTGTTGCTGTCCTTAGCAGTCCACCTTCCCTTGTCTTTTCCCAGGAATTACAACCTGTTGACATCCTCTTAGGGGAGGGTTTGGTATCCGAATCTCAAATCTCTCAATCTCAAGGCCTGGCTCTTGAAGAGTTAGAGTTTGCTGATCTGCACCTCTCTCAAGGTGTCCTGGATATTCTAAAGGCTTCTCGAAAGCCTTCCACCAGAAAGACTTACAACTCCAAATGGAAAAGGTTCACTATTTGGTGCTCTGATAAGCATGTTTCTCCAGACTCTGCTGGGTTGCCTACAGTCCTGGACTATATGGTTCATCTCAATGGCTTGGGGCTCAGACCAGCTACACTCAAAGTACATTTGGCAGCTGTTTCTGCTTTTTTGTCAGTAGGCAAGCCCTCTTCTCTTTCAGCCCATCCTGTATTTTGCAAATTCTTCAAAGGACTGTTACGCATCAACCCTCCCTTCAGGGACCCTGCTCCTGCTTGGGACCTTAATGTTTGCATTGCTCAGCTTATGCAACCCCCTTTTGAGCCTTTGTCCTCTGCAGAGCTTAAGTACTTGACTTGGAAAACTGTGTTTTTGGTAGCCATTACCTCTGCCAGGCGTATCAGTGAATTGCAGGCCTGTCATTGGAGCCTGATTTCATCTCTTTCCATAGAGATAAAGTGGTCCTAAGAACTAACAGGAAGTTTCTGCCTAAGGTGGTTTCAGATTTCCACCTTAATCAGTCTGTCTCTTCCTGTTTTCTTCACTGACCATTCCTCCTCTGGAGAGAGGAGGCTGCACAGCCTGGATGTAAAATGGGCCCTTAGCTACTACATAGAGCGTACCAAGGGTCACAGGTTTGACTCCCTCCAATTGTTCCTCACTTATGGGGAGGTTGGTAAGGGGAAACCTGCCACTAAAAGATCTATTGCCAGGTGGATTGTCTCTTGTATACAATTCTGCTATGAAAAATTGGGTAGAATCCCACCCTCAGGCCTGAGGGCTCACTCTACTAGAGGTACAGCTGCTTCCTGGCTGCTGCCAGAGATATTCCTATCTTAGAGATTTGTCAAGCAGCCACCTGGAAAACAGTCCATACTTTCACCAAGCATTACTCTCTGGATATCCAGGCTAGGAGTGATGCTCGGTTTGGCACAGCAGTACTTCAGAGCCTATTCCCAAAGTAGGTTCTGTCCCTCCTCCATGGAGGTACTGCTTGGTAATCTGCAATAGTCAGAATACAGCAAGACTTCATGTTGTTTGAAGAAAAAATTACTCACCTTAGTAATGTTGTTTCTAGGGACATGGATATGTTGTTCATCCACACTATCTGGGAGGTTCCTTGCCGCTTTAAATCTTGCCGGAAGGTCTTCAAGCTAGCTCCTCCCACCCACCCGGGTGGTAAAACTCTCGGCTCCGCCCCATGACGCCAGATCTTCCTTACCGCTTGGAAGCTCAGGTTCCCTCCTTAACGCTCTGCGATTAAGTTTTGGGCCTAAAATCCTTCGGTTTAAAAAAAAAAAAACTTTTATAACTTTTCTGGTCTTCTTCCTTCGCGGCTGCGATGGACAAATCGACTCCCGGATTTCGGAGATGTCCCTGTGGGCAGAAGATGTCTCGGACGGACCCGCACTCCACGTGCGTTTATTGCCTTGGCCAGGAGCACGACCCGCAGGCTTGCGACCTGTGTTCCTCCTTCTCGGTCTACGTCCTCGAGGACCGCGCTGCCCGCTTACATCTGGGGCGTCCCGAAAGAAGATTTCCTCCGGTCAAATCCAAAGAGGCCCGACTGGCGGTTTCCGCGGCTGCGGGATCCGCCGAACAACTAGAGAGGTTGGTCGCATTCGAAGAGCAGGCGGCTCAGGCCGCGGCTTCCTCTTCTGCGGCCTTTGTCCCTCTATCGCTCGGGACCTCATATTCAGCTTCCTTTAAGGAGCTTTGCTTGACCCTCTCAACTAAAGGCGAGGGTCCTACTTCTTCGAGTCCGTTTCATCGGTCGAAGAAGTCTAAGAGTAAGTCTCATCGTCGACGCTCTTGGGAGCGGGAAAGATCCCCTTCCCCTCGTCGACAATCGACTTCGGTCGAATTCTCGGCTTCGGCCACTGGCTTCACGGTGCCCCCGTCAGGCCAGGTGACTGAGACTCCCGCCGACGAGGTCGAGATTTTTCTCGACCCGTTAAACCGGGTTGTCATTTCTGAAAGCGAGATTCCTCCTCCCCGGTTCCCCCGGTGAGGGCTGAGGATATCGTCGGCTCTCCCGTACCGGTGAATCAGGAGCCGTCGGTTTTGCCGACCGAACCGAGGGGATCGCCGATCCTCGGCTCCCCGCCTCACCGACCTCGGCCTAGCCGAGATTCTCGGTCTCGGTCTCGGACATCTTCGCGGTCCAGCCGTTCCCGTTGACACAGACGGTCTCGGTCTCGGCACCGCGGCAAGCGGCGTCGCCGCTCTTCCTCTTCTTCCTCCTCGGCCGAGGAGGGAAGGCTTCGGCGTAAGCTACGCCGAAAATACGAGGACCTCATGTGGCAACAATTTTTCTGGCCAATAAGCCGGCTCAGGCCTCTTCTCCGGCCATTAAGTGGTTGCCACGGACAGGTAGTAGTCGAGGCCTGTTTCCAGGCCAGTTGTCCGACCTATTCCGGCTGCCCACCAATTGTGGTGGAACGCCTCCACCTCAGCCGACAGCTGGGGCTCCGACAAAAGAATCGCAGTTGGCCAAGGCCTTCCCGTGAGGCTGTCGGTCACTCTCACGCCCTAACAAGCCTCGGCAAGTGGAGGTGGCTCAGGCTCCAGGCAGCTGTTCGACAACTCGTCGGAGTCGGATGACTCCTCCCTGTTCTCCAAGCGTTTTGACTTGGAGTCCTCTGGGGGGCAGTCAGTGGACGATAGCCCTTCGTCCTTCCTAGGACTTCTTAGGCTCATCTCAGAATCCACTGGGATGAAGCTTGAACCCGTATCCAAACGGGCCAGATATCCCCTCACCGAGATTCTGGACCGAGGGGATTCTCCCACGGAGGCCTTTCCAGTGGCCGAAGCCATTGTCGGGCCGGCCCTGGAACTTTGGCAGCGTCCGGCTTCCTGTCCTGCACCTTCGGCCAGGATGGCCAGGAAGTATGCGGTCCCTACTGGCTCTCTGTCCGGGTTTTCTGAACACCCCTCGGCTGAAGGGCTGGTCACGGACAGTGTTTTCCGGCGTGCCGGTAATGCCAGGGACGTGGACAAACCGCCCGACAAAGAGTCCAAGAAATTGGACTACTCGGGGCGGAAAGTGTATGCTGCCTCTTCTCTCGGCCTTCGTCAGGCCAGTTCGGCCGTCCTCATGGCACATTTCTCCCATGCCCTGTTGGGTTCCCTGGATGAGGCGGTCCCTCATCTTCCCGCTGACCTGCAGACTACGGTCAAGCAGGTGGGATCAGACAGGGCAGTAGCCAAACAGCTCCAGACTGCTCTGGATATAGGAGACTCATGTGCCCGGTCAGTGGCGGCCGCTGTGGCCATCACGTCGGCAGTGGCCTGCAATATCCACCTTTACCACGGATACCCAGCACAAGCTTGCGGACGTTCCTTTCCTGGGAACAGACCTGTTCGCCCTGGGTGGAAGGCCACCTCCAGAGGATCGAAAATGCAATGCCACCTTGGATTCGAGTCTGACCGCGCAGAGGGACAAGGGTCATAAGCCCCAGTCTAAGCCCTTTCATCCCTCTACTCCCGCCACACGCCCGGCCCAACAACAGCATCAGGGCCAGCAGGCTAGATCTTAGTATTCCAAGCCCAAGCCATCGGCTTCCTCTAATAGGAAGCAAGGAGGAAAAGGCCCTGGTGGTCCCCAGGCCGGTCCTTCCTCCAAGCCTGCTAAGTGATGGGCTGAGGGGTGTCACCCCCATCCCCGTCACCTCGCCCTGGTTCCCCGTGAGGGGACGGCTCCGACACTTCCTTTCCGCCTGGTCGCTGTTACCACGGACAGGTGGGTTTAAGAGGTGGTGGGAAGAGGCCTGCCTCTGGAGTCGAGCAGGCTCCACCCTTCAGAGCCGTCGCCCAGCGGGTGCTAAGGTCCCAGAATCTCTACAGGCTCGTCTGAGGCCGACAGCCGCCTCCTCCTTCAGAAAAGGGTGATAAAAGAGATAGAGGACCTTCACCAGAACCAGGGTTCGTGTCCAGGTACTTCCTGGTCCCGAAGCGACGGGTGGCTGGCGCCCCATCTTAGACCTACGACCTGAACAAGTTCCTAAGGTCTCGAACCTTCAGAATGGTCACTCTGGCTCAGATAATACCATCTCTGGAACCGACGTGTGGTTCTGTTCTCTGGACTTCCAGGACGCGTTCTTTCACGTCCCTATCATCCGTCTCATCAGAGATTCCTCCGCTTCAGGCGGAGGGATCCCTCTTGAGTTCAGGCCATGCCCTTGGCCTTTCTTCAGCTCCCAGGGTCTTCACCAAATGCATTGCAGCGGTGACAGCTTTCCTCGCGCGCTGAGGGTCCAGTGTACCCTTACCTGGACGATTGGCTGATAGCAGCCCCTCCAGGTTGGAGGTGGAGCAGTCCAGAAATCTGGCCCTCGGGTTTGCTCTCAACTGGGCCTCCTGGTCAACGAGGCCAAGTCGGAACTCGAGCCGAAGCAGGTGATATCCTTCATCGGGGCAGAGCTCGACTCTCTTCGAGCCAGAGCACGGCTCCCGGCGGACAGGGCCGAGGTTCTTACCTCCTTTGCCCAATCATTTCTGGTTGGGCAATCGCGCCCTGCCCGGGACTTCCTGCGACTCCTGGGTCTTATGGCGGCCTGTACCAGCGTAGTCCGTTGGGCACGCTGGCACATGCGCCCCCTCCAGTGGGGTCTGGCCGGCCAGTGGTCACAGCGTTGCGACCCTCTGGACCAGCGCGTGTGGACGACCCAGGAGATGTGGAACGCTCTCCAGTGGTGGACCGTTCCGTCCCATCTGCAGGAGGGTATCCCGTTTGTCCGCCCCGAGCCGACGGTCTCTCTATCGACCGACGCCTCTTTGATGGGTTGGGGTGCCCATCTGGGGGAACACCGCACGCGCGCCTCTGGTCCCCGCGGGAGTCCCGATGCCATATCAACCTGCTGGAGCTCCGTGCGGTCCACCTAGCTCTCACCGCCTTTGCTCCGTTTCTCCGGGGTCAAGTGGTCCGAGTCCAGACGGACAATACCACGACCATGTACTGTCTAAACCGCCAGGGCGGGACGCGCTCCTTGCCTCTATGCAAGGAAGCTCTCCGCATCTGGTCACTAGTGCACAGCCTGGAGGCGGATCGCCTGGCCATTCATGTGGCAGGAGCCTCCCAACACCGTGGCCGATGCCCTGAGCCGGATAGGGGCTGCATCGCACGAGTGGTCTCTCCTGCCAGAGATAGTACAAGACCTGTTCTTCCGCTGGGGCACACCTCTGGTGGATCTGTTTGCCTCCAGGGAGAACGCAAAGCTGAGGCTGTTTCATGCCCGCCCCCCTCAGCAGGGCTCGCTGCAGGGGGATGCCTTTTCGAGGCCGTGGACCCCGGGCCTCTTTTACGCCTTTCCCCCCGTTCCCCTGATTCACAGGGTCCTGCTGAAAGTGAGGAGGGACAAGGCGCAGGTGATTCTGATAGCCCCAGACTGGCCTCGCCAGTTCTGGTACCCAGATCTCCTCAGTCTCAGCTCCAGGACTCCGCGGCAGCTTCCAGCTCGCCCGGACCTGCTCTCAGTCAATCAGGGGAAGGTGTTCCATCCGGACCTTCAATCCCTGCACCTGACGGCCTGGTTCCTGAGCGGCTAGAGTTCCAGGCCTTGGGTCTTTCCGACGAGGTCCTCAACGTCGTTGAGGCGTCCCGTAAGGAGTCGACCAGAAAATGCTATGCCTTCAAATGGAAGAGGTTCTCCATTTGGTGTCGGGAAAAGGGTTGGACCCTTTCTCGTGTCCTGTGGCGAGCATTTTGGACTATCTATGGTCCCTATCTAGTCAAGGGCTTAGGTCGACGACCCTTAAGGTGCACCTGGCAGCCATTTCTGCTTACCGGGCGCGGGCCGGTCAGCAGTCAGTGGCGGAGGAAAAGTGGTCGGGCGCTTTTCCAAGGCCTTGATCTCGCTTTCCCTCCGTGTGGGAACCCCACCTCCGTGGGATTTACTGCTGGTACTGGCAAAGCTCATGGGCAGCTATTGAACCAATGCACAGGTGTGGTCTCCCCCACCTGTCGTGGAAAACCGCCTTCTTGGTGGCTATCCGTCAGCCAGAAGGATGGGAGAACTCCAGGCGCTGAGCATGGGTCTCCTTACCTGGTCTTCCACAGGGACAAGGTTGTCCCTACGCCCCCACCGATTCCTTCCCGAGGTGGTGTAGGAGTTTCACCTTAATCAGGTATTGACTCTGCGGTGTTCTACCCCAATCACACCTCGGAGGCCGAATATAGGCTCCATACTCTGGACCCTAGAAGGGCGCTTGCTTATTATAAGGAGCGCCCGGCTGAAATTCGGGGAGAGGTTCGCCAGCTGTTTGTCATCTACGCTGAAGCCGCATCTGGCAGACCTGCAGCCAAGCGGACGATAGGCAGATGGGTCACCTCCTGCTTAAATCTCTGCTATGAGTTAGCGGGCATGGAGCCTCCCAGAGGGATAAGAGCTCATTCTACCCGCCATACTGCTGCATCGGTGGCTGCTTCCAGGGATGTCCCTATCCAGGAGATCTGCAGGGCTGCTACCTGGAAGTCAGCACACACCTTTATTTCCCACTACCACATCGACCTTGAGTCACGCCGGGATGCTGGTTTTGGGGCCTCGGTTCTCCAATCTTTGTTCCCCAAGTAAGTATTAGGGTTGTCTTGCCTCCCTCCTCCCGGAGAACTGCTGAAGAGTCTGCCAGATAGTGTGGATGAACATATCCATGTCACTAAGTACAGGTTACTCACCTGTAACAGGAGTTCTAGGAATGGTATATGTTGTTCATCCCATAACTACCTAACCCCGGCTTCGACGCACAACCTGAGCTTTCCAGCGGGCCAGATCTGGCGCTATTGGGGCGGAGCCGAGTTTTACCACCCGGGTGGGTGGAGGAGCTAGCTTGAAGACCTTCCGCAAGATTTAAGCGGCAAGGAACCTGCCAGATAGTGTGGATGAACAACATATACCATTCCTAGAACTCCTGTTACAGGTGAGTAACCTGTATTTCTTCTAATGGAGTCTTGCTGTATTCTGACCTCCCCTGTCAGAACCTGGTTTTTGGGATGTGGGTGGGCAGGAGCAGTGTTGGCACCTAGAGGTGCCCCTTTTTCTCACCCTCCTTTATTTTGGGTGTGTGTTGTGTTTTGTTTTTTGGGTTTCCTTACTTGAGTCTTTGCTTTGAAAGTGAAAAAACGCTTTTTATCAAATTTAGTTGCCAGTTGGCTAGTGTGAGTTTACAGTTTCCACACAGAACTCCCAGTGAGTATAGCTCGTAAAGATCTGACGGTTGTGGTTCAAACAACAGCAGACAGTGTCTTCAACCAAGCTGGAGCTCAGCGTTCCATGCCTTGCTTGGAAAGTTAACTCTCTGTTCTCCGGGGCAGTTCAAGGGTTGGAGATCACTGCAATAGTCAGAATACAGCAAGACTCCATTAGAAGAAACATTACTAAGCTGAGTAATTTTTTCTTTCTGTCCACATTTTGTTTATTTATTATTTGTCTCAGAATAACAACCTTTGAGCTAAAAGCTTGTTTACAAAGGTTCCACGGCATGACAATACAATAAGTGGATACAATGGGACATCCATAAAAGGCAGGGAACATAGACTATAATACACAAAGATAACAGAATTGCTTTTACGGTACAAGAATACAAAATTGCATCTACAGAGAACTTCAGGACAAGAATATTGTGCAAGGATTACATATGTGTATGTACATATCATAATATGAAGCAGTCAGAAGCTTACAATGTCCTGGAGTGGTAGGTAGTAGGGAGGGAGCAGGAGGAGGGGTGGACGGGAGCAGTCTGATGCTGACATTGTCTGGGTATGGTAGGTCTTAGGTAGGGAGGGTAGAGGGGAGGAGTAGTAGGGGTGTTAAGAGTGAGGAAAGGAACACTTGATATGGGGAGGATGAGGAAGGGGACGAGGTAGAGTTACCTGTAAGGCCCTGTCCACACTACACCTCTGTAACATTACAGAGTGCCTAAACCGTTACTGCAACAGTTTGCGTTTACACCTGTAACATTACAGAAGGCGTTTTCGTAACCGTTGTTGAAACCACATATGAGGTGCTTTCAACAGCGGTTATGAAACCGGTCCCGCCTCGGTAACGTGACGGGCGGTAACGGTCCCCTGTAGGGCCTGTAGCACAGCGTGAGTTGCATTGTGGGATTGCGCGCCTCAGTAACGGTCGCTCGATTCCCGAGGTGTGGACTGGCGGTACCGGTCACCACTGCAGTGTGGACACACTGTACCGCTCCCCGGCTGCAATGGTTTCTGTCTGTTACGGGGTCTGAGCGGTGTAGTGTGGATGGGGCCTTAGAGGCAAGGGACAAGGAGCGAGGGAAGTGTAATGTATAGGAAGACATAGGGAGTGTGAGTGTGGGGGAGTAGGCGGTAGCTTAGGGCACATCCACCTATGATAAACTTATTTGTTAAAGGTTGACTTGCTTGTCCTGCGATTCCTTTTGTATTATTCCTGAATTTTTTAAAGATCACTGAAGGATTTTTCAAGTTGCTTATTACAGAGTAGGCTTCTCTGTTTATGAATCTTTTTTTTTGCATTATTTCTGGACTTTCTATGATCAGAATCAAACAGTTCTAGTATCAGTGGTTCCCACAAAGAAAAACTGCTTTAAAGTCTGCAATTTATTTGAAGAGCATCTTTCATGCCTTTTTCTAAAATTCCCCTGAAACACATCATGTGTGTACCCTCACGTCCCTGGAGTTCCTGGATAACAAAATTATGATTTTTAAATCCATGTTTTTTGGGAGTGAAGGGATCATACTTTGGCTCCGTAGAGCTAAGCTGCCAATCTCTTGCACTTCCCGAAGCTAAGCCATGCCCCTGCGCTCTCAGGTTTCGTGATGTAATAGTCTGGAGAGTGGGGGGATTTAAAAGTCAAAGCCACCACTCAGCTGACAAGGAGGGCCCTGCTTATTACCTAACCACTCAAGAACGAAGTTGCCCACAGTAATGTTTTCATAGGTTGAAAGTGTAGCAATGCCATCAAGCAGCGAGGATAAACCTTTTTGACCAACATTAGGTGAGTTGTATGAACAGCATGAATGTAATTTCTTAGTCTCACCAGGAGTGAGTACAGCAAGGACAAATCTGTAGAAGCGACATAGGGGTGGAATGAGGTCAGGTTTAACAAAATTCAATTTTTCTTTGAAGAGAAACCGCACTCCACCACCATTTGTTTTCAAACGACCTATCACAGTGTGCAACTTTATATCCAAAACCAAACATGCCGAGTCAGGGATGGTGGGCTTCAGCCTCATTTGAATCCAACCCAATACATGAGGTTGATTAATTTATTTTATTTATTTCAAATGTTTTAGTAGGAGATGCATACTGAGCTGGCAAGAACTTGTTTCCAGATATGTCTGGGGTTGGGGGGTGGTATACAATACAATAACATGCAAGAGTAGAAGTATATTAAAGGGACACTGTCGATCCTTTTTGCATCATATTATTTTTTAGATTAAAACCCACATTTTCTGATTTGCTTACTTTCTCTAAAATTCATTGATGTTGCTGGTTGTTCCATTTGTTTTCTTTCTTAGTAAAAAGGAAATGTATGCTAATGGTGTAATTATACCCAAACTTGTTTCAAATCCTTGATCTTCTGTTCTAGGGACATGGATATGTTGTTTTATCCACACTTACTGGCAGGTTCCTTGCCGCTTTAAGTCTTGCCGGAAGGTCTTCAAGCTGGCTCCTCCCACCCACCCGGGTGGTAAAACTCTCGGCTCCGCCCCATGATGCCAGATCTTCCTTACTGCTTGGAAGCTCAGGTTCCCTCCATGGCGCTCTGCGTTTTAGGCCTGGATCCAAACTCGTCGGTTTAAACCGAAACATATTCTTAAATTTTCTAGACTTCGATCTGTTTATTCCTTCGCGGCTGCGATGGAAAAGTCAACCCCCGGATTTCGGTGGCGCCCATGCGGGCAGAAAATGTCTCTGACCGATCCGCACTCCATGTGTGTTTATTGCCTTGGACTCGATCACGATCTACAGGCCTGTGAATTGTGCAAGTCCTTCTCAGTCAACGTCCTCGAACACCGTGCTGCCAGACTCCAACTTGGGCGCCCCGAGAGCCGTGTTCCTCCGGTGAAGTCAAAGGAGGTCCATTGGGCGGTGTCTGCGGCAGCCGGTTTGGCTGAGCAACTTGAGCAGATAATCGCCCTCGAGGAGGAGGCGGCCCAGGCCACATCTTCGTCTTCCTCGGTCACGGCATGTATCCCGCTCTCCTTGGGCTCCTCCTACACGGCTTCTTTTAAGGAGCTTTGTCAGTCCCTCTCTACAAAAGGTGAGGGTCCATCGGGACATTCCTCTCGGTCCAAGAAGAAGGACTCGAAGGGTAAGTCCTACTGTCTGCATTCGTGGGAGCAGGAGAGGTCCCCTTCCCCAGACAGTCGACACTCGACTTCGGTCGAGGTTGCAGCTAAGGCTGCTGGCTTCACGGTGTCCCCATCAGGTCAGCCGGCCGAGACACCCGTCGGCGCGTCGAGATTTTTCTCGACCAGTCGGATGGGCTGTCGACTGGAGAAGCCGACAACCCTTTTTCATCAGTTCCCCCGGTGGAAACTGAGGATTTGCCTGCACCTCCTGTGCCGGAGTCCCCGGTTAAGGTTCCCGAGCCAAGGGAGGAATGGGTTTCCCCCGCTCCCTCCCAGACCCACCCTTGGAAACACCGACGGTCTCGGACCTCTTCTCGGTCCAGCCGATCCCGCCGACACCGGCGGTCTCAGTCTCGGCACCGAGGAAAGCGGCAGCGCCACTCATCCTCGTCATCCTCCTCGGAGGAGGAAAGGCTTCGGCGCAAATTGTGTCGACACTACGAGGACTTCATGTGGCAGCAGCTCTTTCTGACCGAGAACAAGCCGACCTGGTTGCCTTCCCCGGCCATTAAGTGGCTGTCACCTGAGCGTCGGAAACAAACCCTCATGGTCATCGAGGAGCCGAAGCCAGCGCCGGTTGTTCGGCCGAAACCAGCTGCGCCACCCATTGTGGTTGAACCCCCGCCTCCACAACCAAAAACTGGGTCTCCAACCTAGGATTCTCGGTCGGGTCATGGGTTGCCCCATCGGTTGTCGGTTGCCCTCACTTCTGATCGCCCTTGGCAGGTGGAGGGTGGCTCAGGCCCTCGGCAGCTGTTTGCAGACTCCTTGGAGTCTGACGATGACTTTTCCCTGTTCTCCAGGCCTCTCGACCTGGAGTCCTCTGGGGGACAGTCGGTGGACGAGAGCCCATCCTCGTTTATGGGATTGCTTCGGCTCATCTCGGAATCTACTGGGATGAAGCTCGAACCTGTGTCAAAGCGGGCCAAGTATCCCCTCACGGAAATACTGGACCGAGGGGATTCTCCTGTGGAGGCCTTTCCTGTGGCCGAAGCCATTGTTGGTCTGGCCCTGGAGTTATGGCAGTGGCCGGCTTCTTGTCCAGCTCCCTCAGCCAGGATGGCCAGGAAGTATGCCGTTCCCACTGGCTCACTCCGGATTCTCTGAGCACCCCTGTGCAGAGGGGTTGGTGACCGACAGTGTTTTCTGGTGCTCCGGAAACACTCGGGATGTGGACAAGCCACCGGATAAAGAGTCCAAGAAACTGGACTACTCCAGGCGTAAAGTTTACACTGCGTCCTCCTTAGGCCTTCGTCAGGCCAGTTTGGCTGTACTGATGGCACACTTTTCCCGTGCCCTTTTGGGCTCCCTGGATGAGGTGATTCCTCATCTCCCGCCTGACCTCCAGACTACGGTCAAGCAGGTGCGGGATCAGGGAAGGGCGGTGGCAAAGCAACAGCTCTCGACATTGGAGACTCTTGTGCCCAGTCAGTAGCAGCCGCAGTGGCCATGCGCCGCAGAGCTTGGCTGCAGATCTCCACCTTCACGGTGGATACCCAGCACAAGCTGGGAGACATTCCCTTCCTGGGTACCGACTTGTTCGGTCCCGGGGTGGAGGGTCACTTGCAGAGGATCGAGAAGTCCGATGCCACCTTGGACTCAGTCACATCTGCCCAGAAGGACAAAGGCCGCCAGCAGCAGCATAAGCCCTTTCGGCCTTCTGCCCCTGTGGCACGTCCAGCCCAGCAACACCAGCATCAGGGCCAGCAGGCACGCACTTGGCACCCCAAAGCCAAGCCTGAAGCTTCCTCCAGCAGGAAGCCAGGAGGAAAAGGCCCAGGAGGTCCCTTGGCCGATCCTTCCTCCATGTCTGCCCAGGGATGGGCTGAGGGGTGTCATTCCCAGCCTCGTCACTCCCCCCTGGGTTCCCCTCGTGGGGGGGACAGCTCCGCCACTTCCTTTCCACCTGGTCCACTATCACCACGGACCGCTGGGTGTTGGAAGTGGTAGGGAAAGATCTGCCTCTGGAATTCGAGCAGGCCCCACCCTATCGGGCGTCGCCCACAGGGGGCTGTGGGTCCGCAGCCCTCTGTTGGCTCGTCCGAGGCAACATTGCTCTGCTCCTCCAGAAGGAGGTGATCAGGGAGGTAGCGGATCCTCCACCAGACCCAGGGTTTGTGTCCAGGTATTTCCTGGTCCCAAAACGGACGGGGGGGGGGGCTGGCGCCCCATTCTAGACCTACACGACATAAACACATTCCATAGGTCTCGAACCTTCAGGATGGTCATTCTGGCACAGATCATTCCATCTTTGGAACGAGGCATGTGGTTCTGTTCTCTGGACCTCCAGGACACGTTCTTTCATGTCCCAATCCATCCGTCCCACCAGCAATTCCTTCGCTTCAGAGCGGAGGGGTCCCTTTACGAGTTCCGGGCCATGCCCTTCGGCCTTTCTCCAGCTCCCAGGGTCTTCACAAAATGCATGGCAGTGGTGACAGCATTCCTGCAGTGCCGAAGGGTCCAGGTGTACCCTTACCTGGATGACTGGCTGATTGCAGCCCCCTCCAGGCTGGAGGTGGAGCGGTCCAGGGATCTGGCCCTCCAGGTCTGCTCTCAGATTGGCCTCCTTATCAACGAGGCTAAATCGGAACTCTTGCCAACACAGGTGATTCAGTTCATCGGGGCAGAGCTCGACTCTCTTCGAGCCAGAGCACGGGTCCCGGCGGACAGGGCTGAGGTTCTTTCCTCCTTTGCCCAATCATTTCTGGTTGGGCAGTTGCGCCCTGCCCGGGACTTCCTGCGCCTCCTGGGTCTCATGGCGGCCTGCACCAGCGTGGTCCATTGGACCCACTGGCACATGCGTCCCCTTCAATGGGGGCTGGCCCGCCAATGGTCACAGTGCTCCAGTTCTCTGGACCAGCCAGTGGCGGTGACCCAGGAGATGTGGAATGCTCTCCAGTGGTGGATCGTTCCAGCTCATCTGCAGGAGGGCATCCCGTTTGTCCGCCCTGAGCCGACTGTCATTCTAATGACCGATGCCTCTCTCATGGGTAGGGGTGCCCATCTGGGGGAGCATAGAGCGCATGACCTCTGGTCCCCTCAGGAGTCTCGATGCCACATCAACTTGCTGGAGCTTCGAGTGGTCCGACTAGCCCTCACCACCTTCGCTCCGTTTTGTACGGGGTCAAGTGGTCCTGGTCCAGACGGACAATACCACGACCATGTACTACCTAAACCACCAGGGTGGGACGTACTCCTTGCCCCTTTGCAAGGAAGCTGTCTGCACTTGGTCCCTCATGAGCAAACTGGAGGCAGATCTCCTAGCATCCATGTGGCGGGAGCCTCCAGCACTCTGGCCAATGCCCTAAGCCAGATAGGTGCTGCATCTCACGAGTGGTCTCTCCTGCCGGAGGTGGTACACGATCTAGTCTCCCACTGGGACACTCCTCGGGTAGACCTGTTTGCTTCCAGGGAGAATGCGAAGCTGAGGCTGTTTCATGCCCACCCCCTTCAGCAGGGCTCACTGCAGGGGGATGCCTTCTCGAGGCCGTGGACACCAGGCCTCTTCTATGCCTTTCCCCCATTTTCCTTGATCCACAAGGTGCTTCTGAAGGCGAGGAGGAACAAGGCGCAGGTGATTCTGATAACTCCAGACTGGCCCCGCCAGTTCTGGTATCCAGATCTCCTCAGCCTCAGCTGCAGCCTCCCGAGGCGGCTTCCAGCCCGCCCGGACCTGATCTCAGTCAACCAGGGGAAGGTACTCCACCCAGACCTTCAATCCCTGCACCTGATGGCCTGGTTCCTGAGCGGCTAGATTTCCAGGCCTTGGGTCTTTCCGGCGAGGTCCTCAACGTTGTTGAGGCATCCCATAAGGAGTCGACCAGAAAATGCTATGCCTTTAAATGGAAGAGATTCTCCATTTGGTGTCAGGATAAGGGGTTGGACCCTTCTTCCTGCTCCTTGGCCAGCATCCTGGACTACCTATGGTCCCTTTCTCAGCAAGGGCTTCGGTTGACGACCCTTAAGGTGCACCTGGCAGCCATCTCTGCTTACCGGGCATGGGCCGGAAAGCAATTGGTGGCGCAGGAGAAGGTGGTTGGGTGCTTTTTCAAAGGCCTTGATCACATATCCCCTCCGGTGCGAGAACCTCCACCTCCGTGGGATCTACTGCTGGTTTTGGCTAAGCTCATGGGCAAGCCAGTCGAACCGATGCACAGGTGTGACATCTCTCACCTGTCGTGGAAGGCCACCTTCTTGGTGGTTATCACATCAGCCAGAAGGATGGGAGAACTCCAGGCACTTTCCATAGAGTCTCCTTATCTGGTCTTCCACAGGGACAAGGCTGTCCTGCGCCCTCACCCGAAATTCTTTCCAAAGGTGATGTCGGAGTTTCACCTTAACCAGGTGTTGACTCTGCCGGTGTTCTACCCCAATCACACCTCAGAAGCTGAATATAGGCTCCATACTTTGGACCCTAGAAGAGCGATTTCTTATTACAAGGAGCGGACGGCTGAAGTTCGGGAGAGGTTCGCCAGCTGTTTGTCACCTACTCTGAAGCCGCACCTGGCAGACCTGCAGCCAAGCAGACGATAGGCAGGTGGGTCACCTCCTGCATAGATCTCTGCTATAGGTTGGCGGGCATGGAGCCTCCCAGAGGGATAAGAGCTCATTCTACCCGCCATACCGCTGCTTCGGTAGCTGCTTCCAGGGACGTCCCTATCCAGGAAATCTGCAGGGCTGCTACCTGGAAGTCGGCACACATCTTCATTACCCACTACCACATCGACCTTGAGTCACGCTGGGATGCTGGTTTTGGGACCTCGGTTCTCCAGTCCTTATTCCCTAAGTAGGTGTGTGCCTTGCCTCCCTCCTCCCGGAGAACTGCTAGGAGTCTGCCAGTAGAGGTGGATAGAACAACATATCCATGTCCTAGAAATACAGGTTCTAGGGACATGGATATGTTGTTCATCCACACTGTCTGGCAAGTATCCTGCCGCTTTAAATCTTGCGAAAAGGTCTTCAAGCTGGCTCTCCACCCACCCGGTGGTAAAACTCGGCCCGCCCCCATGACGCCGAATATTCTTACCGCTTGGAAGCTCAGGTTCCTCCTTAACGCTCTGCGTATAAGACTGGTTCCTAATTCTTCGGTTTTCCAATTTAAAAGTTTTTTGCTTAAAAGACTTCGGTCTTCTATCCCTCGCGGCTGCGATGGAGAAATTGACTCGGTTTCCGGCGGTGCCGCTGCGGGCAGAAGATTTCTCGACGGATCCGCACTCCCATGTGTGTACTGTTTTAGGCCTTGAAACACGACCCATGAGCTTGCGACCTGTGCTCTTCCTTCTCAGCCTCGTCCTCGAGCCGTGCAGCCCGTTTACACTTCGGTGCCCGGCGTTTTCCTCTGGTAAAGTCAAAGAAGGCCTGGTCGGCGGTTTCGCGGCGCGAACTCAGCGGATCAACTAGAGCAGATGATCGCCCTCGAAGAGGAGGCGGCGCGGGCCGCATCTTCCTCGACCACGGCATTTATTCCGCTCTCCCTGGGTTCCTCTTACACAGCTTCCTTTAAGGAGCTTTGTCTGTCCCTCTCCACTAGGGGAGCGGGACCAACGTCTGCTGGACCTTCTTCTCGGTCCAAGAAGAAAAACAAGGGTAAGTCTCTTCGTCGGCGCTCTTGAGGGCCGGGAAAGGTCCTCTCCCGGTTATCGGCCATCGACCCGGGTCGATCGTTCGGCTTGACCACTGGTCTCACGGTGTCCCGTCAGGTCAGTTGATCGAGACTCCCGTCGACGAGTGATCTTTCTCGACCCGTTGGACGGGTTGTCGACCGGTGAGCTAATCCCCTCTCCCGGTTCCCCGGTGGGAGTTGAGGATCCCGTGGGCTTGCCAGTGCCTCCGGTTCCGGAGCCCTTGGGTGTTCCCTCCGAGCCGAGGGAGGAGCCGGTTCCACCCGTCCCCTCCCCGCACCTTCCTCGGAAAAGCCGAGGTTCTCGATCTCGGACTTCTTCGCGGGGGTCCAGCCAATCCCGCCATCATAGGCGGTCTCGCCGCTCATCCTCTTCCTTCTCCTCGGATGAGGGGAGGCTTCGACGCAAGTTGCGTCGGCGATCTGAGACCTCATGTGGCAACAACTCCTTCTGACTGGGATGGCTTGTCCTTGCTGACCATTAAGTGGCTGTCACGGGCCCGACGAAACCCCCTGTTTTTACCGAGGCCTGTTATCAGGCTGTTGTTCAGCCAAAACCAGCTGCCCCCGATTCGGTGGAACCTCCACCTCCACAGCCACGGTTTGGGGCTCCGACCAAGAATTCTCAGTCGGCTCAGGGTCTGCCCCATAGGTGTCGGTCACCTTCACTCCCGATCGCCTCGGCAGGTGGAGGGTGGCTCAGGCCCGAGGCAGCTCTTTGCGGACTCTTCTGAGTCGGCAGCGATTCCTCCTTTTTCTCCAAATGAGTGGACTCGGGAGTCCTCTGGAGGTCAGTCGCAGACGACAGCCCTTACGTCCTTCCTGAGGTTGCTCAGACTCATCTCGGAATCCACGGGATGCAGCTCGAAACCTGTCTCCAAGCGGGCCAAGTATCCTCACAGAGATATTGTACCGAGGATTCCCCTATGGAGGCCTTACCTGTGGCTGAGGCCATTGTGGGCCCGACCTTGAAGCTCTGGCAGCCCTGTTTCCCTGCCCTCGCCTTGACCAGGATGGCCCGCGGAAGTATCTGCAGTCCCCTACGGTTCCCTATCCCGGTTTCTTGGCACATCCTCGGCCGGGGATTGTTACCGACAGCGTTTTCAGGCGTGCGGAAGCGCTAGGGCGTCGGACAAACCTCCGACAAGGAGTCCAAGAAATTGGACTATGCGGGCGAAAAAGTCTCGCTGCGTCCTCCTTGCTTCGTCAGGCCAGCTCGGCGTACTGATGGCACATTTTCTCACACCCTGTTGGGCTCCTGGACAAGGTGGTCCTCATCTCCGGCCGACCTGCAGACCACGGTTAAGCAGGTGCAGGGCAGGGCAGTGGCCAAGCAGCAACTTCAGACTGCTTTGGACATCGGTGATTCATGCGCCAGGTCAGTGGCGGCTGCAGTGGCTAAGCGCCGTCGGGCATGGCTGAGGATATCCACCTACAGCGGATACCCAGCACAAATTGGCGGATGTCCCCTTCCTGGGGACCGACCTCTTCGGCCCTGGAGTGGAAGGCCACCTCCAGAGGATTGAAAAGTCCAATGCCACCTTGGACTCGATCTCATCCGCTCAGAGGGACAAGGGCCGCAGACCCCAATCCAAGCCCTTTCGTCCGTCTGCGCCCCCGGCACGCCCGGCCCAGCAACACCAGGGCCAGCAGGCTCGACATGCCCCAAACTAAGCTCATGGCTCTCCTCCAGGAAGCAGGGAGGAAAAAGGCCCAGGTGGTCCTCGGCCGTCCCTCCTCCAAGCCTGCACAGTGACGGGTTGAGTGGTGTCGCCTCAACCTCACACCTCACTCCAGGTTCCCCCGTGGGGACGGCCTGCATTTTTCCGCCTGGTCTGCTATTACCACAGACAGGTGGGTGTTGGAGGTGGTAGGAAAGGGCCTGCCTCTGGAGTTCGAGCAGGCCCCACTCTTCAGAACTGCCGCACTGGGGCCTCGGGTCCAGCTCCTGCCAGCTCGCCGAGCCGACATCGCCTCCTCCTCGAGAAGGAGGTGATAAGAGAGGTGGCGGACCCTCCCTCAAACCCGGGTTCGTGTCCAGGTACTTCCTGGTTCCGAACGACGGGGGCTGAGCGCCCATTCTCGACCGTACACGACCTGAACAAGTTCCTGGCAGTCGAACTTTCAGGATGGTCACCTGGCTCAGATAATCCCATCCTTGTAACACGGCGGTGGTTCTGCTCTCTGGACCTACAGGACGCGTTTTTCACGTCCCTATCCGTCCGTCCCATCAAAGGTTCCTTCGCCGAGCGGAGGGTTCCCTTCGAGTTCCAAGCCATGCCCTTCGGCTTATCTCCAGCTCCCAGGGTCTTCACCAAATGCATGGCAGTGGTGACAGCATTCTCATGCGCCAAGGTCCAGGTTTACCCTTACCTGGACGACATTGATAGCAGCCCCTCCAGACAGGAGGTGGAGCGGTCCAGAGACCTGGCCCTCCAGGTTTGCTCTCAGGTCGGCCTCCTCATCAATGAGGCCAAGTCGGAACTCGAGCCGAAGCAGGTGATTCTTTTCATCGGGGCAGAGCTCGACTATCTTCGAGCCAGAGCACGGCTCCCGGTGGACAGGGCCGAGGTTCTTTCCTCCTTTGCCCAATCATTTCTGGTTGGGCAATTGCGCCCTGCCCGGGACTTCCTGCGCCTCCTGGGTCTCATGGCGGCCTGTACCAGCGTGGTCCGTTGGGCTCACTGGAACATGCACCCTCTTCAGTGGGGGCTGGCCAGCCAGTGGTCCCAACGCTGCAATCCATTGGACCAGCTATTGACGGTGATCCAGGGGATGTGGAACGCTCTCCAGTGGTGGACCGTTCAAGTTCATCTGCAGGAGGGCATCCCGTTTGTCCGCCCAGAGCCGACGGTCTCTCTGTCGACCGATGCCTCTCTGATGGGTTGGGGTGCCCATCTGGGGGAACACCGAGCGCATGGCCTCTGGTCCCCGCGGGAGTCCCGATGCCACATCAGCCTGCTGGAGCTCTGAGCGGTCCGCCTAGCTCTCACCGCCTTTGCTCCATTTCTTCGGGTCAAGTGGTCCGGGTCCAGACGGACAATACCACACCATGTACTATCTAAACCGCCAGGCGGGACGCGCCCCATGCTCCTATGCAAGGAAGCTCTCCGATCTGGCCATCACTGTGGCGCAGCCTGGAGGCGGATCTCCTAGTCATTCATGTGGCAGGAGCCTCCAACACCCTGGCCGATGCCCTAAGCCGGATAGGGGCTGCGTCCCACGAGTGGTCTCTCCTGCCGGAGGTAGTACAAGATCTAGTCTCCCATTGGGGCACACCTCAGGTGGACCTGTTTGCCTCAGGGAGAATGCAAAGTTGAGGCTGTTCCATGCCCGCCTCAGCAGGGCTCTCTGCAGGGGGATGCCTTCTCGAGGCCGTGGACCCTGGGCCTCTTCTACGCCTTTCCCTGTTCCCCTTGATGCACAAGGTGCTGCTCAAAGCAAGGAGGGACAAGGCGCAGGTGATTCTGATAGCCCCAGACTGGCCCCGCCAGTACTGGTACCCAGATCTCCTCAGCCTCAGCTCCAGGCTTCCAAGGCAGCTTCCAGCTCGCCCGGACCGTCTCTCAGTCAATCAGGGGAAGGTATTCCATCCGGACCTTCAAACCCTGCACCTGACGGCCTGGTTCCTGAACAGCTAGAGTTCCAGGCCTTGGGTCTTTCCGACAAGGTCCTCAACGTAGTTGAGGCGTCCCGTAAGGAGTCGACCAGAAAATGCTACGCCTTCAAATGGAAAAGGTTTTCCATTTGGTGTTAGGGCAAGGGCCTGGATCCTTCCTCCTGTTCCTTGGCGAGCATATTGGACTACCTGTGGTCCCTTTCTCAGCAAGGGCTTAGGTCGACGACCCTTAAGGTGCACCTGGCAGCCATCTCTGCTTACCGGGCGCGGGCCGGGAAGCAGTCGGTGGCGCAGGAGAAGGTGGTCTGGCGCTTTTTCAAAGGCCTTGATCACATTTCCTCCGCAAGTAGAACCTCCACCTCCGTGGACTACTGCTGGTATTGGCAAAGCTCATGGGCGTTTATTCAACCAATGCACAGGTGTGAACTCTCTCACCTGTCGTGGAAGACCGCCTTCTTGGTGGCTATCACGTCAGCCAGAAGGATGGGAGAGCTCCAGGTGCTCTGCATCGAGTCTCCTTACCTGGTCTTCCACAGGGACAAGGTTGTCCTGCGCCCCCACCCAAAATTCCTTCCGAAGGTGGTGTCGGAGTTTCACCTTAACCAGGTGTTGACTCTGCCGGTGTTCTACCCCAATCACACCTCGGAGGCCGAATATAGGCTCCATACTTTGGACCCTAGAAGGCGCTCGCATTATAAGGAGCGCACGGCTGAAATTCGGGGAGAGGTTCGCCAGCTGTTTGTCACCTACTCTGAAGCCGCATCTGGCAGACCTGCAACCAGCGGACGATAGGCAGGTGGGTCACCTCCTGCATAGATCTCTCTATGGTTGCGGGCATGGAGCCCCAGAGGGATAAGAGCTCATTCTACCCGCCATACTGTTGCATCGGGTGGCTGCTTCCAGGGACGCCCTATCCAGGAAATCTGTAGGGCTGCTACCTGAAGTCAGCACACACCTTCATCACCCATTACCACATCGACCTTGAGTCACGCCCGGATGCTGGTTTTGGGGCCTCGGTTCTCCAGTCTCTTTCCCAAGTAAGTATCGGGTGTGCGCCTTTGCCTCCCTCCTCCCAGAGAACTGCTAGAGTCTGCCAGACAGTGTGGATGAACAACATATCCATGTTCCTAGAAATACAGGTTACTCACCTGCAATAGGAGTTCTAGGGAATGGTATATGCTGTTCATCCACACGACCCACCCGACCTCCCCGGCTTCGACGCACAACTTGAGCTTCCAGCGGGTCAGATCTGGCGTCATGGGGCGGAGCCGAGAGTTTTACCACCCGGGTGGGTGGGAGGAGCCAGCTTGAAGATCTTCCGGCAAGATTTAAAGCGACAAGGAACCTGCCAATAAGTGTGGATGAACAACATATACCATTCCTAGAACTCCTGTTACAGGTGAGTAACCTGTATTTATTGCATACTTCCTGAACATTAGGAACACCACCAAAAAGTGCAGCCACTCAGGATGCAAGACTCTCCTCTCCTCCCACTATATTGTGAGTGACTAGACTGTGTTGGGGGTGTTCCCGGCTTATGCCCAGGAAAGGTGCAGTGGGAGGTGATCAAGAACTGTTAACCAACATGTTACAGTGTATATAGTAGACCATTATAGTATATAGTAGAGCATTGTTCTGTATAGAAATTTTAACATTTTCAAAATGTTGTTGTACCACAGTTCAGAGGTCATGGAATGTAATTGTACCCTTCTGTGGTAGAACAGCATTCCAGAACCTCTAGAGACTGTTCAAGTAAGTTTCATTGTGAAGGGAAAAAAACACAATGAACACATTTCGCATAATACTATATATTATAAAATACAGGAGGAGCAACTTTAGTACATGATCAGTAGGTTCTTGCCACCTAGGGTTTGATTCTCACAGACCTCTTGAGCTTCGCTCTCGAGGTCTGAGGGAATTGGAACCCCTCTGTGGCAGAACACACTCCTTGTGCATAGTTGCCCATCCAGTATTCTCTGTATTGTGCATAGTATCCCATCCTTTGCAAAATGCTGTTGTACCACAGTTCAAAGGTTGTGGAACATGACTGTACCCTTCTATGGTATAACAGCATTCTGAAACCTCTAGAGACTGCATCAGTTTAGTTTTGAAAGGGAAAGAACTGCTGCATGCACATCTTACTTGATGGTACGGCGGTTCATACAGAGAAAAAGCAAATTTGCAAGCGGTGGAGTAAACAGCAGGGGGAAAACACTTTTCAACCATGGCTAAGGTAAAAAAAATAAATTACAATTAATTACTTTGAAGTGGGGTGTGAGAGAAAGTGGACAGGATTAAAAATGAAAGTTTTTTTTTAACTGGATTTTTTTTTTATCAATAACAGTTTATTGAATTAAAATACAATACACAAAATAATGCCATAAGTAATCATCAAAAAACATACAGCAATAATCATTCATGCCTCACTTAAAAGATGAATATTACGTTAGTAATTTAACAGAGAAGTCTAAAAACTACACACAGTATTCAGTAAATTGTTAGTTATAAATTGTAGACGAATTACTTTAGTAATAGAGGGAAGAAAATGTTTGGATTTATTTTGTTATCATACACTACAAAAAAAAATACTGATGAGCAACTTAATACATAAGCAGTGTGTTCTGCCACATTGGGGTTCTGATTCCCATGGCTCTTTCAAGCTTTGCTTTTGAGGTCGGAGGGCATCGGACCGCCTCTGTGGCAAAACACCTAGTTCTCCATCCATTATTCTCTGTTTTGTGTGGTAACCCCTTTATGGTGGAAAGTCTGTTTTTCATTTTTAAAAAGAAAAATAAAGAAAGTCTGAGCTACATCAGCAGTCTCTACAAAATGTGACCAATCATAACGTGTTTTTTTTTTTTAACTAGAGAGACTTTGACGCCTAAGGGGGTTGACAGTGTCCCTTTAACAGTTGCGCAGTATTCTGCGCTAAGTAATGCACTGCAGACAAAGTTAGATGCAGAAACACAACACATTACACAAAATAAGGATGGAGGCCACCAGTGCAGGGCTCGCAATTGGCACAAGCCCACTAGCCAAATGCTGGTAGATTTTGTATTGGGCTAGTAATATTTTCTTTTAACTAGCCCTGCAGGCTTGTACTGGAGAAGATAACACTTCAGTAAGTACACCAGGTGGACCAGTGGAAAAGTCTGTGGAGCTAGTGGATTTTCCTAGTCACTAGCCCTGCTGAGTAGTGGCTGCAAAACTAAATTTCAACCTGTGCATGAGTTCTGGTAGCCGAACGTTGAGATTCTCTGAGGACAACAGGATTTTGGGCTCGAGAGCCAGGGGTACGTAACATCTTCCAGCCTGAAGCCAACTGGACCCGAACAACTCGACAAGTGCTTTTTGATCAGTGGAGAGTAGTAGCCAGGTTACTCTGTTTAAGGAGTGACTTTATTATACTGCTAGAGATGGGATTTTGTGGCCGACTTTGTGGCTGAACATTCAGAGATAGGTACTAGTAAAGGGGCAGAATTGAAAAGTAGAGGTAAGCAGTTTAGTGGTACTGTATACTAGTTTGAATAATCAAGTAATTGATGTACCATTTTTGATCGGCTTATTTATGGGCACCTTGCTGGGAAACATAGCAAGTAAGTGAACTATAGTATTACACACCTCGGATGCTACAGTGAAGGAGTTTGTACTTTGGTACAGCAGATGTGAAAATAAACTTGCCAAGATAAATATGTTACTTTTGGCAACATGACCAAAGCAAAGGAAGTCCGTCATCATTTCTGTACTGGGGGATATCCAGAAGAGGTACCAGGTAAGTGAGAGCCACAGATAGGGGTAACAGGCCTGGGTGGTTGCTTGGGACAGGAGTGATGTAGGGATGGCTAGAAAGGGCAAAGATTGAGCTTCACAATTTAAAATACATTGCATCAATTGGACACACAATGGGATGACTCTGAGTGCACCATTTATGATCACTTGTGAGGGAGCTGGACTTGGGTAATGCACGTGTGGCTAAACTGTATCAGAGAGCACCGTTTGAGGTGGTGATGGCATCACATAGAAACATAGACAGTGACTGCAGAAAAACGCCGATAGTTCCCTATCTATCCCTTGGACCTATCTTCCATACAGGGTTCTAGCCCTCCCTATGCACCTCCCCATTCCCCTCCCCGTTATGATCATCCTGAGTAACCAGTATACCCTTCACTCTCTCCGAACTGTGCTTGAAACGTAGTTTTTTTTTTTCTTTCTATTTTTACTCCTGCACCAACTCAGCATTGTTACCCTACTGCCTTACCTGATGCTGCCTCTTCCCTTTGGGGACCCCCCCCCCATGGAACCTTGGCTTACCCCTCAAGCGGGGACACGGTGGGGTTGCCCCAAACCCCTCCCCCAGAGGAATCAAGTCTTCGGAACCAGTCAGTACTGCAGCTACCGGTAGGTGAGGACCCACTATTGGGCCCTCACGTCAGTGTCGCGCTGGGAGAGGCATTTTGTTTTCCATGTACACCCTCCCAGAGCATGATGTGCCACAGTGCCAAGGTTTAAGGCTTCCTCACACTGTCCCCTGCTGTTACGGGCGTCAGGACTACGATATCTCCAGCCATCACCAGAGGTCAAGCACCCCGAGCCAGTGCACTTCATAAGAGTAGCTGAGCGATCTGTCTGACGCTCACATCCTTCCCCGACAGGCCCTCTGACTCCTGGGGCCACTCCCGAACCCAGGTCGCTAGCGTTGCAAGCGGAAATCCAACTGCTGCACCGACGGGCCAGCTAACTATTAATGTTTTTTGCGCCCACCACCTTGGCTGGTAGACTGTTCCATGGTTCCACTACCCTTTCTGTAAAATAATTTTCTTGTATTCCTCTTGAACGTCCCTCCTCTGTTTCCACTCGTGCCCTCAAACTGTTACTCAAGCTAAATAATTCCTTGCAGTTCACCTTGTTTATCCTTTCAGGAAGTTGAAAGCCTCTGTCATATTTCCCCTCTCCTATCTGATCTTTGACTAGTACACATCATGATATACATTATCTCGATAGTGCTAGGGGTTAAAGAAGATGGCTGGGGTCAGATATGGTTCTGCTTTGATTCACGACACTTTTTCTCCAGTTTAACTGCTGTACTTTGACCCTGTGCTTCAATCCACAATGTAGTAAAATAGCATGGAGGAATAGTGCAGTACAAATAGTGGTGTATAATATCCCTGTACTCTGACGTAGTTTTTTTTTTTTTTTAATTCATGAACTTTTTCATTTTTTCTTCTCCCTGGTCACAGCTGCGTCCACTCAGCCTCCTCACCATCCTGTCTTGAGGATTAAGGGTTAACTACCTAGGTGGTCTGCTCCATAGGGTTGTGCAGTGCCTGTGGGGGCGCCGGGGGTTATTTTTCATCCGGTTTGTCACCAGGGTGTTTTGGATGCGATGATGTGCGTGCAGAATGCACGGACATGCCACGTTCACCATTGCAATCTCCACTCAGCTGTACCTCTCATTGGCTGGCCTGGTGGTGCAGAGGGCAGAGACATCCATGCCTCACTGCTGCCACACCGAGGACCTGGATTTGGTTGGCCGTGGGCTGGTCGAGGAGGGCGATTGAGCGTCCGGAGGATGGTTGTCTCTTCCGGGGCGCTTGGGGTTTCTCTGCACTGGTCTGGTCTGATCCCTGGTAGTGGCTGGGGGTAATCATTGCAACCATGGGGCTGGGGGACCTTAAATATCTACGCCTACATGCATGGCTGCTCATGATGGTATTGCATGTCCGGGCCTCCTCTAGGAACAAGGAAAATGGCTGGGCGGTGCCTGAATGATACCGGCCCTCCCATGAGGTCTGCACCGGACTTTTGGGGACCCTCTCCTGCTCCAGATCTGTTTCATCAGTGGGTGGCACCTGCCATCGTACCCCGCTACGGAGGGGGGCGCCAAGCCATGAAGAAAGTTTGGGCTAAGGTCCTACACCAGATCCATACCTCTGGCGGCAGTGCACTGCTGCCTAACCCCACAACGTGGGGGGGTAAGCCATGGGGGATGCCTGGTAGGAGGCAAGTCCTTGGGTTCCAGGGCCTAGGGAGGTCGGCAGAGGGTTTGGCAATGCTACGGTGGGAGCTAAAACAAATTAACTAAAAAAAAAAAAAAAAGAAAACTAACTCAACTGTACCTTACATCGCTGTCATTTTTTGTTAGATGGAAGTCGAGTGTTGGGACCCAGTATGTTGTGTGCCGGTGTTGTATGTTCTGTACCACTGTATACTGATGTATGTTGTGTGTCAGTGTTGTATTCTAACTTAATAACTGGGTTAGGCTTTTTCTCATAGGGAAACCGTGGCGTGATTTGCTGTTATAAAGGAGCGTTTATAACGTGAAACAGCATTCCCTACTTATCAACATGCCCAACCTACAGCTCTTCTGTTTTCCACCGTCCACCAGATTTTTAGTGCCGCAGTGCTCGACAGACAATCTCTAGGCAGGGTAACTATTTAAAAAAAAAAATAACTTCCTAACAAAATGACACCGTAATGGGACAACAAACAAGAAAAAGTAAACTGTTGCTAAACAACCGAGGACTCAAGCAAACATCATCCAGAACAGCCAGACCAGACCATTTATTTTATATAATTATGGTGAAAAGCTCAACCCAGTAATTATATATAATAAATATGTGGTGGTGTGTGTAAACTCGACTTATACACCCGAGGGGTTGATTGATAAACCCCAGCCGCTTTCTCTCGGGTTTATATGCCATCCAACCCCTCGGGTGTGTATAAAATCTCGCTACACACACCACCCCATACTTTATTCTCTATGTTATGTACCACGGTACACTGATGCATGCTGTGTGCCGGTGTTGTATACTAATGTTATGTACCACTGTATACTACTGATGTATGCTGTGTGCCGGTGTTGTATACTAATGTTACATACTACTGTGTACTGATGTATGATGTGTGCTGGTGTTGTATGTTCAAACAACATGAAGTCTTGCTATATTCTGACAGTAGCAGTGAGTCCCAACCTTCGAACTGCCCCAGAGATGAAAGAGTTAACTTTCCATGCCGGGCATGGAACGCTGAGCTCGAGCTCGGTTGAGACTCTGTCTGTTGCTGTTTAAACTCAAACCGTCAGATTCTTTACTCCGCCTCACTGAACAGTCGCTCCGGAGATTTCTCCTTCTGCTCGGTTCAATTTGTCGATTAAAGTACCGCTTTTCTCGGTTTTCGACCAAATTTAAACCGTAACCTGTCGGTTCAGTCTCTGTCTGTGGTATCTGTGAGTACTAGATAGGTTATATTCAAACAACATGAAGTCATGCTATATTATGACATATGCAGTGAGTCCCAACCTTCGAACTGCTCCGGAGGTGAAAGAGTTAACTTTCCATGCTAGGCAAGGAACTTTGAGCGCGAGCTCGGTTGAAAACTCTGTCTGTTGTTAATCAAACTCAAACTGTCAGATTCTTTACTCCACCTCACTGAACAGTCGCTCCGGAGATTTCTCCTTCTTCTCGGTTCGTTTGTCGGTTAAAAAGTATTATTTTTTCTTTTTTTTGACCGAAATTAAACCGCAACCGGTTGGTTCAAGCTCTGTCTGTGGTATTGTAAGTAATAGATAGGCTTACATTTATTTTATTCTGTGTGGAACTTGTAAACGCCTTTCGGTTCGGTTTGAACCGATCAGGTTATTCACAAACTTTACTAGTCCTTATTTACAGTGCGGTTCCCGGTTCTTATCGGTTCTAAAAAACGATTTTATTATGTTTTTTCCACGGCCTGACACGGTTGGGAACCATAAGAGAGTCTTGTTTAAGGACAAGCAAACGGGCAAGTTTGGTTAGGCTGGCACTATGTCTGAGAAAACCAAAAGAAAAACCGGGCGCACTGGGTTTCAGCACTGTAGTGTTTGTGTGGAAGCCTTTGCTAAGGCTGACCCACACACCACCTGTGTGTATTGTCTGGGGTTTGACCACCTCAATGCAGACTGCCAGATTTGTAAGAATTTTTCTGCTGCCACTATAGAAAAGAGAGTTGGTAGGCTCAGGGAAAGGGAGGCCAAAAAGTCCGCTGAACCGGATGGCCAGCCCGGTTCGGTTCCAGCCGAATGGGAGGGAGTGCCCTCTGACCAGGGCGATACTTCTCGGGCAAACGAAAAGCCAGCTCTGAGGAGCCGGTTCCAACTAAAAGGACTAGAAAGTCAGCTAGTGTGGAGCCAAAAGTTCTTTCTCCAACCGCTGAGGAAATAGCTAAAGCAATTCAAATTGTCCAGTCACTTTCCCCGGTTCTGACTGAACCGACACCATCAGGGAAGCGCTCGGTTCGGCCGGTTCCACCTGCTTCAAGATTATGATTTTGAGGATTTTTATGAACCGGAGGAGGGGAAAAGGAGATGAGGAGAGTGAATGGTTTTGAAGATCTGGATGTGCCTATTGAACCAGACATCTCTCCAGACAGACCGTCAGGGTTTCTCCCCAGGCTATCTGAGTCCCCTCTCGCTTTATGTTCTATAAGAAAGTTATTGAAACTCTCCAGCTCCCTGTTGAGGAAGCTGTTGATGACCAAGAGGAGCCTGATTATGTAGAAATGATGGATATTCCAGAGTCTAGGAGACTGTCTATTCCTTTGCATAAATCTTTAGGAAACAGACAGTAAAAATTTAAAACTCCTCACACTATACCTCCTGTTGATAAAAGGATGGACAAGAGGTATACATTATCAGGCTCTGATACGGAGTTCCTCTCACAGCAATGCAGCCATGTGGGGGTAGTGCAGGCTGCAGCCTGTGACAAGGCAAATATTCCTCTAGCTTCGCACCCCCCTGAAAAGAACTCCAGGAGGATTGATGCCATGGCAAAGAAACAGTACGTGGCAGCATCTTTGGGACTCAGACAGGCAAATTATATGGCTTATGCTGCTAGGTACCAGAAATCCAGATGGGATACTGTGCTGGCCCTGGCAAAACAGGTCCCTGACCAGCTTGCCAGTGAGCTGGAACAGATGGCTCATGGATGGTATTGAGGCATCCAAGGTGCAATTTCATGCTGCAGTAGACTATAATGATGTATATCAAGGGTCATGGCTACATCTGTGGCACTGCAGAATGGCTTGGCTCAGATGTACTACCCTGTCACAGGATACCCAGTCTAAGGCCATGGATTTTCCTGTTGTGGGCAATTTTCTGTTTGGGGAGTAGACAGAGAATTACATGAAGAAAATGGATGAATATAGGACCACCTATAGGAGTGCACAGGCCAAGGAAAGGCAGGCCACTCCTCAAAGGCAGCATCCCAGGGGCAGGAGCAGGCCTTTTCATAGGCCTTTTTACCAAGTCCAGGCCTCCTTCTGCTTATGCCCAGAGGGTTTCTTAGAGGAGAGGCAGATGGGGTACAAGCAAGCCTGCTTCTACCCTCAGCCCAAAGCCCTGCCAAGCAGGCACCTGATGGGGTGGCCAGGGCCGATTCTCCACAACCTGTAAGGGCAGGCTGGCTTACTTTGTCCAGGACTGGAAGTCTTTAACATCAGACAAGTGGGTCCTGGAAGTAGTAGTCAGGGACTGGTTCTCAGCTTCAAAAATTTCCAAAGATGAGAGCCAGGTCCTTTCCACCTGCAAATCCATCAGAGACACTTGCCCTAGAAACAGAAGTTTCACCTCCTGGCTCTCAGAGCTGTGGAAAGGGTTCCACCCCACACCAGGGCAAGGGGTTGTACCCAGGTACTTCCTTACCCCAAAAAGACAGGAGAATGGCGGCCCATCCTGGATCTCAGATACCTAAACAAGCACCTTTTAAACCAAAATTCAGAATGGTGACTCTGAGAATTATTTTATCTCTCTAAGGCCAGGGACTGGCTAGCCCTGGACCTCAAGGATGCCTACTTCCATGTTCTTATCAGAAGCTCCCATCGAAAGTACCTCAGATTCGAACTGCCCTCAGGCCATTACCAGTTCAGAGCAGTGCCCTTCGGCCTCACCTCTGCCCCGAGGGTATTCACAAAATGCCTGGCAGTAGCAGTGGCCCACTTAAGAAGGCAAAAGATTGCCATCTTTCCTTACCTGGACGACTGGCTCATAGTAGGCCAGTCTCCAGACCAAGTCAAACTACACCTTCAGGTAACTCAGCAACTGCTCACATCTCTAGGTTTCCTTCTCAATCTCCCAAAGTCAGTTCTAGAGCCTGTCCAGCTTCTCACCTTCATAGGTGCAGAACTGAACACAAAGAGGCCAGGAGCCTTCCTTCCTCTGGAAAGAGCAAGGACCTTGGTCTCTGGCTCCTCTTTCACCCTGCAGGTCTTTCAACCAGCAAGGCATTTTCTGCAGCTCCTGGGGCACATGGCTGCTTCTACAGCAGTTGTGCAGGGAGCAAGATTTCAGATGAGGGACATCCAGTTCCATTTGAGAGCTTTTGGTCTCAAAGGAGAGACCCTCTGACCAAATTGATCCCAGTGACTCAACCCTGATCCAAGCCTTCAGTGGTGGCAGGACCAGAGCAATCTGAGATAGGGGTCCCTTCACCCCTCAGTCTCACTCCTTAATCCTTACTACAGATGCATCCTCTTGGGTGGGAGCTCATATGGGCGATCTCACTACCCAGGGATTGTGGTCCCCTCAGGAATCTCTGCTCTACATCAATCTGTTGGAACTCAGAGCAGTTTTTCTAGCACTTCAAGCTTTTTCCACCTCTGCTCAGAACAAACTTGTACAGATCAGAACAGACAACACCACTACAATGTGGTACATCAACAAGCAAGGAGGCACTCGGTCTACGGCCTTGTGCACTGAAGCAATGAAGTTGTGGTCTCTGCATACTCCTGAACACCTCCCTTCACGGCAGTTCACCTCCCAGGCAAGGACAATGTCCTGGCAGATGCTCTCAGCAGGATTTCCAGGGCCATCACTAATGGTCACTGGATCCCTAGTATTGGAGGTAGTATTTGCCAGATGGGGCACCCGCAGATAGATCTTTTGCAGCCCCAGACAATCACCAACTTCCCCTTTTGCTGCAGGCCCCCAGTGTTGGGCTCAGTCCTCTGGATGCCTTCCTTCTCAGTTGGGAAGGGAAGTTTCTGTATGCTCTCCCCCCCCCTTCTGTTCAAGGTGCTAGTCAAAATCAGATCTCAACCCTGCAAGATGATCCTGATTGCTCTAGATTGGGCCAGACAGCCCTGGTACCCACTCCTTATGTCCTTAGCAGTCCATCTTCCCCTGTGTCTTCCCAGGAATCACAACCTGTTAACCTGTGCTCAGAGGAGGGTTTGGTACACGATTCTCAAATCTCTCAATCTCAAGGCCTGGCTCTTGAAGAGTTAGTTTGCTGACCTACACCTCTCCCAAGCTGTATTGGATGTATTGAAGGCTTCTAGGAAGCCATCCATCAGAGCTACTTATAATTCCAAATGGAAGAGATTTTCCGTTTGGTGCTCTGGCAAGCATATTTCCCCAGAATCTGCTGACTTACCTACAGTCCTGGATTATATGGTGCATTTGAATACTTTGGGGCTGAGGCCAGCTACCCTAAAAGTGCACCTGGCAGCCGTGGTTGCTTTCTTATCAGCAGGTAAACCTCTTCTCTCTTCGGCTCATCCTGTATTCTCCAGTTTTTCAAGGGTTGCTTCACACCAACCCTGCCCTGCCTGGGATCTTAATATTTGCATTGCTCAGCTTATGCAACCCCTTTTGAGCCCTTGTCTTCAGCAGAGCTTAAGTACTTGACTTGGAAACTGTGTTTTTGTAGCCATCACTTTTGCTAGGCGATAAGTGAATTACAAGCATCATAGTGGAGCCTGATTTTATCTCCTTTCATAGAGATAAGGTGGTCCTCAGGACTAACAGAAAGTTCTTGCCTAAGGTGGTTTCAGACCTCCACCTTAATCAATCTATGTCTCTCCCTGTGTACTTCACTGACCATTCCTCCTCTGGCGAGAGGAGACTGCACAGTTTAGATGTCAAAAGAGCCCTTAGTTACTACATAGAACGTACCAAGGGTCACAGGTTTGACTCCCTCCAACTGTTCCTCACTTATGGTGAGGTTGGTAAAGGGAAATCTGCCACTAAAAGATCCATTGCCAGGTGGATTGTCTCTTGTATCCAATTTTGCTATGAAAAACTGGTAAGGTTCCCTCCTCAGGCCTGAGGGCTCATTCTACCAGAGGTACAGCTGCGCTCTGGCTGCTGCAGGGACATCCCTATCCTAGAGATATGTCAAGCAGCTACCTGGAAAACAGTTCACACTTTTACTAAGCATTACTCCTGGACATCCAGGCTAGGAGTGATGCTTGGTTTGCACAGCTGTGCTTCAGAGCCTATTTCCGAAGTAGGTTCTGTCCCTCCTCCATGGAGGTACTGCTGAGTAGTCTGCATATGTCATAGTATAGCAAGACTTCGTGTTGTTTGAAGAAAAAATTACTCACCTTAGTAATGTTGTTTATTCTAATGGAGTCTTGCTATATTATGACCTCCCCCCCGCCTGCCCCTCTCAGAACCTCTACTTTTGTGATGTGGGTGGGCAGTGCAGTGTTGGCACTTAGATGCCCACCTTATTTTTTCACCCCTCCTTTTTGGGGTGTTTGGGTGTTATGTTTTTAATTTTTTGGATCCCCTGACTTGAGTCTTTGTTTTGGGACCATTAAAATGTGTTCTTATATTTAGTAGCCAGTTGGCTAGTGTAGGTTTACGGCTTCCACACAGAACCTTAGTGAGTTTTGCTCGTAAAGATCTGACAGTTTGAGTTTGATTAACAACAGACAGAGTTTTCAACCGAACTCGCGCTCAAAGTTCCATGCCTGGCATGGAAAGTTAACTCTTTTACCTCCGAAGCAGTTCGAAGGTTGGGACTCACTGCATATGTCATAATATAGCAAGACTCCATTAGAAGAAACAACATTACTAAGGTGAGTAATTTTTTCTTTTATTCTATTCTGTGTGGAACTTGTAAACGGTTCATCGGTTCGGTTTGAACTGATCAAGTTGTTTAAAAAATCTTAAATTGTACTTTTAGAGTGTGGTTACTGGTTCTTATCGGTTCTAAAAAAAAAACGGATTTTATTACGTTTTTTTCCACGACCCGTGACACGGTCAGGAACTGATAAGAGGGTCTTGCCTGGCGGATTGCCATAAAAGGGTAAGTTTGGTTAGGACTGGCACAGTGTCTGAGAAACCCAAAAGAAAAACCTGACCCACTGGGTTTCAACACTGCAGTGTGTGTGGGGAAGTCTTTGCCAAGGCAGACCCCCACACCACCTGTGTTTATTGTCTGGTGTTTGACCACCTCAATGCGGACTGCCAGATTTGTAAAAATTTCCCTGCAGCTACCCTGGAAAAGAGAGTTGGTAGGCTCAGGGAAAGGAAGGCCAAAAAGTCCGCTGAACCGGATGGCCAGCCCGGTTCGGTTCAAACCGAACCAGAAGGAGTGCCTTCTGACCAGGGCAAGACTTCTTTGGGCAAAGGAGAGCCGATTCTGAGGGTCAGTTCGCTAAAAGAACTAGAAGAAAATCAGCTGGTGTGGAGCCAAAACTTTCCTCTCCAACCGCTGAAGAAATAGCCAAAGCTATCAAAATTGTTCAGTCGCTTTCCCCGGTTCCGACCGAACCGGCACCATCAGGCAGGCGCTCAGTTCGGCCGGTTCCACCGGTTCAAGAGTATGATTTAGAGGAGTTTTATGAACCGGAGGAGGAGGAAGAGGAGTATGAGGAAAGTGAATGTGGATTTGAAAGTCTGGATGTGCCCATTGACCTGGACATCTCCCCAGACAGACCTTCAGGAGTGTCTCCTCCTTGGCTTTCTGAGTCCCCCTCCTATTTCATGTTTTATAAAAAGTAGCTGAAACCTCCAGCTTCCTATGGAAGAAGCTGTGGGTGACCAGGAGGAGCCTGACTATGTGGAAATGATGGATATCCCAGAGTCTAGGAGGCTGTCTATTCCCTTGCACAAATCTTTTGGGAAACGGACATTTAAGATTTTAAAGACTCCTAACACTATACCTCCTGTGGGTAAAAGAATGGAGAAGAGGTATACATTGTCAGGCTCAGACACGGAGTTCCTTACACAACAATGCAGCCATGTTGGGGTAGTGCAGGCTGCAGCCTGTGATAAGGCAAACATTCCCTTGGCTTCACATCCCCCGGACAAGGACTCCAGGAGGATTGATGCCATGGCAAAGAAACAGTGCATGGCAGCATCCTTGGGACTCAGGCAGGCCAATTATATGGCCTATACTGCTAGGTATCAGAAATCCAGATGGGACACTGTTATGGCTTTAGCAAAACAGGTCCCTGGCCAGCTTGCCAAGGAGCTGGAGCAGGTGGCTGCTGATGGTATTGAGGCATCCAAGGTGCAATTCCATGCTGCAGTGGACTCCAATGATGTGTCATCTAGAGTCTTGGCTACATCTGTGGCACTCCGAAGAATGGCTTGGCTCAGATGTACTAGCCTGTCACAGGATACCCAGACTAAGGCCATGGATTTTCCTGTTATGGGTAATTCTCTGTTTGGGGAGCAAACAGAGAATTACATGAAGAAAATGGATGAGTATAGGACCACCTATAGGAGTGCACAGGCCAAGGAATGGCAGGCCACTCCTCAAAGGCAGCTTCCCAGGGGCAGGCCTTTTAATAGGCCTTTTTACTAAGCCCAGGCCTCCTCTTCTGCTTAGGCCCAGAGGGGGTTCTTTAGAGGGAGAGGCAGACGGGGTACAAGCAGGCCTGCTTCCACCCCTCAGACCAATGCCCCTGCCAAACAGGCACCCTGATGGGGTTGCCAGGGCCGATTCTCAGCTACCTGTAGGGGGCAGGCTGACTTACTTTGTCCAGGACTGGGAGTCTCTGACATCAGACAGATGGGTCCTGGAAGTAGTAAGCCAGGGACTGGTTCTCAGCTTCAAAAAGTTTCCAAAGATGAGAACCAGATCCTTTCCAAGTGCAAATCCATTAGAGTCACTTGCCTTAGAGGCAGAGGTCTCTTCCCTCCTAGCTCTCAGAGCTGTGGAAAGGGTTCCACCCCTACACCAGGGCAAAGGGTTGTACTCCAGGTACTTCCTTACCCCAAAAAAGACAGGAGAATGGCGGCCCATCCTGGATCTCAGATACTTAAACAAGCACCTTTAAAACCAAAATTCAAAATGATGACTCTGGGAATTATTCTACCTCTCTAAGTCCAGGGACTGGCTAGTGTCCCTGGACCTCAAGGATGCCTACTTCCATATTCTCATCAGAAGCTCCCATCGAAAGTACCTCAGGTTCGAGCTGCCCTCAGGCCATTACCAGTTCAGAGCAATGCCCTTTGGCCTCACCTCTGCTCCAAGGGTATTCACAAAATGCCTGGCAGTGGTAGTTGCTTCTCTAAGAAAGCAAAAGATTGCCATCTTCCCTTACCTGGACGACTGGCTCATAGTAGGCCAGTCCCCAGAGCAAGTCAAGTTACACTTACAGATAACTCAGCAACTGCTCACTTCTTTGGTTTCCTTCTAAATCTTCCAAAGTCAGTTCTAGAGCCTGTCCAGCTCCTCACCTTCATAGGCGCAGAGCTAGACACAGAGAAGGCCAGAGCCTTCCTTCCCCTGGACAGGGCAAGGACCCTGGTCTCCTCATTCACCCTGCAGGTGTCTCGACAGGCAAGGCATTTTCTACACCTCCTGGGGCACATGGCTGCTTCTACAGCAGTAGTGCAGGGAGCAAGATTTCAGATGAGGGACATTCAGTTCCATTTGAGAGCCTTCTGGTCTCAAAGGAAGGACCCTCTGACCAAATTGATCCCAGTAACTCGAACCCTGATCCAGGCCCTACAGTGGTGGCAGGATCAGAGCAATCTGAGACAAGGGGTTCCCTTTGTCAATCAGTCTCACTCTTTAATCCTTACTACAGATGCCTCCCTCTTGGGGTGCGGGGCTCACATGGGCGACCTGACCACCCAGGGGTTGTGGTCCCCTCAGGAATCTCTGCTCCACGTCAATCTGTTGGAACTCAGAGCAGTATTTCTAGCATTTCAAGCTTTCTCCAAATCTGTTCAGAACAAAGTTATACAGGTCAGAACAGACAACACCACCACAATGTGGTACATCAACAAGCAAGGAGGTACTCGGTCTATGGCCTTGTGCACCGAAGCAATGAAGTTGTGGTCTCTGGCTTACTCCCTGAACACCTCCCTCACGGCAGTTTACATCCCAGGCAAGGACAATGTCCTGGCAGATGCTCTCAGCAGGATTTCCCAGGGCCATCACGAATGGTCACTGGACCCCCTGGTCTTGGAGGTGATATTTTCCAGATGGGGCACCCCTCAGATAGATCATTTGCAGCCCAGACAATCACCAACTTCCCTTTTTGCTGCAGGCCCCAGTGTTGGGCTCAGTCCCCCTGGATGCCTTGCTTCTCAATTGGGAAGGGAAGTTTCTCTATGCTTTTTCCCCCCTTCCCTCTCCTGTTCAAAGTGCTAGTCAAAATCAGATCTCAACCCTGCAAGATGATCCTGATTGCTCCAGACTGGGCCAGGCAGTCCTGGTATCCACTCCTACTGTCCTTGGCAGTCCATCTTTCCCTGTGTCTTCCCAGGAATCACAACCTGTTAACCTGTGCTCAGGGGAGGGTTTGGTACCCGAACCTCACATCTCTCAATCTCAAGGCCTGGCTCTTGAAGAGTTAGAGTTTGCTGATTTACACCTCTCCCAAGGTGTAATGGATATCCTGAAGGCTTCTAGAAAACCTTCCACCAGGACTACTTATAATTCCAAATGGAAAAGATTTTCCATATGGTGCTCTGGGAAGCATATTTCCCCAGAATCTGCTGATCTGCCCACAGTCCTTGATTATATGGTCCATTTAAATAGCTTGGGCCTGAGACCAGCTACACTGAAAGTGCATCTGGCAGCTGTGTCTGTTTTTATTTCAGCAGGTAAGCCCTCTTCTCTTTCAGCTCACCCTGTATTCTCCCAAGTTTTTCAAGGGATTGCTTCACACCAGTCCTCCATTCAGGGACCCCGCCCCTGCCTGGGACCTTAATGTTTGCATTGCTCAGCTTATGCAACCTCCTTTTTGAGCCTTTGTCTTCAGCAGAGCTTAAGTACTTGACTTGGAAGACTGTGTTTCTGGTAGCCATCACTTCTGCCAGACGCATAAGTGAATTACAAGCTTTGTCAGTGGAGCCTGATTTTATCTCCTTTCATAGAGATAAGGTGGTCCTCAGGACTAACAGGAAGTTCTTGCCTAAGGTGGTTTCAGATTTCCACCTTAATCTGTGTCTCTTCCAGTATACTTCACTGGCCATTCCTCCTCTGGCGAGAGGAGGCTGCACAGTTTAGATGTGAAAAGAGCCCTTTTTTACTATATAGAGCATACCAAGGGTCACAGGTTTGACTCCCTCCAACTGTTCCTCACTTATGGTGAGGTTGGTAAAGGGAAACCTGCCACTAAAAGATCCATTGCCAGGTGGATTATCTCTTGTATCCAATTTTGTCATGAAAAACTGGGTAAGGTTCCTCCCTCAGGCCTGAGGGCTCATTCTACCAGAGGTACAGCTGCTTCCCTGGCTGCTGCCAGGACATCCCTATCCTAGAGATATGTCAAGCAGCTACCTGGAAAACAGTTAACACTTACTGCAAGCATTACCCTGGACATCCAGGCTAGGAGTGATGCTCGCTCTGGCACAGCCAGCCCAGAGCCTATTTCCTAAGTAGGTTCTGTCCCTCCTCCATGGAGGTACTGCTTTGTAGTCTGCTACTGTCAGAATATAGCAAGACTTCATGTTGTTTGAGGAAAAATTAGTCACCTTAGTAATGTTGTTTCTTCTAATGGAGTCTTGCTATATTCTGACCTCCCCGCCTGCCCCTCTCAGAACCTCTGTTTTTGGGATGTGGGCAGTGCAGTGTTGGCACTCAGTAGGTGCCCACCTTTTTTTGTTTTCACCCCCTTTTTTGGGGGGGTGAGTTGGTGGTGTGTTTTAATTTTTTGGGTCTCCTGACTTGAGCCTTTGTTTTGGGACCAAAAAATGTGTTTTATGTTTAGTAGTCAGTTGGCTAGTGTAGGTTTACAGCTTTCACACAGGACTTCAGTGAGTTTAGCTCGTAAAGATCTGACGGTTTGAGTTTAAACAGCAACAGACAGAGTCTCAACCGAGCTCGAGCTCAGCGTTCCATGCCTGGCATGGAAAGTTAACTCTTTCATCTCTGGGGCAGTTCGAAGGTTGGGACTCACTGCTACTGTCAGAATATAACAAGACTCCATTCGAAGAAAGAACATTACTAAGGTGAGTAATTTTTTTTTTTATATACCACTGTATACTGATGTATGTTGTGTGCCGGTGTAGTATGTTATATGGCACTGGTGGAGGCCTATTTCTTCTGATTTAAAACCTATTTGGTGGGATTTGCTTGGGGCTGGTTATTTGAATTGGAGACCTATATCTGTTAATTTCAAGCCTATTTTGATGTGTTGTTAGTGAAGCTGATTGCTGCCAAAGGAAACAGGTCTCCAATTCAATCAGCCTCACTAACAACACATCAAAATAGGCTTGAAATTAACAGATATAGGTCTCCATTTCAAACATATTTTGGGGGCTTTGAGTTGAATTTTGATTCTTTTTTGCTGACTTCACTAGCTGCAAAGGGTAGTGCATAGTGGGGGAAGGGTGTTAATGGTCTGGGCAGGTCTCACTCAGCTAATTGACTGGAGGCAGAGCCGAATCAAGTCTGTGGTGTTAGTTGCTTTGGCTTCTCAGAAGGAACTAGAAGAGGACAGGATCAGTTGTGTGCCAGGACAGTAGCTGCTTCTTGTTGTTTTTACAGGGTTTCTTGTGGATTTTACTTGGTAGAAGGTTATTTCTTTTCTTTCTTTCTTCTAAGGGGCCAGCAGGGTATTGTTTTGGGGGCTGTTGGAAGTTTGAAAACTGGTTTGGTGGCTGTAAGTGTGCTCATTTGTTGGATGTTTCACTGTGTAACAGGCTGCGCTGGTGGAGGACTATTTCTTCTGATTTAAAACCTATTTGGTGGGATTTGCCTGGGGCTGGTTCTTTGGCTGCAGGGCTTGGAGGGGCAGATAGAGGGCTAATACATTCTCTTGAGAGTCGGGTGTAGGCCCAAGACTCACCCTCCCTCCCCAGAGCTCTGCTAATTTATAGGGGAACACCTGCCCCGCAATTGGAGGAAAAGGCTGCAGGTGCCGCTCATGTAGTTCTAGCCACTGGGGGTTGGATTTAAAGGCTGGGAGAGAGGAGCTTAGTGAGTTGTTCACTCCCCTTATAAGTTTACTGTGTTGTACTGTACCTAGTAACAGAGTTACCGGTTTACTGTGGGACTGTATCTAGGATTAGTGGGTGACCTGATTAGGCAGTAGGGGTGTATCTTGGACTAGTGGGGAACCTGGTGGCTCACCCAAGGAAACCTACTTGGAGGGGGATGCGACCACACGTCATTAGGGCCGGCATCTTTGAGAGGGTGGCGGGGTGCAAAGGGTGTGGAGCATCCATGATACTGTACTGGGCTTGGAAGTTCAGTGGTTGCCCAGTGTGCTACCAGCTGGCACAACTTAGGGAGGAGGTTGCGGGGATTAGGAGACAGCTGGGGGAGGGGGAGGTATGGTTGGGGAAGGGGGCAGGGAACTCCCACGGGGTTGCACTAAGCACTAGGGCCGGGGGCATAGGGAAAGGAGTGCAGGAGAATACTTGGGGGTCACATGGGAACCCTGGCAGAGGGGGCCCAAAAGGAGGACACTACCAAGGAAGCAGGTAACTGGGGACCCTCACAAAGGGGGGCCAGAGGGACAACATTCTCAGGGAAGTAGGCAGATGGCCGGGGCTGGACAGAAGGAAGCAAGGCGCGGAGGTGGATCGGACCTTACACTCAGTAACCGCTTCAATTCTCTTTTTCTGCTTGAGGATGAGGGGGGTGATGCAGTCATGACGGGTAGTTAGAGATGGAAAGGGAGTGGGTGGCAGGAGGCGGGGGCCAGATAGCAGGAGGAACAGGGGGAACCTGGAATGCAGGAAAATGGGGGGAGCAGTGAATCAGAGCCGGAGGGGCAGGGGGAAGAGGGAGGAAAGCGCAAGGAGAAGGACCAGAAGTAAAGGGAGCTGAGGGTTTAGGCCAGGGGAGCACAACAAGCAAGGAGGGACTAAATGGAGAAAGGAAGGGAGGATGAGCCAGGCTAGTTTAGCGGATGGGGGAGAAGGACCAGTCACGAGCAGTGAGGGGGGGTTAGCGAGGTACAGAAGGATACTCAGGAGGAGGAGAGGAATAGGATCGGAGGGGAGGGGGTGGCCAGGTTAAATAAGGAGTGGGTGGCATGTGGCGCCCAGATAGGGGGAGGAACAAGGAGCCGGCTGGTTTGAGGGGCCGGTAGAAAGGACGAGGTACATGGGTGGGGGAATGGAGGAAAATGAGCGGTCAGAGTGCCCCTGTTGGGGGATTCTATGATCATGGGTATCAAATGGGATAGGGAGGGAGAAGCCTGGCCAGTTAGAACAAAATGCTTCCATGGACTAACGGTGCACAGGGCCAAGCACGAGGTATATCAGCTGGCAAAGGATTGTGGGGGTTCCTCAGATGTACTGGTCCACCTGGGTACAAATGACATTGAGGGAAATAGCGAGCTAGAGATACAGGCAAGGTTCAGGGAGCTTGCCAGGGTCTGTCATGACATAGGATGCACAGTTTCCTTCTCAGAAATCCTGCCCGTGCCAAGGGCTAGTGGGGAACACAAAAGGAAGATTAGGGAGATAAACCAGTGGCTTAGGGAGTGGTGTGAGGCCAGAGGGTATGGGTTGATGGGGGATTGGGGGGAGACCTGGGAGGATAAGGAGCTGTATGCTAGAGATAGGCTCCATCTCAATTTGGAGGGGAGGGGAATGCTTAAGTTGAAACTAGAGGGGTTCATTGGTGAAAAGTGGAGTTTAAACTTCTGAAGGTGAGGGATGGGAGAAAAGGCTGTTGAGGGGGGGCCGATAAAGGAGGGACTGTCTCCACCCCCCTGGGGAGCTGGAGGAATGCAGGAAAAGGCTGGCTTGTAAAGTGCAGACCAGGGGAAATCCGAATCCCCATGGGAAGACGAGCAGGGGAAATGGAAGTATAGGGAAAGGGTGGAAGGTAGTCTTGCGTAAAGCCAGGAGCTTGGGCAATAAAATGCCTGAGCTCCAGGCGATGCTAACTGAGGGAGCAGTGGATGTGGCAGTGGTCACTGAGACCTGGGCCACCGCAGGACACGACTGGGACCTGAACCTGGAGGGTTACACTATGTCCAGGAAGGACAGGGGGGAGAGAAGGGGAGGAGGGGTAGCAGTGATAGTCAAAAACTGCATTGGCATAGGGGGAGTAGAGGAGGCGGAGGGAGCCGTGGAGGCGATTTGGGTCACCTTGATAACAAGGGGGGGGGCAAGAGAGTAAAAATAGGAGAGGTGTATAGACCCCCTGCACTGGCGGAGGAGCTGGAGGAGAGTCTGGTGGCAGATGTTGGGAGACACTGCAGGCTGGGCAGGGGAAGGGTGGTGGTGTTGGGGGACTTAAACGTGCCAGGAACAGACTGGGAGACTATGACATCCTCGGTGGCCAGGGAACAGAGGTTGTTGGATGTCTTTTAAGACGCATTCCTAACTCAGCAGGTGGAGGAACCAACCAGGGAGGCGCGGGTACTGGATTTGGTCCTGGCAGACAGTGACCAGATTGGGGGCCTGGAGGTAAGGGACCCATTGGCGGGGAGTGACCATGCCACAGTCTGGTTCTGCCTGGACCTAGGAGGGGTAGAAGGCTGCACAGGGACGGAGGTAACTGACTTCAAGGGGGGGCGGATTTTAAGGAAATGGGAAGGATCCTTAAGGAGCATTTGGATGGGCTTGGGTCAGACATGGACTCTGATAGTAGGTGGGAAATCATCAGAAGAGGGGTGCAGGATGCTACCAGCACCTGTGCAAGAGTAAGACGAAAATGCGGTAGGGCCTGAAAACCCTGCTGGTGGACCAGGGGGGTCCAGGAGGTGGTGCGGGGGAAAGAAGGCAGCCTATAGGCAATTCAAGTGCTCACGGAGTGAAAGGGATCGAGGGGAGTACGAACTGATGGCTAGAAGGGCCACTAGGGTGGTGAGGGCGGCTAAGGCAAGGAAGGAGCAGAACCTGGCCAGGGAAATTAGGAGAGGGAACAAGGAGTTCTTAAGCTACATTGGGGAAAAACGAAGGGTGAAGGGGCAGATTAGCAGGATTAAAACAGGGGAGAGATGGGCACAAGACCCAGGGGAGCAGGCTGAGGTACTAAATAAGTACTTCACCACAGTTTTCACCAAGGAAAATGGGGGTGCTGCATCATACATAGGTGGAGACAGTGATACTGAGGAGGGGGTACCCTTACCAATCGGCAGATCTGGGGAGAGGGGGAGGCATCAGTGGCAGGAGAGGGGGAAGGCTAAGCAGGGAGAAGAGGTAGCGGAAGTGGAAATCACAGCAGAGAGAGTGAGGGAAGCCCTCAGGTCCCTTAAGACAGAGATAGCACCAGGGCCGGATAAATTACATCCCAGAGTGCTGAAGGAACTTGCGGATGTCCTGGCGAAACCCCGGGCGGAGCTTTTCACCATCTCTCTGAGGACAGGTGGGTGCCCCAGGACTGGAAGGTGGCGCATATAGTGCCTATCCACAAGGGGGATCAAGGGAGGTGGCAGGGAATTACAGCCCTGTCAGCCTGACATCGGTGGTGGGCAAGGTGATGGAGGGCATTGTCAAGGAGAGGCTGGGGGGGACCTGGAAAAGTCAGGGTGCCTGGACGATAGACAGCATGGATTTGTCCCGGGGAAATCATGTCAGACAAACCTTGTGGAGTTCTTTGACTGGGTGACGAGTGCCTTGGACCTGGGTAGACCAGTGGACATCCTCTTTCTAGACTTCAGCAAGGCATTTGACTCATTTCCTCATGAGGGCCTGTTGGATAAGCTGGGAGAAATGGGGGTGGGAAACCAGATGATCAGATGGATAGGCAATTGGCTCCAGGACCAGACCCAAAGGGTCGTAGTTGGCGGGATAGTCTCATCCCCAAGGAGGGTCATTAGTGGGGTCCCACAGGGATCAGCCCTTGGGCCCCTCCTGTTCAATGCCTATGTCTCTGACATAAGGACAGGTATCAGGAGTGAGATGAGTCTCTTTGCAGATAACTCAAAACTGGGGGCGGTGGTGGATGGGGAGGAGGGGAGGGTGGCCCTACAGGGGGACCTGGAGGCTCTGGAATGATGGTCTAGAAAGTGGAAGCTGAGGTTCAATGCAGGGAAATGCAAGGTACTGCACCTGGGGGCCAGAAACCCGGGTCAAGTGTACACCCGGGGCCGGGGGGGGAATGCTACAAGTCTCGATGGCTGAAAGAGACCTGGGGGTGGTGGTGTATGTCAAGATGAACAACTCGGAGACTTGTAGGAGGGCAGCAGCCAAGGCCAACAGGATGCTGGGATGCATCGCTAGGGGAATCCCCTCCGGAAGGAGGGAAGTGATGCTCCCTCTGTATAACTGCTTAGTGAGGTCGCACCTCGAGTACTGCGTGCAATTTTGGAGGCCACACTTAAAGAGGGACATTAAATTCCTGGAGAGGCTCCAGAGGAGGGCAACCAAAATGATTTGGGGCTTGGAGGACAGGACCTATGAGGACAGGCTCGAAGAGCTAAATATGTACACATTGGAAGAGAGAAGGGACCGGGGGACATGATAGAGGTCTTGGTACATGAAGGGGGTAAATAGGGGAGGAACAGTTGGGGTGCTTCGAAGGAAGGAGGAGGGGCACTAGAGGGCATGGGTGGAAGCTGGAGGGGAAGATTCAGGAGAAAGGAGGAGGTGCTACTTCACTGAGAGGGTGGTGGAGCCATGGAATGCGCTGCCTAGGGGGCTGGTGGAGACAGAGACGGTGGAGGGGTTCAAGAGGGGGTGGGACAGGTACAGGAGAAGGGTTCTGGAAGCAAAATCCAATGCAGGGAGAATATCCGGAACTGGGAAGGGAGAAGCCAGAGCAGGCGAGGGGGGCAGCAAGGTCAGCTCCCAGGGTGGGGGCTGACCAAACGAGCAGACGCGAAAGACCATTAGACCTATTCTGCTGGCATTTCAGTATGTTAGTATACCGATGTTTGTTGTGTGCCGGTGTTGTATACTAATGGTATGTACACCACTGTATACTGATGTCGTATGCTGATAGTGTGTACTTGCCTCATATATTGATGTTGTATATCAGTGTATATTGATGTTGTGTACCAGTCTTTTTATATTTATGTTGTATATTGATGTCTCATGCTGATGTTGTATATCAATATAATACATGGATGGGACCCTTTCCTCATAGGAGTCCATTATCATATATTTTCCTGTATACCTCACCGATCGGAACAGCCAATCCTGAAGCCCAGTGCCTCCCGGTGATGTACTAACATACTAAAAAGCCAGCAGATTAGGCCCTATGGTCTATCGAGTCTGCTCGGGGACCAGTTCCTACCCAGGACACCATTATAGCACCCCCCACCCTCCTTCAAGGTCCCCAGCAGGGCTCTGGGATGCACCATCCCCCTATACCTATCCCAGCCTTTCTTGAATCCCTTCATAGTTGTAACAGCCACCAGCTCAACAGGCAATGCATTCCAGGGCTCCACCGCCCTCTCAGTGAAGTAACGCCTCCTTGTGCCCCCCCTTAGTCTCCCCCCAACCAGCCTCATTGAGTGTCCCCTGGAGGCCCCTACCTCCCTCAGCTGAAGCACCCCCTCTAGGCTTACCCTATTAATTTCCTTGAGATATTTGAAGACCTTGATCATATCCCCTCTGTCTCTCCTCCAGCGAGTACGAATATATGAAATTTGCCAGCAGATAAAGGTCTAGAGGTCTATCATGTCTGCTCGAATGTGCAGCTAGCACCCCTTATTTTGTAGCTGCCCCTCCTTCCACCCTTCCCCTTCATTGACCCTCCCCCTTGTCCTGTCCCATCCCCTTTTGAAGCAGTCCACTGGATACCAGTTCTGCAGGTAACGCATTCCACCCAGCCACCACCCTCTCTGTAAAAAAGTGTCTCCTCATCTCCCTCCTGAACCTTCCTCCCTCCTTCCAGTCTCATATCATGGCCCCTGGTGTCCCTCCCCTCCCTTACTTTGAACAGCCCCTCTGTATCTGTCTTGTTTGTTCCTTTCTTGTACTTCAAGGTTTCAGTCATGTCCCCCCGTCCCTCCTCTCCTCCAGTGAGTACATGTTCAACTCCCTCAGCCTTCTCTCGTATGAGAAGTCGAGATGAGTACAGATTGAGCTCCGCCAGTCTCTCCCCATAGGGCTTTTCCCCTAGACCTTGTATCATCCTGGTCACCCTCCTCTGGACCCTTTCCAGAATAGTAATATCCCTCTTTAAGTAAGAACGCCCAAACTGCATGCAGTATTCAAGGTGTGGTCTAACCAGGCAATTATACAGTGTAAGGAGCACATTTCGACTCCTTGAGGTTAACCCCTGGCTATGCACCCATGAGGTTATCCCCCTGGCTATGTCACCACGTCCGACGTCGCTCACTGCATTTCTGTTTCTGAACTCATTATTTACCATCTCTGTGTATCATAAAAAGCATACAATATTCAGGTGTAGTGCATAGGGTTATAATTCAATCATCTCGGGGTTCTAATTAAGCAGTCATGCCTGACAGTGTGTGTGTTGTGCTGGGATAACATCACGCCTCAGGTGGTTGGGCACGAGGCCAGAGGCCGAGTGCATCCAATACTTGAGGCGTGACGTTGTCCCAGCACAACACACACCCTGTCAGGCATTATTGCTGTTGTACAATGGGTTGTTGTAATACAGAATAAGGAAAATAATTTTAAAGAATGTTTTTTAGTGTGGAAGAATATGTTTGTTTCTTAAGACAAGATCCAAAAAAAAGGGTAACTAATGGTCATCATGGTGGGCATCCAAATAGATTCACTGTGAGGCTGAGACTAGACCTGTGGCATTATGCTGGGATAACATCGCGGGTCCAGTCCCAGACTGACCAGAGACCTGCATTCTTTCTTGCCATTGTATAATGAGGTCATAATGCCACTCGCCCTTCTGGCTTATGGACCTCATCAGGCTCTCTCGATGGAATTATATCGCTATACACCACACTTACCTATCATTTATTCTATATACCGATATGGTATACTGATGTTGTGTACCGTTGTAATATACCAATGTATACTAATGTATAAATCATCAAACACATGATGACTTGCATCAGAATACACAGTTTATCTCCACTTGCCAGGGCAAGTCTTTCATAACAAGGCCCTTTTTTAGTATACACGGAGGCATGAGTCAGCAGGTTGAGTGTTCCTCAATGCATGACCAAACGGGTGGCTGTATCTCCCAAGAACACTGCACTCTGGGGGTGTATTACTGCACTTACAAACCAATCTAACATTAAAAAATCTGGCTTAAAAAAAAAAACAGCACAGTGCATTTGTGCAAATGTGTAGGCACGGCAGGTGACCTGGTTCATCCAGTGTGAGAGCAGTATTTAAATGGTCTGAGATCCAGCAAACTCCATACACTTTGCCCCTCTCCCAGCTAATATTTAAACCCTTGATGAGCCCTTGGCCCCAGAAGGCAGATGTGTGGTCCACTGTGCCAGGCAAACCCCATTTTATGTGCAAATTAATAATGCTGTCTGAACTGCTGTTGATTTGTGAGCCACCTGCTGCAATGTGTTTGAGCAGAACAATACTAGAAAATCCTTACATGGGATGTGTTCTAATTTCCTGCTATTGAAATGTAATCAAACCCAGTAAGGCTCACAGACAATAAAACCACAATTTTAATAATCTTGTTCTGCTGGTGGTACATGGCATGCTGCCAGTAGACCGCAAGGCCAGTTCTGTATGGGGAAACTGAGACGTGTTCTGTGCTGCTGCTGCAGTCTACAGTATGGTATGCATGGGGAAGTTGCACTGCTGGTGGAGCAAAGGTCTGGGAGTTCAGAGATCAGGCTTTGAACTTGAAGTTCCAAGACACAGTGGCCAAATAGTTAGTGTAAATGATCTTAACCCTTACATTGCCACAGACTGATTGCTCGGTCCGGAATTCCAGTATAGTCTAATTCAGTTGGCAGCTCAAGGGTTAAGTATGAAGATCCTGGTTTAAATCCCAAGTCCCAGATAGTGTTGACTGAGTAAAGGACTGTGAGTACAGAGATCTGATTTGAATCCCAGCTCCTAGGCTGTGCCCCCTGATCATGAAAGAAAAAAGCCTGTTAGTGAGGGAATCCAGATCCAGTCCATGTCCCCTGAGAGATAGAGAAATGGACTCGAGGCTGGAGATGCTTGATGAATACCAGATCCCAGAACCTGGTTTGAATACCAGCTACCTGATAGTGTTGCTTGACTGTTAGAAAAAAGGACTATACGCTGGCCCAGTGGTGCTGAGGGTTGACATGCTGGATGCCGCACCTCCCGCCATGCTGGCGACCTGGGTTCGGGAACGGACTAGAGTTGCTCAGGGGTCGTCAGGGGTGAAGAAGGATTGAGCATCCTTAGTCAGTTCTCCTTCCTCAGGGAGGGGGACAGTATGGCGCGCTGTTTGCCTGACACCCAGCACATGTGTGCGGTCAGAAGGGGAGGGCCTCATGTACAGGGCGTATGGCTTCTTCTGCAAAGGCGGAGTCCAGCCATCTCTGCTCATTGCATGTATGGGGGCCCGGGGAGAAAAGCGGTGGAAAATACTGGGAGCCGGAAGGCTCTGTGACGGCCAGATGTACCACTGCGCCAGCGAGCCCTAATTCTGGATTGTGCTCCAGGGTGGGGAGTAAAGCTGGCACTCTTCTCCCTGGCCCCACCATGAGGGGTAATCCATGGGGGAATTCTGCGACATGGCTGGTGTGTGGCGATCTGGGTCAGAGAATGAGTCCTTCCGAGGGAGGGCCGGAGCTGCCTGTCTAGCTCCGCGGAAGTGGAGAAAAAAAAAGTAAATTAAAAGAAAAAAAATACTGAAAGTCTGGAGATCCTGGCTTGAGTCCCAGCTCCCAGATAGTGTCGCATGATGGTTAGAGAAAAAGATTATAGGGCTGAAGGTCCTAGTCTGATTCCCACTCAGTGTCACCTGAGAGTTTGAAAAACGGGCAGGAGTCTGGAGATCCTAGTTTGAATCCCAGCTCCCAGTCAGTGTCACCTGATGGATAGAGAAATGGATCTTGAGTCTGGAGATCCTGGGTTTATTCCCAGCTCCTAGTTAGATCTAATTTGAAAGGTTTACATTTGAAAATGTGCAATATAAATCGGACATCCAATGGCCTGCTTCATTCAGAATATGCTATTTATCTGTGAGTCTGAGTGGCAGGACCTTCTCACTCATTAAGATAAATGGCATACTCTTGAGTTCAGGCCCTTGCATATCCCTATCTAGATGGAGGCTGGCTTCTCATATTGTTAATACTAGATTATTTTATAACAGCACCAAGTTTGAATAAGTTGTTTTAAAACTTCCCAACCAAGATTAGTGCATGTAAACTTTTCATCACCAATGTTTAAAACTTCCCAACCAAGATTAGTGCATGTAAACTTTTCATCACCAATGTGACTACTTCCTTGCTGGAACTCCCCCTTTATTTGTTTTTATCTTTATTTTTTTTTTTATTTCAGTTTGGGATTAATACTTTTGAGTCAAGGACTCCTTTTCATAGGTTCCATGTCAGTGTTGAACAAACATTACAAAAATACAAGGTTTACAGAAAGGGAAAAAGGAAGAAAAACATTGAAGCATATACACAGGCAGTAATAGTAAAATTTGAACTTGCACACATCAGATTAGTACTTATTAACAGATAGACTGATTAGATAAGAGGGGGTTGGGGGGGGGTCTGCCAGAGGTGGCATCATCTGAGGTGGGAGAGAGAGGTGGAGCTTTCAACCAGGTGAGGCCATCGTCAGGTAATTGGGGGTAGGGGAGCGGGTTAAGAAAAAAGTGGTATATAGCAGAAAGATGTAGAGGGGGGGATGGTAAATGGAAAACTGGGGGCGAGGTACTATCACATTAGCGCCGGCAGGTACAATTCATTTTAGAGCCAAGGAGAGATTTGAGCCCAGCTTTGAAGGTACTAATCTTGGTAGTATCAGTGAGGTCAGCAGGTAGTTCATTATACCATTTTGGTCCATGATACAAGATGGAGTTCTGGGCAAATTTTGTCCTTTTTAAGGGAATCATCATCTTTGTCAGCGACCGCAGTACAGGTAGATTTCGTTGGGACGGCCAGCTTAAAGTGTCTGCCCAGTGTGGGGGATGTCAGTCCAAGTAGTACTTTTTTTTTTTTTTTAAGAAGTAGGCAGGTTTGGTATTGCTTTCTAAGATGGAGTGGGAGCCACCCAGTTTGTGTACAGCGAGCAGGTGTGGGTGTCGAGAGTAGTCCCCAAAGTAAGACGACAGGCCTTGTTGAGGAGTGTGTTGATCCTGTTAAGAGCAGTTTGTGTGCCTGCCCCATATATAGGCAACCCATAGTCAATGGTAGATGGTATTGAGTTACTGGTGGTTAGTTTGAGTGCATCTGGTGTCATTGAATGTCTGTGATGATAAAGTCCATCCAGTTTTATATTTGCAGTTCTGATAACCGAGTCAGTGTGGTTTGAGAAGGTGAGCGTGTCATCCCAGGTAATGCTGAGATATTTTAAGTTAGATACTTGATCTAGGATCTCACCCTTTTGGTTTTGAAAACACAGGGGCAGGTATTTCTTTTTGCTTTGGGAGGTGCGAAGAGCATACTCTTTGTTTTTTTGATGTTTAGTGGTAGCTTGTTTTCCGTAAACCAAGATTCAGGTTTATGGAAGCTGCTTTGGATTTCAAGTTGTGATGGATTGTTGGTCTTTGCCAGCGACTGAGATCACTCCATCATCAGCAGCATAGAGAACTGTGCTTGCTGAGCAAGCCATTGGGGCGGAGTTGATGAAAAGGCTAAAGAGTAGGGGATGGAGGATTGACCCCTGCAGAACCCTGAGGTGCACCTCCTTAGCTGCGGGTAGGGTATAACCAATTTTGACTTGTGATCTGTTAGAGAGGTAGCTGCCAAACCATAGTACCGTATCTGGGGATAGACCTGTAGACAGAAGTTAGGAGGAGATTGTGATTAACAGAGTCGAAAGCCTTTATAAGATCGATGAAGACTGATCCAACTGCCTGACCACTATCCAAGGCGTTATAAAGTTGGGATGAATAATCAACTAGAGCGGTGTGTGGAGTGCTTTTTATGGAAGCCGTGCTGTTGTGGGCAGAGTAAGTTATGGTTATCAAGGTATTCAGTAAGCTGCTCCGAGACCATTCTTTCGAGTACTTTCAAAAGGGGAGGAAGGATAGCTATAGGTCTGTAGTTGGATGTTTGGGTTTTATCCCTCGCTTTAAAGACAGGCGTTACGTTAGCTGACTTCCATGCGTTTGGAAATACTCCTGGTTTTAGAGAGGCATTAAACACCATGGTAAGAGGACCAGCAAGTTCATGAAGGAGTTGACCAAGCAGCTTCATGTCAAGTGGATCCGCCCCCATCTTGGCCTTGCCAAGCGCCCTTTTAATATGCGTGATGGTTTCGGCTTTGGTAACATGTCTAAAGTAAAAGGGTGGTACATCTTTCCTTGGGGGATCTTGAGGGGCAGTTGGGCATTGCTGAACATGCATATCTTTGAAGTAGTCACCAGGGAGTACACTTGAAAGGTCGGTGAAAGCATTGTTGAACTCATTGGCAATTTCAATGGGTTCCTGTAGGGGCCCCTTCGCAGTCAGTAGTAGATCTGGGGGGGGGTCTTGGGGGCTTTGCCTATTAAGGATTTAAGAGAGCACCAAAAGTCTCTTCCAGAACCCCAGGTTTTGGTTAGTAGATCCTTATAATAGGAGGCTTTAGCCTGTCGGATGAGTCTGGTGCAGGCGTTTCTGGCTGCCTTGTAGGTATTAAATGCAGCAGGTGTACCAACTGCATTTGCTATATGCCAAAGATTGTCTCTGTTCTTCATAAGTCCAATAATGGAGTTGGAGATCCAGGGATTGACGGTTCCCTTAATTGTTTTAATTTTGTATGGTGCAATAATATCCCAAGTACAGTTGAAAACCATTATGAAGCAGTTAAGTGCTTCATTACCATCTATATCCCCAGCCAATGGGGACCAATCCAGTTGTGTCACGTACAGCTTGAAATTTTCAAGTAGTCCAGGCCTCAGGCAGCGGTTTTTGCACACTTTGGGTGAACTCTTGAGGAAGTTGTTAGACCAGGTACACATCACAGGAGTGGTCACTGAGGCTGTCAGGCAGGACAGTGACATCAGATATATGCTCAGGGTGTGTGGTCAGGAGCCAGTCTATGAGAGAGCTGCTCCCTGTTTTGTAGTTAAGCTGAGTGTCAACAGTGAGCATCTGTTTTAGGAAAAGGCTAGTAATTAGATCCTTGGCTTTTGTTTCTTTCTGTGAGTGCCAGTTTATGTTGAAGTCACCTACGGTGATCTTCTCCCAGTGGTTGCCTAGTTGCTCTTGGCTTGCTATGACATGGTTTAGCCCAGCAGGTTGGTGCCTTGGAGGTATGTATACTGTAGAGACCATAGGCAGCTAGTGCCGATGGCAAGATTCAGCAGTTCAGTGCCTCGCTGTAAAATTTAAAATCATCCATCTGATATCCCTGGTCGTGGCAGTCATGTTGTCCCCTCTGCCGCCACATTCATATGAGTACAGCATCCATTTAAACCAGCATGCCTGCCGACACCACCCCTGCAGTCACCGTCAGTAACGGTGCCTGGCAATCCACCACCTAACACCTGTCCAATGTAGCTGCTGTACCTTGGTGGACGTGCTCGTACTGTAAAGAAGATCATATATATCTGAGAGTTGCATACAGCACAGTGCAAGAAATCACTGCTCATGTTGACCTTCATGAAGTGTTTTTTTTTTTTGGTGGGAGGTTCATATAGTTGTTCCCCTGTTGCTAATGCTGCCCTCCACTGCAGGTGGTCTCCCTGCCCCATCTATCACCCTTCTGAGTTTCAGATGGGGCACAGACGACAATTATGATCTCATTCCGTTGTTGCCCCATCTACCCCATCTGCCACCCACTTGTTTGGTCCCAGGTGATCCACGAAGGGTATTTCCTCCACTGAGGACATTTCCTTTGTTTCAGGTTCCTCCAAGAGTTACCATAATACACATGCTCGTGCATTTGCGTGGCTGGACTCTGTCCCCCTCCCCCCACGTGACTCTTCAGATGCACTGCCACCTGTGACCACCAAGGTGGCAATGTTGTGTCAGAGAGTGAGCCCAGACCCTAGAGGAGGACAGCCTCTGTTAAGATGCTCGGACTTCCTCCCCTTTATTAGCCCTTGATGTCCAGTGCTCATTCCCAAGCTTGGATCATCAACATCCTGAGTGGTAGTGCTACCACTGCGATGACGGACTGACATCATTCTTCATAGTTAAAGTAATGCACAGCTCTGTCATTACCTACTGTTATACAGTATGCGGTCTACAGATGTGAGGGGGGAAAAAGTTTTGAGTGGAGAGTTTTGACTCCAAACCACATTGACACTTTGACGGCAAGTTCCACTCAAAGGCCTGCCTGGACATAAACTCTGCAGTAAAGTGGGCCTCTGCACTGCTGCATGGAGCGTAACATTTACCGAATCACTGGTACAAGCTGTACATTTATCCCCATTCCCCTTAGAATTTTGAAAATGTTAGCCACAGTGGCTAAAGTGACCCCAAACTGTTTAGCCATTATGTGAAAACATGAGCCACACAATGATATACGCTGCCAAATTATTTATTCTAAACCATTTACAATACTGTTGCTAAAATCGGCATGAACAGAAAGTTTTCATCTCTGTGGTATGGGTAACTTTAGAAATCTTAGCCACACGCTAAAAACATTTGGTGGTGGCAAAGTGGCAAGCGGGAACATAACCATTTCTTTTTGACTCATCACTAGTGTTGCAGCGACGCCTCCAGGTGGTGACAGCAGACAGTTATTAGGGGTGGGAGAACCTCAAAATGTTCTGAGGTTCTGATAAGTCATGAAATGTTCTGATACTTATCTGATCCTTATTAGAACTTTCAGAACTTTTTCATTTTAATGTACAGAGCATGTTTTAACCATCATTTTCCACCCATAAGCTATTGCCAGTGAAGGAAAATAAATCTAAAAACAATTTGGAATACAGTAGAAGATGTAATTAGTGTGATATTGCTAGTTAGTACCCCCTCATGTATCATTACAGTGAGTATGACTACTTCATACAGATGTGGCTCACTGGGTCCTTTCTCCCCCTCTAGCCTTCTTTCTGGGTCATTCCACCACCATCAGCATCCATTCTAAATAAAGACCTGTAAGGGTAGTAATTAGAAAATTCAGCCACAGGTGGCCATTTTGACTAAGGTTAAGCATAGAACATTTCGACTTCTATTTACACTATGGGGCTGAATTTTAAGCACAAAAATCACTGTTGCAAAAATAATCAAAACCTTACCAGAACCTTAAGGGGACAGCAAACACTGCAGGGATTGCTCAAACAGTGAAAAATCATGAAAAGTTATGCTGAACAAGGTATTTGGCTTCCTTGTAGGAGTCAAATGCCCTGAGATATGAATATTTAAATCATCTGAAAATCAAAACAAGGCATCAGCCATTTCATGTACTCTTACAACAGAAAGTGATGTCACTGAGGGGCAAGCTGGAATTAACAACATAGAGCTAGCCCCTCAGTGACATCACTTCCTGTTTTTAAGACTGCAAGAAATGGCTGTTGCTATGCGTTGATTTACACATTGCTTAGCTATTCATATCTCAAGACTCCTGTCCCCTACAGGTAAACCCAGTACCTCATTTGAAAGATCTTGTTATGGGCTTTCACAATTTGAGTGACCCTGCAATGTTTAGTGTCCCTTTAAAGGGACACTGTCAACCCCTTCAGGCCTCAAAGTGTCCCTTGTTTAAAAAACACATTTTATGATTGCTAACATTCCACAAAGATTGCTGATGTATCTAGTAGTTTGATTCTGATTTTTTTTTTTTTTTCATTTAAAAAGTGAAAAACATTGCCCACCATACTGGTGTTACTGCACAAACACAGGTTTGTTTACATTCCTTGATCAATTCCCACTGCATCTTTCCTGGACTTAGGAACACCCCCAATACAATCTAGCCACTCACGATACAGTAGGGGTTAAGGTGGCTACTGCCTCATGAGTGACTGTACTGTTTGGGGGTGCTTCTAATGTTTAGCAAGTATTCAAGAAGAACGGATTCAGGATTTGAAACAAAAACAAGGTTGTTTATAAATATGCGTTACCATGCATTTCAGTTCAACTAAAAAAGAAAACCGACAAAACAAACAGCAACATTACACATTTTTGAGAAGGTAAGCAATCATAAAATGTGAATTTTTAACTAGAAATAATATGGTGCAAACGGATTGATAGTGTCCCTTTAATAAAGTTGAGAAAAGGTTTTTATTTTTACAGAAATTGCACAGGTTGTGAAGATTCTTAATTTTTTTTTAGCACTTTACCTCAGATAGCCTAGTTAAGGTGCAGCATCTCGTTTCCAGTAGGGTCCTGATTCTCCCCATTTCTGCACCAAGGTGGACTGGACTTGCCTGAACTGGTTCTCCCATCCCTAACTGCTGCATGCCTCCCTGTGACCCTGTGCAGTGAAAGCACTCACTCAGCGGGGATCCTAACTGCACACCCTATGTGTTTCCCCTTCATCTTCCATCCCAGGGAGAAAGCATTCTGCCAGCAGTAGCTGTGACACAGCATACAAACCGAATGCTCTGTGGCACATTAATTAATTTTATCCTGCAAAATCATCGTGTCTGTTTACAGACTCTGTTTAATAAGAACATAAATCCTGTATGTTTTTACATTTTATAATATAATTGGAAATTTGGGCACTGGCAAAGTCTGTTTACTATTCTATTGCTAGTGCATTGTTTCATGTGTTTGTTTGGAAGTAGTCCTGTTTTTTGTCTTATATGGGGCCCTTGATAAAGCTATTGTTTTCCTGACTGATGATAATTTTTTTTTTCCCTGTTTTTGCTCCTGCTTCTCCTCACCAGATGCCAGGCCCTCTTTCCACCTGCTCAAACCCTTCTGCCGATGGTAGGAGTCTGCCGATATTCCAACCCGCCACCAGCCTCTGCTTGACAGCCTCTCTGAACACCCCGACTGTAACCCACAGCTTGTCTGCTGTGCCCCCCATTCCCCAAGTTGGGAGCAGGACACTTTCCTCTACAGTTGAGGCCTGGGAGGAGGTGCCGACGAGGCATGGGAAGAGTTGGAAGGACCCTAATGTGGCATGAGAAGCAGGGCAGCTTCATCTGCCTGGTGCTGCTGGGTATTTTCTCCCCTCACTAAGCCCTCTCCTATCCCTACCCAGGGCATTGTCCTAAGACGTGACCAGGCAGAGCGCCCATAGGGGCATCGGAAGAGGGGGGTGAGCCCTGCCCTACCTCTGGAATTCCTCTGCCGGACCCACTTTAGGCACGTGACTCCTTTGTGTCACTCACCAGGTAAGCAGGTGCATGCCAACTTAAGTCCACTCCAGAGGGACCACTTGTTCCTTCGGGCACAACACATCCTGCCCCAGGGCCACTAGGGGCAGTCATGCAGTGGAAGGAGGTGCCCTCCCTCCTCGAGGCAGGAGATGTCCAGATGGATGCCAGAACCCCACTTCACCAGATGTCCCTGATTTGGGGCACGAACTCGGGTCGTCTGAATGGCAAGCGGTAGCTGTACAGCTGTGGTAACCATTCAGCTTTTTTTTTTTTCCTTTCTTGTTAAATTAGTCATTTTTGCTGCCTAGTCTGCTCTGACAGCCTTATCTTACTGGTCCCCCAGCCCCATCACTCGGGTTCTCGGGGCTTACCTTCCCTCTTTTGTTGTTTGCCACAGGATCTTGGAGGTACCCTGTTGTCAGTCCAGGGCCTGCTTGAAATTAGGCTCCATCCTGTGATCATTTTTTTTTCCCTGGACTTATTTTCTGCCCTGGGCCCACCTCAGTGCTGCAGACATAATGTGCATATTCTGTGGAGACGCCTCTAACATCCTGCATGTGGGGTCCCTCCCCTGTGTATGGGCTCGATGCACTGCCAGCTGGATACCTCCAGGTGGCAGATAAGCATTGGGATGATTTCCCTGCCTCCCAAAGGAGGAGAGCTATCCCAGGGACGCTCTGTCCTCCCTTCTCTCAGCAGCCTCCAAACATCCTGATCTGTTCCCGAACCAGGGACGTCGGTGCTGCAGGAGGTGAGGCAACCAGTGCCTCAGCCTTCCACGCCACTGGGCCAGTTTGATATTCACTTCTTCATTGCTTATGAGTTCTGGCCGGACCAGTGGCACTGAGGGTTGAGGCGCTGGATGCCACATCTTGCATCATGCCGGCAACTCGGGTTCGGGAATGAGCTGAGGTCACCAGGGGTCGGCCGGGGTGGGAGAAGATTGAGCGTCCAGAGAACTGCTATCCTGGGGAGGGGAGTGTTACAGTGCCTGGCTCTTGCCTGGCCCCTAGTGTTGGCTGGGGGTAAGGCAGCTGAGACTGTCCAGAACAGGGAGGAGTAGGAGCTGCTGATGTCCCACGTATGGAAGCATGCATGGGAACATCTGGGCAGCATTACACACTTACCCCTCTGGGAGGGGAGGCCAGGAAAAATGAAAATGGAGGTCCCCTGAGCAGCTGCTGACATCCAGCTACCTGGTAGCTCTACACGCGATGAACACCAAGGCCACACTGCTTTGCACTAAGTTAAGCACAAGAGGAAAATTGGGGTGATGGGGCTGGGGTGGCTGTCATCCGGTGGACTGCTTGCATGCCGGGGGGCGGGGGGGAATAGCACTAACTGCAAAAAAAAAATGCTTAGACGCTCTAGAACCCAGTGACATCAGTTAAGTGGAAGCACCACTTGAAAAGCTTCATTGGCATTGGGTTGCCTTGCAGGTGAGCCGGGGTGAGGACAGGAGTGGCCCATGACAGACACAGGCTAGGGTAAGATAGCTGCCAAAAGAACCAAATTGCGGTGTGCATAAAAACAGGGGCACCAAATGAAGTGTGGGAAGAACTAAATAAATCGGTAGTACAAATTTGTATTCATTCAAAAATGAATCGGAAACTTATCTGGGACATGCTCATTTCCAGTGTGGTCCTTAGTACAAATGATCCAGTTACAAAAACAGATACTATTAATCCATAAACAAACACAAGCAATACAATAAATAATAGATTTTTTTTTTTTTTTTTTTTACACAGATTACACAGATTTGTGACGGCAGAAAAGAACCACACTGGCCCATCTAGTTTGCCCCTTTACCCCTCCCTTGCCCCATCTTCCTTTATCTACCCTGGACCATCCCCCCTCCTTCCAACCCCATATGTCTGTCTCATGCTGTCTTGAAACCCGCCCACCACCACCAATTCAGAACTCACCACCTCCTGTGGAAGCCTGTTCCAGGGCTCCACCACCCTCTCTGTGAAGAACTGCCCCCTGACATTTTCTCTGTATTTCCCACCTTCCAGTTTCAGACTGTACCCCTCGAGTTTGCTCCCTTTTTCTTTTTGAACAAGCTTCCCTCCTTCACCTTATTTATCCCTTTCAAGTACTTAAAAGTCTCAATCAGGTCCCCCCTCTTCTTTCTAGTTTCCAGTGTGTACAGATTCAGCTCCCTCCGTCTCTGTTCATATGACTTTCCCTGCATCCCACTCACCATCCTTGTTGCTCTCCTGTTGACCCTCTCCACCATCTCAATATCCTTACGTAGGTGCGGTCTCTAGAACTGCGCCACGTACTCCAGGTGCGGCCTCACCATGGTTCTGTACAGCGGCATGAGCACCTCCCCCACCTGCTAGTAAAGCCCCTCACAGTGCAGGCCAGCATACCGTTCACCTTACCCACTGCTTAACTGCACTGGTTCCCCACCTTAAGATTCCTCAATATTATAATCCCCAGGTCCCTCTCCTGTTCTGTTTTCTTGAGATGATATAACATAATCGATAAAACCACACCCCATAACATAGTTATGAACAGGTGTATAAAAGACTTGTACACAGGCAATAACATATTATTCAGTCCCAGTCGTTTCATGTTTCGTTCAAAGTGGAACTACAGTCTGATTTCTTGTTAGCCGAAGATGTGAACCAATTTTTTTTATATCGCCAACTTTAATATTACTGTTAAGAGATCTTAAAGAGTGGGGCATGGTATTCCAAAGGTGTGGTCCCATATAAAAAAAAGTGAGAAATTTACTGTAACATGGGAGCACCAGCCGAGAGGCAGCTGGAAAAAACCCTATTGCTTCTGGATTCTTCATCAGGGGTTCAGCGTGCTTTGTCTGCTCACCAAATTTAAATGAACTAGTGACTAGATACAGGTAAGGGGTGGAGCAGGGGGTAGCCCCGTATAGCCAGGACTCGACACATGGCATAGTGCCATGTTCCAGGTGCTGTGCCATGAACATACCTCGGTGGGTATCCCATTTCAAGTGTTTGCAATCAGAAACTCCGTTTTGTATTAGCACATCAGCACAGGGGGAAGGCTGCTACTTGCGACATGAGCGATCCAGGTTCAGTAGCAAGCTTAGGTCTGTGGGGGCTGACGAGGAAGAGGATGATTGAGCAGGATGCTCGCTTCATCTGGAGAGGAAGGGCAGAAGGCTCTGCCGCTGTTCTGTCACCTAGGTGATCATAAGTAGTGATGGGGACAGGAGCAGCTATGGGTGGGGGGTGGAGGGCGCCCCCTGATGGAAGACATCGGCATGCTTTGTGTATCTTAGTCAGTCCGTCCTCTCCATGAAGTGTTCACAGGACCAGGAGGAGAAAACGAAAAGAAAAGAACTGCCAGCTGCAGCAGGGTGACGCAGGCCACATCCCAGAGAACCCATGCCCCCTACAGGACACAGGGTCTGCCCGACCAAATGAGGTATTCGGAGGGGACTTGCGGTATCAGTTGCCCTTCCATAGGAGGAGAGCTGTGGAAGAACAGGTAATCCTGTAGCTAAGTCACAGAGACAGTGGATAATGGTGTTCGTTGGGGTGGTGTGGGGCCTTCGGCAGAGGGGTCAGTCTGGTGTGGAAGAGGGTACAAAAAGAAAAAGCCAGATCAAGGGGATGGATGCTTTACCAACCACCATACCAGCAACCCAGGTTCAGATGTCGACGGGGGTTTCTGGGGGTCGGCCAGGTTGGGAGAAGATCGAGTGTCAGAGGGTCTGGTCTCCTCTCGTAGGGAGGGAGAGTTTGCTTGCCCAGCCTCTGACTGCAACCTGGTGATGTCCTGGAGGTAATGCTGGCGCGGGCGACATGTAGTGAGGAGCGTTTATTTTGTGATGCGTGCGTGTGTTCACACGTGCACACTCATGCCAGTTGCAGCAGGGGGACAGGCAGAAAAGCGGAAAAAGGGAGCTGAAGCTTATTGAAGCCCTGCGTTTCTGATTGTCGATCCGCACTGTCAGATAGGACCTCCTCAATGTTCCTCCTCCTCCTCGGATGAAGTGTTTCTTGCCCCAGGAGTCCTTTAGGATCAGTAACTTTTTGTACTTAGCCGGCTAGGTGCAACTGCCCTGGAGGTGTGCCTTTAAGAAATATTTAAATGAGCTTAGGGCCAAGCCAGTCAGAAGACAGGAAGGGGGGTGAGCTGAGTGAGAGCTGTTGAAGGTTTCAGAATTTTTTCTCCGCTGGACTGAGCAACATTGCCCCCGAGGTGTGTCTCAACTTTCCTTGTTGACAGCCTCCTAGTGTTTATCTGGGTAATGTTTTCCTCACATTTTGTTTCCTATAGTGTGCTGAGTGAAAGTTTAACTTTTCCATTGGCACTGTGCTCTTTTTTTATTTTTAGCACGATCACACTATTTTTGATTTTTTTTTTTTTTTTTACCGCGACTATTCATTTTAAACCCTAATTTTATTGCGGGTGCTTATTTTTGATGGTTCCCTTCATTTTTGGACCCATTCTTGTGGGAATCGTCGAATTATGGACAGTTGCCTTGTTTTTTACCTCGGACCTCACAGGGTTTACCGTGAGGCACCTGCAGTGGATTTCAAGTTTAAACAGTGCCTGGGAGTTTTCTCTCTCGATTGGCAATTACAAGGAAATCTTTTTTGTTATATTACTGGACCTTCGTATCATCTATGTCAGGACTGTCCATAAGGGTCCAGCAGCCACCTGTGCACAGTTGACCAGTATTACTGGGTTTCTAGTAAGATTGGTACTGGTATAGATCCCAGTTCTACAACAACAACAAAAAAAAGGCACTAGTAAGAGACAGAGTTTATTAACTGGGGCAGGACTGACCGGTGGCATTTTCACAGAAACCTGCACTCAGTTCATAGGTCCAGGACTGGTTTGCTTTGCTTAAATTGGCAAACATAGCAGACAAACCTTTGATTATTATGGCTGAGGATAAATCAAAGGCTTCTGACAGGCCATCCAAAAGTATTAATACTAAAAGCAGAGGTGCTGAGGAACCCTCCAGATCCCAGCCAAAAATAAAGCTTCCAAAGATGAAGTTCCTCGCAAATTAAAAAATCATAAAAGTGACAAAAAAAGGAAGCTTATCAAGCCTCTGATGAAGTGGCTAAAAAGAAACTCTGTCAAGACAAAAATACTCCTTTTGCTCCTGGGAAAGCCAGTAGTGAGACAACAGGCAGCTTAAAGCATATAGAAAAAAACAAAACACTTACAGACGAAGTCTGCGCAGGTTCTTCTGTCAGTGCAAGATATGGAAAAAGCATGGCAACTGTTTCAGACCCTTCAAAAGATGGGTCCTCTATTTACTGGGGCTAGCAAGCACTCTTCCACAGTCCTCTCTTCTGTAGACTGTGAGGGTGACACAGATGATGATCAATTTTATGATGCCCCCGCCATGGATTTTGAGGATCTTGAGCCCCAGGAGTCCCCGGACCCTCACCTTGAGGATCCCCCGGGTGTCCACGATCCTTTCTCTATGTTTTCATTTACACAAAATATGCTGGATACCCTGGTCCTCCCTACACAGGAGCCCAACCAAGATGTCGATGAAGATTATAGGGAGATGAAGGGTATTTCATCCTCAAAGACCCTGGTCGTCCCTATCTATAATGCATTTAGAAAAAATACCATGAAGGTGCTTCAACACCCTGCTTCAGTACTAGGGGTTGATAAGTGGCTTGAGAGAAAATATAAATTGTCTAAAAATGGTACCGAGTTCCTGTCAGCACACCCTAGCCACGAGAGTATAGTGCAGCAGGCAGCTTGTGAGAAAGCTGGTGTCTCCCTGTCGCCCTCTCCCCCTGATAAGGATTCCAAGAAAATTGGCGTTTTATAGCAAAGAAAATGTATGCCACAGCTTCCCTACTACTCAGACTTTCTTCTTGCTTGGCATTCACAGCCAAATATCAGAAAGCCCTTTGGAAATCTGTCCAGGCTATTGCCCGCAATGGATCAGATTCTATGGTGCAGGAGCTGGTGGATACGTCAAAAACTGCCCTGGAAGCTACTGTGTACCAATTCCACATGGTAGACGACGACAGCAGTGATGCAGCCTCTAGGGCGATGGCCCATGCCATCTCTCTGACGCTTCGCCTGGCTTAGAACAACCAGTCTGACCACAGACACTCGGAACAAGGCCATGGATTTTCCCTGTGATTAAAATATTTTGTTTGATTACAGAACCACTGACTACATGAAAAAAGTTGATGAGTACAAGGCCTCCTGGCAGAGCCACTCATCTAAACCTAAGCCCACCACCTGTCAGAGATCCCGTCTCGGGGCGGTAGTGGTAGAAGTTTTGTTCCCAGGCCTTACAGTCCCTACCCCCAATCTGACTTTGGCCAGTACCAAGGGTCTTTCAGAGGCAGGGAGCAGGAGGGGCCAAAGAAGAGCTGCCTCTACCCAGCCATCTGCCTCTTAGTTTAAGTCCCAGTGTGAGTGTCTAGGTCACCTCCCTGCTTCTGGTGGGAAGCAGACTCTCCCACTATCTTCAGCACTCGTCTCTTACCATTTTGGACGTGTGGGTGCTGGAGATAGTGGAGAAGGGTTTGCCACTACAGTTCAAGCAGATGCCAGACCTCAAGTGTACCCAGATGTCAAGACCTCTGTCCCCAATACAAAGTTGGAATTGTAGGTACAAAACCTTCTGGCTTTACGAGCAGTGGAGAGGGTCCCCGCCCACGAAAAGGGCAAGGGCCTCTACTCCAGGTATTTTCTGACACAAAAGAAAACAAGGGAGTGGTAGCCTGTCTTAGCTCTCAGATATTTAAACAAACATCGCCGGCCCGGTGGCACTAAGGGTTGAGGCGCTGGATGTCACACCGGCGACCCGGGTTCGGGAATGAGCCCAGGGGGTTGGCAGGGGAGGACTGGGATCGAGCTTCCGCAGACTTGTCTCCTAGTTCTGGGATGGGTTTGGGGAATTTCACCGCGCTGTAGCGGCCCCTGGGAATGCCCGGGGGCACTACTAGTGTCGGTGGCAATAGAGGGGGAGTGCAGCAGACATCGGCACGTCATGCATGGACATCATTGCATGTCCGCGCTCCAGGGGCCAGTAGGAGGAAAATGGCTGGGTACGACCATGCAGCTTGATGGCCGTGCTCCGAGCTGCCCAGAGGACTTTGGCGGAGTCATGTTGGGGAGGGTCCGGGGCTGTCCCAGCTGGTGGAGGCAGAGAGGGAGCCCCCCAGCAGGATGGCATGATGGCTGTCCCAGATCCTCCTGGGTGAAGTTCGAGCTGCCCAGCTCTCCGGGGAGGCGGAGCCGGCAGCTGGATGCCCCAAGCCGGAGTGTGCTGCAGCAGGGGAGAAAAAATATGACATGATAAAAAAAGATATTTAAACAAACATCTGAAAAAAAAACAAAAAAACATTCAGAATGGTCACTCTGTCACTGGTCATACAGTCCTTACAGCAGGGAGACTGGCTAGCCTCCCTAGATTTAAAGGATGCCTACTTCCACATACCCATAAGGAGATCTCACAGGAAGTTTCTCAGGTTCAAACTTCCTTCGGGTCACTATCAGTTCACCGCAGTGACTTTCGGTCTGTCCTCGGCTCCAAGAGTCTTTACCAAGTGTCCTGCAGTGGTAGCAGCACATCTCAGGAGACTGGGTGTCACACTCTGCCCCATCCGGATGACTGGTTCATAGCAGCAAAGTCTCCTTGCCAGGTCAAGGAATCTCTTTCTCTCACAGAACGCACTCTGGAGTCTCTGAGTTTCCTGGCAAATCTAAAGAAATCTCGCCCGGAACCCACCCAGCTGCTCACCTTCATAGGGGCCCAGCTGGACACTCAGAAGGGATATGCATTCCTCCCACAGGAAAGAATTCGGAGTTTCTTTTCAGTGACAGATTCTTTCGCCCGGGGACAGCCAAGACCAGCCAGACATTTCCTCAAACGTCTGGGACATATGGCCTCTATGACTGCAGTAGTCTCAGTGGTCAGGTACAGGATATGACTCCTGCAAGCCTACCTCAGAGCTCGCCGATCTCAGAGAAGCAACAAATGTTCAAAGTTAATACCTGTGTCAGAGCAGTTCTGCCAAAACCTGCTGTGGTGGAAGAACCCTGCAAATTTGCAGGCAAGGGTTCCCTTTCAAACTCCTCTTCCCACAAAGATGATCATCACAGATGCCTCCCTTTTGGGCTGGGGAGCTCATTTGGACAGTGCCTCAGTAAGTGGCAACTGGACTCCCAAAGAGTCACAGTTGCACAAAAATCATTTGGAACTCAGAGCAGTCTTCCTAGCTCTCAAAGCTTTCGCTCCCAGCATAGAAGGGCAGGCGGTTCAAATTCGAATGGACAACACCAATGCAATGCTCTACATAAACAAGCAGGGTGGTACCAGATCAGGAATACTCTGTTTGGAAGCTGTAGTCTTTAGCATTCTCCCTTGGAGTCAGCCTCTCAGCTAGTCACCTCCCGGGCAAACTGAATACTCTGGCGGATGCTCTAAGTCATATCAGTCAAGGCCAGAGCGAATGAACACTGAACAAGCAAGTACTAGCCACAGTGTTCAGGTGGTGGGGAACACCAGACGTGGATTTGTTTGCCTCTCCCCTCAATGTTCAGCTTCCTCAGTACTGTTGCAGACCCCTAGTTCCGGGAACACTTCCTCTGGATTCCCTGAACCTGGACTGGTCAGGGAGGTTCCTATACGCATTTCCTCCTTTTCCCCTGATATTGAGGGTTTTGCTGAAACTCAGACAGCAGCCTGTATCGATGATCCTAGTGGCTTCGGACTGGCCCAGGCAAGCCTGGTACTCTCTCCTTCTCAGTGTCCTGCAACAGGCCCATTTGCCTGCCTCCAGCTCACTCCCTGCTGACCCTTCCTCAGACAGGAGTGCAGTACCCATACATACACTCTCTTCACCTCAAGGTCTGGTTCTTGAGGAGTTTGAGTTTCCATCCTCTCAGTACTCTGAACTGGCCCTTAAGATACTGAGGATGGCTAAAAAACAGAACACTAAGAAGACTTGTGCAGTCAAATGGAAAAAGTTTTCCCTCTGGTGCAAGAGCGAAAAAGGTTGAACCCCTGTCAGCTTCAGACCCTCAGCTGCCAGACTACCTAGTTCACTTACAGGCATCAGGCTTGAAACCATCTTCCCTCAAGCTACACCATTCGGTGGGAAAGAAAAAATCTTTTTTTTTTTTTTTCCCACGCCATTTTTAAACAGTTTTTCAAAGGCCTCTTGCACCTCTAGCCTTCAACCAGGGAGCCCGTTCCTCCTTGGAGCATGAACCTTTGCATAGATGGACTCATGAATTCACCCTTCGAGCCTATGACCACGGCCCACATCAAGTTTGTAACTTGGAAGACTGTCTTCCTGGTAGCCATTACATCTGCCAGGAGGATTTCAGAGCTACAGGCCCTGTGCACTGAGCCGAATTACATCATCCCACACAACAATAAAGTTGAGCTCAGGACAAACAGGAAATTTGTGTCAAAGGTGGTTTCAGAGTTTCACTTGAACCATTCCATTAGTCTGCCTGTCTTCCTTACTGAGCAGTCCACTCCTGGCGAGCAAAAGTTCCACAGCTTGGATGTTAAAAGAGCCATCTTTCATTACGTAGAGCATACTAGACAGTCCAGAGGCTCTTCCACTCAGTTGTTCCTCACCTACGGGGATCTAGGCAGAGGAAGACCAGCTACCAAGAGAACTGTTTCTCATTGGTTGGTGTCTTGTATTAGATTCTGCTATGAGAAAGCTGGTCACCAACCTCCAGTGGGGCTCAGGGCCCTCTCCACCAGGGGACTGCAGCCTCACTTGCAGCAGCAAGGGACATTGCCCTACTGGATGTGTGCAAAGCAGCTACCTGGAAATCTGTGCACACCTTTGTGAAACACTACAGTTTGGATGTGCAGACCAGATCTGATGCCAAATTTGGCAGGGCGGTTCTGCAGAGCCTCTTTCCTAAGTAGATTCTCTGGCCACCTCCCACTTGGTACTGCTCAGTAGTCTGCAAAAAGTAACTGATGCTAAAGGACTCTTGGGGAAGGAAGAAAAAATTACAGCAGTAATCTTCTTTCTTCCAAGGGGTTCTTTAGCATCAGTAAGCTCCCACCCCTTCCTCCTCGGTTCACCTGTCAGAGAAGGGCTCTTTATGTCGCCTTTCACCAAATTTGGAGTTTCTTATTGCTGAGTTTTTAGCTAGTGTAGCTGTTGTTTCTATTTCCACTTTTTGTGGACATTTGCAAGTTTTTTTGAATCCTGTTGATTCTTTTCCGGGGCAATTGCCCTAGTTTTTCCTTGAAAAAATTCTGAAGTCTTCGACAGCTCTCACTCAGCTCACCCCCCTTTCTGTCTTCTGATTGGCTTGGCCCTAAGCTCATTTAAATATCTCTTAAAGGCACACCTCCAGGGCAGTTGCACCTAGCCAGCTAAGTGCAAAAAGTTACTGATGCTAAAGGACCCCTTGGAAGAAAGAAGATTACTGCGGTGAGTAATTTTTTCTTGCAGTCTGTCGGCTAGTACGCTGTAATTTACCAAATTAAAGACTGCGATCAAGTGTTATAAACATTGCACTGGTTAAGACATTAATAACAATCTTGCTGGCCCGGTGGCACTGAGGGTTAAGGCACTAGACGCCTCACCTCGCGCCATGCTGGTGACCCAGGCTCGGGAACAAGCCCAGGCTATTGGGCATTGGCAGGGCCAGGGAGGGATCAAGCATCCTATGGACAGCTCTCCCTTCCCGGGGAGGGTATAGCGCTTTGCATCACTCTGATGCGATCTCTGGCAGCTGTCAGAGGTAGCCTGGTAGCTGCGTCGCTGCCGTATGGCACCAGGGGTGGAGCTCAGCGAAAGCTGGCCATCGTTGCACTTCCGAGCTCTGTGGAGGGAGGGCGGGGTGTAAACAATGTAGGAAAAAAAAAAACCTCCCACTGAGAGGTGAAGGCAGGTCCAGGAGAAGCGGCCCCACGCCCAGTGCCAGGCCTCCAGGAAGCACCTCGGTGCTCTCCAGAAACAACGCCGCACGCAGCATTCTAGATAGAGCTCGGAAAAATGGCAGTCTTCCTGGGGACTCGGAGTCAGGGGTTAGGCGCATGATGTGAAAGGGGAGGAAGCGGCACCAGGAAGTGCAACCGGGCTTCAGGTATGGGCAGAGCCACAGCTGTGAGTCCACCGAGAGAGGCTGTGAATCAGAGAGGCGTATAAAAAGAGTTGGAAAAAAAAATAATCTTGATTGGTTGAGCATTGTACAAAATTTCAAAATGCTTCCAATAAAACACATAAAGGGCTCATTATAAGCTAAACACTAATAGCAATGTTTTTAACTTGCCTTTAAAATGTCAGTATCAGCGCAGCATCTCAGTTCGGCACATAACTGGTTCCAGAGTGGAGTAGTGTAGGTTGAGAAGGTTTGACTGCCTTAGGTAACACATCTGGAAGGAGGGACTGCCAAAAGATGCAAGTCCTACTAATGTAGATTGCAAGTAGAGGAGTAGTTATGTAACAGAGCAAAAATGGGGGTTAGGGGGTCAGACCATTAGGACATTTGAAGACTGCCAGAAGAATTTTGTAGTTAAGATGTTGTTTAACAGGTAGCCAGTGCTGGCCTGCGGAGTAGGCGTAATATAATAATTTATTTTTATTCATGAGAAATGGATACACCAATTGCGTCAGTGACACATTTTCAATGGATCATTTCCAGGTGTGTCCTGGGAGCACTGGAGAGGTTAATTGACTTGTTCAGGGTCACACAGTATGTAAGTGGAGGCTGTGGGAATCAAACCCACGTTTGCTGGGTACACCAAGCTCATTCACAGCTCATTACCCTAACCTGTAGGTTGTACTGCCTGCCAGTACTGTTTGATTTCATAATTGCAGTCATCAAGCGGGCAGAGGCATTTTGAACTGGTTGTAGGTGCTGAATTTTGCTGGAAGAAAGTATTTTTTTCACAGGGCGGGTGGCAGACTGGTGGTGCAGTCTGCTAAGCCATGTTGTTGTCAGTGTGTTGACTATATCAGTTCAGAGCACAGTTGAACAATTATGAGGAATGAAAGGGCAGTAGGAGATGGGGAAGACTGCGAGAGGAAGACTAATTCAGAGTAAGACATTGCAGGGCGTCGGGGCAGGCTTGATGGACATAGAGCTTTTTCTCTCCATAGTCTTCCATATTTCTGTGTAATTTTCCTTTGGTCCATTGATTCGAGTGTGTCACTAGTTAGCCTCAGAAGAGCCTGCAGAATGCTTTGCCCTGCTGTAAAGACAAGTTGATATTTCATTATTGATTATTTTTCCATATGCTTTAAGCATCCATTTTCCTGGCTTTGTTTAATGGGTCAAGATGGCTGCCACAACTACGGCCCTCTGATTGGACGAGCCAGGTCACTTACTATGCCTACAGGGATATTGCTGCATGCAGTCACAGGCTCAAAGGGGCTACAACATGCCAGAGGAGATGAGGGAGAAAACCCATAAGCCATCTACATGACAGCCTGGGTTCCAGGACTCTCCTGGGTCTTGGTGCCTGCCTGACACTGGATTGTTGGCCACTGTGACAGGAAGCTCCTACCACTCTTGAGGACCGACCTTTTCTTAAATCTGTTGCAACAGAACTTCTATTTCTTAGCCTAATCTATCCTTTACTATTTCTAGTCCATAAGGTTGGCCACCTATGGGCATCCCCTTCTCTCTCTTTTTTTTTTCCCTCTTTTTCTGGCAGGTCCTCCGTCAGGCTCTGCCCTGGTCACAGCCCTGGACTCCCACCTACTGTCAACTGCCGGCATACTCCCGGTCACTTCTGGCTACCCCCCGAGTGCCGGGCCACTGCACTTGTTCCCCGCATTCCAGCAACACGGGACCAGTATCTAGTTGGGAGTGCTGTCGATGGTGGCTAATTGAAGCCCGGGGAGGGCTTCATGTAGACGGAGGACCCACCTGTCCTTTTTCTGTTTTTTCCTCTAGGAGGCGGGGACGTGCAGTGACGTTCACCATCCGCCCCGCTTCCAGTACAAGCTAGTGCTGGTAGCTGCGTGACTGCCAGCCTCCGCCAGGATCCGCCTCGCCGGACACTTCCCCACCCTCCCCGGAGAAGGAGAGAGCAGTCCATGGACTTTATCCTCTCCCCTGCCGGCCCTCCAGTGACCCGGGTCTGTTCCCAAACCTGGGGCGCTGGCATCACAAGCGGAAATCCAGTTCTCTGTCACTCTCTTGACAATGCTATAGTGTCCTCTTTAATTTTCCTTTTCCCTCTCAGGTCCTCATACAGGGAGGTTATTGTGGTGACCTCCGAGCGTATGTAAAACAGGTTGTATTTATCGTTGTTGGATTTAGTATGTAATAGCACTATGTCATAAAATACCTTAATGTGTTGTATATAGCTTATGAAACCTTTAGATGTTGAAAATACCATGGCACTAGGTGTTTTTGATAAAGGTAACAAGTACTAGTTGACTGTTTTATAAAGATTAAGTTAGTTGTGCTATTTAAAATGCATGTAAATTGCTGTAAACTGAACAAGTCTAAATGTCATGGTGATTTGCACATATCCCATGATGCTTTACATTATGAAAGTATGTATGATGTATTTCTTTGAAACTTGATTTGTTGCAATGCCCTTTGGGGTAACCTTTCTTTCAGTGATTCTACATTGAGGTTCTTTGTTTATAGCTTGTCTTTTTTCTTTTTTTTTTGGGCCACCACTACCCAGGCAAACGGGGCCCGCATAGGGGTGGGAGGTTGCATCTCAACTGGTAAGTTGGATCAGAGATCAGTAGCTGCTGGCTAAGTGCAGAGAAAGAACATACATAGTCTGTTGCTGTAAACTGATGTACTGAAGAAGGAATATGGCATTGCAGAAGCTTATTTCCTGTATTTTGAATAAACATCATACAGAGATTGTGTGTTGAACCTGAAGTTCGGTGTCTGGTCCATCTGTTATATAACAATTCCTCTATAGACTTGGTGTCAGTAGTGGGGTAACTTTCTGGAAGTGTCTGGACTGGCCGAACAGGTACATTTTCTGTTGGATATCGCCTAGATATCCCAGCTGGACTGCTGCACCAGGAGTTGTCAGAGAAGAAAGTCTGGAGTTCTGACCAGAGCCATGCTCATCAGACTGGGAGAAAAGCTGCTGTCTGGACTGGACCTGGGAGCTTGGAGAACGGCCTAGCCTGAAGACGAAGACATGCAGGTCGAGGCAGACTGGAGGTGCAAGAGACAACACCCAGGAGGTGGAGTCCCTAATGAGGATGATCCACTAGATGAGTGGGCAATGGCTGGAGGCAGACCGACTACGCAGAGAGGTGGAACGCTGGTGCCAGGTGCTCGAGAGGTTCCTGTCAGAGAAGGATTTTTTGTGGGCTCAGTTTGAGGAGGACCCCCTGTCTGAGCAGGATATTCCTTTTTGCCTTTGATCCCAGGATGTTGCCTGTTGGAGGTCGGAGATGCAAGTATGGAACTTGAAGGTGAGACCCCAGGTAAGACTATGCCTAGATTTTAGAAGGCTTAACAATGTGTCACTATTTGATGGCTACCCAATGCCCCAAATAGATGACATCATTGACAGGCTAGGCGATGCGCAGAGTATCTCCCCTGGACCTTACTATGGGATATTGGCAAATCCCCTTGTCACCTGATTCGCAAGATAAAACTGCATTTAGCACTCCAGTCGGTTTATACCAGTTTGTCACAATGGCAGTTGTACTACATGGGACCCCATCCACTTTTCAGCGCTTTATGGACCATATTCTAAGACCACACACTGAGTACTGTGTGGCTTATTTGGACTATATGGTCCTATTCAGTTCTGACTGGGAAACCCATGTTAGACACTTGTTCCAGGTATTGCAAGCAATAAAGGAGTCAGGAGTGACCATTAACCCTGCTAAGTGTGCCCTAGCAAAATCAAGACAAGATACCTATGGTTCATTTTAGGAAACGGACAAGTGAAGCCCGAGGTAGAGAAGGTTACAGCAGTGGCAAACAGCCCAATACCTGCCACAAAAAAGCATGTGAGATCTTTCCTAGGTCTGGCTGGTTATTACCAGAGATTTAGTCCTAATTTCTCGACCATTGCTAGTCCTTTAACTGATCTCACTAAAAAGAGGTGCCTGAATAAGGTTCAGTGGACCCCATTTGTGATGAAGCATTTAGGAATATCAAGGCAATTCTATGTACAGCTACTGTATTGAAAAGCCCTGACTTCAAACAAGTGTTTGAGGTTCAAACCGATGCATCAGAGAATGTTATTGGGGCAGTCTTACCTCAGAAAATAGATGGGGAAGAACATCTGATCCTGTATATCAGCAGGAAGCTACATGAGATGGAGAGAATATGTGCTGCCATAGAGAAAGAATACTTAGCTCTGAAGTGGGCTATTGAGTCTCTGAAATATTACTTGTGGGGGGCAGAATTTAAGGTTGCAGCTGATCACAACCCCTTCTGCTGGTTGCACCAAATGAGAGAAAAAATCCCGTATAATGCAGTGGTACTCGACTCTTACTCTTCAGCCTTGTCGATTTACGGTGTCCCACAGGGCAGGGACAAAACATGCAAATGCTGATTTCATGTCTAGATATGGTGCAGGAACTGATGTCAGTAAAATATGACAGACTTTCCCTAAAAGGAGATGGGAAGGTACCGTTAGCCTGTGTTGAGAAATGTATTAATGCCTCAGGGTAAAGAATGATGATATCCACTATGTTTATGATGGAATGTTTATCGTTACTAGGGACCCTGAGACGTAGCTTCTGAAGATGGATGGGTGGAAGCTCCATCCCTTCCTGGGACAGGAAGGTGATAAGCAGTCTGCAATAACTGCTTCCCTCTTAAGGTGGGGGATATGTGACCGGAAGCTCTTGCCACTCTTGATGACCGACCTTTTCTTAAATCTGTTGCAACAGTTCTTCTATTTCTTAGCCTAATCTATCCTTTACTATTTCTAGTCCATAAGGTTGGCCACCTATGGGCACCCCTTCTCTCTCTCTCTCTCATAAAATACTTTGATGTATTGTGTATAGCTTATGTTTATGAAACTTGTAAATGTTGAAAATACCTTTGCACTAGGTATTTTTGATAAAGGTAAAAAGTACTAGTTGACTGTATTGTAAAGATTGTTAGTTGTGCTTTTAAAATGCATGAAAATTGCTGTAAACTGAACAAGTCTAAATGTCATGGTGATTTGCATATATCCCATGATGTTTTGCATTATGGAAGTACGTATGATGTTGTATTGTTTTGAAACTTGATTTGTTGCAATGCCCTTTGGGGTAACCTTTCTTTTAGAGATTCTGCATCGAGGTTCTTTGTCTATAGTTTTTTTTTTTTTTTTAAGGCCCACTACCCAAGCAAACGGGGCCGCATAGGGGTGGTAAGTTGGATCAGAGATCAGTAGGTGCTGGCTAAGTGCAGAGAAAGAACGTACATAGTCTGTTGCTGCAAGCAGATGCACTGAAGAAGGAATATGGCATTGCAGAAGCTTATTTCCTGTATTTTGAATAAACATCACACAGAGATTATGTGTTCATAGGTTAGGTTCAAGTTCAGAGGACAGTCGTCCATAGGGGAACTTGCCGCCATGTCAAATTGGTATGGTGGAATTGACAAATCTTCTATCCACCGTAAAAGAATCAAGTCTCCTCTTAAAACTATTTATATTCTCACTTTCAACCACATTACTGGGAAGTGTATTCCATATACCAAAAAAATGTTGTAGGTGCCGTATTGGTCCTTTTAAAAACAGAGCCAGAAACAAATGATTTGATACCTTTTATTGGACCAACATGGATGTTACAGAAAAGAACAAAGTGCTTTAGCTTTCGAACCAACCAGGTCCTTCTTCAGAAGCTTTGTGGCAGTTTTTCAAATATCCCATACTATTAACACCAGGTTATATAGAAAAGCAGAAATAATTCTCATTGGTTTAACATATACATTTAAAACATAATAGAAGATTCGTCAGAGAAGCTAATTAACTCCAGTATGCCTTTATCCGAGAGCCTCAGAAGGGCAAAGGTTATCAAGAATTCTCTACAGCCAAAGAGTTCTTGACACATAAATTTTAAAATGTCTCAGTATGCCAAGAAAGCATTCTAGTGATAAAAAAAAACCTTGGGTGGCATTCTCTCTAATACATATAGATGAGCTTACAACTTACATTCCAGTTGTCCTGGTATATTAAAGGACAGATAATGAGAGACAAAATCCTGAAATTAGGTATAACTGCAAGTTGAAATCAAACCTCAAATTAACCTACACACATAAACATGATGCATGAAAGTATCACTTGTAAGTGTAAGTGCAAAAAAAAAACTTGTCAATGACCCCCAAGAAAACGAGACCATAAGTGGGTTCATTTGGGGGTTCATTAAAAGTGTAATTCCTTTGGGTTTTCATTTAGATTGCTTAGATTGATTCTGTGCATTTTTGTTATACACAGACTCTGTGTTGAAATCTGCATTTATCAGGCTTATGGTCTCGTTTTCTTGGGGGTCATTGACAATTTTTTTTTTGCACTTACACTTACAAGTGTTACTTTCATGCATCATGTTTATGTGTAGGTTAATTTGAGGCTTGATTTCAACTTGCAGTTATACCTAACTTCAGGATTTTGTCTCTCATTATCTGTCCTTTAATATACCAGGACAATTGGAATGTAAGTTGTAAGCTCATCTTACATGTCTTAGAGAATGCCACTCAAGGTTTTTTTATCACTAGAATGCTTTCTTGGCATACTGAGACATTTTAAAATTTATGTGACAAGAACTCTTTGGCTGTGAGAATTCTTGATAACCTTTGCCTTCTGAGGCTCCTGGATAAAGGCATACTGGTGTTAATTAGCTTCTCTGGCGTAATCTTCTATTATGTTTTAAATGTATATGTTAAACCAATGAGAATTATTTCTGCTTTTTCTATATAACCTGGTGTTAATAGTATGGGATATTTGAAAAAACTGCCACAAAGCTTCTGAAGAAGGACCTGGTTGGTTCGAAAGCTAAAGCACTTTGTTCTTTTCTGTAACTTCCATGTTGGTCCAATAAAAGGTATCAAATCATTTGTTTCTGGCTCTGTTCCATATACCAGTAATTTTCTGGGTATACCATTGACTTCGTTTTACTGTTTTAAAAGCATCTCCTATTAATTTTATGTTATATGTTACAGTTTTTTTTGTTAACCCGATTAATTCTAGAAAGGTATCATCTTTAATAGCTCTGACTCTAACCTGAAGTTCGGTGTCTGGGCCATCTGTTATCCCACAACCCCTGCACACCCACATAATGAGTTGACCTCCCGCTGAAGCCTCTGCAATGAGGGGGAAGTTGTGGGGGACTTCACGGTTAGCACTTGTCTTGGGGGAGACTGGGGATCCAACGACCAGAGCAAGGTATATTGCTGGGATCAGGCTGTATATCCCTGGATTGCAGACATGGCTGAGAGGAGAAAACTGCATCCAAAAACTAAATACCTAAGCGTTCTTTTTCCATCAGCTTCCTAACTGAGAAAGGCAATGCCACACCCCCCTGCCCCCCACTTTCCCGAGGAACTTTCTGGAAACATCTTTTCATTTATTAATAATCCTAGTACGGGGGGGGGGGGCTTATGTATAAAAGGATCTAACAGCTGGTGTCTTTCTTTATTATTAATTTGCAAGAGGAAAGAGAAAATCACATTGGCTTCATTAAGACTGTCGGGCCTTTCGACTTAAACTCAGGGCTGTGGCACTCAGGCTGGTGGAAGGATTTTATTTTTAAAAAAAAGAAAAGAAAATTAATTAATAATAAGAAACACCTCATGCTGCAAACATTAAAAGATAAAAAGGTCCCTGTTGACCAGGAGTGCATCAGCGCTCCTTCCCCACCATAAAAGTACACAGTAGCTGGGAAAAGTAGTACAGGCATTTGTCATAGGGGGTTCAAAGCACAAATCTATTTTATTGAAATACCAAATCAATATTTGGCTGCATTTGAAAATAAAGGAGTTCAGAACGACTGATGAGGGAGTTTTAATTAGATTTTTTTAATAGTAGATGTGAGTTGGGTATCACAGTGGTGAAATGAGATGGATTGGACGGCTTGATCTGATTCCGTCTCACCAGTCCTATGTATGTTCCCACAGTAGAGGAAGTAGCATAGAGGTTTTTATTTTATCTTCTGTTTATGCCCCCTCCTCTCCCACAGCCTTACCTTCCCTCAGGTCCTCCAAAGCATCTTGTTGGCTGGACTCTGACCTCTTCCCCTTAGGCCACCTCCACGCTGCCTAGGTATCCCTCCCCCAGTGGGGAGGGAGGCAGTGGTCTCCCCTTACCACTCCCTCCCACCTGCTTTTAAGTCCTCGTCAGGCACCCCAGGGGATCGTTGGAGAGATAGGGCTACATGCTGGAGGCTGTCTCCAGCTTTGGCTGTGGGGCATTTTCTTGTGTTCTCTCTCGTCTCCCCAAGGGTGTCGACATACTCCGAGCTCCAAGGGATGTAGGTACGTCACAGCGTGACGGTCTTCCCGGAGCTCATCAACGTCCTTCCCACCCACGGCATCCCCAAGCTGCACTTCCACCAGTGGTCACCCAGGTGGCGGTATTGCAGTGGGGATGGCTACCCGCACTCCCCAGAGGAGGAGGAGAGCAATCAGAGGGATGCTGTATCCTCCTGCCCCTGGCTGGCCCCCAACGACCCAAGTCCACACTTGAAACCAGGTTGCTGACTTCGCGATTGGTGGTGCTACTGCTGCGCTGATAGGCTGTCCAGCTTTTTTTCTCACCCCCCCCCCCCCGGCTTGCCTGATGACACCCCTACAGTCCCATCACTGATCTTCTCATGGATATACTAATTATCCATCCAACCATGCAACGGCCACTGGGGTACCCTTCTTCTGGGTCTGTGGGATATTAGCAACTCTGGAACAGCGGAGTCCCAGAATCATGAAGCAGTGTCGTGACCAGCCAAAATGGCGACTGTTGTTTTTTTTTTTGGGGGGGGCTTCCCCCCGCGCCCTCTTACTTAAATAACTAACTCTGAGGTCATAGCACCTCAGGAAGGGGGTAAAACTTATGTCTCCATTTCGTCATCACCTTGATTCTCTTGCTGACAGTGGAACTTGCCGTTCTGGAGTTGCTAACATTATGTGCCACCCTTCTTCTGGGGCTTGGATGTAGGAAAAGTTGTTTATTTAGTCTGCTTTATCCTCCCGCCTGGACTGGCCCACATAGGCCCGACCTCTGCACCAGCCCCGTCACCTGCCCCCCGGGACCCCCCCCCCATGTTCCTCCCTGGCTTACCCCCCAGGACGGAACTTTCAGTCCTTTAACTCAGTGTCTGGGGAGTGCCACGTGGTAACGGTGCAAGACCTGCAGAACGAGGCTGGTGGCATACTACTCAGTCCATATTTTTCTTGTTCTGTCCTCAGGAGGCGTGGTGTGCAATGACATTAGAGGCATTCACACCAGCGTCTGCCCCACCTCCCCACTGTAGCAAACCCCAGCTGTCGTACCCCTGGTTTCCACCAGGAGTCTGTTGAGCACTGGAAGCCAACCCCGGAGGAGGAGAGCAGTCCTTGGATGCTCATTCTCCTCCCCGGCCTTCCCTAACCTGGGTTGTTGGTGTCGAAACGGTGAGCTCTCACCACTGTACCAGAAGGCCGCTTACAGGAAACCTTCTGATTTGGGGCTGATTATGGCAAAGTCCAGCAAAAGTTGTGAAACGATCAGCCACATGTTGCGACTGATTGCTTTGGAACTTTTGCCATACTGGTTGTCCACCATTTGCCCAGCACCATAATAGAGGTGAATGGGAGGGTGGGCTACCATGTCAGTCACACGTGGGCCTGCAGGGTTCTCCTGGTGCCATGGGGAACTGGAAACATTTCTTCCAACTCCTGGTTTTCTCACTGAGGGTGCTGGGGTGCACTGACACATGATGCGTGGCGGAGGCACTCGTTTGTACCTTGTGTCCGGTGGTGGCCCCTTTCTCCGTCTAGGTCGCTCTCGCTGTTTTGCCTCCCGGTCACCACCAGGGGTCAGACAAGTAGCAGGACACAGCACCTTCTCTCCCCCCCCCCCCAGAGGAGAGCTATCCTTGGGATGCTCAGTCCTCCCTTCCTCCCCCAGCTAACTCCTGAGCGATCTGAGTCTGTTTAGACCAGCGCCAGAGAGGATGTCGAAGGGGACCAGTAATCCTGCAACATTCCCAGTTTATATTCACTGCAGCAGGATCAATCCCAGATGTAAGAATTGATGTCCGAGCATAAACTTATTGTTTTACAGTGGCCTTGATAAAGCGTCTGGGTAGGATTCGAAACATTGATTTTTTTTTTTTTTCGGGGGTGGGGGCTCGTGCTGCTGCAATTGTGCTTTTTATTTTCGTCAAACAATAAATTTATACCGAGACATCAATTCCTACATCTGGGACAACGTTTGTAAGTGCCCTGTTCCTGATGCAGTGCAGTGCATGTACCATCACCTTCATTTTACCCTGTGCACCCACACACCCCAAATTTCTAGCTCTCCTCCCCTTCCCTCAGATTGCTCCCCCTTACTGGCCTCCGTTGATCTGTCACAGAATGTAAGGGGACCCCGAATGCTCCCCATGGGTCCATGCATCCTGATGGACTATTGATTAGGCCTCCTCCCCTCCAAACGTGCAAATTCTTTCCCCCTCAAAGGTTCAGTTTTCACTCTCTTAATTCATATCTACTGACCTTCCCCAACCCCCTGACAGGGTACCCTGCATCCTGAAGGGTCCTCTCTTGGGTTAGGTCCTATTCCCCCTTCTAGCATTTAAGTCACACCTCCTCCTCTTTCTCCTCCCTCTTTAAATCCCTACAGCCTTATCCCCTTTCTGTCTATCCCCATAGCCCACTTGCAGGGTTCCCCACATCCTGAAGGGGTCTCTCTGGGACACTGCTTATCCCCTTCTCTCTGGTCCCCCCAGTCCCCTTGCAGGATTTTTCGCATCCTGAAGGGGTCTCCAGGAACACGACTCTTCCTCCTCCCCCACCTTACCCTTTCTTCTCCTTTTTCCCCTTTTCTTTCACGTAAGCACCTGTTTACTTATCAACCTGGCACTTATTATTGTCCACTCTTTTCATATTATGCACAACAACACTGTTTTATTACTGTTTGTAATACCTGCCTTACAACTGTATGTTAATATTGATCTTGTAACTTGAATGTAACTTGAACTCTACTCTTTCCCCCCTTTTTCTTTCACGTAAGCACTTGTTTACTTATTAACCTGGCACTTATTATTGTCCACTCTTTCTACATGTTATGCGCAGCACTGCTTGTAACACCTGCCTTACAGCTGTATGTTAATGCTGATCTTGAAACTTGAATGTTTAATGTCTCACTCCTATTGTACCCCTTCCCCCCCAGGTCGCACTGGGAGATGAGAGACTTTGTCGCTCAGTGTGCCTTCCTGGTGAAACATTTCAATAAATAAATGGGACTTGTTTTTCGTGGTTAACACTACAAAGCAAACTCTGTAAGCAGCTTCACCTGTTTTCAAGTACCTAGTTTATATGTGCTTACTCCTTGTTCTCTGTATTTACTGTATTGCTCTCCTTTTTTCTGTCTTCCTCGGTTTAACTCCATCTCTGTACGTAGTCCCCTGTTGCACCATTATAAACGCTGTAACCATTGACATTACTGCATGCTGATACCACTGCCTGCATCAGCGTTATACTGAGGATTATAAACTAGGGGAGTGCACCTTACCAATTGGAGCTTTCCTTTCCTCTGTGCAGGATTTGTTAGGTGGCAGAGAATTTCCCCATATAACTGTTCGCCTTAATATATTATCAACATAATTAGATTCATCATCAGTATATTTGTTTTCTTTAATAAAACCAATTTTAAAACAGCTTTTATTACCAATTTTATAAAAAATGACTGAAGTCATTAAAGATGGCTACCACTCGCAATTTTTTTTTCAAATCTCTTCCCTTATAGTTACTTTCTGACTTTCCATACTGGATGCGTACTGCGGATATATTGGCAGGGTTCTAGCACCTATTTCTGATGGTAAACAGTGCAGTAGTATGCCAAAATATTTAATTTACACATAGTGGACATGGCCAGAGAGAGAAGGGCCTTTTAAAAAATGTAAAGAATATCTCAGTTCAGGAGTGAAATACAGTGAAAAGAAAAACAGATATGATGTTTTGCCAGAAATACGTTACTATGGAAAAAAAAAAAAAAAAAACACTCTATGATGAATTATTTTCTGCTAACAAATACTGCCGAAGCAGCAACCCTGATTCCAAGAATAAACCAGTCATTGGGGGTCTGCTGGGGAGGAGGTTTGATCATCCCATAGGATGCTCTTCTCTTGGGGGTTGTCGCATCGTCCCATTACCGCCACCTGCAGATGCACACATGGCGGACAAGGACTCACAGTGTGGGGAGGGGAGGACGCCATTAGGTGCTTGAATGAGACATGCACTAGCACATCTACAGCCTGGAGTCCCATCCTATTGCCGGAGTCCTCAGGGGTGGTGTTTCTGGGACCAAATGCCACAAAATTAAGCTCCCACTGCCGTGCATCATGATCCCCAACAAGCTGGACGGGGGATGGAGCACGGTTGTTAGTACTGTACTACCACCACTGAGCCCCAAAAATATGCTACCCTGACCCTGGGAATCCACTCCTCTGACACTGAGTGCAGTCCCAAAAAACATGTTCTTATTTAATCCATTGGCCAGGCACCCCCACCCATGTGTACTCCGAGAAACCGAGACAGAGATATAACTGAGGGACCAGTCCCAGCTCTATTGACCTAGGTGGCTGGGCTGTCCTAAAGAAAGCCCTGGGGTTTCCCATCACCAGGCACTTATTTGCCACTTGTAAAATAGCTTAGTTGTAACTTCTGAGGCTGTTGCCTTTGGGCGTCCCATTACAGCGGAGATCCAGTGATTAGGTGGAGAGAATTGAGGCAGGGTGTACCTGAGGTAGTTCTTGATTGGTCTTTTTTTGTTTGTTTGTTTTTGTTTAGCTAAAACATTTTTTTGTATCCCAGCAGGAGCTCTGTAAGAGTGTATCCAGCTGCCGAGGCTACAACCCCCATTTGCTAATTTTGAATTAAAGATCATTGTAAATTTAATTATATGTACTATATGGAGGAGGAGGGTGAACCAGGTGAACTCTATGGTTTACCGGAACAAGAGTTTGGTTCCCTTCTAAGGCCTACAGAGGATCACGTATCAAACTTCTTTCTCATTGGGCAAATGGCGACTACTCCTGGCAACCCCTCTCAGGAAATAGAGAACAACGAGGAAGCAGAATTTATGGACAATGATGGGGCCGGCTCCTACAAGAAGGTTGCTAATCCCCATGCACAAATCACTCCAAAAAGCCACCTCAGAAATCCTGTCTACACCTACTTTAGCTGCAGACATAGGCTGAAAGATTGAAAAGAAGTATCCGATGGACAGATGGGGGGGGTTGAATACCTGTATGCCCTTTCTGATCATGAAGATGTAGTTCAAGCAGGTGCTGGCGAGAGGGCTAAGGTGTCCTCTGTACAGCCACTGGAAAAGGACTCCAAAAACCTGGATACTATGGCCAAAAAAGTGTACACAACAGATTCTCTCTTCATTTGGCACTCTGCTGATTTAGGGTACGCTGCTCAGTACCAGAAAGTACAGAGTATCACAGTACCGGCGCTAACTGATGAGGTGGAAGATGAAGGGTGTTTCAAGACCTGGCGGCCACATTAAAGTCAGACCTGGATGTCACAAAATACTAGTTCCTGGGGTTGAAATTTAACTTTTTCAGCCACTAGCCGGCAGGGCTAGTGACTGACAAAATCCACCAGTCCAACAGGATTTTCACTAGCCCAACACAGTAATTACCAGAAATTCCATTTTTTCCCAAAAACAAGTTTAATTGTGGTTTTTAACAATAAGAATTAAACTTTCAATGTAAAAGAAAATCTTGATTGTCTTTTTTTACTGGCAAGGGACTGCAACATGAACATGAAAATAAAGTTAGTGTTTAAGGAGAGAGTATGGGGCAGTACAACCTGTCCAGAAGAGACAGCCCAGACCCATCCATAACGGGCAACATCAGCCAGGAGAGGGCAGCTGTGTCGCAGCTAGAAGCGAACAGCTCAGACCCAGCTAGGATGCAGTAGCACAACAGACTCGGCCAGGATAAGGCAATGGAGGATACTCTGACTCCTTTTCAGCTTGCAGTCGTCGTCACCCTTGTCCTTTGAGCATTCTGGAGCTCCCCATTGGCAGTTTCCGTCAACTGCACCTAGCGTCCAAGCCTGAAACGTCATTGTCTATATACACTTGGAGCCACGCCAAAGTTGACCATTTGCGCGATATATTCTGCACAGTGCGTTAGTGTGGTATACACGGTAGCACAGTACATGATATTCAGTAAGCTATCGCGCTAATGCGCCATGCAGTTATATCGCACAAACAGCAACTTTTGCGCAGTTAACACAGGGTGCCTGCCGGGCACTCTACACTAGGTTTACCCACCCGAGGCAAAATCTACCCGCATTTGGCGGGTGGGTGCCAGTTTCGAACCCTGATGTTCCACATGACTGTAGACAATAATAACTTTGCTTCTAGATTGTTAGCCCTTTTGGTGTCACTGAGAAGATTCTCCTGATTAAGGGCAACCATCCTTTTCCAGGACAGTCCGACTAAGGCCACATATTTCCACTTTGAAGGAAATTTGCTTTTTGGTGACAAAACTGAGGGCATACATGAAAAAAGTGGATGAGTACAAGACCACTTGCAAAAACAACACTGATTTTATAAAAAAAAAAAAAAGCCTCCACTTCCTATAGGTACTATGGTAGGGAGGCAGGGGCTATCATTCTAGACCTACACACCCTAATGTGGGGTATTTTACTTTTACTGGCAGTCAGAGTGAGACAAAACAATATGAAACCTGGTGGTCATTTTGGCCACTAGCTTTCAAAATCTGGTAGGCAAAGCAGTATTTTTAGTGGGTATCCTTGTTTTAAGGGCTCAAAAATCAATTTGTGGACAGGTAGCTAGCTGGCTGATGACTTTGAAAATCTAGTAGCCACACCAGTTTAAGTGGCCATTGGCCACCTGGCTACCGGATTTGTCCCACCCTGTTGGCAGTATGTGACCTCAATCAAAACTGTTTTTTTTTTTTTTTTTTGTGTGCATTATTTGTTTAAGCCCCTTTTATCTCCAGTACACATCTCTCCACAGGTGCTCCCTAGGTCCTCACCAGGTTCTACCAGCACCTCCTTGCCAGTGGTTGCCAGCCATCAAGGAGATGTGGCTTAACCTGCCAGGCTGGTTCCAGAGGGATGTATATAGTGTGTGTGTGTGTGTATGTATATATATATATATATATATATATATATATATATATATATATACACACACACACACCCTGAGTGGTGCTTTATCTGGAGGTGTCCAGGCAGAGGCGTAAGGACTCTGATATACTGGGGCATGTCACTGTGGGGACTGGGGGTCAGTTTTCCTTGTGTCTGCCATCCCATGTGGACATTGTTTTAAGGTGTCAGGAGCATCATCCACCTAATGGCCCTACAGCCATGCCCCCACCTGTGGTCACCCAGGAGACAGTATCACAGCAGAGGAGGTACCCTCACTCCTCAGAAGAGGAGAATGATGTCCCCTAAGATGCTCGATTTCCCCCCTGCCAGCCTCTGATGGCCTTGGTTTGCTCTCTAACCCGGGTCAACGGCATCACAAATGGTATCCTTACTGCTGCGCCAATGGGCAGAAACTGTTTAAATAAAAAAAAATCCTTCAACTTATTGGGGGGGCGGGGTTACGATAATGTATGTTTTTCAGTGATTCTCTTCTCCCAACCTCTCAGGCCTAACTATTTTGATGATGTCAAGTTTGCAGTCTGTAGTTCAAGTTTCAGTTTTATTTGTTCAGTCATATAAAAGATATTACAAAAGGATAAAAATGTGCACATATTCCCTCCATAGGGTACATATTACATAAAGAAAAATACTTTACACACAGATGTACATTACAGGTATCAACAACAGTGCAGCAGAATTCATAGACTGTAAGATCTAGAAATTCATAATTGTTTTGTTTATTGATTATTCATTCAGAAAGTACCTTTGAGCGCAAGTGCTCATTTACAAAGGTTCCACGTCTAAGACAAGCAGAGAAGCACATAACAGTAAACGGTACAGTAAATAGAAACGACAATTCCAGAGGAACGTAGTCTGCAGCAAACCATAGGACGGATTAGAACAATATCTGTTTCAGCAGCAGTGAAGGAGATGCAATGCACGCTGATGTGCACGCACTTTTCTGTCTAGTGCCAGAGTACATAGCAATTATTCAGCGTACAGGAGCTGGGTCTAAAGCCTGCTTGTAGTTCACACAAACCTCTTAGTCTGTCTGGCTGGATACATAATCTTTCTAGCTTGTTCTTGCAATACGATTTTCAAGCTCATGTCCAATAAGCTTATTTGTTTGTACATTTTTGGGTTTACTTTATCCTAGTGTTGCTCGGATAGTGCTTTCGTGGATCCTACCACTATCTGTCAGATAGTGCTGGTATCCTTTTTTTCCATAATAGATTTTTATTAGTTGTTTTTTTCCAACAATTACAGTAAAGGAAATAAAAATACATTTTTATACATATAAATATATACTTACACACAACAATATAAAAACAAGAATAAGCAATCGTTACTATATCTTTTCCTAAGTTCAAACCCAGTACAGCTAAACTAAACACGATAGATCAAATCTTTCATTTTAATACATCTTGTGTCATTGAACTAACAATGTAACTTTCTGAATTTTATAGTTCTTTCATTGTTTGCTACTTGTCAGTCTGGAATTGTATAAAGGGAGACCATATTTGCATGTAGGTTCCCATTTTATCTTGTACCAAATAATGTATTCTTTCATTGCTAGCATAAACTTTAATTGGTTATACCATTCTTCTAAGGATGGTGATTTGGTTTCATTCCAATGTTTCACATACTAACAAACTAAAAGCCAGCAGAATAGGCCTCATGGTCTGTCATGTCTGCTCGGTAGCCAGCACCTCTACTGGGTGCTTGATTTGCTGTCCACCCCTGCCCCAGAGAGGAACTTCCCTGGCTTCAGTTTCCCCCTGTACCTGTCCCACCCCCTCTTGAAACCCTCCACTGTGCCCTCATTTACCAGGCTCCCAGGCAGCATGTGCCATGGATCCACCACCCTTTCAGTGAAGTAGTGCCTCCTTTGCTCCCCCGTAACCCCCCGCCTCCACTCGTGCCCCTGGTTGCTCCCCTTCTTAAACCTGGACATCTCCTCGGCTCTCCCTTTGTTGATCCCCTTTATATACTTACAGACCTCTATCATGTCCCTCCTATCTCTCCTCTCCTCCAGTGAGTACAGATTGAGCTCCTCCAGCCTCTCCTCATAGGGTCTACTCCCCATACCCCAGATCATCCGGGTGGCCCTCCTCTGGACCCTCTCTCAACAGTGCAATGTCTCTCTTTATGTGTGGTCTCCAGAATGGCACACATCTTTTGACACTTAGCGAAGCATGGTTTAACCATATATTTTGGGATCCGCTTAATAGTGCTGGTATCCTGCCTAGGATCCAGGGTCAGATAGTGATAGATCCTGGTTAGGATCCATGGATCCTAGGGTAGATACTTAGGATCCAGGGCCAAACAGCGACGGATCATGGTTTGGATCCGACTGCCAGATCCACAGGCAGATAATGGAAGTATCCAGCAGATCTACTATCCTGCGCAGAGGGCAGGTATATGTAGATCCGGATTTGTCCAGATCCATCTAAGCAGCACTACTTTATCCCTTTTTACGAATGGGAACTATTTATGAGCCTTTCCAGGTCTGTGGAACAAAGTTCTCTTGTATACACTTATAAATAACATAAAATAACCAAAATATTGTTCCACATTGGAACATTGCTTAAGTACATCTCAGCAGGGATTCTTTTCTTTATTTAGTAAGGATTTTGAGTGCCAGCCCTCTGAGAGCTTAGCCCCTGACTCCTCCGACCTCCTTCCACCCCTGGACTCGCTCGGAGTGCGATCCACCCAGGCTTACTCCTCTGGGCAGGACCGGCATGGCCCCCATGGAAAACTGTACAAGGTTCTCGGCGGAAGAACCACTGGGAGGCCTCCTTGGCTTACCCCCAAGGTGGGGCTGGGCTGCACCAACACAGACTCTCGCTCAGTTGCTGGCCAAGCATTATGGAGGATGGGGTGGGGGCCAGAGAGACGAGATGTCATGAACGGAGCAGGCAGCAGTTTTTCCAATAATGGGCTTCCCAGGAGGCATGGCATGCAGTGACATAATGCGCAGCATGTGAACGTCCAGCACACCTCCCTCACAGCTTGGCTCCAGAAGTTGTATTTCCCCCAACCACCACCAGGGGCCAGTCGTGCACTGGTCGCTCACCCCCTTCCTCCTCCGGAGGAGGAGAGCAGTCCCAAGGATGCTCAATCTTCCTTCTCCTGGCTGGGCCTCCAGTGTCCCAAGTCTGGTTTCGAACCCGGGTCACCGACAGAAATCCAACCTTTGTGCCAGTGGGCTGGCCTACCTCAGCAGGGATCTGATCAGACCCCAGAGCTTTGTCCCTTTTTAATGTTTTGATTACTAAGTACACTTCTTTTCTAGTTATAGGAGGGAAGAAAGACTCCACTACTGTACTTAAGCCTTCTGGGAGAGAATTATTGAAATCTAAATTAAAGTAAATTTCTGATATAAGGTATTGGGCTTCATTTTTTATTTTATTTATTTAGTTTTTGTTGACCGGGTAAGTGCACTAAACAAATTCTGCCTATTTTCAGGCACGACCCGGGGAGGGGATACAGATGAATGCCAACTGACCTTGAACCAGATTAAGCTGTTGGTGGTAATTTTCGTGAATGGAGGAAATTTGGCCATTGCACCGGGGAAATTCCCCTGCTCTTTTCGAGAAGTGCCATGGGATCTTTAACATCCACCTGAACTACCACCAGAACAGGCAGATGGGACCTCGGTTTAACGTCTCATCCGAAAGACGGCACCTCAGGAGTGCAGCACCCCCCTCATGCTGCACTGCAGTGTCAGTATTGGGAAATTAACCCAAGTGCCTGGTGTGGGGATAGAACCCACAGCCTACTGATCTCCCGGCCTCAGAGGCGAGTGTGCTACCTGCTGAGCCACTTACACTTCATAGCCCAATACTGTCTATCGTCAAGAGCTCACTGCTTCAAATATTGTAATTTTTAAGTCAGTAGCTTTAGTAAGGGAAGGGATCATAACTGGCACCAAACCTACAGCCAGCCGATCCCTTCCAGCTTCCTAATGAACCGCTGCTCCCCACGCTCTCAAGCATTTGTGCGTGTGACCAGGAGAGGGGACATAGCTTATAAGTCTTGGGGGCTGTTTTAAATACTGGATTTTAGTCATTTTAAATGCTCCTAGAGGAAAATTACTAAAATGCAGTATTTAAAACAGCCCCCATAGACTTCTATGGGGCTTGCCCCGTGTCCTCCCTGGCCACACACCACAAATTCTGAGAGCGCGGGGACAGAGTTGGGGTGGAGCAGTCTCATCAGGAAGTTGGAAGGGATCAGCTGGGCATGGCTACAGTGCCAGTTACGATCCCTTCCCCCTACTAAAACTACTGACTTAAAAATTAAAATGTTTGTATCAGTGAGCTCACGTTGTTACAAGGTATTGGGCTATGAAGTCCAATACCTTATAGCACCACGTCGGAAATTCACTTAAAAAAAATGTTTGTATAATGTTGAATCCATTTTTCTTCAATAATATAAGCATCTATATCCGATTTATAATTGTTTGTTCCTTTCGCCGGCAGGTTCCACAGTCCTTTGAATCATTCTTCTAGATTATGTTCAACATTTGATGCCACTCCTTACAGTAGAATTCTTTCCTGTTTTGTGGCAAAAATATTGTTTATAAACCATCCTCTCAATTTAGATGTCTAAAAGCAGTCACATTGTTGTACTTTTTAGTGTTTTCTGATCAATTTTAAATTAGATTTCTGTTTGACATACCGCATCAAACCATCTTTCCTGTTACATTTATTTATTTTTTTTTATTATTTTCAAGGGTTTGTTTCTATAGGAGGGGAATACTTTTACCAAAAAGACTCTAGACTTCCTTTCATATTACATTAGCTGTACTGTCTTTTTCATTTTTCCTGATCATTAGTCTTCAAAAATGTTCACAGCAGATTTCGCGCTTCCTCCTTCAGGGGCTCATCCCTTATCACTCTAATTTTATTTCTCACTTCCATAAACAGGATTCCCCAATTTTGAACTGTTCGGATATTTTTACAGTAAGCTTCAAGTACTACCAGGAAGTGGTCACTCTCTGGTTTATTAGATATAGTTAAACTTTTCCAATATTGTACGTTCCCCAACCCCAGAACTAGGTCTACCATAGAAGCACCTGCTGCAGACACAAAGGTTGGGCTTCCCTCACTATCCCCTTCCAGTCTTCAATTTAGTTGGTAGAGATTATATTCATTTAGAATGTCAACCAACTTTGTTCCAGCCTGATTTACTCCATTATCTTTTTCATACATCTTAGTGGAATCCTATCTAATGTACATGTAGACGACGTTATCTGCCAGTCCATCCAAAGCACCTATTCTCACATTCAAGTCACCTATTAATAAAATACTTCCATCTGGGTAATTATCCATTACACCTTGCAGAAAGTTTTTAAAATTCTCCCACGTAGCCAGGGGAATATGAGTATTAATTAAAATCATTCTGTCTGCACCTCTGTCAACCAGAAGAGCAGTAAAATTGTCATTATCAGTTATTATTATGGCTTTATTATAAATGCCTAATTTAAGATACGTTGCTAACCCCCTCCCAGTGCCCTTCCATACTTACTGCCTTTTTTCTCTGGTTGCTGAACTAGCTCGTAACCATTTAAAGCTATATTCTGATTCTTGTCGTGCTATGTTTCCTGTAGGCAGCTAATATCATTGGAGGCAACAAATGTTAGCCAGTCAGCATCTGGGAACTTACTGTCAAGCTCTGCTATATTCCATGTAATAGTAGTCATAGGTGCATTAATTGGGACTGACTATGTAACATTTAAGCTTTGAGTATCTCTCGGTATAAGAGCCGTGCTATTCACTAGTCACTTCTCATAACCAACTACTACCATGAATCTGTTTGTAACAGAAATGGGCTGCATCTCCTTCCCAAAACAGTCTCTGATTTCTGTCTGTATTGTATTTGGGTTTCCTGTGTTCTAACCTCACAGACCCTATTTTTCTACCAGGTACAGATGTAATGGGTTCATTTTGTCAGATTTAGACAGTATCCTCTCTGCAGTTATCATCTTCTTCTTAACAGTAATATCAGTTTGACCACCTTGACACATGGCCTCCCTGCATTCTACTCATAGGGTACCATTTCCGCCAAGTTGAATCTGATGGTAGTTCTTGAAGAAGTTCACAAGGGAGTGGGTTAATTTGTAGCTTTTTTCCCTTTCTAGACTTTGCATTCTGAATAAACTCAAAAAGTGACTGGATTCTTGAGTTCATACCGTGTATAAGCACCAGTCAGATTAAAATGTACCTTATTGAGTAACTCCACCCTTATTACTATATTCCCCACAGTTTGAGCATTTATCCACACATAATTTGATACCCTTGGTGACGTAAAAATTACTCATGTAGTATTTTCAAATTTTGCGCATGGAATTATCATTATATTTGTGGTGTCTTCTTCTAGGACTTCAGGGAACGTTTGCTCTTACATGGTATACAGTCTGTACCCTAATTTCGAAATTAGGGAGATGTAACCAGTTCTCCACACCAGTAAAATGCATAATGGGTTTTGTTGTTTCCACATCACCCAAATTTTGCCTCTAGTTTCCTTTGCATACCCCTGAACCTATCATTTTCCACTGCACTATTTTTATATGCATTCACAGATGCATACATTTGTATTCTTTGGGGGAAATCTACTTCATATCACCCCTACCATTATACCTCTCAACTCTTCCCGATTTTTCGGGGACACCCCTGATTTTGCCTCAAAATTTACCTCTGTCTCTTCTAAAATTTTTGTTTCCATGACTGAACAGTAGGGATTGCAAGCACAAAATAAAGTCAGTCCTTAGAGTTACAGGCTTGTTCTTCAGAAAATGTCATTCAAACAACATGAAGTCTTGCTGTATTCTGACAGTATGCAGTTAGCCCCAGCACTTGAACTGCTCCGGAGATGAAAGAGTTAACTCTATGCTGCGAGCATAGAACATTGAGCTTGTGCTCGGTTCAGACCTCTATCTGCTGCACTTTAAAGTGTAACTGTCACATTCTTTACTCCGCCTAACTGAACAGTCACTCCGGAGTTTCTCCTGTTGCTTTCGGATCATGTTGGTAAAAATCGTCAATTTAAACCGCAAAATATATTTGTTTCTCGCTTCAGATCTCTGTCTGTGGTACAGTAAGTAGTAGAGGTAGTGGACTGTATTGAAATACTGTATTAAAATACTGTGGAAATTGTAAAACTTTACAACTGTTCTGGTCGGTTCGGCTGAACCGATCACTATTTGATCTGTGGTGATTCTGGTGCTTATCGGTTCTTTAAAAAACAAACAAAAAAAAGGTGTTTAACGTTTTTTTCCAACACCCGTGACACGGTTAGGAACCGATAAGTCTGTCTTACCTGGCCTGAAGCAGTGTAATGGGTAAGTTTTCTCTGATTACTGTGGCCATGTCTGAGAAACCCAAAAGAAAAACCGGGCCCACTGGGTTTCAGCACTGTAGTGTGTGTGAGGAGGCCTTTGCTAAGGCTGATCCCCACACCACCTGTGTTTGTTGTCTGGGGTTTGACCACCTTGATTGACTGCCAGATTTGCAAACATTTTCCTAAGGCCACCCTAGAAAAACAGTTGGGCAGGCTTAAGGAGAAAGATGCCGAGAAGTCCACTGACCCGGATGGCCAGCTCGGTTCGGTTCCGACTGAACCTGAGGGAGTACTCTCTGACCAGTGCCAGACTTCCTCGGGCAAAAGGAGAGCCGACCCTGAGGGGTCAGTCCCTGCAAAAAAAGAAAAAGAAGGACAAGTTGGCCAGTTCGGATTCAGATCCCCACCATCCAACTGCCAAGGAAATTGCCAGGGCAATTAGTATTGTAGAATCGCACCGTTCGGTTCCGAACAATCCCAGCCCCTCTCGGTAGGCGCTCGGTTCGGTTGGTTCCCCCGGGTTCCAATTATTCTTTGGAAGAATATTATGAGCCGGAATGGAAGAGGGAAGAAGAGTTTGATGATGATGAAGAACAGGACGTTGGGGAAGGTCTGGATGAGCCCATTGAACCGGACATCTCCCCAGACAGACCTTCAGGAGTTCCCCTCCCAGGCTTTCTGAGTCCCGCTCCCACTTTATGTTTTACAGAAAAGTGGCTGATACCCACCAGCTCCCTGTGGATGAAGCTGTTGAGGAGCAGTAGGAGCCTGATTTTGTGGAAATGATGGGCATCCCAGAGTCCAAGAGACTGTCTATTCCCTTGCACAAATCTTTTGGGAAGCAGACTCGTAAGCTTTTGTAAACTCCAAATTCATTGCTTCTGGTGGGCAAAATGAATGGACAGGAGGTAATGCTGTCAGGCTCAGCTTCGGAGTTCCTGTATCAGCATTGCAGCCATGTTGGGGTAGTGCAGGCAGCAGCCTGTGACAAGGTTAGCATACCCTTGGCTTCTCACCCCCCAGATAAGGACTCCAGGAAGATAGATGCTATGGCTAAGAAGCAGTACCTGGCATCTTCTTTGGGACTCAGACAGGCTAATTACATTGCCTATGCAGCCAGATTCCAAAAGTCCAGGTGGGAGTCTGTTTTGGATCTGGCTAAGCAGGCTTCCCCCCAGCTAGCCAAGGAACTGGAGGAGGTGGCTGCTGATGAGATAGAGGCATCTAAGATTCAGTTTCATGCTGCTTTGGACTCCAGTGATGTTTCATCTTGAGTCATGGCTACATCTGTGGCTCTTCTGAGGATGGCTTGGCTCAGATGTACTAGCCTCTCGCAGGATACCCAGGCTAAGGCCATGGATTTTCCTGTTGTGGGTAATTCTGTTTGGGGAGCAAACAGAGAACTACATGAAAAAGATGGATGAGTACAGGACCACCTACAGGAGTGCACAGGCCAAGGAAAGACAGTCAACTCCTCAGAAGCAGCAGGCTAGGGCAGGGGCAGGCCTTTTCACAGGCTTTTCTACCAGGCACAGGTCTCCTCTCCTTTTTCCCAGAGGGGGTTCTTTAGAGGGAGAGGTAGAAGGGGGATGAGCAGGGCTGCATCCACCTCTCAGCCTAAGGCTCCTGCCAAGCAGACAGCCTGAGGTGTCAGCCCGGGTTGACTCACCAATCCCTAGGAGGCAGGCTGGCTTACTACTTCCAGGCCTGGAAGTCTGTGACCTCAGGCAAGTGAGGCCTGGAGGTAGTAAGCCAGGGACTGGCCCTCAGCTTCAAAAAGTTTCCAGAGCTGAGGGTCAGGTCTTTTCCACCTGCAAACGTCTTCGAAACCATTGTCCTAGAGGCAGAGGTTTCCTCTCTGTTAGCTCTCAGAGCCATAGAGAGAGTTCCTACATCTCACAGGAGCAAAGGTCTGTACTCCAGATATTTCCTTACCCCAAAAAAGACAGGGGAGTGGCGGCCCATCCTAGACCTAAGGTACTTAAACAGGCATTTACTCAAACCAAAGTTCAAAATGGTGACTCTGAGAATAAGTCTTCCCTCTGTAAGGCCAGGGGACTGGCTAGCTTCCCTAGACCTCAAGGATGCCTACTTTCACATTCCCGTTAGATGTTCCTACAGAAAGTATCTCGGATTCGAACTGCCCTCAGGCCATTATCAGTTCAGGGTAATGCCTTTCGGGCTAACATCAGCACCAAGGGTCTTTACAAAATGCCTAGCAGTAGTAGTAGCCTTCTTAAGGAGACAGAACATCTCTATTTTCCAATATCTCGATGACTGGCTCATTGTGGGGCAGTCTCCAGACTCGCAAACTCGGCACCTTGTACCGACTCAGGAACCAGCTCATCCCTGAGGCCAGGCTCTCCATTGCCACTAGTGTCCTGCTCCCTACTCTGACCTTTGCGGCCCCGATAATAAAGGGCATGGGAAAGCAAGAGATAACCAGGATGCAAACCTCGCTTTGCCACTCAAGACCACCCATGATGTCACCACTGCGACACTCTAGCCCAGGTCAGCTGGCCTTCATTGGTTGCTCGCCTCCAATTTCCCCTGCTTGTCCAGGCCTACAAGCTTCTCTCACCCCATGCTCTGCATAGTATTGCCAAGACCATAATTCTCAAGCTTAACCCAAGGAACCTAAGGACCTCAGCAAGAACACTATTAGAAGTCCCTAGGGTAAGGACAAACGCCGGCGTTAGGTCCTTTCCTCTCAGCACCTTGCCTATGGAACAAGCCTCTCGGCCCAAGACTCCCTCACTCACTCACCTTCCGCACCAGGCTCAAGTCCCATATGCTGACCTCAAGCTCATGCCACTGCCACGGCTCATAAGGCTCCTTAGGCACTCCCCTCCTCCCACCACACCTTCTACTAGGAAATGCCTACCTACTGCTCGCCTCTAACTGCCCTCATTGCCTGGGGTCAAATGCTTCCTTCTGAATTAAACCACATACTGAGAATTACCTACTCAAACTGTGTCATGATGATAACCATGCTTGTACCCGCTGTGTCCTTTAACTTCCACATGTTGTAACAAACAATGTATACAAATGTTCTCTTTTTGTTTTGCTCTTTCTGTATATTACTAGTATTGTTATCCTGGGTCGCCCCTGAAAAAGGGACCTTCGGGGCACAGTGGGCCTACCCGGTCACCAAAATTTAATAAATAAATAAAAATAAATAAGTCAAGTCAAATCTACAAGTGATCCAGTGAATGCTCACTTCCTTAGGATTCTTCCTCAAGCTTCCAAAGTCGGTTCTCGAACCAGTGCAGCTCCTCACTTTCATAGGGGTGGAGTTGGATACTGTCCAGGCAAAGGCCTTTCTTCCCTTGTCAAGGATAAAGGCCCTTACAGACCTAGCTTCCTCATTTCATCTCCTGGTCTCTCGTCCAGCAAGACATTTCCTCCAGTTACTGGGCCACATGGCAGCTGCCACTGCAGTGATTCAGGGCCAGGTTTTTGATGAGAGCTATCCAATTTCACCTGAGGCTTTTTGGTCCCAGAAAAAATACCCTCTCACCAAACTGATTCCAGTGACTCAGACCTTGATCCAGCTTCTCCAGTGGTGGTTGGATCTAGACAATCTCAGACAAGGAGTCCCATTTGTCTCTCAACCTCATTCTGTGGGGGAGCCCTCACAACACAAGGAGTATGGTCCCCTCAGGAGTCTCTCCTTCATATCATCAACCTTCTGGAACTCAGGGCAGTATACTTAGCCTTACAAGCTTTTGCGAAGGCAGTACAAAACAGTGTGGTTCAGGTGAGAACAGACACCACCATGTGGTACATCAACAAGCAGGGAGGCACTTGGTCGACGGCCTTGTGCACAGAAGCCATGAAAGTCTGGTCTCTGGCCTATTCTCTACAGATATCCATGGTAGCAGTTCATCTTCCAGGGTAGGACAGTGTGTTAGCAGATGCTTTGAGCAGGATTTCTCAGGGCCATCACGAATGGTCACTGGATCCCTCAGTGCCACAAGTGATAGTTCTAAGATGGGGCAGTCCTCAGATAGACCTCTTTGCAGCCCCAGGCAATCACCAACTTCCTCTTTTTTGTTACAGACCCCCAGTATTGGGCTCAGTCCCCCTGGATGCTCTACTGCTGGATTTGTCGGGGAAATTTCTGTATGCCTTTCCTCTGTTTTTCAGAGTTCTCGTCAAGATAAGGTCACAGTCTTGCAGGGTGATCCTGATTGCGCCAGACTGGGCCATGCAGCCTTGGTATCCCCTCTTGCTGTTTCTGATGGTCCATGTTCCATTGGTTCTTTCAAAAAAACACAATCTGATAACTTCCTCTCGGGAAAATTTGGTATCCCAATCTTCAGTCTCTCAATCTCAAAGCTTGGCTCTTGAAGAGCTAGAATATGCAAATATGAATCTGTCTCAGGGGGTTCTGGACATTCTCAAGGTTTCTCATAAACCTGCCACTAGAAAAACCTACAACTCCAAATGGAAAAGGTTTAGTGTTTGGTGTTCTAGTAAACAGATGTCACCAGACTCTGCTGATTTGTCTGCAGTTCTGGACTATATGGTTCATCTCAATAGTTTAGGCCTCAGACCAGCTACCCTCAAGGTGCATCTATCTGCTGTTTCTATCAGTGGGGAAGCCTTCATCTCTAGCTTCCCACTCTGTGTTCTGTAAATTTTTTAAGGGGCTACTTCATACCAATTCCCCTTTTAAGGATCCTACCCCTGCTTGGGATCTTAATGTTTGCATTGCTCAGCTCATGCAACCATCCTTTGAGGCTTTGGCCTCAGCAGAACTCAAGTACTTGACTTGGAAAACTGTGTTCCTGGTAGCCATTACTTCTGCCAGGTGAATTGCAAGCTCTGTCAGTAGAGCCAGATTTTATTTCTTTTCATAGCGATAAGGTGGTCCTTAGAACCAATAGGAGGTTCTTATCCAAAGTGGTCTCAGATTTTCATCTAAACAATCCATGTCCCTTCCTGTGTTTTTCACTGATAATTCTTCTTCAGGAGAGAGAAGATTACACAGTTTGGATGTTAAGAGTTCACTTAGCTACTACATGGAGTGCACCAAGGCACTTAGGTTCAACTGTCCTCAGTTGTTTCTCACTTATGGTGAAGTGGGAAAGGGTAAACCTGCTACTGTTGCCAGGTGGATTGTCTCTTGCATACAATTCTGTTGTGAAAAGATAGGCAGAGTACCCCCCTCAGGCCTGAGGGCTCATTCGACTAGGGGTACAGCTGCTTCTCTGGCTGCGGCTAGAGATATACTCCTTTTAGAGATCTGTAAAGCAGCCACCTGGAAAACAGTTCAATACTTTCACCAAGCATTACTCTTTGGACATCCATGCTAGGAGCGATGCTAGGTTTGGTACAGCAGTGCTGCAGAGCTTATTTCCTAAGTAAGTTCTGTACCCTCCTCCTGGGAGGTACTGCTTGGTAGTCTGCATATTGTCAGAATACAGCAAGACTTCATGTTGTTTGAAGAAAAAATTACTCACCTTAGTAATTATGTTTCTTCTAATGGAGTCTTGCTGTATTCTGACCTCCCACCCTGCCTCCCCTCTCAGAACCTGGTTTTTGGGAAGTGGGCTGGCAGGTACAGTGCTGCACCCTAGAGATGTATTGGCTCCCTCTCCTTTTGGAGGAGCTGGGCATAGTGGATCTTCAGTTGATGTTATTTTAAAAGTCATGTTAAGTTCACTACCTGAGTTTTTTGTTTTGGGATTCTCGACTTGAGTTTTTTGGGATTCTAAAACTTTTGGTTGCCCTTATGGCTAGTGTTTTTTTTACAATTTCCACACTATAGGTGTACTTAGTTCATCTTGGCTCGTAAGAATCTGACGGTTACACTTGAAAGTGCAGCAGACAGAGGTTCGAACTGAGCATGAGCTCAACGTTCTATGCGCTCAGCATAGAGTTAACTCTTTCATCTCCGGAGCAGTTCAAGTGCTGTGACTAACTGCATATTGTCAGAATACAGCAAGACTCCATTAGAAGAAACATAATTACTAAGGTGAATAATTTTTTCTTCTCCCTCCTTGTGCTGGTCACAGGGCTTACAGCAGCTGCTGTTGTGAGCCCTGTGACCAGCAGTCGGAGAAAGAAAATTTACAGGTATTTAAATTTAGATTTTTCTACTAAGCCCCCTATTCTGCCACCTTCCTGAGTGTATACCAGCAATTTTTAAGGTGTGTCACTGATTTCTTTAAGCATTTTCCCTGATTTATGAGGCAGGAGGTTGAGAGGTATGCCTGCCACTGGGGGGGGTCTGGGATAAGCATTTCCTATTTCAGTTGCTGACTGGTTCTTTGACCGTCCGTAACACCGAACTCTCTTAATTGTGCTACTGTTATATTTGCCCCTTTTTGCATCTTGTTTGTAAATTCATCCGATTGTTTTCATAGCTCTGAAACTTAATTTCTCATTTTAATAAGGTCCATTGTAGGATTGTTCCCCTATGATGTCCGAAGATTGATTATTTGTTCAGCTTTTGTTGACCGGGTAGGGTACACTAGGCATACATATGCCTATTTTCAGGAATGACCCAGGAAAGTACTGTACAACATTTTTGACAAAATTGGAGAGTATAATACAACATTTTAGGCAAATTTACAAGGCAACAAGCAAAATAATGAGAATAGTAGTTTTACATGTAACCTAGGGTATCCAAAGATCAAGTAGCGGATAGACATTAACAGTAAGAGTAGTCTTGCAGACAATACATTGTTACATGGAGCGACCACTATCAGTGCAGAGGGTGCAAGCAGGGGAAGAGAGGCATAAATGCTCTTTCGGGGTGAGAGTGCATAGTTGGGGCAGGAAGGGTACAGAGGGTGGGGAGAGGGGAGAAAAGGGGAGAAGCATGAGGGGTTAGTGCGAGGTGTTGAAGATTGTTAGGGACATGCACATATTGAATGATGTAGCAGGAAGTCCTGGAGCTGCCTTTTGAAGGTATTAGGTTCGATGCAGGATTGTGTATCAGTGCGGAGGTTGTTCCACAGGGTGTAGGGGCTGCAGAGGAGAAGGTCATCGAGCTATATTTGGTTTTAGATCTGGGGATGAATAGTTGCCCAGCTCCAGATGACCTAAGGGTGTAGTGGTTTACGTTGGCTGACAGGAGGGAGGCTAGTGAGGGTGGCTTTCGTGTGTATAGGATGTTGTGTACTGACTTTTACGAGAGAGGAGTCAAACAGGGCAGTCTGGGAGGGCCAGCCTAAATTGCAATAGAGTTGGCAGTAATGGGTGAGACGATTGCAGGATAGGGCGAATCTACAGATTCTGTTGTAGCATATAGTCCATTTACGCCTGAGAAGACCGAATTAGTGGCAAACACAGGGAGTCCAAAAGACAGCTTAGGAAGGAGGAGGAGGCAGCGGGCAACTGTAATGCTTGCAGAGGGTGAGAGGTTACTTCTGGCACAATAAGCGATGCCTAGACTGGAACTGACACCTTTGAGTACTGCTAGTATGTGACAGGAGAAATCCAGGGAGGGATCCAGTGTGATGTCGAGGTACTTGAAATTCATAACATTCCTGTGAAATGGTGTGGCCTATGAAATTGGCTCCTCCTCTGTCCCAGCAAAAACTTTCTGCATTTTCCTAGTCCAGAGCTACCCCTTTTCTGTTGTTTGCCATCGGTTCTGTTACTCTAATTAGGGACACACGTGGAGTGCGGATCCGTCCTTGACATTTTCTGCCCACATGGGCACCGCCGAAAACCAGGAGTCGATTTGTCCATCGTAGCCGCGAGGAGTAATTTTGACCAAAGTCTTGAAAATTTAAGAATGAGTTTCGCTAACTGAAGAATTAGGATCCAGTCTATACGCAGAGCATTAAGGAGGGAACCTGAGCTTCCAAGCGGTAAGGAAGATCTGGCGTCATGGGGCGGAGCCGAGAGTTTTACCACCCGGGTATGTGGGAGGAGCCAGCTTGAAGACCTTCCGGCAAGATTTAAAGCGGCAAGGAACCTGCCAGACAGTGTGGATGAACAACATATCTATGTCCCTAGAATTAGCCTTTTTCCATTTTGCTTACTTTTGTCACCCATTGAACCTTGTTTCTGTTTCTTCTTCTTTTTCTTCTTCCTTCTTTTTTGTTGTTGTCTTTTTTTATAATACCAACTCTTTTGACATTCCTGTCTGGTGATTTTAGTATAAGAATAGTGCTGAATTAGGTCTCCCTGGCAGAACGTGATTTTGTTGAATTATCCTCTTTAATAGAGGATTAATCTTTCTGAGGGTACATCTTGTCTAATTTGCTAATCATGTCCTCTAATCTGGCTCCATCTATGGCAGTATTCTCCCTTGTTGTTTCTGTTTCATTATGCATAATAACTAATTGCTGCATTAGCGTGAGGATTGCTAGATACTGATTCTTCAAAAGACCTATTATTTCCTCATTGAGATATGACAGAAAGCATTGTAAAGATTGACTATTTTGTTCTAAGCTGACTAATGCATCTCTCTTTTTGATTCTGAATATTCTCGATATGCTTTCTCTCAGGTACCATTTACACCACTTCTGTTACTTTTCTCGTTCTCTTTCAACCCTCTATATTGTCTGTTGCAGATCTACCGTAACTTCTATTATCTTTTGAGATAAATATACTATTATCATAGATATACTCTAGCTGATTTCCCTTGTAGTATTTTCCGATTCCTGTAGTAGCCAGTGTCCAAGAAATTATTTTCCAAAGCTATTTTACGCAACTTTAGCAGGAACCTTACCAACTTTGGGGTTATAAATCCTATCCGTCAGCCCCAACTCTAAGTTGATTAACAGATCAGGGGAATTTTTTTTCCAGAGACCATTTCAATATTAACCAAGTTAATCCCTTCTGTAGGAAGCCACATGTATCATTTTTGCTCTGTAGCTCTCCTTAGGTTTAGGTGCAGATGGTCTTCCTACACTATTATCTGTATTCAGTATAACTGGTGTTATTCTCCCTTCCGGCGGATACTCAGCACAAGTTATCTGATGTGCCCTTCCTAGGCACCGACCTCTTCGGTCCGGGAGTGGCAGGTCACCTCCAGCGAATAGAGCAGTCCAGTGCCGCCTTGTATGCTACCTCTGCGAAGGGTTCTTCGGGCAAGAACCAGCAGAAGTGCAAGAAGAAGCCTTTTCGACACTCTTCCCCTGCGGTCAGGCAGCCCTCTTTTCAAGGAGGCCAGCAACAGGCTCAAGCTTGGCACTCTAGGCCCAAGCAGGGTCCACAACAGCACCGTAAAGGAGGCCGAGGTGCTGGTCCAGGAGCCTCCTCCTTCTCTAAGCCTGCTCAGAAATGGGTTGGGGGTCGCTACCCCTACACCCATCATGCCAGGTCTGGGTCCTCCTGTGGGGCCTGGCTCTGTCACTTTCTTTCCGCCTGGTCCGGTATCACTTCGGACAGGTGGATTCTGTAAGTGGTCAGCCAGGGACTGCCTCTAGAATTCGAGCAGTACCCTGCCAGCCAAGCCCGCGCCCCTCGGGAGGAAAGGATCTTAGCTCGCACTCAGTCAGCCCTTTGGGACGACATTGCTCAGCTCCTCTGCAAGGAGGTGGTAGCTCCAGTGCCGGATCCTCCTACAGACCCAAGCTTCATGTCCAGGTCCTTCCTGGTGCCCAAGTGGACGGGGGGTTGGCGCCCCATCCTAGATCTCCATGACCTGAATCAATATCTGAAGTCTCGCACCTTCCGGATGGTACCTCTGAACCAGATTATACCATCTCTGGAGCGAAACATGTGGTTCTGTTCACTGGATCTACAGGACACTTTCTTTCACATCCCAATCCGTCTGTCCCACCAGCGGTTCCTCCGCGTCTGGGTCAAAGGGACCCTGTACAAGTTCCAAGCCATGCCGTTCGGCCTGTCATCGGCCCCACGGGTCTTCACTAAGTGCATTGCAGCGTGGCAGCCCATCTTTGGCGTCGAGGAGTTTGGATATACCCCTATCTTGACTACTGGCTCTTGGCGGGTTCCTCCCTTCAGGAGGTGGAGAGGTCCAGGGATCTGGCCCTCTGAACCTGCTCCCAACTCGGCCTCCTTATCAACGAGGCCAAGTCGGAACTTGTGCCCTCTCAGGTGATGGGCTTTATCGGGGCAGAGCTAGGCTCTCGTCAAGCCAGAGCTCTGCTCCCGGCGGACAGAGCGGAGGTTCTCTCCTCCTTTGCCCAATCATTTCTGGTTGGGCAATTGTGCCCTGCCCGGGACTTTCTGCGTCTTCTGGGCTACATGGCGGCGTGCACCTCGGTGGTCCGTTGGGCCAGGTGGCACATGCGCCCCCTCCAATGGGAGCTGACCGCCCAGTGGACTCAGTGATATGGTCACTTCGACCAGCTGATCACTATAACCCAGAAGATGTGGGACGCTCTCCAATGGTGGACCGTCCCAGACCGGTCGCAAGAAGGAATCCCATTTGTCCGCCCCGAGCCAACGGTCATCCTGATGACCAATGCCTCTTTCATGGGCTGGGGAGCCCACATGGGGGACAACAGGACCCCTGAGGAGTCCCGATGCCATATCAACCTGTTTGAGCTCAGAGCAGTCAGACTGGCCCTGTCAGCTTTCGTTCCTCAGCTCTGGAGTCAAGTGGTTCAAGTCCAGATGGACAATACCACGACCATGTACTACCTCAACAAAAGGGCGGCACGCACTCCTGTCTGCTGTGCATGGAGGCGTTCCGAATCTGGACCCTCGGTTGGAGGCGGATCTCCTTGCCATCCATGTGGTAGGAGTCTCAAACCAATTGGCGGAGCTCTCAGCTGCTTAGGCCAGACATCCCATGAGTGGTCGCTCCATCCAGAGGTAGCTTACAATCTGTTCTCCTGCTAGGGCAGACCGTTGGTGGACCTATTTGCCTCCAGGGAGAACACCAAGCTGAGCCTGTACCACGTCCGCCCCCCTCATCAGGGCTCGCTGCAGGGGGATGCCTTCTCGAGGCCGTGGACCCCAGGCCTCCTCTACGCCTTCCCTCCATTTCCCTTGATCCACAAGGTGCTACTCAAGGTGAGGAGGGACAAGGCGAAGGTGATCCTGGTAGCCCCAGATTGGCCCCACCAGTTCTGGTATCCAGATCTCCCTCAGCCTCAGCTGCAGGGCCCCGGAGTGGCTTTGTACACGCCCGGACCTGATATCATTGAATCAGAGGAAGGTATTCCATCCGGACCTTCAATCCCTGCACCTCACAGCCTGGTACCTGAAGTGGCTAGAGTTCCAGGATTTGGGTCTTTCCAAGGATGTCTATACTGTGGTGGAGGCATCTCATAAGGAATCGACCAGGAAGTGGTATGCCTTCAGATGGAAAAGGTTTTCCATTTGGTGTCAGGGTAAGCGTCTGGACCCCTTATCCTGCTCTGTGGCTAACATTTTAGACTACCATTGGTCTCTCTCCAAAGGGGGTCTACGGTCATTGACCCTTCAGGTGCACCTGGCAGCCATCTCTGCTTACCTGGTGCGGGCCGGTCAGTCGACATTGGCACAGGAGACAGTGGTCGTCACTTTTTCAAAGGCCTGGATCACATATCCCCCTCCGGTGCGTGAACCTCCACCTCCGTGGGATCTGTTGCTGGTTTTGGCAAAGCTCATGGGCAAGCCATTTGAACCCATGCACAAGTGTGAGCTCTCACACTTGTGGAAGACTGCCTTCCTGGTGGCTATCACGTCAGCCAGAAGGACAGGGGAGCTCCAGGCGCTTTCGGTGGACTCCCCCTATCTGGTCTTTCACAGGGACAAAGTTGTCCTGTGCCCCCCACCTGAAATTCCTTCCGAAGGTGGTGTCAGAGTTTCACCCAGGGCTCAAAATAACTGGCTGTCTGCCTGTCTCAGACAGCCGGTTTTCATTGGGGACAGCTGTTTTTGAAAGTGTGCCTGTCCCTTGGACAGGCAGTTTACTTTTCCATTGAGATGGTATTTGCTAGCGCTAGGACCCTGTAGAATACGTGAAGGTGGCGGCAGGGAAGAGACGATGAGGACGTCAGGGACGTTGAGACATCGGAAGCAACGTACCGCCGCCTGCCCTGCCCACCGCTATCACTGTGAGGCTCATTGTCTATGTCACCTGACTGCATGATCCAGACATGGTGGTGGGTGGGAACAGCCATCCCCAACTAACGGTAGAATGTCAACCGCACATGCGCGATCATCATAGCACACACACACACATTCTTGTTATTTTGTGTGGTGTGTGCGCTCTGGGAAGACGTCGGGGAGTGGGAGAGTGAGTTGTCAGAGACTGTGTAAGTAGTACATTCATTTTTCAGAGCCCTACAAATAAAAAAAAGAACATTTTCAGCGCACTTGCTTGGGGAACTAAAAGTATCAAAAAAAAAAAAAAAAGAAAGAAACAAGAAGACAGGTCTGAGCCTACTGCCTTAAGGCTATGATGTCAGCTTTCACGAGGGCAGCAATGGGGACTGAACAGAGTAGATACTGATACTGTGTGCAGGCAGGGATTAATAATTAATAATAAAAATAAAAATCAGATAAGACAGATCTGTCTACCTTTAGGGGTGACGTGTGTGTTTTCGGGGAGAGGAGGGGGACTGAATAAATTCTGATTTAACAAATATCCCACCAGTGTTTTGGTGTCAGAATTTGCCTTAACCCAAACAACCCTTTACAGGACTTGTGGTGATGGGGGATGGGGGGGGACACAGTTAAGGCAGGGCTACAGTGTGGACTTTCAAGTGGAGGGGACTGAGCAAAGAGCCTTTCAGTGTTTTGGGGGGTAAAAGCCTTAATCTAAATAGACCTTACAGGACTCTTGGGGGGCCAGTTAAGGCAGGGATACAGTATGGTTCTGCAAGTGGATGGGACAGGAGGGGGGTCTAAACAAAGTTTGTGCTTCGCAAACACCCTTAAGTGAATTTTAGGGGTTAGAAAAGCATTAGCCTAAACAGTCCTTTACATGACTATTGGGGTAAAAAAAAAAGTACTCAAAGGTAAGGTAGGCTACAGTTGAGGCTCTGCAAGTGCAGGTTGAGGGGACTGAAAAAAGTTTGTGGGGAGACAGAATAAAGTCTGCTGTAGCAGTCATCTCTCTGCTGTAGTGTTTTAGGGCCAAAAAGCTCTTATTGTTTTCTCTTCACATACCATTTTCTGTTAGATATTTTAAAAAAATCACTTTATAAAAATGTGGACAGGTAGAACTTTCATGGGACAGGCAAAATTTACACCTCACCTGTCCCTCGGACAGGCATCTAAAAAAAATTATTTCTAGCCCTGGTTTCACCTTAACCAGGTGTTGACTCTGCCGGTATATTACCCTAACTACACCTCGGACGCCAAGTACAGGCTCCATACTCTGGACCTCAGATGTGCTCTCTCCTATTATAAGGAGAGGACGGCACAAATTGTGGAGAGGTTCGCCAGCTGTTTGTCACCTACACTGAAGCCGCTTCTGGCAGACCTGCAGCTAAACGGACTATTGCAAGATGGATTACATCATGCATAGGTCTGTGTTATGAGTTGGCAGGCAAGGAACCTCCCAGAGGGATAAGAGCTCATTCTACCCTCCATACTGCTGCATCGGTGGCTGCTTCCAGGGACATCCCTATCCAGGAGATCTATCTGGCTGCTACCTGAAAGTCGGCAAACACCTTAATTACCCACTACCACATTGACCTTGAGTCACGCCGGAATGCTGGTTTTCGGGCCTCGGTTCTCCAATCTCTGTTTCCTAAATAGGGGGTGTGCACCTTGCCTCCCTCCTCCCGGAGAGCTGCTAGGAGTCTGCCAGAGTGTGTGGATGAACAACAAATCCACGCTCCTAGAAGAACAGGTTACTCACCTGTAACAGTAGTTCTAGGCGTGGTATATGTTGTTCATCCACACGCACCCACCCGACCTCCCCGGCTTTAGGCGCACCACCTTGCTTCCAGCAGGCTAAGATCCGGTGTCATGGGATGGAGCCGAGGTATTTACCACCGGGGTGGGTGGGAGGAGCCAGCTTGAAGACTTTCCTGCCAGATTTAATGGGGAAAGGGACATGCCAGAGAGTGTGGATGAACATATACCACTCATAGAACTACTGTTGCCGGTGAGTAACCTGTTCTTTATCATACATTAGCATCTTTGTCTTTTTTGCTACATGCAAGCAAGAGTTTTCTACCTGTAAAAATAAAAATAAATATAGGTGCCCATTTATAAGTGCAATAAAACACTCCAGGTGTGTGCAAGGAACATATTTTTACCACTTGGGCTAAGGCACTTTCGGCCAAGGCGTCGTGCTTTATTACGCCCCTGGCCGTGTGGAAAAATATGTTCCATGCACTCGCTGTTGTGTCTTATTGCTTGCAGTCTTAAAGGTCCTTCACGGCGGTTTTACCGCACTAACAAAAGAAACTAAAGCTATACTAAACAATGAATCTTAGTGTGTCTCCAACACCACTCGTAGCAATTAAAACTTTCACTGATGCTGTCTTATAAGCTTTCATGCGATATTTCAGAAGGTTCACGAGCTTCACAACGGTGACGCATAAGCTAAAATTTACTTTGTATTAAATTCTCTTATATGGTCAGATTACAGTCTCGGGGAAACGTGTTCAGCCCACAGTTCAGTCACAGGTTACTATGGATTTAAAGTGCTTAAAAGAATTTTAATGCACATTCACGTTCACGTCTCTGGGTGAATTTCTGAAGTTTTGCAGCTTGATCTGTCTGTGAATTCATGTCCTTGGTGCATAGGGCTGCCGTTTCTCTCACTCTTCAGTTCTGTCCATACTGCGTTCTCGGAGTACTTGGCGACTCCTCTCTGAGCTCACACCTCTAAGCTTCAGCTCCCTCTGCACTGCTTTGGCTTGGCTTCCTCTGTGTTCTGCGTTCTGTGCTCTGTTCTTTTGCCACGCCAGTGGTCAGCACAGCCAGCTCAGCATCGAAGAGTCCGATCCTCTAGAAATTAAAATAGAACAAAGACTTCCAAGAGCAGCAAATAACAGCAAGTACTGAGTAAAAAGCAAGTGTCTCAAAAACTCTTAAGTTAAAAGGTGTACCAGCTCAAAAATACAGTCTGGCATCACGATCAAGGCATGAAGGCTTCTCCCCAACACTCCATGCTCAGCTTGGTTCCATTTTCTCTTCTGATTATTTCTGCCCCATTCCTTTATGAAAAGCGGAACATGCAATACTATGTCCAGGTTGACAGTATTGAGGATCACCCATTATGCACGGCGCGGGTGACTGTGGAACCTGGTATTCCTGCAATGCCTGCCATATCCCAGTTGGGCCATCACAGTTACATGTCATTATACAGCAGCAAGGAAAAATGTAAACAGCTGATTGGCTGCTGACCCATTGAGACAGCGATGTTATTACACAACAACAACCACCTCACTGTAACATTAGAGTTGTTGCATTTCTTTTTTTTTTTTTTTAAGAAACAAAAATATTTTCCCACAATAACAGAAACATTCTTCAGTTATTTTTTTATTCTGTATATACAGGTAACTGCAAGCCATTGTATAACTGCAGTAAGACACTCCAAGGTGTGTGTTGTGTAATAATGTCACTCCTGGGGCGGTGGAAGCACTCAGCTTCAGCTCACCCAGGAGTGACGCTATTACACGATAACACACCTTGTCGTGCCTTATTGCTTAAGTATATCCCGCTGGTGCCAGAAGAACCCTAAACCCTGCCATTCTACACAGAGGGTTAGGGGGAGGTGGAGAAGGGCCAGTTGAGCTCCATGGAGAGTTCTGCATCTTGATTGGGGGGGGGGGCACATATTTGCTGCGGCAGCCCCTGAGGCTGCGTAACATTCTGCCCCCTCTGCTGGCTCTCAGCGGCGTGGAGTTGGACCCTGAATTGGGCACATGCTTGCCGCAGCCCCCTTTCCTACCCCAGACCTAGCCGGTTAAATAACAGTGAGCAAAAGCAGGGGGAATGGGTGTGGTAGGGGCATGCAGCCTGGGCTGGGGATGCTTGGAGGTCTCCACATTTGCGGAGGTGGACTGCTGCACACCTCTGGCACGCATAGGCACCCCTGAGTGGGCACAGATCCCTTTGTGGATCAAGCCCTTAGGCTGCTTCACCAGACAGACACAGATATTTTGGCTGCTTGAGATTTTAGTTTAGCTAATGAGATATTTGATTAGTTGCCAAATGGCCACCAAGCAAAAACCTTAAAGTTGAGCACTGTTTCTCGAACAAGGGTCGCTACACCTTATGCATCTGTTGTACTGCTGTCGTAAGAAAAATCAGGGTACAGATTGGCCGTGTGCATTTCTTAATGTGCAGTCCACAAATGGAGTGCAGCAGGGTTGCACAAGACCCCAGCTGAGGTGACTGAAGGTTTGAATAAACATCTGGAACTTAAAGGTCTGTTGTCGGATAAATTGGCACTCCCACTCCTGGCTTCCGGTTTCAGAGCACTATGTTCTGTGAAACTGCTTTGATTTTCCAACTGTAAAGGCCAATAGATCAGAGAAATGGCTACAAAACAGTTGTCTGAACAAGGGGGACACTAAATTACATTAAGGTTTCTAGTCACTACACTATAGAGCCTGTGTTACTTAAAGGGAAACTCCTATAATGCTGTAAAGTGCAGCAGCTGCTGCAGAAATGCCAGATTAGAGCTTTTGGCAACAAATGAAATTTTTCTTTTATCTGCTGCTTTCCAGTTCTAATGGAAAAGACCCTCTCCATCCTTAATGGCCGCAGAACTGTGGGTGACCATCTCCCACACCTGGGACAGCCTGCTCCACGAAGGTTATTTTAGTTTTTTTTTTTGTTGCTGTTGACTGGGTAAGTGCACTAGACAAATTCTGCCTATTTTCAGGCACGACCCGGGGAGGAGGATACAGGCGAATGCCAACTGACTTTGAACCAGATTAAGCTGTTGGTGATATTTTTAATGAATGGGGGGGAAATTTGGCCAGTTCACCAGGGAAATTCCCTTATTCTTTTCGAGAAGTGCCATGGGATCTTTAGCATCCACCTGAACTACCACCAGAACAGGCAGGTGGGACCTCAGTTTAATGTGTATTTACAAGGTATCCAGATTCCAGAATACCCTCAGGATTTAATGGACGATCTAATAGCTCCACTTACTAAGCAGGAAATTGAACAGGTTATTCATATGTTACAAAATGACACCGCAACAGGTCTTGATGGTCTTACATCAGAATTTTATAAGAAATTCAGTTCTGTATGGGCAAATATTTTTGTAGTGGTGTTTAATCAGATTTTACTATCAAACAAAATGGACTTTCATATGACTATAGCAATTCAGATCTTTTTATATATAAAAAAGGTGATCATAATAATCTAGCTGATTGGAGACCCCTCAGTTTGTTAAACACGGACCTGAAAATTTAGATGGAGATCTTGACCTTGAGACTCACAAAAAATTGCTCCATATTTAATAAACCACACTCAGACTTGTTCGATACTAGGCAGGACTATAGTTGAGAATCTCTTGTTAGTTAGGGAGTTGGTCGAGCAAGGCAAAGAAGATGATCTTCATGGGTATATTATTACACTACATCAAGAAAAGGCATTCGACAGGGCTTCACATGCCTATATAAAACACGTGTTAACTGCATATGGGATTCCCTTGACGTTTTTTGCAACTGGTTCCTTACTATCTATAGAGAAGCTATGGCTATACCTTTGGTAAATGGGTATCTAGGATCTTATGTGGTAATAAACAGAGGAGTGCGTCAAGGATGTCCTGTGAGCCCTTTACTTTTTGGGTGGGATATTCAAACGGGTTGTGCATGGCGCAACAGAGTTGCGCCATGCGGAATCCACTGATGCACCCCAGTGCGATATTCAAAAGGGGAATATGTGCTGCACAAATCCCGATGCGCTGGGGCACATCAGTAATGCATGCGGCGCAAGTAAGGGGGGTGTGCCCATGCAGAGTCTGCATATCACGATATTCAGCCTGGGATGTGCTGAGCAGATGCAGGCGCAACCCCTACTTGCGTCGCACACAGTTGAGCCTAAAAGAAAAGGAACAGCAGCTGGCCACACCCACAGGTGAGCTGCCGTATTTCAGGGCGCAACATGGCAGCCGCCAGCTGTGGGTGGCCACCTGAGTTCCAGAGCCAGGGTCCGTAGGCGTCGTGCCCCACCCCCCACGCCCGATCGCGGGCTGTTTTAAATAATAGAATCCCTGGTGATCCAGTGGATCCATCTCCCTGCCCGATTAGAGGCTGTTGTAGTCAAGAGTCAAGTTAGGAGACAGTATAGCACAGTGGTTTAAGGCTCTGAGCTGCAAATCTGGTGACATCCAGCAGAGCAGACCTGGGTTTGAATCCCACAGCTTCCACTTGCATACTGTGTGACCCTGAGCAAGTCACTTAACTTCCCTGTGCTCCCAGATCGCTCCTGTAAAAAAGTTTTCTGCTTAGTGTGCTACTCCTGGTTAAACAACTAAAAAAAAGAAACTCCCTGGTGGTCCAGTGGACCTAGCACCCTGCCCGATCGCGGGCATGCATTAGTTCAGTTATCCCTGGTGGTCCAGCGGTACCCGTACCCTCCTCCGTACCCGCCCACTCATTCCCGCCACCCGCTCCCCCATCAGCGGGCGGGTGGCAGCACTCACCCGCAAGCCGCCCGCCAACTGACAGCGTCAAGTACAGCTGCGGGACCACTGGCGGCAGACCGTACTGTACTACACAGTCCCGATGTCACCAGTGGTTGTATAGCTGTACTGTACGCTGTCAGTTGGCGGGCGGCTTGTGGTGGGTGCTGCCCCGCTGACCGGGGAGCGGGGTGGCTGGAATGAGGCGGGTTGGGGGTACGGGTACTGCTGACCACCAGGATAATTGAACTGATGTATACCCATGATCGGGCAGGGTGATGGATCCACTGGACCACCAGGGAGTTTAGTACATATTACGGCCCTCGATCAGGCATTGGAGCACGTTGCCGGTGAGGGGCAGGGTACACAAGTCCCTGATGGCTGCAGCCTGGCAGGGCGCCAGGCACAAGTCACCAGGGATCGGCACACTTGCGTGCAAATGGGCCATAATGACATGCAGATGGCCCCATTTGCGTCTTGCATGCATTATGGCCCCATTTGCATATCCAACGCTGAATATCGCGGGTGCTGCGCCTAGCACAACAGCACTTGCGCTGGCGCATCCCCCTGCTCCTCTCTGGCCACTTGCGCTGGCGTAGTGACACCGCTACCACAGTGCAGCGGGTAACATAGTGCCGATATCCAACGGTGCTGTGCCATGGCGCAGCACCATTGAATATCACCTTGTCACCACCCTGGTGCATCAGAGTTGCGCTGCGCCCAGGCTTGCACCACAGCCTGGCGCAGTCTGAATATCCCACCCTGTGTGTTTTGTCTCGACCCTCTATTACATCATGTACAACAAGATGTTACTATTCATGGCATAACCCCCCCCCCCCGGCCTTTCTTTGGAGGTTAAAACATCAGGTTATGTGGATGGTGTCTGCCTCTTTGTGGCTAATAGAGTTTCAGGTACATTAGCTATGGGACACACTCAGTAGTTTTCTAAAGTACCAGGGCACCTATTAATAAAACTAAAAGTCAGGTGTATATTCTGAGCCCATCCACTACTTTGGGGGAGCAATTGCATGGTATCCATGTTTCGGATGACCCATTTAAGGTCTTGGGTCTAACATTTGGGAGTGGGGATAATAGTTTACTGAATTGGATGGACAGATTAGAAGTGGGGAAATCAAAAGTGCAGTTCTGGAAATCATGGCAGCAAACAAAAAAGAAAAAAGGTATTATTGGTTAAAACCTATCTATTACCCATTTTACATTCCTAAGTGCTATATATCCCATACCATTGTCCCTAGAGGTTACCCTCCTAAGCTTAGTGTTCCAGATCATTTTGGGGGAGTAGATTAAACCCCATTAAAAGGGAAGTCCTATATTTGCCCATCAAGTCAGGAGCTTTGAACTTAGTAAAACCCCGTAGTTTTTTTCGATAGCACATTCCTCTATAATAGTATTGTGGATCCTGGAAAACCTTACTTGGCTAGTTGGCAAAGTTTTGCTGCAAAATGACTTGTGCCCCTTTTCCATTGGTGGAAAGAGACACCCAAACCTAGACTGAAAATGCAGTTCACACCGGGTTATTTGAAAGCAATGATAACTAAATTTAAGAAATAGAAAATTGAACCTCATCACACAGTGCAAAGATTTAGACAGTACATGTATCACACCATGCAAGGTCAGACATTTTGTATAGAGCCCTCCTTTAAAGGGGTACCCCGTATTTATACAGAGCTGATTACTCAAGACTTCAGAATGCCCCCTGGAATGTGGGATGTATTATGGCTGTGCTGTCATGAGCGCTTGAATGTAAGGGGAAATGCCAAGCACAAAAGTCGAGATGAAAGGTTATGTCCCAGGCAGTCATGTAGAGCCGTGGAAGAAACCATGGAACAGTTTTATATACAGTGCCCATATGTTCAAACTTTCTGGCAAACACTGAGCAGGAAATGGAGAGATAGTAGATGGCAGGATGTTGTGTATATCAAGCAATCAAAAATCTTTATTTATCCAGGTGAACATCGTTGAGCAAGCTCATTTTCGAGATGGACCTGATTAAGACCGGGCCAAGTAGTAAAGTACATGTAAAATATTTACAGTGCACACAAAAATACAAATGGACAACACAATACAAGTAATACACAGTATCACATCAATCATTTCAGCTTAATGGAATCATCAGTTGGATAAAGTGGTCAACAGCCCAACAAGAGAGCTGGTATATATGGAAGCCATTGGTGGTTTCTTTATCAAAAAGATGTGCATAGTTGTCAGTACTGTTAGACTTCTCTTCACATGCATAAAGTTTGTATTGTGGCAAACCAGATGGAAATTGGTCTTTCAACAGCAATATATAGATCCGGCACAAGTGATTCAGACAGTGGCATGTGAAGTTTGCAACTCATATCTTTATGAGCTACAATTTTTGGACAGAACTGTGTGGACTAAAAGATGGCTAGAAGTGCCCTTTTTGAAAGACAAAATTAGATAAATTTGTACAACATACTTTACCTGTAAATTTTCTGAGAATGCTCTTTGATCTGTAAATAGTTAATTTGATATATAACAGATATATGTGACATTGCACAGGACCTAGAAGGCAGAATTTCACTGTTCGCTGATGACACAAAGCTCTGTAACAGAGTAGACACACCGGAGGGTGTAGACAGAATGAGAAGGGACCTGCAGAAACTTGAAGAATGGTCAGGGATTTGGCAGTTGAAATTCAATGCAAAGAAGTGCAAGATAATGCATATGGGGCACAAAAACCCTGGCACAATATATCAGTTGGTGGGGTGAGGATATAGCATGCACCAAGCAGGAAAGGGATCTTGGGGTTATCATCTCTGATGACCTCAAGGTAGGGAAACAGTGTGACAAGGCAGCAGGTAAAGCAAATAGGATGCTGGGATGTATAGGCAGGGCATCACCAGCAGGAAAAGGAGGTCATAATTCCGCTATACAAGACACTAGTGAGGCCCCACCTGAAGTACAGTGTACAGTTCTGGAGACCATACCTCACGTAAGGACAGACAGGGTAGAGAAGGTTCAGAGGAGGGCAACAAAGATGGTGCATGGATTGCATCACAAGTCCTATGAAGACAGGTTGAAGGAACTGAACATGTACTCCCTGGAGGAGAGGAGAGAGAGAGGGGATATGATAGAGACATGCAAGTATCTCACAGGGAGGAACAGGGTGCAGGAATACACTATTTTTAAGCGAAAAAGATGTTCCAGGACTAGAGGGCATGGGATGAAGTTGGAGGGAGGACAATTCAGAGGAAACATGAGGAAGAATTTCTTCACAGAACGGGTGGTGGACAAGTGGAACACCCTGCCAGAGGAAGTGGTGGGGGCTGAAACAATCATGGGATTTAAGAATGCATGGGATAGACATAAAGGAATTCTGGAGGTCAGGGGTAAGGGGCAACAGACTTCTAGGAAAACATAAACTGAACTTACAAGCTCAAATGGGCAGACTGGGTGGGCCATAGGCCCTTATCTGCCGACACTGTCTATGTATCTATGTATAAACCATTCCGTGCCTTTTTCAGTTACTTTTATTTGATGACAAATTTCACAGCATATTTCTCTTGTATTAATGTTCTGTTTAACATGTTATTTCTTGCTGATTTTTGGACATTTTTCTTTTGTTTATAATTTGTATGAAGTCCTTTACTATTTGCTGCGTATTGTTAAATAAATAATTCCCCTCCTCTTTTTGAGAAGTGCCATGGGATCTTTAACATCCACCTGAACAGACAGATGGGACCTTGGTTTATCATCTCATCCGAAAGACGGGACCTTAGGAGTGCACCCCCCAAAATAATGCTGCACTACAGTGTCAGTATTGGGATTTAACCCAAGTGCCTGGTGTGGGGATAGAACCCACAGCCTTCTGATCTTCTGTCCTCAGAGGCAAGTGTGCTACCTGCTGAGCCACTGACACTGACATGAGGGCTTCCAACATCTACCATTAAAAAGAAAAAGTATGCATTTTTTCCCTTAGGTTGTGTGGTGTGCACAGCATTTTGTTTCTGTTGGTGTTTTCACCGATCTAATTCCCGCAGTTGGCATTTTGCGTGCGGCTTTTGTTTGCCGGGCTGTTTTTGTTTGCGGGGTTTTGACCCCATGCCAATAACCCCAGCACAGGGGCAAACTGTGAAGGAACAAAGGTCGGCCCGTAAGACACAGAGATGGCAGGTGGTTGGGTTGGTGGGGGTTGGTAAGAGGGATCAGCCTGGCTGCTAGGGAGCATAAAGTAGACTAAGTTAAAACAAATATACCAAAAAAAAGATCTGGAATCCTACAGTAACAATTCAGATGTGCAGTATATGTATTGCTATTTCATCTTGATCTGTGCTGTACAGTACAAAATCAGAATTTTTTTTTTTAAGTTTAACCAGGAGTAGCACACGGAGCTGAAAGTTTTTTTTTACAGGAGTGACGTGGGAGCACAGGGAAGGTAAGTGACTTGCTCAGGGTCACACAGTATGTAAATGGCAGCTGTGGGATTCAAACCCAGCCCTGGTCTGCTGGATGTCACCAGATTTGCAGTTCAGAGCCTTAAATCACTGCGCTGTACTGCCTCCCTAAATAAAACGTTAAAGAAAAAACCTTTTTATCTTGTAAAAAAAAAAATCACTTTTTTTCTTTCTTTCGGTACAAAAGTTACAGCTATTGCTTGTGAAGATGCACTTAAGTGATATTACAAATACTATATGAAATAAACCTAAGCAAGCAGTTAAAAAACAGCTGACACCTTAGGGGCAAGCAGCTTACAGCAAGGAGCTGCCAGCTCCAGGACCTAAATAAGCCCAAAACGGAATTTTTGTTTTTTACTCAAAAGTTATTTAGTAGTTTACCTTACTATAACCGCAATCTCACTTACTCACTGACAGCTAGCTGCCAAGCCCCCCCCCAAGCTCTGCCCACAAAACCATATTGTTTTTTTTTTGTATGTTTGTTTGTTTTTTTTATTTAGATTTTGTGCCCTGGTTTTTCTCCCATTTTCTCCTGGCCCCTTGTCCCAGCTGTGCGTGCACACTGTGGTATTGGGACGCCCTCCCACTGCTGTGCTGCCCATTTGCCTGTACTGCCAGCGGACCTCCATCCGGGGGCAGCGGAACTATGACGGGCGACAGGGCCCTCCCCGGGAGAGGAGAGCAACCTTGCACTTGCTTAGTCCTGCCTCCCCCCATGCCAGCTCTCTGACAACCTGTGCTCGTTCCAGAACCCGGGTCGCCGGCATGACGCAAGGTAAGGCGTCCAGTGCCTTAGCCCTCAGCACCACCAGGTCGGCTACAAAACCATGTTTTAATAATGTGAAGTAGGGAAGGGGCTGCAGGGTTATAGATGGCATTATAATGCGATTGGGACAAGCATGGTCTTTGGATAATACTTTAATACTCTACAGGCAATTGTACATGTTAAGAGGGGTATATACATGTAACACTACCCTCCCTTAACAGGCACAGTAACCTGTAAAGTGTATAAGTATCCCCTAAAGACCTCTGCTGCCCCGATCACACTATAAAGCCATCTGTAGCCCTGCAGCCCTTCCGACCTACATCATTAATATGTGGGTTTGTATGGGCTGCAACGTACTCCGGGTTTGCTGGCAGCAAGGAAGTAAGATCACGGTTATAGTAAACTAAATTACTTAATTACCCTTGGGTAAAAAAAATTAAAAAGAAATCTGTGTTGGACTTATTTAGATCATGGGGCAGGCAGTTGCTTGCTGTAAGCTGCCTGCCCCTAAGAAAATACCATGTCAGCAGCTCTTTAAACTAGTAATCGACTACTTGTACACAGGACATTGTGAAGCAGCCCCTCGCAGTGACATATGAAAAGTAAACTGAGTCCTGGCAGATAGTTTTCAGTGCTGCAGCTGTCTGCCAACTTTATCACTTACGTAAGCAGAATCATTTGAAAACGTCCAAACCTACAGTTCCACACAAAACACATCTATTGACCCAGCAATACAAATATCACTAACAAGTCTCCATATAAAGTGCTCTAAAATGTAGGAAAAATCAACATTTTCCATAATAGTAACAACTTTCAGATCAACGGAATATTTTTTTTTACATTAAAAATCGCAAGCAGTGATGCAGTCTCCAGCTAAAATAACTAGATCGAGAACGGGAGCCAACAAGAACACGCAGACCCCAGTACAAAAATTTCAGATGCTGTTGCAAGGTGAAAGAGGGACGAGACAAGCGGGGCCTACCGAGGAGGAGGAAACCACGCCGGGAGATGCAGGGTCGGATGAGGAGTGTTCACAGCTGGTGGCCTCGATATTACAAACGGCGAGAACGGTCCAAAAAATAGACACTTCCTTGATGGAGCTACGCTCAGACATCAAAAAAATAGAGCACTGAACGGACCAGCTGGAGTTGGGGATGAACACAGTCCTGGATCAGGCCGACAGACACGACCGCTTGCTGCTGTTCCTTTTGGCAAGGGAAAGGGAGATGAGAGCAAAAATCGACGATCTGGAGGGTCGGAGTAGGAGACAGAATCTCCGAATCTATGGCATACCGGAGGGTGCTGAAAGTGGAGCTGCTGATACTATAACCTACCTGCAGAAGCTGTTAAAGAGTTGCTGAACCTCCCCCAGAGTTAGATCTTGCCATGGATCGGGCTCATCGTGTGCTATTACACAGCGTCCTCTGGGTCCCTACGCCGCTAGATCCTTTATTGTTAAAATGACCAGTTATGCCACAAAGAAGAGCTACTCAGCGGGCATGGAGACAACAGAAATTATGCTGGGCACCCACAGAATAACGTTGGATAACGATTATACAGCAGGAATGCAGGAAGCCCAAGAACCGTGTGGTCAGTTCTGAAACAGCTCCGCTCCAGAAATTTAAAGGCACAGATGCTGTACTACACCCACGAGTGGAGACGAGGCAAGGGCTAAAGTGTTCAAGACTTGTTGGAGGCTCGACATATCTGGAAGAGCTGGGCATTCCAGTACCAGGTTTGGAGAAGGAAGGCTGGAAAGGAGTTAAGGCGCTCAGGCGTGGTGGGGTGCGAAAGTCTGAAACGCATGCCAATCCACAAACCACCAACCTCAGAGCAGGCGTTACAGCACTCCTCAAATTCTATGTTCCAGCAGCGCAAATGGCGGACTTATCACCAAGGGAGGTCCTGATGACAGAGCCGGGTGACTGAGAGGCGCTCTTATGATACAGAACTGTAAGGAATGGAATGCATTAGTAAATGGGGACTCAGTCTGTCTATAAAGGGTCAGGGACGTATAAAGACTTACAAGTGGTAAAGTAAACTGAAGCCAGCAAGGGGGATCTGAGAGTCTTGATGTTGTGGTATAAAACGAATAGGTACCAGGAAAGGTATATCTATGAGTGGATACCTATCTTACCATTGGGGTTGTCGAAAGGTGTGAGGGGGCTGGTTTTTGCACTTCTTGTAGGGGTAGATTGCTGTATCATGGTTGGGGACGAGAGGCCACATATTGGGTGGAGAAGGTAGGGTGTGGGATGATAGAGGGGCTGCACAGCTGGAGGGAAGTAGGTGAGCCTTAGCTGGGAGCAGCGTGGGTTATGTCTGGTGGGGAGAAAAGAGAGGTTGGTGGTGGGAAATGGTTGGTATCTGGCGGGGAGGAGGGACTTGGTGCCCTAGGGGGGTGGGAAGAGGGGAGGAGTAGGGACGGGGGGGTAGAGAGGGAGCTGGTGGGCTGAGCAAGGTTGAATGGAGTCTCTGACACCGGCCTTTTAAGGAGAAATAGGCTGAGAGGGATACTCATGCTGCTTAGGATGAGCATTGCCTACTTATTAGAGGTGCTGACGTGGATAGTACCTCGGAGTACTGGGCTAAGACCCAACAAAGGTGCTCTTAAGGGGAAAAAGCCCAGAACGGCATACAGGGCGAGGTGTCCCGAGAGGGATGCAATCCAGTCCTACGACAGGGACTCTGACTGACCTAGGAAGTGAAAGGATTACAAAGGAGAACTCTGACTTATGGTTGGGGTTCAAAAAAATTAATCAGATATTAATAAAAAGGGGAGACAAGGGGGAAGGGGGAATACCTGTTTGTCTAAAGCAAATCTTGTTAGCATTTCTGGTATATGTACAGTTTAAATGTTCAAGTTACTGTTATTATGGTTGTCTAAGTGCGCCCCTCATGTTTCAGGGGGGCATTGTTAATGTTAGTTTCAAACACATTCAAACCAGCTGGTGGTTTAGGGCCAGCAGATTGACAATATGGAATGAGTGTAAAACGAGGCGCAGAAAGGGTTATGAATACGTATATGGGCCTAGTAAAAAAGGAAAGAAAAAGTGGGGAGCATCCCAGAGGCAGATGGGAAATAGGGTGGAGGATGGGGGAAGGGGTATACTTCTTAATCACGCCGGAAGATTTGGAATACACCAAGAATTAGGGATTTTAAACCATGGATAGGAATAAATCCAAGATTGGATCCTTCAATGTAAATGGTATTAATCATCCGCCAAAACGAAAACAACTTCAGAAATTTTTAAAAAGACAGGGGTGTGAGATTCAATTTCTGCAGGAGACACATTTGACCCCGCAGGAGGCTCTTAAGTTAAAAAACAGAGATTTCCCAACGGTGTATCATGCTTCCCTTGAGAAAGGGAGAAAGAGGGGGGTGGCGATTATGCTGGCGTCTTCTCTTCCGTTTGAAGAGGAGGAAGTAATTATGGATGCTGGGGCCAGGTATGTGATGGTGAGGGGGCGCATACAGGATATGCAGGTTACACTGCTGAATGTATATGCCCCACCAGGGTCAGAAATAGGCTTTTTTTGCAGATTTATTCAAGTTATTAGCAGAAAAGGCCAGGGGTACTGTGATTGCAGCGGGGTACTGGAATATCATCATGGATAGGGCCTTAGACACAACCTCAGGTATATTAGCACCTAGAGAAAGACCTGCTAAGCAAATGAAGAGGCTTATGAGGGACACAGGCCTGGTGGACATATGGAGGGAAAAGTATCCTACAGCGCGTGATTATACATATTATTCCTCCAGGTATAAAATATATTCAAGACTGGACATGTTTCTCACATATAAGAAAGATCTAACAACTTTTGAGTCGGTCTGGGTGGGTGCTGAGAGCTTATCGGACCATAAGCCCATATATGCGCAAATTGATTTACAACTAACTAAAAAACCGACGCAGTGGAGACTGAATGTAAGTCGACTTAGAGACGAGGGAGTAAAGGAGGAAATACGGGAGATAAATAAAACAGACGGTAGATATAAATGACGGTCCGAACACCACGCCTCAGATACTATGGGACACAGTAAAAACAATGGTTAGGGGTAAGCTCATTTCAATAGCCACATATAGGAAGAGGGAAAATGGACGGCAAAGGGAACAGCTAAATCAGGCAATTAATAAGTTAGAGGAATTACAAAAAATTAAAGTGTGTAGGAAAAGGGAAAAAGAAATAAAGAACTTAAAATGCAGGCTACAGAGAATACATTCTCTAGAAATTGAGAAAGCTCTCTTATTTATGAAACAGGCCTATTATGATGGGGGACCGAGGGCCACCCGTCTCCTGGCATATAGACTAAAACAGCAGGCAGCCAGGGCCAATGTCTTAAGACTCAGGAACCCCAAAACGGGTCAGACCTCATATAAATGGGAACAGATTGCAGAAGCTTTGGTCACTTTTTATAAAGATTTATACCAGCCGCAGTTAGGGACGCCCATAGAAGAGGCTTCAGAATTTTTAAATACATTAAAGTTGGCTAAGCTCACAGTGACCCAGAGGCAGGTTCTGGAACGTCAAATCACGTTGCAGGAGATCCTAGACACGGTGGTGAACTTAAGATAGTAAATGCCCGGACCGAACGGGTTTGGGGGGGAATTTTATAAAACTTTTAAAACAGAATTAATGCCGATGCTTGAGGCGGTCTATAATCAAATATGGCTGGAGGGGGAAGTGATTCCTCCCTCAGGGAATTATACAACCATAACAGTGATTCCAAAAGAAGGAAAGGACCTGACGGAATGTGGCTCATATAGGCCAATTTCCCTCCTTAATGTAGATTATAAAATCTTCATGGCTATAATAGCCAAGAGACTACAGTCTTCTCTGGGGGATCTGGTACACCCGGATCAGACAGGATTCGTAGAAGGTAGACAGGCACCAGAGGGGGTGAGAAGGAAGATAAACATAATTGACTTTATTAACAAAAAGTGTATCCCTACCTGCCTTATGAGTATGGATGCTGAAAAGGCGTTTGATAAAGTTAATTGGAGCTTCCTCTTTTTGATTCTCGATAAACTGGGTTTTCCCTCTCGTTTTTTAGGGGCCATTAAGGCCATATATGCCTCTCCTAGAGTGTATGTGACGGGTGAATGGGGGGCCCCACGGCAGTTTGATTTGGGACGGGCACCAGACAGGGGTGTCTTCTCTCACCCCTCCTCTTTGACTTATATATAGAACCTCTGGCCCAGGCCATAAGAGAGGCGAGCGAGGTGGAGGGGGTGAAGATTAACGGGGAAGAACATAAAATCTCACTATATGCGGATGATATCCTCCTATACATCACTAATCCGGATAAATCCCTACCTAAATTATGGTCGATAATAGATAAGTTTAGCCAATATTCGGGATACACCTTAAATAAAAATAAGACAGAGGTTCTGAAATTCCATTACAACCCTCCCCCACAGATAAGACAAACTGTAGATATTAATTGGAATAGAGGGAAAATGAAATACTTGGGTATTCAAATCCCAAAAAATTTAAATATGTTATATTCGGTTAACTTTGACCCAGTGGTAACCCAAATTAGGCAGGATATTACAAGGTGGGAGAGCCTGCAATTACACCTATATTTGAGACTGCAATCAGTATCAGTGAGTGTACTCCCTAAGTAACTATACCTTTTTCAATGTCTCCCGATAAAAATACATAAAAAACAATTTCAGATTTGGCAGAGAATTTTGTCAAAATATATTTGGAATAACAGAAGGCCGAGGATCAAGAGCGCGATCCTCCAAACAAATAAAAAATATGGGGGCTGAAATGTCCCTAATTTAGAGGACTACTACTTGGCCACTCAGCTTAGATGGGCCCTGATGTGGTTTACTAGACACTATTCAGCTCGTTGGAAATTAATAGAGGAAACCCTGACGGATGGGATTCCGCTCGGGGCAAGGGCATGGATGCGGAGTCCAACCTAAAAGGGAAAGTGTATTCCTTATGTCAGTGGGGAATACCCTGGGGGCCTTGAAAAGATTATGGTCCAAACATAATTTAGAGGGAGAGCTGTGGCCATGAGATGGCTTGCTTGGGATCCAGGGTTCTCTCCAAATAAGCAGGACCTCACCTTTAGAAGATGGGAGAGATTTAGGCCTGACCTCGTTTGGTCAATTCCTGGAAGGAAATACGGTTATGGAATTTGAACAAATAAAGGGAGTCTACCAGTTGAGACAGATAGACCACTTTAGATATTTGCAAATAAGAAATTATATCTACAAACTACAGCACCAATATAAGCAACAAAGGCACACGTCAGGACTCATAAATGTTATAGGGGAGATTCTGAACTCACAAAGGCCCAAAGGCCTGTTTCAAAATTATACGCGGCCCTGAGAGATGGTAGAGGAAATCAGACCCTCCAGGCTAAAAACAGATGGGAGCTGGTGGATGACAAAGAGTGGACCTCTGCCCTGGAACTGGCCTCTAGAACCACAGCGTCCCCGAGGTGGAGGGAGTTTAGCTGGAAGGTCAGGTTAAGATTTTTTATTGCACCAAGCTTACAGTCTAAATGGGACAAAAAGTGCTTGGGAGAATGCTGGCGGGGATGTGGAACGAAAAAGGCAGATTATTTACATGTGTTTTGGTCATGTCCGAAACTTGCACGCTATTGGTCAGAAGTGGAGCAGAGAATGAGATTGATCTGGTCTACTGAAACTACACTGGGCCCTAGGAATTTAATTCTGGGATTAGGCCAAGCGAGATTAAGGGGTCAGATAAAATTTATCTGTGAATATTTTTATCATGGCCGCAAGACAAGGCCATAACTAAGAGGTGGGGTTCAGTGAATCCTCCGACGCCTCAAGACTGGGCATTAACTATCAATGAAATTAAAGACATGGAGGAAATTACTTACAAAATAAACTTGAGGACACATGTCTTTGCAAGGCAGTGGACTCCATGGGTGATGATCTGAGATCACAGGAACTGGGATGAAAGGGGAGGACAGAACACATTAGAAAAGGGCTGTCGATTTGAAGGACAAGGTGGTGCTGCCTCGGGGGTGCTCCTCATAAAAATAAAAAAAAAAAAAGAGAAAAGGAGTTAAAATAAAAAGGAAAGAGGTTAAGATATTTTAAACGCATGAGGTGATGTAAAGAAATATTGAATAAGGACTATTGTTTATCAAGATGTACTGAATTAGATGGAATTGTTACTTTTAAAAAAAAAAGGGAAAGTTGGACAAGAGATTTGTTTAATGTAATGTTGCGCCAAATTATGCAATAAACTTGAATTTAAAAAAAAAATCACAAGCAGTAATAAATATCTTGAATTATATAGTACATTATAAAGACAAGGTATCTTGAATTATGTAATACATTACAAGCACAGGAGTAGATGCTATTTTAGATTCCTTATATCTAGCATAAATATCTTCTATATTCAAAATGGGTAATCTGATGCTGTATAAAATGTTTCCGCTGTCTAATGCACTGGAAATTACCATCAAATAAAATTGGATATGCAGAAAATTGTTTCCCAGTTAAAGATTCAAAGAGATAAAAATTGACAGAAGTTGCATTCAGGGACTGCTGACTGCCATCCAGATGTTCGGCAGAGGTGTAGGTCTGGAACCCGTTCTAAAAGGAGCACTGAAAATAAACCTGCATTTAGAAAGCATAGAGTTGATATACAACGCTAAAGCGGTTTTGTATTGTGTATAAGGAGGGCTGGTCACCTAACCTTGGTGTTGGAAAAAAAAATATTAAGAGGCTACTTGTTGGATCCTTGTTCTGTAGTTAGAAGTCAAAATAGCAGTCCCCCCCAAATATAGTCCAGGTGGAACACACAAAGGGTATCACTCCACACCAGCCAATGACATCACTCTGGAAGCTTCTGATAGGTGCAGTGGTTTTGCCAACATTCTGTTTCTTTGTAAAAGATAGGGTAGTGCAGCAAATAGTTCCTCACAGATAGTTCCGTAGCATGCCTCTCATTTTGGTGAAATTTGCAGAGTGATTAAAATAGATTGGACTTACACAAGTGTATTTGCCTTGTTTTTAAATGTGGTTAATATTTATATTAAAAGGGAGCAGTCGGCACCAAGGGTCCCCCACACTCAAGTGTGGAGCTGGTCCCAATGTGCACTGTGTGTGCAAAAACGTGTTGTTTTACTGTCAGTGGTGGATCTAGGGGGGTGTGGTCGCACCCTCATCATAACTTGCTTGCTGCTGCTGCGTTTCAGTTTGCTGGAGAAGTCTAACATTTATGTTTTTTCATATACATTTTTCCTGTCCTCTAGGGCGCACAGTAAGCAGCTAGTTCCACCCTGCCCTGCCACCTGTGTTTGTCCACCATTCCTCCTGGTACCACCAAGTCCCACATCCCTCATGTATTTCCCCCTGTGGTGGGGGCCGGGAAGGGGAGGGCTGTCCTCCCCCACCCACCACTCACAATCCAGATTGAGGGCTTCTGGCCATGTAGCGGAGGAGCAGGACACCAGTTGGCAGGCAGGGCTTCACAAAGCCTATGATCACCCTTTTTTTGTCCTTCCTCTTCTGCAGCCGCGAGCATGCCCATGTGCCATGTAGCCACGCTACTGCCTCCTTAACTCCAGTGTCGCCCTCTGATCTGCACCAGGAGGCAGCCAAGGAGCGGGACAACATTTCCTCCTCCTCCAGGAGAGGAGAGCCGTCTGTCGGGCACTCAAGCCTCTCCCTCCCCTGGCAACACGAGCTTGCTCCTGAGCCTGGGTCGCCGGCGAGGTGCAAGGTGTGGTGTCCAGCGTCACAACCCTCAGTGCCACCGGGCCGGCATAGAAGCCTAATATGTTGATTGCAAGATATACATTCAAAACTATAGACTACATGTGTATTTTCTGTCAAAAATGTAATCAAAAATATAATATAAAGGATTAGATAAAAATTTAAAAAGTTGTATATCAAGTATGCACCCCCCCCCCCAAAAAAAAAAAAAAGGGGGAAATCCTGGATCTGGTACTGTTTACTGTAGTATAGTAGATTGTGTCAGACCAAATGTGTTTGACGTCTAGGCTGACATCTTCTAGTACTACAAATCCCAGAATCCTGTGCACCTGATATCAGAGCAGCACGCAACAGTGAGGAGATTCAACAGCCTGCTGTGTGTGTTAGAGTTTATGTAATCTCTGATCTTTTATTTGCTAGTCCTGCTGTCCTCCCTGGGCGAAGTACAGTCACAGAGGATGGTCCCTATCCCTTGGAGAAAAGCAGATCTGGAAAACATCTGATCGGAGATTATAAAAGCTCTAGCATGCACTGCAAACTATTGAATCTCCCACTGCTGCCTACTGCTCTGATGTCAGCTGCAGGGGATTCTGGGATTTGTAGTGACGGAAGACGTCAGTCTAGAAGTAAATAAAATTAGTCTTTTAAAGTCTACTGTGCTACAGTAAACAGAAAGTAAACCTAAATGTTTTTGCACAAAGTGCACATTGGGACCAGCCCAGCACTTGAGTGTGGGGGCCCTTTGTGCTGTCTATTCTCCATTAAACAGGCAGTATTAAAAGCAGAATAAGCCATTCCGAGCTGCAGTTTCAAGGATTTCTATACACTTCACAGAAGAACTGTAAGAACAATTGGCCTTTGGACGCTCATTACAACCCAGGGGTGTGTATGGAGTAAACCGATAACCCATAACTGGGCATTTATAAAATCCTTTAAACCACAGCTTGTCGGGATTGTTCCTTTTTTTTTTTTCCCTTATTTGCTCTCACTCATTTTCTCAGACAAAACAATGCGCCCTTGGACTCCTGAAACCACTGGCCCACCCTAGAGGTTACCCTTTGTCAGTGCCACAGAGACCATGGAAAACGTGTGTGCCAAATGCTCACCCCTTTCACTAATGTGATGGGACTCGCTTGGTATTATGTATCTCGGAAGCAGATTTGGAGTTTTCATGGCAGCAAAAGCAGGAGGAACAGATGAAGTCTAAGGGGCAAAGAGTCTGTTTTCACATGAATACCTTTAGTAACAAAGAGTGAAATATCCTGAAATTCAAATTATATAGGAATTTAAGTCCTGCCAATGCATCAGCTGTAAATCTTTTTTTTTTTTTTGCTAGAAACTGAAAAATCACTTTAAAAACAGGTCCAATGGTTCAACATTCAAATTAGACATTTGCTACTAATTGGCATATTAACATGCAAATATATGCAAATTATTACATTCAAAAGGAGATTAAGAAACAAGGCTTTTTTTTTTTTTTTTGCTACTAATCCTAAACCAAAGGAATGCAAGCTTCTCAAGATCGAGGGGCAGCGAAAAGGCCAAACTCCGGGGCAACAGTTTGTTTCGGAGACAGGAAGAAAAGGAGGTCAAAGGCATTTGTATCCCACACCATGTGAATACTAAGATAGATGGACACCAACTGTAGCTGCGATGGCAGCTGTCACTAGTGCAGCTGTAATGATGCCGTCTGAGGAGATCTAGAGGAAAAGAGACATTCAGGACTCAAACCTCCAAGCTATGATTTAACAACCTGCATGAAAGGCTAAGTGTTGAGGTCTCCGGTAGTTACTCTCGAGTACCGAGGCAAGTTGTTAAAAACTGAAGCGAAAGGTCACAGAAGAGGATGCATTAGCCTCACTAGGACAGAAAAGAAAGGAATTTGGTTTTATGCAGTGGCTTTCATACAGTACAGCTGTGTGGAGTGCAAAATTCTGCGGGTGGAATTTGTGCAGAGTGAGAATTCTGCTTCCGAAATGATGTTTGGAATTTTTTTTTTAATTCTGTGGAGTTCCAAAAAGGATTTTGCTTTTCTTCGTTTATGTCTCTACCTGCTGTCCCTGGTGAGATCGGGCAGCATCCTCCCCAGTCCCGTCAGCAACCTGTCACATGGATCTGTGGGTTAACCACCACTTACGCGAGACGGTATCGGCAGGTGGCCATCCATGTAGGGTTGTGCGGCACCTGTGTGGGGAAGGGGGCAAGTAAGTCTGCATTTTCTTTGTTTTTCTCCCGGTGCATGGGTGCTGTGTCAGCATGTGCCCCGATCTGCTAGTCCTGCCAGTACTGCCACCCAGCCTCCAGTAGGTGACAGGACTTAGAATTCCCCTTCCCCAAGAGAGGAGAGCTGTCTATGGGACACTCAATCCTCCCTCACCCAGCCAGTCCCCGAGCGACCATGGTTATTTCCCGAGCCCAGGTTCACTGGTGTGGTTGGAGGTAAGATGGCAGCACCTCAACCCTCTATGCCAGCCTCTGAAAAGCATTTCTGTGTATTGAATAATAATTACTGGTTGGCAACACCCATGTTGAGCACCACTTATTGAGTGCTACAATTTGAGCAACTCAATAATACAGCTGTCACAGAGCGATTACTGAAGTAGGTCACTGTATCGTGTAGCTCGAGGATAGCAAGGAGCAATACTCACTAGTACAGAATATAGGATCCTGTGTGGCCAGTTCCTACCAAGCTGGCTGCTTAGTGTAGTGCTGTACACCACCGCCTGCAATGCCAGCAGACCGGGTTGGTCTGGTTTCAGACAAATTTTTTTGAAAATAAATAACTTGCCCTCGGTCCTTTTCCCGGAATTGATTATTTTAGTTGTTGTGTCTGCGAAATGGTTGCTACAATATCAGGCGCCATTTTGACCACAGGCTGTTTTGTGGTCGCTTTATGTGATGGGCGGTCTTTCAGATTCACCTTTGTCACAAAAGTCCTTACTGGTGACCCCCCCTTATCACACTGTTTTCATGTAGTTTCAAAAGCCGTAGCAATCCCTCACCTCAGGTGTGTAAACAAATAAAAAAAGACACACACCTGCCTAGGCATTATTCTCTATTCCATGGTTTCAGGAAATTAATCCACGCTTTGCATAAACTGCAGAACATGATCCCCCAGTTAACATTCCACTTTCAGAATCTTGGAATTTTGCTTCAGATAGAAATCTGTGGAATTATGTGGAATTTCAGAAATTCTGTGGCATTCCAGTGGAAACGGGATTTGAAAATCCCGCACAGTTCTATTTACTAGCCATGAAGGAATGGAAATAACCATTAAGGTGTGCAGAGAGAAGTTCAGAAAGTTCAACAGAGTGGTGGGGTGGGGTTTAAAGGAGAACACATAGAACAAAAGAGCATCACACTCAAAGTCGGGGCTGGTCCAGAAGTGCACTTTGTGCACAGAAATGTTTTTGGTTTACTTACTGTTTATTGTAGTATAGGAGATTATATCAGGCTACTTTTGCATAGTTCTAGGCTGACATCTTCTGTTATTACAAATCCCAGAATCCCCTGCAGCTGACATCAGAGCAGAAGGCAGCAGTAGGAGACTCAATAACCCGCAGTGCATGTTAGAGCTTTTATAATCTCCCATCAGATTATTTTTCAGTTATGCTTTTCTCCAGGGGCTAAGTACAGTCCTCTGTGACTGTACTTAGCCCAAGGGGGGTCGCAGGACCAGCAAACAAGATCAAGCATAAGAAAAAAATCGGAGCTTACCTGGTTAACAAAAAATAAATACATCAGTCAGTAAATTAATTTGGTGGTTTTTAGCTAAGAGATGCTCAGAACTGGCAGATTTGAGTCCGATTGGACTTGGAATCCTAAATCCTAGCTTTTAATTTCCTACAGTAATGAAGAAAAAAATACACATTTAGTCTTAAATTTCAAAATTCGAATTTTCAGACTACAATGCCAGAAATCAAAATTTAGAAATTCGGGTTGGAATCTGATGATTTCTGTTCTGTGACTCAGAATCCAGGGAATGCTAATTCAGATAAGTAGTTTTGAAGGGACTCTCTACGCTAAGGAAACATGAAGGTGAAAGAAATGGGCAGACTGGTTGTGCCCAGCGGCCATTATGTGCCATCAGTTTCTTTGTTTCTATGTTTCTTTAAGCAGTATCTTTGACATATCAGCTCCGTACTGCCCGATCCAACCCCAGTTGTTGTTCCGTTTTATACAGATTGCTCTAAATACATGCTTTTTAAACCTTTACTATGGCATTGGAAAGAAGAGTTAGAAATGAGGCTCACTTACCACATTTCTAATGTTTTATATACGTTTTATGTTATGGTCAGACGTAAGAAATATTCCGTGTCATGCTACACTTGCATCGTCAGAGAATCAGCACACTCTATTTAAGGCTACTTAGCACTTCTTCTGTTAAACAGTTTTTCCTTTACCCTTTCATTATCCTCGTGGACCCCTCAAATCAAGAGCCGCAGTACCCCATCCTTTGCCACCTCGAGGAGATGGGACCTGTGCCACTGCATGGCTGATAGGAGCATCATAGATAAGGGCACCCAGAGAGTGGGAAGAAAGTTTAAATACGTATATGGAAAAAAATAGTGATTTACTTATCAACAGAGCAGTATCGAATGAGGTACTGAGGCTCTTGGTTTTGTGTATGTAAATCAGAAACCCACACCCACAGGGTGCACAAGCCGCTGTGTGGCGCCCACCCACACTGTAATAGGATGTGCCAGAGGTATATACTGAGGAGGCAGTATAGCGCAGAGGTTTAGGGCTCTGAGCTACAAACCTGGAGACCTGGATATGAATCCCACAGCTCCGACTTGCGTACTGTGTGATCCTAAGCAAGTCACTTAACTTCCCTGTGCTTCCAGGTCACACCTGGAAACAAGCTTCGGTTTAGTGTGCCTTTCCGGGTTAAACAATTTCCCCTTTCCTATATACATACTGTACATACGAAGAAGCCAGCAAAATAAGGCCATTTGGTTTATCTAGTCTGCTCGTATTGCATGGTCCACAGCTTAAGCTGCTGACCCTGTCTCTCCCCCCACCCCCAATCCTTCCATTCTTTCCATCCGCCCCTCCAGATAAGATGCTCCAAATGAACACTGCTGGACTTACAGAATTTGGTGTGGGACCCCAGTTTGTTTTATTTTGGGAGTCCCAGACCCTAAGAGGCAGAAGCTACTGAGAGCCCAGACACTTTTCACTGGTGTTCGCTGTCTCACATTCTGAGAGGGGCTGGGACTAGAGTACCTTCAATCCCACTACCGCCATCAGAACAACTGACAACTGGTGGCCTGCGGTGACAGCAGAAAGAAACGCTTTTTCTTTAATTATGGCCGAGGGCCTTACAAAGATCAATACATGCTGCACTCTGTGAACAGATCATGCAGCTCCGCTTGGCACATCGGCAGCCCAGATCAGCAACTGTGACTGTAAATAAAATGTTCCCCTGCGATAATTTATCATCCAAGCTTGAGGTTTCGCCTCTTGCTCTTCAAAATGAGCACGTAGCCAACAGTCACCTGGACTGCCTCCACCCTGAAGCCAAGTCAGATCTGTGATCCGGATACCTGTGCACCAGGCTCTGGGTCTTTTCAGTGCATTTTTTTTTTTTAAATCATCTGTTTCTTCAACCTCTGGATTGACCTTCCTGTGTCACCCCCACCACCCCATGGCCCCCTCTCGTTACTATCATGCTACTTACTCAGGACCACTATTGTGGTAGATGGTCTGCCCTGTTGGGCCTTTGAAGGGGGGGGGGCGGTGCATCACCTTTGGCAGACTAGAGATTTCTCCACTTCCTGGTTTTCTCACCTAAAGGTTCCACCGTGCAGTGTCACGTGCACATGTAGGGCGGCATCCGGTGGCTGCCCCTCTCCCCATCCATCTGTAGCCACCTGGCCACCACTAGATGCGAGTCAGCGTGTAGGACACCAGAGGAGAGCTGGTTTTGGTATACTCGATTCTCCATCCCCTGGTAAACACCCAAACAGCCCAAGTCTGTTCTCGACCCTGACCCCAAGAGCTGGCATAGCAAGCATTAGCAGCACTGTGTACTGACAGATGCTGGGTTGGCAGTTCTGTGCACTTTTGATGGTTTAATGGGCCTGCTTTGGATTTAGGCAAGTATAACCCAACAGCCGACTCTAGTGCTGCTGTTTCTTCAGGAGGAAAACATTTAATAATGTAACAGGTACGATTTGAGAAACTGGTCCCTGCTTGTCTAGTTTTCGAGAGGCTGGAGAGGCCCCAAGAAGGGGATTACTTTATTCTGCACTACCTGGGGCACCTTGACCTTCTTTAATCTGATACAGTCTTCCCCCGACCTGTCTGAACATATCTGTGCAGTGGAGTTCAGCTTATGACTATGCTCTGCCCCATTAGGGCAGTGCACTTGTGCAGAGTGACAGTACCCTGTGGAGGCTGGCCTGCTAGCATGTAGGGTTGAGCCGCCGGGTGCCACACCTCCGTCATGCTGGTGACCTGGGTTCTGTAACAGACTTGGGCCACTGGGGGTCAGCTCAGGGGGAGAGGCTTGAACATCTGCCCACTGCTGTTTTCTCCCGGGGGGGGGTGGTTAGGCTGCACCACTCCTATATTGCTATTGTGCTGGAGGCAAGGTGGTGGGGCTGCAGTTGTGGCTCACTAGGAGGCAGCTGGCACTTGTGTGCCTCTACACACACGTGCCTATTTGTCCTTCCATGCTGCCAGCCACAGGGGAGAAAATGGAGGAAGAAAGATGGAGGCTGAAAGGATGACATCCAGCCTACTCGGGACCTGCACCACCACCCAGGCAAGGCTAGATACTACATGAGGTTACCAGGAGAGGGGAGGACAGCCCCATCCCTCCCAGCAGTGGGGTGGGGGGGGAATCTGGGGGGGTTCTTCTGGCCGGTAAGTCCTGAGGTGGGCTGGCCTGGTGATGCTGGATGCCTTACCTCGCACCACGCTGGCGACCTGTGTTCGGAAGCGAGCACGGGCACGTTGGGGAATTCGACGGGAAGGAGAAGGATTGGCGTCCAGGACTGCTCTCCTTCTCCGGGGCGAGAGGGCACCAGCTCTCTGTGTACGACTGGCCCCTAGCAGAGGCTGGAGGCTGGCACACCGAGGCTGAAGAAGAGCAGTAGACGTTTGGAGTAGTGCGTGCGGTAGTGTGTGCGCTCACTCCGTGGAGTCACTGCACGCTGCATCTCGGTGGGAGGGGGGTTTAAAAAAATGGAGGAAAAATTGCAGGCACTGGCGGGCAGAATGATCCGATCCCCGCAGGCGCCACCTTCGCGACGGGCAGTAATCCTCGGCTCCAGATTCGAATGAGATGGCGGAGGGGGTCGCACTGCCCTGCCACGGAGGGCATAGCTGTGTGGATATACTGATATGTAAGCTGCGAGTGGGGGATGGGGCTGGGGGATCAGAGAGGCAGGCCGCCAGTGCCAGGGAGAGAAATAAGAGTAGCTGCAAAAAAAAAAGTCCTGGGGTAGGTGGGCGACGGTCAAGAGCAGGTTGGACTGGGTGTCCAGGATGAGAAACACTGTAATAAAAATAAAAACCCTGCAGAGACGGCCTTTCAGTTCAGCAGAAGGGCCTCCACTCGCAATGCTGGTGACCCAGGTATGGGAACAAGCCAGGGACATCGGGGGGCAGCTGGGGGGGAGGATTGAGCATTCCAATGGATGCTCTGTTCCTCTGGGAGGGGGGGCTGTATCACCTCACACTGTCACCACAACCTGTAAGAGTACAGGTGGTGGTGCAGCAGACAGGGTCTAAGCAAGGTGGGGATGTTGTGGAGCACATGGCAGGGCACGGGCATGTGCATGCCTGTAACGGGACAGCTGTTCTGCCACCATTGTCCCCATGGGAAGGGGAATAGCAACGGGGGAAAAACTAAGAGATAAATTGCCTCTATCCAGCTCTGTGGTGGCCAGTATGGCCAGAAGTTGGTACACCCATCCCACCGGATAAAAAACCAAAAAAACACACAGAAGCCTTAGGAAGGGGTGGGGTCATCATGGGTTGAATGATGAAGGAGGCGGAGTCTGAGTCAGAGAATGTGTGTGCATTGCTATAGATCATTGGAAACATACAATATTAGTTTTATTTGACTGGTTCAACACACTTCATACTTTACGACTCCATTGTTTTCCACCTTATGCAGTAGAGTCCCTGTTTAAACCCCTGTCCTCAAGTTTACCTCCATGCCAGTGTAGTAGTACCCTCGGCTCCTTGCCTTGCCCAGTCTTTCAGGTACATTTTAGTTATTTTTTATTTTACGATATTTGGTCAGGAAAGACTCACTAGACGGAGACTTGTTTCCAGGTGTGCCTTGGGAGCATGGGAAGTTAAGTAACTTGCTTATGGTCATGCCGTATGCAAGTGATGGCCATGGGATTCAAACCCAGTTCTTCAGATTTGCAGCCCAGTGCTGTTAACCACAACGCTATACTGCCTTCCCAATACAGTGAAGGGTGTTTGAACCTGGAATGCTCATTCCCCTGAAAGGGAGCAAAAAAGGTTTAGTCAGAGGAGTCTGCCGCTGTGGCACTAGTGACAGATGAACAAAGGAAGTGAGGGAGACTCTGACTTCTAGATCAGTTTATTCATAGAATCATAGAAATGTGACTGCAGAAACGGACCCTCTTGGCCCATCTGTTCTGCTCTTTACCACATCCTTACTGTCCCACCCCCACCCTGAGACCCCCCACTCCGCCCCAAGGTCAGACCCTTGTATCTGTCCCATGCCCTCTTGAATCCCTCCACCACCTCTTCTGGCAGACTGTTCCAGGGCCCCACCACCCTCTCAGTGAAGTAACGCCTCACATCCCCCAATACCTCCTTCTTCAACAGTTAATAACAAGGCACCTAATGTAGTCAGAGTTTTGCAGCTCCTGCGCCACTTCCTCAGGGCCTTAGGTTGGTTGGGAAGGTTCCTTTATGTAGCCCACCCTCAAATTGAGGTTACAGTCACATGATAACTTGCTTCCTTTGTCCCGACCTGTACCCTTTTGGGTGGAGTCTGTTAACTGGATAGGCAGCAGCAGCAGCTTAAACCAAGGAATGGGGGCCCTCATAGGTACCTTCCTGATGGGATCGAGAAGCAGGGGACCCAATGGTCTGAGTGCAGCAGCTGGGCAGAGGAGTGTGGTGGCATGCATGGCCCCCTTTTCCTGTTTCTTCCGCAAACTTCCCACTCTCTGGAGTACAGCCTGTTATGAGTGCTTGTAGGCTTCCTTTGGTGAGCTGGTCTAGTCCCATGCACCCCACACCACCCATCTGCCTGACGGACCAGACATCTTCATGCCTTTGCATCAGATTTTAGTGCCCTACATTAAGTGCTCACCATTTGGTCTCGGATACTAACCCACCAGTTGATACATTAACATAGCATCATCTCCCCCCAACCTCGTGTTTTATTCCTTAATAATATTTTATTGAGTGGGTCCAGTTGTGTGGAGGGCTGAGGCATGTGACACCTTACCTCCTGTCACACCGGTGACCCACGTTTGGGAATGACGACACGTTGCCAGAGGTCAGCAGGGTGGGAGAGGATTGAGCATCCATACGACAGCCCTCCTCTCCTGGGGACGCAGTGGCAGCCATATCAGCCCTTGGCCCGGTAGCAGTGCAGGCACCCAGTGGCTCAAAGGTGGGGCCACAAATCTGCAGGACGTGCGTGCCTCCACATGCCCTTTCCTGACATGAAACCATGGCAGGAGAATGCGAGAAAACGGAAAAGGGATCCCGAGGCAGGATGAAGCCCTGTGCCTCTCCCCAGACTCGCACCACCACCTGGAGGCCTAGAACCGAACTGGATTTGAGTACTGGAGTGGGTTAGTACAGCCCTCCCCTCTCCACCCCACTGTTGGGGACAAGCCATGGGGGAAACAAAGTTCCAAGGTCAGTCCAGGGGAGGTGGGTGCCGGGAGAGGGGAGACAGGAACTGAAGAGCACGCTGAGGGAGAAACAATGTATAGAAAATAAATAAATCATTAATTTATTAATTTTAAAAGTAAACCGTACATAAATGGAACTTTACAAAGACATTTTTACAATACAAACATAACCATATAACATAATGTAAGCCTGTTTTCCTGGTATCTGTCACATGCCCTGATGTCACCAAACTAACTTGCTTATTCTCAACTAAGGGGGATTTATATTTATATTTACACCATACATCTTCTAATAAAACCTGACTACTACTAATGGTTGTAAGACTTCAAGAGACCGAGTCACATGCACAGAGCTAGACAAAGAGACATGCAAGTAAGTCGTTTGCATGTATTCAATAAATGGACTCCATATTAACTCAGATAAATCAGCATTACCAGCTGTAAGGGAATTAATCCTTTCATTGAATGCTAGGGAGCTCATACATTGTATCCAATCTTGAAATGATTTTACAAAGGTGGCTCGCCACCGTGCTTAGTCTTTCAAACAACATGAAGTCTTGCTGTATTCTGACAATTGCAGTGATTCCCAACCTTTGAACTGCCCCAGAGAACAAAGAGTTAACTTTCTATGCAGGGCATAGAATGCTGAGCTCGAGCTCGGTTGAAGTCTCTGTCTGGAGTGATTCAAACCTAAACCGTCAGATTCTTTACTCCGCCTCACTGAACGGTCGCTCCGGAGATTTCTCCTTCAGCTCGGTTCGAAAGTCTGTTAAAGTTTTCAGCATAGTCGGTTCATTCTCTGTCTGTGGTGCTGTGAGTACTAGATAGGAATTGTTCTGTTGTTTTCTGTATGGCACTTGTAAAAGTGCGGCTCGGTTCGGCTGAACCGGCCATTTGTTAGTGAAATTTGTTTGTTTACTTAGTGTGTGGTTACCAGTTCTTATCGGTTCTAAAAAAAAGCGTGTTTTGAACAGTTTTTCAATACCCAGGACACCGATAAAGGAGTATTCCCTGGCGATGCCCGGAAAACAGGTAAGTTTGGTTAGGTTGGCCATGTCTGAGAAACCCAAGAAAAAAACGGGCCCACTGGGTTTCAACACTGCAGTAAGTGTGGGGAGGTCTTTGCTAAGGCCGATCCCCACACCACCTGTGTTTATTGTCTGGGGTTTGACCACCTCGATTCAGACTGCCAAATATGTAAAACTTTCCCAAATCTACCCTTGAGAAGAGATTAGGCAGACTGAGGGAAAAGGAGGCCGAGAAGTCCGCTGACCCAGATGGCCAGCCCGGTTCGGTTTCGACTGAACCAGGATTCCCCTCAGACCAAGCGATACTTCCTCGGGCAAAAGAGAGCCCGATTCCGAGGATCGGTTCCGACAAAAAAGCGCAAAGATAAATCGACCGGTTCGGATCCAGAGGTTCATGTTCCGACCGCCGAAGAGATAGCCAGGGCGATTCAGATTGTGGAATCGCTCCGTCCGGTTCCGACCGATCCGGCTCCTTCTGGCAGGGGTTCAGTTCGGTTGGTTCCCCTGGTTCAAGAGTATACCCTTGAAGATTTTTATGAACCGGAATTTGAAGAGGAAGGGGAATTTGATGATGAGGTAAGTGAAGGTCTGGATGTACCTGTGGAACCAGACATCTCCCCAGACAGACATTCAGGTGTTTCTCCTCCTAGGCTTTCTGAGTCTCCCTTCTCACTTTGTTTTACAGAAAGGTGGCTGAAACCCTCCAGCTTCCTATGGAGGAGGCTGTGGAAGATCAAGAGGAGCCTGATTATGTAGAGATGATGGACATCCCAGAGTCCAGGAGACTGTCTATTCCCCTCCATAAATCTTTTGGGAAACAGACACAAAAAATCTTAGTCTCCTAACACTATGCCTCCTGTGGATAGAAGAATGGACAAGAGGTATACACTTTCATGCTCAGACACGGAGTTCTTATATCAACAATGCAGCCATGTTGGGGTAGTGCAGGCTGCTGCCTGTGACAAGGCAAACATTCCCTTGGCTTCACACACCCCTGACAAAGACTCCAGGAAGATTGATAACATGACAAAGAAGCAGTACATGGCATCTTCTTTGGGACTCAGGCAAGCGAATTACATGGCCTGTACAGTCAGGTACCAGAAGTCCAGGTGGGACACTGTACTGGCACTGGCTAAACAGGCCTCCCCCCAGCTAGCCAAGGAGCTGGAGGCGGTGGCTGCAGATGGGATTGGGGCATCTAAGGTTTAGTTTCATGCTGCTGTGGACTCTAATGATGTGTCATCAAGAGTCATGGCTACATCTGTGGCTCTTCGGAGGATAGCTTGGCTCAGATGTACTAGCCTCTCGCAGGACACCCAGGCTAAGGCCATGGATTTTCCTGTAGTGGGTAATTCTCTGTTTGGGGAGCAGACAGAGAATTACATGAAGAAAATGGATGAGTACAGGACCACTTACAGGAGTGCTCAGGCCAAGGAAAGGCAGGCAACTCCTCAAAGGCAGCAGTCTAGGGGCAGGCAAGGCCTTTTTACCAAGCACAGGCCTCTTCTTCCTTTTCTCAGAGGGGGTTCTTCAGAGGGAGAGGCAGAAGGGGGATGAGCAGGGCTGCATCCACTCCTCAGCCTAAAGCCCCTGCCAAGCAGACACCCTGATGGGCCTGCCCGGGTCGACTCCCCTATTCCATTAGGGGGCAGGCTGGCTTACTTTGTCCAGGACTGGATGTCTATTACATCAGACAAGTGGGTCCTGGAAGTAGTAAGCCAGGGACTTGTTTTCAGCTTCAAAAAATTTCCAAAGATGAGAGCCAGATCTTTTCCACCTGCAAATCTCTCGGAAACCCTTGCCCTAGAGGCAGAGGTTTCTTCTCTCCTAGCTTTAAAAGCTGTAGAGAGAATACCTACCCTACACTGGGGCAAAGGACTGTACTCCAGGTACTTCCTGACCCCCAAAAAAGACAGGGGACTGGCGACCCATCCTAGACCTAAGCTATCTAAACAAACATCTTTTAAAACCAAAGTTCAAGATGATAACTCTGGGAATAATCCTTCCCTCTCTAAGGCCAAGGGACTGGCTAGCCTCCCTGGATCTCAAAGATGCCTACTTTCACCTTCCCATCAGGTGATCCCACAGAAAATACCTCAGGTTCGAGTTGCCCTCAGGCCACTATCAGTTCAGAGCAATGCCCTTTGGCCTAACCTCAGCCCCAAGGGTTTTCACAAAGTGCCTGGCAGTAGTAGTTGCCTTTCTAAGAAGGCAAAAGATTTCCATTTTTCCGTATCTGGACGATTGGCTAATAGTGGGTCAGTCTCCAGACCAAGTCAGGTCTCACCTACAAGTGACCCAGCAAGTGCTCACTTCTCTAGGATTTCTTCTCAACCTTCCCAAGTCAGTTCTCGAACCAGTCCAGCTTCCTACCTTTATAGGGGCAGAACTGGACATACTCAGAGCAAGAGCCTTTCTTCCTCTAGAAAGGGCAAGGGTTTTTATGGAACTAGCTTCTTCCTTCAGCCTTCGGGTATCTCAACCAGCAAGGCATTTCCTCCAGCACTTGGGCCACATGGCAGCTTCAACAGCAGTAGTCCAAGGGGCAAGATTCCAGATGAGGGCTATTAAGTTCCACTTGAGAACTTTCTGGTCTCAGAAAAAGGATTCCCTTACCAAACTGATCCCAGTGACTCTGACCTTGATCCAAGCCCTCCAGTGGTGGCAGGATCAGGACAGTTTAAGACAAGGTGTTCCTTTTGTTGCTCAGCCTTGTTCAGTGGTCCTTACCACGGATGCTTCTCTCCTGGGCTGGGGAGCCCATCTGGGTTCCCTTACTGCCCAGGGGCTGTGGTCCCCCCAAGAATCCCTTCTCCACATCAATCTTCTAGAGCTCAGGGCAGTTTTTCTGGCTCTAAAAGCGTTCTCACAGTCAGTACAGAACAAGATGGTTCAAGTCAGAACAGACAACACTACCACCATGTGGTACATCAACAAGCAGGGAGGCACTCTGTCCGTGGCCTTGTGCACAGAAGCCATGAAGTTGTGGTCCCTGGCTTATTCCCTGCAAGCCTCTCTTGTAGCAGTTCACCTTCCAGGCAAAGACAATGTGCTAGCAGATGCACTAAGCAGGATTTCTCAGGGCCATCACGAATGGTCCCTGGACCCTCAGGTTTTGAAAGTGATTTTTTCAAGGTGGGGCATTCCAGAGATTGATCTCTTTGCAGCCCCAGACAATCACCAACTCCCTCTCTTTTGTTACAGACCTCCAGTCCTGGGCTCAGTCCCTCTGGACGTCCTGATCCTGAATTGGGAAGGGAAGTTTCTGTATGCCTTCCCCCCCTTCCCATTCCTGTTAGAAGTTTTGGTAAAAATAAGGTCTCAACCTTGCAAGATGATTCTGATTGCTCCAGATTGGGCCAGACAGCCCTGGTACCCCCTGTTGCTGTCCCTAGCAGTCCATCTTCCCCTGTCTCTTCCCAGGAATTACAACCTGTTAACATCCTCTCAAGGGAGGATTTGGTATGCCAGTCTTCAGTCTCTCAATCTCAAGGCGTGGCTCTTGAAGAGTTAGAGTTTGCAGATCGGCATCTTTCCCAAGGGGTTCTGGATATCCTCAAGGCTTCTCGAAAGCCCTTCCACCAAAAAGACTTACAACTCCAAATGGAAAAGATTCAGCATTTGGTGTTTTAAGAAGCATGTTTCTCCAGACACTGCTGGATTGCCTATGGTTCTGGATTAATATGGTCCCTCTTAATGGACTAGGCCTCAGACCAGCTACTCTCAAGGTACACTTGTCAGCTGTCTCTGTGTTTTTGTCTGTGGGGAAGTCTTCCTCACTATCTTTCCATCCTGTGTTCTATAAATTTTTTTAAGGATTGCTTCGCACCAATCCTCCTTTTAGAGACCCCGCCCCTGCCTGGGATTTGAATGTTTGCATTGCTCAACTTATGCAACCCCCCTTTGAGCCTGTGTCTTCAGCAGAGCTTAAGTACTTGACTTGGAAAACTGTGTTCTTGGTAGCCATTACCTCTGCCAGGCGTATCGGTGAATTGCAAGCACTGTCAGTGGAACTTGATTTTATCTCGTTTCACAGGGATAAAGTGTGCCTTAGAACCAATAGAAGGTTCTTGCCCAAAGTGGTTTCAGACTTCCATTTAAACCAGTCTGTGTCTCTCCCTGTTTTCTTCACTGATCATTCTTACTAAGGAGAGAGGAGGCTACACAGTTTAGATGTCAAAAGAGCCCTTAGTTACTACATAGAGCGTACCAAGGGTCACAGGTTTGACTCCCTCCAGTTGTTCCTCACTTACGGAGAAGTGGGGAAGGGCAAGCCTGCCACCAAAAGATCTAGTGCCAGGTGGATTGTGTCGTGTATACAATTCTGCTATGAAAAACTCCACCCTCGGGCCTGAGGGCTCTTTCCACAAGAGGTACAGCTGCTTCCCTGGCTCCTGCCAGGGATAGCCCTCTGTTAGAAATTTGTCAAGCAGCCACCTGGAAAACAGTCCATACATTCACCAAGCATTACTCTCTGGATATGCAGACTAGGAGTGATGCTCGGTTTGGCACAGCAGTACTTCAGAGCCTATTCCCAAAGTAGGTTCTGTCCCTCCTCCATGGAGGTACTGCTTGGTAGTCTGCAATTGTCAGAATACAGCAAGACTTTGTGTTGTTTGAAGAAAAAAATTACTCGCCTTAGTAATTATGTTTCTTCTAATGGAGTCTTGCTGTATTCTGTCCTCCCTCCCCTCTCAGAACCTGTTTTTGGGAAGTGGGTGGGCAGGTGCTGTTTTGCACCCAAGGGGTGTTTTTTGCTTGCACCCTTCTCCTTTTGTTTGGGTGCTGATTTATTATTGTTATTTATAGTACATTGGGTTTTGTTTTTGGGTTTCCTGACTTGTCTTCCTTGGGAATCCAAAACTTTTTTCAGCCAGTTGGCTAGTAAGAATTGTTACAATTTCCACATAGAATTTTTAGTTTAGTTTAGTTGGGCTCATAAGAATCTGACGGTTTAGGTTTGAATCACTCCAGGCAGAGACTTCAACCGTGCTCGAGCTCAGCATTCTATGCCTTGCATAGAAAGTTAACTATTTGTTCTCCGGGGCAGTTAAAAGGTTGGGAATCACTTGCAGTTGTCAGAATACAGCAAGACTTCATTAGAAGAAACATAATTACTAAGGTGAGTAATTTTTTTCTTTTAGTCCGAGACATGAAGAGAGGATCCAGTATTGATGATGCTTGGGCAAAGGTGGAAGTGTAGTGCTGTCTCCGAGTGTACATAGTTAAGGGTCAGAGCTGATATGAAGGTTTATTAACTTTAAACATAGGGTGGTGAGTACTTTATCCCAAATTCCTTTCAAATGAGAGCAAGTTAATAAAATGGGGGATACGTTGGTATTAGGTGCAATAGCTCTCCAACAAGTACCGTCTCCTCCCCACCAGCTGCCACAGTTGATCAGATCTGTAGAGTTTTTCCGCTATATATTATTATTTGAGTTTTGGTGATCAGGTAGGACCACTGAGACAATTACAGTCCCTTTTTCAGGGTCGACCCGGGGTCATAAATGGTACAGTAAAGCAGAACAGTTGTACAGAGTCAGTGCAATACAGAATCAAACTTGACATACATTGTACAGTGGATACAATAATGTATGGCTAGCCACGAATACAATATCTACATATCTATAAATTCTGTATACATCAGGACTAAACTATATATATACACAATTCATGTCAGATTTGAGCATGAAGAAAAAGGGAAGAGGAGGGCTGTCGATTATTAGTGACTGATTAGGGAGGGAGGGGAGGAGGGGTTGGTGATAACGAGCACTTTAAGTTTGAACAGTCCACTATCATGTTAAACTACTGGGCATAACACAGCTGTGGGAGAGGGAGAGTAGATCCTTCCAGTGTAATAATGTGGTTTTAAGAGCATTAACTAGAGTCAGGTTAATCTGTGGGATTACCACTGGATCTGTTTGACGGTCTTTAGATGGTGTTAGGCCTAAAACAACAATGCCGGAGTCAAACAGGAAGTCCAATCCAACTATGCGACTGACAGCCCATAGTATTTTTCTCCAGTATCCCTGCATGTGGCTCCGAGTCTGTGTACCTTTCTAATGCAACTGGATTTGTTGGTCACCATATCGTTTCGGCCGGCAGTATAGCCTAGAGGTTAGAGTAATGAGCTGTGAATGAGCTTGGTTCAGCAAACTTGGGTTCGATTCCCACAACATTCCCCTGCATACTGTGTGACTCTGAGCAAGTCACTTGATCAGCAGAAAGCTCCCAGGTTGCCTCTAAAAACAGGCACTTGTGCCTAGTGAGCCGTACTCGGTTAACAAAGGCTAACAAAGACTAAATACATTTTTCCACAAGAATGTTTTTTTTCCTAGCAAAAACATCAATATACCCATTTTTTTCTTTTCATCTCCTTTCATTCCTGAAGTAAGGTTCAGGATTTTGAAGTTTATAAAAGTTCCCCATTCCTGTGCTATGCCCGCCATGAAAAAATTAGATATCCATCAAAAACATGTGATAACGCCATGCTAATGCATCCAAAGTTTGATTCCAGTATGTACATACAACAGGTAACCTCAACAGAAGAGATTTTCAAAAAAGTGAGTGTGGTGGCAATCTTCAGTGCCGTGAGTTGGTTTGATTTTTCGGTCGTGATCTCTAGCAGATTGCTTCCTAGTTTTTATCTTGCGGCCCTTGACTTTCGTCAGATTACTACTCCTAATAATATCAAACACCATGACAAGATCACCTCTGATATGTCTTGTCTCAAGTTTCATCATAACCAAAGACTGGAGCCTGTCTCTTCCTATGACATTTCTGCCAGTCCCCAAATCATTTTAATTGCTTTCTCCTGGAGTCTCTCCAAAGTGGACGTATCATTATCCGGGATTGTCTACCAGAACTGAGAGCCATAAGCTAAGTCAGGTCTCACCAAGTTCCTATACAGAGGGACAACAATATCAGGGGTCCAGTAACAGTCTTGTGGAACTAAAGGAAACCACTGCTATGCTGGAAGGTGATGTAGTATGTTTATTAGCAAAAAGTGACGAGCAACACACACTCCCCTCAGAATGTTTTTGACAAGGCTTTGTCCTAAATATTTTGTCAGCCAGGTTTTTTTTTTTTTTGTTTATACTTGATTTTTACTGTAGACCATGATTTAGTAAGTGTCATGGACACTTTTGCAATGCAGCAACCCGCATGCTTGGGCTGATGTGTTGCAGAGGCGGCCTTGTAAGTATGCCTTCAGTTTATGGGCAAAATTTTGTCAGGACACTGGGTAAAATCAGGCACACTTTTTTGAGAAGTGCCATGGGATCCTGGGCATCTGCATGAACAACCACCAGAAGGGAACTTAGTTTAACGTCTCAGCCGAAGAACAGCACACCCGGACTGTAGCATCCCAGTAGTACTGAACTCGGGTGCCAGTGTTTCTGGTACGGACCCAATCCTGGAATAAAAGATGGAAACATAGAATGTGTCTGCAGAAATGGACCGGTGGGCTCATCTAGTCTTTCCTATGTTCCCTGCCTAACACTGTACCCTGGACTCTGTTTGATCACAGGTGTCCCTCCTCCCTTTGCCTGTTATGCCCATGTGCCTGTCCCGCACATGCTTGAAGCTCCCCACTGTTCTTGCCCCAACCACGTCCTCTCCAGGCAGGCAGGCACGCTGTTACAGGTATCCACCACCCTTTCTGTGAAGAAGTATTTCCTTACATCCCTCTTAACCCCCCCCACCACACCCCAGCTTCACTGCTTGCCCCCCTTTAATTCCGGTGCTCTTCTTGCTCTGAAAGACACCCCTCCTGTACTTAAACCCCCCTTGAGGTACTTACAGAGCTCAATCATGTCCCCTGTCACACCCCCGTGAGGTACTTGTAGATCTCAGTCATGTCCCCTTTCACTCTCCTGCCTTCAGAAGAGTACATGTTGAGCCCCTTCAGCCTCTTCTCGTATGGTTTCTCGTGCAAACCCCACGCCATTTTGGTAACCTTCCTCTGGACTGCTTCCCCTTTGTCAGTGTCCTTGGGAAGGTGCATCCTCCAGAACTGGACAGACCCAGTACTCCAGCCGGGGTCTCACTAGTGAACAGAACAATGGCAACACCACCTCCCTTCTCCTGCTAGAAATCTCCCTCCTTATGCACCCCAGCATCCAGCTAGCCATGCCTACTGCAATGCAGCACTCCCCTGCCGCCTTGAGAGCATCAGGTATGATTACCACAAGGTCCCTCTCTTGCTTGGTGATTGTAAGTACCTGGGCAAGGGCCTGGCTGCCTTTTCTGTTGATTATTCAGGTGGGCATTAAAGATTTTAAATAAAGTGCCTCCTCTTAGCAAATTCGCAGGTATTCCACTAACTTGCTTCTCTCTAATCCCCTGTGAATTTGCTAGCTGGGAAGCACTTTATTTAGGAAGCCAGTTTAGACGATGCACTCCATAAAAGACAAGCCACTACAGGCAATTCATTGTTGCAGGACCAAACTGAGGGGTTCCACCTTGGTGTCTGGTGGCTTAGTTTAATTCACATTAGAGCTCTGATGTGAAACTAAGAGACCCTGTTGTATCATGGAGACAAAGTAAGGAAATCGTAAATTTAGGCAGAAGGAAATCTGTAACTTCTTGAAGAGTTGCTGCTAGTCCCTTGTGAATGAGAAGTGCGCCTCCTGGATTTCAGTGTTTGCCGAAATGTGAAACCTGCGGCCTACCCGAGGGCTCAGTGGGTAGCGCGTTGCACCCCATACTGGCAACCCAGGGTTTGGGCACCTGTGGAAATTGGCTCAGTCAGCAGAAGGGCTGGGGCCCGCCCTGTCGTGGCAGCATGCGCACCCAGCTGAGGTGGGATTGACAGCAGGTTTCGCCAGCACAGCAACCCAGTAGTGGGCTGGAGAGCCTTTCTCCTCCACAGGATTTCACTGTGTGCATGGTCTGTCAGGGGTGCTGCTGGGCATCATGAGAGAGACTCGTGGGTGGAAATCCGGATGGAAACACGTCTGCCCTGCGGATCACTGTGTGGTATATTAGGGCCCTACACTGGCCCACTTACTCCTATGCTAGATGGTACTATGGCGAGGGAGGCAGGGACCTGTGCCGCACCCCAGCCTCACCACAGGGGCAGTCCATGGGGGACCTTGGAGCAGGGTCAGGAGGTGATGAGCTCGATACTTGTCTGTTTTTTTTTTTAAGGGGGATTGTCTGGTCAGGAGGCTCAACAAAGGGTAAAAAGGGGTAGGGGCTGGCAGTGTAGCCTAGAGATTAGAGTAACAAGCTGTGAATGAGCTTGGTACATCCAGCAGACAGACCTGGACTTGATTCCCACAACCTCCACTTGCATACTGTGCGACTCTGAGCAAGTCACCTAACCTCCCGGGTTGCCCCTGAAAACAGGCACCTGTGCCTAGTGGGCTTTACCAGGTTACCAAAGAATAAAATTAAAATAAATAGAAAATAAAAAGTGACAACTGTCTAAGGCAGTACATTCAGAGAGGAGTACTCCTTTAAAGGCCCTGGTTCAAATCATCAAAACATAGAATGTGACGCAGAGAAAGGCCATTCAGCCCCTCTAGTCTGCCCAACTATATCTAGTCCATGAGTAATGGCTCCATTCACCATACGCCCTTTTTCATATAGCAACCATATCTTTTACTGATCTTACTATTATGAGCTGACCCCGACTGTTCCTGATCCGCATTAATGACATTCCTGGATACATAAAACACTCCGCAATAAAACTATACATGGACGACACAGTCCTCATAGCAAGAGCCAGAGACGTCTTCTCCCAAATGGAGAAGGAACTCCAACTGGATTTTCATATGCTTATTTATTTTATTTTTTATTTATTTGTATTTCGGATGACACCTTTGAGCCGAGGGCTCTTTTACAAAGGTTCCACGTCAAGGCAATAAGGACAATAAGGTGCAAAACATAACATGATCATTACAATGCAACTTACACACACACACAAAAAAAAATGACAAGGTTACAATAATAGCAGCCAAAGGCATTGTCAAGGGATTGTGTTGCGAGTTAATTATACAGTACAAGTCATAGGCAGCTCAGTGAAGCTTTGTTAGGAGTCGATTAGTGGGAAAAGAGAAGGTAGAAGAGAAGATGGTATGGGAGAGAGGGAAGAAGGAGGAGGGGAGAAATAAGGCATTACGTTGGTTATGTGGTAGATGGGAAACAGCAAGGGAGGAGGAATGGGGGGAGATGAAAAGGAAGAGGAGACAGATTCATCCTATACTCAGTAATGGGGGGTAGGAGAGGAGGAGGAGCTGAGGCATAGAAACATAGAAGTTGACGGCAGATAAGGACTGCAAGGCCCATCCAGTCTGCCCATTTCTTTTTCTACCTTATAAATGTGCCATCGGCCTTTGCTCTGTCAGTGGTCTATCTATTCATACTCATCTGTATTGCTCCCTTATGCATATCCCATGCCTGTTTGAAGCCCTGCACTGTATTCATATGCGCACTTCCTAGGTAGGCTGTTCCATGCATCCACCACCCTTTCTGTGAAAAAGTATTTCCTCACATTCCCCTTAATAGCCTCCCTCTAATCTCATGCTGTGTCCTCTTGTCCTGCTAATTTTCTTATATTTAAACATGTTAGACTCTTTTCACCTTGTTAATGCCCTTAAGGTGTTTGAATGTCTCGATCATATCACCTCTCTCCCTCCTTTGCTCAAGGGTATACATATTGAGCTCTGTTAATCTGTCCTCATATGTCTTCTGATGCAGTCCCTGCACCATTTTGGTTGCCCTTCTCTGGACTGCCTCAATTTGGTTAATGTCCTTGTGAAGGTGTGGCCTCCAGTACTGCATGCAGTACTCCAGATGGGGCCTAACCAGTGTCTTGTAAAGAGGGATTATTACCTCTCTCTTATGACTTGTGATACCCCTACTTATACACCCTAACACCCCCTAGCCTTACGTACTGCTTTAGAGGTCTGCTTGGATGATTTCAGGTCATCAGTGATGATGATGCCCAAGTCTCTTTCTTCCTTTGTGACTGCCAGCAACTCCCCTCCCAGCCTATAGGTGGCTTCAGGGTTTCTGTTCCCTATGTGCATGATCTTGCACTTCTTTGCATTAAATCCCAGTTGCCACTCTTCTGACCATTTTGCTAGTTTATCCAGATCTCTTCTCATTCTGCCCACCCCATCTGGATCATCTACTCTGTTGCAGATCTTGGTGTCATCTGCAAACAGACAAGCCCTACCCTCTAGTCCATCTGCAAGGTCATTAATGAAGATATTGAGAGGACTGGCCCAGGACTGATCCTAAAGTACCCACTTGTGACTTGCATCTCTTCTGACTGTATACCATTTACCACCACTCGCTGTTTTCTGCCCGTCAACCAGTTTGCCACCCAGTTGACTAACTTCTGACCCACCCAAGCCTACCCAGCTTATTTATCAATCTTTTATGTGGAACAGTGTCAGAAGCTTTGCTGAAGTCAAGGTAGGCGACATCAACTGCTCCCCCTTGGTCCACCACTCTGGTTACCCAGTCAAAGAAATCTATGAGATTAGTTTGACAGGACCTTCCTTTTGTAAACCCATGCTGTCTTGGATCCTGTGCCCCTATGGATTCGAGGTGTTGCACTATCCTTTCCTTAAGGAGTGCCTCCATAATCTTGCCCACTACTGAGGTAAGACTGACTGGTCTGTAGTTCCCTGCCTCCTCCCTGCTACCACTTTTGTGGAGCGGGATCACATGAGCCCTTCTCCAGTCTTCTGGGACCTCTCCTGTGCTCAGAGACTCACTAAACAGTTCTGCTAATGGCTCTGCTAGTTCCACCCTTAGCTCCTTAAGTACCCTGGGATGTATGCCATCAGGTCCCATTGCCTTATCCACCCTGAGCTTAGCAAGCTCTTGTAGGACCCTTTCTTTTGTGAAGGGAGTAGTGCTCACCTCCCTCCCCACTGTGTCTATGGTGCTGAGCTGTGGGCCCTGCCCTACCTTCTCTTCAGTAAATACTGAGCAAAAGTATCTATTTAGGATAGATGCTTTTACATGGTCCTCCTCCTCACATGTCCCTTTTCTCCATTGAGCTTAGCAATACCCCCTCTGGACTTTCTCCTTTCACTAATGTATCTATAGAAAGTCTTGTCACCTTCTTTTACTATTGTGCTAGTGTTTCCTCAGTTTGGGACTTTGCCTGCCTTACTGCTTTCCCTGCTTCCCTTAGGGCAGTTTGGTATGCCTCCCTATCTTCATCCCGCTGTGTTCCCTTATATTTCCTGAAGGCCAGCCTTTTGGCTCTGACCTTTTCTGCTACTGTATTTGAGAACCAAAGTCGTTTCCTTCTTCTTTTGCACTTCCTTTTCTGTCTAACACAATGGGATGTTGCTTCAAGTATTGCATCCTTAATGCTTGCCCACTTTGCCTGTATCCCCTCACCTGTGTTTCTTTTTGCCAGGGCTAGCTTAACTCTGTTGGCCATCTTATCAAAGTCAGCTCCTCTGAAGTCCCATATTTTTGCCTTGGAATGGGATGATTTATATATAGTAGCCAAATTGAACCATACCATGTGATGGTCACTGGCCCCCAGGTGACCTTCTACCTGGAGATCTGTGATCCCTTCCCTGTTAGTCAGTACTAGATCTAGGATAGCCCTGTCTCTTGTGGGTTGTTGTACCAGTTGTTTGAGGCCCTCCCTCTGCAGGGAATCCACCATGTGTCTAGTTCTGGCAGATGTTCCTGCTGGTATTGACCAATCTGTATCCGGCATGTTGAAGTCTCCCATTATCAGAACCTCCCCTTTAGCTGTCATGTTTTGTATATCTTCTAACAGTAATGTGTCTGTGTCCTCCCCCTGGTCTGGGGGCCTGTAGACAACCCCAGTTCTTATGGCTGTCCCATTTCCTGTTTCCAGGGTGACACACAGTGAGGAGGGATGCTTGAGGGTAGAATGCCTGGAGGGAATTATAAGAATGGTTTGTCTCTACAGAGATAAGAACATAAGGGAAGCACGTAGTGAGAGTGACTCCCCAACACCGATATCCACCCCCCATGGTGACACAAACAGCTCACCCTCATCAACAGCGCCTGACAGACCACAGCAACATCCCCCACAGCGTCGACAGGTACAGGGTGTGGGGTCTGTGACTGGGCTATGGTCTGCCTGTGCTTCGTTGGTCATTTGCCGTGTTGCCTGTCCCTGCCATGCAACACTGACATGCCACCCATAGCGGTCGCATGCTGCTCGGGAACTGTCTGTAGCCAGACTGTGCTGTGGCGGGGTGCTCTTGGCGGTTCACTCGCAAGGGTGTTCGGCATTGCTGTGTGGCAGGTCATGGTGTTCTCCATCGGGATCTGCAGTGCCAGGCAGCGTGGTTCTGTCGGACTGGTGCGCATCGGGGTACTCTGCGTCGGTTCAGCTGTGTCGCTGTGGGGGGGGGGTGGTGTCGGAGCGGTTGCCGTCACTCTCACTACATGCTTCCTAACATAAGAAAATAGCCAGCAGGAGACCTCTTGGTTTATTGTGTCTGCTCGAGTTAGTAGTGATTGAATTCGGCCCCTAAGATGGTTCTCAATGGGGGGAAAAACCCAGTCTGCGGTCTTATATGAAAAAAGGTACAAATATTTAAGACACTTGCGAGCTAAAAATATAACTCCTAGATGGGTCCACCATCAAAGAAACAAAAGACTCCAGATACCTGGGAGTAGACATAGATACCTCAAGTTTCGAGAAACCTATTCAGTCTACTATTGAAAATGAATGCTAGACTGGGAGCCCGCCACCAAAATGCCTACGCCATACGAAAAAAAGGCAAGTTTGACCCGAGCCACCCAGCTGCTGCCCATTCTGGAATACGGAAGCAGGGCATACCAGCACACGAGTAACCAGCTGCTGGAGAAATTGGCTGCAACTTATCACAGAGTGGTGAGATTCATCCTTAGATGTCCATACGGCGCCCGCCATTGCACAATGCTCAAAACACCAAACTGGGATTTCCTCTGACTAAGAAGAGAGTAGTCCAGGGCACTCACGGTCTACAAAATCATCTCGGACATGATTACCTGATATCAGGGACTAGCAAACCATTTCCAAAATAACACATACGACATGCAAGATGTCAAAAAAACAGAGGCCTCTGTAACTCGGGTCTGAACCAACTACAGGAAAGTGAGCCTAGATTACATAATTCCCAAAACCTGGAATTCCTTGTCCCCAACATCCAGAGGGAGTAAATCTCTGGCAGAATTTGAAACTGCTCTACAGTCAGAACTCTCAGAGTCCCTCAACTGTTACTGAACTGAAGGTGCGGCCACCCTTCAGGGGCAAGACCCCTCCAAGCTGATAGAATTGGTATCTACCTGAAAGACCAAATGTAAATATTGTTTATACTGCCATTATAAACTGCTTTAAAGGGACACTGTCAACCCCCTTAGGTCTCAGTGTCCCTAGTTTAAAATACACATTTTATGATTGCCAACATTCTGTAAAGAGTGCAGATGTAGCTGGTAGTTTGATTTTGGCTCTTTTTTTTCTTTCTTTAAAAAAGTGAAAAACAGACTGCCCACCATACTGGTGTTACCGCACAAACACAGGTTTATTTACATTCCTTGATCAGCTCCAGCTGCATCTTTCCTGGACTTGGGAACACCCACAACACAGTCTAGCCCCTCATGATGCAGTGGGAGTTCAGTAGACTACTGCCTCATGAGTGAGTGCGCTGTTTGCATGAAGCATGCAGTAAGAGCAGATCCAGGATTGTAAACAAAACAAGGTTGTTTATAAATATTCATTAGCATGCATTTCAGTTCTACTAAACAATGAGACAGACAAAACAAACAGCAACATCAATGAATGTTGGAGAAGATAATAGTAAAAAATGTAGGTTTTATAAGTAAGCATTAATGTACAGAGGAGGGCTCTACGTGGATTAATGCCCTGCTTTTGGGGGTTGGCGCACGAGGCCGAGTGCTTCCAACCAACCAGCGGGCATTAATCCACTGGTAGAGCCAGACGCTGGAGGTGATTAATGCGCTTGTAACATGGCTAGCGCTGAACAATAGTGTGACTGTGTAGGAAGCATTCTGTTATAGACCTCTTAGACATCGACTCACTGCTGACATAAATGTCTCACGTGTACTTTACTCTGACCAGTAACACTTACTTATATTGCGCTTAGTACTTTGTTCGAAAAGGAACATGATTTGTTATTACTGTGCACTCAGTGAGTACTGTGCTTCACCGATTTATTTTAATATCGATGCGTGCAAAACTTTGGAAACTGAAATAGCATTGTACAGAACGCCCGTATTGTAAAAGATTCAGGAGCGCGGTGTCGCTCATTTGCATGTATTGCTACGTCTTCTCCCCCTCACTTCTTTCTCTACCTATCACCGCGGCGGTGCCGGCTATGTCTGCTGTCGGCACCCTGCTTGACTTCCTTAACGCTTTTTTCCTGCTAGTACTTTGTTCCCTGCTACTGCCATACTCATCGTCAACACACATAATTATTCATTGTACTCCACACAAGCAGAGAATCCTAACACAATTATCTATGTTTGTGTCTGGTACCTTATCGCTGTGCCATTTACGATCACTACTGGGTAGCCGATTACCTCGCTGTCTACCCTGTTTATTCCTGCCGCATTGCTGCACCATGTGGCTACTGCTGGTAGGGCGCTGTGGGCTCTACGCTGGGTTAATCACCGCTCGGTTTTCATCACATGATGCGTTTCCACCAATCTGCTTTCTCGATTTCACCATTTATTGTGCCATGTTACGACTAGCAATAATATGATGAAAAACAGGTTGACAGTGTCCCTTTAACCAGTATACATTGTATGCTTAGACTGTTAGTGTAACTGTTGTATCCAATCTAACACATCTTGCCTGTTTATACAGAAACTGTCACTCTTGTAACTAGTGCACTATACCTCAACACAGGACAACTTCTGAAATAGGACCATGGTGGCCCTAGCAGTTTTATCCTGTCAAAAAGTTTTTACTACTGCTACTACTTCTCAGATTGTGGTGCCTATCTCACCCCAGTTTCTATCCCTGCATTATCTTTTTTTTCCCATTAAGGTTTGTTTCCTCAGGCGCATCACAGGCGGCTTTCTCGGCGCCGTCACTGCCCCCCTTGCCCGGCGACTTGCCTCCCCAGTCTACCAAGAACCATATTCCCCATGGATTGCCCCTGAGGCAGGGCTGGGAAGGGGAGGGCCATCCTCCCCACACTCGGAGACCCAGCGTCCAGATTTGTGGGTCGGCAGACCAGCAGCAGCGCAGAGTGAGGGTGGGCTGGCAGGGCTTCATGGAGCCTATGACCACCCTTTTTTCCCCATTTTCTCCCCTTATGTCCTGGGGCCTCAGCAACACAGACGCGCATGCACATGGAGGCATGCATGCGTTTAGGAACTGGTGACCCCATCCACCCACCTGGCCTAGTGCCAACCCCCCATTTGTCTAGCGCTACCACCGAGCCTCCACTCAAGCTGGGAAGACCTTATTGCCACATTCCAGGAGAGGAGAGCTGCCTATCAGCTGCTCAGGCCTCTTTCTGCCCTCACCCCCCACCCCTGGCTGCCTGAGCTCATTCACAAACCCGGGTCGTCAGAGAAGTAAGGCGCTTGAAGCACGTCAGCCCTCAGTGCCACCAGGCCAGCATCCCTCCACTGTTTTTGCACATACAGTGTCTTTTGTCAATTTATTCTGTATGTCCAGCACTCTACTCTCTCTGTGCAAAAAGCTCTTTCGGACATCCCTCCTGAATGTTGTTCTAACCAGCTTCAAAGGATTTCCCCTTGTGTTGTGATTACATTGAAAGTGAAGAATTCATTCCTGTTAGCCGGCCCAGTGGTGCTGAGAGTTGAGGCACTGGATGCCATACCTTGCACCACATCAGCAGCCCATGTTCAGAGGTAAGCTCGGGCTGCGGGGGATTGGGAAATGGTTGTAGTGGCCGCTGGGTTACTCTCATCTCCCAGATTGGGGAGGCTAGTTTCCTTGCTCTCGGCTGACACCCAGTGGAGGCTGGATGTCAGACCAAGGGAGGTGTAGGGGACTGACGAATGTCGGGAGAGTGGAAGGAGCATGCGGCTTCCAGGAGTGCATGCATGCCTCCATGTACGCACGCTCACTTGTGCACCACTGTTCTGGGCAGGATGGGAGAAAAAATAGAAAATCCTGTATCTCCCAGTGGTTGATTGTGATGGCCCCCGATGCCCTCGAATCCAGCTCCTCGTCGATCCCCCGTGTGGGGGGGGGGGATGACGGGGTTGGGAAAGGAGGTGGGCCCAATGGTAGGTGTAGGTGGCTACGGTGCACAGATGGCACATAGAAAAAAAATCATTCCAATTTTTTTTTTTTTTTAATTGAATTGAATTTTGGTGACCGGATAAGTCCACTGAGACAATTGCAGTCCCTTTTTCAGGGTCGACCCGGGAGGGGTAGAAAACAAAGCAGTTAGGAATAGAAGTAAGTTATACAAGGTACAGGAGTAAGGTTGCTGTTAAATATGCAGTTCAAGGTACATAAACAAATGATACAAAGCACAGGCTAGGCAATATCAAATATAAACATTGTATACAACAGCCTCAAAACCTTACAGGCAGTCTGGTACAGAGTAAAAGTAACAGTGTGCTGAGGCTAGCTAGCAGGAAAGTTAAGCATTATGAACACAACGCATTTTATACAAAGTACAGGCTGGTATTTACATATATACAAATTATGCCAGATGGACATAGTTTCCATGCAGGGCAGTCTCACTGTTGAGGCTGCAACCTAATGAAAAGGAGGCAGGTGTAGGAAAAGAGATATTAGGTGAGACAGGAACAGGACGTTGAGGCAGAGAGTGAGGCATATAAGGTGGATTGGAATGAGGGGAGAGAGGAGCAGGATAAAACAGAGGGTGGGAGCGAGTTCCAATTGGAAATGGCAGCAAAGGAGAAAGACTTGCGGGCAGTGCAAGATGCATATTAGGCTGAGTTAGTAGGGGAAGTGAGGCAGATCTAAGGGAACGAGGAGCATGTCTCAGACGTATTAACTCACTGAGTCTGGGAGGGGTAAACTTGTGCACCAGTTTAAACAGGAGGCTAAGGGAAAGGTACCTTAACTTTGATGCATAGGGTAACCATCCTAGAGCGGAGAGGACGGAACAGTGGTGCTGACGGGAGCTAACCCCCAGAGCGAACCTATCCACCCTATGATAGGCCTTGGATAGTATAGACAGGGTCCCATGGAGATCTGTGTTTCTGTCATGTTCCCCCCATTGTCCCCCGCGTTCCAATTCAGACCCTCCAGAGGTTTGAAAATGTTTGAATCTTACAACGTTTTACAAACGACTTAGTAGCATAGAGTTTACATGTAATTAATACGCAAAAGAAGTCCATCACCCTGTTCTTGTCCAAACCAAGCTACTGTCTGTGCCAAAAAGGTGCAGTTTTGTTCAGAAGGGTCAAACTGATCTGATTCGGGTGGGGAGTTATGAACCTCTTCCCCGCTTTATTCTCACATGCTTTGTAGGGTGCAGTACTCCCCTGCTGCCCCCCCCCCAGCTCAAATTCTGCCTTTGCTGAGCAGTTTTCTTTGAGCTGTGATACAAACATGACTGGTGGACCAGCAGTCTGAGCAATCAGACTCCAGCAAGCTGTTCTCTGAGCTGATTAAGGAAGTTGCACCATTTGCTCGCAAGCTGCCTCCGCGTCTCCCGACAGGTAGCCACTTAGAGCTGCCGCGATTCAGGTGAAACTTATTACCAGCTGAATAACTATAATCAGCCTAATTCGGTGCAGTCTCTGAAGTGTAGCTAATTATATCAGGGCCTAACTGTGCAGACCCTTTTGCTTTGTCAAATAGTAATGACAACATATCCTTTCTGCTATGTACAGTGATCAGTAACGTAAACCAGCTCTCTGGGTTAGCCTTTTGTCTGCTCACAGCAATCCTCTTCAGGCCGTACCAATGATGTCACAATTCTTTTTCCTTCCTGCATAGCATAATGATGTAACAGTCCATTCCAAATCCCACACTGCTGATGTCACAATACATTTTTTTTTCTGCCCACTTCTTCTCCAACCTCTCCTATTTCTCTGGACCTGCCAGTCACCTCCCGATCCCTTGCACCCCCCTCCGATACGGTTACGTACCTCCATGGAACCTTGGATATGCCCCAGGTGGGGTCAGGTGGGGGTGGGGATTTTCACCCCGATCTGCTTATTTTCTTCAATGTGGTGCCATGCGCTGGAGAGGCAGAAACCCGGGATGTACCGCAACTGTCATCACGGAGGTGATGGGGCCATTTTCCTTGTTCCTCCCTGCCCCCTGGGGATGTTGCCTACATGAACATCAAGGTGGGCCCACACACACCTGTGCATGTGTCCACCCGCCGACATCAGCGACGCCCCTGCTCTCCCCTCAGCCCTCCAGCTGCACTACTCCTTGTGGTCATCCAAGTGGCAGTATCATGGCAGAGAACTGATGCCTCCCTCCCCGGAGGAGGAGAGCATCCTCTGGGGAGGCTCAGTCCTCCTTTTGGCTGGCCCCACTGACCCAAGTTCGTTCCTGAACTCAGGTGACTGGTGCTGTGAGCGCTACCATTGCGCCAACAGGCCAGCATACATCTTACTTTTTATGTAGAGTAATGATGTAACAGTGTGTCCCTCAGCTCACATTGATTATTTCATTATAGATGGTGGGAGTGTCCCCGACCAGTCACAGTGCTTCTTTCAGTTGCGCGTGAGGTACTTTTATTACCATTAGGGTATCTCATGCGCTGAGCCACTGTAACAGGCTTCTTGCTGACCACTTGCGCTGTCAGCGTTTTAAATTTTCATTTAAAGAAAGCTAGCAATAGCCGGCCTGGTGACGCAGAGGGTTGAGGTGCTAGACGCCTTACTTCGCGCTACACTAGCGACCTGGGTTTGGGAACCATCTCAGGTTGTCAGGGTGCCGGGGGAGCAGGATTGATCATGCCAGCTGGCAGCTCTCCTCTCGGTGGTTAGGGTGGGTTGTCACCCTGCCTTAGTTACGCTCCCACTGCGTGGAGGTCCAGTGGGTAGTATAGGGTGGAGAGGGGGCGCAAGTATTGGGAGGTGGAAGGGCTGAGCTGGTGCCGGGTGTGAGTGCGTGCCTCGACACGCCGCACGGCCATGTGCCGGGGGTTAGGGAGGAATCCAGAAAAAAAATGCATGTGTCCCATCGCTAGTTGGCTGGAGGAGACGACGGACCAAAATGCTAAATTTAAAAAAAAGCTGGCAATCAGTAATAATTTTATGGGTCCGTTTCAAGGTCCTCTTATGATCTTGTGTCGCTTCTTGGGACCACAGAACTGCTGACCTCTGGCTCGCAGTCCTCTGGTCGTAAGAATGTGCAAAGCTACTCTCTTATATCCGTAACAGGCCCTTCAACCGGTCCCATAAACTTACACAGTGTCTCTCTCACCCTGCAGCCTTATGGTGTAACGGTGCATGTGTCAGCCCACAGTGATGATGTCACAATGCATGTTCCTTCCTGCATAGTGAAATGATGTAATAGTGCATCCCTCAATGATGTCGCATTACATCTTTCTTCCTATGTAGACTTATGACGTAACAGTCCATTCCTCAGCGGACACTGATTATTTCATAATGTCTCTCTCTCTTCCTGTGCAGCCTTATGATGTAAGTATGTGTTCCACAGTCCACACTTGTGACGTCACACTGAGTCTTCCTTCCTGCTTACATTATTGATGCAGTGTTGCATAGAAACATAGAAAATGACTTCAGAAAAACAGCAACGGTCCATCCAGTCTGCCCGAGTTCCCAGTTTATCCCTGGGACCTACTCTTTCTCCAAGATCTTGGCTCTCCCCATCCCCCTATTCCACTCCTAGCTTCCGTCACTCCAAGCAGCCACTATACCCTTCATTCTGTCCCAGCCGTGCTCGAACCCCACAATAGCACTCACCACTTTGGCAGGCAGACTGCTCCATGACTCCACCACCCTTTCTATAAAGTAATACTTCTTCATGTCCCTCCCGAGTCTCCCTCCTGTCAGTTTCCACTCTTCTCCATGTGACCATGAACTGTTATTCAAGCTAAAGATTTTCCCGTAGTTCACCTTATAAATTCTTTTTAGAAATGTGAAGGTCTGAATCATATCTCCCTTCTGATCTACAGCAAGTACGTGTTCAATGCCTTGACGGGCTCCTCATAGAACCTACCCTGCTGGCCCTAAATCATTTTTGTTACCCTGCCCTGCACTGTCTCCAGCCTGTCTCTGTCCTTTCTGAGGTGAAGACTTCAGCCTTAGCTAGCTATACATTCCTTAGCCCACACTGATGATACCACAGTGCTTCTTTTTTTCCTGCATAGACCAAAGATGTAACTGTGCATTTCTCAGCCCACATTAATGATGTCACAGTGCATCTTCCTTCCTGGGTAGTCTAATAATATATCAGTACCATCTTTTTCGAGGTCCTCTCCCTCCATTGAGTCACATGTATAGAGCTGTGGCAGTGCGGAGGAGATTCTCACGAAGATTTACTGCTTCTGGTAAGTAGTTAAATGTTGCCAGTGGGATGATGGATGGCAGTGTCCTTTGGCCGTACGCGGCATGGATCCTCATGACTTGGAGTGGTGTGCTAGTGGTGAACAGGGTTGGGGATACTACCATGGTGGTGGGGTGTGTACCCCCCCCCCAGGCCTGAGGACTGGATGGGTGGCAACAGAGGAGAAAATGCTTGGAACAAAGGGCCTGCCCAGTGGTGCAGAGGCTTGAGCTACTGAGCGCCACTGGCAACCCAGTTCAGGAGCAGACCTGCTTGCCCAAGAAGAGAGGGATATGATGCTTGGTGCAATCCTGGCCCCTAGCAAATGCTGGGGGCCCAGCAGTCAGGGACTGTCAAATCTTGGTGGGGGAAGGAGGAGGAGTGCCGACCGCTGACATCCTGTGCACAGGAGTATGTGCAGGGCCATCTTGGGCAGCCAGGATGCTTCTGGAAACTAACTGCTCATGATGTCTTTCCTGGTGAAACATTTTCTAAATAAAAATAAAAACAATGTGCTCGGGGAGGAAAATGGAGCTCTGGCGGCTGCTAGATGACTTCCAGCCACTTGCAGACTCTGCACCCCATGAGCACCCAGGCCATGCTGCAGTTTTCGAAGGTAATTCCTGGTGGAACGCCAGGGTGATGGGGCTAGGGTGGCTGACATGATGGGAGGGCTGCTTGGATCTGGGAACAGAAGAAACTAACTGAAAAAAAAGAACGTTTCTAAGCAGCCCAGGGGAAGTTATACTTCCATCATACAAAAATGTATGAGCAGTCCCACCTGGAATACTGTCCAGCTCTAGTCATTTTCTGAGGAGGGCATGATTGAAATTGAGAGAGTGCAGAGCAGAGCCATAAAAATGATTGCAGGACACAAGAATAGGGGCCGTGAGGACTGATTAGAGAATCTGGGAGCGTACACTCTGGAAGGATGAGAGTGGATATGATAACAGTCTTTAAAATATTACAAGGGGATTATAAAACTAGAAACCAGTGAATTCAGGGAGCAGGTCAAACTTAGGAGAACAAACTGGAGCAATTTGAGATTGGATTTTAGCCAAACAACTTGACAATTATACTCCTTTCCTAAAAAGGTAGTGCAGTTGTGGAACTAATGTCCATAAGGGAAGTGCGTGTTCTGGGGAATATTAGTGAATTCAAAAGCAGACTTAATGGCCTACTCAGTCTGTCTGTGTTTTGTGAGGTTTACTGTCACACTGTGTTAGAGCCATGATTCCAAAATGCAGAAAAACGTCAGAGGCCAAATGACAAGTACTAGTAATACCACACATGGGAAACCCTCTGTTTAGAGTGGTAATAACACACATGAAATCCTGTTTAGATTGGAGTATCACACACAACATCCCCTCTGTAGAGATCGGTAATATCACACATGGGATCCCCTCTGTTTAGATTAGTAATATCACAGACGGGATCCCATCTTTTTAGATTGGTAATATGACACACAAGATCGCCTCTGTTTAGATTGCTAGTATCACACATGGGATCCCTTCCGTTCAAATTGGTAATATCCTACATGGGATCCCCTTTGTTTAGATCAGCAGTATCCCACATGGGATCCTATCTGTTTAGATTGGTAATATCACACACGGGATCCCCTCTGTTTAGATCAGCAATATCCCACATGGGATCCCATCTGTTTAGAGCGGTAATATCACACACGGGATCCCCTCTGTTAAGTTAGGTAATATCACACGTGGGATCCCCTATGTTTAGACTAGTAATACACACAGGATCCCCCCTGTTTAGATCCCCTAAGTTACATTCGGTAATATCACTTGTGGGATCCCCTCTCTTTAGACTGGTAATATCACACACAGGATCCCATCTGTTTAGATCAGTAATACCACATTAGATCAGTAATCTCACACACAGTATCCCCCTCTGATTAGCTTGGTAATAACATATCACACACTGAATCTCCTGTTTACATACATGATCAATATATTCAATTCAATTCAGCTTTATTTTTGAAATGGCGCTATTCCAAATGATCACAGCACCTGTACACTAAAATTCAATAAGTAGATACTCCGTCATAAAATCAGCAGAACATAAACCAGTTTTAATAATTACAATCAGGGAAGGCAAGTTCAAACAAATAAGTTTTTAAAGCAGTTTTAAAGCATTCCACAGTCAGGCACTCTTGTATACTCTTGTATGAGGTAGAGAATTCCACAGGGTAGGGGCCACGAACTCAAAAGCACGAGCCCCAGATGTCTTGAACCTCTCATAATCCCTCGTCGGCAGAGCGGTCAGATGGGGTAGTAGGGATGAAGGAGCTCTTGCAGGTAACACTGATGGAGAATATATATATATATATATATATATATATATATACATATGCATGTGCAGGTGTGTGTGTGTGTGTGTGTTATAATATAAACCCTGAGAGTGAAGCTCACGGGGTTTATGAAATTATCACACACCAAGGGTGTGTGAAAAATCCTCATAAAACAAACTTTGCACAGGCATTATTTTTTATAAGAACTGCTGCAAAGTTTCAATGGAGAGAAGAACTGTAAGCTCTATTTGTGTGAGCGAGCGTGTCCCTGAGCAGCTGTCTCACTCGCACAAATACAGTGAAGTGAGAGGGTGAGGAGGAAGACACCGTAATAACCCGCTATCGAGTTGTTATGGAATTCATTAGGAAGGGGTGAAGGTGATCCTGCCAGGGGATTCCATGACCAGGGGCATCCAGTGGGAGGGAAGGGGAAAAGGCAGCCTGATCAGAGCTAAATGTATCCCTGGCCTATCCGTTCACAAGGCCAAATTCCAGCTATATTCGTTAGCATTGGAATGCAGGGGAACCCCAGATTTCCTAGTACATCTGGGCACAAACGATTTGGAAGGGAACAGCAATCTGGAAATCCAGGTGAGGTTTCAGGAACTGGCCAGAGTCTGCCATTCTATAGGACGTTCAGTTTCCCTCTCAGAAATCCTGCCAGTACCTAGGGTATCCGGGGAGACCAAGCACAAACTCAGAGATGTGAACCAGTGGCTCAGGGACTGGTGCAGGGCAGAAGGATGTGGGGGACTGGGGGGACACATGGTATGATAAGGGGTTATATCCTAGGGATAGGATACAACTTAACCTAGAGGGAAAGGAGATCTGAAAACTGAAACTCGCTGAATTCGTAAAGGGCGGAGGGATTAGTGAAGGAATGGAATCAGGAGGGCTGCCCGAAGTCCCAGGTCTAGGGCAGCAAATGAGGGCAGGAGACTGTGATGTACACAAAGCAAGAGCTGCGCAGGAAAGGGCAAATAGAGAGTGCGCAGGGCCGAGTCAGTTGGGTAGGGATGGGGTGGAGGACGGTCCTGATAAACACCAGAAGTATGGGCAACAAAATGCCTGAGCTCCAGGCGATGCTGGCAGAGGGATCAGCTGATGTGGTAGCGATTATTGAAACATGGGCCACCTAGAAGAATGGTTGGGACTTAAACTTGGAGGGCTACACAATATTCAGGAGGGATAGACGAGGGTAGAGGAGGAGGAGGAGGTGTAGCACTGATAGTCAAGAATGGCACAATGGTTAGTGGAGTGGAGGAGGCAGACAGGGGAGTGGAAGCGATATGGGTAACCCTGCAATCGGGGGGCAGGCAAAAGACCGAAAGTAGGGGTGGTGTACAGACCCCCCACATTGGATGAGGACCTGGAGGGAAAATGGGTTGAGAACATCAAGGGGCACTGTGACGTTGGAAAGGGTAGGGTGGTGGCCATGGGGGACCTAAATATGCCGGGGGCAGACTGGGACACCGTGACATCAGCGGTGGCCGGGAGCAGAGGCTGATGGATGTGTTTCAGGATGCCTTTCTGGTTCAACAGGTGGGTAACCTACTGGGGGGGGGGGATACTGGACGTTGTCCTTGCAGACAGCGACCAGATAAGGGGTCTGGAGGTGTGTAGCCCGCTGGCAGGAGGAGACCATGCCACGGTCTGGTTTCTGCTGTGTCTGAGGGCGAGGGCAACCACTCAAACACAGCAGTAGTGGACTTCAGGGGGGCAGACTTCGTGGGCATGGGCAGGATTCTAAGGGGGAGCTTGGACAAGATTAGGCCAGACATGGATGTTGGTAGCTTGTGGGAGACCATTAAAAAAAGAGTACAGGAGGCTACTAGCTCACGTACAAGGGTAAGGCATAAAAATGGTAGGGCCAACAAGCTGTGCTGGTGGACCAGGGAGGTGCAAGAGGTGGTGAAGGATAAGAAAGCTGCCTAAACACGTTTTAAGTGCTCCAGGGGGACCGGAGAGAGGTGAGTACGAGTTGACAGCTAGAATGGTCACAAGAGTGGTGAGGGGAGCCAAGGTGAGGATGGAGCAAAACCTGGCTAGGGATATCTGAAGGGGTAAAAAGGGATTTTATAGATACATAGGGGAAAAGAGAAAAGGGAGAGCACAGACCTCCAGGATTAGGACTGGGGAGGGATGGGCTCAGGAGGCGGGGGAGCAGGCAGAGGTACTAAACAAGTACTTTGCCTCGGTATTTATGGAAGGAGACATTGGATCCATTCAACCGGAAAGGGGGGACAGCTGAGAGAGAGGACAGATGGAGATAAGAGGACCAGAAGAGGCTGGGGCACTGGGTGGACCAGGCCTAGAAGGGGATGGGTGCTTTGTTGAGGGGGGGTTAAGGAGGGAGAAATCACAGAGGACAGCGTGAGGGAGGCCCTACGGGCGCCGAAAACTGACAAGGCACTGGGACCGGATGGGCTGCATCCAAGAGTTCTGAAGGAACTGGTGGACGAACTAGCAGCTCCACTAGCTGCGCTTTTTAACGCCTCTCTGCAAACAGGGTGGGTGCTTCAGGATTGGAGGGTGGCTCATGTGGTGCCTATCCACAAAAGGGGGATCTAGGGAGGAGATGGGAAATTACAGGCCTGTCAGCCTAACATCGGTGGTAGGCAAACTAATGGAGGGCTTCATCAAGGGGAAGCTCGGGAGGAGGCAGTTGGAAAGGCTGGGGCACATGGATGACAAACAGTATGGTTTCGTCCCAGGGAGATCATGCCAGACCAACCTCATAGATTTTTACAACTGGGTGACGGGGACCCTGGACCGACAAAGACCGTTGGACATCCTGTATCTGGATTTCAGTAAGGCGTTTGACTCAGTACCCCACATCAGGTTGTTGACAAAGTTGGGAGGGATGGGGGTGGGAAGACAGTTGCTTAGATGGGTAGAAAACTGGCTTACAGATAGAACACAGAGGGTAGTGGTTGGTGGGACAGTCTCCTCCCCTAGGAAGGTCTTCAGTGGGGTTCCCCAAGGTTCAGTACTGGGGCCACTCCTGTTCAGTGCCTATGTCTCCAATATAGGGAGGGGAGTTAGGAGTAGGATGAGCCTCTTCGCGGATGACTCAAAACTGGGAGCACTGGCTGATGGGGAGGAAGCGAGAGAGACAGTCCAGAGGGATCTGGATACCCTGGAGGGTTGGTCAAGAAGGTGGGGGCTGAGGTTTAATCTGGGGAAGTGTAGGGTGTTGCATCTGGGGGTCAGAAACCCAAGTCATGTATACACCTTGGGAGGGGTCTCACTGCAAACCACATCGAGTGAAAGGGACCTGGGGGTGGTGGTAGACACCAGAATGAACAACACTGAAAACTGCAGAAGATCGGTGGCAAAGGCAAACAGGATACTGGGCTGCATAGCACAGGGAATAACGTCCAGGAGAAGCGAGGTGATCCTGCCTCTGTATAATGCCTTGGTCAGGCCGCATCTTGAGTATTGCGTACAGTTCTGGATCCCTCACCTTAGGGAGGACACAGCATTGTTGGAGAGGGTTCAGAGGAGGGCAGCCAGGATGATCCGGGGCATGAATGAAAGGACCTATGAGGAAAGGCTGGAAGTCCTTGGGCTGTACTCCCGGGGGGGGACATGATTGAGGTATTCAGATATGTGAAGGGATTAACAGGGGCAGAGCAAAAGAAATGTTCAGGCTAAAAGGGGCACAACCCGGGGGGACCTACAGGGAAGCGTGAAGGCATTACGTCACTGAGAGGGTGGTGGAGCCATGGAATGCATTGCCCGGGAGTCTAGTTGAGCAGGGCACAGTGGAGGGCTTCAAGAGGGGGTGGGACCGATGCATGGGTGTACTGAAGCCAAAGTTGGCCCTCTCGGAGCCGGGGGAGGAGGAGGAGCTAGCACCCAGTAGGGGCTGGCTACCGAGCAGACATGAAAGACCTATTCTGCTGGCTTTTAGTATGTTAGTATTATAGTGGGTTTTTTTTGTTTTGTTTTGTTTCGCTTCTCCTCAGAATCCAGCTTGCTCTCTTGGGCCCTCTCCCTTCGCCCCATCCCCTGAGACTTGCCTCCTTCCACCAGAGTTTCACCCTGGATTGCCCCCCAGGGCAGAATTGCTGGGAGAGTCCCCTTTTAACTTCTGAACAGTGCCACAGAGTTGGGCTGGTGGCGGAGTGCCTCGGTAGCTTTGTGGGGCATTTGGAGGGGACGGGGCATCATCCTGTCTCAGCTGGAGTCCTGTTTTTCCTTGTTTCTGCTGGAAGGTGTCGCTTCCATATCTGGCACATCTCCTGGAACCACTAAGCCTTGGCTGTGATGGCCCCTGGCCTCCACCAGGGGTCAGCCAAGTGCCCCCCCCAGAGCAGTCCGCTGGACGCTCAGTCCTCCTTCCCCCGGCCAGCTGCCAATGGCCCAAGATCGCACCCGATCCAAGATCACCAGCATGGCAGCAGGTAAGCCGTGATGCTTCAGCCTTGCGCGCCACTGGGCTAACTTATAGTGTTTTTTATCAGGACTGGTAAATCAGTCATTACAGGGGATGACCTGACCAGTTGTTATATATAGAATAATGTACGGGCAACTGCGTGATGCAAGGTGTTTTTTACTTATCCGAGGTTTGTGTTGCTACAGAAACGTGAGCAGATTATTTTCTTCATTATTCTCATGTGTTTTTGAGCACTTGTCATCCCGTACTGTCAGGAAGCCTCTGTTTTATGCAAGTTTATTTTAGTCCCAAGAAACACTGTGTCAAACAACGGGTGTTCAAATAAAAATTAAAAAAGTCAAGAATATAGATGACCTGGGAAGCCACATGAAAGGAAGCGCTCTTTTTATTATTTCAGTATCAAAGAATGTTTTAAAGCAGAGTCATAACGGGAAAAAATATGTAAGCGGTAAGCTGAAAAGGAAGAAAAAAGTATGGGTTAGAATTTTCACTGTAGCATGAACTGCTGCTTTAAAACCCCCTGTGTGTGGATCCCCACTAACATGCTAAAAGCCAGCAGAATAGGTCAAGTGGTCTGTCTTGTCTGCTAGAAAGCCAGCAACCTAATGTCTGCTTGCCTTACACCCCCCCAGCCCCAAGAGGGTCTTCATTTAATTCACTTTCCCCTTGTACCTGTCCCACCCCTTCTTGAAGCCCTCCACTGTACCCAGCCTCCCAGGCAGCGCATTCCATGGCTCCACCACCCTCTCAGTGAAAAAATGCTTCCTATACTCCCTCCTGTAATTTCCCCCCTCCAGCTTCCACTCATGGCCCCTGGTTGCTCCCCCTTCTTTAACCTAAACAGCTCCTTGGTTCCACTTCTGGTTATTCCTTTTACATACTTGAAAACCTCTATCATGTCTCCCCTATCCCTCCTCTCCTCCAGTGAGTAAAGCCCAAGCTCTTTCAGTCTCTTCTGATAAGGCCTCCCCTCCATGCCCTGAATCATCCTGGTCGCTGTCCTCTGAACCCGCTCCAGCAGCACTATATCCTTCTTCAGATGAGGTCTCCAAAACTGTACACAGTACTCAAGCTTCGGGCCTGATCAAGGCACTGTTGTACTGTTCATTATAGGTGTGCCAACCAGTGACATTTTTGGTTCCAGCTACCAATGTGGATATCGCCACGTGCTGTTTACCACTTCCATAAGAACTGATCACATTGAGCTATGCCATCATCCCCAGTGGAGCAGCCCATTCAAGCGGCGTCGGCGTCAGGAGCCAGTGACTGTAGGTGATGATGCCATTGGTTGGAACAGGTGGAAGTGGGCAGTAGGGGACTATACATAGAGGGTTTTGTTTCTGCCCCTTCTACTGTGACTGGCCCTACCCCATCACCCACCATCTCTGGGACTCACCCCACCTCCTTTGGCCCATGGGGTTTACCTCTGCTGCGGGGCTCTTAAGTCAGCAGGGGTTTGCCCCAGTGCCCCTCAGGAAAGTCAGCCTGCTAGTGCAGTAGTAGAACAATACTGCTTGTGATGCCATTGACCCAGGTTCGGAAAAGAGCCTAGTCGTTGGAGGGCCAGCCTAGGAGAGGTGAGACAAGTGTCCCAGCGGACATTCTCCGCCTCAGGGAGGGAGGGAGTTTGGTCTCTGCTGTATTACTGCCACTGGGGTGACCACAGGAGGTGTAGCTGGAGCTGAGGATCAGGCCGGGAGGGCGCTGATATGCAATGCATCCAGTCATGTGCATCAGGAACTCATCTCCGCATTCTAGGGGCTGGAACAGCAGAAAAAAGGAAAAACCTCAGATCATTGCAGGAGGACATTTGCCCCTCACTGCAGGCCCCTCGCTGCCGACCGTGGCGCTATCTCCGGCGTACACTGACCAAGTCTTTGTCGGGGGCTGGGGTCCACCCCTGACAGCCCCACCTAAGGGGGAAAGCCAGGGTGGAAATGGAGAGAGGTACGTCCTGGGGAAAGCAGGTAAGAGGGCTAGGACAGTGGTGGGCCAGTCAGGAAATGGTGAAATAAAGCACATTAACTAAAAAAAAAAAAAAAATTTGGAAGCTGGGTGCTACAGTCGGCAGTACAGAGTCTCTGGAGTGAGCTTTCCTTCATTCTGCTCTGTGGGAATGCTGTTCTGGTTGCTTCCACCCCCATGTGCCATTGTAACACAAGAACTTCATGAGGACTGAAGCATGCGCACAATGACGCAGCGCCCTCAAGCCTGACAGATTGCCAGCCCCCCATCTCTGCCAGTGCCGCACTTCCACCCATGGTTGCCAAGGTGGCGAAATTGCTGTGGAGGTAGCGGCCCTTCCTCTGCAAATGAGAGCATCCACTGGAATGCACTCCCCCACCAGGCCTTGGTGACCCTGGATCATTCCTGAACCTAGGTTTCTGCCATCGTGTGTAGTAGTGCTACCACTGCGCCTACAGGCCAGCGAACAGATATGAATTCAAATAAATTATACAATGGCTTCAGAAATCCTGCAACCTCATTAGCTGACTGGCACCTTTTACCTGTGTTAAATCATGGCATTACCAATGGGAAAAGGTGCCAGTCAGCCGCATATCCCAAGAGAATGAATCTGACCCCAAAAAGGAAAACCTTCAAGCTGCCATCTTCTTTTCCCTGCTAACCCACTATCCTATCACAAGCGCAGCACCAGTTCGTGTATGCAACCCACCATCCCTGTTCGTCTAAAGAAGTTTGAGGAGTCCTGAATATAAAAAAAAAGCACAGCTCAGACTCTCCTTTTCAGAGATTCCTTTGCTTGCGAGAGTTCCTGCCGTACTCTTCCCCCCAACCCCCGGCAACACTGCTCCTCAATCCCACCATGGACTGCGTGGTGGTGGGAGGGTCCTGAAGGAGAGGGAGATTTGCTGCCATTGGGAGTTTCTGCGCCTACACACCTGGCCGCTGCTGCAAACTCAGGGCTTACCATAGTGAATTTCTGTACCGACTGTCTCCTGATTATCCTCACTCTCTGGTCCCAGCGCTTTCAAACAGAGGACAGGAAGAGCGCTCTCAGCAGAGCTCCGTAGTTTAGTTGTAGGCCTGTTGCTGATCAACACCTTGTCTCCTTGGACCTCTGCAGCATTCTGGAGACCGAGACAGAAGACATACAAAAAAAAAATGTCTTGAAGTGTCTTGGTTTTATAAACGGCAGTGCTTGCACTGTAGTTCAAAGTGCATGGATCTTTAGATTGACTGATATCTTCAACAGTGCAGGGAAGAAAAGACGTGCTATGTTGGTGGTGAGGAGCATGAAGCGGCTTAAAGGGGGAAAATTAATAATACTTTGTGTGTGTGTGTGTGTTTGTGAGGGGTATCTTGGGGAGGGGGTGGGGGAGGCAGACGACTCTCAGCAGTGTGAGGGGGGCATTTAACATGAGGACTAGTCTAGACAAAGCTGACAGTGGGAGAACCAGACTATTTTTTTGTGCCGTAAGGATAAAGTAAAATAAAAAAACATCTAAAATGCCAAAAATGTGTATTTATCTTTATTTCTTTTATGCAAAAAGTGAAGGGAGACATTGTATAATTGCAATAAACCACTCCAGTATGTGGGTTATGGTGGTATTTACCCACGCCTGACGAGGTTTGGTCACTCGGCCTGTGGCCTCATGACTGAACCACGCCAGGCGAGGGTAAATTCCAGCATAACCCACACCCTGTTGTGGTTTCTTGCTTAATAAATATATGTATATGTATATATATATATATAAAATTAGTTTTTGTTGACTGGGAAAGGGGGGAGGGGTGGTAGATACAGATGGAAACCAAGTGAAATTGAACCAGATTAAGCTGCTGGTAGTATTTTTGGCTGAACCAGGGGATATCTGACCAAGCCGTAGGGGAAATTACCCTACTCTTTTCGAGACGTGCCATGGGATCTTTAACATCCACCTAAACAACAGCCAGACCAGGACCTCAGCTTAACGTCTCATCCGAAATATGGCACCTCAGGTGTGCAGCACCCCCCTTCCTGCTGCACTACAATGTCAGTATTGAAATTTAACCAAGTTCCTGGTGTGGGGATAGAACCCCTCAATCTTCCGATCTTCCAGCCTGAAAGGCGAGTGTACAACCTGTTGAGCCACTGACACTACATGTTTATCTGTAGAAAAAAACAAAACAATTGGGGGTAATGTGCTTCAACCAGAAGGCGACACTCTCTGCTACCAGCTGTTCATAAACTGTTAAGTCACTATGTGTTTTGCTCCTTCATTTTCAATTTTTCAGAGTGAAAGGCACACTGAACAGGGATAGCTCCTTTCCAGGTGTATCCAATAGCGGGAGGATTACATGAACCTGTCTTATTGACGGGGGAATGCTGCCCAGGACACTGGAGAAGAATCCCTACTCTTGTGTTAAGTGCCATGGGATATTTAGCTTCCTCCTGGACAGCCATACCAGATGGGCAGGCAGAACGGACCTGTGTGTGTCCTCTCATGTGAAGGATGGGGACGTTGGGAGGCCACGTGCACAAAAGCCCCAGTCTGTTTCCTTTGCTATCAGGTCTTGCTAGTGCTATACCCCCCCCCAAATCATAGACCGATGCTGTCACAGCACAGAGATAGACAGTTTCAACCACCACTGTGACTACTCAGGGAGATTTGTGCTATGGCTGTTCTCAGTCTTGTATGGTAATTAAAAAAAAAAAAAAATTATTAGCGGTTCAGACCCATCTTGTTGAGCTCGCCAGTGAGGGATGTTATTGTGCAGCTTTCACAGCAGGGGATGGTGAGACCATAACCTCTTGAGAGGCTCTCCAGACGCCGCAGGCAAACCACTAATATTTTATGATTGGTTGTTTACAGCAAGAGAATGTGGCCAGTGGAGATTCTTTTTCTTTCCTCTCTCTCTCTTTTTTTTTTTTTTTAAGCCAGGTAAAATCTAAGTGATTGGAATGTTTCATGAAGTAGAGGCTGCAGTGATTTGCGTGAAGGCAGCTTATTGTTGCCAGTGTTATAATTTCCTGGAAGCTGTGGTTTTTTCCTTCGTTGATAATGGGTGATAAGGGTGGGCTAAGGAAAGGGGTGGGAGTTCTGGTTGCCTGAGCAGTAATGAGCTTTCTGGAAGAGTAGTCTGTCTTCTGTTTTGTAGAGAGTCGGGGACTGGCAGCAGAACCTAAATGAGAGGCAAGTGGAAGGCTAGGTGAAAGGGGGTAGACTGTTGGAAATACAGCAATCTGATTGACTGACTATGCACATTTGATTGACTGACTGCATTCTGAATGGGTTATGTTGATGATTAGAACCACTCCTATGCAATAAAACAATCAGAATTGAAAGCAGCAGGAAATTCAGCAAAACATTTGACCCTTCTTTTTTCCCCTGTAAAAGATTCCAGACATCTTCCAGGTTCATTTGCTGGAAAATGTTCTATTCCTGTTAGAATTTAAGTTTTTGTTTTTTTTTAACGTTTTTAATTATTTTTTTTCTCAAGAAAAAAGATATCTGTCTTACTTGTCTTAGAAATTGCATTGTGAATCTGCACTGGGGACCTGTGTAATATGTTTTTTACTGTATCTACACAAGAGCAGCTTGACATGGGGTAACCTTACGGCTGGTGTAAGCTACGAGTGACGTGCCCGAGGTCAGACTGCTGAAATGTAGATAAATATTGTATCGCGCATGGTTTACGTATGTTCGTTTTAAAGTTATTTGCATTTATTTGTCGAAAAAAGTGAAAAACAATTGTATTTTTGGTTATTTTTAGCGGATTATAAAAAAAAAAATCTAAAAGGTATCTATAAATAAAACACCTCATTTTGTAGATATTTTTGTGCTGAACACCTTTTGTGTTCACGGTACCATTCTATCATTTTTCGTTTTAAAGTTGGTACCAGGTCATTATAGCGCAGATGAAACTGTGTGTGGAATACCACGCATGGAATAGCGCGAATGGCTGTACAGCATGCAATAAGAATCGCTGCCCCTGTCTCTGTACGATGATGTGCCGTAATGTATAGGACGCTGCTGGGGTGGTGCCTGGCTGCGCTGCTTCCATGGTGGAATGGCTAGAGCAGCTGCATCCGGTGGCATCAGGGACCTGGGGCCGTGGTTTGGTTCTTCCCAGGTCCCAATGTATTGTGGCTTTTTTTAAAAAAAAACAAAACAACAAAAAAAAAACAGGTTTCCCCACTTCAGGTATTTGTTTTACCCCGAAGTTGATTATAATAAGTCCAGGGGGGTGTGGGGTCCCCCCTGCAAAAACAAAGATTTTGCTCTGGTGTGTGTGCATTTCTATATTGGGCGACGTCTTGTGCCGACCTTAATTTGCTGCACGCTTATTTGCATGCAACTTTGTTGATGTGCGCAGTTTTGTCTGCGACATTATGACCCCGTGCCTTTAAAGTTATTTACATTTGAATATGGTTAGTACTGCTACTGAGGCTGAACATTATAATCTAAAGCTGAGTGAGTTAAGTAATAAGCCACGAGAGGCTGTGGGTTATCGGGGGATTTACCACGTTTGGGGTGGTGCGCCTCGTGGGTAAATCCGCCTCAGCGTGAGTAAATCCCCAATTAACCCAGATCCCAGAGTGGCTTATTGCGATTATACCAAGTACTGCTTTTTTATTATTCAAAAAAAAGGCAGTACTTGGTATAATGCTTAATAAGTCAGTCACTATTACAGCACTGTTTTTATTTTGTTTGGTTTTTACTGTTATACGGAACTGCTCTTTTGCGGTCTCCGCTTAGCGGGGAAACAAGGTGGCGGTTGGAGTTTCGTGATTTCGGCCTCAGATTTTTTTTCAAAGATGCAACTGGCTGTCACGTTTTGCGGTGATTATCAGTAGATAATCAACGGAGGTAAGGTGCCAGCCTGCCCATCTCATTGGTCAGTGTCCGAGGTCCATGGTATAATTAAGACTACACCATAACATAGCAGTACAAGGGAAGATACCTCTATGACAGAATGCATCAAGAAAATGTATCGATACCATTTCATGTTCAGAGACATCACTTATCTTGCCAGTTATCTCAAAACATCTGTTGTATAAAAAGTATATATTTATGCAGTATGCATGGACACAAATCCAGCGTCATAAAAAAATTTTTTTTTGCATATGTGTGATAAATTTTAGAACCTGGATTTTACCACACGTATGTTGGATAAACACTGCCTGTAGGTCATCCCCTCCTCAAAAAAAAAAGACAGTCTGTTGTGTTAACAGTATATGCATTTGGGACCTGTGTGATCCATTATTTGTACTCAATCCGTTTGACCTCTGGCACATCATTCATGGCAGTACGCCACTTGTGGGGTTACCTGAGGTCAACCTGCTCTTGTGAAGATAAGTAATATACACCGCACTAGTGGAGAACAAATTGCGTAAATATAAATCATGTTATTTTAAGATAAATATTTTCACTTAGAACACCATTTATTTAATTTAGAACATGTTATTTCCACTTAGAATCAGGAGATAGAACATAGAGAATTTACAATGGAAAGAAAGGCAGTTTTAAGGTAAAACACCAGCGAAAACATTATAGCTGGTGTGATATGTATCAAATACATAAAAGGTTGCAGTGGAATAACACATTTATCTCAACATATGAGTGGTAAAGTATCACACAGGTCCCCACTGCATATCTCCTATTTCAAACACCATGAAGTCTTGCTATATTAGGACCATTGCAGTCATTCCCCACACTTGAACTGCCCCGGAGAGGAAACGGTTAACTCCAGAGTGATCTGGAGTTCCACAGCGCGAGGGCGCTGTTCAAAGCTCTATCTGGCTAGTTTCAAATGAAACTGTCAGATTCTTTACTCCCTTCACTGAACAGTCGCTCGGAATCAGCTCCTTCAGCTTCGGTTCATTTCTCGGTTCAAGCGGTATTTTGGTTCATTGGAACTGGCAAAAGTATTTATTTTACGCATTTTAGGTTAAAAGCTCTATCTGGTAAACCGTAAGTACAGAAATTAAGTCTGTGTGGAAATTCATTATCGGTTCGGTTTTGAACCGATCGCTTATTAAAATATATGTATCAAACTGTTTGGTTGGGCTTTTAGAGTGGGTTCCGGTTCTTATCGGTTCTAAAAAAACTAACTTTTATTTGGGGTTTTTCAAATACCGTGACACGGTTAGGAACCGATAAGGGTGTCTTGCCTGGCACTGCCATCTAAAGGGCAAGTTTTTGGTTAGGGCTGGCATTATGTCTGAGAAACCCAAAAGAAAACCGGCCCATTGGTTTCAACACTGTGATGTTCGTGGGGAAGCCTTTGCCAAGGCTGACCCACACACCACTTGTGTTTATTGTCTGGGGCTGACCACCTCCCCTGTCAGACTGCCAGGTGTGTAAAATTTCCCTGCAGCCACCCTGGAAAGAGATTGGGCGGCTCAGGGGCGGAGAGCCAAAAAGTCCGCTGACCGGATGGCCAGCCGGTCCAGTACCCACTGGACCAGAGGAGTGCCCTCTGACCAGGGCGAGACTTCCTCGGCAAAAGGAAGGCTGGTTCAGAGGAACCAGTCCCAGCAAAAAGACAAAGAAATCAGCAGGTCTGGAGTACAAAATTGTCTCTCCAACTGCTGCAGAGATAACTAAAGCCATTCAGATTGTCCAATCTTTGTCTCAGGGATCTATCGAACCCCTGCATCTGGGAAAAGGGTGGCTCGTTCAGTCCCAGTGGTTCAGGATTATGATGTTGAGGATTTTTATGAACCACATGAGGGGGAGGAGGAATTTGATCAGTATGTTTGTGACTGGGAAGGTCTGGACGTGCCCATTGAACCGGACATTTCTCCAGATAGACCTTTAGAATCTCCCCCTATGCTGTCTGAGTGATGGATATTCCAGAGTCTAGGAGGTTGTCTATTCCTTTGCATAAGTCATTTAGGAAGCAAACAACAAAGATTTTAAAAAATCCTCATTCTGTCCCTCCTGTAGATAAAAAAATGGACAGAAGGTATACCTTATCAGGCCCTGATACAGACTTCCTCTCTGAGCAGTGTAGTCATGTAGGTGTGGGCGCAAGCCAGCCCGTGGTTGTTGCTAATATTCCCCTGGCCCTCACATCCCTCCTGATAAGGATTCCAGGAAGATTGATGCCATGGCGTAAAAAAACAATATATGGCAGCTTCTTTGGGACTCAGGCAGGCTAATTATATGGCTTATGTGGCTAGATATCAGAAATCTAGATGGGACACTTTATTGCAGTTAGCCAAGCAGGCCCAGGGTCAGCTGGCTAGTGAGTTGGAACAAGTGGCTGCTGATGGCATTGAAGCCTCTAAAGTTCAATTTCATACTGCTGTTGATGTTAATGATGTTTCCTCTAGGGTCATGGCCACTTCTGTAGCTTTCCGTAGGTTGGCATGGCTCAGATGCACTAATCTGTCCCAAGATACTCAGTCAAAGGCTATGGATTTTCCTGTAACGGAAATTCTCTGTTTGGTGATCAAGCGGAAAATTATATGAAAAAGATGGATGAATATAGAACTACCTACAAAAGTGCCCAAGCTAAGGAGACATGCCACTCCACAAGGCATGCCCCCAGGGGGTAGGGTAGGCCTTTCCACAGGCCCTTTACCAATCTCAAGCCTCCTCTGCTTTTCACAGAGGGTTTTCAGAGCAGAGAGGCAAACAGATAGACAGTCGCCTCCCTCAGCCTAAAGCTGCTGCCAAGCAGGCACCCTGATGGGGTGCCCAGGGCCAGTCTCCTGTACCAGTGGGGGCAGGTTGGCTTATTTCAGCCAGAACTGGCTGTCCCTAACCGGACAGGTGGGTTCTGGAAGTAGTAGCCAGGGCCTGGTTCTCAGCTTCAAACAGTTCCCAAAGATGAGAGCCAGGCAATTTCCACCTGCAAACTCTTCAGAAGCCCTTGCTTTGAAGCAGAGGTTTCTTCCCTTCTGGATTGCAAAGCAGTGGAAAGGTCCCCCTTGCCATCAGGGCAAGGGACTGTACTCAAGATATTTTCTTACCCCAAAAGACAGGAGAATGGCGCCCATCTTAGACTTAAGGTACCTGAACAAACATCTATTGGAAACCAAAGTTCAAAATGTTAACTCTAGCAATGATTTTGCCTTCCTTGAGGCCAGAGGACTGGTTAGCTTCCCTGGACCTCAGGGCGCCTATTTCATGTCATGATCAGGCCTTCTCAGAAAGTACCTCCAGTGTCGAACTGCTCTCTGGCCACTACCAGTTCAGAGCAATGCCCTTCGGCCTAACCTCGGCTCCAAGGGTATTCACAAAATGTCTAGCTGTGGTAGTGGCTCATTTAAGAAGGCAAGGGATTGCTGTGTTTCCCTACCTGGACGACTGGCTCATAGTGGGTCAGTCTCCAGATCAGGTAAAATCCAACTTGCAAGTCACCCAGCAGCTTCTCACTTCCCTGGGATTCCTGCTGAACTTACCAAGTCAGTTCTGGAACCTGTTCAGGTTCTAACTTTCATAGGTGCAGAATTGAACACAAAGTTAGCCAGGCATTTCTCCCTCGGGAAGAGTGGACAGGCTCATTGCCCTGGCATCCTCCTTTACCCTGCGGGTCTCGACCAGCAAGGCACTTTCTGCAACTCCTGAGGCACATGGCTGTTTCCACAGCTGTCGTGCAGGGAGCAAGATTTCAGATGAGGGACATCCAGTTCCACTTGAGGTCCTATTGGTCTCAAAGGAGGGACCCCCTTACCAAATTAGTCCCGGTGACCAAAACCCTGATCCTGGCCCTTCAGTGGTGGCAGGATCAAAGCAATCTTACTCAAGGGGTTCCCTTTATACCCGTTTCCCACTCCCTCACCCTCACCACGGATGCCTCCCTGTTAGGGTGGGGGGCTCACTTGGGCGACCTTTCCACTCAAGGAGTGTGGTCCCCCAGGAATCTCTGCTCCACATCAATCTTTTGGAACTCAGAGCTGTTCTTTTAGCTCTTCAGGCTTTGCAACTGTTGTCCAGAACAAAGTAGTTCAAATCAGGACAGACAACACCACAACAATGTGGTACATAAACAAGCAAGGGCACTCGGTCATCAGCCTTGTGCACGAAGCAATGAAGTTGTGGTCTCTGGCTTACTCCTAAACACCTTCCTGATCATAATTCACCTTCCAGGAAAGGACAATGTCCTGGCGGATGCTCTCAGCAGGATTTCCCAGGGCCATCACGAATGGTCTCTGAATCCTCAAGTATTGGGTCGGTCTTTGCCAGATGGGGCACCCCTCAGATAGATCTCTTCGCAGCCCCAGACAACCATCAACTTCCTCTGTTTTGTTGCAGGCCTCAGTGCTGGGCTCAGTCCCTGGACGCCTTTCTGCTGGATTGGAAGGAATTTCCTATGCTTTTCCCCTTCCTCTCCTCTTCAGGGTATTGGTAAAATCAGAACTCAGCCCTGCAAAGTGGTTCTGATTGCTCCAGACTGGGCCAGACAGCCCTGGTATCCTCTCCTCCTGTCCCTGACAATCCACCCTCCCCTGACCTTGCCCAGGACCCACGACTTGCTGACCTGTGCACAGGGGAGAGTGTGGTACCCGGACCTCAAATCCCTCCACCTCAAGGCTTGGTTCTTGAGGAATTAGAATTTGCTGATTTGCACCTTTCTCAAGGGGTCCTGGATATTTTAAAGGCTTCTAGGAAGCCTTCCACTAGGGCTACTTACAATTCTAAGTGGAAGAGGTTTTCCTTCTGGTGTTGGAGAAACAAATTGTGCCAGAATCTGCTGACCTGGCCACTTTACTGGACTATTTGGCCCATCTAAATTCCCTAGGCCTTAGACCAGCTACCTTGAAGGTTCATCTGGCAGCTGTTTCTGCCTTTGTTTCTGCAGAAGCCTGTTTCTCTTTCCTCTCACCCTGTGTTTTCCAAGTTTTTTAAGGGGTTACTTACACTAACCCTCCTTTGGGAACCAGCCCCTGCCTGGGACCTGAATGTTTGCATTGCTCAGTTAATGCAACCTCCCTTTGAGCCCCTTTCTTCTGCAGATCTCAAGTATTTAACATGGAAAACTGTTTTTCTAGTGGCTATCACTTCTGCCAGACGTATAAGTGAATTGCAAGCCCTTTCAGTGGAAAAGGATTTTATTTCTTTTCACAGGGATAAGGTAGTCCTCAGGACTAACAGAAAGTTTTACCCAAAGTGGTTTCAGATTTTCATCTGAACCAGTCCATTCTCTCCAGTATTTTCACTGAGCATTCTTCCTCTGGGTGAAAGGAGACTACACAACTTGGACGTCAAAGGGCCTAAGCTACTATGTGGAACGTACCAAGGGTCACAGGTTCGAATCCCTCCAACTCTTCCTTACCTATGGAGAGGTTGGCAAAGGGAGACCTGCCACTAAGAGGACAGTTGCAAGGTGGATTGTCTCTTGTATCCAATTCTGTTACCAAAAACTAGGTAGGGAACCCCCCTCAGGACTGAGGGCTCACTCCACCAGGGGTACAGCTGCATCTCTAGCGGCTGCTAGAGATATTCCCATTTGGAAATTTGTCAAGCTGCTACCTGGAAAACAGTTCACACCTTTGCAAGCATTATTCCCTGGGCGTCCAGTCCAGGAGAGATGCTCGTTTTGGCACAGCTGTACTTCAGAGCCTATTTCCAAGTAGGTTCTGACCCTCATCCATGGAGGTACTGCTGGGTAATCTGCAATGGTCCTAATATAGCAAGACTTCATGGTGTTTGAAGAAAAATTACTCACCTTAGTAATTGCTTTTCTTCTCATGGAGTCTTGCTATATTAGGACAACCCTCCTACCCTCTCAGAACTCCTACTTGGGTATGGGGTTGGCAAATTAGTGCAAGCACTGTGTCATGCCATTTAGTCTCTCTAGTCCCCCCGTTTCCTTTGGGTTGGGAACTAGGTATTTCTGTTTTTTGTTAAGTGGTAGATGGTCCCCTCTCTGGACTTGAGTCTTTTGGGGAGAGGGGGCCTATTAGTGCTTGTAAGGGGTGATCCTAACAATAAATATTATTATTATTCTGTGATTGTTCTAATTCTACTAATGGTAGGTAGCCAATGGCTAGTGTAGAGCTTTTCCACACAGACTTGCTATGTTAGTTTAGCTCCGTAAAGAACCTGACAGTTTCATTTGAAACTAGCCAGATAGAGCTTTGAACAGCGCCCTCGCGCTGTGGAACTCCAGATCACTCTGGAGTTAACTGTTTCCTCTCCGGGGCAGTTCAAGTGTGGGGAATGACTGCAATGGTCCTAATATAGCAAGACTCCATGAGAAGAAAAGCAATTACTAAGGTGAGTAATTTTTTCTTATCTGTCCAGTAATCTCAAAACATATGTTGTATAAACATATACATATTTATAAAATGGGTAAGAAAAATCTGTGAAAATCCAGTCCCCTGATTGGATGGAACACACCACTTTACCGTGCATTATTCCACAACGACCACATCTGCCCTTCTTTTCATCCCTTAGAACCGTCTGGACATTTTATAAGACAGACAGTCCACTACAGGGCTTGTAGTCATGCTCTGATATATACATGCCTTGGGTGGTTGAATGCACTCGGTCTGTGGCCTTGTGCCTCACAAAGCAGACCAAGGTAGAGGGTAAAGGTGCCACACAATAAAACAAGATATCTCAGATTGTGACATCACTGAGGCCCTGTTCTCACTACAGCACGGATTAGCGATTAGTTTCTGAAAACGGATTAAAGTTTATCATGCTGCAACGTTCAGACCGTAGTCCGCTTCCCTAATCTGTTTCTGGCGATGCGGACTTAAGCATTGTCACTACAGAGATAATCTGTTTGCCCTATTAGCCCGATTCAGCAGCACTTGCAGAGCTGCTTACCGTGATGCTTTGCGCGCTCGCATGAAATGTATGAAAGGATACGAGCTGGCGCGTTCACACTGTAAGTAAATTGCTTTACTTTTAAGATGGATTTCTGGAAGCATGCTCAAGCCCAGGTCTCATCAGGGTTTGAGCACGCTTCCAAAATTCCGATTTACAAGCATGTTTAGTGTGAACGCAATCCGTGTTAGCACACATTTGAAACGGTCAGGCGCCAGGAACCGTTTCCAATGCCCTAGTGAGAACAGGCCCTAAGATCAGCATATCAAAAATACATTACTGTTACTGATGTCACAGTGGATTTCTGTCATCAGAGTGAAATACTGAACCAATTAGAGAGCAGATTTCACAGTGCTGATGATATCTCTGTGTCTAGTGCACTGAAGCCGGCTGTTAAAATAATTAAATAACAGCAAAATCTTAATTAAAAAATGCAGATTTAAAAGCTGTAACTTGTAAACTACTGTGGTATATAGAGGATTCACTGATGTAATTAAAGACTCAAGTCATTAAAGATGGCTGACACTAGGACTTTTTAAAAATCCCTTCCTTCGAGGTTACTTTTTGCTGGATTTGTACTGTGGATGTTTTGGGAGGGTGTCACGCACACTTTTCTGATAGTTCCACACCAAAATGTTTATTTTATTCATTGTGTACCACTGATTTTTAATTTTTTATTGCAGGATTTGTTTTTAAAATCAATATGACAAACGTATTAAATTGTTGAAAATTCCAATAAGAAAATTTGAATACAAAAAAAATGATGTGAAGGTTATTTTAACCAGTAATATTTTATATTCGCAACTTATGGCAATTTGTTTTATTGAAAGTTTTGACTTTCACATAACTAGAATAACTTCAAAATTTAGAACCATAGGATTTTTTTTTTTTACTTTCCCCAATTAAAAAAAAAAAATTACTTGAACCCCTGTGTGTTGGAATCTGTGAAGTACAGCAAAAAAACAAAAAAAACAAACCTTTAAGGTCTTATAATTGGTACTGGCAACAATCACTGTAATTGTGTGTGTTGAAGGGGGCATTGGGCCTTTTCATCTGGAACAGAGACCCTGCAGGATGGAGCATTCCCTTCGCCACCAGGTCATCATTCATATGCGAGGGGCTGTTTTTCATTTGGGCTGGCAAGTTTTTCCCAGAAAGGCGTTTGTTATGGCTGCTCTTGGAATAAATGACACTGTAAATTTTGTAGTGAAGCCCTTGATATGTCACCATGTGACTGGTACATTTTTCCGGCTGGCTACCACTGGGTTTAGAGATCTGAAAGTTGTAAATGTCATGTGTTTGGTGAAGAGAACATAATTCTCGGCCGCTGCAGTATGTTTCTGCTCTAAAACGTTAGTGTGTTCACTCACTTAAGATTGCATTTCAGGGCTGTGCCATGGCCCATAGCAGCGCAACGTTGACCCAGGTTGGAAGCAGACTGAGGGGAGAAGGTGGCACCTCTTTTAGTACACCAGCAACCTGCTGTGGTGGATCAGGAAGCTTTCTTTCCCGGCAGGGGTCTCGTTGCATGCTTGTGAGGCCCACAGAAGACAGTGCGTGCTGTTGTAGGGTTATGGGGCAAATTTGGGAAGAAAATCCCCAGGCTGTTGGGATGATGGCTACCAGCACACTACGTGGACTCCTGCAGGTTGGATTCCGCAGGAAGGAGTAGTAGGGGCTGGGAAGTGGGCAAAAAAACTTGTATAAAAAAAAAAGACTGCACTTCCTGTATTTGACTTGGGGGAGTGGCACAATAGTCTGTTTCTTTAACCAGTGGAGGCTTGGGTTCGACTCTGAGCTTAGGCCACAGTCAAAATGAGTCAGATGGTCTCAGCAAGGAGCTGTACAGAGGGTTGTTTGTGGGAAATGGCTGATTTGCTGGGTGCTGGGGAGACAAATCACTAGCAGATGTAGTTACGTAACAAATTATTAGCTTCTCCTCCCTTGGGCTAGCAAACAGTAGCAGTTCTAGCCTCATTTGAGCTTTAAAAGTGAATTTTTCTGTTTTTCTATGGAAAGTGTTACCCACCTGCACAGAATTGCTGCCTTCTTGACAAAATTCTGGAGGGGCCCTGGTCTGAACCTTGCCTGGCTCCCCATTACCAATATTAAACTCTCCAAACAAGACCATTCCAAGCCTCATTTCTGAATCTACACCCTCCAAACATCTGACCTTCCAATAGTAGCATCCCAGTTCAAACACTGGACCTCTAAGCTTAGGCACCCGACTCTAAGCCCAAACACCTGACCTCTAAACCCAAACATCCAACCTTTAAGCTCAAATACCAGACCTCTAAGCCCAAGCACCTGCTCTCTAAGCTCATGAACCAGACCTCTAAGCTCAAGCACCCTACCTCTAAGCCCAAACACTTGCCTCTATGTTCAAGCCTACAACCTCCAGAGTCCAAGCATCTAATCTCAAAGTTCAAGCATCCTACCTCTAAGCTAAAGTACCCGACCTCTAAGCTCAAGCATCAAACCACAATGGTCAAGCACTGCACCACTAAGCTCACACATACAACCTCTAAGTTCAGCACTGGACCGCTAAACCCAAGCACCTAACCTTTAAGCTCAAGCACCAGACCTCTAAGCTCAATCACCCTACGTCTGAGTTAAAGTGCCCAACCACGTGTCTCTAAGCTCAAGCATCCAACCTGAAAGTTCAAGGACCAGACCTCTAAGCTCGCACATCTGATCTCTAAGCTCAAGCACTGGACCTCTAAACTCAACCACCCGACCTCTAAGCCCAAGCTCCTGACCTCTAAGCTCAAGCGCCCGATCTCTAAGCCCAAGCACCTCACCTCTAACCTCAAGCACCAGACCTCTTAAGTCCAGGCACCCTACCTTGTAGCTTTAGCACCTGACCTCTAAGCTCAAGCTCTGGACCTCTAAGCCCAAGCACTCCGACCTCTAAGCTCAAACACCTAACCTCTAAGCTGAAGCACTGGACCTCTAAGCTTTAGCACCTGATCTCTGAACTCAAGCACTGGACCTTCAAGCCCAAAAATCCGACCTTTAAGCTCAAGCATCTGAATTCTAAGTCCAAGCATGTGACCTCCAAACCTCCAATATTCCAATAACATCTGAACTACATTTTTTCCTACCTCCAAACCCAAACACCAGATCTTCAGTAGCATCATTTCAGCAGAATTGTAGGGAATGCAGAGTCCCATTTCAGCAGAATCCTAGTGTTTGCAAAGCTCCTCCACTTACCAGAGCCCTACACGGACAGGGTCCGAGTTACCTACAAGAGCTTCTTTGCCCCCCTTCGTTCCGCTGATGAGGGATTGCTGGAGGTTCCCAGGGTGCAGCTGAAAACATCTGGTGCTCGTTCATTTACTTATGCTGCGCCCACCTTGTGGAATTCTCTACCTCATTGGGTTCGGGAGTGCCAGACCGTGGAGAGTTTTAAAACTGTATTAAAAATACACTTAATCTTGCATTTGTGAACAGCTGAACTTATTCGTATTGTATATTGCATTTTATTCTTTGCATTAAATTTCTGATTTTACATTTGTACAGCGTTTTGACATTTAAATTGCACTTATTATTATTACCACATTTAATATAAATAAATTCTAGAGAAACCTTTTAGAGATTGCAGTTGACAACATAGGGTCTGCAAAGAAATCATAGAGATTTCGACCACAGCCACTGGCTGCCCCTTAATGATACCCCTGCTGATCTCCAAACCCAGATATCTCAACCAATGAGTCCTAGTATTCCATACTCATCAGGGACTTAATGCCACCCCGATTTCCCCATGGCAGGGACTCTGGGAGAAGGACCCCCCAAGGAAATCCCCTGTTGGGACTGGGATCCAGTGTTGGCAGGCAGTAGGACCTGGGTTGTCTGCATGTCTCAGTGATGCACTGCTGCTAGGCCTTGGGATGGTTGAGCATGAATGTTTATTTTTTTGTATTCACTGTTTAGCCTTCTTTCGGCCCTGGCTGACCCTCCTTCACACCAACATCCACCCCCCATCACCGAGTTTCTCCCTGGACTTACCCTCTCTAGTCCCACACGGTTTGCCCCCTGTGGTTCGGATAGTGTGGAGTCCCTCGACCTGCTATTTCACGGATCCATGTAATAGAGAGGTGTCTGGGTTAGCAGTGCAGGGCCTGTGGAAGGTTGTTGATCATCCTGCCAGCCAGAGCACTTTCTGACTTTCTCCTTTCTTTCAGTGCTGTATATCCCTCCCTGTAGGGATGCTGGCATTGAGCTATAGTCCCCCTCCCTTTGTCCCTCGCACTCTACCACCTGCACGTCTGCAGATGGCAGCAGTACGTGGTACCCTCTCCACCCACCCACCTTGGGAGGAGGATAGCGTGTCTCCCGGTTCATTTCTGAACCTTGTCGTAGGCTTCTCGAGTGGTAGCCATGCTGCTGCACCAATGGGCCATCCTCAGGAGTGAATGTTTCTTTGAGATTAGAATGAGGGGCGGGGACAGTTGAAAAGACAGTAGTGGTATGAGGAGGGGGCCAAAGGATTTTGAGATGAGGGAGACACTGTATGAGCGATGTCAACCTTACAAGGATGAGAGTGGAAGGGACGACTAGAGGAAAACAGTGGTGGGCAAAAGGGGGACAACCTAAAGCAAAATGACAGATGGAAAAAAATGATAATTTAGTACTCCAAAAACCATGCTACTACTGCTGCCTTACTACAAAATTAAATGTAATAGACACATTTGTCAGGTAAACAACTTCGCTAACATAATGCTGGGAAGCTCTAAAACAAGTTTGGCTACTAGACAGCAGTAACAGCATACGTTTTGGAGGGCTAGACCTTCTTTTTGGATCTTTTTAGACATAGCTGGGGCTGGTCACCCTTTGGCCTAGCATCCTCCGCACTTAACAGCAGTGTGAACCTACCTCTGTTCAGAGTTACAGAAGGGGTGCAGTCTGGCGGATTTGGAGGCAGCATAATATGCAGCATAGAGAATAATGCACAGGCAGCCATGCACGACAAGATTGTGTTTCCCTCGAGGGTTCTGATGGCATCATAGGGACCTTGAGAGCAAAGCCCAGCAGGTCCTTGATGTTGTGAGAATCCCAAGATGAAAACAGAGCCGAGTTGTGCATGGTTGCCCATGCCTTATTTTGTACAGTATATAGTTTGAAACAAAAAAGGAAAAATGCTGCTTTTTTTTTTTCTTCCCAATTTTACAGCGGACATGACATGGAGCAGGAACTTTTAAAACCTTCAGAATCCTGTATCCTTGTTCAGGAATGGAAGAAAATGAAAAGGAAAAATGGTTATCTTGATATTTTTGATTGGAGAATATTATTGCTGGAAAAAGCAACTATATAATGACTAACAAAGGAGGCAGGTTAATTATTACATTTCTGTTTATACAGTCTACCTAGAGGCACGTACGACCTAGTGTATATAGAAGGGGGATGTATAGTCGTCTTATGAATCTGTGCATACTTGCACAGCACATATATTCATTTCTGATTATGACACGGGGTGGGGCAGGCGGCATGATGGACCTAAAGTCCCTTTTGACCTTAAATTGCTATGTCTTTATGATAGGGGTGTAACGTGCCATACCTGAGTATGGGAGACGAGTAGCATTTCCTTGCCATGGGAGTGGACCATGGCTCCTGTTGATCCAGACCTATCAAAGAATAAGTAATATTAAATGAGGAAAGAAAAACACCAACACCCTTCCCGTTCTCTGTTGCTTTCTGGTATGCTCAAAGTTTGTGGACCCAGTTTCTTATCCCTTTTTTTTTTCTCTTTCTTCTGTTTTGTTTTTTAGCTCCTGAATTGTGAGCACCAGTGGGACGGACTAGGCCTTTACAGATGGATGCAAAACAACCATCAACCCAAACCTCATGGAATAATGGAACGTAACAGAGCGACTGTGAGCAACCAGAGAAGGCGACAAGGAGTCTTCTTTTTTTAAGGATTGCACGCTGGACTGTGCTGAATCATTGGGGTTTGCGCTGTGTAAGCACGCGTGTGGGTTTTTTTATTTTAATTTGGACCCTTTTTGCTGCAATGTCCCTCTCTCTTCTGCTGGTTTTGACCGACAGCACCACCAAGGTTCTGTGCCGGAGACTGGGCTCAGCGCTCCTGTTATGGCTACTGGGCTTGGGGTTGCGCCTCAGCCTCTCGTCTTGCCAGAGGTTGGACGACAAGTATCTGGTGAGCAGCACCAACTACGGCAAGCTGAGGGGCATCAAGAAGGACCTGAACAATGAAATCCTAGGGCCAGTCGTACAGTATTTGGGGGTGCCCTATGCCACCCCACCAACTGGTGACCGTCGCTTCCAGCCCCCCGAAGCCCCTGCCTCATGGTCTGATGTGCGGAACGCCACGCAGTTTGCCCCGGTGTGCCCTCAGAACATCCACGGGGTGCTGCCTGAGATTATGCTGCCTGTTTGGTTTACCGATAACTTGGAAATTGTGGCGAGCTACGTCCAGAATCAAAGTGAGGACTGCCTGTACCTGAATATCTAGTGCCAACGGAAGACGGTAAGTAAACGAAAATATAGTGATGTGGCACAACCGACTACTTTTGTTTTTTTGGCTTCTGTAGGTTCCCCTGTTGACCAGAAGGAGAACACAGACGAGCGTAATATTTTTGTGGGAGCAGGATTTGGAAACTGATATAATTTTCTTCCTCTCATAGCCTGCTTGACTGCCAGGTCAGCAGATTAAGTATCCTCCTTCCAAAACTGGTAGCTGCCCCCTCCTTTTTATTTTAATACTTCCTCAGGAAATGGTTGAGAAGATAAACATTCTTAATTTCAATTCTCATGTAACCTACGTATGAGAAACTCCCAAACACATTTTTAAAAGTTAAATTCTGGCAGTATAACCTAGAGGTTAGAGTAACGAGCTGTGAGTGAGGTTGGTACATCCAGCAGACCTGGGTTTGATTCCCCCAACCTCTGCTTGGATACTGTGTGGCTCTGAGTAAGTTACTTAACCTTCCCAGTGCTCCTAGCTCGTCCCTGAAAAAAAGGCACTCGTGCCTAGTGGGTCTTTCCCAGTTACCAAAGAATAAAAACAAAAAAAAATGCTGGGAGGATGTTTGAAATTTCGGCTCTCACGACGGCCAGGTGGGGATATATTAGTGCAGCGGTGTACGACTGAGCTTTCCATCAAAGGTGTGGCTAGCTGATCTAATGGTGGGCTGGCTACGTCTGTAATGTGATACATGTATTAGTCTCCTTGATGTGGTGGTAACTGGGTGCTATGCTAGACTTTTTGTTAGCCCAGGACATATTTTGAGCTGCAGCATATTTTAACATTTGAGCCCACTACCCCTGACCTAGGAGCTGGGTCTAACTACAGAAATACAGCAGTACATCTGGAATTAAAATGCATCAGTGTGTGTAATGACCTGTAGTAAGATTTGTGGCTGGATCCAGGTGTGGCTAACCCTCCCTAGTTGGGAACCTGACCTGCTTAAAAATAACAGCACAGGTTGAGGGGGAATTCTCGGGTTGTATCATTATAGTAGAATAATTGGTGTTACGCAACTCCCCCACCTACCAACTTTTATATACAAATCCTGAGGGAGCACAGTTTTAAAAAACACCTGTCGTCCTGCCACCACCCCATTAGGCTTTTAAGCCCCCCCAAATGATTTTTTTCTTTATCTCAGTGTCTTAATACTTGCTTCAGTGTACTAGCACTAATATAAATAACCCCAGAGTAGCATTGCACTATTTCACATACTCAGCATAGCTCTGCACCGCTTCACTGCATCAGTTGTACCGTGGAGCAGCATGGAAACACACTGAGCAAGTGAAGTGGTGCCGCGCTGCTCCAGGGTTGTCAGCATTCGCACTGGTACATCAGAACAAATATTAAGACACTGAGGTGATGAAAAATTGTTTTGAGGATTTAAAAACCTTATTTGGGGGGGCTTGGTTTTGGGGGTTGAGTCGTGTGCGAACAGGTGTTCTCTAAGGGTCTTCATGGGGTAGCAATGGGCATCATAGAAGTTGCAGAGCTATAAGTTGGGTTTCAGCTGCAGTCGCTGGCTACCCCCAAATTATACCCATGGATTACGGCTTGGTTTCTGTGGCATCTGTCCCCATAGCCCCCATGCCCCGTCCCTTACAAAGTTGCTCTTGCCAGGTTTCCTTCCTCAGATATACTTGCTTTGGATACAGGTTTTTATTGTGAATGTTTTCCATTTTGTTTTCTTACCTCTTGTCATCTCTTATAGCCAGACCCACTGTACCGAAACCTGCACTGTGTCACATCCTTTTGCCATGACACTCAGCAGCTTATCCCCCCACCAACACCACACCTGAAATTGAGTCCACCTACCTTATATCAGAGATTCATGACAGTGGATGAGGCAAGGTCCAAGGCTTAAGGAGAGGCAGCATTGGCACTGACCGCAGGGCAGAGCATTTTCTGTTGTCTCTCTGGTCCCTAAGGCTCTTTGATGCCATTGTGTAGGTGTCCTATCACTGATGGTGCATATGTGCTCTGCATCCCCCCACGACTGTGCATCACACAGTCCTCTGTGGCTCAAGTTATCGATGTGTAATATGTTACGCACTTTGTGGCCTGTCCCCAGGAGTCACTGGAGTATCGGAAGAACACTCGATCTGATTCCAAGGTCTGTGTACGCTGCTGCAGGCAACATCGCATCCCCAGATGCCGGAGTGCAGGGGATTCAGTTTGAAGTGCAGAGCCGGGTGGCCCGTAGAGTAACACTATACAGTATCTCTGGGCCATCCAGTAGCCTAATTTTTATTTGGATTTGTGGCTGTTTGCATGGCTAATAGGAGTCTGTGAAAAGGTTATTGGGGACTCATAACTGGTACCTAGTCTGTTGTTTGTGTCCCAGTTCTATACTGGGATTCAGATGGAAGAGTGCCCTTCCCCCAAGAAAAGGTTGCTGTGAATGGACCCCTCATGCAGTTCAGGTGCATGCAGTTGCACCTCCAGATATGTGGCTTTGTTTAATTCTGAAAATATATAATGTAAATGTCCCACCCTCCAAAATGGAGTTAACTATACCCTGTCTCTCAGGGCCTGTTTAGACTACCCCTTCCCTCTAGATCTTGTGTCAGGGTGTTTTGGGGAAGTAATCAAAGCTTTGTGGAAAATTGCATGCTGAAAGATTTGGGATGGTGTGGTCAGGAGGGGTGAATAGGGGTAGTAGATATAGAGCTTCAGTCTGCCAGCCTGAATTTTTATAAGTCATCCAAACCTACCTCCTTGACCTTGTGGGAAGTTCAAATTCATACCTTTTAAAACTTAAACCCCATCATTTCCCAACACAGGCCCGTTTATACTTTATATTTTTTCTGTATTCTGTGCTCCCTTTATCTTTCGAAATATGTTCATTAATACAAAAACTGTATCGGCATCCTCTTGAATTCAAGTATGCTGGCAACATGTACACACCTAATATCACAGTCACCTGTTAGTGACATCGCAAATTCAGTAGAATAATACATAGGGAACCATGCATTGCAAGGCTTAATAACCCTTTTGGCTTTTTCCGAATGTTCTAAGTAGAATAATCCACTTGGGGTGTGCACTAATGCTGCAGTAACTGCACTTCTGTGGTGGTTCAAAACACTCAGCTGTACCTCATGCCCACCCACACAGCACCGTCGATTACTGCACACCCTGCCACGTATTGTTTTTTACATAATACCACTGAAAGGGTCTGTTGACGTGATGCCCACGAGAGCGAAGCCCGAGGGGGTTCAATCATGTCACCGGAACCTCAAGACAACCAGATGATGTAACCTGCTAAAACATTGTTCCCTAGCTGTTATTTTTTTTTTTTAATATTGCATATGGACTGTGTTTAAAATAAATAAATTATAAAATGGCAAAGTAAAATTTGCAAACTTAATTGGCTAAAACATGTCACATGACTGTGTGGTAATTTTGCTTACTGCACGGTCTTCCTGGTGTTTAGCCTGATGGCAAATACTTAGTACAGACCCTAGAAGGCAATATTAGGTTGCTGTTTTTTGTCCCATTGACACTCCCTGCGCTCCATCACTCCGTCACATTTTAACCCCATGTTAAAAACAGGAATAAATGAATACCTCCTGAAAAGCTGTCAATTCTTCAAAAATATGAGATCCATGTTGTTATGCTTCAGTTGCTTGAAATATCGAGCAATTTCTGTCACCTGAAAGTGTGGTTCAGGAATAGTAACCCACACTCTGGAGTGTCCACAGTTATAAAAAAAAAAAAAAAATTAACACCAGCTGACGCCTTTTGGAAAACATAATATTTAGACACAGTTCTACTTGTATTTCATAGATCTGCTATAAATTTATTTCTCCATTATTTATTACTGAAGAAATTCCCACAAAAACAAGATCTTTATCTCTTAGAGTTCATCTGCCTCTATAGCTTATCCCAACTTGAAATCATAATGCCCTGTTGTGACATCAGGTTGGGAAGAAGCAGTGGGAGCTGATGAACCCTCAGTAAACATCTATCCTTTATTTGAAGCAAATTACCTCCCTGCTCCCCTCCCTACTGTTACCGACTTGACTAACCACCAGATCCTTCACACTGTCTCAGACATACTTGACACGGTTTATTGTCTTAGTACTTACCAAAGCCCCACCACCACCCTTTCTGTAAAATAGATCTTCCTAACATCCTTCTTAAACCTTCCCCCTGCCAGTTCCAGCATGTGACCTAGGGTTCTTGAATCTTTACTCCTGCTAAAAAGATCCCTGCAGTTTACCTTGTTTGTTCATAGAAACATAGAGTTTGATGGCAGATAAGGAATGCTTGGCCCACCTAGTCTGCCCATTTCCCTACCTATTGGATAAGGTGTAGATCCTAGTTAACCAACAGCCTACGTCTTCCTACCCCCCCGACCAGAATTGACGTATGTCTGTCCCATGCATTCTTGAATCCCCCCACTGTTTTTGACCCCACGACCTCCTCAGGAAGGCCATTCCATGTGTCCACCACCCTCTCTTTGAAAAAAAATGCTTCCTCACATTGCCCCTGAGCCGTCCCCCCTCTATCTTCAAATTGTGTCCCCTTGATGTTATCTGTGTCAATCTTCACTATTCATCACTAGTGTACTAAGCGCGAGGCTAGGAATCCGGGAGACTTTTTTTTTTTTCATCATAGGTGAGTTGTGCCAGGGGCGGCGCTGCCCTCGAGGCCGTTCCATGTGACGCTCGAGGGTTGGCTGTTAGCTGCCGTTGACTCCGTCCCAGCCCCAGTTCTTTCTCTCCCACCGTCGAGTGTGGTACCTTGTGAGAGACTGCTAGTTTGCGGCCTAGTCCGTCGGCTGAAGCCTTAGTTGTAAAGTTGATAGTTGCCTCGGTTCTGCTTGCCTGCTCAACGTCGAGTCTTACTGGTAAGACCTTTCCTTTTATTTAAGCGACGTCGAGTACTGTTTCTGTTTTATTTTCCGTTCGGTCATGTCTCATCCAGAGGGGGCAAGAAGACGTTGAAAGCAGGGTGGCCCCCCATGCATGTGTGCCACTGTGGCCACCTCTATTCCGTGACGGACCAGCATGACCGTTGCTTTTCCTGCCTTGGCCCTGATGTGGATAACTGTGACGTTTGCTTTTCGATGGACCGCAGTGTAATTGAAATTGAGTGTGGAAGGTGGGGCGTCACGCGGCGACTTTCAGAGGATGAATCATGATCGCGGGCCAAGGTGAGAATTCTAGGCCCTTCCTTGGGGTGCCCTACCCGGTTCTATTGGCCGAGGAACCCCACCTCTTAGCCTTGCCATGGCGGGAGTTTTCTTCCACGGTGCAGGAGGCCCAGGCTGGCCCCCTTGGAGGTCAGTCGGGAGGCACCACATCGGCGGTTGCCTCTTCAGTGGTGAAGGCTCCCTTGATGTCGTGTTCTGGGCCTCTCTTGGTCCCGGTGCCATTTGCGGTGCCATGGGCTTTGAGTGCGGCGCTGTGGCCGGCATTGGGCCTTCTTTCGGTGCCACCATTGCCTCTGATGCTGTTCTCGGCAGCACTGGGGGTGATGATTTGGATGTTTCTGGGCCTGGTTCTGGTCCTGGCACTGTGTGTAGCACTGGGGCAGGAGCTGGCGCCATCTCTGGCCTCAGCGCTGTTCGCAGCGCCGGGGATGGGGTCAGGGCCACAACTGACCTCGGTGCTGCTCGCGGTGCTGGGGTGGGTGCCAGTGTCGGGCTCGGTGCAGTGTTGGGTTTGGCGGTCGGCTGCGCCGGGGAGGAGCGTGGAGTCGGGAGTCTTACTCAACTCCGGTACCTCTCACGGCACCGGGGTGGGTGTCAGCGCCGGGTGTGGGGCTGTGCTTCTCTCTGGCGGCATTGGTGGCGCCAAATCTCAGGGTGCTCCAATTCGTGATCCAGGAACTGGAGGGGCTCAGGGAGTTGTCTGGCATCGGACTTCGGAGCCTGCCTCCTCGGAGGCAGACTCTGGGTCTGATCCAGACTGGCTCCCAGGTTCTTGGGAATCATCGGACTCCTCTGTTTCCAGCACCTCAGCCCCCACTCAGCCTCCCTCTGGGGGTCGGTCGTCGCCGGTGGACCTTAGGGTCAGGGGGTCTGACCAGCCAGCGATAGACCCCGTGACTACTGCTGTGCAACTTGGGGTCACTGGTGCTTCTGTTCCCCCAGTTGGGACACCCCCCTCCTTGGTGTGTTTGGACAGCCCAAGTTTGGGGCAGCCTGGGGCTCACCAGGAGGGGGAGTACGGTTCCTTGGGTGGACTTCTCGGAGGCCACCCAGAGTTGCCACCTACCTAGGCTGGTGGCTACGAGGATGAGGTCACTCTCTGATTCTGAAGGGTTGAGAGGTAGAGGGGTGGTGCGGTGTGCCCTCCCCAGAGCCCAGTGCAGACCCTCGCCCTTCCATGGACAAATCCCCGAGAGGGACTTCCACTTCTGAAGTCCGGGTCCATCCTTCTGGACTCGCACGGTCCCGGTTACCTCACGGGGGGAATTCTTCCTATGGGCACAGCTCTGACCATTCCGACCCAGTTGAACGGCTGTTAGCTGAGGCAGCCTTCAGATCCCCCTCCCTCCAAAGGGGTTTCATTTGGCCCCCATGCCCTGACAGAGGCCATTCTCCTGTTGCCAGGAGCCTGTCCCCCGAGCCTCTGTCTCCATCCCCAGTTGTCCCAGGTATTCCCGGTCCTCGGGGACCTCACTTGGGAGCAATTCAGAGGTTCTGCTGCACATTTCCCCACCTACCTCCATGCCCTGGACCAGCAGGTATTTCACCACACTCCTGTGCAGCTGGATCCTAAACCTGGGAGCTCATCTTCATCCTCTTCTCCCTCTACGGAAGGAGAGGAACATTCGGTCCACATCTCCCCAGCGTCTGACCTGTCCTATCAGCTCTTCCTCGCGAGGATGTTGGGACGAGCATCACCTTACCCCAGTCCCACTTAGCTATCCTGAGCATGTGACGTGCGCCTTTTTAAGTGAGTACAGTGCAGCCCACCTGGTGGCTCCCGCCTGGCCTATTCCTTTTCAGGAGGCATCACATCAGCTCTGGCTACGTCCCTTTTCCACCGTACCAGCCCCAAAGGACCTACGCTAGTGGTATTGCGCTCCCCCTGGGTCTCTAGGTTCTCTGTCTCATCCCTCTTCAGGTTTGACCTCCCTGGACACCCCCTCTGGGCCTCGCACCCCTTACCGTGACTGCCCCCCAGACTCAGACTCTGCAGATTTCGATTTCTGGGGAGACAAGTGTTCTGCTCGGCATGGATCTCTCTTGTCAATCGCAGCACATCAGGCCCACTTTGCAGTCTACAACAGGTTCTTGTGGTCCAGGCTAGGACAGCTCCTAGCCTCGATGCCTGATTCGGAGGAAACCAGGCAAGCCATTGCCCTCTCTGCGCAGGGCCTGGAGCTAGCAAAGCTCCAAGCAAGGGCATCTTATGATGCCAGTAAGGTGGCATCCAGAGTGGTAGGGACAGCGATTTGCCTTCGGCGGACTGCATGGCTTCGCCTATCCCAGTTATCACTCCTGGCCCGGTGTAGGGTGATTCACTCCGCATACCGGAGAACCCATCTTTTCTCCCGAAGGGTAAGACTGAGGCTATCGGGGCACCCTCCTTCCCCCACTGGGGGATCCACGTTTTGCCCAGACCAGTCCCAGGCCTGAAAGGGTTATCCCCTTCAGTGTCTCACCCACTGGAGGCTAAGGGACCTAGTCCCTTGGGGTAGTTCAGGGCCCCCTTCAGGGGGGCTCGGTAGTCAACCACTTGTGATGAATGGTGAAGAGTGACACAAATAAGATATGAAAATTTCGTATGTACCATAATTCTTGATCTTCAAACAACATGAAGTCTTGCTGTATTCTGACATAACGCAGTTAGCCCCAGCACTTGAACTGCCCCGGATAGGAAAGAGTTAACTCTATGCAGAAGCATAGAACATTGAGCTCGAGCTTGGTTTTCAAACCTCTGTCTGTGGTACTTCCTAGTGTAACTGTCAGATTCTTTACTCCGCCTAACAGTGAAGTTGCTCTGGAGATTTACTCTGCTCAGTTCGGTAAAAAGTAAAGCGTTAGGTTTAAAAAACGCTATTTGTTATTTTTCAGATTTCCAGCCTCTCTCTACGGTACAGGTAGTGTGATAGATAGGTAGTGACTGTGTTTATCTGGTGTGGAAATTGTTTTTTTTCCTCTGTTTCTTTCGGTCAGTTCGGTTTGGAACCGATCTTGTAGTCTCTTACTAAATCTTTCTCTGGGATTAGAGTGGTGTTCCAGTACCGATCGGTTTCAAAAGAAACGATGTTTTTTCTGGTTCTTTTTCAAAACCCGTGACACGGTTTTGTAACGATCGGTTATTGTATTACCTGGCTTAAAGCTGCAGTAGGGTAATTTGTTTTGGCTATGTCTGAGAAACCCAAGAAGAAAACGGTCCCACTGGGTTTCAGCACTGTACTGAGTGTGTAGAGGCCTTTGCTAAGGCTGACCCCCACCTTATCTGTGTTTATTGTCTGGGTTTGACCACCTCAAGTCAGACTGCCAAATCTGTAAAAGCTTTCCTAAATCCACTCTAGAAAAAAGACTGAGTAGGCTGAAGGAAAGGGAGGCCGAGAAGTCCATAGATCCGGATGGCCAGCCCGGTTCGGTTGCGGCCCAAACCTGAGGGTGCCTACTGACCTAGGCGATACCTCCTCATGAACCAGGAAACCGACCCGAGGGGTCAGTTCCGATCAAAAAAGTGCAAGTCTGCGGTTTGGATCCTGTATCGCATTCTCCAACCGTGAGAGAAATAAACAAAGCGATTAGCATTGTTCAGTCGCTTAGACCGGTTCCGTCCGAACCGGAATCGCCAGTTAGGCAGTCGGTGCAGTCGGATCAGTTTCCTCCAGATTATGATCCAGACGCTTATTATGAGGAGTGGGAGGAAGACGAAGACCATCCCAGTGATGATGATGATGACGACGACCGGGGGTTCTGGATGCGCCCATTGAACCGGACATCTCCCCAGACAGGTCCTCAGGGGTGTCTCTTCCCAGGCTCTATTTTCCTGTGGTGGGTAACTCTCTTGGAAGCAAACAGAGGCTTACTTGAAGAAAATGGATGAATACAGGACCACGTACAGGAGTGCACAGGCCAAGGAAAGGCAAGCCACTCCGCAAAAGCAGCAGTCTAGGGGTAGGGGAAGGCCTTTTTACGAAGCCCAGGCCTCCTCTCCCTTCCCACAGAGGGGGTTCTTCAGAGGGAGGAGCAGGAGGGGGATGAGCAGGGTTGCTCCCTCCTCCTCTCAGTCTAAGGCTCCTGCCAAGCAGATACCCTGATGTGTCAGCCCGGGTCAACTCCCCATTTCCAGTAGGAGGCAGGCCGGCCTACTACTTCCAGGCCTGGAAGTCTGTGACTTCAGACAAGTGGGTCCTGGAAGTAGTAAGCCAGGGACTGGCTCTCAGCTTCAAAAAGTTTCCAAAAAAGAGGGCCAAGTCTCTTCCACCTGCATCAGCCTCAGAAACCATTGCCCTAGAGTCAGAGGTTTCCTCCCTTCTATCTCTCAGAGCTGAAGAGAAGGTTCCTGCTCAACACAAGGGAAAAGGACTGTACTCCAGGTTCTTGTTACCCCAAAGAAAACAGGGGAGTGGCGACCCATCCTAGACTTAAGGTATTTGAAAAAACACATTTTAAAGCCAAAATTCAAAAGGGTAACTCTGGGAATAATCCTTCCCTCTCTAAGGCCAGGAGATTGGTTAGCATCTGTGGACCTCAAGGATGCCTACTTCCACATTCCTATCAGGTGCGCCCACAGAAAATACCACAGGTTCGAGTTGCCTTCAGGCCATTATCAATTCAGAGCCATGCCATTCGTCCTAACATCAGCTCCAAGGGTGTTCACAAAGTGCCTTGCAGTAGTGGTAGCTTACCTCAGAAGACAGGGTATCGCCATCTTCCCATATCTGGATGACTGGCTCATCGTGGGTCAGTCATCTCTACAGGTCAAGTCAGCTCTACAAACTACCCAGGACTTACTCAGTTCCCCTGGGGTTTCTTCTCAACCTTACAGAGTCTGTCCTCGAACCAGTTCAGCTTCTCACCTTTATAGGCATAGAGTTGGACACTGTACAAACAAAAACTTTCCTTCCCCTGGCAAGGGTGAAGGCCCTAGTGGATCTCGCTTCATCCTTCCAACCTCAGGTCTCCCACTCAGCAAGACAGTTCCTCCTGCTTTGGGCCACATGGCAGTTTCCACCGCAGTGGTGCAGGGAGCAAGGTTCCAGATGAGGGACATTCAGTTTCACCTAAGGTCCTTCTGGTTTTAAAAGAAGGATTCACTTACCAAACTGATTCCAGTTACTCAGACTCTAGTCCAAGTTCTCCAGTGGTGGCTGGACCAGGACAACCTCAGACAAGGGGTTCCATTTCTCCCTCAAGTCCCATCAGTAGTTCTAACTATGGATGTTTCTCTCCTAGGTTGGGGAGCCCACCTAGGAGCCCTGACAGCTCAAGGGGTCTGGTCTCCACAGGAGTCTCTTCTTCTTATCAATCTGATGGAGCTCAGGGCAGTTTTCCTAGCCCTTCAGAGCTTCTCAGATTCAGTCAAGGGCAAGGTGGTCCAAGTCAGAACAGACAACACCACAGATGTGGTACATCAACAAGCAGGGAGGCACTCAGTCATCGGCCTTGTGCACAGAAGCCATGAAGCTGTGGTCTCTGGCCTATTCTCTTCAGACTTCTCTGGTAGAAGTTTACCTTCCAGGGAAGGACAATGTACTAGCAGATGCTCTGAGCAGAATTTCACAAGGACATCACGAATGGTCCCTGGATCCTCACATCCTGAAGGTCATCTTTGCCAGGTGGGGCACTCCAGAGATAGATCTTTGCAGCACTGAACAATCATCAACTTCCTCTATTTTGTTGCAGACCTCCAGTCCTGGGCACGGTACCCCAGAGTGCTCTCAATTTGGACTGGAAGGGCAGGTTTCTTTGTGCCTTCCCTCTGCTGTTCAGAGTTTTGATCAAGATCAGGACTCAACCCTGCACAATGATACTAGTGGCTGCAGATTGGGCCAGACAGCCTTGGTATCCTCTACTACTGTCTTTGTCACTGTCACGTCCCCTGTCTCTGCCCAGGACGTACAATCTCCTGTCGTCCTCCCGGGGCGGATCTGCTACCCCAACCTCCTGTCTCTCAATCTCAAGGCCTCGCTCTTGAAGAGTTAGAATATGCAGCACTACATCTCTCTCTCAGGGAGTTCTGGATATTCTAAAGGTCTCCAGGAAACCTTCCACTAGAAAAACTTACAATTCCAAATGGAAGAGGTTCAGTATTTGGTGCTCTCAGAAAGGCATCGTGCCCGATTCTGCAGACATTTCTACAACCTTAGATTATCTAGTTCATCTGAATAGTCTAGGCCTAAGGCCTGCCACTCTGAAGGTTCATCTAGTAGCTGTCTCTGTATTCCTTTCAGCAGGAAGGGGCTCTTCCCTGGCATCTCATCGTGTTTTTAGAAAGTTTTTCAAAGGTCTGGTTCACATTAACCCTTCCTTTAGGGAGCCCACTCCGCCTTGGGATCTTAATGTCTGCATTGCTCAGCTTATGCAGCCACCCTTTGAACCTCTGGCTTCGGCCGAATTGAAGTATTTGACCTGGAAAACTGTGTTCCTGGTAGCTGTTACTTCTGCCAGGCAGATTAGTGAATTACAGGCCCTTCAGTTGAACCTGATTTCATCTCCTTCCATAGGGATAAAGTGGTCCTAAGAACCAGTAGGAGGTTCTTGTTCAAAGTGGTATCGGACTTTCATCTGAACCAGTCTATATCTCTCCCTGTGTTTTTCACTGACCATTCTTCTTCAGGAGAAAGAAGGTTACACAGTTTGGATGTTAAGAGGGCTCTTAGTTACTACATAGAGCATACTAAGGCACACAGAAATACTAACAAACATATTAAAATGCCAGCAGAATAGGCCTAACGGTCTTTCGAGTCTGCTCGATTGGTCAGCCCCCACCCTGGGTGCTGACCTTGCTGCCCCCCTCGCCTTCTCTGGCTTCTCCCTTCCCAGTTCCGGATATTCTTGCTGCATTGGATTTTGCTTCCAGAACTCTTCCCCCTGTACCTGTCTCAGCCCCTCTTGAACCCCTCCACCGTCTCTGCCTCCACCAGCCTCCTAGGCAGTGCATTCCATGGCTCCACCACCCTCTCAGTGAAGTAGCACCTCCTCCTTTCTCCCCTGAATCTTTCCCCCCTCCAGCTTCCACCATGCCCTTTAGTGGCCCCCTCCTCCTTCCTTCGAAGCACCCCGACTGTTCCTCCCCTATTTACCCTCTTCCTGTACTTGAAGACCTCTGTCATGTCCCCCCGTCCCTTCTCTCTTCCAAGTGTACATATTTAGCTCTTAGCCTCTCCTCATAGGTCCTGTCCCCCAAGCCCCAAATCATTTTGGTTGCCCTCCTCTGGACCCTCTCCAGGGGTTTAATGTCCCTCTTTAAGTGTGGCCTCCAAAACTGCACGCAGTACTCAAGGTGTGGCCTCACCAAGCAGTTATACAGAGGGAGCATCACTTCCCTCCTTCTGGGTGATCCCCCTAGCGATGCATCCCAGCATCCTGTTGGCCTTGGCTGCTGCCCTCCTACAAGTCTCTGAGTTGTTCATCTTGACATCCACCACCACCCCCAGGTCCTCTCAGCCATCGAGACTTGTGCATTCCCCCAGGGTGTACACTTGGCCGGGTTTCCTGGCCCCCAGGTGGAGTACTTTGTATTTCCCTGCATTGAACCTCAGCTTCCACTTTCTAGACCATCTTTCCAGAGCCTCCAGGTCCCCCTGTAGGGCCACCCTCCCCTCCTCCCCATCCACCACCGCCCCCAGTTTTGAGTCATCCGCAAAGAGACTGAAAATGACTGTCTTAAATTGTTTCTCACTTACGGTGAAGTGGGGAAAGGTAAGCTTGCCACTGAAAGAACTATTGCCAGGTGGATTGTTTCTTGTATACAATTCTGCTATGACAAATTGGGTAGAACACCCTCTTCAGGCCTGAGGGCTCACTCGACTAGGGGTACAGCTGCTATTCTAGCTGCGGCCAGAGATATACCCTTGTTAGAAATCTGTAAAGCAGCCACCTGGAAAACAGTACATACATTCACCAAGCATTACTCCCTGGACATCCAGGCTAGGAGTGATGCTAGGTTTCTAACACAACAGTTCTGCAGATCCTCTTCCCAGTAGGTTCTGCATTCTCCCTCCATAGGGAACTGCTTGGTAGTCTGCATTATGTCAGAATACAGCAAGACTTCATGTTGTTTGAAGAAAAATTACTCACCATAGTAATGTTGTTTTTCTAATGGAGTCTTGCTTGTATTCTGAACCCCGCCCTCCTCCCAGAACCTAGTTTTTGGGAAGTGGGCTGGCAGGTTCAGTGTTGCACCTCAGGGATGTACCTTGTACACCCCCTCCCCCCCCCCTTTGGGTAGGGTAGCTGTTGTTGTTACTTTTCTGGTGTTTTATAGTCAAATATTGTCACTATCTTTCCTTCTTGTGTTTTTGACTTGAGTCTTTGGGGCCCAAAAAGTCTTTTGCCCTTTGGCTATATGTTGAACAATTTCCATACTGCAGTATTTAGTTTGCTCGTAAGAATCTGACGGTTACACTAAGGAGTACCACAGACAGAGGTTTGAAAATCGAGCTCAACATTCTATGCTTCTGCATAGAGTTAACTCTTTCCTCTCCAGGACAGTTCTAGTGCTGGGGCTAACTGCAATATGTCAAAATACAGCAAGACTCCCAATGCCACTTCGACCTGTTGGAGCTCAGAGCAGTCAGACTGGTGCTGTCAGCTTTCGCTCCTCAACTCCCGGGTCAAGTGGTTCAAGTCCAGACGGACAATACCACGACCATGTACTACCTTAACAAGCAGGGCGGCATGCACTCCCATCTGCTGTGCAAGGAGGCGCTCTGCATCTGGACCCTCATAGGCCGGTTGGAGGCGGATCTCTTAGCCATCCATGTGGCATGAGCCTCGAACTAACTGGCGGATGCTCTCAGCTGCATAGGCCAGACATCCCACGAGTAGTCTCTCCATCCAGAGGTAGCTTACAGTCTGTTCTCCCACTGGGGCAAACCGTTGGTGGACCTGTTTGCCTCCAGGGAAAACACCAAGCTGAGGCTGTATCATGCCTGCCCCCCTCAGCAGGGCTCGCTGCTGGGGAATGCCTTCTTGAGGCCGTGGACCCCAGGCCTCCTCTACGCCTTCCCTCCATTTCCCTTGATCCACAAGGTGTTGCTCAAGGTGAGGAGGGACAGGGCTAAGGTGATCCTGGTAACCCCAGATTGGCTGCGCCAGTTCTGGTATCCAGATCTCCTCAGCCTCAGCTGCAGGCCCCAGGAGCGGCTTTGTACACGCCCGGACCTGATATCACTGAATCAGGAGAAGGTACTCCATCCGGACCTTCAATCCCTGCACCTGACAGCCGGGTACCTGAGCGGCTAGAGTTCCAGGCTTTGAGTCTTTCCGACTATGTCTACACCGTGGTGGAGGCATCGAGAAAGGAATCGACCCGGAAATGTTACGCCTTCAAATGGAAAAGATTTTCCATTTGATGTCAGGGTAAGAGTCTGGACCCCTTATCCTGTTCTGTGGCTAACATTCCAGGGATTTATTTAACTCTAAAAATTGATTAGTGTTTTGCTCATAAAAGTGCTAAATCTTTGTGAAAATGCATAGCACTTGCCTCACTGCGTTTAACAAACACAGCACTTCTAGAAAATCTATATAAATACTTTCTGTACAATTAGTATCATCCCAAGAAAAAAACTGCTAATCAATTATTTAAAACCCTGCATTCTCAACTACCTTTGGTCTCTCTCCAAAGGGGGTCTACGGTCATCGACCCTTAGGGTGCACCTGGCAGCCATTTCTGCTTACTGGGCGTGGGCTGGTCAGCCGACATTGGTGCAGGAGACAGTGGTCGGGCGCTTCTTCAAAAATCTGGATGACATATCCCCTCCGGTGAGTGAACCTCCACCTCCGTGGGATCTACTGCTGGTTTTGGCAAAGCTCACGGGCAAGCCATTTGAACCAATGCCCAAGTGTGAATTGTGACATTTGTCGTGGAAGAAGGCCTTCCTGGTGGCTGTCGCATTTACCAGAAGGACAGGGGCACTCCAGGCGCTTTCAGTGGACTCCCCTTATCTGGTCTTTCACAGTGACAAAGTTGTCCTACGCCCCAACCCGAAATTCCTTCTGAAGGTGGTCTCAGAGTTTCACCTTAACCAGGTGTTGACTCTGCCGGTATACTACCCCAACTACACCTTGGACGCTGAGTACAGGCTCCATACTCCGGACCTGAGACGTGCTCTCTCCTATTATATGGAGAGAACGGCGGAAATTCGGGGAGATGTTCGCCAGCTGTTTGTTACCTACACTGAAGCCACTTCTGGCAGACCTGCAGCCAAACGGACCCTAGCAAAATGGATTACATCATGCATAGGTCTGTGCTATGAGTTGGCGGGCAAGGAGCCTCCCAGAGGGATAAGAGCTCATTCTACCCGCCATACTGCTGCTTCGGTGGCTGTTTCCAGGGACATCCCTATCCAGGAACTCTGTTGGGCTGCTACCTGGAAGTCCTCAAACGCCTTCATTACCCACTACCACATCAACCTTGAGTCGCCGGGATGCTGGTTTTGGGGCCTTGGTTCTCCAGTCTTTATTGCCTAAGTAAGGGGTGTGCGCCTTGCTTCCCTTCTCCCGGAGAACTGCTTGGAGTCTGCCAAGAAGTGTGGATGAACAACATATCCACGCTCCTAGAAGAACAGGTTACTCACCTGTAACAATAGTTCTAGGAGTGGTATATGTTCTTCATCCACATGCACCCACCCGGCTTTGGGCGCACAACCTTGCTTCCAGTGGGCTAAAATCTGGTGTCATGGGGTGGAGCTGAGGTATATACCACCTGGGTGGGTGGGGAGAGCCAGCTTGAAGACTTCCGGCAAGATTTAAAGGGGAAAGGGACATGCCAAACAGTGTGGATGAACAACATATACCACTCCTAGAACTACTGTTAGAGGTGAGTAACCTGTTCTTCATGTACATCTTTTTCTGAAAGATGCTACCCTCTTGGACTTTGTTGATTCCCTTGAGGTGCTTGAAAGTTTCTATCATGTCTCCCCCCCCAACCTTTCCTCGAGGGTATACATATTAAGCTCCTTCAGTCTCACTTCGTATGGCTTCTGTTGCAGACCCTGCACCATTTTAGTTGCCCTCCTCTGGACTGCCCCCATTCTGTCTATGTCCTTGCAGAGGTGGGGTCTCCAGAACTGTACGCAGTACTCCAGATGGGGTCTCACCAGCTGTTTGTACAAAGGGATAACAACTTCCTGTTTTCTACTGGTGATGCCTCTCCCTATACATCCCAGTATCCCCCAGCCATCCTTACTGCCTTCTCACATTGCTTGCTTACCTTTAGGTCATCTGATATGACTACCCCCAGGTCCCTTTTCATTTTTGTTGTCGTTAATACCTCCCCCCCCCCCCCAACATTGTGAACTTTTCCCCTGAGTTTTAGTTTTCCAGGCGCATTACTTTGCACTTCTTTGCATTGAATCTAAGCTGCCATACGTTGACCAGTCCTCCAACCTTGCCAAGTACTTTCAGGTACTTGAAAGTCTCTGTCATATTCCCCCCCTCTCTCGCCTGGTCTTGGGTACATGTTCAGTGCCTTGGGACGATCCTCATAAGAGCTGCCCTGTTGGGCCTGAGTCATCTTGGTCGCCCTGTGTTGCACCATTTCCTGCCTGTCCCTGCCCTTCCTTAGGTGAGAACTCCAGGACTGAGCACAGTATTCCAGATGCGGCCTCACCAGTGACCAATACAGAGGCAATAATACTCTCCTTTTTCCTGCTATTACCCCTTCCCATACACCCCAGCATCCTATTAGCCTTACTATAGGCCTTGTTACACTGGCTCAGTTGTTTAAGGGAGTTTTTTATGAAGACTCTCGATTCCCTTTCTTCTGCCGTATTGCTCAGTTTTACCCCTCCCATCCAGTACTCCGTCCTCAGGTTTTTTTATTCCCTAGGTATGTAACCTTAACATTTTGGCACTGAATTTCAACAGCCAGGCCTTAGACCACCACTCTAGCCTTTTCAGATCCCTGTGCATTTCTTGGATCCCTTCATCACTATCTGCCCTATCACAGAGTTTCATATCATGTGCAGAGAGACACAACTTGCCCCAATGCCCTTTCCAGTGTTGCTGATGAACATATTGAAGAGGCCAGGACTTAGAACAGATCCTCTCCTCCCCCAAACACTCCTGTCTGAATTAAGCTATTGAGTAGCCCACATTCAGGGCTTCTAGCCCCTTCTGTGTCCCTTCTCTGGTAAAGATTGGCTGCCTCATTTCAGGAATTCCCCTGACAGCCTCCTTGATGCCACTTTCAGGCAGGGCCCTGCTGTGTTCCCTTGTGAGGACAGAGCAGAAGTAATCATTAAGGGTGGCTGCTTTTTATTATGTAGCTTGCACGCATGTGCAAGAAACATAGTGCCGTCATCAGAGTTTTCGGAGGTGTGGCAGCCCTCTTCCAATTCAGTCAGTGTGTTTGCAGGCGCGGCCACAGTTCTCCAATCAATGCTGCAGCTGTCTGTGACAGCAGTTCAAAATGCGGTGCCATACAGTTGAAAGGTAGAGCTATGCTTCAGTGAGCAGCGATAAGATCGCCTGCTCAAGCGCGCTCCCCCCCCCCACACCAAACACACACGCATACTGGGATTTCTCTTAGAAGTGACGCTGTGAAAATAAAATCAGATTGCCGGGATTGCTACACTAACTACAATGTAAATCGTCTGCCTGCACCGATTGTGAAGCAGAGAGAGGCAGCCGAGCAGTGATTTCTAGGGACATGGATATGTTGTTCATCCATACTGTCTGGCAGGTTCCTTGCTACTTTAAATCTTGCTGGAAGGTCTTCAAGCTAGCTCCTCCCACCCACCTGGGTGGTAAAACTCTCGGCTCCGCCCCATGACGCCAGATCTTCCTTACCGCTTGGAAGCTCAGGTTCTCTCCTTAGCGCTCTGCATTTTAGACTGGATCCTAACTCTTCAGTTCGTCCGAAACTCGTTGTAAAGTTTTCTAGACTTCGGTCTTCATTATCCCTAGCAGCTGCGATGGACAAATTGATTCCCGGCTTTCGGAGGTGCCCTTACGGGCAGAAGATGTCCAGGATGGATCCGCACTCCCTGTGCATCTACTGCCTCGGCCTAGACCACGATCCGCAGGCCTGCGAGTTGTGTCGTTCCTTTTCGGCCAACGTCCTGGAGGGTCGCGCTGCCCGATTGAAGCTCGGGTGCCCCGAGAAGCGTTACCCGCCGGTAAAATCCAAAGAGGCTCATTGGGCGGTGTCTGCGGTGGCTGGCTCGGCTGAGCAGCTCGAGCATGATCACCCTCGGGGAGGGAGGCGTCTGCCGCATCCCTCCCTCGGTCAGCGGCATTTATCCCGCTCTCTTTGAGTACCTCATATTCGGCTTCATTCAAGGAGCTGTGTCAGTCCCTTTCCACGAAGGGTGAGGGGTCATCAGGACATTCCTCTCGGTCCAAGAAGAGGGATTCGAAGGGTAAGTCCCACCGTCGGCGTTCGTGGGAGCGGGAGAGGTCTCCTTCCCCGGACAGTCGACCATCGACTTCGGTCGAGGTTGTGGCTCAAGCCGCTGGCTTCACGGCATCACCGTCAGGCCAGCCTGCCGTGACACCTGTCGACGCAGTTGAGATATTCCTCAACCCGTCGGATGGGTTGTCGATTGGTGAAGCCAACAACCCTTCTTCACCGGTTCCCCCGGTGGAGGCCGAGGATCTGCCTGCGCCTTCGGGTCGGCAGTCCCCGGTTAAAGTGTCCGAGCCGAGGGAAGAGCGGGTGTCCCCCACCCCTTCCCAGGTCTGCCCTTGGTTGCACCGAGGGTCTCGGACCTCATCTCGGTCAAGCCAATCCCGCTGACATCGGCGATCTTGGTCTCGGCACGGAAGTAAGCGGCAACGCCGCTCCTCCTCGTCTTCCTCCTCGGAAGAGGAGAGGCTTCGACGCAAATTGCATCAGCGCTATGAGGAGCTTATGTGGCAGCAGTTACTGTTGTCCAGGAGTAAGTCGACGCCAACGCATCCCCCGGCCATCAAGTGGCTGTCACCCGAACGGCCGAAGCAACCGCTCGCTGCGGTCGAGATGCCCATTTCTGGGCTGGTTGTTAGGCCGAAACTTGCTGCCCCACAGATTGTGGTGGAACCTCTGCCTCCACAACCAAAGTCTGGGGCACCGACCAAAGATTCTCGGTCGGGTCACGGCCTGCCCCACAGGTTGTCGGTCACCCTCACTCCCAACCGTCCTTGGCAGGTGGAGGGTGGCTCAGGCCCTAGGCAGCTCTTCGCGGACTCTTCGGAGTCCGACGACGACTCCTCCCTGTTCTCCAGGCAGGTCGACCTGGAGTCATCCGGGGCCAGTCACTGGGCGATAGCCCATAAAGTCCTTCATGGGTTTGCTTGGCTCATCTTTGAGTCCACGGGATGCAGCTAGAGAGCTTTCGTGTCAAGCAGGCTAAGTATCCCCTGACGGAGATACTGGACGAGGGGATTCACCCTGAGAGGCCTTTCCTGTGGCTGAGGCCATTGTCGGCCCAGCCTTGGAGCTTTGGCAGTGGCCTGCTTCCCGTCCCTGCGCCTCGGCCAGGATGGCCAGGAATTATCACGGTCCCTACCGCTCTTTGCTCGTGCGGAGCACCCCTCTGCCGAAGGGTTAGTTACCGACAGCGTTTTCCGGCATTCGGAAGCTGCTCGTGGCAAAGAGACCCCGACAAGGAGTCCAAAAGTTGACTATGCCGGCGCAGGTGTACGCTGCATCCTCCTCGCCTCCGACTGCGGCCAGCTCGGCCGCGCTGATGGCACACTTCTCCCACACCCTCATGGGCTCCCTGGATGAGGTGATCCTCATCTCGCCGCTGACCTGCAGACCACGGTCCGGCAGGTGCGGGACCAGGGTAGAGGCGGTGGCGAGCAGCAACTTCAGACTGCTCTGGACATAGGTGATTCCTGTGCCAGGTCAGTAGCGCCCGGTGGCCATGTGCCGGAGGCGTGGCTGAGGATATCCACCTTCACGGCGGATACCCAGCACAAGTTAGGACGTCCCTTCTTGGGACTGACCTCTTTGCCCTGGAGCGGGAGGGACACCTCCAGCGGATCGAAAAGTCCAATGCCACTCTGGACTCGGTCACCTCTGCCCAGGAGGACAAGGCGCCGTCCAGCAGCAGCACAAGCCCTTTCGTCCTTCTGCGCCTTCGGCACGTCCAGCCCAACAGCACCAGGGCCAGCAGGCTCGCGCTTGGCATCCCAAACCCAAGCCCGTGGCTTCCTCTAATAGGAAGCAAGGAGGTAAAGGCCCAGGAGGTCCCTCGGCCGGTCCCTCCTCCAAGCCTGCCCAGTGACGGGTTGAGGGGTATCGCCCCCAACCTCGTCACCTTTCCCTGGGTTCTCCCTGTGGGGGGACGGCTCCGCCACTTACTTTCCGCCTGGTCTGCTATCACCATGGACCGTTGGGTATTTGAGGTGGTGGGAAAGGGCCTGCCTCTGGAATTCGAGCAGACCCCTCTTTTTCGAGCCGTCGCCCCCTGGGGGGCCACGGGGTCCGAAGCCTCGCTGTCGGCCCGCCGAGCTGATATTGCCCTGCTCCTCGAAAAAGAGGTGATCAGGAAGGTGGCGGATCCTCCTCCAGACCCGGGGTTTGTGTCCAGGTACTTCCTGGTCCCAAAACGGATGGGGGGGCTGGCGCCCCATTCTCGACCTGCACAACCTAAATAGGTTCCTAAGGTCTTGGACCTTCAGGATGGTCACTCTGGCGCAGATAATCCCATCCTTGGAACGAGGCGTATGGTTCTATTCCCTGGACCTCCAGGATGCGTTCTTTCACGTCCCAGTCCGTCCGTCTCACCAGAGATTCCTCCGCTTCAGAGCGGAGGGATCTCTTTACGAGTTCCGGGCCATGCCCTTCGGCCTCTCTCTAGCTCCCAGGGTCTTCACCAAATGCATGGCAGTGGTGACAGCATTCCTGCGGCGCCGAAGGGTCCGGGTGTACCCCTACCTGGACATCTGGCTGACTGCAGCCCCCTCCAGAGCGGAGGTGGAGCGGTCCAGAGATCTGGCCCTCCGGGTTTGCTCTCAGATTGGCCTCCTCATCAATGAGGCCAAGTCGGAACTCGTGCCGAAGCAGGTGATGCACTTCATCGGGGCAGAGCTCGAGACTGTTCGAGCCAGAGCTCGGCTCCCAGTGGACAGGGCCGAGGTTCTTTCTTCCTTTTCCCAATCATTTCTGGTTGGGCAATTGCGCCCTGCTCGGGACTTCCTGCACCTCCTGGGCCTCATGGCGGCCTGCACCAGCGTGGTCCGTTGGGCCCGCTGGTACGTGTCCCCTTCAATGGGGACTGGCCAGCCAGTGGTCACAACGTTGTGATCCATTGGATCAGTTGGTGACAGTGACCCAGGAGATGTGGAACGCTCTCCAGTGGTGGACCGTTCCGGCACATTTGCAGGAGGGCATCCCATTTGTCCGCCTCGAGTTTTGATGGTCTCTCTATCGACCGATGCATCTCTGATGGGTTGGGGTGCCCATCTGGCGGAGCACAGAGCGCACGGCCTCTGGTCCCCTCGGGAGTCCCGATACCATATGAACCTGCTGGAGCTCCGAGCGGTCCGTCTAGCTCTCACCGCCTTTGCTCCATTTTTACGGGGTCAAGTGGTTCAGGTCCAGACAGACAGTACCACGACTATGTACTACCTAAACCGCCAGGGCGGGATGTGCTCCATGCCTTTATGCAAGGAAGCTCTCCGCATATGGTCTCTCGTGCGCAGTCTGGAGGCGGAACTCCTAGCCAGTCACATGGCAGGAGCCTCCAACACCCTGGCCGATGCCCTAAGCCGGATAGGGGCTCCGTCTCACGAGTGGTCTCTCCTGCCGGAGGTAGTACAAGATCTCTTCTCCCACTGGGGCACGCCTCAGGTGGACCTGTTTGCCTCCAGGGAGAATGCGAAGCTGAGACTGTTTCATGCCTGTCCCCCTCAGCAGGGCTCGCTGCAGGGGGATGCCTTCTCGAGGCCGTGGACCCCAGGGCCTCTTCTCTCCTTTCCCCCATTTCCCTTGATCCACAAGGTGCTTCTCAAGGTGAGGAGGGACAAGTCGCAGGTGATTCTGGTAGCCCCAGACTGGCCCCGTCAGTTCTGGTATCCAGATCTCCTCAGTCTCAGCTCCAGGCTCCCGAGGCGGCTACCAGCCCGCCCGGACCTGATCTCCGTCAGTCAGGGGAAGGTATTCCATCCGGACCTTCAATTTCTGCACCTGACGGCCTGGTTCCTGAGCGGCTAGAGTTCCAGGCCTTGGGTCTTTCCAACGAGGTCCTCAGCGTCGTTGAGGCGTCCCGTAAGGAGTCGACCAGAAAATGCTATGCCTTCAAATGGAAGAGATTCTCCATTTGGTGTTAGGAGCAAGGGCCTTAACCCTTCCCTCCTGTTCCCTGGCAAGCATTCTGGACTACCTGTGGTCCCTGTCTCAGCTAGGGCTTAGGTCGGCGACCCTTAAGGTGTACCTGGCAGCCATCTCGCTTATCGGTGGGCCGGGAAACAGTCGGTATGCGAGGAGAAGGTGGTCTGGTGCTTTTTCAAAGGCCTTGATCACATTTCCCCTCCGGTGCGAGAACCTCCACCTCCGTGGGATCTACTGCTGGTATTGGCCAAGCTCATGGGCAAGCCATTCGAACCAGTGCACAGGTGCGATATCTCCCACCTGTCGTGGAAGACTGCCTTCTTGGTGGCTATAACGTCAGCCAGAAGGATGGGAGAGCTCCAGGAGCTTTCCATCGAGTCTCCTTATCTGTTCTTCCACAGGGACAAGGTTGTCCTGCACCCCCACCCGAAATTCCTTCCGAAGGTGGTGTCGGAGTTTCACCTTAACCAGGTGTTGACTCTGCCGGTGTTCTACCCCAATCACACCTCGGAGGCCGAATATAGGCTCCATACTTTGGACCCTAGAAGAGCGCTCGCTTATGATAAGGAGTGGACGGCTGAAGTTCGGGGAGAGGTTCGCCAGCTGTTTGTCACCTACGCTGAAGCCGCACCTGGCAGACCTGCAGCCAAGCAGACGATAGGCAGGTGGGTCACCTCCTGCATAGATCTCTGCTATAGGTTGGCGGGCATGGAGCCTCCCAGAGGGATAAGAGCTCATTCTACCCGCCATACCACTGCATCAGTAGCTGCTTCCAGGGACGTCCCTATCCAGGAAATCTGCAGGGCTGCTACCTGGAAATCAGCACATACCTTCATCACCCACTACCACATCAACCTTGAGTCACGCCGGGATGCTGGTTTTGGGGCCTCGGTTCTCCAGTCTCTTTTCCCTAAGTAGGGGGTGTGCGCCTTGCCTCCCTCCTCCCGGAGAACTGCTAGGAGTCTGCCAGACAGTGTGGATGAACAACATATCCATGTCCCTAGAAATACAGGTTACTCATCTGTAACAGGAGTTCAAGGAATGAGTATGTTGTTCATCCCTACAATCCTAAACCTCCCGGCTTTGACGCACAACCTGGCTTCCAGCGGGCTAGATCTGGGCGTCATGGGGGCGGAGCTGAGTTTTACCACCCGGGTGGGTGGGTGGGAGAAGCCAGCTTGAAGACCTTCGGCAAGATTTAAAGCGGCAAGGAACCTGCCAGACAGTGTGGATGAACAACATATACCATTCCTAGAACTCCTGTTACAGGTGAGTAACCTGTATTTACAGGACGGAACCCTAGTAGCATCCGTACAAAGTGCTCAGTGATGAGCCGTGGCTCACGAATTACAGGCTGCTGCTGCTAAGAGGGAGCATAAACTGATCGCAGCAACAAGTCCTTGTGGATGGAGTCTTGCTTTTTTCCTTCAATTAGCGATCTTCCTAAAGAAACACAGCAACACCACACACCGCCTGCTATATATACATTTTCCAGCAGAGTGAAGCATCACTGGCAAATACCGTCGGCTCTGCTGTCTCCACCTCCACCCCCCAGCAGTCTGTATGGCCGACGGGGTGCCCAATCCCATGTCGGCTCTACTGCCCCCCCACCAGACTATCGGGTGCCCAGCAGAGCCCACCCCAGCATGGCAACAGGTCTATGGCCGACGGGTGCCCAGTCCCCCATTGGCTCCTGCCCCCCAACAGTCTTCCTGCTGCCTCGCTGCGCGAGCCCACCCCACAGCGTGTGGAAACATCCCCGTGTCAAATAACAAAAAAACCTTCCCTCACTGCTGTCTTCACCCCCTCTCCCACTCGTGGCTCACCCACTGCGATCCCTGCCTCCCCACCCCACCTCACCCCATACTTGCCTCCTGAGTCTGGCGCGACGATCATTGGTGGACTGGGGAACACGCCTGCACTCTTCAAAGCCAACCGCTGAACTGAGGAAATGCCGTAAGCTGTATAATGGGATAGATAGGGTTTTTCAACTTTGCTGCATATCAAGGCATTTTTTGAATTTTGGCACCACATTTTCAACATGGGTTTTAGGACGCCTACTCATGAATTCGGTCAGTGTCATGGCGCATCGGAGACGAATGGTGATTTCGTATTACGGCGCCAAATCACCTTTCGACTGATTAACAAACGACAGTGCCAGTGTTCAGCAGGGCTCTAAAAGCCTATATTGAAAATTTGGTGAAAAACGTCCTACAAATGACTGTTTTACGAGCGTGCGTTGCGCTGTTCCTACGCACGCTGGTAAGTTTGCAAATTTTCAATATTTTTACTCCGGATTTTCAACATTGCCATTTTACTACACCTCCTTATGAGCAGTTCAGCTGTCATTTTTCATATCTCGTCCAAAATGTGTTTCCACGCATGTAATGCACAATGGTCAGGGCCCCTACTTTTCTGCGGCACAGTGGGACCAAGTTCTGCGGCAAGACTACCATTTGCCGCAGAACTTCTGCGGCGGTGATTTGTAATTTCTTCGGAAGTTCTGCGGCACTAACAAACTACCACATCACAATGTCAGCTTGTCATCCTGACTTCTCTTTCATGGCAGTGGTTACAGCAATCAGGGTGGTGGAAAGCACAGTAACACTAGTTCTAAAAATAACAGACTTATAAAAATAATTTTATGCCTAAAAAAGCAAAACAAATGTCTCTCCCTTAAGGTCCTAGCCTTTTGCATAAATGACATATGCAGAGGGGATCTTATGTGATAAATAAGGTATTTCAATATGCTTGCTTTCTATCCCACTAATGAGGTTTCCACTGTCTATCACTTATATATTTGTATGTGCTTTAGAAACATAGAATTTGACGGCAGATAAGGACCGCTTGGCCCATCTAGTCTGCCCATTTTCCTACCTAACAGATAAGCTGCAGACCCTAATTAACCAACAGCTTACTTCCTTTCTACACCACTCATGAGGTTCCCACTGTGTATCACTTATATATTTATATGCAATCTGTAACATACATACAAATGCATGTGTGTGTGTGGTGAGAGGGACAGATACTGTATATGTGTGCGTGGTGTGTATATATATATATATATATATATATATACATACTGTATCACCATGCATGATGTGCTGTGCCACCATCTCTGGCAGTGGGAGCTATGGTAGATAAGTGGCTGTTCATTTCTGTGACAGAATGCAACCATTTCATTAGCTAATGTATGATGTTATAGCAATGATAACATATCATTCTGAGCATATAGAGGTGTTTTGGATATAAAAAGAGGGGAAGGAAACCAGATTCTAAGGATAAACAGAAATATTAATAAAAAATCACCAAGAAGAGTGAATTCTGCGGTAGATTGCAAGTTCTAAGCAAAATTCTGCGGCCGCAGAATTCTAGGGGCCTTGTCTATGGTCCTGGGCTCCGATGGCTTCTAGATGCCCCACTATCCTTTCTTTAAGCAATGTCTCCATGATCTTCCCCACTACTGAGGTGAGGCTGAATGGCCTATTGTTCCCCGCCTCCTCCCTGCTGCTGGACTTGTGTAGAGGGACCACATGTGCCCTCCTCCAATTCACTCGTGTTGAATGACTTAGTGAACATGGCTGCCAGAGGTACTGCTATCTCCCTTCGCAGTTCTCTTAATATCCTTGGGTGTATGCCATCTGGTTACATCACTTTGTCCACCTTCAATTTAGTGAGCTCCTGCACGACTCTTTTGCCTTTGAATGGACTATTGTCCACCTCTTCAGCCCCTTGGCAACTGCTGTACTGTTGTGGCCATTGCCCCGCCCACTCTTCTGTGAATACTGAACGGAAAGACAGTGCATGTCTTGGGAGGAAGGCATGGAACTATCACTTCCAAATACATAAACAGCGCATACAAGCAAGCAACATTCAGCATTGACAAATGCTTGTTCAGTTTCATCTAGTACCCTCTCTCCCTTCTTGTAGCCTAACAGTACCCCCTCCCTGCTTCCTTTTTTCCTTACTAGATCTAAAGAATTATTTTTCTGCATCCTTGACCCCCTCCACAGTACGCAGCTCTGTGTTTGCCTTTGCCTCCCTAACCATGCTCTTTGTGTCCCTAGCTTTTATTGGGTACTCCCCTATTCCTACTCCTCCCTCTGTTTTCCCTTGTACCTGGTGAAAGCTTTTTTTTTTGGCTCTCATTGCTTCTCTGACCCTTTCCAAGAACCATATTGGTCTCTTGTACATGTTTAGTTTTCTAACAGTTCTCATGCTCGACTTTGTTGCCTCAAGAATAGTCCCCTTGATTGTCTCCCAGCTTTTCTCCACACCTCCACTGCTGTCCACCCGGTCAGTTTGTCTTGGACTAGCTGCCTCATCTGGTTGAAGTCTGCTCTTCTGAAATCTAGGACCTTAGTTTTTGATGGGGGCATTCTGGTCCCCAGGGCCAACCTGAACCAAATGGAGTTATGGTCGCTGGACTCCAGTGGCTCCCCTACCCTCATTGTACCCACCATCTCCGAGTTGGTGAGCAACAAATTGAGAATGGCCACCTGTCTAACGCATTCCTTAACCAGCCGCACCAGCAGGCACTCCTGCAATGTATCCAAGAGGACCTGCTTCTGATGAACCTGGCCGCTGGAACCGGCAAGTTTGGATCATCCACCACCACCACTTCCCTCTTCTTCACTCGCCTTGCCAGCTCTTCCAAGCTCCCTACTTCCCTCTTCCTCTTGTCCTGAAGGTCTATAGATCACACCCACTTGTATTTTCTTGCCTTAGGGCGCCGTGAGATGAACCGGCAGTGACTCTGTTTTCTCCCTTTGCTTCCCCTAAAGTGTATGTCCTCTACAGCCTCTATGCCCTCCCTAACATAAGGCTGTGACCCCCCGCCTTCCCCTCTGTCATGTCTAAACGCTGTGTAACCTGGAACTGAAAAGTCCTAGTCATTATTCTCTGTGGCCCAAGTTTCTGTGATGGCTACCAGGTTCTTGTTACTTGATTACTGACTCCCATTTGTACTAAAAGTCAGGTTAAAATAGTAAAAAGAACTTTTAAAATAATGCTCCATAGGCTTGAATGGAACACGTCCTCATGCTAGGCATATTATTACATTGCAAAACAAGGAAGCGCAGGATGGTGTCGGCGATCCGGAAGTGGAAGGGATCTAGCGGCTAGCCCCCTCAGGGGCAAAATACGATCCATTCCCTTCCTTAGGGGACTAAGGTAAAAACTGTACAACTACTGTGGAGGAACTCCCAGTCAGGTAAGGGAGCCTCCTTATGATTTGACTGGCTAGGAGAAAAGTCTGGGAAAGGTGCTCTTTAAAACTATCTCTGTCTGTAGCCACACTGACTGCCCATTATAGGTGCTCCAGCTAGTGACATCATCAGTTGCAGTCGATCAGTGTTGCCTGAGGCTGATACTTGAATAAGCTGCTACTGTATATGTTAATACCACTGCTGAGTTCACGGTTGTAAGAGTGGTTTCATACGCATTCTTATGGTATGGGAACCGCGAACCAAAGGTGAACAGTTCTGATAACCAAGGGATGTAAGAGTGGTCTCCGCAGCGGGATTAATATATTATCGATCGAGATAGATCAATAATATATTTTAACATTTTAAAAGACTGGAATGTCTCGTGCAGAGGAAAGCAGTGCTGTGATTGGTTACGAGTACGCCTTCGATCTATAATGTTGAAAAACTAGGGCACTGAGGAACTGCTGCATTTTCTTTTTTTCCTCTTCAAGGCTTTTCTGCTTCTTTTAGCCAGCCCGCATTAGCTCTGATCCTTGAAGCCCCATCACTATCCTTATCCAGGGCTTACACCTCTCTCTCTCTTGTTCTGGCAAGTTCCGCCATGGATTACTTCTCATGGCGGGGCCATCAGGGTTGGACAGGCCCCTCTGGAGCACAACCCAGACTGCCCAGACATTGCGCCTAGTCAGTGGCGCAGGGCCTACCGACAACCGGAGTGCCATCCACTGTGGTTGGGTACTTTCTGCCTGATTTTGGTCCCCAGGGCCACCAGTCGTGCAGTGACACACCGTGCTTGTGTTCGGAGCTACGCACGCATGTATCAGCATCCAAAACTGGGCCCTCCATGAGTAGATGCTCTTACTGTGCTGCCATCCGGCTTACCCCAGGTGACAGGCAAGCAACAGAGTGACATGTCCCCCCTCCCTGAGAGAGAGGATTGGATTCTTTGGAATGTTCCATCCCCTCTGCCCTGGCTGGCCCCATGTGACCCAGGTCTGCATCTTAACCGTACTCACCAGAGTAACAGGCATTGGCGCTACCAGAGTGCTACAGGCAGGCTAAGCTACTCCATTTCCATCAGAGTCCCATACAAGTAGCGGTATCTGCAACAGGAGCCGCTGACTAATAGCAGCCACTGATGTCATTGGTTGGAGAACCTTCTGAAGGATGTAATGGCAGATTTGAGGGGGGTAAATACAGAGCTAGTTTTAAAGACAGGGATACAGAGGGCTGCCCGATTGGTCCAACAGAAGCGCTTAGCAGACCAGCACAGGTGACCTGGCTTCAAAAGCGAACTTTGGAGTTGAGTCGGGTGACCAGGGGGCTGGGATTGTGTTGCCATGTGGCAGTGCTCCCAGCCAGGGGAGGGTGGCGGCCTGGTTCTGCTGCCGTAGTGACCACTATCGTGGGCCAAGGGAGCTTGTCCCCTTTGCAGGGCATCACTGCATGTATGTGAGGGTTAATGCGTGGGGCTGCACGGCTTGTACCTGATACCAGGGGAAGTAGAAAACGCAGAAAACAGTGTCTCCTTACTGCCGATCATGATGGCCCCTGGCACCCTTGGGTCCCGCACCACGCAGATCCCCACCAGTTGGAAGGTGGTGGTGGGGGTTATACCGTTAGTACGGCGACTTAATATTGCCGTGGTCATTACAGCAGCAGTGGGTTGCCAAATAGCATTGTTGCGACCTGTGCTTTATTGCGTTGATCATTTTGGGCATATGACAGGGGTTGGGATATTAGGGTGCATTGTAACTAGGGCGCTGTCGAGTGCTATCAGGTAGGGGTGTGTGTGTGTCTGTCTGTGAACGTTAGTGTGCTGTTTGTGCAGCCATAGTCATGGTGCTGCAGGTGTTTTTGGGTCAAGGCAAGTCATTCCGTTACCTGTTGCCTACCGTACGTAAACAGTGCATTTGCAGCATCTAAACCTTCTGTGTTTTTTTTTTCCGTCCCTGTCACTGTGTGCAATATGGTAAAATGAGCCATTCCTGTCAACCTTGCTGCAAGGTGGAGTTGGTTATATTAATTCGGGTGGGTGCGGGAGCAAAGCCCCTCGCAATACACCAGTTCTCTTTGACTTGTTGGGTGGGATGTTGTGCCATGTGTTGGGGTGTCTGCGGTTCAGTTTTTTTTTTTTTCTGTTTTTCTGCTAGCTGCACTTCACCCATATTGTCGGGCAAACAAGTTACCTGTTGTGCTTTTTGCCGTCGGCAGAATGCTTGCACTGTAATTGCCATTGGTAATATTGATGTTGCACTGACATGGGTAAACCTGGGGTGGGGGGCAGTCGGTCAAGGGGCCATAGGTAAGGCGGAGGTGGCATAAGGGGAGCAGAAAGCCCCATAGCAGAAGAAAGACTTGAGACAAACCATAACTAGAGAGATGGATAGTAAAAGAGAGGTGGGGTCACAGGTCACACACAGATACAGATTGGGGATGCTGTGATGTTCCCTGTGCCCTTTAAGAACAAAATGCATAGTGGTTGCTCTGATTTCTGCTATTGACTTTCCAAACAATCTCACCAGAACAAACCTTTTGACATTTGATTGACCTCTGCTGCTGATGGAGTTGCTGCCATGGGACAACCCTAAATGGGATATTGAGGTCTGGGGAAATCTGTAGGCAGGCAATGGCCATTTGTACGTTCTGCGCTCGCACAACAAACATGTTTAACACGGTTTAGTAGGAATAAAAACTTTTAAACGTACCATGGCCGCTACTGCACCCCATGTATACAGAAAAAAATCAACTAATTTTCTATGTCATGCCAAGTGCTATTTAACTTTTTCTTTTTCCATATTGCTTTTTATCCTCCACAGTGGACAGCTGCTTGCGTCGGCCACACTTACCTGACTCATGGGGTCTCTCAGGGTCTTGTAGATGCCTTGCATGCCCCGTCGGATCCCCCGGAGCCGGCCCGGAGGCTTCCTCCTGCTGCAGCCCCTGTATTTCCTCGTTTACTCCCTGTTACCCCGAGGCCTCAGAACTCGGTAGCTCTTGCATGCGCACCGCGGCTCTAGTGACAGCCCTTTCCAGCCTAACACCAGGGCTGTTTGAATATGGCGCCACCCCAGCCTCCACTAGGAGGCGATCAAATGCTGAGGAGACCTCGAGGCCCTCCCGAGGAGAACTGCCAGCCAGCTGCTCATTCGGCTCCCCGAGCTGACCTCTGGTGCTAAGCTCGTGAATGAGCCAAGTCACGGCGTGCATGAGGTGTGGCATCCAGCGCCTCAACCCTCAGCGTCATAGGACCTGCCATGCTATTTAACTTTTGACAGCTCTTGAAATGAATGAACATGTTTTGACCCAAATCAAGTTGTTCTCGGATGCCTGTACGTGTGCAGTGTGGGAGCAGATGCGGTACAAATTTTTTTTTTTTTTTTTGTTTAACCAGGAGACACACAGTAAGCTGAAGCTTGTTTACAGGTGTGACCTGGGAGCACAGGGAAGTTAAGTGACTTACTCAGGGTGTCACAGGATGCAAGTGGGGGCTGTGGGATTCAAACCCAGGTCTCCAGGTTTTCAGCTCAGAGCCTCAAACCACTGCGCTATACTGCCTCCTCAAAAAAAGGGGCAGCGCTACAAGTTGCTGTTGCTGTTAGCTGTGATCTCTGCGGTACTCCTGGGAAGTCAACAAAGACATATACTATAAGGGATAAATAATTTTTTTTTTTAAAGATTATTTTTACAGAATATCCAAGTTAAAGGGTAAGTCAGCTCTGAGAGCCCCACCCCAAATTGTGAGGCTGATCCCAATTTATACTTTGTGTGCAAAAACATTTTTTGTAACTTACTGTTTACTGCAGTGTAGTAGATTTATTAGGTCGGTTCTGACGACTTCCTGACAAAGCTGTTTGAGTGAAGTGCCACTCTGCTGTCTCTCTGACTACGACTAATGGTGTTTTTTTGGTTTTTATTCAGCAGTTTTTGCTATAATAAACTCTTCAGACTACACCTTCAACTTCCTAGTCCAGAGGAAGGAAACTAAAATGGTGCAGGGTTGGCCGGTGCAGCGGAAAGATTTACCGCTGTGACGTGGGCAACCTGGGTTCAGGAATGAACTCGGGATGCCTGAGGGCCAGCCGGGGGTGAATTGAGTGGCCATTGCACGCTCTCCCCCCCCCCAAAGGGGAAAGGGGGGTTAAATGCCTCCGGTGCTCCGGGGTGACCACAGACGCACCGTTACTGGAGCACCAGAGGCGTTGCTCCTCCGGGCGCATATCAGGCACATGACACGGTTGCATCACCCCACAAAAGAAGAAAAACTGCCTCTGATGCACCACATGGCGCCTCCCCATCGCCAGCGTACCTGGTGGTCCCCCCAGCGCATCCATGATGGAATCCATCAAGGCTACTGGGGGCCTAAACAAAAATAGTGCAGGGTCTGCATCAGAAGCCCTATGAGGAAAGAGTAAAGGATGTCAGTATGTGTACTGTGGAAGAGAAAAAAGGGGGGAGGGGTATGATTGAAAATTTTAATTTTTCACAGGCGTAAGTAAGGCACAGGCGGGAAGGGTTTGTCAGGAAAAAAAGGTGGTCAAGAACAAGGTGATGTGCAGTGAAGCTAGAGGGGGTAGATGCAGGAGAGATCACCGTAACAGGGCAGGAGCGGGACCTGGGGTTTATAATATTGGATGACCTAAAGGTGGTGAAACAGTGTGATAAGGCAGTGGGAAAGGCAAATCGTATGCTAGGCTGTATAGGGAGGGGGTATAACCAGTAGACGGAGGGAAGTGATACTGCCCCGTATGAATCGCTGGTGAGACCTACCCCACCTCGAGTAAGGGGTACAGTTCTAGAGGCCTCATCTCCTTAAGGATATAAACAGAATGAAGAGGGTACAAAGGAGGGCAACCAGAATGGTACAGGGACTGCATCAGAAGCCCTACGAGGAAAGGCTAGGTGATCTTGAGCTGAACTCCCTGGAGATCAGGAAAGAAACAGGAGACATGATTGAGACATACAGATACCTAAAGGGAATAAACAAGGTGCAGGAAGAGAGCATCTTTCAAAGAAAAAGATGCCCAAAGACTAGGGGTCACAGTATGAAGTGGGGGGGGGGATCGGAGGGAACAGGAGAAAATGCGCTTGACAGAAAGGGTGGTAGACCCCTGGGACAGTCTCCCAGTGGAAGTGGTGGGGGCTAAAACAGTTACTGAATTTAAGAAAGCATGAGATAGACACATGAGTATCGCAAAAGCTGGTAGGGAAGGGAACCCTGAGTCCGAGCAGGGTCTGGAGACACCATTGCTGGGGGAAGGGGGTGGCAGGGCAGAGGCTGGTTTCAACAAAGTAGAGCTTTGGTTTAACTCCCACCAACTCTCCCTCAATGCAAAAAAAGACAGTCTCCATGACTTTTGGCTCTAGGCAGAGACTATCCAGACTCAACCTCACAACTGATTTTCCACACCCTTGATGGAACAATTCTTGAGGATGTGCCCTCTTTTAGGTACCTTGGAGTCTGGCTCGACCGTCACCTGTCCTTTTCCACCCATGTGGACGCTATTCAGAAAAAGCTACGCCCCAAGCTTGGCGCCCTCTACAGGAATTGCAGTTGTCTCCCGCTCCCGGTGAGACATGAAATTATCCAGAAAATGATTCTACCTTCCTTCGACTACTGCGACATAGTCTACAGCTCACCCCAAATCCACCCTAGCCAGTCTGGACCCACTCTTCCATGCTTTCTGCTGATTTGCCCTAGATGCCCCCCCAGTACACGCCACTGTGAGCTCTGTCACTCAGTGTCCCTCCCATCCCTAATCAACCGTCAGCTAATTCACAGGATCAAATTTATGTCCAAGTTCTGGCTCGGTGCTCTCCCTTCCTACCTCACCTCCACCCTACCAACCCCTTCCCATGCCCTTAGGTCCTCTATTCCCGGCTATTGTCAGTCCCTCTCCGGCGGACCACAGCAGGCCAATCAGCTTTCTCCTACCAACTCTCCAAACTATGGAACGCCCAACCAGCCGAAATCCGCCACTCCTCCTCTAGACATTCAATGTCCTCTGCCCTACTTAACTACTACTCCACAAGCTGTTCCTGCTCCTGACCCCCTCCCCAGTCGTCTGTATGATTCGACCCCCTCCCCACTTCTTCTTATGCGGCCTGACTATGACTAGCTTTCTCATCCTCATGCTGGCATATAGGCTCATCCAACCCTGCACTTGCCCCCCAACACTTCTACTCAGCCCCAGTAACACAGTTATCCCTCTTACTATGTCTGTCTGCTATAGCGCGTTCAAAATCCCCGTGCTTTCCTGCCCACCCTGCACTCAACCTCTCCATAGACATTTAGTCCTATCACCAGCAGTATAAATTCTCAGTATCACTCTATTGTCTGTATTCTAGGCACGATATTCCACCTCCCCCTGTATGTATCTGCACTCTGTAAACCTGTATAAAGCAGTGTACCAAGACCCTAATGTAAACTCAATGTTATGTATTCCCTGTACACTCTGAATCATGTACCATGATCTCCTATGTATAACTCTATGAAGTGTATATGTACACTCTGTATCATGTACCATGGTCTTCTACGTATAACTCTTGCAATGTATATTCTATCTCCCATGTATCCCCCCCCGGTCGCACCGGGAGATGAGCATCTTTTTGCTCAGTGTGCCCTACCTGGTGAAACTGTTCAATAAATGTAGGGTATACTGTTTTAAATTAGGCAGGGGAAACAAAATGGGCAGACTGGAAGGGTCAGACGGTCCTTTTCTGCTATCAACCTCTATGAATCTATGAAATGTATGGAAGTATTTCTTCACGGAAGGAGTGGTGGATTCCTGTGACGATCTTCCAGCAGAGGTGGTGGGGGTGAAAAACAGTGGTGAGCCTTAAGAATGCATAGTGCAGGCATATGGGAATCTTGGTGGAAGGGAAAGGGGGAGAAAGAGCCAGAGATCAGAAGTAGGGTCTGCGGTGACACTTTAGGACATCACTGGGTGCCAGTACGCCTAATGTATCCGGAAGACTGAACCGTGCTCCAGTTCCACTCCTTTGTTCTGCTAACATCCAGCATTGCCACCCATGGTCAAGCAAATGGCGGTAAAGCAGTGGGTTACGGGGGGGGGGAAGAAAAACGAGGAGAGAGTGTCTCATGGCACGCTCAATCCTCTTTCCCTGACCAGTGCTCCAGTGGCCCTGGCTCATTCCCGAACCTGGATTGCTGGCATTGGCGAGTGGTGGCTGTGCTCTGCCGGTGGGCTTACCAGGCTTAAGCTTTACTGCAGACCCATCCCCATGTGAGGGGAGAGCATGGTTCTCCACACACAGTATGACATTCCCAAGGCTTTTTTTTCCCTTTATCCATCCATCTCCCCAGCTACACAGGTGGCCTGTCCTCTTACCTGACGAGCTTCTTCCCTTATACAAATTAGCAAGGGGGATGCCTCCATGATTTCCAAGAAGTGTAAGAGTAAGGAGCAGCTTGGTGTCTGTCAGCTGAAACAGCATAGTTACGTAGCAGTCAAGAGGGTAGGGTATCTCTATGTAGGAGAAGTGGGTTTTATTCTAATGTGCAGAGGCTTATCTATCATTAACTTGCATGTGTATTTTGTTTTTCATGGTCATCTTTGCAGTGACACGCTATCAAACATTTCTGTCCAATGTAACACCCCAACCAATACTTACGAGCTCAGCAGGGTTTCTCATTCAGACACAATTGTGTGCAAATTAAATGATTTGCATGCAGAACTGTTATAATACATCTAACGAGCTAACAAACCAGCTGGCCCTGCAATAATTATCCAGTTTATTCCACTATGTGAAATTTAGTTCATGTCATGTCGTGGGGATGTTCTTGGAGTGAGCCTCTCTTGGTTTACATTGAAATCGGCCAACCTGTCTTCAGGAAGAGAGTTTTTTTTTTTTTTTTTTCATATCTGACTCCATTTTTCCGAAGGCAGAGAATTATGGCAGATCAGATGTCAGACTGCAGAAGACGTAATTTAGTTACAGCTGCACTGGGGCCAAGTTTGATATTCTTAAACTACGTGAATGAATGTGATGCGAGTCTGTGCGTGCTTGCGTGCGTTTGTGTAGGTGGGAGAAGGGTTTGTGTGGGAGGTGGCAGAGTGTGAGTAGTATGTGGAGTGCATCTGGAATGTTTGTGTGTCATGTGGTGATGGAATGTGAGAATACGTGTGTGTGTGTGTGTGTGCGCACATGATGTGGGGGTGATTGTGTGTGTGTGGTGGGGGAGCGTACATTTAGATTGTGTGTGCGCATGTATGTGGGGGGTTGTGTAAGGGTGAAAGCGTGTGTCATCTGTGAGGTGTATATGTGTGTGTGTGTGCTGTGTGACAGTGCAATGGTTGCGTGTGTGTGTGTGTGTAGAGATCAGAATGGAAGAGCAGGTCAAAGATTAGGCTATAACAAGACCTTCTCAGCTCAGATTTATTTATTTAGGTATTTATTTGAAATTTGCATTAAAGCAATAGCAGGATGGGCCAGTGAGATACAATATTAACGGCAGTATGGGCCAGTGATATACAATATTAACGGCAGGATGGGCCAGTGAGATACAATATTAACGGCAGGATGGGCCAGTGAGATACAATATTAACGGAAGGTTGGGCAGTGAGATACATCAATGGCGGGATGGACCAGTGAGATACGTCAGTGGCAGGATGGACTAGTGAGATACGACGTCGATGGCAGGATGGGCCAGTGAGATACAATATTAACGGAAGGATGGACCAGTGAGATATAATATTAAAGGTGGGATGGACCAGTGAGATACAATATTATCAGCAGGATGGACCAGTGAGATACAATATTAACAGCAGGATGGACCAGTGAGATACAATATTAAAGGCAGGATGGACCAGTGAGATACAATATTAACAGCAGGATGGACCAGTGAGATACAATATTAACGGCAGGATGGGCCAGTGAGATACAATATTAATGGCAGGATGGGCCAGTGAGATATATTATTGGCAGGATGGACCAGTGAGATGCAATATTAACGTCAGGATGGGCCAGTGAGATACGATATTAATGGAAGGTTGGGCAGTGAGATACATCAATGGCAGGATGGACCAGTGAGATACGTCAATGGCAGGATGGGCCAGTGAGATACAATATTAATGGAAGGATGGACCAGTGAGATACAATATTAAAGGCAGGATGGACCAGTGAGATACAGTATTAATGACAGGATGGACCTGTGAGATACAGTGTCAGTGGCAGGATGGACCTGTGAGATACAATATTAACGGCAGGATGGACCATTGGCGAGATGAACCAGTGAGATACAATATTAACAGCAGGATGGACCAGTTAGATACAACAACAGTGTCAGGATAGAGCAGTGAAATAGATCATCAGTGGCAGGATGGACTGATGAGATACGCTGGGCCAATAAGATACAACCTAAATGCAGAATGCACCGATGCGCCGTCAGCTCGTGCAGCGCCTCGCGGTTAAGTTCATATCGCTCAGTCCTGTTACTTCATCGGTTTTTCCGAAAAAGTTTTCAGTATTGTATTTTATACTTCTGTCGTCAGGTGAACGTCGGTATATGTCGTCCCCTTCAAAGAATAAGTGCGACTTGTGCGGCGCCCAACAGCCTCACAAAGATGGTCACTCCCTCTGCCTTTTCTGCTTAGGCCCGACCACGCGGTCGTGACAGTGTCCACACTGCCATCGTTTCAACGGGCCACCCGCAGACGATGCCAGCAGTCCCTCGAAGCCCATCTCCTCAAAAAGAAGATGTCTGCGATGGAGAAGGAGTTGAAGAAACTTTGGTAGGCGTCTACCTCCCTGGAGGGCACAAGAAAGCGGGACAAGGAAAGGCACGGGAGAAGGCGTCAGACGAATGTGATTGTGGAGCAGTCCTCGCTGGGGACTGCTAGCTAGAAATTTTTCCGTGGGTCCTGCCGCCGGCCAGCATCAGTCCTATATGTAATTACCTACTGCAAGAGCCTCTCTCGAAGATCTACTGTTATGGTAAGTTCTTATGTAACTGTACTTTAGCAGTGGGTGCTAGCCCTAGATCGATGAAGCACAGGTGCAATCAACAGGGGGATCCAAATACAACAGATCCCTGCACACTAGTCCGCACTTTCCAGTTAGAAAATGTCCACAACCTTTTCTTCAGCTGCAGCTGGGACACAGCTCTCAGGCACTTCAACTAGTTCACTCAGGAAGTGTACAGCACCTAGCTAGCACCCCGACGTCCAGAGATGCTTTGCCTCTTCAGAATTACAATCGCAGTCCAACACAGGTAAAACATAGGTACATAGAAATTGTCTGCTGATAAGGACCGCTAGGCCCATCTAGCCTGCCTGTAAGCCCTATACTTGTATGCAGTCACTGACCCTAAGTGATCAATGGCTTTTCATCACTCCTTCCCCACCCAGTGTTCCCCTGTGCCTGTCCCAGGCATGCTTAAACCCCTCCGCTGTGTTTGCACCCACCACCGCTTGTGGCAGACTGTTCCAAGTGTCCACCACACTCTCTGTGTAGAAAAACTTCCTCACGTTACTTCTTAATCTACCCCCCTCCAATTTCATATTGTGTCCTTTCGTTCTGATATCTTTTCTACATTGGAAAAGATTCCCACCTGCACCTTGTTTATGCCCTTGAGGTACTTAAAAGTTTCTGTCATGTCCCCCCCCCTTCTCTCCTCTCCTCCAGTGAGTACATGTTGAGGTCTCTTAGTCTCTCCTCTTACGTTTTGTGATGCAAGCCATGCACCATCTTTGTTGCCCTTCTCTGGATAGCCTCCACCTTGTCCATGTCCTTATACCTGTGTGGTCTCCAGTACTGCATGCAGTACTCCAGGTGAGACCTTACCAGTGTTTTATATAATGGCGTCACCACCAACCATCTCCTGCTAGTAATTCCTGTGCACCCCAGCATGCCAGTGGCCCGCTCTGCAGCCTTTACTTTGACTGTTGATACCTTAGGGTCATCAGATTTGATAACCCCTAGGTCCCTTTCCTCTTTGGTGACGACAGCAATTCTTCTCCTCCATTCTGTAGCTATCCCCAGGGTTCCCCTACCCAGGTGCATTATCTTGCACTTGTTTGCATTGAACCTCAGTTGCTACACCTCCAGCCATCTTTCAAGCTTCTCCAGGTTCCTCTTCATTTTCTGCACCCCTTCTGGTGTATCCACCCTGTTGCAGATCTTGGTGTCATCTGCAAAAAGGCAGACCTTTCCTTACAGCCCCTCTGCAATGTCACTAACGAAGACATGAACAGGACTGGTCCCCAGTACTGATCCCTGTGGTACTCTGCTGGACGAACTCTCAGCAGCAGTTGTGGCACTCTTAATTGAACAGCTCAGTCGTCTCAGCTTAATTCAGTTCACCAGTGCAGGGTTTCTGCAGCACTTATCTTCTCCAAATTAATCAAACCGCGCTCAGTACCTGAGGAATCAAGGTATCAGTTCAGTCTCTCACTCTCTTTCCCCTGCTAATCCTTTCCTGAACACAGCAATCTCCTCTAGAGGCCTGGGAAAGGCCTCCCTAGTCCAGATCCACTCTCACAGGAGTCTTCTGACTCCATAACTATAGAGATCAATATGTCTAGGTAGTGTATTGGGGCATGATTTAGGCGCCTGAATTAGTCCCTTCCTTTTCCCAGGAGTCCTTTGGCATAGTCTTTGGGCGCCTAAGGAGCTAATTGGCTGCTGTTTGGGGGTCGTCTCCAACATGGCTGCTCACATTCTGTCTCATGCAGTCCAACACAATTCCCCACCTGTTAAAGGAAGTTTCCGATGTAGGGCAGCTACTCACATATTGTGGTAGCTGCCCTCATCGACAGTCATTTCAGCTTGGTTCGTAAAATTAATATCTTCCCATACCATAGTTATGTCCTTCGTAATGTTTGTTTTATAGCAGCCAGCCTGATCCATTCTGGTAGCCCTGGTGATAATGACATGCCTCTGCACTCAAGCACATAATGACGTGTGGTCAGGGAGAGTGCCCTATTGAAATGAATGGGGCTTGTTTTCTTTTATATATTTAATCTTAGGAATGGCCAGATAAAGATTAATGAAGATCACCGCTTGACTAACAGGGGCCTTGTTATATGGGTGGTAGCTGCTCTCAGTTAAGTGGGAAAATCACTTTTAAGCCCTAGTGCAGCCAAACTACCGTTATTTCATAGAAAACCCCACTGTGGTGTAGTTCCCTTCTGAGCGACCCCACTTCTGACCAGTTGTGCCCACCAGCTTAGCTGTTGCTGCTGTCGAAACACTATCCCCCTAAGCGGCAGGCATCATTTCATTAATAAGCATGGAGGCACTTATTAATATTCATAAGCCCTGAGCGCTCCCTTGTTTAAACTTTAATTTTAAATGTTACTGGGACTTCTGCCCAGTCCCGCTGAAGTCACCGGCCTCCATTAAAGTGGAGAGGGGGGACCACGCCCACACACCCCGACCGTCTGCAAATCGGGCGGTCGGCACATCAATGCACCCTCTAGTGCATGTGCGATCCCTGCGAGCTCTGAGGAGCAGGACAACAGCGGGGGATTGCACCCACATACAAACGGGCCAAACAAACTACGGGGACACAAAACGGGCACCCGGGGTGGGAACAAAGGAGTTGGGAGCACAGAGGAACACCAGAGGAATGGAGGAAAACAAGACAGGATGCGTCAAGTCAGGTAAGCCCTCAAAGGGGGTTACAAGTAGATGAAAAATATATCCCCATTAATGTTTGCGAAGAACACCCTGATGTGTTCCAAACTATTACATAAGAATAATCTGAGCGTGAGGCGGAGCTCACAGTTGGTAGTTGGAAGAGCTCAGGCTCTTGGTTCCACTGAGTTTATGATCACTTCCTTTCCTAAATCGTGGCAACATAAAATTTTATTTCTTGCAGCATTGAAAAACCAGAGGAGATAAGGCTCCTTTGTGGGGTGTGGGGAGCTTTTCATTATTTTCATAATGAGCACGATTGGTGCTCTTCAAAAAATGCTTTAACCTAAACTGTTGATTTCAACAGATTTTTCTCTGGTGTCTTTGGTTGCCTTATCAGCAAGAGTATTCTGTATCCTGTCTCCTACATAGAAACATAGACTTTGACGGCAGATAAGGACTACTTGGCCCACCCAGTCTGGGTTCAAGCTTCATACCTACTGGATAGCTGCAGATCTCACTTAACCAACAGCCTACTTCCTGCCACCCCCACCACAATTGCCTTTGTGTCTGTCCCATGCATGTTTGATTCCCCACTGTTGTAGCCCCAACAACCTCCTCAGGAGAGGCAGTTCCACGCATCCACCACTCTCTCCGTGAAAAAAAATGTCCTCACGTTACCCCTGAGCCGTCCCCCCTCTATCTTTAAATTGTGTCCCCTTGTTCTTACACATCTCTTTTTCTGAAAGATGCTACCCTCCTGAACTTTGTTGATTCCCTTGAGGTGCTTGAATGTTTCTATCATGTCCCCCCTGTCCCTCCTTTCATCAAGGATATACATATTAGGCTCTCTCAGTCTCTCTTCATATGATTTCTGATGCGGACCCTGCACTATTTTAGTTCCTAGTGGAGCTGTGCCTTTAACTGGGTTTGCAAAATATATTCTGGGAGACTGATTAAACTTGAAAAACCGCAACGCAGGTTTATTTACACAAAGCAGAGGTACTGAATGACTTTTCCTGTATTTTTACTTTAAGATCAGATTTAGATGATCTGTCAGGAACAGGTGACATGAAGTGGCTCTCTGCTGCGATCAGCTGCTATTGTACTGTGCTGGGCTGGCAGGGTGTTCATATTAGGTCACCAGCTGCTACTGACGTTGCATGTCCGGTTTGATTTTTATGTTTGGCTGCAGGCTGGCACCAGTGGACCACCAGCCCTGTTGGGACATCATCATTCTAGTAGAGAGTGGACACAGCTGAAGGGATACAGGACCTACAGAAAGATCTGGAAAAGCTAGGGAGGTTGTCCAGGATCTGGCAGCTTGGCTTCAGTGCCAAGAAATGCAGAGTTACATAGATTGGAGCCAGGAATCCCAGGACAGAGTACTTTCTGGGTGGAGTCAGAGTATCTGCATCAGAGGAGGAGGAGGAGGAGAAGAACCTGGGGGAGATGATCACTAGTGACCTGAAGCACTCCACACAGTGCAAGAAAGCAGCAGCAAAGGCAAACAAGATGCTGGGATGCATATCTTGGGGGATCAGTAGTAGGAGAGGAGATTATACTGTCTTTGTACAGGTCACTGGTAAGGCCGCATCTAGAGTATGGAGTTTAATACAGGTGCCCACACCTCAAAAAGGACATTAACCTGCTGGAGAAGGTCCAGAGGAGGGCTACAAAGATGATAGCTGGTCAGCAGAGTAAGGCATATGAAGAGAGGTTCAGGGCACTGAACATGTACTCCCTGGAAGACAGGAGAGAGAGAGAGGGGACATAATTGGGATGTTCAAGTATCTGAAAGGGATAAATAAGATTGATAAGGAGAGTCTCTTGAAGCTGAGTGGCAACTATAACACGAGGGGGCACAGTCTTATGCTGCAGTGTGGGAGGTTTAGGAGGGAGGTCAGGAAGCATTTCTTCACAGAGAGGGTGGTGGAAACTTGGAATGCACTGCCGGAAGAGGTTATCTCGTTAAAGACAGCGGGCAGCTTTAAGCAAGGATGGGATGGGCATGGGGGAAGGTAAGGATCATGGAGGATGGGAGGAGTTGGGAGGGATGGCAGGGACAATAGCTCAAGCTGTGGACTCTGCAATACAAGCAGACTTGATAGACCAAAATGCCTTCTTCTAGCAGCTCTTCGTATGTTCGTATTTTAGTGATTCTGTAGTGGCTCTAGAGGGTTCCTCCTGTGGCTGGAATGGGAGACTGGCTAATATGGCTGATGGATGGTGGATGTGTTGAAGAGGCCATGTAATTGCTGTTCGGTGACGGAGGCTTAAGAGTGCTTTACTCTTCACCGCCTTTCTGCAGTCTAGCAGCAAATGGTGTATGTAAGGGTGTTGGGGGAGACCAACTCACATGTCCCATCCTAGCCATGACTGAGTACCCTTCCATACCATACCAAGCCCTACCAAACCAAAAGAAACCATACCATATCATATACCAAACCACCTTATTATACCACACCATACCTTAGAAAATGGCTTATGAAAGTCCAGTAACCTGATTGGCTGACAGAAGTCATGAGGCATGACTGTTGCCGTTCACGCTTTTGGACTGCAGCCTATATTGGCACTGCCGGCCCTTCATTCTGCTCACCATTGCCTCTGCTTGGCTGTGCTTAAAACCCTATTGTATTGCTGTTAGAAAATGGGTTGTGTTGGGCCAGCGCAGCCCATTTTCTAAGCGTGATGCAACATTTCAGGGTGTGGGGTTGTTGGGGATAGCCACCTTTCCAGGGCTGTAGGGCCCTTCACCTGTGGCATCTGGTCTCACTATGCCCTGGGCGGGCAGTTATTCCCCCAGCAGCCCACCCCTGGTGGCTCTTATTGCTTCCATGCCATACTGTACTGTACTGCACTGCACTGCACCATACCATACCATGCTAACCCTACCATGACATGCCATATCATATTATATTGTATGATACCATGTTGTACCGTACCCTACCTTACCATACCATGCACTGTACTGGGCCTTTTCTGCCATGCCATGCCCTACCCTACCATATTCTACCATGCCATATCAAACCCTACCCTACTTATGCGGTACCCCACCCATGCCATGCTGTCAGCATCTCACCCTCACGATGGAGTACCATACCATACCATGCCAACCCTATCCTGCCAGACTATATCATGCCCTGCCTGACCCTACCATGCCATACTATACCATAAATGCCATATTGTACTGTACCATACCATATTTTACCTTACCATACTATACACTATGCCAAGTCTTGCCATACTGTACCCTACCATAGTTTACCATACCTTCCCAAACCCTACTCTACGATACAGTACCCTGCTATACAACGCTCTACCAAACCACACCATGCTGTACCCTACCCTTTGCATATATAGATACACTGCCTCCCTTTTGTTTCTAATTACCCCTCTGAAGCTGTCCCATTGGGTTGGTAACCCCGGGATAGTCCCAGCACTGGCCACGTTGCTGGGTAGACTGTTCTACCTATCCACCACCTGCTCAATGAAGAAATGCTTTCTGATGTTCACCCTAAATACTCCTGCTTGCTTAAGCACCTTTAATGCGGCCATCCAATCACTGAAGCATGGTCACCTCTTAGATGGGACGCGGTAGTCATTCTGTATCAACACACTAAACAGCAGCACCTACTCTCTGCCTAAGACTTGAACTGATCTGTATATATGTAATTCTGTTTGTGTCCCTATGGCTTCGATGCAGTGGGACTCTATGGGGTACTGAGGACACACCAATACATTGCCCCCTTGACTTGCATCCTGAGGTGGGGTCTGCCATCAACTGCTTTTTTGCGGGGAGCAGCTTCCTCCCCAATGCATCCAAGCACCCATGTCGGAGGTGAAGCTTGGGGTACTGCCAGTGGTCAGAGGCGGGAGCCTGAGCTGGACTTGGGAAGCAGGCAGGTCTTCATCTGCCCACCAAGTGCTGATTTTTCCCCGGTTACCTCCCTTGGGATGAGGCCATGTCCTCACTCTCACGCCTGTGTATCTGTGCTGCCACCCAGCCTTTGATGGTGGCAGTGAAGCAGTAAAGCTAGTATGCCCCCCCCACCAAAGAAGGACAGTCCAACTAACGTTCCAACCTCCTTCCCTCAATTGATCCAAGATGACCCGCACTTATTCCAGAACTCGCACTACTAACGTCACAAGCACTAGCACTACAGCTGTGCTGATGAACCAGATAGAACTGATTGATATTAGCCCATACTGTGGGGCAGGCTGATCTTTTAGTCCAGAATTCCATTGCATACTAATTTTGTTGGCAGCCAAGGGTTAAAGCAGTTAAACCTGTTGGTGGGTCAGCGAGTGAATGAATGTGGGAGACTTAGGCCGGTACACTGGGGAAATACCACATTCTGTTGGAGAAGTGTCATGGGATCTTTAACGTCATCTGCAGGACCACCAAAATAGGCAGACAGAATCTGGGTTCAGTGCGCTGTCTAAAAGACAGCACCTACGGCAGCACCGTGTCTCCCTGTGGCATTGTTGTGGTTTGTAATGAGCAAGGGGAGTGCACCTGTAGAGCTACCAACACTCCTTTCTGCAGCGCTGGATGTTCACCGGACGCCTCTCATCCAGCTACAGACCATGGCCGACCCTATTTAGCTTTTGATTTCTGATGGGCTCTGGCTCTAACTTTGGTGATTAAAGCAGCTGGTTACATGGACAGAATTGGGTAGATGCATTCTGTAAGTACTGGGAAGGGTGACAAAAGAGTTTAAAGAGTGACTCTCGAAGGGAGACACAATTCCTTCCATAGGAGTGGGGCATAATATGGGAGCAATATCACCGTTTGTACTTCATGCTGCAATTTTGGGAGTCGCGGTATTGATACTGTGGCCAATTTATGATAATGTGATAACTGTGTTTCACAGTATACCGTGGTTCCTAAGCCTTTCTACTGTTTTTTTTTTGTGCTGTCTGGAACAGCTCTGCCTTCCATATCATCTCCCCTCAATGCAAAAGTTTAAGGAGGCTTCTGTTTTTTGTACATTAATTTCTTCCGTAATACAGTGGTATGATGATGACCGTGATATTACATGGGATGGTGATTATAACATCAGAATTTCATACCGTGACATTCCTACTGCTAGCCAATTCCTGTAAATACCATAGAACCAGTATAACACAGTAACATGGTATTGTGATGATAGAAAGGACTCTGGCCTATCTTGTCTGCCCCTCCTGCTGTACCATAGTGGAGTTGTAGGAATACCTTATCACGAATATTCAGGCCAAATGTTATAGTCAGGTTCCCAAATATTCAGGTATTTGTGATTCACTATTCATCTGTGTGTTGGGAGAGAAAAAGAAACAACACAACACCCCACCCCCTTTTCTGATGACCAGGGCTAAACTCCTGGCCGCCAACCCAGGCCTGCCAAATAATTTCCAACCCACCTTTCCTTTTACCGCTGCTCCAGAGAGTGTGCCAGTGGAACTTCGTTGTCCGCTTCTGGCACTATGCCAGGATCCAACAGCATCTTTCAAACAACATGAAGTCTTGCTATATTATGACATATGCAGTGAGTCCCAACCTTCGAACTGCTCCGGAGGTGAAAGAGTTAACTTTCCATGCCAGGCATGGAACTTTGAGCACAAGCTCGGTTGAAAGCTCTGTCTGTTCTTCAAACTCAAACTGTCAGATTCTTTACTCCGCCTCACTGAACAGTCGCTCCGGAGATTTCTCCTTCTGCTCAGTTCATTTTGTCGGTTAAAGTATTAATTTTTCGTTTTTTTAACCGAATTTAAACCGCAACCGGTCGGTTCAAGCTCTGTCTGTGGTACCGTAAGTACTAGATAGGTTTTACATTTATTTCTGTGTGGAACTTGTAAACGGTATTATCGGTTCAGTTTGAACCGATCAGGTTGTTGAAAATTCATTGAATTCTGTCTTTTAGAGTGCGGTTCCCGGTTCTTATCGGTTCTAAAAAAAACGGATGTCATTATGGTTTTTTCCACGACCCGTGACACGGTTGGGAACCGATAAGAGGGTCTTGCTTGGCGGATTGCCATAAACAGGCAAGTTTTGGTTAGGCTGGCACTATGTCTGAGAAACCCAAAAGAAAAACTGGGCCCACTGGGTTTCAACACTGCAGTGTTTGTGGGGAAGCCTTTGCCAAGGCTGACCCCCACACCACCTGTGTTTATTGTCTGGGGTTTGACCACCTCAGTGCAGACTGCCAGATTCGCAAAAATTTTCCTGCAGCTACCCTGGATAAGAGAGTTGGTAGGCTCAGGGAAAGAGAGGCCAAGAAGTCCGCTGACCCGGATGGCCAGCCCGGTTCGGTTGTAACCGAACCGGAGGGAGTGCCTCTGACCAGGGGCGCAGACTTCCTCGGCAAGGAGAGCCGACTGGAGGAGTCAGTTCCAGCAAAGGACTAGAAAATCAGCAGGTGTGGAGCCAAAATTTCCATCTCCAACTGCTGAAGAAATAGCCAAAGCGATTAAAATTGTCCAGTCGCTTTGCCTGGTTCCGACCGAACCGGCACTATCAGGTAAGCGTACGGTTCGGTCGGTTCTACCGGTTCAAGAATATGTTTTAGAGGAATTTTATGAACCAGAGGAGGGGGAAGAGGAGTATGAGGAGAGTGAATGTGGATTTGAAAGTCTGGATGTGCCCATTGAACCGGACATCTCCCCAGACAGACCTTCAGGAGTGTCTCCCCCTAGGCTTTCTGAGTCCCCCTCTCATTTTATGTTTTATAAAACAGTGGCTGAAACCCTCCAGCTCCCTGTGGAGGAAGCTGTGGATGATCAAGAGGAGCCTGACTATGTAGAAATGATGGATATCCCAGAGTCTAGGGAGACTGTCTATTCCTTTGCATAAATCTTTTGGGAAACAGACAGTAAAAATTCTAAAAACTCCTCACACTATACCTCCTGTGGATAAAAGAATGGACAAGAGGTACACATTGTCAGGCTCTAATATGGAGTTCCTCACACAACAATGCAGCCATGTTGGGGTAGTGCAGGCTGCAGCCTGTGACAAGGCTAAATATTCCCTTGACTTCACACCCCCCCCTGACAAGGACTCCAGGAGGATTGATGCTATGGCAAAGAAACAGTACATGGCAGCATCCTTGGGACTCAGACAGGCAAATTATATGGCTTATGTTGCTAGATATCAGAAATCCAGATGGGATACTGTTATGGCTCTAGCAAAACAGGTCCCTGGCCAGCTTGCCAAGGAGCTGGAGCAGGTGACTGCTGATGGTATTGAGGCATCCAAGGTGCAATTCCATGCTGCAGTGGACTCTAATGATGTGTCATCAAGAGTCATGGCTACATCTGTGGCACTTCGCAGAATGGCTTGGCTCAGATGTACTAGCCTGTCACAGGATACCCAGACTAAGGCCATGGATTTTCCTGTTGTGGGTAATTCTCTGTTTGGGGAGCAGACAGAGAATTACATGAAGAAAATGGATGAGTATAGGACCACCTATAGGAGTGCACAGGCCAAGGAAAGGCAGGCCACTCCTCAAAGGCAGCCTTCCAGGGGCAGGGGCAGACCTTTTCATAGGCCTTTTTACCAAGCCCAGGCCTCCTCTTCAACTTATGCCCAGAGGGGGTTCTTTAGAGGGAGAGGCAGACGGGGTACAAGCAGACCTGCTTCCACCCCTCAGCCTAAAGCCCCTGCCAAGCAGGCACCCTGATGGGGTGGCCAGGGCCGATTTTCCATTACCTGTAGGGGGCAGGCTGGCTTACTTTGTCCAGGACTGGAAGTCTTTAACATCAGACAAGTGGATCCTGGAAGTAGTAAGCCAGGGACTGGTTCTCAGCTTCAAAAAATTTCCAAAGATGAGAACCAGGTCCTTTCCACCTGCAAATCCCGTCAGAGGCACTTGCCCTAGAAACAGAAGTTTCTACCCTCCTGGCTCTCAGAGCTGTGGAAAGTGTTCCACCCCTACACCAGGGCAAAGGATTGTACTCCAGGTACTTCCTTACCCCAAAAAAGACAGGAGAATGGTGGCCCATCCTGGATCTCAGATACCTAAACAAGCACCTTTTAAAACCAAAATTCAAAATGGTGACTCTGGGAATTATTTTACTCTCTCTAAGGCCAGGGGACTGGCTAGCGTCCCTGGACCTCAAGGATGCCTACTTCCATGTTCTTATCAGAAGCTCCCATCGAAGATTCAAACTGCCCTCAGGCCATTACCAGTTCAGAGCAATGTCCTTCGCCTCACCTCAGCCCGAGGTATTCACAAAATGCCTGGCAGTAGCAGTTGCTCACTTAAGAAGGCAAAGATTGCCATCTTTCTCACTTCCGGACGACTGGCTCATAGTAGGCCAGTCTCCAGACCAAGTCAGACTACACCTTCAGGTAACTCAGCAACTGCTCACATCTCTAGGTTTCCTTCTCAATCTTCCAAAGTCAGTTCTAGAGCCTGTCCAGCTTCTCACCTTCATAGGTGCAGAACTGAACACAAAAAAGGTCAGAGCCTGCCTTCCTCTGGAAAGAGCAAGGTCCCTCGTCTCTCTGGCCTCCTCCTTCACCCTGCAGGTCTCTCGAACAGCAAGGCATTTTCTGCAGCTCCTGGGGCACATGGCTGCTTCTACAGCAGTGGTGCAGGGTGCAAGATTTCAGATGAGGGACATCCAGTTCCATTTGAGAGCCTTTTGGTCTCAAAGGAGAGACCCTCTAACCAAATTGATCCCAGTGGCTCAAACTCTGATCCAAGCCCTTCAGTGGTGGCAGGACCAGAGCAATCTGAGACAAGGGTTCCCCTTCACCGCTCAGTCTCACTCCTTAATCCTTAATATAGATGCATCCCTCTTGGGGTGGGGAGCTCACATGGGCGACCTCACTACCCAGGGATTGTGGTTCCCTCAGGAATCTCTGCTCCACATCAACCTGTTGGAACTCAGAGCAGTTTTTCTAGCACTTCAAGTTTTTTCCACATCTGTTCAGAACAAAGTTGTACAGGTCAGAACAGACAACACCACTACAATGTGGTATATCAACAAGAAAGGAGGCACTCTGTCTACGGCCTTGTGCACCGAAGCAATGAAGTTGTGGTCTCTGGCTTATTCCCTGAACACCTCCCTTAAGGCATTTCACCTCCCAGGCAAGGACAATGTCCTGGCAGATGCTCTCAGCAGGATTTCCCAGGGCCATCACGAATGGTCACTGGATCCCCTAGTACTGGAGGTAGTATTTGCCAGATGGGGCACCCTGCAGATAGATCTTTTTGCAGCCCCAGACAATCGCCAACTTCCCCTTTTTTTGTTGCAGGCCCCCTGTGTTGGGCTCAGTCCCTCTGGATGCCTTCCTTCTCAGTTGGGAAGGAAGGAAGTTTCTCTATGCTTTTCCCCCTTCCCTCTTCTGTTCAAGGTGCTAGTCAAAATCAGATCTCAACCCTGCAAGATAATCCTGATTGCTCCAGATTGGGCCAGACAGCCCTGGTACCCACTCCTTATGTCCTTAGCAGTCCACCTTCCCCTGTGTCTTCCCAGGAATCACAACCTGTTAACCTGTGCTCAGGGGAGAGTTTGGTACCGGAATCTCAAATCTCTCAACCTCAAGGCCTGGCTCTTGAAGAGTTAAGAGTTTGCTGACCTACACCTTTCCCAGGGTGTATTGGATATCTTGAAGGCTTCTAGGAAGCCTTCCACCAGGCTACTTATAATTCCAAATGGAAGAGGTTTTCCATATGGTGCTCTGGCAAGCACATTTCCCCAGAATCTGCTGACTTACCCACAGTCCTGGATTGTATGGTGCATTTGAATACTTTGGGGCTGAGACCAGCTACCCTAAAGGTGCACCTGGCAGCTGTGTCTGCTTTATCAGCAGGTAAACCCTCTTCTCTTTCAGCTAATCCTGTATTCTCCAAGATTTTCAAGGGGTTGCTTCACACCAACCCTCCATTCAGGGACCCTGCCCCTGCCTGGGATCTTAATATTTGCATTGCCCAGCTTATGCAACCCCCTTTTGAGCCCTTGTCTTCAGCAGAGCTTAAGTACTTGACTTGGAAAACTATGTTTTTGGTAGCTATCACTTCTGCCAGGCACATAAGTGAATTACAAGCATCGTCAGTGGAGCCTGATTTTATCTCCTTTCATAGAGATAAGGTGGTCCTCAGTACTAACAGAAAGTTCTTGCCTAAGGTGGTTTCAGACTTCCACCTTAATCAATCTGTGTCTCTTCCTGTGTACTTCACTGACCATTCCTCCTCTGGCGAGAGGAGACTGCACAGTTTAGATGTCAAAAGAGCCCATAGTTACTACATAGAACGTACCAAGGGTCACAGGTTTGACTCCCTCCAACTGTTCCTCACTTATGGTGAGGTTGGTAAAGGGAAACCTCCCACTAAAAGATCCATTGTCTCTTGTATCCAATTTTGCTATGAAAAACTGGGTAAGGTTCCTCCCTCAGGCCTGTTGGCTCACTCTACCAGAGGTACAGCTGCGTCTCTGGCTGCTGCCAGGGACATCTCTATCCTAGAGATATGTCAAGCAGCTACCTGGAAAACAGTTCACACTTTTACCAAGCATTACTCCCTGGACATCCAGGCTAGGAGTGATGCTCAGTTTGGCACAGCTGTGCTTCAGAGCCTATTTCCTAAGTAGGTTCTGTCCCTCCTCCATGGAGGTACTGCTGTGTAGTCTGCATATGTCATAATATAGCAAGACTTCATGTTGTTTGAAGAAAAAATTACTCACCTTAGTAATGTTGTTTCTTCTAATGGAGTCTTGCTATATTATTCTCTCCCCCCCTTCCGCCCCTCTCAGAACCTCTGCTTTTGGGATGTGGGTAGGCAGTGGAGTGTTGGCACTTAATAGATGCCCACCTTGTTTTTTCACCCCTCCTTTTTGGGGTGTTTGGGTAGTGTGTTTTAATTTTTTGGATCCCCTGACTTGAGTCTTTGTTTTGGGACCAAAAAATGTGTTCTTATATTTAGTAGCAGTTGGCTAGTGTAGATTTACAGCTTCCACACAGAACCTTAGTGAGTTTTGCTCGTAAAGATCTGACAGTTTGAGTTTGAAGAACAACAGACAGAGCTTTCAACCGAGCTCGTGCTCAAAAGTTCCATGCCTGGCATGGAAAGTTAACTCTTTCACCTCCGGAGCAGTTCGAAGGTTGGGACTCACTGCATATGTCATAATATAGCAAGACTCCATTAGAAGAAACAACATTACTAAGGTGAGTAATTTTTTCTTTCATGCTCACTCTCCCCACTGGTAAGTCAGCCACCACTTCCTCCCCTCTCCATATCTGTTAATGGTGACAAAAACCCACTTCCCTCTCCCTTCCTCTTGCAAATAAATACCACATGCCCCCAAAGTCCCCAAACCCCAGTTTTCGTTGTCTAAAATACATATAAAGAAGGAAGCTATCCCACGGCTTGATGAATACCCTCGTTCTCTGTGTCTGAATCAGAACAAATGGTAAATTATGTCTGTCCTAATTTTAATACCCAGTTGGTTGGTTATTCATCAGTTCCCCCACTACCGGCATTCATTAATAAAAGAATGCATGCTGCAGAAGGGGGGAAGACAGGGCTACCCAGAGAATGTTATGTGACCCCCCCCCCAAAGGTCTGTGAAGGGAGGAGGGCAATATTCAGGTAAAGCATCTTTGGGGACTCACGGTTGGGGGGTTGGGCCAGGGAGGGGGATTATTGCATAACACAATGTCTGCTTCTGACAGTGCCAGAAGCCGACAGGTGGAGGTTTTATCATCAAGGTGTTTATGCTCCTGTTTGCCAGTGGGACCTTATCTGCCCCATTCCTCCCCGCCCCATTGGTTAATGAAATGGAGAGGGCAGGACATACATATGCGTGGACGCGCGCAACACACAGACACATTTAGGGGAAAAGAAGACCATTGCTCCATCAAGTTCTTCCACCCACAGCTCAAGGGAAATACCCAGTCACCCCTTTTTCTTCAAAGTACTTCCTGTTCTCACACCGAAAAGGGATGTAAACCTTGTAGGGGTCATTTAAAGAGCTAGTGGAATCAAAACAGGTAGACAGCTAAATAACACGAATTTTAAGTAGTCAGTTGTACCTTTTTTATTTCTGAAGCATTTTTCTTTTTCCATTTGCTCATTAGAGAGTCTTATTTGTGATAATATTGTGTTGGATGTGTGAAACAGCCCTCAGCCTAGCAGCTGAGATATTGTACCTATTTCTAGCTCCCCAGCTACATCAGCATTGTGATTTCACTGACAGCTGGCAACTATTGAGTGGCTGTTCGTAAGCAGAAGCGATGTCACAGTCAGTGAGGTCACAGTGCTAATGATGTAGCGCGGGGCATAGAGGTATCTATGTCAGCTGCCAAGCAGTGTGCTGTCCCACACAACACATCTTTAAATTGTGAAAACCCATTAAAATATCTTTTAAACAAGGTGTTGGGCTTATCACTAAGTATCAGGAGTCCTTTTTTTTTTTTCTTTTTTTCAGAGCTTCTTGTTTAGTGATTTAGCAATTAACGTACAGTTATTTCACCAGCTGTAGTACATGAAGATATCAAATACAGGTACCACTTAGAGCACTACCTAACTTAATACACACATTGTAAATAAAGAATCATACCATATCAATAAGATACATCCTTTGGGATAAACCATAAAACCAGAGAATGCTTTCCAGTTAACCACAGTTAGATGCACTGAATAATTGATGCGCTTTCAAGTCCATGAGATGCATGAAAAATACTAAGCAAATGAAAGTCAATAATAGCCCAAAGTCTCTTGCTCCTGAAAGGGAAAATGAGAGATTCATGCATTTATAGAAATTTGTGCCATACAGGTATTACCTGGCAAGGATTACAGCCCTGGTATACCAGCGCTTTTACTAGTACATACCCCAGAGAAAAGTGCATGATGCCTGTATAAAAACAGTTCTAGGAGCGTGGATATGTTGTTCATCCACACTCTCTGGCATTGTCCCTTTCCCCTTTAAATCTTGCCAGAAGTCTTCAGGCTGGCTCCTCCTATCCACCCGGGTGGTATATACCTCGGCTTCACCCCATGACACCAGATCTTCCTTTCCACTGGAAGATTCAGGTTCCCTCGTGCTACTTTTACAAGTACCGTAGGCCCTGGAGTCTAATCGACGGTTTTCGCCGCATTTGCTTTTTTGAAATAGCTAGTGTACTGCCTGGAAACTGCCTGCAATGAAGTGTAACTTTCAGATGTAGTCAGCCCTCACTTCTTATATCTCAAGTATTTTTTTCTTTTCTGTTTGCTGATTAGAAGATTTTCCAGCTGGCAGTACCAGGGTGATGTGTGGAGCAGCACTCTGGAGGGGAAAAAAAGTTGGTTCTGTTCCTCCCACTACATCAACACTGAGACCACAATGAATATGTTATCACTAGTAACCAATGAGAACCATTTCTCACTGCCAGGTTTCAATTTCACATGAAGCAGCAGGGACTGACTCTCCCTGGTTACTAGCGATGTCACAGTTTCCTGCATTTTGATTGGTAGCTTGTGAAAGCCACTGCTCAGGCTGCAAGGACTGTGGTGCCTTCAAGGTGTGTTGTCTCATTTCTGAGGATGTAGTGGGAGGAACAGAACTGACTCTTTTTTCCCTCCAGACAGAGTGCTGCTCCACACATCACCCTAGTACTGCCAGGTGGAAAATCTTTTAATTAGCAAACAGAAAATAAAAAAATATTCAAGATATTGGAAGTGATAGCTGACTGTATCTAAAAATTACTATTAATCCCTAGCAGTACACTAGCTCTTTAAAACTCGTAAGAGTTTACGATTCCGATTCAAGCACATTGAACATGGAGGACAAGTCATCCCCTGGTTTTCGCCGGTGTCCTTGCGGACAAAAAATATCTCACACAGATGCCCACCTATCGTGCATTTATTGCTTGAGTGCCGTGCATGACACCACTGCTTGCACCATCTGTCTGGCCTTCCATCCCAACGTGAAATCGAAGGAGGCCAGGTGGGCAGATTCTGCGGCCGCGGGATCCACCGAGCAGCTCAACAGATGGCGGCTTTGAAAGGAAGTGCCCAAGCCGCCAGCCGGGTTTTTTCGCCACTTAACCTGGGCTCCACTTTTCCGGGTCCTTTGGAGCTGTGCCAGTCTCTCCCTACCAAGGGTGAGGCGCCCTCGGGCTCGCATTCATCCGGCCCCAAGCAAAGGGACAAGGACCCCAAATCATCTTCTGGAAGAAGATGTTCCTGGGACAGAGAGCGGTCCGACACACAGGACCAGGCGGTCTCGGCCTTGGTCGAGATCGCTTCCTCGGCCACCGGCTTCCCTGACCTTCTGTCAGGCCAAGGCACCAAGACCGAGGATACGGCAGAGCCGGCTGAGATTTCTGTCGACCCGATCGAGCCATTGTCGCCAACCCCGCTCGCCGACTCCTTGGAAAGGACACCCATCCTTTCTTTCCCGGACGAGAAGACCAGTCCTTTGGGCATCCCGATCGAGGGACAGGAGACGGAACTGCTGTTTTCACCGAATCCGGCCTCTCCTGATCGACAGAGCCGACACCGTCGTTCTCGTTCGAGGAGTAGGACCCCGTCAGTCGAAAAACCAAAAAAGGGTCACAAACACTCCCGGAAGAGGCACCGCCGCCGTTCCTCATCCTCCACGGACAAGGAGAGACTTAGACGGAAGCTCAGTCAACGTTATGAGGACCTCATGTGGCAACAAGTAATTCTGAGCAGTCAAAAGCCGGCTACACTGGCCATTACTTGGCCCCAGCCTCTTCGGCTGACACAGACTCCTCCGGTACTGAGGACTCCGGTAGGACCGACACGCATTCCTGCTCAGCCTGTTCCGCTCTCCCCCACCAATTTTGGTGGAACCACTGCCTAATCAGCCTCGGGAAGGGGCTCCCTCGAAGGAGGATTGGACAGATATGGGCTTGCCCCTCATCTGTCCAGCACTGTTGCTCCTGATTGCCCTAGGCGTATTGAATGGGACATAGGCGGGAGACCCCTGTACCTCGATTCCTCGGCCTCCGATACCATTGGTCTTCACTCACACCCTGATAATGAGTTGTCAGTGACAGGCCAGGAAGAAGGTCCTTCTTCCTTCCAGGGTATCCTTTGACTTATTTCTGAGTCCACTGGTATGCCATTGCAGCCTATCCAAAAGATGGCGGAATATCCTCTCATGGATATCCTTAAGAGGGGGGATGCGCCGACGGAGGCCTTTCCAGTGGCCAAAGCCATTGTTGGCCCAGCCCTTGAGCTATGGCAGCGCCCTGCCTCTTGTCCGGCTCCGTCTTCCCGCGTGGCTCGCAAGTACACTGTACCCATGGGGTCCTTGGCGAGCTTCACTGAGCATCCCTCAGCTGAGAGCCTTGTGACTGCCTCAGTGTTTCGGCGCATGGGCAGCTCAGTGGATACTGACCGCCCTCCGGACAAGGAGTCCAAAAATATGGACCATTCTGCCCGGAAGGTATATATGGCCTCATCCTTGGGTCTTCATCAGGCCAGCTCGGCAGTGATCATGGCACACTTCTCTCACGCCCTCTTGGAGTTGCTAGATGAAGTCCTCCCTCATCTCCCCGCAGACATGCAGACCACGGTTAAGCAAGTCCATGACCAGGGCTGTGCTGTTGCAAAACAGCAGCTCCAGACGGCTCTGGACGTTGGAGACTCCTGTGCCCATTTACTAGCAGCCGCAGTGGCCACTCGCCGCAGGGCCTGGCTGAGATTATCCTCCTTTCCGGCAGATACTCAGCACAACCTAGCTGATGTGCCCTTCCTTGGCACCGACCTTTTCGGTCCGGGAGTGGCAGGTCACCTCCAGTGCATTGAGCAGTCCAGTGCCACCTTGGATGCTACTTTTGCTAAGGGTTCTTCGGGCAAGAACCAGCAGAAGCGCAAGAAGAAGCCTTTTCAGTACTCTTCCCCTGCGGTTAGGCAGCCCTCCTTCCAGGGAGGTCAGCAGCAACAGCAGGCTCAAGCTTGGTGCCCTAGGCCCAAGCAGGGTCCCCAACAGCCCCACAAAGGAGGCCGAGGTGCCGGTCCAGGAGCCTCCTCCTCCTCTAACCCTGCGAAGTGACGGTTTGGGGGTGGTCAACCCTACTCCCGTCATGCCAGTTCTGGGTCCTCCCGTTGGGGGGGCCGGCTCCGCCACTTCTTTCCGCCTGGTCCGGTATCACTTCGGACAGGTGGGTCCTGGAAGTGGTCGGTCGGGGACTGCCTCTAGAGTTTAAGCAGTACTCTCCTTACCGAGCCCATGCCCCACAGGAGGAAAGGATCTCAGTTGGTGCTCAGTCGGCACTTCAGGACGGCATTGCTCAGCTCCTCCGCAAGGAGGCGGTAGCTCCAGTGCCGGATCCTCCCACAGACCCAGGCTTCATATCCAGGTACATCCTGGTGCCCAAGTGGACGGGGGTGGGGGTTGGCTTCCCATCCTAGATCTCCATGACCTGAATCAATATCTCAGATCTCGCACCTTCCGGATTGTAACTCTGAACCAGATCATACCATTTCTGGAGCAAAACATGTGGTTATTTTCACTGGATCTACAGGACGCGTTCTTTCACGACCCAGTCCGTCTATCCCACCAGCAGTTCCTCCACTTCAGGGTCGAAGGGACCCTGTACGAGTTCCGAGCCATGCCATTCGGCCTGTCATCGGCCCCTCTGGTCTTCACCAAATGCATTGCAGTGGTGGCAGCCCATCTACAATGTCAAGGGGTTTGCATATACCCTTACCTCGACGGTTGGCTCCTGGGGGGTTCCTCCCTGCAGGAGGTGGAGAGGTCCAGGGACCTGACCCTCCAAACCTTTTCCCGATTAGGCCTCCTGATCAACGTGGCCAAGTAGGAACTCGTGCCCTCTCAGGTGATGGGCTTTATCAGGGCAGAGCTCGACTCTCGTCAAGGCAGAGCTCAGCTTGCGGCGGACAGGGCGGAGGTTCTTTCCTCTTTTGCCTAATCATTTATGGTTGGGCACTTGCACCCTGCCTAGGACTTCCTGCGTTTTCTGGATTACATGGCGGCGTGCACCTCAGTGGTCTGTTGGGCCAGGTTGCACATGCTTCCCCTCCAATGAGAGCTGGCCGCTGAATGGACTCGGCGTCAGGGTCTTTTCTACCAGCTGGTCACTGTCACCCAGAAGGTGTGGGACACTCTCCAATGGTGGACCGTCCCAAGTGGTCTGCAGGAAGGGTTCTGTTTGTCTGCCCCGAGCCGATGGTCGTCCTAACGACCGATGCCTCTCTCATGGGCTGGGGAGCCCACATGGGGAACCACAGAGCCCACGGGTTCTGAACCCCCAAGGAGTCCTGCTGCCACATCAACCTGTTGGAGCTCGGAGCAGTCAGACTGGCACTGTCAGCTTTTGCTCCTCAGCTCCGGGGTCAAGTGGTTCAAGTCCAGACGGAGAATACCACTACCATGTACTACCTCAACAAACAGGGCGGCATGCACTCCTGTCTGCTATGCAAGGAGGCGCTCCGGATCTGGACCCTCAGCCGGTTGGAGGCGGATCTCCTTGCCATCCATGTGGCAGGAGTCTCGAACCAACTGGCGGATACTCTCAGCCGCTTAGGCCAGACATCCCACGAGTGGTCTCTCCATCCAGAGGTAGCTTACAATCTGTTCTCCCGTTGGGGCAAACTGTTGGTGAACCGCTTTTCCTCCAGGGAGAACACCAAACTGAGGCTGCACCATGCCCCCTCCCCCCAGCAGGGCTCACTGCAGGAGGATGCCTTCTCGAGGCCGTGGACCCCAAGCCTCCTCTATGCCTTCCCTCCGTTTCCATTGATCCACAAGGTGTTACTCAAGGTGAGGAGGGACAAGGCGAAGGTGATCCTGGTAGCCCCAGATTGGCCCTGCTGGTTCTGGTATCCAGATCTCCTCAGCCTCAGCTGCAGGCCCCCGGAGCGGCTTTGTACCCGCCCGGACCTGATATCATTGAACCAGGGGAAGGTATTCCACCCGAACCTTCAATCCCTGCACCTCACAGCCTGGTTCCTGAGCGGCTGGAGTTCCAGGCTTTGGGTCTTTCCGAGGATGTCTACACCGTGGTGGAGCCATCTTGTACGGAATCGACCAGGAAATGTTATGCCTTCAAATGGAAAAGGTTTTCCATTTGGTTTCGGGGTGAGAGTTTGGACCCCTTATCCTGCTCTGTGGCTAACATTTTAGACTACCTTTGGTCTCTCTCCAAAGGGGGTCTTCGGTCATCGACCCTTAGGGTGCACCTGGCAGCCATCTCTGCTTACTGGGCGTGGGCCGGTCAGTCAGCATTGGCACAGGAGACAGTGGTCAGGTGCTTTTTCGAAGGCCTGGATCACGTATCCCCTCCGGTGCGTGAACCTCCAACTCCGTGGAATCTTCTACTGGTTTTGGCAAAGCTCATGGGCAAGCCATTTGAACCCATGCAGAAGCGTGAGCTCTCTCACTTGTCGTAGAAGACTGCTTTCCTGGTGGCTATCGCGTCAGCCAGGAGGACAGGGGAGCTCCAGGCGCTCTCGGTGGACTCCCCTTATCTGGTCTTTCACAGGGACAAAGTTATCCTGCGCCCCCACCTGAAATTCCTTCCGAAGGTGGTTTCAGAGTTTCACCTTAACCAGGTGTTGACTCTGCCGGTATATTACCCTAACTACACCTCGGATGCCGAGTACAGGCTCCATACCCTGGACCTTAGATGTACTCTCTGTCCTACTACAAGGAGAGGACGCCGAAAATTCGGGGAGAGGTTCGCCAGCTGTTTGACACCTACGCTGAAGCTGCTTCTGGCAGACCTGCAGCCAAACGGACTGTTGCAAGATGTATTACATCATGCATAGGTCTGTGTTATGAGTTGGGCAAGGAGCCTCCCAGAGGGTTAAGAGCTCATTCTACCCGCCATACTGCTGCATCTGTGGCTGCTTCCAGGGACATGCCTATCCAGGAAATCTGTCGGGCTGCTACTTGGAAGTCAGCAAACACCTTCATTATCCATTACCACATCAACCTGGAGTCACGTCGCGATGCTGGTTTTGGGGCCTCGGTTCTCCAATCTCTGTTTCCTAAGCAGGGGGTGTGCGACTTGCCTCCCTCCCTTCTCCCGGAGAACTGCTAGGAGTCTGCCAGAGAATGTGGATGAACAACAAATCCACGCTGCTAGAAAAACAGGTTACTCACCTGTAACAGTAGTTCTAGGAGTGGTATATGTTCATCCACATGCACCCACCCGACCTCCCCGGCTTTAGGCGCATCACCTTGCTTCCAGCGGGCTAAGATCTGGCGTCATGGGGCGGAGCTGAGGTATATACCACCCAGGTGGGTGGGAGGAGCCAGCTTGAAGACTTCCGGCAAGATTTAAAGGAGAAAGGGACATGCCAGAGAGTGTAGATGAACAACATATACCACTCCTAGAACTACTGTTACAGGTGAGTAACCTGTTTATCGGTACTTGTTAGTAGTTGAAATGGAGGGGAGCTAAACTTCTCTCCAATTTAAATGTCCATGCCACAATATGAATAGTTTGTTCCGTCAGTGAGAACTGTTTTATACCTCCAGCTTAAGGGCAAATAAAAACTAAGATGTATGTCAGCAACCATTATGATCATTTTTAAACCAAACAGTCACTGTATCAGAAAAAGTACTTGTGGGTTGTTTGACTGAAGCTGAAAAAGTTCTGAAAAGCAAATCCGGACTACATTCTGATTTGGCTTAGGTGCCTCAGTCATTCTCACCCTACGATACTAACTGTGATGACTCATCCCTCCAGCGGGGAGATGGTGAGTGGCACTGGGACCATTTTAAGGCCTCCATGGGGCTAGAAAACACAATTTCCCCGATGTGCAATTTAGAGCCGAGCTGAGAAAATCATGCCATTGGAGATGTCCATCTCTCTCAGGATGGCACGTATCCCGTCAGACCTCTTTTTCTTCTGCCTAGAAGTGCAGCTGATGTCAGGATACAAGCGGACCTGTTGGCCATCTTGTGAGAGTGTCTTTTTGCTCCAGGTTAGCGCCAGAATAAAATCTTGGGTTCCGGCACCATCAAGGACCATGCCAATTGCCTTGGAAGCCTCAGGATTATTTGGTAGGCCCCTGGTAGTCACTCTTTGGGCTTTTTGGGTAGTAAACTGGTGGTCATTTGAGGGGTCTCTCAGCTGGTTGGGTAGCCAGTCTTGAAGAAATATAATCAAGTGGTACTCTTCACTCTTTTTTGACATGCCTACAATCTGCATATTCGCTGCCCTTGCCTGATTCTCCAGAGATTCAAGACGAGAGTTTAGGTATGAGATTTCTCTGATAATGTTAGCTGTGGCTTCCATGGCAGCTTCAGAGTGCTTCTTTGAGCGCCACTATTTCAGTTTTGATGACATCCAAGTACGTCTTCAGGTTGGTAAAGCGATTAGTAAGGAAGTCGGATTTTTCAGCCAGCCCAGCGACCACTGAAATCAGTCTAGTGATTTTAATACCAAGACTCTGGAGTGTTTGCTCCATTTCCTTCTTTGGCCACGGTTGCATTGCAGCTTTGAGCAAACCTCGTGGTCGGGGGTCCAGGAGCATTTTTGCTTTTGGCTTGCTCTTGCTGGGGTTCGTCTTTCCTGGGATTATTCATTGTTGTGGCGCTGAACTTCGAAAACGAATACACATTGTCTCTCCTTCAGGTATGTACAGAAAGGCAAGTTTTAAAACAGGTTTGCTATCGATGTGAGCCGCGCTTAGTCCCAAGTGGCCATCTTACTCTGGCTCCACAGCCCCTTCCCCCCACCCCAAAGTATCAGGAGTGCTGAGATGTAAATATCTAAATTCTCTATTAATTAATTCAAGGCAGCAGCCATTTCGTGGACTCTTAAGACAGACAGTGATGTCACTGAGGGTCAAGCTGTAATTAACAGCATACTGCTTCCTCCTCAGTGACATCACTTCCTGTCTCTAGATTCCATGAAATGGCTGCTGCCTTGATTTAATTTACAGAGATTTAAATATTCACACCTGAGGACTCTTGACACCAACAGGTACACCGAAGACAGTGTTTGAAATATCTTTTTGAGGGCTTTCACAATCTGAGTGACTCCTGTAACATTTATTTCCCCTTTAAATCTGTCCAGCCTAAATCCAGCCCGTCAGCGCAGCGGTTGGATTTCCACTCGCGACGCCAGCGACCCGGAGCGGACTCGGGTCATTGGAGGGCTGGCGGGGAGAAATAGCAGCGTCCTCAGGACAGCTCTCCTTCTCTGGGGAGGGTGGGAGTCGTCCAGTGCCAGCGGACCCCTGGTGGAGAGCTGGGAGTACTGTGGCAGCCAGGCGTCTGGGCGTTCATGGGGTGGGGCGGACGCAGGACTTCACTGCACTTCCTCACCCCCAGCGCCTATGTGATGTCTGCCTCACCACTTCTCTTATGCTCTCAGGCCGGTGCCACAGCCCCGCCTTGGGGGGGTAAGCCAAGGGGGCAATGGGAGGAGTGCGGCTCATGTGGGGGCAGGAAGTGGTGAGGTCCGTGACCGGGCAGATGGCCAGCACTGGCAGCAGACAAAAAGCACAATAAATTACAAAACAAAAAAAAAAGAATCTGTCCAGCCTTTCCTCCCTTGTGACCCCTGCTGCTGACCTACACCTGCTGTGCTGGCCCAGTCATTGGATGCGTATTAGAGATGGGAGGACCGATTATTTGTCAAATCTGAACCCCCACAGAATGGCCCACCTCTGCACAATTCTGGAAATCCGAGTATTCTGTGACTCAACTCTGATTTGATCCTGTTCAGTCAGTTGACCAGGTTTGGAGTTTCAAGTGACTCGGTTTTGACCCGATCCTGTTAATGTAAGCGATTTTGGAACTGCATGCCATTAACATGGGAAATGGACTGAAAAACATTAAATAACTATTTTTATACAACATACATTAGCGTTTCTTGGGTCCAACAAAAATGCTATCTATTGTACAAAACACTAAGTAGCTATATGTATTTTTTATATATTTTTTTTTTTTACTTCATGGCAAAGTACGTCCTTACATTTATCTAGATACTTGAGTACGTCACAACAAATGTCTGATTCTGCCACCTGTGCCTATTGGTGTATGCAGACAGCTGTGCACTCCTGCTACCACAAGCAGGGTAAACGTTTATTTTGTATAAAAAAAAAAAAAGAAAATGCACTAAAAAATAGCTAATGTGTAAACCGCACGTGATGAGCGTTCATGAGAGGTGGTATTTATCTTCATTCATGGTCAGTGATGTCTTTTGACCTCACTCATGGCTCCACCATTTGGGAAGGCAAAGAGGTCACTGACTGCTGATGAAGATATATCGCATGAACGCGTATCACATATGCTATATTTAAATATTAATTTACATAAACACAGGGATTATGAAGAGTGTGAAGGGGTAACTTGATTCTGTCACTTAGCCCAGTCCATATCTATCTCTGACCCTGTTCTAACATATTAACATACTAAAAACCCAGCAGAATAGGCCTAATGGTCTGTCGTGTCTGCTTAGCAGCCAGCCACCTAGTGGGTGCTCGTTTTCCCACTCCCCAGCCCCCGAGAGGGTGGTTTTTGGATTTAGTTTCCCTTTGTACCTGTCCCATCCCTTCATGAAGCCCTCCACTGTGCTGTCCTCCACCAGCCTCCTGGGCAGTGCATTCCACGGCTCCACCACCATCTCAGTGAAATAATGCCACCTACGTTCCCCCCCATAATTCCCTCCAGCTTCCACTCATGCCCCTAGTTGTTCCCCTTCTTTAGCTTAAACAGCTCCTTAGTTCCACTCTGTTATTCCTTTTACATACTTGAAGACTCCTATTGTGTCTCCTGTCCCTCCTCTCCTCCAGTGTGTACATCCCAAGCTCTTTCAGTCTCTCCTCATAGGGCCTCCCCTCCATTCCCCGAAATGTCCTGGTCACCCTCCTCTGGACTCTCTCCAGCAGCGCTATATCCTTCTTCAGATGAGGTCTCCAGAACTGTACACAGTACTCGAGTTGCGGCCTGACCAAGGCATTATACAAAGGGAGGATCACCTCCCTCCTCCTGGACGTAATTCCCCTGGCTATGCAGCCCAGTACACTGTTTGCTTTGGTTGCAATTCTTCTACAATTTTCAGAGTTCTGGGAAAGTCTGGAAAATATATCTGATTTGGCAAATCAGAGTAAACCAGAGATAATCAGAACTTCTCAAAAAAGATCAGTGTCAGAATTGGAACTGGGTCACAGCTGACCCACCCATCCCCTAATGTGTACTCTGCATCATTTAGTTGTGCACGCTTCCCCTTGGCACAACCTTTGGTCCCACTTGCAAACGTTCTCTGCGATATTCTGGTACAACGTTTGCATCATTATTTTTTTGTTATTATTTATGAAATTGTTAATGCATTGCCATTTTCCAGCACTAAATTGTGTTGTTTTCCTGGTAACATTTTAATTATCAGTTAACGACATTGTAGTTACACAGTGCATACTTGCATACTCTCTGACCCTGAGCAAGTAACTTGACTTCTTGTGCTCCCAGGTCGCACGTGGAAACAAGCTCTGCCTTAGTGTGCCTTTCCTGGTTAAACCATTTCCCCTTTACAGTGCAACAACACTGTAACTGCATTGCAGTTGCCATGTAGTTGCATGCAACAAACATGTAACTACAGTGTAATTACCCTGTTGCATGTAATTAAAGATTACCTACTCCGAAGTTGTATTGAAACTGACACTTAAAGTGTGACAGTTTTCCTGCTTGTGTATTTTCCCCCCTTGTTATCCACCTTCCCATTGTAACACCCCCCCCCCCGGACTCCAACCAGCCATCCATCCCCTAGACCTGGTACCTTTTGCTGAATGCCCGCCACACGTCCGCTTATGACAGCCACATACAAGCCCTTAGATCGACAAATGCTTCACAACCTTTATTGCATTATTTTGAAGGGCTGATACCCGTGGCTGTTGCCTCACAATTTAGAATTGGCAAGAAGAGGCTGTCACCCTCTGATGGTCCTAGCTGCCACAGCTACAATCTTGCTCCCTCTTCCAGCCTTGACCTGTAGTGCAGAGGGTCCTGCGCCAAATTTACACAGTTCTGGCTAAGTACCCGCTTCTGGGGATTCGTGTGACTTGTCCACACTCCTGGGTGGCAGAATCCGGTTACTCCAACATGCTGTTCATAATCCCTCTGTGTCATTTAATATTTAAAATCATTATTTTTTTTCAGCCGATTTCTCAGTGTTAATAGGCATGCAGAGCCAAAATCACCTACATTATCTGAACTGGGTTAGAACCGTCTCACTTGAAAATCTGAACCTGGTCAATAGACTGAACGGGGTCAAGTCAGATTCGAGTCAAAAGAGTCTGGTCGAAACGGGCCTTTCTGTGGGGGTTCTGATCTGACACAGAGCCTGTCCTTCCATCCCTATACACAAGGTCAGTGGCAGGGTATTGACCATATATAAGATCAGTTGATGTGGCTAAGAGCATCACTTACATAGACTAGATAATTTTTTTTCTTTCCATGGAGGTGTTTCTCCTCCTCAGCCGAGATGACCTTTGCTCCCTTCCACCCTGTCCCCATCATCCCCTGCCATCAACTACCTCGCTGGGACTAATCTACAGTTCGGTGTGGCCTCCCGGGTCCTTATGGTGGAATGGTTGAGGGACAGTGTGCAGGGCTTCATGCACGCCTGTCTTGCCGCCATTTTCCTCTAGTGTTTCTCCCCCCACCCCACTGCTGGAGCACTCCCATAAATCACGCACGTGTGGAGGCACGTGCACGTTGCAGTGTCCTGCAGCTCCTTCCCCTCAGTGCTGCTCCTGTCCCGCAGTACCCTCCAGACGTACTCCTGGTGACAGTTGTTCAGTGGAGCTGGCAAGTTACCCTCCAAGAGAAGAGCAGTCCATTGCATGCTCGACTACCCCCCCCGCCAGTCCCCAGAAACCCGAGCTTGCTCCCAATCCCGGGTCACCAGCGTGGTGGGCAGTGGCACTACCACTGCACCACTGGGCCTGCCGATGATAATGTTTTTTCTATCTACAGTTTCTCCTCGAGTCGACTGGCCCCCTTCTACCAGTCCACCCAGCCCCGTCACCCCAGTGTCCATGGGGACTTGCCTGGATGGCACCGAGGTGCCTAGCTAGCCAGGTGCGGAGCCTGAGAGGACTGATATCATCCTGCCAGTCTACCAGTTTCTGTCCCCCCCCTGCTGGGGCGCAACATGTCACCACGAATGTGTTGGAGGTGCATGCACGTTGCGGAGTCCCACAGCACCCTCCCCTCCCTTCCATTGGTGTCCCCAACCCCTTTTGCCCTCAGGCCTCCATCTGGGGGCAGTCATTCGGTAGAACTACCAAGCCACCCTCCCCAGGAGAGGAGTGCTGTCCTCAGGATGCTCGATCTTTTCCCTCCCAGGCCAACCCTTGGTGACCCGCTCACATCGCGAACACAGGTTGCTGGCATGGCAGGAGGTAAGGCAGTGATGCCTCTGCCCTCCACGCCACTGAGCTGGCTGACAATCTAATGGTTTGAAGGTGATGGTGAGGCTCTGTTTCAGGTGACTGGGAAGCTTATCAACTTGGAGAAAACTGAAAGAAAACAACTTTGATTATTAATTTTAAGCTGCTTGGTAGTTTTATCTCAGGCCAATAGAAGAGTTTATTTTTTATTTGGCAGCACAGCCCTGGTGAAGCTTAGTCTAGTGCCTAGCTTAATGAGTGTTTCTTGATATAATGAAAGTCTAATAATATCTCCCCCCACCCCACGAATGACAGCTAATATAAGCGTTGCAGTGAATATGTACAGTGGAGGTCCACCTGCTGCCAGCAGCCTGACTTTTGTTAATACAGCCGAACCCTGATATAATATTCATTAAACCTCAGCCACTATAAACACGGGGCTTACTAATACGGCGCTGCTGCCGCTGCTCTGATGGAATGGAGAACTAATATCCATTCAAATGCTTTTCCTGATGCAGCAACGGCAGCAAAACAGGGCCTACTATAAATAGAATGCGCTGCTGAAACCCTGTGACTGCCACTGTGGAATGCCAATTCATAACCCCCCCCATGCTTGTTGGTGTAAAACTCGCTGCAGTTCACTGTCAGTCAGTGAGGGCTAGAGATGGGAGAACAGTGCTGATTCCAGCCGAAATTTGATCCCAAAAAGGTTCTTAGAGGTGCAGGTTTACAAATGAATTTCCTCACCTAGCCAGTTTCATATATATGTATGTTAATTAAACGATAATCACATGCCAAGTATTCATTTGCCTATTTAAAGGGAAACACAATTGCATGCAGCTCCACTCCTAGTGTGTAGTACTGCTCCTGATGTCTGTTGTACCCACCGTCACATATTGGTTGGCAGTGCTGGGGTGATGATAGCAGACTGCGTAGCACACTGAGATACAGAGTTTGCCAGTGGAACAGTTACCTTAGCGTTGCAAAACGGGATATATAAGAGGATACATTTGTACAACAGTTTTATTTGTTTCTAGTTAGCACAGTAAAGTGTAGCAGTAGAGAATGAGCTCCACGGAGTATGACTCAATTACTGTGCCACAGCTTTTTGAAAGGTGCCAGGAAAAGGGGATTCAGCATGAAGGTCTAAAGTAGAAGAAAAAGGTAGACCTCATAGCTGCCTTCTTGGCACATGATCTGAAGCAGACAGTCGCTGGGGGTGAGTCAGGAACTAAGGCAGCAGTCCCCCCAAACCAACTTGAGGCACTGCAACTGCAACTGTTGCTGCAAGAAAGGGCGTTGGAGGTGAAAAGACTGGATGCTGAAGCAGAAACAAGAAGGTTGGATGCAGAAACGAAAAGATTGGAAGCCAAAACAAAAAGATGGGAAGCAGAGACAAGAAGACAGGAAGAAGCAGAAAAAGAACTGGAAGAAAAAAGTTAGGAAGCAGAAAAAGAATTTGAAGAAAAGAGACTGGCAGACAGGGAGAAGGAATGCAAAGAAAGAGAAAAAAGAACTACAGCATGAGAAGGAGATGATTACCCTACGCAGCCAGCAAACCGTGAGTAATGGTGGAGTGAGTTTGCCTCATGAAGCCAAAATTAATTCTAAATTGTTCCCTCAGCTTAGAGAGGCAGATGACCTTGACTTATTTTTTAGGTCGTTTGAGAGAGTATGCGACCAATTAAAATTGACTAAGGCTTCCTGGTCAACTTATCTCACACCCTTACTGATGGGGAGAGCGTTGCATGCATTTGCTAAAATGAGTAATGAAGACTATGCTGATTATGATAAAGTGAAAACAGTGTTGTTGAAACATTTTGAATTAACTCCTGAGGCTTATAGAAGGAAATTTAGGGAGTTAAAGAAAAGCCCAGAAGACAGTTACGCAGAACTGCAGGTTCAACTGTGTACTTACCTTGATAGGTGGATGGAGGGGGCTAAAGCAACCGCTGTAGAACTGATTAAAGATGTATTGGTGAAAGAACAATTCCTTAAAATTGTACCTGAGGACATCCGTGTATGGCTCATAGACAGGGCATGTGCCTCTTCCACAGAGGTGGCAGGAAGCACTGACGTGTATATGTCTAGCCAGCCATACGCACAGTGTAAGTCTTATGGTGGGGGGGCAGCACATGGTTATAAGGGATCCCATGGGGGCAGCCCAAAGGAAACCGGCCTGCACCTGAGCCCAAAGGAGAACCCTCTGGTTCTAAGGGGACTCACGAGACAGGACCCAAGAAATGTCAGATTTGTAATCAAGTGGGACACTTGAGATATAACTGCCCTCTGAAAATGGTTAAGGGGCAGAGGTATGGGGCAGTGGGTGATCAAAAGAGCACTGGTGTGTCCAGTCTGAAAAAACACTCTCCTCTGATGAGAATCTGCATCCCATTACAGTTAATGGAATAGTAACACAGGGACTGTGGGACACGGGCGCTGACATCTCCCTGGTAAGGCAGGATCTCATTCGGGCAGAGCAGCTGGTGCCTGGGAAATACTCCAAGGTCCAGGCATTCACAGGGCCACCAGTCCAATTACCAGTGGCTAGAGTCATCCTGAGCTGGGAAGGGGGCCATGGAGAAAAGGAGGTGGGAGTTGTAGAGGACCTACCTGTAAATATGATTGTGGGGAAGGATTTGGACCCCAGTAAAAAACTGGTGTGTGTTGTAACTCGTAGTCAGGCACAAGGGCAAGCTTCTGAGGGTGAAGAGGAAGTGACTCTGGGTGGTCCAGCCACACCCTCAGCCGCTGAGAAAGTGTCTAGCACAGGGAAGGGGCTCGCTAGAAGCAGCAGTCCAGCACCCCAGTCACAAATAGAGGAACCCACAGGACTCCCTTCAGAAGGGGCACTGGGAAGGGTCAGACGAGGGCAGCTGAGTGCTGCACAGCGAACTGACCCTACCCTGGAAAAACTGAGGAAATAGCTCATAGGGCTGAGCATTCTCAGGGGGGTAAAGAGTCCATTTACTGGGACAATGGGCTGTTGTACAGAGAATGTGCAACAGAGGAAGGGCTAGACGGTGAGGTACTCCAGCAGCTGGTAGTCCCTAAGGTTCACCGTCAGCAACTTTTGGCCCTCACCCATGATATCCCTTTTTCAGGGCACTTGGGGTGAGGCGCATGAAAAAACGTCTAACCAACAATTTCTTCTGGCCTGGTATTGGTAAGGATGTGGCAAATTATTGCAGGACTTGTCCAGAGTGCCAGCGGGTGGGGAAAATGGGGGACAAGGCCAAGGCAACTTTGGTGCCCCTGCCCATTATTGATGAACCCTTCAAGCGGGTAGCTGTGGACATAGTGGGGCCATTGAGCACCCCAGGTTCGCACCTGCAAGTGGTATATCCTGGTAGTTGTAGACTGTGCCACCAGATACCCAGAGGCAGTGGCCCTAACATCTTCCGAGGCAGAACCAGTGGCAGATGCACTGTTGGGAATATTTAGCTGGGTGGGCTTTCCCCAGTAGATACTGTCAGACCGGGGTGCCAATTTTATGTCAGGGTTAATGAGTAGTTTGTGGGAGAAGTGTGGGGTGAAGCAGCTCAAAACATCCCCATACCATCCCCAAGCTAATGGTCTAGTGGAGTAATTTAATTCAACCCTTCAGACCATGCTAAGGACTTTTGCTGACTAGCATAAGAGGGACTGGGACAAATATTTGCCTCATCTCCTGTTTGCATACAGGGAAGTCCCACAGGAGTCCACAGGGTTCTCACCTTTCGAGCTCCTGTTTGGTCATAGGGTACGGGGGCCCCTAGATTTGATTCAGGATGAATGGGAGGGTGACTGGGCCTCCCAAGGGGAGTCTGTTGTGGAGTATGTCCTGAACTTCAGGACCTGCCTTAGGGAGCTCATGGGGTTTGCTCAGGAGCACCTGGCCACTGCACAGCAGCAGCAGAAAGTCTGGTATGACCGTGGGGCCAGAGAATGTGAGGTGGGACAGCGAGTGATGGCACTCATTCCTGTACGACAGAATAAATTACAGGCAGCATGGGAGGGGCCATTCTCCATTGTCCAAAAGGTTAGTGACGTCAATTACATGATAGAGCTACCGGACAGGAGATGCAAAGGAAAGGTGTATCATGTCAACATGCTGAAGCCCTACCATGACAGGGAGGAAATGGTCCTCGCTGTATGCAGTGCCCCAGTGGAGGAAACTGAGGTAGATCCACTGGTGGACCTACTTGGGGAGGCCAGGGTTGCATCCTCTGTGGACAACCTTATCCTCTCGGAACAGCTGACACCAGCCCTGGTGCAAGAAATTAGGGGTGTGCTGAGAGAATTTGAGGATATGTTCACAGGGAAACCGGGGTACACCACGATGGCAGAGCACCACGTGAATACAGGGACCCAGGTTCCCCTGAAACAGTCCCCCTACAGGATACCTGCGCACGTTAAGCAGACTGTGAAAGAGGAGCTCAAAGAGATGCTGGAACTGGGGGTAATCCAGGAATCTAGTAGCCCCTGGGCATCACCAGTGGTACTGATCCCCAAAAGGGATGGCACAACACGATTCTGTGTGGACTGCCGGAAGCTTAATAGCTGCACGGAGTCTGATGCCTATCCCATGCCCAGAACAGATGAGATCCTGGAGCGACTGGGGGGAGCCAGGTATTTGACCATGAGACCTAACAAAGGGCTATTGGCAGGTACCTCTGACCCCTGCGGCCAGGGAAAGATCAGCTTTTGTTACTCCATTTGGTTTATATGAATTTAAGGTAATGCCATTGGAATGAAGACTGCACCTGCAACCTTTCAACGGCTTGTAGATCACATTCTGTCTGGGGAAGGTGAGTTTGCATTGGCTTATATGGATGATATAGCCAAATACAGCCAGACCTGGAATGTGCGGGATGTGTTCCACAGGTTAAAGAAGGCAGGTCTGACCGTCAAGGCAGAGAAGTGCCAGATAGGTATGGCAGAAGTATCTTACCTTGGGCACCGGGTGGGTAGTGGACACATCCATCCTGGCCTGGCCTGCTCCTACCACAAAGAAACAGGTGAGCGCATTTCTAGGGACAGCAGGGTACTACAAAAGGTTTGTTCCCCGCTATAGCGATCTGGCTAAGCCCCTGGCAGACTTAACCAAGAAGGGAAAGCCAGATACAGTGAAGTGGTTAGAAGGCTGTGAGGTCGCTTTTCAGGAGCTAAAAAAAAGGCCTTAAGTGGCCCAGCTGTATTAGCTAGCCCTAACTATAGTTTAAAGTTTATGGTTCATGTGGATGCCTCAGATCATGGGCTGGGGGCTGTGCTGAGCCAAGTTACCCAGCAGGGGGAGGAGCACCCGGTTGTGTACCTCAGCTGGAGGCTTTTGCCCAGAGAGGAGGCATACACCGCAATTTATTTATTTATTTTATTTAGTTTTTGTTGACAGGGTAAGTGCACTAGACAAATCCTGCCTATTTTCAGGCACAACCCGGGGGAGGGGGATACAGATAAATGCCAACTGACCTTGAACCAGATTAAGCTGCTGTTGGTATTTTTAGTGAATGAGGGAAATTTGGCCAGGACACCGGGGAAATTCCCCTACTTCCTGCTTCCTGTGAGCAGGGGGGACCCATTTTCTGGTGGGACCAAGATGGCGGAGGAGGAGGAGGATGTCTGCTTGTAGGAGAGAGCCTCGCTTCTACTATTTTCATGTTAGAGGCTGCAGCCGTGTTTCGCTGAATTTATTTCAAATTTAAGCTCTCGAAGGAGAATCTTCAGGGAGCTTACTAAGAATTTACTGAAGAACTACAGCCAGAGGTGTTGCCTGTAAAGGCATCTGCAGATCTTGAGGAAGAGAGTGGCTCTGAGCACAAGATTACAACTTCGGTTGTGAATTCCTTATTTGCTGCAGCAGGATTTGAACCTGGAACCTGCGATTTGCAATGGCAATACAAGGATGGATGAAAAATGGTGGAAACAAGGCAACCAGAGGTGGTCATGGAGCAAGAAGAAGAAGGAAGAGATTGGGAGAGTCTGTGAGCTGGCGGCTGTCCAATGGAACTGTGCCCCGGTAAAAGGCGCCGAAATTCAAACAGGTACTTTTATTTTCCCAACACCGGAATTTGCCTGTTCTAGCTCCAGAAATGACTGTAAAGTTGTCCAAACAGGTAGAATTGCCTGTCATCTTGCAGCCAAGCTCGTTTTCCAAAATTAACACTGCTACTGTTTCGAGTAAAACGGAGCTCAGATCTCGGCTTTTAATGACAGAAAATAGCCTATGAATGACTGGAGCTCTGAAGCGCTCTGCTGCAATATAGTCGGGAGGATTTAAAAGAAGAAAAGTCTGGGATGCCTGAAAGCCTCAAAAAACTGTAGCCTGCTTTTCAGCCTGCACAAAGGAAGGAGGAACAGGACATTATTTCAACTAATGCTGAAAAGAGCTGTACCACTTTGCCTATGGATTTTACTGACTTTGCTGTCCCTATGGATAAAATAAAAGGTTTTGTGTTGAATAATAATATGAAGCAGGGGATGCAGTAGAGGCAAATAAAAATGTGGTTTACCAGTCTAATGTAGGTTCGCAATTAGGGTTACAGAATTTTCTTTTCTGAGGGCACACAAGGAAAATGTAATTCCCATGCCAAATGCATTAGGTTTAGGTAATAAAGCAGCGCTATTATAAATAATGAGGGCAAAAAGACTGGGCGCCAGAAAAAGCTCTAAGTGGGGCAGGTTGGTCTCTGTTGGAATCAGGTGGATGGATTCCTGACCCCACTTGGAGCCCGAAGTCATCCTTTTCTCAGGATTCTCCTGAGTGGGCTCCAAAGGTGCAACTGCAGGAAAATGTTTCAGGTACAGATAAGAAGGTAGAGGAGTGTATGTTTTTAGGTACTGCAGGTAACCTGAATAACTTGAGTGATTCAGCTGAGGCTGCTGTGTCTCATAAGGCCTTACCTAAACCTGCAGTGGAATTGTTAGTACCCCAAAGGAACCAGATAAAAGCCTTTGCTGTCGGAGCTCTTTCCAATGCACAAAGAAGCTGCTCAAGGAGGAATGCAGCAGTACGGTATAAAGGGGATTGGAAGTCAGACCCGACAGACATTACGTAGGGAAAGTTTTACTGAAAGATTCTTTGCATTTTCTCCTAAGGATGTTTATGCATTTATACACATTTGGGTGAAGATAATTTTGATATCAGCTTTAGGTCTCAACAAGCACTTGACCTTTTCTGGTTACGCTATGGGCAAGTAAAATTTTCCCCAACATGGACCCCTTTATTGTGATACCATTGTCAAAGCCCTTGATTAAATTTGTCACTATAATGTTTGGAATGAAGGGTCTGGGTAGAAGATATTACATTCTGGCTAAAAAAGGTGTGATGTTTTAAGTGAACCTGAGCCTATTTTAGACTCAGAACAATTTTGGACGGAGGGTGGAAATATAAGTTAATGCTTAAGCAAAATGAAGCAGGAATTGAGCACATTCCAAACTCTTTTGTTAGGAAAGGACAGAGGAGTGCTTTTACAGTGGACAGCCCTGCCCTGCTATAAATGTGGAGCAAAGACTCACCTGTCTAGCGTTTGTGATCAACCCGATGCGATAATTGTGGGAGGTAGGGCACGTAACTATGTTTTGTGGTAATCCATCTTGCTGCGATTTATGTGAGGCAAAAGGTCATGTGTTTAAATTCTGCCCTTGGGCGCATATAATTTGTCACATAGTTCTGGTTCTGAGTCTTATATACAGAAAGCACAAGAAGCTGTGGTTCTATCCACCCCTTGCAGGAGGGTTCCATTTCTGTTCCTAGTTCTGTGGTACAACTCCCTGAGGTCAGAGGTACAACAGAAAGGAAAACTAGCTTGGTTTCAAAATGGTGGTAACAGGGAAAAAGTGTTTCCTGAAAATCAAAGAAATAAGCAGGGTACTGATGTTAGCAAAGGACACTTAAAAGGATGGAATGGGTCCTCTGAATATCTTAAACATTCCCCGTATGTTTTTCTGATGAGAAAGTAGGGAAAACAGAAATGGTAAAAAGTCAGAGGATACTTTTGTACCGGTTCATAGCGCAGATCAGCAGAAATCTGCATGCTAAGCCCCAGATTGCCAGATGGAGACTAGCAATACTTATGCGGCTCTGTTTACATCTTGGGGTAAGACAGAAGGGGACGAATCAGACTCCCAAAATCCACTATTTCAACCAAATCTCAGATACTAGACAACTATAAGGATAAAAAAAGAAAAAGGAAAAATGAAGGGTATTGACCATCATGAAGGACTATGGTGTGCTCCTGGGTTCATTAAACACTCATAGCTTATTAAATAAAGCTAAACGGCTAGCTGTGTTTAATTTTATACATGATTTTCCTTTGTCAGTCTGGTTTTACAGGAGACATGGATGTCCGCCATTGACCAAAGGTTAGCATTTAAAAAGATTGGCTGTGGGGCCCATCCTATTGGTCTTTTGGGAGGATGTTATGGATGGAGTGGGGATTTTATTCAACTCTTTTCATTTCAGTTGCATAATCTGATAGACTTGGTACCAGGGAGAGTTTTGATTTTGGATGGGAAATGGTGTGGGTTTTGTTTTCGTTTCATTAATATCTACAATCCTCAAACTAAATCAGGTAGGGTGAACTGCCTAACACTGGTGCAGCCTTTTTATTCAATGACGGTCAGAGTTTTATGGGAGGGACTTTAACTGCACAGTTCCAGATCTTATACATAGTAAACAAAGTGGCAAGAAAACCTACTGCGATACTAACGCTTTAGGTAAAATCCTTAGAGATGCAGGTTTAGTGAGTTGTAATACCTCTTTAAATCTTAAGAATAAGTTTTCTTTTCAAAAAGGGAAATCTTTTTCTCTCATCGACCATATGTTTGTTTCTTCAAACATTCACATAAACTCATTCCAAATTTTTCCTGTGAATTTTCAGATCATTCATTTTTGGTAAGCACCTTTTTCCTTCCAGAGATGACAGAAATAAGACACATAAGATGGAAGCTTAATAATTCAGTGCTAGAACTAAATTTTATCCAGATTAGGATAAGAAACCTATTGAAGGCTAGGCTTTCAGTAGCTTTTTATACACAGATATATGATATGGTGGTTAGACACAAAAGCAGATCTACGAACCTGTTCAAAAATACTGGGAGGAAAATTAAAAATGAAAAATTTCTCGCTATCTAAGTTTGAGACAGCAACTTCAGAGAATTTTATCCTTAGCTTACACATCTAGGTGGGATTACTCAGATCAAATCTCCTTATTAAAAGATGCTATGAAAGAATATCAGTATGACAGAAGTAAAACAATGCAGGCCATATTACTTAATGGAGTAAAGAAATCACCTCTTGGGGACCCCTTTCAGATGTGCAAAGAACTTAGAGATTCAATGGGTTTGGAGGAGCTAAAAAGATCTGATGGGGTGTAGTAACTTCAGAGCAGGAATTAAGAGAGTAATTAAGGAACATTTTGGTTCCCTTAATCCAAAAAACTATTTCTATAACAGAGATAGAGGATTATTTAAATAAGATTCGTATCATGTATAAGGCATAACAAGGAAGCAGAATGGGATACTATCTCCCAGAAAGAAATTATGGAAACTATCAGGTCTCTAAAATTAAATATTTCACCTGGTCTAGATGGTCTCACAAATAACTTGTATAAACAGTTTCGGATGAACTAAGTCAATGCCTGGGCCTATTATTTCAAGATTTTCTAGACAAGAATCATCTACCCCTCCTTTTCAGAAGGTTTATTAACTTATATTTTAAATCAGGTGACAGGCAAGATATGGGGAATTGGAGACCAATCACCCTATTAAATACTGACTATAAAATCTTTGCCAAAATATTGAATGAAAGGCTTAAACATCACGCAGGGGAAGTGATTTCGCCGAATCAATATTGTGGCTTGCCAGGGAGAAGAATTCAATCTGCCATCATGCAGATAAGAGATGTAATTGACTATTTCAATGAGATGGGATTAACAGGTTGTTTAGTAGCAGCTGATCTGGATAAAGCATTTGACAGGGTCCATTTGCCATTTCTTTTTAAAACTTTGAGGCATTATGGGTGCAGGTTAAGCTGACAAATTTAATTGAGCAATTGTACCAGAGTGGGATGGTTTTCCTTTTGTGAGAGGCCGAGCAGCTGCTGATTTCCCTTAACCACGGGGTTCGGCAAGAATGCCCTTAGCCCCCTTTTTATATACATTTGCTATTGATCCCTTTTACGAACTGCATTGGAGGCAAAGAAATGGAAGGGGATACAATATAGAGAAAACAGTCTAGCACAGCTACATATTCAAGCTTATGCTGATGATCTGGTTATATATTTGGAGGACTGTTCATCAGTCACGGGTTTATGAGAGCATTTGAGGAATTTACTACAGTGTCTACGTAAAATAAACATAAATAAAACAAAAGGACTGATTATTGGGGTGTGGGATTTTGGAACTATGGCTGAGAAAATTCATTTTCTAGAGACCGCTTCAATTTTGGGCATTAACTTTGGTCCTCAGAATGTTCCTAATGATAATGGCAGAGGATACTTAGAGTGTTGAAAATAAAGTTTCTAGATGGAAGCGATGGCATTTGTCTAAAATTAAAGAGTTCAAATAATTAAACAATTCCTTTTGCCCATTATTCAATTTGTGGCAATGATATTTCCACTACCAACAGAATTTGAAACAAGTTATATAGCATCTTTTTCAGATGCTTTGGGGTAACCGCTCTAAACCTCGTTAAAAGAAGTTTTACTTACCTAACAATAAAACAGGGGGTTTAGGAATGATAGACCCAGTGGTATACACCCATGTTTTCTTTATTACCAACTCCTTGAAAGAAGGGTTGATATCGGAATCAGATCTGAAAATTCATGGAATTTAATAATTATGGGAAATACTTTAAGTGTTGGACTTCTTTAGCCCTAAACTTAATAAATATCTACATATTCCAGAGCACTTTCGCCACGGCACAAAAATTATATAAATGGGAAATACAGAAGACAGTAGCACTCACATATAGTACAAGGGACTTGTATCACCATCTAATGGAAAAACTATACCCACAAGAGCCGAATTTAAAACTGCTCATTAACTTTGAACCCCATCGTGAGTGGCTCAATTGAATAATCCTAGGTTGCCCAAAATCAATGGGAGGTACAGTGGTTAATTTTCTATGGAAGACTGAATGTTAGGGGAATGCTAAATATAAAGTCTTACAGGAAAGGTTATGCCCTTACCTTGAATGCATTAATAAGGAGGAATCCATGGTCCATTTTTACTAGATTGTTCCTATGCTTCAGGATTGTGGGTTTTTAGCAGATGTATGGAACCTGACATGGCTGAAAATATGACATATGAATTCTTAGCTTTAGGAGTGTCTCCAGTGGGTTCATTCGGATTGCATAAGGGGACTTTGACTTTATTTTTGGGATGTCTCAAATACTTCCTGTGGCAAGCCAGAATACAATGGGTTATATATCAAAAGAAAATTGATGTTTGCATTAGTAGGCTAATTGTTAAAGAGTTGGAGAACATTTTGCCTCTGATATGTTAAGAGTATCCCAGGATTACTAAAGAAATTATGGAAAGGGTTTTTCATTTTATTAAGTATAAATAAAGAAACTGAAGAAGCAAGAATAAATGTGAAAAACAGTTTGATAGCAGGTGTTCAAGAAGTGGATCTAAGAAGTTAAATGGATATAGTGTTGTAGTCTTTTTGGCTATTATTTGATTTCTGTGAAAACGTGTTGTATTCTATGTTTATTTTTGCAAATAAAAACACCCCTACTCTCTTCGATAAGTGCCATGGGATCTTTAACATCCACCTGAACTACCACCAGTCCAGGCAGATGGGACCTCGGTTTAACGTCTCATCCAAAAGGTGGCACCTCAGAAGTGCAGCACCCCTCTTATGCTGCACTACAGTGTCAGTACTAGGATATTAACTGGGATATTAACTCTAGTGCCAGATGTGAGAACTGAACCCACAGCCCTCTGATCTCCGGCCTCAGAGGCAAGTGTGCTACCTCCTGAGCCACTGACACTGACAAGTTTAACAACTGGATACTTTTGGGCACTTCCCAGTAATTGCATGAACAGCTGTGTCACTTGGGGTGGCCCAAGGGACACTCCTTCATTATCTTTTGGGGGTGGGGAATGTGACAGAAATGTGAAGGAAAGAGTTAATGGTTTGGATTCTGTAGGTGCCTTATTTTTTTAGCAGTTTGAAAAAAAAAATACACTCGGGCTAAAATCCTCTGTCCAGCTGCATCCAGCTTGTGGAATTCCTAGCTGCTAGATAAGAACTGGGTCATAAATCTCGAGTAGACATCTCCATACACACACAGACCTGCAGACACCTACATAGGGCAGTCTGAATGGATTGAATCGTTCAAATATAAACTTAAGGTGAAAAGGGAATATAATTGGTCACTGATAGGTGTTCACTCTGATTGGGACAATTAAATACATACATGTTTGTTGGTTGGTGCATTCAAAGGGAGAACAGGAATGACCTATTCTCCAGAGAATATATAACCTTCTGAAAGACAGAGAAGGCTGTCTCTCTTGCTTTGGGGAAGCTGGAAGGGGAAACATAAGTTTGGAGCCTACCTTGTAGCTATGTCCGTGGGAGCTGGCAGTTAGAACAGGGTCCAGTGTCTCTTTTAAGGACAGGGAAGGGCATGTTTAGTGAGAGCATATTTCAGTAATAGCCTTCTTCTTTTGCCATCTGTTATTTAAAACATTTGTTTACTTTCCCCGTATCAGTGTTATTCTTTTGTGTTGTAAATATATGTCCTGTAAATGCTCAGTGCACTTTCTGTTAAGTAAAAAGCTATTTATTTGCTCCACAATTGTGACTGTGATGTGATTTTTCTAAAGTAATATTTGGTTTCCACTGGCTGAGGTAAACTCTGTGTAGCATCCGCCACCCAAGAGAGAGAGACACTACCAGACTTTAACTTGTGCAATTGCATGTTTAATTATTCAAGTTTGTACACTTGAAAGAGGTGCCGGAAGGAAAGTCCATCTGGTGGCAGCGAATACCCGAGGACAGACAACTCTCTAAAAGCTGTTTCAGCCCAGAGGGAGAGGTGGGTTGTCACACCCACCAGTGGAACTGTTTCAATAAATTAAGGGAGAAATTATGCCAATTTATATCTGACAATTCTCTGGTCCTTCCGCGCCCCCACTGTGACACAAAAAAAAAAAAGCTGTGTGGTATCCTACATCTTCCTTCCCTTTGTGGCTGAGTGACATCACCAACAGAAATCTGCCGCAGGAGATTCAGATGGTTTAAACTGGGTAGGAACCGCAAATAAATCTGTTCTTACTCCTCTTACATTATTGTAAGAGAGTTACTGATTCTGTCACCCTTCTCATCAAATACTTTTCAGAGAGTTTTACTGCATCTAGGTCATCCCCCCCTTCTAAAATTCTGAAGATGGAGATCCCCCTCCTAAACATTCAGATTCAACCACTGGCAAAAAGTTATTTTTTTTTTAATATATACATTTTTTCCACCGGGTGCGTCACAGGTGGTTTCTAAGCCTTGTCCCTGTCTCTCCGGCAAAATGTACCTGCAGTTGTAAGTGCCCTGGAGCTGTCTTGTGCATCAGCATGTAGGTCGCTAGTTCCATGCTGGATAGGCGTGCTCACCTCTACCCACGATGATCACAATTCCAGATGACTAGTTCTGTTAACAGTACTGTAGAAAATTCTGTCCCCCAAAAAAAGCCAAGCATTTGTCAATGCCAGAAGGTTTACTTGCAGTGTAACAGGCCTTTTATGAGCCCCCCCCCCCATGTTGGTGGGACAGCTGTGAAAATTAAAAGACTTAGTCACAGTGTAGCTTTTATTTCATACTTTTTCTATAATTATTGCCTTTATTTCTTTGTTACTAGGGTAATTTACATGGAAACGGGATCTTTGCCCTGTTTACTTTATCTGGTTGTCTACATCTGCAGTCATAATTCTGCTTATGACATCTTAATCTGTTGCTGTGGAGATAAAATTATGATGATATAAACAGGGCATTATGGTGTCAAGTAGCCAGAACAAAACAAAGTTCAGGGGTCAGCAATCTTGTTTTTGTGTGAGTTCCCTTAGTAATAAAGAAAAAGAGGAAAAACATTGCAAAAATTTAGTTCTGGCTGAATGATACTGAGGGTAAATGCACAGAGCTATAAAACAGTGGGTTGCAGGTTCAGTCCCTTCCAGGCCACAAACAGCATTGTCAAAGGAAATCTGAGCTACAGAAAACTTGTAGCTGGGCCAGTGGCGTGGAGGGCTGAGGCACCAGATGCCTCACTTCCCACCGTGCCGGCGACCCAGATTCGGGAACAGACCAGGGTTACTTCGGGGCCAACTGGGGAAAAGGAGATGGCTCTCCTCCTTTTGGTGTGGGGAGACCGTGTGTATCATTGCTTGGCCACCACCTAGTGGAGGCTGGATGGTGTGGTAGAAGGTCACCAGAATTAAAAGCCAGAGGCGGGCATTGGGAGCGTGCACCATCTTCACGGTCTACATGTGCGCTATTGCATGCCACCGGCTCTGACTCTAGGAGAGTAAGGGGTGGAAAAGAACCCCTGTCAGCAGGATGACACTGTGACCCAGAAGGCACCCCACCACCACCGTCCATGGCACCCACTCACATAACTTAGTAAGAAGTAGATGGGGTCAGTCCTGGAGATGGGGTGTCAGGGTTCGGGGTCAGCAGCAGAAAGGGAGGAGGCTGATGGGGAGGGGCAGGAGGATAAAGTCCATATAGATAAACAAATTGAAGAAATATATGAACTATAAACTGAAATGTGTCTAAATCTCACAATTTTTTTTTTAAGTTATTCAAATGATATCAGGGGTGGTTTTTTTTTTCCCAAATTCTTTTTTTGCTCCTTACCCTGAACACTCTCAGGCTACCTCGGCTCGCTGGGTGTGCTCTACTGCCCACCGTAGTCCATATATATATATATATATATATATATATATATATATATATATAGTTACTGCCTTCTCAGTTGCCTCCTCCAGGCAAGGCCCCCCCCCCCGACTCTGAGCACCTCTGCGCAGGGCCGCCATCCACTCCAGCACTCTGTCTAGAATCCTGATTGCCTGGATTCAGCCCCCGAGAGACTGAAGGGCGGAGAGAGAGAGAACCCGGTGTTGGGCGCGTGGCACCCCTGTCTTGCGAGGAGCAGTCGCCTATCAGGGAAGGGGTATTTTCTTTTAGGTTACTCTCCAGTCGTCGACATGCAATGCCGCCCAGTCCGTGACGTGGATGCTCCCACCCATGTCCTGAAGACAGCCGTCCAGCGTCTTCCCTACATGCGAGCCCTGCATGTTGCAGTGCCTCCGGTCTCCACTGGGGGCTGCTACGACGATGGGATGACCCCGGAACCCTCCCCGAGAGAGGAGAGCAGTCCTTCTCGGACATTCGATCCTCTCTCTCCCCTGCCGACCCCCAGCAGCCCGGGCTTATTCCCGAACCTGTGGCATGAGGTGTGGCATCCAGTGCCTCAAACCTCAGTGCCACTGGGTCGGCACTTATCAGGGGTGTTTAAAAGGAACATAAACAATATGTATTTTAAATGAACTATTTCTGGTGTTTTCTGTTCATTATTTACATACTTGTAACATATTTGGTGCCCACTCTGTTTAGTGCTTTCAGAGAGATGTTCTCCGGAATCCTGTCTGTAACTAGGGGAAACACATACACATACAAACTGTGAGGCTTGGTGTTTATCTTCAAAGCCTGGTGGTGTTGTCTGTTATCTGGCTAATGGGCAGAAAACCAGAGTGATTGGTGGGGCTACATCCTTTGAACTACACAGAGTTTACGTACGCCCATCAGCGAGCTAAACACTATCACCAAAAGCCTTCTCAGTACTGACTTTTGAGTACCAAGCCTCTAGCATTTCTGCATCCATGGGCTTATACAACACGCACCTCCACAGCCCCCTGCACTGCCCAAGCATCACCAATATGTTCGCTTTGCGCATGCACACAAGCAAACATCAAAAGAAACACAGAATACAGATTTTCGCCTCAACTTTTATTCAGATTCAGTACATGGCTTGCTTGAAAACAAAAACATTACAAACAGCAAGTAGAGTAATTTCCCATCCTCTTTAAGCAGTGAGAAAGTAAACATGACAGAAAGAAGGTAGCACTCGAGATAGTGATTTGCTCAGGGTTACATATGGGGCAGTTGGTGGTTGTGGTGGGATTTAAGCTTGGGTCTCCAGGTTCACAGCTTTGCTATTTTGCATCCACTGCTTTTCTTTTACCGTGCCTGTAAGCCATGCCTGTATCCACTGCTTTTCTTTTACCATGCCTGTATCCACTATTTTTCTTTACTGTAACCACCTCATGATGTAACTCACAATGCCTCAAATATTCCTTATGTCCTTCTTCATTTTTATTACTTGTATTGTTATCCTGGGTCGCCCCTGAAAAAGGGACCTTCAGGGCTCAGTGGGCCTACCTGGTCACCAAAATTTAATAAATAAATAAATTTAGACACACGGCTACACTGCTTCCTAATCGACAAAACACTGCTGGCTGTATTCAGAACCATTCCTAACTAAAATCCCAAAGGAAGAAGCTGTTATAGCAAGGAAAATGCAGACTATGCAAAACGGCATCATCTACTGGTAAAAACTGAAAGTAACTATCAAAGGCAATGCAGCCATCTAGTGGCGAATGCTGTTAATAACAGTCAAAGGCAGTACAGCCATCTAGTGGTGAGTGCTGTGAATACCAGTAAAGGCAATACAGCCGTCCAGTGATGAATGCTGTGAATAAGTCAACGTAAGTATAGCCATCTAGTGGTGAATGCAGTGAAAAGCGGTCAACACAATACAGTCATCTAATGGTGGTCCATAGGATATAAAACATGAAAGTCAAAGGAGCATTCTTACTTCCCAGTTAGGGTAATTTCCCTTTAGTCAAACAGTTAGTTTTGCTTCCTTTGGGAATCAAGGTCCATGGTTTGACCTGCAACAAGGACTAGAGCTACATCTGCCTAAGTATAGGAGATGCACAGAACAGTGGTGACAAGGGTGGGATGCTTTGCCCTTATGCCCACCCGTCGATGCAGCCATAGTGGTGCTGTGCGCAATGCTAGTGGCTCGAGTTGAGGAACGAGCTCGAGTCGTAAGGGGGAGGAAGGATGCCCTCTTCTTCTGGGGGGTGTGGAAGCTGTGGCCACTGAAATACTATCACCTGGGTGACCACAGGTGGCAGTACAGCGGCAATGCAGTGGGGGGGGGACTGACCACGCTTGGCACGCTCTGCATGCATGATGCTTGAGCTCAGCATTAGTTTAGTATATTGCACTCAAATTGCAGCATATTGAGAAACACAAACAGATTGACGTTCATTACAATTTTCAGTTGTGCACGTAACATCAGACAGTTATCAACATGCCAGACATCCCAAGGGGTGGAGATCAGTAAACAAAGATGAGCCCTGTCTCGAGCAAGCTGATCGGGGGCACTGCAGTGTACGTCTCTTTTAAATTTTCTTCTTTCTGGTTGATCCTGACATTCCCTGAGCCAGTATTATCAACAGCTGTATGTGTGGGTAACATCCCAGAATTCCCACATCTAACGTCATGGGCAAGGATCAGCCACAAGAGATTCAGCTCTCACAGATACTATATCAGAGCTGCCCACTAGTTCCATTGCCCTCCTGGGACTAAGTTCAAGTCCCGGGACCTGTACTTAGTCTCGTGAGGACAGTGGGACTGATGACCAGCTGATTGGAGCTATAATATAATAACAATAATAATATAATTCCAGTTTAATATTTGTTGTAATTCACTCTCCTAATGGTGATTGCCAGTTGTGCCATCAGCCATGGGGGATTTTGAGAAGCTACCTGGAAACACAGCTGTTCATAGCGCAAGGCCAGGGGAACAGTAAGATCATCCAAAATAAAATAAATTGATTTAAAACTGTGTGAATGTGGCTGGCCTGACGGCACGGTGGAAATATATGTGATGCCGGCAACCCGGGTTCGGGAATGGACTCGGGCATTGGAGAGGCCAGCCGGGGGGGGGGGGTGAAGGCTTGAGTGTCTGACTACTGTTCACCTTCTCCTGGGTGGAGGGAGGGCCTGCGGCCCAGTGCTTGCTGATTCCTGGTGGAGGCTCGGAGAAAGCAATGTGTCAGGCCCCGTTGCCTAGGGGAGAGTGATGGACGTCTGTGTATGCCGTGATAGTGGCACGTCACACTCCCACGTGTAGAAAAGAGGAAACACACTCCCTGTCCGACCAGATAATGATTGCCGGCCCAACCGCCGTGAAAAGCCCCGGGCAGCTGGACCACCTCAGCAGCACCCTGGGCCAGTAGTAGAGTGTGCTGGCTAGTCCCCCACTGGCGCCTTTCCCCTTAGGAGGGAGGGGGGAACCCATCTGGCAAAGGGTTACACCAGGTTACCCCAGGGAGGGTTGTGATATGAGGTGGTGGCTGGCAGCGGGAATGAGTGCAGGCGGGACACATGGTGATCTGAAGGAGTGGCCAGTCAGGAAGGAGCAAAAAAAAACCTAAAACTGTGAATAAATATCTTACATTTGTACACGAAAGTGCAAATCTAAGGTTATCCCTATGCATGCAGTGGAGCTTCCCAGGATGCTGCATAATTGTATAGAGTTGCTGCAGAAAACCGTGTAATTTCAAAGCCAGTTAATCCGATTTGTCATGCAGGAATCTGTGACACTGAATCATATCATAGCTGGTGCCACTATAGGTGTGGGATTTTAAAAAAAATCGCATTCCTTTTTAAAAGTGAAGAACACCACATGGAATACACATGGAATATAAAAGTAGTGCATAAAAGATGTCCTTTTTTATTTAATCCAGAATTTTTCCTACTGTTCTCCTCTGGTCGGCCCCTATGAGGACCATTACCTTTAGCCCCATCATATCTATGATTTGCCCTTGTCAGTGTGCCCTCTGCTGCAGGACTTGTGTCGGAAGGGCCCAGCTGTCATTGCAGGGCCTGCGGTGGACCGGGTCATCACCCAGCTGTGGCTAGATGAGTTTCTTAGTTTTTTTTTTCCCCATGGCTCACATGCATGCAGTAACACTATAGGCATGCTTCGCCTCCATGGAGATGCCCCTTGGCATCACAGTGTGGGGATCCCTTCCCCTGCTGTCCCTCTGTGCTTTGAGCTATATTTCTGGAGGTGGCAGATGACCAATGGGACTTGTGTAGCGCCCCCCCCCCGAGGGAGGAGCACTGTCAAGTTACTCTCAATCTTCCCTTCCTTGCCCAGCCCCCGACCGACCTGTTTCCATTCCTGAACCCGGGTCACCAGTGTAGAAGGCACTGCTCCACCTCCATGCTGCTGAGTCTGCTCAGTCCAATTTTTTTTCATAAGAACTGCCACAGTGAAAGGGTTCCGGGAGGTTCATATGTTCATAAATGAGTTCAATCAATCAATATCTTTATTTATCCAGGCGGGAACCATTGAGCAAGCTCATTTATAAGGTGGACCTGCGGTCCTACAGTAATAATACAGAAAGACAAGTTACATTAGTACAAACAGTAAAAATAGCTGCTATTATAGTGAAAATGCACATTTACAAGTAATCTACATTGAACATAGAACACAAGGAGTCGTGGATAATGAACTTGTGCTGGATCCAAGCCCAAAAACTGTGCATTTTGTAGTGGGAAATGTTAGGGAGAGGGCAGGCAGGCATACCAGATAGAAGATATCAAGTGCATAATGTAGGGAGAGGTGGGGAATAGGGGCGCAAGTGAAGAGGACCCAATTGTTAAGAGCAGAGTGAGGGATTGGGAGGGCAGAGGACCGTACGAAAGGCGACAAAGCAATTTTTGCCCCAAAACGCAGTGACATATGGAGGAGAAAAGCTGCCGTTGTGCTGAGTGCAAGAGGAGGAGTATAGTAGCAGGGGCATAACTGGGAGGGTCCTGGAGGTTGGGGCAGAGGGAGGTGTTGGATGGACGAGGGACCGAATATTTTTGGGGGCGAAAGACGATAATTATCCCAAAGTGCGGTAGCGTGTGCTAGAATCAGGCTGCAGCTGTTCAGAGCATCAAAGAATGAGATATGGGAGTTCGGCAATAAATCCTGTGGATCTGTTGGTGGGCATGCTCGAGGCAGAGGTACACATTTCTGCTGGGGGCTGCCGTTTGAGGGAGGGAGGTTAGTTAGTGTCTAGTAAAGCAGTTGCAAATTTCCGTAATGCCATCACGGTAAAGCCTTTTGAACAAAAGGGTACTTACTGGGGTTTTCAGCTTAAGTATTTTTGGGGTTTTATTCCATATTGATGGGAGTGCAAATCCAAAGGTGGCTTTCCCGACTCGTGTGAGTGCCCTAGGTATATTTAGCAGGAGTTGTGAGCAGCTTCTAAGGGAATAATTCCTGGGCACAATCGGAGACAGACAGTTGACGATGTATTGAGGAAGTTTGCCACTGAGTGCTCTTAAGTGTCCAGAGTGCTGCATTAAAGTTGCGCCTATGGTGAAGTGAGGTCCAGCCCATGGCGGCATATAGTGTGCAGTGATGGGTAGGTCAGTGATGAAGCGTATAGCTCTGTGGTAGAGCGTATCCAATTTTCCAAGATGGGAAGCTGCACAGCTACTGTATAATGAAATCTGTGTAGTCAAGTCTTCCAGGTGGTCAGTGAAGGAGAGTTTACAGTCGATCCGGACCCCAAGATATCAGAATTTCGGAACGTACTGTAAGCACTCTCCCAGCATCGTGGTTATTGGGGGGGGAGGAAGTCAGTAGTGCTTGTGTAGTTTGCGTGGGAAAATAACATGGCTGTAGTTTTCTTAGCATTTAATAGCAGGTTTTTTTTGATTAGTTGGAGTTCCAGGAGGCTGAAATCATTTTGTAGGTCAGTACAAGCTTCTTTTGGTGTGGGACGACTCAGGTACAGCACTGTCATCCACGAATAAGTGAATACTTGCATTCTTGATTCCCTCATCAATGTTGTGAGGGTTTGAGTGTCCATGGGATGCTCCCCTCCCAAGGGGAGGGTCAAGGTTGCACTGCCCTTTGGCGGCTCCTGGTGGCCGAGTTCGGCATCACACTTTGCAGTGTGGATGAGCACACACTGCACATGTGATTGGCCAGAATGCTGTGGCATGCTGGGGTGTGGGATAAAAAACAGAAGAATGGCCACCTAGCCGTCTCAATGATGGCGGTCCGCCTTCCCATCTCCATGACAGCCCAGGATGCCTGTACTGCACCCTCGCCACTCCCCCAGCAAGGAAAGGAACAAATGCCTCTGGGCATTCAGTCTTCCCTCCCAGTTGTGACCGTGGGATGGCCCCCCCCCAGTGAAAGGATACATCCAGTCGGCTGGGGGGGGTGGCATGATGAGGGGCAGCGGATGGCAAATGGGAGGAGCATGGTGGGGCCTGGCTGCCTGAAGGAGTGGTTGGCTAGGCTGGCAGGGGGTTAAATAGATAAGACAAAAAAATATTTGTATCGAGGGAAAGGCATAGTGTCCCAAGGCTCGTTTCCAGGTGTAACCCGAGGGGAGAGGAGGCAACAAGCAAATAACAGTAGCAGTGGATGGTACAGCCAATAAGGTGCTAGCAGCAGTCGTGCAATTTGGCAAAAGTGCATAATTTTCAGATATGGGTGTGAGGAGCGAGAATGTGCTCTACGTCCTGAAACACACTCAAACTACTGGTACAAATCACACCCAACCGTGCCGAAGGAAGGGGGATGAAATGGGGAGGGAAGAAGGAATGGCAGGTGCAGGAGGGGGAGGAAGGCATTAAAGCTGATGTTTAAGGGAGGCAGGGGAGCGTGAGGGATGAAGTGTTGGAGGGAAGAGGGTTCCAGACGGAGGGGAGATGATAGGAGAAAGCTGACCTGCCCAGCAGAGGAGCAAGGGTAGGAGAGAGAGAAAGTATAGAGATCCTTGGAAATGACTGGGAAGTGACAGTGACACACTCACTCATGGTTGCACAAAGTATAAGTAAGTGGTGGAATGTTCCCAAGCCGGTGATCCAGGAGGCCAGGTTCATTCCATTTCACAAGCAGCTCTGACACAGTGCAATCCTGCGCAAGCCCTTACGAAGTGTTTCAGTCCATGCGGCTGTTTAAAAAAAAAAAAAAAAAAAAAAGAAAGAAAAAAGAGTGAAGTAGGACTCTGCTGAAAATGTGATATTTCCATCTCGGCTGGACTATCCAGGGTAAAGAAACTGAGGAAAAAATATAAGGGACATAGAAACAGCAGCTCCGCTCTTCTTTTCTTCATAGGCTCGCCCGCCTCAGGCCTTTTCTACTTTGTACCAAGTTGTAATGAAGAAAAGCTGTTGGAGGAAAAGGTTGAAGGCAGACCCCTTGGGGAAAACATGCAGGCCAGGAACTGCAGCAGAACTCGAATATATTGAGTAGATACAAGCTGAATGGGAGTGGGGGCATTATGAATTATTAAAAAAAACCAAAAAACTGTCAAATCTGTACTTTAAAAAAAATGTCAGTTTGCTGTTTTCCCCTCAGTTTTGCTGTACACTAGGATATTGTAGAAAGGAGATGCTTTTTAGGCAGGCTAATGATCGGTGTGGAGAAGAGAAAGAGAAATCAGCAAAAGAAAAATGGCCTTTTTCAGAAGTACCATAGTATCCCGCAAAGTAGGATTGATGGCTCCTACATTACCTACAGATTCCTGGGGTCGCATGCAGATACTATATATATAGAATAAGGGACGGGGAAGTATGTGATATGAGAATTTAATGCACACCCCAGGTGTGGGATGCCACATAAACCCCGTGAGCAAAACTACTTGCAGGGGTTTATAAAAGCACCCCACACCGAGGTGTGCATTAAATTCTCATATCACATACTTCCCCGCCCTTTATAATTGCTGGGGAGCTGTTTTTTTCCAACTCGATTTCTCTGACCATGTGTCTCACAGACACACACACATACAGAGTGTGTGTGTCTTCCGCCCTCCTTGTTTTTTGTGAATGAGGATTTTATTCTTTCCTTTTTTTCTTTCAACTTACAGTTTGCGATTGCGCCTCAGTCAGCCACGGTGCCATTCGGACTTGCTGTAGTTATGTTCCAAAGTGAATGAAGAGCAGGCTCAACCAGATGCATGGTATTTTTTTCGGGTAAAAGCTGAATCAACCAGATACTTAAAAAAATTGAGAGGGAGAGAGACGAGCCTGGTGGGCGAGTCTTGTGGTGGCTCCTTGCTAACCGAGAGACAGAGCCACCATGTTTGTGGAACTGTTCCGCCCACCCACACAGAGAACGTGTGCCAATGAGTAAGCGCTAAGCTTTGAGAGGCATAGCACATGAATGCCGCAATAACCCACAGGTTATTACAGAAAATAACAACTCACTCAGGCCATAGAGAACAATTGCTCCCCAGTAATATTATAGTTAAGCAATAAGGCATGACAGGGTGTGCATTTATTCTGGAATAGTGGCATACCTTAGGGTGTGAGGCATAAAGCAATGCCAAGTGCCTTACACCCTACGAGAAGTGCCATTATTCCACAGTTACGCACACCCTGGAGTGCCTTATTGCAATTATAAAGTAGTTCCTTTAATTTTTATTTTAGAAAACTGAGTGATAAGGTTCAGAAAGTTAAGTATTTCTGACCGGTGGTGTTGTACTGGAATAACGCAGAGTCATGTGATCACAACTGACCAATTACAGGTCTTGTTTTCTTTTGCCCATTTTATAATAGCTGGTTAACCTTCTCTGTTATACACAAGTGTGATGTCACACTTGTTTATAACAATAACAAACAGATGTAGCTGCCCATCAGCTGACCTGGACAGGCTGTTGCTGTAAGTAATATTTCAGGTATCAAGACCCCCCATGGAAGCAATAAAATAAGTATATTAAACTACCGCCATTGCTGCTACAGTAATAGCGGTGGTGGTATCCACATCACTAAATGAGTGTAATACCCATGAGCACCTGCGCCTGCTCAATCGGGACCCACACAGCGCTTTCTTGTTCAGCCGTAAGTTTTAGCATGTTATTAAAATATAACATTAGCGTTAAAAATAATGATCATTGCAGGCCCAGACCCCCCGCAACACGATTGCAAGATATGTGGGGATGGGAGTGGGCTGCAGAGCTTATTTGCACATCTGATATCACACACCTCGGGGAAAGTAAAAAGAAGCTCATTACACACTACTTCCCATGTATTATTGTATTTATGACACTTGTTTAATGCTGCTCATGAAATTTGGCACAGACTCTACTTTGTTCTGGTTACAGAGTCGTGCAGTAGTAGTAGCCAGAGAGCAGCATTAACAAAAGGCTGCTATTTGATTAGTACTGTATGTCGTGCTTTATCCCATCCCACCGTAGGTTTCCGGAGGACATAAAGTAGAGAGAAATGTTGCCCTGAAGAACACTGTAAGATATCGCAGGATTAGTCAGTAATGATGCCTAATTCCGGGAGTTGGTACTATACGGAACTCAGGGGTGTGCTAATACGTAACCTTCCTTGGAGGCAGAGTGGGCTCACTTGCATTCTTTGGACATGAGTGAGACCATGCTACTAATAAGTGCTTGCGTGGAATGTATTACCATATTATAGATCCATTTATTTGTTTTATTAAAAATGTATCTTTTAAAAATAATGGCGTTGGGCGTGCGAATGCTCGGGTTGCTATGACAACTGTACAGCTATCGTGAGATATACTCTGAGAAATGAGAGTGTCTCTGGCACTAACAGTTTTTAGTTTACAATTTATTCAGGACAGCCCAGTTGAGACTATGAGAAAGTTGTTTATTAGGGACAGCCCAGTTGAGATTTTTGTGAGACAAAACACATCTATGAACTTTTCCAGTCTGGTTTAAGGCCCAGGCACAGCATGTGCTCTTTAAAGTGTTCTATGACCCTGCTTCTGACAAGAGATGGAGGTGAGCGCACTATTGCTGTTCTCCTCAATCTGTCATAGGCATTTTTTTTTTATTTATTTATTCTTTCTTTCTGTACCATAGAAACATAGAAGTTGACGGCAGATAAGGACCGCAAGGCCCATCCAGTCTGCCCATTTCTTTTTCTACCTTATAAATGTGCCATCGGCCTTTGCTCTGTCAGTGGCCTATCTATTCATACTCATTTGTATTGCTCCCTTATGCGTATCCCATGCCTGTTTGAAGCCCTGCACTGTATTCATAGCCACCACTTCTTGAGGTAGGCCATTCCATGCATCCACCACCCTTTCTGTGAAAAAGAATTTCCTCACATTCCCCCTTAATCGGCCCCCCTCTAATCTCATGCTGTGTCCTCTTGTCCTGCTATTTTTCTTATATTTACCCCTCTGGCGTGGCAGTTATACTGCTTTCCAGATGGGTATATCAGCCTTCAAGGAGATTCGGGTGGAGGGGGATTTACCTTTTATTTAGTTTCCTCCTCTTTCTGTTGTTCCCGTGACCCACAGATACACCAGCATTTAGGGCAAGGTTCTCAATAGGAGCATGCTTCAGCACGCTGTCGTGGTTTGCACTTTGGTGAGCTCTCTGCCACCCTTTACGTCTACAGCTGGCAGTACCGTTGTGGCACACAGCTCCCTCCCTCTTCCTGGAGGAGAGTGTTCTCTGGGATGCTGAATCCTCCTCCTCCGACCAGCCCCCCGATGACCCACGCTTGTTCCCAAACCTGGGTCGCTGGTGTTGCTAGTGGCAGCGCTACTTCTGCGCCAATGGGCTGGCCTTTCATAGGCATTTGTTGCTGTGCGTCATATGTTGGGTTGTTTAGAGTATTGTTGGAGGCTCACTGGCACAACTGTGAAACTTTGGGGTCTTTCCTGTCTGGTAGATAGCAGCAGGTTTTTATGGGTTCTTTCTCATCTTATCTGGCTGCTATCTGCTATGGGGTTCCCCCAGGGGCCGATTCTGTCCCCCATGTTATTTGCAGTATATGTGTTTGCCCTTGGGAAGGGTCATTGGACAGTAAGGTGTGAATTTTCACTGCTACAGAGATGATACTCCGCTGTCCCTGTCGTTTACATCAGATGGAAGGCGGGAAGGGGTCGCCGTGCTGATCTACTGACTATAAAAAGGATGGCCTCCAGTCAGTGGTCCAGTTAAGGGATGTATCGGAGTATTTTACACCCAGTTATGCCCTTTTTACACCCTGTGTAGAGTCCTGGGTAGTATCATCACTACCAGGTGTTTCCACAGACTTCGCACATTCGCACTTCAGTTCACCAGACTAGTGTGACCATATCACAGAATACAACCTGGCATACCGAAATACTACCAGCTTGGAAAACTAAGAAGTTTTTACTTCCTGGCCTAAAAAGTTATCTGGAGCACTGCCTCCAGTTGGCTAAATCTTTTTTTTCTGTTTTAACTATAATTTTTTTTGACACAAAGCAGCAAATATATATAGGTAGTAAGGCAGTGTGAAGTAAAAGTTACATTCTTGCTAGGCTTAGAAATGAAGCATCACAGCCATCCATGTTATAAGATCACAGGAACTCGACATTATAACAGGCTACAACCCCAAAAACATAGGAACATACTCTCAGCTTATGGTTATATTCTTGCAGACCCATAAACAATTTTGGATCCCCGAACATATGCATCAGAACCCACAAGCAGAAGTGTATCTGGAGCCAGATGAGTTCCACCATGGCTGAGGAGGCACCCCCCATCCCCTGACGTCCTAAGGCACAAAATTGACATCTGTTTGTGCCATGTACCATACCCACCTCTGCCATTTGGCCCTGACTGGAGTGATTCTGTCATGAAATTCAGTTGGCTGAATCTCAGTTTGGCAAAAGCAGAGTTACTGGTAGCACCAGGTCTACATGGGTCGACAAGAATGGGGGTTGCGCCACTGCTGCCATCGCTGAATGGCATGATTCTGTCTGCCGTAGAAATGGCAAAGAATCTGGGGGTTCTTGCGGATGCCATACTGACACTGGAACATCATGTATCAGGCCGTAGCCCATAGTGGTTTTTCCCAGCTTCAGAATGTCTCCTGGATTAAACCCTTCCTTCACGTGAGGCTTTGCTGACCATCGTACATGCTTTTGTGACGTCTCAACTTGCTTTCCATAACGCTATACTTAAGGCTGTCTGGAAAGTTGTCATGTTGCCTACAGCTTGTGCAGAATGCTGTAGCCAGATTAGTCACGGGGACTTGCATATATTTATCCTGCGCTGTGCAGTCGGCACTGGTTTCCTGTTAGTTGGTGCACAACTTTCAAGACTGCTTTGTTAGCTTACAGAGCCATGCACAGACTAGGCCCAGGCTGCCTGAAAGATTGGAACCAGGGCCCCGCGAGTGCAAGTTGCACCTCTTCTGCTGCTTGGCGCAGAGCCCGCAAGGCACCAGTGCAAAACAAAGTTCTATATCTGGCACTATTGTACTGTTTAACTCTTACCTTCTAATTTTAACCAGATCCTGCCTTATCTTGAATTTTAACAGGAAACCATTGTAAGTGAGTCCTTGATTCAGTGGTGTATCAGAGTCTCACAAATAACATTATTATACTTTCTCAAAAAGTAAGGATATTCTTTGCAAAAATCTACATTAATGTATTCATTAGGGTTATGGAGACAAACGCCAGTAAATATGGCTTAAGGGTTTTTGAACCACACACCCCCCACCCACCCATCCACGTAACTCAAGACCAATTTACAAGTCCTGGGCCATATCCCACTGTTCTGCTTCAAGCTACAGGTCTGGGGTTGTGGCTTGCGTGTCCAGATCCACGCACAATGGGTGTAAGCCACAGATATGTGGCAATGGCCCATGGGTCTTCTGCTTCAAATTATAAATCTGCGGCTGTGACCTGTGGGTCTGTTGCTTCAAGCTACAGGTCTGTGGCCATGTCCCACATGTCAAGCTACCGATATGTGGCCGTGGCCCATGAGTCTGCTGCTTCAGGCTACAGGTCTGGGGCCATGGCCCACAAGTCTGCTGCTTCAAACTGCAGGTCTGGGGCCATGGCCCACAGGTCTGCTGCTTCAAGCTACAGGTCTGGGGACCAGCCCATTGGCGCTGAGGGTTGAGGTGTTGGACACCACACCTCGCGTCACACCGGCAACCCAGGTTCGGAAATGAGCCCTGCCTGTCGGGAGTCGGCAGGGGAGAGAGAGTATTGAGCATCTGGAGGACTGCTCTTCTCTCTCGGGGGGGGGGGTTCAGGGGCTGCCTGGCACTGCAGTGGAGACCGGAGGTACTGCACTGCTCGGGGAATGCATAGAGGGACGCAGAGCCACAACGGACGTCCCCTGGCATCACTGCACGCACGTGGCTCCGCCAGGGGGGTGTGGGGGCGAGGGCAGAAACCTAAGCAGAAAAATCCCCGCCTTAAGGGATAGGCAATGGCACCGCCTACCTCACGCCACACTCCACTGGTCGGACTCTGTCCTCTCTTGAGCTGAGCTCAGCCTGACCTGAATTGTAGATAGAGCACCCTGGGAGGATAGGACGGCCCCACCTCAGGGGCCTGGAGCCGGGGGAGAGTCGGGCTGGTGCCAGGAGTAAGGAGGAGGAGTTTCATGTCCGGAGGTAGAGCAGGTGGATGCCCGAGAGTTCCCTGAGGTGTCGGAGCTAGAAAAAGAGTTGCGTTAAAAAAAAAAAGCTACAGGTCTGGGACCATGTCCTATGTGTCCAAATTCAAGTGCAGTTGGTGTAAGCTGCAGATATGTGGCCATGGCCCACAAGTCTGCTGCTTCAAACTACAGGTCTGGGGCCATGTTCCACATGTCAAGATCCATGTGCAGTGGGTGTAAGCTACAGATATGTGGCCATGGCCCACGGGTCTGCTGCTTCAAGCTGGAAGTCTGGGGCTGTGGCCCACGGGTGTCTTGTTTAAAGCTACAGGTCTGTGGCCATGTCTCACGTGTCAAGCTACAGATGTGTGACCATGGCCCAAAACTCTGCTACTTTAAGCTACAGGTCTGGGCCATGTCCCATGTGTCCAGATCCATGTGCAGTGGGTGTAAGCTACAGATATGTGGCCATGGCCCACGGGTCTGCTGCTTCAAACTACAGGTCTGGGGTTATGGTGCACGGGTCTCCTGCTTCGAGCTACAGGTCTATGGCCATGTCTCACATGTCAAGCTGCTTCAAGCTTTTGTATTTTGCATTAAATTTATTTATTTTACCAGGAAAAAAGCTGCATTAACAGTGCTCATTTACAAGGATGTCCTGGGTAGGACAGATAACATACAGCGACTTACAGTGCAGTTTTGTAGAGTAGAGAGATTTAGGAAATTCCTAGTTACATAAACACTGGCTAACAGGTGTAATCCGATACAAGGATAAGAATAGCAGAAGTTATTGCTAGAACAGAAACTTATGGCAAAAATGATATATACAGAATAGTACTACAAACACAAAAACTGCAACATCCAGTAAAATTTCATAATTTTACACACCTTTCTTTCAACGACATGCACAGTTCTCAACAGAAAATTGATAGAGAAGGACCTTTTAAATAAGGGGGGCTAGTAAGCAAGCACATTTTGAGCGAGTCTTGTAGGGCAGTCCAAAAAGTAGGGGCCAATTCTGCTAAAGGTCATCTTACTGAGTTCTAAATGATGTCTTAGGACATGCTGCAAGATAATACTGGACTTTCTGGGATGATGTGATCCTGTAGCTTTATGAAGCAGATTAGACAAATAAGATTGCAATGACTTGAAAAACTGTCGAGACAGACTTGAATGAACTCTGTGCACGTACATAACATATAGCGCTTGTGGTTGGTAGCACTTGACCAAGTGGAAAAAACCGTGATGAAAATGTAGTAAGTCCCACACGAACAAAATTTTAAAGCACCCAAAAAAGTTGCAGATAGTGCACTAAGCCCTACACAAAGTGTTTAAAGCCAAAAAAAAATGAAAACCAATTGAGAACTCGACTAAAAACAAAATGACATGTGTTTTGTACTACATTTAAAGTCATACAGTAACAAAATAGCAAGAAAGTTACTTCTCGTCTCCTGCTTTACGTGAAGCAAGTTAGGCTTCTTGCAGAGCCTAAAGGGCCCAGCAAAAGACTCACCTCCTGCATCCATCAGGGCCTGAAGGGCACTGTGTGAAGCAAGTTACCACTCTGCTTTCTCACAAAGTAAGGAAGTTCATGGCAAAAAACTACATTAATACATACATAGGGGTTACAGAGCCACAGACACAAGAAAATGCGGTGTTAGGATAACACCCACCTCTCCCTTCCCAGTCCCTACTGTCGTGACCCAAGGCCAAGCTATAAGTCCGATGCTGTGCCCCATGGGTCCACTGCTTTAAGCTGCAGGTCTGGGGTCCCCGTATGAAGACTGTTACGACTCATCTTATGCTTCAACATATGGCCTCGTCTGAAAAAAGTTACGGCTCCCGGGTCACCCCCTGAAAACAGGCAATTGTGCCTAGTGGGCCTTAGCTGATTAATAAAGAAAAAAAATTGTTCAGGTAATGAATGATCTTCTGCATTGTGCAGGGCCCTGTGCAAAGAAAGGTATGACTGGTCTGCTGCTTCATGCGAATAAAGTGTTTTTTTGTTTCACTTTATAAATAACTATTGAAATGTTTTCCATCTTTACCCAGTACAAACATTAATCATACATGAGGTATTTACAAATCCTGAATAGCTGAATCTATACCAATCTCTGCTCATAGGCTGCAGAGGAGCCATGCAATTAAGTGCGTAGCTTGTCAAGTGAAAAATTGCAGGCAGTATATTTATGCTTCCACCAATGGATATGTATCCCCAGTTGAACCTTGGTACACGTTGAAGGGGAAGGGTGGGTTCAAACATTTCTTTGCATCTAAAGAAATAGAAACAGTCTTGCCATGTAAAGGAGCCCAAATCACGCCATATTGATAAACCTTCTGTGTTATATGACATAATCTTTCATTCGCTGCTTGTATCCTCCATATAATGCAGCCAGTCCAAGAGAAAGAGAGATGGCGCTGAGGCTCCCGCCACCTTGACCGTATTAAACTTATTTAGGCAACACCAGTTTGGCTACTGGTGGCTGCCACCAGTAGCCAAACAGGTATTGCCTAAATAAGACTCTTAACAGAGCTACAGTCCCACAAGACGATTAGCTTAGGGTTGAAGGGAATTAATACATTTTAGTATTTCAGAACAAAATGAAATAACTGTGTTAGATACTGGGGCTTTAGAAGTCTCCCACAGAATGTGGGACAAGTTTGCCTCGATTTCTGGATATCTCCAACTCCATTTGTTTTCTTATTGATTTTTAAAGCTTTTGTCGACTGAGAAAGGTGGACTAGGCACTTCTGTCTATTTTCAGCCTCTCCCCCGGGTTGGTGGGGTTGGGGGTGGGATACAGATGGAAACAAACTGACATTGAACTAGATTGAGCTGTTGGTGGTATTTTTAGTGAATGGGGGAAATTTGGCCAGGACATGGGGGGGGGGGGAGTTCCCCTACCTCTTTCAAGAAGTGCCATGGGATTTTTAACGTTCGCCTGAAACACCACCAGAACAGGCAGACAGGACCTCGGTTTCATTCTCATCCGAAAGACTGCATCTCAGGAGTGTAGCACCCCCCCGCCATGTGTCACAACAGTGTCAGTATTAGGATAGAACCCACAGACTTCTGATCTTCCGGCCTCAGAGGCAAGTGTGCAACCTTTTGAGCTACTAACACTGATTTTGTACAAATCTGAGGGTGTAAGGGGGTATATGACAGTATTTTATATTGGATTATAACATGGATTGGGAAAATCCTGTGCAGTGTTTGGTGGAATCTGATTGGACCTAATTACACATTTCTAAAATTAAAATTTAGGGATTACAGTAAAGCATTCCATGGTATCCCTAATTGTAGGATAACGGCACTTGTTAGGTACGTAAGGCACTCTGCTTTGTTCTGTGCCTCACATCCCGAGGTATGCCATTATCCCACAATAAGGCATACCTTATTGATTAATCTCCCCAGTACTCTCTCTGCTGGATCCATAAGCATTTTTTTTTCGATGAAGCACTCCAGTTTTCCCCTGGGATTGAAGGTTGCTCTTCCTTTTCCCATCTGACTCTTGAGTGTCCAGTTAGGCGGTCAGCAGAGTTAAATAATATCTTATAAACCCCCTCCTACTCCTCCCTTATGTCTTGATCATCTAAACAGTTCACCCCATTCTAATATGTCAAAAATTCCATGTTATTTGCCAGGAATAGAGAAATGGGCAGACCAGGTGGGCCAAGAGATCTTATCTGCCATCAAATTCTATGTTTCTTAACTAGGAATTTCCAAAAATCCCATTTACTGATGCCATACTTGAATTGAAATGAACTTAATTATTAAGAGTTTTGCAGCTTTACACACCAAACACAGTACAAAACATATACAGACAAAAACATTGCAACAGTAATCAGAATACAGTACATCAAACAGTCCATCCAACACATTTCATATTTTAATATCTTATGTTGACAGCTTTATCCCATCAGATTCTTTCACCTGGTTTTACTGAAAGAGGAAGCTGGGACGGTGCTCCCCACTAGTGTTCTGTACCCTCTTCCAAAGTAAGACAGTCATACAGCCCCCCAAGTCTCTTACGGTACAGTTTTCTTTTTTGACTTTCTATTTATACTCTCCCCTGCCCCCTAGACTCCGTCGCCTCGGGAGACACCGATTGCGTCTGCCCCACCTCACCTTACCTGGACCCGCATTAGTCCCTCCATGTAGCCTCGGATTGCCCCCCGGGTGGGGACAGAGATGGGGACCTACACCTCTGAACCACGTCCATTCGTCAGGGCACCAGACCGAGACAGGCAGGTGGGCTTGTGGGGTCTGCACTAGGGTGCTCCATCTTCCAGGAGCCTAGGGGGAATTTTTACGATGTTCCATGCGTGGTGTGCATTCCCGACGTCTACCATGCATCTCCCCCCCCCCACACCCCAGTGTAGGGCAGGGAACATGCTGCACCTCAGGCCTCCACCAGAGGGCAGTCAGGCTCCAAGCTAAGGACCCCCCTCTCTTCCAGGAGAGGAGAGCTGTCAATCCTCTCCCTCCCCAACCAACCCCCGGTGTCCTGGGCTCGTTCCCGAACCCGGGTCGCCAGTGTGGTGTGAGGTGTGACGTCTAGCGCCTTAACCCTCAGCACCACCGGGCCGGTCTTATGGTACAGTTTAAGCCTATTGTTGACACTTGAAATGATGTGTTCAGTGCCAGCCTGTATAGAAGGGGACTCCTGGTCCATCCAGTGGCCCATGGTAATTTGCTTTGCCACCATGGCAATGATAGATATGTGGTCCTTTTGCAGTTTGCACCCCAATGCAATGGTGCTCATAACTGCCTACTAGGCAGATCTCTGACATAAATGCCTCCCCAGGCCCCAGCACTGGGTCCAAATTGGGCAGTCCTAAGTGGGTTCGCCTTCTGGTTTTCCCACAGAATGTGAAACAAAGACCCTTTTTCTACCCAGCACCTGGAACACATTGCATTAAGTTCAATATCTTTGAAAGAGTACATACTGTTGATATCACCAATGTCCTGCAACTGCAAAAAAACCTTTTTGTTCAGATGATTTCCGTTTAACATTTTCTTCTCAAATTATTATCTCGCAAGGGGATATATGTGGGTGGAAACATTTTTCTAGGAGCATGGATATGTTCTTCATCCACACTGTCTGGCATTGTCCCTTTCCCTTTTAAATCTTGCCGGAAGACTTCAAGCTGGCTCCTCCCACCCACCCGGTGGTAAATACCTCGCTTCGCCCCATGACGCCAGATCTTCCTTTCCGCTAAAGACAGGTTCCTGTTGCAGGGGGATGCCTTCGCGAGGCCGTGGACCCCAGGCCTCCTTTACGCCTTCCCTCCATTTCTCTTGATCCACAAGGTGTTACTCAAGGTGAGGAAGGACAAGGCGAAGGTGGTCCTGGTAGCCCCAGATTGGCTGTGCCAGTTCTGGTATCCAGATCTCCTCAGCCTCAGCTGCAGGACCCCGGAGCGGCTTTGTACACGCCCGGACCTGATATCGTTGAACCAGGGGAAGGTCCTCCACCCAGACCTTCAATCCCCGCACGTCACAGCCTGGTTCCTGAGCAGCTAGAGTTCCAGGCTCTGGGTCTTTCGAGGATGTCTACACCGTGGTGGAAGCATCTCGAAAGGAATCGACCAGGAAATGTTATGCCTTCAAATGGAAAAGGTTTTCCATTTGGTGTCAGGGAAAGAGCCTCGACCCCTTATCCTGCTCTGTGGCTAACATTCTAGACTACCTTTGGTCCCTCTCCAAAGGGGGTCTTCGGTCATCGACCCTTAGGGTGCACCTGGCAGCCATCTCTGCTTACCGGTTGGGGGCCAGTCAGCCGACATTGGCACAGGAGACGGTGATAGGGCGCTTTTTCAAAGGCCTGGATCACATATCCCCTCCGGTGCGTGAACCTCCACCTCCGTGGGATCTCTTGCTGGTTTTGGCAAAGCTCATGGGCAAGCCATTCGAACCCATGCACAAGTGTGAGCTCTCGCACTTGTCGTGGAAGACTGCCTTCTTGGTGGCTATCATGTCAGCCAGAAGGACAGGGGAGCTCCAGGTGCTTTTGGTGGACTCCCTTATCTGGTCTTTCACAGGGACAAAGTTGTCTCATTTCACCAATTCCTTCAAGGTGGTGTCAGAGTTTCACCTTAACCAGGTATTGACTCTGCCGGTATACTACCCTAACTACACCTCGGACGCAGAGTACAGGCTCCATACTCTGGACCTGAGATGTGCTCTTTCCTATTATAAGGCAAGGATGGTGGAAATTCGGGGAGAGGTTCGCCAGCTGTTTGTCACCTACGCTGAAGCCGCTTCTGGCAGACCTGCAGCCAAGCGGACTATTGCAAGATGGATCACATCATGCATAAGTCTGTGTTATGAGTTGGCGGGCAAGAAGCCTCCCAGAGGGATAAGCGCTCATTCTACCCACCATACTTCTGCGTCGGTGGCTGCTTCCAGGGACATCCCTATCCAGGAAATCTGTCGGGCTGCTACTTGGAAGTCAGCAAACACCTTCATTACCCATTACCACATTGACATTGAGTCACGCCGAGATGCTGGCTTTGGGGCCTCGGTTCTCCAATCTCTTTTTCCTAAGTAGGGGGTGTGCGCCTTGCCTCCCTTCTCCCGGAGAACTGCTAGGAGTCTGCCAGACAGTGTGGATGAACAACATATCCACGCTCCTAGAAAAACAGGTTACTCGCCTGTAACAGTAGTTCTAGGAGTGGTATATGTTGTTCATCCACACGCACCCACCCGACCTCCCCGGCTTAAGGGCACAGCCTTGCTTCCAGCAGGCTAGATCTAGCGTCATGGGGCGGAGCTGAGGTATTTACCACCCGGGTGGGTGGGAGGAGCCAGCTTGAAGACTTCCGGCAAGATTTAAAGGGGAACGGGACAATGCCAGACAGTGTGGATGAACAACATATACCACTCCTAGAACTACTGTTACAGGTGAGTAACCTGTTTTTTTCTTTCATGCGTTTTCCTGTAAACCTTGATTGAATGAAGAGTGGTAGAATGTGAAGATAACCTGACTAGAGTTGAAAGAATCATGAAATATGTGTCTGGGTTTGGGACTGCACAAAAAAAAGTTTTGAACACTCTTCTGCTTTGTGCAGGGTAAGAAAAAATATGACGGGTCTTGTGCTTTGCGCCCGGCCCAAAGGGCCCTGTGTGTAAAAGGTTACAACTGATCCTGCTGGCACTACAGGGAGCGAGTGATGGAAGGATGTGAGGCACAGCCATACTTGATGCTATGTTTTCTAGACAGAATCCTGCAACTCTTTGCTTTATGACATTCTGTTAAGTTATGATGAAACTCCTAAGACCTCACAACTGCAAATCAGGACTGATCTAGTTCTGCTGCATAAGTGAAACGTTCAGGAACCTATGTTGCTCAGACATGGCTGTGTTAATGCGTATAATATCGTATTGTGGCATGGTAGTCTGAAACCTGTAGTACTGTGACTTGACTGCATTATGGTTGTAGCAGAATGTTCAGGAACCTTAAACGTAAAGATATGAGCGTGGGTCAGTTGTTACATTTTTAGCAAAAGCTTTGAGGCTGTACTTTAGCACTATGATGTGGCTTTAGTTAGTCCGTTATTGCAGAATTTCCTAGAGCTTCCATGACTGAGATGTGACCAGTCCACTTCCCTTTAGTGTTGCTCTGGTAGTATCCTACCAAATTGGATACCATCATATAGCATCATTTAGTCAGATATCGGATAGCATTGACATCCAACCAAGGATCCGTCTTTCGGATGAGACATTAAACCGAGGTCCCATCTGCCTGGATTGGTGGTAGTTCAGGTGGATGTTAAAGATCCCATGGCACTTATCGAAAAGAGTAGGGGAATTTCCCCCGGTGTCCTGGCCAAATTTCCCTCATTCACTAAAAATACCACCAACAGCTTAATCTGGTTCAAAGTCAGTTGGTATTCATCTGTATCCCCCTCCCCCGGGTCGTGCCTGAAAATAGGCAGGAATTGTCTAGTGCACTTACCCGGTCAAAAAAACGAAATAAATAAATCTAGCCTGCTAGGATCCACAGGAAGCATTCAAGGCATCCGTGGATCCAACCTGGATCTGATGGCTCTGACCATCGTATCCAGTTACCAAACCATCAGATCCAGCTATCTGAGGTTAGATCTGACCATTGGATCCAGCTGTCCGAGGCATGATCCGATGGATCCAACCTCAGATCCACAACTATCTGACCATGGATCCAGGATCCGACTTTGGTCAGATTCTAGGTCGGATACCAGTACTATCCGATGGATGATAGTTGGATCTACAAAAGCAGTATCCGAGCACCACTACTTCCCTTTCATGTCTCTCTGTTAGAACATCCCTGATATGTTTTTTTTTCAAAAGCTTCCTCTCACTCAGCCTCCTGTGTGAATGATAATCAGATTTGGATGGATATTCCAACAGAGTGGTCGCGGCCAGGTGCTTGTAGTGCAGTTTATTAATGGCGGGCACATCTGTGGCTCTTGGACGTGATATTGCAGCTGCTTCATTTTAATACAGATGCAAGCTGTCACAAGATGCACGCAACCAGTCCCGTCACCAGCCCACATCTGATCATTGAGATGTGGTCTAGCAGGTGTCCCTATGTTGCAGGGATGGGGAACTTTGAATGTATGCTGCGTGTCACCAGCATTAAATATACGCCACAATGGGGACTTGCGTCCATAACAAATTTAGAAAATTTTTCCTGTTGGGTCAGCTTTAATTGCAGCTAAACACAGGGCCAGCCCATAGTATTGGCATTAGTGAGTTGTGTTACTGTGCAAGAGCAACAAGGATTGCATTTTAGTCTTGAGGTTGATAGTGGTCTGGCAGGAGCACAGATGGGGTTTAGTAGGGCACTCCGCCTCAAGGCCACGAGTCAACTTAACTGCTTATCCCTGGTGGTTCTGGGTTACAACATGGTGCAGTCGCTCCAACATTGGCGGTGGGACATTAGCGGCTTTACACTGCCATGTTGTGATGTCTGCACTGGCAGGTTTCTCACATCTCTTAGAGTAGGGTTCTGCATGGCCAGCAGAATGGTAGACACACACCAGTTCAGCTGTTGTTTTGCCAGTTATGTCTATGTTTGTAATCACTTTGGCTGTCTGTAAAATAACCTGGGAAATCTGCACAAGTTATAGATTTAGGAAACAAAGAGTTGGTGGGGAAGGAGACCTGTACTGTATTTTGCTCAGCTAGATTTTTGATTGTCTATGAAACGCAGTGTGATTTAGAGAAGGTAATTCAGTCCAGGGAAGATGATGCAGTTTAGGAAAGAATGGTCTAGGGAAGGCAGTGCTTTCTAGGAAAGGAAGTGTGGTTTAGGGAAGGAAGTACTGTCTTGGTAACATAGTGCTATCAAGGGATGACGTTGTGGTCTAGGGAAGGCAGTGTGGTCTAGGGAAGACAGTGTAGTTTACTGAAGATGATGTGGTCTAGGGAAAGGCACTGCGGTCTTAAGGAAGGCAGTGCATTCTAGGACAAGTGGTGCAGACTATAGAAAGTGGTGCCGTCTAGTAGAAGCAGTGTGGTCTATGGAAAGATGGTGCAGTCTAGGAAAGGCATTGTAATTGAGGGAAGGTGTGGGCTACATAAGTGGTGTCTAGGGATGACCGTGCTTTTTAAGGAAAATGGCATGTTCTAGGGGAGGTGGTGCAGTTTAGGGAAGGAGGTGGGGTTGAGGGATGACAGTGCTCTTTGTGGAAGGTGGTATGTTCTGGGGAAGGTGGTATGGTTTAGGGAAGGTGGTGCAGTCTAGGAATGCAGTTTAGTGTTGGAGAAGCAATATTGTATAAAGATAGCAGTGTGGTCTACATGAGGCTGTTGCAGTCTAGGGAAGGTGGTGTGGTGTAGGAGAGGCAGTGTGGTCTAGAAAAGTTCTAGGGAATGTGGTACGATGCATAGAAGTTGGTGCCATCTAGGGAAGTTGATGCAATCTAGGAACAATGGTGTAGCCTAGGAAGGCCGTTTTGGTAAGGCAGTGTGGTCTTGGGTATCTAGGAGAGGCAGTGTGTTCTAAGGAAGGTAGTGCAGTCTGGGAAAGTGGTATGGTCTAGGGGAAAGTGGTACAGTCTGTGGAAAATGGTGTTGTCTAGGGAAGATGTTATAGTCTGGGGAAGGCAGTGTGATGTAGGGATGGCATTGTTGTTCTAGGGAAGCAGCTGTGTTGTAGAGAAGATTGTGTGGTCTAAGGAAAGTGATGTAATCTGGAGAAGGTGGGTCTGTCTTTGGAAAATGGTGCAGTCTTTTGAAGGGGATGCTGTCTATGCATTCTAATGAAGGCAGTGTGGTCGAGGGTAGACCGTGCAGTCCAGGGTAGGCAGTGCAATCTGTGAAAAGCAGTGTGTGTTTTAAGGAGGGCTGTGAAGTACAGGGAAGGCTGTTTGGTCTAGGGAAGATGGTGTGGTCTGGGGAAGGTGGTGCACTCTAGAAAACAGTTTAGTGCAGGAGACACAGTGTGGTCTAGAGAAGGTTTACGGAAGGCGGTAAATTCTAGGAAAAGCTGTGCGATCTGTGGAAAGTGGTGTGGTCTAGGGAAACCAGTGCAGTCTAGGGAAGGCAGTGCGATCTAGGGATCACGTTGTGGTCTAGGGAAGGCGGAGCAGTATGAGTATGGGGAAGGGGGTGTGATCTAGGGAAGGAAATGTGGTTTAGGAAAGGTGTTGCAGTGTAGGGAAGGTGGAGCAGTCTGGGGAAGGTGGTGTGATCTAGGGATGGATGGACTGTCTTGGGAAAGCAGTGTGTTCTAGAGAAGGTGGTGCAGCCTAGGAAGGCAAGTGAGGTCTAAAGAGGGCGATGCAATCTAGAAGGAGGTGCTGTCTAAGAGAGGCAGGGTGGTTTAGAGAATACAGTGCAGTCTAGGAAAGGGATATGGTCTAAAGAAGGCGGTGAGGTCTAGGTAAGGCAGTGTGCTTTATGAAAAGCGATGCTGTCTAGGAAAGCGGGTGTGGTCTAGGGAAGGGGGTGTGGCCTAGGGCAAGTGGTGTGGTCTAGGGAAGGAGTGCGGCCTATTGAAGGTGGTGTGGCCTAGGGAAGGGGATGCAGTCTAGGGAATGCAGTGCAGTTTGGGAAAGGTGGTGCAATATAGGGATAGCAGTGTGGTCTAGGGAAGGTTCCGTCTAAGGAAGGTGGTGCAGTTTAAGGAATGCGATGCATTGTGTGGTCTAGGGAAGGCTGCACTGTCTAGGAACGGCCGGGCATTGTTGTCTAATGAAGGCACTACGGTCTTGGAGCAGTCTAGAGAAACCAGCAAGAATTACAGAAAGTGGCTCAGCCTAGAGAAGGCAGCACCATCTTTGGAATGCATTGTAGCCTAAGAAAGGCAGTGGGTCTGTGGAACTCTCTGAAAGCTGATTTAAGAAAATGACACGTTTGTTAGTTACCTAAGAGGCACTTTTAGGTTTGTGTAATGAGGAAGTGTAGTCTAGTGGTTAGAACTCAGTTTTGATCCTGGGAACACAGGTTTTACTCCTTGTTGACTCACTGTGTGACTTTGAGGAAGGCGCTTTACTCCTTGTGCTTACCCTGCTCTTTTTCCCCTCTGTTAAAATTCTTAAACGTTACTTGACCTTTAATCTCACTTTTCTCATAGTGTGCTCCTAATGACACTAGCAGCTAGCTGTTCATGTCTTGAAAAATGGGTTGGGATACAGCGTATATGAGAGGTACTTTGTTGGGGTGTGTGAGTAACGACTGAATACCATGAATGTTGGGCTTCCCTAATATTCAGCCAAGTAATGAGTAGTTTTCAATATTCATGTTTAGGTATTCGGGGAAATTAATGTAACAGGTTTCTCCCTAACCAGGTGGCGGGGCTCGTCTCCTGGCCACCCATCCTCCTGATTTTCAGCTTTTTCCCTCCCACCTTCCCCAGTGTCCCACATGCAAGAAAGAACACACAGCGCTGGCCATAGCTGCCTGCTGGCGCCTTTCTGGGATGTCTGTCCCAATCCTCAAGAGAGTCGACTACCCTGGCCAGCTTAATATCTGTCAATGAACAGCGGTGCGTGATAGCACTGAAAATTTAACCTATACTTTATTTTAATTTGGATTGTCACCTATCTCCTGACTTTAATGATTTTTTGGGATGCAGTATAGTGCAGTGGTTTAAGGCTCTGAGCTGCAAATCTGGAGACATGGGTTTGAATCCCACAGCCCCCACTTGCATACTGTGTGACCCTGAGCAAGTCACTTAACTTCCTGTGCTCCCAGGTCACACTCTGTAAACAAGCTTTCAGCTTAGTGTGCTACCCTGGTTAAAAAATTTGGGGGCATGATATCCTTTTTTCTACATTTTGAGTCTGCGCTTTTTTTTTTTTTTTTTTTTGCAACTTAAATAATAAAAAGTGTGTTCCTTTTAATATGGCTTAGACCAGGTTTTTATCAGCAGTCTCTGTTGTTTTTAAACTCCCATTGTTTGGTTCTATGTGATTTAAGCGAATAAAAAAATAGCGATGGCAGAATGAGCGACTACAGAATTGCAAACACAGAAACAGCACTGTCACTCCACAGTGCCTAAAGAAAAGGGTGAACCAGGCCCGGACAGCAGAAAGGCATCTTGTGTATGCCAAGTTATTTTGTAGGTGACTCTGCCCTCCCCCCTCCCTGAGAAATATATAATCAACACGGGGGGGGGGGGGTACTGAACTCAGGAACTGGGAGAAACATGGAATGGGGTGGGTAGCAACTGTGGGAGGAGGGTATTTAAAATATCACAAGGTGGGGGGGGAGAAGTCAGTTGCAACACTAGGAAAAAAAAATTTATACGCCCTCCCCCCAAAAAAGTCATTCTGGGAATCAAACCAGGGTCTGGTTGCTGCGGCTGCACAGGCAGACACTGACCTAAACCCCTGTACTATGCTGCCAGCACACCTCAGCACCCCACCAAAATGCCTTTTCCAATGCTCAGCACTAACACTACTGCTCCCCAACTGGGTACGCGGCGTAGTAACCATACTCGCTGATATGTACTGGCGCTGTGAAGACACAGTTGCCAATATAATATTGCACTTGCTCACTTTTAGTCGATCTTTTTGTCTTGCCCAAATTGGTTTGCTGAAATCACGGGATACACATTGCTTAAGGTCACTTTTCTTGTGACTGTAATGTACTAGCATGCAGCAGACACTGCTCCCTGATCTTATGAGACAAGTGTCAGAAACAACTGAGAATACTGATGAAAACCTGGTTCGAGCCATATTAAAATGATCGCTTTTTTTTTTTTTTTATTTTAGTTTTTGATGACCAGGAAAGCAGGACTAGACAATTCTGCCTATTTTCAGCCTTGTCCCGGGGAAGGGGGATACAGATGGATGCCACCTGACATTGAGCCAGATTAAGTTGTTTGTGGTATTTTTAGTGAATGGAGGAAATTTGGCCAGGACACCGGGGAAATTCTACTCTTTTCGAGAAGTGCCATGGGATCTTTAACATCCACCTGAACTACCACCAGATGGGACCTTGGTTTAACGTCTCATCCGAAGGACGGCACCTCAGAAGTGCAGCACCCCTTCCCCATGCTGCACCACAGTGTCAGTGTTGGGATTTAATTCAAGTGCCTGGTGTGAAGATAGAACCCACAGCCTCCTGATCTTCAGGCCTCAGAGGCGAGTGCAACCTGCTGAGCCACTGACACTGCTTTTATTATTGTAAATGTGAAAAAAGTGCTAAAGCAGACTCCCGAGTAGGGAAAGAAGAGTGTCATACAAGTCAGAAGATCTGTCCGGTCTGGTGGCACAGAGTGCAGAGGCATATATGATTCACCTTCCGTCACGCTGGCGAGCCAGGATCGGGAACAAGCTAGGGCTGCTCGGGGGTTGGCGAAGGGGAGGGGGATTGTGTGTTCCACAGGATGCTGTCAGGGACAGGGGACAGACTGTGCCACCCTAACACTGTCACCTAGATGACCATGGGTGATGGTCCAGCCGGACAGAAGTTCCGGGTGTGGTATGCTCCCTGATGGGGGTTGCTCCCTGGTGGAAGACGTAAACATGTCCTTCAGTGTGCACACATCAAACCACCGCCTCCATGGAGCAACCATGAGTCGGAGAGAAAACAGAAAAATCCCTGGCTGCAGGATGCTGCCCCACTGCAACCTGCAGACCCCACGCCGCCTACTGGGCTTGACCACGAGTCTGATCGAGGCACCAGAAGGGGACTTGGGGGACCCTCCGGTCCCGCCACGGGGCAATCTGTGGAGCACTCTGTGGCCAAGGTAAGTCCCAGGGATGGCAGGTGATGGGATTGGGGGAACCAAGAGGGCTGATGTGGGCTGCTAGCAAGGGTAGGGAAAAAAATAGAAGTCAGAAGATAAGGGGGCAATCTAAAATAGAATAAAAAAAGTAGAGATCAAAATTTTCAGCACTGTCATGCACTGCTGCTTTAAGCATCCTGCTGGATATAGTAAAGAGATTCACTAAGCTAATGCCTTGCACCACATAGAGTGGTGCCTTACCCCTGTGTGATTCATTTGGTGCAGATGGTGCCAAAAAGAACACTGTAGTATTGTTGTAAAACCGCTCATAAAATTGCAGCCACCGGGTCTTGCTGACTTCCCAGTATATAGCGTCACCCACACTCAGCCCCCGTGCACAGCCACGTTGTGATGTAAGGCCAGGGAGAGCGTGGGGACGTGCTCCATTATAGCCTATGCGGGGCTACTTTCCAATCAGTTTTACATATTGTAATGGTCAACTGGTGATCCATCAAGGGCACTGATCGACTAACAGGGGCCTTTTTAGTCGATCGGTGCCCTTGATTGATCACCAGTTGACCATTACAATATACAAAATCGATTGGAAAGTAGCCCCCTATAGGCTATAATGAAGCATGTCCCCACGCTGTCCCTGGCCTTGCATCATAATGTGGCTGTGTGTGGGGGGCAGAGCATGGGCAGCGCTATATACCCGGAAGTCAGCAAGACCTGGTGGCTGCAATTTTATGAACAGCTTTACAACAGTACTAGTGTTCTTTTTGGCACCATTTGCACCAAATGTTTCGCACAGGGGTAAGGCACCACTGTATGTGGTGCAAATCTGTATATCTTACTTCGAGGGGGAGCCCTTGCAACAGGCTGTTACTATTAGGACTATTGCCGTAGGCCTTAGGACCCACTGGAAAAAACTTAGCTAGCAGTACCCAGTGGGGACCGCCCCCCCCCGATGTTGGTCATGCTACAAAAGGGGGCGGACCCCAGCACCATCTCAATTCTTTCCCGCCACAACCCGGTCACGTTGGGACATTCTTAGTGTTTTTCCACAGCAGTTCCAGCAAATCTAACTGGTTTTTCAACAATTTTTCTAATTTTTTTTCCGTGTTCGTTCCTCTTTGCAGTTCATCTTCTCCATCTTGACTTTGGACCATCGCATGTCGTCACCGTCATTGGTCTCCTCGACAAAGTGTGCCTGTGGCCACCAAATTCCATCCAAGGATGGCCGTGACCAGTGTGTCTTCTGCCTGGGACCAGACCACGACCTCAAGACTTGCGAGATTTGCAAGGGCTTCACTAGCAGGACAAGGATTAGATACCTGAAGGTCTTGAAAGTCCACCTGCTTGAGCAAGGGATGGACATCCTGTAATCTTCCCTTAGGGACAAGGGCAAAAGCCGGGAGAAGTTGTAAAAGTCCCGCGACGAGGACCGTAGCCGGTCCCATCACCACTCTAGATCCCGCTCTCCCCACAAGAAGGCCTCCTTCTCCTCCAGCTCAGACAGGTCCGACCGCTCCAAGCATTCCAAGCACGGGGAAAAAGCGAGGCCTGAAGCTACCTCCAAAACACCGTCGGGAGCTGCTTCTAAGCCTTCTAAGTTGAGGGTCACACTGTTGTGCGTGTCCTCCGCCCCAGTAGTCGACTAAGGCCTCCACATCGGCACAGGCTTCGGCCCTGCCAAGGAAGGCCCCGACTGCGGCCTTACTGGACTCAGGTAAGCCGTCTGGAAAGGACCAGACCCCAAGGCTAAGGCCCCCTCTGGGTCCCACCCTCCTAAGTCAGCCATGTCAGATCTGGCCCTGGTTAAGACACTGGCACTGGTCAAAGTGCATGCGGCCAACGGGGCTACCATTGCGCTGACACTGGTGAAGGTACCAACACCAGCCCCTAGGGCCTCTACTCCAGGAGGCTCATCCTTGGGGTCCTCCCCGCAGGCCCTTCCGGACCCCTCAACTTCTCCGATTCCCTCCCCCCCACAGGGGGCAGTGGCATCTCATTTCAGCAAGGAGGAGCTGGGAGACCTTTTCTCCTTTTGGTGGAGCTAGGTCCATAAAGACACCCCTCCACCTCAACCGGAACCAACACCGGTTCCAGACCGACTGGACAACTAGGAGCTTGGGGGTTTGCCTGTCTGCTTGCCGGCAAAAACCTCTGAGGACCAGCATGCATCCTCAAAACTTCGCTCCCCCTCGGTTATACATTCCCGGTCATTGTCCGGAGACCGTAGATGGTGCCACTTGAGGTTGGTCAGCAATCGTCGGTCTAAGCCCAGGTGTAGATCCCACACTTGCCGCAGGTTTTCCTCTAGGCAGGCTTGCTCCTGTAGCTGACGCCGGTCTCAGGACAGGCATCGGTCCGCATTCCGTCATTGGTCTAGGAGCCATCATCAGTCTCAGGACCAGCGTCGGTCTAGGAGTCATCGACGTTCTACAGAGGGTAGTCCCCATAGACTTGGCTCGGACACCTCAAGGATCAGGAGCAGGTCTTCCTCTTCATTCTCAGGAGTTGGGTGATCTCCTGATGATAGGGATCTACCCTGTTTGCCTTCAGATGATCCCACTTTCATGGACCTCATGAGGCATATCCAGGCCACTAACAAATGGGAGACAGAGGACCTGGATCTGGAATGCCGGAGACTGGCTCGCTACCTGAGGCAGAAGGAGCCCAAACCCCTAGCAGTGCCTACTCTGGTTGACACGTTCCAAAACATTACCAGGACAACTTGAAAGCATCCAGCCTCAGTTCCGGCTGTTCCCAAGAAATTGGACATACTATACAAGGCCCCGAGGGATGAGCCTTTTTTGGCAATAAACCCTCGGGCGGATTCCATGGTGATTGCGTCTGCTCATGACAATTCAAAGCAGCCAAAGCATCTAAGCTCCCAGCCTCCTGACCAGGAGTCCCGTTTCTTGGACCAGGTGGGCAAGAAAGTCTATTGTGCCTCCACCTGCTCCATCTGGTCCTTTAATTTCTTCACACATATGGTCTAGTATCAGAATGCATTTTGGGAGAAGGGACAGGAGCTTGCAGTGCCTTGCCAGATTACGCACAAAAGGTGGAACTTCTGGATGTGTTGAAATCGGGCTCGGACGTAGGCATGCATGTTCTGCATGCCTCGTATGATAATGCAGATATGGCGGCCAGGGTGTCAGCGTCAGGGGTCTGCCTTCGCCGTCATGTGTGGCTGAGATGCTCTGGCTCTCACAGCGATCTGCAGTTTGGAATCGGGGACCTCCAGTTCCATGGTTCCATCCTCTTTGGGCAAGAGACCGAGGGTTTGATCTCTCATCTCCAGGATTCAGGCAAGTCTGTTTGGTCTGTCCGCCAAATGTATAAGGAGGACCAAAGGCGCTTGCAGAAGTGGCCCTTTCGTAAACCATCAGGCCACCAAGCCCGTGGCAACAACCAGGGACAGAGAGGTGGCTTCAAAAGTTAGGCAAGCAACCAGCAGCCTGGTGGCGTCTTTTTGAGGCCCCAAGTCCTCCCACATCTCCCTTCCCACTCCCAGCTCCGCCCAGTGACTCACCACTGACCCCCCTCCTCTGGTGGAGGCTTCAGGGGAGGCAGTAGGGGGTCGCTTCTTCCTCCATCTGGAGGGATGGAGCTGTATTACATCAGACCAGTGGGTCTTGGACATCATAAGGAGAGGTCACATGCTGGAGTTCACCCGGATTCCTCCAGAAACTCCACCAAAGTCCTCGAGATACCTTCCTTCTCACATTCCTCTCACAGAAGGAGAAATTAAGGTCCTCTTGCAGAAAAAGGCAATAGAGCCAGTTTCTCTGCGACAGCGGGGAAAGGGATCTTATTCCCATATTTTCCTGGTTCCAAAGAAGACGCAAGATCTTTGGCCCATCCTGGACCTCAGCTCTTTAAACGTTTGTATAGACTATCGAAGGTTCAGGATGGTGACCCTTCCAGGTCTCAGTCCTCTGCTGCACCAGGGAGACTGGCTCTGTTCCCTGGATATGCAGGATGCTTACATGCACATCGGGGTCTTTCCCCCTCACAGGAAGTTCCTGAGGTTCTACTTCCAGGGGGAACATTATCAGTTCCAGGTTCTTCCATTCGGCCTCTCCTCCACTCCTCAAATCTTCACCAAATGCCTGGCAGTGGTAGCTGCAGCTGTAAGGCGCAAGGGACATTACGTCTTTCCTTACCTCAGTGACTGGCTCCTAGCGGCCCCGTCAAGAGAGTGCCTGCTTCAAGCTCTCTGAGACACTTATACATTGTTCTGAGAGGTGGGGATCACCCTGAACCTACCAAAGTCTTCCCCAGAGCCCAGCCAAAGACTCACCTTTATAGATGCGGTCCTGGATTTAGCCCAGGGCATAGCCTTTCTTCCTCAAGAAAGAGATCATCGCCTGAGAGAGGTGGCCAGTTCGGTCCTAATAACCCCGCAGGTCCCAGCCAGGACCTTCCTCAAACTTCTGGGGCACATGGTGGCGGCCATTCCAGTAGTTCCCTTGGCCCACCTCCACATGAGGGTCCCACAGTGGATGCTCAGGGTGCAGTGGGACCAGGGTTCTGACGTTCTGGACCATGTCGTCAGGATCTCAGAGCTGGTCAGGAGGACCCTACGTCGGTGGTTGGACCCTTTGAATTCAGACAAAGGGATCCCTTTTTGACAAGAGTCCCCAAGCCGGACTCTGGAACAGATGTCTCCAGTTTGGGCTGGGGGGAGGCGCACCTCGGGGATCACCAGACTCAAGGGGTCTGGACTCCAGACAAGAGCATCCTCCACATCAGTGTTCTGGAAATGCGTGCGGTCCTCAATGCTCTAAGGGCCTTTCAGGAGGACCTCATGCCAGGCTTTCTTTTTGTACAGATCGACAACATGGCAGTTGTCGTTTACATCAACAAGCAAGGGGAAACTCCGTCCTACCCTCTGTGCAGGGAGGCAATGAGAGTCTGGTATTGGGCACTGGAGCATCACATTTTGCTGTCCCACGTCCATGTTCCAGGCACCCAGAACGACTTGGCAGAAAGCCTCAGCAGGTCTCTGTCCAAGGCACATGAGTGGGAGCTGCTACAGTCCGTAGCGGACCAGCTGTTCGACACATGGTGTCCGGAGCTGGACCTCTTTGTGTCTCCACACAATGCCAAACTGCCAGTTTTTTGCTCACGAGAGCACGTGCCTGGTGTTTTTTTTTTTTTTTTTTTTGGCCAGATGCATTGTCCCGCTGCTGAGCAGGGAAGTTTCTTTATGCCTTCCCTCCCTTTCCTCTCCTTCAGTGAGTGTTGCTGAAGGTACAGGCCGAGTGGGCTTGGATGATTCTCATCGCCCCGCTGTAGCCCTGGCAGATTTGGTTCCCACTACTTCAGCAGTTGTCCTCAGAACCTCCAATTCCGCTGCCAATATGCTCGCAACTGTTATCCCAGGACCAGGTCAGGCTGGTGCATCCAGATCTCAAGTCCCTACACCTTCATGCTTGGCTCCTGCAGACGTAGTCAGATCCAGGGATGGGGTTACTCAAGAGGTCGCGGACATCCTCGTTTCTGTGAGGAAGCCCTTGACCCGCTCCACTTATGCCATGAAGTGGAAGCGGTTCTGTCTTTGGGCTTTGTCCCACCGTCTAGATCCTCTTTCCTGCCCGGTGAACTCAGCATTATAATATCTCCTCTCCTTATGTCCGCAAGGCCTGAGTTATTTGTCCATAAAGGTGCACATGTGGGCCATCTCTGCTTATCATGTCCTGTTCGGAGACAGGACTCTGGCTCAGTTGGACGTGGCCTGCACCTTTTTACGGGGCATTCTACACCTGCGACCTCCCATCAGGGATTCTATCCCTCCTTGGGATCACTTTTTTGTGCTGGAGAAACTGACTCTTCCCCTCCTTTTTAGTTGCTGTTACTTCAGCTCGAAGAGTTTTCGAGCTACAGGCCCTGATGTGTAAGGAGTCTTATATTGTTTTCCATCGAGAAAGAATTTCCCCTCAGAACAAAAATCCTAAGTTCTTACCTAAAGTGGTTTTGGAGTTGACCCTCAATCAGTCAGTTGACCTTTATTTTCCTACCCCTGCTAATCGAGAAGTCTCTCCTGCACACATTGGATGTCCACAGGGCGCTGAGGTATTACCTTAGGTGGACAACGGCACCGCAAATCAGAGCAATTGTTTGTGGCCTTTGCACCTCAACACCTGGGCAAACCGGTGTCAAAACAGACCATTTACTGATGGCTGGTACACTGCATATAGTGTACTGCTGTAACAAGTACAACAAACCCCTACCAGGCTCGGTCAGAGGTCATTCCACTAGAGGAGTCTCTACCTCCTTCGCCTCCTTAAAAAATGTCTCCCTTTGAGATATCTGTGCAGCCGCTACTTGGAATTCAGTGCACACCTTTGTGAGGCAGTACAGTCTGGACATTGCTTCCAGGCGCCGAGCTGGTTTCGGCCTAGCAGTTCTTCTAGGACTCTTGTCCTAGTTTGCTGATTCCAGCCATAGGCTTTACCATCATTTCACCTGTCATCCTACTTCCTGGGACTAGTCACCTCCTTGGTGTGGGATTACTTAGGATTCTGTCCTAATAGTAATAGCCTGCTGCAAGAGCTCCCCCTTGAAGTAAGATAGTACAGTTATGTAAGAACGTACCGTAACAGTAGATCTTCAAGAGGAGCTCTTGCAGCAGGCACTGCTTTCCCACCCTCTGTCCTCCAGGAGAATTTTTCAAGCATCTCTAGGACGGGTGGTTTTCTCGCTGAGATCCATAAGGGGGTCTTGGCGGGAGAACTAAGGTGGAGCCGGGATCCGCCCCCTTTTGTAGCATGACCAACGTCGGGGGGTGGTCCCCGCTGAGTACTGCTAGCTACGTTTTTGTACGGTAGGTCCTAAGGCCTGCGGCAATAGTCCTAATAGTAATGGCCCGCTGCAAGAGTTCCTCTCAAAGATCTACTGTTATGGTAAGTGCTTACGTAACTGTACTTTTTATAACTTACTAGGTCTCTTTAAATAGCTTTGTTTATTGTTTCCAATTTATAATGCTACTTTTAATATTTCAGTTTTGTTCTTTTGTATTGAATAATTTTTTATTGTATCCAATTTTTGGTATCCGACTTTTCGCACTGTTACTTTTGTTTTGCTATAATCTCTCCTCTCAAGGGTTGTACCTAGAGGCAAACTTAGCCTCAGTGTGCCTCTCCTTTACAGCAATTACAAATCAGTCAGTCATTCCCCTCAGGTGATCCATGTTAAACTATACCTGATTCAGAGTTCATGTAGAAATGTAGTGTTTTGACTGGGTCACTGCAGATGCACAGAACTTCGAGCAGAAACTGTTGACCTAGAAGAGCGGGGCTCGGAGTTCCATTCACAAGCTGTGACACAGTAAAAACTCAAATAACATGTAAGAACCTTTTTCTTACCAGTTCTGTTTTTTCTTTCTGGTGTTTCTGCAGTGATGTGCCCCTTAGTATGGTCCACTGGCTCCACAGACCCCTTTCCCACCCAGCATCCCCCTGATTCTCCGAGGAGGAAGGCCCGTGACTTACCCCTCACAGAGGACATTGCGGATGCCCAGGCGTCGTGCTGCACAAGTCTCCAGAGGGTTTTCTGCTTGAGTGGAACCTTTGGTGGTGCAGATGAGCAGTAGTGTCAGCGTACGTTGGGTGCGCTGCTGCTATGTAGTCATGCGCCGTGTCCACCAATCCCAGCTGATACACTGGGCCCAGACGCAGTTGCGCCTAGACTCCACTAGGGGTCAGGGTATTGCCATCCCCAGATTCCTTCCCGGAGGAGGAGAGCAGTCCCTCGGATGCTCATCCTTTTCCCCCGGCCTTCCTGCCGATGACCTGGAGTTCACTCCTGAACCTTGATCACATGCTGTAAGCAGTAGTGTTACCTTCAGGCCACGGGCTGACCCCATGAAGGCTGAACTGCAGAGAATAAAAAGAAAGTCATGTAAACCCAGCACCTGCTTCCATGAAGAGAATATATTGAATGCTGCCCATGGAAAGAAACAAAGGTAAAGAAATAGCCTGAGTCAAAAAATGCAAAGTGTGCAATTTATCTTCCAGCAAGGGGGGCGACAACTCTATAACTCATGAGTGGCAGAGCCACAAGTGTGCTTTCTGTTCAGGTTTCCAAGACATTTCATGACATCAGTCGCACCATTCCTTGCCCTTCATCTGACAGACCTGGAATGGTGTAAAGTGATGTAATGGAATGTTCAGACGGTATGAAAAGAGAAAGCAGTCACTTCTGCAGAGAGAGGGACTCGAGGTATTCTCAAATGCAATAACACATTTTTGAATTTTTTATAAAAAAAAAAAAAACTAGACAAAACCAAATACAGCATAGGCAATAAAAAGGAAATCAGGGGAGCATCTGAAGATAGAAAAATGGTTTCCTACACTTTTAACTGTTTCTTTTTGATTTTAATTTCTGCCTTTAAAGAGAGCCAGTTAAGGTACTTTAACCATACCCCGAAAGCTAGCTTACCTGCACAGGACTTAAACAGTCCATTTTGCTGAATTTCTTTATTTTTTTTTTTAGTGTTTGTAGAGGAAGGTATGGTAAATTCTGCTTGTCTGTCTGATCCCTTCCCGGTTCTGATTTTTGAATGCAACGCCCCCGTGCCACCTCCATGTATATTTTTCAATTTTAGAGGGTCAGTGGGTCAAATCAAAGCCACCGCTCCACTAACTATGGCCTTGATTTGACCTTAGTGACCCTCTAAAGTTTAAAAATATATCACTGAAAACCTGCGCACATTGAAATCAACAGAGTACGTACCTACACTCTACAAGCTAGTACATTACAAAACGTTGGAGCGTGGAGGTGGCACGGGGTGGAGTGTTCGAGAATAGCAACTAGGAAGGGGAAGGAATCGGCAGATGAGCAGAATTTACTATCCCTTCCCTACAAAAACTAAGAAAAAGAAAATTAAGCAAAATGAACTGCCCCAAGTGCTGTTTAAGTAAGCAGCCTTGTTTTTTTTTGGGGTTGACGGGGGACTAGGGATTGTTTAAAAAAAAAAAATCTTGCTGTTCCTCTGTTTTCAAACAACATGAAGTCTTGCTATATTATGACAATAGCAGTTAGCCACAGCACTTGAACTGCCCCGGAGAGGAAAGAGTTAACTCCATACAGGATGGAGTTCTGAGCGCGAGCGCTCCTCTTAGAAGCTCTATCTGGCTAGTTTCAAATAGAAACTGTCAGATTCTTTACTCCGCCTCACTGAACAGTCGCTCCGGAGATCTCTCCTTCAGCTCGGTTCATTTCTCGGTTAAAATTAACCGGGAAAAGTGTTTTATTTTACCGCATTTCGGTTCAAAGCTCTATCTGGTAACCGTAAGTACAGGTCTTCAGTCTGTGTGGAAATTATTTATCGGTTCAGTTCTGAACCGATCGGTTTACTTTTAAAATACTTTTAAAGCATTGTATGTGAATTTAGAGTGCGGTTCCCGGTTCTTATCGGTTCTAAAAAAAACGGACTTTTAATTTTGTTTTTTTCAAATACCCGTGACACGGTTAGGAACCGATAAGGGTGTCTTGCCTGGCACTGCCATTAAAAGGGCAAGTTTTTGGTTAGGCTGGCATTATGTCTGAGAAACCGGGCCCACTGGGTTTCAACACTGTGATGCTTGTGGGGAAGCCTTTGCCAAGGCTGACCCACACACCACATCTGTTTATTGTCTGGGGTTTGACCACCTCCAGTCAGACTGCCAGATTTGCAAGAATTTCCCTGCAGCCACCCTGGAAAAAAGATTGGGCAGGCTCAGGGAACAAGAGGCCAAAAAGTCCGCTGACCCGGATGGCCAGCCCGGTCCAGTACCAACTGGACCAGAGGGAGTGCCCTCTGACCAGGGCGAGACTTCCTCGGGCAAAAGAAAAGCTGGTTCTGTGGAACCAGCCCCAGTAAAAAAATCTAGGAAATCAGTAGGTCTGGAGTCCAAAATTGCCTCTACAACTGCTGCAGAGATAGCAAAGCCATACAAATTGTCCAGTCATTTTCCAGGGACCGTCCGAACCACCATCAGTTGGCAAAGGTTGGTTCGTCCGTCCCAGTGGTTCAAGAGTATGATGTTGAGGAATTTTATGAACCACAGGAGGGGGAGGAGGATTATGAACAGTATGTATGTGGCTGGGAGGGTCTGGATGTGCCCATTGAACCGGACATCTCTCCAGACAGACCATTAGAATCTCCCCCTATGCTGTCTGAGTCCCCATCTCATTTTATTTTTTTATAAGAAAGTTGCTGAAACCCTCCAGCTTCCCTTAGAAGAGGCTGTGGATGAGCAAGAAGAGCCTGATTATGTTGAAATGATGGATATTCCAGAGTCTAGGAGATTGTCTATTCCTTTGCATAAGTCATTTAGGAAGCAAACAATGAAAATTTTAAAAATCCAAATTCTGTTCCTCCTGTTGATAAAAAGATGGACAGGAGGTATACTCTATCAGGCCCTGATACAGACTTCCTTTCTGAGCAGTGTAGTCATGTAGGAGTGGTACAGGTTGCAGCCTGTGACATAGTAACATTCCCCTGGCTTCACATCCTCCTGATAAAGATTCTAGGAAGATTGATGCCATGGCAAAAGAGTATTTGGCAGCCTCTTTGGGACTCAGGCTGGCAAATTATATGGCTTATGTGGCTAGATATCAGAAATCTAGATGGGATACAGTTATGCAGTTAGCAAGCAGGCCCATGGCCAGCTGGCTAGTGAATTGAACAGGTGGCTGCTGATGGCATTGAAGCCTCTAAAGTTCAATTTCATGCTGCTTGATGTTAATGATGTTTCCTCTAGGGTCATGGCCACTTCTGTAGCTTTCCGTGAGGTTGGCATGGCTCAGGTGCACTAATCTGTCACAGGACACTCAGTCTAAGGCTATGGATTTTCCTGTGGTAGGAAATTCTCTGTTTGGGGAGCAGACAGAGAACTATATGAAAAGATGGATGAATATAGAACTACCTACAAAAGTGCAAGGCCAAGGAGCGGCAAGCCACTCCCCAGAGGCACACACCCAGAGGTAGGGGCAGGCCTTTCCACAGGCCTTTTTATCAATCCCAAGCCTCCTCTGCTTTTGCTCAGAGGGTTTTTTTCAGAGGCAGAGGCAGACGGGGCGCAGGTAAGCCGTCCCCCACCCCTCAGCCTAAGGCATCTGCCAAGCAGGCACCCTGATGGGGTGCCCAGGGCCGATTCTCCTGTACCAGTAGGGGGCAGGTTGGCTTACTTCAGTCGGAACTGGGTGTCCCTAACTTCGGACAAATGGGTCTTGGAAGTAGTAAGCCAGGGTCTGGTTCTCAGCTTCAAACAGTTTCCAAAGATGAGGGCCAGACACTTTCCACCTGCAAGCCCCCTAGAGACCCTTGCTCTGGAAGCAGAGGTCTCTGCCCTGTTAAATTGCAAAGCAGTGGAAAGGGTTCCTCCTTTACACCAGGGCAGGGGTCTGTACTTCAGATACTTTCTTACCCCAAAAAAGACAGGAGAATGGCGGTCCATCCTAGACTTAAGATATTCTGAACAAACACCTTTTGAAACCAAAGTTCAAAATGTTAACCTGGCAATGATATTGTTCTCACTGAGGCCAGGGACTGGCTAGCCTCCTGGACCTCAAGGATGCTTATTTTCATGTCCTAATCAGGCCTTCTCACCGAAAAGTACCTCAGGTTCGACCTGCCCTCAGGCCACTACCAGTTCAGGGCAATGCCCTTCGGTCTTACCTCTGCTCCAAGGGTATTCACGAAATGTCTAGCCGTGGCAGTGGCTCATTTAAGAAGGCAAGAGGTTGCTGTTTTTCCTTACCTGGACGACTGGCTCATTGTAGGACAGTCTCCAGAACAGGTGAAATCCCACTTGCAAGTCACCCAGCAGCTTCTCACCTCCCTGGGATTCCTGCTAAATCTACCAAAGTCAGTTCTAGAACCAGTTCAGGTACTTACTTTCATAGGTGCGGAATTGGACACAAAGATGGCCAGGGCCTTCCTCCCCTTGGAAAGGGTAGAGAAGTTGATTGCCCTGGCCTCCTCTTTCACCCTGCAGGTCTCTCGACCAGCAAGACACTTTTTGCAGCTCCTGGGGCACATGGCGGCCTCCACAGCTGTAGTGCAAGGAGCAAGATTTCAAATGAGAGACATTGTTTCATTTGAGGGCCTTTTGGTCCCAAAGGAGGGACCCCTTACCAAACTGGTTCCAGTGACCCAAACCCTGATCCTAGCTCTTCAGTGGTGGCAAGATCAGAGCAATTTAAGACTGGGGGTCCCCTTCATTCCTATCTCCCACTCCCTCACCCTCACCACGGATGCCTCCTCCTGGGTGGGAGCACACCTGTGCACCTTTCCACACAGGGAGTGTGGTCCCCAGGAATCTCTGCTCCCACATCAACTTGCTGGAACTCAGAGCTGTCTTTATAGCTCTTCAAGTTTTTTCTGCATCTGTCCAGAACAAAGTAGTCCAGGTCAGAACAGACAATACCACAACAATGTGGTACATCAACAACAAGGGGCACTTCGGTCGTCGGCCTTGTGCACGAGGCAAGAAGTTGTTGGTCTGGTTTACCCCTGAACACTTCTTATAGGCAGTTCATCTGCCAGGGAAGGACAATGTCCTAGCGGATGCCCTCAGCAGGATTTCTCAGGGCCATCACGAATGGTCCCTGAATCTCGAGTGCTGGGGACAGTTTTTGCCAGATGGGGCACCCTCAGATAGACCTCTTTGCAGCCCCAGACAACCACCAACTTCCACTGTTCTGTTGCAGGCCCCAGTGATGGGCTCAGTCCCCTGGATGCCCTTCTTTTGATTGGGAAGGAAGTTTCTGTATGCTTTCCCCTTCCCTCTTCTTTTCAAGGTGTTAGTAAAATCAGATCCCAGCATTGCAAGGTGATTCTGATTGCACCAGACTGGGCCAGGCAACCTTGGTACCCACTCCTGCTATCACTAACAGTCCACCTTCCCTGTGCCTTCCCAGGATTCACAATCTGCTGACCTGTGCCCAGGGAGAGTATGGTATCCGAACCTCAATCCTCAACCTCAAAGCCTGGCTCTTGAGGAGTTAGAATTTGCTGATTTACACCTTTCTCAAGGTGTCCTTGATATTTTAAAGGCCTCTAGGAAGCCTTCCACTAGAGCCACTTATAATTCCAAGTGGAAAAGGTTTTCCATTTGGTGTTCTGGAAGCATATTGCCCCAGAATCTGCTGATTTACCCATTTTGTTGGACTACATGGTCCATCTTAATTCTCTGGGCCTCAGACCAGCTACCTTAAGAGTTCATTTGGCAGCTGTCTCTCGTTTATTTCAGCAGGAAAGCCTTCCTCCTTTCCTCCCGCCTCTGTGTTTTCCAAGTTTTTTAGGGTTACTCCATACCAACCTCTTTCGGGACCCAGCCCCTGCCTGGGTCCTCAATGTTTGCATTGCTCAGTTAATGCAACCCCCTTCTGAACCTCTGTCTTCGGCAGACCTTAACTTGGAAAACTGCGTTTCTAGTGGCCATAACTTCTGCTAGACGCATAAGTGAGTTACAAGCCCTTTCAGTAGAAAATGATTTTATTTCTTTTCACAGGGATAAGGTAGTCCTCAGGACTAACAGAAAGATTTTGCCTAAAGTGGTTTCGGATTTCCATCTTAACCAATCCATCTCCCTTCCAGTATTTTTCACCGAGCATTCTTCCTCTGGCGAAAGGAGATTGCACAGTTTGGATGTTAAGAGGGCATTGAGTTACTATTTGTAACACACCAGGGGTCACAGGTTCGAATCCCACCAACTCTTTCTCACCTATGGTGAGGTTGGCAAAGGAAAACCTGCCACTAAGAGGACAGTTGCCAGGTGGATTGTCTCTTGTATCCAATTTTGCTACCAAAACTGGGTAGAGAACCCCTCAGGTTTGAGGGCCCATTCTACCAGAGGTAAGCTGCATCTCTAGCTGTTGCTAGAGATATTCCTATTTTGAAATCTGTCAAGCTGCAACCTGGAAAACAGTTCACACTTTCACCAAGCATTACTCCCTGGATGTCCAGGCCAGAAGAGATGTTCTCGGCTTGGCACAGCCGTGCTTCAGAGCCTATTCCCTATAGGTTCTGTCCTCCTCCATGGAGGTACTGCTGTGTAGTTCGTTATTGTCATAATATAGCAAGATTTCATGTTGTTTGAAGAAAAATTACCACCTTAGTAATGTTGTTTCTTCTAATGGAGTCTGCTATATTATGACCACCCCTCAACCTGCCCTCTCAGAACTTCTACTTGGGTAGGGTGGGCAAATTAGTGCAAGCACTGTGTCATGCCATTATAGGTGTTTCCTTTTCTTTTTAGGATTTGGGGAAATTAGGTTTTATTGTTATTGGTGTTGTGTTCTGGCCCTCCTGACTTGAGTCTTTGGGAAGGGGGTCTAGTAGTGCTTGTCAGGGGTGATTTTGGTTGTTGTTGTTGTTATTGTTGTAGTTGTTGTTACTAATAGGTAGCCATTGGGCTAGTGTAGGTTACTTTTTCCACACAGACTCTTAGTGAGTGTTTGGTTCAGAAGATCTGACAGTTTCTATTTGAAACTAGCCAGATAGAGTTTCAAGAGCGCCCGCGCTCAGACCTCCATCCTGTATGGAGTTAACTCTTTCCTCCCCGGGGCAGTTCAAGTGCTGTGGCTAACTGCTATTGTCATAATATAGCAAGACTCCATTAGAAGAAACAACATTACTAAGGTGAGTAATTTTTTCTTTCTGTCTATATATTAGAGTGTGGTTTATTTTCTAGTTGCCTTCATTTACTGTTCTGCCTAGAATATTTATGATTCTGCTTGTAATTACTATGTTATTGTATTTTGCTCTATTTTTTTTTACGCCTGTTTTTCTCTCACCCCTTGTCCCTGGCACACGTGCGCCTGTGGAGGCATCGAGACACCCTCTCTTCGTGTCACCCCCTGCACCAACACTGGACCTCCACCCGGCGGCGGTGGGACTACGGGAGGGCAACCACCTCCCCCAGGAGAGGCGAGCTGCCATAAGACTGCTCATTCCTGTGCCCCTTCCCCCCATGCCGGCACCCCGATGACCCAAGGTCGTTCCTGAACCCGGGTCACTGGCGTAGCACAAGGCAAGGCGTCCAGCGCCTCAGCCCTCTGCACTACCGAGCCATCACTTTGTTTATTTTATATTGTTTAGCTGTATCCTTCTCCCCTCTCCCCCAGGACACATCTGGAAGCAAGCTGTTTTCAGCTCAGTATGTATTTCTTACATTTTTAAATAAATAAAAATAAACACAACTGTTACTCTTGAGAAATGTTTTACTCGAAAGTTGGGCACTCACCACTTCAGATGAAGAAAACACCAAAGTTGATTGTTGTTTATTTTATTACAATTAACAGGATAAGCACCCATCCTGTGCCCATTTCGGATGCGTCAGGCAGGCACAGGATGGGTGCTTGTTCTGTTGATTGTAATAAAAACAGAGAGCAGAGCAACTTTGGTGTTTTCTTCATTAGAGGTGGTGAATGCCCAACTTTCCAGTAAAACAGTGATTTTATTGTTGAGTGCCACCAGCCCTGTGCGCCCTTTTTTTTTTTTTTTTTTTTCCTCACTCTTCAATGCTGCACTGGGCCATTGTGATGTCTTCAGCACTGTGTAAGCCACTCTCTGATTGGCTCAGTATCCCACTGTAATGTTCCTAATTTTTAAGATTTTGACTGTGCCTACAGTATGGGGGCAAGATAACGTTATCCTGGAAGTTTAGTATGAGATCGCACTGTTTTATCTTCTCAGATTTATTCCTCCAGATGTTGTATAAGTAAGTGATAAGCCACAACAGGATATACATTAAAGGATTTTAATGCACGATCCAGGAAAAGAAGCACGGGGCTGAAAGCCGAGTGTCCCTGCACCCCGGAGAAGTGCATTCAAATCCTTAAATGCACACCCTGGAGTGGCTAATTGCACTTATAAAATGGCATGCAGCTCTTTAAGGAGGCAGTATAGCACAGTGGTTAAGTGCACTGTGCTGCAAACCTGGAGACCTGGGTTTGAATCCCACAGGCCCCACTTGCATACTGTGTGACCTTGAGCAAGTCAATTAATTTCCTTGTGCTCTCAGGTCACACCTGGAAACGAGCTTCGGCTTAGTGTGCCTTTCCTGGTTAAACAATTTCCCCTTTCCCTTTCCTTTTGTATTATATGTAAATGGAAATGTTTTAAATGTGATTTCTTTTTTACGTAAATCATTTGTTTAAATACATTTTAAATAAAATATATACACGAAATAGTCCCTGATTTTATAGGTAGTGAGGCTTTTTGTCTTGGTAAGGTGATCTGGCACCTAACTGTGTGATGCTAGGAACTTAAAGCATGGTCAGAGAATGTCTCTTGGCCAATGAAGTTTCTAGATTCTTTTCTCATTGGCTGAGAAACATAGACAGTAACAGCAGAAAAGGACTAATAGTTCATCCAGTCTACCCATGGTTGCCTGTTTTATTAAATTCCTAGCACCACATGGTTATGTGCTGGATCTCATTATCAAAGCCAAAAAAGCCTAATTACCTACACAATCAGGGACTATTTCCTGTATATATTTATTATTTAAATGCATGTAAACAAATTTATGTAAACAAAAGCTAATGTTTTTCATTTTACATATTACATAAAAGAGCAATAAGCTATTTTATAAGCATAGTAATCTACTCCAGGGTGTGTATTAAAGGATTTGAATGAAGTTCCTAGGGGAGTAAGAACACTTTTCGTGCCTCGCTCGCACTCACCACTCATGAGGGTCAGGAGATCACTGCCTTCTCATGGAGATAAATTCCATATCTCATGAAAGCACATCATCCCTTCCCCACTTCCCCCTTCCCTCTCCTTTTCTCCCTTCTCTTTCACGTAAGCACTTGTCTACTTATTAACCCAGCACTTTTTATTGTCCACTCTTTCTACATATTATGCGCAACACTGTTGTAACACTGCTTGTAACTCCTGCCTTACAACTGTATGTTAATGTTGATCTTGTAACTTGATTGTTTAATGTTTCACTCCTGTTGTACCCCTTCCCCCCAGGTTGCACCGGGAGACGAGCGACTTGTCGCTTAGTGCGTCTTTCTGGTGAAACATTTCAATAAATAAATAAAAAAAAAAAACTTGTATATTCCCTGTTCCTGCAACACCAGTGGAGATAACAGTGAGAAGACGGCAAGTGATGTGTATATATCTAACACAATAGCATCATACAGTGTCCTTGTATCCAACCGCAATGTCATGAAATCTTTGCTATTGGGTAGGTCACAAATGCTGTCTTTAAAGAGCCCCTGACAGCATTCGGAAAACTTTGAAAAAAGTAAGATTTATATTCAACTCCACCCAATTTCCTTTATTACTTCATATATTTTCAGTAATTAATTCCCCATTTTCGTTATTACTGAAAACAGTTGCCTGAAAACAGGATCCCTGTCCCCCCTGACTAAATCTACTGTGGCTGCATCTCTACACATGACATCACAATCTCTTGTTTATGACATCATAATTATTTCCACAGCAACATATGTTGATGTCGTAAACAGAATTATGATGTTGGATGTAGGCAGGCAGCCAGAGCTAAAAGGGCAGAGATACTGTACTAATCAAATACCATTAGTAATAAAGAAATAAGGGTGAGAATTAAAGAATAAAATACAAGCTACATTTATGCCTGAATATCATATTTTTTCAAAGTTGTCTCAACTGTCAGGAGCTCTTTAAGGTTATGTTCGCTATAGTGGACTACTAAACCAATCAGAGAGCAGCTTTCACAATGCTGATGACATCACAGTACCCCTGTGCAGCACTGACACCAGCAGCTGGAATTAAAGAGAAATAAATCCTCACTCCATCAGTAGAATTTAGAACTTAGAACTAATAAAGTGGCATGATATGAATCTGTTACAGTGGCGTGACTTATGATACGCAGTTGATCTTCACTTGTGAAACGGTAGGACTTTCGTCTTCCTGATGGTGGCTCTGCCACTCATGAATTTTGGTCTTATCCCTTCATACATTCAGCTAAATTACATATTTTGGGTCTGGTTATTGCATATCCCCCATATATCAGCATGAAATTAATATAATTACTGGTGACCCCCTTTATCACACGGACTAGAGCCGTGTATCAAATGCCGTAATAACCCGTAGAACGGGTTGTTAAAGCATTTGCTGTCACTCATCTTTAGCGTGCTATCTTATTGGCTTGCAGTTGGTGCGTGGGTGGGACAAGCACGGCAACAACCATGGCGGCAGTTTCTTCAGTTACCGAGGACACACATGTAGCTTCTCACCTCAGGTAACCAACCGCTTTATTTCTCAGCATTTATCCAGTTGCTCTGCTTAAAGACGTAAAAAAACTGATCTGGTTGATCTCGATGTTGCCTCACGTTGAGCGGAGATAATGGAGACAGGCAGTCAATAACGGTTGTGGCTCACTGTGCCGCCTCACTAAATTTTCAGCTTCTTCTGCTTATGTCTAAACTCCTTGAACCAGCAAATTATAAAAAATACTGGCTATGCTGAGTGTAGGTTAGGTTTTGCACACCCTGGTTGTGTGATGACCAGGTAAACCTCTCGAGCTTCACTCTCGAGGTTTACAAGGTCATCACACAACTCAGGTGTGTAAAAAAAAAACACACACACACTAGCATAGCAATTATTGTCTATATACATATATTTGGTGATTGTTTTTTTTTTTTTTATCAATTCAGTTTCATAACACATTTTCTAATCAAATACACGTTCAAATCTGCTTACAAAGACTAGAATTAAATAACTTATCTGTATCTGCAGAGTGGCGAGAAAAACACAGGTTATTGCCTCTTAAGAATTATTACAAACCAGTAAATGGTAAAAGAACTATTTAGAAAACAAGGACCTTTTAAGGGGTTCTGGCCAGAACCAGTTCAATCAAGGTTGTACTTGCCCACCCGTAGTGCTAAATCAATACGTATGGCCCCTTCCCTCCAAATTCCAAACTTAGCAGTAGCTCTGGGGTGTCACAGCTTAATCTTTTCAATTAGCTGAAATGATGGGCAGACTGTTAAAACAAGAGTAATCAATTTCATTTGCACACGTGGGCTCACGACAAATCTTTTACTCATACTCTCCCGTCTCTCTCTCTCGTTTTCTAGCCAAGAGGAATTACAAAGCAAGGAAAAACAAACTCGATTAACTTGGATAAATGAGGCATATTCCCTGCCGGGGATAGTAGTGGCAGCTGATATAATTTTTCTGACATTTTACCCGTTACATTTTGACCTTCCAAAGCCGAAGTGCAAATCATTATTACAGTTGGGGGCCGGGTCCTCCCAAGCCATGTAGAGCCATGAATGGAGCATGGTATGGACAGAGATGAGCATGAAGAAAGAAAAAGAAGGGAAGCGGGGGGAGGAAGTTGGTTTTAAATGAACATATCCCCTTTAACAGACTCCCCCCTCCCAAAAAAAAAAAAAAAAACATGTTTTCCATCCTGCTTTTCTGCAAGAAATAGATTTTAAGTATCTTTGGATTGTAAAATTTCATCTTGGAAAAATCATCATGTAGTCATGGCCAGTGCAGCGTGATGCCATCTTGTGCTACACTGTAGTTCCACATGGCTCATTTGTATTGAAATGCATACACCCCAGCCCATCTGCACAGTGGTAGGGCTGCCGTTTGCGGCGCTAATGACATGGGTTCGAGAATGAACATGGGTCATGGGGGGGGGGGAGAGAATTGAGTGTCCCAGGGGACACTCTCCTCCTCTTGGGAGAGAGGTTGCCACGTCCCACAGCACTTGCCGTCACCTGTAGATGTACAGATGGTGGAGCACGCGGGACACAGGGAGGGAGGGACGTGCCATGCTGCATATTGTGTGAGTGTGCCATCGCACGCTCACATTGAGGACTACGTCCCGATGCCCGGCGTCCCTACAGGGTTCAGAGATACATGGCACAGAAAGAGGGGGGGAACTAATGAATAAAGGAAAACCCTTCCTCCGCCCATGGCTTCATAAAGTTTGGTATGCCCAGACTGAAGGCAAGTAAATCTGCCAAAATAGCCAGAGCGGAGGAGGCGTAGAAACAGTGAAATAAAAATATTTAAAAAAAATAAATGCATATATGTGAGTAACAAAGTAGTGCAAGATGGGGCCATGCGGTGCCAGCCATGTTTACATAGCGGAGGTTTTTCCAAGATGACATTTTATAACTTGGAAGTACTTAAAAAAAAAAAAATAATAATAATTTTCAGGCAAAAAGCCTAATCGGGTGTGGGGGTGGGGACTGAGCAAATGACAATTTTTTATTTTTTTTTTTAAAGGGATAGTGTCAACTCTCCCTTGGCCTAAATACTTGATTGCTGTTTCAGTCAAAATCGGGGCTTTAAATCCTATTAAAACAGCTAATATTTCTCCTAGCCAAACTATCTCTTGTTGGGAGCTGCAATATTGAACATAGGATTTGCAAGAAAGCGAGTTGTGCTCACAACAGAGGGAGGGGAACCTTTCAATTGTCTGTGGTTTGTAGCAGATATACTGCAGGTGGAGGCTGCTTCTAACTGAAAGGTGAAAGAAGGAATTTACAATTATCAGGAAAAGACTGTCTTGTTACAATTCTTAACATTTTCAGTGCAGGAAGAGTTCAAAGCACAGCTGACTTATTTTGGGGCTGACTGCTTTTCAGAGCACAAACCACCAGGCTGTTTTGGGGCTGGGGAGGTTTACCTGTGTCTGACTTGGATGTCTGGATTTTTCTCTGTTTGATTAGCAGGGATTTTCTCTGTCAAATTGTTGTGTATAGTATCTTGCAGACAGGAAGGCACTCATCGCATGGCGGTGGGTCAGAGCTCTTAGCTGATTGTTTTGTGAGGGCACAGTTTAGGCCCACCCTCCGACCGGAATAGTTCCTTTATACCTAGGGTTCTGACATCATTTCTCAAGAGTGCAAGGTATATCAATGTCATATCCTCTCTAGCACACAGCACTGAAAATATACACATACACATTATATAATATATATATATTTCTATATAACAAACCAATCACACACACAAGCAAAAAAAAGTACATAGTCATGTGGGGAGTAGAGCAATGTAATGGCTGTGGGGCAGCAGTCTTTCTGGAGGCTGAGATGCTGCCCTATTTGCAGACAACTCTCTGCCCTGAGGGAGGAAGTTGCCCGTCTTCAGGCCACACTGGACAGCAGTAAGAGAACCTTCCCCCAGGCCAGACTTGATGGTAGGAAGGAAACCCCCCCCATCCAGGAAGCACCAGAGCCACCACCACTACCTCAGAGGTTGCAAAGAAAGCACAGCAGTTGGACCACAGTGGGCTCAGGGAGGGTGAGGAGGGTGGAACAGAGGCACACCCAGTCAGTTGTTCTACTCCACAATCCATACACCATTCTGGGGGAGCACAGCTCCCCCATGGATGCACCCCTGGAGGAGATTAAGGAGGCTGAGGACACCTGTCACAAGGGAGGCCCACAGGAGGGAGGCAAAGGATGCCACAAGGAAAGGAAGCAGCTCCTGGTGGGGGACTCAATTATTAGGGGGATAGAACTGGGGGGAGCAGGGAAAACTGAAGTAAAGTGCCTGCCTGGTGCCATGGCTTGTAGGGACAGGAAGAGCATCCTCAGGATCACAGAACAGCTGCAGGAGTCTGAGCTGGATGTCATTGTCCACCTAGGGACAAAATGACTTGGCTCAACATGAGATTAGAGCAGTGCAGAAGGACTTTTTAGAACTGGGGAGGGGCCTAAGACAAGTAGCACACACAGTAACCTTCTCAGAGGTGCTGCCTGTAAATGGCATGAGTGAGGCAAGGGTACTTTGCACCATGCAGTTTAATGAGTGGTTGAAAAAATAGTGGAGCACAGGGTTTGGCTTCATTGGGGACTGGGGTTCCACCTGAAGGACACCAGCCTATACTGGCAGGATGGTCTGCATCTGTCCAGGAAGGAACAAGTCTTTTGAGCAATCGGTTTAAATGCTTCATTGGCAAGCTTTTAAACTAGTCAAGGGGAGGCACTGATGAGCAGCAGGAAAATCCCAGCCTCTCCCTACAAAACAGGGTACTAAATGAGAAAAAAGACCGAGGTAGAAAGGTCAGTGGGGATGCTGCAACAGAAAGTAAAGCCATCAAAAATGGAGAGCAATGAGTACCAATGCACGTAGTCTGAGTAACAAGCTTCCTGAATTAGTGGCCTTGATGGAGGAGGAACATCTGGATATCGTGGCAGTCACAGAAACATGGTTCTGCACAAAACCATGACTGGGACATAAACATACCAGGATACACTATCTACAGGAGGGACAGGGAGGGTAAGAGGAGGAGAGTAGCCTTTACATAAGGGAAGGAATCAAAGTAACAGAACAAAAGAGAAAACAGGGAGGAGAAGAAGCACTGTGGGTAAATTGAGACCGCAATGGCACCACAATCCGCATAGGGTTAGATACAGATCTCTCTCAGGGGAGGAAATGGACAAGGAAATGATAGAAAGTATACTTAGTATGGCAAAAAGGGAGATATTGCTGATGGGTGATCTGAATATGCCAGATGTTAACTGGAGTGCAGTTGCCACAGCCACTTAAGAGTGGGTTATTCTAGATGCCCTACAGGGGCATGCCTTAGACAACTAGTATTGGAGCCCACTCGAGAGGGAGCAATCTTAGACCTGGTTCTCTCAAATGGAGATGAAGAGAGGATCACAGATGTAGAATAGGGTAGCAATCTGGGAACTAGCGACCATCGAACAGTATGGTTCACAATAAACACAGCAATAGAGTCAAGCCATACAAAGGCAAAGGTACTGGACTTTAGGAGGGCTGACTTTGCCAAAATGGGTAAGTGCCTAAGGAATGCACTAGCACATGGGCAGGAAGGAGGGGTGGAAGAACAATGGGGAATAATAAAAACTGCCATCACAGAGGCAACACGCCTTTGTGTGAAGCAAATAAACAAAACTAAACGATGTAAGAAACCACTATGGTTCTCAAAGGAAGTGGCAGTGAAGGTTCAAGAGAAAAGAAAGCTTCAGGAAGTACAAGGAATCGCAGAAGGAGCAGGACAGAGAACTGTACTCAGTTAAAGCAAAAGGAAGCTGGGAAGGCAGTCAGAACAGCAAAGGCCCAAACCGAGGAAAAGATAGCCAACCTCAGTTAAGAAGGGGATAAAACCTTTATAGGTACATCAGGGAGCGAAGGGAAGACCAAGGGAGGGATAGTGAGGCTTAATAAAGGGGGGAGGGTGGGCAGAGGAGACTGTGAAAAGGCAGAGATACTAAACAAATATTTTGCTCAGTATTTACAAAGGAGGGGGGTACTAGAACAAACAGTAGAAACACGCTGGATACAGAAGTTGATACCAGCCCATTTACAGAAGAAAGGGTTCTGAAAACTCTTAAAACTGAAGGTGGACAAAGCAATGGGGCCTGATGGGATTCATCCCAGAATTCTAAAAGAACTAAGGGTAGAATTAGTGACACCACTGACTACCCTGTTTAACAAATCATGGGAGGATGGGGTAGTACCCGAGGACTGGAGGAGGGCAGATGTGATTCCCTTCACAAAAGTGGGAGCAAGGCAGAAGCAGGAAACTACAGACCTGTTAGTTTAACCTCAGTGGTAGGGAAAATGATAGAATCACTTCTGAAGGAAAGAATTGTCAAGTATCTAGAGGCCAGAGGGCACAGGACCCAAGGCAGCATGGATTCACAGCAGGAAGGTCATGCCAGACAAATCTGATGGATTTCTTTGACTGGGTGACCAAAGTAGTAGATCAGGAGGGGCTGTGGACATGGCCTACCTAGACTTTAGCAAGGCATTTGACACAGTCCCACACAAAGATTAATATACAAGTTAGCTAGCCTGGGAGTGGGTCCCAAGATGACAGCCTGGGTAAAAATTGGCTGGAAAATAGGACACAGAGAGTAATAGTAAATGGAGTCCACTCTGATGAAAGGGGGTTACTAGTGGGCACCGCAGGGTTCAGATTAGATTCAGTCCTCTCAATGTCTTTATATGCTACATTGCAGGGGACTGGAAGGAAAAGTATGTCTCTTTGCAGATGACACAAAGATCTGCAACAGAGTTGATGCACAAGGTGGGGTGGAAAGGATGAAAAGGGACTTGGCAAGGTTAGAAGAATGGTCAAATGTATGGCAGCTTAGATTCAATGCTAAGAAGTGCAAGGAAATGCACCTGGGAAACAAAAACCCAGGGGAAGAGTACACAATGGGGGGTGAGATACTAACAACAACAAAAATGGAAAGGGACCTGGGGGTAGTCATATCAGATGACCTAAAGGTGGGCAAGCAATGTGAGAGGGCAGCAATGAGGGCTGGGGGATATTGGGATGCATAGGGAGAGGCATCACCAGTAGAAAACAGGAAGTTATTATCCCTCTGTACAGACAGCTGGTCAGACCCCATCTGGAGTACTGCGTGCAGTTCTGGAGACCCAGTCTTTGCAAAGACATAGACAGGATGGAAGCTGTCCAGAGGAGGGCAACTAAAATGGTGCAGGGTCTGCACCGGGAGACATATGAAGAGAGACTAAAGAAGCTTAATATGTATAGCCTCGAGGAAAGGAGGGAGAGGGGGGACATGATAGAAACTTTCAAGTACCTCAAGGGAATCAACAAAGTCCAAGAGGGTAGCATCTTCAAAAAAGAGGTGTAAAGAACAAGGGGCAAGCAATTTGAAGATGGGGGTGGGTGGCTCAGAGGTAATTTGCTAAAGTATTTTTCACAGAGAGGGTTGTGGATGCATGGAACGCCTTCCAGAGGAGGTCGTGAGTCAAAAACAGTGGTGGAATTCAAGCATGCATGGGACAGTCATAAGGCAATTCTAGGGGATGGGGGTAGGAAAAAGTAGGCTGCTGGTTAACTAAGATCTGCAGCTTATCCAGTAGGCAGGGAAATGGGCAGACTGGGTGGGTCAAGCGGTCCTTATCTGCCGTCAAATTCTATGTTTCTAAAACACTGAATGAGGCCAGGTGTATAGCGCAGCAGCGGTCACCACCACTTGCGATGCTGGCAGCCCAGGTTTGCAGGGGCTAGCAGGGCAAAAATAATGTATCCTATGCATTCTATGTTCTTGGCACCCAGTCTGCCATTTTGAATGTGCTCATGAGTGCCATCTGAACGGTGTGGGTTCAGCATGTGAAAGTATGCAGTTACGGCTTACAAATGTCTTGCGATATCTGAATAGCTGGCTGACGCAGTCCAAATGCTCAACATTTCTGGCAGCTCAGCATTGAAGTAAAACATTTTTTTGGTTTGTTTTTGTCTCATAATTTATTCAACCAGGACAGCCTAGCTGAGGTGCAACATCTTGTTTTCAGGGAGCCCTGCTTCGGTTCTCAGTAAAAGGGACCCCAGCTGCCAAGAAGCCACAGCTCAAAGATGCACAGAAATTCTCTTTGCAGAGCGAGCGGTAGGGGCTAAAACAGCTCGTCTCTCAAGGTAGTAAACACTGGCAGTGTTCAAGGCAGGGTGGGACAAGTTGGGTGTTGGGGCACTGGGAGACCAGGTACAACGTAGTCTTTTTTTTTTTTTAAAGTCCGCTTTATCCAAAATCTTGAAGACATTCATCCAAGACAAATACAGCAGTTAGTAACACATTTGGGGGACCCTTTTTTCTTAGGTGTGTGTTTATGTAAATGTGGGTGTGCTAAAGATATAGGCATGTGGAAGTCTGCCAGTGAAATCTGTGGGAATGATAATTCTGCTTCCCTAATACTTATCGGAATTTCTTTTGATTTCTTTGTCAACTGCAAAATAGCTTTCTGTGGATCTTGTAAACGGCAGAATAATTTTTCATGCATTGCGAAACATAATCCATAGTTTATATGACCCGCAGATTACTAATCAGTGAAAAACATTCCACTTTTGAAATTTCAGAATTCCTCTACCAGTAAAATTCCACAGAATTACCCAGAATGCCATGCAAGTCTGTTCTGTTGGAATTGAAAATTCTGTGCTGCAGCAGGATATGTTGGGGTGGGGGGGGAGCCAGCATTACTGGACTATCTGCCTTGAAAAAGGATCTCATACTAGTGCAGGAGTGCATTACTGCAGCTAACACTGTGTGCCACCACGTGTGAGAGACCTAGGTACATCGCGCTGGATTGTAATTCCCACCCTGGGACTGGTGCTGGGTCTGGTGTGGCTGGGTGCATCACAGGTATTCCCCTTGCTCTCTGAATATGGAGAAACACTGGTGTTTGTGTGCGAAGGTAGCTGGCTACGTGCCCTTCAGCCAATGGAAGGTAAAAGTCTGTCCATACAAGTTTGGCCACTGCAGTTGGGGCGCAAAGGAGGTGAATGGGGAAAAAGACGAATAATCTCAACAAGTTAAAAAAAAAAAAAAAGACTACTTTGTTTTCTAATCGTGAAGATAATGAGACCTGACTATACTGACCCACATAAATGCTCTGAATCCCCTCTAGGGCCTCGCTGGCTTTTTCCTCAACCTTCTCAGAATCTAATGTCCTAATTAAACCTGACCACACTAATTATTCCCACCGCAATGGCAGCCCGCCGGGGTAACTTTTTTCAGCTTGTGAATGAAAGGCTGACAGTTGGTTCAATTTGACTGGGAGAAATGAGGGAGGAGCTACTGTACTACAGGCACCAGTGGCTTACATCTAATTAAAGGGAACCTTGGTCATACCCTAATTATTTTATAAGTTATGGTGGTCCATCAGCTGGTTCGCTTAGGGTAGCGTCAATAAACAAATCGATTAAAATCCAACCAACACCTTTTGCACTGTTATGTGGGATTGCTATGGAGGCAGACATTTTGTGGCAAGTAGGAGAGCTGTGATGATATTACAGCCTCAAGATCTCTAATGAGTCTAGTAATAAATTACTCACACTGACTATCTTGTTAAACTGGGAAGATCAAGAAAACACTGCGAAGGGGTAGAGGTATTTTCAAAAGGGTTTGACATAGACACATGTGCATGTTGCTGCTGCTGTTTTCAGAAGCTGCGACCGTTTGAGGTAAAAAGTCACAATTGATGTCAGAATTACAAGTTGCATCCAGTGTGGATGCATTTGAATCTGTCTTTGGATGCAGAAGGTGGTTGCTGTTTAAGAGATGGTCTAGTAGGTTTGGACGCATTTCTGTTTTGAAAACCGTGTCAGAGAAGGCTGATCATTTTAAACGTACTGCTCTTCATTTCCTTTGCATTTTATTTAATCTTTGGGGGTGACCAGCAGGCCAGGATGTAATCCTGCCACTGTACAAATTCCTGGTCATGCAGACCCCAACGGATTACTGTGTGCAGTTCCTGGCTCCTTGATACAAATAGGTAATTGAGGCAGTCAAAAGGGTTCACTGTAGAGTCACGGAAATGATCAGGGGTATGTGAAACGAAAGCTATAAGACTGAGTAGGCTTATGGCCCTTAAAGTTGACAAGAAATGGAAAAATAAAAACCTGTTTCCATTATTTCAAACGTGCATATTTGCTAACTTTTAATCCCATTTTCTGTGCTAAAAATGCTTTTAATTAAGTACCTTTATCTGTTTTTCATATGTAAAAGAGCTGCATCGAGGGATAAAAAGGCTCAAAACCCCATTCATTCTGTATTCTCAACAGTAGACAGCTGCATGTGACATCACTACCAACATCATGGCACTAGCTATTTATCTGTAGTGGTAGTGATGTCATCAGCTGCCCTCTACTGATAACAGATAAGAATGCAGGTCCATGGGTTTTTATAATCCCACTTTCATTGTGTATGTAAATCTTTATAAAACATTTTAAATTTAGAAACCAGTATAAAAAAAGGACACTTACGTTAATCATTTTTGAATATATAATTCAAAATGTTAGACTTTCTCAAATGTCATTGCTAGATGCCATTAACAGAGAACACCTGTCCTTCTAGGACCCCACCCCCTAAACTATAACTTCCCCGATTAGGTTTTTAAGCCCCAAAAATATTTTTTTAATTACCTCTGTGGCTTAATATTCACTCTGATGTACAATCCCGTAATGTGAAGATATCCCAAGCTGCGTAGCGCCATTTCACATTTTCAGCATAGCACCGTGCCGTTCACTGTATCACTTTACACAATGAGTGGTGCCGTGCTGTGAATGTGAATTCATACACCCGGTGTGCAAATCGGGGACGGCAGTGAGCACCACACTTCTAAAGTGTTTTTTAAAGATTCCTAGTTTGTGGCACTACTTACATACCAGGATAGTGATTGTCAGCAGTTTCCTCACTGTAGGATTTTTATCACTTTCTGTAAAGCCGGGGCGGGGTGGAAAGGGATCATATTTTGACACATAACAAGGTGGCCAGTCGATCCCTTCCACTTCCTATATTGCCGTGGTGGCCCGCCCTTAGGCAATGTAATGATCTGTGCCTAGGAACAAAGGTAGCAATTTCATTGAAGTCGGTGTGGGTAGTATTGATTTCTGTTTATGCTTATTAATGGCTACAGTGAATTTAATCAAGGCTACCGCTTGACTAATAAGGGCCTTAGTTGAGCGGTAGCCTTGATTAAACTCACCGTAGCCATTAATAGGCATAAAAAAAGTAATCAGATATTACTCTCATTGACTTCAATGGAGGTGCCCCTGCGCTGTTCCTGAGCACGCATGATTACTGACCTGAGTGTGGGGGCACATCGCAGCAGTAGGAAAGTGGAAAGGATTGACTGGTTACCTTGTTGGGGCCAAAATACGATCCCTTCTCGCCTCGTCCCAGTGTTACAGAAAATTATGAAACTGCTACAGTGAGACTTCCCGAACTCCTGCACAGGGGATGATCCCATTTCACAGTTTACTTTTGTATCCAAGTGAGAGCTGTATCTTAGTGTGGATGTCGCTCATGTTGGAATGGTCATTATTCTGTTCTGTATTACGTTAGACATTCTATAATGAGGATGTACTTTTTTTTTATTCTGTATTGTAATGAAAATTTTAATAAAAAAATAAATAAAAAAACTGCTACAGTGAGATAATCACCAAGATACACTATCATAATATGTAAGTAGTGCCACAGTCTTGGAAAATTCCTTTAAAGGTGTGGCTTAGGAGCACAGACGCTCCCTTTAAAGGAAATCTCAGAGAGGTTTACCACTTTGAAAGACTGAACAAACTATCTATTTTGATGAGTCGGAGAATTGCCGTCTTTGAAATGAATACCCTACCAAGAATTCTCTTCAAAACCATTATTACAAGACAGTGTCCTTGTCCCTTGGCTTGAAGAGACATGGAGACATATGGGCCAGCTTTATATGGGTAAACAAAAACAAAAATGGAGAGATGCATTATGCAGACGCGCACTACTCCTTGAGAACATTGGACCGAAGGTTCTAGAATTGAGCATATACAACATGGTGCAACCCGCCTGTGTGTCTAGATGCTTCGACTTGCAAGAAGAAACTGACCTGTAGTCCTGCATCCCTGACTGGTTGTTTATAGCGCAGATCACAGTGATATAATCAGCATTCAAAATGGTCTGATGTGGGGTTGCTCGGATTTTGGATGTTAAAATCAGAATCGTCAGATTCTGCTCCATTTTTAGGATTGCGGATTTTCAGAATTCGTGGTTTGAAATCTGGAACACTACTCTTACAGAAATAAAAGTTTGCCGCATGCTTAATAAGCATGCGGCATGCATACTGCACACATACTGCGCACTTGTATTTTTGTAAGGGTAACACACTACGACGGATACAGATTTTGGAATTGGAAGATGATTCTGATTCCATGTGAGACTATTAGGAAACCTCCCTCCATTACATGAACCACAAAAGTAGTACTGACAAGAAGACCCCCTCCACCGCCACCTTAAGTGACTGCTGCTGCACTGAGGATGGGAGGCATAGGGCCTGGTTCCATCTTCTTCAGGCCAACTTACTGCTCTGTCTAGAGTCTAGGGTATGTCCAGCTTTCTTAAATTTGTCAAGCTGGTCCTCCCTTCCCCAAAACAATCCTTCCATGCTTGCTTCCCTCTCCCAGAGTAGCTCAATTTGCCCCGTCCCCCCGCCAATCTGGTTTCTCCGGGGTAGTCACTAGTCACTGTAACCCTGTCCCTCCTAGCCAGTACTGTCTCTTCTCCTCTCACTACACCACCCCTCCCAAGTCCGACCCCCCAACCCCCGGTCCCTCCTTGTGCATTATGCCCCCCTTGGTGAGTTTCCGGTTCGTAAAATAATCATCTGAAAAAGTAAAAAAAAAAAAAAACACCCTGGCCTGACCTGGTCACTTTCCCTGTGGGACCTGGGTTGATGGCATAGGACAGATGGTAGAGTGCAGGAATCCCCTCAGGGGAGAGCTCCTGATGGCTTTTTGGCATGTGGCTGGTTTCTCCATAATCATCGAGGGACATCTTTGTGTGTGTATGAGGCGGGGTGACCCCAGAGACCAGCCTGTGCTGAGACATCAAGCACCAGAAGACAGCAGGTGAGAGCCAATACCAAGTCCAACAGCAGGCAGGTTGGGTAGGAGACTCAACCCCAGGCAGAACAAAGAAGGGAATAGTGTGCGGAGCTCATGGTTTGATACGCAGGAGAAGAGAGAGACGAGTGGATGGACCTGCGGGTTTACAAGGAAGAGCACCAGAACTGTGTGGGTTGGGATCCTCTGGGTCTTCATTAATATGGGACATAGAGGTGGGTCAGGGGGTCTTTGCAAGGGAAGCACCACTCTGATAGCATCCACTGGGAAAAACACTCATACACTAAGTGAATGTATGTCCTGTCGACGTACTGAAAAGGAAAATTATGTGAATATACCACTGTGGAGCAGCATCCTGCTTCAGTTATAGAGACACAGAAGCTATACAAGTCAAGTGTCAGAGTAGGGATAGAGAGGTGGGTAGGAGGGTGGGGGAATGTTGGTAAAAGAGCAGAGAAATATACCCGATGTGCTGACCAGATTTCCTCCATTCACTAAAATACCACCAACTTTTTTTTGGGCCCCGAACCCCCTACCCCTGCCATAGGAGCTCAGCCCCCACCTAACGCTATCCCACCATGCTCAGGTTTACCCCCGGGTGGGTCTGCTGGACAGGCCCCTCAATGGATGAGAAAGGGCAAGCCTTGGCTTACCCCTCCAGGGTGGGGCCACAGTAGCCTCCCTCCCCCCCGGCGGGAGTGAAAGGGCAGTAGGAACAGCAACAGAGCAGGGCATCATGCCAGGGGGACCGGCTTTTTATAATGCTAAGTGATGCCGTACTCCCCGGGAGGCAGGACGTGCAGTGATGTCTGTGGGACGAACCCGTCAGTCCCATCTCCTACTAATGCAGGCGCCAGTAGCAGTGAATCCCACGGTGTCCATATTGTGCCGGACACTCAACCTCTCCCCCCACCCACCAGAGAAGAGGAGCTGTCCCTTGGATGTGCAGTCCTTCTCTCCCTGGCTGGCCCTCCGACTCTGGAGTCTGTTCCCAAACTTGGGTTGTCGGCGTGGCAAGTGGATGCCTTGTCACTGCGACGCCGGGCTGGGATCTACCACCAACTGTTTAGTCTGGTTCAATTCTAGTTTGCTGGATCTGTAAGAATTACAAATTCACTCTCATTGCTAGAATTAAAAATGTACTTACTATAGTAATGTTTCTTCTAGTGGGTGTATTTGTTATTCATACAAGCCCTTACTGCCTCCGCCTCTAAAATCTGCATAAAAAGGGTTCTTCGGGTGAAATGTTTAAAATTTTGTTTGGTTTGAGCCTTTTGCAATTTCAAACCTTGCAGCTTTTACAATTTTTCATATTGTGATTTATTTCAGAGTGCCCTTACTGTACATTTCTTAATACATGGCATGGGGTAGTTCAGTTCTCACTGCCCTCTTCTGCTCTTCAGCTACAAATCTGCTGTAATTGGTGGACGGTCAGGTGGAGTGCGACCACACTGCAGAGTTCAAACTTTGACATTGTAAAGTTCTAACTCTGGGGCAATACCTCAGGGCGGAGATTATGCAGTTTGTAAGACTCACAAATACACCCTCCATAAAAAACATCATTACTATGTTGAGTAATTATTTGGGGCTTCCTCTGGAAGGCTGGTGGTGGGCCTTGGCATCAAAGGTGACCACCCAGTGCTGACCTTCCCTCCTCCCAAAAGTCAGATGTGAGCAAGGGCAGATCATTTTGGCGGTGGTGGGTGGGCAGAAACAAAGTTAAAAAAACAGCACAAGGCTGGCCTGTCAGTGCAACAGTAGTGCTACCACATGCGATGGCGGCGACCTGGGTTCAGGAACGAGTCTGGGTCATTGAGGGCTGGCCTGTTGGGGAGGGGGGAGGAGCGTTGAGTATCCCAGAAGTTGCTCTCCTGTTCTGGGAAGGGGGGGCTGGTCCCGGCGCTGTACTGCCACCTGGGTGACCACACGTGGAAGTGTGCACAAGACAGCATAGCACTGGGGAAGGAAGGTCCGGCATCATGCTCCGCATACTTATGTACACGAACTTGTGATATTACTGATAATGGTGTTCCCATGTAATAAGGGAAGGAAAAACCCTAGGCATGAACCCAACTCCCGTGGACCTTGCACTGGTGGCAGGGCACTCTTCCAGATGAAACTGCATCCATTCTGTTGGCTGGTCTGCGGGGGGAGCCACCAATCCCTGCCACGAGGAGGGGGGAGCAAGCCATGGAGGAACATGCCTGGCATTGTACTTAACCCCCAGAGGAGCTGGGTGACGGGGCTAGGGGGTTGGGCCGCAGCCTGCACCAGATATCAAAATCAGCATTTAACATAACAAAAAAAGTGCTGCACTTCATGGTTGTGAGGCTTCAGCAGGAACCCCACATCCCCTCCCCATGACTCATCCGATACCCCCAACTCTGCTCTTCAAAGATGACATTTAGTTCCAAATTGCCAGGGCTCTGCCAGGAATAGGGTTTCTTTGTGAAATGGCCAGTTGGGTGGGGGGGGATAATCAAGAGGGGAGCCCCAGACAGTAGCGAGACATGCAGACAGGCAGCAGCCACCATGAAAGGGCGAACTAAATTTGGGAAGGACCAAAGGATGAGCACTGTTGTCGAGAAAGAATAGGAGGTCACACTTTATTTTAAAGTGTCAGTTTCACTGTAACTATGGGGTAGGTAATCATTATTTCCTTGCAGCAGGGGTAATTACTCTGTAGTTACATGTTTGTTGCATGTAACTACATTGTAATTGCAATGCGGTTACAGTGTAGTTACACTGCAACTACAGTGTAGTTAAGGAAACTGAAAGTGTTACGGAATATGATATAAAAATAAATTGTAGGAATGGTAAATACACATTTGCTGACACTGCATGCATTTCAGCATGTCTAAAAATAAAAACAAATGTGCTGTTGGTAGGTAATGGTGACTTTGCATTGAATCAGTTACACAGGTAAACACAAATTTTATTTTGGAACCATTTTGGCCTTAAGGTCATTTCAGGCACACAATCATGCTGTCTGTATTTGTACTGTATGGTATGAATTTCATGTGGGGGGGGACCTAATTCTGTGCCAGTATAATCAACTTTTTTTATTACAGCTTTCATTTCTTGTGCTTCAGTAGTACTATCCAACAGAACAAGATGGGGTCCTTCTGCACTGTGAGGACCACAAAGGCCCTCTGGCCCATCCCAGCCCACCCTCAGCCTCCCCATAACACCACAGAGTTCATGGTTTTTGAAATGGAACATGTATACTAGGCTGGAGTTCCCGGTCATTCAAAAATTCACAGGGGACAACATATGTCTCTTCTTCTCCTTCTCCTCTGGCTTGTGCTGACCTGCAGTCCGCAAGAAACAGTACCATTCACCATAGTAATGCGGGCATACCTCTCAACCTTTTGTCATTGAAATGAGGGACATGGACATTTTTGGACACTCAAAATGAGGGACATATCCTCAAACATGGAGATACAAGCTCAGAACACTGTGAAAGCCATAGTATTTACTTGTACAAAGTTTATTTTGGATTTAGTATTTTAGAATATTAAGAGTTTCTGCTTTAAAGTCTGAATTTACAGCACATTTGCTGTGTGGGCAGCACCTTTTCCACAAGGGACGGAAGAGGGACAGAGCAATTTTAAGGGGCAAAATGTGGAATGTCCCTCATAATGAGGGACACTTAAGAGGTATGGGGGGGTCCTCATGACATCGATTTCCACTCAGTGTAGCTAATTTCTATCCACTTGAAATACATTAAATTATATTACCACACCTTCACTTAGCATGCTCCATGTCTGCCCAAACCGACTAGCCAAATGCAATACTGTTGCTTGTTGACTTGCTGACTGCAGAGCAGTAGGAGCTGGAGGAGAAAGCGAGGGGACTGATGGATCAGCAGAGCGGTGAATCTGGTATTTACTTTAAAGTTGTTGGCCTTCTGTGTGCACTTTCACCTAACAGCGACTGGAGCACTGCTTTTCCCCTTTTTTCTGATTATGTTTCTTCTGTTTCCAGTGTAAATACCTGGGCCTTCTGTGATTTACAAATTTTTTTTTTAACATCTTTATTTACAAAGCAGCTAATCTTGGGTCGATTTCCCCCTCTCCCAATGAACAAAACCACTTGAAAAACATTTTTTCCCCCGCTTCTTCAAGCAAGAAATTATAAATGCATTGTTTCCGGTGTATGCATCAGTTTTGAATCTTGTATGTTTTGATTCTTGTCTTTTCAACTAATCTTGTATGGTATTTTTTTTTAATATTTTTTCTTTAAAAAAACTTTTTGTGCTTTCTTGAATTTTTTGATTGCTGTTATCTTGCTAATGTTTTTTTTTACAGTAATCTTTTTTGAATTCTCTCTCTTCCCCTCCCCTTCCTCCTTTTTTTCTTGGTCCTAGGTCCACACACCAAAAAACGCGATGATTCTGGCTCAAATGATGCTCCCCGTGACGAAGGTATTTTTGATGCATGTTTTTTTTTTTAAAACCCTGCTACATTTTTGTCTTCTTCTTTAACAAGCAAAAAAAAAGCGAAAAAACTTCTTTTCTTCAGACTATTTTTGCACTGTGTTTTTCTTACTTTTTCTTTTTTAAAAGCTGTTACAACTTTTTTAAAAACAAAACAAACTTAAGAACTTTGCAGGTGTATTATTATATATATTTTTTTTCTGTTGGGGATTTACTTATCCAAAGTTTTTTTTTTTATGCAAAGTTCTTATTTTATTGAGTTAAAGAACACAGCGGACTCTCACCTTTCTTTGGAGGCATTTTTTTTTAAGGCATTTGGTGGGGTTGGGGGGTAGGAGAGGAGTTATTCAGGGTCTTTTGATGGGACAAGGGCTGTTTCAGGGAAGCTTAGTAGTGACTGGGTATTTCAGAGATATTGATAACGGAGGGACTGTTTCAGGAATGTTTGGTATGGGGGGGGAGTATCGGGGGATAATTGGTGTGGTGGGGGTTGTTTCAGGGATGTAATGTAGTGATGGGGCTGTTCCAAGGGCATTTGTTTGGGAGGATCTGTTTCTGGATTTTGAGTAGGAGATGTGATCTTTTCTGGGTGTTTGGTGGGGAAGGGCTGTTTCAGGAGATGTAAAGCATGGAGAGGTCGTTTCAGGGGACATGTGGTGGAGGGCAGGTTATTTTAGAGACATTTGAAGTGGAGGGTCTGTTTCATAAGACATTTGGTGGGGAGAGGCTGATTCAGGGATGCCTAATGGGGAGAGGCTTTTGTCGGGACATTAGGTGAGGAAGGACTGTTTCAGGGACGTTTGGTAGGGATGGGCTGTTAATGGAACATTTGGTGAAGAAGGGGCTGTTTAGCTGGCCCAGTGGCATTGAGGGCCAAGGCGCTGGGCAGCTTGCCTCCTGCCACGCCAGCGACCTGTGTTTAATGGCAGACTCGGGCCATCGGGGGTCAGCCGGGGAGGGAGAGGATCTAGTGTCTGAAGGACTGCTTTCCTCTCCCGGGGTGGTTGGGTTGTCGTTCCCGCTGAACAACTGCTGCCTGGTGGAGGCCTGGTGGTAGTGCGGGTCTGGGGTGACAGGTAAGGTGCTGCAGAACATTTACAGCATGTACGTGCCTCCACGTGTGCATGCTGACGTACGCGCCCTAGGAACAGGGGAAAAGGGAAACTGGTAGGGTTCATGACGCCCTTTGGGGCCGAACAGAGCTCTCTCAAGTGAGAGAGCACCTAAGTCGCCTACCAGTCTCCCGATGGGAGAAAAAGCAATATGGGGGGGAGAGGGTGCTGTGTCAGGGATGTTCCTTGTAGGAGGAGCAGTATCATGGACAGTACATGGGGTAGGGGTTGTTCCCTCAGGGTATTTAGTGGTTGAGGGGTTGTTTTAGGGACGTTCAGTTGGGGAGGTTATGTTTCAGGATGTTTTGTGGGAAGGGGCCATTTCAGGGAATGTTTGGTGGGGCTGGGTTATTTCAGAGACATTTGAAGTGGTACATCTATTATAAGGACATTTGGTGGGGAGGGTCTGTTTCAGGGATGCTTGGTCTGGAGGGGCTGTTTCAGGAACATATGGTGAGGAGGGACTGTCTTAGCAGTGTTTGTGGACGAGGGGCTGTTTTATGAAACGTATGAGGGAAGGGGTTATATCAGATTTACGGCAGGCAAGTGTCAGTTTCAGGGATGTTTGGTGACATTTGGTGGGGAGGGGCTGTTTCAGGGTCGCAAGAAACACAGCAGAGGCACACTCAAGAGCAGTTAATCCAAGGAGACTGTATTTTAAATGTTTTTGATTGCAAATAGGGCAGTTTCAAAAAAGTAGGGGGATACATGCTTTTTTGAAATCACCCCATCTCCTAGTCTGTTAATAAGCCTACTTAGGTATTACTTTGTTCTTTTAGATCACCCATCAACACCCCCCTCCCCCCCACACACACACCTTTAGCTTGCAGGCACTTCAAGAGTTGAAAAACGTTTTTCTTCTTTTTATTGGGCACTATGCCTTTAATCACCAGGAGCGAGTATTTAAGGGTTTTCATCAATCATCTCCTTGCACCCAGATGAAGTCTCGTTAGTACATGGACGAAGTGCAGGGGTGTCGCAATGCCTGGCTCTCAGATTTTGCGCTATTTGCAATAAAAATGAAGGGTGCATTTAAAATACCGGCTCCTTGAATTGACTGCTGTTCTTTGTGTCACCACAGTGTTTCTTGTGTCTTGATGTTTCTGTAGGCAGCACTACCATTTGGGGATCAACCACCATTGTGATGTGCAGAGTGGGCTGTTTCAGTGACTGTAGTGGAGGAGGGACTTTTTTAGGTATCTTCGGTGGCCGGGGCTGTTTCAGAGACATTTAGCAGGGGAACTTTCTGAAATGTTTGGGGTGCATTGTGCTGTTTTAAGGATTTTGATGGGGAGGGACTGTTTCATGGTTTGGCAGGAGAGGGGTTGTTTCGCGTATATATGGTGGGGAAGGGCTGTTTTTGGAGAAATTTGGTGTGAAGGTGCTGTTTCAGTGACTTTGGATAGGGGCAGTTTTCGGGATCATTGGTGGAGAGGCTATCCCAGGGTTTGTGTGAGAGGGGTCATTTTTAGGGGTGTTTGTGGGGAAGGGGTTGTTCATGGACTGTAGTAGGGATTCAGCTGGCTTAAGGAACCATCCAGTAGTTTTGAACCGCACTGCGTACACCATCCCCGTGCCTCGCATCTGGTGCCCTCCAACTTCAGAACTTTCCTTTCCACCAGATCCACTCCATTCAGTTCAAAGAGCAACTGTCGCACTCTTATCAAATTCCCCCCAAGAAGCATAAAGAAGTCTTGCCCCCAAATCAAATATGGCACAGGGTCATAATGTCGCAAAACATTATGCCACATGCATAAACATGCTGCCAGTGCAGCGATGTCTTGCATGCAGCATAAATCTTTTTCTGGAGTGGGGTCTGTAGCTCGAACCCTCCAATTAAGATTACTAACTCTGGGAGGGAGGTTTACAATAAAATATCGCACAAAGTGTGAAAAAAAATAAAATTACCATGCATCTGGGACCAGGAATTGAACCCGGTCCCAAATGCTCTGCTTCCATCCCTTGCTGCCAGTGGCTCATCCCGTTGAGCCACGACAGCTGCCCGGTGGAAGCCCGTCCCCACAGAGGTCTTATCCTCTGCTTGGGACATTGAGAGGGTGCAGTACCGCGCATAGAACCATTCGCGGTATTGCACTCTCTCGCTGTTATGTACAGCGCTGTTTCTGTTTAGCGCTTGTGCATACGACATATTGACCCGGTAGGGATCAAATACTACTAATCTTTCCTATTTGCCTCCATGGAGCCACACCGTGCTGCACCAATCCCTTCCACTTCCTGGTACCTCTCCAGATTGCGACCCACCCCTGATCTACCCCCTCGCTGGCACGTTTTGTTAAGTTACTATATGGAGAGTGTGGGTGCCCATAGCAGACGGGTACAACAAGCCCCTAGAGGGTCTGAGCTGAGCCCTCTGGTTAGAGATTGCCCCTGCATTAACAGGACGAGCAAGAAGTTCCTGCAGTCCCAGAAACTAGACTGGATAAATCCAAGCTGGCCTCCAACAAACAAGAAATGTATGGCTAAGGGCTGTCGTATTGGTGCCACGGTAGCGCTTCCACTTACTGTGCTGGCAACCTGGGTTCAGGAACGAGTCTGGGTCATTAGGCTCCAGCTTGGGGGGGGGGGGACATTGAGGGTCCCAGAGAACTCTCTTCTCCTGGAAGGGAGGGTCACCATCCTCGCTGCAGTACCCCCCACGTGGATGGCCAGAGGTGGCAGTGCGGGTGAGGGTGCTGTGGCTGGTGAAGATGCAGGCTTGGGACTGGCACACAGCTTGCCCTGCGTGCATACGTGCCCTGGTTCCCCTTGCGTGCCTGTATCTTCGGGGGTTGGGAGCAAGAAGTGAAAATATAACCAGCTGTGCAGGATGATTTCCTGCTCCGGCTGGCTGCAGACCCCATCCTGCACCGCTGCTCCTCTCCGGGATGAACCTGGCTTGAGTTTCCTTGGGGGGGCTTCTGAAGCCCTCCTGGGACCCAGATGGTGGAGCCCTCCATGGTGGGGCAGAAGTTGGAGAGTGGTAAGTCCCAGAGAAGGAAGGTGACGGATCTGGTTGAAAGAAAAGTGGAAGAAGGGGGCCTACAGGGGAGAGACTGGCAAAAATAAAGAATATTGGGGGGGGGGGGAGTAAATGCTCCTTCCATGGCTCTGGTGCCCTATCTTCTGGATCTGAGATTGAGGTGAAAGGGTCCTTCCCTCTGGAGACATTGACTAAGTTCAGACAATAATCATGTTCCCACTACAAGTGTTTTCTTAGATGCCACGTAAAGTTTTTTGTATTTTTTAATTAATTTTGTTACCAGGAGAGAGACACTAAGCTTGAAAGCTTGTTTACAGGTGCGACCTGGGAGCACAAGGAAGTTAAGTGACTTGCTCAGGGTCACACAGTATGCAAGTGGGGGCTGTGGGATTGAAACCCAGGTCTCCAGGTTTGCAGCTCAGATCCTTATACCACTGCGCTATACTGCCTTCTTAAAGTGGTAAGCACCATGATTCCAGATCTAGGGGATCAAGCCTGGCTCCTGCTCCTGTTCTATTTTCCACACTGGACCTCGGATGAAAGATGACCAGACCACCAGCTTTGTCTGACTGCTACCAGACACCAAAGCTGGAGCTTGTTTCGCAAAAGCCACACCCAGGTTGTGGTGACTCGGGATCCTCTGAGTCAGAAGGAAAGAGGTGCCAGTTCCAGTCCCCACCTGGCTCCAGCCTCATTCATACCCCTGTGGTTCTTACCATGGCTTCTGTCTTCAACCCATTCATGGACACTTTGGTCCCAGAGGCCATGCCTGGGGTTAATATACCCCTGTAATGTGGGCAGCTCAGGGTGCACCAAACTCTGTCTCTTACAGTTGCCCTTTTTCTTCAGATCTAGGATCACCTCTCAGGGAGTCCCTCATTTACTGTTCCACAGAGCCTGTTGAACATACCTGACTCTTCTGTCACACTAGATGTATCTACTAGGGCTGAAGAAGACCAGGTAAGCTGTGGTGTTTGACTAGAGGACACTATAATTTAAGGGACACCCTGAACACTACCCTAGAGATTGTGTGTTGGGTGGAGGATATTGTGAAGGCAACACACATCACTCTGGTACATCTCTTTCGAGCCTTTATTATACGGTTAACAATGGAACTGGATATTGTCCTCCGGGAATAAGAACCTGAGGGAGCGTTCCAGTTCCTTGGTATCTTAGGTAAGACATCCCCTTCCTTTTCTTGACTAAGAGGGCCTGAAGGGAACATTTCCAAGTGCCTGCCCTGTACAAATGAATAGAAATGCTATATGCAGTTACTTAAGAGAATCATGCGTTCCTGTTGACCCAGCCACCAGCTGACGGTCTGGTTCCTGCAGCTGCAGTTGAGAATTGTAAGTTTCTCTTGTCATCCAGTCCTCCTGAAAAGGAGATATGCGAAATGGATATCTTGGGGAAGAAGATTTCTTCAACTTCCTCCCTGATATTTGGACAGGCTCATTGTATAGGGCATTCTGTCAAATACCTGACCTCATTTTGGTGATACCTCATGTCCTTCATATATTAACTTCTGGATGAGCACATAGAGAAATTCCTTCATGCTATAGAGTGTGGTGATAATGCCACAAAACAGCAGCTGCAGTTCTTTTTGTGGACACCAACACCACAGTTGCGAAGAGTATACTGGCCTGATCACTGGGAACAGACTTGACTGAGATATTACAGCTTGTCTCAAGACCTCTGGCAGAAGATAGTTAATGGTGGATGGGGCTGGGTGATCACAGGGTGATCACCAGAAGAGGATCAGGTAAAGGAAACTTGGACCAGCCAGGGACAAAAAGTGGATTGGGAAATTAAAATTATGTTATTGCCTTGCCCTAGGGGGCAACTGTACAGGTGGGTCGAAAAAGTTGTGTACTGCCTTCCAGACCTAGAAGTTGGTGTGGAGTAGCTTGCCATAGCAGCTCTAGTGTTTGTAGGCAGGCATTCTGAAGCTGCTGGTTCCTTCATAGGTGTTCCAGGTGACCAGTTGCCTTGTGTATGTACCTGGCACCTTCTGCACATACTAGGCACTGTCTGCATGTACAAGGCACTTATGCACATACCCAGCATGTTGTGCACATACTAGGCACTGTCTGCACAAACCTGGTACCTTGAGCACATACCAGATGTCTTGTGCATGTACCACACACCTTGTGCACAAACCAGGCCCCTTGTTTACATACCTGGCACCTTATGCACATAACGAGCCTTGTGTATCTAGCTCTGTAGGCACATACCAAGCACCTTGTGCACCTATTCAGGACCTTATCCATCTACCCAGCTCCTTAGGCACATGCCACACACCTTGTGCACATACACAGCACCTTGTGCATCTGCCAGGCACCTTGTGCACATACTTGGCACTTTTTGCACGTACCAGGCACCTTCTGCATGTATCTGGTACCTTGTGCACATACCTAATCCCTTGTTCACATACCCAACACCTTGAGCACGTGCCAGACACCTTGAGCTCATACCAGGCATCTTTTGCACATACCTGGCACCTTGTACATGTACCTAGCCACTTGTGCATACACCAGACACCTTGAAGCACGTACCAGTCACATTGTGCATATACCTGGCACTTTGTGCACATACCAGGTACCTAGTATACATATGAAGCACCTTGTGCATGTATCAGACACCTTGTGCACGTACCTGGCACCTTGTGAACCTACCTGGCACTGTGTGAACGTACCTGGCACCGTGTGTACATATCCATCACCATGTGTACATATCCATCACCTTGTGTACATACCCAGCCTCTTATGCATGTAGCTGACATCTTGAGCACATACCAGACCCCTTGTGCACCTTGAGTGTGTACCTGGCACTTTGTGTATGTATCAGGTGCATTGAGCACATACCTGGCACCTTTTGCATGTAACAGACACCTTGTGAACTTAACTGGCATCTTGAGTACTTATTAGGCACCTTGTGCACATACCCTGTACCTTGAGCATGTGGCACCTTGTGCACATACCCTGTAACTTGAGCATGTACCAGGCACCTTGTACATGTATCAGTCCTGGCACCTTGTACACATACCTGGTATCTGCTGCATGTATCAGGCACCTTGTACACATACCTAGCACCTTGCGCATGTACTAGAGAACTTGTGCACATACGCAGCACTTTGAGCAAGGGCTAGCCACCTTGTGTACATACCCAGCACCTTGAACACATACCAGGCACTGTGTAGATGTACCAGTCACCCTGTACATGTACCAGACACTCTGTACAGGTACCAGTCACATTGTGCACATACCTGGCACCCAGAGTACATACGAGGCACTTTGTGAACATACTCAACACCTTGTGCATGTACCAGGCACCTTGTACACATATCAGGCACCTTGTGCATGTACCAGGTACCTTGTACACATATCCTGCACCTTGAGCACATACTGGGCACCATCTGCATACACCAGGCACCTTTAGCACATGCCAAGCACCTTGAGCACATATCCCGCAGCTTGAGCACATACCGGGCATCATCTACACACACCAGGCACCTTGTGCATGTATCAGGCACTTTGAACACGTACCAGACACCTTGTGTATGCATCCAGCAGTGTCATGGGCTATAAACTGGGCTGCAAGTTACGCAGAAGCCCAAGGGAGGTGAAAACCTTTGACATGGGACTTGAGTAGGGGTGCATGTCTGTCCCAGGCAACTGTGACTGTATTGGGTAAGGAGTTCAAGGCTCTATCCACATCATCACAGTGACTGTCGGTCTCTGTTACGGAGTTCTGATTGAAAGGATTCAGGATCCAGGGTATGGAAGGAATGAGTGAGTATTAGTTTGGGGATACCTTGGGAGTACAATTCTTATGTATGTAGCACACTGCTCAGGGGCTCACCTCTCCAAACTTTCCGAGGAGGCCGGCCTGGGTTTCCCAGAGTTGTGCTACAGTGGCTACTCAGTGCTAAAAGTTGCACAGTGCCTCCACCTGTGGTAGCAATTTGGGATATCTGAATGCTGACACACAAGGCTATTGCCCCCTTCCCCCAGGAAACCATGCATAACCTACCCACACAGTGCCATCCCCAGAACAGGTGGGAAATAAAATTAATTGCCATACAAAAGAGATGTTTATTTTTATTTTATTTATGACTGTGTTAACCGGATAGGTGCACTGATCCCAGGGACTGTTTTCAGGCATGACCCGGGCCACGTAAGGCGGCACAGAGTAGAAACATCAGAACAACAAGTTGTACTGCAAGATGGGGGTATCGCACACCGCATCTCTTTCATATGACATGGTATTATTTTTATTTATTTTTCTTTGTTCATTATTTCCTACCAGTACACTGGCGGTTAGCACCTTCGGTGGAAGGAGTGCTCGAACTCGTACCTGTCTCCAGAACAAGTGACATAGAAGTAACCACCCCCAAACCAAGAAATTTAGTTAAAACAAATAATTTATTTAAAGGGAGAGGGTACGGAAGGAACAAGGGGAAAGTAGGAAGAATGGGAGAAGTGGGATAGCAATAAAATACTTATCCTCGGTGTAGTCACAACAGTTTGCCTCACACAGTTGCGCCTCCCCCCCCCCAAGCAGTCTTTTATCCTCCGCATGAGTGCAGCTGACTTAACTCCCCTCAAAGGCCATGGGCGAGAGCTCTCTTTATAGTTGCAGTCGGTACCTCACTGAGGATGCAGTTGCTGCTAGCTGGGTAGGAGCTTGGTGGTGCTCTCTTAACTGCTGCAGGCAAAATACACTTTAAACCCAAACTGTTGCTGTACAATTAAGCTATAAACTGTTGAGAAGGGGCCCCTGTTTGTAATCCACACACAAAAGGGTGGCCTCAGCAGGTCTTCTGCCTGCGCCTGTCAAAATGCCAAAGTCCCGCCCAGGGCTTCTCCCTCAGTCCAAGCACGATCATAATTTTCACCTGGTGTGAGGCCGAAAACCCAAAGGTCACTCATGGTTTTGTAGCTTCACAAATATCTCTAGGGTCTGGATGATAGAACTGGTGAAATGGCAGGACATTCTTCCGTCTGGACTTCTGGCTTCCCTGGGGTCATCTGACGTTCACTGGTCTTGGTTCTGTCATACAGTTGGTCTAGGGCTGCAGGTCCAGGGGGTCCAGGGACCCTGAAGCAGGCAGTTGCTGTCTCGGTCAGTCAATTGATAGAGGAGCTTGTCCCCCCAGAGGGGAAAGTCACTGTGGGACAGGAAAAACCCCTGCTCCAGTCCTCACCTTCAAACTGTCAGTTTTGAGAAAGACTGTTGATCTTCCCTTGTCAATCTTCACCATTCATTACTTCCTGGGTGTAAGCCGGAGGCGCACACCTGTCACGGGAGCTTTTTTTTTTTAAAAAAAAAACTTTGGCTAACGGCACCGCCCTCGAGAGTGACGCCAGCGCGAGGGTGGCCGTTAGTAGCTAATTTACCCTCCTCCAACTCAGTTCTGTTTCTCCCGCCGTCGAGGCAGCACCTGCTCGCGTGTGAAGCGTCCTTAACTGCGTGGTAGTGTACCGACTCCTGGTTTTTCTTCACACTCGACGCCGATCCGGTAAGACTGTTCCTTTTTTCTATCTAACGGCGCCAGGTGTGTTTCCTACTGTGTTTTAGTCTTGTTAATTTGCTCATGTCCGTTGGAAGCTAGCGCTTTTCTAAACGGGCCGCCCCCTATGCGTCCGGTGCTCCTGTGGCCGCATTTCTCCGGCCTCGGACCGGCGTGACGCTTGGCCTTCGTTGCCTGGGACCCAACCATGATATGGATTCGTGCGACGCCTGTTTCTCGATGGACCGCCGCGTCCTCGAAATCCGTGCGTTTAAGCTCGGCAAGGCCCCGCCGACCTTCGGGGGACGTGTCGCTCTCGGGATTCTCGGGCAAGGTTGTTAGGCCCTTCCCCCGGGTCCCCTCCCGGGCCTATATGGTCCGAGGAGGAGGGGGTCTCCTCGTCTGTTCTTGCCGAGGAGGAGGCCTCTTTTGCGGTGTTGGGGGAGCGTCGTCCCTCCCGGGGCCGCGACGCGGACACTGCTCTCGGCAGTCACCTCTTCGGAGGTGGGCTCCCCATGTCGAGGCCCTCGACTTTTGGGCCTGGCTCGGGTGGCCCCTCGCTGCCTTTTGGCGCTGCTGGATCGGCGCGTTCGCGGTGCCGGTGATCGAGGTGGCGCCTGCTGGCGCTCACGGCCTCGGCGCTGTTCGCGGCGCCGATGGACGGGCGGCTGTCCGGGCGGTGCCGCCCGCCTCCCGAAGGCTCCGAGGCGGCGCGCTGCGGCCTTGGTCCTTCCTCCAGGCAGTGCTGGGTCAGCCTGCCTGGGTGTGGAATTAGGCCTGGCTGCCACCGCGTGGGGCGAGCGGCGCCACCCTTTGGTACCGGGTTGTTCAAGCGCCTGTGGCCTCGGGACCCTGGGGTGGCCAGCATCAAGGTCCAGCTGGTCTCGTCCTCCTCGGAGGCGATGACTCGGCGTGGACCTCATCCTGGCACCCCCACTCTTGGGGTCTGGGTCCCGGTGGCTAGGGTGCCAAGGCGCAGCGGCCCTCCTCTGTCCCCCCACCGTCTTCTCCTGAGGGTTCCCGGCTGGGGTGGCGGGAGCTCCAGGGGCAGGCGTGGGGTGACGGAGGAGGCTCCCCTCTCTGGAGGCCCGGTGACAGCTACCCCCCGGGGTGCTGTTGCCCCCTCTAGGGACAGCGGGACGCTGTGGTCGAGGAGGAGGGCCCTCTCGGAGTCCGAGGGGTTGAGGTGCAGGGGGTCTGCCACTCGGTCTTCTTTGCACACCTCGGGTGGCCAGGAGCCGTAGTGCAGAGCCTCGCCCCTCCCTCCAGGGTTCTAGGGTGTCCTCCGGCGCGTTTGCGGACTGCCCTTCTGGATCCATGCAGTCCGGCACGCCGTCACAGGGAGGTTCTCCCAGGGCTCTTTCAGCCGGCTTCCCCAGAGTTCCGTTCTGTGGCCTGGTCTGATATCCGGGATCCCTCCTACTAGGGCTCCTTTCCCCAGATTCCAGAGCCCTCGCAGAGAGCAGTTGCCTCCTCGGAGGTGCCCCTCTCCCATCTCTCTGCCTTCACCACCCCTGCTCCCAGGCCATGTCGGTCCTACGGGTCCGTTATCCTGGGAGCAGTTCAGGGGTTCTGCGGCGGCCTTCCCCTCATATGTTAGATACATGCATGAGCGGGTCTTTCGACTCTCCCCACCACCGCAGGAATCCTCTGGACATTCCAGCTCCCCATCATCCTCGTCTCCCTCCTCTGAGGGAGAGGAACCCCCTGCTCATCTTTCCTCCGATGCTGATTTCACAGAATATCAGCGTCTCTCGAGGATGGTGAGGATCTCGATTTCCTATGTTCGGAGACAATACCCAGCGGAGACGCGAGAATTCCTTGGTGAATTCAGTGCCCAGCATTTGATGGTACCTTCCTGGCCTATCCTTCCAGGAGGCATCTATCCGGTCCTGGCAGTCCCCAGCCGCTTTTCTCCAGCCCGGCTGACTGTCAGCGTGGGTATTGTGCCCCTCAGAGTCTCTAGGTTCCCTTCCCAACCCGCCCTCTGGTTTGGTTTACCTAGATACTCCTTCACAGAGCGCCCTTTGCCTGGCGCCATGACCGCCCACGGATCGGACTCTCTCCAGTTCGACCGTTGGGGGCGAAGAGTGTTCTCTTCTTCTCGTGCGAGTACGTCAGTATTGCATCTCATCAGGCTCACCACGCTGCCTACAACCGGCATTTGTGGTCGATGATGTCCCAGCTGTTGGCATTAATGCCTGACACGGAGCAAACCAGACAAGCCGTTGCCCTCTCCGCGGTAGGCCTGGAGCTGGCAAGACACCAAGCAAGGGCATCTTATGACGCCAATGAGGTGGCTTCCAGGCTAGCGGGGACAGCGATCTGCATCAGGCGGACGGCATGGCTTCGTCTTTCCAGGTTGTCACCCCTGGCCCGGCGTAGGGTGATTTCGCCCCGCCTTGGGGACCGTCTTTTTCTCCTCTAGAGCTAGGGAGACTTTTACAGGGCTCCTCCGTCTCCTCGTCTCCTCGGGAGGCACCTCCTAGCTCTTCCCCACTTAGGCTTTCTGAATAAGCCAGGGTCTTCTCCTTCTGTTTCTCACCAGCAGAAGGCTGGGGTCTTGTTCCCTCAGGATATGGCCTCTTCCCCGGGAAGAGGAGCTTGGTACTCACCAGGAAGTAATGAATGGTGAAGACTGACAAGGAAGATATGAAAATTACGTACCTACCGTAATTCTTGATCTTCTCTTGTATCTTCACCATTCATTACTTACACCCGCCCACCATCCCCTCAGTGGCCTCTTCCTGTGGCTTCTCCACCTCCCGTCTCCTTCCTCTCTCTGCAAAATAAATATAAAAAAAAACAAAAAAAACTATAAAAGATAGGAAGAGTTGCTCAATTTTTCAAAAAAAAAAAAAAAAAAATCTATATCTTGGGGGGGAGGGTTCTTGTTTCTCCAGAAAAATTATTTACTCTAAGATTCTTGGGCCATCTCGTGGATTTGCATTGGCGATCAAACTGCACAACTATATCTTGCCATCCCTCGGGCGAGATACCTCTGGGGTTTTAGCCTGGCTCAGGCTATTCAGTTTTGATCCTGCAATCCCGTGCTCCAGCTGTTACGCCCTAGAATCAAAAACCCCTCCCCCTTCTCTAATTCTTGCCTTGCAGAGCGGAGGAACGGGCACGTCTGTTTTTCTTTTTTTTTTCTAAAAAAAAAAAAAGAGGGAAAAAATGCTGAGGGAACTCTCTTCGACTGCTATAGGCATTCTTGGTATTGGGGTCATGCTCCTAGCCTGCAAATGATTATCTGTAAAAAAAAAAAAAGGAAAACAAACAAGAAGGGAGATGAGAGGGCAGGCAACCCTTCTCGTGAGATTTTGATGATTGTTTTTTCCTTTCAAGTGTCCTCCTGGACAGTTTTACAGAAGAGCAGTGCTGACCATAACCAATCCCAGCCAGCCTAAGCCTCTGGCCTGCCTTGGCGAGTCCGTCTGAGTCCCACTTCTATGCTTAAAATGCCTGAAAGGCTTACATTTTCCATTTCTAAACCCCTGAGCAGCGCTCTCATGCTGCCTGGGGTTTATTCTTCCCTCCTCGGGTGTCCTCCGGTTAAAGGCCTTCGCGGCCAGGAGCCCGAAGGGGGTATCAACAACAATGGCATGTTGAAGATGAGGACTATGCCCTCCTGAGTCTGTCTAGCGGGTTTGGTGAACCTTCTCTTCAGCTCTATCTCCGGGGATTCTTGCTTCCCTGTTAGTCGAGCCTTCAGCTATAAGCTAACTATGCTCGTTGGGCATTCTGGTCCCTTCAACATCCCATCTCTCTCTTCTTCTTCTTCTTCATCTTTCTCATTTCCTTCCTTTTCTCTCCTCCTAGAGTCGCCCAGGTAAGGAGGCCCTGCAGTCCCTAGGTTAGGGATACTCTTATCTCCTCTGTCCTTCCTCCATCGGCTTATTCCTTTTTCAGTTCATTCTTCCTTGCTTTGCTATCCCTTGGCTATCTTGCCTCGCTATCTCTATTCTCTGCTTTCGCTTTTGCCTCTCGGCTCACAGAACTGAGTTGGAGGAGAGGTCGGTCGCTACTGCGGCCGCCCTCATGTGACATCACTCTGGTGGTGCCGTTAGCCAAAATTTAAAAAAAAAAAAAAAGCTCCGTGACGGTGGCGCCTCCGGCTTACACCCAGGAAGTAATGAATGGTGAAGATAAAAGAGAAGATTAAGAATTACGGTAGGTACGTAATTTTCATTTTTCTTCACAAGAGTCAGTTGCTGGGATCCTTGACATCTTTAGCCTACCAGGCTTGCAGTGCCTGGCAGACACTGGCTCACAGCTCCTGTCTCTGTCACACTGTCAGAACTGGCTAAGCTCAGCTTGTTTACTTCAGTTCCCTTTTATATTTACAGAACTCTATGCCCTTTTGGTCTAAAAATCCTCAGGCTGGCAGCACTCTGGATTGCCAGCCTTTCCAGGCAAAGCATGCAGAATCTGTAGTTTTGCAAACAGATGATTGGCCTAAATTTCCCGGGCTTGAGATCTGTGACCTCAGACCTATTTTCTAGCATCCTATGCTGGAGTCAGAAGTTTAGAACTGCATGGGCCTCGCCCAGTATGTTTACATCCTGCAGTTCTTTTGTTTCAGCCTCTTCTGTTTTTATTTTGACCCAAAAGAACTGCTTTATTACTGTCCTGACTCCACTGCCTGCCATAAGGTTAGGATGGTTGTTAATTTTCATGGCATGTAGCCCATAAAAGTAAGCCCCATTTTTTTTTGGGGGGGGGGTTACAAATTTCCCCTGCCAGACTCTTGGGGTCCTCGTCAAAATGATGTCCATATGTCCAGAAGTTGCAGTGGCATGAACATTAGTATCAACAATAAATACAGTTCTAACCCCTGATGCCTAACTACTACTTACATTTATATATATTTACACAGTATACATTTCTTGCTAGACAGTGTATGCCTACCTGTCCAGAGCATTTAATTGACACACAAGTACATTTCCCCATCTGAACCAGTGTGCAGCACTTGGGGATACATCACAGGGGCAATATGCTTATTAACCACATAGATGGAGGGTATTAGAGGAGGCACAAAGTGCGTCATATGAGAGCATGATGATAGATTTAGTCTTGCATCCAGACTTGCAAGGTAACTCAGTTTCTTCTGCAGGAACTGGGTGCATGCTTTCCTCTTCCAGCTCCGTGTTTACCACAGGTGCTATGACAGGGAGGGACGTCAGTCTCTAGGATTTGTTCATCCAAATTAAACTCCATATCACTGTCCATGATTGAGTTTTCAAGATGATCAGCTGCTTAATTCCTTTGGTACAAATGGGTCTGCACCTGGGTTCAGATTGTGTGAAAGTTCAATGCTTGATGATTCCCAAGTTGGAGATGCACCAGTTGACTGTTCTGAACTTCTCCATTCTGTTGGTTGAAATCACTCATTCTGGGGTATGCCATGTATTCTGGTGCAACATGCAATGTCATCATCACTTTTGTCAGAGCTGTTTTCAGCAGGCTCTTGTGTAGATGCTGCAGTTGGGATATTGGTCTCAGCTGCAGGTGTCCCATTTCTCTCATCGTTAGTGTGACTGAGTTTCTAGAAGCGTGGATATGGTTCACTGTCCACATGATGACTGATCTCCCAGAAGAGCTGATGCATCTGAACATCTTTAAGGAAAGCTCCTCCCACTGCCCAGTTGGTGTATCCCTTGGCTCCGCCCAGGGACTGCAGATCTTCCTTCCCCACTGGAAGAGTTCGGTCTCCTCTTTCACAGCTCCGTGCATTGTAGGGCCTAAAAAGTGCGCATTTGGCAAACTTCGATTATTTTCTTCAACTTTTCAGTATCGTACTACTTCATGGATTTTTTTTCTAGCTTTCGGCGATGCAAGATGGAACATGAGGAAGAGAAGCAAGATCCCAGCTTCAAGAAGTGCATCACTTGCCAGCAGAAAATGTAGCGGATGGACCCACAGGTGTGCCGCTACAGCCTAGGGACTTCACACAGTGTTGAGGTTTCTGTCAGACGATGTTACCATCATCTTTAGAAGACTGCAAGGCTCATCGTCTTCTCAGCCGGCTGACGGACCGAGACCCAAAATTATGATTGAAGGGCAATCACAAGGTGGCCTCCACTGTAGTGTGATCTGCAACCGCAGAAGAGGTGATGGGGAAAGTCACGGTAGGTACCTCATCAGCCTCGGCGCTGCTTCTGGTTGGGGCCAATGTCAGAGCGTCCTTCACAGTGGAGTTTTGTGAAATGTGTCAGGCCCTCCAGACCTTCGGGGAAGGGCTCTCCTTGCCATGGTAAGAAGCACAGAAAGTACTGTAGTTGGTTGTGGGACCTGGAGAGATCACGTTCCTCCCAGTCTCTCAACTCCCCGACCGCTTAAAGCATGTCGTGCGGCCAGCTTTGGCAAGCCTAGTTTGGTTGAAGGGCAGATCGTTAGCTCCACAGTACCCCTCGTTGGGCTTGCTGACCTTGACACTGGTCGATCAAACGGTTGAGAGCTTACTTGACCCAACTGACCAGTTGTTGGAGGAGATCAAGGAGGAGTCAATCTCCAAGATCCCAATCTTCCTGGTCCTCACCCAGGAGTATGTGGAGCAATCAGTGCCCCTGGCCACTGCCACTCAGGATCAGCCTCCACCAGAGGTCGTGCAGTCAGATCGGGTGCACGTCATTTACATGACACCTGGGCAGCTTCTCCTTGACATTGGCCCGGTGTCGACAGTCAAGGTCGAGATTGAGGCGTTGCTCGAGCTCTCAAGCCTGCCCGACCAGCAGGTGCCGCTGGCAGGGCTCCTCATCCTCCTAATCTTTGGATGATGAGAGGCTCTGCCAGCATATGTGGCAGCACTTCGAGGCGCTTCTCTGGCAACAGGGGGCCTTGGCGAGGCAGGGTAGGGCTGTACCCCCAACCCCTACAGTCGACTGGCCAGTGCTGCTCAAGCCCACACTGATCCTTCTGAGACAACTGTCATTGACACCTGTCTCTTCACCCTTACAAGTGGACCACCTCCGCAGCAGCCCTTGTGGTGAGCACCAGCTAAGGACTCCCATGCTGCTTCCAGCTTGCCAGGCAGGTTATCTGTGGAAATCATCCACTCTGATGACTTGAGGGTGTTAAGTGGCGGTGAACGGTCTAGGGCCATCTTTGACAAGTCCTCCGACTCCAGTGGGTCCTCCATGCAGTTGTCGAGGATGCATACTTTCGACAGGGAATCAGTCAAGGAACTGACCACCGACCATGGGCCAGTGTCATTTGGGACTCTCCTCAAACTAGTGTTAGAGTCCATGAATGTTCCTCTGGAGCCTGTCCAGATAAGGGCTAAATACCCCTTTACTGGCATCCTTGATAAGGACAAATACCCAGGGGTTGCCTTTCCCATGATTGAGGCCATTATGGGACCAGCCCTGGAGCTTTGGTAACATCCAGCATCCTGCCTGGCACCTTTAGCCCGTATGGTCCGCAAATATGTGCTCCCTTCCGGCTCTCTGAGTTCTCAGATCGCCCCTCAGCTGAGAGTCTGGTCTAAGTACTGGGGATGTGGACAAGCCCCCTGACAAGGAGTTGAAGAAGCTTGATCATGTGGCTAAAAACTGTCTATGCTGCTTCCTCACTTGGTCTCCATCAGGCAAGCTATGCTCTGATAATGATTCACGTTGGTCACTTTCTGTTGGGAGTGCTCGAGAATGTCCTCCCTTACTTTCCTGCTGACAGGCAAGGTTAAGTACTGGCTAAACACCAGTTCCAGATGGCCTTCGACATTGGCGATGCCTGTGCCATGGCAGCAGCAATTGCAATGTGTTGCGGGGCCTGGCTGAGGCTCTCAACCTTTATGGCAGACACCCAGCATAAGCAGAACGATGGCCCACTCCTGGACAATGACCTCTTTGGCCAGGGATGGATGGGCATCTCACTAGGACTGAGAAGTCCAGGGCCACCCTGCATTCTGTGGCTTTCTCCCAGAAGGACCTGAAAGGCAAGATACGGAAGAAAAATCCCTTTGTTTCAGTCCAGCAGCCTCAGCAGCAACAGCGTCAGCAGGGGAAGTTCCAAGCCTGGTGTCCCAAGGCCAAGTTCTCTGGCCAGGAGCAAAACCGAACTGGGGGAGGGGAAGTGGTGCACCTCTGGCTGCATAAGCCGGTGCCGCCTCCACAGCTGCCCAGTGATGGGTCGTGGGGTGTCCACATCCTGCCTGTCCAGTCCCTGACTCCGCTTCATGTGGGCGGTTGGCTTCACTATTTCTGGTCTTACTGGTCTGTCATTACCGTGGACAAGTGGGTTTTACAGGTGGTGGGCAGAGAGCTGCCGTTCGACTTTGAGGCTCTCCTGCCCTACCGATACCATACTCCAAGGTAGTCCTTGATGTCACAGGACACACTGCCCTCCCTCAGTGAGGACCTTGCTCAGCTCCTCGCAAAAGGAGCAATAGCCCATGTCCCAGACACCCTAGCTAGTCAGGGGTATGTGTCCACGTACTTCTTAGGCCCAAAATGGATTGGGGGGGGGGTTGGCACCCCATATTGGATCTGCACAATTTAAACCAATTCCTAAGGAAGTGCAAGTTCAGGATGGTAACTCTGAATTAGATTATACCATCTCTGGAGCAGGGCATGTGGTTTTTTTCTCTGTACCTCCAGGATGCATTCCTCCACATCCTAGTCTGTCCTACTGGCATACCTCCAGTTCCACTCACAAGGGGTGCTCTGCCAGTTCCAGGCCATGCCATTCGGCCTCTCTTCCATGCCCAGGGTCTTCAAGTGTACAGCAGTGGTGGCAGGCATCCTGTGGTGTAAAGGGCATCAGGGTTTACCCCTAGCTGGATGACTGGCTGATACCCGGGCTGTCCAAGGAGGCTGTGGAGCAGTCCAGATCTGCAGACACTTGGGCCTCTTGGTCTGCCCCGCTAAGTCTGAACTGATTCTCTTGCAGGTGATTCAGTTCATCGTGGCAGAGCTGACCTCCCAATGGGCCAAGGCCCACCTCCTTGCAGGCCGGGTGGACCATACCTAGTTTGCCCCATCATTTGAGGTTGGGTGCTTGCACCTTGCCTGAGACTTCCTGTGGCTGCTGGGGTATGTGGCATCCTGTGCCAGTGTGGTCTGGTGGGCTTGCTGGTTGATGTGGCACCTGCAGTGGGAGCTGCAGCATCCGTGGTCCCAGTGCCTAGGTCACCTGGATCAGCTGGTCACAATGACCCAGCCAATGTGGGATGTCATCCAGTGGTGGCTGATCCCAGAAAATCTGGTGGAAAGAGTCCCATTTGTCTGCCCAGAACTTACCATCACTTTCATGACGGATGCATTTCGGGTGGGGTGGGGAGCGCAGCTAGGGGACCACGGGACCCATGGGTTCTGGTCTCCCAGGGAGTCCTGTCACCACATTAACCTGCTGACACTCCGTGCAGTGTGGCTAGCTCTGACTGAATTCACTTCTCTAGCCAGAGGTCAGGTCATACAAGTCCAGATGGACAATACTATGATTGTGTTCTACCTGAACAGGCAGGGTGACATGCCCTCTCTTCCCTTATGTCGGGAGGCCCTCTGCACCTGGACCCTCATGTGCAGCCTGGGTGCAGATCTCCTGGCGATTCATATCTCCAAAACAGTCAACTGGCAGCTGCTCTTAGCAGGGTGGGTGAGACATCGCACAAGTGGTCCCTGCATCCAGAGGTGGCTAGCTACCTGTTGTCCATGTGGAGCAGATCTCTGGTGGACCTGTTTGCTTCCCGGGAGAACAGAATACTGAGGCTGTTCTGTGCCTACCTCCCACAGTCCAGGACACTAGTGGGAGATGCCTTCATGAGGCCCTCTGTACTCCAGGCCTCCTGTATGCCTTCCCTGGATCCACAAGGTGATGCTCAAGGTGTGGCAGGACAAGGCATGGATGATATTGAAGGCTCCAGACTGATCACGTCAGTTTTTGTACCTACGTCTCCTCAGCCTCAGCAGCAGACCTCCGTGGCTGTTGCCTCTTCACCCACATCTCCTGACCAGACAACAGGGGAAGGCCTTGCACCAGAAACTTCAGTCCTTGCACCTCACAGCCTGGTTCCTGGGTGGCTAGAGTTTCAGGCTTTAGGTCTTTTGGAGAATGTGCTCTATATTGTTGAGGTCTCCCAGAAAGGGTCGACTCACCAGTACTATGTCTTTAAATGGACGAGATTTTCCATTTGGTGTCGGGGCAAGGAGCTTGATCCCCTTGCCTGCCCTGTAGCTAGTATCCTTGAGTACCTCTGGCCCCCATCCCAGCTGGGGCTGCGGTCCACAACCCTGAAGGTGCACCTGACAGCCATCTCTGCGTACTGGGCACGGGCCGGTGTACCAGTGGTGGCGCAGGAAAAGGTGGTCAGGTGCTTCTTTAAAGGCTTTGACCACTTGTCCCTGGTGGTGCATGGCCAACCACCACCTTGGGACTCCTTGCTGGTACAGGCACTTCTCAGGGGACGGCCTTTTGAGCCTATATATAGGTGTGAGGTGTCCCACCTGTTGTGGAAGACTGCCTTCTTGGTGGCCATCATATGAGCCAGAAGGATAAGTGAGCTACAGGTGCTCTCAGTGGAGCCTCCTTATCTGTTCTTCCACAGGGACAAGGTGATCCTTCACACCCAACCTGAAGTTCCTCCTGATGGTTGTCTCAGAATTCTGTCTTAACCAGGCGATGAACTTCCCAGTCTATTTTACAAACCCATCTTCGGAGGCTGACCGCAGGTTCCATATGTTGGACCTGAGGCTGGTGCTCTCCTACAATGTGAAGTACACAGCTGGAGTTTGGGCCGAGGCTCTTCACTGTGCCTGGCAAATTGGCAGCTAAGCAGACGATTGGCAGGTGGATTATATTCTGCATCAACCTCTGATATACGTAGTCTGGTAGTGAGCCTCCTGTAGGGCTCAGGGCTCCTTCCACCAGACATACCACTGTATTAGTGGCTGCTTACAAGGACGTATCAGCACACACCTTCATCTCCCATTACAGCATTGACTTGGAGTCTCATCGAGAGGCTGCATTTTAGGACCTTGGTTCTCCAATCTCCGTTCACCAAATATAAGTGTGCATCTTGCCCCCTTCTCCTGGAGAACTGCTGGAAATCTGCCATCATGTGGGTAAGTGAACCATATCCATGCCCCTAGAAAATTGGGTTACTCTCCTGTAACTGTAGTTCTAAGAGTGATATATGGATCTCATCCATACCACTCACCCGACCTCCCCTGGCAAGTGGCACATGGATCCCTGCTTCCAGCATGCAAGATCTGAAGTCATGGCGTGGAGCTGAGGGATATACCACGAGGAGGTGGGAGGAGCTTTGCTTAGACATTCTGGCAAATCAGTTCTTATGGAAGATCTGCCATCATGTTGATGTAAATCATATACCACTGCTAGAACTGCAGTCACATGTGAGTAACCTGTTTTTTTTGATCTCATGGCCATTGGTGTTTAGTGTGGGGTGCAGGATCAGGCACAGTCTCCTCAATGGATAGGAGGTGCTTCCTGTTTGCAGTCTTTTCCATGCCTCCGCCTTGTTGCTGCTGAATTTTGTAGTCTGAAGGTCAGGCATTGGTTCGACTTTGATATACAGTTCCTGGACCCATCGTTCCTGGATTTTATGTTTTCATTGTAAACCCAAGTTTCTCATTAGCACATGGTCTCCAGTCTGCAGCACGCAGTGTGGAGCTCATCTGTTATAACAATTTTCGTTGGCAAGACTGTTTTTGGCAGCAGCCTTAGAGGCAAGTTGATGGGCTTTCTGTAACTGTAGATGCAGTCGTCTGGTGTATTCTAAGTATGTCTGTTCTGCTGCACCTTTGTCTAAGACTCTGAAATGGAGATCAACTGGTAGGAGAGCTTCTCTGCCAAACATTGAGGAACGGGGACCTTTGCAGGTGCAGCTGTAAGTGTGTACCAGTGAACTAATTTTCTGGCTCCACATTGGTTTCTGGGCTGGCTCAAGGGTGCCGAACACGTCAAGCAGGGTTCTGTTAAAGCATTCAGGCTGAGGGTCCCCCTGTGGCTGGTAATGAATGGTTCTTGATACTGTAGGTTGTCAAAAACTCTTCTGTAAGTCTACTTTAGAAGGCCTCCCTTGGTCAGAGTGAATTCTTTAAGAGATGCCAGATGGTTGACATTTTGCTGGAATGCTTTGACAACAGTGGTGGCCTTTAGATCTTTTCCCGGGTATGCCGGAGCATATTGTGGGTAATGATCAGTCAGGACTACAGTAGAATGTTGCTAATGTTCTTGCTATCAGGTTCCACTGAGAGAAAGTCCATAAAGACAAATTCCAGTGGCCCACTGGTTTTGGTGTTGATTAATGGTGCTGCTCTTTTTGGCAAAGTTTTTCTCTTGTCTGAGACAGTTCTTGCAATGCTGCTCTGCTCTGCCTCTGTTGCCATTTTGGGCCAGTAGAAATGGGCCTCCATCAAGTCCAGAGTGCAGTCAACTCCCAAGTGACTCACACCATCATGTAAGGGTTATATGACAGTTTTTTGGTACTTCCAAGTTAAGACCAGCTGTTGTCAAGGGAAATTAGGGTGTGCATTGTCGTGACTTGTTCTTATGAACAGTCCATTGTTTAAAGGCAGTTTGTTCCACTCTGGCAATAACAGGGATATCTGAGTGAGTTATTTGTACCTGACTTACACCCTGCTCCTTTCCCAAGGTGAGTATTGTGAGTGTTATGACCCAGTTTTAGCTTCCCAAACTCAAACCTGGAAGCTAAATGTGTGGGAGGCAACCTGATTTATTTCTTTACTAGTTCAAGAGCAAACCTTAATGCCAGTTATAGGACATCTTTTGCTGGGTACGCCTGAGTGTATCGTGGGTAATGATCGGTCAGGATTAGGATGTTGCTAATTTTGTTGCTATCATGTTCCAGTGGGAGAAAGTCCATAAAGACAAATTCCAGAGGCCCACTGGTTTTGATGTTGAATAATGGTGATGCTCTTTTTGGCAGTTTTTCTCTTGATGCATCTGAGACGGTTCTTGCAATGCCACTCTGTCTTTGTTGCCGTGCTGGGCAGTAGAAAGGCATCAGAATTAAAGTCACGGTCAACTCCCGAGTGACCGCGCTGTCATGCAAGGATCACATCACGGTTTTTCAGTACTTACATGTTAAGACCAGCTGTTGTCGAGGGAAATTAGGGTGTGCATTGTCGTGACTTGTTCTTATAAGCAGTCCATCTTTGATCTGGAAACAATTTATTGCTCTGTATACTTTCCTGGTGAAACGCTTGAATAAATAAAAAAATAGTTTGTTCAACTCTTGTAATAACAGGGATATCTGAGTGAGTTATTTGTACCCGAGTTACATCCTGCCCCTTACCCAAGGTGAGTACTGTGAGTGTTATGACCCAGTTTTAGCTTCCCAAACCCAAACCTGGAAGCCAAATGTGTGGGAGGCAACCTGATTTATTTCTTTACTATCTCAAGAGCAAAACTTAATGCCGGTTATAGGACATCACATAAATCCTACACTGTCGTGCATTTCACAAGACAAGCAAATAAAAAAGAAATCTACATTATACCATTCAGTAGTTTTTATTTTAAGCAACAGACTTGAAACAAAAAAGGTGACGTGTACGCAATTGGCAAGTAATTAAGCAACAGTCTCTTTCAAACACATTTGTACCAGTGCACTCTCGTTAGAAGAACGTAATATTGCTAACTGTCTTAGGCATTCCCCTGGAAGGTTGGGGGGTTTGCAGGAAAGATAAGCCCTTACAACAGTTCCTTTAGCTGATACCCATAGTGCAAGAGTCCCCATTTCAACTTGGCATATAAGCAGTGCAGACGATGACAGTTATGCAGTTGTTAGCAAAACATCCACACATATTGGCCACTAGATGAATCTGCAGCCCCCCAGGTAAAATCTCACTCCCAGCTGCCTTTAGTCTCTTGTCAAAGATGAGATTTTAGCTAGGGAGTTTGTTTGGAAAGGACTTGCAGTCATTGACAAACAGTTGTTTTTACCCGGGCCATGGGGGGGGGTGATACTCGCTGGCATTCTCTCACTTGATGTCTGATATACGAACTTGCGGTAGAAATAGGCCACAATGGTCTGCTCGAGTCTGCTCAAGTGCAGCTCAGTTAGTTTCCTGGAGCTCCCCCACCATCCATTCCCCTCCCCAAATTCTTGCCAGTAGTGCCTCCTTGAGTCCTAATCTTCTGCTTCACCCTGTCCCATCCCCCCCACCTTGAAACTGGCCACCATCTTCACTGCCACCACGTGCTCTGGCAGGTCATTCCACCCCTTCACAACCCTTTCAATGAAAAAGTGCCTCTTCATTTCATTCCTGAATCTACCCCCCCACCAGTTTCAGGCTGCTCCCTTGTTGTATCCTCCTTCCTCAGCTTAAAGATGCCCTCAGTACCAACCCTGTTTATGCCCTTAAGGTACTTGAAGGTTTCAGTCATATCCCCCCTCTCCCTTCTGTCCTCCAGGGAGTACATGTTTAGCTCCCTCAGCCTCTCCTCATACGATCTGTCTTCCATACCCTTGACAATTTTGGTTGCCCTCCGCTGGACTCCCTCCAGTAGTTTGATATCCTCCTTCAGGGAAGGGCACCAGAACTGAACAAAAGTATTCCAGGCGTGGTCTCACCAGCGACCTGTACAGTGGCAGTGTAACTTCCTCCCTCCTCGAGGTGATTTCCCTTGCGATGCAGCCCAGCATTCTGTTTGCTTTGGATGCTACATTTCGGCACTGTCCTGTATATTTCATGTCACCCCTTGCCATTACCCCCAGGTCCTTTTCTTCCTCTGATACTTTCACCTGTTCTCCCCCCAGCCAGTATCTGGATTGCGTTTCTGGCTGCCATGTGCATTACCTTACATTTCTTCACATTAAAACCCAACTGCCCAATGCACGACCATTTCTTGTTTTATTATTTGTTTTTGGCCGGAGCCTGACGGGTGGCTATGGCCCTCCCTTGGACGGACTTGTCCTCTGGCCCTGTGCATCCCTGCTCAGCCAACCCCCGGTAATTCCCCTGAAGCTTACCCCCCACCACCACAGTGGGGCCAGGGAGGTGAGCGCTAGCTTTCTCCACCCCTTCAGAACACAAATCCCGACGCTGGGGGTGATGCAGGGACGCGGGGCCATCATGGAGCTCACCAGCTTCCCTTTTCCTCTTTTTCTCCCATCCTTCCTCCCCCTACTGACATAGGGATGTTAGTACATGCCTCCTGACCAATACTGCCCTCCTGCTACCACCAGAGGGCAGTCAATAAGCGGGATGCCAGGTCTCATTCCCCACAAGAGAGCAGTCCTCCGGACGCTCGATCCTCTCTCGCCCCGCCTCGTTCCCGAACCCGGTCGCCGGCATGGCGCGAGGTGTAGTGACCAGCACCTCAGCCTCCAGCGCCACTGGGCCAGCTTGTGCTCAACCATTTCTCCAGCTTAGCCAGGCCCTCCCTTAAAGCCTGCCTCTCTTCCTCTGTGTCCACCCTCCCATAGAGCTTAGTATCATCTGCAGAAAGGCAGATCTTGCTATGGACTCCCTCTGCAATGTCACCAATAAATTTGTTGAACAGCACAGGTCCAAGTACAGAGCTCTGTGGGACCCCACTGATATGATGTGGTGTAGATGTTTGGAGCTGATGAGAGTCTTGTTCCTGAATGACTTGTCGCATCATGATTTTGAGGAATGGTAGATGGTACCGGATTCTGCATGTTTTTGTCTTTCTCCTGAGGTCCTGTGACTTTGAGTTGCTGTAGAAAGACTCATTGCTTACAGATGACATGACGACGGTAGCAAGTGTTGAGCAGTACCACAAACCCTTTTTTTTTTTTTTTTTAATGCATCTGTTTATCTGGGGATCCCCGGTTATCCTGTTTGACTTCACCACCCCCCTCCGTTTAACCCTGCCGACTGGGCCACCTCTGTGAGGCATCCCTCCAGCCATCAGTGGCACCCCGGCAGGGGCAGCGGGGCTGTGGCCGTACTGATGCGCTCAGGATTCAATTATGCAGCATGAAGGGGGCTAACCATGGCTGGGCACAGGGTGGAGGAGTTAGCATAATTTGGCTGACTCTTCCCAATTTTAATCCCCAAATCCCACCCTGTAGACTGTGGATGTGCAATGATGTCAACGCATGCATGTGCAAGGATACCCATACACGCTACCTGATTGGGATTTCCCTCCTAGCTGCAAAAAAGGCCTTGACATGAAACTGGTTGACCTCAAAGGTTCCCACTGTGCTAGACTGGAGGGAGATAATGACCCATATTTACTGGTCTGAAAAGATTTCCTACTCTTTAAATGACTCTTCCAATTTATTTACTGTGAAATGGGCTAGATGGGTTATGCATACTATGTTAAGAGACACTACCTTCATCCCCTGAATAAACTATACTAGGAATACGTTTACCAACATAAGACTCCACCTTTGGCCTAGGTACCCAAGCACAAGGGACTTCTCTGAATCCGCAGATTATGGGGATGTGTGTTTTTTTTTTTTTTTAGAGCACTGTTTATCTTAAGTTTTCCTATATATTGCGAGAGAGCTCTGGATCCCCAGAACTGGCTATTATTAACTTGCACCTAGTAGTTGTTTCTATGGCACAAAGTGTATCCTTAATAGACTACCTAAATGTATAGCTCCACTATAAATGTTTGTATAATTATGAACTGTCAACCCCCTATGTACCCCCACCCCTTATAAGTGGAAAATTCAATAAAAAATATATTTACAAAAAAAAAAGCACGGCGTGCACCACATACTACTGCAGATGTCCGCCAATGGCGGACTCTCTTCATGCTAGTTCTGGCTTGGTGCCCACCCAGCCTCTGCTGGGGGCACTCAAATCGTCAGGCCATAGTGAATCCCCCAGAGGTGGAGAGCTGTCCACTGGGCCGCTCTGCCATTGTCCCCGTCCGACCCTCGAACTCCTGAACTCACTCCCAAACCAGGTCATCTGCATCGCAAGCAGTAGTGCTACCTCTGTGCTGTCGGGTAGGCTCAGTACCACATCTCTTGATGGCATTAGATGTTGATATGCCATCTCGATGGTTCAGACATACCACGCCTCTTGATTGCATGAGGTGTTCAGAATACTACTGTCGATGGCATTGCTGGATGTTAGGCAGTACCATAATTCTCTTGAGAAATGGTCTTATTTTTATACGGCACATTTTACGGAGCAAACATTTTTCATGTCATCAGACATTGAGATGACTAAGCTGAATTTTGCTTGCATTTCTGCTGGGAACATTTGCTGAACATGGTCTTACATATCCTTGATGAGTCAGAAGCTTAGCAGAAAAATAACTATACAGTCATGTCAACCTTAAAATGACAGGCTGGTTTTAGCAGATATAGTGAACCGGTTGAAATAGTAATACTTTCATTACGTGAACAGGCCTATAATTCAGGTTCGAACTTGATCTGAAAATATATGAACGTCCATTGCCCACATATGCCTTCTCCTGGAGTTGTTAAGATGCTAAAATCACCTTCACGATTACAACTAACAGCAGTCGATACAAACTGTATATTAACCACATGTATTACTGAGAACAGTTATCAGACAATTTCAGAACTGCTAGATGTAACATCAGTTGCACTTTAACCATCTTGAATTCTCTCTCTAGAATTCCTTCACTGATCCATGAAGATGGGTGACATGCAAGTTAAAGACTTGCAGGTGATACCCTAGTAGGCCTGTTGCTAACCATTTCATCTAGGATAAAAGCACAAGGGAATCCTTTCAGTATTCAACATTCGCATGGTATGGCAAGGCCCCCAAAGTAGAAAACAAACTGAAAAAAGAAAAGTTTTTTCTGGGTACTCATATAGCTTTTTGGCTCCAACCACCTCCACTTCTGCCATTGGTGCCCCCACCGAGTCTCCAGTTCCGTCACCTCCCCCATTGTCAAGCTGGTGGGGATCCACACGGCACAGGACCTGAGAATCAGGGGGACCGTCACTCATGGCAGCCCTTGCACATAGGGTTTTTCCTGTTTTTCTCCCGCCCTCCACCCCAGATGTCCGCCTCTGTTGGCCTTGGACACAATAGTGCACACTGGGCACGTGCCACCCCTCGCGAGGGAATAAGCTCGCTGTGAGGGGACGCTACTGTGCCGGGTCCAGGCGGTGGTCTTCCCTGGCTGGCTTGCACTCTGATTGGAAGCACTCCCCAGTCTGGCCACCCAACTTGTGCAGACCAATGCTTGCTTCCAAACGGGGGTCGCCGGTGTTGAAGTGGATAGCGCCACCACTGAGCCATCAGGCGGTCCACTTAAGAGCTTTGTTAACTTACACTATGACTAGTACCCTGATTACACCATTAACACAGAACTATACTAACCTGGTGGTTAGTGGCACCTATCTCATAATGTAGCTGCTTACCCACCTGAGGAATTAGTAATCAAGGTGTCTGGGCAAACCTTGGCTGTAGCTTTTACAGCAGTGAGCAGCTCAGCTTAGTTCCAGGGCTGACCTTTGTTTACCACAGAGTCAACAGTTGAAACATCTGTGCACTTGTCAGTAAACTGACAGTGGTAGTTGCAGAATCCTGAGGTTATGCAGCCACTTTGTAGGTGTTGTGGGATTCAGGAAGGCCTGAACCAATACCCCGTTGAGGGCAGAGGCCCTCTGGACTTATTTAAAGTTCTGAGTAGTTCCTGTCTCCTGGCAGCATGGACTTCCAAAGACGGCAACTGCACCTGCTCCATGTTGGCTTCTTTCACAGTCCTGATGTCATGTTAGATACCCATGGCAATGAAGTACATTAGCTTCTGCTAGCTTGGCTGGACTCTGATTAATATAGGCCTTGAGCCATTGGGCTGGAGAAACCTGTTTCTAATCTGTGATCAGTCTCCTTTACCTGTGTGTTGAACAGTCCTTCACAGAAAAGCACAGGATTTCCTGTACCACTTGTAAGTCGTTAGGAAGATATGGGGTTGTTGAATATAGACTGTCTTAGAATGGAAGAAGGTGTTAACCTGATTCCCATTGATTCTTGTTTGCCACAGTGTAGGATTATCCATATAGGTCTTCTTCTCTGCCCACACCATGCAACACATAGTCTTCCTGTTGGGCTTGTTTGATTTCAGGATGACTGTGCTGGAGCAACAGCGAAAGGTCCAAACCAGCGAAATTAAGATATGCAGTCGGAACAGCATATGGAGAGGCCCCCAGCGTGTCGATTGCTCAGTGCGGATTGGCAAGAGTGACACCATCTGCTGTTTCAAATTTCAAACACATGGCCTTTACTATACCTGGAACTGAAGTAATTTTATTTGCCAGATCAGGGTGTGGATCCTGGGATAAGGTATCAATGTTGCTTTGACCACTGTGGTATTCCAGATTGTAATTATAGGTGGATAAAGCTGAAGGCCGCTGGTGCCCTACCTCAACCAACTTGGTGGTCGTATGTACTGTACATGAGAGGATTATTGTCTGTTCTCACTGTGAATTGGGCCCCATACAATTAGTCAAGGAATTGTTTCACTTTAGTGCTAGAATTGTGCACTGGGTAGTATTTTTTCAGAAGAATTCAAAGTTTGGCTGCCGAAAGCAACTGGATGCAGTCCCTCACCATACTTTAGGTATGGGACAGCTCCTAGGCCACTTAAGCTGGTGTCAGTGTGCACGATGTACCGTCTGGTAGACTCAGACATTTGATTATCTGTCTGAATGCCATTTCGCACTGTTCATTCCTTGTGCCAAATGGTTTGTTAACCTTCCAGTACTCTGTACAGGGATGGCCCCGCCCAGAGCGGGGCTTCTTTATGGGGGTAGGCTGGTACCCCTAGGTGAGGCTGTTCAGAAGGCAAACAACAATGGAACAGTCTTTTACAAACCACCCGTAGTAGCTGCAGAATCCAAGGTGAGTAGAATGTCAGGGTGTATTGTGTGGGGTTTTGATAGCAAGACAAAAAAGAGGTAATACTGCTTCTTTGTAGATGTCTGATGACACATTTGGAATACTGTGCACAGTTCTGGTGTCCCCATCTATGGAAAGACAGACAGGCTGGAGAAGGTATAGCATAAGGTAACCGAAATGATTCAGGGCCAACAGATCCTATAAGAAATGGCTTACAGCACTGAACACATGCGCGCTGGAGTTCAGAAGGGAGAGAGGAGGTATGGTAGAGACCTTAAAGTTCATGAAAGGAATGAGTAAGGTAAACTGTGTGGAAGTATTTTTTATTTATTTGGTTTTTGTTAACCGGGTAGGTGCACTAGCCAACAGGTGACTATTTTCAGGCACGACCCGGGAGGTACAGTTACAGTACAAAATAGGACAGTTCAGGTTTATACAGTACAAGTAAAGGTACATTGATACAAGTACAGGCATACAATTCAAAAAAGGGCAGAGGGTACTGGAGGGAGCACAGATTTGGAAGGGGGGGGAGATTAGGAAAGGGAAGGGAAGGTGAGGGGGAAGTGAAGCAGGGAAGGGAGGGTGTATGACTCAGTCGACTGAAGGGTGAAATGGGCTAGACAGGGAATGAAAATCTAATGTGGGAAAGTTACGGTGAATACGGCTTTTGCGGTGCAAGGTTATGATCTGCTTCCGGGCTTGTGGAACCAAGGGACTGCAGGGCTAGAAGGGGATGGTCGGTAAGTAGGGGAAGGGTTACGGCTTATGCGAAAAGGCGCGAAAATGAACTAGGGCTATGGGACTGAAATTAGGTAAACACAGAGGGTTGAGCGGCAGGCAGGGGAGGGGAAAGGGGAGAGACCAGTACCCACAAGTAGAAGTACAATCTAGGGAAGACAGAGGGTAATGGAGGAGGTACAGGTAGGGGAAGAAGAGGGAAGAATGGAATGAGTAGGGTAGAGTGAGTGCATGACTAGGAGGACAGAAAGTGAGAGGACTGAAAGTCAGGGAAGAACAGTCCTTCATGAGCATAGACCAGCAGGGAAGGAAGAGAAGCACGGTCTGCAGGAGGAGGGGTTGAGGCTAGTAACGGCTGTTGCAGGGGATATCATGGTCCGCGCCCGGGTTAGCGGAACCAAGAGCCGGTTAGGGCAAGGAGGGGGATTCGGCTAACCAGAGGGCGTTTTATGGCAAAACACTGCTCATGAGAACAGACGAAAATGACCGGAGCTATGGAACTGGAACCCGCAAGGAACAGAGGGGTAGGAGAGCGGGGAGTGGGAGGTGGTAGGAAAGACCAGTACCCACTTACATTAAGTACATCATAGGTTTTAGTGCAACACAAGAGGGTCCAACAATAGTAGGATTATGGCTAATTCTATACACAATGTCAGAGAAAGTAGGACAATTGTAGACATTCATAGCACAACAAGATAACAATTGGTAGAACCATTTAATGGAATGCCACGTGTATAGAGTCAAGTGATTAGGCATTTTAAGACATTATTACGACAGTTTAGGACAGAGTAGCCATACAGGATACTTTGTAAACATTTAACTAAAGTGCAGGCAGTCGGAAAAATAATAGTTATGTAGGGGCATCAAAACTTGGAGAAGGTGGGGTGGACATATGCAAGGGAACAAGGAGGTAGACTTAGATAGGTGGAGAACAAAGTATCAAGATTTAGTAGGGATCAAAACAAGTGCATTGGTCCATAGAGGCAAGGTGAGATCATAATCTTCGCTTGAAAACAAGGTGTGAGGGTACATTTCTCAGGTCCATAGGCAGCGAGTTCCATGAGTGGGGGGCAGCATGCCTGAATGCACCAGCGCCCTTGGTAGTTCGGCAGAGGGGAACAGTTAAAAAAGATTTGTCAGACGATCTCAGCTCACGCGACGGGATCACAGGCTGGAGCAGTTCAGATAGTGTAGCTGGTTTCGCCACTCTAATTATGGAGTCTGAGAGGCAGCAGAGGTAATATTGCCTACTGGAGGAGGGGGATAGCCAGCCTAGATCTTTATAGAGTTGGCAGTGGTGTTTCAAACGCGGCGCTTTTGTTGCATATCTACAGACATTGTTAAAGGTAGTGTCCCATTTTTGTAGAACAGTTTTGTTTGCCATTGTGAGGATGGGAGCACAATAGGACAGAGTAGGTAATAGGATTCCCCTGGCGATGGCAAGCTTGGCAGTGGGAGTGAGCATGTAGTTTGTCCTGTAGGCAGCCCCCAGTTTGCAGTTGACAGCTTTGCATGTTTCTTGGATGTGCTGGTTCAGGTCAAGGTTTTGGTCAAGCTGTATTCCCAGATAGTGGAACGAGCTTACAGTCTCAAGAGGGGTTCCGTTTAGATCAAGAATATTTAGTGGAGATGAACAGGTTCTGAGTTTATGGAGTGATCCAAAGAGCATAGCTTTAGTTTTGCTCGCATTGAGTATGAGGCGATGAGCATTTAGCCAGTGTTGTGCCAAGTGGAAGGCTGATGACAGAGTGGCATTGAGGTGCGTAGCATTGTCAGAGTGGGCGTAGATAACTAGGTCATCAGCATAAAGGAGCGAGTTACCTGATGTTATTATGTTGGGCAGGTTGTTTATAAATAGTGAGAAGAGGAGGTCCAGTATAGAGCCTCGCGGTACCCCAATGTTGATCGTGGTACTGTCAGAGATAGCCGAGTTAATTTGACTGCTTGTGACCTATTGGTAAGGTAACTACTGAACCATGTTGTTACAGGAGATGAAAGCCCAGATTTTTGAGGGTGGTAAGCAGCAGTGGGTGATCAACGAGGTCAAAGGCCTTTGTGAGGTCAATGAACACAGCCCCGGTTAGCTGCCCTTTGTCCATATTTGTGAGTACATCCGAGGTGAATTTTGCCAGTGCTGTTGTAGTACTGTGGTGTTTCCTGAAGCCATGTTGTGCTTCACAGAGCACATTAGAGTAGTCGATGAATTCGATGACCTGGGTGGCTACTGTTTTCTCAAGAATTTTGCTAAGGACCAAAAGGATGGCACTAGGTCTATAGTTCGATATATCGTTTTTGCTCCCTTTTTTGAAGACGGGAGTGATTCTAGCGGCCTTCCAAATCTCAGGGACAGTGCCTGTGGAGAGGGATAGTGTGAAGATCCTGGCAATCGGATGGGATATGAAATGAGCAGCCGCTTTCAGTAATCGTGGTTCCAATGTGTCAGAGCCAGGGCTAGTGTTATCAGATATGACTTTCAGGAGTTTGAGAACTTGATTTCTAGTAACCATGTAAAATAAAATGATTTTGCTGTAGCTAGTTGAGGATCAGTGCTCATTGCGGTAGAGTATTGCTGAGAAGCAGTAGGCTAGATTTTGGGAGGATGTAAAGGCAGATAGGTCAGAGAATTGCTGATTGAAGGCGTTGGCTATGGTAAGGAGTCATTGCAGTGGACCCTTAAGTATCATTCGAAGGGTGACAGATTGGGGGGTTCCAAGGAAGGTTTTAATGTGACTCCAAAATTTACGTGGATCATTTGAGGAGCTGGTTAATAGGTTCTGGCAATATTTGCTCTTAGCAAGCCTAATATGTTTTTTGCAGTCACTTCTATGCCGCTTGTATATAAGATGATCCCTGGGTAGGCCAGTGGTTTTGTATTGTTTCCAGAGTTTGTCCCTGGTTTTGAGCTTGTGTAGAAGTTCTTTGTCCAGCCACCTTGTTTGTTGCCCTCTGACCCTTCTCTTTATCTTTGGTACATGCCTTCTTTGTACTTCTCCAAACCTGGTGAGGAACACATCCAGGGCAGCCTCAGCACTGGTTGCATGGAAGATTTCAGACCAGTCCATGTTAGCCATGTCAGAAAGGAAGGCTTGTACATCCAGTGCTGCAAAGTTAGTGAAGGTGATCAGGTGGGATCGAGGAGCAGGTGGCGGGCAGGAGCGCCAGTGGCAGACCGTGGGCGAGTGGTCCATCAGAGAGTCCGCTAGGACAGCTGCTTTGGTTACATGGTCCGGTCTGTTAGTGAGGATCCAGTCCAATAGTGTTCCTGTTTGTGAGTTAGCCATTCTCGTGCACTCAGTTATTAGTTGATGAAAGTTGTGCCTTTGAACCAGTGATGCAAGGTAACTGTGATTTGGTCCTAGCCAGTTCAAATTAATGTCCTCTAGCAGGATGGTCTCATTCATGTTCACGATTTGTGACACATGTTGAAGTAAGTTCTGGAGACTTTCCAGCCCACCAGTGGGTGGGTTGTATAAACATAGGATGTGCAGGTATTTCACTCCTAGGGTCAGTGTCGCATGTAGCGATTCACAGCGCATATGGGGACCAGGATTGGGAACAACTTTAAGAGAAAGGTGATTTTTGTAGTAAATGGCAACACCCCCACCCCTTTTAGAACCAATTCGGTCCTGCCGAATGATAGTATACCCAGATAGGGTACAATGTGCATCCAGGATATTAGGTTTTAGCCATGTTTCAGTGAGGCATAGGATGTCAGGATTAACCAATCTTGCCCAGACTTCAAGCTCAGCCAAGTGTCCTAGGAGACTTCTAATATTCATATGGGCTAGTACTAGGCCTTTACTTGCTTTGATTGTAGTTGTTAATGGGGTATTTGGTTGTGGACCTGGGTTAGATTCAACACCAGCCTGCAAGAGTAGCCTTTGGGCTAGGAACTCAAACATGGCTCTGGGGAATATATTATGTTTTTTCTGCTTTTCACTATGCTGCAAGTAGAACAGGAGTGACAGGTAGGTACATCCTTTCTTCAGGAGTGCGTAGTGAGAAATAGGTAGAGGGGGATGGCATGAGAGAAGGAGATTAGAGAAACTAAAGTCGTTGATTGACGGTACATAATGTTTTTTGGCAAGAGGCAGAGACAGGGTGACACTGTTAAGTCCAAGCAGGAGAAGCAGGCAGAGAAAAGGAGTTATGCTTGTGTGACAGATGCACAAATACAGGATCATTTTAGTAGAGGAGGAGCAAGGTGCTTAGGCACAGAGAAGAAAGAGAAGTGCCGAGAGGGATAGCAGGAGAGAGAGTACGGCAAAACGTCAGGGCGAAGATACTCGTAGACCTGGGTTTGAGCGTATAGAGGGATGTTACGTTATGGGATAGCACAGGGAGGCAGGCTTGGTAAGAGAGTTGACTGAGCCATTATCTTGTAAAGATAGGAAGCCGCCCCTAGTGGAAGAGGAGTATAAGGAGCCAATGGAAAAGTGGACACTTAGTCATATGACCCACGGCAGCCTATATAGCTAAAGCGCCGTCGGGACGAGTGTTCAGGGAGCTGTATCACTTAGCTGCGGTGGCGGCGCTCACAGTCCTAGGGACTTCTAAATTGCAAGCAGATTCAAAATTAAAAAGTGAGAACAGCCGCTTTCTGTGCAGGATGGTACTAGCTATTGTCCCAACCCAGCAGGAGAGAGCGCCGGCGGAAGGGAGGTCGATATAACGTACCTTGCAGGCTATGCGCCTTCGGCAGTATAAGGTACCAGGGAGCGGCCGAGCTCCTGGTTCCCTTCCTCGGCGAGCGTGCGGATGGTGCGGCCCCTGGCAACAGTCGAACTGGAGGAGCGCAGCTTGTCTTCACTGGGGGCCGCTGGGCAAGCAGGGACCCCAGAGGTTTCCTTAAGTCCGGTGGCTGGTTCCTTGGTCCTGGAGGAGGAGTGGCGAGTCAAAAACACAGGGACTTTAGGGAAAGATAACTGGGGAGATTCAGGAGGGAAGTGAAAGGTTGTTACTTTACAGAAAGAGTGGCTGAGCCACGAATAGTTTACTGGATGATGTGGTGGGCACAAAAACCATAAGTGGTTTCACGTACAGCTGGGACAGAGTTGAGCGATTGGTAGTTACTCAGAGGGGTAGCAGTAAGGCAGACTGTAAGAGGGGAGCGAGGGCATAAACCTTGTCTAGATTTTTGGTCCCAGGGCAGCATAACTTGGTACAACAGGGCGGACTGGATGGACAAGTGGTCTTTTTCTGCCAACATTGTCTGTGTTTCTTTCTAACAAGAGACATCTTTCAGAGGCACAATCAATATTACTTAGTATTTCGGTGAATTTGGAAGCGGCGGTTGAGAGCACAACCTCCAAACGAAGGTAGTGCAGCATGTGCAATCCCTCACTTTCACTTACCTCAGTCCTGTCTGTTGATAGACTAACCTGGTGGGGATGTGTCATTTTTATCAATGTTTTCCAGTATTCAAGATTCAGCTACAATGAGCACATAAGCTTTGAGGTGATTTTCTTTTTAGGCCGGGAGACACAGACAGAGAGTGGGTGGGTCATGTGTTGGGGCCAACGTTCTCTGCCAGCATGAGCAGGTTGTTCCTTATGATTTTTGTGAGGCTAGACCTCATGAGTCAAATGGTGACATCGGAAAAAGGTTGGTATGAGTGAGGGGTGAGTGACTTCCAGAGGACTTCACAGTTAAGCCAAAAAAGGTGGTAGTTGGCAGGGTTGGAATTAAAGGAAAGGGGAAATTGTTTAACCAGGAAAGGCACACTTAAGTCAAAGCTTGTTTCCAGGTGTGACCTGGGAGTACAAGGAAGTTGTGTGACTTGCTCAGCGTTGCACAGTATGCTGCACTTTCACTTGCCTCAGTCCTGTCTGTTGATACAGTAACCTGGTAGGGATATTTTTGGGAGATGGGGGACCTATAAAGGTCATATTTTTTTAAATCAAGCTCTTCTCACAGCTGGGGGGACTGAGCCCTGGCAGGCCCCCCCACCCCCTTCCAGTAATTCCAGCATTGGTAGTAGGCTGCTGCTGCAGATGGGCCAGGATTTTACAGTGGGACAGGTTACATGCCTATACACGGAGGGTGGGGGGAGGATAGACTGCAATCCCAGCCATAGGAAGGGCAGACAAATGTGTGTGTTAGGACTAGGTGGAAGATGCAGAAGTTAAAGTAAAGGTTGGGGAGGTGAGAATTGGAAGGAAGGAGTAAACAAAGCAGACAATGTAGACAAAAGGCTGGCAAGGCAACAAAATGCACTGATCAGCATAGGCAGGGATGAATTATCACCATACGAGGGTCACTTCAGGAATAAATTAAGCAGCATGAAAGGGTGTTCATTATTGGGAGGCATGAAGCAAGACCAGATGCCTTCCACATATCGTATTACAAATATGCCATGTGATTATGATTTCAGCAAGAGTGCAGTTAACGTGCAGTGGTAAAGGCTGGTCTGTTAATGCAGCAAGTGCAGTGACGCCCAAGATGCCAGTAACCTGGGTTCAGGAATAAGCCAAGGACATTGGGGACCCGCTGGGCAAAGGAGAAGTGAGCGTCCCAAAATATACTCTTCTCCAGGGAGGGAAGACAGCAGCTACAGCTGAAGTACTGTCATGTGGATGGTGGTAGCACAGTCAGGGCTGATTGCGGGAGGGAAAAGGTTGGGTAGCGTCAGGCCAAGCATGCATTTATGTTTGCATGGTGCCCTCACTGCTGGCACCCTATTGGCTGGCTAAACATAGGGTGGAAAATCCTGGTAATGTGACATCATGACACCAGCACCCACGGGGCTTCACTGACCCTGGCTGCCCACTGCCTTCTGCGTATGACAGACCTGAGGGGGGAGCTGCCCCCACCCCCCGTCAGAATCCACCAGGGAGTCCAGGAGGAGGAGGAGGAGGAGGAGGGACTCTGTAGACCACATGAAGGCAAGTAAGCAACAGAGAAGGGGAGGCCGGGGCTGGGAGGTGGCTGGGATGAGCAGGGCAGCTCTGGTGATGGGGGAATCATGAAAACTGTAAGGTAGATTAAATAATCATGAGCCCAGCAAGGCTGCAGATTGATTACTGGATCGGTCATTAATGTCTTAGGAATGACCGATCCAGCTGCCACCTGACACAGTGTGGCATGCAGCGTCTTAAATGTAAGATATACTCGTGCTGCACAGCTCACGTCACACAGTTAAAAAAGGAAGGTAAAGTAAAATTAACTGTAAAATGGAAAGTTGTTATTGTGATTAGACTTATAGTCACAATAATGACCTCAAAACCAGTCATTTCCTTGGATTAACAACCGTCTGGAGGGAGCTGTCCCTAGGCATGCCTCAGGTCACCCATCCCCCCCAACCAGTCATTAATGCCTCAGAAATGACTGGCTTCTCAGTCCTTATTGCCTAAGTAAAGTAATAGAAGTGGATTGAGTCACCTGCATCCTAAAGGAGATCACAAGAGGCTGTTAACTCCTGCTGGGCTCTCCCACTGGGGGTACCCTGTGCTGGGATTGCTAGGAGGAAGGGTTGTAAAAAGGGCCCAAACCCACTTCTTCCTGCCGCTTTGGTCTCTTAATTGGTTGCTCTTCGGATGACTACCTGCAGCTTCTTCAGCCCTGGGAACAGCAGCCTATGGCCTGCATGGGGAGGGAGTGTCTTTTGATGGCGGTTTCTTCTCCCACAAGTTCTGCTTTGGCTGTGGGAACAGACATTGAGATGCACTGGAGGCAGAAAAAAGTGTGTAGGGGTGGGGGAATGACCCAAAACCCACTTCTTCCTGCTACTTCAGTCTCTTGAACAGTTGCCTTTCAGATGACTGCCAGCAGCTCCTACAGCCTAGGGACCTCCCAAATGGAGGACTCTGGTACAAGAGAAAGATGTATGTTGTATTCGTCTGTTAACAGAACTGTTCATCTGAACCCCCCGCCCCAGTGTCTGTGTCGTCTATGAATAGTTCCTGAATGCCTACTATTCTTTAAATTCCACAGCAGAATCTCCAACTTCCATGCAATCACAGCTGAAACATGCGGACTGATCATAATCACAGACATTGGTTGCATTGCACCTGGAGACATCTTCCATCCAGATATGCATCTCTTGCACCAGCCTGAGAGCCCCCCACCCACCCAGCAGAACAGTAAGCTAGATGCCACCTGAATGGTTTCAGAGCTTTGCCACTATTAACTCATAACTATACTGCCTCAGACCCCACCGCCATGGACCTGTTGGTTTTTTGTTTAGAGATTTACTCAAGGTAGAGTTGCTTTCCCTCGCTCTGATATGAGTTCAAGCCTGCAACCATTTGGGCTACATATTAGGGTTCCTCGGAATCCACCGAACACAATCAAATTTGTCTGATTCTGATCAGATTTTCGGATTTTCAGTCCAAAAATCCTGATTTCCTAAACTGAATCCTAAAACCTATTTTTACATAGGGATTTAGGATTTCAAATCCAAATCTGATTCCAGTTTTGAGGTCCTTTTAGGATTTGAATTGGAATTAGACTGGGATTCTGAAATTCCTAAATCTGAAAATCGGATTGGAATCTGTCAGTTCTTGGCATTGCTACTACGTATTTTCACTGCAAAACCTGGAGTGAAATTAATGACTGGACTGGATACTTCAAAATTACAGAATTCCGTTTTCAAATATAAAACTGTGTGTGGCTAAGTTTAGATCGTCACACCTTGTCAAGTCAATTTAAGATACCCATCCAAATGACATTCATAGAATTTCCTGACACTGCGATTTCTCACCCCAAGGGCAGAGGCACTCTGTAGTCCTTTGAATTTTTTTTTTTCCTTTATGCGGCTCGATTTGTGTTGCCAATGCTGGTTCTGCTGAAGTTTCTGTATTTTGATGTGCCGGAAGACAGCTTTGCTTAACGTCTGTTTGGAATAGTTGCTTAAAAAAAAAGTTCCTTTTGAGTGAAAATGCTGATATCTGGTGGTGGTGTTTTTCAGGAATTCTGTCCAGAGGCTTTGACAGATCACTTGTGCAAAAATGGCGGTGCTGCAAGCAACAAATATAAAAACACACAAAATTAGTGTTGCTTGGATAGCTTCCTGTGGAATCAGATATTTTCTCGGATACTGGCTGGCATCAGATACCGTTGGTATGTGACTACTGGATCCTTTCACCTAGGATCCGCTAGGATATCAGAGGGTGTAGACAGAATGAGAAGGGACCTGCAGAAACTTGGAAGAATGGTGAGGGGTTTGGCAGTTGAAATTCAATGCAAAGAAGTGCAAGATAATGCATATGGGGCACAAAAACCCTAGCACAATACCTGTATATCAGTTGGGCGAGGATACAGCATGCACCAAGCAGGAAAGGGATCTTTGGGTTATCATCTCTGATGACCTCAAGGTAGGGGAAACAGTGCAACAAGGCAGCAGGTAAAGCAAATAGGATGCTGGGATGCATAGGCAGGGGTATCACCAGCAGGAAAACGGAGGTCATAATTCCACTATACAAGATACTAGTGAGGCCCCACCTGAAGTATAGTGTACAGTTCTGGAGACCTTTCCTACGTAAGGATGTAGACAGGGTAGAGAAGGTTCAGAGGAGGGCAACAAAGATGGTACATGGATTGCACCACAAGTCTTATGAGGACAGGTTGAAGGAGTTGAATATGTACTCCCTAGAGGAGAGGAGAGAGACTGGATATGATAGAGACATACAGGTATCTTACAGGGAGGAACAGGGTGCAGGAATATACTTTTTTAAGCAAAAAAGATGTTCCAGGACTAGAGGGCATGGGATGAAGTAGGAGGGAGTATGATTCAGAGGAAACGTGAGGAAGAATTACTTCACAGAACAGGTGGTGGACAAGTGGAACACCCTGCCAGAGGAAGTGGTGGGGGCTGAAACAATCATGTGATTTAAGAATGCATGGGATAGGCATAAAGGAATTCTTGGGGTGAGGGGCAGCAGACTTCTAGGAAAACAAAGTGAACTTACAAACTCAAATGGGCAGACTGGGTGGGCCGTAGGCCCTTATTTGCCAACACTGTCTATGTATCTATGGTACCAACTATCTGGGATCTGAGGTATCGGAGGCAGACATCTGACCTCAGATCCCACTATCCAACCCTGAATCATAGAAATGGAATTTGTCGACAGAGAAGGACCATTTGGCCCACCTAGTTTGCCCAGATGTTCCCTGCTTGATACGTCTCCGCAGAACCGGTTTGTCCCCAGTGACCCTCCCTTTTCCCTGCCTGTTTTCTAATACACCCCTATCCTATGCATGTTTTAAGCCCACCCATTGTTTTCAAACAACATGAAGTCTTGCTATATTATGACAATTGCAGTATGACCGCAGGTTAGAACTGCTCCGGAGGGGAAATAGTTAACTTCCATGCAAGGCATGGAATCTTGAGCGCGAGCTCGGTTAAGGAAGCTCTGTCTGCTTGCTTTCAAACCAAAACCGTCAGATTCTTTACTCCACCTCACTGAACAGTCGCTCCGGAGATTTCTCCTTTTGCTCGGTTCATGTTCGCGGTTTAAAACAGTTTAAAATATTAAATTTCGTTTAATTTTAACCGCAACCGTTCGGTTCAAGCTCTGTCTGTGGGAACGTAAGTAATAGATAGTTTTTACATACGATTTCTGTGTGGAACTTGTAAAACATTTATCGGTTCGGTTTGAACGATTAGGTTCAGTTTCAATTGCTAGTCCTTTTTAGAGTGCGGTTCCGGTTCTCTCGGTTCTAAAAACAGATTTCATCGTTTTTTCCATGGCCGTGACACGGTTGGGAACCGATAGGAGAGTCTTGGCGGATTACCCATAAGCGGGCAGGTTTTGGTTAGGCTGGCATAATGTTTGAGAAACCCAAAAGAAAACCGGGCCCACTGGGTTTCAGCACTTCGCGATGTCTGTGGGAAGCCTTGCGAGGTGACCCTCACACCATCTGTGTTTATTGCCTGGGGTTTAACCACCTCGATTCAGACTGCCAGATTTGCAAGAATTTCCCTGCTGCCACCGTTGAAAAGAAGTTGGTAGGCTCAGGGAAAGAGAAGTGAAAGTCCGCTGACCGGATGGCGGCCGGTTCGGTGCCAACCGAACCTGAGGAGATGCCCTCTGACCAGGGCCAGACTTCCTCGGGCAAACAAAGAGCTGGCTCCGAGGAGCCAGTTCCTGCAAAAAGGACTAGAAAGTCTGCTGCTGTGGAAAAAGTCATTTCCCCAACAGCTGAAGAGATAGCCAAAGCAATCCAAATTGTCCAGTCTCTTTCCCGGTTTCCTGAACGACTCCTTCTGGGAGGCGTTCGGTTCGCCAGATCCCACGGTTCAGGATTATGATTTTGAGAATTTTATGAACCGGGGGGAGAGTATGAAGAGAGTGATTATGGTCTGGAAGATCTGGAGGCTCCTATTGGAGCCAGATACCTCCCTGACAGACCTTTAGGGTTTCTCCCCCTAGGCTTTCTGAGTCCCCTGCTCATTTCATCTTTTACAAGAAGGTTGCTGAAACTCTTCAGCTTCCTGTTGAGGAAGCTGTGGATGATTAGGAGGAGCCTGATTATGTAGAAATGATGGATATTCCAGAATCTGAGACTGTCTATTCCCCTTCATAAATCTTTCAGGAAACAGACAGTAAAAGTTTTAAAAACTCCTCATTCTATACCTCCTGTGGATAAAAGGATGGACAGAAGGTATACTTTATCAGGTTCTGACATAGAATTTCTCACACAGCAATGCAGCCATGTGGGTGTAGTGCAGGCTGCAGCCTGTGACAAGGCACATATCCCCCTAGCTTCACATCCTCCTGAAAAGGACTCCAGGAAAAAAGTGTACAGTGGGTTTTAGAGTGCGGTTCCCGGTTCTTATCGGTTCTAAAAACAGAATTATAACGGTTTTCAAATACCGTGACACGGTTAGGAACCGATAAGGGTGTCTTGCCTGGCACTGCCATCAAAAGGGCAAGTTTTTGGTTAGGCTGGCATTATGTCTGAGAAACCCAAAAGAAAAACCGGGCCCACTGGGCCCTGGTTTCAACACTGTGATGTCTGTGGGGAGGCCTTTGCCAAGGCTGACCCACACACCACTTGTGTTTATTGTCTGGGGGCTGACCACCTCCTGTCAGACTGCCAGGTGTGTAAAAATTTCCCTGCAGCCACCCTGGAAAAGAGATTGGGCCGGCTCAGGGAACGAGAGGCCAAAAAGTCCGCTGACCCGGATGGCCAGCCGGTCCAGTACCCACTGGACCAGAGGAGTGCCCTCTGACCAGGGCGAGACTTCCTCGGCAAAGGAAGGCTGGTTCAGAGGAACCAGTCGAGTAAAAGACAAGGAAATCAGTAGGTTTGGGGTCCAAATTGTGTCTCCAACTGCTGCAGAGATAGCTAAACCATTCAGATTGTCCAGTCACTGTCTCAGGGATCTGTAGAACCACCAACAGTTGGTAAAGGTTGGTTCGTTCAGTCCCAGTGGTTCAGGATTTTGAAGTTGAGGATTTTTATGAACCACAGGAGGGGGAGGAGGAATTTGATCAATATATGTGTGGCTGGGGGGGTCTGGGCGTGCCCATTGAACGGACATTTCTCCAGACAGACCTTTAGAATCTCCTCTATTCTGTCTGAGTCCCTTCTTTCTTTATTTTTACAAAGGTTGCAGAAACCCTCCAGCTTCCTTTAGAGGAGGCTGTGGATGAAAGAGGAGCCTGATTATGTGGAAATGATGGATATTCCAGAGTCTAGGAGGTTGTCTATTCCTTTGCATAAGTCATTTAGGAAGCAAACAACAAAGATTTTAAAAATCCTCATTCTGTCCCTCCTGTAGATAAAAAATGGACAGAAGGTATACTTTGTCAGGCTCGGATACAGACTTCCTTACTGAACAGTGTAGTCATGTGAGGTGTGGTACAAGCTGCAGCCTGTGACAAGGCTAATATTCCTCTGGCCTCACATCCTCCTGATAAGGATTCAGGAAGATTGATGCCATGGCGAAGAAACAGTATATGGCAGCTTCTTTGGGACTCAGGCAGGCAAATTATATGGCTTATGTGGCTAGATATCAGAAATCTAGGTGGGACACAGTATTGCAGTTAGCAAACAGGCCCATGGCCAGCTGGCTAGTGAGTTGGAACAGGTGGCTGCTGATGGCATTGAAGCCTCTAAAGTTCAATTTCATACTGCTGTTGATGTTAATGATGTTTCCTCTAGGGTCATGGCCACTTCTGTAGCTTTCCGTAGGTTGGCATGGCTCAGATGCACTAATCTGTCCCAAGATACCCAGTCAAAGGCTATGGATTTTCCTGTAGTGGGAAATTCTCTGTTTGAGAGCAAACAGAAAACTATATGAAAAAAGATGGATGAATACAGAACTACCTACAAAGTGCCCAGGCTAAGGAGAAGCATGCCATGCCACAAGGCATGCTCCCAGAGTGAGGGCAGGCCTTTTCAGGCCTTTTACCAATACCAAGCCTCCTCTGCTGTCTCGCAGAAGGTTTCTTCAGAGGCAAGAGTGGGCGAGGCACAAGTGGACGTCCCCCCCCTCAGCCTAAGGCTGCTGCTAAGCAGGCACCTGATGGGGTGCCCAGGGCCGATTCTCCTGTACCAGTGGGGGCAGGTTGGCCTATTTCAGCGGAACTGGCTGTCCTAACTATGGACAGATGGGTTCTGGAGGTAATAGGCCAGGGTCCTGGTTCTCAGCTTCAAACACTTTCCAAAGATGAGAGCCATACATTTCCACCTGCAAATCCTTCAGAAGCCCTTGCTTGGAAGCAGGGTTTCTTCTCTTCTGGACTGCAAAGCAGTGGAAAGGGTTCCTCCTTGCCATCTGGGCAAGGGGCTTTATTCAAGATACTTTCTTACCCAAAGACAGGAGGAATGGGCCCATTCTAGATTTAAGGTACCTGAACAAGCATCTTTTGAGACAAAGTTCAAAATGTTGACTCTGGCAATGATATTGCCTTCCCTAAAAGCCAGGGGACTGGCTATCTTCCCTGGACCTCAAGGATGCCTATTTTCATGTTCTGATCAGGCCTTCTCACCGAAGTACCTCAGGTTCGAACTGCCCTCAGGCCACTACCAGTTCAGGGCAATGCCCTTCGGCCTGACCTCTGCACAAGGTATTCACAAAATGTCTCGCTGTAGTAGTGGCTCACTTAAGAAGGCAAGGGGTTGCTGTGTTTCCCTACCTGGACGACTGGCTCATTGTGGGTCAGTCTCAGGTCAGGTGAAAACCATTTGCAAGTCACCCAGCAGCTTCTCACTTCCTGGGATTCCTGCTAAACTTACCAAAGTCAGTTCTGGAACCGGTTCAGGTCCTAACTTTCATAGGCGCAGGAATTGAACTAAGGTTAGCCAGGGCTTTTCTTCCCTCGGAAAGGGTGGACAGACTCATCGCCTGGCATCCTCCCTTTACCCTCCGGGTCTCTCGACCAGCAAGGCATTTTCTGCAACTCCTTGGGCACATGGCTGCTTCCACAGCTGTCGTGCAGGAGCAAGATTCAGATGAGGACATTCAGTTCCATTTGAGGCCTATTGGTCTCAAGGAAGGACCCTTACCAAGTTGGTTCCAGTTACTCAAACTCTGATCCTAGCCCTCCACTGGTGGCAGGTCCAGAGCAATTTAAGACAGGGGTTCCCTTCATTCCCATTTCTCACTCCTCACCCTCACCACGGATGCCTCCCTGTTAGGGTGGGGGCTCCTGGGCGATCTTGCCACCCAGGGGTGTGGTCTCCTCAGGAATCTCTGCTCCACATCAATCTGTTGGAACTCAGAGCTGTCTTTTTAGCTCTTCGGTGTTTTCAGATTCTGTCCAGAACAAAGTGGTTCAAGTCAGGACAGACAATACCACCACAGTGTGGTACATCAACAAGCAAGGGGCACTCGGTCTTCAGCCTTGTGCACGAGCAATGAAGTTGTGGTCTCTGGCCTACTCCCTGAACACCTCCCTGATAGCGGTTCACCTCCCAGGGAAGGACAATGTCCTGGGGGCGCCCTCAGCAAAATTTCTCAGGGCCATCACGAGATGGGCTCTGAATCCACAAGTGCTGAGGTCCGTCTTTGCCAGATGGGGCACTCCTCAGATAGATCTTTTCGCAGCCCCAGACAACCATCAACTTCCTCTTTTCTGTTGCAGGCCTCAGTACTGGGCTCAGTCCCTCTGGACGCCTTTCTGTTGGACTGGAAAGGGAAGTTCCTGTATGCCTTTCCTACCCAGAGTCCACGACTTACTGGCCTGTGCACAGGGGAGAGTGTGGTATCCGGACCTCAAATCCCTCCACCTCAAGGCTTGGCTCTTGAGGAGCTAGAATTTGCTGACTTACACCTTTCTCAAGGTGTCATGGATATTTTAAAGGCTTCTAGGAAGCCTTCCACTAGGGCCACTTATAATTCTAAGTGGAAGAGGTTTTCCATCTGGTGCTCTGAGGAGGCAGATTATCCCAGAATCTGCTGATCTTCCATTCTTCTGGAATATTTGGTCCATCTGAATTCCCTAGGCCTTAGACCAGCTACCCTGAAGGTTCATCTGGCAGCTGTCTCTGCTTTTGTGTCAGCAGGGAAGCCTGCCTCCCTTTCTTCTCACCCTGTGTTCTCCAAGTTTTTAAGGGTTACTTCATACTAACCCTCCTTTTAGGAACCAGCTCCCGCCTGGGACCTGAATATTTGCATTGCTCAGTTAATGCAACCCCTTTGAGCCTCTGTCTTCAGCAGAGCTCAAGTATTTAACGGAAAACCGTTTTCCTAGTAGCTATCACCTCTGCCAGGCAGCATAAGTGAGTTACAGGCCCTGTCAGTGGAAGAAGATTTTATCTCTTTCCACAGAAATAAGGTAGTCCTTAGGACTAATAGAAAGTTTTGCCTAAGGTGGTTTCTGATTTCCACCTGAATCGATCTCTCTCTCTCCAGTATTTTTCACTGAGCATTCTTCCTCAGGTGAGAGGAGACTGCACAGCTTGGATGTCAAAAGAGCCTTAAGCTACTATTTAGGCGCACCAGAGGTCATAGGTTGAATCCTCCAACTGTTTCTTACCTATGGCGAGGTTGGCAAAGGAAAACCTGCCACTAAGAGAACAATTGCAAGGTGGATTGTTTCTTGTATCCAATTCTGTTATCAGAAACTAGGTAGAGTACCCCCTCAGGATTGAGGCCTCCCACCAGGGGTACAGCTGCATCTCTAAGCGGCTGCTAGGGACATTCCATTCTGGAGATTTGTCAAGCTGCTACCTGGAAGACAGTTCACACCTTTACCAAGCATTATTCCCTGGATGTCCAGTCCAGGAGAGATGCTCAGTTTAGCACAGCTGTACTTCAGAGCCTATTTCTAAGTGGGTTCTGACCCTCCTCCATGGAGGTACTGCTGTGTAATCTGCTAATGTTATAATATAGCAAGACTTCATGGTGTTTGAAGAAAAATTACTCACCTTAGTAATTGCTTTTCTTCTCATGGAATCTTGCTTATCATTCTCACCCTCCTGCCCTCTCAGAACCTCTACTTGGGTAGGGGTGGCGAATTGGTGCAAGCACTGTGTCATGCCATTGTAGTTATCCCTTTACCCTCTTTCCTTTGGGTTAGGGATCTGGTTGCTTTCATTTAGGTTATTTATATTGCCCCCTTCCTGGACTTGAGTCTTGGGGAAGGGGGTTCATAATGTGCTTGTCAAGAGGTGGTAAAACGAACCATAATACCATCAATTTTTGTTATTATGGTTCTGGGTTACTGTTTATATTGTTGTTACTACTACTAGTAGGTAGCCATGGGCTAGTGTAGTTTTTTCCACACAGACTTTCTGTTCTTTGATGTTAGCTTCGTAAAGATCTGACAGTTTCATTTGAAACTGCCAGATAGAGCTTTGGGCACAGCGCCCTCGCGCTGTAGAACTCCAGATCCTCTGGAGTTAACTCCTTCCTCTCCGGGGCAGTTCAGCTGCAGTGGCTGACTGCTAATGTTATAATATAGCAAGACTCCATGAGAAGAAAAGCAATTACTAAGGTGAGTAATTTTTTCTTTTGGTAGCTATCACCTCTGCCAGACGCATAAGTGAATTACAAGCATTGTCAGTGGAGCCAGACTTTATCTCCTTTCACAGAGATAAGGTAGTCCTTTGGACTAATAGAAAGTTCCTGCCTAAGGTGGTTTCGGATTTCCACCTTAATCAATCTATTTCTCTCCCTGTTTACTTCACTGATCATTCTTCCTCTGGTGAGAGGAGGCTGCCCAGCTTAGATGTGAAGAGGGCCCTTAGCTACTACATAGGCGACCAAAGGTCACAGGTTTGACTCCCTCCAACTGTTCCTCACTTATGGTGAGGTTGGAAAGGGAAACCTGCCACTAAAGATCCATTGCCAGGTGGATTGTCTCTTGTATCAATTCTGTTATGAAAAGTTGGGTAAGACTCCCCTCAGGCCTGAGGGCTCACTCTACCAGAGGTACAGCTGCTTCACTGGCTGCTGCCAGAGACATCCCTATTCTAGAGATATGTCAAGCAGCTACCTGGAAAACAGTTCACACTTTTACCAAGCATTATTCCTTGGACATTCAAGCTAGGAGTGATGCTCGGTTTGGCACAGCTGTCCTTCAGAGCCTATTCCCTAAGTAGGTTCTGTCCCTCCTCCATGGGGGTACTGCTGTGTAGTCTGCAATTGTCATAATATAGCAAGACTTCATGTTGTTTGAAGAAAAAATTACTCACCTTAGTAATGTTGTTTCTTCTAATGGAGTCTTGCTATATTATGACCTCCCTCCCTGCCTGCCCCTCTCAGAACCTCGTTTTTGCTGTGGGTGGGCATCACAGTGTTGGCACTCTGTTTTCTTGCCACTTTGTTGTTTTGTTTCACCCTCCTAGGGTGGATGTGTTTTATTTCATTATTGGGTCTCTTGACTTGAGTCTTTTTGAGACCAACAAGTGTGTTTGTTAGGGTAGTAGCCAGTTGGCTAGTGTAGGTTTACAGCTTCCACACAGAACATTAGTGAGTTTTAGCTCGTAAAGATCTGATGGTTTTGGTTTGAAAGCAAGCAGACAGAGCTCCCTTAACCGAGCTCGCGCTCAAGATTCCATGCCTTGCATGGAAGTTAACTATTTCACCTCCGGAGCAGTTCTAACCTGCGGTCATACTGCAATTGTCATAATATAGCAAGACACTATTAGAAGAAACAACATTACTAAGGTGAGTAATTTTTTCTTTGCTTCCATCACTTCTGGTGGCAGTCTGTGCCAGGCATCTACCACCCTTTCAGTGAAAAAATATTTCCTCACATCTCTCTTAAACTGCCCCCCTCTCTCCCCCCCCCCACTCCAAGCTTCATTGCATGTTCCCTTGGTCGTGATCCTGGTGTTCCTTCATTTGAAAGAGACTTTGTCCTGCACCCTTTTCACTCCTGTGAGGTACTTATAGGTCTCCATCATGTCCTCACTCACTCTCCTCTCTTCCAGGATGCCCATGTTGAGATCCTTCAGTCGCTCCTTATTGGGCTTTTCGTGCAACCCCAGCACCATTTTAGTTGCCCTCCTCTGGACTGCCTCCACCCTGTCTGTATCCTTTCTGAGGTGCAGTCTCCAAAAACTGGACACAGTACTCCAGGTGGAGTCTCGGCAGTGAGCGATACAGTGGCAACACCACATCCCTCTTGATGCTGGATATATCCATCCCTGTGGACCCCAGCATCCCACTAGCCCTGCCCTCTGCTTTGTTACACTGCCTTGCCACCTTGAGGTCATCAGGTACAATAACCCCACATCCCAGTATCTGACCTCAGATATCACTGTCTGACCTTGGCTCCAAAATTCGGATCGGTTCAGATAGGATCTTGGATCCTGAGTTGGGTAGATGGACTATCCATCTGATCCCATTAGGATAGTTAAAAGCACTATCCAAGCATCGCTACACAAAACACTAGTCCAGTGGAGTAACACAGGAATTTAAGGTTGGAAAGGAACACTAGGTCCAACATGTCCACTTCCCTTTGGTTCGTAAGCAGGGATGAAAATTAATGTATTGTATGCAGAGATATACTGTGGTTTAACCCAGATTATAAAATGGCAAGAAAAAATCTAGACACTTTGTTGGCTTAGAGATGTCGGCTATCACCCAGTCATGTATTAAATTCCTAGTACTATTTGGTCATTTATTTATTTTTATTTATTTATTTAGTTTTTGTTGACCAGGTAAGTGCAGTAGACAAATCCTGCCTATTTTCAGGCACGACCCGGGGGAGGGGGATACAGATGAATGCCAACTGACCTTGAACCAGATTAAGCTGTTGGTGGTATTTTTAGTGAATGAGAGACATTTGGCCAGGACACTGGGGAAATTCCCCTACTCTTTTCGATAAGTGCCATGGGATCTTTAACATCCACCTGAACTACCACCAATCCAGGCAGACGGGACCTCGGTTTAACATCTCATTTGAAAGACGGCACCTCAGAAGTGCAGCACCCCTCTCATGCTGCACTACAGTGTCAGTACTGGGATATTAACCCAAGTGCCAGATGTGGGAACTGAACCCACAGTCCTCTGATCTCCCGGCCTCAGATGCGAGTGTGCTACCTACTGAGCCACTGACACTGTGCCGGATCTCATCACTGAGGTAAAAAAAACTCATGACCTATAGAATCTGGGACTCTCACGTATATGTAGTTATTTAAAATGTATTTTAACAGATGATTTGTCACCCATATGGTATATATGCACCTTTTGTAAAAATAACACCCGGCATATTAAAAACAGAGATTTTAATATCTTTGTGCATATGGGCAATGGAGAGGAAGAGCCAAGGCGAGGATGAAGCACAACCTGGCTAGGGATATCCGAAGGGGTGGTAAGGGATTTTATAGATACATAGGGGAAAAGAGGAAGGGGAAAGCACAGATCTCCAGGATTAGGACTGGGGAAGGATGGGCTCAGGAGGCGGGGGAGCAGGCAGAGGTACTAAACAAGTACTTTGCCTCGGTATTTAGGGAGGGAGACATGGGCTGCATTCAACCGGAAGGTGGGGGGGCAGCTGAGAGGAGAGGACAGAGGGAGATGAGAGGATCAGAAGAGGCTGGGGTACCAGGAGGACCAGGCCCAGAGGAGGATGGGGGCCTTACTGAGGGGGAGGCTAGGAAGGGTGAAATCACAGTGGGCAGTTTGAGGGAGGCCCTATGGGCAATGAAAACTGACAAGGCACCAGGACCGGATGGGCTGCATCCAAGAGTGCTGAAGGAATTGGCAGACGAACTAGCAGCTCCACTAGCTGCGCTGTTTAACACCTCTCTCCAGACAGGGAGGGTGCCCCAAGATTGGAGGGTGGCTCATGTGGTGCCTATCCACAAAGGGAGGTCTAGGGAGGAGATGGGAAATTACAGACCTGTCAGCTTAACGTCAGTGGTAGGCAAACTAATGGAGGGCTTCATCAAAGGGATGCTCGGGAGGCAGCTGGATAGGCTGGGGCACGTGGATGACAAACAGTATGGTTTTGTCCTGGGGAGATCATGCCAGACCAACCTCATAGCTTTTTATGACTGGATGACAGGGGCCCTGGACAGACAGAAACCAGTGGTCGTCTTATATCTGGATTTCAGTAAGGCGTTTGACTCGATACCCCACTTCGGGTTATTGACAGAGTTGGGGGGGATGGGGGTGGGAAGACAGTTGCTTAGACGTGTGGAAAACTGGCTTACAGATAGAACACAGAGGGTGGTAGTTGGTGGGATAGTCTCCTCCCCTAGGAAGGTCTTCAGTGGGGTGCCCCAGGGGTTCAGTATTGGGACCACTCCTGTTCAACGTCTATGTCTCCAATATAGGGACAGGAGTTTGGAGTAGGATGAGCCTCTTCGCGGATGACTCTAAACTGGGAGCACTGGCTGACGGGGAGGAAGAGAGGGTGTCATTCCAGAGGGATCTGGATACCCTGGAGGGTTGGTCAAGGAGGTGGGGGCTGAGGTTTAATCCGGGGAAGTGTAGGGTGTTGCATCTGGGGGTCAGAAACCCAGGGCATGTATACACCATGGAAGGGGTCTCACTGCAAGCCACTTTGAGTGAAAGGGACCTCGGGGTGGTGGTAGACACCAGAATGAACAACAGTGAGAACTGCAGAAGATCGTCGGCAAAGGCAAACAAGATACTGGGCTGCATAGCCTGGGGAATAACGTCCAGGAGAAGCGAGGTGATCCTACCTCTGTATAATGCCTTGGTCAGGCCGCATCTTGAGTATTGCATGCAGTTTTGGAGACCTCACCTTAGGAAAGACATAGTACTGTTGGAGAGGGTCCAGAGGAGGACAACCAGGATGATCTGGGGCATGAGTGATAGGACCTGTGAGGAAAGGCTGGAAGCCCTTAGGCTGTACTTGCTGGAGGAGAGATGGGGGGACATGATTGAGGTATTCAGATATGTGAAAGGGATTAATAGGGGCAGAGCCAAAGAAATGTTCAGGCTAAAGCAAGGGGGCACAACCAGAGGCCATGAATGGAAGCTGGAGGGAGGAACCTGCAGGGGAGAATGTAGAAGGCATTATTTCACTGAGAGGGTGGTGGAGCCATGGAATGCATTGCCTGGGAGTCTAGTTGAGCAGGGCACTGTGGAGGGCTTCAGGAGGGGGTGGGACAGATGCATGGGTGTACTGAAGCCAAGGTTGGGTTGACCCTCTCGTGGGCCAGGGAGGGAGGAGGAGCTGGTGTCCAATAGGGGCTGGCTACTGAGCAGACACGAAAGACCGTCAGGCCTATTCTGCTGGCCTTTAGTATGTTAGTATGTAAAACTGCGTCATTGTATCGCGGTATTTTCCAGTGCAGTCTCGGGGGGAGGGGGGGGGCATCACTCCGGTTCTCAATATGCTGGCTGCACCCTGTGGAAAATTAAATTCTAGGGACATGGATATGTTGTTCATCCACACTCATTGGCAGTATCCTTGCCGCTTTAAATCTTGCCGGAAGGTCTTCAAGCTTGCTCCTCCCACCCACCCGGGTGGTATAACTCTCGGCTCCGCCCCATGACGCCAGATCTTCCTTACGCTTGGAAGCTCAGGTTCCCTCCTTAGCAGCTCTGCGTTTAGTGACTGGATTTCCTGTTCTCCGTTTGGGATTTAAAAATAATATTTCGCCAAAGACTTCATCTTGATCCCTCGCGGCTCGCGATGGATAAATCGACTCAGATTCGGAGATGCCCATGCGGCAGAAGATGTCTCAGACGGATCCACACTCCACGTGTGTCTACTGTTAGGCCTTGAGCCACGACCCGCGGGCTTGCGACCTGTGCTCATCTTTCTCGGCCTCGTCCTCGAAGACCGTGCTGCCCGATTGCAACTGGGCCGTCCCGGCGTTCCCTCCGGAAGTCAAGGAGGCCCGGTTGGCGGTGTCACGCGAGCTGGCGGCCGGATCAGCTTCGGCGGATGATAGCCCCTCGAAGAGGAGGCGGCGCGGGCCATATCTTCCTCACGGCAGCAGCATTTATCGCTCTCTGGGTTCTTCCTACCACGGCTTCCTTTAAAGACTTTGTCTGTCCCTCTCCACTAAGGAGAAGGGCCTGCGTCTGCTGGACCTTTCTCGGTCCAAAAGAGGACAAGGGTAGAATCCTCGTCGGCGCTCTTGGGAGCGGGAAAGGTCCCTCTCCCGGGCCGTCGACCGTCGGCTTGATCGACCGCTCGGCTTGACACTGGCCTCACGGTGTCCCGACGTCAGGTCAGTTGACCGGGGAACTCACTGATGAAGTCGAGATTTTTCTCGACCCATTAGACGAGCTATCGCCTTTAGCAGCGAGATTCCCTCTCCCGGTTCCCCAGGAGGTTGAGAATCCGTGGGCTCGCGCCTGTGCCTCCCGGTTCCGGAGCCCCACCGGATGGACCTTCCGAGCCGAGAAGGTGTCGGTTCGGCCGACACCTCCCTGCACCGACCCAGAGAAATCCCGGGACTCTCGATCTCGGTCTCCGGACCTCTTGGCGGTCAGCCCGTTCCCACCGTCATGGGCGGTCTCGATCTCGACACCAGCGGTAAAAGCGGCGTCGCCCTCGTCCTCGTCCTCCTCCTCGGACGAGGAAGCCCAGCGTAAGTACAGTCGGCGAGTGCGAGACCTTATGTAACAACTCCTCCTGGCGGGAATAAGCCGGCTCAGCGCCTTCCGACCATTGAAATAACTGTCACCGGGCAGCCGACAACACCCTCGACTTGCCCGAGGCCTATACCCAGGCGGTTGTTCGGCTAAACCAACTGCTCCACCGATTGCGGTGGAACCTCCGCCTCACAGCCACCAATTGGGGCTCCGACCAAAGATTCTCGGTCAGCTAAGGTTTACCCCATGATTGTCAGTTACCCTCACTCCCGACCCACCTGGCGGCAGGTGAAGGGTGGCTCAGGCCAGAGGCAGCTCTTCGAGGACTCTTCCGAGTCGAAGATATTCCTCCTTCTTCTCAAGCGACTGGACTTGGAGTCTTCAGGAGGTCAGCCAATGGACGATAGCCCGTCGTCCTTCCTAGGACTGCTTCGCTCATCTGGAGTCTACGGGATGTTCGAACCAGATTCCAAACGGGCCGGGTATCCCCTCACCGAGATTCTGGACCGAAGTTCTCCGACGGAGCCTTTCCCGCGGCCGAGGCCATAGTGAGTCCCGGCACTGGAACTTTGCTAGCCCTACTTCCTGCCCTGCGCCTTCGGCCAGGATGGCCAGGAAGTATCACGGTCCTACGGTTCCTTACATCCGGTTTTCGGAACACCCCTCTGCTGAGGTTGAGAGTTTTACCCGACAAGCGTTTTCCGGTAGCGCCCGGCTGCGCCAGGATGTGGACAAACCTCCTGACAAAGGGAGTCCAAGAAATTAACGCGTCATGGAAAAGTCTACGCTATGCCCTCTCGGTCATTAACCAGTAAATGTCCGTCCATGGCATTACTTTTCTCATGCCCTGTGGGCTCCCTGGATGAGGTCATCCTCATCTTCCGCCGATCTGCAGACTACGGTTAAGCAGGTGCGGGAACAGGGCAGGGCAGTGGCCAAACAGCAGCTCCAGACTGCTTTGGATGTGGGGACTCATGTGCCAGATCGGTGGCGGCCGCGGTGGCTATGCGTCGGCGGGCAGCTGAGGATATCACCTCTCACTCGGATACCCAGCACAAGTTGGCGGATGTTCCTTTGGGACTGACCTCTTCGCCCTGGGGTGGAAGGTCACCTGCAGAGGATCGAGAAGTCCAATGCCACCTTGGACTCCGGTCTTCCGCTCAGAAGGACAAAGGCCGCAAACCACAGCCTAAGCCCCTTTCGGCTCTTCTGTGCCCCCGGCGCGCCCGGCCCAGCAACGTCAGGGCCAGCAGGCTCGGCCTTGGCATCCCAAACCCAAGCCGCCGGCTTCCTCTAACAGGAGGCAGGGAGGAAAGGGCCCAGGAGGTCCCTCGGCCGGTCCCTCCTCCAAGCCTCCCTGATGACGGACTGAGGGGTGTCGCCCCATCCCGTCCACCGCACCTAAGGTCCCCGTGGGGAGGCGGCTCCAGCACTTCCAGTTCCGCCTGGTCCGCTGTTACCACGGACGGGTGGGTCTTGAGGTGGTGGGAAGAGCCTGCCTCTGGAATTCGAGCAGGCACCACCCTTCAGCCGCCGCCCCTCGGGGGCTTCGGGATCCCCAGCTCACTGGCGGCTCTGCCGAGCGACATCTCGCCTCCTCCTCCAGAAGGAGGTGGTAAGAGAGGTGGTGGACCCTCCTTCAGACCCAAGGTTTGTGTCCAGGTACTTCCTGGTTCGCAGCGGACGGGGCTGGCGCCCATTCTCGACCTACACGACTCTAAACAAGTTCTAAGGTCTCGAACCTTCAGGATGGTCACTCTAGCTAGATAATACCATCCTTGGAGCAGCGTGTGGTTCTGCTCTCTGGACTTGCAGGGCCGCGTTTTTCACGTCCCTATCCGTCCGTCTCACCAGAGATTCCTTCGCTTCAGCGGAAGGATCTCTCTTGATTCAAAGCCATGCCCTTCGACTTGTCTCCAGCTCCCAGGGTCTTCACCAAATGCATGGCGAGTGGTGACAGCATTCCCGCGGGCGCCGAGGTCCGGGTGTACCTACCTGGACGACTGGCTGATAGCAGCTCCTCCAGGAAGGAGGCGGAGGGTCCAGAGATCTGCCTCCAGGTCTGTCTCTCAACTGGGCCTCCTTATCAACGAGGCCAAGTCGAACTCGAGCCGAAGCAGGCATTTTATTCATCGGGCGCAGCTCGACTCTCTCGAGCCAGAGCGCGACCCGGCGGACAGGCCGAGGTTCTTTCCTCCTTTCCGATCATTTCTGGTTGGGCAATTGCATCCCCGCCGGGACTTCCTGCGCCTCCTGGGTCTCACTGGCGGCCTGTGCCAGCGTGGTCCGGTTGGGCCCGCTGGAACATCTCGTCCCTTCAGTGGGGACTGGCCAGCCAGTGGTCACAACGCTCACGATCCCTTGGACCAGCTTGTGTCGGTGACACAGGGGATGTGGAATGCTCTCCAGTGGTGGACCGTTCAGATCATTTGCAGGAGGGCATCCTGTTCGTCCGCCCGAGCAGCCGGCTCTCTGTCGACCGATGCCTCTCTGATGGGTTGGGGTGCCCATCTGGGGAACACGGGCTCATGGCCTCTGGTCCCCTGAGTCCGATGCCACATCAACCTGCTGGAGCCCCGAGCCGTCCGCCTAGCTCTCACCGCGCCTCGCTCCGTTCCTCCGGGGTCAAGTGGTCCGGTCCAGGACGGACAATACCACGACCATGTACTATCTAAACCGCCAGGGGCGGGATGGCGCTCCATGCTTCTATGCAGGAAGCTCTCCGCATTTGGTCACTTCGTCGCGCGAAACCTGGAGGCGGATCTCCTAGCCATTCACGTGCAGGAGCCCAACACCCTGGCCGATGCCCTGAGCCGATAGGGCTGCATCCCACGAGGGTCTCTCCTGCCGGAGGTAGTACAGCATCTGTTCTCCTTTGGGGCACACCTCAGGTGGACCTGTTTGCCTCCATGGAGAGACGCGCTGAGTCTGTTCCATGCCCGCCCCCTCAGCAGGGCTCGCTGCAGGGGGATGCCTTCTCGAGGCAATGGACCCCGGGCCTCTTTTACGCCTTTCCCCCATTTCCCTTGATCCACAAGGTGCTTCTCAAGGCGAGGAGGGACAAGGCGCAGGTGATTCTGATAGCCCCAGACTGGCCTCGCCAGTTCTGGTACCCAGATCTCCTCAGTCTCAGCTCCAGGACTCGCTGGCAGCTTCCAGCTCGCCCGGACCTGCTCCTCAGTCAATCAGGAAGGTGTTCCATCCGGACCTTCAATCCCTGCACCTGACGGCCTGGTTCCTGAGCTTAGAGTTCCAGGCTTTGGGTCTTTCCGACGAGGTCCTCAATGTAGTTGAGGCGTCCCGTATGAGTCGACCAGAAAATGCTATGCCTTCAAATGGAAAAGGTTTTCCATTTGGTGTCGAAGCAGGGCTTGGACCTTCCTCCTGTTCCTTGCAAGCATCTTGGACTATTTATGGTCCTTTCTAGTCAAGGGCTTAGGTCGGCGACCCTAAGGGTGCACCTGGCAGCCATCTCCTTACAGGCAGCGGGCCGGAAGCAGTCGGTGGCCCAGGGAGAAGGTGGTCTGGCGCTTTTTCAAAGGCCTTGATCACATTTCCCTCCAGTGCGGGAACCCCACCTCCGTGGGATCTACTGCTGGTACTGGCAAAGCTCATGGGCAAGCCATTCGAACCTATGCACAGGTGTGCTCTCTCTCACCTGTCGTGGAAGACCGCCTTCTTGGTGGCTATCCGTCAGCCAGAAGGATGGGAGAGCTCCAGGCGCTTCCATCGAGTCTCCTTACCTGGTCTTCCACAGGGACAAAGGTTGTCCGCTCCTCACCCGAAATTCCTTCCAGAAGGTGGTGCTTCGGAGGTTCACCTTAACCCAGGTGTTGACTTCTGCCGGTGTTCTACCTCAATCACACCGAGGTCGAATATAGGCTCCATACTCTGGACCCTAGAAGGCGCCTCGCTTATTATAAGGAGCGCACGGCTGAAATTCGGGAGAGGTTCCGCCAGCTGTTTGTCACCTACGCTGAAGCCGCATCTGGCAGACCTGCAGCCAAGCGGACGATAAGCAGGTGGGTAACCTCCTGCATAGATCTCTCGCTATAAGTTGGCGGGCATGGAGCCTCCAGAGGGATAAGAGCTCATTCACCCGCTATACTGCTGCAACGGCTGCTTCAGGGACGCCCTATTCAGGAAATCTGCAGGGCTGCTACCTGGAAGTCAGCAACACCTTCATTACCCACTACCACATCGACCTTGAGTCACGCTGGGATGCTGGTTTTGGGGCCTCGGTTCTCCAGTCTCTTTCCCAAGTAAGTATGTAGAAGTGTTCTTGCCTCCCTCCTCCCGGAGAACTGCTAGGAGTCTGCCAATGAGTGTGGATGAACAACATATCCATGTCCTGAAATACAGGTTACTCACCTGTAACAGGAGTTCTAGGAATGGTATGTTGTTCATCCACGACCACCGACCTCCCGGCCTCGACGCACAACCTGAGCTTCCAGCGGGCCAGATCTGGCGTCATGGGCGGAGCAGAGTTATACCACCCGGGTGGGTGGGAGGAGCAAGCTTGAAGACCTTCCGGCAAGATTTAAAGCGGCAAGGATACTGCCAATGAGTGTGGATGAACAACATATACCATTCCTAGAACTCCTGTTACAGGTGAGTAACCTGTATTTTTGCATGTGATCTATTATTTATTACATATTGGGACTTCGGGGGGGGGATCGGGGTGCTCAAGTCACCGTCTGTGCACCAGTGGCTCGAGCATCCTGGCCAGTAGATCTCCTTTAAAACCCTTTATAAAAATGCAAGAAAAAAATCTAGAAATTTCATTAACTGAGAGACATCACCAGACCGTTCATTAAATCTCTATAAATGCACGGTTGGGTGCAAAATCTCATCTCCCCCCCCACCCCAACAAAAAAAAACTATTACATCCATTTTATAAGTGTAATACGCCCCTCCAGGGTGTACATTATAGGATTTTTAATGCACTTCCCCTCTCCCCCAGGACGCACCTGGAAACGAGCAATTGCTGCTCAGTGTGCTATCCGAGGGTTGAGGCACTGGACGCCACACCTCGTACCACGCTGGCGACCTGGGTTCGGCCGTGAGCCCGGGCCGCCAGGGGTTGGCAGGGGAGGGATAGGATGGAGCATCCAGAGGACTGCTCTCCTATCCCGGGGAGGGATCCAGGGACCCACCGCTCTGTAGCGGCCCCTGGTGATGACCGGGGGGCACTACTAGAGTGGTGTAGCAAGGGGGCTGAGTGCGACGGACGTTGGCATGCTGTGCCTAGACGTCATTGCACACCCGCACTCCGCAAGGGAGAAAACCAGGAAAATGGGCTACAGTCGGGCAGCATGAGCATCCAACCCCCACTGCCCGCCCCAAATGGCACCTCCTCAACTGGATCCTGCTCCAGTGGGTCGAGCTGGGAAGTTCCTCACCACCCTGCCACAGGGGGTAATCCGTGGAGGCATGAGGTGGTTGGCCAGATGTCGGGAGGCAGGGCTAGGGGGGTCAGTCGGGATGACCACGCCAACCGTAGCCCAGGGGAGAAAAATATCTATAAAAATAAATAAAGGAAGAAAATCTGGTGTGAATCCGGAGTGCAGAATCTGTTCAGACTTTCAGTAGCTGATGTTTATGCTTAATATTTCAGTCTACTTCTAACACTTTCGTTTGCTTGTTTTCATGAAGTCTGGGGAGTTGAGGTATTGATGCTAGTTCACTAGCTCTTTTTGAACAACATACAAATAAGAAAGGTCTGTTTACAAAAAAATATAAATTTAAAAAGCAATTTCTGTATTGTAAATCGACTTTTCAGTTCTAGCCCCACTCTGCTACCCACTGGTAGACACTAAAATATTCATCTTACTAGTAAAGTTTGATAGGTGATGCTGTAAATCTTGACCTACATTAAACCAGCTCTCTTACTTTCATATAGCTCTCATGCAAACCTTTAAAAAAAAATAACTCCCCCACCACATTTTATTTATATGAATTGTTTAACTTAATTTTCTTAAATAGTATTTGGAACTGGTTATTGTTATGGTTAATAATGCATTTTAATAGGCTGGCAGTATAGCCTGGTGGTTAGAGTAATGAGCTTGGTACATCCAGCAGACCTGGGTTTGATTCCCACAACCTCCACTTTGCATAATGTGTGACTCTGAGCAACTCACTTAACCATGCCCAGAGCTCCTGGGTCGCCCCTGAAAACAGGTACTTGTGCCTAGTGGGCCTTACCCAGTCACCAGAGAATAAATAAATGATTGTGGGGAAGGTAAAAGTTAGAGGGAGAATTTTGATAAGGATACGTACGTATAATTTAGAGGGGATGCACATCTACTGTATTTAACTGTCTGATATGGTGTTCCCTAATGTATTATAACCATTTTTGTACTGGTATTTATTTAGGGAGAGAACTGAAAAAATTTGACGAAATGATTAATGATCCTGAAGCAGGGAAATGTTATTGTTAGATTTTTGTATCCACTGTAATTGTACCCATTGTAATGTACACTTTATCAAAGATGTCACGTTTTGTTTCACAGTTCACTTGAGGTGGTGGTTTGAATGCTTCATTAAGATCAATCGTAGTGTCCACTTGTAGTGGATCCGGCTTAGGCAATCAGCCATGAATGAATAGTAACAGTTTGCCTTAATCAGACAGAATGTAGTTTGAAGCACCATTGAACTGTTAGAACCACAGTAATCTCGTGGGAATGTAATTTGTTGTTAATCGAACCCACCTTAAAAATCCAGTAGCTGTTGGCAGCTCGTTTATCCCTGGTGAGGAGGCAGAGCGCCGGACGTGTGATGGCACGGTCTGCAGGTTGGGTAGTCCAGAGGAAGGCAGAGCAATCAGCAGAACAACTTGCCATAGGGTCATGGTTACGGGTGGTGCAGTGCTGCTGGCTGGGTGGTCCAGGGGATGGCAAAGCAATCATTATTAAAACAATAAAAATACAATTCTATATACAAAAAAAATGCAGATTTGGCAGCAAAAGGAGGAAAGAAGTAAAAATTCCACACAGGCTGTATTTCTCATTCATTGCTTTGAGAGTTGACTACTGCAACTGCAGACAACGCACTGCCCAGTAAAAGTACAGAAGTGTCATCACCAGTCATGTTCCTTACTTTTCTATGTGTTCTTCATTATCAATAACAAATAACAGTTCCCCACTATATCAGTGTGCTGTGCTCATCTGCATCACCAGTTTATATTCCAAGGCTGTAGCAGCATAACATGGTTGAGCTGCTGAATGCAGTCCATCACTAACGGAGACAGTAGGACTCAGAGTCACTCTTAGTGAGCTGAGAATGAAATGGTACTTGTAATTTGGGCTTGTAGGTGTGGCAGTTGGGGGACAAAAAGGTGTGAAAATGTTCGGGCAAAGTCTGTCATGTAGGCACTACAGCTTTAGGCAACCAAAAGAGAGGGTCGAAGGACAGGCTAAGCGATCATCCTGCACAGGGCCAACAAAATCAAACCCCAAAAAGTGTTTTTGGTAAATCTAAAGTATCCTCTTCCAAGCAAATGACTGAGCCCAATAAAGGTGCATCTCCTGGATCAGCCCCCAAAAAAAAAAGGTTTTTTAGTTAAAACAAAAGAGTTGTTGGGCACCACCCACAGAGGCACTCCCAGGTATGGAACAGTTACACACTACGCTACTGGTAGTCCCTCACAGACAACACCTGATTCCTCTGAGGGCTGACCAAAACGAGGATAAAGAAGATGAAGATGATGAAGGAGGCAGTGATGGGACACGTTTACCGGAGGGGATGGAAACTGCAAGTGGAAACAAGTGTTTCTAATTCTGTGGTTGAGGAGGAGGACAGTGGGTTGGAGGAAGAGCGAAGCGCAACAGGAAGAGGCCCAAGAAAAATCCGAAACACTAAACAACCCTACGGTGACCAAGCTGCAGTGCCTGCTCTCCAGCAAGAAAACTAAACATATAGCTTTTTTTGGGTCATACTTGAACTTCTCCATTAGTGCTTCAATATTCCTACAAAATTAGAGCCTCTAACTGGTTCAACTCACTTCCTTCAGAAATCTCTAACATTGCCACGCTTGGTGCCTTCAAGCTCAACCTTCATCTGCACCTCGTGGCTCTTGCCTCATGTGATTGTTTCACATAATTAGTCCTATGTCTGCTTCATATCATGCTTCCCCCCACCTTCTCCTCCCCACCCTCCCCTTCCTCTTTATCTCCACCCCATTCTTGTCGTTGCCATTCTCACTGCCACCCCTCCTCTTACAGCCTCATGTCCCTCCTACCTCGCTTTTTCCCCTTTGACCCTTTGTCTCCCTCTCTCATACTTCCCTTTCCACATTCTAAATTATCCCCCCCTCACCTACTGTCATACTCTCACCTATCCCCCTCCATGACAATTCTTGCTGGGTCTGCTTTCTCCTCCCTGGCAGTGCCCACTGGGCAGCTCTCTCTTCCCCTTCCTCTAGTAACTAATGATGCTCCTGGCACCATCTCCTGCCTCTGCCCTAATCACTCTGTGCCATTTCCTCTGGCATTAACTGAACAATGCCTAGTGTACTGACTTGTTGCTTAAAGTTATTGTGTACTGACATGTTGCTTATTTAACAGCAATATGAGACAATGCCTTTGGTGGCTCTTTCTGTCTACCTTAGTATACGTTTTGTAACCCCTGCGGTTGTATTGTGCTCCTACTGGTACTTTGTTCCTGATGTGGAACCTTTGTAAATGAACCCTGGCTCAAAGGTGTAATCCAAATTCATGATAAATGAATGAGTTGGTGGCAACATGTGCTATTTGTAGACGGGCAGTCAACAGGGATAGAAAGAAAGGAGCGCTGGGAACTTCAGCAGTGAAAAGGCACCTAGTCAGATGTCATAACGTTAATGAGAAATCCATTTTTGAAAACAGAAGAGAAAGTGACAGTCATGATAGCTCACTGCACTCAGGGGTAACTCTGATAGATGAAAGCAGTGGCAGCCCCCGCAGCAGTACAGAAACACCGCCAGCACTTCCATTTAGTCAAAAAACTGAGTCCTACTGTTACTTGTAGTGCCCATGTGTTCGTAAGCCCCTCTTCTTCAAGGAATCAGCTTACCATCTCAGAAACATACAAACATAAAGCCGTATATCCCTTGACCCACCCTGTCACTGTTACAGTAACAAAGAAATTTCAGAGATGATAGCCATTGACTTGCTGCCATATAACGTGGCTGAACATGTTGAATTCAGGCGGCTGCTTGAGTACCTCGAACCTCAATATACTATACCATGGAGAAAATACTTCTCAACAGGGATTCCAGATCTCTACGATGTTGTGTGTGAAAAAAACTAAGACAACTTTTGGTCAGTGCTTTTGGGAGGGTGGTACATCTCACAACATATATTTGGACAAGCTGTCAGCCTGAACCCTTCATGTCTGTCACTTCATGTTTGGAATGTTTTCTTTTTTTTTTTTTTTACTCTTTATGCCGCCTTACTCACCACACCAGCTGCCTTTTCCTCGAGGAGCCCTAGGCTGTGTGCGCTCTCGTAGCTCCATCCTGGGCAACTCCGATGGGGTACCAGTGGACCTACCCCATATTGGACATGGTTTGATAATTTTTGTGGTGACAGTGAATCCCAGTTTGCTGTTCTAAGAGTGTTTTATTTTCCATCTGAACATAACTCATACAGTATCAACGAGGAGCTCAAACAACCAGTACAGCAGTGGCTCACGCCACAGGGACTGTCAGCTGGCTTTGGCTTTATTGTTGCAGTTAATGAGTCCAACATAAGGAAGGCCTTGGAGGAGGGGGGTCTTTGTTCACATCATAGAGTTCTATAGGTAGATTGGGAGGCTAGAGTGCAGACTGACACGATCAGCTCATTGGCCCAGTTGAAGCTGTGCATCCGCCATATTACTGGAGGTTGCAGATGCCGGGCGTAAGGTAAAACAGCTGTGCGCACAGACAGAATTAAAACATTGAGTTAATGTAAGCACAGGGCGGGGAATTTACTCATTTTTGTCATTTGTCTCTGGAACCAAGCAAATGCACATTTCATGTGTCCTACACATTGCATAGCGTACCATTTCCAACAGTAAACAGAAGGCAAGACTCGAACAATCCTGTCATCATGCCTTGCATTGATGGTGTTACCACACTGCATTAGCAGAGCAGTGCTTCTCACACTGACGGCAAGTTTGTGCCTTATATGCCTTCCCGGCAGCATATCCTCCCGTAATATGGCGGACGTTGGCATCAGCTGACCGTGCGAGTCTGTGCTCTAGCCCCTCTCCATCTGCCTATATAGCTCTATGGTTCACATCCGCTGCTTTGCGCACTACTTGGATTTAAAGCAGCAGTACTGGATAATTAGGAAGCAGTTATCCAAATTCTGCATTTTGGCTGTGAGCATGCAGCCATAGTTATAGTTTCTATATTCGTCGTTTGTTTTCTCTTGTGATCTGTACTTTTTTAGATATTTAAAACATTTTTCTGTTGTTGTGGTTCCATAGTAAATATGACTGGTGCCACATATACACCCGAAACTCCCGCCTCTCGTTGCCGCATGCCTTTTGTTTACTTTATTTATTTTTATTTAGCTTTTGTTGAACGGGTAAGTGCACTAGACAAATCCTGCCTATTTTCAGGCACGACCCGGGGAGGGGGATACAGATGAATGCCAACTGACCTTGAACCAGATTAAGCTGTTGGTGGTATTTTTTAGTGAATGAGGGAAATTTGGCCAGGACACCGGGGAAATTCCCCTACTCTTTTCGATAAGTGCCATGGGATCTTTAACATCCACCTGAACTACCACCAATCCAGGCAGATGGGACCTCGGTTTAACGTCTCATCCGAAAGACGGCACCTCAGAAATGCAGCACCCCTCTCATGCTGCATTACAGTGTCAGTACTGGGATATTAACCCAAGTGCCAGATGTGGGAACTGAACCCACAGCCCTCTGATCTCCCGGCCTCAGAGGCGAGTGTGCTACCTATTGAGCCACTGACACTGCAAATGGGCCCTGTGCTGTATGCTCCCACTGTCCCAGTGTGAGTTCAGCTAAATGCAGCCTCTGATAGAGGCTACAAACCTGAACTCGGGTAACTATCTTTTTTTTAAGAAATGAACGCTGAAAGTTAACTTAATCATGCTCTGAAAGCCGAGCTGTGATATTGGGCATGTGCGTGACTCGCAGTTTGTTGTTAACGCGCCCAACTCACAGGAAGCTGAAGGACTAGAAAACGGAACTGCGACTCATGCGCATGCACGGTCAGCTGCAGAGGGTTCCCATTCAACATGGCGGGTGGGAGAAGTGTAAACAACAACAATGATAAAATGGAGCAAATTATGGGGTGATACTACAGCGGAAACAAGAACGACTACCAGGTGAGTGCTCAAGTGGAGCACAGGAAACAAACTGGTGCAAAAGATCAGATTTTTATTTTTTTATTTTTTTATCTAGTACTGCTGCTTCATTAGTTTACAGTTTTATTGATGAGAACAAGGACATTAAAGGAGAACTGCGCTGAACCTGTGAGTTATGTTTTCCCAGTAGATGCTTTTTTCAGGTATTTGATCCCTTTCTGTTATCGTTCCATCTTTACTGGCCTTTAGTAAACAGTGAGGGGTTCTGATTAACACACAGCCAGTACGTGCCATTTTAGAACTGTAGAATGTAGTTTATGTCCCCTTTGGACCATGGAGTTCCAGAGTAGAACAAGAACGCATTGTGAAAACAATGTAAACTCTTTAACAAGGACATAAGGTACATCATGCAGTTAAAAAATGGAGCTGCCCACCAGAGTGTAGAGCAGAAACACCCAGTGAATTTACTAAAAAGCAGGTACAGATGGAACAGTAATAGAATGTGAACAAGTATTAGAGACACGGCTTCTACAGAAAAGGAGAAATAGCGATGAGAGGTGATAGCAAGTAAGGAGCAATGCAGTGGCGAGGGCAAATGATGGGGGGAGCTGAAGAGTGATGCAGGTCAAATACTGCAATTAAGCCTGCTGCTGCTGCTGCTGAGCTCTCCACCTGGTGTGGTGGATAGGGTCACAGACTACAGTGATGGTCCCAGGTTCAGGACTGCTCGTAGGGGGAAAATGTTTTTAATGGTATTGGCTGTTGGAGATTTTTTTTTATATCCTGCTCTTCCCCATCCCGATGGTGCCTCAGGCGTGAGATCCCCCCAGAATACTGGTGCCCCGATGTGTGCTTCCCAGTGTATGTCCCCCTAGGAGTTGATTATATTAGTTTGGGTTGGAGGTGCGGGGGGCTTGCCACCACATTAAACATTAATGTTAACATCTGCCTGGTCGCCATCTTGTTGGCAGTCGTTGAGGTTGGTTAGGGGCCGATTTTACTTTCAGCGAAATGTACTCACTATTGTGCGAGTCGCCATAGAAAAGTCGCCCTTATAACTTGGAACCATTCAAGCCAGTTTTCCTTTAAGACTCATGTTAGCACTGCTAAAAGAAATCTGGACTCATTTTAGTCAGTCAAGCAAAGCCCTTCACTTGTTTGAGAAAATACAGGAGGAGCAGTTTACCTTTGCACAGACTGATCCAAGACATTTCTGCTGGGTGGAATTCAACCTTTCGTATGTTCCAAAGGCTGCTGGAACAAAAGAAAGCTGTCAGACAGTACCCCTTGGAAAACAGAATTGGTGATGTAGACATTTATATTACTCCACCACAGTAGGCCATGCTGGCGTTTGTAATTGTACTCCTCCAGCCAGTTCAAGAAATCACCAGAGAGGAGAGTACTAACGCAGCAGCTCGGAGCCAGGTGATAATAAAAATGTTAAAACTCTGAATCTGGTTAGGGAACATTAAAAGAACACAGATGGTTCCATCACGCACGCTGCTAGTGGTGCTGACAGATTGCCCACCAGAATACACGAAGATATGATGAGACGAATGATCAAAAAAGTTGATGAAGATGAAAAACTATATAAAATGCTTCAGTCAGAGCACTACATTAAAGCAACAGTCTTGGACCCATGATGCAAATCAAAGCAACTTTTGAGTGACGACACCTGTTTGGAGGAGGGAAATAAGGAGACTTTTTTACAGAGAGGGTGGTGTCACGGTGGAACGCATTACCAGAGGAAGTGGTAGCCTGTAATACAGTCGGCTGCTTCAAAAGGGAATGGGACAGGGTAAGGGGGCAGATCACTGGAAGGAGGGAGGGGCAGCTGCAGTATAAGGTCTGCTAGTTGCACAATCAAGCAGACTTGATAGACAGGGTGGTCTTTATCTGCTGGCAGGTTTGTATGTATGTATGTTCTTAAACGAACCAAAAATAATTGGTGAAGTGCATGCTGTTGTGGAACGGAGTACAGTATCCGATTCATGGTCTTCGTGACAACACAGCACAGCGTCAGGCGGCCCCTTCTCTGATATTCCAGCTTTTTTTTCCCCTTTTCCTCTTCTGCCACTGCGGCAAGCTATTTTTCTTCACCATCATTCAAAAAAAAGGCAGCACTGTCCCACCCGGTACTTCAGCTTCAGGTCTCTGGAGTCACTTGTAAGATGTCATTGTGACATCCTCATCTATGTCTTCTAATACAGCATCAACACAGACCATTGTTGAGATGTACCTGGCAGAGCCCAGTATTAATTGGAATCCTAATTCTTTGAAATACTGGAATCAAAAGAATATATGTAGCGTGCTTTAGCACAAATTGTAATGAAGTACATGAATTGCCCTTCGACTAGCGTCTGTTCCGGACGATTAGTTCGTTCAGCCGGTAACGTTATTACTGATGCAAGATTCTGTTTGACACCAGAAAACGCTGAGCGTTTGACATTCCTGAAAGTCAGCATTCCTCGCTTTAATATCAGGTATGACACCTAAATGAAGCATTTGCATACTGCCTCTGAGCAGGCCCTGTCCACAAAACACTTTCCTATTGTGCCTGTAGTGAAAAATCTTTTGTGAATAGCGTCTACTTACTACGACACACACATAAGATAAAGTCAGGTCAGACTCCGAACAGGCGTAGACCAGAATTACCCTAATGAACACAATGAGCAGCACAAAATATTAACAGCAGCATTGGGTCTGAGTCCACACTAATACAGCAAGCATTCTGTGTCCGAGACTTACTTGGTAGTACTATTTATCTGATCTGAAAGGTAGATGTTGCTCCCTACTACTACTGCTACTGCATGTCAGCAACTGCTTAAAAAACATTATTTTATTTTAAAAACTGACTGTACTGTAGTATGGCATTAATACTATCGTTATTGTTTTAATTTTCTTACAACAGATGGCTTGGCTGAAGCTTGAGTGCTGCTCTTTGGATAAATACATTTTTTTTCGCATCCCTCCATCCATATTTGGCTGCGATTACTGGAGAAAAATGTCACTAAATTCATTCATTGCTTGTAGTATGATGTACTACTACATCTCGGTTACAGTAACTGGACTGAGATTATGTTTTATATTCCTATTTATAACGTACTTAGCACTGGCCAGCAACTGTTTCTTGGAAGTAGGAAGGATGTATTTATAATTGTGTGTTGTCAGGTGCGCACACAGCAGTGGGAAACTAATTGACTGCACTTGACTGATGTGATTGCCTGGGTAGTAGTCAGTAAGACGATATCTTTCATTCTTCTTTAAGAGATACTGCTGTGCTGAGTAGAAGCAGTAAATGGAAAACATTACTACCTGTTGAACCAGGTAGTATACCGTACCACAGTACACTGGGACGTGCAATGCACCTGCATCTCATGGGTAGGCTTCTACTGCTGCTAATTTGACCATTCAGTAGCCATTTATTTCTTTAGTCTGACCTGCTGTGGAACGTCCATAAATAAACTTCACTCCCTCCTCCACAAGCAGCATTAATAAAAATATGTTAGCTGCTTTTTGGATGGTGGTAGGTATGGACCTGCATCTGTGTGTGTGCATCTCTCCCTCTCTCTTCCCACCCCCCCCAGCACATTCACTGCCTTAGGAGGTATGCCACCAAAGAGAGGCCAAAGGCCATGGCATGGAGATAGTTATTGCTTTGCTTTTAACACTCTACTTTTCATAGAAATAACAAATTAAATTATTCCCTTTGGGCCTCTGTGTTAAATGAAAACTGTCCTTTGCAGGGGCTCCTGCCCCTGCAAAGGTTACCCTCCAGTTTAGCTTTAATAAGAAACGCAGCTTTTTCCTCACGCCGCAAAGTAGTTTAATTTAATTATCAAAAGTCCGCTACCCGGAAGTATGGTGGACGCTGGGGTGGCTCCATTAACTGTAAGGGTGCAGTGCTGCACCGTGCGCTTCAATGCATTTGTATTGAAGTGCACGGAGCGGCGCCACACCTTTACAGTTAATGGAGTGTCCCCCCATAGCATCCACCATACATCTGGGTAGCGGACTTTTCATAATTGAATTAAACTACTTTGCGACGTGAGGAAAAAGCCGCTTTTCTTACAACAGCTAAACCGGAGGGTAACCTTTACAGGGGCTCCTGCCCCTGCAAAGGACAGTTTTCCTTTAAATATTACAGAGTTTGGCCCCATTTATGCATTTGATCACATTTTTGTTTAATATTTATAAATAATCAGAACTAATCAGACCCCTCCCCATGTTCTGGTTCTTATTTAATAAGGGTCACAACTTAATGGAATTCTCCCAGCTCTACTGCTGACATAAGAGTTGTCCCCATGGCAACAGACTGTGGTGTCACAACAGAGGATAATGACTTCACATGGGGAATATTACGCTGGGAGTGAGGAGCCTCTGTGGGATAGAGATCCTGCGTTTGTACAGATTTCCTCAGTAAGAAATAATGAAATGATACAGAGCCTACAGGGGAGGATTGGTGTGCTTCAGTATGTATTCATTGGAGGCTAGATGGGCGGCATTACTGAAATGTCAGCGGCAATACAAATACCGGGGGAATAGTAATAAACTGGTAGAAGAGGTTCAGAAGGGATGTAAGGAAGTACTTTTTCATGGAGAGGGTGGTAGAGGGCTGGAACAAGTGACACAAAGTAGTGGTTTGTTTTGGAGAGCTTTGAGTGTGGCACAAAGGGCTGCTCTAAAGGGATTGGGGGCAGGGAAGGGGGAGGGGCAGTCATGGTCCTCTAAGGGGGCATGTACAACCTCTCAGGGCAGCCTGGATAGCTGTCAGACCCAGCAGTTTCCTATGTTTGTAATAAACAGTGGTGGGGGAGCTGGCCTGGTGGCATGGAGGCTGTTGCCTTAACCCCCTGTCCCACTGGTGACCCGAGTTCATGAAGGAGCTCAGGTTGCCGGGGTCATTTGGGTGAGAGAGGATTGAGGGTCCATGAGACTGCTGCCCTCTCCTGGGGAGAGGGGTGGCATGCTGTGTCGGCCCTTGGCTGCCACCAGGGTGAGGCCTGGTGGCACTGCAGACATGAGGGTCCTAGATCATGGCTGGGGGTCATGGTTTTAATTTATTTCTTTATTTCAAATTTGGATAAATACCTTTTGAGCTGGGGGCTCGTTTACAAAGGCTCCAAGTCAACAAGCAATACAAGACATTTACAGGTGATGAAACATTACAGAACAGAAAGACACCAACTAACAAGTGGCATTAGTGTGCAGCTACAACATTAAGCAAGGTACAAGAAGTAAGGAGAAACAGGACCATACTTGCAGAGAAACATTAATGCAGCACTAATTAAGTGCAGTACAGTATTTAACAATCATATTACAGTTCAGAAGGGGTGTTCCCAGTCTGCAGAAATGCGGTTTTAGCAGCCAGAGTGAGGCTTTGTCAAGGGGAGGTAGTAGATGGTGGGAGGTGGGGGGGTGGGCAGTTGTGGAACAGGAGGGTGGGAGTGAGAGAGGGTAGTATTTGACGGGTGCAGGTGTGGTTCCATAGTATGTGTGCACCTGCACATGAACATACTTAAATTGCAGCCAGGGTGTGGGACAGAAAACCTCTGGACTACATGAAGCCCTGAGGAGACCCCCCCCTCCCCAGTCCACGCTACTACCTGGACCTCTGGGGCTTGCTGGATATGTGACTCGGAGGAGGCCCCTTCCGGCCCCATCATGGGGAAGTCGGGGGGGACCAGCTCCAGTTCAGTCTGGGGGGAAGTGGGTGTTAAACAGGAGGAAGTGGGTTCAGGGCTGATGAGCTGCTCATCGGAGGGGGGGTGTAAAAAGCTGAATGAAAAAAACAATAGAGAGGAGAAATGTACAGAAGATAGAGTAAATACAAATGGAACTATGTCTAAGCATTATGCTTCTGCGAGATTTCCCAGAGACATCAGCAGCTGTTAAAGCTGCAGTATGTGTAAGCCATGGTCGGAATGTAGTACAAGGGGCCCACCTGGGAAGGTGATACTGGGAATCCACCAGGAAAGTCACTGGCTGACACACTCATTTCAGTAATCCAATTTTGTATGGTGGCTCTGTGTTGGCATTTTATATTTACTTGAAGAGACAAGAAAATATGATTTAGTTGGAAAAAACGATGAGCTACACATGGATTTTCAGCATTTGGAAGGTGAGGTGGAACCCAGCTATGGGAAGGGTTCCACCTGGAAATTTCCAGGTATCCAGGTGGGCCAGTCTGACCCCGTGTGGAGCTCATATTTGCTTATCCCTGTTGCAAATGTGTCTGATTCTGATGAGACCCTCCCTGCTGTTTCAGATCTTCCTCCTGACCAGCTTTCATCTCACTTAGATCATCAAACAAGAACAGAGAGTATTTTTTTGTGTGTTCCCATTCCCTGCTGTTCCAGAAGATCCGAGAGTGTTGACTGCGACCAGCTGAGGGGAGCACACAGTGTACTCTGCCGTTTTTAGATTGATGACTCGCAGTTCCAAGCAGGAGCATAAACAATAATGAAGAAGCAGAAACAGTCTCGCGTTGTAGATTTCCTAGGTTTTTCCCATTATAGAGCAATCAAGACCAAGACCGTAATAACAATTCACACACACACACACACACATTGGTTTAACCAGTGGGACTTCTTTTGCAAAAGATTTACTGGCAAGGAAAAAAGATAAACGATAAAGAATTTCACAGTTTTTAAATATTTTTCTTTGAAACTGTTTACTTCCCTACCCCCCGACTGAACTCTGTCATGCTGGCTGCCCCAACACCATCACCCCAACTTCTCCCAAGCCTCATCTCACCACTCTTGTTCCTACAGGCCATGCCCCTGCCCCTAGCGGGTTGGCAGAGTTCTGTGCCAAGGCATGGATCTGGTTGCCTGAGTTATCAGATGCAGGGCCTGCGGGCCCATCCTATCAGCCTGGGGGTATTTTCCACCTCTGGTTTTCTGTCCTTCCTGAGGCTGGTGTGTTTGCAAGGGCGTGTGGCATGAAGATGCCACACATACTTGTACACCTGCGCCCGGCCCTCAAGTGGTGGCCACATGCTGCACCACTTAGCCCCTGCAAGCTGTAAGCCAAGCAGCGGGACACGCTGTTCCCCTACATTGAAGGAGGAGAGCTAACTCTGGATGTGCGATCCTCCTTCCCCCAACTGGCTGACAGGCAACCCAGACCTGTTTTCAAACCCAGGTCACTGGTGTGGCAGATGGTGTGGTAACCAGTGCCTCAGACCACCACACCACGTAACCAGGTCTCTCTTGTTTAGGTGCCAGCAATGTCGCTGTAAGTGCCTATTGTGGTCATGCATACTCTTTTTTTTACGGCTGCATGGGTGGAGCTTTGCAGACGTTTTGCAATTACTCTGTTAAGAGTACTGTGGATGCACGTGACCAGACAGCGCTCCGGCGTGCTTCCACAGTGCTGGGGCACAGTTCCACTGCATTGTGTTTTTACGGCCCTTCCCCTCCACGGGCCATAGAAACACACACCTTTTGCGTGGCACTACTTTACTTTATCTCCTGCAACTGCGAAAGTGACAGCCGCCGTGCACAAGATGGGTGACAAAGCAAACTGCACATGCGCAGTTCTGCCACAGCAGCCATCTTGTGTGTGGTAGCAAACTGCACATGCGTGATCCTTGCACATGTGCAGTTTGTCCTTCGGCAGTCTTCCGTATGGCTGACTCTGGCATGGCGAGAGCTCAGTCTACTCTTTTGCTCATTCTTGCCATACTGAGCAGCCGTACCATCTCTGACCTGATTTTGTTTAATTTAATCAAGTTCAAAGGTACATTCAGTGTAAGTGATTCAGCTGCATGATGTCACTGATGATGTCAGTGATACGGCTTTTAGGTCCTGATGTAGAGTTTCAGACCTGCACAAGGCTGGTTCAGTACCCAGTGCAGAACATTTCTTTTTCACAGCAGTTTATGTAGTATTAAAGAAATTGTTAGATACCTTTGCAGATGTTCATGATAGAGTTTCAGGAAAGTTTGAATTTCTGTACTGCTGATAACTTGAAAAGTTCCTTTTGAAACTTTCAGGTTTGAATGCAACTTGGGAAACATTACTTCAGATTGACAGACTAGTGCTTCACTAAATCCACTGCAGGTGTGTGTGTGTAAAGGGGGGGGGGTCTGCACTCAGTACTGGATGTCCTTTGCCACAGCATGCATTTCCTGTCAGTGAACTTTATTATAGCAGTAAAGCTACAGACTACTAAGCAGTAGTAGGTAGGGGGCCTGGGTTTGATCCCCAGTATAGTACATTTTTTTCTTCTTTACTCAGTTACTGTAGTATAGGAAAAATTGTTTGATGTCATTGCTGATGTTAGTGATAGAGTTTCAGCAAGATGTAAAGCTCTGTATTGCTGATAACTTGAAAATTTCCAGGTGAGACGTTCAGATTTTAAGGCAACTTGGCAACATTCTTTCAACTTGACTGATAGGTTCTGGGGGGGGGGGGTCTGTACTCACTGCTGAATGTCCTTTGCCACAGTATGCATTTCCTGTCACAGAGCCTTTGTACAGTGGTAGAGCTACAGGCTACCAAGCAATAGTGTTAAGGGGGCCTAGGTTCAATCCCAGTGTAGGACATTTTTTTCATTTTCACTACATTTTCTATAGTATGACAGAAATTGTTACATGTTCTTGCTGATGTTAGTGATAAAGTTTTTAAGCAAAGTTTGGAGTTCTGTGTTGTTGATCACTTTGAGAAGTTTCTGCTCAGGCTTCCAGGTTTGACTGCAGCTTGGGAAATGTTACTTCGAATTGACAGACTGGTGCATTACTAAATCCACTGAAGCAGTTTGGGGAGGGTGCACTCAGTGTTGGATGTCCTCTGCCACAGCATGCATTTCCTGTCAGTGAGCTTTAGAACAGTGGTAAAGCTACAGACTACCGAGCAGTAGTAGGTAGGGGGACTGGGTTTGATCCCCAGTGTGGGACATTTTATTTTTCCTGCTCAGTTACTGTAGTGTAAAATAATGTTTTTAATGTCATTACTGATGTTACTGATCAAGTTTCAGAAAGATGTGAAGTTCTATATTGCTGATAACTTGAAAATGTCCAGCTGAGACTTTGAGGCTTGACTGCAACTTGGGAACATGCCTTCAAATTGAATGACAGGTTCGTTAATTAATCCACCGGAACCACCTAGCACAAAGGGGTGCAATGTTAGTTAAACAGAGTGGCAAAGCGGTCCTTACAGCTCCATTGCAACACTGCTTTGCGAAGCTGTATAGGTGCTGCTGCTGTTCTTTAATAAAACAAAGTGTGAGCATGCTCTGCAAATGTGTTTCCTAGGGCGTCTTATAACCTCTGAAAAAGGGAATGGATTTTTGTACTGACACAGGCTGTACCACCAAAATATAGAGGAGTTTGCAGTACAGTGTGCACTTAAGGAACTTTTAGCACATTATCTCTTTTTCAGCCTGTGGTCAGTGCCGAATTGGCCAGTTTTGGACATATGAGACTAAATTGTTTACGGCCAGAAGTATTAAGTAAGGTCCCTCTGTACTGTAACTATGTAAGAAAAGTGAAAAATGATCCACCCAGCAGCACTCCCAACCAGGGGAGAATGATGTCCAGGTTCCACCACCATAGTGCCCCCCCCCACCCCCAACAGTGGGCTGAGGGAGCTCACCTCCTCCGCAGGGTGTCACTACGTGCATGCATGGGGATGCACGAGCTCAGGATACCTGGGATGAGAGAGGGAGAAAAAGGGTAAAATCCATGTCTCACTGCTGCCGATCACGATGGCCTAGGGGCCCTAGACAGTACAAATTCCCACCAGCTGGATGGTGGGGAAGCAGCAGTTGGGGCAGGGGTGGCTGGTATCAGGGTCCGAAAGAGCAGCAAAGTGGTAGCAGGGGAGCAAAAAGCTGTATGAAAAAAATGTCAGAATTTTAGAACGGTCTGCACGAGAGACCGTCTCCGGGTAATAAATAAGCCAAAAAGATTGATTAGCATTTTTACATGCAAGACTGCTAATCAGCTGTGAAAATGCATTGTACTTAGCAGAGGTTAGCAAAATTAAAAACACTTTATTTTTATGTTTTAAATGTGTAAACCTGAAATAAAAACATTTAAATGTTAAACAGTCAAATGCTATGAAAATACTCCGTGATAAAATGTGAAGTGTTTTACTATGCTATACCAGCTGTTTAATACCCTACGCCCTGATGGTTATGAGAGTGTCTGGAAGGTTTAGAAATAAACAATCCTGACAGGCTAAAATTGATGCAGTGGTTTATAATGAAACATAAACTAATGACTTGGAGTAGATGTAGATTATCCTATTCTTAACCCTGGTACCACATATGAGGTTTTCAACAAAACGCACAGCCATTTTGTTTCACAGTGACTACAGGAGCTATTGCTTAGCAATAAGGATTGCCCTAAAGACAAAATATTTTACGGGATTATTAGGGCAAGAAAACACAACTGCATCATAAGGTCAACCGTAGTACCTAAATCAGAGCCGAGCATAATGTTCAGAGTGCTCCTGGGCAGTTAAACTCACTAAGATGCATGTCACTTTATAAGTATCCAAGTCCACGGGTGGTTGTGAACTCAAGTAGTAAATCCCCCCCACCACTGCCGGCCCGTCGGTGCAGCGGTTGTGTAACCACTTGCGACACCAGCGACCTGGGTTTGGAAGCAGACTCAGGAAGCTGGAAGGCCGGCTTTTGGTGGGGGGGGGATGAGCATCTAAGGGACTACTCTCCAGCAGGGGGGGGCAGAGAGTTTACCATGTTCTGTGCGTGCCTAGCCTCTACCAGTGTGCTGGGAGGCTCACCTGGCGTGCCGAGGTCTGGGTAGAGGTTGGGCAGGCGATCGTGTCAGCATCACGGAGCCACAGTCGACATCTTGCCATTATTGCGTGCTGCGTCCTCTTGGGGAACTGAAGCTAAGAAAAATCCCCTCCGTGCATAAAGACCTCCTGGTTCGGCTACCAGTCCCATGCATTCCTGCCACTGCCGGGATACCCAGGGCATAACCATCCTTTGGGACAGCTCCAACACGAGGGGGAAAATGAGAGGAGTTGGAAGTCCTGTGGTGGTGCGGTGTTCAGGAACCAGGGCCAGCTGGGGGCAAAGCATCTGCCGGGGAGCTAAAAAATTAATTGGGGGGGTAAATCCCCCTAAAGCAAGAAGAGAAATAGGGTGGGATTTTTGTACCATTGGACGCAGCACCTGCATCCATATTTCAGACTCGCGTTGCAGCCACGTAGATGCGTCCGGATTTGTGCATCCTATTCACAGACACCTAGACACATTTGCGATGATTCCCACAGTTTAGGACAATTTATTTATTTAAACATTTGATAACTGGGAAAAGCACAGTGAGCCAAGGCTCGTTTCCAGGTGTGACCGGGGGGGGTGAGGGGAAAGGAGTTAAAACAATATACATACATGAATAGATATATGTATTACATACAATCACATAATTTTGTACAAAGGAGTTACTTAAATTCAGTTGCATATATATGGTTATTTATAATCAGTTGAATGAATACAATAATATACAGTATGGCTGTTTTGAAGTTTAAAGAACAGCTGACACCATTAGGACAACGTTAATAAAACATTATTTAGACACAGCTCAGCTTATATTTCACATCAGTTCTTATTTCTCCTCCTCATTATTTATTACTGAGGCTATTTGCATGAAAATGTGATCTTTGCTTCTGAAGAGTTTGTCTATTCTTGTTGCTTTCTCCTTACCCAAGGTCATAATGCTCTTCGTGTGACATCACAGTTACACCATGGCAACAGATTGTGATGTCACAACAGAGGACTATGACATGAAGTAGGGAGTAATCTAAAGAGGCAGATGAACTCTGAGGGATATAGAGCATTTTTCCCTGCAAATTTCTCAGTAATAAGTAAGGGAAGGAGAAGTGTATTGAATACATATAGAGTGCAAGCTGAATTGTACCTAAATATTATGTTTTTCAAAGTTTTCTTTGAGGCATCAGCAGCTCTTTAAACCATGTTCATTTGGCTAAAGGCAGACTAGTTGCAGTTTCATGTGGGAAGGGGAGTTTACGAAGTTGAGATTTAATGGAGTTGTGCAAGGGTGAATTTCTGAGGGGCTGGAGAAGCTGGATCCATAGGTAGGGGAAGGCAGATTTACCAGCTGGTGAGGATGATTTGGGGAGGGGAAGGGAGAAGAAGCAGGAGGCCCTAGAGTGCATCTAGTAAGGTGAAAAGACTGCAGGGGTTAGTTTCTTGGCCAGGTAGGGGGCAGTAGGTAGAACCAAAATTTGGAAATAAAAGAAACAGAGTGGCAAAAACAGCAATGGGAGAGGGGCGCTAACCTGAGGGAGGAAAGGAGCATGCAGTTTCTGTCACAACTGCTGGAATCGCGTCCATTTTCCGGACACAAGTACGAAATTCTATCCCAGGAGTTAGACCCACTTTTCATGGGACAGATATTGGCACTCGCATCTAAAAAATACAGCTCATGAGCGTCTGAAAATCCCCTCCTTCAGATTGTTTGCAGGCTATTGGGAGCTTCTAGGGGGAAGACACTTGCAGTGACCTTTTAGAACAATCTTTGAAGTAATGGCTAGAAACTTAAGAGATTGGCATTTAGTGCCTTCAGAGTCTGGGTATTGAAGAGGTAGTTTGCAGGAAGAGAGGTGCATGGGATCTGTAAGAAATATCCAAATTTTTTTGTGCATCTCATTAAACCACCTACATACTCTGAAACCTCAGTCTCTGTGCAAGGCATCCTGGGTATGCAAATCCGTGTGCAATGCAAGCCAACAAGGCACTGCTTGAGCAGACTGTCTTTTAAAGGGGCTTGTACATCTGATCCAGTCCTAGACTGAGAATGCAAACTACACATTTCTACCTGTTAGGACTCCTCAGTTCAGTGCAATCATTGTCTTGGCCAATCAGCAGGTCAAACCCAAGGGCATTGGGTACTCTCAGTACAGTTGGAGTGGGCATATTGTAGAGGCAGTTTTCTGGTAGAATACTGCATGGGATCTGTAATAGGATGCTAGAAGAGAGGAAATATCCAAATTTTTTTTTGTTAATTTTTCCTTACCACACATATGCTTTAAAGACACAATCAAAGTGCAAGGCGTCATGGGTATTCAAATCCTTGTGCAAGTCAGGCTGACATGGCCACGCCAGAACAGACATCATCTCTTAAGCAAGCTTGTACATCTGATCCACTGTAGATCATGTATGGCAAACTAGAGACACATCGTTTATCTAATTGGGATTCCAGTCACCCCCATAGCTGCAGTGTGTGAGGCATCCGCTTTGCCTTTAAAAGTCAGCATCCTAAGGCCACCTCAGTGCTCCAACGACAGTGATGTGCTGCCGTGTGGACAACCCGAGTTTAGGAGCGAGCTAGGGTCACCACGTAGGGGGGCAGGCTGGGCTGAGGCAGCTGCTGCATGGCAGAGCACCTTGGCCAGAGAAAGTCGGCGGCAAGATCTGGTGCCACTTCCACCCCTCTGACTGGGCCCAGGATACGTGCTGCTGCTGCGGGCTCTGCTGTGAGCATGCAACGCCACAGGCTACACTCACATCAGGGGAGGAGGGAGTGGATCAACAAAAATGGGCAAAACCCCACTTCGTCTGTGTGATGGTCTGAGCTTCAGCAGACCCCCTGCTTCCTAGTGCCTCCCAGCATGGGAGCCTAGTCCACATAATGGACTGCCATGGGGGGATGACAGCCTTCCCTCTGGAGTCCCTGCCACAGAGGTAAACTGTGGAGGTAACCGGTGGTTATCGGGGTCCAGGGGAGCCAGGGGTTCTGGATCTGTCATGGTACATCCCTGGAATCAGGGTATATCCCTGGAGGACACAGATGGTCAAGGAGAAAAATTGCTATAGAAGGTAAACAGTCACCACCCTGTGATTGTAAGAATCCAACTTTTTATTGATCTTAGACAGCATCTTTGTGAGGATTTTTAGGCTGGCACAGATAACCGACAATGAAAACTGATCTGAGTCGCCAGGCCCTGGTGTTGCAATGGAGAGCTCCGTGTGGTCTCTCGCCTGATTAACCTCTGCCCCCTTTTTTTTTTAATTACTGTTTTTCCACCTTGTTTGCCCTGACCACCCACTTCTGATTGGTCCCACTGGCTCAGTCACCTGGCTTCTCCAGAGCTTACCTGCCCTGCGTTGTCCTTTGCGACAGGACTTTTTAGGGTTGTATGGTCACCAGAGTGGGACTTCATCCTGCAGTTGGGAATTGTTTCCTCAATGGGCCCACCTCAATTGCGATGGGCGCGATGGGGCCCTCTTCATCCACGCAGACGCCCCTCCCCGGTGCCCCTGCATGTGGGATCCCTCCCATGTGTGGTCCTGCTGTGCTGCCACTCAGAAACCTCCAACTGGTAGATGAACCGGGATGCACTCCCACCCCCACCCTCCCCAGGGAAGAGAGCTGTCATAGGGCAGCTAATCCTCCCTCTTCCAGCTGGCCCCAGAGTGACCTGCATCTGTTCTGAAGCCAGGTCACTGGCAGGAGGTGAGGCGCCCAGTACCTCATCGTATTTGATCTCTAAATGCAGTGTTTACCTCAAGAATCAAGCCGGAGTGTAAATCCATCTTTTTGTTTGAGTTGAAAGAGAAGAAAACACATAATTTCATTGGTTGGGGGGGAGACTTGGGGGAACTCAGTTCTAGGAGTGAAAAGCAGTCTGACTCGCTTCCAGAAGCAAAATAGAGAAGGACAAGTCCTGTGTAAAATGTACTGTACCTCCCTAAAGGCATAAAACTAAAATGTAAAAATGAAGCTAACGAGGAAATGTGTCCCAGCCCCCTGTCTGGTACATTCAGTCCTTTATCAAAGGTGGTATGTTTCCCCAAGTGAATTTTGTCAGTTTCCAGCATTGCTTTATTTCAGGTAGATTGGTGAGAGATCCTCAGAGAAACACCTGGTTATGCAGGCTGCTGGCTCAGCCCTCCCTCCATCAGCTCCTTTTTACAGCTGTATAGTGAAAGCGATGTATGATGTAGTGCAGTTACAATGAGAAAGGGAGCTCAGGAGTGTCTGGAATGTTGTGAACGTACCACAGTCTGTCTCATTCCACCGAATGGCGTAGAAGCACATCTCTCTGTGTCCCCTCCAGTGAGTATAGTGCAGTTGCATTCTCTCCCCACTCCGTCGCACTATTTTCTTGTTTTGATAACTAAACACATTATATGAAAATGGGGTGGTTCACTGTACCCTAGACTTTATCTACTCCATCAGCATATATACACCTAAAATACATGATCAGACTGTTTAATTGGTGTTTTCGTAAACTGATAATCCACAGTTTGGAAAAATCGGAGAAATAAAATGTGAATTAATTTCTCCACACAGCTGTCCTAATCAGAGTGATGCTCCAGGCAGACAGACACACGGCTTGAAGCGCGAGCTGGTTAAGACAGCTGATCCTAAACAGACTTCATGCACGTGATCTCTAAATAGCAACCGATAGGAAAAAAAACACCCAGAACCAAGCATCCCACTGAAAAAGTACAACTAACTTGCCAAGATGGACTTGCTCATGTCACATTTTCATACTGTGAAACACATTTTTTATGAAAAAGGCTGCTTCAAGCAACATGAAGACTTGCTGTATTCTGACAATAGCAGTGAGTCCCAACCTTCGAACTGCCCCGGAGGTGAAAGAGTTAACTTTCCATGCCAGGCATGGAACGCTGAGTTCGAGCTCGGTTGAGACTCTGTCTGTTGTTCTTCAAACTCAAACCGTCAGATTCTTTACTCCGCCTCACTGAACAGTCGCTCTGGAGATTTCTGCTCCTGCTCGGTTCAATTTGTCGGTTAAAGTACCGCTTTTCTCGGTTTTCGACCGAATTTAAACCGTAACCTGTCAGTTCAGTCTCTGTCTGTGGTATTTGTGAGTACTAAATAGGTTATAATTGATTCTGTTTTGTGTGGAACTTGTAAACGGTTCATCGGTTCGGTTTGAACCAATCAAGTGTTAAAAAATCTTGAATTGTACTTTTAGAGTGTGGTTACCGGTTCTTATCGGTTCTAAAAAAACGGATTTTATTACGTTTTTTTTCCACGACCCGTGACACGGTCAGGAACCGATAAGAGGGCCTTACCTGGTGGATTGCCATGAAAAGGGTACGTTTGGTTAGGACTGGCACAATGTCTGAGAAACCCAAAGGAAAAACCGGGCCCACTGGGTTTCAACACTGTAGTGTGTGTGGGGAAGTCTTTGTTAAGGCTCACCCCCACACCACCTGTGTTTATTGTCTGGGGTTTGACCACCTCAGTGTAGACTGCCAGATTTGTAAAAATTTCCCTGCAGCTACCCTGGAAAAGAGAGCTGGTAGGCTCAGGGAAAGGGAGGCCAGAAAGTCCGCTGAACCGGATGGCCAGCCCGGTTCGGTTCAGACCGAACCAGAAGGAGTGCCCTCTGACCAGGGCAAGACTTCTTCGGGCAAAAGAACGGCTAAGAGAACTAGAAAAGAAAAATCAGGTGGTGTGAAGCCAAAACTTTCCTCTTCAACCGCTGAAGAAATAGCCAAAGCGATCAAAATTGTGCAGTCGCTTTCCCTGGTTCCGACCGAACCGGCACCATCAGGCAGGCACTCGGTTTGGCCGGTTCCACCGGTTCAAGAGTATGATTTAGAGGAATTTTATGAACCGGAGGAGGAGGAAGAGGAGTATGAGGAAAGTGAATGTGGTTTTGAAAGTCTGGATGTGCCTATTGACCCGGACATCTCCCCAGACAGACCTTCAGGAGTGTCTCCTCCTAGGCTTTCTGAGTCCCCCTCCCATTTTATGTTTTATAAAAAAGTGGCTGAAACCCTCCAGTTTCCTATGGAGGAAGCTGTGGATGACCAGGAGGAGCCTGACTATGTAGAAATCATGGATATCCCAGAGTCTAGGAGGCTGTCTATTCCCTTACACAGATCTTTTGGGAAACAGACATTTAAGATTTTAAAGACTCCTAACACTATACCTCCTGTGGATAAAAGAATGGACAAGAGGTATACATTGTCAGGCTCAGATGCGGAGTTCCTTACACAACAATGCAGCCATGTTGGGGTAGTGCAGGCTGCAGCCTGTGATAAGGCAAATATTCCCTTGGCTTCACACCCCCCGGACAAGGACTCCAGGAGGATTGATGCCATGGCAAGCGAAACAGTGCATGGCAGCATCCTTGGGACTCGGACAGGCCAATTTATATGGCCTATACTGCTAGGTATCAAAAATCCAGGATGGGACACTGTTATGGCTTTAGCAAAACAGGTCCCTGGCCAGCTTGCCAAGGAGTTGGTGCAGGTGGCTGCTGATGGTATTGAGGCATCCAAGGTGCAATTCCATGCTGCAGTGGACTCCAATGATGTGTCATCTAGAGTCATGGCTACATCTGTGGCACTTCAAGAATGGCTTGGCTCAGATGTACTAGCCTGTCACAGGATACCCAGACTAAGGCCATGGATTTTCCTGTTGTGGGTAATTTTGTTTGGGGAGCAGACAGAGAATTACATGAAGAAAATGGACGAATATAGGACCACCTATAGGAGTGCACAGGCCAAGGAAAGGCAGGCCACTCCTCAAAGGCAGCATCCCAGGGGCAGGCCTTTCCATAGGCCTTTCTACCAAGCCCAGGCCTCCTTTTCTGCTTCTGCCCAGAGGGGGTTCTTTAGAGGGAGAGGCAGACTGGGTACAAGCAAGCCTGCCTCCACCCCTCAGCCCAAAGCCCCTGCCAAACAGGCACCCTGATGGGGTTGCCAGGGCCAATTCTCAACTACCTGTAGGGGGCAGGCTGGCTTACTTTGTCCAGGACTGGGAGTCTCTGACATCAGACAAATGGGTCCTGGAAGTAGTAAGCCAGGGACTGGTTCTCAGCTCAAAAAGTTTCCAAAGACGAGAACCAGATCCTTTCCACCTGCAAATCCCTCAGAGACACTTGCCCTAGAGGCAGAGGTCTCTTCTCTCGTAGCTCTCAGAGCTGTGGAAAGGGTTCCACCCCTACACCAGGGCAAAGGGTTGTATTCCAGGTACTTCCTTACCCCAAAAAAGACAGGAGAATGGCGACCCATCCTGGATCTCAGATACTTAAACAAGCACCTTTTAAAACCAAAATTCAAAATGGTGACTCTGGGAATTATTCTACCCTCTCTAAGGCCAGGGGACTGGCTAGCGTCCCTGGACCTCAAGGATGCCTACTTCCATATTCTCATCAGAAGCTCCTATGAAAGTACCTCAGGTTCGAGCTGCCCTCAGGCCATTACCAATTCAGAGCAATGCCCTTTGGTCTGACCTCTGCTCCAAGGGTATTCACAAAATGCCTGGCAGTGGTAGTTGCTCCTCTAAGAAGGCAAAGGATTGCCATCTTCCCTTACCTGGACGACTGGCTCATAGTAGGCCAGTCCCCAGACCAAGTCAGGTTACACTTACAGATAACTCAGCAACTGCTCACCTCTTTGGGTTTCCTTCTGAATCTTTCAGTCAGTTCTAGAGCCTGTCCAACTCCTCACCTTCATAGGCGCAGAGCTAGACACAGAAAAAGCCAGAGCTTTCCTTCCCCTGGACAGGGCAAGGATCCTTGTCTCTCTGGCCTCCTCATTCACCCTGCAGGTGTCTCGACCAGCAAGGCATTTTCTACAGCTCCTGGGGCAAATGGCTGCTTCCACAGCAGTAGTGCAGGGAGCAAGATTTCAGATGAGGGACATTCAGTTCCATTTGAGAGCCTTCTGGTCTCAAAGGAAGGACCTCTAACCAAATTGATCCCAGTAACTCGAACCCTGATCCAGGCCCTACAGTGGTGGCAGGATCAGAACAATCTGAGACAAGGGCTCCCTTTGTCACTCAGTCTCACTCTTTAATCCTTACTACAGATGCCTCCCTTTGGGGTGGGGGCTCACATGGGTGACCTGACCACCCAGGGGTTGTGGTCCCCCAGGAATCTCTGCTTCACATCAATCTATTGGAACTCAGAGCAGTATTTCTAGCACTTCAAGCTTTTCCAAGTCTGTTCAGAACAAAGTTATCCAGGTCAGAACAGACAATACCACCACAATGTGGTACATCAACAAGCAAGGAGGCACTCGGTCTACGGCCTTGTGCACAGAAGCAATGAAGTTGTGGTCTCTGGCTTACTCCCTGAACACCTCCCTCATGGCAGTTCACCTCCCAGGCAAGGACAATGTCCTGGCAGATGCTCTCAGCAGGATATCCCAGGGCCATCACGAATGGTCACTGGATCCCCTGGTTTTGGAGGTGATATTTTCCAGATGGGGCACCCCGTAGATAGATCTTTTTGCAGCCCCAGACAATCACCAACTTCTCCTTTTTTGCTGCAGGCCCCCAGTGTTGGGCTCAGTCCCCCTGGATGCCTTAGTTCTCAGTTGGGAAGGGAAGTTCCTGTATGCTTTTCCCTCCTTCCCTCTCCTGTTCAAAGTGCTAGTCAAAATCAGATCTCAACCGTGCAAGATGATCCTGATTGCTCCAGACTGGGCCAGGCAGCCCTGGTATCCACTCCTACTGTCCTTAGCAGTCCATCTTCCCCTGTGTCTTCCCAGGAATTACAACCTGTTAACCTGTGCTTAGGGGAGGGTTTGGTACCCGATTCTCAAATCTCTCAATCTCAAGGCCTGGCTCTTGAAGAGTTAGAGTTTGCTGATTTACACCTCTCCCAAGGTGTAATGGATATTTTGAAGGCTTCTAGGAAACCTTCCACCAGGGCTACTTATAATTCCAAATGGAAAAGATTTTCCATATGGTGCTCTGGGAAGCATATTTCCCCCGAGTCTGCTGATCTGCCCACCCACAGTCCTTGATTATATGGTCCATTTAAATAGCTTGGGGCTGAGACCAGCTACACTGAAGGTGCACCTGGCAGCTGTTTCTGCTTTTATTTCAGCAGGTAAGCCCCCTTCTCTTTCAGCTCACCCTGTATTCTCCAAGTTTTTCAAGGGATTGCTTCACACCAACCCTCCATTCAGGGACCCTCCCCCTGATTGGGACCTTAATGTTTGCATTGCTCAAGCTTATGCAACCCCCTTTTGAGCCTTTGTCTTCAGCAGAGCTTAAGTACTTGACTTGGAAAACTGTGTTTCTGGTAGCCATCACTTCTGCCAGACGCATAAGTGAATTACAAGCTTTGTCAGTGGAGCCTGATTTTATCTCCTTTCATAGATAAGGTGGTCCTCAGGACTAACAGGAAGTTCTTGCCTAAGGTGGTTTCAGATTTCCACCTTAATCAATCTGTCTCTTCCTGTGTACTTCACTGACCATTCCTTCTCTGGCGAGAGGAGGCTGCACAGTTTAGATGTGAAAAGAGCCCTTAACTACTACATAGAGCGTACAAGGGGTCACAAGTTTGACTCCCTCCAACTGTTCCTCACTTATGGTGAGGTTGGTAAAGGGAAACCTGCCACTAAAAGATCCATTGCCAGGTAGATTGTCTCTTGTATCCAATTCTGTTATGAAAAACGGGGTAAGGTTCCACCTTCAGGCCTGAGGGCTCACTCTACCAGAGGTACAGCTGCTTCCCTGGCTGCTGCCAGGGACATCCCTATTCTAGAGATATGTCAAGCAGCTACCTGGAAAACAGTTCACACTTTTACCAAGCATTACTCCCTGGATATCCAGGCTAGGAGTGATGGTCGGTTTGGCACAGCTGTGCTTCAGAGCCTATTTCCTAAGTAGGTTCTGTCCCTCCTCCATGGAGGTACTGCTTTGTAGTCTGCTATTGTCAGAATACAGCAAAACTTCATGTTGTTTGAAGAAAAAATTACTCACCTTAGTAATGTTGTTTCTTCTAATGGAGTCTTGCTGTATTCTGACCTCCCACTGCCTGCCCCTCTCAGAACCTCTGTTTTTGGGATGTGGGTGGGCAGTGCAGTGTTGGCACTCAGTAGGTGCCCACCTTTTCACCCCCCTTTTTCTTGGGGTGACTGGGTGTTGTGTTTTTCATTTTTTGGGTCTCCTGACTTGAGTCTTTGTTTTGGACCAAAAAAATGTGTTCTTATGTTTAGTAGCCAGTTGGCTAGTGTAGGTTTACAGCTTCCACAAAGGACCTTAGTGAGTTTAGCTCATAAAGATCTGACGGTTTGAGTTTGAAGAACAACAGAGTCTCAACTGAGCTCGAGCTCAGCGTTCCATGCCTGGCATGGAAAGTTAACTCTTTCACCTCCGGGGCAGTTCGAAGGTTGGGACTCACTGCTATTGTCAGAATACAGCAAGACTCCATTAGAAGAAACAACATTACTAAGGTGAGTAATTTTTTCTGATATGTTACGTATAATAAAACAGAAAACCTTGAAGTGCTCACTGGTAACGTCACACCTTGTTAGTGTGGTGATCTCGTAAGGGCACTCGAGCTTCACTCTCGTGTCAGTGATATCAACACACTAACTCTGTGTGAAGTTACCAGCTTGTTCTTCATGGGGTGGGGGATAGTTATTCTGTGTTATAATTATCCATTTGTAATGCCACATACTTTAACTTGTAACAGTTTTTTTACCTAGGATAGCCCAGCTAAGATGCAGCATTTCAGTTCAGTTCACTCTGGTTTGTGGAAATCAGTATGATGTCACAAACTGACAATTTTGGTTTCATTTTCAGACAGACAGCCAGAGCAAAGTCTAGGTAACATGGATTCAGGTTGTGTACCATGTTATAAAATGGTAATAAATAAATAAAATACAGGAACCTTGTTGGTCGAGACATGTCACCTGACCATGCATTACAACATTATTTATGCACAGTAAGGTGTCTCATTTCTTTTCCATGCCCAAACAACCTGTTTTCACATCAGATCCATTTTATAATTTCCATAATGCACTTCGGTGTGTGTTTTTGTTAAATCCGGGGGGTTTAAGGACCCTCAGCCTTGTGCCTCACAGAATCCCTAGGGTATGCACTACAAATGCTTTGTATGTCGTTGTACAAACATGCAGTACACACTGGAGTGTTCTTGCACTTCTTATTAAAGGTCTTTCAGAAGAAAAACATTAATTGAAAATCTAGCAGTTGGGTCATGGAGGGTCGAGGTGTGGAACCGTCCTGGATAATTGCACACCTTTGGAATCCCATTAGCCAGTCAGACTGCCTCAGTTTCACAAGCATTTTTTTTTTTTTCTGTTCTTCTCTCTCCTGACTGCAGCAACCCCCATCTGCTGTTGAAGCAACCTCCTAGCCCCCTCCCCAACACCTTCGCTGTCGTTTACGCTGCTGTTACTCTTACCCCGTACTTCCCCCTCAGGGGTGGCATAGTGTGGTTAGGAGCTGGCTAGTCCCCCCCCCCCAAAGTGACTCGGTTCTGGGAAGTGCTGGACAGTCAGCACGTCAAGGTCCGTAAGGAACTCGACATCATTCCCCTTGTATGCGGATGGTTTCCTTTGTTCCATCCTGTTCCCCTGATGTGCCGGGGCGGGGCTTATGATGGGCATGCGTGCAGATGTATGATGGGGCTCCACCAGAGCCAGGCGGTATCTCTCCTCCCCGTCGTCTTCCCCTGCCTGCATTGCAACCTGTGGTCACCCAGGTGGGGGTCATGTAGTGGGTGCTGGAGCCCCCACCAGGAGGAGAGCATCCTGGGGGACGCTCGATCCTCCCCTTCCCCCTCTCCCAGACAGCCCACCAATAAATCAGGCTCAACCTGAATCCGCATTGCTGGTGTCGCGAATGGTAGCACTACACCTGTGCAGGTTGGCTGGCCTTCCCAAGCAGTTTTATAACACAGATAATTCATGCTTGGAATGACACCCAGTAATAGTAAGTACTGGAATATCAAACTGCTCCACACTGGGTACCCCGCAAAGTAACCCAAAAAGAGGGTAGTGCAACAAATCAGGGCTGGGAGCAGAAGAGAGCGTAGTGCCTTTTAATTTAGATTCGAGATCCGTTGCCTTCTCTTGGCTCTGAAATGCTGTTATTCTGCATTTATCACAGGCTCGCTATGGATTAAAGCTGCCCAGAAATCAGCTCCAGACTACAATTTGTAAATCATTTACAAAAAAAAGAAAGACATAAAAAAGAAGAAGGAAAAATGCATCTTATTATTTTGAGTTTGGGGGAATTAAATTTCATTTTGGTTAAAGCAAACTGCCTGTATAGGCAAATGGTGGTTGACAGCTTCCCTTTAAACAGAGTGCAAAACATACTTTTATATTCTCTCTGATTTCAATCAATATATTCTCAAACATCAAACGTTTGTCAGTCCCTTTGGAGTTTAAACTACCTTTTCAAATCCACTTGGCAGTTAAAACCGCTAACTGACAAAGAAACCCTCTGCTGTCAGATTTCTTTTTAGAAGACCATCTAAACAGAAAGTTTTTTAAGTGTTTAAAAAAAAATGTTTTTTTTTTTTTTTACTGTAAGGTCCCCTCCCCCTGTGTTGGCAGCCCATACAATACTTTAGAAAGGGCACCAGTAGGAGATGGCAGTTCTTCCTCTGAGGACTCAGACTGGGGGGGGGGGTTCAGGCTAGCTGCACAAGGACGAGGGGTGGGTACCACCAGTTCAACGAGTGGACTATGCTTCAGGGAGGGTGGGCAGAGCCAGAGACCGAGTGACCATGCCGGAGAGAATCAAGTGGCTGTCATGGCTGCTGAGGGCCGGATTGTTTGGAATCTCATGAGCTAGGGGTGTTCTGACGCCTCTGCTAGTCTTGCCTTAAATAACGGCTTTGCCTATGTCACTGATAGACATACTGAGCAGGAGTGGTCCCACAGCTGACCTGTGTTTATACCCCAGTAGTCACTTCCAGGTCCTCAGAGAATTTACTGTTTATGGTCTACCCCTGGGTACTGTACATCAGCCAGTTTTTGACCCATCTAGTTATTTCTTCCCCTGTCCCTAGGAAAGCTACCTTCTTTATTTATTGATTAATTGATTGATTTCAGTATTTTTAAATTTTTGGCCATGAAAGATGCACTCCAGTTGTATCCTGGGAGCATAGGGAAGTTATTTGGTCATGGCCACACAGCATGCAAGTGGCGGCTGTGGGATTCAAACCAGTTTCTCCAGGTTTGCAGCTTAGTGCTCCTAACCACTATGCTATATTGCTTCACTATACTCCTCAGGTCACTGACTTTTATTGTTTGTCTTTGTGAATAAAGTTTGTATTGCCGCGCCCGCCATTGCAGCAATAGTACTACCGCTTGCAGCGTTGACAACCCAGATTTGGGAGCGAGGCTGACGCAGTGGCAGTGCTACCACTTGCGGCACTGATGGCTCGGTTTTGGGAGCGAGCCTGGTGTGTCAGAGGGTTCGCCAGGGGGAGGTTGGATGAGCATCCAAGGGACAGCTCTCCACCTCCGGGGGTAGGTTCGTGGAGCCTGGCAACTGGGTGACACCCAGCGGAGGCAGGCTGGATGCACTACCAGCCAGGGACCACACACTGAAGGGGAAGGCAGTAGTGGACGTCTACAGGGCATGCGTGGGAGCAGGCATGTCCTCATGCTGATGTCATTGCGTGTCCACACCTTGGAACACTGACACAAGGAAAAAATCCTGTGCGGCAGCACATTGCGATACCTCCGACCCCCATGCTGAATGACGCTGCAGCAGTCTCGGGTTATTCTTGGTTGATCTCAAGCTTTCCCTTGAGAGCCCTGCTGTGGGAGGTAAGCTGTGAGCCTCCGGTCCAAGGCGACTGTTGGGGGATGCGGTCCATGGGGCAGTGGGCTGAGTCGGGGTACTATCCTGCTTGCAGCAGACAGCATAAAATTGGTTGACAAGAAAAAAAAAATAGCTTTTATTAGCTTTCCAAAATATCAGTACATTCTTTAAAACATGTCATAGGCGCTATGGCAATACTACGCGGTCATTACAAGATTAAATATACTAACTCTGAAACTATGCGGCACTGTTATGACCACACGTATCTGCTGTTGTCATTTTGACTGGACACCCATTTCATATCAGTATAATCAATAATCATATAATTCATTCCTAAAACAATTGCAGTTGCTTTAAAGAGATTCATCAAGTTATAGACATTTTCATTTGCACCCAATATATGGGTGCCTTACCTCAGGGGAATTCTTTCTATGTCCAGATGTCCATAAATGGTGAAATATTGTGAGTGTAAAAACGCTCGTAATTTAGTTAAACCGGGTCCCGGAGGACTTCCCGGTCTGAAGAGCCGCCCACGCTCCGCCAAGTTATGACGTGATGCTAGGGAGAGCACGGGGGTGCGCTTTGTTACAGTGAATGGGTGGCAGCTTTCTGAGCCCTTTCTTTAATATTATAATGGTCACTTGGTGATGAAACATGAGCACCAGTCAACTAACATGGCCCTTGTTAGTCGACCGGTGCCCACGTTTCATCACCAAGTGACCATTATAATATAAAAAAACGCCCGGAAAGCTGCTGCCCATTCACTGTAATGGAGTGTGCCCCTGCACTCTCCCTAGCATCGTGTCATAACTTGGCGGAGCATGGGCGGCTCTTCAGACCGGGAAGTCCTCCAGGACCCGGTTTAACTAAATTGTGTGTTTTTACACTTACGATATTTCACCATTTATGGACATCTGGACACAGAAAGAATTCCCCTGAGGTAAGGCACCCCTATATTGGGTGCAATGGCTGAGGCTGGTGAATCTCTTTAAAATACTGTATTATTATCCAGTAATAGCAAAGACATATAAATACTTATGTAGCTACCAAATAATGTCAGTTGTAAATCACAGCCTAACACTACGTATGTGTAGTTAATATTCCTAAAGCATACCTACCTCATAAAATATTTACTTTTGTTCTTATGAAGGTAATCAAAAAGGAATAGTTAAAGATGATTTATCAGTAGAAAAATAGGAAGATAAAGAATGGAATTAAGAAGAAACACGCATTTGTCATAAAATGTTATTCCTTAAAAAGAACAAAAACGACAAGTAACACATTATTGGAAAATGGTTATTAAAGCAAAACCATCGATTCATTTCAGCTGTCGGAGCAAAATAAAATAAATCCAAAATGCAATTTGCAACATCACTGGCTGACATCCAGGTTGTTACACCCCGATGGAAGGTCACTGACAAATGAGCTGAATGGGGGGACAGAATATGGTAAACTCACCACGTTGAAACACGTGACTAGTGGAGTCTCCTGCAGGGTTCTGTACTAAAGTTATTAATTTCAGGTAATACACTAGTTCTTTAATACTAACTTAAAAAAATGTAGTGATTTAGTACTTCTTAGCTCTAAAGTATTTTTTTTTCTTTAACAATTTTGCTAATTAAAGAGGAGTCATCAGCACTAAGAACCCTATACTCAAGTGTGGTTCTGGTCCCAATTTTCACTTTGTGCTTTTAGTGTTTTTTTTTTTTTTTTCTAACTTACCATTTACAGCAGTATAGTAGATTGTATTAGACTCATTTTGCTGACTTTTAAGTTGTCATTTGCTGTAACCAGAAATCCCAGAATCCCCTACAGCTGACATCAGAGCAGGGCTGTGGCAGGGGAGATTCAGTGGCCTTGCAGTGCGTGTCAGGGTTTATTTATTTATTTAGTTATTTATTAGCATTTTGGATTAAGACCTTTGAGCTGAAAGCTCATTTACAAAGGTTCCACGTCAAACAGTGTCCACAAGTACAAACAGAGCAGGATATGGTAAGATAGCTATATACAACATCAGAGTATTACATTTGCTTCAGAAACGCAATAGTTAAAAAAAAAAAAAAAAAAAAAAAAAAAAATGTTTGAGCTACACAAAATAGTAACTATTAAAATAGGGTAATGGGAGGTATAAGGGAGAAGAGAGAATTGCGAGATGGTCGACAGAGGGCATAGGGGTCGAAGAGGAATCAGGAGCATAAGAGGCCGGGGGGGGGGGGCAAGGGGATGGAGAGGAGCAGCCCTAGTAGGCCTTATCAGATAAGAGAAGAACTAGGGGAGGTTAACTGTAACGTTATCAGGACGGAGTGGGCAGGAGTAGGATTTACAGATTGTCTGCAGGAAGGGGTTAATTGTCTGAAACAGAACAAAAAGGGGGGTGAGGTGGGAGGGGCGAATGGGAAAGGTAGGGGAATTAATGAATGGGGGACTAAGGTGAAGTGCTGTGGAAAGAGAGGAAACTTTTATAAGTTTTGATCTTTTGTCTGCCTGTCCTGCTGCCGTAACTAGGCTGCGTACAGTCCCAGAGGACTGTTCTTAGCTCCTGGAGAACAGGAGGACTGGCAAACATCTGATCAGAGCTTCAGCTTGTTGAGTCTCCCACTGCTGCAGCCCAGCTCTGATGTCAGCTGTAGGGGATTGTGGGATTTGTAGTTCTAGAAAATGTCAGCTTACAAATCAGCAAAATTAATCTGATACAATCTACTATGTACTGCAGTAAACAGTGAGTAAAAAAAAAAAAAAAATAACACAAAGTAGCCAGCCCGGTGGCACTGAGGGTTGAGGCACTGACCCCACCTCACACCACACACCCACTCCCAGGTTCAGGAGGCCGAGCTCGCTGTCGGGGGTCAGCGAGAGGAGAGGATTGAGCGTCCATAGGACTGCTGTCCTCTCTCTGGAGAGGGTACGGGGATTGTCCCATGTAGGTAGCGGCACCCAGTGGAGACTAGGTGCACTACAAGACACTGGGGTAGACGTTGGGTGGTAACCCTCTGGATGTGTGCGGGAATGCGCATGTATCCAGCTGGGTAGCACTGCATGACCCACGTCTGAGGGAAAGTAAGGACAAAACCCCTCCCTCCTCTGGTAGGCAAAGATGGGCCCCGTGGCAATGACCCCATGTCCACCACCGGGCGTCAGGACGCTCAATTCCGGATCCCTCCCCCTGTGTCAGCAGCTCATACAATACTATAGAAAGGGCACCAGTAGGAGATGGCGGTCCTTCCCTAGAGGACTCAGACCGGGGGGGGGGGGGTTCGTGCTAGCTGCACAGGGACGAGGGGTGGGTGCCACCAGAGCAACGAGTAGACTTTGCTTTAGGCAGGACGGGCAAGCCGGAGACAGAGTGACCATGCCGAAGAGAGGCCAGAGATAGGGGGTGAAGAAAGAGAGTTTAAAGAACACAAAGTGCCAGCCCAGTGTCGTAGAGGGCAAAGGTGCGAAACACTTCACTCTCCCATTCCATAACCCGAGTTCAGGGTGAGCTCGGGCCACAAGGGGGGTGGTCGGGCAGGGGGTCTGGGAGAGGATTGAGCATCTGTCGGGCAGCTCTCCTCTCTCGAATTGGGGAGATTGGCCTTCCCGGCACTTGACTGCCACCGAGTGGAGGTTCAATAGTAATGTCAGGCAAAATGGGGGGGTTGTTGCTAGGCCAGGTGGGTGGAGCAGGGTCATTGCCGGTTCTGGCATGCATGCGTGACCGTGTTTGCTGAGGCCTCAGAGTATGAAGGGAGGGAGAATGGGCGAAAATGCCTGTGGCCCTCCGTCGTCAGTTAGTATGTGACGACCCTCAGGGTAGCCCCCTGAAGGGCCCGATGTCAGGAGTAGATGGGGACGGGCAGACAAATACCTGTATGAAAAAAAAAACACCACAAAGTGCAAATTGGTATCAGCCCCATATCTGGGTGTGGAGCCATTATTCAAACAACATGAAGTCTTGTTGTATTCTGACTTAAAGCAGTTAGCCCCAGCACTTGAACTGCCCCAGAGAGTAAGGAGTTAAACTCTGTTGAGCTCGAGCTCGGTTTTCAAACCTCTGTCTGGGTACTTCCCAGTGTAACCGTCAGATTCTTTACTCTGCCCAACAGTGAAGTTGCTCTGGAGATCCCTCTGCTCAGTTCGCTAAAAAGTAAAGCGTTCGGTTTTAAACCATTCTATTTGTTATTTTTTTTCGGATTTCCAGCCTTTGTCTACAATACAGGTAGTGTTGTAGATAGGTAGTGATTGTGTTTATTTTGTAAAAGTGTGTGGAAATTACTTTTTTCCTCGGTTTCTTTTCGGTCAGTCAGGTTAGGAACCGACCTTGTATTTCTTCTGTTTTTCCGAGAAACATTTTCTGGGATTAGAGTGGTGTTCCGCTATCTATCTGCTTCTGAAGAACCGGGCCTTTTCTGGTTCTTTTTCAAAACCCGTGACACGGTTTGTAACCGATTTGGTTATTTTATTACCTGGCTTGAAAGCTGCTATAGGGAAATTTAGTAGGTTGGCCATGTCTGACAAACCTCAAACGAAAACTGGTTCCTCTGGGTTTCAGCACTGTACTGAGTGTGGGGAGGCCTTTGCAAAGGCCGACCCCCACCTCATCTGTGTTTATTGTCTGGGGTTTGACGACCTCAAGTCAGACTGCCAAATTTGTAAAAACTTTCCTAAATCCGCTCTAGATAAGAGACTGAGTAGGCTGAAGGAATGGGAGGCCGAGAAGTCCGTAGATCTGGATGGCCAGCCTGGTTCGGTTGCGGCCGAACCTGAGGAGGTGCCTACTGACCTAGGCAGTACCTCCTCAGGAAAAAGGAGAGCTGACCCTGAGGGGCCGGTTCTGTCAAAAAGAAAACATAAGTCCACCGGTTCGGATCCTGTACTGCATCCTCCAACCGTGATTTGGGGCCAGCCAAAGTGATTAGCATTGTTCAATCGCTAGACCGGGTTCCATCCAAACCAGTACCGCCGTTAGGCAGTTCAGCCGTCGGATCCGCTCCTTCGGATTATGATCCAGATGCTTATTATGAGGAGTGGAGGAGATGAAGACTATCCGATGATGACCGGGGGGGGGTCTGGATGTGCCCATTGAACCGGACATCTCCCCAGACAGGCCCTCGGGTGTCTCTCCTCCCAGGCTCTCCGAGTCCCCTTCACACTTTTTGTTTTACAAAAACGTGGCCGAAACCCTTCAGCTTCCCTTGGTTGAAGCTGCAGAGGAGGAAGAAGAGCTTGATTTTGTGGAAATGGACATCCCAGAGTCCAAAAGGCTGCATGTCCCTCTTCATAAGTCTTTCGGGAAACAGATACACACAGTTTTACAAACTCCTAGTTCAGTACCTCCTGTGGACAAGAGAATGGACAGGAGGTATATGTTATCAGGCTTAGCTACGGAGTTCCTTTATAATTATAGCAGCCATGTTGGGGTAGTGCAGGCTGCAGCCTGTGACAGGGCTAACATTCCTTTGGCTTCACACACCACCTGGGTAAGGACTCCAGGAAAGTGGATGCCATGGCCAAAAAACAGTATTTGACATCCTCTTTGGGACTCAGGCAGGCTAATTATATGGCCTACACAGCCAGGCACCAGAAATCCAGATGGGATACGGTTCTGAAACTGGCTAAACAGGCCTCCCCCCAGCTAGCCAGAGAGCTGCAGGAGGTGGCTGCTGATGGAATTGAGACATTGAAAATGCAATTTCATACTGCTGTGGACTCCAGTGATGTGGCATCTAGAGTCATGGCTACATCTGTGTCTCTCAGAAGACGTGCTTGGCTCAGATGTACTAGCCTTTCACAGGATATCCAGACTAAGGCTATGGATTTTCCTGTAGTGGGTAGCTCTCTGTTTGGGGAGCAAACAGAGGCTTATATAAAGAAAATTGATGAATACAGGACCACGTACAGGAGTGCACAGGCCAAGGAAAGGCAAGCCACTCCACAAAAGCAGCAGTCTAGGGGCAGGGGCAGGCCTTTTTACCAAGCCCAGGCCTCCTTTCCCTTCCCACAGAGGGGATTCTTCAGAGGGAGGGGCAGGAGGGGGATGAGCAGGGCTGCTCCTTCCTCCTCCCAGTCTAAGGCTCCTGCCAAGCAGACACCCTGATGTGTCAGCCCAGTTCCCCAATTCCAGTAGGAGGCAGGCTGGCTTACTACTTCCAGGCCTGGAAGTCTGTGATCTCAGACAAATGGATCCTGGAAGTAGTAAGCCAGGTACTGGCCCTCAGCTTCAAAAGTTTCCGAAAAAGAGGGCCAAGTCTTTTCCACCTGCATCAATCTTAGAAACCCTTGCCCTAGAGGCAGAGGTTTCCTCTCTTCTAGCTCTCAGAGCTATAGAGAAGGTTCCTACTCAGCACAAGGGAAAAGGACTGTACTCCAGGTACTTCCTTATCCCAAAGAAAACAGGGGAGTGGTGACCCATCCTAGACCTAAGGTATTTGAACAAACACATTTCAAAGCCCAGATTCAAAATTTATAACTCCGGGAATAATCCTTCCCTCTCTAAGGCCAGGAGATTGGTTAGCATCTCTGGACCTCAAGGATGCCTACTTCCATATCCCTGTCAGGTGCTCCCACAGAAAATACCTTATGTTCGAGTTGCCTTCAGGCCATTACCAATTCAGAGCCATGCCATTCGGCCTAACATCAGCTCCAAGGGTGTTCACAATGTGCCTTGCAGTGGTGGTGGCTTACCTCAGAAGACAGGGTATCAACATCTTCCCATAGCTGGATGACTGGCTCATTATGGGTCAGTTAAGTCAGCTCTGCAAACTACCCAGGACTTACTCAGTTTCCTGGGTTTTCTTCTCAGTCTTCCAAAGTCTGTCCTCGAACCAGTTCAGCATTTCACCTCTATAGGAATAGATTTGGACACTGTACAAGCAAAAGCTTTCCTTTCCCTAGCAAGGGTAAAGGCCCTAGTGGATCTTGCTTCATCTTTTCGACTTCAGGTTTCTCGCCCAGCAAGACCGTTCCTCCAGCTTCTGGGCCACATGGCAGCTTCCACTGCAGTGGTGCAGGGAGCAAGATTCCAGATGAGGGACATTCAGTTTCATCTAAGATCCTTCTGGTCTCAGAAAAAGGATTCTCTTACCAAACTGATTCCAGTGACTCAGACTCTGGTCCAAGCTCTACAGTGGTGGCTGCATCAGGACACCCTCAGACAAGGAGTTCCATTTCTCCCGCAAATTCCTTCAGTGATTCTGACTACGGATGCTTTTCTCCTAGGTTGGGGAGCCCAACTGACAGCCCAAGGGGTCTGGACTCCACAGGAGTCTCTCCTTCACATCAACCTTCTGGAACTCAGGGCAGTGTTCCTGGCCCTTCAGTGCTTCTCAGATTCAGTCAAGGGCAAGGTGGTCCAAGTCAGAACAGACAACACAACCACAATGTGGTATATCGACAAACAGGGAGGCACTCGGTCCTTGGCCTTGTGCATGGAAGCCATGAAACTGTGGTCTCTGGCCTATTCTCTTCAGACTTCCCTAGTAGCAGTTCACCTTCCAGGGAGGGACAATGTACTTGCAGATGCTGTGAGTAGAATATCCCAGGGACATCACGAATGGTCCCTGAATCCTCTCATCATGCAGATCATCTTCTCCAGATGGGGCACTCCAGAGATAGATCTTTTTGCAGCCCCAGACAATCACCAACTCCCTCTTTTCTGTTGCAGACCTCCACTCCTGGGGCCTGTACCCCAGTATGCCCTAATTTTGGATTAGAAGGGCAGGTTCCTCTATGCCTTCCCTCCATTCCCTCTGCTGTTCCGAGTCCTGATCAGGATCAGAACTCAACCTTGCACAGTGATCCTAGTGGCTCCAGACTGGGCCAGGCAGCTTTGGTATCCTCTGCTCCTGTCCCTGGCAGTGTCTCGTCCCCTGTCCCTTCCCAAGAGACACAATATTCTGTCCTCCTCCCAGGGGAGGATCTGGTATCCCGATCTCCAGTCTCTCAATATCAAGGCCTGGCTCTTGAAGAGCTAGAATATGCAGACCTGCATCTTTCTCAGGCAGTCCTGGATATCACGAAGGTTTCCAGGAAACCATCTACTGGAAAGACTTATGATTCGAAATGGGAGAGGTTTACCATTTGTTCTCAGACAGGCATTGTCCCTGATTCTGCAGGCATCTCCACAGCCTTAGATTATCTGGTTCACCTCAATGGTCTAGGCCTTAGGCCTGGAACTCCAAAGGCTCATCTAGCAGCAGTTTCTGCTTTCCTTTCAGCAGGGAAGGGCTCTTCCCTGGCCTCTCATCATGTGTTTAGAAAGTTTTTGAAGGGTCTGGTTCATACAAACCTTCCATTTAGAGAACCGACTCGGAGTTGAAATACTTGACCTGGAAGACTGTGTTCCTGGTAGCCATTACTTCTGCCAGGAGGATTAGTGAATTACAGGCCTTGTCAGTTGAACCTGACTTCATATACTTCCATAGGGATAAAGTGATCCTAAGAACCAATAGGAGGTTCTTACCAAAAGTGGTATCAGATTTTCATCTGAACCAGTCTATGTCTCTTCCTGTGTGTTTCACTGACCACTCCTCTTCAGGTGAAAGAAGGCTACACAGCTTGGATGTTAAAAGTGTTATCAGTGTCAGTGGCTCAGTAGGTAGCACACTCGCCTCTGAGGCCGGGAGATCAGAGGGCTGTGGGTTCAGTTCCCACATCTGGCACTTGGATTAATATCCCAGTACTGACACTGTAGTGCAGCATGAGAGGGGTGCTGCACTTCTGAGGTGCCGTCTTTCGGATGAGACGTTAAACCGAGGTTCCATCTGCCTGGATTGGTGGTAGTTCAGGTGGATGTTAAAGATCCCATGGCACTTACGAAAAGAGTAGGGGTATGTTTATTTAAAAGCAAAATCATATATACAGTAATTAAGTACGAAAAGAAGATACACAAATCTGCAAATTATGAAAACTCAGAGTCCAATTCAGATCCGAAAGATAAAGAAAAAACTAAGGAAAAACTATAATTAATTCAAAAAAAGTTCCAATATCGTTCCCATATATTTCTCTTCAGGATTTTCCTTTCTCCTTCCTTTAGACGATCAAGATGGGTTATTATCTTCTTGAATAAATCCTCCGAAGTAAGATGTTGTTGCTGAAATAAAAACCCACATCTGGTCTGCCACACCCAATACAAGATTACAATTGCTATAATGTTCAGGGTGCTCGGATTACATTCCGACCAAGACCCTGGAAATAAACCAAAAAATAAAGCTCTTTGATCCCATTGACACCAAATTTTATCCCAAAGTGACGTTCCACAAAACCAAAACGTGAAATAAAAGGGCAGGAAAATATAGATGAGTCATTGTTTCGTGAGTTCTGTACATGAGTCTCAAAACAATATCTATCCATTACCTGCTTATGCATTTGATTCCCACGCACATTAATTTTACCGTGTGCACCCAACCATGCAATATCCCACATTGTCACGGGAATACGGGAATCCATAAGACGTTTACCAATCTGTGTCTGTTCTATGGGTGTAAAACCTGGAAATACATCTACCTTAAAATGGGATTCTACTATTTCTGTATACAATTGTTTTCGAGATAATTCTTTAATCATAGTAACTGAAATATTCCATGTTTTTAACATGTCGAACACTATTCCCCAATCTGTCGATAAAACATATTTTCTTCTATTTTTGTGTAAAAATTTACCAATACTCCATTCTTGAAAAATCCCTTTAAGTGATATATGTACCAAAGGAATCCAAGGTTGGATAGAATCGTTAACCAAAGGTTTTAAATTAGTTGAAAAGAAAAGAGAATAAAAAAACACAATCGGGTGAATCATGGAGACCCTCCTTGCCAGTAGGTTTGTAATAGAACATTCCTGCCTAATCGGATTGAGACGGCTTCCCAGAAACAAGAAAAGAGATTTAAGAGAGGTACAAAAAGCATTTGGTAGCGGAAAGATATGTGCTACATGTAAAAATAAAGGCAGTAGACATGTTTTAATCAAAAAAATACGTTTCTTCTTCCCCAAAAACCACTTATGCCATTTACTTACTTTCTCCCTACTCTTGTTCAAAACTATCTCCCAATTATATTTTGCTGTCTGGGACTCCAAAATAAACTCCCAACAACTTATGCGGAGAATCTACTAACTTAATTCCCCTAATTGAAGACACATTATCTACAGAAGAGGCCAAATTAAAACACACACTTTTCTGTAGATTTAAACTCGATCCAATAACTGATAGAAAAACCGGTAATATGTCACTTAATAAACAACCCTCAGTAATATTAGGTACTAAAACACAAAGATCGTCTGCATAACAAATTACTTTAGAATAAATACCAGAAAGACCTGAAAATCCAGGAGATTTATGGAGTAACTGAATAATAGGGTCCAAAGCTATAACAAACAATAAGGGACTTAAAGGACAACCTTGTCGTACTCCTCTCATATATATAACAAGGGATCCAAGTCTTCCGTTAATATACGGCCTAACATAGGCTAAAGAATAACATAAAATAATCCAATTTATAAAAATCTGTGGAAATCCATAATTTTGAGGGTTAACCAAATAAATTCTTGGAAAATACTATCAAAGGCCTTAGACAGATCAAATTAAACAAATAACCTTGTAAAGTCCCTTGTAGACCTTGAGAAAATAATTCTCTTATTAGTAATAAAGCATCATGGATGGATCTACCGGAAATTGAACAATATTGGAATGGTGAAAGCAAAGAGGGCAAATATTTTGAAATCCTATTCCCTAACAACTTAGCAAAAATTTTGTAGTCTGTATTCAACAATGTGATTGGTCTCCAATTCTTCAAATCTTTTTTATCACCTTTTTTGTACAGAAACAACATTAATCCTTCGTATATCTGATCTGTCAAACGATCTTCCTGTAGAAAGCCATTAAATACAGCTACTAATTGATGTGGTATAAGTTTCCATAAAGATTTATAAATTTCTGCCGATAAACCGTCAGAGCCAGGAGCCACCCTATCCCTAAGACCTAAAATAATGTATTTTACCTCTTCAAAAGAAAAAAGCTTTATAAGCTCTCTTTTTTGTGATGCCGTTAAGGTAGGTACATTCAATATTTGTAATAAAAGCGTCATATCTGTTGAAACAACAGCTGGGGTTTCAAATGTATGTTTTATAAATTTTGTGACACATTCCATAATTTTTCCTTGCCCTTTAACAATTTGACCTTGATCGTCCAACAGTTGATATGTTTGTTTGCCACAGAATTTTTCATTAGTAACATCAAGGGGGTTGAATTGACTCTGAGTCCCAGTAGTTTTAAATTTCTGTTCAAAAAGTATGGATTTTTGTCTGTTGTACTGTACTTTAGTTAAAGCATTTTTAACTTCATTTATACGAGCAGAACGGTCAGAGCCATATAAGTGAGATTCTGTAAATAATGCTAATAGTTCTGCTCGTAAAAGTTTAGAGGTATGATGTCTTTCATCAGCTAAAAATCTGGTGTAAGATTTGAAATACGATATCACATATAATTTAGTATCACTCCACCAGTCTATTATGGAATCATATATGGCAACTACTGTAATACGGTCCATAATTAATTCTGTAAACCCATGAATAAATTCAGGAATTAACAAGGATGAGTTAACTCTCCATACCCCAGGGCCTTGTGATAAAACGTCCTCTAATTGGATTTGTATCCCTATTAAATGATGATCTGAAGTTGCCATTGGTACTGTGATACCTTTTACTATCCCAGTAGTTTGTGAACAAAACCAGAAATCAATTCTCGAGTTTAATTTTCCTTTTGTAAAGGTAGGCCGAAGGGACTGGTCTAAAACATCCACTAAATTCAGTTCTGTGATAAGATTGCGTAAAGCATGAGTGTCACAATAGATTTTCTTATCAGAGGGGATTTCCAAACTTGTATTGAAATCTCCACCCCATAAAATGATTCGATTTGTACATAAAAAAGGTTTAATTTGACGCAAAAGCTGAACTCTGGCAGCTTTTTGTTGTGGTGCATAAATATTTATGAGTCTATAGGCAACTTATACCATATAAGGTCCAATAAAAAACTCTGCCAGGTACTAAGTCCACAATCTTTTGTAAAATAAAGTTAGATGAACTAAAACAAAAACCAACACCAGAACAAAGGTCCTGTCCTAATGACCAATATGAAGGTCCTAAGCCCCATTCCCTTGAGGCCATTGTTGCTTCTCCTGTTGTATATAGTCTAATATCCTGTAGAAAATAAACATCATAGGCCAAGCTACGTAATGCTGAAAAAGTCGCTGTTCGCTTATACTTTGAACGAATACTATTTACATTAAAACTAGCTAGACGTATAGCAGACATAATCAAAAGAACAAAAAAGAACCCTTGTATGAATAACCACCTCATTTATTTTTCTTCAATCTAGTAGACTTCTTTTTTAAAGTAATCCCAGAACTGTCAGTTGTAGGTAATAATGTGGAGGCTGTCATGGGAGGAGTAGTAAGAAACAGATTCCCTAACTCTTCCTCCTCCTCCTCCATAGCCTCACCCCAACTTTGTAAGGGTTCATAAGGGTTGGATACCGGGATAGAAGGTATAGGTACAGTGTCTACATGTTTAGTGGAGCGAGTCGTCGAGCAACTGGTGGGGTTTGAGTTTCCTCAGCTCCACCTCCCCTTAGAAGTAAGAGATAGAGTTTGTTCATAAGCCTGGACTGAATCACTGGGAAAACTAGTTAACCCTCCAATGGAAAGTTTTCTATTTCTTTGAAGTGTCAGGAGGGTTAAGGGATTTAAGAGGCGTGGGGGCTCAGGAGTTTTGGGGGGTCAGGAGATTTGAGGGGTCTGGGAATTCAGGGTATCTGGGACAGATATTTGCTCAGTAGTTTTAGGAACTGGTAAACTTTCAGTGGGGTAGGAAAAGAAAGAGGCTTTTCTTCATTTTTAACAAGTTGTACTGAAACTTGGGGGGGGGGGGGTCTCAATAGCAGAGGATTTAGCTATATAAGCATCATGTTCTGCATAGTCCGATGTATTATGAGCCGCCCACGGACAGGCTATAAACACATGTGAAGCATCGCCACATAAATTGCAAGTGGGAGGGACTTTACAAGCCAACACAGTATGACCTAGCATACCACATGAAGTACATTTCAATTTGTCACAGTCGGAACTTAAATGAGACAATGAGCCACATCTATAACATGATCGTGGTTGCCCTGGATAAAATAGTATACCACGATCTCGACCCAGGTAAAAGCAATTAGGAAGATGTTGGATTCCAGACTCAGTTATTTTAAGTTGCACAGTAAACTTCCACCCTCCCGTCCAAAACCCATTATCATCAATTAAAGCATGTGGAGTACCATTAACTGTGCAACGTTGCTCTAACCAGTATAAAATATCCAAAACATTTACACCTTCATTTCTAAAAAGGACAGTAATAACTTTTGCAGTTGGTCTAGTAATGGGAATTACTACAAAATGCTTCCAAACAGGGTCAATCACTGCATTATAATAAGCAGACCAGAATTTATCTAATAATGCAGCAGTACTAAAAGAAACATCAAAATTAGAATCCCCTGAAGAATGTATTAAAGCATACACTTCTGAAGGTCTAATCCCTAAAGATTTAATTATTAATGTTTTTCCCACAAAGTTCCGGTCAGGAGGGAGATCCATATCCCCTTTATAATGTATCCGTGCCACAAATCTTTTTCTCATTGGGACATCTGTCGGTTTAAAAAGGGATGCATAACTAACTGGCTTAACTGCAGGAAGAGTATCTGCAGAGTCATTCAAAGTACTAGCAGTAGTCACTTCCACTTGCGGGTACTGACCTTTCATCTGCGTTGTCAACACAGTAGCCTGAACCGGGTTCGTAATGCTTTCTAATTCTGCAGTGGTCTGGGGTAAAAAGTTAGATTCTGCCAATGGCTCGGTTGGTCCCCTATGCCTAGATTCAGAGGCTAGAGGCGGAAATGACGCAATATTTCGGTCCATCACAGAAAGATGTTCCTCTGCTGTACTCAGTGCGTCTAAACGGTCCTTCTGCTTTTCCGGTCCTCTCCCAGGTAAAGGAAAGTTAGGATCTGGAATCCACGCTGTCAGTTTTAATCCACCCTGCTTTTTCCAGCGCCTTCTCCGGAGACCAAGTAGAAAACAGGCTGAGAAGGAAAGGAGTCTTCCACAAATTACCTGTCTGTCACACTCGCGTTGTTTCCATCGGGTCCATAAAGCTTGAACATTGCTTTTTACAGTGCCAGAAAAGGTTACTTGACCATTCTCCTGTCGTTTTCTTTTTTTCTCCTCCTCAATTGCTAAAATTTGGTCTCCATCTGACTCTCCTTGACTTTCTTCAGTTATGACTTGAAACATCTCCACCTCAGGTAATTCAGTACTTGTTTGTCTTATACCATTAGAGACTGTTGAAGCCTCCTCAAGGATTTTGTCTGACTCTTGCAGTCCGTCGTCCATCACCTCTGTTCTCTCCATTGGCTGAGGCATACTGAAGCTGGTTCAGATGTCTCATGGGAAGGGTCCCCCACCCATCAGAGTAGGGGAATTTCCCCGGTGTCCTGGCCAAATTTCCCTTATTCACTAAAAATACCACCAACAGCTTAATCTGGTTCAAGGTCAGTTGGCATTCATCTGTATCCCCCTCCCCCGGGTCGTGCCTGAAAATAGGCAGGATTTGTCTAGTGCACTTACCCGGTCAACAAAAACTAAATAAAAATAAATAAATAAATAAAAGAGCTCTTAGCTATTACATAGAGCACACTAAAGCTCATAGGAATGACCGTCTTCAGTTGTTTCTCACCTATGGTGAGGTGGGGAAAGGTAGGCCTGCCACTAAAAGAATCATCGCCAGGTGGATTGTCTCTTGCATACAATTCTTCTATGATAAATTTGGTAAAGCACCCTCTCAGGCCTGAGGGCTCACTCGACTAGGAGTACAGCTGCTACTCTGGCAGCAGCCAGAGATATACCCTTGTTAGAGATCTGTAAAGCAGCCACCTGGAAAACAGTACATACATTCACCAAGCATTACTCCTTGGATATCCAGGCTAGGAGTGATGCTAGGTTTGGCACAGCAGTACTGCAGAGCTTGTTTCCAAAGTAGGTTCTGCATTCCCTTCTCCATAGGGAACTGCTTGGTAGTCTGCAATAGTCAGAATACAGCAAGGCTTCATGTTGTTTGAAGAAAAAATTACTCTCCATAGTAATGTTGTTTCTTCTAATGGAGTCTTGCTGTATTCTGACCCCTCCCCCCGCCTCCCCTCTCAGAACCTAGTTTTTGGGAAGTGGACTGGCAGGTACAGTGTTGGACCTCGGGTGGGTTAATTATTAATTCTGTTTGTGTTATAAATCTGTTTAGTGTTTTCACTACCTTTTTCTTCTTGGGTTCTCGACTTGAGTCTTCTGGGCCCAGATTGTTGCCTTTTGGCTTATATTAAAACAATTTCCACACACACACATATATATTATATCTAGACTCAGCTAGTTAGTTGCTCGTAAGAGTCTGACGGTTACACTGGGAAGTAACACAGACAGAGTTTGAAAATCAAGCTCAACGTTCTATACTCCTGCATAGAGTTCAACTCCTTACTCTCCAGGGCAGTTCAAGTGCTGTGGCTAACTGTTTTAAGTCAGAATACAACAAGACTCCATTAGAAGAAACAACATTACCATGGTGAGTAATTTTTTGTGTGCCGACTGCTCCCCTTTAATATTTAGTACCTGGCAGTATATATAAGGTGTGATCTGTGGAACAGTACCCTGCCTGACATAGCCAGTTCAATTTTTTTATTTACTATACTCTTCAAACAACATGAAGTCTTGCTGTATTCTGACAATTGCAGTTAGCTCCAGCCTTTGAACTGCCCCGGAGAGTATAGGGTTACATTTCTATGCAGGGCATAGAACATTGAGCTCGAGCTCATGAAGACCCTATCTGCAGTACTTTGAATCCAAACTGTCAGATTCTTTACTCCGCTTCACTGAACAGTCGCTCCGGAGATTTCTCCTTTGCTCGGTTCAAAGACTTGGTTAAAGTGTCTGTTAAAGTTTCGGTTTTCCAAATTATTTTACCACGATTTGATTCACTCTGTCTGCGGTACAATAAGTATTTAAATAGTGTTTTTGAATTGTGGAAATTGTAAAAGTCCCAATCGGTTCGGCTGAACCGATCCTTTAGGTCTTTGATTTAGTCATTTTAGTGTGTGGTTACCGGTTCTTATCGGTTTAAAAAAAACAAACAAACGTGTTTTTAGCGTTTTTTTCAAACACCAGTAACACGGTTAGAAACCAATAAGAGAGTCTTGCCTGGCGGTTGCTGAAAAAAGGGTAAGTTTGGTTAGGTTGGCCATGTCTGGGAAACCCAAGAAAAAATGGGCCCACTGGGTTTCAACACTGCAGTGAGTGTGGGGAGGTCTTTGCTAAGGCCGATCCCCACACCACCTGTGTTTACTGTCTGGGGTTTGACCACCTCGATTCAGACTGCCAAATATGTAAGAATTTTCCCAAGTCTACCCTGGATAAGAGATTAGGTAGACTTAGGGAGAAGGAGGCCGAGAAATCTGCTAACCCGGAAGGCCAGCCTGGTTCGGTTACCACCGAACCAGAAGGAGTGCCCTCTGACCAGGGCGATACTTCTTCGGGCAAGAGGAGAGCTGATCCTGAGGGGTCAGTTCCTACAAAAAGGAAAAGAAAGGAAAAATCTGCCGGTTCAGATCCAGAACTCCATGTTCCGACCACGGAAGAAATTGCCGAGCGATTTGGATTGTGGAATCGCTTCATCCGGTTCCGACAGATCCAGTCCCGGTTGGTAGGGGTTCGGTTTGGTCGGTTCCTCTGGTTCAGGATTTTGCCCCTGAAGATTTTTATGAACCAGATTTTGAGGAGAGGGGCTGTGAACAATGTGAGGATTATGATGATGAGTGCTTGGAAAGTCTGGATGTGCCTATAGAACTGGACATCTCCCCAGACAGACCTTCCGGTGTTTCCCCTCCTAGGCTCTCTGAGTCCCTTCCCCACTTTCTGTTTTACAGGAAAGTGGCAGAAACCCTCCAGCTTCCTATAGAGGAGGCTGTGCAGGACCAAGAAGAGCCTGACTTCATTGAAAGGATGGATATCCCAGAGTCTAAGAGACTGTCTATTCCCCTTCATAAGTCTTTTGGGAAGCAGACTCAAAACATTCTAAAGTCTCCTAACTCTATACCTCCTATGGACAAGCGGTATACTCTGTCAGGCTCGGATACGGAGTTTCTTTACCAGCAATGCAGCCATGTTGGGGTAGTGCAGGCTGCAGCCTGTGACAGGGCAGGCATTCCCTTGGCTCCCCCCCCCCAGATAAAGACTCCAGGAAGTTGGATGCCATGGCAAAGAAACAGTACATGGCATCCTCTTTGGGACTCAGGCAGGCTAATTATATGGCCTGTACAGCCAGGTATCAGAAGTCCAGACTGTTATGAAAAACTGGGTAGAACTCCACCCTCAGGCCTGAGGGCTCACTCTGCTAGAGGTACAGCTGCTTCCCTGGCTGCTGCCAGGGATATTCCTATCTTAGAAATTTGTCAAGCAGCCACCTGGAAAACAGTCCATACATTCACCAAGCATTACTCTCTGGATATCCAGGCTAGGAGTGATGCTCGGTTTGGCACAGCAGTACTTCAGAGCCTATTTCCAAAGTAGGTTCTGTCCCTCCTCCATGGAGGTACTGCTTGGTAGTCTGCAATAGTCAGAATACAGCAAGACTTCATGTTGTTTGAAGAAAAAAATTACTCTCCGTAGTAATGTTGTTTCTTCTAATGGAGTCTTGCTGTATTCTGACTCCACCCCCCCACCTCCCCTCTCAGAACCTGGTTTTTGGGATGTGGGTGGGCAGGAGCAGTGTTGGCACCCTAGGGTCCCTTTTGCCCTCCCTTTACTTTGGGTGTGTGTTGTGTTTTGTTATTTGGGTTTCCTGACTTGAGTCTTTGCTTTGAAACCAAAAAAACCCTTTTTAATAAATTTAGTTGCCAGTTGGCTAGTGTGAGTTTTACAGTTTCCACACAGAACTTCTAGTGAGTATTGCTCGTAAAGATCTGACGGTTGGAGTTTAAACAGCAGCAGACAGGGGCTTCAACCAAGCTCACGCTGAACGTTCCATGCTGGCCATGGAAAGTTAACTCGTTGTTCTCTGGGGCAGTTGAAAGGCAGGACCTAACTACAATAGTCCGAATACAGCAAGACTCCATTAGAAGAAACAGCATTACTAAGGTGAGTAATTTTTTCTTCTATTCCTCCTCCTGCATCATCAGGCCTGTGACCTCACTGTCTGTGACATCACAACAGACCAAGAAGAGCTTATCACCTGCTGCTGGATAGGTCATCATCTCTGATGTCACAGTAAGTGAGGTCACAATGCTGATAAGGTATGAAGAGGAAGAGAACTAGATATGTCAGCCTCCAGGTAAAGTACTGCTCCTTTAATCACAGTTAACACTATCAGGTAGAAAAGACCTAGCAGGGTGGGAAGTATTGGTGGATACCTGCCTGGCCAGGAGTGTGATGAGGCCCAGTGCTGCAAGCAGAGGACTTATAGCCCCTGAAAATGTGAATATCCACCAGTACTTGAAGGATCTTGCTGCGGTTAGAAAATAGGCGAACAATTAAAAAAAAAAAATCTCTAAAAGATAAAAAAAAAAAATCAAAAATACAGTAAAATATTGCTTAGAAAATGCCTCCACAGATGGTTTATACCTGTCAGTCATTTGTCTTTCTATACATGCAGTAGAATTTTGCTTACTATGGAACATAATTCAATATTCTGCAGTATATTCCTCTAATAGAATGCTCACTTTCCCACCCCACCGAGCATGGAATGCATGAACTCAAAATTCTGCAAAATTCCACTGGCATAAACACACACAGTCCTCATACAGAGCCAGAGGCTCAGTTTTATCTGGGGAAGGGTTAGCAGCAGGTGTTCTGTCAAGCTGATTAGGTTATGAGGGGGATTTGTCATGGTTATCAAAGAAATGCCAAAAATAAAAAATCTGAATAGTGATTTTTTTTGTTTCTGTTTACGTGTACGAGAACGGGACCATAAGTAGATTTTTTTTTTTTTAATTTAAAGGAGAACTGCCTTGAACCTGTAAGTAATTTTTCCTAATAGAAGCTGTTTTTATGTACTGGTTAAAATGTTATCGTTTCATTTATACAGGCCTTTTAGTAACCCCTGTGTACGTTTCATATTTACAATCTGGTGTTCAGTACCAGTTTAGAATTGCATGATGTAGTTTATGTCCCTCTCAGTTACAGAGTTCTGTGGTAGTACGTGGATGCACTGTGCCAACAAAAGAAGACCAAAACAGGGACATAAAGTACATACAGTTCTAAAACGGTTCTTGCCAGCAGCATGTAAATCAGAGACACACAGTAGGATAACTACAACAATAACAGAATTTAATCCAGTAATAAAAAAAAAAAAAAAACAGCTTTTACCAGGGAAGGATGGTATATAGATTCAGTGCAGTTCTCTTTTTAAGGTAGTTTTCTTTTTAGCGCCTGGTTGAAGGTTTTTATATGAGTAAAGGTGGCAGCCACACTTGTGATGGAAATAGAGAGTGACGTAGCTCCTGAATTCTGTATGTTATTTGCCTAAATTCCAGCTCCGAATGTTGGACCTTTTTCTTTATAGGGGCTTACTGGCATAAAAACATATACAAATAGAATGGCAACAGCCAATCAGAATACAGTATTTGACTTGCCCATTTTCTAGAGAGTAATAATGGTCTACTTCTGTAAATTAGTAATTTTTTTCCGCCTGCTATTGTTGGCGCTGCTGGCTCTTCAGTGTCCCTGTACAAGTTACTAGTCAAACCCTATCTTTTATTTTACAATTTTTGGCCAGGAAAGATGCACTGAGCCAAGGCTTGTTCCCAGGTGCATCCTGGGAGCACAGGGAAATTAAGTGACTTGCTTGTGTTCACATGTAGTATGCAGGTTGTGGCTGTGGGATTCAAACCCAGATCTTATCTGTGTCAATCTTCACCATTCATCACATATGGATATTGGCCGGAGGTCAGGACCCAGCAGGAGCTTTTTTTTTTTTTTTTAAGGGGTGGCGGAGCCAACACACCGTAGCGCCGCCCTCGGGGCTGATGCACTGCGTGGCGCTCGAGGGTTGGCCGTTAGGCTGTGTCGGATCTGGCCTGCTCACCAGTTCTTCGCCCGCCGAGGTCGCCTGGAAGCTTCTGTCAAGAATTTTAGGCCTTCAGACTTTCGAGATCGACGTTTTCAGTTCGTTGGTTGCCTGCCGGTTCTGCCTCCACTCGACGTCGCCCGGTAAGATCTTTCCTTTTTATTTGAATTCTGCGACGTCGAGTCTGTTTTGGTGTTTTTTTTCTCTGCAGGTCATGTCTCGGTCGGAGGGCAAAAAGTCTTTGAAGATGGGTCGGCCCCCCCATGCGTCGGTGCCCGTGCGACCGAGGTTTTCCGTCACCGACCAGCACGACCGGTGTCTTGGCCCGCTTCACGACATGGACTCATGCGACGCCTGCTTCTCCATGGACATCGGGTCCTCGAACAGCCAGCGTTGAAAGTGGGGCTGAGCTCTGCCGACTTCCGGGGTAGGTTCGCACTACGTCGAGCCCAAGCGCGCTCTCGGCCCTCCTCCGGTCCCCTCCCGGTTCTATACGGACCGAGAGGAGGAGCCTCGGCTACTGTAGCCTGGCCATCGCCGAGCTCCTTCAGCGGCGCAGGAGGCCCGTCCTGCTTCCTCCGGGGAGTGGGCGGGGCGCCCTGCCAGCAATCACCTTCGGGTCGCTCTCGATGCATCCCACACTTCCGGAAGACCCAGGTCGGCGCCGTCCTCGTCACGTCGGTCGGCACCATTCGCGGCGCCGTAGGCCCTGTCGGCGCTATTAGCATGCGCCCGGCGCGCATTCGCGGTGCTGTGGGACGGATCAGCGTCCTCCTTTGCCATGTCTTCCGGCGCCGAGGTTGAACATGGCGCCATGCCTTCACGGCTCTGCGCCATAGGCCTTCGACTCCGTCTGTCGGTGCTGTCCTCTGCGCCATCCACACTCTTGGCGCCATTCACGGCGCCGAGGGGCCAGTCGGTGCCGTGTTCGGCGCTGGGTCTGCCTTCGGGCCGTCGGCGCCGCTTTGGTCCTCGGTGCCACTTGCAGCGCCATGGGGCCCGGCGGTGTCGTCGGCACCGAGGATGCTGCTGGGGCTGCTGTCGGCGCTGCCTCGTCCCTGGTACTGCCCCCGGTACTGGTGGATTTGACAGCGCTGTGTCTGGCCCTGGCTCCGGACCTTTGGCTTGAGTTGCCCCAGTGCCTCCTGCGGGTCCCGCTCGCGGGCTTGCGGAGGGCACGGGCGCCGACTCTGCCACAACTCTGGCTACCGGGCCCGGTGGCAAGGTTGGTTCTGCCCACCCTCCTCCGGTTTGGCTCAGAGCTTCAGACTCTACCTCTTCGGAGTCGGAGTCGAGCTCGGAGTCGGACGAGCAGTCACGCCCCTCGGGGTTGGCTGCGGAGGAGGGCAGCATTGTGGTCTCGTCGACAAGTCTGAGCCAGCCCCCTACTGAGGAGAGTCAGGTGGCCCCCGAGACTGGGGTCAGTGGTGCTGATCAGCAGGCAGTGGTGCGAGCCACCATGGCTCTGCAACCTGGTCTTGGGGGTTTCACCGACCCTCGGTGGTGGTACCCCTCCAGTGGTGTGTCTTGATCGCCAACTACGGGGCCCATCGAGAAGCCTACAGGAGGGAGGGCTGTTCCTGGGTCTCCCCTTGAGGGGGCTGCCCAGAGATGCCAGATACCTAGACTGGCCCCCTCGGGAGGAGGACTCTCTCAGACTCCGAGGGGTCGAGGGTGTGGGGTCGGTGCGTCGGCCCTTCTCTGAGGTCCACTCTGGCCCTGGGCGGGCCGTGGTCCGGTTCCACCCTTCCCCTCGGGGTTCCTTGAGAGTCCACGTTCCTTTGAGGGCGGGGACCCGTCCTTCTGGACCTTTACAGCCCGAGTGCGCCTCACTGGGGGGATTCTTCTAGGCGCAGCCAGGCAGTACCAGCGGTGGTTGTACAGCTGTCGGCTGTGGAAGTCTTCTGGGCACCCTCCTCGGGTGCTACGGTCTGCTCCCTAGCCCGGCCGGTCAGCCGTCTTCTTTTCTCGGCTCTGCCTATCCCTCTGCCACATTCTCCTGCGCTCCCAGGCATTCTTGGTCCTAGCTGCCCTCTCACCTGGGAGCAGTTCAGGCAGTGGCTGCCCGGTTCCTATGCTTATGTTAGGGCTATGGACAGCAGGTTTTCAACCTCCCCTGTGCAGCCACCCTCGGAACATATGGTGACCTCCAGCTCCTCATCCCCTCTTCTGGAGAGGAACCTTCTGTCCACATCTTCTGGCTGCTGATCTCTCGAGTATCAGCGTTTCCTAAATGAGGATGTTGGAGGACTTGCACCTTTCACCCTCTACTGTCAGCAATCTGAGCATGTGGCTGCGCCTTTCTAAGCGTTATGGCGAGAGCCACCTTGTGGTGCCGCCCTGGCCTGCTCCCTTTCGGGAGGCGTCCTTGTGTTTCTGGCAGAGGCCCTTCTCCGGACTTCCTGCCCCAAGGGACCTCAGCCAGAGGTATTGCGCTCCCCTGGAGTCTCCAGGTTCCATGCCTCATCCGCAGTCTGGCTTGATGTATCTGGACACTCCTGATGGGCTTTGCGCCCTCCACCGTGGCCGGCCCCCAGATCAAGATTCCTCGGATTTTGATTTTTGGGGGAGGAGGACCTTCTACCAGCACGGTTGCTCCTATTTTCTGCTCACCAGGCCACTATGCAGCCTACAACAGGTTCTTGTGGTCCGAGCTAGGTCAGATCCTAGCCTCGTTGCCTGACTCGGAGCAAACCAGACAAGCCATCACGCTCTCTGCACGTGGCCTGGAGCTAGCAAGGCACCAAGCGAGGGCATGTTATGACGCCAACGAGGTAGCTACCAGGGTCGTAGGGACAGCGATCTGCACTAGGAGATCGGCATGGCTACGTCTTTCCCAGTTGTCACCCTTGGCCCGGTGTAGGGTGATTTGCTCCGCCCACCAGGGAACCTACCTTTTCTCCCGTAGAGCGAGACGGCGCTTGTCAGGGCAGCCTCCTTCCCCCTCCGGTGGGACCCCGTCTCTCTCTCCCTACTCTCGGGCCTCCCCAGGCCCTGAAGGTTCCCCACCTTAGTGTGTCACCCACTGAGGGCTAAGGGACCCTGTTCCTTAGGGTGTAATGAAACAACCCCCTTCGGGGGGGCTTGGTACTCACCCATATGTGATGAATGGTGAAGATTGACACAGATAAAGATATGAAAATTACGTACATAGCGTGAATTCTGATCTTTCTGTATCTTCACCATTCATCTAATCCTACCATCCCCTGGGCCTCAGTCTCTGGGTCCCCCTCCTCTCTGTGGTCCCCTCTCCTCTTTAGGAGGCGGGGTAAGTAAGAGACACCGAAGTATTCTCCTATGAAGGGTAGACAGCTGGCACTCCTTCTCTACTGCATGTCTCCACACCGATGGGGTGGGAGTTGGTGGTTGCCCTCCTCCTGTTCTCCTTCTGGTTTCCATCCAACTATTTCAAAAACAAAAAAAAAAACCTGTTTTCACCAAACATTTTTCCTGAGAGAGTACTAAATCCCTGTACCCTGTCCTTCCTCCAGAATAGCCAACTCTGCTTCTGGGGTATTTGCCAGTTATTCAAACAACATGAAGTCTTGCTATATTATGACAATTGCAGTATGACCGCAGGTTAGAACTGCTCTGGAGGTGAAATAGTTCACTTTCCATGCAGGCATGGAACTTAGAGCTCGAGCTCGGTTGAAAACTCTGTTGTTCTTCAAACACAAACTGACAGATTCTTTACTCCGCCTCACTGAACAGTCGCTCCGGAGATTTCTCCTTCTGCTCGGTTCATTTTGTCAGTTTAAAAGTATTATTTTCTCGGTTTTCAATCGAAATTAAACCGCAACCGGTCGGTTCAAGCTCTTTCTGTGGTAATGTAAGTAATAGATAGGTTTTACATTTACTTTTTCTGTGTGGAACTTGTAATTCATTATCGGTTCGGTTTGAACCAATCAGATTGTATTTAAATCTTCTAGTCCTTTTTTAGAGTGCGGTTCCCGGTTCTAAAAAAAACGGATTTCATTACGTTTTTTCCGCGACCCGTGACCGGTTAGGAACCGATAAAAGTGTCTTGCTGGCGGATTGCCATAAACGAGCAAGTTGGTTAGGCTGGCATTATGTCTGAGAAACCCAAGAAAAACCGGACCCACTGGGTTTCAACACTGTAGTGTTTGTGGGAAGCTTTTGCTAAGGCTGACCCACACACCACATATTGTCTGTTGTCTGGGGTTTGACCACCTCAGTTCAGACTGCCAGATTTGTCAGAATTTCCCTGCTGCCACCATAGATAAGAGGTTGGTAGGCTCAGGGAAAGGGAGAGCAAAAAGTCCAGCTGACCGGATGGCCAGCCGGTTCGGTACCAACCGAACGGAGGAATCTCCTCTGACCAGGGCGATACTTCACCAGAGCAAGAAGAGCCAGTTCTGAGGCGGTTCAGCAAAAGGACTAGAAAGTCAGCTAGCGTGAGGCCAAAGTTCTCTCCCAACTGCTGAAGAAATAGCTAAAAGCAATTCAAATTGTCAGTCTCTCTCCGGTTCCGACCGAACCGACACCTTCAGGGAGGCATTACGGTTCGGCGGTTCACGATTCAAGATTATGATTTTGAGATTTTATGAACGGAGGAAGAGAATATGAGGAAAGTGATTATGGTTTTGAAGATCTGGATGTGCCCATTGAACCGGACATCTCTCCAGATAGACCCATAGGGGTTTCTCCTCAAGGCTTTCTGAGTCCTTCTCATTTCATGTTTTATAAAAAGTTGATGAAACTCTCCAGCTCCCTGTTGAGGAAGCTGTTGATGACCAAGAGGAGTCGGACTATGTAGAAATGATGGATATTCCAGAGTCTAGAGACTGTCTATTCCTTTGCATAAATCTTTTGGAAACAGACAGTAAAGTTTTAAAACTCCTCACCTATACCTCCTGTGGATAAAAGGTTGGACAAGAGGTATACCTTATCGAGCTCGACACAGATTTCCTCACTCAACAATGCAGCCATGTGGGGTAGTGCGAGGCTGCAGCCTGTGACAAGACTAATATTCCTAGCTACACCCCTGAGAAGGACTCTGGGAAGATTGATGCTATGCGAAGAAACAGTACATGGCAGCATCTTTGGGACTCAGACAAGCAAATTATATGGCTTATGCTGCTAGGACCAGAAATCCAGATGGGATACTGTACTGGCCCTAGCAAAACAAGTCCCTGACCAGCTTGCCAGGAGCTGGAACAGGTGGCTATGGATGGTATTGAGGCATCTAGGTGCAGTTTCATGCTGCAGTGGACTCTAATGATGTTTCATCAAAGTCATGGCTACATATGACGCCACTGCAGGATGGCTTGGCTCAGATGTACTACCCTGTCTCAGGATACCCAGTCTAAGGCCATGGATTTTCCTGTTGTGGGAAATTCTCTATTTGGGGACAAACAGAGAATTACATGAAGAAAATGGATGAATATGGGACCACCTATGAAGTGCACAGGCCAAGGAAAGGCAGGCCACTCCTCAAAGCAGCTTCCTAGAGGCAGGGGCAGGCCTTTTCATAGAGCCTTTTTACCAAGCCAAGCTTCCTCCTCTGCCTATGCTCAGAGGGGTTCTTTGAGAGGAGGCAGGCGAGGTGCAAGCAGGTCTGCTTCCACCCTCAGCCAAAGCCCCTGCCAAGCAGGCACCCTGATGGGATTGCCAGGGGCGATTCTTCTCTACCTGTAGGAGGCAGGCTGGCTTACTTTGTCCAGGACTGGAAGTCTTTAACATCAGACAGAGTGGGTCCTGGAAGTAGTAAGCCAGGGACTGGTTCTCAGCTTCAAAAATTTCCAAAGCTGAGAACCAGATCTTTTCACCTGCAACTCCATCAGAGGCACTCGCCTAGAGGCAGAGGTCTCTACCCTCCTGGCTCTCAGAGCTGTGGAAAAAGTTCCTCCCCTACACCCAGGGCAAGGTTTGTACTCCAGGTACTTCTTACCCCCAAAAAAGACAGGAGAATGGCGGCCCATCCTAGATCTCAGATATTTAAACAAGCACCTTTTAAAGCCAAAGTTCAAAATGGTGACTCTGGGAATTATCCTACCCTCTCTAAGGCCAGGGGACTGGCTAGCTTCCCTGGACCTCAAGGATGCCTCTCCCATATTCCCATCAGAAGCTCTCATCGAAAGTACCTCAGGTTCGAGCTGCCCTCAGGCCACTACCAGTTCATAGCAATGCCCTTGGGCCTCACTTCTGCCCCAAGGGTATTCACCAAATCCTGGCAGTAGCAGTTGCCTACCTAAGAAGGCAAAGGGTGCCATCTTTCCTTACCTGGACGATTGGCTCATAGTAGGCCAGTCCCCAGACCAGGTCAATTTACATCTTCAGATAACGAGCAACTGCTTACCTCTCTAGGTTTCCTTCTGAATTTCTCAAAGTCAGTTCTAGAGCCTGTCCAGCTTCTTACCTTCATAGGCGCAGAACTGAACACCACAGGAAGCCAGGGCCTTCCTTCCCTGGACAGGGCAAGACCCTAGTCTCCTGGCCTCCTCATTTACCCTGCAGGTCTTCCGGCCAGCAAAGCATTTTCTGCAGCTCTTTGGGACATGGCTGCTTCCACAGCAGTTGTGCAGGAGCAAGATTTCAGATGAGGGACATCCAGTTCCATTTGAGAGCTTTTTGGTCTCAAAGAAAGGATCCTCTTACAAGTTGATCCCAGTAACTTCGAACCCTGATCCAAGCCCTACAGTGGTGGCAGGTTCAGAGCAACCTGAGACAAGGGTTCCTTTGTCCCTCAGTCTCATTCTCTAATCCTTACTACAGATGCATCCCTCTTGGGCTGGGGAGCTCACATGGGCGACCTCACCACCAGGGCCTGTGGTCTCCCCGGAATCTCTGCTCACATCAACCTGTTGGAGCTCAGAGCAGTTTCGAGCACTTCAAGCTTTTTCAAATCTGTTCAGAACAAGAGTATTCAGGTCAGAACAGACACCACCACTACAATGTGGTACATCAACAAGCAAGGGGCACACTCGGTCTGACCTTGTGCACCGAGCGATGAAGTTATGGTCTCTGGCTTACTCCTAGACACCTCCCTTGCGGCAGTCCACCTCCCAGAGCAGGACAATGTCCTGGCAGATGCTCTCAGCAGGATTTCCCAGGCCACCACGAATGGTCACTGGATCCCTGGTCTTGGGAGTAGTATTTGCCAGATGGGGCACCCCGCAGATAGATCTTTTTGCAGCCCCAGACAATCACCAACTTCCTCTTTTTTGCTGCAGGCCCCCAGTGTTGGGCTCACTTCCCCTGGATGCCTTAGCCCTCAGTTGGGAAGGGAAGTTCCTCTATGCCTTCCCTCCCTTTCCTCTCCTGTTCAAAGTGCTAGTCAAAATCAGATCCCAATCCTGCAAAGTCATTCTGATAGCTCCAGATTGGGCCAGACAACCCTGGTATCCACTCCTGCTGTCCTTAGAGTCCATCCTCCCTGTGCCTTCCAGGAATCACAATCTGTTAACCTGTGCCCAGGGAAGGGTTTGGTATCGAAACTCAAATCTCTCAATCTTAAGGCTTGGTTCTTGAAGAGTTAGAGTTTGCTGATTTACACCTTTCCCAGGTGTAATGGATATTAAAGGCCTCAAGGAAGCCTTCCACCAGAGCTACTTACAATTCCAAATGGAAAAGGTTTTCCATATAGTGCTCGGCAAAGCATATTTCCCCAGTCTCTGCTGATCTACCCACAGTCCTGGATTATATGGTCCACCTGAATTCTTTGGGGCTGAGACCAGCTACCCTGAAGGTGCATTTGGCAGCTGTGTCTGCTTTTATTTCAGCAGGTAAATCCTCTTCTCTTTCAGCTCATCCTGTGTTTTCCAAGTTTTTTAAGGGGTTGCTTCACACCAACCCTCCATTCAGGGATCCTGCCCTGCCTGGGATCTTAATGTTTGCATTGCTCAGCTTATGCAGCCCCTTCGAGCCCTTGTCTTCAGCTGAGCTCAAGTACTTGACTTGGAAAACTTCTGTTTCTGGTAGCCATCACCTCTGCCAGGCAGATAAGTGAATTACAAGCGTTGTCAGTGGAGCAGGGTTTATCTCTTTTCACAGAGATAAGGTGGTCCTCGGACTAACAGAAAGTTCCTGCCTAAGGTGGTTTCAAATTTCCACCTTAATCAATCTATTTCTCTTCCAGTGTACTTCACTGACCACTCCTCCTCTGGGAGAGGGATGCTGCACAGCCTAGATGTGAAGAGAGCCCTTAGTTACTACATGCAGTACCAAGGGTCATAGGTTTGACTCCCTCCAACTGTTCCTCACTTATGGCGAAGTTGGTAGGGAAGCCAGCCACTAAAAGATCCATTGCCAGGTGGATTGTCTCTTGTATCAATTCTGCTACGAGAGTTGGGTAAACTTCCCCCCTCAGGCCTGAGGCTCACTACCAGAGGTACAGCTGCTTCTCTGGCTGCTGCCAGAGAACATTCTATTCTAGAAATATGTCAAGCAGCTACCTGGAAAACAGTTCACACTTTTACCAAGCACTTCTCCCTGGACATCCAGGCTAGGAGTGATGCTCGGTTTAGCACAGCCGTGCTTCAGAGCCTATTCCTAAGTAGGTTCTGTCCCTCCTCCATGGGGTACTGCTGTGTAGTCTGCAATTGTCATAATATAGCAAGACTTCATGTTGTTTGAAGAAAAAATTACTCACCTTAGTAATGTTGTTTCTTCTAATGGAGTCTTGCTATATTATGACCTCCCTCCCTGCCTGCCCCTCTCAGAACCTCTGTTTTGGGATGTGAGTGGGCAGTACAGGGTTGGCACTTTTTTGATGCCCACCTTGTTGTTTTTCACCTTCCTTTTTGGGTGAATTGGTGTTGTGTTTTTGCATTTGTGGGTCTCCTGACTTGAGTCTTTATGTTAGTAGCCAGTTGGCTAGTGTAGGTTTACAGCTTCCACACAGAGCCTTAGTGAGTTTTAGCTCATAAAGATCTGACAGTTTCTGTTTGAAGAACAACAGACAGAGTTTTCAACCGAGCTCGCGCTCTAAGTTCCATGCCTGCATGGAAAGTTAACTATTTCACCTCCGGAGCAGTTCTAACCTGCGGTCATACTGCAATTGTCATAATATAGCAAGACTCCATTAGAAGAAACAACATTACTAAGGTGAGTATTTTTTTCTTCTGTGCCTTGAATTCTGGCAGAGAGCTTTGCTACTCCTTGCAGTTCCTATACAATCTGGTGACGGACAAGGGTCTCGGATACCTTGATACCTCTCACTCTCTCCTAAATTCTCTCCCCTTCCTACCCTCCCTTCTTCCGCTTCCAGAGATTGGGGCCCCTACCCAATCCCCTTAGTGTAACCTCTTCTTTGCTGTCCTCTCAGTCATTATTTCTCCTTTTAGTTCAGTTATCCTTTCCTTTTTCTGTCCCTTGGACTCTCTTGTTCCACCCTCCATCCCTTCCTCTTGCCTCTCCGGCAACTCAGAACTGGTAGGCAGGTGGAGTCGGCACAGCCTAACGGCCAACCCTCGAGCATGGCGCCCGTTGGTGTCAGCTCATACCTACCCTTTAAAAAAAAAAAAACCTCACGGGGTCCTCACCTCCACACATCCATATGTGACGAATGTAGAATACATAGAAAGATCAGAATTACGGTAGGTACGTAATTTTCATTTCTCGAAGTTTGCAGCTCAGTGCTCTTAACCGCTACGCTATACTGTCTCCCTCTTAACTATTGTACAGCTCTGGTCACCAAATGTGAGGAAGTATTTTGACAGGACTGAGAAGGTACAGAGAGCAACCAAAGCAGTGGAAGGTTTGGAAAACATAGACAGTGAAGTCTGGCAGAACTGGGACTGGTCTCAGTAGAAATGAAGAAACAGAGAAACAGAATTTGATGGCAGATAAGGACCGCTTGGCCCACCTAGTCTGCCCATTTCCCTGTCTAACGGATAAGCTGCAGATCCTAGTTAACCAACAGTCTACTTCCTCCTATCCCCCACTAGAATTGCCTTATGTCTGTCCCATGCATTCTTGAATTCCCCCACTGTTTTTGACTCCACGACCTCCTCAGGAAGGCTGTTCCATGCATCCACAACCCTCTCCATGGAAAAAATACTTCCTCACATTACCTCGGAGCTGTCCCCTCTCCATCTTCAAATTGTGCCATCTTGTTCTTTCACATCTCTTTTTATGAAATATGCTACCCTCTTTGACTTGGTTGATTCCCTTGAGGTACTTGAAAGTTTCTGTCATGTCCCCCTTCCCCCTCCTTTCCTCGAGGGTATACATATTAAGCTCTGTTAGTCTCTCTTCATATATTTTCTGGTGCAAACTCTGCACCATTTTGGCTGCCCTCCTCTGGACAGCCTCCGCCCTTGTCTATATCTTTGTGGAGATGGGGTCTCCAGAACTGCACGCAGTACTCCAGATGGGGTCTCACCAGCTGTCTGTACAGAGGGATAACAACTTCCTGTTTTCTACTAGTGATGCCTCTCCCTATGCATCCCAGTATTCCCCAGCCCTCCTTACTGCCTTCTGACATTGCTTGCCCACCGTTTGGTCCTCTGATGCAACCACCCCCAGGTCCCTTTCCATTTTTTTTGTTGTTGTCAGTATCTCACCCCCCATGGCGTGCTCTTCCCCTGGGTTTTTGTTTCCTGTTGCATTACTTTGCACTTCTTTGTGTTGAATCTAAGCTGCCATACATTTGACCATTCCTCCAACCTTGCCAAGTCCCTTCTCATCCTTTCCACCCCACCTTGTTTATCAATCCTGTTACAGATCTTTGTGATGTCTGCAAAGAGACATACTTTTCCTTCCAGTCCCTCTGCAATGTCACTTATAAAGACATTAAAAAGGACTGGACCCAGTACTGAACCCTGCGGTACCTCACTAGTAAACCCCCCCCTTTCTTCACTGTGGAATCCGTTTACTATTACCCTCTGCATCCTGTTGTTCAGCCAATGTTTTACCCAGGCTACCACCCTGGGATCCACTCCCAGGCTGGCTAATTTGTTTATTAGTCTTTTGTGTGGTACTGTGTCAAATGCCTTGCTAAAGTCTAGGTAGGCCACATCCACAGCCCCTCCCTGGTCTACTACTTTGGTCACCCAGTCAAAGTAATCAATTAGATTCGCCTGACATGACCTTCCCGCTGTGAATCCATGCTGCCTTGGGTCCTGTGCCCCACTGGCCTCTAGGTACTCAGCAGTTCTTTCCTTCAGAAGTGATTCCATCATTTTTCCTACCACTAAGGTCAAACTGACAGGTCTGTAGTTTCCTGCCTCTGTCCTGCTCCCACTTTTGTGAGGGGAATCACATCAGTCTTCCTCCAGTCCTCAGGTACCACACCATCCTCCCATGATTTGTTAAAAAGGGTAGTCAGTGGTGTTACTAGTTCTCCCCTTAGTTCTTTTAGAATTCTGAGGTGAATCCCATCAGTTTTAGGACTTCTTTAAGAATCCTTTCTTCTGTGAAAGGACTGATATCAACCCCCCTATCCAGAGTGCTTCTATTGACTGGATTAGGTCTCTCCCCCTCCTCTTCCTTTGTGAATACTGAGCAGAAGTATTCACTCAGTATCCCTTCTTTTTCACTGTCCCTCTCTGCCCACCCACCCTCCTCTTTATTCAGCCTCAGTATCCCTCCTTTTGTCTTTCTTCGTTCCCTAATGTACCTATAAAAGGTTTTATCCCCCTCCTTAACTGAGTTGGCTATCTTTTCCTTGGTTTGGGCCTTTGTTATTCTGACTACCTTCCCCGCTTCCTTCTGCTTTAACTGGTACGGTTTTCTGTTCTGCTCCTGTGTTTCCTTATACTTCCTGAATGCTATCTTTTTGCTCCTTAACCTTCCCCGCCACCTCTTGAGAACCATAGTGTTTTTTTTCTCTCATTTTGATTTGTTTATTTGCTTCACACAAAGGCTTGTTGCCTCTGTGATGGCAGTTTTGATGTTTCCCCATTGTTACTCCACCCCTCCTCCTCCTTGCCTCTTTGCTAGTGCTTTTCTGAGGCACTCTCCCATTTTGACAAAATCAGCCCTCCTGAAGTCAAGTACCTTCACTTTTGTATGGCTTGATTGTACAGCTGAGTTTATCATGAACCACGCTGTTTGGTGGTCACTTGTTCGCAAATGGCTACTGACTTCTAGATCTGAGATCCTCTCTCCATCCCAAGGGAAATCAGGGAAGATGTGATTACAGTGTTCCAAAATCCAATTGAAATAACACTGCCAGACCTAATTCAGCTTTCCAGGATGTACAACGGTGAAAGGACAAAGGCGGCATTCAGTGTCCTTGAAGGGAGGATGATCAAGGGAAACATCTGGAAGAACTACTTCAAAGAATGAGTGGCGGACTCTTGGAGGAGACTTCCAGAAAAAATGGTGGTTGCCTGGCATAGACTCCCAGAATACATGATGGACTTTTGGAATAGACTTCCAGAACAAGTGATGGACTCTTGAAAGAGACTTCCAGATCGAGTGGCAGATGCTCTGAACAAACTTCCAGACCAACCGATGGAATCTTGAAACAAACTTCCAGAATGAGCGATGGACTCTTGGTAGAGACTTCTAGACTGAGTGGTGGACACTTTGAACAGACTTCCAGAATAAATGGTGGACTCTTGGAAGGACTTCTAGAACGAGTGTGGAACAGAATTCAAGAATAAGAGATGGACGCTTGGAACAGATTCCAGAACAAGTGGTGGACACTTGGATTAGACTAATGGAACAAGTTCCAAAACAAGTGTTGGGCGCTTGGAACAGACTTCCAGAATGAGTGGTGAACACTTGGAACAAACACAGAACGTGTTAACAGGCCAAATGGTGGACACTTGGAAGAGACTTCCACAATGAGTGGTGGTCACTTGGAGCAGACTACGAGAACCAGTGGTGGCCACTTGGAACAGACTAATGGAACAAATTCCAAAACAAGTGGTGGACACTTGGAGCAGACTTTCAGAAAGAGTGGTGGACACTTGTACTTATGGAAGATGTTCCAGACCAAGTGGTGAACACGGAACAGACTTCATGACAAGTGGTGGACACTTGGAACAGACTTCCAGAACAAGTGGTGAACACTTGGAACAGACTCCAGTGGTGTGAGCCAATAGTGTTTCTACCTTTAAGTTCAAATCAGATAAGTGCCTTGAAGAAAAAAAATGATAAAGTGTCCCCACTGAGGTCGAGGGGGAAAATTTGATGGGCAAATGGTCTTCTTTCTATTCTAAATTTGTATGTTCATAGGGTGCACGTTCTTCCTCTTAAAGGGACTGCGCTATGTAAAGCAGGGTGTTTTTCATCCTTGTTTCCATCGGAAATTTCACCCACTCGGAATCCTAGCATCATTCAAAATATGGGTCAGTGTAAGGTAAATCGGCATTGCCTCCCACCAGTCCAGTGTGGTTTTATTGGGGGGGGGTGGGCTCGCGAATAGAAAAACTGCAGGTTTAGGTTCAGTATCCCATTTGTCCCAGTTGTACTTCAGATTTCCCAGTTATTTCACCCTCTTTATTCATTGGGGGGGAGTAACAACTCCTGACCCCAGCCAGGAGGGCCATTGGCGAGGATCTTTTTTGAGCTTGTCCCCTCTCCCCCAGATTTACCAGTCCTCCAGTGGCATAGTTAGAGAGAGACCAAAATGTTGGGTCAGAATCAGAGTCTCACACTTGGCAGCAGAAGGCAGTGCCACTGAGCTGTTGACATGGCTGCATATCCCCATTCTGCTAGCCAGGTGCCGTGGTGGTAGGAAAGGCACAGTATAGGAAGGCATTGTAGCCTAGTGGTCAGTTTGTGATTGTGAACTCAGACATCAGAGGCCATCCATTGCCACTTACTGTGTCAGCATAAGCAAGTCACTCAGCCTCAGTCTACTCCTCTCCGTGTGTTCTCTCTCTCCTTCACTCGTTCTCTATCTCTTCCTCCCTTGTTCTCTCATTCTCGCTGTCTTCCTCCCTTGTTCTCTCTTTTTGCAAATTACTTGTTCCATGAAAGGAACTAAGGTTCTTGGATTTCAGAATCCTGAATCAAATTTAACCGGATTCCAGTCTGTATTCAGGAATTAGGATTTTTGGATTCTGAATCCGAAAATCCTAATTCTGAGAACAGTGTTTTCGGAATCGGATTCCGATTTCCATCCTGCAGACAGGAGCTAAGGACACTTCCTGTACATTTCCCATTCTCGCATTGTAATTGCTGGCAGCCTCTGAGGGTTACGACTGGTAGCAACACCTTCTATATGCCCCAACGGTACCCTTCTCAGAATTGGATTTCAGGTTCGGATCCGGAATTGGAGTATTACTAAATCAGACAACTGATCAGATTTCGGCAATTGCTACTGCTTCTAAAAGGAACTGTGCAAAATGCTGACCATAAAAACAATACAATAGAAAATACAGTTTTTCAAATAAAAGTTTCTTCAGCTACAGTTAAATATGGCTCAGTTGGGGAATGCATATCATTTCTGAAACTATGGACATTGAAAACAGCTGTAAGTTGGACATAATTTCATGTCTTCTTTAACTACATAGATCAATTAAAATGATGCAGCCTCGGCATTTTTGTGGGATAAATTATGCAGCAATAACTACACTTTCCAGGTGGTTGATGAGATGATGAAAACTAACCCAGGGCATGCGTTTAAAGAGGAGGGCAACTAAAATGGTGCAGGGTTTGCACAGGAAACCCTTTGCGGAGAGACTGAGGGATCTCAGATTGTACACCCTGGCAGAGAGTAGAGAGAGATGACATAACAGGTACCTCACACAGTGAACAGGGTGCTGAGGGAGGAGTCTTTTCAAATGACAGAGCACTAGGACAGGGTCATGCCATGGCAGAGGTGTCAGGGGAGATGTGAGGAAATATTTTTTCACTGAAGGGGTGGTGAACAGCTGGAACAGACTACCAGTGTATTTGGTGGAGGCTAGAATGGTAGGAAGAGTCAAGCATGCATGGGATAGACATCGGAATGTATTAGAAATTAGGTAGGGAGTGCAGAGGATCAGCAGAGAACATATAGTGACTGCGGAGGAAGAATCGGCAGGTAACCCTTGGGCAGACTGGGTGGGTCAAGCAGTCCTTTTCTACCGATAGAGTCTATGTTTCTATGTAACTGCACTCCCGTTCATGTTATTACTTATCTGTTCTGCTAAACTGTCACACTGTCTGGGATTTTGAACCAGAATTTCTCAACTCCATGCCCTTTGCAAATCTTCTGACTCATACGTTAGTGAGTGTGACGTGCTTGTTAAACTCCTCTGTGCCATCTGCTTTTACCTTCTTTAACTGTTCTGTCTTCTCACCATCTCACTTTTCTTTCAAGGAGTTTGGCGCATTGCATCCGAGAGTAGAAGGTTCAGGAAGCCTGCCTTCGCTCCTGCTGTTTGACCTCACAGTGCAAGGCGAGAGGAGTTGATCCCACAGCTGTAGTCCGGGGAGGCACCCCCATGCAGAGCAGAAGGAACTCCAGGTGTTAAAAAAAGGGTGTTGGAACATTACACCAAATGAAGGACAAAGGAGGTGTTAATGCCACCTGTGCTATGTAAAGCAGTGCTGTCTCTCGCTATTTCTGAAACAGAAGGGTTCTTGCGATTTACATTTTTCATCATGTGTTCACCTGCTGTATTTCCCTGTTAGCTCCCTTCTTTTGGGACCTCCAGCTGTGCTCACAACTCTGTTACTTACCCCAACTGCTTATCTACCTCAGTGGGTGAGTGGGTGCCTCTGTGGGTGATGGTGCTGCCTGCAGCGTCAGCAGCTAGTAGAGGTTCTTTTCCTCCCATTTCTCCCAAATTGGAGCCGGTGGCGTGCAGTGCAGCACACGTGGAAAGTTAAGACGTCGCCCGTCTCAAGTTTTTGATTTGGGCAAATGCTGCTGTGCCACCTAGTCTCCACTAGGTGACAGCCAAGCAGCAGTATGCGCTGCCCCCTTCCCCTCTCCTGGAGGAGGGGAGCTGTCTGTAGATGCTCAATCCTCCTTCTCCCCCAGTCGGCCTCCCCCAGTGACCCTTGTCTGTTCATGAACCTGGCTTGCCAGTGTGGCAGCAGGTGAGGTGTCCAACCCTTCTACCCTCCGCACCCCTGGGCTGGCTTTGATATTTATTTATTTTGATATTTCTCTTTATGGCCCCTTCTTACCAGCCTCTCCTAACCCCAGGCCCTGCGAGCAACCCACCTGAGCCTTCCCGGTTGTGCTCACCTACCTCCATGGAGCTCTGGCTTCACCCCTCAGGCGGGGTCAGGGTGGGGGGATTCGACTGAAATTGCACAGCTTTGTCAGGTAGACTCCACGATCCAGAGAGCCGGAGGCCTGGGGAGCTCCCACAGGCCATCACTGCGGAAATGTCAGGGCCATTTTCCATGGTTTCACCCAACCCCAGAGGATGTCGCATACTTGGACACTATGGCAACCCTGCCCATGCTGTGCATGCATCCAGTCGCTGGTGTCAGCAATGTCTCCTCCCTCCCTCTGCCCTTCATCCACACTGCCACCTGTGGTCACCCAGATAACAGTATTGCGGCAGAAGATGGCACCCCCCCACCCCAGAGAGAGCATCCTCTGGGATGCTGAAGTCCGGTCCCCCCCTCGGCTGGCCCCTAGCTGACAGGCTTCGTTTCTGGTCGGGTTGCGGCATTGCAGTGGTAGCTTCACCATTGCACCAACAGGCCGGCCCCTGATATGTTTTTTGATTTCACATTTTCCTTAGATACCAGCATTGCCTTCCCTTGACTGGGTTAACTCCCAGTCCTGCCTGCAACTTCTCCTGTACCTACCCCAGATTCCCCAGAACTTTCCCCTAGCAGCAGAGCCCTTGGGTCAGCACTCATTCTTGGGAGACTCATTGGTTGAAGGCCAGTTGCCACATTGCTGCCTAACAGTGCTCATGTCATCCTGCTTCGCACTGGGGCTCTGGTCTTGTTACTTAAATAGGATGTCGACATGTGCAGGGTCCATGCAAGCGCACTCAGGTATGAGCCAGGTCAGCACCCTCCTTCCAGTGTTACCATAGTTACACTACCACCTGTAGTCATGCAGGCAACAGTGTAGCAGCAGAGGCAGAAACCCACCTCCCAGGAACCCATCAGCCCACCGACACCCTGGGCGTGCAATGTAAACCAGCATCACTAGCATCTTAAGTATCAACACTGTAGCTGTTCTTAGGGCTGGCTTGATTTCTGTCTACAGATTAGAGGAACATCCCTGGTGATATAGACTGGTTATGGTCGAGGGTTGGAGGGGTAGAGAGTGGCGGTCCAGGTCCACACTAGGAGTACCCGATAATTGCCTAGTGGCTGAATTATGCATAATCTGCCCACCCTGTCTGTTTCTTTTTTCTCTGACCCTTTTATTTTTAGTTCCATGGGTGAAAATGAAAACATGATAATATAGCCTCAGATGCACAGAATGTTATTTAACACTGCATGGAACTAACAAAGAAAATCATCACTTGTCATTCACTGCATTCCCTCATCCTGTGCATGCATGTAAGACATGCAGACAAATTGATCTTTGCGGGCCAGCGTGTTGGCGCAGCGATAGCGTTGCTGCTTGTTCAAACAACATGAAGTCTTGCTATATTATGACAATTGCAGTTTGTCCCACCATTAGAACTGCTCCAGAGGTGAAAGAGTTAACTTCCATGCCAGGCATGGAACTTAGAGCGCGAGCTCGGTTAGAAAAGCTCTGTCTGGAATATTTCAAACTGAAACTGTCAGATTCTTTACTCCGCCTCACTGAACAGTCGCTCTGGAGATTCCTCCTACTGCTCGGTTCATTTCTCGGTTTAAAAGTTTTTCTGGTTAAATTCAACTGCGATTATTATTATTTTAACGTAAACCGATCGGTTCAAGCTCTGTCTGTGGTATTGTAAGTAATAGACAGGTTTATTTCTGTGTGGAACTTAAATGTTTATCGGTTCGGTTTGAACCGATCAGGTTAATGTTAAAACTTTATTCTGAAGCATTTAAAAAGCTTCTTAGAGTGGGTTCGGTTCTTATCAGTTCTAAAAAAAAAGCAGTTTCATTCGGTTTTCCACGACTCTCGTGATACGGTTGGGGAACCGATAGGGTGTCTTGCCTGGCACTGCCGGAAAAGGGCAAGTTTTTGGTTAGGCTGGCATTATGTCTGAGAAACCAAAAGAAAACCGGGCCACTGGGTTTCCAACACTGTAGTGTCTGTGGAAGCCTTTGCCAAGGCTGACCCACACACCACATGTGTTTATTGTCTGGGGTTTGACCACCTCAATGCAGACTGCCAGATTTGCAAGAATTTCCTGCAGCTACCTAGATAAGAGAGTTGGTAGGCTCAGGGCGAGAGGCCAAAAGTCCGCTGACCGGATGGCCAGCCAGTTCGGTGCCAACGAACGAGAAGTGCCCTCTGACCAGGGCCAGACTTCCTCGGCAACGTAAAGCTGACTCAGAGGAGCCAGTTCCAGCAAAGAGAACTAGAAAATCAGCAGGTGTGGAGTCAAAATTCCTTCTCCAACTGCTGCAGAGATAACCGAGCAATCCAAATTGTCCAGTCACTTTCCCCGGTTCCGTCCGAACCGCCACTATCTGGCAAAAGGTCGGTTCGGCCGGTTCCACCGGTTCAAGAATATGATATAGAGGAGTTTTATGAACCAGAGGAGGGGGAGGATGATCATGAACAGTGTTAATGTGACTTTGAAAGTCTGGATGTGCCCATTGAACCGGACATCTCCCCAGACAGACCTTTAGGAGAATCTCCCCCTAGGCTTTCTGAGTCCCCTTCTCATTTTTGTTTTATAAAAAAGTTGCTGAAACCCTCCAGCTTCCTTTGGAGGAAGCTGTGGATAGCGAGAGGAGCCTGACTTTGTAGAGATGATGGATATCCCAGAGTCCAGGAGATTGTCTATTCCTTTACATAAATCCTTTAGGAAACAAACAATAAAATTTTAAAAGCCCTAATTCTGTGCCTCCTGTGGATAAAAGATGGACAGGAAGGTACACTTATCAGGTCTGATACAGAATTTCTTTCACAGCAATGCAGCCATGTTGGGGTAGTTCAGGCTGCAGCCTGTGATAAGGCTAATATTCCCTGGCTTCACATCCTCCTGACAAGGACTCAGGAAGATTGATGCCATGGCTAAAAACAATACATGGCAGCGTCCTTGGGACTCAGACAAGCAAATTATATGGCTTATGTTGCAAGATACCAGAAATCTAGATGGGATACTGTCATGGCTTTAGCAAACAGGCCCCTGGCCAGCTTGCCAAGGAGCTGGAGCAGGTGGCTGCTGATGGTATTGAGGCATCTAAGGTGCAGTTCCATGCTGCAGTGGATTCTAATGATGTATCCTCTAGAGTCATGACTACATCTGTGGCTTTTCGTAGATTGGCTTGGCTCAGGTGTACTACTTTGTCACAGGATACCCAGTCTAAGGCTATGGATTTTCCTGTGGTGGGAAATTCTCTGTTTGGGGAGCAGACAGAGAATTATGTGAAGAAATGGATGAATATAGAACCACTTATAGGAGTGCACAAGCCAAGGCAACGAAGCCACTCCTCAGAGCAGCCCCAGGGTAGAGCAGGCCTTTTACCAAACCCAGGCCTCCTCTTCAGCTTATGTTCAGAGGGGTTCTTCAGAGAGAGGGCAGACGGGGTACAAGCAGGCCTGCTCCACCCTCAGCCTAAGCCCCTGCCAAACAGGCACCCTGATGGGATGCCCAGGGCGGTTCTCCATTACCTGTAGGGGCAGGCTGGCTTGCCCGTCCAGGACTGGGAGTCTTTAACATCAGACAAGTGGGTCCTGAAGTAGTAAGCCAGGGTCTGGTTCTCAGCTTCAAAAATTTCCAAAGATGAGAATCAGATCTTTTCCACCTCAAACCCTCTAGAGACTCTTGCTTTGAAACAGAAGTCTCAACCCTCCTGGCTTTCAGAGCTGTAGAAAGGGTTTCTCCCCTACACCAGGGCAAGGGTCTGTACTCCAGGTACTTCCTTACCCCAAAAAGACAGGAGAGTGGCGGCCCATCCTGGACCTAAGATATCTGAACAAGCACCTCTTAAAACCAAAATTCAAAATGGTGACTCTGGGAATGATTTTACCCTCCCTAAGGCCAGGGGACTGGCTAGCTTCCCTGGACCTCAAGGATGCCTACTTCCATGTTCTTATCAGAGCTCCACGAAAGTACCTCAGATTCGAACTGCCCTCAGGCCATTATCAGTTCAGAGCAATGCCCTTGACCTTACCTCTGCCCCAAGGTATTCACAAAATGCCTGGCAGTAGCAGTTGCTCATTTAAGAAGGCAAAAGATTGCCATCTTTCCCTACCTAGACGACTGGCTCATTGTGGGTCAGTCTCCAGACCAGGTCAAATCTCACCTGCAAGTTACCCAGCAGCTGCTTTCCTCTCTGGGCTTTCTTCTCAATCTTCCAAAGTCAGTTCTGGAACCTGTCCAGGTACTCACCTTATAGGTGCAGAACTGGACACAAACAAGCCAGAGCCTTCCTTCCCTAGAAGGTAAGGACCCTGGTGGCCCTGGCCTCGTCCTTCACTCTGCAGGTCTCTCGACCAGCAAGGCATTTCCTACAGCTCCTAGGACACATGGCTACTTCCACAGCTGTGGTGCAAGGTGCAAGATTTCAGATGAGGACATTCGGTTCCATTTGAGAGCCTTTTGGTCTCAAAGAAGAGATTCCCTATCCAAGTTGATCCCAGTGACTCGAACCCTGATCCAGGCCCTTCAGTGGTGGCAGGATCAGAGCAATCTGAGACAAGGGGTTTCCTTCATCCCTCTATCTCACTCCTTGACCCTTACTACAGATGCGTCCCTTTTGGGATGGGGAGCTCACATGGGCGACCTCTCCACCCAGGGATTGTGGTCCACTCAGGAATCTCTGCCCACATCAATCTGTTGGAACTCAGAGCTGTTTTCTAGCACTTCAGGTTTTTCTGCATCTGTTCAGAACAAAGTGGTACAGGTCAGAACAGACAACACCACTACAATGTGGTACATCAACAAACGAGGGGCACCGGTCTACGGCCTTGTGCACGAGCGATGAAGTTGTGGTCTCTGGCTTATTCCCTGAACACTTCCCTCATGCAGTTCACCTCCCAGGCAAGGACAATGTCCTGGCAGATGCTCTCAGCAGGATTTCCCAGGGCCATCACAGATGGTCACTGGATCCCAGTACTGGGGATAGTTTTTGCCAGATGGGGCACCCCTCAGATAGATCTTTTTGCAGCCCCAGACAATCAACTTCCTCTTTTTTGTTGCAGGCCCCCAGTGTTGGGCTCAGTCCTCCTGGATGCCTTTCTCCTCAATTGGGAAGGGAAGTTTCTCTATGCCTTCCCCCCCTTCCCTCTCCTGTTCAAGGTGCTAGTCAAAATCAGATCTCAGCCCTGCAAGATGATTCTGATTGCTGCAGACTGGGCCAGGCAGCCCTGGTACCCACTCCTTCTGTCCTTAGCAGTCCATCTTTCCCTGTGTCTCCCCAGGAACCACAATCTGTTAACCTGTGCCCAGGAGAGAGTTTGGTATCCGAATCTCAAATCCGTCAACCTCAAGGCCTGGCTCTTGAGGAGTTAGAGTTTGCTGACCTATACCTTTCTCAAGGTGTTCTCGAAATCTTGAAAGCTTCTAGGAAGCCTTCCACTAGGGCTACTTATAACTCCAAATGGAAAAGGTTTTCCATATGGTGTTCTGGAAAGCATATTTCCCAGAATCTGCTGATTTGCCCACTGTTTTGGACTATATGGTCCATCTTAATTCTTTGGGACTGAGACCAGCTACCCTAAAAGTGCATTTGGCAGCTGTCTCTGCTTTTATTTCAGCAGGGAAGCCCTCTTCTCTTTCTGCTCACCCTGTATTTTCCAGGTTTTTCAGGGGATTGCTTCATACCAATCCACCATTCAGGGCCCCTGCCCCTGCCTGGGATCTTAATGTTTGCATTGTTCAGCTGATGGAACCCCCCTTTGAACCTCTGTCTTCGGCAGAGCTTAAGTACTTGACTTGGAAAACTGTGTTTCTAGTAGCCATCACTTCTTACAGGCGCATAAGTGAGTTACAAGCTTTGTCAGTGGTGACTGACTTCATTTCCTTTCACAGGGATAAGGTAGTCCTCAGGACTAACAGGAAGTTTTTTGCCTAAGGTGGTTTCAGATTTCCACCTTAATCAATCTATTTCTCTTCCAGTGTTCTTCACTGACCATTCCTCCTCTGGTGAGAGGAGGCTGCACAGCTAGATGTTAGAGGGCCTAAGTTACTACATAGGCGTACCTAGGGTCACAGGTTTGACTCCTCCAACTATTTCTCACTTATGGTGAGGTTGGGAAAGGGAAACCTGCCACTAAGAGATCCATTGCCAGGTGGATTGTCTCTTGTATCCAATTTTGCTATCAAAAATTGGGTAAGGTTCCCCCTTCAGGCCTGAGGGCTCACTCTACCAGAGGTACAGCTGCGTCTCTAGCAGCTGCCAGAGACATCCCTATCTTAGAGATATGTCAAGCAGCTACTTCGAAAACAGTACAGACTTTCACCAAGCATTACTCCCTGGATATCCAGGCCAGGAGGGATGCTCGGTTTGGCACAGCCGTGCTTCAGAGCCTATTCCCTAAGTAGGATCTGTCCCTCCTCCATGGAGGTACTGCTGTGTGATGCAATTGTCATAATATAGCAAGACTTCATGTTGTTTGAGAAAATTACTCACCTTAGTAATGTTGTTTCTTCTAATGGAGTCTTGCTATATTTTGACTTCCCCCCCCAGCCTGCCCCTCTCAGAACTTCTACTTTGGGTATGGGGTGGGCAGTCCAGTGTTGGCACTTATTGATTCCCATTTTATGTTTTCCATCCCTTCTTTTTTGGGGTGTTTGGGTGTTGTGTTTTATTTTATCTTATCTTATCTTATTTTCTGGTCCCCTGACTTGAGTCTTGGTGTTGGGACCAGGAAAATGTGTTAATATTTAAGTAGCCAGTTGGCTAGTGTAGGTTACAGCTTCCACACAGAACCTTAGTGAGTTTTGCTCGTAAAGATCTGACAGTTTCAGTTTGAAATATTCCAGACAGAGCTTTTCTAACTGAGCTTACGCTCTAAGTTCCATGCCTGGCATGGAAGTTGACTCTTTCACCTCCGGAGCAGTTCTAATGGTGGGACAAACTGCAATTGTTATAATATAGCAAGACTCCATTAGAAGAAACAACATTACTAAGGTGAGTAATTTTTTCTTATGGTGGATGACCTGGGTTTGGGAACGAGCTTGTGACATTGGAGGCCGGCAAGAAGAGGGAGGGTTTAGCATCCAAGGGACAGCTCTCCTCCCTTGAGGTGGTGGGACACTGCTTCTCATTGCTTGACCACTAGATAGCAGATGTGAAGATATAATGCAGGTAAGGGACTATGGCTGGTTGCCATGCATGCAGAACCACATGCATGGGTGCATCATTGTGCATTGGGGAGGCAGTATAGTGTAGTGGTTAAGAGCACTGAGCTGCAAACCTGGTGGACCTGTGTTTGACTCCCTCAGCTACCACTTGCATATACAGTGTAACTTTGAGCAAGTCACTTAACTTCCCTGTGCTCCCAGGACGCACCTGGAAACACGCCTCAGCTTAATGCATCTTTCCTGGCCAAAAAACGTAAAATAAAATGCTGGCAGCCTGGGGAATAAACCTCCACAGCCCATGATCAGCGAACATGTTGGGCCACCTACCACCATGTATGGTCCAAGGTAAGTGATGAATACGGTGACTAGGTCAAAACCACATTGGAAGAACGGCATGGTCAAAAATCACGTGGAGCAGGCACCAGAAAATGGGCATGGTAAAAAAACGCACTAATATAAATTGGCACTGAAATTGTGCACACTGTAAATGTTAGTATGGTTTGCAACCACTCCGTTCTTCCAGTGTTTTTTTCACTGGACACCATGAATAAGTGAGCGCCCCCTCCTGCTCTACAAACCCATACATCACAAAATATCTTTGCGTGGGGCTGGCATGGGGGCAGAGCTTTGTGTACAGGGTACCTGGAAGGGGAAGGAGTCTTGGGGCCAGCTCCTCAATATGAGGATTTTTTTTTTTTCTTCTTTTCATTCACGCCTTGCGTCCGCCCTCTGCTTCGGTCACGGACTCCAGGATCCCCAGCTACTGGATATCGCCGACTCCCCACGGTCATCCCTGGCTTGCCCCCCACAGAGCGGGGCCGCGGCTCCGACCCCAGCTTATCGGGCCGCGGAACTAGTAACTAGTCGGAGAAACGGCTCCGGTGGCCAATCAGGGCATTCCTGGAGCAGAGCGTCATATCGACGCTGGGCGTGGGCTTTTCTCCCTTTTTTTCTCCCCTGAGGAGGCGGGGACGTGCAATGGCGCCAGCGTCCACCCCGCCTCCCCATGTTGGCGTCGGCTGCGTGGAACTCCCGGTCTCCACCGGGGTCCCCAGCGCACAGGTGCCACCCTCCCGGATGGGAGAGCTGCCCGCGGACGTCGATCCTACTCCCCAACCGACCCTCCGGCGGCCCAGATCGTTCCGAACGGGTGGCGGCGTCATAGCGGAAATCCCACCGCCAGCGATGGGCCGGCCTCAATATGAGGATTTATGATCCCTTCCTCTACAGAAAGTAAGAGGATAAAAAAAATCTGAAAATTGATGCCGGCCCAGTGGTTAGATATCCGCTTGCGATGCCAGTGACCCGAGTTCGGGAATGAGCCCAGGAGCTGGAGGGCCAGTCGGGGGTGTAGAGAAGCTTGAGCGTCTCAGGGACAGCTTGTCTTCTCTGGTGGGAAGGGGGGATCCAGGGCTTGGCGCTTGTCTGACCTCGGGTGGAGACCTGAGGTACAGCAAGCCCAAGCCATTACCAAGGGGGTGGCGTGATGGATGTCAGCGCTTAGCGCCTTGATGTCAAGGTGCATATCACGCTCGGAGCACCAGTAAAAATTACCCGCAGTGCTCCCGGTAGATGGAGCACCAGGCCCTGATCCCCAATGCCCCTTCCTGCAACGGCATCCTGACGAAACAAGAAGACTTCAGGGTGTAAGGGCCCCCACCTCGTACCGCCTGGGGGGTATAGCCACGGCTACATGGGGATGGACCGCTCCAGGTAAGAGGGCGGGGATTAAGAAGGCCATAGGTGTCTCCTGAAGGGAGTGGAGTGCTACGGCTAGGGGGAGCATAAAGAGAAAGTTAAATAAAAAAATAAAAATCTGAAAATTGGACTGTTTCAATCCTTGGCTAATACGCTAACAGTGGGGCAGCTTAGGGATTCTTGTATTCAGGTCAATTGTTGATCTTTAAAGAGCTTCTGACACCCATGGGGCAGGCAACTCTTGGCAAGGAGCTACCTGCAGGCCCCCTGAGAGGAATTCCAGGCCCTGGGGAAAGTTCAGACGCTTGTGCCCCTGCCAGCTCACAGCCCCTTCCCTGAGTACAGTATGCTGGGTGGCGTGGGCCACTCTTGGTGCCAGGCCCCAGGAATTATCCCCAGCTCCCCCACCCTCTCAAGGGCCCTGGCTTCCTGCCTCAGGACACAAGTTAGTCACAATTAAATTGGTTTCTGAGGGGCATTAGTTAGGTATTTAATTTACTTAATATATGATCACACTTCTGATACTGCTCCAGCTGCTAAGCGCCTGCAGCAGTCCCACCCACAAAAACGTGTTTTAATGACGCAAAGTAGGAAAAGGGATGCAGTGCTATAGATGGCAATATAATGTGATTGGATGCCGCATGTAGCCTTTAGATGCTAGTTGTGTACTTTGCAGGCAGTTGTGCATGTTAAGGATGGTAGCATTGCATGTATATACTCCCTTAACATTCTAATCCTAGCTACAGCACTGCAGCCCCTTCCCTACTTCATGTCATTAACACATGGTTTTGTGGGTGGGACTGTGGCAGGCACTCACTGGGACCGGGAAGTGGAAAGGAATTGGCTGGCCACCAGTTCAGCCAGAATTACGGTCCCTTTCCTCTGTTACTGGACTGTATTAAATGTTAAAATGTTAGCACACACAGACTATCGCTGACTCAGTGTTACGGCTATGAAGCCCAATACTGAATATCACACCATGGCCCAGATATTCAAACTGCGCCAGTCTGAGGCGCAAGCTCCTGCGCTGCTCAAAATAGTTGCGCGGGGGTGTGGCCGGGATGATATTCAAAGAGTTACACTGTTGAGCAACTCCTTTGAATATCATCCCAAAACCACAACGCTCGCGTAAGCGCCAATGGAACTTTAGCGCCGCAAGTTGCCAGGAAGTTGAAACATTCAACTAGCGATTGGCGCAAGTACCATTCGCCATGCGCCAAATTTCCGATATTCAAAGGTGACATGCAAATGGGGCCATAATTTATGCAAAGGCGCGGGGGCCATTTGCATCTCTTTATGCTTCATTTGCATACCATTTGCATGTAGGTGCGCGATCCCGAGACTTGCTCTGGCTACCCTGCCAGGCAGCGGCCGTCGGGACGACGCCCACAATGCAACCCGATCGCGGGCATCACAGTTACATGACCCCCCACACATCACCCCATAGCCCGATCGCGGGCAGAATCCGTACTATGCGCCCCAGTGCCCGATGGCGGGCAGAACCTGCATAAACCCCCAGTGCCCGATCGGCGGCAGAACCTGCATAAACCCCCAGTGCCCGATCGCGGCAGAACGCCATAAACCCCAGTGCCGGATCGCGGGCAGAATGCAGCCCTCCCCAGCGAATAACTCCCTGGTGGTCCAGTGGACCGTAAAGTGTCATATGCGGTATGGGCTGCACGCCCATTGGCTGTAGCTCTGCACCAATGGGCGTGCAGCCCTACGGACAGCAGTCGGCGGGGCGGTGGCGGGTGGATGCTGGCCCGCCGGCTGCGGGGGGAGCGGTGGAGGGGCTTGCGGGTGGGTGGGGGGACACTAGATACCAGGGAGATGTTTTGGGGGGGTTCTGCTGTGACATTCTGCCGCGATCGGGCTTTACGGTCCACTGGACCACCAGGGAGTTATTCGGGTTGGGGGAGGGTTACATTCTGCCACGCGATCGGGCACTGGGGGTTTATGCAGGTTCTGCGCGATCGGGCACTGGGGGGGTTTATGCAGGTTCTGCCGCGATCGGGCTGTGGGAGGTGTGGGGGGACATGTACCTGTACTGCCCGCGATCGGGCTGGTGGGGGGGCACAGGGAGTGAGTTGGGGGCCAGCCAGGGGTGGCAGCTGCTGTGTTGCGCCCTGCAATGCAGCAGCTCACCTGTGGGTGGCCCTCGACTTAAGCCTTTTTTTTTTGGCTCAAGCTTGTGCGGGCGCAGGTTGGGGGTTGCGCATGCACAACTCTCTGCCCGACTGAATTCGGGTTGCGAGGTTATGCATGGATCCTCCCCCTCCTGTTGAGCATGCATTCATTTGCATTGCTCTCTAACGCAACCTGGTGCCAGTGGCGTAACTGCCTCCTACTGAATATCGCAGAATGGCGCATTTTGGACTTGCACATGGCGCAACCCTGTTGCGCATGGCGCAACCCTTTTGAATATCTGGGCCCATGACTTTAAATATCTAACTAATGCCTGTCAGAAAAAAAAACTTACTGTGGCTAACGTAGGTGCTGGGACAGGCAGTTCATTGCCATAAACTGCCTGCTCCAAAGAAAGAATTGTGTCAGCAGCTCTTTAAATAAATATAATATATAATAGCAGCACTGTTTAGTTGTGATTTGAGATGCGTTAATGAAATATCCCTACAGTGTCGAGGAAAATGTAACAGCAGCGCTGTCTACTTTTTTTTTTTTTTAACCAGGAGAGACACGCTAAGCTGAAAGCTTCTTTACAGGTGCGACCTGGGAGCACAAGGAAGTTAAGTGACTTGCTCAGGGTTGCACAGTATGCAAGTGGGGGCTGTGGGATTCAAACCCAGGTCTCCAGGTTTGCAGCTCAGAGCCTTAAACTACTGCTGTATACTGCCTCCGCTACTTGTGATGTTAGATGCTACAGTGAAAGAGCCCTCCAGTGTTACACAAAATTTAACAGCAACACCTTCTAGTTGTGGCGTGAGATGCAGCAATGACGAAGCTTTGCAGTACTGAGGAAATGTTACAGCAGCGCCCTCTAGTTGTGATGCGAAATGCAGCAGCCACAGAGCCCTGCAGTGATAAGGAAATGTAAAAACAGTGCCCTCTAGTGGTTAGACGCTGCCAGTGATGGAATGTTTGATAGCACCGTGTAGTTGTGATATGAGCTGCTGCAATGACAGAGCCCTACAGTGGTAAGGAAATGCAGCACAAGTACCCTCTAGCTGTGAGAACTGCCAGTGATGGATTGCTTAAAAGCACAGTTTAACAACCCAACATCATCACCCTGTAGTGTGATGTGACACTGCAATAACAAAGCCCTATAGTGATAAGAAAATTTAACAGCAGCGCCCTCTAGTTGTTATGTGAGACACTGCAGTGGCAGAGCCCTTCAGTGGTAAGGAAATGCAGCTGCGCCCTCTGTGGTGTTTATTTTAATTATATGTTGTTTTGCAAATTACATACATCTTAGTAAAAGCAGACACAGAATTTAACAGCACCCTCTTGCTGTGATGTGAGACGTTACAATGACAGAGTCCTTCAGTGGTATGCGCCCTCTAGTTGTCAGAAGCTGCCAATGTCTGAATGTTTAAAAGCATAGCTTAGCAACCCAACAGCAGTGCCTTCTAGTTGTGATGCGAGATGCTGCAGTGACAGAGCTCTACAGTGGTAAGGAAATGCAACAGCAGCGCCCTCTAGTTGTAAGAACTGCCAGTAGTGGAATGTTTAAAAGCACAGTTTAACAACCCAGTAGCAGCACCCTCTAATTCTGATGCGAGACATTGCATTGACAGAGCCCAACAGTAGTAAGGAAGTTTAACAGAAGCGGCCTGTAGTTGTTATGTGAGGTGCTGCATTGTCAGAGCTCTACAGTGGTAAGGAAATGCAACAACAACACCCTGTAGTTGTAAGGATTGTCAGTGCACTGATGGAATGTTTCAAAGCACAGTTTAACAGTCCAACAGCCGCGTCCTCTAGTTGTGATGTGAGACGCTGCAGTGATAGAGACCTACAGTGGTAAGAAAATATGACAGCGCCCTCTAGTTGTAAGGAGCTGCCAGTGATTGAATGTTTTAAAAGTATGGTTTTAGTCCTCCCGGGATTTCCCATTAGCTAAATGGTTACAGCTTCTGGCTTCAGGACTCTGGGTCCATTGTTTGAGTCCCAGCAGTTGTGTGTGGTAAGTCTGCCTAGGAAGAAGGCAGTCACTACTAAAGAGTCAATCAATCAAAATCTTTATTTATTCAGGCGAACATCATTGAGCATAGCTCATTTACAAGATGGACCTGAGTGGTCATAACAAAAAAAGGTTACAGATTGTATACAAAAACATGTTATTGAATAAGCACAAATACAATCATTTATGAGTGAGATAGATGTACACATATTTACATATATACAAGGCAAAGGACAGTAAACCTAAAACCTAATAAAGGAGAGAACAAACAGTTAAGTAGGATAAGGCTTGGATAATGGCACAAGGGTGGGCATATATGTATGAGGTTTGATGGGGAAAGGACCAGAGGAATGATAGAAGAATATGGATGAGCTTTAAAGAGGGGTGGAGGAGAGAGAGGGGTGTGGGAGGGTGGGGTGTGGGAGGACTAGGCCTTGTGGAAGCAGTTGCACGAATCTGGGATTAGGCTGGTGTACAGCTTTTTGAAGGATGTAGAGGAATCAGTGTATCCATTTTCAATGACTTTTGGATAGAATTCCAGATAAGTGCCAGGAATAACTGATTGCAGCTCTTCCATACCGGGTGCAGGTGATAGGAATCTTCAGCAGGATCAGTTTGTTGATCCTCAAGGTGTAGGGCCTGGATGTGATCCGGTTGAAGCAGTCTGAGATGTAGGAAGGGTTTGTTTGTCAGAGCTTTGTAGATCCAGATAGCAGCATTTTTTTCTTCTATGTTGCAGGGATGTCCAACTGACTGCATTGTAGAGAGCAATGATGGGTGCTAGAGGGAAGGTCAGTAATGAATCTAATAGCTCTATGATATAGGGTGTCTAATTTGTTTAGATGGGAGAGGAGCAATGACCATAGAGAGTCAGCATAATCAATGAGGGACAGGAATGATGCTAGGATTAATCTTTGGAATCTTTGGTCAGGTAGTGTTTGATCCTATAGAAAAGACCAAGTCTTTGTCTTAGCTTTTTCAGGAGCTCTTCAACGTGGGTAGTATAGTCTAGTTTATTGTCCATCAATACTCCTAGATATTTGAATTTGTCTACATATTCCAGATTTTCACCAAGGATGGTAGAGAGTTGTGGGAGGGTGAATGATGGGATAGTGGAAGAACAGTTCTTGGTGGCAAGAACATAGCTTTGGTTTTCTTGGCATTTAGTAATAATTTCTTTTCTAATAGGTTGTGCTGAAGGAGGGAGAATTCAGACTGTAGGAGTTCACAGGCATTTGATGGTGAGGGATTGCTCACATATAGTACAGTGTCATCTGCAAGAAGGTGGATATTAGATAGTGAGAGATTGGAATCAATATTGTTGATGTAAATGGCAAAAAGGATGGGACCCAGGATGGAGCCTTGCAGTACACCTCTTAGGAGTGGTTTAGAGGTAGATAGATCACCTTCATTTTTTACCAGTTGTAATCTTCCGGAGAGATAGCATCTGAACCATTTAAGAGAGAGTGAGTCAAGGCCTATGGAGTTCAGAGAGGAGATTAGAAGATCATGATCCACAGTGTCAAAGGCTTTGCTTAGATCCAGAAACACAGCACAGGTATTATTCTTTTGTCTAGGGCAGTCTGCCAGTCATTTGTGACTTTTGCTAGTGCAGAGATGGTGCTATGCATAGATCTAAACCCAGATTGAGCTGGATTTAGGAGATTGTTGGTATCAAGGTAGGCAGTTAACTGAGGTTTACCAACTTCTCAAGCATCTTGGATAGTACTGGTAAGATGGAGATGGGCCTATAATTATTGAGGTCCATGGGATCACCTGCCTTAAGTAATGGAAACACTTGAGCTGTTTTCCATATGAGGGATAGAACCAGTGGCAAGTATAGATTGAAGAGGTGGGTGAGGGGCGGTTAAGGCATGCATTGCTACTTTAGAAAGTAGGGATCCAGGGAGTCTGCACCTGCACTTTTGGTGGTATCTAGCTGGAGTAGAAGGTCTTCTACTTCTTTGAAGAATATTGATTTGAATGAGAATGTGGAAGCAACCTTTGTCCCTCAGTAGATTGTAGGTTTAGTGATGATCTTAATAGGTTTGCAGGAGAGGAGTGAAGCCAGGCCAGCTGTAGTGAAATGATGCGTTAAGGCATTCAAGATATTTTGCTTGTCGGTGATTTCAATACTATTTAATTAATTTTGGGTGGTAAGACAGGGTGGAAGTTTGACCTAGGATGCCTTTATGGTACCCCAGAACCTGGAAGGGTTGTGATAGGAGGCATCTAGTTCAGCTGTGTAGAGGCTGCCTTGGCATTTCTTACTTGTTTTGTGCAGGAGTTTCTGGCTGTTCTGAATTGAAGCCAGTCATTTGGGTCCTTTGTTTTTTCTTGCCCTTTTCAGAGTTTGTCTCTGGCAAGCAGTGTGGATTAAGATGCGGCAGAGAACCAGCGACAGGATTTGAGTTTGGTTCTGACACTGGTGAGGGTGCATGTGAATTGAGGGCACTTGTGATTATATCATTTAAGATTTGAAGAGCTGTCTCTATTGAGGCTGTGAGATAGAATTCTTGCCAACGTGTGGTGTGGCACAGATCATGGAGATATCCTGAAATATTAAAGTTCTTTTTTGACCTTCGTGGGAGGAATTTTGCAGGATTGGGTGGCTTGATTGTTGATCTAATGGCAGCTATGGGACAGTGGTCACTTATGTCACTGAATAGTACTCCTGCATAGGGATAATGATGAGGCTTATTTACCAACATAATATCCAGGAGTGTGCTGTTGAGAATATTCTTTGAGTACTGCAGGGGCAGAGGTGAGACTGAGGTGCTAATGGGGACAGGAGTAAAAGAGGAATATTTTCTGAATTAAAAAAAAAAAAAAAGGAAATAAACAGCCAGTATGTAGAGCAAAAACTGTTCTGCTAGTTACCAGGATACTGTTCTGATAGGAGATTAGAAAGCTATTTAAGGTCTAAAAGAGATTGATGGTGCTGCTTTGAAGGAAATTAAGTGTCCAGAACTAATCCAAAGCAGTTAAGTGCTTAATTTAGCACCACTACAAAAGGCTTGCATCCTAATTCGCAAACACACTGTGTCCGTCAGATCTGGATCTCAGAAAGTTCCAATTGGCAGAGAAGGTGCAGTCTTCCCCAGGTTGAGGGACACCTCATAGTGCCGGCACCTCGTGTTCTGAGCGGAGTAGGTTGTTTTGGAAGTATTAAACGAACAGATTTACTTGACATGCTGTATACCTCGAGTGTTGCCACAGCCCAAGTGTCTCACACAAAGACTGCTGTTTTGGGGGGACATTATGAATATTAGATGTACTGAAAAAAAGTGCAACAAATGTGGATACTGACGGCACTTGTAGTACTTAAAAGCATGATATATAGTCTATACAGAAAGCAGGTCACATCCCAGCATTCAGGGAATGGACTGTTTTTTTATGGGAAATGTTTCCAATAAAGGGTCAATCAATTATATATTACTTGACACATTACAACTTTTTAATCAGATTTGCAAACCCTTCTTGGAACAAAAAGGAAATAGCTTGCATTGAGAATAGCATATAGGTGTCAAGGTACAGATGATTGTTCGTATCCTGGAACTATATAAGAAGTTGTTTCCATTTATCGAATTAAGATGGGCATAACAACAATTTAATGCACAATTATACGGTATTTATATTAACATTAAGTTATGGCATTGTTCAGAGCTTTGTTTTTTATTTTATTTTTTTATTAGCCTGGACCTGTGAGCTGTAGCTTTAATTTGACCCCAGGGACGCCGTCAAATATTAAAAGACGGTATTGAAACTCTGCTCCCATTTAAATCAATGGAGCACACTCCCGCATGCTACAAACTAATACCTCATAAAACATCGGAGTGTGGGGGCGGTACAGGGGAAGAGCGCTCGTTCATGAGAAGTAACCAGGAGGGGAAAGGGGTACGGGCAGACAAGCAGAATTTTCGATCCTTCCCCTTCAAAAACAAACAAAAGGCCGGCCCAGTGGCGTGGAGGGTTGAGGCGCTGGACGCCACACCTCGCTCCACGCCGGTGACCTGGGTTTGGGGACGAGCTGGGCCGCTGGGGGTCGGCAGGGGGAGAGAAGGATGGAGCACCCAACGGTGGCTCTCCTTCTCTGGGGAGGGTTCCGTGCAAGTCTCGCTGCTCTACTGCCATCTCACAGGTGAACCCGGGGTTGACACTGCAGATCAGGCCATGCAGAGGGTATGGGGCAGCGTCAGCCGAGAAGCCTTGGGAGGAGTTGCGTCTTCACACATACCTCCCAGTTGGCTCTCCTAGAGTGCCGACGTCTGCAGGGAGCAGAACACGGGAAAATGGTGGCCCGTCACTGCTAGGTGACGACCCCTCGCTGAGCGCCTCGGCAACCACCAAGACAGGAGCAGACTCCGCTGTGCAACACCCACCGTTGTGCAGGGAGAAGGTGAGAGGGGACCTCTCCTCACCCCACCCAGGGGGATATCCGGGATATCTAGGGCTACTGAGGGGGTGAGCACTCTAGGGGCAGACTCCTGTGTCGGGACGCTGAGGTAAGTGAGGCATGTAGGGGCTCTGATTGAGTGAAGTGATGCGGCAGGAAGGAGGAAAAAGATCAAAGAAAAAAAATTGTGCAAAGTGGACTGACAAAGTCCGGTGGGGGGATGTTTTGAAATGAGCACAGTTGTTGCTCTTTAAAGAGCTGTACCATGTCCCCCTCTCCCTCCTGCTTCCACTGTGTACACACTTAGACTCCCAACCCCTCCTCATACTTCTTCCCCCACTACCCCTGAATCATCTTCGTGGCCCTCTCCTGAACCACTTCTAAGAGTTCCCGGTCCTTAAAGTGCAGGCTCTAGAATTGGGCACAGTACTCCAGGTAAGGTCTGACCAGGGAACTGTACCTGGGCAGAAGTCTATTCTTCCACCACCGAGGAAAGAGCCACTGGCCACCACCTTATACACGTCTGAGTGTGTTACCGCGATTATCAGACCGGTCCTATTCAGTAAATTGGATGTAATTAAACATATTTTTCTTGAGCTACTTTCAGCCAGTCTGTTGTGCTGGGATAATGGCCCGGCTGAAAGTACCTCTTGGCCAATTAGGAGCCAGCATTCTTTCTACCAGTTTCATAATATGTGTCACAACATTGCTGTCAGATACTTCAGAAAATCTTTAACATCTAACTTCACGTCTCACATTTCAAACAACATGAAGTCTTGCTATATTATGACAATTGCAGTATGACCGCAGGTTAGAACTGCTCCGGAGGTGAAATAGTTAACTTCCATGCAAGGCATGGAATCTTGAGCGCGAGCTCGGTTAAGGAAGCTCTGTCTGCTTTCTTTCAAACCGAAACCGTCAGATTCTTTACTCCGCCTCACTGAACAGTCGCTCTGGAGATTTCTCCTTTTGCTTGGTTCATTTTCGCGGTTTAAAACAGTTTAAAAAGTTTAAATTCGTCTTAATTTAACTGCAACCGTTCGGTTCAAGCTCTGTCTATGGTAACGTAAGTAATAGATGTTACCTACGAATTCTGTGTGGAACTTGTAAAACATTTATCGGTTCGGTTTGAACCGATTAGGTTGCTTTTTCATTTGCTAGTCCTTTTTTAGAGTGCGGTTCCCGGTTCCTATCGGTTCTAAAAAAAAAAAAAACAGATTTCATTACGGTTTTTTCCACGGCCCGTGACACGGTTGGGAACCGATAGGAGAGTCTTGCTTGGCGGTTTGCCATAAACGATCAAGTTTTTGGTTAGGCTGGCATAATGTCTGAGAAACCCAAAAGAAAAACCGGGCCCACTGGGTTTCAGCACTGCGATGTCTGTGGGGAAGCCTTTGCCAAGGCTGACCCTCACACCACCTGTGTTTATTGCCTGGGGTTTGACCACCTCGATTCAGACTGCCAGATTTGTTAGAATTTCCCTGCTGCCACTGTTGAAAAGAGAGTTGGTAGGCTCTGGGAAAGAGAGGCCAAAAAGTCCACTGACCTGGATGGCCGGCCCAGTTCGGTGCCAGCTGAACCTGAGGGAGTGCCCTCTGACCAGGGCCAGACTTCCTTGGGCAAACGAAGAGCTGGCTTCGATGAGCCAGTTACTGCAAAAAGGACTAGAAAGTCTGCTGCTGTGGAAAAAGTCCTTTCCCCAACAGCTGAAGAGATAGCCAAAGCAATCCAAATTGTCCAGTCTCTTTCCCTGGTTCCTGAACCGACTCCCATCTGGGAGACGTCGTTCACGGGTCCCACCGTTCAGGATTATGAGAATTTTATGAACCGTGGGGGAAGTATGAAGAGAGTAATTATGGTCTGGAAGATCTGGACGCTCCTATTGAGCCAGATATCTCCCCAGACAGACCTTTAGGGGTTTCCCCCCAGGCTTTCTGAGTCCCCTGCTCATTTCATCTTTTACAAGAAGGTTGCTGAAACTCTTCAGCTTCCTGTTGAGGAAGCTGTGGATGATCAGGAAGAGCCTGATTATGTAGAAATGATGGATATTCCAGAATCTAAGAGACTGTCTATTCCCCTTCATAAATCTTTCAGGAAACAGTAAAAGTTTTAAAAACTCCTCATTCTTTACCTCCTGTGGATAAAAGGATGGACAGAAGGTATACTTTATCAGGTTCTGACATAGAATTTCTCACACAGCAATGCAGCCATGTGGGTGTAGTGCAGGCTGCAGCCTGTGACAAGGCAAATATCCCCCTAGCTTCACATCCTCCTAAAAAGGACTCCAGGAAGATTGATGCTATGGCAAAGAAACAGTACATGGCAGCATCCTTGGGGCTCAGACAAGCAAATTACATGGCTTATGCTGCCAGATACCAGAAATCCAGATGGGATACTGTGCTGGCTCTAGTCAAACAACTCCCTGACAAGTTTGCCAGGGATCTGGAACAGGTGGCTTTAGATGGTATCGAGGCATCAAAAATGCAATGTCATGCTGCGGTGGACTCTAATGATGTATCTTCTAGAGTTATGGCTACTTCTGTGGCTCTTCACAGAATGGCCTGACTCAGATGCACCACATTGTCACAGGATACCCAGTCAAAAGCCATTGATTTTCCTGTGATTGGCAATTCTTTGTTTGGGGAGCAAACAGAGAATTATATGAAGAAAATGGATGAATACAGGACCACCTATCGAAGTGCACAGGCCAAGGAAAGGCAGGCCACTCCTCAGAAGCAGCCCCCAGGGGCAGGAGGCAGCCTTTCATAGGCCTTTTATCAGGCTCAGGCCTCCTCTTCCTCCCTATACCCAGAGGGATTCTTTAGAGGAAGGGCAGGAAGGGTTCAAGCAGGCCTGCTTCCACTCCTCAGCCCAAAGCCCCTGCCAAGCAGGCACCCTGATGGGGTAGCCAGGGCCGCTTCTCTTCTACCGGTAGGGGGCAGGCTGGCTTACTTTGTCCAGGACTGGAAGTCTCGCACATCAGACAAGTGGGTCCTGGAAGTAGTAAGCCAGGGACTGGTGCTCAGGTTCAAAAACATTTCCGAAGCTGAGGACCAGATCTTTTCCTCCTGCATCTCCTTCGGAGGCACTCGCCTTAGAGTCAGAGGTCTCCATCCTCCTTGCTGTCAGAGCAGTGGAAAGGGTTCCACCCCTACACCAGGGCAAAGGGTTGTACTCCAGGTACTTCCTTACCCCAAAAAAGACAGGAGAATGGCGGCCCATCCTGGATCTCAGATACCTAAACAAACACCTTTTAAAACCAAAGTTCAAAATGGTGACTCTGGCAGTCATTTTACCTTCCCTGAGGCCAGGGGACTGGCTAGCATCCCTGGACCTCAAAGATGCCTACTTCCATATTCTCATCAGAAGCTCCCACCAAAAGTACCTCAGGTTCGAGCTGCCCTCAGGCCATTACCAGTTCAGAGCAATGCCCTTCAGACTCACCTCGGCTCTAAGGGTATTTACCAAGAGCCTGGCAGTAGCAGTAGCTTGCCTAAGAAGGCAAAAGATTGCCATCTTTCCTTATTTGGACGATTGGCTCATAGTAGGACAATCCCCAGATAGGTCAGCCTACATCTTCAGATAACCCAGCAACTGCTTACGTCACTAGGTTTCCTTCTGAATCTCTCAAAGTCGGTACTGGAGCCTGTCCAGCTTCTAACCTTCATAGGTGCAGAGCTGAACACTCAGGAAGCCAGGGCCTTCCTCCCTCTAGACAGGGCAAACGCCCTTGTCTCCCTGGCCTCTTCATTCACCCTGCAGGTCTCTCGACCAGCAAGACATTTTCTGCGTCTCCTAGGGCACATGGCTGCTTCCACAGCAGTAGTGCAAGGAGCAAGGTTTCAAATGAGAGACATTAAGTTCCGTCTGAGGGCCTTTTGGTCACAAAGAAAGGATCCTCTTACCAAACTGATCCCAGTAACTCTAACCCTGATCCAAGCCCTTCAGTGGCGGCAGGATCAGAGCAACCTGAGACAAGGAGTTCCCTTTGTCACTCAGCCTCACTTATTAATCCTTACTACAGATGCATCCCTCTTGGGGTGGGGGGCCCACATGGGCGATCTCACTACCCAGGGACTGTGGTCCCCACAGGAATCTCTGCTCCACATCAACCTGTTGGAGCTCAGAGCAGTTTTTCTAGCACTTCAAGCTTTCTTAAAATCTGTTCAGAACAAGACTGTGCAGGTCAGAACAGACAACACCACTACAATGTGGTACATCAACAAGCAGGGGGACACTCGGTCTACGGCCTTGTGCACAGAAGCCATGAAGTTGTGATCTCTGGCGTACTCCCTGAACACTTCCCTTATGGCAGTTCACCTCCCAGGCAAGGACAATGTCCTGGCAGATGCTCTCAGCAGGATCTCTCAGGGCCATCACGAGTGGTCCCTGGATCCCCTGGTTCTGGGAGTGGTATTTGTCAAATGGGGCACCCCGCAAATAGATCTCTTTGCAGCTCCAGACAATCATCAACTTCCTCTCTTTTGCTGCAGTCCCCCAGTCTTGGGCTCAGTCCCTCTGGACGCCTTAGCCCTCAGCTGGGAAGGAATTTCTCTATGCCTTCCTCCTTTCCCTCTCCTGTTCAAAGTGCTAGTCAAAATCAGAGCCCAATCCTGCAGGGTCATTCTGATTGCCCCGGATTGGGCCTGGCAACCCTGGTATACTCTCTTCCTGTCCTTAGCAGTCCATCCTCCCCTGTGCCTTCCCAAGAATCACAATCTATTAACATGTGCCCAGGGAAGGGTTTGGTACCCGAATCTCAAGTCTCTCAATCTCAAGACCTGGTTCTTGAAGAGCTAGAGTTTGCTGGCCTACACCTCTCTCAAGGTGTAATGGATATACTCAGGGCTTCTAGGAAGCCTTCTACCAGGGCTACTTACAACTCCAAATGGAAAAGATTTTCCATATGGTGCTCGAAAAAGGATATTTCCCCAGACACTGCTGATTTACCCACAGTTCTAGATTATATGGTCCATCTAAATACTTTAGGGCTCAGACCAGCTACCCTGAAGGTGCATTTGGCAGCTGTCTCTGCTTTTCTTTCAGCAGGTAAACCCTCTCCTCTTTCATCTCACCCTGTATTTACCAAGTTTTTTAAGGGTTTGCTTCACACTAACCCTCCATTCAGGGACCCTGCCCCTGCCTGGGATCTCAATGTTTGCATTGCTCAGCTCATGCAACCTCCTTTCGAGCCCTTGTCTTCAGCTGAGCTTAAGTTCCTGACTTGGAAAACTGTGTTTTTGGTGGCTATCACCTCTGCCAGACGCATAAGTGAATTACAAGCATTGTCAGTGGAGCCTGACTTTATCGCCTTTCACAGAGATAAGGTAGTCCTTCGGACTAACAGAAAGTTCCTGCCTAAGGTGGCTTCTAATTTCCACCTTAATCAATCTATTTCTCTCCCTGTTTACTTCACTGATCATTCTTCCTCTGGTGAGAGGAGGCTGCACAGCTTAGATGTAAAGAGGGCCCTTAGCTACTACATAGAGCATACCAAGGGTCACAGGTTTGACTCCCTCATGGTGAGGTTGGAAAGGGGAAACCTGCCACTAAAAGATCCATTGCCAGGTGGATTGTCTCTTGTATCCAATTCTGTTATGAAAAGTTGGGCAAGACTCCCCTCTCAGGCCTGAGGGCTCACTCTACCAGAGGTACAGCTGCTTCACTGGCTGCTGCCAGAGACATCCCCATTCTAGAGATATGTCAAGCAGCTACCTGGAAAGCGGTTCACACTTTTGCAAGCATTATTCCTTGGACATTCAAGCTAGGAGTGATGCTCGGTTTGACACAGCTGTCCTTCAGAGCCTATTCCCTAAGTAGGTTCTGTCCCTCCTCCATGGGGGTACTGCTGTGTAGTCTGCAATTGTCATAATATAGCAAGACTTCATGTTGTTTGAAGAAAAAATTACTCACCTTAGTAATGTTGTTTCTTCTAATGGAGTCTTGCTATATTATGACCTCCTTCCCTGCCCCTCTCAGAACCTCGTTTTTGCACTGTGGGTGGGCATCACAGTGTTGGCACTCTGTTTTTCTTGCCACTTTGTTGTTTTGTTTCACCCTCCCTAGGGTGAGTGTGTTTTTATTTCATTATTGGGTCTCTTGACTTGAGTCTTTTTTCGAGACCAACAATTGTGTTTGTTAGGGTAGTAGTCAGTTGGCTAGTGTAGGTTTACAGCTTCCACACAGAACATTAGTGAGTTTTAGCTCATAAAGATCTGACTGTTTCGGTTTGAAAGCAAGCAGACAGAGCTTCCTTAACCGAGCTCGCACTCAAGATTCCATGCCTTGCATGGACGTTAACTGTTTCACCTCCGGAGCAGTTGTAACCTGTGGTCATACTGCAATTTTCATAATATAGCAAGACTCCATTAGAAGAAACAACATTACTAAGGTGAGTAATTTTTTCTTCTTTGCTCCTATTTGTACAGGTGTACATGGAGAATAATGTTTAATAATTTTTAGTACATAATTTATTGTGGTATCAATGTGGCTCAGTTGGTAGCACACAGAAACATAGAATTTGACGGCAGATAAGGACTGCTTGGCCCACCCAGTATGCCCGTTTCCCTACCTACATTATCACCGTAGACCCTACTTGATCTACAGCTCTTTCTTCTTCCCCCTTCTGTTCCACTACGATTCCCTTGTGTCTGTCCCATGCATTCTTGAACGTCACCACTGTTTTCGCCCCCACCACTTCCACTGGAAGGTTGTTCCAGGAATCCGTTCTTGAGCACCTTTTTTTTCTGAAAAAGACTTTCCTTCTGTACCTTATTTACCCCCGTGAGGTATTTCAAGGTCTCTATTGTATCTCCCCCCCACCCCCACCCTCCCAGGGTGTACATATTGAGGTCCTTCACATCTGCCTTTGGGCCATAAGATTGTGAGTTCTAGTCCCACATAAAGGCTTGGGATCATATCATAAAAATGGTGGCACCTAGCCAGCCTGGTGTCGCTGAGGGCTGCGGCGCTGGATGCCTTACCTTGCGCTTACACCAACGGACCCAGGTTTGGGAATGGACTTTGGGAGCGGACTCAGGTCATCGGGGTGCCAATATGGGGGGTTGGAGCAGGGAGTGAGCAAGCCGGAAGGCAGCTGTCCCTCCTGGGGTGGTCGCGCCCTCCGTGAATCCCGCTGCCACCAGGTGGAGGTCTGGTGGTTAAGCGTAGGATGTGAGGCGACATGAAGAGGCGGGCACCTTGAGGCGGTGTGCATGCCTGCATATGCGCATCCAAGGTGGGGGGCTGGAATCGGGGGACAGAATACCATAAAAATCTGTATGGAAAAAAAAATGGTGGCTGCTAGGTGGATGCTGCACTGTTGAGGTGTGCCATCCTTTGGATGAAAGGTTAAACCAAGTTCCTTTTCACCCAGCTCTGCTGCTGTCCTGGTGGGAGTCCAGGTAGAAGTAAGAGAACCCAAGGCACTTTTTGTAAGTGTAGGGCATTTTCTCCAGTGTCCAGGTCAGCATTCCCCTTCCCATAAAACCATTTCAGGCAGTTGTCTAAAGCTGTTTGTAGGTGTTTATGCGCAAAATGGTGGCCACTACATATTTACAGCAGTGCACTGCCAGTATTTCTCATTTCTTGTGAAAAGTGCTATATCAATGCAACATTTTTCTTTAGAAAAATATAAATCTGCCACCCAGTGGCGTGGAGGGCTGAGGCACTGGACTGGACGCCTTACCTCCTCCATGCTGGCGACTGGGGTTTGAGAATGAGCCTAGGATATTCAGAGGTACAGGGGCTGGATTGAGCATCACAAGGCAGCTGTCCTCTCGGGGGCTGGTTATCCGCCCTTGGCTGCCACTGAGTGGAGGCTAGGTTGCAGCGCCAAGCCATAAGGGAGACCAGGCATTAGCTGGGGTGTGAGGAAGGAGCCCTCGCTGGAGCCACAGAGCGCATGTGCACTTTCACATGCATGTGCGACCGTGTTCTGGGATCCCGGGAGTAATGGGGAGAAAATGGAAAATGAGGCACAGAAGCTAACAGGTTGGATCGAGATCCTCTGAGAGAGGACTGCAGCCGTGCCTGCCCGGAGCCCAGACTGCAGAAAAAGCTGTATAGAAAACAAGAAAAATATAAACCCAACAGCATGGAAACAGATGCAGACAACCCCTGGTTTATATGTTTTTTTTCCCCATAATGCATTTTATTTGTTTTTTAGTGCAACAACAATAATACTTTACATAGATCATTAAAAAATGCATACAGAGGTATAGAAAAAACAATTTTCCTAAATAATGTGCAGACATTTGGATTATGTTTCTAGTATCTTGTCTATATCCTAAAGTACTGGAAAAATGAAGATTTAATTGCAGTACACTGTTGCCCAGGGTTACTGGCCCTTCCTTTCATCCACTGGCCCGTGGGCCTTAGTATTTCTTCCTGGCTGTTCCCTGTTGGGCATGCTGTGCCCCTTAAGCTGTGTGCATGTTGCTCTTTGCCTTGGGTCTTGTGCTGGTACTGAAGCAAATTGCTATAGTGCTCTTTCTAACTGTACAGCTTCATACTAAGTACCTTTACCTTGCTTCCTTTGTATTACTATTATTCTGTTCTATCTGTACTTGTATTATATACCTTGATCGTGCTCCTGTGTATTCCTTTTTTTTTTATGTCTTGGTCCCCCAATCCTCCATTCGGAGGTCAGACCTGCTATGCCTGTTGCCCCCCCCTCCCATGCCCAGGCTTTCCCCCCTGAGTGGGGCTGCGTGGGAGGGCTCCCCCTCCTCAACAGACACTGTAGGCAAGCCCTGTTCCTGAACCCGGGTCGTTGGCATCGCAAGTGGAAATTCAACAGTCGGGCCGGCTGTGTATTCCTATTATTTGTTCCTGTGGTTATCTTATGTATTGTATGTTTGTATTACTCTAACCCTATTGTATCCTCCCGGGTCGTACCTGAAAATAGGCATTTAATTGTCTTGCATGCTTACCTAGCTAATAAAAATGAATACATAATAACAACATATTTTATGAGACATCCTCGTACTATCCATATTATATCCCTTAAAGTGTATTCTAAGGAATTTAGGATCTTTCAGGTTCAGAAAAAGGGACCAGAGTCTCTCATAAGTTTCTGTTATTTGCAAGTAACAGATACTTTAATTATTCGCTACGTAACCCATTTGGTTGTACCACTCCTGTATCACGGGGGAATGAGGGTTTTTCCAGTTTTTTAAAACGATGTGCTTAAGGCGTAAAGCTTCAGAAGCCATCCATAATTTCTGACACATATGTAGATTTGTTGGGAAATTGAAAACACCCAGAATGAAAATCGAGAGGGGAAAGGGGGATGTGCTTACGGCCTTTTCACATATTTTCTTAACATTTGACCACAGCTCTGATATTTGGGGGGCAAAACCAAAACACGTGAGCATTGTCTTCCTTACATCTCCAACATTTGTTGTTGTACATAAATCCTATATTATTTCGTTTTTTGGGAGACACAGAAATGGTGTAATATTTTGTATTGAACTAGTTTACCTTGTATTTCATGACTACTGCGGTAAACAACATTCCAAATAGATATCCTGTCCTTTTGGAAAAAAAAAAGGTGCGGAATTCAGCTTCACATTTTTCTTTGGCTTGTGAGGTGAGAAATGGGGGTAGAACTGTCAGTCAAAAATTTGTAGGTTAGGTTTACACCTTTCTTCAGAGTCCCTATTTTGATAAGTTTATCCCACTCAGGACACTTTGGGAGGGAATAGTCTGGTGACAGTATTGTCATGTTAAGAGAATCTCTGAGCTGTAGGTAGCAATAGAATTGATACTTATGTAAATTGTGTTTTACTTTAAGGTCTTTTCTGGAATCTTTGTCAATAATATGAGCTTGATACATCCAGCAGACCTGGGTTTGGGTCTCACAACCTCCACTTGTGTACTGAGTGACCCTGAGTGAGTCACTTAACCTCCCTGGGCTCCTGTATTACCCCTTAAAACAGGCCTTGTGTATAGTGGGCCTTGCCAGGTTATGACTAGTGGACCAGACCCAATTACCAAAGAAATATATATATATATATGTGTGTGTAATAGATAACCCACTCTTAGGTGTGTGGTGGCGCTCTGTTATACATGCGAGACTGCAGGCCGAGTCGTCCAGCCACCCCAGGCGTGCATATATCGGAGCGTGACCGCACATCCTAGAGTGGGTTATCTATCGATAAAAATGGTAAAATAGTTTTTGGGGAGTGCAGGTGTATGGTCATGCTCTGATATATGCACGGTCATGTGATGCTCATGCTCAAATAATAGAGCAGCAATTTCCCTACCCATTTTATAAAAAAAAACATATATATATATATATATATACACACACACACTGGCCTGTCAGTGCAGCGGTAGCGCTACTGCTCCCGACACTGGTGACCTGGGTTCAGGAACAAACTCTGGTTGTTGGGGCCAGCAGGGGGAAGGAGAACTGAGCATACCACTGGACGCGCGCCTCCTCTGGGGAGAGGGAGGGTCATCGCTCCCGCTGCTATACCGCCACTTGGGTGACCATGGATGGAGGTGCAGCTTGGGGGTGCCGTAAGTCAGGGGAGATGTTAGCCAGGCTCTGGAGCAGTTTGGACATGCCTCCGTGTGGCCATGCTCCCTTAAGCTCCTTGTGGGCTGACATCAGGAGGGGATGCACAGAAAAACGGAAACTGGCCCGACGCCAGATGATGAGCCCCTGGCACCTTAGTAAGGACATGATCTAGGCCCCGCGGACACCGACCCGACACAGCTAATGGAGAGCAGTGAGCGAACCCCCTCCTTCCCTGCTCAGGGTGGTAAACTGCAGCAATATTGGGGTGTGGGCCACTGGTACCTGGGATCGGGCAGAGCCATAGGACGCTTTAGGGGACTCAGAAGGGAAGGCTGACTGTGAAGATGAAGGGGCATAAGACGGAAAGTGTGTGTGTGTATATGTGTATATATGTATACATATACACACACATTTATGTATTTGTTGTTTTATACCAGCCTTGGCCCATGTATAGTTAGTCAAGGGAATTCCTTCAAATGTAATTAAAGGCTTTGACCCAAGAGAAATAAAGTTTAATGGTTGTATGGTTGGGTTAATTGTTCCGTTGCTCTGTTTAAGGACCCTGATGGTTTTGCTTATGCATGGGTTATCTTTAAGAGTTTTGCACGTCAGTGCTTATAAAAAGTCAGTTTGTTGGTATTTAATAAGTCTGCCTCTATAGTTACCCATAAAGGACAATTGGAAGGTTGGGTACATTTCCTTGTAGGTGCCAAATAACTGTTTTTCATGAGAAGGGCCTCTTGGTATCTTTCCCAGTATGGTAGATTAAATCCTCCAAGTGTATGGGTTTATATGTTGTTGATACATTAAAGGAAAGCCGTCATTATTGCCCGCTCCCGCCCCAGCAAAGCTTTCCCTCCAGTTAAGCTTTTAATGTATGTTGCGGCGTTTTTCTCGCACCACAACATATGTTATTTTAACTTGTAAAAATCATAACCGGAAGTACAGCAGATGTGGGGGGGTCTCCATTATCTGTAAAGGTGCGGTGATACCACTCACTTCAGCCATTTGTGTTGAGCGGTGGTGCATCGCCACTGATAATGGGTATCTACCATGCCAGGTTGCAGGCACTGTGCAGTTTGGAAATGATAGCATGCTGCGACACGAGAAAGCGCAGCTTACTGCTTTCTTGAGAGGACAAGCTACTGAGGTGACGCGCTATATGGCTCTGTCATTTTTTCAAAAATAGTAAAGAAAATGTACAAAAAGTTTAGCATAATTCAACTGAAAACTTGTATCAGTATGAGTATGTAGAAGTAAGAAGTGAAGTTTTTTTAAAGCTTTCCTATAAACGTATTTTTTTGTGACAACTAGCAACAACATGTACCCTGTCATATACTGTTGTGCATTATGGTATAGCATCACCTACATGTTATCACCCTCACCGTAATTTATATTGTGTGTGCATTCCTCCACTTCATCAAGTAGTGCCTGCAGTCTCACGTTTTTCACTCAGGTTTCTGGAGATAAACCTCCAAAACTGTCAGGTTATTTGCTGTGGGGCTTTCATGTTTATATTAGACTTGACAGGAGTTTATGAATTCTAAAGGTCTGTCAGTTGAATGGCGTATTGATATGTATGGTCTGACTGGAAAACAAGATCCGGGCCATGCAGTGCGCTGGATCTTGCTGCACAGTTATGTGATCTCAGCCAATCAGACTGTAACATTTTTATCTGAGCCATTTTATAAAATTGTTGCCAGTGAATCATTGCCACCTGGCACAGGTTAATGCCATCCTTGTAAGAATGGGTTGGCAAATTAAAATGCACAGATTGCAGTGGTCGAAACTGGCACTGGCCCACTAGTTAAATGCCGGTAGATTTTGTAACAGGCTAATAAGATTTTCCATCAGCTAGCCTTGCGGTCTTGTACTGGTGAAGGTAGAATTACAATAAGTACACCAGCTAGGCCAGTGGAAAAGTCTATGGGCTAGTGGGATTTCTCAGTCACTAACCCTACTGGCCAGTGATTGCAAAACTTAATTTTAACTCCTGAGATCTACACCCCAGAAAATGTTATAAATGATAATATTTTACTGGAAGTGCACTGCGAAGAAAAAGTAAGAGGGAGACGGAGAAAGAGCAAAAGCAATAGAACACGTGATGATGGATAACGTTTTTTTTTTTTTTTTTGGTCAGGTCCGAATAAACGAGCTTACTGAATACTCGTAATGTACAGCATTAATTAGCAGGCAGCTTGACATAATTAAAGTGGGCAGTAAACACAAGGAGCATTTTACTGAGTCAGATAAATTGGTTGCAGCTGAGATGTTAACGATAGGATGTGGCCCACAAGCCTGCAGCATCACTGTGCTTTGTTCATTTCCAAACACTTTCTTTTCTTACAATTATGCACACTTAATGGCCTGAATTGAAAATTATAGATCTGAGAGACATAGTTAATGGCCAGAACTGCAGAATCCAGGGAAAGAAGGAAAGGAAAAGAACTTGAGAATTCAAACAACATGAAGTCTTGCTGTATTCTGACTATTGCAGTTAACCCCAGCCTTTAAACTGCCCCGGAGAACAAAGGGTTAACTTTCTATGCAGAGCATAGAATGCTGAGCTCGAGCTCTGTTGAGGTCTCTGTCTGGAGTCCTTTGAAATCCAACTGTCAGATTCTTTACTCCGCCTCACTGAACAGTCACTCTGGTGATTTCTCCTTCAGCTCAGTTCGAAAGTCGGTTAAAGTCTCAGTTAAGTTGTCTGTTTTTACCGAATTTATTTCCACATAGTTGGTTCAGTCTCTGTCAGTGGTACCGTGAGTACTAGATAGGTTTTTTTCTGTTTTCTGTGTGGAAATTGTAAAGTGTTAGATCAGTTCTGCTGAACCGATCATTTGCATTGAATCCTTGTGTTTTACTTTAGAGTGTGGTTACCGGTCCTTATCGGTTCTAAAAAAAAAAAAAAAAGTTTTTGAACGTTTTTTTTCTAACACCCGTGACACGGTTAGGAACCGATAGGGGAGTCTTGCCTGTCGGTTGCTGTAAAAAGGGTAAGTTGGTTAGGTTGGCCATGTCTGAGAAACCCAAGAAAAAAAACGGGCCCACTGGGTTTCAACACTGCAGTGACTGTGGGGAGGTCTTTGCTAAGGTTGACACCCACACCACCTGTGTTTGTCTGGGGTCTGAACACCTCGATTCAGACTGCCAAATTTGTAAAAATTTTCCTAAATCTACCCTTGAAAAGAGACTAGGTAGACTGAGGGAAAAGGAGGCCAAGAAGTCCGCTGACCCGGATGGCCAGCCCAGTTCGGTTCCGACCGAACCAGAAGTAGTGCCCTCTGACCAGGGTGATACTTCTTTGGGCAAGAGGAGAGATGATCCTGAGGGGTTGGTTCCTAAAAAAAGGAAACGCAAAGAAAAATCGACCGTTTCGGATCCAGAGGTTCATGTTCCGACCACCAAGGAAATAGCCAGGGCGATTCAAATTGTGGAATCGCTTCGCCCGGTTCCAACCGATCTGGCACCTTTTCGCAGGGGTTCGGTTCAGTCGGTTCCCCCGCTCCAAGATTATACCCCTGAACTGGAGTTTGAGGAGGAAGGGGAGATCTTACTTTGAGAGGGCTCTTGCAGTAGGTAATTACATATTGGACTGACGTCGGCAGGTGGCAGGACCCCGGAAAATTTCTGGCTAACGGTCCCTGGCGGGACCTTCCGTCAGAATGACCAGCGTCAGATGATGGTGTAAAGGCGGTCCCAGGCGCCGACCTTCAGTTCTTTCCGCCCGTCAGCTCGTGCAGCGCCTCGCGGTGAAGTTCATAACGCTCAGTCCTGTTGCTTCATCGTTTTTCCGAAAAGTATCAGTATTTTGTATTTTCTTCGTCAGGTGAACATCGGTATATGTCGTCCCCTTCAAAAGTAAGTGCGACTCATGCGGCGCCCAACTGCCTCACAAAGATGGTCACTCCCTCTGCCTTTTCTGTTTGGGCCCCGACCACGCGGTTGACAAGTGTCCGCACTGCCTACATTTCAACGCAGCCACCCGCAGACGACGCCAGCAGTCTCTAGAAGCCCATCTCCTCAAAAAGAAGATGTCTGCAATGGAGAAGGAGTTGAAGAAACCCGGCAGGCGTCGACCTCCCTGAAGGACACAAGAAGCGGGACAAGGAAAGGCACCGGAGATGGCCTCCTCCTCCGCGACTCCGGCGGAGCAGCAGCAAAATAACGTCCCCTCGGGGAGATCGCCCGGCAGCAGCCTCCAAGGCTTTGGAGTAGGCGTCGGCCCGCCCGCCGGGTGCCTCTGGGCAAAAGGAGGCTTCATCCCCCTGTACCACTGCAGGCTTGCAGCCTACTGGTGCGGGCGCCTCCCATAAGCTGGATGTCGGCTCCTCCAACGTCCGCCGGGAGAAAGCCGCTAAGACGCCCGACCCTTCGGGGTGGCGCACAGCAGCGTCCCCCTCGGACCAGGCCTCTTCCCATCCTCGGCCCGCCTCCGATGAGGGACCCCTGAAGTCAGACGCTGGCTCCTCTGGTGTCCGCCAGGACTCTGCCCATAAGTCACACGTCGGCTCCTCCGACGTCCGCCGGGCCTCGGAGCCTACGGCAGACCCTGCTCCGTCTGTCGTCCCAGGTTCCCCGCAGCCTTCGCTGCCGTCCGGGGAGCCCAAGTCCCCCCTGCCTGGCCCCGGGGACTTTTCCCCTCCGTCCCCGGATGAGGCTCGGGATTCTGGTCCTCCGTCTGATCCCCTTCCTACAGAGCCGGCTCTGATGCCGGCTCCCCAGACGCCGGCCCCCGACACCGACCCCGCCGATGCCGGTTCTGACGCCGGCCCCTCCGACACTGGCGGGGGATATACCTCTCCCATCGGGCCCTTCACCCCATGGGCCTATCACGGTCGATCCGCCCGTGGAGTTCCCTACTGGGCCATCTGCTCCGGCAGCTCCTCCGGTACCTGGGTATCCGGCGTCTTATCAGACGCGGTTTTGCAGTCCCAATATCCTGTGCCGCGGTACCAGCGCCGACTCCACCAACGCTGCAGTACCTGACGCCACAATACCCAGCTCCGGTATTCCTGCAACGGGTTATGGATACTCCCTTGGTTTCATCCATGCATCTCCCCTCCTCCACCACCCTAGGCGCGGTGGATCTCCAGGAGACACTGGCCTCCTGGTGGGCTGAGGCCAAAGGCTCCCAGCTGACCAAGGAAGTAGAGAGCCGTCTTCGTGACGGTGCCACCCAGCTCCCGTCGCCCAGATGGCACACTCCCTCTCCGGATTCCTGGGCTCTCCCTGGGATCAGAGAGGGGGACAGCGTCCAGGGATTCCCCGAGACCGTTCCAACCCCTAGGCGAGCTAGAGGTCCTACTCTGCTTCAAATTCCTCTTCTTCTTCTCTCCGATGGTTGTTCCGAGAAGGCGGCGAGACTCGCTCTCCGTCAAGCCCCGGCCGAGGACTCCTCCAAAGTCTCCTCCGGAGGATCCTTCCTTCATGGAGTTGCTCCGGAAGATCCAGGAAGTCCATCAGTGGCGTTCCTTAGAGCCAGATCCTCAGCGGGTTAAACTCGCCGAACATCTAGACTTGCCCCGGCCCCTACTCTGGTGCCACCCTGGATTGAGCCTCATGCCCACCTTGTTTCCACCATTTGGAAACAACTGAACTTTAGCCCACTTCCTCGGAAGTCCAACAGGCTATACCAGGCTCCGGAGGTGTAGATTTTCTAGACTCTCACCCCATGCAGACTCGGTTGTGATTAAGCGCCGCTCACGGCGGTCAGCACACCCAAAACATTTGAGTTCGTTTCCCCGGATAAGGAATCTCGCCTTCTGGATCAGTATGGAAGGAAGATCTATGCTTCTTCCACACTGGGGATCAGGGCCCTAAATTATGTAGCGCATATGGGAATTACCAGAAGGCTGTCCTTACCCAGGCGGAATCCAAGATTGACTCCTTGCCTGACTCCCAGGTCAAGCAGGAGTTAGCCGACTTGGTCCGTTCTGCTCGTTTGGCCAGTCGTCACATTCTGAGGACGACCTACAACGCAGTGGACACCGCAGGACGGAGCTCTGCATTCGCCGTAAGTCTTCGGCATCGCATGCTCCGTGTGTCAGGTCTGGTCCCGGAGGTGCAGTCAGCAATCAAAGCACCTTTCAGGAGTTCTGTGCTTTTCGGTGGTGATGTCAAGGACATCATCACTGACTTCGGAGAAGGGGCGGCCTTAAATCTGTTGATTCAATGTGCCGTCCCCATCCCCAGCGCGCCGTCCCTTTCATGAGCGCAGCGGCCTCAGCGAAACCTCAGGGAAGGCGGGCCACAAGCGTGGGGCCCCACAGCTGCCAGGCCCCGCGCCCAAAAGCAGCGGGTGCCCCAGCTGCAGCGCTGCCTCACACCACCTGACTCCTTCCCTCTCCCACTGCCTCCGGACTCCCCGGAGGAACCGGTAGGAGGGAGGTTCTCCCTCCACCTTCCGGGTTGGGAGAGCATAACATCGGATTAATGGGTGCTTCAGATCATAGCAGAGGGGCACTCTATTGAGTTTCTGCAGAAACCTCACGTCACCCCTCTGAACTCCTCTTACTCAAGGGACCATCTTCCTTTGGTCAGGAGGAAATTTCTGCTCTCCTCATGAAGCAGAGCCATGAGCCCATCCACCTCACCTTCACGGGATGGGCTACTATTCCATTCTTCCTTGTACCAAAGAAGGCGGAGATCTCAGACCCATTCTCGATCTCAGCTCCCTGAACCTATATGTGGAATACAAGAGGTTCAGGATGCTCTCCTTAAACCCTCTTGCCCCTACTTGGCCGGGCCAATGGCTGTGCGTACCTGCACATTCCATTACGCCCTTCACGAAAGTACCTCAGGTTTGCGTTCCAGGGGACCACTACCAATTCCGGGCGCTCCCTTTTGGTCTTTCCTCGGCTCCCCGAGTCTTTACCAAATGCCTGGCAGTGGTAGCGGCCCACCTGCGTACTTTGGGAGTTCAGGTTTTTCCCTACCTGGACGACTGGCTCCTGGTGGCCCCATCCAGGCAGGAACTCCTGCATTTCCTCTCCCTCACCCAGCAGGTTTTCACTGGTCTGGGTATCACCATCAACCATTCCAGGTCTCATCTGGACCCTTCTCAGAGACTCCAGTTCATCGGGGCAATCCTCGTCGACATTGTGGAGGGCCTTCCTGCCTCCGGACAGGGGCCTCCCTCCAATCCCAATTTCCCTTCTGTCGAGCATGGGAGGGTTCAGCAGGTTGGTGCTCCGTCTCCTGGGGCTTATGGCGGCTGCCATCCCGGCCAGTTCGCGCGCGCGTCTCCACATGAGGATCTCTCAGTGGACTCTCCGCTCTCAGTGGGATCAACTTGTAGATGACCTAGATCATCTGGTACTGATCTCCTCGCCGATGATGAGAGACTTGCAATGGTGGATGGTTTGAGAGAACCTATTCCGGGGGGGTCCCCTTTTTTCATCCTTCCCCCGCTCAGACTCTGACTACGGACGCTTCAGGCGAAGGTTGGGGAGCCCATCTGTTGGAGTTAGCTCTCCATATCAATGTGCTCAAGCTTCGAGCAGTGCTGTATGCTCTCCAGGCCCTTCACCAATACATCCTTCCCGGTCACCTAGCTGTCCAAACAGACAACATGTGCGTGGTGTGGTACATAAACAAGCAGGGAAGGACTTGGTCCTACCCGCTGTGCAGGGAAGCGATGAGGGTTTGGGAATGGGCAACTCTTCACAACCTTCACCTCACGGCGATCCATGTTCCGGGAGTCGACAATGTCCTGGCAGACAAGCTAAGTCGTTCTTCGGCTCTGCCACCCGAGTGGGAACTGTACCAAAAGTTCTAAAAGCGTCTTCCAGGTTTGGGGACTCCACAGATGAACCTGTTAGCCTCCTCCCAAAGCAAAGCTTCCAATTTTTGCTTTCGCTCGCTCAGGCAGGAGCACTTTCTGGGCGACGCTCCGTCTCTAAACTGGAAGGACAGATTCGTCTATGCTTTTCCCCCAATTCCTCTGGTCCCCCGTGTGCTGCAGAAACTGGCATTGGAAGGAGCGAGAATGATTCTGATCGCTCCTTTCTGGCCCAGGCAAATTTGGTTCTCTCTTCTACAACTATACTCAGAGGTTCCTCCTCTTCCTCTGCCTTTCTCTCGAGGACTGCTGACCCAAGATCAGGGGACCTTGGTCCATCCAGGACTCAAGTCCCTTCAACTTCATGCATGGCTCCTGCAGACCTAGTCCAATCTCGTTTTGGCGTCTCTCCTAAGGTGGCTGAGATTCTGGTGGAGGCTAGAAAACCCTCCACTAGATCCACCTACGCCATGAAATGGAAAAGATTTTCCATCTGTGCTGCCTCCAGGGACGTGGAGTCTTTCTCCTGTCCTGTGTCCGTTCTGCTTGATTATCTGTGTCATCTTTTCGACCTGGGTCTCAGTCACTCCTCTTTGAAAGTCCACATGGCGGCTATTTCAGCCTACCATGTCCCTTTCGCTGATAAGGTTTTTGCCCAACTGGAGGTATCCAAGACCTTTCTCAGAGGGGTCCTTCATCTTAGACCCCCTGTTCGGACTCCAGCTCCCCCGGGACTTGAACTTTGTTCTCGAGAAACTTACCCTTCCTCCCTTTGAGCCTACGGCTTCCGCAGACTTGAAGTTCTTATCGTGGAAGACGCTCTTCTTGGTGGCCATTACTTCTGTTCGCAGAATTTCTGAGCTCCAGGCCCTCATGTGCAAAACCCTTATCTGATCTTTCCCAAGGAAAGAGTAGCTCTTCGCACGAATCCTATGTTTCTTCCAAAAGTGGTAGCGGAGTCTACCTTAAATCAGTCTATTGAACTACCTGCCTTTTTCACACAGTATTCCAACCAAGGAGAATACTTGCTCCATAGCATGGATGTCCACAGGATTCTGAGATACTACACTGATAGGACGAAGGATCTCAGAAAGACTGATCAGTTGTTCGTCTCTTTTGCTCACAAAAGGGAAGGCAATGCTGTCTCCAAGCAATGCCTGTCAAAGTGGTTGGCTCATTGCATCACTTTCTGTTATGACAAAGTACAACAAGACCCTACGGGTCAAGTCAGAAAGCCACTGTACTCGAGGTGTAGCAGCCTCTGCGGCTTGTTTCAAGAATGTGTCTGCGGCAGACATCTGTGCTGCCGCCACTTGGACTTCTGTGCATACATTTACTAAACATTACAGTTTGGACATTGCCTCTCGCCGTAGAGCAGGCTTCGGGTTAGCTGTCTTGCAGGGCCTCCTTTCTTGAGGTTTGCAAGCTTTCTTACTACTTCTTGAGTAGTTCCTCCTCCCGGTGCCTTTTCATTTGTTCCAGACTTCTTGGTTCTGTCCTATATATATAATTACCTGCAAGAGCCCTCTCGAAGTAAGATAATGCAGTTACATAAAACTTACCATAACAGTAGATCTTGAGAGGGCTCTTGCAGTAGGTAATACCTTCGCCCTCCATCCCCTAGGTTTTCAGCTCCTTTTCCATTGAGGAAATATCGGCTTCTCTCGTCTGGGCCTTCCGGGCCTGTGGCAGAAAGAACTGGAAGCGGGCATCTCGGACCACCCTTTATACCGCGTCATCTGGCGCGGTCACCTGACGGGGCGGTCCCCGCCAGGGACTGCTAGCTAGAAATTTTTTCCGTGGGGTCCTGCCGCCCGCCGACGTCAATCCTATATGTAATTACCTACTGCAAGAGCCTCTCTCGAAGATCTACTGTTACAGTAAGTTCTTACATAACTGTACTTTTTAAGATGGTGGTGATGACGGTGAAAGTCTGGATGTGCCTGTGGAACCGGACATCTCCCCAGACGGACCTTCTGGTGTATCCCCTCCTAGGCTTTCTGAGTCCTCTTCCCATTTTCTGTTTTACAGAAAAGTGGCTGAAACCCTTCAGCTTCCTATGGAGGAGGCAATGGAGGATCAGGAGGAGCCTGATTATGTTGAAATGATGGACATCCCAGAGTCCAGGAGACTGTCTATTCCCCTTCACAAATCCTTTGGGACATGGACACAAAAAATACTGAAGTCTCCCAATTCTGTACCCCCTGTTGACAGAATGATGGACAAGAGGTACACACTATCAGGCTCAGATACAGAGTTTTTATACCAGCAAGCAGCAACGCAGCCATGTTGGGGTAGTGCAGGCTGCTGCCTGTGCCAAGGCAAACATTCCCTTGGCTTCACACCCCCCCAGACAAAGACTCCAGGAAGATTGATGCCATGGCAAAAAACAGTACATGGCATCTTCCTTGGGACTCACGCAGGCGAATTATATGGCCTATACAGCCAGGTACCAGAAGTCCAGGTGGGACACTGTACTGGCACTGGCTAAACAGGCCTCCCCTACTAGCCAAGGAGCTGGAGGAGGTGGCTACAGATGGGATTGAGGCATCAAAAGTACAGTTTCATGCTGCGGTGGACTCCAGTGATGTGTCATCAACAGTCATGGCTACATCTGTGGCTCTTCGGAGAATGGCTTGGCTCAGATGTACTAGCCTCTCACAGGACACCCAGGCTAAGGCCATGGATTTTCCTGTAGTGGGTAATTCTCTCTTTGGGGAGCAGAGAATTATATGAAGAAAATGGACAAGTATAGGACCACTTACAGGAGTGCTCAGGCCAAGGAGAGGCAGGCAGCTCCTCAAAGGCAGCAGTCTAGGGGCAGGGGCAGGCCTTTTCATAGGCATTTTTACCAAGCACAGGCCTCTTCTCCCTTTTCACAGAGGGGGTTCTTCAGAGGGAGAGGCAGAAGAGGGATGAGCAGGGCTGCATTCACTCCTCAGCCTAAGGCCCCTGCCAAGCAGACACCTTGATGGGTCTGCCCGGGTCGACTCTCCTATTCCAGTAGGGGGCAGGATGGCTTACTTTTTCCAGGACTGGATGTCTGTTGCCTCAGACAAGTGGGTCCTGGAAGTAGTAAGCCAGGGACTGGTTCTCAGCTTCAAAAAATTTCTGAAGATGAGAGCCAGGTCTTTTCCACCTGCAGGTCTCTCAGAAACCCTTGCCTTAGAGGTAGAGGTTTCATCTCTTCTGGCCTTAGGAGCCAGAGAGAGAGTTCCTTCCCTACACAGGTGCAAAGGGCTTTATTCCAGGTACTTCCTTACCCCAAAAAAGACAGGGGAGTGGTGACCCATCCTAGACCTAAGATACCTGAACAAACATCTTTTGAAACCAAAGTTCATGATGGTAACTCAGGGAATAATTCTTCCCTCTCTAAGGCCAGGGGACTGGCTAGCCTCCCTGGACCTAAAGGATGCCTATTTTCACATTCCCATCAGGTGCTCCCACAGAAAGTACCTCAGGTTTGAGTTGCCCTCAGGCCACTATCAGTTCAAAGCAATGCCCTTTGGTCTAACATCAGCCCCAAGGGTTTTCAGAAAGTGCCTGGCAGTAATCGTTGCCTTTCTAAGAAGGCAAAAGATTTCCATTTTTCCATATCTGGACAACTGGCTCATAATGGGCCACTCCCCAGACCAAGTCAAGTCAGAACTGCAAGTGACCCAGCAAGTGCTCACTTCTATAGGATTTCTTCTTAACTTTCCCAAGTCAGTTCTCGAGCCAGTGCAGCATCTTACCTTTATAGGGGCAGAGCTGGATACTGTCAAAGCAAGAGTCTTTCTTCCCCTGGAAAGGGCAAGAGTTCTTATAGAACTGGCTTCTTCCTTCAGCTTTCAGGTGTCTCAACCAGCAAGGCATTTCTTCCAGCTCTTGGGCCACATGGCAGCTTCTGCAGCAGTGGCCCAAGGGGCAAGATTCCAGATGGACATTCAGTTCCATCTGAGGGCCTTTTGGTCCCCAAAGAAGGATTCCCTTACTAAACTGATCCCAGTAACTCTGACCCTGATCCAAGCCCTTCAATGGTGGCAGGATCAGGACAATTTAAGGCAAGGGGTCCCATTTGCCACTCAGTCTCATTCAGTGGTCCTTACCACGGATGCTTCCCTCCTGGGCTGGGGAGCCCATCTGGGGGCCCTCACTGCCCACGGACTGTGGTCCCCTCAGGAATCCCTTCTCCATATCAGTCTCCTAGAACTCGGTGCTTTTTTCTGGCCCTGCAAGCTTTTTCTCAGTCAGTGCAGAACAAGGTGGTTCAAGTTAGAACAGACAACACCACCACCATGTGGTACATCAACAAGCAGGGAGGCACACTGTCTACGGCCTTGTGTGCAGAAGCCATGAAGTTGTGGTCCCTGGCTTATTCCCTGCAAACCTCTCTGATAGCAGTCCACCTTCTAGGGAAGGACAATGTGCTAGCAGATGCACTGAGCAGGATCTCACAGGGCCATCACGAATGGTCCCTGGACCCTCTGGTCTTGGAGGTGATTTTTTTTCAAGGTGGGGCACTCCGGAGATGGATCTCTTTGCAGCCCCAGACAATCACCAACTTCCTCTCTTTTGTTGCAGACCCCCAGTCTTGGGCTCAGTCCCTCTGGATGCTCTGATTCTGAATAGGGAAGGGAAATTTCTGTATGCTTTCCCTCCCTTTCCTCTACTGTTCAAAGTTTTAGTCAAGATAAGGTCACAACCTTGCAAAGTGATTCTGATTGCTCCAGATTGGGCCAGGCAACCTTGGTACCCCCTGTTGCTGTCCCTAACAATCCATCTTCCCCTGTCTCTTCCCAGGAATTACAACCTGTTAACCTCCTCTCAGGGGAGGATTTGGTACCCCAATCTTCAGTCTCTCAATCTCAAGGCATGGCTCTTGAAGAGTTAGAGTATGCAGATTTGCATCTGTCTCAAGGGGTTCTGGATATCCTCAAAGCCTCTTGAAAGCCTTCCACTAGAAAGACCTATAACTCCAAATGGAAGAGGTTCAGCATTTGGTGTTCCAAGCAGCATATTTGCCCAGACACTGCTGAATTGCCTACAGTTCTGGATTATATGGTCCATCTTAATGGCCTAGGCATCAGACCAGCTACACTCAAGGTACACTTGTCAGCTGTCTCTGCTTTTCTGTCAGTGGGGAAGTCTTCCTCACTAGCATCTCATCCTGTGTTCTGTAAATTTTTTAAGGGATTGCTTCATACCAATCCCCCATTTAGAGACCCTGCCCCTGCCTGGGATTTAAATGTTTGCATTGCTCAATTGATGCTAACTCCCTTTGAGTTTATGTCCTAGAGCTTAAGTACTTGACTTGGAAAACTGTGTTCTTAGTACCCATTACCTCTGCCAGATGCATCAGTGAACTGCAAGCCCTGTCAGTGGAACCTGATTTTATCTCCTTTCATAAGGATAAAGTGGTCCTTAGAACCAGTAGAAGGTTCTTGCCCAAAGTGGTTTCAGATTTCCACCTGAATCAGTCTGTCTCTTCCTGTTTTCTTCACTGATCATTCCTCTTCAGGAGAGAGGAGGTTACACAGTTTAGATGTTAAAAGGGCCTTTAGCTACTATATAGAGCATACCAAGGGTCACAGGTTTGATTCCCTCCAGTTGCTCCTCACTTATGGAGAAGTGGGAAAGGGCAAACCTGCCACCAAGAGAACAATTGGCAGGTGGATTGTGTCTTGTATACAATTCTGCTATGAGAAACTTGGAAAGATTCCATCCTCAGGCCTGAGGGCTCACTCCACCAGAGGTACAGCTGCTTCCCTGGCTGCTGCCAGGGATATTCCTCTCTTAGAAATTTGTCAAGCAGCCACCTGGAAAACAGTCCATACCTTTACCAAGCAGTACTCTCTGGATATCCAGGCTAGGGTGATGCTCGGTTCGTGCAACAGTATGAGCCTATTCCCAAAGTGGGTTCTGTCCCTCCTCCTGGAGGTACTGCTTGGTAGTCTGCAAATTGTCAGAATACAGCAAGACTTCATGTTTGAAGAAAAAATTACTCACCTTAGTAATTATGTTTCTTTTAATGGAGTCTTGCTGTACTCTGACCTCCCTCCCTCCCTGCCTCCCCTCTCAGAACCTGTTTTGGGGAAGTGGGTGGGCAGGTGTAGTGTTGTACCTCAGGGGTGCTCCTTTTACACTCTCTTCTTTTTGTTTGGGTGTTTATTTTGTTATTTTTCTTATTTGGATTGGTTTTGGGTTTCCTGACTTCAGTCTTCCTTTGGGAATCCAAAACTTTTTGTTGCCAGTTGGCTAGTAAAAATTTTACAATTTCCACATAGATTAGTTAGTGAGTTTTTGCTTCTAAGAATCTGACTGTTGGATTTCAAAGGACTCTAGACAGAGACCTCAACCGAGCTTGAGCTCAGCATTCTGTGCTGTGCATAGAAAGGTAACCCTTTGTTCTCCGGGGCAGTTTAAATGCTGGGGCTAACTGCAACAGTCAGAATACAGCAAGACTCGATTAGAAGAAACCTAATTACTAAGGTGAGTAATTTTTTCTTTTGATTTTATATGCTATAGCACCTTTTATACAAACTGTATCCCATTGTACGCTGCAGTCCAGAAGAAGGAGGGGAGAGACTGTGGCAGTTTTCGGCATACAGGGAGGTTACATGGTTTGCTCAGTTTCACACAGTGAGTGAGTGGTAGTTGTGGGGTTTAGACCTGGGGCTCAGAGTGTACAGCTCTGTGCTCTTACCACTAGACTAAATTGCCTCCTGAGTCACAGTTAATGGCCGGAAGCATAGAATACAGAGGCAGCATGCACAGTCGCTGTTGATGGTGGCACATTATAAAATGGGTTACAAACATCCTGTAACCTCATTGGTCAGAACATGTCACATGACTGTGGGTAACTCCTGCAACACACAACTGGTAAAGATCCCACTGATCAACAGCGGGTCTAGTAGCTATATGGAGACTTGTGCACCCGCAAGACAAGGAGTTTACCTTTTTGTTCCAGATGTCATTCAAGCTTTAGTAGGACTGACTATTTTTGCATTTCATCTGGGTTAGTAAACTCTGTATTGGAAGCTAATATTGATACCATAGTTTTATCCGATCACGCCTTGACAAACTTACTTACAGTCCTGGTTAGGGCAAAACAAAAGTTCGGATGTAGGTTAAGTGTATCACTATTAAAAGATAAGGTGTTTACAGAATGGGTCACCAATGAAGAAAAGGTTTATTTTGAACTGAATAATAATGAAGTATCCTATGACTGTTTATGGGAGGCCTATAAAGCTTTTATAAGGGGTAGAATAATTTGCTATTCAGGGTTTTAAATAATTGATTAGCAGTTTTTTTCTTGGGACAATGCTAACTGTATAGAAAGTATTTATATAGGTTTTCTGGAAGTGTTATGTTTGTTAAACACAGTGAGGCAAGTGCTATTGATTTTCACAATGTTTTAGCACTTTTATGAGCAAAACGCTAATCAATTTTTGGAATTAAATAAAACCCTGCTATTCTACAACTAAAAGAGGGACAAAGCAGAGTGCTTGTCTGATAAGCCGATTTGTATGTTTTAGAGCGCAGTCTCAAACTATCCAGGCTGATTGATAAAACTCTTCTGCATAAAGTAACCATGCTCAAATTTGAAATAAAGAAGATCTCATCAGATCAGGCAGAATATGCCTTGTTTTGAAGAAAATGAAGATACTGGGGATCAGGAGAAAGGGCAGGGAAATTGCTTGCCTTTTGGCTTAAAGAAGTTCTACCTGGTGAGTTGAAGCCCTGACCACTGCACAGATCGGGGCTTCAGCTCTCCGATCACCCCTGGAAGAACCATTTCAAATAAGTATATTTTCTACCTTAACACTTGTAAAAATTGTAATCCTTTGCAATGGCCCCAGCATTTTGAAGATGGCGCTTGGAACTCTCCCCCTTCCCGGGATCTCGCTGGTATTACTGCGAGATGATGACGAGGTATTACCCTTGCCGTAACACTGTCCCTATGTACGGAAATAAAACTAAGTGTGTATATCCCATACTAAGCTCCGTTTTACTTAATGTGCCTAAATCACTAAAATACCACCAACAGCTTAATCTGGTTCAAATTCAATTGCTTACCATCTGTACCCCCCACCCCGTTGCCCTGAAAAGGGACTTCTAGGCCCAGTGGGCTTACCGGGTCAACAAATTCAACAAACAAACAAATCCCATGTGTATGGCATGCCTACACGTGGGATTTAGGCACATTAAGTAAAGATGGAGCTTGGTGTGGGATATATACACTTAGTTTTAGTTCCATACATAGGTACAGTGTTACGGCAAGGGTAATGCTGCGTCATCATCTCACGGTAATACCAGTGAGATCGGGGGTGGGGGGGGTCCGAGCACCATCTTCAGAATGCCGGGCCCATCGGAACGGATTACAGATTTTACGAGTGTTAAGGCAGAAAATATACTTATTTGAAATGGTGCTTCCATGGTTGATTGGAGAGCCCTGATCTGTGCAGCGGTCGGGGCTTCAATTCTCCAGGTAGTTCTCCTTTAAGAAGTTGAAGGGTCAGAACACCATTCCAGATGTTAAAGAGATGAACAGAGTGGTTCATTTTTTTTTTTTTATTCTTTTTATTCAAATTTCATTTATACAATACATCAAAGTACAAACAGGTGAAAACACACATATAAGTAACACATACAGATAAGAAAAAATTAAAAAAAAGGATAACACATACAGATACGGTCAATCATATACACTGGATCTTATCGTATTCTCTTAAAATATTAGCACATTATATCTTGTCATCTTCCTTTTGTTTTAACTTTATTACTATCATAGAGTCCTTCCAAATTTCTATCTCCCATATTCCTTCTCCCTTTAGACCTTCCAGCCTCCCTACATGAGCCTAGTCAATGGGTCTTTTCCCTTATGTCATATCAATGACTGCTTCATCCTTGGCCCGTCCTTAACATTATTCCCTCCGCCAAACTCAGGGAAGACAAGAATGGGGCCCATTCTTTTAAGAATACTTCCTCTCTATCTCATACTAACATACTAAAATGCCAGCAGAATAGGCCTAACGGTCTTTCGAGTCTGCTCGATTGGTCAGCCCCCACCCTGGGTGCTGACCTTGCTGCCCCCCTCGCCTTCTCTGGTTTCTCACTTCCCAGTTCCGGATATTCTTGCTACATTGGATTTTGCTTCCAGAACCCTTCCCCTGTACCTGTCCCAGCCCCTCTTGAACCCCTCCACCAGCCCCCTCAGCAGTGCATTCCATGGCTCCACCACCCTCTCAGTGAAGTAGCACCTCTTTTCTCCCTGAATCTTCCCCTCCAGCTTCCACCCATGCCCTCTAGTGGCCCCTCCTCCTTCCTTGAAGCACCCTGACTGTTCCTCCCTATTTACCTCTTCATGTACTTGAGGCCTCTATCATATCCCCCGGTCTCTTCTCTCTTCAATGTGTACATATTTAGCTCTTGAGCCTCTCCTCATAGGTCCTGTCCCCCAAGCCCCAAATCATTTTGGTTGCCCTCCTCTGGACCCTCTCCAGGAGTTTAATGTCCCTGTTTAAGTGTGGCCTCCAAAACTGCACGCAGTACTCAAGGTGCGGCCTCACCAAGCAGTTATGCAGAGGGAGTATCACTTCCCTCCTCCTGGAGGTGATCCCCCTAGCGATGCATCCCAGCATCCTGTTGGCCTTGGCTGCTGCCCTCCTGCAAGTCTCCGAGTTGTTCATCTTGACATCCACCACCACCCCAGGTCCTCTCAGCCATCGAGACTTGTAGCATTCCCCAGGGTGTACACTTGGCCCGTGTTTCTGGCCCCAGGTGGAGTACCTTGCATTTCCCTGCATTGAACCTCAGCTTCCACTTTCTAGACCATTTTTCCAGAGCCTCCAGATCACCCTGGGGCTACCCTCCCTCCTCCCCATCCACCACCGCCCCAGTTTTGAGTCATCCTAAAGAGACTCATCTCACTCCTGATTCCTGTCTTATCAATCAATCAATCAATCAAAATCTTTATTTATTCAGGCGAACATCATTGAGCATAGCTCATTTACAAGATGGACCTGAGTGGTTATAACAAAAAAGGTTACAGAGTGTATACAAAAACATGATATTGAAATAGCACAAATACAAACATTTATGAGTGAGATAGATGTACAATTATTTACATATATACAAGGCAAAGGACAGTAAACCAAAACCTATTAAAGGTGAGAAACAAACAGTCTGGTAGGGATAAGGCTTGGATAATGGTACATGGGTGGGCATATATGTTTGAGGTTTGATGTGGAAAGGACCAGAGGAATGATAGAAGAATAGGGAGGAGCTTTAGAAGGGAAGAGGTGTGGGGGTGTGGGAGGACTAGGCCTTGTGGAAGCAATTGCATGAATCTGGATTAGGCTGGTGTACAGCTTTTTGAAGGATGTAAGGTGGATCAGTGTTTCCATTTTCAATGTCTTTTGGATAGAATTCCAGATAAGTGCCAGGGAATAACTGATTGCAGCTCTTCCATACCGGTGCAGGTGATAGGAATCTTCAAGCAGGATCAGTTTGTTGATCCTCAAGGTGTAGAGCCTGGATGTGATCTGGTTGAAGCAGACTGAGATGTAGGAAGGGAGTTTGTTTGTCAGAGCTTTGTAGATCCAGGTAGCAGCATTTTTTCTTCTTCTATGTTGCAGGGATGTCCAGCTGACTGCATTGTAGAGAGAGCAATGATGGGTGCTAGAGGGACAGAGACATAGGCATTGAACTGATCCCTGTGGGACCCCACTAATGACCCTCTTTGGGGATGAGACTATTCCGCCAACTAGGACCCTGTGGGTACGGTCCTGGAGCCAATTACCTATCCATCTGATCTGGTTCCCCACCCCCATTTCTCCCAGCTTATCCAACAGGCCCACGTGAGGGACAGAGTCAAATGCCTTGTTGAAGTCTAGAAAGAGGACGTCCACTGGTCTACCCAGGTCCAAGGCACTCATCACCCAGTCATAGAACTCCACAAGGTTTGTCTGACACGATTTCCCCAGGATGAATCCATGCTGTCTATCGTCCAGGCACCCTGACTTCTCCAGGTCCCCCCTAGCCGCTCCTTGACAATGCCCTCCATCACCTTGCCCACCACCGATGTCAGGCTGACAGGCCTGTAGTTTCCTGCCACCTCCCTTGACCCTCCCCCCGTGGATAGGCACTATATGCACCACCTTCCAGTCCTGGGGCACCCACCCTGTCCTCAGAGAGATGGTGAAAAGCTCCGCCAGGGTTTCATGGGACATCATAAAGTTCCTTCAGCACTCTGGGATGTAATTTATCTGGCCCTGGTGCTTTCTCCGTCTTAAGGAGCTGAGGCTTACCTCACCTCTCTGCTGTGACTTCCACTTCCAGTACCTCTTCTCCCTGCTTAGCCCTCCCCCTCCTGCCAGTGATGCCTCCCCCTCTCCCCAGACCCGCCGATCGGTAAGGGTCCCCCCTCCTCAGTATCTCTGTCTCCTCCCATGTATGATGCAGCACCCCCATTTTCCTTGGTGAAAACTGAGGTGAAGTACTCATTTAGTACCTCAGCCTGCTCCCCCGGGTCTTGTGCCCATCTTTCCCCTGATTTAATCCTGCTAATCTGCCACTTCACCCTTCGTTTTTCCCCAATGTATCTAAAGAACCCCTTGTTCCCTCTCCTAATTTCCCTAGCCAGGTTCTGCTCTTTCCTTGCCTTACCACCCTAGTGGCCCTTCTAGCCAGCAGCTCATACTCCCCTCGATCCCTTTCACTCCTTGAGCACTTGAATTGCCTATAGGCTGCCTTCTTTCCCGGCACCACCTCCTGGACCTCCCTGGTCCGCCAGCAGGGGTGTTGGGCCCTACCGCATTTTCGTCTTACTCTTGCACAGGTGCTGGTAGCATCTTGCACCCCTCTCCTGATGATTTCCCACCTACTATCAGCGTCCATGTCTGACCCAATCACATCCAAATGCTCCTTAAGGATCCTTCCCATTTCCTTAAAATCCGTTCCCCGGAAGTGTAGTTACCTCCATCTTTGTGCAGCCTTCTAGCCCTCCTAGGTCCAGGCAGAAGCAGACCGTGGCATGGTCACTCCCCGCCAATGGGTCCCTTACCTCCAGGCCCCTAATCTGGTCACTGTCTGCCAGGACCACATCCAGTACCCGCGCCTCCCTGGTCGGTTCCCCCACCTGCTGAGTTAGGAACGCATCTTGAGACATCCAACAACCTCTGTTCCCTGGTCACAGAAGATATCATAGTCTCCCAGTCTGTTCCTGGCATGTTTAAGTCCCCCAACACCACCACCGTTCCTCTGCCCAGTCTGCAGTGTCTCCCAACATCTGCCACCAGACTCTCCTCCAGCTCCTCCGCCAGGGCAGGGGGTCTATACACCACTCCTATTTTTACTCTCTTGCCCCCCCTTGTTATCAAGGTGACCCAAATCGCTTCCACGGTTCCCTCCGCCTCCTCTACTCCCCCTATGCCAATGCAGTTTTTGACCATCATTGCTACCCCTCCTCCCTTCCTCCCCGTCCTTCCTGAACATAGTGTAACCCTCCAGGTTCAGGTCCCAGTCGTGTCCTGCAGTGGCCCAGGTCTCAGTGACCGCTGCCCATCCACTGCTCCCTCAGTTAGCATTGCCTGGAGCTCAGGCATTTTATTTCCCAAGCTCCTGGCATTTAGCAGGACTACCTTGCACCCTTTCCCTATACTTTCATTTCCCCTGCTCGTGTTCCCATGGGGATTCTGTTTTCCCCTGGTCTGCACTTTACCAGTTGGCCTTTTCCTGCAATCCTTCAGCTCCCAAGGGGGGTGGAGACAGAGTCTCCACCATTGTTAGTCTCTCCAATGCCAGGGCCTGCAGCGTTATCTGGCGCCATTGGAGAGGAGTGGTTCTTAATAAAAATAGACTTAAATAAGGCCTTTAAGGACTTCTACGCTAAACTCTGTAGCCAATGTGACTTACTACCAAATGAGATCAAGCCCTTTTTAGATACATCACTTTCCACCAAAATTCCCCAGGAGATACAGGCTCAGCTAAGCCAAGAGGTCTCACCAGATGAAATATCTAATGCCATTAAAGTATTGCTGGCAGGTAAAGCCCCAGTTTTAGATGGAATCCCAGGCAAATTTTTTAAACGTCTGGAACCCAAAATTATCCCTCAACTGCTGTCAATGTCTAGAGAAGCCAGTCAGCTCAAATGCCTCCCTCCTACCTTAACTCAGGCCCTGATCACTCTCATTTATAAGAAAAATAAGAATGCATTAGATTGTGCCAGCTACCGCCCTATTTCTTTAATGAATACTGACTATAAAATTCTTGCAAAAGTACTGACTCTACGTATTCAAAAAGTTATCAGTAACTTAATTGGCAAAGAGCAAGTAAGATTTATGCAAGGTAGATCGGGAGTGGATAGTGTCTGTAGACTTCTCCACACATTGTAGCTTGCTAATAAAAACATTGATCCTTATATCGTGCTGTCTTTGTATCAGTTCAAAGCTTTTAACTCCCTTTCTTGGGACACTGACTGCAGTCAGCCCCAGGATCACTCCGATTGGCTCCATATAGTTCTGCACTGTTAATGCTTGAATTATATTGTACTTGATTATGATTTTTGTTAATACTGTCTTGCTAGCATTTTATAGTTGAAGTTTGCTGATTAAACTAAATCCCTGTAGTGTGTTCCCTCATGAGACCCAGTAGCGATCTCAGCTCAGGCCTTTGAACCCCCCCCCTTCACCTTTTTACTCTAGTATTGTGTTTTAAATAGCCCTATTATTGCTGTCTCAGACCTTGTGGCACCTTGCCTAACATTTTGGTCTGCAACACCCCCCTGTTTAAGCCATTTTGCATTTCTTTTTAGCTCCACGAGCAGCCCCACCCTCCTGCCTTTATTTAATTTCCTTCTGTCCTTCTCTTTTCAGGTAGTCTGAGAGCCACAGCCGTGGTTCTCTGATGAACCCGACCTGCCAGACTGCCATCCGTAGTCCAGGTCTGAAGTCACAGGCCCCTCACAGAAGCTCAGGTACGGACTTGCCCTCAGGGAGTGATTACCTCCAGGATGGGAGCCGTAGCTGCCTGACCCCCCCCCAGTCCTGTTTAAATACACTTAAACCCCACCCCGGCTTTCTAACACACTCCTACAGGCTACTGCCAGCCACGCCCACCCACCACGTCCCCGACCTCTATTAATTCCCCAAGGGTACCACTCAGTTCTCATCTACTCTCTTCTTATTAGCTATCAGTAGACTTATCTCACCTCCTCCTAAAAAGCCCATACTTTCTGCCCCAGAGAACAATATTTCTGACCTCTCTCTACACTTAAGTATGGGAACCACTTTCCCACAAATGAGCCTGCTTATTATTCTCCAATCTAATCATCTACTCTGGAAGGCTGCTATCTACGACCCCAAATACCACCGACCTCTCCATTGAATTCCTATTATCTACCCAAAGGACGATCACGCACAACTACTCCCTAACTCTCGCCCAAAACACACCACCCAGACTGCTTTACCTATGGATGGCTCTCCCATCAAGAACACATGTTCCCATGCTCCTCAGCTTCTCTCACTCAAACCACTATCCCTTTAAAGGGGCTCCTAATGTATTAACAGTACGGGGACAAAATAAGTATATCAAAACTCTCTTAAAGTCCCTAATTCTGATGCTGATCCTCATCTCAGGTAACGTCCACCCAAGCCTGGCCCCAACAGTCTAGCCCTATGGTGCTGGCGGTCTGGAGGCTCCACCTAGCTACCATCAATATCTGCAGCTTCCTCAAAAGCTGGAGCTTCTCACTGCCAGTCACTCCACAACCCAGATATAATATCAGTAATCGAGACATGGCTATCACCTAAGACCCCCGACACTGCAATAACAATTCCGAGTTATGCCATTTTCAGGCAAGATGGATGCTCCAAGAAGGGGGGAGGCTGTGCCTTGTCCCTAAAGGACACTCTAATCGGGCACACCTTACCTATACCTCACCCTGCAAGCGACATCCAGGTTCTTGCCACAAAAATACGTCTGGGAACCCCCCCATAAAACACTGACGGTGGCATCAGTCTACATACCTCCCAAACTTACTAGCCAAGGATTGAACTCCGTACTGGACATCATTCACTCCCTAGATCAGAAATCTGAAACTATCCTTCTCGGGGACTTTAATGTAAATTGGTCTTCCCTCAGTGCACATAAGTGTAAAGATGCCAGCTGTCAAGCTGCCAATGTCTCCCAAATGGTTAAAACACCCACCGAGTAAACTGCAGAACAAGTACCTAAACTCTTCTGGACTGGGTTCTTACAAACCACCCTGAACACATTGCTAATACAGTAGTTCTCCCCAACTTTATAAGTGACCACTCACCAGTCCTACTGTCATGGTCCAACAAATTCATTAAGACCCCCAAAAAAAAAATCATCAACTGTGAAAACTACTACCTGACCACCTGTGGCTGCTAAAATATCCCTCTGAGATCACGACTGGTCACCTATAGATGCAGCCCCAGACATGGACACTGCATTTGACTACTTTATCCAAAGCTTCACCACAGCCTATGATGCACATGCCCCCTTCATGAAATGCAAGATTAAAGGTGTTAACAACCCTTGGATCAACCTTGGTCTCCTTGAGCAAATGAAGGCCCAGGATCACCTCTGGCAACGTGCTAAGCTGACCAGAAACAGTGCAGACACTTAAGCCTTCAAAGCTGCAAGAAATGCCTGCACCCACGCGATTCAAAATGAAAAGGCTAGCTACTTCAAAAGAGTGCTAACAAACTCTTGGAAATAAGTTTTGGGCCAACCTAATGGAACTAACTGGGAAAAAAAAACAAAAGTCCCACCTGCTATGGTCCACCTAAATGGCCACATCATCACATATCAAGTCACCGTGGCAAATGCCTTTAATGCAGCATTTACCAACCTCAGCCATGTTTTACCGCCAACTTTCTTTGATCCCCCTTAAGATACCATTAACTCAGTCAAAGTCAGAAATTGGGAGGGAAATCCGCCATTCTACTTCAAAGCAGTCTCCAAAGACATCACAAAAAAGTACCTCCTTCGAGTACTTGGAAAGGCTTGATCAAGCAGCGACTCCCTCAACCTGAAACTCCTCGCTCTTACCCTCGATGAAGTCCTGACCCCCCTCACCAAAATCCTTAACAAATCTCTCATGCTCTCAGTTCCTTCAAAAATGGAAATCGGCGATGGTGACACCTATTCACAAAAGTGGCGATAAAACTGTTACAAGCAACTATAGACCAATCTCCATTCTCCCTCCTCTCTCAAAAGTGCTGGAGAGACTAGCTGCTGACCAACTGATAGAATACATTACTGAGTATAACCTGCCATGTCAGGAAAAACACGGATTTTGCAAGGGCCACAGCACTACCACGGCACACCTAGAGCTTACCTCCTACATCCACAATGCCCTGGACCAAGGGGATCTCGTTGGCACCACCTTCATCAACCTAACTAAGGCGTTTGACACCGTCAGCCATTCACTACTGCTTCAACAACTATCTCTAATAGGCCTATCTCTGGACACAACTCAAAGCTACCTCAGTGACCGAACACAGCAGGTTAAAAATTGGCGAATCCCTCGCAACACCTTCTTGGTCTAATCAGGAGTCCCACAAGGATCCATCCTGGGTCCCATGCTTTTCAGCATTTTCCTAAACAGCCTCCCTTCATCTTGCTCAGAAAAAATCCTACTCTATGCCGACGATGCTGTCATCTTCACCTCCCACTCTGACCCCCTCCTTTCTTCAGTTGCTGCTGCAAGAAAACTTCACTGATGTAGAGGCATGGTTTAAATCCCACAAGCTTATTCTTAACTACAGCAAAACCAAATCAATGCTGTTCCATGGTACCCACAGCAAACATAAAAACAGAGACCTCTCTATCTCAAACAGCAAAGGGGCCACCCTTGAACAAGTACATCTATTTAAATATCAGGGGGTGATTCTTGACCCAACACTTGGATACTCTGAACATATCAACTGCGTAGCAAAAACTGTGAATACCCGCTTAGGCGTGCTCTGTAGACATAAGAACTGCCTTACGGAAGAAGCCCTAAGCACTGCCATTCACAGTTCAGTAATTTCTATAATAGGCTATGGGCTTGTGATCTACGGGTCTGCCACTGACACAGCTATCCGACGCATCGTCACAGCACTAAACAAGGCATGTCATCTCCAAACATCTACAAACCACCTTACACACACCTGCGAGATATATGAACACGCAAACTGGCTCCAACTATCTGGCAGAATTAAATATCAAACCTGCAGCCTAGCAAAAAAGCAAACATTGGACCTACTACCCACTAGATCACAAGCACTGCTGAGACCATATAGCAGCTAGCAGCCCACGACAAACCAGGTATTCAAACAGCCTCTCCTTCACTGTTCCCCTTTGCAGGACTACCCAAGGCCAACAATCCTTCTTTTTCAGAGCCTCCTCCTGGTTCAACACCCTGCCAGCAGAAGTTACCAGCAAAGCAACCCTGGGTGCCTTTAAGCTCAGCCTCGTCAATACCTCATCTCCTGTGCCTCCTGCGACTGCTACACCTAAATGGTTTATCCCCATACCCCACCCTTCCCTCCCTACTCCTTCCTCCTCTACTCTCACGCACACCTCCTCACTGACCCTGCCCCTGACCCACCCCACTCCCTCTCTTTTCCCTCTTTACCAGCCTCTGGCCTCGCTGCCCTCTGTCGGATGGCTACCTATACGAATCTATATTGTTTAAATTGTTATAGAAGTAATTTGCACAATTGTGATGTTTTGGTAATTGACAAAGCCCCCCGGCTGCTATGTTCATTTCTCTTTTGCACAATACCACTGCCTGTACTAATGTTTCAAGTAACCTGATGTGGAACCTTTGTAAAAGAGCCCCGGCTCAAAGGTGTATCTGATTCCCTTAAATAAATAAATAAGATATACGTTCAAAGGACTAGACCACTTGAATTGTGGTACGGGGTTCATCAATTGGGTTTCCCTACTGTACAACAATTCAACTGCCCGGGTTCTCACAAATGGTATAATATCTCCCACATTTAAACTAGCCAGGGGAACAAGGCAAGGTTGCCCCTTATCTCCTTATTTTATTATTGAGCCCTTAATCAGATCCCTAGTGTTGCACCCAGTCATTTTTGGAGTAAACTCTGTCGCACTCTCATAAATCCTTTGCCTACACAGATGACCTACCCCTAACCCTTACAAAGCCCATATAGTCTGTTGAAGCCCTTAAATGTTTACTCACTAAATTCGAATCTCTTTAAGGCTTACGGGTGAATTGGGAGAAATCACAAGTATTGTGTCCTAACCCATTACCCTTTCTCAAATCTGAACTTAATAATATATTCAAGGACAGCTGGGTCAAAGATCAGTTAGCTTTCCTAGGCCTACAGTTTTCGGCAGAGCTTGACACTCTACTGAATATTGCAATGCTGCCTCTGCTGCAGGGTATTGAGCTTGAGCTGAACAGATGGAGTCCTCTGAATTTATCGTTGTGGGGGAAAATCAACTCCATCAAAATGATTATTGCCCCCAAATTATTTTACGTGTTTCAGAAAATTCCTATTTTGCTAAACTGTAGATTATTAACTAAACTAAACTCAATAATTATAGTGTCAGTGGCTCAGCAGGTAGCACACTCGCCTCTGAGGCCAGGAGATCAGAAGGCTGTGGGTTCTATCCCCACACCAGGCACTTGGGTTAATATCCCAATACTGACACTGTAGTGCAGCATGAGGGGAGTGCTGCACTCCTGAGGTGCCAACTTTCGGATGAGACGTTAAACCGAAGACTCATCTATCTGTTCTGGTGGTAGTTCAGGTGGATGTTAAAGATCCCGTGGCACTTCTCGAAAAGAGAAGGGGAATTTCCCCCTGTTCCCTGGCCAAATTTCCCCTTGTGCACTAAAAATACCACTAACAACTTAATCTAGTTCAAAGTCAGTTGGTATTCATCTCTATCCTTCTACCCCAGGTCGTGCCTGAAAATAGGCAGAATTTGTCTAGTGCACTTACCCGGTCAACAAAAACTAAATAAATAAAATAATTAGAAAATTTTGCAGGACTCCAAACCTCCCAGGTTGAGCCTTAAAAAAAACTCTGTGCCACCAGGGATGTAGGTGGGTTTGCCCTACCGCATTAGGAATGGTACCAATTTAATTTTATTTAATTAGTATTTCGGAAAGACCTTTGAGCGTGAGCTCTTTTACAAAGGTTCCACGTCAGGGTGGACAGTAAGACAATACACATATTCAGTGGTTACAGAGGCCTGATCATTAGGCATTAAAGAGCGATTACATGACAATTAGACAAATAGGAGAAAAAAACAGAGCAGTTGTAATCGAATACTAAGCTATTTCTAATTGGTTGCCCTAGGTAGCACACCCCTGGAAACCTCCAAATCCATTGATAGACTATGGCAGAGTAACTGCATAGGGTTTAACGTTATCCCAGATGGCGAGAGGCTGGGTGACAGTGAAACAAGGGGATTGGGTTTGAACCTACATAGGCGAGAGGTGGGAGGATGCGTGAAAGCAGAGGCAGCTCGGAGCTTTATCGAGTATGGTGTGTGTGTGTGTGTGTGTGTGTGTGTGGGGGTTTTGCGAGGGCAGTACCAAGTGCATTTAAAGAGGACTGATAGCTTACTTAAGGGCCAATGCTCCATGCTTACCAATGGGGCCTTTATGCTCAAACAGGCATCATTGCGCCTGCAGTATAGGTTAGGGGACACTAAATTAGAACCATTATGGTTGTAAATGGAGAAAAGCATGTTATATCCGCATAGCATATTTGACTTTATTACCTACCTACCCCTCTGGAATTGAAGACTAACCCATGTTTATCTAATACCGTTAGAGTTTTTTTTTTTCCTTCTTTTATACTCCTCTGCTCCTGGCCAGCACCTCCTTCAGGCCCTCAAGGTCCTATCCCATCTGTCCGCCATCCCCACGACCTACCCCATCCTCAGATCACAGCCCCTTGGAGGTAGCCCGGCGTATCCCTTTGCCAGGTGGGTCCCCCTCCTCCGAGAGGGAAGGCACCGTTGGGGGTCATCCAGCGCACTGCGGCATCGGCTCCAGGTGCTGCTGAGGTGGGAGATCGTGGGGCCGTGACGGCAGCAAGGAGACCGAGGCCGTCATCACTACTAACCAGGAGCCATTCCAGTTTTCTCCCTTGGATAGTGGCGTACCTGACATCAAGGCGGTGCCGACATCCGTCCTCCCAATTGGAAACCCTGACACTCTGCCATGTTCCGGCCTCCACCAGGGGCCAGCAGGTGCCAGGCTCACATCCCCGCCCCGGAGAAGGCGAGCTGTCTACAGGCGCTCCAGCCTTCTCCCCTGCTAACTCTCGACCCGAATCCGTTCCCGAACCGGGTGCCAGGCGTCGCTGGCCAATCCAGCATGCGCCGGAAGCTGGCTACACCGTTCGAGAGTTTTGAAGAAGGTTAACAAAGTTATTAACCTGAGTCTCCCTTCCGTTAAGGAATATGCTGCTCTGGTCCAATCCCTGGGTTTGTAAATGTAAGCACACTCTGACTAATATTACTTGTGCGCAGCAGGAAATTAAGAAAATAGGGCCATGACTAGTGGCCAGAACCACATAATGCAGATCTCAGAGCCACAGTTGGTGGCAAGAATTACAGAATGCAGCTCTCAGCCACATTTAATGGCCAGAACCACATAATAAGATCTCAGTGCCATAATTAGTGTCCTAAAGCAAATACAAGTGTCAGAGCCACAGTTAGTGGCAAGAACCACAGACTACAGAGCTACAGTTAGTAGCCAGAATCATATAATACAGATCCCAGATCCACAATTTGTAACCAGAACCACATCATACAGATCTTAAAGCCATAGTTAGAGGTCAGAATTACCACAAACGTGGGCCTGCCCGGTGGTGCTGAAGGTTGAGGTGCTGGATGCCACACCAGTGACCCGGATTTAGTAGGACTAGGGCCGCTGGGGGTTGCCGAGGGAGAGAGGATTGGCGCCTGGGCTGCTCTCCTCTCTGGGGAGGTTACTAGCTAGCCCTGCCATGTTACTGCCATCTCCTGAGTGAACCTGGGTATTGGCAGTGCGGTCGGGGAAGCCAGTGGAAGGGAGGGGCTAACATTGGCTGAGGGTCCTGAGCGGAGACTCATCTCAAGCGTGCCTCTGCCTCATTGGCCCTCCTCAAGTGCCAATGTCAAGGGAGAGCACAGAACAAAGAAATACCCTGCCCTGGATCTAGGCAAGGAACCTCCAGCACCACGTCTAAGGTAGGAACAGAGGCACACTCTGTGTGCATGTGCTCCCTTAAAGTTGGGGAGGAAGCAGGGAAGCGCCTCCTCCGCCTGCCGGAAGATAATCCAGAAGCCTTGAAGGCAGTTGGAGCCTGCAGCACTCTGGGGAGCAGACTCCTCAGTCCTGTTAGGGCGTCTCTGAGAGGTGCAGTGGGAGTTCTGAGAGAGGGATCAAGGGCAGCAGAGTTAGGAGGATAAAGAATAAGTTTAAAAAAAAAAAAAAAACAAAGAAAGAAAGAATTACCGAGAACAGATCTCAGAGCCACAGCTAGTGGCTGGAACCACATAATACAGATCTCAGAGCCACAGTTTGTAGCTAGAACTACGTAATACAGATGTCAGAGTCATAGTTAGTAGCCAGAGCCATAGAATACAGATCGTAGAGCCATATTTAGTGTCCAGAACCAAGTAATACTGATCTTAAAACCATAGTTAGGGTCAGAAATACAAAGTACAGATCTCAGCACCACAGATGGTGGCCAGAATAACATAACACAGATCTCAGAGCCACAGTTAGAGGCCAGAACCACATATTTCTTTTGACAATTCTGTTTATTGCTCTGGCAGTCTGGGGCATCTCTCCAGGGTACCCTCTCGATCCTGCCTGTACTCCCAACCTGAAACCTCCAACCTTGGACTCCTCCAACTCCACGGCATGACCAACCCCGGATCGGAGACCCGCCTACCCTTGGCAGCCTTTCTGGAAATTAGAGGGACAGCCGTGGAGTTGGGTTGGATGAGGAGATCCAGGGAGGTAAGTCCAGCTACGAAGATGTGGGCAGTTCAGTGGGGCCCACTTTGCCCCCTCTAGGCCACCAGGGTATTTCTTGGATGTTTTCCCCAGATCACGGTCATGCAATGACGGCAGCGCATCCAAGTTCAGCCGTCCACCGCCAGTCCTCCCCTGATGTTGCGTCGCGCTGCGCTTCTTGTAGGTTCTCAATCTCCACTAAGGGCCACTCGGAAGTGAGGCTTACCCGGATCCCTCCCCGGGAAGGGAAAGCAGTCTTACAGACACTCAATCCCTTCCTTCCCCTGCTGACCCCCGATGACCTGAACCCGGGTCGCCGGTGTGGCATGACGTGATGTGTGGAGTCCAGCGCCTCAACACTCTGTGCTACCAGGCCGGCTCTCAGAACCACATATTAACAGATCTCAGAGCTACAGCTACTGGCTGGAATTGCATAATAAAGATATCAGATCCACAGTTGGTAGCCAGAACTACGTAATACAGATCTCAGAGTCCTAGTAGCCATAACCACAGAATACAGATCTTAGAGCCATAGTTAGTGGCCAGAACCACATAATACTGATCATAAAGACATAGGGGTCAGAAATGCTAAGTACAGATCTCAGCACCACAGATTGTGGCCATAACATCATAATACAGATCTCAGAGCCACAGCTAGTGGCTGGAACCACATAATATAGATCTCAGAACCACAGTTAGTGGCCAGAACCACATAGTAACAGATCTTAGAGCCACATAATAAAGAGATCAGATCCACGGTTGGTAGCCAAAACTATGTAATACAGATCTCAGAGTCATAGTACCCAGAGCCGCATAATACAGATCTTAAAGCCATAGTTAGAGATCAAGTACTAGTACAGATTTCAGCACCACAGATTATGGCCAGAATAACATAATACAGATCACAGAGCCACAGTTAGTGGCTGGAACCAAAAATAAAGATAGCAGGCTACAATTTGTCACCAGAACCACATATTATAGATCTCAGAGCCACAGTTTGTGGCAGAACTACTATAATAAAGATCTCGGATCCACATTTGGTAATCAGAACCACATAATGTAGATCTTAGAGCCACAGTTAATAGCCAAATTGCAGAGTACTGATCTCAGGGCCACAGTTTGTGGCACTGCTCTTCTCTTTCTTCCGTGAATCTGTTTTGGAGAGGATACCCAGTCCTGCTAATGGCAGCACAGAGCTGAACACCCCACATTACGTTGCCATTGGTTGTTGACTTGATCTGTGTACAAATTTTGTTCTCTTCCTGCTTTGTAAATATTGTTTTGGTTTGTTAGGCTTTGCCTCCCTTTAACCCCTCCAAAAAAAAGGACACATCTGGAAACAAGTTGATACTCCGTATGTCTTTCCTGGTGAAGTGTCTCAAAATAAATAAATTAAACATGCTGCCCACTAGAACAGTAAATGACACTGTAATTTTAGGTTGGGCAGGTCAGGTACTGGGCTGCTGCAAGCATGTCCTGTCGAGTCTGGAAATGCATCCATCAGGGGGCATGTGCGGAAACTGTAAAGAAGCAAACGCTACAGTGTGTTCACCATTCCCCCAGCGAACACTGGACTACCAGCGTATTGTTAGTTCAATGCATGACAACATTGTTTTGACATTTTGTTCTTTAAAACTAAAGATAAGAAGAAAAAAACAGAGACTAAATTTGGGCATGCTTGAGGTGACAGCTCCATGGAGTTTGATAGGAGATTCATAACTGTCTGATTCTCGGCTGTCTTGCTAATTAAAAAGAATTCTTGAGGACCCATTCTACTTCCACAAGATCGGGCCTCAGGAATTTTTTCTTAATTTAGGAAACAGCAGGAAATAAGTAACTTGAAGCAGCTCATTCCAACTTATGAAGAAGTTTTAGTCTTCAGTTTCATGCTCTAGCTACAAATACTCTAGTAGCAGATGGGACTTGAGGTCCATTATTGTTCTGCTCCACGTCGCTCCAGCAGTGCTGACAACATCCAAGATCCTTGGTTCTTTGCTGTATATCAGCCCTGAGTTCTGTACAGGGGTCCTTCTGTGGTGAATCGTTTTGCCATCTTAGCAAAAATTATTTGCTTCTGTGACCCGCGTAGAGGTTGCTACACTGGCATGTCCAAAATCATGGATACGGTTATGGCATCTCACCACTTCCAGAAGTGTACAAAGTTTTGACAAAAGAAGATGCTAATCTTGTGTTATCTTTGCATTTTGTGACACACGAGCTGTGTAAATGTAACTATATAAAAAAGGGTAGCATTAAATATTGATAATACACACGAAAACCTAAACAAAAGTGTGTTTAAAAATAACTTTTTTTTTTTTTTGGTATTTATCCCCCCCCCCGCCTCATCCTGCCACTCCTTCAGACCATTGCCGAGGACTCCACCTCCGGGGCTCCGTTGCCCATCCCCAACCTTAAATTGCAGCCACCTTAGGGTAACCCGATGTATCCCTTTCGTCTGGTGGGTCCTCCTTTTCAAGAGAAAGGGTCTGGCAGCCAATGTGCGTTGGCCCTGTGCTGCTGAGATCGGATCAGCAACTCTGATTACTGGGCGCAGGTACTGGTCTGGGCAGCCATCATCCAGCAGTTTGAGGTGCCATTTTCTGGTGTTTTTCCTCCAGTTGTGCTGCATCTGTAGTGCTTCTCGGCTCCACCAGGGGCCACTACAGAGCGAGGCATCTCCTAGCCCACCCCAGGAGAGGAGAGCAGTCCTCCAGGCGCCGATCCTCTCCTCCTCTGCCGACCTCCTGGCGCCTGAGATGACGTGATTTTAGGTTGGCCCACTGGTGCAGAGGTTGGATTGCCATCTGTGAAGCCGGTGACCTGTGTTCAAGACCAGACTCGGAGTGTCGGAGGGCTAGCTGGGGGCAGGAAGACTGAGCATCCTTGAGACTGCTTTTCTCTTCCAGGTGGAGTGACTGACCCTGGCGGTGTGGCGGGGGAATACAACTGCAGAGAGTCGAGCTGTGAGGGATGCATGCCGGCCATGTTTGCATTGTATACTATGTCAGTGCCGCATGCCTCCCAGGGGAGCCGTACTGCAAAACTGCTGCCAGCTCGTGATGATGCCCCATCTCTCTGGCCCCTAAGCTACCCTCTGTGACGCTTAGCAGGCAGCTGAGCGAGAGTCTCCTGTTGCGGCCCAGCCCCATGGCCCCACCTTGGGGGGTAAGTCAGGAGGCCTCCTGGTGGTTTTTCACTGAGAGCCTTGTACAGTCTTCCATGGGGCAGTGCCTGCCTGATGGCTCACGCCCAGAGGAGCAAATCTGTGTGGCTCACAGCCTGTGTAAGTCCAGGGGTGGCGGAGGTCGGGAGGAGTCAGGGCTGAGCTCTGCGGAGGACTGGCACCCAAAAGCATACTAAATTTAAAAAAAAAATTGTGATTTAGGACTGCCAGGAGGTAGTGTGGCACGCTCATTTTGGTGACCCAGGGTCATCAGAAGAGAACCTGAGAAGCCAGTTGGGTGACCCCAAGGATTGGGTGAGCACTGCTGCATGGTGGCACTCCCAGATGGGGAGGGGACGGTGTCAGGTTCTGCCATGCTAACAAGTTTGCCTCTCCCATAGGGGCATGCTAGAACACGTGAGGTCTGTCAGGACATGGGCAGGGGTGGGCAGGGGTTAAGGGAATGGAAATAGGAAGCCAACCGCAGCAAGTCGCAGGATGGTCTCCCAGTCACTGCAGCCCCCGCACCACCTACTGGTGTGGGGGACTCTGGATTTAATCAATAAGTCACAACAGGGTGTGGGTTATTTAAGCAATTTATTTCTCCAGGGTGTGGGTATACTGGAGGATTTGCCACGGCTGGTGCGCCTCGTGACCGAACCACACCAGTCGTGTTAAGTCCTCCAGTGTACCCCCACCCTGGAGGGATAAATTTATATTATACAATGGCAAATGTTGTTTTATTTATATTTTTTTTTTAGATATTTTGTAAGTAACTGAGGTCTGTACGGTTGGAAGGAGGATGTCATTTTTTTAATATTTACCACGGTGTTTTAGCGGAGCGGTGACAGGACAAATGGCTGCAGTTTCGATTAAAGTGAAAGCGACCAGACTGTCAGGAGATAAGGTTGGCTGGCACTTTTTTCCGTGGGTACACTGGAGGATTTACCACGCTGGGAAAGGTACCAGCCAACCAATCAGGATGCAGCATTTGCCACATTCGATTTACTCCATTGTATAATGGGTGTTTACCCACGCCTTGTGTGGTGTGTCACGAGGCGCAGCCGAGTGACTTGACCACACAAGAAGTGGGTAAATCCTCAATAACTCACATCCTGGAGTGCCTTACTGCGATTATACAATGGACACGTGTAAAATGTGTTTAATTATGTTGTTTTATAAATGCATTTCCTCATCCGTGGGTAATGCATGATTTACCCATGGTCATGTGACATGTTTTGACCAGTGAGGTTACAGGATTTTCACACACCATTGTATAATTTTTTTTTTTTTTAACCACCACTACCACACCATGGGCGGTTTATATGTGGGATGCCTCCCCACAGGTAAGTACCTGAGATGGTGGGGGTGGGTGACCGGGGAGGAAGGAGGCAGATGCGTGAGCCCAGAAAAAAGGAATATGGAGGAAAAAAAGAGATGTGATTTGATGCTGGCAAACTGGGGTCAGGAACTAGCCCAGATATATCGGAGGGCTGGTGGGGGAGGAGGAGGAGGATTGAGCATCCCACAGGGTGCTCTTCTCCTCCAAGGGGAGCGAGTCCTTGCCACTGCTGTAGTGCTGCGACATGGGTGATCACAGGTGGCAGTGCAGCAGCAGGCAGCGTGTGTGGGAGGATGCCAGGTGAGCTCAATGTTGGCATGTCCTCGTATGCGCCCTCACTTGAGCCCTGTGCATACTGACATCCTGGGGACAGGTACAGCAAGGAAGATAATGGGCCCCAGCATGCTGTGCCACGGGTCCGGTACCTCTGGGTCCTTCTCCTCACAGGACGGGGTCATACTGATGATGCTTGCTACGTAGGGTACAGCCCCTGGCAACTCCAGTCCCCACCGGGGGTCTAGCCAAGGCTTCATGGAGGGCACAGGTGCTGGCTGAAGTGCTGTGTTGGGGCCAGGAAATGTGCCATGGGAGCTCCTGAGTGCGGTCTGCACTGGAGTAAAGGCAGTGCAAAAAGAGTAAGTAAAAAAAAAAAAAAAAAAAAAAGATTTATATATAAAAATACAAAGTGCTCCACTCAGTGGAGTAAGGGTTAGCACCGAAAGACAGGAGTCACTGTCTCAGTGCAAAAATTGACTTTTATTTGAACAGTACAAATAGGTGCACACAAAAGTCTGTAGCTCACGACACCATATACACTCGGGTAGCAGTATACACAGAGGGTATCACAGTTAAACTGTAGTCTTCCATACATAGTATCCACAGCTGGAGTGCTGTACAAAAAAGCACCACTACTCTGCTAGGTGGGTTGTGGATCAATCCATCAAACCATAAAAAAAAATTAAATTGTCCCCACTCATCAAGCATGCCGGCCGGTGCTGCGGCGGTCACGCTACTTGCTTACATATCAATGGTCAGAGTTGTCATCATCAGAGCAAAAACTAAAAATGTTATTTTAAAGCTTCTTTTGTTCATTCGTATATATAACAAAGAAACACTGGAAAACCATTCATTCGGTTACCTAAATAACTGGGTCCAGTTACAAGTTGTTTTAACCCTTAGGCTGCTGACAGAATTAGAACGTATAGAGATTTTGGACTGATATATCAAGTCTGTGACCCTGGAAGGGTTAATCCCAGGAATGGCTGAAAATGGATTTTGATCCAGTCCACTTTCCTGGTTATGGAAATAAATAAAAAGAAAATAATGTTGGTACTTCTATGTAGTGTATTTGTGGTTCTCTGCTGTAGTTTTAAATGAATTAAAATATGTAATTTCAGCTTCCTGAAGTGTTTAACTGTCACATTCGTAGTTTTTGTACTGATTATTTTGAAGTGTGATACAAATATTATAAAATATATTTTTACTCTGCACTGCTGTATAAATTAGCAGCAGGGGGTGCTGCTGACGTTGGAAGCTTGACACTGTGTACTCCCCAGGGGACTGTGTTCTAAATCAGTCTCCACATGGTTGGGAGGGGGAGACTGGTGAATGGGTTCGGAAACCTAATCTTTCCTAACCCAAATCTCCCCTTCAGAAAACTGATTTGAGTGTCTTGATAGGCAGTCTGAGTGAAATCTGCATATAAATCACATGCAAATTGGATGTGAATTACACATTTGATAGAAGGTTTGAAACTCAGACTGTTCCCCCTAGTCCTTTGAAGCTTGAATTTCAAGCGATGTGGACCAGATCTGGTTTGCTTTCCTACCAATGCAGATGATTGACTTTCTTATTTTTCCATGTTGTTTTAAAGAGCTGGTGACATCAGTGGAAAAAATTCTAAAATAACATAATATTAGGCAATACCAGTAGCATAATGGATTGAGGCACTGGAAGCCGCACCACCAGCTATCTGGTGACCCAGGTTTGGGAACTGACCAAGGTTGCTTGGGCACCAGCTGAGAAAGGGAGGATTGTGCGGTCAACGACAGCTGTCCTCCCTTGGGTTGGGGGTTCCTGGATCCCACCACTTAACTGCTATCTAGCGGTGGCTAAATGGCAGCGACGGTGGGGACAGTACGTGGGGAGGGTGTCCACCGATGTGGCATGTCCGTACACCTTGCGTGTGAGCATGCAAGCGCATAATTGCATTCACAATACCCTGGGAGTCAACCAGGCAGTATAACGCAGTGGTTTAAGGCTCTGAGCTGCAAATCTGGTGACACCCAGCAGACCAGACCTGGGTTTGAATCCCACAGCTTCCACTTGCATACTGTGTGACCCTGAGCAGGTCACTTAACTTTCCTGTGTTCCCAGGTCGCACCTGTAAAAAAGCTTTCAGCTTAATGTGTTACTCCTGGTTAAACAACTAAATAAAAAAAAACCTTGGCCCACTTGGCACCTCCTGCAGGCCCCGCACATGTCACTACAGGGCAGTCGACCTACAGGGAGTTAACCTTTAAGTCCCCAAGATGGGTCGGTGATGGGGCTGGATGCGTGCCGCCAAATCAGGGGAAGAAAATCAGTGGAGAGACTTTGTATGAAAATAGAAAAAGAATATGCATGAATCTGCTGATATTTTCCATATTTTCTGTGTTTATTTTCTCTTTCTTTATTAATAATTATTATAAATCGGGACCATGAAAATGGACCATGAAAATCCAGTGACCTAACTGCCAAAACATATCTCATGAGACCATTTAATATATCTAGGTTTTTCTCCTGGTCTGTAGGTGGGCAGCTGTCTGTGATGTTCGCACTTCCCTGACTGTCACTCATCTCCTCCAGCCACTGCTGAATCCCCACTAATCCCCACCGTGGCGGGGCCAGGAGGTTTGGTCATCTCTCCTCGGTAAAACATATCTAGATGCTGGTGGCCAGGAGACCATATGGAGCAGAGCAGAGCAGGCATAGCTTCATGAAGCCTGCACCAGCCCCTTTTCTGCCCAGTCTCCTGGACTCCGACGACACATAAGCACATGCATGTGGAGGCACACACGCACTATGGAACTGTGGCCCCTGTTCCCACTGAGTCACTCCCATCCTGCACTATCCCCCCCTGGCCTTCCATCTGGTGGCAGTCAGGGGCAGAGACAGGGTCTCCAGGTTGCCAGCATGGTGTCAGGTGAGGCACAAGAGCGTCAGACCTCCGCGTCACTGGGCTGACCCACTGTTGATAATTTTCTGATAACCACATACCTCACCTGAACTCCATATTTTTTTTAGCAAATAAAAATCTATTTTATAAGTGGGATAAAACATTCCAGAGTGTGGCCGTAAGGGAATTATGCGCTTCTTGGGTGGTTGCGGCATTCAGCTATGCCTTGTGCCTTGCACCCATCCAAGGCATGCATTATTTCCTTATAACCACACACCCTGTCATGTGTCATCCCATACTTGAAAGATTTCAGCCATTCAGCACACAGAGCCACTGTACTTCTTATCCTGCGTGTGGTGATGTCTCATGCAGGAATGTTAGGAGTGGCCAGTTCCACTTCAGAGCTTGAGGGAGGATACATTCTGTTTGACTATTGAAATAAACTGAAGACTTGAAATGTATTATAAATCACTGTAGCTAGCATGATTGATAATAAATGAAAAAACCTCGAGTTGATGTCTGTTATGGTATTAGAGACTCCTCCCATGAGGTTTGGGCAGCCAGAACCACTCAGCATTGCTTCACATTCCTCTCGCCAAAACCTCACTCTTGGAGTCTGTTATAACATAAGAGGCACCCAGGGAATGCCCTGTTAACTTATAATAGGGTTTTCATCCCTCCAACTCTTTTTTTTCTGCTTCTTTTGGACAGCCTGCCTATATTGTTATAATCCTCTGATTATAACATCAAAAATGGGAACCTTTGCTTGCTCTCCTCTAGGGCCACAAAGTCCCACACCAGGTACTTGGGGGTAATAATGCCTGACTCTGTAGTGCAAAATGAGGGGGATGCTGCACTGAAGAGATGCTGTCCTTCGAATCAGATGTTAAATCAAGGTTCCTTTTGCCTATTTCTGATCATTATCCAGGTGGAAGTTAGAGATCCATTGGCACTTACTGAGGAAGAGTAGTGGAGTTCCCCTTGGTGTCATAGCCGGTATACTGTTACTACATCGACAACTTTACAACAACATGGTGGATGCTGACAACATCGCCATGTAAGCTGTAAGTCCGTCTGGGACCCAGCACCCTTTCCTAAGGTCCTGCACCCCATCCTGAATCCAGTTCTATCTTGGGGTTGATAATCATAGAGTGGAGGTGCAGCCCACTATAACAACAACTTTTAACTTTCGCACCGTGCCACCTGCCGGATTCTTGATTAGGCCGTGGTGGTGTCCAGGAAATGTCGCCTTGACAAGAAATTGTTGATGCAGCATCGTAGATCTGTCGTAGCCAACATTCTTCATCAATAAAATAGGTCCATGTAACCCCTCCCCGGACATGCCTGGAAATGAGCTGTCACAGCCCAGTGCGTCTTTTCTGATTAAATGTTATAAGGAAGCTGGCGGCCCATTAGTACAGAGGTAGGGATATCACATGCAACCCAGGTTAGGGAACAAGCATGTGTCATCAGGGGACCCCTGGGTGAGGGAAGCTCGAGCGTCCAGGGACAGCTTCTAACCTCGGGCAGAGGGGACTCTGCATCCCGGCTGAGACTGCCGCTCAGAAAGGCCAGCTGACAGCCCATGTGAGCACACAAGGAGGGAGATGGGCTGCCGACAGATGCTGCCACGCATGGATGCCTCTGCGTATGTGCATGTCATTGCATGCCTGCGCCCTTGGAGAAAACTGGAATAAAATGCCTCACCTCTGTCTGCGCCCCCCCCACAGCAGACAGTGCAAGACTGACGTGGTAGGCTACCTACTACCATGTGTGGTTTTGGGCAAGTGGTGGGTAATCGTCCATGAGAAGGTTGACAATGAAGATGGGGAAGGGGTGGCATAGGGACCAGCGGACAGTGGAATTGAAACAAATATTGTATAAAAAAGAAGATAAGCTAAAAATGACAGTGTGTGTAGACAAGCAGCAGGAGCAATTGTAGTCCAAAGGGCAAGAATTCTGTTTCCATCTGATTTTCTAAAATTAGAAGAAGGATAACAGAAAACATCAGAAATGCTAACAGAGCAGTGCATAGATTGCCAGAGGTTTCCCAGAGGTGTCACTGGCTCGTTAATTCAAATAAAAGGATAATGGCTTTGCAGAAATTATTCCACAAGGACATCAGATGAGATTGTGGCATGCAGATGAGTTGACATCCTAATGATTTTTTAATCTCCTTGCGTTTGATCTTGAAACAACGAAGCACTAACACTCCCACCCACTCCACATGCACACACAGAGGGAGTAGGGTTAGGTTCTGTTTCCCCTTGCCCCAGTGGAGCAGTTTTGGCAAACAAATTGGGTGGAGCCTATCAGGGCAGAAGTGGCATTCTCACTGGTGGTGCCGGTGTCCTGGGTTCATATCTGGACTTAGAGAGTCGGAGAGCCGAAGCATCCCAGATGATGCTGTCCCATGCTGGCGGGGAAACAGAGTGGCTGCCATTGCAGACCACAGGTGGTGGCACCGCTGTGAGGCAGCAGTCAGGAGGGAGGACACTGATGGAGCTGTACATCCGACCCATCATCCGCACACTGGGAGCTCCCTGTGTCTCTCCAAGTGAGTCCACCACCCAGACAAACTTAGTGTCTTCAGCAAACTTAAGCAACTTGCTGTAGACATAGAAACATAGAATTTAACGGCAGAACAGGACTGCTTAGCCCATCTAGTCTGCCCAGATGTTCCCTACCTATTCTGTCCGCTGGCCCTATCTGGTCTTTTGTCGACCCTCCCCCCTCCCTTGTATCCGATGTAATATGGCTTCCATTGTATCTCCATGCATGTGACCCCACCCACTTCTAAACTTGCAGTCTTTTCCAGGTATCGACTACTCTTTCAGTGGAGAAATAGTTTTTCACATCAGTCTGGAATCCCTACTCTCCTCCCGCCAGCTTTATTGCATGTCCCCTGGTCCTGGTTCTCTCTTGAAAGGGGCTCGCCACCTGTACCCTGTTCACTTCTTTGGGGTAATTGTAGGTCTCTGTCATATCCTCTCTCTGTCTCCTTTCTTCCAGGGTGTACATGTTGAGATCTCGCAGTCTCTGTTCATAGGGTTTCTTATGCAAACTGGGCCGTTGTCTGTGTACATCCTTTCTGAGGTATAGTCTCCAGAACAGAGACTGCAGCTTCCAGATAGATGAAAAGGTTGAGTGGTAGTATTTCTAGCATCGATCCCTGAGAGATGCTGCCGAGTGTCCCCCTCCTCTTGTGGTAGTGCATATCGCCACAGCCCTGTGCTTCCCGGCCCCAGCCCATTCAGCAGTCCACCTTGTGTAGGCCTCTAGTGTGCCCTGCTGATCTGCTTTGACAAACTTACCCTGCTTCTCCGTGTGAAAGGCCTTACTAAGTCGACTATGTCCAAAGCCCTGACCCTGTCCACCATCCTGATCACTCCTCAAAGAAGATGAATTGGTTGGTTTGGCACAATCTTTCACTCATAAAGCCAAGTGAAATGCGGTGAGTGCATTGGTCTTAATCAGGTATATGTTTTTAATTAGGCGGCAAGCACAGCTTAGCACTCTTTGAGTTTGGTGTACTTTTTATGTACAGATTTGACAGATTGTTGTTCGTTTAATGTCGTGAGTTGGCTGTGGAAATTCTGAGTAATGACATGGCCTGCAGAATGTAGTGCCAGGGATTGCATATCCATGATGCTTTGCATGAGGAGGTTTTGTGCTTCTGAATGCATCTATATTCTTTTAAGAGATTTACAAAAAACATATGAAATTATCTGTCTTTTACACACTGCTTTTCTCTGACTGCCTCTGCATCGTGCTGCTGCTTCGATATATTGCTTCTGACTTTGATGTTTTGTTTTTTGTGTGTTGGTATGTACTGGACGACTTACTATTTTGCTGCAGGAGCAAGTGCATCATGTGCACCGTTACCTCAGTATTTTGCTGTGTGTGGCACTTTGCTGGGGAAACATGTTAACACTCCCTATGCCCCTCTAATCCCGAAGATATAATGGAGGAAACATAAGGCCCTGTCCACACTGGCGTTTGTAAATTAACTCATTGCCTCCACAGGCTCACTCTGAGATTACACCACTTGTCTCCTGAATCTTCTGTATACTTTTAACAGTGAATCCTGGGCCTTTCTAAGCAAAATCAAACCATAGTCAACATGTCACAAACAAATGCTAATAGCTCAATAAACCGTACATGCTAGACACAAAGTATGAATGGCAGAGTTATTCAGCACAAAATTCCTTTCCAATGGTGGTATGCATGCAATAGTAAGTAATTTAGTTTTTTTGTATGCTGGTCGAAACCAGAAAAAAATTTTTTTTTCACTAAAAAAAGGCAACATAAGCCATTTTTTATTGGAAAATATGTCAAATATCAACACCAAATTAAGCATACAGACAGATGGTGTTTTACTATTATGTTTGTTAAAAAAAGATATCTTTTCACTATGAAACATTTTTCCCCATTTTAGTCAAGGTGCTTTGGTGAGATTTGAGGGATGAATCTCAACCACACACACCATATCATAAACAAATGCATATAACTCCAAAAGTATACATGATACAAAGTATTCGCGTGAAAGTTGATCAGCACAAAATGTCCTTTCCAACGGTGCTATGCGATCAATTGTAATCAATACGTTTTTTTCTTTATACCTGCTGAAGTGTCAAAAAAGTGCATTTTATTCAAGCTGCTTAGGTGACTCTTGACAGACAGCTGTCAGACATACACATGCGCACACACACACTACCGCAAACAAATGTGCATAACTTTTAATTTATATGCAAAAGACAAAGTATCAGCAGGTAACTTCTTCAGCACAAATAACCTCGCTAACGGGTCCAAGCATTCAGTTATAATCAATATTTTTGTACTACCTGAAAGACAACAAATTTAGTTTTCTGAAACTAAAGCAGTTACTATACAATAGGAGTGAGCAGAAAAGTATTCTCACTGCAGTATGAAAACTCCAGATGTCACAATGTCTCCAGATATCTCCACATATCACACTGTAATTCTCCATATATTACTGATTACTGCAAAACAACCAAAACCCAGCAAAAATCAGTCCTATTGTATAAAAGCACTGTAATGGCTAGGTGTATGATGCAGACTAGATCTGAACTCGTGGCAAGTGAACTCGGGCAACTCATGCAACCATAATTTGTGGCATCGCTATGCTCCATCATTCGTTCATGATATTCCACCAGCTCACTTGCCAGTCATTCAGATATTATTCTGCATCTCAACCCATAGCCATCATGTACCCCTTTGGTACAAAAGACCAATCTTCCATGTCTTTCTATCGCACCAACATATGCAATGACATTCAACACAGGGTAGTCCCAAATATCCGAAGGTGCACGGCGGCACACTCTTTCATACACCCACATGTAAGAATGAGCATAAGGGCATGACATCACAACACATACAAGCATGTGCACGGCGGCACCCATGGTGTTCGCCCAATGCCCAAGTTGCACAGCGCAGAAAACAGAATGTCAACAAAATGTCATAAATGTCCACAAAATTATTACAATCACCACAATTACATGTTCTAGGGACGCGGATATGTTGTTCAATCCATACTTACTGGCAGTTCCTTGCCACTTTAAATCTTGCCGGAAGGTCTTCAAGCTGGCTCCTTCCACCCACCCAGGTGGTAAAACTCTCGGCTCCGCCCCATGACACCAGATCTTCCTTACCGCTTGGAAGCTCAGGTTCCCTCCTTTGCCCTCTGCGTTTTAGGCCTGGATCCAAACTCTTCCGGTTAATCCAAAACTTATTTTAAAATTTACAAGACTTCGGTCTTTATCTTCCCTCGTGGCTGCGATGGACAAATCAACTACTGGATGTTGTCAGTGCCCCTGTGGGCAGAGGATGTCCTGGACCGATCCGCACTCCATGCGCGTTTATTGCCTTGGACTCAGCCATGACTCACAGGCTTGTGAGTTATGCAAATCCTTTTCGGCTTCGGTCTTGGAGGACCGCACTGCCTGATTGCTGTTGGGGCGACCCGAGAAATGTTATCCTCCGGTTTAAGTCGAAGGAGGCCCGTTGGGTGGTGTCTGTGGCTGCGGGCTCAGCTAAACAGCTGGAGCAGATGGTCACCCTCGAGGAGGAGGCAGCCCAGGCCGCATCATCATCATCCTCGGTTGCGGCATTTATCCCGCTCTCCTTGGGCTCCTCCTACACAACTTCTTTCAAGGAGCTTTGCCATTCCCTCTCCACCAAGGGAGAAGGGCCTTGGGACATTCTTCTCTGTCCAAAAGAAGGACCCCTAGGTAAGTCCCATCGTCGGCGTTCGTGGGGAGTGGAGAGGTCCCCTTCCCGGATAGTCAACACTTGACTTGGTTGAGGTTCGCGACTAAGGCCACTGGCTTCATGGTGTCCCGGCAGGTCAGCCAGCGAGACACCTGTTGACACAGTCGAGATTTTTCTCGACCCGTCAGATGGGCTGTTGATCGGAGAAGCTGACAACCCTTCTTCACCAGTTCTTCCGGTGGAAACTGAGGACTTGCCTGTGCCTCCTGTGCCGGAGTCCCCGGTTAAGGTCCCTGAACTGAGGGAGGAGCAGGTTTCCCCCGCCCCCTCTCACACCCACACTCGGAAACACCAAAGGTCTCAGTCTCGGACCTCTTCCCGGTCCAGTCGATCCCGCCGACATCAGTGGTCTCGGTCTTGGCACCGTGGAAAGTGGCGGCTCTCCTCATCCTCGTCTTCGTCCTCTTCAGAGGATAGGCTCCAGCGCAAATTGCATCGGCGCTATGAGGATCTATTGTGGCAGGAGCTCCTTTTGACTAGGAATAAGCCGACTTCGTCGCCTTCCCTGGCCATTAAGTGGCTGTCACCGGAGTGGCTGAAACAACCCCTCGTAGTGGTCGAGGAGCTGGCACCGGTTGTTCGTCCGAAACCGGTTGCGCCACCCCTTGTGGTGGAACCTCCGCCTCCACAACCGAAGACTGGGGCCCCGACCAAGGATTCTCGGTCAGGTCAGGGTTTGCCCCATAGATTGTTGGTCACCCTGACTCCCGATCGACCTCGGCAGGTGGAGGGTGGCTCAGACGCTTGGCATCTGTTCACAGACTCCTGAGGTCGGATGGCGACAACTCCTTTTTTCTCCAAGCTGCTTGACTTGGAGTCCACTGGGGGTCAGTCGATGGACGAGAGCCCATCCTCGTTTCTTGGAATGCTTCGGCTCATCTCAGAGTCCACTGGGATGAAACTCGAACCCGTTTCAAAATGGGCCAAGTATCCTCTCATGGAGATACTGGACCGAGGGGATTCCCCCACGGAGGCCTTTCCGGTGGCCGAAGCCATTGTTGGCCTGGTCCTGGAGCTATGGCATTGGCCAGCTTCTTGTCCAGCACCTTTGGCCAGGATGGCTCAGAAGTATGCAGTTCCAACCGGTTCACTCTCCAGTTTCTCGGAGCACCCCTCTGCGGAGGGGCTCGTTCCGGGAATGCTCGGGACGTGGACAAGCCTCCCAACAAGGAGTCCAAGAAGTTGTACTACTCCGGGCGGAAAGTTTATGCTGCTTCCTCCCTAGGCCTTCGTCAGGCCAGCTCAGCCGTCCTGATGACACACTTTTCACATGCCCTTTTGGGCTCCCTGGATGAGGTGATTCCTCATCTCCTGGCTGACCTCCAAACTACGGTCAAGCAGGTGCGGGATCAGGGAACGGCGGTGGCCAAACAGCAGCCCCAGACTTCCCTGGACATTGCTGACTTGTGTACCCAGTTAGTAGCGGTCGCAGTGGCCATGTGCCGCAGAGCTTGGCTGCGGATCTCCGCCTTCACGGCAGATACCCAGCACAAGCTGGCAGATGTTCCCTTCCTGGGTACCGACTTGTTTGATCCTGGGGTTGAGGGGCATCTTCAGCGGATCGAGAAGTCCAGTGCCACCTTGGACTTGGCCACGTCTGCCCAGAAGGACAAAGGCTGCCAGCAGCAGCGTAAGCCCTTTCGTCCTTCAGCCCCTGCGGCACGTGCGGCCCAGCAACACCAGCATCAGAGCCAGCAGGCTCACACTTGACACCCAAAGCCAAGCCTGCTTTCTCCAACAGGAAGCTGGAGGAAAGGTCCAGAAGGCTCCTCGGCCGGTCCTTCCTCCAAGTCTGCCCAGTGACGGGTTGAGGGGTGCCCCAACCTCATCACTCCTCCCTGGGTTCCCCATGGGGAGGCGGCTCATCGCCGTTTCCGCCTGGTCGATATCACCACAGACCGCTGGGTGCTGGAAGTGGTAGGAAAGGGTCTGCCTCTGGAATTCAAGGCAGTCCCCACCCTATCGAGCCTATCGCCCCCAGGGGCTGCGGGTCCCAAGCCTCAATGTCAGCCCGTTGAGCCGACATTGCCCTGCTCCTCCAGAAGGAGGTGATCAGGGAGGTGGCAGATCCTCCATCAGACCCAGGGTTTGTGTCCAGGTACTTCCTGGTCCCAAAACGGAAGGGGGGCTGGCGCCCCATTCTAGACGTACACGACCTGAACAAGTTCCTAAGGTCTCGAACCTTCAGGATGGTAACTCTGGCTCAGATCATCCCATCCTTGGAACGAGGCATGTGGTTCTGTTCTCTGGACTTTCAGGACACATTCTTTCACGTTTCAATCCATCCTTCCCACCAGCGATTCCTCCGCTTCAGAGCGAAGGGATCCCTTTTCGGGTTCCGGGCCACACCCTTCGGCCTCTCTCCAGCTCCCAGGGTCTTCACCAAATGTATGGCAGTGGTGACAGCATTCCTGCGGCGCCAAAGGGTCAGGGTGTACCCTTACCTGGACAACTGGCTGATTGTAGCCTCCTCCAAGCCGGAGGTGGAGCGGTCCAGGGATCTGGCCTTCCAGGTCTGCTCTCAGATTGGCCTCCTCATCAATGAGTGCAAATCGGAACTCGTGCCAACGCAGGTGATTCAGTTCATCGGGGCAGAGCTCGACTCTCTTCGAGCCAGAGCACGGCTCCCGGCGGACAGGGCAGAGGTTCTTTCCTCCTTTGCCCAGTCATTTCTGGTTGGGAAGTTGCACCCTGCCCTGGACTTCCTGCACCTCGTGGGCCTCATGGCAGCCTGCACCAGCATGGTCTCTGGGCCCGCTGGCATCGTCCCTGCAGTGGGGACTGGCCGCCAATGGTCTGGCGCTCCAGTCCTCTGGACCAGCCAGTGATAGTGACCCAGGAGATGGGGAATGCTCTCCAGTAGTGGATCGTCCCGCTCATCTGCAGGAGGGTATCCCGTTTGTCCGCCCAGAGCCAACGGTCACCTAACTACCAAGCCTCTCTGATGGGTTGGGGTGCCCATCTGGGAGCTCAGAGCACCGCGACCTCTGGTCCCCTCAGGAGTTTCGATGCCACATCAACTTGCTGGAGCCTAGGCGGTCCGCCTCATACCCTCACTGCTTTCATTCCGTTTTGTATGGGGTCAAGTGGTCCAGCTCCAGGCAGACAACACCACGACCATGTACTACCCTAAACCGCCAGGGAGGGAACGCGCTCCTTGCCTCTGTGCAAGGAAGCTGTCCGCACTTGGTCTCTCGTGAGCAGACTGGAGGCGGATCTCCTAGCCATTCATCTGGTGGGAGCTTCCAACACTCTGGCAGATGCCCTAAGCTGGATAGGTGCTGCATCTCACGAGTGGTCTCTCCTGCCGGAGGTAGTACACCATCTGTTCTCCCACTGGGGCACACCTCAGGTGGATCTGTTTGCCTCCAGGGAGAATGCGAAGCTGAGGCTGTTTCATGCCCGCCCCCCTCAGCAGGGCTCGCTGCAGGGGGATACCTTCTTGAGGTCGTGGACCCCGGGCCTCTTCTACGCCTTTCCCCCATTTCCCTTGATCTACAAGGTGCTTCTGAAGGCGAGGAGGGACAAGGGGCAGGTGATTCTGGTAGCCCCAGACTGGCCCCGTCAGTTCTGGTATCCAGATGATCTCAACCTCCGCTCCAGGCTCCCACGACGGCTTCCATCCCACCCGAACCATATCTCAGTCAGCCAGGGGAAGGTACTCCACCCAGACCTTCAGTCCCTGCATCTGACGGCCTGGTTCCTGAGCGGCTAGAGTTCCAGGCCTTGGGTCTTTCCGACGAGGTCCTCAGCGTTGTTGAGGCATCCCATAAGGAGTCGACCAGAAAATGCTATGCCTTCAAATGGAAGAGAGTCTCCATTTGGTGTCATGATAAGGGGTTGGACCCTTCCTCCTGTTCCTTGGCCAGCATTCTGGACTACCTATGGTCCCTTTCTCAGCTAGGGCTTCGTTCGACGACCCTTAAGGTGCACCTGGCAGCCATCTCTGCTTCACGGGTGCGGGCCGGAAAAGCAGTCGGTGGCGCAGGAGGAAGGTGGTCAGGCGTTTTTCCAAAAGCCTTGATCACATATCCCCTCCGTTGCGAGAACCTCCACCTCCATGGGATCTAATGCTGGTATTGGCTAAGCTCATGGGCAAGCCATTCGAACCGATGCACAGGTGCGATATCTCCCATCTGTTGTGGAAGACCGCCTTCTTGGTGGCTATTATGTCAGCCAGAAGGATGGGAGAGCTCCAGGTGCTTTCCATTGAGTCTCCTTATCTGGTCTTCCACAGGGACAGGGTTGTCCTGCGCCCCCACCCAAAATTCCTTCCGAAGGTGGTGTTGGAGTTTCACCTTAACCAGGTGTTGACTCTGCCGGTGTTCCACCCAAGTCACACCTTGGAGGCTGAATATAGGCTCCATGCTTGGACCCTAGAAGAGCCCTCTTATAAGGAGCGGACGGCTGAAGTTCGGGGAGAGGTTCGCCAGTTGTTTGTCATCTATGCTGAAGCCGCACCTGGCAGACCTGCAGCCAAGCAGACGATAGGCAGGTGGGTCACCTCCTGCATAGATCTCTGCTATAGGTTGGCGGGCATGGAGCCTCCCAGAGGGATAAGAGCTCATTCTACCCGCCATACTGCTGCATCGGTGGCTGCTTCCAGGGACGTCCCTATCCAGGAAATCTGCAGGGCTGCTACCTGGAAGTCAGCACACACCTTCATCACCCACTACCACATCGACCTTGAGTCACGCCAGGATACTGGTTTTGGGGCCTCAGTTCTCCAGTCTTTATTTCCCAAGTAGGGGGTGTGCGCCTTGCCTCCCTCCTCCCGGAGAACTGCCAGCAAGTGTGGATTGAACAACATATCCAGCAGCAGCAGCAGCATCAACTAGGAGCAGATTTATCCTGGACTCCCTTCAGGGTGCCTTCCTCAAGCAACTGGTCGTGGAACCAACTCGGCAGAAGGCAATACTGGACCTTGTGCTCACAAACAGGGACAGTGTGATGGGGGTAACAGTGGGGGAGCACCTGGGGAACAGTGACCACCAGTCATTGTGGTTTGAAATCACAGAAAGAGCAGAACCAAACCACACAAAAACACGTATCCTGGATTTTAGGGGGGCAGACTTTGAGAAAATGGGGAGATACTTGAAAGAGGCATTAAGGGGAATGGGACAGGAATCAGGGGTTGAGGAACAGTGGGCAGTATTTAAAATGGGGATTACAGGAACAACAGAATTATGCATTAAGCAGGTTAGCAAAAGGAAAAGGAAGAGGAGACCATTATGGTTTTCCAAAGAGGTAGCAAAGAAAGTGAAAGCCAGAAAGATTGCATTCAGGCAATACAAAAAGACACAGGCAGAAGGGATAGGGAAGTACCAGGAGAAGCAAAGGGAGGCGGGAGGTTAGTAAGGGAAGCCAAAGCTCAGACAGAAGAACACATTGCAAAATCAGTGGGTAGAGGGACAAAACCTTTTACAGGTACATAAGTGAAAAAAGAAAGACAAAGGGAGGGATAGTGAGACTGAAGGGGGAGGATGGGGGCCAGCGTGGAGGATGACAGCAGTAAAGCTGACATATTGAACAGGTATTTCTGCTCAGTCTTTACTGAGGAAGAGAAGGGTAATGGGTCTGAAGGGAGTACAAGGGTGAGAATGGTGCAGAAATGGACACAAGTCCCTTTACACAAGAAAGAGTCCTGAAGGAACTGGAAGTAATAAGAGTTGATAAAGCAATGGGGCCAGATGGGTGCACCCAGGTCCTTAAAGAACTAAGAGAGGTGGTGGCTGAACCTCTGGCTATCCTGTTTAGCCGATCACTGGAAACAGGGGAGGTACCCAAAGACTGGAGGACTGCAGATGTAGTCCCCTTATACAAAAGCGGAACAAAGAGGAAGCAGGGAACTACAGACCAGTCAGCCTCACCTCGGTAGTGGGGAAGATCATGGAAGCACTACTGAAGGAGAGATTGGTGGAACATCTGGTTGTCAATGGACTACAGGACCCAAGGCAGCATGGTTTCACCAGGGGAGGTCATGTCAGACCAACCTCATTGAATTTTTGACTGGGTGACTAGAGAGGTGGATCAGGGAGGCAGTGGACATGGCCTATCTGGACTTCAGCAAGGCCTTGACAATGTGCCACATAGAAGACTGTTACACAAACTGGGGAATATGGGTGTGGGTAGGACAGTAGTGTGGTGGATAGGTAACTGGCTGGGTGACAGGATACAGAGGGTGGTGGTAAATGGCTGTCACTCCACAGAGGGAAGAGTGACCAGTGGGGTACCACAGGGATCAGTGCTGGGACCGGTCCTATTCAACATCTTCATCAGTGACATTGCGCAGGACCTAGAAGGCAGAATTTCACTGTTCGCTGATGACACAAAGCTCTGTAACAGAGTAGACACACCAGAGGGTGTAGACAGAATGAGAAGGGACCTGCAGAAACTTGAAGAATGGTCAGGGTTTGGCAGTTGAAATTAATGCAAAGAAGTGCAAGATAATGCACATGGGGCACAAAAACCCTGGCACAATATATCAGTTGGGGGGTGAGGATATAGCATGCACCAAGCAGGAAAGGGATCTTGGGGTTATCATCTCTGATGACCTCAAGGCAGGGAAACAGTGTGACAAGGCAGCAGGTAAAGCAAATAGGATGCTGGGATGTATAGGCAGGGGCGTCATCAGCAGGAAAAGGGAGGTCATAATTCCGCTATACAAGACACTAGTGAGGCCCCACCTGGAGTACAGTGTACAGTTCTGGAGACCATACCTACGTAAGGACATAGACAGGGTAGAGAAGGTTCAGAGGAGGCAACAAAGATGGTGCATGGATTGCATCACAAGTCCTATGAGGACAGGTTGAAGGAACTGAACATGTACTCCTGGAGGAGAGGAGGAGAGAGGGCATATGATAGAGACATACAAGTATCTCACAGGAGGAACAGGGTGCAGGAATACACTATTTTAAGCGAAAAAGATGGTCCAGGACTAGAGGGCATGGGATGAAGTTGGAGGGAGGACGATTCAGAGGAAACATGAGGAAGAATTTCTTCACTGAACGGGTGGTGGACAAGTGGAACACCCTGCCAGAGGAAGTGGTGGGGGCTGAGACAATCATGGGATTTAAGATGGCATGGGATAGACATAAAGGAATTCTGGAGGTCAGGGGTAAGGGGCAACAGACTTCTAGGAAAACATAAACTGAATTTACAAGCTCAAATGGGCAGACTGGGTGGGCCATAGGCCCTTATCTGCCGACACTGTCTATGTATCTATATCCATGTCCCTAGAAATACAGGTTGCTCACCTGTAACAGGAGTTCTAGGAGTGGTATATGTTGTTCATCCACCCGACCTCCCCGGCTTCGATGCGCAACCTGGCTTCCAGCGGGCTAGGTCTGGCGTCATGGGGCAGAGCCGAGAGTTTTACCACCTGGGAGGGTGGGAGGAGCCAGCTTGAAGACATTCCGGCAAGATTTAAAGTGGCAAGGAACCTGACAGTAAGTGTGGATGAACAACATATACCACTCCTAGAACTCCTGTTACAGCTGAGTAACCTGTATTTTCATACCTTTTCAGATGGCGTCCCATGATGTCACTGCACTGAAGCGATTTCAACATCCTTACCTGGTGTCGTTTCAACCTGTCCTCTGTTGTCTGTCATCCTTCTGTAAATAAAGTAGTTCCATCCTCTCCACTGTTGTCTGTGGCATTTTTATAAAAGGAAAAAGAAAACAAAAGGTCCTACCTCTACCCTGCTGTCTTTGGCGTCCTGTGATGAGAAAATAAAAAATTAGTTCCAAACAATTGTCTGTAGTCTGTGTCAGATATTTGCCTTGACAAAGTCCTCCAGTTGTGCTCCTGTAGTCCTCCGTGGCAAATTTGTGGTCTTCTGTGGTCCTCTGCTGTTCACTCGTCGTGTTCCTGTCAACTGCCACCTTCACATAGTTGCGGGACCACCACCTCTGCATGTCTCTCCACTCCATGCACTGCAGCAGCTGTAGCTGAAGGTGATACTCTATCTTGCATGTCTTCGATTTTCTTCCATTCGCTCTTTCTTCCCCGGTAGGGCAGGACTTGGCTTCTATAAACAGTTGATGCCATGCACAATGTGCAGTGCAGGACAGCGCAAAACACAGAACAGCCAATGTGGAAGCCAAATGAAAATAAATACTGAGCTAAAACCTCCACTCCACATGAAATTATACTGAAAGAGGTACTGGAGACAAAAACAGGCACACTGGCATAGTCACTCGTCACTCTTTATTTCCAAATTTTTTTTTGTATTCCTTTTGATCTTTTGAGTCATAACAATTCTCAGTCTGCCAACCGATGCATCAATCCCTATGGCACCACACTCCACATCTTTGTTGCGATCGGTCAATGAAAACAGTGTCAGTACACTAAGAGATGATGTGGTGGGTGGCCATTACAGATGTGACCCAGTCAGGCAGAGAGCTGCTATGCTCATCACACATAATGGCCAGTGACAGCAGTTCCGGACTGACCAAAAGGAAAATAAACTACTTCAGTTATAACAAGGTGATGGCTGACTCCCAAAGTAATGCAAGTTTCAGCCCTCCCTCAGCACTTTCAGTTGGCCTCCTTGGTCTGGTGAGTGAAATAAGCCTCACACTGTCATCTGCTGTGTGAAGCCATGCTCACAATTCTTTCTGAACACACCCACTTTTCTCTCACCAACCGGGAACTCCAAAGTAACATTTCCGTCACTTTTCCCCTTTACTTTCACTCACCAGACCTCTTTTAGCTCAGTATTTTGCATTTTCATTTAGCGCAGACCAGTCAATGACTGGCATGTCACTGTATTGCGTCTGAAACACCAATGGGCCAAACCTACTTTCACCAACGACGCACGAAAATACATTTCCCGCCTATGAAACTGCATCTCTGTGACTTTCTTTGGTGCATTTCACAAAGTTTATTCCACAAATCAGTAGCAATACCTATATCAGCAACTTTTAGATTACACATGCTGTGTTTTCATGGCCACCTCCCTTCCTACAAACCATTTTATTTACTTTCTCGCTTCCACCATGGTCTCCATCAAGTCAAGTGCTCTTTCTCCTCTGTCGTTTCCCTGTCCTGCTCCACTATGCATCTCACAACACCTCGGTGTGCATCTCCACTCCATCCATGGCAGCTGTTCTAGCTGTAAGTGACTGGGAACGTGGTCTGTTTGGTGTCTTTTGGTTTTCATACTCCCCGGGCAGGACTTTGCTTCAACCAAATATTCAGCGCCATGCACAGTGAAAGAAGAATCAGCATTTATATAGCTCTTTTCATACACAGTGTATCCCAAAGTGTTTTACAAGCAATGCTAGAGTGTTAGTGAAGTGACTAAATGCGTAGTGGTGGCCATATCGCACATCACCTGTCCATAGCCTGGACAATTGCATGAGCCACTTTTATGGGAAGGGGAATGTTGGCCATGACACCGTGAATGTTCCCTACTCTTTGTGAAGATTGCCCTGGGTTCTTTTACTTCCACTTGGACGCCCACCAGGATGGATAGAAGGGACCTCGGTTTAACGGCTCATCCTAAGGACGGACACCTCAGCAGTGCTGGCGTTGGATCTCGGAGGCAGTAGGGTCACCCAGACAACAGGTACTGCTCTTTGTGGGATGGTGGCGGGTGATGCAAGGCCCGGCACCATCCAACAAACAGCAGTGCCTGTTGTCTGGGTGCCTCCCCCCCGAGACCTGCCACCACCACACAATATGGTTGCCATGCTGTCAGGGTCCTCCATCCCACCTTCAAACACCAGGCACCATCCCACAAAATGGATTCCCTGGTGGCCTGTAGTCTCCACACCCTACGGTATTCACCAACAAATCAGACAGCATTCCCCACGATGTTCATTGCCCCCAATGCCCAGCAACAACACAAAATGGCATTCGGTTATTGACATCTCTTTGTAAACAGCTAGCCGAGCTCGAGACCACCAGACTCAAGGGAATCCATTTTGTGTAATGGTGCCTGGTGTTTGAAGGTGGGATGGAGGACCCGGACAGCATGGCAGCTATTGTGCGTGCTGGCATCAGGTCTCGGAGGGAGGAGGGTCACAAGGACAACAGGTACATGAGACCCCATGGAATCTATTTTGTGTGATGATGCTGTGTGTTTGACTGATGCTGTGTGTTTGACTGTGGTGGCGAGAACATTGACACCAGAGAAACCATTTTGCGCGATGGTGGCAGGCATGTGGGCACACAACACCCAACACCAGCCCACAAACAGCGTTCCCTGTTGTCCGGGGCTCCCACCACTTTCTGATGCCTATTGCACATAACACAAAATGGATTCCCTGGTGTCACGGGCCTCCCCCTAACCAGGAAACACACGCCGCCATCACACAAAGTGGATGCCCAGGTGTCGGGGTGCTCCCACCCAATGTGAAAACACGTATCACCATCCCACACAATGGATTTCCTGGGATCCGGTGGTTCTCCACAATCTACGATACCTGGCAACATACAAAACAATTTTGCTGCTGTTAAGTGGTCCCACTCCAACCTTCGCACAGCACAAACAAACAAAAGGCAGTTTGCTCTTTTTGCACCATCACAGAATGGCATAGTCACCAGCACACAACAAAAGCAAAGTCTTCCTAGTGTTCTTCATCCCTTCCACCCTCCTAGACACCACCTCAGCACAGAATGTGCAGTGATCCTCCTCCCCCCATGATGTTCTGCAACTTTCAACCACTACACCTGTAATGCAAAACGAAACACACCTGGATAGCCAAGATGGACAACCGCTGAGCAATTTAGCCCCGTTAGTAAAAAATGCAGCAATTGCATGATTATGGTAGCAGGGGTAGGAGGTGCCAGGATATATCAGTAATGAAACAGGAAAGAATAGTTAGGTTGGACAAAGTACATGCCCCACAAAAACAGAACCTTGATGTTTTACCTGGCTAACGCAGCTAAACAGTCACCCCTTCAGAATCAGGCAGGGAACTAGAAAAGATCTGCACCAGTACAGGTTCTGCATTATCCCTCTAACAGTGTCGCAATATAGATCATTTACTTCTGTCCTGCTATTTTGTAATTTCAGGGAACTGGGAGCCACGCTTCTCGGCATCTCACTAAACAAAATAAAACGCAAAAACATGCCCCACATGCCCTAAATACAGAACCTTGACTGCTACCTTTCTGGTTCTGAGCTTCTAGCAGAAAGATGACACATGCGATATGCCCAGACAAATGGAAAACAAACGAAAACAATGAGCAAAAAAAAACGAGGGGCCTGGATCGAGAGCTACCATGACCGAGAAGCCAGATTCGGTTTTCCAGCTTCTCGATGACGCGGCTCTCCGAAAAACACAAAATAAAGCTATAACACTCCATTACAAATGTTATGATAGAAAAATGCAAACCTGAATCCCAGAACCAGGTAATTCTTATTCTTTTGGCAATATCGGGCGTTCTGCAAGGCAGGGCACAGTGATTCACAGCGCGAGTTTCTGACTGCATAAACCAAAGTGAGGACGCCAGCACTATAAACGGGTTTTTCTCTCATTTTTCAAATGGGACCTCTACACTTGCCAGCCAATCCCAAGAGGCTATAAATGTGGAGTATCACCCAGAGAGGGTTAACAACCCCTATCTGGATTGGCTGGCAAGTAATATTACAATATTTTGCTGACGTCTCCAGATGTAGCAAAGCAACACAGGGACTATACAGCTGACGTCTGTATTTGTCCTCGGACACACTCAAGCACTTGATCTGCTGACTCCAGGCGGCGGCTAGGACACAATGAGTTAATAACGTTTTTAAACACGTTACTGCACTTACCATGCTAGTGCATCCACATTACTTGAAAACTGTGTTTAAACACTGTAGCTGCCCGTCAGCACATCTTTCATTTTCCATGTGCTGGGACCATGCTCGCACACCATGCGACATCCATGCTGCAGCATTTTCTCTCCTCCATCCCACAGTGCATAGCGTGACATTATGTGTGTCATCAGGATGCATGCAGGGTTTTTCCCTTGACGCACTGGGGTTGCCATGCAAGCAGAGGAAACGGCATGGCAGCTGTGTTTTGTTATATGCTCATTCTTCTGTCGTCTCGTTTTTTTACAAAGTAACGCAAAGAAGCAACTTTAGTATAAAAAGAGGTGTGAACGTAGGCGCCTTAGGGCATACAGATGGCACTGGGTCTGAACGTAGCAGACCACAATGCCGTTGGCAACAACAGCGCAGCAAAAATGCTGCCACTTTTGTTTTTGCGGGGGGACTTCTCCCCGGACTTAAAATTCTCCCGGGGGGACGGATCACGGATAAGTTAAAATTTAAGGGGCTGTGGAATACTGTTTCCACGGCCCCTTGTATCTAAGTCCCGATGTCTACATAATGGTAGGAGACCAGGAATAGAACCCTGGTCTCCACTGCCTCCCGGCTGAGCTGCTCCATGCCGCAGCCCTCCACGCCACGGGAGCAGCTCAGCCAGTGCCCGGTCTTCAGCTGCCTTTGTCCTATGGCAGAACCATGGACAGCGACCAGGGGAGCGCATGTCACAAACGCTGTAAATCTCAGTTCACTGTCTGTGGTAGCACTAGATGGACTAGTGCTCTCTTCAGCGCACTATTAATGTAGCACTAATCTAACTAGGTACCCATACAGATGACACCCAATGAGGCAAAAGCTGCTGGAGAGCTTCGTGTACTGCATAGCATGTTAGTGCCAGCTGATAGAATTTAGCACTTAATGCTGTGTCGCTGTTGATAATTACATTAACTGAAATATCTGATTTTATTTTGATTTTATGAAATGTTGAAAAGGTGTTACTTTATTTGTATGTGTTTTTAAATTTTATGTTCAGCGCCTTGATCTTTTGGAAAGGTGCTTTATAAAGTTTATTATTATTTGTCATGGGGACTATAGAAAGAACTGTGTGGTGCAGAGAACTGACATCTACATAGTGGGGCAGCACAGTACACGGAGGGACGTGGCTTGCCAACTTCCACATGTGCAAAATGACATTTAAAATGCTGTGCACTGAATCCAGGCCCATCATATACGAATGGACACTCAGATGCTAACTGCTGTTCCAGTTGATAAACGTGTTGCAACACTGTGGTGCCTTGTGACTAACGTGGAGTACAGAACACGGAGTCATCTATTTGGAGTGGGCCGGTCAACTGTTGGTCAGATTGTAATCTAGGTCTGCAAGGCTACTGAGCATTTAATACTCCCCAAAGTGATTGTGATTCACAATGCTCAGGACACACGGCTTGGATTTGAGACTGGGTGGGGTTTTCCGAATTGTGGAGGGGGCAGTAGATGGAACGTATTTCCCCATCACCTGCCCTCCTGGCAATGCTGCAGAGTACTGCAGTCGGAAATCGTACTGCTCTTGTAACCCGAGGGGGCACTATCCCAAGGGTTACTACCCCTGCCTGCCCTAACTGTGACAGATGAGGGGCCCAGATCCATTGGCGGATGCCTCCACCCAGAGGTCGGGGTTAGAACAGTCGAGATTGACTCGGTCACAACCCCCCTTTCTTCCCACTAGTGGCCCACACAGTTCAATTTCAGTGTCCTTGCCATATACACTTACCCCCCCCCCAGCTCAAACCAATCAGCTCACGCCGGGAACCCCCTGAAAGCAAGATACAGTTACACCACGTTCACTGTGCAATATTTCCCCATTAATACACAAACTAGCCAGTGTACTTTTGCAAAACAAGCAATCTGATTTATTCAAGGGGAGGTAACAAGGACCGGGGGGAATCAGGTTGATTAGCTTACCACTACAATATAAGAATGTTCACCTAGGGCTCTGTGCACAGGCCTAACCTATAAGTTACTGTCCATGGGTACCCAAGCCCTAAAGGCTAGTTCCTCGATGCAGTTGGTTGGGGCCCTGACACAGATGAGCATTTAATTCCTACTACGATTTGATGGAGCCAGCCGGCTCAGCTAATGTAGTCAGCAGAGTAACCAGAAAATCTTGCCCTGGCTAGCAACGTTTAACGGAGCTACCCTGATTTAGTACTCACAACTCCAGAAGGAAAACGCCTCCTATCACTCACAGGGCTGAGCCTGAACTTCAGATACTTCTCCACACATTTACATGAAAGACAACATAGGGTACCATACCAGGCAGCTGCTATGGTCTGACTGAACTCAAGAGGCTATCGGAGTCTCACTGCAGCTTCAACTTTCCTGACAGACCGAGCGATTCAGCAGATTCTCCAGTCCTCTTCAGGTTGAGCCTGGTAGGTAGCTGTGCTAGTACACAGCCTCCTGACTGCTGCCCCTTGGATTTGGTCCGTGGATCGCCGCTGCATTTAAACGCCTCAGGCCTTTCACGCGCTTCCCGCGTGAACACTCAACGCTGCAGGAGCTCAGAGCTCCTTCCTCATCCACAGCGCCTCTGACCCTTTGCAGTATAGTGCAGTCCTCTCAGGTTCGGGCGCCACCTGATCCCATTGGCTGGCTTCAGATGCCAGTCACTTACTTTTGCTCTCAGTGGTGCAAAAAAGGCGCCAGGGTCCAGACTCCACTTCCCACAATTTCCATCTGCATCTTCATTGGTCGGTCGACCCCCTAAAGAGTCCTAATTCTGGTTGGTCGCCAGTTACTCCATTTGAGATACCTCCTGTCCCTATTGGACCTTTCAGAACGTCCTGGTCCAAAATGGAGGGGCACAACACACACAGTCTCAGCTGCAAAGGAAGCAGGTTAAACAAACTGTAACCCCATCAACAGGCTAGCTAGTCCTGCCCAGACAGTTACATCTTTCAAAAGGGGCTCCCCCTGTGCTTATCGCGACTGCCAAATGGGAGCGATTTCACAGCAGCTCAGGCGGGACTTGAACAGGGAAACACCAGTCCCCCCATACCAGCCCGCTGAAGCCTGCGAGCAGGCAGCCCTTAAAGAGACAATACTGCAGGCTTTAAAAGCCTCACAACGCCCGCATTTTGGCGCCATAGTACCGAACACCAGTTTGGCAGGAGCATTAGGCAAGCTCCGGGAAGGCTTTTAGGAACCCCCCATATGTAAGGGGGTTACACTCTGTTAATATGCAAGCTGTTGTAGATCACCAGTACCGCTTTATAGATATTAATGTTGGATGGCCTGGCAAGGTACATGATGCATGGGTACTGAAGAACAGCAGTTTGTATAAACTGGGGAAGAGTGGCAAGCTGTTTCCACCATTTACACATTACCTGAATGGCACAAGTGTTCTTATCATAATGATTGGAGACCCTGCCTACCCTCTCTTACTGTGCTTATGAAGCTGTACCAGACTACAGCAATGTAAATATGAACATATGAAGAAGCCAACAGAAAAGGCCATGTGGTCTATCTAGTCTGCTAGTATTGCAGGACCCACAGCTTGAGCTACTGACCCTATCCTCCCTCCCCACTTTCAACCCCTCCTTTCCATCGTCCCTATATGATCCTTACCTTCCCCCCATGCCTATCCCAGCAATTCTTGAAGCTGCCCACTGTCTTCAATGAGACCACCTCTTCTGGCAGTGTATTCCAAGTGTCCACCACCTTCTCCATGAAGAAGTGCTTCCTGACCTTACTCCTAAACCTCCCCCTCCAGCTTAAGACTGTGCCCCTTCATGTTATAGTTGCCGCTTAGCTTAGAGAGACCCTCCTTATCCAAAAGAATTGCACGCAAAATAAATTTCAACTATAGGCTTAGTAAAACTCGCATGGTTACAGAATGTGTGTTTGGTTGTCTCAAGGGGAGGTGGGAATATAAGTACAGCATAAACTATGCGTGTTATTTTATTGGTGTTTGTTGTGCCCTGCACAATTTGTATGAGCAAATCAGAGCATTTCAGCCCAAGACGGATTCCCTGAAACTGACACTGACCAATTTCAGCAGCCAGAGGACACTGGACATTGTACACCAGCTGAGGGGAGATCAGTTGCTGCACTGACTAGGTGGGCATCTGCCATACGTGATGCACTCACAGAATATTTTGAGAGCAATTAAGTAAACCATTAAAAGGAGAACTGTAGTTAGCTGAGGCTCCCCACCCCCTGAAACCTGACTGCCCGATTGGGCTTAAGCAAATTAAAATGTCAGGTGCCTCGAGCTACTTGCCTTACACTGTGAAACTCTGCTGGCAGGCAGCATGGCAGGTGCTGTGTGGTGCCGTCGTGTTAGTGTGCAGCGCTGCACCATGCGCTTGTATGCTGAGTGAGCAGAGCTGCACCACACACCTAACAAGATGGCACCGCGCAGGTACCTACCATGTTGCCTGCTGGCGAGTTTGAGTGTAAGAGCGAGTAAGCACATGCACTTCATTTTTGATTTTGTTTGCAAAAGCCTTAATCAGGAGGTCAGGCTTCAGGGGTGGGGAGCTTTAGCAACTCACGGTTCTCCTTAGATATGCCACATTTTGTGCTGAAATAGACACTTTTCTTACAGTCAAAAGTTTGTTTTAATGTAAATTATAAAGTTTGTAGCACTGATAAAAGCAGAATTAATTTTGCAGCTTATGAAAATATTCATTACAGAGGTCTTTTAAACAAAAAGAGAGAAAGTTTCATATTAATGGTCAAAGTTGCTAAAAAATGTTTAACGCTGTTTAGTAACATTGCAAGTCCCTGAGGTCATTTCACTTTCATTTAGCTTATTCGAACATAGTACAAAACAAGTGGTCTTGTTTTTATGGAAAATGTTTGCTTTACTGTAAAGCGTGTTACCACTGAGAAAACTGGTATTGAACTGTGGTTTATCAAAATCAGCATTATAAAAAATAGTTGTAATCATAAAACACAGATATTTACAATACTGTTTAATGGCGGCATTATTCAGTTTCTTAACACTCATTAAAACGTTATCAATCCAGGTCCCTAACCACAAATGGTGGCCGCAGTACACCACCCTTGCACTGTTTCATCAGGGCCAGGCACCATACACCACCACCACAGGCCCCCCCAGACTTCGCGCAACATACACCACACCTGCGCGCCCCCACCATGGCTGGGTGGAACACTGCACCCAGGTCCCCAGCCACAAATGCTGGCACAGTACACTTCGGTTGGACAACATACATCACATCCCCCAAAACCATGGTTAGGTACAACATGCCACCCCAGTCCCCAGCCATAAATGGTGGCCACAGTACATTAGTTCTTAAGTTACTCCTTCTTTCTTTTTAACTTTCTTTTACTCCTCCTACTCTCCCCAGACCCCGCTCCTTCGGGAGTCCCCACTGGAGTCTTGCCCCCGCTTCACCCACCTACCTGTACCATCCGGGAATCCCCCATGTAACCTCAGTTCTACCCCTCGGGTAGGGACGAGGTGGGGCACGTACACCCCGAGCTTCTTTGTCTGCGTTGGTATCTGAGACTGGCCAAGCAGGTGAGAGCCATTAGGGGTCTGCTCCAGGGCTCCATCTACCCAGAGCCTGGAGAGTGATTTTCCGGTGTTCTGTCTAGTGTTGCGGGAACCCCTGATGTCAGGTCACATAGTGCCAACATCCTCCCCACTGCTTCTGTGTCGGTGCTTGCTATGCCTCAGACCTCCACCTGGGGCCAGTCATGCGCCAGGACGTTATCCCCCCTCCCTGGAGAAGACCAGCTGTCCTTAGGACGCTCAAGCCTTCTCCCCCCAGTCGGCCCTCCAGCTCCCCGGGCTTGTTCCCAAACACAGGTCGCTAGCGTCGCAAGCAGAAATCCAACCTCTACACTGACGGGCCGGCATTCTTAGGTTATTCTGTTATGAGACATTGTATAGTTAGGATTCTGTGCAATTCAGCAAAGACTGTTTATATATTGTAAAGATGATACTATATTCAATTTCCTCTTGTACATATGTATGTTCTTCCTTCCCCACTGATGTGGAACCTTGTAAAAGAGCTGCTATGTGCTCAAAGGTTGTAATCCGAGATTGAATAAAATAAAAATAAAATAAAATAAAATACACAACAATCCTTTGTCTGCATTGGCACTGGTTGCCATAGAAAACTTGAGCTGAGGACACTGACTTAACTGTGCATGGATGGCTATACATTATCTTCTATAGTATATGGGCATCCATGCCCATTTCAGGCACGGTGCTTCCTTTCAGTGAACTGGGGTTGGTTGTGGGGGCAGTTGAGGGTTTCTGACAGACTGATTTTACTGATTCAGCGCATCTGCGGCATTTTCTGTAACCTCCTGTTTACAAAAAAGTCCAGCTCGATTGGATAGAGGAAAGTAGCTGTGTGGCAGCATTCTAGTTGTTGTGGCACAGTAGTGACATCACTTCTGCAGCACAACAAGCATGTTCCAGGTGGGGAATTCCAGGCATAACAGGGATGCACCATACTGTACAGCATGTATATATAAGAGAGACAATGTAGAATTTGTATGAGCGTGTTTGGATATATGTGTGTCTTGTGCATCCGACATTAACAATGCACATTTGATGAATGGCTGAACAAAATGCAAAGTACCAGCATAGTTTGAAAATTAACTGTCAGACTAGAAAAGAATGTGTTTATTCTAGTAACTTCCAACTATTTCCAAAAATAAACTTGTATATTTTTATAGCTTGAAACTATATTTTGAAAGCTGTAAGATTTGAACAGTTAATAGTTTTCCTGTGTTGCCTCTTGCATATACATGTTGATATATGTTAAAAATGATAGGAAAAAATGCCGGCCCGTCGGCGCAGCGGTTGGATTTCCGTCTGCGATGCCGGTGACCTGGGTTTGGAACGGACTCAGGTTGCCGGAGGGGTCGGCCGGGGAGAAGGATAGAGCGTCTCGGGAGACAGCTCTCCTTCTCGGGAGGGTAGACGACACCACAGAGGCTGATTTCCCGGCGGAGGCTGGGAGTGCAGCAATACAACTGGGGCTTGGTGTCCAAGGGGCGGTGACAGACGCCGGCGTACGCCTTGACGCCAGACGCCACTCCCCACAGGAAAGTGGAAAAAGGCTGCCTGGTCTGCCGGATGATGGCTGCCGACTCCCACTGCTTCAGATGCCCCGACGCCCACAAACCGCCTCAGCAGCACCCAGGGGCTGATTAGAGAGTGCGCTGGTACCTCCCTCCTGGCACCTTCCCCCTCGGAAGAGAGGGACCCATCCGGCGAAGGGTTACGCTGGCCACCCCTGGGTCGGCTGCGATCTGAGGTGAGTAGGAAGGGGGTCTGGGTGAGGAGGTCGGGGGGGGGGGGTCCTGTGCAGCCAGAAGGAGTGCAGGCCAGGGGCCAGTAAGGTGGCAAAATAACACAATGCAAAAAAAAAAATGATAGGAAAAATGCAGTGAATTTTTATATCAATATGAAATTTTGTTTTTTTATATCGATATATGATCATTGATACATTAACAATGTATCTACGTAGCCAACTCCAAGCTTTCATTTTTTTTTTAATCTGTTTTTCCTCCTTACGGCTCCAGTGCCCCCCACTCCTTCAGGTCCACCTGGGACTCCAGCTAACCCCTACTGTGACCTCACTCGAGTCCCTTCTCCCTCTGTTCTCACATCAGTCGCTCCAGGGGTATCCCGTTGCCAGGCGGGTTCCCCTCCTTGGAGAAGGAAGGCACCAGTGTGGGGCTACTTGGCACCATCTATTAAGCCCCAGGATGCTGCTGAGGTGAGGGGATGGCTCACTGTGGGGCTTCGTGGCGCTGGAGACCTGGCAGCTGTCATCTGGAGGGCACTGAGCTGGTTTTCCCCTTGCTTTCCTCCCCTGGGCCGGCGTATTGATGTCAAGGCAAACGCCGACATCCACCCCTCCCCTTCTTACGTACTGGGTCCGATGTCCTGCTGTGTCTCCAGCCTCCACTAGGGGCCAGCAGGCCCCGGGGTGCATACCCACAATCCCCCCCCGGAGAAGGAGAGCTGTCTCTGGAAACTCCATCCTTCTCCCCGGGTCGCTGACGTCACAGATGGAAATCCAACTGCTGCACTGACAGACTGGCCCAATCTTTCATTTAAAAAACAATCAAGTCTCTAGCCCTAACGGTTTGAATGTTCTCATTTTAATCTTTTGAAAGATCTGACTCTGGAACTACTGAGGCTAGAAACTTCTTTTAATGAAAGCTTGGAGCCCAGCCATTAAGAAATGGTGTCATTATTATATTGTTATTATGTAACAGTAGTAATTAATGTTATCAATATAAAATGGCAGTTTTCTAGATATATTAATACACATTTACATCACAACAGACCTTTTTTGTAAAATAAATGTTATCAATATACTTTTTCATAACGATAAAGGATATTGCTATCGTTATTTAATATAGACATGGAAAATGTCATTACAGTTTTAAAAATAAGACTTTTTTTTTTTTTTTTTTAGTTTTCTGAATTTTGATATTCGTCCCATAATTTAGTTGGTATCTATATAAGTGTAATACCCATAAACATTCATCTTCTATTTTAAATCACATTGTGGTCATTTCACTCCCTGCAGTACCAAGATGGTTGCAAAGGCATCAGATGATAATAAACACAACCAGTTGTAATAATTGAGCTTTGTGCTGCAGAGTTCTGCGATTCTGAATTCCAGGTATCAAGTTATAATTACATAACTACTTTGTAAGTTTGTGCATCATGTTTGTAATCATTATGACTTACCACTGACATACATTATTTCCGCTTGAAATAGCAAACCATCAGCAGCAGTGCAATGAAAAATTATTTTCACCAAAACCTGGCCTCAGCTACAAGAAAGAGAAAAAATTATTTGCATGCCTTTCACAGATACTTAAACATAGACCATGATGGTAGAAAAGACCAGAGGTCCCTCCAGTATGCTCATATTCCCTGTAATCCCAGGAACGTATTGTTCCTCCAGGGTACTAACCTTCCCCTGTCCTATCCCCATTCTCCTCCCCGGTCTTGTCGCCCCAGGTGACCACTCTTCCCTTCATTTTATCCCACGCCTGCTTGAATCCCCGGACTGTGTTTGCACCCACCACCTCAGCAAACAGACCGTTCCAAGGTTCCACCACCCTTTCCATAAAGTAGTACTTCCTCACGTCCCTCCTGAACCTCCCTCCTGTTAATTTCCACTTGTGACCACGTGACCTCAAGTTGGTCATCAGGGTAAATAATTCCCCACAGTTTACCTTGTTAATCTCTCAACTCCACAGTGTATATTTGAGTTGAAAAGTTCTGTGCTTAACCTTATTCAAAATGGCCACCTGAGGCTGAGCAGCACAACAAAATGAATCTCAAAGTGACCCAACTTGTTTTTCCCACTTTTTAAGATTCCATGAATCTTCCAAATTCATATTGTTGTACAATTTTCTCATTTTCAGTATTTTATAGATGTTGCAGTTGTGTTTTTTCTTAAGGCAAAAAGATGACCCACACATTTTGCACTGAAATAGGGTGGCAGACCTGTCATTGGCTAGGATAAAAGAAAAAGGCTAGTGGCGCACAGCATAATACTGTAGGTATGCAGACACGTTCCATAGCACAGTCAATCCCGCATGTCTTAAATGTCCCAAACTCCGAACAGTGTATACAAACTTCACTCTCTGTCTCCAACAACATGAGTGGTGGCTGTGTCCCAGATCTTCATCCGATCAGTCATCATCCAACAGAAGTTGTTATGGTAGCCAAAACACATCTACTTCATTCACACAAGATATGGGTTCACAGGTGAGTCAAGTCTAGGAGCTACATGAACCATTTTTAGACTTGCCACATATCGGTGGATAAATTCGTATTTCTTGTCGCCCATGTGTTCATCCAATAATTTCTTAAAGGATAACGCATTAGTGGCTCTTCGTAATGTTTTCAAGCAGCTTACTCCCAAAATTCGACTACTATTTGATTAAACCACTTCTTCCTTCTCGTGGTTTTATTGATTTCTCCCTAAGCTGAAAAGGATGCATTCTGGTTGTCTTTTCTATATATGTTAAGCAAAGAATTTTCACAGACCAACCTATAGCAAGTGTCCTGTTTTACTATGAACTCACATTCTTGATAGAAAAGTTTTAACACACGCCTGTGGTTATGAGGGTGGCGACGGGAGCACATACTGGGTGACAAGTATTTTGAGCACACTTTGAGAAAAACAGTGCTCTGCACAGCTTCTTCCTCCTTAGTCATTCTTCCATCTCTCTCTTTCTCTCTCCATGTCCATATTCTTAGTATACTACGGTAACAGCATCTCGCATGTAGGTTCGAAAACTGGCTGCATTAACTCTTGCATGCGTGTTGATTTCTTTTTCTTTTGGAGGTTGAATAGAGGTTCAGAAGTGGTGGCTTGCTTGGTATCCTGTGAGCTTGAAATAACTAGCCATATCGCTACTTGTTGATATGTTGTTGGTGTCCTCAGAATTCATTAGCACAAATTCTGCAACTTCAGCTTCAGTGGTGACTGATGTTTCCTCAGCGTGCTCTTTTTTTTTCCGATGTTAGTTCTTTCAGGAGCTTCCCCGCTCCGCTGTTTCCTGCGCGCCATCTCTCGACATGAGACCCCTCCCTTCAGCACCCCCGCTACTTACCCTTCAAGGCAGGGTGGTGGGGAGCGACTCAACCCACCAGAACGGGTCCATGCCAGGGAGGCGCCTCCGAATGGCGACGGGAACAACGCCGTCTGCAGGCTCCATTTTTCCCCAATTTTTTCCGCGGGCGTGGCGGTAATGACGCTTAGCGACTGAGTACGGCAAGACGCCCCGCGCGCGGCACGCTAGTCAAGCTGCCTGCCACGTCCCGCCTCCCTGTCTCTGTGGCTGCGTGTTGTCGATCCCCAGCCCGCTAGGGGTCAGGCAAGCACCGGCCGCCTCGGTCTCTCACCACGGAGATGGAGAGCAGTCCTCCGACGCCGATCCATCTCCTCCCTCGACAACCCGTGCTCGCTCCCGAACACGGGTCGCCAGCGTGGCGCGAGGTGTAGTGACCAGCCCAACCTCCGCCCCACCGGGCCACAATGTGCTTCTTTCTGTAAAAAGTAGATTCATATTACTGTTAATGGTTAGGCCGTTTTTCCCCTCTCAGCAACACCAAACCCACCCAACCCCACTACAGCAACCCCTATATCTGGCCCCCCACCACACTTTCGGGTACAGTGCACCACCACTGTCCCCATCCACAGATGCTATCCACAGAATGCAGCCCATGCAGTGATGCATTTGGGACAGGCACCATACAGCACACTAGCCCACACCACCATCTTGACTCCTTATAGCACCACAGCTGTCTCCCCTGTGCTGCCACACAAGCTCCCTCACCTGCACATGTAACTTGTGCTCCCATCCCAGCTACCTACACCGTAGTCCTCCCCTGTCTTGCCACACAGGATCTCTCACCCGCATGTGTAACTTGTGCTGCCACCCCAGCTGCCTACACCATAGTGCTCCCCTGTCTTGCCACACAGGATCTCTCACCCGCATGTGTAACTTGTGCTGCCACCCCAGCTGCCTACACCGTAGTGCTCCCATGTGCTGGCACACAGGATCTCTCACCCGCATGTGTAACTTGTGCTGCCACCCCAGCTGCCTACACCGTAGTGCTCCCATGTGCTGGCACACAGGATCTCTCACCCGCATGTGTAACTTGTGCTGCCACCCCAGCTGCCTACACCGTAGTCCTCCCCTGTCTTGCCACACAGGATCTCTCACCCGCATGTGTAACTTGTGCTGCCACCCCAGCTGCCTACACTGTAGTGCTCCCATGTGCTGCCACCCCAGCTGCCTACACCGTAGTGCTCCCATGTGCTGGCACACAGGATCTCTCACCCGCCTGTGTAACTTGTGCTGCCACCCCAGCTGTTCACACCGTAGTCCTCCCCTGTCTTGCCACATAGGATCTCTCACCAAGACAGACTTGTGCTGCCACCCCAGCTGCCACATCGAGTGCTCCCATGTGCTGGCACACAGGCTCCCTCCCTCACTAGTCACCTGTGCTGCCACCCCACTAGCTTTACTATAGTCCTCTGTGTGGCACACAAGCTCCTCACCTGCACTTGTTACTTGAGATCCCACCCATCTACCTGTACCTCTGCCAGTGAGGAAAATCTGAAGAGAAAGTGAGAAATATTTTATTTGAACCTCTCTCTACCATTGGCAGTTTGATTAAATATGAGTGTGTTGACCTTAGAAAAGTATATAATTTCTACTTGTATAGTGGTTTTCATATACTACATGCCTTCTGATAGTTGTTTTTTGCTCGATTTGGAATCGGATTTCTGAAATTCTGAGTCCAAAATCCTAAAAAATCTTGCAGACAAGCACTTCTTACATGCAATCAAATCTGATTTCAAGTTCTGAAAATGTCAAAATAATGTAATGACTAACAAAATACACTGCTTTAAAAGAGTGTTTTTTTGCTATTTGTGATTTACTGACTATTTTGTTTTGCAATACTGTGTGAAGAAAATCCAAGAAAATCTGATAAATACCAAAAGAGCTTTCCATGGTCTTTGAAACTATAAAGGGCAAGTATATAAATGTTCTCTTTTATGGTCCAGAAAATTGGTCCCTCTTAGAATTCACTTCCAAATATTGTGGTCCTGCAAGTATTATAATTCCTAAAAGCTGGAGTAGCTTCTGAATTTGAATTAGCTGAAGTTTATAACATTCGTCACATAAAACTTAACTGAACCACTGCTGGCATGGCAGAGTTCAGTGCCCCCCTCATTAGTGTGGCAAAAAGTGGCACATTAACAGAGGGAACTATTTGGGTGCCTGTGCAGTCCCTGTGTTCTGTGATCCCCTGGCAATCAGCTCTTGCGTTCATTAATGTTGTTTCTTGTTTGGTGCAGGCTGAGGCACCAGCCAGATTCCCCACCCCATCACCTGGCTCCTCAGGTGCTTTCTTACAATCCCGACCGTGTTTCTGCACGGCTTGGGCCCCCCCCCATGGCAGGGGTTGGTAGGCCCCCTCAAACTAGCTGTTGAAATGGGTCTGTCTGTCCTGCCATCAATGCAAGGCCTGCAGGGGTTGGGTCCATCATGGTAGGCTGCCCAGTGTTTCTCCTTCCCCCTGTTATGTGGGACGACGACAACTTAGTGGCATAACAAGTTTGCGCTCGCAAACGTGTGGAATGTGGTGCCATTAGATGTACCTACCCCACCCCACTGCTAGATCATGCATCGACTACCACCTGGAGTCACCCAGGTGGCAGTGTAGCTGGGACCAGCCATCTCCCCCAGAGGAGGACAAGGTCCTTTGGACACTCAGTCGCCTGGTCCCCAGCCGTCCCAACAACCCAGGCTTGGTCCCCATCTGGGTTGCCAGCATCATGACTGGTAGCTACCACTGCACCAGTGTGCTGACTGGTGGTATTTGCATTGAAGATACTGAAGATAAGATTGTGCAAGAAAATTGGAGGAGGGGGACTTGTCCCTCTCCCCTCATACCCCTGCAACCCCATAATCACATCTATAGTATGCCTTCCATTCTACAGCACCCACACAGTGGCATGAAGATAGAATGGTTATCCAAGCCCAGCAGCTCAGCAGTGCTCTGTGGTCGTGTGATCGGGAGGGATGGCAGTGAGCACCCGGTGCCACAGCAATCACTTGCTCCCTCTGCAGGATGTCGCTATGTGCTTCTGAGACCTGATGGGGCTACGCATATGCCAAGGGGAGGAGCAAGGGCGGGGAGAAATCCAGGGGAAAAACTCATGATGTACCATCTATATGATGGCTTGGGTTCCTGGCCTCCCCTGGGTCCTAGTGCCCACCTCACTCCTGATCCCAGCCCACACAAGAATGGGCCACCTCGGGTGGGGGGGGGGCAACCCTCCCCTAAAGCCCTTGCTACGTGGTGGAAGTCATGGGGATGTTGGGATGGCATTGGACATGGAGGAGACTGGGGGTCAGCAGGCCAGAACAGGGTATATTCCTGGGAAGAGTGCATACCTCTAAAACATGAATGTGGCTAGGGAGAATAGCTCTGTAGGACATATAGAAACACAGAAGTTATTGACAGATAAGGACCACTTGGCCCACCTAGTCTGCCTAAAATTCCCCACCTATAGAGCCTGCTGAGACCCTACTTGGACTCTGGCTTGCATCCCCTGTTGCTTCTAAGATTCCTTTGTGTCTATGCATTCTTAAATCCTTTATAAAGAATGGTTATCCAAGTTTGACGTATTGAATGTGAGACTGTCAGGAGCCCATCCCCCCTCCATAGCATTTCAGGAAACTGCTGATGTGTGACAAAAACATAAATATAGATATGGGTGCGGGAAGGGGGGCAGTTCATGTAGGCAGTCAAGCTGTTTGGTGTTCTCAAGAGTAGCTTTTCTGTTAGCAGACATTTCAGTCAATGGTGTGAAGTCTCACCAGGCCTGTGTGAGTTTGTAGAAACTAAAGTACATGAGGCGTCCTTGCTGTTACTGCGATCATGGTTCATTGTTCACTTTTATAAGCAGCAAAGAAAAAAATGATGCGACTCCTCTGGAAAGCAAAACCAGGCTGGATCCTTCCTCCTTCAGAATGTTTTTTCTTGCTCCCAACAAACTGACTGGGCAGAGTCTGCTGTTTTTATTCAGCAGATCAGTATAGCTAGTTGCCCAGGTGAGAGACGCTGCAGTACGCACCTGCCTGTTCCCTGTCACTTAAAAGGCATTTGGTCGAGGTGGTGAGCGGAGGGCTGTGTCGGTCGTTACATAGAAATATAGAAACATAGAATTTGACGCAGATGAGGACCGCTTGGCCCACCTAGTTTGCCCATTTCCTAACTAATGGATAAGCTGCAGATCCTAGTTAACCAACAGCCTACTTCTTCCTGCCCCACCCCCCAGAATTGCCGTATGACTGTCCCATACATTCTTGAAATCCACCACTGTTTTTGACTCCACAATCTCCTCAGGAAGGCTGTTCCATGCATCCACAACCCTCTCCATGAAAAAATACTTCCTCACATTACCTCTGAGCCGTCCCCCCCTCAATCTTCAAATTGTGCCCCCTTGTTCTTGCACACCTCTTTTTCTGAAAGATGCTACCCTCTTGGAATTTGTTGATTCCGTTGTGGTGCTTGAAAGTTTCTATCATGTCTCCCCTCTCCCTCCTTTCCTCGAGGCTATACATATTAAGCTCCTTAAGTCTCTCTCTTAATATGCCTTCTGGTGCAGACCCTGCACCATTTTAGTTGCCCTCCTCTGGACTGCATCCATCCTGTCTATGTCTTTGCAGAGATTGGGTCTCCAGAATTGCACGCAGTACTCCAGATGGGGTCTCACCAGCTGTCTGTACAGAGGGATAACAACTTCTTGTTTTCTACTGGTGATGTCTCTCCCTATGCATCCCAGTATCCCCCCCAGCCCTCCTTACTGCCCTCTCACATTGCTTGCCCACCTTTATGTCATCTGATATGACTACCCCCAGGTCCCTTTCAATTTTTGTTGTTGTTAGTATCTCACCTCCAATTGTGTACTCTTCCCCTGGGTTTTTATTTCCCAGGTGCATTACTTTGCACTTCTTAGCATTGAATCTAAGCTGCCATACATTTAACCATTCTTCCAGCCTTGCCAAGTCCCTTCTCATCCTTTCCACCCCACTTTGTGTATCAACTCTGGTGCAGATCTTTGTGTCGTCTGCAAAGAGACATACTTTTCCTTCTAGTCCCTTTACAATGTCACTTATAAAGACATTAAAGAGGGCCGGTCCTAGTACTGAACCCTCGGGTGTCCCACTAGTAATCCCCTTCTTCCGAGTGGACTCCATTTACTATTACCCTCTGTGTCCTATTCTCCAGCCAATTCTTTACCCAGGCTGGCCAGCTTGTATATTAATCTTTTTTGTGGGACTGTCAGATGCCTTGCTAAAGTCTGGGTAGGCCATGTCCACAGCCCTTCCCTGATCTACTACTTTGGTCACCCAGTCAAAGAAATCTATTAGATTCGTCTGACATGACCTTGCCACTGTGAATCCATGCTGCCTTGGGTCCTGTGCCCCTCTGGCCTCTAGCTACTCAACAGTTCTTTCCTTCAGAAGTGATTCCATCATGTTCCCAATCACTGAGGTTAAACTAACAGGTCTGTAGTTGCTCGCTTCTGCCCTGCTCCCACTTTTGTGAAGTGGAATAACATCTGCCTCCTCCAGTCCTCAGGTACCACCCCATCCTCCCATGATTTGTTAAGCGGGTAGTCAGTGGTGTCACTAGTTCTACCCTTAGTTCTTTTAGAATTCTGGGATGAATCACATCAGGCCCCATTGCTTTGTCCACCTTCAGTTTTAAGAGTTCTTTCAGTACCCTTTCTTCTGTGAACGGACTGGTATCAGCCCCCATATCTACAGTGTTTCTGTTGTTTGGTTTTGGTACTTCCTCTTCATTTGCAACACGGAGCAAAATATTTGTTTAGTATCTCTGCCTTTCACAGTCACCCTCTGTCTACCCCCCCCTTTATTAAGCCTCACTATCCCTCACTTGGTCTTTCTTCACTCCCTGATGTACCTTTAAAAGGTTTTATCCCCCTTCTTAACTGAGTTGGCTATCTTTTCCTCGGTTTTGGCCTTTGCTGTTTTGACTGCCTTCCCTGCTTCCTTTTGCTTTAACTGATACAATTCTCTGTCCTGCTTCTTCCGTGATTCCTTGGTACTTCCTGAATGCTTTCTTTTTCTCCCTAACCTTCCCTGCCATCTCCTTTGAGAACCATAGTGATTTCTTATATCGTTTTGTTTTATTTGCTTCACACAAAGGCTTGTTGCCTCTGTGATGGCAGTTTTGATTATTCCCCATTGTTCTTCCACTCCTCCTTCCTGCCGATTTGCTAGTTAATTCCTTAGGCACTCACCCATTTTGGCAAAGTCAGCCCTCCTAAAGTCCAGTACCTTTGCCTTTGTATGGCTTGACTCTACTGCAGTGTTTATCGTGAACCATACTGTTCGATGGTCACTGGTTCCCAGATGGCTACCCACTTCTAAATCTGTGATCCTCTCACCATCTCCATTTGAGAGTACCAGGTCTAAGATTGCTCCCTCTTGAGTGGGGTCCAATACTAGTTGTCTAAGGCATGCCCCCTGTAGGGCATCTAAAATGACCCCACTGTTAGAAGTGGCTGCTGCAAATGCACTCCAGTTAACATCTGGCATATTCAGATCCCCCATCAGCAATATCTCCACTTTTTCTGCCATTCTAAGGATACTTTCTGTCATTTCCTTGTCCATGTCCTCCCCCTGAGATGGGGGTCTGTATACAACCCCTGTGTGGATTGTGGTGCCATTGCCTGTCTCCAAATTGACCCACAGTGCTTCCTCTCCTCCCTGCTTACCCTTTTGTTCTGTTCGTTGATTCCTTTCCTTATATAGAGAGCTCCTCCTCCTCCTCTTTACCCTCCTGTCCCTCCTTTAGATAGTGTATCCTGGTATGTTTCGTCTCAGTCATGGTTCTGTGTGTACCATGTCTCTGTGACTGCTACGATATCCAGATGTTCCTCCTCCATCAAGGCCACTAATTCAGGAAGCTTGTTACCCGGAGTATGGGCATTAGTACTCATTGCTCTCCATTTTTGATGGCTTTACCTCTTGTAGCACCATCCCTGTCCTTATTGACTTTGCTTTCTTCATTCACCCCTGTCCTGCTCCCTACTGACCTTTCTACTTTGGTCTTTACCTCATTTAGTACCCTGTTTTGTAGGGGGAGGCTGGGAATTCCCTGCTGCTTATTAGTGCCTTCCCCCCCTTGACTAGTTTAAAAGCTTGCCAATGAAGCATTTAACCTGATGCCCAGAAGACTTGTTCCCTTGCTGGACAGATGCAGACCATCCTGCCAGTATAGGCTGGTATCCCTCCAGGTGGAACCCCAGTCCCCAGTGAAGCCAGACCCCTGTGCTCTGCACCATTTTTTTTCAACCATCCATTGAATCGCATGGTGTGACGTACCCTTGCCTCACCCTTGCCATAGACAGGCAGCACCTCTGAGAAGGATACTATGTGTGCTAGTTGCCTTAGGCCCCTCCACAAACTTCTCCTGCACTGCTCTAATCTCTTGCTGAGCCAAGTCATTTGTCCTTAGGTGGATAATGACATCCAGCTCAGTTTCCTGTGCAGCTGTTCTCATGATCATGAGGATGCACTTCTGTCCCTCCAAGCCATGATGCCAGGCAGGCATCTTACTCAGTTTTCCTGCTCCCCCACTCCTGTCCCCCACCAGGAGCTGCTTCCTTTCCCTGTGGTGTCCTCTGCCTCCTTCCTGTGGGGCTCCCTTGCAACAGTTGTCTCCAACCTCCTTAGTCTCCTCTGTGGTTGCATCCATAGGGGAACTATGCTCCGTCAGAATGGTGTATGGATTGTGGAGTGGTACAACTGACTGGGTGTGCCTCTGTTCCACCACCCTCACCCTCCCTGAGCCCACTGTGGTCCAACTACTGCGCTTTCTTTGCAATCTCTGAGGTAGTGGTGGTGGCTCTGGTGCTCCCTGGGTGGGTGAGGTTCCCTTACTACTGTCCAGTGTGGCCTGAAGACTGGCAGCCTCCTCCCTTAGGGCAGAGAGTTGTCTGCAAATAGGACAGCATCTCAGCTTCCAGAAAGACTTACGGAAGATTGCTGCCCACAGCCAGTACATTGCACTACTCTACATGTGTGTCTACCTTCCTGTTTATCTGGTATATATATATATATATATATTTTTTTTAAAACAACCAGTCCCACCCCGTCATTCTAAAATTCCAGGTGAGTAACCTCTTCAGCTTATTCTCTCTCTCTGCTGTAACTTCGGTATCAGACAGGCATATGGATTTCTTGCTGGTAGGTGGAGGATAGCTGCATGTATTGTGAGTTGGGTGACAGCAGGGGTCAGGAGTGGTGGGTGCTGGCAGGGAGGGCTGGGGGTTCTACAGTGATTGGGAGGGACTCTAGACTAGCAGGGAGTGGGAATTGCAGTTACACTGCTCAGACTGGTGAGTTGGGGGTGGGGACTTGTTGGGGTGGGGCCCTAGATGACCAGGGAGTTAGAGAGGCTTGTTCTCAAGACAGGCTGATAACGTGCTACAGGGTATGCAGCATGTCCCAGGGGTGTATGGCACTTAGCTATGCCTCGTGCCTCACATCCCTGTAGTGTGCATTAAAATGCTTCGTCGGACACCCTGTTGTATGCTATTGCTTACTTGTACTGTGTCTCTGTGACATGTTCAAGCTCTTATGGTATGTGCTGTTCATTTAAAAATGCCTTGCCCTAAACTAAGCCCCTCCCTATGTACAGATTTCTCATATAAATACTTGTGTGTGTTTAAAAACAACCAGTCCCCCCCCCCCATCTTTATGAAATTCCAGGTGAGTAACTCCTCTTATACTTCTTTCCTCTGCTGTAACTCAGTATCAGACAGGCATATGGGTTTCACAGCCTTCATCAGGCAGAGTAATGGAGCTTCACTGAGCACTGCTACATTGCGGCAAAGATGGCATCTTTCTCTCTCATCAACCACTGCTGTCTGCCACCTGTGCTTGCTGCCCTGAAGGGGTGGGGCACTATGCCTGGCTGAGAACTTGGGCCGGCCACAGTTACATGCCTGTGTCTGTTTATTTAGATTAATCACCACAAGGAGAAGTGGAAGGAGGCTGACGAGGAAAAATAGGAGACAGATGCATGACCAAGGTCAGCTGTACCTATTATGGAGCATCTGAGTGGGATTTGCGAAAAAAAAAAAAAATCACTCCAGAGCAGTAATTTTCGTTGATAATTAATCACAACGAAAAGCATGATGTTAATAGGCAGGCACTCATTTGTTCCCTGCAAGGAATATAGTGCAGATTTTTCTGACTCATCCTGTGTAATGAAAGCAGGTAGTCATTAGAATCAGGGTAGGGAAGGGTAGGAGAAACAGGGTTGAATGGCTCAAGAATACACCAAGATGTTCAAAGCCTAGGTTCGAAGCTAGGTTCTGTTCCTCACTAAAGCGACTTGAGTGGTTCTCAGCTCATGGGTTCTTCTTGGTCATGAATTCGCATCATACACACTGCATACAAACATAAACACAACACAAACACACCGTCTTGGGCACCTTATACACTCTGTATGAAAACACGTCTCGTATGCACACGTGCACAGACATAATACACACATACCCGCCCTCCCACATATGCCTCACACATTTTTCATGTAACCACTCCCAACTGCAAGCTGCGTGACTCTGCCTTTGCTTTGGAAGGATTTGCGAAGTCTGTAGACCTTTGGGTGAATGGTGCCTTAGGTTTGAGGAGGTGGTGTTAGATTTGATGCGGCATGCTGCTCCATCTATTGAGATCTTTCTAGTAGAGCCGCAGTGGTTCTTTTGCCACAGGACAGAAATAAACCTTCCCACCCACAGTGAAAAGGAACCCAAATAATGCACTAACTGCAAATAATATACTGGCTCGGCTGTGTCGTTGAGGCACAGGTCGGAAGCATTGAAAACCAGGAGCAGTTATTAAATTCGCAGTGAGCATTTTATTATCATCAATAACGGCAAAATAAAAATAAAAATTGTTCAATACAACTGTTAACAAAGGCAGTACAAACAAAGAAAACAAAGTCCTTTGTCTGAAGGTATATCTAATTCCAAGTTTCAGTCTCTTAGTCTCTCTTTCTAGCTAAAGTATTGCTGCTCTTTTATAAGTCTTTGCTTGGGAACTCGTTAAGAGACCTCCTGTTTTTCATAAAATGTTCTTGTTCGTTTCTTTGCAGAGCAGGCTTGCAATAGAACAAAGTCCCAAGCTGGCCTCCTGCTGACAGTTATGGTTGCCACCAACTTAAAGAGACCCTCCTTATTCACCTTATTTATCCCTTTCAAGTACTTAAAGGTCCCCATCATGTCTCTCCCCCCCCCCCATCTCCTGTCTTCCAGGGAGTACATGTTCAGTGCCCTCAACCTGTCCTCGTATGCCTTACCCCACTGACCTATCATCTTTGTAGCCCTCCTCTGGACCTTATCCACTTGGAAAACAGACAGGGCTAGGGTTGAGTAGGTGCAGAGTACGGTAATAAAAATGAGTTAAGGGGCAGAGGGAGAGAACCTTAATGGAGAGGCTCGAAGACCTTAATATGAAAACTCTAGACTAGGAGGTTGGAGGGGAACATGACTGACACTGAAGTTTCTTCATTGGATAAACAAGGAGAACATGGGGGAACTGTTCACAGGGGAGAACTATGCATGAATGAAATGTGTGCCTACGTGCCACATATCTGCAGCGCGTACACCTGTGTCAAGTAGTTATGCATCACAGACCCCTGCTGCATGCACTACAGGGGTACATGCCCCTTCTCTGCCTAATCCCCCACTGTTCGTGCTGCTGTGCACACTGATGGTCTGGGGGTGTCGAGGTCACTGCCCACACACCACGCCTGTCACAAAGGTGCAGAGTGCCGGGCAAGTGGGTTGCAAGATATGCAGGCAGGTACCTTGCTGTATTTGTTGCGCACCCCTACTGAGTACCCCCGTGTGCTGCAGGAAAAGTAGGCCCCCCTCATCATTGTGCCCCAACTCTCTGGTCAGACAGGGGAGGCTGGGGCAGCCATTGTGGCACTCGCCTACTGTTTGTCAGTTTGGGGACCCTTGATGTCTCACAATCCCCTGCTCTGTGTAGAACATGAGATCTACTCCCAAACTAGGATGGGCATCGGACTGGTTGTCCACCCCTCCCATGATTATATGCACTGGGGGGGGGCGGCGAAGCCACCGACAGACACCCAGCGATAGTAAATGCCGGCCACCATGCACCTGTACATGGGTGTGGAGCTGCGTTGGCTGGGTAGACGCTCCTTGCATGTACTTGGCTTGCATTAGTGCATAGGCCAAGTGAGTGGAAACATGGGAACAAGGGGGAACTCAAGAAAGCTGTTTGGAGGAAGATTCAGTAAGGACGGCAGAAAGTATTTATTTACAGAAAAGGTGCTAGATAAGTAGAACCGACTGCTGGAGGGGGTGGTCTGCACCAAATCATTGGAGGGACTTGGGCAAGAGTGAGAGACATATGGGGCTGATGAGAATAGCAGGGGAGAAAGACATGGGTGAGAGGGGGCATCAGTGACCACTAGGGCATTCACGTTATGCTGTAGGTAGGGCCAGGCAAACTGGATAGGCCAATGGGCTTTTTAATGCAGTCAGTTTGTCTCTTTCAATAGTGAAGGTGCAGCAGATCTTTGGGTTGTGGAATTGAGGTCAGAGCACAATAAGTAAACATTATTGAAGTTCCACTGCAGCACTGAGGTTTGTGGATAACAGGAAGGGAGATGAATATTTTATAAACGCTGTAACAGGATGGGATTTTAGCTTGTTTTTGAGCAAAGAGAAATCTTAATCTTTGTTTCTTGAGCGGTGCCATCCCCGCCTCTTTGTGTTATTTGTTTTAATGAGCACTGCTGAAAGGGAGAACAGCTGGCCGGGAAATGGCTCTTAAATGGTATTTTAATGCTTAATTGAATGAAAGATATGTTGGAAGGAGGAAGACTTTATGGATCCAATGAGATGCATCACCGATGCTGGCTCCTCTATTTACGCTAACAAGAACTTCAAGCTATCCCAGGCATGTCTCTTTACTGATTGTGCTCTCCTTGGAAGAATGGAGAAGCTGAGCCTGCTGAGATGACGGGTTGGACTTAACCCTCTGCTGAAGAGTCAGCAACCATCTGTTCACATCTTGGCACAGCTGCTCAGATCAGGCATAGAATGGTTAAATTAAAGGAAACCAGTCATATACAGAGATGGCATGGATTGAAAGCTCATGAAGAGTTTCTTTAAATGAGGTACTGGCTCATGTGTAGCTGGAAGCATTCCAGAGATGCAGATGACAGAGTCTGCTCAGTATTATTACTACATTGCAGCCATTTGTAGAACATTGTGATGTCATCAAGGAACAAGCTATGCTTGACTCAGTGTAGTTAGGCATAGCTTGTTCCTTGATGACCTCCTCATGTTCTTAAAATGGCCGAAATATAGCATTATTGTTGAACAGACCCAGTGGACAGTCAGTATCTTTGGAGTACTTCCAGCTACAGGCGAGTCCAGTACCTCATTTGAAAGAGCTTTTCCTGAGCTTTCAAACCATGTCAGCCACCTTACATGAATGTTTCCTTTTATTTATCTTTTCCTTTTGTTCGTTCTGGGTAGCCGCATTGCATTACTCAGTACCAGCCATGCATGCTCACAAGTGAGATGAATAATTCCTGCTGGTGCTGGCAGAAGCTTGAGATGCAGCCAGACTTCGGAATGCAACATGCAGAGCCTCCCACCGGGAGGGGGAATATAGTGGGGGATACAGCAATTATTGGGCTCCTTACAGACATGGCATTGTGGACACTGGACCTCAGTGAGATGAGGAAACTGCTGTCCTCCCGGAAGAGTGGTAGTATGGGATGTTTATTGCAGAGGTCTGAGTTTTTTTTTTTGGGGGGGGTGGCTGTTGATGACTGGAAACAACAGGAAGCTGGGCACACTGAACGAAAAGCAAACTGAGTATATAGCGAGCTGTCAAAAAAGAATTTAACAAGTATCAAAACAGAAGGTATAGGATGTACAAGCAACATGGCACAAAGCATAAAAAATAGTTTAAAAAAAATCTGGCATGCATCACTTCTTACATAGGTCAGCAGTCCTTCCATTAGCTGCGTTCACAAAATCCACACATACTTCTACTTGCAGTGAAAAATTCTGACTTCATTTGGACAAAAAATGCATTTGAGTTAATAGTGCAGGAATACTGTGTGTCCACAAGGTATGCCTGATGTGCATCCACTGGCATTCTTGCAGTACTAACTCATGATATACTTTTTTTTTTTTCCAGATAAAGTCAGCATTTTTGTTGTAGCATTGGCGTTGCACTAATTTCGACAGTCTTGCAAGGCTGTATAAATTTACTTATACACCTGGACTTTGTGACAGGATGCCAGAGTTGGGGCAGTGTCCTACTTTTGAATCTTTATGGTTCAAACCTAACTAGTGCCTAAACATTGATTTTTTTGCAATGAATTTCCGTTTTTCTAAAGGAAATTGTCCACACAAGAACAGGTCCCACCTCAGTGTGTGGCAGGACCCGATTAGCTCTTACTTAAAAGTTGTGTATTTTCTATGTTTGGCAGTGTTTTTAATTTTACAATTTATCTGGTTGATCCGGACTGCCTCTCCACCAGCATTTCAAATAACACTGTGCCAAGCGGCGCCCCCATAACCAGCTGCGGCTGTCCCGAGAATGACTTTTCCTGCAGGGAGCAGCAACGGGTCTGTCCATTACTTTGATGTATAATATGAGCTTCGAAATGCTCCGGTTTCAAATGTGCATATCTCTGTGTTATACCGAGATCCAGTATAGACTGCCAGGTGGACTGCCAGTCTATACCTGGTCTCAGTATAACACCGAGACGTGCATGTTTGAAATGGGGAGCACTTAGAGGCTCCGACTATTCATCAAGGTAATGGATTTTCCTGTTGTGGGTAATTCTCTGTTTGGGGAGCAGATAGAGAATTACATGAAGAAAACGGATGAGTATAGGACCACTTATAGGAGTGCACAGGCCAAAGAGAGGCAAGCCACTCCTCAGAGGCAGCTTTCCAGGGGCAGGGGCAGGCCTTTATACCAAGCCCAGGCCTCCTCTTCAGCTTATGCCCAGAGGGGGTTCTTCAGAGGGAGAGGCAGACGGGGTATGAGCAGGCCTGCTCCCACCCCTCAGCCTAAAGCTCCTGCCAAACAGGCACCCTGATGGGATGCCCAGGGCCGATTCTCCATTACCTGGCAGGCTGGCTTACTTGTCCAGGACTGGGAGTCTTTAACATCAGACAAGTGGGTCCTGGAAGTAGTAAGCCAGGGACTGGTTCTCAGCTTCAAAAAATTTCCAAAGATGAGAACCAGATCCTTTCCACCTGCAAATCCATTAGAGGCTGTCACTTTGGAAACAGAAGTCTCAACCCTCCTGGCTCTCAGAGCTGTGGAAAGGGTTCCACCCCTACACCAGGGCAAAGGGTTGTACTCCAGGTACTTCCTTACCCCAAAAAAGACAGGAGAATGGTGGCCCATCCTGGATCTCAGATACCTAAACAAGCACCTTTTAAAACCAAAATTCAAAATGGTGACTCTGGGAATTATTTTACCCTCCCTAAGGCCAGGGGACTGGTTAGCATCCCTGGACCTCAAGGATGCCTACTTCCTTGTTCTCATCAGAAGCTCCCACCGAAAGTACCTCAGATTCAAACTGCCCTCAGGCCATACTACAGTTCAGGAGCAATGCCCTTGCCTCACCTCTGCCCCAAGGGTATTCACAAAATGCCTGGCAGTAGCAGTTGCTCACTTAAGAAGGCAAAAGATTGCCATCTTTCCTTACCTGGACGACTGGCTCATAGTGGGTCAGTCTCCAGATCAAGTCAAATTACACCTTCAGGTTACCCAGCAGCTGCTTACATCTCTAGGTTTTCTTCTCAATCTTCCAAAGTCAGTTCTAGAGCCTGTTCAGCTACTCACCTTCATAGGCGCAGAACTGGACACAAAGCAGGCCAGAGCTTTCCTTCCTCTAGAAAGAGTAAAGACCCTGATGGCTCTGGCCTCCTTCTTCACTCTGCAGGTCTCTCGACCAGCAAGGCACTTTCTACAGCTCCTATGGCACATGGCTGCTTCCACAGCTGTAGTGCAAGGAGCAAGATTTCAGATGGGGGACATTCAGTTCCATTTGAGAGCCTTCTGGTCTCAAAGGAGAGATCCTCTAACCAAATTGATCCCAGTAACTCGAACCCTGATCCAGGCCCTGCAGTGGTGGCAGGATCAGAGCAATCTGAGACAGGGGGTTCCTTTCATCCCTCAATCTCACTCCTTGACCCATACTACAGATGCATCCCTCTTGGGATGGGGAGCTCACATGGGCGACCTCACCACCCAGGAATTGTGGTCCCCTCAGGAATCTCTGCTCCACATCAATCTGTTGGAACTCAGAGCTGTTTTTCTAGCACTTCAGGTTTTTTCTGCATCTGTTCAGAACAAAGTGGTACAGGTCAGAACAGACAACACCACTACAATGTGGTACATCAACAAGCAAGGAGGCACTCTGTCTTCGGCCTTGTGCACCGAGGCAATGAAGTTGTGGTCTCTGGCTTATTCCCTGAACACTTCCCTCATGGCAGTTCACCTCTCAGGCAAGGACAATGTCCTGGCAGATGCTCTCAGCAGGATTTCCCAGGGCCATCACGAATGGTCACGGGATCCCCTAGTAATGGAGTTAGTATTTCCCAGGTGGGGCACCCTTCAGATAGATCTTTTTGCAGCCCCAGACAATCACCAACTTCCACTTTTTTGTTGCAGGCCCCCAGTGTTGGGCTCAGTCCCTCTGGATGCCTTCCTTCTCGACTGGAAGGGAAGTTCCCTATGCCTTTCCCCTTCCTCTCTCTTGTTCAAGTGCTAGTCAAAATCAGATCTCAACCTTGCAAGATGATTCTGATTACTCCAGATTGGGCCAGACAGCCCTGGTATCCACTCCTTCTGTCCTTAGCAGTCCACCTTCCCCTGTGTCTTCCCAGGAATCACAATCTGTTAACCTGTGCCCAGGGGAGAGTTTGGTATCCGAATCTCAAATCCTCAACCTCAAGGCCTGGCTCTTGAAGAGTTAGAGTTTGCTGACCTACACCTTTCTCAAGGTGTACTCGATTATTGAAAGCTTCTAGGAAGCCTTCCACCAGGGCTACTTATAATTCTAAATGGAAAAGGTTTTTCATATGGTGGTCTGGTAAGCATATTTTCCCAGAATCTGCTGATTTGCCCACAGTCCTGGATTATATGGTCCATCTAAATAGTTTGGGCTGAGGCCAGCTACCCTGAAAGTGCATTTGGCAGCTGTCTCTGCTTTTATTTCAGCAGGAAAGCCTCTTCTCTTTCTGCTCACCCTGTATTCTCAAGTTTTCAAGGGATTGCTTCACACCAACCCTCCATTCAGGGACCCTGCTTCTGCCTGGGATCTTAATGTTTGCATTGCTCAGCTAATGCAACCCCTTGAGCCTTTATCTTCAGCAGAGCTTTAAGTACTTGACTTGAAAACTGTGTTTCTAGTAGCCATCCCTTCTGCCAGGCGATCACGTGAATTACAAGCTTTGTCAGTGGAGCCTGATTTTATCTCCTTTCACAGAGATAAGGTAGTCCTCAGGACTAACAGGAAGTTCTTGCCTAAGGTAGTTTCAGACTTCCACCTTAATCAATCTATATCTCTTCCACTGTACTTCACTGACCATTCCTCCTCTGGCGAGAGGAGGCTACACATTTAGATGTAAAGAGAGCCCTTAGTTACTACATAGAGCGTACCAAGGGTCACAGGTTTGACTCCCTCCAACTGTTCCTCACTTATGGTGAGGTTGGTAAAGGGAAACCTGCCACTAAAAGATCCATTGCCAGGTGGATTGTCTCTTGTATCCAATTTTGTTATCAAAACTGGGTAAGGTTCCCCCTTCAGGCCTGAGGGCTCACTCTACCAGAGGTACAGCTGCATCCCTAGCTGCGGCCAGGGACATCCCTATCTTAGAGATATGTCAAGCAGCTACCTGGAAAACAGTACACACTTTCACCAAGCATTACTCCCTGGACATCCAGGCTAGGAGTGATGCTCGGGTTTTACACAGCTGTGCTTCAGAGCCTATTTCCAAGTAGGTGCTGTCCCTCCTCCATGGAGGTACTACTGTAGTTCAGATATATATAATATAGCAAGACTTCATGTTGTTTGAAGAAAAATTACTCACCTCAGTAATGTTGTTTCTTCTAATGGAGTCTTGCATATTATGACCTCCCCCTGCCTGCCCCTCTCAGAACCTCTTCTCTTGGGATGTGGGTGGAGTGTTGGCACTTAGTGATGCCCAACCTTGTGTTTTCACTCTCCTTTTGGGGTGTTTGGGTATTGTATTTTATTTTATTTTATTTTTGATCCCTGACTTGAGTCTTTGTTTTGGGACCAAAAGTGTGTTAATATTTTAGTAGCCAGTTGGCTAGTGTAGGTTTACAGCTTCCACACAGAATCTTAGTGAGTTTTGCTCGTAAAGATCTGACCATTTGGGTTTGAAGAACAACAGACAGAGTTTTCAACCGAGCTCAGACTTCAAGATTCCATGCCTGGCATGGAAAGTTAATCTTTCACCTCCGGAGCAGTTCTAAGGCTGGGACAAACTGCATATGTCATAATATAGCAAGACTCCATTAGAAGAAACAACATTACTAAGGTGAGTAATTTTTTCAGATGAATCTGCACGCCCCTTGGCCCACACAGTGGACCAATGGGCGAGTAGCCGCATTCGTACGCTGTCAGCCGGCAGCCGGGCGGCTTGTTAGTGGGGAGCTGTTGCCCGCTGCTGCCCGGGGGCAGGTTGGTGGGTCTGAGAGGGCGGGTGGGAGGGGTACCTCCAGCCCACCTGGACATTTCTTTTACAACAGAAGCCCGCAGTCGGGCTGGGGAGCGGGTCCACTGGACCACCAGGGATTTATTTATGTCATTTCCGCGATCAGGCATTGGGGCCTGTTGCCAGCCGAGGGACGGGGGTGTCGGTCCCCGACAGCTGCAGCCTGGCAGGGCGCAAGTCGCCAGAGATCAGTGCACCTGCATGCAATTGGGGCCATAATGACATGCAAATTTCCCCATTTGCACCTTGCATGCATAATGGCCTAATTTGCATGCCCAGCGCAGAATAGCACGGTTGCTGCGCCTAGCGCACCCGCAGTTGTGCTGGCGCATCCCGCTGCTCTTCACTTGCCACTTGCGCTAGCGCAGTGCCACTGCACTGTGCGCAGTGGGGGGCGGCCCTGTGCCATATTCAACGCTGAGCCATGGCGCAGCACCATTGAATATTGCCCGGCCATGCCCTGGCACATCCTGGTTGCGCTGCTCCCCAGGCTTGCGCCTTGCCTGGCGAGTCTGAATATCCCGCCTTCAGACTTTAAATCAGAAATTCATAACATTCTAAGATACTAACTCAAAATAAATGTTTTTCAAGTAAATACAGTGATTTCCACAGTGTTCTAGGCTTTAGTATCTCCATGTTCGGGATGTGCCCTCACTGTCCTACATTTTGAATGTCCATGTCCCATATTTCAGTTACAAATGGTTGAGGTGTATGTCTCTAGCCAATGCATTTGTTGCAGTTGAGTTTGTCGTGTTTCTGCCTGCTCGCTATTATGTTTCTGTACCACTGTTAATCTTGTCACATTTATTTAATTGTTACCTTTACCACTATATAAAGTGTATTACCCATTTTGACATTGTTACCTTTGCCACAGTGTAAATTGTAGGACCTGTTCTGATATTTGTAATCCTCCCAGGTCGTGCCTGAAAATAGACACATTATTGTCCAGTGCATCTACCTGGTAAACAAAAACTAAATAAATAGCCTGGGTCACATCCCTACTGATCCATAGCCTCCCTGCCTCGATAAATTCCCTACCAATCAATAGCCTGTTCTCTGAATTGTTTCCTTAGCAATCTATGGCTTCCCTGCCTGATGTCCAGTTTCCTCCCAGTCATTTATATACCCCTTGTTACCCAAGTCCTTTTGTCTTGCAGATACTGAAAAAAAGTAACTATTTAATGAACGAACAACATAATTTTCTTCACTGATTAATGCTGTCTGTGTTTTGTTTGCTGTAATATCCTGTACTCTGTGTTTAATCACATAATTAAAACATTGTTTACAGTTTGTTTTCCTGTTATTTGTGATCCTTGGTTCTGTTCTTCTCTTTTTTTATTTAGTGTGCTTTTATCTCCCTACCCTGACTGGCCGTCCTACCTTCGGTCCTGTCTCCCCATATCCAATCCTGTCATACACTTTATCTGGGACTCCCCTTCTCTCATGTTCCTACCTGTCTTAACCCAGGGTGGGGCCTCTGGAAGGATACTGTTCCTCATAGGAGTTAGAGCTTGCTTCCCATGAGAGAGAGTCATGGTCAGCAGTACTGCAGGAGAGGTCTGATCCCTTCCCCCTGAGATGGAGAGTATCCGTGGGATACTGAGTCAGCCCCACTCTTGGCTAGCCCTCCGATGTCCTGTGCTTGTTCCTGAATCTGGATCATCAGTGTCGCAAGCAATAGCGCTACCATTCTGCCAGTGGGCTAGTACAGTTCTGTTCTTCTCTCATCTCTCTTTCTGCCTATTTTAGTTTCCGTAAGTGGCACTTTATAAGCCTCCCTGCCTTCTGCTGTGCCCTCTCTTTTCAGCTTTTTGTAGGCCTTTATTTATGAATTCTGTTCTTATGCCCCTCAGCTCAGTTGCCTCCAGCCCCTGCTTCGGCCTGCGCATGCTCTTCTGTCCAGCCGCACAGTTTCCTCCTATTCTCAGCACCAGTCCATCCAGGTCAGCCAGCGAACAGCTCCATGGGGAAAGCCCCTCCATGGAGAGCATGATCACTTTTGTGGTGCCCAGACTTACACTACTGGGGTTGTTTCAGGAGTATGCCGATAAAGGAAACACAGGTGTATAAGTATAGGGAGAGCAGCAGTGTTATTCACCAACAGGAATGAGTTTTTTAGTCCACTTGTCCCTCCCTCCACCAGCACTAGTCACCTGCCCATCGCAGCACCTGACCTGGGGGGCGGACACAATTTGCATTGAAGGCCAACCACTGTCCTCTATAGGGAGGCACTTAAGCTGTGCAGTGCTCCCACTGAATTCTGATGGTACCTTATGTGTATCATGTCTGCCCCCCAAAAAAACAGGAATTTAATAAGCAAGTGTGCTGTGCAGACAGCTACCAATTTCTATGGATTCCCTATTCCATAACATGAGAATGCACACTGCCCTTTGGAAGTCTTTCTCAAAGAAAGTAGAAGACAGATTGATTCACTTGACCCCAAATTGTGTACCCTATCTGTCTGAGTTACCATGTCACACAAGACAGTAAAGGCTTCTTTTCCTTGTTTTCTGTCCCAGTGTCCTCGCTCTCTTAACTCCCTCCCTTGTTTTCTGTTGAGTGTCCCTGTTTTACTTCCCTCATCTCTTCCTCTCCTCCTTTCTATCTCAATGTACATCCCTACCTGTCTCTTGTTTTTGGTTAATGTCTTCTGTTGCCATCTCCTCCTCCTCCTCTCCCCCTTCCTCTCTCTTTCAGAAGGCAGTATAGTCAGGGTTAAGGGCACTGAGCTGCAATCCCAGAGATTTGGGTTTGAATCCCAGAGCCCCCTAGTTGCATACTGTGTGACCCTGAGCAAGTCGCTAACTTCCTTGTGCTCCCAGGTCACACCTGGAAACAGGCTTCAGCTTAGTGTCTCTCCTGGTTAAACAATTCCCCTTCCCTTTGTCCTCTGTATTTCCTGACCAGTCTCTTGTCTTCAGCTCATATATTCTGTCCCTATGTCCCTCTTTCCCTCCCTCTCTGTCTGGCTGTATATCCCGACCTGTCTCATGTCTGCTGTTCCCATTTCCTTTCCCTCTTTATTTCCTAGCTTATTTCTAATGTCTCATGTTCTGTGCCCATCTCCCCCTCCTCCTCCTCTCTGTCTCTGCTCTGTATTTCCTGGCATTTCTCTAATGCCACTGGCTCGTGTTCTGTCCCCATCTTCTCCTCTGTCCCTCTCCCCCACCTCCCGACCTGTCTCTTGTCTTTGGCTCATGTTGGCTGTCATCTTCAGTCCCCATTGGTGCCATCACCTACTCTTCCCCTCTTTCTCTGTCTCCTGGCCTGTTTTATGTCTTCAGCTCATGTCTTCTGTCTCCCATCTCATCCTTTCCCCAACTCTCTCTCTCTCTCTGTTTCCCAATCTGCCTCTTAGGGTGAAAGAAGCAGGCTGCAGCCACCTTCAGTTCAGCTTTGACTGGTGATCTGAAAATTCGGTTCTACTTCAGCTTTTCAACTGAACCATTTGGGCTTCCAATGCAGTAAGTGACATAGGGTAAAACAGATGACAGATGCGCAGGGGAAGCCTTTGATTAAGTAGTTAAGCAAAAAAAGCATGACAGGGTATGCGTTACTGTGTGATAATGGCTCACCTTAGGTGAGTTGAAGCAAAAGGCAAAAGCCAAGTGCTCCACCACCCGAGAAGGGCCATTAGTCCACCATAACTCCTCTCGAGTGCCTTATTGCGATTATGAAATGGGTCCATTTTAGTAAATTGGATATATTTTTTAAACATATTTTTCTTGAGCTACTTTCAGCTGGGCTGTTGTGCTGGGATAACAGCCCAGCTGAAAGTACCTCTTGGCCAATCAGGAGCCAGCCATACTTTCTACTCATTTCATAATGAATATTATGTACTGTAGCTTACTCGTTGCAGGTGGTGTCTGCAAGCCACTGCTGGGGATTGGTATGGCTTCTTTCTCTGTCTCCTCCTTGTTCAGTCTCTGTTTCTGCCATGCTCTCTCTTTGCTGGTTGCTCTGCTCTTGCTCACTCTATTATCTTCATTCTCTCAGACATCATCTCCAGATTTATTTATTTTATTTATTTAAGTCTAGGATTACAAGTATCTTTGAGCCAAGGCTCTTTACAAAGGTTCCACGTCAGAAGCGGTACAATACAGGAGAATACAACAGAAATTACAACATTTCAGGTACACAGCTCAGTAGTCAGATAATATGCAATTAAATGGGACTCATAGGAAACCCAGGGCAGGGCAACAGAGAGAGGGGAGGAAATAAAGGGGGAACAAACGGGGTTGGGGCACTTAGGCGGCTAGGAGCAGCCCACGGCATTGTCAATATCACAGAGAGTAATGCTGGTAGAAGGAGGGGATGGGGTGAGAGGAGGGGGGGTAATGGGAGACAAGGGTGGAGCAAGAATAAGTGCAATGTGGGAAGAGCATGGGGGAGGCTATGGTAGAGGTGAGGAGGGCTGATTAGATGAGGCAGTCACAGGAGCTAGAGGCAGAGAGATGAAGGCGGAGCCTGAATTTGAACGTGCCTAGAGTGGGGTTGGAGGAGATGTCGGTACTGAGAGCATTCATCCAGCTGGGGGCCTGATGATAAGAAGATCTTTGGCCCTTAGAGATGCGAAAGCAGGAGACCTGCAAGAGGTAAGATACGGATCCTCTAGTGCTGCATGGATTAGTGCTTGGGCACAGGAGAGCTTGGACTCCGGGAGGGGCAAGGCCCATGGTTATTTTTTTCGCCATTGTACACATTAGATACTTAATGCGGTTAGAGAGTTGAAGCCATCCCGTTTGAGCATATAGGTCACATGTATGTGTGAGACAGTGGGCTCCAGTGATGAGCCAACAGACCTTGTTTAGGGAGGTAACTTTGCGTCTGAGAGTAGTAGCAGAGGCTGAGCCATAGATGTTGAGGCCGTAGTCTATGATGAAGACCACAGAGCTCTGTACAGCGACCTTCAAGGCTTCTGTGGTAAGATGCTGCCTGTTCCAGAAGAGTAGTCCTAGACGAGTATTGGCAGCTTTGACAACGCTATCAATGTGGGTCCTGTAAGATAGGTTGGGGTCAAGTGAGATTCCAAGGTATTTAAAAGATTGCACCTGCTCAAGGGTGTTTCCAAAGCTGGTAGTAATGGTAAGGGGGTGTAGCCTGTGCTTGTTATGGGAGCTGCAAAAAAGCATCGATTTGTTTTTTTTTGTGGTCTAGGACCAGCTTCTGTTTAGTGAACCAGTTTTCAACAGAGGTGAATCCTAGCTGCAAATTGTGTTATAAGGGGTTGGGGTTCTTGTGGGAGGTGATAATTACAGTGTCATCAGCGTTAGAGGATGATTTGTTCAGAGCAAGATTGCGGAAGGGAGTTCAGGAAAAGGCTGAAAAGTAGTGGGCCCAGTATGGATCCCTGGGGGACACCTGAGCAGACAGGTCTAGTGTCAGAGAGTACACCAGCGATTTTAACTCTTTGTGAACGATTTTCCAAGTAAATTTTAAACCATGCTATAGAGATTTGATCCAATTATACAAGAATCGTTAAAGGAGAACTGCATTTAACCTAAAATTCTATACTTTCCTTAGAAACTGTTTTTAAAATTCTGCTTCACACTATGTTATTGTCTTACCTTTACTGAGCTTTTAGTAAAATCAGCGATTGAGTTTCTGATTCATGGGGTGGTAAGGACCGTTTTAGAACTATATGATGTAGTTTGTGTCCTTGATTGCGTTTACATTGTTGCCACAATGCCGTATTCTAGAACTCTGGTACTGAAGGGACTATACATCGTACCTTTTTTTTAAACTTGAAATTTATTGAACTTTTCAAATTTATACAGAGAAGCAGGAGGAATCATGTAGTGAAACATATGAAACTACACCGTACTAATATCTGTATCAAATACATAGCTTAAGTGTGGAGTGCAGTTATATGTGGGAAGGAGCCTGCATCTGTTATGCATGATACCTGGTGCAGCCTGTGAGGGGTGGGAGATAACTAAACAGGAGAAAGTAGATCAGAAAAACCAAACTGTCTGGCGGCCCAGTGGGCTGAGGAGGTTGAGGCACTGGATGCCACACCTTGCTCCGCCCGATGACCTGGGTTGGGAACGGACTCGGGCCGGGGGATCGAGTGCCCAACGGCTTGCTCTCCTCGGGGGTTTGGGAGTTAGCCTGCTGCTCTGCCGCCACCACCTGGGGATCTCAGGGGTGCTGGCACGGTCGGGGACAACAAAGGGGGCTGGCAGCAAAGAACAGGAGCAGACGCACGTCTCAGCATGTTTTGGCTCGTTGGTCCTCATTGCACGCTGGCATCAAGGGAACCAGGAAAGGAAGGGGAAAAATCCCCCAGATGTCCTGGCGACGATCCTCCACTTCGCTCCCACGATGCCAGAGGAGCAGACTCTGCTGTGTGCGTATGCCTCCCTGAGGTCTAGGTAAGGGGAGGCCTTCCTTACCCCACCCGGGGGGTTAATCGGAAGCTAACTGAGGCAGCGTGCACTCTAGGGGCAGACTCCTCGGTGGGTTGGTTAGTGGCAGCCTGAGGATCTAAGAGATAGGAGGGTCTGGGGGCTGTAGGAGAAGGTAAACATAGAGTTAAAAAACAAAAAAACAAAAAACTCAAAACCTGTAAGTCTTTGCAAGATGTAGACTGTGTTACAGTACAGGACAGATACAGATTATCGGATAACTATAGCGTGGCAATGGTGGAACAAAGTGGGTCTTCTTCCCTGAACCTGCTAAAGTATGGCGTGGGAGACCAGTCAGACAGCCAGCACTATTTCGGCCGGACAACCAGTATATTATCAAAGACTGATCAACCTTCTACCTTCTCCTCATAATTAAAGAAAGCAAGCCATCTAGCACATCCTACAGTTCTAAAACGGCACTTAACCTCCAGTGTGTGATTCAGAAACACCCACCGTGGTGTAAGGTGGTAAATTACCTTTCTCAGGTTCATGGTGGAATGGCACAAAGGAAGAGACAACAGACAAGTGGTACACATGTAATAAATGAAATTTGTTACAGGTAAATAATACAGGCGTACTACCAACAGTGAAAACACTGGGAGAACGTCCAGTTTTCCTTACCTAGGTAAATGTAGTCTCCCATCTCAGAGAAGCTACGTGCTATACAGAGTATTATACCCTATAATTTCCATAGCAACTACTAAAGAAGATACATAAATAGTATATAATTGGCCAAAAACAGGTGGCCTGAGTAACTATTCTAACCCACATGAGAAGTTGCTTAGCTTGCATGGATAGTAATACTGTAGGATACAGTGATGCGAAAGCACTAAAGATGGCACTGCTGCCTTACTTATTATAATACAATAAAAACAGAGGGAAAAGCATGTCTCAGGGCTAAGATATATTGGTAAAACACAGTGGAGCATTATATGCATCAGTAAAATACAGTAGAACACAGATCCTGACACTTGTGCTTGTACGATAAGTGTCTCTGCCCTAAGGTTAGTACATGTATGTTGCTGTCCACGAGGTGGGGGTACAATCAGGGGTGCTGGACCATGGATAGCGAGTGTCTACTAGGAGGCAGTATAGCGCAGTGGTTAAGGACACCGAGCTGGAGACCTGGGATTTAATCCCACAGCCCCCACTTGCATACTGTGCGACTTTGAGCAAGTCACTTAACTTCTTTGTGCTCCCCTGGTCGTATCTGGAAACGAGCTTCAGCTTAGTGTGCCACTCCTGGTTAAACAATCCCACCCCTTTCCTAGAAGGCCAGGAAAGATTAAATAGTAAAATGTTGTCCAATATTAGTAGTAAAACATGGCTTGTAGAAGCCGACCTGCTGAAGCAGCAGTAATACTACCGCTCGCAACACCAGCAACCCAGTATCGGAAATTAGTCTGGATTGCTGGGGGGGGCTGGCTGGCTGGCTGGAGGAAAAGCATCAAGCGTTTCTAGACGATGCTCTTTCTCTGGGGAGGGAGTTGCAGCCACACCACGTGGATGACTACAGGTAAAGCTGCAGGCAGGCGTACCTTTAGGAAAAGGAGACGCTGGCTGACGCTGAGCAGCATCGCATACCGGCGTGCATGCTTGCGCATGGTGTTGTGGAGCTGGCATCTCAAGTGGGGGGAGGAGTGGAAAAATGTACTCGGCCACTGTAGATGACAGGCCCAAGTACATCTAGGCCTCTGCCCTGCCGCCACCTGACAAATGACCGCTGTCGGGGATATATCCCTCACCTGCGGCAGACATAGGCTCTGTGGAAGGCCAGCGGCATCAGGGGCATGGGGTCCATGAGGGGGTACATTGGGGATTCCTGAAGGAATTGGCTGCCGAGGAGCTAAGGAGGGAACAAAAGTACTGATAAAAAATAAATAAATAAATAAAAACAGCTTGTACAGAAAAAAAATGACTTGACATTTCAACACATTTCTTCTTAAAAGCAGTTTGCTAATAGCTTCCTAACACTTGAATTATACTAAAGTTACAGTACACGCCTAGGTGTTTTTGCAGCCAAGAAATAGCTGCTCTCAGCATGAGACTTGGCTCCAGGCACAATATCCTGTAAAGCAAGTGCATTTTCTTGGTGAAGGTTACATTTCTCACTCAATTTTTCATTCACTGTTTGTGACTGTCCTCCTCTCGGATGCCAGCCACCCTTCCAGTCATGATCCTATAACTTAGTAGCTTTTAAGGAGAACCTGACATGTCTCAAGGAAAACTTGTAAACTTATAAACTTGCATTAATTAGACACAACTCAGCGGGCATTCCCTGTTCATTTGAGTTCCTTTATGATCTGACAGCTTTCCTAATATGCTATGCAGACCATGCTCTCCTTTCCACCCCCCCCCCAACCCCATGAGACGGAGACTAATCAGCTGATCTGTCAGGTGTGGGTGTGTCCGCAAGGGGGGGTCTGACTGAGCAGCAGGGGTAAGAGTTGGAACCATTCCTTCCTCTCTAGTCATAGATTGGGAGGCAGGTGGGTGAGACCCACACAAGACCTTTTCTGGCAAGAAGGGTCTTGATCGTTCAGGGGACTAAGTAAAGATGCTCAAAGAAGGAGTGTGGTGTGATGCAGTTGAGCTGCCTGGATTTTCATACATCCCCCTGTCCTGGACTAGGAATTTTGGGAGATTGATTTTTTTTTCCCACCAGTAAAGGAGCCATGGAAGTTGAGTGGGGGATGATGACGTCAGATGGGGGATAAACTGGCAGGATGCCAGAGGGTCCTTTTAATTTTGTTTGTGCACAGGGGTACTAGGGGTAGGGATGGGAGAGGACTGGTGGAAGTGGGAGGTGGCCATGTGACTAGCACTGGTCACCTCGATGGGTAGAAAGCGTTTCTGTTTTTCAACTTTCTGTAAAATTCCCAAATACTACTAGGTGGCAGTCTCCTTACAAATCAGCTGCCAGTCACGTTGAATTGTGCCTACACCGCACTGAGTACACAGCCCACTTTACTTCGTGGATTATATAAATGAAAAAGAAAAACAAGGTGTTAAAAAGAGTTATTTTGAGTCAAGTGCTGCGCATTTTGTAATTTTGTAAAATATTTTTGTAACCCCCCTGCAAATGGGGGTTCCCAAAAGACTTCCAGGAGCTTGCTTGAATGCTCCAAGCCTGAATGGTGTTTGGCGTTTAAGCCATTTATCAGTGAGTGTTTTTAGAACCTCTGGCACTGTCTCTTTAAGAGCTGTCTGCTTGCAGACATAATTAGTTTTGTATGGGGACTGTGTGCTTCCTCTGTTTGAGTACCACTCGAACTGCTGCCAATTTACTTCATTTTTGCAGTCACTAGGAGTGCAAAGGGAACCTATCTGAAAGATGTAACTGTTTGCCAGAAATTATTTAGAGTAATAATGAAATTACAGTTTGTCTAACCTGCTTTCTTTGCAGTCAGAACTGTGTCTGCTAGTTCCCATTCTAGTTTTGAACTGCTGAACTGGACCAATCAGTGTGGGTTAAGCTAGCTCTAAATGGTGCCTTGCGACGAATCAGAACTTGGACTCATAATCTGAGCCAGCCACAAGAGGATTGTATGGGCAGTGACTCTGGGAGATGTAGTTTAGACTTCAGTGCCTTTTTGGACCAACAGCAGCAGTCTATTGTGAGTGACAGCCAATCCAGTCAAGAACTGGGAGGAACTCAAAGGAAGTGCCCGGTTTTTTCAGTTGGAGTGTCAGTTGAGCTTTGGCAGTGAAGAAGGAAGGAGCCCTGTGCTTTTTCAGTGTGCAGTTTTAGTCAAAAAACGTGTGTAAGGCCCAGAGTTCGGTCTGCAGCTTGTGTAACAGCTTGTTAGGACTGAATCCGTCCTGTGAAAAGAATCAAAGGATCTCTGAAGAGTAGAAACCAGGCTCACCCTGTAGAAGACTGGAGGAATCTCTGAAAATTGCACTTGGTCTGGTCAGGAACTGAATCTGCTGTGTGTTCTCCTGGTATTGTGCAGTAATTGCGATCGGGATACAGATGCAGCCTGCCTGGTATAGTGCTTTCTTTTATATGGATGTGTGAAGAGGTTTGTGTACCTCAAGTGAGCCCTGCTGACATTGAAGGACCCTATCTTATTTGGAGGTCGTGAGTACTAATTCAGGGTCGCCCCTGTTGAATTGCCACATTAAATCCAAAATGGAATTACTGTACTGTTGACTGTTTAATTCTCCTTTTCTCTGTGTGAAAGGGCCCCTACCAGCTGCCACGGTTTGGACTAGCCACTAGGGCTTGGGTACCCAGGGACAGTAACTGATAGGGATAGGCCTGTGCAAGAGCCATAGGTAGATTATTAGAGTGATAAGCTAATTAACCTGATTTCCCTGTCCTTGTTATATCCCCCTAAATAAATCAGAGCTGCTCGTTTCAGCAAAGTTATACTGCCTGAGGTATTTGTCTATGTTAAAGTACTGTACTGTGATTGTTGCACTGTATCTCATTTCCAGGAGGTCCCAGTGCGGAACCAGACCTGGGGGTAAGTGTATACTGTGAAGGTAATTCTGATATATTGTGTGGGCCACTAATGGGGAAGAAAGTTGCAAGTGTCCCAGAGGGCTGTGACCAAGTTAGTTTAACTATTGCAAACCCTGACCTCTGGGTGGGACACCGCCATTGGATCCAGGCCCCTCAACCTGTTAGTGGCAAATCAGGCAGGGTAGTAGCCCCTGGGATAGCGCCATCTAGGGGTTACATCTTGGAGGCTCACCGCTGGATTGTGTGTCCTCTAGTGGCCATATTTACGAACCACTGTTAAGAAAAAATGGGTACCCGACAGAAGTGGCTGTGCACCGCTGGTGGAGTGGTGTACTGGGGAGGAGATCGACCCCCAAAATGCTATGCTTATCCTGGACATCCCCTGGGTATCAATACGGACACTGTGCAGGGAGTACTTTCCAAGGTGGAAGGTTTACAAAACCCCTGTGGTGGTGGGTCGGCATGCTAATCTGCTCACCCACACTTTCCTGGCCCTAGTAGAGCTTAAGGATCCCATAGATAGCTCCAAAGTGCCACAGACCATTACCCCAGAGGAGCCCTCACTGCTTGAGAGTGATAACTAAGGACAGTAAAGACCGGGGAATCAGCCCCACCACTATCTGAAACTTTTGAGGAGAAATTTGCTGAATGGTTGCTGGGAGAGGGAAAACTGTGGAGGACTTGAAGAAACTATTCTTGCCACCTGAGGGTGTTCCTCCCCCAACACCCTCTCCTGCTCCAGTGCCCGTAATGGTGGCTGAACCAATGCAGACTCCTGTTCTGCACCTGCCATTAGTCACGACTCTTACCGAAGGTTGAGGATTTTCTCTGGCACCCTCCCCACCCCCAAGGGAGGATGACTGGGAGACCTGGATAGACTATGTTGCCCCAAGTGCTAGAATGGCAATGCTCGGAAGGCGAAAGAGGTTAGTGAGAGCCTCCGAGGTCCTGCCCTGGCTACCATCCGTGCAAACGGGCCAGTAACCCTGAAGCAGACTGCACAGGCCTATCTTGAGGCCTTGGAGAATGTGTATGGGAGCCCAGATTCTGATGAGGACCTATGGTGGAGAGTAAGAAATGCACAACAGTACCAAGGAGTTGTTGTCTGTGTATGTCTCGGCTGGAAAAATTGTTGCAAGAATGCCTCAGAAAGGGTAGTTTGCCAGCGATTGAACTGGACCCGAACCAGACTGGACAGAATCCTTAAAGTCTGCCCCTTCTCAGAACTGCTGTTGCTTCAGTTACGCTGGCAAATCGACTGGAATCCCCACCCTCCTATGATGAGTTAATGAGAGAAATTGAGGAGTTGAGAAAAGGCGACTGGGAGGTACCTGCACCAACAGCTGTGGCTAACGCCCGAGTGACTGAGGTGACCCATCAAGTGAAGTTCAGGGGCAGAGGTTGGCAGTAAATGAGTGCTCTGACAAGGAAAAAGATATGCCACAATGGGCCGAACTGTTGAGAGAGATCCGGGAATTCAAAAACAGTCCCTTTATGAAGGCCACGCCTGCAAGTACGGGCCCTGACCTATATCCGACTGCATCTGCTATGGGGGTGGGGGTACCCACCCATGTATCTCCTGCTGATAACAGCTCCAAACTCAATTCCTTGACCATGGAAGTGGAGAAACTGATGAGATGTCTCCAAATGCTTATCACGCTTGAGACAGAGATGGCACCCAGGTTTCCAGTTAGTATACCCCGCCCTGGCTCCCAGTGTGGCGCTCGGCCAGCTCAAACTCCAGAAAGTATGTTTTGCTATAATTGTGGGAAAGATGGGCACATGAGAAAGAAATGCCAGTCCCAAAAGACACTGACAAAGTTGCATATAGGCTACAAGGAGAGCTCGGAGAAGAAATCAGTGGTTAAGAGGTGCCGACATGATCCCAGTGAGGGCACCAAAAATGCTAATTCACGCCCTTCTGTGGCAAGTTCAGTTGCCCAAGCCCTCACTACCGCCTCTCCAGACTGGTCCAGAATAGTGGGTCCCTCCATGGAGACCACTGTAAAGGTGAATGGAGTGTCTACAAGAGCTGTATTAGACAGTGGCTCCCAAGGACAATTATGTTCCAGGATTGGTATCAGAAGCATTTGTCAGGCGTACCCTCACAACCATTAGAAGGACTGCATGTATGGGGGTTAAGTGAGAGAGCTACCCTATTCCGGGTATATCCGAATTTGGCTGTCTTTCCCCACCTCCGTGGCTGGAGTGGCTGAACAAGTGAGACCCTAGCCTTAGTGTGTCCCCCACTGGACTGTATGATGGTGTCCTTTGTTGATTGGAACAAATGCTCATATGTTAGGAAGGCTGGCACAGTTGTGTTATGAAAACAGGGGTCAAAGACTAGTAGAGCTTTAAAGTTCCGGCTTTAATTAAGAAGGCCTATGAGGCACAGAGAGATGCTGAAAAACAGAACCAGAGGAACCGTTGAATTGTATGGAAGAAGGATCCTGAGTCTCTGATCCTGGCGCCAAATGCCCAGTGTACCTTACAGGGAGAGGTCCGTATCAGAAAGGATGTTAAGAATAAATATTAATGTTGGATGCACCAGGCGATGGAAAATTGCCAGAGGGACTGCTGGTCAAACCTAGTATTTTGCCCGCTAGAGCCCATGCTTATGCCAGAAGGGTAATGGTCCAAGTTCATAATGTGTCTGAAAGAGACATTGAGTAAACAGAGGTTGCATCCTGGCTAATGTGCATTGTGCAGACACTGCAGTGCTACCCAGCAGCAAGAGTTCAAGGAAGAATGACAGAGTAGCCTGGACTTGTTTGATTTAGCGACTCCCGCTGCCAGCTGAATGGAAAGTGAGGATCAGTGAGAAGCTTGCCAGAGAGACCAGGTGTTTTCTTTAAAGGAATGGGATGTAGGATGCGTGCAAGGAGCTGAGCACAATATCCGGCTGCATGACGAAGACCATTTCGTTGAGAGTCTCGACGCCTGGCACCTGCTGACATAGATGATGTGAGACGGCATCTGCAAGAGATGTTAGCTGCTGGTGTAATACAAAATCCAGAAGCCTTATGCTTCCCCATTGTGGTAGTGAGGAAAAGAATGGAACAGTAAGGATGTGTGTGGATTATCGCACCTTAAACGGCGGACTATCCCGATCAGTACACAATGCCCGCATTCAGGATGCTTTGGACTGCCTAAGCGGGGAGCAAGTGGTTCTCTGTGCTGGATCTCCGCAGTGGGTACTACCAGATCCCGATGGCCCCAGAGGACCGTGAGAAGGCGGCCTTTATCTGTCCGCTTGGCTTTATGAATTCATGAGGATGCCTCAAGGGATTTCAGGTGCCCCAGCCACTTTTCAACGATTGATGGAGCGTGCAGTGGGGACAATGAACTTACTAGAGTGCCTGGTATACCTAGATGATGTTATTGTGTTTGGCAGCTCACTGGAGGAACATGAGAGCAGATTATTTAAGGTATTGGACCGACTGGAGGACTTTGGCCTTAAACTGTCCATTGATAAGTGTCAATTTTTCAAACATCAGTAAAGTATGTGGGACACATAGTATCCACCGAGGAATAGAAGACTGAGCCCAAGTAAAGTTGAGGCCTTGACCACCTGGCCTGGCCAAAAATCAAAAGAACTGCAAAGATTCCTGGGATTCTGTGGTTATTATCGGCGCTCCATCAAGGACTATTCAAGAGTGATCCGCCTTTACTTAATCTTACTCAAGGGTATCCCAACCCACAAAAATACCAAAAGTCAGCGTCCCTCAAGACTGAAAGAGTGTATTTTCATCCGAGTGAAGTATTTGGGGCCCCTGGACTCCTGATTGTGAGACTGCTTTTCATGAGATCATATATCAACTTACCCATGCTCCAGTGCTGGCCTATGCCGATCCAAGAAAACCTTCGTCCTGCACACTGATGCTAGCTTGCAAGGGTTGGGGGCTGTGTTGTACCAAGACGCGAATGGCCTGAGACCAGTGGCCTTTGCCAGTAGAAGCCTGACCCCATCAGAAAGAACTATCCTGTACATAAGTTAGAGTTCCTAGCTTTGAAGTGGGCTATTGTTGACCAATTCCATGAGTACTTGTATGGGGCTAAATACTAGTAAAACTGACAACAATCCTTTGACCTATGTGCAGACCTCAGCTAAGTTGGATGCCACTGGCCATAGGTGGCTTTCTGCATTATCTACATATGACTATGCTCTCGAATACCGAGCAGGTCTGAACCACATAGATGCTGATGCTCTCTCCCGGAGGCCTGTTCCCAGAATGATTGGGTCCGATTGGCAGAACCTGACATTCGGGCACTCTGCCGAAGTTTGACAGGAGGAACAATGTCCACGGACGCAGTGGACTGCATGGTGGATTGCTTGGGAGCCTCTGAGAATTGCATACCTGCTGCTTATTGCCACTTTTCTGCAATAGACATTGGTGCACTGCCTCAGCTGGACAATGACAGTATTCGCGGCTCAATCCCGCGATCCCATGATCAAAGCAGCTTTAGAAGCCCTCTATGCAGGAAAAGATGTGTCCAAATTACGCCCCACTGATTTGAGAACTGCACTGCTATACAAAGGTCCTGTTGAAACTGATCAATAAACTGTTATACAGAGAAACAGTAGACAGAGGGGGACAAGTAGACAAACAACAACTAGTGCTGCCCACTGCCTTTCGAGACTCAGTACTGAGGTCCTTGCACAACCACATGGGGCACCTTGGTATAGATAGAACACTTGACTTGGTGAGATCCAGATTCTATTGGCCTAAGATGGGGGCTGATGTGGAGCAACACATTCGAACTTGTAGTCGCTGCTTACAGAGGAAAGCTTTGCCCCAGAGGGCTGCCCCCCTTGTTAACATCACCACCAGTGCACCCATGGAGCTGGTCTGTATTGATTTTCTGAGTTTGGAGTCAGATCAAAGAAATATCAGTAATGTGCTGGTGGTCACTGACCATTTCCACGAGATATGCCCAAGCTTTCCCCACCAAAGACCAGAAAGCATCCACTGTAGCCAAAGTACTTGTAGAAAACTTTTTGTTCACTATGGGGCTCCACAAAGAATCCATTCTGATCAGGGAGAGACTTTGAGAGTCGTCTGATCAAAGAGATGCTTTCTCTGGGGAGTGCGAAGGTCCAGACCACTCCTTACCACCCCCCAGGGGACCCACAACCTGAGCGTTTCAACCGCACTTTGCTAGATATGCTAGGCACCCTGCACCAAAGGACAAGCCTAGATGGAGCCAACAAATTAGCACCCTGGTACATGCTTATAACTGCACCAAAGAGTGATGCCACTGGATTCTCCCCTACCGCCTGATGTTGTGGAAGAAAGCTCGACCACCAGTAGATGTGTGTTTGGGGCTCTCCTGATGGGGTTCAAGCTGACAACTATTTACAGTATGTGCAAAGTTAAAGGCCCAAGCTAACTCATGCGTACCAACTGGCTCAAACCATGGCTGCCAAAAGAAATCTGGCCAACAAAGAAAGGTATGATAAAAAGGTGAAAGCACAGGAACTCCAGGAGGAGATCGGGTATTGCTAAGAAATCTGGGACTGCATAGGCAAGCACAAGATTGCTGACAGATGGCACCATCTCCCTCACATTGTAGTGGGCAAACTAGATGATCTGCCAGTGTACAAAGTAAGGCCTGAGAATAATTCAAAAGATGTAAAACAATGCATAGAAATCATTTACTGCCCATTGGACAAATCTTAATTGAGTCTGAGCCCCTAGAAGATGCCCCTCTGCACCAGTGACTAGAGCTGCTGCTAAGAAAGATCAAGAAAGTCTGCACCTACAGGAAGCAAAGTTAAAGTGTTCCCCTCCACAAGTCCCAGTTGAGCATGACTGTCAGTCCATATCGGAAGAAAGTGAGAGTGACTTTGAATACTATCCTTCTTACGAACTGAGTCAATTGTTTGGGGCAATCCCTAGTCAATACTGGAGACAAAGCTGGGCCTTCTGGACTGTCTAAGCCCCAGCTTCATCCCTGGAGCCAATGCTCCCAGAAAGTGAAGTGCAAAGCATCAGATCAGATGAAATGGAATCATTGTGCATGGTTGAACTGTTTGAGCTTTCAGGGGAGGAAAATGATAGATTGGGGCAGACTGGTGATACACCCGAACAAGAAGAGTATTTTGAGTGCCCTGACAGTCCACTGCCAGTGTCCGAAAGCTCTCCATGCGAGCCAAATGTTGTGGACTCAGAAACTGTAACTCCTGGAGCTGAAAGTGCCCCAAGTTCTAGCCTCTCTACCCCATGGAGACTCCCCTGACAGAGTGAGGACAATGCTGAAAATGAGGCTCAGAGTGCAGAGACTATAACAGTTCCCCTAGAAAGACTGGTCGAGCTGTAAAGCCTGTGGTGCACCTCAGTTATGATTCACTTGGGAGGCCTGTGGACTTGCCTCTCAATGTTGTCCATAAAGGAGTGTATGTGTCCCCAGCTCATTGCCCAAACTGAGCATCAGTGCTAACTCCAAGTTACTTGTGTTGCCCTCTAGTATGGTGCCCTTGCCCATCCAGCCCCAAGGTAACTGATAGGAAGGGCCCCTCTTTCAGGTTTCATGTACAAGAGGTAATAACTTGAGTTACGGTACAATGTGTATGTAATACTGTGTAAAGAGTGCGTACTGCAATGTTTCAGAAATATGTTCTTGGTAAAATGATATATTGACTGATGATTACATGTGCGAGCCTAATGCAAATGTATATGGTTGCAGTTGAAACTTATGGGGGTACTTGCTTGACGCGGACGTCAAGCTTTCCCAGGCCAGGAAGGGTGTAACCCCCCTGCAAATGGGGGTTCCCAAAAGACTTCCAGGAGCTTGCTTGAATGCTCCAAGCCTGAATGGTGTTTGGCGTTTAAGCCATTTATCAGTGAGTGTTTTTAGAACCTCTGGCACTGTCTCTTTAAGAGCTGTCTGCTTGCAGACATAATTAGTTTGTATGGGGGACTGTGTGCTTTCTGTTTGAGTACCACTCAACTGCTGCCAATTTACTTCATTTTTGCAGTCACTAGGAGTAAGGGAACCTATCTGAAAGATGTAACTGTTTGCCAGAAATTATTTAGAGTAATAATGAAATTACAGTTTGTCTAACCTGCTTTCTTTGCAGTCAGAACTGTGTCTGCTAGTTCCCCATTCTAGTTTTGAACTGCTGAACTGGACCAATCAGTGTGGGGTAAGCTAGCTCTAAAATGGTGCCTTGGACGAATCAGAACTTGGACTCATAATCTGAGCCAGCCACAAGAGGATTGTATGGGCAGTGACTCTGGGAGATGTAGTTTAGACTTCAGTGCCTTTTTGGACCAACAGCAGCAGTCTATTGTGAGTGACAGCCAATCCAGTCAAGAACTGGGAGGAACTCAAAGGAAGTGCCCGGTTTTTCAGTTGGAGTGTCAGTTGAGCTTTGGCAGTGAAGAAGGAAGGAGCCCTGTGCTTTTTCAGTGTGCAGTTTTAGTCAAAAAGCGTGTAAGGCCCAGAGTTCCGGTCTGCAGCTTGTGTAACAGCTTGTTAGGACTGAATCCGTCCTGTGAAAAGAATCAAAGGATCTCTGAAGAGTAGAAACCAGGCTCACCCTGTAGAAGACTGGAGGAATTCCTGAAAATTGCACTTGGTCTGTCAGGAACTGAATCTGCTGTGTGTCTCCCGGGTATTGTGCAGTAATGCGATCGGGATACAGATGCAGCCTGCCTGGTATAGTGCTTTCTTTTATATGGATGTGTGAAGAGGTTTGTGTACCTCAAGTGAGCCCTGCTGACATTGAAGGACCCTATCTTATTTGGAGGTGTGAGTACTAATTCAGGGTAGCTCCCTGTTGAATTGCCACATTAAATCCAAATGGAATTACTGTACTGCTGACTGTTTAATTCTCCTTTTCTCTGTGTGAAAGGCCCCTACCAGCTGCCACTTGTTTGGACTAGCTACTAGGGCTTGGGTACCCAGGGACAGTAACTGATAGGGATAGGCCTGAGCACAGAGCCATAGGTAGATTATTAGAGTGATAAGCTAATTAACCTGATTTCCCCTGTCCTTGTTATATCCCTAAATAAATCAGAGCTGCTCGTTTCAGCAAATTATACTGCCTGAGGTATTTGTCTATGTTAAAGTACTGTACTGTGATTGTTGCACTGTATCTCATTTCACAGGAGGTCCCAGTGCCGGAACCAGACCTGGGGGTAAGTGTATACTGTGAAGGTAATTCTGATATATTGTGTGGGCCACTAGTGGGAAGAAAGGGGGTTGCAGTGTCCCAGAGGGCTGTGACCAAGTTAGTTTAACTATTGCAAACCCTGACCTCTGGGTGGAGGCACCTCGCCATGGATCCAGGCCCCTCAACCTGTTAGTGGCAAATCAGGCAGGGGTAGTAGCCCCTGGGATAGCGCCATCTAGGGGTTACATTTGTAATTATCACAATACTCTGACACTGGGCATGTGAGAATATAGTGTGAGATAACATCACACCCAGGGTGATTTCCACCCTGATGACATCTCATAGCTAACCCCCCACCCAATATCGCTTAAATTATACCAACACTTTATTTTATTTATTTATTTAATTTATTAATCATCTTGGAGCAACATCTTTGAGCTAGAAGCTTGTTTACAAAGGTTCCAGATCATGACAAGTACAGTTACAGGTTAAGGTAGACATTGGAATTAACAACATATAATTACTGGTCAGCAATTTTTTTCTATGGGCTGAACCAGTTGCTATTTGCACGTAATAACGGCTGGTTATTCGACATTCTACCTTGATCACTCAGTTGGTGGCTGCTCATTGGATTGTGTTCGGCCAGGCGGGCTGAACTCTCTACAAACATGGCGGCTCCGCTCTCGCGCCCCGTGGAGCCTCCAAAACAAGACGCTGCCCATCCTTTTTTTTTTGTTTCCTGTATCTGGTTGATTTAGCCTTTTCCCCAGCAAAATATCTGGTTGATCCTACCGTTTGTCCGTTTCAGGACAAAATGACTAGAGCTACAAGGGAGCGTGCCAGGGAAGCGTGGTAGACACGATCAGGTCAGAGACAAGCTGTAAGGTACAAACAAAACTGAAACAAAAAGAACTATGTTAAGGAAGGGAGGTAGAGGGCAGAAGACAGATGAAGTCAGAGATTGTGTGTGTGTGTTCTGTGTTTGTAGAGAGAGAGAAAGTTGTGTGTGTGTGTGTGTGTGAACACTGAACTCAAGCAGGAGAAAAATTGCTGACCTTTTATTATAAAAAGTAAAAGATGGTGAAGTGTGTCATATTGGAATTTAATTCTCACCCTTGGTGTGGGATATGCTTTTGATTTATGTAGCATCCCACACCTTGGGTGAGCATTAAATTCTCATAACACACACTTCCCCATCCTTTAGTCTCTATATAATAAACAATACAAGTGGGGGAGGGGGGAGTGAAGGTGATCCTGCTGGGAGACTCCATGACCAGGGACATCCAGTGGGAGGGGTAGGGAGGAAAAAGCAACCCAGTCAAGGCTAAATGTGTCCCAGGCCTATCCGTTCACAAGGCCAAATTCCAGCTATGCTCATTAGCATTGGAATCGGGATCTCCAGATTTCCTAGTACATCTGGGCAACAAACAATTTGGAGGGAACAGCGATCTGGAAATCTAGGTGAGGTTTCAGGAACTGCCAGGGTCTGCTACTCTATAGGAAGTTTGATCTCCTCCTGGAAATTCTGCCAGTACCTAGGGCGTCCGGGGAGACCAAGCATAAACTCGGAGGGGTGAACCAGTGGCTCAGGGACTGGTGCAAGGCAGAAGGGTATGGGCTGCTGGGGGACTAGGGGGACACATGGGAGGACGAGGGGTTATGTGCCAGGGATAGGATACATCTCAGCTTAGAGGGGGAGGGAGATCTTGAAACTAAAACTCACTGGATTCATAGTCGAGAAGTGGGGTTTAAACTTGTAAAGGAGGGAGGGATAAGTGAAGAAATGGAATCAGGAGGGCTGCCCGAGGTTCCAAGTCTAGGGCAAAGAAAAGGGCAGGTGACTGCAATGTAAATAGCCAGAGCTGTGCAGGAAAGGGCGAAATAGGGATTGCACAGGGCGAGACAGTTGGATAGGGAGGGGGATGGGTGGAGGACGTTTGATCAATGCCAGAGCATGGGCAACAAAATGCCTGAGCTCCAGGCGAAGCTGGCTGAAAGATCAGCGGATGTGGTGGCGATTACTGAGACATGGGCCACCCAGAAGAATGATTGGGACCTAAACTTGGAGGGCTACACAATATTCAGGAGGGATAGAGAAGAGGGTAGAGGAGGTGTGTAGCACTGATGGTCAAAAATGGCATAGTGGTTAGTGGAGGAGGCTGATGGGGGAGTGGAAGCGATTTGGGTAACCCTGCAAGCGAGGAGGCAAAGACTGAAATAGGTGTACAGACCCCCGTGATGGATGAGGCCCTGGAGGAAAAATTAGTTGAGAACATCAAGGGGCACTGTGACCGTGGAAGGGGTAGGGTGGTGGTTATGGGGGTCCTAAATATGCTGGGGGCAGATTGGGACACTATGACATCAGCGGTGGCCAGGGAGCAGAGACTGATGGATGTGTTTCAGGATGCCTTCCTGGTCCAACAGGTGGGGGAACCTACTAGGAAGGGGAGGGGAGGATACTGGACGTTGTCCTTGCAGGCAGTGACCAGATAAGGGGTCTGGAGGTGTGTAGCCCGCTGGCAGGTGGAGACCATGCCACGGTCTGGTTTCTGTTGTGTCTAGGGGGGAGGATAACCGCTCTAATACAGCAGTAGTGGACTTCAGGGGGGCGGACTTCGTGGGCATGGGCAGGATTCTGAGGGGGAGCTTAGACAAGATTAGGCCAGACATGGATGTTGGTAACTTGTGGGAGACCATTAAGAAAGGGGTGCAGGAGGCTACTAGCTCATGTTCAAGGGTAAGGCGTAAAAATGGTAGAGCCAACAAGCCGTGCTGGTGGACCAGGGAGGCGCAAGAGGCGGTGAGGGATAAAAAGGATGCCTATGCATGTTCTGAGTGCTCCAGGGGGACAAAGGAGGGAGGCGACTACGAGCTGACAGTAAGGAGGGTCACCAGAGTGGTGAGGGGAGCCAAGGTGAGGATGGAGCAAAACCTGGCTAGGGATATCCGGAGGGGTGGAAACGGATTTTATAGATACATAGGGGAGAAGAGAAAGGAAGCACAGACTCCAGGATTAAGACTGGGGAGGGATGGGCTCAGGAGGCAGAGGAGCAGGCAGAGGTGCTAAATGAGTACTTTGCCTTGATATTTATGGAAGGAGACAGGAGGTGTGGGAAACAGCTGAGCGGAGAGGTCAGATGGAGTTGAGAGGACTGGAAGAGGCTGGGGCACGGGTGGGCCGGCCTAGAAGGGATGGGTGTTTAGTTGAGGGTGGATTGGGAGGAGAAATCACAGAGGACAGGGTGAGGAGGCCCTTGGTGCTGAAAACTGATAAGGCACTGGGACCGGATGGGCTGCATCCGAGGGTTCTGAAGGACCTGGAGGACGCAACTAGCAGCTCCACTTTCAACGCCTCTCTGCAGACAGGATGGGTGCCTCGAGACTGGAGGGTGGCTCATGTGGTGCCTATCCACAAAGGGGGGTCTAGGAAGGAGATGGAAATTACAGGCCTGTCAGCCTAATGTCTGTGGTAGGCAACTAATGGAGGGCTTCATCAAGGAGAAGCTCGGGAGGCAACTGGAAAGGTTGGGGCACCTGGATGACAAACAGTATGGTTTTGTCCCGGGGAGATCATGTCAGGCCAACCTCGTAGATTTTAGACTGGGTAACGGGGACCCTGGACTGACAAAGACCGGTGGACGCCCTATATCTGGATTTCAGTAAGGCGTCGACTGCAACCCAATCGGATTGTTGACAGAGCTGGGGGTGGGAGGACAGTTGCTTAGATGGGTAGAAAATTGGCTAACTGGGAGAACACAGAGGGTAGTTGTTGGTGGATAGTCTCCTCCCTAGTAAGGTCTTCTGTGGGTTCCTCAAGGTTCAGTACCGGGCAACTCCTGTTCAATGCCTATATCTCGATATAGGGATGGGGGTTGGAGTAGGATGAGCCTCTTCGTGGATGACTCAAACTGGGAGCACTGGCAGACGGGGATGAAGCGGGAGAGGCAGTCCAGAGGATCTGATACACTGGAGGGTTGGTCAAGAAGGTAGGGGCTGAGGTTTAATCCGGGGAAGTGTAGGGTGTTGCATCTGGGGGTCAGAAATCCAGGTCATGTATACACCCTGGGGGGGGTTTCACTGCAAGCCACAACAAGTGAATGGGACCTGGGAGTGGTGGTAGACACCAAAATGAATAACACTGAAAACTGCAAAAGATCTGTGGCAAAGGCAAACAGGATTCTGGGCTGCATAGCCCGGGGAATTACATCCAGGAGGAGGGAGGTGATCCTCCCTCTGTATAATGGCTTGGTCAGGCCACATCTTGAGTACTGCATGCATTTCTGGATACCTCACCTTAAGAAGGATATGGCACTGCTGGAGAGGGTTCAGAGGAGGGTAACCAGGATGATTCAGGGCATGAGAGAAAGGACCTATGAGGAAAGGCTGTAAATCCTTGGGCTGTACTCACTGGAGGAGAGGAGAGACAAGGGGGACATGATAGGGGTCTTCAAATATGTGAAAGGGATTAACGGGGCAGAGCCAAAGAAATGTTCAGGCTAAAGAAAGGGGGTACAACCAGGGGGCACGAGTGGAAGCTGGAGGGGGGGAAATTACAGGGGAGAACGTAGAATGTATTACTCCACTGAGAGGATGGTGGGGCCATGGAATGCACTGCCCGGGAGTCTAGTGGAGGGCTTCAAGAGGGGGTGGGACAGGTGCATGGGTATACTGAAGCGAAGATGACCTCTCAGGGTTGGGTGGCAGAGGAGCGCCCAGTAGGGGCTGGCGCTGCGAGTGAACAAAAGACGTCAGGCCTAATCTGCTGGCTTTTAGTATGTTAGTAATTGTACACATAATTATTATAAGCAGAGAGTATATTATTTTATAGTGTGCTAAAATAAGGATAGTTTAGTCAAGTAGATTCAGGAATAAGTTGTAAGTGATACGCTGAGAAGAGAGCAGTCAGAGGTTGATTTTGTCAAAAGGCAAAGGGTGGGAGTGGATAGGTAGGTAGGGAGCAAGCAGGGGGTGGCTGGAGGCATTGAGGCAAGAATAGGGTGGTGAGAGACAGCCTGTTGGGCAGATAGGACAGTAAGGGGAGGACAGGGGAATTTATTGAAGGAAAGGGTGGAGTAAGAGTGGGCGGGAAGGGTGAGCGGAGTAATTAGGAAATTATCTGTCATTTGTTATTTTGTTATACTTTTTGGTAAATGGATAAGGCTTACTAGGCACAAGTGCCTGTTTTTAGGAGTGACCCAGGAGTACTAGGATGCTTAAGTGACTTGCTCAGGTCACACAGTGTGCAAGTGGAGGTTGTAGGAATCAAACCCAGGTCCACTGGACATACCAAGTTCATTCATAGCTTGTTACGCTAACCTCTGGCTATGCTGCCAGCCCCAAATTATTTATTTTATCCCTCCATCCCACCGGTAGAGGCCCGGCTTCTTCCCTCCATGTCACCAGCACTTACTTCCGCACCCTAGCCCTATGGCTTACCTCCTGTGGTGGGGCCTGACCACAGCCAGCTATCATCCCCCACTGCTCCAGCTAACATGGTGGGTACCACCGTCTGTTGGATTGGAGTGGCAAGTACTAGGCAGCGGGGCCAGGATATGCTATCTATCATGCGGCTTGCTCCAAAGATTTTCTGTTTTTCAACCCTCCCACCTCCGTGGCAAGCAGCCGCTGAGCGCCTGCGGCACCAGCCTGAAGGGGAGCTGCAGACGCTGTGTGGTCACCCACAGTGCCAAGGCAGTCCCACTTCCTACCTGCAGGTGGTGCTCAGAGAGCAGGACGGTCAGCACCCCAATATTGGTGCATGATGTCTCCACATCGTGGTACCGATCTGGGCAAGGAAGTCGGGACTCAGGATCAATACAGGTCTCCCAACTAGTGAAGCAGTGCACCACCAACACTAGCACCAGGTCGGGCATCAATATTGCCGGCCTGGTAGTGCAGTGGGAGAGCTTCCACTCGCTACACTGGCAAGCTGGGTTCAGAACAGACTAGAGTTGCCAGAGGTCCTGGTTGGTGAAGGAGTGCTGCGTGTCCCAGGGGCTGCTCTTCTCCTTTGGGGACGGGCTGCTTGTACCACTGCATGCTCACCACCTGCTGAAGGCCAGGTGCTGGAGCAGTAGATGGCTCACATTTGGAAGAGGACCTTGAGACGGATGCTTATAGCGTGCCCTGTGTAAGCATGTGCATCACTGCATGCCTGCAGATGTCAAGGGGCAGAATGTATGGTAGAAAATCTCCATGGGTGAGATGATGGCTGTCCCACTGCAGGCTTCACCACAAACTGGTGCCCTCCTCTGAACTGGATCCAGACCCCATTAGGAAGTTGTGCTACCTGGGGACCTCACCATGTAGGAGGTTGGGGTAAGTACTGTGGGGTGGTGGGTGATGAGGGCTGAGAGGGCAGCCCAGTGGGGGCAGGCTGGCAGTAGGTAGATAAAGCGGTAAATAAAAAAAAAAATTTGAATTATTCATTAGAATGGCATATACTGGAGGGATATAATGGGTTGTACTGTGAGAAAATAATGTTTGTGAGGCTGTACGTATTAATTAATTTATTTATTGAATTTTGTTCACCAGGTAGGCCCACTGAGACTAGAAGTCCCTTTTTCAGGGGTGACACAGATGGTAACCAGCTGATACTGAACCAGATTTAAGCTCATAGTGGTATTTTTAGTGAATGGGTGAAATTTGGCCAGGACACCGGGGAAATTCCCATGCTCTTTTCGAGAAGTGCCATTGGATCTTTAACGTCCACCTGAACAACCACCACAACAGGTAGATTGGACCATGGTTTAATGTCTCATCCGAAAGACAGTACTTCAGGAATGCAGCATCCCCCTCTTATTGCACTACAGTATCAGTACTGGGATTTTACCCCAAATGCCTGGTGTGGGGCTAGAACCCACAACCTTCCGATCTTCAGGCCTCAGAGGCAAGTGTGCAACCTGTTGAGCCACTGATACACTGACACTGAACATATGTTACTATTGGCAAACATAGAAGGAATAAGATGTAAGCCATAGTGGTATACTAACCAGTGGGCAAGCAGCTTTGACCGTGCTTGATGGCCTCATGAAGACACTGTTCTGCTTTTCAAATCTGCAACAACTGAACTTGGGAACAGTCAAGGGAGTCTGAAGGATTTTGGAAAGTGAAGGCTCAAGCATTGTTGACAGGCATTGGTGGGGTTCATATAGTCAAACAGTGCAAACAGAATGAAGGCCCAGGCCTTCAGACTGTGACCTAGCGACTCCTCTGACGGTGAACTCTTCAGCAAGGAGATTGTGTGTCAAACATTACAAAATGGCATGAAGTACTCTGGAACCTTCACCAGCCCGAAGCCATCCCTTGACAGTGGTAGTGTGGCTCGGACAGTATCCTATCAGGTCGAATACCATTGGATACTTTCATGTTGGCCGGATTTTGCATGCCCTCAGATAATATAGGCATCTGACCTCTTAAGATCCAAGATAAGGCTCTGAAGATGCCTATGGATCTGACCGGGATCTGATGGAATTATACGACTGCAGATACCTGGAGTTGCAGTTGGATACACAACAATCCAACTCAGGATCTGGACTCCATCTTTGGTTGGATTACTGTCAGATCTGGAGGCGGATACCAACACTATTGGACTGAGGGTCGTCAGTGCTACAAAACAAGTATCTGAGCAGCACTACCTACAGTGTACAAACTAGCTATAATAACAACCTAACTACTTGCCACCTGTGTTAAATATTACTACACTCAGCCGGCCCAGTGGCACTGGCGCCTTACCTCGCTCACCCCAGCGACCTGGGTTCAGGGATGGACTTGGGTCACCGGGGTGCCGGCATGGGGGGTAGGAGCAGGATTGAGCAGCCAGAAGGCAGCTCTTCTCTCTGGGGTGGTCACCGTGCCCTTTAGTCCAGCTGCCACCAGGTGGAAATCCGATTGGCTAGTGTAGACAGAGGGGTGACACGTGGGAGGCACTTTGAAGCGTGGCATCGCATGCCTTCACATGCGTCGCATCCGAGGCAGGGGATCGGGACCGGGAGAAAAACAGAGAAAGTACAGTGAAATAAATATATATAAAATATTAGTACACTTGTACACAGAGCTACAACTGCCTGCTTCTCTCCCGCCCCTTAGATGAGTTCGTGACAGCAAGGAGAAGAGGGATCTAATTGGGGCAAGGGCAGACACTGCAGCTGAAATGCTCTACATTGTGTTAGATGCCTACGCCTGACAACTGTCTGGCAAGCTTACAAACTGTCGGGGGCATCGTCTAGTGTGATAGGAAGCAGAGATCAAAGACTAACAACTTCTGTTTTCTCTTGCAGATAGTTCAGGACAACAGGGGAGGGAAGGAGGCTGTTGAGAGAGGCAGCAATTGAAGGGGATTGCTTGAAATTGTAAGTTGTTATACTCAGGTAGGGGATCCTAATTAAGGGTTAGCTAGAGCTATGAAATCTGTGATTCATATGACTGCTAGTAGCCAACAGCTCAATAGCAGTCCAGTACTGTGAGTCCAGCTTACCCCAGAATGTGAGAGGCCCTGGAATGTAAGGACACCAGAGTGTGAGGACCCCAAAGCAGGAAGACAGCATCCACTAGGGCATTATTGGCGGTGTCAGAGCAGGTTGGTGGGACACGCTGTCCTCTTTGATCCAGAACTGGTAAGATCCATCCTGGTTACACCTCCCGAAGGTGAAGACTGCTGAGATGTTTGTTACCTAGGATTGTGCTTTGTGTAATAAGAGATTGGGACAGGATCCTGTCTAGGATCAGCAACATGCGGAAGTACAAAGGGGTGCTGAAGCTGGCAATACCCATGGTTGGTAGTCTTTACAGTACTACTGTCTGTGAGACATAGAGTAAGTCAGTGTTGGAACGCAGAAGTGGGGAAAGACCCTATTTAGGGTAGGGTGACATATCAAATTCGAGTTAGGTATGCAGGAGTCTTGGTCAGGAAATCCTGGAAGTTGGGAAGTAAAATACTTGGGGTGGGACAAGCATGCAGGGCATGTGGAGAAGTTGTGGATGGAGGATGCTCTGGGATCATCACGGCTGCTGCTGAAATTGTAGGAAGCACCATACCCTTATCGTTGAGCTGCAGGCAGCACTAGCTGAGATGTGCCACTTGAAAGCCAGTGCAGACCAGGCAGTAGGGACACTGCAAGAGCTGCTGACACAGAGGGCTCCTCGGTCCAGCAGGGCAGGACGGACAGTGCTGAGGATGGCAAGAGGGGGTTGGGAGAGAAGGGATGAGAGTGAAGCTCGGAGTATCTACCAAGAAGCTGTAGAATTACAGGTTCTGTGTTTCTGTATTTTCTCATCAGAACAGCACATCCCCCAGACAGCATTACGGTCAGCAGATCGAACCTTAGGGAGTCATGCGGCACAAGGGGTGACTGAGGGCCTCATGCTTCTGGGGTACATTAATGAAGGCAACCCAACTGCCGAAGGGCCTTAATGGTCTAACTGAAAAAGGTTTTTTTTTTTTTAAGTAAAGATGTGATTTCCTGTTTGTAAGATTTTGGGCTTCACAACCCGCTACCCTGGGGCAGCGATAGCCCCTCTGTGCTAACAGAATACATTTTAATATGCTCTGTAAAGTTTGGGAATGGATCGTAACTCTGGCTGAGCTGCCAGCCAGCCGACCCCTTCCCACTTCCTAGTCTGCCCGCTCGGCCCCCGTGCTCCTCCATATTATGACATTTAACCAGGGAGAGCGCAGGGACGTGGCCCATGCAAGTATATGGGGCTAATTTTCAGAATGATTTTACAAACTTTAGACTACCTGTTGAGAAAAATGAAAGCCAGCGCTCAACTAATAGAGCCATACTTCTGCTGCATAGGCAAGCGTGCACAAACTGTGCACGCCAGGATAACGTCATCATTACTGATCGCATATCGTAGGGCCGTCCTTTGCCATTTTAGTGCTTTCTGTTCTACAGTATGTCTGTTTTATGTACAGTTACTGTGTCCAAGTGGCTTCTTATGTTCTCTTGATAACTGACCAGCAAACAAAACCAAACTGTTCTCGTGCACAGTGGACTCGAGACGTAACTACAGTATTGTATATACACATATTATAACCAGATCTGCTTTTGTAAATGTGATTCTTCAGTATTTGTTTCATCAGCTTTGGACAATACTTTTTATGTTAGCCACTTTAATCATCACTGTAACTTTATAAACATACATGGCATATTTTTGTATATGAAAACTTACTCTGTTTCGATGATGACACTCTGAAATGACCATAGCAAAACTTTATTTTCCGCTGGTAAGCATAGGAAAAATATAATTACTGATATTCACAATTAGACAAGATTGTGGAATTGACCTTATTGTAGTCATCCTTAACATTATGGTTTATATATGTGGTAGTCCCCAGTGTAATGCATCATGGGTGGTATTATGCAAATATCTGTGAGGGGTGTTGTGGTATACATAATTTTCTAGTCTTTAACATCATGGAAAGTATACTGTACTGTGGAATCCATGTTAGATAGATACAGATGGCAAAATAAAAGGGCTCTTAGCCCATCAGGTTGCCCATCCTATCGAACTATTTTGCCTTGCCCTAATGGCAGTCTTACCCTTTACTGCACCCCCCACGAAACCCACCGCTTGTCCCATCCCTGCCCGAAGCTGATCAATTTGGCCTGCAGCAGTTTTCTGGTAGCTTGTTCCACTTATTCACTACCCTTCTGTGAAGAAGTGCTTCCAGACATCCTTTTTTATTCTCCCCCCCGTTTTAGTGAATTCCCTCTTGTCCCTGTGTTTGAATGCAAGGAGAATAGTTCCTTGGCTTCTGCTCCGCTCTGTTTATCCCATGCGGGTACTTGTATGTCGCACTTCCCCTCCTGTTCTCCGGGGTGTACATGTTTAAGTCCTGCCGGCTCTCCTCGTGTGTCATATCCCTAAGGCTACGCACCGTCTTAGCTGCCCTGCTCTGTACTGACTCCACCTTGTTGCAGTTATTCCTCAGGTGTGGGCTCCAGTGCCTTGTGCAGTATTCTAGGTGGGCCACACCAGCGACCTGTACAGATGGAGGATCACCTCCCATGTTCTACTGCTTATCCCCCCCCTCCATGCATCCCAGCATTCTGTTCGCTTTGTACACTGTTCTGTTGCAGTGTGCAGCTGTTTTATAGGGTTTCTGATGATGTCACCCCTAAATCCTTTTCTTTCAGCGTGCTATGCAGCACCACCCCTCCCATTTCGTATTGCAAAGGATCATGGATAACAATGCAAATTTTGTGAGTGAATTGACCAGGCTTAAAACTCAGGGGTGGGGGTGGGGTCATGGCATCAAATTAGATGGTTTTGTGAATGAAACCTAACTACAGTAAGCTAAACAAGGCCTTCTCTATCTACCTTTCTGTTTCCAGATATAAGGGACAGCGGAAAGAAGCCAGTGATGATGTTTATTCATGGAGGTTCCTACATGGAAGGTACAGGCAACATGTTTGATGGCAGTGTATTGGCGGCCTACGGAAACGTCATAGTTGTCACACTGAACTACCGCCTGGGTGTGCTGGGTAAGTCCCATTAATACCTTATCCGGATGGAGGTGGCAGCAGCCTCAGTGACCTATACCTCACCCCTACCTGTGGAAGGCCGCGGGGTGTCTAGTATGTATTTTCAATGCTCCACTGCACAGCTCCACATTAGTGTGTCTCAAAGTTTATCAGAATGTCACCTTGTTTGTTCACTGAACATGAAAACTGTAAGACTTTAAATCGAGCAATTCTGATGTTCCAAGAACACAAAATGTAGTGCTGTTTTAATCCTAGGAGATGCCAAAGTGTTGAAATAATATTTTTCAGTCAACACTGCAGTTTTAAACCGATAAATTGTTTGTGTGAGTTGCTGTGGTCCATTTCTCTTTGTGACACTAGCAAGTATCTGTTATTTAGTCGGAATGATATGTTTTCCATGAAAACCAGAAAATGAGCATATGAAACGCACTTAATGTTAGCATGTTTCACGCGGCTCTGGTCAGCATTGCTTAGACTATCAGCTGATGTTTTGCTGACCTGTGATATGCTGTATTGCGTAAGGTTGAGGAAAACAGGCCTTGTTTCAGGGACTCAGAGCAGAGATGTGCCTTTATTTTTGAGAATTATTTTCCAGGGAAAACAAGTGGAACATTGGAGTTAACTATTTTTGTGGGGAAAACTGAACTGGGCTTTTTTTTTTTTTTTTCATTTTTACATAAGAGTTTCATTTTTGTACCAAGTGTTCTTTGCACAATTCATATGATTTCTGGCTTACTTAAAGCAGCAGTGCAGCAAAATTGGTCAAAAAATTTGATCCTGCCTTTTTTCCACTATGAAAGGTTCCAGGCATTTTCCAATTTTATTTGGTGGTAGCATTTCTAGTTCTACCAAAATATGAGTGTTTTGTAAATGTTTACATTTAGTTTTTTTCTCAAGAAAAAAAGATGGGTACCACATTTGGCTTAGAAATAGCAGTGTAGTCCTGGCAAGGGTTAGGATTGAGAAAGTAAAGAAAACTTACGGTGGACTGCATAGGGATACCTGAAAAAGTAGATTTTACAGGTATGAGAACATGACTGGGGGGACCAGTCTGACATGAAGCATGGGGAACCAGTCCAAATGAGAAAGTCATGAGAGGACCAGACTAAATGGGAGAAACATGGGAGGCCTGTCTGAATAGGAGAAACATGAGGGGAACAGTACAAATGGAAGAAACATGGGGGACCAGTCCGAAGGGAGAAACATAGGAGGGACCAGTCAGAGTGGGAAAAACATGGGGGCCAGTCCAAATGGGAGAAACATGGAGGAGGGGCAGTCCAAATGGGAGAAACATGGAGGAGCGAGTCTGAAAGGGAGAAAATGGGGAGCCATTCCAGATGGGAGAAACATGGGGCCAGTCCAAATTGGAGAAATATGGGGGACATCCGAATGGGCAACACACGAGAAACTACTGACTGAAAGTTAAAAGTTTGAGATCAGCAAACTTGTTGAGATTTAGTATTCTTAGACTGTATTGAGAGGAAAAGCAAGTTTCCAGATATTTTGTTCCTTGCATTGGAACGTTTTTAGTGAAGTTCCGCAGCTTAACTGTATTGTTG